>CM077674.1:106783744-111783744 GCA_039707655.1 Elymus sibiricus
TCTTACTTATCGAAAGGACTACGATTGATCCCCTATACTTATGGGTCATCAACGCCTATAGCGCTCATAGCTGGGCTGTTTCTGCGATCGGCCCATACTCGTTCATTCGACTGTTACGATACGACCGTTTCGTTCGACGCTAAAAAAAGACCGTTTCGTTCGACTGTTTAGGAAACTATTTCGTTGCGCGTCAAAAAGAGAAAAAAAACAAGAAACTGTTTCGTTCGGCTGTTTCGCTGGACAGTTTTGATACCTTTTTAGCTGGGAAACTGATTAGTTCGCCTGTTTCGATCGCTCCAGATTTAAACTTGGAACTATCTTACAAAAAAGAAATAGTAGATAGAAGAAAACTGAACTTTTTTTTTGGGTGAAGAAAACTGAACTAGTGTGCATGTTCTTGACGCCATTTTCAGAGTGAAAGTGCATTCACTATTAAAAATTGTCTTGCCAGAATGAGAACAACAAGTCCCAGTGTGACAAGTTATTGTGAAATAAACACGAACTGCACTGCTAAAAAAATTCAAATGAAAAAAATTGATCTTGAACTGAACTTGAATATCAATTTTGACATGGAAGATCTGCCAGGTGCAGGGTATGCTTCTTTGGTTCAGAAACCTACAAAAAAGGAGAACAAAATGCTTTCTTTCAAAAAGACAACAATAGTTTGAGGGTTTTTCGAATAACTAGTCGAGCTAAGGGTTTTCTGTGGTTGCAAATAAATTGTTAGCAGCTTACATTTATCTTGGACTGAAAATCATCGCGCGAAAACAGATGTATACTTCTAAAAAAATTAAGGGAAAATCTTTCCTAAAATGAAAAAAATTGTTGCAATTTTTTTTAAATAGCTTTACAAGTTATCTAGTGTAGCTGGGAAAACACCTTGGAGTGAGACACATATTTAAAAATAAGAAAATACAGCCACATAGTATACTCTTGAGATATTTTTTGATCTATCTGAAAAAAAGGCTGAATTGCTTGATCACTGCAAAACATGTGGCTGGTTTTTAAAATAAAAATTGTACAAAGACTTCTAAAAAGTTCATGGAATTGAAAAAGTTCATCAATTTTCAAAAATAGTTCACAAATTCGAAAATAGTTCACAAATTTTGAGATAAAAGTTCACGGATTTGAAAAAAGATCATCAATTTTTTTTTAAAGTTAAAGAATTAAAAAAAATCATCCGATTTGGAAGAAAAGTTCACTGATTTCAAAAATGTTCATCGATGCTGATAATAAAAAGTTCATGGATTTCTAAAAAGGTTCACAAATTTGAAAAAAGTTCACCGATGTTTAGGTGAACTATTTTATATTTGAACTAAATTTCAATTCGGTGAACTAATTTTTAATTAGGTGAACGAAATTTGATTCAAGTGAAATAAACTTGAATTCAGTGAATTATATTAGAATTTGGTAGACTAAATTTGAATTTGGAGGACTAAATTTTTAATTAGGTGAGCTAAATTTAATTTGGTGAACTATATTTGACTTTGGTGAACTATATTCGAATTTGGTGAACTAAATTTGATTAGGCAAGCGAAAATTGGATTTAGGTGTACTATATTTGAACTATTTGAACTAAATTTCAACTCATTGAACTAATTTTAAATTAGTGAAAAAAATTGATTCATACGAATTGAATTTGAATTCGATGAACTAAAATTTGAATTCAAACAACTAAACTTGAATTCAGTGAACTAATTTGAATTAGGTGAACGAAATTTGATTTAGGCGAACAATTTTTTTAATTTGGTTAACTAAATTTGAATTAGTTGCATATAAATTTGGTGAACGGAAAGGGATTTGGATCAACTAGATTTGATTTGGGTGACTATTTTGAATTAGGGGAACAAAATTTGATTTAGGTGAACTAAATTTGAATTCGATGAACTAAATTTGAATTATGTGAACTAAAATATAAATTTGGTGAACTAAATTTGAATTAGGTGAACGATTTTTTTCTTAGGTGAACTAAATTTGAATTTGGTGCACTAAAAATTACATGAACTAATTTTGAATTAGGTAACTATATATGAATTTAGAGAATTAAATTTGAATTTGGTAGAAAATTTTGATTTAGATGAAGAAAATTCGACAAACTTAATTTGTGTTAGGTGAACTAATAATTGAATTTGTGAATTAAATTTTCATTAAGTGGTCTGGTTATGAATTTGGTGAACTAAATTTAAATTTGGCGAACTTAAGAATTTAGAGGCCTATTTTCTGAATGCAGATATCATTCTGTATTTTGAAAGAGCATCTTCCTTTAACTTGTTCAGAGGAGATTTGAAAAAGATTGAATGCAGATATCATTATGTATTTTGGAGCAATATCCTGTGAAACACAAAAAAGCTGTAAGCTTAGCTATCATAATAAGAGAAGCTGAGATAGCCAATTGTTGCGATAGTATAGTTGCTAGCAACTATTTTAGAGGCCTATTTTCTGAATGAAAGGACCAGCAACCAAAAAAGAGAAATACGGAATGGATGATTATAACTGATTAAGTGTAACTAATATACAAACATAAAAGTACAGCATTTAGAATGGTTCTTTCTTGAAACTGCATCTGTTTTAATCATTAATGCGGTACTGAAACTAGAATCTATAAGACAGAGACAAACTAGCAACTTTAAGCATGTTATTATGTTGAAAAAACAAAAAAGAAATGAGAAGCCATCGAGCTTTCTTTTCGCAACTAGCATGTTTAAGAAATACTGCTATGCAGAAACATCCAAAAAAATATGTTATACCATGCACAACAAGACATGTGTAGGCACATACTAGTTCAAAAGCTGAGAAACCACAAGGTCAAGACTCCCTTTCATATCCCCACAAATTTCCAGTAAACATTCAGCGGCCAAAAGTTGAGTAGAAAAAAAAACAAAAATGATTGGAACCACATTGCAAATTTTGAGGGGATCAGAAACCTTGGATAAAACAGGGTTCCCCCTGATGCAGGTATGTGACCACATCAACCATCATTTATGGCAGCTCATACATACACACACAACATTCCAGCAACCCGCCTTCCCTTGAAGAGCACAGGAAACCTCAGTACTTTAACAGGCGAGAGCTTCCATTCACACAGACAAGAACATTAACAAAGAATATCAGGAAAAAAATACTTACAACAAGCACTACGAATGGTAAAGTCCTTAGGGTACAAGTTGAAGTGAGAGAATTCCTTGAATGTTTTTTTGTCTCCTTGCAAAGCAAGCTGAAATTTGTAACCTGCTACTCCAAACAAAGAAAACAAGATTTGATTAGCTAATTGGAAAAGAGAAGAGGAGAAGCTTGTTGAATAAGGTTATACTTTGAAGGAAAATGGAGATTGCACTTCTCACCAAAGATGTTTGTTTTCTGATAAATAGAGTTAAAGAAAACCAAGAATCCAGTGGTTTGATTGGATAAGAGGAAAATAATGTTGCATAATAGAGGAGAAAATTTCATAGCTAAAAAACAAACCTTCGATATCAATGAACAAGGTGCTGCCCAAACAAAAGTTCATCCATTTGAGAAAAAGTTCCCAGCTGGTACTGTAATAAGTCTAGAAGTGTCCGCTGAACGATACAAAAGGAACACGGAAAATATTTTTCATAGGAAAAAGGCCATTTGGATTGATACATTTTAGGTGAAAGGATTGAAAAAGTCTTGTGGCTAGTACTGTAATCATTAAGCACAAATCATAAAGTACATCCACATCAAAATCATATATACATTAAGGAAAAAATGTTTGCATGTCATGGTCTATCTTTGCAAGTCATGGTCTCGAGTTTATGTAATTCTTCAATGAATCTGACAACAACTATACATATTGACAAACACATGAACACAAAAAAGGCCAGAGAAGTTAACACCAAACAGGCTGCTTCCTGGTCCTATTCGCCATTGTCCATGGTGCAGTTGGACTTCGAAGCCGTCGGCTGCTACCAACCACCACCGCAGGCCTAGCGCCACAAGCACAGAGGGGCTTCGGTGCCGGAGCAACACTGCCCTCCACGTCGTCATCCTCGTGGCCCTTCTCTTGCACCGGTGACACGCAGAGGAAGGAGTCTCCGCCGGTGCTGATGCCACGCTTCTTCTTTTGCTATAGCAGATGGTCTTCCTTGCCATCGTCGTTCGCCATGACGCTACTAGCACCCGATGGCCGTGCTCTGTGGTCTGTGCAGCAAGGGAAGGGAAGCGAGTAGTGGCGGCAAGGCTCGTCCAAGGAGGTAGCGATGGTGGCGTCGAAAAGGAGAGGACGCAAGGTCGGGGAGAAGATGGGGTCAGCGGCGGCGGCGCCTCCCGCTAGGCTGGCGCTAGAGTTAGAGAGTGGGGGCGTGGGGATGGGGAATCGCTGTACTGGGATGAAAAAGTGGGTCGAGCCCAACGCGAGGGCAGCGTGTGCGACGGTTTGCGGAAACAGCTAAAAGCGGCGCCTGAAGCGCCAAATAGGATATGCTAGTTAACCTTGCTACTGATAAATAAAAAACTTAGCTTTTGGTGCTAAAAAAAATCAGCTTCAATGGCGCAGCTAACTAAGGGGCTTCGATTTGTATCCTTGGGAGCGATTATGTCTCACTTATAGCGAGACGTAGCACGACCTCGCATCATGTAGCCACCATATGTGCCGGCCCAGCAGGGATCACAGGCCTTGAGCACTCTTTTTTTCTTTCTTTTTTTAAACTTTTACTTTCTTTTTTACTTTTCCTTACATTTAGAAATATTCTAAATATATTGATTACAAAAACCACTTAACATATAGAATCGAAAAGTGTTAATTGCGCATTTCAAAAGTGATAAACGTGTATAGGAAAATGTTTCCAATGTATACACAAATTGTATAATGTGTATAAGAAAAAGTAGAGATGAAAAAATATGAAAAAAAATGTTAATCATGTATTTAAATAATCATAAACTTGTATACTCCCTCTGTTCCTAAATATAAGATCTTTTAGAGATTCCACTATGGACTATATACGGATGTATATAAACATATTTTAGAGTGTACATTCACTCATTTTGCTCCATATGTAGTTCATAGTGGAATCTCTAAAAGGTCTTACGGAGGGAGTAATAAAATGTTCTAGATGTATACAAAAATTGTAAAGTGTGTATGAAAAAATAGACATCAAAACATATACATGCATAAATGTTAATGATGTATTTAAAAAATATTAAACATGTATACAAAATGTACAATGTGTGTGCAAGAAAGAAGGCATCAAAACAAATATGAAAAAATGTTTAAAAGGTACTTAAAAAAGTTAAACATGTATTAAAAATCGATTGTGTATGCAAAAAAGTAGACATAAAATAATATATGTTTAAAAAATATTATGAGAATAGGTAGTCATCAGTCGCCCTTTTTGATTTCTGGCGAAAAAGGCAGTCATCAGTCGCCCCCTTTCCTATTTAGCTTTGCTTGCTGCCTATTATGAGAATAGGTCCCGGTTCAAGCAGCCCGCCTTTCATCATCATCTATACCAGCTGCCACGCACGATCCCATAGGAACGATTTCATCGCCCTAAGAAGCAGAACGCGCCATCACCTACAGCCCTTTCCTCTGCCGGGGACTTTTACGAAATGAAAACGGGCGGCATCATCGTATGCTCGACATTAGTTGCCCTGGTGTATATCCCGGAGTACTCCTATGGCCGATCTGTCACCCATACATGAAGGCCTTGGCCCCGTCCCGTGTGGAGAATGCCCCCCTTACGGCACGGCTTAGTCTGTTATTTTATTTTGTCAGAGTGGATTCGGACCGCCACTTCTCTGAAAGCATGGTTCTTGCCTCCCTCTCTCCTCCCTCCTTGGAGCTCGTCCATTCGTTGGGTGATCCCTTGCTCTCACGTTCGAGTGTTTGCTCGTCGCTTAGGCCGGTGAGTTACATTTTTGCTCATTGCAGTCGCCTCCGGGGTTCTTCGCACCAGGGTAGTACCAGGACCCTTGTGCCCCGGACTGCACTGCCCGCCCGTTAAATATGTATATATAAAATTTTCCTGATGTATACAAAATTTGCAATGTGTATGCAAAAGAGACATAAATTAATGTATGTTTTAAGAAATGTTAATCATGTTTTTCTAAATTTGAAACGCGTGTATAACAAATGTTCCTGATTTATAGAAAAAAAGTAGAATGTGTAAGAAAGTTGACATAAAAATATATGTTTGAAAAAATGTTTGACATGTACACAATTTTTTCATGCATTTTAATAAATTTAGACGTGTATATTTTTTTTCCATTCTATACAGAAAGAAAGAAAAAACCGATGAGAACCAAAAGAAGAAATAAAGAAAAAACAAAGAACACCAATGAAAACCGAAAAAGAAACAAAGGAAAAAAACCAAAGAAAACTAGTGCAAAAGAATGGAAAACAGTGGAAAAGGAGAAAGAAAGAAAGAAAAATGAAGAAACGCGATGAAAACCAAAAAAGAAACAAAGTAAAATGGAATGAAAAAAAGTATTCCAGTGTCAGAAAACGTCTTACATTATGGGACAGAGGGAGTAGAAAATAAGAAAGAAAATAAATACCAGTGAAAAACAAGAAAGAAAGGAAGAAAAAGAAGAAAAAAAGAAAAGAAAATACCAGTGAAAAACGATAAAGAAAGGATGAAACCGGTGAAAAACAAAGAAAGCCCTATAAAACTGGAGAAGAAACCCAAAAAAAAAGGAAATGAAAAAACAAAGGAAAAAAAAGGAGCGAATACACAACCAGCGAAGAACCAGAGAACGAACGAGCGCTAAAAAGGGTACTCTCGCTTAAGCGAGATACAGTTCTTGTCAAGCCGGTGAAAAACAAAGAAAGCCCTATAAAACTGGAGAAGAAACCCAAAAAAAAAGGAAATGAAAAAACAAAGGAAAAAAAAGGAGCGAATACACAACCAGCGAAGAACCAGAGAACGAACGAGCGCTAAAAAGGGTACTCTCGCTTAAGCGAGATACAGTTCTTGTCAAGCCCCCCCCCCCCCCCCCCCCCCCCCCCCCCCCCCCGCGCTGCTTGACGGCTTATAGAATAGTAAAGTTGGTCAACACGTAGAAACACCTTTTTTGCCTCCGCAAGTGTTCCCACATGCATGGCTTGCATGAGATGTGAAGGAGCTGCACACGGCTAGTGTTAGTTGGACCGACACACGCACGCAGTCTCCATTAGGCAGGTACAGTACATGCTTCCCCCGACAACACCGCCGTGTTCTCCACTGTACGCATGTGCAGGTAATTGTGCTCAAGGAGCGAGCTAGCAGCTACTATACCTCTTTTAGCGACAAATTCTTGTCAGGCCAATGCGAAAATGCAATCTCACTTCATGCTTCAAACTCGTGGGTCGGGATCGAAAATGAAACAATGAATCAAGAAATTGTCATTTCAGCTTCTACCTTTACAAAAGAATTCATGGATCGCTACGCAAATTTGACGAGTTCATCTGTCAGCTATGCTAGAGTGAGTGGGTTGACTAAAAGAGTTTGCCGGCAAACTCCTCGATGTCCTCGTCTCTGACGGACGGCGACGCCATCTTCCTGAACTGCTTGAGGTCCGACAGGCTCCGCCCGAGCTTCAGCGCCACCTTGGTCGCGAACACCTCGCCGCCCTCCCTCCGCTCCAGGTCGGGCTCGCCGAGGTTGGCCTCGATGTCCTCCTGGATCTTGCGGTAGAACCCGGCGCAGTTGCGGAGCAGCTCGAACAGCATGCCCATCTGCCCGCCGTGCTCCATCGTGTTCACCGCCGCCGCCAGCGCCCCGCCGAAGACGGCCGCGCCGGACGCCCACGCTCCTGCCTCGCCGGACCCGATGAACACCGAGGCGAGCGCCGCCGTGCCGGCCAGCGCCGGGCCGGCCACGGCGAGGCTCCTGTTCAGGTTCAGCACCAGCTTGCCCACCGTCAGGAACTCCTGCTCGTCCTTGGCCTTGATGACCCTGAGGATGCCTCGCATCTCTTCCTCAAGATCCTGGGTCCAGCCGTTGTTGCGGGAGGCGGCGCCACGACGGGCGAAGCTCTTTGACCTCTTGGGCTGCGCGGCGCGACGGCGCGGCCACCAGCGCGCGGGCTCGACGGCCTTGGGGAACTTCTCGAGCATGCCGGGGAGCAGCGGCAGCGGGTAGGCGGCGTCGAGCGCGAGCACCCGGTCCATGACCTCCTGCACGTCGTCCTTGGTCGTCGTGGGCGCGCCGAGCGCGAGCGCGGCGCGGAAGTCGCGCTCGAGCTCCCTCCACAGCCTGGTGGCGTTGCGCTGCTCCTCGGCGAGCTGAGAGGGCTGGATCTTGTTGACGGCCGCCATGGTGACGGCCGCGGAGGCCAGGAGGACCCCCGCGGACGCCTTGAGCGCGACCACGCCGGGCGCGGCGGGCGCGAGCGCGGCCATGACGGAGGCGGCGAGCGTGAGGGAGTTGGTGGAGTGGAGCAGCAGGTGGTTCCAGTTGTCGCGCTGCCTGCCGATGATGTCGTGCATCTCAGCCCGGTCCGCCGCCGCGTCCGCGATGGCGCGGAGCTTCTCGACGGACACGGAGCCGGAGCCGCCGTCGACGTCCGCCGCCAGCGGGGAGGCCAGGACGTCGATCCAGTCGAGCTTGAGGCTGAGGCTGTCCTGCGCCGTGTGAATGCCGGAAGGCACGCGTAGGGCGGCGCGGCAGGTCGCGGCGCCGCTCCGGCGTGGCCGTGGCCGCGGCCGCGCGGCAGAAGTAGAAGGGGAAAAGGAAGACGACTGGGCCAAGAAGAGGCGCTGGGCCTGGAGTGCCGCCATGTTCGGTGGTGTTGTAATAGCTCGTTTGCTTCGCTGGAGACTGGAGCGGGTGTCGAAGGCGATCGAAGTGGCTAGCTTTTGCTGCTTCCGTGTAGATGAGCCGATGAAGAGGGATATGGGATTGAATGGAAGCGAGGAGGTATTTATAGGGCGGGCGCCCGCGGACGATGGCAAAAGTTTGACCCGGGTTGGGTTTGTGGGTTGGGCTGGGTCCGGGTCTTGGAACCTGTGGTTTGAATTTTGAAGGGTCCAAGACGACGAGATCGCGCTGCCAACTAGAGACCATTTCTTTACCTCAAAAAAAAAAAAAAACTAGAGAACATTTCTATTGCCTAAAAAAAAACTAGAGACCGTTTCTGGCAACTGTCCAAGAGATGGATGGATTAGTTTAGGCCAAAGAGTAGGGGATTCACACTCCACAGTAGGTCACTCCCACTCCATGATCAGAGGGCACCCTGCTCCATCACACAAACACACACTTACACATCATTCGTTCATTTCTTTTTCGTTCCTACGTAGGACTAGTTCATACTAGTACATGACTTCAGTCTTTTTAAAAATAAAAAAATTGAACATGTCTTGAGTCCTACTACTATGGTGTAAGATTAATTAATTTATCCAATCGTTATCATGTGTTCTTTTATATATTGTGTGTGAATGCTATCATATTCTTATTTGGGTACAATATGATCCTCTTTGGACTTTTATTGAATCAAGAAATTGGATTGTAGATCTTTCAATCTTTTGATTTTGATGCATATAAGATGACTATGGAAACATCTCTCTGGATCCTCGAATTAAAAGAGAGAGGTGTCCTAGCAGGTATCTTTTGTTAGAATTAATGGGCTTCACCCATATTTAATTTTAGCAATTGCTAGATAAATCTTAAAGGCTCATGCATGGCAAGGGGTGAAGGTGTAATCTTTAGCCCCCTTCTCCCCCCCCCCCCCCCCCCCCCCCCCCGGCGGAAGTGCAGATGGTGCTAGACCAACTTATATTGTCGAGATTTGAGCACATATAGTAGAAGGCCTATAAAACTATTTTTTCCCCATCATATAGATGACAAATTTTGCCATCATGAATGACAGTACTATTAGTTTTAAAAAGAAAAATGTAAAGGTGGAAAATAGCACACAATTTCCATGATGTATAACAAGCAAATGCCACATGGCTACATAAAAAACTTCATCATGGCCAAAAAAATAAGTAAATCATGATTTTTCTCTCTAACACGACTGCAAATCTTTCAAAAACGGCCATAATATTTGTACACCATGGCAATGCATTTTTTTGTGTATGATTTTTCTCGCAAAACTACATAGTGGACCAATGCAACTCCATATTTTTTTTCCGTTATGCTTTTTATGGCATGGCAGATTCACTTTCAAAAAAATTGGTCTTTGCTTTTTTTTTGCGAATGTATAATTTTTTGCGCAATTTTATGGCATGGTAGATTCTGTTTCAGAAGGACTTTTATTCTTTGAAAAAAAGATTGCAAATTCAAAAAAAAAATGTTCTTTGAACAAAAAGGCTAGAAATTTTAAAAAAATCATGTAAGTTGTTCTCTCAAAAAAAAGGTACCATTAAAAAAAATTAGAATTTCCCACGGGAAGATGACAAATTTATAAACTACAATGGTCTAACTAATAAAATAGCATAGTCTAAATAATAAAAGTACGATGGTCTAATTAATAAAAATTTCATGGTCTTAAGAATAAAAATTTCCATTCCACTAATAATAGACCTAACATCGTGTAATTAGTAATTTTTGCTATGGTCTAATTAAAAAAAATACATGAGTTTAAAAATACAATTGTCGTCCAACATAAATTGAAAATGCCATGGTCTAATTGATAATATTGCAATTATCTAAAAAATAAAATTGTCATGCTACATAAACTGAAATTGCCATGGTCTAATTAATAAAATTGCCATCCTCTAAATAGTAAAATTGACATGGTACCTACATTAAAAATACCATGTTCTAATGCAGTAACAATGTCATGGTTCAAACAAATATTTGCCATGGTCTAAAAAAGAAATTTGCCATGATCCAAAAAAATCATATAAATTACCTTTTGTATATTAAGGCAAATGTAGATAAAAAGTACATGTATAGTGGCAACTATACTTATCATGGAAAATGTACTACACATTATCAATACAAATGGTGTCTTTGCCTAGGTTTGATTATTAAAAACCATGGTATTGGCAGGTAAAAAAAAGGAAAATTGTGCATTGGACATAAAGTTAATTTGCCATGCATGGTCCATAAAGTAAGGTTGTCATGGTCAATACAATAAATTTTTCGTGGTCCATAATCTAAATTGCCATGGTCCATATACTAAATTTACAAAGTGTATGAAATGATTTTTGTTAGAGAATGTGCAAAAAATATGTAAAATTGCCATGTGAGAAAGTATAATTTTTTTTACATAATGGCAACAAAATAAGGATTTTGTTTCTTTGAAAAAAGATGGAACATTTAGGAAGTTGCCGTAGGCGCATGGCAAAATATAAGAAATTTGTTCTTGAAAACATAAGGCGAATTTATGGATTTTACAAGGGTGCAAAGATAAATTTGCCACATGTTCACTAATTGCCATACTATCTACAAATACAAAATGCCATGGTAGAGAGAATTTTTTGTGGTATCTATAATAAAAATGCCTTGGTAAAAATTAAAATACATTTTTTTGCTGTGGCTATGGTCGAAATCAAATATAGAAAATGGCTGCATTTGCCATGTAACATGGAAAACATACTACTGCCACACATCTATTTAATCCTATTTTTTTGCTTTCCGATGGTTTTGGACATCACATCTATTATTACCGTGTGGCGGCAACTTAAAAATTGTTGCCACGACGACCACAAAAAACATGTTGACATGGTCACTTACGAATCGTTTTGTTGCCATGGAAACTTAAAGCATGTTGCCATGCAAATTAAAAATGTCACCCCCGTGGCTAACAAAGTTTTTAAAACCCCCCAAAAAAATTAGGTAACATGTGAGCATTACAAAAATTGTGTAAAAAATTGCACAAGAATAAAAAAAATTGCCATTTGACAAATTTAAAATTCACATATTTTCCATGTATACGTTCCGAAGATTTATGCAATATGCCATGGTTTGGAAAAGCAAAGTGTTATGAAATTCCCATGTGCCAAATATGAATTTGTCATGTTATGAACATGCACATAGATTTTTTTTCCATTAACCATGGCAGCCTACATAAAATCCTATAAGAAAACATGGCAAAATTGCCATGGAGTGAAAACCTAAAGTAGCTTTATATCTGATGAAACTTTCGTCGACCATGGCAATACAAATATGTTTTGGATTTTAACAAATTGTTTTTCCCCTAAACAACATGTCATATTTTCCATTGGAGCAAAAAATGTCATGTTGGAATAAAAAACGAATTTGCCATGGGAAAAAAGGAGAAATGGAAAACTTGATGGCATGGCGAAATTTAAGGTATTCACAACAATTTTGACAAATTTGCTGCAAAATGTAAAGGAGTTGAGGAGGTACTGGAGGATTTGGTTCTTGGGAGGGTTCCCGCGTGAGTTGGGGGTCGTGCAGGTCCAATTCGGCGGTGACGGCGTCGATCCTTGCAGCAGCGGGCTACAGTCGTGGCTCGAGGCTGTAGGAACGAAGTATGTCTACTAGAGGGGGGGGGTGAATGGGAGTTTTAAATTTTCTTTCGGAAATATCAAAACTCTCGGAACCCAGCAGCGGAACGAATGAAAACAGTATTTAGTGAGCGAATACAAACTGTCGAATGGAAACTAAAACATGCATCGAGGTGAATCACATAATTGAAACATGTCACAAGGCATTGTTCGAATGTAAAGGAGAATAGCAGAGGTGACCAGTGATGCTCGATGGCGACGAGGTATTTGGTAGACCAGTTCGCCCTTCTGCAAAAGGACTACGTCTTGTTGGAGGGGTTGTGATTTAACACAGAAGATAAACTCTATTCGCCCTACTCTCCTCGACAATTGGTTCGTCAACCAATGCCGATTACTCGTGGTAGATGCTTGAGGCGATCTCCGAACCTTTACAGACTTCTTCTTCGAGAATCACAATTACTCTTGGTCTCTGAAGAAATTGACACCTAACCGTCTAGAGAGTTCGCAGCTCTCAAGAGTAATAGGCGGAGCGTACTGGACTTAGATTCGAGTGATGCTGAACCACTATCTAATTTTTCGGCTCTTCTCTCGGTGGATTTTAAACTCAAATCTATCGGAGAGGGGGTTGCTCAACAATCTTCTCAGAATCAAACGGAGCAGCCACCGGACAACGCCGGTGCGGGGTGGCTATTTATAGCCGCAACCTTCCCTGATGGGAAATGACCATTTTGGACACGCGGTCCAGCCAATGGCCAACCGACACGTTCACAACGGTCGGATTTTAAGAGCAACGGTAACATTACTTGGGGAGCAAGTAATGCTAACTCCTCGGTCAGAGACAAATCTTTCGCAGCGAAGAAGATCACAGTCTCTTGCTGGCAAGCATTTGCTCGGAACACAAAGAGATTTCTCTTGCAGCTTTCATAGGATTTGGGTTAAGCATCAGCGAATCAAATCTTCGAACGCTACACCCCTCTTAATAGTACGGTGGTCCTATGACTCAATAAGAGAAAAGAAACAACGAAATGAATGCTACGTCTTCACTTCGTCTTCAATATTCTCGGACGCAGTCACTTCCTTCAGAAAGGCACCGAACCAATTGCTTCACGTCAGCAATTTTTTAGGGGTCACTCTTGTCGTCATAATCTTCGGTGATAACCTTCACTGCCACACAGGGGATATTCTTCGGAGTTTGAAACCAAACTCCTCTTGACTCCAGGGACCTGTTACTCTGTGTGCACTAGCAAACACATCAGTCCCTCACTGTTTGTCAACAATCTCCAAAACATAAGGAGGCAAATCATTGCACCAACAATCTCCCCCTTTTTGGACGATTGATGACAAAACAGATAATCATCGAAGTGAAGATAGATAAGTAAAAATCAATAACAACAAGAGTGAGTAAGTGTTACTTTGCTCGAAGATGAAATATACTCCCCCTAAATGTATGCAGGGAAGAAGGGGTATGAGATAAATTCTCTTGCAAGAATTGAAGTATATGGAGGAAATTTCAATCATTCAAGACATTGATTCGCACTGATGAGATATAATCCATCGAGATCGTAGTGCAATCAATTTTAACTTCTGATAATAATTCCACCTGCAAGATAAATGCTTCGAGAGAAATAGTGTAGTAGCAGGGGTAATGAGCATTACAGCACAGAAGTTATCGAGTTTAACAACATATTACGGATAAGTGCAAAACAGAAGTTGCAAACTCACACGAAACCAAAATCAAACGAAACACCGAAAGCAATTCTATCGAGACTCGATGTAATTCTCCCCCTTTTTGTCAACAAGTGTCAAAAAGGTGAGGAATAACAGGAGTAAAGAAAAGCAGAGCTTGGCTCAATCAGTGGCATCTCCAGACGAGCTATCCGAGGTTGGTTCTTCTTTGGAAGTGATGGGATTGTCTTCGTCTTCAGCAGCAACAGATTTTCCTTCAAGAATAAGAGCTTGAGGCTGAGCAAACGAGGGAATAGCTGGAGTGGCCACAAGAGGAATACGGGAATGCATATTGCCTTCGGCAGGTTTCTCTGTCGGTGAGGTGGCTTCAGATTCGTCAAGCAGTTTGCGAAGCTTGAGATGAAGAAGATCTGTTGTAGGCTCACGAGCAGGCAGAGGAGTACTTCGATTTTGAAAATCTTCGACAGTGAAGCCTTTTTCAATATAGTCATAAAGCTCTTGGAGATTGACATTCAGTAATTGTTTCTCGGTGAAGAACTTGCGAAGCAATTTCCAGAGTCTCTTCTTGTTTGTAGGGTAACGCAGCAGAAAACAAAAAAATTCTGACCTACGTACCAGCCCAGGATCACTATGGAGACTGCATACAAGGTTTGATCTGTTTCGTTACCGACTCGTAGCGCAGCGGAAGTAGAGTCGATGACGATCGGCAGTGCAGATCCCCGCAGCTAGGATTTACAACCTCCCAACCGCGAGGATGTATACCCTCATCCGCCTCCGGACAGCCCTCCGGGAGGCGGTCGGACAGTCCCTCGGACGGTGTCACGGACAGCCCTTCGGGAGGACCATCGAAACTCGGACAGTCACTCGGACAGCCCTTCGGGAGGCACACTCAAACTAAGACCGAAACTACGATCTCTCTACAGAGTTGCACACATACGGTCTCAACTATCTGGCAGGGCTTCGCCGTCCAGAACTAGTTCCTGCCGGAACACAGACAGCCTTTCGGCTCTACGAAACTATTTCGCTGGGAGGGAGAGAGAAGCTAGACAAGTCTATGGCATGTGTATGAGAGCAAGGATGTCATATTTGAGAGCACCCTACACCTCTATTTATAGGGTGAGAGACAATGGTAAAAGTACCAAAATGCCCTCAGATATTTTCACTATTCATAATAGTGATTCTACTATTCATGAATAGTGTTTCCACTATTCATGAATAGTGTTATCCAGATATTTTCAGATACTTCCATCCACTATGAAAATTACCAAAATACCCTCAAGGTAGCTTCTCCAAGAAGCAACCAAAAAGCACTTTCACTATTCATGACGACATTTTTCAGCGTCCGGTCGAACTGAAAATATTTATGTGGGCTTAGAACATTTTTCCAGTACCCACTAAAATAATTTTCAATGCGATCCAGAACAATTCCGGTTTAGTGATTTTCATCTGCGAAAAGCATCTGAAGCGGTTTCGGCAGCTCCGGAACATTTCCGGTTTTCATCCCGGAAAATTCCAGAAAGTTTCCAGAATGATTCTGGCACCCTCCAAGAATTATCAGGCATGTGCCAAAACCAATTTGACTTTATGGTATCCCCTGAAACAACTTTTCAGTTTTACCGAAACTGTTCCGGTGTTCTCTCTGCGGAACTTTTCCGCTGTCCGAAACTTTTCCGGTGATTTTCTCTCAGACTCCCTGTCTAGTATTCAGCAGATAGATGACCCTTAAGCGTGTGACCCTATAGGTTCGGTGAAGCATAGACATGACCCGGAACCCCTTCCGATCAATGATCAACATCGGAGCCGTGGACACCCATATTGATCCCTATACCCACACGAATGAATATTAGAGTGAACCTCTAGTTGCCGTGTGCTATTCCTGTTGCTTCGCGATATGTTACAAATACCCGAGGTGAGACATGTAGGCATCCCCGTGGATCAACAACTTGTCCACTATGCCAGTTACCTCGTTACCGGTATTGTTCTCTTTTCTCGTTCCCGTGTTCCGGCATCCCTGTGATCAAATCACCCTGTGTCTGGCCAGACGATGATGGATACCGTAACACCGAGAGGGCCCAGAGATATCTCTCCATCGTCGGAGGAGCAAATCCCAATCTCGAGCTATCAAGTTACTTGACACACTTTTCCATGAACCCGTAAGCCGCCGTAATAGCCACCCATTTACGGATGACGTTTAACAAACCCCAAAGTTCATGAAGCAAGCATGAAGAAACTTGATACTCTCATGGTCTAAGGAATTATGCAAACGTTAACCATCTCTGTGTTATAAACCATTAACTTATGACGAATGAATCTCATAGCATAACATCAATTCGGGTCGATTCAACACAAATGTTCTTCTAACATTGTGCCCTCAAAATTGCCGGCATAGCCATGCCCATGATCAGGAAAACGGGATCATCATGCAATACTTGAGCCAGTCTTAGAGGCCAGACTAGGAATACATTTTACCGTTTATTATTCCACACGTGCATATGAGTCTTCCTCCGAGCCTCGTGGTTATTGTAGACTCGAGAACCATAGCAGTTATAGCATGGAACATAAACCTAATTATGAACTGGGAGATAATCAATAACATTTATTATTGCCTCTAGGGCATATCTCCTACAGACTCCCACTTGCACTAGAGTCAATAATCTAATCAATGCTAATGCACTTTACACCTATGGCATACTGGTGTAAAATATGCTTCGCATGTGGTATAGCCTGATGTCCAACGGATCTGACGACTTCAGCTCCGTGTGTAACTTTGCATATCCTCGCGTTTTCACGCTTTCACAAAATTCATATTTTGTGTGGACTTGGCTTTGCATATGTGTGAATCATTGGTCGAAACCTGATTCCTCGGACTGAGCTATGGAGCAACTATCTGCAATAGTGTCCCATAGACCAAAGCCATCTTGGAACCATACTAAGTTCATGAATGAACTATATGATTCAACATCTTCTTTGTCGCTTCTAAAGCGTCAACATACTTAGCCTTTGTTATAGAATTGGCCACAGTATCTTGTTTGGAACAATTTCCAACTACCGTGCCACCAGGTTGTGTATTACACAAAAACCCTTAACTTAAATCGAAAATCGCATGGAGCATTGATGAAGACTGTATCGATGTAACCTTTTACAACGAACTCTTCATGATCTCCGCTTGCGAGAAAACATGTCATCAGTACTGCTCTAGTACTCAATGACATCTTTCACTGTTGTCCCATGATCAGTACTTTGATCACTATGGTATCTATACTCGCAACAACTTTGGAGTATTGGACATATCTGGTTGTTTTTACATACCATGGAATACATGATTAATCCAAACACAAGAGTGTGTGGAATCTCCATCATGTATTTTACTCATCAGTGTTTTGGGACACCGAGTCTCGCAAAAACTCTTTCCATGTGACTTCGGCAAGAATCACTCCTTGGCGTTTTAAATGCTAAAAGGTTTTAGCATCTTGTCAATATGTATTCATTGCTTAGCCCCATTAGGTAAATCTATCTCCATAGATCATAATGCCTAATATTGAGGCTATTTAGCCTAAGCACTTCATCGAAAAACTATTTTCAAATGAAGTCCTAATTCGTGTCAAGAAATTTATTTCCAATTAACAATGTGTCAAGTACACACGGTTTTTAGAAATATTATTTATGCTCCCACTTACTTTCTTGAATCACAAGCATCTTCGATACCCATTTGATGAAGTCAAACTATTTTGACCATTTCATCAAAAACGAAGATTCCAACTCCATTTTGCTCTCTTCTGTCCATCGCTGGAACTCTGAAGTTTGCATACTTACTAGCATCCTCTGGATCGACAAATTACTTTGGACTGTATCACATACAAGTCCTAGGTTTCATTTCCATGAGATGGAAATCCTTTTGTCATCCATGTTTCATATCTCATGATTGAAATATGTATTAATTGCTAGTTCAACCCGAACCGACTTCAAGCATCGCTACGGTGAGACAATCTCATCGTAGTCAACTCCTTGAACTTGTTATTACAACAAGTCGAGCTTTATGGATTAAACATTTTTTCCGTATCAGTTTTTAGTTTCATAAATATTCGTTAGACTCTAAGTCTTTCGAAAGGTGTATCAAGATTTTAATCTCGAATCACTTATATGGAAACTATCTCGGATTGTATTGGCATTTAGCCAATTCCGGAGTCAGGGCCCATCAACGCTTCCTTGTGTATTGTAGGTATACTGTTGTCTAACATCAATATCTCGTTTGCGCACCTGATAGATTTGCACGAGCTTTGCCTACGTGGTTCAGCTGCAAGTTCGACCGAAGTCCATACATTTTATTGTAGAGACTTCCGTATCAGTCGTAGTAGGAAACTTCGGAATCACTTCCAAGGTTTCTTTCCTTTGATCTGACGACGAAGATACTGGTTATCTCGTCGAGTTGCACTGTCCTCCCACTCACCTTTTGTAAGAACTATTCTCTTTAAAAGCATACCATTTTGTGGCAAAACCGTTTGCCTCGGTATAGTGGTGGGGAAATACCCAATGACTTGGGATAACCTACAAAGTAGCACTTGTCTGATTTGGAATAGGTTTGTAACCTTTTACACAAGCCCCATATTCCAAATGTTTAAGAAAAGATATAACATGGTTGGGCGTACCATACCATGGCGTTATTTCAACAGACCCGATGGAGCTCTTTTCAGTGTAAAAGCCGCAGTCCCTAAAGCATTACTTTAAAAGGGATAATGGCAAATCTATTTATGTCATCTTTCATCTTACCATGTCATAAATGGTTCGATTACATCTACACGGACTCTCCACTTGCAGTGGTGTTCCGGGAGGTGCAAGTTATGAAACCCCTTTCACAACTCATCAGACATTCGCTAAACTTGTAACTCAAATATTCCTTTCTGCAATCGAATTGTAGAAACACAATTTTCTTGTTACAACAACTTCTACTTCATTTTTGAAAACCTTATGAATGAATTCAAAAGATCCAGACTTACGTCTCAACAAGTAAACATCCATATATCTACTTGAGTCATTTCTGAAGATAGATGAATCCACTACTTGCAACAACATTTATTGGACTACACACATCATAATGTATGATCACCAATATGTTCTTTGCTCGTTCCTTACGGCCTGTGAACGGTATTTTAGTCACTTCACCTTTCAGAGGAAAGTTGCAAGTGTCAGATGATTCAAAATCAAATGACTTCAAAATCCATCATAATGGAATTTTCATGCGGGTTTCTCCAATGTGACCAAATGCAATGCCACACTTGTGTGGTATTCTTTTAGTCTTGTGACATTTAGCGTCAGTGTTATGGATGTATCATATTACCATCAATATTCATAGCATACATCCCATCCTGTATGGAAGCATGGCCCTTCATGTTATTCATAACACCGAACATCAAAAGTTCTCTTATGAATAACCTTCTTGCAAAATTCCTTATGCAAAGGGCTAGAGTGTATGAAACTCTAAATGAATTATGAAAGTAAATACAGAGGTAATGTATTATTATCAATATTCATAACATACATCTCATTCATAATGAAAGTATGGCCCTTATGTTATTCATAACACCGAACATTAGAAGTTCTCTTATGAATAACCTTCTTGCAAGATACTTTATGCAATGGGCTAGAGTGTGAAACTCTAAAATGAATTATGAAAGTAAATACATAGGGAATACACCGTTGGAAGGTATAGTAACATTTACTATGTTCCCTGTGTGTATCTAAACCTCATTCCTGGCTAGTCTTTCAGGCCTTAGTAGTTCTTACATCGAGTTGCAACAGAATGCAATCGAGCGGGTATCTTTGTGATTAACTCACAATACCCAAGAATTAGTGATTAACATGTTTAACCATAATTCCCAAGAACTATATTTTTTACCAGCCTTCTATACATCAAAAACCTGTATGACATTCATACATGAGCTGGATATTCCAGTCTTCTTTCCTTTTGCCATTATACTTATAACAATTTAACTTTTAGTATTTCTCCTACTCTCAGAAGAAGCACCCAACTTAAGAGTGGCGTTTAGCCCCGGACTTCCTAGGCGTGAAAGTTTCACTAACACCCTTCGGACACTTCCTTTCTCTTTAAGTTGTTGTTTTATTCACCTTCATTTACATGACAGGCGTTCTTCTGGATCCCTCTCTTATCAGTCAAATGCCCAGTAAACACTTTTACTAATAGTTTGCAAACAAACATGGATTTGGATATCTCATATCTTTTAGCCTTTGTTTGTCTCTGAAAATTAATTTTCAGTTCCATGAATATCACATAACTATCCCAAAACTTTCGAAGTTCGGGTCTCATGGAAGCAAACATATTGCACCTGACTGAAACGGAATTCTAGCTTTTGGATCGAAGGACGAGAGTCACATGATCCATAGCATTAGCGGGAGAATACTGAAAGTATGCGATAGGACAAAGTCCTTCTCGGCACTCTGGAGGACAATCCTCACATTACGTTTACCAACCGTAAAGTTTTAACTAGATATTTAACAGCTATTCAATTTTAATAGGAAAGGTGGAAACGCGAGCCATTATTCTACAACTTTTATGCAAATCACACTTAGACAGTGTTCAGAATTAATTGCACCGAGAATTAAACAAGTTAATTCTTCAGTGCGCTCCCACTCAAATCAATATATCTCATAATTGATTGTGAGTGATACAAGATCCACATTTCAATTCAACGCCATTGATGGTGAGCATCACTGATGACGAGAATTTCAATCGGTAGGCCAACATGCCGATCACATCTCTATGCGACTCTTGTTCATCTTTCGATGGGCGTGTTCCGAGCTCAGGACTTTCAAGCTAGAACGTCAAGACAACCAAGTGATCTCACTGCGAGGTCTGACCTCACCCGCCTCACACATCCCTAATCGTTCGTACCCATGTTAGCATGGCGCACCCCGAAAAGTTAGGTGCCGTGACAGTGCTACACTTGGGAGAACACTAACTACTTGATATTTTTGTGAGAGATCACCCTAATAAAAAGCGACTACCGCGCAATCAAGAAGGGTGCATCATAAGGGATAAACATCTCAGGCAATTCATAATAGCATGATATGGTATAGCCCTTTCTGACGGAGAAGTCTTGTATTTCTTCGTCTTCGGCATTCGCGTCGGTGTTTACCTTCGCGAAGATTGCCACCACCTCGTCGATGCACCAGATAATATTGCTATCTCTATAGCTTAATAAAATAAGTGCATTACATAAGGTTGACACGCAGGTCATTAAAGTGCAATCATATGGCTCCAGCCATCATGCCGAATCATGACACGCAGGTCATGTTAATCAATTTACATCATATAGTCATCTCATACATAATCAAATTATTATGAACACTGCTATACCACATCACATGCACATGCAAACCATCCTGCAAAACCAAGTTTAGACGCCTCTAATCGGTCCATGCAAAAACTTGTTTTACGTGGCTTCTAAGGTTTTGAAACAAACCGAAGCTACCAACGTCCATCATCAAGCATGATAATCCAAGTTGCTAGATTAACCTTCCAGGGTGTATGAAACACGAGATAATAAAATCTCGAGCCCCATACTAAACTTCGTCATACGCGTGACCCCCGTGCAGATCACATCTGCATTGCCCTTTCGTCTGCGAAACATCCATCTTTCTCAACTATGGTGGAACCCAAAGAACTGTTAGCACTTCGTTGATCTGTCAATCAGCATACTCAGGAGCAGCATGAAAGGATCGCGGATTGCCAGAACTTTGTGAGATTCCACCATGCCGTCAAGATCAGGACTACGCAAATTCAGGGAAAGCAACAGGAACATCGGGTAACAGATTTCATCTGCTACCCGCACAAATAATTTTCAGCAATAGATCTCATCTACTACCTAATTATATTGTGCAACACCCATACATCTCTATGTATTCTAGATCGCAACCTGCATCTACGCATAGCACGGCTCTTGATGCCACTGTAGGGTAACGCAGCAGAAAACAAAAAAATTCCAACCTACGTACCAGCCCAGGATCACTATGGAGACTGCATACAAGGTTTGATCTGTTTCGTTACCGACTCGTAGCGCAGCGGAAGTAGAGTCGATGACGATCGGCGGTGCAGATCCCCGCAGCTAGGATTTACAACCTCCCAACCGCGAGGATGTATACCCTCATCCGCCCCCGGACAGCCCTCCGGGAGGCGGTCGGACAGTCCCTCGGACGGTGTCACGGACAGCCCTTCGGGAGGACCATCGAAACTCGGATAGTCACTCAGACAGCCCTTCGGGAGGCACACTCAAACTAAGACCGAAACTACGATCTCTCTACAGAGTTGCACACATACGGTATCAACTATCCGGCAAGGCTTCGCCGTCCAGAACTAGTTCCTGCCGGAACCCAGACAGCCTTTCGGCTCTACGAAACTATTTCGCTGGGAGGAAGAGAGAAGCCAGACAAGTCTATGGCATGTGTATGAGAGCAAGGATGTCATATTTGAGAGCACCCTCCACCTCTATTTATAGGGTGAGAGACAATGGTAAAAGTACCAAAATGCCCTCAGATATTTTCACTATTCATAATAGTGATTCTACTATTCATGAATCGTGTTTCCACTATTCATGAATAGTGTTATCCAGATATTTTCAGATATTTCCATCCACTATGAAAATTACCAAAATGCCCTCAAGGTAGCTTCTCCAAGAAGCAACCAAAAAGCACTTTCACTATTCATGACGACATTTTTCAGCGTCCGGTCGAACTGAAAATATTTATGTGGGCTTAAAACATTTTCAGTACCCACTAAAATAATTTTCAATGCGATCCGGAACAATTCCGGTTTAGTGATTTTCATCTGCGAAAAGCATCTGAAGCGGTTTCGGCAGCTCCGGAACATTTCCGGTTTTCATCCCGGAAAATTCCAGAAAGTTTCCAGAATGATTCTGGCACCCTGCAAGAATTTGGATATCTATGAGACATGTAGGCATCCCCGTGGATCAACAACTTGTCCACTATGCCAGTTACCTCGTTACCGGTATTGTTCTCTTTTCTCGTTCCCGTGTTCCGGCATCCCTGTGATCAAATCACCCTGTGTCTGGCCAGACGATGATGGATACCGTAACACCGAGAGGGCCCAGAGATATCTCTCCATCGTCGGAGGAGCAAATCCCAATCTCGAGCTATCAAGTTACTTGACACACTTTTCCATGAACCCGTAAGCCGCCGTAATAGGCACCCATTTACGGATGACGTTTAACAAACCCCAAAGTTCATGAAGCAAGCATGAAGAAACTCGATACTCTCATGGTCTAAGGAATTATGCAAACGTTAACCATCTCTGTGTTATAAACCATTAACTTATGACGAATGAATCTCATAGCATAACATCAATTCGGGTCGATTCAACACAAATGTTCTTCTAACATTGTGCCCTCAAAATTGCCGGCATAGCCATGCCCATGATCAGGAAAACAGGATCATCATGCAATACTTGAGCCAGTCTTAGAGGCCAGACTAGGAATACATTTTACCGTTTATTATTCCACACGTGCATATGAGTCTTCCTCCGAGCCTCGTGGTTATTGTAGACTCGAGAACCATAGCAGTTATAGCATGGAACATAAACCTAATTATGAACAGGGAGATAATCAATAACATTTATATTGCCTCTAGGGCATATCTCCTACATTGTTGTCATCAGCTATCAGATGCATTATCCTCGTGCGATTGTTAAGTGCATTCAGTTCGGAGGCGAGATGTTCTTTCTCGCAACGATCCTCAGCTATATGTTGCAGTAGCAGCTGTTGTGTACGCAAACTAACTTCGAGCTGCGATGGAGGATGAGGCGAAATCTTTCGGTTGCGCTGAGGCAGACGAGGCCCATCAAATTGCTGGTGATAGACTTGGGAGCTTGATGCGGGCGATTTGCCCGAAGAGATATCATCCATGACTTTCAAAGTATCGCGAACAGGAGGAATGAAGCCCTTATGGCTTTCCTTTGCAAGATACATTGTGCGCATTGCATGATCAACAACTTTCTGGATCCATGGCGCAAACACTTTGATGCAGAAGGGATATTTGGCAGAATCCTTCAGGATGCGTAGGAACATGTCTTCCACATCGAAAATGTATCGCCCAGAGATTGCATATATAGCATTACGAAGAACATCTGAGATGGACTTGTCCGGATTCATGCCAGCCAGAGGGAAAATGGTGTAAGAGAGCATGTGGAATAGCGTCTGATTGTCGAAGGTTAAATGCTCAGGGCGAGGTGGACCACTGTAGTCACGAATCTTTTCAGGATCCATAGTGCACCGAAAATTTTCATCCGATATGACATCAATGTTATGGACCCGAATTTCAGTGCTACCATGCTCAAAGCGAGGGAAATGGAAGTGCGAGACAAAATCCGTTGAAGTGCATTTGATGCGTTTTCCTTCGGTCATCCATTCCATAACCCATTTGGAGCTATCAGATTCATCGCCAGAGATATATAGGGTAGCATAGAATTGAAGAATAATCTCTCTGTTCCAAGGGTGCTCGAACTCAAAGACTTTGGTGAGGCAGAAATCATCCAGATCCTGAAGCAATTGATTGAAACAGCCAATGTTACGCATAGCAGGGATGTCTAGATATTCGTGAGGAAATATATTTCTGCTCTCATAGAGGACCCGAGAGTAATAGATGGCCTGTTCCTTCGTCCAGAAATGAGGCGATTCGGAAGTGCGCGGCCCATCATACGGACTGGCCTGAAAGAATTTGGGATGCGCATTTCGATTGAAAAGAGGACCTTTTGCGCCTGCGCCTGACGAAAACAAAGGCAGTTCTTCACGAGGGTATGGATATTTAAGTTCTTCTTCAGGAGAAAGATATTCGTCACCATAGACAACCGAGTCCGTGCGGCGAGCAGAGACAGATTTCCGTTCGGAGGGACCAGCATCTGGTATTCGTGTAGCTGTGTCGATGGATAACTTGAGTGGAGACGGAGCAGGTGTTGCAACTGTGGGAGGTGCCGAGGTAGAAGGCAGCAGAGCAGGTTCAATCACAGTAGGCACTGAGGCGGAGTCATTCACTGAAGGTTGTTGCTCGTCTGGAATCTGTTGTTGCTCGACTATAGGAGACGCCGAGAATTTTGGAGCTTCATGAGCCGGAGAAGCTCGAGGTTCGAAGTGAGGGATTTCACCTTCCTTAGAGACAGATTGTTGCGAGGGAATATCAACTTGAGCAGGTGAGGCCACAGGCACTGATTCAGTTGGCCTTGGCGAGGGAGGAGCATCCGAGTCCATGACTGGGGGGTTCGAAGGAATAGATGGCTCAGGAGATTTTTTTTGCGGAGCAGGAGGTACATTTTTCGACGCAATTCTTTTTCGGTGCTTTTTCTTTTGCTGAGCAACTTGATCAATATGGCCCTTGACCAGATCATTGTATCCGGTGACTTTGGCTTGATGTTCATCACAGATTTTCCGAACAATTTCATCTAGATCTGTGTGAAAACGTAACCTGCGGTGGCGAAGGAGAGTCATGGCACGATTGATATCCTTGTAGGAGTCTTCGAGTGCTTTGATGACAAATTTTGAAGAGGCAGTTTTCATGCGTTCATCAATGTCCACTAGCTCAGCAGAGAGAGAGTTGATCTCAACGGCATCTTCTCTCAGTTCTTGAACTATGGAAGTGGCTTGAGTAATGACTTCGGCAGGAATAGGTAGGGAAGCCACTTCTCCATCGAAAGGATTGTCCACAAATTTATCGAGTTGTTCCATGATGAATATGTGATCATAGTAATGAGGAGCATCGGACTTGACAGAGGGAGCAGTCTGGACAGGGACTTGCTCGGTAGGAGGTTTTGAAGCCAAAGGCTGAGTCAAGGTAGGCGCAAATTTAGCAACCTTCTCCTTCGGAGCAGTAGCCCGCGGAGCAACTTTCTCGGTAGGCGCCTTGATTTTCTTCAAGTCAGGTTTGGGAATATTTTCGCCTTGCTTGGCAGTACTCACAGGAGCGTCAACTACCAAATCCTTCAAATTGATAGCATCTGGATGAGGAGTTGTGTTCACATGCTGCTTCATTGTGACAGTAGTAGCAGGGGTCTTTCGAGCTGGGATCTTCTTCGGTGGTGCTTCTGGAACAATGTTAACACGAAGATCAGGCAGCACAGTAGATGTGGTAATGTTTACTTCCTCGCTGAGAGTAGCAGCAACTTCTTCCTTGGTGAGCGGAGGATCATCATCATCAGCAGAAGAATCATCCATGCGAAAATCAGCAGCAGGTTCAGCCTTTTTCCTCTTTGGTGCGCTCTTTTTCTTCGCAGCAGCGCTGGGATCATGCTTGCGCTTAGAACGACTTTCAGATTTTCCTTCGGCCTTTTTCTTCTCCACATCATCTTTGAGAAGGCGAAGGTTTTCCTGTTCATGAGCCTTTTGCTTTTCGGCCCTCTGGGCTCTCTTGATGGCATTGCACTGACGCTTAGCAAGCTCATCGGGATATGATGCAGGAGTTCGAAGGGAAGACTCATGAGCATTGGACGGAGGAGGTGGTCTTTCTTGGGGACCGTTTGCCTTGATGAGAGAAATTTCATGGCAGTCACCCCATGGTGGGTGAAATGCAAAGTTCTGAGCAAACCGAGGATGAACAAATTCATAGTTGAACCACTTGAGCACCCAGTGGCGGCGAATCCATTGTTGACGAGTATCTCTCTGATGTTTGGTTTCTCCTGGAACAGTGTCATACCGATCATGAGAGATGTATTCGGCGGTGTTGGTGTATGCCTGTCTACCACCCCTCTTCTTCTTCGAAGCAGTCTCTTCTTGCTCGTCGGCATTTAGATCTGTCCTTTTTCTCTTACTGGTTGATGGGCCTACCGTTGGGCCCTTAGCATTCGGAGCTTTGGATTCATCAGCAGTGCCCAGAATAACATCATCTCTGTCAGCCCGACTGACTGGGTTAGCTGAATCCTCGACTGACTGCATTTCCCTGTGAACATAGATAGATGCGAGGGAAAATGGGAACAGGGTTACGAATGCACACAGCGAAGATTTGGAAAAAGGAACTCGTTTTTGATGAAGAAATAGATGCAGACTTTGAGAAATGTTTCGGGCGAAAGAAATGTGTAGAACGAACTAGTAGGTTCGAAGAGAATACTAGTAAACGTGCTAAGCATTCCTTTCGTGCGAGACATAACACAAACCCTAGATCTGAAATTTTTCGGATGCGAGGGACAACTACAAACCACATCCGCACAATTTACCTATCGGTAAGGATCTGAGAAATACAATAAAAATTACGCAATTTTTACCGCGGACGAACTCGAACAGGAAGAGAGGAAGAACGAGTCCGCACTACACATACCCTAACTTGGTGATGTGCAGCAACTACGGCGGCGCGGAGAGAAAGATGATCTGCGGCGGTGAGAAATGACTCCGGCGACCTCTTTCCGGCAGCGAAGCAGCGAAGGTGGTCGACGTGGTCGAGCTCGAGGAGGAGCAGTGCGGTAGGGCTTCGAAAGGTGGCGATGGAGAAGATGCGAAGTGAAACGAGGAGGGTGGCGGCACAGCATTTATATGCGAAATGGAAATAACCGCACCCAGGTGAATCTGATCGGACGGCCAGAGTCAATGGACTATTGCGATTCAACGGATCAGATAAGCTGGCAGTTGATAAGGAGCACGTGGCAACCATCACCAAAGAACGTGGTCCAGACTTGGGCGGGAAATCCCAATTTTTGGACGGCTTTCGCCAAAACTGATTAAGTTCGGACCGAAACTTTAACGTGGTTAAGGACACCAGATGAAGTTTCGTTCCCAGATGAAATTTGTGCATTCATAACGGAACAGCATAGACTGGAAGAGATAGAATAGAGGGGAAAACAGGGTCCTAGGTATTTCACTCAGACGAGAAAACACAAACTCCAGAGACTCCAGAGAGAAAAACTATGAATGAAATACATTCGGACTAACACAAAGGTTTCAACTGCAACTCAGCGAAGAGAAATTGTGGTGGCGTTACCCACCGTATAAGAACTGTATGACCCCGAGCGTCGCACAATTATCGTGGCACCCGGTTAGTCTAGTTCTTCGTTAATGTATTCACTCTCGGAAAGAAAATTTCACTTTGTCGAAATTTTCAGGCTCTTCGAGTGTTATGTACCCATTCCTTCTAAGATGTGGAAGTGTTGGTACGGTGCCGAGTCCAGCTTACTGCACGTTTGCGGAATCTAGGATATTTAGCTCACACCGTAACGCACAAAATCTTTTCTCATCGAGAGGCTTGGTGAAGATATCGGCGAGATTCTCTTCGGTATTGACGTGACTGATAAGAATATCCTCTCTAGCAACATGATCGCGTAGGAAATGATGTCTGATCTCAATATGCTTGGTGCGAGAGTGCTGCACAGGATTGTGGGCAATTTTGATTGCACTCTCATTGTCACACAATAGAGGGATCTTCTTGACCTTGATGCCATAATCCTTCAGAGTCTGCTTCATCCATAATAACCGAGTACAACAAGCGCCAACAGCAATATATTCGGCCTCAGCCGTAGAGAGTGAGACACAATTCTGCTTCCTTGACGACCAACATACCAATGATCTATCGAGGAAATGGCATGTCCCCGAAGTAGATTTCCTGTCAACCCGGTCACCTGCATAATCTGAGTCTGAATATCCAACGAGGTCAAACTGTGCTCCCTTAGGATACCATAAACCTAAGGTGGGGGTGTGAGCCAAATATCTCAGAATACGCTTGACCTCTTGGTGATGCGATTCTTTAGGTGCAACTTGAAAACGAGCACACATACAAACACTCAACATAATATCAGGTCTGGATGCACATAGGTAAAGCAAAGAACCAATCATCGAACGATAAGCTTTCTGATCGTAATCTTTACCGTACACGTCTGCGTCCAGCTGGCCATTTGTTGGCATGGGAGTTTTGTAACCCTTCTGTTTGCAATCTTGCATTTTGAACATCTTAAGACAGTCTCTCAGATATTTCTCCTGAGATATGAAAATTCCATTGTCCTGTTGACGAATTTGTAGTCCGAGAAAGAACTTGAGTTCACCCATCATGGACATTTGATACTTCTCGGACATCATTCGCCCGAACTCCATGCTGCAAGTATTGTTAGTACAGCCAAAAATAATATCATCCACATAAATTTGACACACGAATAGATCGCCATCAATAGCACGAGTAAAAAGAGTGGAATCAGTGGATCCTGGCTTGAACCCTTTATCGAGCAAAAACCTCTTCAGAGTGTCATACCAAGCACGAGGGGCTTGCTTTAGCCCATACATCGCCTTTTTTTAACCTGAAAACTTTGTTAGGAAACTGAGGGTTTTCAAAGCCAGGTGGCTGCCTAACATATACTTCATCATCAATTTCACCATTGAGAAAAGCACTTTTCACATCCATTTGGTAAAGCAGAATATCATTGTAATTTGCATAAGCGAGAAGAATACGAATTGCCTCAAGGCGAGCAACAGGAGCATATGTTTCACCGAAATCAATACCTTCTACCTGTGTATACCCTTGAGCAACAAGACGTGCTTTGTTTCTCACAACAATGCCATTTTCATCTTGCTTGTTTCGGAAAATCCATTTTGTGCCGATGATATTGTGCTTCTTAGGATTCGGTTTGTCAACCAATTCCCACACATCATTCAATTCGAATTGCACCAACTCTTCTTGCATGGCATTCATCCAATCGGGATCATTCATAACTTCTTCACACTTGGTAGGTTCTGTCAATGAGACAAAAGAGAAACTGCCACAGTAGTTAGCCAAACGAGTGCGAGAGCGAGTTGTGGGTCGGTAACCTGGATTCTCGAGATCTTCGAAGATTAATGTAGGGTCAACTCGATTTGCCACTCGTGGGAGAGGATTTCCTTCTTGATGATCATTTTCGTTATCCTCATTATCAGCATCAGGGTTGGCATTAGTATCGCCATTTTCATTTTGATTGCCATTTTGATCGGCATTTGCATTTGGGTTGCCATTTGTGTTCAGTGTTGCATTTTCTTCGGCAGTAGATTGGCGTGTACGTCGAGCTATGGGAGCATCATCATCGGAAGAGTCAGGTGTATTAGCTTCGACTGGCCTGACGTCCCCAATAGCCACTTGCCGAATAGCATCCGAAATCGGAGGTTCATCTATCACATTAGGCAGGTGCTCCTTTTGGGAGCCGTTAGATTCATCAAACCGCACATTTACCGTTTCCATAACTTTCCCGTGGTGAGAGTTATAGACACGATAAGTATGCGAGTTCGAGCCATAACCAAGAAGAAAACCTTCATGTGCCTTGGGTGCAAACTTGGAATTATGATTCATGTCACGAATATAGCAAGGTGCACCAAATACATGGAAATAAGAAACATTCGGTTTCTTGCCAGTGATAAGCTCATATGAAGTTTTCTTAAGGAATTTATGAAGATAAACACGATTCACAACATGGCAAGCAGTGTTAATAGCATCAGCCCAGAAACGAATGGGAGTTTTATACTCACTGAGCATTGTTCTCGCCATTTCAATGAGAGTTCTATTCTTTCGCTCAACAACTCCATTCTGTTGGGGAGTGTATGCGGCAGAGAATTCATGAGTGATACCATTTTCATCGAGAAAATCTTCAATATGAGTATTTTTTAACTCGGTGCCATTGTCGCTTCTGACATGCTTAATTCGCACATCGTATTCATTCTGAGCCTTCTTAGCGAATCTTTTGAAGATGTCTTGGGTGAAGGTTTTTGTCTTCGAGAAAGAATACCCAAGTGTATCGAGAGAAATCATCAACAATAACCAGACCATAATGACTGCCTCCGAAACTTGCATAGTTTTGAGGCCCGAATAAATCCATATGAAGAATTTCCAGTGGTCTTGTTGTGGTCATGACAGTTTTTGATGAATGATGCTTCTTGGCCAATTTACCAGCTTCACACGCAACACACAAACGATCCTTGTCGAATTTCACATCAGGAATATCACGGAGATGATTTTTCTTCACGAGAGTCTGCAAATTTCTCATACCTGCATGACCAAGTCTTCGGTGCCACAGCCATCCTTCGGTTGCTTTTGCAAGCAAACAAGTTCGGACTGAGGGACCCTTAGAGAAATCCACAATATATAAATCACCTTTTCTATTTCCCACGAAAACGAAGGAATTGTCAGTGGCCATAAAGACGATGCATTTGGATTTAGAAAATAGAACAAGCATGCCTAGATCACAAAGCTTGCCAACTGACATGAGATTGAATCCAAGAGACTGAACAAGTAAAACATCATCAATGTTCTTGTCCTTGGATATAGCAATTTTACCTAACCCAATTACCTTTCCTTTGTTGTTGTCGCCGAAAGTAATATACTTCTCAAATGAAGTAGTTAAGTTGGGGTCGACAAACAACGACTTGTCTCCGGTCATATGACTAGTGCATCCACTATCCATTATCCATTCTGTACACCCGGAGACATAGTCCTGTAGAGAAATTAGGCTTTCTTAACCACCCACATCATTGTAGGTGGCTTCGAAACATATGAGCGAGCAGGATATGATTTCTTTCGATAATTATGCGAATTGTAACTTGAATGAGTGCGAGCATAATCGAAAGAGTATGCATTGAAATTCCTTCCTGACGAATGAGTATAGCGGTTGGGTGAGGCAAGTATGTACTCATTCCATCTAATCTTTTCAAGGATATATCGAGCATTTTCTTCCTGCATGGTTAGTAGTCTAGTAACAGGTAATGCTTCGATAGTTTTCCTGGGCACCCAGATAGCTTCCTTTGGGGGGCCATTCCTGCTGTTTGGTCCAACATAGCGAGCAACAGCCTCACCACGTTGGTTTTTGAACAACTTATAGTTGTCCAGAGAATCATCATATGAGTACTCAGGGATAGGAGAGTCATATCCCGAAAGTAAAGCTGGATCGAGCGTTTTGCTCTTAGCAGGTACCCACATAGTGCGAGGATATTGATCAGGTTCCCAGTAGGAGCCATTCTCATTCAGTTTCCTTTCGAAACCGACACCTTCCTTTCTGGGATTTTTGTGAAGAATGGATTTCTTCAGAACATCACATAGGGTTTGATGCCCTTTGAGAGACTTGAACATTCCTGTCTGAAGAAGATCCTTCAACCTAGCATTTTCATCAGAAACAGAACCATTTTCCTCGACCGAGGGGTTAGCATTCACAGAAGATTCAACATTCGATTCAGCATTACTGCGTTCAAGGCATTTTAAGCAAGGAGGTACAAACACTTAAGGTTTCTCTTTGAGTTGTTGGGTGAGAAGAGAATTTTCTCTGATCAAGTCATCATGAGCCTCTCTCAGCGACTCGAGTTCCTGTTTCCGTTTTAGGTAATCATAAGTCAATCTTTCGTGGTCAGCTGAGAGAAAATCATGACGATCTGATAGTTCTTTCATTCGAGACTCGAGGGCGGAATGCTCTTCGGTCAACGATTGATTTTTCTCCATCTCCTCAACCAACAACCCTTCAGATTTCCTGAGGGTTTTCTCAATTTTCTCGAGAGAATTTTGTTGCATATTAGCAATTTTGATCAGTTTAGCATGGTCATCCTCATCAGAAGAATATTGATCACTGGAGTGAACCTTGTGATGTTTAGAGGATACCTTTTCTTTCGAAGCTTTGGCCATGAAGCAGTACGCAGGGGACTCGTTATCGCTCGAATGATTCTCAAAGAAGTTCGATGCAGGAGTAGAAGCACACGCTATGCCAGCCATGCCGGAATCAGAATCCTTATCGGATTCATCTACTTCTTCGGAGTCGGATGACGCTTCTTCATCGGAATCCATCTCCTTGCCGATGTACGCCTTGGCCTTGCGAGAAGTGTTCTTGCGGTTGGATGAGGACTTGGAGGGATTCCTTGAGGAAGATCTTGACGAGGGCTTGGAGGAGCTATCCTTCTTCTTGAAGAACCTCTTCGTTTTCTTCTCATCATCGGAGTCGTAGCTTTTGCTCTTGCCTTTTCCATGGTTGTGTCCTGAATCAAATCTTCCACTGACACGGATTTCAGCTTCCCAGAGAGGGCAGTCCGAGATGAAATGTCCTGGCTTTTTGCACTTGAAGCAGGTGTAATCTCCAGTAGGTTTTGATAAAGATTTGGAGCCGCCTGAGTTGCTGGATCCTTTCTTCTGAAACTGATTTTTCTTATGAAGGCGTTGGAATCTTTTCGTGATCAATGCGAGGTCCTTGCTGATCCTTTCGGGGTCATCTGAATCTTCATCGGCGTTTCCTTCTGAGGAAGAATCAGCCGCAGCCTTGAGAGCATGACTTTTTCGGTGACTTGAGCCATAGAGATCTCTCTTTTCTTCTTCTTGTTCTTCGTGAGTGTTTAGCCTTTCCATGATATCAGCAGAGTCGAGAACTTTGAAATCAGCTCGTTCCCGAATCATCAGAACTACAGTGTCGAACGAACTATCAAGGGATCAGAGCAGTTTCTTCACAACTTCATGATCAGTGATGTCTTTGGCGCCGAGACCTTGTAGCTCGTTTGCGATGTCACTCAGACGATCGAAGGTTTGCTGGCAGCTTTCATTTCCAATTCGCTTGAACCGATTGAACTTGGCCCGAAGAGTATCAATGCGAGCTTCTTTCTGGGTTGAAACACCCTCGTTAATCTTTTCGAGAATGTCCCACAATTCCTTTGTAGTTTCACACTGACGATAGCGAAGAAATTGAGCACGAGAGAGATGGCCACCAATTTCATCTTTGGCTTGAGCATCCATCTGAATGAGTTTCTTCTCGTGGTCAGTGGGGACCTGGGGCACCTCAACCGTGAATCCATTCTGCACCACATTCCACGTATCATCATCAATAGCTCGGAGACGGATCTTCATCTTTTCCTTCCAGAAGGGATAGTCCGTCCCATCAAAGATGGGAATCTTGAGGTGCGACTTGTAGCTCACTAAAGACATACTTAAACTCCAAGGTGGTTAGACCAAAATGAGCAGAGTCAAGGAGTACCTTGCTCTGATACCAATTGTAGGAACGAAGTATGTCTACCAGAGGGGGGGTGAATGGGAGTTTTAAATTTTCTTTCGGAAATATCAAAACTCTCGGAACCCAGCAGCGGAACGAATGAAAACAGTATTTAGTGAGCGAATACAAACTGTCGAATGGAAACTAAAACATGCATCGAGGTGAATCACATAATTGAAACATGTCACAAGGCATTGTTCGAATGTAAAGGGAGTAGCAGAGGTGACCAGTGATGCTCGATGGCGACGAGGTATTTGGTAGACCAGTTCGCCCTTCTGCAAAAGGACTACGTCTGGTTGGAGGGGTTGTGATTTAACACAGAAGATTAACTCTCTTCGCCCTATTCTCCTCGACCATTGGTTCGTCAACCAATGCCGATTACTCGTGGTAGATGCTTGAGGCAATCTCCGAACCTTTACAGACTTCTTCTTCGAGAACCACAATTACTCTTGGTCTCTGAAGAAATTGACACCTAACCGTCTAGAGAGTTCGCAGCTCTCAAGAGTAATAGGCGGAGCGTACTGGACTTAGATTCGAGTGATGCTGAACCACTATCTAATTTTTCGGCTCTGGGGTTTTCTCTCGGTAGATTTTAAACTCAAATCTATCGGAGAGGGGGTTGCTCAACAATCTTCTCAGAATCAAACGGAGCAGCCACCGGACAACGCCGGTGCGGGGTGGCTATTTATAGCCGCAGCCTTCCCTGATGGGAAATGACCATTTTGGACACGCGGTCCAGCCAATGGCCAACCGACACGTTCACAACGGTCGGATTTTAAGAGCAACGGTAACATTACTTGGGGAGCAAGTAATGCTAACTCCTCGGTCAGAGACAAATCTCTCGCAGCGAAGAAGATCACAGTCTCTTGCTGGCAAGCATTTGCTCGGAACACAAAGAGATTTCTCTCGCAGCTTTCATAGGATTTGGGTTAAGCATCAGTGAATCAAATCTTCGAACGCTACACCCCTCTTAATAGTACGGTGGTCCTATGACTCAATAAGAGAAAAGAAACAACGAACTACGTCTTCACTTAGTCTTCAATATTCTCGGACGCAGTCACTTCCTTCGGAAAGGCACCGAACCAATTGCTTCACGTCAGCAATTTTTGAGGGGTCACTCTTGTCGTCATAATCTTCGGTGATAACCTTCACTGCCACGCAGGGGATATTCTTCGGAGTTTGAAACCAAACTCCTCTTGACTCCAGGGACCTGTTACTCTGTGTGCACTAGCAAACACATCAGTCCCTCACTGTTTGTCAACAATCTCCAAAACATAAGGAGGCAAATCATTGCACCAACAGAGGCGAGCTGTTGGATCCGTTCGGCCACGACGGTGCAGGCGTGGAGGCTTTGTCAGCGCAACACAACGACTGGACGAGCAGGAGGGCGAGTCATCGGTGTTGGCTTTACCGTTGCTCCTCCCCCTCCGCGCCCCGCCTCCTCGAGCGGCGCAGCATCAGCTCTACTGCTCCTCCTCCACTTTAGCGCCTCGCCTCGGCGTTACGACCACCTCTCGCCTGCCTCTGGTAACAGGGAGCACGGGACCTCCCCATTCCGTTGACCTGCTGCGGCTGCGCCCGTGGCCTCGTTGGTGCAGCCCACATCATCGACACGGGGGGTGTTTAAAGTTGGATGTGCATGCATATACAACGAGCGTTTACATAAAGCTGACGTGTCTCTATTCCCTACTTTAAGATATGTGCGCATCAACGAATGCCAATCAACGCGTTCACTCGGAATGTATAAAAATCTGATGTCAATTTTTTAGCCTTATGGTAATTTTATTGTTTCCATAATATTTGAAATTGGATTCATAGAAGTTACATTATCTCAAATGAAACTAAACACATATTTCAATTATTTCACTTAGTTCCAAAAAATAATGGACACACATTTTAGTTATTTTACTCACTTTCAGATAAAATGAACACATATGTTTAATTATTTCACTCGGTTTTAGAAAATATTGCACTTCCATTTTTAGACATATTTTAATTATTTCACATACATTAGGCACATATTTCAATTACATAACAACAAATTCAACACGTACTTCAAATATTTTACTCAATTTAAGAAAGAAAAATGAACACTTATTTCATCTATTTCACTCGATTTCTTGAAAACATTGGACACATATTTCAATTATTACACTCAAGTTTAGAAAAAATTGAACACATATTCAATTATTTCGCTCAATTTTAGAATTCATTGAATAAACATTTTATACAAATTTTAAGTATATCACATACATTAGACACATATTTCGATTATTTTCACTCAATTTCAGGAAAAAAAAATTGAGCATGTATTTCAATTATTACACACAAGTTCGGAAGAAACAATTGAGCACGAGAGCCAAGTGAACAAAGCCAATACTTTTTTGAGAAACTTCCAATCTATTCATCTTCAATCTTGGTAGTATAAAGAACACCGGAAGTAATAAAAATTACAACTAGGTACATGGACCACCTAGTGACGACTACAAGCACTGGTGCGAGCCGAAGGCGCGCCACTGTCATCGCCCCTCCCTCGCCGGAGCCGGGCAAACCTTGTTGTAATAGACAGTCGGGAAGTCGTCGTGATAATGCCCCAGAAGACCAGCACACCAGAGCAGCAACCATCGTCGATGAAGAAAGTCGTAGATCGGAAGGATCAAACCAATTACACAACGAGTGATTATACCGAGAATAAAAAAGCACATAATTCAATCAATTTTAATATTATGATATTTTTCAGAAAAACTAAACACAAAATTCACTATATCTTGGTATGATGATATTTTTCAGAAAAGAATGAATATGTTTTAGCTATTTCACTCAATTTTAGAAGCAACAAAAACTAACTCATATTTCCATTATGTCACTCAATTTCAGAAGAAAAAAATGAACGCGTATTTCAGTTATTTAACTCATTTTCTGAAGAAAAAAATGGAGACATAGGGCAACTAATAAATTAATTGAAATATGATAGAAACAGTGAAATTCAAACGAGTTAAAAATAAATTCAATTTGGTCCTGTTTTAAAGGTATTCTTGACAGGAATTCAAAAAAAAAGGAGTATTCATTTAAAAGATAAGAATGGTTTAAATTATGAAAAAGTAAAATAAAAGGCATGTAATTGTTTGGTGAAGTAAGAGAGAAAATGGAATTTTTTCCCTCTATGTCATGAATAGTGGCACCCCAACGCTCAAAAGGAAAATTGAAATACATCAATATACATGTGGGTGGAGATAAAGTAACACGCACAATTTATGGTAGATTTTTTTACCGATGCATACATTTGCCTTTAGAAATAACGTTGGCATTGTAATGATGGACTTTTAAGGGGCTCATGTTAGGCGCAAATTATGTAAGCCCACGGGCTTATGTGAACATCATATTTTTCATCTAGGAGTAGTGCATCAGTTTTTTTCCATTTTTTTAAATTTTACTGTTCACTCGAGATTGCACGAGCTTGGGATCAGAACGCCACTTTCGTCAACATGTATAGTGGTTAGCTACAAAGAATTACTACTTTATTAAGGGCTATTTTTTTGATGGCTTCCTAAATAAGCTGGAATTAGCTGTACTCTACCCAGCTTATTTTAAAAGCTCAACCAAATTTATTTTTTTAGAAGCCTACTAATTAAACTTGACCAGTAAGCTTCTAAAAATATATTTTCGGTTGGGCTTCTAGAATAAATTGGGTAGGGGGCAACTTATTCTATAAGCCAAAAAAGGCACCAAAAGAACTGGCCCTAACATATGACCCATACACTCTCACAAATCTTCTCGGAGCCCGTGCTACAGCCGACTGTAAATGTACAACCCACTTCTCCTCTCTTTTCCAACTCAACAAAAACATAATACCCCTTGATCCAAATTAGAGTACTTGTCGCAGCTTTAGTAGAACTTTAGTAGGATCGGAGGGAAAATTTAAATCCTTATAGCCCACTTACATGTAGAAACACCTCCTTTTTTTCCTCGGTAAGTGTTCCCATGCATGGCATGCAATGCATGAGATGGGAAGGCAGACTACATGCACTAGTGGTTTCGGCTGGCGGGATCAAAGGAGCTGCACACGGTTTGTACTGTTAGTTGGACCGACACACGCCGTCTCCATTAGGCTTAGGCAGGTCCATGCGTCACCCGACAACACTGCCGTGTTCTCTCCACTGTAAGCATGTGCAGGTAATTGTGCCAAGCTAGCTCTTTTAGCCACAAATTATTGTCATGCCAATGCAAAAATGTAATCTCAGTTCAAGCTTCAAATTCTACCAGATATGTACTGAAAATGAAAGAATGGATCAAAAAATTATCATTTCAGTTTCTACCTTTACAAAAGAGTTAATGGAACCGGGAACTGCTATGCAGATCTGACGAGTTCATCTGTCAGCTATGCTACTATGCTAGAGTGAGTGAGTTGAGTGAGTGATGGGTGGGTTGACTAAAAGAGTTTGCCGGCGAATTCCTCGATGTCCTCGTCCATGATGGACGGCGACGCCATCTTCCTGAACTGCTTGAGGTCCGACAGGCTCCGGCCGAGCTTCAGCGCCACCTTGGTCGCGAACACCTCGCCGCGCTCCCTCCGCTCCAGGTCGGGCTCGCCGAGGTTGGCCTCGATGTCCTCCTGGATCTTGCGGTAGAACCCGGCGCAGTTGCGGAGCAGCTCGAACAGCATGCCCATCTGCCCGCCGTGCTCCATCGTGTTCACCGCCGCCGCCAGCGCCCCGCCAAGGACGGCCGCGCCGGACGCCCACGCTCCGGCCTCGCCGGACCCGATGAACACCGAGGCGAGCGCCGCCGTGCCGGCCAGCGCCGGGCCGGCCACGGCGAGGCCCCTGTTCAGGTTCAGCACCAGCTTGCCCACCGTCAGGAACTCCTGCTCGTCCTTGGCCTTGATGACCCTGAGGATGCCTCGCATCTCTTCCTCAAGATCCTGGGTCCAGCCGTTGTTGCCGGAAGCGGAGCCACGACGGCCGAAGCTCCTTGACCTCTTGGGCTGCGCGGCGCGACGGCGCGGCCACCAGCGCGCCGGCTCGACGGCCTTGGGGAACTTCTCGAGCATGCCGGGGAGCAGCGGCAGCGGGTAGGCGGCGTCGAGCGCGAGCACCCGGTCCATGGCCTCCTGCACGTCGTCATTGGTCGTCGAGGGCGCGCCGAGCGCGAGCGCGGCGCGGAGGTCGCGCTCCAGCTCCCTCCACAGCCTCGTGGCGTTGCGCTGCTCCTCGGCGAGCTGCGAGGGCTGGATCTTGTTGACGGCGGCCATGGTCACGGCCGCGGAGGCCAGGAGGACCCCCGCGGACGCCTTGAGCGCGACCACGCTGGGCGCGGCGGGCGCGAGCGCGGCCATGACGGAGGCGGCGAGCGTGAGGGAGTTGGTGGAGTGGAGCAGCAGGTGGTTCCAGTTGTCGCGCTGCCTGCCGATGATGTCGTGCATCTCGGCACGGTCCGCCGCCGCCTCCGCGATGGCGCGGAGCTTCTCGACGGACACCGAGCCGCCGTCGACGACGTCCACCGACGGGGAGGCCGGGACGTCGATCCAGTCGAGCTTGAGGCTGAGGTTGTCCTGCGCCGTGTGAATGCCGGAAGGCACGCGCAGGGCGGCGCGGCAGGCAGGGGCGCCGCTCCGGCGTGGCCGTGGCCGTGGCCGAGCGGCGGAAGTGGAAGGGAGAAAGGAAGACTGGGCCAAGAAGAGGCGCTGGGCCTGGAGTGTCGCCATGGTTCGGTGTTGTAGCTTCGTTTGCTTTGCTGGAGACTGGAGCGGGTTTCGAAGGCGATCGAAGTGGCTTTGAAGCTCCTTGCTAAGGCCGTGTAGATGAACCGATGAAGAGGGATGTGGGATTGGGATGGAGGCGGGGTGGTATTTATAGGGGATGGTGGGAAAAGTTTAACCCGGGGTGGGGTGGGTTGGGTTGGGCTGGGTCCGGGTCAAATTCCCTTCTTGGAACCTGTGGTTTGAATTGAACTTTAAAGGGTCCAAGACGACGAGATCGCGCTGCCAACGAGAGACCGTTTCTATTGCCTGAAAAAAAGGAGTATTAGAGACCGTTTCTGGCAACTGTCCAGGAGATGGATGGATTAGTTTAAGCCAAGTAGTAGGGGATTCACACTCACACTCCATGTTCAGAGGGCACCCTGCTCCATCACACACGCACACACTTACACATCAATCGTTCGTTTCTTTTTCGTTCCATAATTTTTGTGGTGGTTTTATCTAAATTTAATATAAAATCACGACAAGAATTATGGATGGAGTTCTCGCAAAAAAAAATTATGGATGGAGGGAGTAGGAGTAACTCATACTAGTACATGACTTCAGTCTCTTTTTTGGGAAATTGAACATGTCTTCAGTCTTACTACTATGGTGTAAGATTAATTAATTTATCCAATACTCCATCCAAATGTATTATGTGGTTTTTATATACTACCGTGAATGCTATTCTATTCTTGTTTGGGTGCCATTTTAGACTTCTATTGAATTGAGAAATTGGATTGTATATCTTTTATTTTATTTTTTTGTATTTTGGTATCGATTTTGATACATATAAAGTGTCCTACGGATTATACAAATCAATGACACATACTCCCTCTGACGCATGCAGGTATCTTTTGTTAGAATTAGTGGGCTTCGCCCATGTATATTTTCAGTCATTGCTAAATAAATCTTAAGGGTTCATGTATGGCAAGAGAGGTGAAGGTGTAATCTTTAGTGCCACCCCGGAAGTGGTGGTGGTATGAAACCAACTTATATACGGCATCGTCAGCCGCCTCCAAAGACACACCAAATCGAGGTAGGGTTTTTGTCTTCTCTCGCTATTTGCATCATCATCGTAGTCGACTCCATCCCAAACGCCGGTGTGCACTGGCGAGCGGAAGAACCAGTCTCCAGAAACTCATAAATCATAATGGTTTAGCTCTTCTAATTATATTTGGCATTATATTACGCCTTTGTGCAGTGAACTTTACATGTAGAAAAACATTTTTCCTTTGGCAAGTAGTACTACCTCCATTCATTTTAAACTGCCCAAACGTCTTATATTTAGGGATGGAGGTAGTATATGTTATTTTTTATGCAGATTCATTAGGCAAGTTTTTTACATTGTATGGATGAGATGGGAAGGCAGACTACAGCCACTAGTGATTTCGGCTGGCCGGATCAAAGTTGCACACTGACGTACGGACACGGTAAGTGTTAGTTGGACCGACACATGCATGCCGTCTCCAGTATGGAACAGCGTTGGCCTGGTGGGCAGGGCATCCACAGCGTTTAGAGGCTGGCTTGCCTCTAAGCTGGGACCCACGCTGGATTGTTAGAGTCAGCTCAAAATTACGCAGTGTATGCCAAATGTTCCCTGCCTCTAAGTTGTCGGCTCCTTTCCATCCTCTTGACATGATACATGCATGCTCTCCTTCTATGACATGTAGGGCCAACGAATTATTTTATTTCATGGAAAGAATTGGAGGCTGCCTCCAAGCGTAGCGTCGATGCTAAGCAAATTTAGCTTAGAGGCTGTTCTCACAGTGTATAGCGTCTGCCTCTATGGCCTTAGAGGCTGCCTTAGAGGCAGCAAAACATCACACTGTGGACGCTCATAATACTACCGTGCCGTTCCGACAACACTGCCGTGTTCTCTCCTGCATGCATGTGCAGTGCGCTTACAGAGCGAGGTAGCTGTACTTTACTGTAGCTCATTAGCAACACCTTTCGGGAAATTCTCGGAACCTTCTGCACCACTTGCCTAGTTGCCTTTCTTATCGGATATTACTATTGGAGATCGGGCCCTATGGATCTCCACTGTTAAAAATTTCAAATTTCAGTGTTTTAAAAAATTCTGAAAAATAAACCACTCCCTCCGATCTAAATTAATTGTCGCAGCTCTAGTATAACTTTGTACTAAAGCCGGGACAATTAATTTTGGATCGGAGAGAGTAGCAATTTTCGCATGTACTTCATGATGAAATGCGTTAAAATGTGAGCTACAAAAAAGCAAAATCATGAATTTTTTTAGCACCTGCATTTTTTTTTCGAAACGGAGGCTAAAGATTTGTCTCGTCGATTAATTTTGAAGACAATTGACCAGTTAATTAACGGAAAAGCACCTGCATTGTCACTATAAAAGTCCATGATTTTTTATGTGTAGCTCACATCATAATATAGTTCATCATGGAAATTTACAAACATATGTATTTTTTATAATTGTGTGAAACTTTAAATTTTGATTTTCATTATAATTTTCTTAAGAAAATTGGGCTCCATGAGCCAATAATCTACGGTCCCTTACTTTGGCACTCCTTATTTACACTTGAGTAGTAAGATATACCTATAGCTTTTCTGAGAGCGCGCTGAAGATCTGCATGTCTTATATTCGTATAACAAGAACATTGTACATGTACGGACGCTTTACATCTAGCACCTCTTTACCCACAAATCCTGTTCGTTGACATTGCCAGCTCTTTCCATTGACTTTGGGAAAGAACTCAAGAAAGGAGTGTGGTCGCAAGAGGAAATACTGCTCTGAGCTCGAGCACTTTTCCCCCGTTGAAACACTACGTACTTTTCTGCACTTTGAATTATTTCATTCAAAGGGAGAATCGAATGAGGCATCAATCGATTCTGTTCTATGGCAGTGTCAACCGTCTCTGCGCAGTTGGTACCAATTTTTGCACATAAATAATTTTTAGGGGGTCGGCCGTACAGGTGCATCGACCTCCTCCTAATCTTCGCCTTCGCCTAATGTATGGTTTTTTTTTTCTCTTTGATTGACTGACTTCTTCAATCAACGAAATCCACGCCAACTACTCCGGATTTGAAAATGATGAAGAGCTGACAAGAATCAACGCCAACTCGGTCTAGCTTCACTCCGCGGTTTGTGGCCACATCTGATAATGTATGTGTATAGTCGGCAAACAGATCGACGTCATGCCATGCGCCATACAGTTTTTTTTTTCCCGTAGAGTTGAGGCTTACTTGGATTAACTATGTGGCTTTCCCATGCAAAAAATATCTCTACTCCTAAGAGCATCTCCAACAGAGGCGCTAAATAAGCGCCACGCCTTAAAAAACGACTTTTTAGCTCGCGCGCGGCCGAATCAGCCGCTCCAGCAGAGGCGCAAAAAACTTGCGCGCGCTAAAAACCACCTCGCGCGCGGAGAAGAACTGCATCGCGCGCTGGTTATTTCGGGCGCCCGCTACCGCTCACGCGACTGAAACAAAACGCGCGCGAACGACCAACCGCCGCGCCTTCCCTCGCCCGCGCCCGCTTTCGCCCCGCCCCGCGCCGCCGCCGGCGACCTGCTGCTTCCCCCGCCGTTCCGCACCGCGCGCGCGACTTCCCCCTCTTCCCTGGTGGCCGCCGCTGCTTCCTCCGCCGGCGGCCGCCCTCGAGCGCCCCGTTCCGCCGACGAACAGCGCCCGGCGGTGGTTCCCAGCTCGGCGCCCGCAAGGTGTTCGACAATATGCTTCCAAGGTATATATTGCTTCTAACTTCATTTTTTAGATGAATTTGGAGCATGTTGTTTGTAGTTTTAAATTTTAGTTTGTTTTCAAATTTGTAGATGAGTTTGTCCCATGATTCTTCCGATGACGAATTTGATCTTCAAGAGGAGGAGGACCTCGCAATGGTCCTAGCTATGCACATCAACAAAAAGCCGAAGCACGGTGGTTCAGTTTTGGGTCGTCAGAAATTGTGGAGGGACAAGATCGATGCCCACAACAGATTGATGAGGCACTATTTTGCGGAGAATCCCACATACCCCGAGTCCTACTTTCGGTGCCGTTTTAGGATGAGCATCGAGTTGTTCAAACACATTGTAGAGAGACTGGCGAGCCATGATCAGTTTTTTCAGCAAAGGAGGAATGCCGCCGGAGAGCTCAGGCATAGCACCTTTCAAAAGGTGACCGCTGCTTTGCGTATGTTGGCATACGGTATTCCGGCGGATCTAGTTGATGATCACTTGGCCATGGGTGAGAGCCAAGCCATCATGTGTGTCAAGCGCTTCGCGGTTGGAATCGTGCAAGTGTTTGGTCCGGAATATTTGAGAGCTCCCAATGCTGAAGACGCCGCAAGGCTTTTGGAGATGAACAAAGCTCGCGGGTTCCCAGGTATGCTTGGCTCCATAGATTGCATGCATTGGAGTTGAAAGAATTATCCTAAGGCATGACATGGACAATTCCACGGCCAGAAAAAAGGTTCCACTATAATCCTTGAAGCGGTGGCCGATCAGGAGACTTGGATTTGTTATGCTTTTTTCGAAATGCCAGGATCTTTGAATGACATCAATGTTGTTCAACGGTCTCCACTCATGAATAAGATTGCAAATGGTGAACTACCACCGGTGCAGTTTGTAGCAAATGGCCATACATACAACTATGGCTACTATCTTGCAGATGGCATCTACCCAAGGTGGCAAACATTTGTGAAGCCGTTGTCTGCACCGCAAGGTAAGAAAAATCTTGATTTCCACAATGCTCAAGCGGCGGCTAGGAAAGATGTAGAGAGAGCTTTTGGGATTTTGCAAGCCCAATTTGCTATTGTGAGGGGACCGGCTAGATTTTGGGATCAAGGTATCCTTTGGTACATCATGAACGCTTGTGTGATCATGCATAACATGATCATCGAGAACGAGCGTGGGCAAGATTTAGACTACTCGCACTATGAGTTGATGGGACACCCAGTGCGAGTGCGAAGGAGGGTTGAGAGGGTTGCCCGCTTTGTTGCCTCATATCATGCCATTCGACGTGCCGAAACGCATGATGAACTTCAGAAGGATCTAGTCGAGGAGTGGTGGGCATGGAATGGGCGACAAAACGCGTGATGTTGCATTGAATTATTTGTTGTATTGGTCATGAACTATTTGTTGTATTCAAGTTTATTTAGTTGTTTGAGTTGTAATAATAATTGAACTATTTTTGATCGATTTATTTTGTGTGTGTTTGATCTTCTTTGTTTTAAAATGAATGCAAAATGTTGTTTGTGCTGGGCGCGCGCGCTCTATTTTGGCGCGTCTGCTGAAGCGGCCCGCTGGCGCTGTATATTTTTTGGGCGCCTGGTGAAGCTGCTGCCGCGCGCGGCGCGCAAAAGCGCTATTTCGGCGCTGTAAACTACTTTTAGCGCGCCGAGCGATTGCGCGCCTATTGGAGATGCTCTAATGTCTCACTTGGTAGGATAGCCTCCACGGTTTTTTTCGTCCCCCATTTTCGTCTAGTTTTTTTCGTCAGGTTTTTTTTCATCTCCAATCCCCCCTACGCACGCAAAAAAAAACCCACCCCGCACAAAACCCGCTCCTCTCGATCTCATCGAAGTCCCATCTTCGTTGCCGCCGCCAACGTACGATCTTCCTGACGCAGCCTCACGAGATCGCCGCCGACGTCCGGGATCGATGTCTCTCGCTGCCGCGATCTCGTGTGTTCTCGCTGCCGCCGGATAGGGTTCCAAGTCCTCGGTACAGAGGCGGTCTCGAGCGCCGGCGGCGCCGCCTGGGTCTCCTCGTGCCAGGGCCCTCAGCGGGGACGCTGCTCTTTCTCGCTGATCTGCACCACGCGACGTTGAGGACTTGAAGCCACCGCCATCTCCAACCATCCCCGTCTCTGGTCCGAGCCGAGTACAGGGGAGTCACCGCTGCCGCCGGGGACAAGGTCGCCTGTGGAAACCGCCGCTACCTCAGGTCCTTCGATCTCTCCCCTCCTCGCCACTCCTCACGCCTCGCTCCGCACGGCTTGGCCTCCACGGCGGGGATTTGCTCTATGGCGAGGAGAGGCGGCTGCAGGCGCCATGGTGCCGATCCGGTCATCGTTGGTATTCAAGTTGCCACCTGACGAATATGTTTTTATTTCTTATTAGGTACCTGAAAGGCTGAACCTGATCTGATGAAGTTGCTTGTCAGTCTACCTTCCTTTGATGAACTAGAAGGCCAAGAGACCAAGGTATGCCTGAGTTCATAGCTTGATTCCTTACCATAGTTTGCTTATTCAACTGAATTTCTGGATAGCAGCAGTCTGAATTGCTGAAACATGCAGCGACACATGATTAACCTTTGTACTTTATACTTTGCTTAAACATTCAGGACTCCAGTGGGCGACTCCAAAAATTGGTACTCCTGAAACTTTAGCCAGTGACCATGTTGATGGTATTTTTTGGGAACAGGGGAGGGCGTGTGTTATTGTTCAAACCAGGCGCCTGATTTTTTTTAATCTTTAGCCAGGGACCACATTGCCGCCTTAAGCGATGAACAGGGGAGGGCGTGTGTTATTGCAGGGAACTATGTGTCATCTGGTCTTCATAGTGATTGGTAGCTTAAAGCTGTAAGCCACCTCTGAATTCATATTGAAGGTAGTTCATCAAGATCTGCTGTTCTTATTTGCATTTTATAAGTTTTAGCGTTTCATGTTACTGCTTTAAATACTTTGGTTTCATCTTCCCTTTTTGTTGTCAGTCATGCGAGCTGGGTTTTTGCTATTTGGATCTCTAGGTTGTGGGAAAACACTAATGACAATTTATTTCGAGATTTCCATATTCTTTCTACCTAATTTGTGTTCTGTATAAACTATACAATGTTTCCTTTACTGGAACTTTAGGGGCCTGAGCAATTGAACAAGTATATTGGGGAGAGCGAATCAGAAGTAAGGAAAATATGAACCCGTCCAAGCACCAACTCACCATACATCCTATTTTTTATGAGGTAAAAGTTTTTGTTTAGCTGATTGCGTGTGTGGATTTATTCTTTAGGGGAAGACTTGGTAGTTACTTTGTACAACTATGAATGCTTGGTACATCTCTCATGTGATTTAGGAATGTGCAACGCGTGGAATTAAATTGTTTGAGCATGCCTTCCTTGTTTAGGTAAAACTAAGTAGTTGTGGCAGCTTTGGAAGAGAGAACCCAATTCCTGGTAAATTGGACATCATCAATGAGTTCGTCGAGTTTGATTGAACTCTCACACTTTGAACATGCTCTATTTAAAGCAAGGCCATCCCTGACATAACAGGTACAGTAAAATGCCAACACTTATATGATTGATGTTATGATAGTATACTTGACTTTGGTTCCACCAGTATAATAATACTATCACTGGTTTTACATTTCTTGTTTTTGTTGCAGCAAAGAAAACACTTTGACTGACTATAAAAGAAATATTCGGTCAATTGATCTATCACCGTTGTTACGAGGACCATAGTGCAGTCTTTTAGGTTTAATATGCCGGGGACAAGCATCACTGTCGAGTTGAAGAAATACTTGTAATGGGTGTCAAAAGTTGTGTTTACTTCTGCAAAGCTGATTAAAAAACATGCCCACCTTCATAAGGGTGATGTAAGTTGCAGCTAAACTCAGGTTTATTCTCCGTTGCCTACATATTTTTATTTCACCACGTTATCTTTTAGCCACTAGATGGAAAATAGGAAAAAAAATGGGAGAGACCCACTTCCTTTCTTAATCTATGTTGTTAATACTCAGTAACCTATAAATATATTTAAGCCACGGAGATGAGGGATTCTCCGGTGGCAACCAAGTGGAAGGATGGCACCGATGGAGCGCCGACGGCCGCGGCTCCGAGAGGGCAAGCTCTACGCGTGGCTCTGGTCGCCTGATCATCCCCGAGATTCCGAGAAGCATCACTGTTGTGCTACATTGTGCTGCCTGTCGATGGCTGTAAATTGCAGTTACGGACCACCCCCACCGCAGATTTCAAAGCCGCTATGATCCGATGACTCACCGTCGCTATTGATCCGCATGCCAGGGATTGCCGTTGCCATCCTCCGCGACCATACGTCAAGGTCGTAGGAGCCCCCGTGCCTGTGGCCATTTCTCCGTGCGGCTGGCGACGAGATGCACGTTCTTCCGCACAGCCGAGGATGCGTAAGCCGCTGTTGCCGTTCCTCTACGCGACTGTGATGCACACGGCGTTGCCCCTGCCCTCCACACCATCACAGCGCAATGCGTGAACACCCAGGGGGCATAGTGGTTGAGGTTGTACCATGTAGTACGTGATGCACACCACATGTTCGACGAGTTCCCCTAATTGATCTCTCTCAATTGCTAGCCCTCTCTGTTTGAGTCTTCCACACTCCATACCTCTCTTCATCCATATATGATCCTATTTTGTTTCATTTGCTTGCTAGATTTAAAACTTACCTTCGTTGAAATCCTATCCAGGTTGAACCATTGAAAGAGAGCACACAAAGCTGCACCTAGCGCAACTACAAGGGCTCAGTGTAGTGTTGTTCAGTATTCCAAAAAAAATAAAGTACAATGTGTCACCCAGCAACTACAATGGATTAGTTATTGCTTTTGAGACAATCATCTATTAATCCAGATTTCACTTTTTTAACAGAAGCTTGCATCAGGGTCTTGCTGTGGGGCTGCTGGGTGACAGGGATATCTTACTACTTGGTGAAAGTCATTACCACTAGGCTGATTTTACCATCATTCAGGTGTTCTATTCCTTTTTTTGGCATTTTTCAGTGGACTGCAACTACTTTTTGTTCAAATATATATAGCAGATTTGATGCAGTTGGTAGAACACTGAACCATTGTTTCACCTTTGTGCAGATCGTGGAAGGAGCTAAGCCGGCTTTTGGCAGTAAAGTTCCAACTGAAGAAAGAACAGAGAGAGGAAACACAACAAACTGAAGCTGGTTAAAACCAAAAAAATCCGTGACAATCTCTTCACCCAATATTTGATGTTACAGACAAGATACTGAACAGACGTTTTTAGGCCACGACCTATGTGTCATTCCTAAGTTGTTAGATTTGCTGATAAGCATGGGCATTCATTTTGATCGCCTTCATCAATTTCCTCTTAGAGCTTTTGGAAAACGAAATAAGAGAGGTAGAGCTCTGTAACCAAGTCATATTGACATTTAGGAATACTAGATGGTCTAAGATGGCTTTCTGATTCTATTCGTGGTTGGATATGCACCACCTTTAACTCAACCAAGCACCTCTGGCTCACTCCACATGCTTGTTGCCATCTCCACCTCCCATATTTGACCAAGAAGGCTAATGCGGCTTGGGAGCTTTTCAGTTCAGTTAGTATTATGCTCAGTCATTCATACAACTCACAAGACTAGATTGAATTTGATACATGGTTTGTGATTATATTTTTCTGAAATTTTAACTGCACCTATGATAGGTTGATCGGTTGTTGCCTAGAGGGCCTCGTTCATAGGCAATAGTTCTACAACATGTAGGGGGAGGTACATCGACAATACTCCGAGGCATACTAGATGGTCTAATATGCTTTTCTGGTTCACTCTAATGCTTCACATAAGTTGCAATTTACTTCATCATATGAAAACTCTCATTCATGGCTTTGTTACCATCAGATGAGGAAGTATGAGTCGAGGAGGGAAGACGATAGCTGAGGTGGTCTGCAGAAGAGAGGGTCCAACTCTGCTTCGAGCCTAGGTGAGGGGACTACTAGAGTATATGCCCCGTGCTTCTACGCGTAAATCATATCTGGGCATACAACCCGACTTTTGCAACTGTTATCTGATGTGCAGCTACACGGGTAGCTTGTTCTCGCTTAGCTCCTGGGCTTGTTACAACATTTTCTTTTCAGTGGGTTTGATTTACGGGTAGCACCTTTAAGTAGAAATAGTTAAAGTAGATATTGATGGACAAATGTAAAACATGTCTAAGAAACTCCCCTTGTCAACTACAATTGCAGTGCAGGATCCATTGATTCGTTCATTGTGGAGATAGTTTGACTCGAGCGCTGTTGGAATCCCCACATGTGCTATACCACAAAATATAAGAATGTATGTCATACTCAAGGTTTGAAGTTTATCTTGTTGGGGGAAGTGAGAGATTTTCTAATGAAAAGAGCACCTAAATATTTTGACTGATAACTACTGCAAGTCTCAAACAGGTTTTGGCTCATTTAAAGACCACACGTGTTTGTTTCCCGAAAATCTTTGATTCCATTGTTCCATTGACCTGATTCTGATTCTTTGTAGACTAAAAACATGTTTTGAAATGATGTATGATAAAATGGTAAACGCTTTCCAATGTGCCAGGTTAAAATGTGCAAATCAACATTTGTGCTTTTTTATTCATAGGATTATCACAAGTCTTGAATACTGGCTCTTATCTTCAACTCTTATTTGCTTGTCTTATCTTTTGTTATTACAGGTTTCAAGCTTCAACACGAATCTTGGACTTTAAATGTTAAAAAATGTCGTTTTTGTGAAATGACACTGATTATGATTATATGGCAACCTATTCTTTAATGTATTCAATTACAAAGATTATGATTATGTGAATGGAGCAAGGGATCTGAGAAAAAAAAATAAGGTAATAGTCAGTGAGGCTGTTCCAGGCAGATCCAAATTATATCCTCGTTTACTTTCCCCTTTTCTCTTGACTTACTCTTTATTCATGTCCATGTTTCTTTCAAGGAGTATCCTCGTAGGTGTTCAGGGAATGTCCTTGACTTGTATTATCATTATCTATCGAGGACAAATTTAGATTCTGAATTCTGTTAGCTAGAATTTTGCTCGGGTTGAGAGTTACCGCAGTGAGCAGAGATTAAAGGAGATGGACAATGGAAATAAATGGCTCCATTATGAAATTGGCTAAAATCAATTCTACTTTTGTTTTTAGCTAAAATGTTCAATGTTGCCCCTTTATTAGAATTCTATTACTCCCTCTGATTCATATTAATTGACGCTGGTTTAGAACAACTTTGTACTTAAGGTGTACTAAAGCAGCGTCAATTAATATGAATTGAAGGGAGTACATCATTTCACCTTTTGGTCAAAAAAATGGACAAAATGCAGTAGTTCGGTTGATTGCTTTGACCAAGTGTCATTGTTTGCTTTGAGAACGTGAGAATCTGACCAGAATTTGCTATCTCACGTAAAGCAAAGGAATGAACTTTGACGCTTCAAGGAAGAAAAATAGTTGACCAACATGGAGCCATCTCATAAGTAATGTGTCTCGATTGTTCAGTTATATAGCGGTGACGAACAAAGACCGCGAGGGCAAGAATGGCGTGTCAGGTACAGCATAGTGGCAGAATGCCTTTTCTTCTTTGGTGAATATGTTTCATCAAAAAATTGCAACCACGGATGGGTAAAAGAAGAATATCTTGGAGCACAAGGCAGAAAAGAAGTAAAGAGAGCGTATGGCCTAATGGGCACCATGCCAGACTAGAGAGTGAAGAAGAAAAAGAAGAATCATTTAACGTTTAAAGAAAGTCAGACAATACCATCACTATTGGTGTTGAACCCTTAAACTGTATGTCCTCTGTTGCAACACACGGGCATTTAACTACCTCCCTTGCCTATCTCAGACAGAGAGAGAGGAAGGGAGAGTCACTATTTGAATGGTTATATATTTAATTTTAGAGAGATGAGAAAGAGAGGAAATGTATGTAGAGAGGGGGAGGGAGAGTCACTATTTGAATGGTTATATATTTAAATTCAGAGAGATGAGAAAGAGAGAAAATGTATGTAATTATTACTCGTAAGTGCATAATGTTTTGTCTCGCCTCTTCCATCCTATTGTTGTGCTTTCTTAATTCTTTGTCGTGAGTAAATCATTGTGCAGTTGCGTCTTATATTCTGTTTGGGCCTATAGGTGTGTGCTTGCATGCTTTTCCATTTCTTATAAGTTGTTGGTCGTTTTGTTGCTTATATTTAAGTTTGGTCTTTGTCATCAACCTGCGGACCCACTTAGGTGTGAGAAAGAACAAAACAAGTGCAATGGTTTTCCTTCGATCTTCAACTCCCAAGCTCTCTAATATTTCCATACGGAATGTTCAGTAAAATGCCTAAGAGAATGATACAACTCTTGCCTTCAGTGGATACCCTAGAGAAATTGATGTTGTTGTTTTTTTGAGTGATGCCTCCAGCTGTGGCAGAAATGTATTCAGAATACATGGAACTGGTTTTTGTGGATACCATCCAAATTAATTATTGAAAATTTTAGTAAATTGTGCCTGATATTTATCTCTCAGTATTTATCTATCCTTACAGTGACATATAGCTACAAGGATAAACTGGTTTTTAAAGTTCCCTTTCTTGGTCAAGTGACATCTGTTTGATGTCCGAACACGCCCGGACGTATGATCTTGGAGACGACCTTAATCACTTGTTTGATTCATTTATATGCATTATAGCCCGTAGCAACGCTGTTGGGGAACGCAGCAGAAAACAAAAATCCGACCTACGCACCAGCCCAGGACCACTATGAAGACCGCATACAAGGTTTTTGATCTTTTCGTTACCGACTCGTAGCGCAGCGGAAGTAGAGTTGATGACGATCGGCGGTGCAGATCCCTGCAGCTAGGATTTTACAACCTCCCAACCGCGAGGATGTACTCCCTCGTCAGCTCACCGGACGGATCTCCGGGCAGCCCTTCGGAAGGCCTCGGGACAGTCCCTCGGATAGTCCCACCGGATGGATCCTTGGACAGCCCTTCGGGAGGCCTCTGGACAGTCCTTCGGATAGTCCCACCGGACGGATCCTCGGACGGCCCTTCGGGAGGACCCTCGAAACTCGGACAGTTACTCGGACAGCCCTTCGGGAGGCACTCTCAAACTAAGACCGAAACTACGATCTCTCTACAGAGTTGCACACATACGGTGTCATCTATCTGGCAGGGCTTCGCCGTCCAGAACTAGTTCCCACCAGAACCCAGACAGCCTTTCGGCTCTACGAAACTATTTCGCTGGGAGGGAGAGAGAAGCCAGACAAGTCTATGGCATGTGTATGAGAGCAAGGGATGAGAGTGGAGAGCTCCTCTCCACCTCTATTTATAGGAAAGCCAAGGGGTAGGGTTGTTTTACAATAAAACCCAAAATGCACATGAATGAAGTCCATCACAAGGGCATAAAGGTGAAGCCATGGGACAAGTGGGGCTCCATGGAGGAGCCCCTCATGTGGTCGGCCACCCCTTAGTGGGTCCCCCCCAAAGGGGTTCCTATCCATCCATGTCATCCCCAAAGATCTTTTGAGCAAAAGCCTAAAAGAGTGGCTTTCCAAAAAGTAATCCAAAAAGCACTTTCACTATTCACGAAGACATTTTTCTGCGTCCGTTAAATCCCAAAATATTTCTGTGTGCCTAGAACAATTCCAGTACCCACTAAAACAATTTTGAACGCATTCCGAAACAATTCCGGAACAATGTTTTTCTTCAGCGAAAAGCTACCATAGCGGTTCCGGCTGCTCCGAAACATTTCCGGTTTTTCCTCTGGAAAAATCCCAGAAGTTTCCAGAACGATTCTGGCACCCTCCAAGAATTTCCAGACGTGTGCCGAAACCAATTTGACTTAATGGTATACCCTGAAACAACTTTTCAGTTTTACCGGAACTATTCCGGTGTCCTCTCCGGAACGTTTCCGTTGTGTCCGAAACTTTTTCGGTGATTTTCTCTCAGACTCCCTGTCTAGTATTCAGCAGATAGATGGCCCTTAAGCGTGTGACCCTATAGGTTCGGTGAAGTATAGACATGACCCGGAACACTTTCCGATCAATGATCAACATCGGAGCCGTGGACACCCATATTGACCCCTATACCCACACGAATGAATATTCGAGTGAACCTCCAGTTGCCGTGTGCTATTCCTGTTGCTTCGCGATATGTTACAAATACCCGAGGTGAGAATCATCGGCATCCCCGTGGATCAACACTTGTCCACAATGCCAGTTACCTCGTTATCGGTTTTGTTCTCTTTTCTCGTTTCCGTGTTCCGGCATTCCCGTGATCAAATCACAATGTGTCTGGCCAGACGATGATGGATACCATAACACCGAGAGGGGCCAGAGATATCTCTCCATCGTCGGAGGAGCAAATCCCAATCTTGAGCTATCAAGTTACTTGACAAACTTTCCCATGAACCCATAAGCTGCCGTAATAGCCACCCAGTTACGGATGATGTTTAACAAACCCCAAAGTTCATGAATCAAGCATGAAGAAACTCGATACTCTCATGGTCTAAGGAATTATGCAAACGTTAACTTCTTTGTGTTATTAACCATTAACTTGTGACGAATGAATCTCATAGCATAACATCAATTCGGGTCGATTCAACACAAGTGTTCTCCTAACATTGTGCCCTCAAAATTGCTGGCATAGACATGCCCATGATCAGGAAAACATGATCATCATGCAATACTTGAGCTAGTCTTAGAGGCCATACTAGGAATACTTTTTACCGTTTATTATTCCACACATGCATATGAGTCTTCCTCCGAGCGTCGTGGTTATTGCAGACTCGAGAACCATAGCAGTTATAGCACTGAATATAAACTTAACTACAAACATGGAGATAAATAATAACACTTATTATTGCCTCTAGGGCATATCTCCTACAGACTCCCACTTGCACTAGAGTCAATAATCTAGTCAATGCTGATGCACTTTACACCTATGGCATACCGGTGTAAAAATGCTTCGCTTGTGGTATAGCCTGATGTCCAACGGATCTGACAACTTCAGCTCCGTGTGTATCTTTGCATATCCTCTCATTTTCACGCTTTCACAAAAATCATATTTTGTGTGGACTTGGCTTTGTATATATGTGAATCACAGGTCAAACCTTGATTCCTCAGACTGAGCTATGGAGCAACTATCTTCAATAGTGTTCCATTGACCAAAGCCCTCTTGGAACCATACTAAGTTCATGAACGAACTGTGCGATTCAACATCTTGTATGTTGCTTTGAAAGTGGCAACATACTTAGCCTTAGTTATAGAATTCGCCACAGTAACCTGTTTGGAACGATTTCCAAACACCGTGCCACCATATCGTGTATTACACAAAACCCTTAACTTAAATCGAAAATCGCATGGAGTATTGATGAAGACTGTATCGATGCAATTACTTACAACGAGCACTTCATAATCTCTGCTTGCGAGAAAACATGTCATCAGTGCTACTCCAGTACTCAATGACATTTTTCACTGTTGTCCCATGATCAGTACTTTGATCACTTTGGTATCTATACTCGCAACTCCTTGGGAGTACTGGACATATCTGGTTGTTTTACATACCATGGAATACATGATTAATCCAAACATGAAAGTGTGTGGAATCTCCATCATGTATTTCGCTCATCAGTGTTTTGGGACACCGAGTCTTGCAAAAACCCTTTCCATGTGACTTCGACAAGAATCACTCCTTAGCATTTTAATGCTAAAATGTTTTAGCATCTTGTCAATATGTATTTTTGGCTTTAGCCTATTAGGCAATTCTATCTTGCAGATAAATATGCCTAATGTAAAGGCTATTTAGCCCAAGCACTTCATCGAAAAATATTTTCAATGAAGTCCTAATTCGTGTCAAGAAATTTATATTATTTCCAATCAACAATGTGTCAAGCACACAAGGTTTTTAGAAATACTATTATGCTCCCACTTACTTTCTTGTAACCACAAGCATCTTCGTTATCCATTGATGAAATCATAACTCTTTTGACTATTTCATCAAAAACGAAGATTCCAACTCCATTTTGCTCTCTTCTGTCCATTGCTGGAACTCTGAAGTTTGCATACTTACTAGCATCCTCTGAATTGACAAAATACCTTGGACTGTACCACATGCAAGTCCTAGGTTGCATTTCCATCACATGGAAATCCTTTTGGCATCCATGTATTATATCTCAAGATTGAAATATGTATTAATTGCTAGTTTATCCCGATCTGACATTAAGCATCGCTATGGTGAGACAACTTCATCGTAGTCAACTCCTTGAACTTGTTATTTCAACGAGTCGAGCTTTATGGATAAAACATTTTATCCACATTAGTTTATAGTTCCATTAATGTTCGTTAGACTCTAAGTCTTCCGAAGGGTTTATCAAGATATAATCTTGAATCATTTATGGAAACTATCTCGGATTATATTGGCATTTAGCCAATTCCGGAGTCAGGGCCCATCAACGCTTCCTTGTGTATCGTAGGTATACTGTTGTCTAACAACAATATCTCGCTTGCGCACTTGAGAGGTTTGCACGAGTTTTGCCTACGTGGTTCAGTTGCAAGTTCGACCGAAGTCCATACATCTCATGTAGAGGCTTCCGTATCAGTCGCAGTAGGAAACAATTGAATCACTTCGAAGGTTCCTTTCCTTTGATCTGATGACGAAGATACTTATATCTCGTCGAGTTGCACTGTTCTCCCACTCACTTTTTTGCAAGAACCATTCTCTTTAAAAGCATACCGTTTTTGGTGGCAAACCTTTTGCCTCGGTATAGTGGTGGAGGAATTCCCAATTACTTGGGATAACCTACAAAGTTGTACTTGTCTGATTTGGAATAGGTTTGTAAATATTTTACACAAGCCCCATATTCCAAATGTTAAGAAAATACAAAGCATGGTTGGGCGTACCATACAATGGCGTCATTTCAACAGACCTGATGGTGCTCTTTTCAGTGTAAAAGCCGCAGTCCCTAAAGCATTACCTTTTAAAAGGGATAATGGCAAATTGATTTATGTCATCTTTGATCTTACCATGTCACAAATGGTTTGAATACATCTTCACGGACGTACCACTCACAGTGGAGTTTCGGGAGGTGTAAGTTATGAAACTCTTTTCACAACTCATCTGACATTCGCTAAACTTGTAACTCAAATATTCCTTTCCGCAATCAAATTGCAGAAACATAATTTTCTTGTTACAATAATTTCTACTTCATTTTTGAAAACCTTATGAATGATTTCAAAAGATCCAGACTTACGCCTCATCAAGTAAATATCCATATATCCACTTGAGTCATTTCTGAAGATAGATAAATCCACTGCCAGCAACAACATTTATTGGACTACATACATCAAAATGTATGATCACTAATAAGTTTGTTGCTCGTTCCTTATGGCCTATGAACGGTATTTCAGTCACTTCACTTTTCGGAGGAAAGTTGCAAGTGTCAGATGATTTATAATCAAACGACTTCAAAATCCATCATTATGGAATTTCTCCATGCAGGTTTCTCCAATGTGACCAAATGTAGTGCCACACATGTGTGGTATTCTTTTAGTCTTGCGACATTTAGCGTCAGTGTTATGGATGTATCATATTACCATCAATATTCATAACATACATCCCATCCATGATGGAAGCATGGCCCTTATGTTATTCATAACACTGAACAACAATTGTTCTTTTATGAACAACCCTTTTGCAACAAACATTATGCAATGGGCTAGAGTGTGTACAAACTCTAAAATGAATTATGAAAGTAAATTCGGAGGTAATATATTATTATCAATATTCATAACATACATCCCATCCATGATGGAAGCATGGCCCTTATGTTATTCATAACACCGAACATCAAAAGTTCTCTTATGAACAACCTTCTTGCAAGATACTTTATGCAATGGGCTAGAGTGTATAAAAACTCTAAAATGAATTATGAAAATAAATACATAGGTAATGTACCGAGTATAGCAACTTTTACTATGTTCCCAGCGCATATCTAAACCTCACTCCGGCAAGTCTTTTAGGCCGTAGTAGTCCTTGCATCGAGTCGCAGCAGAATGCAATCGAGCGGGTATCTTTTGTGATCAACTCACAATACCCAAGAATTAGTGATTAACATGTTTAATCATAATACCCAAGAACTATTTCTTTGACCAGCCTTCCATACATCTATAACTCGTATGACATTCATACATGAGCTGGATATTCCAGTCTTCACTCTTTTTGCCTTTATACTTCTAACAGTTTAACTTTTAGTATTTCTCCTACTCTCAGAAGAAGCACCCAACTTTAAGAGTGGCATTAGCCCCGGACTTCCTAGGTGTGTAAGTCACACTAACACCCTTTGGACATTTCCTTTCTCTTTAAGTTGTTTGTTTTATTCACCTTCATCACATGATAGGCGTTCTTCTGGATCCCTCTGTTATTAGTCAAACGCATAGTAAACACTTTTACTAACAGTTTGCAAAACAAACATTGCTTTGGATATCACATATCTTTTAGCCTTTGCTTGTGTCTGAAAATGATTTTCAGTTCCATGAATATCACATAGCTATCCCAAACTTTTGAAGTTCGGGTCTCATGGAAACAAACATATTGCACTTGACCGTAACAGAATTCTAGCTTTTGGATCGAAGGACGAGAGTCACATTATCCATAGCATTAGCGGGAGAATAACGAAAGCATGCGATAGGACAAAAATCCTTCTCGGCACTTTTGAGGACAATCCTCACATTACGTTACCAACCGTAAAGATTTAACCAGATATTTAACAGCTATTCAAATTTAATAGGGAAGGTGGAAACGCGAGCCATTATTCTATAACTATTATGCAATTTTCACTTAGACAAGGTTCATAATTAATTGCACTAAGAATTAAAAGAATTAATTCTAAAGTGCGCTCCCACTCAAATCAATATCTCTCATAATTGATTGTGAGTGATACAAGACCCGCATTTCAATTGTTCGCCATTGGTGTAACACCACTGATGACGAAAATTTCAACCGGTAGGCCAACTTGCCAATCACATCTCTATGTGATTCTTGTTCATCTTTCGATGGGCGTGTTCCGAGCTCATGACGGTCATGCCTGAATGTCAAGACAACCAAGTGATCTCGCTGCGAGGTCTCAACTCACCCGCCTCACACTTCTCTAATCGTTCGTACCCGTGTGACACGGCGCACCCCGAAAAGATAGGTGCCGTGATGGTGCTACACTTGGGTGAACACTAACTACTTGATATTTTTGTGAGAGATCACCCTAATAAAAGCGATTACCGCGCAATCAAGAAGGGTGCATCATAAGGGATAAACATCTCAGGCAATTCATAATAGCATGATATGGTATAGCCCTTTCTGACGGAGAAGTCTTTTATTTCTTCGTCTTCGGCATTCACGTCGGTGTTCACCTTTGCGAAGATTGCCACCACCTTGTCGATGCACCAGATAATATTGCTATCTCTATAGCTAATAAAATAAGTGCATTACTTAAGGTTGACACGCAGGTCATTAAAGTGACAATCGTATGGCTCCAGCCATCATGCCGAATCATGACACGCAGGTCATGTTAATTTTACATTATATAGTCATCTCATACATAATCAAATTATTATGAAAACCGCTATACCACATCACATGCACATCTTATGTCATCCTGCAAAACCAAGTTAGATGCCTCTAATCGGTTTATGCAAAATTTTATTTTACGTGGCTTCTAAGATTTCGAAACAAACCGAAGTTACCTACGTCCATCATCAAGTATGATTATTCAAGTCGCTAGATTAAATTTGCGAGGTGTATGAAACACGAGATAATAAAATCTCGAGCCCCATACTGAACTTCGTCATACGCATGACCCCCGTGCAGATCATATCTGCATTGCCCTTTCGACTGCGAAATTTCATCTTTCTTTTTAACTATGGTGGAATTCAAAGAACTGTTAGCACTTCGTTGATCAATCAGGATCGCGGATTGCCAGAACTTTGAAACTCCACCATGCTGTTATCAAGATCAGAAATATGCAAATTCCAGGGAAGCAACAGGAACATCGGGTAACAGATTTCATCTGCTACCCGCACAAATAATTATCAGCAGTAGAACTCATCTACTACAAATTATATTGTGCAACACCCATACATCTCTATGTATTCTAGATCGTAACTTGCATCTACGCATAGCACGGCTCATGATGCCACTGTTGGGGAACGCAGCAGAAAACAAAAAATTTCCGACCTACGCACCAGCCCAGGACCACTATGAAGACTGCATACAAGGTTTTTGATCTTTTCGTTACCGACTCGTAGCGCAGCGTAAGTAGAGTTGATGACGATCGGCGGTGCAGATCCCCGCAGCTAGGATTTTACAACCTCCCAACCGCGAGGATGTACTCCCTCGTCAGCTCACCGGACGGATCTCCGGGCAGCCCTTCGGGAGGCCTCGGGACAGTCCCTCGGATAGTCCCACCGGACGGATCCTCGGACAGCCCTTCGGGAGGCCTCTGGACAGTCCTTCGGATAGTCCCACCGGACGGATCCTCGGACGGCCCTTCGGGAGGACCCTCAAAACTCGGACGGTCACTCGGACAGCCCTTCGGGAGGCACTCTCGAACTAAGACCGAAACTACGATCTCTCTACAGAGTTGCACACATACGGTGTCATCTATCCGGCAGGGCTTCACCGTCCAGAACTAGTTCCCATCGGAACCCAGACGGCCTTTCGACTCTACGAAACTATTTCGCTGGGAGGGAGAGAGAAGCCAGACAAGTCTATGGCATGTGTATGAGAGCAAGGGATGAGAGTGGAGAGCTCCTCTCCACCTCTATTTATAGGAAAGCCAAGGGGTAGGGTGGTTTTACAATAAAACCCAAAATGCACATGAATGAAGTCCTTTACAAGGGCATAAAGGTGAAGCCATGGGACAAGTGGGGCTCCATGGAGGAGCCCCTCATGTGGCCGGCCACCCCTTAGTGGGTCCCCCCCAAAGGGGTTCCTATCCATCCATGTCATCCCCAAAGATCTTTTGAACAAAAGCCTAAAAGAGTGGCTTTCCATAAAGTAATCCAAAAAGCACTTTCACTATTCATGAAGACATTTTTCTGCGTCCGTTAAATCCCAAATTATTTCTGTGTGCCTAGAACAATTCCAGTACCCACTAAAAAAAATTTGAACGCATTCCGAAACAATTCCGGAACAATGTTTTTCTTCAGCGAAAAGCTACCATATCGGTTCCGGCTGCTCCGGAACATTTCCGGTTTTTCCTCCGGAAAAATCCCAGAAGTTTCCAGAACGATTCTGGCACCCTCCAAGAATTTCCAGATGTGTGCCGAAACCAATTTGACTTAATGGTATACCCTGAAACAACTTTTCAGTTTTACCGGAACTATTCCGGTGTCCTCTCCGGAACGTTTCCGTTGTGTCCGAAACTTTTCTGGTGATTTTCTCTCAGACTCCCTGTCTAGTATTCAGCAGATAGATGACCCTTAAGCGTGTGACCCTATAGGTTCGGTGAAGTATAGACATGACCCGGAACACTTTCCGATCAATGATCAACATCGGAGCCGTGGACACCCATATTGACCCCTATACCCACACGAATGAATATTCGAGTGAACCTCCAGTTGCCGTGTGCTATTCCTGTTGCTTCGCGATATGTTACAAATACCCGAGGTGAGAATCATCGGCATCCCCGTGGATCAACACTTGTCCACAATGCCAGTTACCTCGTTACCGGTTTTGTTCTCTTTTCTCGTTTCCGTGTTCCGGCATTCCCGTGATCAAATCACAATGTGTCTGGCTAGACGATGATGGATACCATAACACCGAGAGGGCCCAGAGATATCTCTCCATCGTCGGAGGAGCAAATCCCAATCTTGAGCTATCAAGTTACTTGACATACTTTCCCATGAACCCATAAGCCGCCGTAATAGCCACCCAGTTACGGATGATGTTTAACAAACCCCAAAGTTCATGAATCAAGCATGAAGAAACTCGATACTCTCATGGTCTAAGGAATTATGCAAACGTTAACTTCTTTGTGTTATTAACCATTAACTTGTGACGAATGAATCTCATAGCATAACATCAATTCGGGTCGATTCAACACAAGTGTTCTCCTAACATTGTGCCCTCAAAATTGCTGGCATAGACATGCCCATGATCAGGAAAACAGGATCATCATGCAATACTTGAGCTAGTCTTAGAGGTCAGACTAGGAGTACTTTTTACCGTTTATTATTCCACACATGCATATGAGTCTTCCTCCGAGCCTCGTGGTTATTGCAGACTCGAGAACCATAGCAGTTATAGCACGGAATATAAACTTAACTACAAACATGGAGATAAATAATAACACTTATTATTGCCTCTAGGGCATATCTCCTACAAACGCACGGGCATTCTACTAGTATATGTGGTTTTCAAGCATCTCCCTGAAGCTAACACTGTTGCACATGAGTTAGGGCATCTCTAGTAGATCCCCTGAACTTTAATCCCCTATTCTAGCCCCCATCTAAAAAAGGAAAAATTGGTATTAAACTTTTTTTCATCTAGCAGATCCTTCAAAACTTAATCCCCAAAAAACTCGAACACAATTTTTTGCACACAGACTCATTTCAAACACAAATTTAAACTAGTTCATTGCATAACTAGGCACTACATCTGCCGCCCTTGCTGCCTACTACATTAGCCGTTGGTACCACATTAACATCGTACATAGCATATTTAAAACAGTCTGTTGCATACCACATTAACACTACATCGACATCGAACTAGGTTAAGCATGTTTGATGTTGATGTCATTGCCTACTATAATAACACTGCATCGACATTGAACAAATTTAAACTAGTTCATCGCATGATCCTAATGGCAGGAGGGGCGAGATCGGTTGCGGTCGCCGCATCGGCATGGGAGTTTCGCTTTGCCCACTGCCCAAATAAGTGGAGCGCAGCGGCGGCGTAGGCGTGCACCGCCTCCTCTGCGGTGTCAAATGTGCAAAGCCAAACGTGTTCCGTATCGGCGTTGTGGATATCCGCTGCAAACTTTCCCCCACGACCGGTGACGGACGCCGCGGTACTTCATTGGCGACAGCGGCCGCGACATCGGTGACGGAGGTCAGGGAGACGCCGTGGGGGCTCGGAGCTGTGACCGGGAGGCGACAACGGACCTCGGGAAGGTGGCGGTGGCGAAGAAGATGGCGCACAACCGAGAGGGAGGCGGCGATGGAGCTCGGGAAGGCGGCGGTGTTGGAGTCGAGGAAGACGGCCCGGGGTGAGGAGGGCCGCAGGGTGACAAGGGCGATCGCGGCCCGCGCGCGGAGCGTTTGCGGCGGCCGGGAGGCGGCGCCGGGGCTCGGGAGGTGGCGGAGCTCGACCATCGGCCGCGACCTTGAGCTCGAGGAAGGAGGTGGTGGCAGCCCGAACCAGTGGTGAGAAAGGCCTGAATCAGGAGTGGCAGTGGCGACAATGGATGCGCGTAGGGGTGGGATAGAGTTCGGGGCGGCAGTGGCGGGTTTTATAGCCGGAGCGAAGCGAATCGGTCGGTGCCTCGGTCTGCACGCCATGAAGGCAGTATCCCCATTTCAGTGCCTACTTCTAGAGCAAAAATAGGCTAGAGATACAAAGTTTGGGGGTTCAAAAGCAATTTTTGTGAGGCTCTAAATTTTTGGGGGATATGCTAGATGGGGTTTAATTAAAAAAATCTTAAAAATAGCTTTTGGGGATCTGGTAGGGGTGCCATTATTTCATATCTGGTCATAATGTAACAGCTAATAGGGCATCTCTAAAGCTGACCCGTAAATTTCCTCCCGCATCCGTCCGCGGATAGGGGGACCAGTCCGCGGACACGGATGCGTTAGCCGGCCATCCAACGCTATCTGCATACATTTCAAGCCGGGTTTTAGCAAACCGGACGAAATTCATCAATCCCGACTGAATCCATCGAAATTCAGATAGAAAATAGCATAAATCATCCATACATAGCATGCAAATAAGTCTAGTACAATAATAGTTCAAATTCAACGAGATTAACCGGATGTTCAACAAGTTTTTCATGAACGGATCATGTCATCCCACACATACTGCCCCTTCAGCTCGAACAGTGTATTTACGTAAATGTCCATCCCTCTATCCTATGGTACATCACGGCAGCGCGTACGAGCTACACAATGTGTAGAGCAACATTGAGTGAATGAATGATGTGCAAAACTTACGATCTCCTCCGCTGTCGCGCGCAATGGCCACCTTGCCTCCAGCCGAACAACCGCGTCACAAAACTTGGTGACGGTGGTCTGTATGGCGTACCATCAATGCTATAACGACTTCACATTGCGTTGTTGGAAGATGTGCATGTCGTAGGGTGCAATGTGCTTTCGCGCGTGAAACAAATCATGCACGATTTGCCAGAAGAGCCCCCTTCTGCTCCTTCCTACAAAATCCGCGGATACGGCCAATCACGCATCTCACAACAACTCATCCTCCATGGTCGAGTACCCCCGCCATCCTTCGTACTCTAAAAAACAACATGGCGTTTGAAAATAAGCTCAATGGAATTTGACCGAACACCTGCCGGGCATGGTGTCCGTCATGGACGTCGTCGACAGGGGGCGGAGTGTACCTGGCTACGGACGGGTTCAGGGTGGACGGTGTCGTCGTAAAAGGCGAGCGGGTGCGTCGGTGATGGTTGCGGAGGTCCGACAATGCCTGTGTAGCGGCCGGAGAGGTACAACGGCGGCATCAAAGGAGGAGGGTGCAAATGCAAAGCACGGGGGAGAAGGGACGGATTGTAAGACAATGGGACCGGGAGGGGGGATTTAGTGAGCCGGGGGGTGTCGGAGTCCTACATGGCTGCTGTCCGGACTCCCGCAAAGCCTCCCTCCCCCCCCCCCCCCCCCCAAATTTTGCTTCCAATTTACGAGGAAAAAGTGCGTCCGGACCGGTCGGCGGACCGATACAGGCCCACGTTGCATGACAAAACCGGTCCGGACGTATGCAGGCGGTTTGAGGGTCGGCGTGTTGGGATGCCCTTACTATTCATTAGGGGGGGGGTTGTGTGTGTTATAATGTAGAAAAAGACGTTCGACGTGACAAAAGTTTCGCCGTTGCGTCGGTGTCATAAGCTTGACATGAACTTGATCAGCGACGGTGTCAACTAATGAATTGGTCGTCCTGTGTCCCAGGGATGCGTTGCGTTCGTCTTTGAGCGGCGTGTGAGCGAGGGCGCGAAATCAAGTTGATCAACTTGCGACGCAACGGGTCGATAATGGCACTGAAAGAAGCGACACGCAGTACTCATAAATTAACTAGTGGGCAGAAGGTGCGGCGACACGCCGCACCCGGGTTTAAGCCCGTCATTTAGCAAATTTGTTTTTTATGTAATATTTGTTTTTATATTTTTTTGGTAATGTTATCTTTTCATTTGGAAGAAATCGTGAAAAATTGTTCGTCATAATTATTGGTTAGCTATAGTTATCGTTGACCCACTATTATTATTTGTAGAAAAGTGATGTAATATTTGTTTTTTTTTGTAAATTTATCTTTTTGATTTTGATTTTGAAGAAGAGGTAAAAATTGTGGAAGTATTGTTCAGGAGAGGTACTGTTCATTGTAACCATAGTTTATTGTTTGACCGTAATTACTATTTACAAAAAAGTGATGTAATGTCTGTTTTCAATTTTTTTTGGTAATTTTAAATTTTGAAGAAGAAGGGTAAAAATTGGTAATTTTGTAATCTTAATAATTTTAATTTCAAAGGAGAAGGGGGAAAAGGAGAAATAATATATGTTTTCATTTTTCTTGGGAATTTTATGTCCTTGATTTAAATTTTTAAAAAGAAGGAGAAAAAAGAGGTAGGTTGTTCATGGGGGGGGGGGGTATTGTTCATGGTACTCGTAGTTATTGTTTGATCACCATTACTATTTTGTAGAAAAGTAATTATTTAAATTTTAAAAAAGAAGGAAAGAAAAGAGGTAGGTTGTTCATTGGGGGGGAGGTATTGTTCATGGTACTCGTAGTTATTGTTTGATCACCATATCTTTTTTATTTTGATTTTGAAGAAGAGGTAAAAATTGTGGAAGTATTGTTCAGGAGAGGTGCTGTTCATTGTAACCATAGTTTATTGTTTGACCGTAATTATTATTTACAAAAAAGTGATGTAATGTCTGTTTTCAATTTTTTTTGGTAATTTTAAATTTTGAAGAAGATGGGGAAAAATTGGTAATTTTGTAATCTTAATAATTTTAATTTCAAAGGAGAAGGGGGGAAAAGAGAAATAATATATGTTTTCATTTTTCTTGGGAATTTTATCTCCTTGATTTAAATTTTAAAAAAGAAGGGGAAAAAGAGGTAGGTTGTTCATTGGGGGGGGTATTGTTCATGGTACTCGTAGTTATTGTTTGATCACCATTACTATTTTGTAGAAAAGTAATTATTTAAATTTTAAAAAAGAAAGGGAAAAAAGAGGTAGGTTGTTCATTGGGGGGGGCGGAGGTATTGTTCATGGTACTCGTAGTTATTGTTTGATCATCATTACTATTTTGTAGAAAAGTAATGTATTTTTTATTTTCATTTTTTTGGTATTTTTATCTCCTTAATTTTTAAAAGGGGTGTAATATTTGTTTTAGAACTTGGGGAAATGTATATTTGTAAATTTTAACTTTTAAATTTTAATTTAAAAAAGAGGGGAATTTCAAAAGGAAAAAAAAAGGTTATTGTTCATCGCAGGGTTCATTTATTTTTTTGTATTTTTATCTCCTTAATTTTAATTTCAAAGAAGATGCCGTGCAGGGGAGAGCCCTGGCCATAAATCAGAGAAATGTTTTTTTTGTAATTTTTAACTTTTTAATTATTTTTAAAAGGGGTTTTAAATAAAGATAATTTTGAAAAAAGGTGGGGTTAAAAAAAGGGAGAAAACACAGGGCATTATTTTAATTTCAAAGGAGAAGGGGGAAAAGAGAAATAATATATGTTTTCATTTTTCTTGGGAATTTTATGTCCTTGATTTAAATTTTAAAAAAGAAGGAGAAAAAAGAGGTAGGTTGTTCATGGGGGGGGAGGTATTGTTCATGGTACTCGTAGTTATTGTTTGATCACCATTACTATTTTGTAGAAAAGTAATTATTTAAATTTTAAAAAAGAAGGAAAGAAAAGAGGTAGGTTGTTCATTGGGGGGGGGGAGGTATTGTTCATGGTACTCGTAGTTATTGTTTGATCACCATATCTTTTTTATTTTGATTTTGAAGAAGAGGTAAAAATTGTGGAAGTATTGTTCAGGAGAGGTGTTGTTCATTGTAACCATAGTTTATTGTTTGACCGTAATTATTATTTACAAAAAAGTGATGTAATTTTTTTTGGTAATTTTAAATTTTGAAGAAGAAGGGGAAAAATTGGTAATTTTGTAATCTTAATAATTTTAATTTCAAAGGAGAAGGGGGAAAAAGAGAAATAATATATGTTTTCATTTTTCTTGGGAATTTTATCTCCTTGATTTAAATTTTAAAAAAGAAGGGGAAAAAGAGGTAGGTTGTTCATTGGGGGGGGGGGAGGTATTGTTCGTGGTACTCGTAGTTATTGTTTGATCACCATTACTATTTTGTAGAAAAGTAATTATTTAAATTTTAAAAAAGAAAGGGAAAAAAGAGGTAGGTTGTTCATTGGGGGGGGGAGGTATTGTTCATGGTACTCGTAGTTATTGTTTGATCATCATTACTATTTTGTAGAAAAGTAATGTATTTTTTATTTTCATTTTTTTGGTATTTTTATCTCCTTAATTTTTAAAATTGGTGTAATATTTGTTTTAGAACTTGGGGAAATGTATATTTGTAAATTTTAACTTTTAAATTTTAATTTAAAAAAGAGGGGAATTTCAAAAGGAAAAGAAAAAAAAAGGGTTATTGTTCATCGCAGGGTTCATTTATTTTTTTGTATTTTTATCTCCTTAATTTTAATTTCAAAGAAGATGCCGTGCAGGGGAGAGCCCTGGCCATAAATCAGAGAAATGTTTTTTTTGTAATTTTTAACTTTTTAACTATTTTTAAAAGGGGTTTTAAATAAAGATAATTTTGAAAAAAGGTGGGGTTAAAAAAAGGGAGAAAACACAGGGCATTATTTCGTTTTAAAACTCGGGGAAAAGGTTAAAAAACAAGAAAGTACTGTTCATCGAAGGATACTGTTCATGGTTTAAAAACGCGGAGAAATGTTTTTTTTTTCTAAATTTTTAATTTTTAATTTAATTTCGGAAAAAGGGGGAAAATACAGGAAACTATTTCGTTTTAAAACTCTGGGAGAAGGACAAAAAAATATATCAAGGAAGCACTGTTCCTACGGAACCACTGTTCACCGGATGCTACTGTTCACAGAGATCACTGTTCATGCAGGGTTACTGTTCATCGGTTTGCACTATTCACATGGGGACACGTGTCGGCGTGGGGGAGAGCCCCGGCCACAATGGGCGAGCGCCCTGGTGGCTCGCTGCTTAGCAGCTTTAATATAGTGTAATGAGTGAGTGCATGTGCATGCATGCAAGGAGAAAAGTTTGAGGGCAATTAATTGGACAGATGGAATATTCTCCAGGTTTTGTACTACTGCAAGTTGATGCAAGTTGATGATTAATCATACAGCCAGTAGCCGGCTATATAAATTTTTATTTTTATCTTTTTTCTCGAGGGAGCCGGCTATATAAAATTGCAGTGTCATTCGTAGGCCGTAGCCGACTTAATAATCTACTTATATAATAGTTACTCATTACGAACTCGGAATATGGAGTGCTGATTGAAAATTGTTGCAACATCCTCTCGGTTTCATTGTACCATCATACAAAAATCGGATTTGACATGTCTTATAGCCCGTCTATATCACCCTATCATATTTGCTCTAAGGAGATACACTTCACAATTAATTACATGAAAAACAGATAGCTGCGCAAGGCTGTCAGCCATGTAAAGGTCGCACTCTCAATGAACGGAGAGCGAATTAAGGTTCTACTAACACTACTAGATTTGACCCTAAGAAAACACTACTAGATTTGTCAAGGACAATATTTAATTATGTACTTCATTCGTTTTTATTTACTCTAAATATTAGCTCTGTCTTAAGTTATACTTTGGTCATATTTATATAAAACAAATCATGAATATTTTTTGAAAACATAAACATTTTTCTAATTCTCATGAACATTTTTTGAAATCATGAACCTTTTTTTCAAAATGTGAACATTTATCGAATTCCCGAACAATTTTTACAAAATCGCAAACAATTTTTGAAATCATGAATATTTTTTACAAATCCCCTACTTTTTTCTGAAATTGTCAACATTTTTTTTGAATCTGTGAACATTTTTTTGAAATTTGCGAACAATTTCAGAAATTCACAAAGATTGATTTTTTTTTGACAAACATTTTTCAAATACATTATTTTTTTCAATCAGCAAACATTTTTTAATCTGCGAACTTTTTTTGATATTTGGGAACTATTTTTGAAATTTGCGAACATTTTTTAATAATTCATGAACAATTTTCGGATTTATGAACATTTTATGGAATTCCAAACATTTTTTGAATTCATGAACAGTTTTCAAATTCATGAACAATATTTAGAATTAAGAACTTTTGTGAAATCCCGATCCTTTTTTTTTTTTTGAATTTGAGACAAAAGAACAGGGGCGCGTGCGCACATGGGCTGGCCCAAATCGAGCGCTGAGTAGGGGAGCGCGCAGGTCGATGAATAGGGGCGCAGGGTACTTAGCCTGGCCCATGCTTCCTATTCCTTATTCCTACAGCAGCAGCCTGGCTGTATTTAAATGATTTAAGTACTCTGACGCACAGCGGACGCACATCATCAGTCCGAGGACATCAACCAGATGCACATGCACGAGGCTAGCCTCGCCAGGCAATATTTTCAATCTTCTCAGGCTCAATCCAAGCAGCCCATTTCTCCAGGTACGGTGTTCAGGTATCCAACCAAACAGGCCCTACAAGCGACATATATACCAGATTCAGATGTACAAACCAATTTATTCCTCTACTCATCAAATGGTAAAAAAAATATTCTATACGGCTACCAGATCTCTACCTGCACCTAGTTACATTATTACACTGTTCCACGTAACCCAGCCAAAGAGAAGGAAGATGGTACTATTTCTTGCCCGTGCCCAGGACTCGGCAGCGGTATTCTCCGAGCGCCCAGATGGGAAAGATGTTCCTGTACTGGGAATAGCTGATCATGCAGTTCTTGTTGAATACTCCCATGATCTCCTGTTAAATGCAGCGGAAAAAAATCAGATGATATAATGCTTGAGCTTCCCTAGCATCAAATATCTGTCACTTTTGGATGTTCGTATGTACATCTTCATGCAACCTAAGGTTTTCTCTCGTATGTTTTAGACTGTCCAAAAAGACATGCAAAAAGACAAGCAATTCCTACCTATTCAATGGGATGTTTTAGACTGTCCAAAAAGATCACAAGTATTGTTGCAAGATTCTGGTGGGGAGGTGATGAAAAGAAAAATAAAATGCATTGAAAAAAGTGGCAGGACATAGCTATCCCAAAATGTGAGGGGGGAATGGGCATTAGAGATTTTGGCCTAGTTAATCAAGCCATGTTTGCTAAACAAGGGTGGAGGCTATTGACCAACGCTGACTCGCTTTGTGCAAAGGTGCTCAAAGGCCGATATTATCATGATTCAGATTTCTTGGCAGCAACAAAAAAGAGGAACTCCTCTCATACTTGGAGGGCAATTCTACATGGAAGAGAATCCCTGAAACTAGGGCTGATTAAACATGTGGGGGATGGTGCTAGTATTAACATATAGGAGGACCCATGGATACCCTCTAATCATGGCTATTGTCCAATTATTCGTTTACCAGGGGCTACAGTCACTAGGGTGGAGAAGCTTATTGATCTTGAGAATAATAGTTGGGATCTTAATGTTCTTGGAAGCAAACTTTGCAGCACCTGATGTTCAGGCCATTGCTAAAACACCAATAGGTAATTGGGGTGAAGATTGCTTGGCCTGGGAGTTGGAGAGGAATGTTAATTTTCTGTTCGGTCGGCGTATAAAATTCTGAGCACAAGTATGAGACATTCCTATGAATCGTCTTCTTCAGGCACGGCAGGAAATGTCTTCTGGAACAAACTATGGAAACTGTCAGTGCCACCAAGAGTCGGGAATTTTTGGTGGAGAGTTATAAGAGGATTTGTGCCATGTAAATCTGTTCTGCTCACCAGACACAGAGAAAAAAAAAATCCCATTCTGCGACCAATGTGGCAAGGAGGAAACTATAACCCATGCTCTGTTCGAATGCACTTGGGCAAGACTCTTCTGGAAGGAGATGAAGACCATGATGCATATAAAAATTCCAGTGTTACATCCACAATCGTGGGCTTCAGATTTGATTGAAGGAAAACTGGGATCAGACCAATTTGTATGCATCATATTGTGCAGCTGCTGGGCGGTTTGGTCTGAAAGAAATGCTCGTACTCATGGCGAGAAGGGCCGATCAGTTCAAGCTTCTGTTCGGTGGGCACTTGATAATGCTGTTGATCTTACAACAGCAGGTGAAGTTACTCGCCCTGCAGTGACCAGGGAGGAAGCTTGCTGGCAAGCCAAGCACCCGAACAATGGACACTGAGAATCAATGTGGATGCGGCATTTCTTGAGCAGGCAGGGTGTGGAGGCACAGGGCTGGTGGTCCGAGATTCAGAGGGCAACCTAATTCGAGCGCAGGCCTTGTGGTATCGATTTGCATCAAGTGCTCAAACTATGGAGCTATACGCTATCCGCGACGGGATTCAACTAGCCAAAGATATGGGCTACTCCAGGATATGTGTTGAAAGTGATGCTAACGAGATGGTTAAGATGGGCAACTCTGAATTTTCAGAGAGAGCAGCGGATGCAGCTGTTTGCCATGAAATCAAAGAGCTTTTGGGAGGGTTTATGAGCTGTGGTCTTGTGTTTGTGCCACCGGTGTGCTTATCAGGTGGGAAGCCAATGAAGCGGCCCACCGGTGTGCAAAGCAAGCCACAGAAGAGAGGAGGAGATGTTTGTGGATTAATTATATGCCTTCTTTCTTAGCTAGTTGTATTCAGCTACCGTGTAATCCCCCTAATTGAGTAATAAAGCTCTTGATTCGAAAAAAAAAAGGTTTTCTCTGGTCAAATAGTAGTTACGTTTCGCTGCACTGGTTTGAACTGCCTTCACATGCACAGTTGTGTTTATTACTAAAATGTTTTCCTTTGGATCTAGAGAAAATTTGTATGTTGAGAAACCATGAGATGGTGGTGAAGCATTTATGACTTACTTGCTGAGGAAATTCCCCATCCTCTGATTGTAAGTTTATCAACACCTTTGCTGCTCGATGCAGAGGCGTCGGATCTCTCTCAGCCTGTATCCAAACGAGATTTTAAGTACCGTCGTGAATGAAGGCATCATATGGTACTACCATAATCCACAGGTAACTGTAAACACACCTGTCCTGCGTCAATTAGGGTCAGCATGGCCCAGCCAGTGTTGACCGCGTGAGTGTGCTTCCCTTCAAGATTGGTGTAAACCTAATTGAATGGAGGTCAAAACATGTACTGGTTAGCACAAAATTTCTTATGATCCCCAGGAAGACGATGTGCATCGAAAGATCAAGATGCAAGAATATCATGCTTTACAGGCATGCAGTCGTTAACGTGCATTATGTTAATGTCCATTGCGTTGACTCATAGGTAACAGTAGCAAAACATTAATTCTGATAGACTTAACATAAAATCTTAACTACAGCACACTGACGATGAAGATTGGAATATAGAGATGCAATCCAGTGTTCCCAGTAAACAAGATTGCAGGTATATTCACAAGCTAGGTAGAAATGAATCTACCTGATCTTGAGATGACAAATAGCTTTCTCCCCAGCCACCGAAAGGAAGCTCCTTTGACATCAGAAAGTCACATGCCTTTCTGATTGCAGGACTGTTCTTGAATGTTCTCCCAGCAGCAATCAACCCCTTCACCCCAAACCATGTTCCATACGTGAAACAAACAGCCCAAGAGCCATACCTGTAGGAAAACAGATATAGAACAACACAGTGTTATATGCATGTATTACTTGTATTCTTCCACATGGAGTCTGAAAACTAACCATGAACCGTCGCTTCTTTGAATACTTTCAATGTAATTAGCAGCTTTGTTGATACAGTTATCTACATCTTTCCTGCGGTGCCCAGGATATAGCTTTTTAAATGATGTCAGGGCCTGAATTGCTGCTGAGGTACATTCCACATACCTGACACCAATTGAGTATTACATTTTTTTTCAGTTTGTCTCTTTATGGCAAGCAGAATAAAAACTGACAAATGAAATGTTATTGCATCTTACGGGTAATCAATCACAATGTCCCCGAAGGTCTCGGCAGGGTTGATAAGCTGAACAGTTTAAGAAACAATCAGATGGAAGAATTTTCGTAAATCAATAAGAAAGATTATATGACTAATGATTGGTTCTAGTTTTCAAACAAAGCAAACATTGGCCAGTAAACCTGTATTAATTCAGTATGAATTGTTTAATGGATGTACCTGTCCTCTTTGACTTGGTATTTAATTATTCAAATTAGGCAATTACTTCATGAAGCACGCAACTTAAGAGCAACCTCCTAGTTGTAATAGTAGCATAACAACAAACAAATGAGGCAGGTACATACCTCAAGCCAGGCATAAGACCTTTGGAGTTCATATGTTGCGAAGCCACCATTTTCATTCTGTGAAGATTAAAACAAATTTGTTAATGGTACATCTCAAAATAATGTTATGCATATAATGCAAAAAATACATAGAAGAGAACTACTGGCAACAAAACTTTGGAGACTTTGAAATACAGTTCCTTCCTTCTGAAGGAGTCTAATCCACAACAGTTTTATATATGTTATCCCTGGCAATAATCTGGTGGAGCAACCAGGGCAACCAAAATTTTCAAAGCAAAGTCCAATTTGCAACTACACAGTATCCATTAATAAACTGCTCCACTTTGGTTTTGAAGCGAAGACAGCAAGGGAGAGCCCTGGTGTTCAGTAAATAACACCACTTCACTAATACAGTGTTGCCTTATGATCTGTGCAATTTAGCAGAAGATAGAAACACTACTCGATATTAATCAACAGCTTAGCAGTACTTATCCTGAAGGCCGAAAGCACTTGTAGATAAAGTACCTTGTGTGATATAACCTAACTGCAGCTTTGTAAAATTACTGATAGCAAAAAAGCACTTGCAGATAGAATTATCCTATGTGACAAAACCTATCTGATGCTTTATAGTAAAATACTAGCAAACATCCACATGCAATGCACATTTCTCGCCATATATATTACAAAAAAAGGGGCACACCCAGTGCTGAAAGCTCCCACACAAGGTGGGATGTGGGGAAGGGAATTTCTTAACAGCCTTACCCTTGCATAATAATTCTGCAGGGAATTCTTGCCATATATATTGCATAGAATAAAATATATTCATATATGTAGAAACCCAATTTTATAATGTAAGTGTACTCAGTATTGAAATTATTTTTCACCATGTAAACTAAAAGGAAGAAAGACTAAGCACTAACCATACACTAAACAGTGAGCTATAAACGTACAACTAAAATAGACGATCCATTATTATTTATGAACTATCGATCAAATAGACCATTGTTAGAGGAGAGAATGGCGATAAGGTTCCAAGTAAAATTCTCAACCCTTGGATCTGTGAAATAAAGATCATAAATATTATGAATGGATAAGATTGTTTGGATCAAACCCTAAGTCGTACTTCTCATATTTGCATAGATATAGATATCAATAAAAATAACAATTCACTACTCCAAGACTGAGTGCTCACATGACATGAGAGATATATGGACCCTCTTCTAGGCAAAATGATACAATAGTTACAACTAACACAATCTAAAAGTTTGAATGCGTTTACCATCCAAGACATCAGACAATTGACAGCATCATATAGTCTGTTAACTTCCACCGGTTCGCCCACAATTTCTGGAGAAATCTTTGATAGCAATAATGATGCCTGAAGGTAAAAGAAAATTCAACAATTAAACTATTTAAAACAAATGGTTATGCATATGAGAACTTGGCAGTTGACACAACATACCAGCAGCTAAAAACCAATGAACAAAACCAAATCTTATACATATGAAAGCTAGAATGATTCTTATTCCGTATGGTGCAAGAATAAAATTTCCTAGATTTCAAACAGGACAAAGTTTTAACTTCAAAGGTAGTACATTGTTGGTAACACTGACGGCCTAATTCACCTTTAGTCCTTCTGCAGTGCAATCTGATATAGGCCAACCATGATCAGCTGTAGAAAAGGGCCATGCACCTTTAGATATGTGACGGTACCAGTAACTCAGATCTCCAGGGCAGTCGTCAACAACCTTTCATATAATAGCAACAGGTAAGTACTAAGTACTGAAATGTACTTAAACGTTTCTTTTTTGCGAAGTAAAATACACTTCAAGTGTTGACTGGTAAACAAACAGCCATGTGACATGTACCTGAGAGTTCTTAATGTAATCATGCGCCAGCTTAAGAGTGGGAGCAAACTCTTCAATGAGGTCAGTGGCCGCAATAGCTTGAACTGCAAAAGCTGTGTCCCAGAGCTGGCTGCCATTGTAACCCTACAATGGACAGAAATTGGATCGGTTATGGTCAAAGAGAAAGAAAAGCTAATGGTGGACTGGAATAAGCAGGAAATCCGGTTACTAACCGAGTATAAAAAAACAACTTTCCAGTTCCATGTAAAGACAGTAAGACATAGACAAATAGCTGTCTCTTATTGTAGCAACTGCCTTAGTGAAAAGTAAATGAATGAAGTAAATAAAAACTCATTACCTGCATCTTCATGCCATCTTCAGCAACCCATAAGTAATCATATATTCTTGGAATGTGTAGCTTGAATGCTTCCGAGTTTGGATCTTCAATCCAGCAAGCAAGCATATTTAATACCTGCACATAAGTTTGTTCAATAATCAGTTGAACAGTTTTTTTTTTTTTGAGAAATACATTAAACTTATCTAGACATTATTAAGGTTTAAACTCCTGGTGTGTAAGTTCACAAGCTTTGAACAAGAAATCATAGAATATGAGGATTCTTTCTCCACTAAATCAGCAAGATAGGGAGAAGTCCACAAAATGAACATATGTCCCAAACGGAAAAAATCATCATATATATTAAGGCACTAAGAACAATTTCCGATTTGAAAATATTATGAATTGGAGCAGAAATGAAATAAACCTCTGTAAAGCTTCACAAAATAATGCTTGCTTGTAGCTTTTGTGTGCTTTACAGAGGATTACGGTTTAGCATTACTGAACACTATGGTTTGCATTAGGGGACACTAGCTTGGCATTAGAGGAATAGAGGATACTGTCCACAAGTCCTTCAGCCCTTGTGGTATAGAAGTGTACATGTTTTAAACCCAAAGGCCAAACCCGCAATATGTAATCGTGGCATATGGTATTACATGAAGTAACAATAGGTGAACTTGCTGCTGCAATTGCGGTCAATTACAAGGCTGTAGAGAGAAATATCTTTAGTTCTCACATGCGATTTGGGCACAGGTAATGCTACAGTACAGTGGCTGGACAACCAGGCCAGCAAAACCAGAAAGTTCAAAGGGGCATGCATGAAATAAAGCACTGCAGTTATTATGTTTGCATCTTACAAGACGAAAGGATCATCCTGATGCTTGAAGCAAGAAAAAGACGAAAGGCGGATCAGCAGGCAAGCATATTCTTCAAATTACCTTGTTCACAGGACCAATGCAAATGTATCGAGTGTTCTCATCTTCATAATGAACATGCTGCATGACATGGTTCAAAGATTTCTCCCTCAGTTTATTCCCAGGCCAGTGCATCATAACAGGTTCGACAAATTTATGGAGAGTGGCCCATAAGATATCTTGTATGAGTGGATGTGGGTAGTACAGATCTTCCTACAATAAAGCACAAGAAAAAACCTTCAAAGAACAATCTTAATCATTAGATCCTAAATAGACATCATGCAGATAAAGCAAGATAAATAGGGCAGCTTAGGCTTCTATAAATTTCAAAGATTAACTATAAATCTTCCTCTTCCGCTAAGACCAGTAATCTATAATCTATTCTTTGAAGAAAAAGGGAATATTCTCAATGGTGAAGATGTTATTGATTGTGAACTCATATAGGCTATTTGTAAAGAGGAATGGGAAAAAAATGACGGAAAACCAGACTATTATACAATACTTACTATCTTATGTAACACAGTGGGATTATTCCGCTACTATGTTTACACAAGCAATAACGGTAAATGCACCAGAATTCTTGGAGAATATTCAAAGACCACAAAGAGCCAGCTACATTAAGGTAATTATGTTACTTGAGTCTGCAATTATGAAGCAAGCACGAATGAGAGGGAACCGTGCTCTTCAGGCGGCTATGGTATCCCAATCTATTGTGTTTCAGATATTATCACCTATTGAATCATGAGTTATAACTAGCACAACAAAACGCTTTGCCCACATTCACATGGAAGATGCACCGCAATCAGTCTTTCTCCTGCACCAGACAGTGTACGATAGAAACTTACAAGCATGAGAATCTGGGAATACAAGGCAATCCCCATCAAGCTTGTAGGCTGCTTATATCAAAGCCTTCGAACCAAGGACTAGTAAACTACTCAGTGGTACAACGAATATTTCTGAAACTGTATTTTACGTTCATGGCCAACACTGCTATTCAAAGCAAAATGGCTATGTCAACTCATTATGTTGGCAATGGGACTTCTTAAAGACTCTGTACTTTGGCAATGAGGTTTCTTAAAGACTTTGTACTTTGGCTATGGGTCATCTTAAAGACTCTTTCCTAGAGTGAGGACCACATTGGCACAAGTAGATCTACTTAGGATTTTTCCATTAACTCTGGCTCATTATGGCCCATAAGATATTTGGCTCACACACATCAACATCACTAAGAAAGATTGAGATAAGCAAACCTTAGCACAGAGATTGCGAGCATTGTCCCAATCAACCTCGTTGTAGGGGACTTTGAAGAGTTCATTTCTTAGTTCCAATATAATTGGTGTAATTCGGCCGACAAACCGCTTTCCATAAACGTAGCACATGGGTAGATACACCATTCGGCAGTGACACCACATTCGACCTGCACCATAGCATCAGGCATATCAGCAATACATAACCAACATGGAAGATCAAAGTAATTAATGCTGCCATAGTGCAAAAAGAACCTGGGTGGACGGGCAGGCAATATGGCAACATCCATATTTCCGGTGGCAGTGGATTGTTACCAGACCAATCAAATACACCAAGTACCTTAAATAAGTCAGGGAATTAGGATGAATTCCTTAGACCATAATCAGATTGTGCAAAACGGAAGCAGCCATCATACAGAGTAAAAAATGTTAATTCCGTACCGCGAGCCAAAACTTTCCCCATGATGTTATATAAGTTGCTCCCCCATGGTCTAAAATCCAGTTTCGACCTTTCTCCATAGCTCCATCTCCACTATCTGGTCCCTCACCAAGCAATCTCAAAGAAACATAGGTCAAGGCTGAGCCAAACATGGTGCTTGGACCCTCAATGTGTAATCCCCAACCTCCATCTTCATTCTACACACAATCGCCAAAAAATTATTTATTTTATCCACTGTGAGATGGCACAGTTGGCAAATAGTAGATCCTTGCCTGATGATTATAGAGATATCGACGGATCTCCTTTTGATGTTCTGATGATAAAACAGTGTTCAATGCTCCCGTAACATGTAGCATTATAAGCTGAATAAAAGATAAATGCAGTGAGTAAGTTTCCACATGACATAAACAAGTTTTTAAATGAAATATCAAGCCAGGGGAAGTACCAATCCTGGCATAAGGAACATAGGACCCCCATAATCCCCAGGCCAGTGTCCATCGTGTGCCTGGAGAGTAGAAAAGGTGCTGAGCGCCCTTTTCAAAGTGGTCGACACGGCTTCCTCTGTGACATCTTCGTCCTCCCCCAGCTTGATAGCAGGAAGATCCAACTTAAGTGGATTTTCTTTTGCAAGCTGCAGTACATACAAGAGCACGAACGCTTGAGAAGCTACGAGAACGTTATTCCAAAGCGAAAAAACACCCTAGTTTTAGTAGCACAGGCAAGTTGAACTGAAGTGGTAGAACAAAAAGGAAAAGACTCAGGAAAATATCACTACTCCAGCGTCAAGAATTGGTCTGCCCTGCTGCTAAATACTACTCCCTCCGTCCCATAATATAAGAGCGCAAAACGCTCTTATATTATGGGACGGAGGGAGTAGTACTGTTAGAGCACTATAAATTGTGCTTCTGGTCTTAACCCAGTCCCAAAAAGTATTAACCATCTCTGTGGTAAGGTAATTGGGTTAAAACCTTTTAACCTGAAGGTAAGGGAAATGACTCTAGTGGAGATAACAGCGATACCGTGTCCTTTCTTTAAGCCACGCAACAAAAGCATGTTCACAATCAACATCATAGACCTTCTGACCCCAAATGCTGTTATAAATATCGATAGCTACGGTTCAGCTGAACATTGCATTGCATTGCTTAAATCGAGTCTGCTAGAGGATACACTCTCCTCGCTTGCTCTTTGGGTTGCTTAATACACAGCTGTAATACACGTGGAAATTTCCTTAACTGCAGGCGTCATGCCTCTGGTTCACAGAACCAAGTGCCCCCCGTCAGTCAGCACACTTGCCGATCGCGTGCACTGTGTGCTTCTGGTGGGCATTAAAAGCTGAAGTAGGAGCAGTTGGCAACAGGAAAGGGGGGCCGTGCCCGTGCCCATACAGAGCGTGGCGCTTGCGTCTCAGATATTCATACTAGTATATATGCAAGATCGGATCTCAGCATAGTCGCTGCGCATTAAAACCTTTGCCAAGTGAGAGACTGATGCTGCAATCTTCCTTTCCTTAGAAAGGTTGCAGCATACTGTACTCTCGCTGCGCATTAAAATCGTTTTCAAGGGTAAGGCGGCTCGCTGGCAGCTACCTTCTGGCGCGGCTGCCGGCTCGCTGCTGACTTAGATTGAGCAGTACGCGACGACTAGTCGTTGGGAGTCGCGGGCGGCCTCATCCATGTGAAAAAAATGTAGCTACGGTGGGGGAAAAAAGCTGTGGGGCTTCGCCATCACGGAGCCACCCGGAATTCGAAATCGTGGCATGCAGGGCAGGGCAAGGCCGAGAGGGAGCATTGGATTCGTTGGGTTACCTGGATGCGCATGGGGAGGTCGGCGCTGTGCTTGAGCTGGTGGCGGCGCGCGGCGAACTCCCGGCGCGCGGCGTCGACGGCGGCGAGGGCGTCGGGGTCGTCGGCGGCGGCGTCGAACTCCCAGACCTGGCGGCCGACGTGCGCGTTCTTGGTGCGCAGCCACGGGTCGGCCCCGCCCTCCGCGATCTTCAGCCGCCACATCTCTCCGGCCCCGGCTCGGCGAGCCTCCTCGGCCACCAACCGAACAGTACCACGCAACCGCCGCCGGCACTAGCAGCAGGAGGAGCAGAGGATGAGGGCGGAGCAGGACAAATGGGCAATGGCGAGATCTGCCGCCCCGATCCGGCGAAGAATTAGTTAATGGGGCTTCGGATCGCGCGGGGCGGGGCGGGGCGGGAGTGGGGTTTGGACGGGAGCGCGCGGTGCGGCGACGTGGCGGGGGACGTCTCTCGCCCCCTCCATCTCTCTCGGCAGTGGCTTTTTGGCTCTACGCCTGCAGCCTCTCTGACCCGCTCGTGGAGAGAGGGGAGAGGGGGTTGGGGTTTTGTGGGCAGGTGGTGGAGCGTGATAGGTGTCAGCGACCTCGTAGTACCGTGATGCCGTCCGATCTGTTCCCCGTCGACGACGTCCAGCTCATCGTCCAACCAGCACCACTAGTCTCTTCTTTTTCTTTTTTTGTGCGGGAACGCATCACTGCCCATCCTTGCGCATCCCTCTGTCCGCTCCGCTTAGAGCAACTCCAACGTATCGACCTATTTCGTCCGCGCATGTTTCTTTGGGTCAAAACGGACAGAAAAGTCGGCCCAACGCGTCGACCCAAACGGACACGTGTCCGCTTTTCGTCCGCCTGCCGACCCATTCCCGGCCCAAATTTAGGCCTTATTTGCGTCGGCGCGGATACGAAACGGACGCGCGCGACGCCCGCCTACGCCTCCTCCTGGCCCGCCAGTCGGTGGCACAGCCACCAACATTTCCCCGCCACTTTCCCAAAATCTGCCGCTCGCCATGGACGACGAGCCGACCCTGGACGCCGCCGCCGACCTCGCCTCCCTCGCCTCCTCCGGCCTCGCCGCCGCCGCCGCCGCCAAAGGCAAGCCCCGGGCGCCCCGCAAGGCGGCGGCGCCGCCCAAGAAGAAGCAGTTGACTCTCGAGCAGCGGGCCGTGCAGTCGGCCAAGAGGAAGGGCCGGAGGCACGCGCAGGACCGCAAGCTCGAAGCCGCTGCCGCCGCCGCCCTCTCCGCCGCCGCACAGTAGGAAGAAACCAATGCCCGAGTCGCAGCGGCAACAAGGCAAGCCTGTTGTACCTAGGGTTAAACCCTAGCGATCACGGGCTCGTCGGCGCAGCTGTGGCCGCGGCCAGCACCGGCTTGTTGGTGTTCCCTCGGGCGGTACCGGCAGAGTCGCCGTGCGCGTCTGCCACGCAGCCGATTCCAGGCTTCCATGTCTACCCGCAAGCCTCCCGCTTCTCCGGGGAATGCTCGCCGGAGGTGAGCGTCGTTGCGCCGTCCACGCCTGCGCCCGCGCCCGCGCCCATCGACCTCAACGCAACACCGGTGGCTGGTGGATCATCATCCGGAGGGGCGAGGGAGCGCCCGCGGGAGATACCAGCCGACATGCTTCCCGACGCCCGCAACCTGTTCGACACAATGTCGGCCACCGGTAAGGAAGACACAACCAACCGTTTCGTCATGGAGAACATCATCTTCGCAGGCGGTGCAGGTGCGGCTACGTTCGATCCCGACGAGACCAAAGCCAAGACGGCCGAGCTCCGTTCATGCCCGCCAACTTTGATCAAGATGGCTTGGACGACTCCTTCATGCAAGACTAGGTCGGCATGGGTAGCACCTTCCCGATCGACCACGAATTCCCGGAGGACTACGGCCTTGACGAAGAAGAGATGGACATCGACGGTGAGCCATTGTTCAAAGGCGAGATGACCGCCCAAGCCGGCGCAAACAAGAAGCGCAAAGGCAAGCGGACGAAGGCGTACACGCAGGCGGAGGACAAGCTCATTTGCGAGTGTTGGAGGGATATTGGACAAGACCCCAAGGTCGGCGCCGAGCAAAAGGCATCTACCTTTTGGCTTCGTGTTCATCGTGAGTACCATGAACGCAAGAAGTTCGCGCCGTACCAAATGGAGAGCAAGCGCGGCTGGGTGTCTCTCTCGAAGCGATGGAGGGTCATACAACAAGAGTGCAACAAGTTTTGTGCAACCATTGAGAGCATCAAGGCACGCCCCGTGAGCGGCCTCGTCATGAAAGACATGGTATACATGCGGCCATGTTTGTTTCCGTTTGTGCTTGCATGTCTACTAGCACGTCCACTTAACCATATGCTGGCATGGTATACATTTGTAGGCATTCCAAGCTTTGGAGGCATTCAAGGCCCAACATGACGGCAAATCCTTCAAGCTCGGCCATTGTTGGATGGTCATCAACGGGGAGGAGAAGTTCAAGGCACAATATGCCGCCCTCAAGGCGCGTGGAGGGGCGGAAGCCGTCGAGGAGCATGGTGAGGGCGAGAAGCCACGGCCGCGGGGGAAGACCAACTCCAAGAAGGAGGACAAACGCGATGCGGCATCGATTGCCTTGCATGCCACATTGGAGGGCATGATGACCAAGAAGGACACAAGGGACGCGAAGCGCCGGCAAGACAAGGAAGAGCAAATGAACGCTTTCATGGAGATTCAAAGGAGGAGGCTTGAGCTCGAGGCGGAGAAGCAAGCCAAGTTGCTCGAGATGGAGGCGGCGAAGCAAGCGAAGATGCTCGAGATCGAGGCCGCCAATGCCAAGACCAAGGCAAAAGAAGTGGCGCTCGCTAGCATGATGACGGGGGTGGAGATCATGAAGGGGGACTTGAGCACGGTGTCGCCGAGAAAGAGGCCATGGTTCGAGAAGATGCAGGCCGACATGCTCAAGTTCGATGACGAGTGAACTATGTGATGGAAATATGCCCTAGAGGCAATAATAAAGTTGTTATTATTTTATATTTCCTTGTTCATGATAAAGGTTTATTATTCATGCTAGAATTGTATTGACCGGAAACTTAAATACATGTGTGAATACATAAACAAATACCGTGTCCCTAGTGAGCCTCTACTAGACTAGCTCGTTGATCAAAGATGGTTAAGGTTTCCTAACCATAGACATGAGTTGTCATTTGATAACGGGATCACATCATTAGGAGAATGATGTGATGGACAAGACCCATCCGTTAGCTTAGCATATGATCGTTCTGTTTATTGCTACTGCTTTCTTGAATGTCAAATACATGTTCCTCAGACCATGAGATCATGCAACTCCCGGATACCGGAGGAATACCTTGTGTGCTATCAAACATCACAACGTAACTGGGTGATCATAAAGATGCTATACAGGTATCTCCGAAGGTGTCCGTTGAGTTGGCATGGATCGAGACTGGGATTTGTCACTCCGTGTTTCGGAGAGGTATCTCTGGGCCCTCTCGGTAATGCAAATCATAAGAAGCTTGCAAGCAAAGTGACTAAGGAGTTAGTTACGGGATGATGTATTACGGAACGAGTAAAGAGACTTGCCGGTAACGAGATTGAACTAGGTATGGAGATACCGACGATCGAATGTCGGGCAAGTAACATACCGACGGACAAAGGAAATTACGTATGTTGTCATTGCGGTTCGACCGATAAGATCTTCGTGGAATATGTAGGAACCAATATGGGCATCTAGGTTCCGCTATTGGTTATTGACCGGAGAGGTGTCTCGGTCATGTCTACATCATTCCCGAACCCGTAGGGTCCGCACGCTTAACGTTCGTTGACGATATAGTGTTATATGAGTTATGTGAATTGGTAACCGAATATTGTTCGGAGTCCCGGATGAGATCCCGGACGTCACGAGGAGTCTCGAAATGGTCGAGAGGTAAAGATTTATATATGGGAAGTCATATTTTGGGTTCCGGAAAAAAGTGCAGTTTTTTCGGTATTGTACCGGGAAGCTTCCAGAAGGTTCCGGAGGATTCCGGAGGGGTCCGGAAGTCCACAAGTGGGTCCACCACGTCCCAACGGCTGGCATGGTCTAAGGAGAGGCGCCCTGGCCTTATTGGGCCAGGCACACCAAGTCCTCAAAAGCCCACGCAGCTAGGGAAGGAAAAAGGGAGAGTCCTAGTAAGAATAGGATTGGACTTTGGAGTCCAAGTCCACGTGTGTACTATTCACGGTTACTGTTCACGTGGCACTATTCCTTCTACTCCAAGCCCCTACACATATATAAATAGAGGAGAGGGGGCGCCCCAAAGGATACACAACATTGTCTTAGCCGTGTGCGGCACCCCCCTCCACAGTTCCGTCCCTCGGTCATATTTTCGCAGTGCTTGGGCGAAGCCCTGCGGAGATAGCATTACCATCACCGTCACCACGCCGTCGTGCTGCCGGAACTCATCTACTACCTCACCGTCTTGCTGGATCAAGAAGTCGAGGACGTCACCGAGCTGAACGTGTGCTGAACGCGGAGGTGCCGTACGTTCGGTACTCGGTCGGTTGGATCGTGAAGTTGTTCGACGACATCAACCGCGTTGTTCTAACGCTTCCGCTTACGGTCTACGAGGGTACGTAGACACACTCCCCCTCTCATAGCTATGCATCTCCATGGATAGATCTTGCGTGTGCGTAGAATTTTTTTTGTTTTCCATGCAACGTTCCCCAACAGTGGCATCATGAGCCAGGTCTATGCGTAGATGATATGCACGAGTAGAACACAAAGAGTTGTGGGCGGTGATCGTCATACTGCTTACCACCAACATCTTATTTTGATTCGGCGGTATTGTAAGATGAAGCGGCCCGGACCAACCTTACATGTCCACGTACATGAGACCGGTTCCATCGACAGACATGCAACTTGTTTTGCATAAAGGTGGCTGGCGGGTGTCTGTTTCTCCTACTTTAGTTGAATCGAATTTGACTGCGGCCGGTCCTTGTTGAAGGTTAAAATAGCAAACTTGATAAATCACCGTTGTGGTTTTGTGCCGTAGGTAAGAACGGTTCTTGCTAGAAGCCCGTAGCAGCCACGTAAAACTTGCAACAACAAAGTAGAGGATGTCTAACTTGTTTTTGCAGGGTATGCTGTGATGTGATATGGTCAAGACATGATGTGATATACGTTGTTGTATGAGATGATCATGTTTTGTAATTTATCGGCAACCGGCAGGAGCCTTATGGTTGTCTCTTTATTGTATGAAATGCAAGCGCCATGTAATTGCTTTACTTTATCGCTATGCGTTAGCAATAGTTGTAGAAGCAATAGTTGGCGAGACGACCACGACGCAACGATGGAGATCAAGGTGTCGAGCCAGTGACGATGGAGATCATGACGATGCTTTGGAGATGGAGATCAAAAGCACAAGATGATGGCCATATCATGTCACATATTTTGATTGCATGTGATGTTTATCCTTTATGCATCTTATTTTGCTTAGAACGACGGTAGCATTATAAGATGATCCCTTCACTAAATTTCAAGATAAAAGTGTTCTCCCCGAGTATGCACCGTTGCTAAAGTTCGTCGTTTCGAAGCACCTCGTGATGATCGGGTGTGATAGATTCTACGTTCACATACAACGGGTGTAAGTCAGTTTTACACAAGCAGAATACTTGGGTTAAACTTGACGAGCCTAGCATGTACAGACATGGTCTCGGAACACTGGAGACCGAAAGGTCGAACATGAGTCATATGGTAGATATGATCAACATGGAGATGTTCACCATTGATGACTATCCCATCTCATGTGATGATCGGACATGGGCTAGTTGATTTGGATCATGTATCACTTAGTTAACTTGAGGGATGTTAATTTAAGTGGGAGTTCATTAGTAATTTGATTAATTGAACTTAATTTATCATGAACTTAGTCTTGATAGTTTTTGCATATCTATGTTGTAGATAAATGGCCCGTGCTACTGTTCCGTTAAATTTTAATGCGTTCCTAGAGAAAGCTAAGTTGAAAGATGATGGTAGCAACTACACGGACTGGGTCCGTAACTTGAGGATCATCCTCATTGCTACACAGAAGAATTATGTCCTTGATGCACCGCTAGGTGATGGACCTGCTGCAGGAGCTGCTGCAGACGTTGTGAACGCCTGGCAGGCTCGATCTGATGACTACTCGATAGTTCAGTGTGCCATGCTCTACGGCTTAGAACCGGGACTGCAAAAGCGTTTTGAACGCCACGGAGCATATGAGATGTTCCAAGAACTGAAATTGATATTTCAAGCTAATGCCCGGGTTGAGAGATATGAAGTCTCCAACAAGTTCTTCAGCTGTAAGATGGAGGAGAACAGTTCTGTCAGTGAACACATACTCAGAATGTCTGGGTACCACAACCACTTGACTCGGCTGGGAATTGATCTTCCGGTTGAGAGTGTTATTGACAGAGTTCTTCAGTCACTGCCACCAAGCTATAAAGGCTTCGTGATGAACTATAATATGCAAGGGATGGAGAAGACAATTCCCGAGCTCTTCGCGATGTTGAAATCAGCGGAGGTAGAAATCAAGAAGGAGCATCAAGTGTTGATGGTTAACAAGACCACTAGTTTCAAGAAAAATGGCAAGGGAAAGAAGGGGAACTTCAAGAAGAATGGCAAGCAAGTTGCCGCTCCCACGAAGAAACCCAAAGCTGGACCCAGGCCTGAAACAGAGTGCTTCTACTACAAAGGGACTGGTCACTGGAAGCGGAACTGCCCCAAGTATTTGGCGGATAAGAAGGATGGCAAAGTGAGCAAAGGTATATTTGATATACATGTTATTGATGTGTTCCTCACTAATGCTCGCAGTAGCGCCTGGGTATTTGATACTGGTTCGGTTGCTCATATTTGTAACTCGAAACAGGAGCTACGGAATAAGCGAAGATTGGCTAAGGACGAGGTGACGATGCGCGTCGGGAATGGTTCCAAGGTTGATGTGATCGCCGTCGGCACGCTACCTCTACATCTACCTTCGGGATTAGTTTTAGACCTCAATAATTGTTATTTGGTGCCAGCGTTGAGCATGAACATTATATCTGGATCTTGTTTATTGTGAGACGGTTATTCGTTTAAGTCAGAGAATAATGGTTGTTCTATTTATATGAGTAACATCTTTTATGGTCACGCACCTTTTGTGAATGGTCTATTCTTCTTGAATCTCGATCGTAGTGATACACATATTCATAATATTGATGCCAAAAGATGCAAAGTTGATAATGATAGTGCAACATACTTGTGGCACTGCCGTTTAGGTCATATTGGTGTAAAGCGCATGAAGAAACTCCATGCGGATGGACTTTTGGAATCTCTTGATTATGAATCATTTGATACTTGCGAACCATGCCTCATGGGCAAGATGACTAAAACTCCGTTCTCCGGAACAATGGAGCGAGCTACTGATTTGTTGGAAATAATACATACCGATGTATGCGGTCCGATGAATGTTGAAGCACGCGGCGGGTATCGTTATTTTCTAACCTTCACAGATGATTTCAGTAGATATGGGTATATCTACTTGATGAAACACAAGTCTGAAACATTTGAAAAGTTCAAAGAATTTCAGAGTGAAGTAGAGAATCATCGTAACAAGAAAATAAAGTTTCTACGATCTGATCGCGGAGGCGAATATTTGAGTTACGAGTTTGGCCTTCATTTAAGAAAATGTGGAATTGTTTCACAACTCACGCCACCTGGAACACCACAGCGTAATGGTGTGTCTGAACGTCGTAACCGTACTTTATTGGATATGGTGCGTTCTATGATGTCTCTTACCGATTTGCCACTATCGTTTTGGGGTTATGCATTAGAGACAGCTGCATTCACGTTAAATAGGGCACCGTCTAAATCCGTTGAGACGACACCATATGAACTATGGTTTGGCAAGAAACCTAAGCTGTCATTTCTTAAAGTTTGGGGATGCGATGCTTATGTGAAAAAGCTTCAACCTGATAAGCTCGAACCCAAAGCAGAGAAGTGCGTCTTCATAGGATACCCTAAAGAAACAATTGGGTACACCTTCTACCACAGATCCGAAGGCAAGGTCTTTGTTGCCAAGAATGGGTCCTTTCTAGAGAAGGAGTTTCTCTCGAAAGAAGTGAGTGGGAGGAAAGTAGAACTTGATGAGGTAATTGTACCTTCTCTCGAATTGGAAAGTAGCTCATCAGAGAAAACCGTTCCCGTGATGCCTACACCAATAAGAGAGGAAGATAATGATAAAGATCATGAAACTTCAGATCAAGTTACTACCGAACTTCGTAGGTCAACCAGAGTACGTTCCGCACCAGAGTGGTACGGTAATCCTGTTCTGGAAGTTATGTTGTTAGACAACAACGAACCTACGAACTATGAAGAAGCTATGATAAGCCCGGATTCCGACAAATGGCTTGAGGCCATGAAATCCGAGATAGGATCCATGTATGAGAACAAAGTATGGACTTTGGTGGACTTGCCCGATGATCGACAAGCCATTGAGAATAAATGGATTTTTAAGAGGAAGACGGAAGCTGATGGTAATATCACTGTCTACAAAGCTCGACTTGTCGCGAAAGGTTTTTGACAAGTTCAAGGGGTTGACTACGATGAGACTTTCTCACCCGTAGCGATGCTTAAGTCTGTCCGAATCATGTTAGCAATTGCCGCATTTTATGATTATGAAATCTGGCAAATGGATGTCAAAACTGCATTCCTTAATGGTTTTCTCAAAGAAGAGTTGTATATGATGCAACTAGAAGGTTTTGTCGATCCTAAGGGTGCTAACAAAGTGTGCAAGCTCCAGCGATCCATCTATGGACTGGTGCAAGCATCTCGGAGTTGGAATATACGCTTTGATGAGGTGATCAAAGCATATGGTTTTGTACAGACTTACGGTGAAGCCTGTATTTACAAGAAAGTGAGTGGGAACTCTGTAGCATTTCTAATATTATATGTGGATGACATATTGTTGATTGGAAATGATATAGAATTTCTGGATGGCATAAAGAGATACTTGAATAAGAATTTTTCAATGAAAGACCTCGGTGAAGCTGCTTATATATTGGGCATCAAGATCTATAGGGATAGATCAAGACGCTTGATAGGACTTTCACAAAGCACATACCTTGACAAAGTTTTGAAGAAGTTCAAAATGGATCAGTCAAAGAAAGGGTTCTTGCCTGTCTTGCAAGGTGTGAAGTTGAGTCAGACTCAATGCCCGACCACGGCAGAAGATATAGAGAAAATGAAAGTCATTCCCTATGCCTCAGCCATAGGTTCTATTATGTATGCCATGCTGTGTACCAGACCTGATGTGTGCCTTGCCATAAGTTTGGCAGGGAGGTACCAGAGTAATCCAGGAGTGGATCACTGGACAGCGGTCAAGAATATCCTGAAGTACCTGAAAAGGACTAAGGACATGTTTCTCGTTTATGGAGGTGACGAAGAGCTCGTCGTAAAGGGTTACGTCGATGCAAGCTTCGACACTGATCCGGATGACTCTAAGTCACAAACCGGATACGTATTTATATTAAATGGTGGAGCTGTCAGTTGGTGCAGTTCTAAGCAGAGCGTCATGGCGGGATCTACGTGTAAAGCGGAATACATAGCAGCTTCAGAAGCAGCACATGAAGGAGTCTGGATGAAGGAGTTCATATCCGATCTAGGTGTAATACCTAGTGCATCGGGTCCAATGACAATCTTTTGTGACAACACTGGAGCAATTGCCATAGCCAAGGAGCCCAGGTTTCACAAGAAGACCAAACACATCAAGAGACGCTTCAACTCCATTCGTGAATATGTCAAGGATGGAGACATAGAAATTTTCAAAGTACACACGGATCTGAATGTGGCAAACCCGTTGACTAAGCCTCTTCCACGAGCAAAACATGATCAGCACCAAGATTCCATGGGTGTTAGATTCATTACTATGTAATCTAGATTATTGACTCTAGTGCAAGTGGGAGACTGATGGAAATATGCCCTAGAGGCAATAATAAAGTTGTTATTATTTTATATTTCCTTGTTCATGATAAAGGTTTATTATTCATGCTAGAATTGTATTGACCGGAAACTTAAATACATGTGTGAATACATAAACAAATACCGTGTCCCTAGTGAGCCTCTACTAGACTAGCTCGTTGATCAAAGATGGTTAAGGTTTCCTAACCATAGACATGAGTTGTCATTTGATAACGGGATCACATCATTAGGAGAATGATGTGATGGACAAGACCCATCCGTTAGCTTAGCATATGATCGTTCTGTTTATTGCTACTGCTTTCTTGAATGTCAAATACATGTTCCTCAGACCATGAGATCATGCAACTCCCGGATACCGGAGGAATACCTTGTGTGCTATCAAACGTCACAACGTAACTGGGTGATCATAAAGATGCTCTACAGGTATCTCCGAAGGTGTCCGTTGAGTTGGCATGGATCGAGACTGGGATTTGTCACTCCGTGTTTCGGAGAGGTATCTCTGGGCCCTCTCGGTAATGCAAATCATAAGAAGCTTGCAAGCAAAGTGACTAAGGAGTTAGTTACGGGATGATGTATTACGGAACGAGTAAAGAGACTTGCTGGTAACGAGATTGAACTAGGTATGGAGATACCGACGATCGAATCTCGGGCAAGTAACATACCGACGGACAAAGGGAATTACGTATGTTGTCATTGCGGTTCGACCGATAAGATCTTCGTGGAATATGTAGGAACCAATATGGGCATCCAGGTTCCGCTATTGGTTATTGACCGGAGAGGTGTCTCGGTCATGTCTACATCATTCCCGAACCCGTAGGGTCCGCACGCTTAACGTTCGTTGACGATATAGTGTTATATGAGTTATGTGAATTGGTAACCGAATATTGTTCGGAGTCCCGGATGAGATCCCGGACGTCACGAGGAGTCTCGGAATGGTCGAGAGGTAAAGATTTATATATGGGAAGTCATATTTTGGGTTCCGGAAAAAAGTGCAGTTTTTTCGGTATTGTACCGGGAAGCTTCCAAAAGGTTCCGGAGGATTCCGGAGGGGTCCGGAAGTCCACAAGTGGGTCCACCACGTCCCAAGGGCTGGCATGGGCTAAGGAGAGGCGCCCTGGCCTTATTGGGCCAGGCACACCAAGTCCTCAAAAGCCCACGCAGCTAGGGAAGGAAAAAGGGAGAGTCCTAGTAAGAATAGGATTGGACTTTGGAGTCCAAGTCCACGTGTGTACTATTCACGGTTACTGTTCATGTGGCACTATTCCTTCTACTCCAAGCCCCTACACATATATAAATAGAGGAGAGGGGGCGCCCCAAAGGATACACAACATTGTCTTAGCCGTGTGCGGCACCCCCCTCCACAGTTCCGTCCCTCGGTCATATTTTCGCAGTGCTTGGGCGAAGCCCTGCGGAGATAGCATTACCATCACCGTCACCACGCCGTCGTGCTGCCGGAACTCATCCACTACCTCGCCGTCTTGCTGGATCAAGAAGTCGAGGACGTCACCGAGCTGAACGTGTGCTGAACGCGGAGGTGCCGTACGTTCGGTACTCGGTCGGTTAGATCGTGAAGTTGTTCGACGACATCAACCGCGTTGTTCTAACGCTTCTGCTTACGGTCTACGAGGGTACGTAGACACACTCCCCCTCTCGTAGCTATGCATCTCCATGGATAGATCTTGCGTGTGCGTAGAATTTTTTTTGTTTTCCATGCAACGTTCCCCAACACTATGGCGGAGAGCGCCATCCTTTTTTTGTATGCCGGTGATACGTCTCCAACGTATCTATAATTTATGAAGTATTCATGCCATGTTTATAACAATTTTATATGGTTTTGGTATGATTTGATTAGAACTAACCCGGACTGACACTGTTTTTCAGCAGAACTACCGTGGTGTTATTTTTTGTGCAGAAATAAAAGTTCTCGGAATTGGACGAAACTTTTTGACGATTTTTTATGGACCAAAAGAGACCCCCGAAGCTTCGTGGAAGGACCAGAAGAGCCATGAGGAGGCCACAAGGCAACACGGCGCGCCCTGGGGGGGTCGTGTGCTGTTGCCTTGTGGGCCCCTCGTAACTCCTTTCTGCGTGATTCCAACGCTGAAAAATCCTATAAATAAAGAAACCCCCAGAAATAAACCTAGAACTTCGACACCGCCGCAAGCCTCTGACCGAAGAAATACCATCTAGAACCCTGTTCCGGCACCCTGCCGGAGGGGGGAATCATCACCGGAGGCCATCTTCATCATCCCGGCGGTCTCCATGATGAGGAGGGAGTAGTTCACCCTCGGGGCTGAGGGTATGTACTAGTAGCTATGTGTTTGATCTCTCTCTCTCTCTCTCTCTCTCTCTCTCGTGTTCTTGATTTGGCACGATTTTGATGTATCGCGAGCTTTGTTAATATAGTTGGATCATATGGTGTTTCTTCCCTCTCTATCTTCTTGTGATGAATTGAGTCTTTCCCTTTGAGGTTTCGTTATTGTCGGATTGAATATTTCAGATTTGAGAACACTTGATGTATGTCTTGCATGTGGATACCTGTGGTGACAATGGGGTATTCTATTGAGTCACTTGATGTATGTTTTGGTAATCAACTTGCAGATTCCCGAGGTGACATTGGGGTAATCTATGCATATGGGTTGGTACACATTTTCATCTTTTTTTCTCTGATAGAAACTTTGGGGTGCTCTTTGAAGTTCTTTGTGTGGATTGAATATTATGAATCTGAAATTGTTTGATGCATATCAAATAATCAACTCACGGATACTTGTGGTGACATTGGAGTATCTAGGTGACATTAGAGTTGGTTGATGCGTATCATATGGTGTTATTTTAGTACGAACTCTAGGGCTGTTTGTGACACTTATAGGGATGGCTCAATAGATTGATTGGAAAGGATAACTTTGAGGTGGTTTCGTACCCTACAACAATTTCTTCTTATGTTCTCCGCTTGATAGGAACTTTGGAGTGATTCTTTATCGCACGTTGAGGGATTGTTATATGATTCAATTATGTTAGCACTGTTGTGAGATTGCACTAGTGAAAGTATGAACCCTAGGCCTTGTTTTCAAGCATTGCAATACCGTTTGTGCTCACTTTTGTTACTTGTTACCTTGCTGTTTTTATATTTTCAGATTACAAAAACCTATATCTACTATCCATACTACACTTGTATCACCATCTCTTCGCCGAACTAGTGCACCTATGCAATTTACCATTGTATTGGGTGTGTTGGGGACACAAGAGATTTCTTGTATTTGATTGCAGGGTTGTTTGAGAGAGACCATCTTCATCCTACGCCTCCCACGGATTGATAAACCTTAGGCCATCCACTTGAGGGAAATTTGCTACTGTCCTACAAAACTCTGCACTTGGAGGCCCAACAACGTCTACAAGAATAAAAGTTGCGTAGTAGACATCAGCCGGCAAGTGTGCTGGCTGGCATGACCATAGGCGAGATGCCGTGGTTGAACTCCCGCCCCTTTTTGTGTGCTGGCATGTCTGCCGGCCCCCGCTGGCAAGTGCGCCAGCGTGAAACTGTGTGGTGGTTTTTGAAGGCTGGCACGTATGCCGGCCGCTGGCATGGCGCCGGTATGAACTCTGGGCGATGGCATGATCTATGGTTGTGGGCCTCTTTTAAAAATTTGTGTGCGGACATGAAATGGGTCGGCGCGTTGGGCGCACTGCCGACCCAAACGAAAAACAGGGCGGACGACGAGCGGGCGGGCGACCCAAACGGATGAAAAGCGGACATAGCGCGCGTCCGTTTGGGTTGGCGCGTTGGAGTTGCTCTTACTTAACCAAAACCACTCCAACGGACGGCTGACAACAAGATAAATTAATCGGATGACCGTACATCATGATTTATTTTTGAGTCCTCCTATACATAGTACATAGGACACCTGTTGGAAATATTAGCACCTTTTCGATTAAGCTCATCCACAAGTAAATAGTAAGCATGGCAATCACGGTATGCAACTCATACCGGTACCTAAACATGTGAGCACGTACAGTACATAGAACCGAAACATCTATGAACACAACATATACGGCTAGCACATGAACGAGCACATAAACAGGTAAGTGAGGGATGACCAAATCATACCCTCCAATTGGCCAGGCCAACGCGGCGGCGGTGGCAGTAGCAGCCTCGGCGTCGTCCGTGGCCTTCTTCTTGGCGGCGGCGGCGTCGTTCGTCATGGGGTCGATGCTGGGAAAGTAGTGGAAGCAGAGGAGGACGAAGACGACGGAGACGGGGACGGATCGGGAGCAGTCGCGTCGAGACGCTCCCCAAAAATCTTATTGCCGTTCTCCCGGGCAGGATCTCGAACGACAGGGTTCCGGAGGCACCTGCTCTCCCGACCAACCGTGCACGCTGTCGTCGGGATGGGATCGCCGGAAGCAGCACACTGAGAGAAACAATAGATGGCGTTAGAGTTATGCAGGAGGGAGTGAGTGAGTTAGGTTTCACTCCACAGGCCAGAGCCTTCTTATATAGGTCGTCGGGTAGGGAGTCGTGGGCCTGGGCTTAGGCCCATGACTGAGTCGACGCACCCCCTGGAAGGGAGTCGTCATTCCCGGAGAAGGGTCGCACACCCGCAAAGGGAGTCGACGTATCCTGGAAACGCAAATAGCCCATGGTCCAACGTCTCGGACAGTGGCGCATCTGTTAGCGACTCGTTAATTAATCTTGGATTAATTAACCGTTCCTGACCAGCAAAAATAAGCTTCGGCTCGTCTCATTCCCGCAACCCGCGACGCGTGCGCGTCGTGACGAGGCGAGGTGAGGCGAGGTGGGCGGCGGAGGAGGAGGAGCGCGTGTGTACCACTCCTCTTCCCAAGCCCCCAATGGCAAGTGCTAGAGCAACCCTTATAAAGGGGTCTCACTCTCACTCCACTAGCAGTATGGTACTAAACTTCCCACCACTTGCCATGCACCTAAATGGGCCTTAGAGATCAACCAGGGATTATTGTCTTATATGGGCCAAAGCCCATCTATAATCCATCAACACCTTCCATCCCCATTTCACTTTGTGAGTGTAAGAGCATTTCCAACCGGACCCTCAAACGTCCGCGGACGTGTATGACCGGTAACCCTTATGTCTGATTCCTCACCGGATACCTTATTAGCAAATCCTCAAATCCATACAACCACCTGCATTGTAAACTACCTCTACGTACATAGCGTCCGACTACTACATCATTGTTGCCATCACACTACAAAAAAATGGCATGTCCTACATACTAAGCTATCGAGAAAGACCATCCACGACTACCCTTGCCGTTTTCATCACAGAAGTAGCGCTCGAAGATACAAAATGGATTGAGCCGGATTTGCTCATCGCTGGAGCTGTCCGACCCGTCACTGTCCTCCTTCTCCTCTTTGGGGGGCAGTCCGGTCATGGCACGGACCGCCCGTTTTTGCTCTCAGGCGAGGGTGTGTGTGCTCCTCCTTTGCCGCTTATGGAGGATGCACGCATGAATGGCTCCATTGTCAAAGGCATCGTGCGACTCCGCCTCCGCCTCCGCCACGTCAGGAGCGAGGCGAGCCTCTGCCTCTCACGCCCTCTACCTCGCACGATGGGCACACCGCTCGCTATAACCCTCATACGCCTCCACACTGGAGTTGCAGCGGAAGACGGTCCTCCACAAATGCCTACTCGGATTTTTCTTGCGGCGGGTTCTAGCCTACCGACGTGTTTTGGAATGTTCAGTCGGCTTAACCGTCCTCAGTAGCCGACTCGAATGGCCAAGAATGACAATTTATCTGTGATGACCCACAAGTATAGGGGATCAATCGTAGTACTTTCGATAAGTAAGAGTGTCAAACCCAACAAGGAGCAGAAGGAAATGACAAGCGGTTTTCAGTAAGGTATTTTCTGCAAGCACTGAAATTGTAGGTAAAAGATAGTTTGATAGCAATGTAATTCGTAACAAGTAACAAGTAGTAACGGTAACAAAAGTGCAGCAAGGTGGCCCAATCCTTTTTATAGCAAAGGACAAGCCGGAGCGAACTCGTATAATAAGCAAAGCGTTCTCGAGGACACATGGGAATTTCATCTAGTCACTTTCATCATGTTTGTTTGATTCGCGTTCGCTACTTTGATAATTTGATATGTGGGTGGACCGGTGCTTGGGTGCTGTTCTTACTTGAACAAGCCTCCCACTTATGATTACCCCCTCTCGCAAGCATCCGCAACTACGAAAGAAGAATTAAGATAAATCTAACCATAGCATGAAACATATGGATCCAAATCAGCCCCTTACGGAATAGCGCATAAACTAGGGTTTAAGCTTCTGTCACTCTAGCAACCCATCATCTAATTACTACTCCACAATGCCTTCCCTTAGGCCCAAAGATGGTGAAGTGTCATGTAGTCGACGTTCACACGACACCACTAAAGGAAGCAACAACATACATATCATCAAAATATCGAACGAATACCAAATTCACATGATTACTTATGACAAGACTTCTCCCATGTCCTCAAGAACAAAAGTAACTACTCACAAATCATATTCATGTTCAAGATCAGAGGGGTATTGAATATCATTAAGGATCTGAACATATAATCTTCCACCAAATAAACCAACTAGCATCAACTACAAGATGTAATCAACACTACTAGCAACCCACAGGTACCAATCTGAGGTTTTGAGACAAAGATTGAATACAAGAGATGAACTAGGGTTTGAGATGAGATGGTGCTGGTGAAGATGTTGATGAAGATTGGTCCTCCCACGATGAGAGGATCGTTGGTGATGTCGATGGCTTCGATTTCCCCCTCCCGAAGGGAAGTATCCCCAGCGGAATCGCTCCGCTGGAGAGCAAAATTGCTCCTGCCCAGGTTCCGCCTCGAGATGGCGGCGCTTCGTCTCGAAAGTCTTCTCATTAATTTTTTAGGGCAAATGACCTTATATAGCAGAAGGAGGGGCCCATGGGGGCGCGCCCTGTTGCCTTGTGGGCAACTGGTGGGTCCCCTCCAGTATCTCTTTTCTCCAGTATTTTTTATATATTCAATAAAAAATCTCCGTGAAATTTCAAGTCAACTGGAGCTCTATAGGATAGGTATCTCTTCTGTAGCTATTTCAGGTCCAGAATTCCAGCTGCTGGTATTCTCCCTCTTCATATAAATCTTGCAAATTAAGAGAGAAAAGGCATAAGAATTGCATCATAAAGTGAAATAATGATCAAATACCTTATAAATAACAGTAGGAAATCATGATGCAAATTGGACGTATCAACTCCCCCAAGCTTAGACCTCGCTTGTCCTCAAGCGAAAGCCGAAATCGATAATCATGACCACATGTTTAGAGAGAGAGGTGTCGATAAAAATAGAATACGAACATGAAGGCATCATGATCTTTATTATGACAGCAATACATCATCATAAAACTTCTCATGAAAAAGTGACAATTTATTCACAAGTCAAAGTATTAACCATAAACCGTATTGAAAACTAACAAACTATGATCCCAGTCACTGAAGCAATTGCAATTCATCATATTATCAGAAAGAGTCTATGTAAGAGCTTTGTTTAGCAAGTTCACATACTCAACTATCATCTAGTCTTCTATGATTGCTGACACTCACGGCATACTTATGGAGCAAAAGTTTCAGCCAGACACATAGAAAGATAGGGGCTTATAATTTTGCCTCCCAACGTATGTACCTCACGGGTAATGTCAACAATAATAACTCATGATCACCTACATCCAACTGGATATATATGCCTGGATCTATCCCCACCACATGATGCTTGCCAAGAGACAAAATAAAAACGGAATAGAGGAGAATACTGTTGACTCTTGCATGAAAGTAAATACATAAAAGTAAAAGATAGGCCCTTCGCAGAGGGAAGCAGAGGTTGTCATGCACTTTTTGTTTTTGGATGTGCAAACTCTTAATGCAAAGGAACGTCACTTTATATTGCCCCTTGTGATAGCGACCTTTATTATGCAGTCTGTTGCTTTTATTTCTCCACCATCACAAGATCGTACAAAGCTTATTTTCCCTTACAATAAAAGTTCATACATATGTAGGAGCAATTTTTATTGCTTTTGCACCGATGACAACTTACTTGAAGGATCTTATTCAATCCATAGGTAGATATAGTGGACTCTCATGACATGAAACTGGGTTTAAGGGTTTTTGGATGCACAAGTAGTATCTCTACTTAGTACAGAATTTTTGGCTAGCAAAAGATAGGGGGCAAGCACCACATGTTAGAGGATCCAAAACAATATAACTTCTATGTGAATATAAGCAAACATAACTCATTACGTTGTCTTCCTTGTCCAACGTCGACTAATTGACATAGAATATTTAATGGGGGCTCACAATCATAAAAGATGTCCAAGATAGTATATTTATATGTGAGACCTCTTTTCCTTTATTACTTTTTCATGAATTGCAACAATGACCAATACTATGTTTGTCAACTTCCAACAAGTTTTATCAATTATACTTCTTTTATGTGAAGTCATCACTCCCCATGAGATTAGCATATGATCTTACTTTTTATTCTCTTTATTTTATTTCCAAGATTGGTTCAACAAAAGCAAAACACTCAACTCAAACTACTCTTTATTATATAACTTTCACACACGATTACATAGATAGATAGACCACAAAGCAAGCACTCGAAACTAGATCATACTAAAACTTTATTCTTCTAAATCACGAAATAACTAAGGATCGAACTAAGATAGATAATGATGATAAAAGTGATGGTGATACGATACCGGGGCACCTACCCCAAGCTTGGCACAAGCCAAGGGTGGTGCCCATACCCATGTACTCAAGTCTCCTTCTTCGATGATGGTGGTGATGAAGAGGTAGGCTTGTCCTCCGTCTTCCAAGGCATAGGTTCCCCATCATAAAAGGACGAACGTGTTTTCGGAGTCCTGAAATTTGCAGCTAAACTCATACCTTTGAACTTGGCCTCATACTCAAAATTTTGATTTTGTAGATCATAGATTTGGGCCCGAAAATAATCAATCCGGTCATTGAGCTTGAAGATGACGTCCCCAATATTCCTGTCGTCCACCTTGTGCTCATGGATGAACTCCGTGATCATGGAGTGGTTAGCACTAAGTCCACGCTCCACCATCCCTTGGCACTTGAAGATCTCCTATTCCACCGCTTCCAACCTGGCCTTCTCGCTCCCGGTCTTCTTAGGTCCTTGGACGTCCCGGATGTGGAGCACCCTGCTACTTGTAGACTGCGTTGGTATTTCCCCGAAGAGGAGAGGATGATGCAGTATAGTAGAGATAAGTATTTCGCTCAGTTAAGAACCAAGGTTATCAATCCAATAGGAGAACCAAGCAAAATTCCGTTAAACGCACCTGCACACACAAGAGCAAACACTTGCACCCAACGCAAATAAGAGGGTTGTCAATCCTCTTAGCGGTTATTTGCAAGGATTAAATCTTATAGAGATAAATAGATAAACTAAAATACTAATTAAAATAAAAGTAAATAAATTGCAGCAAGGTATTTTTAGGTTTTTTATATAAGATAAAGTAGACCTGGGGCCATAGTTTTCACTAGAGGCTTCTCTCTCGAACACATAGCATACGGTGGGTAAACAAATTACTGTTGGGCAATTGATAAAAAAACAAATAATTATGACGGATTCATGGCAATGATCATGTATATAGGCATCACGTCTGAGTCAAGTAGACCGACTCCTGCCTGCATCTACTACTATTACTCCACCCATCGACCGCTATCCAGCATGCATCTAGGGTATTAAGTATGAAATAGAGTAACGCCTTAAGCAAGATGACATGATGTAGACAAAGTAAACTCAAGCAATATGATTAAACCCCATCTTTTTATCCTTAATGGCAACAATACAAATAGGTGTCATGTCCCCTTCTGTCACTGGGATTGAGCACCGCAAGATTGAACCCATCACAAAGCACCTCTCCCATTGCAAGACAAATCAATCTAGTAGGCCAAACCAAATCGATAGATCGGAGAGAAATACAAAGCTATAATAATCATGCATAAAAGAGTTCAGAGAAGACTCAAATATTTCTCATGAATAATCTGATCATAAACTCACAATTCATCGGATCCCAACAAACGCACCGTAAAAAGAAGATTACATCGGATAGAACTCCAAGAACATCGAGGAGAACATGGTATTGAAGATCAAAGGAGAGAAGAAGCAATCTAGCTACTAGCTATGGACCCGTAGGTCTGTGGTAAACTACTCACACATCATCGGAAGGGCAGCAAGGCTGATGAAGAAGCCCTCCGTGATCGATTCCCCCTCCGGCAGAGTACCGGAAAAGGCCTCCAGATGGGATCGCGGAAGAACAGAGGCTTGTGGCGGCGGAAAGGTTTTCTCTTCTGTCTCTCTGGTATATTGGGAATATATGGGAATTTATAGCGCTGGAATTAGGTCAGGAGGGGCAACGAGGGGCCCACAAGCCTGGGGGCCGCGCCCTACCCCCCAGGGCGCGCCCTCCAGGCTTGCTGCCTCCTCGTGGCTCTTCTGGTCTTCTCCCGAAGCTTCGTGGGTCTTTTCTGGTCCAGAAAAAATCTAATCCAAAGTTTTTTTTCTCGTTTGGACACTTTTTGATAATGATTTTCTGAAAAGGCAAAAACAAGCAGAAAACAGTAACTGGCACTGGGCACTGGGTTAATAGGTTAGTCCAAAAAATTATATATAAAGGCATATAATTGCATATAAAACATCCAAGATTGATACTATAATAGCATGGAACAATCAAAAATTATAGATATGTTGGAGACGTATCAAGCATCCCCAAGCTTAATTCCTGCTCGTCCTCGAGTAGGTAAATGATAAAAACAGAATTTTTGATGTGGAATGCTACCTATCATGTTTCATCATGTAATCTCTCTCTTACGGTATGAATAATAAGATCCGAATGATTCAAAGCAATAGTCTATAATTTGATATAAAGACATCAATACTCAAGCATACTAATAAACAATCATGTCTTTCAAAATAAAAATGCTAAAGAACGTTTATCCCTGCAAAATCATATAATCCTGTCATGCTCCATCTTCTTAACACAAAGTATTTTTCATGCACTACCCCGATGACAAGCCGAGCAATTGGTTCATACTTTTTAACGCGCTTCAGCTTTTTCAACCCCCACGCAATACATGAGCGCAAGCCATGGATATAGCACTATGGGTGGAATAGAGTGTGGTGGTAGAGATAAATAAGAGAAGTCAAAAATAAGAAGATAGTCTCACATCAACGAGGCTAATCAACGGGCTATGGAGATGCCCATCAATTGATGTCAATGCGAGGAGTAGGGATTGCCATGCAACGGATGCACTAAGAGCTATAAGTGTATGAAAGCTCAACATGAAAACTAAGTGGGTGTGCATCCAACTTGCTTGCTCATGAAGACCTCGGGCATTTGAGGAAGCCCATCATCGGAATATACAAGCCAAGTTCTATAATGAAAAATTCCCACTAGTATATGAAAGTGACGAAATAGGAGACTCTCTATATGAAAAACATGGTGCTACTCCGAAGCACAAGTGTGGAAAAAGGATAGTAACATTGCCCCTTCTCTCTTTTTCTCTCATTTTTTTCGTGGCTCTTTTTGGCCTTTTTTTCGTCTGGAGTCTCATCCCGACTTGTGGGGGAATCATGGTCTCCATCATCCTTTCCTCACTGGAACAATGCTCTAATAATGATGATCATCACACTTTTATTTACTTACAACCAAGGAAAAAATTAGCGTGCTATAGAAAAATAGCGCCGGCCTTAAAATACGCTATTAGCGTGCTATATCGCGCTATAGCGTGCTATTAGTGAGACATTGTATACTGATTTATTTAGCGAGACAATTCTCTGGACGCTATAGCGTGCTATTAGCGGCGCTATAGCACACTATTTTTTTCAATGCTTACAACTCAATATTACAACTTGATACTAGAACAAAAATATGACTCTATATGAATGCCTCTGGCAGTGTACCAGGATGTGCAATGATGCTAGCGTAACACGTATAAAAATGATGAACGGTGGCTGAGCCACAAATACTATGTCAGCTATATGATCATGCAAAGCAATATGACAATGACGATGTGTGTCATAAAAACGGAACGATGGAAGTTGCATGGCAATATATCTCGGAATGGCTATGGAAATGCCATGATAGGTAGGTATGGTGGCTGTTTTGAGGAAGATATAAAGAGGCTTATGTGTGATAGAGCGTATCATATCACGGGGTTTGGATGCACCGGCGAAGTTTGCACCAGCTCTCGATGTGAGAAAGGGCAATGCATGGTACCGAAGAGGCTAGCAAATTGCGGAAGGGTGAGAGTTCGTATAATCCATCGACTCACATTAGTCATAAAGAACTCACATACTTATTGCGAAAGTTTATTAGCCCTCAAAGCAAAGTACTACTACGCATGCCCCTAGGGGGGTAGATTGGTAGGACAAGTCCATCGCTCGTCCCTGACCGCCACTCATAAGGTAGACAATCAACAATAATTCATGCTCCAACTTCTTAGCATAACGACAGATCATACGTGCATGCTTCGGGAATCACAAACCTTAACACCAATATTCTTACTAAACCACAATTATCTACTAATACCTCCCACATATTACCATCTTAATATCGCAAAACTATTGCAAGGAATCAAACTTATCATATTCAGTGATCTACATGAAAGTTTTTATTAAATCCCTCTTGAATACCTATCATATCAGGACCAAATTCATAACCCGTGCATATTACCATTGCTATTCATTAGACTCTCAAAAAGATATAAGTGAAGCATGAGAGTGCAACTATTTCTTTAAAATATAACCACCATCATGCTCTAAAAGATATAAGTGAAGCACTAGAGCAACTGCCTAGCTCAAAAGATATAAGTGAAGCACATAGAGTATTCTAATAAATCACGAATAATGTGTGTCCCTCTCAAAAAGGTGTGTTCAGCAAAGATGATTGTGACAAACTAAAAAGCAAACAAACTATATCACAAGACGCTCCAAGTAAAACACATATCATGTGATGAATAAAAATATAGCTCCAAGTGTGTTACCGATAGATTGTAGACGAAAGAGGGGATGCCTTCCGGGGCATCCCCAAGCTTAGACACTTGAGTCTTCCTTGAATATTACCTTGGAGTGCCTTGGGCATCCCCAAGCTTAGGCTCTTGCCGCTCCTTATTCCTTTGTCCATCGTAGTCTCACCCAAAACTTGAAAACTTCAGCACACAAAACTCAACAGAAACCTCGTGAGATCCGTTAGTATAACAAACAAATCTTAAACTTTAGGTACTGTTATAAATTGATTCATATTTAATATTGGCATAATGCTACTGTACTCCAACTTCTCCATGACTCATACCCCCCGATACGATCCATAGATCATCAAAACAAGCAAACTATGCACAAAAAAAGAATATGTCTAAAACAGAACAGTCTGTAAAGATCTATTTAAAAGCCATACTTCTGTAACTCCAAAAATTCTGAAAAATTAGGACAACGTAAACAATTCATATACCAATACTGTGTAAACATTTCAGATTTTTCTGACGCTCCAGTACAGAATTAAAATTCCAGCACTGGACGCAAAACTTTCTGTTTTCCAAACAGCATCAATTATACTATCATCAACATCATCCCAAAGGCATTACTTGGCACAAACACTAATTAAAACATAAAAATACAATCATAACAGAGGCTATAATTGTGTAAACACTCAATAACAGAAAGTAAAAGCAAAAAATTATTTTATTCATTGGGTTGCCTCCCAACAAGCGCTATTGTTTTATGCCTCTAGCTAGGCATAATGCATAGTTTCAAGTGTTGTCATCCTTGGTTTTGACATCCTTAGGTGTGTGATTTTCAGGAGGTTTTTCATAAACAATGGGGAACACATCATCAACCAAAATTTAGGGTCATTAAGGCTACTTTCTTCAAACCCTTGTTGGTTCCCTTTTACAATCCTAGAATACTTCTGATTAATTCCATTGAAAACTTGTTGGATTATATGTAGGGGAGGAACTTCTTTTTTAGTATTTTCATCTAAAGCATGGTGATCATGAAAAATATATCGCAACATATATTCCTCGTTATATAAAATTTCATCTATCACAGGACTCTCTTGGCTCATATTATAGAAATCGAAGATTCTCTCGCTTCTCGTACTATGTAGTCAAACTCATTCATAAGGATAAGAGTATCTATCTTTTTAGCCTTAGGGTTGTTTATAACAGGCAACTCATAAAACAATCTTTTCAAGGTAGGATGAGTACGAATAAATCTCCTTTCCAGTTTAAGAATAAGTGCAGAGATAGCCTCCCCATAACTGTTGGTTCTTTTAAGAATTGGAATATCATTGCAACCCAAAGTTCCCGTGCAATCAAAGAACTCTTGAATAATGTTTTTCCCTATGACATTTCCACTCCCTACTACAAAAAATTTTGAGTCTAAATTTGAGGGAATTTCTATCTTAGGGATTTTACCATCCTCACTTTTTTCAATAACAAACTCAGACATGGTGGCAACTTCAAGCAAAGCAAGCAAACTAGCAAACAAGCAAATAAAAATATTTTTGTGTTTTTGTAAAAAAAATTAGAAGTGGGGGAGATGAAAACGAGAGGCAAATGCAAATAAAATAAATGCAAGTGGATGATAGTTTGTGCGAAGGTACTTGGTAATTTTGATGATGTCTCCCCGGCAACGGCGTCGGAAATTCTTCCTGCTACTTGTAGACTGCGTTGGTATTTCCCCGAAGAGGAGAGGATGATGCAGTATAGTAGAGATAAGTATTTCCCTCAGTTAAGAAGCAAGGTTATCAATCCAGTAGGAGAACCAAGCAAAATTCCGTTAAACACACTTGCACACACAAGAGCAAACACTTGCACCCAACACAAATAAGAGGGTTGTCAATCCTCTTAGCGGTTATTTGCAAGGATTAAATCTTATAGAGATAAATAGATAAACTAAAATACTAATTAAAATAAAAGTAAATAAATTGCAGCAAGGTATTTTTAGGTTTTTTATATAAGATAAAGTAGACCCGGGGGCCATAGTTTTCACTAGAGGCTTCTCTCTCGAACCCATAGCATACGGTGGGTAAACAAATTACTGTTGGGCAATTGATAGAAAAACAAATAATTATGATGGATTCATGGCAATGATCATGTATATAGGCATCACGTCCGAGACAATTAGACTGACTCCTGCCTGCATCTACTACTATTACTCCACCCATCGACCGCTATCTACCATGCATCTAGGGTATTAAGTATGAAACAGAGTAACGCCTTAAGCAAGATGACATGATGTAGACAAAGTAAACTCAAGCAATATGATTAAACCCCATCTTTTTATCCTTAATGGCAACAATACAAATACGTGTCATGTCCCCTTCTGTCACTGGGATTGAGCACCGCAAGATTGAACCCATCACAAAGCACCTCTCCCATTGCAAGACAAATCAATCTAGTAGGCCAAACCAAATCGATAGATCGGAGAGAAATACAAAGCTATAATAATCATGCATAAAAGAGTTCAGAGAAGACTCAAATATTTCTGATGAATAATCTGATCATAAACTCACAATTCATCGGATCCCAACAAACACACCGCAAAAGAAGATTACATCGGATAGAACTCCAAGAACATCGAGGAGAACATGGTATTGAAGATCAAAGAGAGAGAAGAAGCCATCTAGCTACTAGCTATGGACCCGTAGGTCTGTGGTAAACTACTCACACATCATCGGAAGGGCAGCAAGGTTGATGAAGAAGCCCTCCATGATCGATTCCCCCTCTGGCAGAGTACCGGAAAAGGCCTCCAGATGGGATCGCGGAAGAACAGAGGCTTGCGGCGGCAGAAAGGTTTTCTCTTCTGTCTCTCTGGTATATTGGGAATATTTTTGAATTTATAGCGCTGAAATTAGGTCAGGAAGGGTAACGAGGGGCCCACAAGCCTGGGGGCATGCCCTACCCCCCTGGGCGCACCCTCCAGGCTTGTTGCCTCCTCGTGGCTCTTCTGGTCTTCTCCCGAAGCTTCGTGTGTCTCTTCTGGTCCAGAAAAATTAATCCAAAGTTTTTTTCTCGTTTGGACACTTTTTGATAATGATTTTCTAAAAAGGCAAAAACAAGCAGAAAACAACAACTGGCACTGGGCACTGGGTTAATAGGTTAGACCCAAAAAATGATATATAATGGCATGTAATTGCATATAAAACATCCAAGATTGGTACTATAATAGCATGGAAAAATCAAAAATTATAGATACGTTGGAGACGTATCACACCCCCTCATGCATCTCGATGGCTTGAGGGTGCTTCATCACCTCTGGTAGGTACAGGTTGATGACCTTCTCGTAGAACTTGTCCTTGGACGAGCTTGGAGACGCCATGGTGATCTAGATCTGTCAGAAAAACAGCCCAAAACAAGAACAGAGGAGAAACTTGCGATGCGGTGGTCAAATCACCCGTGAGTATATATAAAGAATTTTTATCTTGCAAAACAAGCATACGAGAGGAAAACGGAGTCGGGAGGGCACACGAGGGGCCCACAAGGCATCACGGCGCGCCCCGGGGGGGTCGCGCCCTGTTGCCTTGTGGGTGACTCGTGGGTCCCCTCGGTTGTTTCTTATTTTTGTATTTTTTCTAATATTCCAAAACAGACAGAAATAATTTTTATGGAATTTTTGGAGTCAGTTTACTTACCGTATCACATACCTACCCCTTTTCAGGGTTCTGGAGTGTTCCGGAAGGACTCTTTGATGTGTTCCTCCGGTGTCATTGTCTGAATAATATTGGTTTCAACATTAATGGGGGTACCTGAGATATAATGCTTAATTCTTTTACCATTCACCACTCTCGGGTTGGTGCCTTTGGAGTTGTTGATTTTGATAGCTCCGGAGCGGTAAACTACTTCGATGATATATGGTCCTTCCCATTTAGAGAGAAGTTTTCCTGCAAAAAATCTAAGACGAGAGTTGTACAATAGAGCTTGCTCACCCACTTTAAATTCCCGTTTTTGAATTCTTTTATCATGCCATCTTTTGACCTTTTCTTTAAATAACTTGGCATTTTCATAGGCTTGGGTTCTCCATTCATCTAGAGAGCTAATATCAAATAACCTCTTTTCACCGACAAGTTTAAAATCATAATTAAGTTCTTTAATTTCCCAATATGCCTTATGTTCTAACTCAAGAGGTAAATGACATGCTTTTCCATAAACCATTTTATATGGAGACATACCCATAGGATTCTTATAAGCAGTTCTGTAGGCCCATAATACATCATCAAGTTTCTTAGACCAATTTTTCCTGGATCTATTAACGGTCTTTTGCAAAATTAATTTTATTTCTCTATTACTCAATTCAACTTGACCACTAGACTGAGGATGATAAGGAGATGCAATTCTATGATTAACATCATATTTAGCAAGTAATTTACAGAAAGCACCATGAATAAAATGTGAGCCACCATCAGTCATCAAGTATCTAGGGACTCCAAACCTCAGAAATATAACTTCCTTAAGCATTTTAATAGAAGTGTTATGATCATCACTACTAGTTGGAATAGCTTCTACCCACTTAGTAACGTAATCAACAGCAACTAAAATATGTGTATACCCTTTGGATTTAGGAAAAGGTCCCATATAATCAAAACCCCAAAAATCAAATGGTTCAATAACAAGTGAATAATTCATAGGCATTTCTTGACGTCTACCAACATTACCAATTCTTTGACATTCATCACAAGAAAGGACAAACTTACGTGCATCTTTGAAGAGAGTAGGCCAATAAAAACCAGATTGTAACACCTTATGTGCAGTTCTGTCTCCCGCATGGTGTCCTTCGTATGCCTCGGAGTGACACTTCCGTAGGATTTGTTCCTGTTCATGCTCAGGTACACAACGTCTAATAATACCATCTACTCCTTCTTTATATAAATGTGGGTCATCCCAAAAGTAATGCCTTAAATCAAAGAAGAACTTTTTCTTTTGTTGGTATGTGAAACTAGGTGGTATATATTTAGCAACAATGTAATTATCAGAGTCTACATACCAAGGAGTGTTACGAGAAGCATTTATCACAGCTAATTGTTCAACAGGGAAATCATCATTAATAGGAAGTGGGTCATCAAGAACATTTTCCATTCTAGACAAATTATCTGCTACGGGATTCTCAGCTCCCTTTCTATCAATAATATGCAAATCAAACTCTTGTAACAATAGAACCCACCTAATAAGTCTAGGTTTAGCATCTTTCTTTTCCATAAGATATTTAATAGCAGCATGATTAGTGTGAATAGTAACTTTGCAATCCACAATGTAAGATTTGAATTTATCACATGCAAACACAACTGCTAAAAATTCTTTCTCAGTAGTAGCATAATTCTTTGAGCACTGTCTAGAGTTTTACTCGCATAATGAATAACATTCAATTTCTTATCAACTCTTTGTCCTAGAATATCACCAACAGCATAATCACTAGCATCACACATAATTTCAAAGGGTAGGTTCCAATCAGGTGGTTGAATAATTGGTGCAAAAATTAAGGCTTTCTTAAGTATTTCAAAGGCTTCTACACAATCATCATCAAAAACAAATGGAACATATTTTTGCAAAAGATTAGTGAGAGGCCAAGAAATTTTAGAGAAGTCTTTTATAAACCTTCTATAGAAACCAGGATGACCGAGGAAACTTCTTATACCTTTGATATCTTTAGGACATGGCATTTTCTCAATAGCATCAACTTTAGCTTTATCAACTTCAATACCTCTTTCAGAAATTTTATGCCCAAGGACTATACCTTCATTCACCATAAAGTGGCACTTCTCCCAATTCAAGACAAGATTAGTTTCTTCACATCTCTGCAAAACTCGATCAAGGTTGCTTAAGCAATCATCAAAAGAAGTTCCGTAAATGGAAAAATCATCCATGAAAACCTCAACAATCTTTTCACAAAAGTCAGAGAATATAGCAGCCATACATCTTTGAAAGGTAGCAGGTGCATTACATAAACCAAAAGGCATACGACGATAAGCATAAGTTCCAAAAGGACAAGTAAATGTGGTTTTCTCTTGATCTTCTGGTGATACATGTATTTGAGAGAAACCAGAATAACCATCTAGGAAGCAAAAGTGTGTATGCTTAGATAATCTTTCTAACATTTGATCAATAAAAGGCAAGGGATAATGATCTTTCCTAGTAGCTTTATTTAATTTCCTGAAATCAATTACCATCCTATAACCGGTTACAATTCTTTGTGGAGTAAGTTCATTTTTATCATTAGGAACTCCTTTCTTAGGAACACAATGAACAGGATTTACCCATCTACTATTAGCTATGGGATAAATTATACCTGCCTCCAGAAGCTTTAATATTTCAGTTCTTACCACATCCTTCATTTTAGGATTCAACCTTCTTTGATGATCAACAACTGGTTTAGCATCTGGCTCCATATGAATTTTATGCTGGCATAGAGTGGGACTAATGCCCTTAAGATCATCAAGAGTATATCCAATAGCAGCACAGTGCTTCCTCAGAGTTTTAAGTAATCTCTTTTCTTCATGCTCTGAAAGGTTAGCACTAATAATAACAGGATATATCTTCTTTTCATCAAGATAAGCATACTTAAGCGTATCGGGTAATTGCTTTAGTTGAAACACATGATCACTCTTCGGTGGAAGAGGATCTCCCAAGGTTTCAACAGGCAAATTATGTTTAAGGATAGGTGCTTGCTTAAAGAACAACTCATCTATTTCATTTCTTTCATTCATATGCATATCATTTTCATGGTCTAGCAAATATTGTTCTAAAAGATCAGTAGGAGGCACAGCAATAGAAGCAAGACCTACAATTTCATCTTTATTGGGTAATTCTTTATCATGAAGTTGTCTATGAAACTTAGAGAAATTAAATTCATGAGATATATCACCAAACTTAACTCTAACTTTCTCTTTAACACAATCAATTTCAGCATTAACGGTATTCACGAAGGGTCTACCAAATATAATGGGACAAAAATTATCTTGTTGTGAACCAAGTACTAAGAAATCAATAGGGTATTTGATTTTACCACCCAAGACTTCAACATCTCTAACAATCCCAAGTGGTGTAATAGTATCTCTGTTCGCAAGCTTAATAGTAACATCAATATCTTCAATCTCAACAGGTGCAATATCATGCATTACTTCTTGATATAAAGAAAACGGAATAGCACTCACACTAGCACCCATATCACATAAACCATGATAGCAATGATCTCCAATCTTAACAGAAACAACAGGCATGCCAACTACAGGCTTGTTCTTGTCTAACATATCTCGTTCATTTCTGACAGGTTTTGCGATTCTAGCAGCCTCATCACAAAAGTATATAACATGCCCCTCAATATCATCAACCAAAAGATCTTTAACCATTGCAATATTAGGTTCAACTTTAATTTGTTCAGAAGGTCTAGGTGTTCTTATGTTACTTTTGTTAACCACGGTTGAAACTTTAGCATGTTCCTTAATCCTAACAGGGAAATGAGGTTTCTCAATATAAGCAGTAGGCACAACTGGATCAACATTGTAAACAATTGTTTCTTCTTTAACACTAACATGTTCTTCATTTAATTCAATGGGTGGATGATATTTAAACCATTTCTCCTTAGGGAGATCAACATGAGCAGCAAAAGATTCACAAAAGGTAGCTACTATCTCAGAGTCAAGTCCATATTTAGTACTAAACTTATGAAAAGCATCAGTTTCCATAAAAGATTTAACACAATCAAACTCAAGATTTATACCTGACACTTTACCTTTGTCGATTTCCCAATCTTCAGAGTTATGTTTAATTCTTTCCAGAAGATCCCATCTGAATTCAATAGTTCTCTTCATAAAGGAACCAGCAGAAGAAGTATCGAGCATGGATTGATCATTATGAGAAAGCCGAGCATAAAAGTTTTGAATAATTATTTCTCTTGAGAGCTCATGATTGGGGCATGTGTGCAACATATACTTAAGCCTCCCCCAATCTTGAGCGATACTTTCTCCTTCACGAGGCCAAAAATTATATATATATAATTCCGATCACGATGAACCAAATGCATAGGATAAAATTTCTGGTGTAATTCCAGCTTCAACCGGTTCCAATCCCATGTTCCAGTATCATCACATAGCCTATACCATGTCAATGCCTTTCCCTCCAAAGATAAAGCGAATACTTTCTTCTTAACTCCATCTCCGGATAAACCTGCAAGCTTGAACAATCCATAAATTTCATCCACATATATCAAGTGCACATCAGGATGCACCGTTCCATCTCCTGCATAAGGATAGCAGTTTCTCTACCATATCCAAAGGAATTTCATAATAAATATTTTCAGTAGGTTCAGTAGGTTGAGGAGCAACTCTTAATGCTTCCGGTCGAGGTGAAGATACCCCGAACAAGCCCCTCAAAGGATTACTTTCCATGGTGACAAGTGACAGTAAATTTCAGCACGTTATATAAATGTTTCCTTACCAAATTCCACTCACCAAAGGCGCCAGAAAAGAGTCTCGATGACCCACAAGTATAGGGGATCAATCATAGTCCTTTCGATAAGTAAGAGTGTCGAACCCAACGAGGAGCAGAAGGAAATGACAAGCGGTTTTCAGTAAGGTATTTTCTGCAAGCACTGAAATTGTAGGTAACAGATAGTTTGATAGCAATGTAATTCGTAACAAGTAACAATTAGTAACGGTAACAAAAGTGCAGCAAGGTGGCCCAATCCTTTTTATAGCAAAGGACAAGCCGGAGCGAACTCGTATAATAAGCAAAGCGTACTCGAGGACACAAGGGAATTTCATCTAGTCACTTTCATCATGTTTGTTTGATTCACGTTCGCTACTTTGATAATTTGATATGTGGGTGGACCGGTGCTTGGGTGCTGTGCTACTTGTAGACTGCGTTGGTATTTCCCCGAAGAGGAGAGGATGATGCAGTATAGTAGAGATAATTATTTCCCTCAGTTAAGAAAACAAGGTTATCAATCCAGTAGGAGAACCACGCAAAATCCCGTTAGCAGCACCTGCACACACAAAACCAAACACTTGCACCCAACGCAAATAAGAGGGTTGTCAATCCTCTTAGCGGTTATTTGCAAGGATTAATTCTGATAGTGATAGATAGATAAACTAAAATACTAAATAAAATAAAAGTAAATAAATTGCAGCAAGGTATTTTTGATTTTAATATATGATAAAAGTAGACCCGGGGGCCATGGTTTTCACTAGAGGCTTCTCTCTCGAACACATAGCATGCGGTGGGTAAACAAATTACTGTTGGGAAATTGATAGAAAAGCAAATAATTATGACGGATTCATGATACGTCTCCAACGTATCTATAATTTATGAAGTATTCATGCCATGTTTACAATACTTTTGTATGGTTTTGGTGCACTTTTATATTATTTTTATGGACTAACTTATTAATCTAGTACCCAGTGCCAGTTCCTGTTTTCTGCTTGTTTTTTGTTTCACAGAAAAAACATACCAAACGAAGTCCAAACGCAATAAAACTTTACGGAGATTTATTTTGGAATATATGTGATTTTTGGGAAGAAGAATCAACGCAAGATGGTGCCTGAGGGCTCCACAAGGGAACACGGAGCGCCCCCCTGGGGCCGTGCCCTGTTGCCTTGTGGGCACCTCGTAGGCCAGTTCATGCCCTTCTTTTATCGCAAGAAAGAGAATTTCTAGATAAAAATCCCCTCAAAAGTTCAGCCCAATCGGAGTTACGGATCTCCGGGAATATAAGAAACGGTTTTTGGCCAGAAACAGGAGCGCAGAAACAGAAGAGAACAGAGAGAGAGAGAGAGAGAGAGAGAGAGAGAGATCCAATCTCGGAGGGGCTCCCGCCCCTCCGGGCACCATGGAGGCCAAGGACCAGAGGGAGAACCTCTCCCCATCTAGGGGGGAGGCGATGGAGGAGCACGGTGGAGGGGGAGCCTCTCTTCCCCTCTCTCGGTGGCGTCGGAGTGCCGCCGGGGGAACCATCGCCGCGGTGATCGTCTTCATCAACATCACCGTCCATCACCTCCCTCATCTCTTTTCAGCGGTCCACTCTCCTGCACCCCGCTGTAATCCCCTTCTTAAACATGGTGCTTTATGCCACATATTATTATCCAATGATGTGTTGCCATCCTATGATGTTTGAGTTGATTTCTTTTGTCCTTTGGGTTGATTGATGATCTTGATTGGTTTGAGTTGTATATTTTTTTTGGTGTTGTCCTATGGTGCCCTCCGTGCCACGCACACGTGGGGGATTCCTGCTATAGGGTTTTGCAATACGTTAATGATTCTCTTATAGTGGGCGGCTAGAGTGACAGAAGCTTACACCCGAGTAAGGGGGTTGTTGCGTATGGGAGTAAAGGGGACTTGATACTTAATGCTATGGTTGGGTTTACCTTAATGATTTCTAGTAGTTGTGGATGCTTGCTAGAAGTCCAATCATAAGTTCATATGATCCAAGTACGGAAAGTACGTTAGCTCATGCCTCTCCCTCATATAAAATTGCAATCATGATTACCGATCTTGTTATCAATTGCCTAGGACAATTCCGCACACCGATCCATCATTATTCCACACTCGCTATATGTAATTTATTGTAATATATTCTTACTTTATTTAGGCAGCACCTATTTTTATATTTTAGTTCTTCGAAATCATGCAAAGCTATCCTCTTCATACCCACAGCGTAGTTTTATTTCTCGTTTCAAGATGAAAGCAAATGCTCGGTGTACGTAGAGTCGTATCAGTGGCAGATAGGACTTGAGAGAATATTGATCTTACCTTTAGCTCCTTGTGGGGTCGACACTCCATACTTATCACTTCCATCTTTGGAAATTGCTACGATGATTCCTTGCACTTGGGGATTATCAAGCTCTTTTCTGGCGCCGTTGCCGGGGAGCAATAGCGTGGGGTTAATATTTTCGTGTATGCTTGTTTGCTTTCATCATTAAGTAGATTTTGTTTTTCGTTTTGATTTTGTTTTCTTTTCTTTAGTTGTGGGTGAAACAAAAAAAATTAAAAATGCAAAATACAAAAAAATTACTTGCCTCTTATGCCTAGCTTAATGGCTTTAAAGAAAGCGCTGCCTGGGAGACAACCCGGAAGTTTTAGAGAGTATTTTTCTTATTTTGTGTAATATAAACTTTATTATGTGTGCCATTTAAATATTTTAAAAATAAAAATATAGAGGGAAACCTAAAACTTTTCAAAATGAAAAGTGAAAGTGAGACAGATGAGCAATGTCGAAGTGGGGGCTAGCCTTGAACTTTGTTCATGCCCATGGAAACTTTGTGAACCTTGATTATAGAAACTTTTCAACAAAAATAATTATCCCATTGTACAAATCCATTGTATTATAAAAATAATGTGCCAAGATTTACCTTTAGGATGTTTAAATTGCTTGTTTGGTGTGTGCTGTGAAAAAACAGAAACTTTTGCTGTAGTGTTTGAATTTCTATATTTTACTGGAATGTGCAAAAATTCTGAAATTTTTACACATTACTGCTATGCAAATTTTATATTTTGTCTTCATATTTCAGATTTTTTTTGAGTTACAGAAGTATATGTACCATCTGCATCTTTACAGACTGTCCTGTTTTCACAGATTGCTGTTATAGTTTCTTTATTTGCTTATGTTTGAAATCTTATTGAGCCCCATTGACTTGGGAGCCATATAATGGTGATAGCATATAGTGGGTAATGTTTTATTATAATTATACGATAATGTCACAGCAGGACATGATGGGATTTGATGTTATATGTACTAACCCCTCTAATAAAAAGTTTGGTTAAGTTTTGTGTGAATGAAGTGTTCGAAGATCGAGGAGGTACCGATATGAGAAGAATAAGGAGAGGCAAGGGTTCAAGCTTGGGGATACCCAAGGCACCCCAAGTAAATATTCAAGGAAACTCAAGCGTCTAAGCTTGGGGATGCCCCGGTAGGCATCCCATCTTTCTTCTTCAACAATTATCGGTATGTCTCGGTTTTTGTTTTGTTCACATGATATGCGTAAATTCTTGGAGTGCCTTTTGTGTTTTTTTCCTTTTCTTTTATGCACGATTCTTGTTGGCGATGATTTCTTATGGTTCTTGGTTGATTTATAGAATGCTTCATGCGCTGCACTTAAATCTTTTGAGTATGGCTTTATAGAATGCTCTTTGTGCTTCACTTAAATCCCTTGAGTATGGATTTATAGAATGCTTCGTGTGCTTCACTTATATATTTTGAGCTTGGATATTGGTCTCTCTATATTCATTGTAGAATACTCTATGAACTTCACTTATATCTTTTAGAGTATGAATAAAATTATCATCAAAAGTAGGTTTGGAAGAGTGTCAACTCTATGTAGCAATGCAACCCACTTTTTATCTTTACTGTTTTTGTGTGTCTACATGATTAAGCTACTGTAGTAATCATTTCATGTATATTTTATTTCAATAAATTGCCAAGTAAGACCTTTGGGATAGTGCAAATGCTTGTTGATTTGATTCTGTGCAAAAACAGAAAATTTTGTGTCCAGTGCTGGAATTTCTATTGTTTACTGGTGCATGAGAAAATTCTGAAATTTTCACACAGTATTGGGCTACAAATTTTTTACGTTGTACTAATTTTTCAGAATTTTTGGAGGTACATAAGTATGCTTTTTAATTCGCTCAGTGCATGCTGTTCTGTTTTTGATAGATTCTGTTTTTATCGCATAGTTTGCTTGTTTTAGCTTTTCCATAGCTTATATTGAGTAATATAAATTGTGGAAATGATAGACTATAGTAGGAATTATGTGAGAACAATTATTAATCTTGTCTTTACAGTACCTAAGTGGATGATTTATTTTTTTATCATACTAACCTATCTCACAAGTTCCGTTAAGTTTTGTGTGATTGAAGTTTTCAAGTTTTGGGTGAGATATCGATATGAGGAGAATAAGGGGTGGCAAGACCCTAAGCTTGGGGATGTCCAAGGCACCCCAAGGTAATATTCAAGGAAGACTCAAGCGTCTAAGATTAGGGATGCCCCGGAAGGCATCCCCTCTTTCGTCTTCAACACTATCGGTAACCTCACTTGGAGCTATATTTTTATTCGTCACATAATATGAGTTTTGCTTGGAGCGTCATTTTCTTCTGTTGATATTTGCTTGATGTTATTTAGAATCATGTTTTTTGTCTTTTAGTTCAATAAAATGCTAATTATAGCCTTTACCATGCTCAGTTTACAAGTTCATGTGTTGCTGTTTGAAAACAGAAAGTTTTCTGTTATGTCCAGAATATTCCTGAATAGTCAGAACGTGATAAAAATATGAAATTTTTAAACAGTAAGAATGCATGAGTTCTCTGTCACGTGGTAATTTTTCAGAATTTTTGGAGCAAGGGAAGTATGAATTCTTATTCACCCTTTACAGACTGTTCTGTTTAGACATATTTCGGTTATAGTTGCATTGTTTGCATATGTTGCTTGTTTGATGTTTCTATTTGTGGATAGGAGTATTAAATATGCAGAGGCATTTAGTATGCAATGTTTAATTATAATTTAGTGATTTGCTACAGTATAGAATGTTAAGGTTTTGAGTTGATTTATACTAACTTATCTCACGAGTTCTTGTTGAGTTTTGCGTGTATGAAGTTTTTAAGATTTAGGAGAAATCATGATATGAGAGGAATTAAGGAGACACAAGAGCTCAAGCTTGTGGATGCCCAAGGCACCCCAAGATAATGTTCCAAGAAGTCTCAAGCAACTAAGCTTGGGGATGCCCGGTAGGCATCCCCCCTTTCTTCATCAACACCTATCGGTTAGCCTAAGTTTTTTACTTATTCACATGGTATGTGCTATTTTTGGAGTGTCCTTTTATTTTCATTTTATTTGCTGTTTGAATAAAATACTTGGATCTGAAATATTTATTGAGAGAGAGTCTTCACATAGCTACCCATTCACTAAACTACTCTTTGTTCTTCACTTATATCTTTTGGAGTAGTTTGTCATTTGCTCTCGTGCTTCATTTATATCCCAAGAGTAAATTGTTGAGTGAATTGAATGTCATAAATATGAAATTATATGTGCTTCATATGCTTGTCCCATGGGGAGTAGTGATTTCACATAAAAGAAGTGTAAGTGGTAAAATTTATTGAAAGTTAGCAAACACAGCATTGGTCACTTGAACAATTCATGAAAGAATATTGAAGGAAGAGAGATTTCACATATAAATATACTATCTTGGACATCTTCTATGATTGTGAGCCCCCATTAATTATTTTCAAGCTTGATCAAGTAGTTGACGTTGGACAAGGAGGACAACGTAATGAGTTATGTTTGTTTATATTCACATAGAAGTTATATTGTCATGAATCCTCTAACATGTGGTGCTTGCTTAGGATCTTTTGCTAGCCAAAACTTTGTACTAAGTAGAAATACTACTTGTGCATCCGAAAACCCTTAAACCCAGTTTCTTGCCATGAGAGTCCACCATATCTACCTATGGATTGAGTAAGATCCTTCAAGTAAGTTGTCATCGGTGCAAAAAAGCAATAAAAATTGCTCCTAAATATGTATGATATTTTATTGGAAGGGAAAATAAGCTTTGTACGAACTTGATGGTGAAGAAATAAAAGCGACGGACTACATAATAAAGGTTGCTATCACAAGGGGCAATATAAAGTTACGTTCCTTTCCATTAAGAGCTTGCACATCCAAAAATAAAAAGCGCATGACAACCTCTGCTTCCCTCTGTGAAGGGCCTATCTTTTACCTTTCTGTATTTACTTTTCTGTATTTACTTTTATGCAAGAGTCGGTAATGTTCATCCCTATTCCGCTCTATTTATTCTCTAGTGGGCAAGTATCATGTGGTAGGGAATGATCCAGGCACATATATCTAGTTGAATATAGGTGATCATGAGTTACTATTGTTAACATTATCCTTGAGATATATAAGTTGGGAGGCGAAACATTACGCCCCTATCTTCCTATGTGTTTGATTGAAACGGTTTGTTCTAAAAATATGCTTTGAGTGTCAGCAATCATGGAAGACTAAATGATAGTTGAGTATGTGGAATTTGCTAAACCAAAGCTCTTACATAGACCCTTCCAGAAAATAAGATGAATTGTAATTGTTTGATGACTGAAAACATAGATTGTTGATTTTCAAGAAAGTTTATGGTCTATACTTTAAACATGTGAATAGCTTGCTACTTGATCATCAGAAGTTTTATGAGATGAGCTACTGTTTATGATATATATTGATGCTAGAAAAGGTGTTTGAAATAATCATTGATCAAACTTATGCACTATGCTAGCTTTCACACTTCATAAATTATTTCTTTTATCATTTACCTACTCGAGGACGAGTATGAATTAAGCTTGGGGATGTTGATACGTCTCCAACGTATCTATAATTTATGAAGTATTCATGCCATGTTTACAATTGTTTTGTATGGTTTTGGTGCACTTTTATATTATTTTTATGGACTAACTTATTAATCTAGTGCCCAGTGCCAGTTCCTATTTTCTGCTTGTTTTTTGTTTCACAGAAAAACCATACCAAACGAAGTCCAAACGCGATAAAACTTTACGGAGATTTATTTTGGAATATATGTGATTTTTGGGAAGAAGAATCAACGCAAGATGGTGCCCGAGGGCTCCACAAGGCAACACGGCGCGCCCCCCTGGGGCCGCGCCCTGTTGCCTTGTGGGCACCTCATAGGTCGGTTGATGCCCTTCTTTCGCAGCAAGATAGATAATTTCTAGATAAAAATCCCCTCAAAATTTCAGCCCAATCTGAGTTACGGATCTCCGGGAATATAAGAAACGGTTTTTGGCCAGAAACAGGAGCGCAGAAACAGAAGAGAACAGAGAGAGAGATCCAATCTCGGAGGGGCTCCCGCCCCTCCAGGCACCATGGAGGCCAAGGACCAGAGGGAGAACCTCTCCGCATCTAGGGGGAATGCCATGGAGGAGCACGCCGGAGGGGGAGCCTCTCTTCCCCTCTCTCTCGGTGGCGCCGGAGTGCCGCCGGGGGAATCATCACCGCGGTGATCGTCTTCATCAACATCACCGTCCATCACCTCCCTCATCTCTTTTCAACGGTCCACTCTCCCGCACCCCGCTATAATCCCCTTCTTGAACATGGTGCTTTATGCCACATATTATTATCCAATGATGTGTTGCCATCCTATGATGTTTGAGTTGATTTCTTTTGTCCTTTGGGTTGATTGATGATCTTGATTGGTTTGAGTTGTATGTTTTATTTTGGTGCTGTCCTATGGTGCCCTCCATGCCGCGCACACATGGGGGATTCCCGCTGTAGGGTTTTGCAATACGTTCATGATTCTCTTATAGTGGGCGGCTAGAGTGACAGAAGCTTACACCCGAGTAAGGGGGTTGTTGCGTATGGGAGTAAAGGGGACTTGATACTTAATGCTATGGTTGGGTTTACCTTAATGATTTCTAGTAGTTGCGGATGCTTGCTAGAAGTCGAATCATAAGTTCATATGATCCAAGTATGGAAAGTATATTAGCTCATGCCTCTCCCTCATATAAAATTGCAATCATGATTACCGATCTTGTTATCAATTGCCTAGGACAATTCCGCACACCGATCCATCATTATTCCACACTCGCTATTTGTAATTTATTGTAATATATTCTTACTTTATTTAGGCAGCACCTATTTTTATATTTTAGTTCTTCGAAATCATGCAAAGCTATCCTCTTCATACCCACAATGTAGTTTTATTTCTCGTTTCAAGATGAAAGCAAATGCTCGGTGTACGTAGAGTCGTATCAGTGGCAGATAGGACTTGAGAGAATATTGATCTTACCTTTAGCTCCTTATGGGTTTGACACTCCATACTTATCACTTCCATATTTGGAAATTGCTACGATGATTCCTTGCACTTGGGGATTATCAATTCATGGCAATGATCATGTATATAGGCATCACGTCCGAGACAAGTAGACCGACTCATGCCTGCCTCTACTACTATTACTCCACGCATCGACCACTATCCAGCATGCATCTAGGGTATTAAGTATAAAACAGAGTAACGCCTTAAGCAAGATGACATGATGTAGACAAAGTAAACTCAAGCAATATGATTAAACCCCATCTTTTTATCCTTAATGGCAACAATACAAATATGTGTCATGTCCCTTTCTGTCACTGGGATTGAGCACCGCAAGATTGAACCCTTCACAAAGCACCTCTCCCGTTGCAAGATAAACCAATCTAGTTGGCCAAACCAAATCGATAGATCGAAGAGAAATACAAAGCTATAATAATCATGCATAAAAGAGTTCAGAGAAGACTCAAATATTTCTCATGAATAATCTGATCATAAACTCACAATTCATCGGATGCCAACAAACACACCGCAAAAGAAGATTACATCGGATAGAACTCCAAGAACATCGAGGAGAACATGGTATTGAAGATCAAAGAGAGAGAAGAAGCCATCTAGCTACTAGCTATGGACCTGTAGGTCTTTGGTAAACTACTCACACATCATCGGAAGGGCAGCAAGGTTGATGTAGAAGCCCTCCATGATCGATTCCCCCTCCGGCAGAGTACCGGAAAAGGCCTCCAGATGGGATCGTGGAAGAACAGAGGCTTGTGGCGGTGTAAAAGTTATTCGGGGTGGCTCTCTGTTGGTTTCCCAATATTTGAGAATTCATAGAAGTGGAATTAGGTCAAACGGAGCCACGTGGGCCCCACAAGGCATCAGGGCGCGCCCCCTGGGGCCGCGCCCTATTGCCTTGTGGAGGCTTCGTGAATCTTCTGGCCTCCTCTCCAAGTCTCCAGGGTCTCTTTTGTCCAGAAAAAAAATCTACAAAAAGTTTGGTGGCATTTGGACTTCGTTTGGTACTGATTTCTTGAAAAACCAAAAACAAGCAGAAAACAGCAACTGGCACTGGGCACTAGGTTAATAGGTTAGTCCCAAAAAATGATATATAATTGCATATAAAAACATCCAAGATTGATACTATAATAGCATGGAACAAACAAAAAGTATAGATACGTTGGAGACGTATCAAGCATCCCCAAGCTTAATTCCTGCTCGTCCTCGAGTAGGTAAATGATAAAAACAGAATTTTTGACGTGGAATGCTACCTAACATGTTTCATCATGTAATCTCTCTCTTATGGTATGAATAATAAGATCCGAATGATTCAAAGCAATAGTCTATAGTTTGACATAAAGACATCAATACTCACGCATACTAATAAACAATCATGTCTTTCAATATAAAAATGCTAAAGAAAGTTATCCCTACAAAATCATATAATCCTGTCATGCTCCATCTTCTTAATACAAAATATTTATCATGCACTACCCCGATGACAAGCCGAGCAATTGGTTCATACTTTTTAACGCGCTTCAGCTTTTTCAACCCCCACGCAATACATGAGCGCAAGCCATGGATATAGCACTATGGGTGTAATAGAGTGTGGTGGTAGAGATCAATAAGGGGAAGTCAAAAATAAGAAGATAGTCTCACATCGACGAGGCTAATCAACGGGCTATGGAGATGCCCATCAATTGATGTCAATGCGAGGAGTAGGGATAGCCATGCAACGAATGCACTAAGAGCTATAAGTGTATGAAACCTCAACATGAAAACTAAGTGGGTGTGCATCCAACTTGCTGATACGTCTCCGTCATATCTATAATTTTTGATTGTTTCATGCCAATATTCTACAACTTTCACATATTTTTGGCAACATTTTATATTATTTTTCGGACTAACATATTGATCCAGTGCCCAGTGTCAGTTTCTGTTTGTTGCATGTTTTTTGTTTCACAGAATATCCATATCAAACGAAGTCCAAATGCAATAAAATTTTACGGAGAATTATTTTGGAATATATGTGATTTTTCGGAGGTGGAATCAACGCAAGGCGGTGCTCGTGGGCCCCACGAGGCACCAGGGCACGCCAGGGGGGCCAAGCGCGCCGTGGTGCCCCGTGAGGCCCTCATAGGTCGGTTGGTGCTATTCTTCGGGTGCAAGGAAGCTAATATCTGGTAAAAAAATCGTGTTAAAATTTCAGCGCAATCAGAGTTACGGATCTCCGGGAATTTAAGAAACGGTGAAGGGCCAGAAAACTGGAACGCGAAACAGAAGAGAACAGAGAGAGAGAGATCCAATCTAGGAGGGGCTCCTGCCCCTCCGCCACCATGGCAGCCATGGACCAGAGGGGAAACTCTCCTCCCATCTAGTGGGGAGGCCATGGAAGAAGAAGAAGGAGGGGGGCTCTCTCCCCCTCTCTTTCGGTGGCGCCGGAGCGCCGCCAGGGGAACCAACGTGACGGCGATCTACACCAACAACTTCGCCGCCGTCAACACCAACTCTCTCCCCCTCTATGCAGCGGTGTAACCTCTCAATTCCCGCTATAATTCTCTACTTAAACATGGTGCTTAATGCTACATATTATTATCCAATGATTTGTGGCCATCCTATGATGTTTGAGTAGATTCGTTTTGTCCTATGGGTTGATTGATGATCGTGATTGGTTTGAGTTGTATGTTTTATTTTGGTGCTATCCTATGGTGCCCTCCGTGTCGCGCAAGCGTGAGGGATTCCCGCTGTAGGGTTTGCAATACGTTCATAATTCTCTTATAGTGGGCGGCGTGAGTGACTGAAACACATACCCGAGTAAGGGGGTTGTTGCGTATGGGAGTAAAGGGGACTTGATACTTAATGCTATGGTTGGGTTTTACCTTAATGATCTTTGGTAGTTGCGGATGCTTGCTAGAGTTCCAATCATAAGTGCATATGATCCAAGTACGGAAAGTATGTTAGCTCATGCCTCTCCCTCATATAAAATTGCAACATTGATTACCGGTCTAGTTATCGATTGCCTGGGGACAAATCATTCTCTTGTGTTACAAAAGCTTTCTACTAAACAACTAACTTTTATTATCTTGCAAATTACTCATAGTTTTATTCTCGCAAAGTACTTCTAGTTTTATTCTTGCAAACCTATCCTATCACCTACAAAATAGTTTCATACTTGTTCTAGGTAAAGCGAACGTTAAGTGCGCGTAGAGTTGTATCGGTGGTCGATAGAACTTGAAGGAAATATTAATTCTACCTTTAGCTCCTCGTTGGGTTCGACACTCTAATTTATCGAAAAAGCTACAATTGATCCCCTATACTTGTGGGTTATCAAGACCTTTTTCTGGCGCCGTTGCCGGGTAGCAATAGCGTGGGGTTGATATTCTCGTGTGTGCTTGTTTGCTTTATCACTAAGTAGATTTTATTTTCTGTTCTAAGTTGTTTTATATATTTAGTTATGGATATGGAACACGAAATACCAAAAAAATTAGTTGTACTTGCTACTCATGGAGATGGGGAACCTCCTAAAACCCTCGTTGCTCGTTATGTGGAAAACATTAAGTACTACTTTGATAATCCTGATAAAACTCCATTCAACTTGATAATGGGAGTTACTTTGGATCAACGGAAATACTTTAGGGATTATCGCTTGTCTCAAAAAGGAAAACTCTTATGGGATCAAATTTATTATTTGCATTGGTATGCTCGGAATTTATGCTTAAGATATGATTATACTTGCTGCTCTAGGATGAAGGCTCCACACCTTCCCTTTTCATGTGAATTTAATGATAATGAAACCTTAGCTTCTTATGCTAATGGTATATATGATTACTATGATGTGGAACGAATAGAAGAATTTGTTACTTTTAAGGGTGCTTATGAAATTGAATCTTTGTTTGAAAAGTATGAAGATTGTGATGATGCTGTCTACAGATCTGAAAATTTTGCTATACTTAAATATTTCTATGAGAATTACGAATACAATGCCGATATTAATGAGTTTATTGAGAAAGTCTCCGCTGTCCAAGAAGAGACTAATATTTTGCAGGCTCCTATGGAAGAAGAAAATGATGACACTGTGAGCTCATTAGATGAAAAAATGGAGGAGGAGAGTGAAGAACAAAAGGAGGAAGAGCGGATTGATCACCCGTGTCCACCTTCTGATGAGAGTAACTCTTTATCCAATACATTGTTTAATTTCCCTTCGTGTTTACCGAAGGATGAATTCTATGATAATTGCTATGATCCCTTGGATTCGTTTGAAATATCCCTTTTTGATGAAATTGATGCTTGCTATGCTTGTGGCCATGATGCCAATATGAATTATGCTTATGGAGATGAACTTTCTATAGTTCCTTATGTTAAGAATGAAATTGTTGCTATTGCACCCACACATGATAGTCCTATTATCTTTTTGAATTCTCCAAACTACACAATATCGGAGAAGTTTGCACTTATTAAGGATTATATTGATGGGTTGCGTTTTACTATTGCACATGATAATTTTGATGGATATAATATGCATGTGCTTGCTACTCCTAATTGCAATTATTATGAGAGAGGAACTACATCTCCGCCTCTCTATGTTTCCAATACGATAAAATTGCAAGAAACTGTTTATATTGTGCATTGGCCTTTACTTGATGTGCATGAATTGTTCTTTTATGACATGCCGATGCATAGGAAGAGAGTTAGACTTCGTCATTGCATGATATATGTTGCTTTGTGCTCACTACTAAATTACAAATCATTGTTAACTAAAATTGGCTTTGATATACCTTGGGATCCGGGTGGATCGATTACATGAGCACTTTATGCCTAGCTTAATGGCTTTAAAGAAAGCGCTGCCAGGGATACAACCCAGAAGTTTTAGAAAGTCATTTATTTCTGTTGAGTGCTTTTATAAAGTTTAAAAACAAAAAAAATATAGAGGGAAACCTAAAACTTTTCAAAAAGGAAAGTGAAAGTAAGAAAGACGAGCACCGTTGAAGTGGGGGAGCTCCTTGAACTTTGTTCATGCCCATGGAAACTTTGTGAATCTTGAATTACAGAAACTTTTCAACAAAAATAATTATCCCCTTGTACAAATCCATTGTATTAGAAAAATAATGTGCCACGATTTACCGTTAGGATGTTTAAATTGCTTGTTTGGTATGTGCAGTGCAAAAACAAAAACTTTTGCTGTAGTGCGTGAATTTACATTTTTTACTGGAACATGCAAAAATTCAAAAAATTTACATGGTACTGATATGATTTTTTTTATTTTGTCCTAATTTTTCAGAATTTTTGGAGTTACAGAAGTATGGTCAATGTTCAGATTACTACAGTCTGTTCTGTTTTTGACAGATTCTGTTTTTGATGCATTGTTTTGCTTGTTTTGATGAAACTATGGATTGTATCGGAAGGTATAAGTCATGGAGAAGTTATAATACAGTAGGTATAATGCAAAAATAAAATATGAATGGGTTTGCAACATTACTTTAAGTAGTGATTTGCTTTATTATACTAACGGATCTCACGAAGGTTTTGTTAAGTTTTGTGTGGATGAAGTGTTTAAAGATCGAGTAGGTATTGATATGAGAAGAATGAGGAGAGGCAAGAGCTCAAGCTTGGGGATGCCCAAGGCACCCCAAGTAAATATTCAAGGAGACTCAAGCGTCTAAGCTTGGGGATGCCCCGGAAGGGATCCCATCTTTATTCGACAATTATCGGTATGTCTCGGTTTTTGTTTTGTTCACATGATATGCGTAAATTCTTGGAGCGTCTTTTGTGTTTATTTTTCCCTTTTCTTTTATGCACCATGCTGGTATGAGATAGTCCTTGGTTGATTTATAGAATGCTCTTTGCACTTCACTTATATCTTTTGAGTATGGCTTTATAGAATGCTTCATGTGCTTCACTTATATCATTTGAAGTTTGGATGCCTGTTTCTCTTCATATAGAAAACCGTTATTTGTAGAATGCTCTTTCGCTTCACTTATATTTATTAGAGCATGGGCAAGTCTTTTGTAGAAAGAATTAAACTCTCATGCTTCACTTATATCTATTTAGAGAGTCAATAGGAATTGGCCATTCACATGGTTAGTCATAAAATCCTACATAAAACTTGTAGATCACTGAATATGATATGTTTGATTCCTTGCAATAGTTTTGCGATATGAAGATGATGATATGTGGGTTGTGCTAGTGAGTAATTGTGGTTTAGTAAGAATATTGGTGTTAAGGTTTGTGATTTCCTATGCATGCACGTAAAGTCAATAGTTATGCAACGAAGTTATATCCTACTTATGGTGCATTATTCAGTGTTAGTTATGTTCAATGCATGTTTATGACCGTTTTCGTTTTTTGGTTGGTTGCTTCTCAATCTATTTGCTAGCCTTCATTTGTACTAAGCGGGAATACTGCTTGAGCATCCAAACTCCTTAAACCCAAGTTCTGCCAAATGAGTCCACCATATCTACCTATATGCGATATTTCCATGCCGTTCCAAGTAAATTTGCATGTGCCAACTCTCATTTTCAAAATAATTTTCCGTTTTGTGTACCCGTACCGCTCATGAAGCGGCAGGGGGTGGCCAATATTTTCCATGCTAGGTATGTTATTCTCACGATGAGTGTTTATTCACTTGTCATTACATGAGAGAGTGGCTGGTAATAGGGATGCCCAGTCCCACAATGAATCAAAAATTAATAACAACAAAATTCCTTGGAAAGTGTTGGTATGGAGGGCACCCGTGGATACGGCTAGCCATGGATTGTGAAAGAATGGTGGAAAGGAAATAAACTTTACTTTCTGTTTGGGAACCGCCTATGATGTGTCTAGCATGGAAAATATTGGAAATTCTCGGTCGTTTTCATTGACAGGAAAAGCATGCCTCTCAAAATAATTTTATCTCTCTAATTTAAGCTTTGAGCTCTGGCACCTCTGCAAATCTCTGCTTCCCTCTGCGAAGGGCCTATCTATTTTACTTTTATGTAATTTTTATTTTTATTTTGAGTCTCCATCTTCTCTTATAAAGCACCAACTAGAGAGCACTATTGTCATACTTGTGCATTGGGTGTAGCTAATATTGAGTGTGTTTCATGAATGGATCAACGATTGAGCATGACGGGCTAGGGATAATGTTCTTTAGCGTTGATATTTTGAAAGACATGATTGTTTGTTGGGATGCCTGAGTATTGATGTCTTTATATCAAATTATAGACTATTGCTTTGAATCACTCGTGTCTTAATATTCATGCCATGATTAGATTACATGATCAAGATTATGCTAGGTGGCATTCCACATCAAAAATTATCTTTTTTATCATTTACCTACTCGAGGACGAGCAGGAATTAAGCTTGGGGATGCTGATACGTCTCTGTCATATCTATAATTTTTGATTGTTTCATGCCAATATTCTACAACTTTCACATATTTTTGGCAACATTTTATATTATTTTTGGGACTAACATATTGATCCAGTGCCCAGTGCTAGTTCCTGTTTGTTGCATGTTTTTTGTTTCGCAGAATATCCATATCAAACGAAGTCCAAATGCAATAAAATTTTACGGAGAATTATTTTGGAATATATGTGATTTTTGGGAGGTGGAATCAACACAAGGCGGTGCTCGTGAGCCCCACGAGGCACCAGGGCGCGCCAGGGGGCCAGGCGCGCCGTGGTGCCTCGTGAGGCCCTCGTAGGTCGGTTGGTGCTATTCTTCGGGCGCAAGGTAGCTAATATTCGGAAAAAAAACCGTGTTAAAATTTCAGCGCAATCGGAGGTACGGATCTCCGGGAATTTAAGAAACGGTGAAGGGCCAGAAAACTGGAACGCGAAACAGAAGAGAACAGAGAGAGATAGATCCAATCTAGGAGGGGATCCTGCCCCTCCGCCGTCATGGCAGCCATGGACCAGAGGGGAAACTCTCCTCCCATATAGGGGGAGTCCATGGAAGAAGAAGAAGGAGGGGGGCTCTCTCCCCCTCTCTTCCGGTGGCGCCGGAGCGCCGCCGGGGGAACCAACGTGACGGCGATCTACACCAACAACTTCGCCGCCGTTAACACCAACTCTCTCCCCCTCTATGCAGCGGTGTAACCTCTCAATTCCCGCTGTAATTCTCTACTTAAACATGGTGCTTAATGCTACATATTATTATCCAATGATTTGTGGCCATCCTATGATGTTTGAGTAGATTCGTTTTGTCCTATGGGTTGATTGATGATCGTGATTGGTTTGAGTTGTATGTTTTATTTTGGTACTGTCCTATGGTGCCCTCCGTGTCGCGCAAGCGTGAGGGATTCCCGCTGTAGGGTTTGCAATACGTTCATAATTCTCTTATAGTGGGTGGCGTGAGTGACTGAAACACATACCCGAGTAAGGGGGTTGTTGCGTATGGGAGTAAAGGGGACTTGATACTTAATGCTATGGTTGGGTTTTACCTTAATGATCTTTGGTAGTTGCGGATGCTTGCTAGAGTTCCAATCATAAGTGCATAAGATCCAATTACGGAAAGTATGTTAGCTCATGCCTTTCCCTCATATAAAATTGCAACAATGATTACCGGTCTAGTTATTGATTGCCTAGGGACAAATAATTCTATTGTGTTACAAAAGCTTTCTACTAAACAACTAACTTTTATTATCTTGCAAATTACTCATAGTTTTATTCTTGCAAAGTACTTCTAGTTTTATTCTTGCAAACCTATCCTATCACCTACAAAATAGTTTCATACTTGTTCTAGGTAAAGCGAACGTATAGTGCGCGTAGAGTTGTATCGGTGGTCGATAGAACTTGAAGGGAATATTAATTCTACCATTAGCTCCTCGTTGGGTTCGACACTCTTATTTATCGAAAAAGCTACAATTGAGCCCCTATACTTGTGGGTTATCACTTGCTTGCTCATGAAGACCTCAGGCATTTGAGGAAGCTCATCATCGAAATATACAAGCCAAGTTCTATAATGAAAAATTCCCACTAGTATATGAAAGTGACAAAATAGGAGACTCTCTATATGAAAAACATGGTGCTACTTTGAAGCACAAGTATGGAAAAGGATAGTAACTCTGCCCCTTCTCTCTTTTTCTCTCATTTTTTATTGGGCTCTTTTCGGCCTCTTTTTTTTGTGGGCTCTTTTTGGCCTCTTTTTTTTCCTCACTGGGACAATGCTCTAATAATGATGATCATCATACTTCTATTTACTTACAACTCAAAAGAAAATTACAACTCAAAACTAGAACAAAAATATGACTCTATATGAATGCCTCTGGCGGTGTACCAGGATGTGCAGTGATACTAGCGTAACATGTATAAAAATGATGAACAGTGGCTGAGCCACGAATACTATGCCAGCTATATGATCATGCAAAGCAATATGACAATGACGATGTGTGTCATAAAAACAGAACGGTGGAAGTTGCATGGCAATATATCTCGGAATGGCTATGGAAATGCCATGATAGGTAGGTATGGTGGCTGTTTTGAGGAAGATATAAGGAGGCTTATGTGTGATAGAGCGTATCATATCACGGGGTTTGGATGCACCGGCGAAGTTTCCACCAACTCTCGATGTGAGAAAGGGCAATGCACGGTACCGAAGAGGCTAGCAAATTGCGGAAAGGTGAGAGTGCGTATAATCCATGGACTCACATTAGTCGTAAAGAACTCACATACTTATTGCAAAAGTTTATTAGCCCTCGAAGCAAAGTACTACTACGCATGCCCCTAGGGGGATAGATTGGCAGGAAAAGACCATCGCTCGTCCCCGACCACCACTCATAAGGTACACAATCAAGAATAAATCATGCTCCAACTTCTTAGCATAACGACAGATCATACGGGCATGCTTTGGGAATCACAAACCTTAACACCAATATTCTTACTAAACCACAATTATCTACTAGCACCTCCCACATATTACCATCTTAATATCGCAAAACTATTGCAAGGAATCAAACTTATCATATTCAGTGATCTACTTGAAAGTTTTTATTATATCCCTCTTGAATACCTATCATATTAGGACCAAATTCATAACCCGTGCATATTACCATTGCTATTCATTAGACTCTCAAAAAGATATAAGTGAAGCATGAGAGTGCAAGTATTTCTTTAAAATATAACCACCGTGATAACCCACAAATATAGGGGATCAATTGTAGCTTTTTCGATAAATAAGAGTGTCGAACCCAACGAGGAGCTAAAGGTAGAATTAATATTCCCTTCAAGTTCTATCGACCACCGATACAACTCTACGCACACTTAACGTTCGCTTTACCTAGAACAAGAATAAAACTAGAAGTACTTTGTAGGTGTAATGCTAGAACTACTTTGCAAGAATAAAACTAGGAGTACTTTGAGAGAATAAAACTACGAGTAATTTGCAATATAATAAAAGCTAGTTAATTAGTAGAAAGCTTCTGTAACACAAGAGAAAGATTTGTCCATAGGCAATCGATAACTAGACCGGTAATCATTATTGCAATTTTATATGAGGGAGAGGCATGAGCTAACATACTTTCCATACTTGGATCATATGCACTTATGATTGGAACTCTAGCAAGCATCCGCAACTACCAAAGATCATTAAGGTAAAACCAAACCATAACATTAAGTAACAAGTCCTCTTTACTCCCATACGCAACAACCCCCTTACTCGGGTGTAAGCTTATGTCACTCTAGCCGCCCACTATAAGAGAATTATGAACATATTGCAAACCCTACAGCGGGAATCCCTCACGCTTGCGTGACATGGAGGGCACCATAGGACAGCACCAAAATAAAACATACAACTCAAACCAATCACGATCATCAATCAACCCATAGGACAAAAAGAATGTACTCAAACATCATAGGATGGCCACAAATCATTGGATAATAATATGTAGCATTAAGCACCATGTTTAAGTAGAGATTATAGCAGGGAGAAGAGGTGTTACACCGCTGCATAGAGGGGGAGAGAGTTGGTGTTGACGGCGGCGAAGTTGTTGGCGTAGATCGCCGTCACGATGGTTCCCCCGGCGGCGTTCCGGCGCCACCGAGAGAGAGAGAGGGAGAGAGCCCCCTCCTTCTTCTTCTTGCTTGGCCTCCCCCCTAGATGGGAGGAGGTTTTCCCCTTTGGTCCTTGGCCTCCATGGCACCCGGAGGGGTGGGAGCCCCTCCGAGATTGGATCTCTCTCTTTGTTCTCTTCTGTTTCGCGCTCCAGTTTACTGGCCTTTCACCGTTTCTTAAATTCCCGGAGATCCGTAACTCCGATCGGGATGAAATTTTAACACGATTTTTTTCCGGATATTATCTTTCTTGCGGAGAAAGAAGGGCCCCAACCAACTTACGGTGTGCCCACGAGGCACCACCGCAGGGCGAGGGGGGCGGCGCGCCAAGGTGGCTTGTGGAGGTTGTGGGCCTCCGTTTGCGTTGATTCCACCTCCCAAAAATCACATATATTCCAAAATAATTCTCCGTAAATTTTTATTGCATTTGTACTTCGTTTGATATGGATATTTTGCGAAACAAAAAACATGCAGAAAACAGGAACTGGCACTGGGCACTGGATCAATATGTTAGTCCCAAAAATAATATAAAATGCTGCCAAAAATATGTGAAAGTTGTAGAATATTGGCATGAAACAATCAAAAATTATAGATACGTCGGAGACGTATCAGCATCCCCAAGCTTAATTCCTACTCGAGGACGAGTAGGTAAATGATAAAAAGATAATTTTTGATGTGGAATGCTACCTAGCATAATCTTGATCATATAATTTAATCATGGCATGAATATTAAGACACGAGTGATTCAAAGCAATAGTCTATAATTTGATATAAAGACATCAATACTCTGGCATACCAACAAACAATCATGCCTTTCAAAATAAAAATGCTAAAGAAAGTTGTCCCTACAAAATCATATTGCCTTGTCATGCTCCATCTTCTTAACACAAAATATAAATCATGTACAACCCTGATGTCAGCCGAGCAATTGGTTCATACTTTTTAACGCGCTTCAGCTTTTTCAACCCCCACGCAATACATGAGCGCAAGCCATGGATATAGCACTATAGGTGGAATAGAGTATAATGGTAGAGATTAATAACAAGAAGTCAAAAAGGGAGAAAGTCTCGCATCAACTAGGTGGATCAACGGGCTATGGAGATGCCCATCAATCGATATCAATGCGAGGAGTAGGGATTGCCATGCAACGGATGCACTAAGAGCTATAAGTGTATGAAAGCTCAAACTGAAAACTAAGTGGGTGTGCATCCAACTTGCTTGCTCATGAAGACCTCGGGCATTTGAGGAAGCCCATCATCGGAATATATAAGCCAAGTTCTATATTGAAAAATTCCCACTAGTATATGAAAGTGACAACATAGGAGACTCTCTATATGAAGAACATGGTGCTACTCTGAAGCACAAGTGTGGAAAAAGGATAGTAACTTTGCCCCTTCTCTCTTTTTCTCTCATTTTTTTGTGTTCATTTTTTTGTTTTCTTTTTTTCTTCTTATTTTTTTTCCTTTTTTTGTTGGGCTCTTTTTGGCCTATTTTTTTTTCTCTTTTCTCTTTTTTTTTATTTTCGTCCGGAGTCTCATCCCGACTTGTGGGGGAATCGTAGTCTCCATCATCCTTTCCTCACTGGGACAATGCTCTAATAATGATGATCATCACACTTTTATTTACTTACAACTCAATATTATAACTCGATATCTAGAACAATATGACTCTATATGAATGCCTCTGGCAGTGTACCAGGATGTGCAATGATCTAGCGTAGCAAAGATATCAAAAAATGGACAAGCCATGAAAATATCGTGCTAGCTATCTTACGATCATGCAAAGCAATATGACAATGAATGCTCAAGTCATGTATATGATGATGATGGAAGTTGCATGGCAATATATCTCAGAATGGCTATGGAAATGCCATGATAGGTAGGTATGGTGGCTGTTTTGAGGAATATATAAGGAGGCTTATGTGTGATAGAGCATATCATATCACGGGGTTTGGACGCACCGGCAAAGTTTGCACCGACTCTCGAGGTGAGAAAGGGCAATGCACGGTACCGAAGAGGCTAGCAAATTGCGGAAATGTGAGAGTGCGTATAATCCTTGGACTCACATTAGTCATAAAGAACTCACATACTTATTGCGAACGTTTCTTAGCCATCGAAGCAAAGTACTACTACGCATTCCCCTAGGGGGGAGGTTGGTAGGAGTTAACCATCGCGCGCCCCCCGACCTCCACGCAAAGGAAGACAATCAATAATAAATCATGCTCCAACTTCTTAGCATAACTAAAGACTATACGTGCATGCTTCGGGAATCACAAACCTTAACACCAATATTCTTACTAAACGACAATCATTCACTAGTACCTCCCACATATTATCATCTCAATATCGCAAAACTATTGCAAGGAATCAAACATATCATATTCAGTGATCTACAACTTTTATGTAGGATTTTATGACTAACCATGTGAATGACCAATTCCTGTTGACTCTCTAAATAGATATAAGTGAAGCATGAGAGTTTAATTCTTTATAAAAAAGACTTGCCCATGCTCTAACAAATATAAGTGAAGCAAAAGAGCATTCTACAAATAACGGTTTTCCTATGTGTAGAGAAACAGGCATCCAAACTTCAAATGATATAAGTGAAGCACATGAAGCATTCTATAAAGCCATACTCAAAAGATATAAGTGAAGTGCAAAGAGCATTCTATAAATCAACCAAGGACTATCTCATACCAGCATGGTGCATAAAATAAAAGGGAAAAATAAACACAAAAGACGCTCCAAGAATTTACGCATATCATGTGAACAAAACAAAAACCGAGACATACCGATAATTGTCGAATAAAGATGGGATGCCTTCCGGGGCATCCCCAAGCTTAGATGCTTGAGTCTCCTTGAATATTTACTTGGGATGCCTTGGGCATCCCCAAGCTTGAGCTCTTGCCTTTCCTCATTCTTCTCATATCAACACCTCCTCGATCTTCGAACACTTCATCCACACAAAACTTAACCGAACTTTTTATTAGAAGGGTTAGTACATATAACATCAAATCCCATCATATCCTGCTCTAACATTATTGTATAATTATAATCAAACATTACCCACTGTATTCTATCACAATTCTATGGCTCCCAAGTCAATGCGGCTCAACAAGATTTCAAACATAAGCAAATAACGAAACTATAACAGCAATCTGTGAAAACAGGACAGTCTGTAAATATGCAGATGGTACATATACTTATGTAACTTGAAAAATTCTGAAAAATTAGGAATAAATAAATAATTTTCATAGAAGTACCATGTAAAAAATTCAGAATTTTTTCATGTTCAAGTAAAAAAATTAAATTCACGCACTACAGCAAAAGTTTCTGTTTTTGCACTGCACATACCAAACAAGCAATTTAAACATCCTAACGGTAAATCTTGGCACATTATTTTTATAATACAATGGATTTGTACAAGGGGATAATTATTTTTGTTGAAAAGTTTCTGTAATTCAAGATTCACTAAGTTTCCATTGGCATGAACAAAGTTCAAGGCATGCTCCCGCTTCCACGGTGCTCGTCTTTCTTACTTTCACTTTTCTTTTTGTAAAGTTTTTAGGTTCCTCACTATATTTTTTTGTTTTTAAACTTTTTAAAATCACACGACAGAAATAAATGACTCTCTAAAACTTATGGGTTGTCTCCCTGGCAGTGCTTTCTTTAAAGCCATTAAGCTAGGCATAAAGTGCTCAAGTAATTGATCCACCCGGATCCCAAGGTATATCAAAGCCAATTTTAATTAACAATGATTTTTATTTTAGTGGTGAGCACAAAGCAACATATATCATGTAATTATGAAGTCTAACTCTCTTCCTATGCATTGGCATGTCATAAAAGAACAATTCATGCACATCAAGTAAAGGCCAATGCATAGTATAAACAGTTTTCTTGCAATTTTATCGTATTGGAAACATAGAGAGGCGGAGATGTAGTTCCTATCTCATAATAATTGCAATTAGGAGCAGCAAGAACATGCATATTATATCCATCAAAATCATCATGTGCAATGGTAAAACGCAACCCATCCATATAATCCTCAATAAGCGCAAACTTCTCTGATATAGTGTAGTTGGGAGAATTCAAAAAGATAATAGGACTATCATGTGTGGGTGTAATAGCAACAATTTCATGTTTAACATAAGGAACTATATCAAGTTCATCTCCATAAGCATAATTCAAATTGGCATCATGGCCACAAGCAAAGCAAGCATCAAGTTCATCAAAAAGGGATATTTCAAACGAATCAAAGGGATCATAGTATTCATCATAGCATTCATCCTTCGGTAAGCACGAAGGGAGATTAAACAATGTATGAGTTGAAGAGTTACTCTCGTTAGAAGGTGGGCACGGGTAGCTAATCCGCTCTTCCTCCTTTTGTTCTTCGCTCTCCTCCTCATCTTTTTCATCTAATGAGCACACAATTTCAGCAATTCTTCTTCCATAGTTTCCTGCAAAATATTAGTCTCCTCTTGGACAGCGGAGGAGTCCTCAATATATCCTTTAACATAAGCATTAGAAGCATAGTTTTCATAACAATATTTAAGTATGGCAAAAAATTTAGATTTGTAAAGAGTAGCGTCACACTTTTCAATCAAAGAAGCAATTTCATATGCACCCTTAAAAGCAACAAATTCTTCTATTTGTTCAATATCATAGTAACTATAAACACCTCTGGCATAAGAAGATAAGATTCCATTATCCTTAAACTCACATTGGTACTGAAGGTGTTTTTTAGGGTCTTCGGAACAACAAGTAAAATCATGTATTTCGCATAAATTCCAAGCATAGCAATGCATAGTATTAATATGATGCCATAAAAGTTTCCCTTTTTGAGATAAGCGGTGTCGCACAAAATGAGCATGTTCATCTAATGATTTTCCCTCAACTAAGCTAGTTGGGTTTTCAGCACGAGGACATAGGGATCGAAGATGATCCAAGTAGAAAGCTTCAGCAGTATGATAGATTTTGGGTGGTTCTTCAACCATTGGTTTAGCAAGTACAACTAATTTTTTTGGTATTTTATGTTTCCTACCCATAACTAAAGATAGAAAACAAGAGCACAAAATAAAAACTACTTAGTGATAAAGCAAACAAGCACACACGAGAATATTCACCCCACGCTATTGCTCCCCGGCAACGGCGCCAGAAAAAGGTCTTGATAACCCACAAGTATAGGGGATCAATTGTAGCTTTTTCAATAAATAAGAGTGTCGAACCCAACGAGGAGCTAAAGGTAGAATTAATATTCCCTTCAAGTTCTATCGACCACCGATACAACTCTACATACACTTAACGTTCGCTTTACCTAGAACAAGAATAAAACTAGAAGTACTTTGTAGGTGTAATGGTAGAACTACTTTGCAAGAATAAAACTAGGAGTACTTTGCGAGAATAAAACTACGAGTAATTTGCAAAATAATAAAAGCTAGTTAATTAGTAGAAAGCTTTTGTAACACAAGAGAAAGATTTGTCCATAGGCAATCGATAACTAGACCGGTAATCATTATTGCATATTTATATGAGGGAGAGGCATGAGCTAACATACTTTCCGTACTTGGATCATATGCACTTATGATTGGAACTCTAGCAAGCATTCGCAAGTACCAAAGATCATTAAGGTAAAACCCAACCATAGCATTAAGTAACAAGTCCGCTTTACTCCCATACGCAACAACCCCCTTACTCGGGTGTAAGCTTCTGTCACTCTAGCCGCCCACTATAAGAGAATTATGAACGTATTGCAAACCCTACAGCGGGAATCCCTCATGCTTGCGTGACATGGAGGGCACCATAGGATAGCACCAAAATAAAACATACAACTCAAACCAATCACGATCATCAATCAACCCATAGGACAAAAAGAATCTACTCAAACATCATAGGATGGCCACAAATCATTGGATAATAATATGTAGCATTAAGCACCATGTTTAAGTAGAGATTACAGCGGGGAGAAGAGGTGTTACACCGCTGCATAGAGGGGGAGAGAGTTGGTGTTGACGGCGGCAAAGTTGTTGGTGTAGATCGCCGTCACGATGGTTCCCCCGGCGGCGTTCCGGCGCCACCGGGAGAGAGGGGGAGAGAGCCCCCCTCCTTCTTCTTCTTGCTTGGCCTCGCCCCTAGATGGGAGGAGATTTTCCCCTCTTGTCCTTGGCCTCCATGGCACCCGGAGGGGCGGGAGCCCCTCCGAGATTGGATCTCTCTCTCTGTTCTCTTCTGTTTCGCGCTCCTGTTTTTCTGGCCTTTCACCGTTTCTTAATTTCCCGGAGATCCGTAACTCCGATCGGGCTGAAATTTTAACACGATTTTTTTCCGGATATTATCTTTCTTGCGGCTAAAGAAGGGCCCCAACCGACTTACGGTATGCCCACGAGGCACCACCGCGCGGCCAGGGGGGCAGCGCGCCAAGGTGGCTTGTGGAGGCTGTGGGCCTCCGTTTGCGTTGATTCCACCTCCCAAAAATCACATATATTCCAAAATAATTCTCCTTAAAATTTTATTGCATTTGGACTTCGTTTGATATGGATATTCTGTGAAACAAAAAACATGTAAAAACAGGAACTGGCACTGGGCACTGGATCAATATGTTAGTCCCAAAAATAATATAAAATGTTGCCAAAAATATGTGAAAGTTGTAGAATATTGGCATGAAACAATCAAAAATTATAGATACGACGGAGACGTATCACACCGCCGTGCTCTAAAAGATATAAGTGAAGCACTAGAGGAACTTCCTAGCTCAAAAGATATAAGTGAAGCACATAGAGTATTCTAACAAATCACGAATAATGTGTGTCCCTCTCAAAAAGGTGTGTTCAGCAAAGATGATTGTGAAAAACTAAAAAGCAAACAAAAGCAAACAAACTATATCACAAGACGCTCCAAGTAAAATACATATCATGTGATGAATAAAAATATAGCTCCAAGTGAGTTACCGATAGATTTTAGACGAAAGAGGGGATGCCTTCCGGGGCATCCCCAAGCTTAGACGCTTGAGTCTTCCTTGAATATTACCTTGGGGTGCCTTGGGCATCCCCAAGCTTAGGCTCTTGCCACTCCTTATTTCTTTATCCATCGTAGTCTCACCCAAAACTTGAAAACTTCAGCACACAAAACTCAACAGAAACCTCGTGAGATCCGTTAGTATAACAAACAAATCTTAAACTTTAGGTACTGTTGTAAATTGATTCATATTTAATATCGGCATAATTCTACTATACTCCAATTCCTCCATGACTCATACCCCCCGATACGATCCATAGATTCATCAAAATAAGCAAACTATGCAACAAAAACACAATCTGTCTAAAAAGAACAGTCTGTAAAGATCTGAATTAACGTCATACTTATGTAACTCCAAAAATTCTGAAAAATTAGGACAACGTGGGAAATTCATATATTAATAGTGTGTAAAAAATTCAGAAGGTTCTGACATTCTAGAAAAAAATTAAAATTGTAGCACTGGATGCAAAAGTTTCTATTTTCAAACAACATCAATTATACTATCATCCAAATCAACCCAAAGGCATTACTTGGCACAAACACTAATTAAGAGATAAAAACACAATCATAGCAGAGGCTATAATTGTGTAAACACACAAAAATAGAAATTAAAACAAGAATTTATTTTATTCATTGGGTTGCCTCCCGACAAGCGCGATTGTTTTATAAGTGTTGTCATAATGCATAGTTTCAAGTGTTGTCATCCTTGGTTTCCAACTCCTCAATTACACGCCCATTCTTTCTAGGAGATTTAACATAGGAGTTTCTCATCATCACACTTCTAGGCACAAAATCAAGAATTTTGCTTTTATGGATAGGTTCCTTTATTATATCAATGAAATTGGGGTGCACGCTAATCATTTTAAGATCCTCATTTCCGTTGCTAGAAGTGGAACCCTTAGTCTTAGGAACATACATAAACTTGAAATTTTTTTAATGAGAAGAGTCCTATCCATATTTTTAACAGAAGAAAAAGCGGACCCCAAATTACTAATAATTTCCTCTAATTTATCGATTCTAGCGGGACCTTGCTCTATTCTTTCATTAATTACCGGTTCCTTTTCCTTTAAGGTTTTCAAAGCAATTCCTACCTTAGAACTAAATTGAATCATATGATTATGGACCTTTTTATCTAAATTCTCAAGATGTTCAATAGTAGGCATCTTATTTTCTACAGCTTCTAACCTTTGCATAACATGCTCCAAAGTCAATGCCGTTTCATTAATAATGATAGGGGGGAACCCACTAAATTTCCCATAGCATTGAAAGCATCCAAAGTGGGACACATCAAGAAATTCCCTCTAGTAATAGTGTCAAGCACAAATCTATACCAAGTAGTAATTCCCACATAAAAATTTCGAAGAAGAACGGTAGTGGATTTCTTACGAGTTAATCTATTTTGGGTATCGCAAATCCTATACCAAGCATCTTTTAAATTTTCTCCTCCCCTTTGTTTAAAATTAAGCACTTCATTTTCAGGGGTAACAGTAACAAGCGAAGAACTAGCCATAGTGGTGAAGCAAACAAGCAAATAAAAATATTTTCGTGTTTTTGTAAAAAAAATTAGAAGTGGGGGAGATGAAAACGAGAGGCAAATGCAAATAAAAAGGCAAATAAAATAAATTCAAGTGGATGATAGTTTGTGCGAAGGTACTTGGTAATTTTGATGATGTCTCCCCGGCAACGGCGCCAGAAATTCTTCCTGCTACTTGTAGACTACGTTGGTATTTCCCCGAAGAGGAGAGGATGATGCAGTATAGTAGAGATAAGTATTTCCCTCAGTTAAGAACCAAGGTTATCAATCCAGTAGGAGAACCAAGCAAAATCACGTTAGCAGCATCTACACACTCAAAAGCAAACACTTGCACCCAACGCAAATAAGAGGGTTGTCAATCCTCTTAGCGGTTATTTGCAAGGATTAATTCTGATAGTGATAGATAGATAAACTAAAATACTAAATAAAATAAAAGTAAATAAATTGCAGCAAGGTATTTTTGATTTTAATATATGATAAAAGTAGATCCGGGGGCCATAGTTTTCACTAGAGGCTTCTCTCTCGAACACATAGCATACGGTGGGTAAACAAATTACTATTGGGCAATTGATAGAAAAGCAAATAATTATGACGGATTCATGGCAATGATCATGTATATAGGCATCACGTCCGAGACAAGTAGACCGACTCCTGCCTGCATCTACTACTATTACTCCACCCATCGACCGCTATCCAGCATGCATCTAGGGTATTAAGTATGAAACAGAGTAACGCCTTAAGCAAGATGACATGATGTAGACAAAGTAAACTCAAGCAATATGATTAAACCCCATCTTTTTATCCTTAATGGCAACAATACAAATACGTGTCATGTCCCTTTCTGTCACTAGGATTGAGCCCCACAAGATTGAACCCATCACAAAGCACCTCTCCCATTGCAAGATAATCCAATCTAGTAGGCCAAACCAAATCGATAGATCGGAGAGAAATACAAAGCTATAATAATCATGCATAAAAGAGTTCAAAGAAGACTCAAATATTTCTGATGAATAATCTGATCATAAACTCACAATTCATCGGATCCCAACAAACACACCGCAAAAGAAGATTACATCGGATAGAACTCCAAGAACATCGAGGAGAACATGGTATTGAAGATCAAAGAGAGAGAAGAAGCCATCTAGCTACTAGCTATGGACCCGTAGGTCTGTGGTAAACTACTCACACATCATCGGAGGAGCAGCAAGGTTGATGAAGAAGCCCTTCGTGATCGATTCCCCCTCCGGCAGAGTACCGGAAAAGGCCTCTAGATGGGATCGTGGAAGAATAGAGGCTTGAGGCGGCGGAAAGGTTTTCTCTTCTGTCCCTCTGGTATATTGGGAATATTTGGGAATTTATAGCGCTGGAATTAGGTCAGGAGGGGCTACGAGGGGCCCACAAGCTTGGGGGGCGCGCCCTACCCCCCCAGGGCACGCCCTCCGAGCTTGTGGCTCCCTCGTGGCTCCTTTGGTATTCTCCCGAAGCTTCGTGGGTCTCTTCTGGTCCAGAAAAAATTAATCCAAAGTTTTTTTTCTCGTTTGGACTCTTTTTGATAATGATTTTCTGAAAAGACAAAAACAAGCAAAAAAACAGCAACTGGCACTGGGCACTGGGTTAATAGGTTAATCCCAAAAAATGATATATAATGGCATATAATTGCATATAAAACATCCAAGATTGATACTATAATAGCATGGATCAATCAAAAATTATAGATACGTTGGAGACGTATCAGTAGGTTACATGCATTATACACCTAGCGAAATATTTTAATTGAACATAACATGGATTCAAAGTTCTGAATGACATTTGTAGTAATTCATACAGTAAAACGGGACAAGACGCTCTCTTGTATGGTGCAAATTGTTTTTTTTGGTTGAGGGAAGTGCGAATTGATATGGTACCGTAACGTTAGCCTTGTCCCGAAATTTCAACCCGCGTCTTATTATGCTAAAATTTCAAGATATCTCTTTGTCTGCTTGTGCTCCGAAAACTCCCTCCTTCTCAACCCGCGCCTTGCTATCCCGAAATTACAACGCGCGTGAAAACTCCCTCCTCCTGCGAAATCCCGACACGCGAAATCCCCGTTCTACCCCTGATCGGAAAGAGCCGCTAGTTCAAATTGGTGGGGGTACTTTTGTAACTTACCCTACATTTCGGACAAGCGCGTCCCTAAGTCATGGTTTCCCCCTCCCATCCCCTTCTTTTCACCATTCGAAAACCGAGGCCGCCAAAACCTCTCTCCACCAGCCGTGAAACCCCACCCTCCTCCGTCCGCCCCCATCGCCGCCCAGCCGGAGCCTCTTCCCCGACGATGTCGTCCACCGCAACAGCTCGACATCCCTCATCCACCGCACCGGATGAGGATCCGTCGTCGATCTCGTCGTCCCGCCGGTTCAGCCGCCTTGTCCTCCACCTCCAAGGACCTGCTCCGACGATCGCCTCGTTTATCGTGGCTGCTCCATTCCCACAGTGACGCCTTAACCTGCCCCATCGGAACCGCAGCATCCTCACCGACTCCTCATATGAAGCCGAGGCCTACTCGGCACCACCAAAGAGGTTGTACACTCATCGCATCTTCTCCTTCACTCGACCTCACGGCGCTGCCGGTGCTCGATCCCGCTCTGCCATGGCGCAGCTCCCTCGACGCCGGCGCCGCCGGCGACATCCTCCATGGCAGATCTCCCCCATTGCGAGGCTCCCTTGGCGGCGGCGTCCATACCAGCCGGAGCTGCTGCTGCTCCGGCTCTCGCTCGCGCTGCTGCTCTGCTCTTGCTCTCGCTCGTGCTGCTGCTCTGCTCTTGCTCTCGCTCGCGCTGCTGATGCTGGTACACGGGCTGCTACAGCTACATGAGTTGCTGCTCTGGCTCTCGTTCGTGCTGCTGCTCCTGCTATCTGCTAGTGCGTTCCCTGTTGAGCGGCTGCTGATTTAGATCACTGCTTCTCTGCTACCACTAGTGCTCGAGCGGCCTAAACTACCAATGAAGTGCTTCTCTGCTACTAGTGCATTCAGTTTCGACAGTAAAATTCAGTTTCGACAGTAACAGTCAGTTTCGATAGTAAAATTCAGTTTTGACAGTTAAGTTCAGAGTCAACAGTTTTTACATCTTCTGTTGGAGTTGGTTGTTTTTTGGTGATGTAAATTTTACAGCTAGTACTTTTTTGTGATGTATTTTACATCATCTATTGGAGATGGTATTAGAATCCCACTTCAGATTAACGATGTCCGTCTTGTACTGCTTCAGCCTCAACGTCGCACAGCTCGCCGAAACTGCTCCAACGATGGAACCATCCATCACAACAGAGCAGTACCCTCGACGCCGTCTACAGACGCCTCAGATCTTCTTCCCCAGCTCCGACAGCCACCTCCGCCGCAACATCTTTAGTGACCGACCCAATGATGCTGAGGTCGAGACGGCTACGCCAAAGAGGTTGTACACTTGTCGCATCACTTTTTACTCTACATTCATGTCGACCCCTTAGGGCTATTTTGGTTCAAAGGAATTAGTGAAGGAAAAACATAGCAACAGGAACTTTTCCTATGGTACTCTACTATTCAATTATTCATGCATTTGGTTGAAAGGAATGGAGCAAAACAAAACTGAAGGATTTTTTCCTTTCGTGTCTGTTTCAAAGAAAAAACATAGAAATTTTCACATCCACCTGGACCTACTTATCAAAATCCTATGCATGAAAAGAAGACTAAGTGCATTAGTGGCATAATAACATTCTAACTTTACACATTTGCACGTGGTTTGACTTTAATTTGGCCATGTTTCTTTGCATTCCTGTGCTCTTCCTGCAAGCCAAAGGAGCCCTTATAGAATTACTTCAGTTACAGATAGGTGTCGAAGAAAACTTTGTGTGGTTTGTCCTGCTCCTGCCGCGCCGCCATCCACCTCACCTGAGCTGCTCCATCAACAGAAGTGTCCACCATACCAGACATCACGACTCCTTACCGTGTTTCGCCGCCTCAGATCTCCTTCCCCGCCACCGGCAGCCACCGCAACTGCATCACCATCATCGACTCAGTAGATGAACCTGAGGAGTACACGGGTCCGCAAGAGAGGTCGCACTCTTTTGTTTCTGCTTACTTTATGCATTGCTTAATATTACCTGCTAGTTTATCATCCTATTCATCTCTTAGACAATAAGTCAGGTCCAAATTAATGTTCAAACTTGAGTTTTAAAATGCTTGTGGGGCACATATCGAGGCAGCAATGAATAGTATATCGATCTACTATCTGTTTCATCTAGGGTATCTACTATGTCATTCATCTTGGGTGGGAAACAAACAGTAAAGCAGCCACCATCTGTGTTTTTATTAAATTAAGCTATCATTTGCCTGCTATCATTATTTTTGGATCTATCCACTGGTTGTTACCATCACTCTAGATTTTTGCATTCTCTCCTTACTTAATCTCACTATATATTTTTCGTATGCACGTCAGTTATTGTACACAGTCATGTTGAACATGTAGAGAAAAAGAGAAGAGTCTTGCGTGGCAATACAATGTCATGTAGACATCGCTCCATGGTGGGTGCAATGGCAACCCCACCCCCTCCTCCAGATTGTAATCCAGAGGAAGATAGCTGTTCAGAGGTGGAGTCAGAGGGAGCTGACCACTCCTATTTACACCCCGAGGTGTTTGCTCTAACTTGGCATGATGATGTTGGTCATATCATGCATATGGTGCCTTGCTTTGCTTACTTTCGACATCATATATGTCATCTGCTTAGTTTAGACATGTTTTGTAATGTTGTTTAGTTTCTATATCATATATGTGAATTATGCAATGCCATATTTTTTAGCCAGCCATAATATATGTGAAATATGCAATGCCATCCTGCTTAGACAGGCATCATATATTTGAATTATATCTTGCCATTCCTTTTTTTCATTACATTTTCATTTGTCGACAATGTTTGTACATTCAACTACTCTTCCTGTGAATCAGCCATTTGAGTGGGTGATGAAAAAATCTGGAGTGAAAACAAGTTCTTCAGAGCAGACAGTGCTACCTGTCGAAGCAGATCTCTTGCTGGGTCCAAATAGCTCCTCAGAGGAGGATTCAGAGACAGATGACCAGTCCTATCCCCCCCCCCCGAGGTGTATGCTCTAACTTGGCAGGGTTATACTGCTCATATCATGCATATGGTGTCTTGCATTGCATAGTTTAGACATCATATACACAATATTCAACACCATCTGCTTACTTTAGACATCGTATATGCGAATGCCATCAGCTTAGTATATAAATCACATATGTGAATTATATCATGCCATCATGTTTACTTAGATAACATGTATGTGAATTATGTCATGCGAACCTGTTTACTAAAGACATCATGTAATTATCTCATGCCATCCTTTTTAGTTAGTCATCATATCTTTGAATTATGTCATGCTATACTGCTTAGATAGACATCATATATGTGAAATTATGTCATGCTATCCTGTTTAGTTAAACAACATATATGTGAACTATTTCATGCCCTCTTTTTTCCACACTATCTATTGCATCTGTCTCATACAAGGTCTGTACATTCAACTACTTTTCTTGTTTATCAGCCATTTGAATTGGAGGGTGTGATGGCAGTATATAGCGGAGTAAAAACACGGTCTAAACAGTGCTACCTGTCGATGGAGATAACACCCCGGTTGTACTTGCACAAGAACCAGCCCTACCACACATAACCCAGACTATCGCAGATTGTACCCCTACTCCGATGGACAGAGAACCAACTTCACCCAATCTAACCCCAACTCCAGCAGATAGTAACCCAGTTCCAGTTGACACAGCACCATCTCCACGACAGAGCTCCCAAACAAGAGCAGTTAGTAAGGTAGCTCCAGTGCCCAAAGCGCCAGGAGTACCACGGCGAACCCCAACTCCACCAGTTAGTACACCTATTCCCGTGGACGAAGCAAAACCAGTCATCCGTAGTTTAGCGTCTATCGCATTTGATGTTGTTAAATCCTATGTGCGTATCTTCCCATCATGGAAATATTATACTGAAGATGAAGGAAAAAGCCAGTTGCAGGTGTTCCTCCATGAGTTATGTGTAAGTATTCATGGCAATTACTTTGCTTTGTCCCATACTTTCTACCTCCCTGCTGGTTATAACACAGCAAATGTTCCCATTTTTCTGTGTAGAGAACGACCGATTTGGAAACTCAGGATGAGGTAACCTGTGCTAATACCTCTGCTATCTTCAAGAATGCTTTGCGGCAGTATCGGAATTACCTGAAGAAAACGTATTTCACTGGCAAGGAAACTCATCAAATTCCCTTACTTTCTCCGGAGACACATTTACGGGACGATGACTGGGAACGCCTTGTTATGTATTGGTCTAGTCCCATGAATCAGGTAGAGCCTATGAGATCATATTTCATTCTAAAGTACTATATGGCTGCGTCTTATTGTACTCTCTTCTTGTAGAACAAGTGCTTAAACCTGCAGAACAACTGTTCTCAGGTAAGATTCCATAGCTATGGTGCATACTGCTTTGCTCTTGTATCACTGTATTTACTCATACCAACTAATTTTTAAATAGAAGGATCCAATCGAAACTCCAATGGCACAACAGGTATGTTTAAACATGTTTCTTTAACTGGTTTGCTCTTCTAAATTGCTCTATGTTGATTTCAATTTCAATTGTGTAGACAGTTGTCTTCTCATATCTTGCATATTACTAGCATCAAAACAGAGCCAATAATGTTGTTAGTTGTACATGTATACCCGTGGTACCCATCTGAAATCTTGTGGTGCCATGTAGTTTCCCACACTTATATTCTTTCAATGCTATTTTGTCTTGAATTGATATGATTTGAATTGTGTCTCTACTTTGATTTGGCAAGACAATGCAGTGATAGTAGCACATAGATATATGTTTGTTTGATGCTTTTATAATGTACTACTTTGCAATAGAAGACTTAATAGTTTAATCCTGTCCACCTTACTACTGAACTGGTTCACCAAAATGAGTTTCATATACTACATGATAAACCTGTTATGTGTCTGCTTGTTTCTTCTTTTAGAATGCTGATAGAATATTGGAGAAGAGTACCACATTAAGAAATGGTAAAGGAAGTAATGCAGATAAGGTTGAAGATAGTGAGACAACCTTGCTGGTCTCCAACAAAGCTGATAAAACAGATAAGGAAAACTATCTTGAAGACAGTGAGACAACCCAAAAGTACTATCTTGATGTAGTGTTTGAGTTACTGGCCACAACCGCTTGCACAAGCTCTTCAAACTCGCTGTCTGAATCAGTTTGATTTCTTGAGTCTGAACTACAAGCTGAAAGACATCGGTCACTGTGCTGCAACAAGAAGCCGAAGGACTGAGGAAGTACTTAAAGAATTCAGATGCATACTTTCTGGTGCAACAGCAAGCGTTGAAGGATTTTAGCGCCAAACAAAAGAAAGCTAATAAGCTTGCTAAGCTTATTGCCAGCATGGTGGATACCCAGGATAACGTTTCTTGAGCTCTTTTGAAGTCGTTTCAGTTCTGGACTTGTTTTGCTGCCGCGTTTATTTGCACTGGTGGCCAATTTAGATGCCCAGTGTATGTAATATGCTGCTTTGTTGTTCCCTTTATTTGCACTGGTGGCGAACTTTGATGCCCAGTGGATGTAATGTCTGTAATCGCCGTAATAGCCTAGCGTTAGTTGCTTGCTTATTTATTTACTTATAGTCTTTGTTTATTTGTTTCCTTATAGTCACGACAGTTCTTTTTTCCTCGGTTTGCTAGTGGCCGCAATAACCATGGGCCACATACGGGTCGTGGTAACGATGGGCCTCCTACGGGCCGTAGGATCAACGGGCCTCGTACGCGCCGTAGGATCCATGGGTCGTACTGTTCGTGGGCCAAAACCGGACCGCAATATGGACCGTAAAAGGGCCAAAATTGGAACCGTCCGTTTATGGGCCCAAACCATAATGGGCCGTTAACAGGCCGGAAGACAGCACAGGCTTAATTCTATCAACAGGCATGACGGGTCGTTAATGGGCCGGATTACAGGAGAGGATGAAAACGGTCCACCGGGTTAACGGGACACAAACGGACCGATTGTTACCACGGGCTGAATTTGGCCCATTAGCATAACAGGCCAGTAACGGACCGTAAGTAATCGAAGGCCAGAAATGAGCCCAAGAATTTATGGGCCCTTAGAAGGCCGAAAGAAAACACGGGCTGAAAGCGGCCCAACCGAATCATGGGCCGTTAATGGGCTCAAAGCAGTTTACTGTTCATGATGGGCCTGATTCACCACGGGCCGTTAATGGGCCAGCGATGCAAAAGGCCTCATATGGGCCGAAAGACTTCACGGGCCATAGATGGGCCGAAAGTGACAACGGGCTGGAATCATATGGGACGGCCCACATGACGCTACTAGGCCGAATTTTGAAAGGCCATAACGGGCGTGAGTATCCGGGCCGTAAATGGGCTGTATGCGAACAGTCCGGTAACAGGCTTTCCATGGGCCGGCCTGCTAACTTTTGACCAAGTCAAACGGGCCGGCCTTTTTAACCTAAATGGGCCACTGTTGGGCCGTGCCACGTGTTGACGTATCATAGGCGTCTCTCGTCCAATGAATGGATGACATCTGTCACAACGCCGAGCTGACACGTGGATCCGCCGGCGAATGAGAAATTTACACGTGGAAAATCGCCATTGGTCAGGGCTGCTAACGGGTTATCGGATCCAAACCCGCACCCGATAGCTTAACGGCGACCCGTTACGGTGGATGCCACGTGTTGGTTACCCTTGACGAAAACACTTCCATGACGCGACATTTATCGTCATGGAAGTGGACACTTCCGTGATGATAATTTTAGTATTGTCATGGAACACTTCTACGACAACACATGTATGACTATCTTGATTCTGTCATAAAATCGTCGCGGATGTACATGCATGACAAAAAACGTGACCTACTGTGACAAAGACGTATCATCGCGGAAGTGTTTTTTTTGTAGTGATGAGCATGCCGCTCGGCGCTGGCAGGAGGCCAAGGACCAGCCACGAGGAGGGTGCACGGGAACCTACCAGGTTCTACGTGCAGATCCATGACCAGGAGGACATCGTCATGCTTGTCATCCCGCCTGCCTTCAGGCCGGTGATGAAGCAATGGCTGGTCAGTGGCTCTCCTCGCGTCGTCAGCCTCTTCGCCAACAAGTGGTGCGAGTTCTGGGTCTAGGTGCAGATGTTTAAGGACCACATGGTGCTCGGGCGCGGCTGGGAGCACTTCTGCCGCCGGCACAAGATCGTCCCCGGTGACCTCCTAGTCTTCAGGCTCTCTGGGCTAGGGCTGAGGGTGCAGATCTTCAACGCCAACACCTCGAACATCTACAGGGTCCGGTGCACGAAGCACAGCTGCGTCAGCGACATCACTGAAGCCTACTAGTTTGTCTGTCAAGTTTGAACTGAAGTAGTTTAGATGTGAACTTAAACGTCTCTTTTGCTGTGAACTTGTCGATATTTTGCTGAGGGAGCAGCACCCTGGGGTCCAGCAGGGGCATGCGATGCCCTGCTGTTTTAAACTTATGCCTAGTAGTACTTGTTCTTGCTTAGTTCTTGATGTTCTTCCTGCTGTTTTTGCTTTGTTCTTGCTGTTATTGTGCTGCTGTTGATCATAGTGTGTTGTGTGTGTTGTGTGCTGCAAAATGGGTGGTAACTCCACCACATTTGAAAGGGGTGAGCAGACCAAGTACTTGCACACAACCAAACATGTGTAATTTGCATCTGCTCACCCCTAAAGCACAAACACAGGCAACCAAACAACTTGCACCCATCTAGGCCTTGATGCAATGCAGGCAACAAATCAACATGCAGATGTTGGTTTTTTGCCTGCATATGCTCAGCCAGGCCCAACTGGGACAAGCATGCAAAGTGCCCAAAAATGATGCAGGTAACCAAACGCGTCCATAGCGTCTGCAGCGTGTAGAGAGCAATATGAAATGGGGAATGTGGAGAAGACGCGTCTGAAGAAAAGGACATGGGAGTACTTACTGTGGGAGTCGTTTGCGAGAGAATGACCTCCTCGCACAGCCCCCCTAACCGGCCAGTGATGGCACACGAAGGTAGCCCGCAAAACGAACCCGGAAAAAAATGACCCTCCATCGACCCGAGAACAGTGCAGGAAAAGTGCCCAGGATTGCACGATTCGTAACCCGGTGCAGCCCAGCGACCGACCATGCCACGGAGCTGCTCACCCGAGTGAACACAGGGTCAGTGCAGGCCTACCCGGCACGATCAACCCGGCGCATCCCAGCAACCGACCACGCCGTGGAGCCGCCCACCCCAGTAAACAGCGGGTCGTGCAGGCCTACCCGGCACGATCAAACCCGGCGCAGCCCAGCAGCCGACCACGCAGCGGAGTGGCCCACCCTAGTGAATGTGGGACCTAGCTAGGGCGTCGCGCGCGGGCGCGACGCAAGCCGCCACACTACGGTGGTCCCGGCAGCGCCCGCGACCCTCCCGTCATGGACCTTTCAGTCAGGTCGCCCGGGTCCAAACCGTCCGGGCAGATCGCACGGCTCGGAGCGCCTCCAAGAGGCCCCAACGGAACAACATCGCGGGACGGACGGCTCGGAGGTGCTCTTCGCCCGCGAGGCGTACATGGAGACGGGTACTCCAGTATATTTTATAGGACTAAGGGCATCTCCAAAGCGGACCCTCAAGTCGCCCGCATCCGTCCAGACCGTGTTGTCTGGACACAGTTTGCCATCCAAGGCGGTACCCCATCGATCCGTATAGCGGTCCGGACGTCCGGTTTTCCGCAAACTGGAACCAAACAAGGGGGCTCACGCATCCTTCTCTCTCCGTCCGGATGGCGGAAGGCTGGCAATTAGCATTGGCCACTAATTATTAGCATTGCATTTGGCGGAAGGTTTGCCCTAGCAAGCATGCATTTGGCGGAAGGTTCACTAATTCGGCCGGCACACTTAATCAAAGCATATATTTGGCGGAAGCCTTTAATTAGCATGCACACTAATTAGCATTGCATGGCGGAAGCTACAAATAGGGCTGCAAGAAAAGCTCGAGGCTCGTGAGCCGCTCGAGATCGACTCGTATTTTGGCTTGACTCGGAAAAAAATGAGCTGAGTATGAGCACTTTATGTAGCTGGATTGAGAAACGAGCTAATCTTGAGCCAACACTGGCTCGCTCAATTTTAGCTCGATAGCTCGATGTCATATAATTATATTAAACAATATTGATATATATTAAAAAAAATAGGATAATTTATTGCCATATATGTTGCATACGATTTTTCTCAATTTTACCTAGTAGCAAACATGGAAACCTAATTATGCACGGAGAAAATTTAGCCTCAATATGGTACGTGGTCAGCCATGTGTTAAATATCCTACTATTCTCTTCTAAAGTTTGAGAGAGGACACACCTTCATTTTTCTATCTTTCCAGTTCATCCACAATCCCTAATTATCAAGTGCTAGTCTTCATTTGAGAGAGAATAAGTCAAATTTTATAGTGGTTTCCTATGTTGTGTTGTGGCCTATCATGTTTGAAAAATTGCCTTAGATTATCAATAAAATCATCTTATTTAGCTCAAAACTAGCTCGAGATCGATACAAGCTGAGCACGAGCCGCTTTCTACGGCTCGACCTTGAGCTTTGCTCAGTTTGAGCTTGCTCGAATTTTAGTATAATCTGAGTTCAGCCTAATCCAACTCGCTCGAACTCGACTCGTTTGCAGCCCTAGCTACAAATTATCATGCATTGTTTCATTTTTTTTCTTAATATTCATGGAAGTATTTGGCGGAAGCAACCTTAATCGTGCAAGTGTTTGGCGGAAGCAAACTTTAATCCATGCATGCAAGTTTGGCCTTTAGCAGAAGCTACATAGTAATCACACATGTTTTGGCGGAAGACTTTCTTTGTGCTTGGCGGAAGCTACTAATCCATGGATTAGTATCATAGTGAGTCACGCATATTTAACGGAAGATGTTAATAGCGGCGGACATTTATGGCAACGGTTACATGGCCGACTCCCGCTTCAGTGTTCATGGACTGGTCCTGGTCCGCGGACGGATGCGGTGTCCGGTTTGCGGGTCAGCGTTGAAGATGCCCTAATACTCCCGCAGTCATGCTCTAGGCAGAGGGGTACTGGGCATCGTCGTCGACCAGCTGCGCCTGCCCTCGTCGACCGCTGCACCCGTAGACACCGGCCTGTGCCGACGTCGATCGCCACGGCATGAGAAGCGTGGCCACTGTGCCCCATGTTAGCATTCATTCGTGCCATAGACAGTTTAGGTGCATGTTTGTTTTTTCCTTGTACGTGTACATGCCGTGGGCATGTTGCATAGCTGCGTGTGTGTGTGTAGCCCGGGTCGTGCGCTAGGCAGCCCGGGGCACTGGCCACTACCAGTTCAACGTGGGATGGCACATTGTGCGTGCTGGGAGTGGCGGAAGTATAGGATCAGCTGTTAGCTTAGTTTGCATGTAGCTCAAGTTATAAGGAATAAGGAGAAAACAGAAAAGCCGCAGGAAGTGTGCGCGGCACAAAAATCTCTTGCCATCTTTGTTTCAGTTAGTTACAGAGACAGTGTGAGTTCATCTTGATCGAGAGAGAGCACGCCGGCGACGACACCCCACCCGTTACGTACGCCAGCTGCATGCCGCTGATTTCCCCCGCCGTCGTGCTCCGATTTAATCGCCTGGTGTGCTGCGTCCACACACCACAAACACGCGCGTGATGTGCACCTCCGCGCGTCTCCCATGGAAAAGTCTGGTCTAGAGGAAGAAGAGGCATGGAAAGTTCAAAGGGTGGCTAACTAGTTATGGGAGAAGTTGATGCTGATGCTGAAACACGCGCACCTACGTCCTCACATTATTGCTTTGTTTTTGTACGGAGAAAGAAAGCTCCGGGTAACCACCACCACCGGCAGCTAAGCTGCGTTCCATGGCCGCAGCTTGTCTTTCTCAGGCTTGGTGCAGACGACACCAACGAAGCGCCTGAATCGGAATAGCTTCACACACGACGTTTTTTCGGACGGCGTAAGGACGATGTAGGATCTCACGTTCCTTATTTACAGAAGAATTTAATCCAAGGGTTATTAGCTACTGTCGTCTATGCGTTTGGCCGAAAAATCGTCGGCTGAGTAGCACTGCTCCGCCTGAATCATGCTGAATGTAGTTTTTTTTTTTTTTTGAGAGTACGTCAATGGCGTACCATATTTTTATAGAAGGTAGAAAGCATAATTACAAGAAGTGTTACCCGAATGCGCACAAATGGGTCGACACAGAACACCACTCCAACACCTACGAAACACACCTAGGCTAATTCCTCACAAAACGTTGCAAACCACCGACACCGCCACCCGCTTGCCTCCACTCGGCTACTTCCTCTAGGATCATATTGGCAAGCTCCCTAGGATCCTTTTGTTGATCAACTCTGTTAAAGACCCTCGCATTCCGTTGCTTCTAAAGTGCCCACATGACCGCAATAAACAAAGTGTCAAACCCTCTTTTATCGGCCTTGAGGAAGTGTCTTCTCTCTCTCAACCACCACTCCAGAGTCGTGTCCGATTGGAGCCGGTCATGCACGTTGATACGTATCGTGTCCTAGATAGTATACCAAACCTCCCGAGCATATCCACAACGCGACAAAATGTGGTCGACGTTGTCCTCGTCCTGCAAGCACGTGTAACAAGCAGACGACTCCTCCTGCAAACCATGTCGAGCGCGCCGATCAGAAGTCCACAGCCTATACTGCATTGCCAGCCAAGTGAAAATCTTGCACTTGAGCGGAGCCCAACTCCTCCACACACATGCTGCCATAGGTGTCCTCGGTAGCCCAGAGCATAGACTGGCATATATCGCACTGGCGGAGTACTGTCCAGTCGCGGTGCAGGTCCAAGTGAACGAGTCCTGTTCCTCCATGTTTCTTCCAACCGTGGTGATAGCATGGCACAAGTGAACGAGTTGCAGTTGGGCCATGAAAGAGCCGACCTGACAGTCCTCCATCCATCGATCATTGAGCAGTGCTTGTTGCACCGTGCGCATGCTCACCACCCTCGCTTGAACCGTTTCTTGTATCAGGGCGCAATATCCGCAACTGTGAGTCCATGTATCCATCGATCTCGCCAGAAAAAGACCCTATCTGCCACACCAACAGAGATATGTACAAGGCTGAATGTAGTCATAATTGATTCCTGGGATCAATCATGCCGTGAGAGTAATTGTTTTTTTTCTTGGGGTGTGTTGTAACACAAATAAACTCTATTCCCCTCTTAGATTTTTTTTGATGGAATGCCAATATGGCTTGCTTTATTAATTTACACCACACTTACATTGTCAATTAACAACGATAAAATAAAACTAGGGGATCATCAGCACAAAAACACCTCTCTGAATTACACTCCTGGGCTAGCTTATGCGCCACACAATTCACTTCCCTTGGACAATATGTGAAACTTTGCCGAACGTGCTTGCCTGGATACATATATCCTCGAATATTAGCACTACAGTTGTCGCGGAAAAAACCCCATTCTGAAGAATACTAATGACTTCTAAACAATCTGACTGGATCACCAATTTCTGACAACCAAGTTGGTTTGCGATATGAATTCCGTCCAAAACTGCTTGTGCTTCAGTAGTAGCCGCATATATCACGAAGGTAAATGAGTCAAATTTTTTGCCTTCTTTTTTTTTTTAAAAAGACGCCGATAAGTCCCGAACGTTCAGAATTTGCCCATGGCAAATCAAACGTTTTTTATGACAACTAGGTAAATGCCCGTGCGTTGCAACGGGGCATACTATTCTAATGGTAAAACAACAATCATGAGGCACTACTCTTCTCTTCTTATTTTTCGTCCACTGTCTTCATGTCTCCGCTTTCCTAATTCAGACTCATCATCTCTGTCAATGGCGCATCCGGCTCACAATCCCCCTCCCTCCACCCCCTTTCAAACACACACTTTATTTTCTTTGAATAACAGTGCCTCATATTCGGCTTCTATCATTGGGCATCCAATCTACCGAAGGATCATATGCATTATATTTGCCACCACAGGAAAATAATGTCATGGAATCCGATCAAACCAGTGGCCACAGACACTTTCGTACCACATGTCCTCCCACTAAACGCGCAAAGGCCTGAAATAAATCCAGGAAATGGTGAACCCTGGTGGGTTGGGGATACCATTGTCCTCCTAACCATCCAACCACATGTTGGCTCGCATTTGACCTAACTTTGTTTAGTAGACTCTAATATTTTCAAGAGAACAAAAATATTTGTACGCTATGATGGCATGCTTCAAGAAAGATTTAACAGATATTACCAAAATCATGTAATGAATGTAGATTCGTTCCGGGGATAGAAAAGTAGTAACATACAAAGTATGACAGAGTCAGCAAAGTTATACATGGTGTTGACATAAGCATTAGTCGTCTATAACTCCATTATGGTGGCAGCCACATAATCCAATGTGAGGATGGCACAATATTGTCAAGTTTCTTACCGGTGAAGATCTTGACTTGACCTTTCTTCTTAGTTTTACATGTTACTTGCACATTTGTTCGCAACAACAAAGCACTACTGAAAACTATCTCTCTCTCTCTCTCCGTCTCTCTCTCTCGCTCTCTCCCTTCCTCCCTCCCCCCTCCCTCCCTGAGCAACAAATAGCAAAAACAACATCTGTGCAGCATAATATATCTCATCTCGTCTCTCTTCTCACTGGGATCAATCTCTTCAACTTCCTAAACTATCTTATCTGTGATACCATCAAACAAATAAGCATAGAAAATGTCATCTCATCTCTCACTCCCTGTTGGACGCGCAACAACACGTCAGTGTAGCCAAAAGAATCTCTCTCTCTCATCTCTCACCGGTCTCCCTGCAGGTCTCCAGCACCGCGACGCTCTTGACCCGCTACAGCAGCGTGCTCTCCTGCCCCAGCGGCGCCCGGTCTCCCCTGCCGTTCCCCACTCCAACACCGCCCACTATCCCCACGTTCCCGCCGCCCCCATTTGGCACCTCACGGGCGCGAGCAAAGGAGTCAAGGACACCAGCACCCCATCGAGGTAGGTCTCCTGCGAAGGGAGGCGAGCTAGGGTACAGAGGGAAGGAGCAGGACGGCATTCTAGTTCAGCGTTGCCGATGGCAGCACGAAGGCGGGGCGACGACCTCGTCTAGGGCACAGCTTGGAGGCGGGGCGGCTCGACTGGGGGAGCAAGCGTGCTCGTCTCTGCTCGCTCACCACGTCGCCGTAGATCCACGGCCACCACTACTCTCTCCCAATCACATCATTGCAAAGAGAGGGAGGAGAGCCTCACCGATGTGCACTGGGCGGAGAGAGTTGCTGGGACAGAGGGAGGGTGGGCGGCGGCGGCGGCTTCAAGAGAGAAGAGATGTGTATCTGTGGTGGTTGTGCTTAGGACGACTGGACGAGGAGGCAGCGCGGAGGAGGCGGCGGCTTCCTGATCATGGGCATGATTATGCCGACAACTTTGAGGGCACAATGTTAGGAGAACACTTGTGTTGAATCGACCCGAATTGATGTTATGCTATGAGATACATTCGTCACAAGTTAATGGTTAATAACACAGAGAAAGTTAACGTTTGCATAATTCCTTAGACCATGAGAGTATCGAGTTTCTTCATGCTTGCTTCATGAACTTTGGGGTTTGTTAAACGTCATACGTAAATGGGTGGCTATTACGGCGGCTTACGGGTTCATGGAAAAGTATGTCAAGTAACTTGATAGCTCAAGATTGGGATTTGCTCCTCCGACGATGGAGAGATATCTCTGGGCCCTCTCGATGTTACGGTATCCACCATCGTCTGGCCAGACACATTGTGATTCGATCACAGGGATGCCGAAACACGGGAACGAGAAAAGAGAACAAAACCGGTAACGAGGTAACTGGCATTGTGGACAAGTGTTGATCCACGGGGATGCCGATGATTCTCACCTCGGGTATTTGTAACATATCGCGAAGCAACAGGAATAGCACACGGCAACTGGAGGTTCACTCGAATATTTATTCGTGTGGGTATAGGGGTCAATATGGGTGTCCACGGCTTCGATGTTGATCATTGATCGGAAACTGTTCCGGCCATGTCTATGCTTCACCGAACCTATAGGTTCACACGCTTAAGGGTCATCTATCTGCTGAATACTAGACAGGGAGTCTGAGAGAAAGTCATCGGAAAAGTTTCGGAGACAACGGAAAAGTTCCGGAGAGAGAGAACACCGGAAGGGTTTCGGTAAAACTGAAAATTTGTTTCAGGGTATACCATTAAGTCAAATTGGTTTCGGCACACGTCTGGAAATTCTTGGAGGGTGCCAGAATTGGTCTGGGAACTTCTGGGATTTTTCGGAGAAAAAAACCCGGAAATGTTCCGGAGCTGCCGGAACCACTTTGTTTGCTTTTCGCAGATGAAAATCACTAATCCGGAATTGTTTCGGAACGCGTCCAAAATCATTTTAGTGGAATTGTTCTAAGACCCACAGAAATATTTTCGGATTTAACGGCCGCGGAAAAATGTTTCCGTGAATAGTGAAAGTGCTTTTTGGGTTACTTTTTGGAAAGCCACCTTTTAGGGCTTTTGTCAAACTTCTAGAAGGAAAGACTTAGGGACTAAGGAACCCCTTTTGGGAGGGTCCCACTAGGGGGTGGCCGGCCAAGGATGCTCCTCCATGGAGCTCATTTGCCTCCCCATTATGCCTTCATGTGTGACATTTGCATGGGCATTTTGGGTTTTTTTGTGTGCCAATCCTACCCCTTGGTTTTCCTATAAATAGAGGTGGAGAGGTGCTCTCCACACTCACTCCTTTCTCACATACAAGTGCCATGCATGATCTGGCTTCTTCTCTCCCTCCTCGCAAAATAGTTTTGTACAGCTGAAAGGTTGTCTGCGTTTCGGTGGGAACTAGTTCTGGACGGCGAAGCCCTGCCGGATAGATGACACCGTATGTGTGCAACCCCATAGAGAGGTCGTAGGTTCGATCTTTTTGCCCGAGGGGCTGTTCGAGAGTGCCTCCTGAAGGGCTGTCCGAGTGACCGTCCGAGTTTTGAGGGTCCTCCCAAAGGGCTGTCCGTGACACCGTCCGAGGGACTGTCCGACCGCCTCCCGGAGGGCTGTCCGACGAGTAGACAAGGGAGAACATCCTCGCGGTTGGGAGGTTGTAAATCCTAGCTGCGGGGATCTGCACCGCCGATCGTCATCGACTCTACTTCCGCTGCACTACGAGTCGGTAACGAAAAGATCAAACCTTGTATGCAGTCTCCATAGTGGTCCTGGGCTGGTGCGTAGGTCGGAATTTTTTTGTTTTCTGCTGCGTTCCCCTACAGTGGCATCATGAGACGTGCTATGCGTAGATGCAGGTTGTGATCTAGAATACATAGAGATGTATGGGTGTTGCTCAATATAATTTGTAGTAGACGAGTTCTACTGCTGATAATTATTTGTGCGGGTAGCAAATGAAATATGTTACTCGATGTTCTTGTTGCTTCCCTGGAATTTGCATATTTCTGATCTTGATAACATCATGGTGGAGTTTCAAAGTTCTGGCAATCCGCGATCCTGATTGATCAACGAAGTGCTAACAGTTCTTTGAATTCCACCATAGTTAAAAAGAAAGATGAAATTTCGCAGACGAAAAGGCAATGCAGATATGGTCTGCACGGGGGTCATGCGTATGACGAAGTTCAGTATGGGGCTCGAGATTTTATTATCTCGTGTTTCAAACACCCCGCAAAGTTAATCTAGCGACTTGAATAATCATACTTGATGATGGACGTTGGTAGCTTCGGTTTGTTTCAAAACCTTAGAAGCCACGTAAAACAAATTTTGCATAAACCGATTGGAGGCGTCTAACTTGGTTTTGCAGGATGTGCATGTGATGTGGTATAGCAGTGCTCATAATAATTTGATTATGTATGAGATGACTATATGATGTAAAATTAACATGACCTGCATGTCATGATTCGGCATGATGGCTGCAACCATATGATTGTCACCTTAATGACCTGCGTGTCAACCTTAAGTAATGCACTTATTTTATTAGCTATAGAGATAGCAATATTATCTGGTGCATCGACAAGGTGGTGGCAAACTTCGCGAAGGTGAACACCGACGCGAATGCCGAAGACGAAGAAATAAAGACTTCTCCGTCAGAAAAGGCTATACCATATCATGCTATTATGAATTGCCTGAGATGTTTATCCCTTTGATGCACCCTTTTTGATTGCGCGGTAGTCGCTTTTTATTAGGGTGATCTCTCACAAAAATATCAAGTAGTTAGTGTTCTCCCAAGTGTAGCACCGTCACGGCACCTATCTTCTCGGAGTGCGTCATGTTTCCGTGAGTACAAACGATTAGAGAAGTGTGAGGCGGGTGAGTTGAGACCTCGCAGCGAGATCACTTGGTTGTCTTGACGTTCTGGCATGAAAGTCATGAGCTCGGAACACGCGCATCGAAAGATGAACAAGAGTCACATAGAGATGTGATCGGCAAGTTGGCCTACCGATTGAAGTTCCCGTCATCAGTGATGTTCCCATCAATGGCGTTGAATTGAAATGCGGATCTTGAATCACTCAAAATCAATTATGAGAGATATTGATTTGAGTGGGAGCGCATTGTAGAATTAACTTGTTTAATTCTCAGTGCAATTAATTATGGACTTTGTCTAAAGTGAAATTTGCATAATAGTTGTAGAATAATGGCTCGCGTTTCCACCTTCCCTGTTAAAATTGAATAAGCTGTTAAATATCTGGTTAAAACTTTACGGTTGGTAACGTAATGTGAGGATTGTCCTCAAAAGTGCCGAGAAGGACTTTGTCCTATCGCATGCTTTTGGTATTCTCCCGCTAATGCTATGGATAACGTGACTCTTGTCCTTCGATCCAAAAGCTAGAATTCTGTTATGGTCAAGTGCAATATGTTTGTTTCCATGAGACCCGAACTTCAAAAGTTTGGGATAGCTATGTGATATTCATGGAACTGAAAATCATTTTCAGACACAAACAAAGGCTAAAAGATATGTGATATCCAAAGCAATGTTTGTTTTGCAAACTATTAGTAGAAGTGTTTACTATGCATTTGACTAATAACAAAGGATCCAGTAGAACGCCTGTCATATTATGATGGTAAATAAAACAACAACTTAAGAGAAAGGAAATGTCCGAGGGGTGTTAGTATGACTTACACACCTAGGAAGTCTGGGGCTGACGCCACTCTTCAAGTTGGTGCTTCTTCTGAGAGAAGGAGAATTATTGGAAGTAAAACTGTTAGAAGTATAAAGGCAGAAAGAGAGAAGACTGGAATATCCAGCTTATGTATGAAAGGCATACAAGCTATTGATGTATAGAAGGCTGGTCGAAGAAATAGTACTTGGGAATTATGATTAAACATGTTAATCACTGATTCTTGGGTATTGTGAGTTGATCACAGAGATACCCGCTCGATTGCTTTCCGTTGCAATTCGATGCAAGAACTACTACGACCTAAAAGACTGGCCGGAGTGAGGTTTAGATACACGCTGGGAATATAGTAAATGTTACTATACCTTCCATTGGTGTATTACCGTCTGTATTTATTTTCATAATTCATTTTAGAGTTTTACACACTCTATCCCATTGCATAAGGTATCTTGCAAGAAGGTTGTTCATAAGAGAACTTTTGATGTTCGGTGTTATGAATAACATAAGGGCCATACTTTCATTATGAATGAGATGTATGTTATGAATATTGATAATAATACATTACCTCTGTATTTACTTTCATAATTCATTTTAGAGTTTTATACACTCTAGCCCATTTGTATAATGTTTGTTGCAAGAGTGTTGTTCATAAAAGAACAATTGTTGTTCAGTATTATGAATAACATAAGGGCCATATTTCCATCAAGGATGGGACGTATGTTATGAATATTGATGGTAATATGATACATCCATAACACTGACACTAAATGTCGCAAGACTAAAAGAATACCACACATGTGTGGCACTGCATTTGGTCACATTGGAGAAACCCGCATGGAGAAATTCCATAATGATGGATTTTGAAGTCGTTTGATTATGAATCATCTGACACTTGCAACTTTCCTCCGAAAAGTGAAGTGACTGAAATACCGTTCACAGGCCATAAGGAACGAGCAAATAACTTATTGGTGATCATACATCATGATGTGTGTAGTCCGATAAATGTTGTTGCTGGCAGTGGATTTGTCTATCTTCTAGAATGACTCAAGTAGATATATGGGTATTTACTTGATGAGACGTGAGTCTGGATTTTTTGAAATCATTCAAAAGGTTTTTAAAATGAAGTAGAAATTATTGTAACAAGAAAATTATGTTTCTGCAATTGGATTGCTGAAAGAAATATTTGAGTTACAAGTTTAGCGAATGTCTGATGAGTTGTGAAAATAGTTTCATAACTTACACCTCCCGGAACACCACTGTGAGTGGAATGTCTGAGAAGATGTAATCAAACCATTTATGACATGGTAAGATCAAAGATGACATAAATCAATTTGCCATTATCCCTTTTAAAGTAATGCTTTAGAGACCGCGACTTTTACACTGAAAAGAGCGCCATCATGTCTGTTGAAATGACGCCATGGTATGGTACGCCCAACCATGCTTTGTCTTTTCTTAACATTTGGAATATGGGGCTTGTGTAAAATATTTACAAACCTATTCCAAATCAGACAAGTACTACTTTGTAGGTTATCCCTAGTAATTGGGAATTCCTCCACCACTATACCGAGGCAAAAAGGTTTGCCACCAAGAACGGTATGCTTTTAAAGAGAATGGTTCTTGCAAAAAGGTGAGTGGGAGGACAGTGCGACTCGACGAGATAACAGTATCTTCGTCATCAGATCAAAGGAAAGAAACCTTGAAAGTAATTCCAGAGTTTCCTACTGCGACTGATACGGAAGCCTCTACATGAGATGTATGGAGTTCGGTCGAACTTGCAACTGAACCACGTAGGCAAAACTCGTGCAAACCTCTCAGGTGCGCAAGCGAGATATTATTGTTAGACAACAGTATACCTACAATAAACAAGGAAGCGTTGATGGGCCCTGACTCCGGAATTGGCTAACACTACTGGAATCAGGGACTTTGCCATCTGCCAGCTCTTTGCCGTCTGCTGGCAGACGGCAAAGATCTGGCTGATGGTAAAGACACTGTTTGCCATCAGCCAGCTCTTTGCCGTCTGCTAGCGGACGGCAAAGTTTCTTTGCCGTCCGCTAGCAGACGGTAAAGAGGTGGGGTGGGGCCCAGTGGAGGCCAGTTAACTGCAACGGCCCACCCCACCTCTTTGCCGTCTGCTAGCGGACGGCAAAGAATCTTTGCCGTCTGCTAGCAGACGGCAAAGAAAATACCTACTAACGGCCCTAACGCCCCCCCCCTCCACTCTCTCCACTCTCTCTGCCTCTCCCCTCCCGACCCCGACCCCACGCCGCCCGCCGCACCCGCCGCCGCCCCCGACCCGCCCCGGCCCACCGCCCGCCGCTCGCCGCCGCCGCACCCGCGACTGCCGACGCCGCCCCACTGCCCCACCCCGTGTCCGCGCGGCCGCGCCCAGGCCTGCCCCTCGCCGCCCCGTCGCGGCCCGGCCGCCCCCTCGCCGCCCCGTCGTGGCCCGGACGCCGGCCAGCCCCGTCGCCGCCCCCTCGCCGGCCAACCCCTCTGCCCCCCTCTGGTGAGCTACCCCTCCTGCCCCTTTTTTTCTGTTTTTTTTTTTTTTCTGTTTAGGTTTTAGATATTTAGACATTTAGGAGTTTAGATACTTAGATGTTTAGGTTTTTAGATATTTAGACATTTAGGTAGAAAGAAACCTAGAAGAAAGAAAAAGAAGAAAAGAAAAAGGAAAAAAAGGAAAAAGAAAAAGGAAAAGAAGAAAAAATAAGAAGAAGAAGAAGAAGAAGAAGAAGAAGAAGAAGAAGAAGAAGAAAAAGAAAAAGAAGAAGAGGAGGAGGAGAAGAAAAAATAAGAAGAAGAAGAAGAAGAAGAAGAAGAAGAAGAAGAAGAAGAGGAGGAGGAGAGGAGGAGAAGAAGAAGAGGAAAAAGGAAAGGAAGAAGAAAAGAAGAGGAGGAGGAGAAGAAAAAAGAAGAAGAAGAAGAAGAAGAAGAAGAAGAAGGAAAAAAGGAAGAAAAGGAAGAAGAGGAAGAAGAAGAAAAGGAAAAAGAGGAAAAAAAAGACCCCGACACCCGGACCCCGACCCCGACACGACACCCCGACCCCGACACGACACCCCGACACCCCGACCCTGACATGACACCCCGACCCCGACATGACACCCCAACACGACATCCGACACACCCCGACACCCCGACACGACACCCCGACACCCCGACACCACGACACCCCGACACCCCGACCCGACACCCCGACACCCCGACACCACGATAGCCCGACACCACGACACCCCCGACGCCGACACCTCTTCGGCCTTCCAGAGGCCGACGGGGTCATATATTTCCCTATTTTGTTATGAAAAACATCATATATATTTGTGTTGATCGGGTGGATTTAAATGTCCAGTTCTTTCGTTGCTGCGAGGGTCTGGTGTTCGACGACCTCCCCGTGCGTATGACGAGCTCCGCCCCTGCGTTCGTGGGTGAGCACAAATGACATCTCCTCCTCCCCCCTTCATTTGCTCTGTTCCGGTCTTCGTGCCGATGAAACTTGCTAGCTATAGGTGTCAATCATCAGTATGCGTGACCACTATGCATCTCCCGTTCGAAAGGGTTACATCTATAAATATGCATGCATTTGCATATTTATAACCGTGATTCTTTCGAATTGTCCAACGTTATCCATGGACAGCCCGAGTATGTGTAGATTGGGTTCATTTTCCCATATGCTCTACTCCGGATCCGATGCAGAATTTCGTCAGTGCCTCCCTGTTGTTCTCCGGGTACACATCCTCTCTGCTTATTGCCGATACGTGTATCAGGAGAACAGCGGGGAGGTGCTGCCGAAATTTTGCGTCAGATCCGGAGCCGAGCATGGGAAAACGAACCCATCTACACATACTCGGGTGGGATTAGGACCTATCTTTACCTACTAGCGTCTAGGTTGCATGGACGTAATAAAACTGACAAACTCTATTAACTGATGAATATGGTTTGCTGAATTATGTATATATTTCTTGTGTGTCCAGTAGCTAGGCAAGATGAGTGATCGTGCGTGGATGTACACCGGTCACACTAGTCAGAAAGACATGACCCATGAATGGATAAGAAAAACCAAGGGGTTTGTGAGAGCCGCATTTGCAAATGGACAGGAAACAACCTGGTGCCCCTGTGTCGAGTGCGACAACTTTCATAAGAAGTCAGAGTTTGAAATGATCAAACACCTGCAGAAGTTAGGTTTTACGCCTAATTATAAGGTCTGGACATTTCATGGTGAGTCTGCCCAACGTGCCAGAGCTGAGGAGGGCCGTCGTCGCACCGACGAGCAAGGTACCGGGATGGAAGACATGGTGGAAGACTTTGATGATGCTCGGGATTCGGACGATGAGATGGAGGAATCTGCAAAAGCCTTCAATGATATGTTGGAGTCTTCAAAACGTCCTCTCCACGAGCACACTGAGCTTTGTCAGCTGGATGCCATCGCACAAGTAATGGCTCTGAAGGCTCAATCCAACTTGGGCAGAGAATGCTACGACGCGATAATGACACTATTTGGACGTTTTCTACCCAAAGGCCATGTAATGCCTGCAAACCTGTACCAGTCGGACAAAATCCTCCGTGTACTTAAGATGCCCTATGAGAAGATAGATGCTTGTGAGAAAGGATGTGCCTTATTTAGGCTTGAGTATGCAGACTTGAAGTATTGTCCCGTTTGCCAGTCTTCTAGGTATGTTGAGGTAGACAACGGTATGGGTGAGAAGAGTCAGACAAAAATCCCAGTTAATGTTCTTCGGTATATGCCAATCATACCAAGACTTCAACGTCTTTTCATGGTCGAAGAGACGGCCAGACAGATGACATGGCACAAATTGGGCAAAAGAACCGAACTAGATGCAGATGGGGAGCCGATGTTGGTACACACATCGGACGCTTTTGCGTGGAAGCGCTTCGATGCAATACATCATGCTAAAGCGGCAGATCCAAGGCATCCTCGAATCGCCATAAGCACGGATGGGTTCAATGTGTTTGGTATGATGGCAGCCCAATACAATTGTTGGCCTGTATTTGTCATTCCACTCAATCTCCCCCCCCCGGACAGATTATGCAAAGAAAGAACATTTTCCTGACGTTGATAATTCCAGGGCCCAACTATCCGGGGAAGAGTATGAATGTGTACATGCAGCCGCTTAAGGATGAACTGCAAGAAGCTTGGGATAATGGGATCATGACATACGACGCCGCTACAAAAAAAACTTCCTAATGCGTGTGTGGTACATGTACTCGATGCATGACTTGCCGGCGTATGCGCTATTCGTTGGCTGGTGTGTGCATGGAAGGTTCCTGTGCCCCACATGCAAGGCAGCTCTTGAGTTTCGTCGGCTGCAGACGGGTGGCAAGTTTTCTTGCTTCGACATGCATAGACAGTTCCTGGATCCTCGCCATAAGTTCAGAAAAGACAAGAAGAACTTCATCAAAGGTAGAGTTGTCAAAAACTCTGCACCACCTGCGTTGACAGGCCAACAGACCCTGGATCAGTTAAACTCTCTCGAGCCGGATCCAGAGCGTCCAGGGTATTTCAAGGGGTATAATTCGGAACACGCCTGGACTCACAAGACATGCTTGTGGGATCTGCCTTACTTCAAAGACCTCCTTTGCCCACACAACATCGACGTGATGCACACTGAAAAGAATGTCGGCGAGGCCCTCTTTGGTACATTGTTCGGCATAGAGGGGAAAACAAAGGATAATCCTAAGGCTAGAGTCGATCAGCAGGCTCTATGTGATAGACCACTACAAAACATGCGACAACCGAAAGGAAAGAAGAACTGGACGAAGCCAAAGGCATGGTTCAATCTTGGAAGGCCAGTTATGAGGGAAATACTCCTGTGGGTGAAAAATGAGTTGATGTTCCCCGATGGGTATGCAGCGAATCTAAAGAGGGGAGCGAGCCTTGAAAAATTGAAAATATTTGGTATCAAGAGTCATGATTGGCACATATGGCTTGAGCGGGTAATGCCGGTGATGTTGCGTGGCTTTATCCCTGAGGATGAATGTCTAGTACTGGCAGAGCTGAGCTATTTCTTCCGTGTTCTTTGTGCGAAAGAACTATCGCCTGGCTTGCTAGAAGAACTGGAAGAGTTGGCGCCGGAGTTGATCTGCAAGTTAGAGAAGATCTTTCCACCGGGCTTCTTTAATCCAATGCAGCATTTGATTTTGCATCTCCCGACCGAGGCACGATTGGGGGGGCCCGAGCAGAATCGTTGGTGCTACGCAACTGAGAGGATGCAGAAGACGCTTCGAGAAAAATGTAAAAATAAACGTCGAATTGAAGCATCAATGGCCGAGGCATTCATTACTGAGGAGGCGGCAAACTTCGTGACAGCACACTACGAAGCCAAAAATCGTCATTTGCATAATCCGAAGCCTCGGTACAATGTTGGCGACCCTAAAAAGGGTGGATCCAACCTCAGCCTATTCAAAGGGAAGCTCGCACCAGCCGGTGCTTATACTTCCTTACCGTTGGATGTCGACGAATGGCGGACCATTACGTTGTATATCTTGAACAACCTAACAGAAGTGCGGCCGTACATCGAGTAAGTTCTCGGTATATTGTTTCGCAACCTCTAATTCCTTTGAACTGCTCTTATTCCCGGATATTTGATACAGTCGATACGTCACCGAATTCTCGTATGGAGCGGTGATCCAAAAGGATTCCGTCGAAGAGTATGAGCTTCTGGCAATGCATGGAGGCGGCTATCCCGGTTTCATCTCTTGGTTCAAACAAACAGTAATTTCCATTAGACCATTTCATTTCTTCGTCTAATTTCCGGCTAATGCAACAATCCTTTCGTATTAAACTTGTAGGCTAGTTTAGAGTCTATGGACGCCGAATTGAGACAAGTCGCAAATGGTTTTGACTATAAGGTCCGTTCATTTGACAAATACGACATCAACGGGTATCGCTTTCGTACCTATGGCAAAGAGCTATCTATGGCCGACCGAAAGTCTACAAATTGTTGTGTCTCTGCTATCGGCGAAGGAGGTACCGAGTATTATGGAAGAGTTGAAGCAATTTATGAACTTCTATTCTATGGTGCAAACCCACCGAACGTCGTAGTCTTCAAATGTTATTGGTTCCAGCCGAAGGAGACTAGAAGGACTCATGAACATCTAGGGCTAGTCGAAATCAAACAAAGCACCCATTTGGATGTTCCCGATGTCTATATTACGGCTCAACAGGCGACCCAAGTTTTCTATCTATCGTGGGCCTGCCAAACTGATCCAAATCTGAATGGTTGGGATGTCGTTTATGATGTGCCGCCACGTGTTAGACCACCTCCCCCCAATGAAGAGGATTATGAACCTCACATTAACCCAGACACATATGAAGGAGAATTCTTCCAAGAAACACGTCTTTCCAAAAAACGTTTCAAGAACCGCTCTACTTCACACCAGAACATTGAAGTAGACAGCGGCAGTGAATCCGAGCCTGAGCCGGAACAAGAAGAGGTTACTGCTGCGGATGACCTGTCAATGCTTGACCGATTACGTACAGGAGGCCTTCCACATGTTGATGCATTTATTGATGATGATGATGAGCACGTCATTACTGATAGTGATGATGATGATGATGCATTTATTGACCCCGAAGCATATATAGACGATGATGATGCATTTATTAATGATGACGATGAAGATTAATATTATAGTTCATGCCAGGTATTCAATTATTATTATGTAAATATATATTATTAATTAGTTCATGTTAGGTATTCAATTTTTTATTATGTTCATGATGATGATACACTTAAATTATATACATATTATTCATGTCAGGTATTCATTCTTTAACCTAGGATAGCTCTAAAATGACCTATACTTAGCATTTATTCCTCCAAAATGAATTTATATGCTTAGCTAGCTCAAAAATTACATAACAACCTTAATTAGCTCCAAAATGACCTATTTAACCTAGGATAGCTCTAAAATAACCTATACTTAGCATTTATTCCTCCAAAATGACTTAATATGCTTAGGTAGCTCAAAAATGACATAATAACCTTAATTAGCTCCAAAATGACCTATTTAACCTAGGATAGCTCTAAAATGACCTATACTTAGCATTTATTCCTCCAAAATGAATTTATATGCTTAGCTAGCTCAAAAATAACATAATAACCTTAATTAGCTCAAAAATGACCTATTTAACATATGATAGCTCTAAAATGACCTATACTTAGCATTTATTCCTCCAAAATGACTTTATATGCTTAGCTAGCTAAAAAATGGACCTATTTAACCTTGGATAGCTCTAAAATGACCTATTTAACCTAGGATAGCTCTAAAATGACCTATACTTAGCATTTATTCCTCCAAAATGACTTAATATGCTTAGCTAGCTCAAAAATGACATAATATGCTTAAGAAATGACCTATTTAGCTCCAAAATGACTTAATATGCTTAATTAGCTCAAAAATGGCATAATTACTTATGTTAGCACAAAAATGACCTATACTTAGCTTTTTTTAGTTCATTTATGATATACTTAGCATATTTAGGTCAAAAATGGCCTATTTACCTAGGTTAGCTCTAAAATGACACAAGTAAGCAATAAGAAGAAGAACAAGAAGAGGAGAAAAATTCTAGTCTTCTTCTTCTTCTTCTTCTTCTAGTCTTCTTCTTCTAACTTTCTTCTTTCTCATTTTGCAGATTTGATTCACTTCACGGAAGCTTGCGTTCATGGAGTCCTTGTCCTTCCATTTTCTTTTGATTTTGTAGGATCAACAATGTGACACTTGCATATGTATGTATAGATGAATGAAACTTGCATATGTATGGATGAGACTTGCATATGTTTTGATTTGGTATGTGTTGGATGATCATATCCATATGGCTTGCATATTATTTGCATATGTGTTGTTTATTATGTGGTGGATGAGACATATTATGTGGTGGATAAGACATAATGTTTTGCCTTATTATGTGATTCTGAATATATATATATATGTGTGTGTTTGAATTTCTGTGAAAATGAATTGATATAAGAAAAAACAGAAAAAACAGTTGCTATATAGCCACTTTGCCGTCTGCTAGCAGACGGCAAAGTGGGCACGTGGCAGCAGCCTGTGCAACCTGGGCTGGCCTATTTGGCCTCTTTGCCGTCTGCTGGCAGACGGCAAAGACCTTTGCTTCTTTGCCGTCTGCTGGCAGACGGCAAAGAGCCTGCGTTGGCCCAGCTGACGCATGACGTCAGCTGACGTCAGCTGCAGCTCTTTGCCGTCTGCTGGCAGACGGCAAAGAGCGCCGTTAGCCCTCTAACGGGGCTGGCACCTTTTGTATGCCGTCCAGGTGCTTTGTCGTCTGCCAGCAGACGGCAAAGAGGCCTTTGCCAGCAGCCGTTCAGCCGGAGTGTTGGCCGTCTGCTGGCAGACGGCAAAGGCTTTGCCGTCCGCAAAGTATGCCTTTGCCGTCTGCTATGGCAGACGGCAAAGCAGCTGATTCCTGTAGTGTAAATGCCAATATAATCCGAGATAGCTTCCATATAAATGATTCAAGATTTTATCTTGATAAACCCTTCGGAAGACTTGGAGTCTATCAAACATTAATGGAACTATAAACTGATGTGGATAAAATGTTTTATCCATAAAGCTCGACTTGTTGCAATAACAAATTCAAGGAGTTGACTACGATGAGATTGTCTCACCGTAGCGATGCTTAAAGTCAGATCGGGTTAAAGTAGCAATTAGATACATATTTCAATCTTGAGATATGATACATGGATGCCAAAAGGATTTCCAAGTGATGGAAATGCAACCTAGGCCTTGCATGTGATACAGTCCGAAGTATTTTGTCAATCCAGAGGATGCTAGTAAGTATGCAAACTTCAGAGTTCCAGCAATGGCCAGAAGAGAGCAAAATGGAGTTGGAATCTTCGTTTTGATGAAATAGTCAAAAGAGTTTGATTTCATCAATGGATAACGAAGATGCTTGTGATTACAAGAAAGTAAGTGGGAGCATAATAATATTTCTAAAAACTTTGTGTGCTTGACACATTGTTGATTGGAAATAATATAAATTTCTTGACACGAATTAGGACTTCATTGAAAATAGTTTTTCGATGAAGTGCTTGGGCTAAATAGCCTAGATATTAGGCATATTTATCTACAAGATAGAATTGCCTAATAGGCTAAGCCAAAAATACATATTGACAAGATGCTAAAACAGTTTAGCATAAGAACGCCAAGGAGTGATTCTTGCCGAAGTCACATGGAAAGAGTTTTGCAAGACTCGGTGTCCCAAAACACTGATGAGCAAAATACATGATGGAGATTCCACACGCTCTTGTGTTTGGATTAATCATGTATTCCATGGTATGTAAAACAACCAGATATGTCTGATACTCCCAAAGCTGTTGCGAGTATAGATACCAAAGTGATCAAAGTACTGATCATGGGACAACAGTGAAAAATGTCATTAAGTACTAAAGTAGCACTGATGACATGTTTTCTCGCAAGCAGAGATTATGAAGTGCTCGTTGTAAGTAATTACATCGATACAGTCTTTATCAATGCTCCATGCGATTTTCGATTTAAGTTAAGGGTTTTGTGTAATACACAATATGGTGGCACGGTAGTTGGAAATTGTTCCAAACAGGTTACTGTGGCGAATTCTATAACAAAGGCTAAGTATGTTGACGCTTTGGAAGCGACAAAGAAGATGTTGAATGATATAGTTCATTCATGAACTTAGTATGGTTCCAAAATGGCTTTGGTCAATGGAACACTATTGCAGATAGTTGCTCCATAGCTCAGTCTGAGGAATCAAGGTTTGACCTGTGATTCACATATATACAAAGCCAAGTCCACACAAAATATGAATTTTGTGAAAGCGTGAAAACGCGAGGAGATGCAAAGATACACACGGAACTGAAGTTGTCAGATCCGTTGGACATCAGACTATACCACAAGCGAAGCATTTTTTACACCGGTATGCCATAGGTGTAAAGTGCATTAGGATTGACTAAATTATTGACTCTAGTGCAAGTGGGAGTTTGTAGGAGATATGCCCTAGAGGCAATAATAAATGTTATTGTTTATCTCCATGTTCATAATTATGTTTATGTTCCATGCTATAACTGCTATGGTTCTCGAGTCTGCAATAACCACGAGACTCGAAGGAAGACTCATATGCACGTGTGGAATAATAAACGGTAAAATGTATTCCTAGTCTGGCCTCTAAGACTAGCTCAAGTGTTGCATGATGGTTCTGTTTTCCTGATCATGCATGATGATGCCGGCAACTTTGAGGGCACAATGTTAGGAGAACACTTGTGTTGAATCGACCCGAATTGATGTTATGCTATGAGATACATTTGTCACAAGTTAATGGTTAATAACACAGAGAAAGCTAACGTTTGCATAATTCCTTAGACCATGAGAGTATCGAGTTTCTTCATGCTTGCTTCATGAACTTTGGGGTTTGTTAAACGTCATCCGTAAATGGGTGGCTATTACGGCGGCTTACGGGTTCATGGAAGAGTATGTCAAGTAACTTGATAGCTCAAGATTGGGATTTGCTCCTCCGACGATGGAGATATATCTCTAGGCCCTCCCGGTGTTACGGTATCCACCATCGTCTGGCCAGACACATTGTGATTTGATCACAGGGATGCCGGAACACAGGAACGAGAAAAGAGAATAAAACCGGTAACGAGGTAACTGGCATTGTGGACAAGTGTTGATCCACGGGGATGCCGATGATTCTCACCTCGGGTATTTGTAACATATCGTGAAGCAACAGGAATAGCACACGGCAACTGGAGGTTCACTCGAATATTTATTCGTGTGGGTATAGGGGTCAATATGGGTGTCCACGGCTCCGATGTTGATCATTGATCGGAAAGTGTTCCGGCCATGTCTATGCTTCACCGAACCTATAGGGTCACACGCTTAAGAGTCATCTATCTGCTGAATACTAGACAGGGAGTCTGAGAGAAAGTCACCAGAAAAGTTTCGGAGACAACGGAAAAGTTCCGGAGAGAGAGGACAACGGAAGGGTTTCGGTAAAACTGAAAAGTTGTTTCAGGGTATACCATTAAGTCAAATTGGTTTCGGCACACGTCTGGAAATTCTTGGAGGGTGCTAGAATTGGTCTGGGAACTTCTGGGATTTTTCGGAGAAAAAAACCCGGAAATGTTCCGGAGCTGCCGGAACCGCTTTGTTTGCTTTTCGCAGATGAAAATCACTAATACAGAATTGTTTCAGAACGCGTCCAAAATCATTTTAGTGTGTACTGGAATTGTTCTAAGACCCATAGAAATATTTTCGGATTTAATGGTCGCGGAAAAATGTTTCCGTGAATAGTGAAAGTGCTTTTTGGGTTACTTTTTGGAAAGCCACCTTTTAGGGCTTTTGTCAAGCTTCTAGAAGGAAAGACTTAGGGACTAAGGAACCCTTTTGGGAGGGTCCCACTAGGGGGTGGCCGGCCAAGGATGCTCCTTTGCCTCCCCATTATGCCCTTCATGTGACATTTGCATGGGCATTTTGGGTTTTTTTGTGTGCCAATCCTACCCCTTGGTTTTCCTATAAATAGAGGTAGAGAGGTGCTCTCCACACTCACTCCTTTCTCACATACAAGTGCCATGCATGATCTGGCTTCTTCTCTCCCTCCCCGCAAAATAGTTTTGTAGAGCCGAAAGGCTGTCTGGGTTCCGGTGGGAACTAGTTCTGGACGGCGAAGCCCTGCCGGATAGATGACACCGTATGTGTGTAACCCCGTAGAGAAGTCGTAGGTTCGATCTTTTTGCCCGAGGGGTTGTTCGAGAGTGCCTCCCGAAGGGCTGTCCGAGTGACCGTCCGAGTTTTGAGGGTCTTCCCGAAGGGCTGTCTGTGACACCGTCCGAGGGACTGTCCGACCGCCTCCCGGAGGGCTGTCCGACGAGCAGACAAGGAAGAACATCCTCGCGGTTGGGAGGTTGTAAATCCTAGCTGCGGGGATCTGCACCACCGATCGTCATCGACTCTACTTCCGCTGCGCTACAAGTCGGTAATGAAAAGATCAAACCTTGTATGCAGTCTCCATAGTGGTCCTGGGCTGGTGCGTAGGTCGGAATTTTTTTGTTTTCTACTGCGTTCCCCTACCAAACTTTCACGAGGTTTTGGAGTGTGTAGACTGCATAATTGGTCAGTTTTGTCATCGTGACACTGTAGAGGCCCGGTTTATTTATTTGTATTAGCTTGATGCTTTAGTGAAACTACCATTCACATGGTTGTTGCTTATTTTAGAACAAGTGATCCAACTTTCACCAATTTTGGCCTCGTTTAAAAGATGTCATTAGGGGAATAGATGGAACATACGTTAAGAGCCTCTTTGATTCACATGATTGTAAAAATGCATAAACAGAATAAAAAAACACATAATTGCAATGTCATGCCATTGGAATTCTTTCTATGATTTGATTTGTTGGATTGCATCACATGGAAAACAAATGATTATTTCCATGAGGTTTAATTGGACGCATAATTTCCTATGAAATGTAATGCAAATATATCTTTAGATAAAATCACAATAGGATTTTATTCTACAAATCAAACAACCACCGTAGCAAAAGTTCCTAAGGCTCCCAATCCTCTAAATTTCTCAACAGCAAAATCTTTAAACTATGTTCTCTAGTACACTAGAGTATGGAATGGTAGAACTTTTGTATTCTAAATTTTAGTATATATTATGCCTCTAGTGTGTCATCCCATCGTTTTGCGTTTTATTATTTGACATATGGGTCAGCCTTGTCAAGACGGCGACAAATGATTAAACATGGTACATATGTGTTTAGTATTTAAATTCAGGATGATAGTTACACATTCCATAAATCTGGTATATTTACCATCACTCGTGTTGTCTTATGGTGTAAAAATAAAAATTACTATGAAATACTATACAAAAAGTATTATCAACTCCCAACCTCAAATATTTAATACATGGCTTGTATTTCTAGGTGGGTGAAGTACTATCAAACACAAGGAAGAGAGTTTAAACCAAGTCTGGCTAGCCCATCATAAGTTTTCCTAGGAGTTCGTCTTAGTAGAAACTTAACCATCCAATTAATGTGATTACACTATATCAGACTCAAATACCCATCAAGGTTAATTCTTGGACTTTGACATGTTTCGCCGGAAAACGTGAAACCACTCACCAACTAGGATTATGCTGTCATGTATTCCCTGAATTGGGTATTTACAGTCACTCGTGCTCCCTTCGGATTTGAAAAGTGAAATTTACTCACCAAATTTGCACAAAAAACTTACAAAACTCAAATAGTATGTGGCTTGTAAATATTTATCTGATCCCTCCTGATAAGTCCGCTTTGGTTGGCTTGAAGAATGAGGCGTTGGGGATGGTGCATATGCTCCAAGAGTTTCTCTTTGATGAAGGTTCAGCGTGATAAAGATAGGGTCGCCCGTGAGATTGCTGGATTTTATTTTAAGAGTGGTTCTCATGGTGTTTTAGTTGGTACCGTTCCACCGTACATGGCGTTTTGGGTCGACAATGATTGTACCAACATTTTATTGTATATAAGGGTGATGTCAGAAAAATGTGGCTTGTATTTCTAAGGGAATGAAAGTAACAAACAAGTGGAAGGGAATTTAAACAAGCCTGGCTAGCCCATAACTAGTTGTCCTAGCGAGTTTGTTAGGACCACATAGTCAAACACCTATGGTACAAAGAAACTTAACAATCCCATTATTATGGTTGCGCTATTTCAGCCTCACAAATGCCCATCAAGTTAATGTTTAGACTTTGACATATCTGCTTTGAAAACGTGAAAGAACATCTAACCGCTCGCCAACTATGGGAATTTGTGGTGCTCTACGGGCAACAAACAAGGTGAACTAAGAATAGCTTAGAAGGTTAGGCTTCCTATGGTGGATCACCTGAGTTCAAATTCAAACTTGGCATTGATGCTTGCATATTTCCTAAATTTATTCTAGTCATTCCAGCGCTATTATTTCAGTGTTATGGCGTGCACTACGAAATGTCTGTGATGATTTTGTCAATGTCAAGACCTGCCGGCTCGGTCTCACCAAGGTGTTCATAGTAGTAAGGGTGTGTGCGCGGAAAGTGGATTTTTTGCTCACTCCCACGGTGCCTGGAATTTTTAAACATTCAAATCAACCTTTTAAGTTTCAAAAAAATCTGAAAAAAATACACAAGTAATTATAGATGTGTGTGAAATTTCATCACGACATATGTACAAAAAAAATCATGTAATTTTATAGTGAATAGTACGCTTGCTAGAAATACGTGATTTTTTTTTCCATTTTTGTGTAGCTCGCATAAAAAGGTATTTCAACATGAAACTTCTCAGACAAGTAGTGTACATCCATATGTATATGTGTATTTTTTTAGAATTTTTTGAAACTCAAAATTTTGATTTTTGATTTTTTTTTCAAATAAAGGGCTTCATAGAGCTCGAGCTCCATTAGGCATCTCCGTGTGTGTGCGTGTCTTCATAGAGGTAATTGTGTTTGAGCGTGTCTTCATAGAGGTAATTGTGTTTGAGCGTGTCTTCATAGAGGTAATTGTGTGTGAGCGTGCAAGTGTCCACATTTTTATTGTGCTTTTAAAAAGCCATGTATCCATTGTTTTACCAAAGAACTTTGGTGAGATAGACAAGAATTGCGGGAGAGAGAGACGGTAACTCTGAAAAATAGAATATCAGAGTTTTATTACAGTGTGTGATCATAGTGGACATCGCGACGTACCACGGTGGCGCTCTAGGGAGAGAAACGCCGGGCATCCTCGTCGACCAGCTGTACCTGCCTCGCTCTCGTCGACCGCTGCATCCGGGCACACCCGTACGTCGCCCGTGGAAAAGTCGGAGGAGGAACAGGCAAAGGGTGGTGGTGCATGATGGTGCTGGTGCTGAAACACGCGCACGTACGGCCGCCCATTTGCTTTGTGTTTTTTCTTTTTGACACTAGCCATAGCGAAGAGTAACATACACATATCCCTAGACTATGTTAATACCTTCATAGTGGTAAGTAACATAAGTATGGTGTCATGCAAAGCTTTATTTATTAGGTTATATAGACTCATATATTGTATTAGGATATGTGATGTTACAGTAACTAGCTAAGTTACTCAAATTACCTCTTTCCTCATTAACTCATTGCCACATAGGCAAATTTGTTGAGTTGGACTCATGTTACTGCTGAAGTTACTCCCACTATGGCTAGTCTGATGGAGAAAAAGCTCCGGCCTCTGGGTAATTAAGAGCATCTTCAATAGCTGCCTTAAAATATCATTTCAGACTCGAGTAAAATTTAGGGCACCAAAAAAAGCATCTACCGCGAGCTCATATGCTCTTGGATGAATAGTAAATTCAAAAAAAATAGTTAAAATTTTTAAAAAATTCTGAATTTTTTTCTGACAAACTTTAAAGAATGTTTGTAGTGCTTGCAAAGTATATTTGCCACTCACTTCCACCAATGCGATTTTTGTGCCACTGACTTACACTAATGCGATTTTATGATGAAACTTTACAAGCACTACAAACATACCCTAAAGTTTGCCAAAATAATTCAATTTTTTTAAAAAAAAATCTATTTTTTTTTATTTTACCGTTAACATCAGGAGCATTTGAGTTCGAGCTGAGAAAAGTACTTTCAATCAAAAAGTGCATTTTTGGGCACGACAAAGTGTCGTCTCCAACAGCTACCCTATAATAGGGCACCCAGAACAACAAAACCATTTTTTTAAAACAAACATTGAAACTAGTTCGACCATATTTCATACTTCGGAACTACTTGGATCACATTCAAAGTTTATACATGCAACATAGTTCAACTACAAACTTAACTACGATATGCAAACCTAAACTACGACATGCAAACTTAAACTACTACTACGACATGCAAACTACAAACACACTACACATTATCCCAGTCAATGTCATTATGGTCGGAATCCTCCTCCTTCTTGACCCCGTATGAAGGCCCTGCCTCGGCGTTGTTCTTGCGCTCAGATTCCTTGAGATCCTTCTTCCAGTAGAACTCCATCTCGTTCTGCACGTACTCCAGGTGCTCCCTCGCTAACCTTGTCATCGCCTCCTCGTCGCTCTCACGGATGTTGTCCCGCTCGTCGATAACAATGTGGGTAACCGGCTTGATCGGGCTAGACTCAATGGTCACTGGAGGCCCGACATGCTCCGCCGCCGCCCGAGACTCGATCTCCGGAAAGTTGAGCTTCTCGCGCAGCAGCCCGAGCCTCCACGCCGCGATGTTGTAGGCGCAGGCGGCAATGTCAGCCGTCGGGTAGGTGCCGAGCCAGTACCTTCGGTCACCGTGCTAGAACACGACGCCAAAGCGGCCGAACGGCCGCGGACGCACCCCCTTAAATCCGGCATTGCCCTTTCCCTTCGGCAGCATGGCGAGGAGGCGGCGGCGCCGGGGAAGGAGGCGGCGACTCCCGGAAGGAGGTGGTGAGGCGGCAAGGATGCGACGACAGCATGGCGGACGGCGGATTGCGGATTCCGGCTGTGGGTGCGCGGCGGATTTCGGCGGCGGCGGCCGGCGGGTAGATGCGGTGAGTGGATCCGGCGACGACGGGGTGCGGCAGCCGTGGATATGTAGGCGGTTGCGGCAACTATGGATGAAGGCTGCGGGGGCGGCTGCTAGCAGTTTTGGATTTGCGGCAGCCGCCCCCTGATGTATATTTGCAACACCGGCTGCCGCATTTTAGGGCTGCCCAATTTCTTTTTAAAATAATTGTGATATACCAGCTGTTGAAGGTGGCATTTTGCCTCCAAGTGACCTAAAAAATGCTGCTGTCCTAAAATATGGCAGCTAACTGCGTCCCATGGCCGCAGCTTTGGTATCTTTCATGCTAAATAAATGGTCTTTATGGAACTTAAGTACTTCACTGAATTTTTGGCAAATTATTTGTATCACTTACGAGAAATTGCATCAAACGGACTAGAGATTCCGAGAGGGATATACTGCAGATTGTGCATCACATGCAAGATTCAGTCCTGATGATAAGCTACACTAAAACCACTATTGACGCCACACCCTTGTAGGGGTGTCAAAACACACCGAGATACGCCAAGACTCCTTTAGGAGATGCAAATAAGTTTTTAGGTTGGTCGGTGAGGTACTTAATTGTAAATAAAGGTTATTTAGTATAAATAACTATGTTGTTGGTTTTCCAGAGGAAGCACCTGAATTTTAGTTACACAATTGGGGATTTTCTGTTGACTCATGTGTTCGCAACATTCTCCCCATGCCGAAGTAGGCATTTAGCGTCCATAGCAAAAAGACAAGCACATGGATGGCGTCATGGGTTATCTTTTGTAACATCGACATCCATCCCACATCATCACACAACAAAAGATTCTGAAAAAAATGAACTGACGTGCTTGACTCTTTCTTTATGTGCTTCTTTCACTCTGGTTGGTTGAACAGAAGGAGAGGTTTCTAAAAGCATTCTACAGCATGTTTTGGATGAGAGGTCAGTGTGTTTCACTAGTTACACAATGATCGAAAAGTATGGGCTATTGCAACAAGTATGGGCTAAACACAACTTGCAACAAGTCTTCCGAAGAAACACTGACACGCTTCTTATGGACTATGCGGACATGTCATACCAATGGTGATGTTTTAGACCGATTTGGACATAGTTTGTCCACCGCAGGTCGAGATTTTCATGAGGTTTTGGAGTGTGTAGACTGCGAAATGGTCAGTTTTGTCATCATGCCACTATAGGGGCTAGGTTTATTTGTTTGTATCGTTAACTTGATGTTTACGTAAAATTATCCTTCACATGGTAGTTGATTATTTCAGATCAAATGATCCAACTTTCACCAAACTTCATCCTACATTCAGAAGATATAAATTTTGGCCTGATTAAAAAACACTACTAGGGGAATATACGGAACACACGTTAAGAGTCTCTTTGATCCACATGATCATAAAAATGCAGAAATAGGAAAAACACATGATTGCAGTGTTATGCTCATTGAAATTATTTACCCTTACATGATTTTTGTTTGTTAAACTGTATCATAGGATAAACAAATGATTATGTTTAAGAGTTATAAGTGGATGCAGAATTTCCTATGAAATGTAATGCAAAGGGATCTTTAGGGCAAAAAATACTACATGATTCGATTTTACAAATCAAACAACCACTGCAGCAAAAAATTCTAAGGATTCTAATCCTCTAAATTTCTCTGTCCTTTGAATAAAAAATGCTCAAAATTTTGCCCGAGTAGTGCATCCAGACACACGTGACGCGTACACCCATCTCCCGTGGAAAATAAGAGGAAAAGAGGCATAGAAAACACAAAAGGACGGTTAAACTAGTTATGGAAGACGTTGATGCATGATGATGCTGATGTTGAAACACGCACACGTACGTTCTCAAATTTGCTTCCCTTGATTTTTTTTTCCGGAGAAAGCTCCGGGTAACCAGCATCAGCTGGGCCGCGTTCCATGGCCGCGGCTTGTCTTTCCTTTTCAGGCTTGCTGTTGGTTTTGCAGACAAGCTGGAAGAGAAAGCATGGGTATTTTGGTTATCCGACTGACAGAGAAAGCATGGGTTATTCTGCTTCAAAACATATATGAAGATAATGAGATGTCGTGTTCGTCTCTGGTAAATGCCTCTTTCACTCTATCCAGTTGGGGGGAAGAAGTTTCTGAAAGGGGGCTTACTCCATGGTCAGGATTAGGTCAGTGTTTCGCTGGTTACATAGCGACTTTTGGTCCAGAAACATGGGAAATCAACTTGCGGAATGCTCACCGAAGAAGCATTAGCCAACTTTTTACGAACTTGCAAAATGGTTCCCAAAAGTTCTTCCTTCAGTTAGAAGATCTAAATTTTTTGCTTCATTCGAAGAATGCCATGGGAACCATAGACGGAGGCATAGACGTGTACACATCGCCTAACGTGGAAAAACACAAGGAAGCTCCAGGCAACCACCATTAGCACCTGGTTCCATTTTCCATGGCCGCATGCAGCATGAATCCTTTTTCAGGTTCCTGTTTGTTTTCACGGACAACCCGAAGAAGACGAATCACCAGAATTTTGGTTATTTGATTTGACTGGGGATCTCCCTTGACTGAACCGTATCGCGCGGCGCGAATGACTGATTGCAAACCAAAAAGGACAAACACTTGGATAACATGGTGGGCTGTCTTCTGTGACATAACCATCTCACATCAATATCATCAGAGAACAAAAGGCTTCTGGAAACAATGAGATGTGTTCGGCTCCGTTATATGCTTCTTTTAACTCTACTGGGTTCAAGGAGAGGTTTCTAAAAGCTTTCTACAGCATGATCTTTTGCTTGAGAAGTATATGGATCAAAGCCAACTTGCAACATGTGCTCCAACTATATTTCACCAAAGTTTATAGAAATATGTGCTCATATCTACAATATCGAATATACACAGTACAAAAAATATATACTACTATTATATAGAATTAGGGCAATGCTAGAACTTTAAATAATTTGGAACGGAATGAATATTTTAGACCGAATGATCAAACTTTCACCAAAAGTCATCATACGGTTAGGAGATCTAAATTTTGGCCTCATTTCAAGAGGGGCATAGATGGAAGATAAGTTCATGTGATTGTGCCTGAGTAGTGTGCATCCAGACTCTCGTCTCCCTTCGAAAACAAGGCATGCAAGTGCTTACCTAGTTATGGAAGACGTTGATGATGCTCCTGCCCATGCTGAAACTCGTGCGCGCAGACACACAGCCTCTCCATTGCTTGTTTTCGTATGCTATAAGCTTCGTTCCATGGCCGCAGCTTGTTCTTTTTCAGTCTTCCCGTTGGTTTTGCAGACAACCTGGAGGAAACACCAGAATTTTGGTTCCTTCCCTTGACTGCTGCAGGAATCCCCGCAAAATTTCTGCGTATGAAGTACTCATTTAGTGACCAAAGCAAAATGTTTTCAAGTTGCCGTGTTTGAATCCGTTCAACGCTTCTTTCAGTACATAATTAAAACTGTCTGTGGATCTCTACAGATACTGTACTCATCCAGAGGAGATACTTACAAATCATCCAGCTTCTTTACAAGTCTGGTTGAAAAAAAAACGGAGCCTCAAAAGGCCGCTGTGGGTATTTACAGGACAAAAAGGGGAGGCGCGCGCCTCAGTCTAGATATTCAGCAGTCATCTCCTAACCCACGGTGCTATGAGTTGCCGAAGGCAGTCACATACGAGACCACGACGGTGATGTCATCCAGCTTCCCACCATAGTACCGGTACCCAGCGTGTTGGGCCGCGGTCGAAAACGGCGTCTGCCTGTTCTTGTCCTGTGCCCGCTGGCGTGCGAGCGCCGCTATCTTCTGGGCTGTCACTTGAGGGTCCAGGCCAGCTCTGCTTGCGTGGACCACTACTGCTGTTATGTCGTTGTTGTACAGGTTATCGAACAACCCATCTGTTCCAGCGACAATTACATCGCCAGAAGCGACAGGCACCTTGAAGACCTGAGTATACAGGCACAGCAGGCAAGACAACATGGGTGTTAACAAGGACTACAATTTGCAGTATGTGACGATTTCTAGGCTAACATGTGCTCATATGTTTTAAGAGATGGATACAGAATGGAGTATAATTCATGTGACACGTGGATTATAGAATTGCTAATCTATATGGCTATTATATATGCATTTGTTTCACCTGGGAGTACTAGTATAATCCATCAGCACAGAGGTTTCTCTATGCAAATTTACTAGAACATAAAACTATGTTTCCATTAAAAAAATAGCCACAAGCCGTGAATATTTGTGAACGACCAAATTGTGCCCATATACACTGGTTACTACAAAAACAAAAGCGTTATCAGCAGTATATGAACATACCTGTGCAGCATTAGGCAAGTCATTCGAGTTGCCACTCTCAAGTTGGTAGGAGAAATTGAAATCATGTTGTTGTACAGGTGACCTACACAATGTGCAGCCATCTCGGATGACTATAAAGCCACTGTCGCCAAGATTAATTGCTTGTATTCCCTGAAATAATGTACAACCAAATCTGAAACAATCATGATAATCTAAGAACTGAACAAGTTAAACACTCAGGTCGGTTTTGTGGCATTATATCATCAACAAAGAATGGTGATCAACTTTTAGCTTCTCTTACTGATGCCAAAGCCATAGACAAGGAAACATGTAATCATGTCACAGCAAAAATAAACAAGATCAGTAACCAACCTGATCTGTTAAAGCAATGATACATGCGGTCGATGAACCCGGCACTGTTGTGCTACTATGGGCCTTCTCTAGTACCCTCATAAGATCAATTGAATCTTTTGGCTCTTCTTCTATTGCGGTTACTGCATTAGACATAATATCTCTAGCATATTGACCTGCATCAATACCATAGCTTGCCCAACCACCAACGCCATCAGCTACGCCTATAGCCTGTTCATCCCAAATAAAATGTGCATCCTCACCACCAGTTTCTTCCTTATCCGGATGTGGTAGATAACAAACCCCTGAAACAAGCTTCAAGGACCTATCTCCTAACATAGTCCTGAAATAGTGATCAATGTTTTAGAATAATCTAAGCACATATATCCAGTCATAACATAATCACCACAATACATATGAGAAACACCATGATGCAGTGCTTAAGCACAACACCCGAGCAGAGGGCACATGACTCTGTGTCAAGACTCATGACATAGGTGGTCGAGGGAAGCAAGCTCTATCTCCATGAGAGTTAAATATCTAAACTTCCTAATTCGAGTTAACTGTGATACCTATCCCTTATAATCGCAACTGTGTCCTGCTTTTGCAATCAGTGCACCCTTGGTGGCCCACTTGAGGCTGTAAATTACATTACATACCCCACGTGACAGCAATTATTCTGATTTTCTTTCTTCTGAGGAGAGTTTCTTCACTAGCAGACTTTTTTCTCTCACCAATCTCTACCAACTTATCATAATTCCTTATGGCCCATTGAAAACCTATGAGCATGAATTTCCAATGACTATTAGTTATCTAGATGAACAGGTCCTCCACTCCATGCCCCAGTGCCAAATTTCATTAGAAAACTGTAAAAACTGTCGAGTTTTGACATGATTAGCATTTTTACAACAACCGGAGTCACAATGCGGAAAATGAGAAGACAATGACCATGAATTGGACAAGTGCTAAAACCTCAACAGTGGGAACCTCATGTGAGCTAATTCGAAATTCAAAAGGTACTCACTAAGCTAGCATGCGCCGATTGCGAAATTAAACAGGCAGATACACAAGAGGGAACATACTTATCTGAGGTGCCTGCGGATTTCTCTGGCTGCGAGACATCCGCCTCGCGGGCGGCTGGGCTGAAAGACACCTCTTCCGGAGCAGCACCGGTCGCGAAGGCGCGCCCGCCGCCGACGAGCAGCTGCTCCACCAGCATGCCCGGCCTGGGCACGCTGCTCGCGGCGCACCGGAACCACCAGGACCCGCCGCCGCCGGCGGCGGGCCCTCCCCAGATGCCGACGAACCCGGCCGCTTCGCTCCCCTGCAATCCGCGCGCGGGAGACAGCAGGGCCCCGCCCGGGCCCGGCAGCGCGGCGGAGGACGCGGCCCTCGGCGCGCCGGCGCCGCCCCGGAGCAGCCGCGCGGCCGCGCGCCGAAGCGCGATCGCCGGGGACATACTGCCGCGTCGTCCCTGCTGCGCCCAAGACGCTCCGGCGAAGGTGGTGAAACCCTAGGGTGCGGGAGAGGGAGGAAGAAGGATGAGATGCCGTGCCGTGTCGGGGCAAAAGGATGCAACAGTTTTTCAACGCGGTTTATTTTTTTCGCACTGGCTAGGAAGGAGCGTTCATTCTGGAAAGAATATACGATGCAAACTTTTTTTGGAAAGAATATACGAAATCTTATGCGGTCTCTGTCGAATTTATCAGTCCAGTGGTTGTGGCTGATTTTAGTATAAACGTGGACCATTGTCCTGCAAAAAGTTGGACGCCAATATTCAGTGATCGTCAAACCGTGAAGATGATTGAAACGAACTATTCATTCGATGAGGAAGGATCGCTTCAGCAAACGATTTCTTTCGGTAGAACAAAGCACCTGGCGCGACCCCAATGGCTCGACATGCCATCTGACGAGTCTCCCCCGCTTTATTCTTTAAATATTGCCAAACAAAAGGCTCAGTTGACTGGTTTTTGCAAAACAAATTGCTATTGACAAAAAAATATACAAAAAGGTAGAGAAACATATATTTACATCTATCATATTCTAATTTATAAAAACTGTCATGCTATACTTAAAAAAAACTCCATCCTTTAATTTATAAAAACAAAAAACAAAAAAGTTGTAAGACAAAGAAATCGTCATGGTCTAAATAATGAAATTGTCATGCTACCTAAAAAAACTACCATGGTCTAAATAATTAAACTGTTATGGTACCTACAATAGAACTATCATGGTGCGATTAAAAAAATTGCCATGGTCTAATTAAAAAAATTGTCATGGTCTAAATAATGAAATAGCCATGCTAACTACAAAAAAAATACCATGCTCTGATTAATAAAATTGTGATGGTCTAAATAATATAATTGCCAAGCTACCTATAAAAGATTACACATGGCAACTTCAGAAAATTTATCCTCTAAAAAATATGACAACTTTGGGGATTTGTAATGGGCTCATGGCAAAAATTATAAAATTTCCAATGACAAGTTTAGATAATTTTTTTTCAAAAAAACATGGCAACTTTTGGGATTTGTAATGGACACATGGAAAAATTAGGATTTTTTGTTCCTTGTGAAGAAATTTTAGAGTTTCTAGAATTTTCCGCACGAAATTTTCAAAAGAAAAATCAAATTCAAAAAATATTTAGCTTCCAAATATATAGCAAGTTTAACCATATATGCTTAAAATTCGCTTCCAGTTCAAGTTGAACTAAAACCACGACACTTATTATGGATCAGTGTGAGTATATATGAAAAAAATAGAAAAAAGGAAGTGAAAAAAAAATGACAAGCCCTAATGGTTAACCTTACAAGTTACGACATCTCTAACCGAATTCTCAATAGACCCCCTCCTAAATTTCTTCTCAAATCTCAACTCCTCAAATACGAGGAGCTCAAAAATGTATGAGGCAAGTCGAACCCTCAAGTTTAACTCCTCAAATCCAAATTATGCACAAACACCTCATTCGAAACTCAACGAAGGAGTAGTTAATAACACACCGTGGTAGTTCATAATTAAAAGTAAATAGAACTTACTTGGAGCTAAAACGAGTTGATTTAAGCTAAAACGAGCCGTAATCCTAGTCGGAGTCGAGGTTTATCACCGCCGGCTTGCCGGATCCAGCTACCTTGGTGTCGTGGGTGCCCTACCACAGCACTGACGCATCGCCGAGTCATCGACGGGGCGGTTGGGCTTCGCCTCACGCTCGTCAGCGATGGTCAATGATATAGTCGACTGGTGGCTATATGATGTGGGGGACGACGACAATCACGAAACAATCAACACTTCTGGCAAAAGAATACTCCCTCGGCCCCATAATATAAGAACTAGCTTCAAAAATGTTCTTATATTTTGAGAGAGAGGGAGTAGAAAATATCAACCTGGCCGTCGGATTAGAGATGAACAACACACAATGATTGGGAATTTTTAATACTTAGATTATATCCGTGCCATCCATCTCCGATCCAACGATTGAGACTAATTTTTTCTATTTTTCACCGCAAGCTCTGTTTCTATTGCATAGTCGTTCGCCCGTGACTCCTCTTCTTGGTCCCGAAGCCATCCACGCGGACCGCGCCTCCTTCGCTCGCCATGGCGTCCAGAGATCTCCGACGGCTGCTCGACGGTGCAGCCCTTGTCGCCCGCGAGGCCGCCAGGCGCTCCTCCGGACCCGACGTCCTCAGGTCCGCCCTCCTCGCCGCCACCGACCTCGCCGGCCTCACCAGGGGCACCCCTCGCCGCCCGCAGCCCGTTCCCCTTCCTCCTGAATCCCACCCCGAGGGAGCAGACTCGTCTCCCCCCTCGTCGTCCTCCGTCGTGTACTTCTCCCACGACGACGCGCCGCCGCTCGAACCCTCATTGGAGCAGCAACCCCCGCCGCGAGAATCCCTCCACCCCGTCCAGGCGCGGGAGATCACCGGCACCCATTCAACCGCTGCAGCCGCGGCTGTGGCTGAACCGGAAGCCGTGACCGTAGCTAGACCCAAAGACGAGGCGGTTCGCTCTGAGCTCTCACCGTCATCCACTCCCACGCCCTCGCCTGCGCCTGCGCTGGTGGAGAAGAGGCGCCGGCCAAGGGAGCGGAATGTTCCCTCCACACCGTTCACCCGAGCCCTCGGGTCAGTATGTTACACTTTGCAACGATACTGACTGAAAGAAATGTTTATTGTTGTTTACTTGTATATATGTATGTATGAATCGAATGCCACTAAATCTTCTTCTTTCTCAATGATGTGCCGAAAAAAATTTAAGGTTTGCAGGTCTGGGTGCCGGGCTCGCATGGGGAGGTCTACAGGAATCAGCTCGGCGGGTGGTTTATGGTACACCTGTTGGGGATGGCAAGCAGTCAGCACTCTCGCCGTTCTTGTCCGATCAGAACGCTGAGCGTGTTGCCCTTGCGCTGTGTCGGATGCGGGGAGCGGCGCTCAAGGTGGGACAGCTGCTGAGCATCCAGGACGAATCGCTCGTGCCCCCGCCGGTATTATTTGAAGCTGATGCTGCAATATTTTGGGTTTGGCCTTTTGTTATGTGCTTGTGATGTGCCACTGAATTTGTGTGCTGATTTTATGTAGGTGTTGGCAGCTCTTGATATTGTTCGTCAAGGTGCCGATGTTATGCCGAGGAAGCAGCTGAATTCTGTCCTTGATGCCGAGCTTGGTCAAGGTTGGTCCTCTAGGCTAAGGAGTTTCGACTATGAACCTTTGGCTGCAGCGAGTATCGGACAGGTTGGTCTGGCTGAGGCAACTCTCTTAGACTTTAAATAATTGCATACATAATTGAAGTTTTGAGTTTTGACAGTCATCAACATTTCATCACCCACTGAAGCTAATATACTATTCATTCCCTCTTTTTTATCAGGTCCATCGGGCGGTCTTGAAGGATGGTTCGGATGTTGTGATGAAAATACAATATCCTGGAGTTGCTGACAGTATAGAGAGTGATATCGAGAATGTTAGGCGACTCCTGACTTACACAAATCTCATCCCTAAAGGTCTTTTCCTTGATAGAGCTATAAAGGTAATTTAAAAATAAATTATAAAGCAACACAGATCATTCACTATCTTTTTTCTTTTCTTATTTTACACATGCATACTATTTTGACAGATATATTTGTATGTCCAAACCATGTCTCTCAAAATAGTATTTGTTCTCAAATGATTGTTGATCTGTGCTTTGGTCCTGAGGTTGCACGGATAATTAACCGGAGGCCAAGGCTAGCGGTGTGGGGTAGCTGTGGTCGACGTGGTAGGTAGCAGGAGATTGAGAAACTAGAGAATTGGATTGGATCCAGAGAGCATATGGGGAAGAGAGATGTCACATGGTCGGTGATTTGTGGAAGGATTAAGGGAAGATGATAACCTCTCTACGGAGCTACGCCAGCCATAATGGGCCTTCCGTGTAGCGAAGGCAGTGCTGGAGAAGGGAGAGGGATAGTTGAGATCTGTTTATTGCTTGCCTGTAAGGAGCTAGAGGTAGTCATTATATAGCCCATGTAAATGACTTGAGGCCTAAGTTCAGATCCTAACAAACTTGGGAACAAACTCTAGAGAAGGATCCTATTACTAAATTAAAAGGATACAGATTAATTCTCTATCTATCTGCTGATGGCTGCACCAGCTGAAGCCCTCACCTGACAGAGACTTATCTTATTGCCTGATCCAGAATGATACAATGGACATGCTTATGTAGCATTGCCTAGGACTCAATTAAACTAGGACTACTTGCCAAGGACATGTATTGTACCTCCTAACTTAACCTATAATTCTATGGCTGGACTCCTCAAGCATTGGCTGCTCCTTGCTGAATCCGAGTTAGTCTCTGTCTTTGCAGAGTTGTCAGATTCAGTAAGCTGCCCCTGATCTTGTCTTGCTGGCTGGCCAGCTGCAACTCTTCCTTAACCTTCTATTCCTGACCCCTTACGTGACTACTCTTTGAACCACCTTGACATCACAACGATCGTACAGAAATATGCTACTAGCTCCGATCCATAATAAGTGTCGCAGTTTTGAACTAACCCCAGTTCAAAACAGTGACACTTATTTTGGATCGGAGGGAGTATTTGCTATTTGAAGTAGTGTACACAAGAATATGCTAACACCGTTTGCAGATGCTGTAGCCTATATGCGAAATGATCAACCCAGGCCATCCTTACTTAAATTTCAGCTATATCAAAATGAAATACGAAAACACTGAAGCCATGCAAAAAATTACTGTCATTTATAGTCTTTCGCCACACATTTCATGATCTTATGAGTTCTGAACCGAAAAAATGGTATTCTGAAATCTAAATAACATAGGTTTCCAATATTGAGCTAAAATTGTTGCAAATTCATGGATGACAGAGCATAATTTCTTCCATTTTCATATTATACAGGTTGCAAAGCAAGAGCTGGCAAGGGAATGTGATTATTTCTTAGAAGCAAGCAACCAGAAGCGGTACAAAGAGTTGCTCTCTGATAGTGAGGGCTATTACGTCCCTGAGGTCACTGATGAATTGTCGAGCAAAAAGGTGTTGACATCAGAGTTTATTCCAGGTACTTCTGATTTTTTTTTTCATTCTGCATATTTTTTGTCTATGATGTTATAGTTTGCGAAGCTGTAATAAGTTCATAGCGATGACACTTTTCAATCCATGCCGATTTTGGTTTAATATGGTCGCAGAAATTGATATGGTGTTCCTTTACCTTTATGGCATATTCAATGAGAACTGTCGTTATTATGTAGATGCTAAGCATTATATACTATTGCCACACCAAGAATTTGAAGTAACCACAAATACGGACATCTGAAAGTTTTTTTGTGATAGCATTTGATTCAGCGCATGAACTACATCTATATGGCGTTTCATACCGATAAATTGAAGTAACCATATGGCGTTTCATATCTATATGGCGTTCCATATTTGTTCAATAGATAGTTCAACATTGGAAGACAAAACATCTTCTCTTCACATCATTCCAGTAATAGGAATACTACCTTTTCATTGTCTGTCCTTGGGAAATTTGAGCAATTTATGCTTGAATAATTACTATGTCGGCTAAGCGGCAAGTCTCGGTAACCATTAAAGGGAATTTTTTGATCTCTCTGATTCCTCCTGAGCTAAAATTTCCTTGGAGAACTGAGCTGAGTATTGAATAACCAATGTGGTTGCAAGTTATTGTTGATATGGGTCCAGCCATTTCTTAAATAGAGCCAAGCATATAAACTGGTGTCCTGACAAACCAGATATGCTATGTATCTTAGTGTCCAATACTGCAAGATATAACCCCACACTCAGCATATAATCGGACTGCTAATGGAGTCCTAGCGAAGTTCAACCGTATTCTAACCATGCTGCCAGTGCTGCTGTGATGCACGTCACTCCTGCTATCTGGTTCAGTGTTCACAACATAAGTTCTCATGCTCTGTGTAAACTTCTGATTGACTGAAAGTTAATCCTTGTATTTTAGTTGGGACATGAGCACATCTTGTGTATTTTTGTGCTCCCTCTTCTTTGTACAAACCACTTCCTTATGGCGGAGTCTTCTGACAACTACTTCTACATGTTGGTTTTGTACAGGAGTTCCTATTGATAAGGTGGCAGTACTGAGCCAGGAAACCCGCAATTATGTTGGATGTAAACTTCTCGAGCTTACGATAAAGGAGTTATTTGTCTTCAGATTTATGCAGGCATGTGTTGCTTCTCATACCATTTGTTTAATCTCTAAATAATAAACATGGTAGACTTAGAGCTTGCTAGTTATATAGACTGCATTCACATTAGAATTCTACCAATATTCATTTCGTCATTTATGTTGCCCCTGATGAAAGTTTTAAATTTCTCTCATCCCATCTACTTCTATGAGGTTAAACTGGATACTGCAAACAGAAGGTTATATCTCACGACTCTTTTTATGCAGACTGATCCAAATTGGAGTAATTTCCTTTATGATGATTCACAAAGGCAATTTAATCTTATTGACTTTGGGGCAGCCCGTGAATTCCCTAAAAAGTTTGTAGACGATTACTTACGTATGGTAAGCAATCAAAATTCATCTTCCTTCATATCCAGTATAAATCTGTGTGTTATTTACTGTATTCAAGATGGCCGTCTAAAATTGTGGTTTCACCAGGTAGTTGCCTGTGCAAATAGAGACAGAGCCGGTGTGTTAGAGATGTCCCGCAGACTGGGATTTCTCACAGGTGAGGAACCAGAGGTCATGCTCGATGCTCATGTCGAGGCGGCCTTCATTGTCGGGGTGCCATTCGCAACACCTGGTGGTCATGATTTCCGTGCAAACAACATCACACACAGCGTTTCAAACCTTGGGGCTACCATGTTGAAATACAGGCTGACTCCGCCTCCAGATGAAGTTTACAGCCTCCATAGAAAGCTGTCAGGTGCGTTCCTGGCCTGCATCAAGATTGGCGCAGTTGTCCCCTGCAGAGAGATGCTGTTCAAGGTTTATGAGCAGTACGATTTCAGTGATGATCACTCAGAAGTGTTGTCCAACACTGGATAAAACACACGAAAACACATGAAAGTGCGTCTTTACCCTCTTGTCCTGAAATTGTCAAATAGTTACAGGATGGTTGCAGCTCGTTTTTTTCGAGAGCTTTGCGACCGGCTTATCCATTCGAAGTTCAGGCTGAACAAATAATGTGACAAAGTATATTCTTCATGTCGCGGAAATCGATGTGATTTTGTTTTGTTGGGTCCATTCAAGTTAGTCGTTTTCATTGTAATGTGAGCTTGTGTTCTTTGTATACTACTGTAATATGAGCTTTTGTCGAAGAAACTGAAATAAAACATGATGAGTTGTTGCGTTCGTTTGCTTCCACTAAGAAGTAAACAATATATATAAAAACTGTGCTTGCTTTAGTTGTCACAAGACTGTATTAATCGATAGGCAAATTTCATCCCAAGACTTGAGACAAATGGGATTAGATGGATTATCAATTTAGATACTTTGTCCACGGAATGTTTTCACCATAGTTGTGAGTTTAGATACAACATTTTGTTGAGGAGGATGCAAGACATGTAAATAAACTGGAATGGAGGGGGGATCATATTTAATTAAAGCTAATCTCCCTGCATGAGATAGCCTATGTGCTTGTAACAAGTTAATACAGCTTTAAATTTATCAATGAAAAATGTATGGGGTCGATCTCTTTTTCTAGGGAGAACTGAGAGGGTGACCACCATGCAAGGTGGAGAATCGATGTGTCATACTAGGAAAGATCTTTTTTTCTAATCACAAATCCAAAGAATCATTTGGGGTGGTATGAAAAATTCTACACCCAGTTTTAGTGGTTGTTAGTTTTAGAGCAATAACTTCTATCATAACAAGCCAGCTAAAAAGCATGGAGGCTCGGAGCACTTACGCTTGTGCTTGATTGTCAGTATCAGAGCATTCAAACACATAATTAGAGTCTAAAGGCAAATCCAGTGAGCTTCTCCACCATATGTCCAGACCGAAGAGGCCATCCAACGGGCTCCTCCATTTCAGCCCGGACAGTCCGATATCCCCTACTCCAGGGTCAAATGGAGGAGGGGATATAGGGGAGTCCGGACTTCTTTTTTTTAGAATTCATGTTTTTTTTTCAAATTCATGAACTCTTTTAAATCCACAAAATATTCAAATTGATGAACTTTTTCAAATTCATGATTTTTTTTTCAAATTCATGAACTTACTTAAAAATCTGCTAACATTTTTGAAAGTATGAACTTTTTAATCCATAAAAAACTGAGCGAGGGCGCTAAAGGGTCAGCCCAAGTGCATGATGTAGGGGCTATTCGGTGCTTGACCGGGCCGGCCTGGTTGTTGGTTAGCCCGTTGCTTGAACGTCTTCAGGATGATTGGTTCCCGCAAGTGCCACCGCCACTCTGAGGCGATCGGCCATGGTTGTTGTTCCCGTGGGAAGATGGGATCATACAACATGATGTTTGGATCATTCAGCATTCATATGTGCAGCATATGAGAAAATTGAGTTGACCAAGAGTGGGCACGAGTCGAGACTCGAGACAGACTGGCTCAGCCTGGTAATGCGAACGAACACAATACAAAACTTAGGTTCAGCTCGGGCTTGTTGCAGGATAGAGGCCAGCTCCATGGACTCGCGAGGCAAAGGATAGAAGGCATCAGCAAGCAGCAGGAATTCAGAGCACCAAAATAACCGCACGAGATCCATGTGAACAGTCCGCAAAGCAAATCATAAACAGTATAATTAACTAGCAGCACTAGGACTAGGCATACATCAACCCAGCAATCCAGCATGCACCAAACCAGCACCGCTGGTCCAGCAGCAACAAATGCTCACAACTTCGAATTACCATGCTGTTCATAATTTGACCATTAATAACCATATAAAGTGCCAAGCAATCAACAACCAAGGTCCAAGAAGGTTCAAGTAGATCCGATATTCCAAAATACTGCATGCGCAAAAGGCACATTAAGATAAAAAGGAGGACATCAGGCTCTCAAGATTGCTGCAGCCAGTAGGACATAAGGATTTCAATCTTCAAGGTATCGCTTGAGTCATCATGAACCAGCATTGCCAAAAGACACCACGACCATCTCACCAAGTCTCTAATAAGTGATCCTACAAGAACAAGATAAACAAGTGGACAACATTCATGAATATAGTGCATTGGAAATCCGAGTCAAGTCTACCATCTGATCCTGCAATATTTAAATACGAGGCGAATTTAAAAGGTATGGCAGGCTTTCAAGCATCCAAAAGGGTACCATCCAAATGCTAGCAGCGTCCAACTGCCACCAAAAGGTAAAGCGGCTAAAAGATCGTCTCAGGCCCATTCTTGAAAGTTTGGAGACGCAGAGGTTATAGAAAACTACCAGGTCAATGGAATCAACATTTACAGTTCTAACGAAGGCGCAGGTCCTTATCCAGTTAGCAAACCATCCAACTTCTGCATTTACAGCCTTCAGTCCACAACGTTAATTACCTATTATGCTTTGGGAACCGATGCAGGCTCTGTTGGGCCACCTCCAGCCTTCACATCGCTTCCTTCAGAGCTCGGGGTAGACAGAGCTTGATCATTTGAAGAGGGGCCCTAAAGAATTTAAAGCTTATGTAAGTATTGTGACCATCCCAAAACAAGTAGTGTGTTTCTACTCTGAATTAAAATACACAAAGCCACCGATGTTGCCTCAATGGACAGTTGGACACATAGTGCGGTAAGCAGTCAGCAGAATGGAACCCAACATAAAGAAGTATACCAGCATGCTTATAACAATAGTAACGCTGAACAATGTTCAGGATATCGGTAACTGGTATCCTATCGGTCGGGTGCTGAGTAGGGATTAAACGGCGAATCGGCCATGTAAATGAATTTATCGGTAACCCATTTATCTGGAGGGTAACTAGGGCCATATCTATATATCCTGGGCTATATAGCAACATGCAATGTACTAAGTGTCTAAATATGCAATCTCAGGCTACATAGCAACAAGAAAAAGTGTTGCCTTGACGTTCTGATGATGTTGCAGCCGATCTGGAAGACCATAAACCTGCACATTGAAAAGTAGGGAGGCAACGTGCCAGTTTTGGGCCAAAAGATGCCTAGCAGTTAATTGGCCCAGCCGATAATTCGGCCTGACAGCTGATAAATCGGCTTGTCAGACAAATTAACTGGACCTACCAGTTAATGGCTCGAATAACACGTTCTCATATCGGGAGGGGTCCGAATAGCAGTTAACTGACCATATCGGCAGTTAACTGACCGATATTTGGAAAAGTGACGCTGAAAGAGTGGAAGGTTTTCCATTTTTTGAAAGAAAGCAGTTATAAGCCTACAGAGAATACCATTTACATATATCTGTAACTACTTCATCAATGGCTGCCTTGACGTGACTAATTTTGAATTTCTTCTTTAGAATTGCAAACTGGGAATGGTGTACAGTAAGAGTGGATAGCAGATTCCCGCAACAATCCATTAATATTCAATGCTCTCAGGTAAATAAAAATTGCATATAATCCAGGTTTCAGACGTAGAAAGAAACTATACCAGCAACATTTTCACATGCATATATATGGGCTCACCTTGTCATGTACTCCTACCAAAGAAGGAGGCCACGCCATGATGTAGGGATGGAGCTTGTGATGATATTCACAGATCTTTTTCAGGTCCGCTGTCTCAAGACAAAAGGATAGGAGCAGCTGAGGAACTTCAGTATACCCGTCATAGGCAGTACGCAGGTACACGATTCCATCGGTAACATCCATAACATGCACGACGACATAAGCACCATCATCAACCTCAGTGAGACGATTAATCGTTTCTAGTTTGAATGTCTGGTCCAGCCTCCACCTCTCGACACCGTCGTATTCATCGGGTCTCCAGAAAAAAACTAGGAGCTCACAGCCACCCCACGGTTCCGGGGAGACGATGCAGGGCTTCCCATCCTTGGTATTACCAAGCACAAAATCACACTCACGGTTACTGCCTTCTTCCACTGCCAAGAGCGGCGGCAGGTCCATTCTAGAGAATTGCAGCGTCGCGGTGTGAGCACGGTGATGTAGAGTTTCCCTGGGTGTGTCCAGTAGAGGGATCCGTTCACCATCTTGCCGGTGGCTCCCACTGCCCCCGGTATCAAAGCCTCAGGGAAAATCTGCCACACAATCTCGGTGCTCTCCGGCGAGATGACGCCGACACTGGCGTAAAGGTAGCCACAGTAGAAACAGACGACACGGGGCGGCGAGCTGGGGTCCTCCTCGGAGGAGGAAGAGATTATGTGGAACTGAAAGGTCAAGGCGCTTTTGAAGATGCCGGGCGGCGAGGGGAAGAGATGCAGCGCCCGTGTGAGAGGGTTGTAGGCGGCGATCTGCTTGGCCCTCCGGTTGAGGAGGACGACGTAGCCGTCGCTGCATCGCTCAATCTCCCACACGGGGGAGGCCTCCTCCTCCTGGTTCTTCTCATCTTCTTCGTCGCTGTCCTCGTCCTCATCTTCGCTGTTCTCAACTTCTTCGTCCTTGTCCTCCTCCGCCTCGCTGTTGTCCTCGTCATCTTCCATGTTGGCTTCGTCGCCGCGGTATTCACTGTCGCCATCTGGGTCTGGGAGGCCGTTGAGGGCGAAATCGCCGCCGCGGACAGCGGCAGCGAAGTCTCGGTCGGAGCGGTGGTGGTGGGCAACGAAGGAAGGGACGCCGGGCTCCCATTTTTCGACGAGGGGTTGGATGAAGAGGCCGACAAAGGGAGACGGGTGGAGATCCCGGAAATGGCGGCGGAAGGCAGGGGACGAACGGACGGCGCGGAGGAAGGCGTGGCAGGTGAGAGCGGCGCGGACGAGGCTCGGGAGCGCGGGGAGGCGGATGAACACCTCGCGGAGGAGATCGTCGTCGAGATCTTGTACGGTGGTGGGAGCGGCCGAGGGGCATTTCGCCGGCGGCGGCGGCGGCGCCATCGCTCGAGACCTAGCGAGTAGTGGGGGAAGCCGAATGGGTTGTCTCGTGTCGCCGGAAAGTATTCCCGAATGACTTTTATCCACCAGACGATACGACCAGGTCCGTCGGGGAGGCTGCGTGGGCTGCGCTGATCATCTCGTCTCTCTAACTGCGACAAACCTGGACCAGCCCAGTTAGAGGTAGCTCGGTATTTTTTTCCTTTTACTTCATTTTATTCTCATTTTCATTTTGTATGTTCACTTATTTGAAAAAATTATTATGTTATAACAAAGTACTCACTATTTTTAAATGTTAATATAATTTTATAAGGTATTTAAAAATGTCCAATGTGTACCTTAAAAATGTTCACGTATAACATTTTATATTTATACAATAATATGCGAATATTCATCAACAAATTCTTTTAATTTTCTCTAAAAACATAAATCTTCATATTTTTTGTCCAAATATTCTAAAAAGTCATTATTTAAATAAAATGCAAATTTAAAACCCGTGTACAAATATCCAAGATGTATTAAACATATGTAACATTTTTTTGGAAAGTACTCAACATGTATATATATAAAAAATTTAAAGTGCATTTGAAAGAATGTTCATGCAAAAAAAAAGAGTGTGTATTTGTCAGAAAAAGTTCACATTTCTTTAAAAAAAAAAACTAGTTGAAAGCCATTTCCGTTTCTAGGGTTCCTAGAGAGAGGAGATCGGGATGCGAGTTGCATCCTCTTGAGCTACCGGCATCGCCGTGGGTTCCCCTGGCCTCTGCCGACCGATGAGATGGCAGGGAGGTTGAGGAACCTCGGAACGTGTCCCGGTCTGTGTCTCGTAGGGTCTTCGAGGCTCTTCGTCGTCGGTGAAGTTGAGGCGCCGACAGTGATGGGAATAATTATTCCATGGCTTTCCCCATGTCGATGTCCTTTCTCGGAGTGGCATCGAGGAGCCGGAGGATGGTGTTGATCGTCGGGCAATTGGTCTGACGTGATTAGCGTTTGTTCACAGCAACATCGTCTAACGAGCTCGCCCAGATACAGCTACATAAAGGAACTTGTGAGGTTTGTGTACCCCTCCTCCGTATAGCTGCGCTTGGGATTATCTTCTAGCTTTCTTCGGTGTCAACTTCTCTGAGACGAAGGACTATCCAGTTCGTGGTCACACGCATCTTCTACTCCACATCGACAACTTCTCGGACACTGCTTCTATAAACTCCCGAGTTTCAATTAGTTTTCTCCGATGAGGCGGAGGCCTAGAGGTGGCAACAAACTTCCGTCACGACGCATCCTTGGTGGATACAGAAGGACGGTGCTGATTTTTGCAAGAACTTACCTGTAAGTTGTTATACTTGTAAGGTCTGATTTTACTTAATATATGGTCTTGCCCTTTCTGTCAAAAAAATAAAGAAAACATAAACTAGAGGAAAAGGAAAAGAAAAAATATTGGAAAAAGAGAAAAGAAGAGAGATAAAAAGAAAACTAGGAGAAAAATGGAAAAGATAAACAAGAAAACCAGAAAAAGTAACAGTAAACCGGAAAAGTTAAAGAGAAAACAAGAAAAAGAAACAAAAACCGTAAAAGAAAGAAACCCACGGTATTTGGGTCGGGGCCCATGTTGTGTCCCCCTCAGGCGAGCACGTTGTATTACTCACTATGAGCACGGAGTATGTGAGAATAACAATTGAAGTGTTAAATTTTTTCCTTGACTGATGATTTATTTAAGCCAACTGAAGCATATCCTATATATATTTTTTGAGTCATCCCCACTAACCTATTTACCTCAACATGCAAGCATGCCATCTCATCATAATGAAAAAGGCTCACCTCAACATGCATTCATGTATGGGAAAAGACACACCACAATATTTAGCCATGCATGAGAAATATTTTCGATTTAGTTATTCTACTTGTATGCAATAAATCATGCTCAAATACAACAAATCATGTGTAATTTTAATTTTGGTTCTTATGTTATCATCTCAAATTTTCATCAACCAAATTCCCGCATCAACGCACAGGGTATCCTCTAGTTCTAAGAACATTCAGGTATAGAATCCGGAACAGCAGGCATGTCACATATGGATGACAGGGAGACATGCGAGCTTTCAACCAAGCTTTATTGGCTAAGCAAGCATGGAGATTAATTGATGCCCCTGAAAGTTTATGTGCTCGTTTGTTAAAGGTGAAATATTATCCGAATGGCAACATTCTTGATACTATGTTTACAGGACACTCTTCGGCTGTTTGGAAGGGCATAGTGCATGGGTTGGAACTTGTCAAAACAGGTATAATTTGGAGAATTGGTGATGGGGCCTCAGTCAGGACATGGAGGGACCCCTGGATCCCTCGAAGATTTGATTTTCGTCCCATTACTCCAAAGAGGAACTGCCGCTTTAACCGTGTTTCTGATTTTTTGGATGGAAGTGGTGCATGGATCATTGATCGCCTTGAGGAACATTTCTGGCCAATGGATGTTGTTGAAATTCTCAAAATTCAGACTTCGCCTGGGAACATAAGTGATTTTATTGTATGGTTTCCCGAATCACACGGCATGTTTACAGTCAAATCGGCCTATCGTTTGGTAACAGAAGCACATGATGTATTGCATGCTAGTGGCGCGAGTAGCACAAGTCCGGATGGTGTGCGTACAATCTGGAGCAATATTTGGAATTCAAAGGTTCCACTTAAGATGCGGATTATGGCATGGAGGACAGCGTCGGGGTCATTGGCCACTAATTTGGCGAAGAACCATCGACATATTCCGGTGTCCAGTACTTGTCCTGTCTGCGGTATTGAGAGGGAAAGCAGTTTTCATGCTCTTGTCATATGTGTGCATGCGCGGAAGGTGTGGGAGGCTCTACGTATGATCTGGCCCTTGCTAGATGACTCAGTTATTGTGGATACGGGAAAGGATTGGGTGTTGCAAATGCTATCTAATTGTCCAGATCATATCCGTGACCGAGTAATCATGACTATATGGCGAATTTGGCAGCTTCGCAATGACATAGCGCATGGAAAAAAGGAGACCCCGGTGGAGGCGACTGTGCAGTATTTGGGCAGTTACTACAAATCTCTGAATCTTGTTAGCAGATATAGTATGGAGGAAATTGTAAAAGGAAAGATGGCGATGTGTGATGACAGCCGGGTTTATCATGTAAAAACGAACCAGCTCCCTAAATTGTGGCCACCACTGCAGCCGAGATGGGCGGCACTTTCTGTTGATGGCTCTTTTTCGAGCATGGATGGTCGGGCAGCGGCCAGAATGGTTTTACGAATAGACGATGGCTCGTTGATTTTCGCAGCATATAGATACATATTCCACTACAATGACGCACTTGAAGCGGAAATACATGCGATTATACAAGGGATGGCACTGGCCATTCAACATTCGAATTCTCCGGTGGTGGTATGATACGTCTCCAACGTATCTATAATTTTTGATTGTTCCATGCTGTTATAATATCAATCTTGGATGTTTTTATAATCATTTACAATAATTATATATCATTTTTGGAGACTAACCTATTAACCTAGTGCCCAGTGCCAGTTGCTGTTTTCTGCCATGTTTTTGTTTTACAGAAAATCAATACCAAACGAAGTCCAAATGCCACGAAACTTTTTGGAGATTTTTTATTGGACAAGATAAACACTGGAAGCTTCGGGAGAGGGCCAGAAAATGAAGGAGTGGGCCACGAGGCACCAGGGCGCGCCCCAGGGGGGTGGCGCGCCCTGGTACCTCGTGGGGCCCACCCAGCTCCGTTTGACCTAATTCCAGCACTATAAATTCAGAAAAAATCAGAAACCCTCAGGGGAGTCCACGAAATACTTTTTCCGCCGCCGCAAGTTTCTGTTCCAGAGAGATCCCATCTGGGGTCCTTCTCCGGTAATCTGCCGGAGGGGGGATCGATCACGGAGGGGTTCTACATCAACCTTGCTGCCCTTTCGATGATGCGTGAGTAGTTTACCACAGACCTTCGGGTCCATAGGCAGTAGCTAGATGGCTTCTTCTCTCTTTTTGATCTTCAATACAATGTTCTCCTCGATGTTCTTGGAGTTCTATCCGATGTAATCACTTTTTGCGGTGTGTTTGTTGGGATCCGATGAATTGTGAGTTTATGATCAGATTATCCATGAAATTATTTGAGTCTTTGCTGCACTCTTTTATGCATGATTATTATAGCCTCGTATTTCTTCTTCGATCTATTGATTTGGTTTGGCCAACTAGATTGATTTATCTTGCCATGGGAAGAGGTGCTTTGTAGTGGGTTCGATCTTGCGGTGCTCAATCCCAGTGACAGAAAGGGACATGACACGTATGTATCGTTGCTACTGTGATAGCCTGGTTTAATAGAGATGATAGACTACTCATATCAATAAGAAATTCCTTCTTTTCCGGGAGCCCATTCGGAAAGAACTCCAAAGTTAAGCGTGCTCAGCTTGGAGTAATTTCAGGATGGGTGACCGACCGGGAAGTTGCTCCCGGGTGCGCATGAGTGAGGACAAAGTGCGCAGGAAAGACTAGTATTGATCTGTGGGGCCAGTCTAGATCTCGCCAGGAGTAACGACCGCCGGCGGGTGTGTCTGGGGCGTTACAAGTTGGTATCAGAGCCGACCCTCGCGGTTACACGGATGTTTGCGGACAGGTGCGCGGTCATGTTGTGCATGACGTTTGTGACCTGTCATGGCACACGGCATGGCACATGTGCCGGACTGGATGCACAAACGTATGTGCCAAGAGGGAACGTTCCTGTTGCCCGACGAGGACGTCGGTTCCTCTGAGTGGGGGTGTATGTGATAGCCTGGTTTAATAGAGATGATAGACTACTCATATCAATAAGGAATTCCTTCTTTTCCGGGAGCCCATTCGGAAAGAACTCCAAAGTTAAGCGTGCTCAGCTTGGAGTAATTTCAGGATGGGTGACCGACCGGGAAGTTGCTCCCGGGTGCGCATGAGTGAGGACAAAGTGCGCAGGAAAGACTAGTATTGATCTATGGGGCCAGTCTAGATCTCGCCAGGAGTAACGACCGCCGGCGGGTGTGTCCGGGGCGTTACAGCTACTAAGGGTAAAAAGATGGGGTTTATTCATACGTGAGTTTATCTTGTCTACATCATGTCATCGTTCTTAAGACATTACTCCGTTCTTATGGACTTAATACACTAGATGCATGCTGGATAGCGGTCGATGTGTGGAGTAATAGTAGTAGATGCAGGCAGGAGTCGGTCTACTTGTATTGGACGTGATGCCTATATACATGATCATTGCCTTGGATATCGTCATGATTATTTGCTTTTCTATCAATTGCCCAACAGTAATTTGTCTACCCACCGTATGTTATTTTCTCGAGAGAAGCCTCTAGTGAAACCTATGGCCCCCGGGTCTATCAAAATCATATTACTAAAACCCTAAAAATATTGCTGCCATTTTCTTTTATTTATTTTATTTTTTATTTTTGTTTCAATCTATCTATCTATCACATACAATTTAATCTTGCAATTAACCGCCAAGGGATTGACAACCCCACGTTTGCGTTGGGTGCAAGGATTTGTTGTTTGTGTGCAGGTGCTGCTAACGAGGTGTTGCTGATGGAAATATGCCCTAGAGGCAATAATAAAGTTTTTATTATTTTATATTTCCTTGTTCATGATAAAGGTTTATTATTCATGCTAGAATTGTATTGACCGGAAACTTAAATACATGTGTGAATACATAAACAAATACTGTGTCCCTAGTGAGCCTCTACTAAACTAGCTCGTTGATCAAAGATGGTTAAGGTTTCCTAACCATAGACATGAGTTGTCATTTGATAACGGGATCACATCATTAGGAGAATGATGTGATGGACAAGACCCATCCGTTAGCTTAGCATATGATTGTTCTGTTTATTGCTACTGCTTTCTTGAATGTCAAATACATGTTCCTTAGACCATGAGATCATGCAACTCCCGGATACCGGAGGAATACCTTGTGTGCTATCAAACGTCATAACGTAACTGGGTGATCATAAAGATACTCTACAGGTATCTCTGAAGGTGTCCGTTGAGTTGGCATGGATCGAGACTGGGATTTGTCACTCCGTGTTTCGGAGAGGTATCTCTGGGCCCTCTCGGTAATGCACATCATAAGAAGCTTGCAAGCAAAGTGACTAAGGAGTTAGTTACGGGATGATGTATTACGGAACGAGTAAAGAGACTTGCCGGTAACGAGATTGAACTAGGTATGGAGATACCGACGATCGAATCTCGGGCAAGTAACATACCGACGGACAAATGGAATTACATATGTTGTCATTGCGGTTCGACCGATAAGATCTTTGTGGAATATGTAGGAACCAATATGGGCATCCAGGTTCCGCTATTGGTTATTGACCGGAGAGGCGTCTCGGTCATGTCTACATCATTCCCGAACCCGTAGGGTCCGCACGCTTAACGTTCGTTGACGATATAGTGTTATATGAGTTATGTGAATTGGTAACCGAATGTTGTTCGGAGTCCCGGATGAGATCCCGGACGTCACGAGGAGTCTCGGAATGGTCGAGAGGTAAAGATTTATATATGGGAAGTCATATTTTGGGTTCCGGAAAAAGGTGCAGTTTTTTCAGTATTGTACCGGGAAGCTTCCAGAAGGTTCCGGAGGGGTCCGGAAGTCCACAAGTGGGTCCACCACGTCCCAAGGGCTGGCATGGACTAAGGGGAGGCGCCCTGGCCTTATTGGGCTAGGCGCACCAAGTCCTCAAAAGCCCACGCAGCTAGGGAAGGAAAAAGGGAGAGTCCTAGTAGGAATAGGATTGGACTTTGGAGTCCAAGTCCACGTGTGTACTATTCATGGTTACTGTTCACGTGGCACTATTCCTTCTACTCCAAGCCTCTACACATATATAAATAGAGGAGAGGGGGCGCCCCAAAAGAAGATACAACATTGTCTTAGCCGTGTGCGGCGCCCCCCTCCACAGTTCCGTCCCTCGGTCATATTTTCGCAGTGCTTGGGCGAAGCCCTCCGGAGATAGCATCACCATCACTGTCACCACGCCATCGTGTTGCCGGAACTCATCCACTACCTCGCCGTCTTGCTGGATCAAGAAGTTGAGGACGTCACCGAGCTGAACGTGTGCTGAACGCGGAGGTGCCGTACGTTCGGTGCTCGGTCGGTTGGATCGTGAAGTTGTTCGATGATATCAACCGCGTTGTTCTAACGCTTCCGCTTATGGTCTACGAGGGTACGTAGACACACTCCCCCTCTCATAGCTATGCATCTCCATGGATAGATCTTGCGTGTGCGTAGAAAATTTTTGTTTTCCATGCAACGTTCCCCAACAGTGGCATCATGAGCTAGGTCTATGCGTAGATGATATGCACGAGTAGAACACAAAGAGTTGTGGGCGGTGATCGTCATACTGCTTACCACCAACATCTTATGTTGATTCGGCGGTATTGTAAGATGAAGCGGCCCGGACCAACCTTACATGTCCACGTACATGAGACCGGTTCCACCGACAAACATGCAACTTGTTTTGCATAAAGGTGGCTGGCGGGTGTCTGTTTCTCCTACTTTAGTTGAATCGAATTTGACTACGGCCGGTCCTTGAAGAAGGTTAAAACAGCAAACTTGATAATTCACCGTTGTGGTTGTTTTTCCGTAGGTAAGAACGGTTCTTGCTAGAAACCCGTAGCAGCCACGTAAAACTTGCAACAACAAAGTAGAGAACGTCTAACTTGTTTTTGCAGGGTATGCTGTGATGTGATATGGTCAAGACATGATGTGATATACATTGTTGTATGAGATGATCATGTTTTGTAATTTATCGGCAACCGGCGGGAGCCTTATGGTTGTCTCTTTATTGTATGAAATGCAAACGCCATGTAATTGCTTTACTTTATCGCTATGCGTTTGCAATAGTTGTAGAAGCAATAGTTGGCGAGACGACCACGACGCAACGATGGAGATCAAGGTGTCGAGCCAGTGACGATGGAGATCATGACGGTGCTTTGGAGATGGAGATCAAAAGCACAAGATGATGATGGCCATATCAAGTCACATATTTTGATTGCATGTGATGTTTATCCTTTATGCATCTTATTTTGCTTAGAATGACGGTAGCATTATAAGATAATCCCTTCACTAAATTTCAAGATAAAAGTGTTCTCCCTAAGTATGCACCGTTGCTAAAGTTCGTCGTTTCGAAGCACCTCGTGATGATCGGGCGTGATAGATTCTACGTTCACATACAATGGGTGTAAGCCAGTTTTACACAAGCAGAATACTTGGGTTAAACTTGACGAGCCTAGCATGTACAAACTTGGTCTCGGAACACTTGAGACCGAAAGGTCGAACATGAGTCATATAGTAGATATGATCAACATGGAGATGTTCACCATTGATGACTATCCCATCTCACGTGATGATCGGACATGGGCTAGTTGATTTGGATCATGTATCACTTAGTTAACTTGAGGGATGTTAATTTAAGTGGGAGTTCATTAGTAATTTGATTAATTGAACTTAATTTATCATGAACTTAGTCTTGATAGTTTCTTTGCATATCTATGTTGTAGATAAATGGCCCGTGCTACTGTTCCGTTGAATTTTAATGCGTTCCTAGAGAAAGCTAAGTTGAAAGATGATGGTAGCAACTACACGGACTGGGTCCGTAACTTGAGGATTATCCTCATTGCTGCACAGAAGAATTATGTCCTTGATGCACCGCTAGGTGATGGACCTGCTACAGGAGCTGCTGCAGACGTTGTGAACGCCTGGCAGGCTCGATCTGATGACTACTCGATAGTTCAGTGTGCCATGCTCTACGGCTTAGAACCGGGACTACAAAAGCGTTTTGAACGCCACGGAGCATATGAGATGTTCCAAGAGCTGAAATTGATATTTCAAGCTAATGCCCGGGTTGAGAGATATGAAGTCTCCAACAAGTTCTTCAGCTGTAAGATGGAGGAGAACAGTTCTGTCAGTGAACACATACTCAGAATGTCTGGGTACCACAACCACTTGACTCAGCTGGGAATTGATCTTTCGGTTGAGAGTGTTATTGACAGAGTTCTTCAGTCACTGCCACCAAGCTATAAAGGCTTCGTGATGAACTATAATATGCAAGGGATGGAGAAGACAATTCCCGAGCTCTTCGCGATGCTGAAATCGGCGGAGGTAGAAATCAAGAAGGAGCATCAAGTGTTGATGGTTAACAAGACCACTAGTTTCAAGAAAAAGGGCAAGGGAAAGAAGGGGAACTTCAAGAAGAACGGCAAGCAAGTTTCCGCTCCCACGAAGAAACCCAAAGCTGGACCCAAGCCTGAAACTGAGTGCTTCTACTGCAAAGGGACTGGTCACTGGAAGCGGAACTGCCCCAAGTATTTGGCGGATAAGAAGGATGGCAAAGTGAGCAAAGGTATATTTGATATATATGTTATTGATGTGTTCCTTACTAATGCTCGCAGTAGCGCCTGGGTATTTGATATTGGTTCGGTTGCTCATATTTGTAACTCGAAACAGGAGCTACGAAATAAGCGAAGATTGGCTAAGGACGAGGTGACGATGCGCGTCGGGAATGGTTCCAAGGTTGATGTGATCGCCGTCGGCACGCTACCTCTACATCTACCTTCGGGATTAGTTTTAGACCTCAATAATTGTTATTTGGTGCCAGCGTTGAGCATGAACATTATATCTGGATCTTGTTTATTGCGAGACGGTTATTCATTTAAGTCAGAGAATAATGGTTGTTCTATTTATATGAGTAACATCTTTTATGGTCACGCACCTTTTGTGAATGGTCTGTTCTTGTTGAATCTCGATCGTAGTAATACACATATTCATAATATTGATGCCAAAAGATGCAAAGTTGATAATTATAGTGCAACATACTTGTGGCACTGCCGTTTAGGTCATATTGGTGTAAAGCGCATGAAGAAACTCCATGCGGATGGACTTTTGGAATCTCTTGATTATGAATCATTTGATACTTGCGAACCATGCCTCATGGGCAAGATGACTAAAACTCCGTTCTCCGGAACAATGGAGCGAGCTACTGATTTGTTGGAAATAATACATACCGATGTATGCGGTCCGATGAATGTTGAAGCACGCGGCGGGTATCGTTATTTTCTAACCTTCACAGATGATTTGAGTAGATATGGGTATATCTACTTGATGAAACACAAGTCTGAAACATTTGAAAAGTTCAAAGAATTTCAGAGTGAAGTAGAGAATCATCGTAACAAGAAAATAAAGTTTCTACGATCTGATCGCGGAGGCGAATATTTGAGTTACGAGTTTGGCCTTCATTTAAGAAAATGTGGAATTGTTTCACAACTCACGCCACCTGGAACACCACAGCGTGATGGTGTGTCCGAACGTCGTAACCGTACTTTATTGGATATGGTGCGTTCTATGATGTCTCTTACCGATTTGCCACTATCGTTTTGGGGTTATGCATTAGAAACAGTTGCATTCACGTTAAATAGGGCACCGTCTAAATCCGTTGAGACGACACCGTATGAACTATGGTTTGGCAAGAAACCTAAGCTGTCGTTTCTTAAAGTTTGGGGATGCGATGCTTATGTGAAAAAGCTTCAACCTGATAAGCTCGAACCCAAAGCGGAGAAGTGCATCTTCATAGGATACCCTAAAGAAACAATTGGGTACACCTTCTACCACAGATCCGAAGGCAAGATCTTTGTTGCCAAGAATGGGTCCTTTCTAGAGAAGGAGTTTCTCTCGAAAGAAGTGAGTGGGAGGAAAGTAGAACTTGATGAGGTAATTGTACCTTCTCTCGAATAGGAAAGTAGCTCATCAGAGAAAACCGTTCCCGTGATGCCTACACCAATAAGAGAGGAAGATAATGATAAAGATCATGAAACTTCAGATCAAGTTACTACTGAACTTCGTAGGTCGACCAGAGTACGTTCCGCACCAGAGTGGTACGGTAATCTTGTTCTGGAAGTTATGTTGTTAGACAACGGCGAACCTACGAACTATGAAGAAGCTATGATGAGCCCGGATTCCGACAAATGGCTTGAGGCCATGAAATCTGAGATAGGATCCATGTATGAGAACAAAGTGTGGACTTTGGTGGACTTGCCCGATGATCGGCAAGCCATTGAGAATAAATGGATTTTTAAGAGGAAGACAGATGCTGATGGTAATATCACTGTCTACAAAACTCGACTTGTCGCGAAAGGTTTTCGACAAGTTCAAGGGGTTGACTACGATGAGACTTTCTCACCCGTAGCGATGCTTAAGTCTGTCCGAATCATGTTAGCAATTGCCGCATTTTATGATTATGAAATCTGGCAAATGGATGTCAAAACTGCATTCCTTAATGGATTTCTCAAAGAAGAGTTGTATATGATGCAACCAGAAGGTTTTGTCAATCCTAAGGGTGCTAACAAAGTGTGCAAGCTCCAGCGATCCATCTATGGACTGGTGCAAGCATCTCGGAGTTGGAATATACGCTTTGATGAGGTGATCAAAGCATATGGTTTTGTACAGACTTACGGTGAAGCGTGTATTTACAAGAAAGTGAGTGGGAGCTCTGTAGCATTTCTAATATTATATGTGGATGACATATTGTTGATTGGAAATGATATAGAATTTCTGGATGGCATAAAGGGATACTTGAATAAGAATTTTTCAATGAAAGACCTCAGTGAAGCTGCTTATATATTTGGCATCAAGATCTATAGGGATAGATCAAGACGCTTGATAGGACTTTCACAAAGCACATACCTTGACAAAGTTTTGAAGAAGTTCAAAATGGATCAGTCAAAGAAAGGGTTCTTGCCTGTCTTGCAAGGTGTGAAGTTGAGTCAGACTCAATGCCCGACCACGGCAGAAAATATAGAGAAAATGAAAGTCATTCCCTATGCCTCAGCCATAGGTTCTATTATGTATGCCATGCTGTGTACCAGACCTGATGTGTGCCTTGCCATAAGTTTGGCAGGGAGGTACCAGAGTAATCCAGGAGTGGATCACTGGACAGCGGTCAAGAATATCCTGAAGTACCTGAAAAGGACCAAGGACATGTTTCTCGTTTATGGAGGTGACAAAGAGCTCGTCGTAAAGGGTTACGTCGATACAAGCTTCGACACTGATCCGGATGACTCTAAGTCACAAACCGGATACGTATTTATATTAAATGGTGGAGCTGTCAGTTGGTGCAGTTCCAAGCAGAGCGTCGTGGCGGGATCTACGTGTGAAGCGGAGTACATAGCTGCTTCGGAAGCAGCACATGAAGGAGTCTGGATGAAGGAGTTCATATCCGATCTAGGTGTAATACCTAGTGCATCGGGTCCAATGACAGTCTTTTGTGACAACACTGGAGCAATTGCCATAGCCAAGGAGCCCAGGTTTCACAAGAAGACCAAACACATCAAGAGACGCTTCAACTCCATTCATGAATATGTCAAGGATGGAGACATAGAAATTTGCAAAGTACATACGGATCTGAATGTGGCAGACCCGTTGACTAAGCCTCTTCCACGAGCAAAACATGATCAGCACCAAGACTCCATGGGTGTTAGATTCATTACTATGTAATCTAGATTATTGACTCTAGTGCAAGTGGGAGACTGATGGAAATATGCCCTAGAGGCAATAATAAAGTTGTTATTATTTTATATTTCCTTGTTCATGATAAAGGTTTATTATTCATGCTAGAATTGTATTGACCGGAAACTTAAATACATGTGTGAATACATAAACAAATACCGTGTCCCTAGTGAGCCTCTACTAGACTAGCTCGTTGATCAAAGATGGTTAAGGTTTCCTAACCATAGACATGAGTTGTCATTTGATAACGGGATCACATCATTAGGAGAATGATGTGATGGACAAGACCCATCCGTTAGCTTAGCATATGATCGTTCTTTTTATTGCTACTGCTTTCTTGAATGTCAAATACATGTTCCTCAGACCATGAGATCATGCAACTCCCGGATACCGGAGGAATACCTTGTGTGCTATCAAACGTCACAACGTAACTGGGTGATCATAAAGATACTCTATAGGTATCTCCGAAGGTGTCCGTTGAGTTGGCATGGATCGAGACTGGGATTTGTCACTCCGTGTTTCGGAGAGGTATCTCTGGGCCCTCTCGGTAATGCACATCATAAGAAGCTTGCAAGCAAAGTGACTAAGGAGTTAGTTACGGGATGATGTATTACGGAACGAGTAAAGAGACTTGCTGGTAACGAGATTGAACTAGGTATAGAGATACCGACGATCGAATCTCGGGCAAGTAACATACCGACGGACAAAGGGAATTACATATGTTGTCATTGCGGTTCGACCGATAAGATCTTCGTGAAATATGTAGGAACCAATATGGGCATCCAGGTTCCGCTATTGGTTATTGACCGGAGAGGCGTCTCGGTCATGTCTACATCATTCCCAAACCCGTAGGGTCCGCACGCTTAACGTTCGTTGACGATATAGTGTTATATGAGTTATGTGAATTGGTAACCGAATGTTGTTCGGAGTCCCGGATGAGATCCCGGACGTCACGAGGAGTCTCGGAATGGTCGAGAGGTAAAGATTTATATATGGGAAGTCATATTTTGGGTTCCGGAAAAAGGTGCAGTTTTTTCGGTATTGTATCGGGAAGCTTCCAGAAGGTTCCGGAGGATTCCGGAGGGGTCTGGAAGTCCACAAGTGGGTCCACCACGTCCCAAGGGCTGGCATGGGCTAAGGGGAGGTGCCCTGGCCTTATTGGGCCAGGCGCACCAAGTCCTCAAAAGCCCACGCAGCTAGGGAAGGAAAAAGGGAGAGTCCTAGTAGGAATAGGATTGGACTTTCGAGTCCAAGTCCACGTGTGTACTATTCATGGTTACTGTTCACGTGGCACTATTCCTTCTACTCCAAGCCCCTACACATATATAAATAGAGGAGAGGGGGCGCTCCAAAAGAAGATACAACATTGTCTTAGCCGTGTGCGGCGCCCCCCTCCACAGTTCCGTCCCTCGGTCATTTTTTCGCAGTGCTTGGGCGAAGCCCTGTGGAGATAGCATCACCATCACTCTCACCACGCCGTCGTGCTGCCGGAACTCATCCACTACCTCGCCATCTTGCTGGATCAAGAAGTCGAGGACGTCACCGAGCTGAACGTGTGCTGAACGCGGAGGTGCCGTACGTTCGATGCTCGGTCGGTTGGATCGTGAAGTTGTTCGACGACATCAACCGCGTTGTTCTAATGCTTCCGCTTACGGTCTACGAGGGTACGTAGACACACTCCCCCTCTCGTAGCTATGCATCTCCATGGATAGATCTTGCGTGTGCGTAGAATTTTTTTGTTTTCCATGCAACGTTCCCCAACAGTTGCGTGATTCTCCTACTGGTTCGATAACCTTGGTTTCATAACTGAGGGAAATACTTATCTCTACTGTGCTGCATCATCCCTTCCTCTTCGGGGAAATACCAACGCAAGCTACAAGTAGCAGGAAGAATTTCTGGCGCCGTTGCCGGGGAGACATCATCAACATCTATCAAGTACCTTTGCACAAACTCTCATCTCCTTGCATTTACTTTATTTGCCATTTGCCTCTCGTTTTCATCTCCCCCACTTCTAAAACATTTTTACAAAAATACAAAAATATTTTCCATTTGCCTTTTTGCTTGTTTGCTATCTTTGCTTGTGTTGCCATGCGCCTTCTATTTGCTTGCATCTTTGCTTGCTAAAAATCTATTGATATGGATCCATTTAAAGTTTACCACTTGAATCGTCTTCGATCCATTTGTGCTCGTGCTAAAACCCCAACTAGTTTAGTTGAGGGAAAATCTTTAAAGGAGCATGCTCATTTTGTGCGTCACCGTTTGTCTGAAAAGGGGAGACTCCTATGGCATCAAATAAATAGTTTGCTATGCTATGCTTGGAATCTATGTGAAATTTATGATTTTACTTGTTGCTCTAAGAACCCTAAAAAACACCTTCCCTACCTATGTGAGTTTAATGATAATGAAATCTTGTCTTCTTATGCCAAGGGTGTTTATAATTACTATGATATCGAACAAATTGAAGAATTTGTTGCTTTTAAGGGTGCTTATGAAGTTACTTCTTTGATTGAAAAGTATGATATTACTTTCCACAAATCTGAAAATTTTGCCATACTTAAATGAAAACTATGCTCATAATGCTTATGTTAAAGAATTTATTGAGAGAATGTCTGCTGCTTTGGAAGAGAATAATGATATGCATAAATCTATAGATAATTGTGATTCCGATGATTCGATTGAAATATCCCCTCTTGATGAACATGATGCTGATGTCTACTACACAACTTATTCTTGTAGACTCGTGTTGGGCCTCTAAGCGCAGAGTTTTGTAGGACAGTAGCAATTTTTCCTCAAGTGGATGACCTAAGGTTTATCAATCCGTGGGAGGCGTAGGTTGAAGATGGTATCTCTCAAACAACCCTGCAACCAAATACAAGAAATCTCTTGTGTCCCCAACACACCCAATACAATGGTAAATTGTATAGGTGCACTAGTTCGGCGAAGAGATGGTAATAAAAGTGTAGTATGGATAGTAGATATAGGTTTTTGTAATCTGAAAATATAAAAACAGCAAGGTAACAAATAGTAAAACGGAGCACAAACGGTATTGCAATGCGTGAAAACAAGGCCTAGGGTTCATACTTTCACTAGTGCAATCTCTCAACATTGTTGACATAGTTGAATCATATGTAAATCCCTCACGCGCGACAAAGAGTTCACTCCAAAGTCACAAATAGCGGAGAACAAACAAAGAAATTGTTGTAGGGTACGAAACCACCTCAAAGTTATCCTTCCCGATCAATCTTATGAGCCATCCCCATTAATTGTCACGAACAGCCCTAGAGTTCGTACTAGAATAACACCTTAAGATACACATCAACCAAAACCCTAATGTCACCTAGGCACTCCAATGTCACCACGAGTACCCATGGGTTTGATTATACGATATGCATCACACAATCTCAGATTCATCTATTCAAACCAACACAAAGAACTTCAAAGAGTGCCCCAAAGTTTCTACCGGAAAGTCAAGACGAAAACGTGTGCCAACCCTTATGCATAAATCCCCAAGGTCACGGAACCCGCAAGTTGATCACCAAAACATACATCAAGTGACTCAAGTGAATATCCCATTGTCACCACAGATATCCATATGCAAGACATACATCAAGTGTTCTCAAATCCTTAAAGACTCAATCCGATAAGAAAACTTCAAAGGGAAAACTTAATTCATCACAAGAAGATAGAGAGGGGAAAACTCCATATGATTCATCTATATCAACAAAGCTCGCGATACATCAAGATCGTGCCATCTCAAGAACACGAGAGAGAGAGATCAAACACATAGCTACTGGTACAAACCCTCAGCCCCGAGGGTGAACTACTCCCTCCTCGTCATGGAGACCGCCGGGATGATGAAGATGGCCTCCGGTGATGCCTTCCCCCCTCCGACAGGGTGCCAGAAAAGGGCTGTAGATGGTATCTCTCTGGTACAGAGGCTTGTGGCGGCGTAAAAACTCATCTAGGTTAACTTTCAGGTGTTTCTGAATATATAGGATTTTTCAGCGTTGGAATCACGTCAAACGGAGCCACGTGGGCCCCACGAGGTACCAGGGCGCTGGGTGGCCCCCCTCCAGCGGGTCTTGGTGCCAATATTTTTTATTTGTCCAATAAAAAATCTCCAAAAAGTTTCAGTCATTTGGAAAACTTTCATTTCTGCACAAAAAACAACACCACGGTAGTTCTGCTGAAAACAGCGTCAGTTCGGGTTAGTTCTAATCAAATCATACCAAAACCATATAGAATTGTTATAAATATGGCATGAATACTTCATAAATTATAGATACGTTGGAGACGTATCAGATGCTTGTGGCCACGATGCCAATATTAAAGATGCTTATAGAGATGAACTTGCTATAGTTCCTTATGTTAAAAATGAAATTATTGCTATAACACCCATACTTGATAGCCCCTTGAATGAAAATCATGATTGCAATGATGTTACTATAAATTCTATTAGTGTCAATTGTGCTAATGATATGCAAAGCCACAAGCTTGGGGATGATAATTTTGTCATGTCCACTACTTATTGCAATGATCATGATTGGGGTGATAATGCTTTTTATGATCTTGAAAATTTATTTAAGCATCATGATGAATATGATATTGATAATAATGTTTGCAATAATATTGAGAGTGGGTTTGGAGAGGTCATAACTTTAGTTAATGCTAATCCCACTATTTTGGAAGATTATAAATTTTTTATGAATGTGGATCATAAAGATAGTATTGTTTATGATAGCTATATTGTTGAATTTGAGTATGATCCTACATGTAATTATTATGCGAGAGTAAAATATGGTTGTAGAAATTTTCATGTTACTAAATTACCTCTCATTATGTTGAAATCATCAATGTTTTATTTTTCTCCTTTGCATATGCTAGAAATTGTTTGCCTTGATAATTTGTTTGCTTATAAAATGCCTATGCATATGAAGTATGTTAGACTTAAATGTGTTTTTCACATGCTACATGATGCTCTCTTTGTGTTTCAATTATTATCTTTCATGTGAGCATCATTGAAATCTCAAGCCTATCTTAATGGCTATAAAGAAAGAGCTTGTTGGGAGACAACCCAATGAATAAAATATTTTTTTTCTATTATTGTGTGTTTTCACTATCATGCTACTGGTATGATTGTGTTTTTGTGTTTTTAATTAGTGTTTGTGCCAAGTAAAGCCTTTAGGATGATTTAGAAGATAATATAATTGATGCAGTTTGGAAAACAGAAAGTTTTGCGTCCAGTGCCCGAATTTTTTTTCTGTACTGGAGCGTCAAAAAAATCTGAAAGTTTTACACAGTATTTATATATGAATTGCCCACGTAGTCCTAATTTTTCAGAATATTTGGAGTTACAGAAGTATGACCATAATTCAGATCTCTACAGACTGTTCTGTTTTTGACAGATTCTGTTTTTGATGCACTACTTGCTTGTTTTGATGAATCTATGGATTGTATCGGGGGGTATAAGCCATGGTGAAGTTAGAGTACAGTAGGTATAATGCAAAAATAAAATATGAATGGGTTTGCAATAGTACTTATAGTAGTGGTTTATTTTGTTATACTAACAGATCTCACGAAGGTTTTGTTGAGTTTGGTGTGATTGAAGTTTTCAAGTTTTGGGTGAGATCACGATGGATGTAGGAATAAGGAGTAGCAAAAGCCTAAGCTTGGGGATGCCCGAGGCACCCCAAGGTAATATTCAAGGAAGACTCAAGCGTCTAAGCTTGGGGATGCCCCAGAAGGCATCCCCTCTTTCTTCTACCAACCATCGGTAATTTTACTTGGAGCTATATTTTTATTCGTCACATGATATGAGTTTTACTTGGAGCGTCTTGTATTATATGAGTCTTTGCTTTGTTTTCTTTTTAGTTTGTCACAATCATCTTTGCTGAACACACCTATTTTGAGAGAGCCACACGTTTATCATCATTTGTTAGAATACTCTATGTGCTTCACTTAATTTTTTTGAGCTAGGCAGTTGCTCTAGTGCTTCACTTAAATCTTTTTGAGCACGGTGGTGGCTATATTTTGAAGAAATAAACTCTCATGCTTCACTTATATTATTTTCAGAGTTGATTAAAATTTTGAAGAAATGAATTCTCATGCTTCACTTATATTATTTTGAGAATTGACAAGACTAAAATTTTGAAGAAATGAATTCTCATGCTTCACTTATATTATTTTGAGAATTGATAAGATTGAAATTTGGAAGAAATATTTGCACTCTCATGCTTCACTTAAATCTTTTTGAGAGTTGATGATAGTAACGGTAATTTGCACATGATATGAAGTTGGTCCCAAAGTGATGAATATTCAAGAAGGATATAAATAAAAACTTTCATATAGATCATTGGATATGATAAGTGTGATTCCTTGCAATAGTTTTGCGATATGGAAATGATAATATGTGAGTCATGTTAGTGAGTAATTGTGATTTAGTAAGAATATTAGTGTTAAGGTTTGTGAGTCCCTATGCATGCATGTTAAATCAATAGTTATGCAATGAAATTATATCCTACTTATGGTGCATTATTCGGTGTTAGTTGTGTTCAATGCATGTTTATGACCGTTTTCGTTTTTTGGTTGGTTGCTTCTCAATCTTTTGCTAGCCTTCATTTGTACTAAGCGGAAATACTGCTTGTGCATCCAAAATCCTTAAACCCAATTTGTGCCAAATGAGTCCACTATATCTACCTATATGCGGTATTTCAATGCCGTTCCAAGTAAATTTGCGTGTGCCAACTCTAATTTTCAAAATAATTTTCCGTTTTGTGTGCCCGTACCGCTCATGAAGCGGCAGGGGGTGGCCATTATTTTCCATGCTAGGTGTGTTATTCTCACGATGAGTGTTTATTCGCTTGTCATTGCACGAGAGAATGGTTGGTAATAGGGATGCCCAGTCACACAATGAAATCAAATTAATAACAACAAAATTCCTTGGAAAGTGTTGGTATGGAGGGCACCCGTGGATACGGCTAGCCATGGATTGTGAAAGAATGGTGGAAAGGAAATAAACTTTACTTTCTGTTTGGGAACCACCTATGATGTGTCTAGCATGGAAAATATTGAGAATTCTCGGTCATTTTCGTTGACAGGAAAAGCATGCCTCTCAAAATATTTTTATCTCTTTAATTTCAGCTTTGAGCTCTGGCACATTTGACAAATCTCTGCTTCCCTCTGCGAAGGGCCTATCTATTTACTTTTATGCAATTTTTATTTTTTGAGTCTCCATCTTCTCTTACAAAGCACCAACTAGAGAGCACTATTGTCATACTTGTGCATTCGATGTAGCTAATATTTGAGTGTGTTTCATGAATGGATCAATGATTGAGCATAATGGGCTAGGGATAACTTTCTTTAGCGTTGGTATTTTGAAAGACATGGTTGCTTGTTAGCATGCTTGAGTATTTATGTGTTCATATCAAATTATAGACTATTGCTTTGAATCATTCAAGTCCAATGTCCATGCTATAAAAGAAAAGAATATGTGATGAATATGTTAGGCAGCATTCCACATCAAAAATTCTGTTTTTATCATTTACCTACTCGAGGACGAGCAGGAATTAAGCTTGGTGATGCTGATACGTCTCCAACGTATCTATAATTTTTGATTGTTCCATGCTGTTATAATATCAATCTTGGATGTTTTTATAATCATTTACAGCAATTATATATCATTTTTGGAGACTAACCTATTAACCTAGTGCCCAGTGCCAGTTGCTGTTTTCTGCCCTGTTTTTGTTTTACAGAAAATCAATACCAAACGAAGTCCAAATGCCACGAAACTTTTTGGAGATTTTTTATTGGACAAGATAAACACTGGAAGCTTTGGGAGAGGGCCAGAAGATGAAGGAGTGGGCCACGAGGCACCAGGGCGCGCCCCAGGGGGGTGGCGCGCCCTGGTACCTCGTGGGGCCCACCCAGCTCCGTTTGACCTAATTCCAGCACTATAAATTCAGAAAAAAATCAGAAACCCTCAGGGGAGTCCACGAAATACTTTTTCCGCCGCCGCAAGTTTCTGTTCCAGAGAGATCCCATTTGGGGTCCTTCTCCGGTAATCTGCCGGAGGGGGAATCGATCACGGAGGGGTTCTACATCAACCTTGCTGCCCTTCCGATGATGCGTGAGTAGTTTACCACAGACCTTCGGGTCCATAGGCAGTAGCTAGATGGCTTCTTCTCTCTTTTTGATCTTCAATACAATGTTCTCCTCGATGTTCTTGGAGTTCTATCCGATGTAATCACTTTTTGCGGTGTGTTTGTTGGGATCCGATGAATTGCGAGTTTATGATCAGATTATCCATGAAATTATTTGAGTCTTTGCTGCACTCTTTTATGCATGATTATTATAGCCTCGTATTTCTTCTCCGATCTATTGATTTGGTTTGGCCAACTAGATTGATTTATCTTGCCATGGGAAGAGGTGCTTTGTAGTGGGTTCGATCTTGCGGTGCTCAATCCCAGTGACAGAAAGGGACATGACATGTATGTATCGTTGCTACTAAGGGTAAAAAGATGGGGTTTATTCATACGTGAGTTTATCTTGTCTACATCATGTCATCGTTCTTAAGGCATTACTCCGTTCTTATGGACTTAATACACTAGATGCATGCTGGATAGCGGTCGATGTGTGGAGTAATAGTAGTAGATGCAGGCAGGAGTCGGTCTACTTGTATTGGACGTGATGCCTATATACATGATCATTGCCTTGGATATCGTCATGATTATTTGCTTTTCTATCAATTGCCCAACAGTAATTTGTCTACCCACCGTATGCTATTTTCTCGAGAGAAGCCTCTAGTGAAACCTATGGCCCACGGGTCTATCAAAATCATATTACTAAAACTCTAAAAATATTGCTGTCATTTTTATTTATTTATTTTATTTTGTATTTTTGTTTCAATCTATCTATCTATCACATACAATTTAATCTTGCAATTAACCGCCGAGGGATTGACAACCCCTCGTTTGCGTTGGGTGCAAGGATTTGTTGTTTGTGTGCAGGTGCTGCTAACGAGGTGTTGCGTGATTCTCCTACTGGTTCGATAACCTTGGTTTCATAACAGAGGGAAATACTTATCTCTACTGTGCTGCATCATCCCTTTCTCTTCGGGGAAATACCAACGCAAGCTACAAGTAGCATGGTACAATCAGATTCTGCTAATGCCTTAGCCATTCTTGCAGGCGACTCATTGTCCAGGTCCGCCTATGGACACTTAGCTGCTGAGATTAGAGAAACTATGGTTGTTAGAGAGTTTGTTCCTCTGAAGATTAGTGGGGAACAAAATAGGGTAGCACATCAATTGGCAAATTATAGCCGTACTGAAGCTTGTACTGCGGTGTGGTTGAACTCGAGCCCTCCGTGTTGTGAGGACTTGTTGTCTCGAGATTGTAACCCTATCATTACGGAATAAAACTCTCTTTCATCCCGTAAGAAAAAACATATGGATGACGGGAACATGCCTTTCTATCTATGCTTGTTTCACAACAATGTCAACTGAATATATGATGTACTCATGTCATCCATGTTTCTTCCACACCAAGGTCAACTGTCCGCAATGCATCCGAAGAACACACCATCAGTTATTTTATGGGCGTCAAGCTTATTTGTAGCTTTACAGTTACAGTCTAGTGTCATAGTATTACAGTATGTGCTTACAACTATAAATAATGAAATTGTTTACATCAATATTTGTGTCTGACTTCAAGTGTTCCTGCCATGTCAGACGCATGTTCCTCACGACGACGATGCACACCTGTCTGTGCTTTTGACAATAAGGCGACGCCGGTACTCCCCGAGAGCCCAGATGGGGAACAGGTTGCGGTAGTTGGGATAATTGAAGAAAAGGGAGCAGTTGAAGCATCCGACGTGTTCCTATAATCGGAACGCAAGCATAGTCAGGTTATTAGCATGTATATTCTGATCAATACATGATATGATAGGACTTTTATCGACTATATGAGCACAGCATTCCATCAAATGACTGATCAAACAAGAAATGAAACTACTCCCTCCAATCGATATTAGTTGTCGCTGATTTAGTACAACTTTATACTAAATCAGCGACAATTATTATGGATCGGATGGAGTAATAAGTTTACTCATGAAAAGGTAATGCTGCCAGCACAAATGAAAAGGGAACCTACTTGCTGTGGAAATTCTCCTGTATCCATCTGCATATTGATCAATTCTTTTGCAGCGTGTTGCAGTGGTGTTGGATCTCGTTCCATCTGGTATTCAGCAAGGAAATCATGTAAGTTTGATAAACGTCGTATTCCTGTCACAGTTGAATTAAACAATGTACAAAACATACCTGTCCAGCATATATTAAGGTCAACATTGCCCAAGCAGTATTCACTGCGTGAGCACGGTCACCTTCAATGTTGACATACACCTATTTAATTTTAGGACACGGTAAATATAAGTAAAACAAAAACCAAATTTAATTAGATAGGATTTCAACCGGAGAAGCACTTGTTTCTCATGAAATGGATTGAGAATATCCTAAGAATAGAAGGTCCAAATATCGCTCACTGGATTCATTCTCATGCTGATGAACCAGATTTTCACCATGTTGCATCTTGTATATTAGAATTTGCAAGCAATGCTTCCAATAAACGAGAAACCATAAGCGAAAGTATCTAGAGAAGTCGAGGGAAAACAAATCAGTGTTTACCTTTGTTTCATTAGATACATGGCTTTCTCCCCATCCACCAGTACTGAGCTGCTTTGATAATATAAAGTGGCAACCTTTCCTGATGGAAGAACTGTTCTCATATGTTCTTCCAGCAGCAACTAATGCTTTAATTGAAAAGAATGCCCCATAGGTGAAACACACGCCCCAAGTGCCTAACCTGTGAAAGTACTAGTTGCGTTATGAGTTATTGAAGTAAACGTAAACTAATGATTTCTTTAAGGTAAGTCAGGAAATGCGGCCTTCTGACAAACCATGAACCGTCTTCTGCTTGTCTGCTCTCAATGAATGTTGCTGCATCTCTGATACACTTTTCTATCTCCTTAGTACGATAACCATAATGTAGTTCTTTGAACAGCATAAGAGCTTGAAGCACCGAGGAAGTGCATTCTGGATATCTGCCATGTTTTTATCACACACAATTAGTTTGTTTCTAAAGTTGAAGCAAAACGGGTTTTGATAAGACTTTTTCAAACAAGTTATTTAATCACTTACGGATGATCGACAATCATGTTTGGAAAACTCTCACAGGGATTGAGGATCTAGATTACCAAAAGAAGAAAATATGTCAGAGCATGGCTAAAAAAACTTGGTATATGAGTTTTGCTGGGATAATTCTGGAAATATAAGACTATCAAAACATATCAGAGTCAATAAATAGTTAAGATTTAAACATTCACAATATATATTTCTAAAGTATTTTAATCCTGAGATGCAAATCTCTCAATACTAAAAAACATGAAAAATATAATCAACCAGTAACAAGATAAAAATATGGTAAATTGAAGATACCATATTATAGTAAAAAACAACAATCAAGTACTCATAAATATTAAAGGTTGGCTGTCAATTTAATAAATCAGACAAGATTAGCAGCCTGTAAAAACTCACCTCTATCCAAGCAGAAGTTCTTTTACATTCATATGTAGAAAAGGTCCCATCTTTATTCTACAACAAAAAATGATTCACTGTTAACCAGGTGACAATTACAGCTTAGAACAATAAAAAAACTAAAAAAATTAAACATTTGCGACATTCATGGTATAGTTTGACATCAATTACTAAATCTATTGACTGACTGCTTAAAGGAGCTGGAAAATTGTGCAAATAGTATGAATGTTGACTTCACCACATTCGTAAACTAAAGTTGGCAAAACATTTCAGATACATTTTTCCCACTAAGTTTGGCGGGACAGATCCATATTTATAGAAATATGAACGAATGCTTGGAAATTGCACAATCCTGTTACATGGCTTAATTGTTTTTGAGAATTTATACCACAAAAGATAGAAGGCAATCAACAGCATCATGCACCCTTTCTCTTTCTATTGGATCGCCAACGATGCTCCTAGAGATCTTTGAGAGCAGCAGTACGGCCTGAAAATCAAATAATGTAAGGCTTTCTTGTATAGACAAAATAAAAACAATACAGGATCGACAACTGAACCAAGTGAACACTGTACAAGTGTATGACTTTGCTGGATGTGCTTCCAGTTAGTAAGGTTAGGTTATATAATAGCACTTACTAATTTATTAATAACTAATTTCAAATGTTGATATTAAGAGAAAAAAATACCTTAAGTGCTTCTGCGGTAGTGTCAGATACAGTCCATCCATTGTCTGCACTCGAAAGAGTCCATGAACCCTTCGATCTGTGGCGATGTGAATAACTCTGGTCACCAGGATGATTCCAAAGAACCTTCAGGTATGGACGTGCACTGCGTTAGATTACGTTATGTAATGGTTACTTTATCAATTCAAATGACTATAAGGTACCAAAGAACCTGTGATTTTTTCATGAATGCATTGGCTCTCTCGAGAGTTGGGCCATACTCGCTCACGAGATCTGTAGCGCAATATGCTTGAATAATGAATGATGTCTCCCAGCTCTGAACACCATCATATACCTAACATTGATATAATAGAAAATTAAAGACATTTCCACTTTCTCTTTAGAAAAAATAGCAATTTTCTGAAACAATAGAAGGCATGTTATATTGCAAACAATGGGTTTATAGGATTGCATCTATCTAACGATGACAAAATCGTCATGAACATATATTCAGTATGTCCAAGCAACTTATGGTTGTACCAGTATTTGTATTGCCATTTTACATGACCAAATATCAAAGTTATTATGAAAATAATAATTCATAATTTAACAATGCACATATGGATCGATTACCTTTTTTTAACACATCCCTGCAATTTCAGAGGTAAATATTAAGAAGATATGTTTTTCTAGCTGCCGTAATTCCTACACATGCAATATGTATCACTGAATGTAAAATTGGCAATAATTTTCTCCTTCTCCTCAATTAATCTGTAAATTACCGAGAACAGAAAATACAATGGTTTTCGACCCTGTTTCTGTCATAAATCGGTTTAATTTCTTTTGAATTCAGATCGATATTCAGGGTGGGACCCCCCCAAACGCGTGAGGGCTGAAAATATTATTCTAATTTGATAGCAGTAGTTCATCCACAAATCATCCAATCACGGCGAAAAGTACTGAAGACATATTCTCTTCTTACTACTTAACATAAACAAAAACAGCGTAACAAACAGAAGTGCCTAGAAGTGCATGAAAACCGAAAAATCATCATACCTGCGCCTTCATGCCATCTTCCGAGATCCACAGGAAATCAGGTACCCTGGCAAGATGCCGCTTGAACGCTTCTGAACTTGGATCTTCGGCCCAGCAGCAGACCATGTTCAGAGCCTAAACATGGCAAAGAAAAAAAATAATAATAACTGAGTTTGGTATCAAGCCCCAGCATCTAGGCAAATGATCAAGGAAGCAGACGGCCGCATTACCTTGTTGACGGAGCATATGCAGAGGTACTGCGTGTTGTCGTCCTCGTAATGGATGTGCTCCATGAGGTTCTTCAGAGCCCTGTCCCTGAGCTTGTTGATCGGCCAGCTGCTCAGCACCGGCTCCACGCACTTGTAGAGCGAGGTCCACACGGCGTTCTGCAACGTTGTGCGTGGGCACACAAGGTCCTCCTGAAATTATTCAGAAGACGAAAAAACAGATGATTAAACACCATGCAATTGAGCAGTGAATTCGGGGTTTGCTAGTGCTTTGTGCTTTCTCCCCATGTGTTGGTTTCCGCGAGCAGCAGAAAAAAAAAATCAAATTAAGAGTGTGCTGCGAATTCTACGATTGAGCGCGAACCAAACCTAGAAGGAGTTATGCCCAACTTTTCTCCGGCGAGCAACGACCTGAAAGAATTAGCCTCCATTTTGCTTTTGCATGTTTGAGTCGGAGAGAGAGAGAGAGAGAGAGAGAGAGAGAGAGAGAGAGAGAGGTGGTGGTGCTGGCGAAGGCGCGCAGGGAGAGGCCGGTGATGTGCCGTCGGCCGCTCGGACCCACTGGGTACTGCGGTCGTCCCCGCCGCTTTACTCAGTTGCGGCCCAGAGCTCTTTTTTGTTTTTGTTTTTTGCGTCAAACAGGCGCCGAATCGCACAGGAGCCACGAGCGAGCAACCAAACGGGCCGGCCCATTTAGGTTTGTGGGAACCTTTCAGAATGTTCCGGCCGGTTTTATTGGTTTGTTCATTTTTTCTATTTTCTGCTGTTTCTGTTTCTGTTACTTGTTTTCTTTTTTTAAAAAAATCTTCAGTTTCAAAACTTGTTTCAAATTTAAAAATATTCATGTTTCAAATATTATTCAGAATTTTAAAAAGTATTCCAGTTTCCAAAAAATGTTCATAACTCGAAAAAAGTTAGCACTTTCTATATGTTTGGGAATTTTCAAAAAATGTTCGTGTTTTCAAAAAAATTCATAATTTAAAAAAAAAATACAAATTCAAAAAATATTCACGAACTTTCAAAGAATGTTTGTGTTTTCAAATAGTTCTCCAATTTTTATAAAAAAGTTTTTTTCTAAAAAATGTTCGCATTTCAAAATTTGTTCCAAATTCAAAATGTTCCCGTTTAAAAAATATTCTCAAATTAAAATATTTTTTTTGTTACAGTCCATGCATGGGTCAGCCCACCAAGACTACCCATTGTGCGGCAGCCCTCCTATTTGCCGTCAAATAGGTTGCGTCAAATAGGAGGTCCCCTAACAAAAAGCTCAGACCATTTATAATAGGAGGCTCAGGTTATCATTTTAAACCATTTAACGACGGATGATATATGTCGAGGCCCCAGTGTTTTGCAAAACCAGGCCTGGCTTTTCCAGCCTAAATGTTGTTCCTTTTTTTCCCTTCAAAAAAGAGTTTTAACTACTTTACTTTTTGCTAAAAAAAAACTATTGTACTTCATCTGTGCCTCCTGAAAAAAAGGCGTGTAAATTTTTTCTAAAGCTAAAACGATGAAAATTTAACCAAGTATGTAAAAAATAATATCAACCATCACAATACTTATGATCGTAGTTAAGGGTAGGATTGAGGTTTATTTCTAGGTTATTTTGGCGTGGACAATAGTAACGTCCCATATAATCATGTCCCAGCCTCTCAATCTACATCTTGGTCTTTCTTGGTTGCCGATGGCAAGGTAGTTAAAACAGTGTCTTGCGGTTGATTATCTAGAATACCAGTCTCACGAGATGATGTTGTCTCGAGGCTTTGTTCCTTTCATCTTAGCTTTCGTACATGGTCAGTCAGAGTGCGAACGAAAAAATTTAAACTTTAGCTTACCACAAGTTCAAGATGACGCCCCGACCGATATATGCCATATATGCAACATGTGAAGACTTCAATCAGTACTTTCCTCCTGAAGAACACGCACGTGGCTGAGGCACGCAAAGTATAGGCACCACACACGTTAAAAAAATATGTGTGTGTGCCCTCTACACGTACGTGCTGGGAAAAAAGACCTTGATTATTGTATTATGCATCAAATGATGGAAAACTGCGTGAAAATCTAGCATCAACAGATGGAACCAGACGAGACGATACCTGGATGAAAAGGGAGGAACTGCGGCGCGAGCCATAGTTCGGGGAAGATCGGGTTGTTCCCGGACCAGTCATACACCCCAAGTATCTGCAACAGTTAGTCCAAACTTAATAGATTGCTTGCCCCCTTAATCTGACCAAGTATCAATGCTCCAAGATTATGCATGTGTTGGGGTGCTATCCATGGACATGTAAAAGTACCGAGAGCCATATCTTCCCCCATTGTGACACAAGAGATGCGCCACCGTGGGACAGTATCCAGACGTCCCTTAGCCAACGCTACGTTGCCATCTAGCTCCTCTCCCAGAAGCCGAAGGGTGATGTAGTTCGAGCATGTGCCGAACATGCTGCTTGATCCTAAAATTAGGGTGCCCCAACCCCCATCCTCGTTCTACGATAAACAAAGAGGAAGAGCGCAAAAATAAAACTCGCATAATTGAAGAATAACTCTCCCAGCCTCTATGGCCAAAAGTGCTATATGAAAGTGTATGATGTCATGCCTGATGATTGTAGATGTAGCGGCATATCTCTCGCCGATGTTCCGCCGTCACCACGGCGTTGAGCGATCTAGTGACATAGAGCGCAAATATCTGCATGTCCACGCAACAACAAAAATCAACGAGAATCTCAAGTACAAAGTATAAATACAATTCTTTAAATATTTCTTAGGCATCTAGGAAGTAACTATTTTCAAGTTATTGTCAACAAACCATGTAATTTAAACACGAGATTCATACAACAACCATTTTATTTTGACCAGAAGGCTATCAATGTTGATTAATAAATAAGAATTTCTAAGTTAACTGGTCTATAGTTACTCCCTATGCAGGAATACAATTTATTTTGACCAGAGTAATAAAATAGCCATCAAAATTATTTACAGACCAAACCAGGCATGATGAACATTATCCCGCTGAAGTCCCCGAGCCAACAGCCATCATCGAAGAGAACTGATCGAGGGCTCGCCTCAGTGACACCAGCACGGTCTCCTCAGTGACATCGTCTTTCTCCTCGAGCTTCTCCATGGGCGGTACACGACGGTCCCTTCCTTGGTGCTTGTTCTGTTTCGCATACTGCAAACATTTGGTTGAATTTTAATTTGTTAATATGTGGGTGTCATATATTTGCAACACAAATTAAAGCTTGTTCCCGTCGACTATGAAGGCGTCTGTGACGACTTTGTCAATCTCAAGATGATGTGCCGGCTCAGTCTCTTGGAGGTACTCAAAGGATAGGGTGTGCGTGCATGCGTTTATAGGGATGAGTGCATGTGAGTATGTATGAGCGTCTGCGTCTTTACTGTATTAAAAAACACAAATTAAAGCTAAAGTTACATGTCAACTCTTGAAAAATTATGGAGTGAGTGTCCAAGGTTTGTTGGCTGGCTCAATAACTCCCAACTTTCTAAAGATAGCTAGTTTTTTTTTTTTTTTTTTTTTTGAGAAATAAAGATAGCTAGGTAGATCGGCACATTCATGTCATGAATGGAATCGTACCTTGGAACCGTGGGTCCAAATAATTCGTCCCAAACCTGTACTGTACTAGAGTAACTGCCCATACTTTTGGACATCAGATACAATAAGCTGCGGGAGAATGGCGCTCGCTGGGCATGTCCAACTGGTGATTTTACTGTGGCGATAGAAAAATATCTACGTATCCTCCAGTAAAAGCAATCTGCGGGTTTGGCACCCAGCGTGGGCAACGTTTCACCCCAGCCGCCACTCCACAAACCCTAGCCCACTTTCCCTTGATTACCACAACGCAGCCCTCCTCCCTCGTCCTCCCTCGCGAGCCGCCATCGCCATTCCGCCTCCCTCATCTCTTTCGGACACCGAGGACCGGCTCACCCCACTGCCTCTTCTCCACCCACGACCTAGGGTTGGGGAGGCTTGGGTCTTCTCGCTGGAGGTGGACGAGTAGGGGAGCGCCAGGAGGCCGACGGGGGGAGAGCAGCGAGGCGGGAGAGGAAGATGGCTCGTCCAGGCCGCCGACGCTCACGGACGACTTCCATCAGGTGCCGTCCGGTCTTGTTCCCCTCCTTCCTTCTGTCCTCATGGCCAAGGGGGTGCATCCTTCTCCTACCAGGTTTGCATTTTGTTCGATTCACAGCGAGATGATGTACCTAGAAAAGAAGGACGCCGGCGGCAAGTGCGATTAGCAGTCATGGAATGGATCGCTAAGTTGGTCTGTCATAAGTTCTACTGCATCTTCCCATCTTCCTGTACTTATTTCGTTCTCTCTGATTGGTTAATGTGCTATGCAAATTTGTTCCATATATGAATTAATTTCGTTTTTGTACATGTCTGCATCATACTTAATGTTATTCCCTATTGAATTAGCATGATTTAGCAAGTCCAATTTTTTTTGCAGGTCAATAAAATTAGCAATATTCAGATGATATTTCGCAACAATGTCATTGTTAGACTCTGATTCACCAACAGTGCTCTTTAGGTTACAAAGGATTTGAATTGAGCAGTTCAACTCTGCCTTCATCAGTACAAACAATTCATAAAAGAGGTTCAGTCTCTTCTTTATTATGTAAGTGCATTACATACTATGTATGGTACTAACTGTGAATATTGTTGCCTGCCAGTATGCATTGCTCTACTTTGGATCTTTTTTCTTACTTTATACTTCTTTTGCTCTCTGTTGTGTATGCAGATGAATTGGACTAATCTACTCAGCATCTCATGACTTTAGAAACATGAGTTCATGAAAATTGATATCCACTAGGATTGCTCTGCTCCTGTTGACATGCGGCGCACATTGTGACATGCGAGAGCTGTTTGGAGCGGACCGGACGGTCGTCACTGCTGATTAAGCTATTGAGCCCAAGAACTGTGTCAGACTGGTGGCCTAGCTGTTCGATTTCTCAACACCGTTCAGTTTTGTCATTGGTCGCCCTTGCGTACCCTAGAAGGGTATCTATCCTGAATTTCCTGCTCATATAATTGATCTCTAATACCCTGTCCAAAACGTTAGTGCTAGCTCGATAATTTCTTAAGCCAGATGTGTGGGAAGTGCAATGCATGTGAAACCAAATTGGGCTGGACCAATCTTGAGGTTTTCCATGAATTCTTATAAAAATGGTCCTTAAGCAAGGCACTGGGCAATCATGGATAGCTCATATATTCAGGGTATGCGCCCTTTCTACTATAATCCACAGCAGGGAGTGCTCAACATAAATTGTGAGATCTGAGCTGGTAGAGAGAATAAATCGAGATAGTCTGGTCTTACCTACGGATGATTTGTTATTGCGCACTGTTCAGCATGATTCCGATTCCAGATTGCCTAGAATAGCCATTTGATGAGTTAACTAGAAACTTTATAGGTTTTTAGTATATCTTCAGTTATGTTGTCATGGGCTGTGCACATGAATTATAATTTAGAAAAACCTTTTCTCATGTCAATTTTTTTTGGAGAGCTCCCTTTTATTCTTGCTGAACTGCACATAAATTTATTTATTTGGATAAGCTCAGTGGTCGTTGACAAGCAGAAATCTCAAGGTCGCGGCAGAATATGTTTTGAAAAATGCATCAGGCAGAGCCCTCAAAGTTAAGGACAAAATGCTCAAAGATTTGTTGTGGGTTCTGCAACCTATTTATTTTCTGCTTTTCAATTATGTTTTCTGTCGTTTGCTTTTAGACTCATTCTCATTCTCTATCTAAATATGTAGTGGCGGCGGGGACTCGCGCCCGCCGTCGATCCGCCCTTCTCGTCCGCCATGCCCCATGCTAGCAGGTGGGTGGAGCCTCATTGTCGTCGACGGGAGGAGGGGAGCAGCAGTCACAGCAGGTGGCGATGGTGGCGAACGCGTCGGACGTGGGCCACTTCAGCGGGAATCGATGATGGCGCAAGGTCCACCGCTTCTTCTGCTGCGGCGCTGCACAACGGTGACTCTGCAGTTATGCTAGCTCCTCCTCTTCTCTTCTTTCATACTGATGCAAACAGAGATTAGCCAATGAGATATGGTTGTTAAATTTGTCTTTTGTGGTACATTTTTTTAGGGAATCGGCGATGGCGCAAGGAACTAAGACCTTCAGTGAGACGGTCTTGGGTGCAGTAGCGAAATTTGTTCATCGGATAGAGCTTTGAATAGGTTAGCCATCCTCCTCTCTATTTACATTCATGTGCAGAATGGGTGGTGTTGCAGCGCCTCTAGGCTACCGGAGGTTGGGGGAGACCTGATCCACTTCCTTCTTGTTTCTACAGATCATTCGCCAAAGAAGGTTGCAGAGATATCAGACCAGACTACTATATTAAAAAAATGTCAGTTAGTCAATAGAAGAGGACAGGGATAAGCCCTGTTGGGACTCCGAGAGACTGATGAGGGATGTCGGTACTCCTCGAACCTTTACCCAGCCCAGCCTTCATGGTGTACCCAGTTGAATTATATATGATTGGTTTTCTTATTTAAGGGGGCTCTGTGAGTTCCGATATATTACCTTAAACTCTATCTAATTGTGCACATAGTATCAGCATGCAGTTTTTAAGAAAAAAGCCGAGAAGATAATCATTAGCATGAAGAAGAATTGATCGTCCAAATGTAAGGAAGTATCCCTTCGACCAACCTTTTGTTAAGATACCTAACTTGATTATATATACTGGAATTTAGGTCACGTTGATTAATAGGTGCAACACATCTTGTTTGAACATTATCTTGATTAATAATTGCAAAAGTATTTACAGTATAGTAGACTAAACTTGGAAATGTGACAGAATACTATCAACTTTCTGTCAGATACTTCCATTGATGTGTTGTGTGTATGGTTCCAACACCTACAAAATTGCATATGTGTTTGATGGAAGGATTCCATTCTAAACCTATATTAATTCTCACATATGGCTATTCGTTGAACAATCAAGCTAGCGCATGTATATCATGTTTCCTCCGGTGTGTTACTCCCTCCGTTCCTAAATATAAGACCTTTTAGAGATTTCAATATGGACTACATACGGAGCAAAATGAGTGAATCTACACTCTAAAATTTGTCTACATACATCCGTATGTAGTCCGTATTGAAATCTCTAAAATGTCTTATATTTAGGAACGGAGGGAGTATATTTTAGGACATGCATGGTACATGGAAGCAAATAAGGAATTTCGAGAAGCCGGAGAAATTTCAGTTTATATTAGATATAGGTAAGATGATACTTCAGGTTTTTTTTGTCGAGTATATTATTTTTTATAATAAACATCTTCACAAGAATGAAACTGTGGAATTAAGCTTTTCATGTTTTCTAAGAGCCTCAATACAAGAACCATGATGCAGTGTTATTCTTTTAACCACTCAAATTTGATAATTTGTGCTTAATTTTCAATAACAACCTTCAGATAAGTTAAAGTGATGTATATTTAAGAACTATACACTTAAACTACAAGGCAACTTATGACTTTACATATAGTAAGTCTTGCTAAATGGTAATGTAACTTTACAGTCTTAAGCAAAACAATGAACGCGCCCTAATCATTTCAATTTTTAGTACACAAATGTTCTTTGCTGCTTCTGAAGATTGGATTTTTATATTATTTTTAGAGCGGAATCCAGTGAAACCAAGGACACTAAGGTGAGCTCTAATCTGACCCTGTGTTACTGTGACATAGTTTTGATTTTAGGTATACATGCACGGAAGGACTATATGTGCCCTATTTGCTGTCATGATGTGTCTGGTTCTCTCAGTTCGTCCACATCTTGGTTTTGCTTCGTCATCCTCGCGTTTTGTTCGATCCTTGCATACATGTATGCACATGTCTCTGTTCTTTTCAGCAACTGTGTGTCGGCCACTAAACAGTGTCACATTTCTATAGTTGCTTGCTACAATTTTGGAAGTCCTTCACAGCTCACAAGTTTTTCTTTCTGAATATGTATGCCAACATGCAAAACAGGACACATATACCTAAAATAGTTTACTAATAAGTTGCCTCATAACAATTTTTAGGTATATAGCCCTTCCCCTTCAGGAACAGCAAGTTGCCTCTTAACAATTTTTAGGTATATGTGTAACTTCAATGCTCCAAGGTCAGAGAAGGTTTGTGAAATTGTTGAGAGGCAACTTGTTGTTCCTGAAGGCACTGAAGTTTGCGGTAGCACCAACTTCTCTGACCTTGGAGCTGATTCACTGGACACGGTAAATATCCACAATACTTTTTGACCGATGTCATGCATGTTTGTTTTGAACCAAGTAGCACCTAACCTAACTTAACCTGGCCAAATAGCTCAAGGATCCAAATGAGTAGTTCCTTGTTGTGTTTGGTTATGTCTATTTTGTTGAGATGTGAAATGACACTGAGGACATGGTTTCATGACAGTAATGAATATCATTGAGTTTATTTATATGTGTAACTGGGTTTCTAGAAATCTGTAGGTTTTTATCCTCTGCATCCTTTAAGGTTTAAGGCAGACAGAATATGAGAGTCGCTATTAGATTTTCAAGGGGCCACCTGAATTAGAAAAACCTTTGTATCTTAACATGGAATAACCAAACCTGGCATCTTAATTATAGCATTATGTATGTATTGCAAATTATAGCATTATGGTTCCCATTTTGTGATTTTCAACCGAGCTGCTACTGGTATTCTCCAATTGTATACCTATTGGCTATATATATTCTCCTATCACACTCCTTTTTCTCAAATGCCGGACTAAGGAGGCTCAAACTGCCGGCCTCAGTTAAAATGATTCAATGATTTATATCTTTGTTTGGTAATTTGCAGATGTAAGCCCTTCTGACTGCTAAAGTTTGTAATTCAGAGAAAGGAGCAAAGCACTCCTCGGTTGTAGTTCAGATCATAGGCTTGCTATGATTCTCTTGTGATTCAGAATTTTAGTCGAGGAATCTTGGCTTCTTGTTGGGTCTCTGCGGTAAAGTCCAGTGGTTATCATTCATCATCATCACCACATTTGTCTCATTTTTCATCATCGACGTACCATCCATGAGAGCTGTTTCATATGAGGGAGTACATTTCCAGCAATGCATTTTTGTTGGTCCTGTAACTACTACTACTTTGCTTAGCTTGAACTTGTGCATGTAGCCTCAAAGGTTGCCACTGATCAGCTTTGTCTATAACATGATTATCTAGCTACATGTGTTCCATCTGTCTTGTTTTGTTCTGTTACAGATGTCACTTTCTTCACTGATCATGATCATTAGCATAAAAATGGCGGTGGAAGGGGCGCCACCTACCTGGCACCGCAGAGCTTCTGCTCAGGCGGCGCACCAGGGGTGCGCCCCAACCACTATATAGAAATGTGATGCTAGGATGACCATGCAAGAACTTTGCAGAAAACAGAATAACCATTGTAGACGAATTATATAGCGTCATACTTCAGCATACCTGCAAGCGCATGAGGAGGTCGGCAGACTCTCTGCGCCGGAACCGGCCGTCGGTGAACTCCTGACGCATCCTCTCCACCTTGGCGCGCTCCTCCGGCGTCGAACTCCCATACCGCCCGGCCGAGGAAGCCGTTGGTGGACCGCAGCCACGGCCCGCCGCCCTCCCCGACCTTCAGCCTCCACATGCCGGCCGCCGCTCCCGACAACTACGTACTTGCTCAGCTTGTCTCAGCGCTGTTCGGTCGGAACGAAGAGCCTGGCTCTGTGGTATCAGCTGAGCTGAGCGACGAATGCTTGCATGTGCCTGTAGGGGCGTGCTTAAAAAGAGGACGATGCCACATGCGTGGCTCGGTGCCAACGTTTAATTGGCACACACACAAATGCACCATGCACTGGAGATCGATAGTACGTGTAACAACCAACCGCCGTGTTTATTGACATACGGACAGGCGCTAGGCATGTGGCGAAGGAAGAATATCAGGTGATACCATCACTCAAATGCTCCCATGATACCAGTTTGAAAATTTCAATTTTCGACATGTCAAAAAATTCGTGAATGTACATCACATATGTGTTATAACCCCTAAAAAATTCAGATCAAAATCCCAAATACACAAAGAGAAACAAAAAAGAGAAATCCAACATGAATAGTGTCAATAAAGACTCACCCTCAACTCGACTTCGCTGGCGTCGGATCCGGATCCCGCAGCCACCATTTCCGCCGTCCAGCTACCTCCTTCCCCGCGAGGCTCGTCCTTGACCTCACCGCGGTTCCCTCCGGGGTTCCCGACGCCGCGGTACTCGCGGACTGATCTGGTTGCGGCCCTCTTCCCGCAACTGGAGGGGATCCCCTCAGATCCACGCTCCTGGGACGGTGCTCCCCTGCCGGTGTGCCGCCCGGCCGCCTCAGATGTGACGGGTTGTCCCCGCAAGGTGCGATTCGCCGGTGCCGCTGACCCGCTGGACGCCGCTCCTCTGCTCTCTGCTCCGCTCTCAGGGCGCCCTCCGGCCTTGTCTCAAGTCGGCGCCTGCAGCCTCCAGGTCGGCGTGCGGCACGGGACACTACTTCGGGCCCTGCGTCTCCTGCTGTTGCGGTTCCTAGCCGGCACTCTTCCTCGACCCCTGCACCTCCCGCCACGGACTCAAGGCAGAGCTCCACTGCTGAGGATTGGCACCTCGTCCGGCCAGCCTATTGGTGGCGAAAGCAGCGCCCCAGACACCAACGTTCAAGCCGCCGAGCCGTGTCTCCTTTTTCCTCCTCTGGGCAGAGGAATTTCGTCAAGTTCAGAGACAGAACCTGTCATCGTTGCCTCCTCAAAGGGCACTGCAAGGTGGATTGCCGAAATCCATTCACCTGTCTCAGATGCCGGAAGTTTGGCCACCGCGCCCGGAACTGCACCTCGTTGCGTGCTGCCACCGTCCAACGCACGTCTGCTCCTCCCAATCCTGATGCTCTAATACATCTCCGTCGTATGTACTTTTCCAAACACTTTTGCTCTTGTTTTGGACTCTAATTTGAATGATTTGAATGAAACTAACCCAGACTGACGCTGTTTTCAGCAGAACTACCATGGTGTTGTTTTTGTGCAGAAATCAAAGTTCTCAGAATTGGACGAAACTTTTTGGAGATTTTTTATGGAATAAATAAAAATTATTGGCGCAAGAATCAACAGAAGAGGGGCCACCTGTTGCCCACAAGGCAACAGGGCGCGACCCCCCTAGGGCGCGCCCTGATGCCTTGTGGGGCCCACAGGCGGCCGTCTGATCTAATTCCAACGCTATAAATTCTCTTTCCTCGAGAAAAAAAATAAGAGAAGAAGTTTCGTCGCGTTTTACGATACAGAGCTGCCGCCACCTCCTGTTCTTCATCGGGAGGGCTGATCTGGAGTCCGTTCGGGGCTCCGGAGATGGGGATTCGACGTCGTCGTCATCATCAACCATCCTCCATCACCAATTTCATGATGCTCACCACCGTGTGTGAGTAATTTCTCCGTATGCTTGCTGGACGGTGATGGGTTGGATGAGATTTACCATGTAATCGAGTCAATTTGTTAGGGCTTTGATCCCTAGTATCCACTATGTTCTGAGATTGATGTTGCTATGACTTTGCTATGCTTAATGCTTGTCACTAGGGCCCGAGTGCCATGATTTCAGATCTGAACCCTTTATGTTTTCATGAATATATTTGTGTTCTTGATCCTATCTTGTAAGTTATATGCACCTATTACGTGTTATGATCCGCATACCCCAAGGTGACAATAATTGGGATTCTTTCCGGTGATTACCGTAGTTTGAGGAGTTCATGTATTCACTAAGTGCTAATGCTTTGTTCCGGTTCTCTATTAAAAGGAGGCCTTAATATCCCTTAGATTTCCTTATGGACCCCGCTGCCACGGGAGGGTAGGACAAAAGATGTCATGCAAGTTCTTACTATAAGCACGTATGACTATATACGGAATACATGCCTATATTACATTGATGAATTGGAGCTATTGTGTATCACCCTAGGTTGTGACTGTTATATGATGAATGTCATCCAACATAATTATCCATCACCGATCCAATGCCTACGCTTTTCGCATATTGATCTTTGCTAAGTTACTCTCGTTACTACTGCTGTTACAATCACTACAAAACTGCTACTGTTACTGTTATTGTTACTGTTTCTACTGTTACTACTCCTATCAAAACTATCATACTACTGTGCTACTAAACACTTTGCTGCAGATATTTAGTTCTCCAGGTGTGGTTGAATTGACAACTCAACTGCTAATAATCGCAAATATTCTTTGGCTCCTCTTGTGTCGAATCAATAAATTTGGGTGAAATACTACCCTCGAAGACTGTCGCGATGCCCTATACTTGTGGGTTATCAAGACCTTTTTCTGGCGCCGTTGCCGGGGAGCATAGCTCTATTTGTTGAGTCACTTGGGATTTATATCTGTTGATCACTATGAAGAATCTGAAAGACGCTAAGACCAAGATCGTTCCCTCTAAGACAAGGGGAGGTAAGGAACTGTCATCTAGCTTCGCACTTGATTCACCTTCTATTTTGAGTAAGCTTGCGACACCACCACCTGCTATTCATTCTGATATGTCGCAAGTAATTGATGATACTGCTTCTGCTATGAATGAAACTATTGATGATGCTAGTACTATGCTTGATGATACTGTGCCACTAGGTGAATTCCTTGATGAACAAATTGCTAAAGCTAAAGAAATTGAAAATGTTGAAACTCTTGAAAATTATGATTCACCTATTATGCCTAGCTTTCCTACTAGAGTTGAAATACCTAAGATACCTGATGGTTATGTTTTTGATAGAGAGACAGCTAGGGCAATTCTTGCTTGTAATGATAGAGATGATGTTAGAAAATTGCTTGCTGAGTTGAAAGAAAAATCTATGAGGGAGAGAATGAAATATGATCCTAAGTTTGCTACCTCTCCCATATTTGTTACCGATAAGGATTATGAATTCTCTGTCGATCCGGAGTTAATTACTTTGGTTGAATTTGATCCTTTTCATGGTTATGAAACTGAAACTGTTGTGGCACACCTTACTAAATTAAATGATATTGCCACCCTATTTGCTCATGAGGAAAAAATTCGGTACTATTACATTCATAAGTTGTTTCCTTTCTCATTAAATGGTGATGCTAAGAAATGGTTTAATACTCTTGCTCCTGGTTGTGTGCGTAGTCCCCAGGATATGATTTACTACTTCTTTGAGAAATATTATTCTACTCATAAGAAACAAGCCGCCTTACAGGAAATATTTAACTTTGTGCAAATTGAAGAAGAGAATCTCCCTCAAGCTTGGGGGAAGCTTCTCCAATTACTTAATGCTTTGCCTGATCATCCTCTTAAGAAGAATGAAATACTTGATATCTTTTATAATGGACTAACCGATGGTTCTAGGGACTACCTAGCTAGTTGTGCTGGTTGTGTTTTCAGGGAATGAACTGTTGGACAGGCTGAAGAACTATTGAATAATATATTGAGAAATGCCGATGATTGCACACTTCGTGAACCACCACCTAAGCCAACCCCGAAGAAAATAGGTATTATATTCCTCAGTCCAGAAGATATGCAAGAAGCTAAGAAATCTATGAAGGAAAAAGGTATTAAAGCTGAAGATGTTAAGAATCTACCACCTATTGAAGAAATACACGGACTTGATATCCCGACACAGGTAGTAGAGGTAAATTCTCTCACTAGATTTGATGAAAGTGATATTCCTTATAATAAATCTGCTAGCCAATGCTGGTATGAATTTGATAATTACATCATTAAGCAAGAACACTTCAATTTATATGTTAGCAATCAACTAAAATGAAATGCCATCATGATTGAATGCTTGAGTGATTTGATGTTTAGAACTGCTAATGATGTTAAATGCTTGAGTAAACATGCTTCTATGGTTCAGACTCAGTTAGAACAAATAGCTAAGTCACAAAATGAATTGCTTGATGAGATGAATTATAAAATGAATGACCATGCTGTTAGAGTTGTTACTAGAGGAGGTAGAATGACTCAGGAGCCCTTGTATCCTGAAGGTCATCCTAAAAGAATTGAACAAGATTCTCAAATAAATAATATCGATGTGCCTAGTCCATCTAAGAAGAAAAAGAAAAAGAAAAATGATAGGACTTTGCATGCTTCTAGTGAACCTGAGGTAGAAAAACCTCCTGAGAATCATAATGATGCTTCTATTTCTGATGCTGAGACACAATTTGGTAATGAACATCCACCTAGTGATAATGATAATGATAATGATAATGATAATGAAGATGTTCATGTTGAAGCTCAACCAGATAATGATGTAGAAATAGAACCTGATGTTGATCTTGATAACCCACCTCCTAAGAACAAAAGATATGATAAAAGAGACTTCGTTGCTCGAAAACATGGAAAAGAAAGAGAACCATGGGTTCAAAAACCTATGCCTTTTCCTACTAAACCATCTAAAAACAAGGATGAGGAAGATTTTGAGCGCTTTGTTGAAATGCTTAGACCTATTTTTTTGCGCACTCGCTTGATTGATATGTTGAAAATGTCTCCCTATGCTAAATACATGAAAGATATTGTCACTAATAAAAGAAAGATACCTGAAGCTGAAATTTCCACCATGCTTGCAAATTATTCTTTTAAGGGTGGAGTTCCTAAAAAGTTAGGAGATCCGGGAATACCTACTATACCATGCTCCATTAAAAGAAGTTATGTTAAAACTGCCTTATGTGATTTGGGAGCCGGTGTAAGTGTTATGCCTTTCTCTTTATATAGAAGACTTGATTTGAATAAGCTCACACCCACTGAAATATCTTTGCAAATGGCTGATAAATCAACTGCTATACCTATTGGAATTTGCGAGGACGTGCCTGTTGTTGTTGCAAATGTTACTATCTTAACGGACTTTGTTATACTTGATATGCCCGAGGACGACAACATGTTTATTTCTCGAAGAAACAAGCTTCAGTGAATGGTATCCATTGTATTGAAAAGGTTTCGACAATCACTATTGGAGGATTCAAATTTCCTCTTCCTACTGTCAAAAAGAAATATGAAATTCTTATTGTGGGGGAGATGCATATCCCCGTTGAGGTAACTTAGTGTTATACGAAAATTCTTCGGTTTCATGTCACTCGGAAATAGTTTGTTAATAAGACTTGATCAACCTTATTAACGGATTCTTTTTGAAGAGCATGTGGTCGATGAATTTAGTAAGCACAACTTTCTGTAATCTTAGTTTGCTCTCTGTTATTTTTAGTTTAATAAAATAAAATGCCATGATTATCATGTTTCCTGAATGTGACACCCTGGTTTTGGCAACTTTTTCTTTTCGAAATCTTCCTGGCTTTATTTGCAATCTGGTTGGATTTTGAACCTTTTCAGTTGACTTTGGACTTATGAATTCCTCTGAGTGATCCAAAGCCCTCAGCATCTTGCCAAAATCTTGTCACTCACCATCTAGATCAATTTCCAATTCTTTATCCTTCCCAATTATTCATTTTCTTCCTTTGGGAAAATCTGTCATCACTATGGGTTACAAAGCAACCTATAGTTCTGGTGACCAGGAAAATCCCAAATTAATCCCAGACCTTCTTGTCATCATCTACTCCCACAATCTTCAAAAACATTTCATGGTCCAGTAGAAAATTTTGTCCAGAAAACTCCATTTGTTCTCTGGACAGTACTGGCCATTTGTGAAGCAACTCACATTTTCCCTACTCAGTTAATTCCCAGAAAATTCCCTGAGCTACTAGGGAACCTATCTTTCCACAATATCCAAAAATATCATCTTGTCCAGTACAAATTTTCATCACCAATATTCTGCCAAGTTTCTGTTCAGTTGGAACCTCTGTGAAGGAAGTACCAGCTAGATGTATCCAATTGAGCTGAATTTTTTATGGAATCTTCTCCTCACCAAATAACCCTGCCACACCAAAATTCAGCTCCAGCAGATCAACCAGATGAGTGCTACAAGCTCATCTCTGTTTCTGGTTCAGTACAACACTTGTACATGAACTATATTCAATTCTTGATGAAATCCTTTCAAACTTGGCCAGATTGGAGTCCTTCCAACATAGATCATCCCAGACATCTCCTTTGGCTCCATCCCCAGCTCACGTCTTCTCTAGATCCCTCTCAAGTTTCCTGTCAGAAACTGTAGCTGAAGCTACACTTCGAATCAGTCTGTATCCAGTCGAACCAGAGGCATGGAGAGACTAAGGGGTCAAGGATTGACGTGCCAGACAAGAAATTCCAGGCTCGCGAGGCCTCTAGACATCCATACCCGTGGTGAGCACGATAATGGCATGCCACTGCGCGCGCTCTGCATCGCGCCCGTGCCTGATGCGTCGCGTCCGCCTGCCTCGCGCCGCCGTAGCTTGTCTCAGTGCGCCGACTAACTCCCCTGCGTCCACCTGGCCGCCCTGGATCCTTCCCCTCGCCGGCCGCCACGGCACACGCGCACTGTGCCGCCCGTGCGGGCACAGTGGCTGTGCGGCGCGTCGTCTTCCTCCGCTACCAGCCACTGCCCGCCATTACTCCTCCTGCCCTCCTCCGTCCCGTCGCCGCTCCCAGCCAGCCAGCGCATCGTCCTCGCGCCGACGACGTGTCCCGGATCCCGCCGCTTCCAGAGAGCTCGCCCGAGCTCGCCTCCTCCTATATATAGCCCTCCCCGGCCTCTCCCGAGCACCTCACCCCACTCCTCCACCTCCCAATCGCCCTCCCGAGCAGCGAGCCAAGGCCGAGAGGCCCTCTGGCCTCGAACCTCGCCGGAGAACCGCCGCCACCCGAGCTCTGCCTCCCCACCGACTCGCTCCTCCCCGAGCTCCACCGACTGCACCCGCGAGTTCACCTCGCTCCACTGCCCCTGCCCAAGCCCTTGCCCGGTCGAATCGCTGCCGGAACCGCCGTCTCCGACGACACCCGAGTGCCGCCACCGCCGGAGAGGAAGGGGACGACGTCGTCCGGCCACCGTTCGCCAAGCCTCGGGTACGTGCGCGTTCGTCTCGATGAGCTCCTTCCATTCCCGCAGTCGCCGGACCTCGCCGCCGTCTGCATCGCCGGCGAGCGTCGCCGGAGCCCCCGCCTTCCTCTGTTCCCTCCTTTCCCTTTTTAAATCCGATAGCGGGGCCCGCTCGTCAGTGGCTTACCGAAGCGGTAAGTGAAGGCGCCCGGGCAGATTACGCCTTCGACGTGGCCCGCTGAGGATTTTCTGTTTTTCTGATAATTTCCAGAGTTGACCAGGAACTTTGACCCTTAATAACTTTTAACCATAAGTCCAAATCAATTGATTCTTTTTGCATCTGGTTTGTCTTGAGCTCCTTTATTTTCTGGCAAAATTTGGTATTTTTCCCATGTTCACAGAATTTCTGGTGCACAAAACAGTAGTATGTGACATTTTCAATTGCTTTTTAAAAATATTTTCAGAAGGAAATACTTTTGGATTTGAAGCCCAGGAGTTTGTGGACAACCCAACAGAGCAAGGCAAGCCATGTCATCCATTGCATGAAGCATTTCAATAGTGTTGGTTATTTAATTGAATTTCATGCATTACTTTTAATATGTGATAATCCCTAGTAATTTATTTAAACGCATAGCTACTGCCATGTTAATTTACTTGCAATTAAATATCCATACTGGTTAAATTCTTGACAATACTAAATTTGTTGGTTGATCAAGAGCCACCTACCCGGACTTTTCCGTGCAGCCACATTTGCCGGTATGGGACGGCCTTGACTTGGTCTGGCTTTGTGCTCTTTTATCGGTACCACCAAACTAGGGAGGGTTATGCGTGCGTGCTGCCCTGATCAGGTAGACGACGATAATCCTGTGAGCCCAGTTGAGTTATTTTGCCGGCGTCCCCGTTTGGGACAGTTAGTGGCTACGACGGTGGCAGGTGTCACGGGGTGACACAGGGGCCACCCAGGACATGACCCTGGGAGGGTATGATTGTCGGTGGTACGATAGAGGGGTCACGGGTCAGGCAGGTTTCGTTGGAGCACCACCGGTCCACCCGAATGGGATCACGAGGCCAGGTACTCCATAGTGTGGGTAAAGTGCGCAACCTCTGCAGAGTGTAAAACCTATTCGAATAGCCGAGTCCACGGTATTGGACAGTCCGTTTAGGCCTCTCTAGGATGGTCAACCGTAATGATAATAATGATGGAAGAACTTGTCTTATGTTCGGAAGTGCTCTGTGGATTGTGAGCATTCCGAGGGTTGTGGGACAACCCAGATGAGAGTAAGTTGGTACTGGGTACCAGTAAGTGAGCAACCTAATCTTTTAACCTGTTAATTGCCATTCTATTGTTTGCTGCATTGTTTTGGTTGTCATGAGCTTGCGAGTACATTCCAAGTACTCACCTGGCGTGTCATGCCAGATGCAGGAGAAGCCGAGGACGGAGGTCCCGATGGTTCGTGCTACGCTAACTAGGCCGTGTCCACAACAGTGTCCCTGTGGATGGAGTTTCCCGCGCTATGTTCCGCTACGCCGTAGACTACCCAGTAGTATCGAGGCCCTGATATGTTCCATAAATAATGTAGATATTGTTCTCAGCACCTGCAGTGCTTCTGGCCTCGCTATCATGTAAATTATGAGCTTGTACTTGAGATATTTCAATAAAGTTCAGTTCAGTTCTGTTCCAAGTTGTTGTGTGTTTCCAGAAGACATGATCTCTGGGTTGGAAACACTGGTAAACCGGTTCTCTGAGCCGGGGTGCCACACTGAATTATCCGTGCAATAAAAAAGGGCCAAAAAATAAAAGTGCTCAGAATGCAATAAAATTTTAACATGATTTTTTCTGGAATATATAAGAATTTTTGGCACTGAAAACAATCCAGGGGGGGGTGCACCTGTTACCCACAAGGCAACAGGGTGTGGCCACCCCCCAGGGCGCGCCAAGATGCCTTGTGGGTCCCACAGGGACCCACTCACTTTTCTATTCAGTCCACTTCATCTCCTACCTCCGGAAAAAAATCGTGGTAGCTCTCTCTCTCTCGTGTTCTTGCTCCCAAACCTGAGATTTTCGATCTTTTTGCTCAGAGCTCCGTTTCCAAAACTGTTTTGAGGGATTGCTCTTCGGTATGTGACTCTCCCATTGCTCCAATTAGTTTTTGCTTTAGTGGAGTATATTTTGCATAAATTGCTGCTATTGGTGCTGCTGAAAATGAGCTTGCATGTTGAATTCTTTGAGTTCTAAGTAGTTTGAATGCTTGATATAGCCTCTAGGCACTTGTATGAGTAGTTGCTATCAATCTTGTGAAGTTTTGTTAACATCTTTTTGTGGTCTAAAATTTTTCAGAAATTTGTTCTTAGGAAAATGAACTTTCTTTGGAGGGGTTCTTCGAGCCGGAGCTCCAAGGGTGTCCTTGGGGATGCCTATGACCACGACCTCAACATTCTGCGCAGGACGGAGGTCCGACCGTGCGAGTGGCCGCACAACACCTTCATGAACGAAGCCGGGTTCCGTCAAGAGTTCGCACAATTTGTTGCGAACGCCGGGCTGGCAGACTTCCCCGCAGATGAGTGTGACCAGCACCACATCCTTACAAATTCCTTTGTGCAAATTTTTTATTTCATGCCTAGGCTTGCTATCCCCATGGTGCATTTTGATTTATATGCTGAACATCATGAGTTAACGCTAGATGAGTTTTGTGAGATATGCTTGATCCCTTCTGATGGGGATTTGAGGGAGCCTCGGCCTGAGGAGTTCGAGGACTTCCTTCGCACTTTGACTGTGGGGGAATTTAGGGGCGTTTCAAAAGCTCGTGTTACTAGCTTGCATTTTCCTGCTGTGCACTACTTTGCTTTATTCATAGGGAAATGCTTGACTGCCAGGGAGGAAGGTGGTATGCTCAGTGCCCCTGACCTCGCCATCTTGCGTCGTGCTATTCACGGCCATAACACTTTTAGCTTGGGAGCTATCATTGCACGCCGCCTGCACACCAACAGGACTAAGGGTAAAGTCCATGGTGGTATTTATGCTTCGCATCTTGCGAAACGTCTTAATCTTGCCATCCGCCCAAATGACTACTTGCTGCCCAAGGTTTATTTAGACCAACAGTGCATGATCGATCACCACTTTATTGATGAACCTGAACCTCCTTAATACATTCGTTATAACCTGATTTTTCAGCGAGAGAACTCGCGATATTATTCCGTTGCCTGCACCCTCTTTGTTTGACCCTCATGCCAGGAACGGATACACCATCATGCCGACGGACATCACAGCTTACAGGAACGAGTTGGCCGCAGCGGAGAACGAGGTCCAGCAGTGGGACCCTCAAGTGCCTCCGCCCCAGTACTATCCGCCCGGTCCTGATGGATACTACGGGTGGTGATTACCAAGCTAGGCCAAAGCCTAAGCTTGGGGGAGTATGTATTTCTCACCGACATTATATTCATGTTCACACATTCATTCCAGTTGTCGGTGTTCATCCTTTTTCATTGTATATCCATGTTAGTTTTATTTTCGCCTTCTTCTTGTGTGTTTGAAAAACTTCAAAAATCCAAAAATATTTATCGCTTCTTTTCATTTTTTTCCATTTTGTTAGTTTGTAGTATTAAAGGAAAACCCAAAAAGATTTCCCGTTTCTTCTTTTGCTTGTTAGGAGCTCTCCCGTGTAAATAGTTTTTCTCGCTTTTCATTTTTCTTCTTTAATTTGCTTTCCTTCAGAAAAACTAAAAACTCCAAAAATATTTCAGTGTGTTTCTCTGAATTTCTTTTCTTTTCGCTGAGTCGTCGTAGGGAGAAGACCACGATGAAAATGTTGAGTGGCTCTCATATGCTTTATTGTTGATCTAACGAAGAGCCAATTTTACCCTGTCTTCTCCCTTGAATAAAATGTTTGCAGATTCCAGCTTAGTCCATGGCACACTTGCACTATTATTATTTTCATATCATTCGGTCGTGCAAGTGAAAGGCAATAATGACGATGATTTGATGAAGTGGCCGTGGCAAGGAAAAGCTGGTATGCACTCTTCTTGTTTTTGTTTTTGTAAATATGTTTAACTCAGTATCCATGATTCAACATATTATGAGTAAACATGTTTGTGATGACAATTAGAGATTATAGTTGCTCATGCCATGCTTAAGTAGTTAGGAGTGGATAATGATTTATCTTGGATGTCAACATGCATTAAAATGGTTATGATGTAGTATGTTAATATGGTATCCTCTGAATGTTTCAAGTGGCTTGACTTGGCACATGTTCATGCATGTAGTTGATTCAAAACCAACATAGCCTCCACGATATTTATGTTCAGGGTGTCTATATCCTACTCATGCTAGTATTCAATGTTAATTATTCTCAATGCATGATCCTGGCTGTTTTCGCTCTCTAGTTGATCGCTTCTCAATCTATTTGCTAGCCTTCACCTGTACTAAGTGGGAATACTGCTTGTGCATCCAAAATCCTTAAACCAAAGTTGTTCCAGATGAGCCCACTATATCTACCTATATGCGGTATTACTCTGCCGTTCCAAGTAAATTTGCATGTGCCACCTCTAATCATTCGAATAAACATCCGTTTTGTGTGCCCGTACCGCTCATGGAGCGACAGGGGCGGTCAGTATCTTCCATGCTAAGCGGGTTATTCTCGAGATGAGTGTTTATTCACTTGTCATTGCACAAGAGATGCTGGTAATTGGGATGCCCAGTCCTATGCTCAAAATCGAAATTACATAATGCAAACAAACTCCCCCGGAAAGTTGTTGGTATGGAGGGCACCCAAGGATTCGGCTAGCCATGGCTTGTGTTGGTATGGTGGAGGGGAGTAAACATTACCTTTCCACTTGGGAACCACCTATAATGTGTTTAGCATGGAAGATATTGAAAATTCTCGGTCTTGATGTTGACAGGAAAAGTACACCTCCCAAAATTATTTTTCATCTCTGATTTAAGCTTCGAGCTCTGGCGCCTCTACAAATCCATGCTTCCCTCTACGAAGGGCCTATCTATTTACTTTTATGTCATTTTACTTTTATTGTTGAGTCTCACCTTCTCATTATAAGCACCAATCCTGAGAGCACTATTGTCATCCTTATGCATTGAGTATAGTTAATGTTGTGTGCATCATGACTGGATCTCTTCTACCCTGAATTACAATGTTTAGTCGCTGCTTGAACTTTGGAGGTGCTCTACATTTATGTTTTGCGGTCTCAGAAAGGGCTAGCGAGATACCATGTTATCATATTATATCATGATTGTTTTGACAAATTGTTGGCATTTGAGATATGTTATTATTGCTCGCTAGTTGATTATGCCATTGATATGAGTAAATGTAGTTTCTAAGTGTTCTTATGAGCATGGTTAGTTCATGATCTTTGCTGAAAACTTGGGTACTATTTAAGCTTATATACGGATACAAGAACAAAAGAGTTCGCAAAAGTTTTTCTTTATCACTTTCAGTTTGTCAACTGAATTGCTTGAGGACAAGCAATGAGTTAAGCTTGGGGGAGTTGATACGTCTCCGTCGTATCTACTTTTCCAAACACTTTTGCTCTTGTTTTGGACTCTAATTTGCATGATTTGAATGAAACTAACCCGGACTGACACTGTTTTCAGCAGAACTACCATGGTGTTGTTTTTGTGCAGAAATCAAAGTTCTCGGAACTGGACGAAACTTTTTGGAGATTTTTTATGGAATAAATAAAAATTACTGGCGCAAGAATCAACAGAAGAGGGGCCACCCGTTGCCCACAAGGCAACAGGGCGCGCGCCCTGATGCCTTGTGGGGCCCACAGGCGGCCGTCTGACCTAATTCCAACGCTATAAATTCTCTTTCCGTGAGAAAAAAATAAGAGAAGAAGTTTCATCGCATTTTACGATATGGAGCCGCCGCCACCTCCTGTTCTTCATCGGGAGGGCTGATCTGGAGTCCGCTCGGGGCTCCGGAGAGGGGGATTCGACTTCGTCGTCATCATCAACCATCCTCCATCAACAATTTCATGATGCTCACCACCATGTGTGAGTAATTTCTCCGTAGGCTTGCTGGACGGTGATGGGTTGGATGAGATTTACCATGTAATCGAGTCAATTTGTTAGGGCTTTGATCCCTAGTGTCGGAAGTCGGGCTCCGGGGACCCAAAGGTTCGAACACTGGGGTGAGCTTGTTCTACCACTTCGTCTCCTACCACGGCTAAGCGACGACGAAGCTACGGCGAGAGCGCGCTAGCGAAGGACGGACCGTGGACTCAGCGGTTTACCCAGGTTCGGGCCACCTTGCGGTGTAAGACCCTACCCCTGCTTGGTTGGTATTGCTCTGGAGAGAGAGAGTACAAGGTTGGGGATGATGAGAACAAGAGCCGATCCCCTTCTACAAGGGCAGCACTGCTGTCAGGGATATAACCCCAGGATATAACCCGCCCGTTTAGGGCCGGGTCACTATGCGGCGACTTAGAAGAAGGCTTCTACAGATGGGCCGCGACGATCCAGAAGACCGGAGTCCAGAGGGTAAGCCGCCCAGGAGATGCCGGCTCACGGCCCAGAGCCTTTCCATCTAAGGCGCCCGAACAGTTTCCTTGCTTGCGAAACAAGATGAGTAGGAATTAGAGTATGACACGGGTTGTCTCTTCGACCCGGACTCTGTTGTAAACCCAGGGCCTCGACCTGTATATAAAGGCGAGCCCCTGAGGCGGAAAAGACTAGGTTACAAGCTCTCGAGTACTAGGTTAGCCAAGTCGCACCCTTGTAATCGAGATCAACATCAATACAACCAAAGCAGGACGTAGGCTATTACCTTCTTCGAGAGGGGCCGAACCTGGGTAAACCCTTGTCTCTCGATTCCGATCAACCCCGTTCGAGTTACCACCCAGCTGCGATGGCCTCACGACTAAGTCCTTTCACAAGGACATCTGCCATGACAAAACCATGACAGTTGGTGCCCACCGTGGGGCTATCGCTCGGTGGTGTTGAGTACTTGAAGGGAACTCCCACATGGATCGAGGGATACGCAATCGGCCGCATGACCAAGAGTCGCCGCGACAAGTTCTACATCGACGATTCAGGCTGGGGCCCCGAGGCCGACTCAATTGAGTACGGGTACCGGGTCCCCTTCGGCAACATCCACGTCTTTATCGGCAAAGCCGACGGATCTGAACCCGAGCCGGACATCTGCACCGACATCGTCGAGCCGGCTCGGCGCGCGCAACCCGCCCAGGCTCAAGCCGCCTGGAAGCACATCTTCGTCGGTTTCACTCAAGGGGTGGACCTTGCAGATAACTCTGCGTCCGGCGGCGAAACCGTCGTCTACTCTGATGGCGAGTCCTCGGTAGGCGAGACCGAGTCGATCCTCCCACTTTACGATGGTAGGCTTGGGGGCTACTCCGATGACCAGCCGGCTCAGGACTCCTTCAACGCGCCCCCCCCGGGTTGCTGTCTATATGGCAGGCTCGGCCCCGACCCTTAACTCCACGGTGGCTGGCGCGGCGACGAGAACCGGCACCTCAGGGACCGGCTCAGCCGTACCGCCGGCTCAAGCCTTGACAGAATTGGCAACCGCCCTGGCGACGCTCCTTGCGACACCGGTACCGCAGAGAATCAGGCGGAACGCAACACGGAGGTAACTAAGCTCCGCGAGCAGATGGCTAAGGTACAGGCAGATATCAACGCTGAAAACACTCGCATGGCGGAGTTACAGTCTCAAGTCCAAGCAGAGGTAGAGCGCCTGAAAGCCGAAGCCTGGCGCATGGGGCTCCGTCAGAATGCCTCAGAGGCGGTTCATCAGAGGCACCATATGAGTCGTCTACCGCCTAACTATGAGCCCATGCGTCTTTTTAACACGCCGCAGGGTGCGCCTGTTCAGGGGGCTGGGGCAGGCACCCCGGAAGCACCGTTTGTGCCCCCGAACGGAGGCAGGCAGCCGTCGCCGGGTCAACCACATCAACCGGCTCAGCAGCGCCCGCAAGAGCCGGCCCAGCGGCACCCGCCGGTTTAGACGCCTTCGCATCGCTTCCTCACGCCGGCGGGTCACTTCACCAATCCTTTAGACAACTTGGTGGCAGCAGCGACCAACCTGGCCGCGCTCCCAATCACGGGAAACTCGCCTGTTGAGATCGAAGCCCGGAATTCCATTGAGATGTTAAAAACTGCGGTCGCCCAGCAGGCGAACTACTCCTACAGTCGGCAGCAAATCCACTCTACCCCGCTTCCGAGCCGTAGCAGGAGCCGCCATGGTGAGTCACCGGCCATTTCTAGCAGTGCTCGTCGACATCGTGAGCAGCCTCATGACCCGCCGCGCCGTGAGCCCCTTAACGCCCAGGAGATCGTTGACACGGCTCGGGCTCAGCGAGCAGCGGAGACGGCGAATGTGGCGGCTCAAGCGCCGCTTGTCACAACCCAATTGACTTCCAGTAGCAGGACCATCGGGATACCGTGTTTGGTGCCAGCTTTACGCAACGAGCGCATGCCCAAGGACTTCAAAGGCCCTCGTAAGGTTCCAAATTACACGGCTGACCTTGAGCCGGCCGCTTGGATTGAGAGCTATGAGATAGCCATGGACATGCTGGATGTCAGCGACGCTGTCTGCGCCAAGTACCTGACGATGATGAGGGCCGGCTCGTACATGGTTGAAAAACTTGCCACCTAACTCTATTAACACCTGGGCGGAGTTGAAGGACCGTTTCATCAAGAAATTCCAGGGAACCTTCAAGCGCCCAATGACGATCGTCGATCTTCAGCACTGCATCCAACATGAGGGTGAGTCGGCCCATCACTGGACGCGCCGGGTCATAGAAATTATTCACGCCTCCGACAGCATCACGGCGGCTCAGGCGGTTCTGATCTTGGAGAAAAACTGTCACTTTGAGCCGCTCGTACAGAAGCTGGGCCGGCTCAAGCGGAAGGTTCAGGATATGGGCGAGCTCATGGATGTCCTCACCAGGTATGCCGAGTCAGACACCACGAAGGATCCCAGCCCAGACGATGACCAGACTGGCAAGGGAAAGAAAAACAATGGTGGCAAGGGTAACCAGCAGAACAATTCAGGGAAAAATAGAAATCATGGCAATGGAGGGAAGCGTAAGAATCCGGAAGAAGGGTCAGATTTGGTTGCTAATACCAACACTGGTTACAAATACCCGAAGGGGAATAATTCGGGAAGATCCTATAATGGCAACAAGCCCCGTAATTTCGTGGAAGCCCTCAAAGCCCCATGCCCAAAGCACAGCCTCCCTAATAAGCTGTCAACCCACTCTTGGGAGAACTGTCACATAATGCAGGCTTTCGACGAGCAGTTCTTTCTGGACCATCAAGGCGGCGGCGGAGGCAACCCGGGGCAGCCTGGAGCCGGCTCGTCCGGTGGTTTTCATAACCCGGGGTTTCATGGCCCGGGTGGCTCAGGTGCAGGATACCAGGGTTCTGGCAACAACGGTGGCAATCAGCATTCAGGGCAAGGAAGTCAACAGCAGGGCAAGCAACAACATGGCAATCAGTCTGGTTTTCACAGCAATCCCAAGCAGTTGAATAGCGGTCAGTATCACGTGTTCACGACCCATACTGACAAGCGAGATCGCAAACTCCGGAAACGAGCCGTCAGTGTTGTTGAGCCGGCGGCCCCGGAATATCTACGTTGGTCGGAACAGCCCATTACATGGAGCAGAGAGGACCATCCTCCCCGGGTTGATAGTCCGGGTTGCTTGGCTTTGGTGGTGGCGCCTCAAGTGGGCGGCTATTCACTCATGAAAGTACTCATGGACGGAGGAAGCAGCATAAACATCTTGTACTACGACACTTTCCGAAGGATGAATCTGTCTGAAAAACAGCTCCAGTCGTCTTCTACAGTGTTTCACAGGATTGTTCCTGGAAAGTCTGCATATCCTATCGGGCGGATCAAGCTGGATTTCGCGTTTGGCACCGATGATAATTACAGGTGCGAGTCTTTGACCTTTGAAGTGGTCAAGATCAAGAGCCCGTATCACGCCCTGTTTGGGCGGCCGGCTTACGCTCGTTTTATGGCTCGACCCTGCTACGTCTACCTCAAACTCAAGATGCCTGGACCAAAAGGCACTATCATAGTTAATGGAGATCGAAAGATCGCCCTTGAGTGCGAGGAAGGGGATGCAGCCTACGCCGAGACAGCTTGCGCTGCAGAAGAGTTGAAATATTACATTGCAAATGTTGACCCGGCAGATATGACGCCCTTGAAGAAGCCCACCGCAGAGTCTGACCCGCCCCTCAAGTTTAAGTCGGCCGAGGACACCAAACAGGTTGAATTCGTCCCTGGTGACCCGTCCAAGACGTTCACTATTGGTACTGGTATGGATCCCAAATAGGAAAGCGCGCTCATCGAGTTCATCCGTGAGAATCGGGACATCTTCGCGTGGAAACCTTATGACATGCCAGGTGTACCGAGAGAACTCGCTGAGCACCACCTTAATGTGGATCCGAAAATGAAGCCTGTTCGACAATTCCTCCGTCGTTTTAACGAGGAGAGACGCAAGGTTATTGGGGAAGAAGTAGCCCGGCTCCTAGCTGCCGGGTTTATCGTTGAAGTTTTTCACCCTCAGTGGTTGGCTAATCCAGTGCTTGTTCTAAAGAAAAATGGCACTTGGCGCATGTGTGTTGACTACATAGATCTCAACAAGGCTTGTCCCAAAGACCCGTTTGCCCTCCCTCGCATTGATCAGATCATTGATGCCACGGCGGGTTGTGAGAGTTTGTGTTTCCTGGATGCTTACTCCGGCTATCATCAGATAAAGATGGCCGTTGAGGATCAGGAGAAGACGGCTTTCATCACACCTTTTGGGGCCTTTTGCTATGTTTCTATGCCCTTCGGGCTCAAGAGTGCAGGAGCGACTTATCAACGCTGTGTCCAGAATTGCTTCCACAAATAGATTGGGCGTAACGTTCATGCTTATGTGGATGATATCGTGGTCAAGTCATTGAAGAAGGAGACCTTGCTGGATGATCTCAAGGAAGCTTCCGCTAATCTTCGGACTTACCAGATGAAGCTTAACCCGGATAAGTGTGTTTTTGGTGTTCCTGCAGGCACATTGCTGGGTTTCCTAGTATCGGAGCGTGGCATTGAAGCCAACCCGGATAAAATCAAGGCAATCACTTCACTTGCGAAGCCAGAGAATATCAATGACGTTCAGCGCGTGGCGGGTCGTATTGCAGCTCTAAGCCAGTTCATAAGCCGCCTTGGTGAGAAGGCTACCCCCCTGTATCAGATGCTGAAAAAGACTGATGACTTTGTCTGGAGTGACGCTGCCGATGCAGCCTTCGAAGCCCTCAAAAAGCAATTAGCCGAGCCGCCTGTTCTCGCTGCTCCCATCGCCAAAGAGCCTATGCTCCTGTACATTGCTGCCAATAACAAAGCAGTAAGTGTTGCAGTTGTTGTCGAGAGGAAAGAGGCAGGGAAAGAATATCCAGTGCAACGGCCAGTCTATTATGTCAGCGAAGTTCTATCTGAGTCCAAGCAGAGGTACCCACATTGGCAGAAACTGGTGTTTGGTGTCTTCATGGCTAGTCGCAAGCTCAGACATTATTTCCTGGAGCACCCCATTACTGTGGTCAGTTCAGCACCCTTGGGAGATATCATCCAGAACAGGGAAGTGACATGCCGGGTTGCCAAGTGGGCGATCGAGCTTGGCCCACATCATCTTAAATACGTGCCTCGCACGGCCATCAAGTCCCAGGCACTTGTCGATTTCATCAATGATTGGACTGAACTCCAAGCTCCGGAAGAGAAGCCTGATAATACATATTAGACTATACATTTTGATGGTTCCAGACAGCTCGAAGGCTCGGGGGCTGGAGTGGTCATATCTTCCCCTCGAGGTGATAAATTTTGTTATGTCCTGAGGATTCTGTTTACTTGTACTAACAATGCAGCTGAATATGAGGCTCTTCTCCACGGTCTTCGGATAGCTAAGGAGATGAATCTCAGCCGGGCCAGGTGCTTGGGCGACTCAGATTTGGTCGCTCAGCAAGTTTTAGGAAAGTGGGATTCCAAGGACCCGCTTATGGCGGCTTATCGGCAAGAGGTCACCAATGTAGCTGGACACTTCAAAGGATATCAAGTTGATCACATTGATCGGCGACTCAACGAGGCGGCTGATGCATTGTCGCGACTCGGCTCTCAACGTAAGCCGGTCCCTCCCAATGTGTTCCTTGATGTGCTACATCATCCTTCTATCAAACTGCCTTCCGAGGAAGATCTCGCTATTCCTGACCCGGAGGCACTGTTGGTGGCGGCTCTTCACGCTATTCCGGACTGGACAGTTCCTTATCTGGATTATCTGACTCGAGGCGAGCTTCCTGCCGATGAACTCATGGCTCGTCAGATCGTCCGCCGCTCCAAGTCTATGTCTATCGTCAATGGCGAGTTACACAGAAGAAGCATCACAGGGGTTTTCCAGCGTTGTGTCTCCCCTGATGAAGGGCGAGAGATTCTCAATGAGATTCATTCTGGCGATTGTGGTCATCATGCCGGCTCAAGATCCTTGGTGGCAAAAGCTTTTCGGCATGGTTTTTACTGGCTTACGGCTCACGCAGATGCTGAGGATATCGTACAAAAGTGTGCTGGTTGTCAGAAGTTTGCACGCCAGGCTCATGTTCCGTCTCAAGAGCTCCAGATGATTCCTATCACATGGCCTTTTGCAGTCTGGGGGCTCGACATGGTTGGTCCGTTTAAGCCGTCCAAGGACAAGAAGACCCATCTTTTGGTTGCTGTTGATAAATTCACCAAGTGGGTTGAGGCCGAGCCAATCAGCAATTGTGATGCAGCCACATCAATCAAGTTCTTAAAAAAGTTGATTTTTCGCTTTGGTTATCCACATAGCATCATCACTGATAATGGCACAAATTTGTCAAAGGGAGCTATGAAGCAGTTTTGTCAAAGAGAACATATCCGGCTTGATGTTTCCTCAGTTGCACACCCTCAGTCCAATGGCCAAGCAGAACGTGCTAATCAAGAGATTTTACGCGGTATCAAGCCAAGGCTTATGGTCCCCCTTGAGCGCACGCCGGGTTGCTGGGTTGAGGAGCTTCCTTCTGTCCTTTGGAGCATACGGACTACCCCTAACAGATCAACAGGCTTTACGCCTTTCTTCATGGTATACGGTGCAGAAGCTGTTTTACCCAGCGATATTCGTCATGATTCCCCCCGGGTCACTGCCTATGTCGAAGCAGATAACGAGCAGGCTCGTCAAGCCTCTCTTGATGCATTGGAGGAAGAACGTGATTTAGCAGCAGCACGCTCTGCAATCTATCAGCAAGACCTACGTCGCTATCACAGCCGTCGGGTTCGCAGCCGTACTTTCCAAGAGGGTGACTTAGTACTCCGTCTGATTCAAGAACAGGCGGGTATGCACAAGCTCTCCCCTCCCTGGGAAGGGCCTTTTGTCATCAGCAAGAATCTCAACAACGGTTCATATTACCTGATGGATATACGTGAGCACAATAAATCACGTACGTCAGAGGAGGAGACCAACATGCCTTGGAATATCGCTCATCTCCGTCCTTATTACACTTAGAGCCACCGGCTCAAGTTGCTTGTACATACCTTTGTATATATTATGATCAATAAACATAAGCCGGCACCCTCGAAACTCGGGGCCTCTGTCGTTTCATCTCCAATATTGTGCATGAGTCTTTTTGTTTTTTGATCATTGGTCACTTGGGGGCTTCCAACTCACCGTGTTTAGCTATCTCACCCTCTTGACCCGGCAATTAACGCCACATTATCTTGGTTAAACCTGCATGTCTGCTTGATGCTACTCCGATTAGGTGACCCGGTGTACTCTTGATAAGTCAATCATCTCTATGACCCTGAACTTGTCTTGGTTAAAACATCGGATGTCACGTGAGGGCCGGCTTACAGAGAGCGAGGATAAACCATGGGCTATCACACCAGCTTCATTGAAGCAAGACTCGAGCTTCGAAAGCCGGTCTATATTGTCGTGCCTCGAAAGCCGACTCAACATTGATATTTATTCATGATTTCTGTTCAATTTTTACAGGGGTTATCTTTGTTTCCCCTTGGCCATGAGCCGCTGGAGCATGGATGAAGCCGGGTTAAACAAACATCCTAAAACAGGTTATTTCATACATGCTAACCATGAGCCGGACAGCTATTAAGCGACCCGGATTATTCTACGCCTATGTTCTGCAGGGCAGGATAAGCTATTGCTGGTTCATACAAACATGACTCGCCATTCTGATATTCAACAAAGCAGTTTCTTCCAAAAGAGATTGGGCGGGTTAATATTCAATCACACCAGTGCAGCTGTTTCATCCACAATACTGCAAAATATTCAAAGTGCGCAAAGGCACGTCAAAGCACCCAAGTGTTTCAACTATCCTATTACACAAGCCTCAGCTGGGCTCCCTGATGTCAAAGTTCTTTGGAGCTCTACTACTGGGCACCAGTTTCAGCGCCATCCGGGTTATCAGCTCCCGGGTTAGCTCCCTCCTGCTGCTTCTTGGCGGTTTGCGTCTCCGGGTCATCCTGCTCCGGCTCCGCTCTTCCTTTTATCTGAAGATTTTCGAAGTCCCAGTCGAGGGTGGTCAAGGCTTGGAACTCGGCGTCCTCTCCCATGATAATTGATGGATCAACATCAGGAGCAAAGATGTGCTTACGGCGAGCTGGAATCAGGTCGATTGGCTCGAAGATTGGCGGTGTGACCCGTTGGTTATCTTCAGTATAAGCCGCCTGGTACCTCTTCAAGTCCACCTCTTCAGCAATTTGACTTGCCACGACACGAGTTTCTTTCAAGAAGAGGGAATAGTCAGACGAAGTGAATTTCGTGCCGTCCGTCTTAAATTCCGGAAACCCGCCAGCAAGCTCAGACAAGTCCATATCCGGCACATACGCCTTGGCTCGGCTCAGGGATAGCATGCTGGCTGATCGGGCGGCTGATTTCTTGAGCTCTTCAATATATTTCGGCACGGTGGAGAGTTGATTCAACACGTCTCTGATATATTTTGGCGGCTCTTTATGTCTCATCACTGACATAATTGTGAACAAACTCCCTGCATAGAGTTGCTCAAGAAAGGTGTACATCGCCTTCAGCTTGACCAGCGGCTCTTGTCCAAGATTTACAGTCCGGTTCCCTGCAATTTTTTGCCAAATTATGAATCAACTAATGATTGCAGTTCGCAGGCGAGTTATCAGTAAAATTGGCGGGTCACTTACCAAAGATGGCTTGGGTCATGTGATTGAGGTGACGCTTTAACCCGGCCAACTCATCGGAAAGGGGCTTGAGTTTGTTTTCCGCCTCTTCAGCACGTTTCAACAGCAAGGTTCTCTCTTTCTCATGAGAGGCCGTCAACGCTCTCAGTTTTTCGGCAGTAGTTGCTGCTGATTCTTCTAGAGACGCGACTGCTGACTCGGCATCAGCTCGAAGCTTCTTCTCCGCATTAAGTTGCTCTTGCAAGCCGGCCGCTCTTGACTCAGCATCATTCAGCAGATCCTGTCATAACCAGGTCACATCAGTACAATGAACTTACAAAATTGGCCACTTTGGTGTTTGGGGACTATGATACAACCACACTTTTCTCAACTGAAGTCCCAAGCAGTTGCTAGCAATCTCCATGGCACTTGGGGGCTAATGCAAGTTCATTTTTTCTTTTACAAATATCAAGGGAAAGCTCCAACTCATCTCAGTACAATGAGTCGGCCCTTGGTGGCTATCACAGTCAATTCTCTTCTACATACTGAATCAATATTATGAAGACCCGGCTGTTTCACAGAAACAAGCCGGCCCTTGGGGGCTACACAACCTTTTGCTCTCTAATTGTTGAAGACCCGGCTGTTTCACAGGAACAAGCCGGCCCTTGGGGGCTACACAACCTTTTTCTCTCTAATTGTTGAAGATCCGGCTGTTTCACAGAAGCAAGCCGGCCCTTGGGGGCTACATGCCAATTCAGTTTCAAAGACGAAGTTTAAGCACCAGCTTGTTATATACATAACAACCCGGCCCTTGGGGGCTATGGTTCAAGCAAAAAGAAGGAAAGCATATCTAAAGTCTTTCACACAATCATGTCTGTTTATGTCTAAGACTTGGCGGCTACATATGATATATACAGTGTGGAAAAGAGATGTTTTCTTACCTCATATTTCCTCTTCAGCATGTTAACCATGCTGGCTTCCATATCCCGGCTTGTGGATAGCCGGGTCAAGTATGCCTCATGAAGGCCAGCCGTGCTAAGTTCTTCAAGGCTTGGGAGTGCATGTTTCGCCAAAGCGGTTGAAGGCTTTGAAGCTTTAAAGGATGCTCCTGTGATGGTGACCTTGTCGGCGGCTTGGGAAGACGACAACCCTACATTTTCCGCCGCCTTTGTTGGGCTCAAAGCACGGACAGGACTCGGCGGGTTGATATCTTCTACCTCGTCTGCCACACAGGTTTGAGTGTCCACCTTTTCTATTGATGGCGGCTTATTCTGTGGCGGCGGCTCAACAATCTCGTCAGCCTGGTCCCTTGCAGTTTCAACTTGACCTTCAGGGGTCACCAACTCTGGAGTTCCGGATCTGGGTTTCTCTGGGGTCGAGGGTAATTCGCCAGTCTTCCTTTTCTTGGCCTTGGCCCTGTGAAAGCACAAGCATGTTCGGATAAATAATACAACAGGTATAACAAAGCATGACTCATCGAAAGGCACTTACCCTTGTTTGATGATCAAGGGTGGCAGTTGAGTGGCAGATGAGTCGCTAGATGATGGTGGCGACTCCTGATAATCTGAATCAGACGGGTTAAGTGGTTGTTTAAAAGAACCGGCAAGCGGGTGAGATGGAGTTGGACTATGAGGCACCTCATTTCGACGCTTGCGGGGGTTTGGCGTGTCAGATAAGCCGCCCAAAAGCTCTCCAAAACCACTTCGCGTCTGGTGCCTTATTGATTCGGCATGCTGTGATTTCTTTAAAGAAAATTTCAGGTCTAAGTAAGCCAGTGGCTGAGAAAAGGGCACTTTCCTCACAGTTTTTCTTAGCTTTTGGGGAACAAAGGTGTCCGAGTCTAAAGAGATAGAAATTACCTCAACATCATCAGCCCGGCTTATATCAGCATCGTCCTGGGAATAAGAGGCGTCAGCAAGTTCAATAAAAAGACGGCCAAGGGAGTCAAGTTCTACCTCTGATTCATCATCAGCCAATGGCGACTGGCCCCTAGCTGCCGTCTCATTTTCAGCGGCCGGCTTATTCTTTTTCCGAGCCAGCACAGCCTAGGTTTTGGCGACTGCTTTCTTTGCTTTCTTGTTCCAGAATGAAGAGTTGACCTGCAAGTTAACGAGATCAACAAGTAAGCTTAAGTTATGGATTATTAAGTCGGATAAAACAATTACAAGAATGCTTACTGGAGGAGCTCGGTTGAGGGCATAGAATGGTTTCAGTCCGGTCTTGTTGTACATTTCTTGAGGTTCCCTGAGTAGCTTCTTCGTAGCCTTATTTATATCATCAGCTGACATATCAATGGGACTGAACCGTTGTGGGTCGGTTGACTCGCCAGAATAATTACACATTAAGTCGCCTCGACGGCTTAAGGGCAGGATCTTCCAGGTAAGCCAGCACCGGGTCAAGTCAACACCAGTCAGACCGTTGGCTAGCAAAGCCCTCAACCTTGGATATACGTGGGCGACTTGCGCACGTTCTTCTTGAGAAGCCCAGCCAGGAAGTTCAAAGGTTGGGGGAAGGTGTTCAGTTCTATAACCCGACAGAGGGTTTTCATCACCTGGAGTTGTGTTCTTGCAGTAGAACCACGTTTTGTTCCAACCTTTAGGGTGTCTCAGCAGAACAACTGAAGGAAAAGGAATGTCTCTTCGTCTTTGAATTGAGACCCCGCCAAGTTCTAGGCAGGGGCCATCAACGCACTCAGTTTGGCGATTGAGATAAAAGAACTCTCTGAAGAGAGGAACGGTGGGCTCTATTTGCAGATATACCTCACACAAGACTTGAAATTGGCACAGGTTGGATACAGAGTTTGGACCAATGTCTTGAGGATGAAGGTTGAAGAAGTGTAGAACATCCCGGAAGAATTTTGACCCGGGTGGAGAGAAACCCCTAAGGAGATGGTCTGTAAAAATCACGACTTCCCCTTCGCGGGGGTGAGGGATGTCTTCTGCTGCTTGAGGGGCTCGATAGCCAATTACTTCTTGAGCCGGCAGGAAGCCTTGCTCTTTAAAATCGTTCAGTACAAGGTCAGAGACTTGAGAACACACCCAATTGCAGACTGTGGTCTTCGCCATAGCAAGTCACCTAAATATGAACGAGGAATGCAAAAACATAAATGGCAGGATTACTCATGTTCATGATAAGCTCGCATCATACGATCAAAGGTACAGGGCGAGTCACCATGTTCAGTAAGTCGCCCGACTGGGATTTCAGCTATGAGTATCAAAATTGGGCGGATCATAATAAGTGGACATGAGTCGCCAAGAGTCAGGGCGGCTTATCCCAAAACCAAGGTTTTTAGATTTATCCTAAGTGTTGCAGAAACAAGTTTCGAATAAGGACGACTACTATTATGGATCTACAAAACAGCCAAAAAAGAGAAATATTCACTATACCTAGTTCATACAGTGGAAGCAAGGTTTGATCTACTCCGGATTTCTAGTAAAGGTATGAGGCTCCTAGATGCAAAGTGGTACTACGGATCGCGGAGGAACATCATTGTGAAGAAGGCATTTGGAAATGGATCTAATCGGCGGCAATGGCGATACGACCTGTGCAAGAACACCGATGAACTAGGGCACTCTACTGCTACGGATTTGAGGAAGCAATGAAGCATACCTGGGCGCGGAGAATGGTTTGGAGATGATCCCGAGCAGCCTCGACGACGGCGCGTGGAAAGAAAATGATGCGGGTGAGGTCGCCGACACGCGTTGGGGTCGTACGGCGGCGGAGTTCCTGACACAGGCAGACGCGTTGCGAGAAAGAAGAAGCAGTGGGGCGGTCAAAGTGGAAATGAAGACCCCTTCGGGAATATTTATAAGGGAAAGAAAGAAGAGGAAACGGCAAGCACGAGAATCAAGGCGATGCAGTGATAAAAGGCGCCTCGATTATCGGGCCTGTCAGATCCACTCAAGATTTGGAATGACGTCATGCAAGATTTGCGGATATCAGTTGAAAGAAGTCATAGATTTCAAAAGGAAGATATGACAAGTGTGAAGCATGTTATGAGCCGGCAACTATAAGCCGGCCACGACCCAGAAGATCAGTCCGGGTTATTTTTATTTTGAAGGTTGACATGAATAAATTCAAATCAACCTGGGGGCTAATGTCGGGGATATAACCCCATGATATAACCCACCCGTTTAGGGCCGGGTCACTATGCGGCGACTTAGAAGAAGGCTTCTACAGATGGGCCGCGATGATCCAGAAGACCGGAGTCCAGAGGGTAAGCCGCCCAGGAGATGCCGGCTCACGGCCCAGAGCCTTTCCATCTAAGGCGTCCGAACAGTTTCCTTGCTTGCGAAACATGATGAGTAGGAATTAGAGTATGACACGGGTTTTCTCTTCGACCCAGACTCTGTTGTAAACCCAGGGCCCCGACCTGTATATAAAGGCGAGCCCCTGAGGCGGAAAAGACTAGGTTACAAGCTCTCGAGTACTAGGTTAGCCAAGTCGCACCCTTGTAATCGAGATCAACATCAATACAAACCAAAGCAGGACGTAGGCTATTACCTCCTTCGAGAGGGGCCGAACCTGGGTAAACCCTTGTCTCTCGATTCCGATCAACCCCGTTCGAGTTACCACCTAGCTGCGATGGCCTCATGACTAAGTCCTTTCACAAGGACATCTGCCGTGACAAAACCATGACAACTGCCCCCTTATACCCTCATCGGTCCTCTTCCCCCTTGAAACTTAGGCGGGAAGGGCTGCCACACTTGGCGGGTTTTGAAAGGGGACATGCGCTCAGGCTATCCTGACTAAAGGCGGTCTTCGCCTGCCAAAGCGTGATCCATGATGCGCCGGTGGGCTCGGTGATGACCTCCGCCCTGCGCGCCCACCGTCTTGGTCTTCCTTCGCCGATCGGGCAACCTTTGGGGTTGCTTTGGGGAGTAGATAGCTGGTCCTGCTCCCTTAACACAAAAGAGGAAACCATCTTCATCCGCGCCTGCTGGCGCGGCCTCTGTCGCCGCTCGTCGCCGCGCGTGTCACCCACGTGATGGGCCCCAGACCGCGCGGCTGTGCCGAATGGCCTTCGTCTTGTGCGCCCTCTGGAGGGGGCCTCGGGAGGCCACCTCGGAAGGTCGCCTCGCGAGAGGACCTCGCGAGGTCGCTGGCGGAGGTGCTGACCCTTGCTCGCCCGTTCCCTGAGGAGGGGGCCTCGGGAGGCCAAGGCCTCATGAGGAGTCCTGGTGAGGTGCTTTGTGATGACAGCCCGCTGGGCCCACGCCAGGCATTGCGCCATGGGCCAAAGGCAGACGAGCCTGGATACCCTGGGTTCCATGGGCCCGACAGTAGCCCCCGGGCCCGCGGCGCGCACGTTCCCGCCTACTGGGGGCGAAACTGCGCGGGCCCTACCCGCCTGGGGCCAGGCGCGACGCGTGGCGCACGATGTGACTGGAGACGCCCCCACTTCTTCACGACGCCTCGGTAACTGCCCGCGCTGACATAAAAGCTGCCGCGGGCGACGCGAGGCCATCATTGCCTTCCTTCGCACATTGCTGTTGCTTCAATTCCCAACGCCGGAGAAGGCGGAGCGACGAGGGGGAGGCTCCGCGCCGAGTATAAAGAGGGGAAGAGGAGAGCCGGAGTCCTCCACCCATCTTCTCCTTCCTCCAGCTTCCTTTGTTTTCTTGCTAGAGCCACCACAGAAATGGCGAGGGGGAGAGGGCGTGGCCATGCTTCTGCTGCCGCATCCCAGGTTCCGCCCCGAGGGCGCGGGCGCTCCCCGACGGCTGCCGGCGCCGGGCCCAGCCGTCGCGGAAGGGGCGCCGCTCGCGGGCGCGGGGGGCGAGGCGCGCGGGGCCGAGGTGGCCGCGCTACCGCCCCAGGCGGGGAGCCATTCGGCGGAGGCGGCGCATGAATTCATCTTAAACATGCACCGCAGCCCCTGCACCTGGCTCCGGCTCCCAGACTCCTTCGCGGTGGCGATGGCGGAGCGCGCGCCCTTGGGCTTGTGGGTGTAGGCCGACGGCTGCTGCAACGGCCCCTCCTGGGTGGCGACGGAGCTCACCCCTTCGGGCTTCATGTTCTTGAGGCAGGGGTGGAAGTCGTTCGCCCTCGCCCGCGGCCTGAAGCGGGGGCACATCCTCCAATTCAAGTATGACGGGGCCGCCACACTTTTCGTGAAGATCTTCGGGATCTCCGGCAGCTGCCTGGAGTGCTGCGCGGAGAGCGAGGACGGCAGCTACAGCGGCTCCTCCAGCGAGGACGACAGCTCCGGCGGTACCGCTCCCTCCGGCGGGGTCGGAAGCGACGACGACTCCCCCCGCGTCAAGAGCGAGGAGGAGGACTTCGACTAGGCGCGCGCGGCAACGATTCCGGGACCCCTGGCGGCGGGCACCTAGTGCATGGTGACGGAGCCGCACTTGCCTGCAGCGCCTTCTTGGGAACGCGCGCGGCGCCCGTGCTGGAGTCTTGGGGAAGACGACGCCTCGCCTAGGCCCTTTCTTTCTTTTTTGTTTTCCTGCATTGAACCGATGTAGCCCAGCGGGGTCGTGAAGACAGTACCTTCCATGCTTAACTTAATGCTTTTTGATTCGAGATGTATGCATTCCCTCCCAAAGTCCTCTCGTGAGGCAGGCTTTTTTCCTTGGTTCGCATCAGCGCTCTACGCCGTCAAGACCCAGCCCCCGAGCGGGCCTCAGCCGTCGCTGGTATGTCCGGTCGTGATGCCGGGACAAGGCCAGGAGGTGAGGGGCACCGGGAGCTAGTGAGGGCTCCTGAGGCGAGATGCTTAGGGAGCCCCCCTTTGGCGTGCAAGCGGCTTACGCAGAAGAAAAACGCTAGCACCCAGCGGGATTGCGAGGGGAGAGAGCTTGAGTGACGGTAAGGGCGTCTCGCGAGGTGGTCAGACTTAGCTTTTGGCGGAGAGCGGTGTCGGGCGTCGGGCGAGCCACAGCTCACGAGGGGCTCACGCAGCCCGTGAGGCGTGCTTACGAGGCTCGGCGTTCGAAGTGTCTTCACCTCGCGAGGCCGGCTCGCGAGAGGCCGCCCACGAGGTCCTCGCAAGCTTGTCTCCTGAGGGACTGCATGCCGAAAGGTTTCACGACGGGGGGAGCAACACGCGCTTGCTAACTCACCCGTGGCTGCTGCGTGAGGAGGTAAGGCACCAAGGACCTTGGTGAGGTGACGTGCACAAGAGCAGGCCCGCGAGCCAGAGCTCGGTCGCTTGGATTTGGCGGCACTGCAGGGACGGACCCGAGCACAGGCACCGTGCCTAGCCCCCGCTCACGGAATTGGCCAGGGGATGGGTCGCGAGCGTGTGGCGCTCTCCGGTCGGCACTGAACTTAACATGCAATTAAGCAGGTAACATAACTCATCAAGGTAAAATCAGCAAAATTCGTTACACAATCAAAAGGATAGGGTTCCGGGAGAAAAATGTCAGAAGTCGCGGCGAGAAGGAGTGTGGGCCGCGCGGGGCGACGCGTCGAGCGCACCTGGCAGGACCGCACTGGGGTGACATCAGACCGCTTGGCGAGGCGCGCCAAGAGAGTCCGCTCCTCCGGGGCCAGGGGGCTCGCGAGGAGCAAGAGGCCCGCGAGGCCCTGGCACGAAGGGCGCCAGCCTGTGGAAAGAGCCGGCGTTCCTCAGCCCGAAGGGCATGCGCATGCCGCCGATGGCGGGGCCAACACCCTGGCCGATTCGCGGCAGCTGGAAGGGGTCCTGAGGGCCGACCTTGTTGAGGCTGGTGAAGTCGACGCACATGCGCTCCTTGCCGCCCTTCTTGGGGACGACAACTGGGTTGGCGAGCCATTCGGGATGGCGCACCTCTCGGACGACTCCAGCTTCTTGGAGCTTCTGAACTTCCTCGACGATGAAATCTTGCTTCTCTCGCGCCTGGCGCCGTGCTTTCTGCTTGACGGGGCGTGCATTGAGGTACACCGCTAAGTGGTGCTCGATCACCTCCCTCGGCACACCGGACAAGTCAGATGCTTTCCAGGCGAAAACATCCGAGTTGGCCCGAAGGAAGGTGACGAGCGTGCTTTCCTATGCAGGAGGGAGGCCTGTGCCGATGGTGAAGGCAGGGCCGGAGCCGCTGCCGTCCACCGACACCTTCTTCGTCTCGGTGCGGTCCTGAGAGAACAGCTGCTTCTTCTTCGCGGGCGCGGCCTCGGGAGGCTCGGACGCGTCCTCGTCGGTCGGGTGCGCGACAGTAGCAGCCTTGTAGGCACGCTCGAGAGTGCTGGCCGCGTCCTTCTCGTCGCAGGTGACGGTGATGATGCTGCTGCAGCCGGGCATCTTGAGAACGTTGTAGGCGTGATGGGTGGCCGCCATGAACTTGGTGAGAGCTGGGTATCCCAAGATGGCGTTGTAAGGCAGGCCGATGTGCGCCACGTCGAAGTCGATGAGCTCGGTGTGGTAGTTCTTGCAGGTGCCGAAGGAGACGGGGAGGCGCACTTGCCCCAGCAGGATGGTGGAACCATCGGTCACTCCGGAGAAGGGCCTGATCGGCATCAGCTGGTCGTAGGGCACCTGGAGCATCTCGAAGGTCTCTATGGAGATCACGTTGAGGCCGGCGCCCCCGTCGATGAGGGTCTTGGTGACCGCGACGTTGCTGATGGTGGGAGTGCACAGCATGGGGAGCGCGCCTGCGGAGGCCGTGGACTTGGGGTGGTCCTTGGAGTCGAAAGTGATGGCGTACTGCGACCACTTGAGGGGCCGCGAAGCCTCTGGCCTCGGGAGGGCGGCATACACCTCACGAGAGAGCTGCTTGAAGTGGCGGATGGATGCGGGGGCTTGGGACCCACCAAGGATGCAGGTGACCGCGCGAGGCTCCTAGTAGCCCCCAGCGCCCTCATCAGGCCGGTTGACGTCGTTCCTTCGGGGTGGCGGCGGCAGCGGCGAAAGAGCGGCATTGGCCTGAGGGTCTGCCTCACGAGGCTGGTCGCGCCAGGCGGCCTCACGAGGCTGGTCGCGCCAACCCTGGCGGAAGTTGCCGCTGCTATTGCGGCCGTCCCAACGGTTGCCGCCGCGGCCACCTCCACGGCCGGTGCCGCGGCCACTGTGGTCGTCTCGGCGGCCCTGGCGCTCGTCACGGAGCAGCTTGAGCTCCTGGCCGTCCTCGATGCTGTGGGAGCGGACGTTGTGGAAGGGGCAAAGCAGCCGGCTGTCTTTCCTGGGCTCGTCGTGGTCACGGCCGCGCTTCTGCTCGGGCTCCGCCGCAAGCACGGTAGGGCCCTTGCGCTTGACGTCCTTGTTCTTGGTCTTGGCGGCGTCGAGCGCCGCATTGGGGTCGTTGTGGACGAAGAGGCGGCCCTCTTCAGCCTTGGCGCACTTGTCGGCGAGGTCGAGCAGCTCAAGCACGGAGTCGAGCTCACTGTTGATGGCGAGCTTCTCGCGCATCTTGACATCCGTGACGTCGGTTGAGAACGCAGAGATGACGGCCACGTCGGAGGCGCGCGGGATCTTGTTGCGCACCTGGCTGAAGCGCTGAATGTACTTGCGGAGGGTCTCGTCTGGGCGTTGCCGAACACGCCGCAGGTCGTTGATGGTGAGGGAGCGGTCTTGCGTGCCCTTGAAGTTGGTGACGAACTGGCTGCAGAGCTCGGCCCATGATGAGATGGACGCCTCAGGGAAGTTCATGAGCCAGGAGCGCGGGCCGTCCTTGAGGGCCATGGGAAACCAGTTCGCCATGACCTTGTCGTCGCCGTTCGCCGCCTCAACGCTCAGCGCGTAGAGCTGGAGGAACTCCGTGGGGTTGGGGGTGCCGTCGTAGCGCGGAGGCAGTTCAGGCTTGAACTTCGCGGGCCAGACGACGCGACGCAGCTCGCGGGTGAAGGCGCGGCAGCCCACACCGCTTGAGGGGACGCCGCCAGCAAGGGCAGCACGGTTCTGGTGCCCAGCCGCCGCAACATCCTGAACGGCCTGGTCCTGGCGCTGCCGCTCGAGGAGCACTCGCGCATCGGGGGGCGCACGGCGGACGATCTGGCAGCTGGCTTCGTCTTGGTCTGGTGAGGACGCGCCACGGGACGGCTCACGAACCCGCGCGCTGCGCTGGGGCCCGCCGCGCTCGTCGCGCAGAGGAGGCGGCGGGGGAGCACCGTGCTCCAGGTCCCTAGCGTGAGACGGCGGAGGGCGGAGCGAGTGGGAAGGTGCCGGAGTGTCCCCGACGGCATTGACGAGCTCGGTGATGCGGCCAAGCCAGGCGTCGTAGCCGGCGTCAGCCGGACGGTAGCGGAGCAGCTTGCGCGCCATGAGCAGTGCGGCCTGCGGGTTCGGCGGCCCACGGTGGGCGAGAGAGGAGGCCGTGGCGGTGTGGCCGTTCGCCTGCACGGAGGGGTGCAGGGAGGAGTCCTGCTGCTCGCGGGCAGCGGGGTCGGTGGCGGCAGCAGCCTCGACGTCGGGGCAGCGGTGATTGCCATGGGCCACCGGCTCCGTCTGAGCCACGCGGCATGCGTCGGCTATGAGGTCGGTGGAGCAGAGGGCGGAGCGGAAGAACAGTAGCGCACCCCTACCTGGCGCGCCAAATGTCGGAAGTCGGGCTCCGGGGACCCAAAGGTTCGAACACTGGGGTGAGCTCGTTCTACCACTTCATCTCCTACCACGGCTAAGCGACGGCGAAGCTACGGCGAGAGTGCGCTAGCGAAGGACGAACCATGGACTCAGCGGTTTACCCAGGTTCGGGCCACCTTGCGGTGTAAGACCCTACTCCTGCTTGGTTGGTATTGCTCTGGAGAGAGAGAGAGTACAAGGTTGGGGATGATGAGAACAAGAGCCGATCCCCTTCTACATGGGCAGCACTGCCCCCCTTATACCCGCATCGGTCCTCTTCCCCCTTGAAACTTAGGCGGGAAGGGCTGCCACACTTGGCGGGTTTTGAAAGGGGACATGCGCTCAGGCTATCCTGACTAAAGGCGGTCTTCGCCTGCCAAAGCGTGATCCATGACGCGCCGGTGGGCTCAGTGATGACCTCCGCCCTGCGCGCCCGCCGTCTTGGTCTTCCTTCGCCGATCGGGCAACCTTTGGGGTTGCTTTGGGGAGTAGATAGCTGGCCCTGCTCCCTTAACACAAAAGAGGAAACCATCTTCATCTGCGCCTGCTGGCGTGGCCTCTGTTGCCGCTCGTGGCCGCACGCGTCACCCACGTGATGGGCCCCAGACCGCGCGGCTGTGCCGAACGGCCTTCGTCTCGTGCGCCCTCGGGAGGGGGCCTCGGGAGGTCGCCTCGCGAGGCCGCTAGCGGAGGTGCTGAGCCTTGCTCGCCCGTTCCCTGAGGAGGGGGCCTCAGGAGGCCAAGGCCTCATGAGGAGTCCTGGTGAGGTGCTTGGTGATGACGGCCCGCTGGGCCCACGCCAGGCATTGCACCATGGGCCAAAGGCAGACGGGCCTGGATACCCCGGGTTCCATGAGATTTACCATGTAATCGAGTCAATTTGTTAGGGCTTTGATCCCTAGTATCCACTATGTTCTGAGATTGATGTTGCTATGACTTTGCTATGCTTAATGCTTGTCACTAGGGCCCGAGTGCCATGATTTCAGATCTGAACCTTTATGTTTTCATGAATATATTTGTGTTCTTGATCCTATCTTGCAAGTTATATGCACCTATTACGTTTTATGATCCGCATACCCCAAGGTGACAATAATTGGGATTCTTTCCGGTGATTACCATAGTTTGAGGAGTTCATGTATTCACTAAGTGCTAATGCTTTGTTCCGGTTCTCTATTAAAAGGAGGCCTTAATATCCCTTAGATTTCCTTATGGACCCCGCTGCCACGGGAGGGTAGGACAAAAGATGTCATGCAAGTTCTTACTATAAGCACGTATGACTATATACGGAATACATGCCTACATTACATTGATGAATTGGAGCTATTGTGTATCGCCCTAGGTTGTGACTATTATATGATGAATGTCATCCAACATAGTTATCCATCACCGATCCAATGCCTACGCTTTTCGCATATTGATCTTTGCTAAGTTACTATCGTTACTGCTGCTGTTACAATCACTACAAAACTGCTACTGTTACTGTTACTGTTGCTACTGTTACTACTGCTATCAAAACTATCATACTACTGTGCTACTAAACACTTTGCTGCAGATATTTAGTTCTCCGGGTGTGGTTGAATTGACAACTCAACTGCTAATACTCGCAAATATTCTTTGGCTCCCCTTGTGTCAAATCAATAAATTTGGGTGAAATACTACCCTCGAAGACTGTCGCGATCCCTATACTTGTGGGTTATCAGGGCTCGGTCCCGGAACCGATCTCCTTCGAGGATGTCGGATCAAGCCCCTTGCCCCTACAAGGCCCTGTGGAGGAATCGACTACCCCCACCACGAACAGCCTCGCCCTGGCATCAAGCGACGATGCCGCTCCGGACACCGCCTCAGATACTACGTCGGATTTAGAGCCGGCTCGGGTGACAGATCCGGGATCAACCCTAGCCCCGCAAGTGGCCAATGACGTGTCAGGCGATCCACCAGTCGTGCTTCAGGTCAGCCTGGCTTATAGCCATGCCATGGATCCCGAGGAGCTATCTCACCTAAACGAGATGCTGGATCGCATCCAGAGCTTATCAATCTCAAATAGTCAGACTTCGGTCTATGATAAGATCAGACTTAAAGGTGACGATCGGGAAATTTATATCCCACCCACCACCCATCTAGTCGCCACGGTCGATGACTTAACCGACGTGTTAGACTACGATGAAGCCACCGACATGGATGAAGATGTCGACGGCCCCGCAGAAACCACCACGCCGCTGGTCAACATCGGCAGGTGGACTGCAACCTCCACCTATGACGTGTACATGGTGGATACTCCGAAACCTCCATCAAGACGTCGGCGAAGGTGCGGGCGAGGTGACAACGGGGACCCCAGCGGGCACGACGCCACTGCCACCAACACCGGCGTTGCGGCAGACGACGCCGATAACCCGGGAGAGAACTTTCAAGCCTCCCCAGGGCGGCCACACAGCCCCGCAGGAATCCCCAAGGACGAGGACCCTGATCACCTCTTTGAAGGGGCGGATGAAAATTACTTACCTCAATCGGATGAGGACGAGAGCCTGGGCACCGAGGACTTTATAGTCCCCGAAGACCCCTTTGAGCAGGAACGGTTCCGACGACACCTTGTGGCCACCGCCCAAAGCATGAAATGGAAGCAGCAGCAGCTGCAAGCCAATCAAGACACGCTGAATGATAAGTGGGTCGAGATACTCTCGGACGAGCAAGACCTCGAGGAACGGCTCCGCGGTGCGCCTAAATCTTACCCGCGCAGGTGTTTGCTGCCCGAATTCGACGAAGAATTAACCAACGACGTGCTCTTAACACGCGGATGGGCTGACGAACCTGACCGCCCCCCTAGAGGGCGCGACAGGCCAGTGTGGGAAAATTTACACACCCAAACAATGACACACTGTTACGGTAAGGATCCCATCGACTACACCGAGCCATACGACGCAAGACGCCAGATAGAGGCGAACCGGGCACCTTCTCGGTCCATCTACGGATCAAGAGGACGCGCACCGGCTGGGCTCGACGGCTACGACGCCTGGATGGACAGGAACGGCCGAGCTCGAGAGCAAGCTTATACGCGGATATCTCCCGACGTTCGACGCGAGTCTGCTCGGTTCCGAGGTCCCGTTCACCTGATCTGTTTTATGGATAGGGTAATGGAACACCAGTTCCCTGACGGATTTAAACCCATCAACATCGAGTCATACGATGGTACTACCGATCCAACGGTGTGGATCGAAGATTTCCTTCTCCACATCCACATGGCACATGGAGACGACCTCCACGCTATCAAATATCTGCCGCTCAAACTAAAGGGGCCGGCAAGGCATTGGCTGAATAGCCTGCCTCCTCATTCCATTGGAAGCTGGGAAGCACTCGAGGATGCCTTCAGGGCTAACTTCCAGGGCACATACGTCCGACCTCCAGATGCCGACGACCTCATCCACGTCATTCAACAGCCCGACGAGTCGGCCAGGAAGTTCTGGAACCGGTTCTTAACTAAAAAGAACCAAATTATGGACTGCCCCGACGCCGAGGCCATCGCCGCTTTCCGACAAAGCATCTGAGATGAGTGGCTCTCACGCCAGCTCGGGCAAGACAAGCCGAGGACCATGGCGGCCCTCACCTCGCTCATGACCCGCTTTTGCGCAGGAGAGGATAGTTGGCTGGCCCGCAGTACTCATAACGGCGAGGCAGGCACCTCGGAACCTCGCGGCGCCAATGGCAAGCCCAGGCGCAGTAAAAATAAGTGCAGGCATAAAAATGGCAGGAGCGACACCGAGGACGTTGCCATAAACGCAGGGTTCAATGGACCTAGATCCGGTCAGAAAAAGAGGCCCTTTAAAGGGAACAAAGATGGACCCAGCCAGCTTGACAAAATCCTCGATAGGCCATGTCAAATACATGGCACCTCGGACAAGCTAGCAAACCACACAAACCGAAACTGCTGGGTCTTCAAGCAGGCCGGAAAGATAGCAACGGAGGGCCAAAATAAAAATCAACCTCGCAGCGAGGACGAGGATGAACCTCGGCGATCCAACAATGGAAATCAGAAACAGTTCCCTCCCGAGGTGAAGGACGTAAACATGATTTACGTAACCCACATCCCTAAAAAGGAGAGGAAACGAGCACTTCGGGACATTTATGCCCTAGAGCCTGTTGCCCCGAAGTTTAATCCGTGGTCGGATTACCCGATCACATTCGACAAACATGATAACCCAACCAGCATCCGACATGGTGGTTCGGCGGCCCTAGTCCTGGATCCGATTGTTAATGGATTCCATCTGACGCACGTCCTCATGGACGGAGGCAGCAGCCTCAATTTAATTTATGCGGATACGATCAGAAAAATGGGCATAGACTCATCCAGGATCAAGCCCAGCACCATCACCTTCAAAGGTGTCATACCAGGCGCCGAGGCTCGCTGCACGGGAACAATGACGCTGGAAGTAGTCTTCGGATCACCCGAAAACTTCCGGAGCGAAGAGTTAATCTTCGATATAGTCCCTTTCCGGAGCGGATACCACGCGTTGCTCGGGCGCACCGCATTCGCCCGCTTTGACGCAGTCCCGCATTACGCATACTTAAAGATGAAAATGCCGGGACCAAATGGTGCTATTAGAGTCAATGGTAACACCGAACGCTCCCTCCGAACAGAGGAACAGACCGCGGCTTTCACAACCGAGGTACAGGCAACTGAGGAGGCAGCTCGTCACAAGCCCAGCTCCTCAAAGCGCGTACGGGCCTCACGAGCTGACCTCGGTTAGGCCACGATTCCCCCCAAATAGGGGCACGGGCTCCTCGTTCGCCTCCCCTTGGAAGGGCATTACGCCCCCAGGGTGTACCACTTTGCACTAAAAATTCCATGGGCACCCGAGGAGCAGAAACAAAATGGCGCATCGTTATCAGCTTGACTGAAATAGCAACGCACTTCTGACTTGCAAACCAGTAGGGCGCTATAAAAGTCCCAGAAAGAAGTAGCATGTCCACATGGCTTCAACCATCGAAGAGGCAGTCACACACCTCTTTAAAGGACTCGACCGATGCTACTTGTAGACTGCGTTGGTATTTCCCCGAAGAGGAGAGGATGATGCAGTATAGTAGAGATAAGTATTTCCTTCAGTTAAGAACCAAGGTTATCAATCCAGTAGGAGAACCAAGCAAAATCCCGTTAAGCGCACCTGCACACACAAAAGCAAACACATGCACCCAACGCAAATAAGAGGCTTGTCAATCCTCTTAGCGGTTATTTGCAAGGATTAATTCTGATAGTGGTAGATAGATAAACTAAAATACTAAATAAAATAAAAGTAAATAAATAGCAGCAAAGTATTTTTGGTTTTAATATATGATAAAAGTAGAGCCGGGGGCCATAGTTTTCACTAGAGGCTTCTCTCTCGAACACATAGCATACGGTGGGTAAACAAATTACTGTTGGGCAATTGATAGAAAAGCAAATAATTACGACGGATTCATGGCAATGATCATGTATATAGGCATCACGTCTGAGACAAGTAGACCGACTCCTGCCTGCATCTACTACTAGTACTCCACCCATCGACCGCTATCCAGCATGCATCTAGGGTATCAAGTATGAAACAGAGTAACGCCTTAAGCAAGATGACATGATGTAGACAAAGTAAACTCAAGCAATATGATTAAACCCCATCTTTTTATCCTTAATGGCAACAATACAAATACGTGTCATGTCCCTTTCTGTCACTGGGATTGAGCACCGCAAGATTAAACCCATCACAAAGCACGTCTCCCATTGCAAGATAAACCAATCTAGTTGGCCAAACCAAATCGATAGATCGGAGAGAAAAACAAAGCTATAATAATCATGCATAAAAGAGTTAAGAGAACACTCAAATATTTCTCATGAATAATCTGATCATAAACTCACAATTCATCGGATCCCAACAAACACACCGCAAAAGAAGATTACATCGGATAGAACTCCGAGAACATCGAGGAGAACAAGGTATTGAAGATCAAAGAGAGAGAAGAAGCCATCTAGCTACTAGCTATGGACCCGTAGGTCTGTGGTAAACTACTCACACATCATCGGAAGGGCAGCAAGGTTGATGAAGAAGCCCTCCGTGATCGATTCCCCCTCCGGCAGAGTACCAGAAAAGGCCTCCAGATGGGATCGCGGAAGAACAGAGGCTTGCGGCGGCGGAAAGGTTTTCTCCTCTGTCTCTCTGGTATATTGGAAATATTTGGGAATTTATAGCGCTGGAATTAGACCAGGAGGGGCTACGAGGGGCCCACAAGCCTGGGGGGCACGCCTACCCCCTGGGCGCGCCCTCCAGGCTTGCCGCCTCCTCGTGGCTTTTCTGCTCTTCTCCCGAAGCTTCGTGGGTCTCTTCTGGTCCAGAAAAAATTAATCCAAAGTTTTTTTCTCGTTTGGACTCTTTTTGATAATGATTTTCTGAAAAGACAAAAACAAGCAAAAAACAGCAACTGGCACTGGGCACTGGGTTAATAGGTTAGTCCCAAAAAATGATATATAATGGCATATAATTTCATATAAAACATCCAACATTGATACTATAATAGCATGGAACAATCAAAAATTATAGATACGTTGGAGACGTATCAAGCATCCCCAAGCTTAATTCCTGCTCGTCCTCGAGTAGGTAAATGATAAAAACAGAATTTTTGATGTGGAATGCTACCTATCATGTTTCATCATGTAATCTTTCTCTTACGGTATGAATAATAAGATCCGAATGATTCAAAGTAATAGTCTATAGTTTGATATAAAGACATCAATACTCAGGCATACTAATAAACAATCATGTCTTTCAAAATAAAAATGCTAAAGAACGTTATCCCTACAAAATCATATAATCCTGTCATGCTCCATCTTCTTAACACAAAATATTTATCATGCACTACCCTGATGACAAGCCGGCAATTGGTTCATACTTTTTAACGCGCTTCAGCTTTTTCAACCCCCACGCAATACATGAGCGCAAGCCATGGATATAGCACTATGGGTGGAATAGAGTGTGGTGGTAGAGATTAATAAGGGGAAGTAAAAAATAAGAAGATAGTCTCACATCAACGAGGCTAATCAACGGGCTATGGAGATGCCCATCAATTGATGTCAATGCGAGGAGTAGGGATTGCCATGCAACGGATGCACTAAGAGCTATAAGTGTATGAAAGCTCAACATAAAAACTAAGTGGGTGTGCATCCCATTTGCTTGCTCATGAAGACCTCAGGCATTTGAGGAAGCCCATCATTGGAATATACAAGCCAATTTCTATAATGAAAAATTCCCACTAGTATATGAAAGTGACAAAATAGGAGACTCTTTATTTGAAAATCATGGTGCTACTTTGAAGCACAAGTATGGAAAAGGATAGTAACATTGCCCCTTCTCTCTTTTACTCACATTTTTTTGTGGGCTCTTTTTGGCCTCTTTTTTTTATTTTCTCACTGGGACAATGCTCTAATAATGATGATCATCATACTTCTATTTACTTACAACTCAAAAAATTACAACTCAAAACTAGAACAAAAATATGACTCTATATGAATGCCTCTGGCGGTGTACCAGGATGTGCAATGATAGTAGCGTAACATGTATAAAAAATGATGAGCGGTGCCTGAGCCACAAATACTATGTCAGCTATATGATCATGCAAAGCAATATGACAATGATGATGTGTGTCATAAAAATGGAACGGTGGAAGTTGCATGGCAATATATCTCAGAATGGCTATGGATATGCCATGATAGGTAGGTATGGTGGCTGTTTTGAGGAAGATATAAGGAGGCTTATGTGTGATAGAGCGTATCATATCACGGGGTTTGGATGCACCGGCGAAGTTTGCACCAACTCTCGATGTGAGAAAGGGCAATGCATGGTACCGAAGAGGCTAGCAAATTGCGGAAAGGTGAGAGTGCGTATAATCCATGGACTCACATTAGTCATAAAGAACTCACATACTTATTGAGAAAGTTTATTAGCCCTCGAAGCAAAGTACTACTATGCATGCCCCTAGGGGGATAGATTGGTAGGAAAAAACCATCGCTCGTCCCCGACCGCCACTCATAAGGTAGACAATCAAGAATAAATCATGCTCCAACTTCCTAGCATAACGACAGATCATACGTGCATGCTTCGGGAATCACAAACCTTAACACCAATATTCTTACTAAACCACAATTATCTACTAGCACCTCCCCCATATTACCATCTTAATATCGCAAAACTATTGCAAGGAATCAAATCTATCATATTCAGTGATCTACATGAAAGTTTTTATTATATCCCTCTTGAATACCTATCATATTAGGACCAAATTCATAACCCGTGCATATTACCATTGCTAATCATTAGACTCTCAAAAAGATATTAGTGAAGCATGAGAGTGCAACTATTTCTTTAAAATATAACCACCGCCGTGCTTTAAAAGATATAAGTGAAGCACTTGAGCAACTGCCTAGCTCAAAAGATATAAGTGAAGCACATAGAGTATTCTAACAAATCACGAATAATGTGTGTCCCTCTCAAAAAGGTGTGTTCAGCTAAGATGATTGTGATAAACTAAAAATCAAACAAAAGCAAACAAACTATATCACAAGACACTCCAAGTAAAACACATATCATGTGATGAATAAAAATATAGCTCCAAGTGAGTTACCGATAGATTGTAGACGAAAGAGGGGATGCCTTCCGGGGCATCCCCAAGCTTAGACGCTTGAGTCTTCCTTGAATATTACCTTGGGGTGCCTTGGGCATCCCCAATCTTAGTCTCTTGCCACTCCTTATTCCTTTATCCATCGTAGTCTCACCCAAAACTTGAAAACTTCAGTACACAAAACTCAACAGAAACCTCGTGAGATCCGTTAGTATAACAAACAAATCTTAAAGTTTAGGTACTGTTGTAAATTGATTCATATTTAATATTGGCATAATCCTACTGTACTCCAACTTCTCCATGACTCATACCCCCCGATACGATCCATAGATTCATCAAAATAAGCAAACTATGCAACAAAAACAGAATCTGTCTAAAACAGAACAGTCTGTAAAGACCTGAATTAATGTCATACTTCTGTAACTCCAAAAATTCTGAAACATTACGACAACGTGGGCAATTCATATATCAATATTTTGTAAAAACTTCAGAAGGTTCTGACACTCCAGCGAAAAATCAAAATTCCAGCAATGGACGCAAAAGTTTCTGTTTTCAAACTGTATCAATTATACTATCATCCAAATCATCCCAAAGGCATTACTTGGCACAAACACTAATTAAAAGATAAAACACAATCATAATAGAGGCTATAATTGTGTAAACTCACAAAAACAAAAACAAAAATTTATTTTATTCATTGGGTTGCCTCCCAACAAGCGCTATTGTTTTACGCCCCTAGCTTGGCATAATGCATAGTTTCACGTGTTGTCATCCTTGGTTTTTGCTAATTTTGGTGGGTTGTTCTCGAACCCGGGAGGCTCTTTGCACTTCCCATTGCTTTCAGAGAATAAGGCAATTCTATTATCTAAAGTGTCTAGCCTCTTGTCGCAAGTAGTGAGGAGATTATTCATGCGATTGAGATTGCCACTAACATTTTTAAGGGGCTCATTGGACTTTTGTAACTCAACCAATTTTTTTTGTATGTCTCCTAGTTTTTCCAAAATTTGAATCCCTTCTTGGGTATAATTAGATCCTTTTTGCAAGGGTGGAGTTCCCACTATTCCTTCTATTAATTCATAAGTATTATTAGGATCACTATCAATGAAATTTCTTTTAGAAGCAAAATCCAAGAGTTATCTATTTGGCAGAGTTAGCCCTACATAAAAGTTTCGCAACAAAATTTTCATATCCCCTTTTATGGGAAAACACGATAAGATTCCATTATCCTATACCAAGCATCTTTTAAATTTTCTCCTTGTTTCTGTTTGAAGTAAAGGACTTCAAAATCCGGAGACAGAGGAGGGATGGTGACACTAGACATGATAACTAAACAAGCAAACAAAAATATTTTTGTGTTTTTGTAATACAAAATTAGAAGTGGGGGAGATGAAAACGAGAGGCAAATGCAAATAAAAAGGCAAATAAAATAAATGCAAGTGGATGATAGTTTGTGCGAAGGTACTTGGTAATTTTAATGATGTCTTCCCGACAACGGCGCCAAAAAGTCTTCCTGCTACTTGTAGATTGCGTTGGTATTTCCCCGAAGAGGAGAGGATGATGCAATATAGTAGAGATAAGTATTTCCCTTAGTTAAGAACCAAGGTTATCAATCCAGTAGGAGAACCAAGAAAAATCCCATTAAGCGCACCTGCACACACAAAAGCAAACACTTGCACCCAACGCAAATAAGAGGGTTGTCAATCCTCTTAGCGGTTATTTGCAAGGATTAATTCTGATAGTGGTAGATAGATAAACTAAAATACTAAATAAAATAAAAGTAAATAAATTGCAGCAAAGTATTTTTGGTTTTAATATATGATAAAAGTAGACCCGGGGGCCATAGTTTTCACTAGAGGCTTCTCTCTCGAACACATAGCATACGGTGGGTAAACAAATTACTGTTGGGCAATTGATAGAAAAGCAAATAATTATGACGGATTCATGGCAATGATCATGTATATAGGCATCACGTCCGAGACAAGTAGACCAACTCCTGCCTGCATCTACTACTATTACTCCACCCATCGACCGCTATCCAGCATGCATCTAGGGTATTAAGTATGAAACAGAGTAACGCCTTAAGCAAGATGACATGATGTAGACAAAGTAAACTCAAGCAATATGATTAAACCCCATCTTTTTATCCTTAATGGCAACAATACAAACACATGTCATGTCCCTTTCTGTCACTGGGATTGAGCACCGCAAGATTCAACCCATCACAAAGCACCTCTCCCATTGCAAGATAAACCAATCTAGTTGGCCAAACCAAATCGATAGATCGGAGAGAAATACAAAGCTATAATAATCATGCATAAAAGAGTTCAGAGAAGACTCAATTATTTCTCATGAATAATCTGATCATAAACTCACAATTCATCGGATCCCAACAAACGCACCGCAAAAGAAGATTACATCGGATAGAACCCCAAGAACATCGAGGAGAACATGGTATTGAAGATCAAAGAGAGAGAAGAAGCCATCTAGCTACTAGCTATGGACCCGTAGGTCTGTGGTAAAGTACTCACACATCATCGGAAGAGCAGCAAGGTTGATGAAGAAGCCCTCCATGATCGATTCCCCCTTCGGTAGAGTACCGGAAAAGGCCTCCAGATGGGATCGTGGAAGAATAGAGGCTTGCAGTGGTGTAAAAGTTATTCGGGGTGGCTCTCTGTTGGTTTCCAAATATTTGAGAATTTATAGAAGTGGAATTAGGTCAAAAGGAGCCATGAGGGGCCCACAAGGCATCAGGGAGCGCCCCCCTGGGGCCGCGCCCTGTTGCCTTGTGGCCTCCTCGTGAGGCTTCTGGCTTCCTCCCGAAGCTTCCAGGGTCTCCTTTGTCCAAAAAAAATCGTCAAAAAGTTTCATGGCAATTGGACTTCGTTTGGTACTGATTTCCTGAAAAACCAAAAACAAGCAGAAAACAACAACTGGCACTGGGCACTAGGTTAAGAGGTTAGTCCCAATAAATGATATATAATTGCTTATAAAAATATCCAAGATTGATACTATAATAGCATGGAACAATAAAAAATTATAGATACGTTGGAGACGTATCAAGCAACCCCAAGCTTAATTCCTGCTCGTCCTCGAGTAGGTAAATGATAAAAACAGAATTTTTGATGTGGAATGCTAGCTAACATGTTTCATCATGTAATCTCTCTTACGGTATGAATAATAAGATCCAAATGATTCAAAGCAATAGTCTATAATTTGACATAAAGACATCAATACTCAGGCATACTAATAAACAATCATGTCTTTCAAAATAAAAATGCTAAAGAAAGTTATCCCTACAAAATCATATAATCCTGTCATGCTCCATCTTCTTAACACAAAGTATTTATCATGCACAACCCCGGTTTTAGACAAGCAATTGGTTCATACTTTTTAACGCGCTTCAGCTTTTTCAACCCCCACGCAATACATGAGCGCAAGCCATGGATATAACACTATGGGTGGAATAGAGTGTGGTGGTAGAGATTAATAAGGGGAAGTCAAAAATAAGAAGATAGACTCACATCGATACGGCTAATCAACGGGCTATGGAGATGCCCATCAATTGATGTCAATGTGAGGAGTACGGATTCCCATGCAACGGATGCACTAAGAGCTATAAGTGTATGAAAGCTCAACATGAAAACTAAGTGGGTGTCCATCCAACTTGCTTGCTCATGAAGACCTCGGGTATTTGAGGAAGCTCATCATCGGAATATACAAGCCAAGTTCTATAATGAAAAAATCCCACTAGTATATGAAAGTGACAAAATAGAAGACTCTCTATATGAAAAACATGGTGCTACTTTGAATCACAAGTATGGAAAAGGATAGTAACACTGCCCCTTCTCTCTTTTTCTCTCATTTTATTTTTTTTATTTTTTTATTTTTTTTCTCTTTCATTTTTTTCGTGGGCTCTTTTTGGCCTCTTTTTTTTCCTCACTGGGACAATGCTCTAATAATGATGATCATCATACTTCTATTTACTTACAACTCAAAAGAAAATTACAACTCGAAACTAGAACAAAAATATGACTCTATGAATGCCTCTGGCGGTGTACCAGGATGTGCAATGATACTAGCGTAACATGTATAAAAAATGATGAACGGTGGCTGAGCCACAAATACTATGTCAGCTATATGATCATGCAAAGCATTATGACAATGACAATGTGTGTCATAAAAACGGAATGGTGGAAGTTGCATGGCAATATATCTTGGAATGGCTATGGAAATGCCATAATATGTAGGCATGGTGCTGTTTTGAGGTAGATATAAGGAGGCTTATGTGTGATAGAGCGTATCATATCACGGGGTTTGGATGCACCGGCAAAGTTTGCACCAACTCTCGATGTGAGAAAGGGCAATGCACGGTACCGAAGAGGATAGCAAATTGCGGAAAGGTGAGAGTGCGTATAATCCATGGACTCACATTAGTCATAAAGAACTCATATACTTATTGTGAAAGTTTATTAGCCCTCGAAGCAAAGTACTACTACACATGCCCCTAGGGGGGAGGTTGGTAGGAGTTAACCATCACGCGCCCCCGACCGCCACACAAAGGAAGACAATCAATAATAAATCATGCTCTAACTTCTTAGCATAACGACAGATCATACGTGCATGCTTCGGGAATCACAAACCTTAACACCAATATTCTTACTAAACCACAATTATCTACTAGAACCTCCCACATATTACCATCTTAATATCGCAAAACTATTGCAAGGAATCAAACTTATCATATTTAGTGATCTACATGAAAGTTTTTATTATATCCCTCTTGAATACCTATCATATTAGGACCAAATTCGTAACCCGTGCATATTACCATTGCTATTTATTAGACTCTCAAAAATATATAAGTGAAGCATGAGAGTGCAACTATTTCTTTAAAATATAACCACTGCCGTGCTCTAAAAGATATAAGTGAAGCACTAGAGCAACTGCCTAGCTCAAAAGATATAAGTGAAGCACATAGAGTATTCTAACAAACCACGAATAATGTGTGTCCCTCTCAAAAAGGTATGTTCAGGAAAGATGATTGTGACAAACTAAAAAGCAAACAAACTATAGCACAAGACGCTCCAAGTAAAACACATATCATGTGATGAATAAAAATATAGCTCCAAGTGAGTTACCGATAGATTGTAGACGAAAGAAGAGATGCCTTCCGGGGCATCCCCAAGCTTAGACGCTTGAGTCTTCCTTGAATATTACCTTGGGGTACCTTGGGAATCCCCAAGCTTAGGCTCTTGCCACTCCTTATTCCTTTATCCATCGTAGTCTCACCGAAAACTTGAAAACTTCAACACACAAAACTCAACAGAAACCTCGTGAGATCCGTTAGTATAACAAATAAATCTTAAAGTTTAGGTACTGTTGTAAATTGATTCATATTTAATATTGGCATAATTATACTATACTCCAACTTCCCCATGACTCATACCCCCCGATACTATCCATAGATTCATCAAAATAAGCAAACTATGCAACAAAAACAGAATCTGTCTAAAACAGAACAGTCTGTAAAGATCTGAATTAACGTCATACTTTTGTAACTCCAACAATTCTTAAAAATTAGGAAAACGTTGGCAATTCATATATAAATATTTTGTAAAAAATTCAGAAGGTTTTGACACTCGAGCGAAAAATCAAAATTCTAGCACTGGACACAAAAGTTTCTGTTTTCAAACAGCATCAATTATACTATCTTCCAAATCATCTCAAAGGCATTACTTGGCACAAACACTAATTAAAAGATAAAAACACAATCATAACAGAGGATATAATTGTGTAAACATGCAAAAACAGAAGGTAAAACAAAAAATTATTTTATTCATTGGGTTGCCTCCCAACAAGCGCTATTGTTTTATGCCCCTAGCTAGGCATAATGCATAGTTTCAAGTGTTGTCATCCTTCACCCCCAAATCTTTCTTAATCAAATATTCCAACACTTTTCTCATTAGTTCTCTACTTCCATGCTCTTCTTTTCTAGTAGGCGAGCTGAAATAATTGAAGGGGCTTTGATTGGTGACTTTAACATTCATAACTTCAAACTCAGGACCATCTCCATAAACATCCTCATACAAGACATGTATCTCATGATCAATAGGGTCTCTAGCCGTACCTTCAAACCATTATTTACTAAATCCCTCATCAATTCCTTTAGTAACCCACTCAAATTTATCACAAGCATGGTGGTACAAAGTTTTAATTATTTCGGCACATGGAACTCTCCTTCTAATATTCTCTCCAAAAGCAAAGTAATCTTTAGATTCCAACCTACGAATAGTGTCATTATCATGAAGAATTTCCTCTATGGGAGGGTGCTCAAAATTAATTTTATAAAAGGAAAAATATATCCCTAGCTTCTCGGATTATGTAATCAAATTCATGCATAAGGATGATAGTGGCAATTTTCTTAGCCCTAGGATCATGGATGTTGGGAAGTTCATAGAATATCTTTTGTAAGGCGTGGTGAATATGCAAAAAAAATCTTTCTAATTTAACCACAAGCATAGCAATAGCATCCACATAGCAATTTGCTTTATCAAGAATAGATCCCTTAATTATGGGTATAACTCCCACGCAATTAAAGAATTCCTGAATAATGGTCTTCTCGATAATATTACCACTTCCCACATGATAGACTTTAGTCTTAAAATTGGTGGGGGGTCAATCTCAGGAGGGTCATGATTAAGATCAAAAGGATGAGTTTTCTCCCCAAGAGATTCACTAGCACTATCCTCGCTAGCACTTTCAACCACAACTTTCTCAATTTCAGACATGATAACGACTTCGAGCAAGCAAACTAGCAAATAAAAATATTTTTGTGTTTTTGTAAAATTGTTTTAGAAGTGGGGGAGATGAAAACGAGAGGCAAATGCAAGTGGATGATAGTTTGTGCGAAGGTACTTGATAAATTTTGGTGATGTCTCCCCGACAACGGCGCCAGAAATTCTTCCAGCTACTTGTAGACTGCGTTGGTATTTCCCCGAAGAGGAGAGGATGATGCAGTATCGTAGAGATAAGTATTTCCCTCAGTTAAGAACCAAGGTTATCAGTCCAGTAGGAGAACCACGCAAAATCCCTTTAGCAGCACTTGCACACACAAAAGCAAACACTTGCACCCAACGCAAATAAGAGGGTTGGCAATCCTCTTAGCGGTTATTTGCAAGGATTAATTCTGACAGTGATAGATAGAAATATAAATTGCAAAATAAAATAAAAGTAAATAAATTGCAGCAAGGTATTTTTGGATTTTAATATATGATAAAGATAGACCCGGGGGCCATAGTTTTCACTAGAGGCTTCTCTCTCGAGCGCAGAACATATGGTGGGTAAACAAATTATTGTTGGGCAATTGATAGAAAAGAAAATAATTATGACAGATTTATGGCAATGATCATGTATATAGACATCACGTCCAGGACAAGTAGACCGACTCCTGCCTGCATCTACTACTATTACTCCACCCATCGACTGCTATCCAGCATGCATCTAGGGTATTAAGTACCCCCCCCCCCGTCTCAAAATAGGTGACTCAACTTTATACTAACTTTAGTACAAAGTTAGTACAAAGTTGAGTCACTTATTTTCGGATGGAGGGAGTATGAAACAGAGTAACGCCTTAAGCAAGATGACATGATGTAGACAAAGTAAACTCAAGCAATATGATTAAACCCCATCTTTTTATCCTTAATGGCAACAATACAAATACGTGTCATGTCCCTTTCTGTCACTGGGATTGAGCACCGCAAGATTGAACCCATCACAAATCACCTCTCCCATTGCAAGATAAACCAATCTAGTTGGCCAAATCAAATTGATAGATCAGAGAGAAATACAAAGCTATAATAATCATGCATAAAAGAGTTCAGAGAAGACTCAGATATTTCTCATGAACATCAAGGAGAACATGGTATTGAAGATCAAAGAGAGTGAAGAAGCCATCTAGCTACTAGCTATGTACCCGTAGGTCTGTGGTAAACTACTCACACATCATTGGAAGGGCAGCAAGGTTGATGAAGAAGCCCTCCGTGATCGATTCCCCCTCCGGCAAAGTACCAAAAAAGGCCTCCAGATGGGATCACGGAAGAACAGAGGCTTGCGGTGGTGTAAAAGTTATTCGCGGTGGCTCTCTGTTGGTTTTCGAATATTTGAGAATTTATAGAAGTGGAATTAGGTCAAAAGGAGCCATGAGGGGCCCAGAAGGCATCAGAGCGCGCCCCCAGGGGTTCCCTTGTGGCCTCCTCGTGAGGCTTCTGGCTTCACCCCGAAGCTTCCAGGGTCTCTTTTGTCCAGAAAAAAATCGTCAAAAAGTTTCGTAGCATTTGAACTTCGTTTGGTACTGATTTCCTGAAAAACCAAAAACAAGCAGAAAATAGCAACTGGCACTGGGCACTAGGTTAATAGGTTAGTCACAAAAAATGATATATAATTGCATATAAAAATATCCAAGATTGATACTATAATAGCATGGAACAATCAAAAATTATAGATACGTTGGAGACGTATCAGGCTTCGCCATGCGGAGGAGCTCCATCAACTGCTTCATCTGATTGTTCAGCAGTTCCGGATGCGAGGGCGCCTGGAATTGTTGCCAGAACGCCCTCTCCATAGCATGGCCCTCCCGCGTGCCGTAATAATGGCATGCGTCCGCTGCACTCCTCGGAAGATCCGCGAAGACCTCTGCGGATCGCCACAGCTGGGTGAGCTCGACGAACCCCTTGAGGCCGAAAACACATTGAAGCAAAAATGGCTTACCAGCAGCGATCTGCTTCACTTGCTGAAGCACCTCGCGGTCTGCACGGGCCTGGGTTTGGACCTTGGCGTGCGCCTAGCACAGCTTCTCGATCTCGGTGCTCGCCACCTTTTCCTTCTCCTGAAAGGCGTCGCATTCTTTGTAGATGCCCTCCAGGGTCTCCTCCACCTCCAGGACCCATGCCTGGTCCTTGCCCCTGGCCACCTTCTCGGCAGCCAGCTTCTCTTCAGTCTTCATGGCTGCAGTCTTCTGTTGCTTGGCCTCTAGCCGAGCTTTAGCTAGCTCGACCTTAAGTGTCTCAAGCTCCGCTGTAGCAGCTGCCATGCAAAACAGCTCGGCGTCAGAATTAAATATTTTAAGAATATTTCTCAAAGTAAAATCGGCACTCTCAATACTTCTTGAAGTTTACCTTGAGACAGCTCTATCTGCTTTTTCATCAGATCGAGGTCCTCCTCGGACCTCTGCAATTTCCTGTTCATCTCCGCCACCTCCTCGGAGGCAGAGTTTGGAGCCGAGGTCGACACCTGCAAACATACACTAACGCCTTAGTCCCTGGTCAGTCCCTTTTCGAAGAACGGCCAGTGCCTTGGGGGCTACTGGATTAGCGCCAAAAACATACTCGAGCATCGACCCCAAGGCTAGTTTTTTCAAACTAGCTTTGGGCTCGAGGGCTACTGGCTGGCTACTCTCCTACAAACGCCATGCTAGGCAACGAGTCTTCGGACAAAAGCCCGCTACTACAAGCAATCGTAAACTCGAATATAATTCATAACAACAATGCAAAAAGTGTACCTCGAAGCTCCCGACGAGGCCCTTCAAGACCTCGCGTATTCTGGCCTCCGCAGACCGAAAGCCTTGTAGCGCCGTGCTAATCAAGGCACGGTGCTTTTCTGCGATGGAGGAGCCCATTAAGGCCGCCTCCATCTCCTCGGGCCACCCCGTGCTAACTCGCCCCGTGGCAGGAGGCGGGAGCGGAGGAACTTCTGAACCCACCACCGAGGTGCTGGGGACGAGGGTCTCCGGCTGTGGCGCAAGCGCCGGAGACTGTTCGGGCTGGGCCGACGCCTGGCCCAACCCTTCCTTGGGGGCCTCGGGGATTGGGTCCCCTTGGCCTGGTGCGGCCGAGGTGTCAACCTCAGCCATGACGACCGATACCCCGGCCCCCGATGTGTTGGCTGGAGCGTCGGACCGGATGACACCTCCCCTAACCCCTTGAGGGCCGAGGAAGCCTTGGCGGGCTCCGGCTCCCCGCTGTCCGACGGGGGCAGATCGCCCGAAGTATCATTGCTGAGGCGAGTCCCGGGCGGGCTAGCAAAAATTCTCTTATGAGTCTCATGAGAGGAACATGCTTTCGAAGTCCAAATTGAGTGATAAACTGCATACCTTTGGGGAGCTGGTTTTTTCCTCCCCAGCACGAGGAGGTCCTCGTTCGAATCATCGGGGAAGCTGGGCTTCTCCGGCATGACTGGATCGGTGGAGGCCTTGCGCGGCCTCTTCGGGCCTTTCGGCCTCGCCTCCTCTTCGGCGCCCTCGGACGCCGCCCTCTTCCCTTTAGGGGAGGATCCCCCTTCCCCCTCATCTCCCTCCTTGTCTTCGTGGGTGGAGGAAGCGTGGGTCTCTTCGGACCAGGTGACCGAGGTGTCCCGAGCTCGGAGACCCGATCTGCCCCTCGGAGGTCTGGACTCCTTTGGGATCACCACATGTGTCTCCTCGGTTAAGAGGGCCACAATCTGGGGAGTCGTGCCTTGGGGATCCACTTCTGCAAACATCATCTGCCCCTCGGGCTGCGGCGCCGGGCACAGCATCTGCCGTGCCTTGGGGATCCACTTCTGCAAACATTCGATTGGTTAACCAAAATTTGTGAGGGGCCAAGAAACGCAGAGTGTAGAACTGAGTATGGAAATTTACCTCAGGGGCGTCGTGGGCGGCTTCGAAGCCGAAGTCGCTCCCGGCCTCGGGGAAACCGTCCTTGGACGGCTTGAACAGCAGCTTCCACATCCTAGCCGGGGTGGAGCGGAAGAAGTGGTGGATAGGCACCACGTCCTCGGGCTTGTACGCCCACATCGGGGTAGCCTGAGACTGAAGTGGCAGGACGCGGCGGTGGAGCATAACGTTCACCACGTCCGTTAGCTTGATGTCCCTCTGGTTTATCCAGAACTCGATCTTCTGGATCAGTACCTTCACCTCCGCCGGGTTCCCCCAGTCCATGCCCTATCTCTTCCAGGACACGAGCTTCTTCGGAGGGCCAGCCGAGAACTCGACCTCGGCCTGGCCAGCAGCAAGCGGCTCTGTGATGTAAAACCACTCGCGCTGTTACTCCTTGACGGTCTCTATAAAGGTGCCTTTGAACCAGACAGCCCTCTGGTTCTTGCTGATCATTGCTCCCCCGCACTCAGAGAGCTCGGAGTCGCTGGACTTCAGCTTGACGCCGAAGATCTTCAGCCATAACCCGAAGTGCGGCTCGATGCGGAGGAAGGCTTCGCAGACGGTGATGAAGGAGGCAAGGTGGAGGATGGAATTCGGGGCTAGATGGTGAAAATCTAGCCTGTAGTAGAACATGATCCTGCGCACAAAAGGGTGCAGCTGGAACCCCAGACCTCTGATGAGGTGGGGTACGAAGACGACCCTCTCCCCATCCTCGGGAGTGGGTATGCACTGCTTCAGAATCGGCGCGCGAGTGCGGATCTCCGCGGGTATGTACCCCGCGCAGCGCAGCTCCAGAATGGTGCCCTCTGTCACGGAGGAGCTGCCCCAGTGCCCCTTGAGGTTGGGCTCCGCCATTGTTGAGGAGAAGGGCGCTGAGAAAGTGGGAAGAGCTCGGGATTGGATCTGGGTGAAGGAGCTTGAGAGGCAGTAGGCAGGAGAAGGGAGCATGTTCTTTCTGCTGCTGCCCCCTCGCTCTTATATAGGCTGATGAAAAGGCCAAGAGTCCCTCTAGCCGCGCCGTTGAAATCGCCATTACCCGTAAAAGATGCCGTTATGCCTATAGGGAGAAACAAAATCTTAATGATATCCCTTAAAAAGTGGGCACGATCTCCGTTTCGATGGGACGCGCCAGTAAAAAGATTGCCTCGGGCCGCAATTTGAGTGAGCAGTAACTGCTCGCCTGGTCGTGGGTGGTGCCTCTTCGATAAAGTTGTCAGGCTAAAGGCACTGTTCACACCTACGCGGCAGGCCTTTGAGGCTAAGTAATCCCGTAACCTCGGATGTGGAGTGTGTTTTTATTGAGTTCCGAACAATGGATTGCCCTTTGAGGAGTGGTCTGTGGTGGCCTTGAATAAAGAAAAATGTCAAACAGGAAGGAGGGAACTCGTCTGTCGAGCCAAGGACTCAGGATCCGAAGTTCTTAAAGGAGAAGGGGTCGTCCTCGGCATAGAAGACCAATTCAGGGGCTACTGACGGTGTCCTGGACTACAGGGTGCCAACCTAGTCGGCCCATAGTCCTCGGGCTGGGCCTGAAGGCCTTCTTCCTCATCCAGATGGACTCCAGAAGCCATGACGTGATCAAGATTACATCTGCCGAAGACTTGGAGTATACCCCAAGACATCTCCTACCACCTCCATACGCATCCCTGGATACCGCCTTTGTAACCCTAGATGCCCTACCTGGCGTCTATATAAGCCAAGGGGTTTAGCCTGTAGAGGACACGGAATCACAATTACTGATGTCTACTACACATCTTATTCTTGTAGACTCGTGTTGGGCCTCCAAGCGCAGAGTTTTGTAGGACAGTAGCAATTTTCCCACAAGTGGATGACCTAAGGTTTATCAATCCGTGGGAGGCATAGGATGAAGATGGTATCTCTCAAACAACCCTGCGATCAAATACAAGAAATCTCTTGTGTCCCCAACACACCAAATACAATGGTAAATTGTATAGGTGCACTAGTTTGGCGAAGAGATGGTGATACAAGTGTAGTATGGATATTAGATATAGGTTTTTGTAATCTGAAAATATAAAAACAGAAGGTAGCAACTGATAAAACGGAGCACAAACGGTATTGCAATGCTTGAAAACAAGGCCTAGGGTTCATACTTTCGCTAGTGCAATCTCTCAACAATGCTAACATAATTGAATCATATAACAATCCCTCAACGTGCGACAAAGAATCACTCCAAAGTTCTTATCTAGTGGAGAACATAAGATGAAATTGTTGTAGGGTACAAAACCACCTCAAAGTTATCTTTTTCGATCAATCTATTGAGCCATCCCTATAAGTGTCACGAACAGCCCTAGAGTTCATACTAAAATAACACCATATGATACGCATCAACCAACTCTAATGTCACCTAGATACTCCAATGTCACCACAAGTATCCATGAGTCAATTATACGATACACATCAAACAACTTCAGATTCATAATATTCAATCCAACACAAAGAACTTCAAAGAGTGCCCCAAGATTTCTACTGGAGAAAGTAGGACGAAAACATGCATCAACCCCTATGCATAGATTACCCCAATGTCACCTCGGGAATCGCGAGTTGAGTGCCAAAACATACATCAAGTGAATCAATATAATACCCCATTGTCACCACGGGTATTCATATGCAAGACATACATCAAGTGTTCTCAAATCCAACAAGTATTCAATCCGATAATAGTGAAACTTCAAAGGTAAAAACTCAATTCATCACAACAAGATAGAGAGGGGAAAAACACCATATGATCCAACTATATTAACAAAGCTCGCGGTACATCAAGATCGTGCCAAATCAAGAACATGAGAGAGAGAGAGAGAGAGAGAGATCAAACACATAGCTACTAGTACATGCCCTCAACCCCGAGGGTGAACTACTCCCTCCTCATCATGGAGACCGCCGAGATGATGAAGATGGCCTCCGGTGATGATTTCCCTCTCTGGCAGGGTGCCGGAAAAGGGCTTTAGATGAGATCATGGAGGTACAGAGGCTTGTGGCGGCGGAGTCGAAGTTCTAGGTTTATTTCTGGGGGTTTCGATATTTATAAGAATGTTTGGCGTTGGAATCACGCGAAGAGGGGCCACAGGGGGGCCCACGAGGCACCAGGGCGCGGCCACCCCTCTGGGCGCGCCCTGGTGGCTTGTGGGGCCCCTGTGGGTCTTCTAGTACTCTCCCGAAGCTTCATGGGTCCCTTTCCTTCCAGAAAAAATCATCAAAAAGTTTCGCTGCATTTGGACTTCGTTTGATATGGATTTTCTGGAAAACCAAAAACAAGCAGAAAACAGCAACTGGCACTGGGTACTAGGTCAATATGTTAGTCCATGAAAATCATATAAAATCCATATAAAAGTGCACCAAAATCATACAAAACTATAATAAACATGGCATGAATATTTCATAAATTATAGATACGTTGGAGACGTATCAGCATCCCCAAGCTTAATTCCTGCTCGTCCTCGGGTAGGTAAATGATAAAAGAAATAATTTATGAAGTGTGAATGCTAGCATAGTGCATAAGTTTGATCAATGATAATTTCAATCACTTTTCCTAGCATCATAACAGCAACTCTTTCTCATAAAACTCATCATGATAAAGTAGCAATCCATTCACATGTTATGGTTCAAACAATGCATTCTCTTGAAACTCAACAACCTATGTTCTTAGTCACCAAACAATTGCAATTGAACTTATCTTCAACAAAGTCTAAGTAAGAGCTCCACATACTCAATTATCATATAGTCTTTTATGATTGCTAGTACTCAAAGCATATTTTTAGAACAAATGGCATCCATCGAACACAGAGAAAGATAGGGGCTTAATGTTTCGCCTCCCAACTTATTTATCATAGAGATAATTGTCAACAATAATAATTCATGATCAAATATATTTGAATGGCCATATGTGCCTGGATCTTTCCCCACCACATGATGCTTGCCAACTAAAGAATAATTTAGGTTGAAATGAGAATGAATACTTATTAACTCTTGCATAAAAGTAAATACATAAAGTAAAAGATAGACCCTTCGCAGAGGGAAGCAGAGGTTGTCATGCGCTTTTTATTTTTGGATGTGCAAGCTCTTAATGCAAAGGAACATCACGTTATATTGCCCCTTGTGATAGCAACCTTTATTATGCAGTCCGTCGCATTTATTTCTTTACCATCACAAGTTCGTACAACGCTTATTTTCCCTTGCAATAAAAGATCATACATATTTTAGGAGCAATTTTTATTGCTTTTTGCACCGATGACAACTTACTTGAAGGATCTTATTCAATCCATAGGTAGATATGGTGGACACTCATGGCAAGAAACTGGGTTTAATGGTTTTTGGATGCACAAGTAGTATCTCTACTTAGTACGAATTTTGGGCTAGCAAAAGATCCTAAGCAAGCACCACATGTTGGAGGATCCATAACAATATAACTTCTATGCAAATATACCCAAACATAACTCATTACGTTGTCTTCCTTGTCCAACTTCAACTAATTTGCTCAAGTTTGAAATTAATTAATGGGTATTCACAATCATAAAAGATGTCCAAGATAATATATTTATATGTGAAAGTTCTCTTCCTTATACTAATCATTCATGAATTGCTTGTATGACCAATATTGTGGTTGTCAAACTTCAATAGTCTTTGCTTTCTAAACCCAATGTGAAACTACTACTAGGCATGATACAAGCATATGAAACACATATAATTTCAACTTCATGATATTCAATTCATTCAACAATTTACTCATAGGATATAAGTGAAGCACAAGAGTAAATGACAAACTACTCCAAAAAGATATAAGTGAAGATCAAATGAGTAGTCAAACAATTAAGTAGCAATGTGACGACTCTCTCCCATTCAAGATTTCAGATCCAAGGATTTTATTCAAACAGCAAGCAAAAGGAAATGAAATAACATACCAAGGATAGCACACATCATGTGAACGAATAAAAACTTAGGCTCAACCGAGACTAACCGATAATTGTTGATGAAGAATGGTGGGATGCCTACCGGGGCATCCCCAAGCTTAGATGCTTGAGATTTCTCGGAATATTAACTTGGGATGCCTTGGGCATCCCCAAGCTTGAGCTTTTGTGTCTCCTTAATTCCTCTCATATCACGGTTTCTCTAATCCTTAAAAACTTCATCCACACAAAACTCAACAAGAACTCGTGAGATAAGTTAGTATAAATCAACTCAAAACCTTAACATTCTCTATTGTAACAAATCAATAAAATTATAATTAAACATTGCATACTAAATGCCTCTGCATATTTAATACTCCTATCCACAAATAGAAATATTAAACAAGCAACATATGCAAACAATGCAACTATAAGAATTCATACTTCCCTAACTCCAAAAATTCTGGAAACTTACCACATGACAGAGAACTCATGCATGCTTACTGTGTAAAAATTTAAGATTTTTATCATGTTCTGAAAATTCACATAAATTCAGGACATAACAAACAACTTTCTGTTTTCAAACAGCAACACATAAACTTGCAAACTGAGCATGGTAAAGGCTATACTTGGCATTTTATTGAAATAAAAGACACAAAAAGTTATTATTCATAACATCAATCAAATATCAACAAAATAAAATAATGCTCCAAGCAAAACTCATATTATGTGACGAATAAAAATATAGCTCCAAGTAAGGTTACCGATAGTGTTCAAGACGAAAGAGGGGATGCCTTCCGGGGCATCCCCAAGCTTAGACGCTTGAGTCTTCCTTGAATATTACCTTGGGGTGCCTTGGGAATCCCCAAGCTTAGGGCCTTGACACTCCTTATTCTCCACATATCGATATCTCACCCAAAACTTGAAAACTTCAATCACACAAAACTTAACGAAACTTGTGAGATAGGTTAGTATGATAAAAATAAATCATCCACTTAGGTACTGTCAAGACAAGATTAATAATTGTTTTCACATAATGCCTACTGTATTATATCATTTCCATAATTTATATTACTCAATATAAGCTATGGAAACACTAAAACAAGCAAACTATGCACTAAAAATAGAATCTGTCAAAAACAGAACAGCATGTAGTGAGAGAATTAGAAACCATACTTATGTACCTCCAAAAATTCTGAAAAATTAGGACAATGTAAACAAATTGTATCCCAATACTGTGTAAAAAATTCATAATTTTCTCACGCTCCAGTAAAGAATAGAAATTCCAGCACTGGACGCAAAAGTTTATGTTTTTGCACACAATCAAATCAACAAGTATCCACACTATCCCAAAGGCTTTACGTGGCACATTATTGAAAGAAACCATATAAAACATGATTACTACAGTAGCTTAATCATGTGGACACACAAAAACAGTAGGTATAAATATTGGGTTGTCTCCCAACAAGCGCTTTTCTTTAAAGCCTTTTAGCTAGCCATGATGATTTGAATGATGCTCACATAAAAAGTGAAGAATTGAAAGATAAAGAGAGCATCATGAATCATATGGCAATCACATTTAAGTCTAACCCACTTCCTATGCATAGGGATTTTGCGAGCAAACAATTTATGGGAGCAAGAATCAACTAGCATAGGAAGGCAAAACAAGTATGACTTCAAAACTTTCAACACATAGAGAGGAAACTTGATATTATTGAGATATGTAAAAGCATATGTTCCTCTCTCATAATAATTTTCAGTGGCATCATGAATGAATTCAACAATATAGCTATCACACCAAACATTCTTTTCATGATCTACAAGCATAGAATTTTTACTACTCTACACATAAGCAAATTTCTTCTCATCACTAATAGTGGGAGTAAATTCAATGAAATAACTATCATGTGATACTTGATTGGCATAATCCAATTGAAAATTAAAATCATGATGATAAGTTTCATAGTTATCATTATTCTTTATAGCATACATGTCATCACAATAATCATCGATAGCAACTTTGTTGTCATAATCAATTGAAATCTCTTCCAAAATAGTGGATTCATCATTAAATAAAGTCATTACCTCTCCAAATCCACTATCATCAATATAATCATCATAAATAGGAGGCATGCTTTCATCATAATAAATTTTCTCATCAAAACTTGGGGGACTAAAAATATCATCTTCATCAAACATAGCATCCCCAAGCTTATGGCTTTGCATATCATTAGCATCATGGATATTCATAGAAAGCATATTAACAACATTGCAATCATGCTCATCATTCAAAGGACTCACATTAAACATTTTATTAAATTCTTCCTCTAACAATTGAGCACAATTATCAGAATCCTTATTTTCAAGAAAGACATCATATAGATGAAGAAAGTGAGGCAACCTCAATTCCATTTTTTTGTAGTTTTCTTTAATAAACCAAACTAGTGATAAAACAATAAACTAAAAGATTCAATTGCAAGATCTAAATATATACCTTCAAGCACTCACCACCCCGGCAACGGCGCCAGAAAAGAGCTTGATGTCTACTACACAACTTATTCTTGTAGACTCGTGTTGGGCCTCCAAGCGCAAAGTTTTGTAGGACAGTAGCAATTTTCCCTCAAGTGGATGACCTAAGGTTTATCAATCCGTGGGAGGCGTAGGATGAAGATGGTATCTCTCAAACAACCCTGCGATCAAATACAAGAAATCTCTTGTGTACCCAACACACCAAATACAATGGTAAATTGTATAGGTGCACTAGTTCGGCGAAGAGATGGTGATACAAGTGTAGTATGGATAGTAGATATAGGTTTTTGTAATCTGAAAATATAAAAACAGCAAGGTAGCAAGTGATAAAACGGAGCACAAACGGTATTGCAATGCTTGAAAACAAGGCCTAGGGTTCATACTTTCACTAGTGCAATCTCTCAACAATGCTAACATAATTGAATCATATAACAATCCCTCAACGTGCGACAAAGAATCACTCCAAAGTTCTTATCTAGCGGAGAACATAAGATGAAATTGTTGTAGGGTACAAAACCACCTCAAAGTTATCATTTCCGATCAATCTATTGAGCCATCGCTATAAGTGTCACGAACAGCCCTAGAGTTCGTACTAAAATAACACCATATGATACGCATCAACCAACTCTAATATCACCTAGATACTCCAATGTCACCACAAGTATCCATGAGTCCATTATACGATACGCATCAAACAACTTCAGATTCATAATATTCAATCCAACACAAAGAACTTCAAAGAGTGCCCCAAGATTTCTACCGGAGAAAGTAGGACGAAAACGTGCATCAACCCCTATGCATAGATTACCCCAATGTCACCTCGGGAATCCGCGAGTTGAGTGCCAAAACATACATCAAGTGAATCAATATAATACCCCATTATCACCACGGGTATTCATATGCAAGACATACATCAAGTGTTCTCAAATCCAACAAGTATTCAATCCTATAATAGTGAAACCTCAAAGGTAAAAACTCAATTCATCACAACAAGATAGAGAGGGGAAAAATACCATATGATCCAACTATATTAACAAAGCTCGCGGTACATCAATATTGTGCCAAATCAAGAACACGAGAGAGAGAGATCAAACACATAGCTACTAGTACTTACCCTCAACCCCGAGGGTGAACTACTCCCTCCTCATCATGGAGACCGCCGGGATGATGAAGATGGCCTCCGGTGATGATTTCTCCCTGTGGCAGGGTGCCAGAAAAGGGCTTTAGATGAGATCGTGGAGGTACAGAGGCTTGTGGCGGCGGAGTCAAAGTTCTAGATTTATTTCTGGGGGTTTCGGTATTTATAATAATTTTTGGCGCTGGAATCACGCGAAGACGGGCCACAGGGGGCCCACAAGGCACCAGGGCACGACCACCCCCCTGGGCGCGCCCTGGTGGCTTGTGGGGCCCTTGTGGGTCTTCTGGTACTCTCCCGAAGCTTCCTGGGTCCCTTTCCTTCCAGAAAAAATCGTCAAAAAGTTTCGCTGCATTTGGACTTCGTTTGATATGGATTTTCTGAAAAACCAAAAACAAGCAGAAAACAACAACTGGCACTGGGCACTAGGTCAATATGTTAGTCCATGAAAATCATATAAAATCCATATAAAAGTGCATCAAAATCATACAAAACTATAATAAACATGGCATGAATACTTCATAAATTATTGATACGTTGGAGACGTATCAATTACCATCCACCTAGCCCTAGGGTTAGACTTCTCCTTACGATCTCGAGGTAGATCAAGCTTGTACTCGATACTTCATCATCAATATAATCAAAGCAGGACGTAGGGTATTACCTCTTCGAGAGGGCCCAAACCTGGGTAAAACACCGTCTCCTTTGTTCCTGTTACCATTGATCCGAGATCCACAGCTCGGGACCCCCTACCCCGAGGTCAGCCGGTTTTTACACAGACAGGCAGGGTGCCGAAAAAGGCCTCCAGATGGGATCGCGGAAGAACAGAAGCTTGCGGCAGCGGAAAAGTTATTCGAGGTGGTTCTCTGTTGGTTTCCCAATATTTGAGAATTTATAGAAGTGGAATTAGGTCAAAAGGAGCCACGTGGGGCCCACAAGGTAACAGGGCGTGGCCACCCCCCTGGGCGCGCCCTGTTGCCTGTCACCTCCTCGCGAGTCTTCTAGTCTTCTCCCGAAGCTTCTAGGGTCTCTTTTGTCCAGAAAAAAATCGTTAAAAAGTTTCGTAGCGTTTGGACTCCGTTTGGTACTGATTTTCTGGAAAACCAAAAACAAGCAAAAAACAACAACTGGCACTGGGCACTAGGTTAATCGGTTAGTTCCCAAATATGATATAAAATGACATATAATTGCATATAAAACATCCAAGATTGATATTATAATAGCATGGAACAATCAAAAATTATAGATACGTTGGAGACGTATCAACATCCCCAAGCTTAATTCCTGCTCGTCCTCGAGTAGGTAAATGATAAAAACAGAATTTTGATGTGGAATGCTACCTAAGATGTTTATCATGTAATCTCTTTTTATGGTATAAATATTGAGAAACGATGAATTAACAATATCAACATAATAATATCCATGAATATAAGAAGCATAATCATTAAACTTTCCAAATATACGATCCTTAACGAATGTTATTCCCCAATCATTTTATCATGTTAGCATGGCATGACTCCGCCTTCACTGCATAAGTATAAATCATGAGCACCCCGGTGTTAAACCAGGCAATTGGATCGTACTTCTAATGCGCTTCAGCATTTTCAACTTCACGTAATACATGAGCGTGAGCCATGGACATAGCACAAGGTGGAATAGAATGCGGTGATAGGGATTAATAGGAGAAGTCAAAAAGGAAGAAAGTCTCGCATCAACTCGGCGGATCAACGGACTATGGAGATGTCCATCAATTGATATCAATGCGAGGAGTAGGGATTGCCATGCAACGAATGCACTAAGAGCTATAAGTGTATGAAAGCTCAAACTAAAACTAAGTGGGTGTGCATCCAACTTGCTTGCTCATGAAGACCTCGGGCATTTGAGGAAGCCCATCATCAGAATATACAAGCCAAGTTCTATAATGAAAAATTCCCACTAGTATATGAAAGTGACAACTCAGGAGACTCTCTATATAAAGAACATGGTGCTACTCTGAAGCACAAGTGTGGAAAAGGATAGTAACATTGCCCCTTCTCTCTTTTTCTCTCATTTTTTGTGGGCTCTTTTTGGCTCTCTTTTTATCGTCCGGAGTCTCATCCCGACTTGTGGGGGAATCACAGTCTCCATCATCCTTTCCTCACTGGGACAATGCTCTAATAATAATGATCATCTCACTTTTATTTACTTACAACTCAATATTACAACTCGATACTAGAACAATGTGACTCTATATGAATGCCTCTGGCAGTGTACCAGGATGTGCAATGATCTAGTGTAACATGTATAACAATGATGAACGGTGTCTTTGCCACAAATATCATGTCAGCTCTATATGATCATGCAAAGCAATATGATGATGAACACACATGTCATAAGACGGAACGGTGTCCTTGCCATTACTATTTATTAGACTCTCAAAAAGATTTAAGTGAAGCATGAGAGTGCAACCATTTCTTTAAAATATGACCACCGCCGTGCTCTAAAAAGATATAAGTGAAGCACTAGAGCAACTGCCTAGCTCAAAAGATATAAGTGAAGCACATAGAGTATTCTAACAAATCACGATAAATGTGTGTCCCTCTAAAAAAGGTGTGTTCAGTAAAAGATGATTGTGGCAAACTAAAAAGCAAACAAAGAAAACTAAACTATGGCACAAGACGCTCCAAGTAAAACTCATATCATGTGATGAATAAAAATATAGCTCCAAGTGGTATACCGATAGATTGTAGACGAAAGAGGGGATGCCATCCGGGGCATCCCCAAGCTTAGACGCTTGGGTCTTCCTTGAATATTACCTTGGGGTGACTTGGGCATCCCCAAGCTTAGGGTCTTTCCACTCCTTATTCCTTCATCCATCGTGATCTCACCCAAAACTTGAAAACTTTAGCACACAAAACTCAACAGAAATCTCGTGAGATCCATTAGTATAACAAACAAATCTTAAACTTTAGGCACTGTTATAAATTGATTCATATTTAATTCTTGCATAATGCTCATGTACTCTAACTTCTCCATGACTTATACCCACCGATATAATCCATAGCATCATTAAAATAAGCGAACTATGCAATAGAAAACAGAATCTGTCTAAAACAGAACAGTCTGTAAAGATCTGAATAAAAGTCATACTTCTGTAATTCCAAAAATTCTAAAAACTTAGGAAAATGTAAACAATTCATATACCAATACTGTGTAAAAATTTCAGATTTTTCTAACATTCTAGTAAAAATGTAAAATCAAATACTAGGCGCAGAACTTTCAGTTTTCAAACAGCATCAATTATATTATCATCCAAATCATCCTAAAGGCATTACTTCGCACAAACACTAATTAAAAGATAAAAACACAATCATAACAGTAGCTATAATTGTGTGACACAAGAAACATAAAAATTGCAATAAAGATAAATATTGTGTTGCCTCCCAACAAGCGCTATTATTTTATACCCCTAGCTAGGCATAATGCATTGTTTCAAGTATTATCATCCTTAGTTTCCACATCCTTCTTAATCAAATCTTCGAAAACTTTTCTCATTAATTCCCTACTATCATATTCTTCTTTTCTAGTAGAGCAACTTAAATACTTGAAGGGGCTTTGTTCGGTGATTTTAACATTCATTACTTCGAACTCCGAATCATCACCATAAAGATCCTCATATAAAACATGTATCTCATCATCAATGGGATCTCTAGCCGTACTTTCGAACCATTCTTCACTAAATCCCTCATCAATTCCTTTAGTGATCCACTCAAATTTATCACAAGTATTGTGGTACAAGGTTTTAATTATTTTAGCATAAGGGATTCTCCTTCTAATATTCTTACCATAAGCAAAATAATCCTTAGATTCAAACCTCCGTATAGTATCCTTATCGTGGAGGATTTCTTCTATTGGATGGTGCTCAAAATATATTTTATAAAAAGAAAATATGTCCCTAGCTTCTTGAATTATATAATCAAATTCATGCATGAGGATAATAGTGGCAATCTTCTTGGCCCTAGGATTATGGATATTGGGAAGTTCATAGAAGACCTTTTGTAATGCGGGCTGAATATGCAAAAAAAATTGTTCTAACTTAACAACAAGCATAGCAATAGCATCCACATAGCAATTTGTTTTATCAAGAATAGATCCTTTAATTATTGGTATGACTCCCGTGCAATTAAAGAATTCTTGAATGACACTTTTCCCAATAATATTCCCGCTACCCACATGATAGACTTTCGTTTTAAAACTGGTGGGGGTTTTGTTCTCAAGAGGGTCATGATTAACATCAAACGATTTAAGTTTTTCCTCAAGAGATTCATTAGTACTATCTTCACTAGCACTTTCTACAGTAACTTTCTCGAACTCAGCCATGATAGCAACTTCAAGCAAAGCAAGCAACTGAGCAAATAAAACTATTTTTGTGTTTTTGTATATATTTTTTTGAGAAGTGGGGGAGATGAAAACGAGAGGCAAATGCAAATAAAAAGGCAAATAAAAAGTAGAGCAAGTAGATGATAGTTTATGCGAAGGTACTTGATAGGTTTTGATGATGTCTCACCGGCAACGGCGCCAGAAATTCTTCCTGCTACTTGTGAGCTGCGTTGGGATTTTCCCCGAAGAGGGGAGGAGATGCAGTACAGTAGAGATAAGTATTTCCCTAAGTGAGAACCAAGGTTATCGAACCAATAGGAGAATCACACAAAGCCTCGTGAATAGCACCTGCACACACAAAAGCAAATACTTGCACCCAACGCGGGCAAGAGGGTCGTCAATCCCCTTGCTCGTTACTTGCAAGGATTAAATCTTGTAGTGGTAGATAGATAAATTGCAAAAAATAAAGAAATAAAATTGCAGCAAATATATTTAGGTTTTCTTTTTATGTTTAAAGTAGACCCGGGGGCCATAGTTTTCACTAGAGGCTTCTCTCTCGAACACATAGCATACAGTGGGTAGACAAATTACTGTTGGGCAATTCATAGAAAAGCGCATAGTTATGACGATATTCAACGCAATGATCATGTATATAGGCATCACATCCGAGACAAGTAGTCCGACTCCTACCTGCATCTACTACTATTACTCCACCCATCGACCGCTATCCAGCATGCATCTAGGGTATTAAGTTAATGAAAACGGAGTAACGCCTTAAGCAATATGACATGATGTAGACAAAGTAAACCCAATCAATATGAATAAACCCCATCGTTTTACCCTTAATGGCAACAATACAAATACGTGTCTTGTCCCTTTCTGTCACTGGGATATAGAGCACAGCAAGATTGAACCCATTACAAAGCACCTCTCCCGCTGAAGATAAATCAATCTAGTTGGCCAAACCAAACAGATAGATCGGAGAGAAATACAAAGCTATAAAAATCATGCATAATAAAGTTCAAAAAAGACTCAATTACTTCTCATGAATAATCTGATCATAAACCCACAATTCATCGGATCCCAACAAACACACCGCAAAAGAAGATTACATCGAATAGAACGCCAAGAAGATCGAGGAGAACATTGTATTGAAGATCAAAGAGAGAGAAGAAGCCATCTAGCTACTAGCTATGGACCCATAGGTCTATGGTAAACTACTCACACATCATCGGTAGGGCAGAAAGGTTGATGTAGAAGCCCTCTGTGATCGATTCCCCCTCCGGTAGGGTGCCGGAAACGGCCTCCAGATGGGATCGCGGAAGAACAGAAGCTTGCGGCAGCGGAAAAGTTATTCGAGGTGGTTCTTTGTTGGTTTCCCAATATTTGAGAATTTATAGAAGTGGAATTAGGTCAAAAGGAGCCACGTGGGGCCCACAAGGTAACAGGGCACGACCACCCCCTGGGCGCGCCCTGTTGCCTTGTCACCTCCTCGTGAGTCTTCTGGTCTTCTCCCGAAGCTTCTAGGGTCTCTTTTGTCCAGAAAAAAATCGTCAAAAAGTTTCGTAGCATTTGGACTCCATTTGGTACTGATTTTCTGGAAAACCAAAAACAAGCAGAAAACAGCAACTGGCACTGGGCACTAGGTTAATAGGTTAGTTCCCAAAAAATGATATAAAATGACATATAATTGCATATAAAGCATCCAAGATTGATACTATAATAGCATGGAACAATAAAAAATTATATATACGTCGGAGACGTATCACGTACCGTCTCTGGGGGTTCAAGGTCTACTATAGCTTTTATCTTCTCTCACTACTAGGGAAAACCCTAGTAGTAGCGCGGGGTTATGTGCTATCAGTAGCGCGGGGGCCCTCGCTACTGCTACGGTGCTACAGCTAACTTTTAGCAGTAGCGGGGGTTCCCACCCATGCTACTGCTACTCCTCCATATCAGTAGCGCGGGTACAGCCAGCGCTACTGCTAATTAGCTGCAGCGCGCCTGACTGACCACCGCTACTGCTAAACCAGCACTGCTGCTACTCCACCACCCCGCGCTACTGCTAATTTTTTTGTATTTTTTTGCGTATTTACGCTGTATTTGTACAAGTTTTATACTGTAGCAACATACACATACACTAATACTATATGAGACAAGAATGTCTCATCATCATCATCATCGAAGTGGTACAACATAGTCTCATCATATCATCATCATCATCATCATCCAACACAAATGATGTCTCATCATCATCTCGAATACATGCAAGTACATGGTCATCACATACACATGTTGCATCATCTACCTAAACTATGATATACAAGAGAAGAGCGATCACTATGAGTAAGAGCGGGATTATGTAGTAGTTATTAAGGCGCCGGTTCTGATTCCTCTCTTGCGCTAGCGTGAACCTCAAGTAACTAGCTTCCGCTTCGCTACAGCTATCAAATCTCTCTGGTTGCTGCCCGGGAAGCGGTACACTTGGGCCTGACACTCTGGCCACTCGTCGTACACTCCTGGAACCTTCCCTATGTACACGGCATAGCACTTCTTCGCCATCGATGATCTATGTACCTATTAGAGATGCATTCAACGATATATAATATGAAACATAATATACTTGAGCAACATGAAGAGAAAGAGTAAGCAAATAGAAGCAACATATATAGTAAACATAATTAACGAAGTTCATCGTATATACCCAAACAAACTAATTAACTAGCGCTACGCAAGTTCACCAGGACCATTTACATCACAAAGTTTCAAAGTTCCGTCGATTACATAAAGTACAAATTCAACGGACACGTCATCATCGTGATCGTCAATCACGGGAACTTCCATTCGTCAAGATCCGGAAGGATGCACCCTAGCTTCGTGAAAGGCGTCATGTCCATACGCTGTAGGCCTATGCGAGCTCGGACGTCAGCCCGTGATATAGAGCCGCCGTGGAACACCCCCTTCTCTTCGACGACGTCTTTCACGATGATCGTCGCAATGTCCTGCTGGATGCGATAGAAGTCATTCCTCAGTTTATGATCCGGTTCGGCTCCTATGGCTTCAGCCCATTTGCGTATATGGGCATGGGATGTAGATGTGATGCCAAGTTGTTGACGATCCCTTCTGAATACCATCATGTGATGGATGACGTAGAATCCATCGTTCGTACTTGCTGCCGGTTGCTGGACGCAGCAGAAGTCAGTTTTATGGACGAAAGTTGGCGCGTTCTTCCTTTGTTTCTTGATTTGAATGTGGACACCCCTCATGCTAAAGCCAAGGAGAGCATGATCCAGAACTCTCTTAATGTGTGTGTAGTCTTTATTCGTCGTGTTTTTGGACGAGTCCAAATACACAGCGTAGGAGACTCGCGGGTAAAGAATGATAAGGACGGCGCACCCTCGCTGCGCAAAATAAATACACCTCAAATTAGCCTCCCTACGTGTGAAGGAATGATTGAAATGTATGAAAGGATGTGTTATAGCGGCTATCCGGGAATGACTTACATGGGATGATAAGGCAGCATAATCATCCTTTCCTTGTCCGTATTCATTACCATGAAGTCTTCGATGTACGTAGTCGCAGCTTGACATTCCACATCGCTGATTCCCAGGAAGCCCTCATGCATGTAGTAGGGGTTCGCTACGGCGATTAGTGACATTTGCTCTTTCCTGATGATGTAGCTCATATGTAGCACAAAAAGGTGGACGAGCGTAAAATCGAGCCGCCTCTGGAGATACATCTCGAAGATGTGATCAAACCGCATGAAGAACATATCCGCGAGGCATGTAGCGATGTAGCCCTTGCCCATCAGCACATGAACCGCGTATAGCGGGTATCCTGGATCCTCCGAGACGAGAAGGCTCTTCTCTGTCGATAGCACATGGTCATGCAGTCTCCTGAGATCCCCATCTATGGCCTTGAGAGCGTCCGGCGGTAGCATCGGCTTGCCCGCGACATGGAGTAACGGCGAATCTCTTATCGATACACTGTACGCAACCCTAGTCACCGGAGGCGGCTAGCTGCTAAAAGCAGCTTTGGCGGCAGCATAGCCTTTCTTCGACGGTGTCTTCCTCTGCTTCTTCTTGGGTTGAGATATTGAGCCTTCCAGACCCTTCCTGACCCCCGCCACCAGTGTTGTCGAGCTAAGCACTACACGACCCTCGGGTAGTTGACCCTGGGTTGAGGCGGCATCTGGAGGCGTGTCCTGCGAAGATTGCATGAACAGAGACTTCTTGCACTCAACCCTGAGGACGTTCCGGCTCTTGTGCATCATGCATCTCATCTTCACGCTCACAGCCCGAGTCATATGGTGGCCGACTCATCATTTGTGCGTCGTCATAGCCGGTATTAATGTACCGAAGAGGGTCATCCTCATCCATGTCATCATCCATATGTTCTTCCATGGGGGCGATGGTTGGACCACCTTGCTCACATCGTCTGCTCTCACCCAACACGACATACGGTGGTGGTAATTGCGTGGGTGGGGTGGTGGTCATACCTTGAATCGGTATTGTTGTCGTTGGTGTGCTCCCGGCCGCCTCCACACGAAGAAGATTCTTCGGCCATAGCAACGGCCAATTCTTGCATTGGCCCAGCTGCGCCGGGCTCTCGTCGTCCTCTCCCCCGGTTCGTAGCGGGGGAGCCAAACCCTCGTAGGCAGCTTTCACACTCGCCACGGAAACCCTGAAGACGTTATCGGGCATCCGCCGGCCGTGAAACAAGCGCTCCTTGGGCTTCGTTATCGTACCCTTTCCCACATCCACCAACTGGCCGTTGATGTGGTAGAGTAGGGTGCATGGATTTTCGTCGGCCTGCGAAGACATGTGTGCGGTGTGTCAGACATCCGAAAGGCTACGGAAACGGAAGATTATAGATATGTTGATGAGGGTGCGACGCGTAATTACCGTGAGGGCATCGAGCTCAGCCAAAGTCGAAGCCTCGCCGAGCATGCCAGAGACGGAGGACGGGCTACTGCTATAGGCGGGTGCGGGAGCAAGCACGGGTGCGGTAGCAGGTGCGGTTGCGGGAGCAGGTGCTGGTGCGATGTTCACTGAGTTGCTCCCGACGAAGCTGGGAAGGGGATAATCCTTTGCCGTTTTGTCTAGATTTTGCTTCGTCCACTCGATAACAGCTGGAATCAATTGAGAAACCGTAGCTGTGAAATCATCTCTGCAGGCAGGACTGCCTCAGTTTTGGTCGCTTCTGCTGTCTCGGATGCTTTTTTCTCGACCGCAAGCGCCACCTTCTCGTCGACGTTCACTAGACTGAACTTTCTTCTCTGCCGTTTGGCCTCCGGGTCCTCGTGGTAGTAGTACTTCCACGTGGCGCCATCTCCGGCACCGTGCACACATCCATACTGCGGCCGCTGGTGCACCGGGAGTCCCTTCAGTATGTTCAAGGCCCGGTTGAGAGGGGTGTCCCACTTGGGCCTCGTCAACGACTGAGACGACGAGTCGCTTTCGGCCGCAATCTTGTGTTGCTCTTTCTGCAAAAGGAATGTGAACCGTTTACAAATGTTACTAGAACATGTAGTCGACTTGATCAGAAGCTAATATAAGGTGGTAATTTTTTTTTCCAAATTCATGAACTTTTTTCAAATTGGTAATTTTTTTTCAAACTCATGAACCTTTTTCTCGAATTATGCGATTTTTAAAATTGCATGAGTTTTTTCATAAAAGTCAACGATCAACTTGTCAGTGGTCCGCCGGTCAATATGTAGCGGTTAAAAGGTCGACCAGCGAAACCATTGCCCGCTCAGACGATCGCTCACCCGTGCGTGTGGTGAGCACTGGTTTGTTGGGCCGGCCGACAACGCCCTCTGTGTGAGCGTCGTTTGCCTAACTGGCGCAACAGTTGCTCAAAAAAAAACTGGTGCAACAGGTGGTGAGGAGGAGGCCCTCATCGGCATCATACATGACTAGATCGGGATCGCGCCTTGTCGCGAGGGTGCCGGTCCCAATGTTTTGGCCAAGCAGATAATGCTAATAAGTAAGTAGGAATCCAGGTTTAGCATCAAGTTCAGTGCGTTCACAAGAACTCAAAAGATAGCCACTCGACATGAAGTTCGATATCAAAAGGGCAGCGACTCGACATGAAGTTCGATACCAAAAGTGTGAATATAGAAGAGGGAGTAATAATAGCCGTAACATAATAAAGGAGACAACTACGGAGCCATAGCTACTAAGCATACTAACAAGTGGCTTTTCATTCAACTGCCTTGTCGATCAACTTCATAGGCACCACTTCTATAATAGATCGGCAACGCGCCTTGGCGCGAGGGTGCCGGTCCAACCGATATGGCCAAGCGGTGGAAGATCAAACCGCATGATGCTTTAGTAGGAAGGCAAGTTTAGCACATGTAACAGGACAACAACCTGTAGGGGTGCAGCAAACCGCATGAAGCATTAGAAGGAAGGCAAGTGTTGGTCCAACTGATATGGCCATTAAATAATATGAAAAAGGAGATGCCATATCAATGGAGATAGATATCAACATGTCTAAGAAGAAAAGAAAGCTTCTGTGTTCATATGGATAGGTATGAGCCATAAACGTGTAACTCATATACATTCATATGGATAGGTATGAGCCATAAACGTGTAACTCATATACATTCATATGGATAGGTATGAGCCATAAACGTGTAACTCGTATACATGTAAATAAAATAATATCTAAAATAATATCTGTTGGGGAATGTTGCATGGAAAACAAAAAAAATTCTACGCACACGCAAGATCTATCCATGGAGATGCATAGCTACGAGAGGGGGAGTGTGTCTACGTACCCTCGTAGACCATAAGCGGAAGCGTTAGAACAACGCGGTTGATGTCGTCGAACAACTTCACGATCCAACCGACCGAGTACCGAACGTACGGCACCTCCGCGTTCAGCACACGTTCAGCTCGGTGACGTCCTCGACTTCTTGATCCAGCAAGACGGCGAGCTAGTGGATGAGTTCCGGCAGCACGACGGCGTGGTGACGGTGATGGTAATGCTATCTCCGCAGGACTTCGCCCAAGCACTGCGAAAATATGACCGAGGGACGGAACTGTGGAGGGGGGCGCCGCACACGGCTAAGACAATGTTGTTTTTTCCTTTGGGGCGCCCCCTCTCCTCTATTTATATATGTGTAGGGGCTTGGAGTAAAAGGAATAGTGCCACGTGAACAGTAACCGTGAATAGTACACACGTGGACTTGGACTCCAAAGTCCAATCCTATTCCTACTAGGACTCTCCCTTTTTTCCTTCCCTAGCTGTGTGGGCTTTTGACGACTTGGTGCGCCTGGCCCAATAAGGCCAGGGCGCCTCCCCTTAGCCCATGCCAGCCCTTGGGACATGGTGGACCCACTTGTGGACTTCCGGACCCCTCCGGAATCCTCCGGAACCTTCTGGGAGCTTCCCGGTACAATACCGAAAAAAACTGCACCTTTTTGCGGAACCCAAAATATGACTTCCCATATATAAATCTTTACCTCTCGACCATTCCGAGACTCCTCGTGACGTCCGGGATCTCATCCGGGACTCCGAACAATATTCGGTTACCAATTCACATAACTCATATAACACTATATCGTCAACGAACGTTAAGCGTGCGGACCCTACGGGTTCGGGAATGATGTAGACATGACTGAGACGCCTCTCCGGTCAATAACCAATAGAGGAACCTGGATGCTCATATTGGTTCCCACATATTCCACGAAGATCTTATCGGTCGAACCGCAATGACAACATACGTATTTCCCTTTGTCCGTCGGTATGTTACTTGCCCGAGATTCGATCGTCGGTATCTCCATACCTAGTTCAATCTCGTTACCGGCAAGTCTCTTTACTCGTTCCGTAATACATCATCCCGTAACTAACTCCTTAGTCACTTTGCTTTCAAGGTTCTTATGATGTGCATTACCGAGAGGGCCCAGAGATACCTCTCCGAAACACCGAGTGACAAATCCCAGTCTCGATCCATGCCAACTCAACGGACACCTTCGAAGATACATGTAGAGAATCTTTATGATCACCCAGTTACGTTGTGACGTTTGATAGCACACAAGGTATTCCTCCGGTATCCGGGAGTTGCATGATCTCATGGTCTGAGGAACATGTATTTGACATTCAAGAAAGCAGTAGCAATAAACAGAACGATCATATGCTAAGCTAACGGATGGGTCTTGTCCATCACATCATTCTCCTAATGATGTGATCCCGTTATCAAATGACAACTCATGTCTATGGTTAGGAAACCTTAACCATCTTTGATCAACGAGCTAGTCTAGTAGAGGCTCACTAGGGACACGGTATTTGTTTATGTATTCACACATGCATTTAAGTTTCCGGTCAATACAATCCTAGCATGAATAATAAACCTTTATCATGAACTAGGAAATATAAAATAATAACAACTTTATTATTGCCTCTAGGGCATATTTCCATCAGTCTCCCACTTGCACTAGAGTCAATAATCTAGATTACATAGTAATGAATCTAACACCCATGGAGTCTTGGTGCTGATCTTGTTTTGCTCGTGGAAGAGGCTTAGTCAACGGGTCTGCCACATTCAGATCCGTGTGTACTTTGCAAATTTCTATGTCTCCATCCTTGACATATTCACGAATGGAGTTGAAGCGTCTCTTGATGTGTTTGGTCTTCTTGTGAAACCTGGGCTCCTTGGCTATGGCAATTGCTCCAGTGTTGTCACAAAAGATTGTCATTGGACCCGATGCACTAGGTATTACACCTAGATCGGATATGAATTCCTTCATCCAGACTCCTTCATGTGCTGCTTCCGAAGCAGCTATGTATTCCGCTTCACACGTAGATCCCGCCACGACGCTCTGCTTGGAACTGCACCAACTGACAGCTCCACCATTCAATATAAATACGTATCCGGTTTGTGACTTAGAGTCATCCGGATCAGTGTCGAAGCTTGCATCGACGTAACCCTTTACGACGAGCTCTTCGTCACCTCCATAAACGAGAAACATGTCCTTGGTCCTTTTCAGGTACTTCAGGATATTCTTGACCGCTGTCCAGTGATCCACTCCTGGATTACTCTGGTACCTCCCTGCCAAACTTATGGCAAGGCACACATCAGGTCTGGTACACAGCATGGCATACATAATAGAACCTATGGCTGAGGCATAGGGAATGACTTTCATTTTCTCTATATCTTCTGTCGTGGTCGGGCATTGAGTCTGACTCAACTTCACACCTTGCAAGACAGGCAAGAACCCTTTCTTTGACTGATCCATTTTGAACTTCTTCAAAACTTTGTCAAGGTATGTGCTTTGTGAAAGTCCTATCAAGCATCTTGATTTATCCCTATAGATCTTGATGCCCAATATATAAGCAGCTTCACCGAGGTCTTTCATTGAAAAATTCTTATTCAAGTATCCCTTTATGCCATCCAGAAATTCTATATCATTTCCAATCAACAATATGTCATCCACATATAATATTAGAAATGCTACAGAGCTCCCACTCACTTTCTTGTAAATACAGGCTTCACCGTAAGTCTGTACAAAATCATATGCTTTGACCACCTCATCAAAGCGTATATTCCAACTCCGAGATGCTTGCACCAGTCCATAGATGGATTGCTGGAGCTTGCACACTTTGTTAGCACCCTTAGGATCGACAAAACCTTCTGGTTGCATCATATACAACTCTTCTTTGAGAAAACCATTAAGGAATGCAGTTTTGACATCCATTTGCCAGATTTCATAATCATAAAATGCGGCAATTGCTAACATGATTCGGACAGACTTAAGCATCGCTACGGGTGAGAAAGTCTCATCGTAGTCAACCCCTTGAACTTGTCCAAAACCTTTCGCGACAAGTCAAGCTTTGTAGATAGTGATTTTACCATCAACATCCATCTTCCTCTTAAAAATCCATTTATTCTCAATGGCTTGCCGATCATCGGGCAAGTCCACCAAAGTCCATACTTTGTTCTCATACATGGATCCTATCTCGGATTTCATGGCCTCAAGCCATTTGTCGGAATCCGGGCTTATCATAGCTTCTTCATAGTTCGTAGGTTCGTCGTTGTCTAACAACATAACTTCCAGAACAGGATTACCGTACCACTCTGGTGCGGAACGTACTCTGGTCGACCTACGAATTTCAGTAGTAACTTGATCTGAAGTTTCATGATCTTTATCATTATCTTCCTCTCTTATTGGTGTAGGCATCACGGGAACGGTTTTCTCTGATGAGCTACTTTCCAATTCGAGAGAAGGTACAATTACCTCATCAAGTTCTACTTTCCTCCCACTCACTTCTTTCGAGAGAAACTCCTTCTCTAGAAAGGACCCATTCTTGGCAACAAAGACCTTGCCTTCGGATCTGTGGTAGAAGGTGTACCCAATTGTTTCTTTAGGGTATCCTATGAAGACGCACTTCTCCGCTTTGGGTTCGAGCTTATCAGGTTGAAGCTTTTTCACATAAGCATCGCATCCCCAAACTTTAAGAAACGGCAGCTTAGGTTTCTTGCCAAACCATAGTTCATATGGTGTCGTCTCAACGGATTTAGACGGTGCCCTATTTAACGTGAATGCAGCTGTCTCTAATGCATAACCCCAAAACGATAGTGGCAAATCGGTAAGAGACATCATAGAACGCACCATATCCAATAAAGTACGGTTACGACGTTCGGACACACCATTACGCTGTGGTGTTCCAGGTGGCGTGAGTTGTGAAACAATTCCACATTTTCTTAAATGAAGGCCAAACTCGTAACTCAAATATTCGCCTCCGCGATCAGATCGTAGAAACTTTATTTTCTTGTTACGATGATTCTCTACTTCACTCTGAAATTCTTTGAACTTTTCAAATGTTTCAGACTTGTGTTTCATCAAGTAGATATACCCATATCTACTCAAATCATCTGTGAAGGTTAGAAAATAACGATACCCGCCGCGTGCTTCAACATTCATCGGACCGCATACATCGGTATGTATTATTTCCAACAAATCAGTAGCTCGCTCCATTGTTCCGGAGAACGGAGTTTTAGTCATCTTGCCCATGAGGCATGGTTCGCAAGTATCAAATGATTCATAATCAAGAGATTCCAAAAATCCATCCGCATGGAGTTTCTTCATGCGCTTTACACCAATATGACCTAAACGGCAGTGCCACAAGTATGTTGCACTATCATTATCAACTTTGCATCTTTTGGCATCAATATTATGAATATGTGTATCACTACGATCGAGATTCAACAAGAATAGACCATTCACAAAAGGTGCGTGACCATAAAAGATGTTACTCATATAAATAGAACAACCATTATTCTCTGACTTAAATGAATAACCGTCTCGCAATAAACAAGATCCAGATATAATGTTCATGCTCAACGCTGGCACCAAATAACAATTATTGAGGTCTAAAACTAATCCCGAAGGTAGATGTAGAGGTAGCATGCCGACGGCGATCACATCAACCTTGGAACCATTCCCGACGCGCATCGTCACCTTGTCCTTAGCCAATCTTCGCTTATTCCATAGCTCCTGTTTCGAGTTACAAATATGAGCAACCGAACCAGTATCAAATACCCAGGCGCTACTGCGAGCATTAGTGAGGAACACATCAATAACATGTATATCAAATATACCTTTGCTCACTTTGCCATCCTTCTTATTCGCCAAATACTTGGGGCAGTTCCGCTTCCAGTGACCAGTCCCTTTGCAGTAGAAGCACTCTGTTTCAGGCCTGGGTCCAGCTTTGGGTTTCTTCGTGGGAGCGGCAACTTGCTTGCCATTCTTCTTGAAGTTCCCGTTCTTTCCCTTGCCCTTTTTCTTGAAACTAGTGGTTTTGTTAACCATCAACACTTGATGCTCCTTCTTGATTTCTACCTCCGCTGATTTCAGCATCGCGAAGAGCTCGGGAATTGTCTTCTCCATCCCTTGCATATTATAGTTCATCACGAAGCCTTTATAGCTTGGTGGCAGTGACTGAAGAACTCTGTCAATAACACTCTCAACCGGAAGATCAATTCCCAGCTGAGTCAAGTGGTTGTGGTACCCAGACATTTTGAGTATGTGTTCACTGACAGAACTGTTCTCCTCCATCTTACAGCTAAAGAACTTGTTGGAGACTTCATATCTCTCAACCCGGGCATTAGCTTGAAATATCAATTTCAGCTCTTGGAACATCTCATATGCTCCGTGGTCGTCTCGCCAACTATTGCTTCTACAACTATTGCTAACGCATAGCGATAAAGTAAAGCAATTACATGGCGCTTGCATTTCATACAATAAAGAGACAACCATAAGGCTCCTGCCGGTTGCCGATAAATTACAAAACATGATCATCTCATACAACAACGTATATCACATCATGTCTTGACCATATCACATCATAGCATATACCCTGCAAAAACAAGTTAGACGTCCTCTACTTTGTTGTTGCAAGTTTTACGTGGCTACTACGGGCTTCTAGCAAGAACCGTTCTTACCTACGGCACAAAACCACAACGGTGATTTATCAAGTTTGTTGTTTTTACCTTCAACAAGGACCGGCCGCAGTCAAATTCGATTCAACTAAAGTAGGAGAAACAGACACCCGCCAGCCACCTTTATGCAAAACAAGTTGCATGTCTGTCGGTGGAACCGGTCTCATGTACGTGGACATGTAAGGTTGGTCCGGGCCGCTTCATCTTACAATGCCGCCGAATCAAAATAAGACGTTGGTGGTAAGCAGTATGACGATCACCGCCCACAACTCTTTGTGTTCTACTCGTGCATATCATCTACGCATAGACCTGGCTCATGATGCCACTGTTGGGGAACGTTGCATGGAAAACAAAAAAAATTCTACGCACACGCAAGATCTATCCATGGAGATGCATAGCTACGAGAGGGGGAGTGTGTCTACGTACCCTCGTAGACCGTAAGCGGAAGCGTTAGAACAACGCGGTTGATGTCGTCGAACAACTTCACGATCCAACCGACCGAGTACCGAACGTACGGCACCTCCGCGTTCAGCACACGTTCAGCTCGGTGACGTCCTCGACTTCTTGATCCAGCAAGACGGCGAGGTAGTGGATGAGTTCCGGCAGCACGACGGCGTGGTGACGGTGATGGTAATGCTATCTCCGCAGGGCTTCGCCCAAGCACTGCGAAAATATGACCGAGGGACGGAACTGTGGAGGGGGGCGCCGCACACGGCTAAGACAATGTTGTTTTTTCCTTTGGGGCACCCCCTCTCCTCTATTTATATATGTGTAGGGGCTTGGAGTAGAAGGAATAGTGCCACGTGAACAGTAACCGTGAATAGTACACACGTGGACTTGCACTCCAAAGTCCAATCCTATTCCTACTAGGACTCTCCCTTTTTTACTTCCCTAGCTGCGTGGGCTTTTGAGGACTTGGTGCACCTGGACCAATAAGGCCAGGGCGCCTCCCCTTAGCCCATGCCAGCCCTTGGGACGTGGTGGACCCACTTGTGGACTTCCGGACCCCTCCGGAATCCTCCGGAACCTTTTGGAAGCTTCCCGGTACAATACCGAAAAAAGCTGCACCTTTTTCCGGAACCCAAAATATGACTTCCCATATATAAATATTTACCTCTTGACCATTCCAAGACTCCTCGTGACGTCCGGGATCTCATCCGGGACTCTGAACAATATTCGGTTACCAATTCACATAACTCATATAACACTATATCGTCAACGAACGTTAAGCGTGCGGACCCTACGGGTTCGGGAATGATGTAGACATGACTGAGACGCCTCTCCGGTCAATAACCAATAGCGGAACCTGGATGCTCATATTGGTTCCCACATATTCCACGAAGATCTTATCGGTCGAACCGCAATGACAACATACGTAATTCCCTTTGTCCGTCGGTATGTTACTTGCCCGAGATTCGATCGTCGGTATCTCCATACCTAGTTCAATCTCGTTACCGGCAAGTCTCTTTACTCGTTCCGTAATACATCATCCCGTAACTAACTCCTTAGTCACTTTGCTTGCAAGGTTCTTATGATGTGCATTATCGAGAGGGCCCAGAGATACCTCTCCGAAACACGGAGTGACAAATCCCAGTCTCGATCCATGCCAACTCAACGGACACCTTCGAAGATACCTGTAGAGCATCTTTATGATCACCTAGTTACATTGTGACGTTTGATAGCACACAAGGTATTCCTCCGGTATCCGGGAGTTGCATGATCTCATGGTCTGAGGAACATGTATTTGACATTCAAGAAAGCAGTAGCAATAAACAGAACGATCATATGCTAAGCTAACGGAAGGGTCTTGTCCATCACATCATTCTCCTAATGATGTGATCCCGTTATCAAATGACAACTCATGTCTATGGTTAGGAAACCTTAACCATCTTTGATCAACGAGCTAGTCTAGTAGAGGCTCACTAGGGACACGGTATTTGTTTATGTATTCACACATGTATTTAAGTTTCCGGTCAATACAATCCTAGCATGAATAATAAACCTTTATCATGAACAAGGAAATATAAAATAATAACAACTTTATTATTGCCTCTAGGGCATATTTCCATCAATATCTACAAAGAAAATTCCCTTTATAACATAATCCCTTCAGTTCTCAAGTAAAAGAAACCTTCTCACTTTAAGTGTATGGCGTATACATGTTAACATCGAGTGCCATGGATCAAGAGGCCATAACAACTCACAAATAGAAAACTATCCAATGGGTCCTACTACCAAAGGCAGGCCAGCCGATACTCCGTAACAAAATATTTGAACAAATATGACATTTGTACAAAAAAGGTGTGCTCATAGCATCATGGACCTGTTAATTAGTGGGTCGCTAATTTGCAGGAGAACAATGTAAGGGAGATACTTAGCTAGTGCCACAGACAGTATCAAGCCACCTTGAGTTCGCCTATACATAGGAAGTAGGAATGAGAACGAATGAGTAAACAGAAATAACCATGATATAAACTGAATAGCTAAGAATCTAACACATGCAACAGACGGCTAGTAGTATAGCTAATGTCTTTGAAAATAGGGAGAATTTTTTAGACCTCATATTCATCACCCAGTAAGGAAAGGCAGACAGGAAAAGTTTGCAACAGTGGAAGCTCCAGTTCACCAGCGATAGACAAATGCAGGTCCCACAAATTTTAGTGCATCATTGGTTAAAGGAATATTGCCAATGTTTACGATATTTATAGGAATTTATCAGGTAGGAAGTGCAGCTTGCCGCACCCCTGCAGGTGCTGTCATATCCTACCCAGTAACAAAATAACAATATAATAAACATTTAAACCAGAATGAAAAGGCACGACAACTTCCATATGTTTTTACCAATAATAACAGTGGGTTCAGAATTAAGATGCAGAATAGCATCGAGGCAAGACATAAATCTACCTAGAGGTACATAGACAAAACAAACTCAATCTCCATGGTGCCCGCAAGATGTCTCAGACACTCAGTAGCGGCATTTTGCATGGCCTCGTTATCATCATCAGCTGGTTCTCCATGAATCTTCATCGGTTCTGATGACTGCCACAAGTTAACAATAGCGCCCTTAAGTCCACGATGACACACATAAGTCGTGTACTTTGCATCGGGCAAACACATCTCAGCAAGAACAGCGTTGAGCATGGCCTTTGGGCTGACCTTGATAGCATCCCTCCCCTTAAGAATATAGTGCAGTTAGTAGAACTAAGATAAACATGTGTATACCTACTTATGAGCAACATAACTTATAAGCAAATAGGAATGAACAGAACAATAGAAGTTTCAGTACTCGACACACAACATAATCATGTGTGTTCTGAGCATACCACAATCCATTGTAATAACCCTGAATGTGCACCTACCCAAGAAATATTAATACGTGCATCCAAGAATATTCAGGACACAAAACAACAAATTTGGCAATGAGCAGCACATCTGACAATTACAATGCATCACAGATCTTACTGGGGTAGGCCAAGCATTGATGAGCTAGTGAAGGGGCTGTCAGTGAGAGACGTGGATAGAAAAATTACTAATTGCCCTACGACTGTGCAGTGAACTAATCATGCAAACTGTATTATGAATGCATCAAACAACCAAGTAACTTTGTGCACGAAATACAGATCAAACAATATAAACAATGCAGATATACTATCGTAACAGGCGAAGAATAGTATGTCACTGCAGATATATTTGATAGACCAGTTCATCTATTACTGGAACTGTAGAGTATTTAGATGACTGCTAATAATAGTATGTCACTGCAGATATATTTGTAAGTCAGATGGAATATGTTCTGTTAAAAACCCAATTAATGGTCTGACTTTCATAAAGCCGTGGGACGAATACAGGGTTTAAGGATAGTTTTTCATCAAGAATATGCTCATTGGGATCCACACACGTCAGTAAATCAAGAAACTACATATGTTACTATCTGAAGGCACCCGTTCGTATTGCAAGCAATACATTGAACAATAATAGCAAAGAACTGCAGTAGAATAGGTGTAGGATCGAAAGTATGTCTAGAGGGGGGGTGATTAGACTACTTGACCAAATAAAACCTAACATTTTCCCAATTTTAGTTGTGGGCAGATTTTAGCAATAGTACATGTCAAGCATCACCCTACACATGCAATTCTAAGAGTATAGCAGCGGAAAGTAAGCAATTGCATATGTATGTAAAGGAGGGGATTGGAGATTTCAAACGCAATGAAGACACGGTGGTTTTTGGCGTGGTTCCGATAGGTGGTATTATCGTACGTCCACGTTGATGGAGACTTCAACCCACGAAGGGTAACGGCTGCACGAGTCCACGGAGGGCTCCACCCACGAAGGGTCCATGAAGAAGCAACCTTGTCTATTCCACCATGGCTTACGTCCACGAAGGACTAGCCTCACTCGGGGTAGATCTTCACGAAGTAGGTGATCTCCTTGCCCTTACAAACTGCTTGGTTCAACTCCACATCAGGTTGGAGGCTCCCAAGTGACACCTAACCAATCTAGGAGACACCACTCTCCAAAAGGTAATAGACGGTGTGTTGTTGATGAACTCCTTGCTCTTGTGCTTCAAATGATAGTCTTCCCAGCACTCAAACAACTCCTTACAGATTTGGCTATGGTGGAAGAGGGTTTGAGTGGAAAGCAACTTGGGAAAGGCTAGAGATCAAGGTTCAAATGGTAGGAGTGGAATATCTTGATCTCAACACATGAGTAGGTGGTTCTCTCTCAGAAAATGTATGGTGAAAGTGTAGGCACGTTCTGATGGCTCTCCTCACTGAGAAGGATGTGGTGGAGGGGTATAAATAGCCTCCACACAAAATCCAACCGTTACACACTTTTGACCCAACTCGGTGGCACCGAAACGATAATCTCGGTAGCACCGAACTGTGTAAAAGATATGAACTTTAGGAATCTCGGTAGGACCGATACGAACAACTCGGATGGACCGAAGTGCAATGGCTAGGGCAAACCTCATCTCGGTGGCACCGATTGCATCAACTCGGTAGGACCGAAGTGAAGCAATAAGGCAACAGAGAGTTGGCAAGCCATCTCGGTGAGACCGATTTGCAAAACTCGGTGAGACCGAAGTAAGTGCAAACGATTACAGAGAGTTGGCAAGGCCATCTCGGTGGGACCGAGATCCATTTCGGTGGATCCAATTTGTTAGGGTTTTGGCAGTGGCTAAGTCTTGGATGAACTCGGTGGGGCCGGGTAGGAAATATCGGTGGGGCCGAGTTGGAATGTAGGTTTAGGACATATTTGGGTAGAGAGAGTGGTTGAGGGTTTAGGAATACTGTCACTAAGCACTTGAGAAAAAAGACCATGAAGCAACACCTCATCCCCTTTTAATAGTATTGGATTTCCTATGGACTCAATGTGATCTTGGATCACTAAACCAAAAATGTAGAGTCTTGATCTTTTGCCAATCCTTGTCCTTAGCATTTTGAGGGGTCCACATCTCTAGTCCATGCCATGCCAATCATTGAACATCCTGAAATCTTAATCTTGAATGGACATTAGTTCAATGAGATATATGTTGTTATGAATTACCAAAACCACCAAGGGATCAAATGTGCTTTCAATCTCCCCCTTTTTGGTAATTGATGACAACATATAGATCAAAGCTTCGACAAATGATTAAATGAATGAAATACATCGTCGCTTTGAGAAGTATGTGATAAGCAAGAGCTCCCCCTAAATTTGTGCATTATTAAAAATTTGCGTTTGAATGCAAATGCACAATCGATTAGGCTCATGGTTCACTCTTCCATGTCACATACATCTTGGTGGAGCGCGCAAAATGATATGAGTTGAAAAGTAAGCACGCATCACCAACATAAGTAATTGATCATACAAGATAAAGGTAAAGATAAATATAAACATAGATCATCATAGTAAGCATAGTATGACCAATCACAATCATAAATGATAGAGTATCACACAGACACTGTAGCAAGCACACACATAAAACAAAGTAGCATCAAACAAGCAGTAGCAAAAGAACTCTCGAGAGAAAAAAAAAACAACAGAACACTCTCTCTCGAAGCCTATGATCTATACAAATTCTCCCCCTTTGGCAACAAGTACCAAAAGATCGAATAAGTATAGGACTAGTCGGAACTCTAAGCACGGTCCTCCGAAGCTCCTGAAGGCGATCTCCTGCTGGCAGCTCCGGTGTGCGTAGACAGCGTGGAGAGGAGAGCGTCCGCGAATGCTTCTGCAGAAGTTTGCTGGGCTGGTGGAGTCGATACCGGCGGTGGCACTGTGGCAGTAGCGGCTGGTGCAGATACTGTGGTCCTCGGATCCACAACTGGCACTGCAGCAGACCTGGCTGCCCTAGGCACTGTCTGAAATCGCTCTGTGGTCGGTCTGTCATCTCCACTGTCATCTGATCTGGCTAGCTTGACAGCATCGACGTCACCCTGCAGCTGTTCTATTGAAGTCTGAATCTCTGTAACTTTGACATCCAAATCATGAAATTTTGTCTCAATAATCCGCTCAAAACTAGCCTGGGTCTGGGTGAGGTTGGCCAAACTTCGCTCAATCCTCAGAGTGGCTTCAAGCAGATATGTCATTTGATCCTTGGGTGTCTTGAGATTGGCAATTGGAGCATTGGGAGCTGATGCCTCCTGAGCTGTTTTTGCTTCTTTGGCTTTGCGGATTTCCTCTTGAGCTTGTGCAGAAGTGGGATGCGAAGGATCCATCACTATGACATTATCCTCAAGATCTGGATGCAATGGCAGATGCTCTCGATCAAGAAGGTATGTGCTGGTTCCAACCTTGGAATTGATCAATAGCTGAATATGTGGAGCATATCCGCACGATCTCTTCTGATCTGCTGCAGTCCTCTTGATAGTCTCTACTATCAGGCTCATCACCTTGAATTTCTGAGGTGTATCAAATAAATGCAGCAAATTGATGGAGTGGCCACGAATCATTTTATCATCGCCTGACTTGGGTAACAAGGTGTACTGCAAGATTGTGTTCGATGTGGCTAATCCTGGGAGCAGATGCTTCACTGATCCAAGTTTATGAGTCTCTATATCCTTCTGAGGAATTGCAGTGTACATGTTGGCCATGGAGTTGTGGTCCATCTTGAGCTTGGCATAGATATCTATATCATCATCCTCTTCCTTGGGTGCACCAAGAAGACTTGCCCACTCAGAGATGGTTGACTGGTACCTTATACCCTCAGTCATCCACACTATTCTGCCATCTGGATAGAAATGAGCAGTAGAGTAAAATTGCATGATCATCTCATCATTCCACTTGGTCAATTTCTTTCCAACAAACTCGTCAACTCCTGCAATCCTGAAGCTCTCATGGACATGGGGAAAATAATCCTCATTCTCATCGATGTATTCCCAGTCCACCCACTTCATGTCACTGACTATGGGCTTCTTATCAAGCAAAACTGTCTCATAAAAGTCATGTTGTTCACGAGTGTGAAAGCGATAATCACATGATGTCCTTCTCCTTATAGCATAGGGATCGGACTGTCTCCACTGACGCAGTCCTTTGTCCTTCCTCAGCATCATGTTCTCCGCAACTGGGTGTGCGTTGTCATGGTCTGGTATCTTAGGCTTCAACTTTCTGAGCACTAGTGGCTCTTCATCAACATTTGACTCAGGCACTGGGGCCTTGTTCTTCTCTGTAGCTGAAATGTTCCTGGTTGACCTCTTGGGTGCTGACACCTTTGGTTTGGACTTGGGGGCAGAAGTCTTAATTGCATCAGACATGAGCTTCTGAGCTTTGGCTGGAGGTGCAGTGGCTGCTGGCTCTTCCTCCTCTTCCTCCTCTTCAATCATCATGGAGGGTCTGCCAATCACACGGGCAGTAGTTTTCCTTATCCTTTTCTTCTTAGCTCCTGCAGCTGCCTCTTTGTCACTAGGCTCTTCAAGAGTGAATTGCATAGTCTGCTTTGGCACTTTCCTCACTGCAGTTCTCTCTTTAGCAGTGGATGGTTTGGTGTTGTACTCCTTTGCAAGCACAACTCTCTTCTTCTTAGCTGCTGTTTCACTGGCAGCAAAATCTTCATCCTCACTGTCAGAGGTTTTCTTGTTCCTTGTTCTGGTGGCTGCCTTAGGAAGAACTGGAGAGCTCCTCTCTCCCTCATAGAAACTCTCATCAGGGCTTGACCCTTCACTTAGTTCTGCATGCTGTTCAGACCTGTTCTGACTGTTACTGTCACTTGACATCTTGCTGAGCTGACCCTGTGAATAGATAGGTATGGGCAGAGTAGATGAGTCATCACAAAAAAGCAGAGATTTTTCATAAAATTTGAGTTCAACTCTTAGTTTCAAGTTTTCACAGGATGCATTTCGGATGGACCGAGTTGATCATCTCGGTGATACCGAAGCACACTACAGAAACCTTACACACCACTTCGGTCAGACCGAGATGGGTTTCGGTGACTTCGAGTTGCTAGGGTTTCACTGAGACTTTACTTTCGGTCTCACCGATTCGTACAACTCGGTGGTACCGAGACGTACTAGTGCTATGGCCAGAGGCCAAATCGGTGGGGCCGAAAATTTCGAATCGGTCGGTCCGAGATGCATTCGGCGGAAACTTAAACCTAAAATTTTTACTCGCATCTAATCTACAGAGTATGTAGTGTAACAGGAGTTCTCAATCCGTGGCATGAATTCATGCAGTCCAAACGTGCATTGAATCGGAAAAAGGAAGCACGAAAGGGATCGAATCTCATCCTAACTCGGTGGAGATCCTCTACGGCGGCAACGGCGGTGGAGATTTCCGTTGACGGCGGCGGAATCTGGCGGCGAGGGCGCGCTGGAGACGACGGCGAAGTCCGAAGACGCTGGCGACGGCAGCAACGGGGAGCGGGAATGAGTGGGGTCGAGAAATTTCAACCGTTCGGTCCGCGCGATATATATACCCGTACGCTGTCCGTGGCGCCGAGTTGAACTACTCGGTGACACCGATATGTGTAACTGCAGGCAGTTTAGCACATTGGTGGCGCCGAAATGGTGCAATTCGGTAGCACCGAGATGGAAAACCTAGATCAATCTAAGTGATTTCGGTTGGACCGAGTTTGAGTGAATTGGTTCGGCCGAAATCATTTAGAAGGTTTTGGAGGTTCAGCCCTTTCAGATCGGTGGCTCCGAGTGCTCCTCACCCGGAGGGTCCGAAAATGACTTGTTCAATTTTTGTGATGCAGCAAGAATAGAATTTGAGACAATAAAGCATAGATAGCTAGAGAAGGTACTTAGGCATTCTTGTACATCCACTTGGCCAGAGAAACCAAGACAATCAAAACAACAAATGGATGTCCTCGAATGATGAAAACATGTAAACCAACATGCTCACACAATAAGATTGCAAATGAAATATGTGTCAAACATGCACAACCAATTCTAGCATCTATCAAGCAATGGCGATGACTAGGTCATCTATATATGAGTATATTGACTTAGGAGCCAAATGAGAACATTTGATCATAGGTCATACTCATCGTTTAAGCACAAGTAGGGTTGCCACTTTTACATAAAGCATTGATGTGTTCACACCATTAGAGTTGCATTAGCTCAATTGTTTAGAGCAAATCTCCCCCTAGATGTGATATTCCCCCTAAGAGGGATGAACTAACCTTGGGTTTTGTTGATGATGACTTCATGTAGATGTTGAAGATGTGGATGCTCAATGTTGATGTAGACCATCAAGAGTTGGGAGCAATCCTTTGGAGTTTTGTGCTTTCAATACCTACATGGGTTAGTCCCACACAAGGAACATACAAGGATATCCATAGACATAGAGTGAAATTCACATATGATGATGTCCATGAATGCATTGAATACCTTGTCCCTTGCCTTACCAACAAGAGGGTTTTTGACTCCATGAACTAGTGCAAAATGTGGAAGTTGGTTGCACAAGTCCTTGCCATAAATAATATAAGTGAAGTTTGTTGGCGGAGTCACCCTCAAGAACTTTCTAGTTCTTCTTCTTTTGGACCCACAAAAAACAACTTGATGGGAATCCTTGGAGTTGTAGTAGCACTTGATGAACTAGAACTTGATGAAGTCTTGGGAACCCACTTGACCATGGCTTGAGGAGCTTCTTCAAATGAATCAATCTCTTCTTGAAGCTTGTCCTTGCCTTTTAGCTTGTGGTCTTGTGGTGGAAGATCTTCTTGAGCTTGTGTTCCCTTGAAGGATGTAGGATCATACTTCTCTTGTTGAGGAACAAACTTCGTCTTGGGGTATTGATCTTCTTCCCACTCAACTCCATCGGCATTGAACTTCCGTTCAAAACCAACACCTTGGTTCTTCCGGTGCCTTCCTTGCTTGCGTACAATTTCCTCAAATTGCTTACTCCCGGCAAGGCTCTTGTAGACACCTTTTTCTATAATTCCTTTCAATAGCATATTTTCTTGCTCAAGTGTAACTTGGCTAAGAGAATCGTTAGTGGAATCAATAGAACTACTAGAAGCAACAACATTGGATTTAGCATTGTTATTGTTACTACTAGAGGTAGAACCATTTTTACTCTTGTTGCTAGTTTGCTTAGGTTTAACTTGTGGCATAAACGTAGACAAGAGTAAACGTTTGGCAAGATATGAAGAACTCTTCTTTCGAAGATCGTCATTGATAGCTTTGAGAAACTCATGCTCTTGCTCTAAATTTAGCTTCTCGAAGCGTAGCTTCTCATGAGTTCTTAGAAGTTCTCTATGATCCTCTTGAGTTGTTTCATGAGCTAACTTAAGAGCATTTAGTTCTTTTGTTAGACGCTCAATCTCCTTCATAGCATTGCCACTCATTTCCTCTTGACTATCATGATTACTAGCATTTACATTATAGCTCACATTACTATCCTTGTTAACAAGTAAATCATCATCACCAAGCAAATCATCTTCATCACTATTGAAATCAAGATACTCGGGGTGTGATACCTTGGGGCCTTTTGCCATGAAGCATCTTCCAATTCCTTCATTCGGTGAGTCAAATAGATCATGGGAGTTGGATGACACAATTGCACTGAGAATTAAGCAAGTTAATTCTACAATGCGCTCCCACTCAAATCAATATCTCTCATAATTGATTTTGAGTGATTCAAGATCCACATTTCAATTCGACGCCATTGACGGGTTCATCACTGATGACGCAAATTTCAATCGGTAGGCCAACTTGCCAATCACATCTCTATGCGATTCTTGTTCATCTTTCGATGCGTGTGTTCCGAGCTCAGGACTGTCCTGCCTGAACGTCAAGACAACCAAGTGATCTCGCCGCGAGGTTTGACCTCACCCGCCTCACACTTCCCTAATCGTTTGTACTCATGTGTACATGGCGTACTCCGAGAAGTTAGGTGCCGTGATGGTGCTACACTTGGGAGAACACTAACTACTTGATATTTTTTGTGAGAGATCACCCTAATAAAAAGCGACTACCGCGCAATCAAGAAGGGTGCATCATAAGGGATAAACATCTCAGGCAATTCATAATTAGCATGATATGGTATAGCCCCTTCTGACGGAGAAGTCTTGTATTTCTTCGTCTTTGGCATTCGCGTCGGTGTTCACCTTCGCGAAGTTTGCCACCACCTTGTCGATGCACCAGATAATATTGCTATCTTTATAGCTAATAAAATAAGTGCATTACATAAGGTTGACACGCAGGTCATTAAAGTGACAATCATATGGCTCCAGCCATCATGCCGAATCATGACACGCAGGTCATGTTAATTTACATCATATAGTCATCTCATACATAATCAAATTAATATGAGCACTGCTATACCACATCATATGCACATGCAAACCATCCTGCAAAACCAAGTTAGACGCCTCTAATCGGTTTATGCATAATTTTATTTTACGTGGCTTCTAAGGTTTCGAACAAACCGAAGCTACCTACGTTTTATCATCAAGTATGATTATTCAAGTCGCTAGATTAACATCTCGGGGTGTATGAAACACGAGATAATTAAATCTCGAGCCCCATACTAAACTTCGTCATACGCATGACCCCCATGCAGATCATATTTGCATTGCCCTTTCGTTTGCGAAATTTCATCTTTCTTTTTAACTATGGTGGAATTCAAAGAACTGTTAGCACTTCGTTGATCAATCCAGATCGCGGATTGCCAGAACTTTGAAACTCCACCATGCTGTTATCAAGATCAGAAATATGCAAATTCCAGGGAAGCAACAAGAACATCGAGTAACAGATTTCATCTGCTACCCGCACAAATAATTATCAGTAATAGAACTCATCTACTACAAATTATATTGTGCAATACCCATACATCTCTATGTATTCTAGATCGAACCTGCATCTACGCATAGCACGGCTCATGATGCCACTGTAGGGTAACGCAGCAGAAAACAAAAAAATTCCGACCTACGCACCAGCCCAGGACCACTATGGAGACTGCATACAAGGTTTGATCTGTTTCGTTACCGACTCGTAGTGCAGCGGAAGTAGAGTCGATGACAATCGGCGGTGCAGATCCCCGCAGCTAGGATTTTACAACCTCCCAACCGCGAGGATGTACTCCCACATCTGCCCCTCGGACAGCCCTCTGGGAGGCGGTCGGACAGTCCCTCGGACGGTGTCGCGGACAGCCCTTCGGGAGGACCTTCGAAACTCGGACGGTCACTCGGACAGCCCTTCAGGAGGACCCTCGAAACTCAGACGATCACTTGGACAGCCCTTCGGGAGGCACTCTCGAACTAAGACCGAAACTACGATCTCTCTATAGAGTTGCACACATACGGTGTCATCTATCCGGCAGGGCTTCGTCGTCCAGAACTAGTTCCCACCGGAACCCAGACAGCCTTTCGGCTCTACGAAACTATTTCTCTGGGAGGGAGAGAGAAGCCAGACAAGTCTATGGCATGTGTATGAGAGCAAGCATGATCTGATTTTGGAGAGCTCTCTCCACCTCAATTTATAGGAGGAGCAAGGGGTAGAGGAAAGACCAAAAGGACCTTCCTAGGATCTTTCCACCACATGCCACATAAGGGTGTGTAGAAGATATCCACCATGAGGTGGAAGGACACCTCAAGGAGCCCCCCCCCCATGTCATGGACGAAATTTGCAGCCCCCTTGGGGGGCTCCACCTCCCTTTCACACACCAAAAGTGGTTTTCTTCTAGAAGAAAAACCCCATTTGCAAATCAGCCCAAAAAGTGATTTTCACTATTCACGAAGACATTTTTCTGCGTCCGTTAAAACCCAAATTATTTCTGTGTGCCTAGAATAATTCTAGCACCCACCAAAACAATTTTGAACGCATTCCGAAACAATTTTGGAACAATGTTTCTTCAGCGAAAAGCAACCAAAGTGGTTCCGGCTGCTCCGGAACATTTCCGGTTTTGTCCCGGAAAATTCCCAGAAGTTTCCAGAACACTTCTGGCATCCTCCGAGAATTTCCAGGCGTGGGCCAGAACCAATTTGACTTAATGGAATATCCTGAAACAACTTTTCAGTTTCACCGGAACTATTCCGGTGTTCTCTCCGGAACGTTTCCGTTTCGTCCGAAATTTTTTCGGTGATTTTCTCTCAGACTCCCCGTCTAGTATTCAGCAGATAGATGACCCTTAAGCGTGTGACCCTATAGGTTCGGTGAAGTATAGACATGACCCGGAACTCTTTCCGATCAATGATCAACATCGGAGCCGTGGACACCCATATTGACCCCTATACCCACACGAATGAATATTCGAGTGAACCTCCAGTTGCCGTGTGCTATTCCTGTTGCTTCGCGATATGTTACAAATACCCGAGGTGAGATTTATTGCATCCCCGTGGATCAATAACTTGTCCACTATGCAAGTTACCTCGTTACCGGTTTTGTTCTCTTTTCTCGTTTCTGCGTTCCGGCATCCCAGTGATCAAATGACAATGTGTCTGGCCAGATGATGGTGGATACCGTAACACCGAGAGGGCCCAGAGATATCTCTCCATCGTCGGAGGAGCAAATCCCAATCTTGAGCTATCAAGTTACTTGACATACTTTTCCATGAACCCGTAAGCCGCCGTAATAGCCACCCATTTACAGATGACGTTTAACAAACCCCAAAGTTCATGAAGCAAGCATGAAGAAAATCGATACTCTCATGTTCTAAGGAATTATGCAAACGTAAACCATCTCTGTGTTATTAACCATTAACTTATGACGAATGAATCTCATAGCATAACATCAATCGGGTCGATTCAACACAAGTGTTCTACTAACATTGTGCCCTCAAAGTTGCCGGCATAGTCATGCCCATGATCAGGAAAACAGAACCATCATGCAACACTTGATCTAGTCTTAGAGGCCAGACTAGGAATACATTTTACCGTTTATTATTCCACACGTGCATATGAGTCTTCCTTCGAGCCTCGTGGTTATTGCAGACTCGAGAACCATAGCAGTTATAGCATGGAACATAAACATAATTATGAACATGGAGATAAATAATAACATTTGTTATTGCCTCTAGGGCATATCTCCTACAGACTCCCACTTGCACTCGAGTCAATAATCTAGTCAATGCTAATGCACATTACACCTGTGGCATACCGGTGTAAAATTGCTTCGCATGTGGTATAGCCTGATGTCCAACGGATCTGACAACTTCAGTTCCGTGTGTATCTTTGCATATCCTCGCGTTTTCACGCTTTCACAAAATTCATATTTTGTGTGGACTTGGCTTTGTATATATGTGAATCACAGGTCGAACCTGGATTCCTCAGACTGAGTTATGGAGCAACTACCTGCAGTAGTATCCCATTGACAAAAGCCATCTTGGAACCATACTAAGTTCATGAATGAACTATATGATTCAACATCTTCTTTGTCGCTTCTAAAGCGTCAACATACTTAGCCTTTGTTATAGAAATCGCCACAGTAACTTGTTTGGAAATGATTTCCAAACACCGTGCCACCATATTGTGTATTACACAAAACCCTTAACTTAAATCGAAAATCGCATGGAGCATTGATGAAGACTGTATCGATGTAATCACTTACAACGAGCACTTCATAATCTCTGCTTGCGAGAAAACATGTCATCAGTGCTACTTTAGTACTTAATGACATTTTTCACTGTTGTCCCATGATCAGTACTTTGATCACTTTGGTATCTATACTCGCAACAGCTTTGGAGTATTGGACATATCTGGTTGTTTTACATACCATGGAATACATGATTAATCCAAACACGAAAGTGTGTGAAATCTCCATCATGTATTTCGCTCATCAGTGTTTTCAGACACCGAGTCTTGCAAAAACCCTTTCCATGTGACTTCGGCAAGAATCACTCCTTGGCGTTTTAATGCTAAAATGTTTTAGCATCTTGTCAATATGTATTTTTGGCTTTAGCCTATTAGGCAATTCTACCTCGTAGATAAATATGCCTAATGTCAAGGCTATTTAGCCCAAGCACTTCATTGAAAAACTATTTTTAATGAAGTCCTAATTCGTGTCAAGAAATTTCCAATCAACAATGTGTCAAGCACACAAAATTTTTAGAAATATTATTATGCTCCCACTTACTTTCTTGAAACCACAAGCATCTTCGTTATCCATTGATCAAATCAAACTCCTTTGACTATTTCATCAAAAACGAAGATTCCAACTCCATTTTGCTCTCTTCTGTCCATTGCTGGAACTCTGAAGTTTGCATACTTACTAGCATCCTCTGGATTGACAAAATACTTCGGACTGTACCACATACAAGTCCTAGGTTGCATTTCCATCATATGGAAATCCTTTTGGCATCCATGTATCATATCTCAAGATTGAAATACGTATTAATTGCTAGTTTAACCCGATCTGACTTTAAGCATCGCTACGGTGAGAGAACCTCATCGTAGTCAACTCCTTGTACTTGTTATTGCAACAAGTCGAGCTTTATGGATAAAACATTTTATCCAAATAAGTTTATAGTTCCATTAATGTTCGTTAGACTCTAAGTCTTCCGAAGGGTTTATCAAGATATAATCTTGAATCATTTATGAAAACTATCTCGGATTATATTGGCATTTAGCCAATTCCGGAGTCAGGGCCCATCAATGCTTCCTTGTGTATCGTAGGTATATTGTTGTCTAACAACAATATCTCACTTGCGCACCTGAGAGGTTTGCACGAGTTTTGCCTACGTGGTTCAGCTGCAAGTTCGACCGAAGTCCATACATTTTATTGTAGAGACTTCTGTATCAGTCGTAGTAGGAAACTCTGGAATTACTTCCAAGTTTCCTTTCCTTTGAACTGATGACGAAGATACTGTTTATCTCGTCGAGTTGCACTGTTCTCCCACTCACCTTTTTGCAAGAACAGTTCTCTTTAAAAGCATACCGTTTTTGGTGGCAAACCTTTTGCCTCGGTATAGTGGTGGAGGAGTTCCCAATTACTTGGGATAACCTACAAAGTAGCTCTTGTCTGATTTGGAATAGGTTTGTAACATTTTACACAAGCCCCATATTCCAAATGTTAAGGAAAGACCAAGCATGGTTGGGCATACCATACCATGGCGTCATTTCAACAGACCTGATGGCGCTCTTTTCAGTGTAAAAGCCGCAGTCACTAAAGCATTACTTTAAAAGGGATAATGGCAAATTGATTTATGTCATCTTTGATCTTACCATGTCATAAATGGTTTGAATACATCTTCACAGACATTCCACTCACAGTGGTGTTCTGGGAGGTGTAAGTTATGAAAACTCTTTTCACAACTCATCAGACATTCGCTAAACTTGTAACTCAGATATTCCTTTCTGCAATCTAGTTTGTAGAAACATAATCTTTCTTGTTACAATAATTTCTACTTCATGTTGAAAACCTTTCGAATGATTTCAAAAGATCCAGACTTACGTCTCATCAAGCAAATATCCATATATTTACTTGAGTCATTTCTGAAGATAGATAAAATCCACTGCTAGCAATAACCTTTATCGGACTACATACATCAAAATGTATGATCACCAATAAATTTGTTGCTCGTTCCTTATGGCCTGTGAACGGTATTTCAGTCACTTTACTTTTCCGGAGGAAAGTTGCAAGTGTCAGATGATTCATAATCATATGACTTCAAAATCCATCATAATGGAATTTCTCCATGCGGGTTTCTCCAATGTGACAAAATGCAGTGCCACACATGTGTGGTATTCTCTTAGTCTTGCGACATTCAGCGTCAGTGTTATGGATGTATCATATTACTATCAATATTCATAACATACGTTCCATCGATGATGGAAGTATGGCCCTCATGTTATTCATAATCCTGAACAACAATTGTTCTTTTATGAATAACACCCTTGCAACAAACATTATGCAAATGGGCTAGAGTGTATAAAACTCTAAAATGATTTATGAAAGTAAATACAGAGGTAATGTATTATTATCAATATTCATAACATACATCTCATTCATAATGAAAGTATGGCCCTTATGTTATTCATAACACCGAACATCAAAAGTTCTCTTATGAACAACCTTCTTGCAAGATACCTTATGCAATGGGCTAGAGTGTGTAAAACTCTAAATGAATTATGAAAATAAATACATGGGTAATACACCGATGGAATGTATAGTAACTTTTACTAAGTTCCCAGCGCGTATCTGAACCTCACTCCGGCCAGTCTTTTAGGCCGTAGTAGTTCTTGCATCGAATTGCAACGGAAAGCAATTGAGCGGGTATCTTTGTGATTAACTCACAATACCCAAGAATCAGTGATTAACATGTTTAATCATAATTCCCAAGAACTATTTCTTCAACCAGCCTTCTATACATCAATAGCTTGTATGACTTTCATACATGAGCTAGATATTCCAGTCTTCACTCTTTTTGCCTTTATACTTCTAACAGTTTAACTTTTAGTTTTTCTCCTACTCTCAGAAGAAGCATCCAACTTAAGAGTGGCGTTAGCCCCGGACTTCCTAGGCGTGTAAGTCACACTAACACCCTTTGGACATTTCCTTTAAGTTGTTGTTTTATTCACCTTCATCATATGACAGGCGTTCTACTGGATCCCTCTGTTTTAGTCAAATGCATAGTAAACACTTTACTAATAGTTTGCAAAACAAACATTGCTTTGGATATCCCATATCTTTTAGCCTTTGTTTGTGTCTGAAAATGATTTTCAGTTCCATGAATATCACATAGCTATCCCAAACTTTTGAAGTTCGGGTCTCATGGAAGCAAACATATTGCACTTTGACCGTAACGGAATTCTAGCTTTTGGATCGAAGGACGAGAGTCACATTATCCATAGCATTAGCGGGAGAATACTAAAAAGCATGCGATAGGACAAAGTCCTTCTCGGCACTTTTGAGGACAATCCTCACATTATGTTACCAACCATAAAGTTTTAACCAGATACTAAATAGCTATTCAATTTTAATAGGGAAGGTGGAAACGCGAGCCATTCTTCTATAACTATTATGCAAATTTCACTTAGACAAAGTTCATATTTAATTGCACTGAGAATTAAGCAAGTTAATTCTACAATGCGCTCCCACTCAAATCAATATCTCTCATAATTGATTTTGAGTGATTCAAGATCCACATTTCAATTCGACGCCATTGACGGGTTCATCACTGATGACGCGAATTTCAATCGGTAGGCCAACTTGCCAATCACATCTCTATGCGATTCTTGTTCATCTTTCGATGCGTGTGTTCCGAGCTCATGACTGTCCTGCCTGAACGTTAAGACAACCAAGTGATCTCGCCGCGAGGTCTGACCTCACCCGCCTCTAACTTCCCTAATCGTTTGTACTCATGTGTACATGGCGTACTCCGAGAAGTTAGGTGCCGTGATGGTGCTACACTTGGGAGAACACTAACTACTTGATATTTTTTGTGAGAGATCACCCTAATAAAAAGCGACTACCGCGCAATCAAGAAGGGTGCATCATAAGGGATAAACATCTCAGGCAATTCATAATTAGCATGATATGGTATAGCCCCTTCTGACGGAGAAGTCTTGTATTTCTTCGTCTTTGGCATTCGCGTCGGTGTTCACCTTCGCGAAGTTTGCCACCACCTTGTCGATGCACCAGATAATATTGCTATCTTTATAGCTAATAAAATAAGTGCATTACATAAGGTTGACACGCAGGTCATTAAAGTGACAATCATATGGCTCCAGCCATCATGCCGAATCATGACACGCAGGTCATGTTAATTTACATCATATAGTCATCTCATACATAATCAAATTAATATGAGCACTGCTATACCACATCATATGCACATGCAAACCATCCTGTAAAACCAAGTTAGACGCCTCTAATCAGTTTATGCATAATTTTATTTTACGTGGCTTCTAAGGTTTCGAACAAACCGAAGCTACCTACGTTTTATCATCAAGTATGATTATTCAAGTCGCTAGATTAACATCTCGGGGTGTATGAAACATGAGATAATTAAATCTCGAGCCCCATACTAAACTTCGTCATACGCATGACCCCCATGCAGATCATATTTGCATTGCCCTTTCGTTTGCGAAATTTCATCTTTCTTTTTAACTATGGTGGAATTCAAAGAACTGTTAGCACTTCGTTGATCAATCAGGATCGCGGATTGCCGGAACTTTGAAACTCCACCATGCTGTTATCAAGATCAGAAATATGCAAATTCCAGGGAAGCAACAAGAACATCGGGTAACAGATTTCATCTGCTACCCGCACAAATAATTATCAGTAATAGAACTCATCTACTACAAATTATATTGTGCAATACCCATACATCTCTATGTATTCTAGATCGAACCTGCATCTACGCATAGCACGGCTCATGATGCCACTGTAGGGTAACGCAGCAGCAAACAAAAAATTTCCGACCTACGCACCAGCCCAGGACCACTATGGAGACTGCATACAAGGTTTGATCTGTTTCGTTACCGACTCGTAGTGCAGCGGAAGTAGAGTCGATGACGATCGGCGGTGCAGATCCCCGCAACTAGGATTTTACAACCTCCCAACCGTGAGGATGTACTCCCACATCTGCCCCTCAGACAGCCCTCTGGGAGGCGGTCAGACAGTCCCTCGGACGGTGTCGCGGACAGCCCTTCGGGAGGACCTTCGAAACTCGGACGGTCACTCGGACAGCCCTTCAGGAGGACCCTCGAAACTCAGACGATCACTTGGACAGCCCTTCGGGAGGCACTCTCGAACTAAGACCGAAACTACGATCTCTCTACAGAGTTGCACACATACGGTGTCATCTATCCGGCAGGGCTTCGCCGTCCAGAACTAGTTCCCACCGGAACCCAGACAGCCTTTTGGCTCTACGAAACTATTTCGCTGGGAGGGAGAGAGAAGCCAGACAAGTCTATGGCATGTGTATGAGAGCAAGCATGATCTGATTTTGGAGAGCTCTCTCCACCTCTATTTATAGGAGGAGCAAGGGGTAGAGGAAAGACCAAATGGACCTTCCTAGGATCTTTCCACCACATGCCACATAAGGGTGTGTAGAAGATATCCACCATGAGGTGGAAGGACACCTCAAGGAGGCCCCCCCCATGTCATGGCCGAAATTTGCAGCTCCCTTGGGGGGCTCCACCTCCCTTTCACACACCAAAAGTGGTTTTCTTCTAGAAGAAAAACCCCATTTGCAAATCAGCCCAAAAAGTGATTTTCACTATTCACGAAGACATTTTTCTGCGTCCGTTAAAACCCAAATTATTTCTGTGTGCCTAGAATAATTCTAGCACCCACCAAAACAATTTTGAACGCATTCCGAAACAATTTCGGAACAATATTTCTTCAGCGAAAAGCAACCAAAGTGGTTCGGGCTGCTCCGGAACATTTCCGGTTTTTGTCCCGGAAAATTCCCAGAAGTTTCCAGAACACTTCTGGCATCCTCCAAGAATTTCCAGGCGTGTGCCAGAACCAATTTGATTTAATGGAATATCCTGAAACAACTTTTCAGTTTCACCGGAACTATTCCGGTGTTCTCTCCGGAATGTTTCCGTTTCGTCCAAAACTTTTTCGGTGATTTTCTCTCAGACTCCCCGTCTAGTATTCAGCAGATAGATGACCCTTAAGCATGTGACCCTATAGGTTCTGTGAAGTATAGACATGACCCGGAACTCTTTTCGATCAATGATCAACATCGGAGCCGTGGACACCCATATTGACCCCTATACCCACACGAATGAATATTCGAGTGAACCTCCAGTTGCCGTGTGCTATTCCTGTTGCTTCGCGATATGTTACAAATACCCGAGGTGAGATTTATTGCATCCCCGTGGATCAACAACTTGTCCACTATGCAAGTTACCTCGTTACCGGTTTTGTTCTCTTTTCTCGTTTCTGCGTTCCGGCATCCCAGTGATCAAATCACAATGTGTCTGGCCAGACGATGGTGGATACCGTAACACCGAGAGGGCCCAGAGATATCTCTCCATCGTCGGAGGAGCAAATCCCAATCTTGAGCTATCAAGTTACTTGACATACTTTTCCATGAACCCGTAAGCCGCCGTAATAGCCACCCATTTACAGATGACGTTTAACAAACCCCAAAGTTCATGAAGCAAGCACGAAGAAAATCGATACTCTCATGGTCTAAGGAATTATGCAAACGTAAACCATCTCTGTGTTATTAACCATTAACTTATGACGAATGAATCTCATAGCATAACATCAATCGGGTCGATTCAACACAAGTGTTCTACTAACATTGTGCCCTCAAAGTTGCCGGCATAGTCTTGCCCATGATCAGGAAAACAGAACCATCATGCAACACTTGAGCTAGTCTTAGAGGCCAGACTAGGAATACATTTTACCGTTTATTATTCCACACGTGCATATGAGTCTTCCTTCGAGCCTCGTGGTTATTGCAGACTCGAGAACCATAGCAGTTATAGCATGGAACATAAACATAATTATGAACATGGAGATAAATAATAACATTTGTTATTGCCTCTAGGGCATATCTCCTACACTTGTCACTTGAAGTTGTTGGAGCATCGGTTGAGGCTTTGTAAGCACCACTTGACTTGTTGTGTAGCTCCTCTTTGTCCTTGAGTGACATTTCATGAGCGACAATCCTTCCAATGACTTCCGTGGGCTTGAGATCTTTGTAATTTGGCATCATTTGGATCAATGTGCGGACGGTATCATATTTTCCATCCAAAGCTCTAAGTATCTTCTTGATGATGAATTTGTCGGTCATCTCTTCACTTCCTAAGCCGGCAATCTCATTTGTGATGAGAGCAAGCCTAGAGTACATCTCAGCGACTCCTTCACCATCCTTCATCTTGAACTTGTCAAGTTGACTTTGAAGCACATCCAACTTAGATTCCTTGACGGATTCGGTACCCTCATGCATATCAACCAAAGTATCCCAAATTTCCTTTGCATTCTTGAGGCGGCTGATTTTGTTGAATTCTTCGGGACATAAACCGTTGAATAGAATGTCACAAGCTTGAGCATTGTATTGCAACATCTTCAATTCTTTCGGGGTTGCCTCACGATCCGGTTCCTTGCCATCCTCAAAGAAGTCACCTTGCAAGCCAACACGAACAATAGCCCAAACGGCGGGGTTATGACCAAGAATATGCATTTTCATCTTATGTTTCCAACTAGCAAAGCTTGTACCATCAAAATATGGACCTCTACGGTGATAGTTACCCTCACTAGACGCCATACTCTCCTAGGTTGTGAAACCAAGGCTATGATCACCAAAGCAATGGAAATCAAGGCTTACGGAGACCAAAGCTCTGATACCACTTGTAGGATCGAAAGTATGTCTAGAGGGGGGTGGTTAGACTACTTGACCAAATAAAACCTAACCTTTTCCCAATTTTAGTTGTGGGCAGATTTTAGCAATAGTACATGTCAAGCATCACCCTACACATGCAATTTTAAGAGTATAGCAGCGGAAAGTAAGCAATTGCATATGTATGTAAAGGAGGGGATTGGAGATTTCAAACGCAATGAAGACACGGTGGTTTTTGGCGTGGTTCCGATAGGTGGTGCTATCGTACGTCCACGTTGATGGAGACTTCAACCCACGAAGGGTAACGGCTGCGCAAGTCCACGGAGGGCTCCACCCACGAAGGGTCCACGAAGAAGCAACCTTGTCTATTCCACCATGGCTTACGTCCACGAAGGACTAGCCTCACTCGGGGTAGATCTTCACGAAGTAGGCGATCTCCTTGCCCTTACAAACTGCTTGGTTCAACTCCACATCAGGTTGGAGGCTCCCAAGTGACACCTAACCAATCAAGGAGACACCACTCTCCAAAAGGTAATAGACGGTGTGTTGTTGATGAACTCCTTGCTCTTGTGCTTCAAATGATAGTCTTCCCAGCACTCAAACAACTCCTCGCAGATTTGGCTATGGTGGAAGAGGGATTTGAGTGGAAAGCAACTTGGGAAAGGCTAGAGATCAAGGTTCAAATGGTAGGAGTGGAATATCTTGATCTCAACACATGAGTAGGTGGTTCTCTCTCAGAAAATGTATGGTGGAAGTGTAGGCACGTTCTAATGGCTCTCCTCACTGAGAAGGATGTGGTGGTGGGGTATAAATAGCCTCCACACAAAATCCAACCGTTACACACTTTTGACCCAACTCGGTGGCACCGAAACGATAATCTCGGTAGCACCGAACTGTGTAAAAGATATGAACTTTAGGAATCTCGGTGGGACCGATACGAACAACTCGGATGGACCGAAGTGCAATGGCTAGGGCAAACCTCATCTCGGTGGCACCGATTGCATCAACTCGGTAAGACCGAAGTGAAGCAATAAGGCAACAGAGAGTTGGCAAGCCATCTCGGTGAGACCGATTTGCAAAACTCGGTGAGACCGAAGTAAGTGCAAACGATTACAGAGAGTTGGCAAGGCCATCTCGGTGGGACCGAGATCCATTTCGGTGGATCCAATTTGTTAGGGTTTTGGCAGTGGCTAAGTCTTGGATGAACTCGGTGGGGCTGGGTAGGAAATATCGGTGGGGCCGAGTTGGAATGTAGGTTTAGGACATATTTGGGTAGAGAGAGTGGTTGAGGGTTTAGGAATACTGTCACTAAGCACTTGAGCAAAAAGACCATTAAGCAACACCTCATCCCCTTTTAATAGTATTGGCTTTCCTATGGACTCAATGTGATCTTGGATCACTAAACCAAAAATGTAGTCTTGATCTTTTGCCAATTCTTGTCCTTAGCATTTTGAGGGGTCCACATAGTCCATGCCATGCCAATCATTGAACATCCTAAAATCTTAATCTTGAATGGACATTAGTTCAATGAGATATATGTTGTTATGAATTACCAAAACCACCAAGGGAGCAAATGTGCTTTCAATAGGACCGATTCATGGCTTAGGATATACCTTGTGTGCCGATGAACCTTAGATTCTGAAAGCTCGTGCACCTGTCGGACAGAATGATTATTAAGTAAGAAAAGAATTTCAAATTAACAGTAACTAACAGAATGATTATCAAGTAACCAGGTACATAACAAGTACAATGAATGTCTACATAGTACCCCATCTCTCTGAATACTGAATACAGGCACACTCATTTGAAGTACATTTTAGGAGAAATGGAAAACCAGGAAAATAGAAACAACTCACACAATAAAACTAAAAACTAAATATTGCACACCGTCGAGACCAATCTAGCGTGCAACATCTGTCGCTGCAAAAGGACATCAGGGTCAATCATAGCGGCAGGGCCATCAACACAAAACAGGCACTGCAGGCCGAACCAACGTCGCAGCTAAAAAGCTAAAAGAACTGCAGAGCGAGCAAGATACCTGTAAGTCGACATACACTCATAATTATAGTCCAAAATCACAAACCCATACAAACTTTGTAAAAAGCAAATAGCTTGGAAAGCAGCCTTCTCGTAAAGCGAGAAAGAATCTACACCGTCTTGAGCCCAAAAAACCTCCTCATGCTCAGGAATCGCTTCCAGGCACATCAATTTCGAGTTCGACTCCTCCGAGCACAACCCCATTGTCCATGATCACTCTCAAGTATGAATGGAATGGCAAAGAACACCGGGTGGCAACGACATCCAACAGATGTATATAGGAACCACAGCAAACATCCTGCGACCCACAAAATATAACCCAGAATAAGCCCACTCACTGAACTGAGCAAATGCTTCGAGAGAATGGCAACATTGCATGATCTTTTTAACTGAACTGAGCACCCGACAGTTCATCAGAACTAATTCTTCAGTCAACCAAAATTATGTCATAACTGAAACTACACGTGCACCTCAAAATCAAACTATCCATGTGCAGTCGGAGAGAAGTAACAGACTGTTCTTTTATCTTATATTTCTCATATGACAGTCTGACATGCTGATGTTGTTTTTGTAATCAGTACAATATCGCATATCAATGAACATGAAAATAAAAAATATGGTCAATGGGCGTAGATAATATGCAGAAACAACAATGGGATTCCGGGGATTAAATCAGAAGAAATGGGGGGAGGGATTAAATCAGCACGACAGTCTGACATGTTGATGTTGTTTTTGTAGTCAGTACAATATCGCATATCAATCTATGTTTTTATGTCCCTACAAATTTGGTTAGATGAACTACACAGCGGAAGCAGTTTTAGCTAACATAAGAATACACCATCATTAGCTATACAGGTGTACAACCTCGATAATTAAAACATCACCATCTTTCTCTAGTTTACAACATAATTCTATTACTGAGCATGATTTACTCACCTGATATAGATCACAATCGATTCCCAATATACTCGAGGCAAGCTTTTCAAGAAATATTTTGGTATGAGCTCAGAAAATTGGATCGAATCGATCGTTGAGTCGTTGCACGGAGTCAAGACGGAAATCAGTACCTGCATGCAGCTTGGGGATCAGTTGCTCATGCTCAAGAAATTATTCTTTTTTTTCTAAGCCAAAAAGGTGCACAATCAGAACCATGATAATAAAGTATTTTTTCTAACCAGTTTACAACAAAGAGTAAATCAACAGCTAGCAGGTGATTCACTAACATAGGATATGCACATGAAAAAGACTAAGCTACAGGATAAATCATGAATGAGACCGAGAGCACCAAAATAGATCTGCAGATACTCTTCCTAATTTTGTTTCTTCTGCTAAATCAACATAGAAGAGCAATAGGAGCTTACCCATCTTCTTCTTCTTCCCAGCAGCTCTGGAGGACTGCATCTCTGCCCCTTGGGATCCGACCCCCCTCCAAATAAACATATCAACATATCATATCATATCCGACCCCCCCATTTCTATAAAAAAAATAGTAGTATGTTTGAGAAAAGAACACAAAATAAAACATCATTTGAAACCTATATATAAGCAGGAGCTCAGCCATTTTCACTGGGCTCTCCAGCAGTAAGGCTCCTCATAGTAAAAACCATGTTGAGCAAATCTTGACCTTGCAGGATGCTCTATCCAAGTTGAGAGATATTCTAAAGCAATAAATGGTGTTTGGAGCAGCACTTGACAATGACATAGGCATGCTCATGTGTACAGATTTCGTGGTAATTATGAACCAATCATGCAATGTGTAAGATATTTGATTAATGACATAGGCATGAATCTGTGGCAACCCGGCTCAGAGAGACCGAAACACCCCGTATTCCAGCCCAGAGATCAAGTCTTCTGGAATACGACACTGCTTGGCATAGAACAAATCAGCTCTTTATTGCGAATAAATGGTGTACAAGGGTCCGATATTACAAAGGTTACAGGGGCACGACGACACTTCGCCTGCTAAGGTAGTTCTATGCTAGCAGCGGAACATCTCGAAGCGGAATAAATTCTAGCAGCGGAACAACGACGACAGTGATGAACTCCACTCCGCAGGGACTCTGGCTGGGACGTATCCTAGAGCGCAACCTCGAGATCCTCGACAAGCAAGCAAACACGGCATCACCTGCAATCTGGCATGACACGCCAGGTGAGTACTTTGAATGTACTCGCAAGCTCACAGCAACCAAAGCAATCAAGACAAACAACAGCATGGCATTTACAGGTGAATCATCAATGATGAACATGATACTACTAGAACAACATGAACATGGCAACAACATGAGCATGGCAACAACATGAGCATGACATGTACATATAATTCATGATATGAACAGGATGATACTAGCACTAGCATGCAAGGGGGTCAACATTTAAGATCTCATGGACCAACTTACTTTGCTCGGAGGTCATCTCGTAACCACCATATGTCTCAGACTTACCATCGTGAACATCACACGATCACCTCAGGATCAACCAAGCTCGGTATCAACTGTACCATCGTGATCATCACATGACCACACGGAGCTTGATCTCTACCTGTGATCATGGCATGACCACATAAAGATCAACCAACTTCTTTTCTCATCAAATCGGGGTTGTTATTATTCAGATTTTTATTACTGTTGACCCATAGTGTGACCTACTACGAACTATGTCCATGACCGAGGACGCGGCTATCGATAGATTATACACTCTGCAGAGGTTAGTACACTGTACCCACACCACGGAACTCATGGCCTCGTGCTCCCATTCGGGTGGACCAACGACATTCCGACAAAACCAATCTATTGCATGACACTCTCCCGGCCACTCCGACAAACTCCCCTTTGGGCTATGTCTTGGGTGACCCCGGTGCCAACATGTGACACCCGCCACCTCTGTGGCTGCCACCGTCGTGGCCAAACATCAACATTGTCCCAAACGAGGACCTCGGTACCATCAAAACTAGGGTCCTCAAGGTTATGACTGCCTACCGGGCCAGGGTAGCGCCAGAGCACAACCTTCCCTCGTAGGAGGCACCGGCGAGAGGCATGACAATAGACCGCATTAGGGCCCCCCATAAGGCAAGTGTGGCTGCACTGGTTAGCTCGATTTGGTGGCACCATGACTCAGCCAACAGATTTGTTCAAGTTCGATTAATGTCAGGTTCAACTTGAATGGTGATGAGCTGAGTCATAACAACATAACGAAATAGCAATGCACATGAGCATGATACCAGTGTAACCATGGATGGGCAGCATGACCATTTAACAACATAACATCAACAACGATGAATCATTTATCCTACGGGATGCAAAGGAGCATAGCATAACGATGATCATGAACATCACAAGTATTATCATACAAACGGTAACTATTCATGTGAGCATAACATGATCACTAGCATCAAAAATAAATCCGAGAACTAACATGATAATAATGATACTAGCAAATAATCATTTAACTTATTAGGTGCAAATGAACATGGCATAAGAACGAGCATGGATTCACGAGCACATATCATTCACGAAATAATTAAATGAGCAGACAATTATTAAATATTCAAGTGGAAACCATGGCTAATGCAATGCCATCATGCAAGTGGCTGTTGTGGCTTGCCTGGGGGTGGAGGAATCATCGGGGAGAAGTGCGAGACACTCGCGGAAAAATCGCCGGAAAAGTTTCCCTCTCGGCGGAGCTGTTTTAAGGGCAAGGGCAAAATGGTCATTTTCACAGTGTGACAACCTCATGAAAATGATACCATCGGAACGGGCTCGACGAACTGAGATCGTGGGCTTTGGAATCACCTGAATCGGACTCACGGTTGCCGAGTTACGGCCGTTCGTTCATTAGGCAGAAATTTAAATAAAAATATTCATTTCTGGCCTTAACGGACGAACGTCCGCTATTTAGCAGTTTCGGCCGGCGGGGTTTAAACAGAAAGCGCACTTTCTGAAATACGCTTTCAGAACAACGAAAACGTATTCCACTCCAAAGCGGTGACAGAGTACGCTTCCTGAAGGAGAAAAAGTATTCTTGGAAAATACGCTTTCACTTAAAACGCGCGGGCCCGGGGTCAACTCTTCTGTTCGGCTGACATGTGGGGCCCGAGAGGTGGTGGGACCCGCCTGGCCCGGTCAACGTCTTCAACCTCTCTCCCGCCCGCGATGCACAGTAGGGACGCACGCTCGCCGGCGCTTGCCCGGTGACTCGGGCCATCTCCGGCCGAGCTCCGGCCATCGGCGGGCTCGGGGCGAGGAGGCGCACCTGCCTGGACCGTTCATGCCGGTCGGGAAGGTCGGAGACGAGCAGAAGGCCGGCCGCGGCGGACGGCGATTCCGGGCGACGGTGGTCTCGGCGCTACGGTGCACTAGAGGAGGAGGGGAAGAGGTGGGGGAGCTCCAGGGGCTCATGGGGTTTCTCTGGCGTTTATAGGAGGGGGAGGGAGGTGCCGCATTGCTCGAATCTGAGCGGGCAGAGGCGGCGGCCAAGGTGGCCGTGGGCGAGGAAGAAGGTCTCCGGGACCCGATTGAGAGGCTTGGGAGGGCTCTCTGGTGGAGGAGAGGAGGCTGGTGAGGAGAGCAAAGCCGGGGAGGGCTTATATAGCCGAGGCGAGATACTCTCGCCGGATGCCGCCACGGGCGCTCGGGGATACACTGCCGCGTTCGCGTACGCGTGCGCGGGGGGGGGGGGGGGGGGGGGTTGATGGCGACTAGAGGGAGCTAGTGAAGGTGCCAGGCACGCGGGCAAAGCCGCGGCGCACCGCGTGGGGCAGGGAAGGCACCTTTGTGCCACTGTTCTTACGCGGGCACGCGATGTCCGCGTCCGGACAGCGACGGGGGGGGGGGGGGGGCGGGGAGGAAACTACGTGGATGCACGGGAGGGTGGTCGACGATGTAGACACGGTGGGACGCGCAGGAGCGATGAGCAGAGGAGTGCCCGAAGCTAGCAGACGAGCGGAGCGTGCCAAACGCATGCCAACGGCGTGGTCACCGCGTGGCATGGTCAGTAGAAGGCACGATGGCCTGCAAAAAGATGTCTAGAGTGTTGTCCCTCCAACATACAGTCCCACTGATGTGATGGTTCGGCCAAAGTAACTATGTGTTGATGGGAGTGGTCGATGGAAGTTTACTGTTGCAAACTTAGGCATGAAGTAGTGATCAAATTAGAGTGGATAAGAGCTAACCAGAATGTCTCAGGGTTTTACGGTAGGAAGGACTATGATCCTGTGAATTTTGAATAGATTTGGACCAATATTTAACATAGTTGCTTTACAACTGCCAAATCTGGTCCAAAAGCTAGATCAGGAAGTAGCACTCACATGGTTGCTTGGGTTGAGCTGAAATTTGGTGGAGGATGATTATTTGGGCATATGAAGGTACCATAAAAATTTCATCCCATTTTGATAAGTATAAAAATGGTACTTCCTTCACAATGCTCTTCACTGGACAGAAACTTGGGGGAATTTTGTGGAGAAAATGGCTTGGCAAAATAATGTGAATTTTTGCATGCTCGCATTATTTAGGGATACTGAGGTCCTGGATTAATTTCAGATTTTATGAAGCAATATAAAATATAGTTGCTTCACAAACTAAAATTGTGACCAGAAACCAAAATTTGAAGGTGTGCTCGCATAGATTGTTGGATGGAGATTAAATTTGGTGGAGAGTGATGATTTGGTCATATAAATTATCTCCCAAAATTTCAACTCATTTGGATAAGCCTAGCTTGTATTTCCTTCACAAAGCTTCTCTCTGGTCAGAAACTTTGGGAATTTGCTGAAGAAGATTTACTAGGCAAATCAGGCTGAATTTTGGCCTGTGGAAATAATTTGGATAAGAGGGAGTGCCCAAAAATTTTGAGGGCAATCAAGAAAAGATAAATAGGACTTCCTTCACAAAGTGCCATTCTGGACAGAATGGAAAATGAATATTCCTGAATTATTTTTGAACTAGGCAAGGATGAATTTTGACATATTTGTGAAAGATATGATCCAAATAATTTATGAGAATTTTGTGGGAATTTTTGGAATGGCAGAAATATAAGCTGCTTCACAACCTAAAGCAAACAGGGTTATTCCTTTAATAGAAAAATGAATATTCCCAAGAAATAAATATTGGGGTTGGGCTAAGATGGAAATGACATGGCCTTGGGATAGATTTGAGAATGACAAGCCACTAGGAAGTGGCAGGAGAGAAGATATTCCCAGGTTTCAAGACCACATAGCCACGGAAAAAGAATTCCAAATAAAAAAAATTCGAAGAAATCCAAAAGAAAAAGAAAGGGCCAAAAATCGGGGTGTTACAGAATCACTGAAGAATAGCAGTTGCAACCTAGAAGAAGAAACACATAGAGGATCAAAGCAAGCAGTTAACTGACCGGACGGTAAGGTGTTGCTGTACCATACAAGCTACACAGACTCGCTACCGGCAATCGCCGCCATGTTTGCTGAACAAGCTCCACTTGCTTCCCCACCTAAAAGCCCCAGATCAAGTAAATGGATGGCAATGCAAGAAGATGGGAAATCTGAAAAGTAAGCCACTATGAAGTATAGAAATGAATCACTGGAGAACAAAGCTGCTACCTACAAGAAGATGCACATGTTGGATCAAAGCAACCAGGTAACTGACTGGACAGTAAGGTGTTGCTGCACCATACAGGCAACACAGGCTCAATGCTTGTAATCGTCGCCATGTTTGCTGAACAAACTCGACTTGCTGCGCCACCTAGAAGCCCAGATCAAGTTAATGGATGGCAAGGCAAGATGGGAAAACTGAAAAGTAAGTTATTATAAAGTAAGCTCACAGGGCAATTGGCCCCCAATGGCAAGCATAAACCTGCGCAAGTATACTCTGCTGTGAGGAATGTATCATCCTTAAACTGGAAATATAAATATACTGCATTATAAAAATATGTCTTCCTAAAACTGGAAATACAATCTTAGCAATAGTCTAAGCAATATTGCTACTACTTCAACATCCGGTTGGATCAGTTAGCTATACACTTCACTTAAGGCCAATGTGATTCTGTCGTAGACTAATTTTATATAATTTCAAAACGAGAGAATTAGAGAGAGTAGCTAAGCTCAGGTGCACATGGATCCACAACGCCATATCGCAAATCAACCAGAGTAATAGACACCATTACTTTGGATAACCTATAGCCAAGTTACATTGGATACTGATGCTACTGCATACTTCTAATCTGAAACCACAAACATTTGAAAAGCAAATAAATTGTAGCAAGAAGTAGGAATCATCCGGTAGACAGGAAACCCAATATACCACACCTATCCAACCATTCAGGAGAACCAATTAAATGATCCACACTAACTATCTGAGGCGGAATGCCATCTCATTTACCATTACATAACGATATGAATATGAACCTGGAAAACGAAAATAACTGAATCTATCTTGGCCTTCATCTCTCACCAGATCCATTTATTCATCCAAGAATACAATGAAAAGGCATTAAAGCCGCAAAGCATCTCGTGGGGCACTCCTATATAACTATCATATGACCTAAAAACACCTGGCAGGCCTACCCCCCTCCTCAACATCGAAGCCACACTTTATAAACAACCTAGCTAGATCCAATGCTACCCTAGAAATCAAGGTACCAACAAAACAAGGCAAATCCAAAAAATCACCTTTATCTCTCACCAGATCCACCTACTTATCCAACAACACCAATCAAAAGGGGCACACCAAAGCACTAAAGCATCTCCAGCGGTACTCCTAACTATCATATGACTACTCATTCAACAACATCAATCAAAAGGGGCACACCAAAGCACCAAAGCATCTCCAGGGATACTCCTAATTATCATATGACCTCAAGACTAAACCTCTCCTTGACAACGAAGGCATACTTCAGAAAAAATGTTTCTAGATCTAATGCTCCCCTGGACAGCAAACTAACCAAATAAGATAGCTCCAAAGAGCCCCGTCCTTGGAACCTAGCTAGAGTAGTAAACGAATAAGAAACCACGGCTCCTTTACAAAAACTTAGCAATGTGGATAAGAGCTTCTGGTATAAAAAGAAGTAGGAGCTCATCATTTCCCATACTTGAACATGCCGCCACCAGCCAATTAACATTCCATTACTCCAGAAAAATTGTAAAGCAAACAAAAATTAATGCTTTGTGACTGACCAGCAAGAATTAGAAAACAAATTCTTATAACCGAAGGTGCTCTGAACCCAAATCTTTTCTTCATAAACATGGAGAAACTCTCGTGAAGAGAGAGCTTGCGTCAGATAAAAAGATATTATAAGAAAGAACACCAGATAAGAGTTAACAAAATTAAGTTTAGAATATATGCTAGCAAATCAAGAACCGTACAAAAATATCATGGGCCAAATCGAATTCATATAGGCCACTAACTAAACTGACAGGAACCAAACATGCATGGACTGAACTCTTCAGCAAAATAATATATATATCTATTCAAAGCTATATGTTTCCAGATTGTTTAGGATTATTTTAACTGCTAGCAAAACATTATGTTAAATAATAAGAAAAAGGAGATGCCATATCAATGGATAGATATATGTCTAAGAAGAAAAGAAAGCTTCTCAGTTCATATGGATCAGGTATGAGCCATAAATCGTGTATCTCATATACATGTAAATAAATCAATATGTACAAAGAAAATTCCCTTTGCACTAGGTAACATAAACCCTTCAGTTCTCAAGTAAAAGAAAGCTTCTCAGTTTATAAATAGAAAACTATCCAATGGGGGATACTGCTGCCAAAGGCATGCCAACCGATACTCGAGGATCTGTGGGCAAGAGTTGCGGCATGTTGAACGGCATGGGCACGAGGATCTGTGCCGACGACCTGGTGACGCCGAGCAGCGCGTGGATGCAGACCGCCGCACCCCCACCTCATCACATTTTAGCTAACCCGGTAATAGACAATATATGGATCAAAAGATGGGAATGCAGGACAACCATAGCATTCAAATTTAACATCAGTAAAGTCAAAGGACCATGACAATAAGAGCATGTGAAACTGTCAGGCATCAACAAATCATGAATCTCAATTGTTTTTAAAGCACTTCCAAAACAAAATGAGCTAAGCTTCCTGAAAAATCACATACAGGTTTGTCTATCTTCAGAACCAAATCTTCAGACGCAAATCTTTATCCTTCCTCTGCAAATAATACAAATTTGCTCACTTAGAGAGAGTAGCCTAATAAAAGAATTGTACCTAGCAACAGAACCGTGAGGCAAATTAACAGCAAGCCCTCAGCAGACTCGTACAGTAAACTGAACATCAAAGGATTGTGAAAGCAACCTTTGAAGCTGATTTTAAAATCAAAGCCATATTGACTCGTACACTAAACTGAACATCCAAAAGGGGATGATGGAGGATGCTGCAGTTTTGGTCAAATTTAAGTTGAACCATTAAATTTTATTTGCGGTTCATACTGCATGTACAGTTGCAAGGTGAATCCAACTCACATCTGAGTGGTATATATAGAGAGAGAGAGGGAGGGGAGTAGGAGGCAGCCACGAGTCATACCCATCGCTGCATCTGGCCTGGCTGCGTGAAGAGGGTCAGCTCCTCCGTCCACGCGCTCAACATAGGGAGCAGCCACGGCATGCCCTTGAACCAAGCAGCTACTCCATGGCCTTCCTACACACGAGCAGAGATGAGATGAGACCTCACGCATGCACGCGCAGATCAAATGAAAAAGAAGAATAAGCAAAGGGGAGGAGAGGATGGACGCACTCACGCATCAGACGCTCCTCTTGGAGGGCATCCTGCGCCATGGGGGGGAGGGGAGGAGGAGGGCCGTGCTCCTCCTGCCGTGCGCACGCGAGGACGACGGCGACGACGCTGGGGAAGTGGACGGCGGGGATCCGGCAGGCTGGGCGATGGAGACGGCGGCGGCGCGGGGAGCAGCTAGGGTTAGGGTTTGGGTGGAGGCGGCGTAGAGGAGGGGCAGGACGCGCGAGTGCGGGAGGAGACGGGGCGCTAGGTCTCCGACACCGGAGCGGCTTCCTTTTATACCCCTGTATGCGAAATGACGGAAATGCCCTCGGCGGGGCATGGGAATTACGCGCGGTGGCACGCCGGTAGTGAAACTATTCATTGCTACAGGAGCACGGGCTCGATCCGACGATCCGACGGCCTCCACGCGCTTGATCCGACGGCCCAGATTGCATCAAGCAAATCAATCGGACGGCCGGATGTCGCTAAGCTCTGAGAGAGCTCGGGGCTAGCCTCTATGTATCTTTCTGGATTCATCAGAAAATCGTACCTAATGACCCCTCGAGCAATGCAATTAGAGCCAACCACTATTCCCCGGTTCCTAAATAGTTGCTGTCTTGGGCATAGACATAGTCCCGGTTCCTAAAATTGTTTTGTTTTGAAAACATTTCATAAAAAATATGATATTGTTTGTTTTTACTTGGTCGGTCTACCTCGTTTATCTCCTGGACATTGAATTTGATTCATTCAGTTGTGTTCCAAATTGAATTCTAGTAGGATTTCTGTTTGATTCTGAGATTCCAGTTCCAGTATTTATGTTTGGATATCATATGGAAAACGAAGTCATTGATTCTATGAAATTGCATGTTTGAAATTTGAACCTCGTGTTTGCACATCATTTTTTTCCAAAATAAACTGAGATTTAATCAACATTGTCAACATACAGAGGAGCGACTCTGAGCATATAGACAGACCGAAACGTGCAAGTATTTCCAATGTAGGCTTTCATTTTTTTTTTTGCGGGAACAGTGTAGGGTTTCATTAACCATCCGTATTCACATTTTCAGTCTTTCACCCGCACTATGAATTTCCATTAAATTATTTAAATGTTTACGGGCACTATCCATGTACCGAGGAGAAATTTTTAGTGGTGGGTCAGTTCATGGAAGTACGTCCTATGTACTTGTGGAGATGATGTTCGGGTGAATTATATATGAGAATTATGAGCAACGTCCACATGCCAAGGATCAACTTTGAACTTATTTACGGATCAATTCATCCAAGTGGGTCCCATAAACTTGTACCGATGAATTTCATAAATTTTGATACATAAATTTCAACCTCATGTTTATACTATAAGATTCCAGAAAAATATTTGAAATTTTGTGGGCGTTCTACACATGAAAATGAGCAACTTTAATATTTTAGTCATTTATATTATTTTCGGTGCCCCTCTTTCATCCGTTTCGATCCACAATGTCTTGGTGTGGACGGTGTTGCTTGCTACATGGATGATTCAACGCCGACGGCAGAGGCTGGCTCTCTCCACGGTGATCTAGTTGTGAGGGGATCAAAACTACTACTGTGAGGTCATCCGTGCCTCCACTAAGGCACCGCAGGCTCACGATGGAATATCTGATGGAACCGTGATCATGAGAGAACAATGACAACAACAAACTTCGTCTCGCATGAAGGTGTGGATGAGCTACGACCATGATCAACATCGGTGAACCAGCATAGGAACATTCCGACCAACTAAGCAACGCATGGAACAGATATAAAGTTGGCAGAGCCAGGGTCAGTCTGGTATTTTGAACAGCGTAGAAATAGAAAAACAAATGGAAAATAAATAACTTAGGGAAACTGTATGGCGATCAAGGTGTCCATGAGCTGGGTGGCGAAACCCCAAGTGGCAAAATCCAATTTCCTCCTTCTCTTCCTCTTGCTCCCATCACGGGCGGACTGGAACCCGGACACCCAGGGTTCAGGCAGAATTTCCTAAGGCGCCAAATAGTAGTACTCATATACCAATATACTATACGCATGACATACCCCCTACAACCGATTTTTTTTAAAATTCATGAAACATTTTTTATTTCTTCACCTTTTTCAATAACTAACATAAACAACCGATATCTAGTTTTTTCGGGAGCAAGCATGCTGCATGTAGCGGAGGAAGGAGCGAGGAAAAAGCTGCTAGCCGAGCGAGCGGTTTGATGAGCGAACTTAAATGGGCCGCAGCCTACCGCACGCTATGGAGGAGGTGTCTTGAAGTTCCCGGTTGAGAGCTCCTAATCGGCGCTCTTTGCGCTAGTTAACAAGCCGGCATTCACGCGCCACTCTCTTGTGGGCTGGCCCAACACATGAGCTGCTTACTTGCTGGCTTCTTGGCTTCCTTCGATCGGTTTGATGTTTACTAGTAGACAGTGGACTGATCGACCGGTTGATCGTTGACTTTCAAGAAAAAAACATAATTTTTGAGAAAGTTCGTGGGTTTGAAATGAGTCATGAATTTATACAAAATGTTCACGGTTTTGAAAAAAGACCATCCATTTGAAAAGAGGACACGGTTTTGAAAAAGTTCACGAATTCAAAACAAGTTCATTCATTTAAAAAAAGTTCACGGATTTGAAAAAAGTTGGCAGCTTTCCCTGATTCAAAAAAAAGTTCATGGGTTTGAAAAACTATTCATGATTATAAAGAGGTTGCGCATTTGAAAAATGATCACAAATTTTAAAACTATTCGTGGATTTTTTTAAAAAAATCACAACAAAATGAATCAAAAAAAGAGAAAAAATAAAACAAAAAAGGAAAAAGGTAAATAAAAAAGATAATGATAAAGGATAATCAAAAAAGAAAAAGAAAAACCCAACAAAAACCCGTCCCAAAAAAACAATAAAAATACCATCCTAGATAACTGTGGGAACCTTCTAGAAGACTCCCAAAACCAGTGGGAAAAAAGCTATATGGGCGAGCCTGCTATGGACGATCGGTGGAGCTGTTGTGTGAGTGATGCGTACGGTTAAGCGGGAAATCCTATTCCCCGATGTACCCGGTAGAAAACGAGGTTTTTTTAGGGGTGGTAGAAAACGAGGTAAGGCAGATCCTATTGGGCGCTTCAGGCGCCCATTATAGGCAATTTTGCAAACGGGCGCCTGAAGCACACCCCCTCCTGCGAGCTGGGCCGGCCCGTCTAATTTTTCTCTCTTTTCTGTTAAAAACTTCAAAACCCATCAAAAAAAATGTTAAAAACTTCAAAAAAGGGTGCGACATCAAGGTTCGAAGCAGAGACCTCACGGTTCAGAGACGAGCAAACTAACAACTAGGCCTTCAAGACAGATTGTGCTAACTCAGTTCTTTTTATCTTTTTATCCTCTTTTTGTTCGCGGAACTTTTTTATTTTATTTTTCTTTTTCTTTTTTTCTTTTTATTCTTGGAACGGTTTTGTTTGGTTTTTTTTTCTTTCGTTTCCTTTTTGCTAAATGCATGAACTTTTTATTCAAACTCCTAAACTTTTTTTTTAAATCGTAAACTTTTCTTCGAGATCGATGAACTTTTTCTCAAAATCGATGAACTTTTTTTCAAATCAAAGAAACTTTTTCAAATTTGATACTTTTTTTCAAATTCGGTGAACTTTTTTTCAAAATCGATGAACTTTTTTTAAAATCGATGAACTTTTTCCTTCAAATCGATGAACTTGTTTCACTTTTCGATGAAATTTTTTTGTAAATCGATGAACTTTTTTTCAAATTTCATTAACTTTTTTGAAATTTGATGAACTTTTTTTCAAATTCGATGAGATTTTTTCAAAATTAATGAACTGTTTTTTCAAAATTTATGAACTGTTTTTTTCAAAATTTATGAACTTTTTTACGAATTTGATGAGCTTTTTTCAAATTTGATGAACATTTTTCAGAAATCGTGGTTTACATTGTTTTGTCAATTTCTTTTCAGATAATTAATACCGGATATATACTATATTTTTTGGTGTACTACTGGAAGAACGGTTTAAATAGAGCTTTTTTCCACTTAGTGGACATGTATGACAGCTCGGTCTGGTGGGTTAGGCGACAGATTGTTGGTGGTTACGTCTTGAGTTTGAATCCCACTTTAAACCACCAGACCAAGTTGTCATACCTGTCCACTAACTGGAAAAAAGCTCTATTTAAACCGTTCCTCCAGTAGTACACCAAAAAATATATTATGCACACGTTATTAATTATCTGAAAAGAAATTCACAAAAAAAATGTAAACCACGAATTCTGAAAAGTGTTCATCAAATTGGAAAAAAGTTCATCAAATTCGTAAAAAAGTTCATCAATTTTGAAAAAAGTTCATCAATTTTGAAAAAAAGTTCATCGATTTACAAAAAAGTTCATCGAAAAGTGAAACAAGTTCATCTATTTGAAGGAAAAAAGTTCATTGATTTTTAAAAAAGTTCATCGATTTTGAAAAAAAGTTCATCGAATTTGAAAAAAAGTTCATCGGATTAGAAAAAAATTCATCGATTTGAAAAAAAGTCCATTGATTTTGAAAAAAGTTCATCGACCTCGAAGAAGAGTTTATCGATTTTGAAAAAAAAGTTCACGAGTTTGAAGAAAAAGTTCAGGCATTTAGCAAAAAGAAAACGAAAGAAAAAATCCGAACAAAACCGTTCCAAGAAAAAAGAAAAAAAAAGTTCTGCGAACTAAAAGAGGATAAAAAGATAAAAAGAACTAACTTAGCACAACCAGTCTTGAAGGCCTAGTTGTTAGTTCGCTCGTCTCTGGACCGTGAGGTCTCTGCTTCGAACCTTGATGTCGCACCCTTTTTTGAAGTTTTTAACAGAAAAGGGAGAAAAATTAGACGGGCCGGCCCAGCTCACAGGAGGGGGTGTGCTTCAGGCGCCCGTTTGCAAAATTGCCTATAACGGGCGCCTGAAGTGCCAAATAGGATTTGCCTACAGCGCCGTATAGGAGCTCCCACGAGGTAACGCACACCCCCTGTCCCACCACGCGAACTTGGGTCGGCAAAGGTGAGGTGCAGGGCCCCCCCTATTTTTATTGTTTCTTTTTTTTATTTCTTGTCTATTTATTTTCAAAAAAGTTCTGAATTTGAATAAGACTCACGAATTCAGAAAATGTTCATGAATTCGAAAAATGTTCTAGAATTCAAAATATGTTCATGATTTAAGAAAAAAGAACATTTTTGTATTTGATGAATAATTTGATGCAGATTTTTGTATTTGATGAATAATTTGATGCACATATTGAAAAATATTTTTATATATGATGAACAAAATATAAATGCAAGAACATTTTTTGAGTTTGATGCACATTTTCTAAATTTATGAAATAAAATTAATAAGATGATTCTTTTGAATTTGATGAACGAAAAAATTTCATGATTTTTAAAATGGTCGTGAATTTGAAAAAGTCACGAAAATATAAAAAATCGAATAGAAAAGGGGAAAATGAAAAACGAAAAGAAAAAATTAAAAAGGAAAGAGGAAAAAGAAGAAAAAACCCGAAAGAAAAACAGAAAACCCGGTCTAGGAAGGTTCTAGAACCTTCCCAAAACCAGAAGCGGGATCCTGCACTGGGCCGGCCCAACTCAATAAGCGAGCACCGCCGGGGGGGGGGGGGGGCATGCGCATTTGGTTGACTTCCGTGCTAGGGGAATCCTATACGGCGCGCAGGTCGCCCGCGAGCGACCTGGCGCGCACCGCCCTCGAGCTGGGCGTTCGTATTGGCCAGCCCATTTTCCGTTTTTTTTCTTTTTTGTTCTTTCTTATTCTTTTCTATTTTCCTTTTTCGTTTTTCTTCTTTACCTTTTCACTTTTCTTTGCAAAATTTCTTTTCAAATTCATGAACATTTATTTGTTCATCGAATTGAAAAAATGTTCATCAATGTAATAAAAAGCTCAACAATTCAAAAAATGTTCATCGAATTCATTTTTTTTGTTCATCAGATTTTTAAAAATATTCACCAAAATTCAAAGAAATTCATCGAATTAAAACAATGTTCATCAAATTCGAAATTTGTTCATTGATTTCAAAAAATATTTATCAAACTCAAAATTTGTTCATTGAATTCAAAATTTATTCATCCATTTTTTTTTAAATGTTCTTGAATACAATTTTTGTTCATCAAGTTCAAAAAATGTTCATCGAATTGAAAATTTGTTCATCGAATATAAAAAATGTTTATAATTATTAATAAATGCTCATAAAAAATTTTTCTTTGAAAGAAAAAATGGTCGTTAAAATTCAAAAAATGTTCATTCTTTTGAAATCGCGAACATTTTTTGAATTCAAGAACTGATTTTGAATTCGGTGAATATTTTTTGAATCTATGAGTATTTATCATTTCCCAAACATTTTTTCAACTCATGAACAATTTTTTAATTCACTAACATTTCACAATTTGCAAATTTTTTAAATCCCGAATTATTTTTAGAAAGGGAAAAAGTTACACCAGAAAAAGCCAAAAAAAAAAAAACCAAGGTGCTTCCCGCTTTCCCGCCCCACCCCGTTTTTCTTCTTTACTTTTTCACTGCGCTCCCTGGTTCCCTGGCGCGTACAGCGCCAAATAGGAGGTCCCTCTTCTCAAAAAAAAATAGGAGGTCCCTCCGTGCTAGTGCAACCGGCGCCGAATTGTGTTTTTAGGGGTAAGGCCGAACTTTATTAATCAAATACCACAAACAGTGGGATACCACACAGACTTCTTGGGCCAGGGGCCAGCCAGCGCAGCAGAGGCCCACCTCTCCGTTCTCTCCTCCAACAGCCTAACGCACGAAACGCATCCCAGCCCAAACGCCACGAGCACGCCCGCCGCCGCCCATTGCTCTGCAGTCCGCCGGCGCCGTCCCCCCCTTTCCCGGCCTTCCCCCGCCCCGGTCAACGTGTCCCGCGTAGCCTAGGCGGGCTGCACTGCTGCTGCGGTGCGCCGTCCGCCGTGCGCCCCTGCTGGCCCCGGCCAGCCGGCCTCCCCCGCGTCGGCGACGAGCAGAGCAGCCGACGTGGCGACGGCGGCCTCCCTCCTCTGCGCCCCGGCCCCGTGCTTCTGCCGCCGCCGGCTGTGTGGCCTGCTTCTGCCTACTGCCGCCGAGGCACCCCTCCTCTCGCTGGTAATTTTCCCGCTGGTAGTTTGGTCTTTGCTGAATTGGTGTATGCAGTGTCTGATTGTCACAGTGGATAGGCGATTTAAATGTTGAACTGAAATTTAAATGGAATGGATTGTGTATGTGAGTATGTCTGTATGTCCAATGTGCTGATGGAACTCGAATTGATTCATTTTACAGAAATAGAAATTGGTGTTTGCTTCAATCCTGGCTTCGCCACTGGCTCCCATCTCAGTGTCCCACCATGCTCTTCAGTCGGAAGCTTCTCTCATGGCCGTGCCCCAGACAGTCACAAGCCCAGGCTCTGCTCCACCGCCTATTTTGCGACTTCTACCCAACCAACCTCGACGATGATGACCCCCCGTTTACGCGAATCCCCAAAAGCCCACCTCGAGCTCCAACGCCGCCGCCGCCGCCGAAGCCCAAAGCCCAGCCTGCCAAGATAAGCCCTGACGAGCCGGCACACTCTGATCTTCCCTTCGACTTCCGGTACTCGTACTCGGAGACTGACCCGGCCTGGAGGCCCATTGGGTTCCGTGAGCCAACCCGGTTTTCACCCTTCGGCCCTGGCCGCCTTGACCGGCCTTGGGACGGCGTTGCCGCCGCCGCCACGCGCGCCGAAGGGAACAGAGAGGATGTTTATGGCAGTGCGAGTAGTAGGGATGAGGTGCTTGGCGAGGCGCTGTCGGAAGCGGAGGTGGCGGAGCTCGTGGAGAGGTACCGGCACAGCGACTGCTCCCGGCAGATCAATTTGGGTGAGTTCTTAGTGCTCAACTCAGTGCTGAAATGGCGTTTCTCTCTGATGATTTTAGTTGTCCAAGCTCTCGCATTGCAACTCCCATTCTTATTGCACATTTTGTTTGATTGATGAGGGAATAACAAGTACAATTTTTAGCATTGAATTTGGCCAAATCCGTGAGAAAAGATTGCATATTTTACATTGTAATAAAATTTGGATCAAGTATATGGGAAGTGCCATTGTGCATTTTTGTGCGGCTTATGTTGTTGCAACTGTTATATATGAACATTTCACCATTCGTGTAGCTCAGGAAAAAATACATTCATCTTCAAAGGCATTCCCTTGTTCCTGCCATAAATATGATGCATCATGTTCTCAGGGAAAGGTGGTGTAACTCATAATATGCTCGATGACATCCACAACCACTGGAGATGTGCAGAAGCGGTTAGAATCAAATGTCTTGGGGTGGCAACTCTTGACATGGACAATATATGCTTCCATCTTGAGGTCATAATGTGTTGCCACATGCTCAAGAAAATTGGGGATTGCACTCTCTTTATCTGTTGAATTCAATTATCTATCAAGTTCTGATGTGAGTGCACCATTTTGCAGGATAAAACAGGTGGGAGGATCATATACCGTAACATAAATATACTCATCTTATATCGTGGTCGGAACTATGATCCAAAACAACGGCCTGTTATACCATTGATGTTGTGGAAGCCATTGGCTCCTATTTATCCTAAGGTTGTCCAAAATGTTGCTGAAGGGTTGACTTTTGAGGAAACAAAAGAAATGAGGAACAGAGGATTAAATTCGCCACCGCTCATGAAACTGAGTAAGTTGGAACATTTCTAGCAAGAGAATTTGAAATCACATAAGCGCATAGTTCCATCTCATTATCTTGTTGCCAATATATTGTCTCTTCTATGTTGTGATATTTCTATCTTGTGCAGCTAGGAATGGTGTTTATGTTAATGTTGTTGACCGAGTGAGAGAGGCCTTTAAGACTTTGGAAGTTGTGAGACTAGATTGCTCTCACACCGGTACTAGTGATTGCAAAAAAATTGGTGTGAAGTTGAGGGTATGTTGTGACATTCTTATGCTTTGCTATGAATTAATCCCATTAGTCTTGCATTCATAAGAAAGATCAATAAAACCTGGAAAAAAAATTAAATCCAATAAAGTTCTAGTCAAACAAGTGCGCTAGTATAGTAAGCAGTTAGCTTGCAGTTGAGATATAACGACCCTCCTGCAGTTTGCAGTTCGCTCGTCATAGATGCAGCTATTTTGGACAGAAGTAATTTCCTTTGCAACGCAACAGTAGAAACACTGGATAATTTACGATAGAAACCAGATACTCCTTTATCTCTTGCAAACATAGCAGTCGTAATGCTTATTTAGCTTAGCTCTTTCTTTCCTTCGGTTTCACAGGATTTGGTTCCATGCATCCCTATACTATTTAAAGATGAACAAATTATTCTCTGGAGAGGGAAGCGGGACCAGGAGGACTCTGTTTCAGCTCATTGTACTTCTCGGCCACAGTGATGCAAGTGCTTGTAATCCACAACCCTATACTCAGAGTAAGCAGGCCTGCTTTTTGGGTTACTTGTGTGAGTTGCATGAGATGTGTTCACTGGAGAATACCATCATCTATCGTTCGATTACAGCAGTATAAGGATCTGCAGTCTACAAGAAATGATCTAATTGTTTGTCAGCATTTCTTGCTGCTATTTGAAGTAATTTTATCTTGAGAGCATGTGGACCTTACAACTGGAAAGTGGGTTTCTTTTTGGGTGAAGAGAAAGACAATTTCTAAGGTGTGCAGCAGCATCTCCTTGCTTCGAAGCGATTGCTGTGGTCAGCAGTTGTTCCAGCTGAGGGATTCCTCTTCAGTTTTCCGTCCTCTGGGTTTCGCGCTCCGCAGTTTTGGAAGTGTGGGCTTGTTTCTGTTGTTTCAGCTGCCTGATCCAGGATCGATGCTAGAGATTGAGACGCCAAATAAACAGAATCTGTACAAACATGTGATACACATACATGCCATTTGAATCAAAAGCAGATGGTCTGAGCCTCAAATAAGCTTTTTCGCTGATGTTGTACACACTTTCGGTGGATGGATTAACACCGAGATATATTCTGGCTATTCGGAAGATATAAATAGATTTAAGACGTATGCATGTGTGGCTGTGTGATTTTCCTTCTTGCGAATGTTGTTGCAAAGAGTTGATCATCTCAACTGGTTGTGCCTTTTTCTGGCAAGTGGACAAGAAGATACTGGATATCCGAAGAACATGCCACCAGATCAAAAACATTTGCACCACAAGAAAGCTGTGGGCAATAAAAGTTCTCGTAGACAGACTCAAGACCATAAAAAATCATCACATTTTCAATTATAAAAAATTATTTTCTCTTTGCATACACCACAAGATTTGCATCCTCAAAATCAACCTAAAATATACATTAGATATTGATAATTTTCCCACCTAACTAAACTCTTAACTCGTTTACTTGAATCCTTTCAGTCCCAGTTCATCCTTCCGTATACCTTTTGAATCGTAGTATGTATGTATCAATGTATGTATGTACAAGCCATCACTCAGAAACGATGCTCGATGTATGTTACGAACTGTCAGTAACAGCGATGGCGGTGACGGAGGCGGCGCTGCTGGTGTCCTCCATCCAGGCGGCTTGTGTTTCGTCCCATGAGCGTGGGCGGACGCCGGTGCGGAAGAAGACCACCATCTCCAGCGCCTCGAACACCTTGTGCCTGTCCAGCACCCCGTTCCACATGCCGCTGAGGATGCAGTAGTTGGTGCTGTATGGCTGGCGGTGGTGCGCGGCGTGCTGCGCGCGCGACACGAGCACGCCGGCGGCCTGCAGCGCCTCGACGCCGGGCGGCAGCCGGCGGCGCTTCTCGTGCGCCCACGAGTGGAACTGCTGGCTCAGCACCACGCACGCCGCGAAGGTCCCCGCGAAGGCGTGCGCGGCGGCCGGCGCGTGGGCGGCCGCGGCCGCGCCCTCCACGGCAGGGAGCGCGAACGCGACGGCGCGCGCCAGCGCGTGCAGGTTGTTGCAGGGCTCCCGGCGCGTGATGGTGGAGGGGTGGCGGTGGTGGCCCTGGAAGGCGGCGATCTGCGCGCCGACGAGCGGGGTGGAGGCGTCCCCGTAGTTGTCGACGAGCCAGTGGTAGACGCCCGTGGCGAGGTCGGAGAGGGAGTAGGCGGCGAGCGCGGCGGCGAGCGGCTCGGCGTAGGAGCCGGAGTCGGCGGCGAGGGAGGCGGACGCGGACAGCGAGGAGAGGACGGCGGCCGAGCCGGCCAGCGTCCACGCGCGCTGCGGCCACGTGGAACGCAGCTCGTCCGGGTCGGCGCGGGCCAGCGCTGCCGGCGTCGGCGAGGCCGCCCGGCACGGCGGCGGCGCTCGGCGGTGCGGCGGGAGGGTGCAGCGGGGGGTCAGCGAGTACATGGCTGGCATGTTCTCGGCTTCCACGTACGCGCGTGATCCGCTTTCGTTCAAAACAAATTCCAGCCAGAAATTGCGCAGGCTACTGGCTTTATAGGAGTAGAGATCATAGCAAGTGGTGACCGGTGATTCTCAAAAAAAAAAAAAAAAAAAAAAAAAAAAAGTGGTGACTGGTGAGTCCACAATGGCGACAATTATTAGTGGACGGCAATTTAACTCGTATGTAGTCGGAGTTCTCTCCCTCTCCCCTCGTCTCATCTCTCTCCCTCTCAAATGGCTTTCTCTCTGGGAAAGTGCACGGCTATGGCTGTTTACTTGTGAGCCGTGTATGTGGTGTCATGATGAACTACGTGGTAACTTGTGGTGTTTGCTAAAAAGAAGGTGCGTCATCTTGATTCAGTGCAATTCTCACAAAATTGTACCGACACTTAAAAGCAATGGAAATGGTCGAATTACATGTGGATATGGTCGAATTACATGTGTAAAACGGTAATCTTACTGTGATGACGTTTCCTGAGAGGGTATGACAAAACGAACGTATTTTATGACAATTTATATTGCCTTGAGGATGGCAGGTTTAGTTAGCAAGCAAGGCAAATCCTGGCAAAAGAATGAACTAGACAGATTTGTCAGGTTTGCTAACTAAACTTAGCATCATCGGCCAACATAAATTGTCATGCAAACCGTTCGCAATTGGCATGCTTCCCAGAGTACGTTCGCTGGTTAAGCCGGTCCATACTAAAATGGTTGAGCCTGTAGCACACCCGCAATTTATGGTTTTGTCTATTTCCTCAAAAAACCCAACGGTTCATGACATTTTGCAATTCATTAAGAAGAGAGTTGAACCGGATCAAAAATCTTAGTGGCCAAGTGAAATCATGTGGAAAACCAAACACGCAATGAAGCCCGACCACCCATTGTTTACACCATACACACACGGGACACCATCGTGACACGCCAGCTAGATTGAACCCACCGATCGCGTTGACCGCTCTGTCGAATCACTAGTCCCCCGCCCCACGGCCACAAGGTCGCTCCCCTCCCTTCCTACTATGGCCGACCATGATCCAGCCCATAGACCCTTTACCACGTAGACTCTCATGCCACACGTCGCTCTCGGAGGTGGCTCGAGATGCCAAACCCTAGCCACCACCTCGCCCCTCCTCCTCCTCCCCTCGCCATCGTCGAAGGAAACATGAGGGCAAAGTACACCATGTTAGTAAAGTTGTGTTATACGACTGTGGTCCAGAATAATCTGCCCGTAAAATTTAGTGGTTTGAATTTATTTACTTTTACAGGAAGACTAAAGACATAAATTAAGTAGCACAAATCCTTCAAATCACCCTTACAGAATATGAAAAATACATCCAAGTAGCAAATCACGCTGCCACTTGTGGGCCTCTGTCTCAGCTTGTTGAAACTCAGGAGCTTGTAAAAACAGCGGTGTAGAAGTCAACGATATAGATCAGAAGCCGTTGAAGATCATGATCTGCATAGCAAATTACCTGACTTGGAGAGAAAAACTTCATAGAGGGCATATAGAATGCCTCAGGTCAAGCCAGAGGGAGTCGGTGAACAAAAATCTCACACGTTCCCCGTCTAGGCCAAGGCTAGCCAACTTCCATCACTTGGAACTCGAGCCACAGGATGACCAAGACGCATAGCCACGTTGTCCGCTCTGCAGGACATCGCCATCAAGACAAACATGCGGAAGAAAAAGGCAGACCCGGAGAACTAGATCCGGGGACACATCATCATCCACACGCCCCCAAGGTTACGAAGAAGCACCATCGAAACAAAGGCATGACGAAAAGACCTTATTCTACGCCGACAACGATGGCATTGCCTCGCCACTATCCACCGGAGACAAAATCTAATTTTACTTCTAACTCTACTACCTTCGGATCAAAGCCTTGGAGTCCCCGCCACCTCCTTTCGCTGGAGAGACGGGCGGGCAGAGGAAGAAGGGGGCCCTCTGAGGTTTCGGCGAGGAGACGGAGTAGATCGGTTGCCGCCTATGCCACCTAGGTTGGGAGCAGGTTGGGGAAAGAGTGATTCATGTACATACTTGAGTTTTTTTTAATTAAGTATAATGATAGTGTTTTTTTAGCCACTTGCATGTTTATGGACTAAAGTGTTCCTCCTTGCAAAGGTTAACGATCACCGGTGCATTCTACTCTTTGCAAAAATACAAATTTATGCATATCTGCTTTGGGGCTATGCGGCTTCATATCGATCTTGTCTGGTTAGTACTTGCATGTGAACATCTGGAACACAACACGGGGGTACAGTAACTTGGTTGGCTGGTAATTACGTATTCTCAATGCCAAGGCAATTAGTCCATTCTGCGTGATCATTGTGTACAGGGACATGTACGATTAAGTCTGGTCATAAGTGTGTCAAACTCCCTTCCGTAGCCTTGAGCAGAAGAGGTAAGGAAACCTGTGTAGGAGACACTGTACGATAGTAGAATATTTTGTGTAACATTCTACCATCAAAGTGGCTGTAGTTTAGTGGTGAGAATTCCACGTTGTGGCCGTGGAGACCTGGGCTCGAATACCAGCAGCCACATTAGTTTTTTTTTTTAATCTTTTGACCAATTTAGATGTTACGTATACAGCAGAAAACAACATCGTTTGCAGATTGCTCAAAAAGGAGAAGAAACGGTGCCCAAATTGACTAAGCAAAGCCCTCCAAAATAGCCCAGCAATCACAAGTTCCTCTTCCTTTCTTTTGATCATTTTCTAGGTGTTACATGTATCAAAAGAGGCCAAATGTTATGATAGAAAACAACAGTTTTTTTTATGCCCAAGTTCAAAGAATAGCCCAACTATTTCCTAACCCAACAAGGATAAAAATAACCTAGCAGCAATAAGTTTAATTCGGTCGGCGCCAGCGGCAATGGCGCTCGTGGGTGTCGCTCCCCTTCTTGGAGGTGTCACTGTGGTGTGTCGGCACCTTGCTCTCTCCTACTTGATTGGTTGTCTTCGGACGAAAGCCTAAGTTCGATTCTAGATCGGCGGTGACGGCGTCCTCGGCGTCATTCCTGTGTTGGGAGCATTGTTTCGAATACGTAGTTTGGAGGTCCTTGTGTGCGTACCTTTGGCGCGCGCTGTTGTTCTGGATTTGGTTGTCCGAGGCGCTACATACGCCATCGTAGGTGATTCCAAGATGATGACTTTCTCGAGGTTGCCCGAGAGTCCCGACAACAATCTGCCAACTCTTTTCAGCAATCAAGAATGGTTGGTGCATCCGCAAGGAGAGTGCTTTTGGTGCTGTTGCGCTTTGGATGTGACTGGAGTTGGTTGAGATGATGTGCGGTTGGTCAGTTCAGGACAAACCCTGCAGCCACATTAGTTTTTTTTAATCTTTTGACCAATTTAGATGTTACGTATACAACAGAAAACAACATCGTTTGCAGATTGCTCAAAAAGGAGAAGAAACGGTGCCCAAATTGACTAAGCAAAGCCCTCCAAAATAGCCCAGCAATCACAAGTTCCTCTTCCTTTCTTTTGATCATTTTCTAGGTGTTACATGTATCAAAAGAGGCCAAATGTTATGATAGAAAACAACAGTTTTTTTTATGCCCAAGTTCAAAGAATAGCCCAACTATTTCCTAACCCAACAAGGATAAAAATAACCTAGCAGCAATAAGTTTAATTCGGTCGGCGCCAGCGGCAATGGCGCTCGTGGGTGTCGCTCCCCTTCTTGGAGGTGTCACTGTGGTGTGTCGGCACCTTGCTCTCTCCTACTTGATTGGTTGTCTTCGGACGAAAGCCTAAGTTCGATTCTAGATCGGCGGTGACGGCGTCCTCGGCGTCATTCCTGTGTTGGGAGCATTGTTTCGAATACGTAGTTTGGAGGTCCTTGTGTGCGTACCTTTGGCGCTCGCTGTTGTTCTGGATTTGGTTGTCCGAGGCGCTACATACGCCATCGTAGGTGATTCCAAGATGATGACTTTCTCGAGGTTGCCCGAGAGTCCCGACAACAATCTGCCAACTCTTTTCGGCAATCAAGAATGGTTGGTGCATCCGCAAGGAGAGTGCTTTTGGTGCTGTTGCGCTTTGGATGTGACCGGAGTTGGTTGAGATGATGTGCGGTTGGTCAGTTCAGGACAAACCCTGCAGCCACATTAGTTTTTTTTTTAATCTTTTGACCAATTTAGATGTTACGTATACAGCAGAAAACAACATCGTTTGCAGATTGCTCAAAAAGGAGAAGAAACGGTGCCCAAATTGACTAAGCAAAGCCCTCCAAAATAGCCCAGCAATCACAAGTTCCTCTTCCTTTCTTTTGATCATTTTCTAGGTGTTACATGTATCAAAAGAGGCCAAATGTTATGATAGAAAACAACAGTTTTTTTTATGCCCAAGTTCAAAGAATAGCCCAACTATTTCCTAACCCAACAAGGATAAAAATAACCTAGCAGCAATAAGTTTAATTCGGTCGGCGCCAGCGGCAATGGCGCTCATGGGTGTCGCTCCCCTTCTTGGAGGTGTCACTGTGGTGTGTCGGCACCTTGCTCTCTCCTACTTGATTGGTTGTCTTCGGACGAAAGCCTAAGTTCGATTCTAGATCGGCGGTGACGGCGTCCTCGGCGTCATTCCTGTGTTGGGAGCATTGTTTCGAATACGTAGTTTGGAGGTCCTTGTGTGCGTACCTTTGGCGCTCGCTGTTGTTCTAGATTTGGTTGTCCGAGGCGCTACATACGCCATCGTAGGTGATTCCAAGATGATGACTTTCTCGAGGTTGCCCGAGAGTCCCGACAACAATCTGCCAACTCTTTTCGGCAATCAAGAATGGTTGGTGCATCCGCAAGGAGAGTGCTTTTGGTGCTGTTGCGCTTTGGATGTGACTGGAGTTGGTTGAGATGATGTGCGGTTGGTCAGTTCAGGACAAACCCTGCAGCCACATTAGTTTTTTTTAATCTTTTGACCAATTTAGATGTTACGTATACAGCAGAAAACAACATCGTTTGCAGATTGCTCAAAAAGGAGAAGAAACGGTGCCCAAATTGACTAAGCAAAGCCCTCCAAAATAGCCCAGCAATCACAAGTTCCTCTTCCTTTCTTTTGATCATTTTCTAGGTGTTACATGTATCAAAAGAGGCCAAATGTTATGATAGAAAACAACAGCTTTTTTATGCCCAAGTTCAAAGAATAGCCCAACTATTTCCTAACCCAACAAGGATAAAAATAACCTAGCAGCAATAAGTTTAATTCGGTCGGCGCCAGCGGCAATGGCGCTCGTGGGTGTCGCTCCCCTTCTTGGAGGTGTCACTGTGGTGTGTCGGCACCTTGCTCTCTCCTACTTGATTGGTTGTCTTCGGACGAAAGCCTAAGTTCGATTCTAGATCGGCGGTGACGGCGTCCTCGGCGTCATTCCTGTGTTGGGAGCATTGTTTCGAATACGTAGTTTGGAGGTCCTTGTGTGCGTACCTTTGGCGCTCGCTGTTGTTCTGGATTTGGTTGTCCGAGGCGCTACATACGCCATCGTAGGTGATTCCAAGATGATGACTTTCTCGAGGTTGCCCGAGAGTCCCGACAACAATCTGCCAACTCTTTTCGGCAATCAAGAATGGTTGGTGCATCCGCAAGGAGAGTGCTTTTGGTGCTGTTGCGCTTTGGATGTGACCGGAGTTGGTTGAGATGATGTGCGGTTGGTCAGTTCAGGACAAACCCTGCAGCCACATTAGTTTTTTTTTAATCTTTTGACCAATTTAGATGTTACGTATACAGCAGAAAACAACATCGTTTGCAGATTGCTCAAAAAGGAGAAGAAACGGTGCCCAAATTGACTAAGCAAAGCCCTCCAAAATAGCCCAGCAATCACAAGTTCCTCTTCCTTTCTTTTGATCATTTTCTAGGTGTTACATGTATCAAAAGAGGCCAAATGTTATGATAGAAAACAACAGTTTTTTTTATGCCCAAGTTCAAAGAATAGCCCAACTATTTCCTAACCCAACAAGGATAAAAATAACCTAGCAGCAATAAGTTTAATTCGGTCGGCGCCAGCGGCAATGGCGCTCATGGGTGTCGCTCCCCTTCTTGGAGGTGTCACTGTGGTGTGTCGGCACCTTGCTCTCTCCTACTTGATTGGTTGTCTTCGGACGAAAGCCTAAGTTCGATTCTAGATCGGCGGTGACGGCGTCCTCGGCGTCATTCCTGTATTGGGAGCATTGTTTCGAATACGTAGTTTGGAGGTCCTTGTGTGCGTACCTTTGGCGCTCGCTGTTGTTCTAGATTTGGTTGTCCGAGGCGCTACATACGCCATCGTAGGTGATTCCAAGATGATGACTTTCTCGAGGTTGCCCGAGAGTCCCGACAACAATCTGCCAACTCTTTTCGGCAATCAAGAATGGTTGGTGCATCCGCAAGGAGAGTGCTTTTGGTGCTGTTGCGCTTTGGATGTGACTGGAGTTGGTTGAGATGATGTGCGGTTGGTCAGTTCAGGACAAACCCTGCAGCCACATTAGTTTTTTTTAATCTTTTGACCAATTTAGATGTTACGTATACAGCAGAAAACAACATCGTTTGCAGATTGCTCAAAAAGGAGAAGAAACGATGCCCAAATTGACTAAGCAAAGCCCTCCAAAATAGCCCAGCAATCACAAGTTCCTCTTCCTTTCTTTTGATCATTTCTAGGTGTTACATGTATCAAAAGAGGCCAAATGTTATGATAGAAAACAACAGTTTTTTTTATGCCCAAGTTCAAAGAATAGCCCAACTATTTCCTAACCCAACAAGGATAAAAATAACCTAGCAGCAATAAGTTTAATTCGGTCGGCGCCAGCGGCAATGGCGCTCGTGGGTGTCGCTCCCCTTCTTGGAGGTGTCACTGTGGTGTGTCGGCACCTTGCTCTCTCCTACTTGATTGGTTGTCTTCGGACGAAAGCCTAAGTTCGATTCTAGATCGGCGGTGACGGCGTCCTCGGCGTCATTCCTGTGTTGGGAGCATTGTTTCGAATACGTAGTTTGGAGGTCCTTGTGTGCGTACCTTTGGCGCTCGCTGTTGTTCTGGATTTGGTTGTCCGAGGCGCTACATACGCCATCGTAGGTGATTCCAAGATGATGACTTTCTCGAGGTTGCCCGAGAGTCCCGACAACAATCTGCCAACTCTTTTCGGCAATCAAGAATGGTTGGTGCATCCGCAAGGAGAGTGCTTTTGGTGCTGTTGCGCTTTGGATGTGACTGGAGTTGGTTGAGATGATGTGCGGTTGGTCAGTTCAGGACAAACCCTGCAGCCACATTAGTTTTTTTTTTAATCTTTTGACCAATTTAGATGTTACGTATACAGCAGAAAACAACATCGTTTGCAGATTGCTCAAAAAGGAGAAGAAACGGTGCCCAAATTGACTAAGCAAAGCCCTCCAAAATAGCCCAGCAATCACAAGTTCCTCTTCCTTTCTTTTGATCATTTTCTAGGTGTTACATGTATCAAAAGAGGCCAAATGTTATGATAGAAAACAACAGTTTTTTTATGCCCAAGTTCAAAGAATAGCCCAACTATTTCCTAACCCAACAAGGATAAAAATAACCTAGCAGCAATAAGTTTAATTCGGTCGGCGCCAGCGGCAATGGCGCTCGTGGGTGTCGCTCCCCTTCTTGGAGGTGTCACTGTGGTGTGTCGGCACCTTGCTCTCTCCTACTTGATTGGTTGTCTTCGGACGAAAGCCTAAGTTCGATTCTAGATCGGCGGTGACGGCGTCCTCGGCGTCATTCCTGTGTTGGGAGCATTGTTTCGAATACGTAGTTTGGAGGTCCTTGTGTGCGTACCTTTGGCGCTCGCTGTTGTTCTAGATTTGGTTGTCCGAGGCGCTACATACGCCATCGTAGGTGATTCCAAGATGATGACTTTCTCGAGGTTGCCCGAGAGTCCCGACAACAATCTGCCAACTCTTTTCGGCAATCAAGAATGGTTGGTGCATCCGCAAGGAGAGTGCTTTTGGTGCTGTTGCGCTTTGGATGTGACTGGAGTTGGTTGAGATGATGTGCGGTTGGTCAGTTCAGGACAAACCCTGCAGCCACATTAGTTTTTTTTAATCTTTTGACCAATTTAGATGTTACGTATACAGCAGAAAACAACATCGTTTGCAGATTGCTCAAAAAGGAGAAGAAACGGTGCCCAAATTGACTAAGCAAAGCCCTCCAAAATAGCCCAGCAATCACAAGTTCCTCTTCCTTTCTTTTGATCATTTTCTAGGTGTTACATGTATCAAAAGAGGCCAAATGTTATGATAGAAAACAACAGTTTTTTTTATGCCCAAGTTCAAAGAATAGCCCAACTATTTCCTAACCCAACAAGGATAAAAATAACCTAGCAGCAATAAGTTTAATTCGGTCGGCGCCAGCGGCAATGGCGCTCGTGGGTGTCGCTCCCCTTCTTGGAGGTGTCACTGTGGTGTGTCGGCACCTTGCTCTCTCCTACTTGATTGGTTGTCTTCGGACGAAAGCCTAAGTTCGATTCTAGATCGGCGGTGACGGCGTCCTCGGCGTCATTCCTGTGTTGGGAGCATTGTTTCGAATACGTAGTTTGGAGGTCCTTGTGTGCGTACCTTTGGCGCTCGCTGTTGTTCTGGATTTGGTTGTCCGAGGCGCTACATACGGCATCGTAGGTGATTCCAAGATGATGACTTTCTCGAGGTTGCCCGAGAGTCCCGACAACAATCTGCCAACTCTTTTCGGCAATCAAGAATGGTTGGTGCATCCGCAAGGAGAGTGCTTTTGGTGCTGTTGCGCTTTGGATGTGACTGGAGTTGGTTGAGATGATGTGCGGTTGGTCAGTTCAGGACAAACCCTGCAGCCACATTAGTTTTTTTTTTAATCTTTTGATCAATTTAGATGTTACGTATACAGCAGAAAACAACATCGTTTGCAGATTGCTCAAAAAGGAGAAGAAACGGTGCCCAAATTGACTAAGCAAAGCCCTCCAAAATAGCCCAGCAATCACAAGTTCCTCTTCCTTTCTTTTGATCATTTTCTAGGTGTTACATGTATCAAAAGAGGCCAAATGTTATGATAGAAAACAACAGTTTTTTTTATGCCCAAGTTCAAAGAATAGCCCAACTATTTCCTAACCCAACAAGGATAAAAATAACCTAGCAGCAATAAGTTTAATTCGGTCGGCGCCAGCGGCAATGGCGCTCATGGGTGTCGCTCCCCTTCTTGGAGGTGTCACTGTGGTGTGTCGGCACCTTGCTCTCTCCTACTTGATTGGTTGTCTTCGGACGAAAGCCTAAGTTCGATTCTAGATCGGCGGTGACGGCGTCCTCGGCGTCATTCCTGTGTTGGGAGCATTGTTTCGAATACGTAGTTTGGAGGTCCTTGTGTGCGTACCTTTGGCGCTCGCTGTTGTTCTGGATTTGGTTGTCCGAGGCGCTACATACGCCATCGTAGGTGATTCCAAGATGATGACTTTCTCGAGGTTGCCCGAGAGTCCCGACAACAATCTGCCAACTCTTTTCGGCAATCAAGAATGGTTGGTGCATCCGCAAGGAGAGTGCTTTTGGTGCTGTTGCGCTTTGGATGTGACTGGAGTTGGTTGAGATGATGTGCGGTTGGTCAGTTCAGGACAAACCCTGCAGCCACATTAGTTTTTTTTAATCTTTTGACCAATTTAGATGTTACGTATACAGCAGAAAACAACATCGTTTGCAGATTGCTCAAAAAGGAGAAGAAACGGTGCCCAAATTGACTAAGCAAAGCCCTCCAAAATAGCCCAGCAATCACAAGTTCCTCTTCCTTTCTTTTGATCATTTTCTAGGTGTTACATGTATCAAAAGAGGCCAAATGTTATGATAGAAAACAACAGTTTTTTTTATGCCCAAGTTCAAAGAATAGCCCAACTATTTCCTAACCCAACAAGGATAAAAATAACCTAGCAGCAATAAGTTTAATTCGGTCGGCGCCAGCGGCAATGGCGCTCGTGGGTGTCGCTCCCCTTCTTGGAGGTGTCACTGTGGTGTGTCGGCACCTTGCTCTCTCCTACTTGATTGGTTGTCTTCGGACGAAAGCCTAAGTTCGATTCTAGATCGGCGGTGACGGCGTCCTCGGCGTCATTCCTGTGTTGGGAGCATTGTTTCGAATACGTAGTTTGGAGGTCCTTGTGTGCGTACCTTTGGCGCTCGCTGTTGTTCTGGATTTGGTTGTCCGAGGCGCTACATACGCCATCGTAGGTGATTCCAAGATGATGACTTTCTCGAGGTTGCCCGAGAGTCCCGACAACCATCTGCCAACTCTTTTCGGCAATCAAGAATGGTTGGTGCATCCGCAAGGAGAGTGCTTTTGGTGCTGTTGCGCTTTGGATGTGACTGGAGTTGGTTGAGATGATGTGCGGTTGGTCAGTTCAGGACAAACCCTGCAGCCACATTAGTTTTTTTTAATCTTTTGACCAATTTAGATGTTACGTATACAGCAGAAAACAACATCGTTTGCAGATTGCTCAAAAAGGAGAAGAAACGGTGCCCAAATTGACTAAGCAAAGCCCTCCAAAATAGCCCAGCAATCACAAGTTCCTCTTCCTTTCTTTTGATCATTTTCTAGGTGTTACATGTATCAAAAGAGGCCAAATGTTATGATAGAAAACAACAGTTTTTTTTATGCCCAAGTTCAAAGAATAGCCCAACTATTTCCTAACCCAACAAGGATAAAAATAACCTAGCAGCAATAAGTTTAATTCGGTCGGCGCCAGCGGCAATGGCGCTCGTGGGTGTCGCTCCCCTTCTTGGAGGTGTCACTGTGGTGTGTCGGCACCTTGCTCTCTCCTACTTGATTGGTTGTCTTCGGACGAAAGCCTAAGTTCGATTCTAGATCGGCGGTGACAGCGTCCTCGGCGTCATTCCTGTGTTGGGAGCATTGTTTCGAATACGTAGTTTGGAGGTCCTTGTGTGCGTACCTTTGGCGCTCGCTGTTGTTCTGGATTTGGTTGTCCGAGGCGCTACATACGGCATCGTAGGTGATTCCAAGATGATGACTTTCTCGAGGTTGCCCGAGAGTCCCGACAACAATCTGCCAACTCTTTTCGGCAATCAAGAATGGTTGGTGCATCCGCAAGGAGAGTGCTTTTGGTGCTGTTGCGCTTTGGATGTGACTGGAGTTGGTTGAGATGATGTGCGGTTGGTCAGTTCAGGACAAACCCTGCAGCCACATTAGTTTTTTTTAATCTTTTGACCAATTTAGATGTTACGTATACAGCAGAAAACAACATCGTTTGCAGATTGCTCAAAAAAGAGAAGAAACGGTGCCCAAATTGACTAAGCAAAGCCCTCCAAAATAGCCCAGCAATCACAAGTTCCTCTTCCTTTCTTTTGATCATTTTCTAGGTGTTACATGTATCAAAAGAGGCCAAATGTTATGATAGAAAACAACAGTTTTTTTTATGCCCAAGTTCAAAGAATAGCCCAACTATTTCCTAACCCAACAAGGATAAAAATAACCTAGCAGCAATAAGTTTAATTCGGTCGGCGCCAGCGGCAATGGCGCTCGTGGGTGTCGCTCCCCTTCTTGGAGATGTCACTGTGGTTGTCGGCACCTTGCTCTCTCCTACTTGATTGGTTGTCTTCGGACGAAAGCCTAAGTTCGATTCTAGATCGGTGGTGACGGCGTCCTCGGCGTCATTCCTGTGTTGGGAGCATTGTTTCGAATACGTAGTTTGGAGGTCCTTGTGTGCGTACCTTTGGCGCTCGCTGTTGTTCTAGATTTGGTTGTCCGAGGCGCTACATACGCCATCGTAGGTGATTCCAAGATGATGACTTTCTAGAGGTTGCCCGAGAGTCCCGACAACAATCTGCCAACTCTTTTCGGCAATCAAGAATGGTTGGTGCATCCGCAAGGAGAGTGCTTTTGGTGCTGTTGCGCTTTGGATGTGACTGGAGTTGGTTGAGATGATGTGCGGTTGGTCAATTCAGGACAAACCCTGCAGCCACATTAGTTTTTTTTTAATCTTTTGACCAATTTAGATGTTACGTATACAGCAGAAAACAACATCGTTTGCAGATTGCTCAAAAAGGAGAAGAAACGGTGCCCAAATTGACTAAGCAAAGCCCTCCAAAATAGCCCAGCAAACACAAGTTCCTCTTCCTTTCTTTTGATCATTTTCTAGGTGTTACATGTATCAAAAGAGGCCAAATGTTATGATAGAAAACAACAGTTTTTTTTATGCCCAAGTTCAAAGAATAGCCCAACTATTTCCTAACCCAACAAGGATAAAAATAACCTAGCAGCAATAAGTTTAATTCGGTCGGCGCCAGCGGCAATGGCGCTCGTGGGTGTCGCTCCCCTTCTTGGAGGTGTCACTGTGGTGTGTCGGCACCTTGCTCTCTCCTACTTGATTGGTTGTCTTCGGACGAAAGCCTAAGTTCGATTCTAGATCGGCGGTGACGGCGTCCTCGGCGTCATTCCTGTGTTGGGAGCATTGTTTCGAATACGTAGTTTGGAGGTCCTTGTGTGCGTACCTTTGGCGCTCGCTGTTGTTCTAGATTTGGTTGTCCGAGGCGCTACATACGCCATCGTAGGTGATTCCAAGATGATGACTTTCTCGAGGTTGCCCGAGAGTCCCGACAACAATCTGCCAACTCTTTTCGGCAATCAAGAATGGTTGGTGCATCCGCAAGGAGAGTGCTTTTGGTGCTGTTGCGCTTTGGATGTGACTGGAGTTGGTTGAGATGATGTGCGGTTGGTCAGTTCAGGACAAACCCTGCAGCCACATTAGTTTTTTTTTAATCTTTTGACCAATTTAGATGTTACGTATACAGCAGAAAACAACATCGTTTGCAGATTGCTCAAAAAGGAGAAGAAACGGTGCCCAAATTGACTAAACAAAGCCCTCCAAAATAGCCCAGCAATCACAAGTTCCTCTTCCTTTCTTTTGATCATTTTCTAGGTGTTACATGTATCAAAAGAGGCCAAATGTTATGATAGAAAACAACAGTTTTTTTATGCCCAAGTTCAAAGAATAGCCCAACTATTTCCTAACCCAACAAGGATAAAAATAACCTAGCAGCAATAAGTTTAATTCGGTCGGCGCCAGCGGCAATGGCGCTCGTGGGTGTCGCTCCCCTTCTTGGAGGTGTCACTGTGGTGTGTCGGCACCTTGCTCTCTCCTACTTGATTGGTTGTCTTCGAACGAAAGCCTAAGTTCGATTCTAGATCGGCGGTGACGGCGTCCTCGGCGTCATTCCTGTGTTGGGAGCATTGTTTCGAATACGTAGTTTGGAGGTCCTTGTGTGCGTACCTTTGGCGCTCGCTGTTGTTCTGGATTTGGTTGTCCGAGGCGCTACATACGTCATCGTAGGTGATTCCAAGATGATGACTTTCTCGAGGTTGCCCGAGAGTCCCGACAACAATCTGCCAACTCTTTTCGGCAATCAAGAATGGTTGGTGCATCCGCAAGGAGAGTGCTTTTGGTGCTGTTGCGCTTTGGATGTGACCGGAGTTGGTTGAGATGATGTGCGGTTGGTCAGTTCAGGACAAACCCTGCAGCCACATTAGTTTTTTTTTAATCTTTTGACCAATTTAGATGTTACGTATACAGCAGAAAACAACATCGTTTGCAGATTGCTCAAAAAGGAGAAGAAACGGTGCCCAAATTGACTAAGCAAAGCCCTCCAAAATAGCCCAGCAATCACAAGTTCCTCTTCCTTTCTTTTGATCATTTTCTAGGTGTTACATCTATCAAAAGAGGCCAAATGTTATGATAGAAAACAACAGTTTTTTTATGCCCAAGTTCAAAGAATAGCCCAACTATTTCCTAACCCAACAAGGATAAAAATAACCTAGCAGCAATAAGTTTAATTCGGTCGGCGCCAGCGGCAATGGCGCTCGTGGGTGTCGCTCCCCTTCTTGGAGGTGTCACTGTGGTGTGTCGGCACCTTGCTCTCTCCTACTTGATTGGTTGTCTTCGGACGAAAGCCTAAGTTCGATTCTAGATCGGCGGTGACGGCGTCCTCGGCGTCATTCCTGTGTTGGGAGCATTGTTTCGAATACGTAGTTTGGAGGTCCTTGTGTGCGTACCTTTGGCGCTCGCTGTTGTTCTAGATTTGGTTGTCCGAGGCGCTACATACGCCATCGTAGGTGATTCCAAGATGATGACTTTCTCGAGGTTGCCCGAGAGTCCCGACAACAATCTGCCAACTCTTTTCGGCAATCAAGAATGGTTGGTGCATCCGCAAGGAGAGTGCTTTTGGTGCTGTTGCGCTTTGGATGTGACTGGAGTTGGTTGAGATGATGTGCGGTTGGTCAGTTCAGGACAAACCCTGCAGCCACATTAGTTTTTTTTAATCTTTTGACCAATTTAGATGTTACGTATACAGCAGAAAACAACATCGTTTGCAGATTGCTCAAAAAGGAGAAGAAACGGTGCCCAAATTGACTAAGCAAAGCCCTCCAAAATAGCCCAGCAATCACAAGTTCCTCTTCCTTTCTTTTGATCATTTTCTAGGTGTTACATGTATCAAAAGAGGCCAAATGTTATGATAGAAAACAACAGTTTTTTTTATGCCCAAGTTCAAAGAATAGCCCAACTATTTCCTAACCCAACAAGGATAAAAATAACCTAGCAGCAATAAGTTTAATTCGGTCGGCGCCAGCGGCAATGGCGCTCGTGGGTGTCGCTCCCCTTCTTGGAGGTGTCACTGTGGTGTGTCGGCACCTTGCTCTCTCCTACTTGATTGGTTGTCTTCGGACGAAAGCCTAAGTTCGATTCTAGATCGGCGGTGACGGCGTCCTCGGCGTCATTCCTGTGTTGGGAGCATTGTTTCGAATACGTAGTTTGGAGGTCCTTGTGTGCGTACCTTTGGCGCTCGCTGTTGTTCTGGATTTGGTTGTCCGAGGCGCTACATACGCCATCGTAGGTGATTCCAAGATGATGACTTTCTCGAGGTTGCCCGAGAGTCCCGACAACAATCTGCCAACTCTTTTCGGCAATCAAGAATGGTTGGTGCATCCGCAAGGAGAGTGCTTTTGGTGCTGTTGCGCTTTGGATGTGACTGGAGTTGGTTGAGATGATGTGCGGTTGGTCAGTTCAGGACAAACCCTGCAGCCACATTAGTTTTTTTTAATCTTTTGACCAATTTAGATGTTACGTATACAGCAGAAAACAACATCGTTTGCAGATTGCTCAAAAAGGAGAAGAAACGGTGCCCAAATTGACTAAGCAAAGCCCTCCAAAATAGCCCAGCAATCACAAGTTCCTCTTCCTTTCTTTTGATCATTTTCTAGGTGTTACATGTATCAAAAGAGGCCAAATGTTATGATAGAAAACAACAGTTTTTTTTATGCCCAAGTTCAAAGAATAGCCCAACTATTTCCTAACCCAACAAGGATAAAAATAACCTAGCAGCAATAAGTTTAATTCGGTCGGCGCCAGCGGCAATGGCGCTCGTGGGTGTCGCTCCCCTTCTTGGAGGTGTCACTGTGGTGTGTCGGCACCTTGCTCTCTCCTACTTGATTGGTTGTCTTCGGACGAAAGCCGAAGTTCGATTCTAGATCGGCGGTGATGGCGTCCTCGGCGTCATTCCTGTGTTGGGAGCATTGTTTCGAATACGTAGTTTGGAGGTCCTTGTGTGCGTACCTTTGGCGCTCGCTGTTGTTCTGGATTTGGTTGTCCGAGGCGCTACATACGGCATCGTAGGTGATTCCAAGATGATGACTTTCTCGAGGTTGCCCGAGAGTCCCGACAACAATCTGCCAACTCTTTTCGGCAATCAAGAATGGTTGGTGCATCCGCAAGGAGAGTGCTTTTGGTGCTGTTGCGCTTTGGATGTGACTGGAGTTGGTTGAGATGATGTGCGGTTGGTCAGTTCAGGACAAACCCTTTGTGTTGGATTTGATTGTGTATGTTAGAGTTGGTGTGGTATTTTTTTCTCACCGGCGTGTGGTAGAAAATTGCCTTATCCTTGTACAGTACATGGATAAATAGTGTGTCCTTTTTGAGAATCGGCGTCGGAGATGTCCCAACATCTTTAAAATGATGAAATGAAAGAAAATGAACTTGTTGCTTTTCTTTTAGGGGTAAAGCAAATTTTATTGATCAAAGTCCACATGTTGTGGGATACAAGCTACATCATGTGGTTGGCCTAGCCACATACGGCGTCCATGATCGAGAGAAAGAGAAAACCTTGCTACACTATGAGCTCGCCGCTCGCCCTTCAAAAGAGAAATTACAATTAAACTTATTGCTGCTAAGTTATTTTATCCTTCCACATGTTGTGGGATACAAGCTAGATCATGTGGTTGGCCTAGCCACATACGGGGCGTCCATGATTGAGAGAAAGAGAAAACCTTGCTACACTATGAGCAGTGGTATTCGCCGCTCGCCCTTCGAAATAGAAATTACAATTAAACTTATTGCTGCTAGGTTATTTTTATCCTTGCTGGGTTAGGAAATACTAGCGCTGAAGAAGCGCGGCGCACGCCGCGTCCGTGACCGATTCCGTCTGTATTTTACGAAAATAAGCAAGAAAACAACATGTATCATGCGAGAAAATAAAATAAAAAGAAGAATATTAATTCTATCTTTACCCCATGATCTACGTAGGCACGTAACAAACATTAAATGATTTAACAATTAGGTAAACCGGCTGGTCTATTAATATTTTTTCATAAGAACGCATTTTCCCCTTTTGTAAGTAAAAAAAAAGTGATGGGCACGATAGTAATATGTAGTTGAATTCATTCTCATATGTCATGTTTGATCAATAGTGAGATTGAATGGGATTGCTACCAATGTGTAGACCCTATAGTAGGGAAATATTTCTTGTCCTGTGTGACGCCCCTGCTCGACCATGCACTATTCATACACGCAAATGCACACGATCGAGATCAGAGACTCACGGGAAGATATCACATCACAACTCTAAACACAAATAAAAGTCATACAAGCTTTATATTACAAGCCAGAGGCCTCGAGGGCATGAATACATAAGTTCGCGAACAAGCGTCAGCGGAAACAACATAATATCTGAGTACAGACATAAAAGGGAAACAAGTTTGCCTTAAGAAGGCTAGCACAAACAGCGACACTGATCAAAAAGGCGCAGGCCTCCTGCCTGGGAACCTTCGAATCTACTCCTGGTCATCGGTCTCCATGTAGTAGAAGGCTCAACCGGTAGGGTAGTAGTAGTCGGCGGGATTAGCTGGCTCTTGGGCTCCGTCATCTGATCACAGCAAACGAGTATGGGGAAAAGAAGGAAGCAAAGCAACCGTGAGTACTCATCCAAAGTACTCGCAAGACTTACATCAGAACTATACTAAGTATGCATTGGTATCAGAGGAAGGGGCTGTATCTATGGACTATAATGCAGAAATGCCAGAATAGAGGGGGGAAGACCTAGCCTATCAAAGACTAGCATCTTCAGCGTCTTGCAGCATTAGAAGAGTGCAGATTAGCATGTTATAAAGTAACAAGCATGTAGAAGCAAAGCCCAGAGATCCTTCCTCGACTCCCTGCGAGAAAGCGACCCCGGAGCTTACAGTTAAAGTAACATGTATTCAGTTCAAGTTGTAGTAGATCGGGATACAACACTGAGCGTCCTATTACCGTGGACACGGCTATTCGAATAGATAACTTCCCTCCAGGGGTGCACTACTATTACCCAGCACACTCGATTACATCTGGCCGGACACACTTTCCGGGTAATGCTCGGCCTCGGGTAATCGACACGACGCAGTCCTACCTAGGCTCAACAGAGAGGTCAGCACGCCGGTCTAAATCCTAAGTGCGAAGGGGTCTTGGGCCATCGCCCTCTGCACTCCTGCACGTTGCGAGACTGGCCGGGGCCCAAGCGTGACTGTGGAAGCACCAACAGACGTAACCAGCTCACCCCAACAATCAGCCCGCATCTCTGAGTTGTGACATCTGAAGAGCTTTCGGCTAATACATACGACGTAGAGGGTCCCATAACCATTATCCCACGTGGTGGTAGTGCGTATAGGACAACGGCCAACTCAGATCAAATACCCAAATCCATTAGTGTGTTGGGAGCTCGCGGTGACGATCAGTACTCCTGTCGTCCCGTCTCGAGGAAGTGCAACAAGGGTCAGGCCCATGTAGGGTAACACAGCAGAAAACAAAAAATTTCCGACCTACGCACCAGCCCAGGACCACTATGGAGACTGCATACAAGGTTTGATCTTTTTCGTTACCGACTCGTTGCGCAGCGGAAGTAGAGTCGATGACGATCGGCGGTGCAGATCCCCGCAGCTAGGATTTACAACCTCCCAACCGCGAGGATGTACTCCCTCGACTGCCCCTCGGACAGCCCTCCGGGAGGCGGTCAGACAGTCCCTCGGACGGTGTCGCGGACAACCCTCCGGGAGGACCTTCGAAACTTGGACGGTCACTCGGACAACCCTTCGGGAGGACCCTCAAAACTCGGACGGTCACTCGGACAGCCCTCCGGGAGGCACTCTCGAACTAAGACCGAAACTACGATCTCTGTACAGAGTTGCACACATACGGTGTCATCTATCCGGCAGGGCTTCGCCGTCCAGAACTAGTTCCCACCGGAACCCAGACAGCCTTTCGGCTCTACGAAACTATTTCGCTGGGAGGGAGAGAGAAGCCAGAAATGTCATGGCATGTGTATGAGAGCAAGCATGAGGTTTGGAGAGCACCCCTCCACCTCTATTTATAGGAAAGCCAAGGGGTAGGATGGGCACTTCCAAAAAACCCAAAATGCCCATGAAAGAACACTTCCATAAGGGCATAAAGGAGAAGTAATGGAGCAAGTGGGGCTCCATGGAGGAGCCCACATGTGGCCGGCCAACTCTCTTGGCCCCCCCCCCCAAGGGGGGTTTCTTAGCCCCCAAGCCTTCTAGAAGCCTTTTGGGAAATATCCCAAAAGGTGCTTTCCAAAAAATATCCATAAAGCACTTTCACTATTCACAAAGACATTTTTCTGCGTCCGTTAAATCCCAAATTATTTCTGTGTGCCTAGAACAATTCCAGTACCCACTAAAACAATTTTGAACGCATTCCGAAACAATTCCGGAACAATGTTTTTCTTCAGCGAAAAGCTACCATAGCGGTTCCGGCTGCTCCGGAACATTTCCGGTTTTTGCTCCGGAAAAATCCCACAAGTTTCCAGAACGATTCTGGCACCCTCCAAGAATTTCCAGACGTGTGCCGAAACCAATTTGACTTAATGGTATACCATGAAACAACTTTTCAGTTTTACCGGAACTATTCCGATGTCCTCTCCTGAACGTTTCCGTTTCGTCCGAAACTTTTTCGGTGATTTTCTCTCAGACTCCTTGTCTAGTATTCAACAGATAGATGACCCTTAAGCGTGTGACCCTATAGGTTCGGTGAAGTATAGACATAACCCAGAACACTTTCCGATCAATGATCAACATCGGAGCCGTGGACACCCATATTGACCCCTATACCCACACGAATGAATATTCGAGTGAACCTCCAGTTGCCGTGTGCTATTCCTGTTGCTTCGCGATATGTTACAAATACCCGAGGTGAGATTTATTGCATCCCCATGGATCAACAACTTGTCCACCATGCAAGTTACCTCGTTACCGGTTTTGTTCTCTTTTCTCGTTTCCGTGTTCCGGCATCCCAGTGATCAAATCACAATGTGTCTGGCTAGACGATGATGGATACCGTAACACCGAGAGGGCCCGAGAATATCTCTCCATCGTCGAAGGAGCAAATCCCAATCTTGAGCTATCAAGTTACTTGACATACTTTTCCATGAACCCGTAAGCCGCCGTAATAGCCACCCATTTACGGATGACGTTTAACAAACCCCAAAGTTCATGAAGCAAGCATGAAGAAAATCGATACTCTCATGGTCTAAGGAATTATGCAAACGTAAACCATCTATGTGTTATTAACCATTAACTTGTGACGAATGTATCTCATAGCATAACATCAATTCGGGTCGATTCAACACAAGTGTTCTCCTAACATTGTGCCCTCAAAATTGCCGACATAGACATGCCCATGATCAGGAAAACAGGACCATCATGCAACACTTGAGCTAGTCTTAGAGGCATGACTAGGAATACATTTTACCGTTTATTATTCCACACGTGCATCTGAGTCTTCCTTCGAGCCTCGTGGTTATTGTAGACTCGAGAACCATAGCAGTTATAGCATGGAACATAAACATAATCATGATCATGGAGATAAACAATAACATTTATTATTGCCTCTAGGGCATATCTCCTACAGCCCATCCCTCTCTAGGGCGGTCTCTGCCTGCCCGGCCGCGCCTCGTAATTATCTCGCGGGTACCCTCCAGGTCAACCCGACTCCACATTTCCCCGCGGGTACCCCTCGGGGTCGACCCGTCTGCAACAAAGGTCTGAGGTAAAAGCCATGGTAACCGTGTGTTCAAAACATCAAAGGGAACCCAAGGAATCACCCTCGATGTAATTCGTCAAGGAGAACCAGGAGGAATCACCCTCGATGGTCCACACTTGAGGGGTTGCACGACCGAGTCTGTGACGCCCTGAGACCGATGCCACAGATTCCTTCCATTTATTTTCCGTCGGTGCCATGTGATTCGTTTGCTTGTTGTACTTCGTCATGTCATCATGTGCATTTCATCCACATGTTTTCATAAAACTTGCATCCGTTCGTAGTTGTCATTCTCCTCGTTCTTTCCGTTGTCCGTTTCGAGACCCGACACACTCGCACGCGCCCGCGGCACATCCGAAATATTATTTTATAAGTGAGATAAAAATATTCTCGGAATGGGTTGAAAGTTGGCGTGCGGTCTTATTATATTGTAGGTAGACCGCCTGCCAAATTTCGTTTCATTCGGAGGTCGTTTGATGCCCCAACGGATAACTATAGCGGCACTATAGCCGGTAAAAACGTCGGACGTTTTTGGTGTTCCGAAGACCGTGCCGGGCTGCTATCCTCTCTCTTCTCTCAGCCCAATTCACTCCCACACAGCCCACCTAGCCCAGCTAACCCTTTCCTCTGTCCGGAGCCGTCCGATTACGATCAGAGGGTCCGAAAACACCCCCCAAACCCTCAACCCTAGCATCCCTGCCTATTTAAACCACCTCCCCTTGCCATTTTTGGGCAACCCTAGCCCTTCCTCGAAATCCGCGCCGCCAGCCACTTCCCACCGCTCCTCCGCCGCCACTTGGCGCTCCACCCCGCCAGCGCCCGCCCGGCCCGAGGCGCCCGCCGCCGCAGCCCGCAGGCGCCCGCACGCGCCCAAGCCAGGGAGCTCCCCGAGGCTCCCGTGCCCGAGCGCCGCCCCGAGCCTCGTCGGACCTCCTCCGCCGCACCTCGCGACGGCCGGCCTTGCCGGAGACCAGACCAGGCCAGCCCCGCCGCCCTCCTTCTCTCCTCCCCCCGTTTCTCTTCTTCTCTCCTTCTGACGGTCCTTCTCTCCCTCCCAGGAGCTCGCCCCGCCATGGATCCCCGAGCCCGACGCCATGGCCGCCTCGAGCTTCTTCCCGCAGGATCCGACCGGGAATGGATGGATCCGAGGAACCCCGGCCAGATCCGCCCGTCCGCGCCTCCCCCTGCGTCCCCTGCCCAGTGAATTTGTCAATTATTCCAGAGATGCCAGTTTTGCAGAAAAACCCTCCATGTTCATGCATTTAATAACTTAATAACCGGGCATCGGAATTAAACAAACTTTATACGCAAAATGCTTAGAATTTCATGTAGTTTCGTAATATCCAACTGTCATCCATGTTAAAAATGTTTAAAATTGCTGTTTGCATTAATTTGCATAAATGACTTGTTAAAATGATTTATTTCATAACCAGCTAACCGTAACTCCGAATTAAATAAACTTTATATGTAAATGGGGTAGAAAAATGTGTAGATTATCATGGTGCACTTTATTTTCCTGTTTAACAACATTAAAATTATGTAATAGGCAGAACAGTACCAAATTCGAAATTGCATATGAGGATTTTCCGGAATTGTTTTGTGTTGGTTCCGGCCTCATTTAAATTGCCTAGATAGGTAGATTAATTGTGCTTCACCTCTTGCCATGTTTAACAACATTTAATATTGTTGAGTAGCATAAACGGGAGTGAACTAAATAATTGTATGTGGAGTTGAGCTTCACTTAATGTGTAGTATTGCTTGTGCACTTTGCCATGCCATGCCTATTTTAAAACGGACATGCATCATACTTGGTTGTGCATCATGCCATGATTATGTTTGTGTGTTTACCATGTTGTTTGTTTCTTTCCGGTTGTGCTTCTTCTCGATAGTCCGGTTTCGTTCCGGAGTTGTGAGGAACCGTTCATCTACGATTGTTCGTCTTCTTCATGGATTCGGTCTTCTTCCTAGCGAGATTTCAGGCAAGATGATCATGACCTTGGATAACTTTACTATCTTTGCTTGCTAGTTGTCTCGTTGCTATCGCTATGTCGCGCTTCCTACCACATAAAGTCAGCCTCCCATATGCCATGATACAACCTCTAACCACCCTTACCCAGCAAACCGTTGTTTGGCTATGTTACCGCTTTGCTCAGCCCTTTTTTATAGCGTTGCTAGTTGCAGGTTGTTCCATGTTGGGACATGGATATCATGGGATACCACAATATCTATTATTTAATTAATGCATCTATATACTTGGTATTGGGTGGAAGGCTCAGCCTTTTGCCTAGTGTTTTGTTCCACTCAAGCCGCCCTAGTTTCCGTAATGCTGGTGTTATGATCCATGTTTAGCGTTCCTAACATGCTCAGGGGAATGGGACCCTCTTGACAGTTCGCTTTGAATAACCGCTTCCAGCAAGGCCCAACTTTGGTTTTACCATTTGCCAACATAATAATACTGAATTGAATAATTAATTTGCATAGGGAGTTAGCGCTACCCGAGGATTCTTAATTCAACATAATACAGGTGGGCCAGTGCTGATGGTGCTGGTCCAAAACAGAGCCACTTGCGGTACCTCCCTAGGCAACTGGGGTCTTTGGTAACTGTACGTAGTGTTCATCCGGTCGTGGCCTGAGACGAGATACGTGCGGCTACTATCAGGGTGTCGGCACGCCGGGAGGTCTTGCTGGAATTGTGTTACCATTGTCAAAATGTCTTGTGCACCGGGATTCCGAGGATACTTCGGGCTATCTCGAGGTTGAGGTTTTTCCACCGCAGCTTGTGTAGGCTTATGATGGGCCAGGTTGGAACACCCCTGCAGGGTTAAATCTTACGCGAAGCCGTGCCCGCGGTTATGTGGCGCTTGGATATTTATAACCTCCGGTTGTAGAGAACTCGACACTAAATCCTAATTAAAATACACCAACCGTGTGCGTAACCGTGACCGTCTCTTTTCGAGAAGTTCGAGAAGAGAACATGATGGGGTTATGTTTGACTCGTAAGTAGGTGTTCAGGATCACTTCTTGATCATTATTAGTTTGCGACCGTTATGCGTAGTTTATTCTTCTTATTGTTGTACTCGTAAGTTAGCCACCATATAATGCTTAGTGCTTGCTGCAACCTCACCACTTTACCCATTCCATACCCATTTGAGCTTTGATAGTCTTGCTACCCATGGTTATGGGATTGCTGAGTCCTCGTGGCTCACAGTTTACTACGACAACAGATGCAGGTACAGGTAATGTGATGATTTGGCGTGAGAGCGATGCGTGTTTGCTTTTGGAGTTCTTCTTCGTCGATCTTGGGATAGGTTCCGGGTCGGCATCCTGTGCTAGCAGGGTGGATGTCGTTCGAGTTTTTTCGTTTGATTTCATCCGTAGTCGGATGCTGCTCTTCTGTATGATGATTGCTATGTATTGATGTTTTATCGTATTCATGAGATGATTGTATGTATTTTTCTGTATCCCCATCTATTATGTACCTGGTACGATGTAATGATATCCACCTTGCATGCGTCTTCAATATGCGCTTCTATCCTTAGTGGGATTTTCAAGTCCCTTGAGAATAGGACCGCATATTGGGCGTGACAAGTTGGTATCAGAGCCTCGACCGACCATAGGAGCCCCCTTGATTGATCGAACCGCTGACGAGTCTAGAAGAAAAACTATTTTGAGTCTAGTTATATATCGGAGAGTAGGACTTCTTTTTATTCCTTATCCCCTTCGTCGCTCTGGTGAGGAATTGTGACGTAGGTGTTTTGATTCTACTATCTCTTCTCACTCAAATTTTTTTTAGGATCACGCGGGTATTGTTGGAATGGTTGCGATATCGGTGTGACGTGACTCTGTTCTTGGTGCCTCCTGACCATATGGATTGGACCCGGGGAGTTGAGCTCCAAGGGGTTTTGTCACACTCGCTATCGTTTCGGTTCCGACAATACCAGAGGACGCCGACATCGAAACGCTTCTATACTGTTTGTGGTGGCAAATAGTGCCGTGACTTTTCCCCAGTACTGGAGGAGATAGCTCGGATGATCCACTATGACTAGTATCGATGTGCTTTCGAAGGTCTGAGGTAGACGGATTTGCGAAGATTCGTGGTCGTGTGTGAAGGTTGCGGATTGGTTGCACCTGATTAGGATATTATTGTTGTTGTGTGCTGAGTAGGTTCCCATATCCGCAACCTGATCTTATAACCAAGAAGTTTCGGGAGTTCTTAGGTGGGAATTCAAGTATTACCTAGAATATCTTTTCCAATAGACACATGATACGATATGGGGTCTATCATATGTTTGTTCCGGCTTATTCTACAAGCCAAACCCTTGTGTTGTTTTTTGTTGTGGTATTCGAGTTGCTTCGAAGTCAAGTGTTGATTCCATTCCTTTTCCTAAGTGGTGTTCTTATATTTCTATGGGAGTGCTAATCCTTTTGATCATCGAGATTGTCATGACAATTCTTTTGCAACCGGCGTGCTTCTCTTCAAGTTAATCCGATCCTTTCAACGTTCGCAAGATCAATTCTCATGTTTCTTATCCGGTGTTCATTTCATCCTTCCTAAGTTGTCTTTATTTTCCCCACCCTCCCACCCCTTTTCTTTGCGGAGTCAAAATTCTCAAATCAAGTATCCATTTTATTCGTGAGAAGTCTTTCCATTCTTTTCCTTCAATGTTCTTATCCGGTGATTTCTCATGAAGATGTTCAGGAGCTACAAATTCATCATTTGTCGTTCTCATTTTCTTTTCGGTGGTTTCAATTCAAGCTTTTGGTGTTGATCATATCTCTTTTCCTCGTTTCAAATGCGTTCCCATGCCGGTGCACATCTTAATCACCCATCTCTCTCTATTCATTTGTTCCGGAGTCCTGAAGATATGTCAGAAGATTCATCTTTCCATTCAAGATCTGTTCGACATATTTAGAGGTTTTTATTTCATTCAAGCCATTTATTTCAACCAGTGCAATTCCTAGCTCAAGCATTCGTTCCAACGGTGTTTCTTTTGAGTGGGCCCATAACCCACAGGTCTTTTCCCAGGATCTTACCTGACTCTTCTAATTTTCCCGCAGTTATTCTCAAATTCTTTCAAAGTTTGACGTAAGAATGAATTCCAATCAGTCATATCCCTCTCCAAGATCGCTTCCTAATTCTTTTCAAATTTGGCTCAACTTTTCTATTTGTCATTATTCCGGAGTATCTCATAAACTCTTCATGGTGGTTCTCATCGTCATTCTCAGCATTGGAAGACCAAAGATGATTTTCTCTCATCCGTTCTCTTGAAGATTCGTGGTTCTAGCTTCATGCCATCCTCACAATTGTTTCAATCATGAGAAATTCTTTTCATACCCATCCGAAGCATTTCAGGAGTTGTTTTCGTTTTGATTCTCCGAAGGCCATTATTTCATAAGAGTTCTTCATTCGCAACGTTCATCTCTCGTTCTCAAATTCTTCTGGTGCATCGTTGAAGCATTCTCTAGTCAGCTCATGATCGCTTCGTTCTCTTGTAATTAATTCCCCTCAAGTATCCTTGTTCGTTTTCTAATTCTTCCCGGCGATTCGTTTTCTTTTCTTCGTTCGTTTTCAATTCTTATGGTGGTTCGTTCAAGATTCCTCTTCAGTTGTCATCGTATCAATTCATTCATTCTTTCAAAATTGTACCGGTGGTTCGTTGAAGACTTTCCCAAGTTTGCGCTATATCTCTCTTTAATCTTTTCAAGAAGAATAAGTAGTATGCAAATCCGTTGCTTTTCATCAATTTATTTTGATGAAGGATAGACATATCATAATTCTTATTCTTGTTTCATGAAGGTGATTTAATTCCTTCTTCCGGAGTTTGTTTGAATGAATAAATTCTTGATTCAAAGTTGCTCGTCTTTCTTTTCCGGAGTTTCAAGTTTTCTCGGTTGTATCGTTGCGAAGCTCCATCTAAATCATAGCAAGGCTTCATCTTGTTCTTTGCAACTTTCCTTTCATTTCGATCATCTTGTTATCTATCCGGCGTGCTTCGAGAGTTTCTTCATGGTGGTTCGTCAAGGATTTAATTCATTCTCGAAGTGTTCCTCGATTCGCTCAAGCGTTCTTATCGTGCATTGCGAAGTGCAAATCCTTTCTACCTTGTCTTTTGAGGTGGTGCTATGTCGTTTTTGACAATTTCCCTTCGTGGTTTATGATTCACAAGTTGTCAGGTATGAGATATTTAAACCCATCATTTTTTCCTTCGTTCAGGAGATCCTTTTCAACCCATCAATCTATTCGTCGGAGTTATCTTGGTCTTGATTTTACCTAAAGCATTTTCCTAAGGATTGTTGCTATTTGTGGTGCTTATCAATGATCCAAGTTTATCCTTCTCTTCTCGGTGAAAGAGGTTTTCATCTCTTCAAGATCTCAGTTAATCAATTGTTTCCGTTAGTGGCTGGTTGGCACCTCATTATTTTGAGATGTTTTCCATAAGCCCACAACAAGCTTATTCTTTTCGTCGTTGATTTTTTTCAATAACTCCGTTCAATCCTTCTCTGTAAATGTGCTTTTCAAATTCAATTGTGGGAGAAGTTGTCATTTTCTTCTCCGTTCTTTTCGTTCCAACGATCTAGCTTCTATTCTTTCGTTCCGGAGGCATTGTGGTGTTTCTCTCTTCGACCCATTATCTCGTTTCGCCAAGATCATGTTCTTTTCTTGCTTATCCATTTTACCGGAGTGTTATGTTCTCTTTTCAAGTTCTTTCATCTTATCAAGTTTTCCTTCTCTTTTCTACCGGAGTGATGCCCAAATTCTTTTTGTTCTCATTCTTTATCTATCTCGTTTCAACCAGAGTGGTTTCGAATTCTTGCTTGTTCCTCAAGACATTCTTCAACTCTTTGCAACCTCTCAAGGTTCTTTGGTTTCACTCGTTTGTCAAAGAAGCAACTTTATTTTACCTCTTCATTTTTCCTCTTCCTCTTTAATCTTCCGGATCCTTCCTAAGATCTCGGGTCGAGATCTTTTGTTAGTGGGGGAGAGTTGTGATGCCCCGAGACCGATGCTCCAGATTCCTTCCATTTATTTTCCGTCGGTGCCATGTGATTCGTTTGCTTGTTGTACTTCGTCATGTCATCATGTGCATTTCATCCACATGTTTTCATAAAACTTGCATCCGTTCGTAGTTGTCATTCTCCTCGTTCTTTCCGTTGTCCGTTTCGAGACCCGACACACTCGCACGCGCCCGCGGCACATCCGAAATATTATTTTATAAGTGAGATAAAAATGTTCTCGAAATGGGTTGAAAGTTGGCGTGCTGTCTTATTATATTGTAGGTAGACCGCCTGCCAAATTTCGTTTCATTCGGAGGTCGTTTGATGCCCCAACGGATAACTATAGTGGCACTATAGCCGGTAAAAACGTCGGACGTTTTCGGTGTTCCGAAGACCGTGCCGGGCTGCTATCCTCTCTCTTCTCTCAGCCCAATTCACTCCCACACAGCCCACCTAGCCCAGCTAACCCTTTCCTCTGTCCGGAGCCGTCCGATTACGATCAGAGGGTCTGAAAACACCCCCAAACCCTCAACCCTAGCATCCCTGCCTATTTAAACCACCTCCCCTTGACATTTTTGGGCAACCCTAGCCCTCCCTCGAAATCCGCGCCGCCAGCCACTTCCCACCTCTCCTCCGCCGCCACTTGGCGCTCCACCCCGCCAGCGCCGCCACCAGCCGCCGGTTGCAGCCACTCGCAGCGCGCCACCTAGCCCCTGCCGAGCCGTCGCCGGCCCGCGGAGCCCATCCGAGGCCCGCCCGAACCGAGGCACCCGCCGCCGCAGCCCGCAGGCGGCCGCACGCGCCCAAGCCAGGGAGCTCCCCGAGGCTCCCGTGCCCGAGCGCCGCCCCGAGCCTCGTCGGACCTCCTCCGCCGCACCTCGCGCCGGCCGGCCTTGCCGGAGACCAGACCAGGCCAGCCCCGCCGCCCTCCTTCTCTCCTCCCCCCGTTTCTCTTCTTCTCTCCCTCTGATGGTCTCTCTCTCCCTCCCAGGAGCTCGCCCCGCCATGGATCCCCGAGCCCGACGCCATGGCCGCCTCGAGCTTCTTCCCGCCGGATCCGACCGGGAATGGATGGATCCGAGGAACCCCGGCCAGATCCGCCCGTCCGCGCCTCCCCCTGCGTCCGCGCCATCGTCGGGGCCTCACCCAGCAGCCGCCGCCGCCATGGCCTCCTGCCCGTGAGAAGCACGGGACGAGGACGACCAGCCGCTCGCGTTGACCGCGCCCCTGCCTCGCCAGCCGGCCCAGCCGCAGCGCCAAGCCTGCCTCCGCTTTCGGCCCATGAGGCCTGGTAAGCGCTCCTCTGCTAGCCCTCGCCTGTGGGCGAGATTTATTGTCTTGCGCCCACCTGCTATTCAGCCCAGATCTCAGATTCAGCCCGATATGTTTTTTTCCCCTGCCCAGCGAATTTGTCAATTATTCCAGAGATGCCAGTTTTGCAGAAAAACCCTCCATGTTCATGCATTTAATAACTTAATAACCGAGCATCGGAATTAAACAAACTTTATACGCAAAATGCTTAGAATTTCATGTAGTTTCGTAATATCCAACTGTCATCCATGTTAAAAATGTTTAAAATTGCTGTTTGCATTAATTTGCATAAATGACTTGTTAAAATGATTTATTTCATAACCAGCTAACCGTAACTCCGAATTAAATAAAATTTATATGTAAATGGGGTAGAAAAATGTGTAGATTATCATGGTGCACTTTATTTTCCTGTTTAACAACATTAAAATTATGTAATAGGCAGAACAGTACCAAATTCGAAATTGCATATGGGGATTTTCCGGAATTGTTTTGTGTTGGTTCCGGCCTCATTTAAATTGCCTAGATAGGTAGATTAATTGTGCTTCACCTCTTGCCATGTTTAACAACATTTAATATTGTTGAGTAGCATAAACGGGAGTGAACTAAATAATTATATGTGGAGTTGAGCTTCACTTAATGTGTAGTATTGCTTGTGCACTTTGGCATGCCATGCCTATTTTAAAACGGACATGCGTCATACTTGGTTGTGCATCATGCCATGATTATGTTTGTGTGTTTACCATGTTGTTTGTTTCTTTCCGGTTGTGCTTCTTCTCGATAGTCCGGTTTCGTTCCGGAGTTGTGAGGAACCGTTCATCTATGATTGTTCGTCTTCTTCATGGATTCGGTCTTCTTCCTAGCGAGATTTCAGGCAAGATGATCATGACCTTGGATAACTTTACTATCTTTGCTTGCTAGTTGTCTCGTTGCTATCGCTATGTCGCGCTTCCTACCACATAAAGTCAGCCACCCATATGCCATGATACAGCCTCTAACCACCCTTACCCAGCAAACCGTTGTTTGGCTATGTTACCGCTTTGCTCAGCCCTTTCTTATAGCGTTGCTAGTTGCAGGTGCAGTTGCAGGTTGTTCCATGTTGGGACATTGATATCATGGGATACCACAATATCTATTATTTAATTAATGCATCTATATACTTGGTATTGGGTGGAAGGCTCGGCCTTTTGCCTAGTGTTTTGTTCCACTCAAGCCGCCCTAGTTTCCGTAATGCTGGTGTTATGATCCATGTTTAGCGTTCCTAACATGCTCAGGGGAATGGGACCCTCTTGACAGTTAGCTTTGAATAACCGCTTCCAGCAAGGCCCAACTTTGGTTTTACCATTTGCCAACATAATAATACTGAATTGAATAATTAATTTGCATAGGGAGTTAGTGCTACCCGAGGATTCTTAATTCAACATAATACAGGTGGGCCAGTGCTGATGGTGCTGGTCCAAAACAGAGCCACTTGCGGTACCTCCCTGGGCAACTGGGGTCTTTGGTAACTGTACGTAGTGTTCATCCGGTCGTGGCCTGAGACGAGATACGCGCGGCTACTATCAGGGTGTCGGCACGCCGGGAGGTCTTGCTGGAATTGTGTTACCATTGTCGAAATGTCTTGTGCACCGGGATTCCGAGGATACTTCGGGCTATCTCGAGGTTGAGGTTTTTCCACCGCAGCTTGTGTAGGCTTATGATGGGCCAGGTTGGAACACCCCTGCAGGGTTAAATCTTACGCGAAGCCGTGCCCGCGGTTATGTGGCGCTTGGATATTTATAACCTCCGGTTGTAGAGAACTCGACACTAAATCCTAATTAAAATACACCAACCGTGTGCGTAACCGTGACCGTCTCTTTTCGAGAAGTTCGAGAAGAGAACACGATGGGGTTATGTTTGACTCGTAAGTAGGTGTTCAGGATCACTTCTTGATCATTATTAGTTTGCGACCGTTATGCGTAGTTTATTCTTCTTATTGTTGTACTCGTAAGTTAGCCACCATATAATGCTTAGTGCTTGCTGCAACCTCACCACTTTACCCATTCCATACCCATTTGAGCTTTGATAGTCTTGCTACCCATGGTTATGGGATTGCTGAGTCCTCGTGGCTCACAGTTTACTACGACAACAGATGCAGGTACAGGTAATGTGATGATTTGGCGTGAGAACGATGCGTGTTTGCTTTTGGAGTTCTTCTTCGTCGATCTTGGGATAGGTTCCGGGTCGGCATCCTGGGCTAGCAGGGTGGATGTCGTTCGAGTTTTTTCGTTTGATTTCATCCGTAGTCGGATGCTGCTCTTCTGTATGATGATTGCTATGTATTGATGTTTTACCGTATTCATGAGATGATTGTTTGTATTTTTCTGTATCCCCATCTATTATGTACCTGGTACGATGTAATGATATCCACCTTGCAAGCGTCTTCAATATGCGCTTCTATCCTTAGTGGGATTTTCAAGTCCCTTGAGAATAGGACTGCATATTGGGCGTGACAAGTTGGTATCAGAGCCTCGACCGACCATAGGAGCCCCCTTGATTGATCGAACCGCTGACGAGTCTAGAAGAAAAACTATTTTGAGTCTAGTTATATATCGGAGAGTAGGACTTCTTTTTATTCCTTATCCCCTTCGTCGCTCTGGTGAGGAATTGTGACGTAGGTGTTTTGATTCTACTATCTCTTCTCACTCAATTTTTTTTAGGATCACGCGGGTATTGTTGGAATGGTTGCGATATCGGTGTGACGTGACTCTGTTCTTGGTGCCTCCTGACCGTATGGATTGGACCCGGGGAGTTGAGCTCCAAGGGGTTTTGTCACACTCGCTATCGTTTCGGTTCCGAGAATACCAGAGGACGCCGACATCGAAACGCTTCTATATTGTTTGTGGTGGCAAATAGTGCCGTGACTTTTCCCCAGTACTGGAGGAGATAGCTCGGATGATCCACTATGACTAGTATCACTGTGCTTTCGAAGGTCTGAGGTAGACGGATTTGCGAAGTTTCTTGGTCGTGTGTGAAGGTTGCGGATTGGTTGCAGCTGATTAGGATATTATTGTTGTTGTGTGCTGAGTAGGTTCCCATATCCGCAACCTAATCTTATAACCAAGAAGTTTCGGGAGTTCTTAGGTGGGAATACAAGTATTACCTAGAATATCTTTTCCAATAGACACATCATACGATATGGGGTCTATCATATGTTTGTTCCGGCTTATTCTACAAGCCAAACCCTTGTGTTGTTTTTTGTTGTGGTATTCGAGTTGCTTCGAAGTCAAGTGCGGTACGAGGTATCACCATCGGCACTCGATAGTAGCCCTGCAGAGTCGTACAACTAAAGGGGGTGTGTGCGGTGATGTGACGGTATCTGCACATCGATCACAAAGATCGAGGCACTGGTAACAAGGCGGGGCAATAGGGACAAGGGTGAGGGGTCACTGATGGATCACTAACCAACCTATTCTAAGCAGTTTAGGATGACAGATAAAGTAACAACAGCAGGTTACAAAAACAGGCTATGCATCATAATAGGAGCAATCAATTACAGTAGCAAATGCTAATGCAAGCATGAGGGAGAATGAATAGGCGATATAGGAATGATCAAGGGGGTTTTGCTTGCCTGGAAGCTCTGCTGAAAGGGGGTGGTCGTCAGGGGCGTAGTCGTACTCGGCAGCAGCGTCGGTCTCGGGGTCTATCGGAGAGAAGAGGGGGGAGAAACAATAAATAAAAGCAGACAAATGCAACACAGATGCATGGCATGGCAGCACGTTATTCGACGGGTGCCCAAATGCAGTACTACGCAATTTAGACGGAGCGGGAAACATCTGGAGGTGTTTTACCAGCTCCGGGCAATTATCGGACAGATGAATCAGAGGGGAAAGTTCCATGTTCATCATGTTAGAGAGGCGTGGCAGGTATGGGGTGGCATATTCGGATTCTTCATATTTTTTTGATCATTTTTCATATATAAATCATTTTCATCCGAGTTACTGTTTATTTTATATGATTTTTCAAAGTTTTATTGATTTTCTGAAATTATTTTAAATATTAAATACGAATTATCCAAAACAGTGACTGGTGACGTCAGCATTGCGTCAGCAGTCAAATCCAGCTGACCAGGGTCAATCCAGCTGACCAGTGGGTCCCACTGGTCAGTGACTGATTTAACTTAACAGAGATTAATTTAGTTAATTAGGTTAATTAACAGATGGGACCCAGTTGTCAGTGACTAATTAGTAATTAAATTAATTAACATATTATTTATTTATAAAAATGTTTTATTTAACGTGGGGGCCACATGTCACTGACACAGGGCAGCCATGTCAGCACGTTGACTGGGTCAACCCAGTCAACGGGGCCAGTGGGGCCCATCGGTCAGTGGCTCGGGGTGGGGCCCAGAGGCGCCCACGTCGGCGCCACGTCGGCGTCGACCGGCGACTCGCCGCCGGCGACCAAAACGACGGCGGTGCGCACGGGAGGTGGTTGGAAAACCGCTACGGCGGCTCATTTCAAGCGCGGGAGGCGGCGTTCGAAAGCTGGGACTCGCCCGCGTCGAACGGTGGCGCTGGAGTGGCCGGAGACGAACCACAGCGACGACAGCGAGCTCGCGCGCGGCGGTCGGAGTTCGGTGGTTGCGCGAGACGGAGCTACGGGGCACGGCTGGCGGTGCTGAGGGCATGGGCGGGTTCCTGTGGCTGGCACGAGCACGACACGGTGCTCGGACGCGTGTGGCAGCGGCAGTTAGCACGGCGGCGACATGAACGGCGGCAGCGAGCTCACGGCAACGGCGGGGGGGGGGGGGGGGGGAAGCTAGCGGGCACATGGGAGCACATCGAGAGAGGAAGAAGGAAGGAGGGCTCACGGCGGGGCTGTAGGGGAAGCCAGTGGGCTCGGGGAGGCTCGGAGTCGACGGCGTGGTGGCGGTGATCTCCGGCGACCGAGAGGGGGAGGCGAGGTCGAAGGCGACGTTTTGGAGCAGTTCCGGTCGAACGGGTGCGCGCAATCGTCGTAGTCGAGGGCGGCGCGACTCCTGGACGTCCTCCCGGGCACCGGGGAGGCCTGTGGCCGCGACGGCGACGTTGGTGCGGCGACGGCCACATTCGGGGAGGAGTAGCAGAGAGGGAGAGAGGGAGAGAGCGAGGCCAGGAGAGGGCCAGGGGCTCTTATCCGACCAGAGCGACCGCGGCGACGCGCTGTCGAGCGGAGCGAGGGGGGCCTGGGTGCGGGGTGCGGGCTGGGCCGGGCACTGTAGTACTTAAGCCTGTAGGCATAGTAGTATTCTTCCACTTTTTCTTTTCTTTTCTGCTTTTATTTCTTTTCTCTCTTTTTGAAAAATGTTTAGCCACCATTGGACTTTTGTAAAATATGTGACTTAGCCACATAAATACAATGCAATATTTGGTACTGCTATAAAAAGGTTTGGAGGCCTAATAATTTCATTTGAATTTTAATTAAATGAAAATGGATTAAATATTGCTGTTTTGGTACTGTTTTATTTTGGTTAAGGGTATTTAAGAATTCAAATAATGTTGTCTTTATTTTTATAATTGCTTTGGGAATTTTTGTAATATTATGAACTATTTAGGTTCCAAATTTGGACAACTTTTATTTTCACCTCAGATTTGAATTTTAATTTGAATTGGAATTTGAAATGAGATATGATTCAATTGATGATCAAACACTGTTAATCATGGTGACTTGGCATGATCAAGAGGTGATCATTGTAGTTAATACATGAGGGTGTTACAATTCTCCTCCTCTAAAAGAAATTCTCGTCCCGAGAATTTAGGAGGTGGAAGGGAAAAGGTTGGGGTATTCATTCCAAGGATGCTTGGCATGGGCCCGCGGGAGAATTTCCCATTAACGGATTGTGCAACGGTTCACATCTAATGCCATGCGTGAATGCAAAGGATTTTAGCGTAAATTGAATGGGATGCTCCTGAATCAATTAAAACAGGAGGTGGTGCTGAGTGAACAAGGATAGTACCGATCACAGTAGCAAGTTGATCTTGAGCTTCATTCAGATCAACATGGTAAGCTTGACCATGACCATAAGAAGACCTGGCATTATTGTTGCGGGGTTGGTTGTTGCCACGGCCATTTCCACGGCCAACAGGGGAAGTGCAAGCTGATTCTGATTCTGAGGGCATTCTCTGGAACGGTGACCTGGACTGCCACACTTGAAGCAGAGCCCATTATCGGGACGGGGAGCAGGAGCTCGAAGCAGTGGAGCCTGAGGTCTTGGCTGCCCCGACGGTGGAGGAGGTGCAGCTAGATGGTACATGCTATGAGGAATCCAGATACGACGCTTCTGCGATGACGAGCCCGGAGATGAGCCAACGTCATGGTGGCGCTTGATGGCATTATTGTGTTCCTTCTGAGCGGTCCCAACCTGGATAGCCTTGTTCACCAGGGTGGCGAAATCGGTGAAGTCATGAACAACAAGTGCAAGCTTGAGGTCTGGGTGAAGTCCGTCACGGAACTTTTCTTGTCTGCGGGCATCAGTGGCAATGTCTTCTTCAACATAGTGGGATAGGTCAAGGAATTCCCGCTGATAAGCTTCGACAGTCTTATTGCCCTGAGTGAGGTTGCGAAACTCTCTTTTCTTCCGTTCCATGATTCCCTGAGGAATGTAACGGGCACGGAAAGCAGTCTGAAACTCGATCCAGGTAACGACTGTCCCAACAGGTAGTGAACGCCTGTGGGTGTCCCACCATTGAGCAGCGGGACCCTTCAAGAAGTAGGACGCGAAGGTGACAAGGTTGGCAGGTGCGACATTGGCAGATTCCATCTCGAAGGCAATGTCGCGAAGCCAGTCATCGGCATCCAGTGGCTGTTCAGAGTTGCGGAAAACAGTAGGGCTGAGACGCACAAACTCCTGCAGAGTTATTGGAGCAGGTTGCTGATTCTGAGCATTCTGGTTCTGGTTTGGAAACTGAGCCATGATTCCAACCATGAACTGGTGGTTCAGTTCGAATTGCTGCATCATAGCTGCCATATAGTCTGGCGGTGGTGGCTGTTGGGCAGCACGGCCACGACCACGACCACCTGGTCTAACCATCCTGCTAAAGATTTAACAGGGGGTGGTTTAGTAAAAACAACTGCAAGTGTTTAAAGACAAGCATGATGTAACTCGACAATGAACAAGTGGTGCAATAGATTCATAGCAGTAGTCAATTAAGACACACAGATCCATACACAAAGTCGGTTACATGCGGAGATCATAAGTTCAGAAATCCAAACAACGGGACATAGCAAAGGCTACATCAACGTCGGGAAAAACCACTTAAACCAGGTAACTGCAGGTGCGGACGATGAGTGCTCACGGCAGAAAGGTCCTGCGCTCCGTGATTACTCTGATGCAGAACCCGATCTCGAACTGGGACGAGAGGTCCACGTGTGGGGGTGCGACCTCGAACAGCAGGCCAATCGATACCTGCGGGCATCTGAGTCCTGCGCGGGTAAAGGATATACTCTGGGTGTATCCCTGCCCGAACAGCTGGTAGCAACTGTGTCATAACATCGTAGAGACGTGCGCGAGTGGCAAACAACTCGACGGCAAGAGCCCGGGCAGTGCGATCCAGAGCCTGAGTGCACTGAATCAAAACCTGTGGGTCCTATCGACGTCGCTCGTAAGGGGCACAGACAGCTGTGTAGTATCCGGTATCATCTCCAGCAGGGGCATACGGGACGTATCGGAACTCGGAGTCATCCAAGCGACTATGCTCGCCACGAAGACGTGCGACAGCAGAATGGGCAGCGTCATGGACTGCCATATCAATCGTCACGCCGATACCGTGAAAAGTGTGCAACTCGGTGACGGAGTCGTCCCGCTGATCAAAGATACGAACATCGGCATGGTACTGCTCCTGATTGAACTCGCGGAAATTCTCGTAAACCATGTACTCGGGGTACCAGCGGTAGCCCAATCTGGTCAGGAGGGCGATCAGGATAGCTGGAAAACCAAGCGCATCACGAGCCCAAGTCCGAAGTACAAGCTACGTCGCAGGACGCGGCGGAAACAAACGATCCATCTGAAACAGAGGAAATTTCAAATGTGTCAAATGACAGCAAGTGAATGTTGCATTATGGATTCAAAGAAGTAATTTGCAGATAATCAAAACTCCGGGTGGACGTGAACACGAGAACCTAATATTAGTGTTAGTAAGATTTTAACCCGAATAGAAGTGAGATCAGAGTCCCAGAGTAAAGGTGCGGAATAAAAGATCCCAATACCACCCATTGGTGACGTGGGCCCGTAAGCCACACAGCCATGTTACTAAAACAGTTTTCAAAGTCTAGACTCAACTTCGACCAAGGAATTCGAAAGGGGCTTCCTACAGGCAGTCGGCTCTGATACCAACTTGTGACGCCCCTGCTCGACCGTGCACTATTCATACACGCAAATGCACACGATCGAGATCAGAGACTCACGGGAAGATATCACAGCACAACTCTAAACACAAATAAAAGTCATACAAGCTTTATATTACAAGCCAGAGGCCTCGAGGGCTCGAATACATAAGCTCGCGAACAAGTGTCAGCGGAAACAACATAATATCTGAGTACAGACATAAAAGGGAAACAAATTTGCCTTAAGAAGGCTAGCACAAACAGCGACACTGATCGAAAAGGCGCAGGCCTCCTGCCTGGGAACCTTCGAATCTACTCTTGGTCGTCGGTCTCCACGTAGTAGTAGGCTCCACCGGTAGGGTAGTTGTAGTCGGCGGGATCAGCTGGCTCCTGGGCTCCGTCATCTGATCGCAGCAAATGGGTATGAGGAAAAGAAGGAAGCAAAGCAACCGTGAGTACTCATCCAAAGTACTCGCAAGACTTACATCAGAACTATACTAAGTATGCATTGGTATCAGAGGAAGGGGTTGTATCTGTGGACTATACTGCAGAAATGCCAGAATAGAGGGGGGAAGGCCTAGCCTATCGAAGACTAGCATCTTCAGCGTCTTGCAGCATTAGAAGAGTGCAGATTAACATATTATAAAGTAACAAGCATGTAGAAGCAAAGCCCAGAGATCCTTCCTCGACTCCCTGCGAGAAAGCGATCCCGGAGCTTACAGTTAAAGTAACATGTATTCAGTTCAAGTTGTAGTAGATCGGGATACAACACTGAGCGTCCTCTTACCGTGGACACGGTTATTCGAATAGATAACTTCCCTGCAGGGGTGCACTACTGTTACCCAGCACGCTCGATTACATCTGGCCGGACACACTTGCTGGGTAATGCCCGACCTCTAGTAATCGACACGACGCAGTCCTACCTAGGCTCAACAGAGAGGTCAGCACGCCGGTCTAAATCATAAGTGCGAAGGGGTCTTGGGCCATCACCCTCTGCACTCCTGCACGTTGCGAGACTGGCCGGGGCCCAAGCGCGACTGTGGAAGCACCAACAGACGTAACCAGCTCACCCCAACAATCAGCCCGCATCTCTGAGCTGTGACATCTGAAGAGCTTTCGGCTGATACATACGACGTAGAGGGTCCCATAACCATTATTCCACGTGTTGGTAGTGCGTATAGGCCAGCGGCGAACTCAGATCAAATATCCAAATCCATTAGTGTGTTGGGAGCTCGCGGTGACGATCAGTACTCCTGTCATCCCGTCTCGAGGAAGTGCAACAAGGGTCAGGCCCATCCTTCTCTAGGGCGGTCTCTGCCTGCCCGGCCGCGCCTCGTAATTATCTCGCGGGTACCCTCCAGGTCAACCCGACTCCACATTTCCCCGCGGGTACCCCTCGGGGTCGACCCGCCTGCAACAAAGGTCTGAGGTAAACAGCATGGTAACCGTGTGTTCAAAACATCAAAGGGAACCCGAGGAATCACCCTCGATGGATTCCTACTCGATGTAATTCGTCAAGGAGAACCAGGAGGAATCACCCTCGATGGTCCACACTTGAGGGGTTGCACGACTGAGTCATCATCGGGAAGGGGAGAGCGAGGAATCACCCTCTGCAATCACCATCGATGTGCTATACTACAGAGATATCATCAGGAGTGCGGTACGAGGTATCACCCTCGGCACTCGATAGTAGCCCTGCAGAGTCGTACAACTAAAGGGGGTGTGTGCGGTGATGTGACGGTATCTGCACATCGATCACAAAGATCGAGGCACTGGTAACAAGGCGGGGTAACAGGGACAAGGGTGAGGGGTCACTGATGGATCACTAACCAACCTATTCTAAGCAGTTTAGGATGACAGATAAAGTAACAACAGCAGGTTACAAAAACAGGCTATGCATCAGAATAGGAGCAATCAATTACAGTAGCAAATGCTAATGCAAGCATGAGGGAGAAGGAATAGGCGATATAGGAATGATCAAGGGGGTTTTGCTTGCCTGGAAGCTCTGCTGAAAGGGGGTGGTCGTCAGGGGCGTAGTCGTACTCGGCAGCAGCGTCGGTCTCGGGGTCTACCGGAGAGAAGAGGGGGGAGAAACAATAAATAAAAATAGACAAATGCAACACAGATGCATGGCATGGCAGCACGTTATTCGAGGGGTGCCCTAATGCAGTACTACGCAAGTTAGACGGAGCGGGAAACATCTGGAGGTGTTTTACCAGCTCCGGGCAATTATCGGACAGATGAATCAGAGGGGAAAGTTCCATGTTCATCATGTTAGAGAGGTGTGGCAGGTATGGGGGTGACATATTCGGATTCTTCATATTTTTCTGATCATTCTTCATATATAAATCATTTTCATCCGAGTTACGGTTTCTTTTATATGATTTTTCAAAGTTTTATTGATTTTCTGAAATTATTTTAATTATTAAATACGAATTATCCAAAACAGTGACTGGTGACGTCAGCATTGCGTCACCGGTCAAATCCAGCTGACCAGTGGGTCCCACTGGTCAGTGACTGATTTAACTTAACAGAGATTAATTTAGTTAATTAGGTTAATTAACAGGTGGGACCCAATTGTCAGTGACTAATTAGTAATTAAATTAATTAACAGGTTATTTATTTATAAAAATGTTTTATTTAACGTGGGGGGCACATGTCAGTGACACAGGGCAGCCCAGTCAGCACGTTGACTGGGTCAACCCAGTCAACGGGGCCAGTGGGGCCCAGCGGTCAGTGGCTCGGGGTGGGGCCCAGAGGCGCCCACGTCAGCGCCACGTCGGCGTCGACCGGCAACCAAAACGACGGCGACGCGCACGGGAGGTGGTCGGAAAACCTGGGAGGTGGCGTTCGAAAGCTGGGACTCGCCCGCGTCGAACGGTGGCGCTGGAGTGGCCGGAGACGAACCACAGCGACGACGGTGAGCTCGCGCGCGGCGGCCGGAGTTCGGTGGTGGCGCGAGACGGAGCTACGGGGCACGGCTGGCGGTGCTGAGGGCATGGACGGGTTCCTGTGGCTGCCACGAGCACGACACGGTGCTCGGACGCGAGCGGCAGCGGCAATGAGCACGGCGGCGACATGAACGGCGGCAGCGAGCTCACGGCAACGGCGGGGGGGGGGGGGGGGGAAGCTAGCGGGCACGTGGGAGCACAGCGAGAGAGGGAGAAGGAAGGAGGGCTCACAGCGGGGCTGTAGGGGAAGCCAGTGGGCTCGGGGAGGCTCGGAGTCGACGGCGTGGTGGCGGCGATCTCCGGCGACCGAGAGGGGGAGGCGAGGTCGATGGCGACGTTTCGGAGCGGTTCTGGTCGAACGGGTGCGCGCAATCGCCGTAGTCGAGGGCGGTGCGACTCCTGGACGTCCTATCGGGCACCGGGGAGGCCTGTGGCCGCGACGGCGACGTTGGTGCGGTGACGGCCGCGTTCGGGGAGGAGTAGCAGAGAAGGAGAGAGGGAGAGAGCGAGGCCAGGAGAGGGCTAGGGGCTCTAATCCGACTAGAGCGACCGCAGCGACGCGCTGTCGAGCGGAGCGAGGGGGGCCTGGGTGCGGGCGCGGGCGTGCGCACAGCAGAGGACGACAGCGCGGAGAGAGAGAGAGGGCGGGAGGTGGAAGGAGGCGCCGAGCGGGCTGGGCCGGGCACTGTATGTTGGGAGACGTAGTAGTAAATCAAAAAATTTCCTACGTGTTCACCAAGATCTATCTATGGAGAAACCAGCAACGAGTAAGGGGAGAGTGAATCTTCATACCCTTGAAGATCGCTAAGCGGAAGCGTTACAAAGAACGCGGTTGATGGAGTCGTACTCGCGGCGATTCAAATCGCGGAAGATCCGATCCAAGCGCCGAACGGACGGCTCCTCCGCGTTCAACACACGTACAGCCCGGGGACATCTCCTCCTTCTTGATCCAGCAAGGGGGGAGGAGAAGTTGAGGGAGAGCTCTGGCAGCACGACGGCGTGGTGGTGGTGGAGCTCGTGGTTCTCCGGCAGAGCTTCACTAAGCGCTACGGAGGAGGAGGAGGTGTAGGAAGGGGGAAGGGCTGCGCCAAGGGAAGGGTGTGTAGCTGCCCTCCCACCCCCACTATTTATAGGGGGAAGGGGAGAGGGGGCCAGCCCCCTTAGATCCATCTAGAGGGGGGGGGGGCGGCGGCCCCCCTTAGGGTTTCCAACCCTAGGCGCCTTGGGCCCTTGGGGCGGCGGCCCCCTTAGGGTTCCCAACCCAAATACAGCCCATTAGGTCCTCCGTGGCAGTTGGACCCTCACGGTGGACCCCCGGAACCCCTTCGGTGGTCCCGGTACAATACCGATAAACCCCGAAACCTTTCCGGTGACTGAAACTGGACTTCCCATATATAAATCTTCACCTCCGGACCATTCCGGAACTCCTCGTGACGTCCGAGATCTCATCCGGGACTCCGAACAACTTTCGGTAACCACATACAATTCCCATTACAACTCTAGCGTCACCGAACCTTAAGTGTGTAGACCCTACGGGTTCGGGAGGCACGTAGACATGGCTGAGACACCTCTCCGGTCAATAACCAACAGCGGGATCTGGATATCCATGTTGGCTCCCACATGCTCCACGATGATCTCATTGGATGAACCACGATGTCGGGGATTCAATCAATCCCGTATACAATTCCCTTTGTCTACCGGTATGATACTTGCCCGAGATTCGATCGTCGGTATCCCTATACCTTGTTCAATCTCGTTACTGGCAAGTCTCTTTACTCGTTCCGCAACACATCATCCCGTGGCTAACTCCTTAGTCACATTGAGCTCATTATGACGATGTCTTACCGAGTGGGCCCAGAGATACCTCTTCGTCATACGGAGTGACAAATCCCAGTCTCGATTCGTGCCAACCCAACAGATACTTTCGGAGATACCCGTAGTGTACCTTTATAGCCACCCAGTTACGTTGTGACGTTTGGCACACCCAAAGTATTCCTACGGTATCCGGGAGTTGCACAATCTCATGGTCTAAGGAAACGATACTTGACATTGGAAAAGCTTTAGCAGACGAACTACATGATCTTGTGCTATGCTTAGGATTGGGTCTTGTCCATCACATCATTCTCCTAATGATGTGATCCCGTTATCAACGACATCCAATGTCCATGGTCATGAAACCGTGACCATCTATTGATCAACGAGCTAGCCAACTAGAGGCTCACTAGGGACATGTTGTGGTCTATGTATTCACACATGTATTACGGTTTCCGGTTAACACAATTATAGCATGAACAATAGACAATTATCATGAACAAGGAAATACAATAATAACCATTTTATTATTGCCTCTAGGGCATATTTCCAACAGTCTCCCACTTGCACTAGAGTCAATAATCTAGTTACATTGTGATGAATCGAACACCCATAGCATTCTGGTGTTGATCATGTTTTGCTCGTGAGAGAGGTTTAGTCAACGGATCTGCGACATTCAGATCCGTATGTACTTTACAAATATCTATATCTCCCTCCTGAATGTAATCATGGATGGAGTTGAAGCGGCGCTTGATGTGTCTTGTCTTCTTGTGAAACCTGGGCTCCTTGGCAAGGGCAATAGCTCCAGTGTTGTCACAGAATAGAGTCATCGAGCCCGACGCATTGGGAATTACTCCTAGGTCGGTGATGAACTCCTTCATCCAGACTCCTTCCTTTGCTGCTTCCGAAGCAGCTATATACTCCGCTTCACATGTAGATGCCGCCACGACACTTTGCTTGCTGCTGCACCAGCTGACTGCCCCTCCGTTCAAAATATACACGTATCCGGTTTGCGACTTGGAGTCGTCCGGATCTGTGTCGAAGCTAGCATCGACGTAACCCTTTACGATGAGCTCTTCGGCACCTCCATATACGAGAAACATGTCCTTTGTCCTTTTCAGGTACTTCAAGATATTCTTGACCGCTGTCCAGTGTTCCGCTCCGGGATCACTTTGGTACCTCCCTACCAAACTTATGGCAAGGTTCACATCAGGTCTGGTACACAGCATGGCATACATAATAGAGCCTATGGCTGAAGCATAGGGGATGACACTCATCTCTTCTCTATCCTTTGCCGTGGTCGGGCATTGAGTCGTACTCAATCTCACACCCTGTAACACAGGCAAGAACCCCTTCTTGGACTGATCCATATTGAACTTCTTCAATATCTTTTCAAGGTATGTGCTTTGTGAAAGACCTATGAGGCATTTCGATCTATCTCTATAGATCTTAATACCTAATATGTAAGCAGCTTCTCCAAGGTCCTTCATTGAAAAACATTTATTCAAGTAGGCCTTTACACTTTCCAAAAGTTCTATATCATTTCCCATCAGCAATATGTCATCCACATATAATATGAGAAATGCTACAGAGCTCCCACTCACTTTCTTGTAAATACAGGGTTCTCCATAAACCTGCATAAACCCAAACACTTTAATCACCTCATTAAAGCGAATGTTCCAACTCCGAGATGCTTGCACCAGCCCATAGATGGAGCGCTGGAGCTTGCATACTTTGTTAGCATCTTTAGGATCGACAAAACCTTCCGGCTGCATCATATACAGTTCTTCCTTAAGGAAGCCATTAAGGAATGCCGTTTTGACGTCCATTTGCCAGATCTCATAATCATAAAATGCGGCAATTGCTAACATGATTCGGACAGACTTCAGCATCGCTACGGGTGAGAAAGTCTCATCGTAGTCAACTCCTTGAACTTGTCGATAACCCTTAGCGACAAGCCGAGCCTTATAGACGGTCACATTACCATCCGCGTCAGTCTTCTTCTTAAAGATCCATTTATTTTCAATGGCTCGCTTATCATCAGGCAAGTCCACCAAAGTCCACACTTTGTTCTCATACATGGATCCTATCTCGGATTTCATGGCTTCAAGCCATTTGTTGGAATCCGGGCCCGCCATCGCTTCTTCATAGTTCGAAGGTTCACTGTTGTCCAACAACATGATCTCCAGGACAGGGTTGCCGTACCACTCTGGTGCGGAACGTGTCCTGGTGGACCTTCGACGTTCAATAGTAACTTGATCTGAAGTTTCATGATCATCATCATTAACTTCCTCTCCAGCCGGTGTAGGCTCCACAGAAACAACTTCCTGTGCTGCGCTACCCTCCGGTTCGAGTGGAGGTACAATTACTGTAGGGTAACACAGCAGAAAACAAAAAATTTCCGACCTACGCACCAGCCCAGGACCACTATGGAGACTGCATACAAGGTTTGATCTCTTTCGTTACCGACTCGTAGCGCAGCGGAAGTAGAGTCGATGACGATCGGCGGTGCAGATCCCCGCAGCTAGGATTTTACAACCTCCCAACCGCGAGGATGTATACCCTCATCTGCCCCGCGGACAGCCCTCCGGGAGGCGGTCGCACAGTCCCCCGGACGGTGTCGCGGACAGCCCTTCGGGAGGACCTCCGAAACTCGGACTGTCACTCGGACAGCCCTTCGGGAGGACCTCCAAAACTCGGACGGTCACACGGACAGCCCTTCGGGAGGCACTCTCGAACTAAGACCGAAACTACGATCTCTCTACAGAGTTGCACACATACGGTGTCATCTATCCGGCAGGGCTTCGCCGTCCAGAACTAGTTCCTGCCGGAACCCAGACAGCCTTTCGGCTCTACGAAACTATTTCGCTGGGAGGGAGAGAAGAATGCCAGATCATGCATGGCTTGTGTATGAGAGTAAGAGTGTGTGAGATGGCAGCCCACTCACCTCCTATTTATAGGAAAACCAAGGGGTAGGGTGGTTTTACAATAAAACCCAAAAACTCCCATGCACTAGCTCACACATGAGGGTGTTAAGTGCAAAATGGGATGCCATGTGGAGCTCCATGGAGGAGCTGCACATGTGAACGTCCCACCTTCATGGGGGCCCCCCAAAGGGGGTTCCTTGATCCCCAAGTCCTTCTAGAAGCCTTTTGGGAAAAGCCCTAAAAGGTGGCTTTCCAATAAATATCCCAAAAAGCACTTTCACTATTCACGACGACATTTTTCAGCGTCTGATCGAACTGAAAATATTCATGTGGGCTTAGAACAATTCTAGTACCCACCAAAATAATTTTCAACGCGAGCCGGAACAATTCCGGTTTAGTGATTTCATCTGCGAAAAGCATCTGAAGCGGTTTCGGCAGCTCCGGAACATTTCCGGTTTTCATCCCGGAAAATTCCAAAAAGTTTCCAGAACGATTCTGGCATCCTCCAAGAATTATCAGGCATGTGCCAAAACCAATTTGACTTTTTGGTATCCCCTGAAACAACTTTTCAGTTTCACCGGAACTCATCCGGTGACCTCTCTGCGGAACTTTTCCGCTGTCCGAAACTTTTCCGGTGTCCGAAACTTTTTCGGTGTTTTTCTCTCAGACTCCCTGTCTAGTATTCAACAGATAGATGACCCTTAAGCGTGTGACCCTATAGGTTCGGTGAAGCATAGACATGAGCCGGAACCCCTTCCGATCAATGATCAACATCGGAGCCGTGGACACCCATATCGATCCCTATACCCACACGAATAAATATTCGAGTGAACCTCCAGTTGCCGTGTGCTATTCCTGTTGCTTCGCGATATGTTACAAATACCCGAGGTGAGACATGTAGGCATCCCCGTGGATCAACAACTTGTCCACTATGCCAGTTACCTCGTTACCGGTATTGTTCTCTTTTCTCGTTCCCGTGTTCCGGCATCCCTGTGATCAAATCACCCTGTGTCTGGCCAGACGATGATGGATACCGTAACACCGAGAGGGCCCAGAGATATCTCTCCATCGTCGGAGGAGCAAATCCCAATCTTGAGCTATCAAGTCCCTTGACATACTTTTCCATGAACCCGTAAGCCGCCGTAATAGCCACCCATTTACGGATGACGTTTAACAAACCCCAAAGTTCATGAAGCAAGCATGAAGAAACTCGACACTCTCATGGTCTAAGGAATTATGCAAACATTAACTTCTCTGTGTTATTAACCATTAACTTATGACGAATGTATCTCTTAGCATAACATCAATCGGGTCGATTCAACACAAGTGTTCTACCAACAATTGTGCCCTCAAAATTGCCGGCATAGCCATGCCCATGATCAGGAAAACAGGATCATCATGCAATACTTGAGCCAGTCATAGAGGCTTGACTAGGAATACATTTTACCGTTTATTATCCCACACGTGCATATGAGTCTTCCTCCGAGCCTCGTGGTTATTGCAGACTCGAGAACCATAGCAGTTATAGCATGGAACATAAACCTAATTATGAACAGGGAGATAATCAATAACATTTATTATTGTCTCTAGGGAATATCTCCTACAGACTCCCACTTGCACTAGAGTCAATAATCTAGTCAACGCTAATGCACTTTACACCTACGGCATACTGGTGTAAAATATGCTTCGCATGTGGTATAGCCTGATGTCCAACGGATCTGACGACTTCAGCTCCGTGTGTAACTTTGCATATCCTCGCGTTTTCACGCTTTCACAAAATTCATATTTTGTGTGGACTTGGCTTTGCATATGTGTGAATCATTGGTCGAAACCTGATTCCTCAGACTGAGCTATGGAGCAACTATCTGCTATAGTGTCCCATAGACCAAAGCCATCTTGGAACCATACTAAGTTCATGAATGAACTATATGATTCAACAACTTCTTTGTCGCTTCTCAAGCGTCAACATACTTAGCCTTTGTTATAGAATTCGCCACAGTATCTTGTTTGGAACAATTTCCAACTACCGTGCCACCACATTGTGTATTACACAAAACCCTTAACTTAAATCGAAAATCGCATGGAGCATTGATGAAGACTGTATCGATGTAATTACTTACAACGAGCACTTCATAATCTCTGCTTGCGAGAAAACATGTCATCACTACTACTCTAGTACTCAATGACATCTTTCACTGTTGTCCTATGATCAGTACTTTGATCACTTTGGTATCTATACTCGCAACAACTTTGGAGTATTGGACATACCTGGTTGTTTTACATACCATGGAATACATGATTAATCCAAACACAAGAGTGTGTGGAATCTCCATCATGTATTTTACTCATCAGTGTTTTGGGACACCGAGTCTCGCAAAAACTCTTTCCATGTGACTTCGGCAGGAATCACTCCTTGGCCTTTTAAATGCCAAAAGTTTTTAGCATCTTGTCAATATGTATTCATTGCTTAGCCCCATTAGGTAAATCTATCTCCATAGATCATCATGCCTAATATTGAGGCTATTTAGCCTAAGCACTTCATCGAAAAACTATTTTCAAATGAAGTCCTAATTCGTGTCAAGAAATTTATTTCCAATCAACAATGTGTCAAGTACACACGGTTTTTAGAAATATTAATATGCTCCCACTTACTTTCTTGAATCACAAGCATCTTCGATACCCATTTGATGAAGTCAAACCCCTTCGACCATTCCATCAAAATCGAAGATTCCAACTCCACTTTGCTCTCTTCTGTCCATCGCTGGAACTCCGAAGTTTGCATACTTACTAGCATCCTCTGGATCGACAAATTACTTTGGACTGTATCACATACAAGTCCTAGGTTTCATTTCCATCAGATGGAAATCCTTTTGTCATCCAGATTTCATATCTCATGATTGAAATATGTATTAATTGCTAGTTCAACCCGAACCGACTTCAAGCATCGCTACGGTGAAACAACCTCATCGTAGTCAACTCCTTGAACTTGTTATTTCAACAAGTCGAGCTTTATGGATAAAATATTTTATCCACATCAGTTTATAGTTTCATAAATATTCGTTAGACTCTAAGTCTTCCGAAAGGTGTATCAAGATTTTAATCTCGAACCACTTATATGGAAACTATCTCGGATTGTATTGGCATTTAGCCAATTCCGGAGTCAGGGCCCATCAACACTTCCTTGTGTATCGTAGGTATACTGTTGTCTAACAACAATATCTCGTATGCGCACCTGAGAGGTTTGCACGAGTTTTTCCTACGCCGTTCAGCTGCAAGTTCGACCGAAGTCCATACATCTCATGTAGAGGCTTCCGTATCAGTCGCAGTAGGAAACTCCGGAATCACTTCCAAGGTTCCTTTCCTTTGACCAGATGACGAAGATACTGGTTATCTCGTCGAGTTGCACTGTCCTCCCACTCACCTTTTGTAAGAACTATTCTCTTTAAAAGCATACCGTTTTGCGACAAAACCCTTTGCCTCGGTATAGTGGTGGGGGAATACCCAATGACTTGGGATAACCTTACAAAGTAGCACTTGTCTGATTTGGAATAGGTTTGTAACCTTTTACACAAGCCCCATATTCCAAATGTTAAGAAAAGATATAACATGGTTGGGCGTACCATACCATGGCGTCATTTCAACAGACTTGATGGAGCTCTTTTCAGTGTAAAAGCCGCAGTCTCTAAAGCATTACTTTAAAAGGGTTAATGGCAATTTTATTTATGTCATCTTTGATCTTACCATGTCATAAATGGTTTGATTACATCTTCACGGACTTTCCACTTGCAGTGGTGTTCCAGGAGGTGCAAGTTATGAAACCCCTTTCACAACTCATCAGACATTCGCTAAAGTTGTAACTCAAATATTCCTTTCTGCAATCGAATTGTAGAAACATAATTTTCTTGTTACAATAACTTCTACTTCATTTTTGAAAACCTTATGAATGAATTCAAAAGATCCAGACTTACGTCTCAACAAGTAAATATCCATATATCTACTTGAGTCGTTTCTGAAGATAGATAAATCCACTACTTGCAACAACATTTATTGGACTACACACATCATAATGTATGATCACCAATATGTTCCTTGCTCGTTCCTTATGGCCTGTGAACGGTATTTCAGTCACTTCACCTTTCAGAGGAAAGTTGCAAGTGTCAGATGATTCAAAATAAAATGACTTCAAAATCCATCATAATGGAATTTTCCATGCGGGCTTCTCCAATGTGAACAAATGCAGTGCCACACTTGTGTGGTATTCTTTTAGTCTTGCGACATTTAGCATCAGTGTTACGGATGTATCATATTACCATCAATATTCATAGCATACATCCCATCCTGTATGGAAGCATGGCCCTTCATGATATTCATAACACCGAACATTAAAAGTTCTCTTATGAATAACCGTCTTGTAAAATACTTTATGCAAAGGGCTAGAGTGTATGAAACTCTAAATGAATTATGAAAGTAAATACAAAGGCAATGTATTAATATCAATATTCATAACATACGTCTCATTCATAATGAAAGTATGGCCCTTATGTTATTCATAACACCGAACATCAAAAGTTCTCTTATGAACAACCTTCTTGCAAGATACCTTATGCAAAGGGCTAGAGTGTATGAAACTCTAAATGAATTATGAAAGTAAATACAGAGGCAATGTATTAATATCAATATTCATAACATACGTCTCATTCATAATGAAAGTATGGCCCTTATGTCATTCATAACACCGAACATCAAAAGTTCTCTTATGAACAACCTTCTTGCAAGATACCTTATGCAAAGGGCTAGAGTGTATGAAACTCTAAATGAATTATGAAAGTAAATACAGAGGCAATGTATTAATATCAATATTCATAACATACGTCTCATTCATAATGAAAGTATGGCCCTTATGTTATTCATAACACCGAACATCAAAAGTTCTCTTATGAACAACCTTCTTGCAAGATACCTTATGCAAAGGGCTAGAGTGTGAAACTCTAAAATGAATTATGAAAGTAAATACATAGGGAATACACCGATGGAAGGCATAGTAACTTTTACTATGTTCCCTATGTGTATCTTAACCTCATTCCTGGCTAGTCTTTCAGGCCATAGTAGTTCTTACATCGAGTTGCAACAGAATGCAATCAAGCGGGTATCTTTGTGATTAACTCACAATACCCAAGAATTAGTGATTAACATGTTTAACCATAATTCCCAAGAACTATATTTTTGACCAGCCTTCTATACATCAAAAACTTGTATGACATTCATACATGAGCTGGATATTCCAGTCTTCTTTCTTATTTGCCATTATACTTCTAACAGTTTAACTTTTAGTATTTCTCCTACTCTCAGAAGAAGCACCCAACTTAAGAGTGGCGATAGCCCCGGACTTCCTAGGCGTGAAAGCATCACTAACACCCTTCGGACACTTCCTTTCTCTTTAAGTTGTTGTTTTATTCACCATCATCATATGACAGGCGTTCTTCTGGATCCCTCTCTTATCAGTCTAATGCATAGTAAACTCCTTTACTAACAGTTTGCAAACAAATATTGCTTTGGATATCTCATATCTTTTAGCTTTTGTCTGTCTCTGAAAATGATTTTCAGATTCCATGAATATCACATAACTATCCAAACTTTCGAAGTTCGGGTTTCATGGAAGCAAACATATTGCACTTTGACTGAAAAGGAATTCTAGCTTTGGATCGAAGGACGAGAGTCACATGATCCATAGCATTAGCGGGAGAATACCGAAAGCATGCGATAGGACAAAGTCCTTCTCGGCACTCTTGAGGACAATCCTCATATTACGTTACCAACCGTAAAGTTTTAACCAGATATTTAACAGCTATTCAATTTTAATAGGGAAGGTGGAAACGCGAGCCATTATTCTACAACTATTATGCAAATCACACTTAGACAGTGTTCAAAATTAATTGCACTGAGAATTAAAGAAGTTAATTCTACAGTGCGCTCCCACTCAAATCAATATCTCTCATAATTGATGTTGAGTGATATAAGATCCAAATTACAATTCAACGCCAAGGATGTATCCATCTCAAGTGACGAGAATTGCAATCGGTAGGCCAACTTGCCGATCACATCTCCATGTGACTCTTGTTCATCTTTCGATGCGTGTGTTCCGAGCTCATGACTTTCATGCCTGAACGTCAAGACAACCAAGTGATCTCGCTGCGAGGTCTCAACTCACCCGCCTCACACATCCCTAATCGTTCGTACCCATGTATCCATGTGATACCCCGAAAAGTTAGGTGCCGTGACGGTGCTACACTTGGGAGAACACTAACTACTTGATATTTTTGTGAGAGATCACCCTAATAAAAGCGACTACCGCGCAATCAAGAAGGGTGCATTATAAGGGATAAACATCTCAGGCAATTCATAATAGCATGATATGGTATAGCCCTTTCTGACGGAGAATTCTCATTTCTTCGTCTTCGGCATTCGCGTCGGTGTTCACCTTCGCGAAGATTGCCACCACCTTGTTGATGCACCAGATAATATTGCTATCTCTATAGCTAATAAAATAAGTGCATTACATAAGGTTGACACGCAGGTCATTAAAGTGCAATCATATGGCTCCAGCCATCATGCCGAATCATGATACGCAGGTCATGTTAATTAATTTACATCATATAGTCATCTCATACATAATCAAATTATTATGAACACTGCTATACCACATCACATGCACATGCAAACCATCCTGCAAAACCAAGTTAGACGTCTCTAATCGGTTCATGCAAAATTTTATTTTACGTGGCTTCTAAGGTTTCGAAACAAACCGAAGCTACCAACGTCCATCATCAAGCATGATAATCCAAGTCGCTAGATTAACATTCCAGGGTGTATGAAACACGAGATAATAAAATCTCGAGCCCCATACTAAACTTCGTCATACGCGTGACCCCCGTGCAGATCACATCTGCATTGCCCTTTCGTCTGCAAAATTTCATCTTTCTTTTTAACTACGGTGGAATTCAATGAACTGTTAGCACTTCGTTGATCAATCAGGATCGCGGATTGCCAGAACATTGAAACTCCACCATACTGTTATCAAGATCAGAAATATGCAAATTCCAGGGAAGCAACAAGAAACATCGGGTAACAGACTTCATCTGCTACCCGCACAAATAATTTTCAGCAATAGATCTCATCTACTACCTAGTTATATTGTGCAACACCCATACATCTCTATGTATTCTAGATCGCAACCTGCATCTACGCATAGCACGGCTCTTGATGCCACTGTAGGGTAACACAGCAGAAAACAAAAAATTTCCGACCTACGCACCAGCCCAGGACCACTATGGAGACTGCATACAAGGTTTGATCTCTTTCGTTACCGACTCGTAGCGCAGCGGAAGTAGAGTCGATGACGATCGGCGGTGCAGATCCCCGCAGCTAGGATTTTACAACCTCCCAACCGCGAGGATGTATACCCTCATCTGCCCCGCGGACAGCCCTCCGGGAGGCGGTCGCACAGTCCCCCGGACGGTGTCGCGGACAGCCCTTCGGGAGGACCTCCGAAACTCGGACTGTCACTCGGACAGCCCTTCGGGAGGACCTCCAAAACTCGGACGGTCACACGGACAGCCCTTCGGGAGGCACTCTCGAACTAAGACCGAAACTACGATCTCTCTACAGAGTTGCACACATACGGTGTCATCTATCCGGCAGGGCTTCGCCGTCCAGAACTAGTTCCTGCCGGAACCCAGACAGCCTTTCGGCTCTACGAAACTATTTCGCTGGGAGGGAGAGAAGAATGCCAGATCATGCATGGCTTGTGTATGAGAGTAAGAGTGTGTGAGATGGCAGCCCACTCACCTCCTATTTATAGGAAAACCAAGGGGTAGGGTGGTTTTACAATAAAACCCAAAAACTCCCATGCACTAGCTCACACATGAGGGTGTTAAGTGCAAAATGGGATGCCATGTGGAGCTCCATGGAGGAGCTGCACATGTGAACGTCCCACCTTCATGGGGGCCCCCCAAAGGGGGTTCCTTGATCCCCAAGTCCTTCTAGAAGCCTTTTGGGAAAAGCCCTAAAAGGTGGCTTTCCAATAAATATCCCAAAAAGCACTTTCACTATTCACGACGACATTTTTCAGCGTCTGATCGAACTGAAAATATTCATGTGGGCTTAGAACAATTCTAGTACCCACCAAAATAATTTTCAACGCGAGCCGGAACAATTCCGGTTTAGTGATTTCATCTGCGAAAAGCATCTGAAGCGGTTTCGGCAGCTCCGGAACATTTCCGGTTTTCATCCCGGAAAATTCCAAAAAGTTTCCAGAACGATTCTGGCATCCTCCAAGAATTATCAGGCATGTGCCAAAACCAATTTGACTTTTTGGTATCCCCTGAAACAACTTTTCAGTTTCACCGGAACTCATCCGGTGACCTCTCTGCGGAACTTTTCCGCTGTCCGAAACTTTTCCGGTGTCCGAAACTTTTTCGGTGTTTTTCTCTCAGACTCCCTGTCTAGTATTCAACAGATAGATGACCCTTAAGCGTGTGACCCTATAGGTTCGGTGAAGCATAGACATGAGCCGGAACCCCTTCCGATCAATGATCAACATCGGAGCCGTGGACACCCATATCGATCCCTATACCCACACGAATAAATATTCGAGTGAACCTCCAGTTGCCGTGTGCTATTCCTGTTGCTTCGCGATATGTTACAAATACCCGAGGTGAGACATGTAGGCATCCCCGTGGATCAACAACTTGTCCACTATGCCAGTTACCTCGTTACCGGTATTGTTCTCTTTTCTCGTTCCCGTGTTCCGGCATCCCTGTGATCAAATCACCCTGTGTCTGGCCAGACGATGATGGATACCGTAACACCGAGAGGGCCCAGAGATATCTCTCCATCGTCGGAGGAGCAAATCCCAATCTTGAGCTATCAAGTCCCTTGACATACTTTTCCATGAACCCGTAAGCCGCCGTAATAGCCACCCATTTACGGATGACGTTTAACAAACCCCAAAGTTCATGAAGCAAGCATGAAGAAACTCGACACTCTCATGGTCTAAGGAATTATGCAAACATTAACTTCTCTGTGTTATTAACCATTAACTTATGACGAATGTATCTCTTAGCATAACATCAATCGGGTCGATTCAACACAAGTGTTCTACCAACAATTGTGCCCTCAAAATTGCCGGCATAGCCATGCCCATGATCAGGAAAACAGGATCATCATGCAATACTTGAGCCAGTCATAGAGGCTTGACTAGGAATACATTTTACCGTTTATTATCCCACACGTGCATATGAGTCTTCCTCCGAGCCTCGTGGTTATTGCAGACTCGAGAACCATAGCAGTTATAGCATGGAACATAAACCTAATTATGAACAGGGAGATAATCAATAACATTTATTATTGTCTCTAGGGCATATCTCCTACAATTACCTCATCAAGTTCTATTTTCCTCCCACTTACCTCTTTCGAGAGAAACTCTTTCTCGAGAAAGGATCCATTCTTGGCAACAAAGACTTTGCCTTCGGATCTGAGGTAGAAGGTATACCCAATAGTCTCTTTGAGATATCCTATGAAGACGCACTTTTCCGCTTTGGGTTCGAGCTTCTCAGGTTGAAGTTTCTTCACATAAGCATCGCATCCCCAAACTTTTAAAAACGACAGCTTAGGTTTCTTTCCAAACCATAATTCATACGGTGTCGTCTCAACGGACTTTGACGGTGCCCTATTTAAAGTGAATGCGACAGTCTCTAATGCATATCCCCAAAATGATAGCGGTAAGTCGGTAATAGACATCATAGATCGCACCATATCCAATAGAGTGCGATTACGACGTTCAGACACACCATTTCGCTGAGGTGTGCCAGGCGGCGTGAGTTGTGAAACAATTCCACATTTCCTTAGGTGCGTGCCAAACTCGTGACTTAAATATTCTCCGCCACAATCAGATCGTAGGCACTTTATTTTCCTGTCACGTTGATTCTCTACCTCACTTTGAAATTCCTTGAACCTTTCAAAGGTTTCAGACTTGTGTTTCATTAAGTAGACATACCCATATCTGCTCAAGTCATCAGTGAGGGTGAGAACATAACGGTAGCCACCGCGAGCCTCGACGCTCATTGGACCGCATACATCGGTATGTATTATCTCCAACAAGTCAGTTGCTCGCTCCATTGTTCCAGAGAACGGAGTCTTGGTCATCTTGCCCATGAGGCATGGTTCGCACGTGTCAAATGATTCGAAATCAAGAGACTCCAAAAGTCCATCAGCATGGAGCTTCTTCATGCGTTTGACACCAATATGACCAAGGCGGCAGTGCCACATGTAAGTGGGACTATCGTTATCAACCTTACACTTTTTGGTACTCACACTATGGTCATGTGTAACATCACGTTCGAGATTCATCAAAAATAAACCATTGACCAGCGGGGCATGACCATAAAACATTTCTCTCATATAAATAGACAACCATTATTCTCAGATTTAAATAAGTAGCCATCTCGCATCAAACGAGATCCAGATACAATGTTCATGCTCAAAGCTGGTACTAAATAACAATTATTGAGGTTTAAAACTAATCCCGAAGGTAGATGTAGAGGTAGCGTGCCGACGGCGATCACATCGACCTTGGAACCATTCCCGACGCGCATCGTCACCTCGTCCTTTGCCAGTCTCCGTTTATTCCGCAGCTCCTGCTTGGAGTTACAAATGTGAGCAACTGCACCGGTATCAAATACCCAGGAGCTACTACGAGCGCTGGTTAGGTACACATCAATAACAAGTATATCACATATACCTTTAATGTTGCTGGCCTTCTTATCCGCTAAGTACTTGGGGCAATTCCGCTTCCAGTGACCGGTACCCTTGCAATAAAAGCACTCAGTCTCAGGCTTGGGTCCATTCTTGTTCTTCTTCCCGGCAACTTGCTTACCGGGCGCGGCAACAGCTTTGCCGTCCTTCTTGAAGTTCTTCTTACGCTTGCCTTTCTTGAAACTAGGGGTCTTATTCACCATCAACACTTGATGCTCCTTTTTGATCTCGACCTCCGCTGATTTCAGCATCGAGTACAACTCAGGAATGGACTTCTCCATACCCTGCATGTTGTAGTTCATCACAAAGCTCTTGTAGCTAGGTGGAAGCGACTGGAGGATTCTGTCAATGACCGAGTCATCCGGGAGATTAACTCCCAGCTGAGTCAAGCGGTTGTGTAACCCAGACATTTTGAGTATGTGCTCACTGACAGAACTATTCTCCTCCATCTTACAGCTGAAGAACTTGTCGGAGACGTCATATCTCTCGACCCGGGCATGAGCTTGGAAAACCAGTTTCAGCTCTTGGAACATCTCATATGCTCCGTGTTGCTCAAAACGCTTTTGGAGCCCCGGTTCTAAACTGTAAAGCATGCCGCACTGAACCAGGGAGTAATCATCGCAGCGTGACTGCCAAGCGTTCGTAACGTCTTGGTCCGCTGGGAAAATGGGTGGGTCACCTAGCGGTGCATCGAGGACATACAATCTCTTGGAAGCTATGAGGATGATCCTCAAGCTACGGACCCAGTCCGCATAGTTGCTTCCATCATCTTTCAGCTTGGTTTTCTCTAGGAACGCGTTGAAGTTGAGGGTGACATTAGCGTTGGCCATTGGATCTACAATATAGATTGTAAAAACATTTTTAGACTAAGTTCATGATAATTAAGTTCACATAATCAAATTATTTAATGAACTCCCACTTAGATAGACATCTCTCTAGTCATCCAAGTGATACATGATCCATGTCAACTAGCCCGTGTCCGATCATCACGTGAGACGGACTAGTCATCCATGGTGAACATCTCTATGTTGATCGCATCTACTATACGACTCATGTTCGACCTTTCGGTCTTCCGTGTTCCGAGGCCATGTCTGTACATGCTAGGCTCGTCAAGTCAACCTAAGTGTTTCGCGTGTGTAAATCTGGCTTACACCCGTTGTATGCGAACGTTAGAACCTATCACACCCGATCATCACGTGGTGCTTCGGAACAACGATCCTTAGCAACGGTGCACAGTTAGGGTGAACACCTTTCTTGAAATTTTATTGAGAGATCATCTTATTTACTACCGTCGTTCTAAGCAAATAAGATGTAAACATGATAAACATCACATGCAATCAATATAGTGACATGATATGGCCAATATCATCTTGCTCCTTTGATCTCCATCTTCGGGGCACCATGATCATCACTGTCACCGGCATGACACCATGATCTCCATCATCATGATCTCCATCATTGTGTCTTCATGAAGTCGTCTCGCCAACTATTACTTCGACTACTATGGCTAACGTTTAGCAATAAAGTAAAGTAATTACATGGCGTTTATGATTGACACGCAGGTCATACAACAAAATAAGACAACTCCTATGGCTCCTGCCGGTTGTCATACTCATCGACATGCAAGTCGTGAATCCTATTACAAGAACATGATCAATCTCATACATCACAATGCATCACATCACATCCTTTTGGCCATATCACATCACAAGGCATATGCTGCAAAAACAAGTTAGACGTCCTCTAATTTGTAGTTGCAAGTTTTACGTGGCTGCTATAGGTTTCTAGCAAGAACGTTTCTTACCTACGCCAAAACCACAACGTGATATGCCAATTGCTATTTACCCTTCATAAGGACCCTTTTCATCGAATCCAATCCGACTAAGGTGGGAGAGACAGACACCCGCTAGCCACCATATGCAACAAGTGCATGTCAGGCGGTGGAACCGGTCTCACGTAAGCGTACGTGTAAAGTTGGTCCGGGCCGCTTCATCCCACAATACCGCCGAATCAAGATAAGACTAGTAACGGCAAGCAAATTAACAAGATCGACGCCCACAACAACTTGTGTTCTACTCGTGCATAGATTCTACGCATAGACCTAGCTCATGATGCCAGTGTTGGGAGACGTAGTAGTAAATCAAAAAATTTCCTACGTGTTCACCAAGATCTATCTATGGAGAAACCAGCAACGAGTAAGGGGAGAGTGAATCTTCATACCCTTGAATATCGCTAAGCGGAAGCATTACAAAGAACGCGGTTGATGGAGTCGTACTCGCGGCGATTCAAATCGCCGAAGATCCGATCCAAGCGCCGAACGGACGGCGCCTCCGCGTTCAACACACGTACAGCCCGGGGACGTCTCCTCCTTCTTGATCCAGCAAGGGGGAAGGAGAAGTTGAGGGAGAGCTCCGGCAGCACAACGGCGTGGTGGCGGTGGAGCTCGTGGTTCTCCGGCAGAGCTTCGCTAAGCGCTATGGAGGAGGAGGAGGTGTAGGAAGGGGGAAGGGCTGCGCCAAGGGAAGGGTGTGTAGCTGCCCTCCCACCCCCACTATTTATAGGGGGAAGGGGAGAGGGGGCCAGCCCCCTTAGATCCATCTAGAGGGGCGGGGGCGGCGGCGGCCCCCCGGGGGGGCCAAGGCCCCCCTTAGGGTTTCCAACCCTAGGCGCCTTGGGCCCTTGGGGCGGCTGCCCCCCGGGGGGCCGCGGCCCCCTTAGGGTTCCCACCCCAAATACAGCCCATTAGGTCCTCCGTGGTAGGTGGACCCTCACGGTGGACCCCCGGAACCCCTTCGGTGGTCCCGGTACAATACCGATAAACCCCGAAACCTTTCCGGTGACTGAAACTGGACTTCCCATATATAAATCTTCACCTCCGGACCATTCCGGAACTCCTCGTGACGTCCGGGATCTCATCCGGGACTCCGAACAACTTTCGGTAACCACATACAATTCCCATTACAACTCTAGCGTCACCGAACCTTAAGTGTGTAGACCCTACGGGTTCGGGAGGCACGTAGACATGACCGAGACACCTCTCCGGTCAATAACCAACAGCGGGATCTGGATACCCATGTTGGCTCCCACATGCTCCACGATGATCTCATCGGATGAACCACGATGTCGGGGATTCAATCAATCCCGTATACAATTCCCTTTGTCTACCGGTATGATACTTGCCCGAGATTTGATCGTCGGTATCCCTATACCTTGTTCAATCTCGTTACCGGCAAGTCTCTTTACTCGTTCCGCAACACATCATCCCGTGGCTAACTCCTTAGTCACATTGAGCTCATTATGACGATGTCTTACCGAGTGGGCCCAGAGATACCTCTCCGTCATACGGAGTGACAAATCCCAGTCTCGATTCGTGCCAACCCAACAGATACTTTCGGAGATACCCGTAGTGTACCTTTATAGCCACCCAGTTACGTTGTGACGTTTGGCACACCCAAAGTATTCCTACGGTATCCGGGAGTTGCACAATCTCATGGTCTAAGGAAACGATACTTGACATTGGAAAAGCTTTAGCAGACGAACTACATGATCTTGTGCTATGCTTAGGATTGGGTCTTGTCCATCACATCATTCTCCTAATGATGTGATCCTGTTATCAACGACATCCAATGTCCATGGTCATGAAACCGTGACCATCTATTGATCAACGAGCTAGCCAACTAGAGGCTCACTAGGGACATGTTGTGGTCTATGTATTCACACATGTATTACGGTTTCCGGTTAACACAATTATAGCATGAACAATAGACAATTATCATGAACAAGGAAATACAATAATAACCATTTTATTATTGCCTCTAGGGCATATTTCCAACACTGTAGTACTTAAGCCCGTAGGCACAGTAGTATTCTTCCACTTTTTCTTTTCTTTTCTGCTTTTATTTCTTTTCTCTCTTTTTAACAAATGTTTAGCCACCATTGGACTTTTGTAAAATATGTGACTTAGCCACATAAATACAATGCAATATTTGGTACTGCTATACAAAGGTTTGGAGGCCTAATAATTTCATTTGAATTTTAATTAAATGAAAATGGATTAAATATTGCTGTTTTGGTACTGTTTTATTTTGGTTAAGGGTATTTAAGATTTCAAATAATGTTGTCTTTATTTTTATAATTGCTTTGGGAATTTTTATAATATTATGAACTATTTAGTTTCCAAATTTGGACAACTTTTATTTTCACCTCAGATTTGAATTTCAATTTGAATTGGAATTTGAAATGAGATATGATTCAAATGATGATCAAACACTATTAATCATGGTGACTTGGCATGATCAAGAGGTGATCACTGTAGTTAATACATGGGGGTGTTACAATTGTCATACTCTAAAAGAAATTCTCGTCCCGAGAATTTAGGAGGTGAAAGGGAAAAGGTCGGGGTATTCATACCAAGGATGCTTGGCATGGGCCCGCGGGAGAATTTCCCATTAACGGATTGTGCAACGGTTCACTTCTAATGCCGTGCGTGAATGCAAAGGATTTTAGCGTAAATTGAATGGGATGCTCCTGAATCAATTAAAACAGGAGGTGGTGCTGAGTGAACAAGGATAGTACCGATCACAGTAGCAAGCTGATCTTGAGCTTCATTCAGATCAACATGGTAAGCTTGACCACGACCATAAGATTTTTTTTTTATATGTGTATGTGTATATGTAAAAAAATTTTGAACTGGTATGTATATATTTTCCCCTGAAGCTATTGTTAGAAAGTACGTACTGAACTAATTACTATTCATGCATAATTACTGTTTGAACTCGGTTAATGTTAACATATAGTTACTGTTCAGGGTTACTGTTCACTGGATGGGGGCACTGGGCTCAACAGTAAAAAGTAAAATGTACAGTAGACAGAAAATGCTCTCCTCGTGACCCCACGTGCCGGCTCTGCACCAAGACACGTTGCACGCCACACGTCGACCGGCCTCCACGTTGCGCGGCACACCATGTCGGACCCAGACGCTTCCGGCGGCCACGTACCCGCGCACGTGTAACGGCGTAAGCGGGCTCACCTCCGTAGTTTAAGAGAGGGAAAAGTCCATTTTAAACCTTGAATTCGTAGATGTTCGGCGAATCAAACCCTAAGGTGGAAATCCCTGTCGTTCGCACCCTAAACTAACTAATCCCGGTCCAAATCAAACCCTAGTGTCGTTTCCCAAACGGGGATTGCCGACGTGGCAAAGGGTTGGCCGGGATGGGTCGTTCGACGCGCGCCTGCGTCGATAAAAGTGGGTCGGCCCAGTTCGGCCCGTCATTTCACTTCGTCCTCTCCGCTCCCCCTGCCTTCCTCCTTCTCTTGCGATGGCAATGGCGACCGACGGTTGATCGCCGCGGGTGCGACGATCGTGACGACACGACGGTGCGTCCAAGAAGAAGGTAATGTCCTGGATGACCTCCTCCCCTGATATTCATAGTTTAGAGTAGTTGCGGCATTAGGGTTAGGGTTTTCAGCGGCAAATTTGGGGACGAATTTGGGTGACGCAAAAAGCTTGATTTTTTGTGAAGGGGAATAGGTTCATATGCTTTATTTTGATCGCAGTGTATGTTTATTTCAGTGAAATCATGGACCCAAGTGAGATTTTGAATGTTTGATTTCATATTGGAGGGCAGTTCATCCACATTGGTCCAAATTTAGAGATTGGGAGGGATAAATTGTCTCTGTAGGAAGTCAAATTTTATCTAAAAGATCACATTCAATTGAAGGAATCTATGAAGTTCTATTTTTTGCTTCCTAGGAAAGAGCTTATCAATGGCTTGGTGTTCCTTCATGATGACATTGGGTGTGTGAAGATGGCTGACTATATTTGTGTTGGAGGAGTTGCTGATGTATATGTGGAGTATCATGGAGAGGAAGATAGCAATGACAACATCAGTGGGAGTGACTTTGAGGATGAAATCATGGAACAGAGTGATGATGAACCAGATGCAGTGATAACTGTTGTTGAATCTGCAGAATCTGACACTGATGTGCTTATTATTGATGAAACTGGTGTGATCACACAGAGAATTTGCAGCCCCATCAAGCAGACAAGAAGCAGTACAAGACAAGTAGATGTTGATCATGATGTAGATGAAATGGCCGGGATTGAAGGAGTTTTTTCTCAAGTTTTGAATCCAACTCAAGGTGCATCTGCCTCTGCTTCTCAACCTCAAGCTTCAAGGCATGTCAATGACCAAATGGTGACAGCTGCACATGTTGACAATGGCAAAGAAAATTCAGATTCAGACAGTGACGCTGAATACATTGGACATACTGATGACAGTGGGGAGGATTCAGAAGTTGTGGAGCTTAGAAGACATGCTAGAAAGTTTAAGAAAAGGGTGAGGGAGTCCAAGAGCTGGATAGGAAGGGATGCTACAGGTCCAGTACCAATTGTTCTGATAACCAACATGGAAGAACAAATTGAAAGAGAAGAAATGGATTGGAATTATGATTCATCTGATGAAGACTACAGCTATGATGAAGATTTAGATGGTCACATAAGGAAGAGGAAGAGCACATTCCCAAGATACAACACTGAAAGTGAAGTACCACAATTTGCTTTGACCATGGTTTCTAGAAGCAAGAATCAGTTGTGCAAAGCTTTGAGAAGATATGGACTAGTAACAAAGAGGAGCATCAAGTTCATGAAATCTGAGTGTGATAGAGTAAGGGCAAAGTGTGGATGGCCTGGCTGCCCATGGCTTATATATGCAGCCAAGAGATCAAGAACTTCTAGATTCCAAGTGATAACATATAATGATGATCACCAATGTACACAGAACAGATGCAACAAATTGGTTACTGCAAAGGTGATTGCACAAAGGTATGAGCACTTCATATTGGCAAATCCATTGTGGAAAATTGACAGCATAAAAGCAACTATTTTTCAAGATATGTTTGCTGATGTCTCCATTTCAAAGTGCAAGCATGCAAACAAATTTGTCATGGACAAATTGTTGTGTGGAATGAACAATGAGTACACTAGAGTGTTTGATTACCAACTTGAGCTACTAAGGAGAAACCGTGGGAGCACAGTTGTTGTTTGCATGGATCCAACCAACATGGAGGAAAGTGTGTTCCAAAGCTTCTATGTGTGCTTTAATGCAATGAAGCAAGAATTCAAGGCTGGTTGCAGAAAAGTAATAGGCCTTGATGGATGTTTCTTTACAGGTGCAGTGAAGGGTGAGCTACTGTGTGCCATAGGCAGAGATGCCAATAATCAGATGTATCCTCTAGCCTGGGCTGTAGTTGAGCATGAAACAAATATAACCTGGAAGTGGTTTGTTGGGCTGCTCATTAAGGACATGGAAATAAACAACAATGGAGTTGGCTGGGTTATTATTTCTGATCAGCAGAAGGGCTTGATAAATGCAGTGAAGGATTACCTGCCTGAAGCAAAGCATAGGATGTGTGCTAGGCTCATTTGTGCTAATTGGAGGAAGAAACATAGAGATCATGAGTGGCAGAAGAAATTCTGGGCAATTGCTAAGGCTTCAAATAGGCAAGATTTTAACTACTACAACGCCAAGCTTGCACAGGTGACACCTGAAGGGGCTAAGAATATCATGAGAACTGAGCCAGTGCACCGGGCAAGGGCTTTTTTCCCAGTTCGTTCAAACCGTGAGTCAGTTGACAACAACCTTTGTGAGTCATTCAACCATGCAATAGTTGATGCTAGGTTTTATCCTATCATTTCTATGAATGAGAAAATTAGGAAGAAAGTGTTTGTGAGAATTCAAGAACAAAGAGAGAAGGGTGCCAATTTTACAGGGAAAATATGCCCTGCTGTGTTTAAGAAGCTCAAGAAAAGTATTGCAAGAACACAATATCTAGAGGTGCTCTGGAATGGAGAGGATGGATTTGAAGTGAAGCAAGTCAATGGGAGAGGGAGGCAGTACACAATGAACCTAGATAAATGGACATGCTCTTGTGGCTACTTCCAGCTAGCAGGGCTTCCTTGCCACCATGCAATTAGTGCCATCTACAAGTGCAACAAAAATATTGAAGATTTTATTGCTCCTTGCTACTTTGTTGAAGTGTTCAACAAAATCTATGAGCATTGCTTGCAGCCAGTGGAGGGTGAAGAGGTGTGGCCAGTGTCATCCAAACCTAGGCCAGTGCCACCTGAGTATGTTAGGTTGCCAGGAAAAGAAAAGAAAGGAAGGCCTAAAAATAATGACAGGAGAAGAGAAGAAACTGAGCAACCTAAGGGAAAGAAAATGAGCAGGCATGGCACAATTATCAAATGCTCATTATGTGGTAACCCTGGACACAACAAGTCAGGCTGTAAACAGAATCCAGAGAGAGGCAAGAAAAAGAATGCACATCTTGCTAAAACTAGCAAGAAAAAGAACCCAACGGAGGTATTAGTCTTTTTTTGGTCATCTACTTATTGCACATTTATCCTGGTTATTAGTCTTTTCTTGATACTTATCCTAAATTTGCAGCAAGCCAAAGGAAGTGCATCTGCCTCTGCATCTCAACCCCAATCTCCACCACCAACAACTAGTTCAGTACCACCAGGTCCTTCAGCTGGTACAAGTTCCAACAGGTTTAAGCCTCCAAGAAAGAGAACCGCAACTGCTGAAGCTGGATCATCTGCTGCCCCTGCACAACCTGGAGCATCTACTTCCAGAAGGACAGGATCTGGAGCTAAGAGGGGAAGAAGAAGGGCTACATCATCAGTGCCAAGCTTCCAGTATTTCACTTGCAGTGGAAACTACTAGTCATAGCTGAAAATAGGGGAAGAAGAAGGGCTGCATCTAGTACTTTTGTTGATGTTTCAATGTTCCAAAACATTTCTGATGTAATGTTGCAAACATATCTTTTGTTCATGGCTCAAACTAGGGGTCATGTATATGTGGGTTTAAGACTTGTTTCAAACCAAGTTTATGAGGATTTAATTTGGTATGGATGACCTTGCTATTATCAGTTGCATTTCTTTGTTATTTAATTGCTAGCAATGGTTACTAAATGCCAGTAGTGCTTTCTGTTAAGCTTGACAATGTTGTCCTGAAGTTTGCATTTCAGTGGTTACTAAATAACAGCAGTGGTTTTAGTAGAATTTCAGTGGTATAAAATTGCCAGCAAAGATTGCAAACTTATATGCATTATCTTCCTATTTCAGTGGTTACTAAATGCCAGTAGTGGTTTTAGCAGAATTTCAGTGGTTACAATCTGCATGATCTTGCTACTTTCAAGTTGCATTTCAGAGGTACAAAATTGACAGCACACATTTCAGTGGTTATATGCATTATACAACTTTACATCACTCCAAATGATGGCCAGAACACAACTTCCACTTGAATTCAGTCTAAACAGTGCATGCATACAACTTCCGGATCACAAATTTAAACAGGGCATACAACTTGCATCTTCAGTGCCAAAAGATCACTTCAGTCTAAAACAAGGCACACTACATTGCATACAACTAGCACTGAACAACCTTAATGCAGTAGCATCTTGCCTGCCACTAAACCAACCACAAAGACAACAAAAAGCAAGACAACATTCTGATATGTCCCCTTCAGTGCGTCTATCTCTGCATTTTTCTCCTTCGGCTGATATTCCACAGACATAGCCACCACCTCTCTTCCTGTTTGAGCTTCAGGCAGAGCCACAACCACATTGGGATCTTCAAACACAGCAACACTTCCTTCACCTCTCAGCCTACGCACTTCATCTCGCAAATCTCGAATCAAATCACTCCCAAACTTCGGCAGAGGATCATCATGCCATTCAACAAAGCCACAACCACCATGTTGTTCAATTGTAGCAACAGAAATCATTGAGAGGGGAGAAGAACAAATGAACAGCAAAATAAGACCAAAATGAAGCTCACTATGGCATCCACGCAGGCGTAGTACCTCCTGCCTGGGTTCTGACGGCTCCACGAGATCCATCTCGGCGCCTTCCGACGCGGATTGCACCAGCTTCTCCGGCTCGTACGCCATCCGGTTCTCCCGGTAGGGCACCGGCGACCTCGATTCCTGCCCTCTCCTTTCGGCGGCTCGACGGAAGCCAGGAGCGGTAGAAGGACCCGAAGACCACGACATTGCCTTCGACGCAGCCGCCGCCCCCTACGAAATCTCCTCCGCCGCCGCCCTGCTCAGGAATCGCCTCCGCCGCCGCCTAACCCTAGTTTTTCCCCCCAAATCCCCAATCCGTTTGTTGTTCGCCCCCGCGTGTTGCGGTTATAACCTGGCCCACCACTCAGAGCAATCCCGGTTGATACTTGCCACGTCAGCGTTTTTTGGGCTAAAACGACATTAGGGTTTGATTTGGACCGGGATTAGTTAGTTTAGGGTGCGAATGACAGGGATTTCGACTTCAGGGTTTGATTCGCCGAACATCTATGAATTCAAGGTTTAAAATGGACTTTTTCCTTTAAGAGAGCATCCGCCGGCCGTACCAAGCCTCAACACGAACACTTTACCGAATCTTCAGTCACACTCTGCAGCGGTAGACGGTCAAGCAACTGAGCGAGCGAGCGCCATGGGTCAAGGCACGGAGGTGAAGACCAGGGCGGACCCCAAAGTGGAGATCCAGGTCAATCAATCGATGGATTTTAACCTGAAGTAGTCCTCTGCAGTAACATTGGCAATGGTGACTGATTGATGTAACTGGCTTTGCGTGCAGGAGAAGGGCGAGGTGTTCTTCTTCTACCGGCCCAAGGTGGACAAGGAGGAGGCGCTCAGCCCCGACGACGTGCAGCGGATGTACGTCGTGCTGCGCCCGGAGTCTGTCCCCGACCGCGCCGTCGAGGAGAAGCAGGCGCCGGACTCCGGCAAGGAGGGCAAGAAGAGGAAGACCCGTCACGGCGGCGATGAGAAGGGGCAGGCGGACGGCGGCAACGAAGGCGGCCACGGGAAGGAGGTGACGAACGAGATCGTTCATTCTCAGATCCTATACGTCTGAAAAATCTGCACATTACTGATTAGTTCTTTGCAGGAGGTTAACGTGGAGGAGAAGCCGCCTCTCCGGCTGATCGTGATGGGGAAGAAGAGCCTGCCGGACCCAGCGAAGCACGGCCGGCCGTTCTGGGGCTACGTCGACCTCGTCACGACTGACATTGAGGACATCAAGGACGCGCTCAAGGGGGCGGAGTACGACACGGCGACGCGCGGCAAGCGGCACCAGTCCGCGGCGAGGGCGATGGGCGAGGGCGTGTACCGCATCCTCAAGCACGAGGGCCGCGGCGGCCGCCCGCACACCCACCTCGTCTACAAGCTCGAGCTGCCCTCGCGGAGTGGCGGCGACGACGGCACCGTCGGGGAGCCGCAGGAGGCCATGAACGTGGAGCCGGAGGCGTCGTTCCTGGTGCAGATCAAGAACCCGGAGCAGCGCGGCGGGGGCGGAGGCAGAGGCGGAGGCGGCGGCTTCGGCGGGCTGCAGGGCAAGCGGAAGGCCGCGTTCCCGGAGCACCTGCAGGGGCGGTTCGAGAGCAACCGCTACGCGCCGGCCGACCCGCCGGACCTGCTCAACTACGAGGGGTGCGAGCTGCTGCTGATCTCGGCGTCCGACGACGTCGAGGAGGAGCTGGGCCTGGAGCTGCAGACGGAGACGGAGGAGGCAGAGGAAGGTGCTGGTGATGGTGGCGAGGGCGGCCGCGCCGGGGCGGGGTGCTCGGACCTGGTGAAGATGTTCGGCGAGGTGGCCGACGTGAAGCCGCTGCTCAGCGGGAGCTGGGACTAGTTTAGCTCAACTAGCAGCAGTACGGTAGACTACTTAGCGAGGCTAGCTAGGTATTACCTCCGTCCCATAATATAAAAGCGTTTTTGATATTATGGGACGGAGGGAGTAGGTTACAGAGAAGGCCAAGTTTCAATGGTTGTGTAGTAGCGTGGCAGAAGCTGGCTCTGCACTCTGCAACTGTAACGCCGCGTTGTTTCCATGTATCGCAGCAGTGTTCCAACTTTTGCGTGACAATCCGAAGCATGGACGCCAGTCGACTTTATTTCCATCGCTTGTTGCCCCGTGATCTTGTCCGTACTTGAGTATCTGATCACCTGGATGTTCAGGTTTAGGTTTGGCATTGATTTGTGTAGAGCTCAGGGAGTTTGAGGTTTGCTATTTTTTGCAAACACGCAGTCGAAATCAGTTGATCACTTGGCAAACTACTGTCACCTGGTCAAGATAACCAAATGAACTGGGGATATATAAACGTTTTTATGAAATTTAGCAGCAAAGTGGCTGTAGTTTAGTGGTTAGAATTCCACGTTGTGGCCGTGGAGACCTGGGCTCGAATCCCAGCAGCCACAATTTTCTTTGTTTTTTTTTCTTTCCTTGTTTTTTTTCTTTCCTTTTTGCATCTGTTCTTGTTTTTGAAATATCGATATTTTTAGGTTAGTATACCAAAGCCACTATTTCCAATAAAGATTTCGTCCTCACGTTTCACCACTTGGTCGAATTGAACTTGAGGACCTATGAAGTACAGACACGTGTATTAGTTTGAGACCCTGTGGGGTAGAATCCCGTGTGACTCTAGCCGTCTGACTGTAAATTTTGTTAACGTGTTTTCAGCTTCCGCGTGTGGGTGTAGCTATTTTGCGTATTGATCTGGAGTGCATGTGGGCCATCCCTGTCTCGCTGACTTTCTTGCATGGGTTTCGTGCGTGGCTAAATGCATTCGATCTGCCTCCCTGCCGCCCACGATCTGTCTCCTTGTCGTCTTGGCTTCGTTGCACATGAATCGGGTGGGAGTTTCTGGTGGTTTCTTCCTCTGCATGGGTTGGCGTGGGTCAGTGCGCGGTGGCCTTTTGGATTAGCATCTGCATGCATGCAGCCATGGGAGGTCGTTTACGATTTGGCTACTTGCATGCATCTATTTCTCGATGGCCGGTTGAAGTAGGCTAAGTTTTTCTTTTTTTGCATGTACCGGCTATTGCGAGTATTGACGTGTGATGAGTGGGCGTTGACACGTAATATATTGACATGTTTTTTTTTTGAGGGGTAAAGCATTTATTCAAAGCTAGGAAAACAAGTTCACAAAAACCTTAGGTCTCATCTGCACTACTTGCAGGAATTAAACAAAACCCGGAATCTCATCTGCAACATTCTGCAGAATACAGTCTGGTGGCCCATCAAGCCACTCTTTATTCATCTCGATGCTAATCCCCTCTTTTGCTAGTCTATGCGCCGCACCATTTGCAGTTCTTCGCACCCAGCTCACCTTGTGTTCCTGTCTAGTCTGGAGGAGTTCTTTCACTTCCTCTACCAGAGGCCCAACAGCGGAGAGATTCTTGCTCCTTTCATTGATCATCGCCACCACCTCCTTGCTATCTAACTCTAGGTGAACCTTCTGAAAACCTTGCTGAATAGCAAGCCGCATCGCCTGCCGACTGGCCATCACTTCCAGCAGCTGAGGGTCAGAGATGCCCGGGAGGAACGCCGTCGCCCCTCCCCTGTATGCACCCTCATGATCCCGCAGGACCACGCCTCCACCCCCATTATTTCGCATCTTTGTTGTAGCTCCATCCGCGTTGGCTTTAATCCATCCCGTATCTGGTGGTTTCCACGCCTCGGCCACCTTCGGCATTACATGTCTAGGAGGTCTCTGATGCACCTCTCTCCATTCCTTCATGTGAGCGACCACCCTCTCCGCTACCGATCGCGCGTCCGCGATGCGCTTACCATCTCTCGCCTCGTTTCGAGCCAGCCACAGCCCATACAGTGCCTGGATCATCGTCTCGCGTTCCGCATCATTTGCATCAGCGATCCACTCCAGCATCCACGACAAGATAGCGCTGAGTGATCCGTCCATCTCCGGCGGTGTGACAACAGGGGCGTCCATCTCATCTCGTAACAGCCTCCAGTACAGTTTGGAATGTGGGCAGCCCCAAAAGCGATGGTAGATGGACTCCTCCCTGCCACACGCTGCGCAGAACACTCCCCCTTTGATCCTTCGCCGGTGCAGTTCAACACCAACAGCCAGCCCATTGCGCATCAACCGCCAGGTATGAATCTTCGCTTTGCTCGGTACATCCGTACTCCATAGTGCCAGCCACCTTCTGTGCCTCCTGAGCGATGATGAGGATCCCGGCCGTCCGGATTTCGATCCATTGATGCTCATTCGTAGATGATATGCTGACTTGACAGTGAACTGGCCATTTTTCGTGAAGTTCCTTGCTAGATAATCGCTCATACCCGGTCCTCCAACAACAATCTTTTTGATATCGCATGCATCATCAGCTGTAAACATGTCATCTACCTTTTGTTCGTCCCATCTATCTCCCTCCGCAGTAAGAAGATCAGCCACTTTTGTAACGCCATGAATATACATCTGTCCCAAGGGCTTAAGGCTTCCCTGCCTCGGAATCCAATTGTCATGGTGCACATTGATAGAGGAGCCATCGCCAATCCTCCACACTAGCCCTTCTCGCAGCAAGTCTCGGCCATGTAAGATGCTCCGAAAGGTGAATGAGCCCCCACTTGGGCACGTGGCTGACATGATGGAGCCCTCCGGGAAATACCGTGCTTTAAGCACACGTGCGCACAAAGAGGAGGGGGTCTGTAGAATCCTCCAGGCCTGTTTGGCCAACAACGCTTGGTTGAAGGCCTCCGGGTCACGAAAACCCATACCCCCTCCCTCTTAGCATTGCACATTTTATCCCATGCTATCCAGTGTACTTTCCGCTCACCATTCCCTGCACCCCACCAGAATTTCGAAGAGATCGATTTCAGGTTCCGGCACATCTTCTTTGTGAGTTGAAAATAGCTCATGGTGTAAGTTGGAGTAGACTGAAGCACCGATTTAATAAGAACCTCTCTTGCTGCCTTAGATAGTCCTTGGCCCTTCCATCCCGTGACTTTGCCAGTCGAGCTTTCCCTTACGTATTTGAACGTGCCCTCTTTTGACCTACCAACCAGTGTTGGTAGTCCAAGGTACCGTTCACTCAAAGCCTCAGAATTGATCCCAATAGCCTGCTTTAGTCCCACCTTATCCTCTTCTTTGCATCCTTTCCCAAAAAATATAGAGGATTTTTGGAGGTTTACCTTCTGGCCCGAGGCCATCTCATAATCAGCCAAGATAGTTCTTAGTGTTCGCAACGTTGCCTGGGTTCCCTCTAGAAACACTATACTATCATCAGCAAAAAGCAGGTGTGTTACATGGGGGCCAGTGCTCCCAAACCACACCCCTTTGATCATATTCTCTCGCTGAGCGTGCTTCAACAGAGCTGAAAAACCTTCAACACAAAACAAGAACATATATGGGGAAAGCGGATCTCCTTGCCGTAGACCCCTAGATGGCACAAAGCTACGAGACACTCCTCCATTGAGCTTGACAGCAAACCGTGCTGAAGTAATGCACCTCATAACCATTGCTATCCAGTTCTCCGCGAATCCAAGCTTCCTCAACATTTGCTCAAGAAATATCCACTCCACCCTATCATATGCTTTCATCATATCGAGCTTAACTGCACATAAAGGGTTCTTCCGCTTCCGTGTCCTGATGGCATGCACACACTCATAAGCCACAAGGACATTATCCGTAATTAGTCTCCCCGGAACAAAAGCACTCCGTTCTTCGGAAATAAGCACCGGCAGGATCACCTTCAACCTATTTGCTAGAACCTTGGCAGCAATCTTGTACAACACATTACATAAGCTAATTGGGCGGAATTGTTATAATAGTTCTGGTGAGTTGACCTTGGGAATCATGACAATGACCGTGTTGTTAAAAGAATCTGGCGCTGCCACGCCTGCAAGAAAATCCCGCACCGCAGTGCAAACATCATCACGAACCAACGCCCAGTGGCGTTGATAAAATTGCGCCGGGAGCCCATCAGGACCGGGTGCTTTCGTCGGGCCCATTTGGAATAGAGCTGTCTCTATTTCCGAGTCCGATATTGCAGCCGTGAGCACCTCGTTCATACCATCGGAGATCACGCTTTGAAAGTGTTAGAGTATGCGGTCAGCATGGATGGACCCCTCCGATGTGAACAAATTTTGATAGAATGAGGCTGCCATCTCCCTCATTTCATCATCTACAGTACACTTGGAACCATCTTCTCTCCTCAAAGCCCTTACTGTGTTTTTCCTCTTACGGTGTGATGCTCGATTCTGAAAATATTGGGTGTTTTGATCTCCTTCCTTGAGCCATCCTACTCTGGACCGTTGCTTGTACATAATTTCCTCCCGCTCGTAAACAACTCATAGTTGTTCCTCAATTTCCCTAACCTCGGCCGTTAGACCAGTGCCGAACGCCCGCTCCTTCGCATCCTTTAGCTGCTCCTTGAGCTTCGAGATCTGCCTTCTCACCGAGCCAAAGACGCGACGGCCCCACCGTTGCATGTCACCAGAAACACCATGGAGCTTCTCACACAAAGCCGAGATATTGGTTCCTTTAGCACCTGCACCTGCCCATGCATTCTGCACCATTTCATCATAGCCGTCGTGCTTCACATCTCCTCAAACCGAAACGGCCTCTCCCCTCCATTTACCACGCTTGGAGCTGTCTCCATAGCACGGATTATCAAAGCTACATGGTCTGACTCCTCCGTTATCACATGTTCCACTGCCGTCTCCGGGAAGAGAGCCAGAAAACCATTATTGCATGTAGCCCTATCCAACCGACACTGAATGTTCTCCTCATCATCACGTTTATTATCCCAGGTATACGGGTATCCGGAGAAGCCCAAGTCAGCTAGTCCGCAGTCGGACAAGCAGTCATTGAAGCCTTTCATTTGTGTAAAGCTCCTAGGGTTCCCTCCTAGTTGCTCAGATTGCACAAGAATCTCATTAAAGTCTCCTGCACATAGCCATGGAAGAGCATCCTGAGCGCGAAGGAAGTGAAGTGCATCCCAAGATTTTTTACACAATTCCGTTTTCGGCTCGCCGTAGAAACCAGTGAATCTACAAGCTTTGCCATCCACATTGATCTCTGCATCAATAAAGTACTGGCACCATGGTCTGATAGTGACCTGAATGTTCTCTCTCCACCAAAGTGCAAGTCCACCACTCAAACCATGGCAGTCAACTGCTACCCCACTTCTGAACCCTAGACTCCACTTGAGCCTCTCCATTGCACGAGCCTTCTTTTTTGTTTCAGATAAAAATACCACCGCTGGGTTGTAGGACCGTATCAGGTCTCGAAGTTCGCCAACCGTCGAGTCCAACCCCAGTCCTCGACAGTTCCAGGCAAGAATATTCATTGTGCCCGGCGGCCCTGCCTCGCAGGGTCCGCCGCTCTATCGTCAGTCTCAGAGATACGGTCAAACACACTAGTATCGCGAATGAAAGTATCGTTACCCACTTGCCTGTCAGGATCACCTTTAGCTACCCAATGTTGCTTGGGCCTCCTCTTCCTATCCATGTGCTCATACTGGCCAGGGCTCCTCGGAGATCTAGGCACATATTCCTGTCTAGGGAGTCGAACATATCTGCCGCTGATTCTCTTTTTCTGCCTATATCTGCTGGAGCTGCTCTGTCCTTCGTGGGCCCTCTCCTTCTGCTGTCTATATTGATTACGTAGCTCAGCCTGCCTGTTTAACTGGCGTTGCTTCAGATCATTCCGCAGGTCCTTCTCCCTCTTTTCCTCCAGATCATCGCGCAGGTCCCGTCCCCTCCGCTCAACCGGCCTGTGCCGATCTTTGCTAGGGCTGTTCACCTCCATTCCATCCTGCCTGATGTCACCGCCAGTGCGGGAATCAGCCGATCCATGGAACTCCCTGTTCAGGTTCCTCTTCGTTGGTAGGTCACGGACGAACACACCTCCTTTTTTCCCTTGTCCCCCTTCCAGCTCATATCTCCTTCGCTGGACCTTGCACTGTTGAAGCTATTAGCACTATGAGTCGGCCTATGTGACCCATCTTTGAAAGAAGAGGATCTTCCCGGTGAGGCCCGCAGCCATTCGCCCCACTGGAGATCAGATTCCACCGGTGGTACACATCCTTCCACACCATGCACAAGACGACCACAATGGGATTTTCTCATATGCAAAATCATACCATGTGCCAACCAGATCATCCTCCGACTCCTTTAGGTTAAAGCCTCTCACAAGTGGTTCAAAGATCGACAATTTGGTCCGAACCCGCAGCTGCGTCCCCTTTGCAAAACCATCCTTCTCCACGTCAACACGAACCACTTCACCGATCCAATTTCCGAGAGCCTCTCCAAAAGCTTTACACCGCTTGTCTAAGGGTAAATCAGTGACACGAACCCAGCATTCAACCGTATCAAAAACCATCTCCGACGGCCTAACATTGCCCTCATAATCCTTCAGCACCAGAACATTGAAATCAAATTACCAGGGTCCACTGTTTAACGCATGTTTCCAGTCCCCCTCGCCGCCAAAGTGTACCACGAACATATTCCTCCCTATCTCTTTGAATTTTGCCTCTCTGTGCAACCCCCACGCCTTGTACATCGCCTTCTCCAAAGCTTTGAAGTTCACAACTCGTGGGGTAAATGCCTTCCCTACCGCCGACCACTTCGTCGCTCTTGGGTGCTCCTGGCCAGCCGCGCTGAGTATGAATCCTGTAGCTTCTTTCTTTGTTAAGACCAGGTCACCCATCCTTGCTGCCAACCCTGCTGCCTCCTCCGATCCCTGGCCCTCCGCCGGTGACTTGGATGCGTTCCTGCTCTGCGATCCCTGCGCCGTCCTCGCGGAAGACGCCGTCGCCTCACGCTGTGTCGTCGCCGCCTTCGGATTTGCTGTTGCCTTCGGCGTCGCCGCCGGTTTAGGAGTCTCAGCACCGCCACTTTTCGCTTTCTCCGCCATGGCGCCGCCACAGGGGAGAGAGACACCGCCGATCTGCTCATTCAGGGAGCGCCGTGGCCCCTTCACAAGCCACCGGAGCCCTCACCACCACCGCACAGAAACCCTAACCCTAGCGCCTGAAGCGATCGCCTCGCAATCGCCGCAGTCGCCTCTCCTGTTACCGCTTCGAGGTGGACCCGCTACAGATACGCTTATGCCCGTAATATATTGACATGTAACTGGTGCCTTCTCGATAGCTCGACGTATCGTACTTTCCAGAGTTGCTATAAATACGGGATTTCCTTCAATTACGTTGCATAGCCAGCTGCGTAGCGTTTCAAGCCTAGCGGCGCCATGCACGGGACGAGGCCGACCTGCTAGCCGTTGCCGTCCATGCCATCGGCGGCGTGTTGAGCATGGTTGTTACTGCATGTACATTAGGCGGCTAGGATCTCTTTTATTTGTTTCCTAGTCTAGCGATATCTCCCGACCCTTTCCTTGTATAGCGGATACGGTTGAGATCTCGCAGCCCATGTACTCTATATATGCTACAGCATATGATCAATACAATCATCGATCCAAATATCGTCTTCCACATGGTATCAGATTGCTCATCGATCCAAAACTAGGCTTCCGCTCTTCTCGTGCGCCGCCGCCGCTGCCTCCTCGTGTAACCGCCGCCGCGACCACCCTCCTCTCGCGCACCTCTGTTGTTGCCTCCTCGCGCAGCCGCCACCACGCCCACCCTCCTGCCGCCGCCGCCGCAGTACCCTGCCGCCGCCGCCGCACTTCCCAGCCACCGCCGCCGTAGTACACTGCCACTGCCGCCGCCGCGCCTACCCTCCTGCCGCCGCCGCTGCAGTACCCTGCCGCCGTCGCCGCACCTCCCGCAGCCGCCTTCCTCTCCCTGTTGCCGCTGCCCTCCTCTTTCCTTCTTCCCGCCGCAGCCGCCGCCATCTCTCTGCCGCCGCTGCTCTTCTTCTCCCACCCTTCCCTCTTCTCTTCCTACACCCGTACTACTCCCCACCCTTACCGCCACTGCCATGGCCTTTCCTCACTCCTCCATCTCCTGTGGTTCTAACCCCTTCGCAGGTCCCGTGCCTCCCTCCTCCCAAGACATTCGGGTGGTTGGCGCCCCTGCCCCCTATGCGGCGCCACCGCTGCCCCCAGCCCCATGGGATCCGGCCCTCCTTGCTGCCTTTCACTCTGCCCCTCCACCGACGAACTACACCGGCAGAGGTGATTGGTACATGAACACCTGGGCGACCGCACACATGTCCTCCCACCCCGGTAACCTTCATACTTATTTCCCTATCACCACTTCCACCCGCATTACCGTCGGTGATGGATCCTCTCTTCCTATTACACATGTTGGTCATGCTTCATTTCCATCTAATTCTACACCTTTATCATTGTCTAACATACTTGTCTCTCCTACACTTATCAAAAATCTTGTTTCGGTTCGCTGTTTTACTCGTGAAAATCCCGTTACCGTTGAATTCGACGAGTGTGGTTTTTCTGTGAAGGACGCCCGTACCCGGATGAGTCTTCACCGGTGTGACAGCCCCGACGAGCTCTACCCGGTTCACCCATTCTCCTCCAGCGCCACCGCTCCCGTCGCTCTCTCCGCCGGTGTGGACCTTTAGCACGCTCGTTTGGGTCATCCCAACCCCACCACCTGTCGTCATATTCTTCGGAGTTTTTCCTTCACGTGTAATAAGGTTGAGGATCACACTTGTCATGCCTGTCGTATCGGTAAACATGTTCGTCTTCCCTTTCACGAATCTCCCACTATTGCTTCGTACCCGTTTCAGTTAATTCACAGCGATGTATGGACTTCCCCTATTGCGAGTAATTCGGGCTATCTTTACTACCTTGTCATCTTAGACGATTTTTCTCATTATGTGTGGACTTTTCCATTACGGCAAAAATCCGATGATGTTTCCACTCTCACCGCTTTCTATTCCTATGTCACCACGCACTTTGGTCGCCCCATCCAAGCGTTCCAAACCGATATTGGAAAAGAATTCGATAATCTCGCCATTCGCACCTTACTCACCACACATGGTACTATCTTTCGTCTAACTTGCCCATATACCTCGTAAACAAAACGGCTGTGCCGAGCGTGTTCTTCGCACTCTAAATGATTGCGTTCGCACACTCCTTTTCCATGCTAACGTGCCGCCTCGTTTTTGGCCGGATGCTCTTGCCACAGCATCTCTTTTGATTAATCTCCGGCCATGTCATGTTCACTGGAATTACACACCACACCACCTTCTCTATGGCACCCCTCCATCATATGACGGGCTTTGCATATTCGGGTGCCTTTGCTATCCGAGTATTGCATCTACCACACCCCATAAGCATGCACCACGTTCCATCGCCTGCATCTTTCTCGGCTATCCTTCCAACACCAAGGGCTACCGGTGCTATGATCCCGTCTCTCATCGTGTGATCACCTCGAGACATGTTTACTTTGACGAGAAAGTGTTCCCGTTTCAGCAGGTACCACCAGCTGACGCACCGACATCGTCATCACCGCCTCTCCTTGGCGGGTCTTCACCGAGGCTGCCACGCTCTCGCGGGGGCGCCCGCGGCTGGCTCATAGTGCTCCGGCGCTGACTCCGGAAACGGCTGCCACGGCAGCCAATTCGGACTCTACTTCGGCTGCCACGGCAGCCTCTTCGGCCGCTGATTCGGCTGCCACGGCAGGATTTGCTTCGCCATCTCCAGTTTTCTGCCGTGGCAGCGCTTCGACTACAGCCGGCTCGGGTACGGCTTCGGAGGCCTCGGGTGCGGCCTTGGAGGCCTCGGACGCCTCGGCCTCGGCCTTCCGCGCCCCCTCGCCGGACCCGTCTACACCAACCTCGTCGGGTTCGGCCTCAGGCTCATCCACGCCGGCCGACGCGTCTCCGGCCCCGACGCCAGCCGGCCGGCCGCTCGCCCCGGCGCCCCAGCTCGGAGTCACGACTCGGGCTCGCACTGGCGTGTTTCGCCCGAGCACCCGCTACCCGTCCGAGCAGTACCTGTGCGCTGCGTCGACCTCGCAATCACACAAAACTCAACAAAACCTTCGTGAGATCCGTTAGTATAACAAAATAAATCACTACTTTAAGTACTGTTGCAAACCCATTCATATTTTATTTTTGCATTATACCTACTGTATTCTAACTTCTCCATGGCTTATACCCCCCGATACAATACATAGTTTCATCAAAACAAGCAAGTAGTGCATCAAAAACAGAATCTGTCAAAAACAGAACAGTCTGTAGAAATCTATTTAAAAGCTATACTTCTGTAACTCCAAAAATTCTGAAAAACTAGGAAAACGTGGGCAATTCATATACCAATACTGTGTAAAAATTTCAGATTTTTCTGACGCTCCAGTACAGAACAAAAATTCCAGCACTGGACGCAAAACTTTCTGTTTTCCAAACAGCATGAATCATACTATCTTCCAAATCATCCCAACGGTTTTACTTGGCACAAACACTAATTAAAACATAAAAACACAATCACAACAGTAGCATAAATGTGAAAACACACAATAAGGAAAAATCAAAGATAACTATTGGGTTGTCTCCCAACAAGCTCTTTCTTTATAGCCACTATGATAGGCTTGAGATCTTAATGATGCTCACGTCAAAGACAATAATTGAAGCACAAAGAGAGCATCATAAAACATATGACAAACATATTTAAGTCTAACATACTTCCTATGCATAGGCATTTTATATGCAAACAAATTATCAAGACGAGAAATATCTAGCATATGCAAAGGAGAGGAGTAAAACATTGACAATCTTAACATAACGAGAGGTAATTTAGTAACATGAAAATTTCTACAACCATATTTTCCTCTCTCATAATAATTACATGTAGGATCATAATCAAATTCAACAATATAGCTATCATATAAATTTTTCTCTCCATGATCCACATTCATGCAAAGTTGACACTCTTCCCAAATAGTGGGATTATCATCAACTACAGTCATGACCTTTCCAGACCCACTTCCATCAAAAATTTCATAAGATTGAACACTCTCCAAATATGTGGGATTCTTTTTATTTAAAGTTGACACTCTTCCAAACCCACTTTCAATATTATTGCAAACATTATTATCAATGACATATTCATCATGAGGCTTAAATAAATTTTCAAGATCATAAGAAACATAATCATCCCAATCATGATCATTGCAATAAGTAGTGGACATGACAAAATTATCATCCCCAAGGTTGTAGTTTTGCATATTATTAGCACAATTGACATTCATAGAATTTATAATAAAATTATCGCAATCATGCTTTTCATTCAAGGAGCTATCAAGTGTGGGTGCAATATAAATAATTTCGTTTTTAACATAAGGAACTATAGCAAGTTCATCTCCATAAGCATCATTAATATTGGCATCATGGCCATAAGAATAGCAAGCATCATGTTCATCAAGAGGGGATATTTCAATCGAATCATCGGAATCATAATTATCTATAGATTCATGTGTATCATTATTCCCTTCCAAAGCAGTAGACGTTCTCTCAATAAATTCACTAACATAGGCATTAGATGCATAATTTTCATAGCAATACTTAAGTATGGCAAAATTTTCAGATTTGTAGAGAGTAATATCGTACTTTTCAATCAAAGAAGCAACTTCATAAGCACCCTTAAAAGCAGCAAATTCTTCAATTTGTTCGATATCATAGTAACTATAAACACTTTTTTCATAAGAAGATAAGATTTCATTATCATTGAACTCACATAGGTAGGGAAGGTGTTTTTTAGGGTTCTTAGAGCAACAAGTAAAATCATAAATTTCACATAGATTCCGAGCATAGCATAGCAAACAATTTATTTGACGCCATAAGAGTCTCCCTTTTTCAGACAAACGGTGACGCACAAAATGAGCATGCTCCTTTAAGGATTTTCCCTCAACTAAACTAGTTGGGGTTTCAGCACGAGCACAAATGGATCGAAGATGATTCAAGTAGTAAACTTTAAATGGATGCATAGTATCTTATATTTTTTCTTTTAGTTTCTGTTCTTGTGTGTTCGACATGAAGGCAATAAAAGCAAGCGAGTAAAGAAGCAAACAAGAAAAAGGCAAACGGAAAATATTTTTGTATTTTTGTAAAAACTTTTTAGAAGTGGGGGAGATGAAAACGAGAGGCAAATGCAAATAAAGTAAATGCAAGGAGATGTAAGTTTTATGCGTAGGACTTGATAGATGTTGATGATGTCTCCCCGGCAACGGCGCCAGAAATTCTTCCTGCTACTTGTAGCTTGCGTTGGTAATTCCCTGAAGAGGAAGGGAGATGCAGTACAGTAGAGTAAGTATTTCCCTCAGTTATGAAACCAAGGTTATTAATCCAGTAGGAGAATCACGCAATACCTCGTTAGCAGCACCTGCACAAAAAACAACAAATCCTTGCACCCAACGCAAACAAGGGGTTGTCAATCCCTCGGCGGTAAGTTGCAAGATTAAATTGTATGTGATAGATAGATAGATTGAAACAAAAATACAAAATAAAATAAATAAGATAAAATTGCAGCAAGTATTTTTAGGGTTTTAGTATATGATTTAGATAGACCCGGGGGCCATAGTTTTCACTAGAGGCTTCTCTCAAGAAAATAGCATACGGTGGGTAGACAAATTACTGTTGGGCAATTGATAGAAAAGCAAATAATCATGACGATATCCAAGGCAATGATCATGTATATAGGCATCACGTTCGAGACAAGTAGACCGACTCATGCCTGCATCTACTACTATTACTCCACACATCGACCGCTATCCAGCATGCATCTAGTGTATTAAGTCCATAAAGAACGGAGTAACGCCTTAAGAACGATGACATGATGTAAACAAGATAAACTCACGTATGAATAAACCCTATATTTTTACCCTTAATAGCAACGATACATACGTGTCATGTCCCTTTGTGTCACTGGGATTGAGCACCGCAAGATCGAACCCATTACAAAGCACCTCTTCCCATGGCAAGATAAATCAATCTAGTTGGCCAAACCAAATCAATAGATCGGAGAATAAATACGAAGCAATAATAATCATGCATAAAAGAGAACAGAAAAGACTCAAATAATATTCATGGATAATCTGATCATAAACTCACAATTCATCGGATCCCATCAAACACACCGCAAAAAGTGATTAGATCGGATAGAACTCCAAGAACATCGAGGAGAACATTGTATTGAAGATCAAAAAGAGAGAAGAAGCCATCTAGCTACTAACTATGGACCCGAAGGTCTGTGGCAAACTACTCACGCATCATCGGAAGGGCAGCAAGGTTGATGTAGAGCCCCTCCGTGATCTATTCCCCCTCCGGCGGAGTACCGGAGAAGGCCTCCAGATGGGATCTCTCGAGAACAGAAATTTGCAGCGGCGGAAAAAGTATTTCGTGGACTCCCCTAAGGGTTTCTAATTTTTTGGGAATTTATAGTGGAGGAATTAGGTCAAACGGAGCTCTGTGGGCCCCACAAGGCACCAGGGCGCGCCTGCCACCCCTTGGGGCTTCTAGCCTCCTCCCGAAGCTTCTAGTGTTGTGTATGTCCAGAAAAAAATCTCCAAAAAGTTTCGTGGCATTTGGACTTCATTTGGTATTTGTCGTGGTTTTGTCACGGCAGATGTCCTCGTGAAAGGACTTAGTGGTGAGGCCATCGCAACTAGGTGGAAGCTTGAAGGGGTTGGTCGGAATCGACAGACGCGAGTTTTACCCAGGTTCGGCCCCTCGCGGCGGAGGTAAAAGCCTACATCCTGCTTGATTGCTATTGATGATGATGATCTCGATTACAAGGGTGCTGTTTCGCTATCTCTATCTTGAGAGCTAATTTGTCTGTCTCTCCTCACTTGTCCCTCTTGGGGTGCCTTGCCCCTCCTTATATAAGTTGAAGGGGCGGCTTACATGTGGAGTCCTAGTAGGATTAGGACTGGTCTATTTTCTATTACAAGTTGGATACTAGTCCGGGTCTTGCTTTCCTCTTCTTGGTCCTCCTCTACGAGCCGGCCCATTGGGCTCCTCTTAAGCCGGCCTCCTGCCAGGTCTCACCCTGGGCCCTTGGTCTCTCCAATTCATCACCTTCCTCAAGTAAAGGAAAACTCACTGCGTCCTTAGGTAAGCCGTCGCCTCAAGTACTAGGCTATGAGCCGGCCCACTTTATGAGTCGCCCTGACGGGCCTTTGACGTCTTGATCGTCGCTGCTACTCTCCAGGGTGCCACTGGATAACCCGGCCCTGAACGGGCGGGTCATACCGTGGGGTTATATCCCCAACATTAGCCCCAGTTTAATTTGGATTTATCCATGTTAAACTTTATCTAAAAAACAAGAACAAATTTGACAGGTTGTGCGCCGGGTCGATGGTCCTTCTGATCCGGTATCTCTTCATCCTTCAGTCCTTTGTCATTTCCTTCTGTGAAAACACCCGCCCGAGTCAATCTTTACCGGGTTATTCAATGGAATCCTTCCTGGAAAGTCCGAGTCTTTTCGTTATATCAATGGGCCAGCTTCAAAATCAATTTGCTGGTTTCATGCAAAAAAATATTGGGGAGAAAATAATCCATTTGAGTCGGTTTCCAATGCTCTGACTTGACAAAAATATTGGGCTTAAGATATGCTTTTGATGCTGAGCTGTCTTTGAATACTCCGGCTTGACAAAAATATTGGATTTAAGATATTCATCTTATGTTCAGCCGGCTTGAGGATATAGAGCTTGTCGAGTTGCGATTGTCGAAGTTGCCGGGTTATAAAGATTGATGATACCGGGTCATGTAATTTGGTCTTCCTGGGTTCTTCAGGCCAAGTCCTTATAGGACGGATCCTCCCAGGCCGGGCTTTCCCAGCCCGGGTCAATCTGAATTTTCTTTCAACTCCAATAAATATATCAACTGTAGCCCCCAAGCTCCGAGTTTATCACCTTGTGATGAATTGGTGCTTGCTTTTGTAAATATTGTTGCGTCGGCTTTCCGGGCCTTTCTATGAATAGCTTGGAGGACTTGAAGGTGTACCTTCCCTTATATCCATATTACCTGTAGCCCCCAAGTCTTAAGAGGGGAACGTAGTGATAGCTTAAGACTTGCTTCAATATAAATGTTACAATTTCGGAGAAATCTAGGTTGTTCATCTGAGTCGCCAGTCATAAACTGAATGTTTTGTATTTCGCATGTGTAGCCCCCAAGGGCCGGCTCATCATTATGAGATGCGTCGGGTCTTCAATTTGGACCTTATGATCTGTTTAAACAACTGAACGCTATAGCCCCCAAGTGCCGGGTTGTCTTGTCTTCAGCAACCTGGGACTTGTAATTGTCTTGTGCTCATAAAACTTCAGCCAGTGTAGCCCCCAAGTGCCGGGTTGTCTTGCCTGCAGCAACTTGGGACTTGAACTTTAATCTTCGATGTTGTAGATATATAGCTGCAAATAGTGTAGCCCCCAAGGGCCGGCTCAGTAAGATAGTACTGGGCTGGGACTTAGAAAATGATGGAAAACGGACCGTAGCCCCTAAGGATCGGGTCATTGTGAAAATGATGAGCCGGTGCTTCCTCGAATCCATACTTGAATAAAGAGCGATCTATAGCCCCCAAAGGCCAGGTCATTATGAAAATTATGAGCCGGTTCTTCCTTGAATCGATACTTAAATAGAAAACAACATGTAGCCCCCAAGGGCCGGCTCATTTCCTTGAGATAGCCGGGTCTTCTGACAATGTAATGATTTGAAAAAGCGACTTGCATTAGCCCCCAAGTGCCATGTTGAGTGTTCACAGCTACATGGGACTTGATGTTTTGTAGATCAAAATTGACTGATGTAGCCCCCAAGTGCCGGGTCGTGTGCCTGCGGTGACTCGAGACTTCAGAAACTTGAATAATGTAGCCCCCAAGTGCCGGGTTGTGTGCCTGCGGCGACTCGGGACTTCTCCTTCCATTGTAGAATAAAATCATATCCACTGTAGCCTCCAAGTACCGGGTCGTGTGCCTGCGGCGACTCAGTCGGGATGATGTTATTGAGTTCTTTGCATATCAATGCTGAACTTGTTGCTAAATCCATCAAGAGTGCTGCTTTGCATAACACTTCATATTTCATTGCCTTTGATAAAGCCGATTGCCATGATCCTTGCCATGATATCTTTTTTTGAATTTTGTTCTCCTTTATAGCATCAGAATAATCCAAATTTGTGAATTGCCACCGGTAATTTATTACACCATGCTCCTTACTGTAAGCCGGCGTTTTAGAAAGAATAGCCATCTCTCTGAGCCGGCTTTGAAAACCTCAATCATTTAATATTGGTTATGAGAAACCATGATGAAGACTCGGCTCGCAATTGTAAGCCGGTTTTGTAGATGTGGTAAATATATACCTGCAATTGTTTCAAAATCGGCAGTGATAGCCATGTTATTTGAGACTGGTTTTGATAAACCATATAAGACCCGGTCATTTCGGCTCTCAAAGATTTGTTTGTTCCTGCAGAGTTACAGTGTAACCCGGTTTGAAAACCGGCTCCGGCGACATAAACAAATATAGAGATGTATATGTGATGCATTGTATGATGATGCAATGTATGATGTATGTGTATGATAACAGAGTATAAAAATGCCGGCTTTCGAGGCACGACATAAGACCGGCTTTTGAGGCTCGAGTCTTGGTTTCGCTTTCTGTGGAAGCAGGCTTTTTGGCCTCTTTTGGTTTGTCCTAACGCTTTGAAAGCCGGCTCTCACACAACCAATCGAGCGTTTTAACTCCGATGAATTCAGGGTCACCTTTGTGATTGACTCATCAGGCGTACGCCGGGTCGTGTTTTAGGGAGTAGCATCTTGCTAACAAGCAGGTTTAACCAAGTATATTTTGGCTTGTTGGTTTATCCTCGCTTTCTGAAAGCCGGCTCTCACACAACCAATCGAGCGTTTTAACTCCGATGAATTCAGGGTCACCTTTGTGATTGACTCATCAGGCGTACACCGGGTCGTTTTTTAGGGAGTAGCATCTTGCTAACAGGCAGGTTTAACCAAGTTATGGCATCTCGCCGGGTTAAAGGGTTTTGTAAGCTAAACTCGATGAGTTGGAATCCCCCAAGTAACCATATGATCATGGAAAAGCTCAGCATAGGATATACAGGAGACAATGCTACTACTGCAGAACATCTGGGGTCCAGATAAGTCGGCATTCCTTTGATCATTATTGAGCAGGATACCCATGTTTAGACTGCGCATCATGGCGACTAGTCTTCTTTGGTAACCTTTCTTTTCGCCAATATGGCAGGGTACCCATGTTTGAACTGCGCATCGTGGCAGCTAGTTCTCTTGGGCAACCTTTACTTTTTCGCCAATAAGGCAGGGTACCCATGTTTGAACTGCGTATCAAGGCAGCTAGTCCTCTTTGGCAACCTTTACCTTTTCGCAAATAAAGTAGCAGTCCCCGGGACCGGGTTGTCTTCCCTTCAACGACCCGGGTTCTTGTATTTGTGAAATCCGGCCAAATCCGCCGAGTCATATCTGTGTAGCCCCCGAGTCTTAAGTCGACTCGAGGATCCGACTTGAGATTCTTTGTACTTGGATGTGGCATAAACCGGCGTATAGTTGACAGCTGCAAACTGAAATTTATCGAAGCCGGAGGCAATGCGGCGAGTTGATGATCTTGCAGGGACGTTTTTGCCCAAAGTGATTTCGTATGCCACTTGGTCCGGCTCTCCTGGCTCTTCCATTTTTTTTCTTTGCTGGCTTTGAATTGCCGGCTCAATCGGTAGCCGGCTCACCTAGCTTTTCCAGAGACGGTTCGTCTGTGGCCGACTCTCCTTGCTCTTTCGAGGAGGTTTCCTCCATGGCCGACTCTTCTGTTTCTTTTGATGTGGTGAATTAGATCAGACCGCAGGATGGTGAGCTGCGTATTTTGCCGGATGTCTTGGCGTGGGCAGGTCAATGGAGCGGACTCTGGCATGCTTCGGTGTGCTGATGTAAATTGGACCGCACCGGCGGGGGCTTGCGCGCGTGTCCGTTGGGCGACTAGCGCGAGCGGGCGCAGCCCTGGCGCGTTGATGCAGACCGGACCACGAGGATGGTGGCCTGCGCGTGTCCGTTGGGCAGCTCGTACAGGCCCAGGGCGAGGCCCCGGTGTCTTGATGTAGGCGCGAGAGTTGGCCGATAAATTGACGTGGACGCGGGAGTCGGCCGCAACATTTGAAGCCGGCGCAGACACGAGAGCCGGCCGTGGCGTTGTAAGCTGGCACGGACGCGCGAGTCGGCCACGGTGTTGTAAACCGGCGGGGGCGCGCGGGTCGGCCGCGGCGTTGTAAGCTGGCGAGGGCGCGCGGGTCGTCCGCGGTGTTGTAAGCCGGCGCGGGTGCTCGAGTCAGCCTCGGCGTTGTAAGCCGGCGCGGACGCGCGAGTCGGCCACGGCGTTGTAAACCGGCGGGGGCACGCGGGTCGGCCGCGGCGTTGTAAACCGGCGGGGGCGCGCGGGTCGGCCGCGGCGTTCTAAGCCGGCGGGGGCGCGCGGGTCAGCCGCGGCGTCGTAAGCCGGCGCGGACGTGCGAGTCAGCCGCGGCGTTGTAAACCGGCGGGGGCGCGCGGTGTTGGGGATATTCACCAGCAAGGAGACCCGACAGAGTGTTAACCCGGCCATAACGCGAGCTTAGCGGGCCAACTCACTACGGGGCTGAAGATTCTATATGGGCCGGCTTAGTAAGGCCCGGCAAGGATAGGCCGGCTTACATAATGGGCCGGCTCACGACAGGTAGATGGCAAGAAGACCGTCTTGGAGAACAAGTAGGAAGGAATAAGGAGACGGATCAAAGAACGACCCGGACTCTCATGTAATCTAGGGTTCCACCTGTGTATATAAAGGGGAGCACCTATACGAAAAAGACTAAGTTGCAATCCCCTCGAGAGCTAGGTTAGCGAATCCGCATCCTTGTAATCGAGATCTACAACAATATAAACAAGCAGGACGTAGGCTTTTACCTCCACCGTGAGGGGCCGTACCTGGGTAACCTGGCGTCTTCTCGTTCCTGTTCAACCCCGCTAAGCTTCCACGTTAGTGCGATGGCTTCATCTCTAAGTCCTTTTACTACGACTGTTGGAAATATGCCCTAGAGGCAATAATAAATTAGTTATTATTATATTTCCTTGTTCATGATAATCGTTTATTATCCATGCTATAATTGTATTGATTGGAAACTCAAATACATGTGTGGGTACATAGACAACACTGTGTCCCTAGTAAGCCTCTAGTTGACTAGCTCGTTGATCAAAAGATGGTGAAGGTTTCCTAGCCATGGACATGAGATGTCATTTGATAACGGGATCACATCATTAGGATAATGATGTGATGGACAAGACCCAAACTATAAACGTAGCATATGATCGTGTCAGTTTATTGCTATTGTTTTCTGCATGTCAAGTATCTGTTCCTATGACCATGAGATCATGCAACTCACTGACACCGTAGGAGTGCCTTGTGTGTATCAAACGTCACAACGTAACTGGGTGACTATAAAGGTGCTCTACAGGTATCTCCGAGGGTGTCTGTTGGGTTGGCATGGATCAAGACTGGGATTTGTTACTCCGTATGACGGAGAGGTATCTCAGGGCCCACTCGGTAATACAACATCACAATGAGCCTTGCAAGCAATGTGACTAAAGTGTTAGCCACGAGATCTTGTATTACGGAACGAGTAAAGAGACTTGCCAGTAACGAGATTGAACTAGGTATAGAGATACCGACGATCGAATCTCAGGCAAGTAACATACCGAAGAACAAAGGGAACAATATACGGGATTAACTGAATCCTTGACATAGAGGTTCGACCGATAAAGATCTTCGTAGAATATGTAGGAGCCAATATGGGCATCCAGGTCCCGCTATTGGTTATTGATCGTAGAGGTGTCTCGGTCATGTCTACATAGTTCTCGAACCCGCAGGGTCTACACACTTAACGTTTGGTGACGATTAGTATAGTTGAGTTATTTTGTTGGTGACCGAAGGTTGTTCGGAGTCCCGGATAAGATCCCGGACATGACGAGGATCTCCGGAAGAGTCCGGAGGTAAAGATTGATATATGGGATAATAGTGTTTGGTCTCCGGAAGGGTTCCGGAATTCACCGGAAGGGGTTCCGGATGTTTCCCGAAATGTTCGGGTACGAGAACACTTTATTTGGGCCAAGGGGTAAAGCCCACGAGGCTTAGGCAAGGTGCAAAAGGAAGTTTTGCTGGCGTCTGGGGTGGTACTACCGCTACAGGCGGTACTACCGCTTATCGTAAGCGGTACTACCGCTTGTACGCGATACTGCTGGGATCCGAGTTGGACTCTTTCCGTGCGGGCCAAACCGACCTTGTGCGGGCAAAACCGACCTTGTGGAGGTTTTCTCTCCAAGTTTAGACCCCAGGGCTCAACATATAAATAGAGGGGCAGGGCTAGCACACGGGACACATCAAGATTTCCCAAGCCGTGTGTCGGCAACCCTAACCCTCTAGTTCTCCCGTCATAATCTCCGTAGTGCTTGGCGAAGCCCTGCAGAGATTGTTCCTCACCACCATCACCACGCCGTCGTGCTGCCGGAACTCATCTACTACTTCACCACCGCTCGCTGGATCGAGGAGGTGAAGGCGTCATCAAGCCGTACGTGTGTTGAACGTGGAGGTGCCGTCCGTTCGGCACTAGTTCGTGATCGGATCGAGGGACGACTTGCGATTTGGATCGCGGAGACGTTCGACTACATCAACCGCGTTTCTTAACGCTTCCGCTTAGCGATCTACAAGGGTATGTAGATTCACTCTCCCTCTCGTAGATGCTCATCACCATGGATAGATCTTGTGTGTGCGTAGGAAAATTTTTGTTTCCCATGCAACGTTCCCCTACAAGGACATCTGTTGCGACAAAACCACGACAGTTGGCGCCCACCGTGGGGTCACGCACGGTGGAGTTGAGTTCTTAGCGGGATCCCTTCCAGGGTTCGGGAAGTATGCGGTTGGCATGATGACCAAGAGCCGCCGCGGGAAGTTCTACATCGACGATTCATACTGGGGCCCCGACGCCGACTCAATCGAGTACGGGTACCGGGTCCCCTTCGGCAAAATTCACACCAGATCACGTCTTCGTAGGCTTCACCCAAGGGGTGGCCCTGTCGGAGAACTCCCTGTCTCGGGACGACACGTTGGTCCAATCTGACGGCGAGTCCTCAATGGGGGAAACTGAGTCAATCCTTCCACTACATGACGGAGGGCTGGGGCACACCGACGTCTTCCCGGAGAGCCCTGATCCGCCTCGCTTCGCGGCGGTGTACATGGCGGGTAGGCAAGATCCAGCGCGAGACCCGGCCAATCCGACGGCGGGACAGAACAACCTCCTGGCCGGCTCAAGAGGAGCCGGCGCCTCGGCCTCCGGCTCTCAGAAGAGCGGGGTTCAAGCACTCGCGGACTTGATGACTACGCTGGCAACCCTGTTGGCCGAGCCGGTCACCGCAGAGAACCCAGTGGCGCGCAACACGGAGATCACGAAGTGTCGCGAGGAGATGGAAGATCCAAGAAGATATCAACGCAGAGAACGCCCGCATGATACAGGAGCAGGCACAGATCGCCGCGGAGAGGCAGCGCCTTGACGAGGAAACACAGTACCTGAGCCGCCGGCAGGCTGAGTCAGAGCTTGTTCACCGGAGGCGTCGTCAGAGCTGGCTTCCGGTTGATCTCGAGCTGACTCAGCTGTTCACCACGCCGCCGGCTCCGACGAATCCGGGGGCTGGAGTTATCCCCCCGAGAGAGCCGCCGCTACAGCGGCCTATTCAGCAGCGAGAGCCGGCCCGACTTCGTACACCAGATCAGCAGCAGCAACCGCCATCTCACCGGTTCCAAACCCCAATTGGACACTACTCCAACCCGTTTGATAATGTGCTGGCAGCAACCCACAACTTGGCTGCCATTCCCATAGAGGGGGACGGCCCGATTCAGACAGAGGCCAGGAACGCCATTGCAATGCTCAAGATGGTAGTGGTGCAGCAAGCCAACTACTCGCATAGCCAGCATCGGCTTCACTCCACCCCTCATCAGAGCCGCTCCAGGAGTCAGCGCCCTGAGTCGCCTGCGGTTTCCAGCAGCGCGCACCGTCGGAGGGCCGCCCAACCGCTGGCAGAGCAACAGCAGCCCAGGATCCCGCAGGACGTGGTAGACGCAGCTCGGATTCTACGAGCGTGGGAGGAAGAAAACGCGCGCGCAGGGAACAACCCGCCGGTGCACGTTAGCACGCCGGTGCGCGTTAACCCGCCGCCAAATGCTAACCCGCTTGAAGCGCATCGTTCGCCCGAGGTAGCCCGGCTTGACGGTCGGCCTGAGAGTGCTTCGAGCCGCCTGGTCAGGACTCCCTGCTTGGTGCCAGCGCTGCGAGAGGCGCGCATACCCCCAGATTTCAAGGGGCCCCGCAAGGTTCCTAACTACACAGCAAATTTAGAGCCTACGGAGTGGGTCGAGAGCTATGAGCTGGCAATGAATTTGTTGGGTGCAAGCGAGTCAGTCCTGGCACGTTACCTACCGCTGATGTTGGAGGGCCCCGCACGCACCTGGATGAAAAACTTACCGGCAAATTCTATCAACACCTGGCAGGAGCTGAAGGAGCGTTTCGTCAAGAACTTCCAGGGAACTTGCAAGAGGCCAACCACAATTGTTGAACTTGAGCGTTGTGTCCAGCGCGAGGACGAGTCGGCGCACCATTGGGCTCGCCGGGTTGCAGAAGTTATGCACAGTTCCGATAGTATCTCGGCGGCTCAGGCGGTGCTTGTTCTGGAGCGAACATGTAAGTTCCAGCCACTGGTCCAGAAGCTTGGGCGGCTCAAGCGAAAGGTCCAGGACATGGGAGACCTCATGGATGTCCTAACCCGGTACGCGGAGTCGGATAACACCAAGGATCCGCTATCAGACGAGGAGAAATCCGACAAGGGAAAGAAGGCTGGCGGTAAGGGTCAGCAGCAGAACAACGGCAACAGTCAGAGCAACAATGGTGGAAAGCGCAAGGGTTACGATGGTAGCTCTGATTTGGTGGCGAACACAAACGCGGACAACAAAGGTCAGCGTCAGAATGACGGTTTCAGGAAGCCGTCCTCCGGCACCCGCCCTCTCACTTATGAGGAAGCCCTCAAAGCTCCTTGTCCGAAACACAGTTATAATGGTAAACCGTCCACTCACTCCTGGGAAAATTGCTATGTGATGCAAGAGTTCGCCAAGCGCATCTTCCAGAATCATCATCATGGGGGAGGCAACGGCGGACAACCCACCAACCCAGGACCCGGTTTCTCAGGGGCCGGCTTGCTGGGACCCTTCGCTGGGCCGGCTTCCAGGAAAATAGTGGCCAAGGCGGCGGGTTCCAGGGGGCTGGAAATCCGGGAGGTGGCAACCAGAGAGGCAACCAGGGAAATCAGCATCAAGCTGGCGCTGCAGGATTTCAGAGTAACCCGAAGTAGTTAAATAGCGGACAGTATCATGTCTTCACCACCAGCACCTGTAAGCGGGATCGGAAGGTGCAGCGACGAGCCGCCCACGTGGTTGAGCCGGCAACACCTTACTATCTCAACTGGTTTGAGCAACCGGTTACCTAGAGCAGGGCGGATCATCCAGTCCTACTCGACCACCCAGGCCACTTAGCTCTGGTGGTAGCGCCACAAGTCGACGGTTATACCCTGACTAAAGTGCTCATGGACGGGGGCAGTAGCATCAACATCCTGTATTACGACACGTTCAGACGGATGAATCTGTCTGATAAGCAACTAGCTCCGTCTTCTACAGTCTTTCATGGCATTGTTCCTGGCAAGTCAGCATACCCCATGGGAAGAATCTCCCTTGAGGTGGCCTTTGGCTCAGAGGATAACCGGCGTTCTGAGTTCCTGTCCTTCGAGGTGGTCAAGCTTAAGAGCCCATACCACGCCCTGTTTGGTCGGTCGGCTTACGCGCGGTTCATGGCGCGCCCATGTTATGTCTATCTGAAACTGAAGATGCCAGGACCGAGGGGAACCATCACAGTGGAAGGAAACCGAAAAATTGCACTCGAGTGTGAGGAAGGAGATGCAGCTTATGCTGAGACGGCTTGCGCTGCAGAGGAGTTGCGGTATTACAAGGATAATGTTGACCCGGCTGACAGGACGTCTCTAAAGAAGCCCACTACAGAGTCTGACCCCCTGATCAAGTTTAAGTCGGCCAGAGATACGAAGCAAGTTGATTTCACCCCGGGCGATTCTTCGGAGCAGTTCACCATCGGGGCAAATATGGATCCCAAATAGGAAAGCGCGCTCATCGAGTTCATCCGTGAGAATCGGGACATGTTTGCATGGAAACCTTCTGACATGCCAGGTTTACCGAGAGAACTCGCTGAGCACTCCCTTAATGTGGATCCCAAGTTTAAACCAGTTCGCCAGTACCTCTGTCGCTTCAATGAGGAAAGGCGGAAAGCTATTGGTGAAGAAGTGGCTCGGCTCCTAGCTGCCGGGTTCATCGTCGAGGTCTTCCATCCTGAGTGGTTAGCTAACCCAGTACTTGTTCTGAAGAAAAACGGGACTTGGCGGATGTGTGTTGACTACACAGACCTGAATAAGGCTTGTCCTAGTGACCCCTTTGCCTTGCCCCGTATTGACCAGATCATCGATGCTACGGCTGGTTGTGAGAGTTTATGTTTCCTGGATGCTTACTCTGGTTATCATCAGATCAAGCTGAAACCGGAGGACCAGGCAAAGACGGCTTTGATCACACCTTTTGGGGCCTTCTGTTATACAACCATGTCATTTGGTCTGAAGAGCGCACAGGCGACTTATCAGCGTTGTGTCCAGAACTGTTTCCATAATCAGATTGGGCGGAATGTTCATGCTTATGTGGATGACATTGTGGTGAAATCTCGGAAGAAAGAGACTCTATTGGAGGATCTCAGGGAAACATTTGACAATCTCCGTGTCTACCAGATGAAGCTTAACCTGGAGAAGTGTGTTTTTGGTGTCCCTGCAGGAAAGCTTCTGGGGTTCCTTGTCTCTGAGCGAGGCATTGAAGCTAACCCGAAGAAATATAAGGCAATCACGACCCTGGCTAAGCCGGCCAAGCTGAATGATGTGCAGAAGCTGGCCGGACGGGTTGCGGCTTTAAGTCCGTTCATAAGCCGGCTTGGCGAAAAAGCGATTCCGTTATATCAGTTACTCAAGAAATCAAATGACTTCGTCTGGAGTAAGGAGGCAGATCAGGCTTTTGAGGCCCTTAAGAAACAGCTGTCTGAGCCGCCGGTCCTTGCTGCCCCTCGCGAGAAGGAGCCGATGTTGTTGTATATTGCTGCCAATAACAGGGCTGTAAGCGTGGCGGTCATCGTCGAGCGCAAGGAGGATGGCAAGGAATATCATGTCCAGCATCCTGTGTATTATGTCAGCGAGGTGTTAAGTGAGTCCAAGCAGTGATACCCACATTGGCAGAAGCTGGTCTACGGAGTGTTCATGGCTAGCCGCAAACTGAAGCATTACTTCCACGAGCATCCAATCACGGTGGTTAGTTCTGCGCCTCTTGGGGATATAATCCAGAACCGGGAGGCTACAGGCCGGGTTGCTAAGTGGGCTATTGAGCTCGGTCCAGATAATCTAAAATATTTGCCTCGTACAGCAATCAAATCTCAGGCGTTGGTTGACTTCATCAATGATTGGACAGAGTTGCAGGCTCCCGAAGAGAAGCCCGACACAACATACTGGTCTATACACTTTGACGGCTCGAGGCAGCTCGAAGGCTCGGGGGCTGGAGTTGTGATTACTTCCCCACGAGGAGACAAGTTCTGTTATGTCTTGAGACTCATGTTTACTTGCACTAATAACGCAGCTGAATACGAGGCGCTGCTTCATGGGCTTAGGATGGCCAAGGAGATGAATCTGAGCCGGGTCAGGTGCCTGGGCGACTCAGACTTGGTGGCTCAGCAAGTTTCAGGTACATGGGACTCCAAGGATCCGCTTATGGCGGCTTACCGACAGGCAGTCACAAATATCGCTGGACACTTCAAAGGTTATCAGGTCGACCATATTGATCGCCGGCAGAACGAGGCGGCAGACGCACTCTCTCGTTTGGGTTCTCAGCGCAAGCCGGTGCCACCCAATGTGTTCCTGGACGTTCTGCATAACCCCTCTGTCAAGTTGCCAACGGAGGAAGATTTAGCCGTTCCTGACCCGGAGGCGGCTCTAGTGGCTGCTGTCCACGCGATCCCTGATTGGACGGTCCCCTATTTGGCTTATTTAAGCTGGGGAGAACTGCCAACAGAGGAACTGCTTGCTCGGCAAATTATTAGGCGATCCAAGTCTATGACTATCATCAATGGCGAGTTGCACCGACGAAGCGTCACTGGAGTTTTTCAGCGTTGTGTTTCACCGGAAGAAGGCCGCACAATTCTCAATGAGATTCACTCTGGCGATTGTGGACACCATGCCGGCTCAAGATCACTGGTCGCGAAGGCCTTCCGACACGGTTTTTACTGGCTTACGGCTCATGCTGATGCGGAGGACATTGTCAATAAGTGTGATGGTTGCCAGAAATATGCTCGCCAGATCCATGTGCCGGCTCAAGAGTTGAGGATGATCCCAATTACTTGGCCGTTCGCGGTTTGGGGGCTGGACATGGTGGGACCCTTCAAACGTTCTAAGAATAAGCATACGCACCTACTTGTGGCTATGGACAAGTTTACCAAGTGGGTGGAAGCAGAGCCGGTCAGCAACTGTGACGCGGCTACAGCGGTCAAGTTTCTGAAAAAGCTGATATTCCGGTTTGGCTACCCACACAGTATCATTACAGACAATGGGACCAATCTTTCCAAGGGAGCCATGGAACAGTTCTGCAAACGAGAGCACATCCGGCTCGATCTGGCATCGGTGGCGCATCCTCAGTCAAACGGACAGGCCGAACGGGCTAATCAGGAATTGCTGCGTGGTATTAAACCCCGGCTAGTGGTGCCTCTGCAGTGCATGCCGGGTTGCTGGGAAGAAGAGTTACCTTCGGTGCTTTGGAGCATACGGACTACTCCCAACAGGTCAACAGGCTATACGCCGTTTTTCCTTGTCTATGGTGCAGAAGCCGTACTTCCAAGCGATATTCGTCATGACTCCCCTCGAGTGGCGGCTTATGTGGAATCAGATAATGAGCTGGCTCGCCAAGACGCTCTTGATGCTCTGGAGGAAGAGCGTGACCTGGCTGCATCCAGGTCAGCGATTTATCAGCAAGACCTACGTCGCTATCATAGCCGTAGAGTTCAAAGCCGTACTTTTCAGAAAGGCGACTTAGTACTCCGTCTGATACAAGACCAGACGGGCATGCATAAGCTGTCTCCACCTTGGGAAGGGCCCTTTGTGGTCAGCAAGAATCTCAACGACGGGTCATATTACCTGATTGATATATGGGAAGGAGACAAGTCACGTACTTCTGAGGAGGAAACAAGCCGGCCCTGGAACATTGCCTAGCTCCGGCCGTATTACACCTAAGTCATTGACTAGGTTACACCTTTGTACATACCTTTATCATGTATATACCTTTTTTTATCAAATATAATAACGACCAGCAACACTATGTGAAGGTGTTGCTTTGCCTTAGAACTTGTGTACTGGATCTTTATTTGTTGATCTTGGTTACTTGGGGGCTTCCAACTCAATTGAGTTTAGCTTACAAAACCCTTTTAACCCGGCGAGATGCCACAAAGTTGGTTAAACCTGCCTGTTAGCGAGATGCTACTCCCTAAATAATGACCCGGCGTATGTCTGATGAGCCAATCACATAAGTGACCCTGAATTCATCGGAGTTAAAACGACCGATTGGTTGTGTGAGAGCCGGCTTTCAGAAAGCAAGGACAAACCAGCGGGCCAAGGTGCCAGCTTCATGAAAGCATATTCCAACTTACAATTATTCCGCATATACATCCATGCATACATATTTACGTTCAGGCATATCATCTTTGCATACGTACATACATCCATGCATGTCATTTGTTTAGTTCATTTTACACTACTTGATTCATTGCAAGCAGTAACAAAGATTACCCGTTCAAGGTGGCATTGTCACTGACTATCACATACAATTATATTGTTTCGGCAGAATCCCTCTATGGCAAACCGGCTCTCAAGGCCAAAAGGAGGATTCACCGAAGCGCAAAGTGTTTACATTGGCATCAGAAGTTTTATGCTACCCTATTACAAGCCGCCCATCAGCTGCGGCCATGGCAAATTTTTTTACAAGGTTCGGCCTACTTGGATAAGCCGACATTCACATCGCCGGGTCAGAGCTGGCACCGGCGCCTGATGGATCACCATGAGCCGGCTCTTCGCGACCATCGTCACCCTCCGCTTCTTCGCTTGAGTCACCGGTCGACCACTAAATGGTGCGCAACGCTTCAAACAGGGCATCGGTGGCTATCAGAAAAGATGGGTCGACTTCAGGAGCGAAGGATGTCTTACGTGTCCGAGTTAGGGCCGTTGGCTCATGATTTGGCGGCTCTATCCGCTCATTAACTTTCGAATAAGGCGCCTGGTACCGGGTCAGATCGGTTTCTTCTGCAATGGCGGTGGCTGCAACCCGGGTTTCTCGGATGCAGCGTTGGAAATCCTTCTTGGTAAAGGGCGTGTCGTCTACATTGAACTCCGGGTAGCCACCCATAATTTGAGCCGGGTCGAGCTCTGGTACGTATGCCCTTGCTCGAACTAGTGCTGTTAGAGCCCCAGAGCGGCAGCACGCCTTCTTCCAGTCTTCAAACCACATTGGCACAACAGACAGCTCCTTCAACATGTCCGTGAGTAGCTGTGGAGGTGACTTGGTATTTTTGGCTGCCATAATGCATCGACAACCGCCTATATACAGTTGTTCCATGAAATTGTATACTGCCTTCAACTTCACCACTGGTTGCTGCAGCAGCAGTTGATTTTTGCGACCTGTAAAGAGAAGTATGCATGATCACTTAAGCCGGCCCAGTCGGGTAAGCCGGTCCAGTTGACTCATTCTTATAGCTTTGCTTACCAAAGATGGCTCGGGTCATGGCTGTAATCTGGTTCTTCAAAGTGGTCAGCTCTTGTGTCACCAGTTCTACTTTCGCTTCGGCTTCTTCAGTTCGCGTGGCTAGGGCGGCTCTGGCGGCCTCCGTCTCTTGCAAGGTGGCCCTTACAATCGCCAAAGCTTTCTTTGCCTCAGCGGTGGCTTCTTCATATTTTTGGCGCAATTTCTTCTCTCTCTTGGCCTCCTTTCGGAAGCCGGCAGCCTGGGTTTCTACTTGGTCCAGCATTTCCTGCAGGGCAGACTGTTATACACGACATGCATATGACCCGGACCGCCCTGAAGGACAACCCGGCTCATGGGGGCTACATGCTTTCAAGTCTCAAGGTAAACAGTAAGGCAAGTTCCATGCAGCTGCAGGCAATCTACATGGCACTTGGGGGCTAATGCATAAATCGATCTATACTGCGTGTTTATGAAGACCCGCCCGTCATGACCGACAAGCCGGCCTTGGAAGGTGCTGGATGGGATTCTAAATTTCAGCTACAATTTTGAAAGACCCGGGTCATTATTTCATATTAACCCGGCCCTTGGGGGCTAATGCATCCATTGATCTATTCTGTTAAGTTATGGAGACCCGCCCGTCGTTAATGACGAGCCGGCCTTTGAGGACGCCGGTGGACGGTTCTACTTGCAAGTTTCAATTGGAAGTCCCGGATCGTTATTGCATAATGACCCGGCCCTTGGGGGCTACATATATATATGGTACAAGATGAAGGGTGCAGCCTACCTCATATTTTCGCTTCAGCGAAGTGATCATGGCGATCTCTGTATCCCGGCTTTCCGACAGCCGGGTCAGCACGGCCTGGTGCAAGGTACCAGCATCTTGGTCTTCAAATGAAGAAAAGTTCAGAGCCGTCTTTCCCTTGTCCTTCGCGGCCGGCTCAGGCTTGGCAAGGATTTTAGCAAGAGCGATGGAAGCCTCCGGGGGTGTTTGCTATTCTCCAGTCACCACCATGTCTTCCTGAGCCGGTGCCACGGGCGGCTCTTTGGGTCGTTCTTCAGCTGGATTTTCACTTTCCTGGATAACATGCGAAGGAGGACGAGCCGGGCTGATGGGGTCTTGAGCCGGCGGGCTGTTCTGGGCTGCTTGTTCGTCTTGGCTGACCAAGGTGGCCTCTTTATCCCCTTGAGTGCCAGGTTGAACGACCGGGTCAGATGACCCGGCAAGCGTTTTCTTCTTGATAGCCTTCGTACTGTGCAAAAAACAAAGGAGTTATTCATTTGAAGGAGGGAAGGATTAAGGAACTGCTATGTCAGTATATACTTACCCAATGTTAATATTGAAAGCCGGCGCTTGCGTCGCACTTGACTCGCCCGAGGAATGGGATGTCTGATATGCCGAGTCATTTAAATGTAAGGGCTCCTTAAAACGGCCGGCTAGAGGAAAAGAAGAAGTTGAACTAAGAAGCACCTCAGCTCGCGCCTTACGAGATGGCGGCTCATATGGAAGCCCGCTGCTTAAGTCGCCTTCGCTGCTCCGGGTCTTCCGTTTGGAGGTCCTGGGTTGACGAGTCTTCTTCAAAATGAATTTGGGATCTAAATGAGCATCATGGTGCGAAAAAGAGACCTTACGGACGGCAACCCGGGGTTTCCTTCGAACCTTGCGGATCACAGCCCGGGTTTTCTTCCGAATAGGAATTGGGGAATCAGAATCAGAAGAGATCAAAGTTACCTCCGGCTCGTTGGTATGGCTAACTTCGGCTTCGTCCTGAAGAGAAGGGGCGTCAGCAAGTTGAATGAAAAGATGGCCAAGTGAATCAAGTTCTACCTCGGCCTCGCCTTCTGCGACCGGCTCATCAGCACCAGCCGGCTCGTCTTGTTGCTCCGCTGGAGCGGGGGCGGGTTGTTGGGGTTTCTTCTTCTTCCAAAATTTGTCGTTCGCCTGTATTGAGAAGAGTTGGCAGTTGAAAATGAGAAAAAGAGGGCGAGTTAAAGAACAAAGTAAGAAGGTGCAAACACTTACTGAAGGCACCAGGTTGGTTAAGCAGAAGGGGGCCAACCCGGTTTTATTGCATTTATCCTGAGGCTCTCCCAATAGCCTCTTGGTGGTCTTGTTGATATCACTCGCGGATAAATTGACTTGACTGAAGCGTTGAACATCAGCCGGCTCACCAGTATAGTTGCACATCAGGTCGCCCCTGTGGCTAAGGGGTTGAATTCGCCAGCTTATCTAGCACCGGGTCAGATCGATCCCGGTAAGGCCATTGGCAACCAGGGCCCTTATTTTGGAGTAAATAGGGGCGAATTGCTTGCGTTCTTCTGTTGATGGCCAACCCGGAAAAGCCACTGTGGCATTGAGCCGGTCCGATCTGTAACCCGGCAGGGGATTTTCACCTTGAGGGGCAGTATTTTTGCAGTAAAACCAAGTTTTGTTCCAGCCCTTGGGGTGACTCGCCAGCTTGGCTTCAGGAAAGGGAGTGTTTCTTCGCCTTTGGATAGAGACGCCACCAAGTTCAATGCTGGGGCCATCAGTGAACTCAGTCTGATGGTTGATATAGAAAAACTCTCGAAAAAGGAGGACAGTTGGAGCTGTTTGAAGGTATACTTCGCAAAACACTTGAAATTGGCATAGATTTGTGATTGAGTTGGGGCCAAGATCTTGTGGACGGAGGTCGAAAAAGTTAAGGACGTCCCGGAAAAATCTTGACCCGGGTGGCCGAAACCCCTTATGAAGATGATCTGCGAAGACCACCACTTCGTCTTGTTGAGGCTGGGGGTGCTTTCTTCTTCAGGCGCCCGCCAGTTGATTATGGTTTGAGCCGGCAAGAGGCCTTGCCCCACAAGCTCATTCAGCATCAGGGTTGAGACTTGAGATCTGACCCAATTGCAGGATTTGTCGGTCTTGGGGGCCATGGCAACTTAAAGGTTTAACTGCAAGGATAAAAATGACAAGCCGGCATGTTAAGCTTAAGAAGAACAAGCCGTCAGAGTGTAAGACCCGGCAAGGTGAAAGAATCAGGATGGCTAAAATTGTAACCCGGATTCATGCAAGCCGTCGAAAGCAACGATGAGCCGGTATTTACGAGTTAATGGTGTTTTGAATTCCTCTTAAGTGCTGAGCTAGTGACAAACAGGAATCTAATGGAGCAGTTGCCATTTCGGATCTAAAAATGCAGTGGAAAAGAAAACTAAAAGCCTAGGTAAGGATAGATATGAGGGCAGTTCGTTGCAGTACTTAAAATACTTATTCAGGCAGTTTGGATGCATTTGGATCTACTAAAGGAGAAAAAAAAAGGATGAACCCGATGAACCCCGATGAACTTTGAGGAAGAATGTGAGCTATAGATTCGAAAGGGGGAAGATTTAGGAATACCTGTCTGCGGTGGATCTGGTCGGAGTATTTTTGAAGGGCTCCGGTGACGACTGCGGCGACGGACATGTCGGAGTCGAGGTCGACGAAGAGCTCGAGGGTGGCGGCACTTTGGTCTGAGCACAAGCGCGAGGAGGAAGACGAGAAAGAGGGGTAAAAGGCAACAGTAAGGATGAGCTGGCACATTTATAGATGCAGTAAAAGTTAAAACGGCAAGGGCGGAACCCCAGGCGGCGCAGTAATTTTCGGTGTTGTGGCTCCTCGAATATCGCGCCTGAAAAGACGATACGTACCCACTCAAAGATTTGAGGTGATATCATCCCGGATTTTGCGGAAGTGGATCGTGACGTCATGAGGGGCAAGAGTTGGAAATGCTAAGTTTGAATCTGAAGGGGTGAACCTGACGATCAATTTAATCCGGCAAATTGAGTCGGTCTAAGACGGCGACTTAAAAGAGTGGCTTGGGGCGCACTTGAAATGTATTGCTAATGCTTTGTTTTTTTCAGGATGGAGTTTAACGTGAATAAATTCAAGTCAAACTGAGGGCTAATGTTGGGGATATTCACCAGCAAGGAGACCCGGCATAGTGTTAACCCGGCCATAACGCGAGCTTAGCGGGCCAACTCACTGCGAGGCTGAAGATTCTATATGGGCCGGCTTAGCAAGGCCTGGCAAGGATAGGCCGGCTTACATAATGGGCCGGCTCACGACAGGTAGATGGCAAGAAGACCGTCTTGGAGAACAAGTAGGAAGGAATAAGGAGACAGATCAAAGAACGACCCGGACTCTCATGTAATCTAGGGTTCCACCTGTGTATATAAAGGGGAGCACCTATACGAAAAAGACTAAGTTGCAATCCCCTCGAGAGCTAGGTTAGCGAATCTGCATCCTTGTAATCGAGATCTACAGCAATATAAACAAGCAGGATGTAGGCTTTTACCTCCACCATGAGGGGCCGAACCTGGGTAACCTGGCGTCTTCTTGTTCCCGTTCAACCCCGCTAAGCTTCCACGTTAGTGCGATGGCTTCATCTCTAAGTCCTTTTACTAGGACATCTGTCGCGACAAAACCACGACACGCGGGTCGGCCGCGGCGTTGTAAGCCGGCGCGGACGCGCGGGTTACACGCGTGTCCGTCGAGCAGCGCGGCACGGACGAATGCAAGTGTAGAATGATGCTGGTGCGCGCTCCGTATCCGTGGTATAACGCCACTTTTATGATGAATAATTGTCCTGAGTAAAAATATTACAGGCCAGAGTAATTGTTCTCGGATGAATTAATATGTGATGATAAAATACATAGAAAGGATAGCACCTGATATTTTTGTATTCTTCCGATCCTAATCTTAGGTTTAGACTGGTGCAAGCCGCCGTCGAAACAATTTCTAGCCTCCTTTAGCTAGATCGGGGTTGATGACGATGAAAAGCTGTAAGCCTTGGCGACTTTGCAAGACAGCGGTGGCGGAATCGACCGCAACCCTAATTCACTTAAACTCAATCTGATGTCATATTGCCGGCTCTGCCCAAGGCTGTCCCGTGCCGGGTTATCTCATGCCCTGGTTTCGTGACAGCTCTTCTTCATCCGGCCAATCGCGTTGCCCTCGATCCCTAGGAGAGCTCCCTCCAAGAAAACAACACCACCGTGTGCTGGCCCCACGGTGGGTGCCAACTGTCGTGGTTTTGTCACGGCAGATGTCCTCGTGAAAGGACTTAGTGGTGAGGCCATCGCAACTAAGTGGAAGCTTGAAGGGGTTGGTCGGAATGGACAGACGCGAGTTTTACCCAGGTTCGGCCCCTCGCGGCGGAGGTAAAAGCCTACATCCTGCTTGATTGCTATTGATGATGATGATCTCGATTACAAGGGTGTTGTTTCGCTACCTCTATCTCGAGAGCTAATTTGTCTGTCTCTCCTCACTTGTCCCTCTTGGGGTGCCTTGCACCTCCTTATATAAGTTGAAGGGGCGGCTTACATGTGTTGTCCTAGTAGGATTAGGACTGGTCTATTTTCTATTACAAGTTGGATACTAGTCCGGGTCTTGCTTTCCTCTTCTTGGTCCTCCTCTACGAGCCGGCCCATTGGGCTCCTCTTAAGCCGGCCTCCTGCCGGGTCTCACCCTGGGCCCTTGGTCTCTCTTATTCATCATCTTCCTCAAGTAAAGGAAAACTCACTGCGTCCTTAGGTAAGCCGCCGCCTCAAGTACTAGGCTATGAGCCGGCCCACTTTATGAGTCGCCCTGACGGGCCTTTGACGTCTTGATCGTCGCTGCTACTCTCCAGGGTGCCACTGTATAACCCGGCCCTGAACGGGCGGGTCATACCGTGGGGTTATATCCCCAACAGTATTGATATTCTGTAAAACAAAAACAGGATAGAAAACAAGAACTGGCACTGGGCACTAAGTTAATAGGTTAGTCTCCAAAAATAATATATAATTGCTGTAAATGCAGATAAAAATATCCAAGATTGATAATATAACAGCATGAAATAATAAAAAAATTATAAATACGTTGGAGACGTATCACTCGGCGAGGTCCCGACAGAGTTGGACGACTCGCGCTCCACGGCCATGGTGATGGCCAGCGCGGGGCACCCGGAGCTGCTTTCACGCACCAGATCTACCAGCATCGCCCCTCTCTCTCCCGCACCAGGTCCACACGTTGCCGCCGGGTTCCTCCATCACCCCTCCTCACCTCCATCCCCCAGCCAGCCCCCGTATACGCCGCCTGCCGGTGGAGCTCAGCAGCGCCGTCATGGAGCTCTGCGGCGTTGGAGGCCCATTCTGCAACGTCTACCTCCCCGAGTACCTGCTGGTGGCCTGGACGCTCGCCGGCGCTGCTCCGGCTCCTCATTCCGGCGTGGTGGGTCGTCACTCCAGCGAGAGGAAGAAGGCGCATGCACGCGCCGCTGTCTGCCGGATCCCACCCGCGTGGCCCAAGCGAGGTCGGTGTGCCCTATGTCCGGCGTCCCTCTTCCGCCGTTGCTTCTTTACTCTTTTTTGAGCATTGGGGATTGGCGGCTGCGGCGGGCAACACCGACGGTATCGAGTGGCCAATACCTGAGATGTGCAGAGGCCGCTCATGCCGTCAGTCCGCAGACAACCATACGCCGGGCGCTGCGGGAGTCTCTGACGCGTTAATCGCGGTCGCACAACGCGCGCGGACACTGTGAGGGCTGTGACGGAAGCGGTGGCCATGGTTGCACCGACCATTTCCGTTGCTCGGGGGAATGTCAGTGTGGCGGCCGGCGTGGATGACGCGATCGAGTTGCGTCTGTGTTGGTTGGTTGATTTGGGCTTTGGAATGACCCATTGGGAATGGATAGAATGAATGGTAGCGCAGGTTATTTGGGTATCGTCAGGGGGGTCTTTTCTTTCAAATTTTCAGTGATCACACGTCCACAGTCACCTGCATCGGAAGTAAACTGTCGTGAGGAGGACAAGATTCAGCATCAGCTTGCATAGGTGAGCAAGATTCAGGAGGCCTTCCGTAGTAAGACGTCAGTTGGCTTTGTTGTGACTGCGTGGGCAGTCCGCCCAAATCGAGTCTTGCAGTTTTGGGCGTTTGCTCTTTCAAAAAAAATAAAAAAAAATTGGGCGTTTGTTTTTTTTTTTTTGAGAAAAATTGGGCGTTTGTTGTGATGGAGGAGGGGTGCAGCAACATGTAGGGATGGCGGATCCGACATCTCTGCACTGCCTGTAAAGTGTCACGTGCAGTAAAGCTATGATGTCAAGCGTAATCACTTCTATGTATCCGTCTCTCTTATGTAACCTCACAGTGTAAGAAAATCAGCTGGCGAATTTCCATCATGTACTTTCTTTTCTTTATTATTCTCTTTCTTTTTATAAGATTTCCAGTGTTCTCTTTCTCCTTGTGTAACTGTACGCCAGTGATGAATGAAAGTGTCTTCATTTTATCGAGTAATTTAGGAACTGAAGCTTAAACATTATCATAATCCCCCAGAAACATCCATGTAAGTGGCAGAATCAAGCGGCAGTGCGACTCTATGCGACACGCGGCTAAACACGTATCTACGCAAGGGTGAAGAAGGTCCGCCATGCATGCACCGTAGTCACATCCACCTCTCCATGTATATACAACTAGGACGCGACTAGCCAGCAACCGTTGGCTGGTTAGCGGTCCAGGGCACACACCTAAATAAGGCAGTGGACCATTCCCCTGTTGCCAACTGGTGTCCAAAAAGGAAAGAAACGGTCCGATCGTGCACATGACCAGATTCCCTCCTCCCCCGATCGTATCCGACGCAACTAACATGCCGCAACCCAGTGTGAACCCCACGCCAGAAAACCTCTGCAGCCTTTCCTCCCTTCCCATCCAGATCAGCCTCCCGCTCCTCCTCCACCCATTCTCCCCCATCTACCCCTCCCTCCCTTCTCCTCCATCTTCTGCCATGGATCTCAGATACATGGAGCTTTGAAGAACCATCCACCCACCCCATCAGCACTTGAACCTTCCCTGCGCCACCTTTCTCTCTGGATAACTTGAGGGGTGTGCCCTGATCCCTGCAACAAGGAAACACAAAAAAAGCCATCAGTGTTGGGATGTTATGCATGCAACCCCCCTTGTATTAGGTTGGTTTTATGGTTTGATTTGTCTAGAGCAAAAAATGGTCAGCAACTTGTTGCAGTTATTTGGGCAAGTTCAGTAAACCCCAACAGGCAAATCTATATAATGCACTCTGACTTGCTAGGGTAGAAAAAATGTTGTGTTCCTTTTAACAGGAAACATGCAAAAAATATATTTTAAATATTGTGGAATTGAAACACACAAGTTACAGGTTTGTTGTTTGGAAAACATAGTAAGGGAGGGAGAAAAAGGTTTGATTGTCAGGTAAATCAGCAGGCAAGTCACATGCTTAGCACTAGCAAGTCACGGCCAAATGTCAAGCAAGTCCTACTCATCACTAGCTGCAATGCACTATGTAATGCACTCTCACTAGCTAGGGTAGACCAAAAAACCTTGTGTTCCTTTGGAAAAAAGCTCCATCTCTATAAGATGAAAGCTTCATCTCCATCTCACCCCCGTCTTCTATGATGGCCATGACCATGCCCTAAGGCCAACTCCAACGCAGGTACCCAAATGGACACGGATTTTGTCCGTTTGGGTCGCCGTCCGTTCAACGGACATGGGCCGAACACGCGCGGCCGGTCAATGCACCCAACGCGCAAGACATGAGGCGGACACACGAGGCTGCCGGTGTGGAGGCACGAGCCAATCCATGGCCGAGTGTCACAGCTTCATCGAGTTCCTGCACGCATTCGAGCACCACCGCAGGGTAGTGGACTCGCCGTGCGCCACCCGATCCAAGCGCACGCCCCCCTCCTCCAGGCGCCACCTCACCGCCCTCTACGACCACTCGCCGATGGTCGTGGTCGACGCGCTCGTTATCCTGGTCGTCCTCGCCGCGCTGGGGTTCCTCGTGAAATCTTGCACGTCAAGTAGTTGCTACTCGAGGCGCCCGCTGCTTCACCCGGCCGCGCCTGCCTCTCGGTCGCCGCCCTCGCGGGGGTCGTCGCAGCACGGCCATGGCAAGGCGCTGGAGCTGCTCAGCCGATGGGGCAGAGCATCATGGCGAGGCGTCCGTGTGCAACTGGAGCAGCACGACCATGGCCATGGCGTGGCCGCTCGCAGGCAGGAGCTGGATCGGGACGACGACGGCGGAGCTCGCGGGGCTCGTCGTCGGCTAGATCCAGGCAGGTGAACGGCGGGACTCGGGAGGCGCAAGGAGCGGCGGCTCCGCGTGCGCGGCAGCGGCCTGTGCCGGTGACGTGTGCGGCGGCGGGGATCGAGGCAGGGACCCAGCTCGTGCAGTTTGTCGCTGTTTTGTGGGATCAGGGCGGACACGGGCGGACGACAACGGGCGATGAGAGCGTCCATTTCTGTCCGTTCGAGACCCATTTCTTGCCCATATTTGGTCCAGATTTGGGTCGGGACGGACAACGTACGGACACCAGGTGGACAACTTGTCCATTTGGGTACTCCCGTTGGGCCAAGTTTTTTATCCGGATGACCCAAAACGGACAAAATGCGTACCTGCGTTGGAGTTGGCCTAAGAACTGCAGGAAAAAAGAATGAACTCTCATCAATTTCGTGCTATAGGTACCCTGCACATCCACCCCATCCCACCTTCCCCAAACTCAGCAACAAAAATTCTAAGAAAAAAGGTTCTAATTGTTCAGGAAAAACAGGAATCCAGCAAGAAAGAGTTGCCTACACTAGTGAAAATCCTAGTAAAATGGTTGTGAGACACTTTTGCTAGATTTGTATGATACTCGTGTGTGGATTTTTGGTTAGACAAGTTGTGTAGTGTGTTGTAGGCAATTTCCCTAATGCTTGCAGGCAACTTCTGTTTTTTTTAAAGAAAATCATCAATAGGATAGTGTTTTGGGCTGTTTTCCGCTTGGCAAGTTGTGCTTGCATTGTAGGCAAAGTTTGTGAGTTAAAACCTATTTATGTAGCCAGCTTGTTAGTTTGGTCCCAAAAGAAGAAGGGGAAATCAAAAGCAAGTCTTCCTGTAATGTAGGCAATTTGCATATAAGTTTCAGGCAACTTCCTTTTTTGCTGAACAAAAAAGCTAATAGCCACCTACTAGGGATGCATAAAAAACATGTTGCAAAAAGCTCTAGGGGTTGTGCGAAGTTTACCTGGAAGTTGCTGGTGAAACTTTTTGCTTGCGAGAAAAGGGGGCATAAAGCAAATCTTCCTGTGATGTTGGCAATTTGCATATAAGTTTCAGGCAACTCCCTTTATTTGCTGGAACAAAAAAGCTAACAGCCAGCTACTGGGGAGGCAGAACAAACTAGTGGGGAAGCTATTGGGGATGTGTGAAATTTACCTGGAAGTGGCTGGCAAAGCTTTTTGCTTGCAAAGAGGGAAAATAAAAAGCAAGTCCTGCTGGGATGTAGGCAAAATGCATATAAGTTTGAGGCAACTCCTCTTTTTCTGCTGAAACAGAAGAATTGGATAGCTTTGTGGAAAGCTTACCTGGAAGTGGATGTTGAAGCTTCTTGCTTGGCCGTGTGCACAAAACCTCGAAAACGCTGCTTTGACGTCATTTTAGAATTTAGTGAGGCCCTGCAAACAAAACAAACAATCTGTTTAGGCAAGAATATCTACGAAAACATATTTATGAAACTTAGGTGATTAGGGTAGCGTTTTGGGCAATGGTTTTGGTTTGCTCCAGCAAGTACTAGTCAAATATTCAAAATATGGTAGGATAGAATAGTCATTGCAGTAGCAGTAATACCAACCGTACAAAATGACTCAGAATCTTGAACGCCTCTGCATCTCGTGTCCCTTGATCTCTCTCCAGCTATATTGTGTGGAACATCAAGTTGTGATGTGTCCCCTGGGCAAATGCATCAGTGGTTGAAGGCAAGTTGTGCTCTGATCTAAGCAAATTGCATAGTATATCCAGGAAACTCTAGATTTTGTTTACAAAAAAGGATTGAAAGGTAGCAACACGTACTGGGTTTGTAGGCAATTTCCATAGATTCTGCAGCCAACTCATTAGCTTGCTAACTGAAGAAAAATAAATAGCAAAAGTCAGGAGCAACTACTACTTGGTTTGTAGGCAATTTCCTACAAGTTAGAGGCAATAAAATGTGGACCTATATTGTGTGGAACATCAAGTTGTGTTGTATCCCTGGACAAATGCTTTAGTTGTTGCAGGCAAGTTGTGCTCTAATCTAAGCAAATTGCATACTAAATCCAGGCAAACCAGGTTTTGTTTAGAAAAGGGATTAAAAGGTAGCAACTCATACTGGGTTTGTAGACAATTTCCATAGATTCTGTAGCCAACTCATTAGCTTGCTTGCCAAAGAAAATAAAAATAGTGGATACAAACTGCCTGTCGACCCATTGAGAATAGACCATTGAGCAAGTCCAATAGCAGAAACGAGGCAACTACTTATCAAAAAATCATGCAAGTTTGAGCAAGTCCAATAGAAGAAATGAGTCCAATAGCTCAATATAAATCTTGATTTTTTTTCTGCTTTATTATATGTTGTAATCACTTAGACACAGATAAGAAAGTATCTATCAAGTTTTCATACACGACACATGTTCTTTATAATGGCTAAAACATAATTGGAATGGTAACGAAACAACAGATTACTTCATTATGCGGTCTCTGTTTTGCCATGTGTTAGATGAATAATCATAGTACAGTTACCACTAAACTATGAACTACCCATTCAAGAGAGTTTATACTTGCTACTATCATCTCTCCTAACTATCACAACAGATCAACCCAAGCCACAGTGCACCTTGTGCTAAGCAACATAATCATCACGCATAGGGGAAGCACAATTGCAGAATAGGAAGGAGAAAAAGAAAAAAAAATACTCGTTCAAATTGCAGCCATCACCGGCAACAATTCAAGAGAAAGGCACCAGCACCATCATCCACCTGCTGCCTCGATGCAATTTTTCTGCTCCAGTTCAAGCTATAGCCAGCACCTGTACACGGTCACAAGTAGAAGATCAGACATAGGAGCTGGGGCAGCTGTAGGGTGCAGCAGGAGATAGCAGTAGGGAGAAGGAGGTGCAGCAACAGCTAGCAGCAGGAGGTCGAGGCCATCCCGGCGGCCGGCGGCGAGATGCTGGAAAGGAAGAGGCCCACTGCGACGGCGTCGGGGCCAGTGACCCTGAATGAGGAGCATGGGGGCGGTGCGTGCTCACCTTCCTCATGGAGATTGGTGCGCGGTCGCCTTCTGAGGACGCGAAGGCGGCCAACACGGACACGGCCTTGTCGCGGGAGGTCGGGAGGAGGTCGCCGGAGTCGAGCATCGCGGCGACCACGGAGACGGCGGCGGCAGGGAGCCGACGGATTCGGCGAGCGAGTCCAGCGCCGCGGCGCGGGAGACGGCCGAGCCAAGTCAGAGGCGGGGGAGCAACCTGTTGGATCCGTCACCTTGGCCCCCGACGTCAGCTGGGGAGACGAGCAGGCGCTCGCGGAGTGCGGCGCGGCCGGCGCCGCGGATCGACAAACGCATTGGTGGATTTGGGAGAAGAAACGGTCGTGCGCTTGTGGATGGGGGAGCGTGGGTTTGGATGGGGCCCACTGCCGCTGTCTGTCGTTCGTTCGCGTTTCCCTTCGCTCGGTAACCCGACCGTGGAACACCTGGCGATCGGGATTCCGATCGGACGGCCCGCAAGGGTGTGTGCTCAGGACCTCTAAAAAATGCAGCTCCACTTTTTAGAATTTAGGATACAACTAATACAATAATCTACCATGCACAACTCAACAAGCCATGCATGCACGTAGTCACATTCACGGATCCACCTCCATATGAGTAGCTAATAAAATAATCTACCACGCATGCATGCAGCCACGCTCTCTCTTGCACGTATTCATTTTTAAAAAAACTGCTAACCTAGTAAGGGCATGTACAATGGTTGATAATGTAGTTTTATCTTAAACCTTTCATGTAATTTAGATATGAGAATAAAAGCATGTCTACAATGGGTTATCTCTTAGCCTTATATAAGATAACTAGCTATTCCTAAAAATATGGTGAGACATAGTGTACTAAGATATCATCTCTTAAATAAGAGAAGACAAACCTTTGCTTATTGATTCTGTCTCCACCTCCTCAGCATTTATCCTATGTGGCACATTTAAGATAGCACCATCGTACATGCCCTAATACGCACTCAGCATGCATGCAGCCGTTTCAAAAAAAAGATCATAATTTCCGAAAACTTTGCTTTCCTCCGCACCGCCCAAACAACAACAATAAATATCACGATCAAACAATATCAACCAATTTTTAAGCGACACCGTGCATACATTCAAGTTTCATCTTCCCTCTTGAATATCATGAATTACCTACCCTCTTTTTGAGGAAAATGCGTATATACATACAAGAACTACATGTATGCGTCACATGAACAGACAATAAATCCAACGAAAAATTCCTGTGCCACACACAAATAATGTCCCGCATGCATATTCTAAGATGATGTAATTGCATGCATGAAGTACATTCAGAAATAAAACCTCCGTGTCACACACGCAACAACGAGTCACAGGTTTGAAAAACAAGATCGTCACATGGATGCATAATATTTAAACTATGGACATATATTATTTTAATCCTTCCGCACATAAAACACACGCCTTTTAGTCCGCAGATTCTAGAATATGATGACTCCATCTACAGATATCAGCTGCACATCAGCTAGACAATCCATATGCACACCTTTGTAAGGCACTTGGTAAGCTAGCACTGATTCATAACTGATCCATCAATTTTCACAACGACACACATTAGCCAACACGTCACCCGGGCAAACTATACACAGTAAACGCAAGCCACTTGGCAATCCCAATATGATACAGTGCTGGTGACTCACCTATCTTCCCATGTACGTACTGTATATTCAAAGACGCATCCAACACCCAACCAGTGTAACAAAAATGAGCAGTGCTCTGAACTTTTCAAACCTGGTAAGCATTAATTTCTAATCAATACACCAACCACTCTCTTTCTTTTCGTGCAAAAAAGCAACTAATTATAGCATGTCTATGCACAACAGGATGAGCTCATAGTCTACGTACCGAGACGTATCCTTCTCGAAGCAGTTAGCCAAGCAACCAAACTGGAAATACAAGGCTATCCCCATTGGGAGCGACAAGGAAACATGTCGTCGAAGAATGTAGTCAGAAATCCATAATTGAGTCCGACCACAACGACTGAATTAATTATCCTCATCGAGAAACTTAGACTACTAAATAGAAAAGATTTGAAAATCATGGCATGGGTCTTATCGGTCTTCCCCGCCAGCCAGGTGCCCTCAGTAGTAATCCAATGACATTTACAGAAGAGTTAGCCGAAACACAAGATGAAGCTAAGAAAAAAGCTACACAAGTAGCTCTGGATTACATCTTTGATAAGTATAACATCACTATAAATAACCGTAACTACTATGCACTTCAGGTAGCAAATGAAAAACTCATCACATCAGAGAAGAAAGCACGGACAAAGCAATGGTAATTCAACATGGCCCGCCAGCAAGTGGCTACTCAACAGAACGAATTCGACAGGCAAACAAGGATTCTTGCAAGAATATGCGACAACTTATCTGACATAGTACCGCTCTGCATGTATCCGCAGCGCCCACACAGCGAAGACCCTATCATTACGTACACAAGCGCGAAACCACCTGTGGGGCAAACACAGCAATTCACAAAAGCTCTTTACTACTTCATCACAGGCACTAATCCTGCAGGAGGCCACACCATGATGATCTAATTTAACAATAGTTATTAATGTTTTTTTTTATCTTGTTGCAGTTGAGTTGCGCCACTTTGGTCAAAATAAATGATCCCCACTGGAGATGTATCAACATGTATTTCCCTGTTTGGTAGCATGCACCATATGTGATGGCAATAAATTTGTTTCCTTCTGTCCTACTTTCCCATATTCATAATTTTACATACAATAATCTTCCATCTTAAAGTAATAGCACTTACTTTAAAAAATAAACACAATGTATATAACCAAACCGTATCGACTGGCGCGGCGTGCCGCCGCGCGGGCACAGTGCGCGAGCTCTCCTACGACGTCGAGGACAACGTCGACGAGTTTGCGCTTTGCGTGGACGACGGGTCGGCCCAGCCTGCCCGGCTTCAGGGGCTTCATAGACCGGAGCATCAACCTGCTGACCAGCTTCAGCAGCCGTCGTCGGCTGGCCACGGAGATCCACCGTCTCAAGGACCGTGTCAGGGAGGCAGGCGAGCGGCGCGCGAGATGTAAGATCGACGACGGCATCTGCCTGGAGTCCACAGGTGTGGCCATGGATCCTCGGCTCTGCTCGCTCTACAACGACGTGTCACAGCTTGTTGGGATCGATGAACCGAAGAAGGAACTCATCGGACTGTTGAAGGAGGGGGGCGGCGCGTCGGCGAGGCAGCTGAAGGTGGTGTCCGCTGTGGGGTTTGGTGGGATGGGCAAGACGACTCTTGCCAACCAACTCTACCACACGTCACTACTGGAATTTTCATATACGCCGGGTGCCAGGCTTTTCGCCGAGAGCCAAAGCACGGACACTCGCAAAGTAACATACGCCGAGAGCAACTCTCGGCAAAAGCGGCATCTCGGCAAACAGGGTATTTTGCCGAGAGTACATCTCGGCAAAACTGGAACACTCGGCAAAGTAACTATTTACCGAGAGCCAAGTAGCCGCCACATGGCAAAGTTTTGCCACGTGGCACATCCGGCGGCGAATAACGGCACGGTCACGGTTGCACATCTTTACCGAGAGCGACACTCAGCAGCATATCTTTACCAAGAGCGACACTCGGCAATGATTAAGCAAACTTTAGTCCCACCTCGCTCAGGGACAGACTACAACACCTGTTTAAATAGTCGGATAGTCCAGATGCAGTAAGCGGCGGTCTTCATTACACTCCTGTTAAGAAGATGGACTATCACTTTGAATCTTCACCTGTTCCGGGCAGAGAAGATTCATTTTGGTAGGCCATCTTCCTAATGATGGATGCGGCGTTTTTTATTAATTCATTTTTTAGTTTTCCGTCTCACCGTCCGTGTTGACCTGGAGATCTACGCCTTTGACTTTCGCCAGAAGGGCTTTGACCAATGGACGTTTTCACCTGATTCTGATAGGCCAGCCCATAGGAACATTTCAAAACAAGGTCTGGGCCAAACCCACCACAAGATTCCCTCCGTGTCGACCCGACGTGGCCGTTTCCCCCCTCCAAGTGTTGGCGGCAGCGCCGTCCGTGAAGGGGGTCACACTCGGGAGCGGCGTGCCGGGTGTTTGCACCTGCCACCACACTTCCAGACATTTATGAGGGCCCAGCGCAAGATTTGGTGGCATAGCTACCCCCGAAGGCCCCCGACCACACTCGTAGACATGCAAAGAACAATCCGTAGTGGGGGAGTTTTGCACATACTTCTGCATCTCAGAAAAATTTGAAAAATTACCACACATCCTATATCACATGTAAAAACTTCATGATTTTATCACCGTCCGGGTGTTCAGTAATATTTTTCATCGGTGCAGCACCAAAACCGTAGGAGGTCACTTCGGTGTCATCACCTCGGAAAATCGTACGATGCCGAAATTTTTCGAGAGCTGGCATGGTGCCATCACATGGCCCCTGTAGGGTGTGGTAAAAGTTTGGGCACATTTCGAATAAGCCTCCCCTGAGCCCGCTTGTAAACCGCACCATCTCCGAGCTGATCTCCGGGTATCGAGAGGGAATGTGTCCGGTTTGTGCAGGAAGTGCGGGTCCTGTTGCTCCGTTGGCCTCGAAAATTCTCGGCTCTCAAAGGAGGCCATCGCATGACACGTGCCATGCCCCTGCATTTTTCGGACCCACGTGCAATATTCGAGAAATTTATTGCTCTGCTAGGGTTTCATCGCCGGAAATTGCAGATCTGCAAGGCGGCACATGAAATCATGCCCAGAAGCGGCATGGAAAATTCTTTGTGATGTCCTTGCGGCATGTGTAGGCCTTGTGCAGACGAGGGAGGGGCATGCCCTGCCACCGGGGGGCGAAAGTACCTCGGTGGCATGCCTGATGCAATCGTTTAAATCCTCAGAAAATCGTACGATGCCGGAATTCCCCGAGAGCTGGCACGGTGTCATCACACGGCCCCTGTAGGGTGTGGTAAAAGTTTGGACGCGTTTCTAATAAGCCTCCCCTGAGCCCGCTTGTAAACCGCACCATCTCCGAGCTAGTCTCTGGGTATCGAGAGGGAACGTGTCCGGTTTGTGCAGGAAGTGCGGGTCATGTTGCTCCGTTGGCCTCGAAACTTCTCGTGCTCTCAAAGGAGGCCATCGCATGACATGTGCCACGCCCCTGCATTTTTCGAACCCGCGTGCAATATTCGAGAAATTTATTGCTCTGCTAGGGTTTCATCGCCGGAAATTGCAGATCTGCAAGGCGGCACATGAAATCATGCCCAGAAGCGGCATGGAAAATTCTTTGTGATGCACGATTAGATGAAACGATGCAAACTAGTCATTTTGCCGAGAGTGGCGCTCAGTATAATTGTCTTTTTCCGAGAGTGGCGCTCGGCAAAAGGTAAACCCTAGATCTAGTAAGGACGTTTACCGAGAGGTTGATCGTTAAAAGATAAACCCTAGATCTAGTTTAGGACTTTTATCGAGAGTGCTCTCGGTAATAGTTAAACCCTAGATCTAGGTTACGACCTTTACCGAGTGCAGCACCGACAGGATCTCGGGAAAGGTCCGCGGGACACTTAAGTGGCATGCCTTCGCTGCTTCTTCTCATTTCACTCCCTCTCTTCTCCACGCTGCTCCCAACCCGCCGGCGCCCTCCTCACCGGCCCGTACCCCGCCGGTGCCCCCCTCACCGGTCCCCACCCCGCCGGCGCCCCCCACCCCGCTGGCGCCCTCCCTCGCCCTGCGGTGCCCTCCTCCACCCCGCGGTCGCCCCCACCCCGCCGGCTCCCTCACCCCACCGACGCCCCCTCCCCCCCCAACTTGGTGAGCTTTCCCCTCCCCAATGAATGGATGAATCCTATATGAGTGCTTGGATGAATGTTATATGGATGAATGCTAGATGGATATATGTATGGATGAATGCTAGATGGATATATGTATGCTAGATTGTTGCTATGGATGAATGCTATATGGGTGCTATATGGATGAATGTATTAATTTTTTGTAGTTGTTTTTATTTAGTAGTTTCTATATAGTAGTTTATGTACAAGTTTTTATGTAGTATTTTTCGTAGTAGTTTCTATGTATGCTATATGGGTGCTATGGATGAATGCTATATGGGTGCTATGGATGAATGTATTGATTTTGGTAGTAGTTTGTATGTATTAGTTTTTATGTTGAGCGATGCGATCATATTTGACAGATAAGAGATGTTTTCAGAGGAATGGTACCGACTGTTGCCGTAGGGGGTCGCGCTTCCTCTGCTCCTCCTCTGTGATCTTTGTATAGCAGGAGGAGCATAGGAAGAGCAACCATCACCAACAGTCGATAAGAGTTGTTCATCGAAAGTCGAAATACCCGTGAGAGAGTGTCCACCATATATATACCACCACCAGAGAGAGTGTCCACCATATATACGTGAGAGAGTGTCGATGAGAGTTGTTCTTGGAGGAAGAAAATCGACTTTTAACGATGGCGGTCGATCTGGGCTACTTCGTCCTGTGATATACCTTTGTCACGCACGATGGACTGGCCTAGCTCGACCATCACCGAAAGTCAAAATACCCGTGAGAGAGTTGTCGGTGCTAAAACCGGCAGATCTCGGGTAGGGGGTCCCGAACTGTGGATCTTGGAGTCAATGGTTAACAGGGAACATAGAGACAGCGTTTACCCAGGTTCGGGCCCTCTCGAAGAGGTAAAACCGTACGTCCAGCTTGGTTGTATTGATGTGTTGGTATGACAATTACAGGGTTTATCTACCACGAGATCAGATGAACTAAACCCTAGGTGGGTATATCGATAATGGTTAGCCCCTCCCCGGACTAACCCTCTGGTTTATATAGACACCAAGGGTACCTAGGGTTACATATGGTCGGTTGCCACCAGGGGATAAACATGCCGGCAACGCTAAACCTTTCTTGGAGAGGACGCCAAGTCTTCAGAGGTTTCCTTCTGGTACACGGGGTCGCCTATAGTCTGGCCTCCCTTTGATGAGTTAGAAGCGGCCCACGAGCACGGCCCACGAGAGACATGCCCGCAGCGTGAGGACCCCTCAGTCCGGAACTCCCTCAGTAGCCCCCGAACTAGTCTTCGAAGCCGAGGTACACGCCGAACATTATCGGCTTTGCAGACCAGTTCCTTCCCTTCTGTGGTATTTGTGTCGGGCCCGCTATCCCTATGAATCAAGTCCTCGAGGATTGCTTGGCCAATCCTGACCATACGTTTCCTCGGGTTATGCTTCGGCTTCTGAAATATACAAATAACTTAGCCCCGAAGGGCAGCCGCACAAGTGTGAACAGTGACCTCGTCTGACAACTTTTGTCGAAGGGTCATAACCAGCCACGACCGCGAGCCAGTTATGAAGACTGGATTCACGGTTCGAGGCGGTTTCCCCATTGACACATCCCATCAATATGGAGATCGTGCCTGTTTTTAAGGGATATGATCAACGATTTGTGATATCCCGTGCACGTATGACGGCACAATTATATCGGGAAGTGGCGAGGTCCGCAGCGCAGTAAAGGACTCTTGGTCTTATGGTAGCCCATAAAAGGGAGGAGCCACCATTTCCTTTGCACGCTCTCACTTCCGCCTGCGCCGTCACTTTCCCAAACCTTTGAGCTCCAGCACCCAGATCCGTTTTCCCTTCTTCGAACCCCTCCGGCCATGGCCGGCTCTGGGTCTAAAGGCAAGTGGGAGGCTTCCATCATTACAGAGAGCACCATCCAGGAGCTGAAGGGCGCGGGTTACCTCCCCACCGATGTCGCTCACCGCGCCCCAGAGGAGGGCCAGGTCATCCCTACGCCGAAGCTCGGCGAGAGGGTGGTATTCCTCCCCCACTTCATTCGGGGATTAGGGTTTCCCCTCCACCCATTTGTTAGGGGCTTGATGTTTTTCTATGGGCTAGATTTCCACGATCTTGCCCCGAACTCCTTCCTACACATCTCGGCCTTCATCATCATCTGCGAGGCCTTTCTTCGGGTCCAGCCACACTTCGGCTTGTGGTTGAATGTGCTCAATGTCAAGCCGAAGATTGTCGATGGCCAGTGATAACCCACAAGTATAGGGGATCGCAACAGTTTTCGAGGGTAGAGTATTCAACCCAAATTTATTGATTCGACACAAGGGAAGCCAAAGAATATTTGCAATTATTAGCAGTTGAGTTATCAATTCAACCACACCTGGGGACTAAATATCTGCAGCAAGTGATCAGTAGCATTGTAGTATGGTAGTTTGATAGCAGTAGCAATAATAGTAACAGTAATAGTAACGGTAGCAGCAATAGTAGTAGCAATTGTGACAATAGTAGCAACAATAGTAACTTAGCAAAGAACAATATGTGAAAAACTCGTAGGCATTGGATCGGTGATTATGTTGGATAACATTCATCATGTAACAGTCATAACCTAGGGCGACACAGAACTAGCTCCAATTCATCAATGTAATGTAGGCATGTATTCCGTATATAGTCATACGTGCTTGCGATAAGAAGTTGCATGACATCTTTTGTCCTACCCTCCCGTGGCAGCGGGGTCCATAAGGAAACTAAGGGATATTAAGGCCTCCTTTTAATAGAGAACCGGAACAAAGCATTAACACATAGTGAATACATGAACTCCTCAAACTACGGTAATCACCGGAAAGAATCCCAATTATTGTCACCTTGGGGTATGCGGATCATAACACATAGCAGGTGCGTATAACTTGCAAGATCGGATCAAGAATACAAATATATTCATGAAAACATAAAGGGTTCAGATCTGAAATCATGGCACTCGGGCCCTAGTGACAAGCATTAAGCATAGCAAAGTCATAACAACATCAATCTCAGAACATAGTGGATACTAGGGATCAAGCCCTAACAAAACTAACTCGATTACATGATAAATCTCATCCAACTCATCACCGTCTAACAAGCCTACGAAGGTATTACTCACTCCCGGCGGTGAGCATCATGAAATTGGTGATGGAGGATGGTTGATGATGACGATGACGGAAGATCCCCCTCTCCGGAGCCCCGAACGGACTCCAGATCTGGCCTCCCGATGAAGAACAGGAGGTGGGAGCGGCTCCGTATCATAAAACATGATGAAACTTCTTCTCTTATTTTTTTCTCTAGAATTGTGAATTTATAGGCCTGAGATTAGGGTCAGCGGAGCCACGTGGGCCCCACAAGCCACCAGGGCGCCCTTGGGGGGGTGGCGCGCCCTGGTGCCTCGTGGGCAGCAGGTGGCCCCCCTCCAGTGGATCTTGGCTCCAGTATTTTTTATTTATTCCATAAAAAATCTCTAAAAAGTTTTGTACCATTCCGAGAACATTTATTTCTGCACAAAAAACAACACCATGGTAGTTCTGCTGAAAACAGCGTCAGTCCGGGTTAGTTTCATTCAAATCATGCAAATTAGAGTCCAAAACAAGAGCAAAAGTGTTTGGAAAAGTAGATACGATGGAGACGTATCAACTCCCCCAAGCTTAACTCATTGCTTGTCCTCAAGCAATTCAGTTGACAAACTGAAAGTGATAAAGAAAAACTTTTACGAACTCTTTTGTTCTTGTATCTATATATATACTTAAATAATACTCAGGGTTTCAGCAAAGCTTATAACTAACCATGCAAATGATAACTCTTAGAAATTATGTTCACTCATATCAATGGCATAATCAACTAGCGAGCAATAATAAAATATCTCAAATGCCAAAACTTTGTCAAAACAATCATGATATAATATGATAAAGTGGTATCTTGCTAGTCCTTTCTGAGACCGCAAAACATAAATGCAGAGCACCTCCAAAGTTCAAGCAGCGACTAAACATTGTAATTCATGGTAGAAGAGATCCAGTCATGATGCACACAATATTAACTATACACAATGCATGAGAATGACAATAGTGCTCTCAGGACTGGTGCTTATTTGAGAAGGTGATGACTCAATAGTAAAAGTAAAATAACATGAAAGTAAATAGATGGGCCCTTCGCAGAGGGAAGCAGGGATTTGCATAGGTGCCAGAGCTCAAAGCTTAAATTAGAGATAAATATAATTTTGGGAGGTATGCCTTTCCTGTCAATGTCATGACCGAGAGTTTTCAATATCTTCCATGCTAAACACATTAGCGGCGGTTCCCGAGCGGTAAAGTAAAGTTTACTCCCCCTCCACCAACAAACACAAGCCATGGCTAGCCGAATCCTCGGGTGCCCTCCATACCAACAACTTTCCGGGGGAGTTTGTTTTATTATTTTGCAATTTTAATTATGGGACTGGGCATCCCGATTACCAGCCCCTCTTGTGCAAGGACAAGTGAATAAATACTCATCATGAGAATAACCCGCTTAGCATGGAAGATATTGGCCGCCCCCTATCGCTCCATGAGCGGTACGGGCACACAAAACAGATGTTCATTTGAATATTTAGAGTTGGCACATGCAAATTTACTTAGAACGGCAGAGTAATACCGCATATGGGTAGATATAGTGGACTCGTCTGGAATAACTTTGGTTTAAGGATTTTGAGGCACAAGCAGTATTCCCACTTAGTACAGGCGAAGGCTAGCAGATAGGTTGAGAAGCGACCAGCTAGAGAGCGAAAACGGTCATAATCATGCATTATGAATAATCAACATTGAATACTAGCATGAGTAGGATATAAGCACCATGAACATAAATATCGTGGAGGCTATGTTGGTTTTGAATCAACTACATGCGTGAACATGTGCCAAGTCAAGCCACTCGAAACATTCAGAGGAAGATACCATATCATCATACTACATCATGAACATTTTAATGCATGTTGACACCCAAGATAAATCATTATCCACTCCTAGCTACTTAAGCATGTCATGAGCAACTATAATCTCTAATTGTCATCATAAACATGTTTAATCATAATATGCGGAATCATGGATACTGAGTTAAACATATTTACAAAAACAAAAACAAGTTGAGTTCATACCCGCTTTTCCTTGCCACAGTCACTTCATCAAATCATCGTCATTATTGCCTTTCACTTGCACGACCGAATGATATGAAAATAATAGTAGTGCAAATGTGCCGTGGACTAAGCTGGAATCTGCAAACATTTTATTCAAAGGAGAGGACAAGGTAATATGGTCTCTTTGTTAGATCAACAATAAGGCATATGAGAGCCACTCAACATTTTCATCGTGGTCTTCTCCTTACAATGACTCAACAAAAGAAAAGAATTTCAGAGAAACACACTAAAATATTTTGGAGTTTTTAGTTTTTTTCTTTAAGGAAGCAAATTAAAGAAGACAAAATAGAAAACGAGAAAAACTATTTACACGGGAAAGCTCCCAACAAGCAAAAGAAGAAACGGGAAATCTTTTTGCATTTTCTTTTAACACTACAACTAATTAAGCTAGAAAGAAAAACCGAAAAGAAGAGAGAAATGTTTTTGGATTTTCTCAAAGTTTTTCAAACACACAAGAAGAAAGCGAGAAAATAAAACTAACATGGATTATACAATGAAACAGTATGAACACCGACAACTGAAATGAAATGTGTGATCATGAATGTAATGTCGGTGAGAAATACGTACTCCCCCAAGCTTAGGCTTTTGGCCTAGCTTGGTCTACTGCCATGGCTGTCCTGGATAATAATCGAAGTGGTAGCTCGTAGAGGCATTCTAAGCTGCCTCCTTAGCCAGACGGACAGCTTCAACTGCCGCATTGTACTCGTGCACCTCGCTCTCTGATAGAAAATATCTCTGTTTCTTCTGAAAATCAAAGAGGGCAGGAGCAGGCAAAGCAACATACACAGAACGATATTTATCAAAAACTAAGTTATATTCATATCCATTTGCGTCGCGTTTTAAAAACTTATGTTCTCGCATAGCTTCGAAATTCAAATATTTATCAGGTAAGAGGGGATCATTGAAATTGGGCGAGACCCCTAACCTTGCAGCTAAGCGGGAGGCATAAATTCCTCCATACAAATCACCATTACCCGCATTATGCTGCAGTCTACGTGCAACAATAGCCCCAAGATTATAACGCTTGCTACCAGTCAAAGCTGTATGAATGAGACTCAGATCAGGGGCGCAAAGTGCACTGCAGTCTTGCTTACCAACAACGCATTTACCATTAAAAAGTGCAAAATATCGAATAGCGGGAAAGTGAATGCTAATTATTCTGGCCTGCGTAACTCCCCTATCCTCACCGTTGCAAAGGCTATTAAGAAACAACTCATAATCAGATTTTGGTGGTTCATCTAACGAACCCCAATATGGAATTTTGCATGCATCACAGAATTCTTCTAGAGACATTCTATATGATTTATTATAGAGATGGAACGAAACTCTAGAATTACGAGCATTATACGCAAAATGTTGAGTGAATGAATGAGTGAGGTTGTAGTGCTGCGGAGGCTTATCTGCGACGAAGGCGGAAAGCTCAGTGTTCTGAATGTATTTCTCGAATTCCTCCTTAATCCCTGTACCCAACATGAACTCCTCACAGGGCCATCGACAAGATTTTGCCTCGGCACCTCTCACCGAACTTGCTCTTGGTTCCTCATATGATTGGCGTGCAGAGCTTTCACTTGATGACGCTTCAGAGGACCTCCTCCTCGAAGAACTCCTCTGGAAGAAGTTCATTTTCTTAAGGACAAATTTCTGAAAATTTTTGGGCAACAAAAAGATGTTAACAAAACTTCACAAAATTGATAGCAACTACTCATATGGATGTCTAGAGACCATATCAAGCATTCAAACTACTTGGAACTCAAAGAATTCAACATGCAAGCTCATTTTCAGTAGCACCAAGAGCAGCTAATTATGCAAAATATAATCCACTAGAGCAAAAACTAATTGGAGCAATGGAGGAGTCACATACCAAGTAGCAATCCCCCAAAACAGTTTCGGAAACGGAGCTCCGAGCAAAGAGATCGAAAATCTCAGGTTTGGGAGCAAGAACACGAGAGAGAGAGAGCTACCATGAATTTTTGCTAGAGGTAAGAGACGAAGTGGGCTGAAGGAATAAGTGAGGGGGTCCCTGTGGGGCCCACAAGCCACCAGGATGCGCCCCAGGGGGGTGGCGCGCCCTGGTGCCTCGTGGGCACCTGGGGCATCCCCCTTGTATGTTTTTAATGCCAAAAATTCTTAAATATTCCATAAAAAATCATGTAAAAATTTCAGATCATTCTGAGCACTTTCATTTTTGGGCACTTTTTTATTGCATGGATAATTCAGAAAATAGGGTAATCAAGGCATTTTATTGCATTTAACTAAAAATAACAGAAAACAAAAAGTGGGTGCAGAAGGTTGTGCTTACTAAATTCATCGACCACATGCCTCTCAGAAAGAAACCATTAATAAGGCTGATCAAGTCTTATTAATAAACCATTTCCGAGTAGCATGAAACCGAAGAACCTTCATAAAAACACTAGGTTACCTCAACGGGGATGTGTACCTCCCCAATAATAAGAGTTTCATATTTCTTTTTGACAGTAGGAAGAGGGAGTTGAAAACTTCCAATAGTAATTGTCGGAGTCTTTTCAATAACATGAATACAGTTTACTTGAAATTGTTTCTTCGGAAAGTGCACCGTATGTTCATTACCATTGATATGAAAAGTGACCTTGCTTTTGTTGCAATCAATAATAGTCCATGCAGTATTCAAAAAGGGTCTACCAAGGAGAATCGACATGTTGTCGTCCTCGGGCATATCAAGTATAACAAAGTCTGTTAGGATAGTAACGTTTGCAACTACAACGGGCACATCCTCACAAACACCGATAGGTATGGCAGTTGATTTGTCAGCCATTTGCAATGATATTTCAGTGGGAGTGAGTTTATTCATATCAAGTCTTTTATATAAAGAGAAGGGCATAACATTAACATCGGCTCCTAAATCACACAAAGCAGTTTTGACATAATTTCTTTTAATGGAGCATGGTATAGTTGGTATTCCTGGATCACCTAGTTTCTTAGGTACTCCATCCTTAAAAGAATAATTTGCAAGCATGGTAGAAATTTCATCTTTAGGTATCTTTCTTTTATTTGTGACAATGTCTTTCATATATTTAGCATAAGGGGCCATCCTTAAAATATCAGTCAAACGAGTACGCAAAAAGACTGGCCTAAGCATTTTAGCAAAGCGTTCAAATTCTTCCTCATCCTTATTCTTAGATGGTTTAGGAGGAAAGGGCATGGATTTTTGAACCCATGGTTCTCTTTCTTTACCATGTTTTCTAGCAACGAAGTCTCTTTTATCATAACGTTTGTTTTTAGGAGGTGGGTTATCAAGATCAACAGCAGGTTCTATTTCAACATCATTATCAAGTTCTTTATAATTATCTGGTTGAGCATCCACATGAGCATCATCATTATCACGTGGTGAATATTCATTACCAGATTGTGTTTCAGCATCGGAAATAGAAACATCATTATTATCCTCTAAGGGTTTTTCTACCTCAGGTTCACTAGAAGTATGCAAAGTCCTATCATTTTTCTTTCTCTTTTTCTTTTTAGATGGACTAGGTGCATCAACATTAATTCTTTGAGAGTCTTGTTCAATTCATTTAGGGTGACCTTCAGGATAAAGTGGCTCCTGAGTCATTCTACCTCCTCTAGTCATTACTCGAACAGCACTAGTAGAAAACAGGGCTTTGGTCCAGGCCAGATAAGAGCATCAATCCCGGTTCTGTTACGAACCGGGACCAATGGGTGCATCAGTCCCGGGTCGTGAGGCTAGGGCGCCGGCCGGGCCACGGCAGGCACCAGTCCCGGTTCGTCTGACCCCTTTGGTCCCGGTTCCAGACACGAACCGGGACTAAAGGGCCTCGCTCCTGGCGCAGCCCCTTTAGTCCCGGTTGGTGGCTGGAACCGGGACTAAATGTGTGTCTTCTGTCCCGGTTCTAGCCACGAGCCGGGACTAAAGAGATGCCTATATATATGCTCTCCCCTGCCCGCTCACTCCTCTGTTTTTTGGCCGGCCGGTGTGGGAGGTGTGTGCTGCTCTGCTCTCACCTCCTATGCACATGAGGTGTTCGATGAAATGCCCGAGTCACACTTAAGCTTTCTCCTCTCCAAGCTCGACATCCAAGCTCCATTTTCCCCAAGATTTGTCTAGGTTTGGTGGTGCACCATTGTCCCCGTCCCCGTCCTCACCGCCTTCGATCGCCCGTGCCGATCTCGTCGCCGGCACCCCCGTGGTGAGCCTCTTGTTCTTATCTTCTTTTTAAAAGAAAAAAAATCTTACTTGTTGTATGAGTTATACAGCTACTTGTATAATTTTCTTACTTTTATTATTGTTTGTTATTATATACTGCCATGGTTTTGGTATCCGCCCCCGTCGGCTCTCGTCCGATCTATGATTCAGATGTGGTATATTATCTTTTATAACTATTTGTTTCATTTAGTGTTTATGAGAATTATGCCGACCAACGTGACATAGATGTTTTTATCTAGGAGGTATGTGAACCGGAAATTCCAACCGACCCTCTTGTCGAGAGGTTAAATTTAGTTGAAAAAGAAAACAATTATTTGAAAGAAAAATTGAAAAGAATTGAAGAGGAGAAGATGAAATTGGAGTTGCATGTTGCCGATGTCGTCGATGATCACAAGATGCAGATGGATGCAATGCGCTTGAAGATTAGAAAGATTAGAAAATATGCCATTGATAATGAGGCTTGGTATCATTATGCTGTTGGATCAATTGTTACCTTCATTGCGATTATGATCGCATTTGTTGTTGCATTTAAATGTTTTACATAGTTGATAATGAGAACTATGTATGAACTTTATGTATTTATTTTTTCAGTAATAACATTTGATCACTACAGTACTTTGGTTTTAATGTGATGATGAACTTGTATTAATTTGGTCACTTCTCTATTCATGATGTTCTGTAATGGTTTTTGATACACTTAATTATATAATGCACGCAGATGAACCGGCAATGGATGTACGGTGACCGACGCACCTCCGAGTACATTGATGGCATGCATAATTTTCTCGAAGTGGCTGAGGCAAACAAGCAGAATGGTTTTATGTATTGTCCATGTACTGTCTGTGGGAATACAAAGGATTACTCTGACTCAAAAACCCTTCACTTGCACTTGCTTGAGAAGGGTTTCATGCCACACTATAATGTTTGGACCAAGCACGGGGAAATAGGGGTTATGATGGAAGACAATGAAGAAGAAGAGGATGATGACAACTATCCCCCCTGAATACGGTGATACTGCAACGAGGGAAGCTGAAGATCAAGATGAACCAGACGATGTGCCCGATGATGATCTTCGTCGGGTCATTGTTGATGCACAGAGAGAATGCGAGAGTGAAAAGGAGAAGTTGAAGTTCGATCGCATGTTAGAGGATCACAAAAAATGGTTGTACCCAAATTGCGAGGATGGCAACACAAAGCTTGGTACCACACTGGAATTGCTGGAATGGAAGGCAGAGAATGGTGTATCTGACAAGGGATTTGAGAAGTTACTGAAAATAATGAAAAAGAAGCTTCCAAAGGATAACGAATTGCCTGACAGTACGTACGGAGCAAAGAAGGTTCTCTGCCCTCTAGGATTAGAGGTGCAGAAGATACATGCATGCCCTAATGACTGCATCCTCTACCGCGGTGAGGAGTACGAGAATTTGAATGCATGCCCGGTATGCGGTGCATTGCGGTATAAGATCAGACGAGATGACCCTGGTGATGTTGAGGGCGAGCGCCCCAGGAAGAGGGTTCCTGCCAAGGTGATGTGGTATGCTCCTATAATACCACAGCTGAAACATCTGTTCAGAAACAAAGAGCATGCCAAGTTGATGCGATGGCACAAAGAAGACCGTAAGAAAGACGGGAAGTTGAGAGCACCCGCTGACGGGTCGCAGTGGAGAAAAATCGAGAGAAGGTGGGGGGACTTTGCAGGTGACGCAAGGAACGTATGGTTTGGTTTAAGTGCAGATGGCATTAATCCTTTTGGGGAGTAGAGCAACAATCATAGCACCTGGCTCGTGACTCTATGTATCTATAACCTTCCTCCTTGGTTGTGCATGAAGCGGAAGTTCATTATGATGCCAGTGCTCATCCAAGGCCCTAAGCAACCCAGCAACGACATTGATGTGTACCTAAGGCCATTAGTTGAAGAACTTTTACAGCTGTGGAATGGAGAAGGTGTACGTGTGTGGGATGAGCACAAATAGGAGGAATTTGACCTACATGCGTTGCTGTTTGTAACCATCAATGATTGGCCTGCTCTTAGTAACCTTTCAGGACAGACAAACAAGGGATACCACGCATGCACACACTGTTTAGATGATACCGAAAGTATATATTTGGACAAATGCAGGAAGAATGTGTACCTGGGACATCGTCGATTTCTTTCGACCAACCATCTCTTAAGAAAGAAAGGCAAGCATTTCAAAGGTGAGGCAGATCACCGGAAGAAGCCCGCCCTCCGTACTGGTGATGCCATACTTGATATGGTCAAGGATTTACAAGTAATCTATGGAAAGGGTCCCGGCGGACAATCTGTTCCGAATGACGCTGAGGGACGCGCACCCATGTGGAAGAAGAAATCTATATTTTGGGACCTACCCAATTGGAAAGACCTTGAGGTCCGCTCTGCAATCGACGTGATGCACATGACGAAGAATCTTTGTGTGAACCTGCTAGGTTTCTTGGGCGTGTACGGGAAGACAAAAGATACACCGGAGGCACGGGAGGACCAGCAACGTGTGCACGAAAAAGACGGCATGCATCCAAAGCAGTATGAAGGTCCTGCCAGCTACGGTCTTACCAAAGAAGAGAAGGAAATCTTCTTTGAATGCCTGCTCAGTATGAAGGTCCCGTCTAGCTTCTCGTCGAATATAAAGGGAATAATAAATATGGCAGAGAAAAAGTTCCAGAACCTAAAGTCTCATGACTGCCACGTGATTATGACGCAACTGCTTCCGGTTGCATTGAGGGGGCTTCTACCGGAAAACGTTCGATTAGCCATTGTGAAGCTATGTGCATTGAGGGGACCATCTTCGACTGTATTGACTTACCAAGGGTACAAGATAAATGGGAATACATTTTACACGATCGCCCAAGATCAAAAGAGCACCAACCAAAACAGTGGTGTCCACTTTGATGCAGCAACCAACAGGGGAAAGGACACATATTATGGTTACATAATGGACATATGGGAACTTGACTATGGACATGATTTTAAGGTCCCTTTGTTTCGGTGCAAATGGGTCAATCTGTCAGGAGGCGGGGTACAGGTAGACCCGCAGTACAGAATGACAACAGTGTATCTCAACAATCTTGGGTACACAGGCGAACCATTCGTCCTAGCCAATGATGTGGCGCAGGTTTTCTATGTGAAGGACATGTCTACCAAACCGAGAAAAAGAAAAGATAAGGAAGCGAATACATCATACGATGAGCCAAAGCGCCACATAGTTCTTTCAGGGAAAAGAGACATCGTGGGAGTGGAGGGCAAGACAGACAAGTCTGAAGATTATGAAAAGTTTCATGAAATTCCTCCCTTCAAAGTGAAGGCTGACCCAAGCACCCTGTTAAACGATGAAGATTATCCATGGTTACGGCGCAATAAGCAAGGGACGCACGCGAAGAAAAAGTGAAGACTTTCTCTCCACAACTATTCTGATGATGGCTTTGATCTAGAATATCACTGCAGTTACATGTCAAGAAATGAAATGCCTTTTGTAACATATGAGTTTTCGTCTGAAATCGTGATACTTCGAAAGAGATTGTCCATTTTGTACACGAAGTGCATCCAGTTTTTGCCGTAACCCTCTCAACTTTTTAGCACATGCTATGTGGGTGAAATGATGATACCATGCCAACTTTCAACCTTTTCAGAGTTCATTTGTACTGCTTTTCAATTTCAGGGTCATTTAGCTAAAAAAATAGTAAATGCATGAAAAATAGCAAATGAAGTCAGAAAGGGTTGAAAATTGATGATGTGGCTTTGAATGGTGCATGTTGAACGCACAAAAAGTCTGGAGTTGAAATAAGTTAAAAAAATGAAATGCCTTTGTAACATATGAGTTTTCGTCTGAAACCCTGATACTTCGAAAGAGATTGTACATTTTGTACACGAAGTGCATCCAGTTTTTGCGGTAACCCTCTCAACTTTTTAGCACATGCTATGTGGGTGAAATGATGATACCATGCCAACTTTCAACCTTTTCAGAGTTCATTTGTACTGCTTTTCAATTTCAGGTTCATTTAGCTAAAATAAAACAGTAAATGCATGAAAAATAGCAAATGAAGTCAGAAAGGGTTGAAAATTGATGATGTGGCTTTGAATGGTGCATGTTGAACGCACAAAAAGTCTGGAGTTGAAATAAGTTAAAAAAATGGAATGCCTTTGTAACATATGAGTTTTCGTCCGAAACCCTGATACTTCGAAAGAGATTGTCCATTTTGTACATGAAGTGCATCCAGTTTTTGTCGTAACCCTCTCAACTTTTTAGCACATGCTATGTGGGTGAAATGATGATACCATGCCAACTTTCAACCTTTTCAGAGTTCATTTGTACTGCTTTTCAATTTCAGGTTCATTTAGCTCAAAGAATGAATTAATAGCAAAAAGAATGAATCAAAAAGCTTTTATAAAACTCTAATAGCAAAAAGAATGAACTAAAAAGCTTTCATAAAATTCTAATAGCAAAAAGAATGAACTAAAAAGAATCAATTAAATATAATATTTTTCAATAGCAAAAAGAATCAACTAAAAATAATCAAAATAATATTAACTAAAATTATCAAAGTATTTATTTGTTAAAAACTTTAATAGTAAAAAGAATTTTCATAAAGTATTTTTTGTTACAAACTTTAATAGAAAACTAAAAAGCTTTTATAAAACTCTAATAGCAAAAGGAATCAACTAAAAAGAATCAATAAAAAATAAAATTTATGTAACTAAAATTATATAAAATTTATGCAACTAAAATTATATAACTAAAAATAACATATCCAAAGAATAACATTAAAAAATTAAAAACATAACATATGCAAAAAATAAAAAAAGGCCCACCTACTAGCCACCACGGCCTGCATACGACTAGAAACCCTAGAGATGGGCCAGGATGCAGGCCCGCAGTGGAAGCAGGCCCAACAGGGCGTCAGATAGGCATTTACTGCCTGCAGTAGAGAGGAGCTCGAGAGGGAAGCGGCAGCAGCGCTTATAAACAACTCCGAGCCCCTCTCAACTAGCGAGGTGGGACTAAAGTTTTGGATGCGGCAGCACAGACCATTGGTCCCGGTTGGTGGCTCGAACCGGGATGAAAGGGGGCCTTTCGTCCCGGTTCGAGCCACCAACCGGGACCAAAGGTCTCTGCTTCCCGCCTTTTTGGCTGCTGAAATTGACCTTTAGTCCCGGTTGGTGTCACCAACCGGGACGAAAGGGGGGCCTTTCGTCCCGGTTGGTGACACCAACCGGGACCAATGCTTTTTGTATATAAGCAGCACTTAGCTGTTTCTCGAAAGATCAGTTCTTTCTTCCCCGACGCCCCCAGGCTGCTCCTCGTCGCCGTCGCTCCCATCGCCGTCGAGCCCTGCCCCGCGGTCGCCGTGCCCCTACCCCGCCGTCGCCGCCCCCGAGCCCGCGCCGCCCCCGAGCTCCACCGAGCCCGCGCCGCCCCTGAGCTCGCGCGGGCCGCCCTTGAGCTCCTCCGAGCCCGCGCCACCCCCGAGCTCCCCCGAGCCCGCGCCGCCCCCGCTGTGAGCCGCCGCCGCTCCAGCCCGCTATTTTTTTAATTAGGTTTATGTATATATGTATGTATATGTTGATGTATATGTATGTATGATATGATGATAGATGATAGATGTATGTATGTATGTATATGTTTTTTTTGCGGGCACGTATATGTTTATTAATTATGTTTATGTTTATGTAGATGCTTAGTGTATATATAATGTAGATGTATATGTAGATGCTTAGTGTATATATAATGTAGATGTATATGTATGTATGTATGGATGGATGTATATAGAAAATATTGGTAAAACTTTAGAAATTCGTACAAAATTAACCGTAACTCCGATGAAAATAATTTATATATGAAAATCGATCAGAAAAATATGAAGAATCCGAATATGCCCTCCGTTCGTCTGTCACAAGCAGCTAGCATAGCGAACCTGGAACCGTCCCCCTCCGGTTCATCTGTCCGAAAATGCAGACTTCGGGAAAACATTCCCGGATGTTATCCCCCTTCACCTATATCGTGTAGTGCCGCGTTAGAACACCCCTAACTCTCTCGAGAATTCAACATATCCCCGATAACTTCGACATGAGGGGGGGGGGGGTCCGCAAGTATCGTCGACGACCATGAGAGAGGCGGTCCGCAAAGTATCCTCTCTCAAAAGTATAACCCCCGATAACTTTGCATGATGTTTGCGACTAATCCATTGCTCATATATGCATATGATTCCTTGTTGTGATTAGCTAGGTCTATGTTTTCCACTAATCCATCTCTCATGGTTGTAATATTTGCAGAAACTATGGACAGAGACTTAGAAAAAGAAGAGTTGTTGGGGGATATAATCCGCGACGGAGGTGATATCACCTTGTCGTTTCTCAACGACACCGATGGTCAGGAAAGAGAGGATGATGGCTCCGGTGATCCAATGGAGGAGGAAGGAGATCATGACGGCTCCGGTGACCGAACGGAGGAGGAAGGAGATCATGACGGCTCCGGTGACCGAACGGAGGAGGGAGCCTTAACTGTTGCAAAGTCCGGCGAGGTATATATACATATATTAATTAAGCCTCTACTGACTTGATGCATTAATTGTTTTGTATGTACATATATTAACGCTTCTTTCTTCGTTTAATTAGTCCTCCGGATCGAGCCAAACTTCCGTAAGGAGACGAGGCCCGAAGAAAAGGTTGCGCCAGGATGAAAGGTTCATGATCGAAGAAGTCGGTCGAGATGGCCAACCGATTGCTCCCAAGCGGAGCAGGGACACATTTATACATCTGTGCGGAGTGGTTGTTAGGGACAGCGTCCCGATCAGCATCCAAGAATGGAATAAGAAGAAGGACCCTGAAGTTTCTTATGTCCAGGATAGACAGAAAGATGTTCTTTGGACCTCGCTGATGACAAATTTCAGCCTACCACCAGAGGCGGATCCGAATAAGGTCAAGGCGTTTGCTCTTAAGAAGATGGCAGAACTATTCAAGAACTGGAAGAAAGATTTGAACAAAAAGTTTGTCGAGAAAGACAAGACTCCAGAATTCTCCGGTCCATATGAGAAGATAAAAGATCACTGGCCCGCATTTGTGGCCTACAAGAAATCGGACAAGGGCAAGCAAAGGTCAGCGACAAATAAGCTAAATGCTGCAAAGAAGAAGTATCACCATGTTACGGGGTCAGGTGGCTACAGCAAAGCCCGGCCTACGTGGGACAAAGCTGAGCAAGACCTGCTTGCTAAAGGGGTCCAACCAGCGACATTGCACTGGCCAGATCGGTCAAGGACTTGGTTCTTCGGGGTTGGGGGAACTTTGGACTCAGACACAGGGAAGTGTGTTTGGACGAAAGCTCAACTTGCAATACCCGTCAAGAAGCTTGAGGAAGCAATCCAGGCAGCGCAGGAAGGGAGGTTACATCCCGACAGAGAGAATGACGAGCTGACACAGGCCCTTGGGAATCCTGAACACCCTGGACGAACACGAGGCACATCAGGCTCCCTTCCGTGGGTGTATGGGTTTCCCGACAGCGGTGGTTATAGAAGCCGAGAGAGAAAGAAGAAAGCGGAAGCAAGCAAAATGCAGAAGATCAATGCAAGATTAGCGAAACTAGAGGAACTTGAGAGCCAGCGAGTTACCGGCCAACCATCTCAGCGGCACGAAGATCCTTCGTTCGACCCTGCCCCCGAAGCTACCCCACCATCTCAGCGGAGAAGCAGCGTGGCTTCCACGGAGCTCCTTCAGCCTGATATCACGGCTCCTCGCTACCCCGTGGATAGTATCACGGAGAATGAACATTGTGTGCTAATGGCGAAATGCCATAACCTGACCTTGAAGGTGGCGCTCGGCTCTGTCTTACGTCCTCGAGCTGAGGGAACTTTCCATTGCCGTCCGATTCCACATGGCTTTGCTATTGTCGGGGTGGATGAAATAGTGGAGGGATTTGAGGGGCTGGAGCTTGAGTACCCTACAGGTGAAGGGGAGATGTTTCTGGAAAGTGCCTTAAGGAGTACCTGCCTATGGAGAAAGGAGAACATCAAGCTTCCAAACTGGACGCCGCCTCAGCAGACTCAGCCAGAGGAGGCCCCTCAGCAGACTCCGCTGCCTCATTCGTCTCCGGCGCGTCAGCTGTCTCCGCCGCCTCAGCTGTCTCCGTCGCGTCAGCCGACTCCGGCGGAGGAGGCCCCTCAGCAGAATCCTCCTTCGCCTCCTCCGTGGCGTCAGCGGACTCCGCCTCCTGCGCCGCGTCAGCGGACTCCGCCTCCTCCGCCGCGTCAGGGAACTCCGCCTCGTCAGCAACGGCAGAAGAGAGCCGCCGCCGCTCCGGCGGCTAGCAGTACAAGAGGTGGTGGGAAGAAATTCAAATTTGGTCCAAGCCTCAAGCCTCTTGCCAAGTTACCATATGAGCTAACTGACAAGGAAACCGATGAGGTCGTGGCTGCCGATTTGAAATGCCAATTTGCATGGAAAGTTCCACCTCCAAAGGAAAAAATAGACCCGGTAAAGGCGAATCGCACTCTGGATGCCCTTACGCGACCACCTCCGCCTCCGCCGCTATCAAACTATGATCACATTATTGCAAAGACATATGATGAAGCTATGAGTCGGTCGAGAAGTAGCAGTACTGGTGCAAGAAGTGGGAAAACAATTCCCCAGCTCGGCGAACAGGAAAAGCAATCGTGCCCCCCGCTCAAGGTGTTTACCGATACCCCGGGGGTAGCGGCCGTTGCTCCTGGTTTCAATCCTGGTGATTACCTAGGCGATGATGTACATTTTGAAATCGCTAAGGTAGACACCTTTAAATACCAGCACGGGAATCGTCTCGTCAGAAGTGATGATCTGGAACGAGATCTACCAACGATGATGCGAAGATTACATAAATGGTACTTGGAAACCTGCAAGGATGGGACGGGCAGTATCTTGGTGGGAATTAAGGATGAGCACGACTTCATTGGAGTCGACTCGATCTACGTTGAATTTGACGAACTCTTTCAGTTATACAATCAAGCCGCCCTCGACAAAAGTCTCGTGGGTTGTTATTGTCTGTAAGTATTATTTCTGTAATTAAGTCTCTAGCTCAGCTCGTTCATTGCATGTATATAATTATCCTCACTATATTATGCAGATTGAAGATCGTCGAATTTAAAAGAGGACAAATCTATGACATTGGGTTCATTAACCCAAATATCGTAAATGAATGGTCGGTACAGAACATCCCCGAGGAGACTGAGAAAATCTTGCTAATGGCGTTCCTTCGACACCAAAACAAAAGGGAAATACTCTTTCCTTACAACTTCAAGTGAGTGTTACTGTCTTCTGTATATTCTGTTTCGCTGACTCGAGGTTAAGTGTAATTGATGAGTTATGCGCGCGCAGGTTCCACTTTATTCTGCTAGCCATTCAGCTTGACGAGGGAGCAGTAACTGTCTTGGACTCGAGACGTAAAGAGGCTACGGAGTATGCGGACATGATTGAAATGCTCCAGAAGTAAGTCCAATCATTATCGCACTATATCGGCAACTTTCGTTCATTTCCTGATATCAAGTAATCATTTTCTTTGCCGGGCAGGGTTTGGAAAAAGTTCATCACGCGGGTTATGGGTGAATGGAGACCGGAGCTGCGATTTACACAACCCAGAGTAAGTAGTACTAGCTAGTTCTGCGCATCTCTCATTGATTCTAGTTTCAATACCATTATCATGGTTGATTATCATTTTGATTGAACTCTATTCTCGTAAAGTGCATGTGGCAGCAACCCGGAAATGATTTCTGTGGATACTACGTTTGCGAGTTCATTCACCAAAAGACCACTGAGAGGGGCTTCACTAAACAACAATTTGAAGTACGTAAACAATATTCATAATTTTATTTTATCACCATCAATTGTGTTGATTTCATTCATATATATATATATTGACCCCCCTTCTTTAAATTAGACCTGGCAGAAGTGGGACGTACTCCTACCAACTGATCGCCTATGCGCAATTCAAGAGGAGTTGGCGGGATTCTTTGTTGACCACGTCATTCCTAAAGACGGAAAATGCCATCGGGAATTGCAAACCGATTTTGGTCGTCGATGATGTTAGGGATCATAACAGATGTTATATTGTATATATATATGCATCAATGTGTACTATCTGTAGTAGCGTCGAATAGATATACGAAAACTTGTTGTTCGACCAACAAGCACGGAGAAAGAGAGGTCACTTCTCTCTATATATTGATCATGCATGACGATGTTGTGTAATTAATGGTTCCTTCATTGCTTACTAGCTAGCATCGAGTTCTCTCTATATGTAGTAGCTAGCGTCGACCAAGCACGGAGAAAGAGAGGTCACTTCTATCTATATGTAGTAGCTAGCTAACACAATATGAAACCCCTAAACCCTCCAAAACCCCTAAACCCCCCTTTAAAAAAAACCCAGTGCCTGGGAGCTGCTGGCGCGTGGCTACCTTTTAGTCCCGGTTGGTGTTACCAACCGGGACTAAAGGTCCTCCTGTCTGGGCACCCCACAGCGTCCACATGGAGCACCTTTAGTCCCGGTTCGTAAGCCAACCGGGACTAAAAGTGATGGGCATTAGTCCCGATCGTTTTGTCCCGGTTCCAAAACCGGGACTAAAGGTCCTCTGGAACCGGGACTAAAGGCCCTCTGCAGCATGATTATTCATATTGTTATTCATTTCATTGAGCAATTCACTTTGAGATTTAGCAACTTGTTCTAACTGGGTTTGAACCATAGATGCATGTTTACCTACACCTTTGACATCATTAGCAATTATAAACAACAAGTCACTCAAGCGATAAATCATGTAGGCATTTCGTTTCAATTGTTTCATAACATTTGCATTGAAATGATCTTGCTTAATAATATAATTGTCAAATTCATACAAACATTGACTAGGAGGTTTGTTATAAGGAATATCACCTTCATCAAACTTTATAAGAGAATTTACCTCTACTAATGTGGCGGTGTGTCAAGACCATGTATTTCTTCAATAGGTGGTAGATTCTTAACATCTTCAGCTTTAATACCTTTTTCCTTCATACATTTCTTTGCTTCTTGCATATTTTCAGGACTGAGAAATAAAATATTCCTCTTCTTCGGAGTGGGTTTAGGCGGTGGTTCAGGATGTGTCCAATCATTATCATTCTTCAATATATTATTCAATAGTTCCTCAGCTTGTTCAATAGTTCGTTCCCTGAAAACACAACCAGCACAACTATCTAGGTAGTCCCTAGATGCATCGGTTAGTCCATTATAAAAGATATCAAGTATTTCATTCTTCTTAAGAGGATGATCAGGCAAAGCATTAAGTAATTGGAGAAGCCTCCCCCAAGCTTGAGGGAGATTCTCTTCTTCAATTTGCACAAAGTTAAATATTTCCTGTAAAGCAGCTTGTTTCTTATGAGCAGGAAAATATTTTTCGGAGAAGTAATATATCATATCCTGGGGACTACACACACAACCAGGAGCAAGAGTATTAAACCATTTCTTAGCATCACCCTTTAATGAGAAAGGAAACAACTTAAGGATATAGTAATAGAGAATTTTTTCCTCATGAGCGAATAGAGTGGCTATATCATTTAATTTAGTAAGATGTGCCACAACGGTTTCAGTTTCATAACCATGGAAAGGATCAGATTCAACCAAAGTAATTAACTCAGGATCGACAGAGAATTCGTAATCCTTATCAGTAACAAATATGGGAGAGGTAGCAAACTTAGGATCATATTTCATTCTCTCCTTCATAGATTTTTCTTTCATTTCAGCAAGCAATTTTGTAACTTCATCTTTATCATTACAAGCAAGAATGGCTCTAGCCGTCTCCATATCAAAGACATGTTCATCAGGTGATTCAACTCTAGTAGGAGAGCTAGGCATGATAGGTGAATCATAATTCTCAAGAGTTTCAACATTTTCAATTTCTTTAGCTTTAGCAAGTTGTTCATCAAGAAATTCACCAAGTGGCACAGCATTATCAAGCATAGTACTAGCATCATCATAAGTATCATTCATAGCAGAAGTAGTATCATCAATAACTTGCGACATATCAGAATGCATAACAGGTGGGGGTGTCACAAGTCTACTCAAAACAGAAGGTGAATCAAGTGCGGAGCTAGATGGCAGTTCCTTACCTCTACTCGTCTTAGAGGGAACGATCTTCGTCTTAGCGTCTTTCAGATTCTTCATAGTGATCAACAGATATAAATCCCGAGTGACTCAGCAAATAGTGCTATGCTCCCTGCTACTTGTGAGCTGCGTCCCTAAAGAGGAAGGGAGATGCAGTACAGTAGAGATAAGTATTTCCCTCGGTTATGAAACCAAGGTTATCAATCCAGTAGGAGAATCACGCAATACCTCGTTAACAGTACCTGCACACAAAACAACAAATCCTTGCACCGCAAACAAGGGGTTGTCCATCCCTTAGCGGTTAATTGCAAGATTAAATTGTATGATGATAGATAGATAGATTGAACTAAAATATAAAATAAAATAAATAAAGTAAAAATGCAGCAAGGTATTTTTAGGATTTTTAATATATGATAGAAGTAGACCCGGGGGCCATAGTTTTCACTAGAGGCTTCTCTCATGAAAATAGCATACGGTGGGTAAACAAATTACTGTTGGGCAATTGATAGAAAAGCAAATAATCATGACGATATCCAAGGCAATGATCATGTATATAGGCATCATGTCCGAGACAAGTAGACCGACTCCTTCCTCCATCTGCTACTATTACTCCACACATCGACCGCTATCCAGCATGCATCTAGTGTATTAAGTCCAAAAAGAACGAAGTAACGCCTTAAGCAAGATGACATGATGTAGACAAAGTAAACTCACGCATGCATAAACCCCATCTTTTTACCTTTAATAGAAACGATACATACATGTCATGTCCCTTTCTGTCACTGGGATTGAGCACCGCAAGATCGAACCCATTACAAAGCACCTCTCCCATTGCAAGATAAATCAATCTAGTTGGCCAAACCAAATCAATAGACCGGAGAGAAATACAAAGCTATAATAATCATGCATAAAAGAGTTCAGAGAAGACTCAAATAATATTCATGGATAATCTGATCATAAACTCACAATTCATCGGATCCCAACAAACACACCGCAAAAGGTGATTACATCGGATAGAACTCCAAGAACATCGAGGAGAACATTGTATTGAAGATCAAAAAGAGAGAAGAAGCCATCTAGCTACTAACTATGGACCCGAAGGTCTGTCGTAAACTACTCACGCATCATCGAAAGGGCAGCAAGGTTGATGTTGAGCCCCTCCGTGATCGATTCCCCCTCCGGCGGAGTACCGGAAAAGGCCTCCAGATGGGATCTCTTGAGAACAGAAGCTTGCGGCTGCGGAAAAAGTATTTCGTGGACTCCTATGTTGGTTTCCTGATTTTTGAGAATTTATAGTGGTGGAATTAGATCAAAAGGGGCAGAGGTGGGCCCACGAGGCACCAGGGCGCGCCTGCCCCCCCCAGGCGCGCCCTGGTGGCTCGTGGCCACCTCCTCTGGCTTCTGGCCTCCTCCCGAAGCTTCTAGTGTCTCTTATGTCCAGAAAAAAAATCTCCAAAAAGTTTCGTGGCATTTGGACTTCGTTTGGTACTGATATTCTGGAAAACCAAAAACTGGCAAAAAACAGCAACTGGCACTGGGCACTAAGTTAATAGGTTAGTCCCAAATATTGATATATAATTGCTGTAAATGTATATAAAAACATCCAAGATTGATACTATAATAGCATGGAATAATAAAAAATTATAGATACGTTGGAGACGTATCAAGCATCCCCAAGCTTAATTCCTGCTCGTCCTCGAGTAGGTAAATGATAAAAATAGAATTTTTGATGTGGAATGCTACCTATCATATTCATCATATACTCTTTTCTTTTGTAGCATGGACATTTGGACTTGAATGATTCAAAGCAATAGTCTATAGTTTGACATGAAGATATAAATACTCAAGCATACTAACAAGCAACCATGTCTTTCAAAATATCAATGCTAAAGAAAGTTATCCCTAGCCCATTATGCTCAATCATTGATCCATTCATGAAACACACTCAATATTAGCTACACACAATGAACAAGTATGACAATAGTGCTCTCTAGTTGGTGCTTTGTAAGAGAAGATGGAAACTCAAAATAAAAATAAAAATTGCATAAAAGTAAATAGATAGGCCCTTCGCAGAGGGAAGCAGAGATTTGCAAATGTGCCAGAGCTCAAAGCTTAAATTAGAGAGATAAAAATATTTTGAGAGACATGCTTTTCCTGTCAACAAAAATGACTGAGAATTCCCAATATCTTCCATGCTAGACACATCATAGGCGGTTCCCAAATAGAAAATAAAGTTTATTTCCTTTCCACCATTCTTTCACAATCCATGGCTAGCCGTATCCATGGGTGCCCTCCATACCAACACTTTCCAAGGAATTTTGTTGTTATTAATTTTTGATTCATTGTGGGACTGGGCATTGATGACCCACATGTATAGGGGATCAATCGTAGTCCTTTCGATAAGTAAGAGTGTCTAACCCAATGAGGAGCAGAAGGAAATGACAAGCGGTTTTCAGCAAGGTATTTTCTGCAAGCACTGAAATTATCGGTAGCAAGTAGTTTGATAGCAAGATAATTTGTAACAAGTGACAAGTAGCAATAGTAACTAAGGTGCAGCAAGGTAGGCCAATCCTTTTTGTAGAAAAGGGCAGGCCGGAAAGATCTCTTATAATAAGCAAAGCGTTCTCGAGGACACATGGGAATTTCATCTAGTCACTTTCATCATGTTGGTTTGATTTGCGTTCGCTACTTTGATAATTTGATATGTGGGTGGACCGGTGCTTGGGTGCTGTTCTTACTTGAACAAGCCTCCCACTTATGATTACCCCCTCCCACAAGCATCCGCAACTACGAAAGAAGAATTAAGATAATTCTAACCATAGCATTAAACATATGGATCCAAATCAGCCCCTTACGGAATAGCGCATAAACTAGGGTTTAAGCTTCTGTCACTCTAGCAACCCATCATCTAATTACTACTCCACAATGCATTCCCTTAGGCCCAAAGATGGTGAAGTGTCATGTAGTCGACGTTCACATGACACCACTAAGAGAATCAACAACATACATATCATCAAAATATCGAACGAATACCAAGTTCACATGATTACTTATGACAAGACTTCTCCCATGTCCTCAAGAACAAAAGTAACTACTCACAAATCATATTCATGTCCAAGATCAGAGGGGTATTAAATAGCATATTGGATCTGAACATATAATCTTCCACCAAATAAACCAACTAGCATCAACTACAAGATGTAATCAACACTACTAGCAACCCACAGGTACCAATCTGAGGTTTTGAGACAAAGATTGAATACAAGAGATGAACTAGGGTTTGAGATGAGATGGTGCTGTTGAAGATGTTGATGAAGATTGGTCCTCCCACGATGAGAGGATCGTTGGTGATGTCGATGGCTTCGATTTCCCCCTCCCGGAGGGAAGTATCCCCGGCGGAATCGCTCCGCCGGAGAGCAAAAGTGCTCCTGCCCAAGTTCCGCCTTGAGATGGCGGCGCTCCGTCCCAAAAGTCTTCTCCCAATTTTTTCTAGGGCAAATGGGCTTATATACCAGAAAATGGGCACCGGAGGCTGGCCAGGGGCCCCACGAGCCACCAGGGCGCACCTGGGGGGGGAGGGGTGGCGCCCTGGTGCCTCGTGGGCACCTGGGTGGCCCCCTCTGGTACTTCTTTCTTCCAATATTTTTTATTTATTCCAAAATAAATCTCCATGAAATTTCAGCTCATTTGGAGATGTGCAGAATAGGTATCTCTGACATAGCTTTTTTAGGTCCAGAATTCCAGCTGCCGGCAATCTCCCTCATGTAAATCTTGCATATTAAGATAGAAAAGGCATTAGAAGTGCTCCACAAAGTGTTATATTGATTAAAAACACTATAAATAACAGTAGGAAAACATGATGCAAAATGGACGTATCAACTCCCCCAAGCTTAGACCTCGCTTGTCCTCAAGCGAAAGCCGATATCGATAATCATGTCCACATGTTTAGAGAGAAAGGTGTCGATAAAAACAAAATACAGACATAGTAGCATCATGATCATTATTATAACAACAATATTCAATATCATAAAACTTCTCATGAGTAAGTAACAATTCATCACAATAACGAAGTATAAGACATAAACTTTCTTGAAACCTAACAAACTATGTTCTCAGTCAACTATGCAATTGCAATTCATCATATTTTCAGGAAGGGTCTCATGTAGGATCTTTTTAGCAAGTCCACATACTCAACCATCATTTAGTCTTCTATGATTGCTAACACTCACAACATATATATGGAGCAAAAAGTTTCAGCCAGACACATAGAAAGATTGGGGCTTATAATTTCGCCTCCCAACTTATTCACCTCAAGGGTAATGTCAACAATAATAACTCATTATCACTCATATCCAAGTGGATATATGTGCCTACATCTTCCCCACCACATGATGCTTACAAAAGAGAAAAATAAAAAAGAATAGAGGAGAACACTATTGACTCTTGCATAAAAAGTAAATACATAAAAGTAAAAGATAGGCCCTTCGCAGAGGGAAGCAGAGGTTGTCATGCGCTTTTTGTTGTTGGATGCACAAGCTCTTAATGCAAAGGAACGTCACTTTATATTGCCCCTTGTGATAGCAACCTTTATTATGTAGTCCGTCCCTTTTATTTCTTTACCATCACAAGTTCGTACAAAGCTTATTTTCCTTTACAATAAAAGTTCATACATATTTAGAGGCAATTTTTATTGCTTTTTGCACCGATGACAACTTACTTGAAGGATCTTATTCAATCCATAGGTAGATATAGTGGACTCTCATGACATGAAACTGGGTTTAAGGGTTTTTGATGCACAAGTAGTATCTCTACTTGGTGCGGATTTTTGGCTAGCAAAGATATTGGGCAAGCACCACATGTTGGAGGATCTATGACAATATAGCTTCTATGTGAATATAAGCAAACATAATTCATTACGTTGTCTTCCTTGTCCAACGTCAACAATTTGACATAAAATACTTAATGGGGGCTCACAATCATAAAAGATGTCCAAGATAGTGTATTTGCATGTGAATCTTCTCTTCCCTTATTAATTTTTCATGAATTGCATCATTGGCCAATGCTATGCTTGTTAACTTTCAATAAATTTTACCACTTATACTTTTCTTTATGTAATGTCATTACTTTCCATAAGATTAGCATATGATCTTTTTCATTATTTTCATTGCTAGGATTGAAACATAAAAGTAAAGAAGCAAAAACTCAAACTACTCTTTATTATATAACTCTCAACTCAATTACATAGATAGATAGATCACGAAACTAGCACTCGAAAATAGATCATACTAAACTTTTATTCAACTAAATCACGAAATCACTAAGGATCAAACTAAAAATAGGTAAAGATAATAAAAGTGATGGTGATACGATACCGGGGCACCTCCCCCAAGCTTGGCACAAGCCAAGGGGAGTGGCCATACCCATGTACTCAAGTTTCCTTCTTCGGTGATGGTGGTGGTGATGAAGTGGTGGGCTTGTCCTTCGGCTTCCATGGCATAGGTTCCCCATCATAAAAAGATGAACGAGTCTCCGGAGTCCTGAAACTTGCAGCTAAACTCATACCTTTGAATCTTGCCTCATACTCAAAATTTTGGTTTTGAAGATCATATATTTGGCCTTGGAGGTAGTCGATTCGTTCATTGATCTTGAAGATGATGCCCCCCATCGATTGGCCATCCACCTTGTGATCGCGGGTGAATTCCGTGATCATGGAGTGGTTGGCGCTGAGTCCACGTTCTACCATCCCTTGGCACTTGAAGATCTCCTGCTCCACCGCTTCGATCCTGGCCTCCACGCTCCCGGTCTTCTTGGGTCCTTGAACATCCCGGATGTGAAGCACCCTGTCGGTATCAAAACCGGCAGATCTCGGGTAGGGGATCCGAACTATGGGTCAAGGAGTCTATGGTAACAGGGAATGTAGAGACAGCGATTTACCCAGGTTCGGGCCCTCTCAAGGAGGTAATACCCTACGTCCTGCTTGGTTGTATTGATGTGATTGTATGAAGGTTATAGAGCTGATCTACCTCGAGATCGATGGGGCTAAACCCTAGGTAATGATATCTCTCCCCTACGGACTAAACCTCCTGGTTTATATAGACACCAGGGGGTCCTAGGGTTACATATGGTCGGTTACCATCTAGGATAAACATGCAGGTTACGCCATCTATTCCTTGGAGGAGACACCAAGACTTCGGAGGTTTCCTTCTGGCACACGGGGTCGTCCATAATCCAGCCTTCCATCGACACGTAGAGAGCGGCCCATCGGCCCGGCCTATGAGAAACAGGCCGGCAGCCCGAGTACCCCCTAGTCCGGGACACCCTCAGTAGCCCCCGAACTAGTCTTCGAAGCCGAGGAGAAGCCGAACACCATTGGCTTCGTGGACCAGTTCACTTTCCTCCGCGATTCCGGTAACAGACCTGTATCATTCCGTGTTATATTATCACGCATTGCCCGGCCGTACATACGCCGAACTGTACCTCGGTAGCAAAGTACAACAGTAACTTAGCCCCAAAGGCTAGCCACTTCGGTGTGAACAGTGTTCGCATCTAACAACTTTTACCGAAGGGTCACACCATACCACGACCGCAAGTTGGTTTATGACAAACTCGATCCACGGTTCGAGGCGGTTTCCATTGGCACGTCCCATCGATATGGAGATCGTGTCCTGTTTTCAAGGGATATGATCAATAATCCACCTCATCCCACGCGCGCAGAATGGCACGGTTACATGGGGAAATAGCGAGGACTACGGCGCAGTAAAAGGACCTTGAGTTTTTACAGCCCATAAAAAGGGCACAGCCATCGTTCCTGTAGCACGCTCTCATTTCTCCCCTTTGTCATTGCCTTTCCCATCTCTTGAGCTCCAACGCCCAGATCCGCCCTCTCAGAAACCCTTTCTTCTATCCGCCCAATCTAGCAATGGCGGGTTCCGGGTCCAAGGGTAAGTGGGAGGCTTCGAGCGTCACCAACAGCACCATTCTGGAGTTAAAGAGCGCGGGCTACCTTCCGGCCGACATCCCCCACCGTGCTCTGGAGGCGGGCCAGGCTATCCCCACGCCGCGGCAGGGCGAGAGAGTGGTGTTCATGCCCCACTTCATCCGGGGCCTGGGCTTCCCCCTTCACCCCTTCGTCAGGGCCCTCATGTTCTTCTACGGGCTTGATTTCCACGACCTCGCGCCGAACTCCTTCCTCCATATCTCGGCCTTCATCATCATCTGCGAAGCTTTTCTCCGGATCCGGCCACACTTCGGCCTGTGGCTGAAAGTCTTCAACATCAAACCGAAGATCGTCGACGGCCAACAGGCGGACTGCGGGGGCGCCATGGTCAGCAAACTACCCCGAGTGGAGTGGCCAGAGGGCACCTTCATCGAGACCGTCAAGGTCTGGCAGAAGGAATGGTTCTACATCACCGAACCGAGGAACGCGAATTGGGGGGCGATTTCGGCCTTCCGACCCGGACCCCCTACAAGGCTGGTCTCATGGACCAAGAAAGGCCTCAACTGGGGGGGTAAACAAGGAGGTGGAGCAGCTACAGCAACGAATTGCCAAGATGATAGGGAGAGGCGTCGAGCTGCCCAACGTGGTCCAGATCATGCTCGGCCGTTGAATACTCCCATGCCAGGATAGGGGCTCCCCCATGTGGGCCTACAAGCCCGAAGACTCGGCCACCGTGTGCAACTTCTTCCGCACCACCCATGCCCAGCTATGGAGAGCGCTGTTCAAGCCGCAGAAGGACTGGCCGGCCGAGGGAGAGGACATCGGACTTGATGCCGCAAACCCCCCACGGGAGGTATGACTAAGTTTGTTCTTGTATCCGAACTATTTCCCTTTAATAAGGTACTCAGCTTCTTGACTTCTCATCCACAGATATGGCTGAAGAAGGCCCAGCGGATCGACAGTCCGGCGCCGCTGCCAGAAGGACCCAGAACGCCCCTCCTGACGGCCATGTTGGCCGTGGAGCCGTACGAGGTGCCGGAAAGGAAGGAGAAGAAGAAGCAACAGGGGGAGGCCAGAGAGGGCCTCCGCTCCCAAAGACCCCCGGGTGCTAGATCCGGGGACACCAATGCTCCCTCCGCGCAAGAGGGGAAGGAGCAGGGAGAGGACGGGGAGGAGGACGATTCCTCCCGTACAAGGAAGAGGGCGGCGTCCGAGGATGCCGAGGAGGTGCCTCCTCAACCCGCTCTCAAAAGACTGTGCAAGGCCAAGGTGGCCTTGTCTGGAGACAGCTCGGCTTCCGCCGAAGACTCTGAGGCCTCCGAAGAGGTTCCTCAGAAAATTCCCAGGGTCAAACCGCAGGCCCAAAGGTACGTGCTCTAATGACTACCTGACCGTCTTTAGCCGAACTGGGTTGATACTGATCAAGTTTCCATGTGCAACTTTGCAATCCGCTGCGCGATCTCCCCACCGACCGAGTTTCGGAGGGGGACTCTCCACCGGCGGCGCTAGCAGAGAGCGGCACCGGATCCCGCGCCTCGCCTTCCCCAACCGTGAAGGAAACCGAGGAGGTCCTGTCGAGGAGGACTCCTCCCGTGCCACATACAGGGGAAGGAGGCGATAATATCATGGCCGAGGCGAGTGCCTCAGTCGCCGAAGACCAAGAGGGGAGGGCCCCTCTGGTGAACAAAAAGGAGCTCGGATGAGCCGAGCTTTCTCCGAGGACGACTCCAGAGACGTCAAAGCGTCCGGAGTGCAGCGCTCCAGACTCCGAGAAGGAAGGAGCCGAAGTACCGCCGCCACCCATGCCTGCCCCAGAGCAGGCGTCAACCGGGTGGCCGAACGAGATGGAGGATGCTTTAACCAGCTCCTCCATCGCCGAAGAGCACCGTGCACTTATGGGCGCGGTGTTACAAAGTATTCGGTCCGTGGATAACGGGCTGAAGGAGGCCTTTAGTGGCCTTCTGACCGGCTTCAAGGTTAGCGAAGTAATGCTTTTTCCTTAGAAAAATTGATTTGTGTAAATGTATAGCCTGATACCTAGAAGCCCCCGAGACTCTGACCGGTTGAACAAAGCTGGTCGGAGGATCAAACATCGACATCTCGGATACTAACATGTGTAGAATAATGCACAGGCATCATCCTCGGCTGCAGCCGCCAACGCCGAAGAGTTGGCCGAGCTGAATCGGAAGCTAATGAGCTCCGAGGACGATCTTGGCCTGGTGAACAAGAGGTTCGACGAGGCACAAGGTAAGACCGAGCTGTGATAGCGAATACAGCCGTAGATTTGTAAGCAGTTTTCGATGTATCCTCACGGAGATAACCGATTGAACTGCAGCTGCCGCCGCGGAGGTCGAAACCCTCAAGGCCGCACTAAGGACAGCGCAGGTGGACGCGGCGACGCAGAAGTCGGCAGCCGAACAGGCGGCTGCCGAGCTGGCGGTGGTGAGAACCGCCAGTGAAAAGCACGAGGCCAGGGTGCTGGAAGTGCAGCAGGAGCTCGGGGATGCCGTCACAAGGTGTGAGGCCCTCGAGCAGAAAATAAGGAGCAAGCCGCCGAGCTGACCTCGTTGGCAGCGGTGGTGAAGGAAGCGCGTACAGAGGCACGCGGCTGTCAAGAAGAGCTCCGCCAAGTCAGGCTGATAACGGATGGTAAGTCGTACTTGCTACAATCTGTCTTTGGAGGTAACAGGTTCGCGTTGCTCATGCGGGTATGGCGTTCCGCAGGCGCCTTTGCGGACCTCCCGAAGAGTGCGGCGGATGCGGCGAGGTTCTTCGCCGGCCAGGAGGGTTGGGCCGAGCAGAGGCTTTTCAGGGCACAATTCCAAGCGCCCGAACACCCTCCTCAACAACCAGATGAAACAGCTGATGGAGCTGCATCGGTTGGCGGAGCCAGTGATGAAGGATCTCTGCGTCAAACTATGGCCGTCGGAGCCACTGCCAAGCAGCTACTTCGGTCTGGTGCAGAAGCTGTACGGCGCCCCTTCTCGGGTCGACGCCTGGAACCGCTCCGCATGCATCGAGGGCGCACGGATGGCCTTTGGCAAGATAATGGTGCACTGGCCGAAGCTAAAGCCCGCCAAGATGGCTACCGGACCTCCGCCGCCAGGGAAGGAGCATAGGCGTCCCGAGCAGTATTTTCCCGCCGTGATGGACGGTGCTCGGACAGTAGAGGCCCTGTGTTCCAAAGATGTAATTTATGAATAGATGTAGCTTCCTTGTAACCAAGGAGTTGAAACTTTTGGTCTAATGCAAATTGTTCGGCTGTGAACAAAGATGCCCGCTTATGTTTAATTTTGACTCCTGTGCGGCCGTTTGTAATCTGAAAGTTACCAGTCGTCCGCTTCAGCCCCCTTGCAAATATTGCATGGGGTGTTTTCTCGTAATACGTAAATCCTTAGCCGACGTCTCGGTGCCCGGAGGCGGTTGTATGTACGGAAAACCAGCCAGTCAGACTATGCGGTTTTAGTGCTTTCACTTAGCCAGAGGAGCTTAATGGTGGGGGCCGGTAACGAGCCCCCGGTGTTTGTGATATTCAGACGAGCCGCGGTGGACACCATTATCACATGGTTTTCGTAAGAGAAAACCCTTCGTGTAACACGGAGTAACCGCCAACGATTTTAGGCTAACGCCAGTCACCGGATCGCCGACCAGTTCACGCTTATTGGGACAGTCAGTTTTCGGCTTTCTCCACTGAGGTACTTAACCAGGCTAGCTAGAAGTACAATCGCAGTGGTTCTCCCTTTACCCTCTTAGCCGAACAGTGCGGAACGTAAGAGGGTAAGCATAGGAGCCGGGCAACCCAACTATTGACCAAAGACGCAATTCGGAACCGATTCATATAATGCAATATCCGTGACACAGAGCACATGAAAGAAAGAGAAGTGCTGGTATAAAGGTTTTAAGGCAAGATCTATGGTCGAGCCCCCGGTCTATTAGCCGGTTTGAAAGAAGTGTATCGTAATAGATTACTTCGGCTTGAAAAGGCGGAAAAGAATATGCAACGCGAATGACTGCACGAGTATACCATAATAAAGTGGTCTTTAGTTCCTTTGAATATAACGTCCAACCGTACAATTTGGTTTGCCGACGTAACTTTAATAGATACTGTAAAAGAAATGTATATATTGAGAGTAAAGGTTTACACAGGGCCTTTATGAGTGGTTTGACGTACCAACTACGCCCTGCTGCACGTCTGCGCCTTTGCTCCTCAAGAAGCTTTCGAAGCCGTCCACCATATATTCGGCGGAAGTAGTGATCTTCGGCGAGCGAACCCTGGAAAAAGGGTTTTGAGAAGTCGCCGTGGTGTATCAGCTGGACGCTGACCAGGCCCTAGATGGTGCCCATTGTTGATGTCGATTTGAAGACATCTGTTGGCCTGTGGTCGGTCGAACCGAGCTCTTGACCTTTGTAAGATGCGTCCCCACAACTGCCCATGGAATTTTGAGCGCGAAATTGTGCACTCGAGGTACGTATTTCGCGACTAGGTGGGCTGTGTTGTGGGGCGCGTATCCCTATTTGGGGGGAGCATGGGAGTGTGCCTGGAGCGAGGCTGCAGCTTGGGAGCGTTTGCGTGCATCCAGTGTCTTGACAGTGGACTGGGCTTGCGACGCCTTATCGGCAGCTTGGACTTCGGCGGCGAGAGCCACAGTGTGCTCCTCTATTCGGAGCGAGCGCTCCGTGTTACCGTTAATGGTAATAACGCCCCTGGGTCCTGGCATTTTAAGCTTCAGGTACGCATAGTGCGGGACGGCATTAAAGCGAGCGAAGGCGGTCCGTCCGAGGAGCGCGTGATAACCACTGCGGAAAGGAACAATGTCGAAGATCAAGTCCTCGGCGCAGAAGTTATCGGGCGATCCGAAGACGACGTCCAAAGTCACGGACCCCGAGCAGCGTGCCTCGACGCCAGGAATTACACCTTTAAAGGTGGTGTTGCTGGGTTTGATCCTTAACGGGTCGATCCCCATCTTCCTCACTTTGTCTTCATAAAGGAGGTTAAGACTGCTGCCTCCGTCCATCAGGACCCTAGTGAGGTGGAATCCGTCCACGATGGGGTCGAGTACCAGAGCCGCCGTTCCACCATGGCGTATACTGGTCGGATGATCTCGATGGTCGAAAGTGATCGGGCAAGCCGACCACGGGTTGAATTTCGGGGCGACAGGCTCTAAGGCGTAGACATCCCGAAGCGCGCGTTTCCTCTCCTTCTTTGGTATGTGCGTGACATAGATCATGTTCACGGATTTGACCTCTGGAGGGAACTGTTTTTGGCCTCCATTATTCGGCCCGCGAGGTTCGTCGTCGTCCTCGCTCCTGGGGCTCTTGCCTTGTTCTTCGGCTGTGGCCTTGCCGGCCTGCTTAATCACCCAATAGTGACGGTTGGTGTGGTTAGCTGGCTTGTCGGGGGTGCTGTGAATCTGGCAGGGCCTATCCAATATTCTATCCAGCGCGGACGGGCCGTCGCGGTTCCCTTTAGAGGGTTTTTTCCGCTGTCCCGATTTCGAGCCGCTGAATCCGGCGTTGACCGCTGTGTCATCGGCTTCAGCGCCGTTGTTTGAGTGCCGACGCTTATTATTTCTATTGCGCCGGGGTTTCCCATTTCCGTCCCGGGTCTCTGAAGTATCTGGGTCTTCGGGGTGGTTGCTTTGACGAGCCAACCAACTATCCTCGCCCGCGCAAAACCGGGTCATTAGAGAGGTAAGAGCCGACATCGTTCTCGGCTTATCCTGGCCGATCTGTCGGGCGAGCCACTCGTCCCGAATACTGTGTTTAAATGCTGCAATAGCTTCAGCTTCCGGACAGTCGACGATTTGGTTCTTTTTGGTCAAAAACCGATTCCAGAATTGACGGGCTGACTCGCCGGGCTGTTGGATAACATGGCTCAGGTCATCGGCATTCGGTGGCCGAACATAGGTGCCCTGAAAGTTAGCTCGGAATGCATCTTCGAGCTCTTCCCAGCTCCCGATGGAGTTTTCGGGGAGGCTGTTCAGCCAATGCCTGGCCGGTCCCTTGAGTTTCAGTGGTAAGTACTTGATAGCATGGAGGTCATCTCCTCAAGCCATATGAATGTGGAGAAGGAAATCCTCAATCCACACAGCTGGGTCAGTTGTCCCATCATAGGATTCTATATTAACGGGTTTAAACCCTTCGGGGAACTGATGCTGCATCACCTCGTTAGTAAAACACATTGGGTGTGCGGTGCCCCTGGCCCGGGCCACATCGCGTCGAAGATCATTTGTCATCCGGGTACGGTGATGATCCCGAGCTCTGTTGTTTCTATCGCGCCAGGCCTGGTATCCGTCCCGTCCAGTGGGTGCATATCCAGTGGATCCATAGATGGATCTCGCTCGTGCGTTCAGGTCGTGGCGCAGATCGTATTGGCCATCCGGTTGAACCGGGTCTTTGCCTGCTCGGCGAGAGGGCACGAGTGGGTATTCTGCTTTCCCGGCCGCCCTATCCCGTCCTCGAGGGGGCACGGGTGGGAGTTCGGCTTCTCCGGCCGCTCTATGCCGTCCTTGAGGGGGCGCGGGTGGGTATTCGGCTTCTCCAGCCGCTCTATCTCGTCCTCGAGGGGGCGCGGGTGGGAGCTCGGTTTCCACAGCCGGCCTATCTCGTCCTCGAGGGGGCCGGTCGGGCTGGTCAGCGTAAGTTCGTCTGGGAGGTACGGGCTCGAAGGCCTCATCCTCAAATTCTGGCAGGAGGCGCCGCCGTGGGTAACTTTTATATTGGCCCTGACGTTGATCGTCGAGGCCTTCTTCGGCGGCTAGGACCATCGTCCATCTGTCATTGAGTGTATCCTGCTCAGCCCTGAGCTGCTGCTGTTTCATTTTTAAGCTTCGGGCGGTGGCAATGAGTTGCCGCTTGAATTGTTCTTGAGCCAGGGGGTCTTCTGGGACGATAAAGTCCTCGGGTCCGAGGCTATCTTCCTCTTCGGATGGAGGGAGGTAATTGCTGTCCTCGGAATCATCGAGGTCCTCGGGGTCACCCTGGTCCTCGTGTCCTTCAGGGGCGACAGGTCGCTGCTCGGGCGTGTTATCACCGAGCTCACCCAGATTATCCGGAGTCTCGTTATCTCCGGTGTCGTTTGTGTCTGTATTATTTTCCTTGCCCTTCCGCCCTCTTGCTCGCCGTCGTCGGCGTCTGGGCGGGTCTTCGGTGGTGTCGTCGCTGCCCTTCTTGGTTGTGTCGCCGTCCTTCATGGGGGTGTCAACCATGTAGACATCATAGGTGGAGGTGGCGGTCCACTTTCTGGTATTCGCGGTGGCAAGGAAAGTATCCGTGTAGGGCGGGACGTCCATGTCCTCGTCCATGTAGTCAGCCTCCTCGGAGGCGTAGTCCAGCATGTCGTTTAAATCTTCAACAGTGGTTACCAAGTGGGTGGTGGGTGGGACGCAAAATTCCCCGCGGCCGGCATCCGGTCCGACCTGCTCCAGGTCCGAGGACGGGCCGTCCGCGATATTTGTTAGCTGGATCCGGTCCAGCATCTCGCTTAAAATTGAGGGGTCTGCCGAATCTATGTTCGGATTGTCATCGGAGTTGGGCTCCGGCACGCCGATAGCGGGAGTGTGCTCAGCCAAGGGCAGCCCCTGGTTATCCTGCACTGGGGTCAGATCCGAACTCAAGGTTAGATCCGATCCGAGGCCCGCCCCAATGATTGAGGCGGGGAAGAGATCCGAAGTCAAGGCTTCGGGGTTGGTGGGTTCCTCGGGTAAAGCCGAGAACCCAGTGAAGATTAGATCGCCTCGAGCGTCTGCGACGTACTCAAGGCCGCCGAACCTGATTTCCTGCTTGGGGGCGAAGTTGTCAACCCGGTCGAGCTGACCGGTCGGATCGACGTACAACACAATGCTGCCGAACACGAAGAGCTGGCCGGGGACGAAGATGTCCCCGCTACGAACTTCGTTGCTGAAGAGAAGAGCTGTCCGAGGACGATGATATCCCCGCTGCAGAGCCCATTGCTGAAGAACTGTCCGGGGACGGCGATCCATCGATCCTTGGTGACCCACGACGTGACTCTCAATGAAAGCACCAATGTCGGTACGAAAACCGGCAAATCTCGGGTAGGGGATCCGAACTATGGGTCAAGGAGTCGATGGTAACAGGGAACGTAGAGACAGCGATTTACCCAGGGTCGGGCCCTCTCAAGGAGGTAATACCCTACGTCCTGCTTGGTTGTATTGATGTGATTGTATGAAGGTTACAGAGCTGATCTACCTCGAGATCGACGGGGCTAAACCCTAGGTAATGATATCTCTCCCCTACGGACTAAACCTCCTGGTTTATATAGACACCAAGGGGTCCTAGGGTTACATATGGTCGGTTACCATCTAGGATAAACATGCAGGTTACGCCATCTATTCCTTGGAGGAGACGCCAAGACTTCGGAGGTTTCCTTCTGGCACACGGGGTCGTCCATAATCCAGCCTTCCATCGACACGTAGAGAGCGGCCCATCGGCCCGGCCTATGAGAAACAGGCCGGCAGCCCGAGTACCCCCTAGTCCGGGACACCCTCACACCCCCTCACGCATCTTGATGGCTTGAGGGTATTTCATCACCTCCGGTAGGTAGGGATTGATGACCTTCTCGTAGAACTTGTCCTTGGAAGAGCTTGGTGGAGCCATAGTGATCTAGATCTGTCAGAAAAATAGCACGAAACAAGAACATAGGAGATTTCTACGATATGGTGGTCAAAACGTCCGGGAGTATATATAAAGAATTTTTATCTTACAAAACAAGTATTCCAGACGAAAACGGAGTCGGGAAGGCTCACGAGGGGCCCACAAGCCACCAGGACGCGCCTGCGGGGGTGGCGCGCCCTGGTGCCTCGTGTGCACCTCGTGGGTCCCCTCGGCTGTTTCTTATTTTTGTATTTTTTCTAATATTCCAAAACTGACAGAAAATATTTTTATGGAATTTTTGGAGTCGGTTTACTTACCGTATCTCGTACCTCTTCCTTTTCAGGGTTCTGGAGTGTTCTGGAAGGTCTCTCTTATGTATTCCTCCGGTGTCATAGTTTGAATAATGTTAGTTTCAACATTAATGGGAGTACCTGAAATATAATGCTTAATTCTTTGCCTATTCACCACTCTCGGATTAGTGCCTTCGGAGTTGTTTATTTTGATGGCTCCGGAGCGATAAACTTCTTCGATGATATACGGTCCTTCCCATTTAGAGAGGAATTTTCCTGCAAAGAATCTCAAACGAGAATTGTATAATAGAACTTGCTCACCCACTTTAAACTCCCATTTTTGAATTCTTTTATCATGCCATCTTTTAACTTTTTCTTTAAACAATTTGGCATTTACATAAGCTTGGGTTCTCCATTCATCTAATGAGCTAATATCAAATAACCTATTTTCACCGGCAAGTTTAAAATCATAATTGAGTTCTTTAATTGCCCAATATGCTTTATGTTCTAACTCGAGAGGTAAATGACATGCTTTTCTATAAACCATTTTATATGGAGACATACCATAGGATTTTATAAGCAGTTCTATAAGCCCATAATGCATCGTCAAGTTTCTTAGACCAAATATTTCTAGATCTATTGACTGTTTTTTGCAAAATTAACTTTATTTCGGTTCTTACCACCTCTTTCATCTTAGGATTTAATCGTCGTTGGTGGTCGACAACTGGTTTAGCATCAGGCTCCATATTAATTTTGTGCTGACATAGAGTGGGGCCAATGCCCTTAAGATCATCAAGAGTATATCCAATAGCAGCGCGGTGCTTCCTCAGAGTTTTTAGTAATCTCTATTCTTCATGCTCTAAAAATTTAGCACTAATAATAATAGGATATATCTTCTTTTCATCTAGATAAGCATATTTCAATGTATCAGGTAATTGCTTCAATTCGAATACAGGGTCACCCTTAGGTGGAGGAGGACCTCCAAGAGTTTCAACAGGCAAATTGTGTTTAAGGATAGGTGGTTGATCAAAGAACATCCTATCTATTTCATTTCTTTCATTCATGTGCATATGTAACACCCCAAAATTTTCTCTCTGGATTTTCAAATCTTTTTATCAAAAGAAAATGCTTTGAATTATTTTGGCCCTATTTTTTTTTTCTTTTCCTCTTTCTTCTGTTCTGAAATTCATTTTTTATTTTTATTGAGGTTTCAAAAATTTTGCATGTTCCTGTTTTGAAGGTTTAATGATTTGGTAATTATTTTTGAGAGATCAAAAATATTTTTCTCTTTAGAAAAGATTCTGGAATAATAAAACTATTTCATGAAAATAGCCTTTTCACTTCTTTCTAGCCCTTCTAAAATCCTCCAATAATTTTTCTGCCACTTCTAATTTATCCCTCAAGCCATCCTCACATTCTAGGACATTACCCAACTCCTTTCCACCTTAAAAAAATATTTCTGCAATATTTATTAAATTTCAAAGTTTGAATTTATTTTAATCATGGTTTCTTTGGTTTACAAAGGAACTATATTTTCTACAATTCTTCTGCCTCCACCAAAATTTCCCCAACAACTAGACAGTACCCAAAACCCATTTCGCCAAAAACATTGGGTTCCACAATTCAAAATTTTCAAATTTCATTCGGTTCAAATTTGGACCACAAACAATCTTTCTGATACAAACCTATTTTTAATTGCTCCAAAAATTCTGAAACATTGCCAATCCCTCTTATATGCATCAACACCTCACCACAAAAATTCCCCAAAAATCCCAAAATCCCTAGCTCTCTCTGTCATTTCGCCAAACACATAGCATGCACACTGTTCATCTCTGAAACAAATTCAGTTAACTGAACCTGGTTCAGTGACAGAGGCGATCGACGCCGTGCTCCTCACTCCACCACCTCTCCTTCTTATCCATGCCTCTCCCAGTCATCATTGAGCCGCCGCAACTCCCCTGGTCAGTAACTCCACCGACGATACAGTGGCAGGCCGGTGCAGCAGCCGCCGTGCTCGGCCACGGCAGGCCGAGCGGATCAGCTCGCGCCACCGACCGCCATCACTGCGCCGCAGCCTCCCCACCTACCTCCTGGCCACGCGTCGTTCCTCTCCGCGACACCAGAGCACCGTCCAAGCCGCCCAGGGCCCCACTGGCAGTCGCCGGAGCCGGATACCGCCGCCGCACCCGCACGGAGACCTCACCGTGGATGAGGCCGAGGAGCTCAAATTCGTCCACGCCGACTCTTCCAGAGTACTCCACCGCCCTCATAAACTCTCCGCCGCCCATGACCACCGCCCCCTACCCACCTTGCCGGCCGAATTTATTCCGGCGTCAGCCGCAAGCCACTGACCACCTCGGACTGCCTATATAAGGGCCTCCCGAGCCCCGCAGATCACCCGCACCACCCACACTCCCTCCCAATCGATCACCCGCGGACTCGAACGACCTCGGGGAGGCCTTCTTCCCCATCTCCGATCACCGACCCGCCGCAACCATCCCCGATCACCACAACGCAAATACTCCACCTCCACCGCTCAAAATCGGCCACTAGTCTCAAACCACACCCATACATCGACCCCGCTCTTGAATTTGACCTACCGAGCTCTCTCCGGTGAAATCCGACTTCACCCGAATCGCCGTCCGCCGCCGTCGACGTCGTCGCCGTTCAAGTGCTCGCCGGCGACCACCACCACTTCCCACCGAAGCGGCACTCCACCCCGAACACATCCCGATCACCGCCACCTTCCAAAACCCCGGCGATCGTTGCCGGCGATCGCCGCCGTCCTCTGTGCACGCGCGCGAGCGCTTTCAAATTTATACCTGACGGGTGGACCCCACCCGTCAGCGTTTTATTCTTTTCCGTTTAAAACAGAAAGCATATTCTATGGTTTACGCCTTCTCTGCTGAAAGGCGTATAACGCCTGAAGCGTTTTTCTTTTTTCTGTTTTAAAACCGAAAGCGTATTATCTGTTTTACGCTTTCCACGCTGGAAAGCGTATTCGTGCCCGAAGCGTTTTCTTTATAAACGCACAGGGACTTGTAATTTTTACAGAAAAACCCCTGAGTTTAAAAGTTGAATAGCTTTTAAACTACAACTCAGATTGAGTTGAATCTTGTTTTGAAATTCTTATTTTTCTCTCTAGTTTTTTTAGTATTTATTTAAAAATATTTTGAGACAAGTTTTGGTACTGTTGCCAAATTTTTAATTGGAGTTTGAATTTGAATTTATCAGACAAAGAAGAGGGGAACTTTGCCGGGAATTTTGAGTGTTCTCCTTCTGACTACTTTGGACAAGGCAAGCATTTTTGAACTTGGGATATGGTGATTGAATTTGCATTGCATGGTTGCATCGGTTGGAATTTGCATCGTATGTGTAGTTTATCGTAAGTGCATGCATGCATGGTCATTTTATCTCTTGTGCATGACTTGCACTTCACTCAAGCATCTGACATGGAGAAAGGCTGTGAGCACTAGAAGTGCAGCTCCTGACTTGGACGTGCTGGTGAGCATGGTCCCGTTGTGACACGATGGTGTCACCGTGGCATGTGAGACATGCCAGACTTAATAATAACAACACCTCCCGAGTCGACCTAGATCGAGACTTGTTCCGTCACACCTAGCTAAACACCGTGCTGCCACGGGTCTTTCCGCAAGGGAAGTATGGTTTAGTAAGTTGATAACCCCTGTCTGTGTACACACCACATAGAGGGCCATGATGAGGGTTTCCACGGCCATGGACTAAATCCCGTCATCAGGTCAGGGGGCATGGGTGTATCCGGCTGGTTTGCCGAGAGGGGGGCACCCCTTGTAATCCGCGCGTATGAATAGTGATCCCATGCTAATCGAGATTGTAGTCTCCCCGACTTAGAGTTTTTCTTGAACGGTGCTTTGGGTGATTCCTGGCATCCGGAAAGTTAATCTGGTGTGTGCTGGTCAGGTGTGTTTTCAACCCAAAGACCGTAGTGGTAATTAGTCAGTGCCACGGTGTTGACTAAAGAAATCTCATACACGTGGGTAAAGAGTACACCCTCTACAGAGTTATACCTATTCGAATAGCCGTGTCCGCGGTCAAGGACGTTAGCTGGGGAGGGTCAAGTGTCAGTCCGGTGTCGGTCTTCGGAGGAAAATAATTAATTTGAGCATCAGATATTTTGCAGAATATTATTATCTCATCACTAACACTGTCATGAATATTTTGTCATCAGGATTATGCTGGTTGTGAATATTATTGTTACTATGCATATTATTTGTGGACTAACCCGTTTCTCTTATTTTATTTTCCTGAGTGTCTCAGGGGCTGGCTAGACTACCCCGGACACCCAGTTTTATTTTCAAGACCTCTCGTGGCGTCGCTTGAGTCTTGGATGGTCCTGTCTCGTCCGATTCTCATTTAGACACCCGTTTGGCATTTCTTTTCAAGACCTCTCGTGGCCTCGCTTGAGTCTCGGATGGTCCTGTCTCGTCCGATTCTCTTTTAGACACCCGTTTGGCATTTCTTTTCAAGACCTACCGTGGCGTCACTTTTAGACACCCGACTGGCATTTCTTTTCAAGACCTCTCGTGGCGTCGCTTGAGTTCATGGGCGGTCTGTCTCGCTCGATACTCTTTTAGACACCCGTTTGGCATTTCTTTTAATTTTCTTGGTTTATCACTAACAATTTAATTTTTCTGCACATGCTAATATTTGTCATGCCATGTTTTAAATATCAGTCAGCATGAGCATATCATTTAATCCATCAGGGGCATATGCATTCAGCACCGTATTAATATTCATCATGCCATGCTTTAATTTTGTTCAGCATTTGCATATAATTTGACCCATCATGATCATATGCATTCGGTATATCTTACGTTCATAATGTTTGCGAGTACATTCCAACGTACTCACTGGCTTGTCCCTGGCTATTTCATTGGCCAGACCTGGAGGAGGACGAGCTTGTGGAAGGAGATTGCGCTAGCGAGCCCGACGCTTAGAGGAGTCCCAGTCAGTCAACCTGTGATCTTGGAGTCTGCCACATGTATCATCCGCTGTGTTTCCGCTACACCAAAAAAATAGCCAAGCCTCACACTGACGCTTGACTTTATTTTATTGTATCAGTGTTGTCTACCACCACACCACTGTATTATTCCACCACCGTGGTATATTGGCAAGCTTGTAATAATTGTTGAGCACTCTGGGTCAACCCTTGTGTAATATTATTCTACTGGTTATCTATATCAAGGAAGTCTACCAGTTGATCTTGGGGCTGGTATGACTTGAGGCTCTTCTGTGATTTATTCCAGAAATGGGCCTGACAAACCTTGGTATCAGAGCCATGCTGACTGTAGGAACCCCTAGGCACGAACGCTAGTAATAGAGTCAGTACTAACATTTTTAGCTTGCATCTCATGCATTTATAATTAAAACTGGCATGCATAATTAAATCTGCATGTGTGTTATAACCAGTTACGTCCATGCACTTACATTTTTGGGAGGAAATTATTTTCAGTCTCTTAAAAAAAATCCTTGATTTGCTTCGAAGAATCAGTTTTCTTTTTCGCCTTTGCAAAATTCAATGGTTATTCAGTCCCCGGGATCGAAGCAAAGCACACAATGGTACTGCAAGGATGTGAATATTGAAATAAAAGGGATGAAGTTTCTAGCCAATCTTATTGTACTGGAAGCAGTCGATCTGGATGTTATTTTGGGAATGGACTGGTTGACCACAAATAAAGGCTTCATAGACTGTCACAACCGCACATTGACTCTCACTAATTGCCAAGGGAAGACAATAAAATTTGGTACAAGGAGGATTTCTACTTCACGGGGAAAATTAAATCAGGTGGATATGACAGAGTTAAGCAAGGTTCCGGTAGTATGCGAATAACCCGATGTATTTCCAGAGGAGCTACCAGGCATGCCACCTGATCGTGAAATTGAATTTGTTATTGAACTAGCACCCGGGACGGCACCCATTTACAAGAAACCATATCGTATGGCTCCGACAGAATTGGCTGAGCTAAAGAAACAAATTAAGGAATTAATGGAAAAAGGTTATGTTCGACCCAGCTCATCACCATGGGGATCGCCAGTCTTATTTGCAAAGAAAAATGATGGTACTCTAAGATTATGTATTGATTACAGAGCACTCAATATGGCTACCATCAAAAATAAATATCCACTGCCAAGAATCAACGACTTGTTCGAGCAACTAGCAGAAGCCAAGGTATTCTCAAAAATAGACTTGAGGTCAGGCTACCATCAATTAAGAATTCGACCGTCAGACATACCCAAAACTGCCTTCACCACCAGATACGGATTATATGAGTTCACAGTGATGCCTTTCGGTCTGACCAACGCTCCTGCTTATTTTGTGCATCTCATGAACAAGGTTTTCATGAAATACTTGGACAAGTTCGTGGTTGTGTTTATTGATGACATACTTATTTACTCCAAGACACCAGAGGAACATGAGCTACATCTTCGGATAGTCCTGGAGGAATTAAGGAAAAATCAATTGTATGCCAAATTCAGTAAGTGTGAATTTTGGCTATGAAAGGTTGGTTTTCTGGGTCACGTACAGACACAGGATGGGATAGCAGTGGACCCAAGCAAAGTAAAAGATGTCTTAGGATGGAAGCAACCCACCAACATGACAGAGGTCAGAAGTTTTCTTGGTCTGGCTGGTTATTATCGTCGATTTATTGAAGGATTTTCCACCATAGCCAAACCCATGACTCAGTTGCTCAAGAAAGATAAGAAGTTTGAATGGACCGAAGCTTGTGAGAAAAGTTTTCAAGAATTAAAGAAAAGGTTGACCACGGCACCTGTTCTGATCATGCCAGATGTGCACAAATTTTTTGAAATATATTGTGACGCGTCCAGGAAGGGCCTTGGATGTGTACTAATGCAAGAAGGAAGAGTCGTAGCATATGCCTCAAGACAGCTACGATGACACGAGGAAAATTATCCTACTCATGATTTCGAACTAGCCGCAGTAATACATGCACTCAAGGAATGGCGACATTTCCTTCTTGGTAACCGATGCGAGATATACACGGACCACAAAAGTCTTAAGTATATCTTCACCCAGCCAGAATTAAACTTGAGACAGCGTCGATGGCTTGAGTTAATTAAGGATTATGATGTGGGTATTCATTACCACCCGGGTAAGGCAAAGGTTGTGGCAGATGCTCTAAGTAGAAATCCGTGCACCGACAATGACAGTGTGCAATTCTCACGGCATGAGTTCAACCAGGAATTTGCCAAGCTCAATATGGTTCTAGTCACGGAAGGAACCATTGCCCAGTTAGAAATAAAATCAACATTGGAGGATCAGATCAAAGAAGCTCAGAAAGGACACCCCAGCATCGAAGGAATTAAAAAGAAGAAGCCCACACCACTCCGTACTCCATTCACCCTAGAGGAACAAAAATGTACAAGGGTTTACAGGAAATTTTTTTGGTGGCACGGGAAGAAAAGGGATATCGCCGTATACGTCGCACGGTGTGACTCCTGTCAGCGTATAAAGGCAGAATATCAGAGGCCTGTAGGATTATTGCAGCCACTCAGAGTGCCTGAATGGAAATGGGATGTGATAGGAATGGATTTTATTGTCGGATTACCGAGATCACGACATGGAAATGATGCTATCTGGGTTATCACAGATTTATTAACCAAAGTGGCACATTTCATTCCGGTAAAAACCACATATTCAACACAGAGGCTTGCAAGGTTATACCTCTCCCGAATTGTTTGTTTACATGGAGTACCCAAGACCATAGTCTCTGACAGAGGCACCCAGTTTGTCTCTAGATTTTGGGATCACCTGCAGCAGGCCTTAGGGACACAGCTGGTTTTCAGCACAGCATATCACCCACAGACCGGAGGACAGACTGAACGGGTAAATCAAATATTGGAGGACATGCTGAGAGCATGTGTGCTTACTTATGGAGTCAGCTGGGAAGAAAGTTTGCCGTATGCGGAATTTTCATACAACAACAGTTATCAAGCCAGTTTAAAAATGTCACCTTTCGAAGCCCTGTACGGACGAAGATGCCGTACCCCACTCAATTGGTCCGAGACCGGAGATAGCAGAATCTTTGGCCGGGAAATTCTCAAAGAGGCAGAAACAAAAGTGAAAATTATTCAAGACAGACTGAGAGCAGCTCAGAGCCGTCAGAAGAGTTACTACGACCAAAAACACCGCCAGATCAGTTTTGAACCCGATGAATACGTATATCTCAGAGTATCTCCAATGAGGGGACTACAGAGATTTAAAGTTAAAGGAAAATTGGCACCGAGGTTTATTGGACCGTTCAGGATAATAGCAAGGAGAGGCAAGGTTGCCTACCAGTTAGACTTACCCGCAGAATTATCGGATGTTCATGATGTGTTTCACATTTCACAGCTAAGGAGATGTGTCAGTAACCCGGAAAAGCAAGTTCAACATCAAGACCTGGATATCCAACCAGACCTCACATATAGAGAACGACCTATCAAAATTTTGGAGGAGTTTGAACAGAGAACCCAGCAGAATGTCATAAAATTTTACAAAGTTCAGTGGAGTAATCACACCGAGGAAGAAGCAACATGGGAAAGAGAAGATCATCTGAGGGCTGAATATCCGTACCTGTTTGAGGGACAGCTGAAATCTCGGGGACGAGATTTTTCTTAAGGGGGGTAGGTGTTGTAACACCCCAAAATTTTCTCTCTGGATTTTCAAATCTTTTTATCAAAAGAAAATGCTTTGAATTATTTTGGCCCTATTTTTTTTCTTTTTCTCTTTCTTCTGTTCTGAAATTCATTTTTTATTTTTATTGAGGTTTCAAATTTTTGCATGTTTCTGTTTTGAAGGTTTAATGATTTGGTAATTATTTTTGAGAGATCAAAAATATTTTTCTCTTTAGAAAAGTTTCTAGAATAATAAAACTATTTCATGAAAATAGCCTTTTCACTTCTTTCAAGCCCTTCTAAAATCCTCCAATAATTTTTCTGCCACTTCTAATTTATCCCTCAAGCCATCCTCACATTCTAGGACATTACCCAACTCCTTTCCACCTTACAAAAATATTTTTGCAATACTTAATAAATTCCAAAGTTGGAATTTATTTTAATCATGGTTTCTTTGGTTTACAAAGGAACTATATTTTCTACAATTCTTCTGCCTCCACCAAAATTTCCCCAACAACTAGACAGTACCCAAAACCCATTTCACCAAAAACATTGGGTTCCACAATTCAAAATTTTCAAATTTCATTCGGTTCAAATTTGGACCAGAAACAATCTTTCTGATACAAACCTCTTTTTAATTGCTCCAAAAATTCTGAAACTTTGCCAATCCCTCTTATATGCATCAACACCTCACCACAAAAATTCCCCAAAAATCCCAAAATCCCTAGCTCTCTCTGTCATTTCGCCAAACACATAGCATGCACACTGTTCATCTCTGAAACAAATTCAGTTAACTGAACCTGGTTCAGTGACAGAGGCGATCGACGCCGTGGTCCTCACTCCACCACCTCTCCTTCTTATCCACGCCTCTCCCAGTCATCATTGAGCTGCCGCAACTACCCTGGTCAGTAACTCCACCGACGATACAGTGGCAGGCCGGTGCAGCAGCCGCCGCGCTCGGCCACGGCAGGCCGAGCGGATCAGCTCGCGCCACCGACCGCCATCACTGCGCCGCAGCCTCCCCACCTACCTCCTGGCCACGCGTCGCTCCTCTCCGCGACACCAGAGCACCGTCCAAGCTGCCTAGGGCCCCACTGGCAGTCGCCGGAGCCGGATACCGCCGCCGCACCCGCACGGAGACCTCACCGTGGATGACGCCGAGGAGCTCGAATTCGTCCACGCCGACTCTTCCAGAGTACTCCGCCGCCCTCATAAACTCCCCGCCGCCCATGACCACCGCCCCCTAACCACCTCGCCGGCCGAATTTATTCCGGTGTCAGCCGCAAGCCACTGACCACCTCGGACTGCCTATATAAGGGCCTCCCGAGCCCCGCAGATCACCCGCACCACCCACACTCCCTCCCAATCGATCACCCGCGGAGTCGAACGACCTCGGGGAGGCCTTGTTCCCCGTCTCCGATCACCGACCCGCCGCAACCATCCCCGATCACCACAACGCAAATACTCCACCTCCACCGCTCAAAATTGGCTAGTAGTCTCGAACCACACCCATACATCGATCCCGCTCTTCAATTTGACCTCCCGAGCTCTCTCCGGCGAAATCCGACCTCACCCGAATCGCCGTCCGCCGCCGTCGACGTCGCCGCCGTTCAGGTGCTCGCCGGCGAACACCACCACTTCCCACCGAAGCGGCACTCCACCCCAAACACATCCCGATCACCGCCACCTTCCAAAACCCCGGCGATCCTCGCCGGCGATCGCCGCCGTCCTCTGTGCACGCGCGCGAGCGCTTTTACATTTAAACCTGACGGGTGGACCCCACCCGTCAGCGTTTTATTCTTTTCCGTTTAAAACATAAAGCGTATTCTATGGTTTACGCCTTCTCTGCTGAAAGGCGTATAACACCTGAAGCATTTTTCTTTTTTTTGTTTTTAAACCGAAAGCGTATTATCTGTTTTACGCTTTCCACGCTGGAAAGCGTATTCGTGCCCGAAGCGTTTTCTTTATAAACGCACAGGGACTTGTAATTTTTATAGAAAAACCCCTGAGTTTAAAAGTTGAATAACTTTTAAACTACAACTCAGATTGAGTTGAATCTTTTTTTGAAATTCTTATTTTTCTCTCTAGTTTTTTTTCGTATTTATTTAAAAATATTTTGAGACAAGTTTTGGTACTGTTGCCAAATTTTTAATTGGAGTTTGAATTTGAATTTTTCAGAAAAAGACGAGGGGAACTTTGCCGGGAATTTTGAGTGTTCTCCTTCTGACTACTTTGGACAAGGCAAGCATTTTTGAACTTGGGATATGGTGATTGCATTTTCATTGCATGGTTGCATCGGTTGGAATTTGCATCGTATGTGTAGTTTATCGTAAGTGCATGCATGCATGGTCATTTTATCTCTTGTGCATGACTTGCACTTCACTCAAGCATCTGACATGGAGAAAGGCTGTGAGCACTAGGAGTGCAGCTCCTGACTTGGACGTGCTGGTGAGCATGGTCCCGTTGTGACACGATGGTGTCACCGTGGCATGTGAGACATGCCAGACTTAATAATAACAACACCTCCCGAGTCGACCTAGATCGAGTGTTGTTCCGTCACACCTAGCTAAACACCGTGCTGCCACGGGTCTTTCCGCAAGGGAAGTATGGTTTAGTAAGTTGATAACCCCTGTCTGTGTACACACCACATAGAGGGCCATGATGAGGGTTTCCACGGCCATGGACTAAATCCCGTCATCAGGTCAGGGGGCATGGGTGTATCCGGCTGGTTTGCCGAGAGGGGGGCACCCCTTGTAATCCGCGCGTATGAATAGTGATCCCATGCTAATCGAGATTGTAGTCTCCCCGACTTAGAGTTTTTCTTGAACGGTGCTTTGGGTGATTCCTGGCATCCGGAAAGTTAATCTGGTGTGTGCTGGTCAGGTGTGTTTTCAACCCAAAGACCGTAGTGGTAATTAGTCAGTGCCACGGTGTTGACTAAAGAAATCTCATACACGTGGGTAAAGAGTACACCCTCTACAGAGTTATACCTATTCGAATAGCCGTGTCCGCGGTCAAGGACGTTAGCTGGGGAGGGTCAAGTGTCGGTCCGGTGTCGGTCTTCGGAGGAAAATAATTAATTTGAGCATCAGATATTTTGCAGAATATTATTATCTCATCACTAACACTGTCATGAATATTTTGTCATCAGGATTATGCTGGTTGTGAATATTATTGTTACTATGCATATTATTTGTGGACTAACCCGTTTCTCTTATTTTATTTTCCTGAGTGTCTCAGGGGCTGGCTAGACTACCCCGGACACCCAGTTTTATTTTCAAGACCTCTCGTGGCGTCGCTTGAGTCTTGGATGGTCCTGTCTCGTCCGATTCTCATTTAGACACCCGTTTGGCATTTCTTTTCAAGACCTCTCGTGGCCTCGCTTGAGTCTCGGATGGTCCTGTCTCGTCCGATTCTCTTTTAGACACCCGTTTGGCATTTCTTTTCAAGACCTACCGTGGCGTCACTTTTAGACACCCGACTGGCATTTCTTTTCAAGACCTCTCGTGGCGTCGCTTGAGTTCATGGGCGGTCTGTCTCGCTCGATACTCTTTTAGACACCCGTTTGGCATTTCTTTTAATTTTCTTGGTTTATCACTAACAATTTAATTTTTCTGCACATGCTAATATTTTTCATGCCATGTTTTAAATATCAGTCAGCATGAGCATATCATTTAATCCATCAGGGGCATATGCATTCAGCACCGTATTAATATTCATCATGCCATGCTTTAATTTTGTTCAGCATTTGCATATAATTTGACCCATCATGATCATATGCATTCGGTATATCTTACGTTCATAATGTTTGCGAGTACATTCCAACGTACTCACTGGCTTGTCCCTGGCTATTTCATTGGCCAGACCTGGAGGAGGACGAGCTTGTGGAAGGAGATTGCGCTAGCGAGCCCGACGCTTAGAGGAGTCCCAGTCAGTCAACCTGTGATCTTGGAGTCTGCCACATGTATCATCCGCTGTGTTTCCGCTACACCAATAAAATAGCCAAGCCTCACACTGACGCTTGACTTTATTTTATTGTATCAGTGTTGTCTACCACCACACCACTGTATTATTCCACCACCGTAGTATATTGGCAAGCTTGTAATAATTGTTGAGCACTCTGGCTCAACCCTTGTGTAATATTATTGTACTGGTTATCTATATCAAGGAAGTCTACTAGTTGATCTTGGGGCTGGTATGACTTGAGGCTCTTCTGTGATTTATTCCAGAAATGGGCCTGACAGCATAGCATTTTCATGGTCTAGTAAATATTGTTCTAACGGATCAGTAGGAGGTACGACAATAGAAGCAAGACCAATAATTTCATCTTTACTAGGCAATTCTTTATCATGAGGTTGTCTTTGAAACTTGGAGAAATTAAACTCATGAGACATACCACCAATATTAACACTAATAGTTTCTTTAGCGCAATCAATCTTGGCATTAACAGTGTTCAAGAAAGGTCTACCAAATATAATGGGACAAAAATCATCTTGTCGAGAGCCGAGGACTAGAAAATCAGTTGGGTATTTTATTTTTCCACACAAGACTTCAACATCTCTAACGATCCCAAGCGGTGTAATGGTATCTCTATTTGTAAGCTTAATAGTAACATCAATGTCCTCTATTTCAATAGGTGCAATATCATTCATAATTTCTTGATATAAGGTAAACGGGATAGCACTCACACTAGCACCCAAATCACATAAGCCATGATAACAATGATCTCCTATTTTAACAGAGACAACAGGCATGCCTACTATAGGTCTGTTTTTATCCTTAGGATCTGGTTTAGCGATTCTAGCTGCTTCATCACAGAAGTAAATAACATGCCCATCTATATTATCGACCAAGAGATCTTTAACCATAGCAACATTAGGTTCAACTTTAATTTGTTTAGAGGGTCTAGGTGCTCTAATATTACTTTTGTTAACCACAGTTGAAACTTTAGCATGTTCCTTAATCCTAACAAGAAAAGGTGGTTTCTCAATATAAGCAGTAGGCACAACTGGATCAACATGGTAAACAATTGTTTCTTCTTTAACACTAACGGGTTCCTCAATCTTTTCTTTAACAGGGGGATGATATTTGAACCACTTCTCCTTAGGGAGATCAACATGAGTAGCAAATGATTCACAAAAGGAAGCTACTATCTCAGAGTCAAGTCCATATTTAGTGCTAAACTTATGAAAAGCATTGGTATCCATAAAAGATTTAACACAATCAAACTCAAGTATTATACCTGACTCATTACCTTTGTCGAGTTCCCAATCTTCAGAGTTGTGTTTAATTCTTTCCAGAAGATCCCACCTGAATTCAATAGTTTTCTTCATAATGGAGCCAGTCGAAGAAGAATCGAGCATGGTTTGATCATCATGAGAAAGCCGAGCATAAAAATTCTGTAAGATATATTCTCTTGAGAGCTCATGATTGGGGCATGTGTACATCATGTACTTAAGCCTCCCCCAAGCTTGAGCGATGCTTTCTCCTTCACGAGGCCAAAAATTATATATATAATTCCGATCACGATGAACCAAATGCATAGGATAAAATTTCGGGTGGAATTCCAGTTTCAATCGGTTCCAGTCCCATGTGTTAGTATCATCACATAGCCTATACGATGTCAATGCCTTTCCCTCCAAAGATAAAGGGAATACTTTCTTCTTAACTCCATATCCGGATAAACCTGCAAGCTTAAACAATCCACAAATTTCATCCACATAGATCAAGTGCATATCAGGATGTATTGTTCCATCTCCTGCATAAGGATTAGCTAGCAGTTTCTCTATCATACCCGAAGGAATCTCATAACAAATATTTTCAGTAGGTGCAGTAGGTTGAGGAGAAACTATTTGTGCTTCCGGTCGAGGTGAAGATACCCCGAACAAGCCCCTCAAAGGATTACTTTCCATAGTGACAAGTGACAGTAAATTTTAGCACGTAATATAAATGTTTCCGTACCAAATTCCACTCACCAAAGGCGCTTCACTCCATGGCAACGGCGCCAGAAAAGAGTCTTGATGACCCACAAGTATAGGGTATCAATCGTAGTCCTTTCGATAAGTAAGAGTGTCGAACCCAACGAGGAGCAGAAGGAAATGACAAGCGGTTTTCAGCAAGTTATTTTCTGCAAGCACTGAAATTATCGGTAGCAAGTAGTTTTATAGAAAGATAATTTGTAACAAGTGACAAGTAGCAATAGTAACTAAGGTGCAGCAAGGTAGCCCAATCCTTTTTGTAGCAAAGCATTCTCGAGGACACATGGGAATTTCATCTAGTCACTTTCATCATGTTGGTTTGATTCGCATTCGCTACTTTGATAATTTGATATGTGGGTGGATCGGTGCTTGGATGCTGTTCTTACTTGAACAAGCCTCCCACTTATGATTACCCCCTCTCGCAAGCATCCACAACTATGAAAGAAGAATTAAGATAACTCTAACCATAGCATTAAACATATGGATCCAAATCAACCCCTTACGGAATAGCGCATAAACTAGGGTTTAAGCTTCTGTCACTCTAGCAACCCATCATCTAATTACTACTCCACAATGCATTCCCTTAGGCCCAAAGATGGTGAAGTGTCATGTAGTCGACGTTCACATGACACCACTAAGAGAATCAACAACATACATATCATCAAAATATCGAACGAATACCAAGTTCACATGATTACTTATGACAAGACTTCTCCCATGTCCTCAAGAACAAAAGTAACTACTCACAAATCATATTCATGTCCAAGATCAGAGGGGTATTAAATAACATATTGGATCTGAACATATAATCTTCCACCAAATAAACCAACTAGCATCAACTACAAGATGTAATCAACGCTACTAGCAACCCACAAGTACCAATCTAAGGTTTTGAGACAAAGATTGAATACAAGAGATGAACTAGGGTTTGAGATGAGATGGTGCTGTTGAAGATGTTGATGAAGATTGGTCCTCCCACAATGAGAGGATCGTTGGTGTTGTCGATGGCTTCGATTTCCCCCTCCCGGAGGGAAGTATCCCCGGCGGAATCGCTCCGCCGGAGAGCAAAAGTGCTCCTGCCCAAGTTCCGCCTTGAGACGGCGGCGCTCCATCCAAAAAGTCTTCTCCCAATTTTTTTTAGGGCAAATGGGCTTATATACCAAAAAATGGGCACCGAAGGCTGGCCAGGGGCCCCACGAGCCACCAGGGCGCCCCTCGGGGGGGGGGGGGGGGGTGGCGCGCCCTGGTGCCTCGTGGGCACCTGGGTGGCCCCCTCTGGTACTTCTTTCTTCCAATATTTTTTATTTATTCCAAAATAAATCTTCATGAAATTTCAGCTCATTTGGAGATGTGCAGAATAGGTACCTCTAACATAGCTTTTTCAGGTCCAGAATTCCAGCTGCCGGCAATCTCCCTCCTTATGTAAATCTTGCATATTAAGATAGAAAAGGCATTAGAATTGCTCCACAAAGTGTTATATTGATTAAAAACACTATAAATAACAGTAGGAAAACATGATGCAAAATGGACGTATCATTCATCCCTCTTACCTGCCACTCTCTCGTGCAATGACAAGTGAATAAACACTCATCGTGAGAATAACACACCTAGCATGGAAAATATTGGCCACCCCCTGCCGCTTCATGAGCGGTACGGGCACACAAAATGGAAAATTATTTTGAAAATTAGAGTTGGCACATGCAAATTTATTTGGAATGGCATGGAAATACCGCATATAGGTACGCATGGTGGACTCATTTGGCACAACTTGGGTTGATGGAGTTTGGATGCACAAGCAGTATTCCCGCTTAGTACAAATGAAGGCTAGCAAATAGATTGAGTAGCGACCAACCAAAAAGCGAAAACGGTCATAAACATGCATTGAACATAACTAACACCGAATAATGCACCATAAGTTTGATATAATTTCTTTGCATAACTATTGACTTAATGTGCATGCATAGGGAATCACAAACCTTAACACTAATATTCTTACTAAATCACAATTACTCACTAACATGGCTCACATATCATCATCTCCATATCGCAAAACTATTGCATGGAATCACACTTATCATATCCAATGATCTATATGAAAGTTTTTATTATATCCCTCTTGAATATTCATCACTTTGGGACTAAATTCATATCTTGTGCAAATTACCATTACTATTATCAACTCTCAAAAAGGTATAAGTGAAGCATGAGAGTGCAAATATTTCTTCAAAATTTTAGTCTTATCAACTCTCAAAATAATATAAGTGAGGCATGAGAGTTTAAATATTTCTTCAAAATATAGCCACCGCCGTGCTCAAAAAGATTTAAGTGAAGCACTAGAGCAACTGCCTAGCTCAAAAAATTTAAGTGAAGCACATAGAGTATTCTAATAAATTATGATAAACATGTGGCTCTCTCAAATTGGTGTGTCCAGCAAAGATGATTGTAACAAACTAAAAAGCAAACAAAGCAAAGACTCATATAGTACACGACGCTCCAAGCAAAACACATATCATGTGACGAATAAAAATATAGCTCTAAGTAAAATTACCGATGGTTGGTAGAAGAAAGATGGGATGCCTTCCGGGGCATCCCCAAGCTTAGACGCTTGAGTCTTCCTTGAATATTAGCTTCGGATGCCTTGGGCATCCCCAAGCTTAGGCTCTTGCCACTCCTTATTCCTTCATCCATCGTGATCTCACCCAAAACTTGAAAATTTCAATCACACAAAACTCAACAAAACCTTCGTGAGATCCATTAGTATAACAAAATAAATCACTACTTTAAGTACTGTTGAAAACCTATTCATATTTTATTTTTTGCATTATACCTACTGTATTCTAACTTCTCCATGGCTTATACCCCCCGATACAATCCATAGTTTCATCAAAACAAGCAAGCAATGCATCAAAAACAGAATCTGTCAAAAACAGAACAGTCTGCAGAGATCTATTTAAAATCCATACTTCTGGAACTCCCAAAATTCTGAAAAATTAGGAAAACGTGGAAAATTAATATACCAATACTTTGTAAAAATTTCAGATTTTTCTGACGCTCCAGTAGAGAACTAAAATTCCATCACTGGACGCAAAACTTTCTGTTTTCCAAACGGCATCAATTATACTATCTCCCAAATCATCCCAAAGGCATTACTTGGCACAAACACTAATTAAAACATAAAAACTCAATCATAACAGTAGCATAATTGTGAAAACACACAAGAACAGAATATAAAAATATTGGGTTGTCTCCCAACAAGCTCTTCCTTTATAGCCATTAAGATAGGCTTTGAAATTTCAATGATGCTCACATGAAAGATTATAATTGAAACACAAAGAGAGCATCATAAAACATGTGACAACCACATTTAAGTCTAACATACTTCCTATGCATAGGCATTTTATAAGCAAACAAATTATCAAGACTAGAAATATCTAGCATATGCAAGGAAGAAGAATAAAACATTGACAATCTCAACATAAAGAGAGGTAATTTAGCAACATGAAAATTCCTATAACCATATTTGCCTCTCTCATAATAATTACATGTAGGATCATATTCAAATTCAACAGTATAGCAATCATGTAAAATATTCTCTTCATGATCCACATGCATAAAAGTTTTATAATCTTCCAAGATAGTGGGATTAACATCAACTAAAGTCATGACCTCTCCAAACCCACTTTTAATAGTATTGCAAACATTATTATCAATAGCATATTCATCATGAGGCTTAAATAAATTTTCAAGATCATAAGAAGCATTATCACTCCAATCATGATCATTGCAATAAGTAGTGGACATGACAAAATTATGATCCCCAAGCTTGTAGTTTTGCATATTATTAGCACAAATTACATTAACAGAATTTATAGTAACATCATTGCAATCATGCTTTTCATTCAAGGAGCTATCAAGTATGGGTGCTATAGCAATAATTTCATTCTTAACATAAGGAACTATAGCAAGTTCATCTCTATAGGCATCATTAATATTGGCATCATGGCCATAAGAATAGCAAGCATCACATTCATCAAGAGGGGATATTTCAATCGAATCAACGGAATCACAATTATCTAAGGATTCATGCATATCATTATTCTCTTCCAAAGCAGCAGACATTCTCCTAATGAATTTACTAACATAGGCATTAGGAGCATAGTTTTCGTAGCAATATTTAAGTATGTCAAAATTTTCAGATTTGTAGAGAGTAATATCATACTTTTCAATCAAAGAAGCAACTTCATAAGAACCCTTAAAAGCAACAAATTCTTTAATTTTATTGATATCATAGTAACTATAAACACCCTTGGCATAATAAGATAAGATTTCATTATCATTAAACTCACATAGGAAGGGAAGGTGTTTTTTAGGGTTCTTAGAGCAACAAGTAAAATCATAAATTTCACATAGATTCCAAGCATAGCATAGCAAACAATTTATTTGACACCATAAGAGTCTCCCTTTTTCAGACAAACAGTGACGCACAAAATGAGCATGCTCCTCTAAAGATTTTCCCTCAACTAAACTAGTTGGGGTTTCAACACAAGCACAAATGGATCGAAGATGATCCAAGTAGAAAACTTTAAGTGGATCCATAGTATCTTATATTTTTGCTTTTAGTTTCCGTTCTTGTGTGTTCGACATGAAGGCAATAAAAGCAAGCAAGCAAGTAAAAAAATATTTTTGTGTTTTTGCGATAAATTTTTTTTGAAGTGGGGGAGATGAAAATGAGAGGCAAAGGCAAATAAAATAAATGCAAGGAGATGAAAGTTTTGTGCGTAGGTACTTGATAGATGTTGATGATGTCTCCCCGGCAACGGCGCCAGAAATTCTTCCTGCTACTTGTGAGCTGCGTTGGTAATTCCCTGAAGAGTAAGGGAGATGCAGTACAGTAGAGATAAGTATTTCCCGCAGTTATGAAACCAAGGTTATCAATCCAGTAGGAGAATCACGCAACACCTCGTTAACAGTACCTGCACACAAAACAACAAATCCTTGCACCCAACGCAAACAAGGGGTTGTCAATCCCTTAGCGGTTAATTGCAAGATTAAATTGTATGATGATAGATAGATAGATTGAACTAAAATATAAAATAAAATAAATAAAGTAAAAGTGCAGCAAGGTATTTTTAGGATTTTTAATATATGATAGAAGTAGACCCGGGGGCCATAGTTTTCACTAGAGGTTTCTCTCATGAAAATAGCATACGGTGGGTAAACAAATTACTGTTGAGCAATTGATAGAAAAGCAAATAATCATGACGATATCCAAGGCAATGATCATGTATATAGGCATCACGTTCGAGACAAGTAGACCGACTCCTGCCTGCATCTACTACTATTACTCCACACATCGACCGCTATCCAGCATGCATCTAGTGTATTAAGTCCATAAAGAACGAAGTAACGCCTTAAGCAAGATGACATTATGTAGACAAAGTAAACTCACGCATGAATAAACCCCATCTTTTTACCCTTAATAGCAACGATACATACGTGTCATGTCCCTTTCGGTCACTAGGATTGAGCACCGCAAGATCAAACCCATTACAAAGCACCTCTCCCATTGCAAGATAAATCAATCTAGTTGGCCAAACCAAATCAATAGATCGGAGAGAAATACGAAGCTATAATAATCATGCATAAAAGAGTTCAGAGAAGACTCAAATAATATTCATGGATAATCTGATCATAAACTCACAATTCATCGGATCCCAACAAACACACCGCAAAAAGTGATTACATCGGATAGAACTCCATGAACATCGAGGAGAACATTGTATTGAAGATCAAAAAGAGAGAAGAAGCCATCTAGCTACTAACTATGGACCCGAAGGTCTGTGGTAAACTACTCACGCATCAGCGGAAGGGCAGCAAGGTTGATGTAGAGCCCCTCCGTGATCGATTCCCCCTTCGGCGGAGTACCGGAAAAGGCCTCCCGATGGGATCTCTCATGAACAGAAGCTTGCGGCGGCGGAAAAAGTATTTTGTGGACTCCTCTGTTGGTTTCCCGATTTTTGAGAATTTATAGTGGTGGAATTAGGTCAAAAGGGGCAGAGGTGAGCCCACGAGGCACCAGGGCGCGCCTACCCCCCCCCCCCCAGGCGCGCCCTGGTGGCTCGTGGCCACCTCCTCTGGCTTCTGGCCTCCTCCCGAAGCTTCTAGTGTCTCTTATGTCCAGAAAAAAATCCTCCAAAAAGTTTCGTGGCATTTGGAGTTCGTTTGGTACTGATATTCTAGAAAACCAAAAATAGGCAAAAAAATAGCAACTGGAACTGGGCACTAAGTTAATAGGTTAGTCCCAAAAAATGATATATAATTGATGAAAATGTATATAAAAACATCCAAGATTGATACTATAATAGCATGGAACAATCAAAAATTATAGATACGTTGGAGACGTATCACTCCCCGGCAACGGCGCCAGAAAAAGGTCTTGATAACCCACAAGTATAGGGATCGCAACAGTTTTTGAGGGTACAGTATTCAACCCAAATTTATTGATTCGACACAAGGGGAGCCAAAGAATATTTGTAAGTATTAGCAGTTGAGTTGTCAATTCAACCACACCTGGAGACTAAATATCTGCAGCAAGTGATCAGTAGCATAGTAGTATGGTAGTTTGATAGCAGTAGCAATAATAGTAACAATAATAGTAACGGTAGCAGCAATAGTAGTAGCAATTGTGACAATAGTAGCAACAGTAGTAACTTAGCAAAGAACAATATGTGAAAAACTCGAAGGCATTGGATGGTTTATTATGTTGGATAACATTCATCATGTAACAGTCATAACCTAGGGCGACACAGAACTAGGTCCAATGCATCAATGTAATGTAGGCATGTATTCCGTATATAGTCATACGTGCTTGCGATAAGAACTTGCATGACATCTTTTCTCCTACCCTCCCGTGGCAGCAGGGTCCATAAGTAAACTAAGGGATATTAAGGCCTCCTTTTAATAGAGAACCAGAACAAACCATTAACACATAGTGAATACATGAACTCCTCAAACTACGGTAATCACTGGAAAGAATCCCAAATATTGTAACCTTGGGGTATGCGGATCATAACACATAGTAGGTGCGTATAACTTGCATGATCGGATCAAGAACACAAATATATTCATGAAAACATAAAGGGTTCAGATCTGAAATCATGGCACTCGGGCTCTAGTGACAAGCATTAAGCATAGCAAAGTCATAGCAACATCAATCTCAGAACTTAGTGGATACTAGGGATCAAGCCCTAACAAAACTAACACGTTTACATGATAAATCTCATCCAACTCATCACCGTCCAGCAAGCCAACGAAGGAATTACTCATTCCCGGCGGTGAGCATCATGGAATTGGTGATGGAGGATGGTTGATGATGACGATGACGGAATCTCCCCCTCTCCGGAGCCCCGAACGGACTCCAGATCTGGCCTCCCGATGAAGACCAGGAGGTGGCGGCGGCTCCGTATCGTAAAACGTGATGAAACTTCTTCTCTTATTTTTTCTCTGGAATTGTGAATTTATAGGCCAGGGATTAGGGTCAGCGGAGCCACGTGGTCCCCACAAGCCACCAGGGTGCGCCTGGGGGGGGGTGGCACGCCCGGGTGCCTCGTGGGCAGCAGGTGGCCCCCCTCCAGTGGATCTTGGCTCCAGTATTTTTTATTTATTCCATAAAAAATCTCCAAAAATTTTTGTCCAATTCTGAGAACTTTTATTTCTGCACAAAAAACAACACCATGGTAGTTCTGCTGAAAACAACGTCAGTCCGGGTTAGTTTCATTCAAATCATGCAAATTAGAGTACAAAACTGTTGGGTAACGCAGCAGAAAACAAAAAATTTCCGACCTACGCACCATCCCAGGACCACTATGAAGACTGCATACAAGGTTTCGATCCGATCGTTACCGACTCGTAGCGCAGCGGAAGTAGAGTCGATGTAGATCGTCGGTGCAGATTCCCGCGGCTAGGATTTACAACCTCCCAACTGCGAGGATGTTCTCCCTTGTCTGCTCGTCGGATAGCCCTCCAGGAGGCAGTCGGACAGTCCCTCGGACGGTGTCACGGACAGCCCTTCGGGAGGACCCTCAAAACTCGGACGGTCACTCGGATAGCCCTTCGGGAGGCACCCTCGAACAGCCCCTCAGGCAAAAAGATCGAACCTACGACCTCTCTACGGGGTTGCACACATACGGTGTCATCTATCCGGCAGGGCTTCGCCGTACAGAACTAGTTCCCATCGGAACCCAGACAGCCTTTCGGCTCTACGAAACTCTTTTCATGGGAGGGAGAGAAGAAGCTAGATCATTGCATGGCATTGTGTATGAGAGAGTGAGTGAGTGTGGAGAGCACCTCTCCACCTCTATTTATAGGAAATCCCAAGGGGTAGGGTGGCTTTCCAAAAAACCCAAAATGCCCATGAATGGAGTCCTTCACAAGGGCATAAAGGGGAAGCCAAGGGACAAGTGGGGCCCCATGGAGGAGCCCATCATGTGGCCGGCCGCCCCTCTTGTGGGCCCCCCCAAAGGGGTTCCCATCCATCCATGTCATCCCCTAGATCTTTTGAGCAAAGCCCAAAAAGGTGGCTTTCCAAAAAGTAACGATAAAGTGATTTTCACTATTCATGGAAACATTTTTCCGCGACCGTTAAATCCGAAAATATTTCTGTAGGTCTTAGAACATTTCTAGTACCCACTAAAATAATTTTGGACACGTTCCAAAACAATTTCGGATTAGTGATTTTCATCTGCGAGAAGCAACCAAAGCGGTTCCGGCAGCTCCAGAACATTTCCAGGTTTTTTCTCTGGAAAAATCCCAGAAGTTCCCAGAACAATTATGTCACCCTCCAAGAATTTCCAGGCGTGTGCCGAAATCAATTTGACTTAATGGTATACCCTGAAACAACTTTTCAGTTTCACCGAAACTCTTCCGGTGTTCTCTCTCCGGAACTCTTCCGCTATCTCCGAAACTTTTCCGGTGACTTTCTCTCATACTCCCTCTCTAGTATTCAGCAGATAGATGACCCTTAAGCATGTGACCCTATAGGTTCGTTGAAGCATAGACATGACCGGAACTCTTTCCGATCAATGATCAACATCGGAGCCGTGGACACCCATATTGACCCCTATACCCACACGAATAAATATTCGAGTGAACCTCCAGTTTGCCGTGTGCTATTCCTGTTGCTTCGCGATATGTTACAAATACCCGAAGTGAGAATCATCGGCATCCCCGTGGATCAACACTTGTCCACAATGCAAGTTACCTCGTTACCGGTTTTGTTCTCTTTTCTCGTTTCCGTGTTCCGGCATCCCTGTGATCAAATCACAATGTGTCTGGCCAGACGATGGTGGATACCGTAACACCGAGAGGGCCCAGAGATATCTCTCCATCGTCGGAGGAGCAAATCCCAATCTTGAGCTATCAAGTCCCTTGTCATACTTTCCCATGAACCCGTAAGCCGCCGTAATAGCCACCCAGTTACGGATGACGTTTAACAAACCCCAATGTTCATGAATCAAGCATGAAGGAACTCGATACTCTCATGGTATAAGGAATTATGCAAACATTAACTTTCTCTGTGTTATTAACCATTAACTTGTGATGAATGTATCTCATAGCATAACATCAATTCGGGTCGATTCAACACAAGTGTTCTCCTAACATTGTGCCCTCAAAGTTGTCGGCATAGTCATGCCCATGATCAGGAAAATAGAACCATCATGCAACACTTGAGCTAGTCTTAGAGGCCAGACTAGGAATACATTTTACCGTTTATTATTCCACACGTGCATATGAGTCTTCCTCCGAGCCTCGTGGTTATTGTAGACTCGAGAACCATAGTAGTTATAGCATGGAACATAAACATAATTATGAACATGGAGATAAATAATAACATTTATTATTGCCTCTAGGGCATATCTCCTACAGACTCCCACTTGCACTAGAGTCAATAATCTAGTCAATGCTAATGCACTTTACACCTATGGCATACTGGTGTAAAAAATGCTTCACTTGTGGTATAGCCTGATGTCCAATGGATCTGACAACTTCAGTTTCGTGTGTATCTTTGCATCTACTCGCGTTTTCACGCTTTCACAAAATTCATATTTTGTGTGGACTTGGCTTTGTATATATGTGAATCACAGGTCAAACCTTGATTCCTCAGACTAAGCTATGGAGCAACTATCGGCAATAGTGTCCCATTGACCAAAGCCATCTTGGAACCATACTAAGTTCATGAATGAACTATATGATTCAACATCTTCTTTGTCGCTTCCAAAGCATCAACATACTTAGCCATTTGTCATAGAATTCGCCACAGTAACCTATTTGGAACAATTTCCAACTTACCGTGCCACCATATCGTGTATTACAAAACCCTTAACTTAAATCAAAAATCGCATGGAGCATTGATGAAGACTGTATTGATGTAATTACTTACAACGAGCACTTCATAATCTCTGCTTGCAAGAAAACATGTCATCAGTGCTACTTTAGTACTCAACGACATTTTTCACTGTTGTGCCATGATTAGTACTTTGATCACTTTGGTATCTATACTCGCAACAGCTTGGGAGTATCGGACATATCTGGTTGTTTTACATACCATGGAATACATGATTAATCCAAACATGAAAGTGTGTGGAATCTCCATCATGTATTTTGCTCATCAGTGTTTTGGGACACCGAGTCTTGCAAAACTCTTTCCATGTGACTTCGGCAAGAATCACTCCTTGGCGTTTTAATGCTAAACTGTTTTAGCATCTTGTCAATATGTATTTAGGCTTAGCCCTATTAGGCAATTCTATCTCATAGATAATTATGCCTAATATCAAGGCTACCTAGCCTAAGCACTTCATCGAAAAACTATTTTCAATGAAGTCCTAATTCGTTTCAAGAAATTTATATTATTTCCAATCAACAATGTGTCAAGCACACAAGGTTTTTAGAAATATTATTATGCTCCCACTTACTTTCTTGTAACCACAAGCATCTTCGTTATCCATTGATGAAATCAAACTCTTTTGACTATTTCATCAATAACGAAGATTCCAACTCCATTTTGCTCTCTTCTGTCCATTGCTGGAACTCTGAAGTTTGCATACTAGCATCCTCTGGATCAACAAAACACTTTGGACTGTATCACATACATGTCCTAGTTTGTATTTCCATTTCATGGAAATCCTTTTGGCATCCATGTTTCATATCTCATGATTGAAATATGTATTAATTGCTAGTTTAACCCGATCTGACTTTAAGCATCGCTACGGTGAGACAATCTCATCGTAGTCAACTCCTTGAATTTGTTATTGCAACAAGTCGAGCTTTATGGATAAAACATTTTATCCACATCAGTTTATAGTTCCATTAATGTTCGTTAGACTTTAAGTCTTTCGAAGGGTTTATCAAGATCTAATCTTGAATCATTTATATGGAAACTATGTCGGATTATATTTGCATTTAGCCAATTCCGAAGTCAGGGCCCATCAACACTTCCTTGTGTATCATAGGTATACTGTTGTCTAACAACAATATCTCGTTTGCGCACCTGAGAGGTTTGCACGAGTGTTGCCTACGTGGTTTAGCTGCAAGTTCGACCGAAGTCCATACATCTCATGTAAAGGCTTCCGTTTCAGTCGCAGTAGGAAACCCTGGAATCACTTCCAAGGTCTCTTTCCCTTGACCTGATGACGAAGATATTGTTATCTTGTCGAGTTGCACTGTCCTCCCACTCACCTTTTTGTAAGAACCATTTTCTACAAAATCATACCGTTCTTTGTGGCAAACCTTTTTGCCTCGGTATAGTGAGGGAGGAATACCCAATAATTTGGGACAACCTACAAAGTAGCACTTGTCTGATTTGGAATAGGTTTGTAAATATTTTACACAAGCCCCATATTCCAAATGTTAAGAAAAGATATAACATGGCTGGGCGTACCATACCATGACGTCATTTCAACAGATTTGATGGCGCTCTTTTCAGTGTAAAAGCCGCAGTCTCTAAAGCATTACTTTTAAAAGGGATAATGGCAAATTGATTTATGTCATCTTTGATCTTACCATGTCATAAATGGTTTGCTTACATCTTCACGGACATTCCACTCACAGTGGTGTTCCGGGAGGTGTAAGTTATGAAACTCTTTTCACAACTCATCAGACATTCGCTAAACTTGTAACTCAAATATTCCTTTCCGCAATCTAATTGCAGAAACATAATTTTCTTGTTACAATAATTCCTACTTCATTTTTAAAACCTTTTGAATGACTTCAAAAGATCCAGACTGATGTCTCATCAAGTAAATATCCATATATCTACTTGAGTCATTTAAGAAGATAGACAAATCCACTACTGGCAACAACATTTATCGGACTACACACATCATAATGTATGATCACCAATTAGTTCGTTGCTCGTTCCTTATGGCCTGTGAACGGTATTTTAGTCACTTCACTTTTCAGACGAAAGTTGCAAGTGTCAAATGATTCATAATCAAATGACTTCAAAATCCATCATAATGGAATTTCTCCATGCGGGTTTCTCCAATGTGACCAAATGCAGTGCCACACATATGTGGTATTCTTTTAGTGTTGCGACATTAAGCGTCAGTATTATGGATGTATCATATTACCATCAATATTCATAACATACATCTCATCCATGATGAAAGTATGGCCCTTATGTTATTCATAACACCGAACATCAAAAGTTCTCTTATGAACAACCTTCTTGCAAGATACTTTATGCAATGGGCTAGAGTGTATAAAAACTCTAAAATGAATTATGAAAATAAATACGTAGGTAATGTACCGAGTATAGTAACTTTTACTATGTTCCCAGCGCATATCTAAACCTCATTACTGGAAAGTCTTTTAGGCCATAGTAGTTCTTGCATCGAGTTGAAACAGAATGCAATCGAGTGGGTATCTCTGTGATCAACTCACAATACCCAAGAATCAGTGATTAACATGTTTAATCATAATCCCAAGAACTATTTCTTTGACCAGCCTTCTATACATCAATAGCTTGTATGACTTTCATACATGAGCTGGACATTCCAGTCTTCTCTCTTTCTGCCTTTATACTTCTAACAGTTTAACTTTCAGTATTTCTCCTACTCTCAGAAGAAGTACCCAACTTAAGAGTGGCGTCAGCCCCGGACTTTCTAGGTGTGTAGTTTTACCGACACCCTTTGGACACTTCTTTTCTCTTTAAGTTGTTATTTTATTCACCTTCATCATATGACAGGCGTTCTTCTGGTTCCCTCTCTTATCAGTCTAATGCATAGTAAACAGTTTACTAATAATTTGCAATACAAACATTTCTTTGGATATCCCATATCTTCTAGCCTTTGTTTGTATCTGAAACTAATTTTCAGTTCCATGAATATCACATAGCTATCCCAAACCTTTGAAGTTCGGGTCTCATGGAAGCAAACATTTTGCACTTGACCGTAATGGAATTCTAGCTTTTGGATCGAAGGACGAGAGTCACATCATCCATAGCATTAACGGGAGAATACCAAAGGCATGCGATAGGACAAAGTTCTTCTCGGCACTCTTGAGGACAATCCTCACATTACGTTACCAACCGTAAAGTTTTAACCAGATATTTAACAGCTATTCAATTTTAATAGGGAAGGTGGAAATGCGAGCCAATTTTCTACAACTATTATGCAAATCACACTTATAAAGTGTTTATAATCAATTGCACTGAGAATTAAACAAGTTAATTCTAAAGTGCACTCCCACTCAAATCAATATCTCTCATAATTGATTGTGAGTGATACAAGGCCCATATTGAAATTCAACGCCAAGGATGTATCCACCTCAAGTGACGAGAATTGCAATCGGTAGGCCAACTTGCCAATCACATCTCTATGTGACTCTTGTTCATCTTTCGACGGGCGTGTTCCGAGCTCAGGACGATCCTCCGGAACGTCAAGACAACCAAGTGATCTCGCTGCGTGGTCTCAACACACCCGCCTCACACTTCTCTAATCGTTCGTACCCATGTATCCATGTGATACCCCGAAGAGATAGGTGCCGTGACGGTGCTACACTTGGGAGAACACTAAGTACTTGATATTTTTGTGAGAGATCACCTTAATAAAAGCGTCTACCGCGCAATCAAAAAGGGTGCATCATAAGGGATAAACATCTCAGGCAATTCATAATAGCATGATATTGTATAGCCCTTTCTGACGGAGAAGTCTTTTATTTCTTCGTCTTCGGCATTCGTGTCGGTGTTCACCTTCGCAAAGATTGCCACCACCTTGTCGATGCACCAGATAATATTGCTATGTCTATAGCTAATAAAATAATGCATTACAAAAGGTTGACACGCATGTCATTAAAGTGACAATCACATGGCTCCAGCCATCATGCCAAATCATGACTCGCAGGTCATGTTAATTTACATTATATAGTCATCACATACATAATCAAATTAAATATGAGAACTGCTATACCACATCACATGCACATCCTGCAAAACCAAGTTAGATGCCTCTAATAGGTTTATACAAGATTTTAATTTACGTGGCTTCTAAGGTTTCGAAACAAACCGAAGCTACCAACGTCCATCATCAAGTATGATTATTCAAGTCGCTAGATTAACTTTACGGGGTGTATGAAACACGAGATAATAAAATCTCGACCCCCATACTGAACTTCGTCATACGCATGACCCCCGTGTAGATCATATCTGCATTGCCCTTTTGTCTACGAAATTTCATTTTTCTTTTAACTATGGTGGAATTCAATGAACTGTTAGCACTTCGCTGATCAATCAGGATCACGGATTGCCAGAACTTTGAAACTCCACCATGCCGTTATCAAGATCAGAAATACGCAAATTTCAGGGAAGCAACAAGAACATCGGGTAACAGATTTCATCTGCTATCCGCATAAATAATTTTCAGCAACATATCTCATCTACTACAAAATTATATTATGTTATACCCATACATCTCTATGTATTCTAGATCGTAACTTGCATCTACGCATAGCATGGCTCATGATGCCACTGTTGGATAACGCAGCAGAAAACAAAAAAGTTCCGACCTACGCACCAGCCCAGGACCACTATGAAGACTGCATACAAGGTTTCGATCCGATCGTTACCGACTCGTAGCGCAGCGGAAGTAGAGTCAATGTAGATCGTCGGTGCAGATCCCCGCAGCTAGGATTTACAACCTCCCAACTGCGAGGATGTTCTCCCTTGTCTGCTCGTCGGACAGCCCTCCGGGAGGCGGCCGGACAGTCCCTCGGACGGTGTGACGGACAGCCCTTCGGGAGGACTCTCAAACTCGGACGGTCACTCGGACAGCCCTTCGGGAGGCACCCTCGACCAGCCCCTCGGGTAAAAAGATCGAACCTACGACCTCTCTACAGGGTTGCACACATATGGTGTCATCTATCCGGCAGGGCTTCGCCGTCCAGAACTAGTTCCCACCGGAACCTAGACAGCCTTTCGGCTCTACGAAACTCTTTTCATGGGAGGGAGAGAAGAAGCCAGATCATTGCATGGCATTGTGTATGAGAGAGTGAGTGAGTGTGGAGAGCACCTCTCCACCTCTATTTATAGGAAATCCCAAGGGGTTGGGTGGCTTTCCAAAAAACCCAAAATGCCCATGAATGGAGTCCTTCACAAGGGCATAAAGGGGAAGCCAAGGGACAAGTGGGGCCCCATGGAGGAGACCCTCATGTGGCCGGCCACCCCTCTTGTGCCCCCCCCCAAAGGGGTTCCCATCCATCCATGTCATCCCCTAGATATTTTGAGCAAAGCCCAAAAGGTGGCTTTCCAAAAAATAACCATAAAGTCATTTTCACTATTCATGGAAACATTTTTCCACGACCGTTAAATCCGAAAATATTTTTGTAGGTCTTAGAACATTTCTAGTACTCACTAAAATAATTTTGGACGCGTTCCGAAACAATTCCGGATTAGTGATTTTCATCTGCGAAAAGCAACCAAAGTGGTTCCGGCAGCTCCGGAACATTTCCGGGTTTTTTCTCCGGAAAAATCCCAGAACTTCCCAGAACAATTCTGGCACCCTCCAAGAATTTCCAGGCATGTGCCAAAACCAATTTGACTTAATGGTATACCCTGAAACAACTTTTCAGTTTTACCGAAACTCTTCCGGTGTTCTCTCTCCGGAACTCTTCCACTGTCTCCGAAACTTTTCCGGTGACTTTCTCTCATACTCCCTGTCTAGTATTCAGCAGATAGATGACCCTTAAGCGTGTGACCCTATAGGTTCGGTGAAGCATAGACATGACCGGAACTCTTTCCGATCAATGATCAACATCGGAGCCGTGGACACCCATATTGACCCCTATACCCACACGAATAAATATTCGAGTGAACCTCCAGTTTGCCGTGTGCTATTCCTGTTGCTTCGTGATATGTTACAAATACCCGAGGTGAGAATCATCGGCATCCCCGTGGATCAACACTTGTCCACAATGCCACTTACCTCGTTACCGTTTTTATTCTCTTTTCTCGTTTCCGTGTTCCGGCATCCCTGTGATCAAATCACAATGTGTCTGGCCAGACGATGGTGGATACCGTAACACCGAGAGGGCCCAGAGATATCTCTCCATCGTCAGAGGAGCAAATCCCAATCTTGAGCTATCAAGTCCCTTGTCATACTTTCCCATGAACCCGTAAGCCGCCGTAATAGCCACCCAGTTACGGATGACATTTAACAAACCCCAAAGTTCATGAATCAAGCATGAAGGAACTCGATACTCTCATGGTCTAAAGAATTATGCAAACGTTAACTTTCTCTGTGTTATTAACCATTAACTTGTGACAAATGTATCTCATAGCATAACATCAATTCGGGTCGATTCAACACAAGTGTTCTCCTAACATTGTGCCCTCAAAGTTGCCGGCATAGTCATACCCATGATCAGGAAAATAGAACCATCATGCAACACTTGAGCTAGTCTTAGAGGCCAGACTAGGAATACATTTTACTGTTTATTATTCCACACGTGCATAGGAGTCTTCCTCCGAGCCTCGTGGTTATTGTAGACTCGAGAACCATAGCAGTTATAGCATGGAACATAAACATAATTATGAACATGGAGATAAACAATAACATTTATTATTGCCTCTAGGGCATATCTCCTACAAAAACAAGAGCAAAAGTGTTTGGAAAAGTAGATACCATGGAGACGTATCAGCCAGCAGGCAGACTGCGGGGGGGCGATGGTTAGCAAGCTCCCTCGGGTCGAGTGGCCAGAGGGTACTTTCATTGAAACTGTCAAGATCTGGCAGAAAGAGTGGTTCTATATCACAGAGCCAGGCAACGCAGACTGGGCGGCGATTCCCGCCTTCAGATCCGGACCCCCTACGAGGCTGGTCTCATGGACCAAGAAGGACCTAGACTAGGGGTCAACCAAGGAGGTGGAGCTGCTGCAGAGCCGGATATCCAAGATGATCGAGCGGAAGGTTGAATTACCTAACGTGATTCAGATCATGCTCCGCGGCCGCATCCTCCCCTTTCAAGACCGGTCCTCCCCGATGTGGGCCTACAAGATCGAAGACCCCGCCACCGTGCTCAGTTTCTTCCGCACTTCCCATGCTCAGCTGTGGAAAGCACTATTCAAGCCATAGAAGGAGTGGCCGACCGAGGAGGAAGACATCGGCCTCGATGCCGAGAACCCCCCTCGCGAGGTATGCTAAGTTTTACTCTTACGTTCGGGCGTTCCTTTTTGACAAAGTACTAAGATTTATTTTCTTCCATCCAAAGAGCAGGCTGAAGAAGGCCGAGCGAATCAACAGCCCGGCCCCGCTGCCCGAGGGCCCCAGGACAGCCTTGCTGACGGCCATGTTGGCCGAGGAGCCGTATGAGGCGCCGGAGAAGAAGGAGAAGAAGAAAGAGAAGAAGAAGAAGGAGACCCGAGAAGGCCTTCGTTCCCGCGGAACTCCGGACACTAGATCCGGGGACACCCATGCCCCCTCCACCCTTGAGGGGGAGAAGGAGCAGGGAGAGGATGGGGAGGAAAGCGATTCCTCCCGAACAAGGAAGAGGGCTGCGTCCGAAGACGCTAAGGAGGATCAACCTTCTCCTGGCCCTAAAAGACCATGCAGGGCCAAGGTGGCCCTGTCCAATAATAGCTCGGCTTCTGCCTAGCACTCCGAGGCCTCCGAAGAGGTTCCTCGGAGGACCCCCAGGGTCAAGCCACGGGCCCAAAGGTATATATCCTAAGATACACCTATGCACTTTTAGCCGAACTAAGTCTGCTGTTGACCGCGCGCCTGCTTTTAACATTGCAGCCCGCCACGCGACCTCCCTACCGATCGAGTCTCGGAGAGGGACTCTCCACCAGCCGCGCTGGTGCAGAGCGGGACTGAATCGCGTGCCTCACCTCCCCCAGTCGTTGAGGAGGCCGAGGAGGTTCTGTCAAGGAGGACCCTTCCCGTGCCAAACACAGGGGGAGGAGGCGATGCTGTTATGGCCGAGGTGCATACCTCAGCCGCCGAAGACCAGGAGGGGAGAACCCTTCTGGTGAACAAAGAGGGGGAGCCCGGACAATCCGAGCTCTCCCCGAAAGTGGCTCCGGAGCCGTTAAGGCACCAGGAGCCAACCATTCCGGTCTCCACAGAGGGAGGAGCCGAGATGCCCCCGCCACCCCCGCCCGCTCCAGGGCGGGTTTCGACTGGGTGGCCGGATGAGATGGAGGAAGGTTTAACCGGCTCCTCTATCGCCGAAGAGCACCGTGCCCTGATGGGCATGGTTTTGCAAAGTCTTCGGTCCCTGGACAACGGACTGAAGGAGGCCTTCAGTGGCCTTCTGACAGGTTTCAAGGTAGGCCATGTAATGACTTTTCCTTAGAAAATTTCTTTTATATGATCATGCAACCTCATACACAGTAGCCCCCGAGCCCTGAGTAAGTTTGAAAAAATTATGCGGGGGTCGAATAACTTTGAGATATGGATGATAGCAAAATGGGTAGTAGCCCCCGAGACTCTGGCTGGATTAAAAAAGCCGATCAGAGGATCGTAAATCGATAACTTGGGAATCTAATGTGCAGGCGTCATCCTCGGCGGCAGCTGCCAACATTGAGGAGTTGGCCAAGCTGAATCGGAAGCTCAAGAGCTCCGATGATGACCTCGGTCTGCTGAACAAGCGGTTCAACGAGGCACAAGGCAAGTCCGAACTAAACTGTTTACTACATCGGTTTTTTAGTAAGGTTTAAGAAGTTAATCTAAACGGTATGCAACTGACATTACTGCAGCTGCTGCCGCGGAGGTCGAGAACCTCAAGGCCGAGCTTAAGAAAGCTTGACAGGAGGCTGCGGAGCAAAGGGCTGCGGCTGAGAAGGCAGCCACCGAACTGGCCGCGGTGAATATTGTGAGCCAGAGGCACGCGGACAGGGTGTCTGAGGTGCAACAAGAGCTCAAGGATGCCATCACAAAGTGTGATGTCCTTGAGCAAAAGAATAAGGATCAGGCCACCGAGCTAACCTCACTGGGGTCGGCGGCTAAGGAGGCGCGGACGGAGGCGCGGGGCTACCAGGAGGAACTCCGCCAAGTCAAGCTTATTGCGGATGGTAAGCCATACTTACTGCAAAGCGTCTTTGGTGGTAACATGTTTGCTTTGCTCACGCGAGTGTGGCGTTCCCCAGGCGCTTTTGCGGACCTCCCAAGGAGTGCATCAGACGCAGCTAAGTACTTTGCGTCCCAGGAGGGTCGTACCGAGCAGAGGCTGTTCTGGGCGCAGTTTCAAGCGCCCAAACACCCTCCCCTCCTCAACAACCAGCTGAAGCAGCTGATGGAGTTGCATCGGATGGCAGAGCCGGCGATGAAGGACATCTGCATCAAATTGTGGCCTTCAGAGCCGCTGCCGAGCAGCTACTTTGGCTTGGTGCAGAAGTTGTGCGACGCCACGCCCCGGATCGATGTCTGGAAGTGTTCTGTATGTATTGAGGGAGCTCGGATGGCCTTCGGCAAGACCATGGTTCATTGGCCGAAGATCAAGCCAACCGAGGTGGCCACCGGACCACCTCCCCATGGGAAGGAGCACAGGCTCCCGGAGTAGTACTTTCCCGTTGTGATGGATGGTGCTCGGGCGATAGAGGCCTAGTGCTCCAAGGATGTAATTTATGAATGAATTTTATTTTGTTGTGTCCCAAGAAGGTGGAACTTTTGTGCTTTACAATGCAACTGGTCGACTTTATATATAATGCCTTTATGTGTTTATTTTGACTCTTGTGCGGGCGTTTTGAACTGAAAGTTACCAGTCGTCGGCTTCAACCCCCTTGCAGATACTGCATGAGGTGTTTCTCCCTAACACCTTAACCCTTAGCCGACGTCTCGGTGCCCGGAGGCGGTTGTGTGTAAGGAAAACAAGGCAATCGGACTATGCGGCTTTAGTGCTTTCACTTAGCCATAGGAGCTTGACTGCGGGAGCTAGTGACTAGCCCCCAGTATATGTGATATCCGGACATACCGAGGTTCATGCCATTATCACTTGATTCCTGTGACAGCGAACCCTTCGTTTGACATGGAATAACCTCCATCGATTTTTAGTTTAACACTTGTCATCGGATCGCTGACCAGTTCTCGCTTATTATGACAGTCAGTTTTCGGCTTTCTCCACTGAGGCACTTAACCAGGCGAGCTAGAAGTACAATTGCAGTGGTTCTCCCTTTACCCTCCTAGCCAAACAATGCGGAACGTAAGAGGGCAAACACAGGAGCCGGGCAACCCAACTATTGACCAAAGACATAATTCGAAACTAATTCATATAATGCAATATCCAAGACGCCGAGCACATGCGATGAAACTGATGTCGGAATGATGCTTGGGGCAAGATTTATGGTTGAGCCCCCAGTCTATTAGCTGATCGCATCTAAAAAAAAGGATATATCATTATAGTTTACTTCGGCCCATAAGCGGAAAGGAATACGCAACACAAATGACTGCAATATGACCAGAGAAAAATAGTCTTTGTTTCCTATGACGTCCTACCGTACAATCCGAACTGCCGAAGCAACTTTTATAGATACTTTTTTTTGAAAGCAAATATAGAATTATAAGAGGACAGGTTTACACAGGGCCTCCATAAGTGGTTTGACGTCCCAACTATGCCCTACTGCACGTCTGCGCCTTTGCTCTTTATGAAGCTTCCGTGGGGAACATGCGATTGAAGTCGCCGTTTGTATGCACGACGGAAGTAATAATGTTTGGCGAACGAGCCCTTTGAGAAAGAGTTTTGAGAAGTCGCCGCAGGGTATTAGCTTGACACTGATCAGGCCCTAGATGGTGCATGTTGTTGATGTTAATTCGAGAGCATCTTTGGTCATGGCTCAGACAAACCGAGCGCTCGACCCTTGTAACGTTTGCCCCCACAGCTGCCTATGGAATTTTAAGCGTGAAATTATGTACCCGAGGTACGTATTTCATGGCTGGGGAGGCCATGCTGTGGGGCGTGTATCCCTATTTAGGGTAAGCACGGAAGTGCTCCTGAACCGAGGCCGTAGCTCGGGCGCGTTTGCATGCGTCCAGTGCCTTGATGGTAGAGTGGGCCTTCGACGTTTCTTCGACGGCCTGGGCTTCGGCTGCCAGAGCCGCCGTGTGTTCCTCGGTTCGGAGTGAGCGCTCGGTGTTGCCGTTAATGGTAATGACACCCTTAGGTCCTGGCATCTTAAGCTTCAGATATGCATACTGCGGGACGGCATTAAAGCGAGCGAACGCTGTTCAGCCGAGGAGTGCGTGGTAGCCGCTGCGGAAAGGAATGATGTCGAAGATTAAATCTTCACTGCGGAAGTTTTCGGGCGAGCCGAAGACCACTTCCAAGGTCACGGTTCCCGAGCAGCGTACCTCAACGCCTGGGATTACACCTTTGAAGGTAGTGTTACTGGGTTTGATCCTTGATAGGTCGATACCCATCTTCCTTACTGTATCTGAATAAATCAGATTGAGGTTGCTGCCTCCGTCCATAAGGACTCTAGTAAGGTGGTATCCATCCACAATGGGGTCGAGCACTAGAGCCATTGTTCCTCTGTGACGGATACTAGTTGGATGGTCTCGCCGGTCGAAGGTGATCGGACAAGCCGACCATGGGTTGTATTTCGGGGCAACCGGCTCTAAGGCGTAGACATCCCGAAGTGCATGCTTCTGCTCCTTCTTGGGTATATACGTGATGTAAATCATGTTCACGATTTTTACCTCGGGAGGGAATTGCTTTTGGCCTCCATTGTTCGGCCCGCGAGGTTCGTCGTCGTCCTCGCTGCAGGGACCCTTGCCTGGTTCCTCGGCTGTAAGCTTGCCGGCCTGCTTGATTACCCAACAGTTACGGTTGGTGTGGTTGGCAGGCTTGTCCGAGGTACCGTGTATCTGGCAGGGCCTATCCAGGATTTTGTCTAGCGCGGTTGGGCCGTCCCGGTTCCCTTTAGAGGGCTTCTTCCGCGGTCCTGATTTCGAGCTGCTGAACCTGGCATTTACTGCCGCGTCATCGGCTTCACTGCCGTTGTTGGTGTGCCGGTGCTTGTTGTTCTTGTTGCGTCGGGGTTTCCCGTTCCTGTCCCGGACCTCTGAGGTACCGGGGTCATCGGGGTGGTTGCTTCTATGAGCTAACCAACTGTCTTCACCCACGCAAAAGCGGGTCATTAAGGAGGTAAGGGCCAACATTGTTCTTGGCTTATCTTGGCCGAGCTGGCGAGCGAGCCATTCGTCCCGAATACTGTGCTTGAATGCGGCGATTGCCTCAGCATCCGGGCAATCGACAATCTGGTTCTTCTTAGTCAAGAACCGATTCCAGAATTGCCGAGCTGACTCCCCGGGCTGTTGAACGACGTGGCTCAGGTCGTCGGCTTCCGGCGGCCGAACATAGGTCCCTTGAAACTTGGCTCGGAAGGCGTCCTCGAGCTCTTCCCAGCTCCCAATGGAGTTTTCGGGTAGGCTATTCAACCAGTGTCTTGCCGGTCCTTTAAGTTTTAATGGCAGATATTTAATGGCGTGGAGGTCATCTCCTTGGGCCATATGAATGTGGAGAAGGAAATCTTTGATCCGCACAGGTGGGACAGTTGTCCCATGATAACCCACAAGTATAGGGGATCGCAACAGTTTTTGAGGGTAGAGTATTCAACCCAAATTTATTGATTCGACACAAGGGGAGCCAAAGAATATTTGCAAGTATTAGCAGTTGAGTTGTCAATTCAACCACACCTGGAGACTAAATATCTGCTGCAGAGTGATCAGTAGCACAGTAGTATGGTAGTTTGATAGCAATAGCAATAATAGTAACAGTAACAGTAACGGTAGCAGCAATAGTTTTGTAACAATTGTGACAGTAGTAGCAACAGTAGTAACTTAGCAAAGAACAATATGTGAAAAACTCGTAGGCATTGGATCGGTGATTATGTTGGATAACATTCATCATGTACCAGTCATAACCTAGGGTGACACAAAACTAGCTCCAATTCATCAATGTAATGTAGGCATGTATTCCGTATATAGTCATACGTGCTTGCGATAAGAACTTGCATGACATCTTTTGTCCTACCCTCCTGTGGCAGCGGGGTCCATAAGGAAACTAAGGGATATGAAGGCCTCCTTTTAATAGAGAACCGGAACAAAGCATTAACACATAGTGAATACATGAACTCCTCAAGATACGGTAATCATCGGAAAGAGTCCCAATTACTGTCACCTTGGGGTATGCGGATCATAACACATAGCAGGTGCGTATAACTTGCAAGATCGGATCAAAAACACAAATATATTCATTAAAACACAAAGGGTTCAGATCTGAAATCATGGCACTCGGGCCCTAGTGACAAGCATTAAGCATAGCAAAGTCATAACAACATCAATCTCAGAACATAGTGGATACTAGGGATCAAGCCCTAACAAAACTAACTCAATTACATGATAAATCTCATCCAACCCATCACCGTCCAGCAAGCCTACGAAGGAATTACTCACTCCCGGCGGTGAGCATCATGAAATTGGTGATGGAGGATGGTTGATGATGACGATGACGGAAGATCCCCCTCTTCGGAGCCCAGAATGGACTCCAGATCTTGCCTCCCGATGAAGAACAGGAGGTGGCAGCGGCTCCGTATCATAAAACGCGATGAAACTTCATCTCTGATTTTTTTCTCTGGAATTGTGAATTTATAGGCCTGAGATTAGGGTCAGCGGAGCCACGTGGGCCCCACCAGCCACCAGGGCGCGCCAAGGGGGGGTGGCACGCCCTGGTGCCTCGTGGGCAGTAGGGTCCCCCCTCCAGTGGATCTTGGCTTCAATATTCTTTATTTATTCCATAAAAAATCTCCAAAAAGTTTCGTCCAATTCCGAGAACTTTTATTTTTGCACAAAAAACAACACCATGGTAGTTCTGCTGAAAACAGCGTCAGTCCGGGTTAGTTTCATTCAAATCATGCAAATTAGAGTCCAAAACAAGAGCAAAGTGTTTGGAAAAGTAGATACCCAGGGTTTCAGCAAAGATTATAACTAACCATGCAAATGATAACTTTTTAGAAATTATATTCACTCATATCAATGGCATAATCAGCTAGCGAGCAATAATAAAATATCTCAAATGCCAACACTTTGTCAAAACAATCATGATATAATATGACAACATGGTATCTCGCTGGACCTTTCTGAGACCGCAAAACATAAATGCAGAGCACCTCCAAAGTTCAAACAGCGACTAAACATTGTAATTCATGGTAGAAGAGATCCATTCATGATGCACACAACATTAACTATACACAATGCATGAGAATGACAATAGTGCTCTCAGGACTGGTGCTTATTTGAGAAGGTGGTGACTCAACAATAAAAGTAAAATAACATAAAAGAAAATAGATGGGCCCTTCACAGAGGGATGCAGGGATTTCAGAGGTGCCAGAGCTCAAAGCTTAAATCAGAGATAAATATAATTTTGGGAGGTATGCCTTTCCTGTCAACGTCACGACCGAGAGTTTTCAATATCTTCCATGCTAAACACATTATAGGCGGTTCCCAAGTGGAAAGGTAAAGTTTACTCCCCCTCCACCAACAATCACAAGCCATGGCTAGCCGAATCCTCGGGTGCCCTCCATACCAACAACTTTCCGGGGGAGTTTATTTTATTATTTTGCAATTTTAATCTTGGGACTGGGTATCCCGATTACCAGCCCCTCTCATGCAAGGACAAGTGAATAAACACTCATCATGAGAATAACCCGCTTAGCATGGAATATATTGACCACCCCCTGTCGCTCCATGAGCGGTACGGACACACAAAACGGATGTTCATTTGAATATTTAGAGGTGGCACATGCAAATTTACTTAGGACGGTAGGGTAATCAACATATAGGTAGATATAGTGGACTGATCTGGAATAACTTTGGTTTAAGATTTTGATGCACAAGCAGTATTCCCGCTTAGTACAGGCGAAGGCTAGCAAATAGGTTGAGAAGCGACCAGCTAGATAGCGAAAACGGTCATAATCATGCATTATGAATAATCAACATTGAATACTAGCATGAGTAGGATATAAGCACCATGAACATAAATATCGTGGAGGCCATGTTGGTTTTGAATCAACTACATGCGTGAACATGTGCCAAGTCAAGCCACTCGAAACATTCAGAGGAGGATACCATATTGATAACCCTCAAGTATAGGGGATCAATTGTAGCTTTTTCGACAAATAAGATTGTCGAGCCCAATGAGGAGCTAAAGGTAGAATTAATATTCTCTTCAAGTTCTATCGACCTCCGATACAACTCTGCGCGCACTTAACGTTCGCTTTACCTAGAACAAGTATGCAACTATTTTGTAGGTGATAGGATAGGTTTGCAAGAATAAAACTAGAAGTACTTTGCGAGAATAAAACTACGAGTAATTTGCAAGATAATAAAAGTTAGTTGTTTAGTAGAAAGCTTTTGTAACACAAGAGAATGATTTGTCCCTAGGCAATCGATAACTAGACCGGTAATCATTGTTGCAATTTTATATGAGGGAGAGGTATGAGATAACATACTTTCCGTACTTGGATCATATGCACTTATGATTGGAACTCTAGCAAGCATCCGCAACTACCAAAGATCATTAAGGTAAAACCCAACCATAGCATTAAGTATCAAGTCCTCTTTACTCCCATACGCAACAACCCCCTTACTCGGGTATGTGTTTCAGTCACTCACGCCACCCACTATAAGCGAATCATGGACGTATTGCAACACCCTACAGTGGGAATCCCTCACCCTTGCGCGACACGGCGGGCACCATAGGACAGCACCAAAATAAAACAAACAACTCAAACCAATCACGATCATCAATCAACCCATAGGACAAAACGAATCTACTCAAACATCATAGGATGGCCACAAATCATTGGATAATAATATGTAGCATTAAGCACCATATTTAAGTAGGGATTACAGCGGGGAGAAGAGGTGTTACACCACTGCATAGAGGGGGGGAGAGAGTTGGTGTTGACGGTAGCGAGGTTGTTGATGTAGATCGCCATCACGATCCTTGCCCCGGCGGCTCTCCGACGCCACCGGGAGAGAGGGGGAGAGAGCCCCCCTCCTTATTCTTCTTCCTTGGCCTCCCCCTAGATGGGAGGAGAGTTTCCCCTCTGGTCCATGGCTGCCATGGCGGTGGAGGGGCAGGAGCCCCTCCTAGATTGGATCTCTCTCTCTGTTCTCTTCTGTTTCTTTTTTGCGTTCCTGTTTTCTGGCCTTTCACCGTTTCGTAAATTCCCGGAGATCCGTAACTCCGATTGCGCTGAAATTTTGACACAATTTTTTTCCAGATATTAGCTTCCTTGCTCTTGAAGAAGAGCACTAACTGACCTACGAGGGCCACATGAGGCACCACGGCGCGCCGGGCCCCCCTGGCGAGCCCTGGTGCCTCGTAGGGCCCACGAGCACCGCCTTGCGTTGATTCCACCTCCCAAAAATCACATATATTCCAAAATAATTCTCCGTAAATTTTTATTGCATTTGGACTTCGTTTGATATGGATATTCTGCGAAACAAAAAACATGCAACAAACAGGAACTGGCACTGGGCACTGGATCAATATGTTAGTCCCAAAAATAATATAAAATGTAGCCAAAAATATGTGAAAGTGGTAGAATATTGGCACGAAACTATCAAAAATTATAGATACGACGGAGACGTATCAGCATCCCCAAGCTTAATTCCTGCTCGTCCTCGAGTAGGTAAATGCTAAAAAAGATAATTTTTTATGTGGAATGCCACCTAGTATAATCTTGATCATATAGTTTAATCATGGCTTGAATATTAAGACATGAGTGATTCAAAGCAATAGTCTATAATTTGATATAAAGACATCAATACTCAAGCATACTAACAAACAACCATGTCTTTCAAAATATCAACGCTAAAGAAAGTTATCCCTAGCCCATTATGCTCAGTCATTGATCCATTCATGAAACACACTCAACATTAACTACACCCAATGCACAAGTATGACAATAGTGCTCTCCAGTTGGTGCTTTATAAGAGAAGATGGAGACTCAATAAAAATAAAAATGCATAAAAGTAAAATAGATAGGCCCTTCGTAGAGGTGCCAGAGCTCAAGGCTTAAATTAGAGAGATAAAATTATTTTGAGAGGCATGCTTTTCCTGTCAACGAAAACGACCGAGAGTTCCCAATATCTTCCATGCTAGACACATCATAGGCGGTTCCCAAACAGAAAATAAAGTTTATTTCCTTTCCACCATTCTTTCACAATCCATGGCTAGCCGTATCCATGGGTGCCCTCCATACCAACACTTTCCAAGGAATTTTGTTGTTATTAATTTTTGATTCATTGTGGGACTGGGCATCCCTATTACCAGCCACTCTCTCATGCAATGACAAGTGAATAAACACTCATCGTGAGAATAACACACCTAGCATGGAAAATATTGGCCACCCCCTGCCGCTTCATCAGCGGTATGGGCACACAAAATGGAAAATTATTTTGAAACATTAGAGTTGGCACATGCAAATTTACTTGGAACGGCACGGAAATACCGCATATAGGTAGATATGGTGGACTCATTTGGCAAAACTTGGGTGTAAGGAATTGGATGCACAAGCAGTATTCCCGCTTAGTACAGATGAAGGCTAGCAAATAGATTGAGAAGCAACCAACCAGAAAACGAAAACGGTCATAACCATGCATTGAACATAACTAACACTGAATAATGCACCGTAAGTAGGATATAACTTCGTTGCATAACTATTGACTTTACATGCATGCATAGGGAATCACAAACCTTAACACCAATATTCTTACTAAACCACAATTACTCACTAGCACAACCCACATATCATCATCTTCATATCGCAAAACTATTGCAAGGAATCAAACATATCATATCCAGTGATCTACAAGGTTTATGTAGGATTTTCTGACTAACCATGTGAATGACCAATTCCTGTTGACTCTCTAAATAGATATAAGTGAAGCAAGCGAGTTTAATTATTTCTACAAAAGACCATGCTCTAACAAATATAAGTGAAGCAAAAGATCATTCTACAAATAACGGTTTTCTATATGAAGAGAAACAGGCATCCAAACTTCAAATGATATAAGTGAAGCACATGAAGCATTCTATAAAGCCATACTCAAAAGATATAAGTGAAGTGCAAAGAGCATTCTATAAATCAACCAAGGACCATCTCATACTAGCATGGTGCATAAAATAAAAGGGAAAAATAAACACAAAAGACGCTCTAAGAATTTCCGCATATCATGTGAACAAAACAAAAACCGAGACATACCAATAATTGTTGAATAAAGATGGGATGCCTTCCGGGGCATCCCCAAGCTTAGACGCTTGAGTCTCCTTGAATATTTACTTGGGGTACCTTGGGCATCCCCAAGCTTGAGCTCATGCCTCTCCTCATTCTTCTCATATCAATACCTCCTCGATCTTTGAACACTTCATCCAAACAAAACTTAACAAAACCTTCGTGAGATCCGTTAGTATAATAAAGCAAATCACTACTTTAAGTACTATTGCAAAGACATTCATATTTTATTTTTGCATTATACCTACTGTATTCTAACTTCTCCATGGCTTATACCTTCCGATACAATCCATAGTTTCATCAAAACAAGCAAAACAATGCATCAAAAACAGAATCTGTCAAAAACAGAACAGTCTGTAGTAATCTGAACATTGACCATACTTCTGTAACTCCAAAATTTCTGAAAAATTAGGACAAAATAAAAAAAATTCATAGAAGTACTGTGTAAAAATTTCAGAATTTTTTCACGTCCAGTAAAAAATATAAATTCACGCACTACAACAAAAGTTTCTGTTTTTGCACCGCACACACCAAACAAGCAATTTAAACATCCTAACGGTAAATCTTGGCACATTATTTTTATAATACAATGGATTTGTACAAGGGGATAATTATTTTTGTTGAAAATTTTCTGTAATTCAAGATTTGCAAAGTTTCCATGGGCATGAACAAAGTTCAAGGAGCTCCCCCACTTCAACGGTGCTCGTCTTTCTTACATTCACTTTCTTTTTAAAAAGTTTTAGGTTCCCCTCTATATTTTTGTTTTGTTTTTAAACTTTATAAAAGCACTCAACAGAAATAAATGACTCTCTAAAACTTCCGGGTTGTCTCCCTGGCAGCACTCTCTTTAAAGCCATTAAGCTAGGCGTAAAGTGCTCAAGTAATTGATCCACCCGGATCCCAAGGTATATCAAAGCCAATTTTAATTAACAATGATTTGTATTTTAGTAGTGAGCACAAAGCAACATATATCATGCAATGACAAAGTCTAACTCTCTTCCTATGCATCGGCATGTCATAAAAGAACAATTCTTACACATCAAGTAAAGGCCCATGCATGGTATAAACAGTTTCTTGCAATTTTATCGCATTGGAAACATAGAGAGCTGGATATGTAGTTCCTCTCTCATAATAATTGCAATTAGGAGCAGCAAGCACATGCATATTATATTCATCAAAAACATCATGTGCAACAGTAAAACGCAACCCATCAATATAATCCTTAATAAGCGCAAATTTCTCCGATATAGTGTAGTTGAGAGAATTCAAAACGATAATAGGACTATCATGTGTGGGTGCAATAGCAACAATTTCATGTTTAACATAAGAAACTATAGCAAGTTCATCTCCATAAGCATAATTCCTATTGGCATCATGGCCACAAGCATGGCAAGCATCCATTTCATCGAAAAGGGATATTTAAAACGAATCCAAGGGATCATAGCAATCATCATAGCATTCATCCTTCGGTAAGCACGAAGGGAAATTAAACAATGTATGAGATAAATAGTTACTCTCATCAGAAGGTGGGCACGGGTGATCATTCCACTCTTCCTCATTTTGTTCTTCGCTCTCCTCCTCAATTTTTTCATCTAATGAGCTCACAGTGTCATCAATTTCTTCTTTCATAGATTCCTGCAAAATATTAGTCTCTTCTTGGACAGCAGAGGTGTCCTCAATATATTATTTAACATAAGCATTAGAAGCATAGTTTTCATAGCAATATTTAAGTATGGCAAAAAATTTAGATTTGTAAAGAGTAGCATCACACTTTTCAATCAAGGAAGCAATTTCATAAGCACCCTTAAAAGCAACAAATTCTTCAATTTGTTCAATATCCTAATAACTATAAACACCTTTAGCACAAGAAGATAAGAATCCATTATCACTAAACTCACATTGATAGGGAAGGTGTTTCTTAGGGTCTTCAGAATAACAAGTAAAATCAAATATTTCACATAAATTCCAAGCATAACAATGCAAAGTATTAATTTGATGCCATAAAAGTTTCCCTTTTTGAGATAAGCGGTGTCGCACAAAATAAGCATGCTCATTTAATGAATTTCCCTCAACTAAGCTAGTTGGGTTTTCAGCACGAGCACATAGGGATGGAAGATGATCCAAGTAGAAAGCTTCAGCAGTATGATAGATTTTGGGTGGTTCTTCAACCATTGGTTTAGTAGGTACAACTAATTTTTTGGTATTTTACGTTTCCTACCCATAACGAAAGGTAGAAAACAAGAGCACAAATAAAAACTACTTAGTGATAAAGCAAACAAGCACACACGAGAATATCAACCCCACGCTATTGCTCCCCGGCAACAGCACCAGAAAAAGGTCTTGATAACCCACAAGTATAGGGGATCAATTGTAGCTTTTTCGATAAATAAGAGTGTCAAACCCAATGAGGAGCTAAAGGTAGAATTAATATTCCCTTCAAGTTCTATCGACCACCGATACAACTCTACGCGCACTTAACGTTCGCTTTACCTAGAACAAGTATGAAACTATTTTGTAGGTGATAGGATAGGTTTGCAAGAATAAAACTAGAAGTACTTTGCGAGAATAAAACTATGAGTAATTTGCAAGATAATAAAAGTTAGTTGTTTAGTAGAAAGCTTTTGTAACACAAGAGAATGATTTGTCCCTAGGCAATCGATAACTAGACCGGTAATCATTGTTGCAATTTTATATGAGGGAGAGGCATGAGCTAACATACTTTCCGTACTTGGATCATATGCACTTATGATTGGAACTCTAGCAAGCATCCGCAACTACCAAAGATCATTAAGGTTAAACCCAACCATAGCATTAAGTATCAAGTCCTCTTTACTCCCATACGCAACAACCCCCTTACTCGGGTATGTGTTTCAGTCACTCACGCCACCCACTATAAGCGAATCATGAACGTATTGCAACACCCTACAGTGGGAATCCCTCATGCTTGCGCGACACGGAGGGCACCATAGGACAGCACCAAAATAAAACATCAACCAGTCACGATCATCATTCAACCCATAGGACAAAACGAATCTACTCAAACATCATACGATGGCCACAAATCATTGGATAATAATATGTAGCATTAAGCACCATGTTTAAGTAGGGATTACAGCGGGGAGAAGAGGTGTTACACCACTGCATAGAGGGGGAGAGAGTTGGTGTTGACGGTAGCCAGGTTGTTGATGTAGATTGCCGTCACGATCCTTGCCCCGGCGGCACTCCGGCGCCATCGGGAGAGAGGGGGAGAGAGCCCCCCTCCTTCTTCTTCTTCCTTGGCCTCCTCCCTAGATGGGAGGAGAGTTTCCCCTCTAGTCCATGCCTGCCATGGCGGCAGAGGGGCAGGAGCCCCTCCTAGATTGGATCTCTCTCTGTTCTCTTCTGTTTCTTTTTTGCGTTCCTGTTTTCTGGCCTTTCACTGTTTCTTAAATTCCCGGAGATCCGAAACTCTGATTGCGCTGAAATTTTAACACGATTTTTTCCAGATATTAGCTTCCTTGCGCCCGAAGAAGAGCACCAACCAACCTACGAGAGCCTCACGAGGCACCACGGCGCGTCGCCCCCCCCCCCCTTCCCTGGCGCGCCCTGGTGCCTCATGGGTCCCATGAGCACCACCTTGCATTGATTCCTCCTCCCAAAAATCACATATATTCCAAAATAATTCTCCGTAAATTTTTATTGCATTTGGACTTCGTTTGATATGGATATTCTGCGAAACAAAAAACATGCAACAAACAGGAACTGGCACTGGGCACTGGATCAATATGTTAGTCCCAAAAATAATATAAAATGTTGCCAATAATATGTGAAAGTGATAGAATATTGGCATGAAACAATCAAAAATTATAGATACGATGGAGGCGTATCACATATCATCATACTACATCACAAACATTTTAATGCATGTTTACACCCAAGATAAATCATTATCCACTCCTAGCTACTTAAGCATGGCATGAGCAACTATAATCTCTAATTGTCATCATAAACATGTTTAGTCATTATATGCTAAATCATGGATACTCAGTTAAACATGTTTACAAAAACAAAAACAAGTTGAGTTCATACCCGCTTTTCCTAGCCACAGTCACTTCATCAAATTATCGTCATTATTGCCTTTCACTTGCACGATTGAATGATGTGAAAATAACAATAGTGCAAGAGTGCTGTGGACTAAGCTGGAATCTACAAACATTTTATTCAAAGGAGAAGACAAGGTAATATGGGCTCTTTGTTAGATCAACAATAATGCATACGAGAGCCACTCAACATTTTCATCGTGGTCTTTTCCTTACAATGACTCAACAAAAGAAAAGATTTTTTGAGAAACATACTGAAATATTTTTGGAGTTTTTAGTTTTTTCTTGAAGGAAGCAATTTAAAGAAGACAAAACGAAAATGAGAAAAACTATTTACACGGGGAAGCTCCCAACAAGCAAAAGAAGAAACGGGAAATCTTTTTGGGTTTTCTTTTAATACTACAACTAATTAAGCTAGAAAGAAAAACCGAAAAGAAGCAAGAAATGTTTTTGGATTCTCTCAAAGTTTTTCAAACACACAAGAAGAAAGCGAGAAAATAAAACTAACATGGATTATACAATGAAAAAGGATGAACACCGACAACTGGAATGAAATGTGTGATCATGAATGTAATGTCGGTGAGAAATACGTACTCCCCCAAGCTTAGGCATTTGCCTAGATTGGTCTATGGCCATGGCTGTCCCGGATAATAATCGAAGTGGTAGCTCATAGAGGCGTTCTGAGCCGCCTCCTCAGCCAGACGGACAGCTTCAACTGCCGCACTGTACTCGTGCACCTCGCTCTCTAATAGAAAATATCTCTGTTTGTTCTGAAAATCAAAGAGGGCAGAAGCAGGCAAAGCAACATACACAGAGCGATATTTATCAAAAACTAAGTTATATTCATATCCCTGTGCGTCGCGTTTTAAAAACTTATGTTCTCGCATAGCTTCAAAATTCAAATATTTATCAGGTAAGAGGGGATCATTGAAATTGGGCGAGACCCCTAACCTTGCAGCTAGGTGGGAGGCATAAATTCCACCATACAAATCACTGATACGTCTCCAACGTATCTATAATTTTTTATTGTTCCATACTATTATATTATCAATCTTGGATGTTTTTTATTTGCGTTTACAGCAATTATATATCATTTTTTGGGACTAACCTATTAACTTAGTGCCCAGTGTCAGTTGCTGTTTTCTGCCTGTTTTTTGTTTTACAGAATATCAATACAAAACAAAGTCCAAATGCCACGAAACTTTTTAGAGATTTTTTTCTGAACAATACCAACACTAGAAGTTTCGGGAGAAGACCAGACGCCAGAGGAGGTGGCCACGAGCCACCAGGGCGCGCCTGGGGGGGCAGGCGCGCCCTGGTGCCTCGTGGGCCCACCTCAGCTCCGTTTGACCTAATTCCACCACTATAAATTCACAAAAAATCAGAAACCCTCAGGGGAGTCCATGAAATACTTTTTCCTCCACCGCAAGTTTCTGTTCTCGAGAGATCCCATCTGGAGGCCTTTTCCGGTACTCCACCGGAGGGGGAATCGATCACGGAGGGGCTCTACATCAACCTTGCTGCCCTTCCGATGATGCGTGAGTAGTTTACCACAGACCTTCGGGTCCATAGTTAGTAGCTAGATGGCTTCTTCTCTTTTTTTGATCTTCAATACAATGTTCTCCTCGATGTTCTTGGAGTTCTATCCGATGTAATCACTTTTTGCGGTGTGTTTGTTGGGATCCGATGAATTGTGAGTTTATGATCAGATTATCCATGAATATTATTTGAGTCTTCTCTGATCTCTTTTATGCATGATTATTACAGCTTCATATTTCTTCTCCGATCTATTGATTTAGTTTGGCGAACTAGATTGATTTATCTTGCCATGGGAAGAGGTGCTTTGTAATGGGCTCGATCTTGCGGTGCTCAATCCCAGTGACAGAAAGGGACATGACACGTATGTATCGTTGCTATTAAGGGTAAAAAGATGGGGTTTATTCATACGTGAGTTTATCTTGTCTACATCATGTCATCGTTCTTAAGGCGTTACTCCGTTCTTTATGGACTTAATACACTAGATGCATGCTGGATAGCGGTCGATGTGTGGAGTAATAGTAGTAGGTGCAGGCAGGAGTCGGTCTACTTGTCTCGAATGTGATGCCTATATACATGATCATTGCCTTGGATATCGTCATGATTATTTGCTTTTCTATCAATTGCCCAATAGTAATTTGTTTACCCACCGTATGCTATTTTCTTGAGAGAAGCCTCTAGTGAAAACTATGGCCCCCGGGTCTATCTAAATCATATACTAAAACCCTAAAAATACTTACTGCACTTTTTCTTTATTTATTTTATTTTTGTATTTTTGTTTCAATCTATCTATCTATCACATCCAATTTAATCTTGCAACTTACCGCTGAGGGATTGACAACCCCTTGATTGCGTTGCGTGCAAGGATTTGTTGTTTTGTGTGCAGGTGCTGCTAACAAGATGTTGCGTGATTCTCCTACTGGATTCATAACCTTGGTTTCATAACTGAGGGAAACACTTATCTCTACTGTCTTGCATCTCCCTTCCTCTTCAGGGAATTACCAACGCAGCTCACAAGTAGCAATCACCATTACCCGCGTTACGCTGCAGTCTACGTGCAACAATAGCCCCAAGATTATAATGCTTGCTACCAGTCAAAGCTGTATGAATAAGACTCAGATCAGGGGCGCAAAGCGCACTACAGTCTTGCTTTCCAACAATGCATTTACCATTAAAAAGTGTGAAATACCGAATAGCGGGAAAGTGAATGCTAATTATTCTGGCCTGCGTAACTCCCCTATCCTCACCGTTGCAAAGTCCATTAAGAAACAACTCATAATCAGATTTTGGTGGTTCATCTAATGAACCCCAATATGGAATTTTGCATGCATCACAGAATTCTTCTAGAGACATACTATAGGATTTATTATAGAGATGAAACAAAACTCTAGAATTACGAGTATGATACGCAAAATGTTGAGTGAATGAATGAGTGAGGGTGTAGTGCTGCGGAGGCTTATCTGCGACGAAGGCGGAAAGCTCAGTGTTCTGAATGTATTGCTCGAATTCCTCCTTAATCCCTGTACCCAACATGAACTCCTCACAGGGCCATCGACAAGATTTTGCCTCGGCACCTCTCACCGAACTAGCTCTTGGTTCCTCATATGATTGGCATGCTGAGCTTTCACTTGATGACGCTTCAGAGGACCTCCTCCTCGAAGAACTCCTCCGGAAGAAATTCATTTTCCTAAGAGCAAATTTCTGAAATTTTGGGGCACAAAATGATATCAATAAAACTTCACAAGATTGATAGAAACTACTCATACAAGTGCCTAGTGGCCATATCGAGCATTCAAACTACTTGGAACTCAAAGAATTTCAACATGCAAGCTCATTTTCAGTAGCACCAAGAGCAGCTAATTATGCAAAATATAATCCACTAGAGCAAAAACTAATTGGAGCAATGGAGGAGTCACATACCAAGTAGCAATCCCTCAAAACAGTTTCGGAAACGGAGCTCAGAGCAAAGAGATCGAAAATCTCAGGTTTGGGAGCAAGAACATGACAGAGAGAGCTACCAAGAATTTTTGCTAGAGGTAAGAGACGAAGTGGGCTGAAGGAATAAGCGAGGGGGTCCCCGTGGGGCCCACAAGCCACCAGGGCGCGCCAGGGGGGTGGCACTCCCTGGTGCCTCGTGGGCACCTGGGGCATCCCCCTGGTATGTTTTTAGTTCCAAAAATTCTTATATATTCTATAAAAATTCATGTAAAAAATTCAGATTATTCTGAGCACTTTCATTTTTGGGCACTTTTTTATTGCATGAATAATTCAGAAAATAGGATAATCATGGCATTTTATTACATTTAACTAAAAATAACAGAAAACAAAAAGTGGGTGCAGAAGGTTGTGCTTACTAAATTCATCGACCACATGCCTCTAAAAAAGAATCCATTAATAAGGTTGATCAAGTCTTATTAACAAACCATTTCCGAGTAACATGAAACCGAAGAACCTTCGTAAAACACTATGTTACCTCAACGGGGATGTGTACCTCCCCAATAATAAGAGTTTCATATTTCTTTTTAACAGTAGGAAGAGGGAGGTGAAAACTTCCAATAGTAACTGTCGGAGTCTTTTCAATAACATGAATACCGTTTACTTGAAATTGTTTCTTCGGAAAGTGCACTGTATGTTCATTACCATTGATATGAAAAGTGACCTTACTTTTGTTGCAATCAATAACAGCCCCTGTTGTATTAAAAAGGGTCTACCAAGGATAATCGACATGTTGTCGTCCTCGGGCATATCAAGTATAACAAAGTCTGTTAGGATAGTAACATTTGCAACTACAACGGGCACATCCTCACAAACACCGATAGGTATGGCTGTTGATTTGTCATCCATTTGCAATGATATTTCAGTGGGAGTGAGTTTATTCAAATCAAGTCTTTTATATAAAGAGAAGGGCATAACACTAACACCGGCTCCTAAATCACACAAAGCAGTTTTGACATAATTTCTTTTAATGGAGCATGGTATAGTTGGTATTCCTGGATCTCCTAGTTTCTTAGGTACTCTGTCCTTAAAAGAATAATTTGCAAGCATGGTAGAAATTTCAGCTTCCGATATCTTTCTTTTATTTGTGACAATGTCTTTCATATATTTAGCATAAGGGGCCATCCTTAAAATATCAGTCAAACGAGTACGCAAAAAGACTGGCTAAGCATTTCAGCAAAGCATTCAAATTCTTCCTCATCCTTATTCTTAGATGGTTTAAGAGGAAAGGGCATGGGTTTTTGAACCCATGGTTCTCTTTCTTTACCATGTTTTCTAGCAACGAAGTCTCTTTTACATAACGTTTGTTTTTAGGAGGTGGGTTATCAAGATCAATAGCAGGTTCTATTTCAACATCATTATCAAGTTCTTTATCATTATCTGGTTGAGCATCCACATGAGCATCATCATTATCATTATCATTATCATTATCATTATCACTAGGTGAATGTTCATTACCAGATTGTGTTTCAGCATCGGAAATAGAAACATCATTATTATCCTCTAAGGGTTTTTCTACCTCAGGTTCACTAGAAGTATGCAAAGTCCTATCATTTTTCTTTCTCTTTTTCTTTTTAGATGGACTAGGTGCATCAACTTTAGTTCTTTGAGAGTCTTGTTCAATTCTTTTAGGGTGACCTTCAGGATAAAGTGGCTCCTGAGTCATTCTACCTCCTCTAGTCATTACTCTAACAGCATGATCATTCATATTGTTATTCATTTCATTGAGCAATTCACTTTGAGATTTAGCAACTTGTTCTAATTGGGTTTGAACCATAGATGCATGTTTACCTACACCTTTGACATCATTAGCAATTCTAAACAACAAGTCACTCAAGCGATCAATCATGTAGGCATTTCGTTTCAATTGTTTCATAACATTTGCATTGAAATGATCTTGCTTAATAATATAATTGTCAAATTCATACAAACATTGACTAGGAGGTTTGTTATAAGGAATATCACCTTCATCAAACATTATAAAAGAGTTTACCTCTACCACCTGTGGCGGTGTGTCAAGACCATGTATTTCCTCAATAGGTGGCAAATTCTTAACATCTTCAGCCTTAATACCTTTTTCCTTCATACATTTCTTTGCTTCTTGCATATCTTCAGGACTGAGAAATAGAATACCCCTCTTCTTTGGAGTGGGCTTAGGTGGTGGTTCGGGAAGTGTCCAATCATTATTATTCTTCAATATATTATTCAATAGTTCTTCAGCCTGCCCAACAGTTTGTTCCCTGAAAACACAACCAGCACAACTATCTAGGTAGTCCCTAGAAGCATGGGTTAGTCCATTATAAAAGATATCAAGTATTTCATTCTTATTAAGAGGATGATCAGGCAAAGCATTAAGTAATTGGAGAAGCCTCCCCCAAGCTTGAGGGAGATTCTCTTCTTCAATTTGCACAAAGTTAAATATTTCTTGTAAAGCAGCTTGTTTCTTATGAGCAGGAAAATATTTTTCAGAGAAGTAATATATCATGTCCTGGGGACTACGCACACAACCAGGAGCAAGAGTATTAAACCATTTCTTAGCATCACCCTTTAATGAGAAAGGAAACAACTTAAGAATATAGTAATAGCAATTTTTTTCCTCATGAGCAAATAGGGTGGCTATATCATTTAATTTAGTAAGATGTGCCAGAACGGTTTCAGTTTCATAGCCATGGAAAGGATCATATTCAACTAAAGTAATTAACTCAGGATCGACAGAGAATTCATAATCCTTATCAGTAACAAATATGGGAGAGGTAGCAAACTTAGGATCATATTTCATTCTCTCCCTCATAGATTTTTCTTTCATTTCAGCAAGCAATTTTATAACCTCATCTCTATCATTACAAGCAAGAATGGCTCTAGCCGTATCCCTATCAAAGACATGTTCATCAGGTGATTCTACTCTAGTAGGAGAGCTAGGCATAATAGGTGAATCATAATTCTCAAGAGTTTCAACATTTTTAGCATTCTCAATTTCTTTAGCTTTAGCAAGTTGTTCATCAAGAAATTCACGAAGTGGCACAGTATTATCAAGCATAGTACTAGCATCATCGTAAGTATCATTCATAGCAGAAGTAGTATCATCAATAACTTGCGACATATCAGAATGCATAACAGGTGGTGGTGTTGCAAGCTTACTCAAAACAGAAGGTGAATCAAGTGCAGAGCTAGATGGCAGTTCCTTACCTCCCCTCGTCTTAGAGGGAACGATCTTGGTCTTAGCGTCTTTCAGATTCTTCATAGTGATCAATAGATATAAATCCCAAGTGACTCAGCAAATAGAGCTATGCTCCCCGGCAACGGCGCCAGAAAAAGTTTTTGATAACCCACAAGTATAGGGGATCGCAACAGTTTTCGAGGGAAAAGTATTCAACCCAAATTTATTGATTCGACACAAGGGGAGCCAAAGAATATTTGCAAGTATAAGCAGTTGAGTTGTCAATTCAACCACACCTGGAGACTAAGTATCTACAGCAGAGTGATCAGTAGCACAGTAGTATGGTAGTTTGATAGCAATACCAATAGTAGTAACAGTAATAGTAACGGTAGCAGCAATAGTTTTGTAACAATTGTGACAGTAGTAGCAACAGTAGTAACTTAGCAAAGAACAATATGTGAAAAACTCGTAGGCATTGGATCGGTGATTATGTTGGATAACATTCATCATGTAACAGTCATAACCTAGGGCAACACAGAACTAGCTCCAATTCATCAATGTAACGTAGGCATGTATTCCGTATATAGTCATACGTGCTTGCGATAAGAACTTGCATGACATCTTTTTGTGACGCCCCCGACTTAATCGTGCACTAATCATACACGCAAATGCACACGATCAAGCCTAAGGACTCACTGGAAGATATCACAACACAACTCTAAACACAAATAAAAGTCATACAAGCTTTATAATACAAGCCAGGGGCCTCGAGGGCTCGAATACATAAGCTCGCGATCAAGCGTCAGCGGAAGCAACATAATATCTGAGTACAGACATAAAAGGGAAACAAGTTTGCCTTAAGAAGGCTGAGCAAAACAACGACACTGATCAAACAGGCGCAGGCCTCCTGCCTGGGTGCCTCCTATCTACTCCTGGTCGTCGGCGGTCTCCACGTAGTAGTAGGCTCCAGTGGTAGGGTAGTAGTAGTCGGCGGCGGTAGCAGCTGACTCCTGGGCTCCGTCATCTGATCGCAGCAATCGGGTATGGGGAAAAGGGAAAGCAAAGCAACCGTGAGTACTCATCCAAAATACTCGCAAGACTTACATCAGAACTAAACTATGTATGCATCATTATCAAAGAAGGGGGCTGTAACTGTGGACTAACTGCAGAATGCCAGGATAGAGAGAAAGGCCTAGCCTATCGAAGACTAGCATCTTCAGAGTCTTGCAGCATTAGAAGAGTGCAGATTAGCATAATATAAAGTAGTAGTAAGTAGTAACCACGCCCAGAGATCCTTCCTCGTCTCCTCGCGAGAAAGCGATCCCGGAGCCAACATATTAGTAACATCACCATGTATCTAGTTCTAGTAGATCGGGATACTTTCTCAGCGTCCTGTTACCGTGGACACGGCTATTCGAATAGATATACTTCCGTGCAGGGGTGCACTAACTTACCCAACACGCTCGATTAACTCAGGCCGGACACACTTTTCCGGGTCATGCCCGACCTCGGCTGATCGACACGTTGTAGCCCTACCTAGGCTCAACAGAGAGGCCAGCACGCCGGTCTAACTCCTAAGCGCACAGGGGTCTTGAGCCCATCGCCCTTTGCACTCCTGCATGTTGCGTACGCGGCCGGTAAGCAGACCTAGTCCCCTTAATACAAGCACAGGCTTTCATGGTCCAACCCGGCGCGCGCCGCTCCACTGCTAACGTCTGAAGAGCTTCGGCTGATGCACACGACGCCGAGTGCCCATACTTGTTCCTGCGTGGTGGTTAGCATGAAAAGGCCAGAGGCCTACTCAGATCACATATCCAAACCCATTGTTGCGTTAGTAGCGCGCGGTGACAAACAGCGATCCACGATCTGTGGTCCCGTCGCCCCGTCTCGTGGACTTACGGCAAGGGCTAGGAATGCCCGGCCGTGCCACGTAATCATCTCGCGGGTACCCTCACGGTCAACCCGTCTCCACATACCTCACGGGTACCCCTCGGGGCTGACCCGACTTTATCAAGGGACTGAATAATATAAAGCACTGGTCTCGGCCCCTCGATCATATTGATCGGGGCACTAGTAACAAAGCCGGGCAACAGGGACAAGGGTGAGGGGCCACTGATGGATCACTCACCAACCTATACTAAGCAGTTTAGGATGACACGTAAAGTAACAATAGCGGGTTAGAAAAGCAGGCTATGCATCAGAATAGGAGTTATCTAATAGAGTAGCAAAAACTAATGCAAGCATGAGAGAGGCAGAATGGGCGATATAGGGATGAACAAGGGAGATTTTGCTTGCCTGGAAGCACTGCTGAAAGGGACAGGTCCTCTGCGGTGTAGTCGTACTCGGGAGCAGCGTCAGTCTCGGGGTCTACCGGAGGGAAGAGGGGGGAAGAAACAATAAATACAAGCAAACAAATGCAGCACGATGCATGGCATGGCAATATGCAGTGCTGGTGGTGACCTATCGCAGTACTACACGTTGCAGATGAAGCGGGAAAATATCTGGGATATTTTCCCGGCCTTCGGGCATCTGTCAGACAGATGAACCAGAGGGGAAGGTTCCATGTTTGCATAGTTGTGGGCATGTGACAGATAAACGGAGGGCATATTCGGGTTCGTCTCGTTTGTTTGATCAACTTTCATGTAGAAAACTTTTTGATTCGAGCTACGGTTTAATTTCTATGATTTTTCAAAGTTTTAAACATTTTCTGAAATTATTTTAATTATTTTAAATTCACATTATCCAGAACAGTAGTTGATGACGTCAGCATGATGTCAGGACTACGTCAGCGGTCAACTGACCAGCTGACCAGTCGAACTGACAGGTGGGGCCCATCTATCATAGACTAGACTAATTAAACACTAGATTAAACTAACTAATTTAACTAATTAGCCAGTGGGACCCACTGTCAGTGTCTGATTAAGTTAACTAATTAACTAACAGATTAATTAAAGGTTTAATTAACATTTTATTTATTTTTAAAACTGTTTTAAACGGGTGGGGTCCACATGTCAGTGGCCCATGCTGCCCAGTCAGCGGGGTTGACCCAGTCAACCCTGATAGTGGTACCCACAGGGCCCACGGGCAGTGTCACTAGGGGTGGGCCCCAGGTGGCCACGTCGGCCCCGGCCAGCGGAATCGCGCCGGCGAGCTCTCCCGCGGCGGCCAAACTCCGGCGAGCTCGAAAACGCGCTACGGTAGACGGTTTTGCGCGCGGTTGGGCTCTCTAGAACGGCCACTTCGCGCCGCGCCCGATGGTGGCGGTCTCGCGTCCTGGGGCGGCTAGAATTGGCCGGAGCTTCGACGGCGTACGGCGGCGGCTACGGGTGTTCGGCAGGAACGGCTGCACGGCACGCTTGCGAACAAAACAAAGGGCTAGGGAGGATCTTCGCGACGCGGTGAGCTCAACGGGCACAGCCGCGGGGCCATTTGGTTACCGGAAGCTCGCCGGCGACGAGCTCGTGCGGCAGCGGGCTCGGGCACTATGGAAACAGCGGCTAGAGGACGACCGAGAGGGAGAGAGGAGAGGGGAGAGGTAGCGGTGCTCACGGGGAGCCGGTAGTGGTGCAAAGCGTGCTCGGGGGAGGCTCGAGGTGGCGGATCGACGTCGGCTATCACCGGCACCCGTAGGTTGAAGACGACGGCATGGACGGCGCTGCAGTGGCTCCGAGCTTCAACGAGTCGGCGCAGCCGACGTAGACAAGGACGGGGAAGACGCTAGACACGGTGGGGTGGCGAGGAGAGTGCGGTGGCCGCGAGGTCTACGGGTGTGCGGCCATGGCGCCGCTCGGGTGAGGGTGGAGAGAGCGAGAGAGAGGGGGAACTGCGGCTAGGGTTTGCCAGAGGGGTCGAGGAGGGTGTTAACCGAGCAGGGGCGGGCGCGCGCGGCGCGTTATCGTGCGGGAGAGAGGGGGGCCAGGCGCGGCGAGTGCGGGCACGGCGACAGCGCGCGCGCGGTGAACAGAGGGAGGTAGGGGACGAACTAGATGGGCTGGGCCGCGCTGTAGCCCGTAGGCCTGAGTGCACAGTAGGTTTTAGCCTTTTTCCTTTTTTCTGTTTTCTTTTCAGTAGCCCTTTTCATTTTCTTTTTGCATTAATTGACTTCTGCAAAAATGTGCAAGTGGTAGAAACAAATAGCAAGGAATATTGTGCATTGCCACAAAAAGTTTGGGAGCCAAAAAAATTAAATTGGAATTTCCATAAAGGAAATGACATTTAAAATGCTGAATTGGCACTATTTCCAAGATGTTTGAGACATCTAGGGAATTTTGGTGATGTTGTTTTCCTAAACATAATTCATAATGGATTATTTCCAAAATTATGAACATTTTAGTTCCTGGATTTGAACAACTTTTATTTTTACCTCAAATTTGAATTTCAATTTGAATTGGAATTTGAAATGAGATATTAATCCAATATGGTTAAGCTTTGCAAAACAAGGTGACTTAGCATAATCATGAGGGATTACTGTAGTGCATTACCCAGGGGTGTTACAAATCTCCTCCACTACAAGAAATCTCGTCCCGAGATTTAAGAGGTAGAGTAAGGGGGGAAGACTAGGTTACGAAATTCTAACGATTCTTCTCGGTCTTGGTTGCTCTTCTTGAAGAGGTCAGTCCATTGCGTTGATGTCTTCATTTCCTCTGCATCATGCGTCATGACGAAGTTGTCGTTCTTCCTTCAGGATCTTCATCGTACTTACGAGAAGGATAAGGGGTAAATTCGGAAGAATGGACCTTTGCAAGGTTGATTATCTGGTAGATAACTCAAGGAATGTGGTAGAAAGTATCTCTCGAGTTGAAACTCAGGGAGGTCACCGAGAGCAATATAAGAAGGTACAAAAGTTTCAAACGGGTAAGCAATCGTTCGATGCTTGAAACAGAGTGTGAAAGGGGGATCAGAGCAATGGGAATAGGTATTGCGTTTGATACCAAAATAGATCCTCTCTAGGAAGGTGGCTCGTGAATTACATACGAAGCCAAGTGCAAGGATACTTCGGAATCAAAGGTGTACAGGAGAGTCAGGTTTCGATCCCGTGGAACTGTGGTGAGGGTGGATTAAGAGTAGGGAGGATGGTGACATCTTGCACAGTCATGATAACAAGGCATGTCAGAGGAAAGTCTGTCAGCTATGTCGGCAACAACGTCGGTTCCAAGGGCGGGGGATGAAGAGAACCGTTTTCCTGCTCGGTAAAATGAGGCGGACCAATAGGCAAAGTTCCCGTCCACCGGTGGTTTCCGGAATGTCATCAACAATAGTAACAGGGTCTTACTGACAGAGTTGTACACCGAAGTGTTTACATAAGCAGGGAATTGTTCCTGCTTAGATCATACAAATCACAAGAAAGGTTAAACAAACCAATGGAAAGGAAAATGTGATTATCGGATTAAACAGACCAATGGAAAGTAAAATGTGATCATACACAAGTATTAGGTGTATATCCTTTCCAAGGAAAAGCAGAGCATGAAATACATGTTAGGGCAACAAGTACATCACCAATTAGATAAAGGGGCAAGGGAATTCATGATGTTATCCATACAACGGTGTCTGGATAATAGATCAAGAAATAGTTGGCAATGTGCTTCCAATGTTCTTGTTGATATTCAGAATACCATAGTTATGCTTCGAGGTAGCAATAATATGATGTTTCAAGCAAAGGTTGGGCCTGAAGATCACAAGGAATAGTAAGGGACAATTTCATGAGTATCAAGGAACATAAGGTATAATCAAAACATGACCAAGTCTGTGCTGGCAGAAAATCAAGGATGTTTGTTGATGATAACACAAATGATCGAGCGACAAGGGTGGTATTTCTCACCATGAATTCGATTGCCATCTCAGAAGAAGTCAAAAGGTTGAAGAGGATCACGACACATTTTGTTGAGAGGTTTTAAGGGGATGCAATCGATCAGTAAGATGATCAAAGCAGATGGAATGAAGTTAAAGGTCAACTGAACCACGGATATGACACTCGGATTCATGTGGTGTACGCAAAACGATATGATGATGAAAGTTTGACACAGGCTTAGCCCATTGTCAGAAAGGTGCACCGGGAAGGAGGACCAGGTGGCACAGTTAAGATTAGCACGATAATTATGTAGCTGATTGGCTGGGAATGACATGGTTGAGTACAGACTCATAAGCCACAAGGATGTAATAAGAGTTATTGAATATGAAGGACACTATCGGATAATATTTCAACAAAGAATTTGGCGGTTCACAAGGGATCTGATGTGAGCATCAGTACTCAACCAGAAGAAGAAAGAATGCAAGGTATCAGATTATAGTATCAACTGAATAATTCGACGTTTAAATACAAAGGAATTATGATTTCCAAAGCAAAGGATCAGAAGCAGACGCTCTGATCAAAAGATAAGTTGAATAGACTTAGGGGCACAATCGATGGCAATTTGATTGGCCGAGAACCAACTCATATCCGGTATGACGTCTGAGCCGAAAGGATGAATTCTAGGATTCGACTGATGATTGCGAGCATTCGCAGCATATTTAATCAAGGGACTCAAAATGACGATGGAAAAGGATGTCAACAGGGATTACTAGACGTATGGAGTTAACCATAATGCAAGCAGGCAAGAATGTTAAGAGCAATAGGCGGCAGAGGATTTTCGGAAGATTAAATAGCATTATGAAGTATTTTGGGAATCACATGATAAACTGGGGATGAGCGAATTCCCGATAAGTGTGAGGAATTAGCCGTAGTGCGAATATAAGCTGCAAGGCAGTAGGCTCAAAGGATTCTCGGAACAACGAAGAGTATTTCAGGGGTATCTTGTAGATACAAGAGCAACTGGGAGTGAAGGCTCAAACGGCAAGGATGTGCAGTTATCCACGGGGATTTATCGGTGGTAGAGAATTGCAAAGGCGGTGGGCATAAGGGTCTCGGGAAACATCGACGAGTACCTTCAGAATCTTCTGGTGAAGCAAGCGATCATGTGGAATGAGGGGCTCTCCGGGAGAAAATGGTCACGGGAACCTAATGTTAGAGTTAGCAAAATCTTTAACCCGAATAGAAGAGAGATCAGAGTCCCAGAGTAAGGAAGAAGAATAAAAGATCCTAATACCACCCATTGGCGACGTGGGCCCGTAAGCCACACAGCCATGTTAGTAAAACAGTTTTCAAAGTCTAGACTCAACTTCGGCCAAGGAGTTGGAAAGGGGGATTCCTACAGGCAGTCAGCTCTGATACCAACTTGTGACGCCCTCGACTTAATCGTGCACTAATCATACACGCAAATGCACACGATCAAGCCTAAGGACTCACTGAAAGATATCACAACACAACTCTAAACACAAATAAAAGTCATACAAGCTTTATAATACAAGCCAGGGGCCACGAGGGCTCGAATACATAAGCTCGCGATCAAGCGTCAGCGGAAGCAACATAATATCTGAGTACAGACATAAAAGGGAAACAAGTTTGCCTTAAGAAGGCTGAGCAAAACAACGACACTGATCAAACAGGCGCAGGCCTCCTGCCTGGGTGGCTCCTATCTACTCCTGGTCGTCGGCGGTCTCCATGTAGTAGTAGGCTCCAGTGGTAGGGTAGTAGTAGTCGTCGGCGGTAGCAGCTGACTCCTGGGCTCCGTCATCTGATCGCAGCAATCGGGTATGGGGAAAAGGGAAAGCAAAGCAACCGTGAGTACTCATCCAAAATACTCGCAAGACTTACATCAGAACTAAACTATGTATGCATCATTATCAAAGAAGGGGGCTGTAACTGTGGACTAACTGCAGAATGCCAGGATAGAGAGAAAGGCCTAGCCTATCGAAGACTAGCATCTTCAGAGTCTTGCAGCATTAGAAGAGTGCAGATTAGCATAATATAAAGTAGTAGTAAGTAGTAACCACGCCCAGAGATCCTTCCTCGTCTCCTTGCGAGAAAGCGATCCCGGAGCCAACATATTAGTAACATCACCATGTATCCAGTTCTAGTAGATCAGGATACTTTCTGAGCGTCCTGTTACCTTGGACATGGCTATTCGAATAGATATACTTCCGTGCAGGGGTGCACTAACTTACCCAACACGCTCGATTAACTCAGGCCGGACACACTTTTCCGGGTCATGCCCGACCTCGGCTGATCGACACGTCGTAGCCCTACCTAGGCTCAACAGAGAGGCCAGCACGCCGGTCTAACTCCTAAGCGCGCAGGGGTCTTGAGCCCATCGCCCTTTGCACTCCTGCACGTTGCGTACGCGGCCGGTGAGCAGACCTAGCCCCCTTAAGACAAGCGCAGGCTTTCACGGTCCAACCCGGCGCGCGCCGCTCCACTTCTGACGTCTGAAGAGCTTCGGCTGATGCACACGACGCCGAGTGCCCATACTTGTTCCTGCGTGGTGGTTAGCATGAAAAGGCCAGAGGCCTACTCAGATCACATATCCAAACCCATTGTTGCGTTAGTAGCGCGCGGTGACAAACAGCGATCCACGATCTGTGGTCCCGTCGCCCCGTCTCGTGGACTTACGGCAAGGGCTAGGAATGCCCGGCCGTGCCACGTAATCATCTCGCGGGTACCCTCACGGTCAACCCGTCTCCACATACCTCACGGGTACCCCTCGGGGCTGACCCGACTTTATCAAGGGACTGAATAATATAAAGCACTGGTCTCGGCCCCTCGATCATATTGATCGGGGCACTAGTAACAAAGCCGGGCAACAGGGACAAGGGTGAGGGGCCACTGATGGATCACTCACCAACCTATACTAAGCAGTTTAGGATGACACGTAAAGTAACAATAGCGGGTTAGAAAAGCAGGCTATGCATCAGAATAGGAGTTATCTAATAGAGTAGCAAAAACTAATGCAAGCATGAGAGAGGCAGAATGGGCGATATAGGGATGAACAAGGGAGATTTTGCTTGCCTGGAAGCACTGCTGAAAGGGACAGGTCCTCTGCGGTGTAGTCGTACTCGGGAGCAGCGTCAGTCTCGGGGTCTACCGGAGGGAAGAGGGGGGAAGAAACAATAAATACAAGCAAACAAATGCAGCACGATGCATGGCATGGCAATATGCAGTGCTGGTGGTGACCTATCGCAGTACTACACGTTGCAGATGAAGCGGGAAAATATCTGGGATATTTTCCCGGCCTTCGGGCATCTGTCAGACAGATGAACCAGAGGGGAAGGTTCCATGTTTGCATAGTTGTGGGCATGTGACAGATAAACGGAGGGCATATTCGGGTTCGTCTCGTTTGTTTGATCAACTTTCATGTAGAAAACTTTTTGATTCGAGCTACGGTTTAATTTCTATGATTTTTCAAAGTTTTAAACATTTTCTGAAATTATTTTAATTATTTTAAATTCACATTATCCAGAACAGTAGTTGATGACGTCAGCATGATGTCAGGACTACGTCAGCGGTCAACTGACCAGCTGACCAGTCGAACTGACAGGTGGGGCCCATCTATCATAGACTAGACTAATTAAACACTAGATTAAACTAACTAATTTAACTAATTAGCCAGTGGGACCCACTGTCAGTGTCTGATTAAGTTAACTAATTAACTAACAGATTAATTAAAGGTTTAATTAACATTTTATTTATTTTTAAAACTGTTTTAAACGGGTGGGGTCCACATGTCAGTGGCCCATGCTGCCCAGTCAGCGGGGTTGACCCAGTCAACCCTGATAGTGGTACCCACAGGGCCCACGGGCAGTGTCACTAGGGGTGGGCCCCAGGTGGCCACGTCGGCCCCGGCCAGCGGAATCGCGCCGGCGAGCTCTCCCGCGGCGGCCAAACTCCGGCGAGCTCGAAAACGCGCTACGGTAGACGGTTTTGCGCGCGGTTGGGCTCTCTGGAACGGCCACTTCGCGCCGCGCCCGATGGTGGCGGTCTCGCGTCCTGGGGCGGCTAGAATTGGCCGGAGCTTCGACGGCGTACGGCGGCGGCTACGGGTGTTCGGCAGGAACGGCTGCACGGCACGCTTGCGAACAAAACAAAGGGCTAGGGAGGATCTTCGCGACGCGGTGAGCTCAACGGGCACAGCCGCGGGGCCATTTGGTTACCGGAAGCTCGCCGGCGACGAGCTCGTGCAGCAGCGGGCTCGGGCACTATGGAAACAGCGGCTAGAGGACGACCGAGAGGGAGAGAGGAGAGGGGAGAGGTAGCGGTGCTCACGGGGAGCCGGTAGTGGTGCAAAGCGTGCTCGGGGGAGGCTCGAGGTGGCGGATCGACGTCGGCGATCACCGGCACCCGTAGGTTGAAGACGACGGCATGGACGGCGCTGCAGTGGCTCCGAGCTTCAACGAGTCGGCGCAGCCGACGTAGACAAGGACGGGGAAGACGCTAGACACGGTGGGGTGGCGAGGAGAGTGCGGTGGCCGCGAGGTCTACGGGTGTGCGGCCATGGCGCCGCTCGGGTGAGGGTAGAGAGAGCGAGAGAGAGGGGGAACTGCGGCTAGGGTTTGCCAGAGGGGTCGAGGAGGGTGTTAACCGAGCAGGGGCGGGCGCGCGCGGCGCGTTGTCGTGCGGGAGAGAGGGGGGCCAGGCGCGGCGAGTGCGGGCACGGCGACAGCGCGCGCGCGGTGAACAGAGGGAGGTAGGGGACGAACTAGATGGGCTGGGCCGCGCTGTAGCCCGTAGGCCTGAGTGCACAGTAGGTTTTAGCCTTTTTCCTTTTTTTCTGTTTTCTTTTCAGTAGCCCTTTTCATTTTCTTTTTGCATTAATTGACTTCTGCAAAAATGTGCAACTGGTAGAAACAAATAGCAAGGAATATTGTGCATTGCCACAAAAAGTTTGGGAGCCAAAAAAATTAAATTGGAATTTCCATAAAGGAAATGACATTTAAAATGCTGAATTGGCACTATTTCCAAGATGTTTGAGACATCTAGGGAATTTTGGTGATGTTGTTTTCCTAAACATAATTCATAATGGATTATTTCCAAAATTATGAACATTTTAGTTCCTGGATTTGAACAACTTTTATTTTTACCTCAAATTTGAATTTCAATTTGAATTGGAATTTGAAATGAGATATTAATCCAATATGGTTAAGCTTTGCAAAACAAGGTGACTTAGCATAATCATGAGGGATTACTGTAGTGCATTACCCAGGGGTGTTACAAATCTCCTCCACTACAAGAAATCTCGTCCCGAGATTTAAGAGGTAGAGTAAGGGGGGAAGACTAGGTTACGAAATTCTAACGATTCTTCTCGGTCTTGGTTGCTCTTCTTGAAGAGGTCAGTCCATTGCGTTGATGTCTTCATTTCCTCTGCATCATGCGTCATGACGAAGTTGTCGTTCTTCCTTCAGGATCTTCATCGTACTTACGAGAAGGATAAGGGGTAAATTCGGAAGAATGGACCTTTGCAAGGTTGATTATCTGGTAGATAACTCAAGGAATGTGGTAGAAAGTATCTCTCGAGTTGAAACTCAGGGAGGTCATCGAGAGCAATATAAGAAGGTACAAAAGTTTCAAACGGGTAAGCAATCGTTCGATGCTTGAAACAGAGTGTGAAAGGGGGATCAGAGCAATGGGAATAGGTATTGCGTTTGATACCAAAATAGATCCTCTCTAGGAAGGTGGCTCGTGAATTACATACGAAGCCAAGTGCAAGGATACTTCGGAATCAAAGGTGTACAGGAGAGTCAGGTTTCGATCCCGTGGAACTGTGGTGAGGGTGGATTAAGAGTAGGGAGGATGGTGACATCTTGCACAGTCATGATAACAAGGCATGTCAGAGGAAAGTCTGTCAGCTATGTCGGCAACAACGTCGGTTCCAAGGGCGGGGGATGAAGAGAACCGTTTTCCTGCTCGGTAAAATGAGGCGGACCAATAGGCAAAGTTCCCGTCCACCGGTGGTTTCCGGAATGTCATCAACAATAGTAACAGGGTCTTACTGACAGAGTTGTACACCGAAGTGTTTACATAAGCAGGGAATTGTTCCTGCTTAGATCATACAAATCACAAGAAAGGTTAAACAAACCAATGGAAAGGAAAATGTGATTATCGGATTAAACAGACCAATGGAAAGTAAAATGTGATCATACACAAGTATTAGGTGTATATCCTTTCCAAGGAAAAGCAGAGCATGAAATACATGTTAGGGCAACAAGTACATCACCAATTAGATAAAGGGGCAAGGGAATTCATGATGTTATCCATACAACGGTGTCTGGATAATAGATCAAGAAATAGTTGGCAATGTGCTTCCAATGTTCTTGTTGATATTCAGAATACCATAGTTATGCTTCGAGGTAGCAATAATATGATGTTTCAAGCAAAGGTTGGGCCTGAAGATCACAAGGAATAGTAAGGGACAATTTCATGAGTATCAAGGAACATAAGGTATAATCAAAACATGACCAAGTCTGTGCTGGCAGAAAATCAAGGATGTTTGTTGATGATAACACAAATGATCGAGCGACAAGGGTGGTATTTCTCACCATGAATTCGATTGCCATCTCAGAAGAAGTCAAAAGGTTGAAGAGGATCACGACACATTTTGTTGAGAGGTTTTAAGGGGATGCAATCGATCAGTAAGATGATCAAAGCAGATGGAATGAAGTTAAAGGTCAACTGAACCACGGATATGACACTCGGATTCATGTGGTGTACGCAAAACGATATGATGATGAAAGTTTGACACAGGCTTAGCCCATTGTCAGAAAGGTGCACCGGGAAGGAGGACCAGGTGGCACAGTTAAGATTAGCACGATAATTATGTAGCTGATTGGCTGGGAATGACATGGTTGAGTACAGACTCATAAGCCACAAGGATGTAATAAGAGTTATTGAATATGAAGGACACTATCGGATAATATTTCAACAAAGAATTTGGCGGTTCACAAGGGATCTGATGTGAGCATCAGTACTCAACCAGAAGAAGAAAGAATGCAAGGTATCAGATTATAGTATCAACTGAATAATTCGACGTTTAAATACAAAGGAATTATGATTTCCAAAGCAAAGGATCAGAAGCAGACGCTCTGATCAAAAGATAAGTTGAATAGACTTAGGGGCACAATCGATGGCAATTTGATTGGCCGAGAACCAACTCATATCCGGTATGACGTCTGAGCCGAAAGGATGAATTCTAGGATTCGACTGATGATTGCGAGCATTCGCAGCATATTTAATCAAGGGACTCAAAATGACGATGGAAAAGGATGTCAACAGGGATTACTAGACGTATGGAGTTAACCATAATGCAAGCAGGCAAGAATGTTAAGAGCAATAGGCGGCAGAGGATTTTCGGAAGATTAAATAGTATTATGAAGTATTTTGGGAATCACATGATAAACTGGGGATGAGCGAATTCCCGATAAGTGTGAGGAATTAGCCGTAGTGCGAATATAAGCTGCAAGGCAGTAGGCTCAAAGGATTCTCGGAACAACGAAGAGTATTTCAGGGGTATCTTGTAGATACAAGAGCAACTGGGAGTGAAGGCTCAAACGGCAAGGATGTGCAGTTATCCACGGGGATTTATCGGTGGTAGAGAATTGCAAAGGCGGTGGGCATAAGGGTCTCGGGAAACATCGACGAGTACCTTCAGAATCTTCTGGTGAAGCAAGCGATCATGTGGAATGAGGGGCTCTCCGGGAGAAAATGGTCACGGGAACCTAATGTTAGAGTTAGCAAAATCTTTAACCCGAATAGAAGAGAGATCAGAGTCCCAGAGTAAGGAAGAAGAATAAAAGATCCTAATACCACCCATTGGCGACGTGGGCCCGTAAGCCACACAGCCATGTTAGTAAAACAGTTTTCAAAGTCTAGACTCAACTTCGGCCAAGGAGTTGGAAAGGGGGATTCCTACAGGCAGTCAGCTCTGATACCAACTTGTGACGCCCTCGACTTAATCGTGCACTAATCATACACGCAAATGCACACGATCAAGCCTAAGGACTCACTGAAAGATATCACAACACAACTCTAAACACAAATAAAAGTCATACAAGCTTTATAATACAAGCCAGGGGCCACGAGGGCTCGAATACATAAGCTCGCGATCAAGCGTCAGCGGAAGCAACATAATATCTGAGTACAGACATAAAAGGGAAACAAGTTTGCCTTAAGAAGGCTGAGCAAAACAACGACACTGATCAAACAGGCGCAGGCCTCCTGCCTGGGTGGCTCCTATCTACTCCTGGTCGTCGGCGGTCTCCATGTAGTAGTAGGCTCCAGTGGTAGGGTAGTAGTAGTCGTCGGCGGTAGCAGCTGACTCCTGGGCTCCGTCATCTGATCGCAGCAATCGGGTATGGGGAAAAGGGAAAGCAAAGCAACCGTGAGTACTCATCCAAAATACTCGCAAGACTTACATCAGAACTAAACTATGTATGCATCATTATCAAAGAAGGGGGCTGTAACTGTGGACTAACTGCAGAATGCCAGGATAGAGAGAAAGGCCTAGCCTATCGAAGACTAGCATCTTCAGAGTCTTGCAGCATTAGAAGAGTGCAGATTAGCATAATATAAAGTAGTAGTAAGTAGTAACCACGCCCAGAGATCCTTCCTCGTCTCCTTGCGAGAAAGCGATCCCGGAGCCAACATATTAGTAACATCACCATGTATCCAGTTCTAGTAGATCAGGATACTTTCTGAGCGTCCTGTTACCTTGGACATGGCTATTCGAATAGATATACTTCCGTGCAGGGGTGCACTAACTTACCCAACACGCTCGATTAACTCAGGCCGGACACACTTTTTCGGGTCATGCCCGACCTCGGCTGATCGACACGTCGTAGCCCTACCTAGGCTCAACAGAGAGGCCAGCACGCCGGTCTAACTCCTAAGCGCGCAGGGGTCTTGAGCCCATCGCCCTTTGCACTCCTGCACGTTGCGTACGCGGCCGGTGAGCAGACCTAGCCCCCTTAATACAAGCGCAGGCTTTCACGGTTCAACCCGGCGCGCGCCGCTCCACTTCTGACGTCTGAAGAGCTTCGGCTGATGTACACGACGCCGAGTGCCCATACTTGTTCCCGCGTGGTGGTTAGCACGAAAAGGCCAGAGGCTTACTCAGATCACATATCCAAACCCATTGTTGTGTTAGTAGCGCACGGTGACAAACAGCGATCCACGATCTGTGGTCCCGTTGCCCCGTCTCGTGGACTTACGGCAAGGGCTAGGAATGCCCGGCCGTGCCACGTAATCATCTCGCGGGTACCCTCACGGTCAACCCGTCTCCACATACCTCGCGGGTACCCCTCGGGGCCGACCTGACTTTATCAAGGAACTGAATAATATAAAGCACTGGTCTCGGCCCCTCGATCATATTGATCGGGGCACTATTAACAAAGCGGGGCAACAGGGACAAGGGTGAGGGGCCACTGATGGATCACTGACCAACCTATACTAAGCAGTTTAGGATGACAGGTAAAGTAACAATAGCAGGTTACAAAAGCAGGCTATGCATCAGAATAGGAGTTATCTAATACAGTAGCAAAAACTAATGCAAACATGAGAGAGGCGGAATAGGCGATATAGGGATGAACAAGGGAGATTTTGCTTGCCTGGAAGCTCTGCTGAAAGGGACGGGTCCTCTCCGGTGTAGTCGTACTCGGGATCAGCGTCAGTCTCGGGGTCTACCGGAGGGAAGAGGGGGGAAGAAACAATAAATACAAGCAAACAAATGCAGCACGATGCATGGCATGGCAATATGTAGTGCTGGTGGTGACCTATCGCAGTATTACACATTGCATATGAAGCGGGAAAATATCTGGGATATTTTCCCGGCCTTCGGGCATTTGTCAGACAGATGAACCAGAGGGGAATGTTCCATGTTTGCATAGTTGTGGGCATGTGACAGATAAACGGAGGGCATATTCGGGTTCGTCTCGTTTTTCTGATCAACTTTCAGGTAGAAAACTTTTTGATCCGAGCTACGGTTTAATTTCTATGATTTTTCAAAGTTTTAAACATTTTATGAAATTATTTTAATTAATTTAAATTCACATTATCCAGAACAGTAGTTGATGATGTCAGCATGATGTTAGCACTGCGTCAGCGGTCAACTAACCAGCTGACCAGTCGAACTGACAGGTGGGGCCCATCTGTCATAGATTAGACTAATTAAACAGTAGATTAAACTAACTAATTTAACTAATTAGCCAGTGGGACCCACTGTCAGTGTCTGATTAAGTTAACTAATTAACTAGCAGATTAATTAACGGTTTAATTAACATTTTATTTATTTTTAAAAACGTTTTAAACGGGTGGGGTCCACATGTCAGTGGCCCACGCTGCCTAGTCAGCGGGGTTGACCCAGTCAACCCTGACAGCGGGACCCATAGGGCCCACGGGCAGTGTCACTGGGGGTGGGCCCTAGGTGGCCACGTCGGCACCGGCCACCGGAATCGCGCCGGCGAGCTCTCCTGCGACGGCCAAACTCCGGCGAGCTCGGAAACGCGCTACGGTGGACGGTTTTGCGCGCGGTTGGGCTCTCTGGAACGGCCACTTCGCGCCGCACCCGATGGCGGCAGTCTCGCGTCCTGGGGCGGCCGGAATCGGCCGGAGCTTCGACGGCGTACGGCGGCGGCTACGGGTGTTCGGCGGGGACGGCTGCACGGCGCGCTTGCGAACGAAACAAAGGGCTAGGGAGGATCTTCACGACGCGGTGAGCTCAACGGGCACAGCCGCGGGGCCATTTGGTCGCCGGAAGCTCGCCGGCGACGAGCTCGTGCGGCAGCGGGCTCAGGCACTACGGGGACGGCGGCTAGAGGACGACCGAGAGGGAGAGAGGAGAGGGGAGAGGTAGCGGTGCTCACGGGGAGCCGGTAGTGGTGCCAAGCGTGCTCGGGGGAGGCTCGAGGTGGCGGATCGACATCGGCGATCACCGGCGCCCGTAGGTTGAAGACGACGGCATGGACGGCGCTGCGGTGGCTCCGAGCTTCAACGAGTCGGCGCAGCCGACGTAGACGAGGACGGGGAAGACGCTGGACACGGTGGGGTGGCGAGGAGAGTGCGGTGGCCGCGAGGTCTACGGGTGTGCGGCCATGGCGCCGCTCGGGTGAGGGTGGAGAGAGCGAGAGAGAGGGGAAACTGCGGCTAGGGTTTGCCAGAGGGGTCGGGAAGGGTGTTAACCGAGCAGGGGCGGGCGCGCGCGGCGCGTTGTCGTGCGGGAGAGAGGGGGGCAGGCGCGGCGAGTGCGGGCACGGCGACAGCGCGCGTGCGGTGAACAGAGGGAGGTAGGGACGAGCTACATGGGCTGGGCCGCGCTGTAGCCCGTAGGCCTGAGTGCACAGTAGGTTTTAGCCTTTTTGCTTTTTCTTTTTTCTGTTTTCTTTTCAGTAGCCCTTTTCATTTTCTTTTTGCATTAATTGACTTCTGCAAAAATGTGCAACTGGTAGAAACAAATAGCAAGGAATATTGTGCATTGCCACAAAAAGTTTGGGAGCCAAATAATTTAAATTGGCATTTCCATAAAGGAAATGGCATTTAAAACGCTGAATTGGCACTGTTTCCAAGATGTTTGAGACATCTAGGGAATTTTGGTGTTGTTGTTTTCCAGAACATAATTCACAATGGATTATTTCCAAAATTATGAACATTTTAGTTACTGGATTTGAACAACTTTTATTTTTACCTCAAATTTTAATTTTAATTTGAATTGGAATTTGAAATGAGATATTAATCCAATATGGTTAAGCTTTGCAAAACAAGGTGACTTAGCTTAATCATGAGGGATTACTGTAATGCATTACCCAGGGGTGTTACACTTTTGTCCTACCCTCCCGTGGCAGCAGGGTCCATAAGGAAACTAAGGGATATTAAGGCCTCATTTTAATAGAGAACCTTGAACAAAGCATTAACACATAGTGAATACATGAACTCCTCAAGCCACGGTAATCACCGGAAAGTATCCCAATTATTGTCACCTTGGGGTATGCGGATCATAACACATAGCAGGTGCGTATAACTTGAAAGATCGGATCAAAAGCACAAATATATTCGGCCCGCGAGGTTCGTCGTCGTCCTCGCTGCAGGGACCCTTACCTAGTTCCTCGGCTGTAAACTTGCCGGCCTGCTTGATTACTCAACAGTTACGGTTGGTGTGGTTGGCGGGCTTGTCCGAGGTACCGTGTATCTGGCAGGGCCTATCCAGGATTTTGTCCAGCGCGGTCGGGCCGTCCCGGTTCCCTTTAGAGGGCTTCTTCCGCGGTCCTGATTTCGAGCTGCTAAACCCGGCATTTACTGCCGCGTCATCGGCTTCACTGCCATTGTTGGTGTGCCGGCGCTTGTTGTTCTTGTTGCGTCGGGGTTTCCCGTTCCCGTCCCGGACCTCTGAGGTGCCGGGGTCATCGGGGTGGTTGCTTCTATGAGCTAACGAACTGTCTTCACCCACGCAAAAGCGGATCATTAAGGAGGTAAGGGCCGACATTGTTCTCGGCTTATCTTGGCCGAGCTGGCGAGCAAGCCATTCGTCCCGAATACTGTGCTTGAATGCGGCGATTGCCTCAGCATCCGGGCAATCAACAATCTGGTTCTTCTTAGTCAAGAACCGATTCTAGAATTGCCGAGCTGACTCCCCGGGCTATTGAACGACGTCGCTCGGGTCGTCGGCTTCCGGTGGCCGAACATAGGTCCCTTGAAAGTTGGCTCGGAAGGCGTCCTCGAGCTCTTCCCAGCTCCCAATGGAGTATTCGGGTAGGCTGTTCAACCAGTGTCTTGCCGGTCCTTTAAGTGTTAATGGCAGATATTTAATGGCGTGGAGGTCATCTCCTCGGGCCATATGAATGTGGAGAAGGAAATCTTTGATCCACACAGCTGGGTCAGTTGTCCCATATATAACCCACAAGTATAGGGGATCGCAACAGTTTTTGAGGGTAGAGTATTCAACCCAAATTTATTGATTCGACACAAGGGGAGCCAAAGAATATTTGCAAGTATTAGCAGTTGAGTTGTCAATTCAACCACACCTGGAGACTAAATATCTGCTGCAGAGTGATCAGTAGCACAGTAGTATGGTAGTTTGATAGCAATAGCAATAATAGTAACAGTAACAGTAACGGTAGCAGCAATAGTTTTGTAACAATTGTGACAGTAGTAGCAACAGTAGTAACTTAGCAAAGAACAATATGTGAAAAACTCGTAGGCATTGGATCGGTGATTATGTTGGATAACATTCATCATGTACCAGTTATAACCTAGGGCGACACAGAACTAGCTCCAATTCATCAATGTAATGTAGGCATGTATTCCGTATATAGTCATACGTGCTTGCGATAAGAACTTGCATGACATCTTTTGTCCTACCCTCCCGTGGCAACGGGGTCCATAAGGAAACTAAGGGATATTAAGGCCTCCTTTTAATAGAGAACCGGAACAAAGCATTAACACATAGTGAATACATGAACTCCTCAAGATATGGTAATCATCGGAAAGAATCCCAATTACTATCACCTTGGGGTATGCGGATCATAACACATAGCAGGTGCGTATAACTTGCAAGATCGGATCAAAAACACAAATATATTCATTAAAACACAAAGGGTTCAGATCTGAAATCATGGCACTCGGGCCCTAGTGACAAGCATTAAGCATAGCAAAGTCATAGCAACATCAATCTCAGAACATAGTGGATACTAGGGATCAAGCCCTAACAAAACTAACTCGATTACATGATAAATCTCATCCAACCCATCACCGTCCAGCAAGCCTACTAAGGAATTACTCATTTCCGGCGGTGAGCATCATGAAATTGGTGATGGAGGATGGTTGATGATGACGATGACGGAAGATCCCCCTCTCCGAAGCCCCGAATGGACTCCAGATCTGGCCTCCCGATGAAGAACAGGAGGTGGCGGCGGCTCCGTATCGTAAAACGTGATGAAACTTCATCTCTGATTTTTTTCTCTGGAATTGTGAATTTATAGGCCTGAGATTAGGGTCACCGGAGCCACGTGAGCCCCACCAGCCACCAGGGCGCGCCAGGGGGTGGCGCGCCCTGGTGCCTTGTGGGCAGCAGGGGGCCCCCCTCCAGTGGATCTTGGCTCCAATATTCTTTATTTATTCCGTAAAAATCTCCAAAAAGTTTCGTCCAATTCTGAGAACTTTTATTTCTGCACAAAAAACAACACCATGGTAGTTCTGCTGAAAACAACGTCAGTCCGGGTTAGATTCATTCAAATCATGCAAATTAGAGTCCAAAACAAGAGCTAAAGTGTTTGGAAAAGTAGATACGACGGAGACGTATCATCCCATCATATTGTTCTATATTTACGGGTTTAAACCCCTCGGGGAACTGATGCTGCATCACCTCATCTGTAAAACACATTGGGTGTGCGGCGCCCCTGACCCGGGCCACGTCGTGCCGGAGATCGGTTATCATCCGAGCACGATGCTGTTCCCGGGCTCTATCGTTCATGTCGCGCCAAGCTTGGTATCCGTCCTATCCAGCGGGCGTGTGTCCTCTGGATCCGTAAATGGATCTTGTCTGTGATGTTCTGGCATTTAAGTTGTGCCGCAGATCATATGGATCATCTGGTTGTACTGGCTCCTTGCCCGCCTGGCAAGGGAGCATAGGTGGGTTTTCGGATTCTCCAGCCGCCCTGTCCCGTCCTCGAGGGGGGCGATTGGGCTGGTTTGCCTGAGTTCGTCTGGGGGGCATGGGCTCAAGGGCCTTGTCTTCAAATGACGGAAGCAAACGCCGCCGTGGGTAGCTTTTGTTTTGATCCTATCGCTGATTGTCGAAGCCCTCTTCGGCTGCTAAGACCATCGTCCACCTGTCATTAAGGGTGTCCTATTCAGCTTTTAGCTGTTGCTGCTTCTTCTTCAGGCTTCGGGCGGTAGCTATAAGTTGCTGCTTGAACCTTTCCTGATCTAGAGGGTCCTCGGGGACGATAAAATCCTCGGGTCCGAGGCTGCCCTCCTCTTCTGAGGGAGGGAGGTAGTTGCTGTCCTCTGAATCATTGGGGTCCTCGGGGTTACCCTGGTCCTCATGCCCTTCAGAAGCGTCGCGGTGCTGTTCGGGGGTGGTGTTGTCGCCGAGCTCCTCCATGTTGTCTGGAGTATCATTATCTCCGGTGCCGTTTGTGTCTGTGTTGCTTTCCCTGCCCTTTCCCCGCCCCTTGGATCGCCTTCGCTGGCGTCGGCGTTTAGGCGGCTCCTCGCCGGGGTCATTGCCATCCTTTTTGGGGGTGTCGACCATACAAACGTCGTAGGTTGAGGTGGCGGTTCACTTGCCAGTGTTGGTAGTGGCAAGGGAGGGAGCAGTGTAGGACGTGACGTCGATATCTTCGTCCATGTCGTCAGCCTCCTCGGAGGCGTAGTCCGGCATGTCGGTTGAATCTTCGACAGTGGCTACTAAGTGGGTGGTGGGTGGGATGTAAAATTCCCCGCGGTTGGCCTCAAGTCCAATCTGATTACAGACTAAGGACGGGCCATCCGCGATACTCATCATCTGGATCCGATCTAGCATCTCGCTTAACAGCGAGAGGTCTGCCGGATCTATCCTCTGACATCTTCCGGGGTTAACCTCCGGTGTGCCTACGTTGGGGGCGCGTTCGGCCAAGGCTGACCCCTGGTTCTCGGGCGCTGAGATCAGATTTGAGCTCAAGGCCAGATCCGAACTAAAGGCCGGCCTGGAGATGGGGCCGGGGAGAAGATCCGAAGTTAAGACCTCGGGATCACTAGGCCCCTCAGGTAAAGCTGAGAACCCAGTAAAGATCAGATCGCCCCGAGAGTCAGCGACGTACTCTAGGTTACCAAACCTGATTTCTTGCTCGAGGGCGAAACTGTCGATCTGGTCAAGGTGACCGGTTGGGTTGGCGTGCAGTACGATGCTGCCAAACACGAAGAGTTGGCCGGGAACGAAGACGTCCCTGCAGCGGATGCCGTCGTTGATGACTAAGCGAGCCATTGATCCTTGATGATCCTACAGCGAAACTCTCAATGAAAGCACCAATGTCGGTACTAAAACCAGCAGATCTCGGGTAGGGGGTCCCGAACTGTGGATCTTGGAGTCAATGGTTAACAGGGAACGTAGAGACAGCGTTTACCCAGGTTCGGGCCCTCTGGAAGAGGTAAAACCCTACGTCCTGCTTGGTTGTATTGATGTGTTGGTATGACAATTACAGGGTTGATCTACCTCGAGATCAGATGAACTAAACCCTAGGTGGGTATATCGATAATGGTTGGCCCCTCCCCGGACTAACCCTCTGGTTTATATAGACACCAGGGGTACCTAGGGTTACATATGGTCGGTTGCCACCAGGGGATAAACATGTCGGCTACGCTAAACCTTTCTTGGAGAGGACGCCAAGTCTTTGGAGGTTTCCTTCTGGTGCACGGGGTCGCCTATAGTCCGGCCTCCCTTTGATGAGTTAGAAGCGGCCCATGAGCACGTCCCACGAGAGACAGGCCCGCAGCGTGAGGACCCCTCAGTCCGGAACTCCCTCAAGAGTGTCCACCATATATACCACTACCAGAGAGAGTGTCCACCATATTTGACAGATGAGAGATGTTACCGACTGTTGTCGTAGGGGGTCGCTCCTCCTCTGCTCCGCCTCTGTGATCTTTGTAAAGTAGGAGGAGCAGAGAAAGAGCGACCATCACCGACAGTCGATGAGAGTTGTTCTTGGAGGAAAAAAAATCGACTTTTGACGATGGCGGTCGATCTAGGCTAGTTCGTCCTGTGATATACCTTTGTCATGCACGATGGACTGGCCCAGCTCGACCATCACCGAAAGTCGAAATTTCCATGAGAGTGTCCATCATGATTAATTTGCTTAGAAGTAATCTTTGATGTTTGATTCTTGTGTTATTTTTCATTGTGTGATGAAAGGTGTTAGCACCGATCAATTTCGTGGCTATGGCTTCCTCCGACGACGCAGCTTCCATTAGGGTCAACTCCGCGGTTAAGGAGAAGCGTGCCGAGGACCGCTTGGCGGTGCTCATTGAGAAGAACCCACAGCTGATCCTAATAAAGTATTTTGAGGATCTGGCCAAGAAGAATCCGCCAGCTAAGGAGGGCAAGGCCCCACCACGTAAGGAGAGTGACGACCCGGTGCCATTGAGTCCACCGACCATCATTCCCGATGACGCTTGGTCCTCCACTGCGGGGGATGCCCCCACATGCTCTGACTCCACGATCACTGGTTTCACCGACTACACCTCGGAGTAGTCACCTAGATAGTTTGACGTTGATTTAGTGATATAGTTATGTAGCTACTGATATGGACTTGGATGGCCACTTGCGATGCTTTTGATTGTATGAGTGATGAATGCTTACGTGGATTATGTATGATGTGCTTTTTAACCTTGCATTATTTCTCTGCCTCTTTTTCTCTTTCTTTGTAGATGAAGTGGTATGCGGTGTACAGAGGTAGGTGTCCAGGAGTCTACGATTCATGGTCTGATGCAATGAACAAGTGCTTCGTTACGAAGGCAGCTCCCATGACTCGTTCAATAGCAGAGAGAAGGCAGAGTATCATTGCAATCAGTATGTGCTTAACCAGAAGAGAAAAACTGAATTAGGCAATGGTGCAAGCCAGAAACGGCTTATCGGGTTCAGTGGATTGAAGAACTTGATAATTCTCTTTCAGTTTGTCATAATTGTGGTGTTGCTTTTATCATGTGGTCGCATATAGACATGCATTGACCACTTTGTTGTTTAGTAAGTAGGCACTTGTACTAAAGAGCTACTTTGTGATTTCAAATGAAGCTTGTGTGAACTATTTATATAATGCTTATGTGAGTTTGTTGTTAACCTTTGTGACTTCAAATGCAAGTTTGTGTATTGTATATTTGTTTGTGCTGCAGCGATCCGAGCGAAAAGCTGCTGAATCAGAACCGGGAAGGAAACATTACCGAGAGCCGCTCTCGGCAAAGGGGCATGCGCTGGGAGGTTCTGGACCTTGGCTGTGGCAGTTATGCCAAGAGTGGCTCTCAGCAAAGAGCTGACGGAACTAGCGGCCGTGAAGTTACTTTATTTTGCCGTGAGGGGCTGTTTGGCACTCGGCAAAGTGTTTGCCGAGTGTCCGATGGATGGCTCTCGGCAAATTCATGTTTGCCTGAGAGGTGTACGCCGGGTGGCCTTTGCCAATGCAACTCTCAGCAAAGACTTTGCCGAGGGGTTTTGGCCCTTTGCCGAGTGTTTCTGGCACTCGGCGTATGCGGCGATTCCAGTAGTGCGTTTGGAGAACAGTTCAGGTACCGGGCCTTTGTGTCCGTCTCTCGAAACCCTGACGTGGTGAAGGTTCTGAGAGGTATTCTGAGCCAACTGAGCAAGCAAGAGTACAGTAGCACTGAATCTGGGGATGAGAGACAACTCATTGACAAGATTCTAGATTTCCTTCGAGACAAAAGGTATGAAGTTATAATCACCCCTATGGGCTGGCTAATCCATCAATAGGAGCTTTGGTTATTTGCACTTTAGAAACAATTACAGCCTATGACTAATTTTACAACCAAATTCATGTGGCAGGTATTTCATTGTGGTTGATGATGTATGGAGCGTAGAAACATGGGAGATTATCAAATGTGCAATTCCTGGAAACAGTTTTGGTAGTAGAGTAATCACAACAACGCGTATAAAGGCAGTGGCCGAATCATGCTCCTCCCCACATGCAAATCATATTTATGAACTAAGGCCCCTCAGCGCTGTGCACTCAAAGGGGTTATTCCTCAAGAGAATATTCAGTTCAAAAAGACAGTGCCCCCCACACCTCAACATAATTTGTGATGATATATTGAAAAAATGCGGTGGTTTGCCGCTGGCTATTACCATGTCTGGCCTATTGGCGAACAAAGCTCAGACCGTGGATCAATGGGCCCAAGTGCAAAGTTCAATTGGTTATGCACTTCAAAGATATCCAAGTGTTGAAAGAATGATAAAGATACTATCCCTTAGTTACTTTGACCTCCATCACGATCTGAAAACTTGTCTATTGTATCTAAGTATATTCCCAGAGGATTATCTCATTGAGAAGAGCCGTCTGATAAGAAGATGGATAGCAGAGGGATTTATTCAAGGAAGGAGTGGACACACTATGTATGAACTGGGGGAGAGGTGCTTCAATGAGCTGATCAACAGGAGCCTGATCCAACCATGGGATATAAATAGACACGGGGAGGTGACGGTATGCCGAGTTCATGACACAATCCTTGATTTCATAGTATACAAGTCCGTTGAGGAGAACTTTGTCACCCTACTTGGTGTTCCAGAGCTTGCTATTAGGACACACAACAAGGTTCGTGGACTGTCTCTCCAGCACAAGAGCAATGGAGATGTTGGCCTACAACCAAACTTGATTTATACTCATGTTCGATCACTTGCTGTTTTTGGGCGTTCGATGCCAATCCCCTTTCTGTTGAAATCCAGATTTTTGCAGGTTTTGGACCTGGAAGGCTGTCACATGTTAGCAGGCTATCTTAACAATATATCTAGCTCATTTCAACTCAAGTACCTTAGCCTCAGAAACACACCTATTACTGAGCTCCCGGAACAAATTGGCGAACTGCGGAATCTAGAGACACTGGACCTCGAAGGCACGTTCATAACTCAAGTACCTGGCCTGCTCCATCTCTGTCTCTGTATAGGAGCAGAACGAGGCGGCAGATCCTACAATGTTCATCTCAAGGTAAGCAGCAGTCATGGATACACATGCTTGAGGAATTTGCGCATCGGTGGCAAGAACTGTGGGTTAGGGCTGATGCTTGAAACTGGATCCTTGCCAAAGCTAGAGAAACTCGTGCTCGAGTTCGACGCAATTGAGACCGATTCTGTGACGAACTTGCATCTTGCTTTCGGCATTGAGCACCTCCCCTGCCTCTCCAGTCACCAGTATCCGTGGTGACATTAGTAGTTTGGGTGAGGTATTGCCTTCGTCGAAGACCGTGATGGCAGCATGCTATCGAGAGAGTGGTCAGCACCCATCCTAACGACGGTCCTAGGTATAATACAATACAAAGAATCTTCCTTGCTTGCTTATAGGCATCTTTGTCTGCGATCGACGCCCTCCGTGACCGGCCGGCATCCTCCTTGCTTGCTTCAGCCTATAAATAAGTGGGCATCTTCCTGGCATGTCTCGCAGACAAACACGCCAGTTCCCCGACTTCCTCGCGCCATTCTTTCGTGGGTCCACCAGTCGCCTCCGGAGAGCTCGCCGCGGCCTCCCCCGGCCGGGAAGCTGGACGACGCCTCCGGCCGGGAAGCTCCTCCGCGCCACCACACCGCGTCCCCTGACAGGTTCCTTCTTACCCCCTTCTTTTTTCTCAAATCTGCGCCGATCCACACACACACACACACATTAACTTCCTCCAACCAAACAGGACATCCCAAGATGTCGTCGCAGTCGCATCACCAGGCGCTGGGCATCACCGCCCCGGTGCCCATCCAGCACGAGGACGACCGGCTGGCCAAGCTCAACAAGTCCATCAACGAGATGCGCAAGCCGCTGATGCTGGCGGCGACCGTCCTAGCGTGGGCGGCCTACCGGTCCGCCCTGTATCCCCCGGGCGGGTACTGGAAGCACGACAAAGACGGGCCGGACGGGCACGACGCCGGCACCCCGGTGATGGCCAACTATAAAAAATTCAGAATGCTTACCTCCATGGCATTCTTTACGTCACTGGCGCTCGTGGTGCTGCTCTCCAGCGAGCGGTTCCACCGGACGTGGGACCACATGACAGGGCTGCTGCTCGTCGCTCTCTTCGACGTCGGCTGCCTCGTCTCTGCCTACGTCGTCGGCGCCGGCCAGATTGACCAAGTCGACGGCCTCGTGTTGATCCTCCTCGGCACCGTCATGGTCTTGGCCTTCCTCTTCTTCGGCGTCCCCAGGGCATGGAAACTTGCCAATCGCTGCTGGTGACAGACAGTCGGACGAACACGTACGGCAAGGAGCAGGCGCCCTCCGCTACACTACATTAGCGGATAACATGTTATATATCTGGCCTTCCTATATGCATCGGACCAGGATTATCAATCAGTAATGCTGCAACCTATATGCATGTCGTCCGATGCGCGGCAAGCATTGGATTCTTTCATTTCCTCCAGGTCGACGGACGCGATGGGTCGAATGACTTGATAACAAGGCAATCTTGCTTCCTTTCCCTTTGACAAAGAATCTGTACATCAACGAGTACAAGAAGAGTAGCGTCTCCAAAGCGACTGCAGTAAAGTTTCGGCAGTTATATGCAGGACCAACATGTTAGAGTAGTACAGTAGTATACAAGAGAGGTTGTAAATACTTCAACAGAAATTTAGCAAAAGTTTGGCTTAACTTGAAACTATTTTATATGTGCAAAAACGAAGGAAACAGTTTTCAATAAACTGAAGAATGTAGATTAATTATTTGTTTTACTTCTCGGTTTTCCTAAAGGGTTAGTTCATTATGGAACGATTACCCTAAACATACAATGGCGAACAAGATTTCATGCATTCGCCTCATCAATCGGCAGTAATTAGAGTCCACATCCCAGAGCTCTGCCTCACTCTCCAACATTTATTGCTTCCTCGTTTGTTTTTTTTTTTTTAGCGTAACATTTACTGCTTCCTCGTGATCAAAGCTAACCTGCCATACTACTAAGAAGGAAGCTAGCTCAAAGAATTAGAGAGGACCGGAGTTGTAATATTCCAACTGATTATGCTTTCAGTTGTTCGGCTAGAAATGGTTAAAAAAAATCGCCGACCCGAGTGCTATCGGATAGAATAGAAGCAACCTTTTGCTGCACTGGTGAGAGTGCTGCCATATTTTTTTTAAAACGAAGGCAAAAGATTTGCCTCATTGATTAATTTAGAAGAAAAGAATTGTGCAGTTAATTTACGGAAAACTGATACAAGCCGACCACAAGTGGACTACTCACAAAGAAGGAAACCCCACTACCTTACAGGTAGCCCGCCAAACGCTCCCAACATACAACACCTCGACAAAAGCACCGAAAACCTCATGAGAGAACACATCGACAAAAGACAACGAGCAACATCAGAACCACAGTGGCAACCCAAACCATGAGGACGAGCGGGGAAACCAAAGATCATCCATCAAGCAGCCGCACTGCGATTTATAACTGTGGCAATAGTCCTGACGCTGTAATTGAATGCCTACATTCGGAGGTTTTCAATTATATAGACCAAAACGCCACGAAAATGCTAAATGGAGGCCTTTATATTAAAATTTTGAAATTCAAAATTCTTTCGCAATCGAACTGTCATGAACATTTGGATGTAGTATGTATGTGCATAAAATTTCAGGATGAAATACCTTGAATTGCGAGCTGCACAAAAAAAAATCATGGACTTAGAGGATGAAGAGTGCATATGCTAAAAAGCCAATTTTTTTTGTGTGTAGCTCTCATTTTAACGAATTTGGATTTGAAAATTTACACACATGTACATCATGTCCCTAGGTATATGTGTATTTATTTTCATAATATTTTTTTAGACAATTTCTTTTGAAACTAAAAAGTTTAACTTTTGCTGTTTTCAAAATTAAGGCCTCCATAGAGCTTAATCCCTAAAATGCCCTACTCAAACGCCAGCACATGATACTTCTTTTGCGGTTTCCACTATTAGCACTTCCCTACCTCTTGGGACTTCAAAGAAATTTCTCTTTCTTTTTTCTGGCCTCACACAACCACTCTACAGTCATATAGATTGCCAAAACGACAAACCATGGTCGGAACCGATTCTCCAGCACATCAGTTTTCCAACCAAAACCAGTCCACGTCTACATTGAAACGCGGAAACTATTTTTCATTTTCAAAATGACCAAGCACACAATTGTGCGTACATTTTTTGAAACGCGGGAACTTTTTTTTCATTGGTATGAACATTTTTTTTTGAAATTTATCAACATTTTTAAACTGAGCTATTTTTTTTAATACTATGTTAACATTTTTCAAATTTGTGCTTTTAATTTTTTTAAGCAAATTTAAGTTTTTGAAATATATACATTTAATTTAAAATATAAGTAAAAGTTAAAAGAGAACAAAAGAATTTGGAGCGACATCGGCATGACATCAACATGACAATCCACGTCCTACTGGGCCGGTCCATCACTGACGCCCTGTAGGCGAGGCAACCGTCTGCTTCGCAATAAGCGGCACATAGCCAGTCTCCCCACTCGACATAATTTTGGTTCGCTTCTGATATAGAGAAGACGAGTAGAGTGTGATAATTTTAGAGGTATCCGAATCTAATTACTTACGTAGAAGATGTTTTGAATTTTAATTATAATTATTAGCTCTCAATTGTACTTACTGTCTCCTAATTAATTACTCCGTAATTTTGTATACATGAGAATTGTTGTTTTTTGATCTTACAGAATTTGTTCGTATGTACTATTTCTTTAATAAAACCTTTGTCTTATTTATATGAAATTCTAGAGGATTGATACATGCGAGCTTACACTTTTCTTGAAATCACAATCCATTTGATTTAACAAGTACTAGCATTATTAAAAAGCATGCACAATTACATGTGTTTTATTTCTCAACATTAGCTATATGTTAGAAAGCATGCCATGGGAATGTAAGCTTGCATGCTAAAATAGTGTTTGTCGAACATGCATTGCAAATGTATGTTACGAGTTTGGATAAAGGTTACAAAACTAACATTTGATTAGATTTCATTTCTCTATAACCTACTAATTTCTTGCTAAATTAAAGGATAGCATAATAATGGGAGACTTGCAATTATATTACGGGCTCAACGGGACGACCCTGCATTGTTTGGACGTTTCCCTAAGTTGCCTCCGTCTCATATTAGTTATCGCTCAGATGGATGTATTTAGTATGTTTGAGCGATAATTAATATGGAACGGAGGGAGTATTTACAAGAGGGTGGTGAAATCGAGCAGCGGGCATCCGGTTTGTTGGTTACGTGTTGACCTGCACAACAAATCTGGCTCTGATGGGCATATCCAGTTTATACACGTCTGCATATCCATGAGCAATATCCAGTTTATATATGACTACCCAAATATCTATGCCGCTAGTTCCATTGTACATGAATGGGCAGGTCGTTCTACGGAGAGCCTTTGCAGTCGTACTGGAGCAACTAGTATAGAAAATGGGGCTGTGGTAGAAAAATAGAAAAAATCAATCTAGGCCATCAGATCAACCGTGGATGGTACAGATTCTAGTGGCGGCATCTCAGATCACTTAATGTACATTTTATGAAAACCCCCTTGATACTAGTTAGATACAAAACTTAACTTTTCCAGTAAACACCTCGCCTTTCTCATATTCAATCGTTTTGTCGTTGGTAATGGGACTATTTTCCAAACCTTACAGCTTTGATGTCCCCTGTATACAAATCAACTTGTTTATCTTAATCTGATGTAAAAAAAACTTGTTTATCTTAATGAATTTCAAGAAAATATATAATTCTGCATCTTGTGCATGCAATAGGTTCATGCGTGCCCGAATTCCATTTCTTTCTTTGATTAAAACCAATACATCACCTTAAATACCATCTGAACTAACATGAGAAAAAAATTAGAAAGTACAGAACAGCATATGTTATTTGAATTTTGCATTGTCTATTTGGCTTGTGCATTTGGAGGTCATCGTTCACAATTTATATCACAAATGTAATGTAGTTATTTTTTTCTTTGCGGCCATGAGAGCTAGTATCTCTACCTGACACACCAGACAAACAGCCTTAAAATCATAACTCACCTACTCATTACAGAGACTGGTCAAAGCAGGAGCTCCACACAACTTGGAAACCTATTTATACGCCCAACTTGAATTGTAAAACGAGGCCATTATGAGTTACATTGAAAATCCATCAGTACATTTTTTGCACACGAAGGTGTGTTTATTTTCACACACAGAGCTTCCTTCACTTCGCCTCCCTCGATAAGTCAAAGTGCTAATGAAATGAACAGGAAAGTCGATAGCAGAAGATATCCAATACACCGTGTTCTTCTGCTGCTATGTCCTTTGTTACTATTTAAGCCTGGGCATCCAGTTGTAAAATCTATCTGCACCAAAATAAAAGCATATGCTTGAGATAACTTCCAAAAGTAAAATAGAGGGAACACAAATGTACAACATGGGTTTCTCTCAGGAACATGGGTGCTTCGCATCCGAATGTTCCTCGTGACTTGATATTTATGCCACCACAAAGCTCTTTGATGAAACCATGATACTGTTATGATTTAAGCTGATTTCAAGTTCCTGAGACTATTAGTTTGATGTACTGGAAGATATAAATAGTTGGTTTCTTGCATAATTAGATAAATCTGAATAGATGGTTATCATGGAGGAGCTGGCGGCATGGCATTATTTTCCACTACATAAAAGGAAGCACATAGGTTAATCAGGACCTCTTACAACACCAAGCCTGGATCTTCTTTTCTAGACACGAAACCTGGAACATCGAAGAGCAACTGGTTTAGTCAATGGACCAATCTACAGGAGAGCAATATGCATCCAGTGTTTATGAACCTAGTGCCTGATACAAAATATTAAATGGAGTCGCTCACTTAAAAATTTGAATTCACAAAGGGCATCAGTTAAAAGGTGATGCTGCAAGTTGCTATGGGTTGCTTCACATAATGTCTCGGAAAAGCAGAAGAAGACATGAATTGTATTTAGTATAGGAACTGAAGCTTCATATCAAATCTTAGAAAAGAAAAATATGGACAGGAGCTGTAGCTTCATATAAAGTCTTTGTCTTTAAAGTTTTTTGTACATTCCTGTTATAACTTTTCAATTCTGACATTTTTCTAAATTCATGCCTAAGGTAATATTGGAAAAACACAACTTTAACATAGTTGGGCAAACATTACTATACATTCAATCCAAAGGTCCACTTGTCAGCCCATTGAGTAGATTTCAATAGGAAGTAATGGAAACACTGCATAATTCAGAAAAATATTTATTTATTTTTCCACTAAAAAAGAGTTGTAATGTGGTCTAATTTTTGGTTCAGCGTAAAATGGAACCATACCAGCTACCAATGAATGCCAATTGAAAACAATAAGGGTATGCTTACTCAAGCACTACAATCTCAAAGTCCTACTTGTCTTTATTCACACTAGTACAAAACAAGGCTTTTGTCCCGGTTCCAGAGGGCCTTTAGTCCCGGTTCTGGAACCGGGACAAAACGATCGGGACTAATGCCTAAAACCTTTAGTCCCGGTTGGCCTACGAACCGGGACCAAAGGTGCTCCACGTGGCCGCTGTGGGGAGCCCAGGCAGGAGGACCTTTAGTCCCGGTTTGTAACACCAACCGGGACTAAAGGGTCTCCATGTGGCCGCTTCGCAGCACTCAGGCAGGAGGACCTTTAGTCCCGGTTGGTAACACCAACCGGGACCAAAAGGCAGCCACGCGTCAGCAGCTCGCAGGCGCTGGGGTTTTTGTTTTTATTTTGAAAGGGGGGGTTTAGGGGTTTTGGAGGGTTTAGGGGTTTCATATTGTGTTAGCTAGCTAATAGAGAGAAGTGACCTCTCTTTCTCCGTGCTTGGTCGACGCTAGCTACTACATATAGAGAGAACTCGACGCTAGCTAGTAAGCAAATGAAGGAAACCATTAATTACACAAGATTGTCATGAACATATACAGAGAGAAGTGACCTCTCTTTCTCCGTGCTTGGTCGAACAACAAGTTTTCGTATATCTATCCGACGCTACTACATATATACAATATAACATCCCTGACATCATCAAGCGCCAAACTCCCATTGAATTTCCGTATGGTATTCTCCCTTTTCATGTATGACGTGGTCAAGAAAGAATCCCGCCAATTCCTCTTGAATTGCTCGTATGCGATCATGTGGTAGGAGTTCATCCCGCATCTGCCACATCTAATTTAAAGAAGGGGGTCAATACATATATATGAATGAAACTCAACACAATTGATGGTAATAAAATAAAATTGTGAATATTGTTTACATACTTCAAATTGTTCTTCAGATCTGCCCCGCTCAGAGGTCCTGTGGCGAATGTACTCGCAAACGTAGTATCCACATAAATTATTCCCGGGTTCCTGCCACAAGAACTTTACGAGAATAGAGTTCAATCAAACTGATAATCAAGCACGATAATGGTATTGATGAAACTAGAATCAATGAGAGATGCGCGGAACTAGCTAGTACTACTTACTTTGGGGTGTGTAAATCGCAGCTCGTTCTTCAGACCCGGAACCTTTCCGGTGAACTGTTTCCAAACCCTGCCAGGCAAAGAAAATGATTACTTGATATCAGAAAATGAACGAAAGTTGCCGATATGGTCCCGGTATTGATTGAACTTACTTCTGGAGCATTGCAGTCATGTCCGCATAATCCTTGGGATCTTTACGTCTCGAGTCTAAGACAGTTACTACTCCCCCGTCAAGCTTAATGGATAGCAGAATAAAGTGGAACCTGCGCAGGCATAACTTATCAATTACAGTACTTAACCTCGAGTAAGCGAAACCGAATATGCACAAGACAGTAACACTCACTTGAAGTTGTAAGGAAAGAGTATTTCCCTTTTGTTTTGATGTCGAAGGAACGCTTTTAGCAAGTTTTCCGCGGTTTCTTTAACTCTGTTTTGTACCGTCCATTCATTTACGGTATTTGGGCTAATGAACCCAATGTCATAGATTTGTCTTTTTGGGCATTCGACGATCTTCAATCTGCATAATATAGTGAGGATAATTATATATACATGCAATGAACGAGCTGAGCTAGAGACTTAATTACAGAAGTAATACTTACAGACAGTAGCAAGTCATGATTTGTTTGTCGAGGGCCTCTTGATTGAATAACTAAAATAACTCCACAAATTCAACAGGCATCAGGTCGACTTCAATGAGGTCGTGCTCATCTTTAATTCTCACCATCAAACTATCGGACCCATTCTTCCTGCAGCTTTCCAAGTACCACTCATGCAATCTTCGCATCATCGTTGTTAGAGGAGGATGATCAGGTTTGACGAGAGGCTTCCCGTGCTCGTATCTAAAGATCTTTACTACCTCAGCCGTTTCAAACTGTACATCATCGCCCACTAAAGGTGTGTCTTCTGTCCCGGTTGGTGGCTGGAACCGGGACTTGTTAGAGGAAGATGATCAGGTTGGTGGCTGGAACCGGGACTAAAGGTGTGTCTTCTGTCCCGGTTCTAGCCACGAACCGGGACTAAAGAGATGCCTATATATATGCTCTCCCCTGCCCGCTCACTCCTCTGTTTTTTGGCCGGCCGGTGTGGGAGGTGTGTGCTGCTCTGCTCTCACCTCCTATGCACATGAGGTGTTCGATGAAATTCCCGAGTCACACTTAAGCTTTCTCCTCTCCAAGCTCGACCTCCAAGCTCCATCTTCCCCAAGTTCTAAAAGGTTAGCAACTTCATCGTTTCATCTCTCACTGCTAGTTTAGCTCATTTCAAATGCTGTAAAAGTAGAGTGGTTTGTGGGTTTTAGTGGAGGAGTGTATGTGGGAGTTCTTTTGATTTAGATGCACAATTTGAGCTGAAATTAACTTCTTAGAGTCTGCACATGTGTAGGGTGCCGTCCCCGTCCCCGTCCTCACCGCCGTCGATCTCCCGCGCCGATCTCGTCGCCGGCACCACCGTGGTGAGCCTCTTGTTCTTATCTTCTTTTTAAAAGAAAAAAAATTCTAACTTGTATGATTTAGATAGATACTTGTATAATTTTCTTACTTTTATTATTGTTTGTTATTATATAGTGCCATGACTTTGGTATCTGCCCCCGTCGGCCCTCGTCCTGTCTATGATTCGGATGTGGTATATTATCTTTTATTATGATTTGTTTCATGTAGTGTTTATGACAATTATGCCGACCAACGTGACATAGATGTTTTTATCTAGGAGGTATGTGAACCGGAAATTCCAACCGACCCTCTTGTCGAGAGGTTAAATTTAGTTGAAAAAGAAAACAATTACTTGAAGAAAAAATTGAAAAGAATTGAGGAGGAGAAGATGGAATTGGAGTTGCATGTTGCCGATGTCGTCGCTAATCACAAGATCAAGATGGATGCAATGCGCTTGAAGATTAGAAAGATTAGAAAATATGCCATTCATAATGAGGCTTGGTATCATTATGCCGTTGGATCAATTGTTACCTTAGTTGCGATTATGATCGCATTTAAATGTTTTTCATAGTTTCAATGTATGTTTTAATTAGATGCTCTAGAGAGCTATATGTTGTTTTATGAGAACTATATATGTATGAACTTTATGTATTTATTTTTTCACTAATAACATTTGATCACTACTGTACTTTGGTTTTAATGTGATGATGAACTTGTATTAATTTGGTCACTTCTCTATTCATGATGTTCTGTAATGGTTTTTGATACACTTAATTATATAATGCACGCAGATGAACCGGCAATGGATGTACGGTGACCGACGCACCTCCGAGTATCTTGAGGGCCTGCATAAATTTCCCGAAGTGGCTGAGGCAAACAAGCAGAATGGTTTTATGTATTGTCCATGCCCTGTCTGTGAGAATACGAAGGATTACTCGAACTTGAAAACCCTTCACGTCCACCTGCTTGAGAAGGGTTTCATGCCACACTATAATGTTTGGACCAAGCATGGAGAAAGAGGGGTTATGATGGAAGACAACGAAGAAGAAGAGGATGATGACAACTATCCCCCTGAATACGGTGATACTGCAACGGGGGAAGCTGAAGATCAAGAGGAACCAGACGATGTGCCCGATGATGATCTTCGCCGGGTCATTGTTGATGCAAAGAGACAATGCCAAAGTGAAAGGGAGAAGTTGAAGTTCGATCGCATGTTAGAGGATCACAAAAAAGGGTTGTACCCAAATTGCGAAGATGACAACACAAAGCTCGGTACCACATTGGAATTGTTGAAATGGAAGGCAGACAATGGTGTATCTGACAACGGATTTGGGAAGCTACTGAAAATAATGAAGAAGAAGCTTCCAAAGGATAACGAATTGCCCGACAGTACGTACGAAGCAAAGAAGGTTCTATACCCTCTAGGATTGGAGGTGCAGAAGATACATGCATGCCCTAATGACTGCATCCTCTACTGCGGTGAGTACGAGGATTTGAACGCATGCCCGGTATGCGGTGCATTGCGGTATAAGATTAGACGAGATGACCCTGGTGATGTTGAGGGCGAGCGCCCCAGGAAGAGGGTTCCTGCCAAGGTGATGTGGTATGCTCCTATAATACCACGGCTGAAACGTCTATTCAGAAACAAAGAGCATGCCAAGTTGATGCGATGGCACAAAGAAGACCGTAAGAAAGACGGGAAGTTGAGAGCACCCGCTGATGGGTCGCAGTGGTGAAAAATCGAGAGAAGGTGGGGGGGACTTTGCAGGTGACCCAAGGAACGTATGGTTTGGTTTAAGTGCAGATGGCATTAATCCTTTTGAGGAGCAGAGCAGCAATCATAGCACCTGGCCCGTGACTCTATGTATCTATAACCTTCCTCCTTGGTTGTGCATGAAGCGGAAGTTCATTATGATGTCAGTGCTCATCCAAGGCCCTAAGCAACCCGGCAACGGCATTGATGTGTACCTAAGGCCATTAGTTGAAGAACTTTTGCAGCTATGGAATGGAGAAGGTGTACGTGTGTGGGATGAGCACAAACAGGAGGAATTTGACCTACATGCGTTGCTGTTTGTAACCATCAATGATTGGCCTGCTCTTAGTAACATTTCAGGACAGACAAACAAGGGATACCACGCATGCACGCACTGTTTAGATGACACCGAAAGTATATATTTGGAGAAATGCAGGAAGAATGTGTACCTGGGACATCGTCGATTTCTTCCGACCAACCATCAATGTCGAAAGAAAGGCAAGCATTTCAAAGGTGAGGCAGATCACCGGAAGAAGCCCGCCCTCCGTACTGGTGATCACATACTTGATATGGTCAAGGATTTACAAGTAATCTTTGGAAAGGGTCCTGGCAGACAATCTGTTCCGAATGACGCTGAGGGACGCGCACCCATGTGGAAGAAGAAATCTATATTTTGGGACCTACCCTATTGGAAAGACCTAGAGGTCCGCTCTGCAATCGACGTGATGCACGTGACGAAGAATCTTTGCGTGAACCTGCTAGGCTTCTTGGGCGTGTATGGGAAGACAAAAGATACACCGGAGGCACGGGAGGACCAGCAACGTGTGCATGAAAAAGACGACATGCATCCAAAGCAGTATGAAGGTCCTGCCACCTACACTCTTACCAAAGAAGAGAAGGAAATCTTCTTTGAATGCCTGCTCAGTATGAAGGTCCCGTCTGGCTTCTCGTCGAATATAAAGGGAATAATAAATATGGCAGAGAAAAAGTTCCAGAACCTAAAGTCTCATGACTGCCACGTGATTATGATGCAACTGCTTCCGGTTGCATTGAGGGGGCTTCTACCGGAAAACGTTCGATTAGCCATTGTGAAGCTATGTGCATTCCTCAATGCAATCTCTCAGAAGGTAATCGATCCAGATATCCTACCAAGGTTAAAGAATGATTTGGTGCAATGTCTTGTCAGTTTCGAGCTGGTGTTCCCACCATCCTTCTTCAATATCATGACGCACGTCCTAGTTCATCTAGTCGACGAGATTGCCATTCTGGGTCCTGTATTTCTACACAATATGTTCCGCTTTGAGAGGTTCATGGGATTCTTAAAGAAATATGTTCGTAACCGTGCTTGGCCAGAAGGAAGCATCTCCATGGGCCATCAAACTGAGGAGGTCATTGGGTTTTGTGTTGACTTTATTCCTGACCTTAAGACGATTGGTCTCCCTCAATCGCGGTATGAGGGGAGACTGACTGGAAAAGGCACGCTAGGAGCGGATGCAATAATATGTAGGGACGGGCATTCTTGGGCTCAAGCACACTACACAGTTCTACAGAATTCTACCTTGGTGACCCCGTATGTTAATGAACACAAGAATTTTCTGCGCTCCAAACACCCGGAGCAGTGTGACGACTGGATTACATGTGAACACATCAGGACTTTCGGCAGTTGGTTGCAAACACATCTCATGGGTAACAACATTGTTGGAGATGAGCTGTACTCGTTGGCCACGACACCATCTTCGACTGTATTGACTTACCAAGGGTACGAGATAAATGGGAATACATTTTACATGATCGCCCAAGATCAAAAGAGCACCAACCAAAACAGTGGTGTCCGCTTTGATGTAGTAACCAACAGGGGAAAGGACACATATTATGGTTACATAGTGGACATATGGGAACTTGACTATGGACATGATTTTAAGGTCCCTTTGTTTCGGTGCAAATGGGTCAATCGGTCAGGAGGCGGGGTACATGTAGACCCGCAGTACGGAATGACAACAGTGGATCTCAACAATCTTGGGTACACAGACGAACCATTCGTCCTAGCCAATGATGTGGCGCAGGTTTTCTATGTGAAGGACATGTCTACCAAACCGAGAAAAAGAAAAGATAAGGAAGCGAATACATCATACGATGAGCCAAAGCGCCACATAGTTCTTTCAGGGAAAAGAGACATCGTGGGAGTGGAGGGCAAGACAGACATGTCTGAAGATTATGAAAAGTTTCATGAAATTCCTCCCTTCAAAGTGAAGGCTGACCCAAGCACCCTGTTAAACGATGAAGATTATCCATGGTTACGGCGCAATAAGCAAGGGACACGCGCGAAGAAAAAGTGAAGACTTTCTCTCCACAACTATTCTGATGATGGCTTTGATCTAGAAAATCACTTTAGTTACATGTCAAGAAATGAAATGCCTTTTGTAACATATGAGTTTTCGTCCTTTTCAGAGTTCATTTGTACTGCTTTTCAATTTCAGGGTCCATTTTGTACACGAAGTGCATCCAGTTTTTGCCATAACCCTCTCAACTTTTTAGCACATGCTATGTGGGTGAAATGATGATACCATGCCAACTTTCAACCTTTTCAGAGTTCATTTGTAGTGCTTTTTCAATTTCAGGGTCATTTAGCTAAAAAAAGATTAAATGCATGAAAAGAATGAACTAAAAAGCTTTTATAAAACTCTAATAGCAAAAAGAATGAACTAAAAAGAATCAATTAATTTTTTTTGTTATGATCAACTAAAACAAAACTATAATATTCTTCAAGAGCAAAAAGAATCAACTAAAAAGCTTTTATAAACCTCTAGTTATTATAAAAGTATTTTTGAAACTAAAATTATTTAAAATTTATGCAACTAAAATTATCAAAGTATTTTTTGTTCAAAACTTTAATAGCAAAAAGAATTTTCATAAAGTATTTTTTGTTAGAAACTTTAATAGCAAACTAAAATAACAAAATCTGTTTTTGATTAAAACACCCATTTAAAATAACCTAAAAATTACCAAATTGAATATAATGATAAAACACACTAATATTAAACAACAGGAAAAAGAATCACTCAAAAATCTATTTTTAAAGTAAAGTTATTCACAAACTAGTGATTCACACAAATTTCAAAGAATTCAAATTTAAACTATTCAAATTTGAAAACTACTGGCACTAACAGAAAGTTTATAATTTTTGTGACCTAAAGCAAAAAGAATCACTCAAAAACTCTAAGTATTTAGCTGTAAGTAGAAACAAAAGAAAATAAATAAAGCAAAAAAACAAAACAAAAATACTGGAAAAGAGTAAAAAAAAATTAAAAATATGCCGCCTACTGGGCCACCACGGCCTGCATACGACTAGAAACCCAACACGCTAGTTGGGCCAGGATGCAGGCCCGCAGCAGGCCCAGTAGGCCCACAGGCAGAGAGAGGGCGTTTAGGCCGGTAGGCCTGCATAAGAGAGGAGCTCGAGAGGGCTGGCGCAGCCGCGCTTATAAACCACTCTCGACGCCTCTCAGCTAGCGAGGTGGGACTAAACATCCACCCGCCCGACGCCGTGCCAGCTGCAGCCCTTTAGTCCCGGTACGAGCCACCAACCGGGACTAAAGGGTCGTGCTTCCCGCCCTTTGCGCTGCTGAAAATGATCTTTAGTCCCGGTTGCCGGGACTAAAGGGGGTCCTTTAGTCCCGGTTGCAGCCACCAACCAGGACTAAAGGTGGGGCTATATAAGCCAACACTTAGGAAATTTTCCCCAAATCTCACTTCTTCTTCCCCCGACGCCGCCAGGCTGCTCCGCCCGCTCCTCGTCGCCGCCGAGCCCTGCCCCCGACGCCGCCAGGCTGCTCCGCCCGCTCCTCGTCGCCGTCCCTGCCCTGACCCCGACGCCGGCCGCCGCTCCTTGCCCTGACGCCGCCGAGCCCTGCCCCGACGCCCGCGGCCGCTTTCCTGCCCCGACGCCACCCCCAGTGAGCTCCGCCCCCTTCCCCTGCGCTGCCGCCGCCGCCGCCCCTGCCCCTGCCCTGCGCCCCGCCGCCGCCCCTGCCCTGCTGCTTAGCCGCCGCCGCCCCTGTGCTCTCTGCTAGCCACACTTAGCATTTTTTTTGTTCTTAAATTTTTTTATGTTCATAGATTTTTTTGTCCATGTATGTATGTATGTATGTATGTATGGATGGATGGATGGATATAGAAAATGTTGATATGATGATTTTTTTTTGTTCATAGAATTTTTTTTGTTTATAGATTTTTTATGTTCATAGAATTTGTTTTGTCCATGTATGTATGTATGGATGGATGGATGGATATGGAAAGATGCTTACTGTATGTATGTTTATGTATGTATGTATATGTAGATGTATATGTATATGTATGTATGTATATGTAGATGCTTAGTGTATATATATGTATGTAGATGTATATGTATGTATGTATACTTTAGTATGTAGATGTATATGTATATCATAGCAAAAAAAAGATGTATTCCCGGATGTTATCCCCCTTCACCTATATCGTGTAGTGCCGCGTTAGAACACCCCTAACTCTCTCGGGAATTCAACATATCCCCGATAACTTTGACATGAGGGGGGGTCATTAAAACATAACCCCGATAACTTCGACATGAGGGGGCCGGGGGGGTGTTCGTTAAAACATAACCCCCTAGAAGAAAGAGCGTTGTCGATCTACCCCCTCCCCCCCCTACCCGTAATTGTTATGTATAATACTATATATTGGCGTCTAATTCACCGGTCTTACCTCAGTAAACCGAAGGGACTTTATTTATTCGGTAGGCGGCCGGCATAGGTCAATGTGGTAGAATGGATAGTTCGATCTCCTGCATAGCGATTATTTTTTGTAAAGTGTCCTCTCCTGAAAGTATAACCCCGATAACTTCGACATGAGGGAGGACGTCGGACATGCATGAGAGAGCCGGTCCGCAAATTAAGTATAACCCCCGATAACTTTGCAAGATGTTTGCGACTAATCCATTGCTCATATATGCATATGATTCCTTGTTGTGATTAGCTAGGTCTATGTTTGCCACTAATCCATCTCTCATGGTTGTATATTGCCATGTTGTAACATTTGCAGAAACTATGGACAGAGACTTAGAAAAAGAAGAGTTGTTGGGGGATATAATCCGCGACGGAGGTGATCCCTTGTCGTTTCTCAATGACACCGATGGTGAGGAAGGAGATCATGACGGCTCCGGTGATCGAGTGGAGGAGGAAGGAGATCATGACGGCTCCGGTAACCGAACGGAGGAGCAAGGAGATCATGACGGCTCCGGTGACCGAACGGAGGAGGGAGCCTTAACTGTTGCAAAGTCCGGCGAGGTATATATACATATATTAATTAAACCTCTGCTGACTTGATGCATTAATTGTTTTGTATGTACATATATTAACGCTTCTTTCTTCTTTTAATTAGCCCTCCGGATCGAGCCAAACTTCCGTAAGGAGACGAGGCCCGAAGAAAAGGTTGCGCCAGGATGAAAGGTTCACGATCAAAGAAGTCGGTCGAGATGGCCAACCGATTGCTCCCAAGCGGAGCAGGGACACATTTATACATCAGTGCGGAGTGGTTGTTAGGGACCGCGTCCCGATCAGCATCCAAGAATGGAATAAGAAGAAGGACCCTGAAGTTTCTTATGTCCAGGATAGACAGAAAGATGATCTTTGGACCTCGCTGATGACAAATTTCAGCCTACCGCCAGAGGCGGATCCGAATAAGGTCAAGGCGTTTGCTCTTAAGAAGATGGCAGAACTATTCAAGAACTGTAAGAAAGATTTGAACAAAAAGTTTGTCGAGAAAGACAAGACTCCAGAATTCACCGGTGCATATGAGAAGATAAAAGATCACTGGCCCGCATTTGTGGCGTACAAGAAATCGGACAAGGGCAAGCAAAGGTCAGCGACAAATAAGCTAAATGCTGCAAAGAAGAAGTATCACCATGTTACGGGGTCAGGTGGCTAAAGCAAAGCCCGGCCTACGTGGGACAAAGCTGAGCAAGACCTGCTTGCTAAAGGGGTCCAACCAGCGACATTGCACTGGTCAGATCGGTCAAGGACTTGGTTCTTCGGGGTTGGGGGAACTTTGGACCCAGACACAGGGGAGTGTGTTTGGACGAAAGCTCGACTTGCAATACCCGTCAAGAAGCTTCAGGAAGCAATCCAGGCAGCGCAGGAAGGTAGGTTACATCCCGACAGAAAGAATGACGAGCTGACACATGCCCTCGGGAATCTTGAACACCCTGGACGAACACGAGGCACATCAGGCTCCGTTCCGTGGAAGGATGGGTTTCCCGACAGCGATGGTTATAGAAGGCGACAGAGAAAGAAGAAAGCCGAAGCAAGCGAAATGCAGAAGATCAATGCAAGATTAGCGAAACTAGAGGAACTTGAGAGCCAGCGAGCTACCGGCCAACCATCTCAGCGGCACGAAGATCCTTCCTTCGACACTGCCCCAGAAGCTACCCCACCATCTCAGCGGAGAAGCAGCGTGGCTTCCACGGAGCTCCTTCAGCCTGATATCACGGCTCCTCGCTACCCCGTGGATAGTATCACGCAGGCTGAACATTGTGTGCTAATGGCGAAATGCCAGAACCTGACCTTGAAGGCGGCGGTCGGCTCTGTTTTACCTCCTCGAACTGAGGGAACTTTCCATTGCCGTCCGATTCCACATGGTTATGCTATTCTCACGGTGGATGAGATAATGGCGGGATTTGAGGGGCTGGAGCTTGACTACCCTACAGGTGAAGGGGAGGATCTTCTGGAAAATGCCTTAAGGAGTACCTGCCTATGGAGAAAGGAGTACATCAAGCTTCCAAACTGGATGCCGCCTCAGCAGACGCAGCTGGATCCTCAGCAGACTCCTCCTCACAGTCCAGTTGTGCTATCTCCGCTGCCTGAGTCGTCTCCGGCGCGTCATCCGTCTCCGCCGCCTCAGCGGACTCTAACGGGGGAGGCCCCTCAGCAGAATCCTCCTCCGCCTCAGCTATCTCCGGCGCGTCAGCCGTCTCCGCCGCCGCAGTTGTCTCCGGCGCGTCAGCGGTCTCCGCCGCCTCAGCGGGATCCGGCGCATCAGCGGACTCCGCCGCCTCAGCAACAGCGGAAGAGAGCCGCCGCCGCTTCGGCGGCTAGCAGTACAAAAGGCGGGAAGAAATTCAAATATGGTCCAAGCCTCAGGGTTCCTCCAAAGTTACCATATAAGAGGACTGACAAGGAAAACAAGGACATCAGTGCTGCCGAAGTGCAGGCCCATTTTGAACGGAAACGTCCACCTCCGAAGGAAACAATAGATCCGGTGAAAGCGAAGCGCACTCTGGATGCCCTTAAGCGACCACCACCGCCTCCGCCGCAATCCAACTATGACCGCTGTATTGAAAAGATATATGATGAAGCGCGGCGGTCGGGAAGTACTGCCAGTGCTTCAAGACGAAGAAGTGAGAAAACAATTCCCCAGCTCGGCGAACAGGAGAAGCAATCGTGCCCCCCACTCAAGGTGTCTAGCGATATCGCTAATCATCCGGGGCTACTGCCCGGTACCACTCTTGGTGATTACGTGGGCGATGATGTACAGTTTGAAACGGCTGAGGTAGTAAAGATCTTTAGATACGAGCACGGGAAGCCTCTCGTCAAACCTGATCATCCTCCTCTAACAACGATGATGCGGAGATTGCATGAGTGGTACTTGGAAAGCTGTAGGAAGAATGGGTCCAATAGTTTGATGGTGAGAATTAAAGATGAGCACGACCTCATTGGATTCGACCTGATGCCTGTTGAATTTGTGGAGTTATTTTAGTTATTCAATCAAGAGGCCCTCGACAAACAAATCATGACTTGCTACTGTCTGTAAGTATTACTTCTGTAATTAAGTCTCTAGCTCAGCTCGTTCATTGCATGTATATATAATTATCCTCACTATATTATGCAGATTGAAGATAGTCGAATGCCCAAAAAGACAAATCTATGACATTGGGTTCATTAGCCCAAATACCGTAAATGAATGGACGGTACAAAACAATGTTAAAGAAACCGAGGAAAACTTGCTAAAAGCGTTCCTTCGACATCAAAACAAAAGGGAAATACTCTTTCCTTACAACTTCAAGTGAGTGTTACTGTCTTCTGCATATTCGGTTTCGCTTACTCGGGGTTAAGTACTGTAATTGATGAGTTATGCGTGCGCAGGTTCCACTATATTCTGCTATCCATTAAGCTTGACGGGGGAGTAGTAACTGTCTTAGACTCGAGACGTAGAGATCCCAACGATTATGCGGACATGACTGCAACGCTGCAGAAGTAAGTTCAATCAATACCGGGACCATATCGGCAACTTTCGTTCATTTCCTAATATCAAGTAATCATTTTCTTTGCCTGGCAGGGTTTGGAAACAGTTCACCGGATAGGTTCCGGGTCTGAAGAACGAGCTGCGATTTACACACCCCAAAGTAAGTAGTACTAGCTAGTTCCGCGCATCTCTCATTGATTCTAGTTTCATCAATACCATTATCGTGCTTGATTATCAGTTTGATTGAACTCTATTCTCGTAAAGTTCTTGTGGCAGGAACCCGGGAATAATTTATGTGGATACTACGTTTGCGAGTACATTCGCCACAGGACCTCTGAGCGGGGCAGATCTGAAGAACAATTTGAAGTATGTAAACAATATTCACAATTTTATTTTATTACCATCAATTGTGTTGAGTTTCATTCATATATATGTATTGACCCCCTTCTTTAAATTAGATCTCGCAGATGCGGGATGAACTCCTACCACATGATCGCATACGAGCAATTCAAGAGGAATTGGCGGGATTCTTTCTTGACCACGTCATACATGAAAAGGGAGAATACCATACGGAAATTCAATGGGAGTTTGGCGCTTGATGATGTCAGGGATGTTATATTGTATATATGTAGTAGCGTCGGATAGATATACGAAAACTTGTTGTTCGACCAAGCACGGAGAAAGAGAGGTCACTTCTCTCTGTATATGTTCATGACGATCTTGTGTAATTAATGGTTTCCTTCATTTGCTTACTAGCTAGCATCGAGTTCCTCTATATGTAGTAGCTAGCGTCGACCAAGCACGAAGAAAGAGAGGCCACTTCTCTCTATTAGCTAGCTAACACAATATGAAACCCCTAAACCCTCCAAAACCCCTAAACCCCCCCCCCCCTTTCAAAAAAAAACCCAGCGCCTGCGAGCTGCTGACGCGTGGCTGCCTTTTGGTCCCGGTTGGTGTTACCAACCGGGACTAAAGGTCCTCATGCCTGAGTGCTGCGCATCGGCCACATGGAGACCCTTTAGTCCCGGTTGGTGTTACCAACCGGGACTAAAGGTCCTCCTGCCTGCGCGCCCCACAGCGGCCACGTGGAGCACCTTTGGTCCCGGTTCGTAGGCCAACTGGGACTAAAGGTTTTAGGCATTAGTCCCGATCGTTTTGTCCCGGTTCCAGAACCGAGACGAAAGGCCCTCTGGAACCGGGACTAAAGGCCCTTTTTCTACTAGTATTTACTACCTCAGCCATTTCAAACTGTACATCATCGCCCACGTAATCACCAAGAGTGGTACCGGGCTGTAGCCCCGGATGATTAGCGATATCGCTAGACACCTTGAGCGGGGGGCACGATTGCTTCTCCTATTCGCCGAGCTGGGGAATTGTTTTCCCACTTCTTCGTCTTGAAGCACTGGCAGTACTTCCCGACCGCCTCGCTTCATCATATGTCTTTTCAATACAGCGGTCATAGTTGGATTGCGGTGGTGGTCGCTTAAGGACATCCAGAGTGCGCTTCGCTTTCACCGGATCTATTGTTTCCTTCGGAGGTGGACGTTTCCGTTCAAAATGGGCCTGCACTTCGGCAGCACTGATGTCCTTGTTTTCCTTGTCAGCCCTCTCATATGGTAACTTTGGAGGAACCCTGAGGCTTGGACCAAATTTGAATTTCTTCCCGCCTTTTGTACTGCTAGCCGCCGGAGCGGCGGCGGCTCTCTTCCGCTGTTGCTGAGGCGGCGGAGTCCGCTGATGCGCCGGATCCCGATGAGGCGGCGGAGACCGCTGACGCGCCGGAGACAGCTGCGGCGGCGGAGACGGCTGACGCGCCAGAGACAGCTGAGGCGGAGGAGGATTCTGCTGAGGGGCCTCCTCCGTTAGAGTCCGCTGAGGCGGCAGAGACGGATAACGCGCCGGGGACGACTCAGGCAGCGGAGATAGCACAGCTGGACTGTGAGGAGGAGTCTGCTGAGGATCCGGCTGCGTCTGCTGAGGCGGCGTCCAGTTTGGAAGCTTGATGTTCTCCTTTCTCCATAGACAGGTACTCCTTAAGGCATTTTCCAGAAGATTATCCCCTTCACCTGTAGGGTAGTCAAGCTCCAGCCCCTCAAATCCCACCATTATTTCATCCACCGTGACAATAGCATAGCCATGTGGAATCGGACGGCAATGGAAAGTTCCCTCAGGTCGAGGAGGTAAAACAGAGCCGACCGCCGCCTTCAAGGTCAGGTTCTGGCATTTCGCCATTAGCACACAATGTTCAGCCTCCGTGATACTATCCACGGGGTAGCGAGGAGCCGTGAAATCAGGCTGAATGAGCTCCGTGAAAGCCACGCTGCTTCTCCGCTGAGATGGTGGGGTAGCTTCTGGGGCAGTGTCGAAGGAAGGATCTTCGTGCCGCTGAGATAGTTGGCCGGTAGCTCGCTGGCTCTCAAGTTCCTCTAGTTTCGCTAATCTTGCACTGAGCTTCTGCATTTCGCTTGCTTCCGCTTTCTTCTTTCTCTCTCGGCTTCTATAACCACCGCTATCGGGAAACCCATACACCCACGGAACGGAGCCTGATGTGCCTCGTGTTCGTCCAGGGTGTTCAGGATTCCCGAGGGCCTGTGTCAGCTCGTCATTCTCTCTGTCGGGATGTAACCTCCCTTCCTGCACTGCCTGGATTGCTTCCGATAGCTTCTTGACGGGTATTGCAAGTTGAGCTTTCGTCCAAACACACTCCCCTGTGTCTGGGTCCAAAGTTCCCCCAACCCCGAAGAACCAAGTCCTTGACCGATCTGACCAGTGCAATGTCGCTGGTTGGACCCCTTTAGCAAGCAGGTCTTGCTCAGCTTTGTCCCACGTAGGCCGGGCTTTGCTGTAGCCACCTGACCCCGTAACATGGTGATACTTCTTCTTTGCAGCATTTAGCTTATTTGTCGTTGACCTTTGCTTGCCCTTGTCCGATTTCTTGTAGGCCACAAATGCAGGCCAGTGATCTTTTATCTTCTCATATGGGCCGGTGAATTCTGGAGTCTTGTCTTTCTCGACAAACTTTTTGTTCAAATCTTTCTTCCAGTTCTTGAATAGTTCTGCCATCTTCTTAAGAGCAAACGCCTTGACCTTATTCGGATCCACCTCTGGTGCTAGGCTGAAATTTGTCATCAGCGAGGTCCAAAGATCATCTTTCTGTCTATCCTGGACATAAGAAACTTCAGGGTCCTTCTTCTTATTCCATTCTTGGATGCCGATCGGGACGATGTCCCTAACAACCACTCCGCACTGATGTAGAAATGTGTCCCTGCTCCGCTTGGGAGCAATCGGTTGGCCATCTCGACCGACTTCTTCGATCGTGAACCTTTCATCCTGGCGCAACCTTTTCTTCGGGCCTCGTCTCCTTACGGAAGTTTGGCTCGATCCGGAGGGCTAATTAAAAGAAGAAAGAAGCGTTAATATATGTACATACAAAACAATTAATGCATCAAGTCAGCAGATGTTTAATTAATATATGTATATATACCTTGCCGGACTTTGCAACAGTTAAGGCTCCCTCCTCCGTTCGGTCACCGGAGCCGTCATGATCTCCTTCCTCCTCCATTCGGTCACCGGAGCCGTCATGATCTCCTTCCTCCTCCATTGGATCACCAGATCCGTTATCCTCTCTTTCCTGACCATCGGTGTCGTTGAGAAACGACAAGGTGATATCACCTTCGTTGCGGATTATATCCCCCAACAACTCTTCTTTTTCTAAGTCTCTGTCCGTAGTTTCTGCAAATATTACAACATGGCAATATACCACCATGAGAGATGGATTAGTGGCAAACATAGACCTAGCTAATCACAACAAGGAATCATATGCATATATGAGCAATGGATTAGTCGCAAACATCATGCAAAGTTATCGGGGGTCATACTTTCGAGAGAGCATACTTTGCGGACCCCCCCCCCCTCATGTCGAAGTTATCGGGGATATGTTGAATTCCCGAGAGAGTTAGGGGTGTTCTAACACGGCACTACACGATATAGGTGAAGGGGGATAACATCCGGGAATGTTTTCCCGAAGTCTGCATTTTCGGACAGATGAACCGGAGGGGAACGGTTCCAAGTTCGCTATGCTAGCTGCTTGTGACAGATGAACATAGGGCATATTCGGATTCGTCATATTTTTCTGATCGATTTTCATATATAAATTATTTTCATCGGAGTTATGGTTAATTTTCTACGAATTTCTAAAGTTTTACCAATATCCTAAAAATTCTGCTAAGTCTGAGAATTCCTCAGCTTTAAACATCACTTAGTTGTTTTCCAAAGGCTACAACTATTGTTCTGTACATCCTATGGGTTAGTGCCTTATATCAATATTGATCACTCTCCTATGATCTACAAGATAGTATCAATTGCATCTCTGCTAGAGTCCATTAGCTTGCTCAAAACTTTGTTTGAAAAGTGCCACTTGATATTAATTCTATGAACATAAAAAAATCTATGAAAAAAAATCATCATATGGGGGCACTTGCTCAAAATCTACATACATACATGTACATATCGGGGGCACTTGCTCAATATCCTGAAAGTGCCACTTGATATTAATTCTATGAACATAAAAAATTCTATGAACAAAAAAATTCATCATATCAATAATTTCTATATACATACATCCATCCATCCATACATACACATACATATACATCTACATTATATATGAACAAAAAAATTAATAAACAAAAAAAATATTAATTCTTTGAACATAAAAAAGTCTATGAACAAAAAAAATTCATCATATCAATATTTTCATCCATCCATCCATACATACATATACATCTACATTATATATGAACAAAAAAATACATAAACATAATTAATAAACAAAAAAATGGATAGCGGGCCGGGGCGGCGGCGGCTCACAGCGGGGGCGGCGAGGGCTCGGGGAGGAGGGAGAGCGTGCGGGCTCGGGGGCGGCGACGGCGACGGCGGGGGCGGGGCAGGGGCGGCGACGGCGATGGCGGGGGCGGGGGCTCGGGGGCGGGGCAGGGGCGCGGGCTCGGGGGCGGCGACGGCGACGGCGGGGCAGGGGCGCGGCGACGGCGTCGGGGCAGGGCGCGGCGAGGGGAGCGGGCGACGGCGTCGGGGCAGCCTGGCGGCGTCGAGGTGCTCGGCGTCGTCGGGGGAAACTACAGATGAACTCTGAAAACTTCCTAAGTGCTGCTTATATACCCAGAGCATTGGTCCCGGTTCGTGGCTCCAACCGGGACTACCCTTTAGTCCCGGTTGTAGCCACCGACCGGGACTAAAGGTCATTTTCAGCAGCCCAAAGGGCGGGAAGCAGAGACCTTTAGTCCCGGTTGGTGGCTGCAACCGGGACTAAAGGGGGGCCTTTAGTCCCGGTTGGAGCCACGAACCGGGACCAAAGGCCTGCGGCTGGCACGGTGTCGGGCGGGTGGATGTTTAGTCCCACCTCGCTAGCTGGGAGGCGTCGAGAGTGGTTTATAAGCGCGGCTGCGCCAACCCTCTCGAGCTCCTCTCTTATGCAGGCCTACGGGCCTAAACACACTCTCTCTGCCTGTGGGCCTAGTGGGCCTGCTGCGGGCCTGCATCCTGGCCCAACTAGCGGGTTGGGTTTCTAGTCGTATGCAGGCCGTGGTGGCCGAGTAGGCGGCAATTTTTTTAATTTTTTTAATTTTTTTTACTTTTTAGTCCCGGTGAATAACTTTACTTTAAAAATAGATTTTTGAGTGATTCTTTTTCCTGCTGTTTAGTATTAGTGTGTTTTATCATTATATTCAATTTGGTAATTTTTAGGTTATTTTAAATGGGTGTTTTAATCAAAAACATATTTTGTTATTTTAGTTTGCTATTAAAGTTTCTAACAAAAAATACTTTATGAAAATTCTTTTTGCTATTAAAGTTTTGAACAAAAAATACTTTGATAATTTTAGTTGCATAAATTTTATTTAATTTTAGTTTCAAAAATACTTTTATAATAACTAGAGGTTTATAAAAGCTTTTTAGTTGATTCTTTTTGCTGTTGAAGAATATTATAGTTTTGTTTTAGTTGATCATAACAAAAAGGTCGAAAGTTTAATTGATTCTTTTTAGTTCATTCTTTTTGCTATTAGAGTTTTCTAAAAGCTTTTTAGTTCATTCTTTTTGCTATTAGTTCATTCTTTGAGCTAAATGACCCTGAAATTGAAAAGCAGTATAAATGAACTCTGAAAAGGTTGAAAGTTGGCATGGTATCATCATTTCAGCCACATAGCATGTGCTAAAAAGTTGGGAGGGTTACGGCAAAAACTGGATGCACTTCGTGTACAAAATGGACAATCTCTTTCGAAGTATCAGGGTTTCGGACGAAAACTCATATGTTACAAAGGCATTTCATTTTTTTAACTTATTTCAACTCCAGACTTTTTGTGCGTTCAACATGCACCATTCAAAGCCACATCATCAATTTTCAACCCTTTCTGACTTCATTTGCTATTTTTCATGCATTTACTGATTTTTTTAGCTAAATGACCCTGAAATTGAAAAGCAGTACAAATGAACTCTGAAAAGGTTGAAAGTTGGCATGGTATCATCATTTCACCCACATAGCATGTGCTAAAAAGTTGAGAGGGTTACGGAAAAAACTGGATGCACTTCGTGTACAAAATGGACAATCTCTTTCGAAGTATCACGGTTTCGGACGAAAACTCATATGTTACAAAAGGCATTTCATTTTTGACATGTAACTGCAGTGATATTCTAGATCAAAGCCATCATCAGAATAGTTGTGGAGAGAAAGTCTTCACTTTTTCTTCGCGTGTGTCCCTTGCTTATTGCGCCGTAACCATGGATAATCTTCATCGTTTAACAGGGTGCTTGGGTCAGCCTTCACTTTGAAGGGAGGAATTTCATGAAACTTTTCATAATCTTCAGACATGTCTGTCTTGCCCTCCACTCCCACGATGTCTCTTTTCCCTGAAAGAACTATGTGGCGCTTTGGTTCATCGTATGATGTATTCGCTTCCTTATCTTTTCTTTTTCTCGGTTTGGTAGACATGTCCTTCACATACAAAACCTGCGCCACATCATTGGCTAGGACGAATGGTTCGTCTGTGTACCCAAGATTGTTGAGATCCACTGTTGTCATTCCGTACTGCGGGTCTACCTGTACCCCGCCTCCTGACCGATTGACCCATTTGCACCGAAACAAAGGGACCTTAAAATCATGTCCATAGTCAAGTTCCCATATGTCCACTATGTAACCATAATATGTGTCCTTTCCCCTGTTGGTTGCTGCATCAAAGCGGACACCACTGTTTTGGTTGGTGCTCTTTTGATCTTGGGCGATCGTGTACAATGTATTCACATTTATCTCGTACCCTTGGTAAGTCAATACAGTCGAAGATGGTGTCCTGGCCAACGAGTACAGCTCATCTCCAACAATGTTGTCACCCATGAGATGTGTTTGCAACCAACTGCCGAAAGTCCTGATGTGTTCACATGTAATCCAGTCGTCACATTGCTCCGGGTGTTTGGAGCGCAGAATATTCTTGTGTTCATTGACATACGGGGTCACCAAGGTAGAATTCTGTAGAACTGTGTAGTGTGCTTGAGCCCAAGAATGCCCGTCCCTACATATTATTGAATCCGCTCCTAGCGTGCCTTTTCCAGTCAGTCTCCCCTCATACCGCGATTGAGGGAGACCAATCGGCTTAAGGTCAGGAATGAAGTCAACACAAAACTAAATGACCTCCTCTGTTTGCCGGCCCATGGAGATGCTTCCTTCTGGCCTAGCACGGTTATGAACATATTTCTTTAAGACTCCCATGAACCTCTCAAAGGGGAACATATTGTGTAGAAATACAGGACCCAGAATGGCAATCTCGTCGACTAGATGAACTAGGACGTGCGTCATGATATTGAAGAAGGATGGTGGGAACACCAGCTCGAAACTGACAAGACATTGCACCAAATCATTCTTTAACCTTGGTAGGATTTCTGGATCGATTACCTTTTGAGAGATTGCATTGAGGAATGCACATAGCTTCACAATGGCTAATCGAACCTTTTCCGGTAGAAGCCCCCTCAATGCAACCGGAAGCAGTTGCGTCATAATCACGTGGCAGTCATGAGACTTTAGCTTCTAGAACTTTTTCTCTGCCATATTTATTATTCCCTTTATATTCGACGAGAAGCCAGACGGGACCTTCATACTGAGCAGGCATTCAAAGAAGATTTCCTTCTCTTCTTTGGTAAGAGCGTAGCTGGCAGGACCTTCATACTGCTTTGGATGCATGCCGTCTTTTTCATGCACACGTTGTTGGTCCTCCCGTGCCTCCGGTGTATCTTTTGTCTTCCCATACACACCTAAGAAGTCTAGCAGGTTCACGCAAAGATTCTTCGTCACGTGCATCACGTCGATTGCAGAGCGGACCTCTAGGTCTTTCCAATAGGGTAGGTCCCAAAATATAGATTTCTTCTTCCACATGGGTGCGCGTCCCTCAGCGTCATTCGGAACAGATTGCCTGTCAGGACCCTTTCCAAAGATTACTTGTAAATCCTTGACCATATCAAGTATGTGATCACCAGTACGGAGGGCGGGCTTCTTCCGGTGATCTGCCTCACCTTTGAAATGCTTGCCTTTCTTTCGACATTAATGGTTGGTCAGAAGAAATCGACGATGTCCCAGGTACACATTCTTCCTGCATTTCTCCAAATATATACTTTCGGTGTCATCTAAACAGTGCGTGCATGCGTGGTATCCCTTGTTTGTCTGTCCTGAAAGGTTACTGAGAGCAGGCCAATCATTGATGGTTACAAACAGCAACGCATGTAGGTCAAATTCCTGCTATTTGTGCTCATCCCACACACGTACACCTTTTCCATTCCACGGCTGTAAAAGTTCTTCAACTAATGGCCTTAGGTACACATCAATGTCGTTGTCGGGTTGCTTAGGGCCTTGGATGAGCACTGGCATCATAATGAACTTCCGCTTCATGCACAACCAAGGAGGAAGGTTATAGATACATAGAGTCACGGGCCAGGTGCTATGATTGCTGCTCTGCTCCCCAAAAGGATTAATGCCATCTGCACTTAACCCAAACCATACGTTCCTTGCGTCACCTGCAAAGTCCCCCCACCTTCTCTCGATTTTTCTCCACTGCGACCCGTTAGCGGGTGCTCTCAACTTCCCGTCTTTCTTACGGTCTTCTTTGTGCCATCGCATCAACTTGGCATGCTCTTTGTTTCTGAACATACGTTTCAGCCGTGGTATTATAGGAGCATACCACATCACCTTGGCAGGAACCCTCTTCCTGGGGCGCTCGCCCTCAACATCACCAGGGTCATCTCGTCTGATCTTATACCGCAATGCACCACATACCGGGCATGCGTTCAAATCCTCGTACTCACCGCGGTAGAGGATGCAGTCATTAGGGCATGCATGTATCTTCTGCACCTCCAATCCTAGAGGGCATAGAACCTTCTTTGCTTCGTACGTACTGTCGGGCAATTCGTTATCCTTTGGAAGCTTCTTCTTCATTATTTTAAGTAGCTTCCCAAATCCGTTGTCAGATACACCATTGTTTGCCTTCCATTGCAGCAATTCCAATGTGGTACCGAGCTTTGTGTTGTCATCTTCGCAATTTGGGTACAACCCTTTTTTGTGATCCTCTAACATGCGATCGAACTTCAACTTCTCCTTTTCACTTTGGCATTGTCTCTTTGCATCAACAATGACCCGGCGAAGATCATCATCGGGCACATCGTCTGGTTCCTCTTGATCTTCAGCTTCCCCCGTTGCAGTATCACCGTATTCAGGGGGATAGTTGTCATCATCCTCTTCTTCTTCGTTGTCTTCCATCATAACCCCTCTTTCTCCATGCTTGGTCCAAACATTATAGTGTGGCATGAAACCCTTCTCAAGCAGGTGGACGTGAAGGGTTTTCAAGTTCGAGTAATCCTTCGTATTCTCACAGACAGGGCATGGACAATACATAAAACCATTCTGCTTGTTTGCCTCAGCCACTTCGGGAAATTTATGCAGGCCCTCAAGATACTCGGAGGTGCGTCGGTCACCGTACATCCATTGCCGGTTCATCTGCGTGCATTATATAATTAAGTGTATCAAAAACCATTACAGAACATCATGAATAGAGAAGTGACCAAATTAATACAAGTTCATCATCACATTAAAACCAAAGTACAGTAGTGATCAAATGTTATTAGTGAAAAAATAAATACATAAAGTTCATACATATATAGTTCTCATAAAACAACATATAGCTCTCTAGATCATCTAATTAAAACATACATTGAAACTATGAAAAATATTTAAATGCGATCATAATCGCAACTAAGGTAACAATTGATCCAACGGCATAATGATACCAAGCCTCATTATGAATGGCATATTTTCTAATCTTTCTAATCTTCAAGCGCATTGCATCCATCTTGATCTTGTGATTAGCGACGACATCGGCAACATGCAACTCCAATTCCATCTTCTCCTCCTCAATTCTTTTCAATTTTTTCTTCAAGTAATTGTTTTCTTTTTCAACTAAATTTAACCTCTCGACAAGAGGGCCGGTTGGAATTTCCGGTTCACATACCTCCTAGATAAAAACATCTATGTCACGTTGGTCGGCATAATTGTCATAAACACTACATGAAACAAATCATAATAAAAGATAATATACCACATCCGAATCATAGACAGGACGAGGGCCGACGGGGGCAGATACCAAAGTCATGGCACTATATAATAACAAACAATAATAAAAGTAAGAAAATTATACAAGTATCTTTCTAAATCATACAAGTAAGAATTTTTTTTCTTTTAAAAAGAAGATAAGAACAAGAGGCTCACCACGGTGGTGCCGGCGACGAGATCGGCGCGGGAGATCGACGGCGGTGAGGACGGGGACGGGGACGGCACCCTACACATGTGCAGACTCTAAGAAGTTAATTTCAGCTCAAATTGTGCATCTAAATCAAAAGAACTCCCACATACACTCCTCCACTAAAACCCACAAACCACTCTACTTTTACAGCATTTGAAATGAGCTAAACTAGCAGTGAGAGATGAAACGATGAAGTTGCTAACCTTTTAGAACTTGGGGAAGATGGAGCTTGGAGGTCGAGCTTGGAGAGGAGAAAGCTTAAGTGTGACTCGGGAATTTCATCGAACACCTCATGTGCATAGGAGGTGAGAGCAGAGTAGCACACACCTCCCACACCGGCCGGCCAAAAAACAGAGGAGTGAGCGGGCAGGGGAGAGCATATATATAGGCATCTCTTTAGTCCCGGTTCGTGGCTAGAACCGGGACAGAAGACACACCTTTAGTCCCGGTTCCAGCCATCAACCGGGACTAAAGGGGCTGCGCCAGGAGCGAGGACCTTTAGTCCCGGTTCGTGTCTAGAACCGGGACTAAAGGGGTCAGACGAACCGGGACTGGTGCCTGCCGTGGCCCGGCCGGCGCCTTGGCCTCATGAACCGGGACTGATGCACCCATTGGTCCCGGTTCGTAACAGAACCGGGACTAATGCAATTATCTGGCCTGGACCAAAGCCATGTTTTGTACTAGTGTCAGTCAATGATCATAGACATGAAAAATGGAGACAAGTGAATATCTATTGCTCCTCCATGATTTACTGAACATGTTCAACAAGACATAACTTACAAGTATATTTATGGAGAATCAGAAGAGTACAGTTGCAACAATAGAAATGAGTTCCTCCCGTACAGAATATAAAAGAGTTGGATATGTGCATTGCTGTAATGAGAGAGAAAAAGTTGTGCGAATCATCTAATTAAAGATGTGAATACTAATTAAGATTGATAAGAATTTGAGTCTGGTCAAATGGGTTGTGATTGCCTAATCAGGTGAAAGAGAAGCATATGCTACTTCTTCAGCACAACCCAGTCAGTACAAATATGACAACTGATGATCATGGGACGTCAACTAGATAGCAAGTTTAATTAGCAATCCAACGAAGTAAACGTCATCTAGGAACCAATCCCTCACCGTCTAGGTCAAGGAAGAAGACCTAGCGCGTGTGGCCGTCGGGATGCGTATTTCCGAACAAGTCCGTGCCGCTGGTCTTCAGCTCGGTAGCTGTTGGGGATGTTCCCCATGGTTTGACCAAGCCAGGAGGAATGACCCGGCCCATCACTTGGCGGCTCATGGGTCACCTCGCCAGGTATAACCCCACAGTATAACCCGCCCGTTCGGGGCCGGATTACCCAGTGGCGGCTTAAAGGATAAAGGACGCAGCGTACAAAGATCAGGAGGCCCATCAGGCGACTCATAAAGCAGGCCGGTTTAGGGCCCAATACTTGAGGCGGCGGCTCATCCAAGGACGTGATATGTTTTCCTTTCTTGAGGAGGACGATGAATAGGAAATAGATTAGATCACGGGTCATGTTACGATCCGGACTATGTTGTAAGCCTGGGGCCTCGACCTGTATATAAAGGCGAGCCCCCCGAGGCAGAAAGGCCAAGTTACAAGCTCTCGAGATTAGAGGTAGCAAAATAGCACCCTTATAATCGAGATCATCATCATCATCAATATCAATTAAGCAGGATGTAGGCTTTTACCTCGACCATGAGGGGCCGAACCTGGGTAAAACTCGCGTCTCTCGATTCCGACCAACCCCGTTCAAGCTACCACCTAGTTGCGATGACCTCACACCTAAGTTCTCCTACGAGGACATCTGCCGTGACAAAACCACGACAGTAGCGAACCCGTCGGAGTCCGGCACGGAGAAGGTCAGATGGTGCCTCTGGGAAGCTGTGCGGTTGGGACGCCCGCAGCCACCGGGGAGGAGACCATGGTGGCGGCGGCGGGGTCCAGGTCGATGATGTGTAGCGCGACGTCGGGGATGCCTGGGAGGCGGAGCCAAGCGACCTGGAAGTCGGAGTGGGAGGGCGAGGAGGCATGGAGTAGCAGCAGTGGGCTCCAGGAAGCACCGGATCTGGACTGACCGCCACCGGCGACGAGCGATAGGGAGATGAGCCGCCACCGGATCTGGCTCCAGGGAAGCAAGGGGCGTCGTTTGAAGGAGAAGGACTCGGGGGCAAATTAATGAGGAGCAATGGGACGTTTTAGCATAGAATTGTGTAACTATCAGTACAGATCCCTCCCCCTGCATCTGCATCGTTCGTTTCCATTCCCACGGTCCAGGTTTGTTTTTTCTATTTTTGCACCAGATGCTTAGATTCTATGCTAGTCGAGCTTGGATACTTACTGTTTTACATACCCGAGCTACAGTAGTACGTAGTATTTTTTTCAGAAAAGTGTGTAATCTGAAACCTGAAGTAGTCCTTCGTGCCAAAAAGGAAACAAATCTATACGCGCCACGAGAAGTAGATCAGGCCAAGGCCCTAGCTAGCGCCCAGCTTTATACATGAAAGCAGTCAGATCGAATCGATGAAATTGCCTAGTGCAGTTAACAATGGCTTCTCTGCAGTATGCATGGAGTTGCATTATTAGTGCCAATGCCAGTCTATAAGCTCCACGACAGACATGAGAATGACGAAACAGTCAGTTGATCTGATGTTGCACGAGCCCGGCCAGTACCGTTAGTTTGTCACTAATTGCAATGCTCAAATCGGTCGCCGTTCTAGCTTGCCTTGATGCGGTATCAGTTTCTGAAATATACTAACGGTAAGCTCCCTGGAGTTATCAATGGTATAGCATCCCAGAAGTAAAGACTTGCAACAAACTGAGGCCTGGTAGAGCTCAGTGACTCTCGGCCGGCCAACGAAGATTCTCTGCGATGCTGACCGTCGGATCTGGGGCTGATTTCGTCTCGGTCGTCGGATATTTACCCTGATTGCTCTCAGCCGCCTTATAAACTTCCAATTGCACCTCCTGTAATGTCTGCTGAATTATAGATGGGCTTTAGGCCCATATAAATAATACTCCCTCCGTCCCAAAATAAGTGATTCAACTTTGCAGTACAAAGTTGAGTCACTTATTTTGGGACGGAGGGAGTAATTCCTTAAACTTTCAAAGGCCCATGTGGAGTGTAATGACATGGTGGTGGAAATTTAGTACCACCTCACGAGTGGATGAGAGTTGAGACTCCTTTATAAGGGATTCTTTTACACATGCTTGTAGCTTGAGATGATGAGTGGTTGCCGCGTGATCCTCCTCCATCGCCCGCCTCGCCCCGTGCGCGCGTCGTGTTTCTTGAACGAGCCGAGCTCAAACCTAGGTTGTTGCCGACTTGGGCGTGTGCCCAGCCATATGTCTCCCTACCCGTCATCTTATATATTGGAGGGTCGGCAACCTGATCGTCACCCAGATCAGATCACATCTGCTCTACCCCATCATGCACAACACATCGTCGTTGTTTCTGCTTCCGACGATTTTAACACGTCAACCGCATGCGCAGTTGTACGGGAGAGCAGACCTCCGAAACCGCGCCTTTTGTGATCATGCACCGGGAGAAAAGCGATTAGGTTTTTGAGGAGCGTCTCAGGCGCGACTCCTCGCCACTATTTGTCTGCCATCCTCTACATCGACTCTGTCCTCGACCTTCCCGACATCGACATGGGTGAAAACTTCGAGATCGCCAAGAAGAAGGCTATCACGGATGCTGCCCCCCACCCTGTGGCTTTGACCTGGCCAACAGAAGGGTATGATCTCTTCATCCCTCTCTGTTTATCCTTGTGTTAGGGCATCTCCAACACGGACCCCCAAAATGCCCGCAAACGTCCTGACCGATGTGTCCAAACGTAGTTTGCCATCCAACGTGGTATCCCATTGGTCCACGGATGCTTTCGGTTGTCCGAAATCCCGCACCGGATGCAAACCAGGGGAGCCTAGTGGGCGTCCGGACTGCGGCCATTTACACGTCCGACACCATGGTCCCACCCCAAAACCTCTTCGCCTGAAAAACTCTCCGCCCAAAGCGGTTGCTGTGCATTCATGCCGGTCAGCGCCGCTCCAAAGCAGACGAGACTCCATGACATTGATGCTGATCTGCACAACGCGACCGAACGAGTGGGAGGCGCCACCTCAATGCCGACGCGGCAACCGAGAAGCCTACTCCTGTGGGTGTGCCACATTGAAGCCGGCTCCCCGCCCGTTCACCTGGCCGCGTCTATTTAAGCACGGCTCCGGCGCCGTCCACACCACACCTCACATTCTCTCCTCTCCGCCCTGCTCTAATCCGCTCCTCTCTATCTCCAGTCACCATCCTTGATGATGCCGAAGTCGTGGTTCTCCGCACCTGCAGGTGGCAGCAGCGCGTGAAGCAGGAGCATCCCCCCCCCCCCCCCCCCCCCCCGTGTGCAACTGCAACGTTCAAACCGGACACCGCGTGAAGGAGGAGCTGGCGTCAGCACCGCACAGTTGGTACAGCCGCATCGACCGGCCAGCGTCACCGCCGCACACCGTCTGGCGCGGCAAAGCCGTGAAGGAGGAGGTGCCCCACGCGACCGCTAAGGTGCGCGGGCACCTCCTCCAAAAACTTGGTGGTTGCGGCGATGGTGGCTCCTCTTCGTCGCGAAGCATCGTGGCGACTGAGGAGAGGGCGGCCAGGGAGACGGCGCGACGGGAGCGCTGCAACGTGGCATGCCGCTCGGCCTTCACGAAGTCCTATGAGGCGCCGGCCTGGGTCAGTGCGGATCCCGACCCCGCGAAGGCCTGGGTCTATGACCGATCACTAACCACCGCGGAGACGTTCGCGCGGCAACATCGGCGCCTCGACGGGGCCCTCGGCATGATCGGCGAGGAGTGATCACTCAGTGAGACCGACACCGCCGCCGGTAGGGGAAAGGGCAGGGCTCCCCGGCAAGGGTCGGCGTTTGCCGAGGCGGCCCTCCACACATCGCGGGAGGAAGCAGAGCATGAGCCCAGGCGGCGGGTGGCAGTGCTTCCGCGCCCTTCCGACACTAGAAGGACCACTCCGATGAAGACAACAACGACGAAGGCACGGACGGCGACGGAGGTGCCGCCGGCCAGCCCGGCCACGCGTATGAGGTCACCGTCCGCTACAAGCCAGTTTCGGGCTTTTTTAGATTTTATTAGTTGAACGGACGGAATATCGTTCGGTTTATGTAAAATATATCGAACTTATTTCTGTTTGAATGAATTCCATCGATTTTGCATGGATTACGTCTGAATTTGTTTGTATCACGGGCGGACATTTACTGCTAGCGTTGAATGGCTGGCTCCCATATGATATGTCCGTCTTTGAGGGCTGAGGTTTGGAGACGCCCTTAGCCGTACTAATTGTTTGCATGGATGTGTGCGCAGTACATGCTCACCTGTAAAGCTATCAATATGATTTTAATATTGTTTTCATCATGATTTATTATGGATTAAATCAATCAAAAAATTGCTAATTTATCCAACAATTTCTTTACCCAATTCAGTGTCGATCTCTTTCCTCCTCCACAAGAAAAGCTCTTCTCCTCCTGTTGGCGCCGCCGCCGTTCCGCCCATCTTTGATGGCCTCTAGGCCATGGAGGTGCGGAGGATCTCGGCCCCCCGCCGGCGGGAGGGACCCCGTTCTCGTTTTTGTTAGGTTCAGTGTCTTGGTTGGGGTTGTGTGGCGGCGATGTCCCTTAGTAGGAATAATGTCTCCCACGTTCTATCCCCGTCCCGATGGTGCGTCTAGCATCGTCGGAGGGCGCGTGGAGGTGTGTCTCCGTCGGATCTCGCGGGATTCGGTCGGTGCTGGTCTTTGGTGGATCTGTTTGGATCCGGTTTTCGTTCGTCTTCGTTCGGGTGTTTACACGTTTGACCCTTCTGATCTACGACTTTCTTCATCGGCGATGGTTGTTACTCTGGTGCGTTGGTCCTATGGGGCCTTAGTATGACGACTTCCCGATTGTCTACTACAACAAGGTTTGCCCGGCTCCGGTGAGGGAGGGGCGATGACGGCGGCGCGTCTTTGGCTCGCTCGAGTGCTTGTAGTCATCGCTAGATGGTCCACGGACATGGTTGTAATTTTATTACCCCTGTTGTTCTTTGTACTGCTATGATTAAAGATGAATAGATTGGAAGTTTCTCGGAAAAAAAAAGAGAAGCAGTGTCGCCGTGGTGGAATATATCACAATGATACGGATATCCGTACTCTTATTGTACTGTTGGAGTAGTTACTTGGACAGATAAACGGATTGATCCGTGATTAATTAATTTCAAGCACTTGTCCCTCTAGCTGCAGATGGAACTCGCAGAAGATCGTTTCATTGATTGGCTTGATGCTGCAGATCGGCTACTCCTTCGAGGAAGCTCCCCTCCAATTAACATTGCACAACATGAACTATCCATTAACTCAAGTCAAATCTGACATGCTTTTTAAACTCAATATATGCATGGCACGATGCTCTAGAGATAACCATGCATGTAAGTTTACTCCCACTATGGATATGGAGTAACCCTAGAAGGAAGCAAAGGTGCAGGAAGCTGCTGGCTTACAATGGAGATTAACCAGTTTACTGTCAGCTGTCAAGTCGTCGCCTACTCGGTCAAACAAGATTAGCGTGATCGGGAGCTGATACGCTACGCTTGACATAAAAAAAATAACCCACTAGGTCAAGCACAAGCACGGCTCCAACGTGCATTTGCAAGATCACCTCAACACTATAAATACCCATGCATTCCCATGGTCTACCATCAACCGATCTCATCTAGCACTTGGCTACACTCTCACAATGGCTGCCATTAAGCTTGTGTCACTTAGCTTGGTTGTGCTCCTGAGCATTGGGTTAGCCAGCGCCACTAGGGTAGTTAGATACGCCAGCTCAACTGGGACAGGCTCAGGAGGGGGGAATGGTGGTGGGACTGTGAACGGCAGCGGTGGAGGGGCTGGGAGTGGCCATGGGAATGCCTACAGTGGCAGTAGTGGAGCCCATGCAAATGCGGGAGGGGGCGGTAGCGGGGGTGGTGCATCGCAGGAAGGAGGCACCGGGTATGGCGCTGGGTCCGGCGACGGCTCAAGCTCTAGCCAAACGAGCGATGGAGGATATAGTTATGGTGGAGAAACTTATGCAGGCGGTAATGGTGGCGGCGGCGGCGGAGGACAGGCAGCGGGCCCTGGCTCCAGCGGTTACGGAACCGGTGGCGGTGCCGGTTCTGGCTCTAGCGAGGCAAGTAATGGCTGGTCCCAATATGCGAATGCAAATGCTAACGGTAATGGTGGAGGCACGGGAGTTGGTCAGAACGGCGGCAGCGGTGGCGGCACGGGAGATGGCAGCGGTTATGGTGATGCATACCCTTGAAGTTATCTCTATGTGATAGTAGATCTGAAGATGGAGCCTAAACTTTCATGTTTTTTTCTTTCTGTTTGCACCTTGTGGCCTCGTTAGTTTGCAACGTTTAACTTCTTGTATGCTTTCATGTATTATGGATGAATCAATAAAGGGCCCCATCAACTTGTGTTATTACTCTTGGCTACCTTGGAATTTCAATTCATGTTTCTTGTCTAATTCATGTTGGTCAAAACTTGCACCAAACAATATATATAGCGCCAACTAAATATGTAGCGGCATCCCAATTCAATATTTCTTGTCTCCGTAGATCAGCGTTTAACTTCTTGTATGCATTCATGTATTATGGACGAATCTAAAGGTGCCCCAAATGTCTTGTAGATGGAATTTGCACCAACACGGTCAATATTCCATATGCTCCATGTATATGTATAGGGCGTTGTCCCAATCCGGCATTCCAATTTGAAATAGGCGGTTTTGAAAACTCAAAATCCCACTAAAAACAAGATTTGTTTACGGTATATGTTCAAGGGAGTCATATTGACAAAAGACAATATAGGGTGTCAGTGATGTTTGCTCATGCTGCACAGGTGACTCACAGGAGCTCGACAACCAGACAGTTCGTGGGCACAGTCCAAACAACCGAAAAAGCTTAACAGTTTGTCCGGAGAGAGAACATATATACCATGGCGCGATGCTCATAGGCTGATGGTGACAGGCCAATCATATCGCGGTGGATGAAACAACTGCGAATTTGACTAGGGGTGACTAAAGAGAAACAAAAAGTTCTTTCAAATTCATATATGCGGTCAATGTTGAGTACCGTTAACTCTTATATGGGGCATCTAATAAGATAATTCTCCACTCTCATGCAGACTTGTGATCGTTGTGTGATGTCGTTAAACGAATACTCAAACTAGAGTGAATAACTTTATTTTTCTGGAGCATTGACTATGACGAAGAAAATATGAAATAAAGTTCCAAGTGGGGTCATGTGGTGTCTGGGAGTAGCAGCGGTACTCATGGTATAAACTCAAGTTCAATGTAGATGGAAGTTTGACGCATGGAAATTTAAGGCGTCAAAGAATATTCACCAAGGTGGAGTTGTTGAAATTGTATCGAATATTTTGTACAAGGTAAGTTAAAATAGGACTTGGGAGTCGTGAGTGTTTAGATAAGGTATGGGGTTGTGTTAGAGTAGGACACTTGTATCCTAAGGGCATCTCCAATGCCGACCCCCAAACCTCCTCCATCAGTCCAGACCTAGTTGTTCGGACCCCGCAAGCCATCCAATGACGTCCCCCATCGGTCCGCGGACCACTCCGGACTGCCGGTTTCTCACAAACTGGAACCAAACCAGGAGGGCTTTGCGGGAGTCCGGGCACCAGCCACATACGACTCCGACACCCTAGGCCCACCTAAAACTAAGGCGGAGCCTGCGCTTTTGTAGCTGGCCGCACTGTTTTGCGATCAAATCCTCTTTCTCAACACTCCTCTCTTCCATCCCACCGCTCTCCACCCAATTCCGACACTTTTCTGCCGCCGCCGCCGCATGGACCCGTACGAAAGGTGCCGGAGACAGCGGTGGTGGAGGATCCGGCGATTGCGCTCACCCGAAAGATCATCTCGGAGACACGGCAAAACCGCCGCCTCAAAGCAAAGGCAGAGGCGGCGCCGCTCAAGAAGCAGAAGGCCAGCAAAGGTGGAGGTGGCGGTGGACATGCAGGTGGCGGAGGTGGTGGAAGGCGGAGCCTGGGACGCGGGGCGCCGCTATCGTCGCCGTTCGTGCAGACGTCACCCTGGCCGGAGTAGTACAAGGCTCCCTACTTCTATGCCGCTAAGCAGCTTGGTAGGCAATCCCCGGTATCCGCCACCGGGCACGTGCCTTACTACTTGGATGTCAACACAGCGCACTGCTTTTCTCGAAGTCTGCATTGCCACAGCTTGTCCGGGCGCGGACGCCAGGCGTAGAGCACCTGGGTGCTCGCACGCTGTTCGCAGGTATGCCTCGAGCGGGCGAGCCATCGCACGATGATGCAGGCGGCAGGTGTTTGAGTTGATCCATGACAAAGGCGGAGGCGGAGGTTGCTACGAGGACGGGCAGGTGGATAACTCGGTGTCCACGCAGCCGTGCACGTACACCCTGTCCGGCACGTACACCCAGTCGGGCTCGCAGCCGGACTACACCCCGCCTGACACGTACAGGTAGCCGGACACATACACCCAGTCGGGCACAGACACACAGCAGCCGGATTGGACCATCGATCGGACAACAAGAGCAGGAAGAGGACGGCGACGACGATGATCTGGATGAATTTGCTGTTGATCCAAAGAAAATGGGTAGAGGGCAAAGCTTCAACATGCGAGAGGACGAGTTGTGCAATGCGTTGTTGGCCACTAGCATCACGATCCATGGCACAGAGCAAAAGGGATCAAAATTTTGTGCCAACATTCACACTTGGTTCCATGAATTTTTAACTATTTCATACTGCCTCCGTCATAATGCAACGTGCATACTTTTTGTCAAAAGTCAGGCACTACAAACTTAAAATATGCACACTTAAAATAGCAAATGCATATATTTTCGCAAAAGATAATAGCAACAAATGTGTATCATTGGATACATCATCGTGAAAATTTTATGTTGCGTATGTTTGAAATTATATATATGAATAGTTCTTTTTGTAAACTCAGTCAATTTTTATTGTTTGGTTTGATTTTTTTCAGAAAATCCAACGCATTACATTATAGAACGGAAGAAGTATTTGTTATTGCTTAGAAATAGTATCCAGGACATCTCCAACGCCGACCCTCAAATCGTCCTAACCATACGGAACGCGACCGGTCCGGACATGATATCTTTTGCAAATCGAAAACAAACTGGGGGATTACGGGCGTCCTGACCGCCGCCACATTGCTCTGGCCCACCCAATAACCCCTCCCGCCTTGTAACTCCCCGGACACACTCGCCGGCGGTCGTTACTCCTGGCGGGATCTAGACTGGCCCCACAGATCAATACTAGTCTTTCCAACGCACTTTGTCCCCACTCGTGCGCACCCGGGATTAAACTTCCCGGTCGGTCACCCATTCTGAAACTACTCCAGCTGAGCACGCTTAATTTGGGAGTTCTTTCTGAATGGGCTCCTGGAAAAGAAGGAATTCCTTATTGATATGAGTAGTCTATCATCCCTATTATGCCAGGCTATCACATACACCCCCACTCAGAGTGGGGCGATGTCCTCGTCGGGCACAGGAACGTTCCCTCTTGGCACATACGTCTGTGCATTCAGTCCGGCACATGTGACATGCCCTGTGCCACGATGGGTCACAAATGTCATGCACAACATGACCGCGCACCTGTCCGCAAACATCCGTGTAACCGCGAGGGTCGGCTCTGATACCAACTTGTAACGCCCCGGACACGCTCGCTGGCGATCGTTATTCCTGGCGGGATCTAGACTGGCCCCACAGATCAATACTAGTCTTTCCTATGCACTTTGTCCCCACTCGTGCGCACCCAGGATTAAACTTCCCGGTCGGTCACCCATCCTGAAACTACTCCAAGCTGAGCACGCTTAACTTGGGAGTTCTTTTTGAATGGGCTCCCGGAAAAGAAGGAATTCCTTATTGATATGAGCAGCCTATCATCCCTATTATGCCAGGCTATCACACGCCTCTCCCACGCTTTTCATCCAATGCCCGCGTCGCTTGCCGCGTCGTATTCATGTCGAGAAGAGCATGCAGCGGTAGGCATTGATGCCGAGCGACATGATCGGACGGGAGGGCGATGCTGACGGACGCGACCTCTCGGGCATCGCCGCTTCAATGCGGACGCCGCGTCCCGAGAAGCCAACTCCCGCCGCTGCCTCTGCATTGAAGCGGGCTGGCGGACCCTTCGCCTGACATGGCCGCGGCTATTTAAACCGTGCACCGACGATGCACATATCCACATTGCCTCCTCTTCAAGCCCCTCCTCCTTCCCGAGCATCTTCAACTCTGGCGATGCCGAAGTCCTGGTTCATCGCGACAATAGGCGGAGGCGGCGGCAGTTATTCGCCATGTGGTTCATGTTGCCGCCGCCCTCGCTCGCCGGGCCCCTTGCCATCCATGGCGGCCGATGATACGTCTCCAACGTATCTATAATTTTTTATTGTTCCATGCTATTATAGTATCAATCTTGGATGTTTTATATGCAATTATATGCAATTATATATCATTTTTTGGGACTAACCTATTAACCTAGTGCCTAGTGCCAGTTGCTGTTTTTTTTGCCTGTTTTTGCCTTTTCAGAAAATCATTATCAAACGGAGTCCAAACGAATAAAAAACTTTGGATTATTTTTTTCTGGACCAGAAGGGACCCTAGAAGCTTCGGGAGAAGACCAAACGAGTCACGAGGGAGTGACAAGCCCGGAGGGCACGCCCCCAGGCTTGTGGGCCCCTCATGGCACCTCTTGACCTAATTCCAGCGCTATAAATTCCCAAATATTCCCAATATACCAGAGAGATAGACGAGAAAACTTTTCCGCCGCCGCAAGCCTCTGTTCTTCCGCGATCCCATCTGGAGGCCTTTTCCGGTACTCTGCCGGAGGGGGAATCGATCACGGAGGGCTTCTACATCAACCTTGTTGCCCTACCGATGATGTGTGAGTAGTTTACCACCGACCTATGGGTCCATAGCTAGTAGCTAGATGGCTTCTTCTCTCTCTTTGATGTTCAATACAATGTTCTCCTCGATCTCCTAGGAGTTCTATTTGATGTAATCTTCTTTTGCGGTGTGTTTGTTGGGATCCGATGAATTGTGGGTTTATGATCAGATTATTTATGAGAAATATTTGAGTCTTTTCTGAACTTATTTATGCATGATTGTTATAGCTTTGTATTTCTCTTCGATCTATCCGTTTGGTTTGGTCAACTAGATTGATTTATCTTGTAATGGGAGAGGTGCTTTGTGATGGGTTCAATCTTGCGGTGTTCTATATCCCAGTGACAGAAAGGGACAAGACACGTATTTCTATTGTTGTCATTAAGGATAAAAAGATGGGGTTTAATCATATTGCTTGAGTTTACTTTGTCTACATCATGTCATCTTGCTTAAGGCGTTACTCTGTTTTCATTAACTTAATACCCTAGATGCATGCTGGATAGCGGTCGATTGGTGGAGTAATAGTGGTAGATGCAGGCAGGAGTCGGTCTACTTGTCTCGGACGTGATGCCTATATACATGATCATTGCCTTGAATATCGTCATAACTATGCGCTTTTCTATTAATTTCCCAACAGTAATTTATTTACCGACCATATGTTATGCGTTCGAGAGAGAAGCCTCTAGTGAAAACTATGGCCCCCGGGTCATTTATCCATCATATATAAAATCAAAAATACCTTGCTGCAATTTTATTTCCTTTCTTTTATTTTGCAATTTACTTTTCTATCTATCACTATCAGAATTATTCCTTGCAAGTAACCGCCAAGGGGATTGACAACCCTCTTGTTTGCGTTGGGTGCAAGTATTTGCTTTTGTGTGTGTAGGTGCTGCTAACGAGGTTCTGTGTGGTTCTCCTACTGGATTGATAACCTTGGTTCTTAACTTAGGGAAATACTTATCTCTAGTGTACTGCATCATCCTCTCCTCTTCGGGGAAATCCCAACGCAGATCACAAGTAGCAGGAAGAATTTCTGGCGCCGTTGCCGGGGAGACATCACCAAAACCTATCAAATACCTTCGCACAATCTATCTTCTACTTGATCTACTTTTATTTGCATTTTTATTTTCATTTGCCTCTCGTTTTCATCTCCCCCACTTCTCATTTTTTTTTTTTACAAAAACACAAAAATATCTTTTGTTTGCTTGTTTGCTTGCTTGCTATGATTGTGTGACTCAAGAAAAAAAAATTAAAGGCATATGGATCCTCATTCACTTGCTAATCTTTTCAAAAAACCCAATTATGATGAACCAATTGCTAGTGAGTTGAGCGCACTTGATTATCTTTATGAAGTTTTGCTTGAAAATCGTGAACCTTAAAATTATGATGAAGTGTTAAACGAAGAAATTTATAAAGTGATTCATGATATGATGTAGGGTGGAACCCTAATTTGGTGATCTTTCCACACTTGGAGGGGGAAAAGAGAGGAACAACAAAATCAACCAAGGGAAATCACTCAAACAAACCCAAATCACACATCCACTAGGATAGCATACATGAGATCCACAAGTATACAAGGACAATCCAAGGAAACAAGCACAAGGTGAAGTTCTTCCCACTCCAAAGGAGGTGAGGTCTTGGTGATCTAGGTGAGATCCTTCTCCCTTAGGAGGTCTTGATGATCCTATGATGGGGATCCTTCTCCCTAGAGAGGTCTTGATTCCCCAAGAGGAGATACAAGGAGCAAAGCTCTACTCAATGTCTCAATATACTTTGCTAACCCTAGAAAGGATGAGAAGGAGGTCTATTTATAGTCTAGGACGAAGTGGGGGTGAGTGGAAGAGATTACACGGCCGAATGACCTAAAGTGCACTGCCAAGGGCCAGATGTCGTCCCAGCTTCTGTAATGGGGGGGCAGATTTCCGGGCAGAGGCCGGATGTCCGGGCCTTGTAGCTGCTTCACGGCTGGGCTGCTACTGTTGTGCTTCTCTTCAGGGGCCGGATGTCCGGCCGCTGCAATTTTTCAGCGGTCTTCCTCCTCGCGCACGTCCGTTCGTGTACTTGTCGACTTGGTCTTCGTTCCGAGCATTCCCGAGGCGGTCTTCTTCATACCTGATCACACATAGCACTTTGGTTTGAGGTAGTAGCCATGTCTCACACGAGTCAAATGGAAGTTCACTAAGGAGAGATGTCACCTCGGTTTCGAGAGCTCTTGCACGTGCTCGTGTCATTGGTCCGCTTGGCACTTGAGGACACTAGGAAGGTCCATGGGGATGACCGTGGGATGCTCCACATCATCTCCCCCCCCCTTAAAAAATATCCGTCCTCGCATCGGAATCCACATCACCATGGAAGGGAGATAATTCCTTGACGTTGAATGTGTCGCTCATGTTGTACTTGTCGCGAGGGATGTCGATCTTGTAGGCATTGTTGTTGTAGCGTGCTAGCACCTTGAAGGGTCCATCGGCTCGGGGTAGTAGTTTGGACTTGCACTCATTGGGGAAGCGGTCTTTGCGAAGGTGTAGCCACACAAGATCTCCGGGGTTGAACACCATGGGGTGCTTGTTGATGTTGACCTTGGTCGTGAGTCGGTGTACTTGGCGTTCGATCGCGTGCCTTGTATCTTCGTGCATCTTCTTGAGGTAGCTCGCTCATGCACTCGCATCCATGTCGATGCGCTCTTGTAGAGGTAGCGGTAGAATGTCCAATGGGGACAACGGGTTGAAGCCGTAGACGACCTCGAAGGGGGACTTGCCGGTAGTAGAGTGTCGTGCTCAATTGTAGGCGTACTCGGTGATGGTTAAACATTCCTCCCACTCCCTTATGTTTTTCTTGATCAACACGCGGAGTAGTGTGGATAGAGTCCGGTTCGTGACCTCCGTTTGGGCATCGGTTTGAGGGTGATATGCCGATGAGAATAGGAGCTTGATTCCGAGCTTGGCACATAGTGTCTTCCAAAAGTAGCTAAGGAACTTGACGTCTCGGTCCGACACGATCGTCTTTGGCACTCCATGCAATCGCAAGATTTCCCTACAAAAGAGATTTGCAACATGTGAAGCATCGTCTATCTTGTTACATGGAATAAAATGTGCCATCTTAGAGAAACGGTCCACAACGACAAATACCGAATCTTTGCCGTTTTGAGTTCTAGGCAAACCAAGCACGAAATCCATACTAATATCTTCCCATGGATGATAAGGAATAGGAAGTGGCATATATAGACCATGAGATTGAGCTTTGGACTTAGCTTTGTGGCATGTAGAGCACCGGTTTGTGTAGCGTGACACATCTCAAAACATCATAGGCCAAAAGTAGTTCTTGGAGAGCGTAGCAAATGTCTTGTCGCGTCCGAAATGTCCCATGAGTCCTCCACCGTGAGCCTCTTGCAAAAGAAACAAACGAAGAGAAGACTCGGGGATACAAAGTTTGTTAGCTCGCATAAGATAATCATCTTTCAAATAGTATCGCTCCCAAGTGTTGTGTGATAAGCATTTGGCATATGGAATCGCAAATGAAGCATCATGCGCATACAAGTCTTTAATGTGCTCAAATCCTATAACATTCAACTCAAGTTTAGTAACTAGCGTGCACTTGCGTGAAAGAGCGTCTGCCACAACATTTTCCTTACCTTTGATATACTTAATAACATAAGGAAATGACTCAATAAACTCACTCCATTTTGCATGACGCTTATTCAATTTTGTTTGACCCTTAAGGTATTTAAGCGTTTCATGATCCATATGGATGACAAACTCACGTGATCGAAGATAATGTTCCCACACATGCAATACTCTTACTAAAGCATATAACTCTTTGTCATAGATGGGGTAGTTAAGTTGCGCGCCGAAAAGTTTTTCGCTAAAGTATGCAATTGGTCGCTTCTCTTGCATCAACACACCACCAATACCATTACCACTAGCGTCACAATGCACTTCAAAAGTTTTACCAAAGTTGGGTAATGCAAGTAATGGAGCATGTGTAAGCAAGTTTTTAAGCTCATGAAATGTGGCATCTTGAGATGGACCCCAAACAAATGGTGCATTCTTCTTACTCAATGCGTGCAATGGTGCTAAAATCCTTCACAAAGCGACGATAAAAGCCGGCTAAGCCAAGGAAACTACGCACTTGAAGCAAATTGGTTGGTTGCGGCCAATTCTTAATAGCATCAATTTTAGTTTCATCCACTTGAACACCCTTAGAGCCTTAGAGGAGACAACAAAGCCCAAGAAAACAAGCTTATCAACACCAAAAGTGCATTTTCCTTGTTAGCATAAAGTTTCTCTTTTCTAAGAACTTGTAAGACGTCTCGAAGGTGTTTCACATGATCCTCAAGAGTTTCGCTAAAAACAAGGATGTCATCAAAGTAAACCACAACACAAATGCCAATGTATGGACGAAGAACATAATGCATCACACGCATAAAAGTGCTAGGAGCTTGTGATAAACCCATAGGCATGACTAACCATTCATACAAGCCAAATTTGGTTTTGAAAGCCATTTTCCATTCATCACCTTCTTGCATGCGTATTTGATAGTAGCCACTTTTAAGATCAATTTTAGAGAAAATTGTGGCTCCACTAAGTTCATCAAGCATGTCATCTAGGCGTGGAATGGGGTTGTGATATCTAACGGTGATAGCATTTATGGGACGGCAATCGGAACACATGCGATAGGTACCATCTTTCATAGGCACAAGAATTACTGGAACGGCACATGGACTCAAGCTCTCGCGTACATACCCATTCTCCATTAGATGTTGGACTTGCCGTTGAATTTCTTTGGTCTCGTCGGAGTTGACGTGGTAAGGTGCCTTGTTCGGTAGAGGTGCGCTGGGGATGAGGTCGATGCGGTGTTCGATTCCGCAAAGTGGAGGAAGTCCGGGAGGTAACTCATCGGGAAACACGTCCGCGAATTCCTGCAATAAATGAGACCATACCAAAGGAAGATGTTGTGAAGTATTAGTCCACACCACTTCATCTTTGCACACAAGCACAAAGTGAAGAACACTTGATGGGCCCTCACTCACATCCATCAAATCTCTTTTGGTGGCTAAAAGAACTAGGTCTCTCTTGTCACTCATCGTGGAGTCGCTCATTTTTGGCTTGTGGCGCTCACTCTCTTTTTGTTGGTTCACTCGCTCACTTGTCTCTCCACGATGGGTAGATGCTTGCTTGTCCGCGATGACTTCACTTGGTGTCATAGGTCGAAGAACGAATTCCTTGCCCTTCATCTTGAAGCTATAGTGATTGGTCCGTCCGTTGTGGATGACGCCGCGGTCGAATTGCCAAGGTCTTCCAAGGAGGAGATGGCACACGGACATAGGAACCACATCACACTCCAAGTTGTCTTCGTAGGCGCCAATCTTGAAGGACACTTGGACGGTGTGCTCCACTTGAATGGTGCCGGAGTCGCTAAGCCATTGGACCTTGTATGGGCGAGGGTGCTTCTTCTTGACCAATTGGAGCTTGGTACATAACTCTTCACTTGCCAAGTTGTGGCAACTTCCGCCGTCGATGATGACCTTGATGGAACGTCCTTGGATACCCGCTTTGGTATGGAAGATGTGGCAACATTGGTCTTCATCTTGATGTTGTTGAAGTGTCAAGACCTTGGAGACAACAAGAGCGGGGCTCGAATCATTGTCGCAAAACACTTGATCATCTTCATTCACTTGTCGATGCATGGCCACGTGCTCAAGTGCTTCCATTTCTTCTTCACTCATAGAGTCATAGGTGCCATCGGCGTTGAGGATCATAGTGCGTCGTGTTGGGCATTCAAAAGATTTGTGGCCTCGGCCCTTGCAAGTGAAGCACTTGGTGTCACTTGTTTTGTCGGTGGCATCCGTAGGAGTTGTTGATGACGAAGCTCTTGTCTTGGAGTTGCTTGTAGTAGTAGGAGGACGACTCGAAGATGTCGAAGGGGTCTTGTAGCTTGGCTTGTCACCGGTACTTTGTGTAGCTCGAGTCGTTGGAGGAGGTGTCGTAGTCGTTGAAGCTTGAGTGTAAGAACCGTAGGTCTTGGAAGAGTACTTGGAGTACTTGGAGTACTTGTAATCCTCTTGCACTTGACGCTCCACTTTGGTGGCTTGGTGCACTAGCTCAAGGAGGTTGGAGTAGGGTTGAAAGTCCGCAATTTTCTTGATTGGATGGTTGAGACCATTCAAGAAACGCGCCATAGTTTGTTCATCATCTTCCTTGACGTTGCCTCGTATCATTGCAATCTCCATTTCTTTGTAGTATTCTTCAACCGACTTGGTGCCTTGCTTGAGGAGTTGAAGTTTCTTGAAGAGGTCGCGGCTATAGTGTGTAGGCACAAAGCGAGCTCTCATGACATCCTTCATTTGAGTCCACGTTGTGATAGGTGGTTCGCCTTTCTCTTGGCGTCTCTCGATCACTTGCTCCCACCAAATGAGAACATAGTCTTGGAACTCAAGCGATGCCATGGCTACCTTCTCTTCTTCGTCAAAGTTTTGTAGACGGAATATCTTGTCCACCTTTAAGGCCCATGAGAGGTAGTCTTCGGGGTCGTTGCTTCCAGAAAACTTGGACATGTTGAACTTGAGCTTGCCGTAGCGTTGTTCATCATTATGCCGGTGTTGTCGTCGTTCTTGTCTTGGAGGTGGGTCATCATCCCCATTCTCTTCTTGCTCTACGCGGTTGGCTTGACGGTGGGGACGAGGTACTCTTGCCCGGTTCCTCCTTTCTTGATTCTCTTCATGGTGTGCGGCTTCTTCTTGGAGACGTGCCTCTTCTTTTTCACGCATACGACGGTTACGTTCGTCGAGGGCATGGTTAGCGGCACGAAGGGCACGTTGTGCTTCGAGGGCTTGTTGTTGACGACGTTGTTCCTCTTGCCGAAGTGGGTCGCCGTCTTGAGTATCTTGTTGTTGACGTCGTGGAACTTGCTCTTGGTGCGTGTCATCTTGAACTTGATGGCATTGACGTTCGCGCTCTCGAAGTCGTTGTTGCAAACCATTGCCATGTAATGGATTTTGGCGAGCTTGATGTTCTTGCCGAGGATGTAGACGAGCTTGAGGAAGACTTGCATATGATGATGAATCCAATGAATGGCGTCTTGACCGTGTTCTCCTTGTCGATGACGAAGTTGAGGAAGCACGGTCAATCATCATGGCACGAAATTCTTCCATTTATGTAGTAAGCTTGGTGTCGAGGTAGTCTCTTGTTCGCGTTTCGGAGTGACGCAAGTCGGTGGCGAGTTGCTCGATGCGATCGCCCAAAGCTTCACTTTCTTGATGCAAGGCTCGTTGTACCCCAAAGAGATGGATCTTGGATACGAGTCATTCGATGCTTCGTGCTCGTCGAAGAGAGGATTCAAAGATGTACTTGGCCTATCCATCATGATCAAGTAGAGGTGAGTAGGAAATGAGAGAACAAAACCAAAGTTACCTTTTCCGAAGATTGAAGATGTATCGAGTATCACTCAATGTATTGCTATGATAGTAGAATTGGTACCGGGTTTGTTTCTCACACCTACACAAAAAGGATTATGGAGTAGCTTGGTTAGGATGGTGGCACAAAATAGTTGCAATTTGCAGGCAAGATATCAATAATGTTGAAAAAGATTCACAAGTTCGCAAGTGTAACAAGTAGACCAATAGCAATAAGTAGCACACGGAAACACACACACGGATAGATAAATGAGGTCGTGCAACCAAGGAATGAGCTCAAAATGTGGAATCCACGGAAAATGCTCTTGTTGCACAACACTAGAGAGACACTAGCACGCTTGCTCAATAGGCGGATACGAACTTGTGCACAACCTATAAGAGACAAAACGTATGGACTTTCAATCCCACTTATGCTATGTATGTATGAGTCCCGGTGAACTTGTCACAATGATCCAAGATGATCAAATATGCTATGTAATGTGGCGATGCTATAGCCATTGCTTACAAGCTTGTCGTTGCTCTTTCTCTTTTGCTTAAAAGCTTCTCTTTCTTGCTATTTTCCTTTGGCCACTTATGCGAAATGCTCTTATCAAGATAGCAATGATGTATATGCGGGAACAAAATTTTGGCACAAGAGATGATATGATGAAGTATGCATGCTATGATAGCTATGCGGATCGGTATCACTAAAGTGCACAAGTAGCGTTTGTAGGGTAACGCAGCAGAAAACAAAAAAATTCCGACCTACGCACCAGCCCAGGACTACTATGAAGACTGCATACAAGGTTTCGATCCGATCGTTACCGACTCGTAGCGCAGCGGAAGTAGAGTCGATGTAGATCGTCGGTGCAGACCACCGCAGCTAGGATTTACAACCTCCCAACCGCGAGGATGTTCTCCCTTGTCTGCTCGTCGGACAGCCCTCCGGGAGGCGGTCGGACAGTCCCTCGGACGGTGTCACGGACAGCCCTTCGGGAGGACCCTCAAAACTTGGACGGTCACTCGGATAGCCCTTCGGGAGGCACTCTCGAACAGCCCCTCGGGCAAAAAGATCAAACCTACGACCTCTCTATGGGGTTGCACACATACGGTGTCATCTATCCGGCAGGGCTTCACCGTCCAGAACTAGTTCCCACCGGAACCCAGACAGCCTTTCGGCTCTACGAAACTATTTCGCGGGGAGGGAGAGAGAAGCTAGATCATGCATGGCACTTGTATGTGAGAAAGGAGTGAGTGTGGAGAGCACCTCTCCACCTCTATTTATAGGAAATCCCAAGGGGTGGGGTGGCATTCCAAAACCCCAAAATGCCCATGAATGGAGTCCTCCACAAGGGCATAAAAGGGAAGGTAAGAGGGCAAGTGGGGCCCCATGAAGGAGCCTCACCATGGCTGGCCACCCCCTAGTGGGTCCCCCCAAAAGGGGTTCCTTAGTCCCCAAGTCCTTCTAGAAGCCTTTTGGGAAAAGCCCTAAAAGGTGGCTTTTCATAAAGTAACCCAAAAAGCACTTTCACTATTCACAGAAACATTTTTCCACGACCGTTAAATCCGAAAATATTTCTGTAGGTCTTAGAACATTTCCAGTACCCACTAAAATAATTTTGGACGCGTTCCGAAACAATTCCGGATTAGTGATTTTCATCTGCGAAAAGCAAACAAAGCGGTTCCGGCAGCTCCGGGACATTTTCGGGTTTTTTCTCCGAAAAATCCCAGAAGTTCCCAGAACAATTTTGGCACCATCCAAGAATTTCCAGGCATGTGCCGAAACCAATTTGACTTAATGGTATACCCTGAAACAACTTTTCAGTTTTACCGAAACTATTCCGGTGTTCTCTCTCCGGAACTTTTCCGTTGTCTCCGAAACTTTTCCGGTGACTTTCTCTCAGACTCTCTGTCTAGTATTCAGCAGATAGATGACCCTTAAGCGTGTGACCCTATAGGTTCGGTGAAGCATAGACATGGCCGGGACACTTTCCGATCAATGATCAACATCGGAGCCGTGGACACCCATATTGATCCCTATACCCACACGAATAAATATTCGAGTGAACCTCCAGTTGCCATGTGCTATTCCTGTTGCTTCGCGATATGTTACGAACACCCGAGGTGAGACTTATCGGCATCCCCGTGAATCAACAAGTTGTCCACTATGCCAGTTACCTCGTTACCGGTTTTGTTCTCTTTTCTCGTTCCCGTGTTCCGGCATCCCTGTGATCAAATCACAATGTGTCTGGCCAGACGATGGTGGATACCGTAACACCGAGAGGGCCCAGAGATATCTCTCCATCATTGGAGGAGCAAATCCCAATCTTGAGCTATCAAGTCCCTTGACACACTTTTCCATGAACCCGTAAGCCGCCGTAATAGCCACCCATTTACGGATGACGTTTAACAAACCCCAAAGTTCATGAAGCAAGCATGAAGAAACTCGACACTCTCATGGTCTAAGGAATTATGCAAACGTTAACTTTCTCTGTGTTATTAACCATTAACTTGTGATGAATGTATCTCATAGCATAACATCAATTCGGGTCGATTCAACACAAATGTTCTTCTAACATTGTGCCCTCAAAGTTGCTGACATAGTCATGCCCATGATCAGGAAAACAGAACCATCATGCAACACTTGAGCCAGTCTTAGAGGCCAGACTAGGAATACATTTTACCGTTTATTATTCCACACGTGCATATGAGTCTTCCTCCGAGCCTCGTGGTTATTGTAGACTCAAGAACCATAGCAGTTATAGCATGGAACATAAACATAATTATGAACATGGAGATAAACAATAACATTTATTATTGCCTCTAGGGCATATCTCCTACAGCGTTGCCCAGCAATACTCAAATGGCTAGTTTCATAGGAAAGCTACGCAAAAGATGGTGTCGGGGTTTCACAATGCAATGGCAAGGATATGAACAATTTGTCGTCGATGTTACCGTCCTTGCTTACGGTTATGGTGTCGCAATGATGAAATGGTTGTCGATGACGAGTCCGTGGCGATGATGAGCGGCGGTGATGTCGATGTCGAACCGTCCCTAAGTAGCCGAAATACGTTAGGAAACGGCAAACCGCGACTCAAAATCTCAAATGGCCAACGTGACAAAATTTGCGATGGTTGCAGAAGTCGGTGGTGGAGTCACACGAGTATGCGACGATAATGTGGAGATGTACGAGGGTTTGCGGAAGAACGGTGGAAAAAGGACGAAAATACGAAGAAATTGCGAAGTGGTGAAGTGTTGGCTACCAGGGCCCGGATGTCCGGGCCTGCGGGCCGGATGTCCGGGCTCTCGGGCCGGATGTCCGGGCTGTGGGATCCGTGGATGAACTCGAAGAACAAGTGGAGAAAAGAAAATTTCGGGGCAAAATTCGGAAGATTTTGTGGATGGAATTGATGAAGAAGATGGGGGAAAGCTAGATCCACTCGAAACCAAGCAAATCCATGGATCAAAATCAACAAAACATCATCAAACCAACAAATCACAAAAAATTTGGTAGGGCTATTTTTGTGGTGAATTTTCAAAATTGGGCAAAATCAAACAAAATTGGGGCTAGAAAACGAGGGGAAAGACTCCAAAGTGTGAATCAACGTGGCTCTGATACCAAGATGATGTAGGGTGGGACCCTAATTTGACGATCTTTCCACACTTGGAGGGGGAAAAGAGAGGAACAACAAAATCAACCAAGAGAAATCACTGAAACAAACCCAAATCACACATCCACTAGGATAGCATACATGAGATCCACAAGTATACAAGGACAATCCAGGGAAACAAGCACAAGGTGAAGTTCTTCCCACTCCAAAGGAGGTGAGGTCTTGGTGATCTAGGTGAGATCCTTCTCCCTTAGGAGGTCTTGATGATCCTATGATGGGGATCCTTCTCCCTAGAGAGGTCTTGATTTCCCAAGAGGAGATACAAGGAGCAAAGCTCTACTCAATGTCTCAATATACTTTGCTAACCCTAGAAAGGATGAGGAGGAGGTCTATTTATAGTCTAGGATGAAGTGGGGGTGAGTGGAACAGATTACACGGCCGAATGACCTAAAGTGCGCTGGCAGGGGCCGGATGTCCGGCGGTACGTGGGGGTGCCGGATGTCCGACCCTGGCGCTGGATGTCCGGCCTGGAGGCGTCCCAGCTTCTGTAATGGGGGGCCGGATTTCCGGGTACAGGCCGGATGTCCGGCCTGGTCGGGCCGGATGTCCGGGCCTCCGCCGGATGTCCGGGCCCTGTAGCTGCTTCATGGCTGGGCTGCTGCTACTGTGCTTCTCTTCAGGGGCCGGATGTCCGGGCCAGGGGCTGGATGTCCGGCCGCTGTAGTTTTTCAGCGGTCTTACTCCTCGCGCACGTCCGTCCGTGTACTTGTCGACTTGGTCTTCGTTCCGAGCATTCTCGAGGCGGTCTTCTTCATACCTGATCACACATAGCACTTCGGTTTGAGGTAGTAGCCATGTCTCACACGAGTCAAATGGAAGTTCACTAAGGAGAGATGTCACCTCAGTTTCGAGAACTCTTGCACGTGCTCTTGTCATTGGTCCTCTTGGCACTTGAGGACACGAAGGAAGGTCCATGGGGATGACTGTGGGATGCTCCGCATCATGATAGCTCCTTGAATGAAAAGCATGATTGCAATGATATTATTATAAGTTCTATTAATGTCAATTGTGCTAATAATATGCAAAGCTACAAGCTTGGGGATAATAATTTTGTTATGTCCACTACTTATTGCAATGATCATGATTGGGGTGATAATGCTTCTTATGATCTTAAAAATTTATTTAAGCCTCATGATGAATATGTTTGCAATAATATTGAAAGTGAGTTTGGAAGAGTGTCAACTTTAGGTAAAAGGAAACCCACATATTCGGAGAGTGTTCAATCTTATGAAATTTTTGATCAAAGTGGGTTTGGAGAGGTCATGACTTTAGTTGATGTTAGTCCCACTATCTTGGAAGATTATAAAACTTTTATGCATGTGGATTCTAAAGAGAATATTTTATATGATATATATTGTTGAATTTGATTATGACCCTACATGTAATTATTATGAGAGGGAAAAATATGGTTGTAGAATTTTTCATGTTACTCAATTACCTCTCTTGAAGTTCATATTGTTAATATTTTGTTCTTCTTCCTTGCATATGCTAGATACTTCTTGTCTTGATAATTTGTTTGCTTATAAAATGCATATGCACAGGAAGTATGTTAGACTTAAATATGTTTGTTACATGCTATATGATGCTTTCTTTGTGCCTCAATTCTTATCTTTTATGTGAGCATCATTAAAATCTCGAAGCCTATCTTAGTGGCTATAAAGAAAGAGCTTGTTGGGAGACAACCCAATAGTTATCTTTATTTTTGCTTTTTTTTACTTTTTGTGTGCAAACACAATTTTAGCTTCTGTTATGATTGTGGTTTTTATCTTTTAAATAGTGTTTGTGCCAAGTAATGCCTTTGGGATGATTTGGATGATAGTATGATTGATGCTGTTTGAAAACATAAAGTTTTGAGTCCAGTGCTGGATTTTTGGTTCTATACTGGAGCCTGATAAAATTCTTAATTTTTTACACAGTATTGGTATATTAATTGTTTACATTTTCCTAATTGTTCAGAATTTTTGGAGTTACAGAAGTATGGCTTTTAAATAGATCTTTACAGATTGTTCTGTTTTAGACAGATTCTGTTTTTGTTACATAGTTTGCTTATTTTGATGAATCTATGGATTGTATCGGGTGGGGGGGGGGTATAAGCCATGGGGAAATTGGAGTACAGTAGCATTATGCCAATATTAAATATGAATCAATTTATAACAGTACCTGAAGTTTAAGATTTATTTGTTATACTAACGGATCTCACGAGGTTTCTGTTGAGTTTTGTGTGCTGAAGTTTTCAAGTTTTGGGTGAGACCACGATGGATGAAGGAATAAGGAGAGGCAAGAGCCTAAGCTTGGGGATGCCCAAGGCACCCCAAGGTAATATTCAAGGAAGACTCAAGCGTCTAAGCTTGGGGATGCCTCGGATGGCATCCCCTCTTTCGTCTACAATCTATCGGTATATCACTTGGAGCTATATTTTTATTCATCACATGATATGTGTTTTACTTAGAGCGTCTTGTGTTATAGTTTGCTTGCTTTTGTTTGCTTTTTAGTTTGCCACAATCATCTTTGTTGAACACACCTTTTTGAGAGGGACACACATTATTCGTGATTTGTTAGAATACTCTATGTGCTTCACTTATATCTTTTGAGCTAGGCAGTTGCTCTAGTGCTTCACTTATATCTTTTAGAGCACGGCGGTGGTTATATTTTAAAATAAATAGTTACACTCTCATGCTTCACTTATATATTTTTGAGAGTCTAATAAATAGCATTGGTAATATGCACGGGTTATGAATTTGGTCCTAATATGATAGGTATTCAAGAGGGATATAATAAAAACTTTCATGTAGATCACTGAATATGATAAGTTTGATTCCTTGCAATAGTTTTGCGATATTAAGATGGTAATATGTGGGAGGTGCTAGTAGATAATTGTGGTTTAGTAAGAATATTGGTGTTAAGGTTTGTGATTCCCGAAGCATGCACGTATGGTCTGTTGTTATGCTAAGAAGTTGGAGCATGATTTATTATTGATTATCTACCTTATGAGTGGCGGTCGGGGACGAGCGATGGTCTTTTCCTACCAATCTATCCCCCTAGGGGCATGCGTAGTAGTACTTTGCTTCGAGGGCTAATAAACTTTCTCAATAAGTAAGTGAGTTCTTTATGACTAATGTTAGTCCATGGATTATACGCACTCTCACCTTTCCGCAATTTGCTAGCATCTTTGGTACCGTGCATTGCCCTTTCTCACCTCGAGAGTCGGTGCAAAACTTCGCCGGTGCATCCAAACCTCGTGATATGATACGCTCTATCACACATAAGCCTCCTTATATCTTTCTCAAAACAACCACCATACCTACCTATTATGGCATTTCCATAGTCATTCCAAGATATATTGCCATGCAACTTCCACCGTTCCATTTATTATGACATACATTATCATTATCATATTGCTTTGCATGATCATATAGCTGACATAGTATTTGTGGCTCAGCCACCGTTCATCATTTTCATACATGTTACGCTAGTATCATTGCACATCCTGGTACACTGCCAGAGGCATTCATATAGAGTCATATTTGTTCTAGTATCGAGTTGTAATTTTTGAGTTGTAAGTAAATAAAAGTGTGATGATCATCAATATTAGAGATTGCCCCAGTGAGGATAAAAAAAAGAGGTCAAAAAGGGCCCAACGAAAAAAATGAGAGAAAAAGAGAGAAGGGGCAGTGTTACTATCTTTTTCCATACTTGTGCTTCAAAGTAGCACCATGTTTTTCATATAGAGAGTATCCTATGTTGTCATTTTCATATACTAGTGGGAATTTTTCATTATATAACTTGTCTTGTATATTCCGTTGATGGGCTTCCTCAAATGCCCGAGGTCTTCATGAGCAAGCAAGTTGGATGCACACCCACTTAGTTTTTATTTTGAGCTTTCATACACTTATAGCTCTTAGTGCATCCGTTGCATGTCAATCCCTACTCCTCGCATTGACATCAATTGATGGGCATCTCCATGGGCCGTTGATTAGCCGCGTCAATGTGAGACTATCTTCTTCTTTTTGATTTCCCCTTATTAATCTCTACCATTATATTCTATTCCAGCCATAGTGCTATATCCATGGCTTGCGCTCATGTATTGCGTGGGGGTTGAAAAAGCTAAAGCGCGTTAAAGTATGAACCAATTGCTCGGCTTGTCATCGGGGTAGTGCATGATAAATACTTTATGTTAAGAAGATGCAGCATGACAGGATCATATGATTTTGTAGGGATAACTTTCTTTAGCATTTTTATTTTGAAAGACATGATTGTTTGTTAGTATGCCTGAGTATTAATGTCTTTATATCAAATTATAGACTATTGCTTTGAATCATTCGGATCTTAATATTCATACCGTAAAAAAGAATTACATGATGAAACATGTTAGGTAGCATTCCATATCAAAAATTCTGTTTTTATCATTTACCTACTCGAGGACGAGCAGAAATTAACCTTGGGGATGCTTGATACGTCTCCAACATATCTATAATTTTTTATTGTTCCATGCTATTATAGTATCAATCTTGGATGTTTTATATGCAATTATATATCATTTTTTGGGACTAACCTATTAACCTAGTGCCCAGTGCCAGTTGCTGTTTTTTGCCTGTTTTTGCCTTTTCAGAAAATCATTATCAAACGGAGTCCAAACGAAGAAAAAACTTTGTATTAATTTTTTCTGGACCAGAAGGGACCCTAGAAGCTTCAGGAGAATACCAGACGAGTCACGAGGGAGAGACAAGCCTGGAGGGCGCGCCCCCTAGGTTTGTGGGCCCCTCGTGGCACCTCTTGACCTAATTCCAGCGCTATAAATTCCCAAATATTTCCAATATACCAGAGAGACAGACGAGAAAACTTTTCCGCCGCCTCAAGCCTCTATTCTTCCACGATCCCATCTGGAGGCCTTTTCCGGTACTCTGCCGGAGGGGGAATCGATCACGGAGGGCTTCTACATCAACCTTGCTGCCCTACCGTTGATGTGTGAGTAGTTTACCACCGACCTATGGGTCCATAGCTAGTAGCCAGATGGCTTCTTCTCTCTCTTTGATCTTCAATACAATGTTCACCTCGATCTCCTTGGAGTTCTATTCGATGTAATCTTCTTTTGCGATGTGTTTGTTGGGATCCGATGAATTGTGGGTTTATGATCAGATTATTCATGAGAAATATTTGAGTCTTTTCTGAACTTATTTATGCATGATTGTTATAGCTTTGTATTTCTCTCCGATCTATCCGTTTGGTTTGGCCAACTAGATTGATTTATCTTGCAATGGGAGAGGTGCTTTGTGATGGGTTCAATCTTGCGGTGTTCTATATCCCATTGATAGAAAGGGACAAGACATGTATTTGTATTGTTGCCATTAAGGATAAAAAGATGGGGTTTAATCAAAGATTAAAATCGCGGCTATCATGGTGGTGGTGGATAGCTGACACCGTATGTGTGCAACCCCATAGAGAGATTGTAGTTTCGATCTTTTGCCCGAGGGGCTGTTTTCGAGTGTCCTCCCGAAGGGCTGTCCGAGTTACCGTTCAAGTTTCCGGCGTCCTCCCGAAGGGCTGTCCGGATTACTGTTCGGGTTTCGAGGGTCCTCCCGAAGGGCTGTCCGCGAAATCGTCCGGGGGACTGTCCGACCGCCTCCCGAAGGGCTGTCCGGCGAGGGAGTACATCCTTGCGATTGGGAGGTTGTAAATCCTAGCTGCAGGGATCTGCACCGACGATCTACACCGATTCTTCTTCCGCTGCGCTTCGAGTCGGTACGGATCAGATCAAACCTTGTATGCAGTCTCCATAGTGATCCTGGGCGTGCTCGCTGTACCGAATTTTTTTGTTTTCTGTCGCGTTCCCCTACAGATAGCCGCCGCCACCACCCTGATAGCCGCCGCCCTGATAGCCGCAATCGCCGCCCAGGAGACTCCCCGCGACACGATGCACATAATTAAGCGATCTGCCGCAAATGGCGCGATCTGCGCGCGAAACGGCGCGATCTGGCATAGCGCTCGCGGGAATTTCGCCGGAAGCCCAAACTGAGAGGCCCAAACGTCTCGGCCCAATTCTGGAAAGGTTGTGGCGTTGTCTCTATCCCCCATTCTCTTCTCTCCAGAAACCTAGCCGCTCTATTCCCCCCATCCCCTTCTCTCACTCCATCTGGAAAGGTTGCGGCGGCGGCTCGGGATTCATTGCGGCTGCGCTCGGCCTGACGACGGTGGCTCGGCGCTTCTTCACGGCTGCGTTCGGCAGGCAAGCGGCTGCTTCGCCACAAGCCGGAGGCAGTGACGGACGAGGCCGATGCATGCTCATCCAACACCTAGTACGTCGCCGGCAGGTGCACGCATGTCGCCTCTGTCCGTGCTTGATAGCAAGTACCGAAGTAGCTCACCATGTCAATCTTCAGTTCTTCACCATGCCCTGCTTCAGGAGCACTATGGATCTGCACCATGGCATGTTAATCTTCATTCTTCTGAAAATCCTCTGTTTTCCTGCTGTGATCCTCTGTTTTCCTGCCGAAATCCTCTGTTTTCTTGATGAAAATACCCCGTTTAACTGCTGAATATACGCTGTATTTACTTGCCGCTAAATGGCTTAGCGGCCGCAATAGCCCGCTATAGCGGCTGGGAAAAGCTGCCACGAAATCAAATTGCCCGCGATTTTAATCTTTGGGTTTAATCATATTGCTTGAGTTTATTTTGTCTACATCATGTCATCTTGCTTAAGGCGTTACCCTGTTTTCATTAACTTAATACCCTAGATGCATACTGGATAGCGGTCGATGAGTGGAGTAATAGTAGTAGATGCAGGCAGGAGTCGGTCTACTTGTCTCGGACGTGATGCCTATATACATGATCATTGCCTTGAATATCGTCATAACTATGCGCTTTTCTATCAATTGCCCAACAGTAATTTGTTTACCCACCGTATGCTATGCGTTCGAGAGAGAAGCCTCTAGTGAAAACTATGGCCCCCGGGTCATTTATCCATCATATATAAAATCAAAAATACCTTGCTGCAATTTTATTTCCTTTCTTTTATTTTGCAATTTACTTTCTATCTATCACTATCAGAATTAATCATTGCAAGTAACCGCCAAGGGGATTGACAACCCTCTTGTTTGCGTTGGGTGCAAGTATTTGCTTTTGTGTGTGTAGGTGCTGCTAACGAGGTTCTGTGTGGTTCTCCTACTGGATTGATAACCTTGGTTCTTAACTGAGGGAAATACTTATCTCTACTGTACTGCATCATCCTCTCCTCTTCGGGGAAATCCCAACGCAGATCACAAGTAGCAGCCGGCTCCTTCGGCAAGGAGGAGATCGTCATCTCCATCGACGACAAGGAGGACCAGGCGCCGCCGTAGGATTACCAGTCGTAGCAGCAGTCGCGCCTCCTTGTTGAGGCGGCTTTGATGGATGAGGAATTCTTCCGTCAGATGGAGCTGATGACGGAGCGATCGCTCCATTAGATGGGCCCGGCGGCACCGTCGCCACCGCGTGTGGTCAAGGAGAAGACGAAGGGCGCGACCACAACCGCTCAGGCTATTGTGGTGGTGCACCCTCCCCTCTATCTTTCATCTGGCCTCCGTCCGACGAGGGAGAGCTGACGTCACCCGTCGCCACTGCCGGTGGCGTCCACAACATGCTCAACGAAATGTCTCAAAGGTATATTTTCTTTCTCTTCGTTGCTTCTAGCTCTGTGACAGATTCATCTTGTTCAATGCAATTGTGAGGTGGTGTATTCAATTGTGATGCATGTAGTGTCGGCGACGAGACTTTTTTTTGCACAACATGAATGTTTAATATAAAGATTTTGATGTTGAAGATACCCCCTCACACAAATATGAGACACAATGGGAGGGGCCCAATCTTGATATGTATGAGGAGGGTTTTCTTGATGCAATTCCAAAGGGAAGATTGGCAAAGTACCAAGAAGATGAAGATGTGTTGCTATGTTTGGCATGGAAGAAAATTAGCATTGATGCGGCCATCGGTGCCGAGCAACTAATGGCCACTTATTGGAAGTGGATCAAAGAGTAGTTTGATGCACGCAACAGGGGGAAAAGGTCGTAGGTATTGAAATGAAGGAATCATTGGACTCCATCGTCAATTCAAGAAAAGAGTATGCCAACGAAAGAAGGCTTATGAAGATCAAGAAATGGAGGGGAGGACGGTGGATGAGCTGCGGAAGGAGGCGACCGAGGAGAGGAGGGTGGCGGCTGAGGAGCGGCTGGCACTGGCCGAGGATAGTAAGATGACAATTGAGGAGAGGAAAGTGGTGTCCGAGGAATGGAAGACAACCAGTGAACAAGACCAAATAATTATATTTGTGGACACAAGTGGTTTCAATGAGATGCAAAAGGCATACGTTGAGATTCTTCACGATCATGTGTCGGCGATAAAGACAATGAGCACGGGTTTCATGGGAGGATTCATATGGGAGGAGTCATGGGAGAAGGATTCATGGGTGGCGGCATGGGAGCCATGGGAGGAGCCATGGTTGGCATCATGGGCGACATGATGAAGGGATGGGATGGTGCATGAGTGGAGGCATGAGAGGATTCATGGGCGCCATGCGAGGCAGCATGGGAGGATTCATGGGTGCGGCGGGAGATGGCATGGGAGGAATAATGGATGCCATGGGAGGTGACATGGGTAGTTCTATGGGAGGTGACATAGGAATGTGATGGAGCATAAGTGGAGGCATGAGAGGATTCATGGGCGCCATGCGAGGCACCATGGGAGGATTCATGGGTGCGGTGGGAGGTGGCATGGGAGGAATAATGGATGCCATGGGAGGTGACATAGGTAGTTCTATGAGTGCCATGAGATGAGACATTGGTGGTGCCATGGATGGTGGCATGGGTGCCATGATGAGAGGAGGCATAGGTGGTGATATGGGTGGTGGCATGGTTGCCATGGGTGAAGGCGGGGGTGGTGCTATGGGTGGGGACATGGGTGGAGGCTGCGATGGTGCTATGTGTGGTGGCATGGGAGGAGGCATAGGTGGTGATATGGGTGGTGGCATGGCTGCCATGGGTGGTGCTATGGGTGGTGACATGGGTGGAGGTTGCGATGGTGCTATGTGTGGTGGCATGGGAGGAGGCCATGAAAACAATGAAGCCAGTGGTGGCAATGAGGCCAATTATGGCAATACATGTTTCAAGACATGGAGACAATGGAAGCACAAGTGCCAATGAAGGCGATGCACTTTGTTCAATGTAGTTTTGTTTGTGTTGGTGATGTACTATGCTTGTGATTTGCATTTGAACTTGATATGTGGATTTGAGTTGATTTTGATATGTTGATTTGATTTTCAATTACATGTTGTCAATTATGTGTGCAATCATTTTCAAAAGTTAAAATTGTATCCATAGTTTATCATTTGTTTCAAAACATATGCAATTATGGAGAAGAAATTATGGTGCAGCTACCCTATTTTAGGGCAGCTGTTGGAGCAATGCTGCCCTATTTTAGGACAGTTGTTCAAGATGACCATCTTTTCTTGCAAAAAAAAATTCATTTTTTGTACCCCAAATTTTACTCACATTTTTGGTGTTCTAAAATAGGGTTGTTGTTGGAGATGCTCTAAATGAGCTCGCATCTCTGTGGTTTATGGAGACGCTTGGTTACCAGCACAATTTTTGAGCCATTAGCATCTATGATTCAACTGAGACTGGATGAGTGGATGCATACTAGAAATCATATTTTTTACATAATTTGATAGATAGACTATATGAGGTTGTCTACATTAGGGAGGCAAATTTTCCCCGATGTTTGATTGTCTCTGTTGGGTAGGCTGATGCACTACATGGTGTTTGATTGCACACATCCAGTCTAAGTTGACATGATTAAGAGTTAACACTACACCGGTCGAGTACATAGGTATAGATCCATTCGTCTATTTTGATTTTTTCTTTAGCGCCGAGTCTTTTATTTTTATTTTTAGGGAAGAGTCTATTTTGATCTGGGTGGGGATCGACGGACGGACGGACAGAGCAGAGCATCCAGATCGACGGCCCACGCCCCACGGGATGAAGGAGACGACGGGCCTCCGCACTGCACGCCCTATCGTCCTCGTTTGCCCAGCCCACGACAGGAGAACTCGCTTCCCCAGCCCAATGCACCGATGCCTCTCACGCTCGTCCCTCTCTTCTCCTTTCTTTCCCTCCTAAAAAAAACCCAAATCGACAGAGAGACGCCATGGCGATTCAGTTCTAGCTAGGTCTTCCTCCCGATTCCCCTTCCTTCTCGGCCGGCTTGGACTGCCGCACCAGCTGCTCGCTGCCGCGTCTAACCTGCGCGCCACCGCTGCCGGCCCCTTCTCGCGCCGCATCCGAGAGAACCCTAGCACCCACTTCCTCCCCGATGGACGAGCACCAGGCCGGGGATCTCGTCAAGGACCTCGTCCTCCGCCTCGTCTCCGCCGACTCCGGCGGCGGGGGGCGCGACGCGGGGGGCGCGCTGCGGTTCGCGCACCGGCTGCTCTCCAGCCGCCTCGCCCCCGCCGTCCTCCCCGACGAGCACGCGCTCGCGGAGTCCATCAAGCGCCGCCTCGCCGCCTCCGGCCGCCCCGACGACGCCCTCGCCTTCGCCGACCTCCACTCCAAGCTCTCCGCCCGGTCCCGCCCCGCCTCCCTCTGGCCCCTCCTCTACCTGCTCGACTCGCTCTCCTCCCACCGCCGCGGGGCCGCCGCCGCCTCCTCATGCCTCCCCAACCTCCCCACCGCCGCGCCGCCGAGGCAAGCCTCGCGGGCGCCCGGCACGCCGGCCGGCGGCGTGGTGCTCGCCTCCAAGGACCCAGACAACATCCGCGAGATCGCGCTGCGGGAGTACACCGAGCTGGTGCTCGACGAGACCGAGGTGTCAGAGGCCACGCTGGTGCGCGACGTGCTGTACGCCTGCCAGGGCATTGATGGCCGGTACGTTCGGTATGACAAGGGCAGCGACACCTACGACCTACCCGACGGAGTCCGCGTGCCCAGCTCCACTCGCACCCTGGTACGCAAGCTGTGTGAGGTCGGGTGGCTGTTCCGCAAGGTGCGAGGCTTCATTTCCGACAACGTGAGCCGCTTGCCCTCTCATGCCGCCACCGAGGTCGGCACTGTTGCTCAGGCCTTCTGCTCAGCTCTACAGGAGGAATTATCTGATTACTATAAGCTACTTGCAGTTCTAGAGTCATACTCGTTGAATCCGATTCCAACGCCTGGGTCTGATTCGGGTGTGTCAGGTAATTACCTCTCACTGCGGCGTCTTGTTGTGTGGCTTGCTGAGCCTGCAGTGAAAATGCGCTTGATGGCTGTCTTGGTGGATGGATGCCGTGGTTTGAGAGGTGGTGGAATGGCTGGTGCGATCCATGGGCACGCACAGCATGGGGATCCCATGGTTCAAGACTTTATGGGCCGCTTGCTGCGGCGAGTCTGCTCACCACTGTTTGAAATGGTCCGAAGCTGGGTGCTTGAAGGTGAATTGGAGGATGTATTTGGTGAGTTCTTCATTGTTGGGCAGCCAGTTAAGGCTGAATCTTTGTGGCGGGAGGGCTACCTTATTCAGTCTGATATGCTACCGAGTTTCATTTCTCCTGTGCTGGCACAAAGGATCCTCAGAACAGGGAAGTCGATCAACTTTCTCAGAGTTTGCTGTGATGATAATGGTTGGGCTGAGGCCGCCACTGAGGCTGCAGCCTATGTTGGCACCACAACAAGTCGAGGTGGGCTGGGTTATGGGCAGATTGATGCTTTGGAGGCATTGGTGGTAGAAGCAGCCAAGAGGATTGATCAGCGTTTGATGGATGTGATCCATAAGAGATACCGATTTAAAGACCATTGTCTTGCTATCAAGAGATATTTGCTTCTTGGGCAGGGTGATTTTGTTCAGTATCTGATGGATGTTGTTGGTCCAGAGTTGTCAGAACCAGCCAGCAGAATTAGCTCCTTCCACCTTGCTGGCTTGCTTGAAACTGCAATACGTGCATCTGATGCGCAATATGATGACCGTGACATCTTGGACCGGATAAGAGTAAAGATGATGGATCATGGAGATGGTGATCGTGGCTGGGATGTCTTCTCCTTGGAGTATGACGCTAGGGTTCCTCTGGACACGGTGTTCACAGCTTCAGTCATGAAGATGTACCTCAAGATATTCAACTTCCTATGGAAGCTTAAGCGTGTTGACCATTCTCTGACTGGAGTCTGGAAGACAATGAAGCCTAATTGCATTGTTTCTTCTCCATTCTACAAGGAAGGGACAAGCATCAGGGCTCAGTTTGTTTCAGTTCTTCGGAAATGCCAAGTTCTGTTTAATGAAATGAACCATTTTGTGACCAACTTCCAGTACTACATTATGTTTGAGGTCCTGGAGGTTTCCTGGGCTCGTTTTTCAGAAGAAATGGACGCAGCAAAAGATTTGGATGATCTTCTCATGGGACATGATAAGTATCTCACTTCAATTGTGGAGAAGTCTCTCCTGGGTGAGCGGTCCCTGGGAATTTTGAGAAATCTTTTTGCTTTGTTTGACATCATATTACAGTTCCGCAGCCATGCTGATAGGTGGTTTGAACGGATATATGAGTTGCAACTAAGGTTAGATTATTGCAGAAATAGCTAATGCCATCTTTACCTCAAAATCTCATCACATCTACTGTTTGATTTACTTCTAAGTTTTCCTTCTTACTGCAGGGGAAAGAGTAAACCGAAAACAAAATCCAAGGAAACAGGTTCATGGCTGGAGGGGGGCAGAAAAGCCATGATTCAACTCGCAGGGGAACTTTTTCGGAAAATGGGTGAAGATTTGGATAGCATTGCGAAAGATTATACAGCTTCTCTTGATTCATTTATCTCCCAGTTGCCCCTGCAGCAACATGTTGATTTGAAGTTCCTTCTCTTCCGTTTGGACTTCACTGAATACTACAGCCGTGTTTCGTCCAACAAATGAAATGAGTGTGTGCTTCTAATGTGGAAGAAATAGGTGTTAGATTTACTTTTTGGTTGGGGTGGATGCCTATCATTGATCAATATCTGATATTTCTCAATCACATTGTTAGTACCTTTTTTAGTTTTAGTTTATTTTTTTTGGAGTATATTTGAAGAGCTGGTATTTGTTTCTCAAGATGGCTTTGGTAACACTGAAATATCTTTGACTTGTGACTATGGATTGATTATTTATGTATTGTGAATTGAGTGCCAGTATGTTCTCAAATACTACACTTGGTACTTCCACGTCATAATTTCACAAAAAAGCGATGCATCTGTATGGTACCCAGATCATGCTTTACACTGACCCATTCTAACTATGTATTGTGTCATACATTGTTTCCTTTCTGTCTTTCAAAGAAATATAATGTTCACTCACTGTAGCTCTACAATTGTGTATTGGTAACTCTCTAGCATCATATTTCTTTATGAATCCACGACTGATTTCAGACTACTGTGTATTGATAATTCTAGAAGATGTTTTGCTTATGAACATTGACCGCGACAACTGATCTCAGACTTACTTTCTTGGAATTTGATAAAATAAACTATTTGCTACGTGTGTCTCCCAGGACAATTTAGTTTCCTTGTATGATATATCTCTTCGACATTTTCGATTATCTGTTTGGTACAGCTGGTGCCTGGTAGTGCTACTTTGTATCAGAGTGGCACTTACTGCTGTTCCTAGTTATGCTTAACCAGTAGATACCCCTGTAATTGCGTCCTAAACTGTCTCCATCTTGCAGGCTCATGAAAAACTGACGAAGCAACACTCTAAAATCCAGGATGTACATGAACAGGTAAGAACAGCTGCAAGGCATGGTTGAATTCTGTAGCTGGATTGATTGAACGATGAGAATGGTCTAACTCTTTTGCTTTCTGTTGCTGCTAGCTTGTTGCTGCTAAAACAGTTGAAAAGGAAGTTAAAGCTCTCAAAGCTAAGCTTATAATGATGAAAGTGTATCAGTTATGTCATTTGACGCACATATTATTGATTGGCAAGGAAAAGGTTATCTTTCTAATTTCTAAATATATATTTTGTTAGTACTGCTCAAGTATTGTATGTTACTCCCTTTCTGAGAGTTACTATTTTCCTCACTTTTTCCATGAATCCCTTCCAACCAGTACATGAAATGGAGGAGCGTCTCAAGGGGAAAGTGAAAGAAAGGAATCAAATAATAGCAGATGAAAATCAGAAGCTGGGCGCTTTGAGCTCCGAGATTGAGGGTAAACTGCAGTGCCTTGAACCTAGAGAAAAGAAAGTAGAGGCAATGATCACTAAGGTGATATTCTTTATTCTGAATATATTGCTTGTTCAAACTTAAAATCCTTTTAAAATGGTAAACATCATTAAGTTTGGTGATTCTTGTGAAGCCTTATTAGTATTTGTTGCCGCTGTTAGTGCAGAAACACGATACTAGCTGCCCCATCTCTTTGACTGTTAAAGCCTGCAGGTTTAGCTGCATTTTTTCGTTAATTGTATCTTTTTTCCTGAAAATAACTGACATATCATGTTTCTTTATGTCACCACATAGGCTTCGAATTTGTGTTCGAAAGCTGCTTCAGTAAGAACTGCTGCCACAGCAGAACAGCAGAATAATTGCGCAAAATTCAACAACATTGTGAAGGCGCTACGTCTAAGTTAGAAGACTGCTTTGTAAAATAATCAATAAAGCAGGCATCTTTTCAAATATATCTGCAGTTCAATACCTACATGGATAGCGTCGACCCTTTCATCGAGCGAGTGGAGGAGGTTGGCAGGTTAGATCACCGAGCGATCGAGGCCATCTAAATACCTTTCGCGCTTAATAGAAGCACCTACCTGTGAGGCTGTGACTAGAAGCCAGACTGAATATTGCCCAAGTCGATACTTACCTGTTTCATAATGTAGTTCAGCAGCTGAGGATTTCTGATCGAATGATTCAGTTTGCTGTTTGCGAATGTGCAGGCAACTGGCAGGGGACGGCGCCTCTGCTCCGGATCCATCTGCCACTGTCACAACAAAAACCACGTCCAGAGCCAGTGCAATGAGCAAGAAGTCGAGGGCTAGGAAAAGGACATGAGCTGTGTGTGCTTCCTACCAGTGCATGGATGGAAAACCCAGTACATATCTCTGTTTATATGTGCATGATGCTGTAGTAGTGCCTCTAGCTGCTATTTTTGTGCTGAATTATGTATGCGCTGGTTCGGATCGGGGCTAGTTATTGATTGAGGTAACCGAATACTACGTGCTGATGTTATCTTCTACAGTATATATGTAAATATGCACTGCATTTTTGACACACTTTCATTTTTTGCTTCGGTTGTGACTTGTCATCAGATACGATGGCTTTGTCGTCTTACTGATAGAATTGAAGCCTGAAACTCTTCTTTTGTTGGTCAAAGTGAGGGATTTATGTCTAAACTTCAAACATCATCATGCATTATATTAGAACCAACCTCTGAATTCCTGAAACTGAATTTGGAACCACGCATAATTTATACTCCCTCCGTCCCGAATTACTTGTCGCTGCGACAATTAATTTGGGACGGAGGGAGTATTTAATTACATCCGGAACGCTTGAGCCTCAAAATAGACGTACATGGACACTTTGTAGGAGCGAGCCGTGGTCACGGGTTCGCCGTCCTGGTCACGCCGAGACGGAAAGAGGAGATTCCTGGCCATGCAGATTGCTCAGGTTTTTTTTGATAATATGTACATGCTACATGGATTGCTTGATGCTATTATTTCTGGTAGGGATAAGGTTTTCACCGGCCACTTTTGGCAACATTTCTTCCGGTTAACTGCCACTCAGCTGAATATGAGTAGTGCTAGCCGCCCAGAGACAGAGGGATTAAACCGGACGCGGCGCTTCTGCTCACGAGCACACTTGAGCGCGATATCTGGGCGGTTCGGTCTGTCATTGGGATGCGTTGCATTGAATTTCTATGCCAAACAGTCGTTCATTTTTAATAGAGTAAATAAGCGAATACAGTACACGGGTACAGCGTACGCACGACTGTTTCACAGAGCTGGCGGTTGCCGCCGTGATGGAAGGAAAGGAGAGCCGTGGCTCGGAACGTGGTCGCTGTCCTGACCCGTGGATCAGGAATGTTGCTTTCCGGCAATGCGGTGGCAGGGGGAGTAAATGAGGCATGGAGCCAAGTTGGAGTTGTCTCCAACGTCTGGGTATTCACCGCTTTTCGTTGTCGTCTACGGCTTGCTGGGCGGCGAAGATCGGCCGGAAGAAGGCATAGGCGGCGGCTCAGGGATGGAGTTCCTGATCCAACCGATTAGGAGGTAATCCCCATCCCCTGTACATCTCACGCCTAGGTTTTTTTTGGAGATTTGCTTGAAATCTGAATCATGCTTGGGGATTTGGCCGACCCAGGATCGCCGTGCTTGAAGAGATCCACGGCAACGAGGTTCCGATGCAGCCGCTCCACTACCCCCGCGGTGGCCACAGTGGCAGATCAGCTGCCCCCCATGGCGGTGGCCAGCGCCGACGGGCAGATCTGTGCGGCCGAGGGAGCGCCTGACGGGGAAGCAGAGCATGAACCACAAGCGTCCGAAAAGTGGATTTGACAAATTGACCCGAAAACTCCTGGATGGACGGGAAGGTAATCACTTGGCCATGCGTGATTTGATTTTTTTTTTTTTTTTTGAATTTTCGTGATTTGAGTTTGATAGTGTGTATGCCCTGTGAAGCCATATGTGTGACTGAGCTAGCTCGGATTGCATTTGCACCATGGAATTGCTGGAGGGTAATGCGGTTACATGGCATCTGAAAATATAGAGATACGGGGACATGAATAGGTAAATGAGAAAACAAAATAAATAAATTCTGCACATGATTAGTTGAGGCGTGTTCTGGACCATGAGTGCATGTTAGCTTCTAGTACTAGTCTGTATTAAGCTGGTTGGTAGACCTGGTGTCATTAAGGATCAAGTAAGAAACAATGGTTGAATCAGGCTGCTTGTAAAAGCAATTCAGACTTGGTTTGGGTCTGTTCTGCTGGGAAATAGCAGAGTGACTTCAGATCACCTGGCTTGTGTTAACTTAAAACACAGCAGAGAACATTAAAACCATGAAAAACAGTTGAATTGCTGGCATGTGGCTATCTGACTTAACTGGTTTACTGGAGAAATGTTTAGAGCAGACTGAGAATTTGAAAAGAACTGAAGCATTGCATAAGAAAAGGAACACACTTGTATGAATATGTTTGGCGATAAAGTAGTGAGCCCTGAACTTTTGACTGCAGGGTCAGGATCGGAGCTGCCGCTCCTGGAACCCCGCGGTGGCCACAGTCACAGATCAGCTGTCCCCCATGGCAGCGGCTAGCGTTGGCGGACAGATCTGTGCAGCAGAGGGGACGCCTGTCGCACAGAGCCTGAAGCGCAAGCATCCGAGCAGTCGATTGGTCAGATTGATCCTCCCTCTAGCGTCCTACCTCCACCACCCCCATCGGTAATTTCGGCAGCCTCTCTCGAGATATGTGTAGCTCGCGCGTACTATTACTGGGCCTTGTTGAACTGTTCGTCGGGGGCACGATCAAATGGATAACTGATCCCAAAAGAAGTGGGTGCACTGTTGAATGAGGCTATGTGTTCTTACGCCTGGTAGCCCCTTGAACTGTCGAGGACGCAAGGCATCAAATTGATCTTAGAAGAGGCAGATTCAATTGCGAGTATTTGTGGTGGAGAGATTTGCAATTGGCGATCGGTAGATATTAATGCGATTATGCACTGTTTGAGACAATGTTTGTGGAGGCCAGTATTTAGAATGGACGGCAAAGTTAATTCCTGTGAATGTCATGCATACCAAAGTATAATTAGAGAAAATGGATTCAACGGGCAATTGTAAAATTGGGACTTCATCATCGAGCTTAGAGAATAAGAACAAACAGCCTTGTTGAAGGAGCGCAATGCTAGCTATTTTTTTTTAACCAAGCAGCCAGCAGCACTGAGTTGCTGACCGATATTTTGATCTCATCAGAGATGACATTCAGGCATGGCGTGCTGCTGGGTGCATAATTGCGAGCTAGTCCTGTGGTTGTAGGTGTTGTTGTGGCCCTGGTAGCTCCTTTTGCACACCTGTTTGCACGCTTTCTTTTTTCAGAGCTCTGCTGTTCGCTCTAACCTAGCTAGACTGTAAATGGCTTTGTACCGACTTTTCTTGCTTAATACAGTTCGGCCTCCAGCCCTTCAAATATTAAGAACAAACATAATGCTGGTGATCAGACTTTTAATTCAGGAATTACATTGGGTTTTAATTAATTAGATCTACTAATTTATGAGTAAATAATCTTAGAATTGGTAGTATGTCCTAAGTAGCTACAGCTGGAGTGAGGTGTGCGGTTGATACAAGGAGCAAATATTTAGAATTTCTTGTTGTTGATTTAGCGCTAAGTGCTAACTATATAGATAAAGTTCTTGATATTTACTTCGGTGATGTGTTTTAGATTCAAGTAGTACTCGTAAATATGGAATCATGGTGTAGATGCTAAATGTTTACTGATTTTTGTCAAGTGGATTATTACATTTGGATGCGTTTCGAAACTCTCTTGAACCATTTCTGTTACTGTCTTATGAGAACGCGCTGCAAAACTTGTTTTAGCATGTACATTTGCTGACCACGTTTCAATTTGCACCCACCGTGCCTTTCCTCCTGCCTCCACCACCCCCTGCCATAGTGCAGTCTCATTTCTTCATGTCATACTCTTGCCCGGACATATGTCACACTTGGATGCACAATAATGTTGATCATATAATCTTTGACTATTTCAAACCTTTGTGTCGTCCGTTTCTCTAGCCACATTGAACTCTGTTGGAGTCTCAAACCTGGAGTGAATTTCGTCAGGTACCTAACCTGCAGTAGCTGCCCACCGTCACCGTTCTGCCCCCTTCTAACCTCCCACCGCTGCCACCTTCCACAGTGAAGCATTCGGTGAGGAAACCGTTTTGCTAGATGCATGTCAATCATTTATGACCTCGTTATGTTTTCATCCATGAAATAGTGTTTTCCCATTTTTTATGACCTTGTTATGTTTTCATCCATGAACGAGTCGAGCCGGTGCTCAGGACGTCCACATTCTTCCCGATCCGGGGGGTCAGGAAAATATTCTGATCTATGAAACACAATGTGCAGAACCGGCTACACTATCTCCGGAGGTCCATTGCCCATGAGGTGATTTCGATGAGAAGAAACTGGGGTGAGCTGCCAGATTTCATGATCTCGGAGGTGGTGTTCTGAGAAGTTAGAGGTGATCGCGAAGGTAGTTTGGATCCTGAAGATGCAAGTCTCGATGACGACCCCTAGGTTATATTTTGACACTTTCGGGCAAGTGTTAGCTGCCATGCCAGATGCTGCTGTGGTAGTGCCTGAATTCCTGATTTGTGTTCAGCGATAGTTACACACATGTAAATCGAAACCTATATTTTGGTCCGGACATGACCTGTTTAACTTCCACCCCACATAGCTGGTGTGGAAGTTCTTGTGCTCACGATGATCTTACATAATGATCGCTAAATGTATGAAGACATATCTTTATAGTATGTTTAAGACTTTAAGTTGAAGGTGTGATGGTGAGAAGAGTTTGTATGATGGTGATGTTAGATCTTTTTTTTACTGCTGTGATGTTAGAATTTGAACGATGTCCATTCATAGCCGTATATATACATGCTTTGCATTGTTGACAAAACCAGTACTGCAAATACTGGAGTGAACTTGTCAAAACATTCAGGTATGAAAAATGATGATAATGAGATTCCAGTGCCTGGGTCAAAAGATGTATAGATAATTAGTTAATGTGGCAAAATACATTTCTGGAGTAGACAAGTATGGCAACAAGATTGGTCTGTGGTACATGGCCAGAATTGCCAATTCTGGATTTTGTAAGCAAATATTAGGAAACCACTACACAAATGAAGTAATGCCCTGATGGCATTGATACTGCTTAGGGCAACAGAAGGTGACCAACGTGTCGCCGCAATCCGGGCAAGGAATCAGGGGAAAAATCTCTTGATGGGCGGACGATGAGGATGATGTAGTCATGTGGTTGAGGGAGAGTTCCTCGTGTACGATGGATGAAGGGGCGGCGGAGTGGGTTTGGCCGTGGATGAAAGAGAGGACAGAGGAAGGGGAAGATTGGTCAGTGGGACGATGGGCTGCAATTAAGTGCCCCGGCCTGACAGGAACAGAATCTTGCACGGGACGGCTCCCATCGTGCGCGGCCGTCTGAGCCGGGGTAAGTCAGGCAAACGGCGCCCCGTTGAATAGTGCACATCTGTGGGCCATAAGCGCAGAATAACTATGGAATACACTAATATATACGTGTGCCTCCACACTGACAGGTGAGAATCCCGGAGCCAAAGAACGAGTCCGATAACGAGCACTTTCGGGATTAAACCAGTGTTTGGAAACTTACCTGAGATGTTTTGTGCATGCTTGTCCCCACAAATGGCTCCACTGGTTGCCGTTAGCTGAGTTCTGGTATAACACCAAGTAATACTTGGAGATTCAACCGTAGGTGCAAATGACAGTTGCTCGGAGGACTAATCAGAAATTGGCGTTCAAATATTTTGGCCCCTTTCACTGTGCTACAATGCGTGGGGTAGGTCGCTTATAAGCTACAATTGTCAGAGAGCAGTAAAATCCACCCTGTGGTCGATGCATCTGTTTTGAAGAAAGGAGTACCACCGTCTGCGGGGGTATGTCCCGATCTTCCTGAAATTTGTACCAATACTGATCATGCTGCTCAGCTGGCAGATGTCCTCGATCAGCGCCTGGTACAACACGACGATGGTGTGTTGACGCAAGCGTTGGTCCATTGGGAAGGCCTGCCAGATAAATGGGCGACCTGGGAAGAACTCACCGACATGTAGCATTAGTTCCCATCGACAGCTTGGGGTCAAGCCATTCCACGTTCCACAAGAAGGGGGCAATGTCACGACGTATGAACCAGATAACACTAAAGATTAGAGGGAAGAGGTAGGGAACCAAGGCATATCCTATTTGGCGCTTCAGGCGCCCGTTACGGTGCATTTTGCAAACGGGCGCCTGAAGCCCTCCAAGCTAGGCCGGCCCGTTTATCTATTTTTCTTTTTCTTTTTTGGTTTTTTTCTTTACTTAAATTTCGTGAACTTTTTTCAAAATCGGTGAAGTTTAAAAAAAATGATGAACCTTTTCAAATTTGTAAACTTTTTACAGAATCTGATGATTTTTTTTAAAATCGATGAATTTTATAGAAATTTTGCAAAATCGATGAACCTTTTTTCAAATTCGATGAACTTTTTTTCAAAATCAATGAACTTTTATTAAAAATCGGTGAACTTTTTAAAAATTCGATTTTTTTTTTCAAATTAATGAACTTTTCTTTGAAATCCATGAATTTTTTTGAATTCACAAACTTTTTTCATTTTCTGGTGGATTTTTCCTGGTTTTTTTTCTTAAATGTGAACATGTACATGCCCCGGCCCACCAGCGCCGGCGCGTGGGCGCCAGGGAGCTTCCCCGGCGCCTGAAGTGCCAAATAGGAGCTCCTGGGAACCAACTAAGGCGAAGCAACCGAACCCGAAAGCCCATTAAGCGTTACTAAAGCCCAGTGGGCCAAGGCCCTGTAGCCAACAACTATCTACTTAGGTTGTCACGACATCATCATGGGGCATCGAAGATGAACTAATTGTCCCTGCACCTGTGTGTGCTCATATTACTCAAAAAAAAAACCTGTGTGTGCTCATCCCTTCCTCCTCTTCTCTTCCTCTTCAAATCATATGATTTGAAACTCCTCTGCTAAAATCCTGTGTATCAGGAACTAATATACCGCCTAGTGTGCTGCTAGGGATTTCATGACCGTGAAAATAACAACGAATTTCTTGTCTTCGTGCACGTTCTTCACCCATGGCGACACACTTAGGAGCGGATAGCCTCTCGACTGTGACGTGCTTCAACTACAATAGTGTCTCTCACAAACAGGCACATGTACACAAACACTTGACACGAACTTCATGACTCATCCCGCTAAGGCGGCATCATGTTGCCCGTCTCATATCGGCATTTCACCGACTATGGTGTGATCGAAGTCAACATCTCACCAATTTCGTACAACAATGATCTCACACTGTCGCCATCGACCTCACACCCTGTCACACTGGCCTTGCGCCAAGACATGACTTCATTATTCGTCTAACTCCCCTGAAGATGATCTTGACGCGCTCCACCGGACGACGACCGTCGCCCTTGCTAGCAATAGTGTGCTCACCGTCTTTGCCTTGTCGCTCCACCAAACGATGATCGTACGCCCTGAGGGCGCTAGCATGAGTCACCTCTCCGGACTAGCAGGACTTTAAATCTTGGACCTCACCCCCGCATGGGTTTGCCAAGGATCCATCACATCAAAATAACACTAACTAGAGTAGACCACTCGTGCTGTAATTTGAAACATACACAAACATATACCTGCTATGATCACGATTTGGAAGCTAACCAAATCAGCAAGCTCGGATTATTTTCCAAATTCCAACAAATATTACTCCTTACTCTTTGCGAATGAGTTGTCATGTGTAACGCGCTATGTGTGTCAAGCTGTAAATCTTAGACGATACTATCATCTTCTCTTTCTCAGAGAGTTTAACACATTATTGTTGTGAGAAAATATAGATACGAAGAGAGTAGAGCCCAGAGACAATGTACGTAGCATTTAAATGGTGTGTCGCAGCACCCATGATCAAGCTAGTCTTAGGAGAATTATAGCCGTCACGGCAAATGTAGCAGCGCGCGTGATCAAGCTAGTCATAGGAGCCCTCGCAACAATAAGCTCACACATATACACTATATTCTTCACTGCATTGATTTTGTAGGCTACAACCTTGATGTTAAACCACCACCCAGAAACATCTGTCGAACCTCTTGAGGTGACACGATCCGAATGGACTTGACGCTGATCACAAACTCCCTGTAGCATCCATGCCAAAAATGTCAGGGTAACCGACCAATAGAATCTTTCATCATGAACAGTAAAACAAAAGAGGGCAATCTTCTAAATTTCTCCTTTCTTTTAAGGAAATATGCACACATTCGTGTTTCAGTTGTATCAATTCCTGACATTTTAACAGCTTCTAGTTTCTCGGGGAATATTTGAGACCGGGAATCGTGAGAAGTTCATATAGCTGTAGGCAAAAAATTAACGGTGGACTTACTCCCATGGGCCATCGCCGAGAAGTAGGAAGTCACCCTTATCATCCTGGTAGATACACTTCCAACCTATTCTCTGTCGATCTTCGAGTTGCCCTTCCATGCCAAACATGTGGGCCAAAGCTTGATTCAATTCTTCGTATGCAGAGAACCTAGCGATGTCAATGAAACGGCCTATAGCCCCACGTTTGCACACCTAAAACACATAGGTTAGGATAACACACAGAAGAATGAATGAACACAACAAAGAGAGCATATATGCTCAAGAGATCATGGCCCAGTCCTGATTTCCATCTTTCTAAAGCTAATAGCACTAATAGCACAATACCCATGCAACAATGTTTAAGAAGAACACTGTAATATCATTTGGTTGAGCTAAAATCATCCATACCCACTCTCATTTAAATTGTTTGGGCCAGGTCAACAGTTGGCGCAAGGATATTATGCCTAAATAATTGCCTATATGTGACCATACATACAACCGTCATTTACTACATATCCTATGCTCATCATAACCACCATGCTGAAAATTACATGACAATAAGCAGACTTGTCTTGGCAACACTGCACCATTTTCTGAACTACAATTGTTATATGTGCATTCCTTCTTTACATAAAATTACAGTTACATACTTTGATAACTAGCCAGAGCATAACTTAGTTTTGACATGATTGTGCTCATAATCATGTCCTTATAGTCCTTATAGTCCTTATATGATACCTATCTAACATTTGGGGGAGGCCCTGCCTCATAATAGATCAGCATTGGTGGTCTCTATTCCAATGTTTCATCATCTAGTTATAGTGGAGTGGTCAGAAATACACTTCTGTTTCTCAGTAATGCCTCACAAATTACTCTTTATGCATCAGGAAACATATACTGCTTGAAAAACATACTGTCGAGAGGAAAGAGCAAACCTTAATGAACGGCATCCTCTGGCGAAGGGGCAAGGCGCCGAGAATTTCTGTTCAATAAGATGTCGTTAATCAGAGAATCGATGGAACTCAAAGCAATATCTGATTGACAAAATGACTGAAACCATGCAAGCCGACATCTCCCGATGAGCATCCTTTTGCAGTCTGCAGTTGAGATACTACGATTTTGGTACTTGGCAAACTCAAGTGCAGTTACCAGAAAACTAGTGTTTCCATACCCTTTGCACCAACTGCCACTGTTACTACTTGGATCATGGCTCGACTAAATTATCCAAAGCGGTTTTTTACTTTTTAGAAAAGGGAAAAAAAAATTGGCTTCGCATCTTAACTCATCAAGAATCGCTAAAAGTACTGGCACAAGCCAACTTCAAGCACACATGAGATTTTTTTTTGTCTAATAAGCTTATCTCACACAATTAAAAAAAAAACTTTAGCAATCAGTGAAAACTGACGGTACCGGATCATACCGCCTACGAACGCTAAATAGTTGGCTTGCTACATCAATCCGAACCAGTGCAGTTTAGCTCAACCTGGGGATCCGGGGCGTAGGAACCCTGCTCAGATCATCCCAATCCGGACGCGCTCGAGGTCGCCCGAGCAGCAAAAAACGGGAATGGACCGAGCAAAATGGAGGAGCGATGGCTGGGGGAGGGACGAGGTTTCTCACCTGACCACGGGCGGGCGGAGATTCGGCTGCCGGGCAGAGCAGAGGGCGGAGGAGCCGGAGAGCAGTGGTAGTGGTGGTACAGGACTACAGATCAAGTGATCAACCGGCTCTGCGGTGCGCGTAGGTAGGGGCCAGCTCTCGCCGCACCCAGCAACGCGGTAGGCGAACGAGCACACGACAGGTGCTGCTGTTTGTTGGCGTCCGCATCGGTCAAATCAGCATACAGAATTATTGGTTCCATCGGTTACTTTTAAACACCGGGTTTGTATGCACTTCCTCGGTTACTTCCTCGGTTCCATTATTATTGGTCCGCATCGCCCAGGTCAGATACGATGTAATTTAAAAAATAAATCGTTTCTTTTAAACACCGGGTTTGTATGCACTTCCTCGGTTACTTTTTACTTTGCACATATGAGGTTTGTCTGAAGTCGGACAATTGAAATTTCGATCAAGTTCATAGAAAAGTTTATTAGCATTCGCAAGAAAACATATGAATATTATATTGTGATATGGCAAAATTTTACCCAAATGTTAAGTGCCGAACGTCAGATTTCTATCTGACGGTTTGCGCCGAACGCCCTTATCACCATCCATCTATATGTTTGAAACTTGAAGCAAATTACAGCGCCATGTCACGCAGGGCAGAGCGTTCGCTGTAACTGTCGCCCGCTCCGAACACCCACTCCCGCCACTTCCCCTGCTTCTCGCCTTTTCTCTCCTCTTCTCCTCTCGTCTCTAACCGCAGAGCAGTTTCCCCCATTTCCCCTCTCACCCCCTTTGCTATCTTCTGCGGCGGAAGGGTCACGACTGTTGAAACGTGATTCACAGGGAGTCGGTCAGGCTGTCTTGGGCTGCCTTGGGCGTCACTTTTAGTCTATAGGGATAGATTCTCTTGTTATGTTTATCTTGTATCTATCTCTCCAACCTCCCTGTAATATCTCCCTCTCTCGGTTATCTCTCCTATGACCGATACATTGTAACCTATCGAGAGGACTCTTCCTCATCGTTCAATATAAACAACCCGGGCTCCCTTCCAGGGAGTTGAGACGCTTCATAGAAATCTTACATGGTATACAGAGCAGGCTCTTCCCATCACATCTAGCTCATCCACCTCGACCGATCATCATCATCAACCTCCATCGATCATCCCCACCGCAACCATGTCCACCTCCGCTACTATCCCCTCCACCGGCCTCAACTACAACATCTCCGAGCCTCTCACTAGGATGAATTATGTCCTCTGGCGAGCTTAAGCCCGATCCCAAATAATGGGCGCTGGCTTGTACAGCTACATCGACAAAACCATAGAGGAGCCTCCCAAGAACATCGTCGCAAAGGATAAAGAGGGCAAGGATCAGGTGGCGCCAAACCCTGCCTAAGTCCAGGACCAGCAAATTGTCGCCTACCTCCTTCGGAACCTCTCCAAGGAGGTCCTCGTTCAAGTGGCATCGCTGGAGACGTCGCATGCGATCTGGACTGCCCTGTCCAACATGTTCGCGGCTGTCTCGCTCTCTCGAGTCAACAACCTGCGTGCCGCCCTCATCAATGCCTAGAAGGGCACGCAATCTGCATCAACCTACTTCGGCTACATGCGGTCCCTCTCCGACGAGCTCGCGGTGGCAGACAAACCGCTCGGGAAGCCGGAGCTCATCTCCTTCATTGTAGCCGGCCTTGACATGGAGTATTAGCCGCTCATCTCCGCGCTGGACGTCCGCACCGAGCCCATTACGGTCGACCATCTCTTCTCCCTCGTGGCCAACTTCGATCAGAGGGTCGAGTTGTACCATGACAACGGCACCGACGGCTTCAAGTCCTCGGCAAACGCCGCCTCCCGAGGTCGCCAGGGAGGCAAAGGGGGTTACCGCAATCAGAAAAACGGGGGAAACAATGGCGGCTCTCGCGGTGGAAGTGCCGGCGGCGGTGGCCAAGCTGGTGGCGGCGGCGGCTACCAAGGAGGTAGTGGTGGCGGCGGCTACCATAACAGCGGCGGCGGCTACCAGAACGACGGCTATCAGGGCGGCGGCTATCAGGGTGGTGGCGGCGGCTATCTGTAGGGGAACGCGACAGAAAACAAAAAATTTCGGTATAGCGAGCACGCCCAGGATCACTATGGAGACTGCATACAAGGTTTGATCTGATCCGTACCGACTCGAAGCGCAGCGGAAGAAGAATCGGTGTAGATCGTCGGTGCAGATCCCTGCAGCTAGGATTTACAACCTCCCAACCGCAAGGATGTACTCCCTCGCCGGACAGCCCTTCGGGAGGACCCTCGAAACCCGAACAGTAACCCGGACAGCCCTTCGGGAGGACGCCGGAAACTTGAACGGTAACTCGGACAGCCCTTCGGGAGGACACTCGAAAACAGCCCCTCGGGCAAAAGATCGAAACTACAATCTCTCTACGGGGTTGCACACATACGGTGTCAGCTATCCGGCAGGGCTTCGCTGTCCAGAACTAGTTCCTGCCGGAACCCAGACAGCCTTTCGGCTCTACGAAACTATTTCGCTGGGAGGGAGAGAGAAGCCAGACAAGTCAAATGGCATGTGTATGAGAGCAAGGATGAGATTTGGGGCTGCCCACTCACCTCTATTTATAGGATAGCCAAGGGGTAAAAGTGTCATACAAAAAACCCCAAAGTACCCCCACTTTATGCCTTTTCACAAAAGAATAAAGATAAAAGGGGTGCCATGTGGAGCTCCAAGGAGCTCCACCTTGCTTGGCCGGCCACTCTTGGCCCCCCCCCCCCACATGGGGGTGCCTTGGCTCCCAAGTCCTTCTAGAAATCCTTTTGGAAATATCCCAAAAGGTGCTTTCCAAAAAATATCCAAAAAGCACTTTCACTATTCACGAAGACATTTTTCTGCGTCCGTTAAATCCCAAATTATTTCTGTGTGCCTAGAATAATTCCAGTACCCACCAAAATAATTTTGAACGCATTCCGAAACAATTTCGGAACAATGTTTCTTCAGCGAAAAGCAACCAAATCGGTTCCGGCTGCTCCGGAACATTTCCGGTTTTTGTCCTGGAAAATTCCCAGAAGTTTCCAGAACATTTCTGGCATCCTCCAAGAATTTCCAGGCGTGTGCCAGAACCAATTTGACTTAATGGAATACCCTGAAACAACTTTTCAGTTTCACCGAAACTATTCCGGTGTTCTCTCCGGAACGTTTCCGTTTCGTCCGAAACTTTTTCAGTGATTTTCTCTCAGACTCCCCGTCGAGTATTCAGCAGATAGATGACCCTTAAGCGTGTGACCCTATAGGTTCGGTGAAGTATAGACATGACCCAGAACGCTTTCCGATCAATGATCAACATCGGAGCCGTGGACACCCATATTGACCCCTATACCCACACGAATGAATATTCGAGTGAACCTCCAGTTGCCGTGTGCTATTCCTGTTGCTTCACGATATATTACAAATACCCGAGGTGAGATTTATGCATCCCCGTGGATCAACAACTTGTCCACTATGCAAGTTACCTCGTTACCGGTATTGTTCTCTTTACTCGTTTCCGTGTTCCGACATCCCTGTGATCAAATCACAATGTGTCTGGCCAGACGATGATGGATACCATAACACCGAGAGGGCCCGAGAATATCTCTCCATCGTCGGAGGAGAAAATCCCAATCTTGAGCTATCAAGTTACTTGACATACTTTTCCATGAACCCGTAAGCCGCCGTAATAGCCACCCATTTACGGATGACGTTTAACAAACCCCGAAGTTCATGAAGTAAGCATGAAGAAACTCGACACTCTCATGGTCTAAGGAATTATGCAAACATTAACTATCTCTGTGTTATTAACCATTAACTCATGATGAATGTATCTCATAGCATAACATCAATCAGGTCGATTCAACACAAGTGTTCTACTAACATTGTGCCCTCAAAATTGCCGGCATAGTCATGCCCATGATCAGGAAAACAGGATCATCATGCAATACTTGAGCCAGTCATAGAGGCATGACTAGGAATACATTTTCCGTTTATTATACCACACGTGCACATGAGTTTCCCTCCGAGCCTCGTGGTTATTGTAGACTCGAGAATCATTGCAGTTATAGCATGGAACATAAACATTCATTACAAACTCGGAGATACAAAGTAACTGTTATTACTGCCTCTAGGGCATATCTCCTACAGACTCCCACTTGCACTAGAGTCGTAATCTAGTTACATGGCTTCCCTAACACCAATGGCAATCCGGTGCTGCTCATGCTTTGCTCGTGGTAGAGGCTTTGTCATCGGGTCTGACACGTTCAGATCCGTGTGAACTTTGCGTACTATCACTAAACCCGCTTCGACATGATGTCGAATGAGTTTATATTTGCGTTCAATATGTCTTGTCTTATGGTGCGAACTTGGCTCCCTTGCCTGAGCCACGGCGCCACTATTATCACAATAGATCTCCACCGGGTCCAGAGCACTTGGAACCACACCAAGGTCTTCAAGAAATTGCTTGATCCATACTGCCTCCTTGGAGGCTTCAGAAGCAGCAACATATTCCGCCTCCGTCGTAGAATCCGCTACAGTCTTTTGTTTGGAACTTTTCCAATCAACTACGCCGCCGTTCAATATGAAAACATAGCCTGATTGAGATTTGAAGTCATCTGGGTCAGTCATGAAGCCTGCATCAGTGTAACCATTTACAATGAGCTCTTCATCACCTCCATACACAAGGAGTAAATCCTTGGTCCGTCTGAGGTACTTAAGAATACCCTTGACTGCGGCCCAGTGTTCCAATCCTGGATCACTTTGGTACCGGCTGCTAACACTTAGCGCATAGGAAACGTCCGGTCTTGTACATAACATGGCATACATAATAGAACCAACTGCCGAGGCATATGGAACATCATTCATTTGTACTCGCTCATCGAGAGTCCGAGGACACTGATTCTTGCAAAGTACTGTGCCAGGTGACATGGGGAGAAGGCCTTTCTTGGAGTTCTCCATGTTGAACCTTTTCAACACCTTGTCAATGTACGTGCTTTGGCTAAGCGCTATTAGGCGTCTTGATCTATCTCTATAGATTCTAATGCCCAATACATATGCCGCTTCGCCTAAGTCTTTCATTGAAAAACTCTTCTTCAATGAGTCTTTTATTTCGTTAAGAAAATTCACGTCATTTCCAATCAATAATATGTCGTCCACATATAAGATTAGAAATGCTTTTGCGCTCCCACTAAACTTCTTGTAAACACAAGATTCTTCGTCATTCCTGATGAAGCCAAACTGTTTGACCACTTCATCAAAACGAATGTTCCAGCTCCTTGACGCCTGCTTCAGACCATAAATGGCTTTCTGAAGTTTGCATACCTTTCCAGCATCCTTATGGACGACAAAACCTTCTGGCTGTATCATGTATACATCCTCTTTGAGGTTTCCATTTAGGAAAGCCGTTTTGACGTCCATCTGCCATATTTCATAATCGAAATAAGCAGCAATTGCTAGTAATATGCAAACAGACCTAAGCATAGCTACGGGCGAGAAAGTCTCGTCGTAGTCCACTCCTGGAACTTCCGTGAACCCTTTCGCGACAAGTCTAGCTTTGTGGATAGTAATGTTACCATCCGCGTCCGTCTTTTTCTTGAAAATCCATTTACAACCAATGGGCTTTATGCCTTCTGGAAGTTCTTCCAAGTTCCAAACTTGGTTTTCGTACATGGATTCCATTTCGGATTTCATGGCCTTGTGCCATTCCTTTGAGCTGGGCCCCGCCATCGCTTCCTTGTAGTGCGCAGGTTCATCGTCTTCAAGAATGAAGATTTCGTTATGAAACCATTCAGGTGGCTGGATAGCCCTACCTGATCTGCGCGGTTCAGTTACAACATTGTCTAAAGTTTCCGCATCACATGCGACAACTTCCGGCTCGGTTGTAGGGATAATTAGCGGATTTTCTTCCGGTTCCTTAGCCATATCAACGGTCGCCGAAGATTCACTAATCTCATTAAGTTGCACTGTCCTCCCACTTGGTTCTTTAGCGAGAAACTCTTTCTCGAGAAAGTGTCCAACTTTTGCAACAAACACTTTGCCCTCGGACTGGTTGTAGAAGGAATACCCAATGGTGTTATTGGGATAACCTACAAAGTAACATTTGTCTGATCTGGGATCGAGTTTGCTTGGCTGTAAACGCTTTACGTATGCCTCACAACCCCAGATTTTAAGATGCGACACACTAGGAATCTTCCCGTGCCACATCTCATGTGGTGTCGTCTTAACAGACTTAGACGGTGCTCTCTTTAATGTATAAGCGGCAGTGAGTAGTGCGTGACCCCAAAAAGATATCGACAGATCTGTAAGAGACATCATCGACCTTACCATGTTCAACAGGGTTCGGTTACGTCTTTCCGATACTCCGTTTCTCTGTGGAGTTCCGGGAGGCGTAAGCTGTGAAACGATTCCACGATCACTCAGATGTTGGCCAAACTCATGACTAAGGTACTCGCCTCCGCGATCAGACCGCAGAAACTTAATCTTTTTGTCACGATGATTTTCTACCTCATTGTGAAATTCTTTGAACTTTTCAAAGGTTTCCGACTTATGCTTCATTAAGTAGATATAGCCATACCGACTTAAATCATCAGTAAAAGTCACGAAGTAGAAATACCCACCCCGTGCGGCTGTGTTCATTGGACCACATACATCACTATGTATTATTTCCAATAACTCACCCGCCCGTTCAGGATGACCCGTGAACGGCGTCTTGGTCATTTTCCCCATCAAGCAAGCTTCACATGTGTCAAATGATTCAAAATCAAGTGACGGTAAAACTCCATCTTTATGGAGTCTTTGCATGCGTTTCTTTCCGATGTGGCCAAGCCGACAGTGCCACATGAAAGTGGTGGTGGTGTCAGCCTTCTTAAGGCATTTAGCATTCACGTTAAAGACATCATTTCCACATTCAAGATTTAGAATGAAAAGGCCCCCAACAATGGGTGCAAATCCATAAAACATATCCTTACAATAAAGTGAACAACCATTGTTCTCAGACTTGTACGAATACCCATCGTGTACTAAACATGATCCGGAGATAATGTTTCTACACAACAGTGGAACAAAATAACAGTTATTCAGTTCTAAGATAAATCCCGAAGGGAGACGTAGAGGCATAATGCCGACGGCTTGAGCGGCGATCCCAGCGCCGTTCCCGACGCGCATCACGACTTCATTCTTTGCTAGCTTGCGCACCTTCTGAAGTCCCTGTATCGAGTTGCAAATGTGAGCAACCGATCCGGTATCAAATACCCAAGACTTAGAATTTTCGCTAGCAAGCAAAACGTCAATGACATTAACTTGTATAACAATTATACCTTTTCCGGTTTTCCCGGACTTCTTATCTTCCAGATACTTCTTGCAGTTTCTCTTCCAGTGTCCTGTGCCCTTGCAGTAGAAGCACTCAGTTTCATTTTTGGCTCCGCCCTTAGAGTTGCTTTGGGAGCCGGTCTTACCGGCACCCTTGCCCTTCTTTGGCTTGCCTTTCTTTTTCAAACTGGCGGTTTTATTCACAAGCAACACTTGCTCGCGATTTTTCCGCAGTCCTCCTTCCGTAGTTTTTAGCATGGCGAGCACCTCTTCCGGTGTCTTCTCCATCCCACTCATGTTGTAGTTCATGATAAAACCGTCGTAAGACGGGGGGAGTGAAGAAAGCAGCATGTCCATCATATGGTCAGGTGGAAGTGGAAACTCCAGGGTTTTAAGCCTTTCAGCATAGCCAATCATTTTGACTACGTGTTCACCAACTGAACTACCCTCAGCCATCTTGCAATCCATCAAGGCCTTCATGACATCAAATCGTTCAGACCTTGCGGTTTCCTTGTACAGGGCATCCAAATCCTGGATCATATCGCGGGGTTTATGGAATTCAAAACGTTTTTGAAGCCCTGCACTCATGCAAGCTAACATGAGGCACTGCACTAAGTTGTGATCATCATCCTTAGTGGCCCAGACATTCTGCTCAACTTCCGGGGCATCTGCCGCTGGTTTAGCTAGAAGAGCAGTTTCAAGCACATACATTTTCCTAGCGCTCCTGAGGACAATCCTCAGGTTACGGACCCAGTCCGCATAGTTGTTTCCAGTCGCAGCTAACTTCTCTTTCTCTAACATCGGGCCTAAGTTGAACGCGGTGTTGCGAGCCATTTGATCTACAACGGAAAACACAAGTTTTACTTAGACTTTGTTCATAATGATTTTGGCACTAGTGAATAAACAATTTTATTCTAAAGTGCGCTCCCACTCAAATCAATATCTCTCAAAATTGATTATGAGTGATTCAAGATCCAAATTGCAATTCAACGCCAAGGATGTATCCATCTCAGGTGACGAGAATTTGAATTGGTAGGCCAACTTGCCAATCACATCTCTATGTGACTCTTGTTCATCTTTCGATGCGTGTGTTCCGAGCTCATGACTTTCATGCCTGAACGTCAAGACAACCAAGTGATCTCGCTGCGAGGTCTCAACTCACCCGCCTCTCACTTCACTAATCGTTCGTACCCATGTATCCATGTGGTACCCCGAAAAGATAGGTGCCGTGACGGTGCTACACTTGGGAGAACACTAACTACTTGATATTATTAAGTGAGAGATCACCCTAATAAAAAGCGACTACCGCGCAATCAAGAAGGGTGCATCATAAGGGATAAACATCTCAGGCAATTCATAATAGCATGATATGGTATAGCCCTTTCTGACGGAGAAGTCAAGTATTTCTTCGTCTTCGGCATTTGCATCGGTGTTCACCTTCGCGAAGATTGCCACCACCTTGTCGATGCACCAAATAATATTGCTATCTCTATAGCTAATAAAAATAAGTGCATTACTTAAGGTTGACACGCAGGTCATTAAAGTGACAATCATATGGCTCCAGCCATCATGCCGAATCATGACACGCAGGTCATGTTAACAAATTTACATCATATAGTCATCTCATACATAATCGAATTAATATGAGCTTTGCTATACCACATCACATGCACATCCTGCAAAAACAAGTTAGACGCCTCTAATCGGTTTATGCAAAAATTTATTTTACGTGGCTTCTAAGGTTTTGACTTAAACCGCAGCTACCAACGTATTATTATCAAGTATGATTATTCAAGTCGCTAGATTAACATCTCGGGGTGTATGAAACACGAGATAATTAAATCTCGAGCCCCATACTAAACTTCGTCATACGCATGACCCCCGTGCAGATCATATCTGCAATGCCCTTTCATCTGCGAATTTCATCTTTCTTTTGACTATGGCGGAACCCAAAGAACTGTTAGCACTTCGTTGATCAACCAGGATCGCGGATTGCCAGAACTTTGTGAAATTCCACCATGCTGTCTCGAGATTGAGCAAACGCAAATTCTAGGGAAGCAACAAGAACATCGGGTAACAGATTTCATCTGTCACCCGCATAAATAATTTTCAGCAATAGATCTCATCTACACCAAAATTATATTATGCAATACCCATACATCTCCATGTATTCTAGATCAAAACCTGCATCTACGCATAGCACGGCTCATCATGCCACTGTAGGGGAACGCGACAGAAAATAAAAAATTTCGGAACAGCGAGCACGCCCAGGATCACTATGGAGACTGCATACAAGGTTTGATCTGATCCGTACCGACTCGAAGCGCAGCGGAAGAAGAGTCGGTGTAGATCGTCGGTGCAGATCCCTGCAGCTAGGATTTACAACCTCCCAACCGCAAGGATGTACTCCCTCGTCGGACAGCCCTTCGGGAGGCGGTCGGACAGTCCCCCAGACGATGTCGCGGACAGCCCTTCGGGAGGACCCTCGAAACCCGAACAGTAACCCGGACAGCCCTTCGGGAGGACGCCAGAAACTCGAACAGTAACTCGGACAGCCCTTCGGGAGGACACTCGAAAACAGCCCCTCGGGCAAAAGATCGAAACTACAATCTCTCTACAGGGTTGCACACATACGGTGTCAGCTATCCGGCAGGGCTTCGCCGTCCAGAACTAGTTCCTGCCGGAACCCAGACAGCCTTTCGGCTCTACGAAACTATTTCGCTGGGAGGGAGAGAGAAGCCAGACAAGTCAAATGGCATGTGTATGAGAGCAAGGATGAGATTTGGGGCTGCCCACTCACCTCTATTTATAGGATAGCCAAGGGGTAAAAGTGTCATACAAAAAACCCCAAAGTACCCCCACTTTATGCCTTTTCACAAAAGAATAAAGATAAAAGGGGTGCCATGTGGAGCTCCAAGGAGCTCCACCTTGCTTGGCCGGCCACTCTTGCCCCCCCCCCCCACATGGGGGTGCCTTGGCTCCCAAGTCCTTCTAGAAAGCCTTTTGGAAATATCCCAAAAGGTGCTTTCCAAAAAATATCCAAAAAGCACTTTCACTATTCATGAAGACATTTTTCTGCGTCCGTTAAATCCCAAATTATTTCTGCGTGCCTAGAATAATTCCAGTACCCACCAAAATAATTTTGAACGCATTCCGAAACAATTTCGGAACAATGTTTCTTCAGCGAAAAGCAACCAAATCGGTTCCGGCTGCTCCGGAACATTTCCGGTTTTTGTCCCGGAAAATTCCCAGAAGTTTCCAGAACACTTCTGGCATCCTCCAAGAATTTCCAGGCGTGTGCCAGAACCAAGTTGACTTAATTGAATACCCTGAAACAACTTTTCAGTTTCACCGAAACTATTCCGATGTTCTCTCCGGAACTTTTCCGTTTCGTCCGAAACTTTTTCAGTGATTTTCTCTCAGACTCTCCGTCTAGTATTCAGCAGATAGATGACCCTTAAGCGTGTGACCCTATAGGTTCGGTGAAGTATAGACATGACCTGGAACGCTTTCCGATCAATGATCAACATCGGAGCCGTGGACACCCATATTGACCCCTATACCCACACGAATGAATATTCGAGTGAACCTCCACTTGCCGTGTGCTATTCCTGTTGCTTCACGATATATTACAAATACCCAAGGTGAGATTTATGCATCCCCGTGGATCAACAACTTGTCCACTATGCAAGTTACCTCGTTACCGGTATTGTTCTCTTTACTCGTTTCCGTGTTCCGGCATCCCTGTGATCAAATCACAATGTGTCTGGCCAGACGATGATGGATACCGTAACACCGAGAGGGCCCGAGAATATCTCTCCATCGTCGGAGGAGAAAATCCCAATCTTGAGCTATCAAGTTACTTGACATACTTTTCCATGAATCCGTAAGCCGCCGTAATAGCCACCCATTTACGGATGACGTTTAACAAACCCCAAAGTTCATGAAGCAAGCATGAAGAAACTCGACACTCTCATGGTCTAAGGAATTATGCAAACATTAACTATCTCTGTGTTATTAACCATTAACTCATGACGAATGTATCTCATAGCATAACATCAATCGGGTCGATTCAACACAAGTGTTCTACTAACATTGTGCCCTCAAAATTGCCGGCATAGTCATGCCCATGATCAGGAAAACAGGATCATCATGCAATACTTGAGCCAGTCATAGAGGCATGACTAGGAATACATTTTCCGTTTATTATACCACACGTGCACATGAGTTTCCCTCCGAGCCTCGTGGTTATTGTAGACTCGAGAATCATTGCAGTTATAGCATGGAACATAAACATTCATTACAAACTCGGAGATACAAAGTAACTGTTATTACTGCCTCTAGGGCATATCTCCTACACTATCACCCTAGCAACTCCGGCGGCAACAACAACCGGCGCCCCCCCTACAACAACAACAGGGGCACAACTTCCAAGGTTATGAGGGCTACGAAGGGATGTGTCAAATATGTAAGAAAACAAATCATATTGCTAAGGATTGTGATTGGCGCTACGCTGATGACAATTCCCAGAAAAAGAAAGTTGCAGCTGCAGCTGATGGGTCATATGGTGTCGACACCAACTGGTACATGGACACGGGTGCGACAAACCATATCACTGGAGAATTGGAGAAGCTGACCATACATGATAAATATCGTAATCATGATCAAATCTACACCGCAGCTAATGGTGAAGGTATGGAGATTAGTCGTGTTGGTCATTCAATTATCAAAACCCCACATAAAGATCTTGTCTTAGAAGAAATCTTGCATGTTCCTGAGGCTTCCAAAACTCTTCTTTCAGTTCATCGCATTGCCCTTGATAATAATGTCTTTCTAGAGTTTCACCCATATTTATTTTTGATCAAGGACTAGGCCACGAAGAAAATTCTCCATAGGGGTGTCTGTGTTCAAGGGCTATATGCGTTGCTTCCTCAGTACTGCAAGTTTAATAAACAAGTTTATGGTGCCATCAAGCTTTCAGCTGAAAGGTGGCACAGTCGCTTAGGTCATCCGTATTTTGCTACGGTTCATCAAATTCTTAGTAGAAATAAACTCCCAGTTATTGGTGAGAGAAACTCAGAAACTATTTGTGATTCATGTCAAAGAGCAAAAAGTCATCAATAGCCTTACCCTGTTTCCACTAGTGTATCTACCAAGCCCTTGCAACTGATTTTTTCTGATGTATGGGGTCCAACACCCACTTTTGTTGATAGACACTCTTATTATGTGAGTTTTGTTGATGATTATAGCAAGTACACTTGGATCTATCTTCTTAAAAAATGTTCAGATGTGTTTCAGGTCTTTCATAACTTTCAAGCTCTTGTTGAACGTCAATTTGATAGCAAGATTCTTTCCATGCAATCTGATTGGGGTGGGGAATATGAGAAGCTGGATTCTTTTTTTCAAAAGATAGGTATTTCTCATCATGTGTCCTGTCCCCATGCTCATCAACAAAACGGTTCTGCAGAACGGAAACATAGACACATTGTCGAAGTAGGCCTAGCTCTCTTAGCTGCGGCCTCCATGCCTTTAAAATTTTGGGACGAAGCTTTTCTTACTGCAGTTCATCTTATTAACATGTGGCCTAGTCGCACTATTGCTCATGAAACTCCCACTGAACGTCTTCTCCATGTCACACCTGATTATGCGACTCTTTGCATTTTTGGTTGTGCATGTTGGCCAAATCTTCGTCCCTACAACACTCGTAAACTTATGTTTCGCTCCAAACAATGTGTCTTCCTTGGCTATAGCGCACAACACAAGGGTGTTAAGTGCCTAGATGTTTCCACTGGTCGCGTGTATATTTCTCGTGATGTTGTTTTTGATGAAACTCAGTTTCCCTTTGAAAAACTACATCCTAATGTCGGAGCTCTTCTTCGGAAGGAGATTCTTCTCCTCCCCTCTCATTTATCCGGTGTTGATTATGTGGGCAATGATGATTGTACTGATCCAACTATGACTAACTCTTCTAACTGTTTGCATGAGTTGGTTGCTGCAGAAAAAAATTCGGATGAAAATAATGCAGAAACTGGTGAAAACTGCATAGTAAATAATGCACCGTGGCGTCCTCACGTGGTCACGCCCGATCCGGTGCAATCTTCCTTGGGATCGGGGCGCCTGACCACAGCAGGGCCGACATGATCCTCCCCGGGATCCCCGCCCCGTCAGCTGGCTTGCAGCAGCATGTCGCCTCCACCCACCGACGAGCCACCCCACCTAGCATCTACCACGCGGCCGGCTCCTCATGGCTCTGCCTCCGCGGACGAGCCGCACCAATCGGCGGCCGGGAATCAGCCGACAGGGTGGTACGCGCCTGTCCCATGCTTGTACGCCAGGCGGGCCCCACGCCCATCATCACCCCACGGCGCGCGGTCTGAGGCTGCCCTGCCCGGATCTTCTGTGGTGTCTCCTTCGCTTCGTCCACTCGCGCTCCCGCAGAAGATCCGGTGGGCATCGGGGGTAGTTCAACCTCGGGATCGCCCGGATCCACTGTCCAGGAGCGGCAGCAGGCTGAATCTTCTGAGGCTGAAACCGAACCTGCTGCAGCCATAAAGCCACGGACACGTCTTGAACGAGGCGTCATTCAACCGGTAAATTACAAGGTTAAATTTGGTTTAGCTGCTTCCACAGGAGAGCCACGTACAGTCTATGATGCACTCGCTGATCCCACATGGAAGGAAGCTATGGATGAAGAACTTCACGCTCTTCACAAAAACAGAACTTGGCACCTAGTTCCTCCTCAACGAGTTAAAAATGTGATTGATTGCAAGTGGGTGTTCAGGATAAAAAAAAGGTCTAATGGTACAATTGATCGTTATAAGGCTAGGCTTGTTGCTAAGGGCTTCAAGCAAAGGTATGGCATAGACTATGAGGATACCTCCAGTCCAGTTGTTAAAGCTGCTACTATTCATCTTGTCTTGTCCATTGCTGTATCCAGAGGATGGAGTCTTAGGCAGCTAGATGTGCAAAATGCGTTCCTTCATGGTGTTCTGGAAGAGGAAGTGTATATGAAGCAACCTCCCGGGTTTGAAGATAAGAACAAACCATCTTATGTGTGTAGGCTTGACAAATCACTATATGGACTGAAACAAGCTCCCAGAGCATGGTACTCTCGTTTAAGTACAAAATTACAACAGCTAGGTTTTGTTCCTTCAAAGTCTGACACCTCACTGTTCAAATAAATCCAACACATCCATTTTTGTGCTTATCTATGTTGATGATATAATTGTCACAAGCTCCTCAAATGAAGCAGTGAGAGCTCTTTTGTCAGATTTGAATTCAGAATTTGCTCTCAAGGATTTGGGGGATTTGCATTTCTTTCTGGGTATTGAAGTTAAGAAAAACAAAGAAGGTGGTCTTCATCTTTCCCAAGAAAAATGTGCAACTGATCTTCTGAGAAGAGTTGGATTGCAAGGCTGTAAACCTTCATCAACACCATTGTCCAGTTCAGAAAAACTCTCTCTCACTGAAGGTGAACTTTTGAGCCAAGAGGATGGCACCAGATACAGAAGTTTGGTAGGTGCACTTCAGTATTTGACCCTTACCAGACCAGACATCTCTTTTTCAGTCAATAAGGTTTGCCAGTTTCTTCATGCACCCACTACTGCCCATTGGACTGCAGCAAAGCGTATACTGAGATATGTGAAAAGTACTTTGAGTGTTGGACTAACTTTCAGCAGGTCCTCATCCACTCTTGTGAGTGATTTCACTGATTCTGACTGGGCAGGTTGTCTGGATGACAGAAGGTCAACAGGAGGATCTGCAGTTTTCTTTGGTCCTAATTTGATCTCGTGGTGTGCAAAGAAACATGCTACAGTGTCAAGTACTGAGGTAGAATATAAGGCATTGGCAAATGCAACAGCAGAGATTATTTGGGTCAAATCCATTCTCAAGGAACTTGGTCTTCGTAACACTCAAACTCCTTGTCTTTGGTGTGACAATCTTGGTGCTACATACTTGGCTGCTAATCCTGTCTTTCATGCAAGGACCAAGCACATTGAGATAGATTATCACTTTGTGAGAGAACGAGTTGCTAATAAGGAACTGGACATTCGGTTTGTACACTCCAAGGATCAAGTTGCGGATGGATTTACAAAAGCCTTGGCTACAAAACAATTTGAGGAATTTAAACGTAATCTAAACTTGCGGAGAAGTTTAGATTAAGGGAGGGTGTTGAAACGTGATTCACAGGGAGTCGGTCAGGCTGTCTTGGGCTGCCTTGCGCGTCACTTTTAGTCTATAGGGATAGATTCTCTTGTTATGTTTATCTTGTATCTATCTCTCCAACCTCCCTGTAATATCTCCCTCTCTCGGTTATCTCTCCTATGACCAATACATTGTAACCTATCGAGAGGACTCTTCCTCATCGTTCAATATAAACAACACGGGCTCCCTTCCAGGGAGTTGAGACGCTTCATATAAATCTTACAACGACCATCGGTGCCGGTCGCCGAAAGTCGGCGCTGTGCAGCTTCCTACTCAACCACGCCGGCATTACTCTTCGCGCAAGGTTTTCCCTACTTCCCCTCTTGCCATCCCCCCCCCCACCCCCCCCCCCCCCCCGGGGTCGATGCTAGTTTGTACTGGTGTAACCCTAAGTGTTGGTCGAGAGGCGGCGGTTCTCTCGTGGCCGTTGTGTCGTCACCAACGCGCTGGTGCTTCTGTTCTGGCCGTCGGTGCTCACGTAGTTCTGTGGTGTTTCGTTCTAGTTCGTCGGATTTCGCTCGCGATTATCTTTGTTGAGATTTCGCTCCACCAAACAATGATCGTCCACCCTGAGGCGCTAGCATGAGTCACCTCTCCCTCGCATGGGTTTGCCAAGGATCAATCGTATCAAAATAACACTAACTAGAGTAGACCACTCGTGCCGTAATTTGAAACATCACAAACATATACCTGCTATGATCATGATTTGGAGGCTAACCAAATCAGCAAGCTTGGATTATTTTCCAAATTCCAACAAATATTACTTCTTATTCTTTGCGGATGAGTTGTCATGTGTAGTGCGCTATGTATGTCAAGCTGTAAATCTTAGACGATACTATCATCTTCTCTTTCTCAGAGAGTTCAACACACTATTGTTGTGAGAAAATTGTACAGGCACGAAAAAAGTAGAGCCCAGAGACAATGTGTGTAGCATTTAAATGGCGTGTCACAGCACCCATGATCAAGCTAGTCTTAGGAGAATTTTAGCCCTCACGGCAAAATGTCGCAGTGCGCATTATCAAGCTAGTCTTAGGAGAATTTTAGCCCTCACAACAATAAGCTCACACATATACACTACATTCTGCACTTCATTGATTTTGTAGGCTACAGCCTTGATGTTAAATCACCACCCGGAAACATCGGTTGAACCTCTTGAGGTGACAGGATCCAAATGGACTTGACGATGATCACAAACTCCCTGCAGTATCCATGCCAAAAATGTCAGGGTAACCGAGCAATAGAATCTTTCATCATGAATAGTAAAAGAAAAGAGGGTAGTCTTCTAAACTTCTCCTTTTTTTAAGGAAATATGCACACATTCGTGTTTCAGTTGTATCAATTCCTGACATTTTAACAGCTTCTAGTTTCTCGGGGAATATTTGAGACCGGTAATCTTCAGAAGTTCATATAGCCATAGGCAGAAAATTAACAGTGGACTTACTCCCATGGGTCATCACCGACAAGTAGGAAGTCACCCTCATTATCCTGGTAGATACACTTCCAACCTATTCTCTGTTGATCCATGCCAAACATGCCAAACATGATACTGTTGACATGCCTCGTGAGTTGTCCTTCCATGCCAAACATGTGGGCCAAAGCTTGATTCAATTCTTCGTATTCAGAGAACCTACCAATGTCAATGGAAAGGCTTATAGCCCCACGTTTGTGCACCTAAAACACATACGTTAGGACTTAGGATAACATGCAGAAGAATGAATGAACACAACAAAGAAAGCATATGCTCAAGAGATCATGGCTCCATAATAAGCATGGCCCAGTCATGATTTCCGACTTTCTAAAGTTAATAGCACAATACCCATGCAACAATGTTTCGGAAGAACACCGCACTATCATTTGGCTGGGCTAAAATCATCCATACCCGCTCTCATTTAAATTGTTTGGGCCAGGTCAACAGTTGGTTTGGCCCGAAGATGAATGGACCACCGCCACCAATTGAAGATCTTCATAGGAGTAAGGATATTATGCCTAAATAATTGCCTATGTGTGGCCATACATACAACCGTCATCTTACTACATATCCTATGCTCATCCAAACCACCATACTGAAAATTACATGACAATAAGCAGACTTGTCTTGGCAACACCGTACCATTTTCTGCGGTTACAAACTTTGATAACTAGCCAGAGCATAACTTAGTTTTGACATGATTATGTGCATAAATATGTCCTTATAGTCCTTATATGATGGATATCTACCCTAACATTTGGAGGAGGCTCTGCTTCATAATAGATCAGCATTGGAGCTATTCCAATGTTTCATCATCTAGTTATAGTGCAGTGGTCAGAAATACACTTCTGTTTCTCAGTAATGCCTCACAAATTACTCTTTATGCATCAGGAAGCACATACTGCTTGAAAAATATACTGTCAAGAGGAAAGAGCGAACCTTAATGAATGGCATCCTCTGGCGAAGGGGCAAGGCACCAAGAATTTCTGTTCAACAATCAACAAGGCGTCATCGTTAATTAGAGAATCGATGGAACTGAAAGCCATATTTGACTGATAGACTGAAACCATGCAAGCGGATATCTCCCGGCGAGCATCCTTTTTTTGCATTCGGTATTTGAAATACTAAGATTTTGACACTTGGCAAAGTCAAGTGCAGTTACCAGCAAGACTAGTGTTTCCATACCCTTTGCCCAAACTGCCACTGTTACTACTTGGATCCATGGCTCGACTAAATTATCCAAAGCATCTTAGCTCATCAACAATCGCTACAAGTTCTGGCACAAGTCAACTTCAAGTACACATGAGATTTTTTTTGTCTAAGCTCATCTCACACAATTAAGAAAACCCTTTTTTATTTTCTCGAAGAGCAACCAACGAAAACTGACTGTACCGGATCATACCCCCTACGAACCCTAAATCGTTGCCTTGCTACATCAATCCAAACCAGTGCAGTTTACTAACCTGGGGATCCGGGGCGTAGGAGAGAACCAAGATCATGCCAATCCGGACGCGCTCTAGGTCGCCTCACCACCAAAAAAACGGGAATGGAGCGAGCAAACTGGAGGAGCGATGGCTGGGGGAGGGACGAGATTTCTCACCTGACCAAGGGTGGGCGGAGATTCGGCTGCCGAGCAGAGCAGAGCGGAGCAGAGGGCGGAGAAGCCGGAGAGTAGTGAAAGTGCTGGTACAGAGCAAGAGATCAACTGGCTCTTCTGCGGTGCGCGTAGGGCCCCGCTCTCGCGTCTCAACGCATCCAACAATGCGGTAGGCGAACAAGCACACGACACGTGTTGGCGCCCGCATCGGTCAAATCAGCACACAGAATTATTGGTTCGCTCGTCAGGCCAGATCAGATACGATATACCCCTGTAAAGAAATATAAGTTTTACCAAGTTTATAGAAAAATTTATCGACATTCTTAATACAAATCATATAGCGAAAATGCAAAGTAAATGGACGATGTTTAGTAATTAGAAATGAAAAGAACAAATTATCCAAACTTAGAAATACCTGCAAAGGAGGTTAAAAGTTAGCGAGAAAACATCACCCATACATCAGTTCAAGTGGCCAAGCAAGAAGTAAATACAAGAATAGCCTTACCTTATATTGTACTCCCTCCATTCCTAAATATAGTGCGCATAAAGTTGTGCACATATACCAATGTATGTGCTGGTGTTATTATTTGGACGAGAAAGGCCCCGGCCGATTTGTTCCTGGCCCATGTGCCGTACGCTTGAGTAAATAGAAAAATGGAGGGAAACTACCACGCCCTCACGCGCCTGCTGGGTCTATCCCATCCCACGCACTCCATTCAATTTTGAATCAGCTGGCCGGGATAATATGAGTACTAGTACATCGGTTGGTGGAGGGTTAATTTCGTCCAAAACTGAGCTCAGCTGCAACTACGCACTACATTGCGGAATTTTGCCCAAAACCTTATACGCACTATATTTAGGAATGGAGGGAGTAGATGCTAATGATTTTAACATAAATTTGGTCAAACATTATAAAATTTGACTTCAAACAAGTCTAATACGCTGAGTAAAAAGAAACGGAGGGAGTAGAGGGCAAATGCTTAATTAGGTATGTCCCCTGTAGAAGTAAGTATTGGAGCTTATTAAAAAATCTTTCTTTTTACATTTTCTCTAATTTTCAGACGTTTGTTTGTAAATTCGCTTTAGGTCATTTTTGTGGCCGCTGGATGTGCACGATCGTAGCACTGTTGGGGGATTCACTCGCTCTGTTTGTTTCCTAGGCCCTTGTCGGGCTTCAATTTTTTATTCGGGCTAATGGACCACCCGGATCCGTTAATCGGAGAGAGAAGGGAAGGGGAGGAGAGAATGAGGCGGTGGAGGGGAGTCACCAGCATCGGCAAGCAGCGGCAAGGGGTTGGCGGAAGGCTGGAAGGAGGTCATGGAGCGCGGGAAGCTGCCGGAGTGCAGCCTTGGGAAGAGGAGGCATAGCTGTCGTGGAGGTGTAGGAGGAAGGAGAGAGGGTGGTACTGAGAGGAGGGCGGCGGAGCTTTTCGTCAGCCCCTCCACCAGCAAGTGTTCACCGGTGATGTCGGGTTAAGTCATTAGTTTTTCCTTATTTGTGTTTGTTCTACAGTTTTGTCTTCAGAATGTAGGCTTAGTTATGTGGTTTTGGTAAGTTTCAGTCATTTTCAACAGGGAATGGGCACCATTTGCATCAGTTTTCATAGTTCGACATTTTCCAAAATTTTAGTTTGGTTTAGCCTGACATAAGCCTTTTTGTTTTTGACAATGCGCACAACAAGAAATGGCATGCCAAATCTGCATGTCTGACTGCATAAACAACAATTCAACGGGCTTTTCATTCAGGGTTTGGTTGTCACTGTCAAGGGACTTCGAAAGATCAATGGTAACAATCATTTTCTGTAAACACTCATTTACTCTCCTTTTCTCGTTCTCCCCTTTGTCAATCTTTTCACCACTGTTTTTTTGTACTTATCCTTTTACCCCGCGCTTTATTTTGGTGCAAAAATCGTTCCATGCAACGCAAGGGTTGCATTCAACGATGCGGCCTGCGATAATCCGCTCTTTGAGGCCTATGAGGGGCTCACATTCGTTGCTGACTTGAAGGGTGGAAAAGGACATGCATACACGACGATGATAGCTATAGTTGGCCACTATGTTTTTAGCCTCTCCGTGTTTTCACCATATGTAATCCCCCTTAGTTTGTACTATTATTTAGTCGTTGCTGTTGTCCACTTCATTCAGACTTTTGCTAAGTGAACCATATTTTGTTGTGCACGCGTGTGTGGCATGTAGCCACTGGAACCTCTTTTCAAAATAGTATCAGCTATGAGTATAAGTGGTCAGTTATCAGTTTTTCTCTTTTTGTTGTGTTTTATCTACAAACTCTAGCACCCTTTTTGGTGTTTTTTCTGTTTCCTGGGAGTTACAGTGATGATTATCCGAAAATTCAAAAGGAGGTTTGATCCCCTATCCCTTATGTAATACCCCCCTCGGTGTTTCTTTTTGTTGTTACACAACACAGTAGGTTTTCAAAGCAACCTCCCATTCTTCCCAATGTTGTTTCTTTGTAGGTTATCATTGAACTTTTTCCAATGGAAGACCAAGTACTATAATTATGTTGATGAACTGTTTTTTTCCTCATAAATTCATTTTTTTCACATTTTTTACACCCAGTCCATCAGTTTCTCAGTTTGATGGGGGTGGTGAGGAAGATCATTTTTTCCTTGACACCTTTTTTCTCCACTTCCTTTTTGGACTGGTCTAGGCAAGAGAAAGAAGTACCATGGAGGGGTAAGCACATTTCTACCATGGTGGGGGTTTGGGTGGTGGTAGTGTGTAACGGGTTGGAAAAGCATCCCGTTAGGACGGGGGAGTGGGTTGTACTGAGTCCATGAAGCAAATTCGTCTAATCCCACAAATAAAATCAGATGATTTTTTAGCTCGGCGCCACACCCAAATAATCAAGACACGTGTGAGCATGGTATAGGACAAAAAAACTTGACCCGAACTGAAATAAAAATTAGATGACTGATAAATAGACAGTCCTTTCTTCTAAGCATCTTGCAATGTACTCCCTCCGTAAACAAATATAAAAGCGTTTACGGAGGGAGTACATCTCAAGCCACATCTCCTCCACTGTTCCATCTTCTTAACTCGATCTTTATTATGTTATGTACTTTTGTACGAGACGTGGAGATTAGCTTCCGGTAAAGATGGTGCAAGTCAGTGAAGCAGTGAAAGAAACGAGTAAGAGGGAAGATGACTTGTAGTTGTTTGATATGGAAACCATAACCAGGGACGAAGCCAGGGTTTATACATTGGGGGGGGGGGGGGGGGAAGATAACAAGCAAAAAAATAGACATACCATATGGCTATCCTAAGCCGTAGCCTTGCATCTCCAACCGTTTACTCATTTGCTTTACCGTCACCTAGATCAAGTGTGGTCATTTGTTGGACTAGAATCGGTGCTATTTTATCACTAGCTTCTCGTTGATTGTGATAGAAACTTACAATCATACAGCCAGATTCAGGTAGTAAAATCAGTTCCGCCATAGAATCGATAAATTATTTTCCTATTCATGACTATACATACACAATTTATAGTTCATTTAGTCAATAATATATAAGCAGTGCATCAGGTCTAGTGATGATAAAACAAATCTACGCAGCTAAGCTAATTCCATCTAAGCGCAGAAAGTTTGTAATATGTATTCCAAAAAAATGTTAACAATACACAAATTAAATCAACATTGTATAATATACATCAGCGAATTAGACTAACCGCACAATATCCTGGCGTGGCGTCGTTCCATCGTCGCGGAGTGCAGCGTCACATCGCCGGCGGCGATCGATTTTGGTTGCAACCTTGTTGATTCAGTGCCAGTTTTCTCCTCCCGGAACTGCCCTAGGCCTGCAGCTCATCACTGCGTCCGGTCTGCCGGCAAGGCGGCGCCGTGTCCGTGGATCGATCGGCGCCTGCCTGTCCCGGCATCCCCTTCCCTTCGCTCCTTCTCGATGGAGGCGCGATGAAGAGATCCGATCAGCAGCCATCACTTGCAGGTTTCGGTTACGATCACAGAAGCGGCTTGGAAACGAAGAGGTTAGCGTCTAGCGATATGTGCGCGCGTAGTCCAACTCCAAGTCGTGGGTGTGTGCGGCAAGCGTAACAGCCTCTCTTGTGGGGGGGGGGGGGGGGCAAAGCACGTTACGTACACCAATCGAATCAAAAAAATTAGCGATTAACTGAAGGCCATCGAGGGACGACAGGATCGTTGGGGTGGGGGGGGGGGTGAAATGTCCTAATATTTTAACAATGCTACAATCAACCTCTTATAGATATTTAATATAACTGATATTCAAGTCAATGAATCCTATATACCTAAGAGAGTGATCCCACTATTTTTAATTATCTCAACATGCGTGCTTTTACATCATCAAAATTATTGTAGCCGTTAGGTTTACTAGCTGGATCCAATAGCATTCGTCCGATCTACGCATGAAAATCCTCTACTATGCAACATGCATTAGTGCATTCTAAGTGGGGTTTAAATCACATTGCATTTCATTGCGAAATGCACTACAACCCACTACCTAATTTTTCTAGCAATGCAACCATGCCACATAAGTAAGCCATGCATGTAAGTTATAAGTTACATTTTTTGCATTAGTATATATGCATGCAGCGCTGCCATGCCACATCACCAGTTCATGCATGCAAGTCATCGGTTAATTTTCTAATCAAATTTTGTGCTCTCATGGACACGGTATATATGTTGGGCGCATCGAGCATAGTTGTGTGTAGCTAATCCTTCATTTTTTTTTAGAAATTACATTCTTTTAGCCGAATCTAATATTGTTTTCTCTTGTATACATCATTTATTATATGTTCAGAATACTCTTACATTTTATTTTCATTAGTTTTAGTTTTTTATGTAGCACCTAATTATACGTTTTTAACAACATTACCGCGTGGATGTGTTACTTGTAGACTGCGTTGGTATTTCCCCGAAGAGGAGAGGATGATGCAGTATAGTAGAGATAAGTATTTCCCTCAGTTAAAAACCAAGGTTATCAATTCAGTAGGAGAACCAAATAAAATTTCGTTAAGCGCACCTGCAAACACAAAAGCAAATAATTGCACCCAACGCAAATAAGAGGGTTATCAATCTTCTTAGCGGTTATTTGCAAGGATTATATCTTATAGAGATAAATAGATAAACTAAAATACTAAATAAAATAAAAGTAAATAAATTGCATCAAGGTATTTTTATGTTTTTTATATATGATAAAGTAGACCCGGGAGCCATAGTTTTCACTAGAGGCTTCTCTCTCGAACACATAACATACGGTGGGTAGACAAATTACTGTTGGGCAATTGATAGAAAAGCAAATAATTATGACGGATTCATGGCAATGATCATGTATATAGGCATTACGTCCGAGACAAGTAGACCGACTCCTGCCTGCATCTAGTACTATTACTCCACCCATCGACCGCTATCCAGCATGCATCTAGGGTATTAAGTGTGAAACAGAGTAACGCCTTAAGCAAGATGACATGATGTAGACAAAGTAAACTCAAGCAATATGATTAAACCCCATCTTTTTATCCTTAATGGCAACAATACAAATACACGTCATGTCCCCTTCTGTCACTGGGATTGAGCACCGCAAGATTGAACCATCACAAAGCACCTCTCCCATTGCAAGACAAATCAATCTAGTAGGCCAAACCAAATCGATAGATCGGAGAGAAATACAAAGCTATAATAATCATGCATAAAAGAGTTCAGAGAAGACTCAAATATTTCTCATGAATAATCTGATCATAAACTCACAATTCATTGGATCCCAACAAACACACCGCAAAAGAAGATTACATCGGATAGAACTCCAAGAACATCGAGGAGAACATGGTATTGAAGATCAAAGAGAGAGAAGAAGCCATCTAGCTACTAGCTATGGACCCGTAGGTCTGTGGTAAACTACTCACACATCATTGGAAAGGCAGCAAGGTTGATGAAGAAGCCCTCCGTGATCGATTCCCCCTCCGGCAGAGTACCGGAAAAGGCCTCCGGATGGGATCGCGAAAGAACAGAGGCTTGCGGCGGCGGAAAGGTTTTCTCTTCTGTCTCTCTGGTATATTGGGAATATTTGGGAATTTATAGCGCTGGAATTAGGTCAGGAGGGGCAACGAGTGGCCCACAAGAGGGCGCGCCCTCCAGGCTTGCCGCCTCCTCGTGGCTCTTCTGTTCTTCTCCCAAAGCTTCGTGGGTCTTTTCTGGTCCAGAAAAAATTAATCCAAAGTTTTTTTTTCTCGTTTGGACACTTTTTGATAATGATTTTCTGAAAAGGCAAAAACAAGCAAAAAACAGCAACTGGCACTGGGCATTGAGTTAATAGGTTTGTCCCAAAAAATGATATATAATTGCATATAAAACATCCAAGATTGACACTATAATAGCATGGAACAATCAAAAATTATAGATACATTGGAGACGTATCAAGCATCCCCAAGCTTAATTCCTGCTCGTCCTCGAGTAGATAAATGATAAAAACAGAATTTTTGATGTGGAATGCTACCTATCATGTTTCATCATGTAATCTCTCTCTTACGGTATGAATAATAAGATCCGAATGATTCAAAGCAATAGTCTACAATTTGATATAAAGACATCAATACTCAGGCATATTAATAAACAATCATGTCTTTCAAAATAAAAATGCTAAAGAACGTTATCCCTACAAAATCATATAATCATGTCATGCTCCATCTTCTTAACACAAAGTATTTATCATGCACTACCCCGATGACAAGCCGAGCAATTGGTTCATACTTTTTAACGCGCTTCAGCTTTTTCAACCCCCACGCAATACATGAGCGCAAGCCATGGATATAGCACTATGGGTGGAATAGAGTGTGGTGGTAGAGATAAATAAGAGAAGTCAAAAATAATAAGATAGTCTCACATCGACGAGGCTAATCAACGGGCTATGGAAATGCCCATCAATTGATGTCAATGCGAGGAGTAGGGATTGCCATGCAACGGATGCAATAAGAGCTATAAGTGTATGAAAGCTCAACATGAAAACTAAGTGGGTGTGCATCCAACTTGCTTGCTCATGAAGACCTCGGGCATTTGAGGAAGCCCATCATTGGAATATACAAGCCAAGTTCTATAATGAAAAATACCCACTAGTATATGAAAGTGACAAAATAGGAGACTCTCTATATGAAAAACATGGTGCTACTCTGGAGCACAAGTGTGGAAAAAGGATAGTAACATTGCCCCTTCTCTCTTTTTCTCTCATTTTTTTCGTGGCTCTTTTTGGCCTCTTTTTTTCTCTCTCTTTTTTTTAGAACGGTCTCATGGACCTCATCCCCACTTTTTCGAGGACTCATTAGTCTCCACCATTCTTTCCTCACTGGGACAATGCTCTAACAATGATGATCATCACATTTTTATTTACTTACAACTCAATATTACAACTCGATACTAGAACAAAAATATGACTCTATATGAATGCCTCTGGTAGTGTACCAGGATGTGCAATGATGCTAGCGTAACATGTATAAAAATGATGAATGGTGGTTGAGCCACAAATACTATGTCAGCTATATGATCATGCAAAGCAATATGACAATGACGATGTGTGTCATAAAAACGGAACGGTGGAAGTTGCATGGCAATATATCTTGGAATGGCTATGGAAATGCCATGATAGGTAGGTATGGTGGCTGTTTTGAGGAAGATATAAGGAGGCTTATGTATGATAGAGCGTATCATATCACGGGGTTTGGATGCACCGGCGAAGTTTGCACCAACTCTCGATGTGAGAAAGGGCAATGCATGGTACCGAAGAGGCTAGCAAATTGCGGAAAGGTGAGAGTGCGTATAATCCATGGACTCACATTAGTCATAAAGAACTCACATACTTATTGCGAAAGTTTATTAGCCCTCGAAGCAAAGTACTACTATGCATGCCCCTAGGGGGATAGATTGGTAGGACAAGTCCATCGCTCGTCCACGACCGCCACTCATAAGGTAGACAATCAACAATAAATCATGCTCCAACTTCTTAGCATAACGACAGATCATACGTGCATGCTTCGGGAATCACAAACCTTAACACCAATATTCTTACTAAACCACAATTATCTACTTGTACCTCCCACATATTACCATCTTAATATCGCAAAACTATTGCAAGGAATCAAACTTATCATATTCAGTGATCTACATGAAAGTTTTTATTATATCCCTCTTGAATACCTATCATATCAGGACCAAATTCATAACCCGTTCATATTACCATTGCTATTCATTAGACTCTCAAAAAGATATAAGTGAAGCATGAGAGTGCAACTATTTCTTTAAAATATAACCACCACCGTGCTCTAAAAGATATAAGTGAAGCACTAGGGCAACTGCCTAGCTCAAAAGATATAAGTGAAGCACATAGAGTATTCTAACAAATCACGAATTTGTGTCCCTCTCAAAAAGGTGTGTTCAGCAAAGATGATTGTGACAAACTAAAAAGCAAACAAAAGCAAACAAACTATATCATAAGACGCTCCAAGTAAAACACATATCATGTGATGAATAAAAATATAGCTCCAAGTGAGCTACCGATAGATTGTAGACGAAAGAGGGGATGCCTTCCGGGGAATCCCCAAGCTTAGACGCTTGAGTCTTCCTTGAATATTACCTTGGGGTGCCTTGGGCATCCCCAAGCTTAGGCTCTTGCCGCTCCTTATTCCTTTATCCATCGTAGTCTCACCCAAAACTTGAAAACTTCAGCACACAAAACTCAACAGAAACCTAGTGAGATCCGTTAGTATAACAAACAAATCTTAAACTTTAGGTACTGTTGTAAATTGATTCATATTTAATATTGGCATAATGCTACTATACTCCAACTTCTCCATGACTCATACCCCCCGATACGATCCATAGATTCATCAAAATAAGCAAACTATGCAACAAAAACAGAATCTGTCTAAAACAGAACAGTCTGTAAAGATCTATTTAAAAGCCATACTTCTGTAACTCCAAAAATTCTGAAAAATTAGGACAACGTAAAAAATTCATATACCAATACTGTGTAAAAATTTCAGATTTTCTAATGTTCCAGTACAGAATTAAAATTCCAGCACTGGATGCAAAACTTTTTGTTTTCCAAACAGCATCAATTATACTATCATCAACATCATCCCAAAGGCATTACTTGGCACAAACACTAATTAAAACATAGAAATACAATCATAACAGAGGCTATAATTGTGTAAACACTCAAGAATAGAAAGTAGAAAAACAAAAATTTATTTTATTCATTGGGCTGCCTCCCAACAAGCGCTATTGTTTTATGCCCCTAGCTAGGCATAATGCATAGTTTCAAGTGTTGTCATCCTTCATGTTAATTCCATAAGTAGCCCTCATAATAGATTCATAAGGTGCTTTAATTCTCTTTCTAGGGAAGTGTTCCATCCCTTTCTTTAATGGAAATTGAAATCTTATATTACCTTTTTTCATATCAATAATGGCACCTATTGTTCGTAGAAAAGGCCTACCAAGTATTATGGGGCAAGAAGGATTGTATTCAATATCAAGAACAATAAAGTCCACGGGCACGTAATTTCTATTTGCAAGAATAATCACATTATTTATTATACCCAATGGCTTTTTAATAGTGGAATCCGCAAGATGCAAATTGAGGGAACAAGGATCCATGTCGGTGAGACCTAGCACATCACACAAAGACTTTGGTATAGTGGAAACGCTAGCACCAAGATCACAAAGGGCATTACATTCATAATCTTTAATTTTGACTTTAATAGTAGGTTCCCATTCATCTTGTAATTTTCTAGGAATTTGTACTTCCAACTTAAGGTTTTCTTCATGCGCTTTCATCATGGCTTCTACAATATGTTTAGTGAAAGCTTTATTTTGTTCATAAGCATTTGGTGAATTAATCATGGATTGCAACAAGGAAATACACTCAATTAAAGAACAACTATCATAATTAAAGTCCTTGTAATCCAAAGTAGTGGGTGCATTACTATTTAAAGTTTTGACCTCTCCAAACCCACTTTTTTCATTTTTTTTCATTAAGATTATCACCCTCCAAGCAATTGGGACTCCTTCTATCTAAAGTTGACTCTTCTTCAGTCTCTTTTTCATCAAGTTTTATGTTACTAAATAATGATTCAATAGGAGTGACACCAATCATTTTAATATCCTCATCATTACTATGATAGAAACCGGGTGGAATCGCTTTTTCTAGAAATTCTCGCTTAGCTCTCAACCTAGCGGTCCTTTCTTTACTTTCATTAATGGAGACATAGATAGCTTTAATAGACTCATTTATATCATGCTTGGGTGGCAAAATTTTAGTTTTGAGATTTTCCACATCATGATCAATTCTATCCATGTTCCTAGCCAATTCATCAACTCTATTCAATTTTTCTTCTATCATAGCATTGAAATTCTTTTGCGAATTAATAAATTCTTTAATATTACTTTCAAGATCAGTAGGTATCCTATTATTATTATTATTATTATAAGAATTACCATAATGATTGCCATAATTATTAGGGGAATTTCCAGGAAACGGTCTAGGATTGAAATTACCCCTATAAGCATTGTTGTTGAAATTATTTCTAGAGAAAAAATTCACATCAATAGCATCATTATTTTGCTCAATCAAGGTAGACAATGGCACATCATTAGGATCAATATGAGCATTTTTACTAGCAACCAATTTCAATAAAGCGTCCATCTTATCACTCAAAGTATTAATTTCTTCAACGAATTTACCTTCTTCCCTGTTGGAGTTCGTTCAGTGTGCCATTGAGAATAATTTGTCATGATATTATCAAGAAGTTTTGTAGCTTCTCCCAATGTAATTTCCATAAAAGTACCACCTGCGGCAGAGTCTAGCAAATTTCTAGAGACAAAGTTTAGTTTCGCATAAATTTTTTGTATGATCATCCATAAATTTAAGCCATGAGTTGGGCAATTTATTATCATTAATTTCATTCTCTCCGAAGATTGTGCAACATGTTCATGCTCAAGTTGCTTAAAATTCATAATTTGATTTCTTAAAGAAATAATCTTAGCGGGAGGAAAATACTTGGTAATAAAAGCATCCTTACACTTATCCCAAGAATCAATACTATTTCTAGGCAAGGATGAAAACCAAGTTTTAGCACGGTCTCGTAGTGAGAACAGAAATAATTTTAATTTGACAATATCATTATCCACATCTTTTTTCTTTTGCATAACACAAAGCTCAACGAAAGTATTTAGATGGGATGCATCATCTTCATTAGGACTATCAGAAAATTGTTCTTTCATAACAAGATTAAGCAAAGAAGCATTAATGTCACACGACTCCGCACTAGTGGCGGGAGGAGCAATAGGAGTACTAATAAAATCATTATTATTAGTATTGGAAAAGTCACACAATTTTGTATTTTCTTGAGACATCGCGATGAAGCAAGCAAGCTAGTAAACAAGCAAATAAAAATATTTTTGTGTTTTTATAAAAAAATAATTAGAAGTGGGGGAGATGAAAACTAGAGGCAAATAAAATAAATGCAAGTGGATGATAGTTTGTGCGAAGGTACTTGGTAATTTTGATGATGTCTCCCCGGCAATGACGCCAGAAATTCTTCCTGCTACTTGTAGACTGCGTTGGTATTTTCCCAAAGAGGAGTGATAACCCACAAGTATAGGCGATCGCAACAGTTTTCGCGGGTAGTATTTCACCCAGATTTATTGATTCGACACAAGGGGAGTCAAAGAATATTTGCGAGTATTAGCAGTTGAGTTGTCAATTCAACCACACCTGGAGAACTAAATATCTGCAGCAAAGTGTTTAGTAGCACAGTAGTATGCTAGTTTCAAGAGCAATAGTAACAGTAGCGACAGTAACAGAAGCAGTTTTGTAGTAATTGTAACAGCAGCAGTAACGAAAGTAACTTAGCAAAGATCAATATACGATAAAGCGTAGACATTGGATCGGTGATGGATAATTATGTTGGATGACATTCATCATGTAGCAGTCACAACCTAGGGCGATACACAATAGCTCCAATTCATCAATGTAATGTAGGCATGTATTCCATATATAGTCATACGTGCTTATAGTGAGAACTTGCATGACATCTTTTGTCCTACCCTCCCGTGGCAGCGGGGTCCTTAAGGAAACTAAGGGATATTAAGGCCTCCTTTTAATAGAGAACCAGAACAAAGCATTAACACATAGTGAATACATGAACTCCTCAAACTACGGCAATCACCGGAAAGAATCCCAATTATTGTCACCTTGGGGTATGCGGATCATGACACGTAACAGGTGCATATAACTTGCAAGATAGGATCAAGAACTCAAATGTATTCATGAAAACATAGAGGGTTCAGATCTGAAATCATGGCACTCGGGCCCTAGTGACAAGCATTAAGCATAGCAAAGTCATAGCAACATCAATCTCACAACATAGTGGATACTAGGGATCAAAGCCCTAACAAATTGACTCGATTACATGGTAAATCTCATCCAACCCATCACCGTCCAGCAAGCCTATGAAGAAATTACTCAGGCATGGCGGTGAGCATCATGAAATTGGTGATGGAGGATGGTTGATGATGACGACTGCGTCGAATCCCCCTCTCCGGAGCCCCGAACGGACTCCAAATCAGCCCTCCCGATGAAGAACAGGAGGTGGCGGCGCCTCCGTATCGTAAAACATGATGATTCTTTCTCTTTGATTTTTTTCTCCATGAATAGGTACTTATAGCGTTGGAATTAGGGTAAACAGAGTTGCCAGGGGCCCACAAGCCTACCAGGCACGCCCTGGGGGGTGGCCGCGCCCCCCAGGCTTGTGGCGCCTGGTGCCCCCCCCCTCTGGTGGATCTTTGCGCCAGTATTTTTTGTATATTCTAAAATAATTCTCCGTAAATTTTCAGGTCCATCTGAGAACTTTTATTTTTGCATAAAAACAACACCATGGCAATTCTGCTGAAAATAGCGTCAGTCCGGGTTAGTTCCATTCAAATCATGCAAATTAGAGTCCAAACTAGAGCAAAAGTGTTTGGAAAAGTAGATACGTTTGGGACGTATCAACTCCCCCAAGCTTAACTCATTGCTTGTCCTCAAGCAATTCAGTTGACAAACTAAAAGTGACAAAGAAAAACTTTTACAAACTCTTTTGTTCTTGTTGTGTGTATATATGCTTAACTAGCATTCAAGTTTTCAGCAAAGATTATGAACTAACCATATTGATGATAACACTTAGGTCTCATACTTACTCATGGCAATAACATAACCAACTAGCGAGCAATAATAAGATATCTCGGATGCCAACACTTTGTCAAAACAATCGTGATATAATATGATAACATGGTATCTCGCTAGCACTTTCTGAGACCGCAAAACATAAATGCAGAGCACCTCTGAGATTCAAGCAATGACTAAACATTGTAATTCAGGGTAGAGGATATCCAGTCATGGTCACACCCAACATTAACTATACTCAATGCATAAAAATGAAAATAGTGCTCTCCAACTGGTGCTTAAATGTGAGGGTGATGACTCAACAATAAAAGTAAAATAACATAAAAGTAAATGGATAGGCCCTTCGCAGAGGGAAGCTTGGATTTGCAGCGGTGCCAGAGCTCGAAGCTTAAATTAGAGATGAAAATAATTTTGGGAGGTATGCTTTTCCTGTCAACGTCACGACCGAGAGTTTTCAATATCTTCCATGCTAAACAAATTATAGGCGGTTCCCAAGCGAAAAGGTAAAGTTTACTCCCCCTCCACCGTACCAACACAAGCCATGGCTAGCTGAATTCACGGGTGCCCTCCATACCAACAACTTTTTGGGGGAGTTTGTTTGCATTATATGATCTTGATTTGAGCATAGGACTGGGCATCCCGATTACCATCCTCTCTCGTGCAATGACAAGTGAATAAACACTCGTCTGAGAGTAACCTGCTTAGCATGGAAGATACTGACCGCCCCCTGTCGCTCCATGAGCGGTACGGGCACACAAAATAGATGTTCATTTGAATGTTTAGAGGTGGCACTTGCAAATTTACTTGGAACGGCAGGGTAATACCGCATATAGGTAGATATATTGGACTCATCTGGAACAACCTTGGTTTAGGGATTTGGATGCACAAGCAGTATTCCCGCTTAGTACAGGCGAATGCTAGCAAATAGATTGAGAAGCGACCAGCTAGAGAGCAAAAACGGTCATAGACATGCATTGCGAATAATTAACATTGAACACAAGCATGAGTAGGATATCAACACCCTGAACATAAATATCATGGAGGCTATGTTGGTTTTGATTCAACTACATGTATGAACATGTGCCAAGTCAAGCCACTCGAATTACTCAGAGGAGGATACCATGCTAACATACTACATCACAACTATTTTAATGCATGTTGACACTCAAGATAAATCATTATCCACTCCTAGCTATTTAAGCATGGCATGAGCAACTATAATCTCTAATTGTCATCACAAATATGTTTACTCATAATAATGCTGAATCATGAATACTGAGCTAAAAATATTTACAAAGACAAGAACAAGAAGAGTTCATACCAGCTTTTCTTCACCACAATCACTTCATCAAATATCGTCATTATTGCCTTTCACTTGCACGACCGAATGATGTGATGATAATAGTAATAGTGCAAGTGTGCCGTGGACTAAGTTGGAATCTGCAAACATTTATTCAAAGGAGAAGGCAAAGTAATAGTGGCTCATTGTTAGATCAACAATAAAGCATATGAGAGCCACTCAACATTTTCATCATGGTCTTTCTCCTTGTGACAACTCAACGAAAAGAAAAGAAATTCAGAGAAACACACTGAAATATTTTTGGAGTTTTTGGGTTTTTTTTTTCTGAAGGAAGGCAAATTAACGAAGGAAAAACAAAAACGAGAAAACTATTTACACGGGAAACCTTCCAACAAGCAAAAGAAGAAACGAGAAATATTTTTTGGTTTTCTTTTACTACTACGAATTAACTAAACAGAAAATAAACTACAACTATTTTTTTTGGATTTTTGAAAGTTTTTCAAACAAGAAGAAGAAAATTAAAATAAAACTAGCATGGATATACAATGAAAAAGGATGAACACCGACAACTGGAATGAATGTGTGAACATGAATGTAATGTCGGTGAGAAATACGTACTCCCCCAAGCTTAGGCTTTTGGCCTAAGTTGGTCTACGGCCAGTCCTGGCCTGGATAAGTGATGTAGGGTGAAACCTTAATTCGTCGATCTTTTCACAATTGGAGGGGGAAAAGGCAAGAACATGAAGAACACAAGAACACAATCACTCAATTGACACAATCACAAGTCACACATACACTAGATCCACATACACATACGATGAATCATGATACAAAGTCAACACGGGAGGATACACGGTAGCTAGTTCATCCCGATCCGGAGAGGAGTCGAGGTCTTGATATCCGGAGTGGATCTTCTCCTCGAGGAGGTCTTGATCTCCGGAGGAGAGGTATGGATGAACAAAGCTCTAATCTCAAGAGCCAATACTTTGCTAACCCTAAAACATAGAGGAGGAGGGGTTTATATAGTCTAGGGAGACGAAATAGACACATGGGCCTCGGGCCACACACACACACACATATTCTGCGGGGAGCCCGGACGATCCGGGCGTTGTTCCGGATGATCCGGCTGTTGATACGTCCATTTTGAATCATGTTTTACTACTATTATTTATAGTGATTTTAATCAATATAACACTTTGTGAAGCAATTCTAATGCCTTTTCTCTCTTAATATGCAAGATTTACACAAGGAGGGAGATTGCCGGCAGCTGGAATTCTGGACCTGAAAAAGCTATGTCAGAGATACCTATTCTGTACATCTCCAAATGAGCTGAAATTTCACGGAGATTTATTTTGGAATAAATAAAAAATATTGGAAGCAAGAAGTACCAGAGGGGGCCACCCAGGTGCCCACGAGGCACCAGGGCGTGCCACCCCCCCAGGCGCGCCCTGGTGGCTCGTGGGGCCCCTGGCCAGCCTCTGGCCCCTATTTTATGGTATATAAGTCCATTTGCCCTAGAAAAAATACAGAGAAGACTTTCGGAATGGTGCACCACCGCCTCGAGGCGGAACTTGGGCAGGAGCACTTTTGCTCTCCGGCGGAGAGATTCTGCCGGGGATACTTCCCTCCGGGAGGGGAAATCGTCGCCATAGACATCACCAGCAATCCTCTCATCATGGGAGGACTAATATTAATCAACATCTTCACCAGCACCATCTCATCTCAAACCCTAGTTCATCTCTTGTATTCAATCTTTGTCTCAAAACCTCAGATTGGTACCTGTGGGTTGCTAGTAGTGTTGATTACATCTTGTAGTTGATGCTAGTTGGTTTATTTGGTGGAAGATTATATGTTCAAATCTATTATGCTATTCAATACCCCTCTGATCTTGGACATGATTATGTTTTTTGAGTAGTTACTTTTGTTCTTGAGGACATGGGAGAAGTCTTGTCATAAGTAATCATGTGAATTTGGTATTCGTTCGATATTTTGATGATATGTATGTTGTTGATTCCCTTAGTGGTGTCGTGTGAACGTCGACTACATGACACTTCACCATCTTTGGGCCTAAGGGAATGCATTGTGGAGTAGTAATTAGATGATGGGTTGCTAGAGTGACAGAAGCTTAAACCCTAGTTTATGCGCTATTCCGTAAGGGGCTGATTTGGATCCATATGTTTAATGCTATGGTTAGAGTTATCTTAATTCTTCTTTCGTAGTTGCGGATGCTTGCGAGAGGGGGTAATCATAAGTGGGAGGCTTGTTCAAGTAAGAACAACACCCAAGCACCGGTCCACCCACATATCAAATCATCAAAGTAGCGAACGCGAATCAAACAAACATGATGAAAGTGACTAGATGAAATTCCCATGTGTCCTCGAGAACGCTTTACTTACTATAAGAGATCGTTCCGGCTTGTCCTTTGCTATAAAAAGGATTGGGCCACCTTACTGCACTCTTTGTTACTATTGCTACTTGTCACTTGTTACAAATTATCTTGCTATCAAACTACTCGTTACCGACAATTTCAGTGCTTGCAGAAAACACCTTGCTGAAAACCGCTTGTCATTTCCTTCTGCTCCTCGTTGGGTTCGACACTCTTACTTATCGAAAGGACTACGATTGATCCCCTATACTTGTGGGTCATCAAGACTCTTTTTTGGCGCCGTTGCCGGGGAGTGAAGCGCCTTTGGTGAGTGGAATTTGATAAGGAAACATTTATATTACGTGCTGAAATTTACTGTCACTTGTCAATATGGAAAGTAATCCTTTGAGGGGTTTGTTCGGGGTATCTTCACCTCGACCGGAAACACAAATAGTTTCCCCTCAACCTACTGCACCTACTGAAAATATTTATTATGAGATTCCTCCAAGCATGATAGAGAAACTGCTAGCTAATCCTTATGCAGGAGATGGAACGGTACATCCTGATATGCACTTGATCTATGTGGATGAAATTTGTGGATTGTTTAAGCTTGCAGGTTTATCCGGAGATGGAGTTAAGAAGAAAGTATTCCCTTTATCTTTGGTGGGAAATGCATTGATGTGGTATAGGCTATGTGATGATACTGATAAATGGGACTGGAACCGATTGAAACTAGAATTCCATCAGAAATTTTATCCTATGCATTTGGTTCATCGTGATCGGAATTATATATATAATTTTTGGCCTCGTGAAGGAGAAAGCATCGCTCAAGCTTGGGGGAGGATTAAGTACATGATGTACACATGCCCCAATCATGAGCTCTCAAAAGAAATTATCTTACAGAATTTTTATGCTCAGCTTTCTCATGATAATCAAACCATGCTCGATTCTTCTTCGACTGGCTCCTTTATGAAGAAAACTATTGAATTCAGATGGGATCTTCTGGAAATAATTAAATGCAACTCTGAAGATTGGGAACTCGACAAAGGTAATGAGTCAGGTATATACTTGAGTTCGATTGTGTTAAATCTTTTATGGCCACCGATGCTTTTCATAAGTTTAGCACTAAATATGAACTTGACTCTGAGATAGTAGCTTCCTTTTGTGAATCATTTGCTACTCATGTTGATCTCCCTAAGGAGAAGTGGTTTAAATATCATCCCCCTGTTAAAGAAAAGATTGAGGAACCCATTAGTGTTAAAGAAGAAACAATTGTTTACCATGCTGATCCAGTTGTGCCTACTACTTATATTGAGAAACCACCTTTTCCTGTTAGGATTAAGGAACATGCTAAAGTTTCAACTGTGGTTAACAAAAGTAATTTTTGAGCACCTAGACCCCCTGAAAAAATTAAAGTTGAACCCGATGTTGCTATGGTTAAAGATCTCTTAGTAGATAATATAGATGGGCATGTTATTTACTTTTGTGAGGAGGCTGCTAGAATTGCTAAACCTGTTAGAAATGAACGAGATATGTTAGACAAGAACAAGCCCGTAGTTGGCATGCCTGTTGTTTCTGTTAAGATTGGAGATCATTGCTATCATGGTTTGTGTGATATGGGTGCTAGTGTGAGTGCTATCCCATTTTCTTTATATCAAGAAGTAATGCATGATATTGCACCTGTTGAGATCGAAGATATTGATGTTACTATTAAGCTAGCGAATAGAGATACTATTACACCACTTGGGATTGTTAGAGATGTTGAAGTCTTGTGTGGTAAAATCAAATACCCTACTGATTTCTTAGTACTTGGTTCACAACAAGATAATTTTTGTCCTATCATATTTGGTAGACCTTTCTTGAATACCGTTAATGCTGAAATTGATTGTGTTAAAGAAAATGTTCGAGTTAAGTTTGGTGATATATCTCATGAGTTTAATTTCTCCAAATTTCATAGACAACCTCATGATAAAGAATTGCCCAGTAAAGATGAAATTATTGGTCTTGCTTCTATTGCCGTACCTCCTACTGATCCGTTAGAACAATATTTGCTAGACCATGAAAATGATATGCATATGAATGAAAGAAATGAAATAGATAAGATGTTCTTTGATCAACCACCTATCCTTAAACACAATTTGCCTTTTGAAACTCTTGGAGGCCCTCCTCCACCCAAGGGAGATCCTGTATTTGAATTGAAGCAATTGCCTGATACATTGAAATATGCTTATGTTGATGAAAAGAAGATATATCCTGTTATTATTAGTGCTAACCTTTCAGCGCATGAAGAAAAGAGATTACTAAAAACTCTGAGGAAGCACCGAGATGCTATTGGATATACTCTTGATGATCTTAAGGGCATTAGTCCCACTCTATGTCAGCACAAAATTAATATGGAGCCTGATGCAAAACCAGTTGTCGACCACCAACGATGATTAAATCCTAAGATGAAAGAGGTGGTAAGAACCGAAATATTAAAACTTCTGGAAGCAGGTATAATCTATCCCATAGCTGATAGTAGATGGGTAAGTCCCGTTCATTGTGTCCCTAAGAAAGGAGGGATTACCATTGTTCCTAATGATAAAAATGAACTCATTCCACAATGAATTGTAACTGGTTATAGGATGGTAATTGATTTTAGAAAATTAAACAAAGCTACTAGAAAAGATCATTACCCTTTACCTTTTATTGATCAAATGTTAGAAACATTGTCTAAGCATACACTCTTTTGTTTCCTAGATGGTTATTCTGGTTTTTCTCAAATACCCGTATCACAACCCGATCAAGAGAAAACCGCCTTTACTTGTCTTTTTGGAACTTATGCTTATAGACGTATGCCTTTTGGTTTATACAATGCACCTGTTACCTTTCAAAGATGTATGACTGCTATATTCTCTGACTTTTGTGAAAAGATTGTTGAGGTATTCATGGATGATTTCTCCGTTTACGGAACTTCTTTTGATGATTGCTTAAGCAACCTTGATCGAGTTTTGCAGAGATGTGAAGAAACTAATCTTGTCTTGAATTGGGAGAAGTGCCACTTTATGGTGAATGAAGGCATTGTCTTGGGGCATAAAATTTCTGAAACAGGTATTGAAGTTGATAAAGCTAAGGTTGATGCTATTGAGAAAATGCCATGTCCTAAAGATATTAAAGGTATAAGAAGTTTCCTAGGTCATGCTGGTTTCTATAGGAGATTTATTAAAGACTTCTCTAAAATTTCTAGGCCTCTTACCAATCTTTTGCAAAAAGATGTTCCATTTGTTTTTGATGATGATTGTCTAGAAGCCTTTGAAACACTTAAGAAAGCCTTAACCACTGCACCTATTGTTCAACCACCTGATTGGAACTTGCCTTTTGAAATTATGTGTGATGCTAGTGATTATGCTGTTGGTGCTTTCCTAGGACAGAGAGTTGATAAGAAATTAAATGTTATCCATTATGCTAGTAAAACTCTAGAGAGTGCCCAAAGAAATTATGCTACTACTGAAAAAGAATTTCTAGCAGTTGTGTTTGCATGTGATAAATTCAGATCTTACATAGTTGATTCTAAAGTAACTGTTCACACTGATCATGCTGCTATTAAATATCTTATGGAAAAGAAAGATGCTAAACCTAGACTCATTAGGTGGGTTTTATTGCTACAAGAATTTGACTTGCATATTATTGATAGAAAGGGAGCTGAGAATCCTGTAGCAGATAATTTGTCTAGAATGGAAAATGTTCTCGATGACCCACTACCTATTAATGATGATTTTCCTGAAGAACAATTAGCTGTCATAAATGCTTCTCGTAATACTCCTTGGTATGCAGACTATGCTAATTACTTTGTTGATAAATACATACCACCTAGTTTCACATACCAACAAAAGAAAAAGTTCTTCTTTGATTTAAGACATTACTTCTGGGATGACCCGCACCTTTATAAAGGAGTAGATGGTATTATTAGACGTTGTATACCTAAGCATGAACAGGAACAAATCCTACGGAAGTGTCATTACGAGGCTTACAGAGGACACCATGCGAGAGACAGAACTGCACACAAGGTATTGCAATCTGGTTTTTATTGGCCTACTCTTTTCAAGGATGCTCGTAAGTTTGTCCTATCTTGTGATGAATGTCAAAGAATTGGTAATGTTGGTAGACGTCAGGAAATGCCTATGAATTATTCACTTGCTATTGAACCATTTGATGTTTGGGGATTTGATTATATGGGACCTTTTCCTAAATCCAATGGGTATACACATATTTTAGTTGCTGTTGATTACGTTACTAAGTGGGTAGAAGCTATTCCAACTAGTAGTGTTGATCATAACACTTATATTAAAATGCTTAAATAAGTTATTTTCCCAAAGTTCGGAGTCCCTAGATATTTAATGACTGATGGTGGTTCACATTTTATTCATGGTGCATTTGGTAAATAGCTTGCTAAATATGATGTCAACCATAGAATTGCATCCCCCTATCACCCTCAAACTAGTGGTCATGTTGAATTGAGCAATAGAGAAATAAAATTAATTTTGCAAAAAACCGTCAATAGATCTAGAAAGAATTGGTCTAAGAAACTTGACGATGCATTATGGGCTTATAGAACTGCTTATAAAAATCATATGGGTATGTCTCCTTATAAAATGGTTTATGGAAAAGCATGTCATTTACCTCTTGAGTTAGAACATAAAGCATATTGGGCGATTAAAGAACTCAATTATGATTTCAAACTTGCCGGTGAAAAGAGGTTATTTGATATTAGCTCATTAGATGAATGGAGAACCCAAGCTTATGAAAATGCCAAATTGTTTAAAGAAAAAGTTAAAAGATGGCATGATAGAAGAATTCAGAAACGGGAATTTAAAGTGGGTGAGCAAGTTCTTTTGTACAATTCTCGTTTGAGATTCTTTGGAGGAAAACTTCTCTCTAAATGGGAAGGACCGTATATCATCGAAGAAGTTTATTGCTCCGGAGCCATCAAAATAAACAACTCCGAAGGCACTAATCCGAGAGTGGTGAATGGGCAAAGAATTAAGCACTATATTTCAGGTACTCCTATTAATGTTGAAACTAATATTATTGAAACAATTACACCGGAGGAATACATAAGAGAGACCTTTCGGAACACTCCAGAACCCTGAAAAGGAAGAGGTATGTGATACGGTAAGTAAACCGACTCCAAAAATTCCATAAAAATACTTTCCGTCGGTTTTGGAATATTAGAGAAAATACAAAAATAAGAAACAGCCTAGGGGACCCACGTGGTGCCCACGAGGCACCAGGGCGCGCCACCCCCCCAGGCGCGCCCTGGTGGCTCGTGGGCCCCTCGTGAGCCTTCCCGACTCCGTTTTGCTTCTAAATTACTTGTTTTGCAAGATAAAAAATATTTATATATACTCCCGAACGTTTTGACCATCGTATCGCAGAAATCTCCTGTGTTCTTCTTTCATGCTGTTTTCTGCCAGATTTTGTGGCCAGGCACCATGTCTTCTTCCTCCTCCAACAATGTGGGAGACGATGCTTGGTTGATGCAGATGGAGCTCAGGAGAAGGGAGGAAGGAGAAGTTACCATGGAAGAAGATGATGGAGATTCGCTCGAGGTCCACCCTCCGGTTTCCGAGAGGGGAACCCTTGCCGGCATCTCCACAATTCCAAACCCGCACCAAGCCGTAAGAAGCACGTCAGGCCATGGGAATCTAGGGGTACAAGACGAGCTTCTCCCTAGAAGGCCCTTACACAGGTTACATCGGAACAATTTTCATAACTTAGTTCACAATTATGGGATCGAAAATACTCCTCATAAGTACATACCCTCCAATTGGGAAATCTCTCGTCTTAGTGAAAGTGATGCAGTAAAGAACGCTTGGGGCCCAGAGAATAAGCATATTATGGCCGAAGTCCAAAGGAATACGGAGATGATACAGTATGTGCTCCGGGAAATCCAGAGCCTAAAGGAGATCCTAATTAATGTCATGAAGGACAAGCCCACCACTTCATCATCACCACCATCACCGAAGAAGGAAACTTGAGCACATGGGTATGGGCATTCCCATTGGCTTGTGCCAAGCTTGGGGAGGTGCCCTGGTATCGTATCACCATCACTTTTATTATCTTTACCTATTTTTAGTTCGATCATTAGTTATTTCGTGATCTAGTTGAATAAAAGTTTAGTATGATCTATTTTCGAGTGATTAGCTTCGTGATCTATTTATCTATGTAATCGAGTTGAGAGTTAAATAATAAAGAGTAGTTTGAGTTTTGCTTCTTTACTTTTATGTTTCAATTCTAGCAATGAAAATAATGAAAAATATCATATGCTAATCTTATGGAAAGTAATGACATTACATAAAGAAAAGTATAAGTGGTAAAATTCATTGGAAGTTAACAAACATAGCATTAGTCAATGATGCAATTCATGAAAAAAGTTAATAAGGGAAGGGAAGATTCACATGCAAATATACTATCTTGGACATCTTCTATGATTGTGAGCCCCCATTAAGTATTTTATGTCAAATTGTTGACGTTGGACAAGGAAGACAACGTAATGAATTATGTTTGTTCATATTCACATAGAAGTTATATTGTTATAGATCCTCCAACATGTGGTGCTTGCCCAATATCTTTGCTAGCCAAAAATCCGCACCAAGTAGAGATACTACTTGTGCATCCCAAACCCTTACACCCAGTTTCATGTCATGAGAGTCCACTATATCTACCTATGGATTGAACAAGATCCTTCAAGTAAGTTGTCATCAGTGCAAAAAGCAATAAAAATTGCCTCTAAATATGTTTGAACTTTTATTGTAAGGGAAATAAGCTTTGTAAGAACTTGTGATGGTAAAGAAATAAAAGCGACAGACTGCATAATAAAGGTTGCTATCACAAGGGGCAATATAAAGTGACGTTCCTTTACATTAAGAGCTCGTGCATCCAACAACAAAAAGCGCATGACAACCTCTGCTTCCCTCTGCGAAGGGCCTATCCTTTACTTTATGTATTTACTTTTTATGCAAGAGTCAATAGTGTTCTCCTCTACTTCCTTTTTATTTTTCTCTTTTGCAAGCATCATGTGGTGGGGAAAGATCTAAGCACATATATCCAGTTGGATATGAGTGATCATGAGTTATTATTGTTGACATCACCCTTGAGGTGAATAAGTTGGGAGGCGAAATCACAAGCCCCTATCTTTCTATGTGTCTGACTGAAACTTTTTGCTCCATATATATGTCGTGAGTGTTAGCAATCATAGAAGCCTAATGATGGTTGAGTATGTGGACTTGCTAAATAGCTCCTACATGAGACCCTTCCTGAAAATATGATGACTTGCAATTGCATTGTAGACTAAGAACATAGTTTGTTAGTTTTCAAGAAAGTTTATGCCTTCTACTTCATTGTTGTAGTGAATTGTTACTTGCTCATGAGAAGTTTTATGATAATAAATATTGCTGTTATAATAATGATCATGATGCTACTATGTCCGTATTTTGTTTTTATCGACACCTCTCTCTCTAAACATGTGGACATGATTATCGATATCGGCTTTCGCTTGAGGACAAGCGAGGTCTAAGCTTGGGGGAGTTGATACGTCCATTTTGCATCATGTTTTACTACTGTTATTTATAGTGTTTTTAATCAATATAACACTTTGTGAAGCAATTCTAATGCCTTTTCTCTCTTAATATGCAAGATTTACACAAGGAGGGAGATTGCCGGCAGCTGGAATTCTGGACCTGAAAAAGCTATGTCAGAGATACCTATTCTGCACATCTCCAAATGAGCTGAAATTTCACGGAGATTTATTTTGGAATAAATAAAAAATATTGGAAGCAAGAAGTACCAGAGGGGGCCACCCAGGTGCCCACGAGGCACCAGGGCGCGCCACCCCCCCCAGGCGCGCCCTGGTGGCTCGTGGGGCCCCTGGCCAGCCTCTAGCCCCTATTTTCTGGAATATAAGTCCATTTTCCCTAGAAAAAATATGGAGAAGACTTTCAGGATGGTGCGCCGCCGTCTCGAGGCGGAACTTGGGCAGGAGCACTTTTGCTCTCCGGCGGAGAGATTCTGCCGGGGATACTTCCCTCCGGGAGGGGGTAATCGTCGCCATCGACATCACCAGCGACCCTCTCATCGTGGGAGGACTAATCTTCATCAACATCTTCACCAGCACCATCTCATCTCAAACCCTAGTTCATCTCTTGTATTCAATCTTTGTCTCAAAACCTCAGATTGGTACCTGTGGGTTGCTAGTAGTGTTGATTACATCTTGTAGTTGATGCTAGTTGGTTTATTTGGTGGAAGATTATATGTTCAGATCTATTATGCTATTCAATACCCCTCTGATCTTGGACATGATTATGTTTTGTGAGTAGTTACTTTTGTTCTTGAGGACATGGGAGAAGTCTTGTCATAAGTAATCATGTGAATTTGGTATTCGTTCGATATTTTGATGATATGTATGTTGTTGATTCCCTTAGTGGTGTCGTGTGAACGTCGACTACATGACACTTCACCATCTTTGGGCCTAAGGGAATGCATTGTGGAGTAGTAATTAGATGATGGGTTGCTAGAGTGACAGAAGCTTAAACCCTAGTTTATGCGCTATTCCGTAAGGGGCTGATTTGGATCCATATGTTTAATGCTATGGTTAGAGTTATCTTAATTCTTCTTTCGTAGTTGCGGATGCTTGTGAGAGGGGGTAATCATAAGTGGGAGGCTTGTTCAAGTAAGAACATCACACAAGCACCGGTCCACCCACATATCAAATTATCAAAGTAGCGAACGCGAATCAAACAAACATGATGAAAGTGACTAGATGAAATTCTCATGTGTCCTCGAAAACGCTTTACTTACTATAAGAGATCATTCCGGCTTGTCCTTTGCTATAAAAAGGATTGGGCCACCTTGCTGCACTCTTTGTTACTATTGCTACTTGTCACTTGTTACAAATTATCTTGCTATCAAACTACTCGTTACCGACAGTTTCAGTGCTTGCAGAAAACACCTTGCTGAAAACCGCTTGTCATTTCCTTCTGCTCCTCGTTGGGTTCGACACTCTTACTTATCGAAAGGACTACGATTGATCCCCTATACTTGTGGGTCATCGGCTGTCGGTAGCCCGGATGATCCGGGCGGTCGCCCGGACATCCGGGGAGGTCAAAAGCACGCGCGGGAGGGCCGGACATCCGGGCTGGTCCGGATGATCCAGGATGGGGCCCGGATCGTCCGGCTAGGGGGGTTCAGCTCGGGTGCCTTGGCACCGTGTAGCCGGATCATCCGGGCCTGGGTCCGGATCGACCGGGCGCCGGCCGGATCGTCCGGACCTGGGTCCGGATCATCCGGACCTGGGTCCGGATCATCCGGGCTACTGCTGCAGGGCTCCTTTGCTTCTTCTTCTTCGCGTTCCTCTTCCTCCTTCATTCGGCCATGCTCCCTAGCTTCTCCAAGATGATCCTCGTGGTACCTGAGTATGCATAAGATCTCCTTTTGAGGTAGCATCCAATTCTCATGTGCATTGAAGGAAAATTGTGAGAGGAGTGATGTCACCTCGTTCTCGATGGTTCTTGCTCGTGCTCGTATCATAGGTCCTCGTGGCACTTGAGGTGACGTAGGTGGGTCCATGGGGATGACCTCGGGATGCTCCGCATCATCTCCCCCCCCCTTGGGAAAGATCCGTCCTCGGATCGAGATCCACATCACCATGGAAGGGAGATAAGTCCTTGACGTTGAAAATGTCGCTCACGTTGTACTTGTCGCGTGGTATGTCGATCTTGTAGGCGTTGTCATTGTACCATGCTAGCACATTGAACGGGCTATCGGCTCGAGGAAGTAACTTTGACTTGCGTTCGTTGGGAAGCGTTCTTTGCGAAGGTGTAACCACACAAGATCTCCGGGGTTGAACACCATGGGGTGCTTGTTGATGTTGACCTTGGTCGCGAGTCATTGTACTTGGCGCTCGATTGCTTGTCTTGTATCTTCATGCATCTTCTTGAGATATGTAGCTCGTGCACTTGCGTCCATGTCGATGCTCTCTTGGAGTGGTAGCGGTAGGATGTCCAATGGAGACAACGGGGTGAAGTCATAGACGACCTCGAAGGGGGACTTGCCGGTAGTCGAATATCTTGCTCAATTGTAGGCGTACTCGGTGATGGCTAAGCATTCTTCCCACTCCCTTATGTTCTTCTTGATCAACACGCGAAGGAGTGTGGATAGCGTCCGGTTCGTGACCTCCGTTTGGCCGTCGGTTTGAGGATGATAAGCCGAAGAGAATAGTAGTTTGATTCCGAGCTTGGCGCATAGTGTCTTCCAAAAGTAGCTTAGGAACTTGATGTTGCGGTCCGATACAATCGTCTTGAGCACTCCATGCAATCGCAAGATTTCCCTACAAAAGAGATTTGCAACATGTGAAGCATCGTCGCTCTTGTTACAAGGAATGAAATGTGCCATCTTAGAGAAACAGACCACAACAACAAATACCGAGTCTTTGCCATTTTGAGTACGAGGCAAACCAAGTACAAAATCCAAACTAATATCTTCCCATGGGTGATATGGAATAGGAAGTGGCATATATAGACCATGAGATTGAGCTTTTGACTTAGCTTTGCGGCATGTAGAACACCGGATGGTGTAGCGTGAAACGTCTCAAAACATTTTAGGCCAAAAGTAGTTCTTAGAGAGCATAGCGAAGGTCTTGTCACGTCCAAAATGTCCCATGAGTCCTCCACCATGAGCTTCTTGCAAAAGTAGTAAACGAAGAGAAGACTCGGGAATACAAAGTTTGTTAGCTCTCATAAGATAACCATCTTTCAAGTAATATTGCTCCCAAGTTTGATGCGGTGAACATTTAGCATAAGGAATGGCAAATGATGGATCATGCTCATACAAGTCTTTAATGTGTTCAAATCCTATGACATTCAACTCAAGTTGAGTAACCAACATGCACTTGCGGGAAAGAGCGTCCGCCACAACATTTTGCTTATCTTTGATATACTTGATAACATAAGGAAATGACTCAATGAACTCACTCCATTTAGCATGACGCTTATTCAATTTCGTTTGACCCTTTAGGTACTTAAGCGTTTCATGATCCGTATGGATGACAAATTCACGTGGACGGAGATAATGTTCCCACACAAGCAAGACTCTCACTAAAGCATATAACTCTTTGTCATAGATAGGATAGTTAAGTTGTGCGCCGGAAAGTTTTTCACTAAAATATGCAATAGGTCGTTTCTCTTGCATTAACACACCACCTATGCCATTTCCACTAGCGTCACAATGCACTTCAAAAGTTTTCTCAAAGTTGGGTAATGCAAGTAATGGAGCATGCGTAAGCAAGTTCTTAAGCTCATGAAAAGCGGTATCTTGGGAGGGACCCCAAACAAATGGTGCATTCTTCATATTCAATGCGTGCAATGGTGATGCAATAGTGCTAAAATCCTTCACAAAGCGTCTATAAAATCCGGCTAAGCCAAGGAAACTACGCACTTGAAGCAAATTTGTTGGTTGTGGCCAATTTTTAATAGCATCAATTTTAGTTTCATCAACATGAACACCCTTAGATGAGACAACAAAGCCCAAGAAAACAAGCTTATCAACACCAAAAGTGCATTTTTCCATGTTAGCATAAAGTCGCTCATCTCTAAGAACTTGCAATACGTCTCGAAGGTGTTTGACATGATCTTCAAGAGTTTCACTAAACACAAGAATGTCATCAAAGTAAACCACAACACAAATGCCAATATATTTGCGAAGAACATAATGCATCACACGCATAAAAGTGCTAGGAGCTTGCGATAAACCCATAGGCATGACTAACCATTCATACAAGCCAAATTTAGTTTTGAAAGCGGTTTTCCATTCATCACCTTCTTGCATGCGAATTTGATAATAGCCACTTTTAAGGTGAATTTTAGAGAAAATGGTGGCTCCACTAAGTTCATCAAGCATGTCATCTAGGCGTGGAATGGGATGGCGATATCTAACGGTGATAGCATTTATGGGACGGCAATCGGAACACATGCGATAGGAACCATCTTTCTTAGGCACAAGAATTACCGGAACGGCACATGGGCTCAAGCTCTCGCGTACATACCCATTCTCTATGAGATGTTGCACTTGCCTTTGGATCTCTTTGGTCTCGTCGGGGTTGACGCGGTAAGGTGCCTTGTTCGGTAGAGGAGCACCGGGGATGAGATCAATGCGGTGTTCGATTCCGCGTGGAGGAGGAAGTTCGGGAGGTAGCTCATCGGGAAACACATCCTTGTATTCCTGCAAGAGATGTGACAAGACTAGAGGAAGATGTTGTGAAGTATTAGTCCGCTCAACTTCACCTTTGCATAAAAGCACAAAGTGAAGAACACTTGATGGGCTCTCACTCACATCCCTCAAATCTCTTTTGGTGGCTAAAAGAACTAGATCTCTTTTGTCGCTCATCGTGGAGTCACTCAATTTTGGCTTGTGGCGCTCACTCTCTTTTTGGTGGTTCACTCGCTCACTAGTCTCTCCACGATGTGTAGATACTTGCATGTCGGCGATGACTTGACTTGGAGTCATTGGTCGAAGTATGAATTCCTTGCCCTTCATCTTGAAGCTATATTGGTTGGTCCGTCTATTGTGGGTGACGCCGCAATCAAATTGCCAAGGCCGTCCAAGGAGGAGGTGGCATACAGACATGGGAACCACATCACACTCCAATGTATCTTCGTATGCTCCAATCTTGAAGGAGACTTGAACAGTGTGCTCCACTTGAATGGTGCCGGAGTCGCTTAGCCATTGGACCTTGTATGGGCGAGGGTGCTTCTTCTTGACCAATTGGAGCTTGGAACATAACTCTTCACTTGCCAAGTTGTGGCAACTTCCGTCGTCGATGATGACCTTGACGGAACATCCTTGAATACCCGCCTTGGTATGAAAGATGCGGCAACGTTGGTCTTCATCTTGATGTTGTTGAAGTGTCAAGACCTTGGAGACAACAAGAGCGGGGCTTGAATCATTATCGCAAAAGATTTGATTTTCTTCATCTTCATTCACTTGGCGGTGCATGGCCACTTGCTCGAGGGCTTCCATTTCATCTTCACTCATGGAATCGTAGGTGCCGTCGGCGTTGAGGATCATAGTGCGTCGTGTTGGGCACTCGAATGACTTGTGGCCTCATCCCTTGCAAGTGAAACACTTGATGTCACTCGTCTTGGTGTCGTCCGTAGGAGTTGTTGATGATGAAGGCTTTTGCTTGGATGTACTTGTATGACGACTCGAAGATGTCATAAGTTGCTTGGAGCTTGACTTGTCGCCGGTACTTGGTGTAGAGCGAGTCATGGAAGGAGTTGTAGAAGTCGTTGAAACTTAATTGTATGAACCGTAGGTCTTGGAAGAGTACTTGGAGTACTTGTAGTCCTCTTGTACTTGTCGCTCCGCTTTGGTTGCTTGGTGCACTAGCTCGAGGAGGTTGGAGTACGGTTGGAAATCCACAATTTTCTTGATGGGATGGTTGAGGCCATTCAAGAATCTCGCCATAGTTTGTTCATCATCTTCCTTGACATTGGCTCGTATCATTGCAATCTCCATTTCTTGATAGTATTCTTCAACGGACTTGGTGCCTTGCTTGAGGAGTTGTAGCTTCTTGAAGAGGTCACGGCTATAGTGTGTAGGCACAAAGCGAGCTCGCATGACATCCTTCATTTGATTCCAAGTGGTGATGGGTGGCTCGCCCTTCTCTCGTCACCGTTGGATCACTTGCTTCCACCAAATCAGAACATAGTCTTGGAACTCAAGAGATGCCATGGCAATCTTCTTTTCCTCTTCGTAGTTGTGAAGACGGAATATCTTGTCGACCTTCAATGTCCATGAGAGATATTCTTCGGGATCATTTCCACCAGAGAATTTAGGCATGGTGAACTTGAGCTTGCCATAGCGCTCCTCATTGTTTTGTTGGCGATGGCGATGACGCTCTTGTCATGGAGGAGGATCTTCTAGCTCTTGCTCGTCGTGCTCATCTTGATTGACTTGACGGCGAGATCGTGGAATTCTTGCATGGTTCCTCATCTCTTGGCGCTCCTCATTTCTTGCGGCTTCTTCTCGTTGCTCCCGTTGGGGGGCCTCTTCTTGTTCCCGCACATGGCGGTTACGGTCGGCGACGTTGCAAGTTGCTTCGCGTAGGGCACGTTGAGCTTGAAGTGTTTGCTCCTCACAAAGTTGTCATTCTTGTAGTAGAGCGTCGTCGTCTTGGTTTACTTGACGTTGTCGTAGTGGGACTTGATCTTGCTCCATGTTAGCTTCTGCTTGCCGGTTTTGTCATTCGCGCTCTCGAAGATGGTCTTGTAAACCATTGTGGAATGGGTTTCTTGGCGCTTTCCGGTCTTCATGTACTTGAGGGCGATGAGAGCGTGCTCGTGGAAGACTTGCATCCGAAGAAGTGTCCGAAGAGTCGTGTCTTGAGTGGCGCCGTCTTGATCTCGAACTCGATGAAGTGGAAGAAGCGTGGTTTGCCAACATGGCACGGAACTCTTCCATTTGAGATGATAGCTTGTCATCAAGAGTTTGTCAAAAGTCGGAGGCGTGTTGTTCGATGCGTTCACCCAAAGCTTCAATTTCTTGATGTAATGCTCGTTGGATGCCAAAGAGGTGTGCCTTGGTGACGTAGTCGTTCGGTGCATCGTCTTGCTCATCGAAGAGAGGATTCGAAGTAGTGCCCGACCTATCCATGATTCTCAAACAAGTGTTAGTGGAAGAAGGGAATGAACTAGACCAATGTACCTTATCCAATGTTGAAGATGGATCAATGATCACTCGATATGGTATTATGGAAATAGTGCAATTGGTACCGGATCGTGTCAATTCTCACACCTACACAAGTAAAGCTTTTGGAGGAGTTTGGTTAGGATGGTGGCACAAAATATTTGCAAATGTAAGCAAGATATCAATAATGTTGAGAAAGATTCGCAAATTCGCAAGTGAAACAAGTAGACCAAGCAAAGTTACACGGAAACACACACACGGAAAGGTAAGGGAGGTCGTGCAACCAAGGAATGAGCACAAAATGTGGAACACCTAGAAACGCTCGTGTTGCACAACTCTAGAGAGACGCTAGCACGATTGCTTAATAGGCGGATACAACACTTGTGCACAACCTATAGGAGACAAAATGATCAATTACTATCTCCCGTGTGCTTGTATGTATGAGTCCCAGTGAACTTGTCACGATGATCAAGTATGATATGTAATGTGGCGATGCTATGGCTATTGCTTACAAGCTTGTTGTTGCTCTTTTCTCATTGCTTAAAAGCTTTCCTTTCTTTTGCTCTTTTTATTTTGGCCACTTATGCGAAATGCTCTCTCGATGGTAGCAATGATGTATATGTGGAACAAAATTTTGGCACAAGAGATGATATGATGCTATGATGGAAACACTAGAGTGCACAAGTTATCGTTGCCCGGCAATACTCAAATGGCTAGTCTCGTCGGAAAGTGACGCAAAAGAGGGCCTTTGGGTTAACAATGCAATGGCAAGGGGAGAAACGAGTTGTCGTCGAGGTTACCGTCCTTGCTTATGGTTGTGGTGTCACGATGGTGAGATGGTCGTTGTCGATGTCGAGTCCGTGGCGATGATGATTGGCGGTGGAGTCGATGTCGAACCGTGCCTAGATAGCCGAAACACACTAGGAAACGGAAAGCCGCAACTCAAAATCTCAAGGCAAATGTCAAATCGTGTGTAGGGATGTGGTGGTGCTCTAGGGGTAGTGGTGAAGGTGGTGGAGCTATGGTGGAGCTTGGGGAGACGAAGTGGAAGCGGTGGCGGTGGCTAAAAGGTGGCTGAAAAAAAATCAGCAATTTCAGCCGGAGCCGGATGATCCGGGCCTCCGTCCGGCTGATCCGGGTGCCGGTCCGGTCGACCCGGGCAGGTCAAATGGCTCGGGGAGGGCTCGGGAGGGGCTCCAAAAAACCCGAAAAATTCAAAAAATCGTGGATTTTCGGAGGGGATTCGTGGTGGGGATGATAGGGAAGGGTAGATCCACTTGCAACACACGAAATCCACGGATCAAAATCAACAAAACATCATCAAACTCACAAATCACAAAAAAAATTGGTGGGGCTATTTTTGTGGGAATTTTTGAAATTGGGGAAAAACAACAAAATTGAGGGTAGCAAATGGAGGGGAAGGACACCAAATTGTGAATCAACGTGGCTTTGATCCAAGATGATGTAGGGTGAAACCCTAATTCGTCGATCTTTTCACAATTGGAGGGGGGAAAGGCAAGAACACGAAGAACACAAGAACACAATCACTCAATTGACACAATCACAAGTCACACATACACTAGATCCACATACACATACGATGAATCATGATACAAAGTCAACACGGGAGGATACATGGTAGGTAGTTCATCCCGATCCGGAGAGGAGTCGAGGTCTTGATATCTGGAGTGGATCTTCTCCTCGAGGAGGTCTTGATCTCCGGAGGAGAGGTATGGATGAGCAAAGCTCTAATCTCAAGAGCCAATACTTTGCTAACCCTAAAACATAGAGGAGGAGGGGTTTATATAGTCTAGGGGGACGAAATAGACACATGGGCCTCGGGCCACACACACACATATTCTGCGGGGAGCCCGGACGATCCGGGCGTTGGTCCGGATGATCCGGCTGTCGGTAGCCCGGATGATCCGGGCGGTCGCCCGGACGTCCGGGCAGGTCAAAAGCGCGCGCGGGAGGGCCGGACATCCGAGCTGGTCCGGATGATCCGGGACGGGGCCTGGATCGTCCAGCTAGGGGGGTTCAGCTTCGGTTGCCTTGGCACCATGTAGCCGGCTCATCCGGGCCTAGGTCCGGATCGACCGGGCGCCGGCCGGATCATCCGGACCTGGGTCCGAATCATCCGGGCTGCTGCTGCAGGGCTCCTTTGCTTCTTTTTCTTCGCGTTCCTCTTCCTCCTTCGTTCGGCCATGGTCCCTAGCTTCTCTAAGATGATCCGCGTGGTACCTAAGTATGCATAGGATCTCCTTTTGAGGTAGCATCCAATTCTCATGTGCAACGAAGGGAATTGTGAGAGGAGTGATGTCACCTCGTTCTCGATAGCTCTTGCTCATGCTCATGTCATAGGTCCTCGTGGCACTTGAGGTGACGTAGGTGAGTCCATGGGGATATCCTAGGGATGCTCCGCATCAATAAGGCCCATGATGGTAGTTCGGGTTATACTGAAATGCAGCTGCCATAGCTTGGCGGGCTGCCTTGTTAAGACGCTCGGTCTCCACCGCCCTCTCGTACTCCTCAGCCTCCTCCTCAAGTATGAAATGTCTATGTTTTCCTTGGAAATCAAAGAAGGCAGGAGCAGGCAAAAAAATATGGAAAACATGACACCTGTTAAAGATTAGCCTGTATCTGAATGGGGGTAGACCCCTCTCAAGGAACTGGTGGCGTTCCATAGCATCATAATCAAGAAAGCTAGGTGGCAAAAGGGTGTCATTTTGTTTAATGGGCACACCAAGGTAGGTGGCTAAGCGAGTGGCATAAATTCCACCAAAGAAATCACCAACTAAGGCATTATTGTGTAGACGACGTGCAACATTAGCCCCCATGTTAAATTGTCTATCTCCCAGCACCACACTCTTAAGAACCACTGGTACAACGAGCTGCTATACAAACGGTTTTTACCGCCTTTCCGCGATGGAGTTTTAAACCGTCGCCTTGCCTGTGTGCGCGATAGGGGGGTCCTTCCCACACGACCCAGAAACCGTCGGCGATAGGGAGCACGCAAACATACATTTCGCAGAACTAAGCGTATGCGATGCCCGATATATCCCAGACGCGACTCGTCACACAACTGTTTATGATCTATCGAATATCCCAAACGCTCCATCCTTGCTACTCGTGTGTGCTTGCATTACCATCGCACTCAGTATTTTGTGGTGAAACGTTTACGATGCGCGCCCCATCACAAACAGTTCATGATTGTAAAACGTGTAAGATAAGGAGACTATCACACACATTCACTTCTCCCGAACCGTATGCGATATATAATTAAGAAGATTAGTTAATCATTGTACGAGTGTCGGATGAGATTACGAAACGTCCGACTGTCGTACGTGTGTCGGACGGGATAACTATCGCACATGCTATTCTGTGGTGCAACATTTATGATGCGTACGACATCAGAAACAGTTCATGGTTGTAAAGCGTGTACGATAAGGCGACTATCACAAACATTTAGTTTGCTCGCACCGTTTGTGATATTGTCTGACATCACACACGCTTTGCAAACGGAAACTATGTGCATGGTCGCACACGTTTCCTCTCTGTGAACCATGTCGGATTATGATGTATATCACACACGTTGTGCTATACAGACCGTGTTCGCCGTAATGACCTGCAGAGAGTATTTTCACCCTAATTTAATTGCTGCTATTTAAAATTGTACCGAATTTGAATTTGAAAGTAGGCTATAACTTTATTCATATGCATCAGGTTCAACAACCAATGCATTATTCGATTCACAGGTACATATGTTCAAGAGTTACATCCAAAAAAACAAGAATTACATATGCACCAAATAAAGAATGATGAACCAGGGTTGTATACTTGTACTATTAAAGACGGTAAAGAACGAGGCGAAAGACATTCTGGTTGCTGAACAAGGTGAAGCGGAATGCCCATATTGTGCCCCCTTCTATGCAGAAGGCACGCACGACTCTAGTCCAACCCCTTGTGATGGCCAACCGCCCACCCTTCACTGTCTTCATGAGGACATCTCGATAGTCATTATGTTCTGGTAGAAATACTTTAACCTTTGCATGCCCACCAATCATGTAGTTTGAGAGGTAATCTTGAGTAAACTGCTTTGGGAACCACTGCAAAGGAAAAAGATTTAGACATTGTCATCTAACACAACTCATTATGGGCAGTAAAAAGAAGGCTGCAGAGTTCTTACTTACCATCCTGTAGTTCACTGTTGTCTTGGATAAAGTGTAAACAAATAGTTTAATTGCCATCTTTTGACCCATTTTACTAACAATCTTTATCAGTTTCCTCACTTGATGCTGGTTCATGAATATCTCATTGCCCCATACGCAAAAAGGGTCGAAGCGCGGATCTTTACCAATGACATATGTACCTAAAAGCACCAAGTTAATATTAGAAGCTGAATAGCAATTACACAATGATGTAGTACAACACTCCCTCCATCCCATTATATAAGATCTTATTACATACAATATACTCACATATTGGATGAATTAACATCTTATATTATGGGGTGGAGGGAGTTTATTACATTGTTACAAATATCGACCGATTAACTGCAGTTAACTGCTGCTATGTTGTTATTGTTGCTGCTCTTCTATGTACATCTAGACATCATCAGAACATTAAGGTAACACTCTTCCTTGTTGCTATGTAGCCTAGGATTGCATATTTAGACATTCAGTACAATGCATGTTGCTATGTAGCCTCAGATATATTAGATATGGCCCTAGTTAACCTACCGATAAATGGGTTACAGATATATTTAGTTAAATGTACGATTCACCGATTAATCCCTTATCAGCTCCCGGCCTATATGGTACCAGCTACCGATATCCTGAACAGTGAGTATATATAATCCATGGGATGAAACTAACCTCGATGGAAAACAGCAGTCGTTCCCAATATTGTCCTGTGTAAGTACATCGAAAGGCATGTTAAGCACAACAGGCTAAACATCAACCAAATATATCCATGGTAGACAACATAATCTCCAAATGATAGCTTCAGTGTGCAGGTTTAAGCACGCTAGTTAAGCAAAACAAGAAGTGGAAAGGTGTGTTAACTGCACAGTTCATACTTACACATATAGAACCTCACATTGTGAATAACTGAAATAAACAAGGCATACTACATACAACCAAAGATAGCAATTGAAACTGGACATATGCTAACTACAAACAACCAAACAACCAAAAACCGTTAAAAGAGGCATATGGTCGCTACAACAGGCTTAACAGCAAGCAAATATAGTCATTCATATTGGTATTGTTGAAACTGGTATTGATGAAATTGAACTGCAAAGTTCATACTTGCACATATAGAACATCACATTGTGAATAACTGAAATAAACAAGGCATACTACATACAACCAAAGATAGCAATTGAAACTGGACATATGCTAACTACAAACAACCGAACAACCAAAAACCGTTAAAAGAGGCATATGGTCGCTACAACAGGCTTAACAACAAGCAAATATAGTCATTCATATTGGTATTGTTGAAACTGATATTGATGAAATTGAACTGCAAAGTTCATACTTGCACATATAGAACATCACTTTGTGAATAACTGAAATAAACAAGGCATACTACGAACAACCAAAAACAAATCATGGGATTCCCCCTGTGAAGAGGCACGGCAAAACAAATCATGGGTTTTCTCACTTGTCAAAGATGGGCTCCTTCCCATTGGAAGAGCACGGACTCTGGGTGCGCTCCATGTTGTCGCAGATGGGCTCCTTCACCTTGGAAGAGCACGGCTGTAGGGTGCCCTCCCTGATGTCGCAGATGGGCTCTTTCCCCTTGGAAGAGTCGGAGAGGGTGCCCTCCTCGTGGTCACCGTTGATGAGGTCTGACTTGGCAGCTGAGGATCCCAAGCCAGCGTCGCAGAACGTGTCCTTCAAAAATGACAAAAGGGGCTCCATGGCGATGAAGGATGGCAAATTGTTGACAACGAGCCAGAGGAGATCAGCGGCAGGGCCATCGAGGAGATCGACGACGGTTGAACCCGAGGGGTTGGGGGTGGGCAACTTAACATGTGACATAGCCCGCGTCAAGCCATCACTGTCGACGACCTCGATGTCATAGCCGGCGCTCTAGCCCGCTGATTGAAAGCCTCCAGCCAGTCATCGTCGTTAGCTTCGTCGGCGGCCACCACGCCGACGTCGGGCGAAGAGGCCGCGATAAACCTCTTCTGGGCCATTCGCTCCTCGAGCTCCCCGGGAAGCGTAGCCGGGCTTAGGCTGCGACGCTCTGGAGTGGGGGAGGGGGGTGGGGATGGGGATCTGTGGGAAAGGGGGCGTTTCATAGGCGTCATCTAAGAAACTCAGGGCGGTGAGGGTATGTTGATCGGTGGGTAACCTGCACAGGCAGACCGGCAAAGGTTGACGATGGAGGCGGCGCGGCGGCGGCGGCGGCGGTGGCGGTGACCTAGCTAGGTTTCAAGCGAGGGATGGGGGGGGTGTGAAGTGTGGACGGAGGTTTTGGGGGGTGTGTGTGGAGGGGGCCAAGGTGGTGTTTGAGGAAATGCCGCGGCTACTGAAAATTTTACTAGGCGAGAGTAAAATGCCGGGGCTACTGAAAATTTGGATCAAGGGGTTGAAGCAGAGCGGGAGTAACAAACATCGCACACGGTCCAAACATAATAATCGTGTGCTATCAAACAGAAAAACCCTTGATACGTCTCCAACATATCTATAATTTATGAAGTATTCATGCCATGTTTATTATAGTTTTGTATGATTTTGGTGCACTTTTATATGGATTTTATATGTTTTTCATGGACTAACATATTGACCTAGTGCCCAGTGCCAGTTGCTGTTTTCTGCTTGTTTTTGGTTTTCCAGAAAATCCATATCAAACGAAGTCCAAATGCAGCGAAACTTTTTGACGATTTTTTCTGGAAGGAAAGGGACCCAGGAAGCTTTGGGAGAGTACCAGAAGACCCACAAGGGCCCCACAAGCCACCAGGGCGCGCCCAGAGGGGTGGCCGCGCCCTGGTGCCTCGTGGGCCCCCTGTGGCCCCTCTTTGCGTGATTCCAACGCCAAAAATTCCTATATATTCAGAAACCTCCAGAAATAACCCTAGAACTTCGACTCCGCCGCCGCAAGCCTCTGTACCTCCACGATCTCATCTAAAGCCCTTTTCCGGCATCCTGCCGGAGGGGGAAATCATCACCGAAGGCCATCTTCATCATCCCGGCGGTCTCCATGACGAGGAGGGAGTAGTTCACCCTCGGGGCTGAGGGTATGTACTGGTAGCTATGTGTTTGATCTCTCTCTCTCTCTCGTGTTCTTGATTTGGCACGATCTTGATGTACCGCGAGCTTTGTTAATATAGTTGGATCATATGGTGTTTCTCCCTCTCTATCTTGTTGTGATGAATTGAGTTTTTACCTTTGACGTTTCACCATTATCGGATTGAATACTATTATGGATTTGAGAACACTGGATGTATGTCTTGCATATGAATACCCGTGGTGACAATGGGGTATTATATTGATTCACTTGATGTATGTTTTGGCACTCAACTCGTGGATTCCTGAGGTGACATTGGGGTAATCTATGCATAGGGGTTGATGCACGTTTTCGTCCTACTTTCTCCGGTAGAAATCTTGGGGCACTCTTTGAAGTTCTTTGTGTTGGATTGAATATTATGAATCTGAAGTTGTTTGATGCATATCGAATAATCAACTCACGGATACTTGTGGTGACATTGGAGTATCTAGGTGACATTAGAGTTGGTTGATGCGTATCATATGGTGTTATTTTAGTACGAACTCTAGGGCTGTTTGTGATACTTATAGGGATGGCTCAATAGATCGATCGGAAAAGATAACTTTGAGGTGGTTTCGTACCCTACAACAATTTCATCTTATGTTCTTCGCTAGATAAGAACTTTGGAGTGACTCTTTGTCGCACGTTGAGGGATTGTTATATGATTCAATTATGTTAGCACTGTTGAGAGATTGCACTAGTGATAGTATGAACCCTAGGCCTTGTTTTTAAGCATTGCAATACCGTTTGTGCTCACTTTTATCGTTTGCTACCTTGCTGTTTTTATTTATTCAGATTATAAAAATATATTTCTACTATCCATACTACACTTGTATCACCATCTCTTCGCCGAATTAGTGCACCTATACAAATTGCCATTGTATTGGGTGTGTTGGGGACACAAGAGATTTCTTGTATTTGGTTGTAGGGTTGTTTGAGAGAGACCATCTTCATCCTACACCTCCCATGGATTGATAAACCTTAGGTCATCCACTTGAAGGAAAATTGCTACTGTCCTACAAAACTCTGCACTTGGAATCCCAACTCGAGTCTACAAGAATAAGTTGTGTAGTAGACATCAACCCTCGAGGCGAGCAGATATTTTTTAGATTGCGAGGGATGTATGCGGTAGTAAAATGCTGGGGCTACTAAAAATTTGGATCAAGGGATTGAAGCAGAGCGGGAGTAACAAACATCGCACACGGTCCAAACATCATAATCGTGTGCTATCAAACATAAAAACCTTCCAGGCGAGTAGATATTTTAGAGATTGCGAGGGATGCAGGCGGGAGTAAAATGCTGGGGCTACTGAAAATTTGGAGCAAGGGATTGAAGCAGATTGGGAGTAACAGACATCGCACGCGGTCGAAACATAATAATCGTGTGCTATCAAACAAAAAAAACCTCCAGGCGGGTAGATATTTTCGAGAGCGGGAGCAACGAACATCGCACACGGTCGAAACATAGTAATCGTGTGCTATCAAACAGAAAAACCCTCCAGGCGGGTAGATATTTTTGTGATTGGGAGGGAAGCCTCGTGGACCCCAATCTACTGTGCTGATGTGAGTGACAGGCGCACGGGGTTGGCACACGGGTAGTCTGAGGGAACCATGTCTGTTACGTCCCCAATCGCATCTGTCTTGTCTGCAGTTTATAAATTTGGCAAAAAAACGCGGGAAAGGGTCAGAACACGAACACACTTGCATGTGGACCAAATGTATGTATGAAAAGGGTGGTTTGATGTTCAAATACCCAATGCACAACTTTGATGTGGCACGTGTCTCACAAAGCGCCCATTATTGCTATAGTCCGCCACACCCCCCCCCCCCCCACTTCGTGTCGGTGGGAGGGGAATCCTAACTATGAACGCATACCCCCAAATAGCTAGGTCTGCCATCTCACCCTACCGTAACACAAAACCTATAGGAGTCCATCATATGGTCAACCCCCCCCCCATCGCTTCCGGTCAAAGGTGGACCGTGTGTGGGCCCACAAATGTGTGCTTGTGGCGCGAGATGGGTGAGACCACATACTAACCACATGCGGGTATATATATATATATATATATATATATATATATATATATATATATATATATAGGAAAATGGCTATGTACTCTTGGGAGTACGTACTCCCGTTCCTCATATACCACATAGATGAATCTTTTATACCTCATTATTATTTTTAATATACTTCATTAATAATTACTAGATACCTCAAAATGAGTTTCATGAAAAAATTCATGTGAATCTACATATTTTTAAAGGTGTACGTATATACTGATTTGTTTATATGTGAAAAAGGTATATTACAAAAAGTACGTCGCAACTGATATTTTTTTCAACAGAACTTGTATTGAGGTATCTTAGAATATTTAATGAAGTATATTGAGAATGATAAAGAGGTATAATCAATGTGTATACGGGGTATATTAAGGATGGGAGTACATACACCCAGGAGTACAGAAAATTAGTCCTATATATATATATATATATATATATATATATATATATATATATATATATATATATATATATATATATATATATATATATATATATATATGTCTTTGCCACCCGTGGGCATTGTCACCCCTCTGGTTTCCGTCTGATCTGGCTTTGAGATCCGTGTAGCATCTTTTAGGTCTGCCATTGATTATTCTTCCATTTGTCTAATTGCACTGAGACGAGTTCATAGCACTAAGTATTAACAAGGTTAAATGTTGATACGTGTGTATACTCATGAATCTTTTTTGGGGAATCTTTTTTGAGTTCATAGGGAACTTCCTTTAGGAATATAAGTCTTAATCACCAACCAATTTTATTGTACTATTATAGAAAGTTAGTAAGTTATACTACTTTTTATACTATTAGGGAATCTTTTTGGTTAAGTATTCATGACCTGATATTTTGATACCCCTAGTCTAACGCATACTCTACTGGAACCGTATTAGTGTGATCATTACCATGCTTCATTAACTGAATCTCGATGAAGAAATGACGATAGCATAGTTACACGGATCACGAGGCATGTATTGAACGGGGATAACATGGGGTGGCACTACCCCCTAGAGGGGTGGCATAGTCCCCGGGTGTTAAAAAATCCACACTAATATATATATATATATATATATATATATATATATATATATATATATATATATATATACCCAAGGGTAGTTACCCCACATGTCTCATATACTATTATGTGGTAGTATATATACTATTTTATCATTATAAATATGTTCATATACTATATATAAGATACTTCAAAGTAAATTACATGAAAAAATTGTAAGTTGACCCATGGTTTTATTATATTTGTGAAATACGTACATATTTATACGTAAAAAAAAGCATACTGAAAATACGATACATACTACCAAAAAAGTAGTATATATACTATCTAAACATTCATATATACTACATATTATACGTACATACTCTCCGATTTAATAAATACTACATACAACATACAAAACTCAAGTGGTGGTAACTACCACTATCTAAACATTCTTATATACTACATATTATATATACAGCCGGTCTATTCTGCCAATATTGGCAGAATAGTTATTTTGCCCACACTTCTGAACTGCACGCTCAACGCGAGGGCACTGCACTTTCTGAAGTAAGCGCACTGCAGTGCTGAGACGAGTGAACTTCTCATCGCAAAAAACTGTACGTGACTTTTTCTGTACTGTTTTCACTCCAATTTTTAAACCGTTTGTTGGAACGAGGCATGTAATATACCGTTAGAAAGCTATGTATTAGGCGCAACTTCGCCATGTTGAACACTTTTTGAGATTCCTCGCGGTTTAAGAGCAGTTTCGAAAACGGTGGGTGCCCGACGAGTGGCAGCGAGCGTATTTTCGCGTTTTTTCGAAAACCGCTTGTCGGAATGAAGCAAATGATACGCTGTTGGAAATATATCGTCGAGGCGCAACTTTTTCATATATATTAGTTTTTCTAATTCCTTACGGTTTAAGAGCAGTTTCAAATTTACTAAATCGCGGAATTCTGTTTTTTCAAATTTTTGCAATTTTTCATACTGTTTTCGCTCCAATTTTTTAACCGTTTGTCGAAACCAGGCATGTGATACGCCGTTGGAAAGCTACGGATGAGGCGCAACTTTCATATGTAGAAATGTTTTTGAGATTCCTTACGGTTTTAAATTAATTTTGAAAATTGTGCGGCGGACGACGAGTGGCAGCGGCCGTTTTTTCGCGAATTTTTACAAACCGCTGGTCGGAATGATTCAAATTATACGCCGTTTGAAAGATATCGACGAGGCGCAACTTTTTCATGTAGAACACTCTCGCTAATTCATTACGGTTTAAGAGCAGTTTTGTTTTTACCGAAATGCGGACACTCTGTTTTTCGCGACACCAAAATCGACGAGTGAACCGCATCAGACAGAAAACCGCACTACTTCAGACTAAAAACCGCACTGCATCAGATGGGCAACCGAACCGCATGATTGCTTTTGTTCATTTTCTAACAAAAAAATACGTGAAATTTCCCTAACATTTTTTTTGGAACTTCACATTGGGCGTAAGTGCACCGCAACACTACTGAAAGTGAACCACATTATTTTTTTCTGTCATTTTCCTAGTTTTTTTGCGATTTACTTTAGGCATAAGTGAACCGCAACATTATCGAAAGTGAACCGCAACACTATCAAAGTGGACCACATTACTTTTTTGTCAATCCCTAACAATTTTGCACTTCACATTGCACGTAAGTGAACCACAACACTATCGAAAAGTGAACCACATTACATTTTTTGTTTCCCCAACATTTTTGCACTTCACATAGAGCGCAAGTGAACCTCAACACTCTTCAAAGTGAACCGCATTACTTGTTTTTCTAGCATTTTCCATGATCATGTATTGAATGGCACGAGACGGCGAAGTGAGCAGCATTATTTGTTTTTTCATTTCCTAACATCTGTTTTGCAATTCTCAATGAGTCTGCACTGTGTGATACGGCCAAGAAGAACTGCAACTCTTTTCTATATTGTTTTGTAGTTCATTTTTGTCTTGGTTTTGACTCAGGAGGAAGTGAAATGCTCTTTACAAAAATAAAACACATGCCGCACTGCACGAAATTGGTCAAAGATGGTGCTTCCTTGGAAAGAACATGCCAACGCACTGCACGAACACACATGCCGCACTGCAAGAACATGCCTACGCACTGCATCGAACGTGCCCGCCGAACCGAAATACAAAATGACTCAAACATAATAATTCGTGGACCGCATATGAACTGCAACCGCACACACAAAAACGCCAGGGCTGCTGGCGCTTACTGGACCGCATCATGCACGCCTCTGAGCTGCACTGCCATGGTTGCCGAACTGCAAGCGCAAAAACGGGGTGGGTGGTGGGTGGAGTTGGATCCGTGGGGAATGCTCGCCCAGGCCTCGTGCTCGCCGGAGAGGAGGAAGGGAGCCGGCTGCTCAACTCCCTCGGGAGGCGCACACGGCCACAGAACTGCGAACGGAGGCGCACTGCACCGCTACCATACGGCGACCGGAATCAGATGCGGGCGACGCCAGGCGAGCGCTGGCGGTGGAGAACTCGTCGGCGACGCGTCGAGTCCCGGCGGTGGCAAGCTTCTGGTAACGGCCGCCATGGCTGCGTCCCTGGGGAAGGGGACGTTGATGCTGTTGTTCAATCCTGCAGGGTCGGGGGATTCCGGGATCCGGCGATGGCAGAGCCCCTGATGCGGGCGATGACGGGGCTCGGGGGTTGGTCCCCGTCCAGTGCAGGTGAGCCACACCAGCGCCGATGACCGTAGCTCCAGCGGGGAGTTGTTCGTCGGGGCCGCCCTGCCGGAAAGGGAGAGGACGACCCGGGCTTCGGCGGCGCCATGGTGGCAGGTGGCAGGGCGAGGGGTGTATCCAGCACGAGGAAGGGGTGGATCCGGTGGCGTCCGGGGCCGGCACCGAAGGGATGCGGCGGGGCGGGCGGGGTGGATCCGTTGGCGGCCGGGGCCAGCACTGAACGGATGCGATGGGGAGGGTGGATCCGGTGGTGGGCGCAACACGCGGGAGAGGGGGGCAGCGGTGCTCGATCCTATCGCCTGGTGGCGCGGCAGGGCCGGCTCCACCCGGATCCGTCGCCGGGTAGCTGCGGGGGGGGGAGGAGATCCGCGCCGGTTGCGGCAGGGGGTGGGCGTGGCGGGGGGTGACGTAGATGCTGCGGTGGTGGGGGGAGGAAGACAAAGAAAGTGGGCACAAGGGAGATGTGGGAGGAGTGGGGGGTGGCCAGCTGGGTTTCGGTGGGGTTGATCCTGCTTTTTCTATTTCGTCGGTCGGGTGGCTCTGTGGTTAGGGTGTTGGCAGAATAAGACATTTTGATGGTAGAATAAGGTCTTAAGGGGGTTGGTAGAATAGACCCGCCATATATATATATATATATATATATATATATATATAGGGATTGACTATTCGTCACCCTGGGTGAGGAATAGTTATTCTTCACCCCCCTCTATTTTAACATCAATGCATCGTAATTTTACGTTCCGTAAATTTTGTCTTATTTCAGACGTAAAAAGAGAACGTAAGAAAATATATAATAGCCATAAAAAATATTTTATGTTACGTAAAATTACAAATGTAAAAACATAGTATAAAATGTACATAAAATGCAATTTTCTGGTCTTATGACCTATATTTTTTTTCTTATGCCAAATTTTACGCAGTGAATCAATATGAATGTAACTATTTGTATTTCAAATGTAATTTATTTATGAAATGATCGTAAGATTACCTTGTGTGAAGAATAACTTATTCTGCACCATGGGTGATGAATAGACTTTCTATATATATATATATATATATATATATATATATATATATATATATATATATATATATATGTGAAAAGGGTGTGGTGTGATATTTAAATACCCAATTCACAATTTTGATGTGGCACATGTGTGCCTCTCGCAAATTAATTGGGCATCCCCGACCCCACGGAGTTTCAGGAAGTGGGGAGTAGTGCCCTCCCTCCCACACACACACTTTGAGTCGGTGGGACGATAGGGCATCTCACCAAGACGTACTGTAACACGAACCAAGAAGAATCCACCTTGGTCCTATAACCTCTCTCTCATTGTTGGTCAAAGTGATGGACGTCCACGCGGCCCCACAAATGGGCTAGCTTGTCGACGATAACCACGCGAGGGAGTGCCCGAAGACAACCACTGCGTGCATGCGGCCCAAACTTATGTGTGGAAGTGTTGTGTGGTGTTTGAATACCCAATGCACAACTTTTGATGTGGCACCGTGCTTTGGAACCGGAAAGTCCCCACACGGAGCTAGCGAGGGTTCATGACGCGTATAGTATATATATATGTACGCATGTCACCCCACTCCGAGCCGGTGAGAGGGATTCATGCGTACGCATGCATGCGCTCAAACTTAGGTCTGGAACTAATCTCACCATGATTGACCTACGTACTATACGGTAACACGAACCAAAGAAGAAGAATCCACCTTGGTAACCTCTCTCCTTGTTGGTCGAAGTGATGGACGTCCACGCGGGGCCACGAATATATAGGCTTCCCGCCGATAACTGATGTCTACTACACAACTTATTCTTGTAGACTCGTGTTGGGCCTCCAAGCACAGAGTTTTGTAGGACAGTAGCAATTTTCCCTCAAGTGGATGACCTAAGGTTTATCAATCCGTGGGAGGCGTAGGTTGAAGATGGTCTCTCTCAAATAACCCTGCAACCAAATAACAAAGAGTCTCTTGTGTCCCCAACACACCCAATACAATGGTAAATTGTATAGGTGCACTAGTTCGGCGAAGAGATGGTGATACAAGTGTAGTATGGATAGTAGATATAGGTTTTTGTAGTGCGAACAATAAAAAAACAGCAAGATAGCAAGTAACAAAAGTGAGCATAAACGGTATTGCAATGCTTGAAAACAAGGCCTAGGGTTCATACTTTCACTAGTGCAATCTCTCAACAATGCTAACATAATTGGATCATATAACAATCCCTCAACATGCGACAAAGAATCACTCCAAAGTTCCTATTAGCGGAGAACATAAGATGGAAATTGTTGTAGGGTACGAAACCACCTCAAAGTTATCCTTTCCGATCAATCTATTGAGCCATCCCTATAAGTGTCACAAACGGCCCTAGAGTTCATACTAAAATAACACCATATGACACACATCAACCAACTCAAATGTCACCTAGATACTCCAATGTCACCACAAGTATCCATGAGTTGATTATTCGATATGCATCAAACAACTTCATAATCATAATATTCAATCCACACAAAGAACATCAAGGATCACCCCAAAGTTTCCACCGGAGAAAACATAATAAAAACGTGCATCAACCCCTATGCATAGATTACCCCAATGTCACCTCAGGAATCTGCGAGTTGAGTGCCAAAACATACATCAAGTGAATCAATATAATACCCCATTGTCACCACGGGTATTCATATGCAAGACATACATCAAGTGTTCTCAAATCCGAAATATTCAATCCGACAATAACAAAACCTCAAAGGGAAAAGATCCGATTCATCACAACAAGGATAGAGAGGGAAGAAACACCATATGATCCAACTATATTAACAAAGCTCGCGATACATCAAGATCGTGCCATATCAAGAACACGAGAGAGAGAGAGAGAGAGATATCAAACACATAGCTACTAGTACATACCCTCAGCCCCGAGGGTGAACTACTCCCTCCTCGTCATGGAGACCGCCGGGATGATGAAGATGGCCTCCGGTGATGATTCCCCTCTCCGGCAGGGTGCCGGAAAAAAGGGCCGTAGATGAGATCGTGGAGGTACAGAGGCTTGCAGCGGCGTAAAAACTCATCTACGTTAACTTTCGGGGGTTTCTGAATATATATGATTTTTTGGCATTGGAATCACGCGAAGAAGGGCCACAGGGGGCCCACGAGGCACCAGGGCGCGCCTGGGGGGGTGGCACGCCCTGGTGGCTCATGGGGCCTCTGTGGGTCTTCTAGCCTCCTCCCGAAGCTTCTAGGGTCTCTTATGTTCCAGAAAAAATCGTCAAAAAGTTTCGTTGCATTTGGACTTCATTTGATATAGATTTTCTGGAAAACCAAAAACAAGCAGAAAACAGCAACTGGCACTGGGCACTAGGTCAATATGTTAATCCATAAAAATCATATAAAAGCCATATAAAAGTGCACCAAAATCATACAAAACTATAATAAACATAGCATGAATACTTCATAAATTATAGATACGTTGGAGACGTATCAGCATCCCCAAGCTTAATTCCTGCTCGTCCTCGAGTAGGTAAATGATAAAAGAAATAATTTATGAAGTGTGAATGCTAGCATAGTGCATAAGTTTGATCAATAATAATTTCAATCACTTTTTCTAGCATCAATATATGTCATAATCAGTAGCTCATCTCATAAAACTTCTCATGACCAAGTAGCAAGCTATTCACATGTTTAAAGTATAGGCCATAAATTTTCTTGAAAACTAACAAACTATGTTCTCAGTCATCAAACAATTGCAATTCATCTTATTTTCAGGATGGGTCTATGTAAGAGCTTTGATCTAGCAAATTCCACATACTCAACCATCATTTAGTCTTCCATGATTGCTGACACTCAAAGCATATTTTTAGAACAAACCATTTTAGTCAAACACATAGGAAGATAGGGGCTTAATGTTTCGCCTCCCAACTTATTTATCTCATGGATAATGTCAACAATAATAACTCATGATCACCTATATTCAACTGGATATATGTGCCTGGATCTTTCCCTACCACATAATGCTTGCCAACTAAAGAATAAATAGAGCGGAATAGGGATGAACATTAATGACTCTTGCATAAAAGTAAATTCAGAAAAGCAAATACAGAAAAGTAAAAGATAGGCCCTTTGCAGAGGGAAGCAGAGGTTGTCATGCGCTTTTTGTTGTTGGATGCACAAACCCTTAATGCAAAGGAACGTCACTTGTATGTGAAGTCAATACTCCCCATGTGACAAGCATATGAAGCATATACATTTTAACTTTATGATATTCAATTCATTTCAACAATTTACTCATAGGATATAAGTGAAGAACAAGAGTAAATGACAAACTTCTCCAAAAAGATATAAGTGAAGACCAAATGAGTAGTTAAGTAAATAGGTAGCTATGTGAGGTGTCATGGTATTCTCACGGCAGATGCCATAAGATGGCTAAAGAGGTGGGGCTACCTGAGGACGCCGGTGGGTTCCGGAGGCGAGGTTGGCACGAGCAAGTGCGAGACACGAGACGTACCCAGGTTCGGGGCCCTCCGGAGAGGTAACACCCCTAGTCCTGCCGAGTGTAGTATGGAGAGCACAAGGGCTACAAGGTCGCTCCTGGAGCGGTTCGGGAGGAGGAGGTAGGAGGGGCTAGGCCACCGTTCTGCCTCTCCGGTGAGAGAGTGTGGGTGTGTGTCGCCACTGAATGCGAACTCAGCTGAACCAGAGCGAACCAACTAGCCAACTACCAGAATGCCAAAACTTGCGACCCCCTGCAGGGAGGCCTCCCAGGGGATCTTATAGGCCGAGCCCCAGGGTTACAACGGTAAGGTTACAAAGGCGCGGGGCCCTGGTGTCATCGACCGGGAGCTGGTAGTGGGGGCCGCCGGGTCACCGGGTTCGCCAGGTGCACCGCACCCGCCAGGTGCGGCGCACTGTGGCAGGTCTTGTCCCGCGTCACTCCGGGCACTGTGGCGCGTCTCGTCTGTCATCAGAGGGAGGTCGACGCCACCGTTTCTACAGGTCTGCGCCGCCCTATCACCGCCCGCCTCGGGCGGGAGCGCAAGGAGCGTTGTAGCCATGCCTGATTGGACCGGTGTAAAGGAGGGGATGCTGTAGCCATGCCTGCCTCGTTGCCAGAGCTTGCCCCCTCGCGGCCAGCCGGCATGGGCCAGCCGGCTGGGCCGGGTTGCCCTGCCGAGCCGGCCCGCACTGGGGAGCCGGCGAGCCGGCTAGCCGGGTCGAGGGGCTTGGCTTGCTCCGATGAATTTTTAAGGAGGGGTTCGAGCTCCGTTGCCTACCCGGGGTTCATCCCCCCGACATGAGGACTCTCTCTCATTTAAAAATTTCAGATCTTAAGTATTTTATTCAAACAGCAAAGAAAACAAAATAAAATGACATTCCAAGAATAGCACAACTCATGTGAAGAAGCAAAAACTTAGGCTCAATCAAAACTGACCGATAGTTGTTGAAGAAGAAAGGTGGGATGCCTACCGGGGCATCCCCAAGCTTAGTTGCTTGAGACTTCTTGAAATATTATATTGGGATGCCTTGGGCATCCCCAAGCTTGAGCTTTTGTGTCTCCTTAATTCCTCTCATATCACGGTTTCTCTAAATCTTAAAAACTTCATCCACACAAAACTCAACAAGAACTCGTGAGATAAGTTAGTATAAATCAACTCAAAACCTTAACATTCTCTACTGTATCAAATCACTAAAATTATAATTTAACATTGCATACTAAATGTCTCTGCATATTTAATACTCCTATCCTCAAATAGAATCATTAAAAAAGCAACATATGCAAACAATGCAACTATAACCAAAATCTCCCAAAACAGAACAGTCTGTAAAGGATGAATAAGAATCCATACTTCCCTAACTCCAAAATTTCTGAAAAATTACCATGTGATAGAGAACTCATGCATGCTTACTGTTCAGATTTTTATCATGTTCTGACTATTCAGGAATATTCTGGACATAACAGAAAACTTTCTGTTTTCAAACAGCAACACATGAACTTGCAAACTGAGCATGGTAAAGGCTATAATTGGCATTTTATTGAACTACAAGATACAAAACATTATTATTGATAACATCAAGCAAATATCAATATAAGAAAATGACGCTCCAAGCAAAACTCATATTATGTGACGAATAAAAATATAGCTCCAAGTAAGGTTACCGATAATGTTGAAGACGAAAGAGGGGATGCCTTCCGGGGCATCCCCAAGCTTAGACTCTTGAGTCTTCCTTGAATATTACCATGGGGTTCCTTGGGCATCCCCAAGCTTAGGGTCTTGCCACTCCTTATTCTATTCATATCGATATCTCACCCAAAACTTGAAAACTTCAATCACATAAAACTTAACGGATCTTGTGAGATAGGTTAGTATGATAGAAATAAATCATCCACTTAGGTACTGTCAAGACAAGTTTCATAATTGTTCTCACATAATTGCTACTGTATTCTATCAATTCCACAATTTATATCTCATAATATAAGCTATGGAAACACTAAAACAAGCAAACTATGCACCGAAAACAGAATTTGTCAAAAACAGAACAGCATGTAGTGGGCGATTTAAAAACCATACTTCTGTACCTCCACAAATTCTGAAAAATTAGGACAACGTAAAAAATTTGTAATACAATACTGTGTAAAAATTTCAAAAAAATTGCACGCTCCAGTACAGAATAGAAATTCCAGCACTAGACGCAAAAGTTTCTGTTTAAAAATTTCAAAAAAATTCAAGCACTCACCTCCCCGGCAACGGCGCCAGAAAAGAGCTTGATGTCTACTACACAACTTATTCTTGTAGACTCGTGTTGGGCCTCCGCAGAGTTTTGTAGGACAGTAGCAATTTTCCCTCAAGTGGATGGCCTAAGGTTTATCAATCCGTGGGAGGCGTAGGTTGAAGATGGTCTCTCTCAAACAACCCTGCAACCAAATAACAAAGAGTCTCTTTTGTCCCCAACACACCCAATACAATGGTAAATTGTATAGGTGCACTAGTTCAGCGAAGAGATGGTGATACAAGTGTGGTATGGATAGTAGATATAGGTTTTTGTAGTGCGAACAATAAAAAATAGTAAGATAGTAAGTAACAAAAGTGAGCATAAACGGTATTGCAATGCTTGAAAACAAGGCCTAGGGTTCATACTTTCACTAGTGCAATCTCTCAACAATGCTAACATAATTGGATCATATAACAATCCCTCAACGTGCGACAAAGAATCACTCCAAAGTTCCTATTAGCGAAGAACATAAGATGGAAATTGTTGTAGGGTACGAAACCACCTCAAAGTTATCCTTTCTGATCAATCTATTGAGCCATCCCTATAAGTGTCACAAACGGCCCTAGAGTTCGTACTAAAATAACACCATATGACACGCATCAACCAACTCTAATGTCACCTAGATACTCTAATGTCACCACAAGTATCCGTCAGTTGATTATTCGATATGCATCAAACAACTTCATAATCATAATATTCAATCCACACAAAGAACTTCAAGGAGCACCCCAAAGTTTCCATCGGAGAAAAGATAATGAAAACATGCATCAACCCCTATGCATAGATTACCCCAATGCCACCTCGGGAATCCGGGAGTCACAAACCCCTATGCATAGATTACCCTAAGGGTCTCTTATGTTCCAGAAAAAATCATCAAAAAGTTTCGCTGCATTTGGACTTCATATGATATAGAATTTCTGGAAAACCAAAAACAAGCAGAAAACAGCAACTAGCACTGGGCACTAGGTCAATATGTTAGTCCATAAAAATCATATAAAAGCCATATGAAAGTGCACCAAAATCATACAAAACTATAATAAACATGGCATGAATACTTCATAAATTATAGATACGTTGGAGACGTATCAATAACCAATCGAGGGGAGAGTGTCCGAAGACTACCACTGCATGCATGTGTCCCAAACATATGTATGGAGGTGCGTGATGCATGCATATGTTTGAATACCCAATGCACACCATTGATGTGGCGCATGCGTCGAAAATCACATAGTCCCCACACAGAGCGAGGCTCATGACGCGTCATGTATATATATGCTCGCCCCCCCCCCCCCACTTTGATCCGGTGGAAGGGATTCATGCATACACATGCGCTCAAAGTATATTATGTAATCTCATATATATATATATATATAGCATGACCTATATCGTAAGACAAACCAAAAATTAATCCCCTCCTAAGTCAAATTATAACCTCTCTCGCTGTCGGTCAAAAGTGATGGACCCAGCGGGCCCACTGATGGAAGCATCGCCGATAACCGCGTGAGTGAGTGCCAGTGGACACCACCATCGCTTGCATGTGGCCCAAACATATGTATGGAGGTGTGTGTGGTTGTGATGTTTGAATACCTAATTAATGCACAACTTTGATGTGGCACCCACCACGGAAACCGTAAAGTCCCCACACGGAGCGAGGTTCTCGTGACCCGTAGTGTACTATATATATATATGCTGGTCCCCCCCTCTTCGACGCGTACTATATACTCCTACCGTAACACAACCCAAAAAGAAATCCTCCTTTGGTCGTCAAATTAACCTCTCTCATTGGGTCAAAGTGATGGATGACGACCTCGCGGGCCCATGGAGAGGGAAGCGTTTTGCACGCGAGTGAGTGTCCTATAGGGCACTCATTGCACTGTCTGCATGTGGCCCAAAGAGGCCGGTGTTTGTGTGATGTTTGAATATGCACCCAAGGCACACCTGCCTCGGAAACCGAAAAGTCCCCACACGGAGCGAGGTTTTCATGACGCGTAGTTATGTGATGGTCGTCCCCTAGCTCCCTCGGCCCTCTTCGACGCGTCCTATATACTCCTACTGTAACTCAAACCAAAAAGAATCCTCCTTGTTGGTCAAATTAATTAACCTCTCTCTCGTTGGGTCAGAGTGCTGGAGACGACCTCACGGGCCCACGGATGGAAGCGTCACACGCGAGTGAGTGTCCTATAGGGCAACCACCGGCTGCATGTGCCCAAAGAGGTGTTGTGTGATGTTTGAATAACCAATGCACAACTTTGATGTGTCACCTATCACGGAAACCGGAAAGTCCCCACACAGAGCGAGGTTCATGACGCGTAGTATATATGTTGCCCCGCCTCTTCGACGCGTATGATGACCCACAAGTATAGGGGATCAATCGTAGTTCTTTCGATAAGTAAGAGTGTCAAACCCAACGAGGAGCAGAAGGAAATGACAAGCGTTTTTCAGCAAGGTGTTTTCTGCAAGCACTGAAATTAGTGGTAACAAGTAGTTTGATAGCAAGATAATTTGTAACAAGTGACAAGTAGCAATAGTAACTAAGGTGCAGAAAGGTAGCCCAATCCTTTTGTTGCAAAGGACAGGCTGGAATGATCTCTTATAATAAGCTAAACGTTCTCGAGGACACATGGGAATTTCATCTAGTAACTTTCATCATGTTTGTTTGATTCGCGTTCGCTACTTTGATAATTTGATATGTGGGTGGACCGGTGCTTGGGTGTTGTTCTTACTTGAACAAGCCTCCCACTTATGATTAACCCCTCTCGCAAGCATCCGCAACTACGAAAGAAGAATTAAGATAAATCTAACCATAGCATTAAACATATGGATCCAAATCAGCCCCTTACGGAATAGCGCATAAACTAGGGTTTAAGCTTCTGTCACTCTAGCAACCCATCATCTAATTACTACTCCACAATGCATTCCCTTAGGCCTAAAGATGGTGAAGTGTCATGTAGTCGACGTTCACATGACACCACTAAGAGAATCAACAACATACATATCATCAAAATATCGAACGAATACCAAATTCACATGATTACTTATGACAAGACTTCTCCCATGTCCTCAAGAACAAAAGTAACTACTCACAAATCATGTTCATGTTCAAGATCAGAGGGGTATTGAATAGCATAATGGATCTAAACATATAATCTTCCACCAAATAAACCAACTAGCATCAAGTACAAGATGCAATCAACACTACTAGCAACCCACAGGTACCAATCTGAGGTTTTGAGACAAAGATTGAATACAAGAGATGAACTAGGGTTTGAGATGAGATGGTACTGGTGAAGATGTTGATGAAGATTGGTCCTCCCATGATGAGAGGATCGTTGGTGATGACGATGGCTCTGATTTCCCTCTCCCGGAGGGAAGTATCCCCGGCGGAATTGCTCCGCCGGAGAGCAAAAGTGCTCCTGCCCAAGTTCCGCCTCGAGACGGCGGCGCTCCGTCACGAAAGTCTTCTCCTTATTTATTTTTCTAGGGCAAATGGGCTTATATACCAGAAAATGGGCACCAGAGGCTAGCCAGGGGCCCCACAAGCCACCAGGGCGCGCCTGGGGGGGGTGGCGTGCCCTGGTGCCTCATGGGCACCTGGGTGGCCCCCTCTGGTACTTCTTTTCTCCAGTATTTTTTATTTATTCCAAAATAAATCTTCATGAAATTTCAGCTCATTTGGAGATGTGCAGAATAGGTATCTCTGACATAGCTTTTTCAGGTCCAGAATTCCAGCTGCCGGCAATCTCCCTCCTTATGTAAATCTTGCATATTAAGAGAGAAAAGGCATTAGAATTGCTCCACAAAGTGTTATATTGATTAAAAACACTATAAATAACAGTAGGAAAACATGATGCAAAATGGATGTATCAGCGTACTATATATATACTCCTACCGTACGTAACACAAACCAAAAAAGAACCATCCTTGTTGGTCAAATTAATTAACCTCTCCCTCGCTGTAGGTCAAAGTGATATGGTGGACGACGACCTCGCGGGCACACAGAGAGCGTCACACGTGAGTGAGTGTCCTAGAACAACCACCGCGTGCATGTGGCCCAAAGAGGTGTTGTGTGATGTTTCAATATCCAATGCACAACTTTGATGTGGCACATGCTTTGCAAACCGGAAACACGCACACAGAGGTTCACGACATGTATGGTCCCCCTCACTTTGAGCCGGTGGTGAGAGGGACTCATGTGTCCGCACGCGCTCGAACTTTGATCTGGAATCTCACCATGATCCACACCGTATACACAGGCCAAGATGAATCCACCTTTGGTCAAATGCCTCTCGCTGTCGGTGAAAACTGATAACCTTCGTGGGCTAACGAATGGGCACATCGCTGATAACCGCATGAGGAGTGTCCGAGGACCACCAATAATGCATGCATGTGGCCCGGACATGTATGTATATATATATATGGAAGGGTTGTGTAATATTTTAAATAACCAATTCACGACTTTGATGTGGCATGCCTCACAAAACAGTCAATCCCACACGGAGGATCACGAATCGTAGTGTACTGCCGAACCCCCCCCCCCCCCACCCACACACCGCACCACCACCGCCACTTCGAGGCATGTCAAACTTTTTCTGCACTCAACATGTGACCAAAGGAGTGTCGTGTTAAAATTTGAAAAAAAAATCAGGGGTCATTCGGCCATTTTTATACATTGATTGATTTCCTAGGGATTTAATGTGGAGAAATCAAAATTGAGCTACATGCACACATGATGGTGCACCAAAATGGATTGGAAAATCATATGTGTGTCCCTGGGTGCATGTTTATTCCCTGTGAAATTTCAAACATTGAGAATCTAGATTTTTAAAATCCAATAAATCCAAAACTTAGTTGAAATTCATGAAACTTATCGTGGTGTCATATGGACACCAATAGACTGTGATATTGTATTTTTTGTCAAATTTGAGACAAGTTTTGATATAATCTTCTTACAAACGGGATATTATTAATAATTGGCAACCAATATCGCAAACGGATTATTTATTCGAACCGTGGGCGTTAGACCAACAATGTACGTGCCATGCTTCGGTTAAGCAATAAAGCGGCAGAATTAATCATCAAAAAAGAAAAACAATATACGTGACGCCACGCGTCCCGTTTGCCGTGCGAGCAGGCGTGAGTTGACGGGACGCATGCGAGTAGTCCGCCGCGCAGGCAGACCGGGAGGCGTGCGGGCAGGTGTGTGAATTGATGGGAGGCGTGTTTGCTGCGCAGTGTCACCGGGAGGCATGTTATTAGCTGTGTGAAATGACGATAGGCATGCTAGCAGTCCGCTGCGCAGGCTCACCGGGAGGCGAGCCAGCACTTTGACCGCTGCCCGCCTCGCTCCCACTGCTCCATATTAATGACGCACCCGAGCCGCTGGTCGTAATAGGCGGCCGCACCCCCCGTCCACAGTGGTCACCGCCGTCTGGAGTGTATGAGGATGCCACCAAAGCGCACCATCGGAGGGAGTGGCGACGCTGGGTGAAAGCACATTTGCTCCCTTAGTGGTTTTGGTAATTCATAACAACATATATCTCATTGAACTAATGTCCATTCAAGTTAAAGATTTCAGGATGTTCAATGATTGGCATGGCATGGACTAGAGATGTGGACCCCTCAAAATGCTAAGGACAAGGATTGGCAAAAGATCAAGACTCTACATTTTTGGTTTAGTGATCCAAGATCACATTGAGTCCATAGGAAAGCCAATACTATTAAAAGGGGATGAGGTGTTGCTTAATGGTCTTTTTGCTCAAGTGCTTAGTGACAGTGTTCCAAAACCCTCAACCACTCTCTCTGTCCAAATATGTCCAAAACCTACATTCCAACTCGGCCCCACTGAAATTTCCTATCCGGAGCCACCGAGTTCATTTGGACTTAGCCACTGCCAAAACCCTAACAAATCGGATCCACCGATATGGATCTCGGTCCCACCGAGATGGCCTTGCCAACTCTCTATAATCATTTGCACTCACTTCGGTCTCACCGAGTTTTGCAAATCGGTCTCACCGAGATGGCTTGCCAACTCTCTGTTGCCTTATTTCTTCACTTCGGTCCTACCGAGTTGATGCAATCGGTGCCACCGAGACGAGGTTTGCCCTAGCCATTGCACTTCGGTCCATCTGAGTTGTTCCAGTCGGTCCCACCGAGATTCCTAATGTTCATACCTTTTACACAGTTCGATGCTACCGAGATTATGGTTTTGGTGCCACCGGGTTGGGTCAAAAGTGTGTAACGGTTGGATTTTGTGTGGATGCTATATATACCCCTCCACCACTTCCTTCTCAGGAAGGAGAGCCATCAGAACGTGCCTACACTTCCACCATACATTTTCTGAGAGAGAACCACCTACTCATGTGCTGAGATCAAGTCATTCCTATCCAACCATTTGAAACTTGATTTCTAGCCTCTCCCAAGTTGCTTTCCACTCAAATCCTTCTTCCACCATAGCCAAATCTGTGAGGAGTTGTTTGAGTGTTGGGGAGACTATCATTTGAAGCACAAGAGCAAGGAGTTCATCAACAACACACCGTCTATTACCTTTTGGAGAGTGGTGTCTCCTAGATTGGTTAGGTGTCACTTGGGAGCCTCCGACATGATGTGGAGTTGAACCAAGGAGTTTGTAAGGGCAAGGAGATCGCCTACTTCGTGAAGATCTACCCGAGTGAGGCTAGTCCTTCGTGGACGTAAGCCATGGTGGAATAGACAAGGTTGCTTCTTCGTGGACCCTTCGTGGATGGAGCCCTCCGTGGGTTGAAGTCTCCATCAACGTGGACGTACGATAGCACCACCTATGGGAACCACGCCAAAAATCACCGTGTCTTCATTGCGTTTGAAATCTCTGATCCCCTCCTTTACTTACATATGCAATTGTTTACTTTCCGCTGCCACACTCTTAGAATTGCATGTGTAGGGTGATGCTTGACTTGTGTTCTTGTTAAAATCGGCCTACAACTAAAATTGGGAAAAGGTTAGGTTTTTATTTGGTCAAGTAGTCTAATCACCCCCCCTCTAGACATACTTTCGATCCTACAAGTGGTATCAGAGCTTTGGTCTCCGTAAGCCTTGATTTCCATTGCTTTGGTGATCATAGCCTTGGTTTCACAACCTAGGAGAGTATGGCGTCTAGTGAGGGTAACTATCACCGTAGAGGTCCATATTTTGATGGTACAAACTTTGCTAGTTGGAAACATAAGATGAAAATGCATATTCTTGGTCATAACCCCGCTGTTTGGGTTGTTGTTCGTGTTGGCTTGCAAGGTGGTTTCTTTGAGGATGGCAAGGAACCGGATCGTGAAGCAACCCTGGAAGAATTGAAGATGTTGCAATACAATGCTCAAGCTTGTGACATTCTCTTCAACGGTTTGTGTCCCGAGGAATTCAACAAAATCAGCCGCCTCGAGAATGCAAAAGAAATTTGGGATACTTTGGTTGATATGCATGAGGGTACCGAGTCCGTCAAGGAATCTAAGTTGGATGTGCTTCAAAGTCAACTTGACAAGTTCAAGATGAAGGATGGTGAAGGAGTCGCAGAAATGTACTCTAGGCTTGCTCTCATCACAAATGAGATTGCCGGCTTAGAAAGTGAAGAGATGACCGACAAATTCATCATCAAGAAGATACTTAGAGCTTTGGACGGAAAATATGATACCGTTTGCACATTGATCCAAATGATGCCAAAATACAAAGATCTCAAGCCCACGGAAGTCATTGGAAGGATTGTTGCTCATGAAATGTCACTCAAGGACAAAGAGGAGCTACACAACAAATCAAGTGGTGCTTACAAAGCCTCAACCGATGCTCCAACAACTCAAAGTGACAAGCTAGTATCCAATGAAGAGATAAGCCTAATGGTGAAAAGATTCAACAAGTTCTACAAGAACAAAGGGAAAGAAAGAAGCTCTAGCTCAAGACACTATGAGAGAAGATCATCAAGTCGTGACTGTAATTGCTACAATTGTGGAAAATCCAGACACTATTACAATGAATGTATGGCTCCCTACAAGAAAAGAGACGAATCACCAAGAGGAAGACATAGAAGAGATGAATCACCTCATAAGGAGAGAAGGAGTAGAGATGATCGTTATGAACGAAGACACTCTAGAAGAAGCAAGGATTCGGAGAGGAAGGACAAGTCATCAAAGATCTACACAAGAAGAAGACATCAAGCTCATGTTGGTGAATGGGTTTCCGGCTCCGACTCCGACAACCACTCCGAGAGAAGTTATCACTCCAACTCCGACTATAGTCAAGATGAAGGTGTTGCCGGACTTGCTCTTGTGTCATCCAACTCCCATGATCTATTTGAATCACCAAATGAAGGAATTGGAAGATGCTTCATGGCAAAAGGCCCCAAGGTATCACACCCAGAGTATCTTGATTTCAATAGTGATGAAGATGATTTGCTTGGTGATGATGATTTACTTATTGATAAGGCTAGTGATGTGAGCCTTAATGAAAATGCTAGTAATCATGATAGTCAAGAGGAAACGAGTGACAATGCTATGAAGGAGATTGAGCGTCTAACTAAAGAACTAAATGCTCTTAAGTTAGCTCATGAAACAACTCAAGAGGATCATAGAGAACTTCTAAGAACTCATGAGAAGCTACGCTTCGAGAAGCTAAATTTAGAGCAAGAGCATGAGTTTCTTAAAGCTATCAATGACGATCTTCGAAACAAGAGTTCTTCATATCTTGCCAAGCGTTTACTCTTGTCTACCTTTATGCCACAAGTTAAACCTAAGCAAACTAGCAACAAGGGTAAAAAGGGTTCTACCTCTAGTAGTAACAATAACAATGCTAAATCCAATGTTGTTGCTTCTAGTAGTTCTATTGATTCCACTAATGATTCTCTTAGCCAAGTTACACTTGAGCAAGAAAATATGCTATTGAAAGGAATTATAGAAAAAGGTGTCTACAAGAGTCTTGCCGGGAGTAAGCAATTTGAGGAAATTGTACGCAAGCAAGGAAGGCACCGGAAGAACCAAGGTGTTGGTTTTGAACGAAAGTTCAATGCCAATGGAGTTGAGTGGGAAGAAGATCAATACCCCAAGACGAAGTTTGATCCTCAACAAGAGAAGTATGATCCTACTTCCTTCAAGGGAACACAAGCTCAAGAAGATCTTCCACCACAAGACCATAAGCTAAAAGGCAAGGACAAGCTTCAAGAAGAGATTGATTCATTTGAAGAAGCTCCTCAAGCCTTGGTCAAGTGGGTCTAGGTTCCCAAGACTTCATCAAGTTCTACTTCATCAAGTGCTACTACAACTCCAAGGATTCCCATCAAGTTGATGTGGGTCCAAAAGAAGAAGAACTACAGAGTTCTTGAGGGTGACTCTGCCAACAAACTTCACTCATATACATTTTGGCAAGAACTTGTGCAATCAACTTCCACATCTTGCACTAGTTCATGGAGTCACAAACCCTCTTGTTGGTAAGGCAAGGGACAAGGTATTCAATGCATTCATGGACATCATTATATGTGTATTTCACTCTATGTCTATGGATATCCTTGTATGTTCCTTGTGTGGGACTAACCCATGTAGGTATTGAAAGCACAAAACTCCAAAGGATTGCTCCCAACTCTTCATGGTCTACATCAACATTGAGCATCCACATCTTCAACATCTACATGAAGTCATCATCGACAAAACCCAAGGTTAGTTCATCCCTCTTAGGGGGGAAATCACATCTAGGGGGAGCTTTGCTCTAAACAATTGAGCTAAAGCAACTCTAATGGTGTGAACACATCAATGCTTTATGTAAAAGTGGCAACCCCACTTGTGCTTAAACGATGAGTATGACCTATGATCAAATGTTCTCATTTGACTCCTAAGTCAATATACTCATATATAGATGACCTAGTCATCGCCATTGCTTGATAGATGCTAGAATTGGTTGTGCATGTTTGACACATATTTCATTTGCTATCTTATTGTGTGAGCATGTTGGTTTGCATGTTTTCATCATTCGAGGACATCCATTTGTTGTTTTGATTGTCTTGGTTTTTCTCGCCAAGTGGATGTACAAGAATGCCTAAGTACCTTCTCTAGCTATCTATGCTTTCTTGTCTCAAATTCTATTCTTGCTACATCACAAAAATTGAACAAGTCATTTTCGGACCCTCCGGGTGAGGAGCACTCGGAGCCACCGATCTAAAAGGGCCGAACCTCCAAAACCTTCTACGTGATTTCGGCCGAACCAATTCACTCAAACTCGGTCCAACCAAAATCATTTAGATTGATCTAGGTTTTCATCTCGGTGTCACCGAGTTGAACCATTTCGGCGCCACCGATGTGCTAACCTGCTTGCAGTTACACATATCGGTGCCACCGAGTTGTCCAACTCGGAGCCACCGACAGCATACGGGTATATCTATATGGCGGGCCCGAACGGTTGAAATTTCTCAAACCCTCTCGTTCTTGCACCCCGTTGCTGCCGTCGCCCAGGTCTCCGGATTGTCGCCTTTGTCTCCAGCGTGCCTTTGCCGTTGGAATCCGCCGCCGTCAACGGCAATCTGCTCCGCCGTTGCCGCCGTAGAGGATCTCCACCAAGTTGGGGTGAGATTCGACCCCTTTCGTGCTCCAATTTCTGATTCAATGCATGATTGGATAGCCATGATTCTTGCCACGGATTGAGAACTCCCATTACACTGCAATGTCCATAGGTTAGATTCGAGTAAAAATTTAGGTTTAAGTTTCCGCCGAACGCATCTCGGACCGATCGATTAGAGATTTTCGGAGTCACCGATTTGGCCCCAGGCCATAGCACTAGTACGTCTCGGTGCCACCGAGTTGTACGAATCGGTGAGACCGAAAGTAAAATCTCTGTGAAACCCTAGCATCTCGGAGTCACCGAACCCCATCTCGGTCTAACCGAAATGGCGTGTAAAGTTTCTGTTGAGTACTTCGGTATCACCGAGATGATCAACTTGGTCCATCCGAAATGCCTTCTGTGAAAACTTGAAACTAAGAGTTGAATTCAATTTTTATGAAAAACCTCTGCTTTTTGTGATTACTCATCTACTCTGCCCATACCCATCTATTCACAGGGTCAGCTTTGAAAGATGTCTGATGCCAGCGATAGCCAGAACATGTCAGAGCAGCACACAGATCTCAGCGCAGGCTCTAGTCCTGCAGAAAGCTTTTATGAGGGAGAGAGAAGCTCTCCAGATCTTCCAAAGGTTGCAACAAGGACCAGGAAGAAGAGAACCTCAGATAGTGAGGATGAGGACTTTGTTGCTAGTGAAGCAGCAACAAAGAAGAAGAGAGTTGTGCTTGCAAAGGAATATAGCACCAAGCCAACTGCTGCCAAAGATAAAACTACTGTGAAGAAAGTTCCCAAGAAAACTATGCAATTTACACTTGAAGAGCCAAGTGACACAGAAACAGCTGCAGGAGGAAACAAGAAGAGAGCAAGGAAAACTATTGCTCATGTGCTTGGAAAACCCTCCATGAGGAGTGATTCCGAGGAGGAGGAGCCAGCAGCTAATGCACCCCCTGCAAAAGCTCAGAAGCTCATGTCAGATGCTATTAGGACTGCTGCCCCCACAAAGTCCAAACCAAAAGCTCCAGCACCCAAGAGGTCGACCAGAAACATTTCTGCTAGTGAGAAGAACAAGGCCCCAGTGCCTGAAGCTAATGTTGATGAGGAGCCACTAGTGCTCAGAAAATTGAAGCCCAAGATTCCAGACCATGACAATGCACACCCGGTTGCAGAGAATATGATGCTAAGGAAGGACAAAGGACTGCGTCAGTGGAGACTATCAGATCCCTATGCCGCCAGGAGGAGAACAGCTTGTGACTACCACTTCCAGACCAGAGAGCAGCAAGACTTCTATGCGACAGTTCTGCTTGATAAGAAGCCAATTGTCAGTGACATGAGATGGGTGGATTGGAAGTACATTGATGCCAATGAGGATTATTTCCCCCATGTTCATGAGAGTTTCCGGATTGCTGGTGTTGATGAGTTTGTTGGACAGAAGTTGACAAAGTGGAATGATGAGATGATCATGCAATTCTACTCCACAGCTCACTTCTATCCTGATGGCAGGATTGTGTGGATGACTGAGGGTTCCAGGTACCAGTCGACCATCTCTGAATGGGCTACTCTTCTTGGTGCTCCAGAAGAAGAAGATGATGATGTTGATATCTATGCCAAGCTCAAGATGGACCACAACTCCATTGCCAATATGTACACAGCGATTCCAGAGAAGGACATCGAGACACACAAGCTAGGATCATTGAAGCACCTGCTGCCTGGTTTGGCCACCACAAACACTATCTTGCGGTACACTCTGTTGCCCAAGTCAGGAGATGATAAGATGATACGTGGCCACTCCATGAACCTGCTGCACCTCTTTGACACACCTCAGAAGTTCAAGGTGATGAGCTTGATTGTAGAAACCATCAAGAGGACAGCTGCTGATCAGAAGAGATCTTGCAGATATGCTCCACATATCCAGATGCTCATTAATTCCAAGGTTGGAACGAGCACTTATCTTCTTGATCGTGAGCATCTCCCACTGCGTCCAGAGTTTGAGGATAATGTCATTGTGATGGATCCTTCGCATCCCACCTCTGCTCAAGCACAAGAGAAGATCCGAGTAGCCAAGGAAGCAAAAGCAGCCAAGGAGGCATCTGCTCCCAATGCTCCCATTGCCAACCTCAAGTCGAAAACTGACCAAATGACTTATCTGCTAGAAGCCACCCTGAGGATTGAGCGGAGTCTGGCCAACCTCACCCACAACGAGGCTAGCTTAGAGCGGATAGTCGAGATGAAGATTCATGATCTAGATGTCAAGATCACTAAGGTTCAGACTATAGTGGAGAAGCAGAAGGACGATGTTGATGCAGCCAGGGCAGCCGCTTCAGATGATAGTGGAGATGACAGACCCACTACAAAGAGATTCCAGACAGTGCCCAGAGCAGCCAAGTCTGCTGCAGTGCCAGTTGTGGATCCGAGGACCACAGTCTCTGCACCTGCTGCTGCTGCTACAGTGCCACCTCCGGTCTCCACTCCACCAGCCCAGCAGACATTAGCTGAAGCCTTCATGGCTGCACTTCTCTCGACGCCGTCTACGCACACCGGAGCTGCCAGCTGGAGATCCCCTTCAGGAGCTTCCGAGGACCGTGCCTAGAGTGCCGTATTAGTCCTATACCTATTCGAGCTTTTTGGTACTTGTTGCCAAAGGGGGAGAATTTGTATAGATCTTAGGCTTCGAGAGAGAGAGTCTTGCTTTGCTTTGCTCGTTGGATTTTTCTCGAGTTTGTTTGCTACTATTTGCTTTATGGTACTTTGTTTCGATGTGTGTGCTTGATACTATGTCTGTGAGTACTTTGATCGTTATGATTGTGAGCTACTACTTGATGTGATTGATCATACTATGCTCTCTGTGATGCTTATGCTTATCATTATCTTGTATGATCATTCACTTGTGTTGGTGATGTGTGCCTACTATTCCATTCATATCATTTTGCACGCTCCACCAAGTTGTATGTGACATGGAAGAGTGACCCATGATCCTAATCGATTGTGCATTTGCATTCAAACGCAAATTTTTAATAATGCACAAATTTAGGGGGAGCTCTTGCTTATCACATACTTCTCAAAGCGACGATGTATTCCATTCATTTAATCATTTGTCGAAGCTTTGATCTATATGTTGTCATCAATTACCAAAAAGGGGGAGATTGAAAGCACATTTGCTCCCTTGGTGGTTTTGGTAATTCATAACAACATATATCTCATTGAACTAATGTCCATTCAAGTTAAAGATTTCAGGATGTTCAATGATTGGCATGGCATGGACTAGAGATGTGGACCCCTCAAAATGCTAAGGACAAGGATTGGCAAAATATCAAGACTCTACATTTTTGGTTTAGTGATCCAAGATCACATTGAGTCCATAGGAAAGCCAATACTATTAAAAGGGGATGAGGTGTTGCTTAATGGTCTTTTTGCTCAAGTGCTTAGTGACAGTGTTCCAAAACCCTCAACCACTCTCTCTATCCAAATATGTCCAAAACCTACATCCCAACTCGGCCCCACCGAAATTTCCTATCCGGAGCCACCGAGTTCATCTGGACTTAGCCACTGCCAAAACCCTAACAAATCGGATCCACCGATATGGATCTCGGTCCCACTGAGATGGCCTTGCCAACTCTCTGTAATCGTTTGCACTCACTTCGGTCTCACCGAGTTTTGCAAATCGGTCTCACCGAGATGGCTTGCCAACTCTCTGTTGCCTTATTGCTTCACTTCGGTCCTACCGGGTTGATGCAATCGGTGCCACCGAGATGAGGTTTGCCCAGGCCATTGCACTTCGGTCCATCTGAGTTGTTCCAGTCGGTCCCACCGAGATTCCTAACGTTCATATCTTTTACACAGTTCGGTGCTACCGAGATTATGGTTTCGATGCCACCGAGTTGGGTCAAAAGTGTGTAACGGTTGGATTTTGTGTGGAGGCTATATATACCCCTCCACCACTTCCTTCTCAGGAAGGAGAGCCATCAGAACGTGCCTACACTTCCACCATACATTTTCTGAGAGAGAACCACCTACTCATGTGTTGAGATCAAGTCATTCCAATCCAACCATTTGAAACTTGATTTCTAGCCTCTCCCAAGTTGCTTTCCACTCAAATCCTTCTTCCACCATAGCCAAATCTGTGAGGAGTTGTTTGAGTGTTGGGGAGACTATCATTTGAAGCACAAGAACAAGGAGTTCATCAACAACACACCGTCTATTACCTTTTGGAGAGTGGTGTCTCCTAGATTGGTTAGGTGTCACTTGGGAGCCTTCGACATGATGTGGAGTTGAACCAAGGAGTTTGTAAGGGCAAGGAGATCGCCTACTTCGTGAAGATCTACCCGAGTGAGGCTAGTCCTTCGTGGACGTAAGCCATGGTGGAATAGACAAGGTTTCTTCTTCGTGAACCCTTCATGGGTGGAGCCCTCCATGGACTCATGCAGCCGTTACCCTCCATGGGTTGAAGTCTCCATCAATGTGGACGTACGATAGCACCACCTATCGGAAGCATGCCAAAAATCACCGTGTCTTCATTGCGTTTGAAATCTTCGATCCCCTCCTTTACTTACATATGCAATTGTTTACTTTCCGCTGCCACACTCTTAGAATTGCATGTGTAGGGTGATGCTTGACTTGTGTTCTTGCTAAAATCTGCCTACAACTAAAATTGGGAAAAGGTTAGGTTTTTATTTGGTCAAGTAGTCTAATCACCCCCCCTCTAGACATTCTTTCGATCCTACACCGGGGCTGATGAAGCACCCGCGCAACGCGTGAAGCTGGGCACAGAGGTTACCGTCGCCGCCGACGAGGTCTCACGCGGGCAACAGCGTGACCTTGACGTCATCGCTGCCGTCGTGCCTCGCCAGCCGGAGCCGGAGGTCAACATCAACTCTAGCAACGACTCCGACTCCGATGGAAAACCGGTTAGTCATCTATACCCATTTTTGCGGCAAATATATCATGTGTTTTCTCTGGTTACTCCTCCCCCCCTCCCTCCCCCCTTCATTTTTTTGGAATAGAAATCCTGTAGTTATGTTCTCTCAGTCCATGAAATCAGTGTAAGATTCGTTAGATCCATGTAGTGTACTGTATTGATTGTTTGAAAGGTATCCGTCTAGGGTTAGTGATTAATTGTTTGTTTTGTATGAATGATTTTTGCTAATAATCTGACAAGGGTTAGCATTCGTGCTAATAATTCGTAGCCAGATATTGAGAATTGATTTTGAATGTCCTACATATATGTTTGTGCCATTTTTTTTGTTCCAGATCTTGAGAATTGATTTTGAATGTCCTACATATATGTTTGTGCCAATTTTTTCCCCAGATTGGTATGTACACTGATGAGGCTCCAGCCAGTGCCACTGCCGGTTGTAGATCCTGCACCCAGCAGCGAGGGCAGAAGCAGCCATGCCCCCCCTGGATCTGAGGAACCCGTAGAATATCGGGCGGATAGCATAAGCGATCTCCTGGACGCCATCCTTGGGGAGATCATCTCCCTTCTCCCCACCAAGGATGGCTGCCGCACACAGGTCCTCGCATCTCGGTGGCGCCCTCTGTGGCGCACCGCACCTCTTAATCTTGACTGTTGTCAGCTATCTGTCGTTCATGATTTTGAACTCCTAGGATCCATCATCTCCTCCCACCAGGGCTCCGTTCAACGCCTCTGTGCTACTTGTAGACTGCGTTGGTATTTCCCCGAAGAGGAGAGGATGATGTAGTATAGTAGAGATAAGTATTTCACTCAGTTAAGAACCAAGGTTATCAATCCAGTAGGAGAACCAAGCAAGATCCAGTGAACAGCACCTACACACACAAAAGCAAACACTTGCACCCAACGCGAATAAGAGGGTTGTCAATCCTCTTAGCGGTTACTTGCAAGGATTAAGTCTGATAGAGATAAATTGATAAAGTAAATTACTAAACTAAATAAAAGTAAATAAATTGCAGCAAGGTATTTTATGTTTTTATATGATAAAGACAGACCCGGGGGCCATAGTTTTCACTAGAGGCTTCTCTCTCGAGCGCAGAAACATACGGTGGGTGAACAAATTACTGTTGGGCAATTGATAGAAAAGCAAATAATTATGACGGATTCATGGTATTGATCATGTATATAGGCATCACGTCTGAGACAAGTAGACCGACTCCTGCCTGCATCTACTACTATTACTCCACTCATCGACCGCTATCCAGCATGCATCTAGAGTATTAAGTTAATAAAACAGAGTAACGCCTTAAGCAAGATGACATGATGTAGAGAAGCAAATTCAAGCAATATGAATAAACCCCATCTTTTTATCCTTAATGGCAACAATACAAATACGTGTCATGTCCCTTTCTGTCACTGGGATTGAGCACCGCAAGATTGAACCCATCACAAAGCACCTCTCCCATTGCAAGATAAACCAATCTAGTTGGCCAAATCAAATCGATAGATCGGAGAGAAATACAAAGCTATATTTAATCATGCATAAAAGATTTTAGAGAAGACTCAAATATTTCTCATGAATAATCTGATCATAAACTCACAATTCATCGGATCCCAACAAACACACCGCAAAAGAAGATTACATCGGATAGAACTCCAAGAACATCAAGGAGAACATGGTATTGAAGATCAAAGAGAGAGAAGAAGCCATCTATCTACTAGCTATGGACCCGTAGGTCTGTGGTAAACTACTCACACATAATCGGAAGGGCAGCAAGGTTGATGTAGAAGCCCTCCGTGATCGATTCCCCCTCCGGCAGAGTACCGGAAAAGGCCTCCAGATGGGATCGCGGAAGAACAGAGGCTTGCGGCGGCGGAAAGGTTTTCTCTTCTGGCTCTCTGATGGTTTCCGAATATTTTTGAATTTATAGGAGTGGAATTAGGTCAAACGGAGCCACGAGGGCCCCACAAGGCATCAGGGCGCGCCCCCCTGGGGCCGCGCCCTATTGCCTTGTGGAGGCCTCATGAACCTTCTGGCCTCCTCTCCAAGTCTCCAGGGTCTCTTTTGTCCAGAAAACAATCTCCAAAAAGTTTCGTGGCATTTGGACTTTGTTTGGTACTGATTCTCTGAAAAGCCAAAAACAAGCAGAAATCAGCAACTGGCACTGGGCACTAGGTTAATAGGTTAGTCCCAAAAAATGATATATAATTGCATATAAAAACATCCAAGATTGATACTATAATAGCATGGAACAATAAAAAATTATAGATACGTTGGAGACGCATCACTCTGCATCCCGGCATGCTGCCTGCTGCACATACCCTGCATAGTGGACGACTGGCTGACATCCTGTGAATTCAAAAAACTCTAGCAGCTTGAGTTCTACCATTACTACGAAAATAGCTTACCACCAACCGTTGTATCTGTGCCCTCACCACCGATGTCCATCTCATGATTTTCCTCCTCTCTCCACACCGCCACCTTGGCCCGGTGCCATCTAGCAGACAATCTGGTACAAATGCTTCGACTCCCACTGCTAAAAAAACTTGTGCTTGTGGTGGTTGATCTGTCTGAGGCCTCACTGCACAGCATCATCCACTCCAGCTGCCCTGCCCTGGAGCGCTTGCTGCTTGTTTTTGGAGAAGAAATTTGTATCCGTTATCTCCAAATAAAGTCACCTCACCTTGTAAGCATTGGAATTTGTTTTAAAGGACAGGAGCTCATCATCGAAGATGCCCCTTCACTTCAAAGGTTGCTCCTTGATTATTGTTATGCACCTTCACAAATAACTATGGTCTCTGCGCCTAAACTGGAGACCTTGGGTGTAATTGGTGATCCGTTTAAAGGTTATGATACGTCTCTAACGTATCTATAATTTTTTATTGTTCCATGTTGTTATAGTATCAATCTTGGATGTTTTATATACATTTACAAGCAATTATATATCATTCTTTGGGACTAACCTATTAACTTAGTGCCCAGTGCCAGTTGCTGTTTTCTGCTTGTTTTTGGCTTTTCAGAGAAACAGTACCAAATGAAGTCCAAATGCCACGAAACTTTTTGGAGATTTTTTTCTGGAAAAAAGAAACCTGGGAAGCTTTGGGAGGAGGCCAGAAGCCCCATGGGGGCTTCACAAGGCACTAGGGCACGCCCCCCTGGGGCGCACCGTAGTACCTTGTGGGGCCCACGTGACTCCTTTTGACCTAATTCCACTTCTATAAATTCACAAATATTGGGAAACCCCCAGAGAGCTAGAAGAGAAAACCTTTCCGCCGCCGCAAGCTTCTGTTCTTCCATGATCCCATCTGGAGGCCTTTTCTGGTACTCTGCCGGAGGGGGAATCGATCACGGAGGGCTTCTACATCAACCTTGCTGCCCTTCCAATGATGTGTGAGTAGTTTACCACAGACCTACGGGTCCATAGCTAGTAGCTAGATGGCTTCTTCTCTCTCTTTGATCTTCAATACAATGTTCTCCTCGATGTTCTTGGAGTTTTATCCGATGTAATATTCTTTTGCGGTGTGTTTGTTGGGATCCGGTGAATTGTGAGTTTATGATCAGATTATTCATGAGAAATATTTGAGTCTTCTCTGAACTCTTTTATGCATGATTGTTATAGCTTTGTATTTCTCTCCGATCTATCGGTTTAGTTTGGCCTACTAGATTGATTTATCTTGCAATGGGAGAGGTGCTTTGTGATGGGTTCAATCTTGCAGTGCTCAATCCCAGTGACAGAAAGGGACATGACACGTATTTTTATTGTTGCCATTAAGGACAAAAAGATGGGGTTTATTCATATTGCTTGAATTTGCTTCTCTACATCATGTCATCTTGCTTAAGGTGTTACTCTGTTTCATACTTAATACCCTAGATGCATGCTGAATAGCGGTCGATGGGTAGAGTAATAGTAGTAGATGCAGGCAGGAGTCGGTCTACTTGTCTCGGACGTGATGCCTATATACATGATCATTGCCATGAATCCGTCATAATTATTTGCTTTTCTATCAATTGCCCAACAGTAATTTGTTTACCCACCGTATGCTTATGTGCTCAAGAGAGAAGCCTCTAGTGAAAACTATGGTCCCGGGGTCTATCTTTATTATATAAAAAACCTAAAAATACCTTGCTGTAATTTATTTAATTTTATTTTAATTAGTGGTTTAGTTTATCTATTTACCTCGATAAGATTTAATCCTTGCAAATAACCGCTAAGAGGATTGACAACCCTCTTTTTTGCGTTGGGTGCAAGTGTTTGCTCTTGTGTGTGCAGGTGTGCTTAACAGAATTTTGCTTGGTTCTCCTACTGGATTGATAACCTTGGTTCTTAACTGAGGGAAATACTTATCTCTACTATACTGCATCATCCTCTCCTCTTTGGGGAAATACCAACGCAGACTACAAGTAGCAGGTTACAAGATGGTGTTTGCTGTAATTTATTTACTTTTATTTTAATTAGTGGTTTAGTTTATCTATTTACCTCGATAAGATTTAATCCTTGCAAATAACCGCTAAGAGGATTGACAACCCTCTTTTTTGCGTTGGGTGCAAGTGTTTGCTCTTGTGTGTGCAGGTGTGCTTAACAGAATTTTGCTTGGTTCTCCTACTGGATTGATAACCTTGGTTCTTAACTGAGGGAAATACTTATCTCTACTATACTGCATCATCCTCTTCTCTTTGGGGAAATACCAACGCAGACTACAAGTAGCAGGTTACAAGATGGTGTTTGGCTCCACAATTATTCAGGTACTGTATATTATCATCAACACTTTTGTAATCATAAGCTGCATTTTTCATTTGTGCGCATAAGTTTTATATCATCTTGGAGTACACTTTTGGTACTAATTTTATGTTCTATGCTCAATGAAAAGTTTGTCCATGGATAGCCTATCAATGGTGTTGGATTCTGTCAAGACCTTACATATCAGTATGTGGTGTTTAGATCTGAACACGTTTATTGGCTTGCTACAATGCTTTCCATTACTGGAGAATTTGTACGTAGAGGTGATGATTTCACGCACATTGAAAGCCCATATATAATGTACTAGAATTAACCGTTCAGCTGTCGCTCTTTCGACATACTCTTTTTTTAGACATTAACTATTTTCAATCTTCATGTCTATTTAGGCAATAACACATGGACAAAAAGGTATAACCAATCGGTGGCGTAAGAAGCACAGGGAATTTCTTAGTTCTCATGACATTCGCTTGAGGACAATAACAATGGAAGGATATGCATCCAACCATGCAAACACTAGCTTTGTCACATTCTTCCTGTTGAATGTGAGAGTACTATTGTCCATGAGGATTAAGTTTTTTAACAAAAAGTTTCTCACGGATGGACACGTTGAACATCAAAAAAAGAAGTTTCAGGTGGACAAAAGGGCTTCTGAACGTGTCCATGTACCAGTAAATTTTCTGGCCCAGGATCTTGATTTTATGGATCAGACCGATCCATTTGACTGTGACTGACGAAAACTTTGGTTGAGTTAGATGCTATTGCCATGTTCAATCTGGGTTTTGTCTAAACCTGATGAACTGATCCTCGTGCTTTTGTACCGTTTGTAAGCTGGAGTTAGATGTTGTTGCCCTTTTCAACTCGGCTATAACTCAAATTTTCTTTCAAACAGGGCCAATGGCTTGCCATTTCTTTAATTAAATGCCTAGAAATCATAAATGTGTCCATGGGTGAATGTTTAGGTCCCATTTCTTTAGTTGAATGCCTAGAAATCATAAATGCTATATGCAATAATGATGCATGTGGTTGCTCGCCGTTGAGGCAGTCGCGGCGCGCTCTGCTTGCGTCCCTTCGCATGCTCTGCTCGACGTTGAGGCGGCCATGGCGCGCTCTGCTCGCGTCCCTCCGCGCGTGCTCTTTCAGCGGTTGAGGCCGGCGCACGATCATGTTTTGGGCGCCATATGCATGCGGTTGCGTCCGCACGAGTCGCCACGATGCAGTTAATACGTGCGGCACGATGCAGTTACGCGCTGCAACAACTGCCATCCGCGCGCGCCGATACTCCAGGCCGTTCGGCCTCCCCATTTATTCCCACGGCCATTATAACCTTAGCCTCTTCAACCTTTCGATCACGCCCCACAACACAACAAGCACACCCACGACGACACATAGTGAGAGAGGATATCCAGCGGCGCTCCAATGGGGTATGGCGTGCATCGCGTGGACACCCATGTGAGGGAAAAGGAACTCACGGTGGTGTACACCATCGACCCGGCCGTGGTGAAGGACTCCATGAACACCATGGAGCAGTTGCTTGCTAAGGACGACAAGTACAAAGTGGTCGGCTTCGACCTCCAGTACATCGGCGGTCGTCCCGGGGTTGATCAGGCGGTTGTCGTTGCCAAGTTGTGCATGGGCCATCACGTCCTCGTCTACCACTACTCCCTAGCCACAAGGCCTTGCGAGCGTCTCGCCAAGTTTATCAACAGCCTCGACTACAAGTTTGCTACGGTGGACACCTTCAATGATCTAAAGGTGCTCGAGACTACGGGCTTGGCCTGCCAGAATCTTGTCGACATCCAAGGCCAGTACAGAGTCTGTGGCAGAAAGAAGAAGAAGGACTCCCTGGTTGACCTAGTCGTGGCCATCATTGACCCCTACTACAGAGGCATGAAAGATGAGTGCAAAAAGAATAAGGATGCCTGGCACGAGGCCTGGGTGCGGAGACTGGATGAAGAACACGTCAAGTACGCGGCCAAGGACGCGTACACAAGCTACGAGATGTACAGGCGGATCGTTGACATGAGGGAGTGCCTCCTTCCTGTGGACGACGAGGGATCGAGGCACAAGTAGAGTAGTGGTGGCAGCGTCACAAGAAGTAGATGATTAGATGATCGTTTCTCCTAGTTTAGAATGCATATAATTGTTTATTGAGGTGTGTGCGAATGTTTTGTATAGTCACCTAGGTAATTGGATGTTTAATTTGGTTATATATGTTATTCTTCTGTAGACTGAGCAAATCACATCGCCCACGGGCTATACTAGGGAACCCGTCGGTGATGATTCCATCAATCGCTGACAATTGTATACCAGCAAGCATTTGCCCACAACACACACGGGTTATTAGCAGGAATCGTCCATGTTGTTAACCGTCTTCCCACACATTTCGGATTACTGACTTGTTTGCCACGTATCACACACATCTTGTTAAGTTGAATCGTTTCTATCGTGCTGGGTAATTGCAAACAGTTCATCCGAGTGAACCGCATGCCGTATATCGCACACACCTTGATCTGCCTGCTCGTTTCTGTTGTGTTGCGTAATCACAAATAGTTCATCCGAGTGAACTGTATGCCGTGTATCGCACACACCACGAACTGGCTACCCGTTTCTGTTGTGTTGGGTAATCACAAACAGTTCATCCGAGTGAACTGTATGCCGCGTATCGCACACACCACGAACTGGTTGACCGTGTTTGTTGTTCTAGCTTATCGCAAATAGTTCGTATGGATCAACTGTATGCCACGTATCGCACACGCGTCTCTAATCTAAATCGTTTTTTATGTCTCCGGCATCGCAAACAGTTCGTCTTATTGGGGACGGTTTTTTTACGACAACGTTTGCGATTCATGCATCGCACACAGTTTGGTCGCGGGGTCTCTGATTCATGTGCCGCGTTAGTGGTCGCCTGCAGTAGTGAACGCTCAGTTCAGAGGCACAAAGATGACTAGGATCATGTTTACCATTAATGCATCTACCAATGAACAGAGCAAAATAATGTATGGCAGGAAAATGAATGCTCCCCATGGTAGCCTGTGTGATGCCTCTAGTTTCACCCCTAGTAATGTTCATGAGAAATTCATTGCAATCTGATTTACGAGGTTCAGTGCAAGTCCCCCAGAATGGAATTTTGCATGCTTCACTAAATTCTTCAACAGTCATGCGAAAAGGATGTTCATACAGGTTGAAAATAACATCATGGGAAGTGCGCTGATATACATACTTGAATCTTCGCACAAAGGACTCAGTGAGGTCATAGTATTGCGGGCACTTGTCTGCTAGGAACTCCGTGAGCTTGGCGTTGCGCACGTACATATCAAACTCTTCTTTGATGCCGGCTCGAATCATGAAGGCGTATGACGGCCACTCGCACGGTAGCACCGCGGCCTCTCGCGGCGGTTCGTTATCCTGCTCGCGTATTGCGGGCCTAGGAGCACTCTTGCTCGAGGAACCACCATGGAACATCTTCCTAAACATTTTCTTTTCTCTGAAAAAATTTCTGAAATTTTTAGTGACTCAAAATAAAAGTGAACGAAACTCAACAAAATTGATAGTAACTACTCCCACATGTATCTAGGAGCTATATCATGCATCAAAACTACTTTGGACCATACAAATTCAACATGCAAACTCATAAACATGGTCACCACAGCAGCAAAAATTTGCAAAGTATAAAGCACTAGAACAAAAACTAATTAGAGCATTGGAGGAGTCACATACCAAGGAGTAATTCCTCAAAACAGTTTTGGAAACGGAGTTCCGAGCAAGGAGATCGAAAATCACAGCAAAATGAGCAAGAACACGGGCTTGGGAGCAAGTTTGATTTTTTCTGGAGGAAGAAGAAGAAGATGGGTGGCTGGCATAAGTGAGTGGGTCCCTGTGGGACCCACAAGCCAGCTGGGCGCGCCCAGGGGGTGGGCGCGCCCTGTGGGCTTGTGGCTCACAGGTGCACCCCCCTGGGGTGTGTTCAGTGCCAAAAATTCTTAAATATTCTGGAAAAAATCATACTAAATTTTCATGGCATTCTGAGAACTTTTATTTTTGGGCCATTTTTTTATTGCACGGAAAATTCAGAAAATAGGATAATCATGGCATTTTATTTTATTCTACTAAAAATAACAGAGAGCAAAAGGTGGGTACAGAAAGTTGGCTGGGCGTTGTAATCCATGCTGTTATTGCACAGAAAGTTGATGGCTAGACAGGTTGCTGGTTGAACATGTTTGCTGAAAATAATGGCCAATTTAGACCAATTTGGCGTTTGGCCTGAGGCTTTGCAGAAGTTTTGGAGAATAGTTTCCATCATAGTAGCTTCAGGAACAGAGGCTTGGCCACAAATGAGAAGATCATCAGCAAACAAAAGGGAGTGGATAGGAGGACAATCTGGTCCAAGTGTAATACCTGCTAGCTGGCTTTGTCTCATGGCATGTTGTAGAGAGATGGAAAGGTCGTTAATGGCAAGCACGAAGAGGTAGGGTGACAACGGACATCCTTGTCTGATACCCCTGGCATTATGAAATCTAGCATACGATTGACCATTGATAATCACAGAAAAGACAGGGGTAGAGATGCAAGCATGGATGAGATTGATAAAATGATTATGCAACCCTAAACGAGACAAAGCATTCACAATGAAGCTCCATTCTATACGATCAAAAGCTTTTGCAAGGTCAATTTTTATCATGAAAGCTTCCTGTTTCCAAGAATTAAGGCAGAAGGAGTGAGTAATCTCTTGTGCTATGATAATGTTGTTAGATATTCTCCTGCCTTCAATAAAAGCTTGTTGCGTAGGATGGATATAATCAGGTAAATGAGCCTTTAGCCGATTAGCAAGAGTTTTAGCGATAATTTTGTAAACAACATTGCAAAGGCTAATAGGCCTATAATCAGTGGGAACAAGAGGCACTAGCTTTTTAGGAATAAGAGCTATGTGAGTGTCATTGATATGAGAGGGAAGCACACCTGAGACATAGAAATTTCTCACCATGGAAGTAACATCATCTCCAATCCAGCTCCAAGTTGCAACATAAAATTCCACATTGAATCCATCTGGGCCAGGTGAAGCTCTTCTTTTCATCTCCTGTAGTGTTTGCCAAATTTCATGCTTATCTGGAATAGTATAAGTGAAGTCATGGTCTTGGATCTCAAAAGGGAACTGAGTTCCAATGAAAGGCCTGCCACTATTAGGGTTTGGGGAGGAAAAAATATGCCTGAAGTAATCAACAAAAGTTTGAGCTATTTTCTCAGGATTAAAATGCATAATATTATTTTCATCCTTAATGGAAACAATGGTATTTTTCCTCCTCCTTTTAAGTACAGCTTGGTGAAAATAAGAAGTATTTCTATCACCATGTTTGGCCCAATGCTTTTTAGCCCTTTGACTGTAGAACTCAGTTAATCTAGTCATATTATTTTCATATTCAGAAATAAGAGAAGCCTCAAGTTTATGATCTCGAACCTGTGATGGAAGCATTTGAATTTGCTGGATCTTTTGCTCCAAGGAGTTCAATTCTTGTTGGAAAGGTTTCTTTTGCCTGCACCACTTTTTAAGAGCTCCTGCAAGATGATTAGTTCTAGCACAAAAAGGCTTACTGACAGAATTGCTCCAAACAGATTTCGCAAGAGATTGAAAGTCAGATTCCATAAGCCACCAGTTCTCAAATTTAAAGTTCTGCTTCGGTTTTTTGTACTGCCCATCAGTGGAGATTAAAATGGGAGCGTGATCGCTAAGGATAATGGGCAAGTTGAAAACATTAGTATTAGGGAAAAGCTCACACCAATCTGGATTCACTAGGCATCTATCCAGTCTTTCATAGGTGGGTTTAGAGGAGAAACGCTTGTTAGTCCAAGTGTAGGCTGGCCCACTATAACCTAGATCAAAGAAACCACAATTTTTCAGCATAGAGCGAAAGGCATACATCCTATTAGAATTAACATAGGATGAACTCTTATCCATGTCATACAGAATCTCATTAAGATCCCCCATGCATATCATCGGTCTACCGGGGTTACCATAAACAAAATCAGCAATTTGATCCCATATCTGATAAGTCTGGCAATGATAGGGGTCGCCATATATACACACAAGTCCGAAATGTAATCCAGTAGCAGAATTCATAACGGTGTCCAAGATAGTATAAAAATTTGCTAGGTGAACCGTAACTTGGACATCGTCATTCCACATAAGCCACAATCCCCCAGATTTACCTCGAGATGGAACGATAATGCTATTGTTCATATCAAAACGAGAATTAAGATCGGAGGACTTAACCTTTGATGATTTAATTTCAGAGATGAAGGCTACCTGGGCTTTTGTGGATTGAATAAGTCTGCCAAGGAAGAGCATTTTGTGGTTCCTGAGGCCTCTGCCCATGCCTCGACAGTTCCACGCAATGAACTTCATGTGTTCTTAATTACCTTAAGGCTTTGCACCAGCAGCCTAACTAACTTGATAACCTCTCCAAGCTGGCCAACAATGGAGATGCCCTTTAAAATTGAGAGAGCTCTTCAAGACGGATATTCTAGAATACTCAACTTGAATTTGCTCTTCAGAAAAAAAATGTAGGGAAGGATCAGCAAAAGAACTTAACGCCAACAGCAGAAATTTCTTCACCAATCCGCACTAGGAACAAGAGATCAGATCAGGAGGGAAAAGAGGAGGGTCGGCTTCCAGCAGCTAGCAACGAGGAATACAGGGCAGGGGCGATGAGGAGCGTGGTCGAGACGGCTGAGGGGTTCTCGGCGAGGAGAACCGAGAGGAGGTATATAGGGGAAGGAAGAAGATGCAGCGCTGGATCTAGCCTTACCTACCAAGAGCCCGGCTGAGAACAGAATTGGATCTGGGATTGAGCCGGCAGCAGATATGGTTGCGGATGAGGGAAAACGAATTAGAGAACAGGGAGATCAGCTCAAGATGAAGGGAAGTAGGGAGGACATCAAAGGGAGAGGAAGATCGGCATCACGCCAGTCGCCGGCATTCGCCGGAAAGTCTCCACGATGGGTAAGTCTCTCGAAAGATCTACACACACTGATTAATCCTCCCTCAAAATCTTCATCATCTTTGTTTTTAGATGGTTTAGTAGGAAAAGGCATAGGTTTTTGAACCCACGGTTCTCTCTCCTTTCCATGTTTTCTAGCAACAAATTCTCTTTTATCGTATCTTTTGTTCTTAGGAGGTGGGTTATCAAGATCAACAGCAGGTTCTATTTCTACATCATTATCTGGTTGAGCATCAACTTGAACATCTTCATTATCATTATCATTATCATTATCATTATCATTATCACTAGGTGTATGTTCATTACCAGATTGTGTCTCAGCATCAGAAATAGAAGCATCATTATGATTCTCAGGAGGTTTTTCTATCTCAGGTTCACTAGGAGCAGGCAAAGTTTTATCATTTTTCTTTTTCTTTTTCTTCTTAGATGGACTAGGTGCATCAATATTATTTCTTTGAGAATCTTGTTCAATTCTTTTAGGATGACCTTCAGGATATAGAGGATCCTGAGTCATGCTACCTCCTCTAGTAACAACTCTAACAACATGATCATTCTTTTTATTATTCATTTCATCAAGCAAATCATTTTGTGACTTAGCAATTTGTTCTAACTGGGTCTGGACCATAGAAGCATGTTTACTCAAGCATTTAACATCATTAACAGTTCTAAACATCAAATCACTCAAGCATTCAATCATGATGGCATTCTGTTTTAGTTGATTGTTAACATACATATTAAAGTGTTCCTGTTTAATGATGTAATTATCAAATTCATACAGGCATTGACTAGCAGATTTATTATACGGAATATCACCTTCATCGAATCTAGTGAGAGAATTTACCTCCACTACCTGTGTCGGGATGTCGAGCCCAAGTATTTCTTCAACAGGTGGTAAATTCTTAACATCTTCAGCTTTTATACCTTTTTCCTTCATAGATTTCTTAGCTTCTTGCATATCTTCTGGACTGAGGAATAGAATACCTCTCTTCTTTGGAGTTGGCTTGGGTGATGGTTCAGGAAGTGTCCAATCATCGGCATTTCTCAATATATTATTCAATAGTACTTCAGCCTGTCCAACAGTTCGTTCCCTGAAAACACAACCAGCATGACTATCTAGGTAGTCCCTAGAAGCATCGTTTAGTCCATTATAAAAGATATCAAGTATTTCATTTTTCTTAAGAGGATGATCAGGCAAAGCATTAAGTAGTTGGAGAAGCCTCCCCCAAGCTTGAGGGAGATTCTCTTCTTTAATTTGCACAAAGTTAAATATTTCCTATAAGGCAGCTTGTTTCTTATGAGCAGGAAAATATTTTTCAGAGAAGTAATATATCATATCCTGGGGACTACGCACACAACCAGGAGCAAGAGTATTAAACCATTTCTTAGCATCACCCTTTAATGAGAAAGGAAACAACTTAAGAATATAGTAGTAACGAATTTTTTCCTCATGAGCAAATAGGGTGGCAATATCATTCAACTTAGTAAGGTGTGCCACAACAGTTTCAACTTCATAACCATGAAAAGGATCAGATTCAACCAAAGTAATTAACTCAGGATCGACAGAGAATTCATAATCCTTATCAGTAACAAATATGGAAGAGGTAGCAAACTTAGGATCATATTTCATCCTCTCCCTCATAGATTTTTCTTTCATTTCAGCAAGCAATTTTATAACCTCATCTCTATCATTACAAGCAAGAATTGCTCTAGCTGTCTCCCTATCAAAAACATAACCATCAAATGTTTCAGGCATTTCAACTCTAGTAGGTGAATCATAATTTTCAAGAGTTTCAACATTTTCAGTTTCTTTAGCTTTAGCAATTTGTTCATCATGAAATTCACCAAGTGGCACAGTATTATCAAGCATAGTACTAGCATCATCATAAGTATCATTCATAGCAGAAGTAGTATCATCAATAACTTGCGACATATCAAAATGAATAACAGGTGGTGGTGTCGCAAGTCTACTCAAAACAGAAGGTGAATCAAGTGCAGAGTGTGATGGCAGTTCCTTACCTCCTCTAGTCATAGAGGGGACGATCTTAGTCTTAGCGTCTTTCAGATTCTTCATAGTGATCAAAAAATATAAATCCCAAGTGACTCAACAGATAGAGCTATGCTCCCCGGCAACGGCGCCAGAAAAAGGTCTTGATAACCCACAAGTATAGGGGATCGCAACAGTTTTCGCGGGTAGTATTTCACCCAGATTTATTGATTCGACACAAGGGAAGCCAAAGAATATTTGCGAGTATTAGCAGTTGAGTTATCAATTCAACCACACCTGGAGAACTAAATATCTGCAGCAAAGTGTTTAGTAGCACAGTAGTATGATAGTTTCAAGAGCAATAGTAACAGTAGCAACAGTAACAGAAGTAGTTTTGTAGTAATTGTAATAGCAGCAGTAACGAAAGTAACTTAGCAAAGATCAATATACGAAAAGCATAGGCATTGGATCGGTGATGGATAATTATGTTGGATGACATTCATCATGTAACAGTCACAACCTAGGGCGATACACAATAGCTCCAATTCATCAATGTAATGTAGGCATGTATTCCGTATATAGTCATACGTGCTTATAGTAAGAACTTGCATGACATCTTTTGTCCTACCCTCCCGTGGCAGCGGGGTCCTTAAGGAAACTAAGGGATATTAAGGCCTCCTTTTAATAGAGAACCAGAACAAAGCATTAACACATAGTGAATACATGAACTCCTCAAACTACGGCAATCACCGGAAAGAATCCCAATTATTGTCACCTTGGGGTATGCAGATCATGACACGTAACAGGTGCATATAACTTGCAAGATAGGATCAAGAACTCAAATATATTCATGAAAATATAGAGGGTTCAGATCTGAAATCATGGCACTCGGACCCTAGTGACAAGCATTAAGCATAGCAAAGTCATAGAAACATCAATCTCAGAACATAGTGGATACTAGGGATCAAAGCCCTAACAAATTGACTCGATTACATGGTAAATCTCATCCAACCCATCACCGTCCAGCAAGCCTACGAAGAAATTACTCACGCACGGCGGTGAGCATCATGAAATTGGTGATGGAGGATGGTTGATGATGACGACGGTGTCGAATCCCCCTCTCTGGAGCCCCGAACGGACTCCAGATCAGCCCTCCCGATGAAGAACAGGAGGTGGCGGTGGCTCCCTATCGTAAAACGCGATGATTCTTTCTCTCTGATTTTTTTTCTCCACGAATAGGTACTTATAGCGTTGGAATTAGGGTAAACGGAGTTGCCAGGGGCCCACATGCCTGCCAGGCGCGCCCTGGGGGGTGGTCATGCCCCCCAGGCTTGTGGCGCCTGGTGGCCCCCCCTTTGGTGGATCTTTGCGCCAGTGTCTTTTATATATTCTGAAATAATTCTCCGTAAATTTTCAGGTCCATCCGAGAACTTTTATTTCTGCACAAAAATAACACCATGGCAATTCTGCTGAAAACAGCGTCGGTCCGGGTTAGTTCCACTCAAATCATGCAAATTAGAGTCCAAACTAGAGCAAAAGTGTTTGGAAAAGTCTTGGGGCAATTGGGGTTCGGAGCACGGTGGATCTCATCAATCTGTGGATTGCTTGCGACGTCTTCGACGAAAATTGCGGTGAATGGTGTCCCAGAAGAAACCATATTCAACTGTCGAGGGCTACGACGGGGGGACCCCCTGTCACCAATGTTGTTTATCCTATGCATGGAAACACTTCAACGGCTATTCGATGGAGCAACAAATAGTGGTATCCTCACGCCACTGGCAAGATCCGGCCTCAAACAACGAGTGTCAATGTTTGCCGACGACGTCATCGTGTTTCTCAAGCCTAAGGAGATGGACCTTAGAGAGTGCGCCTCCATCCTGGATCTATTTGGAGAGGCTTCCGGCTTGCGTATAAATATGTTGAAGAGTTCAGCCATTTCGATTAGATGCTCACGGGAGGAACTGGACCTCATATGCGAATCGCTAGGCTGCCCAAGCACGGTATTTCGATGCAAGTATCTCGGCCTCCCTTTGTCCATCATGAAGCAAAACGCGGCTCAGTTCCAAGAAGTCATGGATCAGCTAGCCGCATGCCTACCGCATTGGAAAGCCGCGACGCTACCAAAGAGCAGTAGGCTGCTGCTGGTGCAGTCCGTCCTCTCCGTGATACGGATTCACTCAATGCTAGCCTTGGACCTACCACCAAAGGCAATTGTTGCACTTGTGAAAAACTGCGGGGATTCTTGTGGTGCGGTAAGGCAGACGTCGGAGGGGGCAAGTGCGCTGTTGCATGGGATGTGGTGTGTAGGCCGAAGTGGGCAGGCAGACTGGGGTGTTGAATATGTGTTGGATGAACATGGCGTTGCAGAGCAAATGGCTTTGGCTACAAAGGACGGATCGATCCCGACCATGGTCTGAGTTCAACTTCTTAGTCTCGGCTGAATCCACGCAACTATTCCATGCAGCCATGAGGGCTACCGTCGGGGACGGTCGCAAGACCTTTTCTGGGAGGATCGGTGGTTTAATGGCTATAGGATTGAAGAGCTAGCCCTACAAGTTTACAATAGGGTGACCAAACGAAGAAGGGAAAGGCGGACTCTCTACGATGCTCTATCTGATGGAGCTTGGCCTCGTGATGTTGGGCCGTCGATGGACGCGGCAGCCTTAGCGCAATTTCTACACCTTTGGCCGCTCATGGCCGGGATTGTTCTGGACCCGCAGCAACGGGATATCATTGCTTGGTCATGGGAGAAAGGAGGCCAATTTTTGGCCAAGTCTGGATACACGGCCAAGTTCGCGACTATGGAGGTGTCGCCAACTACTTCGTTCACTTGGAAATCATGGACCCCACTTCGCTGCAGATTTTTTGCATAGCTAGCAATCAAAGACAAATGTTGGACATCCGATAGTTTGTCTCGTTGGGGCCTTCCGCACCAGGATGCCTGCTCGTTTTATGACAAACACGAAGAAACCATTAACCACCTTATTGTCGGTTGCATCTTTGCAAGGGAAGTGTGGACTAAGGTCTACATGGCTTTGGGATAGGTGGAAGGAGTACCAACGGCAGGCAAATCCATCGTGGAACGGTGCACTAGGCCTGGGCACCATGGTCAACAAGTGAAGACGATACGCGCTATTTGCCTACTAGTCATGTGGGAGCTATGGAAACATCAGAAGACCATCGTGTTTGATGGCGCGACGCCGCGCATGCTGCAGGTGCTACGACGTATTACGAGGGAGTGCAAGGTGTGGAAGCAAGCGGGTGTTCTTCGAGGAGAGCTCGAGGTATTCCTTGCGGTGATAGTACGGTGGGAGGATAGGGAGTAGTCGAGTCGGTGTGTACTTGGGTGGAGTGGGGTGAGGCATACATGTAATAACAACATGTAAACTCGGATCGAAAGGGATAAGCTTGAGGCACTAGTTGAGAGAGGAGAGAAAGAAGAGCAGCGGGGCGGAGGCGACCCAGCCCGATCCCTTGCCGCTTCCGTCGGCGTTGCCGGCTGGAGTTGGCCTGGGAAAGGTGCTCGGGATCCTCCTGTATATAGTAGGGCTTGTAGGAGATATGCCCTAGAGGCAGTAATAACAGTTACTTTGTATCTCCGAGTTTGTAATGAATGTTTATATTCCATGCTATAACTGCAATGATTCTCGAGTCTGCAAAAACCATGAGGCTCGGAGGGAAACTCATGTGCACGTGTGGTATAATAAACGGTAAAATGTATTCCTAGTCTTGCCTCTAAGACTGGCTCAAGTATTGCATGATGATCCTGTTTTCCTGATCATGGGCATGTCTATGCCGGCAATTTTGAGGGCACAATGTTAGTAGAACACTTGTGTTGAATCGACCCGATTGATGTTATGCTATGAGATACATTCGTCATGAGTTAATGGTTAATAACACAGAGATAGTTAATGTTTGCATAATTCCTTAGACCACGAGAATGTCAAGTTTCTTCATGCTTGCTTCATGAACTTTGGGGTTTGTTAAACATCATCCGTAAATGGGTGGCTATTACGGCGGCTTACGGGTTCATGGAAAAGTATGTCAAGTAACTTGATAGCTCAAGATTGGGATTTGCTCCTCCGACGATGGAGAGATATTCTCGGGCCCTCTCGGTGTTACGGTATCCATCATCGTCTGGCCAGACACTTTGTGATTTGATCACTGGGATGCCGAAACACGGAAACGAGTAAAGAGAACAAAACCGGTAACGAGGTAACTTGCATAGTGGACAAGTTGTTGATCCACGAGGATGCAATAAATCTCAACTCTGGTATTTGTAATATATCGTGAAGCAACAGGAATAGCACACGGCAACTGGAGGTTCACTCGAATATTCATTCGTGTGGGTATAGGGGTCAATATGGGTGTCCACGGCTCCGATGTTGATCATTGATCGGAAAGTGTTCCGGGTCATGTCTATACTTCACCGAAACCTATAGGGTCACACGCTTAAGGGTCATCTATCTGCTGAATACTAGACGGGGAGTCTGAGAGAAAATCACCGAAAAAGTTTCGGACGAAACGGAAACGTTCCGGAGAGAACACCGGAATAGTTCCGGTGAAACTGAAAAGTTGTTTCAGGGTATTCCATTAAGTCAAATTGGTTCTGGCACACGCCTGGAAATTCTTGGAGGATGCTAGAAGTGTTCTGGAAACTTCTGGGAATTTTCCGGGACAAAAACCGGAAATGTTCCGGAGCAGCCGGAACCGCTTTGGTTGCTTTTCGCTGAAGAAACATTGTTCCGAAATTGTTTCGGAATGCATTCAAAATTGTTTTGGTGGGTGCTAGAATTATTCTAGGCACACAGAAATAATTTGGGTTTTAACGGACGCAGAAAAATGTCTTCATGAATAGTGAAAAGCTCTTTTTGGGCTGATTTGCAAATGGGGTTTTTCTTCTAGAAGAAAACCACTTTTGGTGTGTGAAAGGGAGGTGGAGCCCCCCAAGGGGGCTGCACAATTTCTGCCATGGCATGGGGGGGCCCTCCTTGAGGTGTCCTTCCACCTCATGGTGGATATGTTCTACACACCCTTATGTGGCATGTGGTGGAAAGATCCTAGGAAGGTCCTTTTGGTCTTTCCTCTACCCCTTGCTCCTCCTATAAATAGAGGTGGAGAGAGCTCTCCAAAATCAGATCATCCTTGCTCTCATACACATGCCATTTGACTTGTCTGGCTTCTCTCTCCCTCCCAGCGAAATAGTTTCGTAGAGCCGAAAGGCTGTCTGGGTTCCGGCAGGAACTAGTTCTGGACGGCGAAGCCCTGCCGGATAGCTGACACCGTATGTGTGCAACCCCGTAGAGAGATTGTAGTTTCGATCTTTTGCCCGAGGGGCTGTTTTCGAGTGTCCTCCCGAAGGGCTGTTCGAGTTACCGTTCGAGTTTCCGGCATCCTCCCGAAGGGCTGTCCGGGTTACTGTTCGGGTTTCGAGGGTCCTCCCGAAGGGCTGTCCGCGACATCGTCCGGGGGACTGTCCGACCGCCTCCCGAAGGGCTATCCAGCGAGGGAGTACATCCTTGCGGTTGGGAGGTTGTAAATCCTAGCTGCAGGGATCTGCACCGACGATCTACACCGACTCTTCTTCCGCTGCGCTTCGAGTCGGTACGGATCAGATCAAACCTTGTATGCAGTCTCCATAGTGATCCTGGGCGTGCTCGCTGTACCGAAATTTTTTGTTTTCTGTCGCGTTCCCCTACAGTGGCATCAAGAGCCGTGCTATGCGTAGATGCTGGTTTCGATCTAGAATACATGGAGGTGTATGGGTATTGCATAATATAATTTTGGAGTAGATGAGATCTATTGCTGAAAATTATTTATGCGGGTGACAGATGAAATCTGTTACCCGATGTTCTTGTTGCTTCCCTAGAATTTGCGTTTGCTCAATCTTGAGACAGCATGGTGGAATTTCACAAAGTTCTGGCAATCCGCGATCCTGGTTGATCAACGAAGTGCTAACAGTTCTTTGGGTTCCGCCATAGTCAAAAGAAAGATGAAATTCGCAGATGACAGGGCATTGCAGATATGATCTGCATGGGGGTCATGCGTATGACGAAGTTTAGTATGGGGCTCGAGATTTAATTATCTCGTGTTTCATACACCCCGAGATGTTAATCTAGCGACTTGAATAATCATACTTGATGATAAAACGTTGGTAGCTGCGGTTTAAGTCAAAACCTTAGAAGCCACGTAAAATAAAATTTTGCATAAACCGATTAGAGGCGTCTAACTTGGTTTTGCAGGATGTGCATGTGATGCGGTATAGCAATGCTCATATTAATTTGATTATGTATGAGATGGCTATATGATGTAAATTTGTTAACACGACCTGCGTGTCATGATTCGGCATGATGGCTGGAGCCATATGATTGTCACTTTAATGACCTGCATGTCAACCTTAAGTAATGCACTTATTTTATTAGCTATAGAGATAGCAAATATTATCTGGTGCATCGACAAGGTGGTGGCAATCTTCGCGAAGGTGAACACCGACGCAAATGCCGAAGACGAAGAAATACTTGACTTCTCCGTCAGAAAGGGCTATACCATATCATGCTATTATGAATTGCCTGAGATGTTTATCCCTTATGATGCACCCTTCTTGATTGCGCGGTAGTCGCTTTTTATTAGGGTGATCTCTCACTTAAAATTATCAAAGTAGTTAGTGTTCACCCAAGTGTAGCACCGTCTGAAATTCGTATCTTTTCGGGGTGCGCCATGTACACATGAGCACGAACGAATTGAGAGGAATGAGGCGGGTGAGGTCAGACCTCGCAGCAAGATCACTTGGTTGTCTTTGACGTTCAGGCAGGAGAGTCCTGAGCTCGGAACACGCCCATCGAAAGATGAACAAGAATCACATAGAGATGTGATTGGCAAGTTGGCCTACCGATTGAAATTCGCGTCATCAGTGATGAACCCATCAATGGCGTCGAATTGAAATGTGGATCTTGAATCACTCATAATCAATTTTGAGAGATATTGATTTGAGCGGGAGCACACTTTAGAATAAAATTGTTTATTCACTAGTGCCAAAAAATCATTATAAACAAAGTCTAAGTGAAACTTGTGTTTTCCGTTGTAGATCAAATGGCTCGCAACACCGCGTTCAACTTAGGCCCGATGTTAGAGAAAGAGAAGTTAGCTGCGACTGGAAACAACTATACAGACTGGGTCCGTACCCTGAGGATTGTCCTCAAGGATGCTAAGAAAGACTATGTGCTTGATCAACTTCTAAGTGATTCCATTACGCCAGAAATGGCTCAGGATATCATCCACGTGTTTGACTCACGAAGGGATGATTTCAGTGTTGTTAAAAGTAAAGAACTTATGTTATCTTGCATGGATCCTGTGCTACAGAAATGTTATGAACGACTTAGTGCCTTCGAGATTATCGAGGCACTAAATGTTCTGTATCACAAACAGGATTCAGCTGAAGTTCATGAGATGACTGAAGACATGGAAGAATTCAATATACATAAGGAATCTCTAGTAAATGAACAAGGTGTCAGACTAGCAAACTATTATGATAGTATGGCGGAAAGGGGAATTAATTTTCCAAAGACACCTGGTAATGATTTGATCCTTACCTCGCTTTATGAAGCGATGCTCAAATCAAATGAGATAGGACTACAGAATCAGCAAAAGTTGCTGGTGAACAAAACCGCCAGTTTCAAAAGGAAAGGCAAGCCTAAGGGCGGAGCCAAGTCTGAAACTGTGTGTTTTTACTGCAAAGGCACTGGACACTGGAAGAGGAACTGCAAGATATACATGGCAGATAAGAAGAAAGGTATAACTGTTATACGAGTTAATGTCATTGACGTTTAGCTTGCTTGCGAAAATTCTAAGTCTTGGGTATTTGATACCGGATCGGTTGCTCATATTTGCAACTCGATACAGGGACTTCAGAAGGTGCGCAAGTTAGCAAAGAATGAAGTCGTGATGCGCGTCGGGAACGGCGCTGGGATCGCCGCTCAAGCCGTCGGCATTATGCCACTACGTCTCCCTTCAGGATTTATCTTAGAATTGAATAAATGTTATTTTGTTCCGGGATTGTGTAGAAACATTATCTCCGGATCATGTTTAGTACACGATGGGTATTCGTACAAGTCTGAGAACAATGGTTGTTCACTTTATTGTAAGGATATGTTTTATGGATTTGCACCCATTGTTGGGGGCCTTTTCATACTAAATCTTGAATGTGGAAATGATGTCTTTAACGTAAATGCTAAACGCCTTAAGAAGGCTGATACCACCACCACTTTCATGTGGCACTGTCGCCTTGGCCACATCGGAAAGAAACGCATGCAAAGACTCCATAAAGATGGAGTTTTACCGTCCTTTGATTTTGAATCATTTGACACATGTGAAGCTTGCTTGATGGGGAAAATGACCAAGACGCCGTTCACGGGCCATCCTGAACGGGCGGGTGAATTATTGGAAATAATACATAGTGATGTATGTGGTCCAATGAACACAGCCGCACGAGGTGGGTATTTCTACTTCGTGACTTTTACTGATGATTTAAGTCGGTATGGCTATATCTACTTAATGAAGCATAAGTTGGAAACCTTTGAAAAGTTCAAAGAATTTCAGAATGAAGCAGAAAATCATCGTGACAAAAAAATTAAGTTTCTGCGGTCTGATCGCGGAGGCGAATATCTTAGTCATGAGTTTGGCCAACATCTGAGTGATCGTGGAATCGTTTCACAGCTTACGCCTCCCGGAACTCCACAGCGAAACGGAGTGTCGGAACGACGTAACCGAACCTTGTTAGACATGGTAAGGTCGATGATGTCTCTTACAGATCTGCCGATATCTTTTTGGGGTCACGCACTAGAAACTGCCGCTCACACATTAAACAGAGCACCGTCTAAGTCTATTGAGACGACACCATACGAGTTATGGAACGGGAAGAAACCCGGTTTGTCGCATCTCAGAATTTGGGGTTGTGGGGTATACGTAAAACGTTTACAACCTACCAAACTCGATCCCAGATCAGACAATTGTTACTTTGTAGGTTATCCCAAGGAAACAATTGGGTATTCCTTCTACCACCCGTCCGATAACAAAGTGTTTCTTGCCAGAAATGGACAATTTCTTGAGAAAGAGTTTCTCGCAAAAGAAGTGAGTGGGAGGAAAGTACAACTTGATGAGATTATTGAATCTTCGGCGACAATTGATATGGCTAAGGAACCGGAAGCAATTCCGCTAATTATCCCTACAACCGAGCCGGAAGTTGTCGCATGTGATGCGGAGACTTCAGACGATGTTGTAACTGAACCGCGCAGATCAGGTAGGGCTATCCAGCCACCTGAATGGTTTCATAACGAAATCTTCATTCTTGAAGACGATGAACCTGCGCACTACAAGGAAGCGATGGCGGGGCCCAGCTCAAAGGAATGGCACAAGGCCATGAAATCCGAGATGGAATCCATGTACGAAAACCAAGTTTGGAACTTGGAAGAACTTCCAGAAGGCGTAAAGCCCATTGGTTGTAAATGGATTTTCAAAAGAAAGATGGACGCGGATGGTAACATTACTATCCACAAAGCTAGACTTGTCGCGAAAGGGTTCACGCAAGTTCCAGGAGTGGACTACGACGAGACTTTCTCGCCCGTAGCTATGCTTAGGTCCGTTCGGATATTACTAGCAATTGTTGCTTATTTCGATTATGAAATATGGCAGATGGACGTCAAAACGGCTTTCCTGAATGGAAACCTCAAAGAGGATGTATACATGATACAGCCAAAAGGTTTTGTCGTCCATAAGGATGCTGGAAAGGTATGCAAACTTCAGAAAGCCATTTATGGTCTGAAGCAAGCGTCGAGGAGCTGGAACATTCGTTTTGATGAAGTAGTCAAACAGTTTGGCTTCATCAGGAATGACGAAGAATCTTGTGTTTACAAGAAGTTTAGTGGGAGCGCAAAAGCATTTCTAATCTTGTATGTGGATGACATAGTATTGATTGGAAATGACGTGAATTTTCTTAACAAAATAAAAGACTCATTGAAAAAGAGTTTTTCAATGAAAGACTTGGGCGAAGCGGCATATGTATTGGGCATCAGGATCTATAGAGATAGATCAAGACGCCTAATAGCGCTTAGCCAAAGCACGTACATTGACAAGGTGTTGAAAAGGTTCAACATGGAGAACTCCAAGAAAGGGCTTCTCCCCATGTCACCTGGCACAGTGCTTTGCAAGAATCAGTATCCTCGGACTCTCGATGAGCGAGTACAAATGAATGATGTTCCATATGCCTCGGCAGTTGGTTCTATTATGTATGCCATGTTATGTACAAGACCGGACGTTTCCTATGCGCTAAGTGTTAGCAGCCGGTACCAAAGTGATCCAGGATTGGAACACTGGGCCGCAGTCAAGGGTATTCTTAAGTACCTCAGAAGGACCAAGGATTTACTCCTTGTGTACGGAGGTGATGAAGAGCTCATTGTAAATGGTTACACTGATGCAGGCTTCATGACTGACCCAGATGACTTCAAATCTCAATCAGGCTATGTTTTCATATTGAACGGCGGCGCAGTTGATTGGAAAAGTTCCAAACAAAAGACTGTAGCGGATTCTACGACAGAGGCGGAATATGTTGCTGCTTCAGAAGCCTCCAAGGAGGCAGTATGGATCAAGCAATTTCTTGAAGACCTTGGTGTGGTTCCAAGTTCTCTGGACCCGGTGGAGATCTATTGTGATAATAGTGGCGCCGTGGCTCAGGCAAGGGAGCCAAGTTCGCACCATAAGACAAGACATATTGAACGCAAATATAAACTCATTCGACATCATGTCGAAGCGGGTTTAGTGAAAGTACGCAAAGTTCACACGGATCTGAACGTGTCAGACCCGATGACAAAGCCTCTACCACGAGCAAAGCATGAGCAGCACCGGACAGCCATTGGTGTTAGGGAAGCCATGTAACTAGATTATGACTCTAGTGAAGTGGGAGTCTATAGGAGATATGCCCTAGAGGCAGTAATAACAGTTACTTTGTATCTTCGAGTTTGTAATGAATGTTTATATTCCATGCTATAACTGCAATGATTCTCGAGTCTGCAATAACCACAAGGCTCGGAGGGAAACTCATGTGCATGTGTGGTATAATAAACGGTAAAATGTATTCCTAGTCTTGCCTCTAAGACTGGCTCAAGTATTGCATGATGATCATGTTTTCCTGATCATGGGCATGTCTATGCCGGCAATTTTGAGGGCACAATGTTAGTAGAACACTTGTGTTGAATCGACCCGATTGATGTTATGCTATGAGATACATTCGTCATGAGTTAATGGTTAATAACACAGAGATAGTTAATGTTTGCATAATTCCTTAGACCATGAGAGTGTCAAGTTTCTTCATGCTTGCTTCATGAACTTTGGGGTTTGTTAAACGTCATCCGTAAATGGGTGGCTATTACGGCGGCTTACGGGTTCATGGAAAAGTATGTCAAGTAACTTGATAGCTCAAGATTGGGATTTGCTCCTCCGACGATGGAGAGATATTCTCGGGCCCTCTCGGTGTTACGGTACCCATCATCGTCTGGCCAGACACTTTGTGATTTGATCACTGGGATGCCAAAACACGGAAACGAGTAAAGAGAACAAAACCGGTAACAAGGTAACTTGCATAGTGGACAAGTTGTTGATCCACGGGGATGCAATAAATCTCACCTCGGGTATTTGTAATATATCGTGAAGCAACAGGAATAGCACACGGCAACTGGAGGTTCACTCGAATATTCATTCGTGTGGGTATAGGGGTCAATATGGGTGTCCACGGCTCCGATGTTGATCATTGATCGGAAAGTGTTCCGGGTCATGTCTATACTTCACCGAACCTATAGGTTCACACGCTTAAGGGTCATCTATCTGCTGAATACTAGACAGGGAGTCTGAGAGAAAATCACCGAAAAAGTTTCGGACGAAACGGAAACGTTCCGGAGAGAACACCGGAATAGTTCCGGTGAAACTGAAAAGTTGTTTCAGGGTATTCCATTAAGTCAAATTGGTTCTGGCACACGCCTGGAAATTCTTGGAGGATGCTAGAAGTGTTCTGGAAACTTCTGGGAATTTTCCGGGACAAAAACCGGAAATGTTCCGGAGCAGCCGGAACCGCTTTGGTTGCTTTTCGCTGAAGAAACATTGTTCCGAAATTGTTTCGGAATGCGTTCAAAATTGTTTTGGTGGGTGCTAGAATTATTCTAGGCACACAGAAATAATTTGGGTTTTAACGGACGCAGAAAAATGTCTTCATGAATAGTGAAAAGTTCTTTTTGGGCTGATTTGCAAATGGGGTTTTTCTTCTAGAAGAAAACCACTTTTGGTGTGTGAAAGGGAGGTGGAGCCCCCCAAGGGGGCTGCACAATTTCGGCCATGGCATGGGGGGGCCTCCTTGAGGTGTCCTTCCACCTCATGGTGGATATGTTCTACACACCCTTATGTGGCATGTGGTGGAAAGATCCTAGGAAGGTCCTTTTGGTCTTTCCTCTACCCCTTGCTCCTCCTATAAATAGAGGTGGAGAGAGCTCTCCAAAATCAGATCATCCTTGCTCTCATACACATGCCATTTGACTTGTCTGGCTTCTCTCTCCCTCCCAGCGAAATAGTTTCGTAGAGCCGAAAGGCTGTCTGGGTTCCGGCAGGAACTAGTTCTGGACGGCGAAGCCCTGCCGGATAGCTGACACCGTATGTGTGCAACCCTGTAGAGAGATTGTAGTTTCGATCTTTTGCCCGAGGGGCTGTTTTCGAGTGTCCTCCCGAAGGGCTGTTCGAGTTACCGTTCGAGTTTCTGGCGTCCTCCCGAAGGGCTGTCCGGGTTACTGTTCGGGTTTCGAGGGTCCTCCCGAAGGGCTGTCCGCGACATCGTCCGTGGGACTGTCCGACCGCCTCCCGAATGGCTGTCCGGCAAGGGAGTACATCCTTGCGGTTGGGAGGTTGTAAATCCTAGCTGCAGGGATCTGCACCGACGATCTACACCGACTCTTCTTCCGCTGCGCTTCGAGTCGGTACGGATCAGATCAAACCTTGTATGCAGTCTCCATAGTGATCCTGGGCGTGCTCGCTGTACCGAAATTTTTTGTTTTCTGTCGCGTTCCCCTACAGGGCTAGTTTTAGGCATAAGAAGTGGTTTGCTTTTAGGTTGTGTTGTGCCCGAGTGGCGTCTGGCGACATGCCGATGTGGAGTGCGCCACCGCCGTTTGCGAGCAGCGGCTGGTGGCTTTCGCTGGAGCTCTTCCTGGTGGTGCTGGCTGGTGGCCAGCTGCTGCTGCGGAGCGCATCGTCGGCATCTCCACCAATAAGCTCGCCTGGATCCCTGTTCTGGAGGTGCTCTGCTCTCTATCTTGTTTCTGTGGTCACCATGGTGGTGGAGATGAAGCAAGGGAAAGGTGGAGGTCCAGATCGGGTCTGTGCTCATCCTCGATGGTTGCTTGTGAATGGCTACGGCGCCAGCCATGGCGCTTGGCTGCCGGCCGATTCCACCACGCCATCGAATCCGCTGGCCGAAGGGCGGCCCATCTTCTTCCTCCCGGCCATGGAGCCAATTGGGAGGCAGTGCATCTTCATCATGGAGTCTGCGACGTGGTGTCATGGAGACTTCGTCGCACCAAGTGGTGCCGTCCCCGGCGGCGGCGAGGTTAGGTCTGTGAGGAAGGTGCTAGGGACCCGATCGCGTTTTCCATCTAGTTGTTGGGGTCCTCTTTGTAATATGCAGGGACCAGTATGTTATTTAGGTTTAGTTCTGGGTCCTTTTGCAAACTGATGTGTACTGTTGTTCCAATATTAATGCAGTTTCGGGGTCCTTCTGGACCCCTTTCTCGTTCAAAAAAAAAAACATGTAAACTCAATTGCGGCGGGGCTCTTTCCCCTTTCTTCTATAATATATGATACGCACACTCGTGCGTCTTCGAGAAAAACAAGATAACCGCATCAACGCGCGGGGTATCATCTAGTATATATATGATTTATAAGGCCATTCTTGAGAAAACCGTGATATGCATATTTGATTGCAATAGGGAATATTATGAAAGATAATATGGATGGAACATATAACATTCAAAAACACATGTAATTTATTCATGTTGGTTGGATGTACTATACTGTAGAAATGCTTTCGTTTTGAAAAGATGATACCATTGAAAATCCAACCAGACTTCCTAACTTGGAATACTAACAAATACTCCCTCCGTCCGGAAATACTTGTTGGAGAAATTTCTAGACGGAGGGAGTACAAAGATTACCAGACCAGCATGATGATCATACTCCATGAGACCTCCGAACAGCAGAAAGGGCACGCAATAACCAACCCACACCAGTATCAATCAGCTTCTCTTCCGATGGAATCGGCCAAACTTGTCTCAATTGATCACATAGTCGTATAGTATGGTTGCACGGAAGCTAGTTTCCTCACCAATACCGCATAAGGGGCACGCTGTGACTTCCGCAAGGTGGTGGATAACCTTAGGGCATCTCCAGCCGTTAGAGCCCCCAAGAACACCACCGAACCAAAAAAGTTGGTGTCTTGGGGGGCCAAATGCTTCATCCGGCCGAAATATGAGTGCATGGGCAGGGCATCTTCCCAGCCACACCCCACCCCAACCAAAAGTTTGTGAGGGAAATGATTAAGTGGGCCAAGAAAAAGGACATGTGGGGAGACACGATTCACCGAAACTTCCGCCGGCGCCACCAAGAGCCCCCCAGCGCGCTGGGCTTCGCCTGGGTTCGCCGGCGCTATTTTAACGTCCTGGGGGGCGCTGGGGGCGTGGCTGGGCCGATTTTCGGCAAAAAGCGTCGCCGAGCCTACGCCCGAGCCTAAAAAGGCGTCCTGGGCGGCGTCCTGGGGGGGCGGGTGGAGATGCTCTTACCCTTAGGGCTTGTTCCGTTAATCCCCACCACAGAGGGATTGGAGGTGATTGAGATGGATTTTGATTTGCTGGGGATTTAATATCTTCCAATCCCCTTCAAACCCCTTGAAATCATATGGAACCGAGCAAGGCCTCCAGGGGTAAAGTATTCACATCACTTGAAATATCATTCAACGGTTCGTTAGACCCTAGAACGAGACCCAACGAGACAAATTTAATCTATAGGTACATTCCAACATTCAACGATTAGTTGCACTAGAAAGTTCATTTGGTCCATTTGACCTCAGACAAACTCACAAGTACCAAACCTCAGATAAACCACTAATCATTGAATGTTGGAATGTACCGATAGATTAAATTTGTGTCGTTGGGTCTCGTTCTAGGGTCTAACGAACTGCTGAATGATATTTCAAGTGATGTGAATACTTTACCCCTGGAGTGTGTTCTGATATTTACCATTGACATGCTTAAATTTAGAGTTGTTGCCAGAAAATAAAATTGATACTCCACACTGAATAACAAAAATTACATTGTATAATCGCATTGACTACTTATTCAAAAAAAAATCGCATTGATTACTAGAGAACTTGATAATGCTATTATTACTTTGTCAGCCTATCAGGGTACAAGACCAGAGCAGGTTTCAAGTCATTGCCACGCACAAGTATACATGGCGCGAGATTGCATCAGCGAAAATGCGTATATACCCCATCTCTGGGTACATGGCATCAAACTGGCTACAGACTAATTTAGCTACTCAGTGCTATGGATGGATAGCCACAAGACTTGAAATTTAGGTTACCCCATCTCTGGGTACATGCCAACGACTGAATATTGCAAAATAACCAAAACTTCTTCAGCCAATGCTGAATCCTGCTAATGATTTGCTACAAAGACGCATCACTTGATTTATAGGATGCAACGTTTCCATCACCGATTCAAGTATGCCGTTCCATGAACTTCTCAATTGCCACAGAGAAGACACCAAAACCCACGCACCCGATACATGTAGCTTGAGGGCCACCTGCAAGAAAAATACCACTTCCATTAGGGATGAAATGTCAAATTGAGCTGCATAACCAATAACAGTATAACAACTTGCTAGTGGTGCTAGGGTGCTTTGCTAATTGTTGTTATCCACGCTTCTCTTGTCCTCATTATTATGATTTACTGCTTTATTAGCTAGCAAAAAAATGTTTCAAAATAAGCAATCACAACTTTGGCTAAGCAGTAAAGAATCAAGGGTTAGGTAGACAAGGTAAGTGGTCAAAACACCATAACAGACTGCTGACCTGGCACACCGACTACATGATGAGTATCTCTAAACTCCCAAATACAGTCAGAAATATAGCATTGGTTAAACTACCTGAAATCTCATAACAGAGAATTTTCGGACACAAACTGCTGGCCTGGCACACCGCCTACATGATGAGTACGACTGCCCTTCAACTTGCCCTCGTAGAACCAAACTACTTTCAGAGTGAGGTTACTCCCATTCTTACAGTCAAAAAGAAATGTTTGCCCATCCACCTCAAGCCAACCTAAAACATCTCAAACGATTGCAGATAGGGAAATTCTCTTGGGAGCATAAGTTGATCCATTGTAAAAATTATGTTGGTTCTCATCCACAGTTGTACAAAAAGACATACCTTTTGCAGCTAAAGCCCCTCCTGTGACACATCCAGCTACTGCCGAATTGGTAATGTCATGCTTTGCCCGAGCCTGCCAGGACATGACCAATCGAAGTGTCCAAATAAGTATGTTTTTAAAGAAATGCTCATAAATGGAAGGAAAAAAATGACACACTGCACCTACCTTCTCTACGACGCATTCAGCTGCAGAGAAAATCAAGCCCATTACTGCAAAGGTCTTAGCATGGCTCATACTTTTCCTACCCATCTGTTTTGCCTGGTAGACTATTTGTTGCCTTGCTGTCATCTCCTCTGACATTATTGGATTTTCCAAAGCTCCAAAAAATAGTCCCATAAGTACACCAAGACCACCCCCTATTGAATGAAAGCAATGCAGTTAATAACAGATGTGCATACTCCATAAGTCCATTTTATGAAACATTATGCACTTGTAAGTGGGCCCCATGTGGAATAAGCCCATAGCTGATACTCTAAGCTGTTTAGCATGACGCAAAATGATTGACAAGCATAGAAGCACAAGTCATTAGGCAACAACTCAACATGACTTATAAGTTAGTATAGGACAGAGTATCCAGCCACTGACTGCTGGCTGTTGTCTTAAGGATACCAAATGTCAAACTACAGGAAATACTGATACTTTGGTAATACATACAATAGAGTGCACGGTATCGACATCACTGATTCTATCCTCTAAATCATTAAACAGGGCAAAATCAGACAATAGATATTTTAACATCGCAGGCCTTTGTCATGTTCTAGATTCAATGGCAATATCAACAAGCTGTTGGAAAGCTACATATACTGCACAAGTGAAATGTTACTAGTACTCACACGTGGACGTGCGTACACACACACACTGTTATAGCATTAGATCCAATGTTTAGTTTCTTCATTTGAAGCAGAAACAGCAGAACATGGAACGAATGGATCAGAACAAACTTTTTTTAGGAGACAACTGGAGGGACCACACTTGCTCTGATCTATTTTATTCACGCAGCGAAAACTGTACAATCAAGCATGTAAACAGAGGAAGGCACATACCCAATGCTAAAAGGAATAACTAATAGCCGGTGGTGGGGTGAGAGGGGGGGGGGGGGGGGGGGGGGGGGTGAGAAGATGAAAAGCTACTCCATTACATGACTGCTGGGTACACCAGGAAGTAAGATGGCCAACATCCAAGGCAGAGGTAACGCAAACCTTCCAAAGGTCAGATTGGTTGTGAATAAGGCTAGGAAAGCCCACAACATCAGTGTTGACGATCAAACACCAAGCCATTACCAGCGTGGCTGTGATGTATGTCTATTGCATTAAACTTCTTGCAGCACTAACATGAAAAGGATTCAGAGAGCCGCACCGTCAAACCGCAACCTTTCTAAAGCTGTACAAAAAATATTCAGACTATTGCTCAAAAAAATAGAACAACTGTCAGACCAACCTTCAATAAGCGCCGACCTTGCTATTTTCCGCACATCACGCTGTATGCCTATGGCACAATATTGTAGCTACAACGGAAAACAGTTGCGCATTGTTAAGCAGCAACCATTCTAATGCTCTACCAAAACTCTTTTCAGACTACTTGAAACTTTACCCAACCACTTTCTGAATACTTGACCATCTGACATGTAGAGAAACTCTCAATCTTAAATCTTTGAAAGGTAATACTATGTGTTAAGTACTGGAATTTAATTGGGTTGATTTCATGACCCAAAATTTACTTGACGAATCACTACTAAGACTTAGACCCCATCTCTCCCAGGCAGGTTCACTTGAAAAAAAGAAAAAAAAATTGAAACAAAGGCATCTCCATTATGCATTATCACATGCCTCACACGAAGGATCATCGAGACGGGAGCAAAGAAGTGTTTTTTCATTGCCACCAAAGATTTTGAGCATCTAGAGTAACTAATTAACAGTAGACAGTTGTACAAGTGAGTACAACCGAATCAGCATATGAACATATTTAAGTCCTTCCGCGCACTCGCTCAAAATAAAATTAACTTCATCTCTTGCAGAGCTGGCATCGTTTTATTTGTAACTCTTCAGGTGAAGAACCAGCCATCTAAAGAATGAACAACCACATCCATGTCACACCATCCAGAAACTCTGATTGCATGGCATTTGAACAAGATCATGGAGACATATTAACTCGGCATTTTAGCATAATTCAATCACAGAGTTGTATAATGCGCCCCAGTAGTACAATTGCTCAGTAACGGAATAGTATTAGCCATAGTATTAAGAGATTTGAGTTGGGGGTCGTGAGTAACCTTACCCATGACACCACTGAGGACGCTCCGGACGGCGCAGTTGTTCATCATCTCCTGCCCCTTGATCTCCTCCGGCGTTGGCAGCTGCATGGGCTCCACCACAGCCCTCTGGCTGGCCGCATCGGCGCCCGCCAATGGCTCCGGCGAAGCCATCTCAGAGTCTGATCTCCGCCTCCCGGTAGTGCGACGGTGGAGCTTAGCTGCGAGCCGTGGGGATCACTGGAAAGGCAATGAATGGGATTGGAGAAGAAGCCGAGCCGAGAAGTTCCTCAAGGCTCGCTACTTGTCCTCCTCGGCTTTCCTTTCTTTTCCTCCACTCCAAGAAAAGCGGCGGCGGTAAGGGAGGCAGGGGAAGGGGATCCGGTGGTGCGTGCCTCTTCCCACTCACCGGAGTTCGCGTGAGGACGCAAGCGTATTCTCAGGAGTAGGCTACCGTGTTCCCCTTATCGGCAAGACCTGCAAAACATGAATCTGTGGTTAGTAAAATAATGGGAAAATGGAGAGCAGGGGAAGAATAGGAACAAGGGAAGAGGAGGACTTGGAAGGGGGCTGGCTGGGCAAGGAAAAGAAGAGAAAGAAGGGGATCCAGGGAAGGGGGAGAAGAAGATGGCAGAGGAGAAGGGGAAGAAGAAGGGCGGGATGGAGGGGCTGCGTCGGCCAGCAATATGGTAGGATAGGGAGCCGCGCCGGGCAGCGAGACGGCGGGATGGAGGGGCTGCGCCGGCCAGCGACATAGGCGAGATGCAGGGGCTGCGCCGGCTCGCGCGGGAGAGGAAAGATGGCTGCAGGGGATGTAAAGGGGCGGCAGCCGCAGGGGCTTGAAGATCCGCCGCCGCCAGAGAGATGAGGAGGAGGAGGAGGGCCAGGGAGTGGGGAACCATACCTGCGCCGCCGCCGCCCCCGCCGCCTGAAACTTCTCGCGCGGGGAGGAAAGGCCAGGGCTCGCTGGAGCCTGTGTCCAAGCGGTAAGTTTTGCGGGAGGAGGGCAAGTCGACCCAAATCGGAGGCGGGAAATGTTATTTGGCGAACATTCGCCAGCAAAGTTTCAATCAGAAGCACTCATCTTGAAGCACAAGCAACAGCCGCGTCACTTTTCTTCTCATTCGATGTGCGTTGTGGAGAGAGCCTCAATGTTTGTAAAGATTCTGGTTGCCACCTTCAAGGACATCACTAGTGGATTCACGATACTTTGCATTGTGTGAGGGAGTGAAGAGAATAGAGTGAGTCCTTGTAACGCTAGGGAGCATTGTGCCTTCACACCCCTTGAACGAAGATGTGCATCCTCTAAAGGAAGGAATTTCGGAAACACATCCTCGTCTTTATCGTCTACACTTGCGGTTATCTCATTCTTTTACTCCGCCTTATGTTTACTCTTGTTAACTTGTGTTGCTCGTTGTGCTTGTCATATAGGTTGTCCACTTAGAGCATCTACAGTCGCGATGGGCAAATCCGGCCCCTCAAACGCCCGCAAATAAAGCAATCCACATCCGGACACCTCAATTATCATATCTCAAATCCATACTACTCATGCAACTACATCGATGCATTACACACATTGTCCGGCTACTCCGTTCGGCTAATCTATCACTACTACATGCCATCGGACTACCAAAATTTGGCATGTTTGGCTATGGTGGAGGTCATCCACGGCTGCCCTTGCCCTTCCCGGCGCCCTTGCCGTCCTTCTCGCGGAAGTACCAGTCGAAGACGCGGTAGGGATCGAGCCGGATCTGCTCGTCGCCGGAGCTGTCCTCGCCGTCGCTGTCCTCCTTCTCCTCCCTTGGTGGCAGTTCGGCCATGGCACGGACCGCCCGATTCTGCTCTCGGGCGAGGGCGCGCGTGTTCCTTCGCTGCCGTTTCTTCAGAATGCGGGCGCGGATGGCTTCCTCCTCGGCGGTCGCCCGCGCCGCCGCATCAGCCGCCTCCGCGGCCGCCATTTCGGCCGCGATACGGGCCTCCGCGGCCCTCATCCTTTCCTTCCCACGGCGGGCTGCCCGTTCCCGGTGGGACTCATAGTCTGCCCGACCGGTGATGGGGAAGGAGAGATTTTCTGGCCGCCGGGATCGCGATGATCCAGCCCCAGAGGACCCGAGCGCACGTTGAGCCGACGCTATGGAGTCGCGCCAGACAGATCCGTCTGTCGGTCGGGCGCTGTCCTTCCGAGAGCGGCGGAGTGCAATGCGGACCGCCATTGCCTCCTCCAACCCGCACGGGATGACACCCCAGTCGACGGATCCGGACTGGTCGGAGTCAGATCCGCTGCCCGCCATGCCGGAGCCGGCCGGAATTCGACAGAGGTGAGCTCGGGTGGCGGAGGGAGTGGATGGGAGAGGAGTGTGAAGTGGCTAGGGTTTGATCCGGCGACCGGATCGGGAGGAATATATGTGAGGTCGAGGAGGGCCAGGCCGATGTGGCGGGTGTGCCCGGGAGCGCCTGGGCGCTCCCCATATCTGCCCCATATTTGGGCTGGATATGGGAGGTGTCGGTCAGCCCGGGCGTTTGAGGCCCGTTTGAGGCGCCCGGCTGGGTCGAAATTTCGTGATCGGTCAGTGACCGGGCGGCCCGCCCGGGCGTATGAGGCGGGTTTGAGGCGCCCGGCTGTAGATGCTCTTAGTTGCATATTTAGACGGTCTATCTTTTGTTGAGCCTAAAATTTAAGAACAAAGTTAAAAATTGTTAGTCGACTATTCAAACCCCCCCCCTCTCTATTCGACCATATCGATTCTTTCAACGCCTTAACCTTATTGTTGTTTTCATCGTTTGCATTACTCTCTTGTTCCTTTAGTTGTTTCTTGAGCACTTTAAATTCTAGTAACAACACCCTTGCAATATTTCCATATTCGCAACGCTTTTGATTCGAATCACAATTAACTTGCAAGCACATTCAGATAAACCACTATACGAGGCAAAGACCATTTCATGTGCTCACTGTGGATCGATATACTTTGAAAAGGCTACAACTAAACTCTGTGCACATGCACACGCACTTGCAGAACATCAAAGGCAACTAGGGAAAAGTATTCCTCCCCTCGATCTTCACCGGTGAGCCCGTGGATTAGTCTCCTCTCTGACTGGCGCTCCGGTGACTGGTGGCAGGGAGTGAATCCTAGTGCCTCGGCTCTGGGCTCCGACTAGTAGATAGGTTAGGGTTTTAGTGCTCGCAAGGGCGGTGCTTGGGCAGATGACGACGCTTAATATTTGAGTCGGTCTTCCGATCTCCAATCCTCCTCGAGCTCGTCCTTCGGGACAGATTAGACGGAGCTCCAGTATTGATTCTTGGCGGCCCCTCGAGGCAGCGAGGTTAAGTTTTCTCATTGTGCGTACGCTACGATGAGATTTGGTGTCAGGTTCTTCGGGTCGATTCAAGGGTTCAACGATGACGATCGTGGCTCCGTGGCACTTGTCCAAATGAGGACGTGCACTAAGACTTCCCGACTGTCATCGGCAAGGTTAGGTCGGCGCCGACAAGGGAGCCACAGCAGTGACGCGTCGGCGGCTCGTTTTGACAATGACATTGATCATTGTCTGGTGGTTCAAGACCTCAATGTAATTTTTTATTATATTTAGAATGTTTTGTATTTTTGATGAATCTTTATAACAAATCTGAGTTCTTTAAAAAAAAGACCGGTAACGACAGAGTTACAAGAAACAAAAACTTTATTGTGCTGAAGTTCCCTGGGAGGGCATGGCAAAACGAACGTTCTTATGGCAATTTACCTCATCGCGAGGATGACAATTACTTTAACAAGAACAGCAAATCCTGGCAAAAAAACTGAACTGAAACGGATTTGCTATGCTTGCTAACTAAATTTGCCATCCTCGGCCAACACAAACTGACATGAAAAACGTTCGCATTTACCATGCTCCCGAGCGAACGTTCGCTGCCTAAGCCGGTCGTACAAGAAACTGTACTCCGTCCTTCCCCATCAGCTCTTCTCAAAGCCGCCACCGCCTTCTCCCACAAACCTAATTAATCAGCTTCTGCAGTTAGTACGCACGTAGCAGAGGCTTGTGACGGAGGTCCCAGTTGCACCGGACTTGCGCCGCGTATGCAGTTACTATTGTTAACTCATCGATGAGTTCGTCTTCATAAAGTACGACTACATCATACACGATCTTTTGAACGTTAAACGCGCGTGTTCTACAAGGGTATGTAGACCTTTTCCCACTCGTTGTTAGCATCTAGTAGATTGGATCTTGGGTTTATTCGTTCTCTCGTAGGAAATTCTTTTGTTTTCCTTGCAACAAATCCCATCACATTGATTATTATATTTAGAATGTTTTGTATTTCTGATGAACTTTTATAATAGATTTGATTTCTTTAAAAAAAAGAGTTACAAGAAACGAGAACTTTCTTGTGCTGATGTTCCTTGGGAGGGCATGGCAAAATGAACGTTCATATGACAATGTATGTCATCGCGAGGATGACAATTTATTTAAAACAAGAAAGGAAAATCCTGACAAAAAACTAAACTGAAGCCGATGTGCTATGCTTGCTAACTAAAATTGTCATCCTCAGCCAACACAAACTGGCATGAAAAACGTTCGCCCGAGCGAACGTTGGCTGGTTAAGCCGGTCCTACAAGAAACTGTACTCCTTCCCCATCCGTTCTTCTCAAAGCCGCCACCGGCCGCCTTCTCCCACAAGGCCACAAACCTAATTAATCAGCTTCTGTAGTCAGTACACACACTGCAGAGGATTGTGATGGAGGGGGAAATATCAGGTGCTACCATGTCTTAGGTGATACCATGATACGGGCTCTTGGGAGCCGTTGGATCTCAGATCTGACGGCATCTGATAAACTACTGTATCTGTGCGCAATTTTGAGACTTTCGGAGGGCTTTCTTGCAAAATGTTCAAGAGCTCCCGGGCTCGTATCACCTAAGAACCGGTAGCCCCTGATATGCCCCAGTTGCACCGGACTTGCGACGCGCGTACGTAGGAGTACTATTGTTAACTCATCGATGAGTTCGTCTTCATAAAGAAGTTGCCGATCGAGGTTGGTTGATCAACAATTTGGACGGCCGACGCCCGATGGGTTTCCGGCGGTTTGTGCATCTGGTGACGAACGACGCCCGCGGCACCTACTCCCTGCGCTTCCGCCCACCGCCAGGCCCAAGACCACCACTCGTCCACGGCATCGCCGGAGCGGGAGAAGACAGCCCGGCGCTGGAACACGGTTGCCTGCCTGACCCCACGTCGCGCTTTGAAGCTCCCTCGGGCCAGCCCCTCAAAGGCATCATGGACTTCTTCCTCCTCAAGACCAACCATAGACACGAAGCGGAGGAAGAGCTTGACCATAACATGGTGGTCGCCACTGACCACACGGGCCGCGCCCTCATCTACGACCCAGACTCGCTGGCCGTCCGCGCGCTGCCCAGGTTGCCCGAGCGCAAGTACACTCCCGTCTCCCTCACCGCCGGCGGCGCCCTCTACGTGTTCGACCGGATCCCCATGCTGCATGCTCCACAGGAAGCGGCGCTGCGAGGCCCTCACCTTCCGCCGGACCCGCGACGAGTACGGGGACTGGTCGTGGCGCGCTCTGCCCCCGCCTCCCTTCGTGCACGAGCCCAGCAGCCACGGCGCCCCCGGCCAAATCGAGTCCTACGCGTTGGTCGGCGACGGCGGCGGCGAGAGCCTCTGCATATCCACCAGACGCATGGGCACCTACTCCTACGACACCAAGAAACGCAACTGGACCAAGCTCGGGAGCTGGGCGCTGCCGTTCAGCGGCCTCGCCGAGCACGTTCCCGAGCACAGGCTCTGGTTCGGCATCTGCTCCTCGGACGACGGCGAGAACACGTTCTGCGCCGCCGACCTCATGGCCGCCTGCGCGCTGACGCCGCCTGCGCTGCATAGCTCGTGGGAGGACATCACGCCGCCCATGGAAGGGCACTCGCTGGGGACGTACGTGGTGCACCTCGGCTCCTCCAAGTTCTGCATGTCTCTGAAAAGCCTAGCCAGTCCTATCAGATGATAGAGGATGTCCTCGCCATTTTCACTGGCGTGGAGGTGCAGAGGCAGGGTGAGGTTCTTCGTCTGGTCAAGCATAGGTCGGAACTTTACAAGATCGTCGAGGGCCAAGTTGCCTACTGTGTACTTTAATACTAGCAGATTTGCAATTCCTCAGCCATCGGGTTCGACACCGATCGAGACACGTGCAAATTATAGCCATTGAAGAGCCCCTGGGTGTAGTTCAATGGTTCAGGTGATATTTTATCACAAGTGTATACATCCATTTCAGCGTCAAGTAATTCCGGAGGAAATTAGTAGCAGTGTATACATCCATTTCAGCGTCAAGTAATTCCGGACGAAAGTAGTAGCAATTAGACAACTTCAAAAGACGTGCTTGTAAGGTTGTTCACGGCATAGCGTGATGCAGCTGTCGAGCATCTACGCATTTGTAAATTTGCTTGTGGAATGTTTCAAAGGGCCAAAAGTCTACCAAACTTTATAAAATCCCCTTCACGTTACTCAACTTTGTTGTGAATGGACGTCGATCAATGTCATTACATCAGAAACCTGGATACCATATCCAGTTCGGTGGTTGTCTGATCGCGACACCCCATGGTTGCGCATGGCTGCTACATATACACATATATACGCATACGCGACACCCCTCACGAAATCAGGCATGGATATGAGAACTTTCTCATGTGCCCTGCTGCTGGTGACATTGATGCCCCTTTCGGTGAAAGCGTCTAGCAAAGTAAGATCACGCTCCTCTTTCACAAGACTTCGCTTAATTTGCTTCTTTCGGTGAATGCGGGTCTACCATCTTGTTATGAGAACATTCTGCCTCAAATTTACAGATCTACATCGTGTATTTGGGGGAGAAGAAACATGATGATCCGTCTATGGTCACCGCGTCGCACCATGACATGCTGACCTCTATTTTTGGGAGGTACTAGCTGGCTATATATAGTTGTTCCTATTACATCATAATATGCATATGTAACTTGCTCACCTTTTCGCTGTATTTTTTTTAGGATCGGAGCGTCTTTGAAACATGCATGATCGACTGAAACTAATCATGTTCCGAGTGTAGAATTCCCTGAAGTTGTCCGCGTGAAGCTTAACACTTATCACAAACCGCACACAACTCAGAGTTGGGACTTTCTCGGCCTTGACTACGATGGACCACAACAACAACAACCACCACAACAACAGGAAGGCCTTCTGCAAAGAGCAAAGCACGGAGAAAACATCATCATCGGCGTGATTGATTCAGGTTTGCAATTACGTTTATTAGTTAATCACCATCCACACATCCAAAGCTGTGAAACCCAAAGTAGGAGATGGAGTACATCGTCAATTGATCCCATGCTTATGTAACAGGCATATGGCCTGAATCACGAATCTTTGATGACACCGGATATAGCCCTGTGCCGGCACGGTGGAAAGGCGTGTGCCAGATTGGACATGCGTGGAATGCCACGAGTTGCAACAGGAAGATCGTCGGCGCCCGATGGTATAGTGGTGGCATCAGCGCTGAGGTGCTTAAGATGGAATACAATTCCCCTAGGGACCTCAGTGGCCATGGCACACATGTAGCCTCAACGATTGCCGGTAGCCAGGTGTGGAATGTGAGCCACAGAGGGGGTGGCCTTGGTGTCGGTATGGCTCGCGGTGGAGCACCACGGTCTAGATTGGCTATATACAAGGTATGTTGGGTCGGCGGGACTTGCCCTGAGGCAGCGATCCTTGCGGCCATCGATGATGCCATAAAGGATGGTGTGGACGTCCTGTCACTCTCACTAGGAAGCAGTCCTGGTGAGGAGATCTTTGGGACATTGCATGCTGTACTGCAAGGGATCTCCGTTGTGTTTTCGGCCGGGAATGGAGGCCCCGTGCCACAAACGGTGTTGAATGCCGTGCCATGGGTCATGACGGTGGCTGCTAGCACAATAGACAGGTCATTCCCAACCCTAGTGACGCTCGGGAATAATGAAAAGTTGGTGGTACGTACAAACAAATCTTAAATCTTCGAGTAATTCTTATGTTATTCGATATGGTATTATTAGTCATTTGATTTTGTCTAGAAAGGAATATTAATCACATTTATAAGCATTTGGTTCAACATCCAAGAATCCAAGTTTCAAAGTATCACGCCATGTATAACGTACAGACAAAATATTTCAAGTTGTGCAGATTTGGATAGTGTAATTTACACTTAGTAGTAAATCATCTTCAAAGTTTACAATTTAAAAAATCTCGAGCAACAGAATTGCTAACAAAAATGTAATTACCAAATTGTAGAAAAATCGTGCATTAATCGAGACAACGCCTTGAAGAAGGCAACAATGCAAGATTACCCTGGACATGAAGCAGTGTTCCAGTTATCATCTTGATGTCGGATCTTAAGTCACGGTAGCCAAATATGATTGGAAAAAAACATGATGTTTTCTGATGTTCAGATAGTCGGTGCTACCTACTCCTCGTTCGTTGAGGTCTAGGCACAAAGTCCTAAGACCACAAATGTCTCGGTAAGGTCACCCACAAAGAGCCAACCAAGCACTTTCCCACCTACACAGTGGCTTGATACCATCAGGGTCAAAGCCTCACTCTGGGTTGATCGTACACAAAGAAGGCAATTATGGGGCATGTACAAACTCTTGATTGCTTTACACCTTGAAGGTTCTCATGTACTCCTAACCGTTTAGGAGGTTCACACCCTCCAAGAATAACAAGTAATGCAAAGTCACTTGGAGGAAGTCTCCAAGAGATGTTCGATCGACTCCCTCAAGAAGGATCTCTCTCTCTCTCTCTCTCTCTCACACACACACACACACACACACACACACACACACACACACACACACACACACACACACACACACACAGAGATAAGCTTGAAGCAAAGAGGGATGTAGTTTTTGCTCTCAAAGATACTCACTATCACCAAGGATCTCAAGACGTGCTATCTAACACATGTGGGGGGGGGGGGGGGGGAAGTTGTCTATGGTGAAAGTAGATTCGAGTGATGCACGACTAAACGACTAAAAGCAACTATCCCAGAAGTCATGGATGGGTTTTTGGTACTTCAAGACTCGTTCAAAATTTGAATGTTCGGTTGGGAAGACAAATGTTCCCTGAAATGCGTGGATCTCGAAGGTATCGAGTTATCCAGTAAGCCTCTCAAAGATCCAATTACACATAGACACGGACACAAAGGGAGCTCATTTCTGCTAGTAAGAGAACTTACTCAGACTGAGATAATGATTCTCGGAGGTACCAGGGTCAACAAAGCAAGTCTCAGAACTGAATCAGTGCAAAAACAACTAAGTCTCAACTCGGAGGTATGTGATAGAATTTTCTCGTGAATACTGGTCCTATTCTGAGACACTGGGCTAAAACAAACCGAGAGGTGCTCGGAAGTGCCTATAAGAGTTAGTCTCAAATGTACCGGAGCTAACAGAGATGGTCTGGACTAAAATAGAGATCGGTGGTACCACAGAAAATCTTTTAATCAACAACAAGGAATTTTCCTTCGGAAGCACCGAGATTTCTTAAATCGGAAAATGCCATCACACACCATTCATTTGATGCACCCCTTTCTGATGTGTATCACATCCCACATGCTTTTGCACATGTGTGTGATGAGACCCTAACATCGACAACATAGAGGTGCATCTCTGACCAAGTTTATTAGGAAACTGTATTTTCTTATGTTCCTGTCAAACAAACACCCAAGTTGGCAGATTTCCTAGGAATACACTATTTTTGCACATGCATTCCTAGCATATTCTTGTATTTTCCACATCCTGAAATTTTAGGATCCTGCATACCAAAGGAGCCATAATATACTTCCTCTAGGTACAACCATCTAAACCATGAATTGTCCGTACATATTCACCCGTGAAAATAATTGTGAACCGGACTGGAGATTTAGACTACAAAATAGGGTAACAAATTCAGGCACGCATTTGTCGAAACAGGCATTACTTGCTTAATAACCAATATGATGCTTACTAATTTACTCTATGCATTTTTTGTACGGAATCTGGCGGTGAAAAAGATTTAAATCTGGTAGACAGTTTGAACTGCATAACTTTTTTCCCCTACAACGAGTTTTAATATGGTAATATCATCTTCTATTTTCCTGTGTACACTTGGCAGTTCTGGGTTTTTTTTCTACGTGCACCTAGCAATATTTGTTTCGTATACAGTTAATTAATCAATAATTGGAAGAGATGGTCTGCATGCACATGCCAAGGTTTCAAAGTTTAGTCAATTTAAAATGCAGTTTAACTATTTGAGATGCTTACACTCAAACTGATTTTTATCAAGAATTATTATACCTTGGAATAGTTTTATTTGTTATATGTATACTTTTTGGCAGTTATTTTCCATAATTATCTCAAGACATCAAAACATCCTACAAAGTCCAATAAAACCTTACAACGTAAACAAAACTACATTATGGAAACCATAATCTTGTTTTCATTAATCACCTGCTCTTACAAATAACTACTTGGCCAACCCTACGTGTGTAAAGACAAAGGTGAACTTTTTCGTGTTTTTATTTCGAATGCAGGGGCAATCTCTTCACTACAACGCATCCGTGATCAGCAACGACTTTAAGGCCCTCGTTCATGCGAGGAGGTGATATGAAATAAAGAAGCCACTTGGCACATTTGATTTGTAGTTCCACATTTTGTATAATCACAATTCATTGATTCTGAGTGATACCGAATTTGGTACATTTATCCAGTTGTGACATGGAGACACTAGCATCGAGCAATGTCACAGGCAAAATCGTATTGTGCTATGCACCAGAGGAGGCATTTCTCACCTCGCCTCGGGTGGCACTTCGCAATGCCATCAACCGTACCTTGGAGGCCGGTGCTAAGGGCCTCATTTTCGCACAGTACGCCGTCAATAATGTCAACAATGTGGCCGAGTGCGACAACATTATGCCTTGTGTTCTCGTGGATTTTGAGATAGCACATAGAATTGCTTCATACTGGGATATGACAGGGTGAGCATATGTTGTCAGGTTGATAGGCGAGGTGAACACATGTCGGTTTTCTTGTACAACAATTAACTCATGTCAGTCATGTGCCATGTTAGGAGTCCGGTGGTGAAGGTGTCACCTACCATGAGCGTTGTTGGAAATGAGGTGTTGTCACCGAGGGTGGCCTCGTTCTCGTCGAGAGGCCCTAGCCTAGCGTTTTCAGCCATACTCAAGGTATGTATTTCTTCTTATTTAAAGAAAAATAGGTTGCACTTCGCTATGTACCTGGGCTCTCTAGTTATTTTAATACTTAAGACTTGTATCATGTACATGTTCGAATAGCCTGATATAGCTGCACCGGGAGTCAACATCTTGGCAGCCATGCGCGGCACCTATGTGTTGTTGTCCGGGACGTCCATGGCATGTCCGCATGTCTCAGCGGTCACTGCGCTGCTCAAGTCGGTTCACCCCGACTGGTCACCTGCCATGATCAAATCTGCCATTATCACCACAGGTACAAACATGGCGATATAGTACAATTAATATTCTAAGTACCTCATCACAATATGCATATGACAGACTTCATCATTACTTAAACTTCTTGCAGCTTCAGTGACCGATCGTTTCGGTATGCCGATCCAAGCTGAGGGGATGCCAAGAAAACTAGCTGACCCTTTTGATTTCGGCGGTGGCCACATGGACCCAGACAGGGCCGTCGATCCTGGCTTGGTTTATGACATGGATGCAAAGGAGTACAACAAATTCTTCAATTGCACCCTTGGATTGTTAGGCGGATGCGAGTCCTACCAACTCAATCTCAACCTCCCATCAATCGCCGTGCCAAACCTAAAGGACAATGTCACAGTTTCGCGCACTGTCACCAATGTCGGGCCGGTGGAAGCGACTTACCGAGTGGTTGTTGAGGCTCCCGCAGGGGTAGCCGTGTTGATGGAGCCATCTATTATTAGTTTCACCAGAGGTGGTAGTACACGCGCAACATTCAGGGTGACACTCACGGCGAAGCAGAGAGTTCAGGGTGGGTATAGTTTTGGGGGCCTCACATGGTCCGATGGAAGTGCCCACTCAGTGAGAATTCCAATTGCAGTACGGACTGTGATACAAGACTCCGTCTCAGATACATCATAAATTTATTTGTAATTTGTGTGTACTCCTGTTCCTTCATTCATGTATACTTGTCCTGGGAAAAATGTTGCCGAAATGCTAAAAAAACTATTTCATACATTATCATTCAGAAATGTTCTACATAAATGCAATATATATGTTCTTTCAGATTATTCCTTTCAAAATAAAAAATCTCTGATGCCAAGTGCAGTATTTGTGTCTAGTAGTAAAGATGGAAAACGCATGAAACATCACCAAAAGCTACTCCTACTAAAAAGATGTTGTAGTAACAAAAGTAATTGACGCTGAGAATGTTGAGAACAGCCATACCCGTCAATCGATAAGCATGTTGAACATTCAGCTGGCCAGCTGCTCAATCTGAAGGCCTTTTTTCTTAGAACAGTCTAAAGCTCCGTCTGTTGTGGTTCCCGTGGTTTCACCCCTGGGCCTGTGCAGCCAGACGAACCAGGATTTTTTGCTTGGTTATTGTGATGGGTTATGTCCTTATGGTCTTAAGACCTAGCTGCTTTGAGGAGACAAGGGCTCGTCCCGGCACATCAAACTAAAAGCATGTGCACAACCCTGTCTAGCAGATTTTTGTCTCAAGGCAAGAAGGGTTATGGCTGATTCTTTTCTGAATAAGTTTGGGTATCCTTGTGCGCAGTGCAATGCTGATCTAGCTGTCTGATCAAAGTCAGGTTTGAGGTACTGAAACTGCATACTCTATTCTTCAGTTCAGTCCAAATCGAGTGATGGAGCAAGTCGCGACGCGCCCTCCTCGCGCGCATCGCAGCCCGCCTTCCCGCGCGCTTCCCACCTCCCCTGACACTACATAGTTCGGTCATACAAAGAGGAAGTTAAGAGGTTGACGAATCTGCCTGTCCTCCAAGGATCAAAATGATATATAGTGTGTTGTACCTCACAATTTATACAAAAAATCACATCACATTGCATGGTCCAAGGCTTCGATCAGACTGAATTAATTAATTATCAATCGCAGTCGTCGCTCCAGCCACCGCTGTCACAGCCCTGTACAGGGCCCGCCAGCAAGCGCCGACATCCCCAACTGAAGAATAGAGCATGAAGTTTCAATACCTCAAACCTGACTTGTTATCAGACAGCGAGATCAGCCACTGCACTGCACAAGGATACCAAGTTTCTTCAGAAAAGAATCGGTCATAAACCCTTCGTGCCTTAAGACGAAACTTAGCTGCAAATGGGTCTGCAGACTGCAGTGTCTACAAACCGAAAGACGACAGGGTTGTGCATGGGCTAAATTTGTGTTTGTCAAGCAGCTGAACAATACTGTCCCGTGGGCAAGGATCAGCGAAACAGATTGCATTCCAGGAACTAGGTAAGCTATAAACTTGACAGTGAAATAACAAACGTGAAATAACATCAGGATATCAGCAAGAGATATAATGTGCATGCCAAAAGGTACTTTTACCAGCCGAAGAGGCCTAAAACAACATATAGCCAAGGTACTTCCACTCTCAGAAACCTAATAGTCATCCCCATAGAGAACTCAAGAGTGCAACATCATGAAGTAGCTTCCAGACCTTCGCCTTCTCAGTTCACCGCAAAATTATGAACAGGTAGCTAAGACATCCTTGGCACAGTAAAGTAAGCCTGTCGGTGTGAAAACACGGCAGCATAAGTACCATCATCAACAACCCAAACTAGCACAGAGTCTCATTGCATCAGCAAAAGAAGTGATACGGGCCTTGTCACGCCTCAAAACGCAGAAGGGGTCCTCCACTGACAAGTCAATGGCATGCTGAAAGCTCCAGCAATGGGAGGCGGAGCAAACAGAAATACCACTGCCACTGCTTCCACCTGATGGTGCATTGCCCTTCACAAGCACATCATCACTGTCACCACAAACAATGCCCAGGGTCTTTATCCCCTTCTCCAGTATGTAACTGACGAACAACTGCTCACGGTCCAGGCCTTGGAATCTGTGGAGGACGAACGTCTTCAGATGAGAGAGGCAGTTGGAAGAGCCCAGGGAATTCCAGGTCTCGGCACAATCGCCAGTATCAGCCGACCAGGATGGAATGGACTGGAATTGAGTAAAAAACAATGTCAGTGTCCAGCATATCAATCCTCAATTTGCAGCCAAGTACAATTAGAAGTGCTAGAACAGATACCTACATTATCAATCTGGAATGTATAGCAATGAACAACAAGTACTGGAATAAGCTCATGTCCATATTACTATCTTGAACCACAATCGATAAACAAGTACAGGGATGAACAGGTATCGATATGACACGAATACTACCATGATGTGAAGCGTCTCAAGGCAAGGAAAGCATCTGAGCAGAGTGTGCAGCATCTTGACCTCCTTGTGGTGCGAAAACCGCACCTTGACAGCCAGTATCTTCAAACTTGGTAGTGTGGCGCTATCTCTCATAGTCATCCCAACCTGCCATTGAGGCAAATTAAACATGAGAACATTATTTGGTTGCACAATCATGTAACGAATTTAAGTGCAGATCACGAAAGTTACAAGACGCAGTTACCCTGATGACGGTGCCGCCAATCTCGAGCGTGTGGAGCTGGAGGTCTAAGAACCCGAGCACCTCCAGCCTGGGCGCGTGGACAATCTTGACGGGCCTCCTCCGCTCGGAAATGGGAACGCTTTCGAAGAGCAGGCGCTCCAGGCAGGGGGCATCGTCGACAATGATTTTACCAAAGGTGCATCCCCATTCCGACACCACAAGGAGGCTGCGGGACTTGATGCGGAGGCATGAAGGGTAGTTGTACGAGATGGCAAAGGAGAGGATCTTCAGTTCGGGGCAGTGTGCGAGCAAGGCGTCGAATTTCTTGTCTTCGACGATGGAGTGGAAAAGGCCGAGCTCGTGGAGGTTTGGGAAGGCGGGCCGGCGGTGAGCGGCGGGAATGTCGGGGAAGTGCCAGACGCCGATGTAGAGGCGGGTGAGGGAGGCACATCTGAGGATGTCTTCGGGGAGCGGCATGTTGATCGGCCAGGGGCGGTTGAAGAGGATGAGGTCCTGGATCTTCTTGGCGGCGAGGCTGGCGACGAGGCGCTGGAGCGCGTACTCCTGCTCGTAGAAGGAGGTGCGGGTGACGCGCACGGCTCGGACGGGGCCGGGGTGAGCGGCGACGCAGAGCGAGACGCTGCGCACGGCGCCGAACAGGCTGTGCCCTTCGGCGGCCCTGAAGTGGGCGTCGTCGACGAGGAGCGGGGTCGACGCCCACACGCAGCGCCAGCGGGTGGAGAGGACCATGGTGCGCGCGGCTTCCTTGGTGGGGAGGCGGGACATGATGTTGGAGAGCAGGTCGCGCGGGAGGCGGCTGAAGTGGTCCTGGCCGTCACCATCCCGCGCCGCCGGAAAGACGGCGGGCCCGTCGGAGTCGGAGGAGGTGAGGGAGAAGTGGTCGTCGTCGGAGTCGGAGGAGTCGTCGGCGTCGGGCGCGGGGACCAAGGGCGGGGGGAGGAAGGAGATGATTAGGGAGACAATGCAGTCCATGCGGTCTTGCGCGGACGGGCCCTCCAGCGCCATATTGTTGAAGTGCTCCTCAATGTCGGCGTAGGTCCTGAATTCGCCTCCTCCACCTCCACGTGCGGCGGCGGCCATGGCGGCGGAGGCGGGGCCGCTAGGGTTCTGTTGGGGTTCAGCGAGGCCAGCAAGTCTGAAAGGAATGGGGAATTTGGGAGGGGACTAGTGTGGGATGCCGGGGACCGTGGTGGACTGGCGGTAGTGGGTCAGTGGGGGCTTTCTGGTCTTCCCAGTGTTGTGAACTCGTGAAGAGATAATAACCATACTCTAGGCCCGAAGGGTTTGAATTTCCTGGGTTTTTTGACTTTTTTTTCCGCCTCGTGGTGTTTTGACGCGTGTCTTGCGGGTGTGTAATATATATTATGTCAGGTGAGCAAGTTCGCTTTTGATTAGTCCTTATATATTATATCAGGTGGGCAAGTTCGCTTTTGATTGGTCCTTATTGCTGTGGCCTTTTTTTTTTCTTCAAAAAGAAGAGATCCTGACATGTTTTTGCATGGACATGGCATCATTCTATGTTGAAAAACAAAAACAAAAACTGATGTGTCTGTCTACGGTTTGGTCTCCTTTTGCGTGGCATTTCTAGAAGAACTACATTTTTTTTTGAACTTTTTCTAGAAGAACTACATGGCTAAGTATTGAGTAATCTGCATGCACTTGTTTATTTACCAAGCGACACGCATGAGCTACTTTACAGCTATCCTCTACAGTACGCAAGTACATGATACTATATTAAGGAAACCCATCCCGTGTGGTCATACCCCCACTCGATCAGAGCCCAACGGCCCCATAAACAATAGGTCGAATTCTGTGGTTCGTTCAACTTGTTGTGGTCCTGTGACTGCTGATCGTTTCGCTTCGGGTTCTTCTTCTTCTGTTGATGCTGCTGGCGCTTGCGAAGTGTTGTCTACGCAAGTTTTCTCATGTTATGTCGAGCCTCCTTCTGGTGAGTATTTGTTTTTGTATCGGTGTATTATTTTCTGTTTGATTGTTCGATTTTCCCACTCATGTTAATTGTGCTCTTCGGTTTAGTTCCTGTTGTAGGGCACGGGCCAAAGTGCCCCGATTTGTCCCGATGTTCATGAATTGGAGGTGGCTACGAAGAGGAACGAGTAGAGCACGAAGAATATGAGGGAAAATCATAAGAGAAACACTCAAGAACAAGTCCAATCACACATCCACTAGACTAGCAACACATAAGATCCACAAGGTACAAGAACAACAAAGGGAAAGATACATGGTAAAGTTCATCCCAAATCCAAGAGGAGATGAGGTCTTGATGATCCTATGATGGGGATCCTTCCCTAGAAGGGGCCTTGAATCCACTAGGGGATCTTCTCCTTAGGAGGTCTTGATCTCCATGGGAGAGGGTAGATGAGCAAAGTACTCTCTAGATCATATCATATCCTTTGCTAACCCTAACAAATGACCTAGGTACGGAATATATAGTAGGTGGGAGGTAAGGGACGAAGTGGGGGCGAAAACAGGCAAAGACAGCCACCTCGCTGGGTAGCCCGTGCGCACGGGGTAAGTGAGGCCCGTGCGCACGGGGGTCCCGTGTGCATGGTATAGGCCCGTGCGCACGGGGTGCTACAGCGGAGAGGGGCCCGTGCGCACGGGGTATCCAGAGACTTTCTGGATAGGCCGTGCGCACGGGGTCGCTTAGGCAGGACTTCTTCTTCCAGCTGCAAGCCTCCGTCTTCCGTGCGGTCTTGGCGTGATTCCTCTTGGGTCTTGGGGAGATGTTGAGGTGTACATGGAGATGACCGTAGGATGCTCCGCATCATCCCCTCCCCCTTGGGAGAGATCCGTCCTCGGATCGGAAACCGCATCACCATGTAACCGGTAGGCATGGATGGACTTGCAGTTCTCCATGTTGTGGCATGAGTTGTCGTCCGGTGTCGCTGTCGTAGGAGCTTGTGGAAGTCGCGGACTTGAGCTCGTGGTGTAGGCGAAGATGCCGTACAGCCAAAGGCGAAGATGCCTATGTAGTGGATGAAGCCGTACCCTTGGAGTCGATGTCGAGGTACTTGAAGGCCCATCTTCAATGTCGGTCTTCCATCCAAGAGATGTATCATGTAGACAAGAAGGAGCAAACAAGAATGAAAGTTTGGCCCGTTCGATATGTGTATGTGGGGGTTGCTCAAAGGGAATGAGTTCACCTTTACGAGTTCCTCGAAAATGTTGGTGTCGTGCATCGCGTATGCCTTCTCATGACCAATATGTCTCGTGACGGCACCGCCTTGTGAATCCTTCAAAACGAAAGAATATGACAAACACTCGGAAAAACAAATGATGTTAGCGTGAATGCAAAACCAATCATTCGTGCGGTGATATACCCAACAAGTGTCGTCATCCATCTTATCATAAGAAGGAACAAGATAATGTGGCATGGTATGGAAGCATATGATGTGAGTACAACCAAAGACATTAAGCTCAATCAAACAAGCATGCATCACAAGTGAGATGTCCAAGTCTCCAAGATCAATAAGCATAGCATGGTTGCACTCACTACAAGTGGATATGAGAGATGCAACTAACGGAGACAAGGGACAATGAGCATTATAAATCATGTGAGAGGCAAGAACATATAAGCCATCAACCCAATGAAACGAGCAAGTATGAATCATGGGTGATGCAACAAAGCAAGCAATCATAGTGATCAAGTTATGCAAACTAGTAGTGCGAAGATGCAACATACTAGAGGTCATCATAGAAATCATGTCATGTGTGCAAATAGTAGGAATACATAGTGCACATGACATATCAAAAGCATGAGAACAAGATATGAGTAATGTATCATCATTGTATTGGTAAGAAGTTATATGTAAATAGCGAAGGAACATCATGACTCTCCCAACACAAGAATCAACAATAGCATGGGGCACAAGGTAAACATGGCAATAGCAACAAGGATCTCCACCAAGCATGCAAATACACATAGAAATAGTGGAATGGTAAATCATGGGTAAATGCAAGCAAGGGTCACAATTGCATGGCAAAGGCATTGAAGGAGGCATAACATGCAAAGTGAACACAGTAAAATGAGCATAAGGTGACAAGTGGTAAATAGCTCATAGCCGTGTGAGAGCCAAGTAAAAGTAATGCGCGTAGTCCTTGCACGAGGGAGATGGTCGGGTAAGCATTCCAAGCAATCCCAAAGCATCGTTGCTCTCAAGATCTCGTTTCGTCAACTCATGTGATTGAGAAGTTGACAAGTATTCGTGAGTACCTACACAAAACAAAGGCAAAGGGAAAATTGTGTGTGCGTGGTATATGTACACATCATCCATTATGATGCGCACGTGCATGTGTTGGTTAGCACAAAATATCCAATGCTCAAATAAATGAAATGCATGATATAGAAACATGTCATCCATCATGATTGGTTTGTTGTTATGTATAGCATAATGGAGACTCAAAGTGTGTAATGCATCACTTGAAACATCTAGAGCATTGTTATTCATGATATGCGGATGGTGCATACAATGGATGTAATCATGCGATGTACAATCATTTTCATGGCATGGCATATTATATGAATTGCACAAATTGCTCAAGGGAAGCATAGCAATATCATCGCAAGAGAAACAAATTCCAATGACCATGATCTTGTCATCTATGCCATAAGTGCAAATGGGATTGATTTTAATTGGATATGCATAGTTACTACGGTGAGTTTGTAAGGATGCAATATGAGAAATCTCACTCATAGCATATGACAAGTTTAATGGATTGTCGAACATGACGTGACCAATAGAATTTTCACAAGATATCCTATGGAGCATAGCATCACAACTAGGTACTTCGACATGCTCATCATCATATTCATCATAAATGGGTGGCACATCTAAGCATGTAGAAGACATAGCATGTGGTGAATCCGTAGGGTGATCAACATCATGGAAGCGATCATTGTAAGGATAGTCCACTAGTGGGACAAGCGAAGCACCTTCACCTATGTTACCTTTGGAGCTCCACCCATGTGGTGTAGGTGAGGTGGCAAAAATCAAAGTGTGATCCTCATTGATGATTGGCACTTCGTCTTGTAGGAGATCTAGCACCAAAGAAAACACACTTGAAGTAGAGGGTAAGTCGTTAGAAAGCATAGTGGCCTCACATGCCCTATCAACTACCTCACTCACTAAGTGTTGTGGCTCACTCACTCCCGCTAAAATGCTCTCACTCATATGGTTGGTCGAGTCACTGAAATGGTGGTGATGGCTCTCAACCTCACATAGGATATGCGGCATGTACTCATGTGTGGGGCTAGTGGTGGTCACTCTCATCCTCTCATAGGAAATGCACTCAATGTCACATATGTTGGAGTCACTCATCTCACTCATGTGGTGGTGGCTCTCCTCACATGGAAATTCGGTCATCTCGTCATATGTGGGTGTCGGAGAGATGTAGGTGCAAGCGTCTCCATATTCTACTTCGTCCGCCGCCTTGGTTGTGGGAGTAGTCCCATGGTCAACCTCGTCATCCATAACGCCTCCAAAGATGAATGCCATAGGATGTGGCAACTCATCGCTCTCCTCCAAGACCAAGGAGAGGGTCTCGTGTGCAGTCTCGTAGCTTGACTCGGAGTATGAGTCCCATGTGGGCATCGTCTTCATGTCGTCGAAGAGGTTCGTTCTCGTCGCCGTGGTCGAAGGGTATGGCCCATGCTCGACCGTCTTGTAGGAGGCCCATGTGATGTGGCACCTCGTTGCTCATCTCCATGACCGAAGGGAATTTCCAATGCTCGGCCATCGTCCTTGAGGGGCTTCCGAAGATGGAAGGGTCACCCTCGCTTGTACTTGGTCGCCGTGGACTTGGCGCCGAAGCTTCTTCTTGGTGGCGCTCGTCTCGCGGTCTTCTCGTAGCTTGATGTAGAGCTCGTTGGAACTTGTTGGTGTTCGCCTCTTGAGCATCTTCGTGTTGATGGTGACGTTGCCACACTTAACCTTGATGTCGATGGTGTGCGATGTCTTGAAGATGAGGACGTGGTCGAAGTGCACTTTCGTCGGTTGGGCGCTTCGAAGATGTGCTACTTGGTCGCCGCCGTCTTGAAGATGACGAAGGGGAAGAAGCCCATGTAGCTGATGAAGTCGCAGTCTTGGGGTCGCTGTCGATGTTCTGTATGGCTCGTGCGGACGGGGGTGTAGGAGGCCGTGTGCACGGGGTCCCGTGTGCACGGGGGTCGCTGGCCCGTGTGCACGGGGTTGGCAGAGAAGCCAACATGCTCCCGGAAGGCTGCTCTTCCGTTCTTGAGTTGCGCCCTTGATGAACTTGATTGTCCTGGTCTTGTCGGTGTCGATGCCGGTGTGTCCTTGCCGAAGATGGTAGCTCGGGAGTCTTTTCACTTGAGCGTCTTCTTGAAGATGATGAAGACCTCTTGTCGGTGTTGATGAGTGCCTTGAGCTCCTCCATGTACTTGTCCATCTTGGCGTCGATGAAGTTCTTCATGGCATCGAACTCGTCGTCGTGGTTGTCGTCGAAGACCGGAGATGATGTGCTTGGCCTATCCATCACAAGACTCAAGCAAAGGTGAGTAGGAAATGAGATAAACAATACCAAGCTACCTTTTCCCAAAGTTGAGAATGTATCCCGTTTCACTCAATGTGAAATGAAAGAATAGTGGAATTGGTACTGGACTTGTTCACTCACACCTACAAAGTAAAGCTTATCGAGTGGCTTGGTTAGGACAAGTGGCACAAATTCATGCAAATTGAAGTCCAAGATATGTAAATGTTGAAATAAATCCAAAGGACTCAAAATGCAAAGCAAGTGATCAACAAAAAAGAGGAGGGCAATAAAGAAACACACACGGTGGGATAATGGGGCTTGTGCAACTATAGGGATGAGCAATACAAAATTGCCTAACGAAGACTAAGCTCGTGTTGCACAAACACAAGGAGAGACGCTAGCTTGATTGCACGTTTGGGCACGATTCACCACTTGGCACCAACCTATATGTATGCAAGCAAAACGTTTCTTATTCCATGTATCCTCATGCACAAGTATCTCTTTTCATGCTCAACACTCTTTTACTTATAAGCTTTTGATCTTTCCTTTTCTTGCTTAAAAGCTTTTTTTTCTCTTCCTTTCCACTATGCTTAATGAGCCTCAACCAAACACATGAGATACGTATCACAAGATATGCACGGGAGCAAGCAATTGCACTATATGATATATCAAATGATGCAACAATATGATATCGTATCACTAAGGTGCACAAGTTTTCGCGAAGCCCGGCAATACTCGGATAGCTAGTCTCAATAGGTATGAAGGTATTCGCAAAGATGGTGGGGCTATCAAGATGTAATGGCAAGGAAGGAAAAGTTTATGACGGAATGGATACCTTCGTTACACTTAACCTTTCACGAAGTCGGGGGTATCCGGCCTTGCTTCCGGTTGAAGATGGTCTCAAAGGATGGATGGTCGTCGTCGATGCGAAATGTCGTGGTGGATGTAGTCGATGTATCGATACAAGTCGCCGGTGGTGATGAAGATGTAACCGTCCCTAAGTAGCCGAAACACCTTAGGAGACTCAAATCACAACTCAAGCAACCACAAATGCAAAGGAAACCAAACTGGGTTAGGTTGCGGAAGTTTATGGTGGTGGTGCGGAAGTTATGGCGGAGGACCTATGCAAAGATGCAAAAATGCACAAAATTTGATGGAGTCAAATGGTGGTAAAACCAAGATGAGCAGCTCGGGCACGTCGCTAGCTTTTCAACGAGCCAAAGAACACCCAAATCGGAGTTCGGAAGTGGGAGATATGGTCGAAATAGTGAAGCGGTGCTGGCTGATCCTGGGAGGGCCGTGCGCACGGGGTCTAAGGCCCGTGGACACGGGGTCCCGTGCGCACGGTACACGGGCCGTGGGCACGGGGTGTCCAGAGACGTGTCGGGGGCCCGTGGGCACGGGGTGGGGAGCCCGTGGGCACGGGGGTGGCGGAAAAATTGCGATTTCAACTCCAAATTCGAAGGGGGAAAAGAAAAATTGGGCTATGGGGACGCAATAGGAGATGGATCTACTTGCTAAACACCAGATCCACGGATCAAAATCAACAAAAACGCACTAGGAACAACAAATCACAAAAAAATTGGTATGGCTCTTTTTGTGGGGAATTTTTGAAATTGGCAAGAAAAATTTGAACTAAAGGCTAGAACATGGGGGGTAGGGCTCCAAATTCGTGTCAACGTGGCTCATGATACCAAGATGTTGTAGGGCACGGGCCAAAGTGCCCCGATTTGTCCCGATGTTCACGAATTGGAGGTGGCTATGAAGAGGAACGAGTAGAGCACGAAGAATATGAGGGGAAATCACAAGAGAAACACTCAAGAACAAGTCCAATCACACATCCACTAGACTAGCAACACATAAGATCCACAAGGTACAAGAACAACAAAGGGAAAGATACATGGTAAAGTTCATCCCAAATCCAAGAGGAGATGAGGTCTTGATGATCCTATGATGGGGATCCTTCCCTAGAAGGGGCCTTGAATCCACTAGGGGATCTTCTCCTTAGGAGGTCTTGATCTCCATGGGAGAGAGTAGATGAGCAAAGTACTCTCTAGATCATATCATATCCTTTGCTAACCATAACAAATGACCTAGGTACGGAATATATAGTAGGTGGGAGATAAGGGACGAAGTGGGGGCGAAAACAGGCAAAGACAGCCACCTCGCTGGGTGGCCCGTGCGCACGGGGTAAGTGAGGCCCGTGCGCACAGGGGTCCCGTGTGCACGGTACAGGCCCGTGCGCACGGGGTGCTACAGCGGAGAGGGGCCCGTGTGCACGGGGTCATTGGGGCCCGTGCGCACGGGGTATCCAGAGACTTTCTGGATAGGCCGTGCGCACGGGGTCCAACAGGCCCGTGGGCACGGGGTCGCCTGGGCAGGACTTCTTCTTCCAGCTGCAAGCCTCCGTCTTCCGTGCGGTCTTGGCGTGATTCCTCTTGGGTCTTGGGGAGATGTTGAGGTGTACATGGAGATGACCGTAGGATGCTCCGCATCAGTTCCAATCTTTGATGATGACCGGCTACGGCAGTTGGAGGCCTCTGGCGCCGGCTGGAGATACGGCGTGGCAAGCGACCTTTGGATTCGCCATCTGGTCAGTGTTTGGTTGGTTGTTGTTTTGTTTGTATTGGTGTGATCTTCTTTTGGTTTTGCTTTGTTCTGATTTTCGTAATTTTTGCAGCTGATTTACTGAGGTATACTGCTCAGAGGGTTGACCGTTTGATTGATCCTTACTTTGCTTCCTTTAGGGTTGCGTCTGATGTGGAAAATCAAAGACCACGCGTTGTCCCATAAAAAAGATCAAGCATGGAACAAACACTATACTTTTTAATGTAAAATATTTCCGCACAGCAGCTATAGCATGTACAATAAATAAATAAAAGCTTTACCAATAAATAAAAATTACGCTTCATAAAGTGTAGAAATGAGTGTCACCGGCTCACTTGCGTATCTCACCGGCTCACTTACGTGTCTCCGTCACGTACACACAACCACTGAGTAAGCAACGTACATGCATGCATAAAGCATACGTGGTTGATACGTCTCTATCGTATCTACTTTTCCAAACACTTTTGCTCTTGTTTTGGCCCCTAATTTGCATGATTTGAATGGAACTAACCCGGACTGACGCTGTTTTCAGCAGAATTGCCATGGTGTTGTTTTTTGTGCAGAAATAAAAGTTCTTGGAATTGGATGAAACTTTTTGGAGAATTTTTATGAAATAAATAAAAATTACTGGAACCAAGACCCACTGGAGGGGGGCCACCCAGTGCCCACGAGGCACCAGGGCGCGCCAACCCCCTGGCGCGCCCTGGTACCTCGTGGGGCCCACGTGGCTCCGTCTGACCTAATTCCAACGCTATAAATTCACAATTCCAGAGAAAAATAAATAAGAGATGAAGTTTTATTGCGTTTCACAATACGGAGCCGCCGCCACTTCCGGCATCGTCATCATCAACCATCCTTCATCACCAATTTCATGATGCTCACCGCCGGGAGTGAGTAATTTCTTCGTAGGCTTGCTGAACGGTGATGAGTTGGATGAGATTTATCATGTAATCGAGTTAGTTTTGTTAGGGCTTGATCCCTAGTATCCACTATGTTCTGAGATTGATGTTGCTATGACTTTGCTATGCTTAATGTTTGTCACTAGGGCCCAAGTGCCATGATTCCAGATCTGAACCCTTTATGTTTTCATGAATATATTTGTGTTCTTGATTCGATCTTGCAAGTTATACGCACCTGCTATGTGTTATGATCCGCATACCCCAAGGTGATAATAATTGGGATTCTTTCCGGTGATTGCCGTAGTTTGAGGAGTTCATGCATTCACTAAGTGCTAATGCTTTGTTCCGGTTCTCTATTAAAAGGATGCCTTAATATCCCTTAGTTTTCTTATGGACCCCGCTGCCACGGGAGGGTAGGACAAAAGATGTCATGCAAGTTCTTATCGCAAGCACGTATGACTATATACGAAATACATGCCTACATTACATTGATGAATTGGAGCTAGTTCTGTGTCGCCCTAGGTTATGACTGTTACATGATGAATGTTATCCAACGAATATCACCGATCCAATGCCTACGAGTTTTTCACATATTGTTCTTGCTAAGTTACTACTGTTGCTACTACTGTTACAATTGCTACTACTATTGCTGCTACCGTTACTGTTACCGTTACTTTTATTGCTACTGCTATCAAACTATCATACTACTGTGCTACTGATCACTCTGCTGCAAATATTTAGCCTCAGGTGTGGTTGAATTGACAACTCAACTGCTAATACTTGCAAATATTATTTGGCTCCCCTTGTGTCGAATCAATAAATTTGGGTTGAATACTCTACCCTCAAAAACTGTTGCGATCCCCTATACTTGTGGGTTATCAAGACCTTTTTCTGGCGCCGTTGCCGGGGAGCATAGCTTTATTTGCTAAGTCACTTGGGATTTATATCTGTTGATCACTATGAAGAATCTGAAAGACGCTAAGACCAAGATCGTTTCCTCTAAGACGAGGGGGGGGTAAGGAATTGTCATCTAGCTCTGCACTTGATTCACCTTCTGTTTTGAGTAGACTTGCAACACCACCACATGCTATTAATTCTGATATGTCACAAGTTATTGATAATACCACTTCTGCTCTGAATGATACTCATGATGATGCTAGCACTATGCCTGATAATATTGTGCCACTTGGTGAATTTCTTACTGAACAAATTGCTAAAGCTAAAGAAATTGAAAATGTTGAAACTCTTGAGAATTTTGATTCACCTATTATGCCTAGCTCTCCTACTAGAGTTGAAATACCTGATGAACATTGCTTTGATAGGGAGACGTCTAGAGCCATCCTTGCTTGTAATGATAGACATGAAGTTATAAAGTTGCTTGCTGAAATGAAAGAAAAATCTATGAGGGAGAGAATGAAATATGATCCTAAGTTTGCTACCTCTCCCATATTCGTTACTGATAAGGATTATGAATTCTCTATCGATCCAGAGTTAATTACTTTGGTTGAATCTGATCCTTTCCATGGCTATGAAACTGAAACCGTTGTGGCACATCTTACTAAATTAAATGATATAGCCACCCTATTTGCTCATGAGGAAAAAATTCGCTATTACTATATTCTTAAGTTGTTTCCTTTCTCATTAAAGGGTGATGCTAAAGAATGGTATAATACTCTTGCTCCTGGATGTGTGCGTAGCCCCCGGGATATGATTTATTACTTCTCTGAAAAATATTTTCCTGCTCACAAGAAACAAGCTGCCTTACAGGAAATATTTAACTTTGTGAAAATTGAAGAAGAGAATCTCCCTCAAGCTTGGGGGAGGCTTCTCCAATTACTTAATGCTCTGCCTGATCATCCTCTTAAGAAAAATAAAATACTTGATATCTTCTATAATGGACTAACCGATGCTTCTAGGGACTACCTAGATAGTTGTGCGAGTTGTGTTTTTAGGGAACGGACTATTGAACAAGCTGAGGAATTATTGAATAATATATTAAAGAATGATAATGATTGGACACTTCCTGAACCACCGCCTAAACCCACTCTGAAGAAGAGGAGTATTTTATATCTCAGTCCTAAAGATATGCAAGAGGCAAAGAAATGTCAGAAGGAAAAAGGTATCAAAGCTGAAGATGTTAAGAATTTACCACCTATTGAAGAAATACATGGTCTTGACACACCGCCACAGGTAGTAGAGGTAAATTCTCTTATAAAATTTGATGAAGGTGATATTCCTTATAACAAACCTCCTAGTCAATGTTTGTATGAATTTGACAACTACATTATTAAGCAAGATCACTTCAATGCAAATGTTATGAAACAATTGAAACGAAATGCCTATATGATTGATCGCTTGAGTGACTTGTTATTTAGAATTGCTAATGATGTTAAAGGTGTGAGTAAACATGCATCTATGGTTCAAACCCAATTAAAGCAAGTTGCTAAATCTCAAAGTGAATTGCTCAATGAAATGAATAACAATATAAATGATCATGCTGTTAGAGTAATGACTAGAGGAGGTAGAATGACTCAGGAACCACTTTATCCTGAAGGTCATCCAAAAAGAATTGAACAAGATTCTCAAAGAATTAGTGATGGTGCACCTAGTCCATCTAAAAAGAAAAAGAAAAAGAAAAATGATAGGACTTTGCATACTTCTAGTGAATCCGAGGTAGAAAAACCCTTGGAGGATAGTAATGATGTTTCTATTTCTGATACTGAAACACAGTCTGGTAATGAACAACCACTCGATGATAATAATAATGATGATGCTCATGTGGATACCCAACCAGATAATGATAAAGAACCTGATAATGATGTTGAAATAGAACCTGCTGTTGATCTTGATAACCCACCTTCTAAAAATAAACGTTATGATAAAAGAGACTTCGTTGCTAGAAAACATGGTAAAGAAAGAGAACCATGGGTTCAAAAACCCATGCCCTTTCCTCCTAAACCATCTAAGAAAAAGGATGAGGAAGAATTTGAACGCTTTGCTGAAATGCTTAGGCCAGTCTTTTTGCGTACTCGTTTGACTGATATTATAAAGATGCCTCCTTATGCTAAATACATGAAAGACATTGTCACAACACTAGTAGAAAACAGGGCATCGGTCCACCCCTGAGAAGCCCATTAGTCCCGGTTCACTCACGAACCGGGACCCATGGGGGCATCGGTCCCGGTTCGTGAGGCCAGGGCGCCGGCCGGGCCTCGTGGGCCATTGGTCCCGGTTCGTCTGACCCCTTTTGTCCCGGTTCTAGACACGAACCGGGACCAATGCGCCTCGCTCCTGGCCCACAACCATTGGTCCCGGTTTGTGGCTGGAACCGGGACTAAAGGTGACCCCTTTTGTCCCGGTTCCAGCCACGAACCGGGACCAATGCGCCTCGCTCCTGGCCCACAACCATTGGTCCCGGTTTGTGGCTGGAACCGGGACCAATGGTTGGCCTATATATAGCCCCCGCCCGCGAGCAGAGCAATGCATTGCTCTGTTTTTTTGCCCGGCCGTGGGAGAGCTTTTGTGGTGCTCTAGCTCACCTCCTATGCACATGAGGTGTTCGATGAAATGCCCGAGCCACACTTAAGCTTTCTCCTCTCGAAGCTCCTTGTCCAAGCTCCATTTTCCTCAAGATTTGTCTAGGTTTGGCGGTCCGTCCTGTCCCGTCCCCGTCCTCACCGCCGTCGATCGCCCGCGCCCATCTCGGCGCCGACAACACCATGGTTAGCCTCTTCTTCTTATCTTCTTTCTAAAAGAAAAAAGTTCTTACTTGTGTGTTTTAATTAGATGCTCTAGAGAGTTATATGTTGTTCAATAATAAGAACTATATAACGCACGCAGATGAACCGACAATGGATGTACGGTGACCGACGCACCTCCGAGTATATTAAGGGCCTGCATAATTTTCTCGAAGCGGCTGAGGCAAACAAGCAGAATGGTTTTATGCATTGTCCATGTACTGTCTGTGAGAATACGAAGGCTTTCTCCAACTCTAAAACCCTTCACTTCCACCTGCTTGAGAAGGGTTTTATGCCACACTATAATGTTTGGACCAAGCACGGAGAAAGAGGGGTTATGATGGAAGACAACGAAGAAGAAGAGGATGATGACAACTACCCGCCCCCTGAATACGGTGATGCTGCAATGGGGGAAGCTGAAGATCAAGAGGAACCAGACGATGTGCCCGATGATGATCTTCGCCGAGTCATTGTTGATGCACAGAGAGAATGCGAAAGTGAAAGGGAGAAGTTGAAGTTCGATCGCATGTTAGAGGATCAAAAAAAGGGTTGTACCCAAATTGCGAAGATGACAACAGAAAGCTCGGTACCACACTGGAATTGCTGCAATGGAAGGCAGACAATGGTGTATCTGACAAGGGATTTAGTTCGCTGCTGAAAATAATGAAGAAGAAGCTTCCAAAGGATAACGAATTGCCCGGCAGTACGTACGAAGCAAAGAAGGTTCTATGCCCTCTAGGATTGGAGGTGCAGAAGATACATGCATGCCCTAATGACTGCATCCTCTACCGCAGTGAGTACGAGGATTTGAACGCATGCCCGGTATGCGGTGCATTGCGGTATAAGATCAGACGAGATGACCCTGGTGATGTTGAGGGCGAGCGCCCCAGGAAGAGGGTTCCTGCCAAGGTGATGTGGTATGCTCCTATAATACCACGGCTGAAACGTCTGTTCAGAAACAAAGAGCATGCCAAGTTGATGCGATGGCACAAAGAAGACCGTAAGAAAGACGGGAAGTTGAGAGCACCCGCTGACGGGTCGCAGTGGAGAAAAATCGAGAGAAGGTGGGGGGACTTTGCAGGTGACGCAAGGAACGTATGGTTTGGTTTAAGTGCAGATGGCATTAATCCTTTTGGGGAGCAGAGCAGCAATCATAGCACCTGGCCCGTGACTCTATGTATCTATAACCTTCCTCCTTGGTTGTGCATGAAGCGGAAGTTCATTATGATGCCAGTGCTCATCCAAGGCCCTAAGCAACCCGGCAATGACATTGATGTGTACCTAAGGCCATTAGTTGAAGAACTTTTACAGCTGTGGAATGGAGAAGGTGTACGTGTGTGGGATGAGCACAAACAGAAGGAATTTGACCTACATGCGTTGCTGTTTGTAACCATCAACGATTGGCCTGCTCTCAGTAACCTTTCAGGACAGACAAACAAGGGATACCACGCATGCACACACTGTTTAGATGACACCGACAGTATATATTTGGACAAATGCAGGAAGAATGTGTACCTAGGGCATCGTCGATTTCTTCCGACCAACCATCAATGTCGAAAGAAAGGAAAGCATTTCAAAGGTGAGGCAGATCACCGGAAGAAGCCCGCCCTCTGTACTGGTGATCACATACTTGATATGGTCAATGATTTACAAGTAATCTTTGGAAAGGGTCCTGGCGGACTATCTGTTCCGACTGACGATGCGGGACGCGCACCCATGTGGAAGAAGAAATCTATATTTTGGGACCTACCCTATTGGAAAGACCTAGAGGTCCGCTCTGCAATCGACGTGATGCACATGACGAAGAATCTTTGCGTGAACCTGCTAGGCTTCTTGGGAGTGTATGGGAAGACAAAAGATACACCGGAGGCACGGGAGGAACAGCAACGTGTGCATGAAAAAGACGGCATGCATCCAAAGCAGTATGAAGGTCCTGCCAGCTACGCTCTTACCAAAGAAGAGAAGGAAATCTTCTTTGAATGCCTGCTCAGTATGAAGGCCCCGTCTGGCTTCTCGTCGAATATAAAGGGAATAATAAATATGGCAGAGAAAAAGTTCCAGAACCTAAAGTCTCATGACTGCCACGTGATTATGACGCAACTGCTTCCGGTTGCATTGAGGGGGCTTCTACCGGAAAACGTTCGATTAGCCATTGTGAAGCTATGTGCATTCCTCAATGCAATCTCTCAGAAGGTGATCGATCTAGAAATCCTGTCAAGGTTAAGGAGTGATTTGGTGCAATGTCTTGTTAGTTTCGAGCTGGTGTTCCCACCATCTTTCTTCAATATCATGACGCACGTCCTAGTTCATCTAGTCGACGAGATTGTCGTTCTGGGCCCTGTATTTCTACACAATATATTCCCCTTTGAGAGGTTCATGGGAGTCTTAAAGAAATATGTTCGTAACCGCGCTAGGCCAGAAGCAAGCATCTCCATGGGCCATCAAACAGAGGATGTCATTGGGTTTTGTGTTGACTTCATTCCTGACCTTAAGAAGATTGGTCTCCCTCAATCGCGGTATGAGGGGAGACTGACTGGAAAAGGCACGCTAGGAGCGGACTCAATAATATGTAGGGACGGGCATTCTTGGTCTCAAGCACACTACACAGTTCTACAGAATTCTACCTTGGTGACCCCGTATGTCGATGAACACAAGAATATTCTGCGCTCCAAACACCCGGAGCAGTGTGATGACTGGATTACATATGAACACATCAGGACTTTCGGCAGTTGGTTGCAAACACGTCTCATGGGTGACAACACTGTTTCTGATGAGCTGTACTCGTTGGCCAGGGGACCATCTTCGACTGTATTGACTTACAAAGGGTACGAGATAAATGGGAATACATTTTACACGATCGCCCAAGATCAAAAGAGCACCAACCAAAACAGCGGTGTCCGCTTTGATGCAGCAACCAAGAGGGGAAAGGACACATATTATGGTTACATAGTGGACATATGGGAACTTGACTATGGACATGATTTCAAGGTCCCTTTGTTTCAGTGCAAATGGGTTAATCTGTTAGGAGGCGGGGTACAGGTAGACCCACAGTACGGAATGACAACAGTGGATCTCAACAATCTTGGGTACACAGACGAACCATTCGTCCTAGCCAATGATGTGGCGCAGGTTTTCTATGTGAAGGACATGTCTACCAAACCGAGAAAAAGAAAAGATAAGGAAGCGAATACATCATATGATGAGCCAAAGCGCCACATAGTTCTTTCAGGAAAAAGAGACATCGTGGGGTTGGAGGGCAAGACAGACATGTCTGAAGATTATGAAAAGTTTCATGAAATTCCTCCCTTCAAAGTCAAGGCTGACCCAAGCACCCTGTTAAACGATGAAGATTATCCATGGTTACGGCGCAATAAGCAAAGGACACAAGCGAAGAAAAAGTGAAGACTTTCTCTCCACAACTATATCATTGCAGTTACATGTGAAGAAATTAAATGCCTTTTGTAACAGATGAGTTTTCGTCCGAAACCCTGATACTTCGAAAGAGATTGTCCATTTTGTACACGAAGTGCATCCAGTTTTTGCCGTAACCCTCTCAACTTTTTAGCACATGCTATGTGGGTGAAATGATGATACCATGCCAACTTTCAACCTGTTCAGAGTTCATTTGTAGTGCTTTTCAATTTCAGGGTCATTTAGCTTAAAAAATCAGTAAATGCATGAAAAATAGGAAATGAAGTCAGAAAGGGTTGAAAATTGATGATGTGGCTTTGAATGGTGCATTTTGAACACACAAAAAGTCTGGAGTTCAAATAAGTTCAAAAAAATGAAATCCCTTTGTAACAGATGAGTTTTCAACCGAAACCCTGATACTTCGAAAGAGATTGTCCATTTTGTACATGAAGTGCATCCAGTTTTTGCCGTAACCCTCTCAACTTTTTAGAACATGCTATGTGGGTGTAATGATGATACCATGCCAACTTTCAACCTTTTCAGAGTTCATTTGAAGTGCTTTTCAATTTCAGGGTCATTTAGCTCAAAGAATGAACTAATAGCAAAAAGAATGAACTAGAAAACCTTTATGAAACTCTAATAGCAAAAATAATGAACTAAAAATAATTAATTAAAAAATTCTGTTATGATCAACTAAAATAAAACTATAATATTCTTCAATAGCAAAAAGAATCAACTAAAAAGCTTTTATAAAACTCTAATAGCAAAAGGAATCAACTAAAATAACAAAATCTGTTTTTGGTTAAAACAGACATTTGAAATTACCTAAAAATTACCAAATTGAATATAATGATAAAACACAGTAATATTAAATAGCAGGAAAAAGAATCACTCAAAAATCTTTTTTTATAGTAAAGTTATTCACAAACTAGTGATTCACACCAATTTAAAAGAATTCAAATTTAAACTATTCAAATTTGGAAACTAATGGCACTAACAGAAAGTTTATAATTTTTGTGACCTAAAAGCAAAAAGAATCACTGAAAAACTGTAAGTAGAAACAAAAGAAAATAAATAAAGCAAAAAATAAAAGAAAAAAAGTAGAATTTTTTTTTAAAAAATGCCGCCTAGTGGGCCACCATGGCCTGAATACGACTAGAAACCCAACCATCTAGTTGGGCCAGGATTCAGGCCCGCAGAAGGCCCAGAAGGTCCACAGGCAGAGGTGTGCGCGACTAGGCCCGTAAGCCTGCAGTTGAGAGGAGCTCGAGAGGGCTGGCGCAGCAGCGCTTATAAACCACTCTTGAGCCCTCTCAGCTAGCGAGGTGGGACTAAACTTTTGGCCCCGGGCAGCACCACCCTTTAGTCCCGGTTGGTGGCACCAACCGGGACCAATGCCCACCTTTGGTCCCGGTTGGTGGCACCAACCGGGACCAATGCCACCCTTTAGTCCCGGTTGGTGCCACCAACCGGGACCAAAGGTCTCTGCTTCCCGCCCTTTGGGCTGACGAAAAGAGACCTTTGGTCCCGGTTGGTGGCACCAACCGGGACTAAAGGTGGGCATTGGTCCCGGTTGGTGGAACCAACCAGGACCAAAGGTCTCCCTATATAAGAGGGGAGTTGGGAAAATTTGCCAGTTTCCCCCGACGACGCCGAGCACATCGACGCCGCCAGGCTGCCCGAGCTCGCCGTCGACGCCCTCGCCGCCCTCTGCCCCGTCGACGCCGTCAGGCTGATCCTCGTCGCCATCGCCGCCGAGCCCCCGCTGCCTCGACGCCCTCGACGCCCTCTGCCCCGACGCCGGCGCCGCTCCCCGCGCCTCTGCTGCCCCGACGCCGCCCGCCATGCCCCCCTGCCCCTGCCCCGACGCCACCCCCAGTGAGCCCCCCCCTTCCCCCGCGCCGCCGCCACTGCTCTGCTTGCCGCGCCGTGCCCCTGCTCTGCTTGCCGCGCCGCCGCCGCCACCGCCGCCCCGGCCGGATCTGCCTTTTTTTTTGTATGTATATGCAGTATGTATGTATGTAGGTATGGATGCTGTATGTATGTATGTATATGCAGTATGTATGTATGGATGGATGATCCATAGAAAGTTTTTATATATGCATTGATACAATTTTATTTTTGTTCATAGATTTTTTTTGTTCATAGATGTATGTTTTTTTTGTTTATAGAAAGTTTTTATATATGAGCAATGATGATCCATAGAAAGTTTTTATATATGCATTGATATATGAGCAATGATGATCCATAGAAAGTTTTTATATATGCATTGATACAATTTTATTTTTGTTCATAGAATTTTTTTTGTTCATAGATGTATGCTTTTTTTTTATAGAAAGTTTTTGTCATGAGGGGGGACGTCGGACATGCATGAGAGAGAGGCGGTCCGCTCGTCGGACATGTCATGTGGATTTTTTTTTGTTCATATAGAAAACTCTGGTAACTTCGACATGAGGGGGGGAGACGTCGATCAACCCCCTCCCGCCCCTACCCGTAAAAGTTAAAATGTTCATATATTCAAAATGAGTTAAAATGAGTTAAAAGTTACTTACTCCCGGTCCGCTCGCCCGACCAACTCTCGAGGACACCTGTACCCCCTCCCCGATAACTTCGACATGAGGGGGGACGTCGGACATGAGGGGTGAGCGTCGTTGTCGTCTACCCCCTCCCCGATAACTTCGACATGAGGAGGGACGTCGGACATGACATGAGGGGTGAGCGTTGTTGTCGTCTACCCCCTCCGGTAACATAGATAACTCCGGTAACATAGATTTATCAAGAATACCCCCATTATGGATGTGCACAAGTTGATCCAATTTTTTTCTGATCTCATCTATATATATATTCTTCTATATTTGCAGAAACTATGGATCAAAGAGACTTGGAACAAGAAAAGTTGTTGGGGGAGATAATCCTCGCCGGAGGTGATGCTGTCTTGTCGTTTCTCAACGACACCGATGGAACAATGGAGGAGGAAGGACATGATCATGATGGCTCCGGTGACATGATCATGATGGCTCTGGAGGTGCTGACTAGCTAATTGATGCATTAATTGTTTTGGTATGTACATATATTAACTCTTCTTTCTTCTTTTATAGCCCTCCGGATCGAGCCAAACTTCGGTAACGAGACGAGGCCCGAAGAAGAGGTTGCGCAAGGATGAAAGGTTCACGATCACAGCACTCGCGGACGATGGCCTACCGATTGAACCCAAGCGGACCAAGGACGCATTTTCTGCTCAGTGCGGAGCTATTGTTAGGGACAACATCCCGATCAGCATCAAGCAATGGAATAAGCCTAAGGATGACGCCCCTGAAGGTGATTATGTCATCGATAGACAGAAAGATGATCTTTGGACCTTGCTGAAGGCAAATTTCACCCTACCGCCAGAGGAGGATCCGAATAAGCCCGTTATAGAACCACTGGTCAAGGCGTGTGCTCTTAAGAAGATGGCAGATCTATTCAGGAGGTGGAAGAAGGAGTTGAAATCAAAGTTTGTCGACAAAGGTGAGACTCCAGAATTCATCGGCCGATTTGAGAAGATAAGAGATCACTGGCCCGCATTTGTGGCCTACAAGACATCAGACAAGAGTAAGAAAATGTCAGAGACAAACAAGAACAACGCTGCAAAGAAGCAGTATCACCATCACACGGGGTCAGGTGGCTACCTCAAAGCCCGGCCGTTGTGGGACAAAGCTGAGAATGACCTGATTGCTAAAGGGGTCGAACCAGAGACATTGAACTGGCCAGACCGTTCAAGGACTTGGTTCTTCGGGGTTGGGGGAACTTTGGACCCTGAAACAGGGAAGTGCCGTTGGACGGACGAGCAACTTGCAATACCCGTCATGAAGCTTCAGAAGTATATCACCGCAGTGCAGGAAGGGGCGTTCATTCCCGACAGAGAGAAGGACGAGCTGACTGAGGCCCTAGGGAATGCTGAGCACCCTGGACGAACACGAGGCACACCAGGCTCCGTTCCGTGGAAGTTTGGGTTTCCCGACGCAGGCGGTTACAGAAGCCGGGAGAGAAATAGGAAAGCGGAGCTGAGCGACATGCAGAAGATGAGTGCAAGACTACAAAAGCTAGAGGAAGCTGAGAGCCAGCGAGCTGCCGGCCAACTATCTCAGCGGCACGAAGCTACCCCAGAAGCTACCCCGCCATCTCAGCGGAGAAGCAGCGTGGCTTCCATGGAGCCCGTTCAGACTGACTTCACGGAGCCTATCTACCCCGTGGATACTATCACGGAGGCTCAAAATTGCGAGCTTATGACGAAATGCCATAACCTCACTTTCAAGGCGGCTCTCGTCTCTGTTGCACCTCCTCAACCCAACGGAACTTTTCACTGCCTTCCGATTCCACATGGCTATGCTGTTGTGATGGTGGATGAAGTAATGGAGGGATTTGAGGAGCTCGAGCTTTACCACTCTACAGGTGAAGGGGAGAATCAGCTGGTTCGTGCTCTGAGGAGTACATGTCTATGGCAGAAGGAGTACATCAAGCTTCCAAACTGGACGCCTCCGCCTCCTCCTCCTCCTCCGGCGAGTCAGGGCACTCCGCCTCCTCCTCCTCCTCCTCCTCCTCCGGCGAGTGATCAGGGCACTCCGCCTCCTTCTCCGGCTCCTCCGACGCATGAGGGCACTCCGCCTCCTCCTTCGCCTACTCCGGCGCGTCGGAGCACTCCGCCTCCTTCTCCGCCTCGTCAGCAACGACGGGAGAGAGACGCCGCCGCTCCGGCGGCTAGCAGTACAAGCAGAGGCGGGAGGCAATTCAGATACGGTCCATCTCTCAAGCCTGTGGAAAAGTTACCATATGAGAGGACCGAGCAGGAAAACGAGGACATATGTCGTGCCCAAGTGAGGGACCATTTTGCAAAGAAAACTCCACCTCCAAAGGAGAAGCTAGATCCGGTGAAAGTGAAGCGCACTATCGATGCCCTGAAGCGACCACCACCGCCTCCGCCGGATTCCAACTATGTCCGCATTCTTAAAAAGACATATGAAGAAGCGCGGCGGTCGGGAAGTACTTCCAGTGATGCAAGGTTAGCAGAACGAAGAAGTGGGAAAACAATTCCCCAGCTCGGCGAACAGGAGAAGAAATCGTGCCCCCCGCTCAAGGTGTCTAGCGATATCGTCGCTAATCATCCGGGGATGGTGCCTGGTACCAATCCTGGTGATTACTTGGGGGATGATGTAATTTTTCAAACGGTTGAGGTAACAAAAGAAGAATATAAATACGTGCACGGGAAGCCTCTCGTCAAACCTGATCATCCTCCTCTAACAACGATGATGTACAAATTGCATGAGTGGTACATGAAAACCTGCAGGGAGTCTGGGAGAGACACTATGTATATGGCAGTGAAACCAGAGCACGAATTCATTGGACTTCCCGTGATGCCTATTGAATTTGTGGAGTTATTTCAGTTATACAATCAACTGGCCCTCGACAAACAACTCATGACTTCCTACTGTCTGTAAGTATTACTTCTATAGTTAAGTCTCTAGCTCAGCTCGTTCATTGCATGTATATATAATTATCCTCACTATATTATGCAGATTGAAGATCTTCGAATGCAAAAAAGTAGGAATCTTCGACGTTGGGTTCATTAGCCCAGATGCCGTAAATGAATGGACGGTACAAAACTCAATCAAAGAGACCGAGGAGAACTTGCTACAGTCATTCCTTATACATCAAAACAAAAGGGAAATACTCTTTCCTTACAACTTCAAGTGAGTATTGCTGTCTTCTCTGTATACTCAGTTTCGCTTACTCGAGGTTAAGTAATGTAATTGATGAGTTATATATGCGTGCGCAGTTTCCACTTTATTCTGCTATCCATTAAGCTTGACGGGGCATTAGTAACTGTCTTAGACTCGAGACGTAAAGATCCCGAGAATTATGCGGACATGACTGCAATGCTCAAGAAGTAAGTTCAGTCAATACCGGGACCATATCGGCATGCAACTTTCGTTAATTTCCTGATATCAAGTAATCATTTTCTTTGCCTGGCAGGGTTTGGAAGAAGTTCACCCGAAAGGTTCCCGGTCTAAACAAAGAGTTGCGATTTACGCACCCCAAAGTAAGTAGTACTAGCTAGTTCCGCGCATCTCTAATTGATTCAAATTTTCATCAATATATCATTACCATGCTTGCTTATCAGTTTGATTGAACTCTATTCTCATAAAGTGCTTGTACCAGAAAGAAGGGACTGTTTTATGTGCATACTACGTATGCGAGTTCATTCGCCACTCGACCTCTGAGCGGGGCTTCTCTGACAAACAATTTGAAGTACGTAAATAATATTCACAATTTTATTTTATATATTACCATCAATTGTGTTGAGTTTTATTCATATATATGCATGTATTGACCCCCTTCTTTAAATTAGATCTGGCAGATGCGGGATGAACTCCTACCACATGATCGCATACGAGCAATTCAAGAGGAATTGGCGGGATTCTTTCTTGACCACGTCATACCTAAAGACGGGGAATACCATGCGGATTTGTGATTGGATCTTAGGTAGATGATGTTAGGGATTGTAAAAGATGTTATATTGTATATATGTAGTACCGTCGGATAGATATACGAAAACTTGTTGTTCGACCAAGCACGGAGAAAGAGATGTCACTTCTCTCTATATATGTTCAGCATGACGATCTTGTGTAATTAATGGTTTCCTTCATTTTCTTATTAGCTAGCATCGAGTTATCTCTATATGTATAGTAGCTACCGTCGACCGAGCACGGAGAAAGAGAGGACACTTCTCCCTATTAGCTAGCTAACACAATATGAAACCCCTAAATTAACCCTCCAAAACCCCCCAACCCCCCCCCCTTCAAAAAAAAACAAAAACCCCAGCTGTTGCCAGATGCTCACGCGTGGATGACCTTTGGTCCCGGTTGGTGTGACCAACCGGGACTAAAGGTTCTCCTGCCTGGGCTCCCCGCAGCGGCCACGTGGATGCCTTTTGGTCCCGGTTGGTGTTACCAACCGGGACTAAAGGTCCTCCTGCCTGGGCTTCCCGCAGCGGCCACGTGGAGCCCCTTTGGTCCCGGTTCGTAAGCGAACCGGGACTAAAGGTTTTGGGCTTTAGTCCCGACCCTTTAGTCCCGGTTCCAGAACCGGGACTAAAGGCCCTCTGGAACCGGGACTAAAGGCCCTTTTTCTACTAGTGCAAATAAAAGAAAGATACCTAAAGCTGAAATTTCTACCATGCTTGCAAATTATTCTTTTAAGGATGGAGTACCTAAGAAACTAGAAGATCCAGGAATACCAACTATACCATGCTCCATTAAGAGAAATTATGTCAAAACTGCTTTGTGTGATTTAGGAGCCGGTGTTAGTGTTATGCCTTTCTCTTTATATAAAAGACTTGATTTGAATAAACTCACTCCCACTGAAATATCATTGCAAATGGCTGACAAATCAACTGCCATACCTATCGGTGTTTGTGAGGATGTGCCCGTTGTAGTTGCAAACATTACTATTCTAACAGACTTTGTTATACTCGATATGCCCGAGGATGACAACATGTCGATTATCCTTGGTAGACCCTTCTTGAATACTGCAGGGGCTGTTATTGATTGCAACAAAAGCAAGGTCACTTTTCATATCAATGGTAATGAGCATACGGTGCACTTTCCGAAGAAACAATTTCAAGTAAATGGTATTCATATTATTGAAAAGACTCCGACAATTACTATTGGAAGTTTTCAAATCCCTCTTCCTACTGTTAAAAAGAAATATGAAACTCTTATTATCGGGGAGATGCATATCCCCGTTGAGGTAACTTAGTGTTATACGAAAGTTCTTCGATTTCATGTTACTCGGAAATGGTTTGTTAATAAGACCTGATCAACCTTATTAATAGATTCTTTTTGAGGGGCATGTGGTCGATGAATTTAGTAAGCACAACCTTCTGTACCCACTTTCATTTTTTGTTATTTTTAGTTGAATGCAATAAAATGCCATGATTATCCTATTTTCTGATTTATCCGTGCAATAAAAAAAGTGCCCAGAAATAAAAGTGCTCAGAATGCAATAAAATTTTGACATGAATTTTTATGTAATATTTAAGAATTTTTGGAACTGGACACATACCAGGGGGGTGCCCCAGGTGCACACGAGGCACCAGGGCGCGCCACCCCCCTGGCACGCCCAGGTACCTCGTGGGCCCCACAAGGACCCCCTCACTTATTCCTTCAGCTCGCTTCATCTCTTACCTCTAGCAAAAATTCCTGGTAACTCTCTCTCTCTCGTGTTCTTGCTCACAAACCTGAAATTTTCGATCACTTTGCTCGGAGCTCCGTTTTCGAAACTGTTTTGGGAGATTGCTCCTTGGTATGTAACTCCTCCATTGCTCCAATTAGTTTTTGCTCTAGTGGATTATATTTTGCATAATTAGCTGGTCTTGGTGCTACAGAAAATAAGCTTGCATGTTGAATTCTTTGAGTTCCAAGTAGTTTGAATGCTTGATATAGCCTCTAGACATCCATATGAGTAGTTGCTATCAATCTTGTGAAGTTTTATTGATATCATTTTGTGGCCCAAAAATTTTCAGAGAATTGTTCATAGGAAAATGAATATCTTCCGGAGAAGCTCTTCGAGGAGGAGGCCCTCTGAAGCATCATCAAGTGAAAGCTCGGCACGCCAATCATATGAGGAACCAAGGGCAAGTTCAGTGCGAAGTGCCGAAGCAAAATCATGTCGATGGCCGTGCAACGAGTTCATGCTAGGTGCTGGCATCAAGGAGGAATTTGACCAATATATTCACAATGCCGAGCTCTCAGCCTTTATCGCAGATAAGCCACCACAGCATTACAATCTCACTCATTCCTTCATTCAAAACTTTGATTATCACCCGCGCACTTCTAGAGTTTTATTTCACCTCTATGACAAATCCTATAATATGCCTCTAGAAGAATTCTGTGATGCATGCAAAATTCCATATTGGGGTTCGTTAGATGAACCACCAAGATCTGATTATGAGTTGTTTCTTAATAGCCTTTGCAACGGTGAGGATAGGGGAATCACGCAGGCTAGAATAATTAGCATTCACTTTCCCGCTATTCGGTATTTTGCACTTTTTAATGGTAAATGCGTTGCTGGTAAGCAAGACTGTAGTGCACTTTGTGCCCCTGATCTAAGTCTTATTCATACAGCTTTGACTGGTAGCAAGCTTTATAATCTTGGGGCTATTGTTGCACGTAGGCTGCAGCGTAATGCGGGTAATGGTGATTTGTATGGAGGAATTTATGCCTCCCGTTTAGCTGCAAAGTTAGGGGTGTCGCCCAAATTCAATGATCCCCTCTTGCCTTATAAATATTTGAACTTCGAAGCAATGCGAGAACATAGGTTCTTAAAACGCAACACACAGGGTTATGAATATAACTTAGTTTTTAATAAATATCACTCTGTGTATGTTGCTTTGCCTGCTCCTGCCCTCTTTGATTTTCAGAACAAACAGAGATATTTTCTTCATGAGAGTGAGGTGCACGAGTACAATACGGCTGTCGAGGCTGCTCGTCTGGCTGAGGAGGCGGCTCAGAACGCCTCTACGAGCTACCATTTCGATTATTATCCAGGATAGCCATGGCCGTAGACCAAGCTAGGCAAAAGCCTAAGCTTGGGGGAGTACGTATTTCTCACCGACATTACATTCATGCTTACACATTTAATTCCAGTTGTCGGCGTGCATACTTTTTCATTGTATAATCCATGCTAGTTTTATTTTCTCGCTTTCTTCTAGTGTGTTCAAAAAACTAGAGAAAATCCAAAAATATTTCTCATTTCTTTTCAGTTTTTCTTTTTAGCTTAATTAGTTATAGTTTCATAGTAGTAAAAGAAAACCCAAAAAGATTTCTCGTTCCTTCTTTTACTTGTTGAGAGCTTTTCCGTGTAAATAGTTTTTCTCATTTTCGTTTTTTTTCTTTATTTCGCTTCCTTCAGAAAAACTCCAAAAATATTTCCGTGTGTTTCTCCGAAATTCTTTTATTTTGTTGAGTCATTGTAAGGAGAAGACCACAATGAAAATGTTGAGTGGCTCTCATATGCATTATTGTTATCTAACAAAGAGCCCATTTTACTTTGTCTTCTCCTTTGAATAAAATGCTTGCAGATTCCAGCTTAGTCCACTGCACTCTTGCACTATTATTATTATTATTATTATTATTTCCATATCATTCGGTCGTGCAAGTGAAAGGCAATAATGACGATGATTTGATGAAATGACTGTGGCAAGGAAAAGCGGGTATGAACTCAACTTGTTCTTTGTTTTTGTAAATATGTTTAACTCAGTATCCATGATTCAGCATGTTATGATTAAACATGTTTATGATGACAATTAGAGATTATAGTTGCTCATGCCATGCTTAAGTATTTAGAAGTGGATAATGATTTATCTTGAGTGTCAACATGCATTAAAATGATTGTCATGTAGTATAATGATATGGTATCCTCCTCTGAATGTTTCAAGTGGCTTGACTTGGCACATGTTCACGTATGTAGTTGATTCAAAACCAACATAGCCTTCACGATATTTATGTTCATGGTGCTTATATCCTACTCATGCTAGTATTCAATGTTGATTATTCATAATGCATGATTATGACCGTTCTCGCTCTCTAGCTGGTCACTTCTCAATCTATTTGCTAGCCTTCACCTGTACTAAGCGGGAATGCTGCTTGTGCATCAAAACCCTTAAACCTAAAGTTATTCCAGATGAGTCCACTATATCTACCTATATGCGGTATTACTCTGCCGTTCTAAGTAAATTTGCATGTGCCACCTCTAAATATTCAAATAAACATCTGTTTTGTGTGCCCGTACCGCTCATGAAGCGACAGGGGGCGGTCAGTATTTTCCATGCTATGCGGGTTATTCTCATGATGAGTGTTTAATCACTTGTCCTTGCACGAGAGGGGCTGGTAATCGGGATGCCCAGTCCCATTATTAAAATTGCAAAATAATAAAACAAACTCCCCCGGAAAGTTGTTGGTATGGAGGGCACCCGAGGATTCGGCTAGCCATGGCTTGTGATTGTTGGTGGAGGGGGAGTAAACTTTACTTTACCGCTTGGGAACCGCCGCTAATGTGTTTAGCATGGAAGATATTGAAAACTCTCGGTCGTGACGTTGACAGTAAAGGCATACCTCCCAAAATTATATTTACCTCTGATTTAAGCTTTGAGCTCTGGCACCTCTGCAAATCCATGCTTCCCTCTGCGAAGGGCCTATCTATTTACTTTTATGTTATTTTACTTTTATTGTTGAGTCATCACCTTCTCAAATAAGCACCAGTCCTGAGAGCACTATTGTCATTCTCATGCATTGTGAATAGTTAATGTTGTGTGCATCATGGCTGGATCTCTTCTACCATGAATTACAATGTTTAGTCGCTGCTTGAACTTTGGAGGTGCTCTGCATTTATGTTTTGCGGTCTCAGAAAGGGCTAGCGAGATACCATGTTGTCATATTATATTATGATCATTTTGACAAAGTGTTGGCATTTAATATATCTTATTTTTGCTCGCTAGTTGATTGTGCCATTGATATGAGTGAATATAATTTCTAAGAGTTATCATTTGCATGGTTAGTTATAATCTTTGCTGAAAACTTGGGTACTATTTAAGCATATATATAGATACAAGAACAAAAGAGTTTGTAAAAATTTTCTTTATCACTTTCAGTTTGTCAACTGAATTGCTTGAGGACAAGCAATGAGTTAAGCTTGGGGGAGTTGATACGTCTCCGTCGTATCTACTTTTCCAAACACTTTTGCTCTTGTTTTGGCCCCTAATTTGCATGATTTGAATGGAACTAACCCGGACTGGCGTTGTTTTCAGCAGAATTGCCATGGTGTTGTTTTTTGTGCAGAAATAAAAGTTCTTGGAATTGGATGAAACTTTTTGGAGAATTTTTATGGAATAAATAAAAATTACTGGAACCAAGACCCACTGGAGGGGGGCCACCCAGTGCCCACGAGGCACCAGGGCACGCCACCCCCCGGCGCGCCCTGGTACCTCGTGGGGCCCACGTGGCTCTGTCTGACCTAATTCCAACGCTATAAATTCATAATTCCAGAGAAAAAAATAAGAGAGGAAGTTTTATTGCGTTTCACGATACGGAGCCGCCGCCACCTCCTGTTCTTCATCGGGAGGCCAGATTTGGAGTCCGTTTGGGGCTCCGGAGAGGGGGATCTTCCGGCATCGTCATCATCAACCATTCTTCATCACCAATTTCATGATGCTCACCGCCGGAAGTGAGTAATTTCTTCGTAGGCTTGCTGGATGTTGATGAATTGGATGAGATTTATCATGTAATCGAGTTAGTTTTGTTAGGACTTGATCCCTAGTATTCACTATGTTCTGAGATTGATGTTGCTATGACTTTGCTATGCTTAATGCTTGTCACTAGAGCCCGAGTGCCATGATTCCAGATATGAACCCTTTATGTTTTCATGAATATATTTGTGTTCTTGATCCGATCTTGCAAGTTATACGCACCTACTATGTGTTATGATCCGCATACCCCAAGGTGACAATAATTGGGATTCTTTCCGGTGATTGCCGTAGTTTGAGGAGTTCATGTATTCACTAAGTGCTAATGCTTTGTTCCGGTTCTCTATTAAAAGGAGGCCTTAATATCGTTTAGTTTCCTTATGGACCCCGCTGCCACGGGAGGGTAGGACAAAAGATGTCATGCAAGTTCTTATCGCAAGCACGTATGACTATATACGGAATACATGCCTACATTACATTGATGAATTGGAGCTAGTTCTGTGTCGCCCTAGATTATGACTGTTACATGATGAATGTTATTCAACGAATATCACCGATCCAATGCCTACGAGTTTTTCACATATTGTTCTTGCTAAGTTACTACTGTTGCTACTACTGTTACAATTGCTATTACTATTGCTGCTACCGTTATTGTTACTGTTACTTTTATTGCTACTGCTATCAAACTATTATACTACTGTGCTACTGATCACTCTGCTGCAGATATTTAGCCTCAGGTGGTTAAATTGACAACTCAATTGCTAATACTTGCAAATATTCATTGACTCCCCTTGTGTCGAATCAATAAATTTGGGTTGAATACTCTACCCTCGAAAACTGTTGCGATCTCCTATACTTGTGGGTTATCAGTGGCAAACCCGGCTGACAATTACTGCTGCTCAAGCCACGTAGGTACAACCACATGCAACGACGCCATGTAGACACACAGCTAAGCATGCAGACGTACCACGTTACAACCTATGTGGCTGATCGCACCGCTCAGTAACTCTATATATAGACCTATTCCTCCATTCCAACGACAAGAGCGCACCGACGTTGGTAGCACATCTACAGCAGAAAAAAGGAGACGAAAGAGTGAGCAAGACGCCCATGGACGCGCACACGACACCAACGGAGCACCAGGTAAGTATTGTCCAACAACAAATTCTACCATGTTCATAGGATACAATCACCGTTTCCATCCCAAAGTGTCTGCTCCTTGAGGCAATAGTCATCAAGGCCCGGCTGACAATCTATGAAGAAGGCTGCGACAATTACTACACGAACAACTTCATAGCTTGGATCAAGATGAGTGCCCCGCTCACTTAAGGAGAGACCCCCGCAGGTGTACACATTTCGAGGGCTGCCGGCGTCAACGGAAGAAGCAGCAAAGGAGAAGGCTGCTCAAGCCGCCCTCCATCACCTCTGCAATCTTCACAATATAGTGATTAATGATCACAACTATGGCGAAAGAGAGCTAGAAGCAGAAAAACGGCTCAAAGCAAGACTTGAGCGAGAGAAAGAAAAATCAAGGCGAACAAGATTTCTAAAAAAGATTTGCCTTCAGTTTCAAGACATTCTGCCCATCCATCAAGAACCTGGACGTACATCCAGAAGCAACTTTAACATTGTCTACACTGGGAGCAGGCCTCCAAGAGTAAGGGCAGAGAAGATAGCATTGTCCCTGTACCACTATATCACAGAAACAAATCCTGCTGGAGGCTCAACGTCTCAAGTCTAAATAAGAAGCAAAAAGCATCACCTCTATGTACTCACCACTCACTGTATCACTACATGGTGTCGATCACCACTGCATGTATTTCCTAGATGTAGTTTTCTCTTATGTGAAATACTATGTTATAAATAAAATCATAAAACGACTTACTAAATGTTACGAAAGAAAATAGAATAACTAAGTGGACCATATGGCACGGCCCGCGCGCTACCCGCTAGTTTCATCCGAGGTGCACAAACTAGTACGTATAATGATATCATTTTAGAGCATCTCTAACAGGTGCGCGGTAGCGCGGCGCGCTAAAAAAAAATTATAGCGCCGAAATAGTGTTTTAGCGCGCGCAAGAGGGTGGTTGCTTTACCAGGCGCTGTAAAATTTAGCGCGCCGCTATAGCGCTTCACCAGGCGCTATAAAATCCAGCGCGCGCGACCAGCCGGCGCTTGCAAAAAATTTGAAACAACACATACGAAAAAATATGAAACAACACATAGTTCCCAAACCACAAGCCAGTTCATACGATGCTAAATAAAAATAGTTAAAACGATGCTAAATAAAAATAGATAAAACTACTCCTCGTCCTCCTCGGTGGTGTAGTCCGACGACGTAAATGCGTCGAGCCACCAAGGATCTTCATCGTCCCAGGTCGACGCAGGTCCCAGCTCGATCTGGGCTTCCGCCTGCTCCTTCCGCGCACGCTTGTCCGCCCGACGCACGGCTCGCTCCGCCCTCCTCTGCGCCCAGAACTCGTTCTCGGCAGCGACATCCTGCGGGAAGCGCTCGCGCCACACCGCCATGGCGTGCTCGTCCGCCTCGGCGATGAGGAGGCGGCGATCCTCGTCGGTGATTAGTTGCCGGGGAGGCGCGAGATCCTGCGCCTGCTCGCGCGTCCGCACGTCGGAGAAGTTCATCTGCGACTGAGGCCGCCCGAGGTGCCATGCCGCCGCGTCGTACGCGCGGGCGGCCTCGTGGCGGTCTCGAACGTTCCGAGCCCGAGGCATGTATCGTCGGCGCGGATCTCCGCGTAATACACGCCGGAGGGGTGGAGGCGGGCGCCGCGGTAGCCCAAGCTGCTCCGGGGGCGCGGCGGCATGGCGGGGCGCTGGAAGAGGCGGGGGGAGAAGGCGCGACGGCGGCGGGGCGCTGGAAGAGGCGAGGAAAAAGGCGCGGCGGGAGGGAAATCGTGGCGGTTGGCGGGCGCAGGCGCGCGGCTTTTAACCAGCGCGCTGGGCGTCGCGCGCCAAAACTACCGCGCGCTGCCGCTTTTCCCCCACGTGCGCCAATTTTTTTCGCGCGGCCTCTCGCGCGCCAAATTGGCGGTTTATCCAGCGTGCCGGACATTTCGCGCGCCTGTTGGAGTTGCTCTTAGTCAAGAAACTTGTAAAGTGCAACGACCTGGTCAATAAACTTGCGTCGCGGATACGAGTTTTGTTTCAAAATCGTTTGAACTCCACATGTGGCACTGTTTAATTACTAAGAAAAACATGTGTATATGTTACAACCATGACATGATCTCAGTTCTCCTATTTAAAATGCCGCGTGTGACATATTCATTTTTTTTCTCTTCTCTCATTTTCCTCTCTCTTTATTTGCAGATGTGATTGAAAAGGTCGGCTTGATGTCATTCAACCGCCCTCATCTCTCCCCTCCGCCGAGATCGCCGGACGGAGTTGTGGGGGAGGAGGATGTCTCTGTTAGGTTTTTTTAGTCTGTTGGTGTGTTTGTTTTTCTTCAGAAATAAGCCGGATCCGGCGCCTCTTCTTCCTGTGATTCTCGTTGTGTCATGGTCGCCGGAGCAGACGGACATGACAGATCTAAAGCCATCAACATCCCTGAGCTGCAGGTAAGGTTCGACTTGTCCGCTGCGATGGTGGCCACCGAGGTGATGGGCGCACGGTGGAGAGCAAGGGGAGTTCTTCGAGCTGGCTTCCGAGCAAGAGCTCATCATCAACGATGTTAGTGGATGGGCTATGACGCTAGTCTTCATCCCGAGCGGACAACAACGCCTCCCCTATAGGCTTCCAATCCAACTGTAACAGCCCCGGAGTAATCTTTTGAGACTACCACGATCAAGGCACATTTAGAACAAGATCGACCCACGAAAACCTAATGGGTGAAAATGGATCAAACCAGGAATCTTCGCTCGGTTATGATCATTCCTAACCAACAAGGGGTATATGGTTCTCAAAACCTAGCAGCTTTGAGGAGACAGGGGCTCGTCCAATGGTCGGCAGCAGTGTCTACCAACCCAAAAACAACAGGATTGTGCTCAGGGCTACATTTGCGTCTATCTATCGCGCAGCTGAACAATATTGTCCCATGCGCACGGATCAGTAAATCAGATTGCATTCCAGGAACTAGGTAAGCTATCAAAATGGCAGCAAAAGAACAAACATAAAATAGCATCATGATATCAGCAGAGATATAATGTGCATGCCAATACTCAATAGGTACTTCTACCAACCAAAGAGGCCCAAAACAACATACATCCAAGGTACTTCCACACTCAGAATCCTAAGTCTACCCAATAGAGAGCTCAAGAGTGCCACATTATGAAGTACAGTAGCTTCCAGACCCTCACCTTCTCAGTTCACCACAAAATTATGAAGTACTCCATCTGTAAATAAATATAAGATCATTTAGATCACTAGTAACAGATAACTACGACGTCCTTAGCACAGTGAAGTAGAAGCCTGCCAGTGTGGAAACATGGCCAGCATAAGCACCATCATCAACGACACAAACTACCGCACAGTCTCATTGCCTCAGCAAAAGAAGCGCTACGGGCCTTGTCATGCCTAAACACGCAGAAGGGGTCCTCCACCGACAAGTCAATGGCGTGCTGAAAGCTCCAGCAAGGGGAGGCAGGGCAAACAGAAATGCCACTGCCACTGCTTCCACCTGATGGCGCATTACCCTCACCAACAGAACCTGACATCAGGCCTCCCTTCACTAGCACATCATCACTGTCATCACAAACGATGCCCAGGGTCTTTATCCCCTTCTCCAGTATGTAACTGACAAAAAACTGCTCACGGTCCAGGCCTTGGAATCCGTGGAGGACGAACTTCTTCAGATGAGAGAGGCAGTCGGAAGAGCCCAGGGAATTCCAGGACTCAGCACAATCGCCACTATCAGGTGGCGTGGATCAAATGGACTGGAATGGAGTATAAAAACAATGTCAGTGTCTAGAGTACCTATATTATCAATCTAGAAAGTATAGCAATGAACAACAAGTACTGGAATAAGCTGATATCCATATTATTATGTTGAATCGCAATTGATAAACAAGTGTAGGGATGAACAGATATCGATATGACACGAATACTACCATGATGTGAAGCGTCTCGAGGCGAGGAAAGCATCTGAGCAGAGTGTGCAGCATCTTCCTCCTTGTCATGTGAAAACCGCACCCTGACAGCCAGTATCTTCAAACTTGGTAGTGTCGCGCTATCTTTCATAGTCATCCCAACCTGCCATTGAGGCAAATTAAACATGAGAACATTATTTGGCTGCACAATCATGTAACAAATTTAAGTGCAGATCACGAAAGTTACAAGACGCAGTTACCCTGATGACGGTGCCGCCAATCTCGAGCGTGTGGAGCTGGAGGTTCAAGACCCCGAGCACCTCCAGCCTGGACACATGGACAATCTTGACGGGCCTCCTCCGCTCGGAAACGGGAACACTTTCGAAGAGCAGGCGCTCCAGGCAGGGGGCATCGTCGACGATGATTGTTTTGAAGCTGCATATCCATTCCAACACGACACGGAGACTGCAGGACTTGATGCGGAGGCACGAAGGGTAGCTGTACGAGATGGCAAAGGAGAGGATCTTCAGTTCGGGGCAGTGTGTGAGCAAGGCGTCGAATTTCTTGTCTTCGATGATGGAGTGGAAAAGGCCGAGCTCTTGGAGGTTGGGGAAGGCCGGCCGGTGGGTGGTGGTAATGCCCGGGAATCGCCAGACGCCGATATAGAGGCGGCTGAGGGAAGCACAGCCGAGGATGTCTTTGGGGAGCGGCATGTCCAGCCGCCAGGGTCGGTTGAAGAGGATGAGGTCCTGGATGTTCTTGGCGGCGAGGCTGGCAATCAGGCGCTCGAGCGCGTACTCCTGCCTGTGGAAGGAGGTGCGGGTGACGCGCACGGCATAGACGGGGCCGGGGTGAGCGGCCACGCAGCGCGAGACGGCACGCACGGTGTTGAAATGGCGGAGCCCGTCGGCGGTCCTGAGGTGGGCATCGTCGACGAGGAGCGGGGTCGCCGCCCACACGCAGAGCCAGCGGGTGGAGAGGACCATGGTGCGCGCGGCTTCCTTGGTGGGGAGGCGGGACATGATGTTGGAGAGCAGGTTGAGCGGGAGGCGGCTGAAGTGGTCCTGTCCATCACCATCCTGCGCCGCCGGAAAGACGGCGGGCCCGTCGGCGTCGTCGTCCTCCGAGTCGGAGGAGGTGAGGGAGAAGCAGTCGTCGTCGGAGCCAGAGGAGTCGTCGGCCTCGGGCACGGGGACGAAGGGTGGGGGGAGGAAGGAGATGATTTGGGAGACGATCCAATCCATTTGATCCTGCGCGGACGGACCGTCCAGTGCCATGTTGTTGAAGTGCTCCTCGATGTCGGCGTAGTTCTTAAATTCTCCTCCTCCTCCATGTGCGGCGGCGGCCATGGTGGACGAGGCGGCAGCCGGCAGAGGCCGGCTAGGGTTTTGTCAGGGTTCTGCGAGGCGAGCAAGCCTGAAGAAATGGGGACTGGTTATCTAAACCAATTTGCTAACAAGATAGTACTCCATCAAGACAATTTTACATAGATTCTGCAGGGCCAAATAAAATCTCAAGTGCAGAAACTTAGATTCGGCAGGGCACAAGGGATTCAGAATCTGCAAGTCGCTCTGCATGGTTCAGGGAAGGGGTGACCTGAACTTCTCTTCCATGAATATAGCGCATGAACATGCCCAAATCTATCTGGCCATCTGGGCCTTTTAAGCTTACTAAAGAGAAAGAAAATATATCCATCTAAGACTTCCATTTGCACAGAACAAAAAGCACACTCCCAATCCTCAGAAGTTTGACAAAGTAAAACATGACACTAGATTTTACTCTAGTAGCAATCTGAAAACATGAAAGAAGGTATAGAAACGGCAAAAGAAATGTGGTTATGTCACAGAAGATACTATGCTAGATAGAATCCTGATGTGAGGACGAGTTAACATGGTTCTGCCACTATTGGACATGCTCACTGCAGTTTACTGAATAAGATGTTTAATACCAATCTGAGAATTAGACATTTAATATACAAAACTTGGAAGAGATGGTAACACATCCCAAACTCCCCAGCAGAAAAGTTTCTTTCACCAAAATTAAGCTTGGGCATGCATCAATGTAAAATGCTTTGCTTCTTTTGAGTACTCCTTCCAAGTTGCAATTGTACACAGAAGGTAAAAAATACATTTTCTATGCGACTACCGTCAACATTTGCAAAATTTTATTTATACCATTATTACAAGCAACAGCTGTGCACATGTTTGTAACCAAGATAATACAAGAACAGAGTCTACGAAGGAAAGCTCGCCAGGATATAAACTTCACCTCAACAAATGACATGTAGTAGTATATACTTTACCTTGGCATGCACTACTGCTACTAAGATGTATCAAACAAACTAGACATTGATGTTTTTTTTACAGAGACAAGAAAAATGCTAGTTAGCTACTTCCTTGAGAGCACATTAGTACAGGCAAAAGAGGCACACTAGACCCATCAACCTCTTAACTTCTACACGATAGAAACTGAGAGAGAATGATACATATTCAGTTTAGGCTGTTGTTGCATGCTCTCTGCAACAGAACTAGTAGTAGCAACTAAAACAAAGTCCTTAGTAACAAAAGCACATGTTTAGCATGAACTGAAAGTAGTTAGTGTTAGTTTCATTCTAGGCATATTAACAACATTAGCTTATTTCATGTTCAAAGCTGTTTGAGCGGTGATATAATTCAATCTGCCTGATATTTGACAGTACAGTCCATTAACTGAAAGCTTCTTAAATAAAACAATTGTAGTGTCTACAACAATCTTTCTAAAGAGACACTGGTATGAGTGTACCATGCATTTAGCTTTTGAAGGACACAAAATTTGAACAAATAATCCTATCCTCCAATATCTAGAACTAATTTAATTATGGCCCTTAAAGATGGAACAGAACAGCAACGCTTATTTGCACCACAGGTTAATATTATAACATGGTATCTATCAATAATAGACAGTTGCTACATATCGATCGCTAGGTTATCTACCATAGACAGTTCAGTGTACAAAAGGACTGACCAAAAAGTTCAATGTAGAAACAGACTAAATAAAGTTCTAATGAAAGTAATGAGGTTCAACACAAGTCAAAGGACTGACCACTAGATTCATGTGAGCACAAAATTTTAAAATCAGTACAACTGCAAAACCTACATATTGACAGCCACCAGTGAATCACATTGTAAATTCAGTGAACTTGCAGTTGAAGAAACCATCAAAATGAAAGATTGGCTGCCTAGTAGTTTTTCCTGCAGGCCGTTAGTATTACTAAAATTGCATCTCGCTCCGGCAGCCTAGATGCAGCGTCAAAGGGAGCAGGAGCATGGGTAGAATCTGAGGTCGGGAGGATAGAACTTGGGAGGAGCCCAGGAGCTCGTCGGCGTCGGTGCAGCGTCGTGCTCGCGGGAGGTAGCCATGGTGGGACCGTGGGAGGAGGCAAGAAAACCTGGGGGGGGGGGGGGGGGGGGAAGGGAGGAGAGGTGAGGAATCACCTGTGGGAGAACGGCAGGCTGCCGTAGGAGGACGCCGGCGTCGAGGAGGCTGCGGGCGGCGGCACGTTCTGGCTCCGTCTCTTGCTTCCCCGAGCCCTTCCTCGACGGGGCCTCCTAAACGCGCACCCCCGCTCCTCCCGCACGCAATTTTGGCCAACCCCATGTGCGAGCTGGGGTGCCCCTCTTTTTCTTTTTTTTCATTTCTTCTTGTTTTTTTCTGCTTTTGTTTTTTGCTTCTTTGAAAAATTCGGGATTGCAAAAAATATTCACGAATTTAGATAAAATTTCATATATTTCGGAAAAAATCACAAATTAAAGAAAACAGGTTTAAAAAAATTCACGAATTTGAAAAATGCTCGTGGATTTCAAAAACATTAAAAAATAGTTCAAATTTTTTGAAAATCATCCGAATTTCAAAATGTTCACAGTTGAAAAATACTAGAGGCTAACGTGCGCTTCGCTGCGCCGCTCTTCACTCTTGAAATTAACTATTTTATATCTAAAAATTATTGTGATCAGTTGTTTTGTTTTGATTTTGTCTGTGTTGGCTTTGTGTTTTAATTTTTATTGGTGGTGTTTTTTTATTCGTATATCATGTTGGGTTGCTGTTGGAATATTATTATTTTTAAGAGAAGAGAGGAGTTATTTAATGCGTGGTTGTGAAGTTTCTGCACATTTTGCCCTTGGTGTCAGCCGCTGGTGATTGTTTGAGCCTCTTGGGAGCTCTTATTTCACGCCAAAACCATGGAATTGCTACTGTGACGCTCACAGGGGTCAGCACATGAAGCTCTTGCTCGCTCAGCTTGGCTCCCAGCTCCTCTTGCTCGTTTAATTTTTTTCACTCACCCTACTGCTGGCTCAGAAAAAATCGCCTATCTTTTTTTATTTGAAAAAGTTACTTACATTAAGTGATGTTTAAGAAACTTTAAAATTATTATGAATTTAAAAAACCAAGAATTTTAGAAAATATTCATGAATTTAAAACATACTCATGATTTAAAAAATGTTCACAAATTATAAAACAAATTTAAAAAATGTTCACAAACTTTAAATGACCATGAACTTTATAAGTCTCCACAAATTTAATTAATATTAATGAATTTGAAGAATTTTAAAATATGTTTATATTTTTTTAAAGCACACAAATTTTAATAAGTGCTCATCAATTAAAATGTAAAAAAATTAAAAAAATAAACAACACACACTTACGCGTGGGGCCCTAGTGACCCGCACAACCCTCGAAGCACCAGAACGCTTCAATTCAAGGGAGCTTAGTATCTCTACTAGAAGAGTTGGGCGCGCTTTGCTGCGCCGTTGATGTCATTGGGTTTTCATAATTTTTTTGCTCGATCTATTTCAAAATATACGGTGTATTAGTTTTTTGAAATGTGAAATCGAAAACATTGGTGAGAATCCAATGCCCCGAAAACCCAAGGTTTCCTCCGCAAGGTTCGTCCACGGAGGGTGAGTCAGGGCCTAAGATCAGGCCGAAAGGCGTAGTCGATGGACAACAGGTCAATATTCCTGTACTACCCCTTGTTGGTACGGAGGGACGGAGGAGGCTAGGTTAGCCGAAAGATGGTTATAGGTTTAAGGACACAAGGTGACCCTGCTTTTTCAGGGTAAGAAGGGGTAAAGAAAATGCCTCGAGCAGTTTGACCACATTTGTGTGAAAAAAATATCAATATCCATAATATCAAATCAGATTTTAGATTCATCATGAAATGAATTTTCATATTTCATTTATTTAGTATTGTGGATGTCGATATTTTTGGCTCTGAACTTGGTCAAAGTTAAAAGAATTTGACTTTTCAATAAACTAATACACCTTATATTTTGAAACAAAGGGAGTATTTGGTTTGGTTAGTGGGGAAGATGATGAAGTGTGTGTTTTTTTATTCATATAATGCGATGTTTTGATGGGCTTTTCGTGGTGTGATTTTGTGTTGTCTGCTACTCAACTCATACTTATGTGGAGAAATTTTCTGCTTCGATGGCTGCATGTACTATATTGGTGCTACAGTATCACATGTTGTCACTTCTTTTTTCTAAGTGATGAGGGTGTGCGGGATTGGTATGGTTTTATAGGCCGGTTGCTTTCGATTGATTTGAAAAATTGTTGACCCAGTCATCATGAATTAAATTCAATATTGAATTTCTCATTTTAATGAGAGAGCTCCAAAATTAGAGAGCATTCTCAATTAAAAGAATTGAGTGAGAGATTGTTGACTCGGTCAAAATCGGTGACCCAATTCCAAATTGATGACCTCAATTGAATGAGAGGCCTCCAATCCTAGGGAGTTTAGTGATATAGTAGATAGATAGATTCATGAATCCAAAAATTGTTTCACGTATACCAAAAAATGTTCTCTGATTAAAAAATATTCAGGAATTGAGAAAATGTTCGTGAATTTCAAAAAAATTGTTCCCAGATTTCAAAGAATGATTGTCAATTCAAAAAAAATCACCAATTCAAAAAATGCTCAAGAATTTCAAATTTTTCCCCAAATTTCAAGAATGTTCGTCGATTAAAAATATATTCATGCATTTCAAAAAATTCATGAATTTAAATTCGCCTTAGAAACCCCATAAAACCTCGTCGGCCCATTTGGTAAGCAGGGATTGGACGACCTAGCCCGGCGATCCCGCATGAATCCTCTCCAACCCTCGAGGGTTGTGAGTCGCGTGGGTTGGAGAGGATTCATGCGGATCGCCGGGCTAGGTCGTCCAATCCCTGCATACCAAATGGCTGACGAGGTTTTCTGGGGTTTCTGGGCCACGCGGGGATTCTCCTGCTCCTATTGTTGTGAACTTGTTGACAAAAGTGTATTAATGAGACTATTTTGGTATTAATACCAAAGGTAAAAAATCCCACGCTTTTGTCTCAGTTTAGACCTATCTCCTTATGTAATGTGCTCTACAAAATTGCTTCTAATGTGATAGCAAACAGATTGAAAATAGTTTTGCCTGACATTATTTCTGAAGAACAGTCTGCTTTTGTGCCTGGTAGGCTGATAACAGATAATATCATTACAGCATATGAGTGTCTACATTTAATGAAAATGAATAGGTCCAAGAGGAATCAACACTGTGCCATTAAACTTGATATGATGAAGGCGTATGACAGAGTGAAGTGGGATTATTTGCAAGCTATTATGCTGAAACTGGGATTCTCTGACAGATGGGTGAATATTGTGATGAGTCTAGTCAGAACTGTTAAGTTCTCAGTGTTGTTCAATGGGAAGAAGCTTCAGGAATTTACACCGTCACGTGGAATACGACAGGGTGATCCAATCTCCCTTACCTCTTTTTTATTGCAGCTGAGGGCCTCTCGTGCCTCCTAAAATCTATAGACGAGTCATCAAACTTAAGTGGTCTAAAAGTGGCACCTACGGCGCCGCCGGTTAACCATTTATTATTTGCATATGACAGCCTGTTGTTTGTCAAGGTGAGTGCAAGTGGTGCAGTTGAGGTAAACCAGTTGTTAAACGTTTATTGTCAGGCTACAGGTCAGCGGATAAATCATGCAAAGTCAACAATTTTCTTCGGAAAGGGTTGTCCTGAAACGGTGAGAGAGGAAGTTAAAGGTTTGCTGAATGTTCCTAATGAAACTTTGAATGAGAAATATCTGGGTATGCCATCTGATGTTGGTTCTTCTAAGAATGGGGCCTTCAAGTACCTAAAGGACTATTTATGGAGCAAAGTCCAGGGGTGGCTAGAACAAACAATGTCCACAGCAGGGAAGGAGGTACTTGTTAAAGCTGTTGCGCAGGTTGTGCCCGTTTATTCTATGTCTTGCTTTAAGTTACCCAGAGGCCTTTGCGAGCACCTGAATATGCTAATCCGTAAATTTTGGTGGGGGAGTAAAGATGGACACCGAAAACCGAGTTGGGTTTCTTGGGAAGTAATGACTCAACCGAAGAGTGCAGGTGGGTTAGGGTTCAAGGACTTTGAACTATTTAATCTTGCTCTTTTAGCCAAGCAGACATGGAGGATTCTTAAAACTCCGGAGTCACTCGGTGCGAGAATTTTAAAGAGCATTTATTTCCCTAATACTTGCATTTTAGAGGCACAACTTGACAACCACCCAAGTCAGATTTGGAGGGCTATAATCGAAGGGAGAGATGTGCTAAAGCAAGGACTAATTAGGCGGATAGGAAATGGATCAACTACATATATATACATATATATATATATATATATATATATATATATATATATATATATATATATATATATATATATATATATATATATATATATATGGGCACACAATTGGATTCCACGAGATGTCATGATGAGACCGTATGGGTGTCGCTGTAATAACCCGCCGAACTTGGTTTCGGAGCTTATTGACCACACTGCGGCAGCTTGGGACAGAGGTAAATTGGAAGAAGTATTTTTTTTCTATTGATATACATGCGATACTGAGCATACCTCTCTGCACATCAAATATTTCTGACTCTTGGGCTTGGAATTTCAAAAAGAATGGGTGTTTCTCGGTTAAATCAGCTTATCGTATGATGGTGGCAACGAAAAGAAGGAGGGAAGAGTGGTTAGATGGCACGGCCGGATCATCCAGTAACAATAGGGAGGAGGGTTCGTGGAAAACTTTGTGGAAGACGGAAGTTCCTGGTAAGGTGCGGATGTTTTTGTGGCGCCTGGCAAAACACTCCTTGCCCACAGAGGATATTAGGGCTCAACGTAATATGTCGACAACAAAACAGTATGCTCTATGTGGAGCACAGGATTCCTGGCGACACTCCCTCCTTGAATGCTCTATGGCCAGGTGTGTTTGGGCCTTGGTAGATGGAGAACTCGCTGAACATTTGTGCAAGACGACGGAGCCAAGCGCAAAACAGTGGTTGTTCTCGATGCTTGACTCATTATCACATGCAGCTTTCATCCGATTGGCAGTCACATTGTGGGCAATATGGTGGGCGCGCCGGAGTGCTATTCATGATGCGATTTTCCAAAGTCCGGCTACCACAAATGAGTTTATCCAAAGATTTATCGCTGATATGGATTCACTACCGAAGAAAAAAGTGGAGGCAAGACCGGGTGCTAGCTCAGCTCGAGCCAAACCCAAAGCACCACCGGCTGGATACGCTAAGATACATGTGGACGCGGGAGTGGCAGGATCAAGGCTTGCCGGGTGTGTCACGATTCAAACGACAACTTCTTGGGCAGTTCATCGATAGTTATTCATGGCGTTACTGATGTGCCCACATTGGAAGCGATAGCTTGTCGAGAGGCATTGTCATTAGCGGAGGATCTTCACCTAAGAGACTTTGTTGTTGCTTCAGATGCAAAACAAGTGGTCAATGACATCATAAAAGGCACGCATGGAGCTTATGGACCTATAATCAGCGAGATCAGAGAGAGAGCAGTGAGCTTCAATTGCAAGTTTAATTTTGAAGGAAGAGCGGCAAATTATGAAGCTGATAGACTAGCTAGATTTTCTCATTCTTTGAATCAGGGGAGACACTTGTGGTTGATCCACCCCCATGATCCGTTTTGTATCCCACTACATGCGGAATTTGATCAATAAAATCTAGATTTACCCCTAAAAAAAAAAACTTGTGGACAAAGGGCAGAAAATTCCCCATGAGGTTACCCTCTCGTTTGTACTCTGGAGGCGATCATCGCCACCATGAGGGTTTCTGATCGTTTCCACCATGAGTTGCCGGTGATTTGCAGGAGAATACCTTCGGGATGGCATTGGAGGGCTCCTCCTCCGAGGGAATGAGGGGGAGAGGTGTCCCTCGAGGATATGCTACAACATCTGGATCTCCTGGACGGGGAACTAGATGACGGCGTCGTGAGAGAAGAAGAAGCGAAGGAATTTGCAGAAGCAACACAATGGCTAGAAATTGACAAGGTGGTCACAAGGTGGCCAAATCGGCAGACCACGATTCTGGTTCCTGTTGGTTTAATGAGTGTCCTGATATGACCAGGTCCATTGTCTGTAATGAGCCATGAATGAATGAGAAGGAGCTGCCCATTTCTCAAAATAATAAAAAGAAAACTCTCGACGATACCACCGCTTGACACGTCATCTTCGATGACTTGCTCGGAGGATAAATCAATGAAGAATGCCAACTCTGAAGGACAACAGGTTGCTAGCCCCATAAGTGCAATGTTGAGTTTTGGTAAACACACAGGAAAAGCACCTTCACATCAACGAGCATGCATCTAATTTTATGTTGTCGCACTCAGAAAACAGAAACATGATAGAAGATGCATCGACGTGTATTTGTGCTCGCTTTGATGGCAAATACAGCATCCAGAACTTCAACTGAAGAAAGGAGTACAGACCGACCGCCATGCAGTTACAGTCATTGCACACAAGCACAATAATAGAATCGTGCGTTCCTTACCAAACCTACACACTGCAAGGGCAGACAAGAATTTACACAAAATGGGTTGAGGCAATCAGTTTGATCGGCTGCTAGAATAAATAATAATATTTGACCGTTGTAGGATCCACAAAAAGAAAATGTACAAATCTAGAGCATTTCAGCTTCAGAACGATTTCACAGGAACATTCATAAATTAGAATCTACAGTAGGCAAAGCAACTCAAGATCTCCATGAAGTCTAACCCCTTGCAGAAAATTCGAGCCACAGAGAAATAAAACTGAGGGATCGACTCATCAAGGAGCAAGTCACATGATTTGAGTCACACCAAAACAAAAAACAAATAAAATAAGTGCTCTTCAGCCCGTTGATACATAACTAAGAGCATGATTGTGGAATTGACCAATACGTATGAAAGAACTAGGGATTGTGCAAGTGAAGAATATACAAAATATTTGAGAACGGAAGACACATGAACTAACAATCAAAAACTGTTGAATTTGTACTCAGAATTGCGGAATGACAGCATTGACGCATAGCAACCAATCAGTACCGAAAGATGGTATGATTAATAGGTTTTTCATCACCGGACAAAAATGAACAGAAACACAAACATCCAGGTCTCTAAAATTTCAACATAGGTCAAACCTAAACCGTACAATATAAAACTTCTAATTTGAAGGAAATCTGGAGGGTAGGGCGTCAGAATTGCAGATTTGACAGCATGGCACACAGGAGCGCACCAATCAGTCCCGAAAGATGGTGTGTTTTGTTCGTGTTTTTCATCACTTTCCAGACAATTATAATATTGAGGAAAAACATAGTAACAACAGTATCAAGAACAAAAGGAAAGCAGATGAGAACCAAAGAACAAAACATAAAGAGAGAAGATGAGACTCATATATGCCCTGAGACATCTAAGGAAGGATCAAAGAGCATTAGCTCTCAAGCCTGGCTGGGCGAAAGAAGCAAATGCGAATGTTTTGAGAAACAAGCCTTAAATTAATCATCACAGGGCACACATTTGCAAATGGAACTAAAGCAAATATATATGTCCAGCATTGCATCAGACATCCAAGGAATGATCAAACAGCATTAGCTCTCAAGCCCGGCTGGGCGAAAGCTCTTAGGCAGCAACTGCGAATGTTCGAGAAACAAAACTTTATTGCCATACTTTTCCCAGTAGCAAATGCTTGTAGGTTGTAGGTTGTAGCTACCAGAGAAGGACCATTAGGCCCAAGTTAGATTAATGTAGAAACAACTACTACCTCCGTCCCAAATTACTTGTCTTAGATTTGTCTAGATACGGATGTATGTATCTAGACAAATCTAAGACAAGTGATTTGGGACGGAGGGAGTAGTAAATATGAGCAAGCTAGTCTGGACTGAAGTATAGAGCATGCAGTTTCAGTACCTCAAACATAACTTCTTGTAAGACAGCAATATCAGCCATCGCACTGCACAAGGATACCGAAGTTTCTTCAGAAAAGAATCAGTCATAACCCTTCTTGCCTTGAGACAAAAATTAGCTGCAAAAGGTTCAATGGTGTCTACAAACTAGAAGACGACAGTCCCACGGAAAAAAAAAGGGAAGACACAGGATTGTGCATAGGGCTAAATCTTGTCGCGCAGCAGAACAATATTGTCCCTGGGCAAGGATCAGTAAAACAGATTGCATTCCGGGAACCAGGTAGGCTATCAGTTTGGAAGCAAAAAAAACAAACATGAAATAGCATCAGTATATCAGCAGAGATACAATGTGCGTGTCAATAGGTACTTTTAACAGCCAAAAAGGCCAAAAACAACATACAGCCAAGGCACTTCCACACTCAGAATCCTAACAGTTTCCCCAATAGAGAACTAAAGAGTGCAACATTATGAAGTAGCTTCCAAACCCTCACCTTCTCAGTTCACCACAAAATTATGAAGTAACAGGTAACTACGAGGTCCTTAGCACAGTGAAGTAGAAGCCTGCCAGTGTGGAAACATGGCCAGCATAAGCACCATCATCAACAACACAAACTAGCGCACAGTCTCATTGCCTCAGCAAAAGAAGCGATACAGGCCTTGTCATGCCTCAACACACAGAAGGGGTCCTCCACTGACAAGTCAATGGCGTGCTGAAAGGTCCAGCAAGGGGAAGCAGGGCAAACATAAATACCACTGCCACTGTTTCCACCTGATGGCGCATTGCCCTCACCAACGGAATCTGAGATAGGGTCTGCCTCCATTACCACATCATCACTGTCACTGCTGCTACTTCCACCTGATGGCGCATTGCCCTCACCAACAGAGCCTGGCACCAGGCCTCCCTTCACTAGCACATCATCACTGTCACCATAAACGATGCCCAGGGTCTTTATCCCCTTCTCCAGTATGTAACTGACAAACATCTGCTCACGGTCCAGGCCTTGGAATCCGTGGAGGACGAACTTCTGCAGATGAGAGAGGCAGTCGGCAGAGCCCAGGGAATTCCAGGTCTCAGCACAGTCTCCACTATCAGGTGATGTGGATCGAATGGACTGGAATTGAGTAAAACAATGTCAGTGTCTAGCATATCAATCCTCAACTTGCATCCAAGCACAATTAGAAGTGCTAGAACAGATACCTACATTATCAATCTGGAATGTATAGCAGTGAACAACAAGTACTGGAATAAGCTAATATCCATATTATTATCTTGAATCGCAATTGATAAACAAGTGTGGGGATGAACAGATATCAATATGACACGAATACTACCATGATGTGAAGCGTCTCCAGACGAGGAAAGCATCTGAGCAGAGTGTGCAGCATCTTGACCTCCTTGTCATGCGAAAACCGCACCCTGACAGTCAGTATCTTCAAACTTGGTAGCATCACGCTATCTTTCATAGTCATCCCAACCTGCCATTGAGGCAAATTAAACATGAGAACATTATTTGGTTGCACAATCATGTAACGAATTTCAGTGCAGATCACGAAAGTTACCCTGATGACGGTGCCGCCAATTTCAAGTGTGTGGAGCTGGAGGTCCAAGACGCCGAGCACCTCCAGCCTGGACGCATGGACAATCTTGATGGGCCTCCTCCGCTCAGAAACGGCAACGCTTTCGAAGAGCAGGCGCTCCAAGCAGGGGGCATCCTCGATGATGATTTTATCGAAGCTGCATATCCATTCCGACACCACACGGAGGCTGCGGGACTTGATGCGGGGGCGTGCAGGGCAGTTGTACGCGATAGCAAAGGAGAGGATCTTCAGCTTGGGGCAGTGCGCGAGCAAGGCTTCGAATTTCTTGTCTTCGATGATGGAGTGGAAAAGGCCGAGCTCGTGGAGGTTGGGGAAGGCGGGCCGGTGGGCGGGGATAATGTCCGGGAAGTGCCAGACGCCGATGTAGAGGCGGGTGAGGGACGCACAGCTGAGGATCTCTTTGGGGAGCGGCAGGTTGAGCGGCCAGGGGAGGTTGAAGAGGATGAGGTCCTGGATGTTCTTGGCGGCGAGGCTGGCGATCAGGCGCTGGAGCGCGTACTCCTGGTGGTAGAAGGAGGTGCGGGTGACGCGCACGGCGCGGACGGGGCCCGGGTGAGCGGCCACGCAGCGCGAGACGGCGCGCACGGCGTCGAACATGCGGTGCGCGTCGTTGATCCTGAAGTGGGAGTCGTCGACGAGGAGCGGGGTCGCCGCCCAGACGCCGCGCCAGCGGGTGGAGAGGACCATGGTGCGCGCGGCTTCCTTGGTGGGGAGGCGGGAGATGATGTTGGAGAGCAGGTTGCGCGGTAGGCGGCTGGTGTGGTCCTGGCCGTCACCACCCTGCGCCGCCGGAACGACGGCGGATCGGTCGGCGGCGTCGTCCTCGGAGTCGGAGGAGGTGAGGGAGAAGTGGTCGTCGTCGGAGTCGTCGGCCTCGGGCGCGGGGACCAAGGGTGGCGGGAGGAAAGAGGTGATCTGGGAGACGATGCAGTCCATGCGGTCCTGCGCGGACATGCCCTCCAGTGCCATGCTGTCGAAGTGCTCCTCGATGTCGGCGTAGTTCTTCAATTCTCCTCCTCCTCCTCCTCCTCCTCCACGTGCGGCGGCGGCCATGGCGGACGAGGCGGCGGAGGGCGGCTAGGGTTTTGTCGGGGTTCTGCGAGGCGAGCAAGCGAGGAATGGGGAATTGGGGACTGTTGTGGGGTGCGGTGGACTGGCAGTGGGTGGTGTACGCGGCCCGACTCTCAGGCTGGGCGTTCGGTTAAACCGAACCGTTCGGTCCGGTTCACTTTAATAAAGGGCGGGATTTACTTTAAAAAAAACAATTCAGTTTTGAGAAAATACTGAACTTAATCGTCAGATAAGCAATGTGTGCATGCACACAAGTAGATCCCGTGAGTAGAAAAATCAGATCTTGCTAGCAAGAATCATCAACTGAACTCGTCAGCAGCTCACGAGCTTATCAAAAATCTCCAATCATAGAAAGAGAAGAAAATGCTAGGGTGATGCAATCAAAGAGGAGGCGGAATCCGGCGCGGCGGCGGCAGGAATGATTCTTCGACGACATGATGGTTCACTCATTTTTGCAGCATATCGGTTTATTTTCTTGTAACGATGCACTGGAAACTGAGATACATGCAATCATCCAAGGGATGACGCTAGCTATACAACATTCCACCCTTCCAGTCATTGTCCAATCTGATTCAAGTGAGGCCTTATCTTGTCTATCAGGGAATAGACTTGATCGTTCTGCCTATGGTCATCTTGTGGCTGAAACCAAAGAGTTGATGAGAGACTGGGAGTTTATTCCTCAGAAGTTGACTAGGGATCAAAATAGAGTTGCCGACCGTTTGGCAAACTATAATCGTATAGAGTGCACGATTGTGTGGATGCACATAGAACCACCATGTATTGAGGATCTTTTGCCTCTCGACTGTAATTCTCTCAATATGGAATAAAACTCATTTTCCCTCGCAAAAAAAAAAAAAGAGGAGGCGGAAGATGAGAGGGAAGAGATATGTGTCGGCTTCAGCCCACCACCGTCGCCCGCTGGGGTGTGGAGAAGGAGAGGAGGCGCACTGACGGCTAGGGTTAGGCGTTGGGTGGGGAATCGGGAATTCGGGATTGGAGGTAGAAGCGTAGAGATGCTAATAGGTTGGGTGGACTGCTCTGCGTGTTTGAGAAATTTGGTTGTGTGTGGGCTAGGGTTTTACGTAGATTTTTGTCCCTATGCACACGTCTGATCGGTTTTATCGTTTGTGTCGGCTAACCAAGGTATACCGGAATTTGTAAATTAATTTCGGTTTTACAAAGTGTTGACCAAATTAAGGACCGGAAATTTTTGGTTTTGGTCTTTTCGACTTCATTCCCAGTTTTATAGTCTGATAGTTCGGTGCTCGGTTAATATGCTCACCCCTATACACGGGAAGGGGGGGCGAGGAGGTGGTCTTCCAATGTTTTTTTAGAACCATTGAAAGAGCATGTAGCCCCTAAGTATGGTTTTGGTGATCCTATATACCTAAGAAGTTCATCCCCACTACTTGATTTATCTTAACATCCAAACTGTCCACGTCAGCATGATGCCACATCAGCATTCATTTTCCAAACAGCAAACAATCGATCTCTTTTTTGTGCGATGCATTATTCTTCTAGCGTACGATAAGGCCCACCTGCCAATGGCGCATGCCTTCCAGCCCTTCACGATCCCCCATCTTCTCTGCTTCTCCCCTGCAATCAATTTCCCCACCACGAACACACATGAAACGGATGGGGATGCGAGCGATCAACCGCTTTCATCACCCGAAGAGGGATTTTATTCTCCCAACGCCCCCATCTCCTTCATTCCCATCAGCACCAGCGCTCCTCCTTCTCCCGGAAAGTCAAACACAAGTTGAAGCCTCCACCCTCGGCGCCCGTCTCCTTCAGCTACCACATGTGCTGGACGGGACAGATTGTAGCCGTCACCGCCCCGTCATGGATAATCTGTATCCGTCGACGGTACACCTTCATCAGTGCAAGTTGAAGCCCCCACCATGACTCATCTCCTTCATGAACCACGTGGGTTGGACGAGACAAATCTGGAACCGTGGCCGCCACCACCGCGCCGCCCGTGGACGCCTGCTCGCCGAATCTGAATCCCTCTACTGGTACGCCTTCCTCTCTTACGAGCTTCTCACAGCTGTCGCCTGATGGTGTGTTTATTAGTCCCTAATCCATGGTGTTTTGCTTCCTATCCATTCAGTTTGTTCATTCACCAGATTCAAGCTGTTTAGATTTAACTGGATGAAGTGATCAGTGTCTTTCGTCTGCAATTAGTTGGCTACACCAACGGATATATAACACATGATTTATTTTGTTCAAACAAACTATATGCTGCCAGATGCTTTGTTGTTAATCTTCCCGGAGCCAGTCATCTCGCTTATCTTGATCTGCTACCTCTTTTGCTCAGTCAGGTTTGATGTAGATATAGTAGATTAGATGTATGTAAAATTTTACTCTTCGTCATGTGTTCTGTTGCAGGAATGGCATTGCTACAGATGAAACCAAATTATTTACTATGTATGTTCTCCACATATTCGTCTAATAGTTTATGTCGTATGGGGCTGGAGCATAGCATTGATTTCCTTTTGTTCGATCATATGAATGCTTATGATGAGGTTGGGTTGTTTGTAGACAGGCATGACTAACGGACATAGTTGAATAAAGATACTACTACACTTTTTTAATGGAAATGAACATGGTGTGTAATATATTCCAATTACCAAATCTACGGGATGCAAATGGAAATTGAATATAGTTAATATTTTACTTTATTTATTATTATACGATTTTCTAGATTTTTTATGTCTATGTAGTGATGACTTTGCTAAAAAATTCTCACCATTTGTGCCCTTTTTGTGGTCACTCACACATGTAATCTCAAAGTACTGGATTAACACCAACACAGGTTTGTTCCATCATATTAGCCTTCTGACAGTTTTCACTACGGAATATATAGTGTAGCATCTCTCAGAAATAGCCAATGGGTCTCGGGTCCCGGTGCACCCGAATTGGAAAAAAATTAAAAAATATCAAAAAGGGTCATAACTTTCTGATTTTTTTTGTAACAACATGATTTAGCGTAATACTCGCGTGAAAAGTTTCGCCAAGGAATGACTTCCATGGTATTCTGGATGAAAATAAAATAAAATCAATACTATATAAAAGTTCCTATTCACATTATTTGGACTTGCAATTTTATTTTGTCGAGAATACCACGAGAGTCATTCCTCCACGAAACTTTTCACACGAATATTACACTTGACAAAGTTTGTTACAAAAGAGTTTCAAATTTTTTTGACTCTTTTTGAATTTTTGTAAATAGTTTTTCCAGTTCGGGTGCATTGGTCCCATATTCCAAAGATCCGCGTCCAACATCTCTTTGTTAGATTATATAGGTGCTTGCAGTTGCACACAGAACATGAGAACCGAACAATAGTTGCACATTATCCTTGCCATTTCTCTTGCACGTTAAGTTAGGCTCTGTATGGTTATCGATTTATTATTCTTGCTGACATCCATAATCATGAGCTATCCATTTTGATACTATATAGTCATGTGTTATTTTTTATTTTAAGCGAAATTCATATCTGTAATTCACCACAGCAACGCGCGGGGTATCATCTAGTTAGTGACAATTTCTATGGACTAACGCTTTCACGGAGATATATTTGACAGAATATTACTAGGTGGTGCCTTAAGGATGATTGCCATAAAGATAAAGATGTGTTCTAAGCTTTGGTATTGAATGACAATTCCTATTGAGCATCAAGGTCACTGTATCTTATATGAATAAATGGTCCATAGTTATGAATGAAGCATGCTGAATTTGTTTGGGAAGAGTTCCATCAAAAGCCTCTCGAAGAAGTCCTCATGGTATCATTTCTGCCCACCCCGTACGCACGGGGTATAGGGCCGGTGCCCACGGGGTCCAGGGAAATCTCTTTGGACACCCCGTGCACATGGGGTCGAGTGTTAAGCTCTCTGGATATCATGTGCACACGGGGTCTCTGATCCCCATGCCCACGGGGCCTAGGGTTTGGCTCTTGGGGTCTCATGTCTACTGAGGATACTAGTTGGTCTCTGGGTGTATCTAATAAAGCCATTGATTTCAATGTATAACCAAATATGCTCAAGGTGGAGTGCACTGGATGATCTCAAAGGTTGACACGTTTGGGCTTATAAGGATCAAGGTCTTGGGAGTATAATTAAAGAGAGGAATTCAAGCTATGGTATCAAGAGAGGGTCATGATGAGCTCATGTGTTGGGTTTTGGTTGATCATGTCTTGAAGCAAGCAATTAGAGTGAAGAATTCATTGTGCCTCTCAAGAGTTTGTGTAGGGGCATTTAGAAGAGCAAGTGATGGCCAATATGATGTTCATGGTGAAACTTGATATGGTCATGAAAGAGTCTTTGGTGATCTAGTCTTCAAGCGATGGAGTAAAATGAAGAGTTCATTATGGCTTTCAAGAAACCAATATGGAGCATGAAGTAAAGATGTTGGTTAACCAAGATAAAGCTCTAAGATTGTATCTAGATGGTCAACACACAAGCGCAAACAATGTACTTCGTGGGATCAAGTGATGGTATGGTAAGTAATTGTGAATTGTGTTTTGTGCATTAACTCATAGTATGTGTTTTCTATGTCTATATGGGTTAGGTGTTTCTCATGGGTTTGCATCAAAAGAAGGATTTCCAGTAGCCTATGTGAGGATGACATCAAGTGGTGATGGTCATCGTGTTTGAGGTGTGCAAGTGCAATATGAGAAGCCGGAGGTTATATGCCTTGAAGCTTGTGGTTCACATTATGATTATGTACATGTGAAGATGTGCTTAAGTGAAGGCTTCCATCGTTGCAATATGGGGAAGCAATTCGAATATCTTCATCGAGTGTTTGTGGTTAAGAAAAGGATTCCAACTTAAGACAAGCATCGTCATCAACAAGCTCAAGTGAAATGTGCAAGGCAAAGATATACACCTTAGCTAGGTTTTCCTACTTTTGCCAGACTCATGGTACTTGGGAGACCAGATTATAGGTTTGATTGTCACATGTAGAGAGCTGAAACCTTTGCATTATTTGAATCATTATTTCTTGTTGATCTTGGGTGGTTCTCTATGCGAAGACCTGTCTTTTCCATAGCTTTAAAACGAGCTCAAGATCATCAAAATCGGAGTTCGTATGACAAAGTATGCTGCTTTGGGCTGGCTGTCGGTACCCCATGGGCACAGGGTTTGAGGCTGTAGGCACGGGCCCGTGCGCGCGGGGGCTTGGGCCGTGGGCACGAGGTGGAGCCCCAACGACTAGTTTTGAGGGTTGGCTATTTAAGGGGCCTCCCCCTCCACCGTTTTTGGGGTCGTTCATACATATTCCTACCATCATTTTTGAACCACAAACCACCTCCCCAAAATCTCTATGTGAGGGAGGGGGGGGGGTTGTGGATGGATCTCCACCCTGCACCGAGAAACCCTCGAATTCCACTCCTCACCTCCCAGAAATGTCATAGCCCGAGGAATCAAGCCGCAGAGGCCATCTCCACGGCACCTGCACCACTCAATTTTGTAGAGGGAAGCCCACGAGGAGAACCCCTCTTTTCTCGTCGTCAGGTGTCCGCCATGAGAGGCGTTGTTGATGCGTCTACCTCCTTCGGCATCCGTGCGCTGGCCCCGTGCACACAGCGTGCTCGATCAAGCAGGGGGGAGAACATGGAAGGAAGAGGAGAAGGGAAGAAGTGAAATAACGTTGCCCAGTCAGCAGTCAACGTGGTCTAAACCGGTCAAAACCAGTCAAAACTGAGTAGGGGGTGATTTCTGAACCGAGTGACAAGTTAAGGGTGTGGAATAACCGATTTTAAAATTGAGAGTTGCAAATTAAACCAAGTGGTTAGTTCGAGGTTGTAATATGGACTTCTCTCAAGAGAAAACAATGAAGAATGTGTATCTCTACAATTTGTTGCTAGACCCACAAGTGCCACATTGATTTACAGCAAGGACCCAGGAAATGAATTAGAACCTCTACATGAACGAGCGTGCACAAAGTACTTTTGTTTTCATTTTCATGAAAACGGAACTTGGATAGGAAATGCATTAGTTTGTGTTCACTTTGATGGCAAATTTAGCATCCAGAACTCAAGAGTACAGAACTAGGAGCATCGACCGCCATGCAGTTCAGTCCTACTCAGGCACAACATTTTATATTCCTTGCCGAACCTACACACTCCAAAGGCAGACAAGAATTTAACACAAACGGGTTGATGCAAGCACTTCATATTTGAACAAATCATATTTGAACGCAGCAGGATCAACCAAGCAAATATAGCATTTCAGCTTCAGAACGATCTCACAGGAGCATTCCGACCCGGCAGAAAATTAGAATCTACAGTAGACAGAACTCAGGATAAGAGCATGAATAAACAAAATAAGGATTGTGGAACTCGGAACAAACAAAATAAGTACTCTTCAGACTGTTGACGCAGAAACTAAGAGCATGAATTGTGGAATTGACCAATACTACGTATGAAAGAACTCAGGATTGCGCAAGTGCCCCGACAAAACAGAACATTTGAGAACACATGAACTAACACTTGGTAAACAAAAGTATCATCAAGAACAAAAAGGGAGGGAGATATCCAAGGTTTGTGGAAATATATAGAAAACTTACATACTCAAGAATAGAAGATGCAATAACTAAAACAATCAGAAGCGGTTCAATTTGGCTTCAGAAATTGCAAAATGGTAGCATGGACACATAGTGACCAATCAGTCCCGAAAGATGGTATCATTAACATGTCCTTCATCACCGGACAAACATGAACAAATACACAAACATCCAGGTCTCTAAAATTTCAACATCCGTTTCTAAAAAGAAATTCAACATATTTTGAAGGAAATCTGGAGGGTGGACGTCAATTGCAGATTTGACAGCATGGCACACAGAGCACACCAATCAGTCCTAAAAGATGGTGTGTATTGTTCATGCTTTTTATCACTGTCCAGCCAATATATAGAATATCAAGGAAAAACATCTAACAACAGTATCAAGAGCAAAAAGATAGGCAGATGATAACCAAAGAAAAAACAAAAAGAGACAGAAGATGAGACTCACATTTGCCCTCAGACATCCAAGGAAGGATCTAACAGCATTAGCTCTCGAGCCAGCTGGGCGAAAGCTCTTAGGTGGCAACTGCGAATGTTTAGAGAAACAAGCCTTACATTAATCATCACTGGGCATACATTACCACCCACTGAATTAACACCAAATAGCCTGGCAAGGCGAAAGCTCTTAGGCAGCAACTCCAAATGTTTTGAGAAACAAGCCCTCAATTTATCATCATTGCCATACTTCTCCCAGTAACAAATCAAACTATATTAGAGAGGCAATTTAATGACAGAAATAGGATCCGTGGACTAACTGGAATGAATCCCCTGGTCAATGCATGTAGCTACCAGAGAAGGACCATTAGGCCCAGATTAGAATACAAGGAATCTGGGTGTGCCGTTGCGGCCAAATAGCATCCCAACCAAGACAAGCACACAAAAGTCAAACCAAGAACACTTGCAGCTAAACTTCAAAATCTGACGGTAATTCCAACAAGAAAAATAAAGGGGGGCCAACGATATGCAATGAGCACAATGTGGAAACGTTTAGTATAAATAGAAAGACTTCTCATTCACAGGATATATAACAGCACTGTGTCAGAAGATAGATTGTTTCAAGGTTTCATCACACATAAAATCAAATTAATAAACAAGAGAAGATGTGTTGCTTCAATGCTTTCATCACAACAACCCCCTCAAAAGCAAAACAAAGAACCTATAGAACATAACAGAACCAAATAATTAATAAACTGGAGTCGAATCAAATGAAAGTTCAGATAGGCAATCACAAAAAGGCGCAAAAGTAAGATAATTGCCAGTTCAAAACTAGAAGAGGCAGCCAATTCAACCGGAAGATATCAATTCAACAGTAAAATGAGCATAACCAGATTAGTTCAAAGTTCACTTATTCATACTTGACCGAACTGCTGTACCAGCAACTGTTTAAACGAAACCAACACACATCTCACGGGGACTAAATGGTCCATGAAACCAGACACAGTAGGACTTGACACAAACAAGACTAACACTTCACATGAGCAACAGGGGCGCCCACCAGAGTACCCAGGGCAATTACTGACCACCTCGGAGGCGGAGCACCAGGTGGAGAGTGGATTCCTTCTGGATGTTGTAGTCGGCGAGGGTGCGGCCATCCTCCAGCTGCTTACCAGCGAATATGAGACGCTGCTGGTCTGGGGGAATGCCCTCCTTGTCCTGGATCTTGGCCTTGACATTGTCGATGGTGTCTGAGCTCTCAACCTCCAGAGTGATGGTCTTGCCAGTAAGGGTCTTCACAAAGATCTGCATACCGCCACGGAGACGCAGGACAAGGTGAAGAGTGGACTCCTTCTGGATGTTGTAGTCAGCAAGAGTGCGGCCGTCCTCCAGCTGCTTTCCTGCGAAGATGAGGCGCTGCTGGTCCGGGGGGATGCCCTCCTTGTCCTGGATCTTGGCCTTGATGTTGTCGATGGTGTCTGAGCTCTCAACCTCCAGAGTGATGGTCTTGCCAGTAAGGGTCTTCACAAAGATCTGCATACCACCTCGGAGACGCAGGACAAGATGAAGGGTGGACTCCTTCTGGATGTTGTAATCAGCAAGGGTACGGCCATCCTCCAGCTGCTTGCCAGCAAAGATGAGGCGCTGCTGGTCCGGGGGAATGCCCTCCTTGTCCTGGATCTTGGACTTGACGTTGTCGATGGTGTCTGAGCTCTCAACCTCCAGAGTGATGGTCTTGCCAGTAAGGGTCTTCACAAAGATCTGCATACCACCACGGAGACGCAGGACAAGATGAAGGGTGGACTCCTTCTGGATGTTGTAATCAGCAAGGGTACGGCCATCCTCCAGCTGCTTGCCAGCAAAGATGAGGCGCTGCTGGTCCGGGGGAATGCCCTCCTTGTCCTGGATCTTCGCCTTGACATTGTCTATGGTGTCCGAGGACTCCACCTCAAGTGTAATGGTCTTGCCAGTGAGGGTCTTGACAAAGATCTGCATGCCTCCCCGAAGACGGAGGACAAGGTGGAGGGTGGACTCCTTCTGGATGTTGTAGTCAGCAAGGGTCCTGCCGTCCTCAAGCTGCTTGCCAGCGAAGATGAGGCGCTGCTGGTCCGGGGGGATGCCCTCCTTGTCCTGGATCTTCGCCTTAACATTGTCAATGGTGTCCGAGGACTCCACCTCAAGTGTAATGGTCTTGCCAGTGAGGGTCTTAACAAAGATCTGCATGCCTCCCCGAAGACGGAGGACAAGGTGGAGGGTGGACTCCTTCTGGATGTTGTAGTCAGCAAGGGTCCTGCCGTCCTCGAGCTGCTTGCCAGCGAAGATGAGGCGCTGCTGGTCCGGGGGGATGCCCTCCTTGTCCTGGATCTTCGCCTTAACGTTGTCGATGGTGTCAGACGACTCCACCTCAAGGGTGATGGTCTTGCCTGTCAATGTCTTCACAAAGATCTGCATCTGCAGAGAAGAATCCCAAACAGGATGGTGAGCCTCAAGAAGCAGACCAAGCGAACCCACATTATAAATACTAATGCTTCTATACATCAAGCCATATAGAATAAACAAACAGCAGCTGCATATTTTCTTGATTAATTAAACGGAAAAGGCACTCATCAGACAAAGAAGTAGACACAAAGTTACTATTGGATTCGATCAGAAAGTGTTTAAGCAGATCTATCAAGGAGGAGAGAGAACTAGTATAAGAAACATGCATATGAGGCAAGCAAACTAACATTATAAATACTAATGCATTTTATAAGCTTTTATACATCACGCCATAGAGAATAAACAATGGGCAGCAGCATATTTTCCTCGTTGATTAAAGGGGAACTGACAGACCATGCACAACATAAAATCCACATATCTTTTATCTAAAGGACTCCACATAGCTATCGGATATGCCTATCATCTTCTAAGAAAATAAACCTAGCTTTGAGGGAGAAAACAATCAACAATCCTAGGCCAAGGACGAGTTTAGGACGATCCTGGGACAACAAGAATATGATCACGAGCGACGGATCTGGCCCAAAAAGCTACTACTGGAGATTCGATCATGAAGACTTAAGCGAATCTATCAAGCAGGAACGGACGTCCTAGTGGAGAAAACATGCATATGAGATCAGACGGCGTCGTGAATTTGTCCCGAAGACGAACAGATCTACCGCCTAATACAAATTGCAGGAAAAGGCACGACATCTACAGGCATAACCCTGCGAATCCATCTACACGCGTAATTCCTACGAATTCGCTTAAAGCTTCACCTATGCGCGATTGATCCGACAACAAAGCTTCGTTCCCGCAACCCCAGACCGGAGCAGAACCGGGCAAAATTCGACTGTGATAATCCTCCAACTACCACGGAAACGTGAATCCAGACGGTACGGGGAGAGGGGAAGGAATCGCCGTACCTTGGGGCGGTGGGGGGGGGGGGGGGGGGGGGGGGACCGGAGGAGGGGGAGCTGGAGTCGATCGGAGACGAGATTGGCTTGGGGATTTGTTGGTTCCGTTCGTCGGAGCGGTGGCGCGGATGGCAGGCTGGGAGGTGGGTGGGTATTTATGGCGGCTGGTGACGGGCCGGGGTGGAGAAGGAATCCCGTGCCGTGACGCTCCTTTCTTCCGCGTCGGTGTTGCTACGTTGACGTGGCGTAATTGTGGCCGTACTCCTCGGAATAAAATTCCAGCCAGCTAGTTTTGACTTGATAGGTTCATATTTTTTTCTCTATCTGCACTTGTTCTAAGGCCAAACTCAAACGCGCCGACCCAGATGCGTTCGGTGTTCAAAAAAAAAAAAAAAAAAGACCCAGATGCGTTCGTTTTTGTCTTTTTGGGTCGGCTTTAGGCACGTCATCCATCCGCGTCCGCTCAAGTCTGACCGGTGCGCCGAACCGGCCAGCCCAGTTCGTCCGCTTGGCTAAATTTTTTGTAACAACCATATATTTTCACGACTAAATTTAGGCCAGTGGTCATAGTTCATGCAGGCATATGTGCCAGCGGTCGGCATACATGTCGGCCTACAAAAAATCGTCATAGTTCATGCCGGCACACTTGCCAGCGACTGGCATACTTGTCAGCACACATAAAAACGGCCATAATTCATGCATCTCGGCTGTAGTTCATGCTGGCACACATGCCAATATACAAAATGACCGAGCTCTCAGCCATAGTTCATCCATATAGCTCGAGCATCTTCTTTTGCCTCTTCTCAAACCAAAACCTTTTCCTTGGGGACACCTTACTCAAGTTGACCATCATGATCTCCACTTCCTTCACAAATAGCGTGAGCTTCACCTCGTTTGCTTTTGTCTTTGCAATGCTCGCCTCGATCTCGAACTTCTTCTTTTCGACGTTCTCCTCGATCTCAAGCTTCTTCTTTTGTATCCTGATGTAGGCCTTCATTTGATCCTCCTTCTCTTGCCGCTTCCTCTCCTCCCTCGTTCCTTTTGGGTCATGAAACCCTTCAAAGTTTCTTGCAAGGCGAATGTTACCGCATCACGTTTGTAATCCACCTTGGAGTTGGTCTTCCCCCTTGGCCGCTTCTCACCTTCACCATGCTCAACGACCGTCGTCGGCCCTCCATTCTTCTGTTGGACGGCATATTGCTCACTAAACTTTGGGCAATCACAAATGATCGCCCAACAATGGATGAGGGTGAATGGCTTGTCCCCATGTTGGGCCTTGAAGGCTTCCAAATCTTGGAATGCCTACAAATGAAAGTGAATGCAACAATATACATTCATATGCAATGGAGATGAAAGCATCAATCAACAAGATACACACATATGAACAAGGGGAAGGAGTGGAGTACTATGTCTTTGACACCTAGGCCACTCATGGGACGGCCTTCGATGCTCTCAAGGGTGGCACAAAACTTGTTGCACTCTTGTTGGATGAACCCCCACCTCTTTGCGATTGACACGTCGCTACGGTTGCTCTTAAACTTGTAGGGCGGAAACTTTCTACGTTCATGGAAGTACGTATGGACCCTCGCCCAAAATGTTGATCCTTTTTGCTCGATGTCGGTCTTGGGGTCTTGTCCAATTTCCTTCCAACCTTTGCAAATCAACTTGTCCTCGTCCATGGTGTATGCTCCCGTCCGAATGCTTTTCCGTCTCGTTTGTGCATTGGCTTGTTGAGAGAGCTCGTCGTGAAACAATGGCTCCCCTTCGTTGTCCACATCATCATCTTCCTCTTGGTTGTAGGTATCTTCTTGCCATTGGTCGCCTTGGCCGTCAGTGACTTCTTGGTTGTCGTGGTCTTCCATGTCTTCTTGGCCTTGCGTGAAGTGGTCGCGGTCGTCTTGGCTTCGGGTCTCGTCGGCATCGTAGTCTTGGCCATCCTCGAAAATGATGTTCTACATGAAATAATTGTAGTAGGTCAGGTCATCATGCGTTGTTGTCAGGGTCGGCGTATCGTCGAACAGGTTGCGGGCGTCGGGAAGGTTGCCCGTAGGGATCTCCCACGATCACTTCCTTTGCGTCCCGGTGGACGACTGGCCGGCCACAGGTGTGGCGTTGAGGTCGATCGCCGCGGGCACGGGGGTGGCCAGCGCGATCACACTCACTTTCGCGCAAGCAGTCCCAAGGCAAGGTGGAGAAGCGGGACGCGCCCGAGTGGTGTTGGGGAGGGAACCCGCACGCCTGCGGCATTGTGGAGGTGCACGATGACTCTAGATGTGGCGGGCGGGCAGCCGAGGAGCCCATGCTCGCCACAGCCATGGCGGTGACGGTAAGAATGGCCGGCTCGCCGCAACAGAACCCTAGCATGAGGAGGGTCTGCTACGTGGCCTTGGTGACGAGGGCCTCATTCTCCACAATGGCGGTCTGCTGTTGCGCGGCGGCAGCAAGGGCGGCGGATTTTTTTCTCCACCTCTTTGGCCCTCTGGACATCCCTCTTCACTGTCTCCTCCGGCGTGCACACCTTCTTGGGCTTCTTCTTTGGGCGCATGGGGCGGGCGGCCACGTCGTCTACCATGGCGGCCAGGAAGGCATCGACGGGGTTTGGTTCATCGACCATGGTGAGTGGGCGGGAGGGTTTTGGGGAGAGGGGAGAAATGGGGGTGGATGTGCCATCGACGGGCAGGCCATGGGGAGGACAAGGGCGGGTCGCGCGCGTCCGCGCTGTGTCCGTGACGACGCAATCCCGGTCCAAATTTGGGCCGGAAATGGGTCGCGGGCGGACGAAAAATGGACAACAGTCCGTTTGCGTCGACGCGTTGGGCCGTGTTTTCTGTCCGTTTCGATCAAAACAGATGCGCTTGGACCAAATGGGTCGGCGTGTTGGAGTTGGCCCAACGCAGGGACGCATTTTGTCCATCCCGTCTGTTTGGGTCCAGACGGACAAATGCGACGGCCCAACGCGTGTCCTCATATGGAAAGTTGGTCCGCCATGTGTGTCGGTACCAAAACCGGCAGATCTCGGGTAGGGGGTCCAAACTGTGGATCTTGGAGTCAATGGATAACAAGGAATGCAGAGACAGCGCTTACCCAGGTTCGGGCCCTCTCAAAGAGGTAAAACCCTACGTCCTGCTTGATTGTATTGATGTGTTTGTATGATGATTACAGAGTTGATCTACCTCGAGATCGGATGGACTAAACCCTAGGTGGGTATGATGGTGATGGTTCTGTCCTCTACGGTCTAAACCCTCTAGTTTATATAGACACCAGGGGTACTGTCGTGGTTTTGTCGCGACAGATGTCCTAGTAGGACTTAGAGAGGAAGCCATCGCACTAACGTGGAAGCTTAGCGGGGTTGAATGGGAACGAAAAGACGCCGGGTTACCCAGGTTCGGCCCCTCACGGTGGAGGTAAAAGCCTACGTCCTGCTTGTCTATATTGCTGTGGATCTCGATTACAAGGATGCGGAATCGCTAATCTAGCTCTCGAGGAGATTGCAACTTAGTCCTTTTCGTATAGGTGCTCCCCTTTATATATACAGGTGGAACCCTAGATTACATGAGAGTCCAGATCGTTATCTAACCCGTCTCTACTTGTCCACCAAGGCGGCCTCCACGCCACCCATCATCTCCGTGAGCCGGCCTGTCTTCGCCAGGCATCATTAAGCCGGCCCACCTTGAGTCCTCTGACCCTGCCATGAGTTGGCCCGCTGAGCCCGCTCTATGACCGGGTTAACACCATGCCGGGTCTAAATGCTGGTATACATCCCCAACAGGTACCTAGGGTTACATATGGGCGGTAGCTATCAGGAGATAACCATGCCGGTCATGCTAACTTTTCTTGGAGGGGACGCCAAGTCTTCGGAGGTTTCCTTCTAGAGCCCGTGGTTGCCTGTAGTCCGGCCTTCCTTCGATGAGTAAAGAGTGGCCCATCAGTCCGGCCCATGAGAGATAGGCCGGCAGCCCAAGGACCCCTTAGTCCGGGACACCCTCAGTAGCCCCCGAACTAGCCTCCAATGCCGAGGTCGGCAGTCTTCGTTAGCTCCATGCTTCAAGGGTCTTCGGCTTGAGGGGCGAGTTCCTTCCATCCCCTGTGTTCGGCTTGGCAATAGTTCGGCCACTCACAATCCTTTCGATTAGCGAGGTATTGCGGGGCCCGCCATACCATTTTCTTTATTCAGAATTAATGACGCCCCTCGATTTGTACGCACCAAGGGAATGCAAACGGCCCAATAGTTTTTTACAAAAATGCCTCCCCTGGGGAAAAACACCTATTAAATAGTCCAAGGGCGTGAAGGTTAATGTACCCCACCCCCTGCCATTCTTCTCCACATCACCGAGAGGCCATAGCTAGCAAACAATGGCGAGCGTTCCAGGCCCCTCCTCACGTCCTCACGGCCCCCTTCAAGGTGATTGGGCGAGCTGCTCAGTCTCCCGCATCCGACTGGGTAGCCTTGAGACGCAGGGATATCTGCCCGCTTCAGATCTCGCGTCCACCCGCCATGGATTGACTTCTGCGAACGGGGAGGCTTTCACGGAGAACTTCCCCGCCCCTCACGGGGAGGAAAGGGTATGCTTCGTGCCTTTCCTCCTACGAGGCTTAGGCTTCCCCATTCATCCCTTCCTGAGGGGTCTACTAGAATTTTATGGGATCCAGCTCCACCACCTTACCCCAGGATCGATTCTGCACATCTCGGGCTACGTTGCCCTTTGTGAGTTGTTTCTGGGCTGTGAGGCTCATTTCGAGTTATGGAGGAAATATTTATGCCTTGTCCCTCATACCCGAGAAGGGACAATTTACGAGGTCGGCGAAGCCGAGGTATGGCGCATTGCCGGAACGGGATATCCTATAGGGACTCCCAAGAAAGATGCCGAGGAGTGGACCTCGGAGTGGTTTTATATTGAGGACGTCCCCCTATTCGATCCAGTTCGAAGGGGGTTGCCTGAATTTTCACTTGCTTCTCCGAAGAAGCGGTTCAACTGGCGCCCGAAGGGCTCTTCTCAAGAAGAAAGTGTCGAGGTAACGCGCCTAGCCGCTCAAGTGAGCTGGTGATACGTCTCCGTCGTATCTATAATTTTTGATTGTTTCATGCCAATATTCTACAACTTTTATATACTTTTGGCAACATTTTATATTATTTTTGGGACTAACATATTGATCCAGTGCCCAGTGCCAGTTCTTGTTTGTTGCATGTTTTTTGTTTCGCAGAATATCCATATCAAACGAAGTCCAAATGCGATAAAAATTTACAGAGATTTATTTTGGAATATATGTGATTTTTGGGAAGAAGAATCAACGCAAGACGGTGCTCGTGGGCCCCACGAGGCACCAGGGCATGCCCCAGGGGGGTGGCGCGCCGTGGTGCGTCGTGAGCCCCTCGTAAGTCGATTGATGCCCTTCTTTCGCCGCAAGAAATAATCGGGAAAAAAATCTTGTTAAAATTTCAGCCCGATCGGAGTTACTGATCTCCGGGAATTTAAGAAACGGTGAAAGGCCAGAAAAACAGGAATGCGAAATAGAAGAGAACAGAGGGAGGGATCCAATCTCGGAGGGACTCCTGCCCCTCCGCCGCCATGGCGACCATGGACCAGAGGGGAAACTCTCCTCCCATCTAGGGGGGAGGCCAAGGAAGAAGAAGAAGAAGGAGGGGGGCTCTCTCCCCTCTCTTCCGGTGGCGCCGGAGCACCGCCGGGGGAAACATCGTAATGGCGATCTACACCAACAACTTCGCCGCCGTCACCACCAACTCTCTCCCCCTCTATGCAGCGGTGTAACACCTCTTCTCCCCGCTGTAATCTCTACTTAAACATGGTGCTTAATGCTACATATTATTATCCAATGATTTGTGGCCATCCTATGATGTTTGAGTAGATTCGTTTTGTCCTATGGGTTAATTGATGATCGTGATTGGTTTGAGTTGTATGTTTTATTTTGGTGCTGTCCTATGGTGCCCTCCGTATCGCGCAAGTGTGAGGGGTTCCCGCTGTAGGGTTTGTAATATGTTCATAATTCTCTTATAGTGGGCGGCTAGAGTGACAGAAGCTTACACCCGAGTAAGGGGGTTGTTGCGTATGGGAGTAAAGGGGACTTGATACTTAATGCTATGGTTGGGTTTTACCTTAATGATCTTTGGTAGTTGCGGATGTTTGCTAGAGTTCCAATCATAAGTGCATATGATCCAAGTACGGAAAGTATGTTAGCTCATTCATGCCTCTCCCTCATATAAAATTGCAATAATGATTACCGGTCTAGTTATCGATTGCCTAGGGACAAATCTTTCTCTTTGTGTTACAAAAAGCTTTCTACTAAACAACTAGCTTTTATTATCTTGCAAATTACTCGTAGTTTTATTCTCGCAAAGTACTCCTAGTTTTATTCTTGCAAAGTAGTTCTAGCATTACACCTACAAAGTACTTCTAGTTTCATACTTGTTCTAGGTAAAGCAAACGTTAAGTGTGCGTAGAGTTGTATCGGTGGTCGGTAGAACTTGAAGGGAATATTAATTCTACCTTTAGCTCCTCGTTGGGTTCGACACTCTTATTTATTAAAAAAGCTACAATTGATCCCCTATACTTGTGGGTTATCAGGTGGCTAGCCCACAACGGGTTGACCATCATCGACGTGATGGCAACAGCCATTGCTCGGTGCGTACAACCTCTTCAGCAAAGGGTGCACCCCCTATGGTGTTACAACGGGGTGAATGACTCGACCCGGTACACACGGAAAGGACCCGCTGACCAGGCGGCAATGGCAGCCATACTGGCTGATCTCTTCAAGGAGGAAGAGCAAGAGTTTGCTCGGTTGAGGCCCAAGGATGGCTTCTCGAGCTATAAACCCATCGAAGCGGTGAGTTCAATTATACTTTATAGCTCGGATGGTACACCGATTTTCTTTAATCGGATCTTTAGTTTATCCGAACAGAGCTGGAGGCGCTGGATCGAGACGGTGAGTTGCCCTGCTCCTCAACCGGAGAGTCATTCTTGCGACGACGACCCTGGGTTTCACGACGATCCTGAAACGTCGATCGACTTTGAGGAGGGGGTCTTCTACCAGGAGGATCTCGACGGCTCTAAAGTGGCCCTATTAGCCGATCACCCCGGGGCACTACCCTCCTCCACTGTAAGTGACCAACGGGCTTCTTCTCGAAAAAGACGCTCAGCTCCTGCGGCTCCGAGTACACTGACTTCTACTCCCAAGGGCCGCTGTACGACACGCCGGACATCTGCGAGAGCGGCACCGGTGGCTCCAGCGGCAAGTGGCCGCAGGGTGTCCAAACGTGCGGTGCCAACGGGAGTCGCGTCATCCGTGCCCCTCCCAAAGAGGTAATGTATCCGCTGTACTTTTAGTGTCTTTATTTTCGACAACCGCTGAGGATGTCAGCAATTTTCTTCTACTGCGGCCTGCAGGCGATATGTAGAACCACCTTCGCCTAAGGATATCGAAGAGGTGCCGGGGGGTAACCCAAGACCGAGGTCTCCTGTCATGGCCGGTGCTACTTCCGGGCTCCCTGCCGAGGACCAACATTCGGAGGATTCAGGGGGCGTTTCGATCACCAACTCCGAGGTCAAAAGTGTGATGAATCACCGGCGGCGTAAGGCATCGCTACGACATTCTGCGTTTTCCGATCAAGAGTTTAACGCTCTTAGTTCGGTAGACGCGTACCTCGGAGCTGCCCGAACGGGACTCGAGGGGGTAGTTAAACTTATGTCTACTAGTCTGCAGGTATGCCATTGGTTTTGATAACCGATTGCTTAACCCAGTAGCCCCCGAGCCTTAATTTGGGCGGGACGGCCGAGTTAAGGGTCTGATGTTATAATGCCGTACTATGGTGTAGACTGTTCGGGAGCAGAACAAAAAGCTGGCCGAAGACCTCGGGCTGACACAAACACAGTTGAAATCTGTGGAGGCCGAGCTGAATGAGGTCAAGAAATGGACCAGAGAGGCACACGGTAAGTGACGGACTTAAATGTGTGTCATAAAGAATTATATAGGACACCTTTGCTAATGAAAGATTGGTCCATAGCAGCCGAGTCGATAAATCAACTGCAGAAGGATCTGGACGTAGCCAGAGAGGCTCAAAGGTATGTGGAGTCGCAGCAAGAGGCTGGCTACCACGTGCTGACCCGAAGTCATGAGGAAAGGGATAAGCTCAAGGCGGAAAATCAACAACAGGCCCAAGAAATTGAGGGCTTGAAAGCTCAACTGGCTCTATCCTAGGAGGAGAACCAGAGACTGAGAGCTGGCATGTTCGGTGAGTGCAACCTAGTTTTTCAATACATAGACTGTGTGTATTAGACACCAATATGAACAATGCCATGTCTTTTTATAGTTCTTCTGACCGGACGCCCCGAAGAGGAGGCCAGCTCTTTCAGACGGGACCTGCTGAAGGAGCTATCCGCCGTACATGAGCGGGCTCGAAAAGCTATGAAGAGCATGTTCAAGGCATTGTGGCCTGGCGAGGTGACTCCGGAAGGGATGACCGAACTCGCTAATCGTTTCAAAGGAGCTCGACGCCGCTTTGAGTTATGGAAAATATTATCTTGTCGAGAGGGAGCACGGGAAGCTTGGGCGATGATTAAGACCCGCTTCACCAAGCTTGAACCAGAGCATTTGGCTAGGGTTGGGCTGGTAGGGCCAGATGGGCAGGAAGTGCCCGTACATTTGGTATATGACCAAGTGATGCCCGCAGCTCGGTTGTCCCAAGAAGATTGTGCTCTGGAGACCATAATAGATGGCCTTGATCAAGAGTAACGTTTTGATTCTATGTATCTATGTACTTTACATCAAATATTCTCCAAGCCGTGCTTGAAACGTTGTCGTAACCGGCCATCGGCTTCTGCCCCCTCAGCCAGAGGCCGAGGAGTGTTTCCTACTGTGTGATCCGAGAACATCGGAAAAACACTTGGGAGAACCAGGCAATCCGGCCATTTGGTGCGAACAGACAAAACGCGCTTGGGGAGTTATGTTATATTACTGTTTAACGTAAGAAACATCTTCCTAAGAAAATAGTTCCTCCATGGTTTCCTTTCTTCGGGTTTTCATGTTGACCATGGGCGTATAACCTAAACCCGAAACATGCAGGTAATGGTTACTTCGGGAAAATAACCCCGGAATTTGGTAATAGCTACCAATTATTTTCACTTCCCTCGTGGCCAACCAATTATATTCTTAAGAACGCTAGCTTTCGGCTTCACCCGTCTGAGGTACGCACCTGGGTAATCTGGACGTAACAATCGCAGAGGTGCTCCCTTTACTCCCTAGTCGAACAATTGGGAATGTAGGGAGTAAGCATAGGAGCGAGGCAACCCAGCTTGGCCAAATCTTAAGTCAAATTGATGCATATGATGGCTTTAGAATGATACTGGAAGGTTGCAAACATGGTAAAACTAATGGTTGCATAAATAATAATATATTACCGGCTTCGTAAAAGAAGCCCCCAGGTAAAGACACGTGGTACATTTGAAGATGTTTGCCGGGAAAAACTTAACGTAGCTCGGCTTGACCGAGCACAACCCGGGAAAGACTAGCCACGTGAGAAAGACAAAATATAAATCCGAGAAGGATAAACCGAAGAGGGTGATGACGCTGGTTTAGCTGTAGAAGCGTCGAAGCCGAGCCACGTTCCATAGGTTTGGTTCGAGGCAGTTGTCCTTTGGGTCGCGGAGACGATATGCTCCTCCTGCGAGTACCTAATCAATTATGAAGGGCCCCTCCCATTTGGGCGACAGTTTATGCTTCTGCTTCTCCGGGAGGCGCAGGACGAGGTCGCCCACGTTATAGGCCTTTGCCCGTACTTCCTTGCTCTGATAGCGTCTGCCTGCTGCTGATAAAAGGCAGAACGATCCCAAGCTACGTCGCGCTCCCCTTCTAGGGCGTCCAGGTCATCTTGCCGATCCAGCTCGGCCTCCCTTTCTTCATACATACGTACTCGAGGTGCGTCGTGAATAAAATCGCTGGGGAGAACAGCTTCTGCCTTATACACCATAAAAAACAGTGTATAGCCCGTGGATCGATTGGGAGTGGTGCGCAGGCCCCACAATACGGAGTCGAGCTCCTCAACCCAGTGGCAGTCGGATTCTTTTAAAGATCGGACCAAACGGGGCTTAATGCCGCTCAGAATTAGTCCATTAGCTCGCTCGATTTGTCCATTGGACTGTGGGTGGTATACAGAGGCATAGTCAAGCTTAATGCCTAAATTAGCGCACCAGTCCTTTACTTCCTGGGCAGTAAAATTGGATCCATTGTCCGTTATTATGCTATGGGGGACACTGTAACGGTGAACCACACCGGATATAAAATCAATGACCAGCCCGGACTTGGCTGAGGTTACTGGTTTTGCCTCAATCCATTTTGTGAATTTGTCTACCATGACGAGTAGATATTTCTTGTTCCTGGTCCCCCCTTTAAGTGGTCCGACCATGTCCAGCCCCCAGACCACGAAAGGCCAAGTAATCGGTATCGTTCGAAGAGCCATAGGGGGCATGTGACTTTGATTTGCAAAGAGCTGGCATCCAACGCAATGTTGGACCAATGTTTGGGCGTCTGCGCGGGTAGTGAGCCAGAAGAACCCAGCTCGGAAGGCCTTGCTGACCAGGGCCCGAGCTGCTGCGTGGTGACTGCCCATGCCAGCGTGAATTTCGGCCAAAAGCTGCCTGCCCTCCTCTTCAGATATGCATCTTTGGAGGACGCCGGTAGTGCTTTTCTTGTATAGTTTGCCCTCATGGACCCTGTAGGCTTTAGATCGCCGAATTATGCGCCTTGCCTCAGTCTGGTCATCGGGTAGCTCTTGGCGGAGAAGATAAGCGAGGAAGGGCTCGGTCCATGGCACGATTATCGCCATGACTTCGTGGGCTGAAGACGTTTCTTTGACGGCCGAGCCCCCGATGATTCCTTTGTCTGGTTCGATGGTTGGAAGGACGAGCTCTCCTGAGGCCTTGGTTTCAGCGTCCTTGCCATCCTCCTGCCACGCCACAGACGGCTTGAAGAGTCGTTCCAAAAAGGTGTTCTCAGGGACGCGATCGCGTTTAGCGCCCATTCGAGCAAGGACATCGGCAGCTTGATTGCTGTCTCTAGAAACATGGTGGAACTCCAGCCCTTCAAAACAGGCGGATATTTTTAGGACGGCATTACGATATGCTGTCATTTTTGGGTCTTTTGCATCGAATTCGCCGTTGACTTGAGAGATGGCGAGATTAGAGTCTCCCCGTACCTCGAGCCGCTGTACACCCATTGACACTGCCATCCAAAGTCCGTGTAACAGAGCCTCGTATTCGGCCGCGTTGTTAGAGTTGGTGTACATGATCTGTAGTACGTACCGGATATTGTCGCCGGTGGGAGATGTGAGGACTACTCCAGCCCCCAGTCCGGCGAGCATTTTGGAGCCGTCGAAGTACATCGTCCAATGCGAATACGTACTGTACTCTCTAGGGAGCTCGGCTTCCGTCCATTCTGCCATGAAATCTGCCAACACCTGAGATTTAATAGCTCAGCGCGGTCGGTATATGATTTCGAAGGGGAGGAGCTCGATGGCCCATTTGGCTATACGGCCAGTGGCGTCTCTATTGTTGATTATATCATTCAGGGGTACTTCGGATGCCACCGTGACCGAACACTCTTGAAAATAGTGTCAGAGCTTTCGGGATGCCATGAAAACTACGTAGGCTATCTTCTGGTAATGCGGGTACCTTGTTTTACACGGGGTAAGCACTTCGGATACATAGTACACTAGCTTCTGCACCAGGAGCTTGTGACCCTCTGTCTCTCGTTCAACGGCGAGAACTGCACTGACCACCTGGTTTGTGGCCGAAATGTATAGCAGCATTGGCTCACCTAAGCTGGGTGCTGCCAAGATGGGGTTGCTAGCCAGTAGCGTTTTAATTTCCTCTAGTGCGGCCGCTGCCTCACCAGTCCATTCGAAGTTCTTTGTCTGTTTAAGCAGCCTGTAAAGTGGTAGGGCCTTTTCTCCGAGGCGTGAGATGAAGCGGCTCAAGGCTGCCACGCAGCCGGCCAGTTTTTGGACGTGCTTTAGCTCGGTAGGAACCACTAGCTGGGACAGTGCTCGGATTTTCACCGGGTTAGCCTCTATTCCTCTATGGGAAACAATAAATCCGAGCAGCTTGCCTGCAGGCACTCCGAAGACACATTTGTCCGGATTGAGCCGTATATTGAAAGATCATAGACTGTCGAAGGTTTGACGGAGGTCGTCCACCAGCTGACCGACATGTTTGGTTTTGATAACCACGTCGTCCACATACGCCTCGACCGTTTTGCCGATCTGTTTTTCCAAATACGTTTGGATCATGCGCTGGTATGTAGCCCCTGCGTTTTTTTAATCCAAAGGGCATTGTGTTGAAACAGAACGGCCCATAAGGGGTGATGAATGATGTGGCCGCTTGATCGGACTCCTTCATTTTAATTTGATGGTATCCGGAGTAAGCATCGAGAAAACACAGCGTGTCCTGTCCGGCGGTGGCGTCTATGATCTGGTCTATGCGGGGCAAGGGAAAAGGATCCTTGGGGCAGGCTTTATTTAGGTCCTTGAAATCGACACACAACCGCCAGGATTTATCCTTCTTAGGTACCATGACCAGATTAGCCAACCACTCAGGATGTTTGATATCTTGGATGAATCCGGCTTCGAGCAATTTTGCCAATTCTTCGCCCATAGCTTGACGCTTGGGTTCAGAAAATCGGCGTAAAGCCTGTTTGACTGGCTTGAAACCTTTAATTATGTTCAAGCTATGCTCGGCTAAACTTCGTGGGATCCCTGGCATGTCCGAAGGGTGCCAGGCAAAGATGTCCCAGTTTTCAGGTAGAAAATTGCGCAGTTATTCATCGACCGCGGGGTCCAGCTGAGCTCCAATGGATGCCGTCTTGTTGGGATCTGTTGGATGCACTTGGAATTTGACGATTTCATCTGCTGGTTTGAAAGATGTAGATTTAGGCCTTTTGTCGAGGGTTACATCATCCTTGTTCACCGTTGAACGGAGCGCAGTTAATTCTTCGGCTGCAAGGGCTTCGGATAATGCTTTGAGGGCGAGGGATGCTGTTTTGTTCTCGGCCCGAAGAGCTCTATCCAGATCACTTGTGACTGTGATCACGCCTTTTGGCCCTGGCAGCTTAAGTTTCATATATCCATAATGTGGGATAGCATGGAATCAAGCGAATGCGTCATGCCGCAACAAGGCGTGGTAGCCACTGCGGAAGGGCACAACGTGGAAGAGCAACTCCTCGGATCGATAGTTCTCGGGAGTTCCGAAGACTACATCAAGGGTGACTCGACCACTGCAACGTGCCTCCTTTCCAGGGATGATCCCTCGAGAGGTGGTGTGACTTTGCTCGATACGAGATCTGTCGAACTGCATTTTGTCCAAGGTGTCCTCGTAAATGAGGTTTAACCCACTGCCGCCATCCATTAACACCTTCTGGAGTCGAAATCCGTCCACTATGGGATTTAGGACAAGGGCGGTGGCAGCTCGGGTAAGGAGAGATCTCGGCTGGTCTTCTTCGCTGAAAGTGATAGGTGTGTCGGCCCATGGGTCCCTCGCTGCTACATGGTGAATTTGACCGAGATCTCGAAGGGCTCTCTTCCTGTGATTCTTTGAGGAATACGTCTCGTAGATTGTTAGGATCTCGGTGTCATCATCCAAGGGCGTTGCGAGGCATCTGTCTGCGTACGAGCCTCCGAGGATGGCTTCTCCGCTCTTGGCCACTTGCCTGACCACCCAGCAAGCTCGAAGGCTATGAGTTGGGTTTGTGTTGAGCAGGACAAAGTGTATAGGGCACGATTTGTCCAATAGTTTGTCGAGGACCGTTCTGGATCCTGCCAGGAGTTTCTTCCTTTTCTCGGACGGCTCGTACTGAGATGACAGGTGGGGGTGTGCGCGTTTCGCCCGAGCTCGTTTTGATTCTTTGGCAAGGATTAACTCCGTTTGCTCTTGTTGAGCCTGCCAAGCATCCTCCATGGCGCAATATTTGAACACCAAGTCCGATAACTCGGAGAAATTTTGAATGTGATGGTGGGCGAGGGCGTTTAAGATGCCTTCGTCTTGGCAGTTATGTCAGAAAGCTGCCAGGATTTTCGTGTCGCAATAGTTCACTATTTTGTTTTTGATGAGAAGGAATTTAGTCCAGAATTGACGAACTGTCTCTCCGGGCTGTTGTTTGACGTACATTAAATCCCATATGTCAGGCTGTCCTGAGTTACTTGGATAGTACTCGATATGGGGGATGGGTGGGATAAAAAAATTGATCCCAAAAGGATGCGAGTCCAGGGTCTTGGTGGCTTTGTCCTGGACTGATATGGAGTCCGGCGTGCCGGGCTCCGGATTTGAATTCTCTGCCAGGCATAGTTGCGTAGACTCGAGGTTGTGGGCCGAATCAGACTTCGGCTCTGGTCTCTCTCCGGAGCGGAGATCGGCTGCCGAGCTAGAGGCCGAGCCAGAGGATGGAGTTTGATGATCGGAAAGGTGAACCCAATCCGCTCTTGGCTCCAGAGGGAGGAGGGGTGAGCCCTCGGCCGAGTCTTCGATGGTGGCGACTAAGTGGATGGCAGGAGGGACATAAATTTCCCTATCATCGGCTTTAAGTCCGATTTGGTCGTAGACTGAGGATTGGCCGTCGGTGATCCCCATGGCCTGGATCCGATCTAGTATCCCGTTTAATAGCGAGAGATCCGTCGAATTCATGTTCTGGCAGTTCTCGGGGTCAACCCGCAGTATAGCTGCGCTGGGAGCGTTTGAAGTTGCCCCGTAGTCATGCTCGGCCAAGGCTGATCTTGGGCTGTCGAGCATAGAGATTGGATCCGAGCTCAGGTCGGATCCGCAGTGGCGGCCGATCCGATAGCGGGGCTAGCCGTACCCGAAGTTAAGACTTCAGGGTTTGTGGATCCCTCGGGCAAAGCCGAGAATCCTGTGAGAATAAGGTCTCCCCGTGAGTCGGCGACGAACTCTAGGTTTCCAAACCCGATCTCCTGATCGGGGGTAAAGCTACCAACCCGGTCAAGACGACCGGTTGGATCGGCGTGTAGCATGACGCTGCCGAACGCGAAGAGCTGACCAGGAACGAAGACATCCCTGCAGCGGATGCTGTTGCTGATGACTAGGAGAGCCGTTGATCCTTGATGACCCTACAGCGGTGCTCTCAATGAAAGCGCCAATGTCGGTACCAAAACCGGCGGATCTTGGGTAGGGGGTCCGAACTGTGGATCTTGGAGTCAATGGATAACAAGGAACATAGAGACAGCGCTTACCCAGGTTCGGACCCTCTCGAAGAGGTAAAACCCTACGTCCTGCTTGATTGTATTGATGTGTTTGTATGATGATTACAGAGTCGATCTACCTCGAGATCAGATGGACTAAACCCTAGGTGGGTATGATGGTGATGGTTCTGTCCTCTACGGTCTAAACCCTCTAGTTTATATAGACACCAGGGGTACCTAGGGTTACATATGGGAGATAACCATGCCGGTCACGCTAACTTTTCTTGGAGGGGACGCCAAGTCTTCGGAGGTTTCCTTCTAGAGCCCGTGGTTGCCTGTAGTCCGGCCTTACTTCGATGAGTAAAGAGTGGCCCATCAGTCCGGCCCATGAGAGATAGGCCGGCAGCCCGAGGACCCCTTAGTCCGGGACACCCTCAATGTGTCCTTCTGGACACATTTCTGACGCAAATTTGGATCCGTTCTGCGTTCAGACAGACACGGGGTAGATGCATGCGCATCCTCTCGGTGTTCGCCCTCAGGCCCGCGTGTCAGCCGGCCAACCACCTCCCACAAGCCCCATTTAGTTCGTTTGTTATTTTGTTAACCGTATGTACCAACCTCAGCCTCAACGCATCGTGGTTGGGGCTGTTGAGTGACTCCTTGAGGATGTCATGGTCCTTGAGGTTGAGGCTGTTGTCTGACTCGTCGGCGTTGGCATTATTGTCATTGTTATTATTACCGCCTCCATTACCATTGCCGTCGCCGCCTCTGCCACCGTTGTCATCGTCTCCATCGCTTGTGCGCGGAGTATCCACCATGTAGATGTCGTACGTGGAAGTTGCCGTCCACTTGCCCTTAGGCATGGTGGCCATCGGCAGGCTGCCCGAGGACTCGCCGATTTCTTCGTCCATGTCATCAATTTCATCCGAGCTGTTTTGTAGGACCTCGGTTAGGTCTTCAATGTTTGCGACAAGGTGGGTGGTGGGCGGGTCAAAAAAATCTGACCTTCCCAGGCGACTCCCAGATCCGATTGTAGAAAAAGGGCTGATCTTTCGATATTGCGAGCTTCTAAATCCGATCTAACATCTCGTTCAGAAGAGATTTCTCACGCTCTTCCTGATGGAAATATGCCCTAGAGGCAATAATAAAGTTGTTATTATTTTATATTTCCTTGTTCATGATAAAAGTTTTGTTATTCATGTTAGAATTGTATTGACCGGAAACTTAAATACATGTGTGAATACATAAACAAATACCGTGTCCCTAGTGAGCCTCTACTAGACTAGCTCGTTGATCAAAGATGGTTAAGGTTTCCTAACCATAGACATGAGTTGTCATTTGATAACGGGATCACACCATTAGGAGAATGATGTGATGGACAAGACCAATCTGTTAGCTTAGCATATGATCGTTCTGTTTATTGCTACTACTTTCTTGAATGTCAAATACATGTTCCTCCGACCATGAGATCATGCAACTCCCGGATACCGGAGGAATACCTTGTGTGCTATCAAACGTCACAACGTAACTGGGTGATCATAAAGATGCTCTACAGGTATCTCCGAAGGTGTCTGTTGAGTTGGCATGGATCGAGACTGGGATTTGTCACTCCGTGTTTCGGAGAGGTATCTCTGGGCCCTCTCGGTAATGCACATCATAAGAAGCTTGCAAGCAAAGTGACTAAGGAGTTAGTTACGGAATGATGTATTACGGAACGAGTAAAGAGACTTGTCGGTAACGAGATTGAACTAGGTATGGAGATACCGACAATCGAATCTCGGGCAAGTAACATACTGACGGACAAAGGGAATTACATATGTTGTCATTGCAGTTCGACCGATAAGATCTTTGTGGAATATGTAGGAACCAATATGAGCATCCAGGTTCCGCTATTGATTATTGACCGGAGAGGCGTCTCGGTCATGTCTACATCATTCCCGAACCCGTAGGGTCCGCACGCTTAACGTTCGTTGACGATATAGTGTTATATGAGTTATGTGAATTGGTAACCGAATGTTGTTCGGAGTCCCGGATGAGATCCCGGACGTCACGAGGAGTCTCGGAATGGTCGAGAGGTAAAGATTTATATATGGGAAGTCATATTTTGGGTTCCGGAAAAAGGTGCAGTTTTTTCGGTATTGTACCGGGAAGCTTCCAGAAGGTTCCGGAGGATTCCGGAGGGGTCCGGAAGTCCACAAGTGGGTCCACCACGTCTCAAGGGCTGGCATGGGCTAAGGGGAGGCGCCCCGGCCTTATTGGGCCAGGCGCACCAAGTCTTCAAAAGCCCACGCAACTAGGGAAGGAAAAAAGGAGAGTCCTAGTAGGAATAGGATTGGACTTTGGAGTCCAAGTCCACGTGTGTACTATTCACGTGGTACTGTTCACGTGGCACTATTCCTTCTACTCCAAGCCCCTACACATATATAAATAGAGGAGAGGGGGCACCCCAAACAAGCCACAACATTGTCTTAGCCGTGTGCGGCGCCCCCCTCCACAGTTCCGTCCCTCGGTCATATTTTCGCAGTACTTGGGCGAAGCCCTGCGGAGATAGCATCACCATCACCGTCACCATGCCGTCGTGCTGCCGAAACTCATCCACTACCTCGCCGTCTTGCTGGATCAAGAAGTCGAGGATGTCACCGAGCTGAACATGTGCTGAACGCGGAGGTGCCGTACGTTCGGTGCTCAGTCGGTTGGATCGTGAAGTTGTTCGACGACATCAACCGCGTTGTTCTAACGCTTCCGCTTACGGTCTACGAGGGTACATAGACACACTCCCCCTCTCGTAGCTATGCATCTCCATGGATAGATCTTGCGTGTGCGTAGAATTTTTTTGTTTTCCATGCAACGTTCCCCAACAGTGGTATCAGAGCCAGGTCTATGCGTAGATGATATGCACGAGTAGAACACAAAGAGTTGTGGGCGGTGATCGTCGTACTGCTTACCACCAACGTCTTATTTTGATTCGGCGGTGTTGTAAGATGAAGCGGCCCGGACCAACCTTACATGTCCACGTACATGAGACCGGTTCCACCGACAGACATGCAACTTGTTTTGCATAAAGGTGGCTGGCGGGTGTCTGCTTCTCCTACTTTAGTTGAATCAAATTTGACTGCGGCCGGTCCTTGTTGAAGGTTAAAACAGCAAACTTGATAAATCACCGTTGTGGTTTTGTGCCGTAGGTAAGAACGGTTCTTGCTAGAAGCCCGTAGCAGCCACGTAAAACTTGCAACAACAAAGTAGAGGACGTCTAACTTGTTTTTGCAGGGTATGCTGTGATGTGATATGGTCAAGACATGATGTGATATACGTTATTGTATGAGATGATCATGTTTTGTAATTATCGGCAACCGGCAGGAGCCTTATGGTTGTCTCTTTATTGTATGAAATGCAAGCGCCATGTAATTGCTTTACTTTATCGCTATGCGTTAGCAATAGTTGTAGAAGCAATAGTTGGCGAGACGACCACGACGCAACGATGGAGATCAAGGTGTCGAGCCGGTGACGATGGAGATCATGACGATGCTTTGGAGATGGAGATCAAAAGCACAAGATGATGATGGCCATATCATGTCACATATTTTGATTGCATGTGATGTTTATCCTTTATGCATCTTATTTTGCTTAGAACGACGGTAGCATTATAAGATGATCCCTTCACTAAATTTCAAGATAAAAGTGTTCTCCCCGAGTATGCACCATTGCTAAAGTTCGTCGTTTCGAAGCACCTCGTGATGATCGGGTGTGACAGATTCTACGTTCACATACAACGGGTGTAAGCCAGTTTTACACAAGCAGAATACTTGGGTTAAACTTGACGAGCCTAGCATGTACAGACATGGTCTCGGAACACTGGAGACCGAAAGGTCAAACATGAGTCATATAGTAGATATGATCAACATGGAGATGTTCACCATTGATGACTATCCCATCTCACGTGATGATCGGACATGGGCTAGTTGATTTGGATCATGTATCACTTAGTTAACTTGAGGGATGTTAATTTAAGTGGGAGTTCATTAGTAATTTGATTAATTGAACTTAATTTATCATGAACTTAGTCCTGATAGTCTTTGCAAATTATGTTGTAGATCAATAGCTCGCGTTGTAGCTCCCCTGTTTTTGATACGTTCCTAGAGAAAGCTTAGTTGAAAGATGATGGTAGCAACTACACGGACTAGGTCCGTAACTTGAGGATTATCCTCATTGCTGCATAGAAGAATTATGTCCTTGATGCACCGCTAGGTGATGGACCTGCTGCAGGAGCTGCTGCAGACGTTGTGAACGCCTGGCAGGCTCGATCTGATGACTACTCGATAGTTCAGTGTGCCATGCTCTACGGCTTAGAACCGGGACTGCAAAAGCGTTTTGAATGCCACGGAGCATATGAGATGTTCCAAGAGCTGAAATTGATATTTCAAGCTAATGCCCGGGTTGAGAGATATGAAGTCTCCAACAAGTTCTTTAGCTGTAAGATGGAGGAGAACAGTTCTGTCAGTGAACACATACTCAGAATGTCTGGGTACCACAACCACTTGACTCAGCTGGGAATTGATCTTCCGGTTGAGAGTGTTATTGACAGAGTTCTCCAGTCACTGCCACCAAGCTATAAAGGCTTCGTGATGAACTATAATATGCAAGGGATGGAGAAGACAATTCCCGAGCTCTTCGCGATGCTGAAATCGGCGGAGGTAGAAATCAAGAAGGAGCATCAAGTGTTGATGGTTAACAAGACCACTAGTTTCAAGAAAAAGGGCAAGGGAAAGAAGGGGAACTTCAGGAAGAACGGCAAGCAAGCTGCCGCTCCCACGAAGAAACCCAAAGTTGGAGCCAAGCCTAAAACTGAGTGCTTCTACTACAAAGGAACTGGTCACTAGAAGCGGAACTGCCCCAAGTATTTGGCGGATAAGAAGGATGGCAAAGTGAACAAAGGTATATTTGATATACATGTTATTGATATGTTCCTCACTAGTGCTCGTAGCAGCGTCTGGGTATTTGATACCGATTCAGTTGCTAATATTAGTAACTTGAAGCAGGAGCTGCAGAGTAACGGAGACTAGCTGAGGGCGAGGTGACGATATGTGTTGGAAGTGTCTCCAAGATTGATATGATCAATATCGACACGCTCGTAATACCTTCGGGATTAGTATTAAACCTAAATAATGGTTATTTGGTGCTTGCGTTGAGCATAAAACATTATATCTGGATATTGTTTATTGCAAGACGGTTATTCATTTAAGTCAGAGAATAATGGTTATTCTGTTTATATGAATAATATCCCTCGTGATCATGCACCCTTGTGAATGGTTTATTCTTGTTGAATCTTGATCGTAGTGATACACATATTCATAATATTGATGCCAAAAGATGCAAAGTTGATAATTATAGTGCAACATACTTGTGGCACTGCCGTTTAGGTCATATTGGTGTAAATCGCATGAAGAAACTCCATGCGGATGGACTTTTGGAAATCTCTTGATTATGAATCATTTGATACTTGCGAACCATGCCTCATGGGCAAGATGACTAAAACTCCGTTCTCCGGAACAATGGAGCGAGCTAGTGATTTGTTGGAAATAATACATACCGATGTATGCGGTCCGATGAATGTTGAAGCACGCGGCGGGTATCGTTATTTTCTAACCTTCATAGATGATTTGAGTAGATATGGGTATATCTACTTAATGAAACACAAGTTTGAAACATTTGAAAAGTTCAAAGAATTTCAGAGTGAAGTAGAGAATCATCGTAACAAGAAAATAAAGTTTCTACGATCTGATCGCGGAGGCGAATATTTGAGTTACGAGTTTGTCCTTCATTTAAGAAAATGTGGAATTGTTTCACAACTCACGCCACCTGGAACACCACGGCGTAATGGTGTGTCCGAACGTCGTAACCGTACTTTATTGGATATGGTGTGTTCTATGATGTCTCTTACCGATTTGCCACTATCGTTTTGGGGTTATGCATTAGAGACAGCTGCATTCACGTTAAATAGGGCACCGTCTAAATCCGTTTAGACGACACCGTATGAACTATGGTTTGGCAAGAAACCTAAGCTGTCGTTTCTTAAAGTTTGGGGATGCGATGCTTATGTGAAAAAGCTTCAACCTGATAAGCTCGAACCCAAAGCGGAGAAGTGCGTCTTCATAGGATACCCTAAAGAAACAATTGGGTACACCTTCTACCACAGATCCGAAGGCAAGGTCTTTGTTGCCAAAAATGGGTCCTTTCTAGAGAAGGAGTTTCTCTCGAAAGATGTGAGTGGGAGGAAAGTAGAACTTGATGAGGTAATTGTATCTTCTCTCGAATTGGAAAGTAGCTCATCAGAGAAAACCGTTCCCGTGATGCCTACACCAATAAGAGAGGAAGATAATGATAAAGATCATGAAACTTCAGATCAAGTTACTACTGAAGTTCGTAGGTCGACCAGAGTACGTTCCGCACCAGAGTGGTACGGTAATCCTGTTCTGGAAGTTATGTTGTTAGACAACGGCGAACCTACGAACTATGAAGAAGCTATGATAAGCCCGGATTCCGACAAATGGCTTGAGGCCATGAAATCTGAGATAGGATCCATGTATGAGAACAAAGTGTGGACTTTGGTGGACTTGCCCGATGATCGGCAAGCCATTGAGAATAAATGGATTTTTAAGAAGAAGACGGATGTTGATGGTAATATCACTGTCTACAAAGCTCGACTTGTCGCGAAAGGTTTTCAACAAGTTCAAGGGGTTGACTACGATGAGACTTTCTCACCCGTAGCGATGCTTAAGTCTGTCCGAATCATGTTAGCAATTGCCGCATTTTATGATTATGAAATCTGGCAAATGGATGTCAAAACTGCATTCCTTAATGGTTTTCTCAAAGAAGAGTTGTATATGATGCAACCAGAAGGTTTTGTCGATCCTAAGGGTGCTAACAAAGTGTGCAAGCTCCAGCGATCCATCTATGGACTGGTGCAAGCATCTCGGAGTTGGAATATACGCTTTGATGAGGTGATCAAAGCATATGGTTTTGTACAGACTTACGGTGAAGCCTGTATTTACAAGAAAGTGAGTGGGAGCTCTGTAGCATTTCTAATATTATATGTGGATGACATATTGTTGATTGGAAATGATATAGAATTTCTGGATGGCATAAAAGGATACTTGAATGAAAGACCTCGGTGAAGCTGCTTATATATTGGGCATCAAGATCTATAGAGATAGATCAAGACGCTTGATAAGACTTTCAATGAGTACATACCTTGACAAGATTTTGAAGGAGTTCAAAATGGATCAGTCAAAGAAGGAGTTCTTGCCTGTATTGTAAGGTGTAAAGTTGAGTAAGACTCAAAGCTCGACCACGACAGAAGATAGAGAGAGAATGAAAGTCATTCCCTATGCCTCAGCCATAGGTTCTATAATGTATGCCATGCTGTGTACCACACCTAATGTGTGCCTTGCCACGTGTCTGGCAAAGAGGGTACAAGAGTGATCCAGGAGTGGATCACTGGACAGCGGTCAAAATTATCCTTAGTAACTAAAGGACTAAGAAAATGTTTCTCGATTATGGAGGTGATAAAGAGTTCGTCGTAAAGGGTTACGTCGATGCAAGCTTTGACACCAATCTGGATATCTCTGAGTAGCAAACTGGATACGTATAATGGAGCAGTCATTTGGAATAGCTCCAAGTAAAGCGTGATAGCAGCATCTACAGTATGACATAAGGATTTGCAAAGTACACATGGGTCTGAATATTGCAGACCCATTGACTAAAATTCTCTCTCACGAGCAAAACATGATCACACCTTAGAACTCTTTGAGTGTTAATCACATGGTGATGTGAACTAGATTATTGACTCTAGTGAACTCTTGGGTGTTAATCACATGGCGATGTGAACTAGATTATTGACTCTAGTGAACTCTTGGGTGTTAATCACATGGCGATGTGAACTAGATTATTGACTCTAGTGCAAGTGGGAGACTGATGGAAATATGCCCTAGAGGCAATAATAAAGTTGTTATTATTTTATATTTCCTTGTTCATGATAAAAGTTTTATTATTCATGCTAGAATTGTATTGACTGGAAACTTAAATACATGTGTGAATACATAAACAAATACCGTGTCCCTAGTGAGCCTCTACTAGACTAGCTCGTTGATCAAAGATGGTTAAGGTTTCCTAACCATAGACATGAGTTGTCATTTGATAACGGGATCACATCATTAGGAGAATGATGTGATGGACAAGACCAATCTGTTAGCTTAGCATATGATCGTTCTGTTTATTGCTACTGCTTTCTTGAATGTCAAATACATGTTCCTCCGACCATGAGATCATGCAACTCCCAGATACCGGAGGAATACCTTGTGTGCTATAAAACATCACAACGTAACTGGGTGATCATAAAGATGCTCTATAGGTATCTCCAAAGGTGTCTGTTGAGTTGGCATGGATCGAGACTGGGATTTGTCACTCCGTGTTTCGGAGAGGTATCTCTGGGCCCTCTCGGTAATGCACATCATAAGAAGCTTGCAAGCAAAGTGACTAAGGAGTTAGTTACGGAATGATGTATTACAGAACGAGTAAAGAGACTTGCCGGTAACGAGATTGAACTAGGTATGGAGATACCGACGATCGAATCTCGGGCAAGTAACATACTGACGGACAAAGGGAATTACATATGTTGTCATTGCAGTTCGACCGATAAGATCTTTGTGGAATATGTAGGAACCAATATGAGCATCCAGGTTCCGCTATTGATTATTGACCGGAGAGGCGTCTCGGTCATGTCTACATCATTTCCGAACCCGTAGGGTCCGCACGCTTAACGTTCGTTGACGATATAGTGTTATATGAGTTATGTGAATTGGTAACCGAATGTTGTTCGGAGTCCCGGATGAGATCCCGGACGTCACGAGGAGTCTCGGAATGGTCAAGAGGTAAAGATTTATATATGGGAAGTCATATTTTGGGTTCCGGAAAAAGGTGCAGTTTTTTCGGTATTGTACCGGGAAGCTTCCAGAAGGTTCCGGAGGGGTCCGGAAGTCCACAAGTGGGTCCACCACGTCCCAAGGGCTGGCATGGGCTAAGGGGAGGCGCCCTGGCCTTATTGGGCCAGGCGCACCAAGTCCTCAAAAGCCCACGCAACTAGGGAAGGAAAAAAGGAGAGTCCTAGTAGGAATAGGATTGGACTTTGGAGTCCAAGTCCACGTGTGTACTATTCACGTGGTACTGTTCACGTGGCACTATTCACGTGGTACTGTTCACATGGCACTATTCCTTCTACTCCAAGCCCCTACACATATACAAATAGAGGAGAGGGGGCACCCCAAACAAGCCACAACATTGTCTTAGCCGTGTGCGGCGCCCCCCTCCACAGTTCCGTCCCTCGGTCATATTTTCGCAGTACTTGGGCGAAGCCCTGCGGAGATAGCATCACCATCACCGTCACCACGCCGTCGTGCTGCCGGAACTCATCCACTACCTCGCCATCTTGCTGGATCAAGAAGTCGAAGACGTCACCGAGCTGAACATGTGCTGAACGCGGAGGTGCCGTACGTTCGGTGCTCGGTCGGTTGGATCGTGAAGTTGTTCGACGACATCAACCGCGTTGTTCTAATGCTTCCTCTTACGGTCTACGAGGGTACGTAGACACACTCCCCCTCTCATAGCTATGCATCTCCATGGATAGATCTTGCGTGTACGTAGAATTTTTTTTGTTTTCCATGCAACGTTCCCCAACACTTCCTGGGATCGATCTGACATCAGTCTGGGATCTCCGCATGGGACCAGATTCGTTACCTGGCTCCAATTTGCGTCGTCGGCCGGTGATACGTCTTCGACGTATCTATAATTTTTTATTGCTTCATGCTATTATATTATCATTCTTAGATACTTTATATGCAATTTTATATTATTTTTGGGGACTAACCTATTAACTCAGTGCCTAGTGCCAGTTGTTGTTTTCTGGTTGTTTTTGGTTTTACAAATATATACCAAATGGAGTCCAAACGCTACAAAATGTTTTGACAATTTTTTTCTGGACATAAGAGACCCTAGAAGCTTCAGGGAGGACCAAAAGACCTACAAGGAGACGGCAAGGCAACAGGGCGCGCCCTAGGGGTTAGGCGCACCCTGATGCCTTGTGGGCCCCTCCTGGCTTTGTCTGACCTAATTCCAGCGCTATAAATTCTAAAATATTCCAAAACCCCCAGAGAGCCACCCGAGCCACCCTTTCCGCCACCGCAAGTCTCTGTTCTTCCGCGATCCCATCTAGAGGCCTTTTCCAGTAATCTGCCGGAGGGGAAATCGATCACGGAGGGCTTCTACATCAACCTTGTTGCCCTTCCGATGATGTGTGAGTAGTCCACCATAGACCTACGGGTCCATAGTGATTACTAGATGGGTCTCTCTCTCTCTCTCTCTCTCTCTCTCTCTCTCTCTTTGATCTTCAATACAATGTTCTCTTCGGAGATCGATCCGATGTAATCTTCTTTTGCGGTGTGTCTGTTGGGATCCGATGAATTGTGAGTTTATGATCAGATTATTCATTGAAGGTAACTGAGTCTTTTCTGAACTTTATTATGTATGATTGTTATAGCTATGTAATGATTTTCGATCTATGGGTTTTCTTTGGCCAAGTTGATTCACTGATCTTCAGTGGAAGTGGTGCATAGTAGTATGTTCAATCTTGTGGTGTCCTCACCTCGTGACAGAAGGGGTAGCGAGGCACGTATTTGTATTGTTGCTACTAAGGGAAAAATGACGGGGTTTAATCATATTGCTTGGTTTTATTCTATCTACATTACGTCATCTTGCTTAAAGCGTTGCTCTGTTCGTCATGAACTTAATACCATAGATGCATGCCGGAGTCGGTCGATTGGTGGAGTAATAGTAGTAGATGCAGAATCGGTTCGGTCTACTTGTCACGGACGTAATGCCTATATACATGATCATGCCATGAATAACGTCATAACTACGCGCTTTTCTATCAATTGCCCAACAGTAATTTGTCTACCCACCGTATGCTATTTTTATGAGAGAGATGCCTCTATGAAAACTATGGCCCCCGGGTCTACTTTAATCATATTACTAAAACCAAAATTACCTTGCTACAATTTATTTACTTTTATTTTACTTTACAATTTATCTATCTACCACTACCAGATTTGATCCTTACAATTAACGAGTTCAAGGGGATTGACAACTCTCTTGCCTGTGTTGGGTGCAAGTATTTGCTCTTGTGTGTGCACGTACTACTAAGGAGTGTTTGTGTGGTTCTCCTATTGGTTCTATAACCTTGGTTCTCTGCTAAGGGAAATACTTATCCGCTACTATATTGCTTCACCCTTCCTCTTCGGGGAAAATCCCAATGCAGCTCATAAGTAGTATCGGGTTTGACAAGAGGTTCTTGTCATTGCCCTGAGCATGGCCTGGCATCGGCGTAGGGGCGGGTGTGTCTTGCTGCTCCTCGACCTGGTCTGACACCCAACTCTCCACGAGAGTCCGCGGTGTACTCCAGGTTGCTGAATCTAATGATCTGGCCTGGGAAAAAATGTTGGTTCCGGTTCCTACTCTGGCCGATTCCAGCAAAAAAACAAGATGCTACTTCCATGTCACCGTCGCCCCTCCCCCGTTTCAACCATCAATGCACCACCATCGCGCCCCCAGCATCATACCCACCAGTTGCAACATATCACCATGTCGGTTCCAGCACCACGTCTTTGGTGGTCGCGCACCCTGCGATGTGGGGTTCGCCGCAGCACTACGTGTGAGCAGCGAAGGCATGCTCCATGACGAGGAGGGGAGTGGAGAAGAAAGAAGAGATGAGGGGTGATATGTCTCCGTCGTATCTACTTTACCAAACACTTTTGCTCTTGTTTTGGACTCTAATTTGCATGATTTGAATGGAACTAACCCGGACTGACGCTGTTTTCAGTAGAACTACCATGATGTTGTTTTTGTGCAAAAATAAAAGTTCTCGGAATTGGACGAAACTTTCTGGAGATATTTTATGGAATTTATAAAAAATACTGGCACAAAAATCTACTGAAGAGGGTCCACCTATTGCCCACAAGGCAACAGGGCGCGGCCACCCCCTGGGCGCGCCCTGTTACCTTGTGGGGCCTACAGGAGGCCGTATGACCTAATTCCAGCGCTATAAATTCCGTTTCCCCGAGAAAAAAATAAGAGAAGAAGTTTCATCGCGTTTTACGATACGGAGCCGCCGCCACCTCCTGTTCTTCATCGGGAGGGCTGATCTGGAGTCCGTTCGGGGCTCCGGAGAGGGGGATTTGTCGCCATCGTCATCATCAACCATCCTCCATCACCAATTTCATGATGCTCACCACCGGGTGTTAGTAATTCCTCCGTAGGCTTGCTGGACGGTGATGGGTTGGATGAGATTTATCATGTAATCGAGTCAATTTTGTTAGGGCTTGATCCCTAGTATCGACTATGTTCTGAGATTGATGTTGCTATGACTTTGCTATGCTTAATGCTTGTCACTAGGGCCCGAGTGCCATGATTTCAGATCTGAACCCTTTACGTTTTCATGAATATATTTGAGTTCTTGATCCTATCTGCTAGTTATATGCACTTGTTATTGTTCTGATCTGTAGACCCCAAAGTGACAATAGTTGGGATACTCTCTGGGGATGACTATAATTCGATGAGTTCATGTATTCACCATGTGTTAATGCTTTGTTCCGGTTCTCTATGAAAAGGAGGCCTTAATATCCCTTAGTTTCCTTATGAACCCCTGATGACCCACAAGTATAGGGGATCAATCGTAGTCCTTTCGATAAGTAAGAGTGTCGAACCCAACGAGGAGCAGAAGGAAATGACAAGCGGTTTTCAGCAAGGTATTCTCTGCAAGTACTGAAAGTAGCGGTAACAGATAGTTTTGATAGCAAGATAATTCGTAACAAGTAACAAGTAACAAGTATAATAAAGTGCAGCAAGGTGGCCCAATCCTTTTTATGGCAAACGACAAGCCGGAATGAACTCGTATAATAAGCAAAGCATTCTCGAGGACACATGGGAATTTCATCTAGTCACTTTCATCATGTTTGTTTGATTCGCGTTCGCTACTTTGATAATTTGATATGTGGGTGGACCGGTGCTTGGGTGCTGTTCTTACTTGAACAAGCCTCCCACTTATGATTACCCCCTCTCGCAAGCATCCGCAACTACGAAAGAAGAATTAAGATAACTCTAACCATAGCATGAAACGTATGGATCCAAATCAGCCCCTTACGGAATAGCGCATAAACTAGGGTTTAAGCTTCTGTCACTCTAGCAACCCATCATCTAATTACTACTCCATAATGCCTTCCCTTAGTGATGGTGTCCTGGACTAGGGGGTACTCACCACGTCGTCTCCCGACCAGTGGGTCGGGCCGAGGACCCCCATGGCGGTTCACTATTGGGCCACTTCGGGCAGCCCATGACATATACGAGGAAGGTTCCACAAGACTTGGTGATCAAGACAAGGACTCCTCTCCACCGACATAGCCGACTAGGACTCTTGTTATCCTAGGCCTCCGGTACATTATATAAGCCGAGGCTAGGCTAGTCGATAGATCATTATGATATTCATCATCACCCCTAGGGTTTAGACTACAACTTACGATCTCGAGGTAGATCAAGCTTGTACTCGATACATCTCCATCAATATAAACAAGAGCAGGACGTAGGGTTTTACCTCCATCAAGAGGGCCCGAACCTGGGTAAACATCGTCTCCATTGTCTCTGTTACCATCGATCCGAGATCCACAGCTCGGGACCCTCTACCCCGAGGTCTGCCGGTTTTTACACCGACACTGGTGCTTTCATTGAGAGTTCCGCTGTGTGATCGCCGCGGTTCGATGGGAATTCAGATCGGCTCCGGCGATCTACACGTCGGGACCGAACCTCATCGTCGACGACGGCATCTTTGTTGCCGGCTCGACTAGCAACCTCGGCTGGACCGAGGACAACGCTACATGTCGGATCATCAAGATCGGACTGGTGCCCTCATCAACTTCAACTCCGATCTCTATCAAGATCATGGGGGAATCGTCCGTGGTGCTCGGGGGCTCAACGTCAACATTGCCCTCGCGCGATCATGCAGTTTTTTCTGCACAGCGAATTCGTGTTCGCTATCCCCGTCTCCTCGAGCGTCGCTTTGACGATTGTTTCGGTGGAATTGTGCGGAATTGAGTCTAGAACAACCCTGTAAAATTTCGTCGTATTCCGATGGAGGAATCTCCGGCGATCTACGATATACCGGAGCCCTGTCAAATCTGGACGTGAATCTGGACGAGTTTAGGGCAAGGTGTCCAGCGTCCAGCTCGGACATCCTTTGGAAGATCCAACCGTTGATCTACTGCGGAATTTCTATATCTACCATCCCTCAAAATTTCATCTCGATCCAACGGTTCAAACTCCGGGACGAGTCCGAAGAGTGCATCAATTTTCGGATCTGTTTCCTGCGCGAAAACGAATCCGGCCCGAATTCATCTTTCTTCATGAACGGGACATTGGACATCCTTTTTGAGGGAATCTTTTCTAAGGTATTGTGTGTTGTTCTCAAACACGTGCCCACAAATTTTGAGTCTTTTCTGAGGCGATCTTCACCGTCGGGCCGATGTCAAACTAGCCCGACCACGTTGCTCCACGGCTACCGACCCGCGCCAACATCGACTGCGCCGTCGCTCCATCGAGCCGACGACAACCAACTCGGATCATCACCTCGGTGAGCCGAACAAGAGTTCGGCACCGCTCTCCCTAATGATCGACAAGATAACATCGTCGCCCCACGGATTGCACGGGTCGGGCGCGCCGGCATCTTCGCGCGGTCACTTCATCGAGCTGGCTTTGACCGCGTCAGAAGTTACGATCTGCGTCGGCATGGCCGCGCCGTTGCTTCTTCAAGCCGATGTCCACCACGCCGACCTGCTTCGACACCTCGGCTGGCATGGGGGCTGCAACGTCATGTTACCGACCTGCTCCGTCAACTCGGCTGGACCGGGGGCTTCACCATCTCTTCATCAACCTATTCGGATGACTTCGGCGTCACCAGCCGACCAGTTTCGTCATCTTGGCTGGATCGGGGACTTCGACGTCACCAGCCGACCAGCTTCGTCATCTCGGCTGGATCGGGGACTTCGGCGTCACCAACCGACCAGTTTCGTCATCTCGGCTGGACCGGGGGCTTCACCATCGCTTCATCGACCTACTCCGGCGACGCCCTGCCGACCTACTCTGTCTCCTCGGCTGGACCCGGGGCTTCGTCTCGGCACATCGGCAGTTTTGTGCTGCCACTTCATTAGCCGAGCTCTTCGCTCGGCCACCCCAGGACCGGCTTGGGGGCTGGGATCTCGACCCATTGCAAGCCCGGACCGCTTCATCAACAACCGAGCACATTCACCAGCTAAGTCGCTTTCATGCTTAACTTTTTTCAATTTTTAATTGTTTGGTTCATCCAAGCGTTATACTTTTGTGTTAAAAAGACAAGTTATTAGTTAAACACTTAGTTTGTTAAAAACACTCCCTTTACCCATGTTAACTGGGGGCTCTTCAATTTATACGAGCCGTTTTATAATAAGTGTTTTCTTCTAAGTTGTTGCAAAGTCTTTTTCTACCACTCCTTTCTCGACACGAGTGTGTGGTCAATAGCCGGATAGCCTGGTTTCTCTTTAAAGCCGCTCGAGTTTGGTTCGCTAAACTGGACTGAGAAGCACTCCGCCTTCGGGAATAGGAGGTTGAAGCCGAAGGCTGACCCGCTTGAAGTCTTGAGATCGGATGTGTCATGTTAAAGCATGACGGAAGGACAAACTAATTTTAAGCTCACTTTTCGGATTGGCACCAAAAAACTTGATTTAGTTCGGACGTCAAGTTTTTACATATGTTTTTTGGCTTTTCGAGCTTATGACACTTTGAAGCTATTTGTATGTTTTTCTTTCAGGAGGCGGGACATCCTCATGACCGAGGTGCCCTGCGTAATAATTCAGCTCGGGAGATCTTTTTCGACCCGCAGCTCGGCATCTTTCCTGCCGACCTACACCTCGGCGTTGGCGAAATGCACATGACATCTGGACTAGTTCCCGAGGAGATTCGATCCTCAGGTTGGTCGGCCGCACCCAACCTGAGTCTTGGGGATACTGTGTTTCTCCAGCATAACTCTCGCAGTATGACGCCAGACGCCTTTAACGCGTCGGCAATATTAATGGGGGGCTGCGACTAGAGCCGAACCCACCAAAAGCCAAGGTACTCCGAGGAGTCCTCGGCAAAACGTTCTCGGATATTGCTTTATATGCATCAGTTTCGAATTGTGTCTTCGGTCAATAGTTGGGTTGCCCGGCTCCTGTGCTTACTCCTTACGTTCCCGATTGTTCGGCTAAGGGTAAAGGGAGAACCACTGTGATTGTACTTCCTGTTTAACTGGTCAAGTGCCTCAGTGGAGAAAGCTGAAAACTGACTGTCACAATAAGCGTAAACTGGTCAGCGATCCGATGACTGTGTTAAACTACAGATCGATAGAGATTACCCCGTGTTAAGCAGTGGGCCTTTCATAAAATTGGCCGAAGTGTTACTGGCTTGACCTCGGCTGACGCCGAACACTAACCGGGGGCTAGTAACTGGCCTCCCAACTTTAAGCTCCTATGACTAAGTGAAAGTTATAAAGCATGCATATCTGATTGCCTTGTTTCCGCTAACACAAACCGCCTCCGGGCACCGAGATGTCGGCTAAGGGTTGTCTTGTTATTGCGGAAACACCCTGCGTAGTATCTACAAAGGGGTGGAAGCCAACGATGGGCCACTTTCAGATTATAAACAGTCGCAACGGAGTCAAAATAACATATAGTATAAAGCTGCAAATACAGCTTAAAGGCTGACAATCACAACATGTGCCGAGGGATCCTTGAGGCACCTCGGCGCGGTTACATCAGGACTCCTGGAGAGCCCAACATATCATTAGCGTTTGTATTCAATGTACAAAAGTTGCCTTCCGTAATTATCATTATAAAGCCATAAATATGCATCAATTTGACTTAAGATTTTGGCCAAGCTGGGTTGCCTTGCTCCTATGCTTACCCCCGACGTTCCCGATTGTTCGGCTAGGGGGTAAAGGGAGCACCTCTGTGATTGTTACTATCGGGTCATCCGAGTTAGTACCTCAGACTGGGTGAAGCCGAAAGCTAGGCATCTTAAGAATACAATTGGTCGGCAACGACGGAAGTGAAAATTTAGGTTCATTAAAGACCACAGAGTTCGGAAAGTTTCCCCAAACTAAATCCTCAATATTTTTCTCCCACATTGATCGGAGTTGAGGTTTTCACGATCATGGTCAACATGATAGCCCGAGAAAAGGAACTTATAAAGGAACTATTTTTCTTGGAAGATGTTTCTTACGCTTAAACGTAATATAACATAAGCTCTGTTCCACTTTGTTTGTAGAACCAAATAGCCGGATTGCCTTGTTATCTGAAGAGTCTGGTTCGCCTCGACGGACCAGGAATAGGAAACACTCCTCGGCCAATGGTCGAGGAGGGAGAAGCCGAAGACTGGTTAACAAAGTTTGTAGAACAGAGGCATTTGTAGTGATGTAAAGTACTTGGATATATAGAATCATTACACATAAATTGTGATTAAAGTCAATTTACTCTGGATATCGATCCTTAAGTCGGCCACCCGTGCCCAAATTAAGGCTCGGGGGCTACTGGGCTTCACGCTTCTCAATTAAAAGCCATTGAAGGGGTACATCGATCCCCTGATCTGGTGTTGCCACCCGACCAGTGGCTCGGGGGCTACTGCATTGCTGATTCAATGCAGGAAAATTCAAAGTGCAAAACAGTTTCCGAGGAGATTATGATCCACGGGTTGGTCGGCCGCACCCAACCCGAGTCTCGAGGACTATGCACACCGTGTTTCTGTTCCTAAGTATGCTGCCGAGCTAGGAGTTGATCCTCGGGCCGATTTCACGAATCGACCTGAGTCTCAGGGGCTACTGGGTCATCGGTTTTATGATTTCCTTCAGGTGCATCTCGGGTTTTTGGCCGACACACACCTTGAGGGCTACTGGCTATACATCTCGACAGAGAATAAATTGCACCAATTGGAAATAAATTCCACAAAAAATCAGCTCATGGCCGAGGTGGCGCACCACCTCGAAAGCAATCCGGCGTAAAGCTCGGATGCAAGTGGCTGGCTCCATAGAGGGCATTTTTTGCATTAAGCTCGGCTGAATTCCTTCAACTTTTTCAAGACCGAGGTAATCTATGACACCTCGGATGCCGATCGGCGTTAGAGCTCGGCTACAAAAAGACACCTCGGATGCAGTCCGGCGTTCGAGCTCGGTTGCAAGAGGACACCGCTGCACGGGGAAAAACTTTGAACCCGAGGTGCGGCGTAAAAATAACAAGGCATTGATAAAGGCCGAAAATGTAAAGGGATCCTCGGATGCCCGACATATGAACTCTTCGGATTCAGCTCGGCGATCCTCAAGATCGAAGATGGGAAGATTTGTTGAACCAGCTTTCAAGACTGACGGCCGAAGACGAAGAACAGCTTGGAAGAACCGAGGAGCGTCCCCAACTTGAAGACCGGTTCAGGGGGCTAGTGACGGTGTCCTGGACTAGGGGGTACTCACCACGTCGTCTCCCGACCAGTGGGTCGGGCCGAGGACCCCCATGGCGGTTCACTATTGGGCCACTTCGGGCAGCCCATGACATATACGAGGAAGGTTCCACAAGACTTGGTGATCAAGACAAGGACTCCTCTCCACCGACATAGCCGACTAGGACTCTTGTTATCCTAGGCCTCCGGTACATTATATATGCCGAGGCTAGGCTAGTCGATAGATCATTATGATATTCATCATCACCCCTAGGGTTTAGACCACAACTTACGATCTCGAGGTAGATCAAGCTTGTACTCGATACATCTCCATCAATATAAACAAGAGCAGGACGTAGGGTTTTACCTCCATCAAGAGGGCCCGAACCTGGGTAAACATCGTCTCCATTGTCTCTGTTACCATCGATCCGAGATCCACAGCTCGGGACCCCCTACCCCGAGGTCTGCCGGTTTTTACACCGACACTTAGGCCCAAAGATGGTGAAGTGTCATGTAGTCGACGTTCACACGACACCACTAAAGGAAGTGATAACCCACAAGTATAGGGGATTGCAACAGTTTTCGCGGGTAGTATTTCACCCTGATTTATTGATTCGACACAAGGGGAGCCAAAGAATATTTGCAAGTATTAGCAGTTGAGTTGTCAATTCAACCACACCTGGAGATAAAATATCCGCGGCAAAGTATTTAGTAGCATAGTAATATGATAGTTTTGTTAGCAGAAGCAACGGTAACACTAGTAACGGTAACAGTAACGGTAGTAGTTTTGTAGCAAGCGTAAAGTAGTAGCAACAAAGTAACTTAGCAGAAACCAATATGAGAAAGTTGTAGGCATTGGATCGGTGATGATAATTATGTTGGATGATATTCATCATATAACAGTCACAACCTAGGGCGATACACAATAACTCCAATTCATCAATGTAATGTAGGTATGTATTCCGTATGAAGTCATACATGCTTATAGTAAGAACTTGCATGACATCTTTTGTCCTACCCTCCCGTGGCAGCGGGGTCCTTAAGGAAACTAAGGGATATTAAGGCCACCTTTTAATAGAGAACCGAAACAAAGCATTAGCACTTAGTGAATACATGAACTCCTCAAACTACAGCAATCACCGGAAAGAATCCCAATTATTGTCACCTTGGGGTATGCGGATCATGACACGTAATAGGTGCATATAACTTGCAAGATAGGATCAAGAACACAAATATATTGATGAAAACATGAAGGGTTCAGATCTAAAATCATGGCACTCGGGCCCTAGTGACAAGCATTAAGCATAGCAAAATCATAGCAACATCAATCTCAGAACATAGTGGATACTAGGGATCAAAGCCCTAACAAATTGACTCAATTACATGATAAATCTCATCCAACACATCACCGTCCAGCAAGCCTACGAAGGAATTACTCACGCCTGGTGGTGAGCATCATGAAATTGGTGATGGAGGATGGTTGATGATGACGATGGCGATGAATCCCCCTCTCCGGAGCCCCGAACGGACTCCAGATCAGCCCTCCCGATGAAGAACAGGAGGTGGCGGCGGCTCCGTATCGTAAAACGCGATGAAACTTCTTCTCTTATTTTTTTTCTCAGGGAAAGAGAATTTATAGCGTTGGAATTTGGTCAGACGGCCGCCTGTGAGCCCCACAAGGCACTACGACGCGCCCTAGGGGGGCTCGCGCCCTACTGCCTTGTGGGCAGCAGGTGGCCCCCCTTCTATTGATTCTTGCGCCAATAATTTTTATATATTCCATAAAAATTCTCCAAAAAGTTTCGTCCAAATCAGAGAATTTGATTTCTGCACAAAAACAACACCATAGCAATTCTGCTGAAAACAGCGTCAGTCCGGGTTAGTTTCATTCAAATCATGAAAATTAGAGTCCAAAACAAGAGGAAAAGTGTTTGGAAAAGTAGATACGACGGAGACGTATCTGGAAGAAACAACATACATATCATCAAAATATCGAACGGATACCTAATTCACATGATTACTTATGACAAGACTTCTCCCATGTCCTCAAGAACAAAAGTAACTACTCACAAATCATGTTCATGTTCAAGATCAGAGGGGTATTGAATAGCATTAAGGATCTGAACATTTAATCTTCCACCAAATAAACCAACTAGCATCAACTACAAGATGTAATCAACACTACTAGCAACCCACAGGTACCAATCTGAGGTTTTGAGACAAAGATTGAATACAAGAGATGAACTAGGGTTTGAGATGAGATGGTGATGGTGAAGATGTTGATGAAGATTGGTCCTCCCATGTTGAGAGGATCGTTGGTGATGTCGATGGCTTCGATTTCCCCCTCCCGGACGGAAGTATCCCCGGCGGAATCGCTCCGCTGGAGAGCAAAATAGCTCCTGCCCAGGTTCCGCCTCGAGACAGGGGCGCTTCGTCCCAAAAGCCTTCTCTCTATATTTTTAGGGCAAACGGCTTCATATAGCAGAGGGAGGGGGCCAGACGCCAGCTGTGGGCCCCACAAGGCACTAGGGCGCGCGCCCAGGGGGCGCGCCCTGCTGCCTTGTGGGCAGCTGGTGGGTCCCTTATGGTATTTCTTCTCTCCAGTATTTTTTATATATTCAATAAAAAATCTCCGTGAAATTTCAGGTCAATTGGAGCTCTATAGATTAGGTATCTTTGATGTGGCTATTTCAGGTCCAGAATTCCAGCTGCCGGCATTCTCCCTCTTCATGTAAATCTTGCAAATTAAGAGAGAAAAGGCATAAGAATTGTATCATAAGGTGAAATAATGATCAAAAACATAATAAATAACAGTAGGAAATCATGATGCAAATTGGACGTATCAACTCCCCCAAGCGTAGACCTCGCTTGCCCTCAAGCGAAAAGTCGAAATTGATAATCATGACCACATGTTTAGAGAGAGAGACGTCGATAAAAAATAAAATACGGACATGGAGCATCATGATCTTTATTGTAACAGCAATATATCATCATAGAACTTCTCATGAAAAAGTAATAATTCATCCACAAGTTAAAGTATGAACCATAAACCAAATTGAAAACTAACAAACTATGATCTTAGTCACTGAAGCAATTGCAATTCATCATATTATCAGGAAGAGTCTATGTAAGATCTTTGTTTAGCAAGTTCACATACTCAACTATCATTTAGTCTTCTATGATTGCTGACACTCACGTCATACTTGTGGAGCAAAAGTTTCAGTCGAACACATAGAAAGATAGGGGCCTATAATTTCGCCTCCCAACGTATTTACCTCAAGGGTAATGTCAACAATAATAACTCATGATCACCTACATTCAACTGGATATATATGCATGGATCAATCCCCACCACATGATGTTTGCCAAAAGAGAAAATAAAAACGGAATAGAGAAGAATACTATTGACTCTTGCATGAAAGTAAATACATAAAGTAAAAGATAGGCCCTTCGCAGAGGGAAGCAGAGGTTGTCATGCGCTTTTGTTTTTGGATGTGCAAACTCTTATTGTAAAGGAACATCACTTTATATTGCCCCTTGTGATAGCGACCTTTATTATGCAGTCTATCGCTTTTATTGCTCCACCATCACAAGATCGTACAAAGCTTATTTTCCCTTACAATAAAAGTTCATACATATTTAGGAGCAATTTTTATTGCTTTTGCACCGATGAAAACTTACTTGAAGGATCTTATTCAATCCATAGGTAGATATGGTGGACTCTCATGGCATGAAACTGGGTTTAAGGTTTTGGATGCACAAGTAGTATCTCTATTTGGTGCGGATTTTTGGCTAGCAAAGATAGGGGCAAACACCACATGTTTGAGGATCCAAAACAATATAACTTCTATGTGAATATAAGCAAACATAACCCATTACGTTGTCTTCCTTGTCTAACGTCAACTAATTGACATAGAATATTTGACGGAGGCTCACAATCATAAAAGATGTCCAAGATAGTATATTTATATGTGAGACCTCTATTCCTTTATTACTTTTTCATGAATTGCTACAATGACCAATGCTATGTTTGTCAACTTCCAACAAGTTTTATAAATTATACTTCTTTTATGTGAAGTCATCACTCCCCATGGGATTAGCATACGATTTTATTCTTTCTTTATTTCTAAGATTGGATCATCAAAAGCAAAACACTCAACTCAAACTACTCTTTATTATATAACTTTCACACATGATTACATAGATAGATAGATCACAAAGCAAGCACTCGAAACTAAATCATACTAAAACTTTATTCCTCTAAATCACGAAATAACTAAGGATCGATCTAAGATAGGTAATGATGATGAGAAAGTGATGGTGATATGATACCGGCACCTCCCCGAAGCTTGGCACAAGCCAAGGGGAGTGCCCATACCCATGTAGTCAAGTCTCCTTCTTCGGTGATGGTGGTGATGGTGAGGTGGGCTTGTCCTCCGTCTTCCACTTGAGGACACGAATTTCTTCTTTTAATTTGTCATTCTCTCTTTCGAGATCCCAAATTTTGCGATGTAGTTTATCCGAATCTTCCTGCACATGACGAAAAGGGGTGAATTGAACTTTAGGAACCTTCACTGTGTGAGGTAAGCTGGACCTCTTGAATTCGATGTGCATATCTCCCTGTTGAGGCAGTGGGGGATCCTCATCCTCTTCGCTGGAATGACCTTGCCTTTCCCTCAAATTAGCATCTTCCTCTTCATCAGAGGTCCAACTATAGGGATCAGTGTCCCCATAGACTCTGGGGTTTGCGACAATATGGGAGGCATAGCTTTCCCCATCCGAGTCCTGAGATGACATGGTGCTCGACCCCAAGAGTCTGGCAGGAAACAGCACGAAACAAGAACAGAGGAGAAACTCGTGATGTGGCGGTCAAAACATACGGGAGTATATATAAAGAATTTTTATCATGCAAAACAAGCATGCGGGAAGAAAACGGAGTCAGGAAGGCACACGTGGGGCCCACAAGGCACCACGACACGCCCCAGGGGGGTCGCGCCCTTCTGCCCTGTGGGCGACACGTGCGTCCCCTCGGCTGTTTCTTATTTTTGTAATTTTTCTAATATTCCAAGACTGACAGAATTTTTTTTATGGAATTTTTGGAGTTGGTTTACTCACCGTATCACATACCTACCCCTTTTCAGGGTTCTGGAGCGTTCCGGAAGGACTCTTTGATGTGCTCTTCCGGTGTAATTGTTTCAATAATATTAGTTTCAACATTAATGGGAGTACCTGAAATATAGTGCTTAATTCTTTGCCCATTCACCACTCTCGGATTATTGCCTTCGGAGTTGTTTATTTTGATGGCTCCGGAGCGATAAACTTTTTCGATGATATACGGTCCTTCCCATTTAGAGAGAAGTTTTCCTGCAAAGAATCTCAAACGAGAATTGTATAATAGAACATGATCACCTACTTTGAATTCCCGTTTTTGAATTCTTTTGTCATGCCACCTTTTAACTTTTTCTTGAAACAACTTAGCATTATCATAGGCTTGGGTTCTCCATTCATCTAAGGAGCTAATATCAAATAACCTCTTCTCACTGGCAAGTTTAAAATCATAATTAAGTTCTTTAATTGCCCAATAAGCTTTATGTTCTAATTCAAGAGGTAAATGACATGCTTTTCCATAAACCATTTTATACGGAGACATACCCATAGGATTTTTATATGCAGTTCTGTAAGCCCATAATGCATCATCAAGTTTCTTAGACCAATTCTTTCTGGATCTATTAACGGTCTTTTGCAAAATCAATTTTATTTCCCTATTAGTTAATTCAACTTGACCACTAGACTGAGGATGGTAAGGAGATGCAATTCTATGGTTAACATCATATTTAGCAAGCAACTTACGGAAAGCACCATGAATAAAATGTGAACCACCATCGGTCATTAAATATCTAGGGACTCCAAACCTCGGGAAAATGACTTCTTTAAGCATTTTAATAGAAGTGTTGTGATCAGCACTACTAGTCGGAATAGCTTCTACCCACTTAGTAACGTAGTCAACAGCAACTAAAATATGAGTATACCCATTGGATTTAGGAAAAGGTCCCATATAATCAAAACCCCAAACATCAAATGGTTCAATAACAAGTGAATAATTCATAGGCATTTCCTGACGTCTACCAACATTACCAATTCTTTGACATTCATCACAAGAAAGGACAAACTTACGTGCATCCTTTAAAAGAGTAGGCCAATAAAAACCACATTGTAATACCTTGTGTGCAGTTCGGTCTCCCGCATGATGTCCTCCATATGCCTCGGAGTGACACTTACGTAGGATTTGTTCCCGTTCATGCTCAGGTACACAACATCTAATAATACCATCTACTCCTTCTTTATATAGATGTGGGTCATCCCAAAAGTAATGTCTTAAATCAAAGAAAAACTTTTTCTTTTGTTGATATGTAAAGCTAGGTGGTATGTATTTAGCAACAATGTAATTAGCATAGTCTGCATACCAAGGGGTATTACGAGAAGCATTTATCACAGCTAATTGTTCATCAAGAAAATCATCATTAATAGGAAGTGGGTCATCAAGAACATTTTCCATTCTAGACAAATTATCTGCTACGGGATTCTCAGCTCCCTTTCTATCAACAATATGCAAATCAAATTGTTGTAGCAGAAGAACCCATCTAATAAGTCTAGGCTTAGCATCTTTCTTTTCCATAAGGTATTTAATAGCAGCATGATCAGTGTGAACGGTAACCTTGGAATCAACAATGTAAGATCTAAATTTATCACATGCAAACACAACTGCTAAAAATTCTTTTTCAGTAGTAGCATAATTTCTTTGAGCGCTGTCTAGAGTTTTACTAGCATAATGGATAACATTTAATTTCTTATCAACTCTTTATCCTAGAACAACACCAACAGCATAATCACTAGCATCACAGATAGTTTCAAAAGGTAGGTTCCAATCAGGTGGTTGAACAATAGGTGCAGATATTAAGGCTTTCTTAAGTATTTCAAAGGCTTCTACACAATCATCATAAAAAACAAACGGAACATCATTTTGCAAGAGATTGGTAAGAGGTCTAGAAATTTTAGAGAAGTCTTTTATAAACCTTCTATAGAAACCAGCATGACCAAGGAAACTTCTTATACCTTTGATATCTTTAGGACATGGCATTTTCTCAATAGCGTCAACCTTAGCTTTATCAACTTCAATACGTCTTTCAAAAAATTTATGCCCAAGGACTATACCTTCATTAACCATAAAGTGGCACTTCTCCCAATTCAAGACAAGATTAGTTTCTTCACATCTCTGCAAAACTCGATCAAGGTTGCTTAAGTAATCATCAAAAGAAGTTCCGTAAACGAAGAAATCATCCATGAAAACCTCAACAATCTTTTCACAAAAGTCAGAGAATATTGCAGTCATACATCTTTGAAAGGTAGCAGGTGCATTACATAAACCAAAAGGCATACGACGATAAGTATAAGTTCCAAAAGGACAAGTAAAGGTGGTTTTTTCTTGATCTTCAGGTGATACAGGTATTTGAGGGAAACCAGAATAACCATCTAGGAAACAAAAGTGTGTATGCTTGGACAATCTTTCTAACATTTGATCAATAAAAGGCAAGGGGTAATGATCTTTTCTAGTGGCTTTATTTAATTTCCTAAAATCAATTACCATCCTATAACCAGTTACAATTCTTTGTGGGATGAGTTCATTTTTATCATTGGGAACAACGGTAATACCTCCCTTTTTAGGAACACAATGAACAGGATTTACCCATCTACCATCAGCTATGGGATAAATTATACTTGCTTCCAGAAGCTTTAATATTTCAGTTCTTACCACATCCTTCATTCTAGGATTCAGCCTTCTTTAATGATCAACAACGGGTTTAGCATCTGGCTCCATACGAATTTTATGCTGACATAAAGTGGGACTAATGCCCTTAAGATCATCAAGAGTATATCCAATAGCGGCACGGTGCTTCCTCGGAGTTTTAAGTAATCTCTTTTCTTCATGCTCTGAAAGGTTAGCACTAATAATAACAGGATATATCTTCTTTGCATCAAGATAAGCATATTTAAGAGTATCAGGTAATTGCTTCAATTCAAACACAGGATCACCCTTGGGTGGAGGTGGATCTCCCAAGGTTTGAATAGGCAAATTATGTTTAAGGATAGGTGCTTGTTTAAAGAATAATTCATCTATTTCATTTCTTTCACTCATATGCATGTCATTCTCATGCTCAACCAAATATTGTTCTAGCGGATCAGTAGGAGGCACAGCAATAGAGGCAAGGCCAATAATTTCATCTTTACTAGGCAATTCCTTATCATGAGGTTGTCTACGAAACTGAGAGAAATTAAACTCATGAAACATCTCACCAAAATTAACACTAACAATTTCTTTAGTGCAATCAATCATAGCATTAACCGTATTCAAGAAGGGTCTACCGAATATAATGGGACAAAAATCATCTTGTGGTGATCCAAGAACGAGAAAATCAGTAGGGTATTTGATCTTACCACACAAGACTTCAACATCTCTAACAATCCCAAGTGGTGAAATAGTGTCTCTATTTGCAAGCTTAATAGTAACATCAATATCTTCAATCTCAACGGGTGCAATATCAATCATGACTTCTTGATAGAGAGTAAACGGAATAGCACTCACACTAGCACCAATATCACATAAACCATGATAGCAATGATCTCCAATTTTAACAGAAATAACATGCATGCCAACTACAGGTTTATTTTTTTATCTTTAGGGTCTGGCTTAGCAATTCTAGTTGCTTAATCACAGAAATATATGACATGTCCATCAATGTTATCAACCAAAAGATCTCTAACCATTGCAACACTAGGTTCAACTTTAATTTGCTCAGAAGGTCTAGGTGCTCTAATTTTACTCTTATTGACTATAGTTGAAGCTTTAGCACGTTCCTGAATCCTAACAGGGAAAGGAGGTTTCTCAATATAAGCAGTAGGCACAACTGGATCAACATGGTAAACAATTGTTTCTTCTTTAACACTAACAGGTTCTTCTTTCAATTCAATAGGTGGATGATATTTAAACCATTTCTCCTTAGGGAGATCAACATGAGCAGCAAAAGATTCACAAAAGGTAGCTACTATCTCAGAGTCAAGTCCATATTTAGTACTAAACTTACGAAAAGCATCAGTTTCCATAAAAGATTTAACACAATGAAACTCAAGATTTATATCTGACTCATTACCTTTGTCAATTTCCCAATCTTCATAATTGCGTTTAATTCTTTCAAGGAGGTCCCATCTGGATTCAATAGTTTTCTTCATAAAGGAACCAGCAGAAGAAGTATCGAGCATGGATTGATCATTATGAGAAAGCCAAGCATAAAAGTTTTGAAGGATTATTTCTCTTGAGAGCTCATGATTGGGGCATGTATGCAACATATACTTAAGCCTCCCCCAAGCTTGAGCGATACTTTCTCCTTCACGAGGCCAAAAGTTATATATATAATTCCGATCACGATGAACCAAATGCATAGGATAAAACTTCTGGTGGAATTCCAGCTTCAACCGGTTCCAGTCCCATGTATCAGTATCATCACATAGCCTATACCATGTCAATGCCTTTCCCTCCAAAGATAAAGGGAATACTTTCTTCTTAACTCCATCTCCGGATAAACCTGCAAGCTTAAACAATCCACAAATTTCATCCACATAGATCAAGTGCATATCAGGATGTACCGTTCCATCTCCTGCATAAGGATTAGCTAGCAATTTCTCTATCATACCCGAAGGAATTTCATAATAAATTTTTTCAGTAGGTTCAATAGGTGGAGGAGCAACTCTTATTGCTTTCGGTCGAGGTGAAGATACCCCGAACAAGCCCCTCAAAGGATTACTTTCCATAGTGACAAGTGACAATAAATTTCAGCACGTAATATAAATGTTTCCTTACCAAATTCCACTCACCAAAGGCGCTTCACTCCCCGATAATGGCGCCAGAAAAGAGTCTTGATGACCCACAAGTATAGGGGATCAATCGTAGTCTTTTCGATAAGTAAGAGTGTCAAACCCAACGAGGAGCAGAAGGAAATGACAAGCGGTTTTCAGCAAGGTATTCTCTGCAAGTACTGAAAGTAGCGGTAACAGATAGTTTTGATAGCAAGATAATTCGTAACATGTAACAAGTAACAAGTATAATAAAGTGCAGCAAGGTGGCCCAATCTTTTTTATAGCAAAGGACAAGCCGGAACGAACTCGTATAATAAGCAAAGCGTTCTCGAGGACACATGGGAATTTCATCTAGTCACTTTCATCATGTTTGTTTGATTCGCTTTCGTTACTTTGATAATTTGATATGTGCGTGGACCGATGCTTGGCTGCTATTCTTACTTGAACAAGCCTCCCACTTATGATTACCCCCTCTCGCAAGCATCCGCAACTACAAAAGAAGAATTAAGATAACTCTAACCATAGCATGAAACGTATGGATCCAAATCAGCCCCTTACGGAATAGCGCATAAACTAGGGTTTAAGCTTCTGTCACTCTAGCAACCCATCATCTAATTACTACTCCACAATGCCTTCCCTTAGGCCCAAAGATGGTGAAGTGTCATGTAGTCGACGTTCACACAACACCACTAAAGGAAGCAACAACATACATCAAAATATCGAACGAATACCAAATTCACATGATTACTTATGACAAGACTTCTCCCATGTCCTCAAGAACAAAAGTAAATACTCACAAATGATGTTCATGTTCAAGATCAGAGGGGTATTGAATAGCATTAAGGATCTGAACATTTAATCTTCCACGAAATAAACCAACTAGCATCAACTACAAGATGTAATCAACACTACTAGCAACCCACAGGTACCAATCTGAGGTTTTGAGACAAAGATTGAATACGAGAGATGAACTAGGGTTTCAGACGAGATGGTGCTGGTGAAGATGTTGATGAAGATTGATCCTCCCATGATGAGAGGATCGTTGGTGATGTTGATGGCTTCGATTTCACCCTCCCGGAGGGAAGTATCCCCGGCGGAATCGCTCCGCCGGAGAGCAAAATAGCTCCTGCCCAGGTTCCGCCTCGAGATGGCAGCGCTTCGTCCCAAAAGCCTTCTCTCTATTTTTTCTAGGGCAAATGGCTTCAGATAGCAGAGGGAGGGGGCCAGACGCCAGCTGTGGGCCCCAAAAGGCACTAGGGCACGCCCAGGGGGTCGCGCCCTGCTGCCTTGTGGGCAGCTGGTGGGTCCCCTCTGGTATTTCTTCTCTCCAGTATTTTTTATATATTCAATAAAAAATCTCCGTGAAATTTCAGGTCAATTGGAGCTCTGTAGATTAGGTATCTCTGATGTGGCTATTTCAGGTCCAGAATTCCAGCTGCCGGCATTCTCCCTCTTCATGTAAATCTTGCAAATTAAGAGAGAAAAGGCATAAGAATTGTATCATAAGGTGAAATAATGATAAAAAACATAATAAATAACAGTAGGAAATCATGATGCAAATTGGACGTATCAACCCCGCTGCCACGGAAGGGTAGGGCAAAAGATGTCATGCAAGTTCTTACTATAAGCACGTATGACTATATACGAAATACATGCCTACATTATATTGATGAATTGGAGCTAGTGTGTATCGCTCTAGGTTGTGAATTTTACATGATGAATGTCATCCAACATAATTATCCATCACTGATCCAATGCCTAAGCTTTTTGCATATTGATCTTTGCTAAGTTACTACTGTTGCTGCTGCTATTACAATCACTACAAAGCTGCTACTGTTACTGTTTCTGTTACTACTGCTACTGTTACTGCTGCTATCAAACTATCATACTACTGTGCTACTAAACACTTTGCTGCAGATATTTAGTTCTCCAGGTGTGGTTGAATTGACAACTCAACTGCTAATGCTCGCAAATATTCTTTGGCTCCCCTTGTGTCGAATCAATAATTTTGGGTGAAATACTACCCTCGAAGACTGTCGCGACCCCTATACTTGTGGATTATCAAGACCTTTTTCTAGTGCCGTTGCTGGAGAGCATAGCTCTATTTGTTGAGTCACTTGGGAGTTATATCTGTTGATTACTATGAAGAATCTGAAAGACGCTAAGACCAAGATCCTACCCTCTAAGACGAGGGGAGGTAAGGAACTGCCATCACACTCTGCACTTGATTCACCTTCTGTTTTGAGTAAGCTTGCGACACTGCCACCTGCTATTCATTCTGATATGTCGCAAGTAATTGATGATACTACTTCTGCTATAAATGAAACTTGTGATGATGCTAGTACTCTGCTTGATAATACTGTGCCACTAGGTGAATTTCTTGATGAACAAATTGCTAAAGATAAAGAAATTGAGAATGCTGAAACTGATGAAAATTATGATTCACCTATTATTCCTAGCTCTCCTATTAGAGTTGAAATGCCTAAGATACCCGATGGTTATGTTATAGATGGAGAGACAACTAGGAAAATTCTTGCTTGTAATGATAGAGATGATGTTAGAAAGTTATTGAGTAAGCTAAAAGAAAAGTCTATGATGGAGAGAACGAAATATGATCCCAAGTTTGCTACCTCTCCTATCTTTGTTACCGATAAGGATTATGAATTCTCTGTCGATTCTGAGTTAATTACTTTGGTTGAATCTGATCCTTTTAATGGTTATGAAACTGAAACTATTGTGGCACACCTTACTAAATTGAATGATATAGCCACCTTGTTTGCTCATGAGGAAAAAATCCGTTACTACTACATTCTTAAGTTGTTTCCTTTCTCATTAATGGGTGATGCTAAGAAATGGTTTAATACTCTTGCTCCTGGTTGTGTGCGTAGTCCCCAAGATATGATATATTACTTCTCTGAAAAATATTTTCCTTCTCATAAGAAACAAGCTGCCTTACAGGAAATATTTAACTTTGTGCAAATTGAAGAAGAGAATCTCTCTCAAGCTTGGGGGAGGCTTCTCCAATTACTTAATGCTTTTCCTGATCATCCTCTTAAGAAAAATGAAATACTTGATATCTTTTATAATGGACCAACCGATGCTTCTAGGGACTACCTAGATAGTTGTGCTGGTTGTGTTTTCAGGGAACGAACTGTTGGATAGGCTGAAGAACTATTGAATAATATATTACAGAATGCCAATGATTGGACACTTCCTGGACCACCGCCCAAACCAACTCCAAAGAAGAGAGGTATTCTATTCCTCGGTCCCGAAGATATGCAAGAGGCAAAGAAATCTATGAAAGAAAAAGGTATTAAGTCTGAAGATGTTAAGAATTTATTACCTATTGAAGAAATACATGGGCTCGACACCCCAGCACAGGTAGTAGAGGTAAATTCTCTTATTAGATTCAAGGTGATATTCCTTATAATAAATCTGCTAGGCAATGCTTGGATGGATTTGATAATTACATTGTTAAGCAAGAACACTTTAATATGTATGTTAGCAATCAACTAAAATGCAATGCTTTCATGATAGATCATTTGAGTGATTTGATATTTAGAATTGCTAATGATGTTAAAGGCTTAAGTAAACACTCGTTCATTGTTCATACCCAGTTAGAACAAATTGGTAAGTCACAAATGATTTGCTTAATGAGATGAATAATAAAATGAATGATCGTGCTGTTAGAGTTGTTACTAGAGGAGGTAGAATGACTCAGGAGCCTCTATATCCTGAAGGTCATCCTAAAAGAATTGAACAAGATTCTCAAAGAATTAATATTTATGCACCTAGTTCATCTAAAAAGAAAAATAAAAATAATAGGACTTTGCATGCTTCTAGTGAACCTGAGATAGAAAAACCTCCTGAGAATCATAATGATGTTTCTATTTCTGATGCTGAGACACAATCTGGTAATGAACACCTGCCTAATGATAATTATAATGATGATGATGTTCATGTTGATGCTCAACCAGATAATGATGTAGAAATAGAACCTGCTGTTGATCTTGATAACCCACCTCCTAAGAATAAAAGGTATGATAAAAGTGATTTCATTGCTAGAAAACATGGGAAAGAAAGAGAACCATGGGTTCAAAAACCCATGCCTTTCCCTACTAAGCCACCTAGAAATAAATATGAGGAAGACTTTGAACGCCTTGTTGAAATGCTTAGACATGTCTTTTTGCGCACTCGCTTGACAGATATTTTGAAAATGCCTCCATATGCTAAATACTTGAAAGATATTGTCAGTAATAAAAGAAAGATACCTGAGGCTGAAATTTCCACCATGCTTGCAAATTATTCTTTTAAGGGTGGAGTGCCTAAAAAGTTAGGAGATCCGGGGATACCCACTATACCATGCTCCATTAAAAGAAGTTATGTCAAAAATGCTTTATGTGATTTAGGAGCCGGTGTTAGTGTTATGCCTTTCTCTTTATATAAAAGACTTGATTTGAATAAGTTGACACCTACTGAAATATGTCTGCAAATGGCTGATAAATCAACTGCTATACCTATTGGAATTTGCGAGGATGTGCCCGTTGTTGTTGCAAATGTTACTATCTTAACAGACTTTGTTATACTTGATATGCCCGAGGACGACAACATGTCGATTATCCTTGGTAGACCCTTTTTGAATACTGCAGGGGCTGTTATTGATTGCAACAAAAGTAAGGTCAGTTTTCATGTCAATGGTAATGAGCATACGGTTTATTTTCCGAAGAAACAAAGTTCGGTGAATGGTATCAACTATATTGAAAAAGTTTCGACAATCACTATTGGAGGTTTTAAATTTCCTCTTCCTACCGTCAAAAAGAAATATGAAATTCTTATTATTGGGGAGATACACATCCCCGTTGAGGTAACTTAGTGTTATACGAAAGTGCTTCGATTTCGTGTTACTCGGAAATAGTTTGTTAATAAGACTTGATCAACCTTATTAATGGATTCTTTTTGAGGGGCATGTGGTCGATGAATTTAGTAAGCACAACTTTCTGTAATTATAGTTTGCTCTTTGTTATTTATAGTTTAATAAAGTAAAATGCCATGATTATCCTGTTTTCTGAATTATCCGTGCAATAAAAATGACCCAAAAATAAAAGTGCTCAGAATGTAATAAAATTTTAACATGATTTTTTTTGGAATATTTAAGAATTTTTGACACTGAAAACAACCCAGCGGGGGTGCCCCTGTTGCTCACAAGGCAACAGGGCGCGACCACCCCTGGCCTCGCCAATATACCTTGTGGATCCCACAGGGACCCACTCACTTATCCCTTCAGCCCACTTCATCTCCTACCTCCAGAAAAAAAATCATGGTATCTCTCTCCCTTGTGTTCTTGCTCCCAAAGCTGAGATTTTCGATCTCTTTGCTCGGAGCTCCATTTCCGAAACTGTTTTGGGGGATTGCTCCTTGGTATGTGACTCCTCCATTGCCCCAATTAGTTTTTGCTTTAGTGGGTTATATTTTGCAAAATTTGCTGCTATTGGTGCTACTGAAAATAAACTTGCATGTCGAATTCTTTGAGTTCTAAGTAGTTTGAATGCTTGATATAGCCTCTAGGCACTTGTATGAGTAGTTGCTATCAATCTTGTGAAGTTTTGTTAACATATTTTGGTGTTCCAAAAAATTTCAGAAATTTTCTCTTAGGAAAATGAACCTCTTCAGGAGGAGTTCTTCAAGGAGAAGGTCCTCTGAAGCATCATCGAGCAAAAGCTCGGCACGCCAATCGTATATCGAATCAAGGGCAAGTTCGGTGCGAGGTGCCAAAGCAAAATCTTGTCGATGGCCGTGCGACGAGTTCATGATAGGTGCAGGCATTAAGGAAGAATTTGATCAATATATTCAAAACACCGAGCTCTCCACCTTCATCACAGATAAGCGCCCTCAACACTATAACCTTACCCATTCATTCACTCAAAAGTTTGAGTATCATTCTCGTGATTCTAGAGTTTTATTTCATCTCTATGATAGATCCATGGTATGTCTCTAGAAGAGTTTTGTGATGCTTGCAAAATTCCGTTTTGGGGTTCGCTTAACGAACCGCGACAATCTGATTGTGAAATGTTTCTCAGTAGTTGCTACTTGTAGACTGCGTTGGTATTTCCCCGAAGAGGGGAGGATGATGCAGTATAGTAGAGATAAGTATTTCCCTCAGTTAAGAACCAAGGTTATCAATCCAGTAGGAGAACCACACAAAATCCCTTTAGCAGCACTTGCACACAAAAGCAAACACTTGCACCCAACGCAAATAAGAGGGTTGTCAATCCTCTTAGCGGTTATTTGCAAGGATTAATTCTGATAGTGATAGATAGATAAACTAAAATACTAAATAAAATAAAGTAAATAAATTGCAGCAAGGTATTTTTGGTTTAAATATATGATAAAAGTAGACCCGGGGGCCATAGTTTTCATTAGAGGCTTCTCTCTCAAATACATAACATACGGTGGGTATACAAATTACTGTTAGGCAATTGATAGAAAAGCAAATAATTATGACGGATTCATGGCAATGATCATGTATATAGGTGCTACTTGTGATCTGCGTTGGTAATTCCCTGAAGAGGAAGGGAGATGCAGTACAGTAGAGATAAGTATTTCCCTCAGTTATGAAACCAAGGTTATCAATCCAGTAGGAGAATCACGCAACACCTCGTTAGCAGCACCTGCACACGAAACAACAAATCCTTGCACCCAACGCAATCAAGGGGTTGTCAATCCCTTGGCGGTAAATTGCAAGATTAAATTGTATGTGATAGATAGATAGATTGAAACAAAAATACAAAATAAAATAAATAAAGAAAAAGTGGAGCAAGTATTTTTAGGGTTTTAGTATATGATTTAGATAGACCCGGGGGCCATAGTTTTCACTAGAGGCTTCTCTCAAGAAAATAGCATACGGTGGGTAAACAAATTACTGTTGGGCAATTGATAGAAAAGCAAATAATCATGACGATATCCAAGGCAATGATCATGTATATAGGCATCATGTCCGAGACAAGTAGACCGACTCTTGCCTGCATCTACACTACTATTACTCCACACATCGACCGCTATCCAGCATGCATCTAGTGTATTAAGTCCACAAAGAACGGAGTAACGCCTTAAGAACGATGACATGATGTAGACAAGATAAACTCACATATGAATAAACCCCATCTTTTTACCCTTAATAGCAACGATACATACGTGTCATGTCCCTTTCTGTCACTGGGATTGAGCACCGCAAGATCGAACCCATTACAAAGCACCTCTTCCCATGGCAAGATAAATCAATCTAGTTGGCCAAACCAAATCAATAGATCGGAGAAGAAATATGAAGCTATAATAATCATGCATAAAACAGATCAGAGAAGACTCAAATAATATTCATGGATAATCTTATCATAAACTCACAATTCATCGGATCCCAACAAACACACCGTAAAAAGTGATTACATCGGATAGAACTCCAAGAACATCGAGGAGAACATTGTATTGAAGATCAAAATGAGAGAAGAAGCCATCTAGCTACTAACTATGGACCCGAAGGTCTGTGGTAAACTACTCACGCATCATCAGAAGGGCAACAAGGTTGATGTAGAGCCCCTCCGTGATCGATTCCCCCTCCGGTGGAGTACCGGAAAAGGCCTCCAGATGGGATCTCTCGAGAACAGAAGCTTGCGGCGGCGGAAAAAGTATTTCGTGGACTCCCCTATTGGTTTCCTTATTTTTGGGAATTTATAGTGGTGGAATTAGGTCAAACGGAGCTGAGGTGGGCCCACGAGGCACCAGGGCGCGCCTGACCCCCCAGGCGCGCCCTGGTGGCTCGTGGCCACCTCCTCTGGCATCTGGTCTTCTCCCGAAGCTTCTAGTGTTGGTATTGTCCAGAAAAAAATCTCCAAAAAGTTTCATGGCATTTGGACTTTGTTTGGTATTGATATTCCGTAAAACAAAAAACAGGCAGAAAACAGCAACTGGCACTGGGCACTAAGTTAATAGGTTAGTCCCAAAAAATGATATATAATTGCTATAAATGCATATAAAAAACATCCAAGATTGATAATATAACAACATGGAACAATCAAAAATTATAGATACGTTGGAGACGTATCAGCATCCCCAAGCTTAATTCCTGCTCGTCCTCGAGTAGGTAAATGATAAAAACAGAATTTTTGATGTGGAATGCTGCCTATCATATTCATCATATATTATTTTCTTTTGTAGCATGGACATTGGACTTGAATGATTCAAAGCAATAGTCTATAATTTGACATGAAGATATAAATACTCAAGCATGCTAACAAGCAATCATGTCTTTCAAAATATCAACGCTAAAGAAAGTTGTCCCTAGCCCATGATGCTCAATCATTGATCCATTCATGATACACACTCAAATATTAGCTACACACAATGCACAAGTATGACAATAGTGCTCTCTAGTTGGTGCTTTCTAAGAGAAGATGGAGACTCAAAATAAAAATAAAAATTGCATAAAAGTAAATAGATAGGCCCTTCGCAGAGGGAAGCAGAGATTTGCTAATGTGCCAAAGCTCAAAGCTTAAATTAGTGAGATAAAATATTTTGAGAGGCATGCTTTTCCTGTCAACGAAAACGACCGAGAATTCCCAATATCTTCCATGCTAGAGACATCATAGGCGGTTCCCAAATAGAAAGTAAAGTTTATTTCCTTTCCACCATTCTTTCACAATCCATGGCTAGCCGTATCCACGGGTGCCCTCCATACCATCACTTTTCAAGGAATTTTGTTGTTATTAATTTTGATTTCATTGTGGGACTGGGCATCCCTATTACCAGCCACTCTCTCGTGCAATGACAAGTAAATAAACACTCATCATGAGAATAACACACCAAGCATGGAAAATATTGGCCACCCCCTGCCGCTTCATGAGTGGTACGGGCACACAAAACAGAAAAAGTATTTTGAAAATTAGAGTTGGCACACGCAAATTTACTTGTAACGACATGAAAATACCGCATATAGATAGATATAGTGGACTCATTTGGCACAACTTGGGTTTAAGGAGTTTGGATGCACAAGTAGTATTTCCGCTTAGTACAAATGAAGGCTAGCAAAAGATTGAGAAGCAACCAACCAAAAAACAAAAACGGTCATAAACATGCATTGAACATAACTAACACCGAATAATGCACCATAAGTAGGATATAATTTCGTTGCATAACTATTGACTTAATGTGCATGTAGAGGGAATCACAAACCTTAACACTAATATTCTTACTAAATCACAATTACTCACTAACATGACTCACATATTATCATTTCCACATCGCAAAACTATTGCAAGGAATCACACTCATCATATCCAATGATCTATTTGAAAGTTTTTATTATATCCCTATTGAATATTCATCACTTTGGGACCAAATTCATATCTTGTGCAAATTACCATTACTATTATCAACTCTAAAAAAGATTTAAGTGAAGCATGAGAGTGCAAATATTTCTTCAAAATTTCAATCTTATCAACTCTCAAAATAATATAAGTGAAGCATGAGAGTTTATTTCTTCAAAATTTTAATCTTGTCAACTCTCAAAATAATATAAGTGAAGCATGAGAGTTTATTTCTTCAAAATTTAGCCACCGCCGTGCTAAAAAATATTTAAGTGAAGCACTAGAGCAACTGCCTAGCTCAAAAAATTTAAGTGAAGCACATAGAGTATTCTAACAAATTATGATGAACGTGTGGATCTTTCAAAATAGGTGTGTTCAGCAAGGATGATTGTGACAAACTAAAAATCAAAGAAATCAAAGACTCATATAATACACGATGCTCCAAGCAAAACACATATCATGTGACGAATAAAAATATATCTCCAAGTAAAATTACCGATGGTTGGTAGAAGAAAGAGGGGATGCCTTCTGGGGCATCCCCAAGCTTAGACGCTTGAGTCTTCCTTGAATATTACCTTGGGGTGCCATGGGCATCCCCAAGCTTAGGCTCTTGCCACTCCTTATTCGTTCATCCATCGTGATCTCACGCAAAACTTGAAAACTTCAATCACACAAAACTCAACAAAACCTTCGTGAGATCCGTTAGTATAACAAAATAAATCACCACTTTAAGTACTGTTCCAAAACCATTCATATTTTATTTTTGCATTATACCTACTGTATTATAACTTCTCCATGGCTTATACCCCCCGATACAATCCATAGTTTTATCAAAACAAGCAAGCAACACATCAAAAACAAAATCTGTCAAAAACAGAACAGTCTGTAGCAATCTGTTTAAAAGCCATACTTCTGTAACTCCAAAAATTCTGAAAAATTAGGAAAACGTGGGAAATTCCTATACCAATACTGTGTAAAAATTTCAGATTTTTCTGACGCTCCAGTACAGAACCAAAATTCCAGCACTGGACGCAAAACTTTCTGTTTTCCAAACATCATCAATTATATTATCTTCCAAATCACCCCAAAGGTTTTACTTGGCACAAACACTAATTAAAAACATAAAAACACAATCATAACAGTAGCATGAAAGTGAAAACTCACAATAACATAAAAAAAAGTAAAAAATTATTTTATTCATTGGGTTGCCTCCCAACAAGCGCTATTGTTTTATGCCCCTAGCTAGGAATAATGCATAGTTTCAAGTGTTGTCATCTTTGGTTTCCAACTCCTCAATCACACATCCATTTTTTCTAATAGATTTAACATAGGTGTTTCTCATCATCACACTTCTAGGTACCAAATCAAGAATTTTACTTTTGTGAATAGGTTCCTTAATTATATCAATGAAATTGGGGTGCACGCTAATCATTTTAAGATCCTCATTTCCCTTACTAGAAGTAGCACCATTGGTTTTAGGAACATATATGAACTTGCAATTTTTATTGGGAGGAGTTCTATCAATATTCTTAACGGAGGAAAAAGCCGACCCCAAATTATTAATGATTTCTTCTATCTTATCGATTCTAGCGGGGCTTTGTTCCACTCTTTCATTAACTACCGGTTCTTTTTCCTTTAATTTTTTGAATGCGATTCCTACCTTAGAACCAAATTGAGTGATATGATTATGAATTTTTTTATCTAAATTCTCAAGATGTTCAATAGTAGGCATTTTACTTTCAATAGCTTCTAACCTTTGCATAACATGTTCCAAAGTCAAAGTTGTTTCATTAACAGTGATAGGTGGTGATCCCACTAAATTTCCCATAGCATTGAAAGCATCCATAGAGGGACACATCAAGAAATTATCTCCGGTAATAGTATCAAGTACGAATCTATACCAAGTAGTAATACCCACATAAAAATTGTGAAGAAGGATAGTGGTGGATTGTTTATGGGTTGATATATTATGAGCATCACAAATCCTATACCAAGCGTCTTTTAAATTCTATCCTCCCCTTTGTTTAAAATTAAGTACTTCATTTTCAGGTGTAATAGTAACAAGCGAAACTAGCCATAACGATAAAACAAGCAAGCAATCAAGCAAACAAGAAAAGGGCAAACGGAAAATATTTTTGTATTTTTGTAAAAACTTTTTAGAAGTGGGGGAGATGAAAATGAGAGGCAAATGCAAATAAAGTAAATGCGAGATGAGAGTTTTATGCGTAGGTACTTGATAGATGTTGATGATGTCTCCCCGGCAACGGCGCCGGAAATTCTTCCTGATACTTGTGATCTGCGTTGGTAATTCCCTGAAGAGGAAGGGAGATGCAGTACAGTAGAGATAAGTATTTCCCTCAGTTATGAAACCAAGGTTAGCAATCCAGTAGGAGAATCACGCAATACCTCGTTAGCAGCACCTGCACACAAAACAACAAATCCTTGCACCCAACGCAATCACGGGGTTGTCAATCCCTTGGCGGTAAATTGCAAGATTAAATTGTATGTGATAGATAGATAGATAGAAACAAAAATACAAAATAAAATAAATAAAGAAAAAGTGCAGCAAGTATTTTTAGGGTTTTAGTATATGATTTAGATAGACCCGGGGGCCATAGTTTTCACTAGAGGCTTCTCTCAAGAAAATAGCATACGGTGGGTAAACAAATTATTGTTGGGCAATTGATGGAAAAGCAAATAATCATGACGATATCCAAGGCAATGATCATGTATATAGGCATCACGTTCGAGACAAGTAGACCGACTCCTGCCTGCATCTACTACTATTACTCCACACATCGACCGCTATCCAGCATGCATCTAGTGTATTAAGTCCATAAAGAACGGAGTAACGCCTTAAGAACGATGACATGATGTAGACAAGATAAACTCACGTATGAATAAACCCCATATTTTTACCCTTAATAGCAACGATACATACATGTCATGTCCCTTTCTGTCACTGGGATTGAGCACCGCAAGATCGAACCCATTACAAAGCACCTCTTCCCATGGCAAGATAAATCAATCTAGTTGGCCAAACCAAATCAAAAGATCGGAGAAGAAATATGAAGCTATAATAATCATGCATAAAAGAGATCAGAGAAGACTCAAATAATATTCATGGATAATCTGATCATAAACTCACAATTCATCGGATCCCAACAAACACACCGCAAAAAGTGATTACATCGGATAGAACTCCAAGAACATCGAGGGGAACATTGTATTGAAGATCAAAATGAGAGAAGAAGCCATCTAGCTACTAACTATGGACCCGAAGGTTTGTGGTAAACTACTCACGCATCATCGGAAGGGCAGCAAGTTGATGTAGAGCCCCTCCGTGATCGTTTCCCCCTCCGATGGAGTACCGGAAAAGGCCTCCAGATGGGATCTCTCGAGAACAGAAGCTTGCGGCGGCGGAAAAAGTATTTCGTGGACTCCCCTACTGGTTTCCTGATTTTTGGGAATTTATAGTGGTGGAATTAGGTCAAACGGAGCTGAGGTGGGCCCACGAGGCACCAGGGCGCGCCTGCCCCCCCAGGCGCGCCCTGGTGGCTCGTGGCCACCTCCTCTTGCGTCTGGTCTTCTCCCGAAGCTTCTAGTGTTGGTATTGTCCAGAAAAAAATCTCCAAAAAGTTTTGTGGCATTTGGACTTCATTTGGTATTGATATTCTGTAAAACAAAAAAACAGGCAGAAAACATCAACTGGCACTGGGCACTAAGTTAATAGGTTAGTCCCAAAAAATGATATATAATTGCTATAAATGCATATAAAAAACATCCAAGATTGATAATATAACAGCATGGAACAATAAAAAATTATAGATACGTTGGAGACGTATCAATAGGCATCACGCCCAAGACAAGTAGACCGACTCCTGCCTGCATCTACTACTATTACTCCACCCATCGACCGGTATCCAGCATGTATCTAGGGTATTAAGTATGAAACAGAGTAACGCCTTAAGCAAGATGACATGATGTAGACAAAGTAAACTCAAGCAATATGATTAAACCCCATCTTTTTATCCTTAATGGCAACAATACAAATACGTGTCATGTCCCTTTCTATCACTGGGATTGAGCACCACAAGAATGAACCCATCACAAAGCACCTCTCCCATTGCAAGATAAACCAATCTAGTTGGCCAAACCAAATCGATAAATCGGAGCGAAATACAAAGCTATAATAATCATGCATAAAAGAGTTCAGAGAAGACTCAAATATTTCTCATGAACAATCTGATCATAAACTCACAATTCATCGGATCCCAACAAACACACTGCAAAGGAAGATTACATCGGATAGAACTCCAAGAACATCAAGGAGAACATGGTATTGAAGATCAAAGAGAGAGAAGAAGCCATTAGCTACTAGCTATGGACCCGTAGGTCTGTGGTAAACTACTCACACATCATCGGAAGGGCAACAAGGTTGATGAAGAAGCCCTGCGTGATTGATTCCCCCTCCGGCAGAGTACCGAAAAAGGCCTGTGTCGATGAATTAAGAATGGGGTTCTTAATCCCCCAGACTTATGCACAGGCAGTAGCAGCCTTCCCTGCGGCAAGGCTTGCAGGAGATCGCCAAATAGCAAGATTCAAGACCTAGTTGCAGAGGCCATTGGGGAAAAGATCAAGATGAAGTATCAAGTTCAACACCGAAGACAACCTTTGTCGGCAAGGCCGAGCCGGCATGGTGAAGGCCTGGCAAGCTTCGTGCCAGCAAGCTCTCACTAGCTATTAGCGCTCCACCTCATCGAGCAGCTAGTCGTTAATTGATGAGGTGTCGAGCCCGCAGGCAGTTAGGTGAGACTTGTCGGGCACGTGTCAGCGTGCTGGAAGGAGATTTGCCTTTAATGACACCCGTCCAGAAGGCGTGTCAAAATAATAGGAGGTAGCTGGGCAAGCGGTGCAGAATCCTTGCCGGGGCTCCTCCTCCACATGACACCTAACAGAGCATTTATTGCTTTTATCCTAAACTGGCAGAGTTAGGTATGATAGCACTGTTTGCTATCTAATCAACCTGTAATGACTGTTTTGCCACTGTGGTGAACCCTTGAGCTATAAAAGGAGGGCCAAGGCAACGTTTACAGGGGGGATCGAACCTTTGCACAACTTGCATGCATAGCTGCTCTTTCTGCACCTGGCCGGAAGAAGCGCTCCTCGTACTTGTGCTCATACACATCCTATATACAAAGCAGGAGTAGGGTTTTACACCTCACGGTGGCCCGAACCATGGTAAACTCTTTGCGTTTCTGCTGGTTCTGCTCTTTGTGCTCATCGATCTCCCTAGTCGAACTGCAAAGGGGCTAGATGGCCCCATAGATGGTCGTACGCACGACATCTTTGGCGTGCCAGGTAGGGGATCGCTTGCGCGAACCTGAATCAGCAGATTGCGCGTCACTTTCATCAACTTCATCACCATCTTCCTCATCGTCGATGGCTCCCAAGAACAAGGGCATCACAATGACGACTCCTTCCACTTTCAAGGTTCCTTCGCACGTATTCGCAGGCGGCGCTGGTGGTGCAGCCAACACGGGTGGTACGGACGCCGCGGTTGGCATGACTAGCGCAGGAGGCGCGGTCGCTGTGCCCACCGTAGTCGGAACAGGAGGCAGAGGCACTGGAGGCAGTCAACTTCCTCGACCCTCCGGTGAGCAAAGCCGCGACGGCACGGGCGAAGTGAATGGATGTCTTCCTCCTCTTCGCCGCGTCGACGAGCGTGGCCACCGGAGCAGCAATGCCCGGACTGGCGCGAGCCAAGATCCCGGCGCGCCGGCGTCTAGAGATGCTGTGTCAGGACAGACGCCATGCCCCTCACACAATGGGCACAGTGCAACTCCGAACGGCGTCGATGACTCAGGGCAGCGGCGACCACATGGCAAGACTCCTGTTGATCAAGTTCCAGATCCTCAGGCGCCACCTCCGCCACGACAGCCCACTACTGAACAAGCGCCGCGGCAGCAAGATCGCAATGGCGCTCCTGCTGGCTCTGCCAGGAGTAGAGCGACATCGCATTCTTCGCTTCCGGCCATGCCAGCCACAGCAGAAGAGGCGATGGCGCGAGCCCAGATGCTGCTGAACTTCCCTCCGGCAGCAGACAAGATGAATGAGTGGAGAGCCACCATCCAGAGCCTGATTGGGTTTGCTGAGACGAGCAGGTCACAACAAGCGGAGCCATCTCGGCATCCGCGAATCCCACCAGCAACTCCCACTAGTGGTCGTGTTGATGGCGCTGCACCAACAGTGCAATCGCCTCCGCGGCAACAACTTCAATAGCAGCAACGTCAGCAGCCACGGCAAACCCAGCAAACTGTAGAGCCCGACGAGATGTCAATGGCCTCTTCAGATCCACATGCACGGCGAGATTAGCAGCAAGTGCTGCAAGGCAGGTGGGTAGAGGATGCCCGCACCACCATCGAACGGCGCCGGGAGGCGCGCCGTCAATCCGACGCGCGCAACGGCCAAGTCGTTGATGAGCCTGCGCCCGAGGTTGGCGGATATCTGCCTTACGAGGTTGGATGTCCAGCCTTCACACATGAGCTGTGGCAAGTCCGCTAGCTGTCCGTCCGGGCCTTCAAGCCTGAAGTACCAGAAAAGTACGACGGTAAGCTGAACCCGGCAGAGTTTCTGGGCATCTACACGATTGCCGTGAAGCTGCCGGGGGAAGAGACGAGAAGATTCTCGCCAACTACTTTCCGTTGGTGCTGAAGCCCAACGTGAGATCTTGGCGGATGAACTTGCCGGAGAACTCCATTTCTTCATGGTCAGATCTTTGCAATGAGTTTGTTGGTGCCTTTACCGGAGGCCACAAGGCCCCTGGACAGCCCAGCGATCTACAAGTGATCCCGCAAAGAGATGGTGAAACTTTGCGCAAGTACATCCAGAGATTCAGCCGCGTGCACCGCAATATTCCGGATGTGCACCCCACAGCCATGATTGCCGCCTTCCACATGAACGTGCGCAATCGAAGGATGTGGGAGAAGATGAACGTCAAGCTGCCGAAGACCGTCAACGAGCTCTACACATTGGCGGATAAGTGCACGCGCGCTGAGGAAGGAAGGAGACTTCCCGGGGAGGACGCTGGTGCCAAGGTGGACTCCGAGGACGACGATGCTGCCACCCCGAAGAAGAAGGGCCAAAAGCGCAATAGGAAGCGCAAAGGCAAAACTGTGATGGCTGTCGAAGGGTCCGGCAACTCCAACACCGCCAAGAAAGCCAAAACGGAAGACTCCGGCAAGGAGACTGCTGTATGCGCCACTTGTGAGGAGGCGGCAGCAAATGAGAAGGCCGGCAAGTCTGATGGGCCATACTGCAAAATTCACTGCACCAAAGGCCACGATCTCCAAGAGTGCCGACAAGTCGAGCACCTTGCGGAGAAGCAGAAAGCTGAATATGAAAAACGCGACAAGGAGAAGGGCCAGGAGGGTGCTGGTGGATCCGAAAAAAAAGGGCCGCGATGGTCGAGGAGGACGCCGCGGCAAGGCCCAGCAGCCAAAAGAGAAGCCTGCTAGAGGCCGCGAAAAGAAAAAGGAAGATGATGGAAGTGAAGAGGAAGAGGACGACGGAGAGTCCAGTGAACAGGAATTTCAGAAGGCAACCAAGGCCATGTGCATTGACGGGGGTGCATCTTTGCATTCCTCTCACCGCCAACTCAAGCAGTGGGCGCGTGAGGTCAATGCAGTGGAGCCGGCAATAGGCGCCCAAAAGCCACTCAAGTGGTCACACACGCCTATCATTTTTATGCCGAGGATCACCCTGATCGCATAACTGCGGTCGGGTGTTTGCCGTTGTTGGTTTCACCGACAATTCGCAACCTCCAGGTCACGAAAATGTTAGTTGATGGTGGGGCCGGCCTAAATTTGATTTCTCCAGAAGTAATTAACAGGCTGCAGATTCCCGACGAAGAGCTCGAACAGACTGGTACGTTTCAAGGAGTGAATCTGGGAAGGAGCCAGCCCAAAGGAAAGATCACGTTGCCGATGACGTTTGGCGGGGAATTGAACTACCGAACAGAGAAGATTGTGTTAGATGTTGTCAAGATCCCCTTGCCGTATAATGGAATTCTTGGCCGCCCAGCTTTGGCTAAGTTTATGGCAGCGTCCCACTATGCCTATAACTCGTTGAAGATGCCAGGGCCGATGGGTGTCATTTCCATCAATTCTGATAAGAAGGATGCAGTCATATGCGTCGACAAACTCTACAGGGATACGGTTGCAGCAGAGGCCGCCAAGGCGCCAGCTCCCACCAAGGAGAAGAAAAGCAAGAAGTCCAGCAAGACCTCTGACAAGAATTCCGGGAAGCGCACCTCTTCGGAGTGCTGCGCACCTGTTGAAGACTTGCCGGAGTGCTCTACCGACAAGAAATGCAAGGCCACTCCACCAGCAACGAAGAAGGTGTCGTCGAAGGAGGATGGCACTGGCGGTACTTTTACCATCAGTTCCACCCTTGATAGCAAATAGGAAAGTGCGCTCATTGCCTTCTTGCGGGCGAATGTCGATGTGTTTGCATGGCAACCATCTGACATCCCCGACGTTCCCAGGAAGGTAATTGAGCACCACCTTGCTGTCTGTCCTCACGCTCGGCCCGTCAAGTAGAAGGCCAGGAAGCAGGCTTTGGAGCGGCAACAGTTCATTGCCGAAGAAGTCAAGAAACTTGAAGCAGCAGGCTTAGTTAGAGGAGTACTACATCCAACTTGGTTGGCAAATCCAGTTGTAGTGCGTAAAGTAAATGGAAAGTGGAGACTTTGTATCGACTACACTGATATTAACAAAGCATGTCCAAAGGATCCTTTCCCTTTGCCACGCATTGATCAAATTGTAGACTCTACTGCCGGCTGTGATTTGCTCTCATTCCTTGATGCATATTCTGGGTACCATCAGATATTCATGGCCAAGGAGGATGAGGAGAAAACCGCGTTTATTACTCCATGTGGCACATATTGCTTCGTGCGTATGCCTTTTGGATTAAAGAGTGCTGGTTCAACATTTGCAAGAGCAGTCCAGATTGGTTTTGAGCCCAAGCTGCACAGGAATGTGGAAGCATACATGGACGATATAGTGGTCAAAACCAAGGACAAATCGACCCTCATTCAAGACTTAGAAGAAACATTTGCAAACTTGCGCAAGATCAATTTGAAGCTCAACCCTGAGAAGTGCGTGTTTGGCGTTCCATCCGGCAAACTTCTCAGGTTCTTTGTATCTCAGCGTGGAATCGAAACAAATCCCGACAAGATCAAAGCGATTGAGCAGACTCAAGCAAAAAAAAGCGTCAAGGATGTGCGGCGTCTTGCCGGCTGCGTTGCTGCTTTAAGTAGGTTCATTTCAATGTCTGCTGAGCGCGCCCTGCCGTTTTTCAATATTTTGAAAAAGGTAGGTCCGATGAAATGGACTCCGGAAGCGGAGGCCGCGCTGCAGGATATGAACAGATACCTTTCTTCTGCGCCAATGCTAGTTGCGCCTAAACCACAAGAGCCGTTGCTGCTATATCTGGCAGCAACAAATCAAGTGGTCAGTGCTACATTAGTGGCGCAGAGAGAAGCTGATGATGAAGAAGCAGTAGCGGCAAGCCCATCCAGCGACAAGCCGAAATCTTCTCCGGCAAGGTCTGGTGCCGACAAATCAGAAACAGTGCAAGCAAATGAAGCTAACCAGCAAGTGATGCCGAAGAAGAAGGTGGTGCAACGGCCGGTTTATTTTGTTAGTTCCCTTCTGCAGGGGGCTAGATCAAGATACTCTGGAGTGCAGAAGTTGCTTTTCGGTCTTCTTATGGCCTCGAGAAAGCTGCGTCACTACTTCCAAGCACATGAGATCACCATCGTCACTCGCTTTCCGTTGCAGCGTATTTTGAGGAATCCAGATGCAACTGGCAGGATAGTAGAGTGGGCGTTGGAACTGTCAAGCTTTGCACTCAAGTTTGAAAGCACATCAACTATTCAGAGCAGGCCTTGGCGGAGTTCATTGCAGAATAGACGCCAATGCAACACGAGGAAATTCAAGAAACAGCTCTCCCCGACAAAGAGACAGCCAAAGAATGGATCATGTACTTTGACGGTGCCTTCTCGCTGCAAGGCGTCGGTGCCGGAGAGTTGCTTGTCGCACCCACCGGAGAGCATCTCAAGTACATAATACAAATGCACTTTCCCAGGGAGAAAGCTACAAACAACACTGCTGAGTATGAAGGACTCCTTGCCGGTCTCAGGATCGCGGTGGATTTAGGAATCAGAAAGTTGATCGTCCGTGGAGACTTGCAACTGGTTGTGAAACAAGTGAACAAAGATTACCCGGGCCCGTTGATGGAAGCGTATGTGGAAGAAGTGAACCAATAGAATACCCCATTGTCACCACGGGTATCCACATGCAAGACATACATCAAGTGTTCTCAAATCTGAAATATTGAATCCGACAATAACGAAACCTCAAAGGGAACAATTCGATTCATCACAACAAAGATAGAGAGGGAAGAAACATCATATGATCCAACTATATTAACAAAGCTCGCGATACATCAAGATCGTGCCAAATCAAGAACACGAGAGAGAGAGATCAAACACATAGCTACTAGTACATACACTCAGCCCCGAGGGTGAACTACTCCCTCCTCATCATGGAGACCACCGGGATGATGAAGATGGCCTCCGGTGATGATTCCCCCTTCCGGCAGAGTGCCGGAATAGGGCTCCAGATGGTATTTCTTTGGTACAGAGGCTTGCGGTGGCGGCATCGATGTTCTAGGGTTATTTCTGGGGGTTTCTCTATTTATAAGAATTTTTGGCATTGGAATCACGCGAAGAGGGGCCACAGGGGGCCCACGAGGCACCAGGGTGCGCCCCAAGGGGGCGCGCCCAGGTGGCTTGTGGGGCCTCTATGGGTCTTCTGCTGCTGCCCCGAAGCTTCCTGGGTCTGTTTCCTTCCAGAAAAAATCATCAAAAAGTTTCGCTGCATTTGGACTTCATTTGATATGGATTTTCTGGAAAACCAAAAACAAGCAGAAAACAACAACTGGCACTGGGCACTAGGTCAATATGTTAGTCCATAAAAATCATATAAAAGTCATATAAAAGTGCACCAAAATTATACAAAACTATAATAAACATGGCATGAATACTTCATAAATTATAGATACGTTGGAGACGTATCAGCATCCCCAAGCTTAATTCCTGCTCGTCCTCGAGTAGGTAAATGATAAAAGAAATAATTTATGAAGTGTGAATGCTAGCATAGTGCATAAGTTTGATCAATGATAATTTCAATCACTTTTCCTAGCATCATGACAGCAACTTTTTCTCATAAAACTCATCAAGATAAAGTAGCAATCAATTCACATGTTATGGTTCAAACAAGGCATTCTCTTGAAACTTAACAACCTACGTTCTTAGTCACCAAACAACTGCAATTCAACTTATCTTCAACAAAGTCTAAGTAAGAGCTCCACATACTCAATTATCATTTAGTCTTCTATGATTGCTAGTACTCAAAGCATATTTTCAGAACAAATAGCATCCATCAAACAGAGAGAAAGATAGGGGCTTAATGTTTCGCCTCCCAACTTATTTATCATAGAGATAATTGTCAACAATAAGAATTCATGATCAAATATATTTGACTGGCCATATGTGCCTGGATCTTTCCCCACCACATGATGCTTGCCAACTAGAGAATAATTGAGGTTGAAATGAGAATGAATACTTATTGACTCTTGCATAAAAGTAAATACATAAAAGTAAAAGATAGGCCCTTTGCAGAGGGAAGCAGAGGTTGTCATGCGCTTTTTATTTTTGGATGCGCAAGCCCTTAATGCAAAGGAACGTCACGTTATATTGCCCCTTGTGATAGCAACCTTTATTATTCAGCCCGTCGCTTTTATTTCTTTACCATCACAAGTTCGTACAACACTTATTTTCCCTTGCAATAAAAGATCATACATATTTTAGGAGCAATTTTTATTGCTTTTTGCACCGATGACAACTTACTTGAAGGATCTTATTCAATCCATAGGTTGATATGGTGGACACTCATGGGAAGAAACTGGGTTTAAGGGTTTTTGGATGCACAAGCAGTATCTCTACTTAGTATGAATTTTTGTCTAGCAAAAGATCCTAAGCAAGCACCACATGTTGGAGGATCCATAACAATATAACTTCTATGCAAATATACCCAAACATAACTCATTACGTTGTCTTCCTTGTCCAACTTCAACTAATTTGCTCAAGTTTGAAAATAATTAATGGGTATTCACAATCATGAAAGATGTCGAATATAATATATTTATATGTGAAAGTTATCTTCCTTGTACTAATCATTCATGAATTGCTTGTATGACCAATATTGTGGTTGTCAAACTTCAATAGATTTTACTTTCTAAACTAAATGTGAAATTAGTACTAGGCATGATACAAGCATATGAAGCACATATAATTTCAAATTTATGATATTCAATTCATTCAACAATTTACTCATAGGATATAAGTGAAGCACAAGAGTAAATGACAAACTAGTCCAAAAAGATATAAGTGAAGATCAAATGAGTAGTTAAGTAAATAGGTAGCTATGTGAGGACTCTCTCTCATTTGAAAATTTCAGATCTTATTATTTTATTCAAACATCAAGCAAAACAAAATAAAATGATATACCAAGGATAGCACACATCGCGTGAAGAAGCAAAAACTTAGGCTCAACCGAGCCTAACCGATAATTGTTGATGAAGAAAGGTGGGATGCCTACCGTGGCATCCCCAAGCTTAGATGCTTGAGACTTCTTGAAATATTAATTTGGGATGCCTTGGGAATCCCCAAGCTTTAGCTCTTGTGTCTCCTTAATCCCTCTCATATCATGGCTTCTCCTAAATCTTTAAAAACTTCATCCACACAAAACTCAACAAGAACTCGTGAGATAAGTTAGTATAAATCAACTCAAAACCTTAACATTCTCTACTGTAGCAAATCACTAAAATTATAATTAAACATTGCATACTAAATGTCTCTGCATATTTAATACTCCTATCCACAAATAGAAACATTAAACAAGCAAACATATGCAAACAATGCAACTATAACAGCAATCTGCCCAAACAGAACAGTCTGTAAAGGGGGAATAAGAATTCATACTTACCTAACTCAGAAAATTCTGAAAAATTACCAAGTGACATAGAACTCATGCATGCTTACCGTGTAAAAAATTTAGATTTTTATCATGTTTTGACTATTCAGGAATATTCTGGACATAACAGAAAACTTTCTGTTTTCAAACAGCAACACATGAACTTGCAAACTGAGCATGGTAAAGGCTATAATTGGCATTTTATTGAACTAAAAGATTAAAAATATGATTATTGATAACAGCAAGCAAACCCAAACAAAATAAAATGACGCTCCAAGTAAAACTCATATTATGTGACGAATAAAAATATAGCTCCAAGTAAGGTTACCGATAGTGTTGAAGACGAAAGAGGGGATGCCTTCCGGGGCATCCCCAAGCTTAGACGCTTGAGTATTCCTTGAATATTACCTTGGGGTGCCTTGGGAATCCCCAAGCTTAGGTCCTTGCCACTCCTTATTCTCCACATATCGATATCTCACCCAAAACTTGAAAACTTCAATCACACAAAACTTAACGGAACTTGTGAGATAGGTTAGTATGATAAAAATAAATCATCCACTTAGGTACTGCCAAGACAAGATTCATAATTGTTCTCACATAATTCCTACTGTATTATATCATTTTCACAATTTATATTACTCAATATAAGCTATGGAAACACTAAAACAAGCAAACTATGCAATAAAAATAGAATCTGTCAAAAACAGAACAACATGTAGTGAGCGATTTAAAACCATACTTATGTACCTCCAAAAATTCTGAAAAATTAGGACAACGTAAAAATTTTGTAACCCAATACTGTGTAAAAATTTCAGAATTTTATCACACTCAAGTACATAATAGAAATTCCAGCACTGGATGCAAAAGTTTCTGTTTTTGAACAGAATCAAATCAACAAGCATCCACACTATCCCAAAGGCTTTACTTGGCACATTATTGAAATAAAACATATAAAACATGATTAATACAGTAGCTTAATCATGTGGACACACAAAAACAGTAAGGATAATTATTGGGTTGTCTCCCAACAAGCGCTTTTCTTTAATGCCTTTTAGCTAGGCATGATGATTTCAATGATGCTCACATAAAAGTGAAGAATTGAAACATAATGAGAGCATCATGAAGCATATGACAAGCACATTTAAGTCTAACCCACTTCCTATGCATAGGGATTTTGCGAGCAAACAATTTATGGGAGCAAGAATCAACTAGCATAGGAAGGTGAAACAAGCATGACTTCAAAACTTTCAACATAAAGAGAGGAAACTTGATGTTGTTGAAATATATATAAGCATATCTCCCTGTCTCATAATAATTTTCAGTAGCATCATGAATGAATTCAACAATATAGCTATCACATAAAGCATTCATTTCATGATCCACAAGCATAAATTTTTGATTACTCTCCACATAAGCAAATTTATTCTCATTCATAATAGTGGGAGCAAACTCAACAAAATAACTATCATGAGATACTTGATTGGAATAATCCAATTTAAAATTAAAATCATGAGGACAAGTTTCATGGTTATAATTATTCTTTATAGCATACATGTCATCACAATAATCATCATAGATAGCAACTTTGTTGTCATAATCAATTGAAACCTCTTCCAAAAGAGTGGAATCATCATTAAATAAAGTTGTGACCTCTCCAAATCCACTTTTATCAATATAATCATCATAAATAGGAGGCATTCTATCATCATAATAAATTTTGTCATCAAAACTTGGGGGACTAAAAATATCATCTTCATCAAATATAGCATTCCCAAGCTTGTTGGTTTGCATATCATTAGCATTATGGATATTCAAAGAATTCATACTAACAACATTGCAATCATGCTCATAATTCAAAGGACTCACATTAAATATTTTATTAAATTCTTCTTCTACAATCTTAGCACAATTTTCCGATCCATCATTTTCAAGAAAGACATTATAAAGATGTAGCATGTGAGGCAATCTCATTTCCATTTTTTTGTAGTTTTCTTTTATAAAACCAAACTTGTGATAAAACAAGAAACTAAAATATTCAATTGCAAGATCTAAAGATATACCTTCAAGCACTCACCTCCCCCGGCAACGGCGCCAGCTACGCAACTTTTATTCTTGTAGACGTTGTTGGGCCTCCAAGTGCAGAGTTTTGTAGGACAGTAGCAAATTTCCCTCAAGTGGATGACCTAAGGTTTATCAATCCATGGGAGGCGTAGGATGAAGATGGTCTCTCTCAAACAACCCTGCAACCAAATACAAGAAATCTCTTGTGTCCCTAACACACCCAATACAATAGTAAATTGTATAGGTGCACTAGTTCGGCGAAGAGATGGTGATACAAGTGTAGTATGGATAGTAGAAATATATTTTTATAATCTGAATAAATAAAAACAGCAAGGTAGCAAACGATAAAAGTGAGCACAAACGGTATTGCAATGCTTAAAAACAAGGCCTAGGGTTCATACTTTCACTAGTGCAATCTCTCAACAATGCTAACATAATTGAATCATATAACAATCCCTCAACGTGCGACAAAGAATCACTCCAAAGTTCCTATTAGCGGAGAACATAAGATAGAAATTGTTGTAGGGTACGAAACCACCTCAAAGTTATTCTTTCTGATCAAACTATTGAGCTATTCCTATAAGTGTCACAAACAGCCCTAGAGTTCGTACTAAAATAACACCATATGATACGCATCAACCAACTCTAATGTCACCTAGATACTCCAATGTCACCACAAGTATCCGTGAGTTGATTATTCGATATGCATCAAACAACTTCAGATTCATAATATTCAATCCACACAAAGAACTTCAAAGAGTACCCCAAAGTTTCTTATCGGAGAAAAGATAATGAAAACATGCAACCAACCCCTATGCCTAGATCACCCCAAGGTCACGAGAATCCGCGAGTTGATCACCAAAACATACATCAAGTGAACCAATAGAATACCCCATTGTCACCACGGGTATCCACATGCAAGACATACATCAAGTGTTCTCAAATCTGAAATATTCAATCCGACAATAACGAAACCTCAAAGGGAACGATTCGATTCATCACAACAAAGATAGAGAGGGAAGAAACACCATATGATCCAACTATATTAACAAAGCTCGCGATACATCAAGATCGTGCCAAATCAAGAACACGAGAGAGAGAGAGAGAGATCAAACACATAGCTACTAGTACATACCCTCAGCCCCGAGGGTGAACAACTCCCTCCTCGTCATGGAGACCGCCGGGATGATGAAGATGGCCTCCGATGATGATTCCCCCCTCTGGCAGAGTGCCGGAACAGGGCTCTAGATGGCATTTCTTCAGTACAGAGGCTTGCGGCGGCGGCGTCGAAGTTCTAGGGTTATTTCTGGGGGTTTCTCTATTTATAAGAATTTTTGGCGTTGGAATCACGCGAAGAGGGGCCACAGGGGGTCCACGACGCACCAGGGCGCGCCCTAGGGGGGCGTGCCCAGGTGGCTTGTGGGACCCGTGTGGGTCTTCTGCTGCTCCCCCGAAGCTTCCTGGGTCTGTTTCCTTCCAGAAAAAAATATCAAAAAGTTTCGCTGCATTTGGACTTCATTTGATATGGATTTTCTGGAAAACCAGAAACAAGCAGAAAACAGCAACTGGCACTGGGCACTAAGTCAATATGTTAGTCCATAAAAATCATATAAAAGTCATATAAAAGTGCACCAAAATCATACAAAACTATAATAAATATGGCATGAATACTTCATAAATTATAGATACGTTGGAGACGTATCAATCAACTGTCAAAGTGTGCTGCTCAAAAGCTTCCTGTGGAATCGGGAACTTTTGTGCTTCATTTGAATCAACCATCAGTCACTCCATCAACGCAGGCCAGTAAAAGAAGAAAGTTGAACACCGGCAAGTATTTTTCGGCAGAGCTCCCAGAAGCCGCCGGCAAGGAAGTTGCCGAGAACAATGACACAACTGTCGGTGAGCAGCAGCTTCGCGCAGAGCCTCAGGTTCTTGCCGCTGAGGCAAGCGCTCCCATGTTCGAAGAGATGCCTTTAATCGTTCTCGTCGAGCCGCAGGCTCCGGCATGGGCACAACAAATAGTTCATTTCCTTCAAACAGGAGAACTTCCCGATGATCAAGAAGAAGCTGAGAAAGTAGCATGTCAGTCAAGTATGTACCAGTTTGTAGATAACATTCTGTACAGAAAAAGACCAAACAGTGTGAAATTGAAGTGTATTTGCCAGGAAGATGGACTAAAGCTGTTGGCAGAGATACATGGAGGCATATGTGGCTCTCACATAGGATCAAGAGTGCTTGTCGGCAAGGATTTTCGGCAAGGCTTCTATTAGCCCACTGCCCTCCAGGATGCAACTGAGCTAGTAACCAAGTGTGAAGCATGCCAGTTCCATTCAAAGAACATACATCAGCCAGCTCAAGCTCTTCAAACAATCCCTCTCTCCTAGCCTTTTTCGGTCTGGGGGCTTGATATTTTGGGCCCCTTCCCCCGTGCTACCGGGGGCTTTGAGTTCTTGTACGTCGCCATCGACAAGTTCACAAAGTGGCCTGAAGTGGAGCCAGTGAGGAAGGTGACAACACAGTCAGCCGTCAAGTTCTTCAAAGGACTAGTTTGCCGTTTCAGGGTTCCTAATAGAATCATCACCGATAACGGCACCCAGTTCACGAGTCGCACCTTCATGTAGTACATCCAAGACCTTGGAAGCAAGATCTGTTTTGCCTCTGTCGCTCACCCGAGAAGCAATGGACAAGCAGAACGGATGAATGCTGAAGTGTTGCGTGGTCTCAAGACAAGAACCTTTGACAGGCTGCGCAAGTGTGGAAGACGCTGGATCGATGAGTTGCCGACAGTTCTTTGGTCACTCAGGATGACACCAAATCGAGCTACCGGCCAAACACCATTCTCCCTAGTCTATGGTGCAGAAGCGGTGCTCCCCATAGAACTCATATACGGGTCACCTCGAGTGCTCGCCTATGATGAGGCGGAGCAAGAGCAGTTGCGACAAGATGACGCAATGCTCCTTGAGGAAGATCGTCTTCGGGCGGCTGTGCGAGCTGCACGCTACCAGCAAGCCTTGCGCCGCTATCACAGCCGCAAAGTGCATGCCCGAAGCCTTAATGAAGGCGACCTTGTTCTTCGGCGTATTCAGTCCGCCATAGGATCAAACAAGTTGACGCCGAAGTGGGAAGGCCCTTATCAGGTAGCGCGAATCACCAGACCTGGCGCAGTCCATCTAGAGACCGAAGATGGCATTCAAGTGCAAAACTCATGGAATATTGAGCATCTTCGCAAGTTCTACCCATAAGGCGCAGTTGCCGGGCCTTGTCCCCGGCAACCCCTTTTGTACAAGCTTTGTCGTCAAGACTTGTAACCCTTTGTACAAAGCCAGGCACAGACCCTGTGCATAACTGAAATAAAGCTAAGTGTTTCGCAACTTTTTGTACATATTTACTTGTGTATGAATATATGTGATGTTGTGGTTACACTTTAGTTTGTATGAAATGACTAATGAACTGTCAAGGTTCCCAAACCACCCTTTTCTCTTCTTTCTTTTTCTCAAAGGACAAAAGGATCCCTCGCGTGCAAGTTTCCCAGGGGGAGTGATGATGGGGATACCATTGAATGACGTTCAAGTGATCATTTTGTGCAACAAGAAAGACAGTACAAGGAAAAGCTAAGTTGAAAAACTTTCAAACAAATTTCCTTGTTGTAGAGCTATTCTCCCTTGAACGTTTCTGGCTTTTGTATGGAAAATCTGCACATGAAGGAACCTTGTCGCAAATAGATCGCGCTCTTGTCTTGCCTCGAGTCCGCTCGGCAAGATTAGTAGCTGCACTGTGACCGTCAAGTTACCTTGCCGGCGGCGACATTTCCAGTAGGCTGCTAAGGACCCGTTTCCTCAAGCGCTCGTGGCAAATGTGCGCACCGGCAAGTTAACAAACAACATAGGGAACACATCATGCAAAAACAGAAATGAACAAGGAGAAACAGCACACATCCTTCAAACGCAACGGAATCATCATATATTTCATTTAAGCGCAGTAAGCAAGGTACATTGATTCCATTACAGGGGCAGAAGGAGCGCCTAGGCGAAGCACGACTCGCTCCCAAAAGACCATATGATGGTGCTGCCGGTGCCTAGCTGGAGTTGGAGTCGTCGTCTTCGTTCTTGATGGTTGGAGAGCCATCGTCGTCGTCCTCACTCTCACTGGAGGAGCTGGCGTCGCTGCTGCTTTCACTTTTTGTGCAGCACTCCAAGCGCTCGCCAGAAGCCCCGAAGAACTTCACGAAGAGCGTGGAGGAGCCATCATACCTAAAATGAAGAAGATGCCCCCTCCCTAGGCCACAGGAGTGGGCGAAAGATTTCCATCCCCGCCGCAGGTATATGAAGCCGTTGGGGGAGATCTTTGTCGTCACCCAGGCGGGGCCATTGCAGCATGCGTCCGCGCTCAACCAGAGACCTGGGGGCTCGTCGCCTTCCATCGTCTTTGCGAAAGACTTTGGAAGCCGCAGCCAGCTGCGCGACTGATGATGCATCGCCATGACAAATTCATGCGCCGTCTCCACCGAGTGAGCTTCTGCTGGGGGAGGGAGCGCGAATAACCCGGCGTGGCAACCTCGGCCCCAGAGTCCGCGCCCTCCACGACCATGGCTTGTGGCCCCTCTCCCGCGGAGGCTGGAACCGGCCTCCGCAGGCGTCCTCGCGGCGGCAGCAGATGCTCGAGCCCGGCCTCTACCTCTCGCCATCGCAAAATGGATCTTTGGAAGAACAATGAAGGGAGAGAGAAGACGATGGTGGCTGATAGATTGGAATGGGAAGAGGTGAATGAGCAGCGCCCTCCATGGTCTCCTCTTTATGGAGAAGGCACGGGGGCTGGCTCTTCACTGTTCGAAGCGACTGCACGACGCCAGGCGCACTACTCCAGCGACCGCCCCTCTTCGCCAGTCCCATGCTTTGCATGAAATACGCTTGGAGGAAGAGCACAGTAAAAGAGAAGACCGTGGCAGATATGGCAGTTCTTCTCTGCCGTACGTGCCTGTGCATTGTTTTGGGCCTAGCCCAACGATGCCTCGCATGCGCGTATGGCCCAGGCCCGGGGCTCCTGTCGGTGTATTAAGAATGGGGTTCTTAATCCCCCAGACTTATGCACGGCCAGTAGAAGCCTTCCCTGCGGCAAGGCTTGCCGGAGATCGCCAAATAGCAAGATTCAAGACCCAGTTGCAGAGGCCATTGGGGAAAAGATCAAGACGAAGTATCAAGTTCAACACCGAAGACAACCTTTGCCAGCAAGGCCGAGTCGGCAAGGTGAAGGCCCGGCAAGCTCCGTGCCGGCAAGCTCTCGCTAGCTGTTAGCACTCCACCTCATCGAGTAGCTAGTCGCTAATCGATGAGTTGTTGAGCCCGCAGGCAGTTAGGTGAGACTTGTCGGGCACGTGTCAGTGTGCTGGAAGGAGATTTGCCTTTAATGACACTCGTCTAGAAGGCGTGTCAAAATAATAGGAGGTAGCTGGGCGAGCGGTGCAGAATCCTTGCTGGGGCTCCTCCTCCACATGACACCTAACGGAGCATTTATTGCTTTTGTCCTAAACTGGCAGAGTTAGGTATGATAGCACTGTTTGCTATCTAATCAACCTGTAATGACTGTTTTGCCACTGTGGTGACCCCTTGAGCTATAAAAGGAGGGCCAAGGCAGCGTTTACAGGGGGGATCGAACCTTTGCACAACTTGCATGCGTAGCTGCTCTTTCTGCACCTGGCCGAAAGAAGCGCTCCTCGTACTTGTGCTCATACACATCCAATATACAAAGCAGGAGTAGGGTTTTACACCTCACGGTGGCCCGAACCTGGGTAAACTCTTTGCGTTTCTGCTGGTTCTACTCTTTGTGCTCGTCGATCTCCCTAGTCGAACCGCAAAGGGGCTAGATGGCCCCATAGATGGTCGTATGCATGACAGCATCCAGATGGGATCGCAGAAGAACAGAGGCTTGCGGCAGCAAAAGGTTTTCTCTTCTGTCTCTCTGTTATATTGGGAATATTTTGGAATTTATAGCGCTGGAATTAGGTCAGGAGGGGCTATGAGGGGCCCACAAGCCTGGGGGGCGCACCCTACCCCCCAGGGCGTGCCTCCTGAGCTTGTGGCTCCCTTGTGGCTCCTCTGGTCTTCTCCCGAAGCTTCGTGGGTCTCTTCTGGTCCAGAAAAAATTAATCCAAAGTTTTTTTTCTTGTTTGGACTCGTTTTGATAATGATTTTCTGAAAAGACAAAAACAAGCAAAAAATAGCAACTGGCACTGGGCACTGGGTTAATAGGTTAGTCCCAAAAAATGATATATAATGGTATATAATTGCATATAAAACATCCAAGATTGATACTATAATAGCATGGAACAATAAAAAATTATAGCTACATTGGAGGCGTATCAGTTGTCTTTGCAATGGTGAGGATAGGAGAGTTACGCAAGCTAGGATAAAAAGCATTCACTTTCCCTCTATTCGATACTTTACACTTTTCAATGGGAAGTGCATTGTTGGTAAGCAAGACTGTAGTGCACTTTGTGCTCCTGATTTGAGCATTATTCATGCCGCCTGATACGTCTCCAACGTATCTATAATTTTTGATTGTTCCATGCTATTATAGTATCAATCTTGGATGTTTTATATGCAATTATATATCATTTTTTGGGACTAACCTATTAACCTAGTGCCTAGTGCCAGTTGTTGTTTTCTGCTTGCTTTTGGTTTTTCAGGAAATCGGTACCAAACGAAGTCCAAATGCCACGAAACTTTTTGACCTAATTCCACTTCTATAAATTCTCAAATATTCGGAAACCAACAGAGAGCCAGACGAGAAAACCCTACCGCCGCCGCAAGCCTTTGTTCTTCCATGATCCCATCTGGAGGCCTTTTCCGGTACTCTGCCGGAGGGGGAATCGATCACGGAGGGCTTCTACATCAACCTTGCTGCCCTTCTGATGATGTGTGAGTAGTTTACCACAGACCTACGGGTCCATAGCTAGTTGCTAGATGGCTTCTTCTCTCTCTTTGATCTTCAATACCATGTTCTCCTAGATGTTCTTGGAGTTCTGTCCGATGTAATCTTGTTTTGCAGTGTGTTTGTTGGGATCTGATGAATTGTGGGTTTATGATCTGATTATTCATGAATATTATTTGAGTCTTCTCTGAACTCTTTTATGCATGATTGTTATAGCTTTGTATTTCTCTCTGATCTATCCGTTTGGTTTGGCCAACTAGATTGATTTATCTTGCAATGGGAGAGGTGCTTTGTGATGGGTTCAATCTTGCGGTGCTCAATCCCAGTGACAGAAAGGGACATGACACGTATTTGTATTGTTGCCATTAAGGATAAAAAGATGGGGTTTAATCATATTGCTTGGGTTTACTTTGTCTACATCATGACATCTTGCTTAAGGCGTTACTCTGTTTTATACTTAATACCCTAGATGCATGCTGGATAGCGGTCGATGGGTGGAGTAATAGTAGTAGATGCAGGCAGGAGTCGGTCTACTTGTCTCGGACGTGATGCGTATATACATGATCATTTCCTTGAATATCGTCATAACTATGCACTTTTCTATCAATTGCCCGACAGTAATTTATTTACCCACCGTATGTTCTGTGCTCGAGAGAGAAGCCTCTAGTCAAACTATGGTCCCCGGGGGCCATAGTTTTAAATATATGATAAAAGTAGACCCGGGGGCCATAGTTTTCACTAGAGGCTTCTCTCTCGAACACATAGCATACGGTGGGTAAACAAATTACTGTTGGGCAATTGATTGAAAAGCAAATAATTATGACGGATTCATGGCAATGATCATGTATATAGGCATCACGTCCGAGACAAGTAGACCGACTCCTGCCTGCATCTACTACTATTACTCCACCCATCGACCGCTATCTAGCAAGCATCTAGGGTATTAATTATGAAACAGAGTAACGCCTTAAGCAAGATGACATGATGTAGACAAAGTAAACTCAAGCAATATGATTAAACCCCATCTTTTTATCCTTAATGGCAACAATACAAATACGTGTCATGTCCCTTTCTGTCATTGGGATTGAGCACCGCAAGATTGAACCCATCACAAAGCACCTCTCCCATTGCAAGATAAACCAATCTAGTTGGCCAAACCAAATCGATAAATCAGAGAGAAATACAAAGATATAATAATCATGCATAAAAGAGTTCAGAGAAGACTCAAATATTTCTCATGAATAATCTGATCATAAACTCACAATTCATCGGATCCCAGCAAACACACCGCAAAAGAAGATTACATCGGATAGAACTCCTAGAGCATCGAGGAGAACATGGTATTGAAGATCAAAGAGAGAGAAGAAGCCATCTAGCTATGGACCCGTAGGTCTGTGGTAAACTACTCACACATCATCGGAGGGGCAACAAGGTTGATGAAGAAGCCCTCCGTGATCGATTCCCCCTCCGACAGAGTACCGAAAAAGGCCTCCAGATGGGATCACGGAAGAACAGAGGCTTGCGGCGGCGGAAAGGTTTTCTCTTCTGTCTCTCTGGTATATTGGGAATATTTGGGAATTTATAGCGCTGGAATTAGGTCAGGAGGGGCTACGAGGGGCCCACAAGCCTGGGGGCGCGCCCTCCGAGCTTGTGGCTCCCTCGTGGCTCCTCTAGTCTTCTCCCGAAGCTTCGTGGGTCTCTTCTGGTCCAGAAAAAATTAATCCAAAGTTTTTTTCTTGTTTGGACTCTTTTTGATAATGATTTTCTGAAAAGACAAAAACAAGCAAAAAACAGCAACTGGCACTGGGCACTGGGTTAATAGGTTAGTCCCAAAAAATGATATATAATGGCATAAAATTGCATATAAAACATCCAAGATTGATACTATAATAGCATGGAACAATAAAAAATTATAAATATGTTGGAGACGTATCAATAACCTTGGTTCTTAACTGAGGGAAATACTTATCTCTACTATACTGCATCATCCTCTCCTCTTCGGGGAAATACCAACACAGTTTACAAGTAGCACCGCCTTAACAGGCAGTAGACATTATAACCTTGGGGCAATTGTTGCACGTCGGTTGCACCGCAATGCAGGCAATGGTGATTTGTATGGAGGAATTTATGCCTCTCGCGTAGCTGCAAGGCTAGGGGTTTCGCCTAGACCCAATGATCCTATATTACCTGATCAATACTTGAATTTTGAGGCAATGCAGCGCCATGAGTTTATTAAGAACAACAATCACAAATATGATTATAACTTGATATTTCATAAATATCATCCTGTGTCTATTATTTTGCCTGCTCCTGTCCTCTTTGATTTCTAGAGCAAACAAAGATATTTTCTCCATGAGTATGAGGCACACGAGTATAACGCGGCAGTTGAGGCTGCCTGTCTCGCTGAGGAGGCGGCATAGAACACCTCCAGGAGCTACCACTTGGATTATTATCCTGGTCAGCCATGGCAGTAGACCAAGTAAGGCCATAAGCCTAAGCTTGGGGGAGTACGTATTTCTCACCGACATTACTTTCATGTTCACACGTTCATTCCAGTTGTCGGTGTTCATCCTTCTTCATTGTATAATTCATGTTAGTTTTTATTCCTTCGCTTTCTTCTTGTGTGTTTGAAAAATTTCGAAAGTCCAAAAATATTTCTCGCTTCTTTTCGGTTTTTCTTTCTTGTTAGTTAGTTCGTAGTATTAAAAGAAAACCCAAAAAGATTTCTCGTTTCTTCTTTTCTTGTTTGTTGGGAGTTCTCCCGTGTAAATAGTTTTTCTCGCTTTTCGTTTTTCTTTGTTAGTTTGCTTTCTTCAGAAAGACAAAAAACTCCAAAAATATTTCAGTGTGTTTCTCTGAATTTCTTTTCTTTTCGTTCAGTCATCATAGGGAGAAGACCATGATGAAAATTGTTGAGTGGCTCTCATATGCTTTGTGGTTGATCTAACGAACAACCAATATTACCTTGTCTTCTCTCTCGAATAAATTGTTTCCAGATTCCAGCTTAGTCCATGACACTCTTGCACTATTATTATTTTCCCATCATTCGGTCATGCAAGTGAAAGGCAATAATAACGATGATATGATGAAGTGACTGTGGCAAGGAAAAGCTGGTATGAACTCTTTTTGTTTTTGTTTTTGTAAATATGTTTAACTCAGTATCCATGATTCAGCATATTATGAGTAAACATGTTTGTGATGAAAAGTAGAGATTATAGTTGCTCATGCCATGCTTAAGTAGCTAGTAGTGGATAATGATTTATCTTGGATGTCAACATGCATTAAAATGGTTATGATGTAGTATGTTAGTATGGTATCCTCCTCTGAATGTTTCAAGTGGCTTGACTTGGCACATGTTCACACATGTAGTTGATTCAAAACCAATACAGCCTTCACGATATTTATGTTCAGGGTGTTTATATCCTACTCATGCTAGTATTCAATGTTAATTATTCTTAATGCATGATTATGACCGTTTTTGCTCTCTAGTTGGTCGCTTCTCAATCTATTTTCTAGCCTTCGCCTGTACTAAGCGGGAATACTGCTTGTGCATCCACAATCCTTAGACCAAAGTTGTTCCAGATGAGTCCACTATATTACTCTACCGTTCCAAGTAAATTTGCACGTGCCACCTCTAATCATTCAAATAAACATCTGTTTTGTGTGCCCGTACCGCTCATGGAGTGACAGGGGGCAGTCAGTATCTTTCATGCTAAGCGGGTTATTCTCAAGATGAGTGTTTATTAACTTGTCATTGCACGAGAGAGGCCGGTAATTGGGATGCCCAGTCCTATAATCAGAATAAAGAAAAATATAATGATACAAACTCCCCCGGAAAGTTGTTGGTTTGGAGGGTACCCGTGAATTCGGCTAGCCATGGCATGTGTTTGTATGGTGGAGGGGAAGTAAACTTTACCTTTCCGCTTGGGAATCGTTGATAATGTGTTTAGCATGGAAGATATTGAAAATCCTCGGTCGTGACGTTGACAGGAAAAGTACACCGCTTAAAATTGTTTTTATCTCTGATTTAAGCTTCGAGCTCTGGCACCTCTGCAAATCTCTACTCCCCTCTGTGAAGGGCCTATCTATTTACTTTTATGTTATTTTACTTTTATTGTTGAGTCATCACCTTCTCATTTTAAGCACCAATCCTGAGAGCACTATTGTCATTCTTATGCATTGAGTATAGTTAATGTTGGGTATACCATGACTGGATCTCTCCTACCTCGAATTGCAATGTTTAGTCATTTCTTAAACTTTGGAGGTGATCTACATTTATGTTTTGCGATCTTAGAAAGGGCTAGCGAGATACCATGCTATCATATTATATCATGATTGTTTTGAAAAATTGTTGGCATTGGAGATATGTTATTATTGCTTGCTAGTTGATTATGCCCTTGATATGAGTAAATGTAAATTTTAAGTGTTATCATTTGCATGGTTAGTTCATGATCTTTGCTGAAAACTTGGGTGCTATTTAAGCTTATATACAGATACAAGAACAAAAGAGCTCGTAAATTTTTTTCTTTATCACTTTCAGTTTATCAACTGAATTGCTTGAGGACAAGCAATAAGTTAAGCTTGGGGGAGTTGATACATCTCCGTTGTATCTACTTTTCAAAACACTTTTGCTCTTGTTTTGGACTCTAATTTGCATGATTTGAATGGAACTAACCCGGACTGACACTGTTTTCAGCAGAACTACCATGGTGTTGTTTTTGTGCAGAAATAAAAGTTCTCGGAATTGGACAAAACTTTCTGGAGATTTTTTATGGAATATATAAAAAATACTGGTGCAAAAATCTACTGAAGAGGGGCCACCTATTACCCACAAGGTAACAGGGCGCCCTGATAACCCACAAGTATAGGGGATCGCGACAGTCTTCGAGGGTAGTATTTCACCCAAATTTATTGATTCGACACAAGGGGAGCCAAAGAATATTTGGGAGTATTAGCAGTTGAGTTGTCAATTCAACCACACCTGGAGAACTAAATATCTGCAGCAAAGTGTTTAGTAGCACAGTAGTATGATAGTTTTGATAGCAGTAGTAACAGTAGCAATAGTAACAAAGACGGTAACAGTAGCAGATTTGTAGTGATTGTAATAGCAGCAGCAATAGAGTAACTTAGCAAAAACCAATATGAGAAAAGCGTAGGCATTGGATCGGTGATGGATAATTGTGTTGGATGACATTCATCATATAACGGTCACAACCTAGAGCGATACACAATAGCTCCAATTCATCAATGTAATGTAGGCATGTATTCCGTATATAGTCATACGTGCTTATAGTAAGAACTTGCATGACATCTTTTGTCCTACCCTCCCATGGCAGCGGGGTCCATAAGGAAATCTAAGGGATATTAAGGACTCCTTTTAATAGAGAAATGGAACAAAGCATTAGCACTCACTACAAAAAAAGGACACATCCGTGACATTATGGCCCGAACGAAAACTTTTTCTGTCATGGCTGTGACACTTCTATGACAATAATTGTGACAAAAACACGTATCATCATAGATGTGGTGGGCTCCTACTTCTATGACAAAAAGTTATGACAAAAAATGGGCTTTTCGTCCTGGGTGGGCCGGAGACGCACCTGCATGACATTCTTTGGGCCGTCCATGACGTAAAAAATCGTGGTAGAAGTGCGGCCGAGGAAATTTTCGGGGAATTCCCGGTTATTGTGGGTGGTCGGGGCCGAGCGATGCAGTGTGGTTTGCGCGTTTCTCTCGTACGCGCGCGTGTGTGCGAGGCGTTCGCTAACTGAACCCGAGCGATCGCACTAGCTACGTACTGAAGCCGATCGATCCCTATGCTGCTAACTGAACCCAAGCGATTCCTTCGCTGCTAACTGAACCCGAGCGATTCCTTCGCTGCTAACTGAAGCCGTTCGAGCCCCCGTACGTGCGAGACATAGCCGGTGTTGGGTTGCCTCTCGATGAACAGTGCCCGTTGCTGCCGCGCGCATGATACGTAGAACGAGTCGAGACGCATCGATCGAGCCCCTTGCGCGAGACGTGGTGAGTTGACCTAGCCGGTTGGTTGGCTATTGATGAATAGTTCCTGTTACTACCGCCCGCTCGTACGCCCCACCCCAGCCGATGAGTTGGCTGTGGATGAACAATACCCTGGCCGTGTGAAGGTGCGCCTGGATGAACAGGACCCCGAGGAGGCCAGCCGGTTGGGGGTGGATGAACAGGACCCCATGGAGGCTGGATGAACAGTATCAAGTGGAGGCTGGAGGAAGTCGACGATGGATGAACAGTAGCTGGTGGAGGCTGGAGAGAGGTCGACCGTGGATGAACAGTAGCTCGTGGAGTCCCGTTTTGTGGTACGCCACACCCCTCCCGATGAACAGGACCCCGTTTCGACCGTAGGCAGTTGGGGAGAAGTCCGTTTCCTCCGTTTTGCGGTACGCCAGAGCCCTCCCGATCAACAGGACCCCGTTTCGACCGTAGGTGCTCGAACAGAAGTCCGTTTCCTCCGTTTTGCGGTACACCAGACCCCCAGCCGATGAACAGGACCCCGTTTCGACTGTAGGCGCTCGAACAAAAGGCCGTTTCCTCCATTTTGCGGTACGCCAGACCCCGAGTCGATGAACATGATCCCGTTTTGGCTGTTCCATCCAAGCCGGTTGGCTCCCGATGAACAGGACGCGTTCCGACCCAGTCGCTTGGCTCCCGATGAACACGACGCTGTTTCCTCTGTTCCGACCCAGCCGGTTGGCTGCCGATGAACAGGAGGCCGTTGCTGCCATCCGTTGCCTCTCTCCATGTACACGAGCCCTGGCCGTACGTATGCGCGAGTACGCGTTTGAGACCCCGCCCGTATATGTACGTATGTGGTCGTATTTTTTGCTGTGTGGCTGTACGTACGTGTAGACGATTTAGACGGGGCTGCTTGAACTGCTACGTCGGGGGCTCTACTACGACACGTGCCGCTCCTTACATGCCCACGGTTCATCGTTGCAGAAAGACCGATCGACTAGTATGTACGTACACGTTCGCGACCAGATAGACAATGCTACGTACGCTTCGACCGGGTGGGTCCCTGCTGTCAGGGAGGATAAGGAGGCACTTTCTTGCGTGCGAAGATATAGCAGGTGGGTCCCAGCTGTCAGGGGAAGGAATCATTTTTTTGCGCATAATAAGGAGGCTCTTCCGTGCGTGCAAAGATGTAGCTGGTGGGTTCAGCTGTCAGCCTCACCGCGTACAGTCCTCTTCCGATGGCTGTCGTTCATTGACCATGTTGACTACGCCGCGCCGAGAGCACCAAGGCGGTGGACGACGGCGAGGCCTAGGAAGGAACGATGCGGAGCCGGGGAAGACGCGGCAGTGGATACCCACGCAGATGGGAGTACAAGGGTTGACTGGTTCGGCTTCGGTGTGAGGCTGCCATCGACGGAGAATAACAGGGGATGTGAGTGAGTAGAGGGAAGGCCTGGCCAGCAATGGGAGTAGGGTGGGGTGGTGAGGCCTGCGCGGCAGCACAGCCGGCCACGGGAGGCAGGAGAAGGCGGTCCCGCCGGCGCTGGTTTAGGCGGCTGGAGCAAGAAGATCAGAGATTGAAGAAGCAGCATGGCCGTTGGATTAGCATCCAACGGTCACCGCTGCAAGAATCGTTTGTTGACTTTAAGTTGACAAAGCCCTGCGTACGCGTCAACTTAGTAGGCCCACAAGCCAGCATAACATCTGTGGCGGACATCATATAGCCCGTTTGCTATTTTCCTAAATTTAGAGACCATTTGCTAATTATTACGTAATTTATTGCAGCCCATATTATATTTTAGAATACCTTACCATTTTCTCGCAAGGATAGGATTAAAAATTTCAGCGATATTTCATTGAAATTACCGAACTATTTCTAATCCCGAAATTTCGAGCCTGATAAAAACTAAATTTAAATTATGTTAAAAATGAAAAATGAAAAATCAAAAAATAAAAGAAAATCTACAATTTGAAACTAATTGCCCATTTTCTTTGTTTTTATACATATACAGCCCATTTAATATTACTTATAAGATTTACGGCCATTTTTGTCTGGGCAGGCCGAATGTATCCCTCGTTGTCTTGAAAGATTTGCAGCCCAGCAGGGCGGAGAAAAAGAAATCGGCCTGTGTAGGCTATTCTACGAAAAAAAGAGGTGGGCTAGCCATTTTCACCGAGAAAAAAACAGCTGGGCTCGTCATGGTGTAAACATAAAATAAAAGCCTGGGCTAGACGGGCCACAGACACCACACAGCCCAGTTGATAACCTACTCCCTCTCAACAACAACAAAAAAACAACAACAACAAAACTGATCGAGCAACTGGGACCCACGCATCAGCAGCATTTTTTTTCATGTAATAAGGAGGAGCTTCCTTGCGTGCGAAGATGTAGCTGGTGGGTCCCAGCTGTCAGGGAGTGGAATCATTTTTCTTCCGGATAATAAGGAGGCACTTCCTTGCATGCGATCATGGAACTCGTGGGTCCCAGCTATCAGCCTGTCCACATACAGTCCTCTTCCGTTGGCTGTTGTTCGTTGACCACGTTTACGACGCCGTGCCGAGAGCACCAAGGCGGTGGACGACGGCGAGGCCTAGGGAGGGAAACAACCCGGAGCCGGGGAAGACTCAGCAGTGGATGCCCACGTGGAGGGGAATACGAGGGTTTACTGGCTCGGCTGCGGTGTGAGGCTGCCGTCGCCGGAGAATAACAGGAGGTGTGGGTCAGTAGAGGGATGGCCTGGCTAGCGATGGGAGTAGGGGGGCGCGGTGAGACCTGCGCGGCAGCACAGCCGGCCACGGAAGGCAGGAGCAGGCGGTCACGCCATCGCTGGTTTGGGCGGCTGGAGCAGGAAGATCAGAGATTGAAGAAGCACGCCGACCGTTGGATTGACATCTAACGGTCTCACGCTGCTAGAGTCGATTTTGTTGACTAAATTGACATAGCCCTGCGTACGCGTCAACTTAGTAGGCCCACAAGTCAGCCTCCAAATCAGGTGGGACCCAGCTAGCTGGGGGAGGCATTATTTTTCTTGCACCTAATAAGGAGGCACTTCCTTGAAAAAGATGCAGCTGGTAGATCCCAGCTGTCAGCGGGACGAAACTTTTTTTTCTGCGTAATAAGGAGGCACTTCCTTGCGTGCGAAGATGTCATTGGTGGGTCCAACCAGCCAGGGGGAAGAATCATTTTTTTCGCGTAATAAGGAGGCACTTGCTTGCGTGCGGCCATGGACTATGTGGGGCCCTACTGTCAACCTCTCCACCTACATCCCTCTTCCAATGACTGTCGTTTGTTGACCACGTTGACCACGCCGCGCCGAGAGCACCAACGCGGTGGGCGACGGCGAGGCCTAGGAAGGGAACGACCCGGAGCCGGCGAAGACACAGCAGTGGATGCCCACGCGGAGGGGAGTACGAGGGTTGACTGGTTCGGCTGCGGGGTGAGGCTGCCGTCGCCGGAAAATAACAGGACGTGCGGGTGGGTAGGGGGATGGCCTGGCCAGCGGTGGGAGTAGGGTGGGAGCAGGCAGTAAAGCCGGCGCTGGTTTGGGAGGCTGGAGCAGGAAGATCAGAGATTGAAGAAGCACGACGACCGTTGGATGGACATCCAACAATCACTGCTGCTAGAATCGTTTGTTGACTATAAGTTGACATAAAGCCTTACGTAGGCGTCAACTTAGTCGGCCAACAATTCAGCCAGGAAATCTGTGACGTGTACATCCCATTTGCTATTATTTTTACAATTTAAAGCCCATTTCCTAATTCATATGGAATTTATTACAACCCATTTGCCATTTTTAGAAATGCTGCCCTTTTATGGTCAGGACCAGTGTTAAAAAATTGCTAAAAAATATGCGAAATGTCACATATTTTTGCTGGGGTCCGAACTATTTTTAATCCCAAAATTAGGAGCAAGATTAAAACTAATTTAAATTTTTTTGAAAATACAATGAAATATAAAATCTCAAAGAAGAAAAAAACAAAATATGAAACTAATTGCCCATTTATTGTGTTTTTTTACATTTGCGGGCCATTTCTTATTACTTTTATGATTTACTGCCCATTTTCTAGCCAGGCCGAATGCATCCGTCCTCGTCTTGAAAGATTTGCAGCCCAGCAAGTCAGAGAAAACAAATAGGCCTAGGTTGGGTATTCTTCAAAAAAAATGGTGGGCTACCCATTTTCCCAAAGAAAAAACAGCTGGCCTGGTCATGTTGTTAGACGGGCCACAGACACCGCACAATCCTGTTTATACGCTGCTTCGTCTGAACAACCAAAAAAACTGCTCGAGCTGCTGGATCCCTGGTGTCAGCCGCTCCTTGTGCAATTCTATCATTAATTGACTATACGTTGATGTGGGGTCGAGGAGATAGGTCTAGAGGGGGGGTGAATAGACACTTAACTAACTGAAAGCACATTTGCTCCCTTGGTGGTTTTGGTAATTCATAACAACATATATCTCATTGAACTAATATCCATTCAAGATTAAGATTTCAGGATGTTCAATGATTGGCATGGCATGGACTAGAGATGTGGACCCCTCAAAATGCTAAGGACAAGAATTGGCAAGGATCAAGACTCTACATTTTTGGTTTAGTGATCCAAGATCACATTGAGTCCATAGGAAAGCCAATACTATTAAAAGGGGATGAGGTGTTGCTTAATGGTCCTTTTGCTCAAGTGCTTAGTGACAGCATTCCTAAACCCTCAACCACTCTCTCTATCCCAAATATGTCCAAAACCCAAAGTCCAACTCGGCCCCACCGAAATTTCCAATCCGGCCCCACCGAGTTCATCCAAGACTTAGCCACTGCCAAACCCTAACAAATCGGATCCACCGAAATGGATCTCGGTCCCACCGAGATGGCCTTGTCAACTCTCTGTAATCGTTTGCATTCACTTCGGTCTCACCGAGTTTGCAAATCGGTCTCACCGAGATGGCTTGCCAACTCTCTGTTGCCTTATTGCTTCACTTCGGTCCTACCGAGTTGATGCAATCGGTGCCACCGAGATGAGGATTGCCCTAAGCCATTGCACTTCGGTCCATCCGAGTTGTTCGTATCGGTCCCACCAAGATTCCTAAAGTTCATATCTTTTACACAGTTCGGTGCTACCGAGATTATCGTTTCGGTGCCACCGAGTTGGGTCAAAAGTGTGTAACGGTTGGATTTTGTGTGGAGGCTATATATACCCCTCCACCCCATCCTTCTCAGTAAGGAGAGCCATCAGAATGTGCCTACACTTCCACCATTCATTTTCTGAGAGAGAACCACCTACTCATGTGTTGAGATCAAGATATTCCATTCCTACCATTTGAACCTTGATCTCTAGCCTTTCCCAAGTTGCTTTCCACTCAAATCCTTCTTCCACCATAGCCAAATCTGTGAGGAGTGATTGAGTGCTGGGAAGACTATCATTTGAAGCACAAGAGAAAGGAGTTCATCAACAACACACCGTCTATTACCTTTTGGAGAGTGGTGTCTCCTAGATTGGTTAGGTGTCACTTGGGAGCCTCCAACCAGATGTGGAGTTGAACCAAGAAGTTTGTAAGGGCAAGGAGATCGCCTACTTTGTGAAGATCTACCCCGAGTGAGGCTAGTCCTTCGTGGACGTAAGCCACGGTGGAATAGGCAAGGTTGCTTCTTCGTGGACCCTTCGTGGGTGGAGCCCTTCGTGGACTCGCGCAGCCGTTACCCTTCGTGGGTTGAAGCCTCCATCAACGTGGACGTACGATAGCACCATCTATCGGAACCACGCCAAAAACTGCCGTGTCTTCATTGCGTTTGAAATCTCCTACCCCCTCTCTACATACATATGCAATTGCTTACATTCCGCTGCTATACTCTTAGAATTGCATGTGTAGGGTGATGCTTGACATGTACTATTGCTAAAATCTGTCTACAACTAAAATCTGGGAAAAGGTTAAGTTTTATTTGGTCAAGTAGTCTAATCACCCCCCCTCTAGACATACTTTCGATCCTACAAGTGGTATCAGAGCTTTGGTCTCCGTAAGCCTTGATTTCCATAGCTTTGGTGATCATTGCCTTGGTTTCACAACCTAGGAGAGTATGGCGTCTAGTGAGGGTAACTATCACCGTAGGGGTCCATATTTTGATGGTACAAACTTTGCTAGTTGGAAACATAAGATGAAAATGCATATTCTTGGTCATAACCCTGCCGTTTGGGCTGTTGTTCGTGTTGGCTTGCAAGGTGACTTCTGTGAGGATGGCAAGGAACCGGATCGTGAAGCAACCCCGGAAGAATTGAAGATGTTGCAATACAATGCTCAAGCTTCTGACATTCTATTCAACGGTTTATGTCCCGAAGAGTTCAAGATGAAGGATGGTGAAGGAGTCGCAGAGATGTACTCTAGGCTTGCTCTCATCACAAATGAGATTGCCGGCTTAGGAAGTGAAGAGATGACCGACAAATTCATCATCAAGAAGATACTTAGAGCTTTGGATGGAAAATAAGATACCGTCTGCACATTGATCCAAATGATGCCAAATTACAAAGATCTCAAGCCCACGGAAGTCATTGGAAGGATTGTCGCTCATGAAATGTCGCTCAAGGACAAAGAGGAGCTGCACAATAAGTCAAGTGGTGCTTACAAAGCCTCAACCGATGCTCCAACAACTTCAAATGACCAGGTAGTATCCAATGAAGAGATTAGCCTAATGGTGAAAAGGTTCAACAAGTTCTACAAGAACAAAGGAAAAGAAAGAGGCTCTAGCTCAAGACATTATGAGAGAAGATCATCAAGTCGTGACCGTAATTGCTACAATTGTGGAAAGCCCAGACACTACTCAAATGAGTGTACGACTCCCTACAAGAAAAGAGACGAATCACCAAGAGGAAGACACAGAAGAGATGAATCACCTCGTAAAGAGAGAAGGAGTAGAGATGATTATTATGAACGAAGACACTCTCGAAGAAGCAAGGATTCGGAGAGGAAGGACAAGTCATCAAGGAGCTACACAACAAGAAGACATCAAGCTCATGTTGGTGAATGGGTTTCCGGCTCCGACTCCGACAACCACTCCGAGAGAAGTTATCACTCCAACTCCGACTATAGTCAAGATGAAGGTGTTGCAGGACTTGCACTTGTGTCATCCAACTCCTATGATCTATTTGACTCACCAAATGAAGGGATTGGAAGATGCTTCATGGCAAAAGGCCCTAAGGTATCACACCCCGAGTATCTTGATTTTAATAATGATGAAGATGATTTGCTTGGTGATGATGATTTACTTATTGATAGGGCTAGTGATGTGAGCTGTAATGAAGATGCTAGTAATCATGATAGTCAAGAGGAAACGAGTGACAATGCTATGAAGGAGATTGAGCGTCTAACTAAAGAACTAAATGCTCTTAAGTTAGCTCATGAAACAACTCAAGAGGATCATAGAGAACTTCTAAGAACTCATGAGAAGCTACGCTTCGAGAAGCTAAATTTAGAGAAAGAGCATGAGTTTCTTAAAGCTATCAATGATGATCTTCGAAAGAAGAGTTTTTCATATCTTGTCAAATGTTTACTCTTGTCTACCTTTATGCCACAAGGTAAACCTAAGCAAACTAGCAACAAGGGTAAAAATGGTTCTACCTCTAGTAGTAACAATAACAATGCTAAATCCAATATTGTTGCTTCTAGTAGTTCTATTGATTCCACTAACGATTCTCTTAGCCAAGTTACACTTGAGCAAGAAAATATGCTATTGAAAGGAATTATAGAAAAAGGTGTCTACAAGAGCCTTGCTGGGAGTAAACAATTTGAGGAAATTGTATGCAAGCAAGGAAGGCATCGGAAGAACCAAGGTGTTGGTTTTGAACGAAAGTTCAATGTCGATGGAGTTGAGTGGGAAGAAGGTCAATACCCCAAGACGAAGTTTGTTCCTCAACAAGAGAAGTATGATCCTACTTCCTTCAAGGGAACACAAGCTCAAGAAGACCTCCCACCACAAGACCACAAGCCAAAAGGCAAGGACAAGCTTCAAGAAGAGATTGATTCATTTGAAGAAGCTCCTCAAGCCATGGTCAAGTGGGTTCCCAAGACTTCATCAAGTTCTACTTCATCAAGTGCTACTACAACTCCAAGGATTCCCATCAAGTTGATGTGGATCCAAAAGAAGAAGAACTAGAGAGTTCTTGAGGGTGACTCCGCCAACAAACTTCACTCATATTCTTTATGGCAAGGACTTGTGCAACCAACTTCCACATTTTGCACTAGTTCATGGAGTCACAAACCCTCTTGTTGGTAAGGCAATGGACAAGGTAATCAATGCATTCATGGACATCATCATATGTGTATTTCACTCTATGTCTATGGATATCCTTGTATGTTCCTTGTGTGGGACTAACCCATGTAGGTATTGAAAGCACAAAACTCCAAAGGATTGCTCCCAACTCTTGATGGTCTACATCAACATTGAGCATCCACCTCTTCAACATCTACATGAAGTCATCATCGACAAAACCCAAGGTTAGTTCAACCCTCTTAGGGGGGATATCACATCTAGGGGGAGCTTTACTCTAAGCAATTGAGCTAAAGCAACTCTAATGGTGTGAACACATTAATGCTTTATGTAAAAGTGGTAACCCCACTTGTGCTTAAACGATGAGTATGACCTATGATCAAATGTTCTCATTTGGCTCCTAAGTCAATATACTCATATATAGATGACCTAGTCATCGCCATTGCTTGATAGATGCTAGAATTGGTTGTGCATGTTTGACACATATTTCATTTGCTATCTTATTGTGTGAGCATGTTGATTTGCATGTTTTCATCATTCGAGGACATCCATTTGTTGTTTTGATTGTCTTGGTTTTTCTGGCCAAGTGGATGTACAAGAATGCCTAAGAACCTTCTCTAGCTATCTATGCTTTCTTGTCTCAAATTCTATTCTTGCCGCATCACAAAAATTGAACAAGTCATTTTCGGACCCTCCGGGTGAGGAGCACTCGGAGCCACCGATCTGAAAGGGCTGAACCTCCAAAACCTTCTAATTGATTTCGGTCAGACCAACCTACTCAAACTCGGTCGAACCGAAAGCATTTAGATTGATCTAGGTTTTCATCTCGGTGCTACCGATTAGACCAACTCGGTCGGACCGAGTTGCTGTAACTGCAAGCAGTTGCACGTCTCGGTGCTACCGATTTGTTCCACTCGGTGCCACCGACAGCACATGGGTATATATATCCAGCGGCTCGTGCGGTTGAAAATTTCTTCAAACGTTACGCGCCCGCGCCCCATTGCTGCCGCCCCTTTGGTCTCCGGATCGTCGCCGTCGTCGCCTGTGCGCCCTCGCCGCAGGACTCCGTCGCCGTCAATGGTAATCTCCACCGCCGTTGCCGCCGTAGAGGAACTCCACCGAGTTAGGGTGAGTTTCGATCCCTTTCGTGCTTCCCTTTTCCGATTCAATGCACGATTGGATAGCCTGTAATCTTGCCATGAATGCAATTCACTTTCCACCAGATTAGTTCGTTTGAACGAGATTCGAGCAAAAAATTTAGGGTTAGGTTTCCGCCGAATGCATCTCGGACCGACCGAATAGGAATTTTCGGTCCCACCGATTTGGCCCTGGCCATAGCACAAGTACATCTCAGTGCCACCGAGTTATGCGAATCGGTAAGACCGAAAGTAACGTCTCAGTGAAACCCTAGCATCTCGGAGCCACCGAAACCCATCTCGGTCTGACCGAAATGGCGTGCCATGTCTCTGTAGTGTGCTTCGGTGTCACCGAGATTACCAACTCGGTCCATCCGAACTGCATTCTATGAAAACCTAGAACTAAAGTTTGAACTCATTTTTATGAAAAACAATCTGCTTTTTGTGATGACTCATCTACTCTACCCATACCTATCTATTCACAGGGTCAGCTCAACAAGATGTCTGATGTCAGTGACAGTCAAAACAGGTCAGAGCAGCATGAAGAACAAAGTGAAGGATCAAGCCATAATGAAAGTTACTATGAGGGAGAGAGAAGCTCTCCAGATCTTCCTAAAGCTGCAACCAGAACACGGAAGAAGAAAACCTCAGATAGTGAGGATGAGGACTTTGTTGCAAGTGAAACTGCACAAAAGAAGAAGAGAGTAGTGCTAGCTAAGGAGTACAGCACAAAGACTACTTCTGTCAAGGAAAGAACAGCTGTGAGGAAAGTGCCTCAGAAGACTATGCAAGAGCCTAGTGAGGCAGCTGCAGGTGCCAAGAAGAAAAGAGTAAGGAAATCTTTTGCCCGAGTGATTCACAGACCTACTATGATGATTGATGAGGAAGAAGAAGAGGAGGAAGAGCCAGCTGTTGCACCCCCTGCAAAAGCACAGAAGCTCATGTCTGATGCTATCAAGACTGCTGCACCTCCCAAGTCAAAGCCTAAGGCACCAGCACCCAAGAGATCAACCCGAAACATATCTGCTGCAGAGAAGAACAAGGCCCCAGTGCCTGAATCAACTGTTGATGAAGAGCCTCTAGTGCTCAGAAAATTGAAGCCCAAGATACCAGAACATGACAACGCACACCCAGTAGCTGAGAACATGATGTTGAGAAAGGACAAAGGACTGCGTCAATGGAGATTGTCAGATCCTTATGCTATCAGAAGGAGGACTGCTTGTGATTATCGCTTTCACACCCGTGAGCAACAGGATTTCTATGAGACAGTATTGCTTGACAAGAAGCCCATAGTCAGTGACATGAGATGGGTGGACTGGGAATACATTGATGAGAATGAGGATTATTTCCCCCATGTGCATGAAAGCTTCAGAATTGCAGGTGTTGATGAATTTGTTGGGAAGAAATTGACTAAGTGGAATGACGAGATGGTCATGCAATTCTACTTCACAGCACATTTCTATCCAGATGGTCGCATAGTGTGGATGACTGAGGGCTTTAGATATCAATCAACTATTTCTGAGTGGGCAAATCTTCTTGGTGCACCCAAGGAAGAAGATGATGATTATGATGTTTATGCCAAGCTCAAGTTTGATCACAATTCTATGAAGAACATGTACACTGCTATTCCCCAGGAGGATCTTGAGACTCATAAGCTTGGATCAGTAAAGCATTTGCTCCCAGGTCTGGCCACCTCAAACACAATCTTGCGGTACACCTTGTTACCCAAGTCAGGCGATGATAAGATGATTCGTGATCACTCCATCAACTTGCTGCACTTATTCAATACACCTCAGAAATTCAAGGTGATGACCCTGATAGTAGAGACTATCAAGAGGACAGCAGCAGATCAGAAGAGATCGTGTGGTTATGCTCCACATATTCAGTTGTTGATCAATTCCAAGGTTGGAACCAGCACGTATCTTCTTGACCGAGAGCACTTGCCACTCCGTCCAGATTTTGAGGACAATGTCATAGTGATGGATCCTTCGCATCCCACTTCTGCCCAAGCTCAAGAGGAAATCCGCAAAGCACAAGAAGCTAAAGCAGCTTAGGAAGTAGCAACTCCAAATGCTCCAATTGCGAATCTCAAGACACCAAAAGACCAAATGCAATATCTGCTTGAAGCCACTCTGAGGATTGAGCGAAGTCTGGCCAACCTCACCCAGACCCAGGCTAGTTTTGAGCGGATTATTGAGACAAAGTTTCATGACTTGGATGTCAAAGTGACTGAGATTCAGACCACAGTGGAACAGCTGCAAGGAGATGTCGATGCTGTCAAGCTTGCCAGATCAGATGACAGTGAAGATGAGAGACCGACTACAGAGCAGTTTTAGTCAGTGCCTCGGGCTGCCAGGTCAGCTGCGATACCAGTTGTGGATCCATGGACCACAGTATCTGCACCAGCCGCCATAGCCACAGTGCCACAGCAGGTCTCAACTCCACCAGTCCAGCAGTCGTCAGCAGAAGCATTCGCGGACGCTCTCATCTCAACGCCGTCTACGCATACCGGAGCCGCCAGCAGGAGATCGCCTTCGGAGGATCGTGCCTAGAGAGCCGACTAGTGCTATACGATTCGAACTTTTTGGTACTTGTTGCCAAAGGGGGAGGATTTGTATAGATCATAGGCTTCGAGAGAGAGAGAGAGAGAGTTTCTTGTTTTTGATTTGCTTTGAGAGTTTCTTTTGCTACTTGTTTGATCTTTTGTTGATACTCTTTGTTATGTGTGTGCTTGCTACAGTATTCTGTCGTTTATACTTGTGAGATACGATGGTGATTGATCATATTATGCCCATTGTGATATTCCATGTTTATCTCTACTATTATCTTTTATGATCAATTACTTATGTTGGTGATGCGTGCCTATTATTCCAATCATATCATTTTGCGCGCTCCACCAAGATGTATGTGACATGGAAGAGTGACGCATGAGCCTAATCGATTGTGCATTTGCATTCAAACGCAAATTTTTAATAATGCACAAATTTAGGGGGAGCTCTTGCTTATCACATACTTCTCAAAGCGACGATGTATTTCATTTACTTAATCATCTGTCAAAGCTTTGATCTATATGTTGTCATCAATTACCAAAAAGGGGGAGATTGAAAACACATTTGCTCCCTTGGTGGTTTTGGTAATTCATAACAACATATATCTCATTGAACTAATATCCATTCAAGATTAAGATTTCAGGATGTTCAATGATTGGCATGGCATGGACTAGAGATGTGGACCCCTCAAAATGCTAAGGACAAGAATTGGCAAGGATCAAGACTCTACATTTTTGTTTTAGTGATCCAAGATCACATTGAGTCCATAGGAAAGCCAATACTATTAAAAGGGGATGAGGTGTTGCTTAATGGTCCTTTTGCTCAAGTGCTTAGTGACAGCATTCCTAAACCCTCAGCCACTCTCTCTATCCTAAATATGTCCAAAACCCAAAGTCCAACTCGGCCCCACCGAAATTTCCAATCCGGCCCCACCGAGTTCATCCAAGACTTAGCCACTGCCAAACCCTAACAAATCGGATCCACCGAAATGGATCTCGGTCCCACCGAGATGGCCTTGCCAACTCTCTGTAATCGTTTGCATTCACTTCGGTTTCACCGAGTTTGCAAATCGGTCTCACCGAGATGGCTTGCCAACTCTCTGTTGCCTTATTGCTTCACTTCGGTCCTACCGAGTTGATGCAATCGGTGCCACCGAGATGAGGATTGCCCTAAGCCATTGCACTTCGGTCCATCCGAGTTGTTCGTATCGGTCCCACCGAGATTCCTAAAGTTCATATCTTTTACACAGTTCGGTGCTACCGAGATTATCGTTTCGGTGCCACCGAGTTGGGTCAAAAGTGTGTAACGGTTGGATTTTGTGTGGAGGCTATATATACCCCTCCACCCCATCCTTCTCAGTAAGGAGATCCATCAGAACGTGCCTACACTTCCACCATTCATTTTCTGAGAGAGAACCACCTACTCATGTGTTGAGATCAAGATATTCCATTCCTACCATTTGAACCTTGATCTCTAGCCTTTCCCAAGTTGCTTTCCACTCAAATCCTTCTTCCACCATAGCCAAATCTGTGAGGAGTGACTGAGTGCTGGGAAGACTATCATTTGAAGCACAAGAGCAAGGAGTTCATCAACAACACACCGTCTATTACCTTTTGGAGAGTGGTGTCTCCTAGATTGGTTAGGTGTCACTTGGGAGCCTCCAACCAGATGTGGAGTTGAACCAAGATGTTTGTAAGGGCAAGGAGATCGGCTACTTCGTGAAGATCTACCCCGAGTGAGGCTAGTCCTTCGTGGACGTAAGCCATGGTGGAATAGGCAAGGTTGCTTCTTCGTGGACCCTTCGTGGGTGGAGCCCTCCGTGGACTCGCGCAGCCGTTACCCTTCGTGGGTTGAAGCCTACATCAACGTGGACATACGATAGCACCACCTATCGGAACCACGCCAAAATCCGCCATGTCTTCATTGCGTTTGAAATCTCCTACCCCCTCTCTACATACATATGCAATTGCTTACATTCCGCTGCTATACTCTTAGAATTGCATGTGTAGGGTGATGCTTGACATGTACTATTGCTAAAATCTGCCTACAACTAAAATCTGGGAAAAGGTTAAGTTTTATTTGGTCAAGTAGTCTAATCACCCCCCCTATAGACATACTTTCGATCCTACACTAACCAAAGGTGCAGTTTTTTAGTTTCTCTTGGAACTTAGGCAGATTTTAGCACAAGTTAAGATAACACCAATACTCCCTACACATGCATATCTAGAGATTGAGCAGCAGAAATAGTAAAGCATGCAAGTGTACGAAAAGTAAAGGGGTAGAGTATGGAAGATCAAACGCAATGAAGACACGGTGGTTTTTGGCGTGGTTTTGATAGGTGGTGCTATCGTACGTCCACGTTGATGGAGGCTTCAACCCACGGAGGGTAACAGCTGCACAAGTCCACGGAGGGCTCCACCCACGAAGGGTCCACGAAGAAGCAACCTTGCCTATTCCACCATGGCTTACGTCCACGAAGGACTAGCCTCACTCGGGGTAGATCTTCACGAAGTAGGCGATCTCCTTGCCCTTACAAACTTCTTGGTTCAACTCCACAACATATCGAAGGCTCCCAAGCGACACCTAACCAATCTAGGAGACACCACTCTCCAAAAGGTAATAGACGGTGTGTTGATGATGAACTCCTTGTTCTTGTGCTTCAAGTGATAGTCTCCCCAACACTTAACTCTCTCACACAGATTTTGCTATGGTGGAAGAAGGATTTGAGTGGAAAGCAACTTGGGGAAGGCTAAAAATCAAGGTTCAAATAGTAGGAATGGAATCTCTTGATATCAACACATGAGTAGGTGGTTCTCTCTCAGAAAATGAATGGTGGAAGTGTAGGCATGTTCTGATGGCTCTCTTACTTGGTAAGAGGGTGGTGGAGGGGTATATATAGCCTCCACACGAAATCCAACCATTACACACTTTTGACCCAACTCGGTGGCACCGATCAGAAATCTCGGTGGCACCGACCTGTGTAAAAGATATGAACGTTAGGAATTTCGGTGGGACCGAACTGGAACAACTTGGAGGGACCGATGTGCAATGGCTAGGGAAAACCTCGTCTCGGGGGCACCGACTGCATCAATTCGGTGGGACCGAAGTGAAGCAATAAGGCAACAGAGAGTTGGCAAGCCATCTCGGTGGTACCGATTGCAAATCTCGGTGGGACCGAAATAATTGCAACTAGTAACAAAGAGTTGGCAAGGCCATCTCGGTGGGACCGATATCCATATCAGTGGATCCGATTTGTTAGGGTTTGGTAGTGGCTAAGTCCAGATGAACTCGGTGGCTCCGGATAGGAATGATTCGGTGGGACCAAGTTGGAATGTAGGTTTGGGACATATTTGGATGGAGAAAGTGGTTGAGGGTTTTGAAGCAATGTCACTAAGCATTTGAGCAAAAAGATCATTAAGCAACACCTCATCCCCTTTTAATAGTATTGGCTTTCCTATGGACTCAATGTGATCTTGGATCACTTAACAAAAATGTAGAGTCTTGAGCTTTTGCCAATCCATGTCCTTAGCATTTTGAAGGGTTCCACATCTTCTTGTCCTTGCCACGCCATTGTTGAACTTGTCTAAAATTCACTAGATAGAGGCATTAGTCCAACAACATGTATGTTGGCATAAATTACCAAAACCACCAAGGGAGCAAATGTGCTTTCAATCTCCCCCTTTTTGGTAATTGATGACAACATACATCAAAGCTTCAAATAAAGATTTAGCAGAAGTTTGTATGAAAGCTTTGAAGAAAACATGTAACATGTATGAGCCCCCCCTAAAGATGTGCATATAGAATGATGATATTACATGGGAAATATACATGCAACATGTATCTTGGCTACATGCATCAGAGCAATATATATGACATTTAGGTATCCACATGTTCATGATTATCTTGTTGCAAACAATATATACTAGCAAGAGGTCGTCATGTACATGGGTGTGAGATGCATATACTTACCTTGAAGTTCTTGATAAAGTACCTGAAGAAATACACTTGAGAAAACAAGGTTAGATAACACAAGATAAATTCTTCAAGAAAAGACACAAGATCAACAAGAAACCAAGATTGGGATAACATGTAGAAGAGAGTATCGCTAGGTGAATACTTCTTTGAAGCAGACATGTCCCCAAAAGAAAGAAATAGTTGTCTCCCCTTAAAGAACTTCCTCTCCCCCTGAATCTGACATAGGATATTGGGAGCAGGTAGGGTGAGAAAACTAAAACAACAAACAAAAAAACTGATCATGTTTCTTGCTACTTGTGAGCTGTGTTGGGATTTCCTCGAAGAGGAGGGGATGATGCAGTATAGTAGAGATAAGTATTTCCCTCGGTTATGAAACCAAGGTTATCAATCCCGTAGGAGAATCACGCAACAACTCGTTAGCCGTACCTGCACACAAAACAACAAATCCTCACACCCAACGCGAACAAGGGGTTGTCAATCCCTTGGCGGTTAATTGCAAGATTAAATTGTATGGTGATAGATAGATAGATAAAAAAATACAAAATAAAATAAATAAAGTAAAATTGCAGCAAGGTAATTTAGGATTTTTAATATGAGATAAAAGTAGACCCGGGGGCCATAGTTTTCACTAGAGGCTTCTCTCTTGAAAATAGCATATGGTGGGTAAACAAATTACTGTTGGGCAATTGATAGGAAAACAAATAATCATGACAATATCCAAGGCAATGATCATGTATATAGGCATCACGTCCGAGACAAGTAGACCGAAATGATTCTGCATCTACTACTATTACTCCACCCATCGACCGCTATCCAGCATGCATCTAGAGTATTAAGTTCATAAAGAACGGAGTAACCCCTTAAGCAAGATGACATGATGTAGACAAAGTAAACTCACGCATGAATAAACCCCTTCTTTTTACCCTGGTGGCTCGTGGCCACCTCCTCTGTCTTCTGGCCCTCTCCTGAAGCTTCTAGTGTCTCTTATGTCCAGAAAAAAATATTCAAAAAGTTTCGTGGCATTTGGACTTCGTTTGGTATTGATATTCTGGAAAACCAAAAATAGGCAAAAAAACAGCAACTGGCACTGGGCACTAAGTGAATAGGTTAGTCCCAAAAAATGATATATAATTGCTTGTAAATGTATATAAAACATCCAAGATTGATATTATAACAGCATGGAACAATCAAAAATTATAGATACGTTGGAGACGTATCAAAATCCCCAAGCTTAATTCCTGCTCGTCCTCGAGTAGGTAAATGATAAAAACAGAATTTTTGATGTGGAATGCTACCTATCATATTCATCATATACCCTTTTCTTTGTAGCATGGACATTTGGACTTGGATGATTCAAAGCAATAGTCTATAGTTTGACATGAAGACATAAGTACTCAAGCATACTAACAAGCAACCATGTCTTTCAAAATATCAACGCTAAAGAAAGTTATCCCTAGCCCATTATGCTCAATCATTGATCCATTCATGAAACACACTCAATATTAGCTACACACAATGCACAAGTATGACAATAGTGCTCTCTAGTTGGTGCTTTATAAGAGAAGATGGAGACTCAAAATAAAAATAAAAATTGCATAAAAGTAAATAGATAGGCCCTTCGTAGAGGGAAGCAGAGATTTGCAAATGTGCAAGAGCTCAAGGCTTAAATTAGAGAGATAAAATTATTTTGGGAGGCATGCTTTTCCTGTCAACGAAAACGACCGAGAATTCCCAATATCTTCCATGCTAGACACATTATAGGCGGTTCCCAAACTGAAAATGAAGTTTATTTCCCTTCCACTATTCTTTCACAATCCATGGCTAGCCGTATCCACGGGTGCCCTCCATACCAACACTTTCCAAGGAATTTATTATTATCATCATATTATTTATTTTTTCATTTCATTTCGGGACTGGGTATCCCTATTACCTGCCACTCTCTCGTGCAATGACAAGTGAATAAACACTCATCGTGAGAATAACACACCTAGCATGGAAAATATTGGCCACCCCCTGTCGCTTCATGAGCGGTACGGGCACACAAAACGGAAAATTATTTTGAAAATTAGAGTTGGCACATGCAAATTTACTTGGAACGGCATGGAAATACCGCATATAGGTAGGTATGGTGGACTCATTTGGCACAACTTGGGTTTAAGGAGTTTGGATGCACAAGCAGTATTCCCACTTAGTACAATATGAAGGCTAGCAAATAGATTGAGAAGCGACCAACCAAAAAGCGAAAACGATCATAAACATGCATTGAACATAACTAACACCGAATAATGCACCATAAGTAGGATATAATTTCGTTGCATAACTATTGATTTTATGTGCATGCATAGGGAATCACAAACCTTAACACCAATATTCTTACTAAATCATAATTACTCACTAACATGACTCACATATTATCATCTCCATATCGCAAAACTATTGCAAGGAATCAAACTTATCATATCCAATGATCTTTCATGAAAGTTTTTATTATATCCCTCTTGAATATTCATCACTTTGGGACCAAATTCATATCTTGTGCAAATTACCATTACTATTATCAACTCTCAAAAAGATATAAGTGAAGCATGAGAGTGCAAGTATTTCTTCAAAATTTAATCTTATCAACTCTCAAAATAATATAAGTGAAGCATGAGAGTTCAAATATTTCTTCAAAATATAGCCACCGCCGTGCTCAAAAAGATTTAAGTGAAGCACTAGAGCAACTGCCTAGCTCAAAAAATTTAAGTGAAGCACATAGAGTATTCTAATAAATCATGATAAACGTGTGGCTCTCTCAAATAGGTGTGTCCAGCAAAGATGATTGTGATAAACTAAAAAGCAAACAAAGCAAAGACTCATATAATACATGACGCTCCAAGTAAAACACATATCATGTGACGAATAAAAATATAGCTCCAAGTAAAATTACCGATAGTTGGTAGAAGAAAGAGAGGGCATCCCCAAGCTTAGACGCTTGAGTCTTCCTTGAATATTACCTTGGGGTGCCTTGGGCATCCCCAAGCTTAGGATCTTGCCACTCCTTATTCCTTCATCTATCGTGATCTCACCCAAAACTTGAAAAGTTCAATCACACAAAACTCAACAAAACCTTCGTGAGATCCGTTAGTATAACAAATAAATATTTAACTTTAAGTACTGTGGTAAATTGATTCATATTTAATATTGGCATAATGATATTGTACTCCAACTTCTCCATGACTCATACCCCCCGATACGATCCATAGATTCATCAAAATAAGCAAACTATGCAACAAAAAACAGAATCTGTCTAGAACAGAACAGTCTATAAAGATCTATTTAAAAGCTATACTCCTGTAACTCCAAAAATTCTGAAAAATTATTACAACGTGGGCAATTCATATACCAATACGGTGTAAAAATTTAAAAATTTTCTGACTCTCCAGTACAGAATTAAAATTCCAGCACTGGATGCAAAACTTTCTGTTTTCCAAACAGCATCAATTATACTATCTTCCAAATCATCCCAAAGGCATTACTTGGCAAAAACACTAATTAAAACATAAAAATGCAATCATAACAGTAGAATAATTATGTAAACACACAAGAACAGAAACAAAAAGCAAAAAATTATTTTATTCATTGGGTTGCCTCCCAACAAGCGCTATTGTTTTATGCCCCTAGCTAGGCATAATGCATAGTTTTAAGTATTATCATCCTTCATGTTGATTCCATAGGTGGCCCTTATAATGGATTCATATGGTGCTTTAATTCTTTTCCTAGGGAAGTGTTCCATCCCTTTCTTTAGTGGAAATTGAAATCTTATATTACCCTCTTTCATATCACTAATAGCACCAATAGTTCGAAGAAAAGGCCTACCAAGTATTATGGGGCAAGACGGAATGCAATCAATGTCAAGTACAATAAAATCAATGGGCACATAGTTTCTATTTGCAAGGATAAGAACATCATTAATTCTACCCAATGGCTTTTTAATAGTGGAATCCGCAAGATGCAAATTAAGAGAGCATTCATCTGTATTGGTAAAACCTAGCACATCACATAGAGATTTTGGAATTGTGGGAACGCTGGCACCCAAATCACATAAAGCATTGCACTCATAATTTTTAAGTTTAACTTTAATGGTGGGTTCCCACTCATCATATAATTTTCTAGGAATTGAAATTTCTAGTTCTAGCTTTTCTTCTAACGCTTTCATCATTGCTTCTACGATGTGTTTAGTAAAAGCCTTGTTTTGTTCATAAGCGTTGGGTGAATTTAGCATGGATTGTAAAAAATAAATACACTCAATCAAAGAACAACTATCATAATTAAAGTCTTTGTAATCCAAGAGAGTGGGCACATCGCTAGTTAAAGTTTCTACCTCTCCAAACCCACTTTTGTCAATTTTTTTATCAAGATTTTCACTCTCCGAATTATGGGGACGCCTACTAGATAAATTTGACTCTTATTCAGTCCCCTTTTCATCAAGTTTTATATTGCTAAACAAGGAATCAATAAATGAAACACCAATCATTTTAATATCCTCATCATTATTACAATAGAAACCGGGAGGAATCGCTTTTTCTAAAAATTCTCGTTTAGCTTTTAGCATAGCGGTTCTTTTCTTACTCTCACCCATGGAGACATATAAATCCTTAATTGATTCATTAATATCAATTTTGGGTGGCAAAATTGTAGTCTTAAGATTTTCCACATCATGAATAATTCTATCAATGCTCCTAGACATATCATCTAGTTTACTCAATTTTTCTTCTATCGTAGTGTTGAAATTTTTTTGAGCATTAATAAATTATTTAATATTACTTTCAAGATCAGAGGGCATCCTATTATTATTATTATAAGGATTACCATAGGAATTGCCATAATTATTAGAAGAATTTCCAGGAAACGGTCTAGCATTGAAATTACCCCTATAAGCATTACTATTAAAATTGTTTCGCGAGACAAAATTAACTTCTACGAGATCAATATTTTGCTCAATCAAGGTAGATAATGGCACATCATTAGGATCAATAGGAGTATTTTTGCTAGCAACCAATTTCATAAGCACATCAACTTTATCACTCAAAGTACTAATTTCTTCAACAGAATTCACTTTTTTACTAGTAGGATCTCTTTCAGTATGCCATTGTGAATAATTTGCCATAATATTTTCAAGCAATTTAGTAGCTTATCCCAATGTAATCTCCATAGAAGTACCACCCGCGGCGGAATCTAAAAGATTTCTAGAAACAAAATTTAATCCCGCATAAAAATTTTTGTATGATCATCCACAAATTTAAACCATGAGTAGGGCAATTTCTTATCATTAATTTCATCCTTTCCCAAGATTGGGCAACATGTTCATGATCAAGTTCCTTGAAATTCATAATTTGATTTCTTAGGGAAATAATTTTCGCAGGAGGAAAATACTTGGTAATAAAAGCATCTTTACACCTATCCCAAGAATCGATACTATTTCGTGGTAAAGATGAAAACCAAATTTTTGCACGATCCCTCAATGAGAATGGGAATAATTTTAATTTCACAATATCATTATACACATCGTTTTTCTTTTGCATATCACACAATTCTACGAAAGTGTTAAGATGGGATGCAGCATCTTCATTAGGACTACCAGAAAATTGTTCTTTCATAACAAGATTTAGCAAAGCGGCATTAATATCAAAAGTCTCCGCACTAGCGAAGGGAGGAGCAATCGGAGTACTAATAAAATCATTATTATTAGTGTTAGAAAAATCACACAATTTTGTATTTTCTTGAGACATCGTGGCTACGCAAACAAGATAACAAGCAAGCAAAGAAGCAGACAAGAAAAAGGCAAACAGAAAATATTTTTGTATTTTTGTGAAAACTTTTTAGAAGTGGGGGAGATGAAAACGAGAGGCAAAGGCAAATAAAATAAATGCTAGGAGATGAAAGTTTTATGCGTAGGTACTTGATAGATGTTGATGATGTCTCCCCGGCAACGGCGCCAGAAATTCTTCCTGCTACTTGTGAGCTGCGTTGGGATTTCCCTGAAGAGGAGGGGATGATGCAGTACTGTAGAGATAATTATTTCCCTCATTTATGAAACCAAGGTTATCAATCCAGTAGGAGAATCACGCAACAACTCGTTAGGAGTACCTGCACACAAAACAACAAATCCTCGCACCCAACACGAACAAGGGGTTGTCAATCCCTTGGCGGTTAATCGCAAGATTAAATTGTATGGTGATAGATAGATAGATCAAACAAAAATACAAAATAAAATAAATAAAGTAAAATTGCAGCAAGGTAATTTAGGATTTTTAATATGAGATAAAAGTAGACCCGGGAGCCATAGTTTTCACTAGAGGCTTCTCTCTTGAAAATAGCATACGGTGGGTAAACAAATTACTGTTGGGCAATTGATAGAAAAGCGAATAATCATGATGATGTCCAAGGCAATGATCATGTATATAAGCATTACGTCCGAGACAAGTAGACCAAAATGATTCTGCATCTACTACTATTAGTCCACCCATCGACCGCTATCCAGCATGCATCTAGAGTATTAAGTTCATAAAGAACGGAGTAACGCTGTCGTGGGTATGACCATCTATGGGGCCATCTAGCCCCTTGTGGTTCGGCAGGGGAGATCAACGTGCACAAAGAGCAGAATCAATGGAGAACGCAAGGGATTTACCCAGGTTCGGGCCACCGTGAGGTGTGAAACCCTACTCCTGCTTTGGTGTATTGGATGTGTGAAAGCACAAGTACAAGGAGTGCTTCTCCCGGCAAGGTGCAGAGAGAGCAGCTACGCATGCGAGATGTGCTGGTGTTTGAAAAAGGATCCGAATCCCCCTATCTGCTGCCCTGGCCCTCCTTTTATAGCTCAAGGGGTTACCACAGTGGCAAAACCGTAATTACATAGTGATTAGATAGCGAACATTGCTATCATACCTAACTCTGCCAGTTTAGGACAAAAGCATTAAATGCTCAGTTAGGTGTCATCTGGAGAGGTAGTCCCGGCAAGGTCTCTGCACCGCTTACCCAGCTACCTCATACTATTTTGAAACGCCTTCTGGACGGGTGTCATTAAAGGCAAATCTTCTCCTTGCATGCTGACACTGTGGCACCCCGATCCGCATGGAGCCGGGGGCCTTCGCACGTCAGCCCAGGATAATGCTTGACGCACGACAGGTCCATGGTACAACATGCCAAGCACAAAATATATTTCATTTAAATGAAATAGAGTATTACATCACTGGCGATTACAATGGTTTGCATAGCGCTAAGGCTATCTAAATGGCGGCGGAAGTCTTGGTTTAGCGGCAGGTCGTCACGGGCTGGGCTCCACAACTCACAGGACTGGCGAGGTTACGGTCTAGCACGACAAGTTTTCTCATGCAATCTGGCCACGTGCAAGGCCAGGTGAGTACTTTGAATGTACTCGCAAGACCCAAATACATAGCATACAAACAAGCAGATGACAAAGCAAGCCCTATGCTCATACATAAATTTTTCTCATGGCAAAGGATAAGCATGACATGATACTAGCAAGAACATGGATCAAGTACATCTATACCAAATCATATCACAGCATATCATAGCATATCATGGCAAATCATGGCATAACATGGAATATCATGACATGGCATAGTTGTATCTTACAAGACATGCATGCTACTATGCTGGAAAGTAAATTACCATTACCTCCCGTGGCGAGTTAAAGTAATATGTTGTTCATTAACCAGTTTCACTGCCACTGCCCCTCTGGGCAAGCTCATGACTCATCGAGATCTCATCTCGTGATCATGTCCGAAACAACTCCGCGACTTCTCGCGACTATCTCATAGTCCAAGTCACCACATTTACTTGATAGAACATTCTATAACAAGTTTATTATATCAGGTTTATCCTCCATGTCGACACAGACCAGATAGTGTGACCTAGTACGAACTGTGCCCATAACCGAGGACGTGGCTATCGATAGATTATACACTCTGCAGAGGTTAGTACACTGTACCCACACTACGGAACTCATGGCCTTGTGCTCCCATTCGGGTGGACCAACGACATTCCGACAAAACCAATCTATTGCATGACACTCTCCCGGCCACTCCCGACAAACTCCCCTTTGGGCTATGTCCTGGGTTGCCCCCGATGTCAACTTGTGACATCCGCCACCTTTGTGGTCGCCACCGTCGTGGCCAAACCGAACAAACCATCCCAAACGGGGACAACCGCGCGCAAACAACTCGGACACTCAAGGCTTATGGCCGCCCATCGGGCCAGGGTAGCGCGCACACATAACCTTCCCTAGTTGGAGGCAACGGCGAGAGGCATGACAATAGACTGAATTAGGGCCCCCCATAAGGCAAGTGTGGCTGCACTGGTGAGCTCGATTTGGTGGCACTATGACACGATCCAGCCAATGGAGGTGGTTGTTGTTATTAACACATGTTCTTGTCATCTCCATCATTTAATCGCGTCATCAAGATTATAAGCATGAATATCATGAATGCATTAATAAACATGTTTACCAAGCTTATGAAGTGCATAGCATGTAAGACATATGAAACATGGCAGTAACAAGATACCGATATAGTCTGACAGGATCACAATAGCATTGACAAACATGGTATGAGATACATGCACAATATTAACATGATATTACCAATAAAACTTTATCGCTAACATGGCAAAAGCTAGTATGAAATCTGGTTATAGCATGACATGGCAAGCAATACATATACCACATTTGCAGACAGAAACATCATATGAATATACTGCAACTACACATGCACGGGGTTCAAGCAAAGTCAACATGCAAGTCCGGTGCTCATGATAAGAGGTTGTCTTGCCTCGGGGTGGACGAAGACACCGGGTGGAAGTGCGACGATCCACAGGAAACGAGTTGCCGGAAACGGTGCTCTCGAGAGGGGCCTGGATTCGAGGAAGGGCAAAGATGGTATTTTCAATATGTGACAACATTAAGAAAATGGAACCATTGGAACGGGCTCGACGAACTGAAAACGTGGGCGTTGGATTCACCTCAATCGGAGTTACGGTCGCAAAGTTACGGTCGTTCGTTCATTAGGCAGAAAACAAACAAAAATCTGTCTGTTTCTGGCCTTAACGGGCGTACGCCCGCAAAGTAACCGTTTCGGCCTCGACTGAGCTGGAAGCACATTTTCGGGAGTACGCTTCCGCGCAGAGAAAGCGTATTTCGCCGCGAGGCCGCAGCACAGTGCGCTTCCCTTAGCAGAAAATGTATTTCGCCAAAATACGCGTCCACTTATCCGGTCAACGGGCCCGCCCGGTCAGCGTCAGTGAGAATGACGAGCGGGGCCCACCTTGACTTTTCTCCTCTCCTCCCTGGATTCTTCTACGTCGCGACCGGAGTACAGAGCCGGGCCGGTCGCCGGCCTAGCCGTCGCCTCACCACCCGAGGAGGCCGGCCGACGAGCGCACTGGCTCGGCCAGCGCTCGCCGCGCCCGTGGGTGGCCTCAGGGCGGCTCGAGGTGGCCCACCGTGCCGGCACCATAGTCAGGCCGCGGTGACCGAACGGCTGTGACGAGGAGGGCCGCGCCAACTGGGTTCCTCCGCCGGAGTTGAGGCGGCGGCAGCGCGCGGCTCCAAGGAGAAGCTCGGGAGCAGGATAGAGGGAAGGGGGAGGGCCAGGAGTAGTGGCTAGCCGAGGGGATCGGCGGCGGCCTTCTTGGCCATTGGCGGGGAAAGGGAGCTCCGCGGCTCGAGGAAGGTTGACGTGGTGAGGAGGAGCTCGGGCACACGCTAAATAGCTACGGGGAAGGCTCGGGAAGAGGGGGACTGTGGCGACGCGGTGCGGGACGTGGCGGCGTTCCGGCGGCGGACGCGGCACCGTCGCTCGCGGCCACGAGCTACCAGACAAGGAGAATCGGCGCACAGGCGACGCGGGCGAGGTCGTGGCACTCGGGGACGCGTCGGGCGACCATGTGGACCTCCCCAAAGGGGTCCAGTGCGCTGTGCACGCCCACTGCAGGTCATGCGCGCACCCAACGCGTGGTCACCGCGTGACAACAGTGCTCGCACGCGCACCGGACGTTCCAGCTATGTCTGGCGAGTTACTCACTCCCCCAGAAGCTCTTCGACGCAAGGGAACGATTCCCATGGCCCACTATGCAATCACAGGATGCACAAACCTTCATCAGCAGCAAAGTGTTTGATAGAAGGTGTGATCACTGTACAGCTCCATTGGGCCTGGGATTTGTGAGAGGGTGGTCATCTACTAAGGTAACAACTGTGCCAAAATCTCAGGTCAGAAAGAGAGGGCTAGCTGGTACTTCCTTTACAAAGTGTCCAGCTGACCAGAAATGGAAAAGAGGGTGCTAAGGAAAAATGGCTAATTGGAAATGGACCAAAATTTATGGAGACCAATTATTTAGGCATATAAAGGCACTGTAAAAATTTCATACCATTTGGATAAATTAAAATGGTACTTCCTTCACAATGCCTCCCACTAGACAGAAACTTGGGAAAATTGCTGAGGAAAATAGGCTAGGCAAATAGAGCTGAATTTGGGCATGAGGCAGTAATTTGGATGTGAAAGGGTGCTCAAAAATTTTAGGGGCAATCCAGCAAATATAAATGGCACTTCCTTCACACAGGTGAAATCTGGACAGAACTTGAGAAAATCATAGAAAAAGATTGGATAGATGAATTGAGCTAATTTTCGGCTTACAGTAGTAATATATCAATATTTACTACCCTGCAAAATTTCAGCTCAATTGGATCAAGGAATCAAGCACTTCCTTCACAAAGTTTCAGACAAGGCAGAAACTTGCATTGGATCATGTGCTCAAATTTTGAACTATGGAACATGGGGTTTGGCTGGAAATGGTGAAGATATATCCAGGAGAAGCTTCAAAAATTATTTGGGAATTTTCCTGGCTACCAAAATGGTAGTTCCTTTGAAAAGTGGCAGGGAGGCAATATTGGCCTTGTCAAGGAAAAAGGGAATTTTCCTTATTTAAATTTGGCCAATATTTTTACCAGAGATTGGGATAGTCACAAAGATCACCTCCACAAATTTTCATGAAATTTAGAGATGTCTAACTATCCTTCTGGATTTTATTCCTCTGAAAGGCAGGAAAATGAATTAATCCCAGATGAAAAATATTGCATATGACTTGGCAATATTTTTGCACATCCAGGGTTTATAAGTGAAGGAGGGTTTCTGGGAATTTTTAGAGGATCAACAGGGCATGGGAAATGATGGCTCCTTTGTAATCACAAAGGCAGGGTTTTAAATTCCAAAATCTGGAATTAGGGTTCAGATGGGTTTTGGGATGATGTAGTTAGGTCTTGGCCAGCATCAAAGACATGGGCAAGGTTCTGAAAGGTTGAAAATTGCCTGGATTCATCTGATCATCCAGCAAACTTCGGAGAAAGATTTTGAAAAAGAAAGCTCGAAAAAGAATAACAGCACAAAAATTGATAACCCAATTTTTGGGGTGTTACAAACCTTGCCACCTTAAGAGAATCTCGTCCTCGAGATTCCTAGGGTTAAAACAAGATGGTTTCTACTCCAGGAAAAACCTCTGGGTTATCTGTTAACCCTTCGGTCGGATACAACTGAGTTGGGTTACCGATAATTGATACACCCAGGGAGAGACACGAGTAAAGCGAGGCTATACCCACTGTTAGGGTTACTTTGGATCAAATTCCAAAAATGTTGGAGGCACCCAATGAACAGTGGTTTCTCCTGCTGACAGGTGGGCCCGGGGCCCACTGGCAGCCTCCTTCTTCTTCCTCCAGCTCTCAGTTGCTTCCTCGCTGCTGCTCCACGTGCGACTTGGCACAGCGCCCACCTAGCCCCTAGGGCACTGAGTACCCTGATTGCCGTAGTGCGCGGCATGCATGGTGCCGATACAAAGAGCACTCGCGTCGCGGGCCAGCGCCTTGTCGGCACTGCTCGCGGATTCGCCTCCGGGAATCTGGTGATCGGGCGACGCGCGGTTCTCCTGGACCTCGTTCACCGTATACCGATCTAGGGCTATAAAAGATGGCAGCACGGTTCTGCCCAACACACACCATGCCGCTCTTCCATCTCTTTGGTTTAGATGATATCGAGCCGAGGTCCTTCGGCGAGGCTGTGTTCTTGGTGGGGCTGCGGTGGTTCCTCACCGTGCTACTGGCCATACTGATCGGTTCGTCGCTCTTGCTGCTGCAGCTCATCCTACAGGAGCGGACTCGCGACGACGAGGATCAGGGTGTGGCAGCTCGAGGCGCGGATGGTGATGGTGTGGTGGTTGGTCCTCGGCAGCACTTGCTTCTCGCCGCTTCGCGCCGGTGGAGTAATCGCGTGCTGCGGTGTGTCGGGACGGCGGCTTGCCTGGCGTCACACCAGACAGTGACGGTGGTGCCGTTGGTTCCAGGGAATCGAGGGGTGCAGAAGAGATGGACTCGCCAGCACTGGAATCACGCTACTGATTCCACGCAGGAAAAATCTTCGCGGATTGCTCCACGAAGAGTAGGCATCGAAGTAGAGTCGGGGTTGAATCTGTACTGGGGTAGTTGTACTGGTTTTAATGAAATAAAGCTGGCAGTGTTCCTCCGGAAATGCAAACGGGGTTCTGAAGAAAAGATTAGGGACGACGAATTGCCAGGAGGAACTGCCTCTTGGAGGCTCTGGATTTGAAAATCTGGCACACTGAGGATGCACCGAAAATGGTAGGAAAGCGACTCTGCATTCCCTCGAGTACTGCTCAATCGTACTCGGGGTGAACCATGTATGCGTGCATTATGCAGTACATTCTAAAACAGTACATATACAAAATGCAAAATACATGCAAAGAGAACACATCAAACAAATGCACTAAGGTGTTTTAAGGCCAGTGGGTATATGCACTTCCTGGTATACATATACCTACACCAGCTCGCATTTTATTAGGGACTCAGGGCGAGTCCAAAGTTGTAGGTGTATGTGTTCTACCATTAAAATCTTATTAGAAGTTTACTACCGACTCTGTCAAATATTTCTACTTAACAGAGAGGCAGATGAACCACAAAGCAAAGGATCATACATTACCACAACACAAGCAGTACAAGCATACAACAAAGCACAACCATACTACGCATCGAAAAGCAACAACTCACTCCGGGATACAAGGTTCTATCCTCCTAATGAGGATGAACAAACGGACTAGGCATACTTGCAGCATCGCCGACTGCGCGATTGGGGTCACATGGGTCTAGTCTTGCTGGGGCTCTCCAGGGGGACGCAGGCTAAGCCAATCTCCATCTTCATCGTCGGGCACCTCTATCGGTTGAGGCTCAACTGCTGGGGTTGCGGATGAAGCGGGCAGGAACCTATGGAGACGACAGACCGTCCTGTCGATGGAGCGGAGGTTGGCGGTACCTGGCTTCAGCCAAGGCACGGGCTGAGAGGAGAGCATTGGGCCGGATGGCATGGGGTCTGCGATCTGGGATGCAGCTTGATGGGCCTCGTGGTATGCTTCCGTGACAACCCGGGTAGCATCTCGGTCGATAGCTTTGAACTCTCCTAGAATGCTACCGATCATCATTCCCTGGGCACTGATGAACTGAACCAGGCAAACTATCGCTGGGTCAGCCTCTTGGGCAGTGTGGGAGAACTCCCATCCGGTACTTGACGCAGAGGGGAAATAACGGAACTCCCGCATCTCCGCTACACGCGGAAATTGAGATAGGAGGCGTGCGATAGCATCTGCAGCGGCTGCCTGGGTAGCCAACACCAGAGTGGGCATGGGTCTGCCCAGAAAAATCAAGGGCTTCCCATCCTCTGCTAGGCCTGGACAGATCTGCACCTTTGCCTGGTATCGGTGAAGATGGGGGACGGGTTCCGATTGGAACACCATGTACTCGGGACTAGTGCTGCAATCATAGGCTCGGGTGAGCACGTCTGAAAGCAGGGGCGGAAAGCCAACATGGCCGGCTGCGGAAGTGCGGCTATGAAAAGTGGCTTCCCTGTGAAAACTAGCCATGGCTTCTGATCTAGGGCTACTAGCTAGGGTTCTTTCAGGGATATGACTTACCGAGCTGGAGTCGCAGCTAGCAAGTGGGGGTTTTATAGACGACTAGGCGGGGACACACCAGTACAGCGTGGATCCTTCTCTACAGGGGAAAGGATACGCCGATACTGACGACAAAAAGATAGGGTCACCGTCCAACCCAGAAAACTAGGTGGGAGGGGTCAACTGGGTAGGGGTGCGTCAGTTCCGACTGTGCCACCTGTTGTTCAACTGTGGCTTTGTCAGACGCCAGGGTTGGGTCAAACCTATTGGGATCATTACGGGTTGATGATAGCGGTGATTATACGTAGGGTAACCTATCGCCAGCCTGGCTCTGATGCCATCTCCTGTGGCACCCCGATCCGCATGGAGCCGGGGGCCTTCGCACGTCAGCCCAGGATAATGCCTGACGCACGATAGGTCCATGGTATAGCATGCCAATCACAAAATATATTTCATTTACATGAAATAGAGTATTACATCGCTGGTGATTACAATGGTTTGCATAGCGCTAAGGCTATCTAAATGGCAGCGGAAGTCTTGGTTTAGCAGCACGTCGTCACGGGCTGGGCTCCACAACTCACAGGACTGGCGAGGTTACGGTCTAGCACGACAAGACTTCTCCTGCAATCTGGCCACATGCAAGGCCAGGTGAGTACTTTGAATGTACTCGCAAGACAACCAAATACATAGCATCCAATGAAGCAGACGACAAAGCAAGCCCTATGCTCATACATAAATTTTTCTCATGGCAAAGGATAAGCATGACATGATACTAGCAAGAAACATGGATCAAGTACATCTATACCAAATCATATCACAGCATATCATAGCATATCATGGCAAATCATGGCATAACATGGAATATCATGACATGGCATAGTTGTATCTTACAAGACATGCATGCTACTATGCTGGAAAGTAAATTACCATTACCTCCCATGGCGAGTTAAAGTAATATGTTGTTCATTAACCAGTTTCACTACCACTACCCCTCTGGGCTAGCTCATGACTCATCGAGATCTCATCTCATGAACATGTCCGAAACAACTCCGTGACTTCTCGCGACTATCTCATAGTCCAAGTCACCACATTTACTTTATAGCACATTCTTTAACAAGTTTATTATATCAGGTTTATCCTCCATGTCGACACAGACCAGATAGTGTGACCTAGTATGAATTGTGCCCATAACCGAGGACGCGGCTATCGATAGATTATACACTCTGCAGAGGTTAGTACACTGTACCCACACTACGGAACTCATGGCCTCGTGCTCCCATTCGGGTGGACCAACGACATTCCGACAAAACAAATCTATTGCATGACACTCTCCCGGCCACTCCCAACAAACTCCCCTTTGGGCTATGTCCTGGGTTGCCCCCGATGTCAACTTGTGACATCCGCCACCTTTGTGGCCGCCGCCGTCGTGGCCAAACCGTCCCAAACGGGGACAACCACGCGCAAACAACTCGGGCACTCAAGGCTTATGGCCGCCCACCGGGCCAGGGTAGCGCGCACACATAACCTTCCCTAGTTGGAGGCACCGGCGAGAGGCATGACAATAGACTGAATTAGGGCCCCCCATAAGGCAAGTGTGGCTGCACTGGTGAGCTCGATTCGGTGGCACTATGACACGATCCAGCCGATGGAGGTGGTTGTTGTTATTAACACATGTTCTTGTCATCTCCATCATTTAATTGCGTCATCAAGATTATAAGCATGAATATCATGAATGCATTAATAAACATGTTTACCAAGCTTATGAAGTGCATAGCATGTAAGACATATGAAACATGGCAGTAACAAGATACCGATATAGTCTGACAGGATCACAATAGCATTGGCAAACATGGTATGAGATACATGCACAGTATTAACATGATATTACCAAGTAAACTTTATCGCTAACATGGCAAAAGCTAGTATGAAATCTGGTTATAGCATGACATGGCAAGCAATACATATACCACATTTGCAGACAGAAACATCATATGAATATACTGCAACTACACATGCACGGGGTTCAAGAAAAGTCAACATGCAAGTCCGGTGCTCATGATAAGAGGTTGTCTTGCCTCGGGGTGGACGAAGACACCGGGTGGAAGTGCGACGATCCACAGGAAACGAGTTGCCGGAAACGGTGCTCTCGGGAGGGGCCTGGATTCAAGGAAGGGCAAAGATGGTATTTTCAATATGTGACAACATTATGAAAATGGCACCATCGGAACGGGCTCGACGAACTGAAAACGTGGGCATTGGATTCACCTCAATCGGAGTTACGGTCGCAAAGTTACGGTCGTTCGTTCATTAGGCAGAAAACAGACAAAAATCTATCCGTTTCTGGCCTTAACGGGCGAACGACCGCAAAGTAACCATTTCGGCCGCGGCTGAGCTGGAAGCACATTTTCTGGAGTACGCTTCTGCGCAGAGAAAGCGTATTTCGCCACGAGGCCGCAGCACAATGCGCTTCCCTTAGCAGAAAACGTATTCCGCCAAAATACGCATCCACTTATCCGGTCAACGGGCCCGCCCGGTCAGCGCCAGTGAGAATGACGAGTGGGGCCCACCTTGACTTTTCTCCTCTCCTCCCTGGCTTCTTCTACGTCGCGACCGGAGTACAGAGGCGGGCCGGTCGCCGGCCTAGCCATCGCCTCACCACCCGAGGAGGCCGGCCGACGAGCGCAATGGCTCGGCCAGCCCTCGCCGCGCCCGTGGGTGGCCTCAGGGCGGCTCGAGGTGGCCCACCGTGCCGGCGCCATAGTCAGGCCGCGGCAACCAAACGGCTGCGACGAGGAGGACCGCGCCGACTGGGTTCCTCCACCGGAGTTGAGGGCGGCGGCGGCGCGCGACTCCAAGGAGAAGCTCGGGAGCAGGATAGAGGGAAGGGGGAGGGCCAGGAGCAGTGGCTAGCCGAGGGGATCGGCGGCGGCCGTCTTGGCCATTGGCGGGGAAAGGGAGGTTCACGGCTCGGGGAAGGTTGACGTGGCGAGGAGGAGCTCGGGCACACGCTAAATAGCTACGGGGAAGGCTCGGGAAGAGGGGGGACTGTGGCGACGCGGTGCGGGATGTGGCGGCGTTCCGGCGACGGACACGGCACCGTCGCTCGTGGCCACGAGCTACCAGACGAGGAGAATCGGCGCACAGGCGATGCGGGCGAGGTCGTGGCACTCGGGGACGCGCCGGGCGACCGTGTGGACCTCCCCAAAGGGGTCCAGTGCGCTGTGCACGCCCACTGCAGGTCATGCGCGCATCCAACGCATGGTCACCGCGTGACAACAGTGCTCGCACGCGCACCGGACGTTCCAGCTATGTCTGGCGAGTTACTCACTCCCCCAGAAGCTGTTCGACGCAAGGGAACAATTCCCATGGCCCACTATGCAATCACAGGATGCACAAACCTTCATCAGCAGCAAAGTGTTTGATAGAAGGTGTGATCACTGTATAGCTCCATTAGGCCTGGGATTTGTGTGAGGGTGGTCATCTACTAAGGTAACAACTATGCGAAAATCTCAGGTCAGAAAGAGAGGGCTAGCTGGTACTTCCTTTACAAAGTGTCCAGCTGACCAGAAATGGAAAAGAGGGTGCTGAGGAAAAATAGCTAAGTGGAAATGGCCCAAAATTTATGGAGACCAATTATTTAGGCATATAAAGGCACTGTAAAAATTTCATACCATTTGGATAAATAAAAATGGTACTTCCTTCACAATACCTCCCACTGGACAGAAACTTGGGAAAAGTGCTGAGGAAAATAGGCTAGGCAAATAGAGTTGAATTTTGGCATGAGGCAGTAATTTTGATATGAAAGGGCGCTCAAAAATTTTGGGGGCAATCCAGCAAATATAAATAGCACTTCCTTCACACAGGTGAAATCTGGACAAAAACTTGAGAAAATCATAGAAAAAGATTGGATAGATGAATTGAGCTAACTTTTGGCTTACAGTAGTAATATATCAATATTTACTACCCTGCAAAATTTCAGCTCAATTGGATCAAGGAATCAAGCACTTCCTTCACAAAGTTCCAGACAAGGCAGAAACTTGCATTGGATCATGTGCTCAAATTTTGAACTATGGAACATGGGGTTTTGCTGGAAATGGTGAATATATATCCAGGAGAAGCTCCACAAATTATTTGGGAATTTTCCTGGCTACCAAAATGGTAGTTCCTTTGAAAAGTGGCAGGGAGGCAATATTGGCCTTGTCAAGCAAAAAGGGAATTTTCCTTCTTTAAATTTGGCCAATATTTTTACCAGAGCTTGGGATAGTCACAAAGATCACCTCAACAAATTTTCATGAAATTTAGAGATGTCTAACTACCCTTCTAGATTTAATTCCTCAGAAAGGCAAGAAAAGGAATTAATCCCAGATGAAAAATATTGCATATGACTTGGCAATATTTTTGCACATCCAGGGTTTATAAGTGAAGGAGGGTTTCTGGGAATTTTTAGAGGATCAACAGGGCATGGGAAATGATGGCTCCTTTGTAATCACAAAGGCGGGGTTTTAAATTCCAAAATCTGGAATTAGGGTTCAGATGGGTTTTGGGATGATGCAGTTAGGTCTTGGCCAGCATCAAAGACATGGGCAAGGTTCTGAAAGGATGAAAATTGCCTGGATTCATCTGATCATCCAGCAAACTCCGGGGAAAGATTTTGAAAAAGAAAGCTCGGAAAAGAATAACATCACAAAAATTGATAACCCAATTTTTGGGGTGTTACAGACACGTGCTCGACAAATCCCACCAACCGGCCTGCGCGGTCGACACCTCACCGATTAGCGACTAGCTGCCCGGTGAGGTGGAGCGCTGACGAGCTGGCGAAAGCTTGCCGGCACGGAGCTTGTCGGGTATTCACCTTGCCAGTTCAGCCTTGCCGGCAAGTAAATGTCTTCATCTTCAATACTAGTCAAGTGCTCGTTGATGCTTCGTCTTGAGCTTCTCTCTGGTGGCTCCTGCAACTGGGCCTTGAATCTTGGTCTTGGTGGTTTCCGGCAAGCCTTGGCTGGCAGGGACGCTGCTACTGTCTGTGCATAAGTCAGGGTATAAAATACCCATGTTTTATACACCGACAGGAGCCCCCGGGCCTGGGCCATACGCGCGTCCGAAGCGTCGTTGGGCTAGGCCCATACAATGCACAGACACGCAGCGGGAAAACTGCCGCCGTAATTTTTAGTTATGATGATTATCCTGACGCACGTCCAATCCACGCCTTAAATGCGGGTCGTGGGAACTTGGACTGTTGCGGTTATTTCGTAGTAGTGCGCCTGTAAAAGCGTTGCGGGGGTAAACAGTGAAGAGCCAGCCCCCTCGCGCCTTCCCCATAAAAAGGCAACCATGAGGAGGCACTGCTCATTTGCCTCTGCCTTCCCCTGCTTCATCTTCTTCCTTCAGCCAGAGCCCCCTTTTCGCTGCTGCCGCCACCAATTCGCACCTAACCTCGACCTTCTTCTTCCTCCCGAGTCCTGATGGCGCCCAAGAGAGCCGACGCGGCAGGGAAGAAGACCGCCAAGCCGCTCGATCCCAAGGCGGAGGAGAAGAAGAAGGCGTTGGAAGAGCTGGAGAAGTGGCGGAGAGAAAATGTGATCTTCTCGCCGTCTTCCCTGGATGGCAACGAGCTGATCAGGAGGTACGCGTATATGTGGGGAAGGGACACCAAGGATCATAAGGCCCCAGTGGTGCTTCTTGAAGACGACAAGGACCCCGCAGATTCATATCTATTTTTCTGCGCTTATTTTTACTGCGGTCTGGTTCCTCCATTCTCGGATTTCTTCAGTGCCATGATGTTCAATTTTGGGTTCAGACTGCTGGATTTTACTCCAAATGCGATGACTTGTATGGCAGTCTATGCTCATCTGTGTGAGAACTTTGTCGGAGTCGCCCCCAACGTCGATCTGTTCTGCCACTTCTTCATTCCCCGAATCGAGGACAAATCACTCTCCGGCAGCGTGACATGGATCCCTAGGGCAAAAACCAAGGGCCAATACCTTGCCGGGCAGCTCCACCTCAAGTGGGACGAGTGGAGGGCGGAAGGGTGCTGGATCCAGGAAAAGGATTTCCCTCAGTTCTGTATACCGCGTACGACGAGAGTTCTGCACGGCAAGAATTGGAGCAATCTTGGCACCACCGATGAGAAACTTCGCCCAGCACTGAACAGAATCGCCCGTCTCAAGGCCGCCAAGCTGACCATAGAAATGGTTGGCGCTGATTTTCTCCAGCGACGCATCGCGCCGCTGCAGAAGAGAGAAAGATTCACTTGGGAATACTAGAACCCCGCTGATATTATGCGATTGTACCCTGGGACCGGCAACAACTTGATGGTCATGGAGCACGCCTGCCTCTGCGAATAGTTGTTCCGGAAAACTGGCACATTCCATTTGCCGGATGGGATTATCCCGCTGCACATCAACTTCGCCGAGGATTCCATCTTGTCGATGATGCCGGACTGCGATGCCCACGGAGTCAAAGCGGACTGGCCAATGCCCACTTTGGTGAACGAGATGGATTGGGCCTCCAACCTGACGGAGAAAGCTTCCCGGAAGGAGACGGATCTCCTCCGGGCCACCAATGATGAAGAACTGGCGTACATCGCCAGCAAGGCTGCAGAGATCGTGAGAATCAACACGGCAAGTGGTCCTGACGCCGCGGCAGCTGAGGATGATGACGAAGAGCATCACGAGGAAGAGGCTGCCAAAGAGCAACAGGAAGAGCCTGCCGGGAGCGAGATTGTCGAAGCTGAGGTTGCCGAGACTGAGGTTGCCGGAGAGCTTGAAGAGGAAGAAGGCCCTCGAGCTCCGAAGAAGAAGCGCCGTCTTCGAAGGGCGGTCAGTCAAGAGCCGGTGCGCACCTCTTCGCCAGGGGCTGGTCCTTCGGTGAAGAAGACGACCACAAAGACCGGCCGCCAAGAAGAGGTACGCCAGAAATCAACTCGACGTCCCCAAGCTCAGCCTCCATCCCCCCGGCAATAGGTCATCGAGGAAGTTGAATCCAATCAGCCGACGGGTTCACCTTCCCCGGCACCTAAGAGGGCCAGGGAATCGCCTCCGCCAGTGATGTATGATTTTGACGTCCTTGGCGAGTCTGAGGAGGATGAGGAGTAAGTAATTTTGCTTATCTGCATCAAGTCTTGATTTCATTTGATTGCCATTTTGACTTGATTCCTTTGTCTTGGCAGAGACCCAGAGCCACTCGTGCACCAGACGAAGCAGGCCAGGCCTACAACAGAATAGGATCCTGCGGCGAGTGTTGGGCAGGGGGTTGCGACGGCTGAAACCATCGTTGTCAGCCCCCAGTCCAGCCCCCTGCACGAGGATTTGGTGCAGATCCCGCCTACTAGCGCCAGCGCCGAAGTTCCTCCTTCTGAGCCTGATAAAGAGGTGGGGGAGGCCCGCCAAGAAGAAGAACGCCAAGAGGCGGACCCTGTTGTGGCTCCCCCGTCAACCTTTGTTCCGGAGAGTGCTTCCTCGACAAGGGTCTCCACCGATGAGCTTGCCTGCACGGAGGCTACCCCGTCAAGCGGGGCTGCCGATGACCGTACCCCGGCAACGCAAGTTGCTGGGGAAGGAGACGCCCTTCCTCAGCAAACACCAACGGGTAATCCTCTTGTCTTTAAACATCTCCCACGGAAAAAATTCTTTTTTGTTTTCTTGAATTGACTTGTAATTTGAATCTCATTCTGCCTTTGCTTCTACTTCACTCCACAGCTCCAACCTCTCCCGAAGAAGGCGAAGTCCTTGTGGAGGTAGCGAATATTGCAAAGGATGCCGCTGACGAAGCCGCCAAGATTGCTGCTGAAGAGAATCTTGTGCAAGTCACTGAGGAGATCAGAGAGGCTCCCGAGGAGCCTGAGAAGACCCCTGGTGATACGTCCGACCCCGCCAGGATGGATGTGGAGAAGGCGCTCGTCAGCACCGATGCGCTGAACCCCGACAACTAGCTAGTGGCGCTAACCTTGCAGGTCCCGTCAAGCATCTCGGCGTTGATCGTTTCTCAGCATAAGTCCGGAGCCCCCCCAGCTCATCTGGCACTGTGAGGCCAAACTTTGATGAAGAAATAGCCCGGATTCTGCTCCCCCTGACCCAGAGATCCGGGGAGGCCACTGATGCAACTGACAGTGCCGAAGATCTTGCATTTATGGAGATCATGGCCGTCGGATTCAAAGGAGTCCAGGAAAGGTACAGCCAGAGGTGGAGCAGGGTCCAAGAAGAGCGCAAGGCTGCGGACCTAGTTGACCAGAAGCTAAAAGGGAAGGCGAACGAGCTGCGCGCATGGTACAACCAGCAGTCTCGCGTCGTCAGAGATCAGGAAGAAAAGCTCGCCGCTTCTAAGAAAGAAGCGGCAGCTTTGGACGGCAAGCTGACAGAGCGCGCAGCGCAGCTCGATGCCAAAGATAGGGAACTTGCCGCCCGTGAAGAGGCCCTTGCCACCACACTCCGTGGCAAGGATGAGGAAATTGAAACACTCCTTAAGCAACGGACCCAAGAGCTAGAATGCGGACACAAGAAATCCATCGAAACCCAGGCTTTGGAGAATGCCGCCAAGCTCAAGGAGGGTTCCGATAAGGCTGCTGCCGCTGCCTCCGCCAAGACAGAACTGGAGTCCCAAATGGCCAAATTAAAAGAAGATCTTGCCGGTAACGGCAAAGGAATTGAGGCTCTCAAGGACGAAGCGCTGAAGGCAGCCCGCACTCTAGGGTACTTGCAAATGCAGCTGTCGTCCAAGAACCAAGATCTTGATGCCGCTGCCAAGACAGTCGGAGATCTGAAATCCCAACTGGCCACCTTGGTAACAGCCCTAGAATCCGCCAAGGAGAGGGAGAGGGTCTTGACGAAGAAGCTGGAGAAGGAAGAGGCCTTGAAGAAGGATGCCGAGAACAACTACGCCCAATTGCACGAGAACCTTTCTCTCTGGACCGGCAGGCTTGTCAATGCCGCTGAGCGCATCTCTTCCTAGATTGCCGTCATGGATATGAAGAGCTGGGGCTTTACTGTCAATGACAAGGAAGCCACTAGCGTCAGACTGACCAAGTTCTTCGAGGGCCTTATTGACGCCTTGAAGACGTATCACGAGGACAGGTCTGCTTCATTCGCTGATGAATCCCGGAAGTTTGCGCGCGAAGTCATATATAGGCTGCTGCTCAAAATTGCTCATCGCAATCTTGGCCTTGACCTCTCCAGGGTCTTCAGGAAGCTACCGGAGAACACCGACGTGACTGCTGCCAACAAGATTGCTGCTCCTCTTGCCGACAAGGTTCTCCAAATGCCCAGGATCCAGGGTGATCATTGAGATTGAGCTTGTTGTTATATCCATCGTTGTGCTGTCATGTAAAAAGATACATTCGATCCCATGTTAGATCTACACTGCTTTCGTGATGTAATATAATTTATGCTGACGGAATGAATGTGCGCCGTCCCCCTTGTTTTATTTCGTCTTTGTATGATTGTGTTCCCTACGCTGTTTGGAAACTTGCCGGTGCGCACACTTGCCGCGAGCGCTTCGAGGAATAGGTCCTCAGCAGCCTGCTGGAAGTGCCGCTGCCGGCAAGGTAACTCACCGGGCCAGAACGCAGCTGCTAAGCTTGCCGAGCGGACTCGAGGCAAACTAGAGCGCAGACTGATCGTGACAAGGTTCCTTTGCGTGCAGGTTTTTCATACAAACACGGAATCGTTCAAGGGAAACTGCAAATGTAGCAAGGAAAAAGTTTCAAAATTTTTTAACTTAGCTTTTCCTCACCGTACGAAATGATTACTTGAATGTCATTAAAATGGTACCCTATCTCCACTCCCCCCGGGAAACTTGCACGTGAGGGATCCTTCTGTTCTTTAAGAAAGAAAGAAGAGAAAATAGTGGTTTGGGAACCTTGACGGTTCATCGGCCATCTCATACAAATTAAAGTGTAATCACAACATTACATGTATACATAAAGGAAAAATATACGACAAGTTGCGAAACACTTAGCTTTATTATGCATAGGATCTGTGCCTGGCTTTGTACAAAGGGTTACATGTCTTGCCGACAAAGCTTTGTACAAAAGGGGTTACTGGGAGGCCTGGCAACCCGCGCCTTATGGGTAGAACTTGCGAAGAAGCTCAATATTCCATGAGTTTTGCATTTGAATGCCATCTTTGGTCTCCAGACGGACTGCGCCAGGTCTGGTGACTCGTACTACCCGATAAGGGCCTTCCCACTTCGGCGTCAACTTGTTTGATTTCTTGGTGGACTGAACGCACCTAAGAACAAGGTCGCCTTCCTCAAGGCTTTGGGCGTGCACTTTGCGGCTATGATAGCGGCGCAAGGCTTGCTGGTAGCGTGCAGCTCGCACAGCCGCCCGAAGACGATCTTCCTCAAGGAGCGTTGCGTCATCTTGCCGCAACTGCTCTTGCTCAGCTTCATCATAAGCGAGCACTCGAGGTGACCCGTATATGAGTTCCGTGGGGAGTACCGCTTCTGCACCATAGACTAGGGAGAAGGGTGTTTGGCCGGTAGCTTGATTTGTTATCGTCCTGAGTGACCAAAGAACTGCCGGCAACTCATCAATCTAGCGTCTTCCACACTTGCGCAGCCTGTCAAAGGTTCTTGTCTTGAGGCCTCGTAGCACTTCAGCGTTCATCCTTTCCGCTTGGCCGTTGCTTCTCGGGTGAGCAACGGATGCAAAACAGATTTTGCCGCCAAGGTCCTGGACGTACTGCATGAAGGTGCGACTCGTGAACTGCGTGCCATTGTCGGTGATGATTCTGTTAGGAACCCCGAAACGGCAAACTAATCCTTTGAAGAACTTGACAGCTGATTGCGCTATCACCTTCCTCACCGGCTCCACTTTAGGCCACTTTGTGAACTTGTCGATGGCAACGTACAAGAACTCAAAGCCCCCGGTAGCACGGGGGAAGGGGCCCAAGATATGGAGCCCCCAGACCGAAAAGGGCCAGGAGAGAGGGATTGTTTGAAGAGCTTGAGCTGGCTGATGTATGTTCTTTGAATGGAACTGGCATGCTTCACACTTGGTTACTAGCTCAGTTGCATCCTGGAGGGCAGTGGGCCAATAGAAGCCTTGCCGAAAAGCTTTGCCGGCAAGCGCCCTTGATCCTATGTGAGAGCCACATATGCCTCCATGTATCTCTGCCAACAGCTTCAGTCCATGTTCCCGGCAAATACACTTTAATTTCACACCGTTTGGCCTCTTTCTGTATAGTGTGTTATCCACAAACTGATACATACTTGACTGACGGGCTACTTTCTCAGCTTCTTCTTGTTCATCGGGAAGTTCTCCTGTTTGAAGAAAATGAACTATCTGCTGTGCCCATGCTGGAGCCTGCGGCTCGACAACAAGGATTAAAGGCATTTCTTCGGCCACGGGAGCACTTGCCTCAGCGGCAAGAAACCGAGGTTCCGCATGAAGCCGCTGCTCACCGACAACCGTGCTGTTGTTCCCGGCAACATCCTTGCCGGCGGCCTCTGGAAGTTCTGCCGGAAAGTACTTGCCGGTATTCAACTTCCTTCTCTTACTGGCCTGTGTTGATGGAGTGACAGTTGGTTGATTCAAATGGAGCACAAAAGTTCCCGGTTCCACAGGTAGCTTTTGAGTGGCACACTTTGACAGGTGATCAGCGATGTTGTTTTCCGCACGAGGGATGTGCTCTGTTTGCAACCCGTCAAAGTGTTCCTCCAATTTCCTCACTTCCTCTACGTATGCTTCCATCAACGGGCTCTGGTAATCTTTGTTTACTTCCTTCACAACAAGCTGCGAGTCACCGTGGATGATCAGTTTTCTGATCCCAAGGTCCACTGCAATCTAAAGACCGGCAAGGAGCCCTTCGTACTCAGCAGTGTTGTTTGTAGCTTGCTCCCTGGGAAAGTCCATCTGAACCACATACTTGAGGTGCTCTTCGGTGGGTGCGACAAGCAGCACTCCGGCACTGGCGCCTTGCAGCGAGAAGGCACTGTCAAAGTACATGATCCATTCCTTGGCCGTCTCTTTGCCGGGGAGAGCTGTTTCTCAATTTTCTTCGTCTTGCGTTGGCGTCCACTCTGCAATGAACTCCGCCAAGGCCCTGCTCTGGATGGTTGAAGTGCTTTCAAACTTAAGTGCAAAGCTTGACAATTCCAACGCCCACTCCATTATCCTACCAGTTGCCTCTGGATTTCTCAAGGTGCGTGGCAACGGAAAGCGAGTGACGACGGTGATCTCGTGTGCTTGGAAGTAGTGACGCAGCTTTCTCGAAGCCATAAGAAGGCCAAAAAGCAATTTCTGCACTCCAGAGTATCTTGATCTAGCCCCCTGCAGAAGGGAACTAACAAAATACACGGGTCGCTATACCACTTTCTTCTTCTGCACCACTTGTTGATTAGTTTCATTTGCCTGCGCTGTTTCTGACTTGTCGGCACCAGACTTTGCCGGAGAAAACTCTGGTTTGTCACTAGATGGGCTTGCCGCGACTGCTTCCTCGTCATCAACTTCCCTCTGTGCCACTAATGCAGCACTAGCCACCTGATTTGTTGCCGCTACATATAGCAGCAACGGCTCTTGTGGTCTAGGTGCAACTAGTGTTGGCGCGGAGATGATGTATCTTTTCAAGTCATACAGCATTGTGGCACCCCGGCTCAGAGAACCGGTTTACCAGTGTTTCCAGCCCAGGGATCATGTCCTCTGGAAACACACAACAACTTGGAACAGAACATAACTGAACTTTATTAAGATATCTCGAGTACAAGCTCATAATTTACATCGATGGCGAGGCCGGAAGCACTGCAGGTGCTGAGAACAATATCCACATTATTTATGGAACATGGCAGGGCCTCGATACTACTGGGTAGTCTACGGCGTAGCGGAACATAGCGCGGGAAACTCCATCCACAGGGACACTGCTGTGAACACGGCCTAGTTAGCGTAGCACGAACCTTCGGGACCTCCGTCCTCGGCTTCCCCTGCATCTGGCATGATACGCCAGGTGAGTACTTGGAATGTACTCGCAAGCTCATGGCAACCAAAACAATGCGGCAAAACAATAGCATGGCAATTAACAGGTTAACAGATTAAATTGCTCACTTACTGGTACCCAGTACCAACTTACTCTCATCTAGGTTGTCTCACAACCCTCGGAATGCTCACAAGCCACAGAGCACTTCCGAACATAAGACAGGTTCTTCCATCATTATTATCAGTACGGTTGATCATCCTGGAGAGGCCTAAACGGACTGTCCAATACCGTGGACGCGGCTATTCGAATAGGTTTTAACACTCTGCAGAGGTTGCGCACTTTACCCACACCATGGAGTACCTGGCCTCGTGATCCCATTCGGGTGGACCGGTGGTGCTCCAATGAAACATGCCTGACCCGTGACCCCTCTATCGTACCACCGACAATCATACCCTCCCAGGGTCATGTCCTGGGTGGCCCCTGTGTCACCCCGTGACACCTGCCACCGTCGTGGCCAAACAAATTGTCCCAAACGGGGACGCCGACAAAATAACTCAACTGGGCTCACATGATTATGGTCGTCTACCTGATCAGGGCAGCACGCACGCATAACCCTCCCTAGTTTGGTGGTACCGATAAAAGAGCACAAAGCCAGACCAAGTCAAGGCCGTCCCATACCGGCAAATGTGGCTGCACGGAAAAGTCCGGGTAGGTGGCTCCTGATCAACCAACTAAGTTTAATATAGCCAAGCATTTAACCAGTATGGATATTTAATTGCAAGTAAATTATTATGGCAGTGGCTATGTATTTAAATAATTCACCAAGAATTACCGCATATTAAAATAATGCATGAAATTCAATTAAATAACCAACACTATTGAAATGCTTCATGCAATGGATGACATGGCTTGCCTTGCTCTGTTGGGTTGTCCACAAACTCCTGGGCTTCAAATCCAAAGTTATTTCCTTCTGAAAATATTTTTTAAAAGCAATTGAAAATGTCACATGCTACTGTTTTGAGCACCAGAAATTCTGTGAACATGGGAAAAATACCAAATTTGGCCAGAAAATAGAGGAGCTCTAGACAAACCAGATGCAAAAAGAATCAATTGATTTGGACTTATGGTTTAAAAGTTATGAACGGTCAAAGTTCTGGTCAAAATCTGGAATTTAAATAGAAAATAGAAAATCTCTCAGGGGGCCACGTCGAAGGCGTAAACCGCCCGGGCGTCTCCACTTACCGTTTCGGTAAGCCGCTGACGGGCGGGCCCCAGTGTCAGATTTAAACGGGGGAAGGGAGGGAACATAGACGGCGGAGCTCCGGCGACGCTCGCCGGCGATACAGACGGCGGCGAGGTCGGGAGAGAGAGGGAATGGATAGAGCTCAACGAGACGAACTCGCACGTACCCGAGGCTTGGCGAACGGTGGCCGGACGACGTCGTCCCCTTCCTCTCCGGCGGCGGCGGGTCTCGGGGGTCGTCGGAGATGGCGACTCCGACAGCGATTCGACCGGGCAAAGGCTTGGGCGTGATCAGGAGGATGAGCTGAGCTCTATGGAGGAGTCAGTGGAGCTCGGGGAGGAGTGAATCGGCGGGGAGGCAGAGCTCGGGTGGCGGCGGTGCTCTGGCGAGATTCGAGGCCAGAGGGCCTCTCGGCCGTGGCTCGGGCTCGGGGAGGACGATTGGGAGGAGGAGGAGTGGGTTGATGAGCTCGGGAGAGGCCGGGGAGGGGTATTTATAGGAGGGGGAGGAGCTCGGGCGATCTCTCTGGAACGGCCGGGAACCGGGACACGTCGCCAGTGCCAGGACGCCGCGCTGGCTGGCTGCTTGCGGGCGATGAGACGGGAGCTAGCAGGGGAGTTATGGCGGCCAGTGGCGGGTAGCGGGAGGAAGAGGACGACGGCAGAGCCACTGTGGCCGCACGGGCGCCACAGTGCGCGGATGCCGTGGCGGCCGCCGAGGCCGATTCCGGCGAGGAGAAGAGCCCAGAACGACCAGGTGGAGGAAGGGGAGGATGTCGGCGCACGGAGACAAGCTGTTGCGGCGCGAGGCCGTCGGACGCGACGCCACAGGCACGGGCGCGATGCAGAGCGCGAGATTTGGCGTGCCAGTGCCGTGCTCACCACGGGCATTGGTGCCTAGAGGCCTCGCGAGCCTGGCATTTCTTGTCTGGCACGTCGACCCTCGATCACTTAGCCTCTCCACGCCTCTGGTTCGACTAGGTTCATTCTGAACCGAAGTGTAGCTTCAGCTACAGTCTCTGACAGAAAAATTGAGAGGGATCTAGAGAAAGCATGAGCTGGGTATGGATCCAAAGGAGATGTCTGGGGTGTTCTGCTTTGGAAGGACTATGATCTGGCCAAGTTTGAGAAGATTTGATCAAGATTTGAATATAGTTCATGTACAAGTGCTGCTACTGGACCAGAAGAGAGATGAGCTTGATGCACTCAACTGGTTGATCTCCTGGGGCTGAAATTTGGTGTGGCAGGGTTATTTGGTGAGGAGAAGATGCCATAAAAATTTCAGCTCAATTGGAAACCTCTAGCTGGTACTTCCTTCACAGAGGTTCCAACTGAACAGAAACTTGGCATAATATTGGTGATGAAAATTTGTACTGGACAAGATGATATTTTTGGATATTGTGGAAAGATAGGTTCCCTATTATCTCAGGAAATTTTCTGGGAATTAATTGAGTAGGGAAAATATGAGCTCCTTCACAAATGACCAGTACTGTCCAGAGAGCAAATGGAGTTTTCTGGAATAAACTTTGTACTGGACCATGAGATGTTTTTGGAGATTGTGGGAGTAGATGATGTCAAGAAGGTCTGGGATTAATTTGGGATTTTTCTGATCACCAGAACTATAGGTTGCTGTGTAACCCATAGTGATGACAGATTTTCCCAAGGGAAGAAAATGAATATTTGAGAGAGATAAAGAATTGGAAATTGATCCAGATGGTGAGTGACAAGAATTTTGGCAAGATGCTGAGGACTTTGCATCACTGAGAGGAATTCATAAGTCCAAAGTCAACTGAAAAGGTTCAAAATCCAACCAGATTGCAAATAAAGCCAGAAAGATTTCGAAAAGAAAAAGTTGCCAAAAACCAGGGTGTCACATACAGCACGGCCTCCGCTTCCAGAGTCCATTTCATCGGACCTGCCTTTTTCAAAATCTTGAAAAATGGCAGGGCACGCTCAACAGATCTTGAAATGAACCTACTCAAGGCAGCGACACAGCCGGCAAGACGCCGCACATCCTTGACGCTTTTTGGTGCTCAAATCTGCTCAATTGCCTTGATCTTGTCGGGATTTGCTTCAATTCCTCGTTGAGATACAAAGAATCTGAGAAGTTTGCCGGATGGAACGCCAAACACACACTTCTCGGGGTTGAGCTTCAAATTAATCTTGCGCAAGTTTGCAAATGTTTCTTCTAAATCTTCAATGAGTGTTGATTTGTCCTTGGTCTTGACCACTATATCATCCATATATGCTTCCACATTCCTGTGCAGCTGGGGCTCAAAACCAATCTGGACTGCTCTTGCGAATGTTGAACCGGCACTCTTTAACCCGAAAGGCATACGCACAAAGCAGTATGTGCCACATGGAGTAATGAATGCGGTTTTCTCCTCATCCTCCTTGGCCATGAATATCTGATGGTATCCAGAATACGCATCAAGGAAGGAGTGTAAATCACAGCCAGAAGTAGAGTCTACAATTTGGTCAATGCGCGGCAAGGGGAAAGGATCCTTTGGACATGCTTTGTTGATATCAGTGTAGTCAATACAAAGTCTCCACTTTCTGTTTGCTTTGCGCACCACAACTGGATTTGCCAACCAAGTTGGATGTAGTACACCTCTAACTAAACATGCTGCTTCAAGTTTCTTGATTTCCTCGGCAATGAACTGTTGCTGCTCCAAAGCTTGCTTCCTGACCTTCTGTTTGATGGGCCGAGCGTGGGGACAGATGGCAAGGTGGTGCTCAATTACCTCCCTGGGAACACCGGGGATGTCAGATGGTCGATGCAAACACATCGACATTCGCCCGCAGGAAGGCAACGAGCGCACTTTCCTATTTGCTGTCAAGGGTGGCACTGATGGTGAAGGTACCGTCAGTGCCGTCCTCCCTCGCCGGCACCTTTTTGGTTGCTAGTGAAGTAGCTTTGGATTTCTTACCGGCAGAGCACTCCGGCAAGTTTTCAACAGGTGCGCAGAACTCCGAAGAGGTGCGCTTCCTGGAATCCTTGTCAGAGGTCTTACCGGATTTCTTGCTTTCCTTCTTCTTGGCGGGAGCTGGCACCTTGGCGGCTTCTGCTGCAACCGCATCTCTGTACATTTTATCAACGCAAATAACTGCATCTTTCTTGTCGGAGTTGATGGAAATTACACCCATCGGCCCTGGCATCTTCAACATATTGTAAGCGTAGTGAGACGCTGCCATGAATTTTGCCAAGGCTGGGTGGCCAAGAATTCCATTATATGGCAAGGGGATCTTGACAACGTCAAACACAATCTTTTCTGTTCTGTAATTCAATTCCCCGCCAAACGTCACCGGCAATGTGATCTTTCCCTTAGGCTGGCTTCTTCCCAGGTTTACTCCTTGAAACGTGCCTATTTTCTCGAGTTCCTCGTCGGGAATCTGCAGCCTCTTGATCACTTCAGGAGAAATCAAGTTTAGGCCGGCCCCACCATCAACTAACATTTTCATGACCTGGAGGTTGCGAATTGTTGGGGAAACCAACAACGGCAAACACCCGACCGCGGTTGTGCGATCAGGGTGATCCTCGGCATAAAAAATGATAGGCGTGTGCGACCACTTGAGTGGCTTCTGAGAGCCCATTGCCGGTTCTGCAGCATTAACTTCACGTGCCCACTGCTTAAGCTGGCGGTGAGAGGAGTGCAAAGACGCACCTCCGTCAACGCACATGGCCGCAGTTGCCTTCTGGAATTCCTGTTCGCTGGACTCTCCGTCGTCCTCTTCCTCTTCACTTCCATCATCTTCATCTTTCTTTTCGCGGCCTCTAGCAGGCTTCTCTTTCTGCTGCTTGGCCTTGCCGTGACGGCCTTCTCGACCACCACGGCCCTTTTTGCCAGATCCACCGGCGCCATCTTGACCCTTCTCTTTGTCAAGTTTTTCATATTCAGCCTTCTGTTTCTCAACAAGGTGCTCGACTTGTCGGCACTCTTGGAGATCATGGCCCTTGGTGCTGTGAATCTTGCAGTACGGCCCATCGGACTTGCCGGCCTTCTCGTTTGCCGCCGCCTCCTGGCAAGCGGCGCACACAGCAGCCTCCTTGCCGGAGTTCTCAGTCTTAGATTTCTTGGCGGACTCAGAGTTGCCGGAGCCCTCAACGGCCATAACAGTTTTGCCTTTGTGCTTCCTGTTGCACTTTTGGCCTTTCTTCTTTGGGGTGGCAGCATCATCATCCTCAAAATCTACCTCGGCACCAGCGTCCTCCCCGGGAAGCCTCCTCCCTTCCTCAGCGCGTGCACACTTATCCGCCAACGTATAGAGCTCATTGACGGTCTTGGGCAACTTGACGTTCATCTTTTCCCGCATCCTCTGATTGAGCACGTTTGTATGGAAGGCGGCAATGACGGCTGTGGGGTGCACCTCTGGAATGTTACGGTGCACATGGCTGAACATCTAGATGTACTTGCGCAAGGTTTCACCATCTCTTTGCGGGATTACTTGTAGGTCGCTGGGCTGTCCAGGGGCCTTGTGGCCTCCGGTAAAGGCACCAACAAACTCATTACAGAGATCTGCCCATGAAGAAATGGAGTTTTCCAGCAAGTTCATCAGCGAAGATCTCACGTTGGGCTTCAGCACCAACGGAAAGTAGTTGGCGAGGATTTTCTCATCTCTTCCTCTGGCAGCTTGCACGACAATCATGTAGATGCCCAGAAATTCTGCCGGGTTCAGCTTGCCGTTGTACTTCTCTGGTACTTCTGGCTTGAAGGCCCGGACGGACGGCCATCGGACTTGCTGCAGCTCACGGGTGAAGGCAGGACATCCAACCTCGTAAGGTAGATATCCGCCAACCCCTGGCGCAGGCTCATTAATGATGGGGCCGTTGCCCGTGTCGGATTGACGGCGCGCCTCCCGGTGCCATTCAATGGTGGTGCGGGCATCCTCTACTCGCCTGTCTCGCAGCACTTGCCACTGATCTTGTCGCGCTCGCGGATCCGAAGAGGCCATCGACATCTCGTCGGGCTTAGAAAATCGCTGAGCTTGCCGCGGTTGTTGGCGTTGCTACTGCTGAGACTGTTGCCGCGGAGGTGATTGCACCGTTTGCGCGGCACCGTCAACGCGTCCACCAGTTGGAGCTACTGGTGTGGTTCGCGGACGCCGTGAGGGCCCCGCTTGCTGTGACTTACTGGCCTCGGCAAACCCAATCAAGCTTTGAATGGTGGCTCTCCACTCATCCATCTTTTCTGCCGCCGGAGGGAAGTTTAGCAGCATCTGGGCCCGCGCCATCGCCTCTACTGCTGTGGCTGGCATGGCCGGAAGCGAAGAGCGCGACGTCGCTCTACTCCTGGCAGAGCCAGCAGGAGCACCATCATGGTCTTGCTACTGCGGCACATGATCAGCAGCTGGTTGCCGTGGCGGAGGTGGTGCCTGAGGATCCGAGATTTGATCAACGGGGGTCTTGCCATGAGGTCGCCGCCGCTCAGAGTTGTTGACGCCGCTCGGGATCTCACCGTGCCCATTGTGCGAGGGGCGCGGCGTCTATCCTGAAGCAGCATCCTTGGACACCGCTGTGGCGGGGTCTTGACTCACGCCGGCCCGGGCATTGCTGCTCTAATGGCTGTGTTCGTCGGTGCGGCAAAGAGGAGGAGGACGTCCGTCCGCTCCACCCGCGCCGTCTCGGCTTCGTTCGCTGGAGGATCGAGGGAGTCGACCGCCTCCAGCGCGCTCGTCTCCTGCACCGATCACGGTGGGCATGGCGATCGTGCCACCTGCGCTAGTCGTGCCAACCGCGGTATCCACACCGCCCGCATTGGCTGCGTCGCCTGTGGATACGTGCAGAGGGGCTGTCATTGTGATGCCCTTCTTCTTGGGTGCCATCGACGACGAGGAGGACGATGATGAAGTTGATGAAGCTGACGCGCAATCCACTGATTCAGGTTCGCGCAAGTGATCTCTCCTACCTGGCGCGCCAAAGATGTCGTGGATACGACCATCTATGGGGCCATCTAGCCCCTTGTGGTTTGGCAGGAGAGATGAACGTGCACAAAGAGCAGAATCAATGGAGAACGCAAGGGATTTACCCAGGTTCGGGCCACCGCGAGGTGTAAAACCCTACTCCTGCTTTGGTGTATTGGATGTGTGAAAGCACAAGTACAAGGAGCGCTTCTCCCGGCAAGGCGCAGAGAGAGCAGCTACGCATGCGAGACGTGCTGGTGTTTGAAAAAGGATCCGAATCCCCCTAATTGCTGCCCTTTCCCTCCTTTTATATCTCAAGGGGTTACCACAGTGGCAAAATAGTAATTACATAGTGATTAGATAGCGAACAGTGCTATCATACCTAACTCTGCCAGTTTAGGACAAAAGCATTAAATGCTCCGTTAGGTGTCATGTGGAGAGGTAGTCCCGGCAAGGTCTCTACACCGCTTGCCTAGCTACCTCATACTATTTTGACACACCTTCTGGACGGGTGTCATTAAAGGCAAATCTTCTCCCTACATGCTGACATGTGCCCGAAAAATCCCACCAACCGGCCTGCGTGGTGGACACCTCACCGATTAGCGACTAGCTGCCCGGTGAGGTGGAGCGCTGACGAGCTAGCGAAAGCTTGCCGGCACGAAGCTTGTCGGGTATTCTCCTTGTCGGTTCGGCCTTGCCGGCAAGTAAATGTCTTCATCTTCAGTACTAGTTGAGTGCTCGTTGATGCTTCGTCTTGAGCTTCTCTCTGGTGGCTCCTGCAACTAGGCCTTGAATCTTGGTCTTGGTGGTTTCTGGCAAGCCTTGGCTGGCAGGGAGGCTGCTACTGTCTGTGCATAAGTCAGGGTATAAAATACCCATGTTTTATACACCGACAAACGCCTTAAGCAAGATGACATGATGTAGACAAAGTAAAATCACGCATGAATAAACCCCATCTTTTTACCCTTAATAGCAATGATACATACATGCCATGTCCCTTTCTGTCACTGGGATTGAGCACCGCAAGATCGAACCCATTACAAAGCACCTCTCCCATTACAAGATAAATCAATCTAGCTGTCCAAACCAAATCAATAGATCGGAGAGAAATACGAAGCTATAACAATCATGTATAAAAGAGTTCAGAGAATACTCAAATAATATTCATGGATAATCTGATCATAAACTCACAATTCATCAGATCCCAACAAACACACCGCAAAAAGTGATTACATCGGATAGAACTCCAAGAACATCGAGGAGAACATTGTATTGAAGATCAAAAAGAGAGAAGAAGCCATCTAGCTACTAACTATGGACCCGAAGGTCTGTGGTAAACTACTCACGCATCATTGGAAGGGCAGCAAGGTTGATGTAGAGCCCCTCCGTGATCGATTCCCCCTCCGGCGGTGTGCCGGAAAAGGCCTCCAGATGGGATCTCTCGAGAACAAGAACTTGCGGCGGCAGAAAAAGTATTTCGTGGACTCCTCTGTTGGTTTCCTGATTTTAGAGAATTTATAGAGGTGGAATTAGGTCAAACAGAGCAGAGGTGGGCCCACGAGGCACCAGGGCGCGCCACCCCGCCTGGGGCACGCCCTGGTGGCTCGTGGCCACCTCCTCTGTCTTCTGGCCCTCTCCCAAAGCTTCTAGTGTCTCTTATGTCCAGAAAAAAACTCCAAAAAGTTTCGTGGCATTTGGACTTCATTTGGTACTGATATTCCGGAAAACCAAAAACAGACAAAAAACAGCAACTGGCACTGGGCACTAAGTTAATAGGTTAGTCCCAAAAAATGATATATAATTGCTTGTAAATTTATATAAAACATCCAAGATTGATATTATAACAGCATGGAACAATAAAAAATTATAGATACGTTGGAGACGTATCATTTCTCCCCTCTTAGAAACATATAACATTCTCTCCTCTTGTAAGGTGCATCTCTCTCTCTCTTCCCTTTTTACAAGGAAGAGCTTGTAATGATAAGCTTTGATGTATTCCTCTCTCCCCCTTTGACATCAATTTCCAAGAAGGGAGTTCAAAGTTATTGGTCAAGTGGGTTTGGTCCTTGAGAAACACATCTAGCCATTGAGTGGCTCTAGATGCAAGTAGAGGATAAGAATCATTGAGTGGAGCTGGAGCAGAAAATCTCAAAAAATATTTGACAGAAAACTCCTTAGAGCAGCAAAGTCGGTGACTCCGAGTTGAATCAATTCGGTGGAACCGAGTTGGGTGCAAAGGAATATTTTGTCAACTCAGCTCACTAGGCAATGGAATTCTCACAAAGATTTGCAAAGGATTAACTACGAAGCACAGAAAAGAAAAGAAACAAGGAAATATCTAGATGAAGTTTTTTTTGAAAAAGAAACACTCTAGCAAGAAGAGGAACAAAAAAGAAACACTAGAGAACTTCATCTAGAGGGGTCGGCGACTAGGTCACCTATGTTAGAGTATATTGACTTAGGAGTCAAGTGAGAACACTTGATCATAGGTCATACTCATCGTTAAGCTCAAAATGGGGTTACCATTTTTTCTTTTAAGCATTTCAATGTATTCACATCTTGTTGAGTTGCTTTAGCTCATGTCTTTGAGTAAAGCTTCTCTAAGGTGTGAGAACTTACATTGGGATTTGGTGGTGATGTCCATCATGTAGTTGAACTTGAAGTGGATGCTCATGAGTTGTAGTTGGGAGCGATCCTATCATTTGTAGTTCATCTTCCTACATGAGTTGGATTTGCAGGGAACAACATGTATATCCAAAATGACAAGAATGAAGCATAACTAAAAAGTTGTCAAAGGATATGTTTAGGTTGTCTCGTTCCTTGTCCCACCAATAATTGTTGATACTTGGGTTATACAAGATTGCTTATGATAAGAGTGAGATGCAATCTTGTGACATGAGGCTTGTCAAGTACCTACAAAAGGTTAGATACAATACTAGGGAGCAAAATGTCCAAGATATAAAATGATCATGGAAGTATCATGGATTAGTCAAGAATGCTCATGCCCTTGTATGCATCCACATGAACCTCTAGTTCATGTTTGAAGCATCAATGATGTTCAACTCACTCCTCAAGTGGCAAAACACCTTCTCATCAAGAGGTTTGGTGAAGATATCTGCCAATTGCTTGTCGGTACGAACATGTTTAAGGTCAATGTCACCTTTCTCAACATGATCTCAAATGAGGTGGTGACGAACCTCAATATGCTTAGTTCGAGAATGTTGCACGGGATTGTGTGCAATCTTATTAGCACTCTCATTGTCACATAGTAGTGGTACATGTCTCACATGCACACCATAGTCTTTAAGAGTTTGTGTCATTCATAGTAATTGAGCACAACATGATCCCGCGGCAATGTATTCCACTTCGGCGGTAGATAGAGATACCGAGTTTTGTTTCTTGGAGGACCAAGACACAAGAGATCTACCAAGAAATTGACATGTACCCGAAGTGGATTTTCTATCAACCTTGTCTCCGGCATAGTCCGAATTGGAATAGCCAACAAGATTGAAAGAAGATCATTTGGGATACCAAATGCCAAAGTTTGGTGTATGTAACAAGTATCTCACAATTCTTTTCACGACCTTAAGGTGACACTCTTTTGGTGCCGCTTGGTATCGTGCACACATGCACACACTTAGCATAATGTCGGGGCGGGAGGCACATAGATATAGCAATGACCCAATCATAGATCGATAAACCTTTTGATCAACCGGTTTGCCATCCTTGGTCAAGTCAAGATGTCCACTCGTGGGCATTGGAGTTTTCATACCTTTACTTTGTTGCATGTTGAACTTCTTGAATAAGTCCTTAGTATACTTTGTTTGAGAAACAAAGGTACCCTCCTTAGTTTGCTTGATTTGCAAACCAAGAAAGAATTTGAGTTCACACATCATAGACATCTCATACTTTTCCGACATCAACCTTCCAAACTTTTCACTAAAAGAGGGGTTAGTAGATCCAAAGATAATGTCATCAACATAAATTTGGCATACAAATAATTCTCCATTAACCCTCTTAGTGAACAAAGTTGAATCAATTTTCCCAATTTCAAAACCTTTTTCAAGAAGAAACTTTGTCAAGCATTTGTACCAAGCTCTAGGGGCTTGTTTAAGACCATAAAGAGCTTTACGAAGTTTGTAAACATGATTAGGTTTATTGGGATTAACAAAGCCGGGAGGTTGTTTAACATATACTTCCTCCTCAATTTCACCATTTAAGAAAGCACTTTTAATATCCATTTGGTAAAGAGTGATATCATGGTGATTGGCATAAGCAAGTAAAATGCGAATGGACCAACGGGGGCATAGGTCTCACCATAGTCCATACCTTCGACTTGTGTGTAACCTTGTGCTACGAGACGAGCTTTGTTGCGTACAACTTGTCCATCTTCATCTTGCTTATTCCGAAATACCCATTTGGTTCCAATGATGTTTTGCTCATCTTTAGGCTTCTCAACCAATGTCCAAACTTGGTTCCTCTCAAAGTTGTGTAGCTCCTCGTGCATTGCATTCACCCAATCGGGGTCCTTGAGAGCTTCTTCTACCTTCAAGGGTTCAACACAAGAGATGAATGAGTAATGCTCACAAAAGTTAGCTAAACGAGATTTAGAGCTAGTGATTCTCCCGGATTGGATATCTCCAAGTATTTGTTCGATGGGATGATTCTTGTCGATTCTTGCTCTAACTCGAGGTTGCTTTTGCTTGGGTTGTAGTGAGGCTTCCTCATCATCATCTTCTTCTTCTTCGTTGATGTTGTCATTGTTCGCTTGTGGAGGTGGAGAAGGAGGTTGAGGTGGATCATCTTGTTTCACTTCCTCATTCCCTTCATCTTGACGTGTTCCACTTGTGGATGCCTCCATATCAACTTGTTGTTCACCTTGGCGTGAAGTTGGGGCTTCCACTTGAATAGATGAGGTACTCTCCTTTACTTCCACGGGGTGAATCTTGCCAATGGAAAAGTCTTGGATTGCTTCCGATGGTTCTTGATCTCTTACATCAATTGGAAATTGCTCGACTTGCGAGCCGTTAGTCTCAGCAAACTTCACATCTACCGTCTCTTCAACTTTTCGAGTGAAGTTGTTGTAGACACGGTAAGTGTGAGAGTTCAATCCGTAACCGAGTAGAAAACCTTCATGAGATTTAGGAGCAAACTTTGAACGACGATGCTTATCAAGAATGTAACATTTTGAGCCAAATACTCGAAAGTATCCAACTTGTGGTTTGTTACCGGTGAGCAATTCATACGCCGTTTTTCCAAGAAGCTTGTGGAGGTAGAGTCGATTTGTCGCATGACAAGCTGTTTCAACTACTTCCACCCAAAAGTGTTTTGGCGTCTTGTATTCATCAAGCATTGTTCTTGCCATCTCAATAAGAGTCCGGTTCTTCCTCTCAACAACTCCATTTTGTTGAGGTGTGTACGTAGCTGAGAACTCATGTGAAATACCCTCCTCATCAAGAAAGGTGTCCACATTGGCGTTCTTGAACTCCATTTCGTTGTCACTCCGAACCTTCTTGATCTTCACTTCAAATTGATTTTGGGCCTTTCTTGCGAAGTTCTTGAAGATCTTTTGTACCTGTGATTTGTCATCGAGAAAGAACACCCACGTAAATCTAGAAAAATCATCAACAATGACCAAACCGAAAGAGTTACCACCAAGACTCTTATAGGAGTTGGGACCACAAAGATCCATATGAAGTAGCTCGAGTGGTCTCCTTGTGGTCATAACGTTCTTCACGGGATGGCTTCCTCCAACTTGTTTTCCTACTTGACAAGCACTACAAAGTCGATCCTTGTCAAATATAACATCTTTCACACTAAGAATGTGATCTCCTTTAACAAGTTTATCAAGGTTACGCATGCCAACATGTCCAAGTCTCATATGCCATAACCAACCTTTAGAGGATTTAGCAATTAAACATGTACGAGGTTGGGCTCTCTTAGTGAAATCAACAATGTATAGATCACCTCTACGGATGCCGGTAAAGACCATATTATGATTATCTCGATGAAACACTTGGCAATCTACTTCGGTAAATAGAACATTGAAACCAAAATCGGCTAGTCTAGATACGGAAAGAAGATTGTAACCAAGAGATTCAACAAGCATAACATTTTGAATGGAGCTATCATTGGATATGGCCACCTTACCAAGGCCAAGTACCTTACCCTTGGAGTTGTCTCCAAAAGTCACATACTTGCGTGGACCATCATTTTTAGCAAGCTCACGAAACCTGTCTCTATCTTCGGTCATGTGATCGGTACATCCACTATCAAGAATCCACTCTTTTCCTCTGGCCATGTAATCTCAAAGATTTGCAATAAGACTAAGATTCCTCATGGTCTTCTCAAATTCAATATCAAATTCTTCGTCCTCATCATAATAGCCATGCCCAACAACATCATTATCAACATGTATATGATCATCACCTAGGGGAATGAATTCATTAGTTTCATGATCATGACAATGTGTTCAAGTTTATGAATTCGAATAGCTTCCGTGATAATGTTACTAATAGTTCCAACATTTCCTTTAGCACGCATAAGATCACGAAGCTCAAACAAGCAATCATCAAAGTTAGGATCATTAGGACTCATCTTGTGAAAAGCAATAGTCTTATGAAGAATCTCATCAAGATTCTTTAAAGAGTAATCGGGATATTGCTTTTCCAAATCATGCCATAGGGTATAAGCACAACCAAAGTTTTGCATACAACGAAGCACAATTTTAGGTAATCCTCTAATGATAAGATTGGCGGTTCTAAGATTATGAAGCATGTCAACTTCCTCTTCATGAGTATGATGCAAGGGATCAATAGGAGGCACATAAGGATTGTGAATATACTTGCTCAAGTTAAATTCATCAAAGATATCAAGCATCTCATTCATCCAAACGTTGTAATACTCCCCATTGAGAATAGGCACTCTACGTCTAAGACTCCCCAAAGTAGACACATCCATCTCCCTCCAATGGTGATTAAACCAAAGCAATGGAGACCAAAGCTCTGATACCAATTGTGGGGTCGGGGAGATAGGTCTAGAGGGGGGGGTGAATAGACACTTAACCAAAGGTGCAGTTTTTTAGTTTATCTTGGAACTTAGGCAGATTTTGGCACAAGTTAAGATAGCACCAATACTCCCTACACATGCATATCTAGAGATTGAGCAGCGGAAATAGTAAAGCATACAAGTGTACGGAAAGTAAAGGGGTAGAGTATGGAAGATCAAACGCAATGAAGACACGGTGGTTTTTGGTGTGGTTCCGATAGGTGGTGCTATCGTACGTCCACGTTGATGGAGGCTTCAACCCATGGAGGGTAATGGCTGCGCGAGTCCACGGAGGGCTCCACCCACGAAGGGTCCACGAAGAAGCAACCTTGCCTATTCCACCATGGCTTATGTCCATGAAGGACTAGCCTCACTCGGGGTAGATCTTCACGAAGTACGCGATCTCCTTGTAGGAGATATGCCCTAGAGGCAATAATAAATGTTATTATTTATCTCCATGTTTGTAGTTAAGTTTATATTCCGTGCTATAACTGCTATGGTTCTCAAGTCTGCAATAACCATGAGGCTCGGAGGAAGACTCATATGCACGTGTGGAATAATAAATGGTAAAATGTATTCCTAGTCTAGCCTCTAAGACAAGCTCAAGTGTTGCATGATGGTCCTGTTTTCCTGATCATGGGCATGTCTATGCCGGCAATTTTGAGGGCACAATGTTAGGAGAACACTTGTGTTGAATCGACCCGAATTGATGTTATGCTATGAGATACATTCATCACAAGTTAATGGTTAATAACACGGAGAAGTTAACGTTTGCATAATTCCTTAGACCATGATAGTATCGAGTTTCTTCATGCTTGCTTCATGAACTTTGGGGTTTGTTAAACGTCATCCGTAAATGGGTGGCTATTACGGCGGCTTACGGGTTCATGGAAAAGTATGTCAAGTAACTTGATAGCTCAAGATTGGGATTTGCTCCTCCGACGATGGAGAGATATCTCTGGGACCTCTCGGTGTTACGGTATCCACCATCGTCTGGCCAGACACATTGTGATTTGATAACAGGGATGCCGGAACACGGGAACGAGAAAAGAGAACAAAACCGGTAACGAGGTAACTGGCATTGTGGACAAGTGTTGATCCACGGGGATGCCGATGTTTCTCACCTCGGGTATTTGTAACATATCGCAAAGCAACAGGAATAGCACACGGCAACTCGAGGTTCACTCGAATATTTATTCGTGTGGGTATAGGGGTCAATATGGGTGTCCACGGCTCCGATGTTGATCATTGATCGGAAAGAGTTCCGGTCATGTCTATACTTCACCGAACCTATAGGGTCACATGCTTAAGGGTCATCTATCTGCTGAATACTAGACAAGGAGTCTGAGAGAAAATCACCGAAAAAGTTTCGGACGAAACGGAAACGTTCCGGAGAGGACACCGGAATAGTTCCGGTAAAACTGAAAAGTTGTTTCAGGGGATACCATTAAGTCAAATTGGTTTCGGCACACGCCTAGAAATTCTTGGAGGATGCCAGAAGTGTTCTGGAAACTTCTGGGAATTTTTCGGGATAAAAACCAGAAATGTTCCGAAGCAGCCGGAACCGATTTGGTTGCTTTTCGCAGATGAAATTTACTAATCCGAAATTGTTTTGAAACGCGTCCAAAATCATTTGTGTGGGTATTGGAATTATTCTTAGACCCACAGAAATATTTTCGGATTTAACGGTCGCGGAAAATTGGTTCCGTGAATAGTAAAAATCACTTTCTGGATATTTTTTTGGAAAGCCACCTTTTGGGATATTTCCCAAAAGGCTTCTTGAAGGGAGTGGGGAGCAAGGAACCCCCATGTGGGGGGGGCCCTTGTGGTGGCCGGCCAAGATGGAGCTCCTCCATGGAGCTCCACTTGCCTTCCTTTTATTCCCTTGAAGAGAATCCATGTGATGGGTTTTTTGGACATTTTTCCCATATGGCTTTCCTATAAATAGAGGTGGAGGGGTGCTCTCCAAACCTCATGCTTGCTCTCATACACATTCCATGCTCGTCTGGCTCTCTCTCTCCCTCCCACAAAAAGAGTTTCGTAGAACCGAAAGGTTGTTTGGGTTCCGGTGGGAACTAGTTCTGGACGGCGAAGCCCTGCCGGATAGATGACACCGTATGTGTGCAACTCTGTAGAGAGATCGTATTTTCGGTCTTAGTTCGAGAGTGCCTCCCGAAGGGCTGTCTGAGTTACTTTCTGAGTTTTGGGGGGTCCTCCCGAAGGGCTATCCGAGTGACCGTCCGAGTTTCAAGGGTCCTCCCGAAGGGCTGTCCGAGGATCCGTCCGGTGGGACTATCCGAGGGACTGTCCTGAGGCCTCCCGAAGGGCTGCCCGGAGATCCGTCCGGTGAGCTGACGAGGGAGTACATCCTCGTGGTTGGGAGGTTGTAAAATCCTAGCTGCGGGGATCTGCACCGCCGATCGTCATCGACTCTACTTCCGCTGTGCTACGAGTCGGTAACGAAAAAGATCAAACCTTGTATGCAGTCTCGATAGTGGTCCTGGGCTGGTGCGTAGGTCAGAAATTTTTTGTTTTCTGCTGCGTTCCCCTACAGTGGCATCATGAGCCGTGCTATGCGTAGATGCTGGTTATGATCTAGAATACATAGAGATGTATGGGTATTGCACAATATAATTTGTAGTAGATGAGTTCTACTGCTGATAATTATTTGTGCGGGTAGGAGATGAAATCTGTTACCCGATGTGCTTGTTGCTTCCCTGGAATTTGCATATTTCTGATCTTGATAACAGCATGGTGGAGTTTCAAAGTTCTGGCAATCCGCGATCCTGATTGATCAACGAAGTGCTAACAGTTCTTTGAATTCCACCATAGTTAAAAAGAAAGATGAAATTTCGCAGACGAAAGGGCAATGCAGATATGATCTGCACGGGGGTCATGCGTATGACGAAGTTCAGTATGGGGCTTGAGATTTTATTATCTCGTGTTTCATACACCCCGTAAAGTTAATCTAGCGACTTGAATAATCATACTTGATGATGGACGTTGGTAGCTTCGGTTTGCTTCGAAACCTTAGAAGCCACGTAAAATAAAATTTTGCATAAACCGATTAGAGGCGTCTAACTTGGTTTTGCAGGATGGTTTGCATGTGCATGTGATGTGGTATAGCAGTGCTCATATTAATTTGATTATGTATGAGATAACTCTATGATGTAAATTAATTAACATGACCTGCGTGTCATGATTCGGCATGATGGCTGGAGCCATATGATTGTCACTTTAATGACCTGCGTGTCAACCTTAAGTAATGCACTTATTTTATTAGCTATAGAGATAGCAATATTATCTGGTGCATCGACAAGGTGGTGGCAAACTTCGCGAAGGTGAACACCGACGCGAATGCCGAAGACGAAGAAATACAAGACTTCTCCGTCAGAAAGGGCTATACCATATCATGCTATTATGAATTGCCTGAGATGTTTATCCCTTATGATGCACCCTCTTTGATTGTGCGGTAGTCGCTTTTTATTAGGGTGATCTCTCACAAAAATATCAAGTAGTTAGAGTTCTCCCAAGTGTAGCACCGTCACGGCACCTATCTCTTCGAGGTATCACATGGATACATGGGTACGAACGATTAGAGAAGTGTGAGGCGGGTGAGTTGAGACCTTGCATCGAGATCACTTGGTTGTCTTGACGTTCAGGCATGAAAGTCATGAGCTCAGAACACGCGCATCGAAAGATGAACAAGAGTCACATAGAGATGTGATTGGCAAGTTGGCCTACCGATTACAATTCTCGTCACTTGAGATGGATACATCCTTGGCGTTGAATTGTAATATGGGTCTTGTATCACTCACAATCAATTATGAGAGATATTGATTTGAGTGGGAGCGCACTTTAGAATTAACTTGTTTAATTCTCTATGCAATTAATTATGAACTTTGTCTAAAAGTGTAATTTGCATAATAGTTGTAGAATAATGGCTCGCGTTTCACCTTCCCTGTTAAAATTGAATACGCTGTTAAATATCTGGTTAAAACTTTACGGTTGGTAACGTAATGTGAGGATTGTCCTCAAGAGTGTCGAGAAGGACTTTGTCCTATCGCATGCTTTCGGTATTCTCCCGCTAATGCTATGGATAATGTGACTCTCGTCCTTCGATCGAAAAGCTAGAATTCTGTTACGGTCAAGTGAAATATGTTTGCTTCCCTGAGACCCGAACTTCAAAAGTTTGGGATAGCTATGTGATATTCATGAAACTGAAAATCATTTTTTAGACACAAACAAAGGCTAAAAGATATGTGATATCCAAAGCAATGTTTGTTTTGCAAACTATTAGTAAAAGTGTTTACTATGCATTTGACTAATAACAGAGGGATCCAGTAGAACGCCTGTCATATGATGAAGGTGAATAAAACAACAACTTAAAGGAAATGTCCAAAGGGTGTTAGTGTGACTTACACGCCTAGGAAGTCCGGGGCTAATGCCACTCTTAAGTTGGATGCTTCTTCTGAGAGTAGAAGAAATACTGAAAGTTAAACTGCTAGAAGTATAAAGGCAAAAAGAGTGAAAACTGGAATATCCAGCTCATGTATGAATGTCATACGAGTTATAGATGTATGGAAGGCTGGTCAAAGAAATAGTTCTGGGGAATTATGATTAAACATGTTAATCACTAATTCTTGGGTATTGTGAGTTGATCACAAAAGATACCCGCTCGATTGCATTCGGCTGCGACTCGATGCAAGGACTACTACGGCCTAAAAGACTTACCGGAGTGAGGTTTAGATATGCGCTGGGAACATAGTAAAAGTTGCTATACTCGGTACATTACCTATGTATTTATTTTCATAATTCATTTTAGAGTTTTTATACACTCTAGCCCATTGCATAAAGTATCTTGCAAGAAGGTTGTTCATAAGAGAACTTTTGATGTTCGGTGTTGTGAATAACATAAGGGCCATGCTTCCATCATGGATGGGATGTATGTTATGAATATTGATAATAATATATTACCTCCAAATTTACTTTCATAAATCATTTTAGAGTTTTATACACTCTAGCCCATTTGCATAATGTTTGTTGCAAGGGTGTTGTTCATAAAAGAACAATTGTTGTTCGGGATTATGAATAACATAAGGGCCATACTTCCATCAACGATGGAACGTATGTTATGAATATTGATGGTAATATGATACATCCATAACACTGACGCTAAATGTCGCAAGACTAAAAGAATACCACACAAGTGTGGCACTGCATTTGGTCACATTGGAGAAACCCGCATGGAAAAATTCCATTATGATGGATTTTGAAGTCGTTTGATTTTGAATCATCTGACACTTGCAACTTTCCTCCAAAAAGTGAAGTGACCGAAATACCGTTCGTAGGCCATAAGGAACGAGCAACGAACTTATTGGTGATCATACATTTTGATGTGTGTAGTCCGATAAATGTTGTTGAAAACAGCGGATTTGTCTATCTTCAAAAATGACTCAAGTAGATATATGGATATTTACTTGATGAGATGTAAGTCTGGATCTTTTGAAATCATTCGTAAGGTTTTCAACATGAAGTAGAAATTATTGTAACAAGAAAGATTATGTTTCTGCAAACTAGATTGCAGAAAGGAATATTTGAGTTACAAGTTTAGCGAATGTCTGATGAGTTGTGAAAAGAGTTTCATAACTTACACCTCCCGGAACACCACTGTGAGTGGGATGTCCGTGAAGATGTATTCAAACCATTTATGACATGGTAAGATCAAAGATGACATAAATCAATTTGCCATTATCACTTTTAAAGTAATACTTTAGAGACTGCGGTTTTTACACTCAAAAGAGCACCATCAGGTCTGTTGAAATGATGCCATGGTATGGTACACCCAACCATGTTGCATCTTTTCTTAAACATTTGGAATATGGGGCTTGTGTAAAAGGTTACAAACCTATTCCAAATCATACAAGAGCTACTTTGTAGGTTATCCCAAGACGTTGGGTATTCCCCCACCACAATACCGAGGCAATAGGTTTTGCCACAAAACGGTATGCTTTTAAAGAGAATGGTTCTTGCAAAAAGGTGAGTGGGAGGACAGTGTAACTCGACGAGATAACAGTATCTTCGTCATCATATCAAAGGAAAGGAACCTTGGAAGTGATTTCAGAGTTTCCTACTGCGACTGATACGGAAGCCTCTACATGAGATGTATGGACTTCGATCGAACTTGCAGCTGAACGACGTAGGCAAAACTCGTGCAAACCTCTCAGGTGCGCAAACGAGATATTGTTGTTAGACAATAGTATACCTACGATACACAAGGAAGCATTGATGGGCCCTGACTCCGAAATTGGCTAAATGCCAATACAATCCGAGATAGTTTCCATATAAGTGATTCAAGATTAAAATCTTGTTACACCTTTCGGAAGACTTAGAGTCTAACGAATATTTATGGAACTATAAACTGATGTGGATAAAAAGTTTTATCCACAAAGCTCGACTTGTTGCAATAACAATTTCAAGGAGTTGACTACGATGAGATTGTCTCACCGTAGCGATGCTAAAAGTCGGTTCGGGTTAAACTAGCAATTAATACATATTTCAACATGAGATATGAAACATGGATGCCAAAAGGATTTCCATCTGATGGAAATGCAACCTAGGACTTGTATGTGATACAGTCCAAAGTATTTTTTCGATCCAGAGGATGCTAGTAAGTATGCAAACTTCAGAGTTCCAGCGATGGATAGAAGAGAGCAAAAGGGAGTTGGAATCTTCAATTTTGATGAAACAGTCAAAGGAGTTTGATTTCATCAATGGATAACGAAGATGCTTGTGGCTTCAAGAAAGTAAGTGGGAGCATAATAATATTTCTAAAAACTTTGTGTGCTTGACACATTGTTGATTGGAAATAATATAAATTTCTTGACACGAATTAGGACTTCATTGAAAATAGTTTCCGATGATGTGCTTGGGCTAAATAGCCTTGACATTAGGCATATTTATCTGCGAGATAGAATTGCCTAATAGGCTAAAGCCAAAAATACATATTGACAAAATGCTAAAACTTTTTAGCATTAAAACGCCAAGGAGTGATTCTTGCCGAAGTCACATGGAAAGAGTTTTGCAAGACTCGGTGTCCCAAAACACTGATGAGCAAAATACATGATGGAGATTTCACACACTCTTGCGTTTGGATTAATCATATATTCCATGGTATGTAAGACAACCAGATATGTCCGATACTCCCAAGGTGTTGCGAGTATAGATACCAAAGTGATCAAAAGTACTGATCATGGGACAACAGTGAAAAAGGGTCATTAAGTACTAAAGTAGCACTGATGACATGTTTTCTCGCAAGCGGAGATCATGAAGAGTTCGTTGTAAAAGGTTACATCGATACAGTCTTCATCATTTCTCCATGCGATTTTTGATTTAAAGTTAAGGGTTTTGTGTAACACACAATATGGTGGCACAGTACTTGGAAATTGTTCCAAACAAGTTACTGTGGCAAATTCTATAACAAAGGCTAAGTATGTTGCCGCTTTCGAAGCGACAAAGAAGATGTTGAATCATACAGTTCGTTCATGAACTTAGTATGATTCCAAGATGGCTTTGGTCAATGGAACACTATTGAAGATAGTTGCTCCATAGCTCAGTCTGAGGAATCAAGGTTTGACCAGTGATTCACATATATACGAAGCCAAGTCCACACAAAATATGAATTTTGTGAAAGCGTGAAAACGCGAGGACATGCAAAGATACACACGGAACTGCAGTTGTCAGATCCGTTGGACATCAGGCTATACCACATGCGAAGCATTTTTACACCGGTATGCCATAGGTGTAATGTGCATTAGCATTGACTAGATTATTGACTCTAGTGCAAGTGGGAGTCTGTAGGAGATATGGCCTAGAGGCAATAATAAATGTTATTATTTATCTCCATGTTTGTAGTTAAGTTTATATTCCGTGCTATAACTGCTATGGTTCTCGAGTCTGCAATAACCACGAGGCTCGGAGGAAGACTCATATGCACGTGTGGAATAATAAACGGTAAAATGTATTCCTAGTATAGCCTCTAAGACTAGCTCAAGTGTTGCATGATGGTCCTATTTTCCTGATCATGGGCATGTCTATGCTGGCAATTTTGAGGGCACAATGTCAGGAGAACACTTGTGTTGAATCGACCCGAATTGATGTTATGCTATGAGATACATTCGTCACAAGTTAATGGTTAATAACACAGAGAAGTTAACGTTTGCATAATTCCTTAGACCATGAGAGTATCGAGTTTCTTCATGCTTGCTTCATGAACTTTGGGGTTTGTTAAACGTCATCCATAAATGGGTGGCTATTACGGCGGCTTACGAGTTCATGGAAAAGTATGTCAAGTAACTTGATAGCTCAAGATTGGGATTTGCTCCTCCGACGATGGAGAGATATCTCTGGGCCCTCTCGGTGTTACGGTATCCACCATCGTCTGGCCAGACACATTGTGATTTGATCACAGGGATGCCGGAACACGGGAAGGAGAAAAGAGAACAAAACCGGTAACGAGGTAACTGGCATTGTGGACAAGTGTTGATCCACGGGGATGCCGATGTTTCTCACCTCGGGTATTTGTAACATATCGCGAAGCAACAGGAATAGCACACGACAACTGGAGGTTCACTCGAATATTTATTCGTGTGGGTATAGGGGTCAATATGGGTGTCCACGGCTCCAATGTTGATCATTGATCGGAAAGAGTTCTGGTCATGTCTATACTTCACCGAACCTATAGGATCACATGCTTAAGGGTCATCTATCTACAGAATACTAGACAAGGAGTCTGAGAGAAAATCACCGAAAAAGTTTCGGACGAAACGGAAACATTCCGGAGAGGACACCGGAATAGTTCCGGTAAAACTGAAAAGTTGTTTCAAGGGATACCATTAAGTCAAATTGGTTTTGGCACACGCCTGGAAATTCTTGGAGGATGCCAGAAGTGTTCTGGAAACTTCTGGGAATTTTCCGGGATTAAAACCGGAAATGTTCCGGAGCAGCCGGAACCGATTTGGTTGCTTTTCGCAGATGAAATTTACTAATCCGAAATTGTTTCAGAACGCGTCCAAAATCATTTGTGTGGGTACTGGAATTATTCTAAGACCCACGGAAATATTTTCGGATTTAACGGTCGCGGAAAATTGGTTCCGTGAATAGTAAAAATCACTTTATGGATATTTTTTTGGAAAGCCACCTTTTGGGATATTTCCCAAAAGGCTTCTAGAAGGGAGTGGGGAGCAAGGAACCCCCATGTGGGGGGCCCCCTTGTGGTGGCCGGCCAAGATGGAGCTCCTCCATGGAGCTCCACTTGCCTTCCTTTTATGCCCTTGAAGAGAATCCATGTGATGGGTTTTTTGGACATTTTTCCCATATGACTTTCCTATAAATAGAGGTGGAGGGGTGCTATCCAAGCCTCATGCTTGCTCTCATACACATGACATGCTCGTCTGGCTCTCTCTCTCCCTCCCACGAAAAGAGTTTCGTAGAGCCGAAAGGCTGTCTGGGTTCTGGTGGGAACTAGTTCTGGACGGCGAAGCCCTGCCGGATAGATGACACCGTATGTGTGCAACTCTGTAGAGAGATCGTATTTTTGGTCTTAGTTCGAGAGTGCCTCCCGAAGGGCTGTTCGAGTTACTGTCCGAGTTCCGGGGGTCCTCCCGAAGGGCTGTCCGAGTGACCGTCCGAGTTTCGAGGGTCCTCCTGAAGGGCTGTCCGAGGATCCGTCCGGTGGGACTATCCGAGGGACTGTGCCGAGGCCTCCCAAAGGGTTGCCCGGAGATCCGTCCGGTGAGTTCACGAGGGAGTACATCCTCGCGGTTGGGAGGTTGTAAAATCCTAGCTGCGGGGATCTGCACCGCCGATCGTCATCGACTCTACTTCCGCTGCGCTACGAGTCGGTAACGAAAAAGATCAAACCTTGTATGCAGTCTCCATAGTGGTCCTGGGCTGGTGCGTAGGTTGGAAATTTTTTGTTTTCTGCTGCGTTCCCCTACACTCCATGCCCTTACAAACTTCTTGGTTCAACTCCACATCTTGTCGGAGGCTCCCAAGCGACACCTAACCAATCTAGGAGACACCACTCTCCAAAAGGTAATAGACGGTGTGTTCATGATGAACTCCTTGCTCTTGTGCTTCAAGTGATAGTCTCCCCAACACTCAACTCTCTCTCACAGATTTTGCTATGGTGGAAGAAGGATTTGAGTCGAAAGCAACTTGGGGAAGGCTAGAAATCAAGGTTCAAATGGTAGGAATGGAATCTCTTGATCTCAACACATGAGTAGGTGGTTCTCTCTCGGAAAATGAATGGTGGAAGTGTAGGCATGTTCTGATGGCTCTCTTACTTGGTAAGAGGGTGGTGGAGGGGTATATATAGCCTCCACACGAAATCCAACCGTTACACACTTTTGACCCAACTCGGTGGCACCGATCAGAAATCTCGGTGGCACCGACCTGTGTAAATGATATGCACATTAGGAATCTCGGTGGGACCGAACTGGAACAACTCGGAGGGACCGATGTGCAATGGCTAGGGCAAACCTCATCTCGGTGGCACCGACTGCATCAACTCGGTGGGACTGAAGTGAAGCAATAAGGCAACAGAGAGTTGGCAAGCCATCTCAGTGGTACTGATTGCAAATCTCGGTGGGACCGAAATAATTGCAACTAGTAACAGAGAGTTGGCAAGGCCATCTCGGTGGGACCGAGATCCATATCGGTGAATCCGATTTGTTAGGGTTTGGCTGTGGCTAAGTCCAGATGAACTCGGTGGCTCTAGATAGGAATGATTCAGTGGGACCGAGTTGGAATGTTGGTTTTGGACATATTTGGATGGAGAAAGTGGTTGAGGGTTTTGGAGCAATGTCACTAAGCATTTGAGCAAAAAGATCATTAAGCAACACCTCATCCCCTTTTAATAGTATTGGCTTTCCTATGGACTCAATGTGATCTTGGATCACTTAACAAAAATGTAGAGTCTTGAGCTTTTGCCAATCCATGTCCTTAGCATTTTGAAGGGTTCCACATCTTTTTGTCCTTGCCACGCCATTGTTGAACTTGTCTGAAATTCACTAGATAGAGGCATTAGTCCAACAACATGTAGGTTGGCATAAATTACCAAAACCACCAAGGGAGCAAATGTGCTTTCAGTTGACAATGATGTCGGTCCCAGATATCAGCAAGGTGGATATGAGTAAAAAAATTGAGGGGTGGATATGAGTAGTAAGGAGGCACTTGCTTGCGTTCGGCAGTGGACCTGGTGGGTCCCTACTGTCATAATCTCAAGTACTGTGGCACCCCGGCTCAGAGAGACCGGAACACCCCGTATTCCAGCCCAGAGATCAAGTCTTCTGGAATACGGTACTGCTTGGCATAGAACAAATCAGCTCTTTATTACAAATACTCGGGGTACAAGGGTCCGATATAACAAAGGTTACAGGGGCACGGCGACAGTTCGCCTGCTAAGGTAGCTCTATGCTAGCAGCGGAACAACTCGTAGCGGAATAAATTCTAGCAGCGGAACAGCAGCGACGGTGATGAACTCCACTCCGCAGGGACTCTGGCTGGGACGTATCCTAGAGCGCAACCTCGGGATCCTCGACAAACAAGCAATCACGGCATGACCTGCAATCTGGCATGACACGCCAGGTGAGTACTTTGAATGTACTCGCAAGCTCACAGTAACCAAAGCAATGAAGACATACAACAAGATGGCATTTACAGGTTAATTATCCATGATGAACATGATACTACTAGAACAACATGAGCATGGCAACAATATGAGCATGGAAACAGCATGAGCATGGCAACAACATGAGCATGGCAACAACATGAGCATGGCAAGTACATATAATTCATGATATGAACAAGATGATACTAGCACTAGCATGCAAAGGGGGTCGACGTTTAAGGTCTCGTGGACCAACTTACTCTGCTCGGAGGTTACCTCGTAACCACCAACTTACCGTCGTGATCATCACACGATCACCTCAGGATCAACCAAGCTCGGTATCAACTATACCATCGTGATCATCTCATGACCAGACGGAGCTTGATATCTACCTGTGATCATCGCATGACCACATAAAGATCAACCAACTTGTTTTCCCATCGAACCGGGGTTGTTTATTATTCAGGTTAATATTTCTGTTGACCCATAGTGTGACCTACTACGAACTGTGTCCATGACCGAGGACGCGGCTATCGATAGATTATACACTCTGCAGAGGTTAGTACACTGTACCCACACTACGGAACTCATGGCCTCGTGCTCCCATTCGGGTGGACCAATGACATTCCGACAAAACCAATCTATTGCATGACACTCTCCCGGCCACTCCGACAAAATCCCCTTTGGGCTATGTCCTGGGTTGCTCCTGATGTCAACTCGTGACATCCGCCACCTTTGTGGCCGCCACCGTCGTGGCCAAAACATAACATTGTCCCAAACGGGGACCTCGGATATCCTTACAACTCGAGCACTCAAGGCTTATGGCCGCCCACCGGGCCAGGGTAGCGCGCGCACATAACCTTCCCTAGTTGGAGGCACCGGCGAAAGGCATGACAATAGACCGCATTAGGGCCTCCCCATCCAGGCAAGTGTGGTTGCACTGGTGAGCTCGATTCAGTGGCACCATGACTCAGCCAACAGATTTGTTCAAGTTCGATTAATGTCAGGTTCAACTTGAATGGTGATGAGCTGAGTCACAATAATATAGCATGATGAAATAACAATGCAGATGAGCATGATATCAACGCAACCATGGATGGGCAACATAACCATGTAACATCATAATGATAAATCATTTAGTCTACGGGATGCAAATGAGCATGGCATAAAGATGATCATGAATATTACAAGTATTTTCAGATCATACCGTAACTACTCATGTGAGCATAACATTATCGCTAGCATCGGAAATAATTATAAGAATAAAACATGATAAGAATATCCTTAGCAATTAATCATATCACTTACTAGATGAAAATGAACATGGCATAAGCAATGAGCATGGATTCACAAACATATTCGAAGCATTCACAAAACAATTAAATGAGCAAACAATCATTAAATATTCAAGTGGAAACCATGGCTATTGCAATGCCATCATGCAAGTGGCTGTCGTGTCTTGCCTGGGGATGGAGGAACCATCGAGGAGAGGTGCGATGAACTCGCGGAAAGAATCGCCGGAAAAGTTTCCCTCTCGACGGAGCTGTTTTAAGGGCAAGGGCAAAATGGTCATTTTCACAGTGTGACAACCTCATGAAAGTGATACCATCGGAACGGGCTCGACGAACTGAGATCGTGGGCTTTGGAATCACCTGATTCGGAGTTACGGTTGCGGAGATACGGACGTTCGTTCGTTAGGCAGAAATCAAATAAAAACTTATTCATTTCTGCACTTAACCAGTGAACGTTCACAAAATAAGGATTTCGGCCTGCCGGTTTAAATAGAAAACGCACTTTCTGAAATACGCTTTCAGAAAACGAAACGTAATCCAGACCGAAGAAGCGGCGGAGTACGCTTTCCGAAGCCGAAAGCGTATTTTAGAAAGCCGTCTTCACTTAAAAATGGCGGGCCCGGGCGCTGAGTCTATGACACGCGGGCCCCGCGTTGACCCCCCTCTCTCTCCTCCCGCTCCCTTTCTTCATCCTCACGCGCGCCCGACGACAGGGGCGGCCGCGTACTCCGGCGACGAGCCCCGGCGACCCCGGCCATCTCTGGCGGAGCTCGGACCACCGGAGTGACCGGGAGGACGAGGCGCACCCGTCTGGACGCCTCACGCCCCCCGGGAAGCGCAGGACCAAGCGAGGCCATGGCCGCGGCGGACAGCGGCTTCGGCCGGGAATGGACACGGCGCTCCGGCCGGGGAGAAGATGCTGCGGTGGTTGGGGAGGTTTTCTGCGGCTATTGGAGCTCCCTGGTGAGGTCAGGAGGTAGAGGGAGGGCTCGGGGTTCACGAATTTGGAGCGAGCAGAGGCGATGGCCACGGCGGCCATGGGGGCGAGGGGAGCTCCAGAGGCTCGAGGGAGAGGTCGGGGAGAGCGCTGGGAGGGAGAGGGGGCTGGTGGTGAGCTCGGAGGACCTCGGGGATGGCTTAAATAGGCGAGGGAGGGGAGGTACGGGCTGGTTGCCGCCGCGGCCAGAAGAACTCGCCCCGGCGAGGCGACAAGCACAAACGGCGGCCAAAGTGGCTTTGGACGGCAGATGGAGAAGAGGCTGACGAGCGGGCCAGACACCCGGGGAGGCAGGAGGAGCAGGGCACGCGCGGCCAGAGCTGTCGGCCACGAACGGCCACTGTTCCCGCATGCGCCCGTGGTTTGGCTTGGTCCGGCGAGCTCTTAGCGGGGGAGGGCGAACCAGAGAGGCGAGGGCGAGCTGGGCAAGGACTACGGCAAGGTGAGGTGTCGCGAGGACGGCGTTTGGGCGGCGGCCGAGGGCCCCGAAGCTCAGAGCACGCGTTCTGCCTGCAGTGCACGCGCTCTCCGAGTGGTCACCGCGTGCACAGTCTCACGTGGTGCATTATGGCCAACCACAAGCTGTCTACCGTGTAGTCCTTCCGAAGTGGGTCCCCTCTAATGTGATATATCAAAGAAAGTCACTGTGGGTTGATGGGAATGAACGACTGAAGTTTGCTGTTGCAAACTTAGGCATGAACTAGTGATGAAATGATATGAGATAAGGGCTAACCATGATGTCTCAGAGTCTTAGTGTTGGAAGGACTATGATCCTGTGAATTTTTAGGTCATTTGGGCAAGGTTTGAGTGCAGTTGCTTTACAACCACCAAATCTGGTCCAGAAGCTAGTTCATGAAGTAGCACTCACATGGTTGCTTGGATTGAGCTGAACATTTGTGTAGGTTGGTGATTTGGGCATAAGAAGGTACCATAAAACTTTCATCCTATTTGGATAAGTATAAATGGTACTTCCTTCACAATGATCCACACTGGACAGAAACTTGGGGGAATTTTGTGGAGCAAATGGCTTGACTAAATAATGTGATTTTTGGCATGAAAACATTATTCATGGATATTTAGGTCCTGGATTATTTTAATAATTTTTGAAGCAATATACAATAGAGTTGCTTCACAAACTGAAATTGTGACCAGAAACCAAGATTTGAAGTTGTGATCACATAGTTATTTGTATGGAGATTAAATTTGGTGTATAGTCATTATTTGATCATATAAATTACCTACAAAAATTTCACCTCATTAGGATTAGCCTAGCTGGTACTTCCTTCACAAAGTTTCCCTCTGGTCAGAAACTTTGGGAATTTTCTGAGGAAGATTTACTAGGCAAATGAAGCTTTATTTTGGAATGTGGCAATAATTTGGATATGAGAGAGTGCCCAAAAATTTTGAGGGCAATCAAGAAAATATAAATAGCACTTCCTTCACAAAGTGCCATACTGGACAGAATAGGAAATGAATATTCCTGAATTATTTTTGAACTACGCAAGGATGGATTTTGGCATATTGGTGGGAGATATGATCCAAATAATTTATGAGAATTTTGTGGAAGACATAAATATAGGTTGCTTCACCACCTAGGGCAAACAGGGTTATTCCTTTAATAGAAAAAGGAATATTCCCAATAAATAAATATTGGAGTTGGGCTAAGATGGAAATGACATGGCCTTGGGATAGATTTGAGAGTGACAAGCCACTTGGAAGTGGCATGGGAGAAGATCTTCCCAGGTTTCAAGACCACATAGCCACGGAAAAAGGAACTCCAAATAAAAATTCGAAGAAATCCGAAAGAAAAAGAAAGGGCCAAAAATCGGGGTGTTAGAAGTACAGTCCTCCCCCGATTCACCATGTTGACCATCTTGACAAGGCCGGACTACGGCGCCGCGGCAAGCGCACAAAGGCGAAGGATGACGGCGAGGCCTCGGACGGGAATGAACAGAAGCCGGGGAAGATGCGGCAGTGTGGTCGTAGGCGGCGTGGAGTACGATGGTTGACTGGTTCTGCTGTGGGGTGGGCTAGCGTCGCCGTAGAAGAATAGGATGTGTGGGGGAGTAGAGGGATGGCCTGGCCAGCATTTCATGGTACGACAGGGCGGCGATCCGGGCACGGCATTGCAACCAGCCGTGGAAGGCGGGAACAGGCTGTCTCGCCGGCGCTGGTTCGGTTTTGGTGCCTAGATCGGTCAGACCCAAAAACTCAGCATGCTCGATAATAAGAATTAATTTTATATGGCTACAACTTATTGTAAAATGAAGCCGAGCACTTTTTTTTTCTTTAGGTGTGAAGCCGAGCACATTCAGAAGCCCTGGGATAAAGTGGGGTCGCCACATGTGTTGGGCTGGGCTGGGCATTCTTATCAAAAAATAATGTTCGGCTAGAACTTTTTATCATAAAAAAAACTCGGCTTGTCAAAAATCTTGTGGTACTTGGGTTTCGAACGGGAGACCTGGGCAGCACAATCCATAAAACATACAAATGCAACGGAAAAAAATTGTGATATTTATTAAAACTTGCCGCTAATAATTGTTAGATGTTGACCACGTCGACTATGATTTGCATCGACTTCAACCTTGTGGGTACCAAATAACAGTCCGCTGGTTGCACGAAGAAAAGGGTGTGAGAAAAAAGACTGGTCGCTATCTTTGCCTAAGAATAATATCGATTGAATGTAAAGATACTCTCATAGGAAAATAATATCCTCCAGTTAAAATCATACTTTTCAAATCGTAAATTTAAACAACCTGTGCATGAACATTTAGCTTTATTTATTTATTTAGGGGAGCATGAGCATGTAGCTGGGCCAGATTCATGTGAGAGCCTCCCTCCCAGTTAATTATGGGCTCTTCTATTGGGCCTAAATCACTGGGCTGCATGTCCTCGACAAGTGAAAGATTTGTTCCCTTGAAAAAAGTAGTATGTGCTACGTACGGGGCACTAAACTCTCAAAAAAAATGTACGGGGCAGTAAAGGATCGGAGCGTGCAACGACTTCCAAAACATTGTTTTTATCATTCTAACACCACTATTTATTCAACCAACAGAAAAAATATATTACTCATTACACATTGAAAACACCAGCAGCATCCATGGCTCTATATTGTTTTAGTAAAAGTGGTTTGCCGCCAATTTTTCGTTAATAGAAACCACTAGAGGTTCATAGCAAACTAGAGCCCTACAAAGGAGCCTTGGGATAGAAGATACCACCAGGGGTTGGGGTGCAACAGAAGCAGTAAGCAGGCCAGAAGAGTAAAGACGCAGCTCTCTCTTCCAACCAAACATCAGCCAACATTACAGAAGGGCTACCAAAAAAATCAAGTGTATGCATCAAACTTAATAAAGATCCTACTACACCAAGTGTACGCATCTAACTAACTGGCTCAGTTAGACGTTACTATTTATTAAGCTATGGAGATTGGCTGAAGGCTTGAACCAGATGGGTGCCTGACGGGGGAAATTCCAACCAGTAGGTTGAAGTCTGATACATGCGACCCTCTCTCCTACTTTGGGCTGCAGAGCGTGGCGGCACATATTAGGGTATGGTGCATGGAGAGTGCCAGTTGCTGTTTGGGCCACATGCAGACGGTGGTTGTCCTATAGGACACTAATACGTCTCCAACGTATCTATAATTTTTGATTGTTCCATGCTATTATAGTATTAATCTTGGATGTTTTTACAATCATTTACAGCAATTATCTATCATTTTTGGAGACTAACCTATTAACCTAGTGCCCAGTGCCAGTTGCTGTTTTCTGCTTGTTTTTGGCTTTATAGAGAAACAGTACCAAATGAAGTCCAGATGCCACGAAACTTTTTGGAGATTTTTTTTCTGGACAAAAGAAACCTTGGAAGCTTCGGGAGGAGGCCAGAAGCCTCACGGAGGCTTCACAGGGCAACAAGGCGCCCCCCCCCCCCCCGCCGTGTTGCCTTGTGCGGCCCACGTGACTCTGTTTGACCTAATTCCACTTCTATAAATTCACAAATATTGGGCCAGATAGTTGCTCTAGTGCTTCACTTATATATTTTAGAGCACGGCAGTGATGATATTTTAAAGAAATAGTTGCACTCTCATGCTTCACTTATATCTTTTTGAGAGTCTCATGATAGCAATGGTAATATGCACGGGATATGAATTTGGTCCTGATATGATAGGTATTCAAGAGGGATATATTAAAAACTTTCATGTAGATCACTGAATATGATAAATTTGATTCCTTGCAATAGTTTTATGATATTAAGATGGTAATATGGGGGAGGTATTAGTAGATAATTGTGGTTTAGTAAGAATAATTGTGATAAGGTTTGTGATTCCCGAAGCATGCACTTATGATCTGTCGTTATGCTAAGAAGTTGGAGCATGATTTATTATTGATTGTCTACCTTATGAGTGGCGGTCGGGGACAAGTGATGGACCTTGTCCTACCAATCTATCCCTCTAGGGGCATGCGTAGTACTACTTTGCTTCGAGGGCTAATAAACTTTCGCAATAAGTATGTGAGTTCTTTATGACTGATGTGAGTCAATGGATTATACGCACTCTTACCCTTCCACAATTTGCTAGCCTCTTTGGTACTGTGCATTGCCCTTTCTCACATCGAGAGTTGGCGCAAACTTCGTCGGTGCATCCAAACCCCGTGATATGATACGCTCTATCACACATAAGCCTCCTTATATCTTCCTCAAAACAGCCACCATACCTACCTATCATGGCATTTCCATAGCCATTCCGAGATATATTGCCATGCAACTTCCATCGTTCCGTTTTTTATGACATACATCATCATTGTCATATTGCTTTGCATGATCATATAGCTGACATAGTATTTGTTACTCAGCCACTGTTCATCATTGCTATACATGTTACGCTAGCATCATTGCACATCCTGGTACACTGCCAGAGGCATTCATATAGAGTCATATTTTGTTCTAGTATCAAGTTGTAATGTTGAGTTGTAAGTAAATAGAGGTGTGATGATCATTATTATTAGAGCATTGTCCCAGTGAGGTAAGAATGATGGAGACTAATGAGTCCTCAAAAAAGTGGGGATGAGGTTCATGAGATCGTTCTAAAAAAAGAGAGAGAAATAAAAATAAAAAAAGAGGGCAAAAAAGAGCCATTAAAAAAATGAGAGAAAAAGAGAGACGGGGCAATGTTACTATCCTTTTCCACACTTGTGCTTCAGAGTAGAACCTGTTTTTCATATAGAGAGTCTCCTATTTTGTCACTTTCATATACTAGTGGGAATTTTTCATTATAGAACTTGGCTTGTATATTCCGATGACGGGCTTCCTCAAATGCCCGAGGTCTTCATGAGCAAGCAAGTTGGATGCACACCCACTTAGTTTTCATGTTGAGCTTTCATATACTTATAGCTCTTAGTGCATCCGTTGCATGGCAATCCCTACTCCTCACATTGACATCAATTGATGGGCATCTCCATAGCCCGTTGATTAGCCTCGTTGATGTGAGACTTTCTCCATTTTTTTAACTTCTCCTATTTATCTCTACCACCATACTCTATTCCACCCATAGTGCTATATCCATGCCTTGCGCTCATGTATTGAGTGGGAGTTGAAAAAGTTGAAGCGCGTTAAAAAGTATGAACCAATTGCTCGGCTTGTCATCGGGGTAGTGCATGATAAATACTTTGTGTGAAGAAGATGGAGCATGAAAGGATTATATGATTTTGTAGGGATAACGTTCTTTTGCATTTTTATTTTGAAAGACATGATTATTTATTAGTATGCCTGAGTATTGATGTCTTTATATCAAATTATAGACTATTGCTTTGAATCATTTGGATCTTATTATTCATACCGTAAGAGAAAGATTACATGATGAAACATGATAGGTAGCATTCCACATCAAAAATTCTGTTTTTATCATTTACCTACTCGAGGACGAGCAGGAATTAAGCTTGGGATGCTTGATATGTCTCCAACATATCTATAATTTTTTATTTTTCCATGCTATTATAGTATCAATCTTGGATGTTTTTATATGCAATTATATATCATTTTTTGGGACTAACCTATTAACCTAGTGCCCAGTGCCAGTTGCTGTTTTCTGCTTGTTTTTGGCTTTTCAGAGAAACAGTACCAAATGAAGTCCAAATGCCACGAAACTTTTTGGAGATTTTTTTCTGGACAAAAGAAACCTTGGAAGCTTCGGGAGGAGGCCAGAAGCCTCACGGAGGCTTCACAAGGCAACAGGGCACGCCCCCGGGGGGGCGCCGTGTTGCCTTGGGGGGCCCACGTGACTCCGTTTGACCTAATTCCACTTCTATAAATTTACAAATATTGGGAAACCATCAGAGAGCCAGAAGAGAAAACCTTTCTTCCGCCGCAAGCCTCTGTTCTTCTGCGATCCCATCTGGAGGCCTTTTCCGGTACTCTGCCGGAGGGGGAATCGATCACGGAGGGCTTCTACATCAATCTTGCTGCCCTTCCGATGATGTGTGAGTAGTTTACCGTAGACCTACGGGTCCATAGCTAGTAGCTAGATGTCTTCTTCTCTCTCTTTGATCTTCAATACAATGTTCTCCTCGATGTTCTTGGAGTTCTATCCGATGTAATCTTCTTTTGCGGTGTGTTTGTTGGGATCCGATGAATTGTGAGTTTATGATCAGATTATTCATGAGAAATATTTGAGTCTTCTCTGAACTCTTTTATGCATGATTGTTATAGCTTTGTATTTCTCTCCGATCTATCGATTTGGTTTGGCCTACTAATTGATTTATCTTGCAATGGGAGAGGTGCTTTGTGATGGGTTCAATCTTGCGGAGCTCAATCCCAGTGACAGAAGGGGACATGACACATATTTGTATTGTAGCCATTAAGGATAAAAAGACGGGGTTTATTCATACTTCTTGAATTTGCTTCTCTACATCATGTCATCTTGCTTAAGGCGTTACTCTATTTTTATTAACTTAATACTCTAGATGCATGCTGGATAGCGGTCGATGAGTGGAGTAATAGTAGTAGATGCAGGCAGGAGTCGGTCAACTTGTCTCGGACGTGATGCCTATATACATGATCATTGCCATGAATCCGTCATAATTATTTGCTTTTGTATCAATTTCCCAACAGCAATTTGTTTACCCACTGTTTGTTTCTGTGCTCGAGAGAGAAGCCTCTAGTGAAAACTATGGCCCCCGGGTCTATCTTTATCATATAAAAAACCTAAAAATACCTTGCTGCAATTTATTTACTTTTATTTTAATTAGTGTTTTAGTTTATCTATTTACCTCGATAAGATTTAATCCTTGCAAATAACCGCTAAGAGGATTGACAACCCTCTTACTTGCGTTGGGTGCAAGCGTTTGCTCTTGTGTGTGCAGGTGCGCTTAACAGAATTTTGCTTGGTTCTCCTACTGGATTGATAACCTTGGTTCTTAACTGAGGGAAATACTTATCTCTACTGTACTGCATCATCCTCTCCTCTTTGGGGAAATACCAACGCAGACTACAAGTAGCAGAGAGACGCATGGTATGCTGTGTACACACAGTTTTGCCTGATGAACGAAACCGCGCTGCCATCAGGATCCTTGACATTGATGATCTCCTGGTTAATCGGATAATTCAGTCTGAGAAACAGAGAGCGTATGCCGAGGCTAGTTACCGGCCTCCAGTCAAAAATTCCTGAAGGCCCAAAGAAGCTGGGATCCTGCTCAAAGACCATGCAGTGACTGTGATTGTATTCCGCGATACAACATGTCCGGTACGTGCAAACGATCATCAATCGTTCCCCGTTGTCTGATCGAGCCAGGAACCACCTGCAACTGCCATGCCGCTTTTCTTTGAAAGGTTCTGGGATTAGGAAGGGAAGGGACACCACGCGGCCTACAACATCATATCAAGTTGGAGTCAAATAAAAATGGGCTGGTACTGTAAATCTAAGAACAACATGTTCAGAGCATGAATATTTTTTCAGTAAATGTTGACAGTAATATAAGCATGGGAAGGGTGTTTTGATTTCACCAAAATTCTACTACATCTGATCACCAATGTGGGGCGTTTTGGCAGTTCGAATTAAACTGTCAAAACATCCACGTTACTGAACAGAGGGTGTATTTGACAGTGTGGTGTTAATTTCTAACAACAATATCATGATTCTAACTCTTCTCAAACTATACTCTGACAATATGAAGCAAGCCATCATGATATCATAGGAAATTAGGAGTAACATACTGCTGTAACAGCCATTTGTAGCGATGACTGGAGTAGGCCAGCAATATGTCCAGCCATAGAAGGAGTCCACAGCGTAAATGAAGCCCTTGTGTTCAATGGAATCAGAGAGCCATGGAGGATGTATGATCCTGCGATGGACGTGGAGATTTATCCACTTACCGTAGTGACCTTTCAGATAGGCGAGACCGCGGTTGAAGAACGCAATTAGCCTGAAGTCTTTATAATTCGCAGATCTTGTGAGCACTTGGCAGATTACAACCTTGAGCAAATCAAACTTGGTATCATGTTGGCCACTGTAAGATTCTGAGTATTCTGGGCCGCGGTGCTAAAGCAGTGCTGTGTTAATCGAAGGAAGGGGTATCAATTGCCGGGTGTAGACCTCCACGAGCATCCACCTGCCGCATCCGTTGACGAGAACCATCCAAGACGTGTTCATGCCGACCCAGTACATACCGTTAATGTAGTTGAGGGTGACGGGGATCGGATCGCAGTCGAGGGGGTTGATGCTCGCCACCCTAGGATCCTTAAGCTGCGTGACACGCCGTTTCTGAGATCAGGCGGCATCAGCAAGCAGGGAGCTGGCTTAAAAAGCTCCGGCCTGAGGGCTTTGAGTAAACGATACAGCCCCGACGAGCACGCGGCGAGCGGCATGGTACTGAGATTGTCCACACTCGAAACAATGAGTTTCATTACCTCTATGGTGAGCGAATTCCATCCACTCTTTTGGCGGACGCTGCTCGGTTCTGCCATTGTTAGTGCTTGGGTTTCGGAAGAGGGGGGAGGCGCCTAGCGGGGATGGAAGATTGGATGATTTTGTGCTGGCGAGGATGGAGAAGCGAATATGTGCTGCGGGAAGTGGACAGGTGATGATGACAATGTAACAGCAGCACGCAGCTTGACCTATGAGACACATCCCAGCAGCGTAGGGTCATATCAATGCGAGATAACTTGACTAATTACAGTACTACTAAAATATACTCCTATAAACTACAGTACCTACTATAGTGGAGTAGGACTCCGTTCTACCGGAGTAGTATAGTAAATAGTACAAATTCAATGCCCGAGCGTGGAACTACTAGGAACCACCATCGATGCTAATGCCAATCTCCATCAAACGTTCACTGGGAGACATGGCAGTTGCAAACGCCCGTGTCGCAGTTACATGTGTAAGGGTGGCAGTTTTGTCAAATACCATGGGCTTAAAAAAAAGGCCACCGTCGGATGGAAATCTGGCGGTTATGTGGGCGTTCGCCAGGATTGGGCTCATGGCGAACATTTGCCAGGTATTATTACTAACTACTACCTCCGTCCTGGTTTATTGGTCCTCTTTGTATTTTGTGCCAAATTTTGACCAAAGATTTAACTAATAAAATTTTAATGCATGTCACCAAAAATTATATCATTGGATTCGTATTTCAACATAGTTTCAGATGATATTATTTTTGATGACATGCATTAATATTTTGTTAGTTAAATCTTTGGTCAAAAGTTGGTACAAAATACAATGAGGACCAATAAACCAAGACGGAGGTAGTAGTAAGTAGTACTGGTAAATGCTCAAAATTAATTAAACAAACGTACGGGTGACACACACACTAACTACTTCTCGCATGCTGGCCAGACCCAAACGCGATCATTCTCTTTGTCCTTGTCGGCAGCAGCCCACCATGCTTGGGCTCTCCTCAGCATCGCGATAGCTACCGCCGCGATCCTGGCAGGTGGAGGCATCGGGCCATGCTGGCCAGAGACCGTTGTTCTCCTTCCCGGCCTTCTCGGCGGCAGCCCGCCGTGCTTGGATCTCCGCCCAGCTCTCCTCAGCAGCGCGTGCGGCAGCTTCTTTCTTGCGGCGGTGGGACTCTCTTTTCTTGAGTGCTTTCTGCCTTTTCTACTCCTTCTGTGTGGCTTTGGCCTCCTGTTGCTCTGCCCCCCATTCGGCCATGGCAGCTTCAAAGTCCGCCCACGTAGGTGTGCGGTCGCGGGTGGCAATGAACTCGGCGTGGCGGGATGCCATCGCTTCCTTACCAGTCCGTGTGCGGTCGCGGGCGGCGATGAACTCGGCGAGGCGGGATGCCATCGCTTCCTTACCAGTTAGTGTGCGGCACGGTGGCATGAACGGCGACGCTTGGGGAGAGCTTTGGGACGGGGTGGCCGGACAACCGTATAGTGCGGTGGTTTCTTAGAGCACTCGAGATCTGATTGCCTATGAGAACCGTGTGTGCTGACCTATTGTGCGTTGCGTTCTGAATGGCCGGCACCCTAGCCACACGGATCGCGCGTGTTCACCCCGGCATATGCATTACCAAGTTTACTATTCATCATTAGTCTTCGCTCAATGGAAGCAGCTGTCTAAGCATGTGGACACCGACGCTCTCATCGATTTCATTACCAAGATCCGCACGTCTGCCCTTAGCCTTCGTCCTGCAGCCCGTGAGAGCCTGCTCCCTCGAGTGTGATTTGTGCTGCTTTATCTTCGTTTGTTTCATTGGGTCTGCGTGCCTTTTGCCTTCTTGGCTGTATTAAACCTTCCTTGTTGCCGTACTGTTCATGTTGCTACTCTGTGATTTGGCTGGTTGGGCGGGAGATCTGCCTTTTCTCTAAAAAAATCTACCACTTCCTGGATCCTCTTTCATCACCGGAACCGGTTTCTCGACTCACAGCCATCATAATTTGCATTTGAATGCACTTTCCAGTAATATTATTTTTGCCAGGGCATATAACATACACTATTTTTTAACCCGAATCCAACGTCGAATTTATTTATTTTTGAATTGTTTGGATTGCTTACCACATGTGTCATGTGGTTCTGATGTCGAACTTTATACTAGAGTACTAATTGCCTACTAGTTAAATTTACGCTAACAAATATAGGTTAAAATTTCAAAATACGAGTTGTGCTAGTAAACCGGGACGGAAGTAGGAGTAGTAGGGGCTACTAGAGTAGAGGGCGGCGCTGCAGGGGAGTCTCACCGCGCTCGTGGCGTGGCAGTAAAGCCGTTATATCACAAGTGGCCTGGTAAAATAAACGGACAAGCAACCATCATATCACTCTGATACGTCTCCGTCATATCTATAATTTTGATTGTTTCATGCCAATATTCTACAACTTTTATATATTTTTGGCAACATTTTATATTATTTTTGGGACTAACATATTGATCCACTGCCCAGTGCCAGTTCCTGTTTGTTGCGTGTTTTTTGTTTCGCAGAATATCCATATCAAACGAAGTCCAAAAACGATAAAAATTTACGGAGATTTATTTTGGAATATATGTGATTTTTGGGAAGAATAATCAACGCAAGACGGTGCTCGTGGGCCCCACGAGGCACCAGGGCGCGCCCCAGGGGGGTGGCGCGCCATGGTGCCTCGTGAGCCCCTCGTAAGGCGGTTGCATCCCTTCTTTCGCCGCAAGAAAGATAATATCAGGAAAAAATCTTGTTAAAATTTCAGCCCGATTGGAGTTACGGATCTCCGGGAATTTAAGAAACGGTGAAAGGCCAGAAAACAGGAACGCGAAACAGAAGAGAACAGAGAGAGAGATCCAATCTCGGAGGGGCTCAATTGTTTCTTTATCTTAACAACCCCTAACTTTGATTTACGTATTCTTTATTATCTTGCAAACCTATCCCTTTACACCTACAAAGTATTTCTAGTTTCATACTTGTTCTAGCTAAAGCGAATGTTAAGTGTGCGTAGAGTTGTATCGGTGGTCGATAGAACTTGAAGGGAATATTAATTCTACCTTTAGCTCCTCGTTGGGTTCGGCACTCTTATTTATCGAAAAAGCTACAATTGATCCCCTATACTTGTGGGTTATCAAGACCTTTTTCTGGCGCCGTTGCCGGGGAGCAATAGCGTGGGGTTGATATTCTCGTGTGTGCTTGTTTGCTTTATCACTAAGTAGATTTTATTTTCTATCACTAAGTAGTTTTTATTTTCTGCTCTAAGTTGTTTTATATCTTTAGTTATGGATATGGAACATGAAACACCAAAAAAATTAGTTGTACTTGCTACTCATGGAGATGGGGAACCTCCTAAAACCCTCGATGCTCGTTATGTGGAAAAAATTAAATACTACTTTGATAATCCTGAGAAATCTCCATTCAACTTGATAATGGGATATACTTTGGATCAACGGGAATACTTTAGGGATTATCGTTTGTCTCAAAAAGGGAAACTCTTATGGGATCAAATTTATTATTTGCATTGGTATGCTCGGAATTTATGCTTAAGATATGATTATACTTGTTGCTCTAAGATGAAGGCTCCACACCTTCCCATTTCATGTAAATTTAATGATAATGAAACCTCGGCTTCTTATGCTAATGGTGTATATGATTACTATGATGTGGAACAAATAGAAGAATTTGTTGCTTTTAAGGGTGCTTATGAAATTGAATCTTTGTTTGAAAAGTATGAAAACTATGATGATGATGTTTATAGATCTGAAAATTATGTTACACTAAAATATTGCGATGAGAATTATAAATACAATGCCTATATTGATGAATTTATTGAGAAAGTCTCCGCTGTCCAAGAAGAGACTAATATTTTGCAGGAAACTATGGAAGAAGAAATTGCTGAAATTGTGAGCTCATTAGATGAAAAAGATGATGAGGAGAGTGAAGAACAAAGGGAGGAAGAGCGGATTAGCTACCCGTGCCCACCTTCTAATGAGAGTAACTCTTCAACTCATACATTGTTTAATTTCCCTTCGTGCTTACCGAAGGATGAATACTATGATGATTGCTATGATCCATTGGATTCGTTTGAAATATCCCTTTTTGATGAAATTGATGCTTGCTATGCTTGTGGCCATGATGCCAATTTGAATTATGCTTATGGAGATGAACTTTCTATAGTTCCTTATGTTAAACATGAAATTGTTGCTATTGCACCCACACATGATAGTCCTATTATCTTTTTGAATTCTCTCAACTACACTATATCGGAGAAATTTGCGCTTATTAAGGATTATATTGATGGGTTGCATTTTACCGTTGCACATGATGTTTTGGATGAATATAATATGCATGTGCTTGCTGCTCCTACTTGCAATTATTATGAGAGAGGAACTACATCTCCACCTCTCTATGTTTCCAATACGATAAAATTGCAAGAAATTGTTTATACTATGCATTGGCCTTTACTTGATGTGCATGAATTGTTCTTTTATGACATGCCGATGCATAGGAAGAGAGTTAGACTTCGTCATTGCATGATATATGTTGCTTTGTGCTCACTACTAAATTACAAGTCATTGTTAATTAAAATTGGCTTTGATATACCTTGGGATCCGGGTGGATCGATTACTTGAGCACTTTATGCCTAGCTTAATGGCTTTAAAGAAAGCGCTGCTAGGGAGACAACCCGGAAGTTTTAGAGAGTCATTTATTTCTGTTGTGTGCTTTTAAAAAGTTTAAAAAATATATATAGAGGGGAACCTAAAAACTTTACAAAAAGAAAAGTGAAAGTGAGAAAGACAAGCACCGTGGAAGCGGGAGCATGCCTTGAACTTTGTTCATGCCCATGGAAACTTTGTGAATCTTGAATTACAGAAACTTTTCAACAAAAATAATTATACCCTTGTACAAATCCATTGTATTATAAAAATAATGTGCCAAGATTTACCGTTAGGATGTTGAAATTGCTTGTTTGGTATGTGCGGTGCAAAAACAGAAACTTTTGTTGTAGTGCGTGAATTTACATTTTTTACTGGAACATGCAAAAAATTCTGAAATTTTTACACGGTACTTCTATGCAAATTATTTATTTTTTCCTAATTTTTCAGAATTTTTTGAGTTACAGAAGTATATGTACCATCTGCATCTTTACAGACTGTCCTGTTTTCACAGATTGCTGTTATAGTTTCGTTATTTGCTTATGTTTGAAATATTGTTGAGCCCCATTGACTTGGGAGCCATAGAATTGTGATACCATACAGTTGGTAATGTTTGATTATAATTATACAATAATGTTACAGCAGGACATGATGGGATTTGATGTTATATGTACTAACCCCGCTAATAAAAAGTTCGGTTAAGTTTTGTGTGGATGAAGTGTTCGAAGATTGAGGTGGTATCGATATGGGGAGAATAAGGAGAGGCAAGAGTTCAAGCTTGGGGATGCCCAAGGCACCCCAAGTAAATATTCAAGGAGACTCAAGCGTCTAAGCTTGGGGATGCCCTGGAAGGCATCCCATCTTTCTTCAACAAGTATCGGTATGTTTCGGTTTTTGTTTTGTTCACATGATATGCGTAAATTCTTGGAGCGTCTTTTGTGTTTATTTTTCCCTTTTATTTTATGCACCATGCTGGTATGAGATAGTTCTTGGTTGATTTATAGAATGCTCTTTGCACTTCACTTATATCTTTTAAGTATGGCTTTATAGAATGCTTCATGTGCTTCACTGCTTCACTTATATCATTTGAAGTTTGGATGCCTGTTTCTCTACACATAGGAAAACCGTTATTTGTAGAATGCTCTTTTGCTTCACTTATATTTGCTAGAGCGTGGGCAAGTCTTTTGTAGAAATAATTAAACTCTCATGCTTCACTTATATCTGTTTAGAGAGTCAACAGGAATTGGCATTCTCATGGTTAGTCATAAAATACTACATAAAACTTGTAGATCACTGAATATGATATGTTTGATTCCTTGCAATAGTTTTGCGATATAGAGATGGTAATATGTGGGAGGTACTAGTGAATGATTGTGGTTTAGTAGGAATATTGGTGTCAAGGTTTGTGATTCCCGAAGCATGCACGTATAGTCTGTCGTTATGCTAAGAAGTTGGAGCATGATTTATTATTGATTGTCTTCCTTTGCGTGGAGGTCGGGGGCGCGCGATGGTTAACTCCTACCAACCTCCCCCTAGGGGCATGCGTAGTAGTACTTTGCTTCGAGGGCTAATAAACTTTCGCAATAAGTATGTGAGTTCTTTATGACTAATGTGAGTCCATGGATTATACGCACTCTTACCTTTCCGCAATTTGCTAGCCTCTTCGGTACCATGCATTGCCCATTCTCACCTCGAGAGTCGGTGCAAACTTTGCCGGTGCATCCAAACCCCATGATATGATACGCTCTATCACACATAAGCCTCATTATATCTTCCTCAAAACAGCCACCATACCTACCTATTATGGCATTTCCATAGCCATTCCGAGATATATTGCCATGCAACTTCGTCATCATCATATACATGACTTGAGCATTCATTGTTATATTGCTTTGCATGATCGTAAGATAGCTAGCATGATATTTTCATGGCTTGTCCTTTTTTTTGATATCTTTGCCACACTAGATCATTGCACATCCTGGTACACCGCTAGAGGCGTTCATATAGAGTCATATTTTGTTCTAGTATCGAGTTGTAATTTTGAGTTGTAAGTAAATAGAAGTGTGATGATCATCATATCCATTATTAGAGCATTGTCCCAGTGAGGAAAGGATGATGGAGACCATGATTCCCCCACAAGTCGGGATGAGACTCCGGACGAAAATAAAAAAAAGAGAAAAGAAAAAAAAAGAGGCAAAAAGAGCCCAACAAAAAAAGGAAAAAAAGTGAAAACAAAAAAATGAAATAAGAGAAAAAGAGAGAAGGGGCAATGTTACTATCCTTTCCACACTTGTGCTTCAAAGTAGCACCATGTTTTTCATATAGAGAGTCTCCTATGCTTTAATTTTCATACACTAGTGGGAATTTTCATTATAGAACTTGACTTGTATATTCTGATGATGGGCTTCCTCAAATGCCCGAGGTCTTCTAGAGCAAGCAAGTTGGATGCACACCCACTTAGTTTTATTTTTGAGCTTTCATACACTTATAGCTCTTAGTGCATCCGTTGCATGGCAATCCCTACTCCTCGTATTGACATCAATTGATGGGCATCTCCGTAGCCCGTTGATTAGCCGCGTCGATGTGAGATTTTCTTCCTTTTTTTGTCTTCTCCATATTTACCCCTATCATCATACTCTATTCCACCCATAGTGCTATGTCCATGGATTGTGCTCATGTATTGCGTGGGGGTTGAAAAAGCTGAAGCGCGTTAAAAAGTATGAACCAATTGCTTGGCTGACACCGGGGTTGTGCATGATATATATTTTGTGTTAAGAAGATGGAGCATGACAAGGCTATATGATTTTGTAGGGATAGCGTTCTTTAGCATTTTTATTCTGAATTGCTTGATTGTTTGTTGGGATGCCTGAGTATTGATGTCTTTATATCAAATTATAGACTATTGCTTTGAACCACTCGTGTCTTAATATTCATGCCATGATTAGATTATATGATCAAGATTATGCTAGGTAGCATTCCACATCAAAAAATATCTTTTTTATCATTTACCTACTCGAGGACGAGCAAGAATTAAGCTTGGGGATGTTGATACGTCTCCGTCGTATCTATAATTTTTGATTGTTTCATGCCAATATTCTACAACTTTTATATATTTTTCGCAACATTTTATATTATTTTTGGGACTAACATATTGATCTAGTGCCCAGTGCCAGTTCCTGTTTGTTGCATGTTTTTTGTTTCGCAGAATATCCATATCAAACGAAGTCCAAACGCGATAAAAATTTACGGAGATTTATTTTGGAATATATGTGATTTTTGGGGAGAAGAATCAACGCAAGACGGTGCTCGTGGGCCCCACGAGGCACCAGGGCGCGCCCCGGGGGGTGGCGCGCCATGGTGCCTCGTGAGCCCCTCGTAAGGCGGTTGCAGCCCTTCTTTCGCTGCAAGAAAGATAATATCGGGAAAAAAATCATATTAAATTTTAGCCCGATAGGAGTTACGGATCTCCGGAAATTTAAGAAACAGTGAAATGCCAGAAAACAGGAACGCGAAACAGAAGAGAACAGAGAGAGAGATCCAATCTCGGAGGGGCTCCCGCCCCTCCAGGTGCCATGGAGGCCAAAGACCATAGGGGAAAACCTCCTCCCATCTAGGGGGGAGGCCAAGCAAGAAGAATAAGGAGAGGGGCTCTCTCCCCCTCTCTCCCGGTGGCGCCGGAACGCCTCCGGTGCAACCATCGTGACGACGATCTACACCAACAACTTCACCGCCATCACCACCAACTCTCTCCCCCTCTATGCAGCGGTGTAACACCTCTTCTCCCCGCTGTAATCTCTACTTAAACATGGTGCTTAACACTATATATTATTATCCAATGATGTATGGCAATCCTATGATGTTTGAGTAGATTCGTTTTGTCCTATGGGTTGATTGATGATCGTGATTGGTTTGAGTTGTATGTTTTATTTTGGTGCTGTCCTATGGTGCCCTCCGGGTCGTGCAAGCGTGAGGGATTCCCGCTGTAGGGTTTGCAATACGTTCATAATTCTCTTATAGTGGGCGGCTAGAGTGACAGAAGCTTACACCCGAGTAAGGGGGTTATTGCGTATGGGAGTAAAGGGGACTTGTTACTTAATGCTATGGTTGGGTTTTACCTTAATGATCTTTGGTAGTTGTGGATGCTTGCTAGAGTTCCAATCATAAGTGCATATGATCCAAGTACGGAAAGTATGTTAGCTCATGCCTCTCCCTCATATAAAATTGCAATAATGATTACCGGTCTAGTTATCGATTGCCTAGGGACAAATCTTTCTCTTTGTGTTACAAAAAGCTCTCCGCTAAAACTAATTTAATTGTTTCTTTATCTTAACATCCTCTAACTTTTATTTACGTGTTCTTTATTATCTTGCAAACCTATCCCTTTACACCTACAAAGTATTTCTAGTTTCATACTTGTTCTAGGTAAAGCGAACGTTAAGTGTGCGTAGAGTTGTATCGGTGGTCGATAGAACTTGAAGGGAATATTAATTCTACCTTTAGCTCCTCGTTGGGTTCGACACTCTTATTTATCGAAAAAGTTACAATTGATCCCCTATAGTTGTGGGCTATCACACTCCTGTCTTTATTGCATTTCATCTCTCTGCAGTCCGGTTCATCTCTCCACATTTACGGTCGATCCTAAAGCGGCACGCTCGATCCTTATCTACTAGTAGTATTACTCAAGTTGGAATTCCAATTGCACGACACAACTTTGTGTACGAAGCGATTTGGGAGTAGTAGTAGTACTGGCAAAAAAATAGTGCGTATAGATTTTTTGAAAAGTCAAACTTTACAAACTTTGACCAAGTTTATATAGAAAACTACTTGTCTCTATAATAGTGAATATATAAATTATGAGACTATGTGTTGTGATGAATCTAATGAAATAAGTTTTTCACTCTAGATGCAAATATTTTTCTCCAAAAACTGGGTCAAATTTAGTGAAGTTTGACTTTTGAAAAAGTCTATATGCACTACAGTATGGAACGGAGGGTAGTAGGAGTCACTCGTAGGAGTACGTGCTAGTACGTACGATGTGCCGCCAATGGCCACTACTCCCTCCCCGGTGCATAGGACATAGATCGAATGGCTAATCTGCGGGATTCGCTTGAACAGTAGCTGCTGCATCGGTACTGTTCTGGAACAATCACAAGGGCACTTGTCCGTAAAATTTGCATGACTCCCGACCAGTGAGATATAACTACTACGATAAAGAAAAATCTACAGATAGAAGGAAGTAAACAATCAAATGAGAATGAGTCCCACCATTTATAGCTCATCAGAAAACAATCAATGGAGTTTTCACTTCTCATTCTTGCATTTCTTTTTCATTGAATCATTTCACAAGGTTGTCTACTATTTTACTACTTTTACCAAAACCGCATCGTAATATCGAATGCACGTGTGTATACATATATACTAGTTGTCCTAGTGCATAAGCCTAGAAATAGAGAGAGACGTGTACTGTGATATATAGTGTTGAACTTCGTGCTATGTACGTACTTACTTACAAAAAGTAACAAGCGTACGGATACAAAAGGTTTCCAAACGTGTTCCTTTCATATATAATTAATTAAGGACGCTAATAAGTCCCGAGTGTTCGGGATTTATCATTTTCGTCCCAATACCATAGAAAACTACGAGTACTTCTACCTACTAATGGGATCACCTTACGACAATAAATTAATCCTAATAAAAGCCACAGCACTCGCAGGAGCGCTTGCGGCTGATACGTCTCCGTTGTATCTACTTTTCCAAACACTTTTGCTCTTGTTTTGGCCCCTAATTTGCATGATTTGAATGGAACTAACCCGGACTGACGCTGTTTTCAGCAGAAGTACCATGGTGTTGTTTTTTGTGCAGAAATAAAAGTTCTTGGAATTGGATGAAACTTTTTGGAGATTTTTATGGAATAAATAAAAAATACTGGAACCAAGACCCACTGGAGGGGGGCCACCCAGTGCCCACGAGGCACTAGGGCGTGCCCTGGTGGCTCGTGGGGCCCACGTGGCTCCGCTGACCCTAATCTCTGGCCTAGAAATTCACAATTCCAGAGAAAAAAATAAGAGAGAAAGTTTTATTGCGTTTCACGATACGGAGCCGCCGCCACCTCCTGTTCTTCATCGGGAGGCCAGATCTGGAGTCCGTTTGGGGCTCCGGAGAGGGGGTTCTTCCGGCATCGTCATCATCAACCATCCTTCAGCACCAATTTCATGATGCTCACCACCGGGAGTGAGTAATTCCTTCGTAGGCTTGCTGGACGGTGATGAGTTGGATGAGATTTATCATGTAATCGAGTTAGTTTTGTTAGGGCTTGATCCCTAGTATCCACTATGTTCTGAGATTGATGTTGCTATGACTTTGCTATGCTTAATGCTTGTCACTAGGGCCCGAGTGCCATGATTTCAGAACTGAACCCTTTATGTTTTCATGAATATATTTGTGTTCTTGATCCGATCTTGGAAGTTATACGCACCTGCTATGTGTTATGATCCGCATACCCCATGGTGACAATAATTGGGATTCTTTCCGGTGATTGCCATAGTTTGAGGAGTTCATGTATTCACGAAGTGTTAATGCTTTGTTCCAGTTCTCTATTAAAAGGAGGCCTTAATATCCCTTAGTTTCCTTATGGACCCCGCTGCCACGGGAGGGTAGGACAAAAGATGTCATGCAAGTTCTTATCGCAAGCACGTATGACTATATACGGAATACATGCCTACATTACATTGATGAATTGGAGCTAGTTCTGTGTCGCCCTAGGTTATGACTGTTACATGATGAATGTTATCCAACATAATCACCGATCCAATGCCTACGAGTTTTTCACATATTGTTCTTTGCTAAGTTACTACTGTTGTTACTGCTGTCACAATTGCTACTACTATTGCTGCTACCGTTACTGTTACTGTTACTATTATTGCTACTGCTATCAAATTATCATACTACTATGCTACTGATCACTGCGCTGCAGATATTTAGTCTCCAGGTGTGGTTGAATTGACAACTCAACTGCTAATACTTGCAAATATTCTTTGGCTCCCCTTGTGTCGAATCAATAAATTTGGGTTGAATACTCTACCCTCGAAAACTGTTGCGATCACCTATACTTGTGGGTTATCAAGACCTTTTTCTGGCGCCGTTGCCAGGGAGCATAGCTTTATTTGCTGAGTCACTTGGGATTTATATCTGTTGATCACTATGAATAATCTGAAAGACGCTAAGACCAAGATCGTTCCCTCTAAGACGAGGGGAGGTAAGGAACTGTCATCTAGCTCTGCACTTGATTCACCTTCTGTTTTGAGTAAACTTGTAACACCACCACATGCTATTAATTCTAATTTGTCATAAGTTATTGATGATACCACTTCTGCTATGAATGATACTCATGATGATGCTAGTACTATGCTTGATAATGCTGTGCCACTTGGTGAATTTCTTGCTGAACAAATTGCTAAAGCTAAAGAAACTGAAAATGTTGAAACTCTTGAAAATTATGATTCACCTATTATGCCTAGCTCTCCTACTAGAGTTGAAACACCTGATGAACAATGCTTTGATAGGGAGACAGCTAGAGCTATTCTTGCTTGTAATGATAGAGATGAAGTTATAAAATTGCTTGCTGAAATGAAAGAAAAATCTATGAGGGAGAGAATGAAATATGATCCTAAGTTTGCTACCTCTCCCATATTTGTTACTGATAAGGATTATGAATTCTCTGTCGATCCCGAGTTAATTACTTTGGTTGAATCTGATCCTTTCCAGGGTTATGAAACAGAAACAGTTGTGGCACATCTTACTAAATTAAATATGTCGGCCCAGTGGGAACCAGGGTACCACGGACCGTCTGCCTCTGGCCCAGGAGGCGGCGCTTGGGCCGGCCCAGGGGCGAGATGGCCCTGGCATCGTCTCCCGGGGGGGTCGCCTCGCGAGGCCCCTCATCGCCAGGACAAGCCCTGGCGAGGCCGGCAATCCCCGGATCGCCTCGTGAGGCAATCCCTCGGGAGGCCGCTTTGCGGGGCGTGGCGCATGGTGCCGGCCTCGGGGCGGCCGGCCCGTCACGTGGTTGACGCCCCGACGACAGGACGAGGACAACAGGGTACAGCTCAGGGACAACAGGATTCAGCTCAAGCAGGTTTCCATTCTGGCGAAAGGGGAGCAGTGGCATCTGCCTTCCCCCAAAAGGAAGCCCCAAGATATTTCCTCTTTGATGAAGGAGGATCAGGATGGATCAACGCGCTAGGATGGAGGTCATCGCCGAGCCCACCAGCGCGTCACGAGGAGCTACTTTAGCAGGCGGAGGCCGCCTTTGGTCAGGATAGGCCTGCGCCCTTGTCCCCCTTTTGAATTGCCGCCCTGTGGCAACCCTTTCCCGCTGGTATTTTCAGGGAAGAGGACCAAGGCACTACAAAGGGGCCAGGGCTGCTTCCATGTAAGGGGGTCGACCCATTCTCCCCCACACCTCTGGTATCTGGAGCACGAGCTCTCCACCATAGAGCAGTCCAACACAAGCAGGAGTAGGGTATTACACCGCACGGTGGCCCGAACCTGGGTAACTCGCGTGTCCCCTTCGTGTCCGGTGAGAGCCAGCAAGTCCGCCGTGTCCCCGTCGTAGGCTGCCAAGCAAAGTCCCCCAGAGTTCAAATCCTAAGTTCTTGGAGAAGTTTCTTGGACGCAGATCCTAGACTCCGACATTTGGTGCGCCAGGTAGGGGGGGCTTGCCGTCTTCGTGCCTTCGACCTCAACATCGGCATCGAGCCGCTGGGGAGCGGGCGCCCTCCTTCATCCACCCATCGGCGAGTGGGCGGGACCGCGGCCTCTCCTCCACCGTGTCTTCACCCGCAGGAAGCGGCCCCCTTGCTCGGCGCGCCGCGCTGCTCATGGCACGAGGGCTGCTGCACTGTCACCCCTCCAAGGACGGCCGTGACGCCTGGCTCGAGCGCATCACCGAGCTTGTCTTCGCCGCCAGTGGCGGCCGGGCGCCCCCTCGCCCCTCGTCCGCTTTACCACGGCGCGCTGAGCGACCTGGGCACGCCGCCCCCATCTTCTTCCTCCTCCGGGCCGCGGCCCGTCCGTGCTCAGTGGCGTCGGCGGCCGCCGCCCAACTAAGGCCATTGCCACCAGCGGGGGTTCCATGGGCCCCGAGGGGTGGCCTGAATCCTGGGAGGGGCCCAGGCCCCTCAGTCCAGCCGCCACCTCAAGCAGTTCACGCACGAGGTGGGCGCGGCCCTCCAGGCGCCTGAGCCCGCCGGCCGCCTCAAGTGGTCCGAGTTCCCCGTCTCCTTCGACGCCAGTGACCATCCCGGGTCCGCCAGGGCTGCGGGGGCTGTCCCTCTGCTGCGCACTCTGACTATCAGCGGTGTGGCCGTCACCAAGACGCTCATCGACGGCGGCGATGGCCTCAATGTGCTCTCTGTGGAGACTTTCGAGACACTCTGGGCGCCAGGAGGGCGCCTGGTGCCCACCAGGCCCTTCTCGGGAGTCACCGGCGGCTCCACTGCCCCTCTGGGGCAGGTGCGCCTTCCCGTCACCTTCGGCACCCGCGAGAACTACCGTACGGAGCTCGTCGTCTTCGATGTGGCTCGCATCGGCCTGCCCTACAACGCCATCTTGGGCTACCAGGCGCTCTCCAAGTTCATGGCCGCAACACACCATGCCTACGGCCTCGTCAAGATGCCCGACAGCAGTGGCACCCTCACAAGCCGTTGCGATATGAAGGACGCGGTGCGCGCCCTCGCGCGCGCCCACAAGGCGGCTGCCGCCGCATCCCAAGCTGAGGAGGACGCCCCTGAGCTCGCCGAGCCGGCGCCCGCGAAGAAGAAGCTGATGTTCTCCCAGGAGCGGGCCGAGACCAAGAAAGTGTCGTTGGATGGGAGCGGCACGGGCCCCTTCCTCACTATCGGCAGCGGCCTTTCTCCCTAACAGGAAGGCGCCCTCGTCGGCTTCCTTCGGGCGAATGCTGATATGTTCGCTTGGACGGCCTCAGACATGCCCGGCGTGCCAAGGGAGGTGATCGAGCACCACTTGACGGTGTGCCCCAATGCACGCCCCGTCAAGCAGAAAGTACGGCGCCAGGCGCCCGAGAAGCAGGACTTCGTCATTGGGGAAGTCGAGAAGCGCCAAGACACCGGAATCATCCGCGAAGTGCTCCACCCGGAGTGGATCGCCAACCCCGTTGTCATCGCCAAGCCGCACGGTGGCAAGCACATGTGCGTCGACTTCACCAACCTCAACAAGGCCTGCCCCAAGGACCACTTCCCGCTGCCCCGGATTGACCAAATAGTAGACTCCACCGCCGGGTGCGATCTGCTCTCCTTCCTGGACGCCTTCTTGGGCTATCATCAGATCAAGATGGCCAAGGAAGATGAGGAGAAAACCGCCTTCATCACCCCCTGCGGAGTGTTCTGCTACGTGTGCATGCCCTTTTGCCTGAAGAGCGTGGGGGCTACCTTCCAGAGGCTGATGCGCATCTGCCTGGGGTGCCAGATGGGGAGAAACGCGGAGGCATACATCGACGACATCGTCATCAAAACGCGCGAAGCGCGCACCCTCATCGAGTACCTGAAGGAAACCTTTGCCAACCTGCGCAAGGTCAACCTCAAGCTCAACCCCGCCAAGTGTGTCTTCGGTGTCCCTTCCGGCAAGCTCCTAGGTTTCCTGGTCTCCCATCGCTGCATCGAGGCCAACCCTGAGAAGATTAAGGCCATCGAGGAGATGCGGCCGCCCCGCAACCTCAAGGAAATGCAGCGCCTGGCGGGATGCATGGCCTCGCTCGGTCGCTTCATATCCAAGTTCGGCGAGTGGGCTCTGCCTTTCTTCAAGCTCATGAAGAGGTCAGGCCCCTTCAAGTGGACCCCTGAGGCCGACGCTGCCTTCGAGGACCTCAAAAGGTACCTCACGAGCCCTCCCGTCATGGTCACCCCGTGCCCACGCGAGCGCCTGCTGTTGTACTTGGCGGCCACTCCCCAAACGGCCAGTGCGGCTCTTGTGGCAGAGCGGGAGGAGCGAGTCTGCGTCAAGAAGAAGCCTGCCGAGCCTGTGCCTGCGGGTGCCACGGAGACATCACTGGGGCCCCTCAAGGCCCTGCCGGCGCCTATCGAGGGTCCCCCTCCGGAGGCCCCCGCACCCCCTCAGGAGGCCTCTGGAGCTCAGCCTCCGGAGGCCCCCGTGGCACCGCCTCCGATGGCCGCCGCGACGCAGTAGCCAGAGCCCCTCGGCGAGCATGACTTGGACACCACGGTCACGCGCCTCATCGAGCACCCCATCTACTTCATCAGTACGGTGCTGCGAGACGCGCGTGAACGGTACCCCATGCAGCAGAAGCTCCTCCTGGCGCTCCTCATGGCCTCCAGGAAGCAGCGCCACTACTTCTAGGGTCACCCAGTGGAGCCCAAATGCCACCGGCCGCGTCGCTGAATGGAACATCGAGCTGCAGCCTTTCGAGATGGAGTTCCTCACCACCAGGACCATCAAGGGCGCGGCTTTGGCGGACTTCGCGGCGGAGTGGACGGACACACGTCAGGATGAGCCACAGGAGGAGGAGTCCTTGCCCGAGGAGACTGCCTCCGGAGGCTGGAGCATGCACTTCGACGGGCCTTCGCGTGCCAGGGCGCGGGGGCTGGGGTGGTTCTCACTACACCTAGAGGCGACAAGCTTTACTACGCAGTGTAGCTCTACTTCGGACGCACTGATAAGGTCTCCAACAACATCGCCGAGTATGAGGGTCTCATCGCCGGGCTCAAGGCCGCCATCACGCTTGGAGTCAGGCGCATCATCATCAAGGGCAACTCGCAGCTCCTCGTCAACTTCTCCAACAAGAAGTACAAGCCGAAGGACGAGCACATGGCGGCCTACCTGGAGGAGGTGCGCAAGCTCAAGAAGCGCTTCATGGGCATGGAGCTGCAACACGTCCCCCGCAGTGACAACAGCGAGGCGGACGAAATCGCCAAGCGCGCTTCTCGCCGCAAGCCCCAGAGCCCAGGCGTCTTCAAGGAGCGGCTCCTGAAGCCTTCAGCGACGCTCCCGATCGCCAGCATCCCGGCGCCTCGCGAAGAGATCCCTCCCGCACCACCCATGGGCGCACCAGACTGCGGACCAGCTTCAGGCGGTCGCCTGCTGCTGGCGCTCGAGCCGCAGCCTGAAAGCTGGACCGCGGAGATCAAGGCCTATCTGGAGGGTGGCGCCCTCCCGAAGATCGACGTGGAAGCAGAGCGCGTGGTCCGCCAGGCCGCGCTCTACCACTTGAGGGAGGGTGACCTGTACCGCCATCACCCGAACGGAGTTGCGCTGCGGTGCATCGCCAAGGAGCAAGGCCGCGAGCTGCTTGCCGACATCCACGGAGGCGACTGCGGCCATCACTCGTCCTCGCGCACTCTCGCAGGTAAGGCATTTCATAGCGGTTTCTACTGGCCCACAACGCTCGAGGATGCCACGGAGCTGGTCCAGGCATGCGAGGCCTGCCAGTTCCACGCCAAGCAGATCCACCAGCCGGCACAAGGGGTCCAGACCATCCCCCTCTCGTGGCCCTTCGCGGTCTGGGGGCTGGATATCCTCGGGCCTTTCCCTCGTGCGGCTGGCGGCTACCGCTACCTCTACGTCGCCATCGACAAGTTCACCAAGTGGGTGGAGGTGGAGCCTGTCCGGACCATTCCAGCAGGATCAGCGGTCAAGTTCATCAAGGGCTTGTTGTGCCGCTTTGGCGTCCCCAACCGCATCATCACGGACAATGGCACGTAGTTCACCAGCGGCCAGTTCAAGACCTACGGTGCCAGCATCGGCACGCAGATCTGCTTCGCCTCCGTGGCACACCCTCAAAGCAACGGCCAGGCCGAGCGCGCCAATGATGAGGTCCTCAAAGGCCTCAAGACTAGGAGCTTCAAGAACTAGCTCGTGGCATGCGGCAAGGGCTGGCTGGAGGAGCTCCCCTTAGTGCTATGGTCCATCCGCACCACGGCGACCAAGCCCACCGGCGAGACACCTTTCTTCCTCGTCTATGGGGCAGAAGCGGTTCTCCCAGCCGAGGTCAAGCACCGGTCCCCGCGGGTCTTGGCTTTCGACGAGTCTCGTCAAGATGGCCTGCGGGAGGATGACCTGCTTTTCCTCGAAGGGGCGGGCCGCCAGGCCGCCCTTCGCATGGCAAGGTACCAGCAGGCGTTGCGTCGCTATCACAGCCGCAACATATGCCCCCGCACCCTCGAAGCGGGCGACCTTGTCCTACGCTGGATCCTCTCCAAAGAGGGACTCCACAAACTCTCACCCATGTGGGAGGGCCCTTTCAGGGTCACGCACATCTCCCGGCCCGGCGCGGCATGGCTCGAAACGGATGAGGGTGTTCTGGTACAAAACACATGGAACATCCAACATATCCGCAAGTTCTATACGTGACCTCACGGATACGAACGAAATGGAGCTGTACACGCTCCGGAGCTCCCTCCCACTCTCGTGGAAGCCCCATGCTCTGCGCTGGCGGATACCCCATTCTCCGCGCTGGCGGATACCCCATTCTCCGCGCTGGCGGACGCCCCATTCTCGGCGCTGGCGGCCTACTTACTTGAGGGGCCCATGGCCATCGCATCCTCAAAAGCTAACCCGTGTCGAACACGGCAGCGCGTATCTTTTCTGTTGTACAATGAATCTATTTCATGCATCTGTAAAGCCTACTTCCTAAATGGCAACCGGTGTTCTTGCAGCTGAGTTTGCCTCTGGAGGCGCGCTCGCGATCTCCCCCTGTGTGTCTCACGCGAGTGGGGGTTGGGCACGGTGCCTGTGCTCGGGTCAGTCCCAGCAGTGCTACAAAACCCAAGCGACTGAGCTCTGGCTCGCGGGCCTGCTCCTGTTCACGTCACTTCACCAGGTCCTTGGTGCTCTTGCCTCCTAGCGTAACATCCACAGGCGGCCTCGCGAGCGTGCCCCGCCATGGTACTTGCAAAGACTTGGTAATTTCCCTGGTGCAGGGCCTCAAGAGCCTCAAGAGCTCCACCCTCGGGAGGCCTCGCGGTCGGCGCCCCGCGGACGGAAGGCTTCGTGAGGAACCGCGCCTCGCGAGCAGCGCCTCACGAAGGGCTCGCCCCAAGCCGAGCGTCGACAAAGGAGCTAAGTCTAAGCGCCCCTCGGGTCCTTTTCTTCTTGTTTCTCTCTCGTGGCGTCCTAATTTCCTTGGCACAAGCCGCCTGCGCATCAAGGGGGGGACCCTGAGCATCGCGCCTCAGGGACTCCTACCGGCCCCAAGAGCCCTACACCCTCTAGCCTTGCCGAGCGCACGCTTTGGGCATACCAGCGACGGTGTAGCCCGCCTCAGGGGATGGGTCCCAGTGACACAGGGCACGAGGGCAATGTAAAGGGGGATAAGGGCCTCGGGAGGAAAACAAAAACACATTAAGCATTGAGTACTTAGCAATAAAAGTGCTGCGCAAATGTCTCACACCCCCAGAGGGCTACATCGATTCAATACAGGAAAAAGAAAAAGAAGAGAGACGGCCAGCCTCAGCGCCACCATCCCCAAGAGTCCGCGTCGAGCTCCGCCCGCACCTAATCGGAGGGGGTGAACTCCACCGCCACCCAGGAGGGGCCGTTGCAGCAGCCGTTCGCCTGTAGCCACAGGCCCAGGGGCGGGCGCTCCTCCATCTCCCTCGCGAAGGAGTCCGGGAGCCGAAGCCAGGAGCAGGGCGAGCGGTGCATGTCCACGATGAACTCGTGGGTTGCCTCCACCGAGTGCCTCCCCGCCTGGGGAGGAAGAGCGGCGGAACCGCCGCGGCCGCCTCGGCCGAGGCCGCCGCGGCCTCCGCGCCCGCGAGCAGCGCCTCTTCCATGACCGCGAGTCGCGCCCGTTCCGCGGGTGCTGGGGCCGGCCTCTGCGTCGGCGGCCGCGGAGCGCGCCCGACCCCGAGGAGGAACCCTCGCCGCCGTGGACGAACTGCGGGCCCGGCCTCTACCCCTCACCGCCGTCAGCTTTGGCGGCTCCACCTCCTCTGCTGTCCTCTTCCCTTTCTCGGCCGCGGAGAGCTTGCTTGGGGGAGCCATGGCCGTGGCAGCGATGGGTAGAGAGGTTGGCGGAGAGGTTGGGAGTTGGAGAGAGATGGGGAGCCAAGGAGTTGGTCTCAAGGCAGGTTGGGGACTGTAACACCCCGATTTTTGGCCCTTTCTTTTTCTTTTGGATTTCTTCGAATTTGCATTTGGAGTTTCTTTTTCCGTGGCTATGTGGTCTTGAAACCTGGGAAAATCTTCTCTCCTACCACTTCCTAGTGGCTTGTCATTCTCAATTCTATCCCAAGGCCATTTCATTTCCATCTTAGCCCAACTCCAATATTTATTTATTGGGAATATTCCTTTTTCTATTAAAGGAATAACACTGTTTGCCCTAGGTTGTGAAGCAACCTATATTTCTGTCATTCCCAAAATTCCCACAAAATTCTCATAAATTCTTTTGATCATATCTTCCAGAAATATGCCAAAATCCATCCTTGCCTAGTTCAAAAATAATTCAGGAATATTCATTTTCCATTCTGTCCAGAATGGCACTTTGTGAAGGAAGTGCTATTTATATTTTCTTGATTGCCCTAAAAAGTTTTGGGCACTCTCTCATATCCAAATTATTGCCACATGCCAAAATTCAACTTCATTTGCCTAGTAAATCTCCCTCAGAAAATTTCCAAAGTTTCTGACCAGAGAAAAGCTTTGTGAAGGAAGTACTAGCTAGGCTTATCCAAATGAGTTGAAATTTTGGGAGATCATTCATATAATCAAATCATTGCTCTCCACCAAATTTCATTTCCATCTAGCATACTATGTGAGCACACCTTCAAATCTTGGTTTCTGGTCACAATTTCAGTTTGTGAAGCAACTATATTTTATATTGCTTCAAATTTTTTGAAATTAATCCAGGACCTAAATATCCCTAAATAATGTGAGCACGCCAAAACTCACATTATTTTGCCAAGCCATTTTCTCTGGAAAATTCCCCCAAGTTTCTGTCCAGTCAGGAGCATTGTGAAGGAAGTACCATTTATACTTATCCAAATTGGATGAAATTTTTATGGAACCCTCATATGCCCAAATCATCATACTACACCAATTTTCATCCCAATGCAAGCACCTATGTGAGTGGTACTTCCTGATCAAGTTTCTGGACCAGAATATGTGGTTGTGAAGCAACTATATTAACTACTGGTCCAAATCTCTTAAAAATTTACAGGATCATAGTCCTTCCTACCCTAAACCTGTGTGACATCTTATTTAACCATTTAACCAAACCATTTTAACACAGCTATTGGTCAAAGTTTGCTACAGCAAACTTCCATCGACCTCTCCCATCAACACAAAGTGCCTTTGGCCGAGCCATCACATCTATCGGACTGTATGTTGGAGGGACAACTCGGTAGACACCTTTTGGCAGACCCTCCTGCCCTCTCCTCGCCATGCCACGCGGTGACCACGCCGTTGGCATGCGTTTGGCACGCTCCGCTCAACGGTTAGCCTCGGGACTCCTCTGCCCGGCCGTTCCCTCGCGCCCTCTAGTGCCATCCCGCTTCTCCTTCGGCCACGTAGCTCGCTAGACACCTCTCCCCCTCCTGCATCGCCTGCCGCCTGCCCCAGCAGCCTCCGCACGCGAGCACACTGTCCGCCCGAGTGGCCGACCGCCCCTGTGCTCGCCCGTCCGCGCCCGCGCGTCCCTGGCTCCGCCCAGCATCTCCTCTGCCTCTCCCGTCGCCTCAAGGGCCTGCGCGTGCCCTGCCCTCGCCAGAGCACGCTCCGCCCGGCCGCGGTGACATCCGGGGGCGGCACCACCTCTGTCCCGACTATTTAAGCCACCCCGAGCCCGTCCGAGCACTCCATCCTCCTCCCCACTTCCCTCTAGCCCTCCCCGACCAGTCAAACGAGCTCGAGGAGCTCTCCTTGCTCGCCATTGCAGCCATGGCTGCCGTCGTCATCGCCTTAAATCCGAGCCCGACCGAGCTTTTCCCCTCGCCATTCCTACTCCAGAGGACTCACCGAAGTACGGCGGAGCTCCTCTGCCCTTCATCTCCTCCTCTGGGGGCCTATCGGCGTGCGCCCGAGTTCGCCCGAAGCCACCGTCCGCCGCAGCTCGTGCCCTGCTCGATTGCAAGCTCGCCGGCAAGAATGGATGGCCTAGGCAGGTGCGCGCCGTCCAGCCGAGCTCACCGGTAGCCAGGGCGTCGCCGGAGACGGCCTACGGCGGCGGCAATCACCGGCGGGGTCGGCTCTGTCCTCACTCAGGCGCGAGCATGCGGGAGGGAAGAAGAAGACCCAGTCGGTGGGCCCCACCTCCCCGCGGGCCCCACCAGTCAGCCACACGGGGAGTTGACCCCGGCCCGCTGACGTGTATTAGTGGAGACGTACTCCACCTAATACGTGTTCTGTATCTGAAAGCGTACTCCTGCCCGGCCTAAGAAGAGAATACGCTTTCCCACGGCGAAAGCGTATTTTCTAAAGTGCGCTTTCTGTTTTTCAGCCACCGTCTGAAACTGCTAATTAGCGGACGTTCGTCCGTTAAGGCCAGAAAAGAACAGTTTTTAATTCTTTTTCTGCCTAACGAACGAACGGCCGTAACTCCGCAACCGTGACTCCGAATCAGGTGATTCCAAAGCCCACGATCTCAGTTCGTCGAGCCCGTTCCGATGGTGTCATTTTCATGAGGTTGTCACACTGTGAAAATGACCATTTTGCCCTTGCCTTTAAAACAGCTCCGCCGAGAGGGAAACTTTTCCGGCGATTCTTTTTGCGAGTTCATCGCACCCCTCCCCGCTGGTTCCTCCATTCCCAGGCAAGCCACAACAGCCACTTGCATGATGGCATTGCAGTAGACATGGTTTCCACCTGAATATTTAATAATTGTTTGTGCATTTAATTATTTTGTGAATGCTTCGAATATGCTTGTGAATCCGTGCTCGTTGCTTATGCCATGTTCATTATCATCTAGTAAGTGTTATGATTAATTGCTATTGATATTCTTGTAATCATTTCCGATGCTAGTTATACTGATATGCTCACATGAGTAGTTATGGTTTAATATGCAAATACTTGTGATATTCATGATCATCGTTATGCCATGCTCATTTGTATCCCGTAGAATAAATGATTTATCATCGTTCCTATTATGTGGTTAAATGGTTATGTTGTCCATCCTTGGTTACACTGATATCATGCTCATCTGCATTGTCATTTCATTATGTATTTTATTATGACTCAGCTCATCACCATTCAAGTTAAACCGGACATTAATCGAACTTGAACAAATCTGTTGGCTGAGTCATGGTGCCACCGAATCGAGCTCACCAGTGCAACCACACTTGCCTGGATGGGGAGGCCCTAATGCGGTCTATTGTCATGCCTCTCGCCGGTGCCTCCTACGAGGGAAGGTTATGGGTGCGCGCTACCCTGATCAGGTAGGCTACCATAGCCTTGAGGACCCGAGTTTTGATGGTACCGAGGTCCCCGTTTGGGACGATGTTTTTGCTTGGCCACGACGGTGGCAGCCACAGAGGTGGCAGATGTCACATCTTGACATCGGGGTCACCCAGGACATAGCCCAAAGGGGACTGTGTCGGAGTGGCTGGGAGAGTGTCATGCAATAGACTGGTTTTGTCGGAACGTTGTTGGTCCACCCGAATGGGAGCACGAGGCCATGAGTTCCGTGGTGTGGGTACAGTGTACTAACCTCTGCAGAGTGTATAAACTATCGATAACCGCGTCCTCGGATATGGACACAGTTCGTAGTAGGTCACACTATGGGTCAACAGAAATAATAACCTGAATAATAAACAACCCCGGTTCCATGAGAAAGAAGTTGGTTGATCTTTATGTGGTCATGCGATGATCACAGGTAGAGATCAAGCTCCGTGTGGTCATATGATGATCACGATGGTATAGTTGATACGGAGCTTGGTTGATCCTGAGGTGATTGAGTGATGATCACGATGGTAAGTTTGTGGTTACGAAATAACCTCCGAGCAGAGTAAGTTGGTCCATGAGACCTTAAACGTCGACCCCCTTGCATGCTAGTGCTAGTATCATCCTGTTCATATCATGAATTATATGTTGTTGCCATGCTCATGTTGTTGCCATGCTCATGTTGTTGCCATGCTCATGTTGTTCTAGTAGTATCGTGTTCATCTTTGATGATTAACCTGTAAATGCCATGCTGTTGTATGTCTTGATTGCTTTGGTTGCTGTGAGCTTGCGAGTACATTCAAAGTACTCACCTGGCGTGTCATGCCAGATTGCAGGTGATGCCGTGATTGCTTGTTTGTCGAGGACCCCGAGGTTGCGCTCTAGGATACGTCCCAGCCAGAGTCCCTGCGGAGTGGAGTTCATCACCGTTGTCGCTGTCCCGCTGCTAGAAGTTATTCCGCTACGAGTTGTTCCGTTGCTAGCATAGAGCTATCTGAGCAGGCGTAGTGTCGCCGTGCCCCTATAACCTTTGTAATATCGGACCCTTGTACCCGTGTTATTTGCAATACAGAGTTGATTTGTTCTATGCCAAGCAGTGCCGTATTCCAGAAGACTTGATCTCTGGGCTGGAATACGGGGTGTTCCGGTCTCTCTGAGCCGGGGTGCCACAAGGCTTGGTATCAGAGCAGGTCTGGCTATAGGACGCCCTAGTCAGCGCGAGCGTTAGAAACCGTTAGTATAGAGTCTAGTCGGCTTGCTGCACTTGATTGCTTCATTTGTTTGTCTCATAGCATGCATATAGACTTATTATCTTGTCGCTAACGGTTGATCTTGTGAGTGTAGGTGGCATCGGTTTCGATCCACTACCTGCACCCTCCTGTTTAGCATTTTTGCTCGTTGGTGTTTGGTGTCATCTCTGTCCTAGCGGAGTGATGCCAAGGTACCTTGTGGTGTCGATCACTTGCCGGATTGATGCACAGGTATCGCACCAATATTTTTTCCCTTCAGCCACACCTATTGTTTCGGTGGTAGACATGCTTCTACCCCGGATCTTGCCATCCAACCCGCCGCTTTGGCAACCCTTACTGGTCTTTGTTACCAGAAAAAGGGCAATGTCAGCAAGACCCTGCTTTTCACCGTTAGCCCGCACTATCACCCATTCCTTGGACGAGTACGGTTCCCGTCCGTACGCTTGATTATGATGTGGTCGTGACATCCGTGTCTCGCTACATGATCACCGAGTCCGTCATAATCGCTAAGCCCGTCCAGATGCAACCGGTGTTGAGCCAGCACTTGGTGTAGCTTCGTTTACACCAATCCCTCCACACGTTGATACACTATCGTGCACACCGCCACAGCATATTAGATCGTAGTACCGGAGTTCCCTCGAGAATTGTGTGCTTAAGTAGGCATGCATAGTGAGGTGAATAGCTGTGAAGTGTGATGTTGCTTGTATGTAATCTTAATGATGTGTGTGCTTTTATTTTAGTCGTTTCTTTTGGCTTCTTTCTTTGGGCCCTCGGTGTTACCTTATTTCCCCTTATGAAAGTTGCTCATCAACCGACACCGGACTCGAAGAATCAGTAAGGAGTTCAAATATTGTGAAGCTCAGCTAAACATTATGAAATTCTCAGCCGATTGCATTATATTGGAAATATCTGATCTGAATGCAAATGCTATCCTGAATTGACTATCAACATCAAAGTTACCTCAGTGCGCAACCATCACGATTGTAATGAACCAGCTGGAAGAAAATTTGTGTGCAAGACAATAGTATATTTCCAGTCAGAGGAATATCAAGGGCATATGTATATATGGCACTCAGTCCGCACACTACAGAGAAAAGCTTCTGGTATAAGCAACCCAATCTTCCTCCGCACGCTACCAGAGAAGCTTACGATGCAAGAAAGGTTCTGGCAGAAGGCACCGAGTCTTTCTCAGTAAGCAACCAAGGGAAAAGCTTCTGGGGTACGATACCCAGTCTTCTTCAGCACGCTATCCCGGCAAAAGCTTCGAGTGGTATTACACAGTGAGTTGGCAGCATATGGCAGCGCATCCCAAGAATCAGATCCGCAACAGTTTGCCAGAAGCAAGAATCAGTCAAGACACAAGTGTTTGCTTCGAGAATCAAATGCTCAGCTACCCATGCTTCCATATATATATTGTGAGCATGCTGCCAAGGTAATGCAAGTCACTCGTACGATGATGCAAGCACGGTGAGAATCTGACAACCACATGAGTTATGCAAGAGGAAAAAAAGCCAGTATACACCTCAGTGTGATGCAATGTCTGACAAGCTATGAAGTAAGACAATTTGGAACAACAATCTTGACAGTGGATATCAAGGCCAGCTTCCTCCCAACCGACAAAGTGATACCATTAACGTCTGTCACAGTCATGTATGATTGACCACAGCAGTGAGCTCTATACAGTAACTGTGAACCTGGTATATGATCCTGATGATCCCTTGCTTACCTTTTCCTGGTAATGGCACCACGCCTGTGTTCTGAGCTGTTTTCGGCCGTCCAGGGTGGATGCCGATTTTATATTTCTCTTTTCAACAACTGACCCGTGTTCTAAGCTGCTTGTCGGCCGTCTCGGGCAGCTATTGAGTTTCTTTTTGTAGCAGCGACCCTATGCTCTGAGCTATTCTTCGGCCGTCTTAGGGAACTGCTACATTCTTCTTATCAACACTGCCTCATGCTCTGAACTGCTTTTCAGCCGTCGTGAGCCAGGGTTGAGTTATTTTAGTAATGTCCCAGATCTGAGTTGTAAAGACCGTTCTGGTGGCTACTGATTTATTTGCCGATTTCAAGCAAAGGTTCGAATGATCATTGCCCCACAGTTAAAGCTCGGGAGATGATAAACTTGCCAGTTAAACGTTGCTGCGCTGCCTGAGGATAAGGATAGGGATAAGGTATGACTGCCGGAATATTGCACCTGACAGCACCTCTGGTCACACAAGGAATTAAAGATATTTATGGCCAAGCTCTTTTAGCAAAAGATTCAGAAAAGAGAACAATAATGAAGGAGCAAGACCGGTAATACAGATGTGATAATTGTCTCATGAACAACATGGTACGGACTTGATACTCAAGACAGTGGAGCCAACCAAGGTAATTCAGAACTACCTACAAGCAGTCAGATTCCGCCAAGAGAACGGTCATGATTCTCAGCATTGTTTTGAACCCGGAGGATATGCATCTACTTGAGTAATCTGATGCAAGGATTAAAGGTTTCCTGCCCACCGAGGAAATATGTTCACAACTCCATTTGATACTATCGGTCCTGGAGAAAAGAATGTCACTCCCGGACTTATGGAAATCCTGGTCATGATAATATCAGACAAGCCAGCAGGCATCAAAGAATTGAGGTCCGAGAAAGGATGAACATATGAAGGAAGACCTGTCAGAATGTGGGATACGGTGAAGCAAACCACCCCAGAGCAAGTCAGTGAGTCAGATGGAATTCAGAGGGAACATCAAGGAAAAGGATACCCGAGTTGGAAACGGTTTCCTTAAGTCAGAATATTCATACTTGTTCCCTGAGCAACCAAATCTCGAGGACGAGATTTATCGTAAGGGGGGTAGGTTTGTAACACCCCGATTTTTGGTCCTTTCTTTTTCTTTTGGATTTCTTCGAATTTGCATTTGGAGCTTCTTTTTCCGTGGCTATGTGGTCTTGAAACCTGGGAAAATCTTCTCTCCTGCCACTTCCTAGTGGCTTGTCATTCTCAAATCTATCCCAAGGCCATGTCATTTCCATCTTAGCCCAACTCCAATATTTATTTATTGGGAATATTCCTTTTTGTATTAAAGGAATAACCCTGTTTGCCCTAGGTTGTGAAGCAACCTATATTTCTGTCATTCCCAAAATTCCCACAAAATTCTCATAAATTCTTTTGATCATATCTTCCAGAAATATGCCAAAATCCATCCTTGTCTAGTTCAAAAATAATTCAGGAATATTCATTTTCCATTCTGTCCAGAATGGCACTTTGTGAAGTAAGTGCTATTTATATTTTCTTGATTGCCCTCAAATTTTTTGGGCACTCTCTCATATCCAAATTATTGCCACATGCCAAAATTCAACTTCATTTGCCTAGTAAATCTTCCTCAGAAAATTTCCAAAGTTTCTGACCAGAGAGAAGCTTTGTGAAGGAAGTACTAGCTAGGCTTATCCAAATGAGTTGAAATTTTGGGAGATCATTCATATGATCAAATAATTGCTCTCCACAAAATTTCAATTCCATCTAGCATACTATGTGAGCACACCTTCAAATCTTGGTTTCTGATCACAATTTCAGTTTGTGAAGCAACTATATTTTATATTGCTTCAAAAATTCTGAAATTAATCCAGGACCTAAATATCCCTAAATAATGTGAGCATGCCAAAACTCCCATTATTTTGCAAAGCCATTTTCTCTGGAAAATTCTCCCAAGTTTCTGTCCAGTCAGGAGCATTGTGAAGGAAGTACCATTTATACTTATCCAAATTGGATGAAATTTTTATGGAACCCTCATATGCCCAAATCATCATACTACAACAATTTTCAGCCCAATGCAAGCACCTATGTGAGTGGTACTTCCTGATCAAGTTTCTGGACCAGAATATGTGGTTGTGAAGCAACTATATTAATTACTGGTCCAAATCTCTTAAAAATTCACAGGATCATAGTCCTTCCTACCCTAAACCTGTGTGACATCTTATTTGACCATTTCACCAAACCATTTTACCACAGCTATTGGTCAAAGTTTGCTACAGCAAACTTCCATCGACCTCTCCCATCAACACAAAGTGCCTTTGGCAGAGCCATCACATCTATCGGACTGTATGTTGGAGGGACAACTCGGTAGACACCTCTTCGCAGACCCTCGTGCCCTCTCCTCGCCATGCCACGCGGTGACCACGCCGTTGGCATGCGTTTGGCGCGCTCCGCTCGTCGGTTAGCCTCGGGACTCCTCTGCCCGGCCGTTCCCTCGCGCCCTCTAGTGCCATCTTGCTCCTCCTTCGGCCACGTAGCTCGCTGGACCCCTCTCCCCCTCCTGCATCGCCTGCCGCCGGCCCCAGCAGCCTCCGCACGCGAGCACGCCGTCCGCCCGAGTGGCCGACCGCCCCTGTGCTCGCCCGTCCGCGCCCGCTCGTCCCTGGCGCCGCCCAGCATCTCCTCTGCCTCTCCCGTCGCCTCAAGGGCCCGCGCATGCCCTGCCCTCGCCAGAGCACGCTCCGCCCGGCCGCGGTGACATCCGGGGGCAGCACCACCTCCGTCCCGGCTATTTAAGCCACCCCGAGCCCGTCCGAGCACTCCATCCTCCTCCCCACTTCCCTCTAGCCCTCCCCGACCAGTCAAACGGGCTCGAGGGGTTCTCCTTGCTCGCCATTGCAGCCATGGCCGCCGTCGGCCTCATCTTAAATCCGAGCCCGACCGAGCTTTTCCCCTCGCCATTCCTACTCTAGAGGACTCACCGAAGTACGGCGGAGCTCCTCTGCCCTTCATCTCCTCCTCCGGGGGCCTATCGGCGTGCGCCTGAGTTCGCCCGAAGCCACCGTCCGCCGCAGCTCGTGCCCTGCTCGGTTGCAAGCTCGCCGACAAGAATGGATGGCCCAGGCAGGTGCGCGCTGTCCAGCCGAGCTCGCCGATAGCCAGGGCGTCGCCGGAGACGGCCTACGACGGCGGCAATCGCCGGCGGGGTCGGCTCTGTCCTCACTCAGGCGCGAGCACGCGGGAGGGAAGAAGAAGACCCAGTCGGTGGGCCCCACCTCCCCGCGGGCCCCACCAGTCAGCCACACGGGGAGTTGACCCCGGCCCACTGACGTGTATTAGTGGAGACGTACTCCACCTAATACGTGTTCTGTATCTGAAAGCGTACTCCTGCCCGGCCTAAGAAGAGAATACGCTTTCCCACGGCGAAAGCATATTTTCTAAAGTGCGCTTTCTATTTTTCAGCCACCGGCCGAAACTGTTAATTAGCGGACGTTCGTCCGTTAAGGCCAGAAAAGAACAGTTTTTAATTCTTTTTGTGCCTAACGAACGAAATGCCGTAACTCCGCAACCGTGACTCCGAATCAGGTGATTCCAAAGCCCACGATCTCAGTTCGTCGAGCCCATTCTGATGGTGTCATTTTCATGAGGTTGTCACACTGTGACAATGACCATTTTGCCCTTGCCCTTAAAACAGCTCCGCCGAGAGGGAAACTTTTCTGGCGATTCTTTTCGCGAGTTCATTGCACCTCTCCCCGGTGGTTCCTCCATTCCCAAGCAAGCCACAACAGCCACTTGCATGATGGCATTGCAGTAGCCATGGTTTCCACCTGAATATTTAATAATTGTTTGCGCATTTAATTATTTTGTGAATGCTTCGAATATGCTTGTGAATCCATGCTCATTGCTTATGCCATGTTCATTTTCATCTAGTAAGTGTTATGATTAATTGCTAATGATATTCTTGTCATGTTTTATTCTTGTAATCATTTCCGATGCTAGTGATACTGATATGCTCAAATGAGTAGTTATGGTTTAATATGCAAATACTTGTGATATTCATGATCATCGTTATGCCATGCTCATTTGTATCCCGTAGAATAAATGATTTATCATTGTTCCTATTATGTTGTTAAATGGTTATGTTGCCCATCCATGGTTACACTGATATCATGCTCATCTGCATTGTCATTTCATTATGTATTTTATTATGACTCAGCTCATCACCATTCAAGTTAAACTGGACATTAATCGAACTTGAACAAATCTGTTGGCTGAGTCATGGTGCCACCGAATCGAGCTCACTAGTGCAACCACACTTGCATGGATGGGGAGGCCCTAATGCGGTCTATTGTCATGCCTCTCGCCGGTGCCTCCTACGAGGGAAGGTTATGGGTGCGCGCTACCCTGATCAGGTAGGCTACCATAGCCTTGAGGACCCGAGTTTTGATGGTACCGAGGTCCCCGTTTGGGACGATGTTTTTGTTTGGCCACGACGGTGGCAGCCACAGAGGTGGCAGATGTCACATGTTGACATCGGGGTCACCCAGGACATAGCCCAAAGGGGAGTGTGTCGGAGTGGCCGGGAGAGTGTCATGCAATAGACTGGTTTTGTCGGAACATCGTTGGTCCACCCGAATGGGAGCACGAGGCCATGAGTTCCGTGGTGTGGGTACAGTGTACTAACCTCTGCAGAGTGTATAAACTATCGATAGCCGCGTCCTCGGATATGGACATAGTTCGTAGTAGGTCACACTATGGGTCAACAGAAATAATAACCTGAATAATAAACAACCCCGGTTCCATGAGAAAGAAGTTGGTTGATCTTTATGTGGTCATGCGATGATCACAGGTAGAGATCAAGCTCCATGTGGTCATATGATGATCACGATGGTATAGCTGATACCGAGCTTGGTTGATCCTGAGGTGATCGAGTGATGATCACGATGGTAAGTTTGTGGTTACGAAATAACCTCCGAGCAGAGTAAGTTGGTCCATGAGACCTTAAACGTTGACCCCCTTGCATGCTAGTGCTAGTATCATTCTGTTCATATCATGAATTATATGTTGTTGCCATGCTCATGTTGTTGCCATGCTCATGTTGTTGTCATGCTCATGTTGTTCTAGTAGTATCGTGTTCATCTTTGATGATTAACCTGTAAATGCCATGCTGTTGTATGTCTTGATTGCTTTGGTTGCTGTGAGCTTGCGAGTACATTCAAAGTACTCACCTGGCGTGTCATGCCAGATTGCAGGTGATGCCGTGATTGCTTGTTTGTCGAGGAACCCGAGGTTGCGCTCTAGGATACGTCCCAGCCAGAGTCCCTGCGGAGTGGAGTTCATCACCGTTGTCGCTGTCCCGCTGCTAGAAGTTATTCCGCTACGAGTTGTTCCACTGCTAGCATAGAGCTATCTGAGCAGGCGTAGTGTCGCCGTGCCCCTGTAACCTTTGTAATATCGGACCCTTGTACCCGTGTTATTTGAAATACAGAGCTGATTTGTTCTATGCCAAGCAGTGCCGTATTCCAGAAGACTTGATCTCTGGGCTGGAATACGGGGTGTTCCGGTCTCTCTGAGCCGGGGTGCCATAGGGACGGAGTGAAGGGGTAATGGAATGCCCACGTTCCACGCGGGCGGGTTTTATTGCCGAGGTGGCGGTTATCGAGGCATCGTAGGGAGTGGAGGCGCTGCGCCCGCAAAGGCCGCCACGCATCGCGCCTGGGCCCGACGGCTTGATGGGCCCCGCGGCGCTTCATCCCCAGCGGGTGGGACACACGCGCCGAGGGCCCGGGGGCTACTGTCGGCCCAGTGGGAACCAGGGTACCACGTCCCGTCTACCTCTGGCCCAGGAGGCGGCGCTTGGGCCGGCCCAGGGGCGAGATGGCCCTGGCATCGTCGCCCGGGAGGGGTCGCCTCGCGAGGCCCCTCATCACCAGGACAAGCCCTGGCAAGGCCAGCAAGCCCCGGATCGCCTCGTGAGGCAATCCCTCGGGAGGCCGCTTTGCGGGGCGTGGCGCACGGTGCCGGCCTCGGGGGGCCGGCCCGTCACGTGGGTGACGCCCCGACGACAGGACGAGGACAGCAGGGTACAGCTCATTGACAGCAGGATGCAGCTCAGGCAGGTCTCCATTCTGGCGATAGGGAAGCAGTGGCATCTGCCTTCCCCCAAAAGGAAGGATCAGGACGGATTAGCACACCAGGATGGAGGTCATCGCCGAGCCCACCAGCGCGTCATGAGGAGCTACTTTAGCAGGCGGAGACCGCCTTTAGTCAGGATAGGCCTGCGCCCTTGTCCCCCTTTTGAATTGGCGCCCTGTGGCAACCCTTTCCCGCTGGTATTTTTGGGGAAGAGGACCAAGGCACTACAAAGGGGGCAGGGCTGCTTACGTGTAAGGGGGTCGACCCATTCTCCCCCACACCTCTGGTATCTGGAGCACGAGCTCTCCGCCACAGAGCAATCCAACACAAGCAGGAGTAGGGTATTACACCGCACGGTGGCCCGAACCTGGGTAACTCACGCGTCCCCTTCGTGTCCGGTGAGAGCCAGCGAGTCCGTCGTGTACCCGCCGTAGTCCCGTCGTAGGCTGCCAAGCAAAGTCCTCCAGAGTTTGAATCCTAAGTTCTTGGAGAAGTTTCTTGGGCGCAGATCCTATACTCTGACAAAATGATATAGCCACCCTATTTTCTCATGAGGAAAAAATTCGCTATTACTATATTCTTAAGTTGTTTCCTTTCTCGTTAAATGGTGATGCTAAGGAATGGTATAATACTCTTGCTCCTGGATGTGTGCGTAGTCCCCAGGATATGATTTATTACTTCTCTGAAAAATATTTTCCTGCTCATAAGAAACAAGCTGCTTTACAGGAAATATTTAACTTTGTGCAAATTGAAGAAGAAAATCTCCCTCAAGCTTGGGGGAGGCTTCTCCAATTACTTAATGCTTTGCCTGATCATCCTCTTGGGAAAAAATGAAATACTTGATATCTTCTATAATGGACTAACCGATGCTTCTAGGGACTACCTAGATAGTTGTGCGAGTTGTGTTTTTAGGGAATGGACTATTGAACAAGCTAAGGAATTATTGAATAATATATTGAAGAATGATAATGATTGGACACTTCTTGAACCACCGCCCAAACCCACTCTGAAGAAGAGGGGTATTTTATATCTCAGTCATGAAGATTTGCAAGAAGCAAAGAAATGTATGAAGGAAAAAGGTATTAAAGCTGAAGATGTTAAGAATCTACCACCTATTGAAGAAATACATGGTCTTGACACACCGCCACAGGTAGTAGAGGTAAATTCTTTTATAAATTTGATGAAGGTGATATTCCTTATAACAAACCTCCTAGTCAATGCTTGTATGGATTTGACAATTATATTATTAAGCAAGATCACTTCAATGCAAATGTTATGAAACAATTGAAACGAAATGCCTACATGATTGATCGCTTGAGTGACTTGCTATTTATAATTGCTAATGATGGTAAAGGTGTGAGTAAACATGCATCTATGGTTCAAACTCAATTAGAACAAGTTGCTAAATCTCAAAGTGAATTGCTCAATGAAATGAATAACAATATGAATGCTCATGCTGTTAGAGTTATGACTAGAGTAGGTAGAATGACTCAGGAGCCACTTTATCTTGAAGGTCACACAAAAAGAATTGAACAAGACTCTCAAAGAATTAATGTTGATGCACCTAGTACATCTAAAAAGAAAAAGAAAAAGAAAAAGAAAAATGATAGGACTTTGCATACTTCTAGTGAGCCCGAGGTAGAAAAACCCTTGGAGGATAGTAACGATGCTTCTATTTCTGATGCTGAAACACAATCTGGTAATGAACAACCACCCGATGATAATAATAATGATGATGCTCATGTGGATACCCAACCAGGTAATGATAAAGAACCGGATAATGATGTTGAAATAGAACCTGCTGTTGATCTTGATAACCCACCTTCTAAAAATAAACGTTATGATAAAAGAGACTTCGTTGCTAGAAAATATGGTAAAGAAAGAGAACCGTGGGTTCAAAAACCCATGCCCTTTCCTCCTAAACCATCTAAGAAAAAGGATGAGGAAGAATTTGAGCGCTTTGCTGAAATGCTTAGGCCAGTCTTTTTGCGCACTCGTTTGACTGATATTTTAAAGATGGCCCCTTATGCTAAATATATGAAAGACATTGTCGCAAATAAAAGAAAGACAACTGAAGCTGAAATTTCCCCCATGCTTGCAAATTATTCTTTTAAGGATGGAGTACCTAAGAAACTAGGAGATCCAGGAATACCAACTATACCATGCTCCATTAAACGAAATTATGTCAAAACTGCTTTGTGTGATTTAGGAGCCGGTGTTAGTGTTATGCCTTTCTCTTTATATAAAATACTTGATTTGAATAAACTCACTCCCACTGAAATATCATTACAAATGGCCGACAAATCAACTGCCATACCTATCGGTGTTTGTGAGGATGTGCCCGTTGTAGTTGCAAATGTTACTATTCTAACAGACTTTGTAATACTTGATATGGCCGAGGATGACAACATGTCGATTATCCTTGGTAGACCCTTTTTGAATACTGCAGGGGCTGTTATTGATTGCAACAAAAGCAAGGTAACTTTTCATATCAATGGTAATGAACATACGGTGCACTTTCCGAAGAAACAATTTCAAGTAAATGGTATTCATGTTATTGAGAAGACTCCGAAAATTACTATTGGAGGTTATCAACTCCCTCTTCCTACTATTAAAAAGAAATATGAAACTCTTATTATTGGGGAGATGCATATCCCTGTTGAGGTAACTTAGTGTTATACGAAAGTTCTTCGGTTTCATGTTACTCGGAAATGGTTTGTTAATAAGACTTGATCAACCTTATTAATGGATTCTTTTTGAGGGGCATGGGGTCGATGAATTTAGTAAGCACAACCTTCTGTACCCACTTTTTGTTTTCTGTTATTTTTAGTTAAATAAAATAAAATGCCATGATTATCCTGTTTTTTGATTTATCCGTGCAATTAAAAAATGGCCCAGAAATAAAAGTGCTCAGAATGCAATAAAATTTTGATATGAATTTTTATGTAATATTTAAGAATTTTTGGCACTGGAATCATACCAGGGGGGTGCCCCAGGTGTCCACGATGCACCAGGGCGCACCACCCCCCTGGCGCGCCCAGGTGTCTCGTGGGCCCCATAGGGACCCCCTCACTTATCCCTTCAGCCCACTTCGTCTCTTACCTCTAGCAAAAATTCCTGGTAGCTCTCTCTCTCTCTCGTGTTCTTGCTCACAAACCTGAAATTTTCGATCTCTTTGCTCGGAGCTCCGTTTCCGAAACTGTTTTGGGAGATTGCTCCTTGGTATGTGACTCCTCGATTGCTCCAATTAGTTTTTGCACTAGTGGATTATATTTTGCATAATTAGCTGCTCTTGGTGCTACTGAAAATGAGCTTGCAAGTTGAATTCTTTGAGTTCCAAGTAGTTTGAATGCTTGATATAGCCTCTAGACATCCATATGAGTAGTTGCTATCAATCTTGTGAAGTTTTATTGATATCATTTTGTGGCCCAAAATTTTTCAGAAAATTGTTCTTAGGAAAATGAATATCTTCCGGCGGAGTTCTTCGAGGAGGAGGTCCTCTGAAGCGTCATCAAGTGAAAGCTCGGCACGCCAATCATATGAGGAACCAAGGGCAAGTTCGGTGCGGGGTGCCGAAGCAAAATCATGTCGATGGCCATGCAACGAGTTCATGCTAGGTGCAGGCATCAAGGAAGAATTTGACCAATATATTCACAACACCGAGCTCGCTACCTTCGTCGTAGATAAGCCACCACAGCACTACTAGCTCACTCATTCATTCACTCAAAACTTTGAATATCATCCGCGCACTTCTAGAGTTTTATTTCACCTCTGTAACAAATCCTATAGTATGTCTCTAGAAGAATTCTGTGATGCATGCAAAATTCCATATTGGGGTTCATTAGATGAGCCACAAAAATCTAATTATGAGTCATTTCTTAATAGCCTTTGCAACGATGAGGATAGAGGAGTCACGCAGGCCAGAATAGTTAGCATCCACTTTCCTGCTATCCGATATTTTGCACTCTTTAATGGTAAATGCATTGTTGGTAAGCAAGACTGCAGTACGCTTTGCGCCCCTAATCTGAGCCTTATTCATACGGCTTTGACTGGCAACAAGTATTATAATCTTGGGGCTATTGTTGCGCGTAGGCTGTAGCGTAACGCGGGTAATGGTGATTTGTATGGAGGAATTTATGCCTCCCGCGTAGCTGCGAAGTTAGGGGTCTCTCCCAATTCCAATGATCCCCTCCTACCTTATAAATATTTAAATTTTGAAACAATGTGAGAACATAAGTTTTTAAAACACAATGCACAGGGATATGAATACAACTTAGTTTTTGATAAATATCGTTCTCTGTATGTTGCTTTGCCTGCTCCTGCCCTCTTTGATTTTCAGAACAAACAGAGATATTATCTATTGGAGAGCGAGGTGCATGAGTACAAGGCGGCGGTCGAGGCTGTCCGTCTGGCTGAGGAGGCTGCTCAGAGCGCCTCTACTAGCTACCACTTTGATTTTTACCCAGACCAGGGATGGCGATGACCAAGCTAGGCCAAAAGCCTAAGCTTGGGGGAGTACGTATCTCTCACCGACATTACATTCATGCTCACACATTTCGTTCCAGTTGTCGGTGTTCATACTTTTTCATTGTATAATCCATGCTAGTTTTATTTTCTCGCTTTCTTCTAGTGTGTTCGAAAAACTTGAGAAAATCCAAAAACATTTCTTGCTTTTTTCGGTTTTTCTTTCTAGTTTAATTAGCTGTAGTTTCATAGTAGTAAAAGAAAACCCAAAAAGATTTCTCGTTTCTTCTTTTACTTGTTGGGAGCTATCCCGTGTAAATAGTTTTTCTTGTTTTTCATTTTGTTTTCTCGCTTTCTTTATTTTGTGAGCTTTCTCGCTTTCTTTATTTTGGGAGCTTTCTCGCTTTCTTTATTTTGTTTTCTTTAGAAAAACTAAAAAAACTCCAAAAATATTTCAGTGTGTTTCTCTGAAATTCTTTTCTTTTGTTGAGTCATTGTAAGGAGAAGACCACGATGAAAATGTTGAGTGGCTCTCATATACATTGTTGTTGATCTAACAAAGAGCCCATTTTACCTTGTCTTCTCCTTTGAATAAAATGCTTGCAGATTTCAACTTAGTCCACGGCACGCTTGCACTATTTTTATTTTCATATCATTTGGTCGTGCAAGTGAAAGGCAATAATGACGATGATTTGATGAAGTGACTGTGGCAAGGAAAAGCGGGTATGAACTCAACTTGTTCTTTGTTTTTGTAAATATGTTTAACTCAGTATCCATGATTCAGCATGTTATGATTAAACATGTTTATGATGACAATTAGAGATTATAGTTGCTCATGCCATGCTTAAGTAGCTAGGAGTCGATAATGATTTATCTTGAGTGTCAACATGCATTAAAGTGATTGTGATGTAGTATGATGATATGGTATCCTCCTCTGAATGTTTCAAGTGGCTTGACTTGGCACATGTTCACGCATGTAGTTGATTCAAAACCAACATAGCCTTCATGATATTTATGTTCATGGTGCTTATATCCTACTCATGCTAGTATTCAATGTTGATTATTCATAATGCATGATTATGACCGTTTTCGCTCTCTAGCTGGTCGCTTCTCAACCTATTTGCTAGCCTTCGCCTGTACTAAGCGGGAATGCTGCTTGTGCATCAAAACCTTTAAACCAAAGTTATTCCAGATGAGTCCACTATATCTACCTATATGCGGTATTGCTCTGCCGTTCTAAGTAAATTTGCATGTGCCACCTCTAAATATTCAAATGAACATCTGTTTTGTGTGCCCGTACCGCTCATGGAGCGACAAGGGGTGGTCAGTATCTTCCATGCTAAGCGGGTTATTCTCATGATGAGTGTTTATTCACTTGTCCTTGCACGAGAGGGGCTGGTAATCAGGATGCCAAGTCCCATTATTAAAATTGTAAAATAATAAAACAAACTCCGCCGGAAAGTTGTTGGTATGGAGGGCACCCGAGGATTCGGCTAGCCATGGCTTGTGTTTGATGGTGGAGGGGGAGTAAACTTTACTTTACCGCTTGGGAACCGCCACTAATGTGTTTAGCATGGAAGATATTGAAAACTCTCAGTCTTGACATTGACAGGAAAGGCATACCTCCCAAAATTTATTTATCTCTGATTTAAGCTTCGAGCTCTGGCACCTCTGCAAATCCATGCTTCCCTCTGCGAAGGGCCTATCTATTTACTTTTATGTTATTTTACTTTTATTGTTGAGTCATCACCTTCTCAAATAAGCACCAATCATGAGAGCACTATTGTCATTCTCATGCATTGTGAATAGTTAATGTTGTGTGCATCATGACTGGATCTCTGCTACCATGAATTACAATGTTTAGTTGCTTCTTGAACTTTGGAGGTGCTCTGCATTTATGTTTTGCGATCTCAAAAAGGGCTAGCGAGATACCATGTTGTCATATTATATCATGATCGTTTTGACAAAGTGTTAGCATTTGAGATATCTTATTATTGCTCGCTAGTTGATTATGCCATTGATATGAGTGAATATAATTTCTAAGAGTTATCATTTGCATGGTTACTTATAATCTTTGCTGAAAACTTGGGTACTATTTAAGCATATATATAGACACAAGAACAAAAGAGTTTGTAAAAGTTTTTCTTTATCACTTTCAGTTTGTCAACTGAATTGCTTGAGGACAAGCAATGAGTTAAGCTTGGGGGAGTTGATACGTCTCTGTCATATCTACTTTTCCAAACACTTTTGCTCTTGTTTTGGCCCCTAATTAGCATGATTTGAATGGAACTAACCCGGACTAACGCTGTTTTTAGCAGAACTACCATGGTGTTATTTTTTGTGCAGAAATAAAAGTTCTTGGAATTGGATGAAACTTTTTGGATATTTTGTATGGAATAAATAAAAAATACTAGAACCAAGACCCACTGGAGGGGGGCCACCCAGTGCCCACGAGGCACCAGGACGCGCCACCCCCCTAGGCGCGCCCTGTTGGCTCGTGGGGCCCATGTGGCTCCGCTGACCCTAATCTCTGGCCTATAAATTCACAATTCCAGAGGAAAAAAATAAGAGAGAAATATTTATTGTGTTTCACGATACGGAGCCGCCGCCACCTCCAGTTCTTCATCAGGAGGCCAGAACTGGAGTCCGTTTGGGGCTCCGAAGAGGGGGATATTCCGGCATCGTCCTCATCATCCATCCTTCAGCACCAATTTCATGATGCTCACCACCGGGAGTGAGTAATTCCTTCGTAGGCTTGCTGGACGGTGATGAGTTGGATGAGATTTATCATGTAATCGAGTTAGTTTTGTTAGGGCTTGATCCCTAGTATCCACTATGTTCTGCGATTGATGTTGCTATGACTTTGCTATGCTTAATGCTTGTCACTAGGGCCCGAGTGCCATGATTTCAGATCTGAATCCTTTATGTTTTCATGAATATATTTGTGTTCTTGATCCGATCTTGCAAGTTATACGCACCTGCTATGTGTTATGATCCGCATACCCCAAGGTGACAATAATTGGGACTTTCCGGTGATTGCCATAGTTTGAGGAGTTCATGTATTCACGAAGTGTTAATGCTTTGTTCCGGTTCTCTATTAAAAGGAGGCCTTAATATCCCTTAGTTTCCTTATGGACCCCGCTGCCACGGGAGGGTAGGACAAAAGATGTCATGCAAGTTCTAACGCAAGCACGTATGACTATATACGGAATACATGCCTACATTACATTGATGAATTGGAGCTAGTTCTGTGTCGCCCTAGGTTATGACTGTTACATGATGAATGTTATCCAACATAATCACCGATCCAATGCCTACGAGTTTTTCACATATTGTTCTTTGCTAAGTTACTACTGTTGTTACTGCTGTCACAATTGCTGCTACTATTGCTGCTACCATTACTATTACTGTTACTATTATTGCTACTGCTATCAAATTATCATACTACTGTTCTACTGATCACTCCGCTACAGATATTTAGTCTCCAGGTGTGGTTGAATTGACAACTCAACTGCTAATACTTGCAAATATTCTTTGGCTCCCCTTGTGTCGAATCAATAAATTTGGGTTGAATACTCTACCCTCGAAAACTGTTGCGATCCCCTATACTTGTGGGTTATCAGCGGCACGCCACGAGTGCCCTGGTGCGCGGCCATTTCCCAGCGCGGAGAGACAACACCTCTTCCTCGGCCTCGCAAGTCGTGAGGTGCTGATTAGCCTCTTGCCGGCGGGCGAGCGCGATCTCACCGGTCTGTTGATCCGGCGCCAACAGGTACTCCTCCTCGCTGGAAGCGTGCACCCGATCGACGTACCACCAAGTGTAGATGAGGCGCATCGACCCGACTGCACTCAGGGCTTTGGCACGGGCGTCCTCCGCCACCCACACGGCCCTCGCACGAGCCTTCTGCCAAAGAGCAAATTGACTGACTCTCTCGGAGGCAACATAGGCCTGCCAGGCAGCATCCCTCGCGGCGCGCTTCTCTTCCTCGGCCTTCTTCTCTACCTCTCTTTTGGCGCGCTCCGCCGGAGGCAAAGCCTCCCACAAGGCGATCTCCATTTCTTTCCATAGCTCCTCCAAGCTGGGCGGCTCGGGTGCCGGCGCGATGTCCTCCTCGTAGCAGGGCGGCGACACGTCCTCCGATGCACGTGCTGGCGAGTTTGGGAACACCAACGCTTCCACCTCAACGCGCCACGGCGACGGGGAGGAGCGGAACGCCAACACGTCATCCTCGACTCGTGGCAGCGAGGAGCGGAACGCCAACGCGTCCTCCTGGAATTGTGGCGGCGAGGAACGGAATGCCGACGCGTGACCCTCCGCACGGGGCAGCGAGGGGCGCCTAGGGCTAGGGAGGGGCGATGACATGGTGGTCGACGTATCCATAATTGAGAGGGAGGGTGAGGAGATGAATGTGAGCGTTCTTCAGAATGCCGTGGGAGGCGCATTATTTATAGCGAGCAATGGTACACCTACGTAAGATAGGTTGCGCGATTAACGTAACAGCTAGGTGGGCATTTCTGTTGTTGGAGGAAATTAGGGGGGGTGGAGGGGCACCGAGCTGAATTCAGGGGGCAAGGTGGAGATATTGCTGGTCACAACGGTTTAGGGTTTAGGTGATCTGCGATTTATTAGGCAGGAGGAGATTGGACGAGCACGGGAGGGAGAGTCAACAATCGGCTATACTAGTATGCTATAGCATTAATATATAGCCCACATGTTTCTCTCAGAAAGTGTGTTGGAGCTCATGCTACAGCCAGCTGCAAGTTTGTGTTCTAGCTTGCTTCTCTTCTCTCTCCTCTTCTCTCTCATCCAACTCAGCAAAAATATATTAGTATTTAAAATATTACATCCTGCCTACATCACCTTATTGTACTACTTGCTCTCATGCATGCAGATTGTTTTCACACGGGGAGGACAGGTGGGACTGCGGGGGGGGGGGGGAGAAGGAGAGTCATGCAGCAGACTGTTTTCACACATGGAGAGGAAAATATTTGGAGGCGAACGGGTTTCTTGGTAGGCCGAACAAGAAAAATGAATCGAGAGGGAGGTGGGCGCATGAGGCGGTTGAGTTAAACGAGGCGCAGTTTAATTACTACTGTACATCACAGCTAATACTTTAAGATTTTCTGAATTCTCTTAGAGTAAGTACAATAATGAGCTTATAGACCGCTTACATGGCACTTTTGCCGATGTGGAGTAGAGAGAAATGGAAAAATGGTGGGACTGGGCTCTCATGCAAGAGCCTAGCTATATGCGTACTCCTTGGCAAATGCAAGAAATATGAAGAAAAAGATAGAGAGAAGGTTAAAAAACAGTACTCTTATAGCCAACCTTATAGCTAACCTTGTTGAATGAGTGACTATAATAAGTGATGACTATATATGACATGGCAACATCATATAGCCTAACGCACCCGGACGGAGGAAGTAGTACTCTGGTTTGGTGTGTAAGGCTCACTAGGAATCGCATCGTGACCAAGGTGGTTGACTAGTGGCTAGTAGGGATTACTCGTCTTGTTCCTTTCCTCCAATCAAGATCCTGTTTAGTTAATTAAATAGAGTTGGTTTCCCACAATATGCATGCATGCAATTGTATTCTCACGGTGCGGTCAATGCAGCCCCCTCATGAAGACCAATGGAATTCCAACCCGCTGGCATGCTAGTCGTTTCCACCAATGGAAAAAAGGAGAAAGGACCGGTAGAGAGTAATTAGCATGAGAAATTCGCATTAGGAGACGAGCATTAGAGAGAGGGTAAATCGGAAAAAAAATGCTCATTTATAGCCGTCCGAAGTCTCAAAGGGCGCGACCGCGCGAGCGAGGCGACGGTCGTGGGAGGCGCGACACTTGACGGAATTAAGTCAAAGTTGCATGCACACGCCGGCATGGCGTGCAAACACGCAGATCCTATACTGTCAGCCCTACGAGAACTCTTTGGGGGCATGACATCTAGTGGGTCCCCCATAGTACTAGAGAACTCTTTGGGGGCATGCAGCCGTTTATCCACTGGGCAAGCCACTACCCCACGCCGTTTGCATGCCCTACTCAACATTTTTACAATCGGAAAACCGCTAGCAGTTCGCTCCTACTCGTCCCCGTCCTTTAACATTACAGCATTTCGCTCCCACTTGTCCCGTCCTTCCACATTTCAGTAGTTCCACTTCTCCTAGCCCTCCTCCAAACTCCATGGCCTCCCAAATCTCCATGATCGGCGGTGAGTACAAGGTTGAAACCATCACCAGTGATGAGATCGATGTCATCTACACCCGTTCTTCCGCGACGGTGCAAGGATGCCTTCGTCGCTTCCAACGTATGTTCGAAAATTCAAATGATGAGTGGGTCACTGGGCTAGATGTTGAGTACACCACAGTCTTGGAGAAAGAGAGGTTGCTAAATGAGGGAGAGAAGAAGAAGCCTGCCGTGATCCAGGTTTGCGTACATAACTTGTGCTTGGTGTACCACATATGCCATGCCGACGTAAGGTGCCATAATTTTGAAGGATTCCTCAAGGACGAAAGAGTAAAATTCGTTACTATAGACTTTACCAACGACAAGGAAGTCCTGGGTCAGATAGGCCTCGTTGTACACCAGCCCTTCGATCTCCAGAAGAAACACCTGGTGTCCTCCTCTCAGCCTTCAATGCTGACCCTGGCAGAAGTCATGATTGATCCTTCGTACAGTAAACTGAAGAAACCTCACTATACATTTCATTATTCATGGGAGCAGAAGAATATAGATGAAGCTCACATCGGGTACGCAGCACTGGATGCCTACCTTTGTTTAAATATCTACAAGGGTTGGATGAAGAGGTGGAGCCTAGTGTCCGGTTCAAGCAAGGAAGTATCGGCGAAGAGGAAGAGGGACAAGGATGAAGTCGAGGACGTGGACGAGGACTCCGAGTAAGGTGGCATTGTCGTTGCTCACGCTGGTTCTGATGCAGTTTCAACCGGATTAGTTGCTTAGTTTTATTTCAGGGTGCTTAGTTTTATTTCAGTGTGCTTAGTTTTATTTCAGGGGTGTGTTGTGCTAAGCCCCCAGCAGAACTATGTTATGTTCTTTCTCGTTACTTGAACTCTTTACTATACATACTAGTATTTCTTATAGTTCGAGTTGTAGATGGTACTGCTACTCGTTTCTTCACCTTCCTACTATACTTAATAAGTACTAGTAGTATTATTTCCATCCATCTAACTAGTTGGTACTATTCGTCTGTACTACTCATTTCTTACACAACAGCTATAGCAATTTGGGTCAGTCAATTTGTGAAAGAAGAAGTTCGCCGGAGGGAACGAAGAAGATGGCAGATATGCTACCCCAGTATCTATATTATGGTGGCAGGGTGCCCATGATCTATCTTATGAGTGTTGGGTGTGGGATGCAGTTCGCCAGAAAAAATGGATCGTGCCCGGGGTTAGACGGATGGCAGGGGGAGCACGGCAGTGGGAGGCGGATGAGGGGAGGGCGGGGCGGCGGCAGCGGCAGCAGGCGGTTAGGCCTGTGGCGGCTCAATGTTTGAGAGAGAAGATGAAGAGTACATCATTTTCGGAGGTTGAAGAAGCCCTTCTGGCCGTCCATGTTGCATCCAACGGCTCACAAGAGTCGATTGACCCAAATTGTTCCTTCAGATTGGATTATCCATGTGGCATTGAAGGTCTCGAGGGTAGATTCCACGTCCGCACCCGGTTTACGGCCTTGGCGTGGACGCGACCGGCTTCCGCCGCGACAGCCACCATGCCGGCCTCCTCCTCATGGGCGGAGACCACAATGACCTACTAGCTCCTCCTCCTCGCCGGCGTGCTGGAGCACGTGCTCGTACTCCTCCTCTTCGTACGCTGCGGGCATAGACGCGGCTCCAGCTGCTCGCGTCCTTGGCAGGGCGGCGGCATCGCCCGCAGGGACTGCAGACGACGTGAGCGGGCGAGGCTGCGACTTCATGGCACCGGGATGGCGGGGACACGGCGGTGATGGGCGAGAAATGGTCAGCCGGAGCAGTACCACATTAATTAGCACAACATCGATACGGAATCCTCTACAAGCGCGTGCACCGCGGCCGCGCGGTCGATCGAACGGTGCTTCACGGTGTCGTGCTTGAAGGACATCCACCGAACCTTTGTGTGTGTGTGAAAACAATCCCCGAATATCACGCTACACTTTTTTACTGGAAAAGTTCTTCACGCTACAATATTTCCATATATTTGAATTTAGCTTCAGTTCTTGCTTATTTGGATTTGGACATTTTGGGTGCACCCTAATAGTATTTTTTTGAGAGAGATTCTGTGGGTGTGATGGAGAGAGAACATGTGTATGTGTCTATGTGTTGTGGCAAAAGGGCAATGTCGAGATGGTGTGTGTGTGATATAGAGAGGTGTGAATGTGCAAATGATCGTGTATACGTGAGACATAGAGAGATGCCGACATATGGTGTATGCGTGAGAGAACGGTCTTGTATTTGTGTTTGTGTGTGTGTGTGTGTGAGAGAGAGAGAGAGAGAGAAAGGCATCCGCAACACAACAACCATCTCTCTCGATTCGACCCTCCCTCGCACACTCGCATGTAACACATGCATCAACGCACACATTTTCACACCCTCACCCAGCCCCTGCCCGCCTCAAGGCCCCGACTCTCTCTCTCTCTCTCTCTCTCTCTCTCTCTCTCTCGCACACACAATCTCTTCCCGAAAACCCTATTTAGCATGTACCTCTCCGTCACATACACCCTATACCACGCACACACATTTATCTCTCGCTATGTCTCTCTACCTCACAAACACACTCCACATAGTCCTCTCTTCGTATCCCGCACACGGTCTCTCTATATTGCTTAAACACTCATGCACACGATGTACCCATCTCGCACCATTAGCCTATCTCGCCTGCACACAATGCACACACATTCTCTCCCTACGTTTGATTTATCTCAATATTTCGCACACACCACACCCCCCTCGCACACTATCCATCCTCGTCCAAGGTTATATAGCGACCACTATCGCTTGTGCTTCTCTGCACCCCGGCATGCACACCACCTCGATCTTCAAGGAGGGTATCGGGAAGAACGAAGACGCTGACCAAACCGCACTAGAGAATGCAGGGCCAATTGGAAGCAGGCTGACGTAAAACTGGCTGACTGACTCCTTTGCTCTCTCTCTCTCTCTCTCTCCACCACACAAAAATATCAATCCCAGAACCCATAAGGCCACAAGCACACACACAAGCTCCACCCCCCCTCTTTTTCATGTTTTCTTGAGCTCTCTCATCAAACCATTTGTCTCTTCTCCTTCCACATGTACAAACTCTCGATCGCACGCACGCATCTCAGTCTGTATATATACATGTCTCCATCTTTCTCACAGACCTAACTTCTTCCTTCTTATGCAAATGTCCCTTCTCTCGCACACTTCCTCTCCCTCACTTGTGAGGTTTCTCTCCTACTCTCTCACCCACATATATACAATCTTTCCCGCCCTCTATCTCTCTCTTCCATGGGGTGTATATCTTGTGTGTTGTGCACTTGCGCGCACAAATCACTCTCCCACCATTGCTCCATCGTCACACACTCTCTCTCTATGCTTCATTCACAAAAGCAGGAATTCACACATTGGGATGTGTTCAAATATTGTTTTGAACAGGATCATGTAGAGTTATTGATGGTTTCGTTGCATTCAACTAATTAATAATTATGAAATGCATTTATATTTTCATTTGAGTTGGATTATGTGAGTTTGAGTATATTGTGAAGTACCATAGACTTGGTATTCATCTTGGAATTCAACAATGATTCTAACTGTTGAATTGTATAAACCATTACATTCGAAGTCAATAGCTTAATATATTTATTTGACAACTACAACAAATAATTAATGTAACGAAAGTAAACTAAGAAAACAGATATGTACTAGTACTCCTAGTTGCTTAGCCCAATCATCCAACACACCGGACGGGGAGTACAGTGTTACAAATTTTCAGGTCGGCGGCAAAATCTCCCGCTCCCATCGATATCTCCCGCGACCCAGATTTGAGCAATGCGAAATGACCATCATACCCTTTGGACAACTGGCCGAAGGACGGTATTGGGTCGGAGGTTGCTTTGGTAACTTCACGTTCACCCCGCCCAGCCACCCCCACGGCCCCACCCCCGCACCCAGAGGACACCTCAATAATCCCCATTTTCTATCCCCACAGCAAAATACACTTCTCCACGGCACCGCAGCACCCCACAACAAGCCGGTTGCGGTTAGCCGGCCTTCCTGCCCATCTCCTTCTACATAGGCGCACTCGTCCACCGCAGCGCATCTGCCTCATCGACGATGTCATACGCCGCACTGGAGCCGGTCCACCGTCGCCGTCGTACACCGCTCCGGAGCCGCTTCCCCGGTGCCGTCGTCCACGGTCTTGGATCTGCTTCCCGATAGCCGACGGCAAGGGCAGCAGCAGCACCATCGGCGACAATGAACTGACTCCCGTTGCCGCCCATGATGCACAGACGAGGCCGCGACATTCATGCTCCTCTGCGATTGGTAATGTGTACATTGATTCTCTTAGTTGTACTTGTGCAGTTCCGATTTTGTTCATACCTACCCATCAAATTTCCGTGCTGCTACTATTCCCCTTTCCTGGCTGCTATTGTTCCAGTGAAAGTAATTGGTTATAGCTTGCATTATCCAACAGAATATCATCTTGTAATTGGGCGTCCCTCCTGTATTGTGGTGTGCTTGCGTAGGTTCTTCATCTCTAACCAGTAGTGTGGCAGATGGTTAAAAGTTTTTGAGAATAGCAGGGAGGTGATCCCCCAGTTCTATTGACTCAGAATGAGACCACAACGTATTTGTAGCAAAGTTGAATAACCATAAAGTAGGATATTAAAAATTACTCGTGCCAACATTGTATATGAGTGCTTTAATGTTGCCTACAAGATGTGTGAGTATTACTATATTTTTCTTGCCATGTTGGGATTTTACAAAACTACTAATGCCAACATGCAGAGGGGAAATGAAGATCAAATACGGGATGTTGGAGACATCTTCAAGGAACGTCGCAAGATAAAGACGAGCTGCACCGAACCTGTAAAGCGAGCTTTGGTAAGTAACAGCCTTTCAATTACTTTGACATGGTATGTGTCTGGCAGCAGTATTGTAGACAGGACCAGGCCAGGCCCTGGACAAGCCCCGAGCCGAAAACAGCATCAAACAATGTTGTGTGCTTGGCTAGGGTTCTTGCCATGCAATCCAGCGGTGTGGCAAATTATTAAACAGTAATAGGCAAGACAAACAATTGCCTCTACACTTGATTAGGCTCTCTATCATTTGTAGGATCTCAATTTACTCACTGGACCCACCATGCCGTAGGATGAAAAACTAGTCAGTCAAACGCGGCTACAGAGGCCCTGGAGATCATCTGGTTGCCGGTTGTTTTGCTGCAGCTACCCTTGGCTTAGTGCACCCCTCTGCTGGTTTTCCTATTTGGCTTAGCCTTGTGTTCTTTGATGTATATATTGTAGTTTCTGTAAAGTAGCTCTGCTCGATATGTAATAAGCACACTCTTAATCATCCTAATGCTTTCCTTTTTGGCCTCTTTGATTCGCAGGATTTTGAAAATGTAGGAATAGGAAAAGTATAGGATTGGAGTGGCATGCCAACTTGAATCCTATAGGATTAGCAAGGAGTGTTTGATGCCACATGAAAAACAAAGGAATTGTAAAAGAGGTTGGAGTGCATGTTAGATTTCCTATAAAATGTAGTACAAAAGATTCCATAGGAAAAATTCCTATGGAATCCAATCCTATGAATCAAAGGGCCAACATAGGAAAAATTCCTAAGGGTTTCAATCCTCCAGAAATCCTATAGAATTCCTTTGAATCAAAGGAGCCCTAGCTTGGTGTAGGAAGTAGGTGTTCTCACCCTTCGAGTCTGTTTTTATATTTCTCCTTCTGAACTCACTTCTACTAGTCCTGTTTATGGGGCTTCTACTGAATGGATCTGTGGAGCTCTCACTATTGATCTAAAAAAGAAGTAACTTCTTCATGTCAGGATGCAGTTCATGCGAGGAGGGAAGTATGGTCAACCTCAAGATCAGGTTTTGAGGCTAGTCCTATGTGCCAGTTCCCAAATGATGCTGGATTACACACAAGGTGCCAGTTCCCTAATGATGCCAGATTAGACACAAGGTGCCAATTCCCAAATTATGCTAGATTACACACTAGCCAGGTGAAGTCGTCAAGTGTTCGTGTCCTCGTGGCTCTAGTAAAGGATGAAAGAAAGCGTGCAGCATCCCTTGAGAATGTAGTTGAGTTCCTGAAGATGCGAAAAGAGCAATTAGATACTCTCTTCACCCAAGCCAAACAAGAGATGGAAGAAGCCAGAAAGAAGCTAGCAGAGGCAGAGCAGGCTAAGCGTCTCCTGCTATCTAAAACTGATGTCAATCCAAATTTTCATTCATAATAGCTAGGTTCAAATGTTGATCCAGTCAGCATGCATATTGTGATGTTCGTGCATCGACTGAGATGTATGTAAGTCTGATGCCGAGATGTGGCACAGAATATTTTTTTCCGGGTCATGTAATAACTTACACTATTTCCAGAACAATAACACACAAACCATGGGACATGGTATAGTTCACATGCAAGCCCAACATTCCAAGTTTAACTTCCACATCAAACTCATGTTCATAGATATCTTCACATTCATAGATAATCTCCACAACTAATTAATAGCCATAGTTGAAACAGTTTATGCATCTCAATGATTCACTTCAAAGCTAAAAACAAAATGAGGAGAATTAGAAATAAAGAAAAATATATAGTTCTTACTACCAACATCAATGCTTCTCCAAAACAACATTTAGTTCACAGCCAAAACACAAATTCCTTCTGAGAGCATTGATAAAAAAGGTGCATTTTCTACCAGTGGCGGAGGGACTCCCATATAATTTTGTGGTTCCACTAAAATCGAGGTATCTGTTTCTGTTTGCACAAACATGCCTGAGATTGACATCCGTGTTTGCAAAAATATGTAAAAGGGTTATCGATGGCATTGCGTCATTTTACAAGTGCCATTGGATTTATCGATGGCACTAGATTGACAGCAGCATATTACTCCCTGTGTGACATTGCCTCATTTTTCAAGTGACATTGGATTGACAACAATTAAACAATGGCAATATAAGGAAATGGCGATGTTGGGCGCGCCAACACCATGTAAAGTACCTCCACAGATGCAATAAATTGTCAAGGCAGAGCTCGTTGCTGAGAGCAACAAACATATCAGTGCGAGCACAACAAAACTAGATCGTATGAAATTAATTACATTTCGGACATTTTTTAACTAAACATGAATAGCTTCTGGAGGCAGGTATAATCTAATGCCGGCCGGGGCGGCCCTTCGTGCCTTCCGCCTCCATGGCCTCTGCCTCCGCCATAACTTCCCTGTGTCCGGCTACGCTTCAGCCGAAGGGGATGACGCAGGGGAAGAGTGGATCCTCTGCTTCCATGAAGCCGAGGCGGGGGTCAACGGTGTTGTGCGCTAAACCGGGCAACACACCGGGTGTGTATGCTGGTGACGCGATGGCAGTGGCCTTCGTGGGACCCAAGCGGTGGCGGCTCCCATGGTCTACTTTTCCTCGGTGTCGGCGGCGGCCTCGGAGGTGCCGGCCACCTCCGCCGGCAAGCCGTGGTACCGCCAACGTTTGCAGCGGATGGCGCGGTCGGCGACGGTGCACTGGACGCTGTGCTCCCCCGCGTGCCGGCTTGGAGCACCTGGCCACTCCTCTGCGAGCTGGCTTGGAGCGGCAAGTTGTTGCACCAGGGGCCAGCTTGGAGCGGTGGCTTGCTCCTCCACTTGCCCGCCTGCAGCCTCGCCCATGGTATTGACGGCCTGGGACGGGGAGGAAGGTGGAGCAGCGAGTTTCCTGGCTCGTATCCGGCAGGCTCGGCTCGGCACCCAGCCAGCTTTTATGCCAGAGAACTCGTCTTCATGCTCGCCAGATGCTATGGAGAGTGTGGAGAAAATGGTGCAAGGAGGAGATGGGGAGCGGAGGTGTGGTGCAGTTCTTGCCAGGCGTCTGGCCTCGTTTAACTAGCGGGTGGACGCTAGGAGCCAAGCAGCGTTGTGTTGAATGCCGGTAGGCTCGCAGACGGACATGTCGGCGGAGTTGGTTTCTCGGCACACGCGAGGATTCAATGGACGTAGGCGGGGCAGTCTGAAGCTGGTTGAGAGCATGGTTAATAATATAGCCAACAATTGGCTATAAGAAGTTGCCATGTCATTTGTTAGAGTCAACATAATAGCCGTCTTACAATAGTAAGATTTAAATATGTAGTACTTTGTTAGCTAGCCCACCATACATTCTCACAAAGTGTCTTGGGTCTCATGCTATAGCCGGCTCTTATTCTACAGCCCGCTTTCCTTCTCTCTCCTCTTCTCTCTCCTCCAACTGAGCAAAGATATAATGCGGAGAGGAGGCGCGTTCAGCCTGGCGTGCAGCGGGTGCTGCTCTCTCGGTCGGCGCGCTGGTTCAATGCCTACGCCAGTGAGAGGTCGCGTCCGCTCTGGCACCGGGTGAGAGAGGACGGCACGGTCCGCAGATCGGGACGCACCGGCAGTGTGTCTCCTACCTCACCGACGGTGACCGCATCAATGCTTCATCGCCGCCCTTCCACGGCGGACAGGATCCGGTCAGATCTTTCACCACTGGTGAGGAGAGAGACAATGGCTACCGCCCATCTTGTTTAGATCAGGAGAGGGTGAGAGTGTGAAGGGAGCAACCCTGGCTAGCAGCAAGCGCTAAAACTCCAGCCTACGTGTATAGTGACGATTTTCATTTTTCGCTCCATACCAATCATTTTAATAAATTGTATAATGCAATTCTAAAAAAACGTATAACGCGCCATTGAAAAATGAAACTCGTGTCTTGCTAAAAAAATGTATTTCATAAACATGGCAACTCGATCAGTAGCATGCCACCACCTCCAGGTCGTTCACGTGTAGTCCCGGACGGTCAACACCTGTGGATCAAATTATCACGTGAGCTGACTCTTCATACAAAAGTGCGCTCCACCACGTACCCGGTACCTGCACATGCAGAAATCATGCACCTACGGGTTTATTTGTTTACTGTGCGTTACGTAACTCTCATATGTGCGAGACAGCGAGGGACCGACTGCGTGCGCCTCTTCTCTTCGTATATGTACTCCACAGTTTGTGTGATGTCCAAAAAATAATTATAATACTCCAGCGTTCCTGTGGGGACCGTTGGATCGTCGATCAAACGGACACAGGTAGAGGTCGTAAAAATTTGCAGAAAACCCCTCAAAGAGTCTCAAAATTTTGCCCGGGTCCAGAGGTTTTTTCCACGATCCAACGACGGGAGAACTATCGTATCGTGGGAGCTTGGGAGGCCTTGGAGCACCAGATTTTTTCCTACAAGGGATCGTCCTACAAACAAGTGGTGGGTGTGCGTGAGAACCGGCATAGAGAAAGAGAGTAACCTAGAGAGTGAGAGGGGGGGAGAGCATGCATACGAGAGATCGACCTCGAGATAGATCGTGTGTCAGAGAGAGAGAGAAAGGGAGAGAGAGAGAGAGAGGGAGGAGGTAGTACTGCATGTGTGAAACGACATGAAGAGTGTGTGTGCGAGAGGTATCGACAAAAAGAGAGATGGTAGCTAGTGTGTGTGTGCACGATCGAGAGAAATAGAGGTAGACAAAAGACCGAGGATCAGTGAGAGACATCATTGTATGCGGGTGTGAGAGATGTAAGGAAGAAGGCTCGGTGATCAATTGAGCGCGTTTGTGTGCGACGGAGAAAGGATGGGAGAAGTTACATGGAGTACACATGAATGGTTAGGGAGTGAGATACATTGTGTGCAATGGAGGCCGAGAGAGACGGGGTGCGTGGAACGAAGGGGCCTACAAACATTGTGCGAGAGATTCCTAGAGAGAGCGCACGAGAAAAAATGTCGAGTGTGTGTGTATGTGTGCTGCGGCAAAAGATAGTTCTTGCTACGAACAAATAGGGAGCGCGGGAGACACTACACAGAGAAGGTGTGTTTCAAGAAGGTGCGAGATATCTACATAGATACAAGGAGCGCGGGAGAGACATATACGAGAGAGGGGGAGTGAGGGTGTGTAATAGATGGATAAACCTAGCCAGAGGTTGGTCTATAAGTGTGTGGGGGAGAGACAGGAGTCGGGGAGCGAAAGGGTGAGCTGTGTGTGTGTGTGAGGGAGACAGGGGTCGGGAGGGGCGGTCGAAAGCAAAGAGGTGTGTGAGAGAGACAGAGGGAGAGTTAGAGAGAGTGAGAGAGAGATTGTCTGACCAGTAAACAAATGAATGGTTTTAGTTTTGGAACGGAGGTGAAGAGGGAAAGGAGACGCTGACAAACAGAGAGACAGATAAATTATAGTGGTAGGAGTCATATCTAGAAAGAGATGAGGTGTGTGATAGATCCCTAGAAAGAGAGAGACAAAATGAAAGGCGAGTGAGAGAGTGTGTGTGTGGCAGGTAAAAAGAACGCTAGGTAGCTAGAGAGACACAAGAGCACGATAGAGAAGTAAGAGATAATGAAAGCCGAGTGGTCTACAGAGATAGAGAGAGTGTGACACGTGTCGAGAGAGACGGTGAGCGACTGTCTTTGTGAAAAAAGAGAAACATGTACTGAGTGTGCAGGTGAGATAGAGAAAATAGAGTGATAGCTATACTACTATATGAAGGGGCACGCGAGAGAGACCTAGAGATAGATGGGCATGAAAGGAGATTCAAGTATTTAGTTGCATGTGTAAAAGATGTCAACATAAAAGGGATTCAAATATTTGATTTAGAGATGACGATACATGTAATTCATACTTGAACCAAAAATGATCTATCAAACATGCATATTCATTTGAATTTGGGCACATGTATGTTATTTAATTTCTTGATATGAGTGATCCATGAACTTGAGTTGAACATAAAGTGGTTTCAAATATTTGAATTCAACCTTATGAATTTGAGATTATGGCAATTGTAAACCATTTATATATATAAAGGGTCTTGTGCTTTTGAAAGTATATATAAAAAAATGATGTATATATATTTGTATTCGAATACAAACTGGATCCTGCCCAAAAAAAAGAATACAAAATGGATTTGAATTGAGATGGCACGGTAAACATGCAAGCTTATTCTCCTAAAATTTGAACGAAGCGGCGAAACACCCAGTCCCTCATCGGCCGTAACTGCCTGAAATCAAACTTTGGGTGATGGAAATTACTGCCTATGCCCTGACACGCAGAACCTGCTGGCTCGATTTCTATAGGTCTCGATAGGGGTAGGTTTGTAATTTCACTCAAACATGACATAACCGCCTCTCACCCCGATTCATACACGGTGGGCGCCAAAACACAGTCTCTCCTCGGCCGAAATCGGCTCTCACCCCGATTCATACACGGTGGGCGCCAACAGTGGGCGCCAAAACAAACTCTCCTCGGCCGAAATCGCTCTTGCCCAATATTCGGGGTATGCGAGATTACCGTCCTACCCCCGATGTCTGAAATTTTAAACGGGGACTAAGTTTGTAACTTTCCCCGCATCTGAGACAAGCGCATCTCAAAGACATGGTTTCCCCTACCTCTTCCTCCCTCCATTTCCCCATTCGTACTCCGTGGGCGCCAAAACACCCTCTCCACCCCAGCCTCCTCCGTCCGCCACCCCATCCGCCGCCGTCCTCCTCCACCATGCCGGAGCTGATACCCCGACGCCATCGTCCATTACAAGAGATCGATGTCTCTCATCCACGGTTCCGGACCAGGATCCTTGCATCGCGTCCTCTCGCTTCATCCGCGCCGTCGTCCACCTTGTCGGGGCCGCTCCTACGACCGTCTCGTCCACCGCGCCGGGACATATCCCCCGCCGCCACCGTCTGCCCTGCCAGATCTACTTCCACGCCGCCGATAGCCATCGCAACCGCAGCACCCTGAACTTCTCAGCAGATGCCTACACGGCGTCGCAATAGAGGCGGTACTCTTCCATATCTGCTCAAGTTATTTATCTCATCCAAAAAATAGATCGCCACTGCTTTACTGTGGTTTCTTGTCCATCACTTAGAATCTTACTTCTTAGTTGAAAGCAAACATTGTTTGCGAAGTAGCCTTGTCTCCTTTGCACCTTCAGATCCGCCATGGTACACTCAACACTATACAGTACTCGCAATGCTTATGGTTTTCCCCTTTTATATTCACTACCATCATCGTAGGTGCTTCGTGTCGTGCCAGTACTGTTCCTCAACCCATCAAGCGAAACAACATGCCACTCATATTTCCAAAGCTTAGTTGTTCAAATACGAATCTGATATTAGTAAAACAGAGAACGTTTAATTGGTCAGCTAATGTTCGTACTTTAGTTTCGAAAAAGCATGTGCGCCACATATAGAGAGACATCAGGGAATTGCATTTCTTTATGCACTCTAGTTCATCATGGGTGGGCAACGAACATTGTAGTATCCAAACTCTGCTTGCTCTTCTTTAACCTGTTCCTCTTCTGTTCTTTATTAAGTATAGTAGTACAGTATGTTCCTTGCCTGAAAGAGGAGCAGGGACATTTGCAGTCGACAGGTCTATTGTGTCGCTTCTGATGGATGCTTTGAACTCTTTGAGTTGGGTTTGCTTTAATATCCAAGAAATTTTGGGAGTTGTGTCGTCTTTGAGAGTCTAGACTGATAGTAACAGTAGTGCACCTTCAGTTGAAGAGAGCTACCCCCGTAGGGGATCCAAAGCCTATCTAGCCGTACCGACAATACAAGCCCATATTTTCCAACTAGTTCCACTTTCCAGATTTTACTCGTGATGCTTAGGGTTTTCCCATTTTATCTACACTATGGTTTGTATGTGCTTTGTGTCATACTAGCAGCACTCCACCCTTCAAGCTAAACAACACACCACTCATAATTCCAAAGCTTAGTTGTTCATATACGATTGTGATATGATAATGATATTACTTAACAGACACACATTTAATTGGTCAGCTAATGTTTCCACTTGAGTTCCCAAACGCACGTGGCCACATATAGAGAGACAGCAGGGAATTGCATTTCTTTGTGCGCTCTGGTTCATCATGGGTGGGCAACAAACATTGTATTATCCAAAATCTGCTTGCTCTTCTTTAACATGTTCCTCTTCTGTTCTTCTTTAATAAGTATAGTAGTATAGTATGTTCCTTGTCGGGAAGAGGAGCAGGGACACTTGCTGTCCACAGGTCTATTGGGTCGTTTCTGACCGATGCTTTCAACTCTTCAAGTTGGTCTGCCATAATATCTAGGAAATGCTGAGAGCTATGTCGCCTTTGATAGTCTAGACTGATAGTAACAGTAGTGCCTCTTCAGTTGAAGAGAGCTGCCCCTATAGGGGATCCAAAGCCTTTGTAGCCGTACCGGCAATACAAGCCCATATTTTCCAGCTAGTTCCACTTTTCGAATTTTACTCGTGATGCTTAGGGTCTTCCCATTTTATCTACACTATCAGCTGCATAAGTGCTTTATGTCGTACTAGCAGCACTCCACCCTTCAAGCTAAACAACACACCACTCATATTTCCAAAGCTTAGTTGTTCATATCCGAATGTGATATGATAATGATATTAGTTAACAGACACATTTAATTGGTCAGCTAATGTTCCCACTTAAGTTTCGAAATGCACGTGGCCTGGTTTATCATGATCTTAGTTTCCAAATGTATAGAAAGAAGTGGAATCTCCATAATATGCTTCCTCTTCTATTCTTTAGCATGTTAGTCTTCTGTTCTTCTTTAACATGTTCCTCTTCTGTTCTTCGTTAATAAGTACAGTATGTTCCTTGTCAGGAAGGGGAGCAGGGAGATCTGCAGTAAACAGGTCTATTGGCCGCTTCTGCTAGATGCTTTCAGCACTTCGAGTTGGTCTGCCATAATATCCAGGAAATGCTAGGAGCTGTGTGGCCTTTGAGAGACTAGACTGATAGTCACAGTAGTGCGCCTTCAGTTGAATAGAGCTGGCCTCTCTAGGGGATCGACATGCTTTCGATTAGTAGCTGGAATACAACCCCATATTTTCAAGCCAGTTCCACTTTCCAGATTTATTTATGATGTTATGGTTTCCCCCTTTTATCTACACTACTATCTGCCTAGATGCTTCTTGTCGTACTAGCAACACTCCATCCTTCAAGATAAACTACATGCCACTCATAATTCCAAAGCTTAGTTATCAAATTCAAATCTGATACGATACAAATACTAATAAAATAGAGACACATTTAATTGGTCAGCTAATGTTACTAGGCGAGTTTTGAAATGCATGTGCGCCACATATAGAGTCATGAGGGAATACTATTTCTTTGTGCGCTCTCGTCATCATGCTTTGGCAATAAACTTTGCATACAGTATATTTTGAACCTATCATCTGCCAACTATCATTACTTCTGGAGCTCCCAACAGGGAGCCAATTTTTTTTGAGCAGTAGGCCAGATTATATTAATGTACGCACCAAATTATAGCACACATGGGCTCTCTCATCAGAATTCCAGAGGTAGCACACAAGGATTTGCAGGGAGCCCCTATTATATTAGGATATCCTATGCATTTTGAAGATAATCTCACTACTATTTCTGTTTTCATGAATATCAGATATTGAACATGATCACAATGAATATGAGAATGCGCGCATCAAAGGAATACTGCGGAAAAATGAAACGGCTAACAAACCTGGCATCAAGGGATTGAGTTCCATTCTAGATGGAATGAAACCCACAAGCTCCCCACCTACAACTTCGTGTTCAGAATATGTTCCTAATGACTATTCTGAGCTCATGCACTCAAAGGCAGATCGCCTATCATGTTCACCCATCAAGGTGCCTGTTCTAATTTGGCATGGTTTTATTGGTTGCACGTATCTTGCATAAGGTGTCTTGCATTTCTGCTAATCGTTGCACCACCATCTGCTTAGTTTACTCATCATACATGTGAAGATGCCATGCCCATCCATTATCAATACCTATTCCATCTGTCATCATACCATGTTTTTCCATTCAAATGATGTTCTTGTGTATCAGACATCCAAAAGGAAGTGGGTGATTGCAGAACATGAAGGAGTGCAAACAAAGTCTTTGAAAAAGGTGGTGGTACTGGAGAAATCAGATAGCACCCGACTTATATTGGCGACAGAACCAGCGCCACAAAACCTAGGTCCGACTCCAGCAGACTGTACCCATACCCCACCGGCCATATCACTAGCCCCACCACACAGGAACCACACTCCAGCAAAAGGTATGCCAATTTCAGTTGCCATAGCACTAGCAGTACAACAGAAAAATCCCAAGCCAGCAAAAAGTACACCAAATCCACAGGCCAAAGACCTATTCCAACTGCAGAGTGCCCCAATTCCTGTAGATTGGAACATCATTCCAGTTATTCCCAGTTTAAAAGACAATGCTTTCAATGTTGTTAGGAACCATGTGCGTATCTTCCCATCATGGGAAGATTATAGTGAAGACAAACACCATTTTCACATCTTCCTGTCGTACTTACGTGTAAGTGCTATTATTCATGGTGATTATTCTCTTGTTTTCTGTTGATTGAACACATCAATGATTTACATTACATTCTTCTAAAGAGGAGAGGGTCAATCTGGATAGCCATGACAAGCAAAGCTTGCTTGCGCTTTTCAAGGACGCATTGCAGCAGTATCGGTGTTACCTGAGGCAAACACACTTTGATGGCAAGTCTATAAACGAAATTTTGGTGAAGCCTCCTGTGCTAAATTTACAAGATATTGAATGGAAAAAACCTTGTTATGCACTGGTCTCGTCCCCAGGAAGAGGTACTGTCTATGAGATCACATGACAATTTGAACTCCTACATTTCTGCATGTGCCTTACCGATCTCTTTTGCAGGAAAACTGCTCGAAGAAGAATAATGGTTTGAAATGGACGACAGGATATCGCAACTATGCTGCTTTGCTCTTGTTAGTACCTGCTGCCCTATATCACTGTACTTACATTCATACCTGGTTGATTGTGTGACATGTGTGTGCATGATAGCTTGCTTATCCATTGTTCGCTCCAAATTATCAGATCTATATTAATGCTTACATTAATGTAGAATAAACCCAATGCTTATGAACAAGTTTAGCTCTGCATTGTTCTTGTAAGTACCTGTTGTCCTTTTGCATTGTACTTATTATATTGACGGCTAGTTGTTCATGTACCATCACTCTGCAGCTTATTTCCCATTGCCCTCCATTTTCTAGACCTTATCAGATCTATATTTACTCTTACCAAAATGTTGAACAAAACAAATGCTACTGAAGAAGTTTAGCTCTGCATTGCTCTTGTCAATACCTTTTTGCCTGTACCACTGTACTTACATTTCTAGCTAGTTGATTATGTAGCATCACTCGGCATCTTAGCTTAAATATTCTCCATTTGTTTCTATATTATCACATCTATATTTATGCTTAACAAAATGTAGAATAAAGGCAATGGTTATGAAGAAGATTCTGTGGTAAACTACTTGAATTGCCCCCCCCCCCATCAGCATGGACAAGGGCTTTATAGAGCCCGTCTTCACTACTAACATAAGTTTGTCCTTCTTGAGCCTTCAAACTTTGTTGAGTATATTTGGATAGGCATGACTGCAACTGTTGTTTATTTTTCGCGTTTGCATCAAATTGCATGTTTAAAGTTTCTTATGAAGAACTTCATAAACATAAGTTTGTCCTTTTCAATTTCAGTTTTTAGTTGTACAACCAAGTTCCTTATTCATACCATGTAAATGAAACTAAACAGAGCAAGTGATCTTCTTTAGAGTGCATGCATGCTTGTGTTCTTGATCTGTAATCCAGGGGTGTGGTGAAACTACCCACTCCAGCACAATGTCATATCCTGCTATGTCTTAACTATGAACTATGCCATATTTTGTTAATGTTATTTAAATCATGTCTCTTTATTTGCCAATCTGAAATCAGATTAATTGACAGCACACTGGCCATTGATGCTTATAGGTTCTTTAGCACCGCATGTATGCTTGTGTTCTTGATCTGTAATCCAGTGGTGTGGTGAAGCTGGCCACTCCTGCACAATGCCATATCCTGCCATGTCTTAACTATGAACAATGCCATATGATGTTAATGCTATTTTAAACCGTGTCTCTTTATTTGCCAATAAGAAATGGGATGAATTGACAGCACTGATGCTTATATGTGCAAAACCTGTTATCTATTTTCTTGTTTGTCTTTCAGAGTGATATCTCAGACGCCAGGAAGAACTACCACAATGATAGTGAGACAAAACCATTGCTTGTCCCTCTAACATATATTGCAGGGAAGAAGGCAACACATCTTGGGGATAGCGATACAACCCCAAAGTCATGTCTTGATGTAGTGTCGAAGTTACTCGCTAATAGCAGTGACACAAGCTCAATGAAGTCGCTGCCTGAATCTGTTCGACTTCTTCAGTCTCAAATTCAAGCAGAAAGACATGCTTCAACTCAACTCGTACTGGAACTCCAATCTCTATGGAAGATTAACCAAAAGTACAGGACATTTATTGATGCTATGCAGCTAGAGTTGGAGGATATAAGCGTCAAACAAGCGCAGTCTGATCAGCTTGCTCAGCTGCTTGCGCTGCAGCTCCCGGGCAGGGCTAACCTTTCTTGAACTGTGTTGAAGTGCTGTCGGTTCTGTGTATTATTTTGTCGGCGCGTTTATTTGCACTAGTGGCGACCTGTGATGCCCAGTGTATGTAATCCGCTGTCTGGTTGCGCTTTATTATCACTGGTGGCGAACTTTGATGCCCAGTGGATGTAATATCCCGTTCTTTCATTATTGTATAGTCTAGGTTTATTCTTAGTCACTATCCTATAATTTATTTACTGTATATGCTATTGTCGCTAGGAGCTTCGACGGAGATCAATGTGCCAAAACGTTATTGGTCCGTCAGTGCTATATATTAAAAAATTAGACTACGCAAACGGGCCGGCCCGCAACTTTATATATGGGTCGAAACATGGGCCCACAATCATCTCGGGCCATTAGCAGGCCTGAGCGTAAACCAGGCCCAAGTATTTTAGGGCCTTTAACAGGCTGAGTAAACCACAGGCCTTAGTTGGGCCAGAAAATACCATGGGCTTTTAACAGGCTGTAAATTAGATCTGGCCTGAATTGTGCCAAACAATTCACGGGCCGACAGCAGGCCTAAATATACCTCGGCCCATGATAGGCCCAATTATATGATGGGCCGTTCACAGGCCAAAATTTATCTCGGGCCGTGTATGGCCCAATAACATGATGGGCTGTAAGCAGGCCGGATGCAAAGCGGGCCATAATTAGGCCCAATTCTTTCACGAGCCTTTAACAGGCTGATAGTGAGAGTGGGCTTAAATTTATCCACGAAGACCACGGGCCGTTAAGAGGTCGAAAGTCACTAGTACCAGAAATGGGCCCAAATGCTGCCCGGGCCGTTAAGAGGCCGAAAGTCACTTGAACCAGAAATTGGCCCAAATGATGCATGGGCCATTACGAGGCCGAAAGTCACTTGTACCAGAAACGGGCCCAAATGCTGCACGGGCCATTAAGAGGCCGAAAGTCACTTGCACTTGAAATGGGCCCAAATGCCGCACGGGCCGTCAAATGGCAAAAAGTTAAATCGGGCTAAAAAGGGCCCAATTGCGTGAAGGGCCGCTAATAGGCCGAAACAATCATCGGGCCGAACTGGGTCAAACTGTTGAATGGGCCTTTAAGAGGCCGTAATACAAACCGGGCCATAAATGGGCCAAAAATACAATGCACTGTTAACGGGCCATATCTGATATGGGCCGTAATTTGGCCCAGAACATTGCAGGCTGTTAACGGGCCGGTCCACTCATATCTTACAAAATTTTGTGGGCTTTTGGCTGGGCCGGCCCGTTTAACCTGAATGGGCTACTATTGGGCCGTGCCACGTGTCGACGTATCATAGGTGTCTCACGTCCAATGAATGGATGACATCTGTCACGACGCCGAGCTGACACGTGGATCCTTCGGCCAATGAGAAATTAACACGTGGAAAATCGCCATTGGTCCGAGCTGTTAACGGGTTATCGGATCCAAACCAGAACCCGATAGCTTAACGACGACCCGTTACGGTGGATGCCACATGTCGGTTACGCTTGACGAAAACACTTCCATGACACGACATTTATCGTCATGGAAGTGGACACTTCCGTGATGATAATTTCAGTATTGTCATGGAACACTTCTATGACAGCACAGGTATGACTATCTTGATTCTGTCATACAATTGTCACGGATGTACATGCATGACAGAAAACTTGACCTACTGTGACAAAGACGTATCATCACGGAAGTGTTTTTTTTGTAGTGACTTAGTGAATACATGAACTCCTCAAACTACGGTAATCACCGGAAAGAATCCCAATTATTGTCACCTTGGGGTATGTGGATCATAACACGTAATAGGTGCATACAACGTGCAAGATAGGATCAAGAACACAAATATATTCATGAAAACATAAAGGGTTCAGATCGGAAATCATGGCACTCGGGCCCTAGTGACAAGCATTAAGCATAGCAAAGTCATAGCAACATCAATCTCAGAACATAGTGGATGCTAGGGATCAAGCCCTACCAAAACTGACTCGATTACATGATGAATCTCATCCAACCCATCACCGTCTAGCAAGCCTACGAAGAAATTACTCACACCCAGTGGTGAGCATCATGAAATTGGTGATGGAGGATGGTTGATGATGACAACGACGTCGAATCCCCCTCTCCGGAGCCCCAAACGGACTCTAGATCAGCCCTCCCGATGAAGAACAGGAGGTGGCGGCGGCTCCGTATTGTAAAACGCGATGATTCTTTCTCTCTGATTTTTTTCTCCTCGAAGAGGTATATATAGTGTTCGAATTAGGTCAAATGGAGTTTCCAAGGGCCCACAAGCCTGGGGGCTCGCCCTGGGGGGTAGGCGCGCCCCTGGGCTTGTGGCCCCTGGGTGGCTCCCCTCCAGTAGATCTTTTCGCTAGTTATTTTTATATATTCTGAAATAATTCTCCGTAGATTTTCAGGTCCATCTGAGAACTTTTATTTCTGCACAAAAATAACACCATGGCAATTCTGCTGAAAACAGCATCAGTCCGGGTTAGTTCCATTCAAATCATGCAAATTAGAGTCCAAAACAAGAGCAAAAGTGTTTGGAAAAGTAGATACATTTGGGACGTATCAACTCCCCCAAACTTAACTCATTGCTTGTCCTCAAGCAATTCAATTGACAAACTGAAAGTGACAAAGAAAAACTTTTACGAACTCTTTTGTTCTTGTTATCTGTATATATACTTAACTAGCATCCAAGTTTTCAGCAAACATTATGAACTAACCATATGAATGATAACACTTAGGTCTCACATTTACTCATGTCAATAACATAACCAACTAGTGAGCAATAATAAGATATCTCGGATGCCAACAATTTGTCAAAACAATCATGATATAATATGATAACATGGTATCTCACTAGCCCTTTCTGAGACCGCAAAGCATAAATGCAGAGCACCTCTGAAGTTCAAGTAATGACTAGATATTGTAATTCATGGTAGAAGAGATCTAGTCATGTCACACCCAACATTAAGTATACTCAATGCATAAAAATGACAATAGTGCTCTCCAACTGGTGCTCGAATGAGAAGGTCATGACTCAATAATAAAAGTAAAATAACATAAAAGTAAATAGATAGGCCCTTCGCAGAGGGAAGCATGGATTTGCAGAGGTGCCAGAGCTCGAAGCTTAAAACAGAGATGAATACAATTTTGTGAGGTATGCCTTTCCTGTCAATGTCATGACCAAGAGTTTTCAATATCTTCCATGCTAAACACATTATAAGCGGTTCCCAAGCGAAAAGGTAAAGTTTACTCCCCCTCCACCATACCAACACAAGCCATGGCTAGCCGAATTCACGGGTGCCCTCCAAACGATCAAATTTCCGAGGGAGTTTGTTTGTTATATATTTTTATTTTGATTACAGGATTGGGCATCCCAATTACCAGCCTCTCTCGTATAATGACAAGTGAATAAACTCTCATCTGAGAATAACCCACTTAGCATGGAAGATACTGACCGCCCCCTGTCGCTCCATGAGCGGTACGGGCACACAAAACACATGCTTATTTGAATGATTAGAGGTGGCACATGCAAATTTACTTGGAACGGCAGAGTAATACCGCATATAGGTAGATATAGTGGACTCATCTAGAACAAGTTTGGTTTAAGGATTGTGGATGCACAAGCAACATTCCCGCTTAGTACAGGCGATGCTAGCAAATAGATTGAGAAGCGACCAATTAGAGAGCGACAACGGTCATAGTCATGCATTGAGAATAATTAACACCGAATACGAGCATGAGTAGGATATAAACACCATTGATAACCCACAAGTATTGGGGATCGCAACAGTTTTCGAGGGTAGAGTATTCAACCCAAATTTATTAATTCGACACAAGGGGAGCCAAAGAATATTTGCAAGTATTAGCAGTTGAGTTGTCAATTCAACCACACCTGAGACTAAATATCTGCAGCGGAATGATCAGTAGCACAGTAGTATGATAGTTTGATAGCAGTAGCAATGATAGTAACAGTAGCAGTAACGGTAACAACAGTAGTAGTAGCAATTGTAACAGCAGTAGTAACAATAGTAACTTAGCAAGAATCAATATGTGAAAAACTCGTAGGCATTGGATCGGTGATATTCATTGGATAACATTCATCATGAAACCGTCATAACCTAGGGCGACACAGAACTAGCTCCAATTCATCAATGTAATGTAGGCATCTATTCCGTATATAGTCATACGTGCTTGCGATAAGAACTTGCATGACATCTTTTGTCCTACCCTCCTATGGCAGCAGGGTCCATAAGGAAACTAAGGGATATTAAGGCCTCCTTTTAATAGAGAACCGAAACAAAGCATTAACACTTAGTGAATACATGAACTCCTCAAACTATGTCAATCACCGGAAAGAATCCCAATTATTGTCACCTTGGGGTATGCGGATCATAATACATAGCAGGTGCATATAACTTGCAAGATCGGATCAAGAACACAAATATATTGATGAAAACCTAAAGGGTTCAGATCTGGAATCATGGCACTCGGGCCCTAGTGACAAGCATTAAGCATAGCAAAGTCATAGCAACATCAATCTCAGAACATAGTGGATACTAGGGATCAAGCCCTAACAAAACTAACTCGATTACATGATAAATCTCATCCAACTCATCACCGTCCAGCAAGCCTACGAAGGAATTACTCACTCCTGGCGGTGAGCATCATGAAATTGGTGATGAAGGATGGTTGATGACGACGATGCCGGAAGATCCCCGTCTCCGGAGCCCTGAACGGACTCTAGATCTGGCCTCCCGATGAAGAACAGGAGGTGGCGGCGGCTCTGTATCGTGAAATGCAATAAAACTTTCTCTCTTATTTTTTTCTTTGGGAAACTGAATTTATAGCATTCGAATTAGGTCAGACGGAGCCACGTGGGCCCCACGAGGTACCAGGGCACGCCTGGGGGGGTGGCGCGCCCTGGTGCCTCGTGGGCACTGGGTGGCCCCCTTTCTGTTGATTCTTGCGCCAATAGTTTTTATATATTCAATAAAAATTCTCCAGAAAGTTTCATCCAATTCCAAGAACTTTGATTTTCTGCACAAAAACAACACCATGGCAATTCTGCTGAAAACAGCGTCAGTCCGGGTTAGTTTCATTCAAATCATGCAAATTAGGGGCCAAAACAAGAGCAAAAGTGTTTGGAAAAGTAGATACGATGGAGACGTATCAACTCCCCCAAGCTTAACTCATTGCTTGTCCTCAAGCAATTCAGTTGACAAACTGAAAGTGATAAAGAAAAACTTTTACAAACTCTTTTGTTCTTGTATCCATATATATGCTTAAATAGTGTCCAAGTTTTTAGCAAAGATTATAACTAACCATGCAAATGATAACTCTTAGAAATTACATTCACTGATATCAATGGCATAATCAACTAGCGAGCAATAATAAGATATCTCAAATGCCAACACTTTGTCAAAACAATCATGATATAATATAACAACATGGTATCTCGCTAGCCCTTTCTGAGACCGCAAAACATAAATGCAGAGCACCTCCAAAGTTCAAGCAGCGACTAAACATTGTAATTCATGGTAGAAGAGATCCAGTCATGATGCACACAACATTAACTATACACAATGCATGAGAATGACAATAGTGCTCTTAGGTCTGTTGCTTGTTAGAGAAGGTGATGACTCAACAATAAAAGTAAAATAACATAAAAGTAAATAGATAGGCCCTTCGCAGAGGGAAGCATGGATTTGCAGAGGTGCCAGAGCTCGAAGCTTAAATCAGAGGTAAATAGATATGCCTTTCCTGTCAACGTCACGACCGAGAGTTTTCAATATCTTCCATGCTAAACACATTAGCGGCGGTTCCCAAGCGGTAAAGTAAAGTTTACTCCCCCTCCACCAACAATCACAAGCCATGGCTAGCCAAATCCTCGGGTGCCCTCCATACCAACAACTTTCCAGGGGAGTTTGTTTTATTATTTTGCGTTTTTAATAGTGGGACTGGGCATCCCGATTACCAGCCCCTCTCGTGCAAGGACAAGTGAGTAAACACTTGTCATGAGAATAACCCGCTTAGCATGGAAGATACTGACCGCCCCCTATCGCTCCATGAGCGGTACGGGCACACAAAACAGATGTTCATTTGAATAGTTAGAGGTGGCACATGCAAATTTACTTAGGACGGCAGAGTAATACCGTTTATAGGTAGATATAGTGGACTCATCTGGAATGACTTTGGTTTAAGGGTTTTGATGCACAAGCAGTATTCCCGCTTAGTACAGGTGAAGGCTAGCAAATAGGTTGAGAAGCGACCAGCTAGAGAGCGAAAATAGACATAATCATGCATTATGAATAATCAACATTGAATACTAGCATGAGTAGGATATAAACACCATGAACATAAATATCGTGGAGGCTATGTTGGTTTTGAATCAACTACATGCGTGAACATGTGCCAAGTCAAGCCACTTGAAACATTCATAGGAGGATACCATATCATCATACTACATCATGAACATTTTAATGCATGTTGACACTCAAGATAAATCATTATCCACTTCTAGCTACTTAAGCATGGCATGAGCAACTATAATCTCTAATTGTCATCGCAAACATGTTTAATCATAATATGCTGAATCATGGATACTGAGTTAAACATATTTACAAAAACAAAGAACAAGTTGAGTTCATACCCGCTTTTCTTTGCCACAGTCACTTCATCAAATCATCGTCATTATTGCCTTTCACTTGCACGACCGAATGATATGAAAATAAAAATAGTGCAAGTGTGCCGTGGACTAAGCTGGAATCTGCAAGCATTTTATTCAAAGGAGAAGCCAAGGTAACATTGGCTCTTTGTTAGATCAACAATAATGCATATGAGAGCCACTCATCATTTTCATCGTGGTCTTCTCCTTACAATGACTCAACAAAAGAAAAGAATTTCAGAGAAATACGCTGAAATATTTTTGGAGTTTTTAGTTTTCTGAAGAAAGCAAAAGGAAGAAAACGAAAAACAAGAAAAGAAAACTATTTACACGGGAGAGCTCCCAACAAGCAAAAGAAGAAATGGGAAATATTTTTGGGTTTTCTTTTAATACTACTGCAAACTAAGCTAGAAAGAAGAACCGAAAAGAAACGAGAAATATTTTTGAATTTTCTCAAAGTTTTTCAAACACACAAGAAGAAAGCGAGAAAATAAAACTAACATGGATTATACAATGAAAAGGTATGAACACCGACAACTGGAATGAAATGTATGGACATGAATGTAATGTCGGTGAGAAATACGTACTCCCCCAAGCTTAGGCTTTTGCCTAGCTTGGTTATCGCCATCCTTGGTCTGGGTAATAATCGAAGTGGTAGGATGTAGAAGCGTTCTGAGCCGCCTCCTCAGCCAGTCGGGCAGCCTCGACCACCGCCTTGTACTCGTGCACCTCGTTCTCCAATAGATAGTATCTCTGTCTGCTCTGAAAATCAAAGAGGGCAGGAGCAGGCAAAACAACATACACAGATCGAGATTTATTTAAAACTAGGTTATATTCATATCCCTGTGCATTGCGTTTCAAAAACTTGTGTTCTCGCATTGCTTCGAAGTTCAAATATTTGTAAGGTAAGAGGGGATCATCGGAGTTGGGTGAAACCCTTAACCTAGCAGCTACGCGGGAGGCATAAACTCCTCCATACAAATCACCATTACCCGCGTTACGCTGCAGCCTATGTGCAACAATAGCCCCAAGATTATAATACTTGCTACCGGTCACAGCCGTATGAATAAGACTCAGATCAGGGGCGCAAAGCGTACTGCAGTCATGTTTACCCACAATGCATTTACCATTAAAGAGTGCAAAATATCGAATAGCAGGAAAATGGATGCTAACTATTCTAGCCTACGTAACTCCCCTATCCTCACCATTGCAAAGGCTATTAAGAAATGGCTCATAATCATATTTTGGTGGTTCATCTAACGAGCCCCAATATGGAATTTTGCATGCATCACAGAATTCTTCTAGAGACATTCTATAGGATCTGTCATAGAGGCAAAATAAAACTCTAGAAGTGAGCGGATGATACTCAAAGTGTTGAGTAAATGAATCAGTGAGGTAATAGTGTTGTGGTGGCTAATCTGCGATGAAGGCGGAGAGCTCTGCGTTGTGAATATATTGGTCAAATTCTTCCTTGATGCCTACACCTAGCATGAACTCGTTGCACGGCCATCTACATGATTTTTCTTTGGCACCTCGCACCGAACTTGCCCTTGGTTCAACGTAAGATTGGCCTGCGGGGTCTTCGCTGGATGATGCCTCAGTGGACCTCCTCCTCGAAGAACTCCTCCGGAAGATGTTCATTTTCCTAAGAACAAATTTCGGAAAATTTTTGGGCCACAAAATGATATCAATAAAATTTCACAAGATTGATAGCAACTACTCATATGGATGTCTAGAGGCTATATCAAGCATTCAAACTACTTGGAACTCAAAGAATTCAACATGCAAGCTCATTTTTAGTAGCACCAACAGTAGCTAATTATGCAAAATATAATCCACTAAAACAAAAACTAATTGGAGCAATGGAGGAGTCACATACCAAGGAGCAATCTCCCAAAACAGTTTCGGAAACGGACCTCCGAGCAAAGAGATCAAAAATTTCAGTGTTGTGAGCAAGAACACGAGAGAGAGAGCTACCAGGAATTTTTTCCAGAGGTAAGAGACGAAGTGAGCTAAAGGGATAAGTGAGGGGGGCCCTGTTGGGCCCACGAGGTAACTGGGCGCGCCAGGGGGGTGGCGCGCCCTGGTGCCTCGTGGGCACCTGGGGCACCCCCTGGTATGATTTTTGCACCAAAAATTCTTAAATATTAAATAAAAATTCATATCAAAATTTCATTGCATTTTGAGCACTTTCATTTCTGGGCACTTTTTTATTGCACGGATAATTCAGAAAACAGAGTAATCATGGCATTTTATTGCATTTAACTAAAAATAACAGAAAACAAAAGGTGGGTACAGAAGGTTGTGCTTACTAAATTCATCGACCACATGCCTCTCAAAAAGAACCCATTAATAAGGTTGATCAGGTCTTATTAACAAACCATTTCCGAGTGACATGAAACCGAAGAATTTTCGTATAACACTAGGTTACCTCAACGGGGATATACATCTCCCCAACAATAAGAGTTTCATACTTCTTTTTAACAGTAGGAAGAGGGATTTGAAAACTTCCAATAGTAATTGTCGGAGTCTTTTCAATAATATGAATACCATTTACTTGAAATTGCTTCTTCAAAAAGTGCACCGTATGTTCATTACCATTGATATGAAAAGTGACCTTGCTTTTGTTGCAATCAATAACAGCCCATGCAGTATTCAGAAAGGGTCTACCAAGGATAATTGACATGTTGTCATCCTCGGGCATATCAAGTATAACAAAGTCTGCTAGAATAGTAACATTTGCAACTACAACGGGCACATCCTCACAAACACCGATAGGAATGGCAGTTGATTTGTCAGCCATTTGCAATGATATTTCAGTGGGAGTGAGTTTATTCAAATCAAGTCTTTTATATAAAGAGAAGGGCATAACACTAACACCGGCTCCTAAATCACACAAAGCAGTTTTGACATAATTTCGTTTAATGCAGCATGGTATAGTTGGTATTCCCGGATCTCCTAGTTTCTTAGGTACTCCATCCTTAAAAGAATAATTTGCAAGCATGGTAGAAATTTCAGCTTCAGGTATCTTCCTTTTATTTGTGACAATGTCTTTCATATATTTAGCATAGGGAGGCATCTTTATAATATCAGTCAAACGAGTACGCAAAAAGACCGGCCTAAGCATTTCAGCAAAATGTTCAAAGTCTTCCTCATCTTTTTTTTTAGATGGTTTAGGAGGAAAGGGCATGGGTTTTTGAACCCATGGTTCTCTTTCTTTACAATGTTTTCTGGCTACGAACTCTTTCTTCTCATAACGTTTATTTTTAGAAGGTGGGTTATCAAGATCAATTGCAGGTTCAATTTCAACATCATTATCTGGTTGGGTATCCACATGAGCATCATCATTATTATTATTATCAGGTAAATGTTCATTACCAGATTGTGTTTCAGCATCAGAAATAGAAACATCATTACTATCCTCCAAGGGTTTTCCTACCTCAGGTTCACTAGAAGTATGAAAAGTCCTATCATTTTTCTTTTTCTTTTTCTTTTTAGATGGACTAGGTGCATCAACATTAATTCTTTGAGAGTCTTGTTCAATTCTTTTAGGGTGACCCTCAGGATAAAGTGGCTCCTGAGTCATTCTACCTCTTCTAGTCATTACTCTAACAGCATGATCATTCATATTGTTGTTCATTTCATTGAGCAATTCACTTTGAGATTTAGCAACTTGTTCTAATTGAGTTTGAACCATAGATGCATCTTTACTCACACCTTTAACATCATTAGCAATTCTAAATAACAAGTCACTCAAGCGATCAATCATATAGGAATTTTGTTTCAATTGCTTCATAACATTTGCATTGAAATGATCTTGCTTAATAATATAATTGTCAAATTCATACAAGCATTGACTAGGAGGTTTGTTATATGGAATATCACTTTCATCAAACTTTATAAGAGAATTTACCTCTAGTACCCGTGTCGGTTGGTCAAGACCATGTATTTCTTCAATAGGTGGTAAATTCTTAACATCCTCAGCTTTAATACCTTTCTCTTTCTGGCATTTCTTTGCTTCTTGCATATCTTCTGGACTGAGATATCAGATACCCCTCTTCTTCGGAGTGGGTTTAGGCGGTGATTCAGGAAGTGTCCAGTCATTATCATTCTTCAATATATTTTTCAATAATTCCTCAGCTTGTTCAATAGCCCGTTCCCTGAAAACACAACTCGCACAACTATCTAGGTAGTCCCTAGAAGCATCGGTTAGTCCATTATAGAAGATATCAAGTATTTCATTCTTCTTAAGAGGATGATCAGGCAAAGCATTAAGTAATTGGAGAAGCCTCCCCCAAGCTTGTGGGAGACTCTCTTCTTTAATTTGCTCAAAATTAAATATTTCCTGTAAAGCAGCTTGTTTTTTATGAGCAAGGAAATATTTTTCAGAGAAGTAATAAATCATATCCTGGGGTTACGCACGCATCCAGGAGCAAGAGTATTATACCAATCTTTAGCATCACTCTTTAATGAGAAAGGAAACAACTTAAGGATATAGTAGTGGCGAATTTTTTCCTCATGAGTGAATAGGGTGGCTATATCATTTAATTTAGTGAGATGTGCCACAACTGTTTCAGTTTCATATCCATGGAAAGGATCAGATTCAACCAACTTAATCAACTCAGGATCAACAGAGAATTCATAATCCTTATCAGTAACAAATATGGGAGAGGTTGCAAACTTAGGATCATATTTCATTTTCTCCCTCAGAGATTTTTCTTTCATATCAGCAAGCAATTTTATAACTTCATGTCTGTCATTACAAGCAAGGATGGCTCTAGCTGTCTCCCTATCAAAGCATTGTTCATCAGGTGTTTCAACTCTAATAGGAGAGCTAGGCATAATAGGTGAATCACAATTTTCAAGAGTTTCAGCATTTTCAGTTTCTTTAGCTTTAGCAATTTGTTCAGCAAGAAATTCACCAAGTGGCACAGCATTATCAAGTATGGTACTAGCATCATCATGAGTATCATTCAAAGCAGAAGTGGTATCATAAATAACTTGCGACATATCAGAATTAATAGCATGTGGTGGTGTTGCAAGTTTACTGAAAACAGAAGGTGAATCATGTGCAGAGCTAGATGGCAGTTCCTAACCTCCCCTCGTCTTAGAGGGAACGATCTTGGTCCTAGTGTCTTTTAAATTCTTCATAGTGATCAACAGATATAAATCCCAAGTGACTCAGCAAATATAGCTATGCTCCCCGGCAACGGTGCCAGAAAAAGGTCTTGATAACCTATAGGGGGTCGCAACAGTTTTCGAGGGTAGAGTATTCAACCCAAATTTATTGATTTGACACAAGGGGAGCCAAAGAATATTTGCAAGTATTAGCAGTTGAGTTGTCAATTCAACCACACCTGAGACTAAATATCTGCAGCGGAATGATCAGTAGCACAGTAGTATGATAGTTTGATAGCAGTAGCAATGATAGTAACAGTAGCAGTAACGGTAACAGCAGTAGTAGCAGCAATTGTAACAGCAGTAGTAACAATAGTAACTTAGCAAGAATCAATATGTGAAAAACTCGTAGGCATTGGATTGGTGATATTCGTTGGATAACATTTATCATGTAACAGTCATAACCTAGGGCGACACAGAACTAGCTCCAATTCATCAATGTAATGTAGGCATGTATTCCGTATATAGTCATACGTGCTTGCGATAAGAACTTGCATGACATCTTTTGTCCTACCCTCCCATGGCAGTGGGGTCCATAAGGAAACTAAGGGATATTAAGGCCTCCTTTTAATAGAGAACCGGAACAAAGCATTAACACTTAGTGAATACATGAACTCCTCAAACTATGGCAATCACCGGAAAGAATCCCAATTATTGTCACATTGGGGTATGCGGAACATAACACATAGCAGGTGCATATAACTTGTAAGATTGGATCAAGAACACAAATATATTGATGAAAACATAAAGGGTTCAGATCTGGAATCATGGCACTCGGGCCCTAGTGACAAGCATTAAGCATAGCAAAGTCATAGCAACATCAATTTTAGAACATAGTGGATACTAGGGATCAAGCCCTAACAAAACTAACTCGATTACATGATAAACCTCATCCAACTCATCACCGTCCAGCAAGCCTACGAAGGAATTACTCACTCCCGGCGGTGAGCATCATGAAATTGGTGATGAAGGATGGTTGATGACGACGATGCCGGAAGATCCCCCTCTCCGGAGCCCTGAACGGACTCCAGATCTGGCCTCCCGATGAAGAACAGGAGGTGGCGGCGGCTCCATATCGTGAAACGCAATAAAATTTTCTCTCTTATTTTTTCATCGGGAAACTGAATTTATAGCGTTGGAATTAGGTCAGACGAAGCCACGTGGGCCCCATGAGGTACCAGGTGATACGTCTCCAACGTATCTATAAGTTTTTATTGTTCCATGCTGTTATATTATTAATCTTGGATGTTTTTACAATCATTTACAGCAATTATCTATCATTTTTGGAGACTAACCTATTAACCTAGTGCCCAGTGCCAGTTGCTGTTTTCTGCCATGTTTTTGTTTTACAGAAAATCAATATCAAACGAAGTCCAAATGCCACGAAACTTTTTGGAGATTTTTTATTGGACAAGATAAACACTAGAAGCTTCAGGAGGAGGCCAGAAGACCCTGGTGGAGCCCACGAGCCACCAGGGCGCGCCTGGGGGGGGGGGCAGGCGTGCCCTGGTGCGTCGTGCGGCCCACCAAGCTCCGTTTGACCTAATTCCTCCACTATAAATTCAGAAAAAATCAGAAACCCTCAGGGGAGTCCACGAAAAACTTTTTCCGCCACCGCAAGTTTCTGTTCCAGAGAGATCCCATCTGGAGGCCTTCTCCGGTAATCTACCGGAGGGAGAATCGATCACGAAGGGGCCCTACATCAACCTTGCTGCCCTTTCGATGATGCGTAGTTTACCACAGACCTTCGGGTGCATAGGCAGTAGCTAGATGGCTTCTTCTCTCTTTTTGATCTTCAATACAATATTCTCCTTGATGTTCTTGGAGTTCTATCCGATGTAATCACTTTTTGCGGTGTGTTTGTTGGGATCCGATGAATTGTGAGTTTATGATCAGATTATCCATGAAATTATTTGAGTCTTTGCTGCACTCTTTTATGCATGATTATTATAGCCTCATATTTCTTCTTAGATCTATTGATTTGGTTTGGCCAACTAGATTGATTTTTTTTGCCATGGGAAGAGGTGCTTTGTAGTGGGTTCGATCTTGCGGTGCTCAATCCCAGTGACAGAAAGGGACATGACACGTATGTATCGTTGCTACTAAGGGTAAAAAGAAGGGGTTTATTCATACATGAGTTTATCTTGTCTACATCATGTCATCGTTCTTAAGGCATTACTTCGTTCTTTATTGGACTTAATACACTAGATGCATGCTGGATAGCGGTCGATGTGTGGAGTAATGGTAGTAGATGCAGGCAGGAGTCGGTCTACTAATCTTGGACGTGATGCCTATATACATAATCATTGCCTTGGATATCATCATGATTATTTGCTTTTCTATCAATTGCCCAACAGTAATTTGTCTACCCACCGTATGCTATTTTCTCGAGAGAAGCCTCTAGTGAAACCTATGGCCCCCGGGTCTATCTATCTCATATTACTAAAACCCAAAAAATATTGCTGCCATTTCTCTTTATTTATTTTATTTTGTATTTTTGTTTCAATCTACCAATCTATCATATACAATTTAATCTTGCAACTTACCGCCAAGGGATTGACAACCCCTTGTTTGCGTTGGGTGCAAGGATTTATTGTTTGTGTGCAGGTGCTGCTAACGAGGTGTTGTGTGATTCTCCTACTGGTTCAATAACCTTGGTTTCATAACTGAGGGAAATACTTATCTCTGTTGTGCTGCATCATCCCTTCCTCTTCGGGGAAATACCAACGCAAGCTACAAGTAGCAGGAAGAATTTCTGGCGCCGTTGCCGGGGAGACATCATCAACATCTATCTAGTACCTTTGCATAAACTCTCATCTCCTTGCATTTACTTTATTTGCCATTTGCCTCTCGTTTTCATCTCCCCCACTTCTAAAACGTTTTTACAAAAATACAAAAATATTTTTCGTTTGCCTTTTTCTCGTTTGCTTGTTTGCTTGCTTGTTATCTCGTTTGCTTAATCATGATGCCCCGAGAGAATTATCATAATACTTCTTATTATAAAATTTTATCCAAAATTGAGAAAAATACTAAAGATTACATGACTACGCAGTTTGAGCACAACAAATTTTTTACCGAGGAACTTAAAGAACACTCTATGTTATTGGATGCTATTTCAAAACAACTCGATGATGTTAGTAAAGAAGTTGCCAGTCTTCAATCTCAATTTGCTTTTACTGAAAATTTGCTAGGAAAAATTTCTGATGCGCATGCTACGCTAGTAAATCAAATGGCAGCTAAGCCGGAATCTTTAGAACATAGTAATGATGAGGATATTAGAATGATTGTTGTTTCATCTATTGATTCTTTGTTTAGCAATATTAAACTTGATGAAAAGGGGACTGAAGAAGAGTCAACTTTGGCTAAAGAGTGTCCCCATAATTCGTAGGGTGAAAATCTTAATGAAAAATTTGCTAAAAGTGGGTTTGGAGAGGTAAAAACTTTAAATAGCGATGTGCCCACTCTCTTGGATTACAAAGATTTTAATTATGATAATTGTTCATTGATTGAGTGCATTTCTTTGTTACAATCCATGTTAAATTCACCCAACGCTTATGAGCAAAACAAGGCTTTTACTAAACACATCGTAGAAGCAATGATGAAAGCGTTAGAAGAAAAGCTAGAACTAGAAGTTTCAATTCCTAGAAAGTTATATGATGAATGGGAACCCACCATTAAAGTTAAGATTAAAAATTATGAGTGCAATGCTTTATGTGATTTGGGTGCTAGTGTTTCTACAATTCCAAAATCTTTATGTGATGTGCTAGGTCTCACCAATATAGATGAATGTTCTCTTAATTTGCACTTGGCAGATTCTACTATTAAAAAGCCTTTGGGTAGAATTAATGATGTTCTTATTCTTGCAAATAGAAATTATGTGCCAGTTGATTTTTCTTGTTCTTTACATTGAATGCAATTCTTCTTGCCCCATAATACTTGGTAGACCATTCTTACGAACTATAGGTGTCGTTATTGATATGAAAGAAGGGAATATAAAATTTCAATTTCCATTAAAGAAGGGTATGGAGCATTTCCCTAGGAAAAGAATTAAAGCACCATATGAATCAATTATGAGGGCCACTTATGGAATCAACTTGAAAGATGACAATACTTGAAATTATGCATTATGCCTAGCTAGGGGCATAAAACAATAGCACTTGTTGGGAGGCAACCGAATGAATACAATATTTTTTTGTTATAAGTTTCTGTTATGGTGTGTTTTTACTGTCATGCTGCTGGTATGATGGTATTTTTGTGTTTTTAATTAGTGTTTGTGCCAAGTAAAGCCTTTGGGATGATTTTGAAGATAATATAATTGATGCTGTTTGAAAACAGAAAGTATTGCGTCCAGTGCTGGAATTTTGTTTCTGTACTTTAATGTCAGAACCTTCTGAATTTTTTTCACAATATTGATATATGAATTTCCCACGTTGCCCTAAGTTTTCAGAATTTTTGGAGTTACAGAAGTATGACGATAATTCAGATTTCTATAGACTATTCTGTTTTTGACAGATTCTGTTTTTGATGCACTACTTGCTTGTTTTGATGAATCTATGGATTGTATCGGGGGGTATAAGCCATGGTGAAGTTAGAGTACAGTAGGTATAATGCAAAAATAAAATATGAATGGGTTTGCAACAGCACTTACAGTAGTGATTTATTTTGTTATACTAACGGATCTCATGAAGGTTTTGTTGAGTTTTGTGTGATTGAAGTTTTCAAGTTTTGGGTGAGATCACGATGGATGAAGGAATAAGGGGTAGCAAAAGCCTAAGCTTGGGGATGCCCGAGGCACCCCAAGGTAATATTCAAGGAAGACTCAAGCGTCTAAGCTTGGGGATGCACCGGAAGGCATCCCCTCTTTATTCTACCAACCATCGGTAATTTTACTTGGAGCTATATTTTTATTCGTCACATGATGTGTGTTTTGCTTGGAGCGTCTTGTATGATATGAGTCTTTGCTTTGTTTTCTTTTTAGTTTGTCACAATCATCTTTGCTGAACACACCTTTCTTGAGAGAGCCACACGTTTATCATCATAATTTGTTAGAATACTCTATGTGCTTCATTTAAATTTTTTGAGCTAGGTAGTTGCTCTAGTGCTTCACTTAAATCTTTTTGAGCACGGTGGTGGCTATATTTTGAAGAAATAAACTCTTATGCTTCACTTATATTATTTTGAGAGTTGATTAAATTTTTGAAGAAATAAATTCTCATGCTTCACTTATATCATTTTGAGAATTGAGTTGATTAAAATCTTGAAGAAATGAATTCTCATGCTTCACTTATATTATTTTGAGAATTGATAAGATTGAAATTTTGAAGAAATATTTGCATTCTCATGCTTCACTTAAATCTTTTTGAGAGATGATGATAGTAATGGTAATTTGCACAAGTTATGCAATTGGTCCCAAAGTGATGAATATTCAAGAGGGATGTAATAAAAACTTTCATATAGATCATTGAATATGATGAGTGTAATTCCTTGCAATAGTTTTGCGATATGGAAATGATAATATGTGAGTCATATTAGTGAGTAATTGTGATTTAGCAAGAATATTAGTGTTAAGGTTTGTGATTCCCTATGCATGCACGTCAAGTCAATAGTTATGCAATGAAGTTATATCCTACTTATGGTGCATTATTCGGTGTTAGTTATGTTCAATGCATGTTTATGACCGTTTATTTTTTTGGTTGGTTGCTTCTCAATCTTTTGCTAGCCTTCATTGGTACTAAGTAGAAATATTGCTTGTGCATCCAAAATCCTTAAACCCAGTTTTGCCATATGAGTCCACTATATCTACCTATATGCGGTATTTCAATGCCGTTCCAAGTAAATTTGCGTGTGCCAACTCTAAATTTCAAAATATTTTTTCCATTTTGTGTGCCCGTACTGCTCATGAAGCGGTAGGGGGTGGCCATTATTTTCCATGCTAGGTGTGTTATTCTCACGATGAGTGTTTATTCACTTGTCATTGCATGAGAGAATGGTTGCTAATAGGGATGCCCAGTCCCACATGAATCAAATTAATAACAACAAAATTCCTTGGAATGTGATGGTATGGAGGGCACCCGTGGATACGGCTAGCCATGGATTGTGAAAGAATTGGTGGAAAGGAAATAAACTTTACTTTCTATTTGGGAACCACCTATGATGTGTCTAGCATGGAAGATAATGGGAATTATCAATCGTTTTCGTTGATAGGAAAAGCATGCCTCTCAAAATATTTTTATCTCTTCAATTTAAGCTTTGAGCTCTGGCGCATTTGACAAATCTCTGCTTCCCTCCGCGAAGGGCCTATCTATTTACTTTTATGCAATTTTTATTTTTATTTGAGTCTCCATCTTCTCTTACAAAAGCACCAACTAGAGAGCACTATTGTCATACTTGTGCATTGGATGTAGCTAATATTTGAGTGTGTTTCATGAATGGATCAATGGTTGAGCATAATGGGATAGGGATAACTTTCTTTAGCATTGATATTTTGAAAGACATGGTTGCTTGTTAGCATGCTTGAGTATTTATGTTTTCATGTCAAACTATAGACTATTGCTTTGAATCATACAAGTCCAATGTCCATGCTACAAAAGAAAAGAATATGTGATGAATATGTTAGGCAGCATTCCACATCAAAAATTCTGTTTTTTTCATTTACCTACTCGAGGACGAGCAGGAATTAAGATTGGGGATGCTGATACGTCTCCAACATATCTATAATTTTTTATTGTTCCATGTTGTTATATTATCAATCTTGGATGTTTTTACAATCATTTACAGCAATTATCTATCATTTTTGGAGACTAACCTATTAACCTAGTGCCCAGTGCCAGTTGTTGTTTTCTGCCCTGTTTTTGTTTTATAGAAAATCAATATCAAACGAAGTCCAAATGCCACGAAACTTTTTGGAGATTTTTTATTGGACAAGATAAACACTAGAAGCTTCGGGAGGAGGCCAGAAGACCCTGGTGGGGCCCATGAGCCACCAGGGCACGCCCTGGTGCCACGTGGGGCCCACCAAGCTCCGTTTGACCTAATTCCTCCACTATAAATTCAGAAAAAATCAGAAACCCTCAGGGGAGTCCACGAAATACTTTTTCCGCCGCCGCAAGTTTCTGTTCCAGAGAGATCCCATCTGGAGGCCTTCTCCGGTAATCTGCCAGAGGGGGAATCGATCACGGAGGGGCTCTACATCAACCTTGTTGCCCTTCCGATGATGCGTGAGTAGTTTACCACAGACCTTTGGGTCCATAGGCAGTAGCTAGATGGCTTCTTCTCTCTTTTTGATCTTCAACAAAATGTTCTCCTTGATGTTCTTGGAGTTCTATCCGATGTAATCACTTTTTGCGGTGTGTTTGTTGGGATCCGATGAATTGTGAGTTTATGATCAGATTATCCATGAAATTATTCGAGTCTTTGCTGCACTCTTTTATGCATGATTATTATAGCCTCGTATTTCTTCTCCGATCTATTGATTTGGTTTGGCCAACTAGATTGATTTTTCTTGCCATGGGAAGAGGTGCTTTGTAGTGGGTTCGATCTTGCGGTGCTCAATCCCAGTGACAGAAAGGGACATGACACATATGTATCGTTGCTACTATGGGTAAAAAGATGGGGTTTATTCATACGTGAGTTTATCTTGTCTACATCATGTCATCGTTCTTAAGGCATTACTCCGTTCTTTATTGGACTTAATACACTAGATGCATGCTGGATAGCGGTCGATGTGTGGAGTGATAGTAGTAGATGCAGGCAGGAGTCGGTCTACTAATCTTGGACATGATGCCTATATACATGATCATTGCCTTGGATATCGTCATGATTATTTGCTTTTCTATCAATTGCCCAACAGTAATTTGTCTACCCACCGTATGATATTTTCTCGAGAGAAGCCTCTAGTGAAACCTATGGCCCCCGGGTCTATCTATCTCATATTACTAAAACCCTAAAAATATTGCTGCCATTTCTATTTATTTATTTTATTTTGTATTTTTGTTTCAATCTATCAATCTATCATATACAATTTAATCTTGCAACTTACCGCCAAGGGATTGACAACCCCTTGTTTGTGTCGGGTGCAAGGATTTGTTGTTTGTGTGCAGGTGCTGCTAACGAGGTGTTGTGTGATTCTCCTACTGGTTCGATAACCTTGGTTTCATAACTGAGGGAAATACTTAACTCTACTGTGATGCATCATCCCTTCCTCTTCGGAGAAATACCAACGCAAGCTACAAGTTGCACCAGGGCGCGCCTGGGGGGTGGCGCGCCCTGGTGCGTCGTGGGCACTGGGTGGCCCCCCTTCTGTTGATTCTTGCGCCAATAATTTTTATATATTCAATAAAAATTCTCTAGAAAGTTTCATCCAATTCCAAGAACTTTGATTTTCTGCACAAAAACAACACCATGGCAATTCTGCTGAAAACAGCGTCAGTCGGGGTTAGTTTCATTCAAATCATGCAAATTAGGGGCCAAGACAAGAGCAAAAGTGTTTGGAAAAGTAGATACGACGGAGACGTATCATTCATGAACATAAATATCGTGGAGGCCACTTGAATTGTTCAGAGGAGGATACCATACTAACATACTATATCACAACCATTTTAATGCATGTTGACACTCAAGATAAAACATTATCCACTCCTATCTATTTAAGCATGGCATGAGGAACTATGATCTCTAAATATCATCACAAACATGTTTACTCATAATAATGCAAAATCATGAATACTGAGCTAAACATGTTTACAAAAACAAAAACAAGAAGAATTCATACCAGCTTTTCTTCACCGCAATCACTTCATCAAATATCGTCATTATTGCCATTCACTTGCACGACCGAATGATGTGATAATAATAATAGTGCAAGTGTTCCGCGGACTAAGCTGGAATCTGCAAACATTTATTCAAATGAGAAGACAAGGTAATAGTGGCTCTTTGTTAGATCATCAATAAAGCATATGGGAGCCACTCAACATTTTCATCGTGGTCTTCTCCTTACGATGACTCAATGAAAAGAAAAGAAATTCAGAGAAACACACTAAAATATTTTTGGAGTTTTTAAGTTTTTCTGAAGAAAGCAAATTAACGAAGGAAAAATGAAAAAGCGAGAAAAAGTATTTACACAGGAGAACTCCCAACAAGCAAAAGAAGAAATGAGAAATATTTTTGGGTTTTCTTTTAATACTACGAATTAACTAAACAAGAAAGAAAAACCAAAAAGAAGCGAGAAATATTTTTGGATTTTCGAAGTTTTTCAAACACACAAGAAGAAAACGAAAATAAAACTAACATGGATATACAATGAAAGAGGATGAACACTGACTACTGAAATGAATGTGTGGTACATGAATGTAATGTCGGTGAGAAATATGTACTCCCCCAAGCTTAGGCTTTTGGCCTAAGTTGGTGTATGGCCATGGATCGAAGTCGGCCCCTCCAGGATAATACTGGGGCTGCTGAGGATCCCACAGTGGCTGCTGAGGGTCCCAGAATCCCACTGATAAATCAGTGCTGGAACGGGCGTTGGCACCGGTACTGGGGGCGGTGTCAGGCCCCAATAAGCGTAGATGTCCTCAGGCATGATGGTCTACCTGCCACAAGAAAGATCGAACAAAGACGGTTGTTGGTGCAATATTTGCCCTCTTGTGTTTTGGAGATTGTTGACAGAAACAGGCATGGACTTATTTGTTTGCTAGTGCACACAGAGAGAAATAGTCCATGCAGTACCGAAGAGAATGCTGTCTCTGGTGTCAAGTTCGAGGAACTTCAACGAAGAATATCTGCACAGCAGAGAAGAATGAGCTACATCCATTGAGGTCATGTAGACGAGAAGATTGATGTGAAGGAGGTAACCCCTCGAAGTTTATTGCTGACGCGAAGCAATTGGTTCGGTGATTCTGTCCGAAGAAAATTGACTGCAGCGATGGAAGTCAAAGACGAAGTGAAGACGTTTCATTCATCTCGTTGTTCTTCTTTCACTCATTTGAGTCATAGGACCTCCGTACTATTAAGAGGGGTATAGGTTCTCGAAGCTTAGATCCTCTATGATGCTTAGCCCAAACCGATGCAAGACTGAGAGAAATCTCTTTATGCTTCGAATGATTACCTGCCAGCAGAAGACGTTGTTCTTCGGTGCTGCAGGAGATATCTTACGAACTGAGGAGTTAGCATTACTTGCTCCGCAAGGAATGTTACCGTTGTGCTCAATTTCCGACCGTTGGACTCGTGTCGTTCGGCCATTGGCTGCTCCACATGTCCAATTTGGTTTTTTCCCATCAGGGAAGGCTACGGCTATAAATAGCCACCCCGCTCCAACGTTGCCCATTGGCTGCTCCGCTTAAGATTTCTGAGAAGATTGATTGAGCATCCCCTCTCCGAGTGATTTGAGTTTAAGATCCACCGAGAGAAAATCAAGAGCCAAAACTTAGACAGTGGTTGAGCATCACAGTAGTTCTGAGTTAGAGTTCTTGTACCTATTACTCTTGAGAGTTGCGCACTCTCTAGACGGATAGGTGTCAGCTCGAGTGTTGAAGAGTTGTTGTCTTCACCGAGCAAGATCTTCAGCAACCAAGAGTCTTTGTGGTTTGCGAAGAAGTCTGTCGAAGGTTTGGAGATCGCCGACAAGTATCTACCACGAGTGAAATCAACTGGAGTCTGATCAGCTCCGAGTTGAAGGAGAATAGGGCGAAGAGAGTTTATCTTCTGTGTTAAATCACAACCCCTCCAACCAGACGTAGTCCTTTGGCAGAAGGGCGAACTGGTCTACCAAATTCATCTGTCGCCATCGAGCACCACTAGTTCATTCTACCTTACTGCATTTCCTTCAGCAGTTTACTTTCGTGCTCTGTGTCGATAGTTTTATCTAATCTATCATAGTTCGTTACTTATCTTTCGCATTCTCATCATTCATTTCTGTCGTCTCAGTCTAATTTATATCTCTTCGCACTTCTGCTTGTTAGCGTGATTTCAATCAGTGCCGTATCCATTCACCTCGTCACTATCCTCCTTGCATTTCCTTTGCGGTTCATACCTAGTTTTCCCTCATGCTACTGCATCTGTTCATATATTGCATTACCATCATAATTGTCAAACCTATGATATTCTAAGCTCGAACTATTATTGCTTCCTACATCGATAGATATGTTCCTCAATAGCATGCTTGATTAAGTACATTTCTACCGAACCTTATTTCTGCTGCTGTGTTTGGGATCAGTTCAAAACATTCGCAAGAATTTTTGAATCTCCCATTCACCCCCCCTCTTGTCGATATACTCTCGACCCTAACAATTGGTATCAGAGCGGGTACTCCCTGTCTCTGTTTATTAAAGGTCTAACAACCTTGGAGTTTTGAGTATGTCGTATGTAGGTGGATCCTCGCACTCTGAAAGGTTTCCTATCTTCGATGGAAATGACTATGTCTACTGGAAAGAGCGAATGAAAATCAGACTTCAAGCCATCAACATAGAACTTTGGCAGATTGTGGAAAATGGATACACCATTCAGCACCCTGATGCTCCTACTTCCGATGACAAAGCTATAATGCGGTTGAATGCTCAAGCAAAAGATATTATCTGTGACTGTATCTCGAAAGACATTTTCATTCGGTTTCGAAAGCTCGACACTGCCAAGCAACTCTGGGATGCCATCAAAAATGTTCATGAAGAATTCATTGCCAGAACAGATCCACACACTGATATGCTTCGTGCCATGTTTGCTGGTTTTAGAAGTCTTCGTAAGGAAAGTGCTATGGAACTCACTGATCGGTTGACAAATATTGTTGAAAGACTCCATCAACGAGGAGTAATAGATATCACCGATAGAGAAGTGGTCAACAAGCTGCTGAGTGCTCTTGATGCAACCGTTGATCCAATCGTAGCTGAAATCAAGCAAAGACTAGACTATGAAGAAATTCACTACGTCGAGGTCATGACGCTGTTGTCTATTCATGAAGAAAAGATGGAACTTGAAAATGGGCATCAACAATCTTCTTCGGAAAGCGAAGGGGAAATTATTTCACACTATGGCAGTTCACAACAAGAATATGTCGAGAATCAACACTCTATCACAAGAAAACTAGAAATGCTCACAGAAAGACTAAGTAATCTCAGAAGACAGAATCTGTGTCTCACAAATGATGACGAAGTTGACTTGCCTGAATCTTCAAGAAAATTACTTCCAAAAGAAATAAAGTGCTTCAAGTGCAAACAATTCGGTCACTTCATAGCAGACTGTCCTTGCTGGGAACTAAATGAAAAACCTAGCAACAGATGGATTTTTCTTCACTGCACTGGATTCACTCGAATGGACCGTCACACTATGCTCTCAAAGAAAAATGAATCTTTCTCATCCTCTTCGAAGAGACCAGTCACTGACGTGCAAGCCAAAGGAACCATTGAATCTAATATGAAGAGAATATCGCAGCTGACTAGAGTATGTGCTGAAATGAATATGGAATCTGAAGATGAGATATCCGAATCCGAATCAAAAGACGAAGAGCCTCTCAGAAGCCTAAGAAGAGGCAATGCATTCGCTGCTTATGAATCATCCGAGAAATCACTCGAATTAGACACTGATGATAATGCTTCAAGTGATGATGAACCAATCGCACTCTGTCTCATGGCAAAAACCTCAAAGTATCAGGTATCAGCAAAGCACCGAAAATCTATGACTGACTATTCTTCTGAATACATTGCTTATGCTAAACTGGTTAAGATTGCCAAATATCAACAAGATGAGCTTGAAAAACTTGAGAAGAATCTCAGGAAATCCGAAGGATTACTGGTCGAAGAGATGGATAAGAATCAAGAGTTGACTGAAGAGCATGATGCTTTTTCCTCAACGATTGATGATCTTTCCAATCGATATGATTCTCTTGCAGTCGACTTCGAGAGTTTATCAGATGAACTCCTTAGCAGGAATCAAGAACTCGAGTCACTGAAAGAGTCTTATAACATGCTTGTGAAGGAAAAAGCTTTTCTCTTCGCCGAGCAATCTAAAAACCTTCCTGATGATTTTGTGCCTCCTTGCTCTAAATGCCTATAACGTAGCAAAGCTGATTCGAATGCTGAAACATCCAATGCTGTCATCGAGAATATTGCAACCACTACGAATGATATTTCTAACCCCTCTTCCGAGGAATTTGTTGCTATCTCTGATGAAAATTGCTGGCTAAAGAACTTGCTTCAGATAGGAATGCTAAAGAGCCTCAAAGGGCATCAAACTCTCTGTGATGTGCTCAAGAAGTCAATTCTGCACAAAAATCCCCGAAAAGGAAGGATTGGGTTTCGAAAGTGACGGTGTCCTAGACTAGGGGGTTCTCACCACATCGTCTCCCGACTAGGTGGATCGGGCCGAGGACCCCCATGGCAGTTCACTCATGGGCCACTTCGGGCAGCCGATGACGAATACAAGGAAGACTCCACAAGACTTGGCGCACAAGACGAGGACTCTTCTAAAACCCTAGGACTCCGGTGCATTATATAAACCGAGGCCAGACTAGTCAATAGATGATCTCATATTCATTAGAACAATCTCGTCATAGATACATGTACTATGTACTACACCCCATATGAATACAATCAAAAGTAGGACGTAGGGTATTATCTCTTCGAGAGAGCCCGAACCTGGGTAAAATCATGTGTCCATGTTACCATCGCTCCAAGACGCCTAGCTTAGGACACCTACTACGAGATATGCCGAATTTAGAACCGACATTGGTGCTTTCATTGAGAGCCTGCTGGGTAGTCGCCGCGGTGCGATGGGAATTCAGATCGGCTCCACCGCGATCTACGCATCGGAACTGAGCTACATCGTCAACATCAGCATCTTCGTCGCCGGCTCAACTGGTCACCTCGGCTAGGCCGAGGACTACACTCCAGGTCAGATCGTCAAGATCGTACGGGTGTCTTCATCGACATCAACTCCAATCTCAACCAAGATCATGGAAGAACCCTCCATGGTGCTCGGGGGCTCAACGTCAACATTGCCCTCGCGCGATCATGTAGTTTTTTCTGGACAGCGGATCCATGTTCGCTGTCCCCGCCTCCTTGAGTGTCGTTTTGATGATTCCTTTGGTGGAATTGTGTGGAATTGAACCTACAACAACCCTGTAATATTTCATCGCGTTCCGATGGAGGAAACTCCGGCAATCTCTGATATACCGGAGCCCTGTCAAATCTGGACGAGAATCTGGATGTGTTTAGGGCAAGGAGTCCAGTGGCTAGCTCGTACGTCTTTTGGAAGATCCAACCGTTCATCGGTTGCGGAATTCCCATATCGACAACCCCTCAAAATTTCAGCTCGATCCGACGGTTCAAACTCCGGGAAACGTCCGATGAGTGCATCAACTTTCGGATCTGTTTTCCGCAGGAAAACGAATCCGACCCAAGTTCATCTTTTTTCATGAACGGGTTATCGAAGGTCCTTTTTGAAGGAAATTTTTTACAAGTAGTATGTCCTCAAACACGTGCCCACAAATTTTAAGCCTTTCCGAGGCGATCTTCGTCGTCGCGCCGGTGTCAAACCAGCCCGGCCACGTTGTTCCATGGCTGCCGACCTGCGCCAGCATCGACTGCGCCGTCGCTTCATTGAGCCGATGACAACCACCTCAGATCATCACCTCGGCGAGCCGACCAAGAGTTTGGCACTGCTCTCCGTAATGATCGTCAAGATAACATATTCACCCTACGGATTATACGGGTCGGGCGCGCCAGCATCGCCGCGTGGTCACTTCTCAAGCCGGCATTAACCGCGTCACAAGTTCCGACCTGCGTCGGCATCGCCGCGCCGTTGCTTCTTCAAGCCGATATCCACCACGCCGACATGCTTCGACACCTCGGCTGGCATGGGGGCTGCAACGTCACCTTGCCGACCTGCTTCGACACCTCGGCCGGACCGGGGGCTTCGCCATCGCTTCATCGACCTACTCCGGCGTCACCCTGCCGACCTACTCTGTCTCCTCGGCTGGACCAGGGGCTTCGCCTTGGCACATCGGCAGTGTTATGCTGCCACTTCATCAGCCGAGCTCTTCGCTCGGCCACCTCAGGACCGGCTTGGGGGCTGGGACCTTGACCCACCGCAAGCTCGGACCACATCATCAACACCGAGCACATTAACCAGCTAAGTCGCTTTCATGCTTAACTTTTTTCAATTTTTAATTTTTGTTTGGTTCAACCAAGCGTTATACTTTTGTGTTAAACATACAAGTTATTAGTTAAACACTTAGTTTGTTAAAAATGTTGTTTGTTAAAAACACTCCCTTTACCCATGTTAACTGGGGGCTCTTAAATTTATATGAGTCGTTTTATAATAAATATTTTCTCTTCTAAGTCGTTGCAAAGTCTTTTTCTAACACTCCTTTTTCAACTCGAGTGTATGGTCAATAGCCAGATAGCCTGGTTTCTATCTAAAGCCGCTAGAGTTTAGTTCGCTAAATTGGCCTCTGAGAAGCACTCCGCCTTCGGGATATGGAGGTTGAAGCCGAAGGCTGACCTACTTGAAGTTTAGAGATCGGATGTGTCATGTTAAAGCACGACGGAAGGAATATTTTATTTTAAGACCAATTTTCGGATTGGCACCAAAAAACTTGATTTAGTTCGAACGTCAAGTTTTTACATAAGTTTTTTTTGGCTTTTTGAGCTTATGGCACTTTTAAGCTATTTGTATGTTTTTCTTTCAGGAGGCGGGACATCCTCATGACCGAGGTGCCCTGCATAATAATTCAGCTCGGGAGATCTTTTCTGACCCGCAGCTCGGCATCTTTCCTGCCGACCTACACCTCGGCGTTGGCGAAACGCACACGACATCTGGACTAGTTCCCGAGGAGATTCGATCCTCAGGTTGGTCGACCGCACCCAACCTGAGTTTCGGGGGATAATGTGTGTCTCCAGCATAACTCTCGTAGTACAATGTCGGATGCCTTTAAAGCATCGGCAATATCAACGGGGGGCTGCGACTAGAGCCGAACCCACCAAAACCCAAGGTACTCCGAGGAGTCCTTGGCAAAACGTTCTCGGATATTGATTTATATGCATCAGTTTCAAATTGTGTCTTCGGTCAATAGTTGGGTTGCCCGGTTCCTGTGCTTGCCTCCTACGTTCCACTTTGTTCGGCTAGGTGTGCAAAGGGAGAACCACTGCGATTGTACTTCCGATTTAACTGGTCAAGTATCTCAGTGGAGAAAGCCGAAAACTGACTGTCACAATGAGCGCAAACTGGTCAGCGATCCGATGACTGTGTCAAACTATAGATCGATAGAGGTTACCCCGTGGGGCTTTCATAAAATTGGCCGAAGTGCTAATGGCTTGACCTCGGCTGACGCCGAACACTAACCGGGGGCTAGTAACTGGCCTCCCAACTTTAAGCTCCTATGACTAAGTGAAAGTTATAAAGCCTGGATATCTGATTGCCTCGCTTCCGCTAACACAACCGCCTCCGGGCACCGAGACGTTGGCTAAGGGTTGTCTTGTTACTGCGGAAACACACTGCGTACTATCTACAAAGGGGTAGAAGCCGACGATGGGCCACTCTCAAATGATAAACGGTCACAAAGGAGTCAAAATAGCATATAGCATACAAGCGTTTGTATTCAATATACGAGTGCTGCCTTCCGTAATCATCGTTATAAAGCCATAAATATGCATCAATTTGACTTAAGATTTTGGCCAAGTTGGGTTGCCTGGCTCCCGTGCTTACCCCTTACGTTCCCAGTTGTTCGGCTAGGGGGTAAAGGGAGCACCTCTGTGATTGTTACTGTCGGGTCATCCGGGCTAGTACCTCAGACTGGGTGAAGCTGAAAGCTAGCCATCTTAAGAATATAATTGGTCGGCAACGACAGAAGTGAAAATTTTGGTTCATTAAAGACCACAGAGTTCGGGAACTTTTCCCAAACTAAATCCTCAATATTTTCCTCCCACATTGATCGGAGTTGAGGTTTCACGATCATGGTCAACATGATAGCCTAGGAAAAGGAACTTATAAAGGAACTATTTTTCCCAGAAGATGTTTCTTACATTAAATAGTAATATAACATATCTCTCCGCGTACCTTTGTTTATAAAACCGTATGGCCGGATTGCCTTGTTTTCCGTAAATCTTTGCCCTTATAAAGGCATTATAAAGTAGGAAAACACTCCTTGGCTACTGGCCAAGGAGGTTGAAGCCGATGGTCGGTCAGCAAAGTTTTGTACAATGCGGATCCGAGCATTAATGATGTAAAGTACTTGGATACATAGAATCATTACACATAAATTATGATTAAAATCAATTTACTTCGGATATTGATCCTTAATTCGGCCACCCTTGCCCAACTTAAGGCTCGGGGGCTACTGGGCTTCGTGCTTCTCATTTAAAAGCCATTAACGGGTTACATCAATCCCCTGATCTGGTGTTGCCACCCAACCAGTGGCTTGGGGGCTACTGCATTGACGATTCAATGCAGACAATTTACAAAGTGCAAAAAAGTTTCCGAGGAGATTACGATCCTCAGTATGGTCGGCCGCACCCAGCCTGAGTTTTGGGAACTGCTGCACACTCTGTTTTCGTTCCTAAGTATGCTGCCGAGCTAGGAGTTGATCCTCAGGCCTATTTCGCGAATCGACCTGAGTCTCAGGGGCTACTGGGATCAGCGGTTTTATGTTTTCCTTTAGGTGCATCTCGGATTTTTGGCCGACACACACCTTGAGGGCTACTGGCTATATATCTCGGCAGAGAATAAATTGCACCAATTGAAAAAAAAATCGCAAAAATCAGCCCACGGCCGAGGTGGTGCACCACCTCGGAAGCAGTCCGGCATAGAGCTCGGATGCAAGTGGCTGGCTCCCTAGAGGACATTTTCGGCATTAAGCTCGACTGAACTCCTTCAACTTTTTCAAAGACGAGGTACTCTATGCCTCCTCGGATGCAGTCCGGCGTTGGAGCTCGGCTGAAAAAGACACCTCGGATGCAGTCCGGCGTTGGAGCTCGGATGCAAAGAGGACACCGCCGCGCTGGAAACACTTCGAGCCCGAGGTGTGGCGTAAAAATAACAAGGCATTGATAAAGGACAAGAACCTACAGGGGCTCCTCGGATGCCCGACGTGTCAACTCTTCGGATACACCTCGGCAATCCTCGAGATCGGAGATAGGAATATTTGTTGAACCAGTTTTCAAGACCGACGACCGAAGACGAAGAACAGCTCGGAAGAACCGAGGAGCATCCCCAACTTGAAGACCGGTTCAGGGGGCTACTGACGGTGTCCTAGACTAGGGGGGTACTCACCACGTCGTCTCCCGACTAGGTGGATCGGGCCGTGGACCCCCATGGCCACTTCGGGCAGCCCATGACGAATACAAGGAAGACTCCACAAGACTTGGTGCACAAGACGTGGACTCTTCTAAAACCCTAGGACTCCGGTGCATTATATAAACCGAGGCCAGACTAGTCAATAGATGATCTCATATTCATTAGAACAATCTCGTGGTAGATACATGTACTCTGTACTACACCCCATATGAATACAATCAAAAGCAGGACGTAGGGTATTATCTCTTCGAGAGAGCCCGAACCTGGGTAAAATCATGTGTCCATGTTACCATCGCTCCAAGACGCCTAGCTTAAGACCCCTACTACGAGATATGCCGGATTTAGAACCGACAGAAAGGAAACTCAACGTCGATGGAACCTACTGGACTCCCGAGCAATATCCTCGAACGCGTTGGGTTCTTGCTAAAACCAAAACTCTCGAACCTGCACTTCTGTCTGGATATGACACTCCCATTTCTGTTGTTTCTGACGAGTCTGATGACTCAAACTACAAATTCTTCAAACAACATAATGGTAAGGTTTTCACTCGGTATGTTGGGACTAACTGCAGGTCTGGTTCACCCAAGAAGCAAATCTAGGTTAAGAAGTGTGTCGTGGGAAACGAACACCTATGGGATCACTATCAGGCGGATCCCTTTACGGTTCGGCAAGGGGAGAGGATTGCACAAAGAGCAGAACTAACGAGCAGCACACGGGGATTTACCCAGGTTCGGGCCGCACGGATGCGTAAAACCCTACTCCTGCTTTGATTGTATTATTGTGGATGTCCTTGGCCAAGTTTTGGGAGCTACAGTATTCAGTAGCTACGCATGCAGAATGAGCTTCTGGAAGTGCTTTCTCTCCCCTCTGTACGCCTCGGGCCTCCTTTTATATAAGTCAAAGGGGCTACCACAGTGGCGTACGAGATAAGGCATGAGGTTCAAAGTAGCTATAGTGTTACCACAGTGTTATCATACCTAACACTGACGGCTTAGGACAAGCTCATTAAATGCACCGTGAGGTGTCCGTCGAGGTGTCCCTTAGCGTCTTGGGCTTGGAAAAGCTTTACAGGGGATGGGCAAAAGCAGCTATCCCATCAGCACCGCTTAAGTATCTCGTGGCCAGCATTACGCCACATCACCATGAGGACAAGCCCTAAACGACAAGGCTGGCCGCTGCACTGGAGCGATAGCGCTGCACCGTGCAGAGCCTTGCCGGGACCGAATCCTTGCCGGGCCCGGGGCTTGCCGGGACCGAATCCTTGCCGGGCCCGGGGCTTGCCGCGAGGCCTTGCCGGCAAGGGTCTTGCTAGGTGCGAGGCCTTGCCGGCAAGGGTCTTGCCGGGCCTCCGCAACCCTTTGGTCTTCTGTCTGGTCGTTGACTTGAACGTCTCCTTGGCATCTTAGTCTCGTGATTACTCCTAGCTATTCCCCGGCAAGGCTTGCCGCGGTACGGCTACAACTGCCCGTGCACAAGTAAGGGGTACTAAAAAGACCCATACTTTAGTACACCGACAGGAGCCCCCGGGCCTAGGCCATACACGGGTGCCAGGCCTGTTGGGCTAGGCCCAAAACAGTGCACGGACACGCGTGGCAGGGAATAACTGCTCGCAATCATTATCTTTTTTACCACGGCCCTCCACTATGCGCATTAATCGCGCGACGTGGGAGACGTGGGCGGAAACTCCGCTGCAAAAGCGGGCGGTAAAGAGCCGGCCTCGCGTCTTTCCCATAAGAAGGGAATCGCAAAGGGCACTGCTCATTTACCCCCCTCCGCCTTTCCAATCTCAATCTCAGAACCGTCGCCGTCGTCTTCTTCCTCGCGCCCAAGGCAGAGCTCGTATCCCTCCACCCGCCTCCACCGCGCTCTCGACGTCTTCAGCGCCCACCTCCATAGCCACCATGCCGCCCAAGCCGAGCAAGGGCAAGGCGGCGGAAGCGGCCGCCGCGGAGAGCAGGTTGGCGAAGATGCGGAAGGAACGTGCTGTCTTCCCCTCGACGCTTGACGCGGAGACCTTGAAGAAGAGGTACCAGTTCGCATGGGCGACTGAGACCACGGCGCATCCAGCCACCAAAGTGAGTGTAGCTTCTTGTAAGGCAAAGCCAGGAGATTATCCCTTCTTTGCCGATTACTTCTGGTGCGGCCTCTGTCCTCCGTACTCGGATTTCTTCGTAGATATCATGCTCACCTACGGCTTCTAGCTGCTAGATTTCACGCCGAATGCCGTGACTTGCATGTCCGTCTTCGCGCACCTTTGCGAGAATTTTGTTGGGGTCATCCCGAGCACTGCAGTTTTCCGGCACTACTTCTACCCCCGCATCCAAAAGGGCGACGCCCTCTCTGGCAGCATCGCTTGGATTCCGAGGACAGCAACCAAGGAGACGTACCCAGAGGGGCTCTACCGCGAGAGATGGGATGAGTGGCGCGGCAAGTGGTGCTGGGTTTGGGAAAAGGAGCCCAAACCGTTCTGCGAGGTGCGAAAGCAGAAGGTGGTCCGCGGCAAGGATTGGGGCGCCGCGGACCCTGACGACAGCAAACTCACCATCGCCATCACCAGGATACTGCGCCTCAGGGCTGCCGGGTTGAAGATGGAGATGATTGCTTCGGATTTCCTTCGCCGGCGCATCGCCCCACTGCAGAACAAGGGGCGCCCTGCCTGGGAGTACGCGAACGCCGCCGACGTCATGAGGGTGCGGCCTGGGCTGGATAATGATCTGACAGCCATAGGGCACGCGGCCCTCTGCCAACAGCTGTTCAAATCTGGAGCAGTGTGAGACTTGCCAGCACGCGTCGTCCCACTATGCAACAACTCGTCGCTGACCTCCATCATCGCCATGATGCCGGTGCTCAATGCCCATAGCATCGACGAGAGGTGGATCGAGCCATCCGCGGAGCAGGCGCTGGCGTTCTTCGACAACTTGACGGAGAAGGCCATCCGCGGGGAGAACCTTGTCCGCGCCACCACGGAGGAGGAGCTCGCCTACATCGCCAGCAGGGCGGAAGAGGCGAACCTTGCCGAAGAAGCCGGCAGCACTGAGTCCGGCGAAGGCGAGGACTTGCTGCGGGAAGAACTTGCCGGGCGAGGTCAGGCTGCCGGGGAGCCGAGTGGAGCCGCTGCCGGGAGTTCTTCTGCCGGAGGCGCCGCCGAAGAGGAAGAAGAGGAGGAGGAAGAGCCCCCAGCTCTTCAACACAGGAAGAGGCGCGTCCTCCGGAAGAACGCCACCGGCGCTGCAGCCGCCGACCTGTTGGGGAACGTTGCATGGGAAACAAAAAAAATTCCTACGCACACACAAGATCTATCCATGGTGATGAGCATCTACGAGAGGGAGAGTGAATCTACATACCCTTGTAGATCGCTAAGCGGAAGCGTTTAAGAAACGCGGTTGATGTAGTCGAACGTCTCCGCGATCCAAATCGCAAGTCGTCCCTCGATCCGATCACGAACTAGCGCCGAACGGACGGCACCTCCGCGTTCAACACACGTACGGCTTGATGACGCCTTCACCTCCTCGATCCAGCGAGCGATGGTGAAGTAGTGGTTGAGTTCCAGCAGCACGACGGCGTGGTGATGGTGGTGAGGAACAATCTCTGCAGGGCTTCGCCAAGCGCTACGGAGATTATGACGGAAGAACTAGAGGGTTAGGGTTGCCGCACACGGCTTGGGGAAATCTTGATGTATCACGTGTGCTAGCCCTGCCCCTCTATTTATATGTTGAGCCTTGGGGTCTAAACTTGGAGTAAAAGTCTCTTCCAAGTCGGTTTTGCCCGCACAAGGTCGGTTTGGCCCGCAGGAAAGGAGTCCAACTCGGATCCCTGCCGAACCGTGCACAGCCGCGCACAAGCGGTAGTACCGCTCACAAGCGGTAGTACCGCTTGGGCGGTAGTACCGCTTCACACAAGCGGTAGTACCGCTTGGGCGGTAGTACCGCTTCACACAAGCGGTAGTACCGCTTACACGGCAGCAAAACTACTTTTTGCCCTTTCCAATACCTCGTGGGCTTTATCCCTTTGGCCCATATAAAGTGTTGCTGCACCCGAACACTTCGGTGAACATCCGGAACCCATTCCGGTGAACTCCGGAACTCTTCCGGAGATCGAAACACTATTGTCACATATATCAATCTTTACCTCCGGACTCTTCCGGAGATCCTCGTCATGTCCGGGATCTTATCCGAGACTTCCGAACAACTTTCGGTCACCAACATAATAACTCAATTATACTAATCGTCACCAAACGTTAAGTGTGTAGACCCTGCGGGTTCGAGAACTATGTAGACATGACCGAGACACCTCTACGGCCAATAACCAATAGCGGGACCTGGATGCCCATATTGGCTCCTACATATTCTACGAAGATCTTTATCGGTCGAACCTCTATGTCAAGGATTCAGTTAATCCCGTATGCTGTTCCCTTTGTTCTTCGGTATGTTACTTGCCCGAGATTCGATCGTCGGTATCACTATACCTAGTTCAATCTCGTTACCGGCAAGTCTCTTTACTCGTTCCGTAATACAAGATCTCGTGGCTAACACTTTAGTCACATTGCTTGCAAGGCTCATTGTGATGTTGTATTACCGAGTGGGCCCTGAGATACCTCTCCGTCATACGGAGTAACAAATCCCAGTCTTGATCCATGCCAACCCAACAGACACCCTCGGAGATACCTGTAGAGCACCTTTATAGTCACCCAGTTACGTTGCGACGTTTGATACACACAAGGTATTCCTCCGGTGTCAGTGAGTTGCATGATTTCATGGTCAAAGGAACAGATACTTGACATGCAGAAAACAATAGCAATAAACTATCACGATCAAATGCTACGTTTACAGTTTGGGTCTTGTCCATCACATCATTCTCCTAATGTTGTGATCCCGTTATCAAATGACATCTCATGTCCATGGCTAGGAAACCTTAACCATCTTTGATCAACAAGCTAGTCAACTAGAGGCTTACTAGGGACACAGTGTTGTCTATGTACCCACACATGTATTTGAGTTTCCAATCAATACAATTATAGCATGGATAATAAACGATTATCATGAACAAGGAAATATAATAATAACCAATTTATTATTGCCTCTAGGGCATATTTCCAACAGTCTCCCACTTGCACTAGAGTCAATAATCTAGTTCACATCACTATGTGATTTACATTGTAATGAATCGAACACCCATGCAGTTCTGGTGTTGTTCATGTTTAGCCCTTGGAAGAGGTTTAGTCATCGGATCTGCAACATTTAGATCCGTGTGTACTTTGCAAATATTTATGTCGTCCTCCTTGATGTAATCGCGGATGGAATTGAAACGTCGCTTTATGTGTCTGGTCCTCTTGTGAAATCTTAGTTCCTTGGCTAGAGCAATGGCACCAGTATTATCACAAAACAGAGTCATTGGGTTAAGTGCACTAGGCACTACTCCAAGATCTGTCATGAACTCCTTCATCCAGACACCTTCCTTCGCCGCCTCCGAGGCTGCGATGTACTCCGCTTCGCATGTAGAATCAGCTACCACGCTTTGCTTGGAACTGCACCAGCTAACCGCACCCCCATTAAGAATAAATACGTATCCGGTTTGCGACTTAGAGTCATCCGGATCAGTGTCAAAGCTTGCATCGACGTAACCCTTTACGACGAGCTCTTGATCACCTCCATAAACGAGAAACATGTCCTTAGTCCTTTTCAGGTACTTCAGGATATTCTTGACCGCCGTCCAGTGTTCCATACCTGGATCACCTTGAAACCTTCCGACCATACTTATGGCAAGGCTGACATCGGGTCTTGTGCACAGCATTGCATACATGATAGAGCCTATGGCTGAAGCATAGGGGATGACACTCATCTTTTCTCTATCTTCTGCAGTCACTGGGCATTGAGTCTTACTCAACTTCACACCTTGCAAAACAGGCAAGAACCCCTTCTTGGACTGATCCATTTTGAACTTCTTCAAAATCTTATCAAGGTATGTGCTTTGTGAAAGTCCTATTAAGCGTCTTGATCTATCTCTATAGATCTTGATGCCTAATATGAAAGCAGTTTCTCCTAGGTCCTTCATTGAAAAACTCTTGTTCAAATATTCCTTTACGCTTTCCAGCATTTCTATATTGTTTCCAATCAGCAATATGTCATCCACATATAATATTAGAAACGCTATAGAGCTCCCACTCACTTTCTTGTAAATACAAGCTTCTCCGTAAACTTGTATAAACTCGAACGCTTTGATCACCTCATCAAAACGAAGATTCCAACTCCGAGATGCTTGCACCAGTCCATAAATGGATCGCTGGAGTTTGCAAACTTTGTCAGCATTCTCTGGATCGACAAAACCTTTTGGTTGCATCATATACAACTCTTCCTTAAGGTAACCGTTAAGGAACGCTGTTTTGACATCCATCTGCCAAATTTCATAATCGAAAAAGGCAGCTATTGCTAACATGATTCTGACGGACTTAAGCATCGCTACGGGTGAGAAGGTCTCATCGTAGTCAACTCCTTGAACTTGTGAAAAACCCTTTGCCACAAGTCGAGCTTTATAGATGGTAACATTACCGTCCGCGTCCGTCTTCCTCTTAAAGATCCATTTGTTCTGAATGGCCTTACGCCCTTCAGGTAATACTTCCAAAGTCCATACTTTGTTTTCATACATGGATCCCATCTCGGATTTCATGGCCTCTAACCACTTCTCGGAATCCGGGCCCATCATCGCTTCTCCATAGATCGTAGGCTCATCGTTGTCTAACAACATGATGTCTAAGACAGGGTTGTCGTACCACTCGGGAGCAGTACGCGTCCTTGTCGACCTACGAGGTTCGATAGCAACTTGATCCAAAGCTTCATGATCATCATCATTAACTTCCTCTTCAGCTAATGTAGGCTCCACAGAAACAACTTTCTGCGCTGCGCTACTCTCAGGTTGAAGTAAAGGTTCAACAACCTCATCAAGTTCTATCTTCCTCCCACTCAATTCTTTCGAGAGAAACTCTTTCTCAAGAAATGTTCCGTTTTTAGCGACAAACACTTTGCCCTCGGATCTGAGGTAGAAGGTATACCCAATTGTCTCTTTTGGGTATCCTATGAAGACGCATTTCTCCGCTTTGGGTTCCAGCTTTTCAGGCTGAAGCTTTTTGACATAAGCATCACATCCCCAAACTTTAAGAAACGACAGCTTTGGCTTCTTGTCAAACCAAAGTTCATATGGCGTTGTCTCAACGGATTTCGATGGTGCCCTATTTAAAGTGAATGCAGCTGTCTCTAATGCATAACCCCAAAACGATAGTGGCAAATCGGCAGAGACATCATAGATCGCACCATATCCAATAAGGTTCGATTACGACGTTCGGACACACCATTACGCTGTGGTGTTCCAGGCGGTGTCAATTGTGAAACAATTCCACACTGTCTTAAGTGACTGCCAAACTCATAACTCAGATATTCTCCCCCTCGATCAGATCGTAGGAATTTAATCTTCTTGTTACGATGATTCTCAACTTCACTCTGAAATTGTTTGAACTTTTCAAATGTTTCAGACTTGTGTTTCATTAAGTAAATATACCCATATCTACTTAAGTCATCAGTGAAGGTGAGAAAGTAACGATAACCACCGCGCGCCTCAATGCTCATCGGACCGCACACATCAGTATGTATGATTTCCAATAAGTCACTTGCCCGTTCCATTGTTCCAGAGAACGGCGTTTTAGTCATCTTGCCCATGAGGCATGGCTCACATGTGTCAAGTGATTCAAAATCAAGTGACTCCAAAAGTCCATCAGCATGGAGCTTCCTCATGCGTTTTATGCCAATATGACCTAAACGGCAGTGCCACAAGAAAGTGGTATTATCATTATCAATTCTACATCTTTTGGCATCAATGTTATGAACATGTGTATCATTACTATCGAGATTCAATAAGAATAAACCCCTCACATCGGGTGCATGACCATAAAAGATATTACTCATATAAATAGAACAACCATTATTCTCTGATTTAAATGAGTAACCGTCTCGCAATAAACAAGATCCAGATATAATGTTCATGCTTAACGCAGGCACCAAATAACACTTATTTAGGTTCATCACTAATCCCGACGGTAATCGAAGAGCGAGCGTGCCGACGGCGATCACATCAACCTTGGAACCATTTCCCACGCGCATCGTCACTTCGTCCTTTGCCAGCCTCCGTCTATTCCGCAGTTCCTGTTTTGAGTTGCAAATATGAGCAACCGCACCGGTATCAAATACCCAGGCACTACAACGAGAGTTGGTAAGGTACACATCAATAACATGTATATCATATATACCTTGTTTGTTGTTGGCCGCCTTCTTGTCAGCCAAATACTTGGGGCAATTCCGCTTCCAGTGTCCAGTTCCCTTGCAATGAAAACACACAGTTTCTGGTTTGGGTCCAGCCTTGGGTTTCTTCACGAGAGGAGCAACTGCTTTGCCACTCTGCTTGGAGTTACCCTTCTTACCCTTGCCATTTTTCTTGAAACTAGTGGTTTTATTGACCATCAACACTTGATGCTCCTTCTGAATTTCAGACTCAGCGGCTTTCAGCATCGCAAACAGCTCGGCGACTGACTTGTTCATCCCGTGCATGTTATAGTTCAACACGAAGCTCTTGTAGCTAGGTGGCAATGATTGAAGAACTCTGTCAGTGATAGCCTCTGGCGGAAGGGGCATCCCTAACTCAGCCAGACGGGTGGAGTACCCAGACATTCTGAGCACGTGGTCACTGATAGACCCGTTCTCCTCCATCTTGCAAGCATAGAACTTATCGAAGATCTCATATCTCTCGATCCGGGCATTCTTCTGAAAGATAAACTTCAACTCCTGGAACATCTCATATGCTCCATGACGTTCAAAACGTCTTTGAAGTCCCGGTTCTAAGCCATACAACATTGCACATTGAACTATTGAGTAATCATCAGAACGAGCCTGCCAGGCGTTCACAACGTCTAGAGACTCAACTGGAGCGGGTGGATCACCAAGCGGTGCATCAAGGACATAAGCCTTCTGGGAAGCCGTAAGGATAATCCTTAGATTACGGGCCCAGTCCACAAAGTTACTTCCATCATCTTTCAACTTAGCTTTCTCTAGGAACGCATTAAAATTCAGGGGTGCTACTGCGCGAGCCATGATCTACAACATAAATATAGCAAAGACAACTTAGACTATTGTTCTAGATAATGAGTTTAGTTAATCATATTACTTAAAAAACTCCCACTCAAATTGACATCCCTCCGATCATTCGAGTGTAACATGATCCAAATCCACCAACTCAAGTCCGATCATCACGTGAGTCGAGGTGGTTTCAATGGTGAACATCTTCATGTTGATCATATCTACTATATGACTCATGTTCGACCTTTCGGTCTCTTGTGTTCCGAGGCCATGTCTGTACATGCTAGGCTCGTCAAGTTTAACCCGAGTGTTTCCACACGTGCAACATGGCTTACACCCGTTGTATGTGAACGTAGAGTCTATCACACCCGATCATCACGGCGTGTCTCGAAACGACGAACTTTCGCAACGGTGCACACTTGGGGAGAACACAATTTATCTTGAAATTTAAGTGAGGGATCACCTTATAATGCTACCGTCGTCCTAAGCAAAATAAGATGCATAAAAGGATTAACATCACATGCAAATCATAAGTGACATGATATGGCCATGAACTTGTGCTTTTGATCTCCATCTCCAAAGCACCGGCATGATCTCCATCGTCACCGGCATGACACCATGATCTCCATCATCTTGATCTCCATCAACGTGTCGCCATAAGGTTGTCGCGCCGACTGTTGCTTCCACGACTATTGCTAACGTTTAGCGATAAAGTAAAGCATTACATAGCGCTTAATGATTGACACGTAGGTCATACAATAATTAAAGACAACTCTATGGCTCCTGCCAGTTGCCGTATTCATCGACATGCAAGTCGTGATATTCTATACAACACATGATCATCTCATACATCACATATATCTCATCATGTAATTGGCCATATCACATCACAACATACCCTGCAAAAACAAGTTAGACGTCCTCTAATTGTTGTTGCAAATTTTACGTGGCTGCTACGGGTTTGCAAGAACCGTTCTTACCTACGCAAAACCACAACGTGGTGTAGTGATTGCTTTTTGATCTTCTAAAAGAACCCTCTTCATTGAAATCGATTCAACTAAAGTGAGAGAGACAGACACCCGCTAGCCATCTTTATGCAACGAAGTTACATGTCAGTTGAAGGAACCTGTCTCGCGTAAGTGTACGCGTAATGTCGGTCCGGGCCGCTTCATCTCACACTACCGCCGAATCAAATATCAACTAGTAACGGCAAGCAATATGTATACACCCACGCCCACAACTCGTTTGTGTTCTACTCGAGATCTCATCTACGCATAGACCTAGCTCAGATGCCACTGTTGGGGAACGTTGCATGGGAAACAAAAAAATTTCCTACGCACACACAAGATCTATCCATGGTGATGAGCATCTACGAGAGGGAGAGTGAATCTACATACCCTTGTAGATCGCTAAGCGGAAGCGTTTAAGAAACGCGGTTGATGTAGTCGAACGTCTCCGCGATCCAAATCGCAAGTCGTCCCTCGATCCGATCACGAACTAGCGCCGAACGGACGGCACCTCCGCGTTCAACACACGTACGGCTTGATGACGCCTTCACCTCCTCGATCCAGCGAGCGATGGTGAAGTAGTGGTTGAGTTCCAGCAGCACGACGGCGTGGTGATGGTGGTGAGGAACAATCTCTGCAGGGCTTCGCCAAGCGCTACGGAGATTATGACGGAAGAACTAGAGGGTTAGGGTTGCCGCACACGGCTTGGGGAAATCTTGATGTATCACGTGTGCTAGCCCTGCCCCTCTATTTATATGTTGAGCCTTGGGGTCTAAACTTGGAGTAAAAGTCTCTTCCAAGTCGGTTTTGCCCGCACAAGGTCGGTTTGGCCCGCAGGAAAGGAGTCCAACTCGGATCCCTGCCGAACCGTGCACAGCCGCGCACAAGCGGTAGTACCGCTCACAAGCGGTAGTACCGCTTGGGCGGTAGTACCGCTTCACACAAGCGGTAGTACCGCTTGGGCGGTAGTACCGCTTCACACAAGCGGTAGTACCGCTTACGCGGCAGCAAAACTACTTTTTGCACTTTCCAATACCTCGTGGGCTTTATCCCTTTGGCCCATATAAAGTGTTGCTGCACCCGAACACTTCGGTGAACATCCGGAACCCATTCCGGTGAACTCCGGAACTCTTCCGGAGATCGAAACACTATTGTCACATATATCAATCTTTACCTCCGGACTCTTCCGGAGATCCTCGTCATGTCCGGGATCTTATCCGAGACTTCCGAACAACTTTCGGTCACCAACATAATAACTCAATTATACTAATCGTCACCAAACGTTAAGTGTGTAGACCCTGCGGGTTCGAGAACTATGTAGACATGACCGAGACACCTCTACGGCCAATAACCAATAGCGGGACCTGGATGCCCATATTGGCTCCTACATATTCTACGAAGATCTTTATCGGTCGAACCTCTATGTCAAGGATTCAGTTAATCCCGTATGCTGTTCCCTTTGTTCTTCGGTATGTTACTTGCCCGAGATTCGATCGTCGGTATCACTATACCTAGTTCAATCTCGTTACCGGCAAGTCTCTTTACTCGTTCCGTAATACAAGATCTCGTGGCTAACACTTTAGTCACATTGCTTGCAAGGCTCATTGTGATGTTGTATTACCGAGTGGGCCCTGAGATACCTCTCCGTCATACGGAGTAACAAATCCCAGTCTTGATCCATGCCAACCCAACAGACACCCTCGGAGATACCTGTAGAGCACCTTTATAGTCACCCAGTTACGTTGCGACGTTTGATACACACAAGGTATTCCTCCGGTGTCAGTGAGTTGCATGATCTCATGGTCAAAGGAACAGATACTTGACATGCAGAAAACAATAGCAATAAACTGTCACGATCAAATGCTACGTTTACAGTTTGGGTCTTGTCCATCACATCATTCTCCTAATGTTGTGATCCCGTTATCAAATGACATCTCATGTCCATGGCTAGGAAACCTTAACCATCTTTGATCAACAAGCTAGTCAACTAGAGGCTTACTAGGGACACAGTGTTGTCTATGTACCCACACATGTATTTGAGTTTCCAATCAATACAATTATAGCATGGATAATAAACGATTATCATGAACAAGGAAATATAATAATAACCAATTTATTATTGCCTCTAGGGCATATTTCCAACACGACCTTCCTCAAGTAGCGAGGCTTCCGGCAAAGGGGCGGCCGGAGAGGCCGCACCGCAAACTGCCGCTGCCAAGCGGCCCAGGACCAATCCTCCTCCTCCTCCGTCAGGAACTGCGGCGGGGGTCGGCTTCGACCTCTCCGCCATCAGCTCCGAGGAAGAAGAAGAAGAGTAAGAGTCCCGCCACAGCCTTGATTCTTATCCTTCTAGTTTTGCTTGATTAACTTGCTCTGTTTTTGCCTCCTCAGGGATACGGAGACCCTGGTGCATAGGATGGCGAAGAGGGCCAAGACCTCAACAAGCGTCGAGCCGCCGGCAAGCACCTTGGGCGCGCCGGAAACGGTCCTCGTCAGCTCGGAGTCAAGCCCAGAACGCAACCCTCGATGCAGCCCTCGACGCAGCCCCCGGTGCAGCCCCCAGCGTGAGTCTTCTACTCACTATCCACTGGCGCGTGCTGGGGTGTGCATCTTCTCTGCTGACATCTCCGGGCGTGCAGGAGCGGAGCAACAGCGAGAAGCAACAGCAAGAGTTGCCTCTGCCGTGCCACCTCCGTTGACCACACCGCCCAGGGGCGAGTCTTCGGGCAATCTCTACCGCGACGAAGGGGAGGGGCCGGCAATTGCAGGCTCCGGCAACCCCTTCCTTGACGCAGGTAAAGTTACTTGCCCCAAAGAACTCTTGTCGCTTTGGTTTTTCTTCTTTTTGTCTTCTTGAACTTCCTTCCCAGCTTCATCTTAATCAACCCCTTGGCTTTCAATCTTCTTCTGACAGAGCTCATGGACATTGACGCTGTCATTGAAGAGACTGCCAAGGATGCCGCCACTGAAGCCGACAAGATTGCTGCCGAAGAGGCCGCCAAGCATGCTGCCGCCGAGGCTGCCAAAGCTGCTGCCGCCGAGGCTATTGCCGTCGAGGCCGCCAAGGCCGCTGCCGCTGAGGCCGCCAAGGCCGCGCAAGAGGAGGCCGCCGAGATGGCCGCCGAGGGAACCGGTGAGGAGACCCGCGGCAATACTGACGGCGCTTCTGCCGCAGGAGCGCCAGGCGCTTCTACTGCCGCGGGGCCCTCGACTGCCGAAGACCATCGGGTTCATCCTTTTTTTCTCGATGTCCGAATGCTATATGAGTCAGCATGCCGGGGTCGGCAAACATCGAAGAGCTGGTTGAAGGGGAACATCTTGACGGGGAAATCATTGTCGCCGCCGCCAGCGAGCTCAAGGAGGAGCAGCTACTCCAAGCCATGAATGACAACTATCAGAAGCTCCAAACGCTCTACTGTGCCCGGAAGGAGAAATTGGACTCCCGGGCAGCGCTCGTCGAGGCAGTGGAAGGAGACTTCCAACAACGCGTCACGGAGACACAGGCTTGGTATGGCGAGGCCCTCCAAGAGCTGAACGTCTATCGGGAGCAGCTGGCGGAAGAGCAGAACGTCCTCCTGCTGAAGCAATCGGACATCGAGAAGGCGCAGGAGGAGGCTGCCCAGCAAGCTGCCGCGGCAGAAGCCCTCTTGACGCATCGCCGCATCAGCCTTGACGCCCAAGAAGAGGACCTTGCCGCACGCGAGGCGGTGCTTCCCGCCAAGCTTCGCAACAAGGATGAAGAGCTCGAAGGTCTTGTCGCGCGGCGGGTCCAGGAGCTTGAGCAGAAACACTTGGAGACGCTCAGAGCTCTAACTGAAGACCACGCCGGCAAGCTCAAAGAGGCCCTCGACGTTGCCGGAGCTGCGGGGACCGCCAAGAACTTGCTGGAGGAGAAGACGAAGCAGCTAGAGGCCGCTCTCGAGGACCACGGCAAGAAGGTTTCAGCACTCGAGGCCGAGAGAGACAAGGCTCTCCACAGCCTAATGGAGACGCAGGCTGCCGCATCCGAGAAGGTCCAGCAGCTTTCCTCCGCCAAGGACTCCATTGAAGATCTGAAGCTGAAGCTATCCACTCTGGAGAAGTCTCTTGTGGCCGCCCGAGTTTGCGAGAGGACTCTTATCAAAGACCTCCACGACGAACAGGAGCTGCTCCGGAACGCCGCCGCCACCCACAACGAGTACACTTCTAGCGTGAAGCTCTGGACTGCCAGGCTGGCGGACGTTGCCGAGAAGCTTGGCGCGGAGCTGGAGGCCATGGACTTGCCGGGCTTCGGATACTCTGTCGATGACAACATATCCTCAAGCGCCAGGCTAACCATGTTCTTCGACAAGCTCGTCGACGCCCTCAAGCTACTCCAGGTGAACCAGACAAGCAAGCTGGCCGACGAATCCCGGAAACTATGCCAGCTCGTCCTTCGCAACGTGTTGATGAAGGTGGCGTACAGGAACCCTGGCATCGACCTCTCCAAAGCCTTGAAGAGCTTGCCAAAGGACGCGGACGTCAAGGCTCTTGAGGAGCTTGTCGCGCCCATCGTCGATCGGGTGAGCCAGGTGAAGAGGGTCGAGGGCGATCGCCGGGACTAGCTGTAGCCTCCTATCTCTTCTTCATCTTGCCGCCAGCATTCCATGTAAAAGACAATTTGCCTTATGTCAAAAACGCGGCAAGCACTGGATGTAATATAATTTGCTCTCTTTGAACTATGGCATGCTATTCCCTTTGTTCAATTTCTTTCTGTATGGCATATACCCTACGCTTTGCTGGGAACTTGCCGGAGCATAACCCCGTCGCGAGCGCTGGATTCGGGTCGTCAGCAGCTTGCGGGCAGTACTGCTCACGGCAAGAAATCTTGACGCTTTCAGCGCGGCCATCTAGACTGTTGAGCAGACTCAAAACAGAGTAAGGGCGCAGCCGATCACGACAAGATTCCATCGCGTGCAGGTTTTCCATACAAAGCCGAAATCGTTCAAGGGAATACAGCCTTACAAAAATCAAAATCTGCTTAAGGGGTTTAGCAACTTAGCTCTGCTTTTCGTCGATGTTCCTTTTCTTCCGGCAAGGCGCCAACCTTGAACGTCGTCTGGTATCCACACCACCATTCTCCTTCCCCCCCCCCCCCCCCCCCCCGGCAAATTTGTGCGCGAGGGAATCTTCTGTCTCTTGAGAAAAAGAAAGAAGAGAAAATAAAGGTATGGAACCTTGACGGTTCGTTAGCTCTTACCGGGATCGAGTGCAATACATATCTCAGATAATACATGCATATAGAATGACATGAAAATCAACAAGAAACGTAAAGCACACAGATCTTATAAAATATGCACAGGGATGTACCTGCTCTGTACAGAGGATTACATGCCAGCAGCAACACTTGTACAGAATGGCGTTGCCGGGATCTTGCCGGAGCGTTACGCTGCCGCGAGCGCTGGATTCGGGTCGTCAGCAGCCTGCTGGCCGTATCGCTATCACAGCAAGAAACTCGAACAACCGCGCCTTACGGGTAGAACTTGCGAAGGTGCTCGATATTCCAGGAGTTGCTCACTGGCAAGCCCTCTTCGGTCTCCAGGCGGACAGCGCCAGGCCTGGTGACTCGCACTACCCGGTAAGGGCCTTCCCACTTCGGCGTCAACTTGTTGGAATTCTTGGCCGACTGAACGCGCCGAAGAACAAGGTCGCCTTCCTCAAGACTCCGGGCATGAACCTTGCGGCTATGGTAGCGGCACAAAGCTTGCTGGTAGCGAGCGGCTCGCACAGCAGCCCGAAGATGGTTCTCCTCAAGGAGCAGCGCGTCATCCTGTCACAGCTGCTCTTGCTCAAGCTCATCATAAGCGAGCACTTGAGGTGACCCGTATATGAGTTCCGTGGGGAGAACTGCCTCCGCTTCGTAGACCATAGCGAAGGGCGTCTGGCCGGTGGCTCGATTCAGCGTCGTCCTGATCGACCAAAGAACCGCCGGCAGCTCATCAATCCAGCGTCTTCCATGCTTGTGCAACTTGTCGAAAGTTCTGGTCCGGAGACCACGCAGCACTTCAGCGTTCGCCCTTTCCGCTTGGCCATTGCTTCTCGGGTGAGCAACAGAGGCAAAACAGATCTTGCCACCAAGGTCTTGGACATACTGCATGAAGGTGCGACTTGTGAACTGCGTACCGTTGTCGGTGATGATCCTGTTCGGCACACCAAAACGGCACACAATCCCCTTGAAGAACTTGACTACTGACTGTGCTGTCACCCTCCTCACTGCTTCCACTTCTGGCCACTTCGTGAACTTGTCGATAGCAACGTACAAGTACTCGAAGCCCCCGGCAGCGCGGGGGAAGGGACCCAGTATGTCGAGCCCCCAGACCGAGAAGGGCCAGGAGAGAGAGATCGTCTGGAGAGCTTGAGCTGGCTGATGAAGTTGCTTGGAATGAAATTGGCACGCTTCACACTTGGTTACTAGTGCCGTTGCATCCTGGAGGGCAGTAGGCCAGAAGAATCCTTGCCGGAATGCCTTGCCGACAAGGGCTCTCAAGCCTATGTGGGATCCACATATGCCCCCGTGAATCTCTGCCAACAGCTCTAGTCCATCCTCCCGAGGAATGCACTTCAATTTCACACCGTTGGGTCTCTTTCTGTACAGGGCGTCGTCGATGAACTGGTACATACTTGACTGACGGGCTACTTTCTCAGCTTCTTCCTGCTCCTCAGGGAGTTCTCCTGTCTGAAGGAAATGGACTATTTGTTGTGCCCATGCCGGAGCTTGTGGCTCGACGACAAGGACTAAAGGTGACTCTTCAGCTGCGGGAGCATTTGCTTCTACGGCAAGAACCTGAGGTTCTTGGCGGAGCAGCTGCTCACCGGCAACTGGTATTTCTTCGGCAGCAGGGGCGCTTGCTTCGGTGGCAAGAACCTGAGGTTCTGCGCGAAGCCGCTGCTCACCGGCAACCGGGTTGTTCCCGGCAAGATCCTTGCCGGGGGCTTCGGGAAGCCCTGCCGGGAAGTACTCGCCGGTACTTAACTTTCTTCTCTTATCAGACCTTGTCGATGGCGACACGGATGGTTGAGTCAAGCGGAGCACAAAAGTCCCTGGTTCCACAGGCATCTTGAGTGCGGCACGCTTCGACAGGTCGTCGGCAACGCTGTTCTCTGATCGAGGAATATGCTATGTCTGAAGACCGTCAAAGCGCTCCTCCAGCTTCCTCACTTCATCGACGTACGCTTCCATTAACGGGCTCTGATAATCTTTGTTGACCTGCCTTACGACGAGCTGGGAGTCACCTCTGACGATGAGCTTCTTGATCCCAAGGTCTGCCGCGATCCTGAGACCGGCAAGCAGTCCTTCATACTCTGCCGTGTTATTGGTCGATCTCTCCCGGGGAAAATGCATCTGGATGACGTACTTGAGGTGCTCTCCGGTGGGTGCGACAAGCAGCACGCCGGCACTGGCGCCTTGCAGCGAAAAGGCTCCATCAAAGTACATGATCCATTCGCGATCTGTTTCCTTGCTGGGAATCACTGATTCTTGAACTTCGTCGTCTGGCGTTGGGGTCCATTCTGCAATGAACTCTGCCAATGCTCTGCTCTGGATAGTTGAAGAACTTTCAAACTTGAGACCAAAGCATGATAGCTCCAACGCCCACTCCACGATCCTGCCGGTTGCTTCTGGGTTCCGGAGAATCCCTTACAGCGGAAAGCGAGTGACGATGGTGATATCATGTGCTTGGAAATAATGGCGCAGCTTCCTCGAGGCCATGAGAAGGCCGAAGAGCAACTTGTGCACACCAGAATATCTCGACCTAGCCCCCTACAACAAGGAGCTGACGAAATAGACTGGGTGCTGCACCATCTTCTTCTGCACTGCTTGACTTGGCTGCGCGGATCTTTCCTTGTCGGCACCAGACTCTGCCGGGGCTGGCCCCGGCAAGTCGCTTGGCGGGCCTGCCGTTGCCGCTGCATCCTCCTCTGCTTTTCTTTCTGCCACCAGCGCAGCACTAACCATTTGATTCGTTGCCGCTAGATATAGCAGCAACAGATCTTGTGGTCTAGGCGCGACTAGTACTGGCGGAGAGGAGAGGTACTTCTTCAAATCCTGCAGCGCTGCCTCCGCTTCTGGAGTCCATTTCATTGGACCTGCCTTCTTCAAAATTTTGAAAAATGGCAGGGCGCGCTCAACAGACTTTGAGATGAACCTACTCAAAGCAGCGACGCAGCCGGCAAGGTGGCGCACATCCTTAACTCGTCTTGGCGCTTCAATCTGCTCAATTGCCTTGATCTTGTCGGGATTGGCTTCAACTCCACGCTGAGATACAAAGAACCCGAGAAGCTTGCCGGATGGGACGCCAAACACGCACTTCTCGGGATTGAGCTTCAGGTTGATCCTGCGCAGATTTGCGAATGTCTCCTCCAGATCTTGAATGAGCGTTGCCTTGTCCTTGGTTTTGACCACTATGTCATCAATGTAAGCTTCCATATTTCTATGCAGCTGGGCCCCGAAACCAATCTGGACAGCTCTTGCGAAGGTCGAACCAGCACTTTTCAACCCGAAAGGCATACGCAAGAAGCAATATGTGCCACACGGGGTGATAAATGCAGTCTTCTCTTCGTCTTCTTTCGCCATGAAGATCTGGTGATAGCCTGAGTATGCGTCAAGAAATGACAGCAAATTGCAGCCGGCAGTGGAATCCACAATCTGGTCGATGCGCGGCAAGGGAAAGGGATCTTTTGGACAGGCTTTATTGATATCTGTAAAGTCAATACACAGCCTCCATTTACCATTCGCCTTGCGCACAACAACTGGATTGGCCAACCATGTAGGATGGAGGACTCCCCTAACCAGGCCTGCCGCCTCAAGCTTCTTAATCTCTTCTGCAATAAATTCTTGCCGCTCCAAAGCTTGCTTCCGCACCTTCTGTTTGACGGGCCGCGCGTGAGGACAGACAGCTAGGTGGTGCTCAATTACCTCCCTGGGAACACCGGGGATGTCAGATGGTTGCCATGCAAACACATCGACATTCGCCCGCAGGAAGGCAACGAGCGCGCTTTCCTATTTGTCATCAAGGGTGGAACTTATGGTGAAAGTTCCTCCCGTCCCGTCCTCCTTGGCGGGCACCTTCTTGGTCTCAGGCGGAGCAGCCTTGGATTTCTTGGTCTGGCCGGCAAAGCTCTCTGGGGCACCCTCGACGGCAGCGCAACACTCCGGAGAGGCGCGCTTGCCGGAGTTTGTACCAGAGGTCTTGCTGGGCTGCTTCTTCTTGCCGGGATCTTGAGCGGCAGGAGCATGTGCCTTGATGGCGGACGCTGCAACTGCTTCCCGGTAGAGCTTGTCGGTGCAAATGAGCGCGTCTTTCTTGTCGGAGTGGACAGTGATGACGCTCATTGGACCGGGCATCTTCAAGACGTTGTAGGCGTAGTGCGAGGCCGCCATAAACTTAGCCAGCGTTGGGCGGCCAGGGATTCCATTGTACGGCAACGGAATCTTGGCGACGTCGAAGATGACCTTCTCCGTCCTAAAGTTCAGCTCGCTGCCGAAAGTTACCGGCAGCGTGATCTTGCCTTTCGGTTGGTTCCTTCCCGGATTGGCCCCTTGGAAAGAGCCTGTTTCCTCGAGATCTTCGTCGGGAATCTGCAGCCTCTTGATCACATCGGGCGAGATCAGGTTCAGGCCGGCCCCACCGTCAACTAACATTTTCGTCACCTGGAGGTTGCGGATCGTTGGTGAAACCAACAACGGCAAACACCATCATCGGCGTCAAAAATGACAGGCGTGTGGGACCACTTTAGTGGCCTCCGGGCATCGAGGGATGGCTCTGCCGCATTAATCTCGCGCGCCCACTACTTGAGCTGGCGGTGAGAGGAATGCAACGAAGCGCCCCCGTCGACGCACATGGCCTCCGTAGCCTTCTGGAACTTGTGTTCGCTGGACTCGTCGCCCTCTGCATCACCATCATCTCCTTGCTCTTTGGCGCGGCCCCGGGCAGGCTTCTCTTGCTGCTGCTTGGGCTTGCCGCGGCGACCTCCTCGACCGCGCTTCCTGCCAGACCCTCCGGCACCATCTTGGGCTCTCTCCTTGTCGTGCCTTTCGTACTCGGCGCGCTGCTTCTCGGCAAGCTCCTCAACTTGCCGGCAGTCTTGGAGATCATGGCCCTTGGTGTGGTGGATCTTGCAGTACTGCTTGCCGGATCCTTCTGGCTTGTCGGCAGCCGCCAAGGCCTGACACGCCGCACACCCGGCAACCTCCTTGCCGGGGTCGTCGGTCTTGGACTTCTTGGCGGTGCCGGTGTTGCCGGAACCTTCAACGGCAAGCACGGCCTTGCCCTTGCGCTTCTTGTTCTTCCGCTTTCCCTTCCTTGCCGGGGCAGGAGCGTCTTCGCTCTCGGAGTCGACTCCAGCGCCAGCGTTCTCGCCGGGGAGCCTCCTTCCTTCTTCTGCCCGAGCACACTTGTCGGCCAAAGCGTAGAGCTCGGCGACATCCCTGACTTTGTTCATCGCCAGCTCCTCCCGCATCTTACGATTGCGCACATTCTGATGAAAGGCGCTGATGACGGCGGCGGGATGAACGTCAGGAATGCTGTGCTGGATGCGGCTGAACCTCTGGATATACTTGCGCAAAGTTTCGCCCTCCTTCTGGGGAATGATGTGCAGATCACTCTCCTGGCCAGGAGCTTGATGGCCGCCGGTGAAGGCGCCAACAAACTGATGGCACAGGTCGGCCCAAGAAGAGATGGAATTCTCGGGCAGGTGCATCAACCACGATCTCACGTTGGGCTTCAGCACCAACGGAAAGTAGTTGGCCAGTACCTTATCGTCACGAGCCCCGGCAGCCTGCACCGCGATGGTGTAGATGCTCAAGAACTCGGACGGATGAGTCTTGCCGTCGTACTTCTCCGGTACTTCCGGCTTGAAGGAGCGGGAGCTAGGCCACTGGACTTGCCGCAGCTCATGAGTAAACGCTGTACAACCCACCTCGTAGGGTAGGCAGCCAGGGTACCCTGGCGCGGGCTCGTCAACAGCAGTCCCAGCGCGCTTGTCAGACTGGCGACGCGCTTCCCTTCGACGCTCGATGGTGGTTCGAGTGTCCTCCTTCTTCCGTTCCCGAAGAACGTGACGTTGATCTCGGCGAACCCGCGGATCAGATGACGCCGTGGAACCATCCTCACGGGCACTGGTCCGTCGAGTTAACGACCGCTCTTGACGCAGTGGAGGGGAACGCAATGTAGTCATTCCAGCTCCGGTCTTCTCTCCATCGCCACGCACCAACCTAGACGACCGCAGACGCGAGGGTTCACCTTGCTGTGGTACGTCGTTGTTGGCTAGGCTGATGAGGCTCTGGATAGCGGCTCGCCACTCGTCTAGCTTCTCCGCGGCGGGAGGGAAGTCTAGGAGCAGCTGAGCTCGCGCCAACGCCTCTGCTGGCGTAGGAGGCGGCGACAGGTGCGAAGAACGTGAGGTGCTCAAACTCCTAACAGGGTTAGAAGGAGCACCATCACGACTCTGCACCCGCGCGCTGCTTCCACCGGCGCGCTGGCGCGGATCTTGGCCATGCGCACCCTGGGAGTGATGCGCAGGGGTCTTCCCATGCGGACGCCTAGAACCAACAACGTCTTGAGGCCGCACGTCACGCGCGTCCTGAGAAGGTCGCGGTGCATGCGCCGGCGTATTCGTCCTGGAAGGCGCCGCTCCATCTTTGGAAGTTGCTGCACCACCCGCAGGTTGCGCAGCTCCATCCTTGGACTTGTTGCTCGTCCGGCTCGGATCGCCAGAACGCCGTGGAAGCTCGGAGCCTCCACCTCCTCCACCCGCGTCTACCCCGTAGCCTGCGCGCGCAGCATCAGGCACGACGGATGCGGATGGACCAACCGCCATGAAACCCTTCTTCTTGGGAGCCATGGTGGTGAAGATGATCGAAGATCTGACGCGCTGATCGCTAGATCAGGTTCGCACAACCTCGATCCCCCTACCTGGCGCGCCAAAGATGTCGTGGGAAATGAACACCTATGGGATCGCTATCAGGTGGATCCCTTTACGGTTCGGCAAGGGGAGAGGATTGCACAAAGAGCAGAACTAACGAGCAGCACACGGGGATTTACCCAGGTTCGGGCCGCACGGATGCGTAAAACCCTACTCCTGCTTTGATTGTATTATTGAGGATGTCCTTGGCCAAGTTCTGGGAGCTACAGTATTCAGTAGCTACGCATGCAGAATGAGCTTCTGGAAGTGCTCTCTCTCCCCTCTGTACGCCTCGGGCCTCCTTTTATATAAGTCAAAGGGGCTACCACAGTGGCGTACGAGATAAGGCATGAGGTGGAAAGTAGCTATAGTGTTACCACAGTGTTATCATACCTAACCCTGACGGCTTAGGACAAGCTCATTAAATGCACCGTGAGGTGTCCGTCGAGGTGTCCCTTAGCGTCTTGGGCTTGGAAAAGCTTTACAGGGGATGGGCAAAAGCAGCTATCCCATCAGCACCGCTTAAGTATCTCGTGGCCAGCATTACGCCACATCACCATGAGGACAAGCCCTAAACGACAAGGCTGGCCGCTGCACTGGAGCGATAGCGCTGCACCGTGCAGAGCCTTGCCGGGACCGAATCCTTGCCGGGCCCGGGGCTTGCCGGGACCGAATCCTTGCCGGGCCCGGGGCTTGCCGCGAGGCCTTGCCGGCAAGGGTCTTGCCGGGCCTCCGCAACCCTTTGGTCTTCTGTCTGGTCGTTGACTTGAACGTCTCCTTGGCATCTTAGTCTCATGATTACTCCTAGCTATTCCCCGGCAAGGCTTGCCGCGGTACGGCTACAACTGCCCGTGCACAAGTAAGGGGTACTAAAAAGACCCATACTTTAGTACACCGACAAAGTGCATCATTGAAAATTTAGCTGTCACTGCTAACCTGAATATGCAGAGTAATTCTCTTCGAGGAAATGATAATCACTCGCAGATTGGCACTGCAACTTCCTTGAATGGATATCGGTCAAACTTTCGACAAAAGGAGTTCATGCGTACCTCCTCGAATCATTATGCTCATGTCTCTGGGAACAATTTCAATGCATATTCATATGATTACTCTCGAAATGCACAGGTGAACTATAGAAATCAACGAAGGAACGTCCCTGCTCAGTCAAGACAAATGAGGTCTGCGCTGCCCACACAAGTGTGGGTTGCGAGAAAGAACTAACTCGTCTTGCAGGAACTCTCTCTCTCTCAGGGATTCTATTCATTTATCCTTAGCCCTGAGATCTATCTTGTTGGAGCTGGTCCTTTGTGTTTATTTGTTCTCAGTTTGTTGTTTGTCTTCGAGTTGCCATGTTTGTGTTTCGTCCGATGAACAACTCACTCATAGCTCCTAGTTTGGTGGTTCTTCTCTTCTGGCTGAGTGTTTTGTTTCGGACCCTATTATCCTTCTATTCTTTCTCATCCAAATCTATGTTGTCCGTCGTGAGCATGCAATTTGATCTGAAGAAAATCTCTCTCCGACGTCCTTGGTCGCGAAAGAAATCAACTTCGAACTTTTATCCATTTTTGGCGTTTAGCCCTTCTTCAAACCTTTCGAACTCCCGCTCTCTTCCCGAGTTTCTCACAGAGAACGGTTGCCATGTGCCCATGATCTCCACAATCGTGACCGTGTCCGTCGAATGCGGAACGTCCCGCAACTTTGGGCCATAGATTTCGGAGAGGAGGTTTAGCTCTCCACCTATAAATATCCCTCACCGCGTCTTCTTCCTCAGTTCCTCAAACCTTCATTCCACTTCCACCCGAGCCCGTGCTCGAAGCAACTCCAGCGAGAAGCTCCACCGTGCTACTCCGGTGGAATCTCATCGCAGCTGAACACGCCGGTGCGGTAATCTTTCCTCCCACATTGTTGTAGTTGATTTAAGTTGCCAAGTTAGGGCGCTTGGATCCGGAACTACTCCTTTCCGTATCTCTGTTCTTAGGGCAGTTCTTACCGATGCTATTTTCTTTGATTTATTTCACCGCGGTAGATCTTTAGGAATCACTAGGATTTGACCTGTATGGTTTGTAGATCTTCCTCGTACTTGTTTTCCTCGACCTAGGGTTCATGTGTAATTATCCGAAAGATTAGATGGCTATCAACCTGCCTAGAATTTTCTGTGGCTAGCTTGTAAAAACTATCGAGGATATCTTTTTGAATTGCCATGAGTTCCTTTTGGACTTCCTCAAAATCATTTTCGTTCAAAATACATTCTGTGCATGCTTATGACCCTTCCCCTTTCCCTCGTATCTATTCTATTTCACAGGTTGGTCATGGCACAGAGTTCGCAAGAGCTATCAGATTCTGAAGAAAAATTGCCTCAGATTCCATCAAGGTCTGAATGAATGAGAATGACTGGAGGAGGAAAATCTTCGTAGCCACCCAAGGCTCCGAAGAAGAAACAAGAGTCCGAATCCGAAGAAGATGATGAGGAAATTCCCTCTGTTCACAGTCAGCCCGAGGATGAATTGGTCACAGATGCCCTAACCATCTTCTCTGATGGAAATCCTAAAAAGGGCGGTCGCGGCAGAGAAAAGAATACCACTGCAGAAATGTCTGATCCGGATAGTTGCAGAACTCCACCAGGGGGGTGAATCAACGACAGACCGCAACAACAGGCTTCAAAGAATTCGCCGCCACTGGGCAGGCAAATGGTACAGATATGAAAATGTTTGCAAGAAGTACCAGATTCTGTTTGCTTTCACACCACCGTGGAATGACTGCATTGCGGAAAACTGCATTGGCCCCGATGATGAAAAAGTCAGACCACCACAGCCTTCAAATGCTCACCCCGACTCCCTCAAAACCATCGCTGATTTCCCCGAGAAAGTGGCTAAGAGGGCGAAGGCCAAAGCCAAGCGTGACGCTAGGGAAGCGAAGAAAAACCAAGTTGAAGCAAAAAAATGTCATGCTGACCCTGCAAGACGTACAGAAGAAGGATCGTGCATCTGCTTCCAAGGATCGTGTATTTATTGTTTCTTCCCCCTCTTCTCTCCGTTAGACTCCGAGACTGACGCTGCCCCCGAGTACGGCTACGCCGGTGATGTCCAGCCCCTCTCAACAGAGCTTCTAGGCATGCAAAACCCCCTTGATCATTCCTATATCGCCCATTCTTTCTCTCCCATGTTTGCATTAGAATTTGCTACTGTTGTTCGATAACTCCTATTCTGATGCATAGCCTAATTTTGTAACCTGTTGTTGATACTTTACTTGTTGTCCTATATGCTTAGTATAGGCTGGTTAGTGATCCATCAGAGGTCCCACACCCTTGTCCTTGTTGCCATGCTTTACTACCGATGACTCGATCATTGTGAGCGACGTGCAGAGACCGACACATCACCGCACACCCCCTTAGTTGTACGACTCTGCAGAGCTACTATCGAGTGCGGAGGGTGATACCTCCTACCTCACTCCTGATGATATCTCTGTAGCGTAGCTAGTCGGTTGTGGGTTAACGAGGGTGATTCCTATTTCACCACTCCCGATGATAACTCTGTCGTGCAACACCTCAAGTGTGAACCCATCGAGGGTGATTCCTCCAAGTTCACCTTGACGGTTACATCGAGTAGGAATCCAACGAGGGTGATTCCTCGGATTCCCCCTTGATGTTATGGACACACGGATACTGATAACCCACAAGTATAGGGGATCAATTGTAGCTTTTTTGATAAATAAGAGTGTCGAACCCAACGAGGAGCTAAAGGTAGAATTAATATTCCCTTCAAGTTCTATCGACCACCGATACAACTCTACGCGCACTTAACGTTCGCTTTACCTAGAACAAGTATGAAACTATTTTGTAGGTGATAGGATAGGTTTGCAAGAATAAAACTAGAAGTAATTTGCAAGAATAAAACTATGAGTAATTTGCAAGATAATAAAAGCTAGTTGTTTAGTAGAAAGCTTTTGTAACACAAGAAATTTATTTGTCCCTAGGCAATCGATAACTAGACCGGTAATCATTGTTGCAATTTTATATGAGGGAGAGGCATGAGCTAACATACTTTCCGTACTTGGATCATATGCACTTATGATTGGAACTCTAGCAAGCATCCGCAACTACCAAAGATCATTAAGGTAAAACCCAACCATAGCATTAAGTATCAAGTCCTCTTTACTCCCATACGCAACAACCCCCTTACTCAGGTGTAAGCTTCTGTCACTCTAGCCGCCCACCATAAGAGAATTGTGAATGTATTGCAAACCCTACAACGGGAATCCCTCACGCTTGCGCGACACGGAGGGCACCATAGGACAGCACCAAAATAAAACATACAACTCAAACCAATCACGGTCATCAATCAACCCATAGGACAAAACGGATCTACTCAAACATCATAGGATAGCCATACATCATTGGGAAATAAAATATAGCGTTGAGCACCGTGTTTAAGTAGAGAATTACAGTGGGAAAAGAGAGGTTACACCGCTGCATAGGGGGGAGAGAGTTGGTGTTGACGGCGGCAAAGTTGTTGGTGTAGATCGCCGTCACGATGATTGCCCCGGCGGCGTTCCGGTGCCACCGGGTGAGAGGGGGAGAGAGCCCCCCTCCTTCTTATTCTTCCTTGGCCTCCCCCTAGATGGGAGGATAGTTTCCCCTCTGGTCCATGGCTGCCATGGCGGCAGAGGGGCAGGAGCCCCTCCTAGATTGGATCTCTCTCTCTGTTCTCTTCTGTTTCGCGTTCCTGTTTTCTGGCCTTTCACCGTTTCTTAAATTCCCGGAGATCCGTAACTCCGATTGCACTGAAATTTTAACATGATTTTTTTCTGGATATTAGCTTCCTTGCGCCAGAAGAATAGCACCAACCGACCTACAAGGGCCTCACGAGGCACCACGGCGCGCCTGGACCCCCTGGCGCACCCTGGTGCCTCGTGGGGCCCACGAGCACCGCCTTGCGTTGATTCCACCTCCCAAAAATCACATATATGGCAAAATAATTCTCTGTAAATTTTTATTGCATTTGGACTTCGTTTGATATGGATTTTCTGTGAAACAAAAAACAAGCAGAAAACAGGAACTGGCACTGGGCACTGGATCAATATGTTAGTCCAAGAAATCATATAAAATGTTGCCAAAAGTATGTAGAAATTGTAGAATATTGGCATGAAACAATCAAAAATTATAGATACGATGGAGACATATCAGGTACCCATGTCTTTATCTCAGTCCCCTTGTTGAAGTCGGGTCGACCCCGAGGGGTCCAAACTGTGGATCTTGGAGTCAATGGATAACAAGGAACGCAGGGACAGCGATTACCCAGGTTCAGGCCCTCTCGAAGAGGTAACACCCTACATCCTGCTTGATTGTATTGATGTTATAGTATGACGATTACAGAGTTGATCTACCTCGAGATCGGATGAGCTAAACCCTAGGTGGGTATGATGATAATGGTTCTTCTGCCTCTACGGCTAAACCCTCTGGTTTATATAGACACCAGAGGGACCTAGGGTTACATATGGTCGGTTGCCATCAGGGGATAAACATGCCGGTTACGCTAAATATTTCTTGGAGGAGACGCCAAGTCTTCAGAGGTTTCCTTCTGGTGCTCGGGGTCGCCCGCAATCCGGCCTTCCTTCAATGAGTAAAGAGCGACCCATTAGTCCAGCCTATGAGAGATAGGCCGGCAGCCCGAGTACCCTCTAGTCCAGGACACCCTCAGTAGCCCCCGAACTAGTTTTCGAAGCCGAGGTATATGCCGAACACCACCGGCTTTGTGGACCAGTTCCTTCCTGTGGTACTTGTGCCAAGCCTGCAACCCCTCTGAATCTAGTCCTCGAGGGCCGCCTAACCATATGTTCCCCGAATTATGCTTCGGTCGCCGAAGTGTACCGATAACTTAGCCTCGAAGGCTAGTCGCTTAGGTGTGAACAGTAACCCCATCTGACAACTTTTGCCGAAGGGTCACGACCCGCCACGGCCACGAGTAGGTTTTATGAAAACTCGATTCGCGGTTCGAGGTAGTTCCTTCATTGGCGCGCCCCATCGATATGGAGATCGTGCCCTGTTTTTAAGGGATATGATCAATGATTTGCACCATCCCACGCGCGCATAATGGCACGATTACACGGGGAAACGGCGAAGCTTGCGGCGCAGTAAAAAGACCCTTGGTTTTACAGCAGCCCATAAAAGGGGAGCGGCCACCATTTCCTTTGCACGCTCTCATTTCTTCCTTCACCGTTGCCCTCCCAATATCTTGAGCTCCAGCGCCCAGATCTGTCCTTCCTTCCAAGAACTGCTCCAGCCATCTCCACAATCCAGCCATGGCTGGCTCTGGTTCTAAGGGCAAGTGGGAGGCTTCCATCGTCACCAAGAGCGCCATCTTGGAGCTGAAGAACGCGGGCTACCTCCCAGCTAACGTTGCTCACCGCGCTCCGGAGGTGGGCCAAGTCATCCCCACACCGAGGCCCGGTGAGAGGGTGGTGTTCCTCCCCCATTTCATCTGAGGGTTAGGCTTTCCCCTCCACCCCTTCGTCAGGGGCCTCATGTTTTTCTATGGGCTCGATTTCCACGATCTTGCCCCAAATTCCTTCCTGCACATCTCGGCCTTCATCATCATCTGCGAGGCCTTTCTTCGGGTCCGACCACACTTCGGCCTGTGGCTGAAGGTGTTCAACGTCAAGCCGAAGATCATCGATGGCCAACAGGCGGACTGCGGGGGGGGGGGGGTCAGCAAGCTCCCCCGGGTTGAGTGGCCAGAGGGCACCTTCATCGAGACCGTCAAGATCTGGCAGAAGGAGTGGTTCTATGTCACAGAGCCACAGAGTGCGGATTGGGGGGCAATTCCTGCCTTCAGATCCGGACCCCCCACGAGGTTGGTCTCGTGGACCAAGAAGGGCCTCGACTCGGGGTCAAACAAGGAGGTGGCGCTGCTACAGAGCCGGATCTCCAAGATGATAGAGCGGGGGGTTGAGCTACCCAACGTGATCCAGATTATGCTCTGTCGCCGCATCCTCCCCTTTCAAGACCGGGCCTCCCCATGTGGGTCTACAAGCCCGAGGACCCCGCCACCGTGCTCAGTTTCTACCGCACTTCTCATGCTCAGCTGTGGAAGGTGTTGTTCAAGTCGCAGAAGGACTGGCCGACCGAGGAGGAAGACATCGGCCTTGATGCTGCAAACCCTCCTCGGGAGGTATGTTAAGTTTTACTCTTGTATTCGGATTATTCCCTTTTGATAAGGTACTCAACTCTCTTATTTCTCATCCACAGAGCTGGCTGAAGAAGGCCGAGTGGATCGACAGTTCGGCCCCACTGCCCGAGGGCCCCAGGACGGCCTTCCTGACGGCCATGCTGGCCGAGGAGCCGTACGAGGCGCCGAAGAAGAAGGAGAAGAAGAAGGAAAAGAAGAGGGAGGCTAGAGAAGGCCTCTGTTCCCGAGGACCCTCGGACTCTAGGTCCGGGGACACCCATGCTCCCTCCGCACAAGAGGAGGAGAAGGAGCAAGGAGAGGATGGGGAGGAAAGTTATTCCTCCCGAACAAGGAAGAGGGCGGTGTCCGAGGACGCCGAGGAGGAGCAGCCTCATCCTGCCCCCAAGAGACCATGCAGGGCCAAGGTGGCCCTATCCAACAATAGCTCGGCTTCTGCCGAGGACTCCGAGGCCTCCGAAGAGGTTCCTCGGAGGACCCCCAGGGTCAAACCGCTGGCCCAAAGGTACGTATCCTAAGATTCGCTTATGCATTTTTAGCTGAACTAAGTCTGCTACTGATTGTGCTTCTACTTCTAACATTGCAGCCCGCTGCGCAACCTCCCTACCGATCGAGTCTCGGAGGGGGATTCTCCACCGGCCGCGCTGGCGGAGAGCGAGACTGAGTCGCGCGCCTCACCTCCTCCGATCGTCGAGGAGGTCGAGGAGGTTCTGTCAAGGAGGACCCCTCCCGTGCCGCACACAGGGGGAGGGGGCGACACTGCTATGGCCGAGGTGCATACCTCAGCCACCGAAAACCAGGAGGGGAGAGGCCCTCTGGTAAATGAAGAGGGGGAGCCCGGGCAATCCAAGCTTTCCCCGAGAGCGGCTCCGGAGCCGTCAAGGCACCCGGAGCCAACCATTCCGGTCTCCACAGAAGGAGGAGCCGAGGTGCCCCCGCCACCCCCGCCTGCTCCAGAGCGGGCTTCGATCGGGTGGCCGGACGAGATGGAGGATGCTTTAACCAGCTCCTCTATCGCCAAAGAGCACCATGCCCTTATGGCGCGGTGTTGCAAAGTCTTCGGTCCGTGGACAACAGACTAAAGGAGGCCTTTAGCGGCCTTCTCACGGGCTTCAAGGTAGGCCAAATAATGTCTTTTCCTTAGAAAATTTCTTTTATATGAATATGTAACCTCATACACAATAGCCCCCGAGACTCTGACTGGCTTGAATAAAGCCGGTCAGAGGATCGAAAATTGATAACTTGGATCCTAATGTGCTTAGAGTAATGCGCAGGCGTCATCCTCGGCGGCAGCCATCAACACCGAGGAGTTGGCCGAGCTGAATCGGAAGCTCAAGAGCTCCGAGGACGACCTCGGCCTGCTAAATAAGCGGTTCGACGAGGCGCAAGGCAAGTCCGAACTACAACGTTTACTACAGCAGTTTTTTTGTTAAGTAAGGTTTGAAGCAATTAACCTAAACGGGGTGCAACTGGTATGACTACAGTTGCTGCCGCGGAGGTCGTGAACCTCAAGGCCGAGCTGAGGAAGGCTCAGCTGGAAGCGGCGGAGCAGAAGGTTGTGGCCGAACAGGCAGCTGCCGAACTGGCTACAGTGAGAACCGCTAGCCAGAAGCACGAGGCTAGAGTGTCTGAAGTGCAGCAAGAGCTCAAGGATGCCGTCACAAAATGTGAGGCCCTTGAGCAGAAGAATAAGGAGCAGGCCACTGAGCTAACCTCATTGGGGTCGGCGGCTAAGGAAGCGTGGACGGAGGTGCGAGGCTACCAAGAGGAACTCCGCCAAGTTAAACTTATTATGGATCGGGTAAGCCATACTTGATGCAAAGTGTCTTTGGTAGTAACAGGTTCGCTTTGCTCACGCGAGTGTGGCGTTCCCCAGGCGCCTTTGCGGACCTCCCGAGGAGTGCAGCGGATGCAGCTAGGTTCTTCGCCGCCCAAGAGGGGTGTACCGAGCAGAGGCTGTTTTGGGCGCAATTTCAAGCGCCCGAACACCCTCCCCTCCTCAACAACCAGATGAAGCAGCTGGTGGAGTTGCATCGGATGGCGGAGCCGGCGATGAAGGACCTCTACGTCAAGTTGTGGCCTTCAGAGCCGCTGCCGAGCAGCTATTTCGGTTTGGTGCAGAGGTTGTACGACGCCACGCCCCGGATTGATGCCTGGAAGCACTCCGTATGCATTGAGGGAGCTCGGATGGCCTTCGGCAAAAGCATGGTGCACTGGCCGAAGATCAAGCCAACCGAAGGGGCCACCGGACCTCTGCCTCCTGGGAAGGAGCACAGGCGCCCCGAGCACTACTTTCCCATCGTGATGGATGGTGCTCGGGCAGTAGAGGCCCAGTGCTTGAAAGATGTAATTTATGACTAAAGTTATTTTCCTTGTATCCGAGGAGTTGAAACTTCTGTTTTGTTGAAATGCAACTGGTTGGCTGTAAATATAATGCCTTATATGTTTATTTTGACTTCTGTGCGGCTGTTTTTAAACTGAAAGTTGCCAGTCGCCGGCTTCAGCCCCCTTGCAGATACTGCATGGGGTGTTTTCTCTTAACCCTTAGCCGACGTCTCGGTGCCCAGAGGCGGTTGTGTGTAAGGAAAATGAGGCAATCGGACTATGCGGCTTTAGTGCTTTCACTTAGCCATAGGAGCTTGACTGCGGGGGCTGGTGACTAGCCCCTAGTATATGTGATATCCGGATGTACCGAGGTTGATACCATTATCACTTGGTTCCTGTAACAGCAAACCCTTCATTTAACACAGATTAACCTCCATCGATTTTTAGTTTGACACTTGTCATCGGATCGCCGACCAGTTCTCGCTTATTATGACAGTCGGTTTTTGGCTTTCTCCACTGAGGTACTTAACCAGGCTATCTAGAAGTACAATCGCAGTGGTTCTCCCTTTACCCTCCTAGCCGAACAATGCGGAACGTAGGAGGGCAAACATAGGAGCTGGGCAACCTAACCATTGACCAAAGACATAATTCGGAACTGATTCATATAATGCAATATCCATGACGCCGAGCACATGTAATTAAATTTGTGCCGGAATGATGTTTGGGGCCAGATTTATGTTCGAGCCCCCGGTCTATTAGCCGATCACATCTAAAAAGGAACATATCATAATAGTTTACTTCGGCCAAAAAGCGGAAAGGAAAGCGCAACATAATTGACTGCAGTATGACCCAAAAAATGGTCGTTTATTTCCTTTGAATTCGTGGCATCTATCCGTACAATCCGGACCACCGAAGTAACTTTTACTGATACTTTAAGAAATAAATACATTAGAGGAAAGGTTTACATAGGGCCTTCATGAGTGGTTTGACGTCCCTACTGCGCCCTGCCGCACGTCTGCGTCTTTGCTCTTTATGAAGCTTCCGTGTGACTGGAGCTCTCGGCTGTATGCTTGGCGAAAGTAATAATGTTCGGCGGACAAGCCCTTGGAGAAGGGTTTTGAGAAGTCGCCGCAGTGTATCAACTTAACGTTGATCAGGCCCTAGATGGTGCCTGTTATTTAGTCGTGCTCCGAGAACATCTTTGGTTGTGGCTCGGTCAAACCGAGCTCTCGGCCCCTAAGTCGTTTGCCCCCATAGCTGCCCATGGGATCTTGAGCGCGAAGTTGTGCACCCGGGGCACGTATTCCGTGGCTGGGTGGGCCGTGCTGTGGGGCGCGTATCCCTATTTAGGGTGAGCACGGGAGTGCTCCGCGACCGAGGTCGTAGCTCGGGCGCGTTTGCGTGCGTCCAGTGCCTTGACGGTAGACTGGGCCTGTGACGCCTCCTCGGCGGCCGGGACTTCGGCGGCTAAAGTCGTTGTGTGTTCCTCTGTTCGGAGCGAGCGCTTGGTATTACCATTGATGGTAATAACACCCTTTGGTCCTGGCATCTTGAGCTTTAGATATGTGTAGTGCGGGACGGCGTTAAAGCAGGCGAACGTTGTCCGGTCGAGGAGTGCGTGGTAACCGCTGCGGAAGGAAACAATGTCGAAGATTAAGTCTTCACTGCGAAAGTTGTCGGGTGAGCCGAAGACTACTTCCAATGTCACGGATCCCGAGCAGCGTGCCTCGACACCTGGGATTACACCTTTAAAGGTGGTATTGCTAGGTTTGATCCTTGATGGGTCGATTCCCATCTTCCTCACTGTATCTGAGTAAATCAGGTTGAGGCTGCTGCCTCCGTCCATAAGGACTCTAGTGAGGTGATATCCATCCACGCTTGGGTCGAGCACCAGGGCCGCCATTCCTCCATGACGGATACTGGTCGGATGGTCTCAACGGTCGAAAGTGATCGGACAAGCCGACCATGGGTTGAATTTCGGGGCCACCGGCTCTAAGGCGTAGACATCCCGGAGTGCACATTTCCGCTCTTTCTTGGGTATATGCGTGACATAGATCATGTTCACGGTTTTTACCTCGGGAGGGAACTGCTTTTGGCCTCCATTGTTTGGCCCACGAGGTTCGTCGTCATCCTCGCTGCGGGGACCCTTGCTCTGTTCCTCGGCTGTAATTTTGCCGGCCTACTTGATTACCCAATAGTTACGGTTGGTGTGGTTGGCGGGCCTGTCCGGGGTACCGTGAATCTGGCAGGGCCTATCCAAGATTCAATATAGTGCAGACGGGCCATCCCGGTTCCCTTTAGAGGGTTTCTTCCGCGGTCCTGATTTTGAGCCGCTGAACCCGGCGTTTACCGCTGCATCATCGGCTTCACTGCCGTTGTTTGTGTGCCGGCGCTTATTATTCTTGTTGCGCCGGGGTTTCCCGTTCCCGTCCCGAGCCTCTGAAGTGCCGGGGTCTTCGGGGTGGTTGCTTCTACGAGCTAACCAACTATCCTCACCCGCACAAAAGCGGGTCATTAGGGAGGTGAGGCCCGACATTGTTCTCGGCTTATCTTGGCCGAGCTGGCGAGTGAGCCATTCGTCCCGAATACTGTGCTTGAATGCGGCGATTGCTTCGGCATCCGGACAGTCGACGATCTGGTTCTTCTTTCTCAAGAACCGATTCCAGAATTGCCGAGCTGACTCCCCGGGCTGCTGAACGACGTGGCTCAGGTCGTCGGCATCCGGCGGCCGAACATAAGTGCCTTGAAAGTTGGCTCGGAATGCATCCTCGAGCTCCTCCCAGCTCCTGATGGAATTTTCGGGTAGGCTGTTCAACCAGTGCCTTGCCGGTCCTTTAAGTTTTAATGCCAGATATTTGATGGCATGGAGGTCATCTCCTCGGGCCATATGAATGTGGAGAAGAAAATCTTCGATCCACACGGCTGGGTCAGTTGTCCCATCGTACTGTTCTATATTCACGGGTTTAAACCCTTCGGGGAACTGGTGCTGCATCACCTCATCTGTAAAACACATGGGGTGAGCGGCGCCCCTGACCCGGGCCACGTCGTGCCGGAGATCGGTTGTCATCCGGGCACGGTGCTGCTCCCGAGCTCTATTGTTCCTATCACGCCAGGCTTGGTATCCGTCCCGTCCAGCGGGCGTGTATCCTCTAGACCCGTAAATGGATTTTTACTGTATCCCTCTGGCGTTTAGGTTGTGCCGCAGATCATATGGGTCATCCGGTTGAACCGGGTGCCGCCCGGCGAGGGGCGCGGGTGGGTATTCGGTTTCTCCGGCCATCCTGTCCTGTCCTCGAGGGGGGCGGTCGGGCTGGCTTGTCTGAGTTCGTTTGGGAGGTATGGGCTCGAGGGCCTCGCCCTCAAATGACGGAAGCAAACGCCGTCATGGGTAACTTTTGTATTGATCTTCGTGCAGATTGTCGAAGCCCTCTTCGGCTGCTAAGACCATCGTCCATCTATCATTAAGGGTATCTTGTTCGGCCTTTAGCTGCTGTTGCTTCTTCTTCAAGCTTCGGGCAGTGGCTATGAGCTGCTGCTTGAATCTTTCCTGGTCCAGGGGGTCCACGTGGACGACGAAATCCTCGGATCCAAGGCTATCCTCCTCTTTGGAAGGAGGGAGGTAGTTGTTGTCCTCAGAGTCCTCGGGGTCCTCAGGGTTAGCCTGGTCCTTGTGCCCTTCAGAGGCGTCATGGTGCTATTCGGGGGTGGTGTTGTCGCCGAGCTCCCCCATGTTGTCTGGAGTGTCATTATCTCCGGTGCCGTTCGTGTCTGTGTTGTTTTCCTTGCCCTTTCCTCACCCCCTGGATCGCCTTCGTCGGCGTTTGGGCGGTTCCTTGACGGGGCCGCCACCGTCCTTCTTGGTCGTGTCACCATCCTTCTTGGGGGTGTCGACCATGTAAACGTCATAGGTGGAGGTGGCGGTCCACTTTCCGGTGTTGGAAGTGGCAAGGGAGGGAGCCATATAAGGCAGGACGTCGATATCCTCGTCCATGTCATCAGCCTCTTCGGAGGCGTAGTCCAACATGTCGGTTAAATCTTCGACAGTGGCTACTAAGTGGGTGGTGGGTGGGACGTAAAATTCCCCGCGGTTGGCCTCCAGTCCGATCCGCTCATGGACCGAGGACAGGCCATCCGCGATACTCATCTTCTGGATCCGATCTAACATCTCGCTTAAAAGCGAGACGTCCATCGGGTTCATCCTCGGGCATCCTTCGGAGTTGAACTCCGGTGTGCCTGCGCCGGGAGTGTGTTCGGCCAAGGGCGGACCCTGGCTCTCTGGCGCCGGGATCAGATCCGAAGTCGAGGCCAGATCCGAACTGAGGACCGGCCCGGAGGCGGGGCCGAGGAGAGAACCCAAAGTTAAGGCCTCGGGATTATTAGGCTCCATAGGTAAAGCTGAGAACCCAGTAAAGACCAGATCACCCCGAGAGTCGGCGATGTACTCTAGGTTGCCGAACCTGATCTCCTGCTCAGGGGCGAAGCTGTCGACCTGGTCAAGGTGACCGGTCGGGTCGGCGTGCAGCACGACGCAGCCGAACGTGAAAAGCTGGCCGGGGACGAAGATGTCCCCGCTGCGGATGCCATCGCTGATGGCAAGGCGAGCCATTGATCATTGGTGACCCAACGGCGGAGCTCTCATTGAAAGCACCAATGTCGGTACCAAAACCGGCAGATCTCGGGTAGGGGGTCCGAACTGTGCATCTTGGAGTCAATGGATAACAAGGAACGCAGGGACAGCGATTACCCAGGTTCAGGCCCTCTCGAAGAGGTAACACCCTACATCCCGCTTGATTGTATTGATGTGATAGTATGACGATTACAGAGTTGATCTACCTCGAGATCGGATGAGCTAAACCCTAGGTGGGTATGATGATAATGGTTCTTCTGCCTCTTGAGGGTGTCCCGGACTGGGGGGTACTCGGGCTGCCGGCCTATCTCTCATAGGCCGGGCTGGTGGGCCGTTCTCTACACGTTGATGGAAGACTGGAATGTGGGCGACCCCGTGTGTCAGAAGGAAACCTCCGAAGACTTGGCGTCTCCTCCAAGGAATAATTGGCGTAACCGACATGTTTATCCCTCAATGGTAACCGCCATGTGTAACCCTAGGGCCCTCTGGTGTCTATAGAAACCAGAGGGCTTAGTCCGTAGAGGATCATATTCATTACCTAGGGTTTAGCCCAATCGATCTCGAGGTAGATCCACTCTGTAACCTTCATACAAACACATCAATACAATCAAGCAGGACGTAGGGTATTACCTCCTCGAGAGGGCCCGAACCTGGGTAAATCGCTGTCTCTACGTTCCCTGTTACCATCGACTCCTTGACCCATAGTTCGGATCCCCTACCCGAGATCTGCCGGTTTTGGTACCGACATTGGTGCTTTCATTGAGAGCTCCGCCGTGGGTCACCAAGGATCGATGGCTCGCCTGATCATCAGCAACAATGCTAGCCTCGGGGACACCTTTGTTCCCGGCCAGCTCTTCGCGTTTGGCAGCATCGTGCTACACGCCGATCCGGCCGGTCGCCTCGGTCGAGTCGACAGCTTTACCCCTGACCAGGAGATCAGGTTCAGCAACTTAGAGTTCGTCGCCGACTCCCGGGGAGATCTTGTCCTCACGAGGTCCTCGGCCTTGCCTGAAGGACCAGCAAATTCTGAAGCATCGACTTCGAGTACGGCCAATCCCACTACTGGGACGGCCACCACAGCCGGTCTAGCCTCGAGCCCGGATCTAGTCTCCGTGCTCGGCTATCGAACACCAGCCTTGGCCGAACATGATTGCCCGACAGATTCGGACACCCCTGTCACGGCCATACTATGGGTTGACCTCGTAAACTGCCAGCACTTGGAACCGACGGATCTCTCATTATTGAATGGGATACTAGATCGAATCCAAGCCTTGGGAATCGCCGACGGACAATCCTCGGTCTACGATCAGATCGGAATCAAGACCGATGACAGGGAAATTCACGCCCCTCCGGTCGCCCACTTGATCGCCACTATCGAAAGTCCGGCCGACGGCTCGCCCCTCCCCCTGGAACCAGAAACACATGAAGTACAAGTTCCCAATTAGCAAGCTTACAGCCTGGCAGCCGAACTCCGCTCTGGAGAGGGTTTAGAGCCGAACTCAGAATCAGCATGTAATATTGAGTCAGCGCACTCGACCTCAGCCAACTATTCGGACCTAGAGCTCGGCGCATCAGATTCCATGCCTAGCCGGGACGCGGCCGCCCAGACCCCAAATTCACACTTTGCTGGGATCAAATTTTTTATCCCACCCACCCCCCACATCGAGTACTGTCCAGATAATTTAGGACAGCCCGACATATGGGACCTAATGTACATCAAACAACAGCCTGGAGAGACAGTCCGACACTTCTGTGCCAGATTCCTTATCGTCAAAAACAAGATGACGGATGGTGGCAGCAAGGAAATTCTGGAGGTCTTCCGACAGAACTGCCGAGACGAAGGCGTCTTAAACGCCCTCGCCCACCGTCACATCCAAAAATTCTCTGATTTATCGGACCTTGTGTCCAAGTACTGCGCTATGGAGTATGCGTGGCAAGCCCAGCTCGAGCAATCGGAGTCAATCCGAACAGCGGAACCAAACCGAGCTCGGGCAAAGCGCTCACACCTTCGTCGGACACCTCCATACGAGCCGTCCGAGAAAAGGATGAAACATCTGCCAAGATCCAGAACAGTCCTTGATGAACTACTGGACAAACCATGTCCCATACACTCCATCCTACTTAACACAAACCCAACCCACAGCCTTCGAGCTTGCTGGGTGGTCAGACAGGTCACCAAGAGCGGCGAAGTCATCCTCAGAGGCCCGTACTCAAACAAAAGTCCGGCCACGCCCTCTGATGACAACGCCGAGATCCTCACAATCTACGAAACGTATTCTTCGAAGAATCAGAGGAAGAGAGCCCTTCGAGAGCTCACCCAAATTCACCATGTGGCAGAGACAGACTCATGGACTGATACACACATCACTTTCAGTGAACAAGACCAGCCGAGGTCCTGCCCTACTCGAGCCACTGCCGCCCTTGTCCTGGATCCCATTGTGGACGGATTCCGACTACAAAAGGTGTTAATGGACGACGGTAGCGGGCTCAACCTCATTTACGAGGACACCTTGGACAAAATGCAGTTTGACAGATCCCGCATCGAGCAAAGTCACGCCACCTTTCGAGGGATCAACCCCGTAAAGGAGGCGCGTTGTAGTGGCCGAGTTGCTCTTGATGTGGTCTTCGGAACGCCCGAGAACTACCGATCCGTAGAACTGCTCTTCCACATCGTGCCCTTTCGCAGCGGCTACCACGCCTTATTAGGGCGCGATGCCTTCGCATGATTCCATGCCGTCCCACACTACGGGTACATGAAGCTTAAAATGCCAGGGCCAAACGGCGTGATCACAGTCATCAGTGATCCGGACAGAGCCCTTCGTGCCGAGAATAAAACGGCATCGCTCGCCCTCGAAGCGCTGTCCGAAGCCCTCGCAGCCGAAGAACCGACCGCACTCCGCTCAACGGTGGATAAGGACGATGTAATCCTCGATAAAAGGCCCAAATCCACGTCTTTTAAACCAGCGGATGAGATCGTCAAATTCCAAGTACACCCAACTGATCCCAACAAGACGGCCTCCATTGGAGCACAGCTGGACCCTGTGGTCGATGAAGAATTACGCAGTTTTTTGTGTGCGAACAGGGATATATTCGCCTGGCACCCGTCAGACATGCCAGGGATCCCGCGCAGATTGGCCGAGCACAGCCTGAATATAATCAAAGGTTTCAAGCCAGTCAAACAGACTCTCCGTCGGTTTCCCGAACCCAAGCGTCAAGCTATGGGCGAGGAACTGGCAAAGTTGCTCGAAGCTGGATTCATCCGCGACATCAAACATCCCGAGTGGTTGGCTAATTTAGTCATGGTACCCAAGAAGGACAAATCCTGGCGGTTGTGCGTCGATTTCAAGGACTTGAACAAGGCTTGCCCTAAGGATCCATTTCCCTTGCCCCGCATAGATCAGATCATAGATGCCACCGCCGGGCATGACTCGCTGTGTTTTCTTGACGCTTACTCCAGATACCACCAAAACAAGATGAAGGAATCCGACCAGGCGGCCACAGCATTCATCACTCCTTACGGACCATTCTGTTTCAACACAATGCCCTTCGGATTAAAGAACGCAGGGCTACATACCAGCGCATGATTCAAACATGTTTGGAAAAACAAATCGGCAAAACGGTCGAGGCATATGTGGACGACGTGGTCATTAAGACCAAACATGTCAGCCAGTTGGTGAACGATCTCCGGCAAACCTTCGATAGTCTTCGGACCTTCGATATACGGCTCAATCCGGAAAAATGCGTCTTCGGAGTACCGGCCGGTAAACTGCTCGGATTCATTGTTTCCCATAGAGGAATAGAGGCCAACCCAGCGAAAATACGGGCACTGTCCGAGCTGGCGATCCCCACTGAGCTAGCGCACGTCCAGAAACTGGCCGGCTGCGTTGCAGCCCTAAGCCGCTTCATCTCACGCCTCGGAGAAAAAGCCTTACCACTCTACAAAATGCTCAAACGGACGAATCACTTCGAGTGGACCAGTGATGCGGCGGCAGCACTCGAGGAAATCAAAACTCTACTCGCTAGCAATCCGATCTTAACAGCACCCAGTCTGGGCGAGCCAATGCTGCTATATATCTCGGCCACGAATCAGGTCGTCAGCGCGGTTCTCGTCGTCGAACGAGAGACAGAGGGTCACAAACTCCAGGTGCAGAAACCTGTCTACTACGTATCTGAAGTGCTCACTCCGTGTAAAACGAGGTACCCGCACTATCAGAAGATCGCCTACGCAGTTTTCATGGCATCCCGAAAGCTCCGTCACTATTTTCAAGAGTGCTCGGTCACAGTGGCCTCCGAGGTACCACTGAACGACATAATCAACAATTGAGATGCCACCGGCCGTATAGCCAAATGGGCTATCGAACTCCTTCCTTTCGAAATCATATACCGACCACGCCGAGCTATTAAATCTCAGGTTTTGGCTGATTTCGTCGCGGAATGGACGGAAGCCGAACTCCCTCGGGAGTACAGTACATACTCACATTGGACGATGTATTTTGACGGCTCTAAAATGCTCGCCGGACTGGGGGCTGGCGTGGTTCTCACGTCCCCCACTGGCGATAACATTCGGTACATACTCCAGATTATGTACACCAACTCTAACAATGCAGCCGAATACGAAGCCTTGCTGCATGGACTTCGGATTGCGGTGTCAATGGGCATACAGCGGCTTGAGGTACGGGGAGATTCTAATCTTGCCATCTCTCAAGTCAATAGCGACTTCGACGCAAAAGACACGAAGATGACAGCATACCGCAATGTCGTCCTAAAAATCTCCGCCCGTTTTGAGGGACTGGAGTTTCACCATATACCTAGAGACAGCAATCAAGCTGCCGACGTTCTTGCTCACATGGGTGCTAAACGCGACCGTGTCCCGGAGAACACCTTTTTAGAACGACTCTTCAAGACGTCCGTGGTGTGGCAGGAGGATGCCCAGGGCTCGAAAACCACTACTTCAGGAGAATTCGTCCCTCCGCCTATCGAACCAGACGAAGGAATTATCGGAGGATCGGCCGTCGAAATGACATCTTCAGCCCACGAAGTCATGGCAGTAATCGCGCCCTGGACCGAGCCCTTCCTCGCTTACCTCCTCTGCCAAGAATTACCGGCCGACCAGACTGAGGCAAGGCGTATCATCCGACGATCTAAAGCCTATAAAGTCCACGAAGGAGAGCTATATAAGAAAAGCACTACTGGCGTCCTCCAAAGATGTATATCCGAAGAGGAGGGAAGGCAGCTTCTGGCCGAGATTCACGCTGGCATGGGCGGTCACCACGCGGCAGCTCGGGCCCTGGTTAACAAGGCTTTCCGAGCAGGGTTCTTCTTGCCCACTGCCCGAACAGACGCCCACACATTGGTCCAACATTGCGTTGGATGCCAACTCTTTGCAAATCAGAGCCATATGCCTCCCACAGCCCTTCGGACGATACCGATTACCTGGCCTTTCGTGGTCTGGGGGCTGGACATGGTCGGGCCACTTAAAGGGGGGACCAAAAAAAAGAAATATCTACTCGTCATGGTAGATAAATTCACTAAATGGATTGAGGCAAAGCCGGTAATTTCTGCCAAGTCTAAACCGGTCATTGATTTTATATCCGGCGTCGTACACCGTTACGGTGTCCCCCATAGCATAATAACGGACAATGGATCCAATTTTACCGTCCAGGAAGTCAAAGACTGGTGTGCTAATTTAGGCATTAAGCTCGACTATGCCTCGGTATATCATCCACAGTCTAATGGACAGGTCGAGAGAGCTAATGGACTGATCTTGAGCGGCATCAAGCCCCGGTTGGTCCGATCTTTAAAAGAGTCTGACTGCCATTGGGTCGAGGAGCTCGACTCCGTACTGTGGGGCCTGCGCACCACTCCTAATCGATCCACGGGCTACACACCATTCTTCATGGTGTATGGGGAAGAAGCCGTCCTCCCCAGCGACCTTATTCACGACGCCCCTCGGGTGCGTATGTATGAAGAAAGGGAGGCCGATTTGGATCGGCAAGATGACCTGGACGCCCTGGAGGGCGAGCGTGACTTAGCTCGTGCCCGTTCCACTTTTTATCAGGAGCAGGCTAGACGTTATCAGAGCAGGGAAGTACGAGCAAAGGCCTACAACGTTGGCGATCTCATCCTGCGTCTACCGGAGAAGCAGAAGCATAAGCTATCGCCCAAATCGGAGGGGCCCTTCATCATCGATCAAGTACTCGCGGGCGGAGCATATCGCCTCCGCGACCCGACGGACGACCACCTCGAACCAAACCCATGGAATGCATCTCGGCTACGACGCTTCTACGGTTAATTCCGCGACCTTACCTGGTCCGGTCTATCCCTCTAGGATTTATATTTTCTAGTTAATAGTCTTTCCCGGGTAGTGTTCGGTTACGCCGAATTACGTTAAGTTTTTCTTCGGCAAACATCTTTGAATGTACCACATGCTGTTACCTGGGGGCTTCTTTTACGAAGCCAATCATATGATATTTATGCAACCATTCGTTTTTTGGGGTTCGCAGCCTTCCCGTATCGTTTTCAAGCCACTATATGCATCAATTTGACTTAAGATTTGGCCAAGCTGGGTTGCCTCGCTCCTGTGTTTACCTCCTACGTTCCCGATTGTTCAGCTAGGGAGTAAAGGGAGCACCTCTGTGATTGTTATGTCCGGATTTCCCGAGTACGTGCCTCAGACGGGTGAAGCCGAAAGCTAGCGTTCTTAAGAACACAATTGGTCGGCCACGATGGAAGTGAAAATAATTGGTCACAGTAGCCAAGATTCCGGGGTTATCTCTCCAAAGTAACCATCCCCGTCTACTTCGGGTATCCGGTTATTCATCCGCGGATAACGTGGCAACCCGACGAAAGGAACCCCTAGAAGATGTTTCTTACGTTAATCAGTAATATAACATAACTCCCCGAGTACATTTTCGTCTGTTTGCACCACATGGCTGGATTGCCTAGTTCTCCGACGTGTTTTCCGTTGTTTTTGGATCACATGGTAGGAAACACTCCTCGGCTCCTGGCCGAGGAGGCGAAAGCCGATGGCCGGTTAAGACAACGTTTTACATGCGGTTTGGAGACTACTTGATGTAAAGTACATAGATACGTAGAATCAAACTGTTAATCTTGATCAAGACCATCTATTATGGTCTCCAGAGTACAATCTTCTTGAGACAGATGAGCTGCGGGCATAACCTGGTCATATACCAGATGAACGGGCACTTCCTGCCCATCTGGCCCTACCGGCCCTACTCTAGCCAAACGCTCCGGTTCCAGCTTGGTGAATCGAGTCTTGATCATCGTCCACGCTTCCCGTGCTCCCTCACGACAAGCTAACATCTTCCATAACTCAAAGCGGCGCCACGCTCCTTTGAAGCAATTCGCGAGTTCGGCCATCCCTTCCGGAGCCACTTCGCCAGGCCACAGTGCTTTGAACATGCTTTTCATGGCTTTCCGGGCCCGCTCATGTACAGAAGATAGCTCCTTCAGTAGGTCCCGCCCGGAGGAACCGGCCTCGTCTTCGAGACGCCCGGTCAGCAGAACTACAGCGAGATGAGGCATTGTTCATATTGCTGCCTAATACGTACAGTTTATGAAACTGACAAATTAGAGTTCACTTACCCAACATGCCTGCTTTCAGTCTCCGGTTCTCCTCTTGGGATGCAGTCAATTGAGCTTTCAAGCCTTTGATTTCTTGCACCTGCTCTTCGCCTTCCGCCTTCAGCCTATCCCTCTCCTCAAGACTTCGGGATAGCACCCGGTAGCCAGCCTCTTGCTGTGACTCCGCATATCTTTGAGCTTCCCTGGCCATGTCCAGGTCCTTCTGCGGCTGATTTATCGACTCGGATGCTATGGAATCATCTTTCATTAGCAGAGGTATTCCATCAAATTTTATCAACGAACTTTATGTTCGGCACTTACCATGTGCCTCTCTGGTGAATTTCTTCACCCCCTCTAGCTTGGCTTTCACAGTTTCTAACTCTGTTTGCGCCAGCTTGAGGTCCTCGGATAGCTTTTTGTTTTGCTCCCGAACAGTCTGCACAATAGCATGGCATCATGATATATCAGACCCTTAACTCGGCCGTTCCGCCCAAATTAAGGCTCGGGGGCTACTGGGTTAGATACTAGTCGTCAAAACTAATGTTATACCTGCACATTCGTTGACATGAGCTTCACTGCGCTTTCAAGTCCCATTCGGGCAGCGCCGAGGTACGCGTCCACCGAACTAAGAGCATTAAACTCCTGGTCGGAAAACGCGGAATGCCGAAGTGACGCCTTACGCCGCCGATGATTCATCACACTTTCAACCTCAGAGTTAGTAACCGAGACGCCACCTGAGTCTTCGGGACGTTGGTCCTCGGCAGGAGCTACCGGAGTAACTCCGGTTATAGTTGGCGACCTTGGGTTTGGGTCACCCCTCGGCACCTCTTCAGCGTCCTTGGCCGCGGGTGGTTTCACACATCGTCTGCAGGACACCGTGGAGTAAATTACTGGCATGATTGGTGCATGATGAAGATAGAGGCTAAAGTGGTACGGCAGATGCGTTACCTCTTCGGGCGGGGCGCAGGCGAAGTAGCCCCCGTTACGGCCACACGTCTGGTCACCCCGCGACTACTCGTCGCTGGGGCCGCTGGCGCCGGCCTCGTGGTTGTTCGGCGCGTTGAGCGGCTACCCTTGGGAGTAGGTGTCAGTGTATTCGGGGCAGCAGAGGCTGAGTTTTTCTTTCGAGAGGAAGCCCGTTGGCTATTTACAGCGGAGGAGGGAAGCGCCCCAGGATGATCAGCCAAAAGGGCCACCTTGGAACCGTCAAGGCTCTCCTGGTAGAAGACCCCCTCCTCGAAGTTAATCGATGTTTCGGGGTCGTCATGGAACCCAGGATCGTCATCACGAGAGTAATTCTCCGGTTGAGGAGCAGGGCAGCTTACCGTCTCGATCCATCGCCTCCAACTCTGTTTGGACAAGGTGGAGATCCGATTATGAAAATTCTGGAGTGATATCCGAACTATAAAGAGTGGTCGAACTCACCATTTCAATGGGTTCATACATCGAGAAGCCTTTCTTGAGCTTTAGCCGAGCAAACTCTTGTTCTTCCCCCTTGAACAGATCGGCAAGTATGGCGGCTATCGCCGCCTGGTTGTCAGGCCCCTTCCTGGTGTACCGGGCTGTGTCGTCCTCCCCGTTGTAGTTCCATAGCTGATGAATTCTCTGTTGGAGGGGCTGGACACATCGAGCGATAGCTATTGCCATGACATCAACAATGGTTAGACCGTTATGGGCTAACCATCTCACTTGAGCGGCCAGCCGAGCTACCTCGGCACTTTCCTCTTGGGAAGTACTCTTCGGGCGCCAGTTGAATCGCTTCATTGGAGAAGCCAATGAAAATTCTGGTAGACCCCTTCGAACTGGATCGAATAAAGGGACGTCTTCGATATAAAACCATTTCGAAGTCCACTCTTCGGCATCCTTCTTCGGAGTCCCAACGGGGTAACCGGTTCCGGCGATGCGCCATACTTTGGCTCCGCCGACCTCATAGATACCCCCCCCCGGGGTGCGGGGGACCAGGCAGAAGAATTTCCTCCACAACTCAAAGTGGGCCTCGCAGCCCAGGAACATCTCGCAGAGAGCAACGAAGCCCGATATATGAAGAATTGATCCTGGGGTCAGGTGGTGGAGTTGGATCCCGTAAAACTCTAGTAAACCCCTCAAGAAAGGATGAATGGGGAAACCCATCCCTCGTATGAGGAAGGGCACAAAGCACACCCTTTCCTCCCCGTTAGGGGCAGGAAAGTTCTCTGCGAAGGCCTTCCCATCTGCGGAAGTTAATCCGGGACGGGTGGATGCGAGATCTGAAGCGGGAAGGTATCCTTGCATCTCGAGTTTGCGTAAACTCATGAGGGATACGGAGCAGCTCGCCCAATCACCTTGACGGGGGTCGTGAGGGCGTGAGGAAGAGCCTGGGACGCTCGCCATTGTTTGCTGGTTGCGATCTCGCCAGGGTGTGAGGAAGAATGGTAAGGGGTGGGGCGCATTAACCTCCGCACCCTTGGCCTATTAAAAAAGGCGTTAACTCCCCCCGAGAGAGGGGTATTTTTGTAAAAACCCATCGGACCACTCGCATTCCGTGGGTGCGCAAAAATCGAGGGTCGTCATGGGATTCTGGGGGGAGAAGAGTGGTGCGGCGGGCCCCGCGGGGCCTCGCCCTTTGAAGGATTCTTCGGCAGCCGAGCTATTGGTGATCGAACTACTGTTGAACCGAACACAGGTAAAGGGAGGAACTCGCCACCCAAGCCAAAGACCATTGAAGCATGAAGCTGCCAAAGACTGTCAACCTCGGCATTGGAGGCTAGTTCGGGGGCTACTGAGGGTGTCCCGGACTGGGGGGTACTTGGGCTGCCGGCCTATCTCTCATAGGCCGGGCTGGTGGGCCGCTCTCTACACGTTGATGGAAGACTGGAATGTGGGCGACCCCGTGTGTCAGAAGGAAACCTCCGAAGACTTGGCGTCTCCTCCAAGGAATAATTGGCGTAACCGACATGTTTATCCCTCGATGGTAACCGCCATGTGTAACCCTAGGGCCCTCTGGTGTCTATATAAACCGGAGGGCTTAGTCCGTAGAGGATCATATTCATTACCTAGGGTTTAGCCCAATCGATCTCGAGGTAGATGCACTCTGTAACCTTCATACAAACACATCAATACAATCAAGCAGGACGTAGGGTATTACCTCCTCGAGAGGGCCCGAACCTGGGTAAATCGTTGTCTCTACGTTCCCTGTTACCATCGACTCCTTGACCCATAGTTCGGATCCCCTACCCGAGATCTGCCGGTTTTGGTACCGACACCTCTATGGACTAAACCCTCTGGTTTATATAGACACCAGAGGGACCTAGGGTTACATATGGTTGGTTGCCATCAGGGGATAAACATGCCGGTTACGCTAAATATTTCTTGGAGGAGACGCCAAGTCTTCGGAGGTTTCCTTCTGGTGCTCGGGGTCGCCCGCAATCCGGCCTTCCTTCAATGAGTAAAGAGCGGCCCATTAATCCGGCCTACGAGAGATAGGCCAGCAGCCCGAGTACCCCTAGTACGGGACACCCTCACCGTGAGGGTACCCGCGAGATAATTACGTGGCACGGTCGGGCAGGCAGACCGCCCCAGGAGAGGGATGGGCCTGGCCCTTGTCGTAAGTACGCGAGACGGGGCGATAGGAGCACTGATCATCACGGCGAGCTCCAAACACACTAATGGTTTGGATATGTGATCTGAGTAGGCCTCTGGCCTTTTCGCACTAACCACCACGCGGGTTAAGTTATGGGCACTCGGCGTCGTACGATTCTTCCGAAAGTCTGTCAGACATCCAGTGCAGCATTGCAACACGGCCGACAGCAGATACCCACAGGCACAGCGTGGTGAGGCTGACCCTGCGCGCAACGACCCGGAGTGCTTAGGGGTGAGCAGCCGAACTACCCCCTCACGCTTAGGATGTAGACCGGCGGGGACCTCTCTGCGGAGCCTAGCTAGGACTACGGCGTGCCGATCAGCCGAGGCCGGGCATGACCAGGAAAAGTGTGTCCGGCCAGAGTTAATCGAGCATGTCGGGTAAGTTGGTGCACCCCTGCAGGGAAGTTATCTATTCGAATAGCCGTGTCCACGGTAACGGACGCTCGGATTTGTATCCCGATCTACTACAACTAGAACTGGATACATGTGGCACTAAACTGATATGATGGCTCCGGGATCGCTTTCTCGCAGGGAGTCGAGGAAGGATCTCTGGGCATTGCTACTATTACTTACTGCTTTATTATACTACTAATTTGTACTCTTCTAATGCTGCAAGTTGCTGCAAGATGCTAGTCTTCCATAGGCTAGGCCTTCTCTCTATTCTGGCAATTCTGCAGTCCAGTCCACAGATACAGCCCCTTCATTTGATACCAATGCATGATTAGCATAGTTTTGATGTAAGTCTTGCGAGTACTTTGGATGAGTACTCATGGTTGCTTTGCTACCTCTTTTTCCCCATACCCGATTGCTGCGATCAGATGACGGAGTCCCGGAGGCAGCTGATCCCGTCGATGACTACTACTACCCCGACGGAGCCTACTACTATGTGGAGACCGACGACCAGGAGTAGTTTAGGAGGCTCCCAGGCAGGAGGCCCGCGCCTTTTCGATCTAGTTGTTGTTGTTTTTCTAGCCTTCTTAAGGCAAACTTTATCTAATTATGTCTGTACTCAGATACTGATGCTTTCGCTGACTCTTGTGTAACTCGAGCTTATGTATTCGAGCCCTCGAGACCCCTGGCTTGTAATATAAAGCTTGTATTATTTTATTTTGTGTCTAGAGTTGTGTTGTGATATCTTCCGTGAGTCCCTGGGCTTGATCATGCGCATTTGCATGTATGATTAGTGCATGGTCGAGTCGGGGGCGTCACAGCGTGCCACTCTCCCACCGACCAGTCAAACACCTCCCGGCAAATAATGAATAATAATGCAAAACGGGAAAATGTAAGCTAGCAACCCTAGCCTCTGAAACTCCTCTCGTCTCCCCCACGGTCACTGTGGATATAAAATCCGCAATGTCCCTTGGACGTGGCTCTATTGGGCTACCCTGGTTAGGAAGTTTGCACACTCGGCAAAATTCCTCAAGTGTCATCTCTCTAGGAATACCATACAGGTTAAATGACACCATGGGTATCTCTCTCCTAGAATGAAAGTGAAAACTTTGCACGAAAGTATTAGTGAGGAGGAGATATTGTTCACACTTATCTTCGAGGAACGGGATAAGGTCGGCATTGTTCGCCAAGTAATAGAAATCATCGAAAATTCCCGCATCCCTCAAGAATGTGTCACATGGCCTTTCGCACGGCTGCACCTCGGCCACATGAGGAACGTTGTACTTGGGCTTCGGAGCCTCCTTGGGACTCCGGCTCGAAGAACCTCTCAACCTCCACTTGAGCATTTTCCTTTTCTGAAATTTTTAGTGACTCAAAATAAAAGTGAACAAGACTCAACAAAATTGATAGCAACTACTCCCACAAGTATCTAGAGGCTATATCATGCATCAAAACTACTTTGGACTATACAAATTCAACATGCAAGCTCATATACATGGTCACCACAGCAACAAAAATTTGCAAAACATAAAGCACAAGAACAAAAACTAATTGGAGCATTGGAGGAGTCACATACCAAGGAGCAATTCCTCAAAACAGTTTCGGAAATGGAGTTCCGAGCAAGGAGATCGAAAATCTCACAGAAATGAGCAAGAACACGGGCTTGAGAGCAAGTTTGATTTTTTCTGGAGGAAGAAGAAGGTGGTTGATACGTCTCCAACTTATCTATAATTTTTTATTGTTCCATGCTATTATAGTATCAATCTTGGATGTATTATATGCAATTATATGCCATTATATATCATTTTCTGGGACTAACCTATTAACCCAGTGCCCAGTGCCAATTGCTATTTTTTGCTTGTTTTTGTGTTTTTAGAAAATCATTATCAAAAAGAGTCCAAACGAGAAAAAAAAACTTTGGATTAATTTTTTCTGGACCAGAAGAGACCCACAAAGCTTCGGGAGAAGACTAGAGGAGCCACGAGGGAGCCACAAGCTCGGAGGACGCGCCTTGGGGGGTAGGGCGCGCCCCCCAGGCTTGTGGGCCCCTCGTAGCCCCTACTGACCTAATTCCAGCGCTATAAATTCCCAAATATTCCCAATATACCAGAGGGACAAAAGAGAAAACCTTTCCGCCGCCGCAAGCCTCCGTTCTTCCGCGATCCCATCTGGAGGCCTTTTTTGGTACTCTGCCAGAGGGGGAATCGATCACGGAGGGCTTCTTCATCAACCTTACTGCCCCTCCGATGATGTGTGAGTAGTTTACCACAGACCAACGGGTCCATAGCTAGTAGCTAGATGGCTTCTTCTCTCTCTTTGATCTTCAATACCATGTTCTCCTCGATGTTCTTGGAGTTCTATCTGATGTAATCTTCTTTTGCGGTGTGTTTGTTGGGATCCGATGAATTGTGAGTTTATGATCAGATTATTCATGAGAAATATTTGAGTCTTCTCTGAACTCTTTTATGCATGATTATTATAGCTTCGTATTTCTCTCCGATCTATCGATTTGGTTTGGCTAACTAGATTGGTTTATCTTGCAACGGGAGAGGTGCTTTGTGATGGGTTCAATCTTGCGGTGCTCAATCCCAGTGACAGAAAGGGACATGACACATATTTGTATTGTTGCCATTAAGGATAAAATGATGGGGTTTAATCATATTGCTTGAGTTTACTTTGTCTACATCATGTCATCTTGCTTAAGGTGTTACTCTGTTTCATACTTAATACCCTAGATGCATGCTGGTTAGTGGTCGATGGGTGGAGTAATAGTAGTAGATGCACGCAGGAGTTGGTCTACTTGTCTCGGACGTGATGCCTATATACATGATCATTGCCATGAATCCGTCATAATTATTTGCTTTTCTATCAATTGCCCAACAGTAATTTGTTTACCCACCGTATGCTATGTGTTCGAGAGAGAAGCCTCTAGTAAAAACTATGGCCCCTGGGTCTACTTTTATCATATATTTAAAACAAAAAATACCTTGCTGCAATTTATTTCCTCATCGGGGAAATACCAACGCAGTCTACAAGTAGCAGTGGTGGGTGGTACTTGTAGACTGCGTTGGTATTTCCCCGAAGAGGAGAGGATGATACAGTATAGTAGAGATAAGTATTTCCCTCAGTTAAGAACCAAGGTTATCAATCTAGTAGGAGAACCATGCAAAATCCCTTTAGCAGCACCTGCACACACAAAAGCAAACACTTGCACCCAACGCAAATAAGAGGGTTGTCAATCCTCTTAGCGGTTATTTGCAAGGATTAATTCTGATAGTGATAGATAGATAAACTAAAATACTAAATAAAATAAAAGTAAATAAATTGCAGCAAGGTATTTTTGGTTTTAAATATATGATAAAAGTAGACCCCGGAGCCATAGTTTTCACTAGAGGCTTCTCTCTCGAACACATAGCATACGGTGGGTAAACAAATTATTGTTGGGCAATTGATAGAAAAGCAAATAATTATGACGGATTCATGGCAATGATCATGTATATAGGCATCACGTCTGAGACAAGTAGACCGACTCCTGCCTGCATCTACTACTATTACTCCACCCATCGACCGCTATCCAGCATGCATCTAGGGTATTAAGTATGAAACAGAGTAATGCCTTAAGCAAGATGACATGATGTAGACAAAGTAAACTCAAGCAATATGATTAAACCCCATCTTTTTATCCTTAATGGCAACAATACAAATACATGTCATGTCCCTTTCTGTCACTGGGATTGAGCACCGCAAGATTGAACCCATCACAAAGCACCTCTCCCATTGCAAGATAAACCAATCTAGTTGGCCAAACAAAATAGATAAATCGGAGAGAAATACAAAGCTATAATAATCATGCATAAAAGAGTTCAGAGAAGACTCAAATATTTCTCATGAATAATCTGATCATAAACTCACAATTCATCGGATCCCAACAAACACACCGCAAAAGAATATTACATCGGATAGAACTCTAAGAACATCAAGGAGAACATGGTATTGAAGATCAAAGAGAGAGAGAAGAAGCCATCTAGCTACTAGCTATGGACTCATTGGTCTGTGGTAAACTACTCACACATCATCGGAAGGACAGCAAGGTTGATGAAGAAGCCCTCCGTGATCGATTCCCCCTCCGGCAGAGTACCGAAAAAGGCCTCCAGATGGGATCGCAGAAGAACAGAGGCTTGCGGCGGTGGAAAGGTTTTGTCTCTTGTCTCTCTGGTATATTGGAATATTTGGGAATTTATAGCGCTGGAATTAGGCCAGGAGGGGCTACGAGGGGCCCACAAGCCTGGGGGGCGCGCCCTCCGAGCTTGTGGCCCCCTCGTGGCTCCTCTGGTCTTGTCCCAAAGATTCGTGGGTCTCTTCTGGTCTAGAACAAATTAATCCAAAGTTTTTTTCTCGTTTGGACTCTTTTTGGTAATGATTTTCTGAAAAGACAAAAACAAGCAAAAAACAGCAACTGACACTGAGTTAGTAGGTTAGTCCCAAAAAATGATATATAATGGCATATAATTGCATGTAAAACATCCCAGATTGATACTATAATAGCATGGAACAATCAAAAATTATAGATATGTTGGAGACGTATCAGTGGGCGGCTGGAATAAGTGAGGGGGTCCCTGTGGGACCCACAAGCCCACCAGGCGCACCCAGGGGGGTGGCCGCACCCTGTGAGCTTGTGGCTCACAGGTGCACCCCCCCTGAGGTGTGTTCAGTGCCAAAAATTCTTAAATATTCAGAAAAAAATCATACTAAATTTTCAGGGCATTCTAAGAATTTTAATTTTTGGGACATTTTTTATTGCACGGATAATTCAGAAAACAGATTAACATGGCATTTTGCTTTATTAAACTATAAATAATAGAAAGCAAACTATGATTACAGAAAGTTGTGCTTACTAAATTCATCGACCACATGCTTTTCAAAAAGAATCCATTAATAAGGTTGATCAAGTCTTATTAACAAACTATTTCCGAATGGCATGAAACCAAAGAATCTTCGTATAACACTAAGTTACCTCAACGGGGATATGCATCTCCCCAACAATAAGAATTTCATATTTCTTTTTGACAGTAGGTATAGGAAATTTAAACCCTCCAATAGTGATTGCCGAAACCTTTTTAATACAATTGATACCATTCACTGAATTTTGTTTCCTCGGAAAATAAACCGTATGCTCATTACCATTGACATGAAAAGTAACCTTGCTTTTGTTGCAATCAATAACAGCCCCTGCCGTATTCAAAAAGGGTCTACCAAGGATAATCGACATGTTGTCGTCCTCGGGCATATCAAGTATAACAAAGTCTGTCAAGATAGTAACATTTGCAACTACAACGGGAACGTCCTCACAAATTCCAATAAGTATAGCAGTTGATTTATCAGCCATTTGCAAGGATATTTCAGTAGGTGTGAGCTTATTCAAATCAAGTTTTCTATATAAAGAGAAAGGCATAACACTAACACCGGCTCCTAAATCACATAAAGCAGTTTTAACATAACTTCTTTTAATGGAGCATGGCATAGTGGGTACTCCTGGATCTCCTAACTTCTTAGGTACTCCACCCTTAAAAGAATAATTTGCAAGCATGGTGGAAATTTCAGCTTCAGGTATCTTTCTTTTATTAGTGACAATATCTTTCATATATTTAGCATATGGAGGCATTTTCAACATATCAATCAAACGAGTGCGCAAAAAGACAGGTCTAAGCATTTCAACAAAGCGCTCAAAGTCTTCCTCATCCTTATTTCTAGATGGTCTAGTAGGAAAATGCATGGGTTCTTGAACCCATGGTTCTCTTTCTTTTCCATGTTTTCTAGCAATGAAATCACTTTTATCATACCTTTTATTCTGAGGAGGTGGGTTATCAAGATCAATAGCAGGTTCTGTTTCTACATCATTATCTGGTTGAGCATCATCATGAACATCATTATCATTATCATTGTCATTAGGTGGGTGTTCATCACCAGATTGTGCCTCAGCATCAGAAATAGAAATATCATTAGGATTCTCGGAAGGTTTCTCTATCACATGTTCATTACAAGCGGGCAAAGTTTTATCATTTTTCTTTTTCTTCTTAGATGAACTAGGTGCATCAATATTAATTCTTTGAGAATCTTGCTCAATTCTTTTAGGATGACCTTCAGGATACAGAGGCTCCTGAGTCATTCTAGCAGCATGATCATTCATTTTATTATTCATTTCATCAAGCAAATCATTTTGGGACTTAGCAATTTGTTCTAACTGAGTATGAACCATAGAAGCATGTTTACTTAAGCCTTTAACATCATTATCAGTTCTAAACATCAAATCACTCAAATGATCTATCATGACAGCATTTCGTTTCAATTGATTGCTAACATACATATTAAAGTGGTCCTACTTAATGATGTAATTATCAAATTCATACAGGCATTGGCTAGCAGATTTATTATAAGGAATATCACCTTCATCAAATCTAGTAAGAGAATTTACCTCTACTACCCATGTCGGGGTGTCGAGCCCATGTATTTCTTCAATAGGTGGTAAATTCTTAACATCTTCAGCTTTAATACCCTTTTCTTTCATAGATTTCTTAGCTTCTTGCATATCTTCTGGACTGAGGAATAGAATACCTCTCTTCTTCGGAGTTGGCTTATGTGGTGGTTCAGGAAGTGTCCAATCATCGGCATTCTTTAAAATGTTATTCAATAATTCTTAAGCCTGTCCAACAGTTCGTTCCCTGAAAACAGAACCAGCACAACTATCTAGGTAGTCCCTAGAAGCATCGGTTAGTCCATTATAAAAGATATCCAGTATTTCATTTTTCTCAAGAGGATGATCAGGCAAAGCATTAAGTAGTTGGAGAAGTCTCCCCCAAGCTTGAGGGAGATTCTCTTCTTCAATTTGCACAAAGTTAAATATTTCCTGTAAGGCAGCTTGTTTCTTATGAGCAGGAAAATATTTTTCAGAAAAGTAATATATCATATCCTGGGGACTACGCACACAACCAGGAGCAAGAGTATTAAACCATTTCTTAGCATCACCCTTTAGTGAGAAAGGAAACAACTTAAGAATATAGTAATAGCGATTTTTTTGCTCATGAGCAAATAGGGTGGTTATATCATTCAATTTAATAAGGTGTGACACAACAGTTTTAGTTTCATAACCATGAAAAGGATCAGATTCAACCAAAGTAATTAACTCAGGATCGACAGGGAATTCATAATCCTTATTAGTAACAAAGATAGGAGAGGTAGCAAACTTAGGATCATATTTCATTCTCTCCATCATAGACTTTTCTTTAAGCTTAGCCAGTAATTTTCTAACATCATCTCTATCATTACAAGCAAGAAATTCTCTAGCTATTTCTCCATCCAGAACATAACCATCAGGTATCTTAGGCATTTCAATTCTAGTAGGAGAGCTAGGAATAATAGGTGAATCATACTTTTTAGAAGTTTCATCAATTTCAGTATTCTCAGTTTCTTTAGCTCTAGCAATTTGTTCATCAAGAAATTCATCTAGTGGCACAGTATTATCAAGTATAGTACTAGCATCATCATAAATATCATTTATAGCAGAAGTAGTATCATCAATTACTTGCGACATATTAGAATGAATAGTAGGTGGTGGTGTCGCACGCCTACTCAAAACAGAAGGTGAATCAAGTGCAAAGTGTGATGGCAGTTCCTTACCTCCCCTCGTCTTAGAGGGAACGATCTTGGTCTTAGTGTCTTTCAGATTCTTCATAGTGATCAATAGATATAAATCCCAAGTGACTCAACAAATAGAGCTATGCTCCCCGGCAACGGCGCCAGAAAAAGGTCTTGATAACCCACAAGTATAGGGGATCGCGACACTCTTCGAGGGTAGTATTTCACCCAAATTTATTGATTCGACACAAGGGGAGCCAAAGAATATTTGTGAGTATTAGCAGTGGAGTTGTCAATTCAACCACACCTGGAGAACTAAATATCCGTAGCAAAGTGTTTAGTAGCATAGTAGTATGATAGTTTTGATAGCAGTAGTAACAGTAGCAATAGTAACAAAGCCGGTAACAGTAGCAATTTTGTAGTGATTGTAATAGCAGCAGCAACAGAGTAACTTAGCAAAAACCAATATGAGAAAAGCGTAGGCATTGGATCGGTGATGGATAATTGTGTTGGATGACATTTATCATATAACAGTCACAACCTAGAGCGATACACAATAGCTCCAATTCATCAATGTAATGTAGGCATGTAGTCCATATATAGTCATACGTGCTTATAGTAAGAACTTGCATGACATCTTTTGTCCTACCCTCCCGTGGCAGCAGGGTCCATAAGGAAATCTAAGGGATATTAAGGCCTCCTTTTAATAGAGAACCGGAACAAAGCATTAGCACTTAGTGAATACATGAACTCCTCAAACTACGGTAATCACCGGAAAGAATCCCAATTATTGTCACCTTGGGGGTATGCGGATCATAACAAGTAATAGGTGCATACAACTCTCAAGATAGGATCAAGAACACAGATATATTCATGAAAACATAAAGAGTTCAGATATGAAATCATGACACTCGGGCCCTAGTGACAAGCATTAAGCATAGCAAAGTCATAGCAACAACAATCTCAGAACATAGTGGATACTAGGGATCAAGCCCTAACAAAACTGACTCGATTACATGATGAATCTCATCCAACCCATCACCGTCTAGCAAGCCTACGAAGAAATTACTGACGCCCGGTGGTGAGCATCATGAAATTGGTGATGGAGGATGGTTGATGATGACGATGGCGTCGAATCCCCTCTCCGAAGCCCCAAACGGACTCCAGATCAGCCCTCCCGATAATGAACAGGAGGTGGCGGCGGCTCCGTATCGTAAAATGCTATGATTGTTTCTCTCTAATTTTTTTCTCCGCGAAGAGGTATATATAGCTTTGGAATTAGGTCAAACGGAGTTTCCAGGGGCCCACAAGCCCGTGGGGCGCGCCCCCTGGGCTTGTGGCCCCTGGGTGGCTCCCCTCGAGTAGATCTTTTCGCCCGTATTTTTTATATATTCTGAAATAATTCTCTAAATTTTCAGGTCCATCTGAGAACTTTTATTTCTGCACAAAAATAACACCATGGCAATTCTTCTGAAAACAGCGTCAGTCCGGGTTAGTTCCATTCAAATCATGCAAATTAGAGTCCAAAACAAGAGCAAAAGTATTTGGAAAAGTAGATACGTTTGGGACGTATCAGGCCCACAGGTGGCCGTCTGGCCTAATTCCAGTGCTATAAATTTTGTTTCCTCGAGAGAAAAAATAAGAGAAGAAGTTTCATCGCGTTTTACGATACGGAGCCAGCGTCACCTCCTGTTCTTCATCGGGAGGGCTGATCTGGAGTCCGTTCGGGGCTCTAGAGAGGGGGATTCGTCGCCATCGTCATCATCAACCATCCTCCATCACCAATTTCATGATGCTCACCACCGGGTGTGAGTAATTCCTCCGTAGGCTTGCTGGACGGTGATGGCTTGGATGAGATTTATCATGTAATCGAGTAAATTTTGTTAGGGCTTGATCCCTAGTATCCACTATGTTCTGAGATTGATGTTGCTATGACTTTGCTATGCTTAATGCTTGTCACTAGGGCCTGAGTGCCATGATTTCAGATCTGAACCCTTTATATTTTCATGAATATATTTGACTTCTTAATCCTATCTGCTAGTTATATGCACTTGTTATTGTTCTGATATGTAGACCCCAAAGTGACAATAGTTGGGATACTCTCCGGGGATGACTATAATTCGAGGAGTTCATGTATTCACCATGTGTCAATGCTTTGTTCCGGTTCTCTATTAAAAGGAGGGCTTAATATCCCTTAGTTTCCATATGGACCCCGCTACCACGGGAGGGTAGGACAAAAGATGTCATGCAAGTTCTTACTATAAGCATGTATGACTATATACGGAATACATGCCTACATTATATAGATGAATTGGAGCTATTGTGTATCGCTCTAGGTTGTGACTTTTACATGATGAATGTCATCCAACATAATTATCCATCACTGATCCAATACCTACGCTTTTCGCATATTGATCTTTGCTAAGTTACTACCATTGCTGCTGCTGTTACCATCACTACAAAACTGCTACTGTTACTGTTTCTGTTACTACTACTACTGTTACTATTGCTATCAAACTATCATACTACTATGCTACTAAACACTTTGCTGCAGATATTTAGTTCTTCAGGTGTGGTTGAATTGACAACTCAATTGCTAATACTCGTAAATATTCTTTGGCTCCCCTTGTGTCGAATCAATAAATTTGGGTGAAATACTACTCTCGAAGACTGTCGCGATTCCCTATACTTGTGGGTTATCAAGGGGCGGCCGTGCAGGGGTGGATCTCGCCGGCGGTTTTTGGATGCAGCGGTGCGGGCTCGCGCAGTTTGCTGCCCATGGTGGCTAAGTCGCCGGAGCACAGAGATAGGGAATGGTAGGTGGCGCCGCTGTAGGATCGAAAGTATGTCTAGAGGGGGGGTCATTAGACTACTTGACCAAATAAAAACCTAACCTTTTCCCAATTTTAAAAGCAGGCAGATTTTAGCAAGCATACAAGTCAAGCATCACCCTACACATGCAATTCCAAGAGTGTAGCAGCGGAAAGTAAACAATTGCATATGTAAGTAAAGGAGGGGATCGGAGAATTCAAACGCAATGAAGACACGGTGATTTTTGGCGTGGTTCCGATAGGTGGCGCTATCGTACGTCCATGTTGATGGAGACTTCAACCCACGGAGGGTAACGGTTGCGTGAGTCCACGGAGGGCTCCACCCACAAAGGGTCCACGAAGAAGCAACCTTGTCTATTCCATCATGGCTTACGTCCACGAAGGACTAGCCTCACTCGGGGTAGATCTTCACGAAGTAGGTGATCTCCTTGCCCTTACAAACTCCTTGGTTCAACTCCACATCATGTCGGAGGCTCCCAAGTGACACCTAACCAATCTAGGAGACACCACTCTCCAAAAGGTAATAGACGGTGTGTTGTTGATGAACTCCTTGCTCTTGTGCTTCAAATGATAGTCTCCCCAACACTCAAACAACTCCTCACAGATTTGGCTATGGTGGAAGAAGGATTTGAGTGGAAAGCAACTTGGGAAAGGCTAGAAATCAAGGTTCAAATGGTTGGATTGGAATGACTTGATCTCAACACATGAGTAGGTGGTTCTCTCTCAGAAAATGTATGGTGAAAGTGTAGGCACGTTCTGATGGCTCTCCTTACTGAGAAGGGAGTGGTGGAGGGGCATATATAGCCTCCACACAAAATCCAACCGTTACACACTTTTGACCCAACTCTGTGGCACCGATCAGAAATCTCGGTGGCACCGAACTGTGTAAAAGATATGAACGCTAGGAATCTCGGTGGGACCGACTGGAACAACTCGGATGGACCGAAGTGCAATGGTTAGGGCAAACCTCGTCTCGGTGGCACCGATTGCATCAACTCGGTAGGACTGAAGTGAAGCAATAAGGCAACAGAGAGTTGGCAAGCCATCTCGGTGAGACCTATTTGCAAAACTCGGTGGGACCGAAGTGAGTGCAAATGATTATATAGAGTTGGCAAGGCCATCTCGGTGAGACCGAGATCCATATCGGTGGATCCGATTTGTTAGGGTTTTGGCAGTGGCTAAGTTCAGATGAACTCGGTGGCTCCGGATAGAGAATTTCGGTGGGGCCGAGTTGGAATGTAGGTTTTGGACATATTTGGATAGAGAAAGTGGTTGAGGGTTTAGGAGTACTGTCACTAAGCACTTTAGCAAAAGGACCATTAAGCAACACCTCATCCCCTTTTAATAGTATTGGCTTTCCTATGGACTCAATGTGATCTTGGATCACTAAACCAAAAATGTAGAGTCTTGATCTTTTGCCAATCCTTGTCCTTAGCATTTTGAAGGGTCCACATCTCTAGTCCTTGCCATGCCAATCATTGAACATCCTGAAATATTTAACTTGAATGGACATTTGTTCAATGAGATATATGTTGTTATGAATTACCAAAACCACCAAGGGAGCAAATGTGCTTTCAATCTCCCCCTTTTTGGTAATTGATGACAACATATAGATCAAAGCTTCGACAAATGATTAAATGAATGGAATACATCATCGCTTTGAGAAGTATGTGATAAGCAAGAGCTCCCCCTAAATTTATGCATTATTAAAAATTTGCGTTTGAATGCAAATGCACAATCGATTAGGATCATGGGTCACTCTTCCATGTCACATACAACTTGGTGGAGCGCGCAAAATGATATGAGTGGAATAGTAAGCACGCATCACGAACACAAGTGAATGATCATACACGATAATGATAAGCATAAGCATCACATAGAGCATAGTATGATCAATCACAAAAGGTTGTAGCTCACAAGCATAACTCTCAAAGTATCTCACAGACGTAGTATCAAGCACACACATCAAAACAAAGTACCATAAAGCAAATAGTAGCAAACGAACTCGAGAAAAAAAGAGCAAAGCAAAGCAAGACTCTCTCTCTCTCTCTCTCGAAGCCTAAGATCTATACAAATTCTCCCCCTTTGGCAACAAGTACCAAAAAGCTCGAATAGGTATAGGACTAATACGGCACACTAGGCACGATCCTCAAAAGCTCCTGAAGGGGATCTCCGGCTGGCAGCTCCGGTGTGCGTAGACGGCATCGAGAGAAGTGCATCCGCGAAGGCTTCAACTGATGTCTGCTGGGCTGGTGGAGTGGAGACCGGAGGTGGCACTGTAGCAGCAGCAGCAGGTGCAGAGACGGTGGTCCTCGGATCCACAACTGGCACTGCAGCAGACCTGGCTGCCCTGGGCATTGTCTGGAATCTCTCCGTAGTGGGTCTGTCATCTCCACTGTCATCTGAAGCGGCTGCCCTGGCTGCATCAACATCGTCCTTCAGCTTCTCCACTATAGTCTGGACCTCAGTGATCTTGACATCTAGATCATGAATCTTCGTCTCGACTATCCGCTCTAAGCTAGCCTGGTTTTGGGTGAGGTTGGCCAGACTTTGCTCAATCCTCAGGGTGGCTTCTAGCAGATAAGTCATCTAGTCAGTCTTAGACTTGAGGTTGGCAATGGGAGCATTGGGAGCAGATGCCTCCTTGGCTGCTTTAGCTTCTGCGGCTACTCGGATCTTTTCTTGTGCTTGAGCAGAGGTGGGATGCGAAGGATCCATCACAATGACATTGTCCTCAAACTCTGGATGCAGTGGGAGATGCTCACGATCAAGAAGATAAGTGCTCGTTCCAACCTTGGAATTGATGAGCATCTGGATGTGTGGAGCATATCCGCGAGATCTCTTCTGGTCAGCAGTTGTCCTCTTGATGGTTTCAACAATCAAGCTCATCACCTTGAACTTCTGAGGTGTGTCAAAGAGGTGCAGCAAATTGATGGAGTGGCCACGTATCATCTTATCATCTCCTGACTTGGGCAACAGAGAGTACCGCAAGATAGTGTTTGTGGTGGCCAAACCAGGCAGCAGGTGCTTCACTGACCCTAGCTTGTGTGTCTCGATGTCCTTCTGTGGAATAGCTGTATACATGTTGGCCATGGAGTTGTGGTCCATCTTGAGCTTGGCATAAATATCTATGTCATCATCTTCTTCTTCTGGAGCATCAAGAAGAGTAGCCCACTCAGAGATGGTCGACTGGTACCTGGAACCCTCAATCAACCACACAATCCTGCCATCAGGATAGAAGTGAGCAGTGGAGTAGAATTGCATGATCATCTCAGCATTCCACTTTGTTAGCTTTTGTCCAACAAACTCATCAACACCAGCTATCCGGAAACTCTCATGAACATGGGGGAAATAATCCTCATTGGCATCAATGTACTTCCAATCCACCCATCTCATGTCGCTGACAATTGGCTTCTTATCAAGCAGAACTGTCTCATAGAAGTCTTGCTATTCTCTGGTCTGGAAGCGGTAATCACACTTTGTTCTCCTCCTCGCGGCATAAGGATCTGACAGTCTCCACTGACGCAGTCCTTTGTCCTTCCTTAGCATCATGTTCTCTGCTATTGGGTGTGCATTGTCATGGTCTGGAATCTTGGGCTTCAACTTCCTGAGCACTAGTGGCTCCTCATCAACATCAGCTTCAGGCACTGGGGCCTTCTTCTTCTCAGTTGCTGGAATATTTCTTGTGGATCTCTTTGGTGCTGAAATCTTTGGCTTGGACTTGGGGGCAGCAGTCCTTATAGCATCTGACATAAGTTTCTGAGACTTTGTAGGGGTGCATCAGCTGCTGGTTCCTCCTCTTCCTCCTCATCAATCATTATGGAGGGTTTGCCAATCACACGGGCAGTAGTTTTCCTAGCCCTCTTCTTCTTTCCTCTTGCAGCTGCATCAGTTGGTTCCTCAAGTGTAAATGTCATAGTTTCCTTCGGGACTTTCTTCACTACTGTCTTCTCTCTGGTTCTAGCAGTAGGTTTGGTGCTATACTCCTTTGCAAGCACAACTCTCTTTGTCTTTGATGCTGCTTCACTAGCAACAAAGTCCTCATCCTCACTATCTGAGGTTCTCTTCTTCCTGGTCCTTGTTGCAGCCTTTGGAAGATCTAGAGAGCTTCTCTCTCCCTCATAAAAGCTTTCTGCAGGACTAGAGCCTGCGTTGAGATCTGTGTGCTGCTTTGACATGTTCTGGCTATTGCTGGCATCAGACATCTTGCAAAGCTGATCCTGTGAATAGATGGGTATGGGCAGAGTAGATGAGTCATCACAAAAAGCAGAAGTTTTTCAAAAAAAATTGAGTTCAAATCTTAGTTTCAAGTTTTCACAGAAGGCATTTCGGATGGACCGAGTTTATCATCTCGGTGATACCGAAGTACTCAACATAAACTTTACACTCCATTTTGGTCAGACCGAGATGGGGTTCGGTGACTCCGAGATGCTAGGGTTTCACAGAGATTTTACTTTCGGTCTCACCGATTCGTACAACTCGGTGGCACCGAGACGTACTAGTGCTATGGCCTGGGGCCAAATCGGTGACTCCGAAAATTTCTAATCGGTCGGTCCGAGATGCGTTCGGCGGAAACTTAAACCTAAAAATTTTACTCGAATCTAATCTATGGACATTGGAGTGTAAAGGGAGTTCTCAATCTGTGGCAAGAATCATGGCAATCCAATCGTGCATTGAATCAGAAATTTGATCACGAAAGGGGTCGAATCTCACCCTAACTTGGTGGAGATCCTCTACGGCGGCAACGGCGGAGCAGATTGCCGTTGACGACGGCGGATTCAGGCAGCGAAGGCGCGCTGGAGACAAAGGCGACGATCCGGAGAACTGGGCGACGGCAGCAACGGGGTGCGGGAACGAGAGGGTTTGAGAAATTTGAACAGTTCGGGCCCGCGAGGTATATATACCCGTATGCTGTCGGTGGCTCCGAGTTGGACAACTTGGTGGCACCGATATGTGTAATTGCAAGCAGGTTAGCACATCGGTGGCGCCGAAATTGTTCAACTCGGTGACACCGAGATGAAAACCTAGATCAATCTAAATAATTTCGGTTGGACCGAGTTTGAGTGAATTGGTTCGGCCGAAATCATGTATAAGGTTTTGGAGGTTCAGCCCTTTCAGATCGGTGGCTCCGAGTGCTCCTCACCCGGAGGGTCCGAAAATGACTTGTTCAATTTTTGTGATGTAGCAAGAATAGAATTTGAGACAAGAAAGCATAGATAACTAGAGAAGGTACTTAGGCATTCTTGTACATCCACATGGCCAGAGAAACCATGACAATCAAAACAACAAATGGATGTCCTCGAATGAAGAAAACATGCAAACCAACATGCTCACACAATAAGATAGCAAATGAAATATGTGTCAAACATGCACAACCAATTCTAGCATCTATCAAGCAATGGCGATGACTAGGTCATCTATATATGAGTATATTGACTTAGGAGCCAAATGAGAACATTTGATCATAGGTCATACTCATCGTTTAAGCACAAGTGGGGTTGCCACTTTTTCATAAAGCATTGATGTGTTCACACCATTAGAGTTGCTTTAGCTCAATTGTTTAGAGCAAAGCTCCCCCTAGATGTGATATCCCCCCAAGGAGGGATGAACTAACCTTGGGTTTTGTCAATGATGACTTCATGTAGGTGTTGAAGATGTGGATGCTCAATGTTGATGTAGACCATCAAGAGTTGGGAGCAATCCTTTGGAGTTTTGTGCTTTCAATACCTACATGGGTTAGTCCCACACAAGGAACATACAAGGATATCCATAGACATAGAGTGAAATACACATATATGATGTCCATGAATCCATTAAATACCTTGTCCCTTGCCTTACCAACAAGAGGGTTTGTGACTCCATGAACTAGTGCAAAATGTGAAAGTTGGTTGCACAAGTTCTTGCCATAATGAATATGAGTGAAGTTTGTTGGCGGAGTCACCCTCAAGAACTCTCTAGTTCTTCTTCTTTTGGACCCACATCAACTTGATGGGAATCCTTGGAGTTGTAGTAGCACTTGATGAAGTAGAACTTGATGAAATCTTAGGAACCCACTTGACCAAGGCTTGAGGAGCTTCTTCAAATGAATCAATCTCTTCTTGAAGCTTGTCCTTGCCTTTTAGCTTGTGGTCTTGTGGTAGAAGATCTTCTTGAGCTTGTGTTCCCTTGAAGGAAGTAGGATCATACTTCTCTTGTTGAGGAACAAACTTTGTCTTGGGGTATTGATCTTCTTCCCACTCAACTCCATTGGCATTGAACTTTCGTTCAAAACCAACACCTTGGTTTTTCCGGTGCCTTCCTTGCTTGCGTACAATTTCCTCAAATTGCTTACTCCCGGCAAGACTCTTGTAGACACCTTTTTCTATAATTCCTTTCAATAGCATATTTTCTTGCTCAAGTGTAACTTGGCTAAGAGAATCATTAGTGGAATCAATAGAACTACTAGAAGCAACAGCATTGGATTTAGCATTGTTATTGTTACTACTAGAGGTAGAACCCTTTTTACCCTTGTTGCTAGTTTGCTTAGGTTTAACTTGGGGCATAAAGGTAGACAAGAGTAAACGTTTGGCAAGATATGAAGAACTCTTCTTTCAAAGATCGTCATTGATAGCTTTAAGAAGCTCATGCTCTTGCTCTAAATTTAGCTTCTCGAAGCGTAGCTTCTCATGAGTTCTTGGAAGTTCTCTATGATCCTCTTGAGTTGTTTCATGAGCTAACTTAAGAGCATTTAGTTCTTTAGTTAGACGCTCAATCTCCTTCATAGCATTGTCACTCGTTTCCTCTTGACTATCATGATTACTAGCATTGACTATCATGATTACTAGCATTTTCATTATAGCTCACATCACTAGCCTTATTAACAAGTAAATCATCATCACCAAGCAAATCATCTTCATCACTATTGAAATCAAGATACTCGGTGTGTGATACCTTGGGGCCTTTTGCCATGAAGCATCTTCCAATTCCTTCATTTGGTAAGTCAAATAGATCATGGGAGTTGGATGACACAAGAGCAAGTCCGGAACCACCTTCATTTTGACTATAGTCGGAGTTGGAGTGATAACTTCTCTCGGAGTGGTTGTAGGAGTCGAAGCCGGAAACCCATTCACCAACATGAGCTTGATGTATTCTTCTTGTGTAGCTCTTTGATGACTTGTCCTTCCTCTCCGAATCCTTGCTTCTTCAAGAGTGTCTTCGTTCATAACGATCATCTCTACTCCTTCTCTCCTTATGAGGTGATTTATCTCTTCTATGTCTTCCTCTTGGTGATTCGTCTCTTTTCTTGTAGGGAGCCGTACACTCATTGGAGTAGTGTTCGGGTTTTCCACAATTGTAGCAATTACGGTAACGACTTGATGATCTTCTCTCATAGTGTCTTAAGCTAGAGCTTCTTTCTTTCCCTTTGTTCTTGTAGAACTTGTTGAATCTTTTCACCATTAGGCTTATCTCTTCATTGGATACTAGCTTGTCACTTGGAGTTGTTGGAGCATCGGTTGAGGCCTTGTAAGCACCACTTGATTTGTTGTGTAGCTCCTCTTTGTCCTTGAGTGATATTTCATGAGAAACAATCCTTCCAATGACTTCCATGGGCTTGAGATCTTTGTAATTTGGCATCATTTGGATCAATGTGCAAACGGTATCATATTTTCCATCCAAAGCTCTAAGTATCTTCTTGATGATGAATTTGTTGGTCATCTCTTCACTTCCTAAGCCGGCAATCTCATTTGTGATGAGAGCAAGCCTAGAGTACATTTTTGCAACTCCTTCACCATCCTTCATCTTGAACTTGTCAAGTTGACTTTGAAGCACATCCAACTTAGATTCCTTGACGAACTCGGTACCCTCATGCATATCAACCAAAGTATCCCAAATTTCCTTTGCATTCTCGAGGCGGCTGATTTTGATGAATTCCTCGGGACACAAACCATTGAAGAGAATGTCACAAGCTTGAGCATTGTATTGCAACATCTTCAATTCTTCCGGGGTTGCTTCACGATCCGGTTCCTTGCCATCCTCAAAGAAATCACCTTGGAAGCCAACCCGAACAACAGCCCAAATGGCGGGGTTATGACCAAGAATATGCATTTTCATTTTATGTTTCCAACTAGCAAAGTTTGTACCATCAACATATGGACCTCTACGGTGATAGTTACCCTCACTAGACGCCATACTCTCCTAGGTTGTGAAACCAAGGCTATTATCACCAAACGATGGAAATCAAGGCTTACGGAGACCAAAGCTCTGATACCACTTATAGGATCGAAAGTATGTCTAGAGGGGGGGTGATTAGACTACTTGACCAAATAAAAATCTAACCTTTTCCCAATTTTAAAAGCAGGCAGATTTTAGCAAGCATACAAGTCAAGCATCACCCTACACATGCAATTCTAAGAGTGTAGCAGCGGAAAGTAAACAATTGCATATGTAAGTAAAGGAGGGGATCGGAGAATTCAAACGCAATGAAGACACGGTGATTTTTGGCGTGGTTCCGATAGGTGGCGCTATCGTACGTCCACGTTGATGGAGACTTCAACCCACGGAGGGTAACGGCTGCGTGAGTCCACGGAGGGCTCCACCCACAAAGGGTCCACGAAGAAACAACCTTGTCTATTCCATCAAGGCTTACGTCCACGAAGGACTAGCCTCACTCGGGGTAGATCTTCATGAAGTAGGCGATCTCCTTGCCCTTACAAACTCCTTGGTTCAACTCCACATCATGTCGGAGGCTCCCAAGTGACACCTAACCAATCTAGGAGACACCACTCTCCAAAAGGTAATAGACGGTGTGTATTTGATGAACTCCTTGCTCTTGTGCTTCAAATGATAGTCTCCCCAACACTCAAACAACTCCTCACAGATTTGGCTATGGTGGAAGAAGGATTTGAGTGGAAAGCAACTTGGGAAAGGCTAGAAATCAAGGTTCAAATGGTTGGATTGGAATGACTTGATCTCAACACATGAGTAGGTGGTTCTCTCTCAGAAAATGTATGGTGAAAGTCTAGGCACGTTCTGATGGCTCTCCTTACTGAGAAGGGAGTGGTGGAGGGGTATATATAGCCTCCACACAAAATCCAACCGTTACACACTTTTGACCCAACTCGGTGGCACCGATCAGAAATCTCGGTGGCACCGAACTGTGTAAAAGATATGAACGTTAGGAATCTTGGTGGGACCGACTGGAACAACTCGGATGGACCGAAGTGCAATGGTTAGGGCAAACCTCGTCTCGGTGGCACCGATTGCATCAACTCAGTAGGACCGAAGTGAAGCAATAAGGCAACAGAGAGTTGGCAAGCCATCTCGGTGAGACCGATTTGCAAAACTCGGTGGGACTGAAGTGAGTGCAAACAATTATAGAGAGTTGGCAAGGCCATCTCGGTGAGACCGAGATCCATATCGGTGGATCTGATTTGTTAGGGTTTTGGCAGTGGCTAAGTCCAGATGAACTCGGTGGCTCCGGATAGAGAATTTCGGTTGGGCCGAGTTGGAATGTAGGTTTTGGACATATTTGGATAGAGAAAGTGGTTGAGGGTTGATGACCCACAAGTATAGGGGATCAATCGTAGTCCTTTCGATAAGTAAGAGTGTCGAACCCAACGAGGAGCAGAAGGAAATGACAAGCGGTTTTCAGCAAGGTATTTTCTGCAAGCACTGAAATTATCGGTAACGAGTAGTTTGATAGCAAGATAATTTGTAACAAGTGATAAATAGCAATAGTAACAAAGAGTGCAGCAAGGTGGCCCAATCCTTTTTGTAGCAAAGGACAAGCCGGAACGATCTCTTATAATAAGCAACACGTTCTCGAGGACACATGGGAATTTCATCTAGTCACTTTCATCATGTTGGTTTGATTCGCGTTCGCTACTTTGATAATTTGATATGTGGGTGGACCGGTGCTTGGGTGCTGTTCTTACTTGAACAAGCCTCCCACTTATGATTACCCCCTCTCGCAAGCATCCGCAACTACGACAGAAGAATTAAGATAACTCTAACCATAGCATTAAACATGTGGATCCAAATCAGCCCCTTACGGAATAGCACATAAACTAGGGTTTAAGCTTCTGTCACTCTAGCAACCTATCATCTAATTACTACTCCACAATGCATTCCCTTAGGCCCAAAGATGGTGAAGTGTCATGTAGTCGACGTTCACATGACACCACTAAGAGAATAAACAACATACATATCAACAAAATATCGAACGAATACCAAATTCACATGATTACTTATGACAAGACTTCTCCCATGTCCTCAAGAACAAAAGTAACTACTCACAAATCATCATCATGCCCAAGATCAGAGGGGTATTAAATAGCATATTGGATCTGAACATATAATCTTCCACCAAATAAACCAACTAGCATCAACTACAAGATGTAATCAACACTACTAGCAACCCACAGGTACCAATATGAGGTTTTGAGACAAAGATTGAATACAAGAGATGAACTAGGGTTTGAGATGAGATGGTGCTGATGAAGATGTTGATGAAGATTGGCCCTCCCACGATGAGAGGGTTGCTGATGATGTCGATGGCGACGATTTCCCCCTCCCGGAGGGAAGTATCCCCGGCAGAATCTCTCCGCCGGAGAGCAAAATAGCTCCTGCCCAAGTTCCGCCTCGAGACGGCGGCGCAACGTCCCAAAAGTCTTCTCTATATTTTTTTTACGGCAAATGTGCTTATATACCAGAAAATGGGGGCCAAAGGAGGGCCAGGGGCCCCACGAGGTACCAGGACGCACCTGGGGGATGGCGTGCCCTGGTGCCTCGTGGGCACCTGGGTGGCCCCCTCTGGTACTTTTTGCTTCCAGTATTTTTTATTTATTCCAAAATAATTCTCCGTGAAATTTTAGCTCATTTGGAGATGTGCAGAATAGGTATCTTGACATAGCTTTTTCAGGTCCAGAATTCCAGTTGTCGGCATTCTCCCTCCTTGTGTGAATCTTGCATATTAAGAGAGAAAAGGCATTAGAATTGCTCCAAAAAGTGTTATAATGATTAAAAACACTATAAATAACAGTAGCAAAACATGATGCAACATGGACGTATCAACTCCCCCAAGCTTAGACCTCGCTTGTCCTCAAGCGAAAGCCGATATCGATAATCATGTCCACATGTTTAGAGAGAGAGGTGTCGATAAAAACAAAATACGGACATAGTAGCATCATGATCATTATTATAACAGCAATATTCATTATCATAAACTTCTCATGAGCAAGTAACAAGTCATTGCAACAATGAAGTATAAGGCATAAACTTTCTTGAAAACTAACAAACTATGTTCTCAGTCAACAATGCAATTGCAATTCATCATAGTTTCAGGAAGGGTCTCATGTAGGAGCTTTTTAGCAAGTTCACATACTCAACCATCATTTAGTCTTCTATGATTGCTAACACTCACGACATATATATGGAGCAAAAAATTCCAGCCAGACACATAGAAAGATAGGGGCTTATAATTTCGCCTCCCAACTTATTCACCTCAAGGGTGATGTCAACAATAATAACTCATGATCACTCATATCCAACTGGATATATGTGCCTAGATCTTTCCCCACCACATGATGCTTGCAAAAGAGAAAAATAAAAAGGAATAGAGGAGAACACTATTGACTCTTGCATAAAAAGTAAATACATAAAAGTAAAAGATAGGCCCTTCGCAGAGGGAAGCAGAGGTTGTCATGCGCTTTTTATTGTTGAATGCACAAGCTCTTAATGCAAAGGAACGTCACTTTATATTGCCCCTTATGATAGCAACCTTTATTATGAAGTCCGTCGCTTTTATTTCTTTGCCATCACAAGTTCGTACAAAGCTTATTTTCCCTTACAATAAAAGTTTCATACATATTTAGAGGCAATTTTTATTGCTTTTTGCACCGATGACAACTTACTTGAAGGATCTTATTCAATCCATAGGTAGATATAGTGGACTCTCATGACATGAAACTGGGTTTAAGGGTTTTGGATGCACAAGTAGTATCTCTACTTGGTGTGGATTTTTGGCTAGCAAAGATATTGAGCAAGCACCACATGTTGGAGGATCTATAACAATATAACTTCTATGTGAATATAAGCAAACATAATTCATTACATTGTCTTCCTTGTCCAACGTCAACAATTTGGCATAAAATACTTAATGGGGGCTCACAATCATAAAAGATGTCCAAGATGGTATATTTGCAAGTGAATCTTCTCTTCCCTTATTAATTCTTTCATGAATTGCATCATTGACTAATACTATGTTTGTTAACTTCCAATAAATTTTACCACTTATACTTTTCTTTATGTAATGTCATTACTTTACATAAGATTAGCATATGATCTTTTTCATTATTTTCATTGCTAGGATTGAAACATAAAAGTAAAGAAGCAAAGACTCAAACTACTCTTTATTATATAACTCTCAACTCGATTACATAGATAGATGGATCACGAAACTAACACTCGAAAATAGATCATACTAAACTTTTAATCAACTAGATCACAAAATAACTAAGGATCGAACTAAAAGTAGGTAAAGATAATAAAAGTGATGGTGATACGATACCGGGGCACCTCCCCCAAGCTTGGCACAAGCCAAGGGGAGTGCCCATACCCATGTGCTCAAGTCTCCTTCTTCGGTGATGGCGGTGATGGTGAAGTGGCAAGCTTGTCCAGCTTTTGTTTGAGGATGAAATTTTCCTCCCTCAAATCATCGACTTCTTGCTCAAGCTTCAATACCTTTTTACATAATGCCTCCTTGCTTTCCTGCAGAAAACGGGATGGGATAAATTGGATCTTAGATTTTTTTACTGTGTTTGGGAGGCTCGACTTCTTGAACTCCACATGCATATCTCCTGGTTGAGGTAGAGGGGCATCGTCTTCATCCGAACTCGCGCCTTCTATCCCCTTTATGTTGGCCTCTTGCTCCTCCTCCTCGGACCATCCATAGGGATCTATATCCCCATAGACCTTTGGATTTGCAACATAGTGTGATACGAAGCTCTCCCCATCTGAATCTTGAGACGACATACTTTCGGATCTTCCAGGAAAATAGCACGAAACAAGAACAGAGGAGATTTCTACGATACGGTGGTCAAAACATACGGGGGTATATATAAAGATTTTTTATCTTGCAAAACAAGTAACCCAGAAGAAAAACGGAGTCGGGAAGGCTCACGTGGGGCCCACGAGGTACCAGGGCGCGCCTGGGGGGTGGCGCGCCCTGGTGCCTCGTGGGCACCAGGTGGGTCCCCCCGGCTATTTCTTATTTTTGTATTTTTCTAAATATTCCAAAACAGACATAAAATATTTTTATGGAATTTTTGGAGTCGGTTTACTTACCGTATCACATACCTCTTCCTTTTGAGGGTTCTGGAGTGTTCCGGAAGGTCTCTCTTATGTATTCCTCCGGTGTAATTGTTTCAATAATATTGGTTTCAACATTAATGGGGGTACCAGAAATATAATGCTTAATCCTTTGACCATTCACCACTCTCGGATTAGTGCCTTCAGAGTTGTTTATTTTTTATGGCTCCGGAGCGATAAACTTCTTCGATAATATACGGTCCTTCCCATTTAGAGAGAAGTTTTCCTGCATAGAATCTCAAACGAGAGTTGTACAATAGAACTTGCTCACCCACTTTGAATTCCCGTTTTTGAATTCTTCTATCATGCCATCTTTTAACTTTTTCTTTAAACAATTTCGCATTTTCATAGGCTTGGGTTATCCATTCATCTAATGAGCTAATATCAAATAACCACTTTTCACTGGCAAGTTTAAAGTCATAATTGAGTTCTTTAATTGCCCAATATGCTTTATGTTCTAACTCAAGAGGCAAATGACATGCTTTTCCATAAACCATTTTATAAGGAGACATACCCATAGGATTTTTATAAGCAGTTCTATAAGCCCGAAGTGCATCGTCAAGTTTCTTAGACCAATTCTTTCTAGATCTATTGACGGTCTTTTGCAAAATTAATTTTATTTCCCTATTGCTCAATTCTACTTGACCACTAGATTGAGGGTGATAGGGAGATGCAATTCTATGGTTGACATCATATTTAGCAAGCAATTTACGGAATGCACCATGAATAAAATGTGAACCACCATCAGTCATTAAATATCTAGGGACTCCAAACCTTGGGAAAATAACTTCTTTAAGCATTTTAATAGAAGTGTTATGATCAGCACTACTAGTTGGAATAGCTTCTACCCACTTAGTAACGTAATCAACAACAACTAAAATATGAGTATACCCGTTGGATTTAGGAAAAAGTCCCATATAATCAAATCCCCAAACATCAAACGGTTCAATAGCAAGTGAATAATTCATAGGCATTTCCTGACGTCTACCAACATTACCAATTCTTTGACATTCATCACAAGATAAGACAAACTTACGAGCATCCTTGAAAAGAGTAGGCCAATAAAAACCAGATTGCAGTACCTTATGTGCAGTTCTGTCTCCCGCATGGTGTCCTCCGTAAGCCTCGGAATGACACTTCCGTAGGATTTGTTCATGTTCATGCTCAGGTATACAACGCCTAATAATACCATCTACTCCTTCTTTATAAAGATGTGGGTCATCCCAGAAGTAATGTCTTAAATCATAGAAGAACTTTTTCTTTTGTTGGTATGTGAAACTAGGTGGTATATATTTAGCAACAATAAAATTAGCATAGTCTGCATACCAAGGAGTATTCCGAGAAGCATTTATGACAGCTAATTGTTCATCAGGAAAGTCATCATTAATAGGAAGTGGGTCATCAAGAACATTTTCCATTCTAGACAAATTATCTGCTACGGGATTCTCAACTCCCTTTCTATCAGTAATATGCAAGTCAAATTCTTGTAGCAATAAAACCCACCTAATGAGTCTAGGTTTAGCATCTTTCTTTTCCATAAGATATTTAATAGCAGCATGATCAGTGTGAACGGTTACTGTAACACCCCAAAAATTTGACCATATTTTATTAATTAAAATTTTGGCAGGAGACTAATTTTTTGGTTTCTAGATCAGATATTGATTTCAAAATCACTCTTTTAGTCGGAGTTATGGAGTTTTCCCTCCTGATAGAAACCTTTCAAAAATATTTTTGGATTTGAGTATATACTCAAGGGCATTTCATTGTCATTATATATGATCAGTGGAAATATTTCTATAATTATTTTTCCTACGCTTTACTTCTTTAAAATGGTTTCTCATATTTTTAGAGCCTCATTTTGCACTACAACCATTTAGTAACTTCACTTAAAAATTCTACAAAAATTTGTAGAAGACATGTGAGGTTCCTACATCATTTTTATGCAAGGAAACAGCCTTGTGTTTTGGAAAATTTGAGCAAACCATCCTCATATTCATTCTGGTTCAGTTTGGAAGTTTCTACTACAACCCCATTTTATCGTGCCCTATTGCCCATGAGTTTTCTCCTGCTTTTAGTAAACCCTACCAAAATCTTAAGTCCAGGAGATCAGACCCATTAGAAGATTTTAAGAACATGCAATAATAGCCTTTCTTTTCTGTCCAGATTTGGTTTTCTCAAAAACTTGCACTAGGAAGTTTCTGCTTTGGCCAAGATAACCTTGCCATATTCTGGTGGATCTAAAGAGACTTTGATCTGGAAATTTTGGTTACTAGCAAAACTTTCTGGATGCCCTTAGCATTTTGTCGAGCAGCTTGAGTGCATGAACTGTTTTGACACTCTCCTAGTTTTGCATTAGGGACTAGCTTGTCTGGCTGTATCACCTTGTCCTCTAGCCTTGCCTTGGCCAACAATCCACCCATGTAGATCCCCGTGGGCAGAGGAGTCCCCTGGCAGGCATTGGCATTTTGCCGAGCACTTCGCGTGCGTGCTCTGGGCGCGAGCAGAACGCGCGTTTTGCACGTGCGTGCGCCCGAGTCGCCGCGTCCCGCTGCCGTCTCCCCGCGCTCGTCCTGATCCATTCCCGCTCGCAGCCAACGCGCCCCGACCCCCTCTCTCATCGCAGAGCCGCCCTGGCCACCTCCTGGAGCCCCGCAGTGCCGCCGTCAGGTCGGCCATGGCAACTAGCGGACGACCGCAGCCTTGGCAGCGCCGCCCAAGCCACACGCGCTCGCCAGCTCGCCCTCGTGAGCAGCAGGGAGATCGTTTGGTAGCGCCGACCAACGCCAGTCGCCGCCACGTCGCCTCCGACGACAGTAGTGAGCAGGCCGGCGATCTTATCCCCCGGCCGCCGCCGTTCTTATCCTTGGAGCCACGAACCGACCTCGCTGCCTATATATAGGAACCCCGAGCTCGTTGGGACTGCACGCTCATTCCTAGTGAGCCCCCGAGAGCAACCAGAGAGACCAGATAGGGCCGTTCTCCTCGTCTCCGGTCAGTTCGGCCGCCGCCGTCTCCGGCTAAATTCGAGGCCACCCAAGCCCCATACTCCTCTCCGGCGCATGGAATGGGTATCCTCTGCCTCCCCGAGGCCCTTCCCCTATTGGATGGAGCTCGAGAGCCACCAGAGGTGAAACCCCCTCCTTGGCCGAAAGCCCCTCCCGCCATGGTTGAGGCCCTACTCAACCTAGGGCTTCCCAGCTCTCTCCGCCACTTCCATCCGATGCGTATCATCTCTCTGATCACGTGGATAGGTAGGGCGTCGAGAGCAATACCCCCTAGCTCCGGCAATCGCCGGCGGAGCTCGCCCTCTGCCTCTGCCCAGAGCGCGCGGAGGGTAGGAGATAAACCTGACAGCGCGGGCCCCTCCTGTCAGCGACCCTATCCCCACCGCAAGCTAACTTAAGTGGAGGCGTAAAGCTTCAGGTACGCCTTCTCTCTGCCGGAAGCGTATTCTGTCCGAACCGTTTTCCCTTTTCTGTTTTTATTTAAAAACAGATTTGACCTGATCTTTGACTGGCTATAACTTTTAATATACAACTCCATTTGACTTGATTCTTTTTCTGTTGATTCTCAAATTTTGTCTAATTTATTTTCATATTTATTTGAAAATTTTCCAAGACAACTTTTTGGCACTGTTTTGAATTGCGTGTTAATTCAATACTTTTCAAAATAGGAATTGGAAGGAGAAGAAAAATTTCAAAGATTTGGAGTGCTCATTGCCTCTCTACACATGGAAGGCAAGCATTCTGAAACTTGGCATAATAAATGTTGTGTGTTGTGTGATGTGAATTACAACACCACATTGACACGAAATATTCGTTATTTTATGTGATGATATGATCATGCTCATGAGTGCATGATGAAGATTCCTTGCTGTTGGAATTGATATTCTTGTGATAGTAATCACCCTCATCTACCCTTCATGCCTGCCGGAAGGAATCCGGGGAAGTCTCGGTCTTGAGTAGACACGAGCTTGTTACTGATATTTCGTGAGATGAATATATTCAGTAAGGCATGGTGAGGTATGATGAGTCGTGATTCTGTCTGTTGGTATGGAATATATTTGTTATGCTAATCATGCAGGAAACACATAAACCTCCTGAGTCAACCGTAGATCGAGTCTTGTTCCAGTAACCCCCATACTTGTTCCGTACTACCACTTGTCCCTGCCGCAGGTAGGGTACGGTTCAGTAAGTTGTCAACCCCTTTCTCAGCACACACCGTACAGAGAGGCCATAGTGAAAGATACCAGTGGCCACTGGTAGGCATGTCACTTGGTCCGGGGGCATGGGTGTTTCCGGTTGGACCGAGAGGGGGGCACCCCTTAGAGCGCGCGAGTATAAATTCGATCCCATGCTAATCGAGGTTGGAGCCTCCCCACTTAGAGTTTTGCTTAACAAGTGTCATGGGTGATTCCAGACATCGGTAAGTTAAGCTGGTGTGTGCGGGTCAGGTGTGTTTTCAATTAAAAGACCGTAAGCGGAATTAGTCCCGGTGGACTAAAGGAATCCGTTACTTGTGGGTAAAGAGTACACCCTCTGCAGAGTTTATATCTATTCGAATAGCCGTGTCCGCGGTTAAGGACTACAGTCTGGGATGGGTCAAGTGTCGGTCTTAGTGTCGGTCTTCGGAGGAAAGCTTCTAAACCGGAACATTGATCATGACATGTGACAAATGATAATTATGATTATTATTATTGTGGACTAACCATTTATATTATTTGAATTATTGAGTATCCCTGGGATGGTTCTACCTCCTGGATATTCATTGTGATTATTCTCATATAAGCCCTTTATGTGGTGTCGCTCAGACGCCCGACTGTGGCATGCTTGTTATTTATTTTTCTTATAAGCCCTTTATGTGGTGTCGCTCAGACGCCCGACTGTGGCATGCCTGTTATTTATTTTTCCTTATAAGCCCTTTATGTGGTGTCGCCCAGACGCCCGACTGAGGCATGCTTTATATTTTTATCCTTTCGGGGCGTCGCATTCAGACACTCGATCAGTTTATCTGATTTTTATTCTCTGGTTGCTTATTCCTGTTTAATATGAATGACCTGCTTGTGTGCATCATAAATTTTATTTCATGACTAACTAAGTGATCATTGAATATTTCAGTGCATGATTATCATCTGTTATATTATGCTTGTGTTCATAATGTTTGCGAGTACATTCAAAGTACTCACTGGCTTGTCCCTGGCTATTGTCTTGGCCAGATTTCTTGCTTGGAGAGGAGCGCAACGACGACAGCCCGGAACCTAGGCAACGATGATAGCAGCCTCGCGAAGATAGGAGTTATCCAGGTCAGCTGTTCCTGTGGGAAATGGAGTCCCATAGACGCTGATGAACCGCAAACCGCTTCCGCCATCAACCATTAGAAACCTGTTGTTGTACTCATAGACCACAATGGTTTTGTACTTCAGACTTTGTATTTTTGCTTGGGATTTCTGTATCAAGATTGTGTCTCATCAGCTAACAGTAATCCTAGGGCTGGTGAGCACAAGGGCCATTTACTGGGAAATTAATATCCTGGAAAACCGGTCCTGACAGTTACTTTAGAATCAACTATGTAGGATCTGAATTTATCACATGCAAACACAACTGCTAGAAATTCTTTCTCAGTAGTAGCATAATTTCTTTGGGCACTGTCCAAAGTTTTACTAGCATAATGGATAACATTTAATTTCTTATCAACTCTCTGTCCTAGAACAGCACCAACAGCATAATCACTAGCATCACACATAATTTCAAAAGGCAAGTTCCAATCAGGTGGTTGAACAATAGGTGCAGTGGTTAAGGCTTTCTTAAGTGTTTCAAAGGCTTCTAGACAATCATCATCGAAAACAAATGGAACATCTTTTTGCAAAAGATTGGTAAGAGGCCTAGAAATTTTAGAGAAGTCTTTAATAAATCTCCTATAGAAACCAGCATGACCAAGGAAACTTCTTATACCTTTGATATCTTTAGGACATGGCATTTTCTCAATAGCATCAACCTTAGCTTTATCAACTTCAATACCTCTCTCAGAAATTTTATCCCCCAAGACAATACCTTCATTCACCATAAAGTGGCACTTCTCCCAATTCAAGACAAGATTAGTTTCTTCACATCTTTGCAAAACTCGATCAAGGTTGCTTCAGCAATCATCAAAAGAAGTTCCGTAAACGGAGAAATCATCCATGAAAACCTCAACAATCTTTTCACAAAAGTTAGAGAATATAGCAGTCATACATCTTTGAAAGGTAGCAGTTGCATTGCATAAACCAAAAGGCATACGTCTATAAGCATAAGTTCCAAACCGACAAGTAAAGGTGGTTTTCTCTTGATCAGATTGTGCTACGGGTATTTCAGAAAAACCAGAATAACCATCTAGGAAACAAAAGTGTGTATGCTTAGACAATCTTTCTAATTTTTGACCAATGAAAGGTAAGGGGTAATGATCTTTTCTTGTAGCTTTGTTTAATTTTCTAAAATAAATTACCATCCTATAACCATTTACAATTCTTTGTGGAATGAGTTCATTTCTATCATTAGGAACAATGGTAATACCCCCTTTCTTAGGGACACAATGAACGGGACTTACCCATCTACTATCAGCTATGGGATAGATTATACCTGCTTCCAGAAGTTTTAATATTTCAGTTCTTACCACCTCTTTCATCTTAGGATTTAATCGTCGCTGGTGGTCAACAACTGGTTTAGCATCAGGCTCCATACTAATTTTGTGCTGACATAGAGTGGGACTGATGCCCTTAAGATCATCAAGAGTATATCCAATAGCAGCTCGGTGCTTCCTCAGAGTTTTTAGTAATCTCTTTTCTTCATGCGCTGAAAGGTTAGCACTAATAATAACAGGATATATCTTCTTTTCATCAAGGTAAGCATATTTCAATGTATCAGGCAATTGCTTCAATTCAAACACAGGATCACGCTTAGGTGGAGGAGGGCCTCCAAGAGTTTCAACAGGCAAATTGTGTTTAAGGATAGGTGGTTGATCAAAGAACATCTTATCTATTCCATTTCTTTCATTCATATGCATATCATTCTCATGGTCTAGCAAATATTGTTCTAACGGATCAGTAGGAGGTACGGCAATAGAAGCAAGACCAATAATTTCATCTTTACTAGGCAATTCTTTATCATGAGGTTGTCTACGGAACTTGGAGAAATTAAACTCATGAGATGTATCACCAAACTTAACTCGAACCTTTTCTTTAACACAATCAATTTCAGCATTAACAGTATTCAAGAAGGGTCTATCAAATATAATGGGACAAAAATTATCTTGTTGTGAGCCAAGTACTAAGAAATCAGTAGGGTATTTCATTTTGCCACACAAGACTTCAACATCTCTAACAATCCCAAGCGGTGTAATAGTATCTCTATTCGCAAGCTTAATAGTAACATCAATGTCTTCAATCTCAACAGGTGCAATATCATGCATTACTTCTTGATATAAAGAAAATGGAATAGCACTCACACTAGCACCCATATCACACAAACCGTGATAGCAATGATCTCCAATCTTAACAGAAATAACAGGCATGCCAACTACAGGCTTGTTCTTATCTAACATATCTCGTTCATTTCTAACAGGTTTAGCAATTCTAACAGCCTCCTCACAAAAGTAAATAACATGCCCATCTATATTATCGACTAAGAGATCTTTAACCATAGCAACATCAGGTTCAACTTTAGTTTGTTCAGAGGGTCTAGGTGCTCTAATATTACTTTTGTTAACCACAGTTGAAGCTTTAGCATATTCCTTAATCCTAACAGGAAAAGGTGGTTTCTCAATATAAGCAGTAGGCACAACTGGATCAACATGGTAAACCATTGTTTCTTCTTTAACACTAACAGGTTCGTCAATCTTTTCTTTAACAGGGGGGTGATATTTAAACCACTTCTCCTTAGGGAGATCAACATGAGTAGCAAATGATTCACAAAAGGAAGCTACTATCTCAGAGTCAAGTCCATATTTAGTGCTAAACTTATGAAAGGCATCGGTAGCCATAAAAGATTTAACACAATCGAACTCAAGTATTATACCTGACTCATTACCTTTGTCGAGTTCCCAATCTTCAGAGTTGCGTTTAATTATTTCCAGAAGATCCCATCTGAATTTAATAGTTTTCTTCATAAAGGAGCCAGTCGAAGAAGAATCGAGCGTAGTTTGATTATCATGAGAAAGCCAAGCATAAAAATTCTGTAAGATAATTTCTTTTGAGAGCTCATGATTGGGGCATGTGTACATCATGTACTTAAGCCTCCCCCAAGCTTGAGCGATGCTTTCTCCTTCACGAGGCCAAAAATTATATATATAATTCCGATCATGATGAACCAAATGCATAGGATAAAATTTCTGATGGAATTCTAGTTTCAATCGGTTCCAGTCCCATGTATCAGTATCATCACATAGCCTATACCACATTAATGCTTTTCCCTCCAAAGATAAATGGAATACTTTCTTCTTAACTCCATCTCCGGATAAACCTGCAAGCTTAAACAATCCACAAATTTCATCCACATAGATTAAGTGCATATCAGGGTGTATTGTTCCATCTCCTGCATAAGGATTAGCTAGCAGTTTCTCTATCATACCTGAAGGAATTTCATATTCAATATTTTCAGTAGGTGCAGTAGGTTGAGGAGCAACTCTTGGTGTTTCCGGTCGAGGTGAAGATACCCCGAACAAACCCCTCAAAGGATTACTTTCCATAGTGACAAGTGACAGTAAATTTCAACATGTAATATAAATGTTTCCTTACCAAATTCCACTCACCAAAGGCGCTTCACTCCCCGGCAACGGCGCCAGAAAAGATTCTTGATGACCCACAAGTATAGGGGATCAATCGTAGTCCTTTCGATAAGTAAGAGTGTTGAACCCAACGAGGAGCAGAAGGAAATGACAAGCGGTTTTCAGCAAGGTATTTTCTGCAAGCACTGAAATTATCGGTAACGAGTAGTTTGATAGCAAGATAATTTGTAACAACTGATAAATAGCAATAGTAACAAAGAGTGCAGCAAGGTGGCCCAATCCTTTTTGTAGCAAAGGACAAGCCGGAACGATCTCTTATAATAAGCAACACGTTCTCGAGGACACATGTGAATTTCATCTAGTCACTTTCATCATGTTGGTTTGATTCGCGTTCGCTACTTTGATAATTTGATATGTGGGTGGACCGGTGCTTGGGTGTTGTTCTTACTTGAACAAGCCTCCCACTTATGATTACCCCCTCTTGCAAGCATCCGCAACTACGAAAGAAGAATTAAGATAACTCTAACCATAGAATTAAACATGTGGATCCAAATCAGCCCCTTACGGAATAGCGCATAAACTAGGGTTTAAGCTTCTGTCACTCTAGAAACCCATCATCTAATTACTACTCCACAATGCATTCCCTTAGGCCCAAAGATGGTGAAGTGTCATGTAGTCGACGTTCACATGACACCACTAAGAGAATCAACAACATACATATCATCAAAATATTGAACGAATACCAAATTCACATGATTACTTACGACAAGACTTCTCCCATGTCCTCAAGAACAAAAGTAACTACTCACAAATCATCATCATGCCCAAGATCAGAGGGGTATTAAATAGCATATTGGATCTGAACATATAATCTTCCACCAAATAAACCAACTAGCATCAACTACAAGATGTAATCAACACTACTAGCAACCCACAGGTACCAATATGAGGTTTTGAGACAAAGATTGAATACAAGAGATGAACTAGGGTTTGAGATGAGATGGTGCTGGTGAAGATGTTGATGAAGATTGGCCCTCCCACGATGAGAGGGTTGCTGATGATGTCGATGGCGACGATTTCCCCCTCCCAGAGGGAAGTATCCCCGGCAGAATCTCTTCGCCGAAGAGCAAAATAGCTCCTGCCCAAGTTCCGCCTCGAGACGGCGGCGCAACGTCCCAAAAGTCTTCTCTATATTTTTTAGGGCAACTGTGCTTATATACCAGAAAATGGGGGCCAGAGGAGGGCCAGGGGCCCCACGAGGTACCAGGGCGCGCTTGGGGGGGTGGCGCGCCCTGGTGCCTCATGGGCACCTGGGTGGCCCCCTCTGGTACTTTTTGCTTCTAGTATTTTTTATTTATTCCAAAATAACTCTCCGTGAAATTTCAGCTCATTTGGAGATGTGCAGAATAGGTATCTTGACATAGCTTTTTCAGGTCCAGAATTCCAGCTGTCGGCATTCTCCCTCCTTGTGTGAATCTTGCATATTAAGAGAGAAAAGGCATTAGAATTGCTCCAAAAAAGTGTTATAATGATTAAAAACACTATAAATAACAGTAGCAAAACATGATGCAAAATGGACGTATCAAGGGTTTAGGAGTACTGTCACTAAGCACTTGAGCAAAAGGACCATTAAGCAACACCTCATCCCCTTTTAATAGTATTGGCTTTCCTATGGACTCAATGTGATCTTGGATCACTAAACTAAAAATGTAGAGTCTTGAGCTTTTGCCAATCCTTGTCCTTAGCATTTTGAAGGGCCCACATCTCTAGTCCTTGCCATGCCAATCATTGAACATCCTGAAATCTTTAACTTGAATGGACATTAGTTCAATGAGATATATGTTGTTATGAATTACCAAAACCACCAAGGGAGCAAATGTGCTTTCAATCTCCCCCTTTTTGGTAATTGATGACAACATATAGATCAAAGCTTCGACAAATGATTAAATGAATGGAATACATCGTCGCTTTGAGAAGTATGTGATAAGCAAGAGCTCCCCCTAAATTTGTGCATTATTAAAAATTTGCGTTTGAATGCAAATGCACAATTGATTAGGATCATGGGTCACTCTTCCATGTCACATACAACTTGGTGGAGCGCGCAAAATGATATGAGTGGAATAGTAAGCACGCATCACCAACACAAGTGAATGATCATACACGATAATGATAAGCATAAGCATCACATAGAGCATAGTATGATCAATCACAAAAGGTAGTAGCTCACAAGCATAACTCTGAAAGTATCTCACAGACGTAGTATCAAGCACACACATCAAAACAAAGTACCATAAAGCAAATAGTAGCAAATGAACTCGAGAAAAAACGAGCAAAGCAAAGCAAGACTCTCTCTCTCTCGAAGCCTAAGATCTATACAAATTCTCCCCTTTGGCAACAAGTACCAAAAAGCTCGAATAGGTATAGGACTAATACGACACTCTAGGCACGATCCTCGAAAGCTCCTGAAGGGGATCTCCGGCTGGCAGCTCCGGTGTGCGTAGACGGCGTCGAGAGAAGTGCATCCGCGAAGGCTTCAGCTGATGTCTGCTGGGCTAGTGGAGTGGAGACCGGAGGTGGCACTGTAGCAGCAGCAGCAGGTGCAGAGACGGTGGTCCTCGGATCCACAACTGGCACTGCAGCAGACCTGGCTGCCCTGGGCACTATCTGGAATCTCTCCGTAGTGGGTCTGTCATCTCCACTGTCATCTGAAGCGGCTGCCCTGGCTGCATCAACATCGTCCTTCAGCTTCTCCACTATAGTCTGGACCTCAGTGATCTTGACATCTAGATCATGAATCTTCGTCTCGACTATCCGCTCTAAGCTAGCCTGGTTTTGGGTGAGGTTGGCCAGACTTTGCTCAATCCTCAGGGTGGCTTCTAGCAGATAAGTCATCTAGTCAGTCTTAGACTTGAGGTTGGCAATGGGAGCATTGGGAGCAGATGCCTCCTTGGCTGCTTTAGCTTCTGCGGCTACTCGGATCTTTTCTTGTGCTTGAGCAGAGGTGGGATGCGAAGGATCCATCACAATGACATTGTCCTCAAACTCTGGACGTAGTGGGAGATGCTCACGATCAAGAAGATAAGTGCTCGTTCCAACCTTGGAATTGATGTGCATCTGGATGTGTGGAGCATATCCGCGAGATCTCTTCTGATCAGCAACTGTCCTCTTGATGGTTTCAACAATCAAGCTCATCACCTTGAACTTCTGAGGTGTGTCAAAGAGGTGCAGCAAATTGATGGAGTGGCCACGTATCATCTTATCATCTCCTGACTTGGGCAACAGAGTGTACCGCAAGATAGTGTTTGTGGTGGCCAAACCAGGCAGCAGGTGCTTCACTGACCCTAGCTTGTGTGTCTTGATGTCCTTCTGTGGAATAGCTGTATACATGTTGGCCATGGAGTTGTGGTCCATCTTGAGCTTGGCATAAATATCTATATCATCATCTTCTTCTTCTGGAGCACCAAGAAGAGTAGCCCACTCAGAGATGGTCGACTGGTACCTGGAACCCTCAGTCATCCACACAATCCTGCCATCAGGATAGAAGTAAGCAGTGGAGTAGAATTGCATGATCATATCATCATTCCACTTTGTTAGCTTCTGTCCAACAAACTCATCAACACCAGCTATCCGGAAACTCTCATGAACATGGGGGAAATAATCCTCATTGGCATCAATGTACTTCCAATCCACCCATCTCATGTCGCTGACAATTGGCTTCTTATCAAGCAGAACTGTCTCATAGAAGTCTTGCTGTTCTCTGGTCTGGAAGCGGTAATCACACGCTGTTCTCCTCCTGGCGGCATAAGGACCTGACAGTCTCCACTGACGCAGTCCTTTGTCCTTCCTTAGCATCATGTTCTCTACTACTGGGGTGTGCATTGTCATGGTCTGAAATCTTGGGCTTCAACTTCCTGAGCACTAGTGGCTCCTCATCAACATCAGCTTCAGGCACTGGGGCCTTATTCTTCTCAGTTGTTGGAATATTTCTTGTGGATCTCTTTGGTGCTGAAATCTTTGGCTTGAACTTGGGGGCAGCAGTCCTTATAGCATCTGACATAAGTTTCTGAGACTTTGTAGGGGGTGCATCAGCTGCTGGTTCCTCCTCTTCCTCCTCATCAATCATCATGGAGGGTTTGCCAATCACACGGGCAGTAGTTTTTCTAGCCCTCTTCTTCTTTTCTCCTGCAGCTGCATCACTTGGTTCCTCAAGTGTAAATGTCATAGTTTGCTTAGGGACTTTCTTCACTGCTGTCTTCTCTTTGGTTCTAGCAGTAGGTTTGGTGCTATACTCCTTTGCAAGCACAACTCTCTTTGTCTTTGATACTGCTTCACTAGCAATAAAGTCCTCATCCTCACTATCTGAGGTTCTCTTCTTTCTGGTCCTTGTTGCAGCCTTTGGAAGATCTGGAGAGCTTCTCTCTCCCTCATAAAAGCTTTCTGCAGGACTAGAGCCTGCGCTGAGATCTGTGTGCTGCTCTGACATGTTCTGGCTATCGTTGGCATCAGACATCTTGCAAAGCTGACCCTGTGAATAGATGGGTATGGGCAGAGTAGATGAGTCATCACAAAAAGCAGAAGTTTTTCAAAAAAAATTGAGTTCAAATCTTAGTTTCAAGTTTTCACAGAAGGCATTTCGGATGGACCGAGTTTATCATCTCGGTGATACCGAAGCACTCAACAGAAACTTTACACTCCATTTCGGTCAGACCGAGATGGGGTTCGGTGACTCTGAGATGCTAGGGTTTCACAGAGATTTTACTTTCGGTCTCACCGATTCGTACAACTCGGTGGCACCGAGACGTACTAGTGCTATGGCCTGGGGCCAAATCGGTGACTCCGAAAATTTCTAATCGGTCGGTCCGAGATGCGTTCGGCGGAAACTTAAACCTAAATTTTTTACTCGAATCTAATCTATGGACATTGCAGTGTAAAGGGAATTCTCAATCCGTGGCAAGAATCATGGCAATCCAATCGTGCATTGAATCAGAAATTTGAGCACGAAAGGGGTCGAATCTCACCCTAACTTGGTGGAGATCCTCTACGGCGGCAACGGCGGAGCAGATTGCCATTGATGGCGGCGGATTCCGGCGGCGAAGGCACGCTGGAGACAAAGGCGACGATCCGGAGACCTGGGCGACGGCAGCAACGGGGTGCGGGGACGAGAGGGTTTGAGAAATTTCAACCGTTTGGGCCCGTGAGGTATATATACCCGTATGCTATCGGTGGCTCCGAGTTGGACAACTCGGTGGCACCGATATGTGTAACTGCAAGCAGGTTAGCACATCGGTGGCGCCGAAATGGTTCAACTCGGTGACACCGAGATAAAAACCTAGATCAATCTAAATGATTTCGGTTGGACCGAGTTTGAGTGAATTGGTTCGGCCGAAATCATGTATAAGGTTTTGGAGGTTCAGCCCTTTCAGATCGGTGGCTCCGAGTGCTCCTCACCCGGAGGGTCTGAAAATGGCTTGTTCAATTTTTGTGATGTAGCAAGAATAGAATTTAAGACAAGAAAGCATAGATAGCTAGAGAAGGTACTTAGGCATTCTTGTACATCCACTTGACCAGATAAACCAAGACAATCAAAACAACAAATGGATGTCCTCGAATGAAGAAAACATGCAAACCAACATGCTCACACAATAAGATAGCAAATAAAATATGTGTCAAACATGCACAACCAATTCTAGCATCTATCAAGCAATAGCGATGACTAGGTCATCTATATATGAGTATATTGACTTAGGAGCCAAATGAGAACATTTGATCATAGGTTATACTCATCGTTTAAGCACAAGTGGGGTTGCCACTTTTTCATAAAGCATTGATGTGTTCACACCATTAGAGTTGCTTTAGCTCAATTGTTTAGAGCAAAGCTCCCCCTAGATGTGATATCCCCCCAAGGAGGGATGAACTAACCTTGGGTTTTGTCGATGATGACTTCATGTAGGTGTTGAAGATGTGGATGCTCAATGTTGATGTAGACCATCAAGAGTTGGGAGCAATCCTTTAGAGTTTTGTGCTTTCAATACCTACATGGGTTAGTCCCACACAAGGAACATACAAGGATATCCATAGACATAGAGTGAAATACACATATATGATGTCCATGAATGCATTGAATACCTTGTCCCTTGCCTTACCAACAAGAGGGTTTGTGACTCCATGAACTAGTGCAAAATGTGAAAGTTGGTTGCACAAGTTTTTGCCATAATGAATATGAGTGAAGTTTGTTGGCGGAATCACCCTCAAGAACTCTCTAGTTCTTCTTCTTTTGGACCCACATCAACTTGATGGGAATACTTGGAGTTGTGGTAGCACTTGATGAAGTAGAACTTGATGAAGTCTTGGGAACCCACTTGACCAAGGCTTGAGGAGCTTCTTTAAATGAATCAATCTCTTCTTGAAGCTTGTCCTTGCCTTTTAGCTTGTGGTCTTGTGGTGGAAGATCTTCTTGAGCTTGTGTTCCCTTGAAGGAAGTAGGATCATACTTCTCTTGTTGAGGAACAAACTTCGTCTTGGGGTATTGATCTTCTTCCCACTCAACTCTATTGGCATTGAACTTTCGTTCAAAACCAACACCTTGGTTCTTCTGGTGCCTTCCTTGCTTGCGTACAATTTCCTCAAATTGCTTACTCCCGGCAAGACTCTTGTAGACACCTTTTTCTATAATTCCTTTCAATAGCATATTTTCTTGCTCAAGTGTAACTTGGCTAAGAGAATCATTAGTGGAATCAATAGAACTACTAGAAGCAACAACATTGGATTTAGCATTGTTATTGTTACTACTAGAGGTAGAACCCTTTTTACCCTTGTTGCTAGTTTGCTTAGGTTTAACTTGGGGCATAAAGGTAGACAAGAGTAAACGTTTGGCAAGATATGAAGAACTCTTCTTTCGAAGATCGTCGTTGATAGCTTTAAGAAACTCATGCTCTTACTCTAAATTTAGCTTCTTGAAGCGTAGCTTCTCATGAGTTCTTAGAAGTTCTCTATGATCCTCTTGAGTTGTTTCATGAGCTAACTTAAGAGCATTTAGTTCTTTAGTTAGACGCTCAATCTCCTTCATAGCATTGTCACTCGTTTCCTCTTGACTATCATGATTACTAGCATTTTCATTATAGCTCACATCACTAGCCTTATCAACAAGTAAATCATCATCACCAAGCAAATCATCTTCATCACTATTGAAATCAAGATACTCGGGGTGTGATACCTTGGGGCCTTTTGCCATGAAGCATCTTCCAATTCCTTCATTTGGTGAGTCAAATAGATCATGGGAGTTGGATGACACAAGAGCAAGTCCGGCAACACCTTCATCTTGACTATAGTCGGAGTTGGAGTGATAACTTCTCTCGGAGTGGTTGTCGGAGTCGGAGCCGGAAACCCATTCACCAACATGAGCTTGATGTGTTCTTCTTGTGTAGCTCTTTGATGACTTGTCCTTCCTCTCCGAATCCTTACTTCTTCGAGAGTGTCTTCGTTCATAACGATCATCTCTACTCCTTCTCTCCTTATGAGGTGATTCATCTCTTTTATGTCTTCCTCTTGGTGATTCATCTCTTTTCTTGTAGGGAGCCGTACACTCATTGGAGTAGTGTCCGGGTTTTCCACAATTGTAGCAATTACGGTCACGACTTGATGATCTTCTCTCATAGTGTCTTGAGCTAGAGCTTCTTTCTTTCCCTTTGTTCTTGTAGAACTTGTTGAATCTTTTCACCATTAGGCTTATCTCTTCATTGGATACTAGCTTGTCACTAGGAGTTGTTGGAGCATCGGTTGAGGCCTTGTAAGCACCACTTGATTTGTTGTGTAGCTCCTCTTTGTCCTTGAGTGACATTTCATGAGCAACAATCCTTCCAATGACTTCCGTGGGCTTGAGATCTTTGTAATTTGGCATCATTTGGATCAATGTGCAAACGGTATCATATTTTCCATCCAAAGCTCTAAGTATCTTCTTGATGATGAATTTGTCGGTCATCTCTTCACTTCCTAAGCCGGCAATCTCATTTGTGATGAGAGCAAGCCTAGAGTACATTTCTGCGACTCCTTCACCATCCTTCATCTTGAACTTGTCAAGTTGACTTTGAAGCACATCCAACTTAGATTCCTTGACGGACTCGGTACCCTCATGCATATCAACCAAAGTATCCCAAATTTCCTTTGCATTCTCGAGGCGGCTGATTTTGATGAATTCCTCGGGACACAAACCATTGAAGAGAATGTCACAAGCTTGAGCATTGTATTGCAACATCTTCAATTCTTCCGGGGTTGCTTCACGATCCGGTTCCTTGCCATCCTCAAAGAAATCGCCTTGGAAGCCAACACGAACAACAGCCCAAATGGCGGGGTTATGACCAAGAATATGCATTTTCATTTTATGTTTCCAACTAGCAAAGTTTGTACCATCAACATATGGACCTCTACGGTGATAGTTACCCTCACTAGACGCCATACTCTCCTAGGTTGTGAAACCAAGGCTATGATCACCAAAGCGATGGAAATCAATGCTTGCGGAGACCAAAGCTCTGATACCACTTATAGGATCGAAAGTATGTCTAGAGGGGGGTGATTAGACTACTTGACCAAATAAAAATCTAACCTTTTCCCAATTTTAAAAGCAGGCAGATTTTAGCAAGCATACAAGTCAAGCATCACCCTACACATGCAATTCTAAGAGTATAGCAGCGGAAAGTAAACAATTGCATATGTAAGTAAAGGAGGGGATCAGAGAATTCAAACACAATGAAGACACGGTGATTTTTGGCATGGTTCCGATAGGTGGTGCTATCGTACGTCCACGTTGGTGGAGACTTCAACCCACGGAGGGTAACGGCTGCGTGAGTCCACGGAGGGCTCCACCCACAAAGGGTCCACGAAGAAGCAACCTTGTCTATTCCATCATGGCTTACGTCCACGAAGGACTAGCCTCACTCGGGATAGATCTTCACGAAGTAGGTGATCTCCTTGCCCTTACAAACTCCTTGGTTCAACTCCACATCATGTCGGAGGCTCCCAAGTGACACATAACCAATCTAGGAGACACCATTCTCCAAAAGGTAATAGACGGTGTGTTGTTGATGAACTCCTTGCTCTTGTGCTTCAAATGATAGTCTCCCCAACACTCAAACAACTCCTCACAGATTTGGCTATGGTGGAAGAAGGATTTGAGTGGAAAGCAACTTGGGAAAGGCTAGAAATCAAGGTTCAAATGGTTGGATTGGAATGACTTGATCTCAACACATGAGTAGGTGGTTCTCTCTCAGAAAATGTATGGTGAAAGTGTAGGCACGTTCTGATGGCTCTTCTTACTGAGAAGGGAGTGGTGGAGGGGCATATATAGCCTCGACACAAAATCCAACCGTTACACACTTTTGACCCAACTCGGTGGCACCGATCAGAAATCTCGGTGGCACCGAACTGTATAAAAGATATGAACATTAGGAATCTCGGTGGGACCGACTGGAACAACTCGGATGGACCGAAGTGCAATGGTTAGGGTAAACCTCGTCTCGGTGGCACCGATTGCATCAACTCGGTAGGACCGAAGTGAAGCAATAAGGCAACAGAGAGTTGGTAAGCCATCTCGGTGAGACCAATTTGCAAAACTCGGTGGGACCGAAGTGAGTGCAAACGATTACAGAGAGTTGGCAAGGCTATCTCGGTGAGACCGAGATCCATATCGGTGGATCCGATTTGTTAGGGTTTTGGAAGTGGCTAAGTCCAGATGAACTCGGTGGCTCCGGATAGAGAATTTCGGTGGGGCCGAGTTAGAATGTAGGTTTTGGACATATTTGGATAGAGAAAGTGGTTGAGGGTTTAGGAGTACTGTCACTAAGCACTTGAGCAAAAGGACCATTAAGCAACACCTCATCCCCTTTTAATAGTATTGGCTTTCCTATGGACTCAATGTGATCTTGGATCACTAAACCAAAAATGTAGAGTCTTGATCTTTTGCCAATCCTTGTCCTTAGCATTTTGAAGGGTCCACATCTCTAGTCCTTGCCATGCCAATCATTGAACATTCTGAAATCTTTAACTTGAATGGGTATTAGTTCAATGAGATATATGTTGTTATGAATTACCAAAACCACCAAGGGAGCAAATGTGCTTTCAGCCGCGGAGTGGATCTCGTCGAGTCTAAAGAGGTAAGAGACTAAGTGGTGGCGCAGGCCCCACACCTACGTGGCGAGTGCGACGCGACCGGCCCAAATTCTAGCCGGTCGGCCGTCATGAATCATTTATACCAAACCTATTCATGTTGCGACAATAACCTAAAAAGAACCGAATATCCATTTCTGAGCCCAGGCTCATCTGCATCTGGTTAAGAAAAAAATCACATTTTTTTTCAAAAAAACCCATTTTTTTCATGGTAGATAATTTGGTGCGTGAGGTGCGCTCCAAATTTCAGATCATTTGGACACATGAGTAGCTCTCAGCAAAAAAAAGACAAACTGGGTCAGAATAGTACATGAACAGTAACTTTTTTACAGACCCCAAATTTGTTTTTTTGCCGAAAGTTACTCAAAGCCCAAATGATCTGAAATTTGGAGCGCCCCTCACGCACCAAATTATCTACCATGTAAAAATTAGAATTTTTTGAATTTATTTTGTATTTTTTTGTGATTTTTTCCTTCAACGCAGGTGCAGATGAGTGTGGGCTCCCAAACAGAACCCCTTTTTTTCCAAAAAAGAAACTAAACAGAAGAGGAGGCGATAGAAAGAGGTGGAACTGTAGACGAAGCGATACAGAGAAGCCTCGGTAGGGAAGGGAAGGGGAGGAACCGAGGAAGAGATGGGGATCCGGTTCGTGCTGCTGGTGAACAAGCAGGGGCAGACGCGGCTGGCGCAGTACTACGAGCACCTCTCCCTCGACGAGCGCCGCGCCCTCGAGGGCGAGATCGTCCGCAAGTGCCTCGCCCGCACCGACCAGCAGGTACTGCTCCCCCTCCCTCCGTGTCATCCTCCCACCAGCTGAATCCAGCACCTGTAGCTGGCTCGCCCCCCTCTTCTTTTTCTGGATCCCGGAACCCTAGCTTCGTCTTGAACCCAAATCAAGAACGATGTTCCTTCGGATCTGGATCAGGATGGGTTTGTTGACCTCGATTTTCATGTTCGTCTCACGGGAACTCTGTGCCAATGCAGTGCTCTTTCGTGGAGCACCGGAACTACAAGGTCGTCTACAGGCGCTACGCCTCCCTCTTCTTCCTCGTCGGCGTGGACAACGATGAGGTGTGTGTTCCGCCAGCACTGTATCCCGTGTTCATAGCTTTATTATTGTATATCACGGTCACACCAATTAGATAGTCCTAGCGAATCAATCCAGATGCAATCGAATCAGGAGAATATGTTGTGCGCTAATCATCTGGCTGTGCTGAAGAGAGCTTAATATGCACATGATAGGGTAATGGGTGATTCTGCTGTTATTTTTCCTCTGTTTTTCCCATTTGCAGTCCTTGCTAATTGAAGGTCATGTTTGGGTATATGTCGTGTACTTAACAAAAGTACTGCACAATACAAGTGAACTTAAGCGGGCTACCAAAACGTACAATCAGATCAGTATAATAACTAATTAACAAGACAACTCCCAACAAATTGACTAAAGAAGCTAATTGCTACGACCCGGGGAAATGGCAGGGAAAATCAATAACAACTTTGGTCCTCGAAATTACACTCCTACCTGTACCCTCATTGGAGTGGTGGACTGGTGGAGCCCATCACCTTGTTGTTAAATGTTTCCTTTGCCATCTGATGTAGTTCCTCCCCCCTTATGCAGCATATTTCGGACACCCTTTTTAGCGAGAGCTCTTGATGGTCAAGCCAATAGCATATGTTTTATGTCATTGTTAGCACATTTCAGACATTTCCCTTTTTATGTGAAAACAGGCGCCTTCTAGTTTCTGGAAAGCGCCTTCCATACTTCACATGATGCGGCTAGTTCAGGGTTCCATTTGCTAGCTTGCCGAATAATTTAATTTCCTTATTGAGCAAGATCAAGTCCTTCACTACAAGCTTGTACACATGCTTCTAAAGCCACCCGATTGTGTATTTCCCCAAGGACTTCCTAAAAAGTTCCTCCACAAAATTAGAATGCGGAATCATCTCATCCGTTCAATGCCCTATCAACTGGGGGACATCTCTTGAGATCACATTTAATCCAAAAACAAAATCGAAGACGCTCGTGAAGAACAAATCTATTAGTCGAAAGCTTCGAGGGATGATTAGAAGTATTTTAGTAAACTTATATCAGTGGAAATTTGACACTTGCTTGGCGCTTGCCATCCTCTATGTTTCAAAATATCTTTGGTAGGAAATTATAGATCTTGAAGGCATCGGTTTTATTTCAGAAATTTATAGGGAAATGTTATGCTGTGGGCTATGCGCAGAAGCCTTGAACCCAAGGAAATGAAATCACTGAAACGAGAGATATACTAGAAGAATCACCCCACGTAATAATCAAGCTAGGATTGCTAAGTTGCTTAGGGAAAAATGTCCAATCTTTATCCTTAAGTTGACACCTTAGAACTCAACTCATGGCATGTTCTATATGGTGCCTGTAGAACTCGATTGGATCCTAGTGTGTCGGCAGAACTCAGAACTAACTTGACAAAAAAATCACCAATCTGATTCTAACGGCAACAAAATAGGTAGTAAATTATGACACACTACCTTCAGATGAAAACAGGGTGGATGCTGAAATGGAAATAAAGGCGAAGGAACTAAATGTACTAATATATTGTGAACTCTTTCCAGATAAATATATACCGTCTGTAGCTCTGATTCATGGTAGGATCAAAATCGTGGACTACTAGGATCTCAGTGAACCATTCGACTTCCACTGGTTTTTTCTTGCCTTGCCTAATGTTGCCAGCTCAAAATTGTACATTTAGGGTGTGGTTAGTTGGATGGCTGATTCTAGCTTGGCGCAAAAAGGAAACGAGGATGAGTTTGAACAGGATAAGGTCATGCAGGAGATGTTGTTTGGTTCCTGTATGTGGGAAGTGAATTTGGAGAGATATTGTTTTGTTGGGTGTACTATAGTGTTTTTTTTGCCACATGTATATTTACAAGATATGTTAGCAAAATGGATATGTTTTTATGGCTTTAATTTGTCTTAATTTATTTTCATAGCCTTGTGTTAATCTAATCCACTTAGTTATACAAATGTACAATTTTGAGATAGCAACATTAGGCAAGGCAAGAAAAGACTAGTGGATGTTGAATAGTTCACTGAGATCCTAGTAGCCCACAATTTTAATATGCAATAACCACTCCACAGCAACCTGCATGGGCAGAAACCGAGAAATTTCGCTTTCCTCAGCCTGTCCTGATCAACTTTTTGCATGAGTTGAGCCTGTTTTGTTTATTGCTACACCCAACCTAGCAATGGAATAAAAAGCGAAAGATTTTGCACTAACTCAGTATGGCAATCCAAGCGCATACACCCCAACCAGTCACACCTTAGTGCGCGAAGTATCATAAGAGATTTTACCATTAACTCTCTCTTAGTTCCAAACATGCAGACGGCCAAATCCTGGTTATTGAACTGCATCGTTGCAGACCTGTTAGTGTAAGGTTTGCACATTGGCACAGATATGTGAATTGGCGTCATCTTTCTTCAGGAATTCCATGGTATTGCTATTGAATTATCCTTTGGTTGCCCGATTTGGTAGTGAAAACTATTGCAAATTTGAACTGAAAGGAGCAAACAAATTACATCAAAAGATATCATCTTAATTGGTGTTATTTCTACTGCATCTGTGATAATAACAATACTGAACGATGACAACTGTATCTCTATCTCGAGTCTGCTGACAATATTTTGGCTGCATCTTGTTTGACAGAATGAGCTAGCCATCCTCGAATTCATACATCTTCTCGTGGAAACCATGGACCGTCACTTTGGCAACGTGGTAAGCTCAAATACCCCAATGATTCAGTATTGTGAAGATACACTCACATAATTATTATGGCTAATGCTACGCCCGTTCGTGCCAGTGTGAGCTTGACATCATGTTCCATCTGGAGAAAGTCCACTTCATGCTCGAAGAGATGGTGATGAATGGCTGTATTGTGGAGACAAGTAAACAGAACATATTGGCGCCCATCCAGCTCATGGAGAAAACCTCGTAAATAGTGAACTCAAAAGTTTTCTAGGTGATGCCTAGCCTTCTCCTCCCTCCTTGCCATAGATTTTTCCTTTGTGTGTGGAGAAATGTCAAACAACTGCTGTATGCATATGGGTTATTGTGTTCACCCGACTGGAAAATATGAAATGTCCTGTAATGCTGAAAATGAAGACCCCATATCATTTTGCCTGTTACTTCTTATCTGTAACAACAGTTCTGTAAAATAATACTGCTCGTGCTGCTTGTTCTAACAGGCTTGGTGCAATTGCTGCGCATGAAACATGAGTCACTGCATGAATTTTGTGAAAACCTGAAAACTTCCAACCAGAATCACCAGATGTCAGGTAGACGGAGCAGATGAGAGTTGGGATATCCTGTTAATCACTTGAGCATATTTTTGCAGAATACCCTTGCTGTACGTGCACCTGATCCCCGCCACCGCCGCAACCAGGTCGCAGCCGCCGCTATGCTGTCGACTCCAGTTTGGAGCTAACATAGGTTACACGCAAGTGACAGCACCACACAACACTTGTGGTAACTTAAAATGTTCACCAACTTATTTACTACTGCCTCCGTTCGGAAATACTTGTTGGAGAAATCGATGTATCTAGATGTATTTTAGTTTTAGATACATCTATTTTTATCCATTTCTCTGACAAGTATTTTCGGATGGAGGGAGTACAATTTTAAAAACAGGTAAGCACACCATGTCTTTGTTGCTTATACAAGTGTAAATCCAAGCATAATTTTGGAAAACAATGACAGCCACAAATTCCAAACCCAGCCTGAAAATGCGCAGATTTTTCACCATAGCTTCCAAATCAGCAACAAAACCACCTCATTTGTACTCCCTCCGTCCCGAAATGTAAGACGTTTTTTAATACTAGTGTAGTACTCCCTCCGTTCGAAAAAACTTGTCCCAAGCTTGTCCCTCAAATGGATGTATCTAGTACTAACTTGGTACTAGATACATCCATTTGAGAGACAAGCTTTTTCGGACGGAGGGAGTACATGGTTGTCAAACGCCAGCAAACAGGATCCCAATGCGAGAGGGCGGCCAGGATAAAGAGCTACCTGTCGCCCGAGCTCCAAACAGGTTTTTCGTAAATTAATACAGTATATATAGTATATCTTTAGAAGCTAATGAGTTCTAGCTAGCAGATGGCAGCCATGTAGATGGATAGGAGATAGTGCGTATTTGTAACTGATGGATGCAGTCATGGTATGGTTTGGTACGTAGCATTGACGCTTGAGCCATACATCTGGACCACTGGACGTGACACAACCAACGGCGGATTCGAGGCTGTGTGTCCATCTACGAAAGGGTGGGTGTGAGTTCACGGGAGGGTGTGAGTTCTAGTGATCTATCTCTAAGAATTCTTTGAAAAATAATTCCCTTCACTCACGAACTACACGGTTAATGATTACAACCATAAGAAATTCAAAGTCATCTGGCGTTAGTCTGTCTCTAAGAAATATTCATGCCCTCTTTGATAGTCCACCTATGTATTTTACTCGCAAGTTAAACACACAGTTAACGTTAGCCCATAGTGATGCAAGAGGAGATGTGAAAGTGTCATTCTGCTCGTAGATGGACATGCATAGCAAGAAAAAATTGAAGTTTTATGTAGTTAAACATTCCTAAGTGTTCTCCTTACGCATAACTTTTTGTGAAGAGATGACATTCACGATTCTTTGGGTAAGAAAAATATAGAAACTCCAAAAATGCTTCAAAAATAGCATTCTTGGAGTACTGATTTTGTTTTTTCTCCCTTGACACGTCGAATGTTGTTTTCATCAAATTTGTATGGGAGTATAATACTCAAACATGTTTGTTGTCAATCAGATTTAAAAATAATAATATTTTCACCATTTTTCCGAATTTTACTGATCATCTGGGTGCAGGTGCATCCGAGCACGGAAACTACAGAAACTAGGATGCATTAGTTAGTTTCTAAAGATACAAATCATCAGTGATTCATGAGGAGATGGACATGTATACACTAGTAGCTATGACACATTAGTTATTTCTAAAGATACAAATCAGTAGTTATGCAATAGGAGATGAAGATGCGATTAGTTAGCCATTAACTAATCGCGTGATTAACATTCTTCCCTAGTTATACATTGTGACATTTCTGAACAAACATGATTAACATTTCTCACTAATCACATGATTAATAGTATACATATAACCTGGTGGTATATATGATTCGCTATCGCTTTAAAACTTTCATCGGGCCATTGATTAAATAATAGCTTCAAACCTTTCTTGATTATTGGATGATAAATGAATAACCCGGATATACGGTCAAGCGAAATTGATCATTGTGGTGTTTGTGGTGTGGTTTGGCATTTTCCAAAAAACGAGAGGCAATTGTTTTATTCATATCCCTTGTATAATTTTGATATTTTGCTTTCCTTAGCCACAACTAACACCAATGATCTACACGACTATTGGATATACGACCATAAATAAAAAGAATTTGCATTGTCATTTCAAGATATTATATAGCCAAAGGCCACAAAATTATATAAAGTTATGTATATGAGAATTGCTTTAACTAGTTCCAAGTGATTAAAAATTAACATATCTTATCTCATGATGCAAATGACAACTCTAATTCAATGATCAAGCAAAAACTAATGATTCACTATGGTTTTGAGTTTTGTGAATTAAGCTGGTGAACAAATGTTGTATGCCATTATGCCATGTCATGGCTCAGTTTATCGAGTAAAATTTCTCGCTGTGTTGCGTTAGTGGGATTTGATATGACTCTTTGAAAATATTTTAGGCTATGTTTTGCACATGCTTGAGATTTATCATATTTGGTGATAACTGATAAAAAAGGGATGATTTATATGCCCGTTTATGAATCTCGGAGGGTTATAAGCAAAATCTGACACTGGGTTTGATATTTTTAATAGCTAGATACATATATTTTTTAGTTGTTTGGATTTACATCTTTGAGGTTAGCTATAGTTTGTTTTTTTTTAGCAAAAGCTATAGTTGGTAAAATTTAAAAGAATAACATCCAAAATCCAGGGTAATTATTTTGGTACTGATTAACAACTATACATGGGCCAAAAATGTACAATGGTGGTCTACACGCGTCCTGTCCATCTATGTGACGATGACCCCCTCAAAAAAGGGAGCGCCTATTCGGCGCCTTCAGCACCGCCGAAGGCAGCTGGCGCCTACGGCAGCGCCTGGTAGGCCAGCCCACGAACGCGCACACAGAAAAAATTGTATTATTGCGCAAAAAAACATCTAAAAAAGTGGCTCCCTGTGAATCAACTCGCGACCTCACACTCGTCTTCGTGTTTGGCCAACCGGTCCACCTACTGGCTGCTAGTGATTCACTTCAGCGCGAATTGATTTAAGAACCAGCGTAGCAGCGCTACTTATTGTACAGTCCCTCGCTTAGATTTTTGAATTATTTGAAAACATTAATTAAAAACGTGAATGTATGGAAAAAATGTGAACAAATTTGGAAAGTTGACGAACATGCATAAAAAAGCTGGCCAATGTAAAAAAGGTTCATGTATTCAAATAAGTTCACGAATTCAAAAATAAAAGTTCATGAAATGGAAAAAAAAAGTGCACTAATTTTTTCAAAAAGTTCACAACAATGAAAAACGACCATGAGTTTGAAAAAAGCTCATCAGATTTGAAAAGAGTTCATCGGATTTGAAAAAGAGTTCATCGGATTTGAAAAGAGTTCAAAGGATTTGAAAAAAGTTCATCGGATTTGAAAAAATAGTTCATCAAATTTGAAAAAAGTTCAACGGATTTGAAAAAAAAAGTTCACCAAATTTGAAAAAAGTTCATCAAAATTGAAGAAAAGTTCATCGATTCATCGGATTTGAAAAGAGTTCATCGTATTAGAAAAGAGTTCATCGAATTTTAAAAAATAGTTCATCGAATTTGAAAAAAGTTCATCGGATTTGAGAAAATAGTTCATCGCTTTGAAAAAAGTTCATCGATTTTGAAAGAAAAAGTTCATCAATTTGACAAAAGTTCATAGATTTTGAAAAAAAGTTCATGAATTGTTAAAACTTCACGCATTTAGTAAAAGAAAAAGTAAACACAAAATGAGAAAAAGGAAAGTAAAAAACTGTTCCAAAAAACGAAAGCCGGGATTCCGCGATCTTGACAAAGAATAAATAAAACAAAAGAAGCATGTGAACACATCTGTTGGCTTGTCATAGTGGTTGGTGCACTGCTCTCTGAACCTGGAGATCCCGGGTTCGAACCCAGCGCAGCAAGGGGATCTGCGCCCGATTGCGCATAGTACTGTAACGGGCGCAGCGGGAGCCGTTTAGGGTTTGCCCTAAAAAAAAAATCTATTGAGGATGTAGCAGTAATTTGACAGCTAAAAAAATGACCCAGGTCAAACAAAAAAAGCCCGGGTTTCCATGGTGCCTGTCTTGATTTTATGATCAGCGGTCCATGCATGTTGTCATGATCCAATATTAATTTATCGGTACGATCTTTGGAGATCTTCTCTTTTCTATAGTCACTACTAATTACAGGGATTAATAATATCTATCTTTGGAGTCGCCGTTGCTCTTTTTATACTCTAACCTCACAGACTTCGTTTCACATCCTAGTATCAAAAAACGTCTTACATTATGGGACGGAGGGAGTAGCAGCGAAGGAAAAAAAACGTGGAATAACATCAGGATATCAGTAGAGATAGATTGTGCATCTGATAGGTACTTTTATACAGGCCAAAAGTAAAGACCCAAACAATATGCAGCCAGGGTGCTTCCACAGCTCAGAATCCTACTAGTCTCCACAATAGAGAACTCAAAAGTGCAACAAACTAGTAAAACTAGCTTCCAGGCCTTCATGGGCTCAGTCTACCTTCTCAGTTCACCACAAAATGATGAAGAAACAAGTAACTACGACATCCTAGAGAAGTGTCAAAATACGGCCATCGTAAGCACCATCATCAAAAACAGAAACTAGCACACCGTCTCATGCCGCAACAACAGAAGTGATCCGGGCCTGCCTCAACAACACACAGAAGGGGTCCTCCACTAACAAGTCAATGGCGTTCTGAAAGCTCCAGCAAGAGACGGCGGGACAAAAATAAATCATATCATTGTCACTGCTTCCACCTGATGCCGCATTGCCCTCACCAACGGATCCTGACATCGGACCTCCCTCCATTACCACATCATCACTGCTACTACCACCTGATGACATATCGCCCTCACCAACAGAACCTGACATCAGATCTCCCTCCATTACCACATCATCAGTGCTACTTATTCCATCTGATGACACATTGCTCTCACCAACAGAACCTGAGATAGGGCCTTCCTCCACTACTACATCATCACTGTCACCACAAACGACGGCCAGGGTCTTGAGCACTTTCCCCTTCTCCAGTATGTAACTGATGAACAACTGTTCACACTCAAGGCCCTGGAATCCGTGGAGAACGAGCGTCTTCAGATGAGATTCAAGGCAACCGCATGTGCCCATGGACTGCCAGAAGTCAGCACGATCAACACTATCAGGTGACCTGGATCCAGTGGACTGGAACTGAGCCAAGAAAAACAATGTCAGTGTTTAGTAAATCAATCCTCAAATTGCACCAAAGTACAATTAGAAGTGCTAGAACAGATATCTACATTATCAATGTGCAATATACAGCAATGAACAACTAGTACTGGAATAAGCTGATATCCATCCATATTATCGTCTTGAGTCGCAACTCGCAATCCATAACCAATATAAGGGATGAACAGATATCAATATGACGCGAATACTACCATGACGTGAAGCGTCTGAAGGCGAGGAAAGCATCTGAGTAGAGTGTGCAGCATCTTAGCCTCCGTGTCATGCGAAAGTGCGAAACCCGCACTTTGACAGCCAGTATCTTCAAACTTGGCAGCATGGCGCTAGCTCTTACATTCATCCCAGCCTGCCATTGAGGCAAATTAAAGAACCTGAGAAATCTGTTTGGTTGCACAATCATGTAATGAATGTTAAGTGAAGATCACAGAAGTTACAAGACGCAGTTACCCTGATGACAATGCCGCCAATCTCGAGCGCGTGGAGCTGAAGGTCTAAGAAACCGAGCACCTCCAGCCTGGGCGCGTGGACAATCTTGACGGGCCTCCGGTCAGAAAAGCTTTCGAAGAACAGGCGCTCCAGGCAGGGTGCATCCTCGACGATGATTTCATCGAAGCTGCATATCCATTCGACCACGATACGGAGGCTGCGGGACCTGACGCGGAGGCAAGAAGGGAAGCTGTACGCCATGGCAAAGGAGAGGATCTTCAGCTTGGGGCAATGCGCGAGCAAGGCATCGACTTCCCTGTCCTCGATGATGGTGTGGAACAGGCCGAGCTCCTGAAGGTTGGGGAAGGTAGGCGAGTTGGCGGTCGTGTCTGGGAAGCGCCATTGCCAGAGACCGATGTAGAGGCGGCTGAGGGAGGCACAGCTGAGGATATCGTCGGGGAGTGACACGTCGAGCGGCCAGGGGCGGTTGAAGAGGATGAGGTCCTGGATGTTCCTCGCGGCAAGGTTGGCAATCAGTTGCTGTAGCGCGTACTCCTGCTGGTGGAAGGAGATGCGGGTGACGCGCGCGGCGAGGACGGGGCCCGGGTGAGCGGCCACGCAGCGCGAGACGGCGCGGACGGCGTTGAGCTCGCAGAGCCCTTCGGCGGCCCTGAGGTGAGCGTCGTCGACGAGGAGCGGGGTCGCCGCCCACACGCAGCGCCAGCGGATCGAGAGGACCATGGTGCGCGCAGCTTCGTTGGTGGGGAGGCGGGAGATGACGTTGGAGAGCAGGTCGTCCGGTAGGCGGCTGATGTGGTCCTGGCCGTCATCGTCCTGCGCCGCCGGAACGGCAGCGAGCCGGTCGTCGGCGATGTCGACCTCGGAGTCGGAGGAGGTGAGGGAAAAGTGGTCGTCGTCGGAGTCGGAGTCGGAGTCATCGGCGTCGGGCGCGGGGACGAAGGGTGGGGGCAGGAGGGAGATGAGGTAGGGGACGATGGAATCGATGCGGTCCTGCGCGGACAGGACCTCCAGTGCCAGATTGTTCAAGTACTCCTCGATTTCGGCGTAGTTCGCAAATCCTCCTCCTCCTTCACCTGCGGCGGCGTCCATGGCGGCGGAGACCGGCTAGGGTTTTGTCGGCGGACGCGACGGAGAGACCTCACCTCCGCGAGGCGAGCAGGCTGAACGAATGGGGACTGGAGTGGGATGCCGTGGACCGCGGTGGACTGGCGGTAGTGGGTGTGGGTGGTGTACGCGCCCTTTTTTGTCTGCCTTGTGAACCAAAATTTTAATTTCAAGATCAAATAGATAAATTCATCTGTGAACTAGGGCTGCAAACGCGAGTTCGAGAGAGTTGGACTTGGCTCAGCTCAACTCATATTAAAATCCGGGCGAGCTCAAACTGAATGAAGCTCAAGGTTGAGCTGTAGAACATGACTCGTGCTCAGCTTGTAACGATCTCGAGTCGATCTCGAGCTAGTTTCGAGCTAAATGAGACGATAAAAAATGTAAAATCTACGACTATTATTCCAACTAGATAAGGCACAACACGAGATAAAAAAGCACTAAAAAATACTATTCAAATCAGAACAATGATAATAGAAATTTCCTATAACTAGTTTGACTTATTCTCTCACAACCGAAAGTCTAGTATCGACATAAGATAACGATTCATGACATATATATAATTGGGAAAACAAAATATTGGCCAACAATCATAAAAAGTTGCAGCGTAGTGCAGGCCGGAGATGCCAGAAACAACTGAATATTTAACACACGGCTGACCACGCCATAATAACGCTTAAATTTTCTCTACAATGAATTAAGCTTCCATGTTTGCTTATAAATAAACTGGAGAAAAATCATGGGTGGCATATATGGTAATAAATTATCCTATTTATATTTAATATATGACATGATCATTTAACATAACGATATTATGCCGAGCTATCGAGCTAAAATCGAGCGAGCTAGTATTGACTCAAGTTCAGCTCGTTTTTCGACCGAGCTACAGAAAGTGTTCATACTCAGCTCATTTCTTTTCGAGTCGATCTCAAGTCGAGCCAAAAAACGAGTCGATCTCAAGTGGCTCACGAGCCTCGAGCTTTTCTTGCAGCCCTACTGTGAACAGTAGCAACGTAACTAATATTAATAGCTCAATTTATTTTTGTTTTAATTTCTTGTTGTGTATGCTAAATCCCACGATTTATTGAAATTTATAGGAAACATAATGTGATACCGAAAATTCAGCTTATATGTAAAATGTCATACCTTGTCAACTAATTAGAGCAACTCTGCTAGAGTTATTACATTGACAGCATCCATACCACGTATGGTGGGCGCTCTATAATATTATTTAGGTTGCGGAAGCGACGCGTAAACTCAGATTCGCCTGAAAGATGGCTTAAAAAAAATTACATGTAGGATCCATTTGTCATTGGATACACATTTCTTTCGCAATTTCACACCCCTCATATGGTTCACGCACACACATCAGCCAATCGGCACCACACAACGCGCACAACCGGCGCCGACAACACGGATGCGGTCGCAGCTGTCGCGGGACACACACACACACACACACATCATCCAGTTGCTCCCGTGGCGCACACATAACACACAAGAAAGCACACATCTTCCATTAATAATCAAGCAGCCACCCACACAACCTCACAAAGCACGCACGCCTAGCAACAACGCGCGTCCTCCTCCGAGCGCCCAATAGCTAGGCCTGTCTAGCGGCGCGAGCGCCCATGACCTTGGTGTTCAAATTATATTAAGCTGGATTGTTCAAAATCATTGGATGTCCCACCTAATGCTTAGTATAATTTTGAACATTGGCGTCATGACTTCTTCCTCGTCAAGCAGTTGTTCCTCCTCCTTCGAGAGTGGAAGCTAGTCTGGCGGAAGGGGAGGCGGCATGGTGAAAGTGGAGAGGGAAGTAGATAGGAAGAAGAGCTCCGTGCCAACACGGGGCTGGGACGACCTTCCTATAGCGGTCGACGACGGGAAAACATGACGGGAATGGCCATGGGCGGTCGGAAAATGTGGTGGACGAAGGCGTTGGAAGTTGGGCACACTACGGCCACCATTAATTGGCCTACTTCCCGGTGCCATGGGCGTCTGACCGTGTGCACCGTTGGCAGGGGCAGGGAGAAGAGATGCGCCACGTGGGAGGATGAGGAGAGAGGTGAAACTTCCCTCCCGTGCGAGCGCTTAGTGGATGAAGCGGGCTCCAGACCAACACCCACATCCTCCAAATATGAAGGCTCACGGGCTCGATTTGCAGCGTCATTCATAAATTATAGCGATTCGGGGCCGGATGGCGACTCTGCTGGAGTGGCATTTTCGACTAAAATCATCATATAGGCTGTTTTTTTCTCTAGACGTTCCACAACCATGCTGGATCACGGGCATCCAACTCCGACGCGCCTCCCCAAGACATGTGCTTCTACCTACATCGATTTCATGTTCCTCAAGACGAGCAAGGTGGGTCGCTGCAGACGAGACTTTGGACAGTCGCAATTGCATAGGAGAAAGATTTCCACGCTACAGACACACTCTTCAGATGTGTTGTTCTGAGTGTTATTTCAACAAGATCGTTGATCCTTTCATGACCATTGAGGTTGATAAGGATTTTGGGATGAGCTTGAGGCAAAGTTTGGGGTCTCGGACGCATGCAGTGAGTTGTATGTCATGGAACCATATCATGACTACAAGATGACTGGTGACGGCTCCGTAGTTGAGCAGTCTCATGAGATACAGTCACTTGCCAAGGAACTTGAGCATTTCAATTGTGTGTTATCATACAAGTTTATTATCGGAGGCATCATTGCCAAGCTTCCTCCCTCGTGGATGAATTTTGCTACTTCTCTAAAGCATAGAGACAAGAATTTTCTGTTGTCAATTTAATTGGTACTCTTGGTGTGGAAGAGAAGGTGAGGGCAAAAGATACATGTGCTCGTTTCCATGAGGGGAATTCTAGTGTCAATTTGGTGCACAAGAAGAACTTCCAGTCCCACAAATTAAAAAACAATAGTAACAACTATGAGGGAAAAGAGAAGATTGTGGGCAAGAATAAGGCCTCGCAGTCGCAGTTTGCTAACTTCAAGAAGAAGAAGGAGACCTTTAAAAAGAAAGGAAATATGTCATGTCTATGGTAAAGATGGAAACTAGAAAAATGATTGCATGGATCACATTGACATGTGTCAGCATGGGAATGGCGGCAAGACCGTTAATGTTTTTAACTGGCAATGTTGAGATGAAAAATGTTGGGTATGGTGAATTTCTGATAACCCACAAGTATAGGGGATCGCGACAGTCTTCGAGGGTAGTATTTCACCCAAATTTATTGATTCAACACAAGGGGAGCCAAAGAATATTTGCGAGTATTAGCAGTTGAGTTGTCAATTCAACCACACCTGGAGAACCAAATATCTGTAGCAAAGTGTTTAGTAGCACAGTAGTAGCAGTAGCAATAGTAACAGAAACAGTAACAGTAGCAGTTTTGTAGTGATTGTAACAACAACAGCAACGAAAGTAACTTAGCAAAGATCGATATGCAAAAAGCGTAGGCATTGGATCAGTGATGGATAATTATGTTGGATGACATTCATCATGTAACAGTCACAACCTAGAGCGATACACAATAGCTCCAATTCATCAATGTAATGTAGGCATGTATTCCGTATATAGTCATACGTGCTTATAATAAGAACTTGCATTACATCTTTTGTCCTACCCTCCCGTGGCAGCGGGTTCCATAAGGAAACTAAGGGATATTAAGGCCTCCTTTTAATAGAGAACCGGAACAAAGCATCAACACATGGTGAATACATGAAACGCAATTACTTTCAATGAATAATCTGATCATAAGCCCACGATTCATCGGATCCCAACAAACACACCGCAAAACAAGATTACATCGAATCGATCTCCGAAGAGAACATTGTACTGAAGATCAAAGAGAGAAAGAAAGCCATCTAGCTAATCACTATGGACCCGTAGGTCCTGTGGCATCAAAAGGGCAGCAAGGTTGATGTAGAAGCCCTCCGTGATCGATTCCCCCTCCGGCAGAGTACCGGCGGAGGCCTCCAGATGAGATCGCGGAAGAACAGAGGCTTGCGACGGTGGAATAATTGTTTCGGGTCTCGCTCTGGTGGTTTCTGGATTTATGGGAATTTATAGCGCTAGAATTAGGTCAATTTGACCTACGAAGGGCCCACAAGCTCAGGTGGCGATGTTGGAAATAAATTACAGTCATCCCCGGAGAGTATCCCAAACAATTGTCACTATGGGGTCTATGGATCAGAACAATAACAAGTGCATATGACAAGCGGAGAGGATCAAGAACTCAAATATATTCATGAAAACATAAAAGGTTCAAATCTGAAATCATGGCACTCAGGCCCTAGTGACAAGCATTAAGCATAGCAAAGTCATAGCAACATCAATCTTAGAACCAAGCCTTAACAAATTGACTCGATTACATGATAAATCTCATCCAACCCATCACCGTTCAGCAAGCCTACGGAGAAATTACTCACACCCGATGGTGAGCATCATGAAATTGGTGATGGAGGATGGTTGATGATGACGATGGCGACGAATCCCCCTCCTCGGAGCCCCGAACGGACTCTAGATCAGCCCTCCCTGATGAAGAACAGGAGGTGGCGGCGGCTCCATATCGTAAAATGCGATGAAACTTCTTCTCTTATTTTTTTCTCGGGGAAAGAGAATTTATAGCGTTGAAATTAGGTCAGAAGGACCTATGTGGGCACCACAAGGTATCACGGCGCGCCCCCAGGGGGGTCGCGCCCTGTTGCCTTGTGAGTAACAGGGGCCCCCTCTGCAGTTGATTCTTGCGCCAATATTTTTTATATATTCCATCAAAATCTCCAAAAAGTTTCGTCCAATTCCGAGAACTTTGATTTCTGCACAAAAACAACACCATGGTAGTTCTGCTGAAAACAGCGTCAGTACGGGTTAGTTCCATTCAAATCATGTAAATTAGAGTCCAAAACAAGACCAAAAGTGTTTGGAAAAGTAGATACGACGGAGACGTATCAACTCCCCCAAGCTTAACTCATTGCTTGTCCTCAAGCAATTCAGTTGACAAACTGAAAGTGATAAAGAAAAACTTTTACGAACTCTTTTGTTCTTGTATCCGTATATAAGCTTAAATAGCACCCAAGTTTTCAGCAAAGATCATGAACTAACCATGCAAATGATAACACTTAGAAACTATATTTACTCATATCAATGGCATAATCAACTAGAGAGCAATAATAACATATCTCAAATGCCAACAATTTGTCAAAACAATCATGATATAATATGATAACATGGTATCTCGCTAGCCCTTTCTGAGACCGCAAAACATAAATGCAGAGCACCTCCAAAGTTCAAGCAGCGACTAAACATTGTAATTCAGGGTAGAAGAGATCCAGTCATGATTTACCCAACATTAACTATACTCAATGCATAAGAATGACAATAGTGCTCTCAGGATTGGTGCTTATAATGAGAACGTGATGACTCAACTATAAAAGTAAAATAACATAAAAGTAAATGGATAGGCCCTTCGCAGAGGGAAGCAGAGATTTGCAGAGGTGCCAGAGCTCGAAGCTTAAATCAGAGATGAAAACAATTTTGAGAGGTGTACTTTTCCTATCAATGTCACGACCGAGGATTTTCAATATCTTCCATGCTAAACACATTATCGGCGGTTCCCAAGCGGAAAGGTAAAGTTTACCCCACCTCCACCATACCAACACAAGCCATGGCTAGCCGAATTCATGGGTGCCCTCCAAACGATCAAATTTCCCGGGGAGTTTGTTTTATTATATTTTTCTTTATTTTGATTATAGGATTGGGCATCCCAAATACCAGCCTCTTGATACGTCTCCGTCGTATCTACTTTTCCAAACACTTTTGCTCTTGTTTTGGCCCCCAATTTGCATGATTTGAATGGAACTAACCCGGACTGACGCTGTTTTCAGCAGAATTGCCATGGTGTTGTTTTTTGTGCAGAAATAAAAGTTCTTGGAATTGGATGAAACTTTTTGGAGATTTTTTATGGAATATATAAGAAATATTGGCACCAAGAACCACTGGAGGGGGGCCACCCAGTGCCCACGAGGCACCAGAGCGCGCCACCCCCCCCCCCCAGGCGCGCCCTGGTACCTCATGGGGCCCACGTGGCTCCGTCTGACCTAATTCCAACACTATAAATTCACAATTCCAGAGAAAAAAATAAGAGAGGAAGTTTTATTGCGTTTCACGATACAGAGCCGCCGCCACCTCCTGTTCTTCATCGGGAGGCCAGATCTGGAGTCCGTTTGGGGCTCCGGAGAGGGGGATCTTCCGGCATCATCATCATCAACCATCCTTCATCACCTATTTCCTGATGCTCACCGCCGGGAGTGAGTAATTCCTTCATAGGCTTGCTGGACGGTGATGAGTTGGATGAGATTTATCATGTAATCGAGTTAGTTTTGTTAGGGCTTGATCCCTAGTATCCACTATGTTCTGAGATTGATGTTGCTATGACTTTGCTATGCTTAATGCTTGTCACTAGGGCCCGAGTGCCATGATTCCAGATCTAAACCCTTTATGTTTTCATGAATATATTTGTGTTCTTGATCCGATCTTGCAAGTTATACGCACCTGCTATGTGTTATGATCCGCATACCCCAAGGTGACAATAATTGGGATTCTTTCCGGTGATTGCCATAGTTTGAGGAGTTCATGTATTCACTAAGTGTTAATGCTTTGTTCCGGTTCTCTATTAAAAGGAGGCCTTAATATCCCTTACTTTCCTTATGGACCCCGCTGCCATGGGAGGGTAGGACAAAAGATGTCATGCAAGTTCTTATCGCAAGCACGTATGACTATATACGGAATACATGCCTACATTACATTGATGAATTGGAGCTAGTTCTGTGTCGCCCTAGGTTATGACTGTTACATGATGAATGTTATCCAACGTATATCACCGATCCAATGCCTACGAGTTTTTCACATATTGTTCTTTGCTAAGTTACTACTATTGCAATTGCTACCAAATTACTGCTGCTACCGTTACTGCTACTGTTACTATTATTGCTACTGCTATCAAACTATCATATTACTGTGATACTGATCACTCTGCTGCAGATATTTAGTTTCCAGGTGTAGTTGAATTGACAACTCAACTGCTAATACTTGCAAATATTCTTTGGCTCCCCTTGTGTCGAATCAATAAATTTGGGTTGAATACTCTACCCTCGAAAACTGTTGCGATCCCCTATACTTGTGGGTTATCACCTCTCTCGTGCAATGACAAGTGAATAAACACTCATCTTGAGAATAACCCGCTTAGCATGGAAAATACTGACCGCCCCCTGTCGCTCCATGAGCGGTACGGGCACACAAAACATATGTTTATTTGAATGATTAGAGGTGGCACATGCAAATTTACTTGGAATGGCAGAGTAATACCGCATATAGGTAGATATAGTGGACTCATCTGGAACAACTTTAGTTTAAGGATTGTGGATGCACAAGCAGTAATCCCGCTTAGTACAGGTGAAGGCTAGCAAATAGATTGAGAAGCGACCAACTAGAGAGCGAAAACGGTCATAATCATGCATTGAGAATAATTAACATTGAATACTAGCATGAGTAGGATATAAACACCATGAACATAAATATCGTGAAGGCTGCATTGGTTTTGAATCAACTACATGCGTGAACATGTGCCAAGTCAAGCCACTTGAAACATTCAGAGGAGGATACCATACTAACATACTATATCATAACCATTTTAATGCATGTTGACATTCAAGATAAATCATTATCCACTCCTAGCTACTTAAGCATGGCATGAGCAACTATAATCTCTAATTGTCATCACAAACATGTTTACTCATAATATACTGAATCATGGATACTGAGTTAAACATATTTACAAAAACAAAAACAAGAAGAGTTCATACCAGCCTTTCCTCACCACAGTCACTTCATCAAATCATCGTCATTATTGCCTTTCACTTGCACGACCGAATGATGTGAAAATAATAATAGTGCAAGAGTGTCATGGACTAAGCTGAAATCTGTAAACATTTTATTCAAGGGAGAAGACAAAGTAATATTGGCTCTTCGTTAGATCAACCATTAAAGCATATGAGAGCCACTCAACATTTTCATCGTGGTCTTCTCCCTACGACTACTCAACGAAAAGAAAAGAAATTCAGAGAAACACACTAAAATATTTTTGGAGTTTTTTATTTTTCTAAAGAAAGTAAATTAAAGAAGAAAAACAAAAAGCGAGAAAAACTATTTACACGAGAGAATTCCCAACAAACAAGAAAAGAAGAAATGAGAAATCTTTTTGGGTTTTCTTTTTAATATTACGAACTAACTAAAGGGAAAGAAAAACCGAAAAGAAGTGAGAAATATTTTTGGATTTTTGAAAATTTTCAAACACACAAGAAGAAAGCAAAAATAAAACTAACATGAATATGCAATGAAAAAGGATGAACACCGACAACTGGAATGAATGTGTGAACATGAATGTAATGTCGGTGAGAAATACGTACCCCCCAAGCTTGGACTTTTGGCCTAACTTGGTCTACTGCCATCCATAGAATCCATCTGGCCCGGTAGGGAAGTGGTAGCTCGTGGAGGCGTTCTGTGCCACCTCCTCAGCAAGACGGGTAGCCTCAACTGTCACGTTATACTCGTGTACCTCATTCTTATGAAGAAAATATCTCTGTTTGCTCTGGAAATCAAAGAGAACCGAAGCATGCAAAATAACAGACACAGAACGATATTTTATCGAATATCAAATTATAGTCATATCTGTGAGTGTTGTGCTTAATGAATTCATGGCTCTGCATCGTCTCAAAATTTAGGTATCTATCAGGTAATAGAGGATCATTGGGCCTGGGTGAGACCCCTAGCCTCGCAGCTACGTGGGAGGCATAAATTCCTCCATACAAATAACCATTACCCGCGTTGCGATGCAACCTACGTGCAACAATAGCCCCAAGATTATAATGTTTGTTACCCGTTAAGGCAGCATGAATAAGGCTCAGGTCGGGAGCACAAAGTGCACTACAGTCTTGTTTACCAACAATGCATTTCCCATTAAAAAGTGCAAAGTACCGAATAGAGGGAAAATGAATGCTTTTTATCCTAGCTTGCGTAACCCCCCTATCCTCACCATTGCAAAGACTACTGAGGAACATTTCATAATTAGATTGCCGCGGTTCGCTAAGCGAACCCCAAAATGGAATTTTGCATGCATCACAAAACTCTTCTAGAGACATAGCATATGATCTATCATAGAGATGAAATAAAACTCTATAATTGCGAGAGTGATACACAAACTTTTGAGTGAATGAATGGGTAAGGTTATAGTGCTGCGGAGGCGTATCTGCGATGAAGGCGGAGAGCTCGGTGTTTTGAATATATTGATCAAATTCTTCCTTAATGCCTGCACCTATCATGAACTCATTGCACGGCTATCGACAAGATTTTGCTTCAGCACCTCTCACCGAACTTGCCCTCGGTTCAACATACGATTGGTGTGCAGGGCTTTCACTCGACGATGCTTCAGAAGACCTCCTCCTTGAAGAACTCCTCCTAATTTCTGAAATTTTTTGGACCATAAAAAGATGTTAACAAAACTTCACAAGATTGATAGCAACTACTCATACAAGTGCCTAGAGGCTATATCAAGCATTCAAACTACTTAGAACTCAAAGAATTCAACATGCAAGCTCATTTTCAGTAGCACCAATAGCAGTAATTTATGCAAAATATAATCCACTAAAGCAAAAACTAATTGGAGCAATGGAGGAGTCACATACCAAGGAGCAATCCCCCAAAACAGTTTCGGAAACGGAACTCCGAGCAAAGAGATCGGAAATCTCAGGTTTGGGAGCAAGAACACGAGGAAGAGAGCTACAAAGATTTTTTTTTCTGGACGTAGGAGATGAAGTGGGCTGAAGAGATAAGTGAGTGGGTCCCCGTGGGACCCACAAGGCATCTTGGCGCGCCCCCAGGGGGGTCGCGCCCTGTTGCCTTGTGAGCAACAGGGGCACCTCCCTGGGTTGTTTTCAGTGCCAAAAATTCTTAAATATTCCAGAAAAAATCATGTTAAAATTTCACAGCATTCTGAGCACTTTTATTTTTGGGTCATTTTTTATTACATGGATAATTCAGAAAACAGGATAATCATGGCATTGTACTTTATTAAACTATAAATAACAAAGAGCAAACTATGATTACAGAAAGTTGTGCTTACTAAATTCATCGACCACACGCCCCTTAAAAAGAATCCATTAATAAGGTTGATCAAGTCTTATTAACAAACTATTTCTGAGTAACATGAAACCGAAGAACTTTCGTATAACACTAAGTTACCTCAACGGGGATATGCATCTCCCAAACAATAAAAGTTTCATATTTCTTTTTGATGGTGGGAAGAAGAAATTTAAACCCTCCAATAGTGATTGTTGAAACTTTTTCAATACAGTTAATACCATTCACTGAATTTTGTTTTCTCGGAAAATAAACCGTATGCTCATTACCATTGACATGAAAAGTGACTTTGCTTTTGTTGCAATCAATAACAGCCCCTGCAGTATTCAAAAAGGATCTTCCAAGGATAATCGACATGTTGTCGTCCTCGGGCATATCAAGTATAACAAAGTCTGTTAAGATAGTAACATTTGCAACAACAACGGGCACATCCTCGCAAATTCCAATAGGTATAGCAGTTGATTTATCAGCCTTTGCAAAGATATTTCAGTAGGTGTGAGCTTATTCAAATCAAGTCTTCTATATAGAGAGAAAGGCATAACACTAACACCGGCTCCTAGATCACATAAAGCAGTTTTAACATAACTTCTTTTAATGGAGCATGGTATAGTAGGTATTCCCGGATCTCCTAACTTTTTAGGTACTCCACCCTTAAAAGAATAATTTGCAAGCATGGTGGAAATTTCAGCCTCAGATATCTTTCTTTTATTAGTGACAATATCTTTCATGTATTTAGCATAAGGAGGCATTTTCAAAATATTAGCCAAGCGAGTGCGCAAAAAGACAGGTCTAAACATTTCAACAAAGCGCTCAAAGTCTTACTCATCTTTATTTCTAGATGGCTTAGTAGGAAAAGGCATAGGTTTTTGAACCCATAGTTCTCTTTCCTTTCCGTGTTTTCTAGCAATGAAATCACTTTTATCGTATCTTTTATTCTTAGGAGGTGGGTTATCAAGATTAACAACAGGTTCTATTTCTACATCATTATCTGGTTGAGCATCAACATGAACATCATTATTATTCTCATTATCATTTAGTGGGTGTTCATCACCAGATTGTGTCTCAGCATCAGAAATAGAAACATCATTATGATTCTCAAAAGGTTTTTCTATCTCAGGTTCACTAGAAGCATGCAAAGTCCTATCATTTTTCTTTTTCTTTTTCTTCTTAGATGGACTAGGTGCATCAATATTAATTCTTTGTGAATCTTGTTCAATTCTTTTAGGATGACCTTCAGGATACAGAGGTTCCTGAGTCATTCTTCCTCCCCTAGTAACAACTCTAATAGCACGATCATTCATTTTATTATTCATCTCATTAAGCAAATCATTTTGGGACTTAGCAATTTGTTCTAGCTTAGTATGAACCATAGAAGCATGTTTACTTAAGCCTTTAACATCATTAGCAGTTCTAAACATCAAATCACTCAAATGATCTATCATTAAAGCATTGCGTTTTCATTGATTGCTAACATACATATTAAAGTGGCCTTGCTTAATGATGTAATTATCAAACTCATAGAGGCATTGACTAGCATATTTATTATACGGAATATCACCTTCATCGAATCTAATAAGAGAATTTACCTCTACTACCTGTGTCAGGATGTTGAGCCCATGTATTTCTTCAATAGGTGGTAAATTCTTAACATCTTCAGATTTAATACCTTTTTCCTTCATAGATTTCTTTACCTCTTGCATATCTTCGGGACTGAGGAATAGAATACCTCTCTTCTTTGGAGTTGGTTTGGGCGGTGGTTCAGGAAGTGTCCAATCATTGGCATTCTTTAATATATTATTCAAGAGTTCTTCAGCCTGTCCAACAGTTCGTTCCCTGAAAACACAACCAGCACAACTATCTAGGTAGTCCCTAGAAGCATCGGTTAGTCCATTATAAAAGATATCAAGTATTTCATTTTTCTTAAGAGGATGATTAGGCAAAGCATTAAGTAATTGGAGAAGCCTCCCCCAAGCTTGAGGGAAATTCTCTTCTTTAATTTGCATAAAGTTAAATATTTCTTGTAAAGCAGCTTGTTTCTTATGAGCAGGAAAATATTTTTCAGAGAAGTAATATATCATATCCTGGGGACTACACACACAACCAGGAGCAAAAGTATTAAACAATTTCTTAGCATCACCCTTTAATGAGAAAGGAAACAACTTAAGAATGTAATAGTAACGAATTTTCTCCTCATGAGCAAATAGGGTGGCTATATCATTCAACTTAGTAAGGTGTGCCACGACAGTTTCAGTTTCATAACCATGAAAAGGATCAGATTCAACCAGAGTAATTAACTCAGGATCGACAAAGAATTCATAATCCTTATCGGTAACAAAAATAGGAGATGTAGCAAACTTAGGATCATATTTCATTCTCTCCATCATAGACTTTTCTTTAAGCTTAACCAGTAATTTTCTAACATCATCTCTATCATTACAAGCAATAATTTCTCTAGTTGTTTCTCCATAAATAACATAACCATCAGGTATCTTAGGCGTTTCAACTCTAGTAGGAGAGCTAGGCATAATAGGTGAATCATAATTTTCATCAGTTTCAGCATTCTCAATTTCTTTAGCTTTAGCAATTTGTTCATCAAGAAATTCACCCAGTGGCACAGTATTATCAAGCATAGTACTAGCATCATCATAAGTATCATTTATAGCAGAAGTAGTATCATCAATTACTTGCGACATATCAGAATGAATAGCAGGTGGTGATGTCGCAAGCCTACTCAAAACAGAAGGTGAATCAAGTGCAGAGTGTGATGGTAGTTCCTTACCTCCCCTCGTCTTAGAGGGTACGATCTTGGTCTTAGCGTCTTTCATATTCTTCATAGTGATCAACAAATATAAATCCCAAGTGACTCAATAAATAGAGCTATGCTCCCCGGCAACTGCGCCAGAAAAGAGTCTTGATAACCCACAAGTATAGGGGATCGCGACAGTCTTCGAGGGTAGTATTTCACCCAAATTTATTGATTCAACACAAGGGGAACCAAAGAATATTTGTGAGTATTAGCAGTTGAGTTGTCAATTCAACCACACCTGGAGAACCAAATATCTGCAGCAAAGTGTTTAGTAGCACAGTAGTAGCAGTAGCAATAGTAACAAAAACAGTAACAGTAGCATTTTTGTAGTGATTGTAACAGCAGCAGCAACGAAAGTAACTTAGCAAAGATCGATATGCAAAAAGCGTAGGCATTGGATCAGTGATGGATAATTATGTTGGATGACATTCATCATGTAACAGTCACAACCTAGAGCGATACACAATAGCTCCAATTCATCAATGTAATGTAGGCATGTATTCCGTATATAGTCATACGTGCTTATAGTAAGAACTTGCATGACATCTTTTGTCCTACCCTCCCGTGGCAGCGGGGTCCATAAGGAAACTAAGGGATATTAAGGCCTCCTTTTAATAGAGAACCGGAACAAACCATTAACACATGGTGAATACATGAACTCCTCGAATTACAGTCATCCCCGGAGAGTATCCCAAACAATTGTCACTATGGGGTCTACGGATCAGAACAATAACAAGTGCATATGACAAGCGGATAGGATCAAGAACTCAAATATATTCATGAAAACGTAAATGGTTCAGATCTGAAATCATGGCACTCGGGCCCTAGTGACAAGCATTAAGCATAGCAAAGTCATAGCAACATCAATCTCAGAACATAGTGGATACTAGGGATCAAGCCCTAACAAATTGACTCGATTACATGATAAATCTCATCCAACCCATCACCGTCCAGCAAGCCTACGGAGAAATTACTCACACCCGGTGGTAAGCATCATGAAATTGGTGATGGAGGATGGTTGATGATGACGATTGCGACGAATCCCCCTCTCCGGAGAGCCAAACGGACTCCAGATCAGCCCTCCCGATGAAGAACAGGAGGTGGCAGCGGCTCCGTATCGTAAAACGCGATGAAACTTCTTCTCTTATTTTTTTTTCTCAGGGAAAGAGAATTTATAGCGTTGGAATTAGGTCAGAAGGACGTCTTGTAGGAGATATGCCCTAGAGGCAATAATAAATGTTATTGTTTATCTCCATGTTCATAATTATGTTTATGTTCCATGCTATAACTGCTATGGTTCTCGAGTCTGCAATAACCACGAGCCTCGGAGGAAAACTCATATGCACGTGTGGAATAACAAATGGTAAAATGTATTCCTAGTCTGGCCTCTAAGACTAGCTCAAGTGTTGCATGATGGTTATGTTTTCCTGATCATGGGCATGACTATACCGGCAATTTTGAGGACACGATGTTAGAAGAACACTTGTGTTGAATCGACCCGATTGATGTTATGCTATGAGATACATTCGTCACAAGTTAATAGTTAATAACACAGAGATAGTTTACGTTTGCATATTTCCTTAGACCATGAGAGTATCAAGTTTCTTCATGCTTGCTTCATGAACTTTGGGGTTTGTTAAACGTCATCCGTAAATGGGTGGCTATTACGGCGGCTTATGGGTTCATGGAAAAGTATGTCAAGGGACTTGATAGCTCAAGATTGGGATTTGCTCCTCCGACGATGGAGAGATATTCTTTGGGCCCTCTCAGTGTTACGGTATCCATCATCGTCTGGCCAGACACATTGTGATTTGATCACAGGGATGCTGGAACACGGGAACGAGAAAAGAGAACAAAACCGGTAACTGTCATAGTGGACAAGTTGTTGATCCACGGGGATGCCGATAAATCTCACCTCATGTTTTTGTAACATATCACAAAGCAACAGGAATAGCACACGGCAATTGGAGGTTCACTCGAATATTTATTCGTGTGGGTATAGGGGTCAATATGGGTGTCCACGGCTTCAATGTTGATCATTGATCAGAAAGATGTTCCGGTCATGTCTATACTTCACCGAACCTATAGGGTCACACGCTTAAGGGTCATCTATCTACTGAATACTAGACAGGGAGTCTGAGAGAAAGTCATCGGAAAAGTTTCGGAGACAACGGAAGAGTTCCGGAGAGAGAACACCGGAATAGTTTTGGTAGAACCGAAAGGTTGTTTCGGAGTATACCATTAAGTCAAAATGGTTTCGGCACATGCCTAGAAATTCTTAGAGGGTGCCATAATTGTTCTGGGAACTTCTGGGATTTTTCCGGAGAAAAAACCCGGAAATGTTCCGAAGCTGCCGGAACCACTTTGGTTGCTTTTCGCAGATGAAAATCACAAATCCGAAATTGTTTCGGACGCGTCCAAAATCATTTTAGTGGGTACTGGAATTATTCTAAGACCCACAAAAATATTTTCGGATTTAACGGTCGTGGAAAAATGTTTCCGTGAATAGTGAAAAGCACATTTTGGTGGCTTCTTGGAGAAGCCACCTTGAGGGCCTTTTGGTATTTTTCCCCTAGTGGCTTCTTGGATATGTCATCCTTGGGCTTGGCCTATAAATAGGGGTGGAGGGGGCTGCCCAAACACACTCCAACTCTCATACACAATGCCATTTAATGATCTGGCTTCTTCTCACCCTCCCACGAAAAGAGTTTCGTTGAGCCGAAAGGCTGTCTGGGTTCCGGTGGGAACTAGTTCTGCACGGCGAAGCCCTGCTGGATAGATGACACCGTATGTGTGCAACCCCATAGAGAGGTCGTAGGTTCGATCTTTTGCCCGAGGGGCTGTTCGAGGGTCCTCCCGAAGGGCTATGCGAGTTACTGTCCGAGTTCGAGAGTGCCTCCCGAAGGGCTATCCGTGACACCGTCCAGGGGACTGTCCGACCGCCTCCCGGAGGGCTGTCCGAGGGACTGTCCGAGGGGCAGATGAGAGAGTACATCCTCGCGGTTGGGAGGTTGTAAATCCTAGTTGCGGGGATCTGCACCGATGATCTACATCGACTCTACTTCCGCTGCGCTACGAGTCGGTAACGATCGGATCGAAACCTTGTATGCAGTCTTCATAGTGGTCCTGGGCGTGCTCGCTGTACCAATATTTTTTGTTATCTGTTGCGTTCCCCAACAGTGGCATCATGAGCCGTGCTATGCGTAGATGCAGGTTACGATCTAGAATACATAGAGATGAAATCTGTTACCCGATGTTCTTGTTGCTTCCCTGAAATTTGCGTATTTCTGATCTTGATAACGGCATGGTGGATTTTCAAAGTTCTGGCAATCCGCGATCCTAATTGATCAACGAAGTGCTAACAGTTCGTTGAATTCCACCATAGTTAAAAAGAAAGATGAAATTTCGCAGACAAAAGGGCAATGCAGATATGATCTGCACGGGGGTCATGCGTATGACGAAGTTCAGTATGGGGCTCGAGATTTTATTATCTCGTGTTTCATACACCCCGCAAAGTTAATCTAGCGACTTGAATAATCATGCTTGATCATAAATGTTGGTAGCTGCGGTTTGGTTGAAACCTTAGAAGCCACGTAAAATAAATTTTTGCATAAACTGATTAGAGGCGTCTAACTTAGTTTTGCAGGATGAATGAGATGTGCATATGATGTGGTATAACAGTGCTCATATTTAATTTGATTATGTATGAGATGACTATATAATGTAAATTAACATGACCCGCGACTCATGATTCGGCATGATGGCTGGAGCCATATGATTGTCACTTTAATGACCTGCGTGTCAACCTTAAGTAATGCACTTAATTTTATTAGCTATAGAGATAGCAATATTATCTGGTGCATCGACAAGGTGGTGACAAACTTCGCAAAGGTGAAACACCGACGCGAATGCCGAAGACGAAGAAATAAAGACTTCTCCATCAGAAAGGGCTATACCATATCATGCTATTATGAATTGCCTGAGATGTTTATTCCTTATGTTGCACCCTTTTTGATTGCGCGGTAGTCGCTTTTATTAGGGTGATCTCTCACTTAAAAATATCAAGTAGTTAGTGTTCTCCCAAGTGTAGCACCGTCACAGCATCTTTCCTTTCGGGGTGCGCCATGGATGCATGGGTACGAACGATTGTACGGGTGTAAGGCGGGTGAGGTCAGACCTCGCAGCGAGATCACTTGGTTGTCTTGACGTTCATGGCAGGATCGTCCTGAGCTCGGAACACACGCATCGAAAGATGAACAAGAGTCACATAGAGATGTGATCGGCAAGTTGGCCTACCGATTAAAATTCCCGTCATGAGATGATGATTCTATGGCGATGAATTGAGATATGGATCTTGTATCACTCACAATCAATTATGAGAGATATTGATTTGAGTGGGAGCACACTATAGAATTAACTTGTTTAATTCTCAGTGTAATTAATTATGAACACTGTCTAAGTGTGATTTGCATAATAGTTGTAGAATAATGGCTCGCGTTTCCACCTTCCCTATTAAAAATGAATAGCTGTTAAATATCTGGTTAAAACTTTATAGTTGGTAACGTAATGTGAGGATTGTCCTCAAGAGTGCCGAGAAGGACTTTGTCCTATCGCATGCTTTTGGTATTCTCCCGCTAATGCTATGGATGATGTGACTCTCGTCCTTCGATCCAAAAGCTAAAATTCCGTTATGGTCAAGTGCAATATGTTTGCTTCCATGAGACCCGAACTTCAAAAGTTTGGGATAGCTATGTGATATTCGTGGAACTGAAAATTGGTTTCAGATACAAACAAAGGCTAAAAGATATGAGATATCCAAAGCAATGTTTGTTTTGCAAATTATAAGTAAAGTGTTTACTATGCATTAGACTGATAAGAGAGGGATCCAGAAGAACGCCTGTCATATGATGAAGGTGAATAAAACAACAACTTAAAGAGAAAGGAAATGTCCAGAGGGTGTTAGTGTGACTTACACACCTAGGAAGTCCGGGGCTAACGCCACTCTTAAAGTTGGGTGCTTCTTCTGAGAGTAGGAGAAATACTAAAAGTTAAACTGTGAGAAGTATAAAGGCAAAAAGAGAGAAGACTGGAATATCCAGCTCATGTATGAATGTCATACAAGTTATTGATGTATAGATGGCTGATTAAAGATATAATTCTTGGGAATTATGATTAAACAGGTTAATCACTGATTCTTGGGTATTGTGATTAAAAGTTGATCACAGAAATACCCGCTCGATTGCATTCTACTGTTACTCGATGCAAGAACTACTACGGCCTAAAAGACTTGCCGGAGTGAGGTTTAGATACGCGCTGGGAACATAGTAAATGTTACTATACCTTCCATCGGTGTATTACCTATGTATTTATTTTCATAATTCATTTTTGGAGTTTCATACACTCTAGCCCATTGCATAAGGTATCTTGCAAGAAGGTTGTTCATAAGAGAACTTTTGATGTTCGGTGTTATGAATAACATAAGGGCCATACTTTCATTATGAATGAGATGTATGTTGTGAATATTGATAATAATACATTACCTCTGTATTTACTTTCATAATTCATTTTAGAGTTTTATACACTCTAGCCCATTGCACAATGTTTGTTGCAAGAGGGTTGTTCATGAAAGAACAATTGTTGTTCGGTATCATGAATAACACAAGGGCCATGCTTCCATCAGGATGGGATGTATGTTATGAATATTGATGGTAATATGATACATCCATAACACTGACGCTGAATGTCGCAAGACTAAAAGAATACCACATATGTGTGGCACTGCATTTGGTCACATTGGAGAAACCCGCATGGAGAAATTCAATTATGATGGATTTTGAAATCATTTGATTATGAATCATCTGACACTTGCATCTTTCGTCCAAAAAGTGAATTGACTGAAATACCGTTCATAGGCCATAAGGAACGAGCAACAAACTTATTGGTGATCATACATTATGATGTGTGTAGTCCGATAAATGTTGTTGCTAGTAGTGGATTTGTCTATCTTCAGAGATGACTCAAGTAGATATATGGATATTCACTTGATGAGACATAAGTCTGGATCTTTTGAAGTCATTCAAAAGGTTTTCAAAATGAAGTAGGAATTATTGTAACAAGAAAATTATGTTTCTGCAATTAGATTGTGGAAGGGAATGTTTGAGTTACAAGTTTAGCGAATGTTTGATGAGTTGTGAAAAGAGTTTCATAACTTATACCTCCCGGAACACCACTGTAAGTGGAATGTCCGTGAAGATGTAATCGAACCATTTATGACATGGTGAGATCAAAGATGACATAAATCAATTTGCCATTATCCCTTTTAAAGTAATGCTTTAGAGACTGCGGCTTTTACACTAAAAAGAGCGCCATCAGATCTGTTGAAATGACGCCATGGTATGGTATGCCCAACCATGTTTTGTCTTTTCTTAACATTTGGAATATGGGGCTTGTGTAAAATATTTACAAACCTATTCCAAATCAGACAAGTGCTACTTTGTAGGTTATCCTAAGTAATTGGTAATTCCTCCACCAATATACTGAGGCAAAAGGTTTGCCACAAAGAACGGTATGATTTTGTAGAAAATGGTTCTTACAAAAGGGTGAGTGGGAGGACAGTGCAACTCGACGAGATAGCAGTATCTTCGTTATCATGACAAGGGATAGAAACCTCGGAAGCAATTCTAGAGTTTCCTCCTGCGACTGATACGGAAGCCTCTACAATAAAATGTATGGACTTCGGTCGAACTTGCAGCTGAACCACGTAGGCAAAACTCGTGCAAACCTCTCAGGTGCGCAAATGAGATATGGTTGCTAGACAACAGTATACCTACAACACACAAGGAAGCGTTGATGGGCCCTGACTCCGGAATTGGCTAAATGCCAATACAATCCGAGATAGTTTCCATATAAATGATTCAAGATTAAATCTTGATGAACCCTTCAGAAGACTTAGAGTCTAACGAATATTATTGGAACTATAAACTGATACGGATAAAAATGTTTTATCCATAAAGCTCGACTTGTTGCAATAACAAATTCAAGGAATTGACTACGATGAGATTGTCTCACTGTAGCGATGCTTAAAGTCGGTTCGGGTTAAACTAGCAATTAATACATATTTCAATCATGAGATATGATACATGGATGCCAAAAGGATTTCCATGAGATGGAAATGCAACCTAGGACTTGCATGTGATACAGTCCAAGGTATTTTGTCAATCCAGAGGATGCTGGTGAGTATGCAAACTTCAGATTTCCAGCAATGGACAGAAGAGAGCAAAATGGAGTTGGAAACTTTGTTTTTGATGAAATAGTCAAAAGAGTTTGATTTCATCAATGGATAATAAAGATGCTTGTGGTTACAAGAAAGTAAGTGGGAGCATAATATTATTTCTAAAAACCTTGTGTGCTTGACACATTGTTGATTGGAAATAATATAAATTTCTTGACACGAATTAGGACTTCATTGAAAATAGTTTTTTGATGAAGTGCTTGGGCTAAGTAGCCTTGATGTTAGGCATAATTATCTATGGAGATAGAATTGCCTGATAGGCTAAAGCCAAAAATACATATTGACAAGATGCTAAAACAGTTTAGCATTAAAACGCCAAGGAGTGATTCTTACCAAAGTCACATGGAAAGAGTTTTTGCAAGACTCGGTGTCCCAAAACACTGATGAGCAAAATACATGATGGAGATTCCACACACTCTTGTGTTTGGATTAATCATGTATTCCATGGTATGTAAAACAACCAGATATGTCCGATACTCCCAAGCTTTTGCGAGTATAGATACCAAAGTGATCAAAGTACTGATCATGGGACAATAGTGAAAAATGTCGTTGAGTACTAAAGTAGCACTAACGACATGTTTTCTCGCAAGCATAGATTATGAAGTGCTCGTTGTAAGTAATTACATCGATATAGTCTTCATCAATGCTCCATGCGATTTTCGATTTAAGTTAAGGGTTTTGTGTAATACATGATATGGTGGCACAGTAAGTTGGAATTGTTCCAAACAGGTTACTGTGGCGAATTCTATAATAAAGGCTAAGTATGTTGATGCTTTAGAAGTGACAAAGAAGATGTTGGACCATATAGTTCATTCATGAACTTAGTATGGTTCCAAGATGGCTTTGGTCAATGGGACACTATTGTAGATAGTTGCTCCATAGCTCAGTCCGAGGAATCAAGGTTCGACCAATGATTCACATATATACAAAGCCAAGTCGACACAAAATATGAATTTTGTGAAAGCGTGAAAACGCGAGGATATGCAAAGATACATATGGATCTGAAGTTGTCAGCTCCGTTGGACATCAGGCTATACCACAAGTGAAGCATTTTTTACATCGGTATGCCATAGGTGTAATGTGCATTAGCATTGACTAGTTTATTGACTCTAGTGCAAGTGGGAGTCTGTAGGAGATATGCCCTAGAGGCAATAATAAATGTTATTGTTTATCTCCATGTTCATAATTATGTTTATGTTCCATGCTATAACTGCTATGGTTCTCGAGTCTGCAATAACCACGAGGCTCGGAGGAAAACTCATATGCACGTGTGGAATAATAAACGGTAAAATGTATTCCTAGTCTGGCCTCTAAGATTAGCTCAAGTGTTGCATGATGGTTCTGTTTTCCTGATCATGGGCATGACTATGCTAGCAATTTTGAGGACACGATGTTAGAAGAACACTTGTGTTGAATCGACCCGATTGATGTTATGCTATGAGATACATTCGTCACAAGTTAATGGTTAATAACACAGAGATAGTTTACGTTTGCATAATTCCTTAGACCATGAGAGTATCGAGTTTCTTCATGCTTGCTTCATGAACTTTGGGGTTTGTTAAACGTCATCCGTAAATGGGTGGCTATTACGGCGGCTTACGGGTTCATGGAAAAGTATGTCAAGGGACTTGATAGCTCAAGATTGGGATTTGCTCCTTCGACGATGGAGAGATATTTTTGGGCCCTCTCGGTGTTACGGTATCCATCATCGTCTGGCCAGACACATTGTGATTTGATCACATGGATGTCGGAACACGGGAACGAGAAAAGAGAACAAAACCGGTAACGAGGTAACTGGCATAGTGGACAAGTTGTTGATCCACGGGGATGCCGATAAATATCACCTCGGGTTTTTGTAACATATCGCGAAGCAACAGGAATAGCACACGACAACTGGAGGTTCACTCGAATATTTATTCGTGTGGGTATAGGGGTCAATATGGGTGTCCACGGCTCCGATGTTGATCATTGATCGGAAAGATGTTCCGGTCATGTCTATACTTCACCGAACCTATAGGGTCACACGCTTAAGGGTCATCTATCTGCTGAATACTAGACAAGGAGTCTGAGAGAAAGTCACCGGAAAAGTTTCGGAGACAACGGAAGAGTTCCGGAGAGAGAACACCGGAATAGTTTCGGTAAAACCGAAAGGTTGTTTCGGAGTATACCATTAAGTCAAAATGGTTTCGGCACACGCCTGGAAATTCTTAGAGGGTGCCAGAATTGTTCTGGGAACTTCTGGGATTTTTCCGGAGAAAAAACCCAGAAATGTTCCGGAGTTGCCGGAACCACTTTGGTTGCTTTTCGCAGATGAAAATCACTAATCCGGAATTGTTTCGAAACGCGTCCAAAATCATTTTAGTGGGTACTGGAATTATTCTAAGAGCCACAAAAATATTTTTGGATTTAACGGTCGCGGAAAAATGTTTCCGTGAATAGTGAAAAGCACTTTTTGGTGGCTTCTTGGAGAAGCCACCTTGAGGGCCTTTTGGTATTTTTCCCCTAGTGGCTTCTTGGAGAAGCCACCCTTGGGCATGGCCTATAAATAGGGGTGGAGGGGGCTGCCCAAACACACTCCAACTCTCTTACACAATGCCATGCAATGACCTGGCTTCTTCTCTCCCTCCCACGAAAAGAGTTTCGTAGACCCGAAAGGTTGTCTGGGTTCCGGTGGGAACTAGTTCTGGACGGCGAAGCCCTGCCGGATAGATGACACCGTATGTGTGCAACCCCGTAGAGAGGTCGTAGGTTCGATCTTTTGCCCGAGGGGCTGTTCGAGGGTCCTCTCGAAGGGCTGTTCGACTTCTGTCCGAGTTCGATAGTGCCTCCCGAAGGGCTGTCCGTGACACCGTCCGGGGGACTATCCGACCGCCTCCCGGAGGGCTGTCCGAGGGGCAGATGAGGGAGTACATCCTCGCGGTTGGGAGGTTGTAAATCCTGGCTGCGGGGATCTACACCGATGATCTACATCGACTCTACTTCCGCTGCGCTACGAGTCGGTAACGATCGGATCGAAACCTTGTATGCAGTCTTCATAGTGGTCCTGGGCTGGTGCGTAAGTCGGAAATTTTTTGCTTTCTGCTGCGTTCCCCTACACGTCCGTGGGCCCCACAAGGTATCACGGCGCGCCCTCAGGGGGAGTCGCGCCCTGTTGCCTTGTGAGCAACAGGGGCCTCCTCTCCAGTTGATTCTGGCGCCAATATTTTTTATATATTTCATAAAAAATCTCCAAAAAGTTTCGTCCAATTCCGAGAACTTTGATTTCTGCACAAAAACAACACCATGGTAGTTCTGCTGAAAACATCGTCAGTCCAGGTTAGTTCCATTTAAATCATGCAAATTAGAGTCCAAAACAAGAGCAAAAGTGTTTGGAAATGTAGATACGACGGAGACGTATCAATTTCCTACCATTTTTTCAGTATGTCATTCTCACGATTGGTGGATTGACACAAATGCTAATATACGCGTGTGCTGATATCTCCATGTTTTTTTATTACTAGATCGCAAGAACTACATATGTGTTGATGGAAACATGTCACATGCTTCTGTTTATGATGTTGGTACGGTCGATCTAAAGTTTATTTCTGGAAAGATCACGCGGCTGAAGAAATTGCAACATGTCCCTACTATTAATACAAAATATTGTCAGTGACTCTCTTGTGTAGATGGCTATAAATTATTATTTGAGTCCAATAAGTTTTATACAGTCTAAATGTGGATAATTTGTTGGTAAAGTCTATGTGTGCATAGGCTTGATCCGCCTATTTTTGGCAGACTTTTGCACTAAAGTTATTAATCATGTTTGTAATGAATCTGAATCGAATGATTGGCACTCACGACTTTGTCATATTAACTTTGGTTGCACGACGCGGTTATCAAATCCGAGTTAAATACAAAAATTAACCATTGTCAAAGGTTCTAAGTATCAAGTGTGTGTGTGTGTGTGTGTGTGTGTGTGTGTGTGTGTGTGTGTGTGCAAGCAAAGAAATTTCGCAAGTATTATATGACAAATGAGATAAGGAACTTGACACCAATAGAACTTATACATTCAAATCTTTGTGAGATGAATGACTCTGCTATATATTGCATGATATATCTGCTAAACACAAAAGAGGAGGCCTTGCACTACTTTTAAATCCATAAAGCCTGAGCAGAAAACCTACTTGATCGAAAGATCAAAAGACTTAGGTCAGATCATGGCGGGGAGTATTTTTTCACCCAGGTTTGATTTATTCTGTGGGGAACATGGTATAATCCATGAGAGGACGTCTCCTTGTTCTCCCTAGTCAGACAGGGTTGCCAAACGAAAGAACGCTCTTACTGATTTGGTTAACGTCGTGTTGGATACAATGGGACTTTCCAAGGAATGGTGGGAGAGGCTTTGGTGATTGCAGGTCATGTCCTAAACAAAGTTCCCACAAATAATAAATATACCCACTTGAGGAATGGGAAAATAAAATACTAAAACTCTCTTACTTACATACTTGGAGTTGTTTGGCAAAAGTTAAGGTGTCAATCCAAAGAAGCGTAAACTTGGACCAAACACCATTGATTGTGTTTTTCTTGGCTATGCTTTCCATAACATTGTCTATAGGTTTCTGGTGGTGAAATCCTAGGTACCTAACATAAATGTTGGTACAATTATGGAGTTGAATGATGTGACTTTCTTTGAGGATATTTTTCGTATGAAAGATAGGCCTAACTCATCTAGTCAGAGACCATACACAACTCATGAACCCTTTGTTCCGCTGGAACATTATGAACGAACACCTGATGAGATCCCTAAAGGGACGGGTGCTAATGAAGCTCCAAGAAAGAGCAAGAGACAAATGATTGCAAAGTCTTTTAGTGATGAGTTCATTGTGTACCTCTTGGATGATATTCTCATTTTCATTTCAGAAGCTTATGCATCTCCCGTTGCTGACTATTGGAAGAAAGTTGTACGTAGCGAGAAAGTTTGAAAAAACGCGTTGTTCGAAGCTCAATTTGTCTTTTTTGCACGAGCTCCTCGAATATCGAAACACCATCAAATTTGGCACGGGCATCATGAACTGAAGCATCTTGCATGCATATATTTTTTTTCCGGATTTTTTCTACTATTTTCTTGATTTCTTCTATTCACTGGGAGCAGATGAGCCCAGACTCAGGTAGCAATTACCGCAATCATCATCTCTATTAAATTATCATGTTCTATCTATTGATTTTCTGAATTAAGCTTAACGAAAAATTGCTACAACGTTCAACACACCTGAAAGCGCACTAGTACGAGGTAGAAGTAGCAAGGAAAGCGTAGGATTATTTGTGTGTGTGTGTGTGGGGGGGGGGGGGGGGGGGGGGCTCGGCGTCTCACTCGGATTCGTCCTAGACGTGCGATGGTTTCTTCGTTGAGGTCGAGCCGCATCAGGATGCAGTTGCCGCACAGCGCCTCTATGGGCTCAGCCTGTAGCAAGAGCATCCATTGACGACTGGTTTTGATCTGTAATGGGTTATACGTGCAGATGGGCAGTTGCTACATCAGTAGTTGCTGTGAGCTCCAGTACGTATTCCATACTCCATACCTATAGGTTTTGACACACAAGTGTCAGCACCACACAACACACAATATCTGCTTACCATGTTCGGCAACTTATTTACTAGTATACCATAGTGCCTTTAACAACAGAATAAAATTTTAGAACAGGCAAGCACACCATTCTTTGTTACTTACAACGGCGAACGCAAGCATACTTTTGGTGATCACAAGGGGCAACTGCAAATTCTGAACCCGGCATGAAAATGTGTCGAGTTCTCCACCATATATAGCTTCCAAATCAACAAACAGAAATACCTCATCTGTATTATCTGTCACGCAGCTGAATAATACTGCCCCGTGGGCGAGGATCAGTAAAATGCATTGCATGTCAAATCTCAGAATCATATTAGGTGCATCTGATAGGTGCTTTTACAAGTCAAAAATGCCAAAAACAATATTCAGCCAGGGTACTTCCACATCTCAGTCTCCCCAGTAGAGAACTCAAGAAAGAGTGCAACATACTTAGAGTACTTAGTAAAACTAGCTTCCAGACCTTCATGGGCTCACTCTACCTTCTCAGTTCACCGCAAAATTATGCAGAACTAATAAGTAAACTACCACACCCTTAGCAGCTCAAAGTGAACATGTCGATGTGAAATACCACCAGCATCAGTACCGTCATCGAAAACAAAAACTACTCATGCCATAACTCGAGAAGCAATCCAGCACCTGTCATGCCTCAACACACAGAAGGGATCCTCCACTGACAAGTCAATGGCGTTCTGAAAGCTCCAGCAAGGGGAGGCAAGGCAAACATAAATAATATTACTGTCATTGCTTCCACCTGATGGTGCATTGTCCTCACCAACGGATCCTGACACCGGACCTCCCTCCATTACCACACCATCACTGCCACTACTTCCACCTGATGACACATTGCCCTCACCAGCAGAACCTGACATAGGGCCTCCCTCCATTACCACATCATCACTGCCACTACTTCCACCTGTTGGCGCATTGCCCTCAACAGAAGAACCTGACATAGGGCCTCCCTCCACTACCACATCATCACTGACACTGCTTCCACCTGTTGGCGCATTGCCCTCACCAACGGATCCTGACACCGGACCTCCCTCCATTACCACATCATCACTGTCAGCACAATCGATGCCCAGCGTCTTAAGCACCCTCCCCTTCTTCAAGATATAACAAAGAAACAAGTACTCACAGTCCAGACCCTGGAATCTATGGAAGACGAATGTCTTCAGATGAGATTCAAGGCAATCGCAAGAGCCAAGGGACTTCCAGAACTCAGCACAACCGACACTATCAGGTGAACTGGGTCGAATGGACTGGATAGCAAAAAAACAATGTTAGAGTTTAGCATATCAATCTTCAAATTACACCAAAAATACAACTAGAAGAGCTAGAACAGATATGTACAACATCAATCTGGAATATATAACAATGAACAACTAGCACTTGAATAAGCTGATATCCACATTATCATTTTGAATCGCAATCGACAAACAAGTATAGGGACGAACAGATATCGATATGACGCGGGTACTACCATGACGTGAAGCGTCTCGAGGCGAGGAAAGCATCTGAGCAGAGTGTCTAGCATCTTGACCTCCATGTCATGCGAAAACCGCACCTTGATAGCCAGCATCTTCAAACTTGGCAGCATGGCCCTAGCTCACATCCATACCAGCCTGCCATTGAGGCAAATTAAACACCATGAGGAATTTGATTGGATACACAGTCACGTAATGAGTGTTAAGTGCAGATCACAGAAGTTACAAGACCCAGTTACCCTGATGACAACGCCACCAATCTCGAGCGCGTGGACCTGGAGGTCCAAGAAGCCGAGCACCTCCAGCCTAGGCGCGCTGACAATCCTAACGGGCCTCCGATCGGAAACGCTTTGGAAGAGCAGGCGCTCCAGGCAAGGTGCATCCTCGATGATGATTTCATTGAAACAGCATCTCCATTCCATCATGACGCGGAGGCTGCTGGACTTGATGCGGAGGCGTGAACGGCAGCTGTACGTGATGGCAAAGGAGAGGATTTTCAGCAATGTTTTAAATAGCGGGCTATGCCATTTAGCGGCGGCTCGACCAGAAGCTATGAAAGGCTATAGCGGAGCTAAGCCTCATTTAGCGTTTCTCTTAAATCATGAAAAATTGAAACAATAAGTATACAATCAGGCATCATATATGATATATTGCATATACTTTACATATACACATGTTTACACATCAAAATGCGTGTACCAAGAGGCATCCTAATTCAATAACCAAGCTTCACATCAATGCATCATATATATCATTACAAGAACAAAAAATAATGCAAAAGTATGGTTTTGTATAGCGGCTTAGCGGGCTAAATGACTCCAAATTTAGCGCTATAGCGGGAAATAGCGGGCTATTAGCCTCATTTTCAATTTAGCACTAAAAGTGCGTAGCTTTAGCGGGAGAGCTCTTAAAGGCTATAGCGGGGCTATAGCGGAGCTATAGCCGGCTATTTAAAACGTTGATTTTCAGCTTGGGGCAGCGCGCGAGCAAGGCATCGACATCCCTGTCCTCGATGATGGAGTGGAAAAGGCCGAGCTCGTGGAGGTTGGGAAATGCGGGCTGGTGGGCGGTAGTGTCTGGGAAGCGCCAGACGCCGATGTAGAGGCGGGTGAGAGAGCCACAGCTGAGGATGTCGTCGGGGAGCGGCATGTCGAGCGGCCAGGGTCGGTTGAAGAGGATGAGGTCCTGGACGTTCTTGGCGGCGAGGCTGGCGATCAGGCGCTGGAGTGCGTACTCCTGCCGGTGGAAGGAGGTGCGTGTGACGCGCACGGCACGGACGGGGCCTGGGTGAGCGGCCACGCAGCGCGAGAGGGCACGCACGGCGTTGAAATTGCGGGGCTCGTCGGCGGCCCTGAGGTGGGCGTCGTCGACGAGGAGCGGGGTCGCCGCCCAGACGCAGCGCCAGCGGGTGGAGAGGACCATGGTGCGCGCGGCTTCGTTGGTGGGGAGGCAGGAGACGATGTTGGAGAGCAGGTCGTCCGGGAGACGGCTGATGTGGTCCTTGCCGTCACCATCCTGTGCCGCCGGAACGACAGCGGGCCAATCGGCGGGGTCGGCTGTGTCTTCATCGGAGGAGGTGAGGGAGAAGTGGTCGTCGTCGGAGTCGGAGGAGTCGTCGGCGTCGGGGGCGGGGACGAAGGGTGGGGGCAGGAGGGAGATGAGGTAGGGGACGACGCAATCGACGCGATCCTGCGCGGACGGCCCCTCCAGTGCAAGATTGTTGAAGTACGCCTCGATTTGGGCGTAGGTGACAAATTCTTCTTCTCCTCCCCCTGCGGCGGCGTCCATGGCGGCGGAACCGGCTAGGGTTTGTCGGCGCCTCGGCGGACACGAGGCTAGCAGGCAGAACGAATGGGGACTGGCGTGGGGTGCCGTGGACCGTGGTGGACTGGTGATAGTGGGCTCTGTGGTCTGACTAGTGTTGTGATTTGTGAACTTGTGGACCAAAATTTAAAATTCAAATACATTCCATATATTGCAGATCAATCAAACATATAAATTCAGCTGTGAACAGTTGTGACACAACTACTATTGACAGATGATTTTTTTTAAAAAAAATCTTGTGTATGCCAAAATCAGATTCATAATTCTTAGGGGTTTCTCTTAGCGAGCTAGAGGCCGCACTATAGGAAGGGAGTTTTCATTATGTTTGAGATGCTTTGTGTTTTCGGTGAATTTTTACAATAGATCTGATCATTTTCAAAAAAAGAAGGAAGGGAGATGTCGAGAATAATTATCTCACCACTATATATCCAACTTTACGTTTCAATCGCCAGCAGAACAAGTCCTGACGAAACCCATCGGTGCTTACACTAATAGGTACATTTGTAGCCCCACTGTCATCTCATTTTGTGTAGTGCAACCAAAATATATCTTTGCCTAGTATAAAAATTGGCAAGACTATCTCTACCTAATAATAAAGCACGGAACGACTTCTGTTCATCCGTCGCGTCGTTTTGCAAAAAAAAAAAAAAAACCCTATAGCTACTGGTAATTAAGCCACGATACAGTTTTAAGTCATAAACAGACAAAAACGTTTCGTTTCGCAGAAACCCCCCTGTAGTTTTCGATAATTAACCCGCAGTACTGATTTAAGTGACCCAGAGAAAACGTTTCGCGTTATGCAAAAAGCCCCCTGCAGTTTCCTAAATTCAACCCGTAGTACATATCATACGTTTTAAAAAAATGGTCATATCTTTTAAATCGTAACTCCAATTTTAACATGTTATATATGAAATTTGATTAAAAAAATGTGTAGAATCTGAATATTATGTTATTTTACCTGTTATACATTTTTAAAATGTTGTTTTTGGTGCAACCTTGATAAATAGTGCATGATCCGTCTTTATTTCGTATCGGTGTAGGTCCAGATAGAAAATGAACAACTCAGCAAAACCAGATTGGAGACGAAAGAAACCATCTATAACCACACATGCACGCGTCGGCAAAACCTCGCAGGGGGCAAAGAAAGCAAATATCTGATCTTATGCGCAGAGAGAGAGAGAGACGCATTAGGATTGACACATTCAAACGCGTTGTGATTGTGTGGGCACTGATGTCATGTTCAAATAAAGAACGTGGACCTATTGAGGTCTTGAGTCATGATTATTGGGTTAGGGGCGTGTATTATTATTATTTCCCATTGCAACGCACAAGCTTTTTTGCTAGTATCTGTAACACCCCTAAGAAATGAACTACAGTAATCCCTAATGATCAGTGCCAAGTCATTTTGATTTACAGTGCTTGATCATCATTGGTTTATATCTCATTTCAAATTCCACCACTGGATTCAAATTCAAATTGCAAGTGAATTTTGAAGTTGCACAAAAATTGCTGCAAAAATGTTCATCAATTAGCAAATATTCCCTAACTAATATTTGTTAAGGAAAACAACATCACATCTAAGCTATGATGGACAGTAGCAATTAAAACAGTGCAATTACAGCAATTTAAAAGCCATTTCATTTATAAAAAATTCAAATGGATTCAAAAATTGCTCAAACTTTTTGTGGCAGTGCACCACAGTCCCTAGTATTTGTTTTCACCAGTTGCACATTTTTGTAAAGCCATTTGTTAGCTAAAAGAAAATGCAAAAGGCTACTGGAAAAAAACAGAGAAATAAAAAGGGAAAAAGGGAAACGCTACTGTGGACTGGGCCTAAGTCCACAGTGCGGCCCAGCACACCTTCCCCGTCTCCCTCCTCTCTCTCTCCTATGCGTGTCGGTGCGCCACCGGCTGCGCGCGCGCGCTCCGGCGAGCGGCCGACACGGCGACGCAGCAACGCCGTGGGTGGATAAGATCTCCACCGCGGCCTCCCCCTCGCCATCCTCATCCATTTCCCCTCCTCTTCCGCTCTCTCTGGACCGCGCGCGAGCTCACCCGAGTACACCCGCCGCCGTTCGCCGTCGTTCACGTGGCCATCAACCTCGCCTCGCCTCGCCACCTTGTCCAGCCGCTCCGCCGTCGCCCGCTACATCGTCCCTGTCCACGAGCGCTAGCCGGGGAGCTCTACCTCGAGCGGATCGAGCCGCCCCCTTCTGCCTCGGCCACCGGCGACCACCGGTGTCTCCGACCTCCCCGGCAGCTCCTAAACCCCTCGCCGGCCTCCTTGAGCCGTTAGGTGAGCTCCGCTTTTCCCCTCTCTCTCTTGCCGCTCTCCTAGCCGCTGCTACTGGCGGCCGCCGCAGCCGCGCTCTGGCCGCCGCCGTGCTGCCATCGCCGCGCTCCTCGTGCCCCTCCTCGATGCCTGGTCACGTCGCCGTGCTCCTGGGACGCCAGGGAGGCGCGTGCGTGCACCAGTTTGCCTCGGGCGAGCTCCTAGGCTCGAACCCGAGTGCGCCCGTACATCGCCGCCGCCTACGCTCGTCGCCGGCGACTTTTCCGGCCCCCCAGCTCCGGCCGTGACCACCATTCGACGCGGCTCGGAGTGCCCGATCGAATGATCCCGGTCGCACGCAAAACGATCCACCGTAGCGCGTTTCCGAGGTCGCCGGAGTTCGCCGCCGCGTTTCGGGCTCGCCGGAGCAACTCCGGCAGTCGGCGCTGACCTGGCAGCCGACGTGGCTAGGCCTGGGGCCCACCTGGGTCACTGCCAGTGGGCCCCCTGGTCCCGTTTGACCGCGTTGACCGCGGTCAATGCGCTGACTGGGCACTGCTGCCGCTGACATGTGGGGCCCGTACGCCTAATTACTGTTCACGGTTAATTAATTAACTCTGATAGATTAGTTAGTCACTGACATCGGGTCCCACCTAACTAATTAACTCTGTTAGTTAATTTAGTTAGTCTCTGTGTATGACAGGTGGGCCCCACCTGTCTGTTTGACTGGTCAGCGCGATCAATGTTGACTGCTGAGTCAGCAGTTGACTGGGCCCACACGCCAGCCTATGTGGCTAGACAGCCACTGGGTGCAAAAAGTATTTCTGGGTTATTTTCGAATAAATAATTCCAGGGAATTTCTTAATATTGTTTAAATCTTCGGAAATTCGCAGAAATTCATCCGTAGCTCGGATGGAAAAACTTTATACATGAAAATTGATCAGAAAAATCCAACGAATCTGATCGTGTGATCTGCATTCATGTCGGGACCCTCTACGTAGGAGAACCCGTAACTTTTCGTCTGTTTCTGGTAGATGAATAGTGCATACCTACTGGTTAATAATTCCAACTTAAATCCTAAAATAATTAAAATGGTTTAGAGATGCATTAGGTCACCCCCTGCACTGCATTTTGCCATGTCATGCTCTATGTTGCATTTGTATGATGTGTATTTATCTGTTTCCTCCCCCTCTTCTCTTCGGTAGATCCCGGCACCAACGTAGCCCCTGAGGACTGCTTCACCTCTGACGGCCCCTCTTTTGCCGCAGAGTAACCAGGCAAGCAAACCCCCTTGAGCATGACTATATCACCTATTCTTTCTCCCTCTTGCTTGCATTAGAATTGCTATAGTTATTGTTCCAAATACCTATTCTGTTGCATAGCCTGTTTTTGTAAACTGCTATTGATACTTTACCTGATATTCTAAATGCTTAGTATAGGTTGGATGGTAAACCATCTGTGGCCCCTCTTACTTGTCCTAGTTGCCCCGCTTAGTACCAGTGCCCCGATCGATGTGATCGACGGGCTGAGACCGGCACATCACCACACATTCCCCCTAAGTTGCTCGACCCTGCAGAGCTAATATCGAGTGCCGAGGGTGATACCTCTTATCTCACTCTTGATGTTGCCTCTGTAGTATAGCTAGCCGGTTGTGGGTTACCGAGGGTGATTCCTCTTTCACCACCTACGATGAAGCTTCTGTCGTGCAACCCCGCAAGTGTGAATGCCATCGAGGGTGATTCCTCGGGTTCACCTTGACGGATACATCGAGTGGGAATCCAACGAGGGTGATTCCTCGGATTCCTTCTTGATGTTATGGACACACGGTTACTTTGACTTACTAAAAATACCTGATAAAGTCGGGTCGGCCCCGAGGGGTACCCGCGAGAGATGTGGAGTCGGGTTGACCATGAGGGTACCCGAGTGATGATTACGTGGCACGGCCGGGCATTCCTAGCCCTTGCCGTAAGTCCACGAGACGGGGCGACGGGGTCACATGATCGTGAGTCTCTGCTTGTCACCGCGAGATCCCAATGCACTAATGGGTTAGGATATGTAATCTGAGTAGGCCTCTGGCCTTTTCGCACTAACCACCACACGGGAATAAGTATGGGCACTCGGCGTCGTATGTATCAGTCGAAGCTCTTTAGATATCAGCGGTTGAGCGGCACGCGCCGGGTTGGACTGGGAAAGCCTGCGCTTGTATTAAGGGGGCTAGGTATGCTCCCGGCCGTCCTCGCAACGCGCAGGAGTGCAAAGGGCGAAGGGCCCAAGACCCCTGAGCACTTAGGATGTAGACCGGCGTGCTGGCCTCTCTGTTGAGCCTAGGTAGGGCTACGACGTGTCGATCAGCCGAGGCCGGGCATGGACCGAGTAGGTGTGTCCGGCCAGAGTTAATCGAGCGTGTTGGGTAAGTTGGTGCACCCCTGCAGGGAAGTATATCTATTCGAATAGTCGTGTCCACGGTAACAGGACGCTCGAAAAATATCCCGATCTACTACAACTAGAACTGGAACTTGAGATGCTTAATATGTGGCTCCGGGATCGCTTTCTCGCAGGGAGTCGAGGAAGGATCTCTGGGCGTTGTTGCTACTTGATGCTACTACTATACTTATGTACTAATCTGCACTCTTCTAATGCTGCAAGACGTTGAAGATGCTAGTCTTCGATAGGCTAGGCCTTTTCTCTCTATTCTGGCATTTCTGCAGTCCAGTCCACAGATACGGCCGCTCTTTGATACCGATACATAAGTAGAATAGTTCTGACGTAAGTCTTGCGAGTACTTTGGATGAGTACTCACGGTTGCTTTGCTTCCCTTTTTCCCCATACCCGATTGCTGTGATCAGACGACGGAGCCCCGGAGCCAGCTGCCCCAGTCGACGACTACTACTATCCCTCCGGTGGAGAGTACTACTACGTGGAGACCTCCGACGACCAGGAGTAGATAGAAGGCACCCAGGCAGGAGGCCTGCGTCTTTTCGATCTTATGTCGCTGTTTTGCTCAGCCTTCTTAAGGCATCTTGTTTAACTTTATGTGTGTACTCAGATATCTGATGCTTCCGCTGATGCTTGTATGACTCAAGCTTATGTATTCGAGCCCTCGAGGCCCCTGGCTTGTAATATAAAGCTTGTATGACTTTTATTTGTGTTTAGAGTTGTGTTGTGATATCTTCCCGTGAGTCCTTAGGCTTGATCGTGTGCATTTGCGTGTATGATTAGTGCACGATTAAGTCAGGGGCGTCACAGTATCATACCTAAGTATAATCCATTTGCAAATGTAATAGATCTGATGCGGGCATATGCGGCCAATAAGTGGCGCAATTTGTTTCGTATCCACCGATGGCTGGTCTTGATGACATCCACTCCAGAATCTACTACGGACTTCCCATTCATTTTGTGCAGTGCAAATAAAACCGATCTAACTTATTTGAAATCAAATGCAAGCAAACTTTATGAAATAAGCAATTAGTTAGCCTTAAACTCGACTTAGGCAGTGGTGTGATTAGGGCAATAGCACAAAGAATTTGTCCAGGTCATGTTCACCATTAACGATGCTCACGGAAAATAAATAAAAAATGGTAACTCTCTTGACTTCTTCGAGAAACAGGTGGTGGCGGCAAACCCGACAATTTCGTTGATGGTTGTGATCCTACAAAATTCTCCTCACAAAACCTCAAATCCATAACCGAGTTTGTTTGTGCAGTGCAACTAAAATGGATATCTATTTCAAGAAAATAGTTGTTATCTACTTTTCAACAAATATAGAGGTATATAGAACATATAAACCTCGGATAACAAAATGAGCCATAATTTTTGACATCAAAGGCATAACTGCTTTGGCTAGCACGAGTTAAATAAAATCAAGTTATTCTTCAACACATATTAGCCAAAACTAACCATGCCTTAGTTATGTGTAAGGGTAACAAGTTTCATCATCATTCTAGTGCCTGGCGCAACACCATTAGAATAGTTTACGTGACTATAATTTCTTAATAGATTTCTATAAACACTAGCTAGCCCTACAAAAATCCATACGCATACAACATCTAACCCCTACAAAATTACATTGACGTGAAGGCCGGTCACACAGAAAAGCCTAAAATTGCTATATTGTTACAAGGAATGGAGCTCACTGCTACTTGTAGACTGCGTTGGTATTTCCCCGAAGAGGAGAGGATGATGCAGTATAGTAGAGATAAGTATTTCCCTCAGTTAAGAACCAAGGTTATCAATCCAGTATGAGAACCAAGCAAAATTCCGTTAAACGCACCTGCACACACAAAAGCAAACACTTGCACCCAACGCAAATAAGAGGGTTGTCAATCCTCTTAGCAGTTATTTGCAAGGATTATTTCTGATAGTGATAGATAGATAAACTAAAATACTAAATAAAATAAAAGTAAATAAATTGTAGCAAGGTATTTTTGGTTTTAATATATGATAAAAGTAGACCCAGGGGCCATAGTTTTCACTAGAGGCTTCTCTCTCGAACACATAGCATACGGTGGGTAAACAAATTACTGTTGGGCAATTGATAGAAAAGCAAATAATTATGACGGATTCATGGCAATGATCATGTATATAGGCATCACGTCCGAGACAAGTAGACTGACTCTTGCCTGCATCTACTACTATTACTCCACCCATCGACCGCTATCCAACATGCATCTAGGGTATTAAGTAAACTCCAGCAATATGATTAAACCCCATTTTTTTATCCTTAATGGCAACAATACAAATACGCGTCATGTCCCTTTCTGTCACTGGGATTGAGCACCGCAAAATTGAACCCATCACAAAGCACCTCTCCCATTGCAAGATAAACCAATCTAGTTGGCCAAACCAAATCGATAGATCGGAGAGAAATACAAAGCTATAATAATCATGCATAAAAGAGTTCAGAGAAGACTCAAATATTTCTCATGAATAATCTGATCATAAACTCACAATTCATCGGATCCCAACAAACACACCGCAAAAGAAGATTACATCGGATAGAACTCCAAGAACATCGAGGAGAACATGGTATTGAAGATCAAAGAGAGAGAAGAAGCCATCTAGCTACTAGCTATGGACCCGTAGGTCTATGGTAAACTACTCACACATCATCGGAAGGGCAGCAAGGTTGATGAAGAAGCCCTCCGTGATCGATTCCCCCTCCGGCAGAGTACCGGAAAAGGCCTCTAGATGGGATCACGGAAGAACAGAGGCTTGCGGCGGCGGAAAGGTTTTCTCTTCTCTCTTTCTGGTATATTCGGAATATTTGGGAGTTTATAGTGTTGGAATTAGGTCAGGAGGGGCTACGAGGGGCCCACAAGCCTGGGGGGCGCGCCTACCCTCCTGGGCGCGCCCTCTAGGCTTGCCGCCTCCTCCTGGCTCTTCTGGTCTTCTCCCGAAACTTCGTGGGTCTCTTCTGGTCCAGAAAAAATTAATCCAAAGTTTTTTTCTCATTTGGACTCTTTTTTATAATGATTTTCTGAAAAGGCAAAAACAAGCAAAAACAGCAACTGGCACTGGGCACTGGGTTAATAAGTTAGTCCCAAAAAATGATATATAATGGCATATAATTGCATATAAAACATTCAAGATTGATACTATAATAGCATGGAACAATCAAAAATTATAGATACGTTGGAGACGTATCAAGCATCCCCAAGCTTAATTCCTGCTCGTCATCGAGTAGGTAAATGATAAAAACAGAATTTTTGATGTGGAATGCTACCTATCATGTTTCATCATGTAATCTCTCTTACGATATGAATAATAAGATCCGAATGATTTAAAGCAATAGTCTATAATTTGATATAAAGACATCAATACTCAGGCATACTAACAAACAATCATGTCTTTCTAAATAAAAATGCTAAAGAAAGTTATCCCTACAAAATCATATAATCCTTTCATGCTACATCTTCTTAACACAAAATATTTATCATGCACTACCCTGATGACAAGCCGAGCAATTGGTTTATACTTTTTAACGCGCTTCAGCTTTTTCAACCCCCACGCAATATATGAGCGCAAGCCATGGATATAGCACTATGGGTGGAACAGAGTATGGTGGTAGAGATTAATAAGGGGAAGTCAAAAATAAGAATATAGTCTCACATCGACGAGGCTTATCAACGGGCTATGGAGATGCCCATCAATTGATGTCAATGCGAGGAGTAGGGATTGCCATGCAACAGATGCACTAAGAGCTATAAGTGTATGAAAGATCAGCATGAAAACTAAGTGGGTGTGCATCCAACTTGCTTGCTCATGAAGACCTCGGGCATTTGAGGAAGCCCATCATTGGAATATACAAACCAAGTTCTATAATGAAAAAATTCCCACTAGTATATGAAAGTGACTAAACAGGAGACTCTCTATATGAAAAACATGGTGCTACTTTGAAGCACAAGTATGGAAAAGGATAGTAACACTGCCCCTTCTCTCTTTTTCTCTCATTTTTTTCGTGGGCTCTTTTGGGCCTTTTTTTAATATCCTCACTGGGGCAATGCTCTAATAATGATGATTATCATACTTCTATTTACTTACAACTCAAAGAATTACAACTCGAAACTAGAACAAAAATATGACTCTATATGAATGCCTCTGGCGGTGTACCAGGATGTGCAATGATACTAGCGTAACATATATATAAAATGATGAACGGTGGCTGAGCCACAAATACTATGTCAGCTATATGATCATGCAAAGCAATATGACAATAATGATGTGTGTCATAAAAAACGGAACGGTGGAACTTGCATGGCAATATATCTCGGAATGGCTATGGAAATGCCATGATAGGTAGGTATGGTGGCTGTTTTGAGGAAGATATAAAGAGGCTTATGTGTGATAGAGCGTATCATATCACGGGGTTTGGATGCACCGGCGAAGTTTGCACCAACTCTCGATGTGAGAAAGGGCAATGCACGGTACCGAAGAGGCTAGTAAATTGCGGAAAGGTGAGAGTGCATATAATCCATGGACTCACATTAGTCATAAAGAACTCACATACTTATTGCGAAAGTTTATTAGCCCTCGAAGCAAAGTACTACTATGCATGCCCCTAGGGGGATAGATTGGTAGGAAAAGACCATCGCTCGTCCCCGACCGCCACTTATAAGGTAGACAATCAAGAATAAATCATGCTCCAACTTCTTAGCATAACGACAGATCATACGTGCATGCTTCGGGAATCACAAACTTTAACACCAATATTCTTACTAAACCACAATTATCTACTAGCACCTCCCACATATTACCATCTTAATATCGCAAAACTATTGCAAGGAATCAAACTTATCATATTCAGTGATCTACATGAAAGTTTTTATTATATCCCTCTTGAATACCTATCATATTAAGACCAAATTCATAACCCGTGCATATTACCATTGCTACTCATTAGACTCTCAAAAAGATATAAGTGAAGCATGATAGTGCAACTATTTCTTTAAAATATAACCACCGCCATGCTCTAAAAGATATAAGTGAAGCACTAGAGCAACTGCCTAGCTCAAAAGATATAAGTGAAGCACATAGAGTATTCTAACAAATCACAAATAATGTGTGTCCCTCTCAAAAAGGTGTGTTCAGAAAAGATGATTGTGACAAACTAAAAATCAAACAAACTATATCACAAGACGCTCCAACTAAAACACATATCATGTGATGAATAAAAATATAGCTCCAAGTGAGTTAACGATAGATTGTAGACGAAAGAGGGGATGCCTTCCGGGGCATCCCCAATCTTAGTCACTTGATTCTTCCTTGAATATTACCTTGGGGTGCCTTGGGCATCCCCAAGCTTAGGCTCTTGCCGCTCCTTATTCCTTTATCCATCGTAGTCTCACACAAAACTTGAAAACTTCAGCACACAAAACTCAACAGAAACCTCGTGAGATCCGTTAGTATAACAAACAAATCTTAAACTTTAGGTACTGTTGTAAATTGATTCATATTTAATATTGGCATAATGATACTTTACTCCAACTTATCCATGACTCAGACCCCCCGATACGATCCATAGATTCATCAAAATAAGCAAACTATGCAACAAAAACAGAATCTGTCTAAAACAGAACAGTCTGTAAAGATCTGAACTAACGTCATACTTCTGTAACTCCAAAAATTCTGAAAAATTAGGAAAACGTGGGAAATTCATATATCAATATTGTGTAAAATATTCAGAAGGTTCTAACACTCCAGAGAAAAATTAAAATTCCAGAACTGGACGCAAAAGTTTCTGTTTTCAAACAGCATCAATCATACTATCATCCAAATCATGCCAAAGGCATTACTTGGCACAAGTACTAATTAAAAGATAAAAATACAATCATAACATAGGTTATAATTATGTAAACACTCAAGAACAGAAGGTAAAACGAAAAAATATTTTATTCATTGGGTTGCCTCCCAACAAGCGCTATTGTTTTATGCCCCTAGCTAGGCATAATGCATAGTTTCAAGTATTGTCATCCTTCAAGTTAATTCCATAGGTGGCCCTCATAATAGATTCATAAGGTGATTTAATTCTCTTTCTAGGGAAGTGTTCCATCCCTTAATTTAATGGAAATTGAAATCTTATATTACCTTCTTTCATATCAATAATAGCTCCTATGGTTCGTAGGAAAGGCCTACCAAGTATTATAGGACAAGAAGGATTGCATTCAATATCAAGAATGATAAAATCCACGGGCACATAATTTATATTTGCAAGAATAAGCACATAATTTATTCTACCCAATGATTTTTTAATAGTGGAATCCGCAAGATGCAAATTAAGGGAACAAGGATCCATATCGGTGAGACCTAGCACGTCACACAACGACTTTTGTATAGTGGAAATGCTAGCACCAAGATCACAAAGAGCATTACATTCATAATATTTAATTTTGACTTTAATAGTAGGTTCCCATTCATCTTTTAATTTTCTAGGAATTGAAACTTCCAACTCAAGTTTTTCTTCATGAGCTTTCATCATAGCTTCTACAATATGTTTAGTAAAAGCTTTATTTTGTTCATATGCATTTGGTGAATTAATCATGGATTGCAAAAAGGAAATACACTAAACTAAAGAGCAACTATCATAATTAAAGTCCTTGTAATCCAAAGTAGTGGGTGCATTACTATTTAAAGATTTGACCTCTCCAAACCCACTTTTTTCATTTTTATCATTAAGATTGTCACCCTCCAAGCAATTGGGACTCCTTCTATCTAAAGTTGACTCTTCTTCAGTCCCTTTTTCATCAAGTTTTATATTACTAAATAATGATTCAATAGGAGTGACACCAATCATTTTAATATCTTCATCATTACTACGATAGAAACCGGGTGGAATAGCTTTTTCTAGAAATTCTCGCTTAGCTCTCAACCTAGCGGTCCTTTCTTTACTTTCATTAATGGAGACATAGATAGCTTTAATAGACTCGTTTATATCATGCTTGGGTGGCCAAATTTTAATTTTGAGATTTTCCACATCATGAGCAATTCTATCCATGTTCCTAGCCAATTCATCAACTCTATTCAATTTTTCTTCTATCATAGCATTGAAATTATTTTGTGAATTAATAAATTCTTTAATATTACTTTCAAGATCAGAGGGTATCCTATTATTATTATTATATGGATTTCCATAGGAATTACCATAATTATTAGAGGAATTTCCAGGAAATGGTCTAGGATTGAAATTACCCCTATAAGCATTGTTGTTGAAATTATTTCTAGAGACAAAATTCACATCAATAGCATCATTATTTTTCTCAATCAAAGTAGACAATGGCACATCATTAGGATCAATATGAGCACTTTTACTAGCAACCAATTTCATAAGAGAATCCATCTTATCACTCAAAGTATTAATTTCTTCAACATAATTTACCTTCTTACCAGTTGGAGTTCGTTCAGTGTGCCATTGAGAATAATTTGTCATAATATTGTCAAGAAGTTTTGTAGCTTCCCCCAATATAATTTCCATAAAAGTACCACCTGCGGCAGAGTCTAGCAAATTTCTAGAAACAAAGTTTAGTCCGCATAAATTTTTTGTATGATCATCCATAAACTTAAACCATGTATTGGGCAATTTCTTATCATTAATTTCATTCTCTCCCAAGATTCTGCAACATGCTCATGTTCAAGTTGCTTAAAATTCATAATTTGATTTCTTACAAAAATAATCTTAGCGGGAGGAAAATACTTGGCAATAGAAGCATCCTTACACTTATCCCAAGAATCAATACTATTTCTAGGCAAGGATAAAAACCAAGTTTTAGCACAATATCGTAGTGAGAATGGAAATAATTTTAATTTGATAATATCATTATCCACATCTTTTTTCTTTTGCATATCACAAAGCTCAACGAAAGTATTTAGTAGGACTACCAGAAATTTGTTCTTTCATAACAAGATTAAGCAAATCAGCATTAATGTCACACGACTCCGTACTAGTGGTGGGAGGAGCAATAGGAGTACTAATAAAACCATTATTATTAGTATTGGAAAAGTCACACAATTTTGTGTTTTCTTGAGACATCGCGACGAAGCAAGCAAACTAGCAAACAAGCGAATAAAAATATTTTTGTGTTTTTGTAAAAAAAATTAGAAGTGGGGGAGATGAAAACGAGAGGCAAATGCAAATAAAATAAATGCAAGTGGATGATAGTTTGTGCGAAGGTACTTGGTAATTTTGATGATGTCTCCCTGGCAACGGCGCCAAAATTCTTCCTGCTACTTGTAGACTGCGTTGGTATTTCCCCAAAGAGGAGAGGATGATGCAGTATAGTAGAGATAAGTATTTCCCTAAGTTAAGAACCAAGGTTATCAATCCAGTAGGAGAACCAAGCAAAATTCCGTTAAACGCACCTGCACACACAAAAGCAAACACTTGCACCCAACGCAAATAAGAGGGTTGTCAATCCTCTTAGCGGTTATTTGCAAGGATTAATTCTGATAGTGATAGATAGATAAACTAAAATACTAAATAAAATAAAAGTAAATAAATTGCAGCAAGGTATTTTTGGTTTTAATATATGATAAAAGTAGACCCGGGGGTCATAGTTTTCAATAGAGGCTTCTCTCTCGAACACATAGCATACGGTGGGTAAACAAATTACTGTTAGGCAATTGATAGAAAAGCAAATAATTATGACGGATTCATGGCAATGATCATGTATATAGGCATCACGTCCGAGACAAGTAGACCGACTCCTGCCTGCATCTACTACTATTACTCCACCCATCGACCGCTATCCAGCTTGCATCTAGGGTATTAAGTATGAAATAGAGTAACGCCTTAAGCAAGATGACATGATGTAGACAAAGTAAACTCAAGCAATATGATTAAACCCCATCTTTTTATCCTTAATGGCAACAATACAAATACGTGTCATGTCCCTTTCTGTCACTGGGATTGAGCACCGCAAGATTGAACCCATCACAAAGCACCTCTCCCATTGCATGATAAACTAATCTAGTTGGCCAAACCAAATCGATAGATCGCAGAGAAATACAAAGCTATAATAATCATGCATAAAAGAGTTCAGAGAAGACTCAAATATTTCTCATGAATAATCTGATCATAAACTCACAAATCATCGGATCCCAACAAACACACCACAAAAGAAGATTACATCGAATAGAACTCCAAGAACATCGAGGAGAACATGGTATTGAAGATCACAGAGAGAGAAGAAACCATCTAGCTACTAGGTTTGGAGCCGTAGGTCTATGGTAAACTACTCACACATCATCGGAAGGGCAGCAAGGTTGATGAAGAAGCCCACCGTGATCGATTCCCCCTCCGACAGAGTACCGGAAAAGGCCTCCAGATGGGATCGCGGAAGAACAGAGGCTTGCGGCGGCGGAAAGGTTTTCTCTTCTCTCTTTCTGGTATATTCGGAATATTTGGGAATTTATAGCTCTGGAATTAGGTCAGGAGGGGCTACGAGGGGCCCACAAGCCTGGGGGGCATGCCTACCCCCCTGGGCGCGCCCTCCAGGCTTGCTGCCTCCTCGTGGCTCTTCTGGTCTTCTCTCGAAGCTTCGTGGGTCTCTTCTGGCCCAGAAAAAATTAATCCAAAGTTTTTTTCTCGATTGGACTCCTTTTGATAATGATTTTCTGAAAAGGCAAAAACAAGCAAAAAAACAGCAACTGGCACTGGGCGCTGGGTTAATAAGTTAGTCCCAAAAAATGATATATAATGGCATATAATTGCATATAAAACATCCAAGATTAATACTATAATAGCATGGAACAATAAAAAATTATAGATACGTTGGAGACGTATCACTCACCACTGTGGTCGTCGCCCCGACCGAAGAACAAGGCAACACATGCCAAGTCTACGACCGAGCATGACGGCGCGGGAGACTCGACGTCTGACTGAAGGGCAGACTGCATGAAACCATAAATGGCCGGATAGAGGCGATGCCTCACGACCGTCGATGCGATACATAAGAGAGTGCCACTCGGGACAATATGGGAGTGGCTGCGTAGAGATAGTGCGTCCCCGTCGAGTGGCCGCGGGGTATCAGATAGGGCACCATCTGCATGGATCAATGGCCAAACACAGTCAAAACTAAGCAGAGAGGGGCTCAGCGATGCTAGTGAGAGTTGGGAATCAATGACGGGCAATGGATAGGCAGTGTACACCACAACACTAGCCGACTAAAAAAGACGAAGTATCAGTTTTGAATGAACAACACAGACGGATAAAATATAGCAGTCAGGGAGTGATAACCTTCCTTCCATTTTGGCTATCAGAACATATGATCACTGACCGGTCATTTCTATACTGGACTATGAGAACATCCAACCGAGCCCAAAAAACTATATCACTGATGCCTTGGGAATGGTCGGTTAGTGTTGTCCCTCATCATTGATGCCTGGCCAGGCACCGCTTAGTGATGAGGGGCCGGTGTATTCAGATATGTAGTAGTGATTGGAATAGTTTTAATGCAACAGGGCCATCCTTTAGCATTTGTGAGCAAATCTTTCGGCCCGAGGAAGAGAGCCTTGTCAGCGGATAAGAAGGAATATCTGGCTATTTTGATAGCAGTAGAACAATGAAGGTCTTACTAGCAAATTCAAAATTTTCTGATAAGAAAACTGACCAGAAAAGCTTTTCTAGCTTGAATGAAAAAAATATTGCATACACCCTAGAAACAGAAGGCACTCACTAAATTGCTAGGTCTTAATTACCAGATTGTATAGAAGCAAGGTACAAGAAACCCTGCTACTGATGCATTATCTAGGAGGCCTCAAGGTGAGTTACAAGTCATGAATGTCACTAGTTTACAACCTGCCTATGAGACTATTGCCTCTTACGAGCAAGATGCTAAGGTCCATGAAATTCTTCAGCAATTAGCTGTGCCACCAGATTCTCATCCTCCTTATCATCTCATCAATGGATTTCTCAGGTACAAGGATTGTATTGGGATTGGAGCTGCCCCTAAGTTACATATCAGAATTGTGCATGCTTTTCATGCCAGCCCCGTTGGAGGTCACCCTGGTTTCCCAGTGACTTACAAGAGAGTTCACTTCCTATTTAGGTGGATTCGAACGAAAGTTTTCATTAAGACATTTGTTCAAACTTGCATGATTTGTCAACAAAAAGAAAAACTTGAACATGTCAATTACTCAGGATTGCTATCTCCCTTGCGAGTACCTCAAAAAGCTTCGGAAACTATCATTATGAATTTGATATATGGTCTACCACACTCTGCACATTATGACCGCATTATGATTGTCATAGATAAGTTTACTAAGTATGGGCATTTTATTCTTGTTAAACATTCATATAATGCCTAGAAGATTGTTGAGCGCTTTCTGGAAAATGTGTATACAACATGCCTAGATTCATTGTTTCAGATAGGGACCATGTGTTCACAAGTGCATTTTGGCAGCATTTGGACAAAACGATAGGATTTGAACTAAACATGAGTACTGCTTACCATCCTGAAACTGATGGACAAACTGAAAGAGTTAATCAAGTGGAATGCTTTCTCAGGTGTTTCATTGTGCTCATCCCAAGAAATGGATTAAATGGCTCACAGTGTGTGAATTTTTGTATAACACCAACTGGCATTCTTCCTTAAACAAGTCTTCGTATGAAGTGTTGTATGGACACAATCCAAGTTTCTTTGGAATTACTCTTTCTGACATAGTGGCGCCAATGGATTTGCGACAATGGTTGGATGCTAGAGAAGTGGCAAATCAGTTTGTCAGACAACGCTTGTTGAGAACTCAACGGGGGATGAAAGATCGTGCCGATAAGCATAGAATTGAAACGGAGGTTTATGAGGGCGATTGTCGTGGTTTTGTCGCGACAGATGTCCTGGTAGGACTTAGAGATGAAGCCATTGCACTAACGTGGAAGTTTAGCGGGGTTGAGCAGGAACGAGAAGACGCCGGGTTACCCAGGTTCAGCCCCTCACGGTGGAGGTAAAAGCCTACGTCCTGCTTGTTTATATTGCTGTGGATCTCGATTACAAGGATGCGGATTCACTAACCTAGCTCTCGAGGGGATTGCAACTTAGTCTTTTTCATATAGGTACTCCCCTTTATATACACAGGTGGAACCCTAGATTACATGAGAGTCCGGGTCGTTCTTTGATCCGCCTCCTTATTCCCTCCTACTTGTCCTTCAAGACAGCTCTCCTTGCCATCTGATTTGTCGTCAGCCGGCTCATTATGTAAGCCGGCCCTCCCTTTCCAGGCCTTGCTAAGCCGGATCATATAAAGACTTCAGCCCCGCAGTGAGTTGGCCCATTAAGCTCGCCTTATGGCCGGGTCAACACTCTGCCGGGTCTCCTTGCTGGTGAATATCCCCAACATTAGCCCTCAGTTTGACTTGAATTTATTCACGTTAAACTCCATCCTGAAAGAGCAAAGCATTAGCAACAGATTCCCACGCGCACCCCAAGTCGCTCAAATTGCCGGGTTAAGGTGACCGCCAGGTTCACCCCTTCAGTTTCAAACTTAGCATTTTCAACCTTTGTCCCTCATGACGTCACAATCCACTTTCGCGAAATCCAGAATGTTATCATCTCAAATCCTTGAGTGGGTACGTCCCGTCTTGTCAGGCGCGAGAATCGAGGAACCACACCGCCGAAAATTACTGCGCCACCTAGGGTCCCGCCCTTGCCGTTTTACCTTTACTAGGCCTATAAAGAGGCCACCTCATTCCCACTTTCACTTTTTACCCTATGCTCATCATGTTCCTCGCAACTGTCACCTCGTACGCTCGAAGCATCGCCGCCCTCAAGTTCTCCGCCGACTTCGACAACACTCTTCTCCGCCGCCCCATCGTCGCCGGAGCTCTTCAAAAATATTCCGACCACATCCGCCGCGGCCAGGTACACCTCAATCCTTCTTTCTGGATCTGCAGCGCCTCATTCATTTTCTTGCCGTTCGTCGGTGTTCGTCAGTATGCAACAGAGCTCATCGGCCCTCTCTGCTAACAGATCCATATCTATCGAAATGACCCGAATAAGCATTTTTATACTGCGGTAACACCAGTCTTCCCCAATCTAATCCCTATACTGCCTTCCGTAGATCCCATTATACATGGTACCGTGAGATCCATCCTCACGCATCCCCTTTAAGTTTTCATTTCCAGGGTATTTTCAGATCCGTAATAATAACTACTCCGTCAGATTCTTGTTTGTCACTAGCTCCATACTTAGAGAAATCCAAACCTCCACTGTCGTCAACACCGGCTTATGATTGCCTGAGGCGGCTCGTCGGAATCCGGGTCATGAACTTAGACATCTTGACTTGCATCATCCGACCGGGTCTTATATTCTGCCGGCTTGTCCTTCTTAAGATAACCCACCGGCTTGTCATTTTTGTCCTTGCAGCTAAACTTTTAAGCCGCCATGGCCCCCAAGACCGACAAATCCTGCAACTGGTTCAGATCACAAGTCTCAACCCTGATGCTGAATGAGCTCGTAGGGCAAGGCCTCTTGCCGGCTCAAACCGCAATCGACTGGCGGGCACCTGAGGAGGAAAGCACCCCTCAGCCCCAATAAGGTGAAGTGGTAGTCTTCGCAGAACATCTGCACAAGGGGTTTCGACCGCCCGGGTCAAAAAAATTCCGTGACGTTCTCCATTCTTTCGACCTCCGACCGCAAGATCTTGGACCAAACTCAATTACCAATCTCTGCCAATTTCAAGTTTTCTGCGAAGTGTACCTTCAAATGGCACCAACTGTCCTGCTCTTTCGCGAATTCTTCTATATCAATCATCAGACTGAGTTCACCGATGGCCCCCGCATAGAGCTTGGTGGCATCTCCATTCAAAGGCGAAGAAACACTCCCTTTCCTGAGGCCAAACTGGCAAGTCACCCCAAGGGCTGGAACAAGACTTGGTTTTACTGCAAGAGCACCGCCCCTCAAGGTGAAAATCCCCTGCCGGGTTACAGACCGGACCGAATTAATGCTACAGTGGCCTTTCCGGGTTGGCCATCAACAGAAGAACGCAAGCAATTTGCCCCTGTTTACGCCAAACTAAGGGCCTTGGTTGCCAACGGCCTTACTGGGATTGATCTGACCCGGTGCTGGGTAAGCTGGCGAATCCAGCCTCTTAGCCACAGAGGCGACCTGATGTGCAATTACACTGGTGAGCCGGCTGATGCTCAACGGTTCAGTCAAGTCAATCTATCAGCGGGTGATGTCAACAAAACCATCAAGAGGCTATTAGGAGAGCCTCAGGAGAAATGCAACAAAACCGGGCTGGCCCCCTTTTGCTTAACCAACCCGGTGCCTTCAGTAAGTGTTGGCACCCCTTTTTTTTACTCTGTTCTTAACTCGCCATCCTCATCTGCCAACTCGTCTTAATACAGGCAAATGACAAATTTTGGAAGAAGAAGAAGCCCCCACAACCCGCCCCCGCTCCAGCGGAACAGCAGGATGAACCGGCCGATACTGATAAGCCGGCTGCAGAGGACGAGGATGAGGTAGAACTTGACTCACTTGGTCGTCTTTTCATTCAACTTGCTGACGCCTCTTCTCTTCAGGACGAAACCGAAATTAGCCATACCGACAAGCCGGAGGTAACCTTGATCTCTTCTGATTCTGACTCTCCAACACCTATTCGGAAGAAAACCCGGGCTGTGATCCGCAAGGTTCGAAGGAAGCCCCGGGTTGCCGTCCGTAAGGTGCCCTTTTCCAATCAGGATGCTCATTTAGATCCCAAATTTATTTTGAAGAAAACTCGTCGAGCCGGGGCCTCCAAAAGGAAGACCCGAAGCAGTGAAGGCGAACTAAGCAGCGGGCTTCCATATGAGCCGCCATCCCGCAAAGCTCGAGCTGAGGTGCCTCTTAGCCCAACTGATTCTTTTCCTCTAGCTGGCCTTTATAAAGAACCCTTACCCTTTAACAACTCGGCCTATCAGACGTCGCACTCCTCAGGCGAGTCAAGCGCCACACAGGCGCCGGCTTTCAATATCAATCTTGGGTAAGCAGACGTTCCTGTAATGTATATTGACCTCTTATTTTTCATCCCTGTAAATAAGTAACTCCCCCATCCCTTGTACAGCGCCAAAGCCTTTAAGAAGAAAGCAGCTGCCGAATCGTCTGACCCGGCCATTCAGACAGGCCCTCAAGTAGAGGAAACCACCTTGGCAGCCCAGGACGAGCCGGCCGGCCAAAACAGCCCGCCACCGTTGATCATGACAAGTCCGGCTCACGCCTCCCCACCGGCTCAAGAGAGGGAGAATATAGTTGAAGATTAACCCGTTCTGCAGCCCGATGCGCCGGCTCAAGAAGAAGCGCCGGCTCGCGAAGAAGTAGCGGTGACGAGTGTACGGCAAACTGCTGCACCAGAGCCCTCCACCGCCCTTACCAAAGTCCCGACCAAACCTGAACCGGCATCAAAGGACAAAGAGAAGACGGCTCTTGAGCTTCCTAAGTTTGAAGACCAAGATGCCAGTACCCTCCATCGGGCTGTATTAACCCGGCTAATTGAAAGCCGGGACACAGAAATCGCCATGGTCACTGCATTGAAGCGGAAATATGAGGTGAGCTGCACCCTTCCTCTTGTACCATATATATATGTAGCCCCCAAGGGCCGGGTCATTATGCAATATCGATCCGGGACTTCCAATTGAAACTTGTATGTAGAACCGTCCACTGGCGCCCTCAAAGGCCGGCTCGTCATTAACGACGGGCGGGTCTCTATAATTTAACAGAATAGATCCATGGATGCATTAGCCCCCAAGGGCCGGGTCAATATGCAATAATGACCCAGAACTTCCAAAGTATGATAATTTGTAAGCTCAACTTCAATCGGTAACCCCAAAGGCCGGCTCATCATTCATGATGGGCGGGTCTGCATAACTAAGCAGAAAAATCAACTCATGCATTAGCCCCCAAGTGCCATGTAGATTGCCCGCAACTGCATGGGACTTCCTTGCTTATTGTGAAGCTCGATAATATGTAGCCCCCATGAGCCGGGCTGTCCTTCAGGGCGGTCCGGGTCATATGCATGTCATGTACAACAGTCTGCCCTGCAGGAGATGCTGGACCAAGTAGAAACCCAGGTCGCCGGCTTTCGAAAGGAGGCCAGAAAAGAGAAGAAATTGCGCCAAGAATATGAGGAAGCCGCCGCGGAGGCGAAGAAAGCTTTGGCGATTGTACAGGCCACTTTGCAAGAGACTGAGGCTGCAAGAGCCGCCCAAGCCACGAGAGCCGAAGAAGCGGAGGCCAAGCTTGAGCCGGCAACCCAAGAACTGACAACTCTGAAAGTCAAATTACCGCCATGTGTCGAGCCATATTTGGTAAGGAAAACTGAGCATAATTCATTGGACCGGGTTATCATCCTTAGCCGGCTTAACTGATCGTGCAGACTTGTGCTTTGCAGGCCGAAAAAATCAAACTCTTGTGCAGCTACCAGTGGTGAAACTGAAGGCGGTCTATACCTTGGTAGAACAACTGTATATAGGCAGCTGCCGTTGCATAATGGCCGCCAAAAATACCAAGGCACCGCCTCAGCTGATTGCGGATACACTAAAAGAGCTGTCAATCGTGCCCAGGTGGTTCGACGACTGGAAAAGAGCGTGTTGCCACATGGGAGCTCTGACCGTGCTTGTGCGGGCCAAGGCATACGTGCCGGATCTTGACCCGGCTCAGGTGGCAGGCGGATACCCAGAGTTCAATATCGATGACACGCCATTCTCAAAGAAGGACTTCCAACGCTGCCTCAAGGAAACCCGGGTTGCGGCCACCGCCATTGCAGAAGAAGCTGACTTGAGCAGATATCAGGCGCCTTATTCAAAGAACAATGAACGGATCGAGGCCCCAAATCATCAGCCGGTGGCTCTAACCCGTACACGTAAGCAATCCTTTGCTCCTGACGTCGACCCTTCCTCCCTAATATCCGAAGACGCCCTATTTGAAGCATTGCGCTCCATTCAGTGGTCGACCGGCGACTCAAGCCAAGAAGAGGAGGATGACGACGGCCAGGACAAGCCGGCTCATGGTGATCCATCAGTCACGGGTGCCAGTTCTGACCCGGCGGCATAAACGCCGGCTTGTCGTAGTAGGCCGATCCTTGAAAATCTTTTTGCGCGCCAAGGCCGCAGCTGATGGGCGGCTTGTAATAGGGTAGTATAAACTTCTGATATCAGTGTAAATACTTTGCACTTTTGTGAATCCTCCTGTTGGCCTTGAGAGCCGGCCTGTAATGGAATGATTCTGCCGGAACAACTTGACCGTATGTGATAGTGACGATGCCACTTTGAACGAGTAATCTTTGTTACTGTTTTCAACAAATGAAGTAGCTCAAATGGACCTAAATGAATGATATGCATGGATGCAGGCATGTATGCAGATATGATATGCCTGAATATAAGTATGTATGCAACACTGTATGTATAGGAAAAAACTGCAAGTCGGACCATGCTTGAAACGGCCGGCTTAAGAAACACAAGCCGGGATCCGCTGTCATAAAGCTGGCACTTGGCCTGCTGGTTTGTCCTCGCTTTCTGAAAGCCGGCTCTCCACAACCAATCGAACGTTTTAACTCGGACGAGTTCAGGGTCACAGACGTGATTGACTCATCAGACGTATGCCGGGTTGTTTTTATAGGGAGTAGCATCTTGCTAACAGGCAGGTTTAACCAACGTTGTGGCATCTCGCCGGGTTAAAAGGGTTTTGTAAGCTAAACTCAATTGAGTTGGAAGCCCCCAAGTAACCAAGATCAACAAATAAAGATCCAGTACAGAAGTTTTGAGGAAAAACCACACCTTCATACAGTGTTGCTGGTCGATATTATATTTGATCAAAAAGAGGTATATACATGATAAAAGATATGTACAAGGTGTAACCTAATCAATGACTTAGGTGTAATACGGCCGGAGCTGGGCAATGTTCCAGGGCCGGCTTGTTTCCTCCTCAGACGTGCGTGACTTCTCTGCTTCACGTATATCAACCAGGTAATATGACCCGTTGTTGAGATTCTTGCTGACCACAAAGGGCCCTTCCCAAGGCGGCGAAAGCTTGTGCATGCCTGTCTGGTCTTGAATCAGACGGAGCACTAAGTCACCTTCCTGGAAAGCACGGCTTCGAACACTATGGCTGTGATAGCGGCGGAGGTCTTGCTGATAGATTGCGGACCTAGATGCAGCAAGGTCGCGCTCCTCTTCCAAAGCATCAAGAGCGTCTTGGCGAGCCAGCTCATTATCTGCCTCCACATAAGCCGCCACTCGAGGGGAGTCGTGACGAATATCGCTTGGAAGCACGGCTTCTGCACCATAGACCAGGAAGAACGGCGTATAGCCTGTCGACCTGTTGGGAGTAGTCCGTATGCTCCAAAGTACTGAAGGTAACTCTTCTTCCCAGCAACTCGGCGTGCGCTGCAGAGGCACCATGAGCCGGGGTTTGATACCACGCAGTAATTCCTGGTTCGCTCTTTCTGCATATCCGTTGGACTGAGGATGCGCAACCGATGCCAGATCGAGCCGGATGTGCTCCTGTTGACAGAACTGTTCCATAGCCCCCTTGGAGAGATTGGTTCCATTGTCTGTAATGATGCTATGCAGGTAACCAAATCGGAATATCAGCTTTTTCAGAAACTTGACAGCCGTTGCTGCATCGTAGTTGCTGACCGGCTCTGCTTCCACCCACTTGGTAAACTTATCCACAGCAACCAGGAGGTGCGTATGTTTGTTCTTGGAACGTTTGAAGGGTCCCACCATGTCAAGCCCCCAGACCGCGAACGGCCAGGAGATTGGGATCATCCTTAACTCCTGAGCCGGCACATGGGCCTGACGAGCGTATTTCTGGCAACCATCGCACTTACGGACAATGTCCTCTGCATCAGCATGAGCTGTAAGCCAGTAGAACCCATGCCGGAAAGCCTTTGCGACCAGTGATCTTGAGCCGGCGTGGTGCCCGCAATGGCCAGAGTGAATCTCATTGAGAATTGCGCGGCCTTCGTCAGGTGAAACGCAATGCTGAAAAACACCAGTGACGCTTCGCCTGTGTAACTCGCCATTGACAATCGTCATAGACTTGGATCGTCTGATGATCTGTCGAGCGATAAGTTTCTCTGTTGGGAGTTCTCCCCGGCTTAGGTAAGCCAAGTAGGGGACCGTCCAATCAGGGATGGCATGGATAGCTTCCACGAGAGCCGCCTCCGGGTCAGGAATAGCCAAATCCTCCTCCGTTGGCAACCTGACAGACGGGTTGTGCAAGACGTCCAGGAACACATTGGGTGGCACTGGCTTACGCTGAGAACCCAAACGAGAGAGTGCGTCTGCCGCCTCGTTCTGCCGGCGATCAATATGGTCGACCTGATAACCTTTGAAGTGTCTAGCAATATTGGTGACTGCCTGTCGGTAAGCCGCCATAAGCGGATCCTTGGAGTCCCATGTACCTGAAACTTGCTGAGCCATCAGGTCTGAGTCGCCCAGGCACCTGACCTGGCTCAGATTCATTTCTTTGGCCATCCTAAGTCCGTGAAGCAGCGCCTCATACTCAGCTGCGTTATTGGTGCAAGTGAACATGATTCTCAAGACGTAACAAAACTTGTCTCCTCGTGGGGAAGTAATCACAACTCCAGCCCCCGAGCCTTCGAACTGCCTCGAGCCGTCAAAGTGTATAGACCAGTATGTTGTGTCGGGCTTCTCTTCGGGAGCTTGCAACTCTGTCCAATCATTGATAAAGTCAACCAACACCTGAGATTTGATTGCTGTACGAGGCAGGTACTTTAGATTATGTGGACCGAGCTCAATAGCCCACTTAGCAACCCGGCCTGTGGCTTCCCGGTTCTGGATTATATCCCCAAGGGGCGCTGAACTAACCACCATGATTGGATGCTCGTGGAAGTAATGCTTCAATTTGCGGCTAGCCATGAACACTCCGTAGACTAGCTTCTGCCAATGTGGGTATCGCTGCTTAGACTCGCTTAACACTTCGCTGACGTAATACACAGGATGCTGGACAGGATATTCCTTGCCATCCTTTTTGTGCTCAACAACGACCGCCACACTTACAGCCCTGTTATTGGCAGCAATATACAACAGCATCGGCTCCTTCTCGCGAGGGGCAGCAAGGACAGGCGGCTCAGATAGCTGCTTCTTAAGGGCCTCAAAAGCCTGATTTGCCTCCTTACTCCAGACGAAGTCATCCGATTTCTTGAGCAACTGATATAACGGAATTGCTTTTTCACCAAGCCGGCTTATGAACCGGCTTAAAGCCGCAACCCACCCAGCCAGCTTCTGCACATCATTTAGCTTGGCCGGCTTAGCCAGGGTCGTGATTGCTTTGATTTTTTCAGGATTAGCTTCAATGCCACGCTCAGAGACAAGGAACCCCAGAAGCTTTCCTGTAGGGACACCAAAAACACACTTCTCCAGGTTAAGCTTCATCTTGTAGACACGGAGATTGTCAAATGTTTCCTTGAGATCCTCCAATAGAGTCTCTTTCTTCCGCGACTTAACCACGATGTCGTCCACATAAGCATGAACATTCCGCCCAATCTGCTTGTGGAAACAGTTCTGAACACAACACTGGTAAGTCGCCTGGGCGCTCTTCAGACCAAATGACATTGTTGTATAATAGAAGGCCCCAAAGGGAGTGATGAAAGCCGTCTTTGCCTGGTCTTCCGGCTTCAGCTTGATCTGATGATAACCAGAATAAGCATCCAGGAAACATAGACTCTCGCAACCAGCCGTAGCATCGATGATCTGGTCAATACGGGGTAAGGCAAAGGGGTCACTTGGACAAGCCTTATTCAGGTCTGTGTAATCAACACACATCCGCTAAGTCCCGTTTTTCTTCAGAACAAGTACTGGGTTAGCCAACCACTCGGGATGAAAGACTTCGACGATGAACCCGGCAGCTAGGAGCCGGGCCACTTCTTCTCCAATAGCTTTCCGCCTCTCCTCGTTGAAGCGACGGAGAAACTAGCGAACTGGTTTAAACTTGGGATCCACATTAAGGGAGTGCTCAACGAGTTCTCTCGGTACACCTGGCATGTCAGAAGGTTTCCATGCGAACATGTCCCGATTCTCACGGATGAACTCGATGAGCGCGCTTTCCTATTTGGGATCCATATTCGCCCCGATGGTGAACTGCTCTGAAGAATTGCCTGGGGTGAAGTCAACTTGCTTTGTATCTCTGGCCGACTTAAACTTGAGCAGGGGGTCAGACTCCGTAGTGGGCTTCTTTAGAGACGTCCTGTCAGCCGGGTCAACATTATCCTTGTAATACCGCAACTCCTCCGCGGCGCAAGCCGTCTCCGCGTAAGCTGCATCTCCTTCCTCGCACTCGAGTGCGATTTTCCGGTTTCCTTCCACTGTGATGGTTCCCCTTGGCCCTGGCATCTTCATTTTCAGGTAGACATAACATGGGCGCGCCATGAACCGCGCGTAAGCCGGCCGGCCAAACAGGGCGTGGTATGGGCTCTTGAGCTTGACCACCTCGAAGGACAGGAACTCAGAACGCTAGTTATCTTTTGAGCCAAAGGCCACCTCAAGGGAAATTCTTCCCATGGGATATGCCGACTTGCCAGGAACAATGCCGTGAAAGACTGTAGAAGATGGAGTTAACTGTTTATCAGACAGATTCATCCGCCTGAACGTGTCATAATACAGGATGTTGATGCTGCTGCCCCCATCCATGAGCACTTTTGTCAAGGTATAACCACCGACTTGTGGCGCAACCACCAGAGCCAAGTGGCCCAGGTGATCGAGTATGACTGGATGATCCGCCCTGCTCCAGGTGACCGGCTGCTCCGACCAGTTGAGGTAGTACGGGGTTGCCAGCTCAACCATGTGGGCGGCTCTTCACTGCACCTTTCGATCCCGCTTACAGGTGCTGGTGGTGAAGACGTGATACTATCCGCTATTTAACTGCTTCGGGTTACTCTGAAATCCTGCCGTGCCAGCCTGGTGTTGGTTTCCCTGGTTGCCTCTCTGATTGCCGCCTCCCGGATTCCCAGTCCCCTGGAACCCGCCGCCTTGGCCACCATTTCCTTGGAAGCCGGGTCCGGCAAAAGGCCCCTGCAAGCCGGCTCCTGAGAAGCCGGGTCCTGGGTTGGCGGGTTGTCCGCCGTTGCCCCCACCATGATAATGATGCTGGAAGGCACGCTTGGCGAACTCTTGCATCACATAGCAATTTTCCCAGGAGTGAGTGGACGGTTTACCATTATAACTGTGCTTCGGACAAGGAGCTTTAAGGAGTTCTTCATAAGTGAGAGGGCGATTGCCGGAGGGCGGCTTCCTGGAACCGTCATCCTGACGCTGACCCTTGTTTGTTGAGTTAGTGCTCGCCACCAAATCCGAGCTACCATCATGACCCTTGCACTTCCCACCGTTGTTGCTCTGACCGTTGTCGTTGTTCTGCTGCTGACCCTTACCGCTAGCCTTCTTTCCCTTGCCAGATTTCTCCTCGTCTGACAGCGGATCCTTAGTGTTATCCGACTCCGCATACCGGGTTAAGACATCCATGAGGTCTCCCATGTCCTGAACCTTTCGCTTGAGCCGCCCAAGCTTCTGAACCAGCGGCTGAAACTTACATGTTCGTTCCAGAACAAGCACCGCCTGAGCTGCCATGATGCTGTCAGAACTGTGCATAACTTCTGCAACCCGGCGAGCCCAATGGTGTGCTGACTCATCCTCGCGCTGGACACAACGCTCAAGATCCACAATTGTAGTTGGCCTCTTGCAGGTCCCCTGTAAGTTCTTGATGAAACGCTCCTTCAGCTCCTGCCAGGTGTTGATAGAATTTGCCGGTAAGTTTTTCATCCAGGTACGTGCAGGGCCCTCCAACATCAACGGCAAGTAGAACGCCAGGACTGATTCGCTTGCACCCAACAAGTCCATCGCTAGCTCATAGCTCTCGACCCACTCCGTAGGCTCTAAATTCGTTGTGTAGTTAGGAACCTTGCGAGTCCCCTTGAAATCTGAGGGAATGCGCACCTCTCGCAGCGCCGGCACCAAGCAGGGGGTTCCAACCAAGCGGCTTGACGAACTCTCAGGCCGGCCGTCAGGCCGGGTTATCTCAGGCGAACGATGCACTTCCGGTGGGTTAGCATTCGGCGGCAGGTTAACGCGTGCCGGTGCGCTGGCGTGTGCCGGCGGGTCACGCCCTGCCCACGCGTTTTCCTCCTCCCATGCTCGCAGAATCCGGGCTGCGTCAGCCACGTCCTGCGGGATCCTGGGCTGCTGCTGCTCCGCCAGTGGTTGGGCGGCCCTCCGGCGGTGCGCGCTGCTGGAGACCGCGGGCGACTCAGGGCGATGACTCCTGGAGCGGCTCTGATGAGGGGTTGAGTGAAGCCGATGCTGGCTATGCGAGTAATTGGCTTGCTGCACCACTGCCGTCTTGAGCATCGCAATGGCATTCCTGGCCTCTGTCTGAATCGGGCCGTCCCCCTCAATCGGAATAGCTGCCAAGTTGTGGGTTGCTGCCAGCACGTTATCCACCGGGTTGGAGTAGTGTCCAATTGGGGTTTGGAACCGGTGAGACGGCGGCTGCTGCTGCTGATCTGGTGTACGAAGTCGGGCCGGCTCTCGCTGCTGAATGAGCTGCTGTAGCGGCTCTCTCGGGGGGATAACTCCAGCCCCCAGGGTTGTCGGAGCCGGCGGCGTTGTGAACAGCTCAGTTGGCTCGAGATCAGCCGGAAGCTGGCTCTGGCGACGCCTCCGGTGAACAAGCTCGGACTCAGCCTGCCGACGGCTCAGGTTCTGTGACTCCTCGTCAAGGCGCTGCCTCTCCGCGGCGATCTGTGCCTGCTCCTGTACCATGCGGGCGTTCTCTGCGTTGATGTCCTCTTGGATCTTGGCCATCTCCTCGTGACACTTCACGATCTCCGTGTTGCGCGCCGCTGCGTTCTCTGCAGTGACCGGCTCAGCCAACAGGGTCGCCAGCGTATTCATCAAATCCGCGAGTGCCTGAACCCCAGTCTTCTGAGCCGGCTAGGAGGTTGTTCCGTCCCGCCGTCGGATTGGCCGGGTCTCGCGCTGGATCTTGCCTACCCGCCATGTACACCGCCGCAAAGCGAGGCGGATCAGGGCTCTCCAGGAAGACGTCGTCCGTGTGCCCCAGCCTACCATCATGCAGCGGAAGAATCGACTCAGTCTCCCCCATCGAGGACTCGCTGTCAGACTGGACCAGCGTGTCGTCCTGAGACAGGGAGTTCTCCGACAGGGCCACCCCTTGGGTGAAACCCACTAAAGCGTGATCTGGGCCGGCTTGACGCGGGCCGGGTCTCGCCGGGAGCTGACCGAGCCGGCACGCCGTCTCGACACCAGCGACGCTCTCCAACCCAGCGGCCGGCTCGCCGACCACGCCGATGAAGGTATGGATCTTGCCGAAGGGGACCCGGTACCCGTACTCGATTGAGTCGGCGTCGGGGCCCCAGTGTGAATCGTCGATGTAGAGCTTTCCGCGGCGGCTCTTGGTCATCATGCCAACCGCGCACTTCCCGAACCCTGGAAGGGATCCCGCTAAGAACTCAACTCCACCGTGCGTGAGCCCCACGGTGGGCGCCAACTGCCGTGGTTTTGTCGCGACAGATGTCCTGGTAGGACTTAGAGATGAAGCCATCGCACTAACGTGGAAGCTTAGCGGGGTTGAGCGGGAACAAGAAGACGCCGGGTTACCCAGGTTCAGCCCCTCACGGTGGAGGTAAAAGCCTACATCCTGCTTGTTTATATTGTTGTGGATCTCGATTACAAGGATGCGGATTCACTAACCTAGATCTCGAGGGGATTGCAACTTAGTCTTTTTCATATAGGTGCTCCCCTTTATATACACAGGTGGAACCCTAGATTACATGAGAGTCCGAGTCGTTCTTTGACCCGCCTCCTTATTCCCTCCTAGTTGTCCTTCAAGACAACTCTCCTTGCCATCTGATTTGTCGTGAGCCGGCTCATTATGTAAGCCGGACCTCCCTTACCAGGCCTTGCTAAGCCGGATCATATAAAGACTTCAGCCCCGCAGTGAGTTGGCCCATTAAGCTCGCCTTATGGTCGGGTCAACACTCTGCCGGGTCTCCTTGCTGGTGAATATCCCCAACAGCGATGAAGTATTTTTTTTCATTAGAAATTGCATCCTTATGTGCAAACTTCAGTTGCCCATTGTTCAAATCACAAGCTTGCCTTTAATTATTATGGTCCTTATCCTATGACTAGGAGAATTGGAGAAGTGACCTACATCTTACAGCTACCTGACACTAGCAAGACCCATATGGTGTTTCATGTTTCCCAATGAAAGAAGTGTATGCGGCCTCCACTCCACGTACAAAAAGAATTGCCCTCTTTCATTTGACCATTTCAAGTTCCTGTCAGGATCCTGCAACATCGAGTTCGGCGAGCTGCAATCGTACTATGGCCCAAGAACTTGTTAAATGGAGTGATGCATCACTTAAGAGTCAACATGGGAAGACATGGATTCTCTCAAGAAAACATTTCCACATCGCTGGCTAGGGGGCAAGCAGTTACTCGAAAACACGGGGATCCCAACATCTCTACTGACGGCAAGAAGAGGACATACAAGCGGGAAGTGCCAAATTCAACTCGTGGGCTTAAACACACACACACTTGTTTCATGTTTCCCTATGAAAGAAGTGTATGCGGACTCCACTTCAAGTACAAAAAGAAGGGCCATCTTTCATTTCACCATTTCAAGTTCCTGTCTGGATCCTACAACGGTGAATTCGGCGAGCTGGCAATCATAATGTGCCCCAAGTACTTGTTGAATGGAGTGATGCATCACCTCAAGAGTCAACTTGGGAAGACATGGATTCTCTCAAGCAAACATTTACACGTGTGTCGGCTTGGGGGCTAGTGGCTACTTGAGAACAGTGTGGATCTCATCAGCTCTACTCACGGCAACAAAAAACATACAAGCAGGAAATACCAAATTCAACTCTAAAGACCCATTTGGTGTTTCATGTTTCCCAATGAAAGAAGTGTATGCGGCCTCCACTCGAGTTACAAAAAGAATTGCCCTCTTTCATTTCACCGTTTCAAGTTCCTGTCAAGATCCTGCAACAGCGAATTCGGTGAGATGAGATGGCAATCATACTGTGCCCCAAGTCATTGTTCAATGGGTTGACACATCACCTCAAGCAAACATTTTCACGTGTGTCTGCTTGGGGGTATGCAAATACTCTAAAACGGGGGGATGTCAGCACCTCTACTGACGATAACAAGAGAACAGACAAGCTGGAAATGTCAAATTCAACTCATGGGCCTGAAGCATGGCCCACTTGTCTTCGCCGCGTTCCCCAGTGGCTTGCAAGCCCGAACTGGACCCGTTAATCAGGTGTAACAGCTAACCCTTGCATACGTTTGTCTCAAAAATAAATATAACCAGTACGTGTGCTTGGTCATTACTAGTTGGCTAGGAAGGAAGGCTTCGGCCTGGATTTGAATTCCTTGCACTCGTTGTTATCGTGACTCGCTGTGGGTGGTTGGGTGGATAATCCAGCGAGAAATTCAATTCCAGGTGATTCGTGAGCAAGGAGAGAGCTAGATCCTTAGAGCATCTCCCATAGAAGATGCAAATTTGGAGATGTAAAATAGGAGATGTAAAAATTTATATCTCCAAAAAGTGCTTTTTGCATCTCCAAAAAAGGGCCAAATCCAACAGATGATGCAAAACGGAGATGTAAAAGAGCAACTCCAATAGAAGATGCAAACTAGAGATGCAAAACCGACCGTTGGCCGCGCGGCCGCTGTAGCCATTGTGCAGCTGCTGTACAGCCGCACAAACTGAAATAAAACATCCGAAAATCAACTTAAAAATTTCACATGTCCACAAAATCAAATTATTACATAAATTCATCAAATCCACAAGATCAAATGCAACACACACACAACATAGTTTTGCATAATACAATAAACAAATAATAAAACTAGGCGGCTCTTTCGCCATGATATTTCCAATACTCCTCCAGCAAATCCTTCTAAAGTTGATCGTGCGCATCGGAGTCTCTAATTTCATTGTACACCTTCATGAAGCGCTTGATTCGCTCCTCTCTTCTCATCGGCATAACGCGTATGCCCATCAACTGATAGAAGTTGTAATCTAAACCCTGTCCACGGTCATTCTCAATGATCATGTTATGCATGATCACGCAAGCAGTCATGATATACCTAAGGGTTTTTTGATCCCAGAATCTTGATGGTCCTCGCACAATAGCAAATTGGGATTGCAAAATCCCAAAATCCCTCTCAACATCTTTCCTAGCCACCGCTTGTGCATTGTGAAAGCTGAGTTCTTTCTTACCTTGGGGTTTTGCAATTGGCTTGACAAAAGTACTCCACCTCGGGTAGATCCCATCTGCAAGATAGTACCCATAGTTGTATGTGCGGACATTTGCTTCGAAGGTCACCGGTGGTGCTTCTCCATTTGCTAACTTGGCAAAAAGAGGTGATCGATCGAGCACGTTGATGTCATTGCAAGATCCAGGCATCCCAATATATGCATGCCAAATCCATGTTTCTTGATCCGCAACGGCCTCAAGAATGATAGTGGCATCCTTCCCACGACCCTTGAACTGTCCATGCCATGCTCTTGGGCAATTTTTCCATTTCCAATGCATGCAATCGACGGACCCTAGCATACCTGGAAACCCACGAGATTTGTTCATCTCCAACAGCCTCTGAGTGTCCTCAGCATTGGGAGATCTCAAGTACTCTGCACCAAACACTTCTACCATAGTCTTTGCAAATTGTTTGACATAGAAGATAGAAGTGCTCTCTGCCATCGCCAAGTTGTCATCAATGTAGTCTGCCGGAACACCGTAGGCCATCATGCGCAATGCGGCAGTGACCTTCTGTTCGGTGCTATGTCCAAGCAAACCTGCACAATTCCTCCTCTGCTCGAAGGATCGATCATGCTACTTCACGGAATTGCAAATGTGGATGAACAAGTCTTTGGACAATATGAACCGGCGACGGAAGTACCTCTCCGGAAAAACGGGTGGTGAAGGAAAGTAGTTGCGCATCAACCTCTTGTGCACCTCAACCCGTTCTCTCCGAATGAACGCACGGCCATACACGGAACCGCCGTGCTTTGGCTTCTTCCCTTTGTGCATCGCCACTAGCATAGCAATGTCCTCTTTTTCGTTCAAATCAAATTTCTCATCCGACGAGGAATCGTCCATGAAAGAGGAGTCACACGAGCTCATCTACAATGCGGAAAATCACCGTCAAACTAACTCCAACCCCAATAAAAAATCGTCAAGTTTCATCATTTTTTTACCTAGGGGAATTTCGTCAAACACCTTGCTTGCGGGATGGGTAGCCTTCGGCGGCGGCGGTTACGGGCGGCGGCGACAGCTCGACAGATGAGATGGCCGCAGCTCGGCAGAGAAGCGGGCGGCGGCGACTGCTCGGCGGAGGAGCGGGCGGCGACTACTCGGCGGAGTTGGGCAGAAGAACGGCCGAGCTCGCGGCCGTCGGGCGGGCGGCGTGGCATGCCTCCCCTAACTCCGGCGGGTGGTCTAGGCTAGGAAGAAGCCTAGCCCATCGTAGACCTCGCCGGGGAACGCATTTAGGCCAGCCGGACCGCCGGACATGCTTCGATACGGTGGCGGCCGAAAGTGAAATGGCGGCTGCGGGCGGCGGGCCGGCGAGGCAGGCGGCGGGGGACAAGGGGCTGAAGTCGCGGCGGGTCTGGCGACGGTCGGGTGGGCGGAGGCGGCATCAGTTTGGTGCGAATTCGGCCAGCGGCGGAGTTGGGCGGGCGGCGGCTGGTCGCGCGGAAGTGAAATGAACGGCAGTTGGTGGGTTGGCGGGCGGTTGCGTTTTTACATCTCCATATGGTGGAGATGCAAATTTGCACCGCGAGGTGATGTATTTTACATCTCCGGGAGGCGGAGATGTAATTTTTTCTGCATCTACACCATCTGTTGGAGCAACGTTTTTGGGCCTCGGAGATGCAAAAGTTAGGTATTTTTGTAGGGGAACGCGACAGAAAACAAAAAAAATTGGTACAGCGAGCACGCCCAGGATCACTATGGAGATGCATACAAGGTTTGATCTGATCATTATCGACTCGTAGCGCAGCGGAAGTAGAGTCGATGTAGATCATCGGTGCAGATCCCCGCAGCTAGGATTTACAACCTCCCAACCGCGAGGATGTACTCCCTCGTCAGTCCCTCGGACAGCCCTTCGGGAGGCGGTCGAACAGTCCCCTGGACGGTGTCACGGACAGCCCTTCGGGAGGCACTCACAGAAACTAGGATGGTCACTCGGACAGCCCTTCGGGAGGCACTCTCGATCAGCCCCTCAGGCAAAAAGATCAAACCTACGACCTCTCTACGGGGTTGCACACATACGGTGTCATCTATCCGGCAGGGCTTCGCCGTCCAAAACTAGTTCCCACCGGAACCCAGACAGCCTTTCGGCTCTACGAAACTATTTTGCGGGGAGGGAGAGAGAAGGCCAAATCATGCATGGCATTTGTATGTGAGAAAGAGTGAGTGTGGAGAGTGCCTCTCCACCTCTATTTATAGGAAAACCCAAGGGGTAGGGTGGCTCTCATCCATCCATGTCATCCCTAAGATATTTTGGGACAAAGCCCAAAAAGGTGGCTTTCCATAAAGTAACCATAAAGTGATTTTCACTATTCATGGAAACATTTTTCCACGACCGTTAAATCCGAAAATATTTCTATAGGTCTTAGAACATTTCCAGTACCCACTAAAATAATTTTGGACGCATTCCGAAACAATTATGGATTAGTGATTTTCATCTACGAAAAGCAACCAAAGCGGTTCCAGCAGCTCCGGAACATTTCCGGGTTTTTCTCCGGAAAAATCCCAGAAGTTCCCAGAACAATTCTGGCACCCTCCAAGAATTTCCAGGCGTGTGCCGAAACCATTTTGACTTAATGGTATACTCCGAAACAACTTTTCTGTTTTACCGAAACCCTTCCAGTGTTCTCTCTCCGGAACTCTTCCGTTGTCTCCAAAACCTTTCCGGTGACTTTCTCTCAGACTCCCTGTCTAGCATTCAGCAGATAGATGACCCTTAAGCGTGTGACCCTATAGGTTCGGTGAAGTATAGACATGACCGGAACACTTTCCGATCAATGATCAACATCGGAGCCGTGGACACCCATATTGACCCCTATACCCACACGAATAAATATTCGAGTGAACCTCCAGTTGCCGTGTGCTATTCTTGTTGCTTCACGATATGTTACAAATACCCGAGGTGAGATTTATCGGCATCCCCGTGAATCAACAACTTTTCCACTATGCCAGTTACCTCATTACCGGTTTTGTTCTCTTTTCTCGTTCCCGTGTTCTGGTATCCCTGTGATCAAATCACAATGTGTCTGGCCAGACGATGATGGATACCGTAACACCGAGAGGGCCCAAAGAATATCTCTCCATCGCCGAAGGAGCAAATCCCAATCTTGAGCTATCAAGTCCCTTGTCATACTTTTCCATGAACCCGTAAGCCGCCGTAATAGCCACCCATTTACGGATGACGTTTAACAAACCCCAAAGTTCATGAAGCAAGCAAGAAGAAACTCGATACTCTCATGGTCTAAGGAATTATGCAAACGTTAACTTTCTCTGTGTTATTAACCATTAACTTGTGACGAATGTATCTCATAGCATAACATCAATTCGGGTCGATTCAACACAAATGTTCTCCTAACATTGTGCCCTCAAAGTTGTCGCCATAGACATGCCCATGATCAGGAAAATGTGATCATCATGCAACACTTGAGCCAGTCTTAGAGGCTTGACTAGGAATACTTTTTACCGTTTATTATTCCACACGTGCACATGGGTTTTCCTCAGAGCCTTTATGGATATACGGGCTCGGGAACCATAGCAGTTATAGCATGGAACATAAACTTAATTAGGAACATGGGGATAAATAATAACATTTATTATTGCCTCTAGGGCATATCTCCTACAGACTCCCACTTGCACTAGAGTCAATAATCTAGTCAAGGCTAATGCACTTTACACCTATGACATACCGGTGTAAAATATGCTTCGCCATGTGGTATAGTCTACGTCTAACGGACTTGACATCTTCAGTTCCGTGTGTATATTTGCATATCCTCGTGTTTTCACGCTTTCACAAAATACATATTTTGTGTGGACTTGGCTTTGTATATATGTGAATCAAAGGTCAAACCTTGATTCCTCAGACTGAGCTATGGAGCAACTATCTGCAATAGTGCCCCATTGACCAAAGCCATCTTGGAACCATACTAAGTTCATGAATGAACTATATGATTCAACATCTTCTTTGTCGCTTCCAAAGCGTCAACATACTTAGACTTTGTTATAGAATTCGCCACAGTAACCTGTTTGGAACAATTTCCAACTACCGTGCCACCATATCGTGTATTACACAAAACCCTTAACTTAAATCGAAAATCGCTTGGAGCATTGATGAAGATTGTATTGATGTATTGCATTACAACGAGTACTTCATAATCTCAGTTTGCAAGAAAACATGTTATCAGTGCTACTTTAGCACTCAACGACATTTTTCACTGTTGTCCTATGATCAGTATTTTGATCACTTTGGATTTTTACTCGCAACTCCTTGGGAGTACCGGACATATATGGTTGTTTTACATACCATGGAATACATGATTAATCCAAACACAAAAGTGTGTGGAAATTCCATCATGTATTTTGCTCATCAGTGTTTTAGGACACCGAGTCTTGCAAAAGCCTTTCCATGTGACTTCGGCAAGAATCACTCCTTGATGTTTTATGCTAAACTGTTTTAGCATCTTGTCAATATGTATTTTGTCTTAGCCCTATTAGGCAATTTTATCTCCATAGATAATTATGCCTAATAACAAGGCTATTTAGCCCAAGCTCTTCATTGAAGAAACTTTTTTTCAATGAAGTGCTAATTCGTGTCAAGAAATTTATATTATTTCCAATCAACAATGTGTCAAGCACACAAGTCTTAGAAATATTATTATGCTCCCACTTACTTTCTTGTAACCACAAGCATCTTCGCTATCCATTGATGAAATCAAACTCTTTTGACTATTTCATCAAAACGAAGATTCCAACTCCTTTTTGCTCTCTTCTGTCCATTGCTGGAACTTTGAAGTTTGCACACTCACTAGCATCCTCTGGATTGACAAAATACTTTGGACTATATCACAAACTAGTCCTACTTTGTACTCCCATTTCATGGAAATTCTTTCGTCATCCTTATTTCATATCTCATGATTGAAATATGTATTAATTCCTAGTTTAACCCGAACCGACTTTAAGCATCGCTACGGTGAGACAACCTCATCGTAGTCAACTCCTTGAACTTGTTTATTGCAACAAGTCGAGCTTTATGGATAAAACATTTTATCCACATCAGTTTATAGTTCCATTAATGTTCGTTAGACTCTAAGTCTTCCGAAGGGTACAACAAGATTTAATCTTGAATCATTTATATGGAAACTATCTCGGATTGTATTGGCATTTAGCCAATTCCGGAGTCAGGGCTCATCAACGCTTCTTTGATTATCGTAGGTATACTTTTGTCTAACAACAATATCTCTTTTGCGCACCTGAGAGGTTTGCACGAGTTTTGCCTACGTGGTTCAGCTGCAAGTTCGACCGAAGTCCATACATTTTATTGTAGAGGCTTTCGTATCAGTCGCAGGAGGAAACTCTGGAATTGCTTCCACGGTTTCTTTCCTTTGCCATGATAATGAAGATACTGTTATGTCGTCGAGTTGCACTGTACTCCCACTCACCTTTTTGCAAGAAACATTTTCTTTCAAAATCATACCGTTCTTTGTGGCAAACTTTTGCCTCGGTATAGTGAGGGAGGAATACCCAATAATTTGGGATAACCTACAAAGTAGCACTTGTCTGATTTGGAATAGGTTTGTAAATATTTTACACAATCCCCATATTCCAAATGTTAAGAAAAGACATAACATGGTTGGGGTGTTACGCCCCTGCTCGACCGTGCACTAATCATACACGCAAACGTGCACGCTCGAGATCAGAGACTCACGGGAAGATATCACAACACAACTCTAAACTCAAATTTAAACATAAATCTCCATATTACAAACCAGGGGTCACGAGGACCCGAATACATAAGTCATACACACAAATAATATCTGGGTACAGACATCGTTAGTCAAGTTTGCCTTAAGAAGGCTAGCACAAACAGCGACACTGATCGAAAAGGCGAAGGCCTCCTGCCTAGGGCCTCCGAACTACTCCTGGTCGGCTGGCTCAACCCAGTAGTACGTGCCTCCGGGGATCTCCTGGTAGTAGTCTCCTGTGGTGGCGTCTGGCTCCTGGACTCCGTCGACTGATTTCATCAAGAGGGTATGGGGAAAAAGATAGCAAAGCAACCGTGAGTACTCATCCAAAGTACTCGCAAGACTGACATCAGAACTATACTAAATATGCATCGGTATCAAAGGAATGGGGCTATATCTTTCGACTGAACTGCAGAATGCTAGAATAGAGGGGGAGAAAGCCTAGCCTATCGAAGACTAGCATCTTGAAGCAATCTTGCAGCATCAGAAGAGAATAGAGAAAGATAATATATAGAATCATAGTTTAGTAAAACCCTGAGATCCTTCCTCGACTACCCTACGAGAAAGTGATCCCGAGAGCAGTAGTAACAGTTTAGTATTGTGACAGTAACCATTTGTAGTTGTAGCAGATCAAGATACAACTCTGAGCGTCCTGTTACCGTGGACACGGCTATTTGAATAGATAACTTCCCTGCAGGGGTGCTCTACTGTTACCCAACACGCTCGATCACATCTGGCCGGACACACTTGCTGGGTAATGCCCGGGCTCGGGAGATCGACACGACGCAGTCCAACCAAGGCTCAGCAGAGAGGTCAGCACGCCGGTCTAAATCCTAAGCACGAAGGGGTCTTGGGCCATCGCCCTTCGCACTCCTGCACGTTGCGAGACTGGCCGGGGCCCAAGCGCGACTGTGGAAGCACCACAGACGTAACCAGCTCACCCCAACAATCAGCCCGCATCTCTGAGCTGTGACGTCTGAAGAACTTTTGGCTGATACATACGACGTAGAGGGCCCCATTAAACCATTATCCCACGTGGTGGTAGTGCGTATAAGGCCAGTGGCCTACTCAGATCAAATACCCAAATCCGTTAGGCGTATTTAGTAACTCGCAGAGACGAACAGGGTTCCTGTCGCTCCGACAAGGCAATACATGACGCGTGGGTGCTCTTGGAGCTGACCCGTCTTTAATAGTATTTTCTCGCGGGCACCCTTGGGGCCAGCCCGACTTTAACAGTTTAAGTATTGCAATATGTAACATTTCCGTGATCATCACCCAGAGTGATCACGGCCCGATAACAAGCATGGCATACGGACAAGGGTGAAGGGCCACAGATGAATCAGTAGCATAGCTAACTAAGCATTATGGGATAGCAGGTAATGTATCAGTAGCAGGCGACGAAATCAGGCTATGCATCGAAATAGGAGCTATCGGAATAACAACAGAAGCAATTCTAATGCAAGCAAAAGAGAGAAGGAATGGGCGATATTTTATGATCAAGGGGGTTTTGCTTGCCTGGAAGCTCAGCTGAAGGGGTCTGGTCGTCAGCGACGTCATCGTACACTGCAGTGTCGTCGGCAGTCTCGGGAGCTATCGGGAGAGAAAGAGGGGGAAGAAATAACAAATACATGGCAACAATGCAACAAAGATGCATGACATGCCTAAATGATATGCAGAGGTGATATAATGCCTATCTAACTGCTTTAGTTAATTTAGGAATTTAATTGGATTTATTTTATTAAAGTTATGCACTATTCATCTATCAAATACGGGCAAAATGTTCCAAGTTCAGTATGTTAGAGGGGTGTGGCAGGCATGTGGATAGGATATTCGGATTCTTCACATTTTTCTGATCATTTTTCATATATAAATTATTTTCATCCGAGTTACGGTTTATTTTATATGATTTTTCAAAGTTTTAATCATTTTCTGGAATTTCTGGAATTATTTAATTTAGAATTATCCAAAACAGTAGTTGTGACATCAGCATGACGAAATGATGACGTCAGCAGTCAACTCTGGCTGACCAGAGTCAAACCTGACCAGTGGGTCCCACTGGTCAGTGACTGTTTAAACTAATAAGAGTTTAAATTAGTTAATTAGGTTAATTAACGGGTGGGACCCAGTAGTCAGTGACTAATTAGTAATTAATTTAATTAACGAATTAATTAACATTTTATTTATTTATAAAAATCATTTTATTACAAGCGGGACCCACATGTCAGTGACTGGGCCAGCCTAGTCAGCAGTTGACAGGGTCAACCCAGTCAACTAGGGCCAGTGGGGCCCGCTGGCAGCGACACAGAGGCGGGCCCGTCCGGTGCCACGTCGGCGACGACCGACGACTCGCCGGAATCACGCCGGCGAGCATTTTCCGCGGCGGAGCTCGTCGGGGATGGCCAGAATTCGCCGTCCGGTGACCAAATCAACGGCGGTTTGCGGCATTCGATCGGGAGGAACGAGCCGCGTCGATCTACGGCACCAGCGCGAGCTGAAACGGCCGGAGTTGACGGCGGCATCGACCGCGGCGGCGCCAGAGTTCGGCCAAGTGCGGGCTCGGCGCTAGAGGCTACAGGGAGAGGAGCTAGCGGCATGGGCGGCCTCAGCGAGCTACCCTGAGCATGTTCCCGTGCTCGGGCGGGCATGACAACGTCTACTGCGATGGCGACGAGCTATGCGGCGGCGACAAGTTCCGGTGAGATCGGGAGTGACGGCTAGGGGGCATCCGAAAGGGGAAGAGGAGAGGGGATAGGTAGAGTAGCTCACGGGGAGCCTGCAGGTGTGCTAAAGTGGGCGCGGGGAGGCTGGACGGCGGCGAATCGAGGCGGCAGAGTCCGGCGTCTGAAGGTTGAAGATGACGACGCCGACGATGATGCAGCGGTTCCGAGCTCCAAGCAGTCGAGGCAGAGGGCGTAGTCGAGGGCGGCGGGTCGATCCAGCACGGAGACGAGGCGCGGCGAGGTCAGAGGCCACCGCTATGGCGAGCCATGGCGGCGACGGCGTCGGGCGTTGCGGGGGAGGAAGAAGGCGAGCGAGGCAGAGGGAAAAGATCTGGGGGGGACGGCTAGGGTTGCTAGGGTGGCGTCCTTATCCCCCAGGAGGCCCTGTAGCGGCGCGGTCGGCGTACGGGCGCGGCTAGCCGGCGACGGGCACGGTCGGGCGCGGGCGAGCGACCGTGGGTGAGCAGTGCGAGGGAGAAGACGTGCTGGCGGGCTGGGCCGAGTCTGGCTTGACTTAGGCCCAGTTAGAGCAGGCCCTTTTCTTTTTCTCCTTTTCTTCTGTGTTTTCTGTTTTCATTTCTATTTTGTAAAATGTTTAGGCACCAATTGAGTTTTGTAAAATGTGTGACTTGGCCCAATAAATAATATGCAATATTAACTAATGCCTGAAATTGGTTTGGAGTAAATATGATTTCATTTGAATTCTAATTAAATAAAAAGGTATTAAATATTGCTGTTTGGTACTGTTTTGATAATGTTAGAGTCATCTAGGTATTTTAGGTGATGTTGTTTTTCTTAACACAATTAGCTATGAATTATTTGCTATTTAATGAACATTTTAGTTTTCAAATTGGAACAACTTTCATTTTCACTTTATATTTGAATTTCAATTTGATTAGAAATTTGAAATGAGATATGATGCAAATGATGATCAAGCATTAATAAACATGCTGACTTGGCATTACCAAAATGTGATCACTGTAGTTTAATTACATGGGGTGTTACAATTCTCCTCCTCTAAAAGAAATTCTCGTCCCGAGAATTAAGAGGTAGGCTGGAAGAGAGTGGGGTATTCTTCACGAAGACGATCTTCGCGTTCCCAAGTGGCTTCATCTTCAGAATGATTCGACCACTGAACTTTAAAGAACTTGATTGACTTATGTCGGGTTCGACGTTCAGCTTGATCAAGAATGCGGATCGGATACTCTTGATAAGAAAGATCCTCTTGCAGCTCAAGCATTTCATGATCCACTGCTCGGATAGGATCCTTGAAGCAGCGACGGAGTTGCGATACATGAAAGACATCATGAACTTGTGACAGGTTCGGCGGCAATTCCAATTGATATGCCACTTCTCCTCGACGGGCGAGGATACGGAACGGGCCAATGTAGCGAGGAGCTAACTTGCCCTTGATCCCAAATCGGTGAGTGCCCTTCATAGGGGTGACACGAAGGTAAGCTTGTTCGCCAGGTTGATAGACCATTACCTGGTGTTTTTGATCATAGTTGCTCTTCTGACGAGACTGAGCAGCTTTCAAATGATCACGAACAATGCGGACTTGTTCTTCAGCTTGCTGAATAATGTCCGGTCCAATGAGTGATCGTTCCCCAGTTTCTGACCAATTCAGGGGGGTTCGACACTTACGTCCATATAAAACTTCAAAGGGTGCCATCTTCAAACTAGCCTGATAGCTATTGTTGTATGAGAATTCAGCATACGGGAGAGATTCCTCCCATTTCTTACCGAATGAGATGACACAAGCTCGAAGCATATCTTCAAGCACTTGATTGACTCGTTCAACTTGTCCCTGGGACTGGGGGTGAAAAGCGGTGCTGAAGGACATATGAGTTCCCATAGCTTCTTGGAAACTGTTCCAAAATCTTGAAGTAAAGAGGCTGCCACGGTCTGAGCTGATCTCCAGCGGAATACCGTGGAGTGACACGATTCTGGAAACATATAAGTCTGCTAACTGACTAGCAGTGATTGTCTCCTTGACTGACAGAAAGTGAGCGACCTTTGAGAATCGGTCAATGACGACAAAAATAGCATCATGACCCTTTTGCGATCTGGGAAAACCAGTGATGAAGTCCATTTCGACCTTGTCCCATTTCCATTCAGGAATATCAAGTGGTTGCAGAGTTCCAGCAGGCCTTTGATGTTCTGCCTTGATGCGATGGCAAACGTCACACTCAGCCACATAGCGAGCAATGTCATGCTTCATATCAGGCCACCAGTACCGTTGGCGGATGTCTTGGTCTTGGTGCTACCAGGGTGAATTGAAAGAGGGGTATCGTGAGCTTCTTTCATGACATCCGAACGCGAGTCCAGATTATGCTTTCTGGGGACCACTAGGCGGCCCTTGAAGAATAAGACACCATTATCATCAACATGGAAGAACGAAGAATTTCCCTTGGAGAGGTATTTCTTAATCTTCTCGACTTCAGAGTCATATTTCTGCCTTGTCTTGATGTTGCACTCGAGGTCCGGTTCAACAACCAGGGTATTGAGATAACCCTGAGGAACAATATGGAGGTTCAACTTACGAAGTTCTTCATAAAGAAGGGGTTGTGCTTGCTGAACCGTGAGGTTGTTGCAGTAAGACTTGTGACTCAATGCATCGGCCATTACATTAGCCTTGCCAGGGGTATAAGAAATATCCATGTCATAATCAGCTATTGTCTCGAGCCATCTTTGTTGACGGAGGTTCAAATCTGGTTGAGTATACAGATACTTCAGATTTTGGTGGTCCGTGTATATCTCGCAACGATTACCGAGAAGGTAATGTCGCCACAGCTTCAGAGCATAAATAACTGCTGCTAACTCAAGATCATGTGTTGGATACTTATCTTCGTGAGGACGCAGTTGACGAGAGCCTTAAGCAATCACTTTGCGCTCTTGCATTAGGACACAACCTAATCCTTGACGGGATGCGTCACAATAAATCACGTAGTCCTTGCGAGAATCTAGAGGAGCAAGCACTGGTGCAGATGTCAGCTTGTCCTTGAGTGTCTGAAAACTTTCTTGGCACTTTTCTGTCCATTCGAACTTAACGCCTTTGTGAAGCAGATCAGTCAGAGGCTTGGCAATCTTAGAAAAGTTCTCGACAAATCGGCGGCAATAGCTTGCGAGTCCGAGAAAACTTCTGACTTGCTTGACATTCTTCGGGGGAATCAAGTCGAGAATAGCCTGAACTCGTTCTGGGTTAATAGCAATGCCGTCTTTGGAAATCACATGACCAAGATAGGTCACCTCAGATAACCAGAATTCACACTTGGAGAATTTGGCATACAGTTGATGTTCTCGAAGTCTCTCCAATACAAGCCGAACATGTTTGGCGTGTTCTTCTTCATTCTTGGAAAATATAAGGATATCATCCAAATAAACCACGACGAATTTGTCGAGGTAGTCCATGAAGATATAGTTCATCAATCGAGAGAACGTTGTTGGGGCATTGGTAAGCCGAAGGACATAATGGTGTACTCGTATGATCCATAGCGAGTAACGAAAGCGGTCTTCGGAATATCCTCTTTACGAACTCGGATCTGATGATAACCCAACCTTAAGTCGAGTTTAGAGAACATAGAGGATCCAGCAAGCTGATCATAAAGATTGTTAATCCGGGGAAGTGGATATTTATTCTGAATTGTTGCTTGGTTAATAGGCCGATAGTCCTGGACCAATCGGTTTGTTCCATCCTTCTTCTTAACAAAGAGAGAAGGTGCTCCCCAAGCAGAAGAACTGGGGCGGATGAAACCCTTTTTAAGTGACTTGTCGATTTCCTCCTTAAGTTCAAGGAGTTCATGCGGCGGCATCTTGTACGGGCGCTCGGCAATAGGAGTGGTGCCCGGTTTCAAGTCGATGACGAACTCAACGGCTCTAACAGGGGGTATTCCTGGAAGTTCTTCCGGAAAGACGTCCGGAAAATCGCGAACGACTGGACTGTTCTCAATTCCCTCGAGAGGTGAAGCGTTCAGAGCATTCAGAGCATATATCTGAGCTTCGGCATTCCGAGTAATTCGGGCAGTGTAGTTTACTATCTCATCGGAGGGGTGAAGGAGTTGGACGACTTTGGTGGCACAATTGATCGAAGCAATGTGAGCTTTCAACCAATCCATTCCCAGAATGAGGTCTATGGTGGAAGACTTCAGAACAATAGGGGAGGCAAGGAATTCCAATCCTCCAATTTCGACGGTGACGTTAGGTGCGATCATGTCAGCATGGCAATGGCCACTGGGAGTTTTAACGACTAGTGGAGTATGCATCTTTTCATATTGTATGCCATGCATGAATGCAAATGCTCCAGAGACGAATGAATGTGATGCTCCTGAATCAAATAAAACAGAAGCAGGTACTGAGTTAACGAGAAGGGTACCCATCACAGTATCAGGTTGATCCTGAACTTCTTCAATATCGACGTGGTAAGCCTGTCCACGTCCATAAGCAGCAGGCCCGGTATTATAGTTGCGGGTCTGATCGTTGCCACGGCCATTGCGAGGAAAAGCCAATTGATTCTGATTCTGGCGGCAGTCCTTGGCAAGGTGACCTGGTTTGCGACACTTGAAACACAGACCATCTTCAGGACGAAGAGGAGCGGCACGTGGTGGAGCAGCTTGAGCTCTTGGCTGCCTCGGTGGAGGAGGAGGCAGACGGGGTGCAGCATAGGAAGGCCTCAGCGCAGGGGCAGTTGGACGATACATGCTGTTGGGAATCCACATCTTATGCCTTTGTCCTGAGCCCGAGGATGAGCCAACGTCATGATAGCGCTTCTGCGACTCCTTGTGTTCCATCTGAGCAGTCTCGACCAGGATAGCCTTGTTCACGAGGGTGGCAAAGTCGGTGAAGTCTTGAGTAGCAAGTGCAAGTTTGAGGTCTGGGTGGAGTCCACTACGGAACTTTTCCTGTCTACGAGCATCAGTGGCTATGTCTTCTTCAGCATAGCGGGACAGGTTAAGGAATTCACGCTGATAAGCTTCGACAGTCCTATTGCCCTGTGTGAGGTTGCGAAACTCAGTTCTCTTCTGGTCCATGATTCCCTGAGGAATATAACGAGCATGGAAAGTAGTCTGGAACTCGAGCCAGGTGACGACTGTCCCCTCAGGTAGTGAACGCATGTGGGTGGACCACCATTGAGCAGCGGGGCCTTTCAGAAAGTAGGTCGCGAAGGTGACAAGGTTGTCAGGGGCGACACTGGCAGATTCCATCTCGTAGGCGATGTCGCGAAGCCAGTCATCAGCATCCAGTGGCTGTTCAGAGTTGCGGTAAACAGTTGGGTTGAGACGTACAAACTCCTGCAGAGTTATTGGGGCAGGTGGCTCGTTCTGAGCATTCTGGTTCTGCTGCGGGAACTGAGCCATAATTCCAACCATGAACTGGTGGTTCAGCTCGAACTGCTGCATCATAGCTGCCATATAGTCTGGCGGTGGTGGCCCTTCGGGAGCACTGCTACGACCACGACCACCTGGTCTAACCATCCTGCTAAAAATTTAATAGGGGGTAATTTAGTAAAAGTAACCGCAAGTGTTTAGAGACAAACATGATGTAACACGACAACGATTAAGTAGTGCAATAGATACATAACAGTAGTCAATTAAGACATATAGATCCATACACAGAGTCGATTACACGCGGACAGCATAAGTTCGCAATTTAAACAGCTAGACATACTAGGCGGCGTGCAGGCATGCGGTGGAGGGATACAACAACGGGACATAGCGATATGCTACATCAACGTCGGAGAAAACCACGGAACTCAGGTAATTGCAAGTGACGACGCCGGGCACTCTCGAAGTGAGGATCCTGTGCTCCGTGGACACTCTGATGCAGATACTGGTCCCGAACTGGAAGAAGAGGACCACGTGGAGGGGTAAAACCTCCAACAGCAGGCCACTCAAGACCTGGTGGCATCTCCGTCCTGCGTGGGTAAAGAATGTACTTTGGGTGCATCCTTGCACTGACTGCTGGCAACAATTGTGTTAGAGCGTCGTAAAGATGAGCACGAGTGGCGTGCAACTCAACAGCAACAGCTCGAGCAGTGCGATCCAGAGTCTGAGTGTACTGAACTAAAACCTGCGGGTCATATCGACGCGGCACGTAAGGAGTACAAACAGCAGTGTAGTATCCAGTCTCGTCCCCAGCGGGAGCATACGAGATGTATCTGAAGGCAGTATGCTCCAAGCGACTACTGTACTCTCCACGGAGACGGGCAATAGCAGTATAGGCCGCATCATGGACGGCCATATCGACAGTCACTCCAACACCATGAAAGGTGTGTAACTCAGTGATGGAGTTGTCCTGCCGATCAAAGATGCGAACCTCAGCATGGTACTGCTCCTGGTTGAACTCACGGTAATCCTCGTATACAGTGTACTCAGGGTACCAACGATATCCCAGCCTGGTCAAGAGATCGACCAAGATAGCAGGGAACCCAGTCGCATCAATAGCCATAGTCAGGCATACGAGCTGTCTTGCGGGACGCATCTGTAACAAGGAGTGCAGAATGTCAAATGACAGTGAGAAGCATATAATAACTTGGAGAGAAAGGTCAAACAGACCAATGGAAAAGAAAAATGTGACTATCAGATTAATCAGATCAAAGGGAAGGAATAAGTGCAGTTAATCCAGCTCTTCAGGTGGACGTGATCACGAGAACTGTGACACCCTGGTATTCGCTCCTTGTTTTTTTTTCCTTCGCGGGATTTGACTCCCGTCTTTTTTTTGATGTTCTTGGATTTTCTCTCGCTCTTGGGTATATGAAGATGGTCATTTATTCTTGCCTTTCCAACCCAACCAGAGACTCTCTCCAACCCAACCTTGCTATCCCGGATTTCCTCTCGGGATTTTGCCGCCAAAACCCTACTCTCCGATCTACCGGAAGGGAAACCCTAATTCCTTCCGTTACAAAGGAACCCCAATTTCCTTTGATCTTTTGCCTCCCAAATTTCTCCCAGTGATCATCCTATCTTTTTAAACCCTGGATATGCAAAAATATTGCCAAGTCATTTGCAATATTTTTCATTTAAAATTAATTCCTTTTTCTGCCAGTTAAAGGAATTAAATCCAGGAAAATATCTATCCATCTCCAAAGTTCATGAAAACTTGTGGAGATATTCTTTGTGATTATATTGAGCTCCAATAAAAATATTGGCCATAATTAAATAAGGGAAATTGCCTTTTCCTATTTAAAGCCAATATTGTATTTTGGGCACTTTCCAGAGGAGCTACTATTTTGGTAGCCAGGAAAAATCCCAAATAATTTGTGGAGCTTCTCATATCCATATATTCACCATTTCCATAAAGAACCCAAGTTATATAGTTCAACGTTTGAGCACATCATCCAATTCTTGTTTCTGGATTTATTTTGAGGTTGTGAAGCAACTATATTCTATATTGCTTCAAAAATTCTCAAATTAATCCAGGACCTCACATTCCCTATATGATGTGACTATGCAAAAATTCACATCATTTTATCAAGCCAATTTGTCCCAAAAATTCCATCTAGTTTCTGTCCAGATCCAAACTCTGTGAAGGAAGTACGACTTTGGCATTTCCAAATGAGCTGAAATTTTTCCAGTACCTTCATACCTCCAAATCATCACTCTCCACCAAAATTCAGCTCATTTCATCAAGCCAGATGAGTGTAGCTTCAAAGTCAAGTTTCTGGACCAAAAATTGCATTGCAAAGCAAGTATATGCAAATGAGGTCCAAATTGCTTCAAATTCTTCTAGCATATACTCCTTCCTACCCCATCTTATTTTGACAACATTTCAACCTCACTCACTAAGCCATTTCACCTCAGCTTGGTCCCCAAGATTCTGACCAGAAACTGTTCTGGATCCTTTCGATCACTCTAGAGCCATCCTGGTCCATCCAGTGACCAACCTCATCTATTTGAGCAGTGAGGGAGCTGTTTGACAAGGTTGGACAGGCAGGAGAGTGCCAGAGCTTGTAGTGCACGTGGTGACCGCGTGGACAGCAGGCAGAAACGGTGCTCTACGGCACTGTTCTCGTCGTGCAGCTCACTCCGCCAGCTCCGGCATGTCCCGGCATGTCAAACGACTCCGCGGCGTCCACCTGCCCCTCTCCAGACTCTTCTCCCCTCCTCTTTCTTCTTCTCCACGCCGCGGCGAGTGCCGCCACTGCACTGTCCCGCCCGTGACGCCATCGTCTTCTTCTCTTCCGTTGGCGTCTTCCTCCTTGAGCCGTGATCTCCCTCTGCCCACGTCAGGTCGGCACCTCTCCCCGTTTGCCACCTCGCCGGAGCGCCAGGACGGCGATAAGCTCGCCACGGCGGCCGTCCTCATCTGCACGCCACGGCCGGCTATAAATAGTCGTGGCCTGAGCTCCCTCCGAAAACCCACGCCTCTCCCAGCAGCCTCTCTCCCTCCCTGGAACCCCTCCAAGCCCAGCCCCGAGCAGCCGTGCCCCCGGGTGCCCCAAATCGCCGGCGAGCTCTGCCACTGCCTCCTCTCGGCCTCGCCTCAAATTCGCCCACCCGAGTCCTCCCCGGCTCTGCCCGAGCTCACCACCGGACGAGCCATCCTCCGGCGAGCCCTCCCGTCTACTCTCCCTCTCCGGGGAATCCCCAGACCGCCGGAACCGCCGCCCATGGCCGTCCAAGCCGTCGTCACCTCGGCCCTCCTCGGCGTCCATTTCCAGCCGGGATGGACGCGGCTCTCCTCCCTGATCTCGCCGGTGCCTCCAGCTTCGCCGGAGATGGCCGGAGCCGGCCGAACGAGCGCCGGCGACCGCGGCCTCCTTCGGTACCGCGGGCGAGCGCAAGGAAGGAGACGTTGACCCCGACCGAGCTGGCCAGTGGACCCCACGGTCCCACCTGTCGGTCTCTAGGCGTTGACCCCGCCTCGGGCCCGCGCGGGAGTAAGTGGAAGCGTACTTACAGTAGTACGTCTCCTCGTGAGGAAAGCGCACTTCCACACTGCTATATGCGAAAATGCGTTTTCCCTGCGCAGAAAGCAGATTTTCTGAAATGCACCTTCCTTTTCTCTCAGCCGGCCGAAACGGTTAGGTTGCGAGCGTTCGCCCGTTAGCAGCAGAAAAGCTCAATTTTTAATTGTTTTTCTTCCTAACGAACGAACGGCCCTAACTTTTTAACCGTAACTCCGATCGAGGTGAAACCAACGCTCACTTTCTCAGCTCATCGAGCCCGTTCCGATGGCATCCTTTTCACCATGTTGACACTTTCTGAAAATGACCATTTTGCCCCTGCCCTCTATTCAGCCCCTCCGAGAGAGAACCCTTTCCGGCGATTCTTCCGCGAGGTGATCGCACTTCTTCCCGGAGTATTCCTCGACCCCCAGGCAAGCCGACCATCTGATATGTGCCCTAAAGCATTGCTCTGTGTTATTCTGGCGTGTTTAAATTAATATGCTTATGCTTGTATGCGTAGTGGTGAGCTGTATGTGACGTCAGTGAACCCTTGTTTGCCTTTCTTTGGTGACGGCACCACGCCTGTGTTTTGAGCTGCTTCCGACCGTCCGGGGTGGATGCCGACTTTATGTTCTCTTTTCAACAACTGGCCCCTATTCTGAGCTGGTTTTCGGCCGTCTCGGACAGTTGTTGAATTTCTTTCTGTAGCGGTGACCCTATGGTCTGAGCTGTACTTCGGCCGTCTTAGGGAACCGCTACACTCTTTTTATCAACACCGTCTCATGCTCTGAGCTGCTTTTCAGCTGTCTTGAGCCGGGGTTGAGTTATTCCGGTAACGTCCCAGATCTGAGTTGTAAAGACCGTTCTGGTGGCTACTGGTTTATTTGCCGGCTTCATGCAAGGGTTCAGATGGTTGTCACTTATAGCTAAGACTTGTAAAGTGAAGACTTGCCATTTAAATATTGTCTCATTAATGACTCGTTGTGATATTGTATGGAGATAGGTTGTTATGCTTTCATAGTTGTTACATCATGCATGGTTATTGTTATTGCTATAGTAAAGAATGTGACTTAATAACAACAACCTCCTCCATCGGCTGGATCGAGTCATAGTGTCACCGAACCGAGCTCATCAAGTGCAACCACATTTGCCGGTATGGGACGGCCCTAGCTTGGTCTATTGTCCTTCCTCTTGTCGGTACCACCAAATAGGGAGGATTATGCGTGCGTGCTACCCTGGCCCGGTAGGCGGCGATAATCCTGTGAGCCCAGTTTGGTTTATGTGCGCACGTCCCCGTTTGGGACAGTTTTGTTTGGCCACGACGGTGGCAGGTGTCACGGGGTGACACAGGGGCCACCCAGGACATGACCATGGGAGGGTATGATTGTCGGTGGGACCGTAAGAGTGCCAGGCAATAGACAAGGTTTTGTTGAAGCAGCACTGGTCCACCCGAATGGGAGCACGAGGCCAGGAGCTTCATGGTGTGGGTAAAGTGCGCAACCTCTGCAGAGTGTAAATCTATTCGAATAGCCGCGTCCTCGGTCATGGACAGTTCGTGCTAGGCCACTATTTGGTCTGTGTCGAGTCTGGAGGAACAAACTATATGATGTTAATACTGAACTAGAGAGTGGTAAGGGTTGTCAGACTTGCAGTGCAGATGCATGGACATCAGATGATGCCAGAGGTTTGAATGCTAGCCATGAGATGGCTATGAGATGAGTGGTCAGGTGACCACAAAGCTTGGATCGGATTTGGATCGTGAGCATCTTCGGAGTTCGGATCATTCACCTGATATACTTTACCTTATTGCATTTACTTCAGTAATTATCATGCTAGATAATCCTGCCATAATATAATAGTTAATACTGTTAAGATAATAAGTACATGCTTGAATGCCATGGATTGCTTTGCTTGGTGTATATGTTGGTTTGGTTTGCTTGCGAGTACATTCAAAAGTACTCAGCGGCCTTCAATGTGGCCAGGTTCACCTCAAGATCCGATGTTCGCTAGCGAGGAGCCGGAGTGTTCACGGGCTAGAAGAGTAACCCAGTCAGATCCCTGTGGATTGGAGCCGCACCAGGACCATGCTGCCTTAGATAGAACTTTTCCGCTGCCATCACCCTTGTAATATATCATGTAAGACTGATATATTCATTAATAGAAAAGCTTGTGTTCATGATACTTATTGTAAAAGCGCATGCCAGAGTGATTTCCTGGGCTGGTATGTGCGGCGACCGTCTGGCTACAGTGGTATTCAGGAGAGGCGCCACAAGAACCTAGAGTCAGAGTTAGTAAAATTTTAACCCGAATAGAGGAGAGAATAGAATCCCAGAGTAAGGAAGAGGAATAAAAGATCCTAATCCCATCCATGTGCATCATGGGCCCGTAACCCACACAGCACTGTTAGTAAAATAGTTTTCAACATCTAGACTCAACTTCGACCAAGGAATCGGAAGGGGGGTTCCTACAGGCAGTCGGCTCTGATACCAACTTGTGACACCCCTGCTCGACCGTGCACTAATCATACATGCAAACTTGCACGCTCGAGATCAGAGACTCACGGGAAGATATCACAACACAACTCTAAACTCAAATTTAAACATAAATCTCCATATTACAAACCAGGGGTCACGAGGACCTGAATACATAAGTCATACACACAAATAATATCTGGGTACAGACATAGTTAGTCAAGTTTGCCTTAAGAAGGCAAGCACAAACAGCGACACTGATCGAAAAGGCGAAGGCCTCCTGCCTAGGGCCTCCGAACTACTCCTGGTCGGCTGGCTCAACCCAGTAGTACATGCCTCCGGGGCTCTCCTGGTAGTAGTCTCCTGTGGTGGCGTCTGGCTCCTGGACTCCGTCGACTGATTTCATCAAGCGGGTATGGGGAAAAAGATAGCAAAGCAACCGTGAGTACTCATCCAAAGTACTCACAAGACTGACATCAGAACTATACTAAATATGCATCTGTATCAAAGGAATGGGGCTATATCTTTGAACTGAACTGCAGAATGCCAGAATAGAGGGGGAGAAAGCCTAGCCTATCGAAGACTGGCATCTTGAAGCAATCTTGCAGCATCAGAAGAGAATAGAGCAAGATAATATATAGCAATCATAGTTTAGTAAAACCCTGAGATCCTTCCTCGACTACCCTGCGAGAAAGTGATCCCGAGAGCAGTAGTAATAGTTTAGTATTGTGACAGTAACCATTTGTAGTTGTAGCAGATCAAGATACAACTCTGAGCGTCCTGTTACTGTGGACACGGCTATTCGAATAAATAACTTCCCTGCAGGGGTGCACTACTGTTACCCAACACGCTCGATCACATCTGGCTGGACACACTTGCTGGGTAAGGCCCGGCCTCGGGAGATCGACACGATGCAGTCCTACCTAGGATCAGCAGAGAGGTCAGCACGCCGGTCTAAATCCTAAGCACGAAGGGGTCTTGGGCCATCGCCCTTCGCACTCCTGCACGTTGCGAGACTGGCCGCGGCCCAAGCGCGACTGTGGAAGCACCACAGACATAACCAGCTCACCCCAACAATCAGCCCGCATCTCTGAGCTGTGACATCTGAAGAACTTTCGGCTGATACATACGACGTAGAGGGCCCCATTAAACCATTATCCCACATGGTGGTAGTGCGTATAAGGCCAGCGGCCTACTCAGATCAAATACCCAAATCCGTTAGGCGTATTTAGTAACTCTCAGAGACGAACAGGGTTCCTGTCGCTCCGACTGGGCAATACATGATGCGCGGGTGCTCTTGGAGCCGACCCGTCTTTAATAGTATTTTCTCGCGGGCACCCTTGGGGCCAGCCCGACTTTAATAGTTTAAGTATTGCAATATGTAACATTTCCGTGATCATCACCCAGAGTGATCATGGCCCGCTAACAAGCATGGCATACGGACAAGGGTGAAGGGCCACAAATGAATCAGTAGCATAGCTAACTAAGCATTATGGGATAGCAGGTAATATATGAGTAGCAGGCGACGAAATCAGGCTATGCATCGGAATAAGAGCTATCGGAATAACAACAGAAGCAATTCTAATGCAAGCATAAGAGAGAAGGAATGGGCGATATCTTATGATCAAGGGGGTTTTGCTTGCCTGGAAGCTCAGCTGAAGGAGTCTGGTCGTCGGCGACGTCGTCGTACACTGCAGTGTCGTCGGCAGTCTCGGGGGCTATCGGGAGAGAAGGAGGGGGAAGAAACAATAAATACACGGGAACAATGCAACAGAAATGCATGACATGCCTAAATGATATGCAGAGGTGATATAATGCCTATCTAACTGCTTTAGTTAATTTAGGAATTTAATTGGATTTATTTTATTAAAGTTATGCACTATTCATCTATCGAATACGGGCAAAATGTTCCATGTTCAGTATGTTAGAGGGGTGTGGCAGGCATGTGGATAGGATATTCGGATTCTTCACATTTTTCTAATCATTTTTCATATATAAATTATTTTCATCCGAGTTACGGTTTATTTTATATGATTTTTCAAAGTTTTAATCATTTTCTGGAATTTCTGGAATTATTTAATTTAGAATTATCCGAAACAGTAGTTGTGACATCAGCATGATGAAATGATGACGTCAGCAGTCAACACTGGCTGACCAGAGTCAAACCTGACCAGTGGGTCCACTGGTCAGTGACTGTTTAAACTAATCAAAGTTTAAATTAGTTAATTAGGTTAATTAACGGGTGGGACCGAGTAGTCAGTGACTAATTAGTAATTAATTTAATTAACGAATTAATTAACATTTTATTTATTTATAAAAATCATTTTATTACATGGGGGACCCACATGTCAGTGACTGGGCCAGCCCAGTCAGCAGTTGACTGGGTCAACCCAGTCAACTAAGGCCAGTGGGGCCCGCTGATGGGTAACGCAGCAGAAAACAAAAAATTTCTGACCTACGCACCAGCCCAGGATCACTATGGAGACTGCATACAAGGTTTGATCTTTTTCGTTACCGACTCGTAGCGCAGCGGAAGAAGAGTCGATGACGATCGGCGGTGCAGATCCCCGCAGCTAGGATTTACAACCTCCCAACCGCGAGGATGTATACCCTCATCTGCCCCACGGACAGCCCTCCGGGAGGCGGACGGTGTCGCGGACAGCCCTTCGGGAGGACCATCGAAAACCGGACGGTCACTCGGACAGCCCTTCGGGAGGACCTTTGAAACTCGGACGGTCACACGGACAGCCCTTCGGGAGGCACTCTCGAACTAAGACCGAAACTACGATCTCTCTACAGAGTTGCACACATACGGTGTCATCTATCCGGCAGGGCTTCGCCGTCCAGAACTAGTTCCCACCGGAACCCAGACAGCCTTTCGGCTCTACGAAACTATTTCGCGGGGAGGGAGAGAGAAAGCCAGATCATGCATGGCACTTGTATGTGAGAAAGAGTGAGTTTGGGCAGCCCCCTCCACCTCTATTTATAGGAGAAGGAGGGGTGGAGGGGCTGAAATTTCAGCCACGTCCATCCATGTCATCTCCAAGATATTTTGGAGCAAAAGCCCAAAAAGGTGGCTTTCCAAAAAGTAACCCAAAAAGCACTTTCACTATTCACGACGACATTTTTCAGCGTCCGTTCGAACTGAAAATATTTATGTGGGCTTAGAACATTTCCAGTACCCACTAAAATAAATTTCAATGCGTTCCGGAACAATTCCGGATTAGTGATTTTCATCTGCGAAAAGCATCCGAAGCGGTTCCGGCAGCTCCGGAACATTTCCGATTTTTCTTCCGGAAAATTCCCAGAAGTTTCCAGAATGATTCTGGCACCCTCCAAGAATTATCAAGCATGTGCCGAAACCAATTTGACTTAATGGTATCCCCTGAAACAACTTTTCAGTTTTACCGAAACTGTTCCGGTGTTCTCTTTGCGAAACTTTTCCGCTGTCCGAAACTTTTCCGGTGTCCGAAACTTTCCCGGTGATTTTCTCTCAGACTCCCTATCTAGTATTCAGCAGATAGATGACCCTTAAGCGTGTGACCCTATAGGTTCGGTGAAGTATAGACATGACCCGGAACCCCTTCCGATCAATGATCAACATCGGAGCCGTGGACACCCATATTGACCCCCATACCCACACGAATGAATATTCGAGTGAACCTCCAGTTGCCGTGTGCTATTCATGTTGCTTCGCGATATGTTACAAATACCCGAGGTGAGACATGTTGGCATCCCCGTGGATCAACAACTTGTCCACTATGCCAGTTACCTCGTTACCGGTATTGTTCTCTTTTCTCGTTCCCGTGTTCCGGCATCCCCGTGATCAAATCACAAAGTGTCTGGCCAGACGATGATGGATACCGTAACACCGAGAGGGCCTAGAGATATCTCTCCATCGTCGGAGGAGCAAATCCCAATCTTGAGCTATCAAGTTACTTGACATACTTTTCCATGAACCCGTAAGCCGCCGTAATAGCCACCCATTTACGGATGACGTTTAACAAACCCCAAAGTTCATGAAGCAAGCATGAAGAAACTCGATACTCTCATGGTCTAAGGAATCATGCAAACGTTAACCATCTCTGTGTTATTAACCATTAACTTATGACGAATGTATCTCATAGCATAACATCAATACGGGTCGATTCAACACAAATGTTCTTCCAACATTGTGCCCTCAAAGTTGCTGGCATAGACATGCCCATGATCAGGAAAACAGAACCATCATGCAACACTTGAGCTAGTCTTAGAGGCCAGACTAGGAATACATTTTACCGTTTATTACTCCACACGTGCATATGAGTCTTCCTCCGAACCTCGTGGTTATTGTAGACTCGAGAACCATAGCAGTTATAGCATGGAACATAAACCTAATTATGAACAGGGAGATAATGAATAACATTTATTATTGCCTCTAGGGCATATCTCCTGTAGACTCCCACTTGCACTAGAGTCAATAATCTAGTCAATGCTAATGCACTTTACACCTATGGCATACTGGTGTAAAATATGCTTCGCATGTGGTATAGCCTGATGTCCAACGGATCTGACGACTTCAGCTCCGTGTGTAACTTTGCATATCCTCGCGTTTTCACGCTTTCACAAAATTCATATTTTGTGTGGACTTGGCTTTGCATATGTGTGAATCATTGGTCGAAACCTGATTCCTCAGACTGAGCTATGGAGCAACTATCTGCAATAGTGTCCCATAGACCAAAGCCATCTTGGAACCATACTAAGTTCATGAATGAACTATATGATTCAACAACTTCTTTGTCGCTTCTTAAGCGTCAACATACTTAGCCTTTGTTATAGAATTCGCCACGGTATCTTGTTTGGAACAATTTCCAACTACCGTGCCACCATATTGTGTATTACACAAAACCCTTAACTTTAAATCGAAAATCGCATGGAGCATTGATGAAGACTGTATCGATGTAATTACTTACAACGAGCACTTCATAATCTCTGCTTGCGAGAAAACCTGTCATCACTACTACTCTACTACTCAATGACATCTTTCACTGTTGTCCTATGATCAGTGCTTTGATCATTTTGGTATCCATACTCGCAACAACTTTTGGAGTATCTGACATATCTGGTTGTTTTACATACCATGGAATACATGATTAATCCAAACACAAGAGTGTGTGGAATCTCCATCATGTATTTTACTCATCGGTGTTTTGAGACACCGAGTCTTGCAAAACTCTTTCCATGTGACTTCGGCAAGAATCACTCCTTGGCGTTTTAAATGCTAAAAGGTTTTAGCACCTTGTCAATATGTATTCATTGCTTAGCTCCATTAGGTAAATCTATCTCCATAGATCATCATGCCTAATATTGAGGCTATTTAGCCTAAGTACTTCATCGAAAAACTATTTTCAAATGAAGTAATAATTTGTGTCAAGAAATTTTATTTCCAATTAACAATGTGTCAAGAACACAAGGTTTTTAGAAATATTATTATGCTCCCACTTACTTTCTTGAATCATAAGCATCTTCGTTACCCATTTGATGAAGTCAAACCCCTTTGACCATTCCATCAAAAATGAAGATTCCAACTCCACTTTGCTCTCTTCTGTCCATCGCTGGAACTCTGAAGTTTGCATACTTACTAGCATCCTCTGGATTGACAAATTACTTTGGACTGTATCACATACACGTCCTAGGTTTCATTTCCATCAGATGGAAATCCTTTTGTCATCCATGTTTCATATCTCATGATTGAAATATGTATTAATTGCTAGTTCAACCCGAACCGACTTCAAGCATCGCTACGGTGAGACAATCTCATCGTAGTCAACTCCTTGAACTTGTTAATGCAACAAGTCGAGCTTTATGGATAAAACATTTTATCCGTATCAGTTTTTAGTTCCATAAATATTCGTTAGACTCTAAGTCTTCCGAAAGGTGTATCAAGATTTTAATCTCGAATCACATATATGGAAACTATCTCGGATTGTATTGGCATTCAGCCAATTCCGGAGTCAGGGCCCATCAACGCTTCCTTGTGTATTGTAGGTATACTATTGTCTAACAACAATATCTCGTTTGCGCACCTGATAGGTTTGCACGAGCTTTGCCTACGTGGTTCAGCTGCAAGTTCGACCGAAGTCCATACATTTTATTGTAGAGACTTCCGTATCAGTCGCAGTAGGAAACTCCGGAATCACTTCCAAGGTTTCTTTCCTTTGATCTGATGACGAAGATACCGGTTATCTCGTCGAGTTGCATTGTCCTCCCACTCACCTTTTGTAAGAACTATTCTCTTTAAAAGCATACCGTTTTGTGGCAAAATCCTTTGCCTCGGTATAGTGGTGGGGGAATACCCAATGACTTGGGATAACCTACAAAGTAGCACTTGTCTGATTTGGAATAGGTTTGTAACCTTTTACACAAGCCCCATATTCCAAATGTTAAGAAAAGATATAACATGGTTGGGCTTACCATACCATGGCGTCATTTCAACAGACCTGATGGAGCTCTTTTCAGTGTAAAAGCCGCAGTCTCTAAAGCATCAACTTTTAAAAGGGGTAATGGCAAATTTATTTATGTCATCTTTGATCTTACCATGTCATAAATGGTTCGATTACATCTTCACGGACTTTCCACTTGCAGTGGTGTTCCGGGAGGTGCAAGTTATGAAACCCCTTTCACAACTCATCAGACATTCGCTAAACTTGTAACTCAAATATTCCTTTCTGCAATCGAATTGTAGAAACATAATTTTCTTGTTACAATATTTTCTTCTTCATTTTGAAAACCTTTCGAATGATTTCAAAAGATCCAGACTCACGTCTCATCAAGTAAATATCCATATATCTACTTGAGTCATTTCTGAAGATAGATAAATCCACTACTTGCAACAACATTTATTGGACTACACACATCATAATGTATGATCACCAATATGTTCTATGCTCGTTCCTTATGGCATGTGAACGGTATTTCAGTCACTTCACTTTTCAGAGGAAAATTGCAAGTGTCAGATGATTCAAAATCAAACGACTTCAAAATCCATCATAATGGAATTTTCCATGCGGGTTTCTCCAATGTGACCAAATGCAGTGCCACACTTGTGTGGTATTCTTTTAGTCTTGCGACATTTAGCGTTAGTGTTATGGATGTATCATATTTCCATCAAAATTCATAACATACATCCCATCTAGGATGGAAGCATGTCCCTTTATGTTATTCATAATACTGAACAACAATTGTTGTTTTTATGAACAACTCTTTTGCAACAAACATTGTGCAATGGGCTAGAGTGTATGAAACTCTAAAATGAATTATGAAAGTAAACACAGAGGTAATATATTAATATCATTATTCATAACATACATCTCTTTCATAATGAAAGTATGGCCCTTATGTTATTCATAACACCGAACATCAAAAGTTCTCTTATGAACAACCTTCTTGCAAGATACCTTATGCAAAGGGCTGGAGCGTGAAACTCCAAAAGAATTATGAAAATAAATACATAGGTAATACACCGATGGAAGGTATAGTAACATTTACTATGTTCCCTGTGTGTATCTTAACCTCATTCCTGGCTAGTCTTTCAGGCCATAGTAGTTCTTTCATCGAGTTGCAACAGAATGCAATCAAGCGGGTATCTTTGTGATCAACTCACAATACCCAAGAATTAGTGATCAACATGTTTAACCATAATTCCCAAGAACTATATCTTTGACCAGCCTTCTATACATCAAAAACTTGTATGACATTCATACATGAGCTGGATATTCCAGTCTTCTTTCTTTCTGCCTTCATACTTCTAACAGTTTAACTTTCAGTATTTCTCCTACTCTCAGAAGAAGCACCCAACTTAAGAGTGGCGTTAGCCCCGGACTTCCTAGGCATGAAAGTCTTACTAATACCCTTCGGACACTTCCTTTCTCTTTAAGTTGTTGTTTTATTCACCTTTCATCATATGACAGGCGTTCTCCTGGATCCCTCTCTTATCAGTCTAATGCATAGTAAACTCCTTTACTAATAGTTTGCAAACAAACATTGCTTTGGATATCTCATATCTTTTAGCCTTTGTCTTTCTCTGAAAATGATTTTCAGATTCCATGAATACCACATAACTATCCAAACTTTCGAAGTTCGGGTCTCATGGAAGCAAACATATTGCACTTTGACTGAAAAGGAATTCTAGCTTTTGGATCGAAGGACGAGAGTCACATGATCCATAGCATTAGCGGGAGAATACCGAAAGCATGCGATAGGACAAATTCCTTCTCGGCACTCTTGAGGACAATCCTCACATTACGTTACCAATCGTAAAGTTTTAACCAGATATTTAACAGCTATTCAATTTTAACAGGGAAGGTGGAAACGCGAGCCATTATTCTACAATTATTATGCAAATCACACTTAGACGGTGTTCAAAATTAATTGCACTAAGAATTAAAAAAATTAATTCTAAAGTGCGCTCCCACTCAAATCAATATCTCTCATAATTGATTGTGAGTGATACAAGACCCGCATTTAAATTGTTCGCCATTGGTGTAACACCACTGATGATGAAAATCTCAACCGGTAGGCCAACTTGCCAATCACATCTCTATGTGACTCTTGTTCATCTTTTGATGCGTGTGTTCCGAGCTCATGACGGTCATGCCTGAACGTCAAGACAACCAAGTGATCTCGCTGCGACGTCTCAACTCACCCGCCTCACACTTCTCTAATCATTCGTACCCGTGTGACACGGCGCACCCCGAAAAGATAGGTGCCGTGACGGTGCTACACTTGGGAGAACACTAGCTACTTGACATTTTTGTGAGAGATCACCCTAATAAAAGCGACTACTGCGCAATCAAGAAGGGTGCATCATAAGGGATAAACATCTCAGGAAATTCATAATAGCATGATATGGTATAGCCCTTTCTGACGGAGAAGTCTTTCATTTCTTCGTCTTCGGCATTCGCGTCGGTGTTCTCCTTCGCGAAGATTGCCACCACCTTGTCGATGCACCAGATAATATTGCTATCTCTATAGCTAATAAAATAAGTGCATTACTTAAGGTTGACACACAGGTCATTAAAGTGCAATCATATGGCTCCAGCCATCATGCCGAATCATGACACACAGGTCATGTTAATCAAATTACATCATATAGTCATCTCATACATAATCAAATTATTATGAGCACTGCTATACCACATCATATGCACATGCAAACCCTCCTGCAAAACCAAGTTAGACGCCTCTAATCGGTCCCTGCAAAAACTAGTTTTAGGTGGCTTCTAAGGTTTCGAAACAAACCGAAGCTACCAACGTCCATCATCAAGCATGAAAATCCAAGTCGCTAGATTAACATTGCGGGGTGTATGAAACATGAGATAATAAAATCTCGAGCCCCATACTAAACTTCGTCATACGCGTGACCCCCGTGCAGATCACATCTGCATTGCCCTTTCGTCTGCAAAACATCCATCTTTCTTTAACTATGGTGGAACCCAAAGAACTGTTAGCACTTCGTTGATCTGTCAATCAGCATACTCAGGAGCAGCATGAAAGGATCGCGGATTGCCAGAACTTTGTGAGATTCCACCATGCCGTCAAGATCAGGACTACGCAAATTCAGGGGAAGCAACAGGAACATCGGGTAACAGATTTCATCTGCTACCCGCACAAATAATTTTCAGTAATAGAACTCATCTACTACCTAATTATATTGTGCAACACCCATACATCTCTATGTATTCTAGATCGCAACCTGCATCTATGCATAGCACGGCTCTTGATGCCACTGATGGGTAACGCAGCAGAAAACAAAAAAATTCCGACCTACGCATCTGCCCAGGACCACTATGGAGACTGCATACAAGGTTTGATCTTTTTCGTTACCGACTCGTAGCGCAGCGGAAGAAGAGTCGATGACGATCGGCGGTGCAGATCCCCGCAGCTAGGATTTACAACCTACCAACCGCGAGGATGTATACCCTCATCTGCCCCACGGACAGCCCTCCGGGAGGCGGACGGTGTTGCGGACAGCCCTTCGGGAGGACCATCGAAAACCGTACGGTCACTCGGACAGCCCTTCGGGAGGAACTTCGAAACTCGGACGGTCACACGGACAGCCCTTCGGGAGGCACTCTCGAACTAAGAACGAAACTAAGATCTCTCTACAGAGTTGCACACATATGGTGTCATCTATCCGGCAGGGCTTCGCCGTCCAGAACTAGTTCCCACCGGAACCCAGACAGCCTTTCGGCTCTACGAAACTATTTCGCGGGGAGGGAGAGAGAAAGCCAGATCATGCATGGCACTTGTATGTGAGAAAGAGTGAGTTTGGGCAGCCCTCTCCACCTCTATTTATAGGAGAAGGAGGGGTGGAGGGGCTGAAATTTCAGCCACGTCCATCCATGTCATCTCCAAGATATTTTGGAGCAAAAGCCCAAAAAGGTGGCTTTCCAAAAAGTAACCCAAAAAGCACTTTCACTATTCACGACGACATTTTTTAGCGTCCGTTCGAACTGAAAATATTTATGTGGGCTTAGAACATTTCCAGTACCCACTAAAATAAATTTCAATGCGTTCCGGAACAATTCCGGATTAGTGATTTTCATCTGCGAAAAGCATCCGAAGCGGTTCCGGCAGCTCCGGAACATTTCCGATTTTTCTTCCGGAAAATTCCCAGAAGTTTCCAAAATGATTCTGGCACCCTCCAAGAATTATCAAGCATGTGCCGAAACCAATTTGACTTAATGGTATCCCCTGAAACAACTTTTCAGTTTTACCGAAACTGTTCCGGTGTTCTCTCTGCGGAACTTTTCCGCTGTCCGAAACTTTTCCGGTATCCGAAACTTTTCCGGTGATTTTCTCTCAGACTCTCTGTCTAGTATTCAGCAGATAGATGACCCTTAGCCGTGTGACCCTATAGGTTCGGTGAAGTATAGACATGACCCGGAACCCCTTCCGATCAATGATCAACATCGGAGCCGTGGACACCCATATTGACCCCCATACCCACACGAATGAATATTCGAGTGAACCTCCAGTTGCCGTGTGCTATTCCTGTTGCTTCGCGATATGTTACAAATACCCAAGGTGAGACATGTTGGCATCCCCGTGGATCAACAACTTGTCCACTATGCCAGTTACCTCGTTACCGGTATTGTTCTCTTTTCTCATTCCCGTGTTCCGGCATCCCCGTGATCAAATCACAAAGTGTGTGGCCAGACGATGATGGATACCGTAACACCGAGAGGGCCTAGAGATATCTCTCCATCGTCGGAGGAGCAAATCCCAATCTTGAGCTATCAAGTTACTTGACATACTTTTCCATGAACCCGTAAGCCGCCGTAATAGCCACCCATTTACGGATGACGTTTAACAAACCCCAAAGTTCATGAAGCAAGCATGAAGAAACTCGATACTCTCATGGTCTAAGGAATCATGCAAACGTTAACCATCTCTGTGTTATTAACCATTAACTTATGACGAATGTATCTCATAGCATAACATCAATACGGGTCGATTCAACACAAATGTTCTTCCAACATTGTGCCCTCAAAGTTGCTGGCATAGACATGCCCATGATCAGGAAAACAGAACCATCATGCAACACTTGAGCTAGTCTTAGAGGCCAGACTAGGAATACATTTTACCGTTTATTACTCCACACGTGCATATGAGTCTTCCTCCGAACCTCGTGGTTATTGTAGACTCGAGAACCATAGCAGTTATAGCATGGAACATAAACCTAATTATGAACAGGGAGATAATGAATAACATTTATTATTGCCTCTAGGGCATATCTCCTACAGACTCCCACTTGCACTAGAGTCAATAATCTAGTCAATGCTAATGCACTTTACACCTATGGCATACTGGTGTAAAATATGCTTCGCATGTGGTATAGCCTGATGTCCAACTGATCTGACGACTTCAGCTCCGTGTGTAACTTTGCATATCCTCGCGTTTTCACGCTTTCACAAAATTCATATTTTGTGTGGACTTGGCTTTGCATATGTGTGAATCATTGGTCGAAACCTGATTCCTCAGACTGAGCTATGGAGCAACTATCTGCAATAGTGTCCCATAGACCAAAGCCATCTTGGAACCATACTAAGTTCATGAATGAACTATATGATTCAACAACTTCTTTGTCGCTTCTTAAGCGTCAACATACTTAGCCTTTGTTATAGAATTCGCCACGGTATCTTGTTTGGAACAATTTCCAACTACCGTGCCACCATATTGTGTATTACACAAAACCCTTAACTTTAAATCGAAAATCGCATGGAGCATTGATGAAGACTGTATCGATGTAATTACTTACAACGAGCACTTCATAATCTCTGCTTGCGAGAAAACCTGTCATCACTACTACTCTAGTACTCAATGACATCTTTCACTGTTGTCCTATGATCAGTGCTTTGATCATTTTGGTATCCATACTCGCAACAACTTTTGGAGTATCTGACATATCTGGTTGTTTTACATACCATGGAATACATGATTAATCCAAACACAAGAGTGTGTGGAATCTCCATCATGTATTTTACTCATCGGTGTTTTGAGACACCGAGTCTTGCAAAACTCTTTCCATGTGACTTCGGCAAGAATCACTCCTTGGCGTTTTAAATGCTAAAAGGTTTTAGCACCTTGTCAATATGTATTCATTGCTTAGCTCCATTAGGTAAATCTATCTCCATAGATCATCATGCCTAATATTGAGGCTATTTAGCCTAAGTACTTCATCGAAAAACTATTTTCAAATGAAGTAATAATTTGTGTCAAGAAATTTTATTTCCAATTAACAATGTGTCAAGAACACAAGGTTTTTAGAAATATTATTATGCTCCCACTTACTTTCTTGAATCATAAGCATCTTCGTTACCCATTTGATGAAGTCAAACCCCTTTGACCATTCCATCAAAAATGAAGATTCCAACTCCACTTTGCTCTCTTCTGTCCATCGCTGGAACTCTGAAGTTTGCATACTTACTAGCATCCTCTGGATTGACAAATTACTTTGGACTGTATCACATACACGTCCTAGGTTTCATTTCCATCAGATGGAAATCCTTTTGTCATCCATGTTTCATATCTCATGATTGAAATATGTATTAATTGCTAGTTCAACCCGAACCGACTTCAAGCATCGCTACGGTGAGACAATCTCATCGTAGTCAACTCCTTGAACTTGTTAATGCAACAAGTCGAGCTTTATGGATAAAACATTTTATCCGTATCAGTTTTTAGTTCCATAAATATTCGTTAGACTCTAAGTCTTCCGAAAGGTGTATCAAGATTTTAATCTCGAATCACATATATGGAAACTATCTCGGATTGTATTGGCATTCAGCCAATTCCGGAGTCAGGGCCCATCAACGCTTCCTTGTGTATTGTAGGTATACTATTGTCTAACAACAATATCTCGTTTGCGCACCTGATAGGTTTGCACGAGCTTTGCCTACGTGGTTCAGCTGCAAGTTCGACCGAAGTCCATACATTTTATTGTAGAGACTTCCGTATCAGTCGCAGTAGGAAACTCAGGAATCACTTCCAAGGTTTCTTTCCTTTGATCTGATGACGAAGATACCGGTTATCTCGTCGAGTTGCATTGTCCTCCCACTCACCTTTTGTAAGAACTATTCTCTTTAAAAGCATACCGTTTTGTGGCAAAATCCTTTGCCTCGGTATAGTGGTGGGGAAATACCCAATGACTTGGGATAACCTACAAAGTAGCACTTGTCTGATTTGGAATAGGTTTGTAACCTTTTACACAAGCCCCATATTCCAAATGTTAAGAAAAGATATAACATGGTTGGGCTTACCATACCATGGCGTCATTTCAACAGACCTGATGGAGCTCTTTTCAGTGTAAAAGCCGCAGTCTCTAAAGCATCAACTTTTAAAAGGGGTAATGGCAAATTTATTTATGTCATCTTTGATCTTACCATGTCATAAATGGTTCGATTACATCTTCACGGACTTTCCACTTGCAGTGGTGTTCCGGGAGGTGCAAGTTATGAAACCCCTTTCACAACTCATCAGACATTCGCTAAACTTGTAACTCAAATATTCCTTTCTGCAATCGAATTGTAGAAACATAATTTTCTTGTTACAATATTTTCTTCTTCATTTTGAAAACCTTTCGAATGGTTTCAAAAGATCCAGACTCACGTCTCATCAAGTAAATATCCATATATCTACTTGAGTCATTTCTGAAGATAGATAAATCCACTACTTGCAACAACATTTATTGGACTACACACATCATAATGTATGATCACCAATATGTTCTATGCTCGTTCCTTATGGCATGTGAACGGTATTTCAGTCACTTCACTTTTCAGAGGAAAATTGCAAGTGTCAGATGATTCAAAATCAAACGACTTCAAAATCCATCATAATGGAATTTTCCATGCGGGTTTCTCCAATGTGACCAAATGCAGTGCCACACTTGTGTGGTATTCTTTTAGTCTTGCGACATTTAGCGTTAGTGTTATGGATGTATCATATTTCCATCAAAATTCATAACATACATCCCATCTAGGATGGAAGCATGTCCCTTTATGTTATTCATAATACTGAACAACAATTGTTGTTTTTATGAACAACTCTTTTGCAACAAACATTGTGCAATGGGCTAGAGTGTATGAAACTCTAAAATGAATTATGAAAGTAAACACAGAGGTAATATATTAATATCATTATTCATAACATACATCTCTTTCATAATGAAAGTATGGCCCTTATGTTATTCATAACACCGAACATCAAAAGTTCTCTTATGAACAACCTTCTTGCAAGATACCTTATGCAAAGGGCTGGAGCGTGAAACTCCAAAAGAATTATGAAAATAAATACATAGGTAATACACCGATGGAAGGTATAGTAACATTTACTATGTTCCCTGTGTGTATCTTAACCTCATTCCTGGCTAGTCTTTCAGGCCATAGTAGTTCTTTCATCGAGTTGCAACAGAATGCAATCAAGCGGGTATCTTTGTGATCAACTCACAATACCCAAGAATTAGTGATCAACATGTTTAACCATAATTCCCAAGAACTATATCTTTGACCAGCCTTCTATACATCAAAAACTTGTATGACATTCATACATGAGCTGGATATTCCAGTCTTCTTTCTTTCTGCCTTCATACTTCTAACAGTTTAACTTTCAGTATTTCTCCTACTCTCAGAAGAAGCACCCAACTTAAGAGTGGCGTTAGCCCCGGACTTCCTAGGCATGAAAGTCTTACTAATACCCTTCGGACACTTCCTTTCTCTTTAAGTTGTTGTTTTATTCACCTTTCATCATATGACAGGCATTCTCCTGGATCCCTCTCTTATCAGTCTAATGCATAGTAAACTCCTTTACTAATAGTTTGCAAACAAACATTGCTTTGGATATCTCATATCTTTTAGCCTTTGTCTTTCTCTGAAAATGATTTTCAGATTCCATGAATATCACATAACTATCCAAACTTTCGAAGTTCGGGTCTCATGGAAGCAAACATATTGCACTTTGACTGAAAAGGAATTCTAGCTTTTGGATCGAAGGACGAGAGTCACATGATCCATAGCATTAGCGGGAGAATACCGAAAGCATGCGATAGGACAAATTCCTTCTCGGCACTCTTGAGGACAATCCTCACATTACGTTACCAATCGTAAAGTTTTAACCAGATATTTAACAGCTATTCAATTTTAACAGGGAAGGTGGAAACGCGAGCCATTATTCTACAATTATTATGCAAATCACACTTAGACGGTGTTCAAAATTAATTGCACTAAGAATTAAAAGAATTAATTCTAAAGTGCGCTCCCACTCAAATCAATATCTCTCATAATTGATTGTGAGTGATACAAGACCCGCATTTAAATTGTTCGCCATTGGTGTAACACCACTGATGACGTGAATTTCAATCGGTAGGCCAACTTGCCAATCACATCTCTATGTGACTCTTGTCCATCTTTCGATGCGCGTGTTCCGAGCTCAGGACTGTCCTGCCTGAACGTCAAGACAACCAAGTGATCACGTAGTGAGGTCTGACCTTCACCCGCCTCACACTTCTCTAATCATTCGTGCTCATGTGTACATGGCACACCCCGAAAAGATAGGTGCCGTGACGGTGCTACACTTGGGAGAACACTAACTACTTGATATTTTTAAGTGAGAGATCACCCTAATAAAAGCAACTACCACGCAATCAAGAAGGGTGCATCATAAGGGATAAACATCTCAGGCAATTCATAATAGCATGATATGGTATAGCCCTTTCTGACGGAGAAGTCTTTCATTTCTTCGTCTTCGGCATTCGCGTCGGTGTTCTCCTTCGCGAAGATTGCCACCACCTTGTCGATGCACCAGATAATATTGCTATCTCTATAGCTAATAAAATAAGTGCATTACTTAAGGTTGACATGCAAGTCATTAAAGTGCAATCATATGGCTCCAGCCATCATGCCGAATCATGACACGCAGGTCATGTTAATCAAATTAACATCATATAGTCATCTCATACATAATCAAATTAATATGAGCACTGCTATACCACATCACATGCACATCCTGCAAAACCAAGTTAGACGCCTCTAATCGGTTTATGCAAAATTTTATTTTACGTGGCTTCTAAGGTTTCAACCCAACCGCAGCTACCAACGTTTATCATCAAGTATGATTATTCAAGTCGCTAGATTAACTTTGCGGGGTGTATGAAACACGAGATAATAAAATCTCGAGCCCCATACTGAACTTTGTCATACGCATGACCCCCGTGTAGATCATATCTGCATTGCCCTTTTGTCTGCGAAATTTCATCTTTCTTTTAACTATGGTGAAATTCAATGAACTGTTAGCACTTCATTGATGAATCAGGATCGCGGATTGCCAGAACTTTGAAACTCCACCATGCCGTTATTAAGATCAGAAATACGCAAATTTCAGGGAAGCAACAAGAACATCGGGTAGCAGATTTCATCTGCTACCCGCACAAATAATTTCAGTAATAGAACTCATCTACTACAAATTATCTTGTGCAATACCCATACATCTCTATGTATTCTAGATCGTAACCTGCATCTACGCATAGCACGGCTCATGATGCCACTGTAGGGGAACGCGACAGAAAACAAAAAAAATTGGTACAGCGAGCACGCCCAGGATCACTATGGAGATGCATACAAGGTTTGATCTGATCATTACCGACTCGTAGCGCAGCAGAAGTAGAGTCGGTGTAGATCATCGGTGCAGATCCCCGCAGCTAGGATTTACAACCTCCCAACTGCGAGGATGTACTCCCTCATCAGTCCCTCGGACAGTCCTTCGGAAGGCGGTCGGACAGTCCCCCGGACGGTGTCACGGACAGCCCTTCGGGAGGCACTCACAGAAACTCGGACGGTCACTCGGACAGCCCTTCGGGAGTCACTCTCGAACAGCCCCTCGGGCAAAAAGATCGAACCTACGACCTCTCTACGGGGTTGCACACATACGGTGTCATCTATCTGGCAGGGCTTCGCCATCCAGAACTAGTTCCCACCGGAACCCAGACAGCCTTTCGGCTCTACGAAACTATTTTGCGGGGGGGGGGGGGGGGGGAGAGAAGGCCAGATCATGCATGGCATTTGTATGTGAGAAAGAGTGAGTGTGGAGAGTGCCTCTCCACCTCTATTTATAGGAAAACCCAAGGGGTAGGGTGGCTCTCATCCATCCATGTCATCCCTAAGATATTTTGGGACAAAGCCCAAAAAGGTGGCTTTCCATAAAGTAAACATAAAGTGATTTTCACTATTCACGGAAACATTTTTCCGCGACCGTTAAATCCGAAAATATTTCTGTAGGTCTTAGAACATTTCCGGTACCCACTAAAATAATTTTGGACGCATTCCGAAACAATTCCGGATTAGTGATTTTCATCTGCGAAAAGCAACCAAAGCGGTTCCGGCAGCTCCGGAACATTTCTGGGTTTTTTCTCCGGAAAAATCCCAGAAGTTCCCAGAACAATTCTGGCACCCTCCAAGAATTTCCAGGCATGTGCCGAAACCATTTTGACTTAATGATATACTCCGAAACAACTTTTCGGTTTTACCGAAACCCTTCCGGTGTTCTCTCTCCGGAACTCTTCCGTTGTCTCCGAAACCTTTCCGGTGACTTTCTCTCAGACTCCCTGTCTAGCATTCAGTAGATAGATGACCCTTAAGCGTGTGACCCTATAGGTTCGGTGAAGTATAGACATGACCGGAACACTTTCCGATCAATGATCAACATCGGAGCCGTGGACACCCATATTGACCCCTATACCCACACGAATAAATATTCGAGTGAACCTCCAGTTGCCGTGTGCTATTACTGTTGCTTCGCGATATGTTACAAATACCCGAGGTGAGATTTATCGGCATCCCCGTGAATCAACAACTTGTCCACTATGCCAGTTACCTCGTTACCGGTTTTGTTCTCTTTTCTCGTTCCCGTGTTCCGGTATCCCTGTGATCAAATCACAATGTGTCTGGCCAGACGATGATGGATACCGTAACACCGAGAGGGCCCAAAGAATATCTTTCCATCACCGGAGGAGCAAATCCCAATCTTGAGCTATCAAGTCCCTTGTCATACTTTTCCATGAACCCGTAAGCCGCCGTAATAGCCACCCATTTACGGATGACGTTTAACAAACCCCAAAGTTCATGAAGCAAGCATGAAGAAACTCGATACTCTCATGGTCTAAGGAATTATCCAAACGTTAACTTTCTTTGTGTTATTAACCATTAACTTGTGACGAATGTATCTCATAGCATAACATCAATTCGGGTCGATTCAACACAAATGTTCTCCTAACATTGTGCCCTCAAAGTTGCCGGCATAGACATGCCATGATCAGGAAAACGTGATCATCATGCAACACTTGAGCCAGTCTTAGAGGCTTGACTAGGAATACTTTTTACCGTTTATTATTCCACACGTGCACATGGGTTTTCCTCAGAGCCTTTATGGATATACGGGCTCGGGAACCATAGCAGTTATAGCATGGAACATAAACTTAATTAGGAACATGGGGATAAATAATAACATTTATTATTGCCTCTAGGGCATATCTCCTACAATTTTTGCATCTACATCTTCTTTTGGAGATGCTCTTACAAGTGACGAGGTGTTTTGATCTGTAATGCGTTCTTTCAGCATCTCCAATACTGACCCTCAAACCTCTGCATACGTCCGGTGCGGTCTGGACGTGTTGTGCCATCCAACGCGGGTCTGTATTGGTCCGCCGAGCGGTCCGGACGCATTTTCCCCCGCAAAATGGAGATAAAGTTGGGGGGGCTTTGCCGGAGTCTGGACAGCAGCCACATAGGACTCCAACACCCCCGGGCACTAAATCCCCCTTCCCGGTCCTATTTTCTTCCAATCCGCCCCTTCTCCCCCCTCGTTTTGCATCCGCACCCTCCTCCTCCGCCGCCGTCGATGTACCTCTCCGGTCGGCACACATGCATAACGCCATTGAGCTTATTTCGAACGACATGTCATTTGTTTAGAGTATGAAGGATGATGGGGTACTCGACCATGGAGGATGAGTTGTTGTGCGATGCATGTTTGGCCGTATCCACGGATTTCATAGGCAGGAGCAGAGGGGGCCGTTCTGGCAAGACGTGCATGATTCGTTTCACGTGCGAAAGCACATTGCGCCCTACGACATGCACATCATCCACGATCGCAATGTGAGGTCATTATCGTATCGATGGTACGCCATCCAAACCAGCGACACCAAGTTTTGTGGCACGGTTGATATACTAGGGGCAAGGTGGCCATTGCGTGCGGCAGCCGAAGAGATTGTAAGTTTTGCTTCTTCTTGCTCAACTTGTTGATTGATTCATTCATTCATTCAATGTTGCTCTACACATTGCGTAGCCCGTACGCGCTGTCGTGATGTACCACAGGATACAGGGGCGGACATTTAGGTACATACTCTGTTGGATGAAGTTGAAGGGGCAATATGTGTGGGACGACATGATCCGTTCATGAAAATCTTGTTGAACATCCGATTAATCTTGTTGAATTTGAACTATTATTTCACTAGACTTATTTGCATGCTATGTATGAATGATTTGTGCTATTTTCTATCCGAATTTAGATGAAATCTGGCGTATTTGCATGAATTTCGTCCAGTTAGTTGAAACCCGGGTTGAAATGTATGCGGGCAGCGTTGGATGGCCGTCTCTCACATCCGTGTCCACGGACTGCCCCCCCCCCCCCCCCCCCGGTCCGCGGACGGATGTCGGAGCAAATTTGTGGGTCAGCGTTGGATTTTTTTTTTTTTTGCGAGGGTTTACACCCTAAATCTGCTCAGGTGGTACGTGCAGATGGTCTGTCAGTAGTTGGTGTGAGCTCCAGTCCGTACTCCATACTCCATAGCTATTGGTTTCGACACACAAGTGGCACTGTGGCAGCACCTCACAACACTCTTGGTCTGCTTGAAATGTTGGGCAACTTATTTATATTGCCTGTAGCGACCGATTAAAACTGTAAACAGGTAGCCACGCCATATCGTTGTTACAACTGTCAACACAAGCATAATTCTAGAAAACAATGGCAACTGCAAATTCTGAACGCGGCCTGAAAATGCGTGGATTTTTCCGCCATAGCTACCGAATCAACAACAACACGGCTTCGTCTGTATTTGTTCGTCACCAATATTATTGTCCCGTGGGCGAGGATCAGTCAACTACCGTACATTGCATTCCAGGAACTATGTTAATTCATCATCAGCTTAGCAGCAAAAGCACACACGTGAAATAACATCAGTAGAGATAGATTGTGCATCTGATAGTAGGGTACTTTTACAAGCCAAAAGGCCAAAACAAATTTCAGCCAGGGTACTTCCACATCTCAGAATCACATTAGTCTTCCCCAATAGAGAACTCAAGATTGAGTGCAACATACTAGTAGTAAAAATAGTTTCCAGATCATCATGGCCTCATTCTACCTTCTCAGTTCACTGCAAAATTATGCAGAAGTGCAGAACTAATAAGTAAACTGCCACACCCATAGCAGCTCAAAGTAAACATGTCAATGTGAAATACCACCATCATCAAAAACAAAAACTTGTCATGCCTCAACTCGAGAAGCCCTCCAGGCCCTGGCATGCCTCAACACACAGAAGGGATCCTCCACTGACAAGTCAATGGCGTTCTGAAAGCTCCAGCTAGGGGAGGCAGGGCAAACGTAAATAATATTACTGCCAGTGCTTCTGCCTGATGGTGCATCGCCTTCACTAACCGAACCTGACACGGGACCTCCCTCCATTACCACCTCATGGCTGCCACTACTTCCACCTGATGACACATTGCCCTCACCAGCAGAACCTGAGATAGGGCTTCCCTCCACTACCACATCATCACTGCCACAACTTCCACCTGATGGCGCATTGCCCTCGCCAACAGAACATGACATCAGACCTCCCTCCGATACCACATCATCACTGTCTCTACAAACCATTCCCAGCGTCTTAAGCACCGTCCCATTCTTCAAGATGTAACCGAGGAACAACAACTCACAGTTCAGGCCCTGGAATCCTTGGAGGACGAACGTCTTCAGATGGGATTCGAGGCAATCGCAAGAGCTCAGAGATTCCCAGAACTCAGCACAATGTACACCATCAGGTGAAGTGGGTTGAATGGACTGAAATTGAGCAAAAAGAAACAATGTCAGCGTTTAGCATATCAAACTTCAAATTACAGCAAAATTCAATTACAAGTGCTAAGAACAGATATCTACAATATCAATCTGGACCATATAGCAATTAACTAGTACTGGAATAAGCTGGTATTCATATTATCATCTTGAATCACCATCGATAAACAAGTATAGGGAAGATATCAATATGCCATATTATCGATAAACAATTATAGGGAAGATAACAAGTGCTAGAACGAATATCGTATCTGAGTAATGCTACACACACGGGGACTTTACGGGCTAATTAAAGATTAATGGCTGTGATTTAGTTAAGTAGGACAGGCCCCACCAGTTAAATTCAGGGGGGCCAATTAAATTAGGCCACGTTCTTCAGCCCGTGAAGTTCATTGAAACATCCCCGTGAATCTAGTATCATCGTATCTACAGTATCAATCTGTAATACTCCCTCTGTTCATTAATATAAGACATTTTGGCAGTTTAATTTGAACTACCAAAACATCTTATATTAATGAACAGAGGTACTCCCACCGTCCCATAATATAAGAGCGTTTTTGACACTACACTAGTGTAAAAAATGCTCTTATATTAATGGGACGGAGGGAGTAGTATATAGCAATGGGCAACTAGCACTTGAATAAGCTGACATCCGTATTATCGTCTTGAACCGCAATTGATAAACAAGTGCAGAGATGAACAGATATCGATATGGCGTACCATGATGTGAAGTGTCTCGAGGCGAGGAAAGCATCTGAGCAGGGTGTGCAGCATCTTGACCTCCATGTCGTGCGAAAATCGCACCTTGACAGCTAATATCTTCAAACTTGGCAGCATGGCGCTAGCTCTCACATTCATCCCAGCCTGCCATTGAGGCAAATTATTAAAAAAAAATGAGAAATTTGTTTGGTTGCACAGTCACGTAATGAATGCTAAGTACAGATGACAGAAGTTACAAGAAGCAGTTACCCTGATGACAATGCCACCAATCTCGAGAGCGTGGAGTTGAAGGTCCAAGTAGCCGAGCACCTCCAGCCTAGGGGCGTGGACAATCTTGACGGGCCTCCGGTCGAAAATGCTTTGGAAGAGAAGGCGCTCCAGGCAGGGGGCATCCTCGACAATGATTTCATCGAAGCTGCATCCCCATTCCATCACGACGCAGAGGCTGCTGGACTTAATGCGGAGACGTGAACAGCTGATGTACGCGATGGCAAAGGAGAGGATCTTCAGTTTGGGGCAGTGCGCGAGCAAGGCATCGACTTCCCTGTCCTCGATGATGGAGTGGAAAAGGCCGAGCTCGTGGAGGTTGGGGAAGGCTGGCCGGAGGGTGGTAGTGTCTGGGAAGCGCCAGCGCCAGACGCCGATGTAGAGGCGGCTGAGGGAGGCACAGTTGAGGATGTTGTTGGGGAGCGGCATGTCGAGCGGCCAGGGGCGGTTGAAGAGGATGAGGTCCTGGATCTTCTTGGCGGCGAGGCTGGCGATCAGGTGCTCGAGCGCGTACTCCTGCAGGTGGAAGGAGGTGCGGGTGAAGCGCACGGCATGGACGGGGCCGGGGTGAGCGGCCACGCAGCGCGAGACGGCACGCACGGCGTTGAAATCGCGGTGCGCGTCGTCGGTCCTGAGGTGGGCGTCGTCGACGAGGAGCGGGGTCACCGCCCAGACGCCGCGCCAGCGGGTGGAGAGGATCATGGTGCGGGCGGCTTCCTTGGTGGGGAGGCGGGAGATGATGTTGGAGAGCAGGTCGTCCGGGAGGTGGCTGATGTGGTCCTGGCCGTCACCATCCTGCACGGCGGACCGGCCGGCGGCGGCGGCGTCCTCGGAGTCGGAGGAGGTGAGGGAGAAGTGGTCGTCGTCGGAGTCGGAGGAGTCATCGGCGTCGGGCGCGGGGACGAAGGGTGTGGGGAGGAGGGAGATGATTTGGGAGACGATGCCATCCATGCGGTCCTGCGCGGACGGGCCCTCCAGTGCCAGATTGTTGAAGTACTCCTCGATTTGGGCGTAGTTGACAAATCCTCCTCCTCCTTCACCTGCGGCGGCGTCCATGGCGGCGGAGGCCGGCTAGGGTTTTGTCGGCGGGCGGGACGGAGAGACCTCACCTCCGCGAGGCGAGCAGGCTGAACAAATGGGGACTGGTGTGGGATGCCGTGGACCGTGGTGGACTGGCTGTACGGGGCGCTTTGGTCTGACTAGTGTTGTGAACTTGTGAACCAATATTTGCATTCAAAAAAAAAACTTGTGAACCAATATTTAGATTTCAAAGTTCAGACAGACAAATTCAGCTGTGAAGTTGTTGACGGTTTCCCGGCGGCCTCTCACCACGTCGGTTCTCAGTCCGATGGGCCGGGCCAACGACCCCTTTGCCGGTTCCTCCCTAGGCCACTTCGGCGGGTCCATCACATGAAAATTCCAGAAGACTTACGTGCAAGACAAGAAGCTGGGATCGTGGAGAACTCTGCCTCACCGTATGTAGCCGGGAGAACTCTGCCTCACCGTACGTAGCCAACTTGGATTTGTACCCCTAGGGTCCTAGGTATGTTAAATAAGCCAAGGTCTTGATGGTCGAAAGTGATCGGTACGTCTGACCACTTAGTTGTCTGAAGTCGTTGTGCTTTGAATGGTACAGATCTCTCGAAGAGCTCTCTTCCGTTGATTTCTTGATGAGTGTGTTTCGTAGATCATATGTACGTCTTTGGCCTCGAACGTGTATTGTTCTTTTGTACGGTCGATTTCTACACCCCGAACCCTTCTATTATCGGGGTTATTGAGGAACTCCAAGCCTCCTTTTGCCACTTGCCCGACAACCCAACAGTTCCTACTTTTGTGGGTGGTTGGTTTATCCGATGAGGCGGAGTGGATCACGCACAGGTGGTCGAGTATCGTGTCCAACAGTGATTTGACTCCGCTGCCGACTACCTGGCTCTTCTTCTGTGGAAGCTGCTCGTCGTGTCTATCAATATTGTTGCGCTTGAACCGCCGGTTGCGACGGTCCTGCCTGCCTTTTGCTTCGAGTAACCCCGAGCTGGGGTCTCCAGCAATATTGGTTGGCTAAGTGGGCGTCCTCTATGGCGCAATAGTTTGTCATTAGGTCGGAGAGTGCGGTGAATGTCCTCGGATGATGACGGCCGATCTCTCTACTGACCCCTTCGTCGTAAACGTTGAGACGGAATGTCGCTAGGGCTTCAGCGTCGCTGCAATCCGGGATCTCCTTCTTCTTTTACATAAAACGTGTCCAGAATTGTCGGACGGTTTCTCTTTTCTTTTGGGTGACTAGCGCCAGGTCCCAGATGTCAATCGGTCCAGTGCTATCTAGACAGTATTCGACATGGGTGGTGGGTGGGAGCGAAATTTTGGCTCCGATCTGATCTGACATCGGCGCCATGGATTGATCTAACGTCAACCCTAGGTCTTTCGACTGGGCCAGATATGCCTGGCTTTCGTACTGATTCGTCGAATCTGTGCTACAGGCTTGGTCAGATGAATTATGGTTATCGCCCCAAGCTAGACTTAATGTTGATGCTTGGAGACACATGGTCTGCTTGTCCTCGGTCTGATCTAACATCCTGGGTGAGGAGAGAGTGGCAGGTTCTGATTTGTCGAGTTCAACATCTGGATGAGGGCTCGAAACCTCGATTCACCTCAACTGGCCGGTCGAGCTGGAGTGAGGAAGTTCCGATGCAGAAATTGCGGCGGTGCCGACCTGATCGTCGGCTGTAAACGCCATAGAACTGCTTCGACTACACAGAGGGACCTGCTTGGGCCACCAAAGATGGAGTCAAATCTAGCAGATCTCGAGTAGGGGGTCCCGAGCTGGTAGCCTTGGTGCAATGCTAACAAGAGACACGGGGATTTACCTAGGTTCAGACTCTCTCGAAGATATAATACCCTACGTCCTGCTTGATTGTATTGATTTGGAGGGAGTACAAGTTACAGGTTGATCTACCACGAGATCATGTGTGTATGAGAGTTGTCGTCTACGGTCCTCACCCCTCGGCTTATATAGATACCGGGGTGCCTACAGTTTACACATAGGTCGGTTATCTAAGGGTAATCGTGACGACGACGATCTCTAATTCTTGGAGTATGCGCCAAGTCTTTGGAACCTTCCATCTTGGCTCTCCTTGGCCCCTTGAAAGTAGCCCCATACGTCAGGGAGCCAGACCAGCCACCCCCTAGTTCAGGGCCGTATTTACTACATTTAGCAACAGCAGAGTAAATGGCACCATATTTACTACATTTAGCAACAGCAGAGTAAACGGCACCATTGTTACAACTGTAAATGCAAGCATAATTTTGGAAAACAAGGGCAACTACAAATTCTGAATAATTTTTTATAAGAAATAGTTGAAAACAGGACACAGCGGATGCAGCAAACCATGCATACGTCTGACACTTCAAATACTGGTCCAAAAATGGACACGTCAAGCACTATCAAAAGACATAATTTGTTATAAGAAATATTTTAACCGACTCGACACAGAATCAACCATAACAACTCATGTTTTTAAAGTCTGACACTTAAAATACTGATCCAAAAAATGGACACTTCAAACACTATCAAAAGACACCTAAAGCAAGTAGGCGGTAGAAAGAGAGAGCGTATAAACGGGATCAAGCGGCACGGCCTCTTCACTCCTCCGGTTCGGTGACCTGGAGCCACTCCACAAACGGCCTGGCATTCTTCACAACCTGGGAGTTCTTGCCGGCAGCAAGAGCTTCATCGTACCACTGGACAATAGCTTCTTCCTCGAGGACATCGCCATCATACAGGTATTTCAGGACTACCGGCACCTCCTTCAGGGCCTCGGCGCTGCACCTGCCGCAGAACGCCTCGATGGCCTGGAGCAGCAGCATCTGGGCTCCTTCATCAGGCACGGCAGCAGCAAGGTAGTCATTGTTCTTCTTGACATCCTTTGCAAACCCCTTGCCGGCACCGTGGAAGAGCGCCTCAAAGAGGGCGTCCATCACGTCCTTGGCGGGGAGGGTTGAGGAGGACAGCACAGCCATGATATGAGCTGGAGTGGCAGCATTGCCCACGTTGGCCTTGATCTCCTCGACCAGTTGATCATATGGAGTCATTTTGGCCTGTTTCTTCTTCTTCTCCTCTGTCTCTTCGGTGGCAAGCATGACCATCTCGGCAGTTGCCGCACTCAGCTGCTCCTCCATGCGCTTTCTCGCAGCCTCTGCTGACGTGTCAGTCTGCCACTCCACACCGTCATCATCGTCGTCGTCGTTGTCTGCAGCAGCCGCAAAGTCAGCATGTTGACTGTGAGTTGGCGAGGCTGCATGTTCTTCATCAGAACCACCAGCAGTAGCATTTTTCTTTGCGGTAGTACTGTCCATGGATGAAGCACCTTTCTTCTTTGCATCCTTCTTGAGTTTCTTCATCTCCTCATCAGCAGCCTGACCTTCCTTGAGCCGCTCCTTCTCAGCTCTTCGCATAGCTTTCTTGTCCTTGCCTCCCTTCTTCAGTTCTGGTGGGTTCTTCAGGATGAATGTAGCGAGCTTGTCCCTCATGTCAACATCCGAGATGAAGCCACAGGCAGCACATTTCAGAGATAGCATCTGTTTCTTGGAGATGACAACCTCTGTCTCATGGTTGCCACACTTATAACACTGGACATACTTCCTGATGAAGTTCTCAAGAAGACCGGCCAGCTTTGCGGTGTCATGGGCACCATTGACTATGGAAACTCCTGTCTTGTCATCAAATTTAGATTGTGCCCCAAGCTCACAGCCAAAGTACTTTGTTGTGTAGGAAGCTGGCCTAGCAAGCGCTTTTGCTATGTCAACCATGTTCACGATGTTTGTCTTGATGCCATTACCACGGCCTTCTATTTTTGTTAACATTTTGGGCATTTTGTACCTGTAGAAGGCGTCATCCTTGTTCGAAGCGCTAATGTTCTGCAGCGCCATCTTGGCTCAAGCTTTCTGATCCTATCAGCCGTGTCCAAATTCAGAAGCAAGAGCAGAGTTTGAGCTGACTTTGAGCAGTGGCAACTGATCTCTCGGAACAATTATGGGGAAGAGAAGCTTATCCCTTTTTCTCTCTGTACGAGAACACTCTCCCGGCAATCCAACTGATCCGAAGTAGAGCGAGTGTTGTCCAGACATGAAAGAAACTTGGACTTCCAAGCCCTCCACTTTGTCAGATTGTAGCAAAGAGATTCTGCTACCTGGATTAAAACAAGCCAAAGATCATGCATTAGTGATTCTGCATACAAGGTAAGATTGGAAAAAAAAAGTTCAGCAACTGCTGTATCATCATGCCAGAAAGGGAACAGAGGATTACAATATCGATCCATATGGCACCAACTGCTAAATCAACATTCCGAACAGTACATGTGTGGACTGTCTAAACAAAATCAGATAGTGCCTACAAATTAACAATGGGCATGGTTCCGTGAAAACTAGAGACGCGATGCAGAAGCAAATCCAACACAGAACGGCCGCATGTTCATCAAACAATGAATAACTGAATATAGCCTATTGGACTGAACAAAACTGCACCTTTCACTTCTGCTCTAGGGCCCTAAATGACCAGATAGGTCTAGTCTGCTATTAGTATGAGAGCATGCAGGCATTCATTAGTACTCTTTATTGTTGCACAAAGCAAAGGAATAGTGGCATACGCACATTTAGATCTGGTATCACTTCTGCTCTAGGGCCCTAAATGACTATGCAACGCATGTGTCCATAAAAAAGGAAAACTGAGCTAAAAGCTGGAAACAAAATAGAGAAACAAGCACTCATACAATATATTTATTTAATCTATGATCTCACGCAATCAACCAAAACTAGCAGCACGCAATCAAATATGCGCTACGAACGCTGAATCGCTTCTGGGCTACAACCGTGGAGATCAAATTATTCCCCATGAAAAAAAAAATACCTACGCCGGATCAGGTCCAGCTCAACTGATACCGAAGTCGACGATACAAAGATTTTTTTTTCCTTCTATAGGAGGACACCCAACCAAACCCTAGCTCATGCCCAGTCCACAGCAACAATCGCTAAATTTAACAAAACATTATCCAGGTAGCAGGGCCATCCCGCTCGGATCCACCGTGACCAAAAATACAGAGCGAGGTTACTCACCTAGGGCAGGGAATTCGGCGCCGGCGGGGGGAACTCGGGCAGGAGGCTGCAGGCGATGGCGGCGGGCGCTGTGAGGAGAGGATCGGAGGCGTGCGTGCGTGCGGCTTTTATTTGAAGCGGTCGAGGGGCGGCCGGGTGGATTTCGTGATGGATTCGGTTTCTAACACGAGAAGAAAGAGTCCGACCGGTGCTAGAAACAGTCTTTTTTTTTCTAAGTTACCGGATAATTGCCCATGCGATTGTATTGGGAGCATAAACAAATTGTTTTTAATTATTTGTAATAGCAAAAGGGTCGTGCGTTGCAACGGAAGAAAAAAAATCATAATCTCCAATGCCTATGACCACATTTTGTTCACATCTCATCGCATGATTTTAAAATTTTGTTCACAAATGCAAGAAAATGTTTCCTTTTTTAAATTTATTCACAAATTGAAGCAATGTTCACATTTTCGAAAAAATATTGTGGTTGTCAAAAAACTTGATAATTCAAAGAATTATTCTGAATTTCAAGAAAAGTTTTTTTTAAAACATACTATAATATTCAGATCCACCCCAGCAGTTAACTCTTCAAAATTCATGCGGGTATATAGTCACAAAGACTCAGAAGCATTACTGTTTAACAACATAATTTCAATCATTCGTGAACATTTTAAAAATTTGGGAACATTTCTAAAAATCCTGAACATTGCTTACTATTTGCAAACACTTTTCTAAAATTGTGAACATTTTTTTTTCTATTGCAAACGTTTTTAAAGCATTTTCTTTTGAATCGACGAACAATTCTAGAATAGACGAACATTTTTTTCGAAATTGGTGGATTTTTTTGAAATTCACAGTTTTTTTTAAATGCATGAACATTTTTTGAATCAGAAAACGATTTATGAATCAATAAACTCTTTTGTAATTCTGCAACAATTTTTAAAATTTTAGGACATTTTAAAAAAATGTATGAACATTTTTTGAATTAGCAAACAATTTGTTCAATTTCATTAATAATTTTTAATGCATGGACTTTTTTTCAAAATCATGGACTTTTTTATTTTACGAACATATTTTTTCAAAACTGCGAACATTTTTAGAAAACCCCGAGCATTTTTGAATTCACAAACATTTTATGTTTTCTTGGACATTTTATTTCAAAATTCTCAGTTTTTTAAATGTTAGAAGTTTTTTGAACTTCCAAATTATTTAAAGTAGAAAAAATAAAAACGGAAAATAAAAATAAAAATAAAAAAATAAACTAAAAAAACAGGCGCCAGCACATGGACCGGCCCAAACGGGCACGCTGTGTGTTCTCCCGCGTGCAGAGCGCAGTATAGTAGGTCCTTATGCAGGGGCCGACCCAGGCGGGGATTTGATACGTCTCCGACGTATCTATAATTTTTTATTGTTCCATGCTATTATAGTATCAATCTTAGATGTTTTATATACATTTATAAGCAATTATATATCATTTTTTGGGACTAACCTAGTAACTTAGTACCTAGTGCCAGTTGTTGTTTTTTGCCTGTTTTTAGTTTTCCAGAATATCAGTACCAAACGAAGTCTAAATGTCACGAAACTTTTTGGAGATTTTTTTCTGGACATAAGAGACACTAGAAGCTTCGGGAGAGGGCCAGAAGACAGAGGAGGTGGCCACGAGCCACCAGGGCGCGCCCCGGGGGGTGGCGCGCCCTGGTGCCTCGTGGGCTCACCTCTGCTCCGTTTGACCTAATTTCACCTCTATAAATTCTCTAAAATCGGGAAACCAACAGGAGAGTCCACGAAATACTTTTTCCGCCGCCGAAAGTTCCTGTTCTCGAGAGATCCCATCTGGAGGCCTTTTCCGGCACTCTGCCGGAGGGGAATTCGATCACGGAGGGGCTCTCCATCAACCTTGCTGCCCTTCCGATGAGGCGTGAATAGTTTACCACAGACCTTCGGGTCCATAGTTAGTAGCTAGATGGCTTCTTCTCTCTTTTTGATCTTCAATACAATGTTCTCCTCGATGTTCTTGGAGTTCTATCCGATGAAATCACTTTTTGCGGTGTGTTTTTTGGGATCCGATGAATTGTGAGTTTATGATCAGATTATCCATGAATATTATTTGAGTTTTCTCTGAACTCTTTTATGCATGATTGTTATAGCTTCGTATTTCTCTCCGATCTATTGATTTGGTTTGGCCAACTAGATTGATTTATCTTGCAATGGGAGAGGTGCTTTGTAATGGGTTCGATCTTGCGGTGCTCAATCCCAGTGACAGAAAGGGACATGACACGTATGTATCGTTGCTATTAAGGGTCTGAACGATTTGATATCATGAAGGCCGTGATGGATTGCAAGATGGCTGAGGGCAGTTCAGTTGGCGAACACGTAGTCAAAATGATTGGCTATGCTGAAAGGCTTAAAACCCTGGAATTTCCAATTCCGCCTGGCCATATGATGGACATGATGCTTTCTTCACTCCCCCCGTCTTACGACGGTTTTGTCATGAACTACAACATGAGTGGGATGGAGAAGACACCGGAAGAGGTGCTCGCCATGCTGAAAACTGCGGAAGGAGGACTGCGGAAAAATCGCAAGCAAGTGTTGCTTGTGAATAAAATCGCCAGTTTCAAAAAGAAAGGCAAGCCAAAGAAGGGCAAGGGCGCCGGTAAGACCGGCTCCCAAAGCAACTCTAAGGGCGGAGCCAAGAATGAAACTGAGTGCTTCTACTGCAAGGGCACAGGACACTGGAAGAGAAACTGCAAGAAGTATCTGGAAGATAAGAAGTCCGGGAAAACCGGAAAAGGTATCATTGTTATACAAGTTAATGTCATTGACGTTTTGCTTGCTAGCGAAAATTCTAAGTCTTGGGTATTTGATACTGGATCGGTTGCTCACATTTGCAACTCGATACAGGGACTTCAGAAGGTGCGCAAGCTAGCAAAGAATGAAGTCGTGATGCGCGTCGGGAACGGAGCCGGGATCGCCGCTCAAGCCGTCGGCATTATGCCTCTACGTCTCCCTTCGGGATTTATCTTAGAACTAAATAACTGTTATTTTGTTCCACTATTGTGTAAAAACATTATCTCCGGATCATGTTTAGTACACGATGGGTATTCGTACAAGTCTGAGAACAATGGTTGTTCACTTTATTGTAAGGATATGTTTTATGGATTTGCACCCATTGTGGGGGCCTTTTCATACTAAATCTTGAATGTGGAAATGATGTCTTTAACGTGAATGCTAAATGCCTTAAGAAGGCTGATACCACCACCATTTTCATGTGGCACTGTCGGCTTGGCCACATCGGAAAGAAACGCATGCAAAGACTCCATAAAGATGGAGTTTTACCGTCCTTTGATTTTGAATCATTTGACACATGTGAAGCTTGCTTGATGGGGAAAATGACCAAGACGCCGTTCACGGGTCATCCTGAACGGGCGAGTGAATTATTGGAAATAATACATAGTGATGTATGTGGTTCAATGAGCACAATCGCACGGGGTGGGTATGTTTACTTCGTGACTTTTACTGATGATTTAAGTCGGTATGGATATATCTACTTAATGAAGCATAAGTCGGAAACTTTTGAAAAGTTCAAAGAATTTCAGAATGAGTTAGAAAATCATCGTAACAAAAGGATTAAGTTTTTGCGGTCTGATTGCGGGGGCGAATACCTTAGTCATGAGTTTGGCCAACATCTGAGTGATCGTGGAATCGTTTCACAGCTTACGCCTCCCGGGACTCCACAGCGAAATGGAGTGTCGGAAAGACGTAACCGAACCCTGTTAGACATGGTAAGGTTGATGATGTCTCTTACAAATCTGCCGATATCCTTTTGGGGTCACGCACTAGAAACTGCCGCTCACACACTAAACAAAGCACCGTCTAAGTCTGTTGAGACGACACCATATGAGATATGGCACGGGAATAAACCTGACCTGTCGTTTCTCAAAATTTGGGGTTGTGAGGCATACGTAAAGCGTTTACAGCCAAGCAAACTTGATCCCAGATCAAACAAATGTTACTTTGTAGGTTATCCCAAGGAGACAGTTGGGTATTCTTTCTACCACGCCTCCGAGAACAAAGTGTTTGTTGCAAAACACGGAGTCTTTCTCGAGAAAGAGTTTCTCGCTAAAGAAGTGAGTGGGAGGACAGTACAACTTGATGAGATTAGAGAATCTTCGGCAACCGTTGATATGGCTAAGGAACCGGAAGAAATTCCGCTCATTATCCCTACAACCAAGCCGGAAGTTGTCGCATGTGATGCGGAAACTTCAGACAATGTTGTAACTGAACCGCGCAGATCAGGTAGAGCTATCTAGCCACCTGAGTGGTTTCATAACGAAATCTTCATTCTTGAAGACGATGAACCTGCGCACTACAAGGAAGCGATGGCGAGGCCCAGCTCAAGGGAATGGCACAAGGCCATGAAATCCGAAATGGAATCCATGTACGAAAACCAAGTTTGGAACTTGGAAGAACTTCCAGAAGGCGTAAAGCCCATTGGTTGTAAATAGATTTTTAAAAGAAAGGCAGACGCGGATGGTAACATTACTATCCACAAAGCTAGACTTGTCGCGAAAGGGTTCACGCAAGTTCCAGGAGTGGACTACGACGAGACTTTCTCGCCCGTAGCTATGCTTAGGTCTGTTCGGATATTACTAGCAATTGCTGCTTATTTCGATTATGAAATATGGCAGATGGACGTCAAAACAGCTTTCCTAAATGGAAACCTCAAAGAGGATGTATACATGATACAGCCAGAAGGTTTTGTCGTTCATAAGGATGCTGGAAAGGTATGCAAACTTCAGAAAGCCATTTATGGTCTGAAGCAAGCGTCAAGGAGCTGGAACATTCGTTTTGATGAAGTGGTCAAATAGTTTGGCTTCATCAGGAATGACGAAGAATCTTGTGTTTACAAGAAGTTTAGTGGGAGCGCAAAAGCATTTCTAATCTTGTATGTGGATGACATATTGTTGATTGGAAATGACGTGAATTTTCTTAGCGAAATAAAAGACTCATTGAAGAAGAGTTTTTCAATGAAAGACTTAGGCGAAGCGGCATATGTATTGGGCATAAGAATCTATAGAGATAGATCAAGACGCCTAATAGCGCTTAGCCAAAGCACGTACATTGACAAGGTGTTGAAAAGGTTCAACATGGAGAACTCCAAGAAAGGCCTACTCCCCATGTCACCTGGCACAGTGCTTTGCAAGAATCAGTGTCCTCGGACTCTCGATGAGCGAGTACAAATGAATGATGTTCCATATGCCTCGGCAGTTGGTTCTATTATGTATGCCATGCTATGTACAAGACCGGACGTTTTCTATGCGCTAAGTGTTAGCAGCCGATACCAAAGTGATCCAGGATTGGAACGCTAGGCCGCAGTCAAGGGTATTCTTAAGTACCTCAGAAGGACCAAGGATTTACTCCTTGTGTACGGAGGTGATGAAGAGCTCATTGTAAGTGGTTACACTGATGCAGGCTTCATGACTGGCCCAGATGACTTCAAATCTCAATCAGACTATGTTTTCATATTGAACGGCGGTGCAGTTGATTGGAAAAGTTCCAAACAAAAGACTGTGGCAGATTCTACGACGGAGGCGGAATATGTTGCAGCTTCAGAAGTCTCCAAGGAGGCGGTATGGATCAAGCAATTTCTTGAAGACCTTGGTGTGGTTCCAAGTGCTCTGGACCCGGTGGAGATCTATTGTGATAATAGTGGCGTCGTGGCTCAGGCAAGGGAGCCAAGTTCGCACCATAAGACAAGACATATTGAACGCAAATATAAACTCATTCGAGATCATGTCAAAGCGGGTTTAGTGAAAGTACGCAAAGTTCACACGGATCTGAATGTGTCAGACCCGATGACAAAGCCTCTACCACGAGCAAAGCATGAGCAGCACCGGATAGCCATTGGTGTTAGGGAAGCCATGTAACTGGATTATGACTCTAGTGCAAGTGGGAGTCTCTAGGAGATATGCCCTAGAGGCAGTAATAACAGTTATTTTGTATCTCCGAGTTTGTAATGAATGTTTATGTTCCATGCTATAACTGCAATGATTCTCGAGTCTGCAATATTCACGAGGCTCGGAGGGAAACTCATGTGCACGTGTGGTATAATAAACGGTAAAATGTATTCCTGGTCATACCTCTAAGACTGGCTCAAGTATTGCATGATGATCCTGTTTTCCTGATCATGGGCATGTCTATGCTGGCAATTTTGAGGGCACAATGTTAGTAGAACACTTGTGTTGAATCGACCCGAATTGATGTTATGCTATGAGATACATTCGTCACAAGTTAATGGTTAATAACACAGAGATAGTTAATGTTTGCATAATTCCTTGGACCATGAGAGTATCGAGTTCCTTCGTACTTGCTTCGTGAACTTTGGGGTTTGTTAAACGTCATCCGTAACTGGGTGGCTATTACGGCGGCTTACGGGTTCACGGAAAAGTATGACAAGAAACGAGATAGCTCAAGATTGGGATTTGCTCCTCCGACGATGGAGAGATATTCTCGGGCCCTCTCGGTGTTACGATATCCATCATCGTCTGGCCAGACACATTGTGATTTGATCACTGGGATGCCGGAACACGGAAACGAGAAAAGAGAACAAAACCGGTAACGAGGTAACTTGCATGGTGGACAAGTTGTTGATCCACGGGGATGCAATAAATCTCACCTCGGGTATTTGTAATATATCGTGAAGCAACAGGAATAGCACACGGCAACTGGAGGTTCACTCGAATATTCATTCGTGTGGGTATAGGGGTCAATATGGGTGTCCACGGCTCCGATGTTGATCATTGATCGGAAAGTGTTCCGGGTCATGTCTATACTTCACCGAACCTATAGGGTCACACGCTTAAGGGTCATCTATCTGCTGAATACTAGACAGGGAGTCTGAGAGAAAATCACCGAAAAAGTTTCAGACGCAACGGAAACGTTTTGAAGAGGACACCGGAATAGTTCCGGTAAAACTGAATAGTTGTTTCAGGGGATACCATTAAGTCAAATTGGTTTCGGCACACGTCTGGAAATTCTTGGAGGATGCTAGAAGTGTTCTGGAAACTTCTGGGAATTTTCCGAGATATAAACCTGAAATGTTCCGGAGCTGCCGGAACCGATTTGGTTGCTTTTCGCAGATGAAATTTACTAATCCGAAATTGTTTTGGAACGCGTCCAAAATCATTTGTGTGGGTACTGGAATTATTCTAGGACCCACAGAAATATTTTCGGATTTAACGGTCGCGGAAAATTGGTTCCGTGAATAGTAAAAATCAATTTATGGATATTTTTTTGGAAAGCCACCTTTTGGGATATTTCCCAAAAGGCTTCTAGAAGGGATTGGGGAGCAAGGAACCCCCATGTGGGGGGGGGGGCTAGAGGTGGCCGGCCAAGGTGGGGCTCCTCCATGGAGCTCCACATGCCACACCTTTTTGCCTTTTATTCTTTTATGTGAGACATAAAGTGGGGGTACTTTTGGTATTTTTGTATGCCAACTTTACCCCTTGGCTTTCCTATAAATAGAGGTGGAGGGGTGCTCTCCAAACCTCATCCTTGCTCTCATACACATGCCATGCTCGTCTGGCTCTCTCTCTCTCCCTCCCATGAAATAGTTTCGTAGAGCCGAAAGGCTGTCTGGGTTCCGGTAGGAACTAGTTCTGGACGGCGAAGCCCTGCCGGATAGCTGACACCGTATGTGTGCAACTCTGTAGAGAGATCGTAGTTTCGGTCTTAGTTCGAGAGTGCATCCCGAAGGGCTGTCCGAGTGACCGTCAGAGTTTCGAGGGTACTCCCGAAGGGTTGTCCGAGTGACCGTCCGAGTTTCGAGGGTCCTCCCGAAGGGCTGTCCGCGACATCGTCCGAGGGACTGTCCGACCGCCTCCCGGAGGGCTGTCCAAGGGGCAGACGAGGGAGTACATCCTCGCGGTTGGGAGGTTGTAAATCCTAGCTGCGGGGATCTGCGCCGACGATCTACACCGACTCTTCTTCCGCTGCGCTACGAGTCGGTACGGATCAGATCAAACCCTGTATGACATCTCCATAGTGGTCCTGGGCGTGCTCGCTATACCGATTTTTTTTGTTTTCTGTTGCGTTCCCCTACACAATTAACCGCCAAGGGATTGATAACCCCTTGTTCACGTTGGGTGCGAGGATTTGTTGTTTTGTGTGCAGGTACTGCTAACGAGTTGTTGCGTGATTCTCCTACTGGATTGATAACCTTGGTTTCATAACTGAGGGAAATACTTATCTCTACTGTACTGCATCATCCCCTCCTCTTCGGGGAAATCCCAACGCAGCTCACAACTCACAAGTAGCAGGAAGAATTTCCGGCGCCGTTGCCAGGGAGACATCATCAACATCTATCAAGTACCTACGCATAAACTTTCATCTCCTTGCATTTACATTATTTGCCATTTGCCTCTCGTTTTCATCTCTCCCACTTCTAAAAAGTTTTTACAAAAATACAAAAATATTTTCCATTTGCCTTTTTGCTTGTTTGCTATCTTTGCTTGTGTTGCCATGAGCCTTCTATTTGCTTGCATCTTCGCTTGCTAAAAATCTATTGATATGGATCCTCATCCACTTGCTAATCTTTTCAAAAGACTCAATTATGATGAACCTATTGCTAGTGAGTTGAGTGCACTTGATTTCCTTTATGAAGTTTTGCTTGAAAATCATGAATCTGAAAATTGTGATGAAGTGCTGAAAGAAGAAATTTATAAAGTGATTCATGATAGCTCCTTCAATGAAAAGCATGATAGCAATGATGTTATTATAAATTGTATTAGTGTCAATTGTGCTAATGATATGCAAAACCACAAGCTTGGGGATGATAATTTTGTCATGTCCACTACTTATTGCAATGATCATGATTGGGGTGATAATGCTTTTTATGATCTTGAAAATTTATTTAAGCATCATGATGAATATGATATTGATAATAATGCTTGCAATAATATTGAAAGTGGGTTTGGAAGAGTGTCAACTCTAGGTAAAAACAATTCCACATATTTGGAGAATGTTCAATCTTATGAAATTTTTGATAAAAGTGGGTTTGGAGAGGTCATGACTTTCGTTGATGATAATCCCACTATTTTGGAAGATTATAAAAATTGTATGCATGTGGATCGTAAAGAGAATATTGTTTATGATAGCTATATCGTTGAATTTGAATATGATCCTACATGTAATTATTATGAGAGAGTAAAATATGGTTGTAGAAATTTTCATGTTACTAAATTACCTCTCTTCATGTTGAGATTGTTATTGTTTCTTTACTCTTCCTTGCATATGCTAGGTTTTGCTTGTCTAGATAATTTGTTTGCCTATAAAATGCCTATGCATAGGAAGTATGTTAGACTTAAATGTGGTTTTCACATGCTATATGATGCTCTCTTGTGTTTCATTTATTATCTTTCATGTGAGCATCAATAAAATCTCAAGCCTATCTTAATGGCTATAAAGAAAGAGCTCGTTGGGAGACAACCCAATAATTACCTTTCTATTTTTTGGTGTGCACATAATTATGCTACTGTTATGATTGTGTTTTTCATGTTTTAATTAGTGTTTGTGCCAAGTAATGCCTTTGGGATGATTTGGAAGATAGTATAATTGATGATGTTTGGAAAACAGAAAGTTTTGCGTCCCGTGCTGGAATTTTAGTTCTGTACTGGAGCGTCAGAAAAATCTGAATTTTTTACACGGTATTGTATATGAATTTCCCACGTTGTCCGAATTTTTCAGAATTTTTGGAGTTACAGAAGTATAGCTTTTAAATAGATCTTTACATACTGTTCTGTTTTAGACAGATTCTGTTTTTATTGCATAGTTTGCTTATTTTGATGAATCTATGGATCGTATCGGGGGGTATGAGTCATGGAGAAGTTGGAGTACAGTAGCATTATGCCAATATTAAATATGAATCAATTTACCACAGTACTTAAAGTTAAAGATTTATTTGTTATACTAACGGATCTCACGAAGGTTTTGTTGAGTTTTGTGTGATTGAAGTTTTCAAGTTTTGGGTGAGATCACGATAGATGAAGGAATAAGGAGTGGCAAGAGCCTAAGCTTGGGGATGCCCAAGGCACCCCAAGGTAATATTCAAGGAAGACTCAAGCGTCTAAGCTTGGGGGTGCCCCGGAAGGCATCCCCTCTTTCTTCTACCAACTATCGGTAATTTTACTTGAAACTATATTTTTATTCATCACATGATATGTGTTTTACTTGGAGCGTTGTGTATTATATGAGTCTTTGCTTTGTTTGCTTTTTAGTTTATCACAATCATCTTTGCTGGACACACCTATTTGAGATAGCCACACGTTTATCATGATTTGTTAAAATACACTATGTTCTTCACTTAAATCTTTTGAGTTAGGCAGTTACTCTAATACTTCACTTAAATCTTTTGAGCACGGCGGTGGCTATATTTTGTTCAATTTCATTAACAAATTTTAATACACGGACTTTTTTGATTTTACGAACATTGTTTTCAAAATTGCGAACATTTTTTGAATATGCGAACATTTTTAGAAAAATCCTGAGCATTTTTTGAATTCAGAAATATTTGTGTTTTTTTGAACTTTTTATTTCAAAATTCTCAGTTTTTCTAAATGTCAGAAGTTTTTTAAAGTCCTAAATTATTTAAAGTACATAAAAACAAAAACAGAAAAGAAAATAGAAATAAAAAATAAAATTAAAAAAACAGGCCGCCCGCACATGGGCCGGCCCAAACGGGCGCGCTGCGTCTTCTCCCGTGCGCAGAGCGCAGTATAGTAGGTCCCTACTGCATGGGACGGCCCACTCGGGGATTCACTGCAAAATGTTTTTTTGTCACTTATTGATGCCATTGGTGGGTAATATTTTATAACTTTTGGGGCAATTTTAATGACGTACCGCCAGAAGCAATAGCTCCTTTATTATTATTAGGTATAGATATAGATATAGAGGTATATATATAGACTAGCAAAAGGGCCCGTGCGTTGCAACGAGAGAAAAAAAAATCACAATCTCCAAAGGCTATGACCACATTTTGTTCAAATCTCATCGCATGATTTTGAAAATTTCTTCACAGATGCAACAAAAATGTTCCTTTTTTTAAATTTATTCACAAATTGAAGTAATGTACACATTTTCAAAAAAAATATCGTGGTTGTCAAAAACCTTGGTAATTCAAAGAATTATTCTGAATTTTAAGAAAATACTATAATATTCCAATCTACCCTGACAGTTAATTCTTCAAAATTCACGCGGGTATATAGTCACAAAGACTCGGAAACATTACTGTTTAACTACATATATTCGATCATTCGTGAATATTTTTACAAATTTGGGAACATTTTTAAAAATTGTGATCATTTTTAACTATTTGCAAACATTTTTAAAAATTCTAATCATTTTTTTATATTGTGAACGTTTTTTAAGAATTTTTTTTTGAATCGGCGAACAATTCTAGAATAGACGAACATTTTTTTCGAAATTGGTGGATTTTTTTAAATTCATGAATATTTTTTAAAATGCATGAACATTTTTTCAATCAGCATACATTTTATGAATTAATAAAGTCTTTTGTAATTCACGAACTGTTTTTAATATTTTAGCACATTTTTAAAATGCATGAACATTTTTTTACTTAGCAAACATTTTGTCCAATTTCATTAATTAGTTTACTAGCAAAAGAGCCTGTGCGTTGCAACGGGAGAAAAAAAATACCACACAGCCCTAACACAATAACTATGACTCACGACCCCAATAGGTCCACGTCCTTTATTTCAACATGGCATCTTACCAGTCTTGCCGTTTATCCTTCTTCCCACTCTCGCCGATGGACATGCATGGTTATAGATGATTTCTTTCGTCTCCAATTTATTCGTGTTTAGGTGTTTATTTTTAATTTGAATCGGCACGGGTACAAAAGAAAGACGGGTCGTACACTACCGATTAACGTTGCATCTTAAACAGCATTTTAAATATTATTAACATGTGAAACAACATCATATTCAGATTGTACATATTCTTCTAATCAATTTTCATATATAACATGTTAAAATTGGAGTTAGGGTTTAAAAGATATGAATATTTTTTAAAGCATTTGAATTTGTCCCTAAACAAAATTTTAAAATGGTTAAGAGGTAAAAAATAACATCATATTCATATTGTACACATTTTTCTAATCAATTTTCATATATAACATGTTAAAATTGGAATTACGGTTTAAAAGATATAAATATTAAAAAAAACATTTGAATCTATTTAAAAACGTTATCTTCTAGATAGACGGCGGGTTTAAAGCATTTGAATCTGTCCCTAAACAGGATTTTAAAATGGTTAACGGATAAAAATAACATCATATTCATATTGTACACATTTTTCTAATCAATTTTCGTATATAACATGTTAAAATTAAATTACGGTTTAAAAGATATGAATATTTAAAAAAAATTGAATATATCTAAAAATGTTATTTTCTAGACGAACGGCGGGTTAATTAACTGAAATCTCAGGGGGTTTTCTGAAAAAACACGAAACGTTTTCTATTCTCACTTAAAAGAGGACCGCGGATCGATTAACCGAAACCTCAGGGGGTTTTCTGCAAAAAGCAAAACGTTTTTCTGTTCGCACTTAAATCGGGACTGCGGGTTGATTTCACAAAAGTGCGGGGACTTTTCCACAAAATGTGCGACGACGGACGACCAGGAGCACTATTTGCTTTATTATTAGGTAGAGAATACACGGACTAATTTTCAAAATCATGGACCTTTTTTTTATTTTAGGAACATTTTTTACAAATTGCAACATTTCTTGAATATGTGAACATTTTTAGAAAAATCCCGAGCATTTTTTCAATGCACAATATTTTATGTTTTCTTGAACATTTTATTTCAAAATTCTCAGTTTTTTTAAATGTCAGATGTTTTTTGAAGTTCCAAATTATTTAAAGTACAAAAAAAATATAATAAAATAAAAAATAAAAAATAAATTAAAAAAACAGGCGCCCACACATGGGCCGCCCCAAACGGGCGCGCTGCGTCTTCTCCCATGCGCAGAGCGCAGTATAGTAGGTCCCTACTGCGTGGGCCGGCCCAGTTGGGGATTCACTGCAAAATGTTTTTTTGTCACTTATTGATGACATTGGTGGGTAATATTTTCCAACTTTGAGAGCAATTTTAATGACGTGCCGCCAGAAGCAATAGCCCCTTTATTATTAGGTACTAGCAAAGATGCCCGTGCGTTGCAACGGGATTTTTTTTTCATATGCCTCTAGCCTAATAAGCATTTCTCAAGCCCCCTCTCCGGTCCATCTCCTCTATATTAAGATGACACAAATGTAGCTAGTTTACAGTTATTCGATGAGATAACAACTGGTTTATTGCTCTAAAAATAAATTGACCGGTCAATTCTTTGTCCCTTTGAATTCGTAATGCTCACCTTTGATACTTGGATTGGACGGTGAAGTTCAGAAACTCACCTCATCTCTTCTTCTTCATAATGTCTATCCCTTGCTAGTCTCAGGAAGATGAGGTCTCTAAATAATCAACATAGTACCCATAGAAAGAAAATATCATGATTAGTTCCGGACAAAAAATGTTGGGTAAAGGAGATATGTTGTTCTTGTTTTCATTATTATGGAGTTATGCATCAGTCGAAAGCACCCCTATCCCTATGCATGTCCTTACTCATTAATGATCTCAGGCCATGATCGTATTAGCACCTAATTGTATCAAAAAAAATGGAATAAGGACAACAAATATCAAACTATTTGATCAAATTGTTTTCAGTTATCAATTTTTTCAAATAATGACAAAAATATCAAACTATTTGATGGGATGAATTACCAAAAAATATAGGAAGAACTCGAATTGAAGCTATTCACATACAGAAGTACAGCTTTCAGCAGTGTTAATAAACAACATGACCTAGATGCATGCCAAGCAATGTGAAAATGAATCTTCTTTGCCAAAACATTTCTTCAACTTTACTTAGTAGCGAATATGTCTTTCCCTCTGATATCAATACAATGGAACTGTTATTGTGACATCTCTCACTGATTTTGCCGGTGGTATGCCCAGAAGGACAGCATAATGGATTTTTTTAGATAGAGGAAGGAGAGGACGCACATAATATGTTTTTCTAGAGAACGATGAAGATAATATGTAAGGAAACACAAAGAACATGGCATAGGGATGAACTGAAACTTGACAAAACCTAACGCATGAGAATATGAGATGGCATATGAATAGTAGGCCAAGCTGCATAGCTGCAAGTTTCACTAAAGTACAGTCTGAATGGTATCTCTACACCAAGAGCATCTAGTGACAGAAACAAACTACCAAACTTGTACGTAGCCAAATCCTGGTATGTTCATGTCCAAGGAAAACATGCATGCTTACCTGCGTCCATTTTTATGCATTTGATCCAGCCGTGATGGCTGTTGCTGGAGTATTCTGGTGGCATGGAGGAGAACCAGTAGCGATTACCGGCTCGAAGTCAGAGCACGGACTTAGTACCTGCATGGCCGTGAAGGTGTTCCCCAACGTTGCGGCCGCCGATTGTGGCTGCAACGCTGTCGCCCATCGGCACCATCAGCCGCTGTCGCGTTCTCTGCGGCACCGACGTTGCTTCCGTCGTCGACAACGCCGCCGCTAGGTCAAGGTTTCTTGCCTCTGTCTCCCTTGTCGGGGATGTTTCTCCGCTATTGGACGCGTTTGAATCCACAAGCTATACTCTCCGCTATTGGACGAATCGAATACTTTTGGTAGCTCCGGTTTTACCTCGATTTCCTTCCATATTTATTTTCTCTTGTCACCTCATATTCGTTTAGCAGCCCACCACATGTATATAGAAGATCAATTAGCCTCGCTTTCCTTCCTCATTTTTCTGTCATGAGATCTCTGAGACGGCTTCCTGACACCCAAGGAATTTAAAGACGTATATAAATCAGGTAGATTGTGTAGGAGATATGCCCTAGAGGCAATAATAAATGTTATTGATTATCTCTCTGTTCATAATTATGTTTATGTTCCATGCTATAACTGCTATGGTTCCCGAGTCTACAATAACCACGAGGCTTGAAGGGAGACTCATATGCACGTGTGGAATAATAAACGGTAAAATGTATTCCTAGTCTGGCCTCTAAGACTGGCTCAAGTATTGCATGATGATCCTGTTTTCCTGATCATGGGCATGGCTATGCCGGCAATTTTGAGGGCACAATGTTAGTAGAACATTTGTGTTGAATCGACCCGAATTGATGTTATGCTATGAGATTCATTCGTCATAAGTTAATGGTTAATAACACAGAGATGGTTAACGTTTGCATGATTCCTTAGACCATGAGAGTATCGAGTTTCTTCATGCTTGCTTCATGAACTTTGGGGTTTGTTAAACGTCATCCGTAAATGGGTGGCTATTACGGCGGCTTACGGGTTCATGGAAAAGTATGTCAAGTAACTTGATAGCTCAAGATTGGGATTTGCTCCTCCGACGATGGAGAGATATCTCTGGGCCCTCTCGGTGTTACGGTATCCATCATCGTCTGGCCAGACACTTTGTGATTTGATCACGGGGATGCCGGAACACGGGAACGAGAAAAGAGAACAATACCGGTAACGAGGTAACTGGCATAGTGAACAAGTTGTTGATCCACGGGGATGCCTACATGTCTCACCTCGGGTATTTGTAACATATCGCGAAGCAACAGGAATAGCACACGGCAACTGGAGGTTCACTCGAATATTCATTCGTGTGGGTATAGGGATCAATATGGGTGTCCACGGCTCCGATGTTGATCATTGATCGGAAGGGGTTCCGGGTCATGTCTATGCTTCACCGAACCTATAGGGTCACACGCTTCAGGGTCATCTATCTGCTGAATACTAGACAGGGAGTCTGAGAGAAAAACACCGAAAAAGTTTCGGACACCGGAAAAGTTTCGGACAGCGGAAAAGTTCCGCAGAGAGGTCACCGGATGAGTTCCGGTGAAACTGAAAAGTTGTTTCAGAGGATACCATAAAGTCAAATTGGTTTTGGCACATGCCTGATAATTCTTGGAGGGTGCCAGAATCATTCTGGAAACTTTCTGGAATTTTCCGGGATGAAAACCGGAAATGTTCCGGAGCTGCCGAAACCGCTTCAGATGCTTTTCGCAGATGAAATCACTAAACCGGAATTGTTCCGGCTCGCGTTGAAAATTATTTTCGTGGGTACTAGAATTGTTCTAAGCCCACATGAATATTTTCAGTTCGATCAGACGCTGAAAAATGTCGTCGTGAATAGTGAAAGTGCTTTTTGGGATATTTTTGGAAAGCCACCTTTTGGGGCTTTGCTCCAAAAGATCTTGGGGATGACATGGATGGATAGGGGCCAATTTTGGGGCCCCACATGAGGGTGTGGCCGGCCACATGGTGGACTCCTTCATGGAGTCCCCCTTGTTCCTTGGTTTCACCTTTTAGGTCCTTGGGAAGGACTCCTTTCCATGTGGGTTTTGGGTTTTCTTGTAAAACCACCCTACCCCTTGGGGTTCCTATAAATAGGAGGTGTGTGGGCTGCCATAAGACACATCCTTACTCTCATACACAAGCCATGCATGATCTGGCATTCTCTCTCCCTCCCAGCGAAATAGTTTCGTAGAGCCGAAAGGTTGTCTGGGTTCCGGCAGGAACTAGTTCTGGACGGCGAAGCCCTGCCGGATAGATGACACCGTATGTGTGCAACTCTGTAGAGAGATCGTAGTTTCGGTCTTAGTTCGAGAGTGCCTGCCGAAGGGCTGTCCGTGTGACCGTCCGAGTTTTGGAGGTCCTCCCGAAGGGCTGTCCGAGTGACAGTCCGAGTTTCGGAGGTCCTCCCGAAGGGCTGTCCGCGACACCGTCCGGGGGACTGTGCGACCGCCTCCCGGAGGGTTGTCCACGGGACAGATGAGGGTATACATCCTCGCGGTTGGGAGGTTGTAAAATCCTAGCTGCGGGGATCTGCACCGCCGATCGTCATCGACTCTACTTCCGCTGCGCTACGAGTCGGTAACGAAAGAGATCAAACCTTGTATGCAGTCTCCATAGTGGTCCTGGGCTGGTGCGTAGGTCGGAAAATTTTTGTTTTCTGCTGCGTTACCCTACAGTGGCATCAAGAGCCGTGCTATGCGTAGATGCAGGTTGCGATCTAGAATACAAAGAGATGTATGGGTGTTGCACAATATAATTAGGTAGTAGATGAGATCTATTACTGAAAATTATTTGTGCGGGTAGCAGATGAAATCTGTTACCCGATGTTCTTGTTGCTTCCCTGGAATTTGCGTAGTCCTGATCTTGACGGCATGGTGGAATCTCACAAAGTTCTGGCAATCCGCGATCCTTTCATGCTGCTCCTGAGTATGCTGATTGACAGATCAACGAAGTGCTAACAGTTCTTTGGGTTCCACCATAGTTGAGAAAGATGGATGTTTCGCAGACGAAAGGGCAATGTAGATATGATCTGCACGGGGGTCACGCGTATGACGAAGTTCAGTATGGGGCTCGAGATTTTATTATCTCGTGTTTCATACACCCCGCAATGTTAATCTAGCGACTTGGATTATCATGCTTGATGATGGACGTTGGTAGCTTCGGTTTGTTTCGAAACATTAGAAGCCACGTAAAAACAAGTTTATGTATGAACCGATTAGAGGCGTCTAACTTGGTTTTGCAGGATGGTTTGCATGTGCATATGATGTGGTATAGCAGTGCTCATTATAATTTGATTATGTATGAGATGACTATATAATGTAAATTGATTAACATGACCTGCGTGTCATGATTCGGCATGATGGCTGGAGCCATATGATTGCACTTTAATGACCTGTGTGTCAACCTTATGTAATGCACTTATTTTATTAGCTATAGAGATAGCAATATTATCTGGTGCACCGACAAGGTGGTGGCAATCTTCGCGAAGGTGAACACCAACGCGAATGCCGAAGACGAAGAAATGAAAGACTTCTCCGTCAGAAAGGGCTATACCATATCATGCTATTATGAATTGCCTGAGATGTTTATCCCTTATGATGCACCCTTCTTGATTGCGCGGTAGTCGCTTTTATTAGGGTGATCTCTCACAAAAATATCAAGTAGATAGTGTTCTCCCAAGTGTAGCACCGTCACGGCACCTAACTTTTCGGGGTACGCCATGGATGCATGGGTGCGAACGATTAGGGATGTGTGAGGTGGGTGAGTTGAGACCTCGCAGCGAGATCACTTGGTTGTCTTGACGTTCAGGCATGAGTGTCATGAGCTCGGAACACACGCATCGAAAGATGAACAAGAGTCACATGGAGATGTGATCGGCAAGTTGGCCTACCGATTAAAATTCCCGTCATGAGATGATGATTCTATGGCGATGAATTGAAGTTTGGATCTTGTATCACTCAAAATCAATTATGAGAGATATTGATTTGAGTGGGAGCGCACTGTAGAATTAACTTGTTTAATTCTCAGTGCAATTAATTATGAACCCTGTCTAAGTGTGATTTGCATAATAGTTGTAGAATAATGGCTCGCGTTTCCACCTTCCCTATTAAAATTGAATAGCTGTTAAATATCTGGTTAAATCTTTACAGTTGGTAACGTAATGTGAGGATTGTCCTCTAGAGTGTCGAGAAGGATTTTGTCCTATCGCATACTTTCGGTATTCTCCCGCTAATGCTATGGATCATGTGACTCTCGTCCTTCGATCCAAAAGCAAGAATTCCTTTTCAGTCAAAGTGCAATATGTTTGCTTCCATGAGACCCGAACTTCGAAAGTTTGGATAGTTATGTGATATTCATGGAATCTGAAAATCATTTTCAGAGACAGACAAAGGCTAAAAGATATGAGATATCCAAAGCAATGTTTGTTTGCAAACTGTTAGTAAAAGAGTTTACTATGCATTAGACTGATAAGAGAGGGATCCAGGAGAACGCCTATCATATGATGAAAGGTGAATAAAACAACAACTTAAAGAGAAAGGAAGTGTCCGAAGGGTGTTAGTAAGACTTTCACGCCTAGGAAGTCCGAGGCTAACGCCACTCTTAAGTTGGGTGCTTCTTCTGAGAGTAGGAGAAATACTAAAAGTTAAACTGTTAGAAGTATAATGGCAGAAAGAAAGAAGACTAGAATATCCAGCTCATGTATGAACGTCATACAAGTTTTTGATGTATAGAAGGCTGGTCAAAGATATAGTTCTTGGGAATTATGGTTAAACATGTTAATCACTAATTCTTGGGTATTGTGAGTTAATCACAAAGATACCCGCTCGATTGCATTCTGTTGCAACTCGATGTAAGAACTACTAAGGCCTGAAAGACTAGCCAGGAATGAGGTTTAGATACACACAGGGAACATAGTAAATGTTACTATACCTTCCAACGGTGTATTCCCTATGTATTTACTTTCATAATTCATTTTAGAGTTTCACACTCTAGCCCTTTTGCATAAGGTATCTTGCAAGAAGGTTGTTCATAAGAGAACTTTTGATGTTCGGTATTGTGAATAACATAAGGGCCATACTTTCATTATGAATGAGACGTATGTTATGAGTATTGATAATAATACATACCTCTGGGTTTACTTTCATAATTCATTTTAGAGTTTCATATACTCTAGCCCTTTGCATAAGGTATCTTGCAAGAAGGTTATTCATAAGAGAACTTTTAATGTTCGGTGTTATGAATAACATGAAGGGCCATGCTTCCATCCAGGATGGGATGTATGTTGTGAATATTGATGGTAATATGATACATCCATAACACTGACGCTAAATGTCGCAAGACTAAAAGAATACCACATATGTGTGGCACTGCATTTGGTCACATTGGAGAAACCCGCATGAAAATTCCATTATGATGGATTTTGAAGTCATTTGATTTTGAATCATCTGACACTTGCAACTTTCCTCTGAAAGGTGGAGTGACTAAAATACCGTTCACAGGCCATAAGGAACGAGCAAAGAACATATTGGTGATCATACATTATGATGTGTGTAGTCCAATAAATGTTGTTGCAAGTAGTGGATTCATCTATCTTCAGAAATGACTCAAGTAGATATATGGATGTTTACTTGTTGAGACGTAAGTCTGGATCTTTTGAATTCATTCATAAGGTTTTCAAAAATGAAGTAGAAGTTGTTGTAACAAGAAAATTGTGTTTCTACAATTCGATTGCAGAAAGGAATATTTGAGTTACAAGTTTAGCGAATGTCTGATGAGTTGTGAAAGGGGTTTCATAACTTGCACCTCCCGGAACACCACTGCAAGTGGAGAGTCCGTGTAGATGTAATCGAACCATTTATGACATGGTAAGATAAAAGATGACATAAATAGATTTGCCATTATCCCTTTTAAAGAATGATGCTTTAGAGACTGCGGCTTTTACACTGAAAAGAGCTCCATCAGGTCTGTTGAAATGACGTCATGGTATGGTACGCCCAACCATGTTATATCTTTTCTTAACATTTGGAATATGGGGCTTGTGTAAAAGGTTACAAACCTATTCCAAATCAGACAAGTGCTACTTTGTAAGGTTATCCCAAGTCATTGGGTATTCCCCCACCACTATACCGAGGCAAAGGTTTTTTGCCACAAAACGGTATGCTTTTAAAGAGAATAGTTCTTACAAAAGGTGAGTGGGAGGACAGTGCAACTCGACGAGATAACCAGTATCTTTGTCATCGGGTCAAAGGAAAGGAACCTTGGAAGTGATTCCGGAGTTTCCTACTGCGACTGATACGGAAGCCTCTACATGAGATGTATGGACTTCGGTCGAACTTGCAGCTGAACCGCGTAGGAAAAACTCGTGCAAACCTCTCAGGTGCGCATACGAGATATTGTTGTTAGACAACAGTATACCTACGATACACAAGGAAGCGTTGATGGGCCCTGACTCCGGAATTGGCTAAATGCCAATACAATCCGAGATAGTTTCCATATAAGTGATTCGAGATTAAAATCTTGATACACCTTTCGGAAGACTTAGAGTCTAACGAATATTTATGGAACTAAAAACTGATACGGATAAAATGTTTTATCCATAAAGCTCGACTTGTTGCAATAACAAGTTCAAGGAGTTGACTACAATGAGATTGTCTCACCGTAGCGATGCTTAAAGTCGGTTCAGGTTGAACTAGCAATTAATACATATTTCAATCATGAGATATGAAACATGGATGACAAAAAGATTTCCATCTGATGGAAATGAAACCTAGGACTTGTATGTGATACAGTCCAAAGTAATTTGTCGATCCAGAGGATGCTAGTAAGTATGCAAACTTCAGAGTTCCAGCGATGGACAGAAGAGAGCAAAGTGGAGTTGGAATCTTCGTTTTTGATGGAATGGTCAAAGGGGTTTGACTTCATCAAATGGGTATCGAAGATGCTTGTGATTCAAGAAAGTAAGTGGGAGCATGATAATATTTCTAAAAACCTTGTGTACTTGACACATTGTTAAATTGGAAATAAATTTCTTGACACGAATTAGGACTTCATTTGAAAATAGTTTTTCGATGAAGTGCTTAGGCTAAATAGCCTCATTATTAGGCATGATGATCTATGGAGATAGATTTACCTAATAGGGCTAAGCTATGAATACATATTGACAAGATGCTAAAACCTTTTAGCATTTAAAAACGCCAAGGAGTGATTCTTGCCGAAGTCACATGGAAAGAGTTTTGCAAGACTCGGTGTCTCAAAACACTGATGAGCAAAAATACATGATGGAGATTCCACACACTCTTGTGTTTGGATTAATCATGTATTCCATGGTATGTAAATCAACCAGATATGTCCGATACTGCCAAGTTGTTGCGAGTATAGATACCAAAGTGATCAAAGTACTGATCATGGGACAACAGTGAAAGATGTCATTGAGTACTAGAGCAGTACTGATGACATGTTTTCTCGCAAGCTGAGATTATGAAGTGCTCGTTGTAAGTAATTACATCGATACAGTCTTCATCAATGCTCCATGCGATTTTCGATTTAAGTTAAAGGTTTTTGTGTAATACACAACATGGTGGCACGGTAGTTGGAAATTGTTCCAAACAAGATATTGTGGCGAATTCTATAACAAAGGCTAAGTATGTTGACGCTTTAGAAGCGACAAAGAAGATGTTGAATCATATAGTTCATTCATGAACTTAGTATGGTTCCAAGATGGCTTTGGTCTATGGGACACTATTGCAGATAGTTGCTCCATAGCTCAGTCTGAGGAATCAGGTTTCGACCAATGATTCACACATATGCAAAGCCAAGTCCACACAAAATATGAATTTTGTGAAAGCGTGAAAACGCGAGGATATGCAAAGTTACACACGGAGCTGAAGTTGTCAGATCCGTTGGACATCAGGCTATACCACATGCGAAGCATATTTTACACCAGTATGCCATAGGTGTAAAGTGCATTAGCATTGACTAGATTATTGACTCTAGTGCAAGTGGGAGTCTGTAGGAGATATGCCCTAGAGGCAATAATAAATGTTATTGATTATCTCTCTGTTCATAATTATGTTTATGTTCCATGCTATAACTGCTATGGTTCTCGAGTCTACAATAACCACGAGGCTTGAAGGAAGACTCATATGCACGTGTGGAATAATAAACGGTAAAATGTATTCCTAGTCTGGCCTCTAAGACTGGCTCAAGTATTGCATGATGATCCTGTTTTCCTGATCATGGGCATGGCTATGCCGGCAATTTTGAGGGCACAATGTTAGTAGAACATTTGTGTTGAATCGACCCGAATTGATGTTATGCTATGAGATTCATTCGTCATAAGTTAATGGTTAATAACACAGAGATGGTTAACGTTTGCATGATTCCTTAGACCATGAGAGTATCGAGTTTCTTCATGCTTGCTTCATGAACTTTGGGGTTTGTTAAACGTCATCCGTAAATGGGTGGCTATTACGGCGGCTTACGGGTTCATGGAAAAGTATGTCAAGTAACTTGATAGCTCAAGATTGGGATTTGCTCCTCCGACGATGGAGAGATATCTCTGGGCCCTCTCGGTGTTACGGTATCCATCATCGTCTGGCCAGACACTTTGTGATTTGATCACGGGGATGCCGGAACACGGGAACGAGAAAAGAGAACAATACCGGTAACGAGGTAACTGGCATAGTGAACAAGTTGTTGATCCACGGGGATGCCTACATGTCTCACCTCGGGTATTTGTAACATATCGCGAAGCAACAGGAATAGCACACGGCAACTGGAGGTTCACTCGAATATTCATTCGTGTGGGTATAGGGATCAATATGGGTGTCCACGGCTCCGATGTTGATCATTGATCGGAAGGGGTTCCGGGTCATGTCTATGCTTCACCGAACCTATAGGGTCACACGCTTCAGGGTCATCTATCTGCTGAATACTAGACAGGGAGTCTGAGAGAAAAACACCGAAAAAGTTTCGGACACCGGAAAAGTTTCGGACAGCGGAAAAGTTCCGCAGAGAGGTCACCGGATGAGTTCCGGTGAAACTGAAAAGTTGTTTCAGAGGATACCATAAAGTCAAATTGGTTTTGGCACATGCCTGATAATTCTTGGAGGGTGCCAGAATCATTCTGGAAACTTTCTGGAATTTTCCGGGATGAAAACCGGAAATGTTCCGGAGCTGCCGAAACCGCTTCAGATGCTTTTCGCAGATGAAATCACTAAACCGGAATTGTTCCGGCTCGCGTTGAAAATTATTTTGGTGGGTACTAGAATTGTTCTAAGCCCACATGAATATTTTTAGTTCGATCAGACGCTGAAAAATGTCGTCGTGAATAGTGAAAGTGCTTTTTGGGATATTTTTGGAAAGCCACCTTTTGGGGCTTTGCTCCAAAAGATCTTGGGGATGACATGGATGGATAGGGGCCAATTTTGGGGCCCCACATGAGGGTGTGGCCGGCCACATGGTGGACTCCTTCATGGAGTCCCCCTTGTTCCTTGGTTTCACCTTTTAGGTCCTTGGGAAGGACTCCTTTCCATGTGGGTTTTGGGTTTTCTTGTAAAACCACCCTACCCCTTGGGGTTCCTATAAATAGGAGGTGTGTGGGCTGCCATAAGACACATCCTTACTCTCATACACAAGCCATGCATGATCTGGCATTCTCTCTCCCTCCCAGCGAAATAGTTTCGTAGAGCCGAAAGGCTGTCTGGGTTCCGGCAGGAACTAGTTCTGGACGGCGAAGCCCTGCCGGATAGATGACACCGTATGTGTGCAACTCTGTAGAGAGATCGTAGTTTCGGTCTTAGTTCGAGAGTGCCTGCCGAAGGGCTGTCCGTGTGACCGTCCGAGTTTTGGAGGTCCTCCCGAAGGGCTGTCCGAGTGACAGTCCGAGTTTCGGAGGTCCTCCCGAAGGGCTGTCCGCGACACCGTCCGGGGGACTGTGCGACCGCCTCCCGGAGGGTTGTCCGCGGGACAGATGAGGGTATACATCCTCGCGGTTGGGAGGTTGTAAAATCCTAGCTGCGGGGATCTGCACCGCCGATCGTCATCGACTCTACTTCCGCTGCGCTACGAGTCGGTAACGAAAGAGATCAAACCTTGTATGCAGTCTCCATAGTGGTCCTGGGCTGGTGCGTAGGTCGGAAATTTTTTGTTTTCTGCTGCGTTACCCTACAGATTGGATGTGAGGGAGCAAGGTGGGACTATTTAACAACTGATTCAACCTTTGTTTCTTCAAATAATATAAGCTAGCTCAGTCGGTTGTGCCATTATTTGTTGGGCGTTAGGATTTGGGTTCGAGTCCTCTCAGCAGCATGTATTTTTTGCTTCAGACAGAATAGGTGGGCTGGAATTATTGGGCCAGAGCGCACGGGCGGGCTTGGTTGGCCTGCCTCGGACGAATGATAATGATATTGACCGACGGACGGACGAAACGAACGTGAACGGGTGAAACTAAATACGTACGAAAATTAGTGAGGAAGAAGCCTTAATCCTTTTATTAGTAATATATATATATATATATATATATATATATATATATATATATATATATATATATATATATAGGGATTGACTATTCGTCACCCTGGGTGAGGAATAGTTATTCTTCACCCACCCCCCTCTATTTTAATATCAATGCACCGTAATTTTACGTTCTGTAAATTTTGTCTTATTTCAGACGTAAAAAGAGAATGTAAGAAAATATATAATCGCCGTAAAAAATAGTTTATGTTACGTAAAATTATAAATGTAAAAATATAGTGTAAAATGTACATAAAATGCATTTTTTCTCGTCTTATGACCTATATTTTTTTTTCTTATGCCAAATTTTACGCAGTGAATCAATATGAATGTAACTATTTGTATTTTAAATGTAATTTATTTATGAAATGATCGTAAGATTACCTCGGGTGAAGAATAACTTATTCTGCACCCTGAATGATGAATAGACTTTCTATATATATATATATATATATATATATATATATATATATATATAGGTAGGTATAGATAGACTAGCAAAAGGGCCCGTACATTGCAACGGGAGTAAAAAAAATCATAATCTCCAATGGTTATGACCATATTTTGTTCACATCTCATCGCATGATGTAAAAAAATTTGTTCACAAATGCAAGAAAATGTTCCTTTTTTTAATTTATTCAAAAATTGAAGCAATGTTCACATTTTCAAAAAAATATCGTGGTTGTCAAAAAAATTGGTAATTCAAAGAATTATTTTGAATTTCAATAAACGTTTTTTAAAAAACATATTATAATATTCCGATCTACCTCGGTAGTTAACTCTTCAAAATTCATGCGGATATATAGTCACAAAGATTCAGATGCATTCCTGTTTAAATACATACCTTCGATCATTCGTGAACATTTTTACATATTTGGGAACATTTTTAAAAATCGTGAACATTTTTTAAGCATTTTCTTTTGAATCGGCGAACAATTCTAGAATAGATGAATATTTTTTTTAGAAATTGGTGGATTTTTTTTGAAATTCATGAACTTTTTTTGAAATGCATGGACATATTTTTAATCAGCAAACATTTTATGAATCAATACGCTTTTTTAAATTTTTAGGACATTTTTTAAAATTCATGAACATTTTTTGAATCAGCAAACATTTTGTTCAATTTCATTAACAACTTTTAATACACGGACTTTTTTTAAAAATCATGGACTTTTTTTGATTTTACGAATATTTTTCTGAAAATTGTAAACATTTTTTGATATGCGAACATTTTTAGAAAAATCCCGAGCATTTTTTGAATTCACAAACATTTTATGTTTTCTTGAACATTTTATTTCAAAATTCTCAGTTTTTTTAAATGTCAGAAGTTTTTTGAAGTCCCAAATTATTTAAAGTAGAAAAAAACAAAAAGGAAAATAAAAATAAAAATTAAAAACAAAATTAAAAAAGCAGGCCGCCCGCACATGGGCCGGCCCAAACGGGCGCGCTGCGTCTTCTCCGGCGTGCAGAGCGCAGTATAGGAGGCCCCTACTGCATGGGCCGGCCCAGTCGGTCGATTCCCTGCAAAACGTTATTTGTCACTAATACGTGGCATTGGTCGAAATCACTAATTAAGGAGCACTCCTTCCAAAGATCACTCCCACCTTCCCAGGTTGCGACAAGTGACGCACTGCATGCGCGCCACTTGTCGCAACCTGTGAGTTTTCTCTTTTTTCGTAGATCCATTTATTCAAAACGTTTTATCTCCTAAACCGTGCGTCCAAATCTCGAACAGTTTTCACCGTTGGATTTCTCGCGTCGAGATCTTCAAAATTAGATCCCATGTTGATAGGTTTTGACGAACTTTTTTTTCACGAAAAAAACCGGACAAAAAAAACCGAACCGGAAGCACTTTTTTTTCCCTTTACGAAAGAACCGCGCCTCTCACGGAAGAAACTATGCCTCTCGCGGAAGCAAAACCGCGCCTCTCACGGAAGAAAAAAACAGAAAACGTGTTTTTTTCGTTTTCGAGAGGCACGGCTGTGCCTCTCGCGAAAGCAAAACCGTGCATCTCGCGGAAGCAAAACCGTGTCTCTCGCGGAAGAAAAAAAACAGAAAACACGTTTTTTTTTCCGTTTCCGAGAGGCACGGCCGTGCCTCTTGCGAAAGCAAGACCGTGCCTTTTGCGGAAGCAAAACCGTGCCTCTTGCAGAAGAAAAAAAAAAGAAAACACATTAAGCAAGACCGTGCCTCTCACGGGAGAAAAAAAACCGCGTTTTTTCGCGCAAAAAAAAAAATTCCCAAAAAAAAATTTGGTCCGAAAGCTAAAGAAGACCGGTGGAAAACCAAAAGGCCAAAAAAAGGGGAAAACCGTTTAAAAAGCCAAAAACGCGTGTGGAAAAATAAAAAAACAAAATCCGGAGGGAGCACCCAGAGCGCGACACGTGGCGGCGGCTGAGAGCGCGCCAAGTGGCGCTCTCAGCCCACCCCAAGTGATCGTTGAGAGGCTCCGAAGGAGCGCTCCTTAGTTAGTTGCTCTCGGCATTGGTGGGTAATATTTTGCAACTTTGGAGGCAATTTTAGTGACGTACCGCCAGAAGCAATAGCCCATTTATTATTATTAGGTATATAGATTAGATATAGATTTTGCTAATATATAACTGACTGCATATATCATGTGACACGAATTAACAATCTTCAAATGTCCCTAAAAAACAATCTTCAAATGATCAAATCATAAAAAAAACAAGTTGTAGGCGTGGAAGTAGCACCGGATAATTTGGAATACCCGATGTTTGTATTCGGGAAAATACCGGTATAGCAAGTTGACATCATTATCCGAACAAAAATATAACTTGATGTGAAAAATATCTGAATTTATCTTATAAATACAAATATGATAGAGAATTTAAAAAATGTAGATTCGAAATTGGATATATTCATATTTCAAGAAAAAATACGCCTACAAATTTAAGCAATTCTAGCCCCAAATCTCAATTATACAACATAAAAGTCTAAAAAGTGGCCAAACTTCACTTTTGTATTTGTATGATTACACTTGGAAATTATTATGCAAATTGTTGGTTAGGTTCCTTTGTAGCAAAACCTACCCACCTCGGGTTTAAATCCGTTTGATCGACGGTTATTTCCTGACGGAGGGAGTAGTATTTATTCATCTATTTATTTATTATTGACTTATCATATGTTACGAGTAGATAATATTGTGTCACACAGTTGCTAACTTAGTTTTGCACCTATTACATCACTAAATTTTAAGATCCATATATGCTCTGAATTGAGTAACATCTGATCCATATCCGTATTCAAGTAGCATCCGCTCCATATATCGCATTCGTATGTGTTACAGCAAAAACATGACGACAAAAATGGTACTGTATCTGTATCCTCTTAGGCTGAGGACTTGTCGCCGCCAAAGGCATTCTCTAGAACACCGGTGGCCTCAAGGTGGCTAACATCTCCACACATCTTGACAATGCAGCGGCCAGTGTCACCAGAAACGAGCACGACAGTAACCGACGTGTTGTGTATTTTACCGCGAAGCGGCGTGGGACTGGCGTGCCTGTAGAGCTCTCTGATGGTTCCACCATGAGAGACTAGGATAACACGCTCCCCTGTAAGTTAATGAGAAAAACAAGATCAGAAATGCACAGGAGGTCATAGCCAAGTAAGCAAATCTCATGCATAACAGGTAGTTTTTGTCAGAAATATTTCTCTTTAACGGTTATTTGAAGTTTTAAACATTAACACAGTATCTCCTCTACAGCCCACAAGAACCAAAGGATGCCAATAAGCCAACCCCTTCTTTGAATAGCATTCCTTTTGATAGGTAGTGAGCAAACTCTCAGGGTTTTCTTTTTCGAGAATGAAATATATATTTTATCCAGATTGTCAAGTTTACAAAATAATAGTCTGATTTAATACCAGTTATATGTCAAAGAAAAAAATGAAGCTCGCAGTTTTGTTTTGTTTTGCTTTTTGCAGGGAAAAGTCTGAAGCCCGGAGTTTACCTCTATGTTTCTCGACTATTTTATACAGGCACGAGACACATCGCTCGGATAGTTGATCAAGACTCTCTCCTCCACCCTGAAAGGACAAGCCCCAAAAAATTCAGAACAACAAATCTTTCAAAGCAAGCTAACGCATGCGGCTGATACAAGCATACGGCTGGTTAGAGAAAAGCTGTATGAGCATCCTGTATGATAATAATCGACCTAGAATACAAAACCGTCTTTCATGTACAAACCTATATGAACCTGTTGTCTGTGCAAGTTCATAAGAAACGACAGTTTGATATGGCAGAGCTGTTTGTCTGTTAAGTTGCCCTCAGAAACAGCTGCAAGTCTACAGCAGGGTACCAAAACAGTGACTTGCATTAATACCTCATTATTAGGATTTCAGGAGCACGTCATATTAAGTGAACAATGTTCTTGCCACTGGAAGATGAATCCATGTTCAACATGTTCAAGCCTACAAAATGGTTGACTATATGTAGGCCATTGAATGTAGTGTCGATGCATATCTACTTGTGACATCTTTAAGAACAACCAACCATGTATTTGCAATATTTCCAAGTACAGCATTCTCCACTGGTCAGTGAACTAATATCAACTTTCAGCTCAAAAAAATAAAATCAACTGATAAACATTTTCGCAAAAGTAGATAAATGTGAATGCTTACAGGAATTTGCTGGTTTCTCTTGTGGGACATAAAAGCTTTGTAAGCCTCTGGCTTTTCTTTGACAGCATCTTGAAGCGTCAGGCCCTGCACATCTCCTATGTGTCTTTCTCTAAGTGCAGGATCAAACACAACCTATTATGCAAATTGTTTGCTCATTAATATTATATCAAGCAATTTGTCAAGATGTGTGGAGATGCAGAGCCTGCTCAAATTACGTGGCAGCAACGTGGTATATGCTTGAGATATTTGAATAACAGAAAGGGTCAACGTGAATGAACAAACATTTGGTAAATTGCAGAATTTTGCTATTGTTCTTGCAGTCTCTGCCGCCCGCTTCAAATCCGACGAGTATATGGCAGCTGGTTTGGCTTCTTTAGACAGCCGATAAGCAACCTGGGCATTAGAGTCAAACAAGTTCCACATAAAAAATGCTACTCCAGATGTCTTGTAGTAATATAAGTAAGCCATACAATACCGCAACAGCTTGCTGCCTCCCAATCTCATTCAGCTCTGCATCCAAGTGCCCCTAACACAGGAGTAGGATAGCATATCAGATCAATAGAGGGTTGGGTAATGTGCAAATACGCACCAGAGTTGAAAATCATACCATGCCATTAAATTTATTGCTCCTACCTATTTATTCAGATTATAAAATCAGATAAGGGAAATTGGCCCTAGGACACTATTATTTGTTGGCATTTGCTCACACTCACTACAAAACTACTAATTGGCTCAGTACCATCACAAATTCATGGTCATTTGCAAGAGAACGCTGGAAATATTAAATTACTATAGCTTGCCTAATTGAGAGAAGGCCAATCTGTGTTTGTAGCTACCAGGAGCAACAGAACATAAATTTTGACATTCTCTCCTTATTCAGGTACAAGTATGATGTATAGGTGAAATGACAATAGCAGTGGTATAACATTACTGTTTGTCATCTCTTAAGTTGCTTTTGCAATGGATGACCGCCCCTGGCCCATGGGCAATGGCCAATGGGCACCTCCAAGAGCAGAAGCAAGATAAATAATTCTAAGGAGGCACACAACTAGAATATCAGATAATGCAACGAAGATACGAAGTGAAGATATGTAAATATTGTAGTCTTCTGTAAGTAGCGTGAGAAAACATGCATTACCTCAAAAGTCCTTCGTTTCATTACATGACAAACTAATTGAGGACGTGAAAGGAAAATTCCTCTTGCTATAGGTGGCCTAGAAATCAGTTGCACATTACATGACAAACTAATTGAGGACGTGAAAGGAAAAATCCTCTTGCTATATGTGGCTTAGAAATCAGCTGCTAGCAACGGAAGCGACATAGTGGTTGTCAATATTGCAATGAATCAAGCAAAAAAAGCAATTGAAGGAAAACTGGCTAAGCTGATTCCTGAGTTGCTTTGTAAATTGCTACATCAGATGCCTATAATATATCGAAGTTCACATGTTGACATCAGTACATCACACGTGAATAATCTCTACTAAATAGTCCTCTTCAAGACAGTCTCCCACATATTTAGCCAGTAAACTTTTTCTACAACAAGACGTAAAAGATATTCTCATAGGTAGTTACACAATAGGTGCCTATATAAACGGAATACTTGTAAATCTCCCAGATTGTTCTGCAACGAACCTTGGCCAGGCTGTTCGGCCTCTATATACATGGCGACCCGAGACAAAGGGTGCATCACCTTCCCATCTATTCTTTCATGGTATATAGAACCAGTCCTCAAATAGACATCCATGGCGTCCTCAAGCTCCACCATCTCTATTTCCCCTGCGTCCATGGTGTCACCGAGAAGCTCTCTAAGGGCAATGACCTCATCTGGCGCGCTCAAACCCTCTCCCATGTGAGGGGCGCTCACATGGAGGGGTTCCTCGATGGATCAGGAGATTGACACGATCGCGACGGACAGGAAGACAATAGAGAAACGCGCCAACCCTGAATAGGAGGTTTGGGTTGCAGCTGGTCAGCAGGTGTACTCGTTCCTGTTCACCTCCCTGCCAAGGGAAATTTCTATGCAGGTTATTTCCTACACCATGGCGGCGACATGATCCAGGACAAGTTCGCGTCACAGAACCGCAAGCGTACGGTGAACATCCGGATGGCACTCGCGAACACCCAGAAGGGCAACTCGAGCATCGTTGAGTCCATCGGCAAGCTCAGGGTGCTCTCTAGTGTGATGGAGGCCGCCGGTAAGAAATTGGATGATGACATTGTCTCCCACATCCTCAGTAGCCTAGCCGAGGACTTTGATCAGGTATCTCGGCGATGTGCTCGCGTGTCGAGCTTGTATCGGTGAGCGAGCTCTACGGCCAGCTCGTCAGTTTTGAGACGTGCATGTTCATCCGTGTCGGAGGTTCACTGACGGTGTTACGGCCCAGGGGTGCCTCACCTTGCTGGTAGTCGGCCCAAGGACCACTAGGTCGGTTTCCACCCTGGGCCATCATGCCGGCCCATGGGCTCTGTAGGAGGATTCTGAAAGCCTTGCCGTACAAGACAAGGAAGCCGAATACGTGGAGGACTCCACTCCACCGACGCAGCCAACCAGGTTCTATATAAGCGAGGGCCGAGCTAGTTGGTAGACACATTAGGTTACATTGAGGTCAATCCCTCGATTGTACCTTGTACTCTGTACACCCCATCGCAATACAACACGATCAAGAGTAGGGTATTACCTCTATCGTGAGGGCTTGAACCTGGGTAAATTTGGTCTCATGTTTCCCCTCCGATCTATTCGCCTAGCCGGGATACCCTATCGAGGGACCTGCCGGATTCTACTCCGACAGTGGTGGCCCATACAAGTCCCGGGTGGTGAACCCAGAGATCAAATGGGATCATCAGTTGACGCCGACAAGATCCACGCGTCGGGTCAGATCTTCGTTTTCGGCGCCATGTGCTATGTCGCCGACTCAACCGGCCAGGTTGGCCAAGTCAAGACCTACGCTCCAGGCCGGATCGTTCACTTCGGCAATCAGGATTACGTCGTGGACCCATGCGGCAAGCTTGTCCTCCAAGGTCTGGTGTCATGTCAGGCCCAAGAGCAACAGGATGAAATTTTCGACCCACCCACCACCCACTTCATCGCTAATGCCAAAGACCTCACCGCCATCGTCGAGGAGCTAGATGACCTCGACGAGGAGATGGGTGACTCAGCCAATAGTCACCCGCCAACCGCGGCACCTCTCCGACCATGGAAGGCGACCTTGATCCAGGCCTGCTACATGGTAGGCACGTTGGATCCGAACCAGGAGGAAAGCGGCGAGGCGAAAGAAATCAATGATGATGACATCGAAGCGATTGACGAGCCCATCCTAGACAACGAGGCCCAAGAGATAGTCCGGGTGAAATCTTGGCGACCCTCAACAAAGTTAGCAAGGAAAAGAGACACTTGGAGAGAAGGGCAGCCGAGTTGCAGAGGTCCGAGGAGCAGTTCTAGTCTCGCCAGAAAAGTCGAAAGACCATGCCGATGGCAGATACAACCGCCCTAGCTCTCCCAAGCAGAAGGATGACTCAAGCACTCGAGAACGCCGTAGATCCAGGCCTAGAGTCCTATCGCACGTCGGCAAAGAATATGCAGGCAGCGGCAGGGGCCCTCATTAATGTGAGGTTCCCCAACGGACATCCGGATAAGGAGATATTTGAGCTAGGGATGGAGCATCTCAAGACAACAGTTGTCATACAAGATAATTATGCCATGTCCAAGAGCCACGCCGGGATGTCCGGTGACTTGGTCAGCACGGCCTTCCGGCGGAGCCACGGGTCAGACAACCGTGATCGGGAGCCCCGCAGGCCAAGCACCTATGACGCAGCTCCCCGTCAGTGATATCAGTCAAGCAGCAACAACAACCAGCCTCAGGCGAATCAGGGGACGATCCCGCGACTCGGCATAGCACACGGCCACCCCCGAGAGCCTAGTAGCACGCACATCGGCTGTGTCAGAATACTCGAGATCCAAATCAACCAGCTTTCAATGAGCGTGACCACACAGCTAGCTTGGACGACGCGCGACACACAATCAACGCCATCCGCACATCAGTCGTTCATCCCACAGCGATACATACGGCGTGCTTCATCGACGAGATCGTCCGCTACAAGTTCCCACCCAGTTTCAAGATAAACATGGTGGACAAGTATAACGGAAGCCAGGAACCCGAGATATGGGTGACAGATTACCTCCTCGCCGTCCAGGTGGCTAATGGCGATGATTGGCACGCCGTCAACATTTACCGCTTATGCTAAAGGGGTCAGCCCGAGACTAGTTAAATACCCTAGCGCCGAAGTCAATCTCCTGTTGGGACGACTTGCAAGCTAAATTTATCGCCAATTTCAAGGGTACATATGTCGGATGGTTGCTCTGATCGGGTCCAGGACAAGGGTACATATGTCGATTAGTGAATCAAGTGCTCCTTTAGAGCTTATATTTTTCGATGTTTGGGCCCTTGCACTCGAGTTTATTGGATGAAAGAAATATTATGCTATTGATGATTATATAGCAAGTTCACATGGATTTATCTGATCAGACAAAAATCTGAAGTCTTCGAAAAATTTCAACGATTTCCAAGCTCTCATTGAACGACAATTTAGCAAGAAAATTCTTGTTCTTCAATATGATTGGGGAGGACCGAACCTGACATGGGAGGAGTCCGTAAAGAGAAATCTGAAGGACTGGAGTATCACCAGAGAACTAGCCATGGACAGGGGTGCGTGGAAGCTTGCTAACCATGTGCCAGAGCCACGAGTTGCTTGCGAGATCTTATGGGTTTCACCTCTAGCCTACCCCAACTTGTTTGGGACTAAAGGCTTTGTTGTTGCAATCTGATTGGGGAGGAGAGTATGAAAAACTCAAACTTCTTTTTTACTAAAATTGGCATCTCCCATCATGTCCACACACGGGTGTTCGACTTGTCGAGATTGGTGGTGATGTGGAATGTGGCTCCCATGTCCACTTACCAATTCATGTCAACACCGTGCAATGTTGTGGCTACCCCCGTGTTCCTTTCTTATCCACCGCAGGAGGAACCGTACCTCTTCCAACACTTCCATGTCGGGTGGCCCTACTTGCGACAGATTTGTTGCTGAACTTTTGAGATGGTGTAGTTGTTGGTGTAGCCTTGGCCCTTGCTATTCTTCCTTTGGGTGATCACCGCCTCCGGAGTTGTCGTGGGAGCACACGAAGTTGTTGTTAAAGTTATCGTGATTGTTGTTGCTGCCATTACCACCGCTGTTGGTGCAATACACCGGGAGTGTCCTCCCGGAAGGGAGCCAGCAGCAGGCCTGCCTCGGGGCCCATGAAGCTTGGTGAAGGTCCAACTACAAGAGGGGATCCCGTAAGCCCGTACGCGCTGCTATGAATCATCTTGGCGTGCAAGCCAAGATGGGGGCGGCTTAGATCATATCGATCTCCTATAAAGCCCTAGCCTCCGTCATCTATATAAGGTGGAGGCTGGGGGTAGTCATTCCCATCTACTCTGGTAGAACCATACTCTCGGTAATCTCATACTTCATTCTCCATTGTAATCCTTGCACGAGGTACTCCACCTTGAATACAAACCAAAAGCAGGACGTAGGGTGTTACTCCTTCCCGGAGGACCGAACCTGGGTAACTTCCTCGTGTGATCTCCAATTTGGTAGTTCCGGCCCGTTCGTCACCCTACCGAGGATACTGACCGGTTTATGTACCATCAGTTAGCACGCCAGGCAGGGCTATGTTGGCCAAAGACCGAATCCAGACCGGATCTCCCCTCGCTTCCGGCGGCCTCCCGCCAGGAGAGAGCCTCACCCTTGGCTCCTTCACCGCCTATGAGGCAGGCCGGGACGACATCATCTCACCGGCCTCGACGACGAACGCCAGCGTGCTGAAGAAGACGGTGCGGGCGAGGGAGGCCGGTGGGTTGATGTCGTCCCGGCCTGCCCCGTAGGTAGTGAAGATGAAGGAGCCAAGGGTGAGGCTCTCCCGGCAGGAGGCCGCCGGAAGCGAGGGGAGATCCGGTCTGGATGCGGTCTTTGGCCAACGTAGCCCCTGCCTGGCGCGCCAACTGACAGTACATCACACAAGGAAGTTACCCAGGTTCGGGCCTCTGAGAAGGAGTAACACCCTACGTCCTGCTTTTGGTTTGTATACCTCGTGCGAGGAGTACCATGGAGGATGAAGTATGAGACTACCAAGAGTATGGTTCTACCAGAGTAGATGGGAATGACTACCCCTAGCCCCCACCTTATATAGATAACGGGGGCTAGGGATTTACAGGAGAACGATTTGATCTAAGCCACCACCATCTTGGCTTGCACGCCAAGATGATCCATAGTAGCGCGTACGGGCTTCCGGGATCCCCTCTTGTAGATGGGAATGACTGCCCCTAGCCCCCACCTTATATAGATAACAGGGGCTAGGGTTTTACAGGAGATCGATCTGATCGAAGCTGCCGCCATCTTGGCTTACACGCCAAGATGATCCATAGCAGCGCGTACGGGCTTCCAGGATCCCCTCTTGTAGTTGGACCTTCACCAAGCTTCATGGGCCCCGAGGTACGCCTGCTGTCGGGCTCCCTTCCGAGAGGCCACCCCTGGTGTATTGCACCATTAGGGTGATCACCGCCTCCGGAGTTGCCGTGGGAGCCGACGGAGCTGTTGTTAACGCTGTCGTGGTTGTTGTTACCATTACCACTGTTGCGTGCTTGTGGTGGTCCTCCACGCTTGTGGTTTGGCAGGCCGCCGTGGGTGGCAGCATTTGCAGAGGACTGCGACCCTCCGCCACGCATGGATATGGCATCTCAAAACTAACAAATTGGTCGTAGAGCTTGCTGACCGATACAGGCTCGACAAGCAAGCACATCGCCGGGACTACCAAATCAAATCCGCGTTTAGGCTGTTGAGGATGTGGGAGACAACGTCCTCATCATCCAATTTCTTGTCGGCCACGTGATGCTGCAAGTCGAATGCTCGACATGCAAGGCCGGTCGTTGTTTCATTTTCAGACATGCGCCGCTGCAAGGTCAATTGTCCCTATTGCAAGCTGGAATCGCGATGCTGAAATGCCTAGCTGGTGATGCTGAAAACCGAGACGTGTGACGTTGCAAGGGGGGCAACTATTGTTGCAAAAGACAGAATAGTGACGTTGCAAGGCCAGACCAGCGATGCTGCAGGTCGAGACACATGACGGTGCAAAACGGTGCCGTTGATGCTGCAAAGCCAAAATCATGGCGTTGCAAGGCCGGACCGGCGATGCTGCAAGTCAAGACGCACAACGCTGCAAGGCGGGACCACCGCTGCTGCAAGGTGAAATTGTGACGTTGCAAAGCTGAACTAGCGGTGCTACAAGCCGAATCGCGGGATGCTGCAAAGATGGACCAGCAATGCTGCAATAGAGAGCGCGCACCGCTACAAGAATGGACGATGCTGCTGCAGCACAGACGGAATTGTGACGCTAGGAAGCCATGATGGCGATGTTGTAAGCCAAAATCATGACGCTTGAGGGGGGAAATCATGCTTGCTAGTGACCAAACTTGGAAGAGCATGCCCAACACGGGTGCTAGGAGAGGGAGTTGGGAGTAATATCATAGCCAATGGGTAGTTGGGCCAACCAATCCTAGCGTCAGGCCTGGCATCAACGCAAAAAGTGGTGTCGAGCACTTTTTTCGCACAAGTTAAAATATTGTGCAGGGCCTCATTTTTTTCGACCGAACGCATGTAATTAGGGCTCAATCAAGAAATAGAGTGTTTCGGTGATTTTATTATTATACGATATTTATTTTGTTCTCTCTCATCGTCTATGTAAGCGTCTAGAGTTGGACATGCTCTAAATTTACAAGAAATGGCCAAGAGCTCAATGGCATGCTCGTAGAGACAAAGAAAAACTCTGTTCCATCCTATGCAAGCTTAGACAAGGTAGCTTTTCGTGTGTAGTTTTCATGTTGCGAAGGGGCACCCATATAGAACCGGGTTCCAGGCCAAAGAGGGAAAAAAAGTCAAAAATTGTACGGATGCATGCAACTGAGCAGGACTGTGTAACGGAAGAAAGAACGCGGCATATATAAGCAGCATCCTGGCCTTCAGAAGGGGATTGATCCAACGTTCCACAAGCCGGCTGATCCGCGGGCCGGATCAGCCGGCTGACGGCTAGCGCTCGCCTCTCTTTTAACACTACATAGTACCAAGCTCCAAATCCAGTGAACAAAAATGGGAGTATTCAGCAATTGTGATCACCTGTATGATGCGCGAGGCGTTCCAGGAAGTCTCGCCATGCCGCACCACCACAACCTCGGTGAACTCGCCATCCTTGCCCTCGATTGTGGAAGAGGAAGACATCCCTAAAGCTGTAGCGAAGAGATTCTGCCACCTAAACAAATTAAAGATCATACATTAGCGGTTCGGCATACAAGGTAAGACTGAAAATCCAATTCAGCCAAAGGTATTTGCCAGAAAGGGGACACAGGATTACACTATCAATCGATATGGCACCAACTGCAAAATCAACAACATTCCATACAGCACAGGTGTGGTCAGTATAAATGAAAGCAGATAGTGCCTAGAAATTACCAATGGTTCCGTGCAAACTACAGAAAGATGCAGTGCAGAAGCAAATCCACATGTGGCAATGGTCGTACTAGCAACTAGAACATGCAAAGGACATTTAACCATAAGTGCAACTCCCAAATTTCGATTAATCACCAGATATACATCTATCAACACTCGGACCACGATACTGAACTAATTAAGTACAAACTACTAGGCTAGTATACAAGCAGTCATGTCACCATCCTTGGGCAAATAGCCAAATGGATGTGAATTTATGATACCTAGCATTCACATGATTGGCCTCAGTTCACAATGAGAAGGAAGCAATGCTCAGGATGGCAAATCAACAGGTATCTAAAACTGAAAAGCAATGCTCAGGATGATACCTACTTATCTATTTGCCTTCAGGTATTATTAGGTCACCAACAAAATAATCAACAATGGGCCATGACAATCACTACAAATACTGGCATAGTTTTCCCTTTCTCTTCCTAAAAAATCAACTGCAAGCTGGAAACAAAACAGAGAAACAAGCGGCACAGAAGATTTTTAATCTAAATCTGAAGTCTAAACTCGTCTCGCTGAATCAGCCAGAAGTAGCAGCATAGGGCCCCAGGGCCATCCCGATCCATCGAGCACAAACGGATATGGCGAACCCAACTAACAGCGGAACTGAAGGAGAGATGACGGACGAGATTACTCACCTAGAGCAGGGAATTCGGCGCCGGCTGGGAGGAACCGAGCAGAGGAGGTTGCGGGCGAGGCGCTGCAGACCAGAGGCGGGCGACGCGGGGAAGCGGAGCGCGGGGAGAAGGCCCGGGTCGGCGAGCGCGGCGCGCGCCGCCGCTGTTGCTGGGGCGCCGCCCTGCTCCAGTGCCGTGGAGCGACCGCGCTAGGCAATGGGGCGCTGGGCCGACGTGTTGGCGATGAAGCGAGAGAGCTGGCTGCCTAATGGATCGATTCGACGGTCCCTGGTAACTTGGGTTTGAGCCAGGCCGAGCAACTTGACGCGCCCTTTGAGTTTTCTTTTTCCTTTTTTATGGCCAAAGCCCAAAGGCCACCCCATATCCAGCCCTTTTGCTTTCCTTCATCTCGAGTTTTTTTTTTCTCAGGTTTTCTTTTAACACGGTTCAGACGCAGATGCTCATATATACGCACATACACTCATCCCTATGAACGCACGCATGCACAGCCTATCCCTATGAGCATCTCCAAGAGACTTAGCCGATACATCATCTTGAGATTGACGTAGTCACACAGGCCTCTCCGTAGTTGACGGGAACGTCTTCTCCCACCAAACGAACATCATCGGTAAGCCTGAAATGAATCTAGAAAAATGCAAGCATCGATGCCAAGTCTAGTAACTGAACCCTGGTGGGTTGGCTCCACCAGAAAGAATCTAACCATCTGAGCTATGCCAAGTTCGCTTTTCAAAAATGTATTGACAACATCAATATCGAGGTATCCTTGCATCTACAACCATCCGACATAGTTGTTCACATCAGGAAAAAGATTATGGGCAGTGCAGCCCGTTTGGTAGCTTGCGTTGCACCTAAATCTCAGCCTACACGACGTTTAAAGCACCTGCAGGCCTGGCTAAGTAGGAATGCTCGAATCGGACGTTTTTCCACAGCTAGGCCCAAGCAATGTAACTCGAGGCACGTGGGTGTCAGAGGTTGCACGCGAGGAGCCACGCTCGAGACGTCATGTTGCTTCCCAAAGCGTCGCCATAACTCCCCTCACCCTTCTCTCACCGCTTACTCTTCCACTCTCTCTCCACTCTCACATCGGCGGTGGCAAGCAAAAGATTTGGACGGCGAGCATCGGAGTGAAGATCTGGACGGCGACCGCCGGCGTCGATCACCGGCCTCACCACCTCTCACACAGGCGTTCGTCAATGGCGGTAAGCCCTCTGTCCCCGATGGAATCGTTCTATCATACTCGCATTCAATTTACGCATCGCGCACTAGGCATCCAATCTACCTCTCGGGCATCGATATGGCACTCGATTTAGGCATACCCAATTAGAGATTTGAGCGGTTTGAAGGGGATTGAGTAAGATTTTCACTAGGGGGGGGGGGGAATCGAGCTTACATCCATTGATCCATTCCAACAAGCTCGTGATGGGCCTAGGTGTTGGGAGCGGTGGTAGCCTCGAGGCTTGTAATCGTCGACCTCCAAGGGTAGTGTATGGCCGCCTGGCTCAGGTGCCCTGACCACTATCTCCACCGCTTCGGCATTGCTAGCGTCCTGAGGCTCAACCGGTTTGCCATTGGTAGCATCCACCATCTCCTAGTCCTCGTCCTCCCGAACGATGGTGGTCGGCGCCACCGCGAAGGTCGATTAGTCATGAGGGCCTATACTTGTCCATCTAACTCTCTGACATGGATCGGCCGACTCGTCCTCATCCACCGCCCACCGCAGTACTCCACTGACATAGCGCCTTGATACGTCCTAAACATTCTATAATTTTTTTATTCTCTCATGCTATTATCGTACCACTTTTAGATAGTTTGTATAGCAATTTGTATTATTTTTCTGGAGTAACCTATTAATTTAGTGCATTCTGGAGGTCTTTTCCAGCGTGCTACCGGGGGGGGGGGATCCATCACCGGAGCCATCTTCATCAACCTTGTTGCGACCATGGCCATGTGTGAGTAGTTTCCTTAGGACCTTGGATCCATATCACTAGCTAGATGGCATCCTCTCTCCCTTGTGATTCAATGCAAAGTTCCCGTGAGCTGCCTCACAAGATCAGAATCAATATGATGTAATTGTGTTGTGTTTGTTGGGATGTGATGAATTGTCACTTTATCATCAGATTGTTCATGAATTTTATTGAACCTCATATGGTTTTTTGCTGCATAATTAAGTAGTCATATATGCTTTCTGATCTATGTGTTATTCTTTGGCCAAGTTTAATGCGTAGATCTTCAGAGGAAGCTGTGACTGGTAGTGGGTTCAATCTTGTGGTGTTATATATCCCAGTGACAATAAGGCACAAGACACACATTGTATTGTTTCTACTAAGGATAAAACGATGGTTTCTTTACCACATTTGGATGATAGCTTTACCGTCTACATTATGTCATCATGCTTATTGCAATGCTATGTTTGTTATGAACCGAATACCTCGAGATGCATGCTCGATAGCGGTCTTTGGGTGGAGTATTAGTTGTAGATGCAGTTGGATTAACGGTATACATATCACAGACATAATGCCTATACGAGATTATGCCATGAATGGTCATAATCATAAATATAAATATTGCAATTTAATCGTTTTCCGACTATAATTTGTTCACCACAACACATTTATCTTGCTTGGAGAGATGCCTCTAGTGATGTTATGGCCCCAGGACTATTTTCCCATAATTGCAATTACCGTTATTATTTTACTTTCTTGGTGTACCATTTTATTTATTTCATCTATTTATCAATTCCTACCATATCATACAATTTACCCTTGTAACTAGCAGGACAAGAAGACTGGCAACTTGCTGAATCCTTGGGGACAAGTTTGTTTTGTGTGTTGTGTGCAGGTACTGATCATTAGTCATTCTAGAGATAATAACTACTGGTTTGATAAATCTTGGTTCTCAATCGAGGGAAATACTTATTGCTAGGTTACATCACCTTTACACTTGGGGGTTACCCAACTATCGGTACTAAAACTGGCTAATCTCGGGTAGGGGGTCCGAACTGTGGATCTAGGAATCAATGGGTAACAGGGAACGTGGAGACAACGATTTACCCAGGTTCGGGCCCTCTCGAAGAGGTAAAACCCTACGTCCTACTAGATTATATTGATGTGATTGTATGAAGGTTACAGAGTTGATCTACCTCGAGATCGGATGGACTAAACCCTAGGCAGTTATGATATGACGATCCTCTACAGACTAAACTCTCCGGTTTATATAGACACCAGAGGGACCTAGGGTTACATACGGTCGGTTACCATCAGAGGATAAACATGCCGGCTATGCTAATAATTACTTGGAGGAGACGCCAAGTCTTCGGTGATTTCCTTCTGGTGTACAGGGTCGCCCACTATCCGGCCTTCCTTCGACGAGTAAAGGGCGGCCCGCTAGCCCGGCCTACGAGAGATAGGCCGGCAGCCCGAGCACCCCCAAATCCGGGACACCCTCAGTAGCCCCCGAACTAGCCTCCAATGCCGAGGTTGAAAGTCTTCGGTAGCTCCATGCTCCAAGGGTCTTCGGCTTGGGTGGCGAGTTCCCTCCATTACCTGTGTTTGATTTAGCACTAGTTTGGCCACCAATAGCTCGGTTGCCGAAGTATCCTCCGATTGGCGAGGCCCCGTGGGGCCCGTCATACCGCTTTTCTTCGCCTAGAATTAAATGACGACCCTCGATTTCTACGCATCCACGGAATGCGAGTGGCCCGATGGGTTTTTACAAAAATGCCCCTCTTTTGGGGGGAGTCAATGCCCTTTTAATAGGCCAAGGGCGCGGAGGCTAACGCACCCCACCCCCTGCCATTATTCCTCACGTCCTTGCGAGGTCGTGACCAACAAACAATGGCGAGCGTCCCAGGCTCTTTCTCACGCCCTCACGGCCCCCATCAAGGTGATTGGGCGAGCTGCTCCATATCCCTCATGCGTTTACGCAGGCTCGAGACGCAGTGATATCTCCCTGCTTCAGATCTCGCATCCACCCGCCCCGGATTAACTTCCGCAGACGGGGAGGCCCTCGCAGAGAACTTTCCTTCCCCTCACGGGGAGGAAAGGGTGTGCTTCGTGCCCTTCCTCTTGCGAGGCCTGGTTTTCCCCATTCATCCTTTCTTGAGGGGTCTACTAGAATTTTACGGGATCCAACTCCACCACCTTACCCCAGGGTCGATTCTTCATATATCAGGCTTCGTCGCTCTTTGCGAGATGTTCCTGGGCTGCGAGGCCCATTTTGAGTTGTGGAGGAAGTTCTTCTACCTCGTCCCCCGTACCCGAGGAGGGACAATCTACAAGGTTGGCGGGGCCGAAGTATGGTGCATCGCCGAGACCGGATACCCCATAGGGACTCTGAAGAAAGACGCCGAAGAGTGGACTTCGGAATGGTTTTATATCGAAGACGTCCCCCTATTTGATCCAGTTCGGAGGGGGCTGCCCGAATTCTCATTGGTCTCTCCGAAGAAGTGGTTCAACTGGCGCCCGAAGGGTTCTTCCCAAGAGGAAAGCGCCGAAGTAACTCGGCTGGCCGCTCAAGTGAGGTGGCTAGCCCACAACGGGCTAACCGTCATTGACGTGATGGCCGCAGCCATTGCTCGGTGCGTCCAACCTCTTCAACAGAGAATACACCCGCTTTGGTGCTACAACGGGGAAGATGATGCAACCCGGTACACACGGATGGGACATGCCGATCAGGCGGCGATGGCAGCCATACTGGCCGATCTCTTCAAGGGAGAAGAGCAAGAATTTGCTCAGTTAAGGCCCAAGGAAGGCTTCTCGAGCTATAAACCCATTGAAATGGTGAGTCCGACCACGTTTTATAGTTCGGAAGGCACCCCAAATTTTTCTTAACCAGATTTCTATCCTGTCCGAACAGAACTGGAGGCGCTGGATCGAGACAGTGAGCTGTCCTGCTCCTCAACCGGAGGATCACTCTTGTGACGATGATCCTGGGTTCCATGATGACCCTGAAACATCAATTGATTTCGAGGAGGGGGTCTTCTACCAGGAGAGCCTTGATGGTTCTAAGGTGGCCCTTTTGGCCGATCATCCCGGGGCGCTTCCCTCCTCCGCTGTAAGTGGCCAACGGGCTTCTTCTCGAAAGAAACATTCAGCCGCGTCTACTCCGAATACACTGACACCTACTCCCAAGGGCCGCCGTACGACGCGTCAGACAGCCGCAAGAGCGGCCCCAACGACGAGCGGTCGTGGGGTGACCAGACGCGCGGCCCCAACGGGAGCTACATCGTCCGCGCCCCGCCCGAAGAGGTAACGCAGCCGCTGTACTGTCATAGCCTCTATCTTCGACATCCACCGAGTATGCCAATAATTCTCTCCACGGTGTCCTATAGACGATATGTAGAACCGCCCTCGGCTGAGGAAGTTGAAGAGGTGCCGAGGGGTGACTCAAACCCGAGGTCGCCAGCTGTAACCGGAGTTACTCCGGGGGTCCCTACCGAGGACAAACATCCCGAGGACTCAGGAGGTGTCTCGGTCACTAACTCCGAGGTTGAAAGTGTGATGAATCATCGGCGGCATAAGGCGTCACTTCGGCACTCCGCGTTTTCCGATCAGGAGTTTAATGCTCTTAGTTCGGTAGATGCGTACCTCGGCGCTGCCCGAACGGGACTTGAAGGGGCAGTGAAGCTCATGTCTACAAATGTGCAGGTACAGTATTGGTTTTAACAACTAGTATCTAACCCAGTAGCCCCCGAGCCTTAATTTGGGCGGGTCGGCCGAGTTAAGGGTCTGATATGTATGATGCCATGCTATTCTGCAGACTGTTCGGGAGCAAAACAAAAAGCTGTCCGAGGACCTCAAGCTGGCGCAAACAGAGTTAGAATCTGTGAAAGCCGAGGTAGAGGGGGTGAAGAAATTCACCAGAGAGGCACATGGTAAGGGCCAAACTTAAATTTGTTTGTGAGGAAAATTTGATGGAACACCTCGGCTAATGAAAGATAATTCCATAGCAGCCGAGTCGATAAATCAGCTGCAGAAGGATCTGGATACTGCCAGGGAAGCTCAAAGGTATGCGGAGTCACAACAAGAGGCCGGCTATCGAGTGTGAAAGAACATGCGGTGCCCCCATGTTTGGTTTTGGTAATTGATGACAATTCCTATGGACTAATGGTTGCCTTGAGTTATATTCGAAGGGTTTGTCCATGGGCTTTTCTTGAAGTCCATTTGTTGGTTTTAAGGAGATTACGTGATGACCAAGGTGCTATTCAAGGAATTATCTAAAGATTGGTCATGTGAGTGGTTGATCAAGACTAAGTCAAAGAGTGAATCAAGTTGATCAACACACAAAGTGTAGAAGATGTACCGAGAGGGATCAAGTGATCTCATGGTATGGTAAGCATTGTCCATTACGCTTTGTGTACTAACCCATGGTCTACGTGAGAGTTCTATGTGGGGTTAGGTATGTTTCCATGGGTTTGCGTCAAGAGGAAGATCTCATTCAACCCATGGAGGATGACATCAAGTGGTGATCGTCATCAAGATTGCGGTGTGCAAGTTCAAGCGGAGCATCACTAAGAGATCACATGCTTGAAGCTTGCCGTCCATTGTGGTGACAATGGACTTGTGAAGATGTGCCGAAGAGTGGCTCACCCATAGTGGAGTATGGGGGAGCAATCAACTAGTCTTCATCGAGCCAACACAATCAAGAAAGGTGGTTCAACTTGAGGAAGTCAAGATCGTCATCATCTAGCTCAAGTGGACTATGTGCAAGGCAAAGGTTTGCCCTTGATAGGTTTTCTATTTTACCGGTCTCATGGTGGTAGTTGGGAGACTGGGTTATAGGATTGATTGCCGTACTATCAAGGGGGGCTCTCAAGTGAGTAGCTTGATCGTATCGTTCGTAGAGAGCTCAAACCATTGCATTCTTGCATCATCTTTCTTGGTTCTTATTTGGTGTTTATCTTTATGAGTTTTTGAGCTTATGGTCATCTTCATGACAAGCTCGAGTTCATCGAAAACGGAGTTCATATATGCATCTTCTATGATGTTTTCGATGTTGGAGTTTATGTCGGTTCTTCATTCATAGAGGTTTCACATCTCTATATCATAGGCATATCTTTACTGCCACTTCTTACTATATCCATTTGCTGCTGGATAGTACTCGCCGTCGTCTATCCAACAAGCTTGAGTTTGCTCAATTCGGAGCTCATTTGCAGAAGTTGTGGCAGTTCAGGTTTTATTGTATCCTCTGTTCTCTGAGGCAGTGTTTTTGTTTGTACCGAGCGGTTGTACCACTTGTAAAAGCGGTTGTACCGCTTGACCGGTTGTTCCGGCCCAGCACCGCTCCACTACCGGACTCCCTTCTGTATTGGAGCTGTGGCTGGGTGGTGGTGGCCCGGTAGTTCCCGGACGGCTAAGGCGAACCGGTACTACCGGTGTCTGGAGCGGTTGTATCGCTCCGGACTTAGCCACCACAGGAGCACTGGTCTGGCGGTTGCACCGGCACAACCACCGCCCCAACCACCGCTATGGGGTGAACTCCTTCTGTATGAGAGGCGGTTGTTGGGCGGTGGTGGAGCGGTAGTTCCTGGTTGGCTCCGGCCGACCGGTACTACCGGTGGCTCCACCGGTTGTACCGCCTGGGGCACTTCTGCAGTGTGAACCCATGAATACCGGTGGTTCAAGCAGTTGTACCGCTGCAGTGCAAAAACGGCTGTAACGGTTGGATTCGGGATGTCCTATAAAAGGGGGTCTTCTTCCCCATTGAACCTTATCCTTCTAGCTCGTGTTTGCCCCCCATTGTTGACCTTCTTCGAGCTTGCTATCTCTCAATCCCTCCAATGATTCTTGCTAGTTCTTGAGGGAAAAGAGAGAGGAGATCTAGATCTACGTTTCCACCAATCACTTTCTCCTCTATGTGAGGGGAACCCCTTGGATCTAGATCTTGGAGTTCTTGGTGTTCTCCTTGTTCTTCCTCTCATATTCCTCCATAGCTTTTGTTGCTTTGGTGGGATTTGGGAGTGAGGGACTTGACCACTTCGTGTGTTCTTGCCATTGCATTAGTTGCATCGGTTTGAGTTCTCCACGGTGATACGTGGTGGTGAAAAGTTGAGAAGCTTATTACTCTTGGGTGCTTGGTACCCTAGAGCTTGTTCCTCTTGGGTGCTTGGGCGCCCTAGACGGTTGGTGGTGCTTCGGAGCTCAATCATTGTGGTGTAAAGCTCCGGGCAAGCGTCGGGGTCTCCAATTAGGTTGTGGAGATTTCCCCGAGCAATTTGACGGGTACCGGTGACCGCCCCCAAGGGTTGCCAAAGTGTACGGGTTCGGTGACCACCCCCAAGGGTTGCCATTTGTACGGGTTCGGTGACTGCCCTCAAGGGTCCCTTAGTGGAATCACGGCATCTTGCATTGTGCGAGGGCTTGAGGAGATTACGGTGGCCCTAGTGGCTTCTTGGGGAGCATTGTGCCTCCACACCGCTCCAAACGGAGATTAGCATCCGCAAGGGTGTGAACTTCGGGATACATCGTCGTCTTCGCATGCCTCAGTTATCTCTTACCCGAGCCCTTTACTTATGCACTTTACTTTGTGATAGCCATAGTGTTTCATGCTATATATCTTGCTTTCACTTAGTTGTTTATCTTGCTTAGCATAAGTTGTTGGCGCACTTAGATGAGCCTAGTTGTTGTAGGTTTTGTGCTTGACAAATTAACGCTAGGTTTATTCCGCATTTGTTCAAGCCTAAACCGTAATTATTTTAAAGCGCCTATTCACCCCCCCTCTAGGCGACATCCACGATCTTTCAGAGTGCTTTCCCGAAGTCATGAGGAGAGGGATAAGCTCAAAGAGAAAAATCAACAACAGGCCCAAGAAATCAAGAACTTGAAAGCTCAGCTGGCCCTATCCTAGGAAGAGAGCCAGAAACTGAAAGCTGGCATGTTCGGTAAGTGCGTTCTAGCTTATCAGGTTATTGACTGCATGTCTGAGATGGTAAGGAGAACAACTCTCTCGTCTTATTGCAGTTCTTCTGACCGGACGCCCCGAGGAGGAGGCCAGCTCTTTCAGACAGGACCTGGTGAAGGAGCTCTCCGCTATACATGAGCGGGCCCGAAAAGCCATGAAGAGCATGTTCCGGGCACTGTGGCCTGGCGAGGTAGCCCCGGAAGGTATGGCCGAACTTGCGAATTGATTCAAAGGAGCTCGGCGCCGCTTTGAGTTATGGAAGATATCATCTTGTCGAGAAGGAGCACGAGAGGCTTGGGCGATGATCAAGACTCGCTTCACTAAGCTCGAACCGGAGCATTTAGCTAGGGTTGGGCCGGTAGGGCTAGATGGGCAGGAAGTGCCCGTGCATCTGGTATATGACCAGGTTATGCCCGCAGCTCGGCTGTCCCAAGCAAATTGTGCTCTGGAGACCATAATAGATGGTCTCGACCAAGATTAATATTTTGATTCGATGTATCTATGTACTTTACATCAAATAGTCTCAAACCCGTGCTGAAAACGTTATCTTAACCGGCCATCGGCTTCCGCCTCCTCGACCAGGGGCCGAGGAGTGTTTCCTACTATGTGATCCGACAATATCGGAAAACACTTCGGAGAACCAGGTAATCCGGCCACTTGGTGCAAACAGACAAAAACGCGCTCAGGGAGTTATGTTATATTACTGTTTAACGTAAGAAACATCTTCCGACGAAAATAGTTCCTCTATGGGTTCCTTTCTTCGGGTTACCACGTTAATCGTGGACGTATAACCGAATACCCGAAGAAGACGGGGATGGTTACTTCGGGAAAATAACCCCGGAATCTTGGCTATTGTGACCAATTATTTTCACTTCCCTCGTGGCCGACCAATTGTGTTCTTAAGAACGCTAGCTTTTGGCTTCACCCGTCTGAGGTACGTACCCGGGAAATCCGGACGTAACAATCACAGAGGTGCTCCCTTTACTCCCTAGCCGAACAATCGGGAACGTAGGGGGTAAACATAGGAGCGAGGCAACCCAGCTTGACCAAATCTTAAGTCAAATTGATGCATATAGTGGCTTTAGAACGATACAGGAAGGCTGCGAACACGTAAAAAGGAATGGTTGCGTAAATAAAATATGATTGGCTCCATAAAAGAAGCCCCCCAGGTAACAGCGTGTGGTACATTCAAAGATGTTTGCCGAAGAAAAACTTAACGTAGTTCGGCGTATCCGAACACAACCCGGGAAAGACTATTTACTAGAAAAAATGTAAATCCGAGAGGGATAAACCGAACAAGGTAAGGTCACGGAGTTAGCCGTAGAAGCGTCGTAGCCGAGCTACGTTCCATGGGTTTGGTTCGAGGCGGTCGTCCTTTGGGTCGCGGAGATGATATGCTCCGCCCGCGAGTACTTGGTCGATTATGAAGGGCCCCTCCCATTTGGGCGACAGCTTATGCTTCTGCTTCTTCGGGAGGCGCAGGACTAGATCGCCGACGTTGTAGGCCTTTGTCCGTACTTCCCTACTCTGATAACGTCTGGCCTGCTGCTGATAAAAAGCAGAACGAGCCCGAGCTATGTCGCGCTCGCCCTCCAGGGTGTCCAGGTCATCTTGCCGATCTAACTCGGCCTCTTTTTCTTCATACATACGCACCCGAGGGGCGTCGTGAATAAGGTCGCTGGGGAGGACGGCTTCTGCCCCATACACCATGAAGAACGGTGTGTAGCCCGTGGATCGATTAGGAGTGGTGCGCAGGCCCCACAATACGGAGTCAAGCTCCTCAACCCAGTGGCAGTCGGATTCTTTTAAAGATCGGACCAAACGGGGCTTGATGCCGCTCAAGATCAGTCCATTAGCTCTCTCGACCTGTCCATTAGACTGTGGGTGATATACCGAGGCATAGTCGAGCTTAATGCCTAAATTAGCGCACCAGTCTTTGACTTCCTGGGCGGTAAAATTGGATCCATTGTCCGTTATTATGCTATGGGGGACACCGTAACGGTGTACAACGCCGGATATGAAATCGATGACCGGCTTAGACTTGGCTGAAGTTACTGGCTTTGCCTCAATCCATTTAGTGAATTTGTCTACCATGACGAGTAAATATTTCTTTTTCTTGGCCCCCCTTTAAGTGGTCCGACCATGTCCAGCCCCCAGACCGCGAAAGGCCAAGTAATCGGTATCGTCCGAAGGGCCGTGGGGGGCATGTGGCTCTGATTTGCAAAGAGCTGGCATCCAACACAATGTTGGACCAATGTTTGGGCATCTGTTCGGGCAGTGGGCCAGAAGAACCCTGCTCGGAAAGCCTTGCTGACCAGGGCCCGAGCTGCCGCGTGGTGACCGCCCATGCCAGCGTGAATCTCAGCCAGGAGCTGCCTTCCCTCCTCTTCGGATATACATCTTTGGAGGACGCAAGTAGTGCTTTTATTATATAGTTCTCCCTCGTGGACTTTATAGGCTTTAGATCGTCGAATGATACGCCTTGCCTTAGTTTGGTCGGCCGGTAGTTCTTGGCGGAGGAGGTAGGCGAGGAAGGGCTCGGTCCATGACGTAATTACCGCCATGACTTCGTGAGCCGAAGATGTCATTTCGATGGCCGAGCCCCCGATAATTCCTTCATCTGGTTCGATAGGCGGAGGGACGAGCTCTCCTAAGGTATTGGTTTCCGAGCCCTAGGCATCCTCCTGCCACACCACGGACGGCTTGAAGAGTCGTTCTAAAAAGGTGTTCTCAGGGACACGGTCGCGCTTGGCGCCCATTCGAGCAAGGATATCGGCAGCTTGATTGCTGTCTCTAGGTATATGGTGAAACTCCAGTCCTTCAAAACGGGCGGAGATTTTTAGGACGGCGTTGCAGTACGCTGTCATTTTTGGGTTTTTTGCGTCGAATTCGCCGTTGACTTGAGAGATGGCGAGATTAGAATCTCCCCGTACCTCGAGCCGCTGTATGCCCATTGACACCGCAATCCTAAGTCCATGCAGCAGAGCTTCGTGTTCGGCTGCGTTGTTGGAGTCAGTGTACATGATCTGGAGTATGTACCGAATATTATTGCCAGTGGGGGATGTGAGGACCACGCCAGCCCCCAGCCCGGCGAGCATTTTCGAGCCGTCAAAGTACATCGTCCAGTGCGAGTATGTACCGTACTCCCTAGGGAGTTCGGCTTCCATCCATTCCGCGACGAAAGCAGCCAAAACCTGAGATTTAATAGCTCAGCGCGGTCGATATATGATTTCGAAGGGAAGGAGTTCTATAGTCCATTTGGCTATACGGCCGGTGGCATCTCGATTGTTGATTATGTCGTTCAGTGGTACTTCGGATGCCACCATGACCGAGCACTCTTGAAAATAGTGGCGGAGCTTTCGGGATGCCATGAAAACTGCGTAGGCGATCTTCTGATAGTGCGGGTACCTCGTTTTACACGGGGTGAGCACTTCGGATACGTAGTACACAGGTTTCTGCACCTGGAGCTTGTGACCCTCTATCTCTCGTTCGACGACGAGAACCGCGCTGACCACCTGATTCAGGGCCGAGATATATAGCAGCATTGGCTCGCCCGGACTAGGTACTGTCAAGATCGGGTTGTTGGCCAGTAGAGTTTTTATTTCCTCAAGTGCTGCCGCCGCCTCGCTGGTCCACTCGAAGTTCTTCGTCCGTTTGAGCAATTTATAGAGCGGTAAGGCTTTTTCTCCCAGGCGTGAGATGAAGCGGCTTAAGGCTGCAACGCAGCCGGCCAGTTTCTGGACATGCTTTAGCTCAGTGGGGATCGCCAGCTCGGACAGTGCCTGTATTTTCGCTGGGTTGGCCTCTATTCCTCTATGGGAAACAATGAATCCGAGCAGCTTACCGGCCGGCACTCCGAAGACGCACTTTTCCGGATTGAGCCGTATATCGAAGGTCCGAAGACTATCGAAGGTTTGTCGGAGATCGTCCACCAACTGGCTGACGTGTTTGGTCTTAACGACCACATCGTCCACATATGCCTCGACCGTTTTGCCAATTTGTTTTTCCAAACATGTTTGAATCATGCGTTGGTATGTAGCCCCTGCGTTCTTTAATCCGAAGGGCATTGTGTTGAAACAGAATGGTCCGTAAGGAGTAATGAATGCTGTGGCCGCTTGGTCGGACTCCTTCATTTTGATTTGGTGGTATCCGGAGTAAGCGTCGAGAAAACACAGCGAGTCATGCCCGGCGGTGGCGTCTATGATCTGGTCTATGCGGGGCAAGGGAAAAGGATCCTTGGGGCAAGCCTTGTTTAAATCCTTGAAATCGACACACAACCGCCATGATTTATCCTTCTTGGGTACCATGACTAAATTGGCCAACCACTCAGGATGTTTGATGTCTCGGATGAATCCGGCTGCGAGCAACTTTGCCAGTTCCTCGCCCATAGCTTGACGCTTGGGTTCGGAAAACCGACGGAGAGTCTGTTTGACTGGCTTGAAACCTTTAATTATATTCAGGTTGTGCTCGGCTAATCTACGTGGGATCCCTGGCATGTCTGACGGGTGCCAGGCGAAGATATCCCAGTTTGCACGCAGAAATTTGCGCAATTCTTCATCGACCGCAGGGTCCAGCTGAGCTCCAAGGGATGCCGTCTTGTTGGGATCTGTTGGGTGTACTTGGAATTTGACGATTTCATCCACTAGTTTAAAGGACGTGGATTTCTGCCTTTTGTCGAGGATTACGTCGTCCTTATCCACCGTTGAGCGGAGCGCGGTCAGTTCTTGAGCTGCGAGGGCTTCGGATAACGCTTCGAGGGCGAGCGATGCTATTTTATTCTCGGCTCGAAGAGCTCTGTCCGGATCACTTATTACTGTGATTACACCGTTTGGCCCTGGCATTTTAAGCTTCATGTACCCGTAGTGTGGGATGGCATCGAATCGTGCGAAAGCGTCGCGCCCTAATAAGGCATGGTAGCCACTGCGGAAGGGCACGATGTGGAAAAGCAGTTCTTCGGATCGGTAGTTCTCGGGGGTGCCGAAGACCACGTCAAGAGCAACTCGGCCGCTACAACGTGCCTCCTTTCTGGGGATGATCCCTCGAAAGGTGGTGTTACTTTGCTCGATGCGGGATCTGTCGAACTGCATTTTGTCCAAGGTGTCCTCGTAAATGAGGTTTAGCCCGCTGCCGCCGTCCATTAACACTTTTTGGAGTCGAAATCCGTCCACTATGGGATCCAGGACAAGGGCGGCAGCAGCTCGAGTAGGGCGGGACCTCGGCTGGTCTTGTTCACTGAAAGTGATGGGTGTGTTTGTCCATGAGTCTGTCGCCACCACATGGTGAATTTGAGCGAGCTCTCGAAGGGCCCTCTTCCTTTGATTCTTCGAGGAATACGTCTCGTAGATTGTTAGGATCTCGGCGTCGTCATTAGAGGGCGTTGATGGACATTTATTTGAATATGGGCCTCCGAGGATGACTTCGCCGCTCTTGGCGACTTGCCTGACCACCCAACAAGCTCGAAGGCTGTGGGTTGGGTTTGTATTGAGGAGGACAGAGTGTATGGGGCATGGTTTGTCCAGTAGTTCGTCAAGGACCATTCTGGATCTTGGCAGGGGTTTCATCTTTTCTCGGATGGCTCGTATTGAGTTGTCCGGTGAAGGTGTGCGCGTTTTGCCCGAGCTCGGTTTGGTTCCTCTGTATGGATTGACTCCGTTTGCTCGAGCTGAGCCTGCCAAGCATACTCCATGGCGCAGTATTTGGACACCGGGTCCGATAAATCAGAGAAGTTTTGGATGTGGTGGCGGGCGAGGGCGTTTAAGACGCCTTCGTCTCGGCAGTTCTGTCGGAAAACCTCCAGAATTTCCTTGCTACCACCGTCCGTCATCTTGTTTTTGACGATAAGGAATCTAGCCCAGAAGTGCCGAACTGTCTCTCCGGGCTGTTGTTTTACGTACATTAGGTCCCATATGTCGGGCCGTCCTGAGTTATTTGGACAGTACTCGATGTGGGGGGTGGGCGGGATAAAAATTTTGATCCCAGCGGGGTGTGAGTTCGGGGTTTTGGCGGCCGCGTCCTGGATCGGCATGGAATTTAACGCGCCGAGCTCTAGGTCCGGATAGTTGGTTGAGCTCGAGTGCGCGGACTTGAGGTTGCGTGCTGAACCAGACTTCGGCTCTAAACCCTCTCCGGAGCGGAGTTCGGCTGCCGAGCTGGAGGATGAGGCCTGTTGATCGGGAACTGGTACTCCATGCGCTTCCGGTTCCAGGGGGAGGGGCGAGCCCTCGATCGGGCCTTCGATAGTGGCGACCAAGTGGGCGGCCGGAGGGGCGTGAGTTTCCCTGTCATCGGTCTTAAGCCCGATCCGATCATTGACCGAGGACTGTCCATCGGTGATTCCCAAGGCTTGGATTCGATCTAGTATCCCGTTTAACAATGAGAGATCCGTCGGCTCCAAGTTCTGGCAGTTTACGGGGTCAACCCGCAGTATGGCTGTGACGGGGGCGTCCGAATCTGCCCGACAGTCATGTTCGGCCAAGGCTGATCTTCGACAACCGAGCGTGGAGATTAGATCCGGGCTCGAGGCTGGATCCGCAGTGGCGGCCGTCCCGGTAGTGGGATCGGCCATGCTCGAAGTCGATGCTTCAAGATTTGCGGGTCCTTCAGGCGAGGCTGAGGACCCCGTGAGGATAAGATCTCCCCGGGAGTCGGCGACGAACTCTAAGTTTCCGAACCTGATCTCCTGGTCGGGGGTGAAGCTGTCGACCCGGCCGAGGCGGCCGGCCGGATCGGCGTGTAGCATGACGCTGCCGAACGCGAAGAGTTGGCTGGGAACGAAAGTGTCCCTGCGGCTAGCGCTGTTGCTGATGCTTAGGCGAGCCTTTGATCCTTGATGACCCATGGCGGAACTCTCAATGAAAGCACCAATGTCGGTACTAAAACCGGCTGATCTCGGGTAGGGGGTCCGAACTGTGGATCTAGGAATCAATGGGTAACAGGGAACGTGGAGATAGCGATTTACCCAGGTTCGGGCCCTCTCGAAGAGGTAAAACCCTACGTCCTGCTAGATTGTATTGATGTGATTGTATGAAGGTTACAGAGTTGATCTACCTCGAGATCGGATGGACTAAACCCTAGGCAGTTATGATATGATGATCCTCTACAGACTAAACTCTCCGGTTTATATAGACACCAGAGGGACCTAGGGCTACATATGGTCGGTTACCATCAGAGGATAAACATGCCGGCTACACTAATAATTACTTGGAGGAGACGCCAAGTCTTCGGTGGTTTCCTTCTGGTGTACGGGGTCGCCCACTATCCGGCCTTCCTTCGACGAGTAAAGGGCGGCCTGCTAGCCCGGCCTACAAGAGATAGGCCGGCAGCCCGAGCACCCCCCAATCCGGGACACCACTAGTAGAAAACAGGGCTTTGGTCCTGGCCAGATCATTAGTCCCGGTTCGAGAGGCTAGGACGCCGGCCGGGCCTCGGCAGGCATCAGTCCCGGTTCGGCTGGGACCTTTAGTCCCGATTCCATCCACCAACCGGGACTAAAGGGGTTGCTGCCCTTTAGTCCCGGTTGGTGTCTGGAACCGGGACTAAAGGGTAGGCCATTAGTCCCGGTTTTAGACACAAACCGGGACTAAAGTTTTGCCTATATATATCCACGCCCCCCATCTCCTTTATTTTTTGGCCGTGGAAGGGTGGAGGTGTGGGCTACTCTGTTTTTTGCCTATATATGCACATGAGGTGTTCGATGAAATGCCGGAGCCACACTTAAGCTTTCTCCTCTGTTCTTCCTCCAAGCTCGACCTCCAAGCTCCATTTTCCCCAAGATTTGTCTAGGTTTGGCGGTGCACCAACTATCCAAGTGTTCTAAAAAGGTTAGCAACTTCATCCTTTCATCCCTCACTGCTAGTTTAGCTCATTTCAAATGCTCTAGAAGTAGTGTGGTTTGTGGGTTTTAGTGGAGGAGTGTATGTGTGAGTTTATTTGATTTAGATGCACAATTTGAGCTCAAATTAACTTCTTAGTTTGCACATGTGTATGATTTATATAGCTACTTGTATAATTTTCTTACTTGTATTATTGTTTGTTATTATATAGTGCCATGGTTTTGGTATCTGCCCCCGTCGGCTCTCGTCCGGTCTATGATTCGGATGTGGTATATTATCTTTTATAACTATTTGTTTCATTTAGTGTTTATGACAATTATGCCGACCAACTTGACATAGAGAAAGGATGAAGTTCTCTAAAGGTCCCAGCCGAACCGGGACTATATAGTTCTTGGGAAGTTCTCTTATGAACAACCTTCTTGCAAGATACTTTATGCAAAGGGCTAGAGTGTGAAACTCTAAAATGAATTATGAAAATAAATACATAGGGAATACACCGATGGAAGGCATAGTAACATTTACTATGTTCCCTGCGTGTATCTAAACCTCATCCCTGGCTAGTCTTTCAGGCCATAGTAGTTCTTACATCGAGTTGCAACAGAATGCAATCGAGCGGGTATCTTTGTGATTAACTCACAATACCCAAGAATTAGTGATTAACATGTTTAACCATAATTCCCAAGAACTATATCTTTGACCAGCCTTCTATACATCAAAAACTTGTATGACATTCATACATGAGCTGGATATTCCAGTCTTCTTTCCTTTTGCCTTTATACTTCTAACAGTTTAACTTTTAGTATTTCTCCTACTCTCAGAAGAAGCATCCAACTTAAGAGTGGCGTTAGCCCCAGACTTCCTAGGCGTGAAAGTCTTACTAACACCCTTCGGACACTTCCTTTCTCTTTAAGTTGTTGTTTTATTCACCTTTCATCATATGACAGGCGTTCTCCTGGATCCCTCTCTTATCAGTCTAATGCATAGTAAACTCCTTTACTAATAGTTTGCAAACAAACATTGCTTTGGATATCTCATATCTTTTAGCCTTTGTCTATCTCTGAAAATGATTTTTAGATTCCATGAATATCACATAACTATCCAAACTTTCGAAGTTCGGGTCTCATGGAAGCAAACATTTTGCACTTTGACTGAAAAGGAATTCTAGCTTTTGGATCGAAGGACGAGAGTCATATGATCCATAGCATTAGCGGGAGAATACCGAAAGCATGCGATAGGACAAAATCCTTCTCGGCACTCTAGAGGACAATCCTCACATTACGTTACCAACCGTAAAGTTTTAACCAGATATTTAACAGCTATTCAATTTTAATAGGGAAGGTGGAAACGCGAGCCATTATTCTACAACTATTTTGCAAATCACACTTTAGACAGTGTTCAAAATTAATTGCACTGAGAATTAAAAGAAGTTAATTCTACAGTGCGCTCCCACTCAAATCAATATCTCTCATAATTGATTGTGAGTGATTCAAGACCCACATTTCCATTCAACGCCATTGTTCGAGATGAACACCGATGGCGCGAACTTCAATTGGTAGGCAAACTTGCCGATCACATCTCTATGTGACTCTTGTTCATCTTTCGATGCGTGTGTTCCGAGCTCAGGACGATCCTGCCATGAACGTCAAGACAACCAAGTGATCTTGCTGCGAGGTCTGACCTCACCCGCCTTACACCCGTACAATCGTTTGTACCCATATAGATCATGGCGCACCTCGAAAGGAAGGATGCTGTGACGGTGCTACACTTGGGAGAACACTAACTACTTGATATTTTTGTGAGAGATCACCCTAATAAAAGCGACTACCGCGCAATCAAGAAGGGTGCATCAAAAGGGATTAACATCTCAGGCAATTCATAATAGCATGATATGGTATAGCCCTTTCTGACGGAGAAGTCTTTATTTCTTCGTCTCCGGCATTCGCGTCGGTGTTCACCTTCGCGAAGATTGCCACCACCTTGTCGATGCACCAGATAATATTGCTATCTCTATAGCTAATAAAATAAGTGCATTACATAAGGTTGACACGCAGGTCATTAAAGTGCAATCATATGGCTCCAGCCATCATGCCGAATCATGACACGCAGGTCATGTTAATTTACATCATATAGTCATCTCATACATAATCAAATTTATATGAGCACTGCTATACCACATCACATGCACATGCAAACCATCCTGCAAAACCAAGTTAGACGCCTCTAATCGGTTTATGCAAAAATTTATTTTACGTGGCTTCTAAGGTTTCGAAACAAACCGAAGCTACCAACATCCATCATCAAGCATGATAATCCAAGTCGCTAGATTTAACATTGCGGGGTGTATGAAACACGAGATAATAAAATCTCGAGCCCCATACTGAACTTCGTCATACGCGTGACCCCCGTGCAGATCATATCTGCATTGCCCTTTCGTCTGCGAAACATCCATCTTTCTCAACTATGGTGGAACCCAAAGAAATGTTAGCACTTCGTTGATCTGTCAATCAGCATACTCAAGAGCAGCATGAAAGGATCGCGGATTGCCAGAACTTTGTGAGATTCCACCATGCCTTCAAGATTAGGAGTACGCAAATTCCAGGGAAGCAACAAGAACATCGGGTAACAGATTTCATCTTCTACCCGCACAAATAATTTTCAGTAATAGATCTCATCTACTACCTAATTATATGGTGCAACACCCATACATCTCTATGTATTCTAGATCGCAACCTGCATCTACGCATAGCCTGGCTCTTGATGCCACTGTAGGGTAACGCGGCAGAAAACAAAAAATTTCCGACCTACGTACCAGCCCAGGATCACTATGGAGACTGCATACAAGGTTTGATCTTTTTCGTTACCGACTCGTAGCGCAGCGGAAGTAGAGTCGATGACGATCGGCGGTGCAGATCCCCGCAGCTAGGATATACAACCTCCCAACCGCGAGGATGTATACCCTCATGCGCCCCCGGACAGCCCTCCGGGAGGCGGTCGGACAGTCCCTCGGATGGTGTCACGGACAGCCCTTCGGGAGGACCATCGAAACTCGGACAGTCACTCGGACAGCCCTTCGGGAGGACCATCGAAACTCGGACAGTCACTCGGACAGCCCTTCGGGAGGCACTCTCAAACTAAGACCGAAACTACGATCTCTCTACAGAGTTGCACACATACGGTCTCAACTATCTGGCAGGGCTTCGCCGTCCAGAACTAGTTCCTGCCGGAACCCAGACAGCCTTTCGGCTCTACAAAACTATTTCGCTGGGAGGGAGAGAGAAGCCAGACAAGTCTATGGCATGTGTATGAGAGCAAGGATGAGATTTGGGCTGCCCCTTCCACCTCTATTTATAGGAGAAGGAGGGGTGGAGGGGCTGAAATTTCAGCCACATCCATCCATGTCATCTCCAAGATATTTTGGAGCAAAAGCCCAAAAAGGTGGCTTTCCAAAAAGTAATCCAAAAAGCACTTTCACTATTCACGACGACATATTTCAGCGTCCGTTCGAACTAAAAATATTCATGTGGGCTTAGAACATTTCCAGTACCCACTAAAATAATTTTCAACGCGATCCGAAACAATTCCGGTTTAGTGATTTTCATCTGCGAAAAGCATCTGAAGCGGTTCCGGCAGCTCCGGAACATTTCCGGTTTTCATCCCGGAAAATTCCAGAAAGTTTCCAGAACGATTCTGGCACCCTCCAAGAATTATCAGGCATGTGCCGAAAACATTTTGACTTTATGGTGTACTCCGAAACAACTTTTCGGTTTAGTGATTTTCATCTGTGAAAAGCAACTAAAGCGGTTCCGGCAGTCCGGAACATTTCCGGTTTTTGTCTCTGAAAAATCTCAGAAGTTACCGGAACAATTCTGGTACCTTCCAATAATTTCCAGGCATGTGCCGAAACCAATTTGACTTTATGGAATACCCTGAAACAACTTTTCAGTTTCACCGGAACTATTCCGATATCCTCTCCGGAACGTTTCCGTTTCGTCCGAAACTTTTTCGGTGATTTTCTCTCAGACTCCCCGTCTAGTATTCAACAGATAGATGACCCTTAAGCGTGTGACCCTATAGGTTCGGTGAAGTATAGACATGACCCGGAACCCCTTCCGATCAATGATCAACATCGGAGCCGTGGACACCCATATTGATCCCTATACCCACACGAATGAATATTCGAGTGAACCTCCAGTTGCCGTGTGCTATTCCTGTTGCTTCGCGATATGTTACAAATACCCGAGGTGAGACATGTTGGCATCCCCGTGGATCAACATCTTGTCCACTATGCCAGTTACCTCGTTACCGGTATTGTTCTCTTTTCTCGTTCCCGTGTTCCGGCATCCCTGTGATCAAATCACCCTGTGTCTGGCCAGACGATGATGGATACCGTAACACCGAGAGGGCCCAGAGATATCTCTCCATCGTCGGAGGAGCAAATCCCAATCTTGAGCTATCAAGTTACTTGACACACTTTTCCATGAACCCGTAAGCCGCCGTAATAGCCACCCATTTACGGATGACATTTAACAAACCCCAAAGTTCATGAAGCAAGCATGAAGAAACTCGATACTCTCATGGTCTAAGGAATTATGCAAACGTTAACCATCTCTGTCTTATTAACCATTAACTTATGACGAATGAATCTCATAGCATAACATCAATTCGGGTCGATTCAACACAAATGTTCTTCTAACATTGTGCCCTCAAAATTGCCGGCATAGCCATGCCCATGATCAGGAAAACAGGATCATCATGCAATACTTGAGCCAGTCTTAGAGGCCAGACTAGGAATACATTTTACCGTTTATTATTCCACACGTGCATATGAGTCTTCCTCCGAGCCTCGTGGTAATTGTAGACTCGAGAACCATAGCATTTATAGCATGGAACATAAACCTAATTATGAACAGGGAGATAATCAATAACATTTATTATTGCCTCTAGGGCATATCTCCTACACAGATGGCATTAATCCTTTTGGGGAGCAGTGCAGCAATCATAGCACCTGGCCTGTGACTCTATGTATCTATAACCTTCCTCCTTGGTTGTGCATGAAGCGGAAGTTCATTATGATGCCAGTGCTCATCCAAGGCCCTAAGCAACCCGGCAACGACATTGATGTGTACCTAAGGCCATTAGTTGAAGAACTTTTACAGCTATGGGACATAAAAGGTGTACGTGTGTGGGATGAGCACAAACAACAGGAATTTGACCTACGAGCGTTGCTGTTTGTAACCATCAATGATTGGCCTGCTCTTAGTAACCTTTCAGGACAGACAAACAAGGGATACCACGCATGCACGCACTGTTTAGATGAGACCGAAAGTATAGATTTGGATAAATGTAAGAAGAATGTGTACCTGGGGCATCGTCGATTTCTTCCGACCAAGCATGCCTTAAGAAAAAAAGGCAAGCATTTCAAAGGTGAGGCAGATCACCGGAAGAAGCCTGTCCTCCGTACTAGTGATGATATACTTGATATGGTCAAGGATTTACAAGTAATCTTTGGAAAGGCTCCTGGCGGACAATCTGTTCCGAATGACGCTGACGGACACGCACCCATGTGGAAGAAGAAATCTATATTTTGGGACCTACCCTATTGGAAAGACCTAGAGGTCCGCTCTGCAATCGACGTGATGCACATGACGAAGAATCTTTGCGTGAACCTGCTAGGCTTCTTGGGCGTGTATGGGAAGACCAAAGATACACCGGAGGCACGGGAGGACCAGCAACGTATGAACGAAAAAGACGGCATGCATCCAAAGTAGTATCAAGGTCCCGCCAGCTACGCTCTTACCAAAGCAGAGAAAGAAATCTTTTTTGAATGCCTGCTCAGTATCAAGGTCCCGTCTGGCTTCTCGTCGAATATAAAGGGAATAATAAATATGGCAGAGAAAAAAAATCTAGAACCTAAAGTCTCATGACTGCCACGTGATTATGACGCAACTGCTTCCGGTTGCATTGAGGGGGCTTCTACCAGAAAATGTTCGATTAGCCATTGTGAAGCTATGTGCATTCCTCAATGCAATTTCTCAGAAGGTAATCGATCCAAAAATCCTACCAAGGTTACAGAATGATTTGGTCCAATGTCTTGTCAGTTTCGAGTTGGTGCTCCCACCATCCTTCTTCAATATTATGATGCACGTCCTAGTTCACCTAGTCGACGAGATTGCAATTCTGGGTCCTGTATTTCTACACAATATGTTCCCCTTTGAGAGGTTCATGGGAGTCTTAAAGAAATATGTTCGTAACTGTGCTAGGCCAGAAGGAAGCATCTCCACGGGCCATCAAGCAGAGGAGGTCTTTGAGTTTTGTGTTGACTTTATTCCTGACCTTAAGCCGATTGGTGTTCCTGAATCGCGACATGAGGGGAGGCTGGGTGGAAAAGGCACGCTAGGACCGAACTCAATAATATGTAGGGACGGGCATTCTTGGGCGCAAGCACACTACACAGTTCTACAGAATTCTACCTTGGTGGCCCCGTATATCAATGAACACAAGAATATTCTACGCTCCAAACACCCGGAGCAGTCTGACGACTGGATTACACGTGAACACATGGGGACTTTCGGCAGTTGGTTGGAAACACATCTCATGGGTAACACCACTGTTGGAGATGAGCTGTACTTGTTGGCCAGGACACCATCTTTGACTGTATTGACTTTCCAAGGGTACGAGATAAATGGGAATACATTTTACACGATCGCCCAAGATAAAAAGAGCACCAACCAAAACAGTGGTGTCCGCTTTGATGCAGCAAACACCAATAGGACAAAGGACACATATTATGGTTACATAGAGGACATATGGGAACTTTACTATGGACGTGATTTTAAGGTCCCTTTGTTTCGGTGCAAATGGATCAATCTGTCAGGAGGCGGGGTACAGGTAGACCCGCAGTACGGAATGACAACAGTGGATCTCAACAATCTTGGGTACACAGACGAACCATTCGTCCTAGCCAATGATGTGGCGCGGGTTTTCTATGTGAAGGACATGTCTACCAAACCGAGAAAAAGAAAAGATAAGGAAGTGAATACATCATACGATGAGCCAAAGCGCCACATAGTTCTTTCAGGGAAAAGAAACATCGTGGGAGTGGAGGACAAGACAGACATGTCAGAAGATTATGAAAAGTTTCATGAAATTTCTCCCTTCAGAGTGAAGACTGACCCAAGCATCCTGTTAAATGATGAAGATTATCCATGGTTACGGCGCAATAAGCAAGGGACACACGCGAAAAAATAGTTTTATACCCCAAGATCCCACTCTGGGATGTGACCGGCTTCACCGCCATCACTTTCTCTCTAGTATGAGTTTCCGGACTTATAGCTAGAAAGTGCCACTTCGGACAAACTGGAGGGAATCTTTGTAAGAGCTAGCTAGGGCATTTTGGCATTTGAAACATGACTTTATAATAATTATTTATTAAATTATGAAATTTCAATTATTCCTATCCTTTCAGTCACATGTTTTGCAAGGTTGATCATACGCGGTTAGTCCCGGTTGGTGGCTCCATATATAATAACAAGGTTAATATAGACATGGCTTAAACGTCTTGACATAGATGAATACAGAAGAAGCATCGGAGATGATAAGAGAGAAACGTTGTATGACATAAAGTTGGAGGTACTATGTGGTTTCTCTGATCGGAGATGATAAGAGAGAAACGTTGTATGACATAAAGAAAATATAACATTATTAGGTTAACAGAAAATACTATGAATCTTCTAGAAGATTCATAGTAAGGGTCTATCTCCTTCGCATAGGGAACATTGGTGTCGGTTTTTTTTCAATCACTATGTGTCTATGCATCAAAATAAATTAGGTTAACAAAAAGTATCGGAATTTATGGTGAATATGTTGCGGCAATGGTACATATGAAAATAACTTGATAGAACTAGCTATTTTGTCACTATCTGATGAAAATCTATATCATGAAATAAAGTTATATAAAATTCTAGTTATGATCAACTAAAACAAAACTATAATATTCTTCAATAGCAAAAAGAATCAACTAAAAAGCTTTTATAAAACTGTAGTTATGATCAAAATAATATTAACTTAAAATTATATAAAATTTATGCAACTAAAATTTTCATAAAGTGTTTTTTGTTAAAAACTTTAATAGCAAAAAGAATTAAATGAAAACTAGGCATGTATGCATCTGTTTAAAAGAAAACTTTAGAATTAAAACCAAAAATAGACATGATCTCTTTCATTAACACAGAAAGAATATGAAAGTTTTGCATTTTTTAGAATTTCATATATTTTGTTGAAATTATTTGATAATCATGTGTATTACACATAAGTGAGTATGTATAAAAATTAGGATGTGATTTGAATAGGGTCAAAAAATTGACATATATATATAATTCTAGTTATGATCAACTAAAACAAAACTATAATATTCTTCAATAGCAAAAAGAATCAACTAAAAAGCTTTTATAAAACTCTAGTTATGATCAAAATAATATTAACTTAAAATTATATAAAAATTTATGCAACTAAAATTTTCATAAAGTATTTTTTGTTAAAAACTTTAATAGCAAAAAGAATTAAATGAAAACTAGGCATGTATGCATCTGTTGAAAAGAAAACTTTAGAATTAAAACCAAAAATAGGCATGATCTCTTTCATTAACACAGAAAGAATATGAAAGTTTTGCATTTTTTAGAATTTCATATATTTTGTTGAAATTATTTGATAATCATGTGTATTACACATAAGTGAGTATGTATAAAAATTAGGATGTGATTGAAGAAGGCCAAAAAATTGACATAACATATGCAAAAAATAAAAAAATAAAAAAATGCCCGCCTACTAGCAGGAGAATTCACACACCATGGCCTGCATACGACTAGAAACCCAACTATATATGGGCCAGGATGCAGGCCCACGGGGAACGAATTTCTGCTGTCAGTAGGACGCACAGGACAGAGAGGACCCAGGTCAGACGATGAGCTGTCTGTGCTTTGAGAGGAGCTTGCAACGGTAGCCACAGGCGGGCTTATAAACCGCTGCGAGCGCCTCTCGCTTGGCAAGGTGGGACTAAACTCCCACCGCCCCTCGGCTGTGCCAGGACCAACCCTTTAGTCCCGGTTGGTGGCTCCAACCGGGACTAAAGGCCCCCCTTTAGTCCCGGTCCGAGCCACCAACCGGGACTAAAGGGTTGGGTTTCACGCCGGGCCTTTAGTCCCGGTTGGAGCCACCAACCGGGACTAAAGCTCGGGCTATATAAACCGCGTGCTGCCTTCTTCCTCCCCAATCTTCTTTCTCTCTCGCTCCTCTGCCCCGACGCCGAACCACCGCACGCCGCCGCCAGGCTGCCGCGACGCCCTGCCCCGAGCCGTCCCCGAGCCCGCTGACCGTCGCCGGACCTCCTCGCCGTCCTCCCCGAGCATCGCCGCCCCCGAGCCCGCTCCTAGTCGCCGCCCCCGATCGAGCCCTCCTCGTCGTCGCCGCCCCACGGTGAGCACCCTTTCCCCCTCCTCCCCCTCTTCCCCAAATGGATGGATGGATGGATTCATGGATGGATGTATTGATCGATCCCTCCAAATATTTTTTGTCAGATCCTTTTAGTTTTGATGCATTATTTGGCAGTAGGTGAACCCTAGTTCATCACTTTGTTTGAAATTTTGTGATGTTAAATTTGTTTAGTATGGATATGAGGTAGTAATAGGGGTGTGTTGATGAATGTATGGATAGATTGTATGGATATGTTGTAGTTAATTTTTTTAATTTGTATGGATGAATAAATTGTATGGATATGTTGGACTTGGTTTTTTCTCAATGTGTATGGATAGATGCATATTGCAATTAGTGGATGAATGCATATGTATGCATATATATAGATTGCAATGTGTGTGCAATGTGTATGGATATATATAGATTGCAATTAGTGAGCATATAAACAAATTGAAGAACAAAATTTTTGCATTAGAGTTCATTTTGTCTTTTTTGTATGTTTTAATGCAAGCATCTTTTGGGCAATCTTTGAACATGAAGTAGGAGCATTTTGATGTCATCTTGCTGGTACATTTTAGTTCATGCCATGTTAGGATCTATAGTGAGTGCTACAAGCTTGTAAACTTGCTATCTATTCATTTCTGCCATGCCATGCAAATATGACTAAGTCTGAAAATCTGTTAATACTTGTCAACTTGTCATGATGATTGCCATTGATCTAGGGGTCATTTGAATTAGTTCAGTAAGCATGTTTTGCCATGTGTTACATGTACATTCATGTCATGCCATTTGTTGCCATGTAGAAATTATGTAGCATGTTCAAATCTTGCTTTCAAATTGGTATCTAGCTATAATGGACAAATTTGCATTGCATATTGCTTTGATCACCATTTGAGTTCCGTGCATCCGTTTGCCATGATCTTTATAGGTCCATTTCAACTAAAATCTTCCATTCTATCCAGTGGCATACTTGGGTTTGCCTAATTTTTTTCACTCGGTGGAATTACAGGTTGTCGTGTTGCATCTCCGTGGAGTTAGTCCCTGATCGTCCCTCCGCTGTTCGATAAAAGGTGTCCATTTGTCGTATGTTGAGTTTTGTTCAGAGGATGATGGTTGGTTCATTTGTTGAGTTGTGTATTCATCTTGTGTATAAATCTTGTATTCATCTTGTATTCATTTTGTATTCATCTTGTGTATAAATCTTGTATTCATCTTGTACAAATATCGTCGTAACTTCGACATGAGAGGGGGGGGTCGTTAAAACATAACCCCGATAACTTTGATTTTGAGGCATATGAAAACCTGATTTGCACGTTGGACAGGCATGAGAGAGGCGGTCCGCAAAGTATCCTCTCCCGAAAGATAGGACGACTCATCAGATATGATTCTAGATAATGTCCAATGCCTCATATCGCGAACATAGTTATATTGGATAATTGATCTTCATATAAATGAAGCATAAAAGTTTAGCAATCACTTACAAATTTTCATGTTGTTCATTGACTTCGACATGAGGGGGGAGGGTGTCGTTAAAACATAACTCCGATAATCCACTAATCCATTGCTCATATGCATATGATTCCTTGTTGTGATTAGGTCTATGTTTGCCACTAATCCATCTCTCATGGTTCTATATTGCCATGTTGTAATATTTGCAGAAACTATGGAACACGACAGAGACTTAGAACAAGAAAAGGCGTTGGAGGAAATAATCCGCGAGGGAGATGATGATATCATCACCTCACAGTTTCTCAACGACTCCGATGGTGAGGGAAGAGAAGATGACGGCTCCGGTGATCGAATGGAGGAGGGAGAAGATGACGGCTCCGCCGGTGTTGGAGCCTTAACTGTTGCAAAGTCCGACGAGGTATATATATTAATTAAGCCTCTGCTGACTAGATGCATTAATTGTTTTGTATGTACATATATTAACGTTTCTTTCTTCTTTTAGCCCTCCGGATCGTCGAGCCAAACTTCTATAAGGAGACGAGTCCCGAAGAAAAGGTTGGGCGAGAATGAAAGGTTCATGATCGAACAAGTCGATCCGACGGCAAACCGACTGTTCCCAAGCGAACCCAAGACCGATTTATACATCAGTGCGGAGTTGTTGTTAGGGACAGCGTCCCGATCAGCATCCAAGAATGGAATAAGAAGAAGGACGATGGAGTTTCTTATGTCGACGATAGATGCAAAGATGAGCTTTGGAACTCGCTCATGATAAATTTCAGCCTACCGCCAGAGGAGGATCCAAATAACCCAGTTATACAGCGAAAAGTCAAAAAATGGGCTCTTAAGAAGATGGCAGAACAATTCAAGAACTAGAAGAAAAGATTGAACGAACAGTTTGTCGAGAAAAACGAGACTCCAGAATTCACCGGTCAATATGCGAAGATAAAAGATCACTGGCCCGCATTTGTGGCGTACAAGAAATCGGAGAAAGCTAAGAACAGGTCACAGACAAATAAGCTAAATGTTGCAAAGAAGTTGTATCACCATGTTACGGGGTCAGGTGGCTACAAGGTTGCCCGGCCTATGTGGGACAAAGCTGAGAACGACCTGCTTGCTAAAGGGATCCAACCATCGACATTGAGCTGGCCCGAACGGGCAAGGACTTGGTTCTTCGGGCATGGGGGAACTTTGGACCCAGAAACATGGAAGTGTGTTTACACGAAAGAACAACTTGAAACACCCATCATAAAGATTCAGGAAGCAATCAAGGACGTGCAGGAAGGGAGGTTCCATCCCGACAGAGACAAGGACGAGCTGTCACGCGCCCTCGGGAATCCTGAACACCCTGGACGAACACGAGGCACATCAGGCTCCGTTCCGTGGGTGCATGGGTTTCCCGACATCACTGGTTATAGAAGCCGAGGGAGAAAGAAGAAAGAGGATGCAGACCGGATGCAGAAGCTAGAAGAAAGATTAGCGTTGCAGGAGAAGAAACTAGAGGCACTTACCAGTCAGTGAGCTACCGGCCCACCATCTCAGCAGCACGAAGATCCTTCATTCGATACTGCCCACGAAGCTACCCCACCATCTCAGCGGAAAAGCAGCGTGGCTTCCACGGAGCTCGTTCGGCCTGATATCACGGCTCCTCACTACCCCATGGATGATATCACGGAGAGGGAACATTGTGAGCTAATGGCGAAATGTAGCAACCTAACCTTGAAGGTGGCGGTCGACTATGTCTTACTTCCTCGACCTGATGGAACTTTCCATTGCAATCCGATTCCAGATGGCTATGCTATTGTCGGGGTGGATGAAATTACCAACGGATTCGAGGTGCTGGACCTTGAGTACCCTACAGGTGAAGGGGAGACTCATCTGGTAGATGCCGTAAGGACTACCATTCTATGGAGAAAGGAAAACATCGTGCTTCCACAATGGACGCCGCGTCAGCAGACTCAGCCGGAGGAGGCCCCTCAGCAGACTCCTCACAGTACTCCAGCTCTATCTCCGCTGCCTCAGTCGTCTCCGCCGCGTCAGCACACTCCGCCGCCTCAGCTGTCTCCGCCGCGTCAGCGGACTCCGCCGGAGGAGGCCCCTCAGCAGAATCCTCCGCCGCCTCAGCTGTCTCCGCCGCCTCAGCGGACTCCGCCTCCTCCGCCGCGTCAGCTGACTCCGCCTCCTCCGCCGCCTCAGCAATGGCGGAAGAGACCCGCCGCCGCTCCGGTGGCTAGCAGTACAACAACGAAGAAATCCAGAGCAGGTCCAAGCGTCAAGAAGGCTCCTGCCAAGTTACCATACGACATGATTGAGGAGGAAAACAACGAGTTCGTGGTTGCCGATATGAAACGCCAGCTTGCACCAAAACGTCCAGATCCAAAGGAGAAAATAGATTCGGTAAAAGCGAAGCGCTGTCTGGATGCCCTTAAGCGACCACCACCTCCTCCGCCGCTCTCACACTATGACCGCTGTATTGTAAAGACATTTCATGAAGTAAAAAGGTCGGGAAGTAGCAGTGCTTCAAGAAGTGGGAAAACAATTCCCCAGCTCGGCGAACAGGAAAAACAATCGTGCCCCCCGCTCAAGGTGTTTCCCGATATCGCTAATGATTCGATGGTAGGGGCCGCTCATCCTGGTTACACTCTTGGTGATTACTTAGGCGATCAGGTACAGTTCGAAATGGCTGAGGTAGCATTTAGATACGAGCACGGGAAGCCTCTCGTCAGACCTGAGCAGCTCCCGCATCTATTAACGATGATGCGAAGATTGCATGACTGGTACTTGAAAGCCTGCAAGGAAGGGACCAACAGTATCTACGTGGGAATTAAAGATGAGCACTACTTCATTGGAGTCGAGGCGTTGTACATTGAATTTAAAGAATTATTTCAGTTATACAATTAAGACGCCCTCGACAAAACTATCGTCAGTTGCTATTGTATGTAAGTATTTTTTCTGTAATTAAGTCTCTAGCTCAGCTCGTTCATTGCATGTATAATTATTCTCACACTATATTATGCAGATTGAAGATCCTCGAATGCAGAGGAAAAATCTATGACATTGGGTTCATTAACCCAAATACCGTAAATGAATATATGGTACAAAAAAACCCCGATGATACTGAGAAATACTTGCTAAAGGCGTTACTTGGACAACAAAACAAAAGGGAAATACTATTTCCTTACAACTTCAAGTGAGTGTTACAGTCTTGTGCAAATTCTGTTTCGCTTACTCGAGGTTAAGTGTAATTGATGAGTTATGCGTGCGTAGGTTCCACTATATTCCGCTAGCCATTCAGCTTGACGCGGGACTAGTAATTGTCTTGGACTCGAGACGTAAAGAGCCTAAGGAGTGGGCGGACCTGAGTCAAATGCTCCAGAAGTAAGTTCAATCATTATCGCACCATATCGGCAACTTTCGTTCATTTCCTAATATCAAGTAATCATTTTCTTTGCCGGGCAGGGTTTGGAAAAAGTTCACCAACCAGGTTAGGGGTGAATGGAAAAAGGAGCTACGATTTTCACACCCCAAAGTAAGTACTACTAGCTAGCTAGTTCCGCACATCTCTCATTGATTCTAGTTTCAATACCATTATCATGCTTGATTATCATTTTGATTGAACTCTATTCTCGTAAAGTTCTTGTGGCAGGAACCCGGGAATAATTTATGTGGATACTACATTTGCGAGTACATTCGCCACAACATCTCTGAGCGGGGCAGATATTTAGAACAATTTGAAGTACGTAAACAATATTCACATTTTTATTTTATTACCAAGAATTGTGTTGAGTTTCATTCATATATATATATATATATTGACCCCCTTCTTTAAATTAGATCTGGCGGAAGCGGGACGAACTCCTACCAACTGATCGCATACGAGCAATTCAAGAGGAATTGGCGGGATTCTTTGTTGAGCATGTCATACCTACAGACGGAGAATACCATCGGGATTTGCAATGCGATTTTGGTAATTAGATATTAGGGATTGTAAGAGATGTTATATTGTATATATGCATGAACGTGTACTATATGTAGTAGCGTCGAATAGATATACGAAAACTTGTTGTTCGACCAAGCACGGAGAAAGAGAGGTCACTTCTCTCTATATATTGATCATGACGATGTTGTGTAATGGTTCCTTCATTGCTATATGTAGTAGCTAGCGTCGAGTTGAATGAAAAGCATAAAATAAAAATGAAAACCCTAAATGTAAAGGAATTGAATGGTAAACACAAAAAGAAAAGGGGAAACACAATATGAAACCCCTAAACCCTCCAAAACCCCTAAACCCCTCCTTTCAAAAAAAAAACCCAGCGCCTGGCAGTTGCTGACGCGTGGCTGCCTTCTAGTCCCGGTTGGTGTTACCAACCGGGACTAGAGGTCCTCCTGCCTGGGCGCCCACAGCGGCCACGTGGAGCTCCTTTAGTCCCGGTTCGTAACCCAACCGGGACTAAAAGTGGGGGCCTTTAGTCCCGATTGTTTTGTCCCGGTTGCAGAACCGGGACTAAAGCCCTCTGGAACTGGGACTGATGCCCTGTTTTCTACTAGTGCACCCTCACCAACCACTCCTATGGGAGGGCAAGCACGCCTTTGATTGGGTCAGGATAAAACCTCTTCAACCCCGTCTTCATTGCCTTCAACAACACAGTGTCTGCCTCTTTATGCATCTCGTCAATGCTCTTGAACTGAGAGCACACCTCCATGGTCTTCGTGAACTTAGTGCGGTCATCGAGCGAGCACGTGATCCATGCTCTCGTTCAATTGGTGGGCAGGCTTGACGTTTGCTTTTGAAGCTGGGTTACCAAGTCGTATTCCTTCATGGATTAACTCGTTCCCATATGACACCACTCCCTCTCTCTTAGGGGTGTTGTCGGGTGGCAACCAGACGGCCAACGCTAAAGGCATCCGCCTTACTTGGACAGATGATGATGGAAGCTGAAGACCTACTTCTCCTCGTTGAGACTTCGCGATCCTTGAAGCCGAGATTCCTAGTCTTCTAGGTTGTGGGTTTGTTGTGCCGCTGGTGTGGTCTCTTATTATTGTTGTGTGTTTGTGTTCTCAGTGTGAGCATTGTAATGTGTTCTTCTTCTTAATCAATGAAATACAACACGTGTTCCTCTTCGTCAAAAATAAAACCTAGCTCTAGAATGCGAGCTTAAGTTTGCTTTTTTGCTGCAGGTGCCATGATTGTTGCTTTCAAGGGTTCATGTACATGTGAAATTGACGTGGTATCATGTTATAACGTAACACACTAGATTTTAATTGGCTATTTGCTATGATGATATAGCAGTTTATTTATTTTCAATTGGATATATTCAAATTGTAATTTGATGTTCAGATTTGATTTGTCTGCCCCAAAATGCACATAGTTGTGATTTTTTGTTGTTGTAGGTCAGTAGGTCACCCACATTTTTGGTGATGGCAGAACTGGTAGGCTATGCAAGTGATGATCTGTTATCACTATATTCTCTTTTTCGTGGGATAGTTTTGTTAGCGTTAATCTTGGCCATTCATTTCTGATGAATAGGATCAAAATTGATAGGTGAAGGAAGAGATGTTCCAGAAGGACTACTCTTAGGGCGTGTTCGGATCCCCTCCAGCTCCACAAAACTCCTCAAATTCAGCTTCTCGATGTAGCTTCCCACTTCACCTGGCGAATCCCATCCGTTCGGCACCGAGCGCAGCTTCTCCCCATCGCCACCTTCGGCTGGCAGCCCAACTGTGGAGAAAGTTGGCCTATTCAGCGCCACTTTCGGCCCGCTGGAACCAGCCCAGTTCGGGATACTGCTCCTGGCTCGTGCGAGGTGGCTCGGGCGTTAATGGCGTCGCCGCGTCGGGTTGGGCTTCTCCTTCTGGTGAGCTCACTGCTCTTGGCTAGCGGCGAGAGAACTACCCCGAAGGGACGGGATCTGGCGGGGATGGGCCTGGAACGGCTTGATGTACCACCGGATAGGAGCGGCAGCCAGCGACGGACTGGCGGCGATGGTCGAGGCGGCGGTGGTCGCGGCGGCGGCTAGGGTTGGCGCTAGAAAGAGGAACAGAGGAACTGTCGAGAGAGAGCGAGAGAGATGCGTCGGGGACGAGCCTTGCGAATCGTTTTTCGACTTGGCGGTGGCATCCCCTTGTAATTATGCAGAACTCCTCGCTTCTCCAATTTCGTGGAGCTGGGCTTTAGCAGCTTCGGGATTTTGCACTAGAGAATCACAAGGCTTCGCGAAGCCCACCCCACGGAGCTGAGACGTTCGGTCCGACTCTGCGCGTGGAGTTGGAGAAGCGCGGAGTGGGAGGAGTTCCGAACAGGCCCTTATTAATGATACGTCATAATTTTTTATGGCGTCCATATGTTATATTTGTCCTGTTGAAGTTTGTTTTTTATGAACAACAACAAACAACATATATTTGATCAAGAATTGCTTAAAGGAAGGGGTTACCCTTGTATTTCATTGTTGCTTAAAGGAAGAGGTTACATATTAATCAGTATGATGCATTGTTTACATTGAATTTTTTTAAAGTTGTATATGGTATAAATTGGTTCTTTGTTACAATATTTAATGTCGGGTTTGTATTTTTCATGGTTGCTCGGTCAGTGTTCAATGTCGATGTAATCTAGTGCACTTAATTATGATGGTTGGAAATATTCTTTTGAATAAAATTAATTACAGATCCATGATTTGTGAAATGATTCAAAATTATTGCTGTATTTTATGGAAATAGCTAGATTTTCCAAATATTTTCTACATAATGTGCACCATGCTCTGGTTCCACTATGAGCAGATGTCTTCCAGAGATTACTAATCTAAATGATAAAAGTAAGGTCAGATTATTTGCTTAAGTAATCACTAACTAAATATATGTTGAGTCATTGACTTGTGATCTTGAATGTTGTTTTCATCGGATTGTTGTCAAGAAGGGTTTGTTTAAAGAACATGCATTAGAGTATTAGAAGCTTCCACACCGCACTTGCAGATAGCATGTTTGATTTCTCAACATTTTACATTCAAGCCATTTTCTATAGTGATATTTTCAAAGGACAACCACCGACAAATTTCGTAGTCATGATAGTTTTGAGATATTTTTATATCAAGTTAGTTCAACCAATTGGATTGTTCACCTGACACTAAGAAGGCAAAAGGTACAAAAGTTTTAACCTTCTAAACATCCAATAAAAATGAATGGAGCATGACCCATGTATATCATCCCTTTGGGATAACATAGCAAGCGAAGTTTATCACAAGACAATGTTGCTTTTCCCGCTTCTTTGAGCAACAATTGATATGTGCACAATATACCCGATCACAACATGTTATAGGTGAAAGTGAAACGCTTGCATGAAGATTGAAGTACCACATTTGGCATGTTTGATAGATTAGATTGAATTGAATGATTAAATATGGAGAGTTTCTTTAGTATTACTATGCTTTAGTGTGACAATATACCTAAATGTTCCAACTAAATCACCCTCCCTCCTCCCCACCATCGAAATGTCACAATACTCCCAACACCAGATCCAGTATAGATCTACAACATATTTGAAATCATCTCCATGACCATAAACTTAAATGTGTGCCAAAAATAAAACACGCACCCCACGCCACCCCTCCCCAGCGGGCCGCCAGAAGGGCTATAACTTCTGCACCAGAACCTTCCAACCCCATCTCACACACCTACCATATTATCCCCAGCGCTCACATCACCATCCTCTGTGTTTTCTATCCCTAACCACCACTTGTCCATCCTCTAGATCCATGGCGATGATACCGCGGTCGCCTCGTCGTTCCACCGCTAACAAGACTCCAAAGAGGTAGATCTAGATCTTCAAAAGTCGCAACCCTTTTTGGTCGCCGTCACCGTCGTCGTCGCCGCTTAGATTGCAATTAATCGTCAACTTTCCATAAATTGGTACCTATTTTGCAACAATTTCCAACAAGGAGGAGAAGAAGAATTCTCCCAGGTACTCTTCCATTGGAGATTTTGTGAATTTCTTAATCATGGAGTCGGTCTCTCCCCAAAAACCTTGATAACTGACTAATATTGGTTGTTTTGTGTTCTTCATGCAGGCACCACCAATGAACCCCCTGAGTTTGCTCCTACTAGAAGCAAGGCGGTGTGCCGGTGACGGTTGCACCTCTGGCCCCGGGACCTGGCCCCTACAGTACACTCGCTACCAGGGTGTGCTCTGCCGCCTCTGCTCTTCCTGCCTACTCCTCTCCCACCGTTCCTTGTACTGTTGTTGTTGCTTCCAACTCCTCAATGATGACTCGTCTTCTGACAACGACGACCATGTCATCTCCCCGGACGCGCCTACCGTCTCCTGTATTGTCTGTCGCGAGGCCATCACACACTTCTCATGTATCCACTCCCCCAGCGATGTGTTCGTATGCCCCGCCTGCAACGCGGCTGCGGTTGGGAGGCCCTTCTCATACGCGCCGTCCTCCATGGCACCGATCGACATGCAAGGAGCACGGGTCATGTTGTTGTCCACTAAGATAGCGCTCCAACTGCTGAAGGCGGAGGCCACCCAAGTGCGTGCGTTGGGGGAGCGGATGGCAGTTGAGTCCATGGAAGCGCGGAAGCAAGCGTACCACGCACTCAGCATGGCCTTCGGCATAGACCATAATCCACCCTCTCTGAACGAACACATCTCATCACCTAAGAACATGCGCCCCCAAGGCGGCGAGCCGCACATTGACATGATGAAGCTGGACCTAAACGAGCTGCCACCACCTTCCCCAAGCACGCTTGCAGTCGGCACTGAGGGTGTCCACGGAGGAATGGCAATGGCTTCCAACTACGAGCCCACATTGTCTTCCATGGCCATGCTTACACTTGGCAACGAGAATGTATGCGAGGAATTTGAAGTGACTTCTGGCGAGTCCACACTACAGATGTTCTCAAAAGACAATGATGAGGCGAAGGATGATGATGATGAGAGTAATCAAGTATGATGCTCAAACTAGAGCCACTTTAAAATTTCCATTTACTTGTTACACCTAGACATATTTACTTATGTTATATATCAATAGTTTGTATTCAAGTGTTGCGGTCTATGACCTAGGGTCATAATGTTGTTCTTGGTGAATTGCTAGTCAATATGGCAATGTTCATCTGTGCAGCCCCGGTTTACAATATGGGCATGCCATGTTTCAGTTGGTTTTGTTGCCATATCAACACTGAACAACGTATTGGGCTCCAGCGGCCTATATCCTGCTACCTGGAAATTGTAAACTTGCTAAACTTTCAACTATTGCACTTTGTCAGTTTGAACTCTTGTAAGTTCTCTAAAATATTAGCGTGCACTATTTCAAGTTTGGAAGGAAGATTCGAGGTGAGACGAGTTTCAGCCGTCTAGTTGCCTCTGGTGGCTGTGCACACACGGTTTTGACATAAGTAGGGCCGACATAGAATGCACGTCGGGTGTCGCACGATATGGCGTCGCATCGTAGCTTAGCTCTTATATGAATAAACTAGATCACTGATGGGGCGCGCTGCCGCGCCCATCTATTTTGACGATAGAACGGCAGTAATTTGCAACAAAGCATATTATACATGAGCATGATGCATACATGATCAACTATTCAACTTATGAAGCCCTGAGAATTTGGTTGTGCTTCTAGCCAAATAATGTTTCAAGATAACACTTTTCATGCATAGAACTGCTCACAACTTGCAAAGTCTAATACACATAAGCATACATGATCAAGAGTCAGTGGTCTTTCATTCCATAGCTAGCACATGCCAGAAAGATCCACGAGATAAAGAATGAACCGATTACCCAATCAGCAAATTCAGAAAAATATGACATTTCTAGATTTATCCAAAGAATATGCAAGAAAGTTAGACCAACATGTAGATTTTGATAGTGAACTAATTGATTTCTAAGGCCTATAAAATCCTTTTTGGACCCATTCAATCGGTTTCAAGTCTACATGCAAGAATAGAAAATGGACCGCAAGAGCGTACAATGGTAAAATCGATGTAAAGGGAACCTGTCAAGATTCACTATCAATTGACTCACGGCTGTTACGTAGTACTCCCTCCGTCCGAGTTTATTAGGCTCGGAGACCACTTCTCTTGGATCAAGGCACATAGTAATTTGCTCACATTAATCCTTTCATCTCACTCCTAATGCACTATGTAACACCCCTCTGTAAATAAGCTACAGTGTTCCATCATGATGATGCTAAACTTCTGTGATTTGCAATGTTAAATCATGTTGGATAAATATCTCATTTCAAATTCTGCCACTGAATTCAAATTCAAATGCAAGTGAAATTTGAAGTTGCTCAAAAAAATTTGGAAAATAGTTCATGTTGTTGCAAAAATTCCAAAACAATTTATTGTTAAGAAAAACAACATCACCTAAATTCCTAAATTGGGCTAGGGCAATTAAACAGTGCAATGCAGCACTTTTAAATGCATTTCCAATTTTGAAAAATTCAAATGGAATCCAAAATGGCCCAAATCTTTTTGTGGCAGTGCTTAAAAATGCTTTGGATTTAATGGGCCAAGTCCCATATTTTTCCTAAGTATTTTGGTAGCCCTACAAATTCTTTTTCTATCTCTGTTAATAAACAAAAGAGAAAAACAGAAAAGAAAAGAAAGGGGCGAGGCCTTACCTGGCACTGGGTCGGCCCAGCCCACCTCCTGTTTCCCCTACCTGCTCCCGCTGCCGTGTCGCCTCGCCCGCGCCCGGCGCGCACGGCACGCTGTCTCCAGCCGCCACCGCGACGAGGCAGGTGGCTGGGATAAGGCCGTGCCCTCCTCCCTCTCCCCTGGACGCTCGCAGTCCTCTCTTCCCTCTCTCTCGCGCACTCGCTCGCTCCTCCCTCTCCTCTGCCCGCGCAGCCGAGCGCCACCGTCGCCATCCTCCGTCTCCGTCGCGGCCACCGGCGCCCGCTCGTCCGTCCGCCGTGTCTGGGAGGCGCGTCGTCCTCCACTACTTCCTCCTCGACCAGCTACGGGAGCTGGGGAGCTCTATCGTGAGCGGATCGAGCCGCCTCCTAATTCGGCATCTCCGGCGATCGCTGTCGACTATGGCCACCTCTCCGCTCCTAATCCTCTCGCGGGCCTACTTGTGCCGCACAGTGAGCATCCACGTCGTCTCCCCCTTCCTTTCGCTCCGCTAGTCGCTCCATTTGCCGTTCCCGCATAGCCCAAGCTCGGCGGTGCCATTGCCGGCGTTCTGCTCGATGCAGAGCCGCCCAAGCCGTCCCACGTTGCCCGTCGAGCTCTTGTTGCCCCGTAGAGCTCGCCGGTGAGCTCCGTTAGCTCGATAGCTTCCCGTAGCCGCGTGCCCGATTCCGCCCGAAAGTCACCGCCGCTGCCGTCGACGCCCAGGTCCACTCTGGTCACCCCCGCCCCTGAGACTGCCGTAGATCGACACGGGGTGAAGAGGCCGATCGAATGAGCCCGAAAACGCGCAATTTGGCCCCCTATAGCCGAATCCCGAGCCTCGCCGGCGTTCGGCCGCCACGAGTGGCCTCGCCGGAGCCGTTTCGGCGCCGGCGCCGACGTGGCCTGACTGGTGAGCCCTCCCGAGTAACTGGCAACTGGATCCCGCGGGCCCAGTTGACCAGTTGACTGGGTCAACGCCGCTGACGTGGCGCTACTGCCACTGACCAATGGGCCCCTCTCGTTTAATTAGACTAATTAATCTAGTTTTTAAAATAAACTTAATCTGTAATTAGATTAGACACTGACAGTGGGGCCCACCTCCCTAATTAACTACGGTTTAATTTAATTAACCTCTGTTAAGCCCACTGTGTATGACAGGTGGGTCCCAGCCGTCAGGTTTGACCTGGCACCGCTGGGTTGACCGCTGACGTCACTATGACATCATGCTGACGCAATAAGCTATTTTCTGTTATTTTCAAAATTGATTTAAATTTCAGAAAAATGCTAAAAACTTCGGAAATTCATAGAAATTCAACCGTAGCTCGGATCGAAAAACTTTCTACATGAAAGTTGATCAGAAAAACGAGACGAATCCGAATATGTGGTCGAAATGCTTGACCATCACTCCTATCTAACTGAACAAGGAACCGTCCCCTCCGGTTCAGTATTCCGAAATCAGCCTAAACGCCGGGAAAATATCCCCGATATTTTCCCGCTTCGTCTGCGACATGTAGCAATGCATTAGGGCACCACTAACACTGAATACTGCCATGCCATGCATCTGTGTTGCATTTGTTTCCCTTTATTTATTGTTTCTTCCCCCTCTTCTTCTCCAATAGCCCCCGAGACCGACGCAGCTCAGGAGACCGACGACACCTCTGACGATCCCTCCTTTGCTGCAGAGCTTCCAGGCAAGCAACCCCCCCTTGACGCATGCCTATATCACCTATTCTTTCTCCCTCCTGCTTGCATTAGAATTTGCTACTGCTATTGTTTTATCCTATTCTGATGCATAGCATGTCCTTGTAACTGTTATTGATACCTGTCTGTTACCCAAAATGCTTAGTATAGGTTGGATGGTAAATCATCTGTGGCCCCTCTTCCTTACTGTAGTTGCCCCGCTTTAGTACATGTGCCCGATCGATGTGATCGAACGGGATGAGACCAGCACAACACCTCACATCCCCCTAAGTTGCTCGACTCTGCAGGGCTAACATCGAGTGCCGAGGGTGATACCTCTTATCTCACTCCCGACAATGCCTCTATAGTACAGCTAGTCGGTTGTGGGTTAACGAGGGTGATTCCTCTTTCTCCACCTCCGATACAGCTTCTGTCGTGCAACCCCGCAAGTGTGGATGCCATCGAGGGTGATTCCTCCGGTTTCACCTTGACGGATACATCGAGTGGGAGTCCAACGAGGGTGATTCCTCGGATTCCTTCTTGATGTTTTGGACACACGGTTACTTTGATTTTACTACTGTTACTTAACAAAGTCGGGTCGGCTCCGAGGGGTACCCGCGAGAGATGTGGAATCGGGTTGACCATGAGGGTACCCGAGAGATGAATACGTGGCACGGACGGGCATTCTTAGCCCTTGCCGTAAGTCCAAGAGACGGGGCGACGGGGTCACATGATCGTGAGTCTCTGCTCGTTACCGCGCACTACCAACGCACTAATGGGTTAGGATATGTAATCTGAGTAGGCCTCTGGCCTTTTCGCGCTAACCAGCACGTGGGAATAATATGGGTACTCGACGTCGTATGTATCAGCCGAAGCTCTTCAGACGTCAGCAGTTGAGCGATGCGCGCCGGGTTGGTCTGGTAAAGCATGCGCTTGTATTAAGGGGGCTAGGATTGCTCACCGGCCGCGTTCGCAACGCGCAGGAGTGCAAAGGGCGATGGGCCCAAGACCCCTAAGTGCTTAGGATGTAGACCGGCATGCTGGCCTCTCTGTTGAGCCTAGGTAGGGCTACGACGTGTCGATCAGCCGAGGCCGGGCATGGACCAAGAAAGTGTGTCCGGCCATAGTTAATCGAGCGTGTTGGGTAAGTTGGTGCACCCCTGCAGGCAAGTATATCTATTTGAATAGCCGTGTCCACGGTAACAGGACGCTCGGAAAATATCCCGATCTGCTACAACTAGAAATGGATTGATTATGTTAGCTCCGGGATCGCTTTCTCGCAGGGAGTCGAGGAAGGATCTCTGGGCGTGGCTACTTGTACTTGATGCTACTACTATATTGATGTACTAATCTGCACTCTTCTTATGCTGCAAGACCCTGAAGATGCTAGTCTTCGATAGGCTAGGCTTTCCCTTCTATTCTGGCATTTCTACAAATCAGTCCACATATACAACCTTCCATTGATAATGTTGCATAAGTAGAATAGCTCTGATGTAAGTCTTGCTGAGTACTTTGGATGAGTACTCACGGTTGCTTTGTCTCCCTTTTCCCTATATACCCGATTGCTGCAACAGACGATGGAGCCCAGGAGCCTGCTAAGCCTGCTGCCCCAGCCGACGACTACCACTACTACTACCCCCTGGATACTACTACTACGAGGAGCCCTCCGATGACCAGGAGTAGATAGGAGGCACCCAGGCAGGAGGCCTGCGCCTTTCGATCTGTGTTTTATTTTGCCCCGCCTTCTTAAAGGCCTATCTATTTAACTTTGTGTCTGTACTCAGATACCTGATGCTTCCGCTGATGCTTGTATGACATCGAGCTTATGTATTCGAGCCCTCGAGGCCCTGGCTTGTAATATAAAGCTTGTATGACTTTTATTTATGTTTAGAGTTGTGTTGTGATATCTTCAAGTGAGTCCTTAGGCTTGATCGTGTGCATTTGTGTGTATGGTTAGTGCACGATTAAGCCGGGGGCGTCACAAGTTGGTATCAGAGCCGACTGCCTGTAGGAACCCCCTTTCCAACTCCTTGGCCGAAGTTGAGTCTAGAATTTGCAAAATGATTTTACTAACATGGTTGTGTGGCTTACGGGCCCACGTCGCCAATGGGTGGTACTAGGATCTTTTATTCCTCTTCTATACTCTGGGACTCTGATCTCTCTTCTTTTCGGGTTAAATGATTTTGCTAACTCTGACACTAGGTTCTCGTAATCACATTCACCCGGAGAGCTGGATTATCTGCAACTAATCATTTTCCTTTGAACTGGTTAATCTGATAACCACCTTTTTCTTTTCCATTGGTCTGTTTAACCTTTCTTTCCAAGTTATCTTATGCTTCTCACACTGTCTTTTAACATTCTGCACTCCTTATTTCAGATGCGTCCCGCAAGACAGCTTGTCCGTCTGACCGTGGCTCGTGATGCGACTGGGTTTCCGGTCATTTTGGTCGAACTTCTGACCAGGCTGGGATATCACTGGTATCCTGAGTACACTGTTTACGAGAATTACCGCGAGTTCAACCAGGAGTAGTACCATGCTGAGGTTCGCGTCTTTGATCGGCAGAACAACTCCATCACTGAGTTGCACACCTTCCATGGTGTTGGAGTGACTGTTGATATGGCCGTCCATGATGCGGCCTACACTGCTATTGCCCATCTCCGTAGAGAGCACAACAGTCGCTTGGAGGAGACCGCTTTCAGATACATCCCGTATGCTCCTGCTGGGGATGAGACTGGATACTACACTGCTACCTGTGCTCCTTACGTGCTGCGTCGCTATGACCCGCAGGTTATGGTATAGCACATCCAGGCTCTGGATCGCACTGCTCGAGCTCTTGCTGTCGAGTTGTACGCCACTCGTGGTCGCCTTTACGACGCTGACACAGTTGCTGCCAGCAGTCAGTGCATGGATGCACCCAGAGTACATTCTTTACCCGCGCAGGACGAAGATGCTACCAGGTCTTGAGTGGCCTGCTGTTGGGGTTTTTACTCCTCCACGTGGTCCTCTTCTTCCAGTCCGGGACCAGGTTCTGCACCAGTGTGTTCACGGAGCGCAGGATCCTTCCATCGACGGTATCCTGCCTCGTCACCTGCAGCTGCCTAGCTTCAGTGGTTTTCCCCGACGTTGATGTAGCATATCGCTATGTCGCGCTGTTGTATCCCTCCACCGCGTGCCTGCGTGCCGCCTAGTTGTCTAGCTTACCTTTATGCTGTTGTAACGCTGGCCTGTAATCGAACCTATGTATGGATCTGTATGTCATGTTGACTATGTTGATGTATCTATTGCACTTCCTTTTGTTGTGCATGTTACTTCATGAATGCTTCCATACAACTGCAAATGCTCGGTGCTAAACTACCCCCTGTTGAATTTTAGCAGGATGGTTAGACCAACATGTCGTGGCCGTGGTGCCAACAATCCACCACCGCCCGACTATATGGCTGCAATGATGCAACAATTCGAAATGCACCGCCAGTTTATGCAAGGGCTGATGGATCAGTTTCCCCGCCCCAATGCCAACCAACAGCCAGCCGCAATCACTTTGCCAGAATTTGTGCGTCTGAATCCAACCATTTACCGCAACTCAGTTCAGCCGCTTGACCCTGATGACTGGCTCCGCGACATCTCTTTCGAGATGGAGTCTGTGAATGTGGACCCTGCCAGCTATGTCACCTTCGCATCATACTTTCTGAAGGGACTTGCAGCACAATGGTGGGACACTCACAGGCAAACCCTACCTGCTGGAACCATTATCACCTAGATCGAATTCAAGGCTGCTTTCCATGCCTGTTATATTCCTCAGGGAGTTATGGACCGGAAGAAGCGCGAGTTTCGTAATCTCTCTCAGGGGAACAAGTCTGTGGAAGCTTATCAGCGGGAATTTCTGGAGCTTTCTCGTTATGCTAAAGAGGATATTGCTACCGACGCACGCAGACAGGAAAAAATCCGTGAAGGGCTCAACCCTGATATCAAGCTTGCACTGCTAGTCCAGGATTTTGCTGACTTCGCCACCTTGGTGAACAAGGCTATCCAGGTTGAGACAGGTCTCAAGGATCATAAGGATGCTCTTAAGCGCACCCGTGAAGCGGGCTCATCTTCGGGCTCGTCTTCCCAGAAGCGCCGTATTTGGATCCCTCAGAGCATGTACCGTCCAGCTGTACCTGTTCAGAGGCCATCGTATGTTGCACCATGTATGCCTCCTCCACCGCCAAGACAATTCAGACCTCAAGCTCCAATGCCTCGAGCTCCTGCTCCCCGTCCCGACAATGGACTCTGCTTCAAGTGTGGCCATCCAGGTCACTGTGCCAGAGACTGCTCTCAGAGTCAGAACCGGCTTGTGCTACCTCCTGCTGGCCGTGGAAATGGCCGTGGAATTAATCAGCCCCGCAACTATAATGCCAGACCTTCTTATGGTCGTGGGCAGGCTTATCATGTCAACATGGCTGAAGCTCAAGACCAACCAGAGACTGTGATGGGTATTCTCCTTGTTAATTCAGTACCTGCATCTGTTTTATTTGATTCAGGAGCATCACATTCTTTCATATCAGAAGAGTTTGCATTCATGCATGGCTTTACATATGAAAAGTTGCACCATCCGTTAGCAGTAAACACTCCCGCGGGCCAATGCTAAGCCTCTATGTTCAGCCCCGATGTCACCATTGATATTGAAGGGTTGGAGTTTCGTGCTTTTCCCATTATTTTGAAGTCTTCCAAGATTGACCTCATTCTGGGAATGGATTGGTTGAAGGCTCATTACGGCTTGATCAATTGTGCCACTAAAGTCGTACACCTCCTGCACCCATCAGATGAGCTGGTAAATTACCATGCTCATGTCGTTCAAAGTGCCGAGGCTCAGATCTATGCACTGAATGCGTTGAACGCTTCACCTCTTGAGGGGATCGAAAACATTCCAGTCGTTTGCGACTTCCAAGATGTATTCCCGGAAGAACTTCCAGGAGTACCCCCTGTTAGAGCTATCGAGTTTGTCATCGACCTAAAACCAGGCACAACTCCTATTGCGAAGCATCCTTATAAGATGCCTCCGCATGAACTCCTCGAGCTTAAGGAGGAACTCGACAAATCACTCCGCAAGGGTTTTATTCGCCCAAGTTCCTCTGCCTGGAGGGCACCTTCTCTCTTTGTCAAGAAGAAAGATGGTACAAACCGATTGGTCCAAGATTACCAGCCTATCAACCAAGCCACCATTCAGAACAAGTATCCGCTTCCTCGGATCAACGACCTGTATGATCAACTTGCTGGATCATCAGTGTTCTCTAAACTTGACTTGAGGTTGGGTTATCATCAGATCCGCGTCCGCGAAGAGGATATCCCGAAGACTGCCATGTCTTTCGGCTTAACAAATGCACCAGCTACGTTCTCCTGCCTGATGAATTATATCTTCATGGATTACCTCGACAAATTCGTCGTGGTTTATCTGGATGATATTCTGGTTTATTCCAAGAATAAGGAAGAACACGCTGAACATCTTCGTCTTGTTCTGGAAAAGCTTCGAGAGCACCAGTTATATGCCAAGTATTCCAAGTGCGAATTCTGGTTATCTGAAGTAACCTACCTTGGACATGTGATTTCCAAGGATGGCATTGCTGTCAATCCAGAACGAGTTCAGGCTATTCTTGACTGGACTCCCCCGAAGAATGTCAAGCAAGTCAGAAGTTTTCTCGGACTCACAAGTTATTGCCGTCGATTTGTCGAGAACTTTTCTAAGATTGCCAAGCCTCTGACTGATCTGCTTCACAAAGGCGATAAGTTTGAATGGACAGATAAATGTCAGGAAAGTTTCCAAACCCTCAAGGACAAGCTGACCTCTGCTCTAGTGCTTGCTCCTCCGGATTCTCATAAGGATTTTGTGATTTATTGCGATGCCTCTCGTCAAGGGTTAGGCTGTGTCCTGATGCAAGAGCGTAGAGTAATTGCTTATGCCTCGCGACAGTTGCATCCTCACGAAGAGAATTATCCAGTGCATGATCTTGAACTTGCTGCGGTGATATATGCATTGAAGCTATGGCGACATTACCTCCTTGGTAATCGATGTGAGATATATACTGATCATCAAAGTCTGAAGTATTTGTTTACTCAGCCGGATCTCAATCTCCGCCAACAACGATGGTTGGAAACAATTACGGACTATGATTGTGGTATTTCTTATACCCCTGGTAAGGCTAATGTGATGGCCGATGCCCTGAGCCGCAAGTCCTATTGTAACAACCTCACGGTTCAGCGAGCTCAACCTCGTCTGTATGAAGAATTGCGCCAGCTGAACCTCTGCATTGTTCCACCGGGTTCTCTTAATACCCTTGTTATACAGCCAGATCTTGAGAAGGCTGTTAAACGCGCGCAAGCTAAAGATGTTGAAGTTGATCTGATGAAAAGAGATCTTCACCTTGAAAAGTACAGGGATTTCTCGCTTGCAGAAGACGGAACTTTGTATTTCAAGGACCGCATTGTGGTACCTCGGTTAGAATTGATGACTGACAAGGTCATGAAGGAGGCACATGATACACCACTGTCTATTCATCCGGGTAGCACCAAGATGTATCATGATCTCCGACAAAGGTACTGGTGGTCTAGAATGAAGCAGGATATTGCTCGATATGTTGCTGAATGTGACGTTTGCCGTCGCGTTAAAGCAGAACATCAGAAGCCTGCTGGAATTCTACAACCGCTCCCTATTCCTTTATGGAAATGGGATAAGGTTCAAATGGATCTCATTACTGGCCTTCCCAAGTCATAGAAGGGTCACGATGCTATTCTTGTCGTCGTCGACCAACTCTCCAAAGTTGCACACTTTCTGCCAGTCAAGGAGACGATCTCTGCTAGTCAGTTAGCAGAGTTATATATCTCCAGGATTGTATCAGTCCACGGTATTCCGAAGGAGATCAGTTCAGACCGTGGCAGCCTCTTCACCTCACACTTCTGGAATAGTTTCCAACAAGCTATGGGAACTCATATTACTTGGAGTTTAGCTTATCACCCCCAGTCTCAAGGCCAAGTCGAACGGGTTAATCAAGTGCTTGAAGATATGCTGCGAGCTTGTGTTATATCATTTGGCAAGAAGTGGGAAGAATCTCTCCCGTATGCCGAATTCTCTTATAACAACAGCTATCAAGCAAGTTTGAAAATGGCCCCCTTCGAGGTATTGTATGGACGTAAGTGTCGAACCCCTCTGAATTGGTCAGAAACTGGGGAACGACCGCTCATTGGTCCAGATATTATCCAACACGCCGAAGAGCAAGTTTGTATTGTGCGGGAAAATCTCAAAGCTGCTCAGTCTCGCCAGAAGAGCAATTATGATCGTAAACACTGGGGATCGATCTATCAACCTGGTGAGCAAGCTTATCTGCGTGTCACTCCCATGAAGGGCACTCACCGCTTCGGAATCAAGGGCAAGTTAGCTCCTCGCTACATCGGCCCCTTCCGCATTCTCGCCAGACGTGGACATGTGGCTTATAAATTGGAGTTGCCGCCGCAATTCTCCCACATCCACAACGTCTTCCATGTGTTGCAACTTCGCCGTTGCTTCAAGGAATCTCCGCACCGAGCAGTGGATCATGAGTTGCTCGATTTGCAAGATGATCTATCTTATAAAGAGCACCCGGTCCGCATTCTCGATCAAGCTGAGCGTCGGACTCGCCAGAAGACAACTAAGTTCCTTAAAGTGCAGTGGTCGAATCATACTGAAGATGAAGCCACTTGGGAACGCGAGGATCGTCTTCGGGAGGAATACCCCGACCTTTTCCCATCTACCTCCTAAATTCTCGGGACGAGAATTTCTTTTAGAGGAGGAGAATTGTAACACCCCTCTGTAAATGAGCTACAGTGTTCCATCATGATGATGCTAAACTTCTGTGATTTGCAATGTTAAATCATGTTGGATAAATATCTCATTTCAAATTCTGCCACTGAATTCAAATGCAAGTGAAATTTGAAGTTGCTCAAAAATTTCTGGAAAATAGTTCATGTTGTTGCAAAAATTCCAAAACAATTTATTGTTAAGAAAAACAACATCACCTAAATTCCTAAATTGGGCTAGGGCAATTAAACAGTGCAATGCAGCACTTTTAAATGCATTTCCAATTTTGAAAAATTCAAATGGAATCCAAAATGGCCCAAATCTTTATGTGACAGTGCTTAAAAATGCTTTGGATTTAATGGGCCAAATCCCATATTTTTCCTAAGTATTTTGGTAGCCCTACAAATTCTTTTTCTATCTCTGTTAATAAACAAAAGAGAAAAACAGAAAAGAAAAGAAAGGGGCGAGGCCTTACCTGGCACTGGGCCGAGTCGGCCCAGCCCACCTCCTGTTTCCCCTACCTGCTCCCGCCGCCGTGTCGCCTCGCCCGCGCCCGGCGCGCACGGCACGCCGTCTCCAGCCGCCACCGCGACGAGGCAGGTGGCTGGGATAAGGCCGTGCCCTCCTCCCTCTCCCCTGGACGCTCGCAGTCCTCTCTTCCCTCTCTCTCGCGCACTCGCTCGCTCCTTCCTATCCTCTGCCCGCGCAGCCGAGCACCACTGTCGCCATCCTCCGTCTCCGTCGCGGCCACCGGCGCCCGCTCGTCTGTCCGCTGTGTCTGGGAGGCGCGTCGTCCTCCACTACTTCCTCCTTGACCAGCTACGGGAGCCGGGGAGCTCTACCGTGAGTGGATCGAGCCGCCTCCTACTTCGGCATCTCCGGCGATTGCCGTCGACTACGGCCACCTCCGCGCTCCTAATCCTCTCGCGGGCCTACTTGTGCCGCACGGTGAGCATCCGCGTCGTCTCCCCCTTCCTTTCGCTTCGCTAGTTGCTCCATTTGCCGTTCCCGCATAGCCCGAGCTCGGCGGCGCCATTGCCGGCGTTTTGCTCGATGCAGAGCCGCCCAAGCCGTCCCACGTTGCCCGTCGAGCTCCTGTTGCGCCGTAGAGCTCGCCGGTGAGCTCCGTTAGCTCGATAGCTTCCCGTAGCCGCGTGCCCGATTCCGCCCGAAAGTCACCGCCGCCGCCTTCGACGCCCAGCTCCACTCCGGCCACCCCCGCCACTGAGACTGTCGTAGATCGACGCAGGGTGAAGAGGCCGATCGAATGAGCCCGAAAACGCGTGATTTGGCCCCCTATAGCCGAATCCCGAGCCTCGCCGGCGTTCGGCCGCCGCGAGTGGCCTCGCTGGAGCCGTTTCGGCGCCGGCTCCGACGTGGCCTGACCGGTGGGCCCTCCCGAGTCACTGGCAACTGGGTCCCGCAGGCCCAGTTGACCAGTTGACTGGGTCAACGCCGCTGACGTGGCGCTACTGCCACTGACCAGTGGGCCCCTCTCGTTTAATTAGACTAATTAATCCAGTTTTTAAAATAAACTTAATCTGTAATTAGATTAGACACTGACAGTGGGGCCCACCTCCGTAATTAACTACGGTTTAATTTAATTAACCTCTGTTAAGCCCACTGTGTATGACAGGTGGGTCCCAACCGTCAGGTATGACCTGGCACGGCTGGGTTGACCGCTGACGTCACTGTGACATCATGCTGATGCAATAAGCTATTTTCTGTTATTTTCAAAATTGATTTAAATTTCAGAAAAATGCTAAAAACTTCGGAAATTCGTAGAAATTCAACCGTAGCTCGGATCGAAAAACTTTCTACATGAAAGTTGATCAGAAAAACGAAACAAATCCGAATATGTGGTCGAAATGCTTGACCATCACTCCTATCTATCTGAACATGGAACCGTCCCCTCTGGTTCAGTATTCCGAAATCAGCCTAAACGCCGGGAAAATATCCCGGATATTTTCCCGCTTCGTCTCCGACATGTAGCAATGCATTAGGGCACCACTAACACTGCATACTGCCATGCCGTGCATCTGCGTTGCATTTGTTTGCCTTTATTTATTGTTTCTTCCCCCTCTTCTTCTCCGATAGCCCCCGAGACCGATGCAGCTCAGGAGACCGACGACACCTCTGACGATCCCTCCTTTGCCGCAGAGCTTCCAGGCAAGCAACCCCCCCTTGACACATGCATATATCACCTATTCTTTCTCCCTCCTGCTTGCATTAGAATTTGCTACTGCTATTGTTTTATCCTATTTTGATGCATAGCCTGTCCTTGTAACTGTTATTGATACCAGCCTGTTATCTAAAATGCTTAGTATAGGTTGGATGGTAAATTATCTGTGGCCCCTCTTCCTTGCTGTAGTTGCCCCGCTTTAGTACCTGTGCCCGATCGATGTGATCGAACGGGATGAGCCCAGCACAACACCTCACACCCCCTAAGTTGCTCGACTCTGCAGGGCTAACATCGAGTGCCGAGGGTGATACCTTTTATCTCACTCCCGACAATGCCTCTGTAGTACAGCTAGTCGGTTGTGGGTTAACGAGGGTGATTCCTCTTTCTCCACCTCCGATACAGCTTCTGTCGTGCAACCCCGCAAGTGTGAATGCCATCGAGGGTGATTCCTCCGGTTTCAGCTTGACGGATACATCGAAGGGGAGTCCAACGAGGGTGATTCCTCGGATTCCTTCTTGATGTTTTGGACACACGGTTACTTTGATTTTACTACTGTTACTTAACAAAGTCGGGTCGGCCCCGAGGGGTACCCGCGAGAGATGTGGAATCGGGTTGACCATGAGGGTACCCGAGAGATGAATACGTGGCACGGCCGGGCATTCTTAGCCCTTGCCGTAAGTCCACGAGACGGGGCGACGGGGTCACATGATCGTGAGTCTCTGCTCGTTACCGCGCGCTACCAATGCACTAATGGGTTAGGATATGTAATCTGAGTAGGCTTCTGGCCTTTTCGCGCTAACCAGCACGTGGGAATAATATGGGTACTCGGCGTCGTATGTATCAGCCGAAGCTCTTCAGACGTCAGAAGTTGAGAGGCGCGCGCCGGGTTGGTCTGGTAAAGCCTGCGCTTGTATTAAGGGGGCTAGGACTGCTCACCGGCCGCGTTCGCAACGCGCAGGAGTGCAAAGGGCGATGGGCCCAAGACCCCTGAGTGCTTAGGATGTAGACCGGCGTGCTGGCCTCTCTGTTGAGCCTAGGTAGGGCTACGACGTGTCGATCAGCCGAGGCCGGGCATGGACCAAGCAAGTGTGTCCGGCCAGAGTTAATCGAGCGTGTTGGGTAAGTTGGTGCACCCCTGTAGGGAAGTATATCTATTCGAATAGCCGTGTCCACGGTAACAGGACGCTCGGAAAATATCCCGATCTGCTACAACTAGAAATGGATTGATTATGTTAGCTCCGGGATCGCTTTCTCACAGGGAGTCGAGGAAGGATCTCTGGGCGTGGCTACTTGTACTTGATGCTACTACTATATTGATGTACTAATCTGCACTCTTCTTATGCTGCAAGACCCTGAAGATGCTAGTCTTCGATAGGCTAGGCTTTCCCTTCTATTCTGGCATTTCTACAAATCAGTCCACATATACAGCCTTCCATTGATAATGTTGCATAAGTAGAATAGCTCTGATGTAAGTCTTGCTGAGTACTTTGGATGAGTACTCATGGTTGCTTTGTCGCCCTTTTCCCTATATACCCGATTGCTGCAACAGACGATGGAGCCCAGGAGCCTTCTGAGCCAGCTGCCCCAGCCGACGACTACCACTACTACTACCCCCCTAGATACTACTACTACGAGGAGCCCTCCGACGACCAGGAGTAGATAGGAGGCACCCAGGCAGGAGGTCTGCGCCTTTCGATCTGTGTTTTATTTTGCCCCGCCTTCTTAAAGGCCTATCTGTTTAACTTTGTGTCTGTACACAGATACCTGATGCTTTTGCTGATGCTTGTATGACATCGAGCTTATGTATTCGAGCCCTCAAGGACCTGGCTTGTAATATAAAGCTTGTATGACTTTTATTTATGTTTAGAGTTGTGTTGTGATATCTTTAAGTGAGTCCTTAGGCTTGATCGTGTGCATTTGCGTGTATGGTTAGTGCACGATTAAGCCGGGGGCGTCACACACTCTCACACATGCCAACTCTCACATGCAACCAATGAAAAAGCATGCATGCAGTGTATTTATTATTCAACCATGGGACTAGCAATAATGGCTCTTGCTACAACCAATGAAATGGTTGCATGCATGTAGGTTTCCAAAGCAAGACCTTATAAAAAGGGACATGCTTGTGGTGCTCTTAGACCTAAGACTGGCCATAGTGGGAGTAACTTCAAGAGTAACATAAGCTCCAACTTAACAAAATTTCCCATGTGGCATTGAGTTAATGAGGAGAGAGGCAAATTGAGTAACTTAGCTAGTTACCGTAACATCACATATCCCAATACAATATGAGTCTATAACCTAATAAATGAAGGTTTGCATGACACCACACTTATGTTACTACCCACTATGAAAGTAGTAACATAGCTTAGGATAATGTGTATGTTACTCTTGAAGTTACTGTCCACTATGCTAGTCTAATAAATCCGGACGGAGGGAGTAGCAGCTACGTGTGCTGGTTGTGCATGCCATCTCCCATAGTTCCTCTTGTACCTTGAATTATGCAGATGGTACACACATGTTAAAAAAATGTATTTACTGGTCAAATGGTTTTGTTAATCAACACACCGCACTTATCAAGTTGTATAAGCTTCATAGATAGCGTCAAGTAAACTGCAAGATGTAAACTTAAAATAAGATGCCAACAAATACTCCCCTTTTCAAGATCATATTGTTCGAATGTCAATAATGTTTTGACAAAGAGAAGTACACTTTTGAAAAACACCAGCTTTCCAAATGCATATAAAGATGTGGGTGCTTCAATCTGAATAGTGCACAATTCTATGCAGCCAGTGTACATTCGAAGGAACTTAGTAACCTGAAAAAAAGTATTCTCAAATCAATAAGAAAACCTGTAAAATGACAAACTTGTATGCACAAGCACTACAACACGTACGTCAATAGCAGGCACTTTAAAATGCCTCAAAAAGCCCATATAATGCCAGCTTAGAGAAAAGAAGGCATTTTCAAAATATGCTAGAGATGGTCACGAAGGGAAAGGTCTTTTAAGGCATTTTTCCAGAACGCCTCCAAAGCTCAACACAGAGGCATGTTTAAAATGCCAGCAAGCTCAATTTGAGGCATTTTTACAGAACGCCTCAAAAGATCAACACAGGCATTTTTTTTAAAACGCCAACAAGCTCAATTAAAGGCATTTTTTCAGAATGCCTCCAAAGACTATTTGTAGCATTTCTCATACTGCCTCTAAAAATTATGCCTGGCATCTCTCATACTGCCTTCAAAACATTTTTGTGGCATTTCTAAAGAATGCCTCTAAACCATTATGTGGCGTCTTTTGTATTGCCTCCAAAATGTTTCCGTGGCACATAAGAATGCCACAAACTTTACACATGCATAATAAGAATATGATAAAACCACTGTTACAGCAAGCTCAATAATTTGCATCTAGCTCTGTACAAACACACATGCAACAGTAAAAAAAGATTGAGAGGCTTGCATCGGCTAGAAGTATCATCGTGCACGTGAATAATGTAAAGCATCACCATCAGAATATCTTCACAAATTCAGAAACGATATCAAAGTATCAATCACAAACACACAGGTACACTCCCTATTGTTGTGACAGCAATATGAAGAAGTGTTCCAGTTTGATGCAATCAATCATAGACGGACACACACAAGAGTAAGCCAATCAGCGGTGTGTCACCTTCAACTTCAACCTTCAGCAGTGTACCAGCATTTCTGGGCTTCTACAATAGCAAAGAATGTTCTCAGCTCTGTAACAAGGTTACAGAGACATGCATGCAAGAAAAAAGGGCCAGGAAACCTCACCTATGACCATCTTTCATGTTTCCCTGCCCGAATTCCTAAGTAAGTTGTTTCCGGTTGTAGCAGAGATTGCTTGAGTACCTTTTTTCATTCTTGTTGTCTCAGAAACTTTCTTTCTCTTCAGTGTATTCCTCACTGCACCTTCTGAAGTACTACAACCAGTCTGATGCTTGGTCACCTGAGTTGCAGTAGTTGTTTTGTTGGGATCCACATTCTCGCTATTGTTGAATGACATCTGACTACAAACACTAGAAACCTACAATTGGGTAAAAATAAAAATCATGTATAGTTATACATAATATGAGCACAAAACACCAACTATGAGCTATGATAGTACCTTAGAGTGCAGCAGGGTAGTACCGTCTGTTTGCATAATCTGCATAAAAAAAAGTTCAGAATAGTTGCATATACAAGAACAGGGCAAATGAGTTAGCAAAGTGTCATGTATCATACATTTTTGCGTGGCCATGGAATACACCTAGCTTGGGCATTTCCTAGCTTGTTTATTTTCTCTTGTGCACGAGGCAGCTCAGTTGTTTCTTTGAGCACGATGTTGACAAGAACTTCAACACAATCAGCTAGTGGTTGTCCATCAGTAGCTTTAGATTTTCTATCAGTTTTCTGAATGGTTCCCATTGCCACCACACTTGCACTATTTGGCGACGTCAAACTAACTTCCATGCCACACTTTATGATATCTTCTAATCCGTCCTGTGAGTTGCAATAGTACTAAGTAACCCTTCTAATTTGCTAGTTGGTTAATAAGTTGAGACAAATATAGAAAAATCACCTTTGGCCCCTTTTGGAGCGGGGTTTGAAATATTCCTGGTTTCTTATGTTGAGTTGTCTTTGTCTTCTTTGGTTTCGGCACAAGATTTGGTAGTGCTGATTTTGTGTTCTTTGATTCCAGTTGGGATGCCTTCACCTTATCCGGATGCCTTGGAGCAGCCATTGCCTCGGATGCCTTGGTAGTATATGAAAGTGAAATTGCATGTTCTTCGTCATTCATGGTTTCCAAGTCCTAGTATGTGGAAACTCATATTTAGCTAGTAGTAAATGTTCAAATAATGTGACTGAATTTAAGAGATGAAAACAAGAATCACCTTAGAAGAATCTTTATTTGGAAGCTCATTTTCTGGAATTCCTTCCATTTCAACAGACCCCCTAGAAGCTATGATCAAACTCTTTAGCTCGTTGTACTGTTCTTCCATTCTCTCACTCTTGGCCATTATTGAAGTTTGATTTGCCACCAGAGTATGCACCACATGCCGAAGCTCCATGTTCTCTTGTTTAGCAGCATGTCGTTCAGCTTCAACTTGAGCAAGGCGCCCCGAAGCGACTCCACCTGCTAATAGACCAAGGCCACTTGGCCTTCCTTTCTTTTCTTTTGGGAAAATTGATGAATAAAGATCACCATCACGGGCCTCCTCACCAATCAAAGAAGGATCTACCCGAATCCTTTTTTTAATGTCATCCTGAAAGGTTCATATAACAGTAGGGTTGCAAGCATGAATTTTATGAAGCACTGAACGAAGCAGTATCAAGTGAAAGCTAACTAGGAATATAATAGAACAGAGCACTATCAAGTGAACTACATACCATTTTTACTCCACTTTGTTGGTTGACTGGATATCCATTGTTTTTCGTATGTGTAACCACGTAAAGCTCGGCACGCCCAATTTCCCTACCCTCTACCATCTCCTGAAGCAGGATGAAATGTTGATACACTAGTTACACGAGTTAATAATACACTAGTTAACAATAAATTACCATTTGATCATGGACAACTGCAAAACTTCGTGACCCAGCGGTGTGGGTCCCGTTGCATCCCTTGAGTTGCGATGCCCGAGTGGCCTTGTTTCTCTCATATTTTTCCTGGACACACAAATATGGTGAATAAACTCATAACAAGCTTATATGTGGAATACATATCTAGCATAGGATACAAAACTACAACTTTGAGTACTCACCTTAGCTTTCTCTGTTCTCCAGTGTTTTACTAGCCACTCCCACTGTCCAATTGGGATTCTATTATCACAACCATTAAGAATATTCCGTGCCCGTGACAAACCAGCTTTGTAGTATTTCCTCTTTAAAACAACCTTGAAGTCTTTCCATTTTTTACTTGCTGATCTCAACACCCATCTTTTGTATGACTCTTCAATGTTGAAAAAAGCCTATTATAAAATACAATTGTGACAACATGTAGAACTTGTTTGTTGAAGAAGAAAATGACTTGTCTGTTGAAGATGCAAATATATATGTTAGATTGCGTTGACATACTTGGACAGAAAATGACTTGTCTGTTGAAAAAAGCCTATTATAAAATATATATGTTAACATACCTGTTTGAAGCTTCTGTTTTAATTTGTTTGATAACATTGATGCATTCCATTTGTGGTAGATTAACTTCTCTGACTCTATAATTCAGCTCATTCAATCTTCGTTCATGGTCAGACACATGGGACTGATTGAATGCATCAGATCTTGATCCCGAAGTCATCATATTTCCTAGCATGTACAATTCGAAACTCAGTTAGAAAAGACAGTATCAAAACTAAGATAAAAACACCAACGATAGCAACTTCCCATTCGACATTTAGTTCAAAAACAAACAATAACTCTCACCTAATCCTAGCCTAATATTCATCATTCCCATCACTTCTAGCATCCATATCAAAGAAGTCTCTTGTAGGTGGATGAACCACAGCGTACCAATCCTTCTCTATAGAATCTTGTACATAATAGACTTGGGTGGCTTGAGTTGCAAGGATAAATGGCTCATCAAATATATCACTACCGCTGCTTAGCAAGTGGTTAAAATTCACCTCAGTTATTCCATATGGGTCCTTTCGAACCCCAGCATCAGGGCGAACACTGTCAACCCAATCGCACTTGAATAAAACCACGTTGCCTTTGTTTGAATAATTCATCTCAACTATTTCAGTGATTCGTCCATAATAAGCAACATCGCCTAAAGCTGGATTCTTATCTTTAGCACTTGAGAAACTAGATGTCTTTGCAATCATAGATACTCCATCGCACTGTGTTTCTTTGCCATCACCATATCCCCTTGTGTGGAAAGTGCATCCATTTATAGAGTAAGCATTATACTATTTCACCATCCGATATGGCTTTTGTGCTAAGACTTTAACTTCTTCAGGGATCTTAACATTATTGGAAATCAATGATTGAACCTAAAGACATAACATAGTCAATGCAATATCGCCACATGAAGTGCTTTAAGAATTTTAGCGTGAGAATCACAGACACTTACATGGTCAGCAAACCAAGTGTGAAAACTATTGTGATGGGCATGTTCTACATCACGTATTCTTCTGCGTTGACCCACTGATAGAATATCATGATGTTGTCTACATGAACATCATAGAGGGTTACTACTAGTTCAGATCAGAGCATGGAGAGTGGAACAAGTGGTGACAAATTTACTGGACATATGGAGCAATGTGGGGGTAATTGACCATTGTTGTGATACACAAGACATAAAGACCAGCTGGTACATCCAAATTCAAAAACCAGAAAATGAAGACAGTCATATCAGTTGGCTTCCTAAATACTGACTACAATATTGCATCTCAAGTTGTCAACAGTATGTGAACTCACCATCACTGAGTCTAATAGTTCTGATATGGACATCTATGAACCAAGAGTTGGCACATCAGAATGAATTATAGGGTATTACTACTCCCCAACGGTTCATCCCAGAGTTGAGAGACTACGTTTGCGTTAGGCATCAGCTAGAATAGAATATTGTGAGCTGCGTCTGGCTTGGAGCCAATGATGTTTTTTTTGAGAGAGAACCTGCGTATTACATTAACCAAACGAGAAGATTATAGCCAAACACGCAGAAACATGGAGAGAAACCGGGAGAAGACAGGAGCCCGGGACAAAGTGCAGAAAACACCCCAAAAGAAATAAAAATACAAGGAAGGGCCTGGGGGGCCTGCACGCACGAACAACCTTCCTCGCCAGAGTCGAGGCAGCACCATCGCCGTCGCTGGCTTTAAGAGTCGATGGAGAAGCTCGCCGCATGCGGCGAAGCCGTTGTCGATGTGGCACGTCGACCGGGGAAATTCCCCGTGCTGAATCTCGGTTCCCAAATGGAATCCTCCACGCCGACCAAGTCGGGAAGAAGCAGTCGATCTGCAGCCATCGTTCCATCCGCCTCCTCCAGGAAAGCTGTCTCCACCCGCAGACCAGCGACGCCGCCCGAAGCACAGCGGCAGACGCCAGCTGTCGGTGTATAAAACATGGGTATTTTATACCCTGACTTATGCACAGACAGTAGCAGCCTCCTTGCCGGCCAAGGCCTTGCCGGGAACTGCCAAGACCAAGACTCCAAGTCCAGCCGAAGAAGCCACCAGAGAGAAGTTCGAGGCTCGACACTCAACTAGTACCAAAGATGAAGACATTCCTTCCCGGCAAGGTGAAGACCCGGCAAGCTCCATGTCGGCAAGCTTATGCCAGCCCTTCAGCGCTCCGCCTCACCGCACAGGTGTTTGCCAACACGCGAGGTGTCGACCGCGTAGGGTGGTTGGTGAGGCTTGTCGGACACGTGTCAGCTTGCTGGTAAAAGATTTGCCTCTAAAGACACCCGTCCAGGAGGCGTGTCAAGATAATACGAGGTAGCTGGGCAAGCGGTGCAGAAACCTTGCCGGGACTACCTCTCCACACGACACCTAAACGTTGCATTTAATGCCTTTGTCATAAACTGGCAGAGTTAGGTATGATAGCACTGTTTGCTATCTAGTCACGCTGTAATTACTGTTTTGCCACTGTGGTAACCCCTTGAACTATAAAAGGAGGGCCAGGGCAATAGTTTAGAGGATGGGGACCCCTTTTCAAACACAAGCACCTCTCGTGTAGCTGCTCTCTCCACACCTTGCCGGGAGAAGCGCTCCTTGTACTGTGCTTCCACACCACTAACACACCAAAAGCAGGAGTAGGGTTTTACGCTTCTCAGCGGCCCGAACCTGGGTAAAATCCCTCGCGTTCCATTGTTCATGCTCTTCCCCGCCGAACCACAAGGGGCTGCATGGCCCCATAGATGGTCGTACCACGACATCTTTGGCGCGCCAGGTAGGGGGAGAGTGGCGTTTGTGCGAACCTTGATCAGCGGACCGCGCATCTTCTTCATCTTCATCATCAACTTCATCATCGTCCTCCTCGTCATCGATGGCGCCCAAGAAAAAGGGCATCACGATGACGACCACCTCGCACACGTCCGCAGGCGGCGCGGGCGGCGCAGCCAATGCGGGCGGCATGGGTACTGCGGTCGGCACGACCAGCGCGGGCGGCGCGGTCATTACGCCCACCACGGCCGGCGCAAGAGACGAGCACGACGGAGCCGGTCGACCTCCTCGGTCCTCTGGCGAACGGAGCCGCGACGGCGCAGGCGGAGCGGACGGGCGCCTTCCTCCTCCTCCTCCTTGCCGCGACGACGAACGCAGCCGCCGGAGCGGCAACGCTCGGGCTGGTGCGAGCCGAGACCTCGCTGCGGCGACGTCCAAGGACGCTGCTTCAGGACAGACGCCGCGCCCCTCACACGATGGGCGCGGTACGACCCCAAGCGGCGCCAACGACTCCGGGCAGCGGCGACCTCACGGCAAGACACCTGTGGACCAAATCCCAGATCCTCAGGAACCGCCTCCACCACGGCGACTCGCTGCTGATCATGTACCGTGGCAGCAGAACCGCGATGGCGCTCCTACTAGCTCTGCCAGGCGTAGAGCAACGTCGCGCTCTTCGCTCCCAGCCATGCCAGCCACAGCGGCAGAAGCAATGGCGCGAGCTCAGATGCTGCTAAACTTCCCTCCGGCAGCAGAGAAGATGGACGAGTGGAGAGCCACCATCCAGAGCTTGATTGGATTTGCCAAAGCCGGTAAATCACAGCAAGCGGAACCCTCACGGCGTCCGCAACCGGCGCCGGCATCTCCAGCTGGTGGCCGCGCTGACGGAACTGCACTAACGGTGCAGTCGCCGCCGCGGCAACAGCTTCAACAGTAGCAACGCCAACAGCCGCGACAAGCCCAGCAGTCTTTTGGACCCGACGAGATGTCGATCGCGTCTTCGGATCCACGAGCGCGGCGAGATCAGTGGCAAGTGCTGCAAGACAGGCAGGCTGAAGACGCCCGCACCACCATCGAACGGCGTCGCGAAGCGCGCCGTCAATCCAACGCGCGTAACGGCCCCGTCGCTGATGAGCCTGCGCCAGGGGTTAGCGGATACCTACCTTACGAGGTTGGGTGTCCTGCCTTCACTCGTGAGCTGCGGCAAGTCCGGTGGCCGTCCGTTCGAGCCTTCAAGCCAGAAGTGCCGGAAAAATACGACGGGAAGCTGAACCCGGCAGAGTTTCTAGGCATCTATACGATTGTCGTACAAGTTGCCGGAGGAAGAGATGAGAAAATCCTCGCCAACTACTTTCCATTGGCACTGAAACCCAACGTGAGGTCTTGGCTGATGAACTTGCCGGAGAACTCCATATCTTCGTGGTCAGACCTCTGCAAGGAGTTCATTGGTGCCTTTACCGGAGGCCACAAGACTCCTGGACAGCCCAGCGATTTGCAGGTGATCCCGCAAAGAGACGGTGAAACCTTGCGCAAGTACATCCAGAGATTCAGCCGTGTGCACCGCAACATCCCAGACGTGCACCCCGCAGCCGTGATTGCTACCTTTCACATGAATGTGCGCAATCGGAGGATGCGGGAGAAAATGAACGTCAAGTTGCCCAAGACCGTCAACGAGCTCTACACGCTGGCGGATAAGTGTGCACGTGCCGAGGAAGGAAGAAGGCTTCCCGGGGAGGACGCTGGCGCCGAAGTAGATTCTGAGGACGATGATGCTGCCACCCCGGGGAAGAAGGGTCGAAAGCGCAACAGGAAGCGCAAGGGAAAAACTGTGATGGACGTCGAAGGTTCCGGCAACTCTGAGCCCGCCAAGAAAGCCAAAACAGAGAGCCCCGGCAAGGAGGTAGCTGCATGCGCCGCTTGTCGGGAGGCGGCGGCAAATGAGAAGGCCGGCAAGTCCGATGGGCCGTACTGCAAGATCCACCGCACCAAGGGCCATGATCTCCAAGAGTGCCGGCAAGTCGAGCACCTTGTCGAGAAGCAGAAGGCTGAATATGAGAAGCGCGACAAGGAAAAGGGTTAAGATGGTGCTGGTGGGTCCGGCAAGAAAGGCCGCGGTGGTCGAGGGGGCCGCCGCGGCAAGGCCAAGCAACAGAAGGAAAAGCCTGCTAGGGGCCGTGAAAAGAAAGAGGGAGATGATGGAAGTGAAGAAGAAGAGGATGACGACGAGACCAGCGAACAAGAATTCCAGAAGGCAACTGACGCCATGTGCGTTGACGAAGGCGCATCTTTGCATTCATCCCACCGCCAACTTAAACAGTGGGCTCGTGAAGTTAACGCGGCAGAACCGGCAATGGGCTCTCAAAAACCACTCAAATGGTCACACACGCCTATCATCTTTGATGTTGAGGACCACCCTGATCGCATAACTGCGGTCGGGTGCTTGCCGTTGTTGGTCTCGCCAACAATTCGCAACCTCCAGGTAACAAAGATGTTAGTTGACGGTGGGGCCGGCCTGAACCTGATCTCTCCGGAAGTTATCAAGAGGCTGCAGATCCCCGACGAGGAACTCGAGAGAACGGGCATGTTTCAGGGAGTGAACCCGGGAAGAAGCTAGCCCAAGGGAAAGATCACATTGCCGGTGACGTTTGGCGGGGAAGTGAATTACAGGACGGAAAAGATTGTCTTTGATGTCGTCAAGATCCCACTGCCGTATAATGGAATTCTTGGCCGCCCAGCCTTGGCAAAATTCATGGCAGCGTCTCACTATGCTTATAACTCATTGAAGATGCCAGGGCTAATGGGTGTCATTTCCATCAACTCCGACAAGAAAGATGCAGTCATTTGCGTCGACAAGATGTACAGGGACGCGGTTGCAGCAGAGGCAGCCAAGGCGCCAGCTCCCGCCAAGAAGAAGGAAAAGAAGAACTCCGGCAAGACCTCTAGCAAGGATTCCGGGAAGCGCACCTCTTCAGAGTGCTGCGCACCCGTTGAAGACTTGCCGGAATGCTCTGCCGGTAAGAGATCCAAGGCCACTGCACCGGCAACCAAGAAGGTGCCGGCGAAGGAGGACGGCGCTGACGGTACCTTCACCATCAGCGCCACCCTTGACAGCAAATAGGAAAGCGCGCTCGTTGCCTTCCTGCGGGCAAATGTCGATGTGTTCGCATGGCGACCGTCTAACATCCCCGGCATTCCCAGGGAGGTAATTGAGCACCACCTTGCCGTTTGTCCCCATGCTCGGCCCATCAAACAGAAAGTACGGAAGCAAGCCTTGGAGCGGCAGCAGTTCATTGCCGAAGAAATCAAGAAACTCGAAGCGGCAGGCCTGGTCAGAGGAGTGTTACATCCCACGTGGTTGGCAAATCCAGTGGTGGTGCGCAAAGCAAACGGGAAGTGGAGACTTTGTATAGACTACACTGATATCAGCAAAGCTTGTCCAAAAGATCCTTTCCCATTGCCGCGCATCGATCAAATTATGGACTCCACCTCTGGCTGCGATCTGCTCTCCTTCCTTGATGCATATTCTGGATACCATCAGATATTCATGGCCAAGGAGGACGAGGAGAAAACCGCATTCATTACTCCATGTGGCACGTATTGCTTCGTGTGTATGCCTTTTTGATTAAAGAGTGCCAGTTCTACGTTTGCAAGAGCAGTCCAGATTGGTTTTGAGCCCCAGCTGCACAGGAATGTAGAAGCCTACATGGATGATATAGTGGTCAAAACCAAGGACAAATCAACCCTCGTTCAAGACTTGGAGGAGACATTTGCAAACTTGCGCAAGATTAATCTGAAGCTCAACCCCGAGAAGTGTGTGTTTGGCGTCCCGTCCGGCAAGCTTCTCGGGTTCTTTGTATCTCAGCGGGGAATTGAGGCAAATCCCGACAAGATCAAGGCAATTGAGCAGATTCAAGCACCGAAAAGCGTCAAGGATGTGCGGCGTCTTGCCGGTTGTGTTGCTGCTTTGAGTAGGTTCATTTCAAGATCTGCCGAGCACTCCTTGCCGTTCTTCAAAATTTTGAAAAAGGCAGGTCCAATGAAATGGACTCCTGAAGTGGAGGCCACGCTGCAAGACTTGAAAAGATACCTCTCCTCTGCGCCAACACTAGTTGCGCCTAGACCACAAGAGCCGTTGCTGCTATACGTAGCGGCGACGAATCAAGTGGCTAGTGCTACATTAGTGGCACAGAGGGAAAACAATGACGAGGAGGCAACCACGGCAAGCCCATCCAGCGACAAACCGGAATCTTCACCGGCAAGGTCTGGCGCCGACAAGGCAGATACAACACAAGCAAATGAAACTGATCAGCAAGTGGTGCCGAAGAAGAAAATGGTGCAGCGACCGGTGTATTTCGTTAGTTCCCTTCCGCAGGGGGCTAGATCGAGATACTCTAGAGTGCAGAAGTTGCTTTTCGGCCTCCTTATGGCCTCGAGGAAGCTGCGTCACTACTTCCAAGCACACGAGATCACCGTTGTCACTCGCTTCCCGCTGCAACACATCTTGAGAAATCCAGAGGCAACCGGCAGAGTAGTGGAGTGGGCATTGGAATTGTCAAGCTTTGCACTCAAGTTTGAAAGCACTTCAACAATCCAGAGCAGAGCCTTGGCAGAGTTCATTGCTGAATGGACACCAATGCAAGACGAAGAGATTCAAGAAACGGCTCTCCCCGGCAAGGAAACAGCAAAAGAATGGATTATGTACTTTGATGGTGCCTTTTCGCTGCAAGGCGCCGGTGCCGGAGTGCTGCTTGTCGCACCCACCGGGGAGCACCTCAAGTACGTGGTCCAAATGCACTTTCCTAGGGAACAAGCTACAAACAACACTGCTGAGTACGAAGGGCTCCTTGCCGGTCTTCGGATCGCAGTGGACCTTGGAATCAAGAAATTGATCACCCGCGGTGACTCGCAGCTCGTGGTGAAGCAAGTGAATAAGGATTACCAGAGCCCATTGATGAGAGCATATGTGGAAGAAGTGAGGAAATTGGAGGAACACTTTGACGGACTGCTAACAGAGCACATTCCTCGTGCGGAAAACAGCTTTGCTGATAGCCTGTCAAAGTGTGCCGCGCAAAAGCTTCCCGTGGAACCAGGAACCTTTGTGCTCCATTTGAATAAACCCACAGTTACTCCATCGACGCAAGCCAGTAAGAGAAGAAAGTTGAGTACCGGCAAGTAATTTCCGGCAGAGCTCCCAGAAGCCACCGACAAGGATACTGCCGGGAACAACGACACGGTCGGCGGTGAGCAGCGGCTTAGCGCAGAACCACAGGTTCTTGCCGCGGAAGCAAGCGCTCCCATGGCCGAAGAGAAGCCTTTAGTCCTTGTCATCGAGCCACAGGCTCCGGCATGGGTGCAGCAGATAGTCCGTCTCCTTCAAACAGGAGAACTTCCCGATGAGCAAGAGGAAGCTGAGAAAGTAGCCCGCCAGTCAAGTATGTATCAGTTTGTGGATAGCATCCTATACAGAAAACGACCAAATGGTGTGAAATTGAAGTGTATTTCCCAGGAAGATGGACTAAAGCTGTTGGCAGAGGTACATGGAGGCATATGCGGCTCTCACATAGGATCAAGGGCACTTGCCGGCAAAGCTTTCCGGCAAGGCTTCTATTGGCCCACCGCCCTCCAGGATGCGACTGAGCTAGTAACCAAGTGTGAAGCATGCCAGTTCCATTCAAAGAATGTACATCAACCAGCTCAAGCTCTCCAAACGATCCCTCTCTCCTGGCCCTTTTTAGTCTGGGGGCTTGATATCTTGGGCCCCTTCCCCCGCGCTGCCGGGGGCTTCGAGTACTTGTACGTCGCCATCGACAAGTTCACGAAGTGGCCAGAAGTGGAGCCAGTGAGGAAGGTGACAGCGCAATCAGCCGTCAAGTTCTTCAAAGGATTAGTTTGCCGTTTCGGGCTTCCTAACAGGATCATCACTAACAACGGCACGCAATTCACGAGCCGCACCTTCATGCAGTACATTCAAGACCTTGGCAGCAAAATCTGTTTTGCGTATGTCGCTCACCCGAGAAGCAACGGCCAAGCATAAAGGATGAATGCTGAAGTGTTGCGTGGTCTCAGCACAAGAACTTTCGACAAGCTGCGCAAGTGCGGAAAGCGCTGGATTGATGAGTTGCCGGCGGTTCTTTGGTCATTCAGGACGACACCAAATCGAGCTACCGGCCAGACACCCTTCTCCCTAATCTATGGTGCAGAGGCAGTGCTCCCCACGGAACTCAAATATGGGTCACCTCGAGTACTCACTTATGATGAAGCTGAGCAAGAGCAACTGCGGCAAGCCGATGCGTTGCTCCTTGAGGAAGATCGTCTTCGGGCGGTTGTGCGAGCTACACGCTACCAGCAAGCCTTGCGCCGCTACCATAGCCGCAAATTGCACGCCCGGAGCCTTGAGGAAGGCGACCTTGTTCTTCGGCGCGCCCAGTCCGCCAAAGGATCAAACAAGTTGACGCCAAAGTGGGAAGGCCCTTACCGGGTAGTACGAGTCACCAGGCCTGGCGCAGTCCGGCTGGAGACCGAAGATGGCACCCCAGTGCAAAACTCATGGAATATTGAGCATCTTCGCAAGTTCTACCCGTGAGGCGCAGTTGCCGGGACATCTCCCGGCAACCCCTTTTGTACAAGCCTTGTCGGCAAGACATGTAACCCTTTGTACAAAGCCAGGCGCAGAACATGTGCATAATAAAGCTAAGTGCTTCGCGACTCCTCGTACATATTCATTTATATGTCGATGCATGTGATGTTGTGATTTACACTTTAGTTTGTATGAGATAGCTAATGAACCGTCAAGGTTCCCAAAACTCTCTTTTCTCTTCTTTCTTTTTCTTAAAAGGACAAGGGAATCCCTCGCGCGCAAGTTTCCCGGGGGAAGTGGAGATGGGTACCATTTCCAAATGACGTTCGAGTGATCATTTCATGCAACAAGAGAAACGACGCAAAGAAAAGCTAAGTTGGAAGACTTTAAAAAAATCCTTGGTTACATTCGCGTTCTCCCTTGAACGATTTTGCACTTTGTATGAGAAACCTGCACGCGAGAGGAACCTTGTCGCGGTCAGCCCGCGCCTCTGTTTGCCTCGAGTCCGCTTGGCAAGCTTGGCGGCTGCGTTCTGGCCCGACGACTTATCTTGCCGGCAGCAGCACCTCCAGCAGGCTGCTAAGGACCTGTTCCTCGAAGCGCTCGTGGCAAGTGTGCGCACCGGCAAGCTTCCAATAAGCATAGGGAGCACATTCATGCAAAAACAAATAAGACAAGGGAAACATCGTACATTTGTCTAATCCCGACAACGACGAGATATTCATTAAGAAAGCACTCGATTACATTTTCTTTGGCCCTTTGCCAGGGTTCATCTCAAGTGCAATACAAGGGCAAAAGGGGCGCCTAGGCAGATCGCTCCCGGACAGCCAGATGATGGTGCTGCCGGCGATCAATACGAGACGAAGGAGTCGGAGCTGTCGTCCTCGACCTTCACGCCTGGAGCGCCGCCGTCATCATCATCCTCAGTCTCACTGGAGGAAGCGGTGTCGGAGTCGCTCGAGCTTTCCGCGCAGCACTCCAGACGAGCGCCTGAAGCCCCGAAGAACTTCGCGACGAGCGTGTCGGGCCCGTCCAGCCTGAAGTGGAGGAGATGCCCCTGCCCTAGGCAGCGAGCACGGACGAAGGACTTCCACCCTCGCGTGAAGTACAAGATGCCGTTGGCGGAAGCTTCGATGGCCACCTAGACCGAGCCATTGCAGCAGCCGTCAACACACAGCCACAAACCGCGCAATTCGACGCCCTCCATCTCCCTGGCGAAAGGGCGAGGAAGCCGCAGCCGGCTCCGTGGCCGGTCGCGCAGCTCCACGACGAACTCGCGCGTCGTGTCCTCCGTGTGGTCTTCTGCCAAGGGCTGGTCGGCCGGAAGCGGAGTAACCAGCGCACCGCCACGGCCACCTCGTCCCCGGGCGTCGCATCTTCCATGGCCACGACCCACGGTTCCCCCCCCCCCGAGCGCTGGGGCCGGCCTCCGCGGCCGTAGCTGAAGCGCCAGCACGATCCCGAGGAGAAGCCCTCATGGCGGTGGCAGATCCACGAGCCCGACCTTTCCCCCTCACCATGGTGGCCACGGAAGCGGGAGGAAGGAAGAGGGAGAAGGTGAAGGTAGCAGCCGCTGGAAGGGTGGGATGAAGGAAATGGATGAGCATCGCATCCCGCAGCCCCCTCTTTATAGGGAGGATGCGGGGGCTGGTTCTTCACCGTCCTCGGGCGACCGCCCAATCTCCCCAATCCTGCGCTCTGCACTCATGGACGGGCGCACTACTCCGGCGACCGTCCAAGTTCGCCAATCCCGCGTTTTGCGCCCATTACCAGGCGCACCACTCCAACGACCGCCCCTCTTCACCAATCCGCTGCCTTGCATGTATGCAGACGCGCGTGATGGAGGGGCGCAGAAGAAGGAGGAGTAAAGACAGATATGGCTGTTACTCCTTGCCACGCGTAGCCGCGCGCCAGTTCATGCCTAGCCCGATGGCAAGAGTTGTTGAAAGACGGTTGAGAACACGTCCAAGTCCAGATTAGTGAAGAATCAAAGAAGATCTCAAAGAATGAGGGCCATCATGGCAAAAATTGTAACGACAGTTTCCCGCCGCGTGTCTGTGCATTGCTTGGGCCTAGCCCATCGACGCTTCGGACGCGCGTATAGCCCAGGCCCGGGGGCTCCTATCGGTGTATAAAACATGGGTATTTTATACCCTGACTTATGCATAGACAGTAGCAGCCTCCTTGCCGGCCAAGGCCTTGCCGGGAACTGCCAAGACCAAGACTCCAAGTCCAGCCGAAGAAGCCACCAGAGAGAAGTTCGAGGCTCGACACTCAACTAGTACCAAAGATGAAGACATTCCTTCCCGGCAAGGTGAAGACTCGGCAAGCTCCATGCCGGCAAGCTTATGCCAGCCCTCCAGCGCTCTGCCTCACCGCACAGGTGTTCGCCAACAGGCGAGGTGTCGACCGCGCAGGGTGGTTGGTGAGGCTTGTCGGACACGTGTCAGCACGCTGGTACAAGATTTGCCTCTAAAGACACCCGTCCAGGAGGCGTGTCAAGATAATACGAGGTAGCTGGGCAAGCGGTGTAGAAATCTTGCCGGGACTACCTCTCCACACGACACCTAAACGTTGCATTTAATGCCTTTGTCCTAAACTGGCAGAGTTAGGCATGATAGCACTGTTTGCTATCTAGTCATGCTGTAATTACTGTTTTGCCACTGTGGTAACCCCTTGAACTATAAAAGGAGGGCCAGGGCAACAGTTTAGAGGATGGGGACCCCTTTACAAACACAAGCACCTCTCGTGTAGCTGCTCTCTCCACACCTTGCCGGGAGAAGCGCTCCTTGTACGGTGCTTCCACACCACAAATACACCAAAAGCAGGATTAGGGTTTTACGCTTCTCAGCGGCCTGAACCTGGGTAAAATCCCTCGCGTTCCATTGTTCATGCTCTTTGTGCACGTCGATCTTCCCCACCGAACCACAAGGGGCTACATGGCCCCATAGATGGTCGTACCACGACACCAGAAAAACCAGCTCCTGTACAAGCTCCGTGGCTCCACAACGACGCCGGAGCCGTCGCCATCGCGACGGCGGAGCCAGAGCACAAAAGGCCGCCATGAGGTCGGCACCGCCGCCGCGCCAATCTCGACCGGGAGACATGCCGACCTCACCGTCCGGGATGGAAAACTCCGGCAGAACGACAAGGCTCCCAGATCCGCCACCTGCCTCAGCAAACCACCGTGCTGGAGGAGGATCTGGAACCACTTTATTCGCGAGCACCATCGCCGCCCTGACCGCCGGCGAAGGCCACTCCAACGACCTACAGCTAACCTACCAAGCTAGCTATACACAAATCCCCCAGAGATTCAACCCCCTCCCCCCCTCCGACGGCAACGAGGCCACCCGAAGGGAGGATAGCAGATGAATCGCTGGCGGAAAACTCAGTCGCTGCTCCTGTCGCCTCCTGGCTACTATGGCATGGGACGAGAGAGCACGAACTCTCTTTTTTCTATATGGATGCATACGGCAAAAGAGAAGCCATTCCCAAGATCAAACACCCTCGCAATTGGTACTCTAGTTGTGGTAATCATCTGCCTAGACCGATTTAATTTGGAGAACCGCATCGAAGATCAATTTAACCTGGAGCATGCTGGAAGATCAGATCAACAAACAAGTAATTTTGGAACAGGATTAACGGCCGCTATCCATCGGAGATCGGATACTGAAGAATTCCCCAAAACCCTTCGAACCCCAACGGATCGGCTTCGCCCGTCGAACAGTCGCATCGACCTGCATGCATCGGCGTGCCGTCCGTGAGGCCCGAAGCAAGGACCTGGCTCGACTCGCCTCCGCTCTCCGCCTGCAACCTGGCCTTGCCTGGCTCGCCTCCCGGACCCCCTCTTTGCCGGCACCCTGGCCTCGCCTGGCCCGCCTCTCCACCTGCGACCTGGCCTCGGCCGACTCGCTTGACAGCCCTTCGGGAGGCACTCTCGAACAGCACCTCGGGCAAAAAGATCGAACCTACGACCTCTCTACGGGGTTGCACACATACGGTGTCAGCTATCCGGCAGGGCTTCGCCGTCCAGAACTAGTTCCCACCGGAACCCAGACAGCCTTTCGGCTCTACGAAACTATTTCGTGTGAGGGAGAGAAGAAGCCAGATCATTGCATGGCATAATGTATGAGAGAAAGAGTGAGTTTGGGCAGCCCCCTCCACCCCTATTTATAGGCCAAGCCCAAGGGGTAGAGGACACTTGGAAATACCAAAATGCCCTCAAAGATGGCTTCCTAAAGAAGCTACCAAATAGTGTTTCCACTATTCATGAAAATATTTTTCCGCAACCGTTAAATCCGAAAATATTTTTGTAGGTCCAGAACATTTCTAGTACCCACTAAAACAATTCTAGACGCGTTCCGAAACATTTCCGGATCAATGATTTTCATCAGCGAAAAGCAAACAAGAATGCGTTTTCACTATTCACGAAGACAATTTTTCGCGTCCGTTAAATCCGAAAATATTTCTGTAGGTCCAGAACATTTCCAGCACCCACTAAAATAATTCTGGACGCGTTCCGAAACATTTTCAGATCAATGATTTTCTTCAGCGAAAACCAACCAAAGCAATTTCGGCTGCTCCGGAACATTTCCGGTTTTTTCTCCGGATAAATTCCAGAAGTTCCCAGAACATTTCTGGCACCTCCAAAAAGTTCCAGGCGCGTGCCGAAACCTATTTGGCTTAATGGTTTACTCCAAAACAACTTTTCGGTTTTACGGAAACTTTTCCCGTGTTCTCTCCCGGAACTTTTCCGTTGTCTCCGAAACTTTTCCGGTGACTTTCTCTCAGACTCCCTGTCTAGTATTCAGTAGATAGATGACCCTTAAGCGTGTGACCCTATAGGTTCATTGAAGTATAGACATGACCGGAACACTTTTCGATCAATGATCAACATCGGAGCCGTGGACACCCATATTGACCCCTATACCCACACGAATAAATATTTGAGTGAACCTCCAGTTGCCGCGTGCTATTCCTGTTGCTTCGCGATATGTTACAAACACCCGAGGTGAGATTTATCGGCATCCACGTGGATCAACACTTGTCCACTATGCCAGTTACCTCGTTACCGGTTTTGTTCTTTTTTTTTCTCGTTCCCGTGTTCCGGTATCCCTGTGATCAAATCACAATGTGTCTGGTCATACGATGATGGATACCGTAACACCGAGAGGGCCCTAAGAATATTTCTCCATCGACGGAGGAGCAAATCCCAATCTTGAGCTATCAAGTTCCTTGTCATACTTTCCCATGAACCCGTAAGCCGCCGTAATAGCCACCCAGTTACGAATGACATTTAACAAACCCCAAAGTTCATGAAGCAAGCATGAAGAAACTCGATACTCTCATGGTCTAAGGAATTATGCAAACGTTAACTTTTTCTGTGTTATTAACCATTAACTTGTGACGAATGTATCTCATAGCATAACATCAATCGGGTCGATTCAACACAAATGTTCTTCTAACATTGTGCCCTCAAAGTTGCCGGCATAGACATGCCCATGATCAGGAAAACATAATCATCATGCAAACACTTGAGCTAGTCTTAGAGGCATGACTAGGAATACTTTTTATCGTTTATTATTCCACACGTGCATATGAGTTTTCCTCCGAGCCTCGTGGTTATTTTAGACTCGAGAACCATAGCAGTTATAGCACGGAATATAAACTTAATTACGAACATGGGGATAAATAATAACATTTATTATTGCCTCTAGGGCATATCTCCTACAGACTCCCACTTGCACTAGAGTCAATAATGTAGTCAATGCTAATGCACTTTACACCTATGGCATGTTGGTGTAAAATATACTTCGCATGTGGTATAGCCTAATGTCCAACGGATCTGACAACTTCAGCTCCGTGTGTATCTTTGCATATCCTCGCATTTTCACACTTTCACAAAATACTTATTTTGTGTGGACTTGGCTTTGTATATATGTGAATCACAGGTCAAACCTTGATTCCTCAGACTGAGCTATGGAGCAACTATCTGCAATAGTGTCCCATTGACTAAAGCCATCTTGGAACCATACTAAGTTCATGAATGAACTATATGTTTCAACATCTTCTTTGTCGCTTCCAAAGCGTCAACATACTTAGTCTTTGTTATAGAATTCGCCACAGTAACCTGTTTGGAACAATTTCCAACTACCGTGCCACCATATCGTGTATTACACAAAAAACCTTTAACTTAAATCGAAAATCGCTTGGAGCATTGATGAAGACTGTATTGATGTATTGCATTACAACGAGTACTTCATAATCTCAGTTTGCGAGAAAACATGTTATCAGTGCTACTTTAGCACTCAACGACATTTTTCACTGTTGTCCTATGATCAGTATTTTGATCACTTTGGTATCTTTACTCGCAACTCCTTGGGAGTACTGGACATATCTGGTTGTTTTACATACCATGGAATACATGATTAATCCAAACACAAAAGTGTGTGGAAATTCCATCATGTATTTTGCTCATCAGTGTTTTAGGACACCGAGTCTTGCAAAAGCCTTTCCATGTGACTTTGGCAAGAATCACTCCTTGATGTTTTATGCTAAACTGTTTTAGCATCTTGTCAATATGTATTTTGGCTTAGCCCTATTAGGCAATTTTATCTTCATAGATAATTATGCCTAATAACAAGGCTATTTAGCCCAAGCTCTTCATTGAAGAAATTATTTTTCAATGAAGTGCTAATTCGTGTCAAGAAATTTATATTATTTCCAATCAACAATGTGTCAAGCACACAAGTTTTAGAAATATTATTATGCTCCCACTTACTTTCTTGTAACCACAAGCATCTTCGCTATCCATTGATGAAATCAAACTCTTTTGACTATTTCGTCAAAATGAAGATTCCAACTCCTTTTTGCTCTCTTCTGTCCATTGCTGGAACTTTGAAGTTTGCACACTCACTAGCATCCTCTGGATCGACAAAATACTTTGGACTGTATCACATACAAGTCCTAGCTTGTATTCCCTTTTCATGGAAATTCTTTCGTCATCCATGTTTCATATCTCATGATTGAAATATGTATTAATTGCTAGTTTAACCCGAACCGACTTTAAGCATCGCTACGGTGAGACAACCTCATCGTAGTCAACTCCTTGAACTTTTTTATTGCAACACGTCGAACTTTATGGATAAAACATTTTATCCACATCAGTTTATAGTTCCATTAATGTTCGTTAGACTCTAAGTCTTCTGAAGGGTTCATCAAGATTTAATCTTGAATCATTTATATGGAAACTATCTCGGATTGTATTGGCATTTAGCCAATTCCGGAGTCAAGGCCCATCAACGCTTCCTTGATTATCGTAGGTATACTATTGTCTAACAACAATATCTCGTTTGCGCACCTGAGAGGTTTGCACGAGTTTTGCCTACGTGGTTCAGCTGCAAGTTTGACCGAAGTCCATACATTTTATTGTAGAGGCTTCCGTATCAGTCGCAGGAGGAAACTTTGGAATTGCTTTCGCGGTTTCTTTCCTTTGTCATGATAACGAAGATACTGTTATCTCGTCGAGTTGCACTGTCCTCCCACTCACCTTTTTGCAAGAAATATTTTCTTTCAAAATCATATCGTTCTTTGTGGCAAACTTTTGCCTCGGTATAGTGAGGGAGGAATACCCAATAATTTGGGATAACCTACAAAGTAGCACTTGTTTGATTTGGAATAGGTTTGTAAATATTTTACACAATCCCCATATTCCAAATGTTAAGAAAAGACATAACATGGTTGGGGTTACCATACCATGGCGTTATTTCAACAGATCCGATGGCGCTCTTTTCAGTGTAAAAGCTGCAGTCTCTAAAGCATTACTTTAAAAGGGATAATGGCAAATTGATTTATGTCATCTTTGATCTTACCATGTCATAAATGGTTTGATTACATCTTCACGGACATTCCACTCACAGTGGTGCTCCGGGAGGTGTAAGTTATGAAACTCTTTTCACAACTCATGAGACATTCGCTAAACTTGTAACTCAAAATTTCTTTCCGCAATCCAATTGCAGAAACATAATTTTCTTGTTACAGTAATTTCTTCTTCATTTTGAAAACCTTTTGAATGATTTCAAAAGATCCAAACTTACGTCTCATAAAGTAAATATCCATATATCTACTTGAGTCATTTCAGAAGATAGACAAATCCACTGCCAGCAACAACATTTATCGGACTACACACATCATGATGTATGATCACCAATAAGTTCTTTGCTCGTTCCTTATGGCCTGTGAACGGTATTTCAGTCACTTCACTTTTCGGAGGAAAGTTTCAAGTGTCAGATGATTCATAATCAAACGACTTCAAAATCCATCATTATGGAATTTCTCCATGCGGGTTTCTCCAATGTGACCAAATGCAGTGCCACACATGTGTGGTATTCTTTTAGTCTTGCGACATTTAGCGTCAGTGTTATGGATGTATCATATTACCATCAATATTCATAACATACATCCCATCCATGATGGAAGTATGGCCCTTATGTTATTCATAATACTGAACAACAATTGTTCTTTTATGAACAACACTCTTGCAACAAACATTATGCAAATGGGCTAGAGTGTATAAAACTCTAAAATGAATTATGAAAGTAAATACAGAGGTAATGTATTATTATCAATATTCATAACATACATCTCATTCATAATGAAAGTATTGCCCTTATGTTATTCATAACACAGAACATCAAAAGTTCTCTTATGAACAACCTTCTTGCAAGATACCTTATGCAATGGGCTAGAGTGTATGAAATTCCAAAAATGAATTATGAAAATAAATACATAGGTAATACACTGATGGAAGGTATAGTAACATTTACTATGTTCCCAGCGCGTATCTAAACCTCATTCCCGGTAAGTCTTTTACGCCATAGTAGTTCTTGCATCGAGTCGCAACAGAATGCAATCGAGCGGGTATCTCTGTGATCAACTCACAATACTCAAGAATCAGTGATTAACATGTTTAATCATAATTCCCAAGAACTATTTCTTTGACCAGCCTTCTATACATCAATAGCTTGTATGACTTTCATACATGAGCTGGATATTCCAGTCTTCTCTCTTTTTGCCTTTATACTTCTAACAGTTTTACTTTCAATATTTCTCCTACTCTCAGAAGAAGCATCCAACTTTGAGAGTGGCGTCAACCTCAGACTTCCTAGGCGTGTAAGTTTCACTAACACCCTTCGGACACTTCCTTTCTCTTTAAGTTGTTGTTTTATTCACCTTCATTTCATGACAGGCGTTCTTCTGGATCCCTCTTGTATTAGTCTAATGCATAGTAAACACTTTTACTAATAGTTTGCAAACAAACATTGCTTTGGATATTTCATATCTTTTAGCATTTGTTTGTATCTGAAAATAATTTTCAGTTCCATGAATATCACATAACTATCCCAAACCTTTGAAGTTCGGGTCTCATGGAAGCAAACATATTGCACTTTGACCATAACGGAATTCTAGCTTTTGGATTGAAGGACAAGAGTCACATTATCCATAGCATTAGCGGGAGAATACCGAAAGCATGCGATAGGACAAAGTCCTTCTCGGCACTCTTGGGGACAATCCTCACATTACGTTACCAATCGTAAAGTTTAACCAGATATTTAACAGCTATTCAATTTTAATAGGGAAGGTGGAAACGCTAGCCATTATTCTATAACTATTATGCAAATTCCACTTAGACAATGTTCATAATTAATTTACACTAGTGAATAAACAATTTTATTCTAAAGTGCGCTCCCACTCAAATCAATATCTCTCATAATTGATTGTGAGTGAATCAAGATCCAAATTTCAATACGCCAAGGATGCATCCATCTCAAGTGACGATAATTTCATTTGGTAGGCCAACTTGCCAATCACATCTCTATGTGAATCTTGTTCATCTTTCGATGGGCGTGTTTCGAGCTCAGGATGATCCTCCGGAACGTCAAGACAACCAAGTGATCTTGCTGCGAGGTCTCAACTCACCCGCCTCACACTTCTCTAATCGTTCGTACCCATGCATCCATGTGATACCCCGAAGAGATAGGTGTCGTGATGGTGCTACACTTGGGAGAACACTAACTACTTGATATTTTTAAGTGAGAGATCACCCTAATAAAAAGCGACTACCGCGCAATCAAGAAGGGTGCATCATAAGGGATAAACATCTCAGGCAATTCATAATAGCATGATATGGTATAGCCCTTTCTGACGAAGAAGTCTTTATTTTCTTCGTCTTCGGCATTCACGTCGGTGTTCACCTTCGTGAAGTTTGCCACCACCTTGTCAATGCACCAGATAATATTGCTATCTCTATAGCTAATAAAATAAGTGCATTACTTAAGGTTGACACGCAGGTCATTAAAGTGACAATCATATGGCTCCAGCCATCATGCCGAAGCATCACACGCAGGTCATGTTAATTTACATTATATAGTCATCTCATACATAATCAAATTAAATATGAGCACTGCTATACCACATCATCTGCATATCCTGCAAAACCAAGTTAGACGCCTCTAATCGGTTTATGCAAAAATTTATTTTACGTGGCTTCTAAGGTTTCAACCAAACCGCAGCTACCAACGTTTATCATCAAGCATGATTATTCAAGTCTCTAGATTAACTTTGCGGGGTGTATGAAACACGAGATAATAAAATCTCGAGCCCCATACTGAACTTCATCATACGCATGACCCCCGTGCAGATCATATCTGCATTGCCCTTTCGTCTACGGAATTTCATCTTTCTTTTCACTATGGTGGAATTCAATGAACTGTTAGCACTTCGTTGATCAATCAGGATCGCGGATTGCCAGAACTTTGAAACTCCACCATGCCGTTATCAAGATCAGAAATACGCAAATTTTAGGGAAGCAACAAGAACATCGGGTAACAGATTTCATCTGCTACCCGCACAAATAATTTTCAATAATAGAACTCATCTACTACAAAATTATATTGTGCAACACCCATACATCTCTATGTATTCTAGATCGTAACCTGCATCTACGCATAGCACGGCTCATGATGCCACTGTAGGGGAATGCGACAGAAAATAAAAAAATTCGGTACAGCGAGCACGCCCAGGATCACTATGGAGATGCATACAAGGTTTTTGATCTGATCGTTACCGACTCGTAGCGCAGCGGAAGTAGAGTCGATGTAGATCGTCGGTGCAGATCCCCGCAGCTAGGATTTACAACCTTCCAACCGCGAGGATGTACTCCCTTGTCAGCCCCTCGGACAGCCCTTCGGGAGGCGGTCGGACAGTCCCCCAGACAGTGTCACGGACAGCCCTTCGGGAGGCACTAACAGAAACTCGGACGGTCACTCGGACAGCCCTTCGGGAGGCACTCTCGAACAGCCCCTCGGGCAAAAAGATCGAACCTATGACCTCTCTACGGGGTTGCACACATACGGTGTCAGTTATCCGGCAGGGCTTCGCCGTCCAGAACTAGTTCCCACCAGAACCCAGACAGCCTTTCGGCTCTATGAAACTATTTCGTGTGAGGGAGAGAAGAAGCCAGATCATTGCATGGCATAATGTATGAGAGAAAGAGTGAGTTTGGGCAGCCCCCTCCACCCCTATTTATAGGCCAAGCCCAAGGGATAGAGGACACTTGGAAATACCAAAATGCCCTCAAAGGTGGCTTCCCAAAGAAGCACCAAATAGTGTTTCCACTATTCATGAAAATATTTTTCCGCGACCGTTAAATCCGAAAATATTTCTGTAGGTCCATAACATTTCCAGTACCCACTAAAACAATTCTGGACGCGTTCCGAAACATTTCTGGATCAATGATTTTCATCAGCGAAAAGCAAACAAGAATGCGTTTTCACTATTCATGAAGACAATTTTTCGCGTCCGTTAAATCCAAAAATATTTCTGTAGGTCCAAAACATTTCTAGCACCCACTAAAACAATTCTGAACGCGTTCCGAAACATTTTCGGGTCAATGATTTTCTTCAACGAAAACAAACCAAAGCAATTCCGGCTGCTCCGAACATTTCCGGTTTTTCCTCCGGATAAATTCCAGTAGGTCCCAGAACATTTCTGGCACCTCCAAAAAGTTCCAGGCGCGTGCCGAAACCTATTTGGCTTAATGGTTTACTCCGAAACAACTTTTCGGTTTTATGGAAACTTTTCCCGTGTTCTCTCCCGGAACTTTTCCGTTGTCTCTGAAACTTTTCCGGTGACTTTCTCTCAGACTCCCTGTCTAGTATTCAGCAGATAGATGACCCTTAAGCGTGTGACCCTATAGGTTCGGTGAAGTATAGACATGACCGGAACACTTTCCGATCAATGATCAACATCGGAGCCGTGGACACCCATATTGACCCCTATACCCACACGAATAAATATTCGAGTGAACCTCCAGTTGTCGTGTGCAATTCCTGTTGCTTCGGGATATGTTACAAACACCCGAGGTGAGATTTATCGGCATCCCCATGGATCAACACTTGTCCACTATGCCAGTTACCTCATTACCGGTTTTGTTCTTTTTTTTTCTCGTTCCCGTGTTTCGGTATCCCTGTGATCAAATCATAATGTGTCTGGTGATACGTCTCCAATGTATCTATAATTTTTTATTGTTCCATGCTGTTATATTATCAATCTTGGATGTTTTTATAATCATTTATAGCAATTATATATCATTTTTGGAGAAAAACCTATTAACTTAGTGCCCAGTGCCAGTTGCTGTTTTCTGCCCTATTTTTGTTTTACAGAAAATCAATACCAAACGAAGTCCAAATGCCACGAAACTTTTCGAAGATTTTTTTCTGGACAAGATAAACACTAGAAGTTTCGGGAGAGGGCCAGAAGACCGAGGAGGTGGCCACGAGCCACCAGGGCATGCCTGGGAGGGGCAGGCGCGCCCTGGTGCCTCGTGTGCCCCCCTTTGCTCCGTTTGACCTAATTCCACCACTCAGGAAAAATCAGAAACCCTCAGGGGGGTCCACAAAATACTTTTTCCGCCGCCGCAAGTTTCTGTTCTCGAGGGATCCCATCTGGAGGCCTTCTCCGATACTCCGCCGGAGGGGGAATCGATCACGGAGGGGTTCTACATCAACCTTGTTGCCCTTCCGATGATGCGTGAGTAGTTTACCACAGACCTTTGGGTCCATAGGTAGTAGCTAGATGGCTTCTTCTCTCTTTTTGATCTTCAATACAATGTTCTCCTCGATGTTCTTGGAGTTCTATCCGATGTAATCACTTTTTGTGGCGTGTTTGTTGGGATCCGATGAATTGTGAGTTTATGATCAGATTATGCATGAATATTATTTGAGTCTTCTCTGATCTCTTTTATGCATGATTATTATAGCTTCGTATTTCTTCTCCGATCTATTGATTTGGTTTGGCCAACTAGATTGATTTATCTTGGTGCTCAATCCCAGTGACAGAAAGGGACATGACCCGTATGTATCATTGCTATTAAGGGTAAAAAGATGGGGTTTATTCATGCGTGATTTTATCTTTTCTACGTCATGTCATCATTCTTAAGACGTTACTCCGTTCTTTATGAACTTAATATACTAGATGCATGCTGGATAGCGGTCGATGTGTGGAGTAATAGTAGTAGATGCAGGCAGGAGTCGGTCTACTTGTCTCTGACGTGATGCCTATATACATGATCATTTCCTTGGATATCGTCATGATTATTTGCTTTTCTATCAATTGCCCAACAGTAATTTGTCTACCCACCGTATGCTATTTTCTTGAGAGAAGCCTCTAGTGAAAACTATGGACCTCGGGTCTATCTAAATCATATTACTAAAACCCTAAAAATATTGCTGCCATTTTCTTTTATTTATTTTATTTTTTATTTTTGTTTCAATCTATCTATCTATCACATACAATTTAATATTGCAATTTACCGCCGAGGGATTGACAACCCCTCGTTTGCGTTGGGTGCAAAGATTTGTTGTTTGTGTGCAGGTGCTGCTAACGAGGTGTTGCGTGATTCTCCTACTGGTTCGATAACCTTGGTTTCATAACTGAGGGAAATACTTATTTCTACTATGCTGCATCATCCCTTCCTCTTCGGGGAAAATACCAACGCAAGCTACAAGTAGCAGGAAGAATTTCTGGCGCCGTTGCCGGGGAGACATCATCAACATCTATCAAGTACCTTTGCATAAACTCTCATCTCCTTGCATTTATTTTATTTGCCATTTGCCTCTTGTTTTCATCTCCCCCACTTCTAAAACGTTTTTACTAAAATACAAAAATATTTTTCGTTTGCTTTTTCTTGTCTGCTTGTTTGCTATCTTGTTTGCGTAGTCACGATGTCTCAAGAAAATACAAAATTGTGTGATTTTTCCAATACTAATAATAATGATTTTATTAGTACTCCGATTGCTCCACCCGCCGCTAGTGCGGAGACTTGTGATATTAATGCCGCTTTGCTAAATCTTGTCATGAAAGATCAATTTTCCGGTAGTCCTAATGAAGATGTCGCATCCCATCTTAACACTTTCGTAGAATTGTGTGACATGCAAAAGAAAAAATATGTGGATAATGATATTGTGAAATTGAAATTATTCCCGTTCTCGTTGAGGGATCGTGCAAAAACTTGGTTTTCATCTTTACCACGAAATAGTATTGATTCTTGGGATAGGTGTAAAGATGCTTTTATTACTAAGTATTTTCCTCCCGCAAAAATTATTTCTCTTAGAAATCAAATTATGAATTTTAAGCAACTTGATCATGAACATGTTGCCCAATCTTGGGAGAGGATGAAATTAATGATAAGAAATTGCCCTACTCATGGTTTAAATTTATGGATGATCATACATAATTTTTATGCGGGATTGAATTTTGTCTCTAGAAATCTTTTAGATTCCGCCGTGGGTGGTACTTTTATGGAAATTACTTTGGGGGAAGCGACTAAATTGCTTGATAATATTATGGCAAATTATTCACAATGGCATACTGAAAGAACTCCTACTAGTAAAAAAGTGAATTCTATTGAAGAAATTAGTACTTTGAGTGATAAAGTTGATGCGCTTATGAAATTGGTTCTAGTAAAAATACTCATATTGATCCTAATGATGTGCCATTGTCCACTTTGATTGAGCAAAATAATGATCCCGTAGATGTGAATTTTGTCTCGCGAAATAATTTTAATAATAATGCTTATAGAGGTAATTTCAATGCTAGACCGTTTCCTCGAAATTCCACTAATAATTATGGCAATCCCTATGGTAATTCTTATAATAATAATAATAGGATGCCCTCTGATCTTGAAAGTAATATTAAATAATTTATTAATTCTCAAAAAGTTTTCAACACTACGATAGAAGAAAAATTGAGTAAACTTGATGATATGTCTAGGAGCATTGATAGAATTATTCATGATGTGGAAAATCTTAAGACTAAAATTTTGCCACCCAAAATTGATATTAGTGAATCAATTAAAGCTTTATATGTCTCCATGGATGAGAGTAAGAAAAGAACCGCCATGCTAAAAGCTAAACGAGAATTTTTAGAAAAAGTGATTCCTCCCGGTTTTTATCGTAGTAATGATGAGGATATTAAAATGATTGGTGTTTCATCCATTGATTCTTTGTTTAGAAATATAAAACTTGATGAAAAGGGGACTGAAGAAGAGTCAACTTTAGCTGGTAGGCATTCCCATAATTCGGAGGGTGAAAATCTTAATGAAAAAATTGCTAAAAGTGGGTTTGGAGAGGTAAAAACTTTAACTAGCGATGTGCCCACTCTCTTGGATTACAAAGATTTTAATTATGATAATTGTTCTTTGATTGAGTGCATTTCTTTGTTACAATCCATGCTAAATTCACCCAACTCTTATGAGCAAAACAAGGCTTTTACTAAACACATCGTAGAAGCTATGATGAAAGCGTTAGAAGAAAAGTTAGAACTAGAAGTTTCAATTCCTAGAAAATTATATAATGAATGGGAACCCACCATTAAAGTTAAAATTAAAAATTATGAGTGCAATGCTTTATGTGATTTGGGTGCTAGCGTTTCCACAATTCCAAAATCTCTATGTGATGTGCTAGGTTTCACCAATATAGATGAATGTTCTCTTAATTTGCATCTTGCGGATTCTACTATTAAAAGGCCAATGGGTAGAATTAATGATGTTCTTATTATTGCAAATAGAAATTATGTGCCCGTTGATTTTATTGTTCTTGATATTGAATGCAATTCTTCTTGCCCCATAATACTTGGTAGACCGTTCTTACGAACTATAGGTGTCGTTATTGATATGAAAGAAGGAAATATAAAATTTCAATTTCCATTAAAAAAGGGTATGGAACATTTCCCTAGGAAAATAATTAAAGCACCATATGAATCAATTATGAGGGCAACTTATGGAATCAACTTGAAAGATGACAATACTTGAAACTATGTGAAAGAACATGTGCTGCCCCCATGTTTGGTTTTGGTAATTGATGACAATCTCTATGGACTAATGGTTGCCTTGAGTTATATTTGAAGGGTTTGTCCATAGGCATTGCTTGATGATCATTTGTTGGTTTCAAGGTTATTAGAAGAAGAATATGTGTTGACCAAGGTTATTCATGGAGTTATCCAAAGATTGGTCATGTTGATCAACACACAAAGCGTAGAAGATGTACCGAGTGGGATCAAGTGATCTCACGGTATGGTAAGCATTGTCCATTACGCTTTGTGTACTAACCCATGTTCTATGCGAGAGTTTTATGTGGGGTTAGGTATGTTTCCATGGGCTTGCGTCAAGAGGAAGATCTCATTCAACCCATGGAGGATGACATCAAGTGGTGATCGTCATCAACATTGCGGTGTGCAAGTTCAAGTGGAGCATCACGAAGAGATCACATGCTTGAAGCTTGCCGTCCATTGTGGTGACAATGGACTTGTGAAGATGTGCCAAAGAGTGGCTCACCCATAGTGGAGTATGGGGGAGCAATCAACTAGTCTTCATCAAGCCGGCGCAATCAAGAAAGGTGGTCCAACTTGAGGAGGTCAAGATCGTCATCATCTAGCTCAAGTGGACTATGCGCAAGGCAAAGGTTTGCCCTTGATAGGTTTTCTATTTTACCGGTCTCATGGTGGTAGTTGGGAGACCGGGTTTTAGGATCGATAGCCGTACTATCAAGGGGGGCTCTCAAGTGAGTAGCTTTATCGTATCATTCGTAGAGAGCTCAAACCATTGCATCCTTGCATCATCTTTCTTGGTTTGTGTTTGGTGTTTCTCTTTGTGAGTCTTTGAGCTTTTGGTCATCTTCATGACAAGCTCGAGTTCATCGAAAATGGAGTTCATATATGCATCTTCTATGATGTTTTCGATGTTGGAGTTTATGCCGGTTCTTCATTCATAAAGGTTTCTCATCTCTATATGTTAGGCATATCTCCCCTGCCACTTCTTATTATAACCAGTCGCTGTTTGGATAGTACTCGTTGTCTTCTATCCAACAAGCTTGAGTTTGCTCAATTCGGAGCTCATTTGCAGAAGTTATGGCAGTTCTGGTTTTATTTGTATCCTCTGTTTTCTGTGGATTTTCAGTAGCTTGCAAGCGGTAGTACCGCTGGTGCCCACGGTAGTACCGCTTATGCGGTAGTACCGCTGGTACTTCCGTGGCACTACCGCTTGGGGTTTCCCCGAGCGTGCAACTCTCTGTTGCCAGTTTGCCATTCACGGTAGTAGAGCGGTAGTAGCACGGTAGTACCGCTCTGGCGGTACTACCGCCCTTACTACCGCCGCCACTACCGCTTGCGGGGTTTCCTTCTGTGCACGTCTCTGTTGCCGTTTTCTGTTAAACGGTAGTAGTGCGGCAGTAGTGCGGTAGTACCGCTCAGGGCGGTAGTACCGCTCTGCTGGGCGGTAGTACCGCTTGGTGCGGTACTTCCGCCCTCCACTACCGCTGCTACTACCGCTTGTTTTTCGCAGAGTGTGCAAGCTTCTGTTGCTCTTTTCGCTTTAGCGGTAGTACCGCTTAGTTGAGCGGTAGTACCGCTTGGTGCGGCACTACCGCTCCAGTCCCGTGTTCTCGCCTGCTGTTTTTGAATTACTACCGCTTAAGCGGTAGTACCGCTCGCAAGAGCGGTAGTACCGCTTGTACGCGTCCAGCACGGGTAACGGTTGGATTTGGGGTGGCCCTATAAAAGGGGTCTTCTTCCCCAACGGTTATCTTATCCTTTGAGCTCATTTCTCCCCCCATTGTTGACCTTCTTGAGCTTGCCTATCTCTCCATCCCTCCAATGATTCTTGCTCCTTCTTGAGGGAATAGAGAGAGGAGATCTAGATCCATCTTTCCACCAATCACTTTCTCCTCTATGTGAGGGAAACCTTGTGGATCTAGATCTTGGAGTTCTTGGTGTTCTCCTTGTTCTTCCTCTCACTTTCCTCCATAGCTTTTGTTGCTTTGGTGGGATTTGAGAGAGAGGGACTTGAGCACTTCGTGTGTTCTTGCCATTGCATTAGTTGCATCGGTTTGAGTTCTCCACGGTGATACGTGGAAGTTAGTAGTTGAGAAGCTTATTACTCTTGGGTGTTTGAACACCCTAGAGCTTGTTCCTCTTGGGTGCCTTGGCGCCCTAGACGGCTTGGTGGTGCCTCGGAGCTCAATCATTGTGGTGTAAAGCTCCGGGCAAGCGTCGGGGTCTCCAATTAGGTTGTGGAGATCGCCCCAAGCAATTTGACGGGTACCGGTGACCGCCCCCAAGGGTTGCCAAAGTGTACGGGTTCGGTGACCGCCCTCAAGGGTTGCCATTTGTACGGGTTCGATGACCGCCCTCAAGGGTCCCTTAGTGGAATCACGGCACCTTGCATTGTGTGAGGGCGTGAGGAGAATACGGTGGCCCTAGTGGCATTGTTGGGGAGCATTGTGCCTCCACACCGCTCCAAACGGAGATTAGCATCCGCAAGGGTCTGAACTTCGGGATACATCGTCGTCTCCGCGTGCCTCGGTTATCTCTTACCCGAGCCCTTTACTTATGCACTTTACTTTGTGATAGCCATATTGTTTCTAGTTATATATCTTGCTATCACTTAGTTGTTCATCTTGCTTAGCATAAGTTGTTGGTGCACATAGGTGAGCCTAGTCGATTTAGGTTTTGTGCTTGACAAATTAAACGCTAGTTTTATTCCGCATTTGTTCAAGCCTAAACCGTAATTATTTTAAAGCGCCTATTCACCCCCCCCCCTCTAGGCGACATCCACGATCTTTCACTATGCATTATGCCTAGCTAGGGGCATAAAACAATAGCGCTTGTTGGGAGGCAACCCAATGAATAAAATATATTTTTTCTGTTATTGTGTGTTTTTAATTTCATGCTACTGGTATTATTGAGTTTTTGTGTTTTTAATTAGTGTTTGTGCCAAGTAAAGCCTTTAGGATGATTTGGAAGATAGTATAATTGATGCTGTTTGGAAAACAGAAAGTTTTGCGTCCAGTGCCTGAATTTTGTTTCTGTACTGGAGAGTCAGAAAAATCTGAAATTTTTATACAGTATTTATATATGAATTTTTCACGTTTTCCTAATTTTTCACGTTTTCCTAATTTTTCAGAATTTTTCAAGTTACAGAAGTATGGATTTTAAATAGATTGCTACAGACTATTCTGTTTTTGACAGATTCTGTTTTTGATGCACTACTTGCTTGTTTTGATGAATCTATGGATTGTATCGGGGGGTATAAGCCATGGTGAAGTTAGAGTACAGTAGGTATAATTCAAAAATAAAATATTAATGGGTTTGCAACAGTACTTAAAGTAGTGATTTATTTTGTTATACTAACGGATCTCACGAAGGTTTTGTTGAGTTTTGTGTGATTGAAGTTTTCAAGTTTTGGGTGAGATCACGATGGATGAAGGAATAAGGAGTAGCAAAAGCCTAATATTGGGGATGCCCGAGGCACCCCAAGGTAATATTCAAGGAGGCACCCCAAGGTAATATTCAAAAATAAAGTGCATTTGAAGGACTATCTCACAATGACACAAGATTTCAAGGAGGAACAGGAGCAGCTTGAATCTGACACATGATTGAAGCTTGCCAATCATTCTTCCAGAAGGATAAATTCGCCAATGTATTGTATGTGCTTTGTTCAACCAACTCTAATGTGAATCGTAAATAAGATATTTATCGGATTGCCAGCAACCTAACAAAAAAATAGTTTTCATATCTTGTGACTATAGACCTGAGGTGTTCAAGTGTACGCTTTCTCTGTGCTTTTTGGATCAGTCAATGCTGCTTGAGACACTTGCATGTGAAACAAATTAACTTGAATTTGTCTTGCGCAAGTTTTACTAGCCGATATTTTTCCTGTTGCCATGTGCTGTCATGTTAACATTTTGCCCACTGTACATACCTATCAGTTACACTCTTCATCCCTCTTTTTCAATGAACAGTTAATAAGTTCTGTCATAAAATTCAGCCAAGAAAAGAGCTAGAGAAAGTCTTACTTTCAAAAAACATGTGTAAGAGGTAGTCCTGGCAATAATCCACAAAACTCTTATCACATTTCCAGTATGTCATGGAAGGTCAACAGGTCCAATTGTCCGATTTAGAACGAAATTTCATATGGGTGTTTGATAAGACCAAACAGTAGAACTACATGGAAACTTGTTATCACAGTTTCATTTTTTTAGTAAACCTAGCAATTTCTATTTGGGAATGGTGACCTTAACAAGGGCTACGAACAGCCCCAACAATAGTCCAGTACAAATGCTCTTCCCAAGAACATACTATCTTCAGATTTGCCTAACCCTCTGTCTCAGGTCTCACAACTCTAGGCAAGTTTTCAGTTCTCATCCCTACTACTCGTTTCAACTGATAAAACTACATATACATCCAAAAGAAAACCTAATCTGAGGAGCATTTTACCTCACAGCTATAAGCTGACGCATCTACACTACATTCTTCACTGCATTTCTTTTGCAGCTTTGATGATGGCTGTAGTACACATGAATCCGTAATGGTGAAGACAAATAGTGAATACAACAACTAACCAAGATGTTAACATGACAACTATGTGAATGCACCTCTAAGTCAGGTCATTCAAATTGGTCATAGGGGCCGATGGAAGGGTTCCCGGAGTTCTGGTCGTAACGAGGCTTCCAAGTGTTCCCTCCATCTGAGCTGCTGCAAGCCTGGTTGGGCAGGACATTGCTCCCCAAATCACCATCCAGACTCATCTTTTGCACTTCTTGAGGGGACAGGATCCTAATGCACTTCACGCAATTCACAAACTCCCTGCATCATCCAGATGAAAAAAATTAGGGCAAGCGATCAATAGAATTTCTAATCATGAACATTCATGTGCACATCCTATACGCACCAACACGAACTGAGATGTATGAAAAGAGGACGGTGGCACCAAACACATTATTTTCAAGTTTTTTCTTGACGTATTTATGTTTCAGTTATGTCAGTGTCCTGGTTTGATCCTGTTTCACATTCCAAAACATCTCTACATGTGTCCTTTTGACAAACTTTATTTGGTTCGGGAATATTTGAGACGGGGAAGTTCAGAAATTCACATAAACGCAGCAGAAAGACAGATGGACTTACTCCCATGGGTCATCGCCGAGAAGTAGGACGTCATCCTCATGATCTGTGTAGACTAGCTTCCAACCTATTTTCTGTCGGTCTTCAAGTTGCCCCTCTATACCAAACATGCGGGCCAAAGCTTGATTCAGTTCTCCATATCCAGAAAACCTACCGATGTCAATGGACCGGCCTACAGCTCCACGTTTGTACACCTACAAGACACAGTTTAAGCTAAGATACAAAAGAGGGAAGCATACAACAAAGAAAGCATACTCTCAAGAGATTGATATTATGGCTCCATAATGAGCATGGCCATACGAGGGCCCCGATTTCCAACTGGCCCTTTAACAAGCTTTTAGAGCTCTATGTGCTTATGTGTGACCATCTCATCCACCATACATAGAAGTGTTGTCTTACAACATAAACCATCAACCACCATTTCAAACATACATGACAGAATGTAATATTTATCTTGGTAAAACCGTACCTTTTGCTAAACTGTAACTGTTGTTAGTGCATTCCTTTTTTACAGGCTATTACAATGACATTATTTGATAACTAGCTTCTGGATAATAACTTAGTTTTGAGATAATTGTGTTCTTAAAATATCACATAATAGAAAAAGGAAAACCTTGGTGAATGTACGCATCCTCTGTGGTGGAGCGGCAGGAGGCCAAGAACTTCTGTTCATTAAGGCACCATCATTAATTGCAGAATCGATGGAATTAAAAGCCATATCTGATTGACCAAATGACTGTGAAACCATGGAGGTTGATATCTCTTGACGGCCATCCTTTTGCATACGGTAGTTGTTCTCATCATCAGTTGAAAAATGATTCTGATACTTCACAGAATCAAGTGCATTTTCCAACAAGCCTTCTGTTTCCATAGGAAACCCTAATGGGCCATCATTGTTCATGCCAAAGAGGGCACTGTTACTTGGATCCACACCTTGAATTTCTACATCAGGAAGTTCATCTTTGAACATCTGGTGCTGGTTGAAGTTAGAAGTGGCGAAACCTTGATGCAGAAGTCCATCTGTTTGTGAAGGCCATAATGAAGTTGCTGACGAAGCTGTTTCCAGGTTGTCTGTTGGCAGTGCATTGTTCATAAAATTTTGAAGGCCGGACACAACATTTGGTAATTTCGAGGTGATCACACTTGACTTAACACTATTGTTTAACTTTGGCAATTCCTTGGTCGTTACTGGAGTTACTGATACAGCTTCAATGGGGGTCAGAATCGACATCTGAGCTGTAGATTGTGCCACCTTCTCTGTGCTGATTTTGCAATGCTCATTCCTGCCAATGGTTGGCTGTGCAAGATGGTTGCCATTAGCTGTGGAAGGGGATGTCGAGCAAGAAGGTATTTCTTCTGTAAGTGCAGATTGTGCAGCAACCGGACATATCATAGTGTTACCAGCTTTTGGGATCACACTGGTCGAAGAGATCTGTGGAAAGGCAGCTTCTGACACATATGTAGGTGCAACTTGTTTCTGTGAAGGCTTCTGCTGTTGCTCTTGCTGAATGGGCGGTGGCAGTTGTGTTGTCTGCAATGAAGAAGTTCTGCAGTCCTGTTGGGGCATCACTTGTTGCTGGGCAAGCGAATGCGAATTCGACAACTGCTGTTGCATGTCTGCAAGAAAGTTTTGCTGCTCTTGGATTATTGGTAATCGTGAGAGTGTAACTGCGGATTGTGACATCAGTGACTGCTGCTGTAGTTTCTGTAACAGCTGCAAGCGGATTTCCTGATCAGACAATTGTGTTTGCTGACTTGCCAGATTAACTAGCTGCCCAGGCAACTTATTTAGCTGTTGCTGCTGTAACTGTTGGTGAAGTAAAAGCTGTTGCTGCTGCATTTGCAAATTTTGGTCCTGCAGTTGATGAGACTGAAGAAGGTGTTGGCTACTGACCCCATGCTGGTTTTGAGTTGGTGATGGTGGTTGTTGTTTTTGTTGCTGTTGTTGCTGCATCTGATTCTGGAGAATTACCTGTGCCTGGACAATATTAGTTTGAGCCTGGGCCTGGCTTACGGGAATTGCTTGGTTACTGGACTGCTGTTGCCTCTGCTGATCTTGCTTCTGATCTTGGTGATTTCTGATGGCACCTAGTTGATTCAACGGAAGTGCTGCATTTGACAAATCATTAATAGGTTTCATTTGCTGATGGAGCTTGGGAGGATTAAACTGCATGCTGTTCTGTTGTAGTAGATGGTTCTGCATATATAACTGCCTTGCAAGATCGGCAGCGCCAATATTTTGCATCGCAGGGTTACTCGCAGATCGGAGGTACTCGGATTGCATGGCTGTGCTAGCTAATGAGGAGCTCTGCTGCCGGTTCATGTTCATCCATTGAACCAAACTCAGGCCAGGCATTGTAGCGCTCTGGGTTTGAGGGTCCTTTATGCATACCTCCTCACCAAGCCAAGGCATTGCTCTCTTCAAAAGATTTTCCATCTCTAATGACTCATCATCTGTTAATTCAAATTTAAAAGAGCATGAAGCATGCAAATCATCAGAAATGGCAATGCAATATGGTATAAGTTTGCATTCTCCAATTTTATGAACAGTAGCAAGCATCCATTTACTGACACATTTCAGTTCAATCCACTACTAACAAGATAACATACTTGATTATCTCTTGGGCAGTTCTGATCTCTGTGTCTAATGGCATGTTAAAATATGCAGACAAAGTTATCTGTATGGAACATACAACTTTCGGTGAAGTCTATATTCACATGCTTCTTTTGATGTACTTGCTGGAAGACCAAGAAAAATAGTATATTCTGTTCCAGAAAAGAAGATAAAAAGTACCAAAAGCAGCGAACCACCAATTCACCATAGTCTATATGTACCTTTGCAAGGCCCCCAACATGAAGTTAACATAGTGTTTTGAAGAAATTCACTGTCTTTTTTTTACTGTAAGAAATTCACTGTGTTTGTCATACTAACACCAGACGTACCTAATTGCCTAGGGCGCTTCACACCGAAGAATGGCTGTGGACATATGAAAAAGGGAGCAGCAAGCGGTTCGATCTCCCAGATTGATACTCTATTCCTCCTTTCTCCTGCAGCCGACTCGTCCCACCCAACCTATCAGATAAAATCAAATCAGTGAATGAGAAAGAAAAATGGATAAAGAACACAGTGGCAAGAGCTAAAACTTGGATGGTGTTCATAAATCCAACCTGTAAGCTACGCCACTGGGAATTTTTCCATCTCACTGGATCTAGATCACTTATTCCAGTTATCGTACCCATGTACCTGAAAAGTGTAGATGGTTTAGTTAGCTAATTCACTACTGGTAACTTAGCCATGAGTATCATCACTTATATTTGAAAATGTAACAAAATGCATGACTTGTCAGGAAACTTTGAGCTTTAGAGAGAAGAGTCTGCATGGGTAATTTGACATACCGTCTTGTTCCTAATTCCTCAGTCTCGCACATCATGCGGAAGCGCATCCCTAAAGAGATCTGATTACTATACATTGCCTTCTGGTATTTGGCAAATGGGATAACAAATTCAGTAGGACTGGCCCTGAAAGTCCATAGTTCAAAACATAGTTATGATAGCTACTGGATTTACATAGAAACTACTATGTAATTAGCATGATCATTGAAACTAACCACAGATTTAGAAGCTCACCTAGGGTTATAAAATATGGTAAATGGGCTGGTGTTGGCAGAAGCATGTGCAGCTGCAGCAAGGACCCCTATGTGCATACTGTCGCTTGAAAGTACCGATGACGATATGTTCGTGGGTTGTCGGTTAGCGCGTCTGATTCCCAGTAGAAGTTGCTGTTTTTCATCTCTGGAAGGCAGCAAATAAAACACAATGTGTCATTTACATTACCAGTTCGTTTCTTTATTTCAAATTATCTGTTGCTAAAATTGAAATTCTAGGATGAAACAATATATGCTTTCACAAGATGGAAGGAAGCATGGGCATTTACCTAACAAATATGACAGAATCACCAGCAAAGAGCTTCTTGCCGCTCACAAAGAGACTCCAACCAGTAGTAAGTAAATGTCTTTTGGGCTGACCTGATTATTACAAAGCGCAGTAATATTAGTCAAACTCAAATCGTACCCGAATATTGCAGCAGAAAGGAGCTCTACTCAATTGTGCTACATTTTCTGTACCCCGAAATATATGACGGAATGTCCACACGTTGTCATGTATATCTCTGGCCTGCAACTCTTGGCACGGAGGCTGCAACGAGAAATCCTACAGCGCGGAGTAACGAAATCAAGATGGCACCATGATACTGGTAAATGAGTTGTCGCGGAAAAGACTTGAAAATTCTGATGCCTGCTTACCAGGGAAGGGAATATCTTCTCTGCGGCACGGCGAGGCACGGAGAAGCCTCCGTGTGTGCTCGTATCGCTTGCGGTGAGCGTCTTGCAGAAGAACTCCATCTGTGGCCTTGCTTGTCTTAGTGCAAGCTCTGACAGCTGCAACGCCTCCTTTGCGTACTGATAAGAACACATGATCAGGAGCAATACAGGGATTAAGGCATTGGAAACACGCAGAGAAATCTTTGGGGGAAAACCTGCAGAATTCAGATGCTTACTGTATTCACTGGCTGAAGAGTCATCTGTGCATACACCTCATCAGTATCCGGGTCTGCCTGAAAAATCAAGAGACAACATCTTTTCAGAATTCATGATCATGAGCGTGCCGTGTCGAACAGTATGGGCAACAAGGCTGTTAGATTACTTGCAAAGTGACGCTGTGCAGAAGACATATCAGCTTCGAGGGAAGATTGGGGTAGCTCGGCACGTGCGCTTCGACATCCTTTTGCATAGAAGCTGCAACCTGAATCAGACACATACCAAGTCCAAGTAAGTTCCCTTTTATATTTTGAAGATAAAGAGGAGTGACCATTATTATTGAATAAAGTTCATCCATATAAAAAGATAAGAACAACATTTTCAAACTATGAAGCAATGGATAAAAAAAAATCAGGCGGCTAAACCAAGCAGCAGGTATTGTGGACAAGGGTTCTCCAAAAACAAATCCAGCTGTTTTCTGTACACGTAGTGCATTGGTATCCTTCCTACCTATCATTTACATTGCTAAAAACTTTCCATTGAAAAAAAAGAATTATCTCATGGAATGATTAAGGAAGTACAAGCGTTCAACACATGCTGCCCTTTTTATACACCAACTTTCTGCGGCTTCCCTAAAAAATTAGGAGAAAAGTATTTTTGAAGTGCAGAAAGTGCAGCCTCATGAGTGAACTCCTTTTAGATGAACTCTGCATGCATAGGTACACTGCTAAAGTGTTCCCCCCTCATATCATCATGGGCAACACAGCCGAATGTCCCACATACACTAAAAAAAACTTTTTTTTGCTTAACTTTTTAAAAGGGGAGCACAGTTGCAGAATTAGGGATTGAACGTTTACAGAATCTATCAAGAACACGGTAGCATATCAGCTGAAAATCTTTCTGAAAGCAGGCTGTTTTTTCAGTGCAAAATCAGTGGAAGGTGAAACAGAAATCAGGACCATAAATGCAAACAATACAAAGCTACATGGATGCATGTTGCATGTACCAAACTTGATAACAAGAAAACAGTACTCCTATACTCTACAAGACACCAAAAGCCAACAGAAGGAAGGGAAGCAAGTAGGCCCAAAGCCCCAACCACTCCTCCAATAACCCAAGAATACCACTGGCTTGAGAAAGCAATTAGTAGCAAGCAAGTGTAGCCTCCAATCACAACTACTGAAAATGCAACATATCCTGATATCCATGATAGCATCTGTTTTTCTTTTAAGAAGACCATGTTATGAACCCTCTTGAACTTCAAAGGATTCTCCCATGGTAGATTAAATCATCAAAAAGTAAAAATAAAAACCAAATGCTTACTCTAAAGGGAGTTATAGAGCAGAGAATCGATTTAGTTGGTTAGAAGCACAAAAAGGAGGGAAGATTATCATTCAAGAACAGAACCATGAGGAGCATAGAACGAACACTGCACGAATGGCGCTCGGGAACAGATAGGTCTCACTCACCTGCTCGCTGTGGCCTTGGGGGAAGTAGACGACGAGGCTGCCCACCGGCGGCAGCGACACCAGCGGGCCCGCGCAAGCGTGCCACAGCTCCCCGTTGATCGCCTGCGCCTTCCGCTCCCCTGCGCCCACCGGCCACCGCCGCGTCAGCGACCAAGAAAAGGAGAGACCCTTTCTCTTCTAAGCTGTACCGCCTCCGCCTCGTCGAAGCGCGGGGAGGAGCCCGAGAAATGCGCGAAAAGCAAGACAGAAATAGTAAGTACCTTCGCATGGAGCCGACGCGGCGACGGCGGAGCTCGCCGGCGAGTGCGCCATGGCCGCCTCTTCACGTGGAAGCTTGCTAGCTTCGATGGCTCGCGCGCATGAGTCACAGAGGAGCGCGCGCGGCGCCGAGTTCTTCTTTTTCGTTCCTTTCCGCCGGATGGGTCCCGGTCACCGGCTGGCCGGCCGGCCGGGCTGTTCCACAAAGCTGCCGTGCCCCAGCGAGCGGCGGCGCCTCCGTCCCGACAAGCTAGACTAGAAGCAGCAGCAACACGGAGACCAAGGACCCCGTCTAGTCCTAGTAGAGAGAGAAGGAGCTAGAGAGAGAGAGAGAGGGGTGAGAGTTGTGAGCTGCTGCCGCTGAGGTCTCTGGGCTTTGCGGTCGCTGGTTGGTGCGTCGTGTGTGCTGCTGCCTGTCGGGAGTTAAAACCGAGACGCTTCTTCTGTCTCTCTCTCTCCTCTTTCTTTTTTATACCCCGTTTTAGTGAAGTGGTGAAGCTCGAGGGGGGGAATCGCACCGGAGGGAGCTCCGAGCTCATCTCCGCTTCAGCTCGGCTTGCGGCTTTTCGGGAGGCCATTTTGTGCCTTTTCTAGTGTTTCAGGAATTATCCCTTCTTTTCAGAAAAGGGGCAATAATACCAACCCCCATTCGTGGGCCTTTTTTATTCAACGGATTTATGAAGGAATTCTGGAGTATTGGAAAATTATCATCCACTGGAACCTCATGCGACGAATTCTACGCTGTTCCTGTGTACAATCAAACTAACACACTTATCATGTAGTACTCCTCAAGATGACATGCCACTACATTTCTGTAACTCTTCTATTCCTATGTTTTATAAATGATACAAATCAAGCAAAAACCTGCACGACTGGCATTGTAAGAGACCGGTCAGCATAAAAAGGAATAAAGACTTTTTATGGGTGCGTGTAAACTGAAAATTCAGTCTTGCTAGTTCTTGGTTACTTCTCCAAAATTGCGTGCAAGGTGCAACTAAACTTTTTACATTACAGTATGAACATGTCAACTTTAGGAAACATTGCAGTTTCACCGCTAGGCAACACAAGCAATTGGTGATCGGAGATAGGGCGATAGATAATCCGTTGCTGGTGTAAACACCACTGGCGGGCAGAAAATTAGGTCGTCACTGATGACTTTGACACACAGAACGTGCTGAGAAAAAAAAAACATCACCGGCCGCTTGTTACGACGGATGGGTAAAGACTAGTTTTTTTTTTTTTTTTTTTTTTTTTGAGGGGTGGGTAAAGACTAGTGACGGGACGGAAACGGCTCCCATGCTATCGAGAAAAAATGCGTCGGGAACTCGCTGTGTGACCACCTCGAGTGACCATAATTCTTTCCTAGCTTAGTACTCTCTCCGTTTTTTATTTACTTTGCATATGAGATTTGTCTAAAGTCAATTTGATCAATTTTGTAGGAAAAAATATCAACATCCACAATACTAAAGTTATACAATATGAAAATTAATTTCATGGTGCATCTAGTGATATTGATTTCTATTGTCAATGTTGATTTTTTTTTCTCTATAAAGTTGGTCAACTTTTTTCGAAGTTTGACTTCAGAGAAATTTTATATGCGAAGTAAAAAGAAATAGAGGGAGGACAAATTTCCATAACGAACATCGTTTGTGTCCTTGTTTCTTACCTGTTTGCAATCCTTATCTTTTTGCTATTCTTACTTGTGCAATTATCTCGAGTAGAGATTGCCTTGTTTACCTGTCTTCATAGAATCTTTTATCTTTGCATGTCTTCTTATCTTGTTGGGGCAACTATTCATAGAATCTTTTATCTTTGCATGTCTTCTTATCTTGTTGGGGCAACTAGCTGAGCCTACTTGATTTAGGTTTTGAAACAGTCAGTTATTTTCTGCAATCAAATTAGGGCTAAACTGTGACAAATTTTAAAACGCCTCTTCATACCTCATCCATTCCTAGGCAATATCCAAGGTCCTTTTAGTTTTTATGAGTTGTAACAAATTTTAAAATGCCTATTCGCACCCTATCCCATTCCTGAGCAATATCCAACGTCTTTTCGTATTTATTAACCCCGTCCCCCCCATCTCATTCCCGGGCTATATATATATATATATATATATATATATATATATATATATATATATAGGGTCTTTTCGTTTCTTTTAACTGTAATAAAGTTTAAAATGCCTATTCACACCCCATCCCATTGCTAGGCAATATCCAGGGGTCTTTCTTGCTTTGGCTATACCGCCTAGATATCAAGAATGTTGACTAGTGATTTAGTGCACGGAGATGCATTTCCTTTTTGATTGTACGTACGAATTATCATTTATGTGCTTTCCTAAATTTTGCATCATGGGCGGATATAGAGCGAATTGTGGATGTAGGTTTTCTTCTCTGAAGGTTTCCCCAAAATCCATCTTTTGAGGTAGAAAATATTTCCATCTGTATGCTCAAGCTGTGAATATACAATGGATGTCTATATGATATGTGTTATGTACATGTGTAATGTGCTTCCTAAGTCCTAACCACAGACACCTCGTTATGTACAGAAATTAATATCTCCTCTCACTATACAATAGTTCTTGAATCTGCATATGTTCAACTTCTCACGCATAATATGTGACAATTTAGCAAATGTTCACACTTGAATTTTATTTTAGAGTTAATTCCACCTCTCACGCCACTGCCTGGAAGCCGTCTCCTACGCCGACCACCACCTCACTCAACGCCGCAAGGCCAACGCGAGCGTGGAACCATGACTGGACGACGAGTTCGACAAATTTGCAGGCAGGATGCTACTTGCGACCACCACATCCTTGCCGGCCTTCGCGAAGAGCATGTGCCTCACCCTAGTGTCCACCAGTAGCTTCATGCTCAGCGCGTCCACAAACTCTAGCTCCGCCGTCACCGTGCCCCCCGGCGGCCGAGAATGCCCGCTCCTCCTGCCGGTGATCGTTGCCTGCTGCTTCGGCCGGTGTAGCTGTGCGGTGCAGAGCGGTGTGGCTCGACCTGGAGTGGTGCGGTGTGGCTGGACCAGGTGCGGCCCAATCCTGAACAGGGAAACAAACTAGCCGAACATGGCATGTCCAGTCAGCACCAAAATAGGAGAAAATACAAATTAAGGTAAAATGTGGCACAAGTTTGCTTAAATTGGGTATAAATTGAGAATTCCCTCTAAGTGGGGTAATATCTGTCATCAGCCTAAAACTTGGGGGTAAACAATGGAATTAACTCTTTATTTTACCCTTTTGCTCAAAATAATGCCCAAGTTTTGTTAGTCCTGCTGAACAAGCCACCTTGGACGTCATCCCCTAGGCGACTCCTTACAAAAATACAGTATTAATAGAGCTACTGACAGGTAAGATTGATTAAGCGTTAAGTACTCTTACCTAAGCTAAGCTAGGAGTAGCTATGATATAAAAACGCCCCCACATGGAATTTCAGGGATATCCATTCCGCGTGCATCACCCAAGAAAGGAGGGAGGAAGAACACCGAAGTCTTCGACCCACATTTGTATATACATCATGATCGATGCCACTATGACTAAACTATCCATGCAGCCGGTGCTATACGTACAATAATTGTACCGATTGTGCACCAAAAACATACTACCACTGCATCAGTACATAGTGCTCCCTTCTTACATAAATGTAAGAAGTTTTTGCAGATTAATTTAAATAGCAAAAACGTCCTACATTTGTTATTTGTTTACAGAGGTACTCCCTCGTAACTAAATATAAGACATTTTTGCAGTTCACATGTAAACATGAACTCCAAAAACATCTTATATTTTAGTTACAGAGGTAGTAGTATTTCTTAGTCCCCCTCTTTCCGAAAGGGGTGTTCGTTGATTGGGTATGCTTAATTAGTAAATTTTTTTGAGGGGAGGTATGCTTAATTAGTAAGGTCATGCTTTAAAAGGTTTAGTTTGCAACTGCTGAACTGCGGTCGCTGAAATTACTTGTTAAGTCGATGCCCACAAGTAGATGCAGCAACGTCAGTGCATTATTTAACATTTTAACATAGCTGACTCCTGAAATACATGAAACATGAGAAAGCAGCACTTGCCTTAAAATGAGGGATACACGTATTGTGTTTTTTTTTTCTGTTTATATCACAAGGATAAGTCAGGCTCGTCTCGTGCCTTTTCTCTAAAACAAAAAAAATGTTAAAAATCCGACGTCAGATTTTTAGCATAAAAAATCCGACGACCAGAGTTGCGATGCGAAAACTGTTAAAATATTAACGCTTATGTATACGGATTTGTCGTGTTCTAAAGTGAAAACTGACATGTAGACTAAAAAATGTCAGAAAAAATGTCATTCTGCAGCGAGTAATTGTCAGGTGTTCGACCGTGATCCGAGCGTACGTGAAGGCATCAGATTTTTGCGCCAAAAATCCGACGTCAGATGTATATTGAGGTCCAAAATTGATCATAGACCAATCCAACAAGCCATGAGTTTATTTGGACTCTCAGCCTATGTGGAGCTTGTCCCGCGGAAAATCATATAGAAAACCCACACAAATATCATCCTCCCCCTAATCAATTGTCTAATCAGTGTGGGGGCGTCATTAGCCACAGAGAGAGACGAGGTGCAACACTGCTATAGGCCGGCAGTTGGACGCGAGATCTTGCAGTTGGCTAACCATCCAATTAATTAAGCTGTCCAAATTAAGGAATCGCACGCAACGATAATACGGGCGGATCGGTCGAGCTTGACGTATGCGTCCAATCCAGCTAATGATCCAGCTGGCTCGTACTACCAGCTGATTCGCTAGGACACACAGTGACACAGGTACGCGTGTAGCTTGTGCGTGTCCGTACGTCCTCAGCAACCGCCGTATGTTCACATGCGTGCTGCTAACAGTGTTGATAACTTGATATGATTTGTCAAAACATACGTATTACTATGGGTTTTAGCTGCTGCTACAAGACTTCAGAAATGTCGCCATCCTCTCGCAAAAAAAAAGAAAAAAGAAATGTAGCCTTCCAATGGCTTTTTTTTTGTTTTGAAAATTGCCATCCAATGCTAATTAGGTACCACTGCCCATTTCGGTGGTATCTTGATTTTCTAACCATACTGGGCCATAGGAACATGCCTACATTGCTATGCATGGAAATGGTATGCATGGTTGGAGGTTAGCTCTAGTAGCCATCAAAGTTCGGAAAGTACCATTCTGCTCCCGAGCTCAAATGAGCTCGGTGAACAGTAAAATCGAAAAAAAATCGAAAAATTTCAAAAAATTCTGAAATTTTTTCGTGAACAACATTGACAAAATGTCTAAGTGCATGCAAAAATTTGGCCTGAAATAACATTCCTATAAGGCGTGGCAAAAAAAAAACAAAATCGATACTCTGAAAATGCGCATTTTCAGAGTATCGATTTTGTTTTTTTTTCAGGCCTTATAGGAATATTATTTCAGGCCAAATTTTTGTACGCACTTAGATATTTTGTCAATGTTGTTCACGAAAAAATTTCAGAATTTTTTAAACATTTTTCGATTTTTTTTCGATTTTACTGTTCACCGAGCTCATTTGAGCTCGGGAGCAGAAACTTCATGTCCAGCTCAAAGTTCCTCCTTTTCGGGGAAACCTTTCATCATGACTTCGTCTGTACGGAAATAAGTGTAGATATTTTTTTATTACTAGGGACACATCACTAAAGATGGCTAAAATAGAAAGAGAAAGAAACACGTGATTAAAATGCCATGCCTTCGGTGTATCTCAAATCAAAATAAAGGCATATCCTGCCGGATGTAGCTATTCTCAGCTCGAGCTCATATGCTCCCTAATAAACAGTAAAATCAAAAAATAGTAAAAATAAATCAAAAAATTCTGAATTTTGTTTGGTGCATCCTTTGACAAATTTTCTCAGCTCTTGCAAATTTCATCCCGAAATAACATTCGTGGAAGTTGTGGTAAAAAAAAACAAAACTGACACTCCAAAAATGCTATTTTCAAAAGCATTTTGGAGTCTTGTTTTTTTTTTTTTTTTGCCATGACTTGCACGAATGTTATTTTGGCGTAAAAATTTACAAGCACTGAGAACATTTGTCAAAGTTTACACCCAAAAAAATTCAGAATTTTTCGAATGTTTTTTCATGTTTTTCGGAATTTACTGTTCATCCCAAACTCAAATGAGCTCGGGAGTAGAAGGTGACTTTTGTATCCTGTTGTCCTATACGGAAATATTACACCAACTTGCATTGGGAAGGTGCGTGAAAAATGCAAATAGATTATTTCGTGCGGATGTAACATCTTACTAGTTACTTCCCGCAACAACAAAAAACATCTTACTAGTTACGGCGTCTCCAACGCGGACCCTCAAACCGCCCGCAACCTTTTGGACCGTTCGGTCCGGACGCAGTATGTCATCCAACGCGGTACCCCATCGATCCTGGTTGTCCATTTTTTCTCAAACCGGACGCAAACCAGGGGGTTTTGCGGGCGTCTAAACCTCCGCCAGGTACGCTTTCGACAACCCGGTTTCACCGAAAAACCTCTCCGCCCAAAAAACTCTCTTTGCGCGAAGCGATTGCCATGCATTCATGCCGGTCAGCGCCGCTCCAGAGTAGACTTGACTCCACGGCATTGATGTCGGTCAGTGCGACGCGACCGGACGAGTAGGCGGCGCCGCTTTAATCCCGGACATCCGGCCCTCCACCTACGGCCATGACCCAGCCGGACCATCCGGGTAGATATCCAGATCATCCGACCGATGCCTGGATCATCCGGGTACCCACCCGGATCATCCGGCCTTGCCTGCGTGCAATACGGCCCAAGTGGCTTTGTATCCCTTTTCTTCGTCCACTTTGCACTAGCACTATAAATAGATGACCCCCACCTCATTCCTAGGGTTAGCAAAGACATATTTGAGAACTAGTAGAGCTTTGTGAGAAAATCCCTAGTGGATGCAAGATCCCTATATGGGAAGATCCTCCATGGATGCAAGGCCCCTACTCTAGGGAAGATTTATCTACCTCCAAGACCTCATCTTCTTTGGATTTGAGAAGAACCTTTTACTTTGTGCTATTTCCCTTGACTTGTTCTTGTATACTTATGGATCTCATGCATGCTATCTTAGTGGATGTGTGATTTGGGTTTGTTTGAGTGATTCTCCTCTTGTGTTCTTGAGTGTTCTTCCTCTCCACCTCCAAGTGTGAACAAGATCTCGAAATTAGGGTTCCGCCCTACATCATCTTGGATCAGAGCATGGTTGATTCACATCTTGGAGTCCCATCCCCTCATTTTCTAGCCTATTTTTGTTGCTTTTTGTCCCAATTCAAAAATCACCATCAAAAATAGCCCTCCCAAAATTTTGCATTTTGTTGGTTTTAGTGAGATTTTGTTGTTTTTGATCCACGAATTGGTTGTTTGGCAAGTGGATCTTACCCTCCCGCCACCATCCCCACCACGAAATTCACACCAAAATCCACCCCAAAATTATGAAGGTAGCTCTAGGGAGTCCGGACTTCCGCCACGTCGGACTCCGAGACCTCAAATCCACCCCAATACCATTTCGGGTGGCTATATAACCCTTCTCGTATTCGCACCACTTGACCGGTCGTCCGTCTACTAGGCCTACTCAGGCAATGAACCTTCACTCCTCGGCTTGCCCCGACTATTTAAAGTCAGCCGACCACCCTGCAACTATTTTAATGTACAATCAAATTGCTATTGATTTAGATAAAATTAATCAAAGAGAGGAGGCCGAGCAAAGTCGGACATTTGAACGGCCTCCGCCCCATCGGGGCTAAATTTGGTGTTTTGACCCTTTCGTGAAAGTTAAGCCAGATCTGATCCTGATTCAGAAAAATTTCGAGATCTGACCCTTTTCCTACCGCCAGGGTCGATGGCGGTAGGTTATAACTGCCTACCGCCGAGGCCCTTGGCGGTAGGGTCGCACGCCCTACCGTAAAAAAAATTTAAGTATTAAATACAGTGCTTGTACACACCTACCGACAGGCACCTCGACGGTAGGGTTGCACAGGCTACCGCCAGCCTGTTTGAGGGGAAAATATCCTATGATACGGCCTATAGCATGATACGGTGCTCCAAGACTGTGTGGTACGTCAGATCTGCATGCAAGGCATCAGATCAAAGTACTTCTCTATTTTACATATGCCCCCTTGTATATTTGCATCTTGCCACCCCAAAGCTGCGTGTACTGCTGCTCATACATGTAATCTTGATGCAAACTCTTTTTCCTGATTACAGAAGAGGGAGTAACTCACAAGTTAATGCGTAAATAAAAGGCGAACCAATAGTATTGTACTGTAGAAGGTAGACTGAAGCTGAATGCACAATAAAAGGTACACCTCATATGTGTTTTAATGCGGATTGACAGCAACCATTTCAGCAAATATTCAGACATTTTCACGGCAATCCTCGACAACATAAGTAGACTAGGTATTCAATTACTTGACAAGGAAGTTGCAAGGAGGCTGTGAACTTTCTAAAAAAAAAGAGGTTTGGAACTTTTATTAATGTGATTATGGTCGTTGCAAGGAAGTTCGGGACTGCACGTTTTATTACTTGTACGTACAAGTAATAAGTAGCCTTACCAGAGGGGCGAGCATCCCCCCGCATATTTTTCTAGAAGAACCGAGAAACCGGTTGAAATATCCGCTCCCCGTGGCGATCGAACCCGGCTGGCTTGGAACATTGTGCCAAGATTTTGATTCGAGCGATTATCCGCGTATGGTACACGATTTTGATTTGAGTGATTAGCCCTATACGATACACGATTTTGATTCGAGTAATAAGTAGCCTTGCACCAGACTGGCTATGCAATTTGCCGTATATGGTACAAGATTTTGATTCGAACGATTAGCTAATTGTACCAAGGAATAACAGGTATTTAAATTTGCTTGGTACATACAGATTATGATAAAACCCATGGCACCAGATAAGTACACTTGTCTATCTCAAATCCAATCATTAGTTTAAGAAGAGATCAGTGTAAGTTACATTTGCTTGAAGTTTTTCGCCAAAAAAAAAAAAGCTTGATGTTTTGTTGGTTTCTTTTTCTTGCAGCTCTGCGAAACACATGTGAGGTAGCACAAAGATAAAGATGCATGGATTAATCATATTATTATTAAATAAGGAGGTAAGACCGTACACATGTGAGCTTTCTAAAATGAACTACTCTATAATCACAAACATAAGTAATTTCGTAATTTATCTGTGTCAGTGAGAGTGAAATGCCCCCTGCAAAAAAGAGATGGGACTGACATGGCGTAATGCAATGTTGCAAACTATAATTTGCAATAAGTTCAAGGTCTGTTTTGTATATTTGGCAGTGGAGTGTGTGGATCTTAAATCCTGTCCCACGGGTACAGATCCAACAGACCACATCTCGCGGGATCACGGTATCATACCAATGGTCGTATCACTGGATATGCACTCCTGTTTGGCGGTAGGGCTGCGCTGCGCTGACGTGGATAAGTTGTCTACCTCCAGGGCCTGGCGGTTGGCTGGTATACCCTACCGTCATCGACCCTGGCGGCAGGAAAAGGGTCAGATCCTGAAAAAAATTTAGAAGCAGAATCAAATCTGTCTTAACTTTTGCCGAAAGAGTCAAAACAACAAATTTGGCCCTCATCGGATGTTTGACAATCCGCGTTGGGTATACCCTTAAGTGAGAATACCAGAAAACGATTGGGAGGGGACATGGGCAGCAGACATGGTTGCCGGGTGTGCGGGGGACACCTGCCCTCGCATTTCGGCTTTTCACCGCCACCACTTCTCTCTTCTGCTCTCTCTCGTCCGCCGTGCGGGGCAGCGGTGCGACCTGCGTCATCACGCGTGGAGTTCGGATTCCGAGGCGCGCACGCGCAGCCATGCCAGGGCATTTCCTGCCTGCCCGCTGTGTCCGGCCTCGGGAGCCGCGCTGGTTGAGCCTGGCCTCGCTCGTCGCCCGAGCTGATGAGCATGGGAGAAGAGAACAGACTGCTGCTGCTGCGTGGGCGTATACCGCCGGTTGGATTTCGAGCACGTGATACGTGAGCGTAGGTTGCGTCCTGCGAGGAGAATGCCATGACCAGAGCTTTGGTTCAGTTGATGTCGTGGTCCACGGCGAGGTCCTCTTTCGTGGGAGAAAACCAGACTTTGACATCTGCACGACGCAACCACGAGCGACCGGGAGCCAAACCCACACCACGACTATGAGACTACGACCCTACTGCAACCACCAACCTCTCCATCCTCTTTCATGTTGCCGTTTGAGAAGGACGCCCGGAAATCCCAAGGACACAGGACATGTTAATTTGGGTGTTTGGTTCATATGAACTAGAAAAACACATGACAAAAAAAGCACTTTAACAGAGTCACCATAATTTATGAAACACCCTCCATCTCTCACCTCTCAGTCGTCAGAGACCGGGGGTTCAGTGGCGGAGCATGACAAGCAACCAAGAGGGGGTTAAATTCAAACTAAAAGCAAAATATGCATAAAAACATATGCAATCAAATTTAAGTGGACATGACAATCGAACCTGAAGTACCAAGTTTACATGGAAATCAAAATTTTATGAACAATAGGACATCTTAGAATCAATTTTCTTTAACTGAATTCAGAACCACCTTTCTTTGCTTCTTTAGTATATCATTTGTTCGACAACAATTTTCAGTCGTTCAATTCATCTGTAGTCGTTGCATTGGGCTGCGTAGAGCAGCACTGCAGCATCACGCGAAAGGAAGCGACAGTAGCGGCGTGTAGATGAAACAACAAACCGTCAGTGATGACCGATGGCGTTCGGCACGGCGGGCACATCTAGATAACAGGAAGGGCAGCAGCAATAGCGATGACGTGCAGATGCAGCAGCAAGTAGCCGGCGTGGCAGCGGTTGGCAATCAAAGCCTCAATGGAGCAGTCGAGAAGGGGAGAATAAGATTGGGGATTTGGAACTTGGGAGGAAGACCTAGAAATCAAATTGCCAGGGAGGCGAGTCATGAAGAGAAACGCAGTTTATATGGATTTTGTGAAGGGAGAGACGGGCATGAGTGGATGTGAGGTGCATCCATGAATTGGGCTCGAGAGGAAAACTGTCTATTCATGCGCTGGATCAAGATTCATAGTAGTAGTAAGAAAAAAATGCTTTTGGAGGGGGGGTCGTGGCCCCCTTTGGCCTCCATGAGGCTCCGCCAGTGCGGGTGTTATAACCTCCTTTCCGAAGAAAAAAATTATTTGGTGTCTTGGGGCTGCCTTTTGGAGCATAATCCATATGGCAGTTGCATGTGGCACGAAGGAAACTTCAGGTGGCCCCCACCTCATGTGGGATAGCAGGGAGGTTGGGGAAAAAGAGATGTCTCATTGACGAGTGAGTCCCATGATTATGAAGACAACAAATATGAAGACTCTGAGTTTACGATTTGCCTCTTGAGCCTCCATAATTTTTTGAAATGGACTCCAAAATGATTATGGAGGCTCGAATATAGCGACTCTGCTAGAATTACTCTAAGGCCATGTTTGGAAAACATGAATTTGCAATATAAGAATTGAAAAGTATAAGATTTGAGATGTCATGTATCATGGATTCTAAGTAAAACCAAAAGAGAACTACAAAACTATCATTTGGATGCCACACAGGAAAAATATAAGAATTGTAGACACAAAAAGAATAAAACATGAGGTAGGACCTCATGTTTGCCTTCCTTCAAATTTCCTTTGGAGTAGCATATTCCATAGGAGTTTCAAAGGAATGTAGGATAACAATTCCTATGTTCCAAACGAACGGTACCAAAGGAAAAATTGCTATGAAAATCCTATCCTTCGAAATGCCTATGTTTTTTTTTCAAACAGGGCCTAAGGTATTCTCCGATCCATTTATATTTAACCCGACAAAAATCACATTGCTTTTAATTTTTTTTGTTCATTTGGTTAAACTAAGGAGCATGAAAGGGCGTCTTAAGTGTCATAAATTTGCACCCCTAACATATGCTCGCAGGTGTGTCACGGCAGTGTGACTTTCAAAAAATTAATTCACTTTATTAAACTAAGGAGCATTAGAAGACGCCTTGAGGGTCACAAATTTGCATGGCGTGTGCTTGTAGGTGTGTCTCAACAATGAAGATGCGGATCTGCACCGTCCAGTCGACCGGTGGCAGCAGGGCTTGGAGAGGGATCTAGGATGATGCACTTGGTGCAACCTTGATTTTTTTTTTTTTTTTTTTTTTTGCGAAATGGTGCAACCTTGATTTGTCGTCAGTGGCATGGTCGAGCGACACAGAGGGGAGGTTGCAGGGTGGCCCATCTTGACAACTTTTTACATGTGGTTTACCCTAGTACGAAATGTATTGGATTTGCTCGTGAACCATCCGTGTCGTTTCCTTCCGACGTGTCGTCGCGTGAGTGGGCATGGTGTGTTCTCGCGTCACGACCCGCCCAATGTGAGTGCAAGTGCCTACCACTATACAAACAAGTGCCCTTTCTTCGGGGGTAAAAAGCCCATGATATCGTCTCTAGGATAATACATGTGAAGTGCCCTTAATAAATGTGTACCCTTGTCCAATCTGCTTGATTGGACCCGGGAACATTGATATGAGGATAGCGGTACCTCAAATCGTTGTCCTGGAGCGGGCTTTAGCGTGTTGGAACCCCGAAAATACATAGGAGCACTCGGGTGCCAGACCCCTCTATATTCAAAAATTATTTAGTAATTCAAAAAAGGTCAAAAAATCCGGAAACTCTTTATGGAATCAAACATGACCAAGTATTGCACTCGTATAAAAAGATTAAACAGGGAATGCCTTTCATTGTATCGGAGTTCAAAGATTTGTCAAAAAAACGCTAGATATAAGTACTATTCATGCTATATTGTCGTCATAATTTTTTTTCCCTAAAGTCAACGAGAATCATTCCTTGGCCAAATTTTTTTTACGAGTATAATACCTGGTCATATTTGATTCCAAAAAAGTTCCTGGATTTTTTTCACCTTTTTTTGGAATTAATAAATTATTTTTGAATATAGAGGGGTGGAGCACCCGAGTGCTCCTAATTCGTTTCCGTTGGAACCCATGTTATTTCCACTATTCTTTAATATGTTGGTGGTAGTCTGGTAGATGATGGAGAATATGATTTTCACGAGAAGAATCTGAATAAGATGGGGCTCTGGTTTTTTCACTCTATTTTGTGTATTAGTTTTTGTCTCGGTACATTTCATATCTTTCTTTTGCCGCTTTTGTTTTCAGAAAAGGTGCAAGGTTCTTTGTAAGGAAAACAATAATGCGGATATTCCATATGTTATATACAATATAATATACATATTATATATTACTAATATATTGGATATACTTACTATTGTGGATTTTGTAAAGCTTAGATTCTCAGAAGTTCATTATGTGCATTATGTTATAACATGAGCATATTACAAAATATGATCAAATATATGCTGCAAAAGAGAAGACAAAATGTTCAGCCTTTAGTTGAACTGTGTAACAACAGCTACGTACTAGTCTCTATGGACTAGAAATCTGATGGTATTTTTGCTTGAAATTTTGTAGGTGCTCCCTTGGAGTACGTATATATGTTTTTCCGAGAATCTTTTTAACATGCACACACCCCGCCCTTGCCATGATGTAGTATACATTTATACCCGTGTGTCATTACTGGAAAGTGGCTCACAGCATTCGTACCGAGCAGAGAGTCTGAAACCAGCCGAGCCAGGACCACCGCGCAGGCAGAGAAGCATACTAATCCGTACCACGCGCGGAGAGCCTGAAGTTACCAGGCACGAGAGCAGCGGTACGTACTACTGCAGGAGGGCGGAGGGAGGCAAGCAGCACATCTGTGGATTTGGCCTGTCCCCTGGCCCCGGAACACGCTCTGCTCTGGACTCCACCTCCAGTACACAGAGGCCAGACGTCATACGTTTCGTTTCGCAACGAACGAACACAAGGACGGGCGGACGGACGGACGGCCAGCCCAGTGCCGGCCGACTGGCCGAGACGTTCGACCGAGTGGCAGCCAATAGGCCAGTGCTACGAATGGCAGCGTACGGAGACGTGGCCGACACGTTCGATCGATGGACGCGGTGGCGGCTGGAGCAGCCAGTGCGTACGGACACGTGGCAGGGAAAGGACCATTTTCTTTTTTCCTTCGAAAAAATGCCAATGGCCATATATTAACTAGCACGAACCCTTATAAAAACACGCTTACAGAAATTGAAAAACATATCCAAATCCTTGGGGTGTCGAAGTCTTCTCCCTCGCCGTGAGCAAAGCTTTGTTGCCGTCTCTGTGCTTCCGCATCACGGAAGCAAACTTGTTTAAGCCAATGAGTTTGTAGAAGCAACAGCCGGAACGTCATCGATGTAGACCATAAGACGCAGGCAGCCACGACCTGCGTAGCAAATCGCTGCCCCTGAGCAGAAAACAACGGAGAGTGCTTGTAAAACGCCCCAGTTCCACCCAGACGGAGTCGGGAAACACAAATCTCACATGCTCTTCGACGAGGCCGAGAGTGGCCAACCTTCATAGGTCGGAACTGGAGCCGAAGGACCAAGACGTACAACCACGTTGTCTGCTCCGCGGGACAACGCGACTGGGACAAATCTTATACCACGTCGACGACGACACCATCGTCTCGCCACCGCCGAACGAAGACCTATCTAATGCTCCAAGAGGAGGAAACTATGGCTCCCACCGATAGATCGCGGCCTCCCCGCACACCCCCACCCATGGAGCCGACAGAGGAGGAGGGGGTCGGCGATCTACTGGCGAAGGAGGATGACGACGGAGGAAAACCCTAGATCGCCTTTGGCAGGTCTAAACCCTTGAGGAGGACATGACCATTTCCAGCTGCAACGAAATGCATATGCTAAAATGTGTTTAAAGGTTTTCTTGTTCTTGTAAAACAAACCTTTGAATCAAACATGTGGAATGTATAGAAAGCTCTAATTGTGTAAATCATTTTTCTAGTTCTTGTTCTTTCAAATAAAGAACCCAACACAAACGACACACATTGCTCAAACATGTGAAATGTGTAGAAAGCTCTAATCATGTGAATCATTTTCCATACAAGTCCACAACCTAAATCTCACAAAAAATATGAAAAGTTGCGTAGAAACCACCACACTTTTTAAGTCAGCTCTCTCTTGATTTCCTTATCTGCATCGCGTCTCCCTGGACTTGTCTTCAATTCTCACATGACTTCTTTTCACCGCTTTGTCACTTGGCTCTCTCATGGATTATTTATCTGCATTGCATTGGCTTTTCCATGTCATCTTTCGCCCAAAGGAATCTATTAGTGTAATAGTGAAAATAGGAGGATGTTAGGATGTATCCAGTTCACTAGATGAGTCGATGCACCTTGTGCACAGGTGGCCTCTACGTCCGTTAGATGTAGAAGAGATGGTTATGATTTATTGACTGTTGCCATATTTGTAAAAAGAACCGTGTGTTCTATTAGAATCAACCCGCACTCCAGCTTTGCATTTTGTTGTGAGACTAATTTTTAGATACAAACACTAAGTTTCTTTAAGTTTCCATTTTTTTGCTACGAAACTAAGATTTAGGTTTTTAGTTCGGAAGCTAAGTTTCATCTAGTCTAAAATGAGATGAACTGCTGCTTGATATTGGTAAAACTATAAGAATACTTTTTTTTCTTCTGATAATGTCGACAACAACAAAACCAACGAGTTGGAGTGCATATTGATTGTTTTACAAAATACAAGATTGCTATGTAAATACGTCACAATCCAACTAATGTCCAATGTCCCAGAAGCCACCGGTGCACCAGGTGCACAGATTCATCTGGTACACTAGATATTTTCTCGTGAAAAATAGAGTCAAGTGAGAGATAAATACACATTTCAGAAGACCCAAGACAATAATAGTTTAAAGTGTTTCAAATATAAGCAATTTTCTCCAATAATCTTTTATATTTAAATAGCTAGCGTCCACTAACATATTTCTCTCAACATGCAAGCATGCCACCTCATCAAGCAATATGCATGGGCAAAATACCATCTCAACATGCATAGTAATGTTACACCTCAACATGCAAACATACATGAGATATTTAATAAATATTTTACAACTATAGAATAAATAATCAAACACAATAAAACCTTGTATTTTCAGTTTTAGTTCTCATATAGTACTCCGAATATTCACGTTCCATACAACTAAATGTCATAGAAATATAGTGTAAAATATTCCTGCAACGACGTGTGGGGTATCATCTAGTAAAGTACTATGATTAAGGCGCTATGATTTTTTCCCTGTCGATTCTGATCTACTACCTCAGTTCGGGTTTATTAGTCCACATCATATTTTGGGTCAAACTAAATGTTAATGCATATCATCAAAAGTTATTTTGTTGAATTTGTATTTGAACATGGTTTCTAATGATATTATTTTGCTACCAGTTAAAGTTATCGTCAAAATATGATCCAAAGATACGAGGAGGGGGGGCTAGTAAACCCAGACGGAGTTAGTACTAAAAACCGTTTTGTTCCAAACATGTGTTTTAATCATTGCAACTACAAGCGTACTGGCTTGGCACCACCACTTGGCCTTCCTTTGATAAAAAGTGATTGGGAAAAAGTTACTAGTACCACTCTACCAGCAGTAAAAAGTTCTACGGATAAACAAGTTTTGAGAAAAAGCTATATGGATAAATATCTAGCTAGGATCTTCAGCCTGCCGACACGATCATCTAGCAGGCAGGAAAAAGGGAAATAGCCTAGAGAGGATGATGGCTCCCCTTCCTTTTCCTCTGTCACGAACACCGGCCACTAGAGTCAAGTCGATCGGTCACTGCCAAAGCTCGCGCCCGCATATGTTGCACTACATGATCCATGCTACGACTTGTGCGCCGGGTGAACGCACCATCGATCGACCGGCGATCGATTGGGAGCTGCCGCGCCCATGCACACGCATGCATGCAACCTGATTAATTCGCACCAGTTTTTTTTTTTTTTTTTTTTTTGCGGATGAATTTGCACCAGTTTCAACGGACGGTGAATATTCGGACTGTATTTCTGAGCTAGTATTAGCTGACTGTAATCCTACTTTCATGGAATAAAACTCACTTTTCCCCCACATACTAAACCTCCATGCATGCTAGGTAAAAAACACCCTTGGTTGTATGCTCCAACCAGGTAGGCATTACTATAAACAACTCCTGCTCCCCTGGTCACTGCAGAAAGACCACAAACAGACAGTGGCGGAGACAGGGGTGGAGGCAACAGTTTTATAATTAAATCGTTGATTTGTTACTGGCAAAATCATATATTTTGATATTTTGGCCATCCCCAACAAGGTTTTACAACCCCCCCCCCCCCCCCCCCCCCCTCCCAAATGAATAATCTACAAAGAAGATGAATTTTTTTAATCAAAAAAACATGCCATTCCTAGATAGTAAACGAGCCCAAAATAAGGCTACTGTCCCCAACAGGATATGGGAAGACATTTGTTTTATCTATACCATGCAACCAATTGCGAAAATTAATGTGCACATTGCTCGGAGGATATAGGTTCGATGTCATGTGGGTCGATTTATCTGACAACTCGAACGAACTTGCACTCAAAGAAGAGATGTTTGATCTACTCATTGTGGTGGTAGAAGACACAACTGTTGCTACCTTGTTAATTACGGCACGTAAAATTATCTCTTGTCAAGGGCACCCCTCGGTGTAAACATCAGAGGAAGATATGAACTCTTAACGAAATTTTGAGCTTCCATAGGATTTTAGTTATCGATTGAGACATCACAATTAACAAGAATCATGAATTAACAGAAAATTTCCATTTTGATGTAAGTTCTGAAAATATAAAGGTGAACCTGGGTGCGCGCACACCCGAAATGAAATTATTTTTAAAAATAGTAAAAATAGTCAAGTAGTTTTGAAACTTTTTGGCAACATACATGGTCTAGTATAATGCCCACGTTTAAATATGCGGGACAGAATGAGTATGTTGTATTAAGAGCAAATCACACCATAATCAATACTACTCCCTCCGTTTCTAAATATAAGTCTTTTTAGAGATTCCAATGCGAACATACGGAGCAAAATGAGTGAATCTACACTCTAAAATATGTCTATATACACCCGTATGTAGTCCTTATTGAAATCTCTAAAAAAGACTTATTTTTTTCTTCGAGAAAACGCAAAAGACCTTTGCGTTTCATTTCATTGAAAAGGAAGGAGTTTCGGTTACAATCCTCCTAGGAGGCAATCATACAATGTTAAAGCGCAAAATCAGTGTACATCCCAGGTCTGGGGGTGAGAGCACGAAGCCCTAGCGCTCCGGCTCTGGCCCAGAGGGCCGCCTCCTCCTTGATCTTAGTCATCAGTGCAGCAATCGAGGGGCTGGCTCTGTCAAAGACACAGTCATTCCGGTGTTTCCAAAGCATCTAGGGTATGAGCAGGGTCGCAGAGGCGAGGCCCTTGCGCATGGGCTTGGGCGTGAGCTGCCTCGCGGAGAGCCACCAGGAGTTGATAGATGGCTCGCTGTCGGGCGGGTTGCAGGGTACCCTCAACCAGCACAGCACCTCGTACCATACCTGCCGGGAGAATGGGCAAGCGAGGAGGAGATGCTGGATGGTCTCCGGTGCTTGGTCGCAAAGCTACTATTCACGGTTTTTGTAGCTGCAATTTTGTTTTTTCCGCCCAGAATACAACATAACTCATTTTGTCCCAAATCTTTAAATGTGAGTATTATGCTAGACTATGTTTGTCACCAAAAAGTTTCATTTTTTTTACTATTTTTTCTTGAATCGGGTGCGTGTAGACCCATGTCCCAAAAATCCACAGTGGCACCTAAACTCGTCCGATTCTTTGAAGAATTATAGAATTCGGAATTTAAACTAACCTAAACTTATTTTCTAAATACCTCTCATCAGACAACCTTTTAGATGTATCTTTATGTTGACCATCCTTTCGGAAAAAAAAACTTTATGTTGACCATAGTTTGTGGGCTGCCCCAAAATGTACAAAACTTATTTTCCATTCTTTTGCCTCTTTGCATGTAGATATACCAGTAAGTCATGTGCGTCCTGGCTTGTACATCACCAGGCAGATCTGTCTCAAGCTTGTTGGTGCTACACACTTGCTGACAGTCAGACGATCACATGTTATCCTATCGAAATTGTGTTTTTTTTTGAAAAGGAGGATATACCCCCGGCCTCTGCATCTAAACGATGCATGTAGCCATTTTATTAATTATTCACAAAGACCAGACAGAGTAATACATCAATAAGCCTGAAGCCACCATCTAGGCAACACTTGTTACTACTCCTATCCCCTTGATGAAGGTGTGCCGACTGTCCGAGCCTAATACCAAACAGACATCGCACCAAAGCCTAACATCTAAAGCCGGATTCCCCAGCCCAGCCACATACCGGGACTGGGTCACACACCGGTCCGGCGCACTCTCAGAGGCTGCCGCCACCATCTTCCACCGGTCCATCTCCAGAGCAGGAACTGACGCATCGACCTTGCCTGGCCTGCCGTCGACGCCACCACAGCGCCAGACAACTCCACCATCCTGCACGTGTCCGTCCACACGCGCCCGTCACCGAACCTCCGCAGCGCCATGCCGCCGGGATCCGCCGTCGGCCTTGCGATAGATGTAACACCGCTCCTCCTCTTGTCCCCTCCAGCCAGCACTTGCTCCAAAACGATGCCCCCAGGAGGGAAAGCGATAAAACACCATCATCGTCCGATCCGGGAGACCCAGATCTAGGGTTTCACCCGGAGCATCCCGAGCCTGATGACGCAAACTGCAACGACGATGCCTCGACAAGGGAACGACATCTAAGACGCCGCCATCGTCCGCCATGACCGTAGTCGGCGCGATTTTCATCGGCAGTTGCTCCACCAGGCGTGCGCCGCCGGCGTCGTTGGTCCCTTCAACCGGAGCAAACTCCAAAACGATGCCCTGAAGAGGTACTACGACGCAAAAGCATCGCCATCGCTCGATCCCAAGGAGATCTAGGGTTTCCCCCGGAGTTGCCCGCGCTATCAAGGACCAGACAAGGGTAGAATCCCGGCGGATCCGCCCAGCTGCCGACGTGTCGCACCCGCCACCGCGCCGACGGCAATCCAGCGACCAAGGCCCACGCCTGGGCCCAGATCCAGCCGTGCCGCCGCGAACCGTTCCGGTCACGCCGCCGCCGTCCCTGGCGACCGCGACGCACCAGACCGCGAAAGCCGCCTGCCGCGGAGGAACGGAATCGCCGGAGCGTCGCCACCACCCGCCGTGACGTCCGGCCCGACGCCACACTCCGGCCCGGGGGCGCCGGCCCGCGCCAGCCCCACACGAGCGGGAGGACCACGAGTCCCCGCCGCCGCCGCCGACGGCAAGGCTTCGCCTGGCCGCGCCGTTGGGCGGCGGCGAGGGAGGAGGAGGAGGAGAGGGGGAGTCCGGCCGACGGGATCTGGGGGCCTCCCGGCCGCCACGCGGGGGCGACTCGGGAGGGACGTCTCCTTCACTATCGAAATTGTGTGGTCACTACAATAATCAAATCCTTCTTTTCATTGTGTTCTTATGCTATGAAAAGAAAACCTCCCTAGTTAAGATGATAATAAATATATATAGTTACATACTCAGCAAGGACCAAGGAGGTATCTTTAGCTTGAGTGGTGTCATCTCATGTTTGCCATTGCGATAACACTAGCCACAAAGAAAGTTTTATTCTGCTTTACATTGCTAGGATATGATCTAAGATTCTTTTCATTCTCTAGTAAACAGAAATGCTATGAGGTATTTGCACCAATAATATCAGGATCAGGCCCTACTCATCATATAACCCCAAAGAGCCATATAATTCTATGGTCCCTGCTTTAGCCACATACACACAAATTCGAGAACCTCCCGCCGTTCCAAAGTAGAGTCATTTCTGCCAACCTTTTCAAATTCTGGACATTAAAAAACAGAGCTATATGTGTTGCTTTTATGAAAATAGTTTAACAAGATCACGCAAATTCTTAAAAATACGTCCCTAATATGCAAACTCCACATAGTGTGGCAAGGAAAACATATCCAAAGCCTCACGTTGAATAATGAAAAATATTTAAGTGTATACTACTCCCTCCGTAAAGAAATATAAGAGCGTTTCTATGTCTGAAGTCAAGGTGAGTAGACCACTAGATCATGGAACTAGATGTGGAAGGAAGAAAAGAACAGCCAAGATACAGAAAAACAAATCTAGCATTGAAGAGGTAGCAACAGTGCAAGGATCACAGTGGAGGCCAGAAGCTTAGATCCATTGTTCAAGTTCAACCCCCTTTGGTGCCTCAGGTCCAACCAAGTGCATGCATCTGACCAGAATATGGGTTGAGGTGACCCTGGCACTGCACCTAATATGTTTTCATTGGAAGACATAACTTGTGGTTTGCATGGCATTATCTTCCTCCTTATCTTATGCTCTAATTATTAGGAAAAAAAAACTATATATAGCCTGATTTAAAGCCTGGCAGGCTCTAGTTGGTTTGGAAGGTTTTCTTGAGATGGACAGTGCATGGGTAGGCTGGCCCAGGGCCAATCAAAACATGGCCCAGGGGAACAACAACAAACAGTGCATCTGCACAGGAGCAGAGTGGGCCTGCTCGCTCTTTCTCTTTGATGAAGTTTCTGGGTCAGTTTGGACCCACCGAAAGAGAAATTCAGTCGAAAACTTTTGTCCTCCGAAAGGGAAATCCGATCAGAAGGTTGTTCCGAACATTTTTTGCCAGAACGCCGCAGCGGAAATCGACGGCGAAAGATAGATAGATAGATAGATACTGCCGACATACAGAAATAGACGAGGTTACTGTGCCTGGAAGTTGCATATTCATATGAAAAGCAGCGACGGTCAAAGTTGCGTGTTCGAAAACACGCCGTCCATGTCGATGTCCAAAATGTCGCATTTCTGAACAGAAACGGCAGTATCTTCTGTCAGGCACTCGCGCCGTCAATTTCCGCAAACAGCAATTTCTTACATCGAGGTTCTGCTGGGTGATCGTTCCAGGTCAGTAGATCACTCACTGAACCCTGTTCATGATCAGGCTAGCTATTGCCACACCTTCGTGTTCAGATCTCTCAACCGGGCGGGTCGCCAACTTGCCAGCTGAAACAGAGCCCCTTGCTCTTGCCGGTAAAGCATCTGATGGTGTGCCTGATCGCAAGCAATTGTCGCTGCAACTGCAAGGAACCAGGGAAACTGGCCCTTGATCAGGCTGCCTCGGAATAGTCGAAGTCGGTAGATAGCCCGTGGCCATCACAAATGGCTGGCTGATCCAGAGAGTACTAACATTCAACAATCTGTGACCAAATGCACTGTTGTGCTAACATGCAGCAATCTGTGACCAAAGATGACAGTCACATTCTGCCTTCAGATCAGACGCATTACGCAACCAGGTGTGTTGTGGCAAATTCGACAATGTTCTTCAAGTAGAAGTATGTGCTAAGCCAGTACATGTTGCAATTTTGGCATTTTTGTTCGGCAATATCTGCACGTAGCCATGGGCAGAACGGTGTACACAGCTCCAGGACCGATCACACATTTATCCGGTACGACATATTTTATTTGCCCTAGTGACAAATTGGATTTGATCCTTTACAGATTCAACAGCGGCACTTGCTCTGCAAGTATGCACCAGATTGTTGACATTATTGTATACCACTACTACACTACTATGTTTAATCTACTGGTGGAATGAAGTGGTGTTGTTCGATATGAACAACCTATATCCATGTTCTTGTCCTGACAAATGTTGGAAGTCAGGCGGTTGTTATGCCGACCGCCATCGGATCTTCAGGTATCCGAATTTGCCAGCACCGGGAGACGAACCCTCGAAGATAATCGGTAGGTAACCGGTGGCTGCTTTGTATCTTTTCTGGATCTGAAAGGGTCCAACAAGTATGAGTTAGTATTCATGGATACTATGGTGAATTGTGATTCTCCTTTGGGGGAGGATTCAAGATTTATCTATCTTTTGGGATGAGAAATTAGAGGAGAGTCAGTAATATGGTTGTAATTGACGTGCTAGTTGGAGAATTCAGGGTGTCACTAATACAACAAAAATGCATAGACACTTTTACCTCAAAAATCTCTTCACTACTTTTCAGGCTATTTTTCCCAAAAACACAAACTGAACCACCAGAACCTCCACCAGTGATCTTTGCACCGAATAGACTCGGGCCTCCATGTTGCGAGGTGGTCTTCCTGTGCTGGATTTCTTGTACTAGATTCACCAGCCTGTCAGTCCCATCAGAACCAAGCCCGCAAGCATTGTAGCTGTAGTGGCACTGCATCATGAAGAAAACAAGAGGGTCAACAGTATGACACAATTTCTGATTTTAAAATTTGATAAGTATCTGTTCACAAATTTGATACGTATCCCTTAATAATACAGAAGAACATAGATTGATAACCAAGTATCAGAGCGGATGAAATTTACCTGATACATAAGTTCTCCAAGGGCTGAAAGTTGCTCATCTGTTTTGGCTGCTGTTAACAATGCTTTGAAGGCCTACATAGCAGATAATATATATTTTTAAAGAAAATCTTCAATATGTTTGGGAAAGCATGATATAATCGTAGGTTTTATCTAAGCTGCTTTTGATTTATCTTCTGAGCTCAGAATTCTAAAATAATTACTAAGATTTAAATTTTTAGTAACCATCATCCATCTTGGCAAGTTAAGCTGAAGAACTGGCAATATAATTCAAGATACTAACCTCAACACGGAAGTTCTCGTATATGGGATGTCTAGTGGGAGCCTTCACAATGTAAGATCTTTTTGGGTCAATAACCGTTACTGCATCATTATGATCCCCATATTTCTCCATAAATTCATCCCCAGTAATGACCTCAGGAATATCTCTTGCATAGGCAGCTTCATATCTGTTGCAGAAGAATTAGCATGCGAATCTACATGACAAGGAAAACTCAATGCAGAATCATAAGTCTTCGCCAATTTTAGTAACGTAAATCAGACCTATGAGGTGGTAGGTTGCATAAATACTGCAGTGAAGCTTCAGATTTCAGAAGATCCACACCATATTTTTCATATTCTTCAGAAGCGTCGCACGATTGCGTAGGAGTAGACGGAAAGGATTGAGAAATTAGGTCAGATGCAGCACACTTAATCATCTTGCGTCCCATATATGTGCCTACCCTCACAGATCCGTAATCAGTCCCACCAACACTACACAACACAAAAGAGAGTGCAATTAGCTTCAGTTCATTACTGAAATCAGCTTAGGAGTACACTAGGCACCGCACAATCAGGACAAGATCCACCTATGTCGTATCCCAGAGTCGAGACCCCAAAATCGTATATGAGTTGGAATGCTGACCAATTCTTTCACTTCAGCAGGCTGCACGGAAGTTGACAAAATAAATACAAAGATCACAGAGCTGGACTGGACGAATGATTGTATCAACCAGCTATTGGAACACACGATAACCCTCACTAACCTGGCAAACCATAGCCAGAAGTTTGTTGGCTTCTCCGCAAGCAGATGTCATTTGGTCCATTACACCACAAGGAGCTCCAACAATGTGATTCTCAACCTGCATAATTGTTCACCAATGGATGAATAACTTGAAAAGAAGATGAAGTGATGATTGTAACACAGTTTGAACCCATCAAGGGGTAACTTTATCTTTACAAATACCGTACCTTTTGACAGAGTATAGCAAGATCCCTTGGAGCAATATTTAAACCTACAGCAAAGAAGAACACATGGGTTAATGCCATTTAGCATGTTCAGTTAAGTTGAATGTGCACCAGTAGCTGCAGACGAAGTAGGGAGTTCAAATAATATCAACTAAAACAAGAACCATTCTATAAGATTTTTCTACAAGCAACATGTATCGCTGTAATCAATGTACTAACCATAGACTGCGGCAATAGCAGACATGGTAGCAACCTCCACTGATGCAGAAGATGAGACACCTTTGCCTTCAGGGACAGAAGAAGAAACCTGAGAATCCAAACAAAAATATCAAAAGGTGGGCATACAAGCAGTCCATTTACAATTATGTTTGACAGAAGAAAACTCGATCAATTAAAGTGTTGTTTGGAAATAAATGTGAAACAAGATATCTGGTGACTAATTAACATTTAACACACAACGTCCTTTGCTGATGAATTCTTAAAACACACCTCCCCAATTTGAGCAAGGTGGGAAATAGATGAACTGTTGCATATTTTAAACCATGACAAGATTTTTGATGAAAATTAGCAGAAAGGGTCAATACCGACCAAAATGCTCATGCTGTCTGTGAATTGAACACCTAGTTCAGTCATCAACACAAGAACTGTTCCAGCAACATAGGCAGCCCATCTGAGATAGAACAGTTTTGTCAATAAGAACGCACATGCCATGCTATCACTTATAGAGGAAAGATAAGCATTTTTCTTACTTTTGAGATGGGTCCTGGGAGAAATATTCTTTGGCCTTTTCATATGATATTGGTTTGTCACCATCCATAAAATCAGACAGGTCCATATCGAATGTTGGTGCGCGGTTACTCAATTCAGAGCCAAATGATACCTGCACAAACATCCAGTTGTCCAAAATGAGCATATTACACATTCAACTTAACATGTCGCATCTACTCTGGCTGGCTGCACTCTGTGAAAGAGAATGTCAGAAGAACAAGAAAAATGTGGAACCTAACATGCTACATTTTTTTAGTTATCCAGTAGACAATGCAAGAAATTAAAGGTGAAAAAAAACCCTGTGTGAACCCATGACTATGTGCAAGAGAAGAAGATAAAGAAGCTTGGAGATTTAGTTATACATACAATTTGCAAAATCGGCACTGCTCCATTTGCTAGCTGCCTAGCCTGAGTATGCTTCCATAGCTTCTGCTTGATAGGATCGCTTCTCTGAATAGCAACATGACAGGCCTCTCGAATGGGCATCTGGTAATTGGACAACCACAACGCCAATCAGACATGCCAAAAAACTAACACCCTTCCATTTTACTAAAGTAAATTGAATGGACCAATTCCCTAAGGTGGTATTTGTAAAGAAAAGTAGAATGCTGATAAATATCAAGTAAGATAATCAATCCCTGATATAACCCATTCATTCTGGAGGAGAAGGACAGAGCCTTAAAATGTTTCCAAACATCTATCTTATAGAATAGAAATACTAACAACCCACTAAACTAATCACCATCAAATATTAAAAAAATCAATAAACTAGGCGAAGCGTGTGCATTTTGAGATAGTACATGTAAGCACGTCCTGTCATAACGCACACAGGAGTCCAGGATAAACCCTATGATGACGCGAGACATAGGAGGAGAAACAAATTAAAAGCAAAGTAAAACATAATGGAATTATCTGTAAATACTGAAAATTGAGTTTACTATTTTCGTAGAATTGACATGCAAGCATAGCACAAGAACAAAACTATTTCAGAATTACCTGCAGTACAAGACTTCCTGAATAATCTGCAATACCACCCATGACATCCAATCGTCCAGGTGCTCTTGCAACATATATATCCTCCTGCAACAGAACAAATCACTAATTAACACTGCATACACATATCTCATTTGACAAAATATTTTCCTCAAGTATCAAGAAATGAAGGGTGCATCATCAGACATGGTTGTAACTTTTGCATTATCTAGTCTAGTATAGAGAAAAGAAGCAGAACCTGGGACAGGTTACATAATTCACTATTCAGGGATTGGAAAAGGCAGAACTGCATACCTCCAAGTCAAAAAGTACAGAAGCAGCTGTCCTTTCTCGGGATTGCTTCTCGGGGATCCTCGGATCGTTTCCAACAAGCCCAGATAAGCTTGTCAGGAAAGCCATAGTATCGGTTAATCCTTGCATGTCTCCATGGAGAATCTCGAAATCCTCAAAAGTTCTGACAAAAAGGTAAAGATATATAAATGGGAACATAACAGTGTACGCTCTTTGAGAAACGGCAAATGATAAGGAGAAAGAAAGGAAATGTGAACTTACGATTCTGCACTTCCATTAATCCGACAAGACGCGGGTGCTACTGCTGGACGAACACCGATTTCTTTCTCTGAGAGAGAATACCATTCAGGAATTCCTACATCTCTCCCCGGAGCCCTCTGTAGTTGGTATCCTAGCACTATGGCATCACGTAATCGTCTTGCCCCGCTCAACTAAAATTGTACAATCAAACAAGTTTATTAAATAATGGCAAAAGATGTGAAATTTGTTAACAAAAATTTATAATTAAAAGTTCCAACGCAGCAAACACATATTCCAACTTAGCAGTTATCAACTACATGAACAGTTGCATGAGAAGTCTTAATTTCACACACAAATTTGCTCTTACACTTCTAGAGTAGAAGTCTTTTTAACAAGTATTAGGACAAGCAATGATAGTTTTCTTTTGTATTATATATACGATTACTTATATGAAGTGATAGAGCAAGAATTTTTTAGTATAACACTATTTGGAGATAAATAAAGCAAAACTGTGGCTTCATAACAACACGAAAATAAATCGGAAGACAGAGTCAATATGGAAATCAAGGTAAAACAGAAGGTAAAATAAGCCCAATGATCATAGTCAGCATTATTATATGTACAGTCACTCACCTTGCCAGAAATATACTTCTTCCCGACAGCAGTATCCTGAAGGATATGTGCAGCCACCTGAACGAAGAAATAAAAGTTTAGAATGTATAAAAGGGCGTTTGCAATGCAATCTAATAAGTGGACTGGGCTGCATACACGTTATATCTATTTGTTCTAAGGAAAACAGGAAATGGGATATTAAGTTGCTGCCTCCTGATTTTTTGGAAGAACTGATTCTGCAAGCTATTTAAATGCTTCTTCTTATATTTAAAACCAAACTGTCCCTGGTTGTTCTGTGGAAATATAATCATCAACATGATTTCTAATTGAGTTCGCAAATAACATTCACAAATCTTGCACCTGGGAGCAGAAAGTGGATTACCTCACCACCATTTATTGGACGATCATAGCACGGCTTAAGTGTTAAAGCACGTAGCAGATAAGGTTTCCAATGTCCGGTAAGTAAATCCCTCCGTATCATCTCAATGCCACATTGATAATGCTGTTTTTTAAGGGACGAAAGAGCATACAAGACAGCATGTCATGGTACTTGAATGATAGGCTTATATAGCTCTGAAATACGATTTATATAAGGTGATGCTCAGAGATGTTATAACCTCAAGCATATTCCGCAAAAAAGGCTCTTCATTGAAATAATCTCTACGAACAAATACAAATGGCAGCTTGTACGCCAAAGCCTCACTCACGGTACCATATCCAATTTTCCCTACATGAGAGAGCCACCACAACTGTTATGTGTCAGGCAAGAAAAGGAACAACAGAGAAAATAACACCAGTGGATATATAACATTGTGTTTACCAAGCATGCAGTCAGATGCTGCCATTAAATCAGGTGTGTACGCATCCTTTGCGAGCTTGACATAATTTGGAGGAAGCTCTTGAGTATCAGAAGCACCACATACCTGTCGGAAAATAGCATAATTTTAGCCAGAAAGGTTGGCAAGGTACTGAAAGGAAGTAAATTAATTGTCGTCAAACAAACTATACCAAACAAAGCCAACCATCAGGCAACCACTCTTTCTTCAATTTCCATCCTGCCGGCTGGAGAATAGATCAAATTTTAACAGAGATGTGCGATTAGCTGCCATCAGTTAATTTATTAAAATGAAGTAAACCATCCACATATAAGAAAAAAGTCCTGCTTAGTTAATGGGCCACCTGTCCTCCAAAGTTGAAAATGACCACCTTAACATCATCTGCAATCCCTAGTTCCTTTCTCACCTGATATATGAAAATTGTAGAAGTTAGAAACAAATAATATGGGTTAGTTTATAGAGTAACACTCTCGAGCAGAATCATACAGACCTCGGACCTAGATCTGTGTAATCTTCTCACCACAAGAGGCACATCAATAACATCACGGAAAGCAGGCACTGTAGAAGATAAAATTAATCACTTCTTATTCATTAGAAGTGCAAGTCAATATTTAAGATCTTTGGAAATATCATCACTCAGACGGGGAGACATACTAGGGCAGTATCCAGGGAGTCGTAGTAAGAACTCACAATGTGAGTAATCCTCTGCTATCTACAGTTATTGTCAACAAGTGTACATGGTTATTAAACAGACATAATAAATCGCAGCTTGCATGTACACTGTGAATGGCACCATATTAAGGAAAAATATAGATGTCGAATTCAGCTCTGGAAGGAAGATGCTTTTAGAATTTAGTACCAGCCAACTAATTAACACTGCATTTTAATAACAAACCAGCATATATCCAAGATTTATCCTAAAGGTTTAAAAAAAATTAAACTTGAATTTAGCATGCCCATCCGTCTGGTGTAAGCAAGTGCTACAATAAGGAACCAGGTCTGCAAGCAGGGCACCTGCCACACAATTGAGCGATGATGATTTCCAGCTGCTACAACGTACTCTGCATAAATGAAGTCCCAACTGCAAATTGGAGATAAAGATTAGGGCATTTCTGTATTGAAACCCAAATAAGATGACTATGCAAAAATATATAAAAACATTTTTTTTGCATACTAACAGTCAGTTTTCCAGATAAAAGCTAATTGAATTATAAGTTATTTGTTTTTTTATTATAACTATAGGATATTACACAGGGCTGCAGAATTTTGTGGCTTAAATATAGCAGATAACAATTTATGCACATACCACGGAGAAGTTACAAAAAATACATGAGTATGTATGTGCCATGCCATCAAAGATGTTAGCGGCAGAAAACAGACATAAATTAGTTGGGTTGACTACAGTAAGTAACTAAACACTGATTCCCTAAAATACTTACTGTACAACCTACTCCCTCTGTTCACTATTATAAGATGTTCTAATTTTTTCCTAAATCAGATGTATGTAGACACGTTTTAGTGTGGTTGTTCACTCATTTCAATCCGTATATGGTCCATATTGAAAACATGTTATAATAGTGAACGGAGGGAGTACATGACAACTGGCTCGGTCGTTTGTACAGCCTCACGGCATTTGCAACACCTAGCAGGAAACGAGCAAAGGAACAGCTCACCTGAAATTGGTGACGCACACGGAACGAATGCCAGCATCTGCAGCCGCCCTACACGCCACGGGGACAACATCCGAAACCTGCCCATGGTCAACAGACAACATAACTCTGAATTCAGATGCTGCAAGCAAGGTTCATGGACATTCCAGATAAATCATGTAACCGTAGAAATCAACTGGCAGGAGTCACCAGAAGAGAAAAAAAAATAAGTACCACTAAGTCGGCCTTGATTGAGTGGAGCCACTCCACTTCAGTCCTGAGTATCGCCTCGCGGGGCACCACGGCCGTCTGATGGTACTGCATTCCGCGGCCACCGTACAATCAGTCAATCAACCACAAGGCAAGGCGGGGATAGTAAAGAGAAACAACACGGCCGGTCGGGTTGGGGTTTGGGGTTGGGATTGTGGACCTTCTCGAGGGATGCGAGTCGGTCGACGGTGAGCGCGTCGGCCTGCACGGCGCCGCAGTCGAGCAGGACCCTGCGGATGTGGAGGCTGGGGGAGTCGATCTCGGTGGTGAAGACGAACTCCGGCGCGGCGGTGACCACGTGCACGTCGTGCCCCGCGCCGATCAGGTGCCTCACCACCTGCGCGCGAATCGAACGGATTTAATCATAAAAATACCAGGCCAGGGGAGGGCGCGCGCGTCAACGATCGCGGCCCACCGGGGCGAAAGCGAAACAGAGGCGGACCTCGAGGGCGCGGGTGGCGTGGCCGAAGCCGTGGCCGGTGATGTAGTAGGCGAAGACGAGGCGCTGCGTCGGCAGCGGCGCCTCCTCGGTGCCGCTTCCCCGGGCCACCATCCTCCGCGCCGCGGCCGCCCGCGATCGATCCCTCCCTCTCCTTCCTCCTCGGCCACTGCCCTCTCTGCTCCGGGCGGTGACTGCGCTGGTGTTACTGTGTTGGCGTGTACTGCTGGGAAGACTGGGTCGGCTGATCGGGCCTTCTTATAGTAAAGTCGGGCTATCTCATCCTTCCCGTGGGATGGGGGAGGGGAGAGTGAGCGAGAGTCCGGGGCGTGGACGTTTGGTTCTATCCGAGTCCCGCGGCCCGTCCCCTTTTAATGCCCGGTTTGTTGTGCCGCTCACGCTTATCCTCTTCCGGCAATCTGCTGTGCTGGGTGACGGACTCGTTGGTGCACGGGCACGCAACGCTGCACTGTGAAGTCAATCTCTGTTTTGATTTGAGCCATGATGGGAGTGACGTGGAGGGATAGGGTAGGGGTTTATCTGCAGCAATGATTCCCGCATATCCCTCCCATTATCACCCAACGGACACTCGTGTATTATTCGAAAAAGAAAGAAAGTCGAAATAGTACTGGGGATTCAGGCACGGCTGAGACTCCGTTAAGATCGCCGTCTTCGCCTTGAGTAAAAACTAGTAAGCTTGCACGTGCAACGCACGTCTCAGCTACAATACATTAATTCTAGGCAAACGATTCTACCCGCCCGACCGGCAGAGTCAGCCGGTCGCGTGCGGGGTCGTTGGATCGTGAGAGATCGTGCGTCTCCTGTCGTCTCCCGATTCACCATCTCTCTCGTCCTCTTGTTTTGCTCGCTCTCACCATCTTATCCCCCCGCTGTTCACCCGTTCCCCTCCCCTGGTTCCACACCTCCCCCTGGAGCTGCAAGCAGGCAGGGGCGAGGTATACACAGGCGGAGGCGAAGGCAGAGGCAGGGGACGCATGGCGAGGCGGGACGCGGAGGCAGGGGCAGAGTCAATCCCGTGCGCCGGGGAGGTGGACGAAACAGGGACGTGAAATCCAACGGTTGCAATCGCTGAAATCGAGCGGCTGCGCGGCGACCGGCCCAAATTTGGGCCGGTCGGCCGGCGCCTCGCTCGACCCTTAGTTCTATCGTAAAATAGACCTAATTTTTTGAAAAATTTAAATCTCATGCAAAGTACATATAATTCCTAATTCCAGAGTCATAAAAATGACTGAAAATGTCGTGTTTAGGAATTAAGATGCCCACGTCCATTGCTTAGCAACAATGAAGAGCATTGACTAATTGGTAGAATATCAATTCCGTGTTTCAGCAGGCAGTATATGACATCATAAAGCTATGAGCCAATCTATCTACATCCCAAACTGAAATTCAAGTACATACAAATGTTTTACATAGACGATTAAGGAACATAATCCAAATATGAGTGCTCGTCATGCTCTAGCTATCAACTATACGGCTAAAAGTATATGATCTGCATGTCAAAAAAAGTACTACCTCCGATCCATATTACTTGTCACCGAAACGGATGTATCTAAACCTATTTCAGTGTTAGATACATCCGTTTGAGCTACAACTAATTTGGATCGGAGGGAGTACATGATCTGAAGACATGGACTACAAACTGATTGAGAACAACACTTGAACAAAGAAGAACGGGAACCAAAGGGTTTACCTTGATGGAAAAGTGAGTCAAAGAACATGAATCTGGTTCAGCGCAAGATGGTTCCTAGCCTGGACAAAAAGAAATCAAAGGAGAAAAAAATGTGTTTTCTCGGCTAAGCTATCCATCTAAATTTTATTTCACTTCTGTAAGTGTTGCAACTAAAATGCATGAAGGTGGCTAAAATTGGGAAGCAAACCTTTCGATAGCTCTCGACAAATCAGTATCACTCCACAGATGAGAGGTTTACCAATTCTGCAATTGATAGAGGAGATCCCTTGATAGAGATAGACTGGGCATTCAGTCATTCACCAAAATCCTTTACAGCCATTGACTCTGTTAAGCTGACCAGGTAGCTAACGTGGAGAAAAGCACAATGTTTATGAAACCAGATGTAAAATGTGCAGGGTAAAAGATTATTAAATCATGCTTTGCATCATCACAACAAAATCTTTTGTAGTACCTTATGAATACGCAATGCATAAAAATAATGAAGCACGTGAGAATACAGTTGCAATTAATTTTATTTGAACAGAAATAAAGATCCCCAACTTGCACTATGGTTCCAAACATAGAAGTCCCAAAGAGGAAGATTTTGGCCCAATCCTCCACCTCCTATGCCAAACTGATTCGAGTAGGAACTGAAGTACTGTATCTCTAGCACAATACCAAATTTTGAACTACAGAGTCAGAGTGCTAAATCAAAAATTAGTGCATGTCTGCAGCTGCACAATTTCCAAACAAATATATGGTGGAGAGATGAATTACCTTGTTGCTGCTGAACTATGCGTATTTGTTCACGGAGCATTGTGGCAGCTTTCTGTCTCCGTAGTGCTTCCCAACCCCCATCTTGAGGTTTGTACATGGAGGGGAAGCATGGAAAGTGAAGGGGAAAACTGGAGGTAAAGAAATCAAACGGATAAATAGTTCACCTGGGCTTGGGGCGACGGTGGCATGGTCATGGAGAAGAGACCTAGCAATAGGCCCTAAAAAATTCCATATATTTACATGACAACAGGACCTCGCTAGATCCATCCTCTTGGAAAAGATCTCTTGATTCGGTGAAGCAATGAACTGACACCATAATATTTTGAACTAAATTCAGAAATCATTTTCCTCTCTTGGCTAAGTGAAAGGAAGCTTCAATATAAAACAGTTTTTTCACCAAATAACTGATATCATCAAGAAACCTTTGTTTCTATCGTGTTTTCACTTGCATACGTGATGCATAGCAGTACGCCATTACATAAGAACCAGAGCTCGAATTTACATGACTCCGTTACTCTCCAGATCTAGGCAATGGCTCCTATAAGTGTGCAATTCCTACAATGCAGTTATATTCTAGACAAGGTCCTGATAAAGAACTTGAACACTACCAGGATAAGAAGGTGCTAATGATTAAAAATAGAAGGTGCTAGTGAACTAAAATAATAGAAGGTGCTAATGATTTCTTGTTTCTGAACTAAAATGCAAAAGTTGAAACAACCGTTTTCAGTCGAGCATTGACGCAAACACTTGTCGGGCACACATACAACACATCTGATTACCTGAGTCAACACGCACGCACAGCACACATGCCGGCCGGCCGAACGCGCCCTTAGTCATCCATCCACCACGCATACCACGTCGGCAGCATCATGCACGCACAAGCCAGAATTTGCAGGGGGCATTGGACACTGGGGCGGCCATTACAACGCCGATTGAATAAACGATTACAGTCGGCCTGCTAAAATGTGCCCCAGAAATCAGGCTTGCTCTACAGCCATCACTGCCGCGAGCACAGTTAGCCGCCGCTCGTGCTCTGCCTCGCCCTCATGCCCAATCCACCGGCCCGAGCGCTCGCGTCCGTGGGGCAGCAACCGAACGGCGAGTGGCAACGGAGACCCGCGCTCAGGTCCGTCGGTAAGCAGAAGAGGAGCGGCGGGCGGCAGCGCCGACGTCGACCCACGCCCGCGTCCGTGGAGCAGCAGAGCTGGAGCGGCGGTGCGGCAGCAGGGTGCAGAAGACGTGGTATGATGCTGCCGACGTGGGTAACCGCTCCCGTTCAGCCCTGTAGTTGGGCCAGGGTGCAGCAGGGCGGAGCGGCGGGGCCGAGCGGGAGCGGCGGGCGGGAGGCGAGCCGGCTGGCGGCGGTGCCGAGCGAGAGCGGCGGGCGGGGCGGAGCGGCTGGCGGCGGGAGGGGGCGCGGCTGGCGGCGGGAGGAGGCGTGCGGCGGCGCACGAAGCCGAGCGGGAGCGGTTGGCGGGGGCGTGCGGGCGTGGGACGAAGCGGCAGGGGGCTCCTCGTTTTCGTTAGCGTGGGATTCGCTTTCGTTAGCATGGGGATTCGTTTCGTTAACAGAGATTTTAGACCATTAGATTGTTGATTAGAGGGCTGAGATGCTTAGTTGGATCTGCCCTTTCATGCTTTTATTTATAATAATATAATATATATAATTATAATTATAATTATAATTATAATAAATAAATAATATATATATATATATATATATATATATATATATATATATTATAGGGGTAGTAGATAGATAGATAGATAGATTTTTTTTTTTTTGAGGGATAGATAGATAGATAGATAGATGGGTGGGCTAGGCCCTGGAATAGCAAACCTTGTTCATGCCACTAAGCCTTTCATCTTCTTCCTCTTTCTCCTCGCGCTGAACCGCTTGGTCAAAAGACTTCTTTGGACCAAGATAAGTTTAAGGGTGGCAATGTATGGAGAATGAGACCATCCCTTGGGCTCTAGCGGGGCAAAACGCTTGTCTATTACAGTATATTATTAAAACAGAAAACAAATAAGACACCATGTTCTTTCACATAGGCTAAATTGTCTAATCCGTCAAATCTTCGTTAACCACAAAAATTGACGTCCAAGATTTTAAACTAGATGTATAGAAAATATGTGGTTTATACAAACATAGACGTACCGGTCCGGGCAAGTACAGAGACACGATGGACCCATAGGAAGAATATATGAGATGATACCACCACCTAGATTCTCCCATGATACCAATTCAAAAAAAAATCAAATTTAAATGCTTCAAAAAATTCTGAGAAAAATTATGGATGCTCACAACACATGTGCTACAAAAAAGACAAATTCAGCATGAATAGTGTCAATAAAGACAAAACCATGAATAGTGTGAAAAACTGCACTATTCACATCTGAATTTGTCTTTTTTGTTTCTCAATGTGTATATCAAATTTGGATATGAATTATTTAGAGATTGTAGACACATGTGTTGTGAACATCCATGTTTTTTCTCAGATTTTCTTAGAAGCATTTAAATTTGAATTGGTATTATGGGAGCATCTAAAGTGGTGGTATCACCGTGGCTAGCATCACAAGTCTCTACACTACTTAAAAGTTAAGCAGTGTTCCTTTTCCTGCCAAGCATAACTCTTCGTCAACCGGCCATGTTCTTCATCGATTTTTTTTGTCCGGACGGTTTTTTTCCATCACGCCATACTTGGTCGCACCTTCCGAATATGCCGCTCAATCATATTAATTTACTTTCCTTTTACAACACTACATGAACTCCATCTTAATTAACTTACCTTTTCCAATAACATGGAATTACGCCATTCGATTACACACCATATTTCACCGCACCTTCCTCGTACGTCGCTCAATCATAGTCACTGGCGGAGCTACGTCAAGGCCGGATGGGCCGTGTCCCGCCCAGGACTGAAGCAAAAAAAACATTTTATATGAAGCCCAACCCACAACAATGCATTGGTTTTTATTTTGATAGCACTGTTTGTAGTCTTTGGTCCGCCCGGCTTTTCTTTGGTAGCTCCGCCACTGATCATAGTACTAATTTACTTACCATGCATGAATCAGGCTACCAAATTATTGAGATAAAAATATTTGACCCCAGAGGCTATGCTCGTACTACTGGTTTAATTACATGTACTACATGTACATGCCCTCTCCCTCTCTCGTACTTTTCTCTCTCGATCCCCTCACGCTGCCGTCATGGGCGCCGGCCGATTCCGGCCATCTCCGACGGTCTCCTGTCACACTCAGTGTCTGGATCGAGATCGAAATTGGAGCTAGGGTTCGTAAGGGGAACACGTTTGGTTCAAACTGGTATATGCTCTATTAGTTGTAAAGTGTAGATAGAGTTGTTCAACAGAATAATTGATGCCGGTTACAAGTTCACCAGCTGCTACAATCGAAGGTATCAGGGAAAGTCAGGCCATTATTCTTCTCATTTTCCAAGCTAGACCTGAAATCAGGCTATCACCAGATCAAAATGGATGAAAATGACATACACAAGACTGCGTTTAGGACATACTTTGGGCACTATGAATTCTTAGTTATGCCATTTGGTCTCAGCAATGCTCCTGGCACTTTTCAAGCCCTCATGAACAACATCTTTGGATCTTACTTAAGGAAGTTTATATTGGTATTCTTTGATGATATAATAATCTTCAGTAAGACACCTGTGGAACATGTAGAGCACCTAAGAATTGCTCTTCAACTCCTCAAGGAACATGAGCTGGTGAAAATCACTAAGTGTGTTTTTGCAGTTTCACAAGTGGACTATCTAGGCCACATCATCTCTGGAGCTGGTGTTGCTACTGATCCATCAAACATATCTGCAGTTGCAGATTAGCCAGTTCCAACCACAACTACTCAACTTAGAGGATTCCTATGCCTTTGTGGCTATTACAGAAGATTTGTCCAAAATTTTGGCACTATTGCTAGACCACTACATGATATGTTAAAAAAGGACAGTTTCTATTAGACTAATGCTCAGACAACAGCCTTCAATCAACTAAAGCAAGCTATGATTTCAGCACTAGTACTGGCTCTTCCAGATTTTGTTGCTCCCTTTGTTTTGGAGACTGATGCATCAGGGACTGGATTGGGTGCTATCATGATGCAAAAAAGGAAGACCTCTAGCCTACTACAGTTCTTCCTTGTGCCCCAAAAATGTAGGACTATCAACATATGAAAAAGAGGCACTTGCTATAATTGAAGCACTGAAAAGATGGAGGCATTATTTCCTAGGAAATGACCTGATCATAAGAACTGACCACCAGAGTTTATAGTTTATGATAGATCGGAAACTTTCAAGTGGTATTCAACACAAACTCATGCTTAAATTATGGGAATTCCATTTTCAGTTAGAGTACAAGAAAGGAAAGAACAACATAGTGGCAGATGCTCTCTCCATGAAACGCTCTTGCATGGCAATTTCTATGGTTACTCCTAAATGGATTTTTGTAGTGGAAGAATCATATAAAAATGACCCTCATTGCCAACAACTACTTGAGCAATTACTGCTGACACTTGACCATACTATCAACAAAAATCTTCTACAAGATGGCATCATCAGACATAAAGGGAAAATCTATGTGAGAAAAGACTTGGACTTGAGGAGAAGATTAATGCCAGCCTTGCATTCCTCTACAGTGGGTGGACACTCTGGTCTCATACCACAGGCTTAAGCAAATCTTTTACTAGCCTGGTATGAAAAGAGATATGGATCATTTTGTCACTTTGTGTCTAGTCTGCCAAAAGAACAAGGGAGAAACTTGTCCCTAGCCTAGTTTTCTTGACCCCTTGCACATTCCAGATATGGTTTGGACACATGTGAGCATGGATTTTGTTGAGGGCCTCCCCAAATCAGATGGAAAAGATGTCATATTTGTGGTGGTGGACAGACTCTCCAAGTTTGCCCATTTTATCCCATTGGCACATCCATTTACAGTGCAAACAGTTGCAAGAGTATTCATTGACAGTGTCCTCAAATTGCATGGTCCACCTCTTGCTATAGTGTCTAATAGAGACATGATCTTCACAAGTAAATTGTGGCAATATGTTTTTTCTGTCATGGACATTGAACTCAAGTATAGCTCAGCTTATCACCCACAATCTGACTGCTAAAATGGGTGTGTTAACCAGTGCATAGAAAACTACTTAAGGTGCATGGCATCCACTGAACCGAGAAAATGGACAAAGCACCTAGCTATGGCCGAGTACAGGGCCGGTCCTGAAATTTTGGGGGCCCGAGATGAAACTTAAACCCGAGGCCCCCCTCAATATAAAATTGATAATGATAATAAACATCAGTGAAATTTACATTGTGACCACTAATGTTGATGTCAACATTTTCTTCTTGTTCAAATTTAGATTTTTCATAAGCTGGTTCGACTTCCACCACTTCAATTATCGTCAACTTGTAATTTCAGTTCATTGACACACAAGTATTACTGCTGAAAGAATTGTCAGTAGCTTCTCTTTATGATTCTATCAAGTCATCCAAGCGTTTTTTTACCCTTTTTTGCTACGTACAACTACAAGATGCATATTTGGGGACAACATGGTAACACACATTGCAGAAAATACAAAAAATTGCATCCAATATTGAACAGTGCAAGGTATGCATCATGTATGCCAAGATAGGTCACTCCATTAGCTATATAACTATAGGGGATATTGTTGGGGATGTTTCCCAGCATGGAGACCCGCCAGGAGGATGACCCGGCCATGGAGCCATGAGGCTCAGCGGGCCACCATACTGCCGGGCCTTGAAGATCCGTAACGGGCCGGCTAAAGGGAGACCTGGTGCGGAGGCCGGCTTAACATGTGGGCCGGCTTGTGATGAAAGGATCAGATAGGAAAACTACCTTGGAGAACAAGATAACTAGAATAAGAGTAGGATACGGGTTAATGCTACAACCCGGACTCTCATGTAAGCCTAGGGCTCAACCTGTTATATAAAGGGGAGCGCCTAGGGCAAAAAGACTAAGTTCCAATCTCTCGAAAGCTAGGTTAGCGAATCCGCATCCTTGTAATTGAGATCCGAGCAATAACAAACAAGCAGGACGTAGGCTTTTACCTCCATCGTGAGGGGCCGAACCTGGGTAATCCTGTGTCTCTCGCTTCCCGATCAACCCTGTCAAGCTTCCACCTTCGTGCGATGGCCTCATCACTAAGCCCTTTCACTAGGGCATCTGCCGTGACAAAACCACGACAGTTGGCGCCCACCGTGGGGCCTACGCACGGTGGAGTTGAGTTCTTAGCGGGAGCTCCGGCAGGGATCGAGGGATACGCAATCGGTCAGATGACCAAGAGTCGTCATGGCAAGCTCTACATCGACGACTCAAGATGGGGCCCCGAGGCCGACTCAATCGAGTACGGGTACCGGGTCCCCTTCGGCAAGATCCATGTCTTCATTGGCGTCGTCGGCGAGTCAGCCGCTGGGTTGGATGCCATTCCCAACACCGAGTCAGCCCGCCGCACCAGTCCCCGCCAGGCAAGACCCGGCCCGCCAAGAGCCGGCCGGACGCATGCCTTCGTGGGTTTCACCCAGGGGGTGGCCTTGTCAGGAAATTCGCTATCTGGAGACGAGACGCTCGTGCAATCTGATGGCGAGTCATCGATGGGGGAAACTGAGTCAATCCGTCCACGGTATGATGGGAGGCTCGGAGGATGCACTGATGAAGTTTTTTCTGAGGCCTTCGAGCAGCCCCAATTTGCTGCGGTCTACATGGCAGGGAGACAGGATCCCCTTCGTGACCCGGCCGATCTAGCAGCAGGGCAGAACCTCACTATTGCCGGCTCAGGAGGAGCCAGCACAGCCGCCACCGACTCTCAGAGGGCCGGGGCGCAGGCACTCACCGAGATGATGGCTAACCTTGGAGCTCTGTTGTCCGAGCCAATGACGGTGAAGAATGCCGCGGAGCGTAACACAGAAATTACAAGTGTCGCGAGCAGTTAGCCAAGATCCAGGAGGATATCAATGCAGAGAACACCCGCATGGCAGAAAAGCAGGCTCGGCTCGTTGAGGAAACAAAGCATTTGGAAGAGGAGGCTCTCTGTCTCAGTCGCCATCAGAATGAGTCAGAGGTTGTTCACCGGAGGAGGCACCAAAGCTGGCTTCCAGCCCCGATTGAGCCGACTCAGCTGTTTTCCACGCCACGTGACCCGCTTGCTCCGATAAATCCCGGGGCTGGTGTGGTGTCCCCAAACGGGCCCCCGTTACAACAGCCGGCTCAGCAGCAGCAGCCGGCTCACCAAAGACCTCCGGCTTAGCAGCAGCCGCCAGTTCAGTCACCGCCACGAGTCCAGCAACAACAGCAGTTGCCGCCTCGCCGTTTCCAGACCCCAATTGGACATTACTCCAACCCAGTGGATAATGTATTAGCAGCAACTCATAACCTAGCGGCGATACCGATCGAAGGAAACAACCCTCTCGAGGTTGAGGCTAGGAATGCCATCGAGATGCTAAAGATGGCAGTAACTCAGCAGGCAAACTACTCCCATAGTCAACATCGGCTGCACTCTACCCCCCATCAGAGCCGCAGCAGGAGCCAACGCCCTGAGTCGCCGACAGTTTCTAGTAGTGCGCAGCGCAGAAGGGCTGCGCAACCACTCTTAAATCAGCAACAGCCAGAAATCCCAAATGCACAGGCGATTGTGGATGCCGCTCGGGCCTTGCGAGCATTAGAAGAGGGGAACGCATGCATAGTGTATAATTAGCCCATTCTGCAAACCCCACCCGCTGCAACCCGGACAGCTGCCCGCACAAGTGGTCTGTCAAGCCGGATAATTGGAACTCCCTGTTTAGTCCCGGCGTTGCGAGATGCGCGGATGCCGCCGGATTTCAAGGGTCCTCGCAAGGTGCCTAATTATACAGCTGATCTGGAGCCGGCTGAATGGATAGAAAGTTATGAGTTAGCTATGGATCTGATGAAGGTTAGTGAGGCGGTCTGCGCGCGTTATCTGCCTCTCATGTTGGAAGGTCCAGCACGCACTTGGTTGAAAACCTTGCCTGTAAATTCCATTAACACATGGCAGGAGTTGAAGGAGCGCTTCATCAAAAACTTCCAAGGGACTTGCAAGCGTCCAACCACAATTGTTGATCTCGAGCACTGTGTTCAGCGCGAAGATGAGTCAGCAAATCATTGGTCTCGCCGGGTTGCCGAGGTCATACACTCTTCTGACAGCATCACATCCCAGCAAGCAGTGCTTGTCCTGGAACGGAATTGCAAATTCCAGCCTTTAGTGCAGAAGCTGGGGCGGCTCAAACGGAAGGTCCAGGATATGGGTGATCTTATGGATGTTTTAACTCGGTATGCTGAGTCAGATAGCACCAAGGGCCCAACGTCTGATGACGAGAAGTCAGGCAAGGGCAAGAAAAACGGTGGCAAGGGTCACCAGCAGAACAATGGCAATGGGCAGGTCAATAACAGCAACAAGCGTAAGAATTATGAGGGAGGCTCTGATCTGGTGGCAAATACCAATACTGGTGGGAAGAATCAGTGCCAGAACAATGGTCCCAGGAAGCCTTTTTCCGGTAATCGCCCTCGTAGCTTTGAGGAGGCTCTCAAGGGTCCATGTCCCAAACACAGTTTTGATGGTAAACCGTCTACCCATTCATGGGAAAACTGTTACATTATGCAAGAGTTCTCCAAGCGGATATTTCAGAATCATCACAATGGAGGCGGCAATGGAGGACACCCTGGCAACCCTGGACCCGGCAACCAGGGAGCCGGCTTTCAGGTAGCCGGCTCATAGGGGCACTTCGCAGGCCCCGGGTTCCAGGGGAACAACGGTCAGAATGCCGGGTTTCAGGGGGCTAGCAATGCTGGAGGCAATAATCAGCGTAACAACCAAGGAAATCAGAATTAAGGTGGCCAGTCCGGGTTCCAGAGCAATCCGAAGCATTTGAATAGCGGACAGTATCATGTTTTTACCACCAGTACCTGCAAGTGTGATCGGAAGGTTCAGCGGAGAGCCGCGAACTTGGTTGAGCCGGCAGTCCCGTATTACCTGAACTGGTCGGAACAGCCGGTCACTTGGAGTCGGGCGGATCATCCTGAGTTCATTGATCACCCCGACCATTTGGCCTTGGTGGTGGCACCACAAGTCGGTGGTTATACGTTGACAAAAGTGCTCATGGATGGCGGCAGCAGCATCAATATCCTTTACTATGATACTTTCAGACGGATGAACTTGTCCGAGAAGCAGCTCACCCCTTCCACTACAGGCTTTCATGGCATTGTCCCTGGCAAGTCGGTTTATCCCATCGGCAGGATTTCTTTGGAGGTGGCCTTCGGTACTGAATTTAGTTATCGCTCGGAGTTTTTGTCTTTTGAGGTGGTCAAGCTTAAAAGCCCCTATCATGCCCTCTTCGGGAGGCCGGCTTATGCGCGGTTCATGGCACGTCCATGCTATGTTTATCTAAAATTAAAAATGCCTGGTCCGGAGGGTACAATTACTGTTGAGGGTAATCAGAAAATTGCACTTGAGTGCGAGGAAGGAGATGCAGCCTATGCTGAGTCGGCTTGTGCGGCAGAAGAGCTGAAGTACTACAAGGACAATGTTGACCCGGTGGATAGAACCTCTCTGAAGAAGCCAACGACTGAGTCTGACCCTTTGCTCAAGTTCAAGTCGGCCAGAGACACCAAGCAAGTGGATTTCACCCCTGATAATTCTTCTGAGCAGTTTACCATCGGGGCGAATATGGATCCAAAATAGGAAAGCGCGCTCATCGAGTTCATCCGTGAGAACCGGGACATTTTTGCATGGAAACCTTCTGACATGCCAGGCGTACCTAGAGAACTCGCTGAGCACTCCCTTAATGTGGATCCTAAGTTTAAACCTGTTCGCCAGTATCTCCGTCGTTTTAATGAGGAAAGGCGGAAAGCTATTGGTGAAGAAGTAGCTCGGCTCCTAGCTGACGGGTTCATTGTAGAGGTTTTTCATCCAGAGTGTGTTGATTACACGGACCTGAATAAAGCCTGTCCCAGTGATCCCTTTGCTCTGCCCTGTATTGACCAGATCATTGATGCCACGGCGGGTTGTGAGTGTTTATGCTTTCTGGATGCTTACTCCGGTTATCATCAGATCAAGATGAAGCAGGAGGACCAGGAAAAGACGGCTTTCATCACGCCTTTTGGAGCTTTCTGCTATACGTCCATGCCGTTCGGTCTGAAGTGTGCACATGCAGCTTATCAACGTTGTGTCCAGAATTGTTTCCCCAAGTAGATTGGGCGTAATGTTCATGCATATGTTGATGACATCGTGGTTAAGTCTCGGAAGAAGGAAACCCTGTTGGATGATCTCAAGGAGACGTTTGATAACCTCCGAGTGTACCAGATGAAGCTCAACCTAGAGAAGTGTGTTTTCGGCGTTCCTGCAGGGAAGTTACTGGGCTTTCTGGTTTCTGAGCGTGGAATTGAGGCCAATCCAAAAAAAATCAAAGCCATCACGACCTTGGCCAAGCTGGCTAATCTTAACGCTGTCCAGAAGCTCACAGGCCGGGTCGCGGCGTTGAGCCGGTTCATCAGCCGGCTTGGGGAGAAGGCGATTCCACTTTACCAGTTGCTCCAGAAGTCAGACAATTTTGTTTGGAGTGATGCTGCAAATCAAGCCTTTGAGTCCCTCAAGAAGCAGTTGTCTGAGCCGCCCATCCTTGCTGCTCCTCAGGAAAAGGAGCCAATGTTGTTATATATCGTAGCCAACAGCAAAGCCGTTTGTGTTGCAGTTGTTGTGGAACGCAGGGAGGCAGGAAAGGAGTACCCAGTTCAACGCCCGGTGTATTATATCAGTAAAGTTTTAACAGAGTCCAAACAACGGTATCCGCATTGGCAAAAGCTGGTCTACGGTGTGTTTATGGCAAGCCGCAAATTGAAGCATTACTTCCATGAGCATCCAATTAATGTGGTCAGTTCAGCACCTCTTGGTGACATAATTCAGAACAGGGAGGCCACTGGCCGAGTTGCCAAGTGGGCTATTGAGCTTGGGCCACATCATCTCAAATATATGCCACGGACTGCCATTAAATCTCGAGCTTTGGTGGATTTCATCAATGACTGGACTGAATTGCAGGCTCCGGAAGAGAAGCCGGATACCACATATTAGTCTATTCACTTTGACGGTTCCAGGCAATTGGAAGGCTCGGGGGCTGGAGTTGTGATAACTTCCCCACGAGGTGATAAGTTTTGTTACGTTTTGAGGCTTATGTTTCCTTGTACTAACAATGCAGCTGAATATGAGGCTTTGCTTCATGGGCTCCGTATGGCTAAGGAGATGAACTTAAGCCGAGTCAGATGCCTGGGCGACTCGGATTTGGTGGCTCAGCAAGTTTCTGGAACCTGGGATTCTAAGGATCCCCTCATGGCGGCTTACAGATGCGAAGTCACAAACATCGCTGGGCATTTCATGGGATATCAGGTTGATCATATTGATCGTCGGCTTAACGAGGCAGCAGATGCATTGTCTTGTTTGGGGTCTCAGCGAAAGCCTGTTCCACCCAATGTTTTCCTTGATGTTCTACACAACCCATCAGTCAAACTACCAACGGAGGAAGACCTTGCTATTCCGGATCCAGAAGCGGTGTTGGTGGCCACTCTTCACGCTATCCCAGATTGGACAGTACCTTACCTGGCTTATTTAAGCCGTGGCGAGCTCCCAGCAGAGGAAATCATCGCTCGGCAGATTATCAGGCGGTCCAAGTCCATGACTATAGTCAATGGCGAGTTAAATAGACGAAGAGTCACAGGCATTTTTCAGCGTTGTGTTTCTCCTGAGGAGGGTCGTGCAATTCTCAACGAAATCCACTCTGGTGATTGTGGGCATCATGCCGGCTCAAGATCATTGGTCGCAAAAGCATTTTAGCATGGTTTTTACTGGCTCACAGCTCATGCAGACGCCGAGGATATTGTGCGCAAGTGTGATGGTTGTCAGAAATTTGCTCATCAAGCTCATGTGCCAGCTCAAGAGTTGAGGATGATTCCAATAACCTAGCCCTTTGCAGTCTGGGGGCATGACATGGTCGGACCCTTCAAGAGATCCAAGAACAAACATACTCACTTATTGGTGGCCGTTGACAAGTTCACCAAGTGGGTTGAAGCTAAGCCGGTCAGCCATTGTGATGCTACTATAGCTGTTAAATTCCTCAAAAAGTTGATCTATCATTTTGGCTATCCACATAGCATTATTACAGACAATGGCACTAATCTTTCCAAAGGAGTCATGAAGCAGTTCTGTCAACAGGAGCACATCAGACTGGACTTAGCATCTGTTGCACATCCCCAGTCTAATGGACATGCGGAACGCGCTAATCAGGAGTTGCTACATGGCATAAAACCCCGGCTCATGGTGCCTCTACAACGCACGACTGATTGTTGGGAAGAAGAGTTACCTACAGTACTTTGGAGCGTACGGACCACTCCCAACAGGTCGACAGGCTACACGCCGTTTTTCCTGGTCTATGATGCAGAGGCTGTCCTTCCAAGTGATATTCGTTATGACTCCCCTCGAGTTACAGCTTATGTGGAGGCTGATAATGAACAAGCTCGCCAAAACGCTCTTGATGCTCTGGAAGAGGAACGTGAACTTGCCGCGTCCAGATCTGCAATCTATTAGCAAGACCTACGTCGCTATCACAGCCGTAGAGTTTGAAGCCGTACCTTTCAGGAAGGCGACTTAGTGCTCCATCTGATACAAGACCAGACTGGCATGCATAAGCTTTCGCCTCCTTGGGAAGGACCCTTCGTCATCAGCAAAAATCTCAACAACGGGTCATACTACCTTGTTGACATACGTGAAGCAAATAAGTCACGTACCTCTGAGGAGGAGGGCAGCCGACCCTGGAACATTGCACATCTCCGGCCATACTATACCTAAGTCACAGACTGGGCAGCATCTTTTGTACATACCTTCATCATGCATATACATATTATGGTCAATGAAATAAAGCCGGCATCTCTGTATAAGAGAGTTTGTCGTTTCGCCTTAAATTGTGTGTTGAGTCTTTATTCTTTGATCATTGGTTACTTGAGGGCTTCCAACTCATCGAGTTTAGCTTTTAACATCCCTATTAACCCAGCAAAACGCCAAAATTTCCTTGGTTAAACCTGCCTGTTAGCAAGATGCTACTCCGAAAAGGTGACCTGGTGTACGCCTGATGAGTCAATCACAGAGGTGACCCTGAACTCATCAGAGTTAAAACACTAGTTCGGTCATGTGAGAGCCGGCTTTCAGAGAGCTAGGACAAACCAAAAGAGGCGGAAAAGCCTGCTTCACAGAAGCGAATCAGACTCGTGCCGCGAAAGCCGGTCTTTATGTCGTGCCTTGAAAGTCGGCTTTTACTTTTGCATAGTTGCATTATTTTTATCTTTTGCATGCATGCATACAATCTTATGTTTCATAAATTCTGTATTAATGTTTTTCTTGTTTATTAAGCCGGCATCAGGATTTGTCGGGTTGACTTACGGCTAAGATTTTTATCTTACCACTCAGCACCACTGGTGTTCGAGTCAATCGCCGGCGTAGCCGGGTCTCCGGTGTTATTTCAGGTGTTGTCAATGGTACATCACATAATGATCCATATTGCTGAATTGGCTCCAGAAGCCGGGTTATCAATCATACATTTAACCATAAGATTGATGTTTGCTCTTAAAGCAATAAAAGATTGTCATTCAGGGCAGTCAACCAAGTTTACATAGGCGAAGCAATACAGTGCACGATGGCACTTGCACTAGCAAAAGTTTTACGCCTACAACTATTACAAGCCACATCAGGGCCATGATCCAATCAGATGTTTTTTCTATCACTTTCAAATCAAAAAGCTTTATGAGCCAGCAGAGTAATATGGCGGCTTGATGCTTCTGGTACGAGATGCCAGGTCAAGTTTGCACCGGGGCTTCTTGGCCTTCAGGCACCGTCTCCTCTGCCTCTGCGATCTGGGGGTCGTCCTCCTGCCACTGGATTGATCGCAAAGCTTCAAATACTGAGTTGGTTGTTATCACAGATGAAGGGTCGATGTCAGGAGCGAAGGTTTGCTTACGAGGACGGGTCAGCGCAACAGGTTGCGGGTTCGGCGGCTTAATGCGTTCATTGGCTTCAAAATAGCCGGCTTGATACTTGGTGAGATCTATCTCCTCCGTCAGTGCTGTTGCAGCTACCCGGGTTTCTTTTACACACCGCAGAAAATCTTTCTTGGTGAAAGGCGTGTCATCGGTGTTGAATTCAGGATAGCCGCCTACTAGTCGAGCCGGATCCAGTTCTGGTGCATACGCCTTGGCACGTGCAAGGGCAGTAAGCGCTCCATGGTGACAAGCCGCCTTCTTCCATTCTTGAAACCATTGCGGCACTACAGAGAACTCTTTAAGCATGTCCACGATGAGTTGGGGCGGTGCCTTGGTGTTTTTTGCCGCCATAATGCAGCATGAGCCGCCTATATATAGTTGTTCCAGAAAGCTGTACACGGCTTTAAGCTTTATCAGAGGAAGTTCCCCGAGGTTATGAGTTCTACGGCCTGCAAATACAGATGAGAAGGTGTCAGAAAACCCGGCTCAACGTATTAAGTCGGTATATTTAGGAGTCTTTTGAGTTTTCCGGCTTACCGAAGATGGCGTTGCACATGGTGGTGATATGGCCCTTTAACGTGGCTAATTCTTGAGTCACCGGCTCAAGTTTCGCTTCGGCCTCTTTCGCGCATTGGACCAGGATGGCCTTCTCATCTTCAAATGTTGCTTCGGCCTTCTTCAGGGTCTCTTTCACCGTGAGCAGCGACTTGTGGAAATCTGAAGATAAGCGTTCCGCTTTTTCCCAGAGTTTTCTTTTCTTTTTCACTTCCTTTTGGAAGCCGGCAGCTTGTGACTCAACTTCATTCAGCATGTCCTGCATGAAAATTTTGCAAAGTTACAGAATATGTATAATAGTCCCGAGCTGCCGTGGCGGTCGACCCGGCACTTGGGGGCTACATCTATCAACGCTCTCTCTTAAAAATATCACAAGTCCCATGAAGATGCAGGCATACAACATGGCACTTGGGGGCTAATGTGTAGTCTTTTTCATCCAGGCAAAGACCCGGCCCATCATATGATGTTGAGCCGGCTCTTGGGGTCTACCAGTTGTTCAAGTACATGAATGTGAAGTTACAGAAGTCCCTGGTCATCATTTCATAATGACCTGGCCCTTGGGGGCTACATGGGTATATATGTATAAAGACAGGTGGTAGAAATTACCTCGTACTTCCGCTTCAGAGAAGTCACCATTGCAATTTCAGCATCTCGGCTCTCAGACAGCCGGGTCAAGATAGCTTGATGTAGAAGGTTGACGTCGTGATCTTCAAATGAATGGAAATTAAGAGCCGTCTTCCCTTTATTTTTAATTGGTGACTCGGTCTTGGCATGAATTTTTGTCAAGGCAGTGGAAGTTTCTGGTGGAGGGTTCTGATTCTCACCAGTCACCACAACCTCATCTTGAGCCGTCTCCACAGGCTGCTCTTCTGCTATATCCATTCTCTCTTGTTCAACAAGAGGAGAAGCACGAGCGGGGCTCACTGCTGTGTTTGCCTGTGGTGGTTCTTTTGCAATAACCGGCTCATCCGGAATATCTGGGTTGTCTGCTGCTGTTTCCTGAGAAGGGCCTTCTTTCTCAATAGCGGGGCTAGAAGACCTGGCGGCAGGTTTCTTCTTGATTGCTTTTGCGCCGCATAAAGTAAGGAATTATTTAGTCAATGGATAAAGACAAAAGTATAAGCTTGGAAGACAAGTGGTCGATTTTTACCCGGGGTTGATGTTAAAAGCTGGTGCTTGTGTGGCCCTGGACTCATTCGAAGAGGGGGGGGGGTCAGATAGGCCGAGTCATTTAGTGGAAGTGGTTCCTTGAAACGAACGGCTTGAGGGAGAGAAGGAGTGGGGCTGTGAGGGACTTCGGTACGGGCCCTTCGTGTTGGCGGCTCGTTTGTTAACCCGCCGCTTAGTTCTCCCTCGCAGCTCCGGGTCTTCCGCTTTTAGGTGCCAGTATGCTGAGATTTTTTCAAAAGAAAGCATGGATCTAAGTGAGCGTCTGGATGCGAGAATGGGACTTTGCGGACTGCAACCCGGAATTTCTTTTGGATAGGTATTGTTGAGTCGGAATCTGAGGAGATCAGGGTTACCTCTGGCTCGCCGGCTTGACTGGTTTCAGCTTGTTCCTGAGTAGAGTCGGCGTCAGCAAGCTGGTTAAAAAGACGACCAAGGGAGTCAAGTTCTACCTCATGCTCTTCGTCGTCCTCTGGCTCTTTCCCATCATCGACTTTGGGAGGAGTAGGAGCTTGAGGCTCAATCTTCCACCAATCAGCATTTTCCTGTACAATGATGGAATGGAAAAATTTACAATAAAAACAAGGCAATGTAAACAAGGCGGGAAGAAACATGAAAGGCGGATTACATCGGGAGTCGGGTTGCCCGAAAAAAGGGAGATAGCCCCACGAGCTCAATGGAATCCTTCGTCTCGCCAAGAAGCTTCTTGGCAAACTTTATGACATCTTTTTGTTGGAGGTTGATGTAGGAGATATGCCCTAGAGGCAGTAATAACAGTTATTTTGTATCTCCGAGTTTGTAATGAATGTTTATGTTCCATGCTATAACTGCAATGATTCTCGAGTCTACAATAAACACGAGGCTCGGAGGGAAACTCATGTGCACGTGTGGTATAATAAACGGTAAAATGTATTCCTAGTCTTGCCTCTAAGACAGGCTCAAGTATTGCATGATGATCCTGTTTTCCTGATCATGGGCATGTCAATGCCAGCAATTTTGAGGGCACAATGTTAGTAGAACACTTGTGTTGAATCGACCCGAATTGATGTTATGCTATGAGATTCATTCATCACAAGTTAATGGTTAATAACAAAGAGATAGTTAATGTTTGCATAATTCCTTAGACCATGAGAGTATCGAGTTCCTTCGTACTTGCTTCGTGAACTTTGGGGTTTGTTAAACGTCATCCGTAAATGGGTGGCTATTACGGCGGCTTACGGGTTCATGGAAAAGTATGCCAAGTAACAAGATAGCTCAAGATTGGGATTTGCTCCTCCGACGATGGAGAGATATTCTCGGGCCCTCTCGGTGTTACGGTATCCATCATCGTCTGGCCAGACACATTGTGATTTGATCACTGGGATGCCGGAACACGGAAACGAGTAAAGAGAACAAAACCGGTAACGAGGTAACTTGCATAGTGGACAAGTTGTTGATCCACGGGGATGCAATAAATCTCACCTCGGGTATTTGTAATATATCGTGAAGCAACAGGAATAGCACACGGCAACTGGAGGTTCACTCGAATATTCATTCGTGTGGGTATAGGGGTCAATATGGGTGTCCACGGCTCCGATGTTGATCATTGATCGGAAAGAGTTCCGGGTCATGTCTATACTTCACCGAACCTATAGGTTCACACGCTTAAGGGTCATCTATCTGCTGAATACTAGACGGGGAGTCTGAGAGAAAATCACCAAAAAAGTTTCGGACGAAACGGAAACGTTCCGGAGAGAACACCGGAATAGTTCCGGTGAAACTGAAAAGTTGTTTCAGGGTATTCCATTAAGTCAAATTGGTTCTGGCACACGCCTGGAAATTCTTGGAGGATGCCAGAAGTGTTCTGGAAACTTCTGGGAATTTTCCGGGACAAAAACCGGAAATGTTCCGGAGCAGCCGGAACCGCTTTGGTTGCTTTTCGCTGAAGAAACATTGTTCCGAAATTGTTTTGGAATGCGTTCAAAATTGTTTTGGTGGGTGCTAGAATTATTCTAGGCACACAGAAATAATTTGGGTTTTAACGGACGCAGAAAAATGTCTTCGTGAATAGTGAAAAGCACTTTTTGGGCTGATTTGCAAATGGGGTTTTTCTTCTAGAAGAAAACCACTTTTGGTGTGTGAAAGGGAGGTGGAGCCCCCCAAAGGGGCTGCACAATTTCGGCCATGGCATGGGGGGGGGGGCCCTCCATGAGGTGTCCTTCCACCTCATGGTGGATATGTTCTACACACCCTTATGTGGCATGTGGTGGAAAGATCCTAGGAAGGTCCTTTTGGTCTTTTTCACCTCTTTCCTCTACCCCTTGCTCCTCCTATAAATAGAGGTGGAGAGGGCTCTCCTAAATTAGATCATCCTTGCTCTCATACACATGCCATTGGACTTGTCTGGCTTCCCTCTCCCTCCCAGCGAAATAGTTTCGTAGAGCCAAAAGGCTGTCTGGGTTCCGACAGGAACTAGTTCTGGACGGCGAAGCCCTGCCGGATAGCTGACACCGTATGTGTGCAACCCCGTAGAGAGGTCATAGTTCTGATCTTTTGCCCGAGGGGCTGTTCGAGTGTCCTCCCGAAGGGCTGTCCGAGTTTCGGTTCGAGTTTCGAGGGTCCTCCCGAAGGGCTATCCGCGACATCGTCCGGGGGACTGTCCGACCGCCTCCTGAAGGGCTGTCCAGCGAGGGAGTACATCCTTGCGGTTGGGAGGTTGTAAATCCTAGCTGCAGGGATCTGCACCGACGATCTACTCCGACTCTTCTTCCGCTGCGCTTCGAGTCGGTACGGATCAGATCAAACCTTGTATGCAGTCTCCATAGTGATCCTGGGCGTGCTCGCTGTACCGAATTTTTTTGTTTTCTGTCGCGTTCCCCTACAGTGGCATCATGAGCCGTGCTATGCGTAGATGCAGGTTACAATCTAGAATACATGGAGATGTATGGGTATTGCATAATATAATTTTGGAGTAGATGAGATCTATTGCTGAAAATTATTTATGCGGGTAGCAGATGAAATCTGTTACCCGATGTTCTTGTTGCTTCCCTAGAATTTGCGTATTTCTGATCTCGAGACAGCATGGTGGAATTTCACAAAGTTCTGGCAATCCGCGATCCTGATTGATCAACGAAGTGCTTCAGTTCTTTGGGTTCCGCCATAGTCAAAAGAAAGATGAAATTCACAGACGAAAGGGCAATGCAGATATGATCTGCACGGGGGTCATGCGTATGACGAAGTTTAGTATGGGGCTCGAGATTTAATTATCTCGTGTTTCATACACCCCGAGATATTAATCTAGCGACTTGAATAATCATACTTGATGATAATACGTTGGTAGCTACGGTTTAAGTCAAAACCTTAGAAGCCACGAAAAATAAAATTTTGCATAAACCGATTAGAGGCGTCTAACTTGGTTTTGCAGGAAGTGGATGTGATGTGGTATAGCAAAGCTCATATTAATTCGATTATGTATGAGATGACTATATGATGTAAATTTATTAACATGACCTGCGTGTCATGATTCGGCATGATGGCTGGAGCCATATGATTGTCACTTTAATGACCTGCGTGTCAACCTTAAGTAATGCACTTATTTTATTAGCTATAGAGATGGCAATATTATTTGGTGCATCGACAAGGTGGTGGCAATCTTCGCGAAGGTGAACTCCGACGCAAATGCCAAAGACGAAGAAATACTTGACTTCTCCGTCAGAAGGGGCTATACCATATCATGCTAATTATGAATTGCCTGAGATGTTTATCCCTTATGATGCACCCTTCTTGATTGCGCGGTAGTCGCTTTTTATTAGGGTGATCTCTCACTTAAAAATATCAAAGTAGTTAGTGTTCACCCAAGTGTAGCACCGTCTGAAATTCGTATCTTTTCGGGGTGCGCCATGTCCACTTGGGTTCGAACGAATTGAGAGGAATGAGGTGGGTGAGGTCAGACCTCGCAGCAAGATCACTTGGTTGTCTTTGACGTTCAGGCAGGATAGTCCTGAGCTCGGAACACGCCCATCGAAAGATGAACAAAAGTCACATAGAGATGTGATCGGCAAGTTTGCCTACCGATTAAAATTCTCGTCATCAGTGATGTCCACATCAATGGCGTTGGATTTAAATGTGGATTTTGAATCACTCATAATCAATTTTGAGAGATATTGATTTGAGTGGGAGCGCACTTTAGAATAAAATTGTTTATTCACTAGTGCCAAAATCATTATGAACAAAGTCTAAGTGAAACTTGTGTTTTCTGTTGTAGATCAAATGACTCGCAACACCGCGTTCAACTTAGGCCCGATGTTAGAGAAAGAGAAGTTAGCTGCGACTGGAAACAACTATGTGGACCGGGTCCGTAACCTGAGGATTGTCCTCAGGAGCGCTAAGAAAATGTATGTGCTTGAAAATGCTCTTCTAGCCAAACCGGCGGCTGATGCCCCGGAAGAGGAACAAAATGTCTCGGCCACTAAGGATGATGATCATAACTTAGTGCAGTGCCTCATGCTAGCTTGCATGAGTGCAGGGCTTCAAAAATGTTTTGAATTCCATAAACCCCGCGATATGATCCGGGATTTGGATGCCCTGTACAAGGAAACCGCAAGGTCTGAACGATTTGATGTCATGAAGGCCTTGATGGAATGCAAGATGGCTGAGGGTAGTTCAGTTGGCGAACACGTAGTCAAAATGATTGGCTATGCTGAAAGGCTTAAAACCCTGGAGTTTCCACTTCCGCCTGACCATATGATGGACATGCTGCTTTCTTCACTCCCCCCGTCTTACGACGGTTTTATCATGAACTACAACATGAGTGGGATGGAGAAGACACCGGAAGAGGTGCTCGCCATGCTAAAAACTACGGAAGGAGGACTGCGGAAAAATCGCAAGCAAGTGTTGCTTGTGAATAAAACAGCCAGTTTCAAAAAGAAAGGCAAGCCAAAGAAGGGCAAGGGCGCCGGTAAGACCGGCTCCCAAAGAAACTCTAAGGGCGGAGCCAAGAATGAAACTGAGTGCTTCTACTGCAAGGGCACATGACACTGGAAGAGAAACTGCAAGAAGTATCTAGAAGATAACAAGTCTGGGAAAACCGGAAAAGGTATAATTGTTATACAAGTTAATGTCATTGATGTTTTGCTTGCTAGCGAAAATTCTAAGTCTTGGGTATTTGATACCGGATCGGTTGCTCACATTTGCAACTCGATACAGGGACTTCAGAAGGTGCGCAAGCTAGCAAAGAATGAAGTCGTGATGCGCGTCAGGAATGGCGCTGGGATCGCCGCTCAAGCCGTCGGCATTATGCCTCTACGTCTCCCTTCGGGATTTATCTTAGAACTGAATAAATGTTATTTTGTTCCACTGTTGTGTAGAAACATTATCTCCAGATCATGTTTAGTACACGATGGGTATTCGTACAAGTCTGAGAACAATGGTTGTTCACTTTATTGTAAGGATATGTTTTATGGATTTGCACCCATTGTTGCGGGCCTTTTCATTCTAAATCTTGAATGTGGAAATGATGTCTTTAACGTGAATGCTAAACGCCTTAAGAAGGCTGATACCACCACCACTTTCATGTGGCACTGTCGCCTTGGCCACATCAGAAAGAAACGCATGCAAAGACTCCATAAAGATGGAGTTTTACCGTCCTTTGATTTTGAATCATTTGACACATGTGAAGCTTGCTTGATGGGGAAAATGACCAAGACGCCGTTCACGGGTCATCCTGAACGGGCGGGTGAATTATTGGAAATAAAACATAGTGATGTATGTGGTCCAATGAACACAGCCGCACGGGGTGGGTATTTCTACTTCGTGACTTTTACTGATGATTTAAGTCGGTATGGCTATATCTACTTAATGAAGCATAAGTCGGAAACCTTTGAAAAGTTCAAAGAATTTCAGAATGAGGTAGAAAATCATCGTGACAAAAAGATTAAGTTTCTGCAGTCTGATCGCGGGGGCGAATACCTTAGTCATGAGTTTGGCCAACATCTGAGTGATCGTGGAATCGTTTCACAGCTTACGCCTCGTGGAACTCCACAGCGAAACGGAGTGTCAGAAAGACGTAACCGAACCCTGTTAGACATGGTAAGGTCGATGATGTCTCTTACAGATCTACCGATATCTTTTTGGGGTCACGCACTACTCACTGCAGCTCACACATTAAACAGAGCACCGTCTAAGTCTGTTGAGACGACACCATATGAGTTATGGAATGGGAAGAAACCCAATTTGTCACATCTCAAAATCTGGGGTTGTGAAGCTTATGTAAAATGTTTACAACCAAGCAAACTCGATCCTAGATCAGACAAATGTTACTTTGTAGGTTATCCCAAGGAAACAGTTGGGTATTCTTTCTACCAACCCTCCGAGTGCAAAGTGTTTGTCGCTAAAAACGGAGTCTTTCTCGAGAAAGAGTTTCTCGCTAAAGAAGTGAGTGGGAGGACAATACAACTTGATGAGATTATTGAATCTTCAGCAACTGTTGATATGGCTAAGGAACCGGAAGAAATTCCGCTAATTATCCCTACAACCGAGCCGGAAGTTGTCGCATGTGATGCGGAAACTTCAGACCATGTTGTAACTGAACCGCGCAGATCAGGTAGGGCTATCCAGCCACCTGAATGGTTTCATAACGAAATCTTCATTCTTGAAGACGATGAACCTGCGCACTACAAGGAAGCGATGGCGGGGCCCAGCTCAAAGGAATGGCACAAGGCCATGAAATCCGAGATGGAATCCATGTACGAAAACCAAGTTTGGAACTTGGAAGAACTTCCAGAGGGCGTAAAGCCCATTGGTTGTAAATGGATTTTCAAAAGAAAGACGGACGTGGATGGTAACATTACTATCCACAAAGCTAGACTTGTCGCGAAAGGGTTCACGCAAGTTCCAGGAGTGGACTACGATGAGACTTTCTCGCCCGTAGCTATGCTTAGGTCTGTTCGGATATTACTAGCAATTGCTGCTTATTTAGATTATGAAATATGGCAGATGGACGTCAAAATGGCTTTCCTAAATGGAAACCTCAAAGAGGATGTATACATGATACAGCCAGAAGGTTTTGTCGTTCATAAGGATGCTGGAAAGGTATGCAAACATCAGAAAGCCATTTATGGTCTGAAGCAAGCGTCAAGGAGCTGGAACATTCGTTTTGATGAAGTGGTCAAATAGTTTGGCTTCATCAGGAATGACGAAGAATCTTGTGTTTACAAGAAGTTTAGTGGGAGCGCAAATGCATTTCTAATCTTGTATCTGGATGAAATATTATTGATTGGAAATGACGTGAATTTTCTTAAGGAAATAAAAGACTCATTGAAGAAGAGTTTTTCAATGAAAGACTTAGGCGAAGCGGCATATGTATTGGGCATTAGAATCTATAGAGATAGATCAAGACGCCTAATAGCGCTTAGCCAAAGCACGTACATTGACAAGGTGTTGAAAAGGTTCAACATGGACAACTCTAAGAAAGGGCTACTCCCCATGTCACCTGGTACAGTGCTTTGCAAGAATCAGTGTCCTCGAACTCTCGATGAGCGAGTACAAATGAATGATGTTCCATATGCCTCGGCAGTTGGTTCTATTATGTATGCCATGCTATGTACAAGACCAGACGTTTCCTATGCGCTAAGTGTTAGCAGCCGGTACCAAAGTGATCCAGGATTGGAACACTGGGCCGCAGTCAAGGGTATTCTTAAGTACCTCAGAAGGACCAAGGATTTACTCCTTGTGTACGGAGGTGATGAAGAGCTCATTGTAAATGGTTACACTGATGCAGGCTTCATGACTGACTCAGATGACTTCAAATCTCAATTAGGCTATGTTTTCATATTGAACGGCGGCGCAGTTGATTGGAAAAGTTCCAAACAAAAGACTGTAGCGGATTCTACGATGGAGGCGAAATATGTTGCTGCTTCAGAAGCCTCCAAGGAGGCGGTATGGATCAAGCAATTTCTTGAAGACCTTGGTGTGGTTCCAAGTGCTCTGGACCCGGTGGAGATCTATTGTGATAATAGTGGCGCCGTGGCTCAAGCAAGGGAGCCAAGTTCGCACCATAAGACAAGACATATTGAACGCAAATATAAACTCATTCGACATCATGTCGAAGCGGGTTTAGTGAAAGTACGCAAAGTTCACACGGATCTGAACGTGTCAGACCCGATGACGAAGCCTCTACCACGAGCAAAGCATGAGCAGCACCAGACAACCATTGGTGTTAGGGAAGCCATGTAACTGGATTATGACTCTAGTGCAAGTGGGAGTTTGTAGGAGATATGCCCTAGAGGCAGTAATAACAGTTATTTTGTATCTCCGAGTTTGTAATGAATGTTTATGTTCCATGCTATAACTGCAATGATTCTCGAGTCTACAATAACCACGAGGCTCAGAGGGAAACTCATGTGCACGTGTGGTATAATAAATGGTAAAATGTATTCCTAGTCTTGCCTCTAAGACTGGCTCAAGTATTGCATGATGATCCTGTTTTCCTGATCATGGGCATGTCAATGCCAGCAATTTTGAGGGCACAATGTTAGTAGAACACTTGTGTTGAATCGACCCGAATTGATGTTATGCTATGAGATTCATTCGTCACAAGTTAATGGTAAATAACACAGAGATAGTTAATGTTTGCATAATTCCTTAGACCATGAGAGTATCGAGTTCCTTCGTACTTGCTTCGTGAACTTTGGGGTTTGTTAAACGTCATCCGTAAATGGGTGGCTATTACGGCGGCTTACGGGTTCATTGAAAAGTATGGCAAGTAACAAGATAGCTCAAGATTGGGATTTGCTCCTCCAACGATGGAGAGATATTCTCGGGCCCTCTCGGTGTTACGGTATCCATCATCGTCTGGCCAGACACATTGTGATTTGATCACTGGGATGCCGGAACACGGAAACGAGTAAAGAGAACAAAACCGGTAACGAGGTAACTTGCATAGTGGACAAGTTGTTGATCCACGGGGATGCAATAAATCTCACCTCGGGTATTTGTAATATATCGTGAAGCAACAGGAATAGCACACGGCAACTGGAGGTTCACTCGAATATTCATTCGTGTGGGTATAGGGGTCAATATGGGTGTCCACGGCTCCGATGTTGATCATTGATCGGAAAGAGTTCCGGGTCATGTCTATACTTCAACGAACCTATAGGGTCACACGCTTAAGGGTCATCTATCTGCTGAATACTAGACGGGGAGTCTGAGAGAAAATCACCGAAAAAGTTTCGGACGAAACGGAAACGTTCCGGAGAGAACACCGGAATAGTTCCGGTGAAACTGAAAAGTTGTTTCAGGGTATTCCATTAAGTCAAATTGGTTCTTGCACACGCCTGGAAATTCTTGGAGGATGCCAGAAGTGTTCTGGAAACTTCTGGGAATTTTCCGGGACAAAAACCGAAAATGTTCCGGAGCAGCCGGAACCGCTTTGGTTGCTTTTCGCTGAAGAAACATTGTTTCGAAATTGTTTCGGAATGCGTTCAAAATTGTTTTGGTGGGTGCTAGAATTATTCTAGGCACACAGAAATAATTTGGGTTTCAACGGACGCAGAAAAATGTCTTCGTGAATAGTGAAAAACACTTTTTGGGCTGATTTGCAAATGGGGTTTTTCTTCTAGAAGAAAACCACTTTTGGTGTGTGAAAGGGAGGTGGAGCCCCCCAAAGGGGCTGCACAATTTCGGCCATGGCATGGGGGGCCCTCCTTGAGGTGTCCTTCCACCTCATGGTGGATATGTTCTACACACCCTTATGTGGCATGTGGTGGAAAGATCCTAGGAAGGTCATTTTGGTCTTTTTCACCTCTTTCCTCTACCCCTTGCTCCTCCTATAAATAGAGGTGGAGAGGGCTCTCCAAAATCAGATCATCCTTGCTCTCATACACATGCCATTTGACTTGTCTGGCTTCTCTCTCCCTCCCAGCGAAACAGTTTCGTAGAGCCGAAAGGCTGTCTGGGTTCCGGCAGGAACTAGTTCTGGACGGCGAAGCCCTGCCGGATAGCTGACACCGTATGTGTGCAACCCCGTAGAGAGGTCATAGTTCTGATCTTTTGCCCGAGGGGCTGTTCGAGTGTCCTCCCGAAGGGCTGTCCGAGTTTTGGTTCGAGTTTCGAGGGTCCTCCCGAAGGGCTGTCCGCGACATCGTCCGGGGGACTGTCCGACCGGCTCCCGAAGGGCTGTCCGGCGAGGGAGTACATCCTTGCGGTTGGGAGGTTGTAAATCCTAGCTGCAGGGATCTGCACTGACGATCTACTCTGACTCTTCTTCCGCTGCGCTTCGAGTCGGTACGGATCAGATCAAACCTTGTATGCAGTCTCCATAGTGATCCTGGGCGTGCTCGCTGTACCGAAATTTTTTGTTTTCTGTCGCGTTCCCCTACAGTTGACCTGGCTAAACCGTAAGGAGTCGTCGATCTCTCCTGAGTATGTATGTACGAGCCAGTTTTGAAAGCTGAGAGGCTGGATTCGCCAGCTCACCCATGTCTGGGTTAAGTCAACACCAGTGAGGCCGTGGGCGGTCAAAGCATTGATTCTGGAGTACAAGGGCTGCAGAGCTTCCCTTTCAGCTCTGGAGGCGAAACCCAGAAATGTAATGGAGGCATCGAGCCGGTCTGCCCTGTAACCCGACAGTGGATGTTGTTGTTTGGGGGAGGTGTCTTTACAGTAAAACCAAGTCCTATGCCATCCTTTGGGATGGCTGGCCGGCTTAGCTTCCGGAAAAGCTGAGTTTTTCCTTCTCTGAATAGTGACCCCGCCAAGTTCTATGCTGGGTCCGCCCTTATTCTCTGTCTGATGATTCAGGTAGAAGAATTCCTGAAATAAGCTGATGGATGGCTCAATTTGCAGTTTGACCTCGCAGAACACTTGAAACTGGCTCAAGTTGTGGATGGAGTTGGGGCCCAAGTCCTGAGGCCTGATGGCGAAGAAGTGAAGTACATCCCAGAAAAATTTGGAACTCGGGGGACGGAAACTTCTATCTAGATGATCACCAAAGATAACGATCTCATTTTGAGCTGGTTGAGGATGGATTTCTTCCTCAGGGGCTCGCCATTCAATCTCTTCCTGGGTTGGAAGTAACCCATAGTCGACCAGGGCCTGCAGTCTGAGTTCAGACATGTTGGATTTGGCCCAGTTAACGATCTTGTTGGTCTTTGGAGCCATGATTCAACTACAAGAAAACGGGAAGCTAGTATGAGCCGGTAAATTTCAGAAAGTTTGCCGGGTTACCACAAAATAGATGGCATAACCGGTGTTATGCCGGGTTATGACTATCAGTACAATAGAGCCGGTTTAAACTCCGGGTCAAAGTAACTAAGGCAATTAGAAGATTCAATCATGCGTAAGTCAGAAGGCTAAAAACAATCGTTGCACAGATTGAGAAATCATTCGGATCTAAAAAATGGTTATAAAAGAAAATTAAATAAAAGACCTAGCTATGGCAGTATGGGTGAAGGTTTAGTTTGAATGAGATGTGCTCCAAATACAAAGAAGATTTGGACGGTACTAAATACACTACGGAGGTAACGTTGCATCTACAGACAACGAATTCCAAGCAAACCAGATCTACGGGCTGCTGTATGTGAAGAACACTGAAGAACTTCGATGAGTTCTAATGAAATAGTAACAATGGGGAACAAGGTGCTTACAGATCTGAAAGCAGAAGCTTGGGATCTTCGGGAGTCGCGGGTGCGGCCGCGCAGTGCTCTATGAATCCCGGTGGCGAAGCGAGGTTGCAGACGGTGCTGTTTCAGCGGCGGCGGCGAGCTCGGCAAGGCGCAGATGCGTCGGGAAGAAGGAAGAAGATGAGAAGAGGGGCAGTAGCAGTGAAAGTGGGCTTCGGGGGCCCTGCTGGCCTATTTATAGGCATGGTAGAACTTGAAGAGGTAGGTGCGAAACCCCAGGCAGCGCAGTAAATTTTGGCTAAAAAGACTCCTCGATTTTCATGCCTGACAAGACAATACAAAACCACTCAAAGATTCACTATGATGTCATGCCCGGGTCTTGCGGGAGTGGACTGTGACGTCATATAAAGGGGAGTGAGAAAGTGCTAAGTCTGAAGGAGGTAAAACGACTCGGCAAAAATGATTGACCCAGGAAATATATTTGATAAAGGATGAAGACTGGAAGGGTGCAAAAAATCCCGGCTTAGGAAACAAGACTCAGAGATAAAACTCTTCGCAATTAGTCCTTTACTTTTGTTTTACAGAATAGAGTTTAACATGGATAAATCCAAGTCAAACTGGAGGCTAATGTTGGGGATGTTTCCCAGCATGGAGACCCGCCAGGAGGATGACCCAGCCATGGAGCCATGAGGCTAAGCGGGCCACCATACTGCCGGGCCTTGAAGATCCGTAACGGGCCGGCTAAAGGGAGACCCGGTGCGGAGGCTGGCTTAACGTGTGGGCCGGCTCGTGGAGAAAGGATCAGACAGGAAAACTACCTTGGAGAACAAGATAACTAGAATAAGAGTAGGATACTGGTTAATGCTACGACCCGGACTCTCATGTAAGCCTAGGGCTCAACGTGTTATATAAAGGGGAGCGCCTAGGGCAAAAAGACTAAGTTCCAATCTCTCGAAAGCTAGGTTAGCGAATCCGCATCCTTGTAATTGAGATCCGAGCAATAACAAACAAGCAGGACGTAGGCTTTTACCTCCATCATGAGGGGCCGAACCTGGGTAATCATGTGTCTCTCGCTTCTCGATCAACCCTGTCAAGCTTCCACCTTCGTGCGATGGCCTCATCACTAAGTCCTTTCACTAGGGTATCTGCCATGACAAAACCACGACATATATGGAATGGAAATTTTAAAATATAATTATGGTATACCTCGGACCAGTCGATCGGTTGGGCGATGTATATGCGCGACGTGGAATGGTGTCTGGTGGGAGGAGGGAGGCGCTCGTCGGATGTCCGCATCCAGCACCGGCAAACCGGAGGCGCTTGGCGATGCCATGCCGCGTGCACCGGTGTGTGTCCCTACGTCCAATGCCTGGACACCAGTCGACTGAGTGACGTCCAGCGATCAGGACCCAAGTGAAAATCCGGACAGAGAATTAGGGATCGTGGCCCCAAGGGAAAAGACGAACAGAGAATCAGGAATTATCGAGATCGCCAGCGTCGCGAGTGGTGAACGGAAGGAAAGATGAGACGACCTATGATTACGCGTACGTATACAATGCAACATGTACGTCCCTAGACTGCCTCTTTCCTGGGCCATGGGCCACCCTACCTGCCGGCTGCTGCGTACCTGGGAGGGGGCCCCTGGAATTTGGGGGCCCGGGGCAGTCGCCCCCTGCCCCCCTCAGGGCTGGCCTTGGCCGAGTACTGGTACACCACTTCTTTCCACTCCCCCCACCAAAAAACTCCATTTGAAGCTATGTAGGGCTATCCACACCCTGATATCAACCTAGCACTGCCACCTCCAAGTGTAACCAGTGAAGCAACTGAATTCCTCACTGACAGAAACTCCATGTGGAAGCAACTAAAGTCAAACCTAGCAGCAGCATATGCCCGCATGAAAAAGTACGCTGAAAGGAAGCGAACTAAAAGAATTCTGGATGTTGGGGGCATGGTTTACCTGAAGATGCAACCTTACCTTTCAATGCTGAAAAGGCGTGGATGTCGCCTAGAGGGGGGTGAATAGGCATTTTAAAACAATTATGGTTTAGGCTTAAATAAATGCAGAATAAAACTAACGTTTAATTAGCAAGCACAAAACCTAAATACACTAGGCTCAACAAAGTGCACCAACAACTTACGCTAAGCAAGATATGTTGGAAATATGCCCTAGAGGCAATAATAAATTGGTTATTATCATATTTCCTTGTTCATGATAAATGTTTATTATTCATGCTAGAATTGTATTGACCGGAAACTTAAATACATGTGTGAATACATAGACAACACCGTGTCCCTAGTGAGGCTCTACTAGACTAGCTCGTTATCAAAGATGCTTAAGGTTTCCTAACCATAGACATGAGTTGTCATTTGATAACGGGATCACATCATTAGGAGAATGATGTGATGGACAAGACCCAACCGTAAGCTTAGCATCAGATCGTTTAGTTATTTGCTACATCTTTCTTCATGTCAAGTATCAGTTCCTTAGACCATGAGATCATGTCACTCCCAGATACCAGAGGAATGCCTTGTGTGCTATCAAACGTCACTTCGTAACTGGGTGATCATAAAGGTGCTCTACAAGTATCTCTGAAGGTGTCTATTGGGTTGCATGGATCGAGACTGGGATTTGTCGGTCCGTATGACGGAGAGATATCTCCGGGCCCTCTCGGTAATACAACATCGTAAAGAGCTTGCAAACAATGTGGCTAATGAGTTAGTCACGGGATCTTGTATTATGGAACGAGTAAAGAGACTTGTCGGTAACGAGATTGAACTAGGTATGGAGATACCGATGATCGAATCTCGCGCAAGTAACATATCGCCGGACAAAGGGAATTGCATACAGGATTAATTGAATCCTCGACATCGTGGTTCAACCGATAAAGATCTTCGTTGGACATGTGGGAATCAATATGGGTATCCAGATCCCGCTATTGATTATTGACCGGAGAAGTGTCTCGGTCATGTCTACATGTTCCCGAACCCGTAGGGTGATGACCCACAAGTATAGGGGATCAATCGTAGTCCTTTCGATAAGTAAGAGTGTCGAACCCAACGAGGAGCAGAAGGAAATGACAAGCGGTTTTCAGCAAGGTATTTTCTGCAAGCACTGAAATTATCGGTAACGAGTAGTTTGATAGCAAGATAATTTGTAACAAGTGACAAGTAGCAATAGTAACTAGGGTGCAACAAGGTAGCCCAATCCTTTTTTAGCAAAGGACAGGATGAAACAATCTCTTATAATAAGCAAAGCGTTCTCGAGGACACATGGGAATTTCATCTAGTCACTTTCATCATGTTTGTTTGATTCGCGTTCGCTACTTTGATAATTTGATATGTGGGTGGATCGGTGCTTGGGTGCTGTTCTTATTTGAACAAGCATCCCACTTATGATTAAGCCCTCTCGCAAGCATCCGCAACTTTGAAAGAAGAATTAAGATAAATCTAACCATAGCATTAAACATATGGATCCAAATCAGCCCCTTACGGAATAGCGCATAAACTAGGGTTTAAGCTTCTGTCACTCTAGCAACCCATCATCTAATTACTACTCCACAATGCATTCCCTTAGGCCCAAAGATGGTGAAGTGCCATGTAGTCGACGTTCACATGACACCACTAAGAGAATCAACAACATACATATCATCAAAATATCGAACGAATGCCAAATTCACATGATTACTTATGACAAGACTTCTCCCATGTCCTCAAGAACAAAAGTAACTACTCACACATCATATTCATGTCCAAGATCAGAGGGGTATTGAATAGCATAATGGATCTAAACATATAATCTTCCACCAAATAAACCAACTAGCATCAACTACAAGATGTAATCAACACTACTAGCAACCCACAGGTACCAATCTGAGGTTTTGAGACAAAGATTGAATACAAGAGATGAACTAGGGTTTGAGATGAGATGGTGTTGATGAACATGTTGATGAAGATTGGTCCTCCCACGATGAGAGGATCATTGGTGATGTCGATGGCTTCGATTTCCCCCTCCCGGAGGGAAGTATCCCCGGCGGAATCGCTCCGCCAGAGAGCAAAAGTGCTCCTGCCCAAGTTCCGCCTCGAGACGGTGGTGCTCCGTCCCAAAAGTCTTCTCCTTATTTTTTCTAGGGCAAATGGGCTTATATACCAGAAAATGGGCACCGGAGGCTGGCCAGGGGCCCCACGAGCCACCAGGGCGCGCCTCGGGGGGGGGGGGGGGGGGGTGGCGCGCCCTGGTGCCTCGTGGGCACCTGGGTGGCCCCCTCTGGTACTTCTTTCTTCCAATATTTTTTATTTATTCCAAAATAAATCTCCGTGAAATTTCAGCTCATTTGGAGATGTGCAAAATAGGTATCTCTGACATAGTTTTTTCAGGTCCAGAATTCTAGCTGCCGGCAATCTCCCTCCTTATGTAAATCTTGCATGTTAAGAGAGAAAAAGCATTAGAATTGCTCCACAAAGTGTTATATTGATTAAAAACACTATAAATAACAGTAGGAAAACATGATGCAAAATGGACATATCAACTCCCCCAAGCTTAGACCTCGCTTGTCCTCAAGCGAAAGCCGATATCGATAATCATGTCCGCATGTTTAGAGAGAGAGGTGTCGATAAAAACAAAATACGGACATAGTAGCATCATGATCATTATTATAACAGCAATATTCATTATCATAAAACTTCTCATGAGCAAGTAACAATTCATCACATCAACGAAGTATAAGACATAAACTTTCTTGAAAACTAACAAACTATGTTCTCAGTCAACAATGCAATTGCAATTCATCATATTTTCTGGAAGGGTCTCAGGTAGGAGCTTTTTAGCAAGTCCACATACTCAACCATCATTTAGTCTTCTATGATTGCTAACACTCACAACATATATATGGAGCAAAAAGTTTCAGCCAGACACATAGAAAGATAGGGGCTTATAATTTCGCCTCCCAACTTATTTACCTCAAGGGTAATGTCAACAATAATAACTCATGATCACTCATATCCAACTGGATATATATGCCTAGATCTTCCCCACCACATGATGCTTGCAAAAGAGAAAAATAAAAAGGAATAGAGGAGAACACTATTGACTCTTGCATAAAAAATAAATACATAAAAGTAAAAGATAGGCCCTTCACAGAGGGAAGCAGAGGTTGTCATGCGCTTTTTGTTGTTATTGGATGCACAAGCTCTTAATGCAAAGGAACGTCACTTTATATTGCCCCTTGTGATAGCAACCTTTATTATGCAGTCCATCGCTTTTATTTATTTACCATCACAAGTTCGTACAAAGCTTATTTTCCTTTACAATAAAAGTTCATACATATTTAGGAGCAATTTTTATTGCTTTATGCACCGATGACAACTTACTTGAAGGATCTTATTCAACCCATAGGTAGATATAATTGACTCTCATGACATGAAACTGGGTTTAAGGGTTTTGGATGCACAAGCAGTATCTCTACTTGGTGCGGATTTTTGGCTAGCAAAGATATTGGGCAAGCACCACATGTTGGAGGATCTATGACAATATAACTTCTATGTGAATATAAGCAAACATAATTCATTACGTTATCTTCCTTGTCCAACGTCAACAATTTGACATAAAATACTCAATGGGGGCTCACAATCATAAAAGATGTCCAAGATAGTGTATTTGCATGTGAATCTTCTCTTCCCTTATTAATTTTTTCATGAATTGCACCATTGACCAATGCTATGTTTGTTAACTTTCAATAAATTTTACCACTTATACTTTTCTTTATGTAATGTCATTACTTTCCATAAGATTAGCATATGATCTTTTTCATTATTTTTATTGCTAGGATTGAAACATAAAAGTAAAGAAGTAAAAACTCAAACTACTCTTTATTATATAACCCTCAACTCATTACATAGATAGATAGATCACGAAACTAGCACTCGAAAATAGATCATACTAAACTTTTATTCAACTAGATCACGAAATAACTAAGGATCGAACTAAAAATAGGTAAAGATAATAAAAGTGATAGTGATACGATACCGGGGCACCTCCCCCAAGCTTGGCACAAGCCAAGGGGAGTGCCCATACCCATCTACTCAAGTTTCCTTCTTCGGTGATGATGGTGATGGTGAAGTGGTGGGATTGTCCTCCGGCTTCCATGGCATAGGTTCTCTATCATAAAAAGATGAACGAGTCTCCGGAGTCCTGAAACTTGCAGCTAAACTCATACCTTTGAATCTTGCCTCATACTCAAAATTTTGGTTTTGAAGATCATAGATTTGGCCTTGGAGATAATCAATTCGTTCATTGAGCTTGAAGATGATGTCCCCCATCGATTGGCCATCCACCTTGTGATCGCGGGTGAATTCCGTGATCATGGAGTGGTTGGCACTGAGTCCACGTTCTAGCATCCCTTGGCACTTGAAAATCTCCTGCTCCACCGCTTCGAGCCTGGCCTCCACGCTCCCGGTCTTCTTGGGTCCTTGAACATCCCGGATGTGAAGCACCCCCTCACGCATCTCGATGGCTTGAGGGTGTTTCATCACCTCCGGTAGGTAGTGGTTGATGACCTTCTCGTAGAACTTGTCCTTGGAAGAGCTTGGTGGAGCCATAGCGATCTAGATCTGTCAGAAAAATAGCACGAAACAAGAACAGAGGAGATTTCTGCGATACGGTGGTCAAAACGTTCGGGAGTATATATAAATAATTTTTATCTTGCAAAACAAGTAATCCAGAAGAAAACGGAGTCGGGAAGGCTCACGAGCCACCAGGGCGCGCCTGGGGGGGGGGTGGCGTGCCCTGGTGCCTCGTGTGCACCTCGTGGGTCCTCTCGGCTGTTTCTTATTTTTGTATTTTTTTTCTAATATTCTAAAACTGACAGAAAGTATTTTTATGGAATTTTTGGAGTCGGTTTACTTACCGTATACGTACCTCTTCCTTTTCAGGGTTCTGGAGTGTTCTGGAAGGTCTCTCTTATGTATTCCTCCAGTGTCATTGTTTCAATAATATTAGTTTCAACATTAATGGGAGTACCTGAAATATAATGCTTAATTCTGTGCCCATTCACCACTCTCAAATTAGTGCCTTCGGAGTTGTTTATTTTGATGGCTCCGGAGCGATAAACTTCTTCGATGATATACGGTCCTTCCCATTTAGAGAGAAGTTTTCCTGCAAAGAATCTCAAACGAGAATTGTACAATAGAACATACTCACCCACTTTGAATTGCCGTTTTTGAATTCTTTTATCATGCCATCTTTTAACCTTTTCTTTAAACAATTTGGCATTTTCATAAGCTTGGGTTCTCCATTCATCTAGTGAGCTAATATCAAATAACCTCTTTTCACCGGCAAGTTTGAAATCATAATTGAGTTCTTTAATTGCCTAATATGCCTTATGTTCTAACTCAAGAGGTAAATGACAAGCTTTTCCATAAACCATTTTATAAGGAGACATACCCATAGGGTTTTTATAAGTAGTTCTATAAGCCCATAATGCATCGTCAAGTTTCTTAGACCAATTCTTTCTATATCTATTGACGGTTTTTGCAAAATTAATTTTATTTCTCTATTGCTCAATTCAACTTGACCACTAGATTGAGGGTGATAGGGAGATGCAATTCTATGGTTGACATCATATTTAGCAAGCAGTTTACGAAATGCACCATGAATAAAATGTGAACCACCATCACTCATTAAATATCTAGGGACTCCGAACCTCGGGAAAATAACTTCTTTAACCATTTTAATAGAAGTGTTGTGATCAGCACTACTAGTTGGAATAGCTTCTACCCACTTAGTAACGTAATCAACAACAACTAAAATATGTGTATACCCATTGGATTTAGGAAAAGGTCCCATATAATCAAATCCCCAAACATCAAATGGTTCAATAACAAGTGAATAATTCATAGGCATTTCCTGACGTCTACTAATATTACCAATTCTTTGGCATTCATCACAAGGTAAGACAAACTTATGAGCATCCTTGAAAAGAGTAGGCCAATAAAAACCAGATTGTAGTACCTTATGTGCAGTTATGTCTCCCGCATGGTGTCCTCCATAGGCCTCGGAGTGACACTTATGTAAGATTTGTTCCTGTTCATGCTCAGGTATACAATGTCTAATAATACCATCTACTCCTTCTTTATAAAGATGTGGGTCATCCCGGAATTAATGTCTTAAATCAAAAAAGAACTTTTTCTTTTGTTGGTATGTGAAACTAGGTGGTATAAATTTAGCAACAATATAATTAGCATAGTCTGCATACCAAGGAGTATCACGAGAAGCATTTATGACAGCTAATTGTTCATTAGGAAAGTCTTCATTAATAGGAAGTGGGTCATCAAGAACATTTTCCATTCTAGACAAATTATCTGCTACGGGATTCTCAGCTTCCTTCCTATCAGTAATATGCAAGTCAAATTCTTGTAGCAAAAGAACCCACCTAATGAGTCTAGGTTTAGCATCTTTCTTTTCCATAAGGTATTTAATAGCAGCATGATCGGTGTGAACAATTACTTTAGAATCAACTATATAAGATCTGAATTTATCACATGCAAAAACAACCGCTAGAAATTCTTTCTCAGTAGTAGCATAATTTCTTTGAGCACTGTCTAGGGTTTTACTAGCATAATGGATAACATTTAATTTCTTATCAACTCTCTGTCCTAGAACAGCACCAACAACATAATCACTAGAATCACACATAATTTCAACAGGCAAGTTCCAATCAGGTGGTTGAACAATAAGTGCAGAGGTTAAGGCTTTCTTAAGTGTTTCAAAGGCTTCTACACAATCATCATCAAAAACAAATGGAACATCTTTTTGCAAGAGATTGGTAAGAGGTCTAGAAATTTTAGAGAAGTCTTTTATAAACCTTCTATAGAAACCTGCATGACCTAGGAAACTTCTTATACCTTTAATATCTTTAGGACATGGCATTTTCTCAATAGCATCAACCTTAGCTTTATCAACTTCAATACCTCTTTCAGAAATTTTATGCCCAAGGACTATACCTTCATTAACCATAAAGTGGCACTTCTCCCAATTCAAGACAAGATTAGTTTCTTCACATCTCTGCAAACCGATCAAGGTTGCTTAAGAAATCATCAAAAGAAGTTCCATAAACGGAGAAATCATCCATGAAAACCTCAACAATCTTTTCACAAAAGTCGGAGAATATAGCAGTCATACATCTTTGAAAGGTAGCGGGTGCATTACATAAACCAAAAGGCATACGACGATAGGCATAAGTTCCAAAAGGACAAGTAAAGGTGGTTTTCTCTTGATCTTCAGGTGATATAGGTATTTGAGAGAAACCAGAATAACCATCTAGGAAACAAAAGTGTGTATGCTTAGACAATCTTTCTAACATTTTTCAATAAAAGGTAAGGGGTAATGATCTTTTCTAGTGGCTTTGTTTAATTTTCTAAAATCAATTACCATCCTATAACCAGTTACAATTCTTTGTGGGATGAGTTCATTTTTATCATTAGGAACAATAGCAATGCCTCCTTTCTTAGGGACACAATGAACGGGACTTACCCATCTACTAGCAGCTATGGGGTATATTATACCTGCTTCCAGAAGCTTTAATATTTCATTTCTTACCACCTCCTTCATCTTAGGATTTAATCATCGTTGGTGAAAGTGCTTTATGGATATTTTTTGGAAAGCACCTTTTGGGATATTTCCCAAAAGGCTTCTAGAAGGGCTTGGGGGCCAAGGAAGCCCCTCATGGGGGGGGGCAAGGGGTGGCCGGCCAAGGGAGGTGGAGCTCCTTGGAGCTCCACATGCCATCCCTTTTTGCTTTATTCTTTTATGTGAAGACATAAAGTGGGGGTACTTTTGGTATTTTTGAATGCCAACTTTACCCCTTGGCTTTCCTATAAATAGAGGTGGAGGGGTGCTCTCCAAACCTCATCCTTGCTCTCGTACACATGCCATGCTCATCTGGCTCTCTCTCTCTCCCTCCCACGAAATAGTTTCGTAGAGCCGAAAGGTTGTTTGGGTTCCGGCAGGAACTAGTTCTGGACGGCGAAGCCCTGCCGGATAGCTGACACCGTATGTGTGCAACCCCGTAGAGAGGTCGTAGTTTCGATATTTTGCTCGAGGGGCTGTTCGAGTGTCCTCCCGAAGGGCTGTCCGAGTTTCCGTTCGAGTTTCGAAGGTCCTCCCAAAGGGCTGTCCGTGACATCGTCCGAGGGACTGTCCGACCGCCTCCCGAAGGGCTGTCGGACGAGGGAGTACATCCTTGCGGTTGGGAGGTTGTAAATCCTAGCTGCAGGGATCTGCACCGACGATCTACACCGACTCTTCTTCCGCTGCGCTACGAGTCGGTACGGATCAGATCAAACCCTGTATGCAGTCTCCATAGTGATCCTGGGCGTGCTCGCTGTACCGAATTTTTTTGTTTTCTGTCGCGTTCCCCTACAGTGGCATCATGAGCCGTGCTATGCATAGATGCAGGTTACGATCTAGAATACATGGAGATGTATGGGTATTGCATAATATAATTTTGGAGTAGATGAGATCTATTGCTGAAAATTATTTATGCGGGTAGCAGATGAAATCTGTTACCCGATGTTCTTGTTGCTTCCCTAGAATTTGCGTATTTCTGATCTCGAGACAGCATGGTGGAATTTGTAAAAGTTCTGGCAATCCGCGATCCTGATTGATCAACGAAGTGCTATCAGTTCTTTGGGTTCCGCCATAGTCAAAAGATAGATGAAATTCGCAGACGAAAGGGCAATGCAGATATGATCTGCACGGGGGTCATGCGTATGACGAAGTTTAGTATGGGGCTCGAGATTTTATTATGTCGTGTTTCATACACCCTGGAATGTTAATCTAGTGACTTGAATAATCATACTTGATGATAATACGTTGGTAGCTGCGGTTTAAGTCAAAACCTTAGAAGCCACGTAAAATAAAATTTTGCATAAACCGATTAGAGGCGTCTAACTTGGTTTTGCAGGATGTGCATGTGATGTGGTATAGCAATGCTCATATTAATTCGATTATGTATGAGATGACTATATGATGTAAATTTATTAACATGACCTGCATGTCATGATTCGGCATGATGGCTGGAGCCATATGATTGTCACTTTAATGACCTGCGTGTCAACCTTAAGTAATGCACTTATTTTATTAGCTATAGAGATAGCAATATTATCTGGTGCATCGACAAGGTGGTGGCAATCTTCGCGAAGGTGAACACCGACGCAAATGCCGAAGACGAGGAAATACTTGACTTCTCCGTCAGAAGGGGCTATACCATATCATGCTATTATGAATTGCCTGAGATGTTTATCCCTTATGATGCACCCTTCTGATTGCGCGGTAGTCGCTTTTTATTAGGGTGATCTCTCACTTAAAAATATCAAGTAGTTAGTGTTCTCCCAAGTGTAGCACCGTCACGGCACCTATCTCTTCGGGGCATCACATGATCTCCATGGGTGCGAACGATTAGAGAAGTGTGAGGCAGGTGAGTTGAGACCTCGCAGCAAGATCACTTGGTTGACTTGACGTTCGGGCAGGACAGTCCTGAGCTCGGAACACACGCATCGAAAGATGAACAAGAATCACATAGAGATGTGATCGGCAAGTTTGCCTACCTATTGAAGTTCACGCCATTTGAGTTCATCTCGAACCGTGACGTTCAATTGAAATGCGGGTCTTGAATCACTCATAATCAATTTTGAGAGATATTGATTTGAGTGGGAGTGCACTTTAGAATAAAATTGTTTATTCACTAGTGCAAAAATCATTATGAACAAAGTCTAAGTTAAACTTGTGTTTACTGTTGTAGATCAAATGGCTCGCAACGCCGCGTTCAACTTAGGCCCAATGTTAGAGAAAGAAAAGTTAGCTGTGACTATAAGCAACTATGCGGACTGGGTCCGTAACCTGAGGATTGTCCTCGGGAGCGCTAGGAAAATGTATGTGCTTGAAACTACTCTTCCAGCTAAACCGGCGGCAGATGCCCCGGAAGATGAACAAAATGTCTGGGCCACTAAGGATGATGATCATAACTTAGTGCAGTGTCTCATACTAGCTTGCATGAGTCTAGGGCTTCAAAAACGTTTTGAATTCCATAAACCCCGTGATATGATCCGGGAATTGGATGCCCTGTACAAGGAAACCGCAAGGTCTGAACGATTTGATATCATGAAGACCTTGATGGAATGCAAGATGGCTGAGGGCAGTTCAGTTGGCGAATACGTAGTCAAAATGATTGGCTATGCTGAAAGGCTTAAAACCCTGGAATTTCCACTTCCACCTGACCATATGATGGACATGATGCTTTCTTCACTCCCCCCGTCTTACGACGGTTTTATCATGAACTACAACATGAGTGGGATGGAGAAGACACCGAAAGAGGTGCTCGCCATGCTGAAAACTGCGGAAGGAGGACTGCGGAAAAATCACAAGCAAGTGTTGCTTGTGAATAAAACCGCCAGTTTCAAAAAGAAAGGCAAGCCAAAGAAGGGCAAGGGCACCGGTAAGACCGGATCCCAAAGGAACTCTAAGGGCGGAGCCAAGAATGAAACTGAGTGCTTCTACTGCAAGGGCACAGGACACTAGAAGAGAAACTGCAAGAAGTATCTGGAAGATAAGAAGTCCGGGAAAACCGGAAAAGGTATAATTGTTATACAAGTTAATGTCATTGACGTTTTCCTTGCTAGCGAAAATTCTAAGTCTTGGGTATTTAATACCGGACCGGTTGCTCACATTTGCAACTCGATACAGGGGCTTCAGAAGGTGCGCAAACTAGCAAAGAATGAAGTCGTGATGCGCGTCGGGAACGGCACTGGAATCGCCGCTCAAGCCGTCGGCATTATGCCTCTACGTCTCCCTTCAGGATTTATCTTAGAACTAAATAACTATTATTTTGTTCCACTATTGTGTGTTGAAACATTATCTCCGGATCATGTTTAGTACACGATGGGTATTCGTACAAGTCAGAGAACAATGGTTGTTCACTTTATTGTAAGGATATGTTTTATGGATTTGCACCCATTGTTGGGGGCCTTTTCATACTAAATCTTGAATGTGGAAATGATGTGTTTAACGTGAATGCTAAATGCCTTAAGAAGGCTGATACCACCACCACTTTCATGTGGCACTGTCGCCTTGGGCACATCGGAAAGAAACGCATGCAAAGACTCCATAAAGATGGAATTTTACCGTCCTTTGATTTTGAATCATTTGACACATGTGAAGCTTGCTTGATGGGGAAAATGACCAAGACGCCGTTCACGGGTCATCCTGAACGGGCGAGTGAATTGTTGGAAATAATACATAGTGATGTATGTGGTCCAATGAGCACAATCACACGGGGTGGGTATTTCTACTTCGTGACTTTTACTGATGATTTAAGTAGGTATGGATATATCTACTTGATGAAACATAAGTCGGAAACCTTTGAAAAGTTCAAAGAATTTCAGAATGAGGTAGAAAATGATCGTAACAAAAGGATTAAGTTTCTGCGGTTTGATCGCGGAGGCGAATATCTTAGTCATGAGTTTGGCCAACATCTGAGTGACCGTGGAATCGTTTCACAGCTTACGCCTCCCGGAACTCCACAGCGAAACGGAGTGTCGGAACGACGTAACCGAACCTTGTTAGACATGGTAAGGTCGATGATGTCTCTTACAGATCTACCGATATCCTTTTGGGGTCACGCACTACTCACTGCCGCTTATACATTAAACAGAGCACCGTCTAAGTCTGTTGAGACGACGCCATTTGAATTATGGTATGGGAAGAAACCCAATGTGTCGCATCTCAAGGTTTGGGGTTCTGAAGCTTATGTAAAACGTTTACAACCAAGCAAACTCGACCCCAGATCAGACAAATGTTACTTTGTAGGTTATCCCAAAGACACCATTGGGTATTCCTTCTACAACCAGTCCGAGGGCAAAGTGTTTGTCGCAAGAGTTGGACACTTTCTTGAGAAAGAGTTTCTCGCTAAAGAATTAAGTGGGAGGACAGTACAACTTAATGAGATTAGTGAATCTTCGGCAACCGTTGTTATGGCTAAGGAACCGGAAGAAATTCCGCTAATTATCCCTACAACCGAGCCGGAAGTTGTCGCATGTGATGCGGAAACTTCAGACAATGTTGTAACTGAACCGCGCAGATCAGGTAGGGCTATCCAGCCACCTGAGTGGTTTCATAACAAAATCTTCATTCTTGAAGACGATGAACCTGCGCACTACAAGGAAGCGATGGCGGGGCCCAGCTCAAGGGAATGGCACAAGGCCATGAAATCCGAGATGGAATCCATGTACGAAAACCAAGTTTGGAACTTGGAAGAACTTCCGGAAGGCGTAAAGGCCATTGGTTGTAAATGGATTTCAAAAGAAAGACGGACGCGGATGGTAACATTACTATCCACAAAGCTAGACTTGTCGTGAAAGGGTTCACGCAAGTTCCAGGAGTGGACTACGACGAGACTTTCTCGCCCGTAGCTATGCTTAGGTCTGTTCAGATATTACTAGCAATTGCTGCTTATTTCGATTATGAAATATGGCAGATGGACTTCAAAACGGCTTTCCTAAATGGAAACCTCAAAGAGGATGTATACATGATACAGCCAGAAGGTTTTGTCGTTCATAAGGATGCTGGAAAGGTATGCAAGCTTCAGAAAGCCATTTATGGTCTGAAGCAAGCATCAAGGAGCTGGAACATTCGTTTTGATGAAGTGGTCAAACAGTTTGGCTTCATCAGGAATGACGAAGAATCTTGTGTTTACAAGAAGTTTAGTGGGAGCGCAAAAGCATTTCTAATCTTGTATGTGGATGACATATTGTTGATTGGAAATGACGTGAATTTTCTTAGCGAAATAAAAGACTCATTGAAGAAGAGTTTTTCAATGAAAGACTTAGGCGAAGTGGCATATGTATTGGGCATCAGAATCTATAGAGATAGATCAAGACGCCTGATAGCGCTTAGCCAAAGCACGTACGTTGACAAGGTGTTGAAAAGGTTCAACATGGAGAACTCCAAGAAAGGCCTACTCCCCATGTCACCTGGCACAGTGCTTTGCAAGAATTAGTGTCCTCGGACTCTCGATGAGCGAGTACAGATGAATGATGTTCCATATGCTTCGGCAGTTGGTTCTATTATGTATGCCATGTTATGTACAAGACCGGACGTTTCCTATGCGCTAAGTGTTAGCACCCGGTACCAAAGTGATCCAGGATCGGAACACTGGGCCGCAGTCAAGGGTATTCTTAAGTACCTTAGAAGGACCAAGGATTTACTCCTTGTGTACGGAGGTGATGAAGAGCTCATTGTAAGTTGTTACACTGATGCATGCTTCATGACTGACCCAGATGACTTCAAATCTCAATCAGGCTATGTTTTCATATTGAACGGCGGTGTAGTTAATTGGAAAAGTTCCAAACAAAAGACTGTGGCGGATTCTACGACGGAGGTGGAATATGTTGCAACCTAAGAAGCCTCCAAGGAGGCGGTATGGATCAAGCAATTTCTTGAAGACCTTGGTGTGGTTCCAAGTGCTCTGGACCCGGTGGAGATCTATTGTGATAATAGTGGCGCCGTGGCTCAGGCAAGGGAGCCAAGTTTGCACCATAAGACAAGACATATTGAACGCAAATATAAACTCATTCGACATCATGTCGAAGCGGGTTTAGTGAAAGTACGCAAAGTTCACACGGATCTGAATGTGTCAGACCCGATGACAAAGCCTCTACCACGAGCAAAGCATGAGCAGCACCGGATAGCCATTGGTGTTAGGGAAGCCATGTAACTGGATTATGACTCTAGTGCAAGTGGGAGTCTGTAGGAGATATGCCCAAGAGGCAGTAATAACAGTTATTTTGTATCTCCGAGTTTGTAATGAATGTTTATGTTCCATGCTATAACTGCAATGATTCTCGAGTCTACAATATCCACGAGGCTCGGAGGGAAACTCATGTGCACGTGTGGTATAATAAACGGTAAAATGTATTCCTAGTCAGGCCTCTATGACTGGCTAAAATATTGCATGATGATCCTGTTTTCCTGATCATGGGCATAACTATGCCGGCAATTTTGAGGGCACAATGTTAGTAGAACACTTGTGTTGAATCGACCCGAATTGATGTTATGCTATGAGATACATTCGTCACAAGTTAATGGTTAATAACACAGAGATAGTTAATGTTTGCATAATTCCTTAGATCATGAGAGTATCGAGTTCCTTCGTACTTGCTTCGTGAACTTTGGGGTTTGTTAAACGTCATCCGTAACTGGGTGGCTATTACGGCGGCTTACGGGTTCACGGAAAAGTATGACAAGAAACGAGATAGCTGAAGATTGGGATTTGCTCCTCCGAAGATGGAGAGATATCTTTGGGCCCTCTCGGTGTTACGGTATCCATCATCGTCTGGCCAGACACATTGTGATTTGATCACTGGGATGCCGGAACACGGAAACGAGAAAAGAGAACAAAACCGGTAACGAGGTAACTTGCATGGTGGACAAGTTGTTGATCCACGGGGATGCAATAAATCTCACCTCGGGTGTTTGTAATATACCGTGAAGCAACTGGAATAGCACACGGCAACTGGAGGTTCGCTCGAATATTCATTCGTGTGGGTATAGGGGTCAATATGGGTGTCCACGGCTCCGATGTTGATCATTGATCCGAAAGTGTTCCGGGTCATGTCTATACTTCACCGAACCTATAGGGTCACACGCTTAAGGGTCATCTATCTGCTGAATACTAGATAGGGAGTCTGAGAGAAAATCACCGGAAAAGTTTCGGAGACAACGGAAACGTTCCGGAGAGAACACCGGAATAGTTTCGGTGAAACTGAAAAGTTGTTTCAGGGTATTCCATTAAGTCATATTGGTTCCGGCACATGCCTGGAAATTCTTGGAGGGTGCCAGAATTGTTCTGGTAACTTCTGGAATTTTTCCGAAGAGAAAAACAGGAAATGTTCCGGAGCAGCCGGAACTGCAATGGTAGCTTTTCGCTGAAGAAAAACATTGTTCCGGAATTGTTTCAAAATGCGTTCAAAATTGTTTTAGTGGGTACTGGAATTATTCTAGGCACACAAAAAATAATTTGGGATTTAACGGACGCAGAAAAATGTCTTCGTGAATAGTGAATAGTGCTTTATGGATATTTTTTGGAAAGCACCTTTTGGGATATTTCCCAGAAGGCTTCTAGAAGGGCTTGGGGGCCAAGGAAGCCCCTCATGGGGGGGGGGCAAGGGGTGGCCGGCCAAGGGAGGTGGAGCTCCTTGGAGCTCCACATGCCATCCCTTTTTGCTTTATTCTTTTATGTGAAGACATAAAGTGGGGGTACTTTTGGTATTTTTGAATGCCAACTTTACCCCTTGGCTTTCCTATAAATAGAGGTGGAGGGGTGCTCTCCAAACCTCATCCTTGCTCTCATACACATGCCATGCTCGTTTGGCTCTCTCTCTCTCTCTCCCTCCCACGAAATAGTTTCGTAGAGCCAAAAGGTTGTCTGGGTTCCGGCAGGAACTAGTTCTGGACGGCGAAGCCCTGCCGGATAGCTGACACCGTATGTGTGCAACCCCGTAGAGAGGTCGTAGTTTCGATCTTTTGCCTAAGGGGCTGTTCGAGTGTCCTCCCGAAGGGCTGTCCGAGTTTCCGTTCGAGTTTCGAAGGTCCTCCCGAAGGGCTGTCCGTGACATCGTCCGAGGGACTGTCCGACCGCCTCCCGAAGGGCTGTCCGACGAGGGAGTACATCCTTGCGGTTGGGAGGTTGTAAATCCTAGCTGCAGGGATCTGCACCGATGATCTACACCGACTCTTCTTCCGCTGCGCTACGAGTCGGTACGGATCATATCAAACCCTGTATGCAGTCTCCATAGTGATCCTGGGCGTGCTCGTTGTACCGAATTTTTTTGTTTTCTGTCGCGTTCCCCTACAGTGGCATCATGAGCCGTGCTATGCGTAGATGTAGGTTACGATCTAGAATACATGGAGATGTATGGGTATTGCATAATATAATTTTGGAGTAGATGAGATCTATTGCTGAAAATTATTTATGCGGGTAGCAGATGAAATCTGTTACCCGATGTTCTTGTTGCTTCCCTAGAATTTGCGTATTTCTGATCTCGAGACAGCATGGTGGAATTTGACAGAGTTCTGGCAATCCACGATCCTGATTGATCAACGAAGTGCTATCAATTCTTTGGGTTCCGCCATAGTCAAAAGAAAGATGAAATTCGCAGACGAAAGGGCAATGCAGATATGATCTGCACGGGGGTCATGCGTATGACGAAGTTTAGTATGGGGCTCAAGATTTTATTATCTCGTGTTTCATACACCCTGGAATGTTAATCTAGCGACTTGAATAATCATACTTGATGATAAACGTTGGTAGCTGCGGTTTAAGTCAAAACCTTAGAAGCCACGTAAAATAAATTTTTGCATAAACTGTTTAGAGGCGTCTAACTTGGTTTTGCAGGATGTGCATGTGATGTGGTATAACAATGCTCATATTAATTCAATTATGTATGAGATGACTATATGATGTAAATTTATTAACATGACCTGCGTGTCATGATTCGGCATGATGGCAGGAGCCATATGATTGTCACTTTAATGACCTGCGTGTCAACATTAAGTAATGCACTTATTTTATTAGCTATAGAGATAGCAATATTATCTGGTGCATCGACAAGGTGGTGGCAATCTTCGCGAAGTCGAACACCGACGCAAATGCCGAAGACGAAGAAATACTTGACTTCTCCGTCAGAAGGGGCTATACCATATCATGCTATTATGAATTGCCTGAGATGTTTATCCCTTATGATGCACCCTTCTGATTGCGCGGTAGTCGCTTTTTATTAGGGTGATCTCTCACTTAAAAATATCAAGTAGTTAGTGTTCTCCCAAGTGTAGCACCGTCACGGCACCTATCTCTTCGGGGCATCACATAATCTCCATGGGTGCGAATACTGAAAGTGCTTTATGGATATTTTTTGGAAAGCACCTTTTGGGATATTTCCCAAAAGGCTTCTAGAAGGGCTTGGGGGCCAAGGAAGCCCCTCATGGGGGGCCCCCCAAGGGGTGGCCAGCCAAGGGAGGTGGAGCTCCTTGGAGCTCCACATGCCATCCCTTTTTGCTTTATTCTTTTATGTGAAGACATAAAGTGGGGGTACTTTTGGTATTTTTGAATGCCAACTTTACCCCTTGGCTTTCCTATAAATAGAGGTGGAGGGGTGCTCTCCAAACCTCATCCTTGCTCTCATACACATGCCATGCTCGTTTGGCTCTCTCTCTCTCTCTCCCTCCCACGAAATAGTTTCGTAGAGCCAAAAGGTTGTCTGGGTTCCGGCAGGAACTAGTTCTGGACGGCGAAGCCCTGCCGGATAGCTGACACCGTATGTGTGCAACCCCGTAGAGAGGTCGTAGTTTCGATCTTTTGCCTAAGGGGCTGTTCGAGTGTCCTCCCGAAGGGCTGTCCGAGTTTCCGTTCGAGTTTCGAAGGTCCTCCCGAAGGGCTGTCCGTGACATCGTCCGAGGGACTGTCCGACCGCCTCCCGAAGGGCTGTCCGACGAGGGAGTACATCCTTGCGGTTGGGAGGTTGTAAATCCTAGCTGCAGGGATCTGCACCGATGATCTACACCGACTCTTCTTCCGCTGCGCTACGAGTCGGTACGGATCATATCAAACCCTGTATGCAGTTTCCATAGTGATCCTGGGCGTGCTCGCTGTACCGAATTTTTTTGTTTTCTGTCGCGTTCCCCTACAGTGGCATCATGAGCCGTGCTATGCGTAGATGTAGGTTACGATCTAGAATACATGGAGATGTATGGGTATTGCATAATATAATTTTGGAGTAGATGAGATCTATTGCTGAAAATTATTTATGCGGGTAGCAGATGAAATCTGTTACCCGATGTTCTTGTTGCTTCCCTAGAATTTGCGTATTTCTGATCTCGAGACAGCATGGTGGAATTTGACAGAGTTCTGGCAATCCACGATCCTGATTGATCAACGAAGTGCTATCAATTCTTTGGGTTCCGCCATAGTCAAAAGAAAGATGAAATTCGCAGACGAAAGGGCAATGCAGATATGATCTGCACGGGGGTCATGCGTATGACGAAGTTTAGTATGGGGCTCAAGATTTTATTATCTCGTGTTTCATACACCCTGGAATGTTAATCTAGCGACTTGAATAATCATACTTGATGATAAACGTTGGTAGCTGCGGTTTAAGTCAAAACCTTAGAAGCCACGTAAAATAAATTTTTGCATAAACTGTTTAGAGGCGTCTAACTTGGTTTTGCAGGATGTGCATGTGATGTGGTATAGCAATGCTCATATTAATTCAATTATGTATGAGATGACTATATGATGTAAATTTATTAACATGACCTGCGTGTCATGATTCGGCATGATGGCAGGAGCCATATGATTGTCACTTTAATGACCTGCGTGTCAACCTTAAGTAATGCACTTATTTTATTAGCTATAGAGATAGCAATATTATCTGGTGCATCGACAAGGTGGTGGCAATCTTCGCGAAGGTGAACACCGACGCAAATGCCGAAGACGAAGAAATACTTGACTTCTCCGTCAGAAGGGGCTATACCATATCATGCTATTATGAATTGCCTGAGATGTTTATCCCTTATGATGCACCCTTCTGATTGCGCGGTAGTCGCTTTTTATTAGGGTGATCTCTCACTTAAAAATATCAAGTAGTTAGTGTTCTCCCAAGTGTAGCACCGTCACGGCACCTATCTCTTCGGGGCATCACATAATCTCCATGGGTGCGAATACTGAAAGTGCTTTATGGATATTTTTTGGAAAGCACCTTTCGGGATATTTCCCAAAAGGCTTCTAGAAGGGCTTGGGGGCCAAGGAAGCCCCTCATGGGGGCCCCCCCAAGGGGTGGCCAGCCAAGGGAGGTGGAGCTCCTTGGAGCTCCACATGCCATCCCTTTTTGCTTTATTCTTTTATGTGAAGACATAAAGTGGGGGTACTTTTGGTATTTTTGAATGCCAACTTTACCCCTTGGCTTTCCTATAAATAGAGGTGGAGGGGTGCTCTCCAAACCTCATCCTTGCTCTCATACACATGCCATGCTCGTTTGGCTCTCTCTCTCTCCCTCCCACGAAATAGTTTCGTAGAGCCAAAAGGTTGTCTGGGTTCCGGCAGGAACTAGTTCTGGACGGCGAAGCCCTGCCGGATAGCTGACACCGTATGTGTGCAACCCCGTAGAGAGGTCGTAGTTTCGATCTTTTGCCTAAGGGGCTGTTCGAGTGTCCTCCCGAAGGGCTGTCCGAGTTTCCGTTCGAGTTTCGAAGGTCCTCCCGAAGGGCTGTCCGTGACATCGTCCGAGGGACTGTCCGACCGCCTCCCGAAGGGCTGTCCGACGAGGGAGTACATCCTTGCGGTTGGGAGGTTGTAAATCCTAGCTGCAGGGATCTGCACCGATGATCTACACCGACTCTTCTTCCGCTGCGCTACGAGTCGGTACGGATCATATCAAACCCTGTATGCAGTCTCCGTAGTGATCCTGGGCGTGCTCGCTGTACCGAATTTTTTTGTTTTCTGTCGCGTTCCCCTACAGTGGCATCATGAGCCGTGCTATGCGTAGATGTAGGTTACGATCTAGAATACATGGAGATGTATGGGTATTGCATAATATAATTTTGGAGTAGATGAGATCTATTGCTGAAAATTATTTATGCGGGTAGCAGATGAATTCTGTTACCCGATGTTCTTGTTGCTTCCCTAGAATTTGCGTATTTCTGATCTCGAGACAGCATGGTGGAATTTGACAGAGTTCTGGCAATCCGCGATCCTGATTGATCAACGAAGTGCTATCAATTCTTTGGGTTCCGCCATAGTCAAAAGAAAGATGAAATTCGCAGACGAAAGGGCAATGCAGATATGATCTGCACGGGGGTCATGCGTATGACGAAGTTTAGTATGGGGCTCAAGATTTTATTATCTCGTGTTTCATACACCCTGGAATGTTAATCTAACGACTTGAATAATCATACTTGATGATAAACGTTGGTAGCTGCGGTTTAAGTCAAAACCTTAGAAGCCACATAAAATAAATTTTTGCATAAACTGTTTAGAGGCGTCTAACTTGGTTTTGCAGGATGTGCATGTGATGTGGTATAGCAATGCTCATATTAATTCAATTATGTATGAGATGACTATATGATGTAAATTTATTAACATGACCTGCGTGTCATGATTCGGCATGATGGCTGGAGCCATATGATTGTCACTTTAATGACCTGCGTGTCAACCTTAAGTAATGCACTTATTTTATTAGCTATAGAGATAGCAATATTTCTGGTGCATCGACAAGGTGGTGGCAATCTTCGCGAAGGTGAACACCGACGCAAATGCCGAAGACGAAGAAGTACTTGACTTCTCCGTCAGAAGGGGCTATACCATATCATGCTATTATGAATTGCCTGAGATGTTTATCCCTTATGATGCACCCATCTGATTGCGCGGTAGTCGCTTTTTATTAGGGTGATCTCTCACTTAAAAATATCAAGTAGTTAGTGTTCTCCCAAGTGTAGCACCGTCACGGCACCTATCTCTTCGGGGCATCACATAATCTCCATGGGTGCGAATACTGAAAGTGCTTTATGGATATTTTTTGGAAAGCACCTTTTGGGATATTTCCCAAAAGGCTTCTAGAAGGGCTTGGGGGCCAAGGAAGCCCCTCATGGGGGCCCCCCCAAGGGGTGGCCAGCCAAGGGAGGTGGAGCTCCTTGGAGCTCCACATGCCATCCCTTTTTGCTTTATTCTTTTATGTGAAGACATAAAGTGGGGGTACTTTTGGTATTTTTGAATGCCAACTTTACCCCTTGGCTTTCCTATAAATAGAGGTGGAGGGGTGCTCTCCAAACCTCATCCTTGCTCTCATACACATGCCATGCTCGTCTGGCTCTCTCTCTCCCTCCCACGAAATAGTTTTGTAGAGCCGAAAGGCTGTCTGGGTTCCGGCAGGAACTAGTTCTGGACGGCGAAGCCCTGCAGGATAGCTGACGCCGTATGTGTGCAACCCCGTAGAGAGGTCGTAGTTTCGATCTTTTGCCCGAGGGGCTGTTCGAGTATCCTCCCGAAGGGCTGTCCGAGTTTCCGTTCGAGTTTCAAAGGTCCTCCCGAAGGGCTGTCCGTGACATCGTCCGAGGGACTGTCCGATCGCCTCCCGAAGGGCTGTTCGACGAGGGAGTACATCCTTGCGGTTTGGAGGTTGTAAATCCTAGCTGCAGGTATCTGCACCGACGATCTACACCGACTCTTCTTCCGCTGCGCTACGAGTCGGTACGGATCAGATCAAACCCTGTATGCAGTCTCCATAGTGATCCTGGGCGTGCTCGCTGTACCGATTTTTTTTGTTTTCTGTCGCGTTCCCCTACAACGATTAACCCCTCTCGCAAGCATCTGCAACTACGAAAGAAGAATTAAGATAAATCTAACCATAGCATTAAACATATGGATCCAAATCAGCCTCTTACGGAATAGCGCATAAACTAGGGTTTAAGCTTCTGTCACTCTAGCAACCCATCATCTAATTACTACTCCACAATGCATTCCCTTAGGCCCAAAGATAGTGAAGTGTCATGTAGTCGACGTTCACATGACACCACTAAGAGAATCAACAACATACATATCATCAAAATATCGAACGAATGCCAAATTCACATGATTACTTATGACAAGACTTCTCCCATGTCCTCAAGAACAAAAGTAACTACTCACACATCATATTCATGTCCAAGATCAGAGGGGTATTGAATAGCATAATGGATCTGAACATATAATCTTCCACCAAATAAACCAACTAGCATCAACTACAAGATGTAATCAACACTACTAGCAACCCACATGTACCAATCTGAGGTTTTGAGACAAAGATTGAATAGAAGAGATGAATTAGGGTTTGGGATGAGATGGTGCTGATGAAGATGTTGATGAAGATTGGTCCTCCCACGATGAGAGGATCGTTGGTGATGTCGATGGTTTCGATTTCCCCCTCCCGGTGGGAAGTATCCCCGGCGGAATCGCTCCGCCGGAGAGCAAAAGTGCTCCTTCCCAAGTTCCGCCTCGAGACGGCGGTGCTCCGTCCCAAAATTCTTTTCCTTATTTTTTCTAGGGCAAATGGGCTTATATACCAGAAAATGGGCACCGGAGGCTGGCCAGGGGCCTCACGAGCCACCAGGGCGCACCTGGGGGGGGGGGGGGGTGGCGCGCCCTGGTGCCTCGTGGGCACTTGGGTGGCCCCCTCTGGTACTTCTTTCTTCCAATATTTTTTATTTATTACTAAATAAATCTCCGAGAAATTTCAGCTCATTTGGAGATGTGCAAAATAGGTATCTTTGACATAGTTTTTTCAGGTCCAGAATTCCAGCTGCCGGCAATCTCCCTCCTTATGTAAATCTTGCATATTAAGAGAGAAAAAACATTAGAATTGCTCCACAAAGTTTTATATTGATTAAAAACACTATAAATAACAGTAGGAAAACATGATGCAAAATGGACGTATCATAGGGTCGCACGCTTAACGTTCGGTAGTGCTAGGTTAGTATTTTGATGTTAATAACAGAAAGTCCGAAGGTTGTTTGCAGTCCCGGATGGGATCCGGGATAGCACGAGGAGCTCCGGAATAGTCCAGAGGTAAAGATTTATATATGGAAAGTTGTTTTCGGGGTTACGGAAAAAGTTTGGTTTTTTCGGTATTGTACCGGGAAGTCACCGGAAGGTTCCAGAAGGTTTCGAAGGAGTCCGGGAGTCCACGGAAGGTTTCCACCAGCCCCTATTGCATGCATGGGCTGTGGGGGGGTGCCCTGGCCTTATTGGGCCAAGGGGACCAGCCCCACATAGGCCCATGCGCCTGGGGGGGCAAACCCTAGGAGGTGGGGGCGTCTCCACCTGGCTTGGGGCCAAGTTTCCCCCCTTGGCCGCCGCCCCCTCCCTTGGAGGAGGGGCTAGGGCCGGCACCCCCCCTTGCCCCTATATATAGTGGAGGAGAGGGAGGCAACCACACCCTTTCGCCTGGTGCCTCCCTCTCTCCCGTATACTCCTCCATGTTCTGTCAGCGCTTGGCGAAGCCCTGCCGAAGTTCCGCTACTGCCACCACCACCATACCGCCGTGCTGGTTCCGATCTCATCTACCTCCTCTTCCCCGCTTGCTGAATCAAGAAGGAGAGGACGCCATCGAGCTGAATGTGTGCTAATCTCGGAGGTGCCATCCGTTCAGGACTAGATCGGATTGGATCGCGATTGGATCGTGAAGAGTACGACTACATCAACCGCGTTATGACGCTAACGCTTTTGGTCTACAAGGGTATGTAGACACTCTCCCCTCTTGTTGCTTTGCATCTCCTAGATTAGATCTTGGGTGTTTCGTAGGAATTTTTTTGATTTTCATGCAACGTTCCCCATCAGTGGCATCATGAGCTAGGTCTATGCGTAGATGTATTTGCACGAGTAGAACACAAAGAAGTTGTGGGCATTGATGTTAAAATTGCTTACTTCCTTTGTCTTATTTGAATTCGGCGGTATTGTGGGATGAAGCGGCTCGGACCAACCTCACTTGTCCTCGCACAAGAGACCGGTTCCACTGACTGACATGCAACTTGTATTGCATAAAAGTAGCTTTGCGGGTGTCTGTCTCTCTCACTTTAGTTGAATCTGATTTGACAAGGGCGGTCCTTGTAGAAGGTTAAAAGGCAACTTGTATATCACCGTTGTGGCTTTGCATAGGTAAGAACGGTTGTTGCTAGTTGCCCGTAGCAGCCATGTAAAATTTGCAACAACAAAGTAGAGGACGTCTAACTTGTTTTTGCAGGGCATGTTGTGATGTAGTATGGCCAAAACATGATGTGATATATGTTGATGTATGAGATGATCATGTTTTGTAAGAGGTTCACAACTTGCATGTCGATGAGTACGGCAACCGGCAGGAGCCATAGGGTTGTCTTTAATTTATTGTATGACCTGCGTGTCAATCATTAAACGCCATGTAATTGCTTTACTTTATCGCTATGCGTTAGCAATAGTTGTAGAAGTAATAGTTGGCGGAGACAACCACATGACGGCACGATGATGGAGATCATGGTGTCATGCCAGTGACGATGGAGATCATGTCGGTGCTTTGGAGATGGAGATCAAAGCACGAGATGATAATGGCCATATCATGTCACATATTGATTGCATGTGATGTTTATCTTTTTATGCATCTTATTTTGCTTAGGACGACAGTAGCATTATAAGATGATCCCTTCACTTAATTTCAAGATAAAAGTGTTCTCCCTAAGTATGCACCATTGCGAAAGTTCGTCGTTTCGAAGCACCACGTGATGATCGGGTGTGATAGACTCTACGTTCGCATACAACGGGTGTAAGCCAGTTTTACACATGCAGAATACTTGGGTTAAACTTGACGAGCCTAGCATGTACAGACATGGCCTCAGAGCACGGAGGACCGAAAGGTCGAACATGAGTCATATAGTAGATATGATCAACATGAAGATGTTCACCATTGATGACTGCCCATCTCACGTGATGATCGGACATGGGCCAGTTGATTTGGATCATGTAACACTTAGACAACTTGAGGGATGTTGATTTAAGTGGGAGTTCTTTAGTAATTTGATTAACAAAACCAATTATCATGAAATTAGTTTAATTGTCTTTCAAATTAATGTTGTAGATCAATGGCTCGCGTTGTAGCTCCCTTGAAATTTAATGCGTTCCTAGAGAAAGCTAAGTTGAAAGATGATGGAAGCAACTATGCGGACTGGGTTCGTAATTTGAGGATTATCCTCACTGCTGCACAGAAAGTATATGTCCTTGATGCACCGCTCGGTGATGCACCCCCTCAAGATTCGCCTGCAGATGTTATGAACGTCTGGCAGGCACGTTCTGATGACTACTCGAAAGTTCAGTGCGCCATGCTTTACGGCTTAGAACCGGGGCTCCAAAGATGTTTTGAGCACCACAAATCATATGAGATGTTCCAGGAGCTGAAATTGGTATTTCAGGCTCACACCCGGGTCGAGAGGTTCCCGAGGAACCAACTCCGGCCACTGTGCCGCATTGAAGCGGTTGACCGGCCCTTCGCATGGCCTATTCACGACTATTTAAGCCGCGCTCCGGCGCCGTCCACATCGCATCCTCCTCCTCCTCCCCTCCACACCCATCTCCTTCCACATCTCCGACGATGGGCAAGTCCTGGGCGTCAGCGCCGGTGAAAGAACATGTGCTGCTCCCATGTTTGGTTTTGGTAATTGATGACAATCTCTATGGACTAATGGTTGCCTTGAGTTATATTTGAAGGGTTTGTCCATAGGCATTGCTTGAAGACCATTTGTTGGTTTCAAGGTTATTAGAAGAAGAATGTGTGTTGACCAAGGTGCTATTCAAGGATTTATCCAAAGATTGGTCATGTGAGTGTTGAGCCTATTGCAAGCATGTCTTGAAGAAGAAGTTTGTGTGAACATTCATGTTTACCTTCAAGACATCATCCTAATGAAGAGAGTTGGAAAGATTCAAGGTTGATCAAGACTAAATATGAAGAGTGATTCAAGTTGATCAACACACAAAGCGTAGAAGATGTACCGAGTGGGATCAAGTGATCTCACGGTATGGTAAGCATTGTCCATTACGCTTTGTGTACTAACCCATGTTCTATGCGAGAGTTCTATGTGGAATTAGGTATGTTTCCATGGGCTTGCGTCAAGAGGAAGATCTCATTCAACCCATGGAGAATGACATCAAGTGGTGATCGTCATCAAGATTGCAGTGTGCAAGTTCAAGTGGAGCATCACGAAGAGATCACATGCTTGAAGCTTGCCGTCCATTGTGGTGACAATGGACTTGTGAAGATGTGCCGAAGAGTGGCTCACCCATAGTGGAGTATGGGGGAGCAATCTACTAGTCTTCATCGAGCCGGTGCAATCAAGAAAGGTGGTCCAACTTGAGGAGGTCAAGATCGTCATCATCTAGCTCAAGTGGACTATGCGCAAGGCAAAGGTTTGCCCTTGATAGGTTTTCTATTTTACCGGTCTCATGGTAGTAGTTGGGAGACCGGGTTATAGGATCGATAGCCGTACTATCAAGGGGGGCTCTCAAGTGAGTAGCTTTATCGTATCTTCGTAGAGAGCTCAAACCATTGCATCCTTGCATCATCTTTCTTGGTTCGTGTTTGGTGTTTCTCTTTGTGAGTTTTTGAGCTTATGGTCATCTTCATGACAAGCTCGAGTTCATCGAAAACGGAGTTCATACATGCATCTTCTATGATGTTTTCGATGTTGGAGTTTATGCCGGTTCTTCATTCATAGAGGTTTCTCATCTCTATAGAGGTTCTTCTATGCTGTTGGATAGTGTTTGTCGTCATCTATCCAACAAGCTTGAGTTTGCTCAATTCGGAGCTCATTTGCAGAAATTATGGCAGTTCTGGTTTTATTTGTTTCCTCTATTTTCTGTGGATTTTCTGTGGCATGCAAGCGGTAGTACCGCTGGTGCCCACGGTAGTACCGCTGGGTACTTCCGTGGCACTGCCGCTTGGGGTTTCCCCGAGCGTGCAACTCTCTGTTGCCAGTTTGCCACTCACGGTAGTTGCACGGTAGTAGCACGGTAGTACCGCCAGAGCGGTACTACCGCCCTTACTACCGCCGCCACTACCGCTTGCGGGGTTTTCCTCAGTGCACGCTTCTGTTTCCTTTTTCCCTTTAGCGGTAGTAGAGCAGTACTAGGACGGTAGTACCGCTTCGCACGGTACTGCCGCCCTGGCTGCCTCTACTACTGCTGCCTCTCCTGGTCTAAACCCCCTAAGCGGTAGTACCGCCAGGGGCAGCGGTAGTACCGCTCCGGCGGTACTACCGTGATACACTTAGTGTGTTTCAGGCCAGTGTTTGGTTGTACCGCCTAAGCGGTAGTACCGCTCCGAGGAGCGGTAGTACCGCTTGGCTGCGGGCAGAGGGCAGATAACGGTTGGATTTTTCCCCACCTATAAAAGGGGGTCTTCTTCCCCATTGGACCTTAATCCTTCTAGCTCGTGTTCTTCCCCCATTGTTGACCTTCTTCGAGCTTGCTATCTCTCAATCCCTCCAATGATTCTTGCTAGTTCTTGAGGGAAAAGAGAGAGGAGATCTAGATCTACGTTTCCACCAATCACTTTCTCCTCTATGTGAGGGGAACCCCTTGGATCTAGATCTTGGAGTTCTTGGTGTTCTCCTTCTTGTTCTTCCTCTCATATTCCTCCATAGCTTTCGTTGCTTTGGTGGGATTTGAGAGTGAGGGACTTGAGCACTTCATGTGTTCTTGCCATTGCATTAGTTGCATCGGTTTGAGTTCTCCACGGTGATACGTGGAAGTTAGTAGTTGAGAAGCTTATTACTCTTGGGTGTTTGAGCACCCTAGAGCTTGTTCCTCTTGGGTGCTTTAGCGCCCTAGACGGTTGGTGGTGCCTCAGAGCTCAATCATTGTGGTGCAAAGCTCCGGGCAAGCATCGGGGTCTCCAATTAGGTTGTGGAGATCGCCCCGAGCAATTTGACGGGTACCGGTGACCGCCCCCAAGGGTTGCCAAAGTGTACGGGTTCGGTGACCGCCCTCAAGGGTTGCCATTTGTACGGGTTCGGTGACCGCCCTCAAGGGTCCCTTAGTGGAATCACGGCACCTTGCATTGTGCGAGGGCGTGAGGAGAATACGGTGGCCCTAGTGGCATTGTTGGGGAGCATTGTGCCTCCACACCGCTCTAACGGAGATTAGCATCCGCAAGGGTGTGAACTTCGGGATACATCGTCGTCTCCGCGTGCCTCGGTTATCTCTTACCCGAGCCCTTTACTTATGCACTTTACTTTGTGATAGCCATATTGTTTCTAGTTATATATCTTGCTATCACTTAGTTGTTTATCTTGCTTAGCATAAGTTGTTGGTGCACATAGGTGAGCCTAGTCGATTTAGGTTTTGTGCTTGACAAATTAAATGCTAGTTTTATTCCGCATTTGTTCAAGCCTAAACCGTAATTATTTTAAAGCGCCTATTCACCCCCCCTCTAGGCGACATCCACGATCTTTCAGCCGGCAGACGGTTCCGGGGCGGGATCTGGCAGATCGTGGCGACGCTTCCCTCGAACTCTGGGGCCGTCGTCCTCATTGGCTGGCGGCGACTCGACGCGGGTGGAGATTGTCATCTCCTTCGACGACGAGGAGGACCAGCAACCGCCGCCGCAGTCCACGCCGGCGGTGCCGGGCCAGGTCTACACCGGCATCGACGCAGAGTTCGAGGAGCAGATGGAGCTGATGCTCCGTCGCTCAGTCGTCCACACCAACGGCCTGGCTCTACCACCGGGGGCGCTCCTTCCCGTGAAGCCGAAGCCGGCATCCCCTCCGCGCTCTCCGCCGCCGCGCAGCCGCGGCATTCAAAACAGACGCCGCATGAAGGAAGAGCGGCTCTCGCCGTCGCCCCGGTGTGTCGTGAAGGAGGAGCGCCGCTCGCTGCCGCGCCGGCGCTTCGTCAAGGAGCAGCGCCGCTCACCGCCGCCCCTGCCGAAGGCGCGCGGTCGCATTCTGCACTACCTCGGTAGCGGCGGCTCCTCGTCGTCGTCCCGGAGCGCCATGATGGCGCAGGAGTATGCCGACCGGGAGCAGCTCCGGCGGGACACGTACAACGCCATGCGCCGATCCAAGTTCGCGGACTCGGGCGTCCCGCCGCCATATATCGCGGCGGACCCGGACCTGGCGTACGCCTGGGCCCTGGACCGCTCGACGGGGAGATGGCTAGGTACGGCGAGGAATGGTCCTTGCCGACCCCGACGCCGCCTCCTCCAACGACCGTCGCCCTCTCCCCAGCCCACGTCCTCGGTGGTCGCGGCCGCACTGCGCACAGTGCAGGAGGAGGCGGAGAGGATCATCCGTGAGCGTCAAGCGGCCGCCGGGAAGCCCTGCCGTGACGCCACCACCTTCCGCCGCCCCAAGCCCGACGACGACGACTCTGACGCCGGGTCAGGCCATGATGACGGAGGAGGAGCCGCCGGCCATCCCGGCATGGCCTATGAGGTCACCATGAAGTTGTGACGCCCCCGACTTAATCGTGCGCTAATCATACACGCAAATGCACACGATCAAGCCTAGGGACTCACTTGAAGATATCACAACACAACTGTAAACACACAAAAATAATACAAGCTTTATATTACAAGCCAGGGGCCTCGAGGGCTCGAATACAGAAGCTTGAGTCTTACAAGCATTAGCAGAAGCATTAGATATCTGAGTATAGATATAAAAGTTAAACATATAAGCCTTAAGAAGGCGAGGCAAAACAACGACAACGATCGAAAAGGCGCAGGCCTCCTGCCTGGGAGCCTCCTAACTACTCCTGGTCGTCGGCGGTCTCCACGTAGTAGTACGCTCCGCCGGTGGGGTTGTAGTAGTCGTCGACTGAGGCAGCTGGCTCCGGGGCTCCGTCATCTAGTCGCAGCAATCGGGTATGGGGGAAAAAGGGGAGCAAAGCAACCATGAGTACTCATCCAAAGTACTCGCAAGACTTACATCAGAACTATGCTAAGTATGCATCAGTATCAAAGAAGGGCTGTTGTCGGGGGGATGACCCCCGGGTAGGCAAGCGAACTCGGAGCCCCTTTTCAAAAATATCGGGGCAGCCCGTGCCCCACCCCGCCGGCTGGCCATACGGCCGGCTTCCCAGCGTGAGCCAGCTAGGCCCAGCCCCGGGCCGGGTCCGGCTATCCGATAACTGGCTGACGATGGGTCAGCAGGCGTCCCATCGCTCCCCGTGACAAGACGGCCCCCCACGACGGGAGAACATGGCTACAGTGCAAACCGTCTTGGGAAGGCGCGCCGGCAAAGATGCCAGCCCTGCTGACCGGGACGGCCGGCGTCATCACCAGCGCGCCACTACAGCCCCCCACGGCGGGAGAGCGTGGCTATAGTGCAATCCGTCTCGGGAAGGCGCGGTGCCAGAGCCGCCCACCCCGCTGACCGGGACGACCGGCGTCAGCACCAGCGCGCCACTGCATCCCCCATGGTGTCGTCCCCTCCGTGACGCTCGAGGCGACGGGCCACAATGCCGAGCAGCCGGCGGGCCCCGCAGCCAGCGGGACCCAGCAGCCGGCGGGCCCGCAGCCGGCTCCAGATGCCGATGTCCGGGTCCCGGCGTGTGTATCTTACTCATGTAACCCTGGGGGGGTCGGGCTATAAGACCCCCCAGGAGGCCTCCATGCAGGGGGTCGGATCCAGTAGCAGCACACACATTCGTAGGAGAGGCTGAACGGAGAACCAGCTCCTTCTTCCTCCTCCGCCCAAACAGCTCCAGGAGCACCATTGTAACCATCGTGGCCTCCGAGCCTATCAACCCATTCGGCAGGACTAGGGGTGTTACCTCCCCGGAGGGCCCTGGACCTGGGTACGCCTTGTGTCTCCCGCACGCGTGTGCCAACCTCACTTCCGGAACCCACCAGCGTCCTCACGCAGCCCCCCACTTTTAGCCATCTCATGGCATCTGCCGTGATTTCACCACAACAGTTGGCGCCCACCGTGGGGCTGCTCGCGGCGTCGGCCGGAGCCAAGTTCTGGACGAGGCCCTTCACCAGCTCCGGCGAGCACATCACGCACGGCTTGGTCCGCACGCCTCGCGCGGCCAACCTGGCTGGCTGCGACGCAGCGCCTGGCGCGGGCGCCGCCTGCCCCGTAGGCTGCCTCGTCGTCCCGTTCGGCGCGCTGCGCCTCTTCGTTGCGCTCATCCCCGACGAGTACCCCAGCGAGGTACACAGCTTCGCCGACTCGCCAGTCCCCGTTGGCTGCGCTATCTCCAACGACATCGCGGACCTCTGCGCCCGCGCGGAGGTGCTGACCATCGGCGCCAGCTCCGGCTCCTCACGCGGCAAGGAGAAGGCCGCCGCGGCTGCGGCCCCGCCTCGCTGGGTCGACCCGCTCCGCGAGACGATCCGTAGCCTGCAAGCCCCCATCACGCCCGATGCCGACACGGCGGCAGCAGCGGCTCAGCTCAACGAGGACCGTGAGCATCTGCTGGTCGAGGCCGCGACGCTCGCGGCGACGCGGCGTCGGCTGGAGTCCGCCCAGCGAGAGTATGACAGCGTCCATGGTTTCACGCCGGCCGCTGCTGAGCCCAGCCGGGTCGCGGAAGTGCGGATCCAGGGGGGTGCAATCGGCCGTGCGCTAGGCGCAGGCCGGCCTGTCTACGACACCCCCGTCAAAAACATGCGTGCGGCGCAGGCGGCCATGGCGGATCTCGAGTTCCTGGAGGGCGAGGAGCTGCTGCAGCAGCAGCAGCGCATCCGCGACCTCATCACCGCGGTGAACGAGCAGCAGAGGCGTTTCGACCCGGCCCAGCCATCCGCCTCTGCTTCGGGGAACACCGCGAACCCGGAGAGGGCCCTTCGGGATACGCAGCAGGCGTCTTCCCCTGCCGGCTCGACGAGTCGCGGCTCTGGCCAGCGCTGGGCAAGCCGGAGCCGGCACAACCGCATCGGAGCGGCTGGCAACGGCGTTGCCAACGAGACTGCCGGTGACAGCCGGGTCCAGCTGCTGAAACTTCCTCCCCCGCCGCCTCGGCGACCCCGGCCGGCTTCCGCCGGCGCGGTGCCACGCGGCCCCGTCGCGAGCCGGCTGGGCCCCCACGAGCCCTACGACGAAACCGACGCCCACCACCTCATCGACCGGCTGGCGCGGTCCACGCTTCTCGAGGAGGAAAGCTCCGTTGGCCCCGCGTGTTTCGGACCCCGCATCCGCGAAGAGCCCTTCCCCAAAGGGTTCACGCTGGCCTGCGACACCCCCAAGTACAGCGGCATCACCAAGCCGGAAGACTGGCTAACCGACTACACCACGGTTGTCGGCATCGCCGGCGGCAACCGACGCGTGGCGGTCCGCTACGTCCCCCTCATGCTGCTCGGCTCGGCCCGGACATGGCTTAACAGCCTGAGGGCCGGCAGCGTCAATTCCTGGCTGGACTTCGAGGATGCATTCGTGCGCAACTTCACCAGCACGTACAAGCGTCCGGGTCGGCCTCGCCAGCTCTCCATGTGTGTCCAGGGCCCTAGCGAGCCTCTCCACGACTTCCTCACGCGGTGGACCGAACTGCGCAACTCCTGCGAAGGCGTCCACGAAGTGCAAGCTGTCCAGTACTTCATCGACGGGTGCCGAGACGGCACCTTGCTCAAGCACCGGCTCATGTGCGACGAGCCGGACACCCTGGCGGAGCTCATGGCGGTGGCGGACAAGTATGCCACGGCCGACTCCGCGATGCGCGTGAAGGTCACGGTCGACGTGGACGGCAAGCCGGTCCCGGTCCAGCCGGCCTCCCCGAAACCGGCTGGCGAAACCAACCAGCGCCGGCAAGACAACAACAACAACAACAACAACAAGTGGAAGGCCGAGCAGCCGGCTCCTCGTTACAACAACCAGCAAGTAGCCGCCGTGGCAGAGGAGCAGCCGGCCGAGCAAGACGGCCTGGCAGCCCAAGTTCTCCTTTGAGCAGATGTTGGACGCCCCATGCAAGCACCACAGCGGAGCGAAGCCTTCCACGCACACGCTCCGGAACTGCAGTATCACCCAGCGCCTGATGCATGGCGATTTCCCACCACCACCCCCCGGTCCAGACCCGCAGCTCCCGCCGCCTCCCCCGCCGCCTCCGGCAGACGGCGCCCTCGCCAACAACCCCTGCCCTCAGCAGGACGCGGCCTACGTCGTCTTCACCAGCAAAGACGACGACAAGCACAGCAAGCGCAAGTACCAGCACGAGGTAAACGCCGTCGTCCCCCGGTCCCCTAGTACATGCACTGGTCCGACGGTCCCGTCAATTGGATCCGGGAGGACCACCCGGCCGTGATGCCCACGCTGGGTGGCTACGCGCTCATCCTCAACCCCACCTTCGTCGCTGAGAAGCGCACCTGCCACTTTTCGCGGGTGCTGATCGATGGCGGCAGCAGCATTAACATCCTCTACCGAGACACCATGGTCAAGCTCAGCATCGAGGAAGGCCAGCTGCAGCCCACCCAGACGGTGTTCCACAGCATCGTGCCAGGCGCCTCGTGCTCCCCCATCGGCCGGGTGCGGCTGGACATGCTGTTCGGCACCACCGCCCATTTCCGCCGAGAGCCGATCTGGTTCAAAGTGGTCAACCTCGCCAGCCCCTACCACGTGCTTTTTGGCCGACCTGCCATGGCCAAGTTCATGGTGGTCCCCCACTACGCCTACCTCAAGATGAAGCTGCCAGGTCCCAAGGGCATCATCACCATCACCGACGACTACAAGAAGTCCCTGGAGTGCGCCAAAACCGGCTCTAAGCTGGCCGAGTCGCTGGTCATCGCCGAGGAGAGGCGCCAGCTCGACCGTCTTGTCGCGCTAGCTGGTGAGCAGACGGTCATGCCGGCTCAGCTCAAGCAGCCGGCCGATGAGGGGTCCTTCAAGCCGGCCGAGGGCACAAGGAAGGTATCGCTCGACCCGTCCAACCCCAACTCCAGCTAGTACGTCGTCGTGGGCTCCGGCCTCGACAACAAATAGGAAGGCGAGCTCGTCGACTTCCTCCGTGAGAATCCGGATATCTTCGCATGGTCCCCTAAAGACATGCCGGGTGTTCCGAGGAAGTACGTCGAGCACAAACTCCATGTCCGGCCGGATGCCAAGCCGGTCCGGCAGCCGCTACGCCGCTTCTCCGAGGAGAAGCGAAGAACCATTGGCGAAGAGATCGCCCGGCTGCTCAAAGCCGGGTTCATCATGGAAGTGTTCCACCCCGAGTGGCTGGCCAACCCGGTCCTCGTCCTGAAGAAGAACGGCACTTGGCGCATGTGTATCGACTACACCAGCCTGAACAAGGCCTGCCCCATGGACCCGTTTGCCCTACCCCGGATTGACCAAGTCATCGACTCCACAGCCGGCTACGAGCTCCTGTCCTTATTGGACGCTTACTCCGGCTACCACCAGATCAAGCTGGACCCGGCGGATGCCCTCAAGACGTCCTTCATCACCCCCTTCGGGGCGTATTGCTACATCACCATGTCGTTCGGCTTGAAGAACGCCGGCACCACCTTCCAGCGCTGCATGCAAAAATGCCTCCTGCCTCAGATCGGCCGGAACGTGCACGTCTACGTCGACGACATCGTGGTGAAGACCAAGCAGCACCTCACCCTCCTCGAGGATCTCAGGGAGACGTTTGCCAACCTGCGCCAGTTCCAGATCAAGCTCAACCCGGAGAAATGCGTCTTCGGCGTGCAGGCCGGCCAAGTCCTTGGTTTCCTCGTCTCGGAACGCGGCATTGAGGCCAATTCGGAGAAGATCAAGGCGATCGACCGCATGCGCAAGCCGGCTCGGCTGCGCGATGTCCAGAAGTTCACCGGCTGCTTGGCCACTCTCAGCCGGTTCGTCAGCCGACTGGGAGAGAGGGCCCTTCCCCTATATCAGCTGATGAAGAAGACGACGCCGTTCGAGTGGACCGACTAGGCGGACGAAGCTTTCCGCGACCTCAAGCGCATGCTCTCCACCACACCCGTCTTGGCCGCGCCGGCGGAAAAGGAGCCGCTCCTGATGTACATCGCGGCAACCACCCGCGTGGTCAGCGTGGTGCTGGTGGTAGAGCACCCCGAGGAAGGCAAGGCACAGCCGGTCCAGTGCCCCGTGTACAACCTCAACGAGGTCCTCTCCACCTCCAAGCAAAACTACCCCCACTACCACAGCAAGAAGATCAAGCCCCTCGCTTTCCGCGAAGGCGACCTTGTGCTCCGGCTGATCCAGCGAACAGCCAGCCAGCACAAGCTATCCTCCCCATGGGAGGGCCCCTTCATCATCAGCAAGGCCTTGCGCAACAACGCGTACTACCTCATCGACGCGCAAAAGCAAAGCAAGCGCAAGAGAGACGCCTCCGACGAAAAGACGGAACGCCCCTGGAACGCGGAGCTCCTCCGTCCGTTTTACAGTTGAACCATGTATGTATGTATCACTACCCCTTTTGGAAGTTAATGAAAGCAGGAGGTCCCCCGAACGACACTCGGGGGCTACCTTTTCATCTCTATCGAGTTCTTGCGCACTTTACCGCATTCGCCTCCCTCCTGCCGGGTCGGCACGGCCGGCTCGGGGGCTCGGGGGCTCGCCGGCTAGCCCGCGCCGCGTTCTCCTCAACCCGGTCAGTAACGTGCGCACCGCCAAAGCCCTCTCTCTGCCCTAAGCCACAGACCGGCTCCCGGCTGTTCAAGGTTGGCAAGAGCCAAAGGCTGCAAGCATCCTCACGCGAAAAACGGCTAAGTACGAACGACCGGCTCGGCCAACACGGCTCTTCTCACTTTACGCTCCGCCGCTCGGACCGGCTGCAGCCAGCCGGCCCAGTGGGTGTTTCGCTTGCGCTCAAATCCTAAGGCCTAAGTACTAATCGCTCTCTTCCGAGTCCGGCTCCCCGTCCCAGCTACAGACCGGATCTCGGCTGTCCGGCTGGTGGGAAGGAGGACGAAAGGGGAGGCGAACAGGAAAACAGCTAAGGGAAAAGAACAAAAGCGAAACCACCAGACGGCAGGCGCAAGCATACAAGAGACAAACATGCATTTATATATATATAGCAAGGCCCGCGACCAGTAGTTCATTACATTACACTCACACCCCCAGTGGGTGGACCTGCCAGCTAACAAAAAAAGTTTCAAGTTTGAAAGAAAGAAAGACAGGAAAAATAAAAGCCCTAAGCTGCGGCCTCGTCGGCATCACTCGGCGCCGGGTTCTCCGTAGTGGCGGTGTCGTCCAACTCGCCGGCGTTGTCGTCCGCGTCGCCGCCCGTCTCGGCCGAGCTGCCCTTCAGGTCCTCGAGCTCCAAGCCGAAGTCATTGGCGGGAAGCTCCGCGCCGTCCGGCGCCCGCTCCGGCACGAACTCCCCGTACGGGGCGAACGACGCAATGTCGCTAGCCCGCACGGCGATCGACGTCGCCCGCTCCGCCAAGTCCGCCTCCATCCAAGCCCTCCGGGCGCGCAGCTGGTCCAAGCGGATGGTCGGGTACCAAGACAGCAAGACCCCAAGCGCCATGTTCGCGCCGGCTCGAGCCGCGGAGGCCCTCCACGCGTTGAGTCGCGCCGCGCCGGCCTCCAGCCAACGCGCCAGCCGGCTCACGCTGCTCGGCGCCACCGCACCCGGCCAGAGGGCAGCCACCATCGACAAACCGGCTTCGAAAAGCCGGTTCATCTGGAGCTCCACCGCCTCCAAGCGAGCCTTGGTGGCCACGGTGATCTCCGCCACCGACCATGCGGCGTACTCCTCGACGGCGGCCCCCGCCGCCATCTGCTCCTGCCGGTGGGCGTTCACCGCCGCCTCGGCCGACCCTTGGGTCTCGGGGAAGAACCCTGGAAGAAGAGGGGAAGAAGATTGACCAAGATGCCAAAGGGCGGAAAACAGAAAGAAGCAAAGGACACAAGCGAAAACGCTTACGCGTGAGGAGCTCGTCGATGTAGAGCGCGTCCTGCAGCGCCTCCCGCTCCCTCGCCGCCAGCGCATCGGCGCTGCGGTCGCGGTCCGCCTTGAGCTGGGCGACCTCCTCGGCGGCCTTTTTTGCCGTCTCTTCCTGCCGCGCCGCCACTTGACGGCGCTCCTCGGCGAGCCGGCCCAGCTCGGCCTTGTGGGTGGCGGCGGCCTCGTCCCTCTCCCGGACTGCTCGGGCCGCCTCCTCCCGCAACCGGTCGCGCTCCGCGGCCGCCTGGTCACGGAGCTGGCCTGCTTCCGCCAGCCGAAGCCGGAGCCCCTCCATCTCCGTCGGGTCAACGGCGGCGGCTGCGCATCCGGATCCGAATTCAGATAAGAAGCCGGACGAGAAAGCAAAACAAGAAGCAAAGAAGATCCGACCGGCTGCTGCGCAACCGGCCCGGATCTCGGGGGCTACACCCAGTGGGAGTGCTGGCGCACCCCCACTGGAAGAGCGCAAGAGAGAAGCTCGATAAAATACCTCTGGCCTGGCGAAGCTCCCCCTCCTTAGCCGCCAGTTGATCCCTGACCGCGCGGTACCGGCCCAGGAGGCGGTTGTACGCCGCCACCCGCTGGTCGTAGATGGACTGCAAAGAAGAAAAAGTCAGCACACGGACGCCTGAGAAGGCCCGACCCGCCTGCTGCGCAGCCGGCCCGGGCCTCGGGGGCTACACCCAGTGGGTGCGCTGACGCGCCCCCACTGGAAAGCGACCAAGCCAGTCAAGAAGAGCAAAGAGAAAGCAAAAGGCAAGAAAGCATCAAGGGCAGGAGAACTCACCGCGAAAGTCTGCTCTAGCTGTCGCAGCCGGCCGCTCTCCGCCTGGGCGAAGCTCTGCCACTGGCTGTGGTGGTTGGCGATCTGCAGCCGCAGAGAATCCATCGCCGCGTCCAGCACGCTCCGGGGGGGCGCCGCTCGTCACCTTGCTGGAGCTCGCCGCCCAGGTCCGCTGCGGCTGAACCGCGGACCCAGCGCTGGTCCCGCTACCGGCCGGCCTCAGCTCAAGGCTGCGCCCCGCGGCCCGCGACTCCGCCGTCACCAGGGCGCGAGAGCTCTCTGGCGCGGTCTCCATCCTTGGCGGCGGCGTTCCTCCTCTGCCCGGCGCGGTCTCCGGCTCGCGGTCCCCTCCGCCTCCGGCCCCATCAGCCGGGTCGGCAGCCGGCGGCACCTCCTGGTCGGCCGTCGGGTCGGCCTCCGGCTCGTGGTCGCCGGATTCGCCGCGACCGGCTGCTTCCTCGGCGGCCGCGCGGGCATCCGCCTCCGCCCGGCGGGCCGCGTCGTGCACCGTTTTGGAGCGATGCTCCGCAACCGGCGACGGCGCCGTCCACTCCGGCCACGCAGCTTCCTCCGCGACCTGTCGTTGTCTCGTCACTACCTCGGCCACGGCAACGCTCCACGCCTTGGCCGACGCCTCGGCCATCTCCCTCTCGGCCTCGGCCCGGGCCCTCCAGGCGTCCCGCTGGGCGTCCTCCAAGGCGGAGCCGGCTTGGCGGGCCGCGAGCACCTCCTCGGTGGTCTCCGCCGCCTCGCGCTCCACCACGCCGCTCCGGCCCCGCCGCCGGTCGGCCTCCTCCGCGGCTGCCGCTGCCGCGGCTGCCTCCGCCAGCTCGAGCGCGCTCCTGGACGGCGCGCGAGAGAGATGAAGAAGAAGAAAAGAAAAGAGAGAACAACAACAACAGCGGCGAATAAGGCAACGATTCAACCGCGAGAGAAACTTACCCTATGACCACGGGAACCGCTCGCGTCGGACCCGCCGGCGGCGCCATCCAGCGCGCCTTCTTGGCGGACCTCTTCAGGGCGCCCGTCTGTGCCGCGACGGGGCGTTTCACAGCCGGCCGCGCCTCGACCGGCTGCTTCCCGTGCGGCCGGCTTGGGCCCGCCGGCTCCCCGGTCGCCCTCTTCTACTGCCCTCTGGGGGCGGCCCCGTCGCCCGCCTCCACGCCCTGAGGAGCTGCACCGCCCGTCCCATCCTCGTCATCTTCGTCGTCATCCGGCCACTCGCACAAAACATCCGGAATCAGAGACTTACCGGCTTGAGTGGAGCCGCCGGCTTCCGCGCCCGCGGGGCGCTCCTCGCCGCCTTCGGCTCCCGCGTCGCCGGCCTCCTCGTCCTTCGGGTCCGATTCGTCCCGGTCTGACTGCAGAACCATGGGACTCGGGCCGTCATGCACCAGCTGGCTCGGGAAGCGCTGCATCCGGTCCAGGGAGCATGAGGAGGGCGGACGCGGCGAAGAACAAAGACCAGAGACCTACCACTGCGCCGGGGCATCACGGCTGTACGGCTCCTTGCCGAACCGCCACTCCTTCACCTTGATCCCGGCGGCGGAGATGTCGTTGACGCGCACGGCGATCTCCTCCGCCGTCAGCTCCTTCGTCGATAGCCGGCAGGGGTCGCGCCGGCCGCTCATATCGCAGATCCGGTGTGGCCGCCTCTGCAGTGCAGCACCCGGCGACCGATGAAGGCGGCGATGAGGTCCACGGCGGTGAGCCCCTCACGGTCCGTCATCTTCTTGATCCGGCGGCAGATCCCCAAGATCTCCGCGGACGGGCTCTTCGGGTTGTGCCCCCAGTTCAGCTTCTTGGCCGGGGGCACATCGACGAAGGGAGGGAGGTTGATGCGGTCGTGGGCCGGGTCCGTGTTCTTCACATAGAAGAAGGACTTCTGCCACTTTTTGGCGGAGTCCTCGAGCGGCAGCTTCGGGAAGGGGCCCGCCGTCCAGGTAACCGGCACGGCCGCCCCGCACTCGGACATGATGCCGGCTGCTGCTCCTTGCTGCTTGTGGTAGAACATCCGGCACCACAGCTCCACGTACGGGAGGATGCCGACGTAGCCCTCACACAGCGTTGCGAAGCCGGTGAGCTGCAGGATGGCGTTCGGCCCCAGATGGTGTGGCTGGAGACCGAAGTAGGTGAGGAAACGCCTGAAGAAGACGCTCGCTGGAAGCCCGAGCCCGCGGAGGAAGTGGGTGTAGAACACCACCACTTCGCCACTCCGCGGCTCCGACGCCATCTCCTCACCGGGCGCGCGCGCCTCCACCTCCGCCGCCGCCGGCAGCCGCCGCGTGCCGTGAAGATAGGCGATATCATCGTCGGTGATCACCGACCCCTCCCATGAGCCTTTCGCCGGCGCCATTGGCGAAAGCAGGAGAAGCGCGGTCGGGGAAGGAAAAAGGCAGCGGCGATGGAGCGAGGAGAGAACGGCCGCGCGAGAGTCGCAGTGCGGTGCGGTGGCGTGCCTAGCGGGCGACGGCGCGCAGGCGACGGCATACGGCAGCGGTGTGAGCGAGAAGGAAGATGGGGAGGCAGAGGCGAAGCAACGGGCGGGGGCAGAGGAGCGAATGCCTCGGCCTCTCCCCCTCCCTTCCCATTTAAAGACCCCACTCCCCCGCGATACACGGGCGCGTTAAGTCACGCCTTAACTGCCCCGAGAACTCCAACGGGCGCACGCGGCCGCAGTAAATCCCGCGCGCGGGCCGAGGCCGTGACCCAGTGGGACCCAGCCCACCGCGACGTCTCGTCGCGCGCGTGGCCTGGCAGGCCTCTTCAGCCGCTGGGCTGCACGTGGCGAGATTTCATCTGGCGACCGGTGCGCTCCCCCGTATCGGTAGGGCCAGCCGGCCGAGCCGTTCGGACTCCGGCGAAACCAAGTACCTCGACCCAGCTCCCGGAAGCCGGCGAACGGCGGCCTCAAGCCGGCACTACCTCGCCACGCAACCGCGCTCCTTCGGGAGGGGGGGGGGGATAAGCTGCAAAGCCTCCCCTGCTTGGGGCCGGGCGAGCCTTTACAGCTTCAGGGACTACTGTCGGGGGGATGACCCACGGGTAGGCAAGTGAACCCGGAGCCCCTTTTCAAAAATATCGGGGCAGCCCGTGCCCCACCCCGCCGGCTGGCCATACGGCCGGCTTCCCAGCGTGAGCCGGCTAGGCCCAGGCCCGGGCCGGGTCCGGCTATCCGATAACCGGCTGACGATGGGTCAGCAGGCGTCCCATCGCTCCCCGTGACAAGACGGCCCCCACGACGGGAGAACATGGCTACAGTGCAAACCGTCTCGGGAAGGCGCGCCGGCAAAGCTGCCAGCCCTGCTGACCGGGACGGCCGGCGTCAGCACCAGCGCGCCACTGCAGCCCCCCACGGCGGGAGAGCGTGGCTACAGTGCAATCCGTCTCGGGAAGGCGCGGTGGCAGAGCCGCCCACCCCGCTGACCGGGACGACCGGCGTCAGCACCAGCGCGCCACTGCAGCCCCCCACGGCGCCGTTCCCTCCGTGACGCTCGAGGCGACGGGCCACAGTGCCGAGCAACCGGCGGGCCCCGCAGCCGGTAGGACCCAGCAGCCGGCGGGCCCGCAGCCGGCTCCAGAAGACGACGTCTAGGTCCCGGCGTGTGTATCTTACTCATGTAACCCTGGGGGGGTCGGGCTATAAGACCCCCCAGGAGGCCTCCATGCAGGGGGGTCGGATCCAGTAGCAGCACACAATCGTAGGAGAGGCTGAACGGAGAACCAGCTCCTTCTTCCTCCTCCTCCCAAACAGCTCCAGGAGCACCATTGTAACCATCGTGGCCTCCGAGCCTATCAACCCATTCGGCAGGACTAGGGGTGTCACCTCCCCGGAGGGCCCGGAACCTGGGTACGCCTTGTGTGTCCCGCACACGTGTGCCAACCTCGCTTCCGGAACCCACCAGCGTCCTCACGCAGCCCCCACTTTTAGCCATCTCATGGCATCTGCCATGATTTCACCACGACAGCTGTATCAGTGGACTGGACTCCAGAAATGCCAGAATAGAGAGAAAGGCCTAGCCTATCGAAGACTAGCATCTTCAGCGTCTTGCAGCATTAGAAGAGTGCAGATTAGTATCATAACATTTAGTAACAAGCATGTAGCATCAAAGCCTAGAGATCCTTCCTCGACTCCCTGCGAGAAAGCAATCCCGGAGCTTCCAATTTAAGTAACATGTAACCAGTTCCAGTTGTAGTGGATCAGGATACTTTACTGAGCGTCCGGTTACCGTGGACACGCTTATTCGAATAGATATATCTTCCCTGCAGGGGTGCACTACTGTTACCCAACACGCTCGATTAACTCTGGCCGGACACACTTTCCTGGGTCATGCCCGGCCTCGGCTGATCGACACACAGTAGCCCTACCTAGAGCTCAGCAGAGAGGTCCCCGCCGGTCTACATCCTAAGTGCTCAGGGTTCTTGGGCCCATCGCCCTTTGCACTCTGGGTCGTTGCGAGTAGGGCGAATCTCGGCACCACCTCTCTCCTGGATGGCGTCGGCCCAGCCGTGCCACAATGCTGAACTGGACGTCTGACAGTGCTTTCAACTGATACATACATACAACCATTATCCCGCGTGGTGGTACTGCGTATAGGCCAGTGGCCAACTCAGATCAAATACCCAAATCCGTTAAGCGTTTTGGGAGCTCGCGGAACGAGCAGAGATCCACGAAACATGTGGCCCCGTCGCCCCGTCTCGTGGGCTTACGACAAGGGCTAGGAATGCCCGGCCGTGCCACGTAATTATCTCGCGGGTACCCTCATGGTCAACCCGACTCCACGTCTCTCGCGGGTACCCCTCGGGGTCGACCCGACTTTATCAGGTATCTGTAGTAAAACCCAGGTAACCGTGTGCCCATAACATCAAGATGGGATTCGAGGAATCACCCTCGTTGGATTCCCACTTGATGTACCCGACAAGGTGAACCAGGAGGAATCACCCACGATGGTATTCACACTTGCAGGGTTACTCGACAGAAGCTTCGTCGGAGGTGGAGAAAGAGGAATCACCCTCGGTAACCCACAACCGACTAGCTACGCTACAGAGGTAACATCAGGAGTGAGATAAGAGGTATCGCCCTCGGCACTCGATGTTAGCTCAGCAGAGTCGAGCAACTTAGGGGGGTGTGGTGATCTGCTGGTCTCAGCCCGTCGATCACATCGATCGGGGCACTGGTATCTAAGCGGGGCAACTAGGACAAGAAGGAGGGGCCACAGATGGTTTTCAACCAACCTATACTAAGCATTTAGGATAACAGGTAAGGTATCAATAGCAGTCTACAAAAACAGGCTATGCATCAGAATAGGAGCAATCCAAAGCAGTAGCAAATTCTAATGCAAGCAGGAGGGAGAAAGAATAGGTGATATAGGCATGCGTCAAGGAGGTTTGCTTGCCTGGAAGCTCTGCGGCAAAAGAGGGGTCGTCGATGGAGTAGCAGTCCTGCGGGGCAACGTCGGTCTCGGGGTCTAACGGAAGAGAAGAGGGGGAAGAAACAATAAATAAAAGCAAACAGTAGCAACACGATGCGTGGCAAGGCAAAATGCAGCGTTGGGGGTGAACTAATGCATTACTACACGTATCAGACGAAGCGGAAAAATATCTGGGATATTTTCCCGGCGTTTAAGCAGATTTCGGTACACTGAGCCGGAGGGGAAGGTTCCATGTTCAGATAGTTAGGAGTGATGGTCAATCATTTTGACCACGTATTCGGATTCGTCTCGTTTTTTCTGATCAACTTTCAGGTAGAAAGTTTTTCGATCCGAGCTACGGTTAATTTTCTATGATTTTTCAAAGATTTAAACAGTTTTCTGAAATTTCTGGAATTATATTACTTATTTAAATTCTAATTATCTGAACCAGTAGCACATGACATTATCATGACGCCAGAGTGACGTCAGCGAGTCAATTGAGCTGGCCAGGTCAAACCTGACCAGTGGGTCCCGCATGTCATAGACACAGTGACTAAACAATGATTAAATCTATCTAATTAAGTTAATTAGCTACTGGGCCCCACATGTCAGTGACTATTTAGTTTAATTACTTAATTTATTTATTTTAAAGGGTGATTAAACGGTGGGGCCCGCATGTCAGTGGCAGTAGCTGCCCAGTCAGCCAAGATTGGGTCCTTTCTAGAGAAGGAGTTTCTCTCGAAAGAAGTGAGTGGGAGGAAAGTAGAACTTGATGAGGTAATTGTACCTTCTCTCGACAGCGGTCAAAATTATCCTTAGTAACTAAAGGACTAAGGAAATGTTTCTCGATTATGGAGGTGATAAAGAGTTCGTCGTAAAGGGTTACGTAGATGCAAGCTTTGACACCAATCTGGATATCTCTGAGTTGCAAACCGGATACGTATAATGGAACAGTCATTTGGAATAGCTCCAAGTAAAGCGTGATAGCAGCATCTACAGTATGACATAAGGATTTGCAAAGTACACATGGGTCTGAATATTGCAGACCCATTGACTAAAATTCTCTCTCACGAGCAAAACATGATCACACCTTAGAATTCTTTGAGTGTTAATCACATGGTGATGTGAACTAGATTATTGACTCTAGTGAACTCTTGGGTGTTAATCACATGGCGATGTGAACTAGATTATTGACTCTAGTGCAAGTGGGAGACTGATGGAAATATGCCCTAGAGGCAATAATAAAGTTGTTATTATTTTATATTTCCTTGTTCATGATAAAGGTTTATTATTCATGCTAGAATTATATTGACCGGAAACTTAAATACATGTGTGAATACATAAACAAATACCGTGTCCCTAGTGAGCCTCTACTAGACTAGCTCGTTGATCAAAGATGGTTAAGGTTTCCTAACCATAGACATGAGTTGTCATTTGATAACGGGATCACATCATTAGGAGAATGATGTGATGGACAAGACCCATCTGTTAGCTTAGCATATGATCGTTCTGTTTATTGCTACTGCTTTCTTGAATGTCAAATACATGTTCCTTCGACCATGAGATCATGCAACTCCCGGATATCGGAGGAATACCTTGTGTGCTATCAAACGTCACAACGTAACTGGGTGATCATAAAGATGCTCTACAGGTATCTCCGAAGGTGTCTGTTGAGTTGGCATGGATCGAGACTGGGATTTGTCACTCCGTGTTTCGGAGAGGTATCTCTGGGCCCTCTCGGTAATGCACATCATAAGAAGCTTGCAAGCAAAGTGACTAAGGAGTTAGTTACGGGATGATGTATTACGGAACGAGTAAAGAGACTTGCCGGTAACGAGATTGAACTAGGTATGGAGATACCGACGATCGAATCTCGGGCAAGTAACATACCGACGGACAAAGGGAATTACGTATGTTGTCATTGCGGTTCGACTGATAAGATCTTCGTGGAATATATAGGAACCAATATGGGCATCCAGGTTCCGCTATTGATTATTGACCGGAGAGGCGCCTCGGTCATGTCTATATCATTCCCGAACCCGTAGGGTCTGCACGCTTAACGTTCGTTGACGATATAGTGTTATATGAGTTATGTGAATTGGTAACCGAATGTTGTTCGGAGTCCCGGATGAGATCCCGGACGTCACGAGGAGTCTCGGAATGGTCGAGAGGTAAAGATTTATATATGGGAAGTCATATTTTGGGTTCCGGAAAAAGGGGCAGTTTTTTCGGTATTGTACCGGGAAGCTTCCAGAAGGTTCCGGAGGATTCCGGAGGGGTCCGGAAGTCCACAAGTGGGTCCACCATGTCCCAAGGGCTGGCATGGGCTAAGGGGAGGCGCCCTGGCCTTATTGGGCCAGGCGCACCAAGTCCTCAAAAGCCCACGCAGCTAGGGAATGAAAAAAGGAGAGTCCTAGTAGGAATAGGATTGGACTTTGGAGTCCAAGTCCACGTGTGTACTGTTCACGTGGTACTATTCACGTGGTACTGTTCACGTGGCACTATTCCTTCTGCTCCAAGCCCCTACACATATATAAATAGAGGAGAGGGGGCGCCCCAAACAAGCCACAACATTGTCTTAGCCGTGTGCGGCGCCCCCCTCCACAGTTCCGTCCCTCGGTCATATTTTCGCAGTGCTTGGGCGAAGCCCTACGGAGATAGCATCACCATCACCTTCACCATGCCGTCGTGCTGCCAGAACTCATCCACTACCTCGCCGTCTTGCTGGATCAAGAAGTCGAGGACGTCACCGAGCTGAACGTGTGCTAAACGCGGAGGTGCCGTACGTTCGGTGCTCGGTCGGTTGGATCGTGAAGTTGTTCGACGACATCAACCGCGTTGTTCTAACGCTTCCACTTACGGTCTACGAGGGTACGTAGACACACTCCCCCTCTCGTAGCTATGCATCTCCATGGATAGATCTTGCGTGTGCGTAGAATTTTTTTTGTTTTCCATGCAACGTTCCCCAACAATATCAAGCTCCGGAGCAAATACTACGGACCATTTCATATCCTCGCTCGTGTGGGCAATGTTGCATACAAACTCCTGCTTCCTGACTCTGCCAGCATTCAACCAGTGTTCCACGTCAGCCAACGGAAATTTTTTTGGGCCCCCAAGAAGTTTCATGTGCAGATATACCGTTGGTGGGCCCTGATGGAATGATACAAACTGAACTAGTTCTGGTGTTGGAAACATGGCAGATTCCTCGTAATAATCTGCCTGTTGTCCAAAGACCCGTCCAATGGGAAAACTTGCCACCTGAGGACGCATCCTGTAAAGATGCATATTTCATGAAGAAAACATTTATGGCGTTCTTTAAGAAGACAGTACAAGGGTGGTTCAACCGATCAACTCCTTGAGGACAAGTTTGTCTTCAGAGGGAGGCATTGTCAGCCTGCATTATCTCCAGTTAAGAACTGTCATTCCCCTTCAGTTATAGGACAACTACAAGGGAAGATCGCCAAGACATCAGACGACTTGTGTAGCTCGCCTCCCGTCTAAGCGTTATATACTTTTAGTGCTGCATTTCTTTTCACCGTTGTTCACTTGCCTCCGTTGTCAGCTGAGCTTTATAAGCCAACCACCCCGCTTGTAACCGACATCGATTATTCTATTGAACAACTCTACCTACACTTTACAGCTAATAGAGCATATACAGTTGGATTCCTATATCAAGTTGCGCCGGTGGGATGGTGCACGGCTGTGACGCCCCCGACTCGACCGTGCACTAATCATACACGCAAATGCGCACGATCAAGCCCAGGGACTCACGGGAAGATATCACAACACAACTCTAGACACAAAATAAAATAATAAAAGTTTTATATTACAAGCCGGGGGCCTTGAGGGCTCGAATACATAAGCTCGAGTACAAACGTTAGAGGAAGCAACAATATCTGAGTACAGACATAGTTAAACAAGTTTGCCTTAAGAAGGCTGAGCAAAACAATGACATCTAGATCGAAAAGGCGCAGGCCTCCTGCCTGGGGGCCTCCGAAACTACTCCTGGTCATCGGTCTCCACGTCATAGTAGGCTCCGTTTGGGTAGTAGTAGTCGTCGACGGGGTCAGCTGGCTCCGGGGCTCCGTCATCTGGTCACAGCAATCGGGTATGGGAAAAGAGGTAGCAAAGCAACTGTGAGTACTCATCCAAAGTACTCGCAAGACTTACATCAGATCTATGCTAAGTATGCATCGGTATCAAAGGAAAGGGGCTGTATCTGCGGACTAGACTGCAGAAATGCCAGAATAGAAGGGAAGGCCTAGCCTATCGAAGACTAGCATCTTGCAGCGTCCTGCAACATTAGAAGAGTGCAGATTAGCATACAATAAGAAGTAATAATTATATAGTAGCAATGCCCAGAGATCCTTCCTCGACTCCCTGCGAGAAAGCGATCCCGGAGCTAACATATTATATAATTAACACAGGTATCCAGTTCTAGTTGTAGTAGATCGGGATCCTCTCCGTGCGTCTTGTTACCGTGGACACGGCTATTCGAATAGATAACTTCCCTGCAGGGGTGCACCAACTTACCCAACACGCTCGATTAACTCTGGCCGGTCACACTTACTCGAGTCATGCCCGGCCTCGGCTGATCGCCACGTCGTAGCCCTATCTAGGCTCAACAGAGAGGTCAGCACGCTGGTCTACATCCTAAGCGCTCAGGGGTCTTGGGCCCATCGCCCTTTGCACTCTTGCGCGTTGCGTACGCGGCCGGGAGCAGACCCACCCCCTTAATACAAGCGCAGGCAGTTACCGTCCAACCCGGCGCGCGCCGCTCAACTGCTGACGTCTGAAGAACTTCGGCTGAAACATACGACGCCGAGTGCCCATACTTTTCCCGCGTGGTGGTTAGTGCGTAAAGGCCAGAGGCCTACTCAGATCACATATCCAAACCCGATAGTGTGTGGGGAGCTCGCGGAAACGATCAGTGCTCCACGATCTATGGTTCCGTCGCCCTGTCTCGTGGACTTACGGCAAGGGCCAGGCCCATCCCTCTCCTGGGGCGGTCTTCCTGCCCGGCCATGCCACGTAATTATCTCGTGGGTACCCTCACGGTCAACCCGACTCCACATCTCTCGTGGGTACCCCTCGGGGTCGACCCGCCTTAATAAGGGACTGAGGTAAAGACATGGTAACCGTGTGTCCATAACATCAAGGGGGAAATCCGAGGAATCGCCCTCGATGGATTCCCACTCGATGTATCCGTCAAGGTGAACTTGGAGGAATCACCCTCGATGGGTTCACACTTGAGGGGTTGCACGACAGGGGCATCATCGGAGGTGGTGAAAGAGGAATCACCCTCGGTAACCCACAACCGACTAGCTACGCTACAGAGATATCATCAGGAGTGAGGTAGGAGGTATCACCCTCGGCACTCGATAGTAGCTCTGCAGAGTCGTACAACTAAGGGGGTGTGCGGTGATGTGTCGGTCTCTGGACATCGATCATGTTGATCGAAACATCCGGAAGCAAAGCATGGCAACACGGACAAGGGTGCGGGGCCACTGATGGGTCACTAACCAACCTATACTAAACATATAGGATAGCAGGTAAGGTATCAACAACAAGTTACAAAATCAGGATATGCATCAGAATAGGTGCTATCGAATAACAGTAGCAAAATCTAATGCAAGCATGGGAGAGAAAGAATGGACGATATAGGAATGATCAAGGGGGTTTTGCTTGCCTGGTTGCTCTGCAGACAGATACGGACCCTCGACGGTGAAGTAGTCGATCACCGGATCAACAGCGGTCTCGGGGTCTACCGGAAAGGAAGTAACAGAGGGGGAAACAATAAATAATGGAGCAAACAAATGCAACACAAATGCAATGGCACGGCAAGATGTGTGGGTGACATGCTCTAATGCATCACTAAACATTTTAAAAGAAGAGGGAAAATATTCGGGAATATTTTCCCAGCTCCAGGTATTATTCGGTCAGACCATCCGGAGGGGAAAGTTCCATGTTTCGTGTGTTGGAGTGGTGTGGCGGGTATGTGGATGTTGTATTTGGATTCGTCTTATTTTTCTGATCATTTTTCATATAGAAAACATTTTCATCCGAGTTACGGATTATTTTATATGATTTTTTAAAGTTTAAATGAATTTCTAAATTTCAGGAACTATTTTAATACGAAAATTATTAAATGCAAATTGCTAGATGCACCTGAAAGTGCACCCAGCAGAAGGGCACAGAGGGGCTGACAGTGGGCCTAGTCAATGGCCCAGTCAGCATTTGACTGGGTCAATAGTGAACAGTGTTGGGGGTCCCAGATGTCAGGATTTTAACAATTTCCAAATGGATTTACTTAATCTAATTAGAGGGTCCCACATGTCATTTGCTATTAGTTTAATTTAGCATAAAATTAGTTCTAACCTAAACCTAATTAATCTAAGCTAACACGGACGGCTCCATGTGCCAGGGGCACAGCCGGCAGAGGCAACGGCTGGGCTGCCATGGCCAGCACGCATGGCACAAGGCCACGGCGGCCATGGGTGCAGGAGATATGCCCTAGAGGCAATAATAAGTGCTATTATTATTCTCCATGTTCATAATTATGTTTATATTCCATGCTATAACTGCTATGGTTCTCAAGTCTGCAATAACCATGAGGCTCGGAGGAAAACTCATATGCACGTGTGGAATAATAAATGGTAAAATGTATTCCTAGTCTAGCCTCTAAGACTAGCTCAAGTGTTGCATGATGGTTCTGTTTTCCTGATCATGGGCATGACTATGCCGGCAACTTTGAGGGCACAATGTTAGGAGAACACTTGTGTTGAATCGACCCGATTGATGTTATGCTATGAGATACATTCGTCATAAGTTAATGGTTAATAACACAGAGAAAGTTAATGTTTGCATAATTCCTTAGACCATGAGAGTATCTAGTTTCTTCATGCTTGCTTCATGAACTTTGGGGTTTGTTAAACGTCATCCGTAACTGGGTGGCTATTACGGCGGCTTACGGGTTCATGGAAAAGTATATCAAGGGACTTGATAGCTCAAGATTGGGATTTGCTCCTCCGAAGATGGAGATATATCTTTGGGCCCTCTCGGTGTTACGGTATCCATCATCGTCTGGCCAGACACAATGTTATTTGATCACAGGGATGCCGGAACACGGGAACGAGAAAAGAGAACAAAACCGGTAACGAGGTAACTGGCATTGTGGACAAGTGTTGATCCACGGGGATGCCGATAAATCTCACCTTGGGTTTTTGTAACATATCACGAAGCAATAGGAATAGCACACGGCAACTGGAGGTTCACTCGAATATTTATTCGTGTGGGTATAGGGGTCAATATGGGTGTCCACGGCTCCGATGTTGATCATTGATCGGAAAGTGTTCCGGTCATGTCTATACTTCACCGAACCTATAGGGTCACACGCTTAAGGGTCATCTATCTGCTGAATACTAGACAGGGAGTCTGAGAGAAAGTCACCGAAAAAGTTTCGGAGACAATGAAAAAGTTCCGGAGAGAGAACACCAGAATAGTTTCGATAAAACCGAAAGGTTGTTTCGGAGTATACCATTAAGTAAAAATGGTTTCGGCACACGCCTGGAAATTCTTAGAGGGTGCCAGAATTGTTCTGGGAACTTCTGGGATTTTTCCGGAGAAAAAACCCGGAAATGTTCCGGAGCTGCCGGAACCGCTTTGGTTGCTTTTCGCAGATGAAAATCACTAATCCGAAATTGTTTCGGAATGCGTCCAAAATTATTTTAGTGGGTACTAAAAATGTTCTAAGACCTACAGAAATATTTTCGGATCTAACGGTCGCGGAAAAATGTTTCCGTGAATAGTGAAAAACATTTTTTGGTTACTTTTTGGAAAGCCACTTTTTGGGGCTTTTACCAAAAGATCTTGGAGAAGGCTTGGGAGGGAAGGAACCCCTTTTTGTGGCTGAATTTTCAGCCCCTCCACCCCTCCTTCTCCTATAAATAGAGGTGGAGAGGAGCTCTCCACACTCACTCCAACTCTCTCACCAAATGGCATGCATGATCTGCCTTTCTTCTCTCCCTCACACGAAACAGTTTCGTAGAGCCGAAAGGCTGTCTGGGTTCTGGTGGGAACTAGTTCTGAACGGCGAAGCCCTGCCAGATAGATGACACCGTATGTGTGCAACCCCGTAGAGAGGTCGTAGGTTCGATCTTTTTGCCCGAGGGGCTGTTCGAGAGTGCCTCCCGAAGGGCTGTCCGAGTTAGTGTCCGAGTTTCGAGGGTCCTCCCGAAGGGCTGTCCATGACATTGTCCGAGGGACTGTCCGACCGCCTCCCGGAGGGCTGTCTGAGGGACTGTCCGAGGGGCAGGCGAGGGAGTACATCCTCGCGGTTGGGAGGTTGTAAATCCTAGCTGCGGGTATCTGCACCAATGATCTACATCAACTCTACTTCCGCTGCGCTACGAGTCGGTAACGATCAGATCCAAACCTTGTATGCAGTCTTCATAGTGGTCCTGGGTTGGTGCGTAGGTCGGAAAGTTTTTGTTTTCTGCTGCGTTCCCCTACAGTGGCATCATGAGCCGTGCTATGCGTAGATGCAGGTTACGATCTAGAATACATAGAGATGTATGGGTGTTGCACAATATAATTTGTAGTAGATGAGTTCTATTACTAAAAATTATTTGTGCGGGTAGCAGATGAAATCTGTTACCCGATGTTCTTGTTGCTTCCCTGAAATTTGCGTATTTCTTATCTTGATAACGGCATGGTGGAGTTTCAAAGTTCTGGCAATCCGCGATCCTGATTGATCAACGAAGTGCTAACAGTTCATTGAATTCCACCATAGTTAAAAGAAAGATGAAATTTCGCAGACGAAAGGGCAATGCAGATATGATCTGCACAGGGGTCATGCGTATGACGAAGTTTAGTATGGGGCTCGAGATTTTATTATCTCGTGTTTCATACACCCCGCAAAGTTAATCTAGCGACTTGAATAATCATACTTGATGATAAACGTTGGTAGCTACGGTTTGTTCGAAACCTTAGAAGCCACGTAAAATGAAATTTTGCATAAACCGATTAGAGGCGTCTAACTTGGTTTTGCAGGATGTGCATGTGATGTGGTATAGAGGTTCTCATATTAATTTGATTATGTATGAGATGACTATATGATGTAAATTAACATGACCTGCGTGTCATGATTCGGCATGATGGCTGGAGCCATATGATTGTCACTTTAATGACCTGCGTGTCAACCTTATGTAATGCACTTATTTTTTTAGCTATAGAGATAGCAATATTATCTGGTGCATCGACAAGGTGGTGGCAATCTTCGCGAAGGTGAACACCGACGCGAATGCCGAAGACGAAGAAATTAAAGACTTCTCCGTCAGAAAGGGCTATACCATATCATGCTATTATGAATTGCCTGATATGTTTATCCCTTATGATGCACCCTTTTGATTGCGCGGTAGTCACTTTTTATTAGGGTGATCTCTCACTTAAAAATATCAAGTAGTTAGTGTTCTCCCAAGTGTAGCACCGTCACGGCACCTATCTTTTCGGAGTGCGTCATGTTTCCATGAGTACAAACGATTTGAGAAGTGTGAGGCGGGTGAGTTGAGACCTCGCAGCGAGATCACTTGGTTGTCTTGACGTTCAGGCAGGAAAGTCCTGAGCTCGAAACACGCCCATCGAAAGATGAACAAGAATCACATTAAGATGTGATCGGCAAGTTGGCCTACCGATTGAAGTTCCCGTCATCAGTGATGTTCCGATCAATGGCGTGGAATTGAAATGCGGATCTTGAATCACTCAAAATCAATTATGAGAGATATTGATTTGAGTGGGAGCGCACCTTAGAATAAAACTGTTTATTCACTTAGTGCAATTAATTATGAACTCTGTCTAAGTATGATTTGCATAATAGTTGTAGAATAATGGCTCGCGTTTTCCACCCTCCCTATTAAAATTGAATAAGCCGTTATTTATCTGGTTAATACTTTACGGTTGGTAACGTAATGTGAGGATTCTCCTCAAGAGTGCCGAGAAGGATTTTGTCCTATCGCATGCTTTCGGTATCCTCCCGCTAATGCTATGGATGATGTGACTCTCGTTCTTCGATCCAAAAGCTAGAATTCCGTTACGGTCAAGTGCAATATGTTTGCTTCCATGAGACCCGAACTTCAAAAGTTTGGGATAGTTATGTGGTATTCATGGAACTGAAAATTATTTTCAGAGACAGACAAAGGCTAAAAGATACAAGATATCCAAAGAAATGTTTGTTTGCAAAGTATTAGTAAAGTGTTTACTGGGCATTTGACTGATAAGAGAGGGATCCAGAAGAACGCCGGTCATATGATGATGGTGAATAAAACAACAACTTAAAGAGAAAGGAAGTGTCCAAAGGGTGTCGGTAAAACTACACGCCTAGGAAGTCCAGGGCTAACGCCACTCTTAAGTTGGGTGCTTCTTCTGAGAGTAGGAGAAATACTGAAAGTTAAACTGTTAGAAGTATAAAGGCAAAAGGAGAGAAGACTGGAATGTCCAGCTCATGTATGAAAGTCATACAAGCTATTGATGTATAGAAGGCTGGTCAAAGAAATAGTTCTTGGGAATTGTGATTAAATTGTTAGTCACTGATTCTTGGGTATTGTGATTAGAATTGCTCACAGAAATACCCGCTCAATTGCATTCTGCTGCGACTCGATGCAAGAACTACTACGGCCTAAAAGACTTGCCGGAGTGAGGTTTAGATACGCGCTGGGAACATAGTAAATGTTGCTATACCTTTCATCGGTGTATTACCTATGTATTTATTTTCATAATTCATTTTTGGAGTTTCATACACTCTAGCCCATTGCATAAGGTATCTTGCAAGAAGATTGTTCATAAGAGAACTTTTGATGTTCGGTGTTATGAATAACATAAGGGCCATACTTTCATTATGAATGAGATGTATGTTATGAAATATTGATAATAATACATTACCTCTGTATTTACTTTCATAATTCATTTTAGAGTTTAATACACTCTAGCCCATTTGCATAATGTTTGTTGCAAGAGTGTTGTTCATAAAAGAACAATTGTTGTTCAGTATTATGAATAACATAAGGGCCATACTTTCATCATGGATGGGATGTATGTTAAGAATATTGATGGTAATATGATACATCCATAACACTGACGCTAAATGTCGCAAGACTAAAAGAATACCACACATGTGTGGCACTGCATTTGGTCACATTGGAGAAACCCGCATGAAGAAATTCCATAATGATGGATTTTGAAGTCATTTGATTATGAATCATCTGACACTTGCAACTTTCCTCTGAAAAGTGAAGTGACTGAAATACCGTTCACAGGCCATAAGGAACGAGCAACAAACTTATTGGTGATCATACATTTTGATGTATGTAGTCCGATAGATGTTGTTGCTAGCAGTGGATTTATCTATCTTCAGAAATGACTAAAGTAGATATATGGATATTTACTTTATGAGACATTAGTCTGAATCTTTTGAAATCATTCAAAAGGTTTTCAAAATGAAGTAGAAATTATTGTAACAAGAAAATTATGTTTCTGTAATTTGATTGCGGAAAGGAATATTTGAGTTACAAGTTTAGCGAATGTCTGATGAGTTGTGAAAAGAGTTTCATAACTTACACCTCCCGGAACACCACTGTGAGTGGAATGTCCGTGAAGATGTAATCAAACCAATTATGACATGGTGAGATCAAAGATGACATAAATCAATTTGCCATTATCACTTTTAAAGTAATACTTTAGAGACTGCGGCTTTTACACTGAAAAGAGCGCCATCAGATTTGTTGAAATGACGTCATGGTATGGTAACCCCAACCATGTTATATCTTTTCTTAACATTTGGAATAAGGGGCTTATGTAAAATATTTACAAACCTATTCCAAATCAGACAAGTGCTACTTTGTAGGTTATCCTAATTTATTGGGTATTCCTCCATCACTATACCGAGGCAAAAATGTTTGCCACAAAGAGCGGTATGATTTTGAAGAAAATGGTTCTTGCAAAAAGGTGAGTGGGAGGACAGTGCAACTCGACGAGATAACAGTATCTTCGTCATCAAGTCAAGGGAAAGAAATCTTGGAAGTGATTCCAGAGTTTCCTACTGCGACTGATACGGAAGCCTCTACATGAGATGTATGGACTTCGGTCGAACTTGCAGCTGAACCACGTAGGCAAAACTCGTGCAAACCTCTCAGGTGCGCAAACGAGATATTGTTGCTAGACAATAGTATACCTACGATACACAAGGATGCGTTGATGGGCCCTGACTCCGGAATTGGCTAAATGCCAATATAATCCGAGATAGTTTCCATATAAATGATTCAAGATTTGATCTTGATAAACCCTATGGAAGACTTGAAGTCTAACGAATATTAATGGAACTATAAACTGATACGGATAAAAATGTTTTATCCATAAAGCTCGACTTGTTGCTTATAACAAATTCAAGGAATTAACTGCGATGAGATTGTCTCACCGTAGCGATGCTTAAAGTCAGTTCGGGTTAAACTAGCAATTAATACATATTTCAATGATGAGATATGATACTTGGATGCCAAAAGGATTTCTATGTGATGGAAATGCTACCTAGGACTTGCATGTGATACAGTCCAAGGTATTTTGTCTATCCAGAGGATGCTAGTGAGTATGCAAACTTCAGAGTTCCAGCAATGGACAGAAGAGAGCAAAATGGAGTTGGAATCTTTGTTTTTGATGAAATAGTCAAAGAGTTAGATTTCATCAATGGATAACGAAGATGCTTGTGGTTACAAGAAAGTAAGTGGGAGCATAATAATATTTCTAAAAACCTTGTGTGCTTGACACATTGTTGATTGGAAATAATACAAATTTCTTGACACAAATTAGGACTTCATTGAAAATTAGTTTTTTGATGAAGTACTTGGGCTGAGTAGCCTTGATATTAGGCATAATTATCTACGGAGATAGAATTGCCTAATAGGGCTAAGCCAAAGTACATATTGACAAAGATGTTAAAACGTTTTAACATTTAAGACGCCAAGGAGTGATTCTTGCCGAAGTCACATGGAAAGAGTTTTGCAAGACTCGGTGTCCCAAAACACTGATGAGCAAAATACATGATGGAGATTCCACACACTTTCGTGTTTGGATTAATCATGTATTCCATGGTATGTAAAACAACCAGATATGTCCGGTACTCCCAAGTAGTTGCGAGTATAGATACCAAAGTGATCAAAGTACTGATCATGGGACAACAGTGAAAGATGTCATTGAGTACTAGAATAGCACTGATGACATGTTTTCTCGCAAGCGGAGATTATGAAGAGTTCGTTGTAAAAGGTTACATCGATGCAGTCTTCATCAATGCTCCATGCGATTTTCGATTTAAGTTAAGGGTGTTGTGTAATACACGATATGATGGCACGGTAGTTGGAAATTGTTCCAAACAGGTTATTGTGGCGAATTCTATAACAAAGGCTAAGTATGTTGACGCTTTAGAAGCGACAAAGAAGATGTTGAATCATCTTGTTCATTCATGAACTTAGTATGGTTCCAAGATGGCTTTGGTCAATGGGACACTATTGTAGATAGTTGCTCCATAGCTCAGTCTGAGGAATCAAGGTTCGACCAGTGATTCACATATATACAAAGCCAAGTCCACACAAAATATGAATTTTGTGAAAGCGTGAAAACGCGAGGATATGCAAAAAATACACACCGAACTGAAATTGTCAGATCCGTTGGACATCAGGCTATACCACAAGCGAAGCATATTTTACACCGGTATGCCATAGGTGTAAAGTGCATTAGCATTGACTAGATTATTGACTCTAGTGCAAGTGGGAGTCTGTAGGAGATATGCCCTAGAGGCAATAATAAATGCTATTATTTATCTCCATGTTCATAATTATGTTTATATTCCATGCTATAACTGCTATGGTTCTCGAGTCTGCAATAACCACGAGGTTCGGAGGAAAACTCATATGCGCGTGTGGAATAATAAATGGTAAAATGTATTCCTTGTCTGGCTTCTAAGACTAGCTCAAGTGTTGCATGATGGTTCTGTTTTCCTGATCATGGGCATGACTATGCCGGCAACTTTGAGGGCACAATGTTAGGAGAACACTTGTGTTGAATCAACCCGATTGATGTTATGCTATGAGATACATTTGTCATAAGTTAATGGTTAATAACACATAGAAAGTTAACATTTGCATAATTCCTTAGACCATGAGAGTATCGAGTTTCTTCATGCTTGCTTCATGAACTTTGGAGTTTGTTAAACATCATCCGTAACTGGGTGGCTATTACGGCGGCTTACGGGTTCATGGAAAAGTATGTCAAGGGACTTGATAGCTCAAGATTGGGATTTGCTCCTTCGGAGATGGAGAGATATCTCTGGGCCCTCTCGGTGTTACGGTATCCATCATCGTCTGGCCAGACACAATGTGATTTGATCACAGGGATGCCGGAACAGGAACGAGAAAAGAGAACAAAACCGGCAACGAGGTAACTGGCATTGTGGACAAGTGTTGATCCACGGGGATGCCGATAAATCTCACCTTGGGTATTTGTAACATATCACGAAGAAACAGGAATAGCACACGGCAACTGGAGGTTCACTCGAATATTTATTCGTGTGGGTATAGGGGTCAATATGGGTGTCCACGGCTCCGATGTTGATCATTGATCGGAAAGTATTCCGGTCATGTCTATACTTCACCGAACCTATAGGGTCACACGCTTAAGGGTCATCTATCTGCTGAATACTAGACAGGGAGTCTGAGAGAAAGTCACCGGAAAAGTTTCGGAGACAACGGAAAAGTTCCGGAGAGAGAACACCGGAATAGTTTCGGTAAAACCGAAAGGTTGTTTCGGAGTATACCATTAAGTCAAAATGGTTTCGGCACACGCCTGGAAATTCTTAGAGGGTGCCAGAATTCTTCTGGGAACTTCTGGGATTTTTCCGGAGAAAAAACCCGGAAATGTTCCGGAGCTGCCGGAACCGCTTTGGTTGCTTTTCGCAGATGAAAATCACTAATCCGAAATTGTTTCGGAATGCGTCCAAAATTATTTTAGTGGGTACTGGAAATGTTCTAAGACCTACAGAAATATTTTCGGATCTAACGGTCACGGAAAAATGTTTCCATGAATAGTGAAAAGCACTTTTTGGTTGCTTTTTGGAAAGCCACTTTTTGGGGCTTTTACCAAAAGATCTTGGAGAAGGCTTGGGAGGGAAGGAACCCCTTTTTGTGGCTGAATTTTTAGCCCCTCCAGCCCTCCTTCTCCTATAAATAGAGGTGGAGAGGAGCTCTCCACACTCACTCCAACTCTCTCACCAAATGGCATGCATGATCTGCCTTTCTTCTCTCCCTCACACGAAATAGTTTCGTAGAGCCGAAAGGCTGTCTGGGTTCCAGTGGGAACTAGTTCTGGACGGCGAAGCCCTGCCGGATAGATGACACCGTATGTGTGCAACCCCGTAGAGAGGTCGTAGGTTCGATCTTTTTGCCCGAGGGGCTGTTCGAGAGTGCCTCCCGAAGGGCTGTCCGAGTTACTGTCCGAATTTCGAGGGTCCTCCCGAAGGGCTGTCCATGACTTCATCCGGGGAACTGTCCGACCGCCTCCCGGAGGGCTGTCCGAGGGGCAAGCGAGGGAGTACATCCTCGCGGTTGGGAGGTTGTAAATCCTAGCTGCGGGGATCTGCACCAATGATCTACATCGACTCTACTTCCGCTGCGCTACGAGTCGGTAATGATCAGATCCAAACCTTGTATGCAGTATTCATACTGGTTCTCGGTTGGTGTGTAGGTCGGAAATTTTTTGTTTTCTGCTGCGTTCCCCTACAATGGGCAGCAGCAGCACGGGCGGCCGCATGGGAGCTGCGGGCAGCGGTGGGCAGCAGCAGTGTACTGCAGCAAAGGGCAGTAGCAAGCGGCAGCAGTTAAGCAGAGCAGCAGCAGCAGCAGTGCGGCAAAAGCAGTAGTAGCTAGCAAGCAACAGAAGCAGCCGAGCAGTCGCGCGCACGCAGCCCGCAGAGCAGCAGCGAGCAGCGCGGGGAGTAGCAGGGGAGCGCGGGCGATGACGGGCATGATGGTGGTGCTGCCACACACGGGTGGGAGCGCGCGGAGGCGTGGTTAGGTGCGCGGCCAGGACGGAGCTCTGGCCATGGCGGCCGAGCTCGGGTGGGGGCATCTACGGCGAGGGATTCGAAGGGGAAATAGGGGGAATGGACGCGGAAGCTCACATAGATGCTCGGGAAGACTCGAGTAAGCCGAAGGAACTCGGGGTGGCGCGGATCAAACGGCGGACGGCGGTGGCACCGAGGTTGAAGACGACCTCGATCCCGCCATTGTAAGGCTCCCCGGCTTCGAGTCGGTGTTGTAGACGGCGTAGGCGACGACGGCGGTCCTCCGAGACACGAAGACGAGGCGAGGGGAGCTCAGTGGCTACGGGCTTTACGGGGCGCGGCCATGGACACGTTCGGTGGTGCTTGCGGTGGCGGATCCAGGTGGAGAGGGAGGGGACTGCGAGGGGGATCGATGCGTTCGAGCCCTAGGTCATCGGGGACGACCTTATACTCGCCGAGGAGGCACGGATGGCCGACGCGTGGCAATCCAAGCCATGGACATGGCGCGCGTCCACGGTGCCTCTGATGAACAGAAGAAGAAGATAGGGGCGCTAGTGGGCTGGGCCACGCGCGCTGTGCGACTAGAGCCCAAATTGAGCAGTGTGTTTTAGTTCTTTTTCTTTTTCTTTTCTGCTTCTTCTTTTCTCCTCTGTTTCTATTTTAATTTCGAACCAATTGAATTTTGTTGTAGATGAAATTTGTCACATAAATACTAGGCATTACTTTGAGCATGCCCACAAATTTTTGGAGGCAAATTGAATTAAATAAATAATTGTTTATTCTGAAATGGTCATTTTATTTGCTGTTGGACCATTTATTAATTTACTAGGAATTTATTTGTGAGTCGAATGAAGTTGGTTTCAACATGACAATTGATCAGGGGAATTTATAGAATAATACAAACATTTTTGTTTGACAGTTTGAAGAAGTAATAATTTGCCTTGCATTTTTAATTTGAATTTGACATTGATTTTTATCATATGGCAACTTGGCTTAGTAAAGCATGATGACATGGCATCCTTAGTATGGGATTACTGTAGCATGACATCAGGGGTGTTACAAATCTCCTCCACTAAAAGAAATCTCGTCTCGGGATTTAAGAGGTCGAGTAAGGGGGAAAGGTTTGGTTACGAAATTCTAACGAATCTTCTTATTCTTGTTGCTCTCATCGAAGAGGTTGATCCATTAGGTAAATGTCTTCATTTCGCTGCATCAGGGTATCATGATAAAGTCATCATCCTTTCTTCGGGATCTTCATCGTACTTACGAAAAGGATAGAGGGGAAACTATAAGGACGGATGTCTGGAAGGATTGGCATTCGGTAATTATCCCAGGGGATGAAGGTATAAAGTATCTCTCGAATTGGAACTCAAGAAATACATTGAGAGAAATAAAAGAAGGCATGAGAAGTTTCAAGCGGGCAGGCAATCATTTAATGCCCAACCCAGAGTGTGAATGGGGTTCAGAGCAACGAGAATAAGTATTGCGTCTGATACCAGAATAGATCATCTCTATGAAGGTGGCTCGTGAATTACATACGAGGCCAAGCGCGAGGAATAACTTTGGAAACAGGGATTGTATAGGAGAGTCAGGTTTCGATCCTGTGGAACTATGATTAGTGTGGATTAAGAGTAGGAAGGGCGGTGACATCTTGCACGGTCACGATAGCGAGGCATGTCAGAGGATAGTTTGTCAGTTATGTCGGCAACAACGTCGGTACCAAGGGCGGGGGACGAAGAGAACCATTTTCCTGCTCGCAAGGCGAGGCGGACCAATAGGCAAAGTTCTCGTCCACCGGCGGTTACCGGAATGTCATCAACAATAGTAACATGGTCTTACTAACAGAGTTGTTCACCGGGGTGTTTACCTAGGCAGGGAATTGTTACTGCTTGGACCATATAAATTACAAGAAAGGTTAAACAGACGAATGGAAAGGAAAAATGTGAATATACACAGGTATTAGGTGTATATCCTTCTCAAGAACAAGCAGAGCATGATATACATGACAGGGCAGCAAGTACAAAATCGTTTAGATAAAGGCGCAAGGAAATTCATGATGTTACCCATACAACGGTGTTTGGATAATTGATCAAGAAACATTTAGCATTGCGCTTCCAATGCTCTTGTTGATATTCGGAATACCACAGTCATGCTTCGAGGTAGCAATAATATGGTGTTTCAATTAAGGGTTGGGTCTGAAGATCACAAGAGATACAAAGGAACAATTTCATGAATATCAAGGAGCGTAAGGTATAACCAAAACATGGCCAAGTCTGTGTTGGTAGGAAGTCAAGGATGTTGTCGATGATAACACAAATCATCGAGGGGCAAGGATGGTATTTCTCACCATGAATTCGATTGACATCTCAGAAGAAGTCAAAATGTTGGCGTTGATCACGACACATTTGTCGAGGGGTTTCAAGAAGATGAAATCGATTAGTAAGATGATCAAAGCAGATGGAATGAAGTTAGAGGTCAACGGAACCACGGATATGGCGCTCGGATTCATGTTGTGTAAGCAAAATGATATGATGATGAAAGTTTGACACATGTTTAGCCCATTGCCAGAGATGTGCACCGGGAAGGAGGACCAGGTAACACAGTTAAGATTAGCATGATAATTATGTATAGCCGATCGGCTGGGAATGACATTGTTGAGTACAGACTCATAAGCAACAAGGATGTAAGAAGAGTTATTGCATATGAAGGACACTGTCGGGTAATAATCCAACAATGGATTCGGCGGTCCACAAGCGATCTGATGTGAGTATCGGTACTCAACCAGAAGAAGGAATGCAAAGGCATCGGATTAATAAGCATTTGAATAATTCGATGATTAAATACAAAGGAATTATGATTTCCAAAACGAAGGATCAGAAGCTGACGCTCTGATCAAAAGATGAGTAAGTTGAATAGAACTAGATGGACAATCAATTGCAACTTGATTGGCCGAGAACCAACTCATGTCCAAAATGACGTCCGAGCCGGAAGGATGAATTCTAGGAATTAATTGATGTTAGCGAGCATTCATATACATATTGAATCAATAGGCGCAGAATGACAATGACAAAGGATGCTAATGGGTATTGTCAGACGTATGGAATTAACCATAATGTAGACAGGCAAGACTTTCTAAAGCAATAGGTTGCAGAGGATTCTCGGGAGATCAAATAGCATTATGAAGTATTTTGCAAAACACATGAACAACTGGGGATGAACGAATTCCCCGGTAAGGGTGAGTAATTATTCGCAGGTGTAATCATGCGGAAATGGAACTGCAAGGCAGTAGGCACAATGGATTCTCGGAACATCGGAGAGTATTTCAAGGTATCTTGTAATAACAAGAGCAACTGAGAAAGAAGGTATGAACGACAAGTGTATATAGTAATCCATAGGGATTCATCGGTGGTAGGGAATTGCAAGGCGGTGGGCACAATGGTCTCGGGAAAACATCGAAGGGTATCTTTAAAATCTTCTGGTGAATCAACAGATCATCTGGAATGAAGGGCTCTCCGGGAGGAAGTAGTTACGAGAACCTAAAGTTAGAGTTAGTAAAATCTTTAACCCGAAGAGAAGAGAGATCAGAATCCTAGAGTAAAGGAGAGGAATAAAAGATCCTAATCCCATCCATTTGCGATGTGGGCCCGTAAGCCACACAACAATGTTAGTAAAATAGTTTTGCAAAGACTAGACTCAACTTCGGCCAAGGAGTTGGAAAGGGGCTTCCTACAGGCAGTTGGCTCTGATACCAACTTGTGACGCCCCCGACTCGACCGTGCACTAATCATACACGCAAATGCGCACGATCAAGCCCAGGGACTCACGGAAAGATATCACAACACAACTCTAGACACAAAATAAAATAATACAAGCTTTATATTATAAGCCAGGGGTCTCGAGGGCTCGAATACATAAGCTCGAGTACAAGCGTTAGCGGAAGCAACAATATCTGAGTACAGACATAATTAAACAAGTTTGCCTTAAGAAGGCTGAGCAAAACAACGACATCTAGATCGAAAAGGCGCAGGCCTCCTGCCTGGGGGCCTCCGAAATTGCTCCTGGTCGTCGGTCTCCACGTAGTAGTAGGCTTCGTCGGTGTAGTAGTAGTCGTCGACGGGGTCAGCTGGCTCCGGGGCTCCGTCATCTGGTCATAGCAATCGGGTATGGGAAAAGAGGTAGCAAAGCAACCGTGAGTACTCATCCAAAGTACTCGCAAGACTTACATCAGATCTATGCTAAGTATGCATTGGTATCAAAGGGAAGGGGCTGTATCTGCGGACTAGACTGCAGAAATGCCAGAATAGAAGGGAAGGCCTAGCCTATTGAAGACTAGCATCTTGCAGCGTCTTGCAGCATTAGAAGAGTGCAGATTAGCATACAATAAGAAGTAATAATTATATAGTAGCAATGCCCAGAGATCCTTCCTCGACTCCCTGCGAGAAAGCGATCCCGGAGCTAACATATTATTTAATTAACACAGGTATCCAGTTCTAGTTGTAGTAGATCGGGATACTCTCCGAGCGTCCTGTTACCGTGGACACGGCTATTCGAATAGATAACTTCCCTGCAGAGGTGCACCAACTTACCCAACACGCTTGATTAACTCTGGCCGGTCACACTTACTCGGGTCATGCCCGGCCTTGGCTGATCGACACGTCGTAGCCCTACCTAGGCTCAACAGAGAGGTCAGCATGACGGTCTACATCCTAAGCGCTCAGGGGTCTTTGGCCCATCGCCCTTTGCACTCCTGCGCGTTGCGTACATGGCCGGGAGCAGACCCACCCCCTTAATACAAGCGCAGGCGGTTACCGTCCAACCCGGCGCGCGCCACTCAACTGCTGACGTCTGAAGAACTTCGGCTGATACATACGATGCCGAGTGCCCATACTTTTCCCGCGTGGTGGTTAGTGCGTAAAGGCCAGAGGCCTACTCAGATCACATATCCAAACCCGATAGTGTGTTGGGAGCTCGCGGAGATGATCAGTGCTCCACGATCTGTGGTCCCATCGCCCCGTCTCGTGGACTTACGGCAAGGGCCAGGCCCATCCCTCTCCTGGGGCGGTCTGCCTGCCCGGCCGTGCCACGTAATTATCTCGCGGGTACCCTCACGGTCAACCCGACTCCACATCTCTCGCGGGTACCCCTCGGGGTCGACCCGCCTTAATAAGGGACTGAGGTAAAGACATGGTAACCATGTGTCCATAACATCAAGGGGGAAATCCGAGGAATCACCCTCGATGGATTCCCACTCGATGTATCTGTCAAGGTGAACTTGGAGGAATCACCCTCGATGGGTTCACACTTGAGGGGTTGCACGACAGGGGCATCATCGGAGGTGGTGAAAGAGGAATCACCCTCGATAACCCACAACCGACTAGCTACGCTACAGAGATATCATCAGGAGTGAGGTAGGAGGTATCACCCTCGTCACTCGATAGTAGCTCTGCAGAGTCGTACAACTAAGGGGGTGTGGGGTGATGTGTCGGTCTCTCCACATCGATCATGTTGATCGAAACATCCGGAAGCAAAGCATGGCAACACGGACAAGGGTGCGGGGCCACTGATGGGTCACTAACCAACCTATACTAAACATATAGCATAGCAGGTAAGGTATCAACAACATGTTACAAAATCAGGCTATGCATCAGAATATGTGCTATCGAATAACAGTAGCAAAATCTAATGCAAGCATGGGAGAGAAAGAATGGGCGATATATATGAATGATCAAGGGGGTTTTGCTTGCCTGGTTGCTCTGCAGACAGATACAGACCCTCGACGGTGAAGTAGTCGATCACCGGATCAACAGCGGTCTCGGGGTCTACCTGAAAGGAAGTAACGGAGGGGGAAACAATAAATAATAGAGCAAACAAATGCAACACAAATGCAATGACACGACAAGATGTGTGGGTGACATGCTCTAATGCATCACTAAACATTTTAAAAGAAGAGGGAAAATATTTATTATTCGGTCAGACGATCCGGAGGGGAAGGTTCCATGTTTGGTGTGTTGGAGGGGTGTGGCAGATATGTGGATGGCGTATTCGGATTCGTCTTATTTTTTTCATCCGAGTTACGGATTATTTTATATGATTTTTCAAAGTTTAAATGAATTTCTAAATTTCCGAAACTATTTTAATTCAAAAATTATTAAATGCAAATTGATAGATGCACCTGAAAGTGTACCCAGCAGAAGGGCACAGAGGGGCTAACAGTGGGCCTAGTCAATGGCCCAGTTAGCATTTGACTGGGTCAACAGTGAACAGTGTTGGGGGTCCCAAATGTCAGGATTTTAAAAATTTCCAAATGGATTTACTTAATCTAATTAGAGGGGTCCCACATGTCATTTGCTATTAGTTTAATTTAGCATAAAATTAGTTCTAAACTAAACCTAATTAATCTAAGCTAACACGGACGGCACCATGTGCCAGGGGCACAGCCGGCAGAGGCAACGGCTGGGCTGCCATGGCCAGCACGCACGGCACAGGGCCACGGCGGCCATGGGCAGCAGCAGCACGGGTGGCCGCAGGGGAGCTGCGGGCAGCGGCGGGCAGCAGCAGTGTGCAGCAGCAAAGGGCAGCAGCAAGCGGCAGCAGTAAAGCAGAGCAGCAGCAGCGCGGCAAAAGCAGCAACAGCAGCAGCCGAGCAGTCGCGCGCGCGCAGCCCGCAGAGCAGCAGCGAGCAGCGCGGGGAGTAGCAGGGGAGCGCGGGCGACGACGGGCGCGACGGTGGTGCTACCACGCACGGGTGGGAGCGCGCGGAGGCGCGGTCAGGTGCGCGGCCAGGACGGAGCTCCGGCCATGGCGGCCGAGCTCGGGTGGGGGCGTCTACGGCGAGGGATTCGAAAGGGAAACAGGGGGAATGGGCGCGGAAGCTCACATAGAAGCTCGGGAAGACTCGAGGAAGCCGAAGGAACTCGGGGTGGCGCGGATCGATCGGCGGACGGCGGTGGCACCGAGGTTGAAGACGACCTCGATCCCGTCGTTGTAAGGCTCCCCGGCTTCGAGTCGGTGTTGTAGACGGCGTAGGCGACGACGGCGGTCCTCCGAGACACGAAAACGAGGCGAGGGGAGCTCAGTGGCTACGGGCTTTACGGCAGCGCGGCCATGGACACGTTCGGTGGTGCTTGCGGTGGCGGATCCAGGTGGAGAGGGAGGGGACTGCGAGGGGGATCGATACGTTCGAGCCCTAGGTCATCGAGGACGACCTTATACTCGCCGAGGAGGCATGGATGACCGGCGCGTGGCAATCCAAGCCATGGACACGGCGCGCGTCCATGGTGCCTCTGATGAACAGAAGAAGAAGAAGACAGGGGCGCTAGTGGGCTAGGCCACGCGCGCTGTGCGACTAGAGCCCAAATTGAGCAGTGTGTTTTAGTTCTTTTTCTTTTTCTTTTCTGCTTCTACTTTTCTCCTCTGTTTCTATTTTAATTTTGAACCAATTGAATTTTGTTGTAGATGAAATTTGTCACATAAATACTAGGCATTACTTTGAGCATGCCCACAAATTTTTGGAGGCAAATTGAATTAAATAAATAATTGTTTATTTTGAAATGGTCATTTTATTTGCTGTTGGACCATTTATTAATTTACTAGGAATTTATTTGTGAGTCAAATGAAGTAGGTTTCAACATGACAATTGATCAGGGGAATTTATAGAATAATACAGACATTTTTGTTTGACAGTTTGAAGAAGTAATAATTTGCCTTGCATTTTTAATTTGAATTTGACTTTGATTTTTATCATATGGCAACTTGGCTTAGTAAAGCATGATGACATGGCATCCTTAGTATGGGATTACTGTAGCATGACATCAGGGGTGTTACAACGGCGCAACCCGGCACCCCGCTGAGTTCGGCTTCGGCTACATAACAGCCATGGTGAACTCCTTCCTACTCCTTTGTGTTGTGTGTCCTGGCCATCGAGCTACGGTTGATCTTATGCTGACCATCGTGCCGATGATCTTGTGATGTATATGGCGATGATGGTCATTTGGTCATCAAGGGTTGATGCCCGAGTCCTTGTGATGTTCTAGGATTGTGGTTGTTGCTCTAGTAATTGCCTAGGTTTATGTTAATGACTAATTGCTTTCTCGTGGTCACTATTTGACTAGCTTGGCTCAGTGGATCAAAGCTATTGTTTATGGTTATATTTCTGGTGATATCATTTGTACATGCTAGGGTTACTTGCTAGCTCTCTGACTTGTTGGACATGATGTAATTGAGCCATTGGTCCCATGGTTAGTTCAGTTTGGTTGCCTAGTTACTTTTTTTTTTAAACGAGGCAAAAGACTTGCCATTTTCATTGCCTAGTTACTATTGATGTGTTGTGTGTTGGTATGTGCTCTATACATGTCTAGCTGCTGTTTGAGGTATACTAGAAGGATATTGTTTGTTTCTGTGCAACCTATGATGCACTACAATTGGTGATATGTTAAGAATAGACTTCTACACATGCTTTGGTTGACCATGCTCATGATTTGTCCTGTTTAATTTTACTGGACATGCAACTTGATTTTTTGTTTCATATGGTCATGATTTCTGGTCTATTAATTTAGTATAACACATGATCAACTATTAACATATAGCTATAGTTGTAGTATCTCATATACTTTTTATGTAGTTTTAGGCCCCGTTCGGAACCTCTCCAGGTTCAGGAAATCCACGATTCCAGCTTCGTGCGCCAGCTTCCAGCTTCTCGTGAGGAGCTGCGTGCGTTCGGGAGGCTGTGGCCAGCTTCTCATGGGCTAGCGCTGGGCTACAGGGCTGTTTGGAGCGAATGGTGTGGACATGGGCTATTAGGGAACACAGATGGTGACATGGGCTGCAGGCCCAATTCGGAGTGAAGGATGCGGATGACCCTGATGCGCCCACGTCTACTGGAGAGCTCGGGAGAAAAGAAATCGGGAGGCTCATCGAACTGGTACGCAACTTAGCGGTGGCATTCCCATGTAATTTCATCGAACTCCAACTTCTCGTTTTAGCGAAGCTGGCCGACCGCTGCTTCTCATCTCCGCGAAATTTGCACTGGCTGGATCCTCGTCTCCGCGAAGCTGGCTCCTCGAAGCTGGAGCGTTCGGGATCGATTCACGCAGGTATTCTGGGAAGCTTGCTCGTGGAGAGGATCCGAACGGGCCCTTAGTTACAGAGTTATAGCAGGACTAACTCTTTTTACTGTAGTTTTTTCTTTATTTGGGACATAAATTCAGAATTCTTATTGATTCATAGGACAAAATCGAAGTCATAACAATGAAAGGGACTAATAGTTAGTATCTGCTTCCTCCCTTCCCAATTATAAGATGTTCTAACTTTTTTTTTTGATGAATGTGAAATGTGTTCCATGAAACCAATCTGAAAAAACCCGTAATCCGACATCCTCCCGGTCCCAGCAGCCCGCGCCTCTCGGCGGCGCTTGCTCCCCGTCGGCGCACTCGCTTCTCCCCGGTTCCTCGGCTCCGCTCGCTCCACCCCGTTGTCTCTCGCGCGCAGCCTCGCTTGCCTCCCCCCTCGTCGCCCTAGCCGTCCGCGGGCGCGCCCCCACCGTTGCTGTGGCCTGCTGGCCGCACGCGCCCGCGTCCTGATCCCCGCCTCGTCGTCACCGGAGTCGCGCTGCGCCGTCCGTCTCCTTGCCTGAGCCCTCGTGCCCTCCTCCTCTCTACTGCCCTAAATCGATTCTGCGGGTTGCCGAATACGCATGTCGTCCACCTCCTGCCTAGCCCCTCTCGCTCCTTGGCTCCCCTGCGGTAGGGTTAGGCTCCCACCTCCCTCCGCCGCCGCCGAGGGGCCATCACTCAGATTTAAGCCTCGCGGGGCTGCTCCCACCAAGGTAAGGCCGAAACGACCCCCTGCTCTCGGGTTCAACCGTTTGACTTTGTTTCTGCGTAGCCGGTCGTGGTTGTCTGCCGCAATTTCAGCAGCCAAGTCTTGTATGGGTATCACAGTGCTCGGTTTTGTAGCTGCAACATTGCTATCCACATGGCCAATCTGAATGTCATGTCCATCAGTTTGCTCTGTTAGTGTCAAAATGGCATGCTGCTTGCGGCAATTTGATTTTTTGTTTTGTTTCTTGTGCTCGTGTGCATTTAGGGATGGAGGCCGGTTCACATCTCGTGCTTCAGGCAGGAACAAGACTTGTCAACAACATCTGATGATGGCACCAGCTTCAAGTACAATGAGCAGGCAGAGATCTCAGGGGACCCTGATCTGAAGGAGGGAGACGGTGGAAGCCCCAACAGGGATGATCAGAATTATGTAAATGGAGACTGGTTTGTTAGAGCGCAGAAGGTTCGTCTGGTTTATTTTTCGCTTTCCAACTTCATTGTGTTTTGACAAATAGGAATTTCAGATGTAAATTATATTAGGTTGATACTGCAAAATGAAGCACAGTAGCACGATACAATAGAAGTAAAACTACCAGTTTTTATGCTCAGTTGCTCACCTGAAATACTATTTGAGAGCTTAAGAGATAAGATGGCAAAACATATTTCATGATCGATAAAGGAGATATTGTGAATTACTCCATCAAATTGAGTTACTGAATCACATCGCTTCTACTAGCATTAACCGGAGGCGTCCTGATAACAAAATTAGTTGTTGCACTTGAATTGATTAGACATGTGCTTTTCTCTGTTTGTTTGGTTGGTGCCAGTCAATGCGTGGACTGAAGGAAAATAGTTATCGTTGTGCATATTTTTTCCCCTGTGCTACTGTATTCGGTTGCATGTCTATCTGAGTTTATAAGGAACCTTTTGGATGACCAATTTATCATATCAATGTTTAATAATATATAGGAAAAAGTGCTTGTCGTTTATAAGTTTATGAATACCTGCCATTTTTGGGCCTTGCACTGCACTTTCTCATCAAAGCCCAGTTATTGTATGATATGATATCTTGCACGGTCTCTCACAAGTATATCTAAATCCTAATATTCTCACTGCCCAAAAACTAAATAAATCATAATATTCTCCTTTTGTGTTACTCTCGTTGCAAGCATTGTGGGATGTGTACTTATTTGGCAAAATATTCTCATTTTATCGTTAATATACTTTGAAATTAGTTGCCAACTATCATTGGGTATTTGATTGGTTCAGGCGTTCATATTTGTTCAGTGCTAGTGTCTAATTTGCGATCACCTCTGTTCCGAATTATAAGACATTTAGGATATTTCAATATGGACTACATACGAACTGAAATGAGCGAACAAACATACTAAGACGTGTCTATATACATCCGATTCAGAAAAAAAGTTAGAACATCTTATACTCCCTCGGTTCCTTTATATAAGGTGTATTTGTTTTTTCAAAAGTCAAACGAGTGCATGTTTGACCGAGTGTTTAGAAAAATGTATCAATATCCACAATACGAAATCTATATCATTTGATCCATCATGAAAAGTAGTTTCATATTTTATCTATTAGGTACTACAGATGTTATTTTATTCTATAATCTTGGTCAAACATTCAAATAGTTGACTTGCACGGAAACCAATACACCTTATATTCTGGAACGGAGGGAGTAATTCAGAACGGACGGAGCAGATATTAACTATTAGTCCTTTTCATTGTTAAGACTTCGATTTTGTCCTATGAATCAATGAGAATTCTGAATTTATGTCTCAGATAAAGGAAAATCTACAGGAAACAATATTCAGGTTTTGGAATGGGCGCTGGGCGGTACCTTGGACTGGACAAACAATTGCCCAGGTTAGTTCTTTACTTATTCTATTATGTTTTGGTGTTATCGGACATCCATTTTGCTAATTCAGCAGATATCTTCTGGATATCCTACGGGATGTAGGGTCTGTTGTTTTTCTCGTAATGTAATTCGTCCCTGTTCCTTTAGATTTTCTGTATATGGACACAGACATATTAAATGTGAATCTGATCTATAAGATGCCGAACCCACTTGGATACTTTATTTTGGATATGATATGAGACACCAGACAGATATTAATATTGCCCTTATGTGTCCACCTATGATTTTCTTACTCTGTAGGAGTAGGAGATCTTATAAGTTATAAAAAGTACTCTGCATTAATGTTCTGTTTATTTTTTTGTGTCGTCCCCAACTCAGCTCCTGCATGGGACATGCTATTCATGCATAGCACCTCGCTTAGAATTTTGCCGCTTCCTCTTGTTAAAGGGCTAACAGGGATGGGGGACGACACAACAAGAATTACATAATCGTGTCACTCACCTTTAGGCCTCTAATTCTAATGTGGGACTAAAGTCACAACCACAACACAGGGGGCACTCCAAACAGGCTGAGTATAAAAATATGTTCCCCTCTAAAGAAAAATAAGTTATGATGCATGTGCTAGCATATTATGTACTCCCTCCGTCCCACAATATAAGACGTTTTTGCAAGCTAACTTGCAAAAACGTCTTATATTGTGGGACGGAGGGAGTACATATATAATAGAAAGAAATGGATGACTGTTCCTGTTTGTTATTGGTTGTCTTTCTAAAGATATCAGTTAAACAGGGAGTGTTGATTGAATATAATGATCTCTTAGCAGTTTACATGAATTTGGTATTAAGGTTAGCCAGTTATACTTTTTGAATACAGGTCATGTTTTTGTGGATTGCGACATTTTGGCTTGTGGGTTCCTGGATAGTGCCATTCTTGGCTCATGCTGCTGGCTTTAGCAAGGAAACATTGACGCACAGAGGACAAGCATTATATAGCCTCGTGACGGACATAACTGAAGGCCTTGCTGGGATTGCTATCCTTCACCAGTGCCTTGGTAGATTCCGTCCCCTTCCTCCAGGCTGGTTTGAGTTCAAATTAAAGGGCAGATGGCATTGGGATGTAGCGTTGGGGTGCCTGTTATTCCCACTGGTGAATTTGCTTTCTCACATCAACATCAGCCTAGTTCATATGTCATCAGGGCCAGTCGCCGGGGTATCCAGTGTAGAGCAATCCATTGTGGCCCGTGACCCGGTGGCAATGGCCTTGTATGCAGTAGTAGTCACTGTATGTGCACCCATATGGGAAGAGATTGTATTCCGTGGTTTCCTTCTCCCATCTCTAACACGATACATGCCTCTTCCATGGTCGATCCTGCTAAGTGCCGCGGCGTTTGCGCTGGCGCACTTCAACGTGCAAAGGGTGTTGCCGTTGATATTTCTCGGGGTTGTGATGGGAGGTGTCTTTGCCAGATCACGCAACCTATTGGCATCGATGGTGCTTCATAGCCTTTGGAACGGTTTTGTATTCCTGGATTTGATGAAGTGAGCTATGAAGCTAATGTTGTCCAGCTTTCAGTGTCTCCTGTGGAGTTTCCTCCTTCCTTTGTGTTTTCATTTTGCATGGAGAGTATAAAGAAGCTAACGAAGGGTGGCGGTCAGGTTGTTTTACGTGGAGAATAGATAAACAGAAGACAGCATTTTGAAGATTTTTGTGTAGGGGTCAGATAGCCATAGGAATTGTGCCCAGAAGCATGTTTCTTACTCTTGTAAATTGTATACCCCTGGGAATAATTTGCCTCCTCGTGTATATAATTCCCCATTCATATGTAATTGTGCATTTTATTCTTGATTATGTACCCAGAAATACAAATTCCTTGGTATATCTTGTAAAGTGACTTGAGCTAAACATGATGTCTCATGTCGTGAAAACTGCACCACGTTTTTTGAGCTAAACAACCGTGACAAATTCTAAATTCCAGATAAATTATATTTGGTCTATCACAATACCGGGAGAAATGTCGTACTCCCTCTACTTTACAAAATAAGCTATACATACGATTTTAAAATTTCCAATCAAAATATGTAGAACGATATCTACAGTCAAAGTTCTAGTCCAGGAGTAAAAGTTTTGACTGAACCCTAAAAAAAAGTTTTGACTGAAGGTACGTCTAAAGCTTTACTTATACTAGCAAACATACCCGTGTGTTGCAACGGAAGAAAAAAATGTCACATGCCCCAAAAAGCATTGCTCAAGACCGCCGCCGGCCATAATCCCCTAGGAAGAAAAAAATGTCACATGCCCCAAAAATTGCTCAAGACCGCCGCCGGCCATAATCCCCTAGGTTCACGTCCTCTATTTGAACACGGTGTCACTGCTATCCCCCTTTCCGCCCATGCCGACGATGTCCGCGACAAATTTTTGCCAATATATTTGTATGGAATATTCTTATATTGTCTAGTTTTTTTGTGTCAAACAATTTTTTGTCAACTTCAACATTAATGGTAAAAGCGAAGTTTAAGCATGAAATTGACCATATCGTCGTTGTGCAACTTCTGCACCGTGGCCAATATCCTATCCCTGCGGACCAGAATCCAATCATCTGGTTCAGCTATATATATATACATATGACATAAATAACTGAAGTAGTACATAACAAACTAAGAAAAAGTAAGAGCTATGAATAAATTAAAGAAAATTTACTCGGTTTCCCGGTGAAATTTGTGTGGAATCGGTGCTGACCTAAAGAACAATAGAAAAAATTAGAATGAAAGGGGACTGTTTTCTTAGAAGGATTTGGGTGGAACCATTGCTAAGCAGGAGAAAAACAAAAAAAACTGAGAAAACTTAAATTAAGGGACTGGTTTTTCAGAGGAGTTTTGATGGAATCGTTGATGTCCAAAAGTAGAAAATAAACTACAGGAAAATTAGTTAAAAGGGACAAAGGAACTGAAGTTGTCTTGTATATAGTACAGATATGAGGTGAAGCAAGGGATCAGGCTCTGAAATATAAGTCAAGAAATCATAGTCTCTTGCTTTACTCGGCTTGGTGCAGTGATATACTTAGGGGAGGCGTTAGAAGTCATTGCACGGGCTGGCGCCGACTGCAAGTGAAGCGATTCAATCAGGGCGAGGGAGAGAAGTAGACCGTGAGATGGCATGCGACGGGTATTCCCTGAGAAGGCCGTGGACGCAACATGCGGGTGACACCGTGGTAAAGATGGAGATTGGGCCATTGCGGATGATGCTTCGGTGCAACTATTTAATTAGGTAATGCGTAATAGCATATTAGCACACACACACGTACTTGGGTGTTTTCTCATAATGTGGCGCTGGAGAAGGTAGTGATAGACCGTGGTGGAGCACTGTCGCCGTCGAAGATGGACGGCAAGGAGAGCAGCCGCCACTGCTTCCGTGTGTATGATGGCATGCGGTCTTTGTAGAATTGTAGTAGCACACGCACGCACGTACCTGCGTGTTTCCTTGCTGCGCCGGACTGGAGGAGGTGCACAGATGGAGCACCGTCGCTGTGCAAGCTGCATGGACCGGCAAGACGGCGGTCGCCATGCATGTAAATGGCATGTGGTCTCTTAGCCTTCCGCCAAGTCTCGTCGTCACTTGCCGAAGCACCGTCACCATCATAAAAGTCAATCGACTGGGTATTATACGGGATATGGCTGGATTTAATCAGCTAGGAAGGATTTGCATACATCCTCCCTGTTCGAGCATGTTAGGATACAACACGTCCAGATATGCATGGCCAACCCTGAATTGGAGAAGGACACCCGTGAGCTGCGAGAAAGAAAGCATAAACCGACGGATCGGCTACCAGGGTTCCAGAATCATCGACACAACAATTATCCCGATCATCGTCATCTGGTGGAAGGCATGGAAAGCAGACGACCACACACACAGTGGCGGAGCTTGAAAGAAATCTCTGGAGGGGCGAAGCTGTAAAAAAAAAAACTCAAACACAAAATCATACGAATACAACAAGTTAGATATTGCAAATATCGAGAACTTATACAATTATATTGATCTTCTCCACAGTAGCTTACAAAATACATTTTTAATTTTAATTATATATATAACCTACTCCATAACAAAAGGAACTATACCAAAATACCATTTAACCATGGACCATTCTGTTCACTACAGCAACACTACACTACAGATTAGCTTTTCGTTTCTTTGCACCCTTAAAGTGCATAAGAACATCTTCATAGCTGTAGTTCTCTGTGATTTCACTCTCTATTTTTACTAGCAAGCTATTGGCTAGATAATCATTTTCCATGGTATTACGTAGCCTTGTCTTAATGATCTTCAAAGTTGAGAATGCTCGTTCGGCACTTGCTGTAGAAACTGGAAGAGTTAGAAGCAATCGCAACAATCGATCAACCAAATTGTAGATAGAATGTCTCCCTGTCTCAAAGAGATATCGACAAAGATTTGTTAAGGTTGACACATTTTTCAACTCTTTATCAGGGGAGGCATCCACAACAAAGTGTTTTAGTTGCTGCTCCAATCCATAGATTTCCTGTTGGGTGAAATCTGCTGGATAATATTTCTTGACTAACTCACAAATATCATCAGCTTTGAAAGATCTAAATTTATTTTTAGGGATCAGGGTAGCACTAGTGGTCAATAGATCCAGTACAATGTTGACAGAGTTAGCTAGTTAGCTTGCTAGGACGCCCAGAGGGGAGAGATAAGAGATTGACTAGGTACAGGAGCAAAAGCAAGATCCAGCGAGGGCAGCTGCTCACCGGCTGATTGAAGCACTACATGGCGCCGATGTTGCCTGATGTTGTCCGCACCAGAGGCCGGACTGGACCGGCTAGCCCTAGCCGGCCGCCCGCCAGCGGCCAGCGGCCACCCCCCACGCGGCAACGCCGGCGACCCACAGCAGCCGGTCTGCCGGACGCCGGTGCCCCACCCCCACGCTCAGGCGTCCGCGGTCGCAGGCGGCACTGCGGCAGGTCAAAGGGGATCGATTTGGTCGCTGCGACACTGGTGGGCGGTGGCTGGATTCGTTCGTCTCCTGTCAACGAAGACTAGTAGTTGATAAATGGGCCTTCTAGTTGTGGGCTGTATGTAATACATAGGGGTAGTAAAAAAAAATCGTTTTCGCTGGGGAGGCGATGGCCCAGGTTCGCCCCCACGTAGCTCCGCCGTTGCACACACATGCTGCACTCGTCGGCCTACGCCTCCATCGATCGCCGCGGCTGTCGATTCACTCCGGCGACAACACGCTAACGCTCTGCTTCTCAGATTTTATAGATCCTTGGTGCTGGGGACGGGGACCTCCGGCCAGGATGAACTCTTGGTCGTCCGGCAGCCGGAACTTGCAGTTGCCGTTGACCACAGCTGCAGGCTGCAACTGCTTCAACGCACTCACAGGATCATGATGTCATTGATGGCCGCTGCAGATTCCTCGGAGGTAGCCACAGGCGCCTCCTGCTCCATCATACATCCTCTGCTCCTCGGTGGCCATCCATCGTCTCCCCGTCATGATCTCCAGATCGATCTCTCCCTCCCTCTATATATAGAATAGATAGATGTGGAGGGAATCAAGCGGGGAGTCCAAAGAGAAATCGTGTTCGAGACGGAAATCCTTGGAGGATCGTGTCCTTGTCCTCATCCTCCTCGTCCTTGTCCCCAGATCTCTCAGTTTTTTTATATCGTCCCTTAGATCTCTCGTGCGTTACAGGAGAGGCGGTCGGTGCTGATGATTTGCTAGTGGAGCAGGCCCAACAGCTGCAGTATGGGCCAAGGCCCAATGCGGCTACGTACTGCCGCTGGATTTCTTTTTTTGGAACGCGTGGATTGGATCGAGGTTAGGGAGGCGACGTACGAACCGATGAAAACGGACGGACGGGGTGGACGGACGGAAAACGGACGAAATTACGGTGGTAAGAAGCAATAGCCCCTTTATTATTATATATATTATATATATATATATATATATAATAATATATATATATAATTAAAAAAATAAATATATATATATATATATATATATATATATATATATATATATTATTATTATTATTACTAGCAAAAGAGCCCGTGCGTTGCAACGGGAGAGAAAATAACACACGCTCTTAACCGAATAACCATGACTCAAGACCCTAATAGGTCCACGTCCTTTATTTTCACATGGCATCACATTTGTGTTGCCGACAGTGGCCTCAGTGCTCACATAACGAACGTTTGAATGTGGTCAGTCCTAAGGCATCTCTATCTCGCGCGCGCGCATGCACACTCGCTTGGAATAAGAAGAGAAATATGTTGTTTTTCCCCGCGAGGTTTTTCAGAGTTGTGCATGCGTGGTTATCGATGTTTTCTTTCCTCTCAATCTGGTTTTAATGGGTGTTTATTTGCAATTCGGATCACCGCCGGTACGAAAGAACAATGGACCGTGCACTATAGATTAAGTGTGCACCAAAAATAATATTTTAAAAATATTTAACAGTTAAAAATAACATCATATTTAGATTCTACACATTTTTCTAATCAAATTTCATATATAACATGTTAAAATCGGAGTTACGGTTTAAAAGATATGGATAATTTTGTTTTAGATAAACTGCGGATTGATTAACCGAAAAGTCAGGGGGTTTTCTGTTAAAACAAAAAAAACGATTTGGCTGACTTAAATATGGACGGCGGGTTGATTACCTGAAATGTCAGGGGGTTTTCTGAGAAAATGCAAAATAACGGTTCGGCCGCGACTTAAACGTGTACTGCGGGTTCAATAAACAAAAAACATAAGGACTTTTTCGCAAAAAAGGGGCGACGACGGTGAGCCGACAGAAACACTCCGTGCTTTATTATTAGGTATATATATATATATATATATATATATATATATATATATATATATATATATATATATATATATATATATATATATATATATATATATATATATATACTAGCAAAAGTGCCCGTGCGTTGCAACGGGTGAACAACAAAAACTCACAAAAATTATAATGTCCGACATAAAACAATTCAAGTTCATCAAATTGCATTAATCTGATGTAAATTCAACAAATCAAATCAATAATTAAAGAATAACTCATGCAAGAAAGAGGAACCTGAGCTTTTTAAAAAAGAGGAACTTGTGCACCATCCTGCTTGAATGCACGCTCCTTCTGGCGCTGCTAGTGGCCACCATTGTGTCTCCTTGTTGTCCTCATGGAGTCATGGGCTGGCGTTGGGAGGAGCAGATCCTGAGATGAAGGAGCCCGTGGACGGGAGCAGCCGCTCAAGAAAAAGAACCATCCAAAAACATTTAATATTGTTTTAAAGGATGCTACAATTTTCAGAATTTAGGCAGAGGCTGGAGCTACCATCCCGACATTCTATTGCTAGATAAGTCGACTACTAATAACAACACTTTAAGTGCCCGTGCCCCCGCGAAATGCAGATCATTTGCAGAAGGTACAGCCTTAGAGGTTCACTCTCAAGTAAAATTCAGAGTGTGTAAACAGACCTGACAATACAACTCAATAGCCTCTGCTGTGTAAGCGTGGTTCTCATCCCATGGCAAATATGGAGTGGGAACATGTTTGTTAGTTAAGGCCAACATGAAAGAAAACCAAGTAAAATATCTATGTGTTTCTTTTTTCCTGATGAAAAGTATCTATTCATTCCTTTACATACTATCATCCGGGTAGAGCAGAGGAACTGGTCAGTGGAGCACACCCTGCAAATCCAGCTCGGCTCCTCAAGTTAGTTCATGATATGCTGCCTTCCCTGGCCTCAGCCTTCTATTCTCCTTCAAATCTTAAGCTCTTCATTCTTGAGGCCCCGTTGGCAGAAGGACGCCGCCTGCGGAAATAAGTCGAGAGCCAGCACGGCCTTCGATGCCTGGTAGTGCACCTACCTATACAAATGTCACATATTACCAACGTTTTTGATCGCGGGCAATTTGGTTTCGCGGCAGCTTTTCCCAGCCGCTACAGCCGCTATAGCGGGCTATTGCGGCAGCTAAGCCATTTAGCGGCAAGTACTACATAGACATTTTCAGCAGGAAAACAGGGCATTTTCAGCAGGAAAACAGAGGATTGCAGTACATATTTAGACATAAACTGAAACAAGCATCACCAGTTACCGTGCATAGGCGGAGAGGTCCCTCGTCGGCTCGTCGCTGGTCGCACCCTTGTGCGGAGCATGGTGTCAAGCTTCCTTGTGGAGCGCAGCCCTGCAGTACCGGAGGTGGCTGCTGCTGGAGCCCTGGTCGCCGCCTTGCCGCCTCGTCCGTCACTGCCTCCGGCTTGCGGCAAAGCAGCCGCCGGCCCACCGAGCGCAGCTGTGAGGAACCGCCGAGCCGCCGCAACCTGGGAGGGAGAGAAGGGAATGGGGATATAGCGCTAGGTTTTCTGGACGAGCTGCTCTATCGGGGCAACATTTGGGCCGAGATATTTTTGGGCCTCTATTTCGGCCCTTGAAGCGATATTCCAGCGACCGCTAAGGCTTTTAGCGCTGTTTCGCTTCGCGATCGCGGCCCTCGCGACAGATCACGTAATTTAGGCCATAGCGTCGCGGGGAGCATCCCAGCCAGCGATTGCGCCGCAATAGCGGCACTTTCGCGGGCGATTTGATTCTTTGCATATTACATGAAAACTTCTTCACCAGATTCGACGAATCATAGAGGTATAGTACCTTTCTAATATTTGCATACAACATTTTGGTTAAGGTAAAATTTCATTTGATAAAATTTGTGATGCTGGCTCAAGTGTGCATCAACCTCATCATGTATTCCGTCACAAGCTTTGAGAACAAAGAAATTTGTCAGTAAAAATGTTCATGATGGCATAAACCTGGCTTGCTTTAAGGCCTAAACCCATAAGGAAGTTGTCTGGCTTTATATCACAATGAAGAAAGCCCCTCGAGTGCATGTACTCTACAATGGTGATCTGTATAAAAATAATGGAATACATCAACTTGTCGGGATCAGCCAAATAAGGAATCAGAGATTTGAGTTTGCAGATAAAAAAATTCATTCTGTCAAACAGGTGGCCAATATTAACAGCCAAAATGAAATTATACAGTAAGCACTCACCATCTGATCAGCAAGCAGAAGTACTGTTTTAAGGGTAAATTTTCTGTTGCAATAGTTGAACAGGTCCTCCAGACTTGGACAAAGAAGATCAACGACCATGAAATGTTACTCCCCGTCCACTCCAAACCACTTCAGATGAGACCAGTATCTTGGTCCGCCTAGGAAACACCGTACCGAGACATAAGATTACACTGGCCCACGCTCCAGTTTTCTCTATTCTCTACCACTTTGAGGGTAATTTTTAATTCTAGAAATTTCGGAAGAAGCAAGACTACCAGAATATGAATTGTATGGTACAATATAGAGCAGCCCTGGCGAGTCAAGTTTTAGCTCCTTTCTCTGAACTTCATCTCCTAGCTTCCAGTAATCCAAGGCCTGAAATGTCAAATGATATTTTTCAGATAAGTTAAGAAGATCATAGGGCCAAGTAATGAGCATCTGAACATCGAGACTACCTCCTAGATATTATTGTCACCATACTCTCCTAGAGGGTCAAGGTTTATCCGGACAGTAGGATCCATGATACGGAGAAGGGCATGCATGAGAGTTGATTTACCAGTGCCTATTGTACCGACAATACCCGTCTTCATGCCTTGGAGTATATATCACCTCATCATTATTAAAAATTTAAGGATATGTGCTACTTAGAACGATTTTTTGATCTGGCAAAGCACTGAATCAAGCAATTCATTTGCCCATGAGTCTAGATTTCTGACAATTTACTGACAAGGGTAAAAAAAAGTGCAACTTCTATAAAACATGCCAACACCGAGAAGTAAATATGAACAGAAGTGGGCAGGAGGGAACAGGGATGATGGTAATTACATTGAGGTTATGGAGCTGAATTTCTCCCTCTGACAGCCCGCTATACGACAACCAATCTTCAGACATTGAAAGAGGGGCCTATGTTTCTGTTATTTTTTAATTCACCATGGCCATTTTGCGCACACCCAGATGTAATCAACATGACATCATCTGTATTTATCAACCTCCGAGATGGAAATAAGGAGCCGTATTTGTGAACTAATCTGGTAATTGTGAACCATCTCTTAAGCTTGCTTGCTGAAGTAAGCCACTGTTTTCATGTTCTGAGAGGTCAAATTTTCATGCTGGTTCTAGTGATATTTTCAGCCTGAAATTATTTGTTAACATATAGATATAGTCATACTGATTGTGCAAGAGCTAAATATCTCAAGAATTCTTCACTGAAAATGATATGTGTATCATACTCGTGTATTCAGTGATAGCCTAGTGTTCCAGTTTTGGTCTCTGAACTATATGTGCAAGGTCAAAGCTAGAGCCATAGGGGAAAACGAAAAAGGATCAATGTAATGAGTTTGAGTAGTAAGGGCAACATTCTGGAACATCAAATTCACTACGCTGATACAACCACAAAGTACAGAACTTGCATATACTGACTTATTAAGCTCTACAGTGTGGTCACAAGAGAGCTGAAGCAATCTGTACACAAAATTCCTTACCTATGGAGGGGCACGTCTGGTTGTGGTGGTGGTCTGACTTGAGGCCAGATGAGAGGAGGTCGGCGCAGCAATCCCCTGCTTGGTGGTGGTGGTCGTTGAGAACAGCCAGATCATTGTCCTCCTGTGGCCGGCAACGAGCACATCTGACCATGGGTGAAGGAGGCCGTCGACTAAGAGGAACAGATTGACAACGACCTAGCCCCTGCGAGCCATGGCCTCAATGGAGACACATCAGTAGCGCGAGCTGTGGTGGCCGGTGATCACCGGCGACGGCCGAGGGGGGTTGTGCGTCCGGGATTCGTGGTGATGGCAGGGAGCCGTGGCGGCTGAGCGGATCCACCACCGGGTTTGGGGAACCACCGGGTCACGGGAGATGAAGTGTTTGGGCGCTGGAAGGCATGCAGAGGGGATAGGACGGCGGCTCGGCGGCGCGTGGAGGTGATGGGCGACGGGGGCGGCGGTGCGATGGGGCAGAGGGCGGCGGCGCGTGCGGGGGTTGGGGACGATGGGTGCGGTGGGGGTGTGTTTTCTTTTTCTTCTTTTTTCTTTTTAACAGAGTAAGGGAGACGGTCAAACCGTTTTTTACTTAGGGGTGGCAGTGGGAGTAATTTTCTTTAACTTTACGGGTAATTTAGATGACGGTGAGCGGATAGCAAATATGCCCGTGCGTTGCAACGGGAGAAAAATAATATTGCACACACCTATCTTAATAAGTATGACTCAAAGACCCCCTCCTCCCACCTCGTGCAAGTCTACGCCATCTATTTCAACACGTCGTCCCATCCGCACCGCTTATCCTCCGTGTTCATCTGACCACAATACGTGTAGACATGGTCAATCCCAAGGCGATGAGCTCGACCATCACATGGCACACCTGTCATAGAATCGCACCAGCGCAAGGACATGTTTAAACTAATCTCTCGAGTGAACACGGACGGAGTATAAAAAATAAGTTCTAGAAAGGAGTGAATTTTATATTCAAGTGAATGAAGCAGGATTTGATATGGTGAATTAAAGAAATTAACCTTAAATAATGCTCATAAAAATTATATAAAAATAATATATGCATATCATTATCTTCCATGCTATAAAGAAGATTCAATTGAGATTGATGAAGCTCTCCTCTCAGTACATAGGATGCAACAAACACAAGTGAAAATAGCACAAATCAGTCACCAAAATTGGATCACTTGTACCAATCCATATCAAAAGAATCGACATCATTATAATCCGATAAATAATTTGAAGTTCGGGAATATATTTTTACTCAAACAATAGTAGTATGTGAAAATTGCAGTACGTGTAATTCTGTTCCAAGTAATGAGCAGGCAGAAAATATAGTGCTTTCAAAAGTATATGCAATGATCATATACATGTGCTCAATTCTACAGAGGAAGGAGAAGTAAAATAATCATGATTAGCAGAGAGCACAATTTAGGCGCCGGTCCAAACCTTCCTTTTATTACTGGAATGATGGCGCGTTGCGGAACGACGGCCGCAGCGTCCTTGTTGTGAAACAGCGGCGAGTCCCCGCCAGATGAGGCGGCTCCAGTATCCTCAGAAGCAACGTCGTCGGCAACGCCCTGCATCCTCGCTGCATGAGTTGGCTCACGCGTGGTAGAAAGTGGCGGTGGCGATCGGCTGCTCGGTCTCAGACGACAGGTGTGGTGGTGTCTGCCGCGTGCAATGGAGCCGGCGCCCGCCTGCATCGGTAGCTTGAGTTCCCAAGAGCGCCTCCATCGATCCATCCACAAGAAGCCGACCCAGCTGCTTAGGTAGCTAGCTCATGCAGTGCTAGCATCAACCCGTCCATAAGGAAATCGATCCAGCTTAGGTAGCTAGCTTTGTACGCATGCGCTACCTTGCCATGTGATACCGATGAAGTTACCTCGGCTCCTCGGATTCGTGGTTCGGATGAAGCGCGGAATCGGCCTCCTTGTCCGGCGGTTCGATCTGCTGCTCCTCCGTCTCCACGGAATCCACCCCGCCTGCCTTCCTCTCTCTCGAGCCAATAGCGGCGGCCGTGGCAGATGCTTATATTTATTTTTTTGAGAGAGAAGGCAGATGCTTATATGGATCGAGGTGGAGGTCGTGGTGGCTCAGACTCTTTTCTTTCGGTTCGGTTGGGCTGTCCGGGTTGAGGCCCATAGGTGACGTCTAGCGACAGACGAAGACAAAGTAGGAAACAAATCGTTTTAGCCAAAACCAAACAGTTTTTTTTTCACTTACGGGTGGCAGGGTGGGTAATTTACTTCAACTTTAGGGATAGTTGGGCGACGACGGTGAGCCGACAGAAGCACTCCGTGCTTTATTATTAGGTAAAGATTAATTTTTTTTTATTAGGGGTATAGATTAGGGGTATAGATTTATGGACGGGAGAGTACAATACTGTCGTGTGCGCCTTACAAAGGTTTGACGTTGGCCAGGATTATTAGGCAAGTTTTCTTTGAAAAACTGTTATCTGGCCATACATTTTGTCAGTTTTTACTGAAAGTATTCGTATTGAGGGGCCTCCCATCAAGTATTATGCCACGACACCGCTAAAACTACAACCATCAGATCATTCCGTAATTTGCCATGAAAGAAAAAGGAGAAAAGTCTATATTTCGTCCCTCAACTAACCGAAACAAGGCATTGGAAAGCTCTCAATAGCTTCACGATAGCCTTAGTTGTGCCGCTAGGCAGAACTGCATAAGAGAGCTACCGAACATCGTTCCCCTCCTTGGAGGCGCCACCGCGATACTCTGACCTCTCCATCGCCCCAAATCCTTGGGCTCTCCTGGTGAAAATCTTGCTCCGACTTTGGCCGAGGCAGGCGACAACGGCTTCTTCGTTGTTTTCCCCCTTGGGGGCATCGCCTTTGGAGGTCCAGCTTGCGTCTGTTGGCTGTGTTATTGCCATGCTGATTGGTCTCATCGGTGGGGGTAGTGGAAGTCGAGACGGGGTCTTGAGTTCGCTGGTTCGATGCCGGGGCGGCGACCCCGGGCTGTGGTGCGGCGGTGGCGCTATGAGGTGGGACTGTGGCTTTGCTCTGCGTTGGTGGGCATCCGGCGCTTCGTGGGTGGCAATGTCTGTCATGGTTGTTGGGTTTTTGCACGATTCTCCCTTTATCAATCGTGCGGCAGGGATTTTTGCACGGTTGTCCCTTAATCAATCGTATGGTCGGTTTTTTTCATGGTTGTCCCTTAATCAGTTGTGCGGCGTGTGTGGTTTTCGCTGGTTTTTCTAAATTAATCGTGCCTTGTATGTTTTGGGTCGGTTCCCCTCATTAACTGGACCATCTTTGTATCGGGTTTTCGCCCAGTTATTTCTGATTAACCGGGCAATTCTCTTCTTCTATAATGCAATGCGGGTACCCCTGCCCCTTTCGACGTGTTCTTAAAAACACCACTGCAAGTCTACTCACAAGTGGCGGGCGCAAAAGGGCGTCACTAGCGGATGCGGAACGTGGCCTGCCACAGGTATGTAATGTATTAGTGGCAGCAGTCAAGGCAGTCAGAATCGTGGCTCTGAATCGGATCAGAGGTCCAATGGTAGGATCGCAAATCATAGAATCTTGACTATCAGAAGCAAAATTGTAGAATCTAATACGTCCATTTTGCATCACTATTTCATATTGTAATTTATCCTTTCTTAATGATATATTTCACATTATGATGCAATTATAATGTCTTTTCTTTTTTAACTTGGTATACACAGAGAGGGAAATTACCAGATAGCTGAAAATCTACACCTAATTTGCAACACAAGAAAAACAATTTTTCGGAGCTCAAAAAATGCCGGGGATTTTTGTGAATTAATTATGAAAAATAAGAAGAACGAAGTCCGAAGATGGACCAGAGGGGAGCCACAGGGGCCCCACGTGGCCTGGTCACGCTCCCCCTGGCCGTGGTGGGGCTGTCTGGTGGCCTGGGGTCTTCTCTCCCGACGCCCTTTGGCCATAAAATCCATTGACCCTAGAAAAAATGATAGAAAATAATTAGATCTTTCCACCGCTGTCTGCAAGGCAGAACTGAGGCGGGGCACTTTTGCTCTCTGGCGGGCGATTCCATCGAGGAAACTTCCCTCCCGGAAGAGGGTATCGAAGCCATCATCATCACCAACACTCCGTTCATCATCGAGATCATCATCTCCATCAACATCTCCATCATCAACCATAGTTCGTCCATCTATTGAATCTATGTATCATAACCTCAGGTCAGTTGTTGAGAGTACTTTCATGTGTTGATAGGAGTGTTATCAGTGAAAGATTGTCATGTTCAGATTGTTTACCAGCTATTCATCTCCACTGATCATGATCCATATGATGTCTTGTGAGTAGATCCATTAGTTCTTGAGGACATGGGAGATGTCATGTTGCTAGTAATCAAGTGAACTTGAATACAGTTTAATGTTTTGATATTATGTTGTGGTGTTATGTGAACGTCGACTACATGACACTTCATCATCATTGGGCCTATGGGAAATCATTGTGGGATGAGTTTGTAGATGATAGGTTGCGGGAGTGATATAAACCTAAACCCGAGTTTATGAATTGTTGCACAAGGGGCTGATTTGATCCTAAAGTTTAATGTTATCGTTAGATTTGTCTTAATTACTTCTCTTGTAGTTGCGGATGCTTACATGAAGGGTATAATAATAAGTAGGTATTTTTCCAAGTAAGGGTAGTACCTTAGGTCTACCCACACAACACTTATCAAAACAATGAAAGGTAACTCAATTGAACTTGGTGAAAGTGACTTGATGAAATTCCCGTGTATCCTCAAGCACATTTTAATCACTATAAGAAACACAACCGACTTGTCCTTAGCACACATAAGGATTGGGCCACTTGTTGCACTTTATTGTTTTTTTGTTTATCGTTTTATAAATTATATTACTATCAAATTGCATTTATAACTTTTATAGTGAATCCTTGCTAAAAAATTATCAATTTCTTCTGCTCCTCGTTGAGTTCGACACTCTTATCGAAAAGGCTACGATAGATCCCCTACACTTGTGGGTCATCTAGACTCTTTTCTGGTGCCATTGCCGGGGAGCGTAGCGCTCTTGAAAAGTGAAATTTGGTAAGAAAAACTTTTACCATACTTGCTGTATTTTTTGTACTATTGCTTTATTATGGAAACTACTACTGTTGGAAACTTGTTTGGAGGGGCTTCCCTTGTTGCACAAGTGGTTAGGAGAGAGCCACCACCTACTCAAATGTTTGTTATCAAATACCTCTTGTCATACTTGAGCAAGTAAGAGCTAACCGTTATGCAGGAGATGAAACGATTCATCCGAATTTACACCTGCTCGTAATTAAAGAATTATGTGGTTCGTTTAAGCTTTCGGGTTTGCCAAGGAGTGAAGTCAAAAGGAAGATATTCCCTTTATCTTTGGAGGGAAACACATTGGCATGGTTTAGGATATTGGATAATCCACACGCATGGGACTGGAAGCAACTAAAATATGCTTTTCATTCAAAATTATATCCATTGCACTTAGTTCATCATGATCGGAATTACATTTATAATTTTTGGCCTCGTGACGGAGAAAGTATCGCTCAAGCTTGGGGGAGGCTCAAATCATTAATGCTCAAATGCCCCAATTATGAGCTCTCTAAAGATATTATTGTTGATAATTTTTATGCAAGACTTTCTCTTCGTGATAAGGAAATGCTTGATGTTTCTTCTGCGGTTTGTTTCACAAGAAAACACATAGATTATAAATAGGATGTTATTGAAAGAATTCAACGAAACACCAAAGATTGGGAGGTCGACAAAGGTAAAGAATCAGGTATAAATCTTGAGTATGATTGTGTTAAGTCTTTTGTTGAAACCGATATTTTTCAAGAGCTTATTAGTGCTAAATATGGACTTGATTCTAAAATAGTTGTCAACTATTGTAAATCTTTCGCTGCTCATATTGATCACCCCAAGGAGAAGTGGTTTAAATATCATGAACCCATTAAAGATGCGTGTAAAGAAATTATAATTGCTAATAGGGAATTGCAAGTTCACATTGTCAATCCTGTTTTGCCTACCGCTTATATTGAAAAGCCACCTTTTCTCGTTAGGATTAAGGAACACTCTATGGTAACGACATTGGTTAATAAAAGTCATATTAGAGCACATAAACATTGTGATCAATTTAAAGTTCAACCTCAAATGGCTATGGTTAACGATCTTGTAGTTGAAAACGTTGAAGGACATGTTATTCAGTTATGTGAAGAAGCTTCAAATATTGTTAGGCATGATAAATCTGCTAAGATTGTAGGCATGCATGTTATTTCTATTAAGATTGTGGGATATGGGTGCTAGTATAAGTGCTATTCCCTTTTCTCTTTATCAAGAAGTTATGTATGATATTTCACCTTGCGAAATAGAAGAGATTGATGTTACTATTAAGCTTGAAAATAGGGCTACTATTTCACCTATAGGGATTGTAAGTATGTCGATGAGATCACGGATCTTTCTCCCGCTATTGAGGAAGAGCAAGGTCTTAGAGTGGCTCTAGAAGAGACACACAATGTGGACCTTGCTAAATTAAAGAAAGATCATGATCATACTTATGCTCTTGTTTGTTGATCTCAAAACTAAAAATGATGAGCTTGTTGTTGGCCATGCAGACTCCTTGAGGATCATGAGCTACTCGAAAAGGAACACAAAGCCTTGAAGAGTGCTCACATGAAACTCACGGAGTCTCATGATCAACTCCAAGCAAAACGAACTAAAGAGATATCAACTTGTCCTCCTTTTGTCTTAATTGATAACGCTTTTTCTACTAACCTTTGTTGTGTGTGGAATGAGATGTTTCTTGTTGTGATCAACCGGAAGGTGCCTCCTTTTGCACCTTATGTGATGAAGTTCATGTCTGTCAAGGGGGAAGAACTCGGGCTTAACGAGCGTATTGATCGCAACACCAACCTCACTATTCATGAGGTGAAGCGTCTTTGTATCAAGAAGCATACAACTTTTTGTGGTGGGATGGGAGAGGAGGTATTTGTAGATACCGATGGCTCTAGTGATGATGACTTTGACTTTTCCCCCTTGTGCTCAGAAGACGGGTTAGTTGGCTAAAGTGGAAGCCAAGATTAAGAAGACCTTCTAACTTCAGGTTGATATTCAGCATCGTATGTATGAATCCCACAAGAAGGAGAAAGATTTCCCGCCACCGTCAGATCCAGATGATGAGGGCTTTGAGCCTTAATGTTGCCAATGGTTCTGAGAAGAAGATCACCCTAGAGGCACAGTGGTTGTCCAAGTGCAGCAAGTGGACCGATGATGATGAGGAAGCCGGGACATCCACTACTCACCGTCAGTGATCTCCTCAATATGATGATTAGAGCTCCAACAAGGCGGGGGAGTTAGAGGAGGAGGATTGATCCCGTGGGACGTCAACATCGCTCTTTCCCTTTTTGGTGTTTGATGCCAAAGGGGGGAGAGAGTTCTATTAGGTTGTTCGGGATTTGCATGGGTTAACTCACAAGTTTGCTATTTATTTGAGTCTTTGGGCTTGTGAACTTACTTTTAGTTGAACTTGATTTGCTTGTGTTTGAACTTATTTGGTTCATGTTGGAGACTATGTTTAGCGTGTGGTCAGACTTGTGAGCCTATGTGATGACTACTTATATCTTCAGTTATTTATCTTGTCTTACCATTCATGTTTGTGGAGCCTTATGCTATATTGCCCTTATTTATATTGCTCCACCACATGTTTTTGCAAAAGCATGCTTTATGTCATATCCTTAATCTTTTGCAAGTAGTGTTAGTCTATAAAATCTAGGGAGGAGCGTTGATCCTATTATGTGTTCACTTTGCATTCCAAAATCAAATTCAAATTAGTGCACACCTCTAAGGGGAGACTGTCTATATTTTCTAGATCATGGATGTGCTTTATAATAATATCTTGCAAATTGTTGTGTTGTCATCAAACACCAAAAATGGGAGATTGAAAGGGCATTTCCATCCCTACGTGATTTTGGTGTAGATGACAACGCAATTTGCGGTCTAATCGTGTGCTTGAGCTATATAGGTATATTCGAGAAAGGCACAAGACAGTTAGGTTCCCCTCTAAACGGAAAAGAGCGAAGACGGTGTTCCATCAATTTATTTTCTCTTGAGTCATAGGAAAACCGTACTATTAAGAGGGGGTCCGCATTGGGAGGTATGGGTGGAATCAAACACGCACACAAAACAAAATTTGCACCCATATATTCTTCCCGACATTCGAGGAGTTCTCCAATTCAACTTAGTGCATCTGAGTTTTGCACTACATGGGAGTAGTATTGTTTAGGCCTACCCACAGGCTGGTAGTATTGCTCCCCTGTTGGAGTGGCACTGGTACGGCAGTACATGTTATTTCATAAGCCGCGGTACTTGAGCAGCACTGGTACGGCAGTACATGTTATTTCATAATAACCAACACTACCGAAGCCACTAGTGGTAGTACCGCTTGGGTGTTGGCAGTGCAGCTTGCATGGAACAGCGGTAGTACCGCTCTCCGGAGCGGTAGTACCACTCAGTGTAAAAACTATTTTACGGTTGGATTGGAGGGGGGGGCTATTTAAAGGGGGGGTCTTCTTCCTCCTTTGACATAGCTCTAGCCTCTCTCTCTCTCTCTCTCTCTATCTCTCTCTATCTCTCTCTCTCTCTCTCCTCCATTGTTTCCCAAAGCTTGAATTTGATCGATCTCTCTCCCTAGCCACTCAAACTAGTTGATCTTCTAGGATTTGGGAGAGAAGACCTTGTTACTCTTGGGTGTTTGGCACCCTAGATGGAAGTGGTCACCTCAAAGCTCAAATCCATTGTGGTCAGGTTTCGTGGTTGTGTTGGGAGCCTCCAATTAAGTTGTGGAGATAGCCTAAACCTTGTTTGTGAAAGTCTGAATATCGCCTCCAAGGGCATCGCGTAGTGGATCGTGCCACCTTGCATTGAGCGAGGGCGCGAGGAGAATAAGGTGAGCCATTGTGACTCTTGGTGAGCATCTGCTACTTGTGAGCTGCGTTGGGATTATCCTCGAAGAGGAAGGGTGAAGCAGTACAGTAGAGATAAGTATTTCCCTCAGTGAGAACCAAGGTTTATCGAACCAAAAGGAGAACCACGCAAATCCTAGTGAACAACACCTGCACACACAAAAGCAAATACTTGCACCCAACGCGGGCAAGAGGGTTGGCAATCCCCTTGAACTCGTTACTTGCAAGGATCAAATCTTGTATAGGTAGATATATAAATTGAAAAACAAAATAAAAGTAAATAAATTGCAGCAAGGTATTTTTGGTTTTTATAATATGTTTAAAGTAGACCCGGGGGCCATAGTTTTCACTAGAGGCTTCTCTCTCGAACACATAGCATACGGTGGGTAAACAAATTACTGTTGGGCAATTGATAGAAAAGCGCATAGTTATGACGTATTCATGGCAATGATCACACATATAGGCATCACGTCCGTGACAAGTAGACCGACTCCTACCAGCATCTACTATTATTACTCCACCAATCGACCTCTATCCAGCATGCATCTATGGTATTAAGTTCATAACAAACAGAGTAACGCCTTAAGCAAGATGACATGATGTAGACAAAGTAAACTCAAGCAATATGATTAAACCCTGTCGTTTTACCCTTAATGGCAACAATACAATACGTGCCTCGCTACCCCTTCTGTCACTGGGTGAGGACACCGCAAGATTGAACCCATTACAAAGCACCTCTCCCACTGAAGATAAATCAATCTAGTTGGCCAAACCAAACGGATAGATCGGAGAGAAATACAAAGCTATCATAATCATGCATAAATTACTTTCAATGAATAATCTGATCATAAACCCATAATTCATCAGATCCCAACAAACACACCGCAAAAGAAGATTACATTGGATAGAACTCCAAGAAGATCGAGGAGAACAATGTATTGAAGATCAAAGAGAGAGAAGAAGCCATCTAGCTACTGATGGGGAACGAAGCATGAAAATCAAAAAAATTCCTACGAACACCCAAGATCTAATCTAGGAGATGCATGGCAACGAGAGGCGAGTGTGTCTACATACCCTTGTAGACCGAAAGCGGAAGCGTATAAAACGCGGTTGATGTAGTCGTACTCTTCACGATCCAATCGCGATCCAATCCGATCTAGTGCCGAACGGACGGCACCTCCGAGATTAGCACACGTTCGGCTCGATAGCGTCCTCTCCTTCTTGATCCATCAAGTGAGGGAGAGGAGGTAGATGAGATCGAAACCAGCACGGCGGTATGGTGGTGGTGGTGGCAGCGGAATTCCGGCAAGGCTTCGCCAAGCGCGTACCAGAGAAACGTGGGAGGAGTTGGGAGAGGCAAAGGGCAAGGGTGAAGGGGTGGCTGCCCCCATGCGCCTTCCCCCTCTATATATAGGCTAGGGGGCAGGGGAGGGCGTCCAAAATCCTCCTAGGGCCAGCCACATGGAAGAAATCTCTTTAAACTTGGAGATAACATCTTATCTCTACATTCAACCCTTTAAATTTAGAGATAAGACCTTATCTCTAGATTTAAACGACATGTGCCTTGGGGAATGGTGCGACCAGCCCATGTGGGCTATAGCCCCACCCCTCGGTCCATGTGGGCCCTTCCCGGGTCATTGAGCCCCACGGTGGAAGCCCCGGAACCTTCTAGAACCTTCCCGGTACAATACCGAAAAAACCGAACTTTTTCCGGAACCCAAAATATGACTTCCTATTTATAAATCATCACACCCTAGCGCTACAGAATGCTACTTGTAGACTGTGTTGGTATTTCCCCGAAGAGGAGAGGATGATGCAGTATAGTAGAGATAAGTATTTACCTGTGACACCCCGAGACCAATTCTTTCCATTATTGTTATTTTGTTGTTTGCTCTATGTTATTTGTTTTGCATTGCATCATTTCATCATGCCATCATGTCATTAATTTTTGCAACTCAACCAATAAATTGCATGGATCTTTGATCCATTTAAATCGAGGGAGATGCACATGGTGATTTCTCTTTACAACATATAAAAGTCTCCCAATATTATTAGGGAGATATATTAAACCATTCCATTAATTTGGAGTCACCATAACACACTTGCAATTTAATTCCATGCTTTTCTGCTTCAAGTTTGTTCTCCAAACTTTTCCCAAAATACATTTTTTTCATTTACCGAGGCTCCTCCAAAAGTCTCAACATTTTTGGACCTCCCAAACCCCCACTTCCTATTCACCCATTTGAATAAAATTCAAATGTGTTTGAATATAAACCTTGCATCCATGCCCACTCCTATTTTCGTTGATCAAGCTCATTTTTGTGAGTCTGGGAAAATTTACCTCATGCCCAAATTCCTTCCCTAATCCTTTCTTTTCTCTCATTTTCTTTCTTCCTATTTTCTGTTTTTGGAAAAGAAGAAAGAGAGAGGAAGCCCAGCCGCAGTCAGCCGTCCAGCCGGCCTCCCAACCTGCCACGCCAGCCCACCAGAGGCCCAATCACCCCTCCTATAACCCTAGCCTCCTCTCTCGACCCCCCTGTCCTCTCGTTCCTAACAGCGCCGCCGCTGCACTCACTCCCACGCGCCCTCAGCCTCGATCCCCATCTCCTCTCGATCCGATCCCCTCACTCCCTCGCGTCGCCGCCTCTTCGCGCGACCCGCACGGCCGCCGGCCATGGAGGCCACCGTGCTGGCCCGCAGCTTCGCCACCGGCCGCCGCCATGCTTCGCGCGCCCAGCCTCCGCTGCTGCCTTGCCATCCAGCACCTCCGCCCCGAGCTCCCTCGCCTCACTGCCTCGCCGCCGCAGCACCAGCAGCAGGCCCTCGCCCTGCACGCCTTCGCGCCCGAGGCCTCCTCGCGCGCCGTCCGCTGCAGTCCATGGTGCCTCTGCATCCGTACACCTCCCAGCTTGCTCCATTCCTTCCTGGCCTTGCCGTGGCCCATGGGCAGCGCGGCGCCCGTGCCCATCCTCTGTTGCCAGCCGTCGGGCAGACCCCTGCATCTCTTCGCGCAGCTTGCTGCTATGCTGCACCTCCGTGATGCGTCGCCTACGCCTCCTCAGGCCGCGGCCCAATCTCACAGTCTATCCATCCTCTGCTCCCAAGGCCTCCACTGCCTGCTGTTGTGCCCCGTCGGGCACCACACCCACCACCGACCCAAGACCATCGGACCACATGGATGCCAAGTACCACGACGCCTTTGGAAGACCCTCTGAACATCAAGTTCATCTGCCTCGGACGTGTACAGTGTTGTGGATCCATGACCAAGTACCCCTCCAATTCATCAAGACCGACAAGTTCGAAGACCCCAAGTACCACGACGACCGACGGATAGTACCACTACATGTGCCGTGTACAACTACTGTCGCCAGGATCGAGACCGCAAGTACCCCTCGGATCGCCAAGTTCAACTACCGCCGCCGTGAACCACTACTTCCACGATGACCCGTGAACGACTACCACCGACGTGTACGACTACCGGTGACCCTCCAACTTCGTCTACGATTGCCGTCTACCACCACCGTCGCCGTGGGTTTCGTCAAGTTCGACGACGACCTCCGAAGATCTTGGACGCGCCAAGTTCCTCCGCATTGAACCGTTCCACCCCGAAACGCACGCTTCGAAGGTATAACCGCCGAGACGCAGCCCGTGTCCGAATCGTTCTTGCACATCCCTCGCTTGTCATGCCACTGACATGTGGGACACCCGGTATCCGGGATCACTCCCCGCACTCGTGTACGTTTCACACATCTCGCACTTGATCTTTTGCACTGTCGTCTCAACGAGTTGTCGGATCATCGGAATGTTGCCGTGGCACCATTTCCGTTATCGCCGCCATGGCACCCCTTTATTTCCGCCATGGCGACAAATGCCTCATATCATGATATATGCCTATGTTTTCATAAAATTGCATACAACTTGAATATGTCATCCTCATGCATGTTAACAACCATTAAATTGTTGATTGCATTAAAAATTGCTAAATGACATGCTAAAATGATTTATTTCATAACTAGCTAACCGTAGCTCCGAATTAAATGAACTATATATGTAAATGGTCTAGAAAAATGTGTAGATTAACCTGGTGCACTTTCTTTTGCTGTTTATCAACATTAAAATTGTGTTTTAGGCAGAATAGTACCAAATTCGAATTTTACATATGGGGTTTTTCCGGAATTGTTATGTGTTGTTTCCGGCCTCATTTAAATTGCCTAGATAGGTAGTTTAATTATGCTTCACCTCTTGCCATGTTTAACAACATTTAATCTTGTTGAGTACATAAACGGGAGTGAATTAAGTAATTGTTTGTGGAGTTTCGTCAACATGCAACTCGTTGCATATTGAGCTTCACTTAATGTGTAGTAGTTATTTGTTGCATCTTTGCCATGCCATGCATCTTTAAACTTGACATGCATCATATTTGGATTGTGCATCATGCCATGTTTATGCTTGTGTGTTTACCATGTTGTTTGCTTCTTTCCGGTTGTGCTTCTTCTCGATAGTCCGGTTTCGTTGCGATTGTGAGGATTCGTTCGACTACGTTGGTTCGTCTTCTTCATGGACTCGATCTTCTTCCGAGTGGGATTTCAGGCAAGATGATCATGACCTTGGATATCTTTACTATCTTTGCTTGCTAGTTGTCTCGTTGCTATCGCTATGTCGCGCTTCCTACCACATATATGTCAGCCTCCCATATGCCATGATACAGCCTCTAACCACCCTTACCCAGCAAACCGTTGTTTGGCTATGTTACCGCTTTGCTCAGCCCTTTTCTTATAGCGTTGCTAGTTGCAGGTGCAGTGCAGGTTGTTCCATGTTGGGACACGGATATGTTGGGATATCACAATATCTCCTATTTAATTAATGCATCTATATATTTGGTTATGGGTGGAAGGCTTGGCCTTTTGCTTAGTGTTTTGTTCCACTCATGCCGCCTTAGTTTCCGTAATGCTGGTGTTATGATCCATGTTTAGCGTTCCTAACATGCTCAGGGGAATGGGACCCTCTTGATAGTTCGCTTTGAATAACCGCTTCCAGCAAGGCCCAACATTGGTTTTACCATTTGCCTAATAACAACTAAAACTTGCATAGGGACTTTCCGGACCCCGAGGATTTTTAATCAACAAACCGAGCCAGTGCTCCTCATGAGTGTTGGTCCACCTACCTAGCAGCCTGTGGCGCCCCCTTGGAAACTTGGGTATCAGCTAACCGTAGCGTTTGCATAGACGGTTGTGTCCTGAGAACGAGATACGCGGCTCCTATCGGGGTATCGACACACCGGGTGGTCTTGCTGGAATTGTGTTACCATTGTCGAAATGTCTTGTGCACCGGGATTCCGATGATACTTTGGGCTATCTCGAGGTTGAGGTATTCCCACCGCAGCTTGTGTTGGCTTATGATGGGCCAGGTTGGAACACCCCTGCAGGGTTAAATCTTACACGAAGCCATGCCCACGGTTATGTGGCGACTTGGATATTTATAACCTCCGGTTGTAGAGAACTTGACACTAATCCTAATTAAAATACACCAACCGCGTGCATAACCGTGATCGTCTCTTTTCGAGGAAGTTCGAGAAGAGAACACGGTGGGGTTATGTTTGACTCGTAAGTAGGTGTTCAGGATCACTTCTTGATCATTATTAGTTTGCGACCGTTATGCGTAGATCACTCTTCTTATTCTTGTACTCGTAAGTTAGCCACCATACAATGCTTAGTGCTTGCTGCAACCTCACCACTTTACCCCTTCCATACCCATTAAGCTTTGATAGTCTTGTTACCCATGGTTATGGGATTGCTGAGTCCTCGTGGCTCACAGATTACTACAACAACAGATGCAGGTACAGGTAATGCGATGATTTGACGCGAGAGCGATGCTTGTTCTATTTGGAGTTCTTCTTCTTCGTCGATCAAGGGATAGGTTCCGGGTCGGCAGCCTGGGCTAGCAGGGTGGATGTCGTTCATGTTTTTCGTTTGTGTTTCATCCGTAGTCGGATTCTGCTCTTCTGTATGGTGTTTGCTATGTATCGATGTATTCCTGTGATGAGTGTATGTATTTGTATGTATCCCCATCTATTATGTACATGGTACGATGTAATGATATCCACCTTGCAAGCATCTTCGATATGCGCTTCTATCCTTAGTGAGATTTTCGAGTCCCTTGAGAATAGGATCGCATATTGGGCGTGACATTCCCTCAGTTAAGAACCAAGGTTATCAATCCAGTAGGAGAACCACGCAAAATCCCTTTAGCAGCACCTGCACACACAAAAGCAAACACTTGCACCCAACACAAATAAGAGGGTTGTCAATCCTCTTAGCGGTTATTTGCAAGGATTAATTCTGATAGTGATAGATAGATAAACTAAAATACTAAATAAAATAAAAGTAAATAAATTGCAGCAAGGTATTTTTGGTTTTTAATATATGATAAAGGTAGACCCGGGGGCCATGGTTTTCACTAGAGGCTTCTCTCTCGAACACATAGCATACGGTGGGTAAACAAATTACTGTTGGGCAATTCATAGAAAAGCAAATAATTAAGACGGATTCATGGCAATGATCATGTATATAGGCATCACGTCCGAGACAAGTAGACCGACTCCTGCCTGCATCTACTACTATTACTCCACCCATCGACCGCTATCCAGCATGCATCTAGGGTATTAAGTATGAAACAGAGTAACGCCTTAAGCAAGATGACGTGATGTAGACAAAGTAAACTCAAGCAATATGATTAAAACCCATCTTTTTATCCTTAATGGCAACAATACAAATACGTGTCATGTCCCTTTCTGTCACTGGGATTGAGCACCGCAAGATTGAACCCATCACAAAGCACCTCTCCCATTGCAAGATAAACCAATCTAGTTGGCCAAACCAAATCGATAGATCAGAGAGAAATACAAATCTATAATAATCATGCATTAAAGAGTTCAGAGAAGACTCAAATATTTCTCATGAATAATCTGATCATAAACTCACAATTCATCAGATCCCAACAAACACACCGTAAAAGAAGATTACATCGGATAGAACTCCAAGAACATCGAGGAGAACGTGGTATTGAAGATCAAAGAGAGAGAAGAAGCCATCTAGCTACTAGCTATGGACCCGTAGTTCTGTGGTAAACTACTCACACATCATCGGAAGGGCAACAAGGATGACGAAGAAGCCCTCCGTGATCGATTCCCCCTCCGACAGAGTACCGGAAAAGGTCTCCAGATGGGATCGCGGAAGAACAGAGGCTTGCGACGGCGGAAAGGTTTTCTCTTCTGTCCCTCTGGTATATTGGGAATATTTGGGAATTTATAGCGCTGGAATTAGGTCAGAAGGGGCTATGAGGGGCCCACAAGCCTGGGGGGCGCGCCTCCCAAGCTTGTGGCTCCCTCGTGGCTCCTCTGGTCTTCTCCTGAAGCTTTGTGGGTCTCTTCTGGTCCAGAAAAAATCCAAAGTTTTTTTCTCGTTTGGACACTTTTTGATAATGATTTTCTAAAAAGACAAAAACAAGCAAAAAACAGCAACTAGCACTGGGCACTGAGTTAACAGGTTAGTCCCAAAAAATGATATATAATTGCATATAAAACATCCAAGATTGATACTATAATAGCATGGAACAATCAAAAATTATAGATACATTGGAGACGTATCAAGCATCCCCAAGCTTAATTCCTGCTCGTCCTCGAGTAGGTAAATGATAAAAACAGAATTTTTGATGTGGAATGCTACCTAACATGTTTCATCATGTAATCTCTCTTACGGTATGAATAATAAGATCCGAATGATTCAAAGCAATAGTCTATAGTTTGACATAAAGACATCAATACTCAGGCATACAAATAAACAATCATGTCTTTCAAAATAAAAATGCTAAAGAACGTTATCCCTACAAAATCATATAATCCTGTCATGTTCCATCTTCTTAACACAAAGTATTTATCATGAACAACCCCGGTTTTAGCCAAGCAATTGGTTCATACTTTTTAACGCGCTTCAGCTTTTTCAACCCCCACGCAATACATGAGTGCAAGCCATGGATATATCACTATGGGTGGAATAGAGTGTGGTGGTAGAGATAAATAAGGAGAAGTCAAAAATAAGAAGATAGTCTCACATCAACGAGGCTAATCAACGGGCTATGGAGATGCCCATCAATTGATGTCAATGCGAGGAGTAGGGATTGCCATGCAACGGATGCACTAAGAGCTATAAGTGTATGAAAGCTCAACATGAAAACTAAGTGGGTGTGCATCCAACTTGCTTGCTCATGAAGACCTCGGGCATTTGAGGAAGCCCATCATCGGAATATACAAGCCAAGTTCTATAATGAAAAATTCCCACTAGTATATGCAAGTGACAAAATAGGAGACTCTCTATATGAAAAACATGGTGCTACTCTGAAGCACAAGTGTGCAAAAAGGATAGTAACATTGCCCCTTCTCTCTTTTTCTCTCATTTTTTTGTGGGCTCTTTTCGGCCTTTTTTTTAGAAAGGTCTCATGGACCTCATCCCCACTTTTGAGGACTCATTAGTCTCCACCATTCTTTCCTCATTGGGACAATGCTCTAATAATGATGATCATCAAACTTTTATTTACTTACAACTCAATATTACAACTCGATACTAGAACAAAAATATGACTCTATATGAATGCCTCTGGCAGTGTACCAGGATGGGCAATGATGCTAGCATAACATGTATAAAAATGATGAACAGTGGCTGAGCCACAAATACAATGTCAGCTATATGATCATGCAAAGCAATATGAGAATGACGATGTGTGTCATAAAAACGGAACGGTGGAAGTTGCATGGCAATATATCTCGGAATGGCTATGGAAATGCCATGATAGGTAGGTATGGTGGCTGTTTTGAGGAAGATATAAGGAGGCTTAGTGTGATAGAGCGTATCATATCACGGGGTTTGGATGCACCAGCGAAGTTTGCACCAACTCTCGATGTGAGAAAGGGCAATGCACGGTACCAAAGAGGCTAGCAAATTGCGGAAAGGTGAGAGTGCGTATAATCCATGGACTCACATTAGTCATAAAGAACTCACATACTTATTACGAAAGTTTATTAGCCCTCGAAGCAAAGTACTACTACGCATGCCCCTAGGGGGAGGTTGGTAGGAGTTAACCATCGCGTGCCCCCGACCGCCACACAAAGGAAGACAATCAAGAATAAATCATGCTCCAACTTCTTAGCATAACGACAGACCATATGTGCATGCTTCGGGAATCACAAACCTTAACACCAATATTCTTACTAAACCAGAATTATCTACTAGCACCTCCCACATATTACCATCTTAATATCGCAAAACTATTGCAAGGAATCAAACTTATCATATTCAGTGATCTACATGAATGTTTTTATTATATCCCTCTTGAATACCTATCATATCAGGACCAAATTCATAACCTGTGCATATTACCATTGCTAATCATTAGACTCTCAAAAAGATATAAGTGAAGCATGAGAGTGCAACTATTTCTTTAAAATATAACCACCGCCGTGCTCTAAAAGATATAAGTGAAGCACAAGAGCAACTACCTAGCTCAAAAGATATAAGTGAAGCACATAGAGTATTCTAACAAATCATGAATAATGTGTGTCCCTCTCAAAAATGTGTGTTCAGCAAAGATGATTGTGAAAAACTAAAAAGCAAACAAACTATATCACAAGACGCTCCAAGTAAAACACATACCATGTGATGAATAAAAATATAGCTCCAAGTGAGTTATCGATAGATTGTAGACGAAAGAGGGGATGCCTTCCGGGGCCTCCCCAAGCTTAGACGCTTGAGTATTCCTTGAATATTACCTTGGGGTACCTTGGGCATCCCCAAGCTTAGGCTCTTGCCGCTTCTTATTCCTTTATCCAACGCAGTCTCACCGAAAACTTGAAAACTTCAGCACACAAAACTCAACAGAAACCTCGTGAGATCCGTTAGTATAACAAACAAATCTTAAACTTTAGGTGCTGTTGTAAATCGATTCATATTTAATATTGGCATAATTATACTGTACTCCAACTTCTCCATGACTCATACCCCCCGATACAATCCATAGATTCATCAAAATAAGCAAACTATGCAACAAAAACAGAATCTGTCTAAAATAGAACAGTTTGTAAAGATCTATTTAAAAGCCATACTTATCTAACTCCAAAAATTATGAAAATTAGCATGATGTAAAAAATTCATATACCAATACTGTGTAAAAATTTCAGATTTTTCTGACTCTCCAGTACAGAATTAAAATTCCAGAACTGGACACAAAACTTTCTGTTTTCCAAACAGCATCAATTATACTATCATCAACCTCATCCCAAAGGCATTACTTGGCACAAACATTAATTAAAATATAAAAATACAATAATAACAGAGGCTATAATTGTGTAAACACACAAGAACAGAAAGTAAAAACAAAAAATTATCTTATTCATTGGGTTGCCTCCCAACAAGCGCTATTTTTTTATGCCCCTAGCTAGGCATAATGCATAGTTTCAAGTGTTGTCATCCTTCAAGTTAATTCCATAGGTGGCCCTCATAATAGATTCATAAGGTGCCTTAATTATCTTTCTAGGGAAGTGTTCCATCCCTTTCTTTAATGGAAATTGAAATCTTATATTACCTTCTTTCATATCAATAATAGCACCTATTGTTCGTAGAAAAGGCCTACCAAGTTTTATGGGGCAAGAAGGATTGCATTCAATATCAAGAAAAATAAAGACCACGGGCACATAATTTCTATTTGCAAGAATAAGCACATCGTTTATTCTACCCAATGGCTTTTTAATAGCGGAATCCGGAAGATGCAAATTAAGGGAACAAGGATCCATGTCGGTGAGACCTAGCACATCACACAAAGACTTTGGTATAGTGGAAATGCTAGCACCAAGATCACAAAGGGCATTACATTCATAATCCTTAATTTTGACTTTAATAGTGGGTTTCCACTCATCTTGTAATTTTCTAGGAATTGATACTTCCAACTCAAGTTTTTCTTCATGCGCTTTCATCATGGCTTCTACAATATGTTTAGTGAAAGCTTTATTTTGTTCATATGCATTTGGTGAATTAATCATGGATTGCAACAAGGAAATACACTCAATTAAAGAACAACTATCATAATTAAAGTCCTTGTAATCCAAAGTAGTGGGTGCATTACTATTTAAAGTTTAGACCTCTCCAAACCCACTTTTTTCATTTTTTTTCATTTTTTTTCATTAAGATTATCACCCTCCAAGCAATTGGGACTCCTTCTATGTAAAGTTGACTCTTCTTCAGTCCCTTTTTCATCAAGTTTTATATTACTAAATAATGATTCAATAGGAGTGACACCAATCATTTTAATATCTTCATCATTACAACGGTAGAAGCCGGGTGGAATCGCTTTTTCTTGGAATTCTCGCTTAGCTCTGAACCTAGCGGTCCTTTTTTTTACATTCATTAATGGAGACATAGATAGATTTAATAGACTCATTTATATCATGCTTGGGTGGAAAAAATTTAGTTTTGAGATTTTCCACATCATGAGCAATTCTATCCATGTTCCTAGCCAATTCATCAACTCTATTCAATTTTTCTTCTATCATAGCATTGAAATTCTTTTGCGAATTAATAAATTCTTTAATATTACTTTCAAGATCAGAGGGCATTCTATTATTATTATTATAAGAATTATCATAGGGATTGCCATAATTATTAGAGGAATTTCCAGGAAACGGTCTAGGATTGAAATTACCCCTATAAGCATTGTTGTTGAAATTATTTCTAGAGACAAAATTCACATCAGTAGCATCATTATTTTGCTCAATCAAAGTAGACAATGGCACATCATTAGGATCAATATGAGCATTTTTACCGGCAACCAATTTCAATAAAGCATCCATCTTATCACTCAAAGTATTAATTTCTTCAACAGAATTTACCTTCTTACAAGTTGGAGTTCGTTCAGTGTGCCATTGGGAATAATTTGTCATGATATTGTCAAGAAGTTTTGTAGCTTCTCCTAGTGTAATTTCCATAAAAGTACCACCTACGGCAGAGTCTAGCAAATTTCTAGAAACAAAGTTTAGTCCCGCATAAAATTTTAGTATGATCATCCATAAATTTAAACCATGTGTTGGGCAATTTCTTATCATTAATTTCATTCTCTCCCAAGATTGTGTAACATGTTCATGCTCAAGTTGCTTAAAATTCATAATTTGATTTCTTAAAGAAATAATCTTAGTGGGAGGAAAATACTTGGTAATAAAAGCATCCTTACACTTATCCCAAGAATCAATACTATTTCTAGGCAAGGATGAAAACCAAATTTTAGAATGATCTCGTAGTGAGAACGGAAATAATTTAAATTTGACAATATCATTATCCACATCTTTTTTCTTTTCCATATCACAAAGCTCAACGAAAGTATTTAGATGGGATGCAACATCTTCATTAGGACTACCAGAAAATTGTTCTTTCATAACAAGATTAAGCAAAGCAGCATTAATGTCACATGCCTCCGCACTAGTGGCGGGAGGAGCAATAGGAGTACTAATAAAATCATTATTATTAGTATTGGAAAAGTCACACAATTTTGTATTTTCTTGAGACATCGCGACGAAGCAAGCAAACTAGCAAACAAGCAAAGGAAAATATTTTTGTGTTTTTGTAAAATAAATTAGAAGTGGGGGAGATGGAAAACGAGAGGCAAATGCAAATAAAAGGCAAATAAAATAAATGCAAGTGGATGATAGTTTGTGCGAAGGTACTTGGTAATTTTGATGATGTCTCCCCGGCAACGGCGCCAGAAATTCTTCCTGCTACTTGTAGACTGCGTTGGTATTTCCCCGAAGAGGAGAGGATGATGCAGTATAGTAGAGATAAGTATTTCCCATAGTTAAGAACCAAGGTTATCAATCCAGTAGGAGAACCAAGCAAAATTACGTTAAACCCACCTGCACACACAAAAGCAAACACTTGCACCCAACGCAAATAAGAGGGTTGTTAATCCTATTAGCGGTTATTTGCAAGGATTAATTCTGATAGTGATAAATAGATAAACTAAAATACTAAATAAAATAAAAGTGAATAAATTGAGCAAGGTATTTTTAGGTTTTTTATATATGATAAAGTAGACCCAGGGGCCATAGTTTTCACTAGAGGCTTCTCTCTCGAACACATAGCATACGGTGGGTAAACAAATTACTGTTGGGCAATTGATAGAAAAGCAAATAATTATGACGGATTCATGGCAATGATCATGTATATAGGCATCACGTCCGAGACAAGTAGACCGACTCCTGCCTGCATCTACTACTATTACTCCACCCATCTACCACTATCCAGCATGCATCTAGGGTATTAAGTATGAAACAGAGTAACGCCTTAAGCAAGATGACATGATGTAGACAAAGTAAACTCAAGCAACATAAATAAACCCCATTTTTTATCCTTAATGGCAACAATACAAATACATGTCATGTCCCCTTCTGTCACTGGGATTGAGCACCGCAAGATTGAACCCATCACAAAGCACCTCTCCTATTGCAAGATAAATCAATCTAGTAGGCCAAACCAAATCGATAGATCGGAGAGAAATACAAAGCTATAATAATCATGCATAAAAGAGTCCAGAGAAGACTCAAATATTTCTCATGAAGAATCTGATCATAAACTCACAATTCATCAGATCCCAACAAACGCACCGTAAAAGAAGATTACATCGGATAGAACTCCAAGAACATCGAGGAGAATATGGTATTGAAGATCAAAGAGAGAGAAGAAGCCATCTAGCTATTAGCTATGGACCCGTAGGTCTGTGGTAAACTACTCACACATCATCGGAAGGGCAGCAAGGATGATGAAGAAGCCCTCCGTGATCGATTCCCCCTCCGGCAGAGTACCTGAAAAGGCCTCCAAATGGGATCGCGGAAGAACAGAGGCTTGCGGCGGCGGAAAGGTTTTCTCTTCTGTCCCTCTGGTATATTAGGAATATTTGGGGATTTATAGCGCTGGAATTAGGTCAGGAGGGGCTACGAGGGGCCCACAAGCATGTGGGGCGCGCCCTACCCCCCAAGGCGCGCCTCCCGAGCTTGTGGCTCCCTCGTGGCTCCTCTGGTCTTCTCCCGAAGCTTCATGGGTCTCTTCTGGTCCAGAAAAAATTAATCCAAAGTTCTTTTCTCTTTTAGACTCTTTTTGATAATGATTTTTTGAAAAGACAAAAACAAGCAAAAAACAGCAACTGGCACTGGGCACTGAGTTAATAGGTTAGTCCCAAAAATGATATATAATGGCATATAATTGCATATAAAACATCCAAGATTGATACTATAATAGCATGGAACAATCAAAAATTATAGATACGTTGGAGACGTATCACCGAACGTTAAGTGTGCGACCCTACGGGTTCGGGAATCATGTAGGCACGACTGAGACACCTCTCTGGTCAATAACCAATAGCGGGACCTGGATGCCCATATTGATTCCTACATATTCCATGAAGATCTTTATCGGTTGAACCACGATGTCGAGGATTCAGATAATCCTGTATGCAATTCCCTTTGTCTGGCGATATGTTACTTGCCCGAGATCCGATCATCGATATCTCCATACCTAGTTCAATCTCGTTACCGGCAAGTCTCGTTACTCGTTCCGTAATACAAGATCCCGTGACTAAACTCATTAGTCACATGAAGCTTCTTGTGATGTGGTATTACCTAGAGGGCCCAAAGATATCTCTTTGTCACACGGAGCTACAAATCCCAGTCTCAATCCATGCAACCCAACAGACACCTTCGGAGATACCTGTAGAGCACCTTTATGATCACCCAGTTACGAAGTGACGTTTGATAGCACACAAAGTATTCCTCAGGTATCCGGGAGTGGCATGATCTCATGGTCTGAGGAACTGATACTTGACATGAAGAAAGCTATAGCAAAGAACTAAGTAATACGATCTTATGCTAAGCTTACGGTTGGGTCTGTCCATCACATCATTCTCCTAATGATGTGATCCCATTATCAAATGACAACTCATGTCTATGGTTAGGAAACCTTAACCATCTTTGATCAACGAGCTAGTCTAGTAGAGGCCTACTAGGGACACGGTGTTGTTTATGTATTCACACATGTATCTAACTTTTCGGTCAATACAATTCTAGCATGAATAATAAACATTTATCATGAACAAGGAAATATGATAATAACCAATTTATTATTGCCTCTAGGGCATATTTCCAACAGCTACTAGCTATGGACCCGTAGATCTGTGGTGAACTACTCACACATCATCGGAAGGGCCGCAAGGTTGATGTAGAAGCCCTCCGTGATCGATTCCCCCTAAGGCAGAGTACCAGAAAAGGCCTCCAGATGGGATCGCTGAAGAACAAAGACTTGCGGTGGAGGAAAATTGTTTCGGGTGGCTCTCTAGGGGTTTCCCAATATTTGAGAATTTATAGAAGTGGAATTAGGTCAGACGGAGCCACGTGGGGCCCACAAGGCATCAGGGCGTGCCTACCCCCCTGGGGACGCCCTGTTGCCTTGCCGTCTCCTCGTTTGCCATCTGGTCTCCTCCCGGAGCTTCTAGGGTCTCTTATGTCCAGAAAAAAATCATCAAAAACTTTCGTAGCATTTGGACTCCGTTTGGTACTGATTTTCTGGAAAACCAAAAACGGGCAAAAAAACAGCAACTGGCACTAGGCACTGGGTTAATATGTTAATTCCCAAAAATGATATAAAATTGCATATTAAATCATATAAAGTATCCAGGATTAATAATATAATAGCATGAAACAATCAAAAATTATAGATACGTCGGAGAAGTATCAGCATCCCCAAGCTTAATTCCTGCTCGTCCTCGAGTAGGTAAATGATAAAAACAGAATTTTTTATGTTGAATGCTACCTAACATGTTTATCATGTAATCTCTTTACGGTATAAATGATGAGAAACGATGAAGTAATAATATCAATATAATAATATCCATGAATATAAGAACATAATCATTAAACTTTCAAAATATACGATCCTTAACGAATGTTATCCCAACTCATTTTATCATGTTAGCATGGCATGACTCTGCCTTCACCGTATAAATATAAATCATGAGCACCCCGGTGTTAAACCAGGCAATAGGATCATACTTCTAACATGCTTCAGCATTTTCAACCTCACGCAATACATGAGCGTGAGCCATGGATATAGCACTATAGGTGGAATAGAATGCGGTGGTAGAGATCAATGAGGGAAGTCAAAAAGGAAGAAAGTCTCGCATCAACTCAGCGGATCAACGGGCTATGGAGATGCCCATCAATCGATATCAATGCGACGAGTAGGGATTGCCATGCAACGGATGCACTAAGAGCTATAAGTGTATGAAAGCTCAACGGAAACTAAGTGGGTGACATCCAACTTGCTTGCTCATGAAGACCTCGGGCATTTGAGGAAGCCCGTCATCGGAATATACAAGCCAAGTTCTATAATGAAAAATTCCCACTAGTATATGAAAGTGATAACATAGGAGACTCTCTATATGAAGAACATGGTGCTACTCTGATGCACAAGTGTAGAAAAAGGATAGTAACATTGCCCCTTCTCTCTTTATCTCTCATTTATTTTTTTATTTTTTTTATTTTCTTCTCCTTTTTTTTGTTGGGCTCTTTTTGGCCTCTCTTTTTTTTTCTCTCTTTTTTTTCGTCCAGAGTCTCATCCTGACTTGTGGGGGAATCATAGTCTCCATCATCCTTTCCTCACCGGAACAATGCTCTAATAATGATGATCATCACCTCTTATTTACTTACAACTTGATATTACAACTCGATAATTGAAACAATATGACTCTATATGAATGCCTCTGGCAGTGTACCAGGATGTGCAATAATCTAGCATAACATGTATGATAATGATGAACGGTGGCTGTGCCAGCTCTGTATGATCATGCAAAGCAATATAATGATGAACACACAAGTCATGAGACAGAACGGTGGAATTTGCATGGCAATATATCTCGGAATGGCTATGAAATGCCACAATAGGTAGGTATGGTGGCTATTTTGAGGAAGATAAAAGGAGGCTTATGTGTGATAGAGCGTGTCATATCACGGGATTTGGATGCACCGGCGAAGTTTGCACCAACTCTCGAGGTGAGAAAGGGCAATGCACGGTACCGAAGAGGCTGGCAAATTGCCGAAAGGTAGGAGTGCGTATAATCCATGGACTCACATTAGTCATAAAGAACTCGAAATTTACTGTGAAAGCCTATTATCCCTCGAAGCAAAGTACTACTCGCATGCCCCTAGGGAGGAGGTTGGTAGGAGTTAACCATCGCGCACTGCTACTTGTAGACTGCGTTGTTATTTCCCCAAAGAGGAGAGGATGATGCAGTATAGTAGAGATAAGTATTTCCCTTAGTTAAGAACCAAGGTTATCAATCTAGTAGGAGAACCACACAAAACCCCTTTAGCAGCACCTGCACACACAAAAGCAAACACGTGCACCCAACGCAAATAAGAGGGTTGTCAATCCTGTTAGCGGTTATTTGCAAGGATTAATTATGATAGTGTCGGTGTACTAAAGTATGGGTCTTTTTAGTACCCCTTACTTGTGCACGGGCAGTTGTAGCCGTTCCGCGGCAAGCCTCTCGAGCTCCGGCAGCGTCGAGGGCCTCTTTGAGCTTGCCGGCGTGGTCTTCAGTTAGAGCTCTGAGCGTCTTCAAGTGTTTCTGCTCAAGCTCCTGGACCCGCCGCGCGACAAGACTTTCGAGCTCTTCATCCTTGTTGCGAAGCTTGGCGGCAAGCGCCGCCTCGCGGGCGGCAAGGTCCTCTTCTTGGGCGTCAAGGCTGATGCGGCGCTGCGTCAAGAGGGCTTCTGCCGCGGCGGCTTGCTGGGCGGCCTCCTCCTGCGCTTTCTCGATGTCTGATTGCTTCAGCAGGAGGACGTTCCGCTCTTCCGCCAGCTGCTCCCGACAAATATTCAGCTCTTGGAGGGCCTCGCCATACCAAGCCTGTGTCTCCGTGACGCGTTGTTGGAAGTCTCCTTCCGCGGCCTCGACGAGCGCTGCCCGGGAGTCCAGTTTCTCCTTCCGGGCACGATAGAGCGTCTGGAGCTTCTGATAATTGTCATCCATGGCTTGAAGTAGTTGCTCCTCCTTGGGCTCACTGACGGCAGCGACAGTGATTTCCCCGTCAAGATGTTCCCCTTCAACTAGCTCTTCAATGTTTGCCGACCCCGGCATGCTGACAACGTTCTTGCCGGCCCTGATATATTGGCTTGAGGGAGGGGCCTGGAACGACGAGGATTGGTCTTCGGCAGTCGAGGGCCCCGCGGCAGTAGAAGCGCCTGGCGCTCCTGCGGCGGAAGCGCCGTCAGTATTGCCGCGGGTCTCCTCACTAGCCCCCTCGGTGGCCTTGGCGGCCACAGCGGCAGCGGCCTTGGCGGGCTCGGCGGCAGCGGCCTTGGCGGCCTCAGCGGCAGCAGCCTCGGCGGCAGCAGCTTTGGCAGCCTCGGCGGCGGCATGCTTGGCGGCCTCTTCGGCAGCAACCTTGCCGGCTTCAGTGGCGGCATCCTTGGCGGTCTCTTCAATGACGGTGTCAGTATCCATGAGCTCTGTCAGAAGAAGATTGAAAGCCAAGAACTTGATTAAGATGAAGCTGGGAAGGAAGTCCAAGAAGACAAAAAGAAGAAAAACCAAAGCGACAAGAATTCTTTGGGGCAAGTAACTTTACCTGCGTCAAGGAAGGGGTTGCCGAAGCTTGCGCTTGCCGGCCCCTCCTCATCGTCGCGGTGGAGCTTGCCCGAAGACTCACCCCTGGGCGGTGTGGTCGACGGAGGTGGCATGGCAGAGGCAGCTCCTGCTGTCGCTTCTCGCTGTTGCTCCGCTCCTGCGCGCCCGGAGATGTCAGCAGAGAAGATGCACACCCCGGCACGCGCCAGTGGGTAGTGAGTAGAAGACTCACGCTGGGGGCTGCGCCGGGGGCTGCGTCGAGGACTGCATCGAGGGTTGCGTTCTGGGCTTGACTCCGAGCTGACGAGAACCGTTTCCGGCGCGCCCGAGGTGCTTGCCGGCGGCTCGACGCTTGTTGAGGTCTTGGCCCTCTTCGGCACCCTCTGTGCCAGAGTCTCCGCATCCCTGAGGAGGCAAAAACAGAGCAAGTTAATCAAGCAAAACTAGAAGGACGAGAATCAAGGCTGTGGCGGGACTCTTACTCTTCTTCTTCTTCTTCCTCGGAGCTGATGGCGGAGAGGTCGAAGCCGACCCTCGCCGCAGTTCCTGACGGAGGAGGAGGAGGATTGGCCCTGGGCCACTTGGCAGCGGCAGGTTGCGGCGCGGCCTCGCCAGCCGCCCCTTTCCCGGAAGCCTCGCTGCTTGAGGGAGGTTGGCAGGCTGGAGCGCCAGTGGCGTTCTTCCGGAGGACGCGCCTCTTTCTGTGTTGAAGAGCCGGGGGCTCTTCCTCCTCCTCTTCTTCCTCTTTGGCGGCGCCTCCGGCAGAAGAGCTCCCGGCAGCGGCTCCGCTTGGCTCCCCGGCAGCCTCGTCTCGCCCGGCAAGATCTTCCAGCAGCAAGTCCTCGCCTTCGCTGGACTCAGCGCTGCCGGCTTCTTCGGCAAGGTTCGCCTCTTCCGCCCTGTTGGCGATGTAGGCGAGCTCCTCCTCCGTGGTGGCGCGGACAAGGTTCTCCGCGCGGATGGCCTTCTCCGTCAAGTTGTCGAAGAACGCCAGCGCCTGCTCCGCGGACGGCTCGATCCACCTCTCGTCGATGTATGGGCATTAAACGCCGGCATCATGGCGATGATGGAGGTCAGTGATGAGTTGTTGCATAGTGGGACGACGCCCGCCGGCAAGTCTCCCACTGATCCAGAATTGAAGAGCTGTTGGCAGAGGGCTGCGTGCCCCATGGCTGTCAGATCATTATCCAGCCCAGGCCGCACCCTCATGACGTCGGCAGCGTTCATGTACTCCCAGGCAGGGCGCCCCTTGTTCTGCCGTGGGGCGATGCGCCGACGAAGGAAATCTGAAGCAATCATCTCCACCTTCAGCCCGGCAGCCCTGAGGCGCAGTATCCTGGTGGTGGCGATGGTGAGTTTGCTGTCGTCAGGGTCCGCGGCGCCCCAATCCTTGCCACGGGCCACCTTCTGCTTCCGCACCTCGCAGAACGGTTGGGGCTCCTTTTCCCGGACCCAGCACCACTTGCCGCGCCACTCATCCCATCTATCGCGGTAGAGCCCCTCTGGGTATGTCTCCTTGGTTGCCGTCCTCGGGATCCAAGCGATGCTGCCGGAGAGGGCGTCGCCCCTTTGGATGCGGGGGTAGAAGTAGTGCCGGAAAAGTGCAGTGCTCGGGATGACCCCAACAAAATTCTCGCAAAGGTGCGCGAAGACGGACATACAAGTCACGACATTCGGCGTGAAATCTAACAGCTGGAAGCCGTAGGTGAGCATGATATCTACGAAGAAATCCGAGTACGGGGGACAGAGGCCGCACCAGAAGTAATCGGCAAAGAAGGGATAGTCTCCTGGCTTTGCCTTGCGAGAAGCTACACTCACTTTGGTGGCTGGATGCGCCGTGGTCTCAGTCGCCCATGCGAACTGGTACCTCTTCTTCAAGGTCTCCGCATCAAGCGTCGAGGGGAAGACGGCGCGTTCCTTCCGCATCTTCACCAGCTTGCTCTCCGCCGCGGCGGCCGCTTCCGCCGCCTTGCCCTTGCTCAGCTTGGGCGGCATGGTGGCTATGGAAGTGGGCGCTGAAGACGTCGAGAGCGCGGTGGAGGCGGGTGGAGGGAGAAAGGCTCTGCTTTGGGCGCGAGGAAGAAGACGATGGCGACGGCTCTGAGATTGAGATTGGAAATGCGGAGGGGGTAAATGAGCAGTGCCCTCTGCGATTCCCTTTTTATGGGGAAGGAGCGAGGCGGGCTCTTTACCGCCCGCTTTTACAGCGGAGTTTCCGCCCACGTCTCTCACATCGCGCGATTAATGCGCATAGTGGGGGGGCGTGGTAAAAGAGATAATGATTACGAGCAGTTATTCCCTGCCACGCGTGCCCGTGCACTGTTTTGGGCCTAGCCCAACAGGCCTGGCACCCGTGTATGGCCTAGGCCCGGGGGCTCCTGTCGGTGTACTAAAGTATGGGTCTTTTTAGTACCCCTTACTTGTGCACGGGCAGTTGTAGCCGTTCCGCGGCAAGCCTTGCCGGGGAATAGCTAGGAGTAATCACGAGACTAAGACGACAAGGAGACATTCAAGTCAACGATCAGACCAGAAAACAGAAGACCAAAGGGTTGCGGAGGCCCGGCAAGACCCTTGCCGGCAAGGCCTCGCGCCAGACAAGACCCGGTCCCGGCAAGCCCCGGGCCCGGCAAGGATTCGGTCCCGACAAGCCCCGGGCCCGGCAAGGATTCAGCCCCGGCAAGGCTCTGCACAGTGCAGCGCTATCGCTCCAGTGCAGCGGCCAGCCTTGTCGTTTAGGGCTTGTCCTCATGGTGACGTGGCGTAATGCTGGCCACGCGATGCTTAAGCGGTGCTGATGGGATGGCTGCTTTTGCCCATCCCCTGTAAAGCTTTTCCAAGCCCGAGACGCTAAGGGACACCTCGACGGACACCTCACGGTGCATTTAATGAGTTTGTCCTAAGCCGTCAGGGTTAGGTATGATAATACTGTGGTAACACTGTAGTTACTTTCCACCTCATGCCTTATCTTGTATGCCACTGTGGTAGCCCCTTTGACTAATATAAAAGGAGGCCCGAGACGTACAGGGGAGGAGGATGGCACTTCGAAAGCCTATTCTGCATGCGTAGCTGCTACTGTAGCTCCCAGAACTTGGCCAAGAACATCCACAATAATACAATCAAAGCAGGAGTAGGGTTTTACGCATCCGTGCGGCCCGAACCTGGGTAAATCCCCCGCGTGCTGTTCGTTAGTTCTGCTCTTTGTGCAACCCTCTCCCCTTGCCGAACCGTAAGGGATCTCCTTGATCCCATAGGTGTTCGTTTCCCACGACATCTTTGGCGCGCCAGGTAGGGGGATCGAGGTTGTGCGAACCTGATCTAGTGATCGGCGCGTCAGATCTTTGATCATCTTCACCACCATGGCTCCCAAGAAGAAGGGTTTCACGGCGGTTGGTCCATCCGCATCCATCGTGCCTGATGCTGCGCGCGCAGGCGACGGGGTAGACGCGGGTGGAGGAGGTGGAGGCTCCGAGCTTCCACGGCGTTCTGGCGATCCGAGCCGGACGAGCAACAGGTCCAAGGATGGAGCTGCGCAACCTGCGGGTGGTGCAGCGACTTCCAAGGATGGAGCGGCGCCTTCCAGGACGAATACGCCGGCGCATGCACCGCGACCTTCTCAGGACGCGCATGCCGTGCGGCCTCAAGACGTTGGTGGTTCTGGGCGTCCGCATGGGAAGACCCCTGCGCATCACTCCCAGGGTGCGCAGGGCCAAGATCCGCGCCAGCGAGCTGGTGGAAGCCGCGCGCGGGTGCAGAGTCGTGATGGTGCTCCTTCTAACCCTGTTAGGAGTTTGAGCACCTCACGCTCTTCGCACCTGTCGCCGCCGCCTACGCCAGCAGAGGCGTTGGCGCGAGCTCAGCTGCTCCTAGACTTCCCTCCCGCCGCGGAGAAGCTAGACGAGTGGCGAGCCGCTATCCAGAGCCTCATCGGCCTAGCCAACAATGACGTACTGCAGCAGGGTGAACCCTCGCGGCTGCAGTCGTCTAGGCTGGTGCGTGGCGATGGAGAGAAGACCGGAGCTGGAATGACTACGTTGCTTTCCCCTCCGCTGCATCAAGAGCGGTCGTTAACTCGGCGGACCGGCGCCCGTGAGGATGATTCCACGGCATCGTTTGATCCGCGGGTTCGCCGTGATCAACGTCACGTTCTTCGGGAACGGAAGAAGGAGGACGCTCGAACCACCATCGAGCGCCGAAGGGAAGCGCGTCGCCAGTCCGACAAGCGCGCTGGGACCTCTGTTGACGAGCCCGCGCCAGGGTACCCTGGCTGCCTACCTTACGAGGTGGGTTGCCCAGCGAATACTCGTGAGCTGCGGCAAGTCCAGTGGCCTAGCTCCCGCTCCTTCAAGCCGGAAGTACCGGAGAAATACGACGGCAAGACTCATCCGTCCGAGTTCTTGAGCATCTACACCATCGCGGTGCAGGCTGCCGGGGCTCGTGACGATAAGGTGCTGGCCAACTACTTTCCGTTGGTACTGAAGCCCAACGTGAGATCGTGGTTGATGCACCTGCCCGAGAATTCCATCTCTTCTTGGGTCGACCTGTGCCATCAGTTTGTTGGCGCCTTCACTGGCGGCCATCAAGCTCCTGGCCAGGAGAGTGATCTGCACATCATTCCCCAGAAGGAGGGCGAAACTTTGCGCAAGTATATCCAGAGGTTCAGCCGCATCCAGCACAACATTCCTGACGTTCATCCCACTGCCGTCATCAGCGCCTTTCATCAGAATGTGCGCAATCGTAAGATGCGGGAGGAGCTGGCGATGAACAAAGTCAGAGATGTCGCCGAGCTCTACGCCTTGGCCGACAAATGTGCTCGGGCAGAAGAAGGAAGGAGACTCCCCGGCGAGAACGCTGGCGCTGGAGTCGACTCCGATAGCGAAGACGCTCCTGCCCTGGCAAGAAAGGGGCGGCGGAAGAACAAGAAGCGCAAGGGCAAGGCCGTGCTTGCCGTTGAAGGTTCGGGCAACACCGGCACCGCCAAGAAGTCCAAGACCGACGACCCCGGCAAGGAGGTTGCCGGGTGTGCGGCGTGTCAGACCTTGGCGGCTGCCGACAAGCCAGAAGGATCCGGCAAGCAGTACTGCAAGATCCACCGTACCAAGGGCCATGATCTCCAAGACTGCCGGCAAGTTGAGGAGCTTGCCGAGAAGCAGCGCGCCGAGTACGAAAGGCGCGACAAGGAAAGAGCCCAAGATGGTGCCGGAGGGTCTGGCAGGAAGCGCGGTCGAGGAGGTCGTCGTGGCAAGCCCAGGCAGCAGCAAGAGAAGCCTGCCCGGGGCCGCGCCAAAGAACAAGGAAATGATGATGATGATGCAGAGGGCGACGAGTCCAGCGAACACGAGTTCCAGAAGGCTACAGAGGCCATGTGCGTCGACGGGGGCGCTTCGTTGCATTCCTCTCACCGCCAGCTCAAGCAGTGGGCGCGTGAGATTAATGCAGCAGAGCCATCCCTCGATGCCCGGAAGCCACTGAAGTGGTCCCTCACGCCTATCATTTTTGACGCCGAGGATCACCCTGATCGCACAACTGCGGTCGGGTGCTTGCCGTTGTTGGTTTCACCAACGATTCGCAACCTCCAGGTGACGAAAATGTTAGTTGATGGTGGGGCCGGCCTGAACCTGATCTCGCCTGATGTGATCAAGAGGCTGCAAATTCCCGACGAAGATCTCGAGGAGACAGGTTCTTTCCAAGGGGTCAATCCGGGAAGGAACCAGCCGAAAGGCAAGATCACGCTGCCGGTAACTTTCGGCAGCGAGCTGAACTTCAGGACGGAGAAGGTCGTCTTCGACGTCGCCAGGATTCCGTTGCCATACAATGGAATCCTCGGCCGCCCAGCGCTGGCTAAGTTCATGGCGGCCTCGCACTACGCCTACAACATCTTGAAGATGCCCGGTCCAATGAGCGTCATCACTGTCCATTCCGACAAGAAAGACGCGCTCATTTGCACCGACAAGCTCTACCGGGAAGCAGTTGCAGCGTCCGCTGCCAAGGCGCATGCTCCTGCCGCTCAAGATCCCGGCAAGAAGAAGCAGCCCGGCAAGACCTCTGGTACAAACTCCGGCAAGCGCGCCTCTCCAGAGTGCTGCGCTGCCATCGAGGGTGCCCTAGAGAGCTCTGCCGGCCAGATCAAGAAATCCAAGGCTGCTCCGCCTGAGACCAAGAAGGTGCCCGCCAAGGAGGACGGGACGGGGGGAACCTTCACCATAAGCTCCACCCTTGATGACAAATAGGAAAGCGCGCTCGTTGCCTTCCTGCGGGCGAATGTCGATGTGTTTGCATGGCAACCATCTGACATCCCCGGTGTTCCCAGGGAGGTAATTGAGCACCACCTAGCTGTCTGTCCCCACGCGCGGCCCGTCAAGCAGAAGGTGCGGAAGCAAGCCTTGGAGCGGCAAGAGTTTATTGCGGAAGAGATTAGGAAGCTTGAGGCGGCAGGCCTGGTTAGAGGAGTCCTCCATCCTACATGGTTGGCCAACCCAGTTGTTGTGCGCAAGGCGAATGGTAAATGGAGGCTATGTATTGACTTTACAGATATCAATAAAGCCTGTCCAAAAGATCCCTTTCCCTTGCCGCGCATCGACCAGATTGTGGATTCCACTGTCGGCTGCGATTTGCTGTCATTTCTTGATGCATACTCAGGCTATCACCAGATCTTCATGGCGAAAGAAGACGAAGAGAAGACCGCATTTATCACCCCGTGTGGCACATATTGCTTCTTGCGTATGCCTTTCGGGTTGAAAAGTGCTGGTTCGACCTTCGCTAGAGCTGTCCAGATTGGTTTCGGGGCCCAGCTGCATAGAAATATGGAAGCTTACATGGATGACATAGTGGTCAAAACCAAGGACAAGGCAACGCTCATTCAAGATCTGGAGGAGACATTTGCAAATCTGCGCAGGATCAACCTGAAGCTCAATCCCGAGAAGTGCGTGTTTGGCGTCCCATCCGGCAAGCTTCTCGGGTTCTTTGTATCTCAGCGTGGAATTGAAGCCAATCCCGACAAGATCAAGGCAATTGAGCAGATCGAAGCGCCAAGACGAGTTAAGGATGTGCGCCGCCTTGCCGGCTGCGTCGCTGCTTTGAGTAGGTTCATCTCAAAGTCTGCTGAGCGCGCCCTGCCGTTTTTCAAAATTTTGAAGAAGGCAGGTCCAATGAAATGGACTCCAGAAGCGGAGGCAGCGCTGCAGGATTTGAAGAAGTACCTCTCCTCTTCGCCAGTACTAGTCGCGCCTAGACCACAAGAGCCGTTGCTGCTATATCTGGCGGCAACGAATCAAGTGGTTAGTGCTGCGCTGGTGGCAGAGAGAAAAGTAGAGGAGGATGCAGCGGCAACGGCAGGCCCGCCAAGCGACTTGCCGGGGCCAGCCCCGGCAAAGTCTGGTGCTGACAAGGAAAGACCCGCGCGGTCAAGTCAGGCAGTGCAGAAGAAGAAGATGGTGCAGTGCCCAGTCTATTTCGTCAGCTCCCTGTTGCAGGGGGCTAGGTTGAGGTATTCTGGTGTGTAGAAGTTGCTCTTCGGCCTTCTCATGGCCTCGAGGAAGCTGCGCCATTACTTCCAAGCACATGAGATCACCGTCGTCACTCGCTTTCCGCTCCAACGGATTCTCCGGAACCCAGAAGCAACCGGCAGGATCGTGGAGTGGGCGTTGGAGCTGTCATGCTTTGGTCTCAAGTTTGAAAGTTCTTCAACTATCCAGAGCAGGGCCTTGGCAGAATTCATTGCAGAATGGACCCCAACGCCAGACGACGAAGTTCAAGAATCAGCGATTCCCGGCAAGGAAATAGATCGCGGATGGATCATGTACTTTGATGGAGCCTTTTCGCTGCAAGGCGCCGGTGCCGGCGTGCTGCTTGTCGCACCCACCGGAGAGCACCTCAAGTACGTCATCCAGATGCATTTTCCCCGGGAGAGATCGACCAACAACACGGCAGAGTATGAAGGACTGCTTGCCGGTCTCAGGATCGCGGCAGACCTTGGGATCAGGAAGCTCATCGTCAGGGGTGACTCCCAGCTCATCGTGAGGCAGGTCAACAAAGATTATCAGAGCCCGCTGATGGAAGCATACGTCGATGAAGTGAGGAAGCTGGAGGAGCGCTTTGACGGTCTTCAGACAGAGCATGTTCCTCGATCAGAGAACAGCATTGCCGACGACATGTCGAAGCGTGCCGCACTCAAGCTACCTGTGGAACCAGGGACTTTTGTGCTCCGCTTGACTCAACCATCCGTGTCGCCATCGACAAGGCCTGATAAGAGAAGAAAGTTAAGTACCGGCGAGTACTTCCCGGCAGGGCTTCCCGAAGCCCCCGGCAAGGATCTTGCCGGGAACGACACGGTTGCCGGTGAGCAGCGGCTTCGCGTAGAACCTCAGGTTCTTGCCGCGGAAGCAAGCGCCCCTGCTGCCGAAGAAATACCGGTTGCCGGTGAGCAGCGGCTTCGCGCAGAACCTCTGGTTCTTGCCGCCGAAGCAAGCGCCCTTGCTGCCGAAGAAATACCAGTTGCCGGTGAGCAGCTGCTCCGCCAAGAGCCTCAGGTTCTTGCCGTAGAAGCAAATGCTCCTGCAGCTGAAGAGTCGCCTTTAGTCCTTGTCGTCGAGCCACAGGCTCCGGCATGGGCACAGCAAATAGTCCATTTCCTTCAGACAGGAGAACTCCCTGAGGAGCAGGAAGAAGCTGAGAAAGTAGCCCGTCAGTCAAGTATGTACCAGTTCGTCGACGACGTCCTGTACAGAAAGAGACCCAACGGTGTGAAATTGAAGTGCATCCCTCGGGAGGACGGACTAGAGCTGTTGGCAGAGATTCATGGGGGCGTATGTGGATCCCACATAGGCTCAAGAGCCCTTGTCGGCAAGGCATTCCGGCAAGGATTCTTCTGGCCTGCTGCCCTCCAGGATGCAACGACACTAGTAACCAAGTGTGAAGCGTGCCAGTTTCATTCGAAGCAACTTCATCAGCCAGCTCAAGCTCTCCAAACGATCCCTCTCTCCTGGCCCTTCTCGGTCTGGGGGCTCGACATACTGGGTCCCTTTCCCCGCGCTGCCGGGGGCTTCGAGTACTTGTACGTTGCTATCGACAAGTTCACGAAGTGGCCAGAAGTGGAAGCAGTGAGGAGGGTGACAGCACAGTCAGCAGTCAAGTTCTTCAAGGGGATTGTGTGCCGTTTTGGTGTGCCGAACAGGATCATCACTGACAACGGTACACAGTTCACAAGCCGCACCTTCATGCAGTATGTCCAAGACCTTGGCGGCAAGATTTGTTTTGCCTCTGTTGCTCACCCGAGAAGCAATGGCCAAGCGGAGAGGGCAAACGCTGAGGTGCTGCGTGGTCTCCGGACCAGAACTTTCGACAAGCTGCACAAGCATGGAAGACGCTGGATTGATGAATTGCCGGCGGTTCTTTGGTCGATCAGGACGACGCCAAATCGAGCCACCGGCCAGACGCCCTTCGCCCTGGTCTACGGAGCGGAGGCAGTTCTCCCCACGGAACTCATATACGGGTCACCTCGAGTGCTCGCTTATGATGAGCTTGAGCAAGAGCAGCTGCGGCAAGATGACGCGCTCCTCCTTGAGGAGAACCGTCTTCGGGCTGCTGTGCGAGCCGCTCGCTACCAGCAAGCTTTGCGCCGCTACCATAGCCGCAGGGTTCACGCCCGGAGTCTTGAGGAAGGCGACCTTATTCTTCGGCGCGTTCAGTCGGCCAAGAATTCCAACAAGTTGACGCCGAAGTGGGAAGGCCCTTACCGGGTAGTGCGAGTCACCAGGCCTGGCGCTGTCCGCCTGGAGACCAAAGAGGGCTTGCCAGTGAGCAACTCCTGGAACATCGAGCACCTTTGCAAGTTCTACCCGTAAGGCGCAGTTGTTCGGGTTTCTTGCTGTGATAGTGATACGGCCAGCAGGCTGCTGACGACCCGAATCCAGCGCTCGCGGCAGCGTAACGCTCCGGCAAGATCCCGGCAACGCCATTCTGTACAAGTGTTGCCGCTGGCATGTAATCCTTTGTACAGAGCAGGCACATCCCTGTGCATATTTTAATGAGATCTGTGTGCTTTACATCTCTTGTTGATTTCATGTCATTCTATATGCATGTATTATCTGAGATATGTATTGCACTTGATCCCGGTAAGAGCTAACGAACCGTCAGGATTCCATACCTTTATTTTCTCTTCTTTCTTTTTCTCAAGAGATAGAAGATTCCCTCGCGCGCAAGTTTGCCGGGGGGGTAGGAGAATGGTGGTATGGAGGCCAGACGACGTTCAAGGTTGGCGCCTTGCCGGAAGAAAAGGAATAGCGACAAAAAGCAGAGCTAAGTTGCTAAACCCCTTAAGCAGATTTTGATTTTTGTAAGGCTGTATTCCCTTGAACGATTTCGGCTTTGTATGGAAAACCTGCACGCGATGGAATCTTGTCGTGATCGGCTGCGCCCTTACTCTGTTTCGAGTCCGCTCAACAGTCTAGGTGGCCGCGCTGAAAGCGTCAAGATTTCTTGCCGTGAGCAGCACTACCCGCAAGCTGCTGACGACCCGAATCCAGCGCTCGCGACGGGGTTATGCTCCGGCAAGTTCCCAGCAAAGCGTAGGGTACACACCATACAGAGAGAAATTGAAAAAAGGGAATAGCATGCCATAATTCAAAGAGAGCAATTTATATTACATCTAGTGCTTGCCGCGTTTCTGACATAAGACGAATTGTCTTTTACATGGAATGCTGGCGGCAAGATGAGGAAGAGATAGGAGGCTACAGTTAATCCCGGCGATCGCCCTTGACCCTCTTCACCTGGCTCACCCGATCGACGATGGGCGCGACAAGCTCCTCGAGAGCCTTGACGTCCGCGTCCTTCGGCAAGCTCTTCAAGGCTTTGGAGAGGTCGACGCCAGGGTTCCTGTACGCCACCTTCATCAACACCTTGCGGAGGACGAGCTGGCAGAGCTTCCGGGATTCGTCGGCCAGCTTGCTTGTCTGATTCGCCTGGAGTAGCTTGAGGGCGTCGACGAGCTTGTCGAAGAACATGGTTAGCCTGGCGCTTGAGGATATGTTGTCGTCGACTGAGTATTCAAAGCCCGGCAAGTCCATGGTCTCCAGCTCCGCGCCAAGCTTCTCGGTGACGTCCGCCAGCCTGGCAGTCCAGAGCTTCACCCTTGAGGTGTACTCGTTGTGGGTGGTGGCGGCGTTCTGGAGCAGCTCCTGTTCGTCATGGAGTTCTTTGATAAGAGTCCTCTCGCGAACTCGGGCGGCCTCAAGAGACTCCTCCAGCGTGGATAGCTTTAGCTTCAGATCTTCAATGGAGTCCTTGGCGGAGGAGAGCTGCTGGATCTTCTCGGATGCGGCGGCCTGCGTCTCCATCAGGCTGTGGAGAGCCTTGTCTCTCTCGGCCTCGAGTGTTGAGACCTTCTTGCCGTGGTCCTCGAGAGCGACCTCCAGCTGCTTCGTCTTCTCCTCCAGCAAGTTCTTGGCGGTCTCCGCAGCTCCGGCAGCGTCGAGGGCCTCTTTGAGCTTGCCGGCGTGGTCTTCAGTTAGAGCTCTGAGCGTCTTCAAGTGTTTCTGCTCAAGCTCCTGGACCCGCCGCGCGACAAGACTTTCGAGCTCTTCATCCTTGTTGCGAAGCTTGGCGGCAAGCGCCGCCTCGCGGGCGGCAAGGTCCTCTTCTTGGGCGTCAAGGCTGATGCGGCGCTGCGTCAAGAGGGCTTCTGCCGCGGCGGCTTGCTGGGCGGCCTCCTCCTGCGCTTTCTCGATGTCTGATTGCTTCAGCAGGAGGACGTTCCGCTCTTCCGCCAGCTGCTCCCGATAAATATTCAGCTCTTGGAGGGCCTCGCCATACCAAGCCTGTGTCTCCGTGACGCGTTGTTGGAAGTCTCCTTCCGCGGCCTCGACGAGCGCTGCCCGGGAGTCCAGTTTCTCCTTCCGGGCACGATAGAGCGTCTGGAGCTTCTGATAATTGTCATCCATGGCTTGAAGTAGTTGCTCCTCCTTGGGCTCACTGACGGCAGCGACGGTGATTTCCCCGTCAAGATGTTCCCCTTCAACTAGCTCTTCAATGTTTGCCGACCCCGGCATGCTGACAACGTTCTTGCCGGCCCTGATATATTGGCTTGAGGGAGGGGCCTGGAACGACGAGGATTGGTCTTCGGCAGTCGAGGGCCCCGCGGCAGTAGAAGCGCCTGGCGCTCCTGCGGCGGAAGCGCCGTCAGTATTGCCGCGGGTCTCCTCACCAGCCCCCTCGGCGGCCTTGGCGGCCTTGGCGGCCTCGGCGGCAGCGGCCTTGGCGGCCTCAGCGGCTGCAGCCTCGGCGGCAGCAGCTTTGGCAGCCTCGGCGGCGGCATGCTTGGCGGCCTCTTTGGCAGCAACCTTGCCGGCTTCAGTGGCGGCATCCTTGGTGGTCTCTTCAATGACGGTGTCAGTATCCATGAGCTCTGTCAGAAGAAGATTGAAAGCCAAGAACTTGATTAAGATGAAGCTGGGAAGGAAGTCCAAGAAGACAAAAAGAAGAAAAACCAAAGCGACAAGAATTCTTTGGGGCAAGTAACTTTACCTGCGTCAAGGAAGGGGTTGCCGAAGCTTGCGCTTGCCGGCCCCTCCTCATCGTCGCGGTGGAGCTTGCCCGAAGACTCACCCCTGGGCGGTGTGGTCGACGGAGGTGGCATGGCAGAGGCAGCTCCTGCTGTCGCTTCTCGCTGTTGCTCCGCTCCTGCGCGCCCGGAGATGTCAGCAGAGAAGATGCACACCCCGGCACGCGCCAGTGGGTAGTGAGTAGAAGACTCACGCTGGGGGCTGCGTCGAGGACTGCATCGAGAGTTGCGTTCTGGGCTTGACTCCGAGCTGACGAGAACCGTTTCCGGCGCGCCCGAGGTGCTTGCCGGCGGCTCGACGCTTGTTGAGGTCTTGGCCCTCTTCGCCACCCTCTGTGCCAGAGTCTCCGCATCCCTGAGGAGGCAAAAACAGAGCAAGTTAATCAAGCAAAACTAGAAGGACGAGAATCAAGGCTGTGGCGGGACTCTTACTCTTCTTCTTCTTCTTCCTCGGAGCTGATGGCGGAGAGGTCGAAGCCGACCCTCGCCGCAGTTCCTGACGGAGGAGGAGGAGGATTGGCCCTGGGCCGCTTGGCAGCGGCAGGTTGCGGCGCGGCCTCGCCAGCCGCCCCTTTCCCAGAAGCCTCGCTGCTTGAGGGAGGTTGGCAGGCTGGAGCGCCAGTGGCGTTCTTCCGGAGGACGCGCCTCTTTCTGTGTTGAAGAGCCGGGGGCTCTTCCTCCTCCTCTTCTTCCTCTTTGGCGGCGCCTCCGGCAGAAGAGCTCCCGGCAGCGGCTCCGCTTGGCTCCCCGGCAGCCTCGTCTCGCCCGGCAAGATCTTCCAGCAGCAAGTCCTCGCCTTCGCTGGACTCAGCGCTGCCGGCTTCTTCGGCAAGGTTCGCCTCTTCCGCCCTGTTGGCGATGTAGGCGAGCTCCTCCTCCGTGGTGGCGCGGACAAGGTTCTCCGCGCGGATGGCCTTCTCCGTCAAGTTGTCGAAGAACGCCAGCGCCTGCTCCGCGGACGGCTCGATCCACCTCTCGTCGATGTATGGGCATTAAACGCCGGCATCATGGCGATGATGGAGGTCAGTGATGAGTTGTTGCATAGTGGGACGACGCCCGCCGGCAAGTCTCCCACTGATCCAGAATTGAAGAGCTGTTGGCAGAGGGCTGCGTGCCCCATGGCTGTCAGATCATTATCCAGCCCAGGCCGCACCCTCATGACGTCGGCAGCGTTCATGTACTCCCAGGCAGGGCGCCCCTTGTTCTGCCGTGGGGCGATGCGCCGGCGAAGGAAATCTGAAGCAATCATCTCCACCTTCAGCCCGGCAGCCCTGAGGCGCAGTATCCTGGTGGTGGCGATGGTGAGTTTGCTGTCGTCAGGGTCCGCGGCGCCCCAATCCTTGCCACGGGCCACCTTCTGCTTCCGCACCTCGCAGAACGGTTGGGGCTCCTTTTCCCGGACCCAGCACCACTTGCCGCGCCACTCATCCCATCTATCGCGGTAGAGCCCCTCTGGGTATGTCTCCTTGGTTGCCGTCCTCGGGATCCAAGCGATGCTGCCGGAGAGGGCGTCGCCCCTTTGGATGCGGGGGTAGAAGTAGTGCCGGAAAAGTGCAGTGCTCGGGATGACCCCAACAAAATTCTCGCAAAGGTGCGCGAAGACGGACATACAAGTCACGACATTCGGCGTGAAATCTAACAGCTGGAAGCCGTAGGTGAGCATGATATCTACGAAGAAATCCGAGTACGGGGGACAGAGGCCGCACCAGAAGTAATCGGCAAAGAAGGGATAGTCTCCTGGCTTTGCCTTGCGAGAAGCTACACTCACTTTGGTGCCTGGATGCGCCGTGGTCTCAGTCGCCCATGCGAACTGGTACCTCTTCTTCAAGGTCTCCGCATCAAGCATCGAGGGGAAGACGGCGCGTTCCTTCCGCATCTTCACCAGCTTGCTCTCCGCCGCGGCGGCCGCTTCCGCCGCCTTGCCCTTGCTCAGCTTGGGCGGCATGGTGGCTATGGAAGTGGGCGCTGAAGACGTCGAGAGCGCGGTGGAGGCGGGTGGAGGGAGAAAGGCTCTGCTTTGGGCGCGAGGAAGAAGACGATGGCGACGGCTCTGAGATTGAGATTGGAAATGCGGAGGGGGTAAATGAGCAGTGCCCTCTGCGATTCCCTTTTTATGGGGAAGGCGCGAGGCAGGCTCTTTACCGCCCGCTTTTACAGCGGAGTTTCCGCCCACGTCTCTCACGTCGCGCGATTAATGCGCATAGTGGGGGGGCGTGGTAAAAGAGATAATGATTACGAGCAGTTATTCCCTGCCACGCGTGCCCGTGCACTGTTTTGGGCCTAGCCCAACAGGCCTGGCACCCGTGTATGGCCTAGGCCCGGGGGCTCCTGTCGGTGTACTAAAGTATGGGTCTTTTTAGTACCCCTTACTTGTGCACGGGCAGTTGGAGCCGTTCCGCGGCAAGCCTTGCCGGGGAATAGCTAGGAGTAATCACGAGACTAAGACGACAAGGAGACATTCAAGTCAACGATCAGACCAGAAAACAGAAGACCAAAGGGTTGCGGAGGCCCGGCAAGACCCTTGCCGGCAAGGCCTCGCGCCAGACAAGACCCGGTCCCGGCAAGCCCCGGGCCCGGCAAGGATTCGGTCCCGACAAGCCCCGGGCCCGGCAAGGATTCAGCCCCGGCAAGGCTCTGCACAGTGCAGCGCTATCGCTCCAGTGCAGCGGCCAGCCTTGTCGTTTAGGGCTTGTCCTCATGGTGACGTGGCGTAATGCTGGCCACGCGATGCTTAAGCGGTGCTGATGGGATGGCTGCTTTTGCCCATCCCCTGTAAAGCTTTTCCAAGCCCGAGACGCTAAGGGACACCTCGACGGACACCTCACGGTGCATTTAATGAGTTTGTCCTAAGCCGTCAGGGTTAGGTATGATAATACTGTGGTAACACTGTAGTTACTTTCCACCTCATGCCTTATCTTGTACGCCACTGTGGTAGCCCCTTTGACTAATATAAAAGGAGGCCCGAGACGTACAGGGGAGGAGGATGGCACTTCGAAAGCCTATTCTGCATGCGTAGCTGCTACTGTAGCTCCCAGAACTTGGCCAAGAACATCCACAATAATACAATCAAAGCAGGAGTAGGGTTTTACGCATCCGTGCGGCCCGAACCTGGGTAAATCCCCCGCGTGCTGTTCGTTAGTTCTGCTCTTTGTGCAACCCTCTCCCCTTGCCGAACCGTAAGGGATCTCCTTGATCCCATAGGTGTTCGTTTCCCACGACAGATAGTGATAGATAAATAAAGTAAAATACTAAATAAAATAAAGGTAAATAAATTGCAGCAAGGTATTTTTGGATTTTAATATATGATAAAAGTAGACCCGGGGACCATAATTTTCACTAGAGGCTTGTCTCTCGAACACATAGCATACGGCGGGTAAACAAATTACTGTTGGGCAATTGATAGAAAAGCAAATAATTATGACGGGTTCATGGCAATGATCATGTATATAGGCATCACGTCTGAGACAAGTAGACCGACTCCTGCCTGCATCTACTACTATTACTCCACCCATCGACCGCTATCCAGCATGTATCTAGGGTATTAAGTTAATAAAAACAGAGTAACGCCTTAGGCAAGATGACATGATGTAGAAAAAGTAAACGCAAGCAATATGATTAAACCCCATCTTTTTATCCTTAATGGCAACAATACAAATACGTTTCATGTCCAGTTTTGTCACTGGGATTGAGCACTGCAAGATTGAACCCATCACAAAGCACCTCTCCCATTGCAAGATAAACCAATCTAGTAGGCCAAACCAAATCGATAGATCGGAGAGAAATACAAAGCTATAAAAATCATGCATAAAAGAGTTCAGAGAAGACTCAAATATTTCTCATGAATAATCTGATCATAAACGCACAATTCATCAGATCCCAACAAACACACCGCAAAAGAAGATTACATCGGATAGAACTCCAAGAACACCGAGGAGAACATGGTATTGAAGATCGAAGAGAGAGAAGAAGCCATCTAGCTACTAGCTATGGACCCGTAGGTCTGTGGTAAACTACTCACACATCATCGGAAGGGCAGCAAGGTTGATGAAGAAGCCCTCCGTGATCGATTCCCCCTCTGGTACAGTACCGAAAAAGGCCTCCAGATGGGATAGCGGAAGAACAGAAGCTTGCGGCGGCAGAAAGGTTTTCTTTTCTGTCTCTCTGGTATATTGGGAATATTTGGGAATTTATAGCGTTGGAATTAGCTCAGGATGTGCCACGAGGGTCCCACAAGCCTGGGGGGCGCGCCCTACCCCCCAGGGCGCGCCTCCCGAGCTTGTCGCTTCCTCGTGGCTCGTATGGTCTTCTCCCGAAGCTTCGAGGGTCCCTTCTGGTCCAGAAAAAATTAATCCAAAGTTATTCTTCGTTTGCACTCCGTTTGATAATGATTTTCTGAAAAGGCAAAAACAAGCAAAAAACAGCAACTGCCACTGGGCACTGGGTTAATAGGTTAGTCCCAAAAATGATATATAATGGCATATAACTGCATAATAAACATCCAAGATTGATACTATAATAGCATGGAACAATAAAAAATTATAGATACGTTGGAGACGTATCATGCATCCCCAAGCTTAATTCCTGCTCGTCCTCGAGTAGGTAAATGATAAAAATAGAATTTTTTATGTGGAATGCTACCTAACATGTTTCATCATGTAATCTCTCTTACGGTATGAATAATAAGATTCGAATGATTCAAAGCAATAGTCTATTGTTTGATATAAAGACATCAATACTCGGGCATACTAACAAACAATCATGCCTTTCAAAATAAAAATGCTAAAGAAAGTTATCCCTACAAAATCATATAATCCTGTCATGCTCCATCTTCTTAACACAAAGTATTTATCATGCACTACCCCGATGACAAGCCGAGTAATTGGTTCATACTTTTTAACGCGCTTCAGCTTTTTCAACCCCCACGCAATACATGAGCGCAAGCCATGGATATAGCACTATGGGTGGAATAGAATGTGGTGGTAGAGATTAATAAGGGGAAGTCAAAAATAAGAAGATAGTCTCACATCAACACGACTAATCAACGAGCTATGGAGATGCCCATCAATTGATGTCAATGCGAGGAGTAGGGATTGCCATGCAACGGATGCACTAAGAGCTATAAGTGTATGAAAGCTAGACATGAAAACTAAGTGGGTGTGCATCCAACTTGCTTGCTCATGAAGACCTCGAGCATTTGAGGAAGCCCATCATTGGAATATACAAGCCAAGTTCTATAATGAAAAATTCCCACTAGTATATGAAAGTGAAAAATAGGAGACTCTCTATATGAAAAACATGGTGCTACTTTGAAGCACAAGTATGGAAAAGGATAGTAACACTGCCCCTTCTCTCTTTTTCTCTCATTTATTTATTTATTTTTTTCTGTCTTTTTTTTTCTTTTCTCTTCGTTTTTTCGTGGGCTCTTTTTGGCCTCCTTTTTTTTCCTCACTTGGACAATGCTCTAATAATGATGATCATCATACTTCTATTTACTTACAACTCAAAAGAAAATTACAACTCAAAACTAGAACAAAAATATGACTCTATATGAATGCCTCTGGCGGTGTACCAGGATGTGCAATGATGCTAGCGTAACATGTATAAAAAATGATGACCGATGGCTGAGCCACAAATACTATGTCAGCTATATGATCATGCAAAGCAATATGACAATGACGATGTGTGTCATATAAACGGAACGGTGGAAGTTGTATGGTAATATATCTCGGAATGGCTATGGAAATGCCATGATAGGTAGGTATGGTGGCTGTTTTGAGGAAGATATAAGGAGGCTTATGTGTGATAGAGCGTACCATATCACGGGGTTTGGATGCACCAGCGAAGTTTGCACCAACTCTCGATGTGAGAAAGGGCAATGCACGGTACCGAAGAGGCTAGCAAATTGCGGAAAGGTGAGAGTGCGTATAATCCATGGACTCACATTAGTTATAAAGAACTCATATACTTATTGCGAAAGTTTATTAGCCCTCGAAGAAAAGTACTACTACGCATGCCCCTAGGGGGATAGATTGGTAGGAAAAGACCATCGCTTGTCCCCGACCGCCACTCATAAGGTAGCCAATCAAGAATAAATCGTGCTCCAACTTCTTAGCATAACGACAGATCATACGTGCATGCTTCGAGGATCTCAAACCTTAACACCAATATTCTTACTAAACCACAATTATCTACTAGTACTTCCCACATATTATTATCTTAATATCGCAAAACTATTGCAAGGAATCAAACTTATCATATTCAGTGATCTACATGAAAGTTTTTATTATATCCCTCTTGAATACCTATCATATTAGGACCAAATTCATAACCCCATGCATATTACCATTGCTATTCATTAGAGTCTCAAAAAGATATAAGTGAAGCATGAGAATACAACTATTTTGTTAAAATATAAGCACCGCCGTGCTCTAAAAGATATAAGTGAAACACTAGAGCAACTGCCTAGCTCAAAAGATATAAGTGAAGCACATAGAGTATTCTAACAAATCACGAATAATGTGTGTCCCTCTCAAAAAGGTGTGTTCTGAAAATATGATTATGAAAAACTAAAAATAAAACAAAAGCAAACAAACTATAGCACATGACGCTCCAAGTAAAACACATATCATGTGATGAATAAAAATATAGCTCCAAGTGATGTACCGATAGATTGTAGACGAAAGAGGGGATGCCATCCGGGGCATCCCCAAGCTTAGACACTTGAGTCTTCCTTGAATATTACCTTGGGGTGCCTTGGGCATCCCCAAGCTTAGGCTCTTGCCGCTCCTTATTCTATTACCCATCGTAGTCTCACCCAAAACTTGAAAACTTCAGCACACAAAACTCAACAGAAACCTCGTGAGATCCTTTAGTATAACAAATAAGACTTAAACTTTAGATACGGTTGTAAATTGATTCATCTTTAATATTGGCATAATGCTACTGTAATCCAATTTCTCCATGACTCATACCCCCCGATACGATCCATAGATTCATCAAAATAAGCAAACTATGCAACAAAAACAGAATCTGTCTAAAACAGAATAGTCTGTAAAGATCTGAATTAGCGTCATACTTCTGTAACTCGAAAAATTCTGAAAAATTTAGGAAAACGTGGGAAATTAATATATCAATATTTTTTAAAAAATTCAGAAGGTTCTGACGCTCCAGAAAAAAAATCAAAATTCAAACACTGGATGTAAAAGTTTCTGTTTTCAAACAACATCAATCATACTATCTTCCAAATCATCCCAAAGGCATTACTTGGCACAAACACTAATCTATTATATATAAAAAATACTTAATGGGTAACCTGAAAAAAGAAATTTAACTTAGAAAATCCCACAAAAATCAGAAAAATCCGACCGTTAATTTAATGCACAAGAAAATAACAACCAGTAGATACATATAGAAAGAAATTACCCACCAATGCCACTAAATCGTTTTTCACGTACATATCTCTTTTTTTTAGGGGTCACGTACATATCTCTTTTTTTTAGGAAAGTCACGTACATATCTCTTACATGTGTAGAAAGAAATTACCCACCAATGCCACTAAATCGTTTTTCACGTACATATCTCTTTTATTAGGGGTCACGTACATATCTCTTTTTTTTTGAGGAAAGTCACGTACATATCTCTTACATGTGTTTTTCATGTACATATCTCTTTTTTTAGGGGTCACGTACATATCTCTTTTTTTTTAGGAAAGTCACGTACATATCCCTTACCTGTGTTTTTCACGTACATATCTCTCCCATGTGACAAGAGATCGCTGCTACAACGTCAAAAAAAAGAAGAGATCGCTGCTATTCGGTTAAACCCTAACGAGGCCATCAAGCTCCTCATCATTACAGGCTGCCGCCGGCCGCCATGGGAATCCGTGCACTTCCATACTTCTACATGTTGGTTCCTTGAGTAAGTATGATCTCAATCCCCATAATTTTGTGAGATAAATCCCAGTAGAGCCAACTTGCTGCTGTTGTTTTGATCAAGGTCGAGCCAACTTGGTGCTGTTGTTTTGATCAAGGTCGAGCTGCCGCTGTCGCCGGAACGCAGGGGCGGATCCAGGCCCCAGGCCTGGGGCGTGAGGCCCAAACGCAGTGTATACTGTAGCAGTTACTGTACATATCTTCTACAGTGTACAAAGGCGGCCCGGGGCGGCCCGCTGGGCTGGCTCCGCCCCTGCCGGAACGCCCCCGCAGGTTGCCGAGAACTCCCCGATCTCCTCTATAGCCCTCCACTTTGACGTCCCTATTGGCCGGCACATCATCGAGATTCGAGAGTCCTCTACAGCCGGATCCACGTTAGGATCAATCTAAAAACAGGGTACAATCTAACCAATCAGCTTCCATGTTTTGACTACGTATCCAGCATTATTACGATGCAGCAGCAAAGGAGATGTACCATGACTGTATGGAGCAGATCGGACAACCATTGCCGCTGACAAGGCTGCCAGAGTCAAAGAACTATGGAAGGTTGCTGGATTTTGTCGGCGCCCCTGTGTCCACTCAACAGGGAGGTATCTATTCTGAATTTCCTATTCTAGATAATTTTTACTCATATGATGTATCTCTAATAACCCCCAGTCCAAGTTATATTTGCAATTTTATAAGTTAGTGCATTGCATGCGTACGAAATCTGGGCTACATTAATCTTGAGGTCTTTCATCATGTTTATTACTTCAATAGAAACATTTGTCCTAAATGCATTGTACGGACTAGGAAATCATGGGCAACTGATATATCTGATGGTTGATAATTTCACTTCAGAGTATCCCTTCTGCGATATTTTAAGATTCTCAACTACTTTTGTGAGATCTGATCTGGAAGAGAAAACAGACAGAGATATTTTGCTCTTACCTACAGATGATTCTGTATTGAGGTCTTAGTGTTCAACATGCTTCAATTTCCAAATATGCCATCGTATCAATCTTGACGTTGCAACTTTCGTATTGCTACTGTTCTATTAGTTTTAGGATGGCATGCTATTGGTTTATATTGTTGCAACATATCACAATCATAGCAGCAAGGCGTTTTTATGATTCAAAAAGCTGTGGTAATGCGCTTCTCACGTATTCGCTTCAGTGCAGCCGGTAGATCGCCTCTGAATAGATGCACACTATGGTCTATGCTTTCAATCTTACTCCCTCATCCATGCATGTGCACCATGCAGCCCTGCAATATCTTGATAGTAGACTTATCTACTAACATCACAGAGCTAGGTACGTACTGTCCTTACTATACATGTGCATCATACATCTCTAGAATTTTTTGCAGTATCAGTAGCCACGTGTAAAGCAAGAGATGTGTATGTATCATGCCAATGTGTATGCCGATAAGAAAGATAAATATGATGCATTCAATTTTAGGATTCTGGGCGCTGCTATGTTGTGGTGTCGGTCGTGCAGTAAATTGCATGTCGAAGGTTGGTGCTCAAGTTCCATTGCAGGCATGCCAAAATCGTAAGATGCGTACTGTAGTACAATTTTGCATACATGCTTCATAATCAGATTGCATGAGCTATAATTAACCGCAAAGGAGTAACCGTGCGGCCGATCATCGCGTGCAGCCGTGGGAATCCTCACGCTCCCTCATATCTGCCTCTGTGGCCTCGCTCCTCGCTGTAGCTTACAGCTCCTGGACATTGCGTGTGGTCAGACATCACTAGACAGAGGGTTCTGCTATGCTGCCATGTCGGTCCTACGGTACTTTGGTCGTCAAAGGTGGGTGCTCAAGTTCCAGTGTAGGCGTGGGAGTATTACAAGGTACATACTTTAATCCAATTTTTCCCAGATTATAGGTTTGATGTGTGTTCCCACAGTGCCACTCTAGCAATGTAGGTTCTTTCTGAAAGAAATTCGATTGCGTCAGGGAGGATAAACTGCAAAGGAGCAAGTGCTGATGGGCGTTCCAGGTGAATTTGGCTACAAAAAACATTAAAGATTTCTTTCTGTAACGTGGATTGCATAGGGCTATGGGTATAGAGTTAAATCCTGTTGGGGGTTTGGATTGATCAAATCAGGGACTGCTAGCAATAGTTTACTGATGGCACACTACTATATATATATGATTGGAAATAAATATGATTTACGAGAAGTGCTAGCAATAGTTCACTGATGATCTTATATTCTGATGCAAATTGTTGTGATCTATGAGGTACCACAACTATAAGATATAAGCTATACATGTTGAGTTTTTAGACTAAGATGCAAAGTTGCTACAGCCTACAATAGTGCCTAACTTCATGGCAGTTCTTCGGTTGAGTATTCCTATTAAATCAGTGCCTAATTTATTTCAACCTACCTTTCATTCAACTTATTCACACCTTTTGTAACTAGAAAATCTACTCCTATGATTGTTTTGAAAAGAGGGAACAGATAACCTCATTTAATACAAGACAGTATTTTTAGAAACTTTGTTTGGAAAGTTTGCATATAGGTTCACACTTCGGTCCTTAACAACTACTCCCTCCGTTCCCAAATATAAGTCTTTGTAGAGATTCCACTATGGACTACATACGGAGCAAACTGAGTGAATCTACACTCTAAAATGCATCTATATACATCCGTATGTGGTCCATAGTGGAATCTCTACAAAGACTTATATTTAGGAACGGAGGGAGTACATCCATAACTAATCACCCACTCTACCTTTCCTTTGTAGGCTGGCTGACCACCCAGAGACCTCAAGATATGCCTATGCAGCAAACTTACTATATGTTCGACTGACCATTTAACTTACAGAGACACCTATGGAGTGGACAAATCTATCTCTCAACCAAGACAATATGGTGTGACCTGCACTGTGTGTTCATCTGTCTCTCTTTCAACCAGATGTGCAATTTGTAATGGTACTCATTGAAGCCTCCAATTCTATTTATACGTTACTCTTCTATCTATCCGATTGTTATGCTGACATGATAAGGAAATTTATGTACTCCATTGCATCATATAGTGCGATTGGTTTTTTGCAGAAGTCAATCTTCACAAACTTTGACCAATTTTATACGGGAATTGTCTATATCTACAATGCCAAATACATACCATATGAAAATATATTTTATGATGAATGTAATGGCATTGATTGGTATTCTAAATGTTGATATGTTTTTAAATATTTGGTCAAAATTTAAAAGGTTTGACTTTAAAAAATCAGTGAGGTCAAAGCAATATGTGCAAACCTGAACATGAATAGAAGAGTAAGGGTGTAAATAAACAATAATTATTGTTGTAGTTAGACGATCAACACGAACGTCTCATTCACTTGCATACCCCAAATTTTCAAACAGTCACCTTAAAAAATCTACCAGAATAAATAAATAAATCTAAAAAATTAGGCGGATTTTAGAGTCTAAGGATTTATTACTTCCCATCGTCTTAAAGGCTAATGTAGGCATTATTGTGAATATTATTCTATTTGCATATCATTTTATTGAAAAAAGGCAAAACAATGTTCTGGGTGTTTTAATGCTATTAAGAGTTGACTTATAAATAAACCAAATTATATGTATCTTATAAAATACATTGTGATAAATATAAGAAACTTTTACATTTTATCCACAGAAGACTATAAATTACTTCAAAATCATATTGAAAATTTAAACTTCTCAAAATTTAACTTCATAAAATCCTAGCCCGCGCATCGAGCGGGCCACTCTACTAGTTAAAAGATAAAAACACAATCATAATAGAGTCTATAATTATGTAAACATACAAAAAAAGAAAGTAAAACAAAAATTTATTTTATTCATTGGGTTGCCTCCCAACAAGTGCTATTGTTTTATGCTCCTAGCTAGGCATAATGCATAGTTTCAAGTATTGTCATCCTTCAAATTAATTCCATAGGTGGCCCTCATAATAGATTCATATGGTGGCTTAATTCTCTTTCTAGGGAAGTGTTCCATCCCTTTCTTTAGTGAAAATTGAAATCTTATATTACCTTCTTTCATATCAATAATGGCACCTATGGTTCGTAGAAAAGGCCTACCAAGTATTATAGGACAAGACGGATTGCACTCAATATCAAGAACAATAAAATCCACGGGCACATAATTTATATTAGAAAGAATAATCACATCATTTATTCTACCCAATGTCTTTTTAATAGTGGAATCCGCTAGATGCAAATTAAGGGAACAATGATCCATATCGGTGAGGTTTAGCACATCACACAAAGATTTTGGTATAGTGGAGACGCTAGCACCAAGATCTCATAAAGCATTACATTCATAATCTTTAATTTTGACTTTAATAGTAGGTTCCCATTCATCATGTAGCTTTCTAGGAATTGAAACTTCCAACTCAAGTTTTTCCTCATGAGCTTTTATCATAGCTTTTACAATATGTTTAGTGAAAGCTTTATTTTGTTCATAAGCATTTGGTGAATTAATCATGGATTGCAACAAGGAAATACTTTCAATTAAAGAAAAACTATCATAATTAAAGTCCTTGTAATCCAAAGTAGTGGGTGCATCACTATTTAAAGTTTTGACCTCTCCAAACCCACTTTTTTCATTTTTATCATTAAGATCATCACCCTCCAAACAATTGGGACTCCTTATGGCTAAAGTTGACTCATCTTCAGTCCCTTTTTCATCAAGTTTTATAATACTAAATAAAGATTCAATAGGGGTTACACCAATCATTTTAATATCTTCATCATTACTATGATAAAAACCGGGTGGAATAGCCTTTTCTAGGAATTCTCGCTTAGCTCTCAACCTAGTGGTCCTTTCTTTACTTTCATTAATGGAGACATAGATAGCTTTAATAGACTCGTTTATATCATGCTTGGGTGGCAAAGTTTTAATTTTGAGAGTTTCAACATCATGAGCAATTCTATCCATGTTCCTAGCCATGTCATCAACTTTATTCATTTTTTCTTCTACCATAGCATTGAAAATCTTTTGAGAATTAATAAACTCTTTAATATTACTTTCAAGATCAGAGGGTATCCTATTATTATTATTATATGGATTACCATAGTAATTACCATAATTATTAGAGGAATTTCTAGGAAACGGTCTAGGATTGAAATTACCCCTATAAGCATTGTTGTTGAAATTATTTCTAGAAACAAAATTCACATCCATAGCATCATTATTTTGCTCAATCAAAGTAGACAATGGCACATCATTAGGATCAATATGAGCACTTTTACTAGCAACCAATTTCATAAGAGCATCCATCTTATCACTCAAAGTATTAATTTCTTCAACAGAATTTACCTTCTTGCCAGTTGGAGTTCTTTCAGTATGCCATTGAGAATAATTTGTCATAATATTATCAAGGAGTTTTGTAGCTTCTCCCACTGTAATTTCCATAAAAGTACCACCTGCGGCAGAGTCTAGCAAATTTCTAGAAACAAAGTTTAGCCCCGCATAAAAAAACTTATGATCATCCATAAACTTAAACCATGTGTTGGGCAATTTCTTATAATTAATTTCATTCTCTCCCAAGATTGTGCAACATGTTCATGCTCAAGTTGCTTAAAATTCATAATTTGATTTCTTAAAGAAGTAATCTTAGAGGGAGGAAAATACTTGGCAATAAAAGCATCCTTACACTTATCCCATGAATCAATACTATTTCTAGGCAAGGATGAAAACCAAGTTTTAGCATGATCTCGTAGTGAGAAAGGAAATAATTTCAATTTGACAATATCATTATCCACATCTTTTTCCTTTTGCATATCACAAAGTTCAACGAAAGTATTTAGATGGGGTGTAGCATCTTCATTAGGACTACCAAAAAATTGTTCTTTCATAACAAGATTAAGCAAAGCAGCATTTATGTCACATGACTCCGCACTAGTGGCGGGAGGAGCAATAGGAGTACTAATAAAATCATTATTATTAGTATTGGAAAAGTCACACAATTTTGTATTTTCTTGAGACATCACGACGAAGCAAGCAAACTAGCAAACAAGCAAATGAAAATATTTTTATGTTTTTGTAAAATTGTTTTAGAAGTGGGGGAGATGAAAACGAGAGGCAAATGCAAATAAAATAAATGCGAAGGTACTTGATAAATTTTGGTGACGTCTCCCCGGCAACGGCGCTAGAAATTCTTCCTGCTACTTGTAGACTGCGTTGGTATTTCCTCGAAGAGGAGAGGATGATGCAGTATAGTAGAGATAAGTATTTCCCCCAGTTAAGAACCAAGGTTATCAATCCAGTAGGAGAACCACACAAAACCCCTTTAGCAGCATCTGCACACACAAAAGCAAACACTTGCACCCAACGCAAATAAGAGGGTTGTCGATCCTCTTAGCGGTTATTTGCAAGGATTAATTCTGATAGTGATAGATAGATAAAGTAAAATACTAAATAAAATAAAGGTAAATAAATTGCAGCAAGGTATTTTTGGATTTTAATATATGATCAAAGTAGACCCGGGGACCATAGTTTTCACTAGAGGCTTCTCTTCGAACACATAGCATACTGTGGCTAAACAAATTATTGTTGGGCAATTGATAGAAAAGCAAATAATTATGACGGATTCATGGCAATGATCATGTATATAGGCATAATGTCCAAGACAAGTAGACCGACTCCTGCCTGCAACTACTACTATTACTCCACCCATCGACCGCTATCCAGCATGCATCTAGGGTATTAGGTTAATAAAAATAGAGTAACGCCTTAAGCAAGATGACATGATGTAGACAAAGTAAACTCAAGCAATATGATTAAACCCCATCTTTTTATCCTTAATGGCAACAATACAAATACGTGTCATGTCCCTTTCTTTCACTGGGATTGAGCACCGCAAGATTGAACCCATCACAAAGCACCTTTCCCATTGCAAGATAAATCAATCTAGTAGGCTGATACGTCTCCAACGTATCTATAATTTTTGATTGTTCCATGCTATTATAATATCAATCTTGGATGTTTTATATGCTATTATATATCATTTTTTGGGACTAACCTATTAACCCAGTGCCCAGTGCCAGTTGCTGTTTTCTGCTTGTTTTTGCCTTTTCAGAAAACCATTATCAAAAAGTGTCCAAACGAGAACAAAAAACTTTGGATTAATTTTTTCTGGACCAGAAGAGACCCACGAAGCTTCGGGAGAAGACCAGAAGAGCCACGACGAGGCGGCAAGCCTGGAGGGCCTGCCCAGGGGGGTAGGGCGCGCCCCCCAGGCTTGTGGGCCTCTCGTTGCCCCTCCTGACCTAATTCCAGCGCTATAAATTCCCAAATATTCCCAATATACCAGAGAGACAGAAGAGAAAACCTTTCTGCTGCTGCAAGCCTCTGTTCTTCTGCGATCCCATCTGGGGGCCTTTGTCGGTACTCTGTCGGAGGGGGAATCGATCACGGAGGGCTTCTTCATCAACCTTGCTGCCCTTTGCTACTTGTAGTCTGTGTTGGTATTTCCCCGAAGAGGAGAGGATGATGCAGTACAGTAGAGATAAGTATTCCCCTCAGTTAAGAACCAAAGTTATCAATCTAGTAGGAGAACCAAGCAAAATTCCGTTAAGCGCACCTGCACACATAAGAGCAAACACTTGCACCCAACGCAAATAAGAGGGTTGTCAATCCTCTTAGCGGTTATTTGCAAGGATTAAATCTTATCGAGGTAAATAGATAAACTAAAATACTAATTAAATTAAAAGTAAATAAATTGCAGCAAGGTATTTTTAGGTTTTTTATATGATAAAGATAGACCCGGGGGCCATAGTTTTCACTAGAGGCTTCTCTCTTGAGCACATAAACATACGGTGGGTAAAGAAATTACTGTTGGGCAATTGATAGAAAAGCAAATAATTATGACGGATTCATGGAAATGATCATGTATATAGGAATCACGTCTGAGACAAGTAGACCGACTCCTGCATGCATCTACTACTATTACTCCACTCATCGACCGCTATCCAGCATGCATCTAGAGTATTAACTTAATAAAAACAGAGTAACGCCTTAAGCAAGATGACATGATGTAGAGAAGCAAATTCATGCAATATGAATAAACCCCATATTTTTATCCTTAATGGCAACAATACAAATACGTGTCATGTCCCCTTCTGTCACTGGGATTGAGCACCGCAAGATTGAACCCATCACAAAGCACCTCTCCCATTGCAAGATAAATCAATCTAGTAGGCCAAACCAAATCGATAGATCGGAGAGAAATACAAAGCTATAACAATCGTGCATAAAAGAGTTCAAAGAAGACTCAAATATTTCTCATGAATAATCTGACCATAAACTCGCAATTCATCGGATCCCAACAAACACACCGCAAAAGAAGATTACATCGGATAGAACTCCAAGAACATCAAGTAGAACATTGTATTGAAGATCAAAGAGAGAGAAGAAGCCATCTAGCTACTAGCTATGGACCCGTAGGTCTGTGGTAAACTACTCACACATCATCGGAAGGGCAGCAAGGTTGATGTACAAGCTCTCTGTGATCGATTCCCCCTCCGGCAGAGTACCGGAAAAGGCCTCCAGATGGGATCGTGGAAGAATAGAGGCTTGCGGCGGCGGAAAGGTTTTCTCTTCTGGCTCTCTGGGGTTTCCCAATATTTGTGAATTTATAGAAGTGGAATTAGGTCAAACAGAGTCACGTGGGTCCCACAAGTCAACACGGCGCGCCCCCCTGGGGCGCGCCCTGTTGCCTTGTGAAGCCTCCGTGAGGCTTCTGGCCTCCTCTCGAAGCTTCCTAGGTTTCTTTTGTCCAGAAAAAAAATCCCCAAAAAGTTTCATGGCATTTGGACTTCATTTGGTACTATTTCTCTGAAAAGCCAAAAACAAGCAGAAAACAACAACTGGCACTGGGCACTAGGTTAATAGGTTAGTCCCAAAAAATGATATATAATTGCATATAATTGCATATAATTGCATATAAAAACATCCAAGATTGATACTATAATAGCATGGAACAATCAAAAATTATAGATACGTTGGAGACGTATCAAGCATCCCCAAGCTTAATTCCTGCTCGTCCTCGAGTAGGTAAATGATAAAAAATAGAATTTTTGATGTGGAATGCAACCTATCATGTTTCATCATGTAATCTCTCTCTTACGGTATGAATAATAAGATCCAAATGATTCAAAGCAATAGTCTATAGTTTGATATAAAGACATCAATACTCAGGCATACTAGCAAACAATCATGTCTTTCAAAATAAAAATGCTAAAGAACATTATCCCTACAAAATCATATAATCATGTCATGCTCCATCTTATTCACACAAAGTATTTATCATGCACTACCCCGATGAAAAGCCGAGCAATCGGTTCATACTTTTTAACGCGCTTCAGCTTTTTCAACTCCCACTCAATACATGAGCACAAGCCATGGATATAACACTATGGGTGGAATAGAGTGTGGTGGTAGGGATAAATAATAGAAGTCAAAAATGGAGAAAGTCTCACATCGAGGAGGCTAATCAACGGGCTATGGAGATGCCCATCAATTGATGTCAATGTGAGAAGTAGGGATTGCCATGCAATGGATGCACTAAGAGCTATAAGTGTATGAAAGCTCAACATGAAAACTAAGTGGGTGTGCATCCAACTTGCTTGCTCATGAAGACCTCGGGCATTTGAGGAAGCCCGTCATCGGAATATACAAGCCAAGTTCTATAATGAAAAATTCCCACTAGTATATGAAAGTGACAAAATAGGAGACTCTCTATATGAAAAACATGGTGCTACTCTAAAGCACAAGTGTGGAAAAGGATAGTAACATTGCCCCTTCTCTCTTTTTCTCTCATTTTTTTCATGGCTCTTTATCGCCTCTTTTTTTAGACGATCTCATGGACCTCATCCCCACTTTTTCGAGGACTCATCAGTCTCCGTCATTCTTTCCTCACTGGGACAATGCTCTAATAATGATGATCATCACACCTCTATTTACTTACAACTCAACATTACAACTCGATACTAGAACAAAAATATGACTCTATATGAATGCCTCTGGCAGTGTACCAGGATGTGCATTTATGCTAGCGTAACATGTATAACAATGAGGAACGGTGGCTGAGCCACAAATACTATGTCAGCTATATGATCATGCAAAGCAATATGACAATGATGATGTATGTCATAAAAAATGGAACGGTGGAAGTTGCATGGCAATATATCTCGGAATGGCTATGGAAATTCCATGATAGGTAGGTATGGTGGCTATTTTGAGGAAGATATAAGGAGGCTTATGTGTGATAGAGCTTATCATATCACGGGGTTTGGATGCACCGGCGAAGTTTGCACCAACTCTCGATGTGAGAAAGGGCAATGCACGGTACCGAAGAGGCTAGCAAATTGCGGAAGGTTGAGAGTGCGTATAATCCATGGACTCACATTAGTCATAAAGAACTCACATACTTATTGCTTAAGTTTATTAGCCCTCAAAGCAAAGTACTACTACGCATGCCCCGAGAGGGATAGATTGGTAGGACAAGGTCCATCGCTCGTCCCCGACCGCCACTCATAAGGTAGACAATCAATAATAAATCATGCTCCAACTTCTTAGTATAACGACAGATCATACGTGCATGCTTCGGGAATCACAAGCCTTAACACAATTATTCTTACTAAACCACAATTATCTACTAATACCTCCCACATATTACCATCTTAATATCGCAAACTATTGCAAGGAATCAAATTTATCATATTCAGTGATCTAGATGAAAGTTTTTGTTATATCCCTCTTGAATACCTATCATATCAAGACCAAATTCATAACCCGTGCATATTACCATTGCTATCATGAGACTCTCAAAAAGATATAAGTGAAGCATGAGAGGGCGACTATTTCTTTAAAATATAACCATCGCCGTGCTCTAAAAGATATAAGTGAAGCACTAGAGCAACTGCCTAGCTCAAAAGATATAAGTGAAGCACATAGAGTATTCTAACAAATCACGAATAATGTGTGTCCCTCTCAAAAAGGTGTGTTCAGCAAAGATGATTGTGACAAACTAAAAATCAAACAAAAGCAAAGAAACTATATCACAAGACGCTCCAAGTAAAACACATATCATGTGATGAATAAAAATATAGCTCCAAGTGAGTTACCGATAGATTGTAGACGAAAGAGGGGATGCCATACGGGGCATCCCCAAGCTTAGACGCTTGAGTCTTCCTTGAATATTACCTTGGGGTGCCTTGGGCATCCCCAAGCTTAGGATCTTGCCACTCCTTATTCCTTTATCCATCGTAGTCTCACCCAAAACTTGAAAACTTCAGCACACAAAACTCAACAGAAACCTCGTGAGATCCGTTAGTATAACAAACAAATCTTTAACTTTAGGTACTGTTATAAATTGATTGATATTTAATATTGGAATAATTATAGTGTACTCCAACTTCTCCATGACTCATACCCCCCGATACGATCCATAGATTCATCAAAATAAGCAAACTATGCAACAAAAAACAGAATCTGTCTAAAACAGAACAGTCTGTAAATATCTGAATTATGGTCATACTTATGTAACTCCAAAAATTCTGAAAAATTAGTACAACGTGGGAAATTCCTATATCAATACTGTTTAAAAAATTCAGACGGTTATGGCACTCCAGAGAAAATTAGAAATTTCAGCACTGGACGCAAAAGTTTCTGTTTTCAAACAACATCTATCATACTATCTTCCAAATCATCCCAAAGGCATTACTTGGCACAAACACTAATTAAAACATAAAAATTCAATCATAACAGAAGCTATAATTGTGTAAACACTCAAGAACAGAAGGTATTGGGTTGTCTCCCAACAAGCTCTTTCTTTATAGCCATTAAGATAGGCTTTGAGATTTCAATGATGCTCACATAAAATATAAGAATTGAAGCACAAAGAAAGCATCATATAGCATGTAAGAAACATATTTTAAGTCTAACATACTTCCTATGCATAGGCATTTTATAGGCAAACAAATTATCAATACAAAAAGTATCTAGCATATGCATGAAAGAAGAACTAAGCATTAACAATTTGAACTTTAAGAGAGGTAATTGAGTAACATGAAAATTTCTACAACCATATTTTCCTCTCTCATAATAATTACATGTAGGATCATAGTCAAATTCAACAATATAGCTATCATATAAAATATTCTCTTCACGATCCACATGCATAAAAAATTTATAATCTTCCAAGATAGTGGGATTAACATCAACTAAAGTCATGACCTCTCCAAACCCACTTTTATCAAAAATTTCATAAGATTGAACACTCTCCGAATATGTGGGATTCTTATTTCCTAAAGTTGACACTCTTCCAAACCCACTTTCAATAGTATTGCAATCATTATTATCAATATCATATTCATCATGAGGCTTAAATAAATTTTCAAGATCATAAGAAGCATTAACACCCCAATCATGATCATTGCAATAAGTAGTGGACATAACAAAATCATCATCCCCAAGCTTGTAGTTTTGCATATAATTAACACAATTGACATTAATAGAGTTTATAATAAAATCATTGCAATCATGCTTTTCATTCAAAGAGCTATCATGAATCACTTTATAAATTTCTTCTTTCAACACTTCATCATAATTTTCAGATTCATGGTTTTCAAGCAAAACTTCATAGAGATAATCAAGTGCACTCAACTCACTAGCAATTTGTTCATCATAATTGGATCTTTTGAAAAGATTAGCTAGTGGATGAGGATCCATATCAATAGATTTTTAGCAAGCAAAGATGCAAGCAAATAGAAGGCACATGGCAACACAAGAAAAGATAGCACACAAAATATTTTTTTGTAAAATTGTTTTAGAAGTGGGGGAGATGAAAATGAGAGGCAAATACAAATAAAAGGCAAGTAAAGTAAATGCAAGTGATTGATAGTTTATGTGAAGGTACTTGATAGATTTTGATGATGTCTCCCCGGCAACGGCGCCAGAAATTCTTCCTGCTACTTGTAGTCTGCGTTGGTATTTCCTCGAAGAGGAGAGGATGATGCAGTACAGTAGATATACGTATTTCCCTCAGTTAAGAACCAAGGTTATCAATCCAGTAGGAGAACCAAGCAAAATTCCATTAAGCGCACCTGCACACACAAGAGCAAACACTTGCACCCAACGCAAATAAGAGGGTTGTCAATCCTCTTATCGGTTATTTGCAAGGATTAAATCTTATCGAGGTAAATAGATAAAATAAAATACTAATTGAAATAAAAGTAAATAAATTGCAGCAAGGTATTTTTAGGTTTTTTATATGATAAAGATAGACCGGGGGCCATAGTTTTCACTAGAGGCTTCTCTCTTGAGCACATAAACATACGGTGGGTAAACAAATTACTGTTGGGCAATTGATAGAAAAGCAAATAATTATGACGGATTCATGGCAATGATCATGTATATAGGCATCACGTCCGAGACAAGTAGACCGACTCCTGCCTACATCTACTACTATTACTCCACTCATCGACCGCTCCAGCATGCATCTAGAGTATTAAGTTAATAAAACAGAGTAACGCCTTAAGCAAGATGACCTGATGTATGATACGTCTCCAACATATCTATAATTTATGAAGTATTCATGCCATGTTTATTATAGTTTTGTATGATTTTGGTGCACTTTTATATGGATTTTATATGATTTTTATGGACTAACATATTAACCTAGTGCCCAATGCCAGTTGCTGTTTTCTGCTTGTTTTTGGTTTTCCAGAAAATCCATATCAAATGAAGTCCAAATGCAGCGAAACTTTTTGATGATTTTTTCTGGAAGAAAACAGACCCAGGAAGCTTTGGGGGAGCAGCAGAAGACCCACAGGGGGCCCACAAGTCACCAGGGCGCGCCACCCCCCAAGGCGCGCCCTGGTGCCTCGTGGGCCCCCTGTGGCACCTCTTTGCATGATTCCAACGCAGAAAAATCCTATATATTCAGAAACCCCCGAAAGTTAACCTAGATGAGTTTTTACGCCGCCGCAAGCCTCTGTACCAAGGAGATCCCATCTGGAGCCCTTTTCCGGCACCCTGCCGGAGGGGGGAATCATCACCGGAGGCCATCTTCATCATCCCGGCGGTCTCCATGATGAAGAGGGAGTAGTTCACCCTCGAGGCTAAGGGTATGTACTAGTTGCTATGTGTTTGATCTCTCTCTCTCTCGTGTTCTTGATTTGGCACGATCTTGATGTACCACGAGCTTTGTTAATATAGTTGGATCATATGGTGTTTTCCCCTCTCTATCTTGTTGTGATGAATTGAGTTTTTACCTTTGAGGTTTCACTATTATCGGATTGAATACTTTGTTGGATTTGAGAACATTTGATGTATGTCTGGCATATGAATACCCGTGGTGACAATGGGGTATTATATTGATTCACTTGATGTATGTTTTGGCACTCAACTCACGGATTCCCGAGGTGACATTGGGGTAATCTATGCATAGGGGTTGATGCATGTTTTCGTCCTACTTTCTCCGGTAGAAATCTTGGGGCACACTTTGAAGTTCTTTGTGTGGATGGAATATTATGATTATGAAGTTGTTTGATGCATATCATATAATCAACTCACGGATACTTGTGGTGACATTGGAGTATCTAGGTGACATTAGAGTTGTTGATGTGTATCATATGGTGTTATTTTAGTACGAACTCTAGGGCCGTTTGTGACACTTATAGGGATGGCTCAATAGATTGATCGGAAAGGATAACTTTGAGGTGGTTTCATACCCTATAACAATTTCTATCTTATGTTCTCCGCTAAAAGGAACTTTGGAGTGATTCTTTGTCGCACGTTGAGGGATTGTTATATGATCCAATTATGTTAGCATTGTTGAGAGATTGCACTAGTGAAAGTATGAACCCTAGGCCTTATTTTCAAGCATTGCAATACCGTTTGTGCTCACTTTTGTTACTTGCTACCTTGCTGTTTTTATATTTTCAGATTACAAAAACCTATATCTACTATCCATACTACACTTGTATCACCATCTCTTCGCCGAACTAGTGCACCTATACAATTTACCATTGTATTGGGTGTGTTGGGGACACAAGAGATTTCTTGTATTTGATTGCAGGGTTGTTTGAGAGAGACCATCTTCATCTTACACCTTCCACGGATTGATAAACCTTAGGTCATCCACTTGAGGGAAATTTGCTACTGTCCTACAAAACTCTACGCTTGGAGGCCCAACAAAGTCTACAAGAATAAAGTTGCGTAGTAGACATCAAGCTCTTTTCTGGCGCCGTTGCCGGGGAGGTGAGTGCTTGAAGGTATATCTTTAGATCTTGCAATTGAATCTTTTAGTTTCTTGTTTATCACTAGTTTGGTTTTATAAAAAGAAAACTACAAAAAAAATGGAATTGAGGTTGCCTCATATTATTCATCTTTATAATGTCTTTCTTGAAAATGATGGATCGGAAAATTGTGCTCAATTGATAGAAGAAGAATTCAATAAAATGTTTGGCATAAAATCTTTGAATGATAAGCATGATTGCAATGTTGTTAGTATGAATTCTATGTGTCGGGGGGATGACCCCCGGGTAGTCCCAAGACGGCGAAACGACACTTCAAAAACTTTGCCAGGGGAGCGTCCCCTGGCATGCTGGCGACCCGTCCGGCTCGCCGCCCCGCGTCCCGTCCGGCTCGCCACCTCGCGACCCGGCGACCTGCCTGGCTGGCTAGAACCTGGCACTGTTCACCCTGGCCGGGTGGAGCCATCCGGGTGGACCTGTCCGGGTGGAGCCATCCGGGTGGAGCCGTCCGGGTAGAGCCATCCGGGTAGAGCCATCCGGGTGGAGCCATCCGGGTAGAGCCATCCGGGTGGACCCGTCCGGGTGAAGCCATCCGGGTGGAGCCGTCCGGGTAGAGCCATCCGGGTGGACCCGTCCGGGTGGAGCCATCCGGGTGGAGCCGTCCGGCTGGAATCTGGGAAAGTCAACCCCGGCGGACCCGACGACCCGGCACTGTAGATGAGCGGCTGGCACTGTAGACGGACAGCCGACACTGTTCACCTGTCTGGTGTCCCCCCAATAGTGTAGTGGGCATGTGGGCCACCCCTTGTCCCCTGGGCTCCCCTTTATAAGGAGCACCAGGGGAGGCCTCAGATCCCACGGCCACAAGGCCACGAACACACACACTGGCTCACAGCCACTCGCTCACTCCCTCTCGAGCTCTCACCCACATGAGGCATATGGACAGGAGCGCTCGGCTCCTACTGTCTCCTCTAAATACAGCTCCAGGAGCGACTCTGTACAACCATATACATCGCATATATTCCAGACATGCAGGAGTAGGGGTATTACCTCCCCGCGAGGGCCCCGAACCTGGGTAAACCACCGTGTCCAGTTGCCCAAACCCGTCCCGGATCTCCACTGCAGCCTTGCCCTCACCTCAAGCTATCCCGTGGCATCTGCGGTGAATCGCCCCCCCCCCCCCCCGCGAGAATACCACGACAGTTGGCGCCCATCGTGGGGCCTGCTGCTTCTAGAATCGCGGTCCGGGCGGGACCTTTCTTCGTCACCACCACCGCGGCATCGCCGCCGCCTCGCTCCGTCCATGGCCGCTCGTCCGCTCCCCTCTGCGCCGCCTCGCTCCCGCGCCCACGCCGCTCCACGCGCTGCTCCGCCCGCAAGCACGCGGACGCTCTGTTCCACTACAGCTCGCCAAACCATCCAATCCATTGATCCATCCAACCACCAGCTTCTCCAGTACCTGGACACGTCCACGCATCTGTGGCTTCTTTGCGTTCGTGCACGCAGGAGCCCGAGCCCCAGCAGCCAGGGGCCAAGCGCTCGCCGTCCACCCCGAGCCTCTCCTCGCCGTCCACCACGGCTCGTCGTCTCGCCTGCTGGAGCCCAAGCTGAGCCGCCCACCCCGAGGGCCTCCCCTGCAGTGCTCCTCCTCCGCGCGTCGCCTCGTCCTCGCCACCAGCAACGGCGGGCCGTGCCGCTCAACGCCGTCTCCGCCCGCGGCGCCGGGTCCGGCCCCGTCCGCTGGCCGGCTCGCCGCCCCTCGCCCGCCCGCGTCGCCGCGCCTGCCGGCTCCCGCGCTTGCCGGCCCCGTGCGCCCGCATCCCGGACTCCTCCGCGCCGGGTCCGCCCCGCCTGGCCGCCTGCTCCGCGCCCGCGGCTCCGGCCGCCTCCCGCGCCGCCACGCCGGCCGTCGGCTCCGCCCCCGCGCTGGCTCCGCCTCCAGCGTGCCGACTGGCCGCTGCCGCGTCCCGCCCGCGCCGGCTGCAACCGCACGAGCCGCGCGTTCCCGCGAGCCTGCCGGTCCCGCGCGGGCTGGCTCGCCGTTCCACCCCGGCCGGCTCGCCGATCCGGCGCGCGCCGCGTGCGCCACTCATCCGCGCCGCCTCGCCCACAGCCCGGCCTCCCGAGCGCTTCCTCCTCCGAGCCGCGTGTGTGCGGGCCGGCTTTGACTGCTCCGCCGCCCGCACCCCGCCTCGACCCTGCTCCCAGCTGCGCCCGCCGGCTCCCGCGCCTAGCCGCCTCCACGCGCTCGCGCCGCCTGCACCCGGCCCTCGCCCCGCGCGCCACGGCTAGCTGCGCCTCACGCGCCTCCGGCTCGCCGCGCCAGCGCCGCCTCGTCTGGCTCCCCAGCTTGCGCCCGGCCTCCTCCTCCTCCCCGCCGGGTACGCCGCGCCCGCACGCCCCTCCGCCCTCGCCGCTCCCCGCCCGCGCCGCCATCCCGCGCGCCCGCGGCGGCTCGCGTTCCGGTTCCGCCTCCCCCCGCGCGCGCCGGTTGCTGTGGCCGATTGCCCAGAAGAAAAAGAAAAGGAAGAGAAGGGTCGGCTGCTCGGTTGCAGAAGTGGCCGGCTACCCACCCGGCCAAAAAAAAAAGTGACCGGCTGGAAAGAAAAGAGCGGCTGGGAATAGAGAAGAAAAGAAAAAGCGCCAGCTGCGCCCGTCCGCCTGCGTCGCCGCTCAGCCGGCTGTCCCTGCCTGCCCGCGTCAACGCCTGGCCGGCTCGGGAGCCGGCCCGGCTACTTGTCCGCCTCGACGCCCGCCCGGTCAGACCCGACCAGCTGGGGCGCCCCTCGACCGCCCGGAGGCTCGGGCCGCCTGCCGGAGATCACCTCCGACCCGTCCGCGTCAAAAAAGCAATGTGAGCTCCCCATTCGCATACCTTTGCACCGTGCACACAGACGGATAACCCCGAGCAACCCTCGGGGTTTGTCGCTGCATTTCTTCAGCTGCTTTGCTGTTCGCCCCGGCTCCAGCTAGTCCTGGCCCGGAGGCTTGCCGTTTGGCCCCATTCGTTTTCCCCGCAGACGGCTTAGTAGCGTGTACGGTACCAAAGGCCCACTCTTCGTCTCAGCTACAGACCGCACCGTGGCTGTCCGGCTAGCGAGAGCAAAAGTTGGAGGTCAGCCCACGCGAAAGACGTCCGAGGAGAAAACGGCCTGGGCGACCTGGTTGTTTATTTTATGAGTATCTGCTCGGTCGAATCTGCTCCCAAAGTCCGAGTACTGTACGCTCCACTCCGCGGCCCACTCTTCGCCTCAGCTACAGACCGGAACCCGGCTGTCCGGCTGGCAAGAGCAAAAGCCAAAGGGCGGAGGGGACACGAAAAAGACTGAAGGGGGCTCGGACGAAACCGAGTCGGCACCCTCTGCATAAAACTTGCGCTGCCAAAGCTAAATATTTGATATATCTGCACTGACTAACTTTGTTTTTCGCATGATCATTTCCGTGGGGAACCCCCCCTCCTCGCCCGGAGGCTCGGAGGCTACACCCAGTGGGTGCGCCGGCGCGCCCCGCTGGGAAATCACCGGGCCGGTTGCAGGCCCGCCGCCGGCTGCCGCCGGCATCCTCGACGCCACCATCTGCTCCAACATCTGCGGAGACCCTCCGCCCGACTCTTCGAGTCGCCCGAAGGCTCGGAGGCTACACCCAGTGGGTGCGCTAGCGCGCCCCCATTGGAAGCAAGCCGCGTCGGCTGCCGCCCGCATCCGGCTGTCATCGACGACATCTACAACGACAGCGAAGACCCTCCGCCCGACTCTTCGAGTCGCCCGGAGGCTCGGAGGCTACACCCAGTGGGTGCGCTGGCGCGCCCCCACTGGGAACAGCCAGCCGGCGGACTCCGCATCCGCACCCAGCAGGGCCCCTCGCCCACCAGCCGTCGGACTCCGCTCCGCGCCCGGCGGCGCCTCGCGCCCACCTGCCGGCGGACTTCGCGTTCGCGCCCGGCGGCGCTCCGCGCCCATCTGCTGCAACAAACTGCAAATACCCTTCACCCGACTCTCCGAGTCGCCCGGAGGCTACACCCAGTTGGTGCGCTAGCGCGCCCCCAGTGGAAGCAAGCCGCGCCGGCTGCCGCCCGTAGCCGGCTGTCATCGACGACACCTGCTACATCAACGCCCGCGAAAACCCTCCGCCCGACTTTCCAAGTCGCCCGGAGGCTCGGAGGCTACTGTCGGGGGGATGACCCCCGGGTAGTCCCAAGACGGCGAAACGACACTTCAAAAACTTTGCCAGGGGAGCGTCCCCTGGCATGCTGGCGACCCGTCCGGCTCGCCGCCCCGCGTCCCGTCCGGCTCGCCACCTTCCGACCCGGCGACCTGTCTGGCTGGCTGGAACCTGGCACTGTTCACCCTGGCCGGGTGGAGCCATCCGGGTGGAGCCGTTCGGGTAGAGCCATCCAGGTAGAGCCATCCGGGTAGAGCCATCCGGGTGGAGCCATCCGGGTAGAGCCATCCGGGTAGAGCCATCCGGGTGGACCCGTCTGGGTGAAGCCATCCGGGTGGAGCCGTCCGGGTAGAGCCATCCGGGTGGACCCGTCCGGGTGGAGCCATCCGGGTGGAGCCGTCCGGGTGGAGCCCGTCCGGCTGGAATCTGGGAAAGTCAACCCCGGCGGACCCGGCGACCCGGCACTCTAGATGAGCGGCTGGCACTGTAGATGGACAGTCGGCACTGTTCACCTGTCTGGTGTCCTCCCAATAGTGTAGTGGGCATGTGGGCCACCCCTTGTCCCCTGGGCTCCCCTTTATAAGGAGCACCAGGGGAGGCCTCAGATTTCACGGCCACAAGGCCACGAACACACACACTGGCTCACAGCCACTCGCTCACTTCCTCTCGAGCTCTCACCCACATGAGGCATATGGACAGGAGCGCTCGGCTCCTACTGTCTCCTCTAAATACAGCTCCAGGAGCGACTCTGTACAACCATATACATCGCATATATTCCAGACATGCAGGAGTAGGGGTATTACCTCCCTGCGAGGGCCCCGAACCTGGGTAAACCACCGTGTCCAGTTGCCCAAACCCGTCCCGGATCTCCACTGCAGCCTTGCCCTCACCTCAAGCCATCCCGTGGCATCTGCGGTGAATCGCCCCCCCCCCCCCCCCCCCCCCCGCGAGAATACCACGACACTATGAATATCCATGATGCTAATGATATGCAAAGCCATAAGCTTGGGGATGCTATATTTGATGAAGATGATATTTTTAGTCCCCCAAGTTTTGATGAGCAAATTTATTATGATGAAAGTATGCCTCCTATTTATGATGATTATATTGATAAAAGTGGATTTGGAGAGGTCACAACTTTATTTAATGATGATTCCACTATTTTGGAAGAGGTTTCAATTGATTATGAAAACAAAGTTGATATCTATGATGATTATTGTGATGACATGTATGCTATAAAGAATAATGATAAATATGAAACTTGTCATCATGATTTTAATTTTCAATTGGATTATGCCAATCAAGTATCTCATGATAGTTATTTTGTTGAGTTTGCTCCCACTATTATGAATGAGAAGAAATTTGCTTATGTGGAGAGTAATAAAATTTCTATGCTTGTGGATCATGAAAAGAATGCTCTATGTGATAGTTATATTGTTGAATTCATTCATTATGCTACTGAAAATTATTATGAGAGGGGAAGATATGCTTATATATATTTCAACAACATAAAGTTTCCTCTCTTTATGTTGAAAGTTTTGAAGATATATTTGTTTTGCCTTCCTATGCTAGTTGATTCTTGCTCCCATACACTATTTGCTCACAAAATCCATATACATAGGAAGTGGGTTAGGATTAAATGTGCTAGTCATATGCTTCATGATGCTCTCTTTGTGTTTCAATTCTTTACTTTTATGTGAGCATCATTGAAATCATCATGCCTAGCTAAAAGGCATTAAAGAAAAGCGCTTGTTGGGAGACAACCCAATATTTACCCCTACTGTTTTTGTGTGTTCACATGATTAATATACTGTAGTAATCATGTTTTATATGCTTTCTTTCAATAATGTGCCAAGCAAAGCCTTTGGGATAGTGTGGATGCATGTTGATTTGATTATGTGCAAAAACAGAAACTTTTGCGTCCAGTGCTGGAATTTCTATTTTGTACTGGAGCGTAAGAAAATTCTGAAATTTTTACACAGTATTGTGATACAAAGTTTTTACGTTTTCCTAATTTTTAATAATTTTTGGAGGTACATAAGTATGGTTTTTAAATAGCTCACTACATGCTGTTCTGTTTTTGACAGATTCTATTTTTGGTGCATAGTTTGCTTGTTTTAGTGTTTCCATAGCTTATATTGAGTAATATAAATTGTGGAAATGAGAGAATACAGTAGGAATTATGTGAGAACAATTATGAAACTTGTCTTGACAGTACCTAAGTGGATGATTTATTTCTATCATACTAACCTATCTCACAAGATCCGTTAAGTTTTATGTGATGGAGGTTTTCAAGTTTTGGGTGAGATGTCGATATGAGGAGAATAAGGCGTGGCAAGACCCTAAGATTCGGGATGCCCAAGGCACCCCAAGGTAATATTCAAGGAATACCCAAGCAACTAAGCTTGGGGATGCCCCGGAAGGCATCCCCTCTTTCGTCTTCAACATTATCGGTAACCTCACTTGGAGCTATACTTTTATTCGTCACATAATATGAGTTTTGCTTGGAGCATCATTTTATTTTGATGAGATTTTCTTGCTGCTATAAATAATCATGTTTTGTATCTTTTAGTTCAATAAAATGCCAATTATAGCCTTTACCATGCCCAGTTTGCAAGTTTATGTGTTGCTGTTTGAAAACAGAAAGTTTTCTGTTATGTCCAGAATATTCCTGAATAGTAAGAACATGATAAAAATCTGAAATTTTTACACAGTAAGAATGCATGAGTTCTCTGTCACTTGGTAATTTTTGAGAATTTTTGGAGTTAGGTAAGTATGAATTTTAAATCCCCCTTTACAGACTGTTCTGTTTTGGCAGATTGCTGTTATAGTGCATTGTTTGCATATGTTTGCTTGTTTAATGATTCTATTTGAGGATAGGAGTATTAAATATGCAGAGACATTTAGTATGCAATGTTAAATTATAATTTTAGTGATTTTCTACAGTAGAGAATGTTAAGGTTTTGAGTTGATTTATACTAACTTATCTCACGAGTTCTTGTTGAGTTTTGTGTGGATGAAGTTTTTAAAGATTTAGGAGAAGCCATGATATGAGAGGAATTAAGGAGACACAAGAGCTCAAGCTTGGGGATTCCCAAGGCATCCCAAATTAATATTGCAAGAAGTCTCAAGCATCTAAGCTTGGGGATGCCCCGGTAGGCACCCCACCTTTCTTCATCAACAATTATCGGTCAGTTTTGGTTGAGCCTAAGTTTTTGCTTCTTCACATGATATGTGCTATTCTTGGAATGTCATTTTATTTTGCTTTTCTTGCTGTTTGAATAAAATAATAAGATCTGAAATTTTTAAATGAGAGAGAGTCCTCACATAGCTACCTATTTACTTAACTACTCATTTGATCTTCACTTATATCCTTTTGGAGTAGTTTGTCATTTACTTTTGTGCTTCGCTTATATCCTATGAGTAAATTGTGAAAGAATTGAATATCATAAAGTTGAAATTATATGTGCTTCATATGCTTGTATCATGTCTAGTAGTAGTTTCACATTTGGGTTAGAAAGTGAAATCTATTGAAGCTTGACAATCACAATATTGGTCATACAAGCAATTCATGAATGATTAGTATAAGGAAGAGAACTTTCACATATAAATATATTATCTTGGACATCTTTTATGATTGTGAATACTCATTAATTATTTTCAAACTTGAGCAAATTAGTTGAAGTTGGACAAGGAAGACAACGTAATGAGTTATGTTTGGGTATATTTGCATAGAAGTTATATTGTTATGGATCCTCCAACATGTGGTGCTTGCTTAGGATCTTTTGCTAGCCAAAAATTCGTACTAAGTAGAGATACTACTTGTGCATCCAAAAACCCTTAAACCCAGTTTCTTGCCATGAGTGTCCACCATACCTACCTATGGATTGAATAAGATCCTTCAAGTAAGTTGTCATCGGTGCAAAAAAGCAATAAAAATTGCTCCTAAAATATGTATGATCTTTTATTGCAAGGGAAAATAAGCGTTGTACGAACTTGTGATGGTAAAGAAATAAAAGCGACGGACTGCATAATAAAGGCTGCTATCACAAGGGGCAATATAACGTGACGTTCCTTTGCATTAAGGGCTTGTGTATCCAAAAATAAAAAGCGCATGACAACCTCTGCTTCCCTCTGCGAAGGGCCTATCTTTTACTTTTATGTATTTACCTTTATGCAAGAGTCAATAAGTATTCATTCTCATTTCAACCTTAATTATTCTCTAGTTGGCAAGCATCATGTGGTGGGGAAAGATCCAGGCACATATGGCCAGTCAAATATATTTGATCATGAATTATTGTTGTTGACAATTATCTCTATGATAAATAAGTTGGGAGGCGAAACACTAAGGCCCTATCTTTCTCTGTGTTCGATGGATGCCATTTGTTCTAAAAATATGCTTTGCCACACATGCCTATCATTTTCGATGCCGAGGACCACCATGATCGCACAACCGCGGTCGGGTGTTTGCCATTATTGGTTTCGCCAACAATTCGCAACCTCCAGGTCACGAAAATGTTAGTTGACGATGGGGCCGGCTTAAAATTGATTTCTCCGGAAGTAATCAAGAGTCTGCAGATTCCCGACGAGGAACTCGAGAAAACGGGCACGTTTCAAGGAGTAAACCCGAGAAGAAGCCAGCCCAAGGGGAAGATCACATTGCCGGTGACGTTTGGCGGGGAATTGAACTACAGAACAAAAAAGATTGTCTTTGATGTTGTCAAGATCTCTTTGCCGTATAATGGAATTCTTGGCCACCCAGCCTTGGCGAAATTCATGGCAGCATCTCACTATGCTTACAACACATTAAAGATGCCAGGGCCAATGGGCGTCATTTCCATCAACTCCGACAAGAAAGATGCAGTTATTTGCGTCGACAAGATGTACAAAGATGCGGTTGCAGCAGAGGCCGCCAAGCCACCAGCTCCCGCCAAGAAGAAGGAAAACAAAAAATCCTGCAAGACCTCTGACAAGGATTCCGGGAAGCGCACCTCTTCGGAGTGTTGCGCGCCCGTCGATGACTTGCCGGAGTGCTCTACCGGTAAGAAGTCCAGAGCCACTGCACCAGCGACCAAAAAGGTGCTGGCAAGGGAGGATGGCGCTGACGGTACCTTCACCATCAGCGCCACCCTTGACAGCAAATAGGAAAGTGCGCTCATTGCCTTCCTGTGGGCGAATGTCGATGTGTTCGCCTGGCGACCGTCTGACATCCCCGGTGTTCCCAGGGAGGTAATTGAGCACCACCTTGCCGTCTGTCCCCACGCTCGGCCCGTCAAGCAAAAGGTCCGGAAGCATGCTTTGGAGCGGCAACAATTCATTGTCGAGGAAATCAAGAAACTTGAAGTAGCAGGCTTGGTCAAAGGTGTACTGCATCCAACTTGGTTGGCAAATCCGGTTGTGGTGCGCAAAGCAAATGGAAAGTGGAGACTTTGTATTGACTACACTGATGTTAACAAAGCATGTCCAAAGGATCCTTTCCCCTTGCCACGCATTGATCAAATTGTAGACTCTACTTCCGGCTGTGATTTACTCTCCTTCCTTGATGCCTATTCTGGGTACCATCAGATATTCATGGCCAAGGAGAATGAGGAGAAAACCGCATTCATTACTCCATGTGGCACATACTGCTTCGTGTGTATGCCTTTCGGGCTAAAGAGTGCCGGTTCAACATTCGCAAGAGCAGTCCAGATTGGTTTTGAGCCCGAGCTGCACAGGAATGTGGAAGCATATATGGATGATATAGTGGTCAAGACCAAGGACAAATCAACCCTCATTCAAGATTTAGAGGAAACATTTGCAAACTTGCGCAAAATCAATCTAAAGCTCAATCCCGAGAAGTGTGTGTTTGGCGTTCCATCCGGCAAGCTTCTCGGATTCTTTGTATCTCAACGAGGAATTGCAGCAAATCCCGACAAGATCAAAGCAATTGAGCAGATTCAAGCACCAAAAAGCGTCAAAGATGTGCGGCGTCTTGCCGGCTGTGTTGCTGCCTTGAGTAGGTTCATTTCAAGATCCGCTGAGCGCGCCCTACCATTTTTCAAGATTTTGAAAAAGGCAGGTCCGATGAAATGGACTCCGGAAGAGGAGGCCGCGCTGCAGGACTTGAAAAGATACCTCTCCTCCGTGCCAACACTAGTTGCGCCTAGACCACAAGAGCCGTTGCTGCTATATGTAGCAGCAACAAATCAAATGGCTAGTGATGCATTAGTAGTGCAGAGGGAAGTCGATGACGAGGAAGCAGCCGCGGCAAGCCCATCCAGCGGCAAACCGGAACCTTCTCCGGCAAGGTCCGACGCCAACAAGTCAGGAACAACACAAGCAATTGAAACTAACCAGCAAATGATGCCGAAGAAGAAAGTGGTGCAGCGGCCCGTATATTTTGTTAGCTCCCTTCTGCAGGGGGCTAGGTCAAGATACTTTGGGGTGCAGAAATTGCTTTTCAGCCTTCTTATGGCCTCGAGAAAGCTGCATCACTACTTCCAAGCACACGAGATCACCGTCGTCACTCGCTTTCCGTTGCAATGCATTTTGAGAAATCCAGAAGCAACTGGCAGGATAGTGGAGTGGGCATTGGAATTGTCAAGCTTCGCACTTAAGTTTGAAAGCACTTCAACCATCCAGAGCAGAGCCTTGGCGGAGTTCATTGCAGAATGGACACCAACGCGAGACGAAGAAGCTCAAGAAACAGCTCTCCCCGTGTGACGCCCCTGGCCCGACCGTGCACTAATCATACACGCAAATGCGCACGATCAAGCCCAGGGACTCACGGGAAGATATCACAACACAACTCTAGACACAAATTAAAATAATACAAGCTTTATATTACAAGCCAGGGGCCTCGAGGGCTCGAATACATAAGCTCGAGTTACACAAGAGTCAGCGGAAGCAACAACAGTATCTAAGTACAGACACAAAGTTAAACAATATGCCTTAAGAAGGCAAAAACAATCAACAGCTCTGATCGAAAGAGGCAAGGCCTCCTGCTTGGGAGCCTCCTAAACTACTCCTAGTCGCCGGCCTCCATGTAGAAGTATGCTCCACCGTGGAAGTAGTAGTCGTCAGCGGGAGCAGCTGTCTCCGGGGCTCCGTCTTCTGATCGCAGCAATCGGGTATGGGGAAAAAGAGGTAGCAAAGCAACCATGAGTACTCATCCAAAGTACTCGCAAGACTTACATCAGAACTATACTAAGTATGCATCGGTATCAAAGGAATGGGGCTATATCTTTGGACTAAACTGTAGAAATGCCAGAATAGAGGGGAAGTCCTAGCCTATCGAAGACTAGCATCTTGCAGCATTAGAAGAGTGCAGTTTTGTAGCATATAATAAAGCAACAAGCATGTAGTAGTAAAGCCTAGAGATCCTTCATCGACTCCCTGCGAGAAAGCGATCCCGGAGCTTACATTTAATTAACATGTATCCAGTTCAAGTTGTAGTAGATCGGGATACAACACTTAGCGTCCTGTTACCGTGGACACGGCTATTCGAATAGATAACTTCCCTGCAGGGGTGCACTACTGTTACCCAACACGCTCGATTAACTCTGGCTGGACACACTTTTCCGAGTCATGCCCGGCCTCGGCTGGTTGACACGACGTAGTCCTACCTAGGCTCAGCAGAGAGATCCCCGCCGGTCTACATCCTAAGTGCTCAAGGGTCTTGGGCCCATCGCCCTTTGCACTGCGGGTCGTTGCGAGCAGGGTGAATACCAGCACCATCCCTCTCCTGGATGGCACGATCCGACCGTGCCACAATGCTGAACTGGACATCTGACAGAGCTTTCGGCTGATACATACGGTGTAGAGGGTCCCATAACCATTATCCCACGTGGTGGTAGTGCGTATATGGCCAGCGGCCAACTCAGATCAAATACCCAAATCCGTTAGTGTGTTGGGGGCTCGCGGTGACGATCAGTACTCCTGTCGTCCCGTCTCGAGGAAGCGCAACAAGGGTCAGGCCCATCCCTCTCTAGGGCGGTCTTTGCCTGCCCGGCCGCGCCTCGTAATTATCTCGCGGATACCCTCCAGGTCAACCCGACTTCACATTTCCCACGGGTACCCCTCGGGGTCGACCCGCCTGCAACAAAGGTCTGAGGTAAAAGTCATGGTAACTGTGTGTCCAAAACATCAAAGGGAACCCGAGGAATCACCCTCGATGGATTCCTACTCGATGTAATCCGTTAAGGAGAACCAGGAAGAATCACCCTCGATGGTCCCCACTTAAAGGAGTTGCACGACAGAGTCATCATCGAGAAGGGGAGAGCGAGGAATCACCCTCTGCAATCACCACCGATGTGCTATACTACAAAGATATCATCAGGAGTGCAGTACGAGGTATCACCTTCGGCACTCGATAGTAGCCCTGCAGAGCCGTACAACTAAGGGTGTGTGCGGTGCTGTGACGGTCTCTGCACATCGATCACAATGATCGAGGTACTGGTAACAAAGCGGGGCAATAGGGACAAGGGTGAGGGGTCACTAATGGATCACTAACCAACCTATTCTAAGCAGTTTAGGATAACAGGTAAAGTAACAACAGCAGGTTACAAAAGCAGGCTATGCATCAGAATAGGAGCAAGCAATTACAGTAGCAAAATCTAATGCAAGCATGAGGGAGAAGGAATAGGCGATATAGGAATGATCAAGGGGGTTTTGCTTGCCTGGAAGCTCTACTGAAATGGAAGAAGGGTCGTCGGTGACGTAGTCGATCACAGGGGCAGCGTTGGTCTCGGAGTCTACCGGAGAGAAGAGGGGGGGATGAAACAGTAAATATAAAGCAAACAAATGCACACATATGCTTGGCATGGCAATAGGTTGTACTAGGGTGCCCTAACGCAGTGCTAAGTATTTTAAACGGAGCGGGAAAATATCCGAGAATATTTTCCCAGCTCCGGGCAGTTATCGGTATATTGAACCGGAGGGGAAAGTTCCATGTTCATCATGTTAGAGAGGTGTGGCAGGTATGTGGGTGGCATATTTGGATTCGTCATATTTTTCTGATCATTTTTCATATATAAATTATTTTCATCCGAGTTACGGTTTATTTTTTATGATTTTTAAAAGTTTTATTGATTTTCTGGAATTATTTTAATTATTAAATCCGAATTATCCAAAACAGTGACTTGTGACGTCAGCATTGCGTCAGCGGTCAAACCCAGCCGGTCAGGGTCAAACCTGACCAGTGGGTCCCGCATGTCAGTGACTATTTTAACTAACAGAGATTAATTTAACTAACTAATCCTAATTAACTTGTGGGACCCATCTGTCAGTGTTGAATATAATTAACAGATTAGTTTAAATTCAAATTAGTTTTAATTAAACGGGTGGGGCCCGTATGTTAGTGACCCAGCTACCTAGTCAGCCGAGTTGACTCGGTCAACTGGGCCGCGGGGCCCAGCGGTCAGCGGCACGGAGGAGGCCACGTGGCGCCACGTCGGACGCCGGCGTTTGGATGGTGGCGCGCCGGCGGCGAGGCTCCGGCGAGGTGGAACGCGACGGTGGTGGCCGGAAAATGGTCTCCGGCGACCATTTGGACGGCGGAGCGGCGCATTCGAACGAGTGCGGCGAGCCGCATCGCGTGGTGGTGGTGGTGGCGGGGGAGCTGAGCTCCGTTAAGTCAACACAGGGCACGGCACGACCAGCGAATGGGCGCTACAGGTTGCTGCGGGGGAGCTGAGCACGGCGGTGGTCTCGGACGCGAGCGGCAGCGGCAGTGAGCACGGCGACGACATGAACGGCGGCGACGGGCTCGGCTACGGCGGCAAGGCAAGCTAGAGGGAGAGAGAGGCCGCAGGGAGAGAGGGGAAACGTGCGCAAGCTCACATCGGTGACGGGGAGCTGCTCAAGGAGGCGCGGGATGCAGTGGAGGCGTCGGGATCGACGACGGCGATCGGTGGTCGTAGCGGAGAAGGATGGCGCGGGCGGCGGCCGTGGTGCTTCCCGAGCTCGATGCGGTAGTGCGGGAGAGGTAGTCGAGGCCGGCACGCCTCCTGGACATGCCCACGCGGCACGCGGTGGCCGGTGGCTACGGCAGTGAGGCGGCGCGGCGATGGCAGCGTTCAGACTCGAAGGGGACGAGGGAGAGAGCGGGCAAGGGGGGTTTGTGGGGAGCCTAGGGTTTCCGAGGGAGAGAGAGACGCCTGGGGAGCTCCTTAACCGTCGAGGGGACCGCGGGATGGCCGACAGCGAGGCGATCCGTACGTGGACGGCCATGGCGAGCTCGGCCTCCCCTGTTCTGGCGCGAGGAGGGAGAAAGGCTGGCCAGACGGGCTGGGCCTGGAACAGTCGAAGTGATGGGCCAGGTGCACAGTGGCTTTTCCAATTTTCTTTTTCCTTTTCCAATTTCCTCTAATAGCTTATGTTTGCATTTTCTTTAGCAAGCAATTGACTTCTATAAAATATGCCATTGGTCAAATTAAATACTCTGCAATATATAGCACTGCCACAAAAAGTTTGGAGGCAAAATCATTTCATTTGAATTTTGTATTAAAGAAAAGGGATTTAATGAGCTATTTTGGGTACTGTTTTAGTTGCTGGGGTCAATTTGGGAATTTTAATAATGTTGATTTTATTTTTATAATTGCTTTGGGATTATTTGCAACATTATGAACACTTTTGTTCTACTGTTTGGATAATTTTTAATTTTGACTTTATTTTAAATTTGAATTTGAAGTTGGATTATTCTCTAAATGCAATTTAGTTAGGATGATCATGATGACAAGGCTAATTAATTAGCTTAATGACAGGGTTAAGATCTGGGGATGTTACACCCCGGCAAAGAGACAACCAAAGACTGGATCATGTACTTTGATGGTGCCTTCTCGTTGCAAGGCGCCGGTGCCGGAGTACTGCTTGTCGCACCCACCGGAGAGCACCTCAAGTACGTGGTTCAAATGCACTTTCCCAGGGAGCAAGCTACGAACAACACTGCTGAGTACAAAGGACTCCTTGCCGGTCTTAGGATCGCAGTGGACCTTGGAATCAAAAAATTGATCGTCCGCGGTGACTCGCAGCTTGTTGTGAAGCAAGTAAACAAAGATTACCAGAGCCCGTTGATGGAAGCGTATGTGGAAGAAGTGAGGAAATTGGAAGAACACTTTGGCGAGTTGCAAACAGAGCACATCCCTCGTGTGGAAAACAACATTGCTGATCACCTGTCAAAGTGTGCCGCCCAAAAGCTACCCGTGGAACCAGGAACTTTTGTGCTCCATTTGAATCAACCAACAGTCACTCCATCAACACAGGCCAATAAGAGAAGGAAGTTTAATACTGGCAACTACTTTCCGGCAGAGCTCCCTGAAGCCGCCGGTAAGAAGGTTGCCGGGAACAACAACACGGTTGCCGGTGAGCAGCCGCTTCGCGCGGAACCTCGGGTTCTTGCCGCTGAAGCGAGCGCTCCCGCGGCCGAAGAAATGCCTTTAGTCCTTGTCGTCGAGCCGCAGGCTCCAGCATGGGCACAGCAGATAGTTCATTTCCTTCAAACAGGAGAACTTCCCGATAAGCAAGAAGAAGCTGAGAAAGTAGCCCGTCAGTCAAGTATGTATTAGTTTGTGGATAGCATTCTATACAGAAAGCGACCAAATGGTGTGAAATTGAAGTGTATTTGTCGGGAAGACGGACTGAAGCTGTTGGCAGAGATACATGGAGGCATATGTGGCTCTCACATAGGTTCAAGAGGACTTGCTAGCAAAGCTTTCCGGCAAGGCTTCTATTGGCCCACTGCCCTCCAGGATGCAACTGAGCTAGTAACAAAGTGTGAAGTATGCCAGTTCCATTCAAAGAACATACATCAGCCAGCTCAAGCTCTCCAAACAATCCCTCTCTCCTGGCCCTTTTCGGTCTGGGGGCTCGATATCTTGGGCCCCTTCCCCCGTGCTACCGGGGGCTTTGAGTTCTTGTACGTCGCCATCGACAAGTTCACAAAGTGGCCTGAAGTGGAGCCGGTGAGAAAAGTGACAGCGCAATCAGCCATCAAGTTCTTCAAAGGATTAGTTTGCCGTTTCGGGGTTCCTAACAGAATCATCACCGACAACGGCACACAATTCACGAGCCGCACCTTCATGCAGTATATCCAAGACCTTGGTAGCAAAATCTGTTTTGCATCTGTCGCTCACCCAAGAAGCAACGGCCAAGCGGAAAGGATGAATGCTGAAGTGCTGTGTGGCCTCAAGACAAGAACTTTTGACAGACTGCGCAAATGTGGAAAACGCTGGATTGATGAGTTGCCGGCGGTTCTTTGGTCACTCAGGACGACACCAAATTGAGCTACCGGCCAAACACCCTTCTCCCTAATCTATGGTGCAGAAGCGATGCTCCCCACGGAACTCATATACGGGTCGCCTCGAGTGCTCGCTTACGATGAAGCTGAGCAAGAGCAGCTGCGGCAAGACGACGCAACACTCCTTGAGGAGGATCGTCTTCGGGCGGCTGTGCGAGCTGCACGCTACCAGCAAGCCTTGCACCGCTATCATAGCCGCAAAGTGCACGCCCGAAGCCTTGAGGAAGGCGACCTTGTTCTTCGGCGCGTTCAGTCCGCCAAGAAATCAAATAAGTTGACGCCGAAGTGGGAAGGCCCTTATCGGGTAGTACGAGTCACCAGACCCGGCGCAGTCCATCTGGAGACCGAAGATGGCACCCCAGTGCAAAACTCATGGAATATTGAGCATCTTAGCAAGTTCTACCCATAAGGCGCGGTTGCCGGGCCTCCCGGCAACCCCTTTCGTACAAGCTTTGTCGGCAAGACTTGTAACCCTTTGTACAAAGCCAGGCGCAGATCTTGTGCATAATAAAGCTAAGTGTTTCGCAACTCTTCGTGCATATTCATTTATATATGGATACATGTGATGTTGTGATTTACACTTTAGTTTGTATGGAATGGCTGATGGACCGTCAAGGTTCCCAAACCACTCTTTTCGCTTCTTTCTTTTTCTTAAAAGGACAGAAGGATCCCTCGCGTGCAAGTTTCCCCGGGGGGAGTGGAGATGGGGTACCATTTTAATGACGTTCAAGTGATCATTTCGTACGATGAGGAAAATAGCGCAAGGAAAAGCTAAGTTGAAGAGTTTCGAAATAATTTCCTTGTTACATTTGCGATTTCCCTTGAATGACTTTGTGTCTGTATGAGAAACCTGCACGCGGAGGAATCTTGTCATGATCGGATTGCGCTCTTATTTTGCTTCGAGTCCACTCGGCAAGATATGCAGCAGCATTGTGACGGCAAGTTGCCTTGCTGGTGACAGTGCTTCCGGTAGGCTGCTAAGGACGTGTTCCTCTAAGCGCTCGTGGCAAGTGCCTGTACCGGCAAGCTGCCACGCTGTGATCGACAAGTTACCTTGCCGGCTGCGGCACTTCCAGCAGGCTGCTAAGGACCTGTTCCTCAAAGCGCTTGCGGCAAGTGTGCGCGCCGGCAAGTTTCCTAACAGCATAGGGGATACGATCATACAAAGACAAAATAAAACAAGGGAAGCAGCACGCATTCACTTAAGCCCGGCAAACACTAGATATTCATTAAACAAGTACTCGGTTACATTTTATTGGCCCTTCGCCAGGGTTTACATCGAGTGCAAGGAAGGCCACCACCTGCGCGGCTTGTTCCCGGAAGGCCAGATGATGGTGCTACCGGCGATCAGCCAGACTCGTCGTTGTTCGTCCTCGATCTTCACGCCGGGAGCGCCGTCGTCATCGCCGTCATCATCGTCATCCTCAGCATCGCTGAAGGAAGCGGTGTCGCTGTCTCTTGAGCTTTCCGTGCAGCACTCCAGATGAGTGCCCGAAGCCCCGAAGAACTTCACGACGAGCGTGTCTGGTCCGTCCAACCTAAAGAGAAGAAGGTGCCCTTGCCCTAAGCAACGCGCACGAACGAAGGATTTCCACCCGCGCGTGAGATACATGAGGCCGTTGTCGAAGGTCTCAACGATCACCCAAACCGGGCCGTTGCAGCAGCCGTCCACGCGCAGACACAAGCCGCGCAGGTGGCGGCCTTCCATCTCCCTAGCAAAAGGGCGAGGAAGCCGTAGCCAGCTCCGCGGCCGATCGCGCAGCTCCACGACGAATTCCTGCGCCGTGTCCTCCGTATGGCCCTCTGTCGGAGGAGGAAGGGCCGGAGACAAAGCGGCAAGCACTCCGCCATGGCCGCCTTGACCACGAGCACCGCGTCTTCCACGACCACGGGCCGCGGCCCTCCCTTGAGCGCTAGAGCCAGCCTCCGCAGTCGCGGCCAAGGCGTGGGCATGGAGCCGAGAAGAAGCCCTTGCCGCCGCGGCGGAGGCACGACCGCGGCCTCTTCCCCTCGCCATACCGTCGACATGTGCGGAGGAAGAAGATGGAAGAAGGAGGCGACAGCTACTGAAGACTGGGGCGAAGGGAGATGGATGAGCATCGCATCCCGCAGCCCCCTCTTTATAGGGGGAGCGCGGGGAGCTGGTTCATCACCATCTTCGGGCGGCCGCCCAGATTCTCCAATCCTATGCCCTGCGCCTCTGGACGGGAACATTACTCCAGCGACCGTCCGAGTTCGCCAATCCCGCGCCCTGCGTCCCTGGCCCGGCGCGTCACTCCAACGGCCGCCCTTCTTCACCAATCCGCTGCTCTACATGCATGCAAACGCGCGTGATGGAGGGGCGCAGTAAAAGGAGAAGTAAAGATAGATATGGCAGTCATCCTTTGCCACGCGTGGCTATGCGCCGGTTCAATTTGAACCAACGACGCCCCGCATATAAGCATATTCTTGGTCTGAGCACACCTAGTGGCTGTCCGCCCAACGGCAAGGTTTGCCTGAAGATGACCAAGAACACACCCAAATCTAGATTAATGAAGAAGCAAAGAAGATCTCAAGAGGAGATAACTATCATGACGAAAATTACAGCGGTAGTTTTCCCGCCGCATGTCTGTGCATTGTTTGGGCCTAGCCCAACGACGCTTCGGACGCGCGTATGGCCCAGGCCCGGGGGCTCCTGTCGGTGTATAAAACATGGGTATTTTATACCCTGACTTATGCACAGACGGTAGCAGCCTCCTTGCCGGCCGAGGCTTGCCGGGAACCACCAAAACCAAGATCCAGGGCCCAGTTGCAAAGGCTACTGGGGAGAATTTCAAGGCACATCACCAACAAGCACTCAAGCAGTACTAAAGATGAAGACATTTCTTGCCAGCAAGATCGAACCGGCAAGGTGAAGACCCGGCAAGCTCCGTACCGGCAAGCTTCTGCCAGCTCTCGAGCACTCCACCTCACCGGACAGATGGTCGCTAATGGGTGAGGTGTCGATCGCGCAGGCCGGTTGGTGAGGTTTGTCGGGCACGTGTCAGCGCGCTGGGATAGGATTTGCCTTTAATGACACCTGTCCAGAGGGCGTGTCAGGCTAATACGAGGTAGCTAGGCAAGCGGTGCAGAAACCTTGCCGGGGCTACCTCTCCACATGACACCTAACAGAGCATTTAATGCTTTTCTCCTAAACTGGCAGACTTAGGTATGATAGCACTGTTTGCTATCTAATCGCTATGTAATTACTGTTTTGCCACTGTGGTACCCCCTTGAGCTATAAAAGGAGGACCAAGGCAACAGTTAGGGGGATTCGGATCCTTTTTCAAACACTAGCACATCTCACGTAGCAGCACTCTCCGCGCCTTGCCGGTAGAAGCGCTCCTTGTACTTGTGCTCCCATATAACCAATAAACCAAAGCAGGAGTAGGGTTTTACGCTTCTCAGCGGCCCGAACCTGGGTAAATCCCTTGCGCCTTCCATTGATTCTGCTCTTTGTGCACGCTGATCACCCCTGCCGAACCACAAGGGGCTAAATGGCCCCATAGATGGTTGTAACCCACGACAAGTAAAATTATGCCAATATTAAATATGATTCAATTTACAACAGTACCTAAAGTTTAAGATTTGTTTGTTATACTAACGGATCTCACGAGGTTTCTGTTGAGTTTTGTGTGCTGAAATTTTCAAGTTTTGGGTGAGACTGCGATGGATAAAGGAATAAGGAGCGGCAAGAGCCTAAGCTTGGGGATGCCCAAGGCACCCCAAGGTAATATTCAAGGAAGACTCAAGCGTCTAAGCTTGGGGATGCCCCGGAAGGCATCCCCACTTTCGTCTATAATCTATCGATAACTTACTTGGAGCTATATTTTTATTCATCACATGATATGTGTTTTACTTAGAGCGTCTTGTGATATAGTTTGTTTGCTTTTTAGTTTATCACAATCATCTTTGCTGAACACACCTTTTTGAGAGGGACACACATTATTCGTGATTTGTTAGGATACTCTATGTGCTTCACTTATATCTTTTGAGCTAGGCAGTTGCTCTAGTGCTTCACTTATATCTTTTAGAGCACGGCGGTGGTTATATTTTAAAGAAATAGTTGCACTCTCATGCTTCACTTATATCTGAGAGTCTAATGATTAGCAATGGTAATATGCACGGGTTATGAATTTGGTCCTGATATGATAGGTATTCAAGAGGGATATAATAAAAACTTTCATGTAGATCACTGAATATGATAAGTTTGATTCCTTGCAATAGTTTTGCGATATTAAGATGGTAATATGTGGGAGGTGCTAGTAGATAATTGTGGTTTAGTAAGAATATTGGTGTTAAGGTTTGTGATTCCCGAAGCATGCACGTATGATCTGTCGTTATGCCAAGAAGTTGGAGCATGATTTATTATTGATTGTCTACCTTATGAGTGGCGGTCGGGGATGAGCGATGGACTTGTCCTACCAATCTATCCCCCTAGGGGCATGCGTAGTAGTACTTTGCTTCGAGGGCTAATAAACTTTCACAATAAGTATGTGAGTTCTTTATGACTAATGTGAGTCCATGGATTATACGCACTCTCACCTTTCCGCAATTTGCTAGCCTCTTCGGTACCGTGCATTGCCCTTTCTCACATCGAGAGTTGGTGCAAACTTCGCCGGTGCATCCAAACCCCATGATATGATACGCTCTATCACACATAAGCCTCCTTATATATTCCTCAAAACAGCCACCATACCTACCTATCATGGCATTTTCATAGCCATTGCAAGATATATTGCCATGCAACTTCCACCGTTCCGTTTTTATGACACACATCGTCATTGTCATATTGCTTTGCATGATCATATAGCTGACATAGTATTTGTGGCTCAGCACTCAAAACATTGGTCAAAACATTTGTGACATAGTATTTTTTGCCACGACTTCCACGAATGTCATTCCCTTATGAAACTTGCCAAGCACTCAAAACATTGGTCAATGTTTGCCACCCAAAAAAATTAGAATTTTTTGAATTTTTTTAGATTTTACTGTTCATGCTAAGATCATATGAGCTAAAACTGAGATGGGGACTTTCCAACACTTTTGTCAAGAATGAAAATGACATGCACATATAGGTGATGTTTTTCTGAACATTTTGATATCTTATTTGAATTTTTCTAAGTTAATATGAATTTGTTATGAATTTTTCAAAGTGACGGTCAAAGGGTCAAAGGGCAAAAGCATAAGAATTGCAAAGTGGCTTGGACTGAACAGGTGAGTTTCTGAAATTAGGGGTAAAACACACGAGTGGGACACAACTAGGGGCATAAAATTAATTATCCCTTATTAGTATGCCTGAGTATTGATGTCTTTATATCAAACTATAGACAATTGCTTTGAATCATTCGGATCTTATTATTCATACCGTAGGAGAAAGATTACATGATGAAACATGATAGGTAGCATTCCACATCAAAAATTCTGTTTTTATCATTTACCTACTCGAGGACGAGCAGGAATTAAGCTTGGGGATGCTTGATACGTCTCCAACGTATCTATAATTTTTTATTGTTCCATGCTATTATAGTATCAATCTTGGATGTTTTATATGCAATTATATGCCATTATATATCATTTTTTGGGACTAACCTATTAACCCAGTGCCAGTTGCTATTTTCTGCTTGTTTTTGCCTTTTCAGAAAATCATTATCAAACGGAGTCCAAACGAAGAAAAAACTTTGGATTAATTTTTTCTGGACCAGAAGGGACCCTCGAAGCCTCGGGAGAAGACCAGACGAGCCACGAGGGAGCGACAAGCTCGGGAGGCGCGCCCTGGGGGGTAGGGCGCGCCCCCAGGCTTGTGGGCCCCACATTGTCCCTCCTGGCCTAATTTCAGCGCTATAAATTCCCAAATATTCTCAATATAGCAGAGAGACAGAAGAGAAAACCTTTCCGCCGCCGCAAGCCTCTGTTCTTCCGTGATCCCATCTGGGGGCCTTTTTCGATACTCTACTGGAGGGGGAATCGATCACGGAGGGCTTCTTCATCAACCTTGCTACCCTTCCGATGATGTGTGATTAGTTTACCATAGACCTACGGGTTCATAGCTAGTAGCTAGTGTTGGGGAACGTTGCATGGAAAACAAAAATTTTCTACGCACACGCAAGATCTATCCATGGAGATGCATAGCTACGAGAGGGGGAGTGTGTCTACGTACCCTCGTAGACCGTAAGCGGAAGCGTTAGAACAACGCGGTTGATGTCGTCGAACAACTTCACGATCCAACCGACCGAGCACCGAACGTACGGCACCTCCGCGTTCAGCACACGTTCAGCTCGGTGACGTCCTCGACTTCTTGATCCAGCAAGACGGCGAGGTAGTGGATGAGTTCCGGCAACACGACGGCGTGGTGACGGTGATGGTGATGCTATCTCCGCAGGGCTTCGCCCAAGTACTGCGAAAATATGACCGAGGGACGGAACTGTGGAGGGGGGCGCCGCACACGGCTAAGACAATGTTGTGGCTTGTTTGGGGCGCCCCCTCTCCTCTATTTATATATGTGTAGGGGCTTGGAGTAGAAGGAATAGTGCCACGTGAACAGTACCACATGAATAGTACACACGTGGACTTGGACTCCAAAGTCCAATCCTATTCCTACTAGGACTCTCCTTTTTTCCTTCCCTAGCTGCGTGGGATTTTGAGGACTTGGTGCGCCTGGCCCAATAAGGCCAGGGCGCCTCCCCTTAGCCCATGCCAGCCCTTGGGACGTGGTGGACCCACTTGTGGACTTCCGGACCCCTCCGGAACCTTCTGGAAGCTTCCCGGTACAATACCGAAAAAACTGCACCTTTTTTCGGAACCCAAAATATGACTTCCCATATATAAATCTTTACCTCTCGGCCATTCCGAGACTCCTCATGACGTCCGAGATCTCATCCGGGACTCCGAACAATATTCGGTTACCAATTCACATAACTCATATAACACTATATCGTCAACGAACGTTAAGCGTGCGGACCCTACGGGTTCGGGAATGATGTAGACATGACTGAGACGCCTCTCCGGTCAATAACCAATAGTGGAACCTAGATGCTCATATTGGTTCCTACATATTCCACGAAGATCTTATCGGTCGAACCGCAATGACAACATACGTAATTCCCTTTGTCCGTCGGTATGTTACTTGCCCGAGATTCGATCGTCGGTATCTCCATACCTAGTTCAATCTCGTTACCGGCAAGTCTCTTTACTCGTTCCGTAATACATCATCCCGTAACTAACTCCTTAGTCACTTTGCTTGCAAGCTTCTTATGATGTGCATTACCGAGAGGGCCCAGAGATACCTCTCCGAAACACGGAGTGACAAATCTCAGTCTCGATCCATGCCAACTCAACAGACACCTTCGGAGATACCTGTAGAGCATCTTTATGATCACCCAGTTACGTTGTGACGTTTGATAGCACACAAGGTATTCCTCCGGTATCCGGGAGTTGCATGATCTCATGGTCGGAGGAACATGTATTTGACATTCAAGAAAGCAGTAGCAATAAACAGAACGATGATATGCTAAGCTAACAGATGGGTCTTGTCTATCACATCATTCTCCTAATGATGTGATCCCGTTATCAAATGACAACTCATGTCTATGGTTAGGAAACGTTAACCATCTTTGATCAACGAGCTAGTCTAGTAGAGGCTCACTAGGGACACGGTATTTGTTTATGTATTCACACATGTATTTAAGTTTTCGGTCAATACAATTCTAGCATGAATAATAAACCTTTATCATGAACAAGGAAATATAAAATAATAACAACTTTATTATTGCCTCTAGGGCATATTTCCATCAGTCTCCCACTTGCACTAGAGTTAATAATCTAGTTCACATCGCCATGTGATTAACACCCAAGAGTTCACTAGAGTCAATAATCTAGTTCACATCACCATGTGATTAACACTCAAAGAGTTCTAAGGTGTGATCATGTTTTGCTCGTGAGAGAGAATTTTAGTCAATGGGTCTGCAATATTCAGACCCATGTGTACTTTGCAAATCCTTATGTCATACTGTAGATGCTGCTATCACGCTTTACTTGGAGCTATTCCAAATGACTGCTCCATTATACGTATCCGGTTTGCTACTCAGAGATATCCAGATTGGTGTCAAAGCTTGCATCGACGTAACCCTTTACGACGAACTCTTTATCACCTCCATAATCGAGAAACATTTCCTTAGTCCTTTAGTTACTAAGGATAATTTTGACCGATGTCCAGTGATCCACTCCTAGATCACTCTTGTACCCCCTTTGCCAGACACGTGGCAAGGCACACATTAGGTGTGGTACACAGCATGGCATACATTATAGAACCTATGGCTGAGGCATAAGGAATGACTTTCATTCTCTCTCTATCTTCTGTCGTGGTCGAGCTTTGAGTCTTACTCAACTTTACACCTTACAATATAGGCAAGAACTCCTTCTTTGACTGATCCATTTTGAACTCCTTCAAAATCTTGTCAAGGTATGTACTCATTGAAAGTCTTATCAAGCGTCTTGATCTATCTCTATAGATCTTGATGCCCAATATATAAGCAGCTTCACCGAGGTCTTTCATTCAAGTATCCTTTTATGCCATCCAGAAATTCTATATCATTTCCAATCAACAATATGTCATCCACATATAATATTAGAAATGCTACAGAGCTCCCACTCACTTTCTTGTAAATACAGGCTTCACCGTAAGTCTGTACAAAACCATATGCTTTGATCACCTCATCAAAGCGTATATTCCAACTCCGAGATGCTTGCACCAGTCCATAGATGGATCGCTGGAGCTTGCACACTTTGTTAGCACCCTTAGGATCGACAAAACCTTCTGGTTGCATCATATACAACTCTTCATTGAGAAAACCATTAAGGAATGCAGTTTTGACATCCATTTTCCAGATCATAAAATGCGGCAATTGCTAACATGATTCGGACAGACTTAAGCATCGCTACGTGTGAGAAAGTCTCATTGTAGTCAACCCCTTGAACTTGTCGAAAACCTTTCGCGACAAGTCGAGCTTTGTAGACAGTGATATTACCATCAGCGTTTGTCTTCCTCTTAAAAATCCATTTATTCTCAATGGCTTGCCGATCATCGGGCAAGTCCACCAAAGTCCATACTTTGTTCTCATACATGGATCCTATCTCAGATTTCATGGCCTCAAGCCATTTGTCGGAATCTGGGCTCATCATAGCTTCTTCATAGTTCGTAGGTTCGCCGTTGTCTAACAACATGACTTCCAGAACAGGATTACCGTACCACTCTGGTGCGGAACGTACTCTGGTCGACCTACGAGGTTCAGTAGTAACTTGATCTGAAGTTTCATGATCTTCACCATTATCTTCCTCTTTTATTGGTGTAGGCATCACGGGAACGGTTTTCTCTGATGAGCTACTTTCCAATTCGAGAGAAGGTACAATTACCTCATCAAGTTCTACTTTCCTCCCACTCACTTCTTTCGAGAGAAACTCCTTCTCTAGAAAGGACCCATTCTTGGCAACAAAGACCTTGCCTTCGGATCTGTGGTAGAAGGTGTACCCAATTGTTTCTTTAGGGTATCCTATGAAGACGCACTTCTCCGCTTTGGGTTCGAGCTTATCAGGTTGAAGCTTTTTCACATAAGCATCGCATCTCCAAACTTTAAAAAATGACAGCTTAGGTTTCTTGCCAAACCATAGTTTATACGGTGTCGTCTCAACGGATTTAGACGGTGCCCTATTTAACGTGAATGCAGCTGTCTCTAATGCATAACCCCAAAACGATAGTGGCAAATCGGTAAGAGACATCATAGAACGCACCATATCCAATAAAGTACGGTTACGATGTTCAGACACACCATTACGCTGTGGTGTTCCAGGTGGCGTGAGTTGTGAAACAATTCCACATTTTCTTAAATGAAGGCCAAACTCGTAACTCAAATATTCGCCTCCGCGATCGGATCGTAGAAACTTTATTTTCTTGTTACGATGATTCTCTACTTCACTCTGAAATTCTTTGAACTTTTCAAATGTTTCAGACTTGTGTTTCATCAAGTAGATATACCCATACCTACTCAAATCATCTGTGAAGGTTAGAAAATAACGATACCCGCCGTGTGCTTCAACATTCATCGGACCGCATACATCGGTATGTATTATTTCCAACAAATCAGTAGCTCGCTCCATTGTTCCGGAGAACGGAGTTTTAGTCATCTTGCCCATGAGGCATGGTTCGCAAGTATCAAATGATTCATAATCAAGAGATTCCAAAAGTCCATCAGCATGGAGTTTCTTCATGCGCTTTACACCAATATGACCTAAACGGCAGTGCCACAAGTATGTTGCACTATCATTATCAACTTTGCATCTTTTGGCATCAATATTATGAATATGTGTATCACTACGATAAAGATTCAACAAGAATAAACCATTCACAAGGGTGCATGATCACGAGGGATATTATTCATATAAACAGAATAACCATTATTCTCTGACTTAAATGAATAACCGTCTTGCAATAAACAATATCCAGATATAATGTTTTATGCTCAACGCAAGCACCAAATAACCATTTATTTAGGTTTAATACTAATCCCGAAGGTATTACGAGCGTGTCGATATTGATCATATCAATCTTGGAGACACTTCCAACACATATCGTCACCTCGCCCTCAGCTAGTCTCCGTTACTTTGCAGCTCCTGCTTCAAGTTACTAATATTAGCAACTGAATCGGTATCAAATACCCACACGCTGCTACGAGCACTAGTGAGGTACATATCAATAACATTTATATCAAATATACCTTTGTTCACTTTGCCATCCTTCTTATCTGCCAAATACTTGGGGCGGTTCCGCTTCCAATGACCAGTTCCTTTGCAGTAGAAGCACTCAGTTTCAGGCTTGGGTCCAACTTTGGGTTTCTTCGTGGGAGCGGCAGCTTGCTTGCCGTTCTTCTTGAAGTTCCCCTTCTTTCCCTTGCCCTTTTTCTTGAAACTAGTGGTCTTGTTAACCATCAGTACTTGATGCTCCTTCTTGATTTCTACCTCCGCCGATTTCAGCATCGCGAAGAGCTCGGGAATTGTCTTCTCCATCCCTTGCATATTATAGTTCATCACGAAGCCTTTATAGCTTGGTGGCAGTGACTGAAGAACTCTGTCAATAACACTCTCAACTGGAAGATCAATTCCCAGCTGAGTCAAGTGGTTGTGGTATCCAGACATTCTGAGTATGTGTTCACTGACAGAACTGTTCTCCTCCATCTTACAGCTGAAGAACTTGTTGGAGACTTCATATCTCTCAACCCGGGCATTAGCTTGAAATATCAATTTTAGCTCCTGGAACATCTCATATGCTCCATGGCGTTCAAAACGCTTTTGTAGTCCCGGTTCTAAGCCGTAGAGCATGGCACACTAAACTATCGAGTAGTCATCAGATCGAGCCTGCCAGGCGTTCACAATGTCTGCAGCAGCTCCTGCAGCAGGTCCATCACCTAGCGGTGCATCAAGGACATAATCCTTCTGTGCAGCAATGAGGATAATCCTCAAGTTACGGACCCAGTCCGTGTAATTGCTACCATCATCTGTCAACTAAGCTTTCTCTAGGAACGTATCAAAAACAGGGGAGCTACAACGCGAGCTATTGATCTACAACATAATTTGCAAAGACTATCAGGACTAATTTCATGATAAATTAAGTTCAATTAATCAAATTACTAATTAAGTCCCACTTAAATTAACATCCCTCAAGTTAACTAAGTGATACATGATCCAAATCAACTAGCCCATGTCCGATCATCACGTGAGATGGGATAGTCATCAATGGTGAACATCTCCATGTTGATCATATCTACTATATGACTCATGTTCGACCTTTCGGTCTCCAGTGTTCCGAGACCATGTCTGTACATGCTAGGCTCGTCAAGTTTAACCCAAGTATTCTGCTTGTGTAAAACTGGCTTACACCCGTTGTATGTGAACGTAGAATCTATCACACCCGATCATCACGAGGTGCTTCGAAACGACGAACTTTAGCAACGGTACATACTCGGGGAGAACACTTTTATCCTGAAATTTAGTGAAGGGATCATCTTATAATGCTACCATCGTTCTAAGCAAAATAAGATGCATAAAGAATAAACATCACATGCAATCAAAATATGTGACATGATATGGCCATTATCATCTTGTGCTTTTGATCTCCATCTCCAAAGCATCGTCATGATCTCCATCGTCACCGGCTCGACACCTTGATCTCCATCGTTGCGTCGTGGTCGTCTCGCCAACTATTGCTTCTACAACTATTGCTAACGCATAGCGATAAAGTAAAGCAATTACATGGCGCTTGCATTTCATACAATAAAGAGACAACCATAAGGCTCCTGCCGGTTGCCGATAAATTACAAAACATGATCATCTCATACAATAACGTATATCACATCATGTCTTGACCATATCACATCACAGCATACCCTGCAAAAACAAGTTAGATGTCCTCTACTTTGTTGTTGCAAGTTTTACGTGGCTGCTACGGGCTTCTAGCAAGAACCGTTCTTACCTACGGCACAAAACCACAATGGCGATTTATCAAGTTTGCTGTTTTAACCTTCAACAAGGACCGACCGCAGTCAAATTTGATTCAACTAAAGTAGGAGAAACAGACACCCGCCAGCCACCTTTATGCAAAACAAGTTGCATGTCTGTCGGTGGAACCGGTCTCATGTACGTGGACATGTAAGGTTGGTCCGGGCCGCTTCATCTTACAATACCGCCGAATCAAAATAAGACGTTGGTGGTAAGCAGTATGACGATCACCGCCCACAACTCTTTGTGTTCTACTCGTGCATATCATCTACGCATAGACCTGGCTCTAATACCACTGTTGGGGAACGTTGCATGGAAAACAAAAAATTTCTACGCACACGCAAGATCTATCCATGGAGATGCATAGCTACGAGAGGGGGAGTGTGTCTACGTACCCTCGTAGACCGTAAGCGGAAGCGTTAGAACAACGCGGTTGATGTCGTCGAACAACTTCACGATCCAACCGACTGAGCACCGAACGTACGGCACCTCCGCGTTCAGCACACGTTCAGCTCGGTGACGTCCTCGACTTGTTGATCCAGCAAGACGGCGAGGTAGTGGATGAGTTCCGGCAGCATGACGGCGTGGTGATGGTGATGGTGATGCTATCTCCGCAGGGCTTTGCCCAAGTACTGCGAAAATATGACCGAGGGACGGAACTGTGGAGGGGGGCGCCGCACACGGCTAAGACAATGTTGTGGCTTGTTTGGGGCGCCCCCTCTCCTCTATTTATATATGTGTAGGGGCTTGGAGTAGAAGGAATAGTGCCACGTGAACAGTACCACATGAATAGTACACACGTGGACTTGGACTCCAAAGTCCAATCCTATTCCTACTAGGACTCTCCTTTTTTCCTTCCCTAGCTGCGTGGGCTTTTGAGGACTTGGTGCGCCTGGCCCAATAAGGCCAGGGCGCCTCCCCTTAGCCCATGCCAGCACTTGGGACGTGGTGGACCCACTTGTGGACTTCCGGACCCCTCCGGAACCTTCTGGAAGCTTCCCGGTACAATACCGAAAAAACTGCACCTTTTTCCGGAACCCAAAATATGACTTCCCATATATAAATCTTTACCTCTCGACCATTCCGAGACTCCTCGTGACGTCCAGGATCTCATCCGGGACTCCGAACAATATTCGGTTACCAATTCACATAACTCATATAACACTATATCGTCAACGAACGTTAAGCGTGCGGACCCTATGGGTTCGGGAATGATGTAGACATGACTGAGACGCCTCTCCGGTCAATAACCAATAGCGGAACCTGGATGCTCATATTGGTTCCTACATATTCCACGAAGATCTTATCGGTCGAACCGCAATGACAACATACGTAATTCCCTTTGTCCGTCGGTATGTTACTTGCCCGAGATTCGATCGTCGGTATCTCCATACCTAGTTCAATCTTGTTATCGGCAAGTCTCTTTACTCATTCCGTAATACATCATCCCGTAACTAACTCCTTAGTCACTTTGCTTGCAAGCTTCTTATGATGTGCATTACCGAGAGGTCCCAGAGATACCTCTCCGAACACGGAGTGACAAATCTCAGTCTCGATCCATGCCAACTCAACAGACACCTTTGGAGATACCTGTAGAGCATCTTTTTGATCACCCAGTTACGTTGTGATGTTTGATAGCACACAAGGTATTCCTCCGGTATCCGGGAGTTGCATGATCTCATGGTCGGAGGAACATGTATTTGACATTCAAGAAAGTAGTAGCAATAAACAGAACGATGATATGCTAAGCTAACAGATGGGTCTTGTCCATCACATCATTCTCCTAATGATGTGATCCCATTATCAAATGACAACTCATGTCTATGGTTAGGAAACCTTAACCATCTTTGATCAACGAGCTAGTCTAGTAGAGGCTCACTAGGGACACGGTATTTGTTTATGTATTCACACATGTACTTAAGTTTCCGGTCAATACAATTCTAGCATGAATAATAAACCTTTATCATGAACAAGGAAATATAAAATAATAACAACTTTATTATTGCCTCTAGGGCATATTTCCATCAGCTAGATGGCTTCTTCTCTCTCTTTGATCTTTAATACCATGTTCTCCTTGATGTTCTTGGAGTTCTATCCGATGTAATCTTCTTTTGCGGTGTGTTTGTTGGGATCCGATAAATTGTGAGTTTATGATCAGATTATTCATGAGAAATATTTGAGTCTTCTCTGAACTCTTTTATGCATCATTATTATAGCTTTGTATTTCTCTCTGATCTATCGATTTGGTTTGTCCTACTAGATTGATTTATCTTGCAATGGGAGAGGTGCTTTGTGATGGGTTCAATCTTGCGGTGTTCAATCCCAGTGACAGAAAGGGACATGACACGTATTTCTATTGTTGCCATTAAGGATAAAAATATGGGGTTTAATCATATTGCTTGAGTTTACTTTTTCTACATCATGTCATGTTGCTTAAGGCGTTACTCTGTTTCATACTTAATACTCTAGATGCATGCTAGATAGCGGTGGATGGGTGGAGTAATAGTAGTAGATGCAGGCAGGAGTCGGTCTACTTGTCTCGGACGTGATGCCTATATACATGATCATTGCCATGAACCCGTCATAATTATTTGCTTTTCTATCGATTGTCCAACAGTAATTTGTTTACCCACAGTATGATATGTGTTCAAGAGAGAAGCCACTAGTGAAAACTATGGCCCCCGGGTCTACTTTATCATATATTAAAAACTCAAAAATACCTTGCTGTAATTTATTTACTTTTATTTTATTTAGAATTTTAGTTTATCTATTTATCTCTATAAGATTTAATCCTTGCAAATAACCGCTAAGAGGATTGACAACCCTCTTATTTGCGTTGGGTGCAAGTGTTTGCTCTTGTGTGTGCAGGTGCGTTTAACAAAATTTTGCTTGGTTCTCCTACTGGATTGATAACCTTGGTTCTTAACTGAGGGAAATACTTATCTCTACTATACTGCATCATCCTTTCCTCTTCGGGGAAATACCAACGCAGTCTACATGTAGCATAGGCCAAACCAAATCGATAGATCGAAGAGAAAACAAAGCTAGAAGAATCATGCATAAAAGAGTTCAGAGAAGACTCAAATATTTCTCATGAATAATCTGATCATAAACTCACAATTCATCGGATCCCAACAAACACACCGCAAAAGAAGATTACATCGGATAGAACTCCAAGAACACCGAGGAGAACATGGTATTGAAGATCAAAGAGAGAGAAGAAGCCATCTAGCTACTAGCTATGGACCCGTAGGTCTGTGGTAAACTACTCACACATCATCGGAAGGGCAGCAAGGTTGATGAAGAAGCCCTCCGTGATCGATTCCCCCTCCGGCAGAGTACCGAAAAAGGCCTCCAGATGGGATCGCGGAAGAACAGAGGCTTGCGGCGGCGGAAAGGTTTTCTCTTCTGTCTCTCTGGTATATTGGGAATATTTGGGAATTTATAGCATTGGAATTAGGTCAGGATGTGCCATGAGGGGCCCACAAGCCTGGGGGGCGCGCCCTACCCCCCAGGGCGCGCCTCCCGAGCTTGTCGCTCCCTCGTGGCTCGTCTGGTCTTCTCCCGAAGCTTCGAGGGTCCCTTCTGGTCCAGAAAAAATTAATCCAAAGTTTTTTCTTCATTTGGACTCCGTTTGATAATGATTTTCTGAAAAGGCAAAAACAAGCAAAAAACATCAACTGGCACTGGGTTAATAGGTTAGTCCCAAAAAATGATATATAATGGCATATAATTGCATAATAAACATCCAAGATTGATACTATAATAGCATGGAACAATAAAAAAATTATAGATATGTTGGAGACGTATCACGCACCCCCGGTTATAACAACACTCTAGGATTTCATTTCAGACATAAAAATGCTCAAACCTCCCCACCATGTCATGACCAACACTTAGATGAGAAGTTAATAACAAGCTTTAATACCGATATGTCTACTAACCAATGATCATGAACCAATATCCTTTCATATTACGACATCAATATTATTAAACCATACATTTCACATTTAGTGATCTACATGAAAGTTTTTATTATATCCCCCTTGAATACCTATCCTTTTTGGACTAGTCTTATAACACTCACATATTGCCATTACTATTTATTAGACTCTCAAAAAGATTTAAGTGAAGCATGAGAGTGCAATCATTTCTATAAAATATAACCACCGCCGTTCTCTAAAAGATATAAGTGAAGCACTAGAGCAACTGCCTAGCTCAAAAGATATAAGTGAAACACATAGAGTATTCTAACAAATCATGATAAATGTGTGTCCCTCTCAAAAGGTGTGTCCAGCAAAAAATGATTGTGGCAAACTAAAAATCAAATAAAAGAAAAACTATGGCACAAGACGCTCCAAGTAAAACTCATATCATGTGATGAATAAAAATATAGCTCCAAGTAACATACCGATGAATTGTAGACGAAAGAGGGGATGCCATCTGGGGCATCCCCAAGCTTACGCTTGGGTCTTCCTTGAATATTACCTTGGGGTGCCTTGGGCATCCCCGATCTTAGGGTCTTGCCGCTCCTTATTCCTTCATCCATCGTGATCTCACCCAAAACTTGAAAACTTTAGCACACAAAACTCAACAGAAACCTCGTGAGATCCGTTAGTATAATAAATCAATCATCCACTTTAGGTACTGTTATAAACTCATTCACAATTGTTTTTGCATAATACCTACAGTATTCTAACTCTTCCATGACTTATACCCCCCGATATAATCCATAGTTTCATTAAAACAAGCACACTATGCAATAAAAACAGAATCTGTCTAAAACAGAACAGTACGCAATGACAGAATATTTATCCATACTTCTGTAACTCCAAAAATTCTGAAAAATTAGGAAAATGTAAAAAAAATTTATTCCAATACTTTGTAAAAGTTTCAGATTTTTCTGACGTTCCAGTACAAAATATAAATTCCAGAACAGGGCACAAAACTTTCTATTTTCAAACAGCATCAATTATACTATCATTCAAATCATCCCAAAGGCATTACTTGGCACAAACACTAATTAGAAGATAAAAACACAATCATTACAGTAGAAAAAACTGTGTGACTCAAGAAAAAAAATTGCAATAAAAATAAATATTGGGTTGCCTCCTAACAAGCTCTATTGTTTTATACCCCTAGCTAGGCATAATGCATAGTTTCAATTATTATCATCCTTGGATTCCATTATCCCCTTATACATAGCATCGTCATAAGCACTTCTTAAGAATTCCCTTTTTTCAGCAATATACTTTCTACTAGAGGAACTTAAATAATGGAAAGGGCTATCTTTAGTAACTTTTATATCATTAGAATTTACTTCTTGGGGGACATGGTCGTCAAGAGACCTTTCATAGGTAACGGTGAATTCATCTTCTATAAGGACTTTAGCATTTTCAAAGCAATCTTCCTCAAAACCTTGTTGGTTCCCTTTAACAATCCAAGCATATTAATGATTAGTGCTATTGAATATATGTTGGATTAAATGTAAGTTTGGAACCTTCTTCTTAGCATTTTTCTCAAAAGCATGATGATCTCGAGACATATATCTTCTCATAAAATCTCTATCACATAAGATTTCATCTATCATAGGGCACTCATAACTCATGTCATAAAAGTCAAAAATTTCTCTAGCTTCCCGCACTATATAATCAAATTCATTCATGAGAATAATAGTAGCTATCTTTTTAGCCTTAGGATTGTTTATAACAGGTAACTCAAAAAACAATCTTTGCAAAGTGGGATGAGTGCGCATGAATCTTCTTTCAAGTTTAATAATGAGTGCAGAGATAGCCTGGGCATAACTGTTGGTTCTTAAGAATAGGAATATCATTAGACACCAACGTTCCCGTACAAGTAAAGAATTCTTGGATAACATTTTTTCCTATAATATTCCCACTTCCCGTAACAAAAGTTTTAGTGTCCAAATTTATGGGAAACTCATCTTTATGAGGTTTGTTATCCTCACTAGAACCCTTAGCGATAACAAATTCAGACATGATAACAACTTCAAGCAAAGCAAGCAAACGAGCAAACAAAAAAAATGTGTTTTTCGATTTTTAGAGAAGTGGAGGGGGATGAAAAAGAGAGGAAAATAAAAAGGCAAATAAAAAGTAGAGCAAGTAGATGATAGTTCGAGTGAAGGTACTTGTAGTGATTTGATGATGTCTTCCCGGTAACGGCGCCAGAAATTCTTTCTGCTACTTGTGAGCTGCGTTGGGATTTTCCCCGAAGAGGAAGGGTGAAGCAGTACAGTAGAGATAAGTATTTCCCTCAGTGAGAACCAAGGTTTATCGAACCAAAAGGAGAACCACGCAAATCCTAGTGAATAGCACCTGCACACACAAAAGCAAATACTTGCACCCAACGCGGGCAAGAGGGTTGTCAATCCCCTTGAACTCGTTACTTGCAAGGATCAAATCTTGTATAGGTAGATATATAAATTGCAAAACAAAATAAAAGTAAATAAATTGCAGCAGGTATTTTTGGTTTTTATAATATGTTTAAAGTAGACCCGGGGGCCATAGTTTTCACTAGAGGCTTCTCTCTCGAACACATAGCATACGGTGGGTAAACAAATTACTGTTGGGCAATTGATAGAAAAGCGCATAGTTATGACGTATTCATGGCAATGATCACACATATAGGCATCACGTCCGTGACAAGTAGACCGACTCCTGCCTGCATCTACTACTATTACTCCACCAATCGACCGCTATCCAGCATGCATCTATGGTATTAAGTTCATAACAAACAGAGTAACGCCTTAAGCAAGATGACATGATGTAGACAAAGTAAACTCAAGCAATATGATTAAACCCTATCGTTTTACCCTTAATAGCAACAATACAATACGTGCCTCGCTACCCCTTCTGTCACTGGGTGAGGACACCGCAAGATTGAACCCATTACGAAGCACCTCTCCCACTGAAGATAAATCAATCTAGTTGGCCAAACCAAACGGATAGATCGGAGAGAAATACAAAGCTATCATAATCATGCATAAATTACTTTCAATGAATAATTTGGTCATAAACCCACAATTCATCGGATCCCAACAAACACACCGCAAAAGAAGATTACATCAGATAGAACTCCAAGAAGATCGAGGAGAACATTGTATTGAAGACCAAAGAGAGAGAAGAAGCCATCTAGCTACTAGATATGGACCCGTAGGTCTGTGGTGAACTACTCACACATCATCGGAAGGGCAGCAAGGTGGATGTAGAAGCCCTCCGTGATCGATTCCCCCTCCGGCAGAGTACCGGAAAAGGCCTCCATATGGGATCGCGGAAGAACAGAAGCTTGCGCCGGCGGAAAAGTTATTTCGGGTGGCTCTCTGTTACTTTCCCAATATTTGAGAATTTATAGAAGTGGAATTAGGTCAGACGGAGCCACGTGGGGCCCACAAGGTAACAGGGCGTGCCTACCCCCTGGGCGCGCCCTGTTGCCTTGCCATCTCATCGTTTGCCGTCTAGTCTCCTCCCGAAGCTTCTAGGGTCTCTTATGTCCAGAAAAAAAATCGTCAAAAAGTTTCGTAGCGTTTGGACTCCGTTTGGTACTGATTTTCTGGAAAACCAAAAACAGGCAAAAAAAACAGCAACTGGCACTAGGCACTGGGTTAATAGGTTAGTTCCCAAAAATGATATAAATTTGCATATTAAAGCATATAAAGTATCCAAGATTGATAATATAATAGCATGGAACAATCAAAAATTATAGATACGTCGGAGACGTATCAGCATCCTGTCTGCACACTTCTCCAACAGAGACGTACCTCCCCCAAAGGAGAGAACTCCGGGAACAACATCATCGTCTCCACTTGTGGTTTATTTTTTCCTTCACTTACTTTGTGAAAGCTAGTATTATTTTGTATCTTATCTAGCTTGTTTTTATTGTGAGCTTGGCATACAGGTTATCTTGTTGCATATCTAGATAACATATATTCTTGTTGTATCCCCGCCCAAAGAGCCTTGGGGTCTAGGGATTACTAACACTGCGGTTATGAATAAGTGTCTCGTGAAGTGTTGGTGGCGCATCCACCACAAACCTGCAGACTCTATCGGGTTGAAAAATCTTGTGAAACAAATACTTCCCCAACTGTCCCCCCTAATGTCTACCTCTCGTGGCGGTTCCCAGTTTTGGAAGGTCCTTACAAAAGTGTGTGACGAATCCCACGATCTCTCATAGCGGTTCCCAGTTTTGGAAGGCCCTTACAAAAGTGCGTGACGAATTCCACGATCTTGTAAAACTTTATGTTGGCTCTGGTTCCTCCATGTATTTTTGGTTGGACTGGTGGTCGGAAGAAGGGCCCATCTGCCATTCCTTCTGTGTTCTATTCTCTTACTGCACTAAAAAATCCATATCTATTTTGGAACTTGCGGCGTCTAATTGGGACATGGGTCTGCGTCGGACGTTATCTCCTATAGGGTCTGCTGACTGGCAGGCTCTCACTGCCCTTCTTCCAATGCTCTCGGAGAACCCCGACTAGATTTCATGGCCACATTCTTCCTCTGGAAAGTTCTCTATCAAATTCTCTATCTTAAGCTTTCCCAGGGCCGATTGGCCCCGCGTTTCGCTGGGCTATGTGTCGGTACCAAAACCGGCAGATCTCGGGTAGGGGGTCCGAACTATGGGTCAAGGAGTCGATGGTAACAGAGAGCGTAGAGACAGCGATTTACCCAGGTTCGGGCCCTCTCGAGGAGGTAAAACCCTACGTCCTGCTTGATTGTATTGATGTGATTGTATGAAGGTTACAGAGTTGATCTACCTCGAGATCAGATGGTCTAAACCCTAGATTTATGAATCTCCCCCTACGGACTAAAACCTCCTGGTTTATATATACACCAGGGGGGCCCTAGGGTTACATAAGGTCGGTTACCATCGGAGATAAACATGCCGGTTACGCCATCTATTCCTTGGAGGAGACACCAAGACTTCAGAGATTTCCTCCTATCATACGGGGTCGTCCACGATCCAGCCTTCCATCGACGTGTAGAGAGCGGCCCACCAGTCCGGCCCATGAGAGATAGGCCGGCAGCCCGAGTACCCCCTAGTCCGGGACACCCTCAGTAGCCCCCGAACTAGCCTTCAATGCCGAGGTCTACGGTCTTCGGTAGCTTCATGCTTCAGAAGTTTTCGGCTTGGATGGCGAGTTCCTCCCGTTACCTATATTCGGATTAACAATAATTCGGCCACCAACAAGTCAGTTACCGGGGTATCTTCAGAGATAGAATCGAATGATGACCCTCGATTTCTGCGCGCCCACGAAATGCGAGTGGCCCGATGGATTGTTACAAAAATGTCCCTTTAATAGGCCAAGGGCGTGGAGGTTAACGCACCCCACCCCCTGCCATTCTTCTCCACATCTCCGCAAAGCCAAAGTCAGCAAACAATGGCAAACGCCCCAGGCTCTTCCTCACGCCCTCATGGCCCCCATCAAGGTGATTGGGCGGGATGCTCCGTATCTTGTATGCGACTACATAGGCTTGAGGCGCAGGGGTATCTGCCCGCCTCAGATCTCACATCCACCCGCCCCGGATTAACTTCCGCAGACGGAAAGGCCCTTGCGGAGAATTTCCCTTCCCCTCACGGGGAGGAGAGAGTTTGCTTCGTGCCGTTCGTGCTGCGAGGCCTGGGTTTTCCCATCCATCCCTTCTTGAGGGGTTTACTAGAGTTCTACGGGATTCAGCTCCACCACCTTACCCCCGGATCGATCCTCCATATTTCGGGCTTCGTCGCTTTATGCAAGATGTTCCTGGGCTGCGAGGCGCACTTTGAGTTGTGGAGGAAATTCTTCTGCCTAGTCCCCCGTACCCGAGAAGGGGTCATCTACGAGGTCGGCGGAGCCGAAGTATGGCGCATTGCCGGGACCGGATACCCTATTGGGACTCCGAAGAAGGATGCCGAAGAGTGGACTTCGGAATGGTTTTATATCGAAGACGTCCCTTTATTCGATCCAGTTCGAAGGGGTCTACCGGAATTTTCATTGGCTTCTCCAACGAAGTGGTTCAACTGGCGCCCGAAGAGTCCCTCTCAAGAGGAAAGTGCCGAAGTAGCTCGACTGGCTGCTCAAGTGAGGTGGCTAGCTCATAACGGACTAACCATCGTTGATGTGATGGCAATAGCCATCACTCAATGTGTCCAGCCTCTCCAACAGAGAATTCATCCGCTATGGAACTACAATGGGGAGGACGACGCTACCCGGTACACCAAGAAGGGGCCCGCCAATCAGGCGGCAATAGCCGCCATACTAGCCGGTTTGTTCAAGGGGGAAGAGCAAGAATTCGCTCAACTAAAGCTCAAGAAAGGCTTCTCGATGTATGAGCCCATCGAAATGGTGAGTTCGACCACTCTTTTAGTTCGGATATTACCCCAGACTTTTCATAATCGGATCTTCATCTTGTCCGAACAGAGTTGGCGGCGATGGATCGAAACGGTGAGTTGCCCGGCTCCTCAACCGGAGAATTACTCTCGCGATGACGATCCTGGGTTCCATGACGACCCTGAAACATCCATTAATTTCGAGGACGGGGTCTTCTACCAGGAGAGCCTTGATGGCTCCAAGGTGGCCCTGTTGGCCGATCATCCCGGGGCGCTTCCCTCCTCCGTGGTAAGTGGCCAACGGGCTTCCTCTCGAAAGAAATGCTCAGCCGCTGCAGGCCCGAACGTACTGACACCTACTCCCAAGGGCCGCCGCACGAGGCGTCGAACAGCCGTAAAAGCGGCACCAGTGGCTCCGACGACAAGTAGTCATGGGGCGACCCCACGTGTGGCCCCAACGGGAGCCACATCATCGGCGCCCCGCCCGAAGAGGTACTGTATTCACCGTACTGTTATGGCCTTTATCTTCAACATCCACCGCATATGCCAATAATTTGTTCCATGGTGTTCGATAGACGACGTGTGGAACCGCGCGCGGCCGAGGATGTTGAGGAGGTGCCAAGGGGTGACTCAAATCCGAGGTCGCCAGCGGCAACCGAAGTTACTCCGGGAGCCACCGCTAAGGATCAAAATCCCGAGGACTCGGGAGGCGTCTCGGTCACTAATTCCGAAGTTGAAAGTGTGATGAATCATCGTCGGCGCAAGGCATCACTTCGACACACCGCGTTGTCTAATCAGGAGTTCAATGCTCTTAGCTCGGTAGATGCATACCTCGGTGCTGCCCGAACGGGACTTGAAGGCGCAGTGAGGCTCGTGTCTACGAATATGCAAGTATAATAATAGTTTTGACAACTAGTACCTAACCTAGTAGCCCCTGAGCCTTAATTTGGGCGGGATGGCCGAGTTAAGGGTCTGATATCCATGCTACCCTGCTATTTGTGCAGACCGTTCGGGAGCAGAACAAAAAGCTGTCCGAGGACCTCAAGCTGGCCCAAACAGAGTTAAAGTCTGTGAAAGCCGAGCTAGAGGGGGTGAAAACATTCACCAGAGAGGCACATGGTAAGTGCCGAATTTAAAGTTCATTAAAGAGAAAATGGTGTGGGACACGTCCACTAATGAAAAATGTTTCCATAGCAGCCGAGACGATAAATCAGCTGCAGAAGGACCTGGATATGGCCAGGAAAGCCCAAAGGTATGCGGAGTCACAGCAAGAGGCTGGCTACCGGGTGCTGTCCCGAAGTCATGAGGAGAGGGATAAGCTTAAGACGGAAGGCGAACAACAGGTCCAAGAAATCAAAAGCTTAAAAGCTCAGCTGACTGTAACCCAAGAGGAGAATCAAAGACTGAAAGCAGGCATGTTCGGTAAGTGCCATCTAACTCGCCCGTTCAATAACTGAACGTATAGGGTAGCAAGATGAACAACGCCACGTCTTATTGTAGTTCTGCTGACCGGGCATCCCGAAGAGGAAGCTGGTTCCTTCGAGCGGGACCTGCTGAAGGAGCTATCTGCGGTACATGAGCGGGCCCGGAGGGCCATGAAGAGCATGTTCAAAGCACTGTGGCCTGGCGAAGTGGCTCCGGAAGGGATGGCCGAACTCGCGAGTCGCTTCAAAGGAGCTCGGCGCCGCTTTGAGTTATGGAAGATGTCATCTTCTCGTGAAGGAGCACGGGAAGCATGGGCGATGATCAAGACCCGATTCACCAAGCTGGAACCGGAGCATTTAGCGAGAGTTGGGCCGGTAGGGCCAGATGGGCAGGAAGTGCCCGTGCATCTGGTATATGACCAGGTGATGCCCGCAGCTCGGCTGTCCCAAGCAGATTGTGCTCTAGAGACCATAATAGATGGTCTAGATCAAGATTGATAGGTCGATTCTATGTATCTATGTACTTTACATCGGATAGTCTCCAAACCGTGCATAAAAAACGTTGTCTTAACCGGCCATCGGCTTCCGCCTCCTCGACCAGAAGCCAAGGAGTGTTTTCCTACTATGTAATCCGAGAACATCGGAAAGATACTTCGGAAAACCAGGCAATCCAGCCATTTGGTGCAAACAGACAAGAACGTGCTCGGGGAGTTATGTTATATTACTGATTAACGTAAGAAACATCTTCCGACGAAAATAGTTCCGCTATGGGTTCCTTTCGTCAGGTGACCACGTTATCCGTGGATGGATAACCGAGTACCCGAATGTAGACGGAGACGGTTACTTCGGGAAAATACCCCAGAAACTTGGTGATAGGTACCAATTATTTTCACTTCCCCCGTAGCCGACCAACTTGTTATCTTAAGACGCTAGCTTTCGGCTTCACCCGTCTGAGGTACGTACCCGGGAAATCCGGACGTAACAATCGTAGAGGTGCTCCCTTTACTCCCTAGCCGAACAATCGGGAACGTAGGGGGTAAACACAGGAGCGAGGCAACCCAGCTTGGCCAAATCTTAAGTCAAGTTGATGCATATAGTGGCTTGAGAACGACACAGGAAGGTGGCAAACACGTAAAAAATGGATGATTGCATAAATGAAATTTGACGAGCTTCGTAAAAGAAGCCCCCAGGTAACAAAGTGTGGTACATTCAAAGATGTTTGTCGAAGAAGAACTTAACGTAATTCGGCATTTTCTGAACACAACCCGGGAGAGACTATTGACTAGAAAGATAAAGATCCGAAAAGGATAAATCGAACAAGGTAAGTTTGCGGGACTAGCCGTAGAAACGTCGCAGCCGAGATGCATTCCATGGGTTTGGTTCGAGGCGATCGTCCGTCGGGTCGCGGAGGCGGTACGCCCCGCCCGTGAGTACTTGGTCGATTATGAAGGGCCCCTCCCATTTGGGCGCTAGCTTATGCTTCTGCTTCTCCGGGAGACGCAAGACTAAATCGCCAACGTTGTAGGCCTTCGCCCGTACTTCCCTGCTCTGATAACGTCTGGCATGCTGCTGATAAAAAGCAGAACGAGCCCGAGCTATGTCGCGCTCGCCCTCCAAGGCGTCCAGGTCATCTTGCCGATCCAGCTCGGCCTCCTTTTCTTCGTACATACGCACCTGAGGGGCGTCGTGAATAAGGTCGCAGGGGAGGACGGCTTCTGCCCCATATACCATGAAGAATGGTGTGTAGCCCGTGGATTGATTAGGAGTGGTGCGTAGGCCCCACAGTACGGAGTCGAGCTCCTCAACCCAATGGCAGTCGGAGTCTTTCAAAGATCGGACCAAACGAGGCTTAATGCCGCTCAAGATCAGGCCGTTCGCTCTCTCGACCTGTCCATTACACTGTGGGTGATACACCGAGGCGTAGTCGAGCTGAATGCCTAAATTAGCGCACTAGTCTTTGACTTCCTGGGCGGTAAAGTTGGATCCGTTGTCCGTTATTATGATGTGGGGAACACCGTAACGGTGTACGACGCCGGATATAAAGTCGATGACCGGCTTAGACTTGGCTGAAGTGACCGGCTTTGCCTCGATCCATTTAGTGAATTTATCTACCATGACGAGTAGATATTTCTTTTTCTTGGTCCCCCCTTTAAGTGGTCCAACCATGTCCAGCCCCCAGACCGCGAAAGGCCAAGTAATTGGGATCGTCCGAAGGGCCGTAGGGGGCATATGACTCTGATTTGTAAAGAGCTGGCATCCAACGCAATGTTGGACCAATGTCTGGGCGTCTGTTCGGGAAGTGGGCCAAAAGAACCCTGCTCGGAAAGCCTTGCTGACCAGGGCCCGAGCTGCCGCGTGGTGACCGCCCATGCCAGCGTGAATCTCGGCCAGAAGCTGCCTTCCCTCCTCTTCGGAGATACATCTCTGGAGGATGCCAGTAGTGCTTTTCTTATATAGCTCTCCCTCGTGGACTTTATAGGCTTTAGATCGTCGAAGGATACGCCTGGCCTCAGTCTGGTCAGCCGGTAATTCTTGGCGGAGGAGGTAGGCGAGGAAAGGCTCGGTCCATGGCACGATTACCGCCATGACCTCGTGAGCCGAAGTTGTCATTGCGATGACCGAGCCCCCGATAATTCCATTATCTGGTTCAATAGGCGGAGGGACGAACTCTCCTGGGGTATTGGTGTCCGAGCCCTGGGCGTTCTCCTGCCACACCACGGACGGCTTAAAAAGTCGTTCCAAGAAGGTGTTCTCGGGGACGGGGTCGCGCTTAGCGCCCATTCGAGCAAGGATATCCGCAGCTTGATTGCTGTCACGCGGTATATGGTGAAACTCCAGTCCTTCGAAGCGGGCGGAGATCTTCAGGATGGCGTTGCGGTATGCTGTCATTTTTGGGTCTTTTGCGTCGAATTCGCCGTTAACTTGAGAGATGGCGAGATTAGAATCTCCCCGTACCTCGAGCCGCTGTATGCCCATTGACACCGCCATCCGAAGTCCGTGCAGCAGAGCCTCGTATTCGGCTGCGTTGTTGGAGTCGGTGTACATGATCTGGAGTATGTACCGAATATTATCGCCTGTGGGGGATGTGAGGACCACTCCAGCCCCCAGTCCTGCGAGCATTTTGGAGCCGTCGAAGTACATCGTCCAATGTGAGTATGTGCTGTACTCCCTAGGGAGTTCGGCCTCCGTCCATTCCGCAACGAAATCAGCCAAAACATGAGATTTGATAGCTCGGCGTGGTCGATAGATGATTTCGAAGGGGAGAAGTTCTATAGCCCATTTGGCTATGCGCCCTGTGGCGTCACGATTGTTGATTATCTCATTCAGTGGTACTTCGGATGCTACCGTAACCGAGCACTCCTGAAAGTAATGGCGGAGCTTTCGGGATGCCATGAAAACTGCGTAGGCGATCTTCTGGTAATGCGGGTACCTTGTTTTACACGGGGTAAGCACTTCGGATACATAGTACACAGGTTTTTGTACCTGGAGCTTGTAACCCTCGGCCTCTCGTTCGACAACGAGAACCGCACTGACCACCTGATTCGTCGCCGAGATATATAACAGCATTGGCTCAGTCGGGCTGGGTGCCGTCAAAATCGGGTTGCTGGCCAGTAGAGTTTTTATTTCTTCAAGTGCTGCCGCCGCTTCGCTAGTCCATTCGAAGTTCTTCGTCCGTTTGAGCAATTTATATAGCGGCAGGGCCTTTTCGCCGAGGCGCGAGATGAAGCGGCTTAGGGCTGCAACGGTACCGGCCAGTTTCTGGACGTGTTTGAGCTCAGTGGGGATAGCCAACTCGGACAGTGCCCGAATTTTCGCTGGGTTGGCCTCTATTCCTCTATGGGAAACTATGAAGCCGAGCAGCTTGCCGGCTGGCACGCCGAAGACACACTTTTCCGGATTAAGCCGTATATCGAAAGTCCGAAGATTGTCAAAGGTTTGCCGGAGATCGTCCACCAGCTGGCTGACGTGTTTGGTTTTGATAACCACATCGTCCACATAAGCTTCGACTGTTTTGCCGATTTGTTTCTCCAGACACGTTTGGATCATGCGCTGGTATGTGGCCCCTGCGTTTTTTAACCCGAAGGGCATTGTGTTGAAGCAGAATGGTCCATAAGGAGTGATGAACGCGGTGGCCGCCTGGTCGGACTCCTTCATTTTGATTTGATGGTATCCGGAGTAAGCGTCGAGGAAACATAACGAGTCGTGCCCGGCGGTGGCATCGATGATCTGGTCGATGCGGGGCAAGGGGAAAGGATCCTTAGGGCAGGCTTTGTTCAAATCCTTGAAGTCGACGCACAATCGCCAGGACTTATCCTTCTTCGGCACCATGACCAGGTTGGCCAACCACTCAGGATGTTTGATGTCCCGGATGAATCCGGCTTCGAGCAACTTGGCCAGTTCCTCTCCCATGGCTTGACGCTTGGGTTTGGAAAACCGACGGAGAGTCTGTTTAACTGGCTTGAAACCTTTGATTATGTTCAGGCTATGCTCGGCTAATCTACGCGGGATCCCTAGCATGTCCGAAGGGTGCCAGGCGAAGATATCCCAGTTTGCGCGCAGAAATTGGCGCAATTCTTCATCAACCGTGGGGTCCAGCTGGGCTCCGATGGACGCCGTCTTGTTGGGATCTGTTGGGTGCACTTGGAATTTAATGATTTCATCTGCAGGTTTAAAGGACGTGGATTTTTGCCTTTTATCAAGGATGACGTCGTCCTTGTCCACCGTTGAGCGGAGCGCGGTTAATTCTTCGGGCGCGAGGGCTTCAGACAACGCTTCGAGAGCGAGCGATGCCATTTTATTCTCGGCTCGCAGGGCTCTGTCCGGATCACTTATTACTGTGATTATACCGTTTGGCCCTGGAATTTTAAGCTTCATGTACCCGTAATGTGGTACAACATGGAATCGTGCGAAGGCATCGCGCCCTAGTAAGGCATGATAGCCGCTGCGGAAGGGCACGATGTGGAAAAGCAGTTCTTCGGACCGGTAGTTCTCGGGAGTTCCGAAGACCACATCAAGAGTCACGCGGCCACTGGCACGCGCCTCCTTTCCGGGGATAATCCCTCGAAAGGTAGTGTGACTTTGCTCTATGCAGGACCTGTCGAACTGCATTTTATCCAAGGTATCCTCATAGATGAGGTTTAGCCCGCTGCCGCCGTCCATCAACACCTTTTGTAGTCGGAATCCATCCACTATGGGGTCAAGGACAAGGGCGGCAGCGGCTCGAGTAGGACAGGATCTCGGCTGGTCTTGTTCACTAAAAGTGATGGGTGTATCTGTCCAGGAGTCTGTCTCTGCCACGTGGTGAATTTGGGCGAGCTCTCGAAGGGCTCTCTTCCTCTGATTCTTCGAAGAGTAAGTCTCGTAGATTGTTAAGATTTCGGCGTCGTCGTCAAGGGGCATAACTGGACCTTTAGTGGATTTCGGGCCTCCGAGAATGGCCTCGCCGCTCTTGGCGACTTGCCTGACCACCCAGCAAGCTCGAAGGTTGTGGGTTGGATTTGTTGAGTGTATGGGGCATGGTTTATCCAGTATTCCGTCAAGGACCGTTCTGGATCTCGTCAAGGGTTTCATCTTTTTCTCGGACGGCTCGTATTGGCGTGTCCGGTGAGGGAGCGCGCGTTTCGCCCAAGCTCGGTTTAGTTCCTCTGAACAGGTTGGCTCCCTTTGTTCGAGCTGGGCTTGCCAAGCGTACTCCATGGCGCAATATTTGGACACCAGATCCGATAGATCAGAGAAATTTTGGATGTGGCGGCGGGCGAGGGCGTTTAAGACGCCCTCGTCTCTGCAGTTCTGTCGGAAGATCTCTAGAATGTCCCTGTCGCAGCCATCCGTCATCTTATTTTTGACGATAAGGAATCTGGCCCAGAAGTGCCGGACTGTCTCTCCGGGATGTTGCTTTACGTACATCAGGTCCCATATGTCGGGACGTCCTGTGTTATCCGGACAATACTCAACGTGGGGGGTGGGCAGGATAAAAAACTTGATCCCAGCGGAGTGTGAGTCCGGAGTTTTGGGGGCCGTGTCCTGGATTGTCATGGAATCCGGTGCGCCGAGCTCTGGATAATTGACCGGGCGCGGGTGAGCGGATCCGGACTTGCATGTTGAGCCGGACTCTGGCTCTAAACCCTCTCCGGAGCGGAATCTGGCTGCAGAGCTGGAAGGCGAAGCCTGCTGGTCGGAAACTTGAACCTCATGTGTTTTTGGTTCGGAGGTAACGGGTGAGGCCTCTGAGGGGCCTTCGACAGTGGCGACCAAGTGAGTAGTAGCGGGGGCGTAGATTTCCCTGTCGTCGGTTTTAAGCCCGATCTGATCGTATACCGAGTACTGGCCATCGGCGATCCCCAGAGCTTGGATCCGATCTAGTATCCCGTTTAATGACGAGAGATCGGTTGATTCCAGGTTCGGGTAATTTGCGGGGTCAACCCGCAGCATGGCCGTGACGGGAGTGTCAGATTTTGCCCCGAGGTTATGTTCGGCCGAGGCTAGAGTTCGGCAACCGAGCGCGGAGGTCAAATCCGAGCTCAAGGTTGGATCTGCAGCGGCTGCCATCTCGGCGATGGGGTTGGCCGTACTCGAAGTCGGCGCTTCTGGATTCATGGGTCCGTCAGGCGAAGCTGAGGACCCCGTGAGGATAAGATCTCCCCGGGAGTCGGCGACGAATTCTAAGTTTCCAAACCTGATCTCCTGGTCGGGGGTGAAGCTGTCGACCTGGCCAAGGTGGCCGGCCGGGTCGGCGTGCAGCACGATGCTTCCGAACGCGAAAAGCTAGCCGGGAACAAAAGTGTCCCTGCGGCTAGCGCTGTTGCTGATGATTAGGCGAGCCATTGATCCTTGATGACCCACGGCGGAGCTCTCAATGAAAGCACCAATGTCGGTACCAAAACCGGCAGATCTCGGGTAGGGGGTCCGAACTATGGGTCAAGGAGTCGATGGTAACAGAGAGCGTAGAGACAGCGATTTACCCAGGTTCGGGCCCTCTCGAGGAGGTAAAACCCTACGTCCTGCTTGATTGTATTGATGTGATTGTATGAAGGTTACAGAGTTGATCTACCTCGAGATCAGATGGTCTAAACCCTAGATTTATGAATCTCCCCCTACGGACTAAAACCTCCTGGTTTATATATACACCAGGGGGGGGGCTAGGGTTACATATGGTCGGTTACCATCGGGGATAAACATGCCGGTTACGCCATCTATTCCTTGGAGGAGACGCCAAGACTTCAGAGATTTCCTCCTATCATACGGGGTCGTCCACGATCCAGCCTTCCATCGACGTGTAGGGAGCGGCCCACCAGTCCGGCCCATGAGAGATAGGCCGGCAGCCCGAGTACCCCCTAGTCCGGGACACCCTCACTATGGATGGCACGGATCTGGCTGAAAATCAGGATTTTCTTTGGTGGGCCATCAGACGCAAACTACCAGCTAGTGACCAAATCTTTAAATGCCACGGCCATGCATGCGTCCTCTTCTTGATCTCTTTGTGTGGAGATCGAGAACAGCGAGCACGTACTCTTTAACTGTGTCTTAGCTAAGCTTGTATGGAGTTGCGTTCGATCGTGCTTAAATGTGTTCTGGAACCCGAATAGTGTAGATGATCTACTAAATATCACTAAAACCCTTTCGGGCCAATTTGATTGTGTTTTGGATTGCTTTTATTGCCTTTGGATGGTCTCTTCGGACGGCTAGAAACAAATTCACTATTGAACATATCTTTCCTAACCACCCCTCAGATTGTTTGTTCATAATGGTTGCCTTTGTCTACCAGTGGAGCCCTCTCGCTAAGCAGGTGGATGTTGATGTTGTCACCTTGATGGTCTCCAAGATCTGTGCCACTGTTGTCGCCCTTAGCCCCTCCAGATCATGAAGTGGATTGTCGCCTTCTACTAGCTCTTCCTTCGGGCATGCACGCCCTTATTTTGATCCTTGGGATCTGTACTTGGCTTGTATGACTTAAGACCTATGCTACCTCTTCCTGTGTGACTTGTGGTAACTCGCCGTGATGGCTCTATTTATAAAGTCGGGCTCATGTATTTTCTCTAAAAAAAGAGAGAATAAAAATTGTTAGTCACCTATTCACCCTCCCCCCCCCCCCCCCCTTTAGTCGACCGTACTGATCATTTCAACCCCTGCCCTTCTTGTAAAGGATGTAACTTTATTACAAATGAATAAAGTTGTCCAAAAAAAAGAGGCACCCTTCTTCTTAATTAATGAAATAAGGCAAAAAATCATTTGTTAAAAAACATTTTATCAAGATATTTGTACACCCATTCTAGAGCCCCCTAACAAGATATTTAAAAGATGATGAAATGGACACAAATACGTAGACACACAACATAATACATCTCAATGGCACAAATTAATGCGCAGATTAATGTGCATATATCTATTTTTGTTTGCTTCGATCTATAACAATTTGAAAATTTCAAATCAGAATTATAAAAAAAAACTAATATAATTGTAAATGTGGTCGGTTTAGAAAAGTATAATCTTTCGTGGTAGAATTATGTAGCAACAAACACACTCTTCTACTCCCTCTGTCTCAAAATGTAAGACGTGGGGTATTAAAAAACATCTTACATTTTGAGGAGAGGGGGGGGTTATTATTTAGCAGCATAGATTATACTATGTATAATAAAAATACAGTAGTTGAAAACTTCGAAAATGATAAGTACCGAACGTACGACACATGGAAACTCCGAACGTTTTCGACGGCAAGTTTAGTGACGCGAGGATGGCAAGTTAGTTGGCAAGCACGTCAATTTTCTGTCAAAAAATAAACTGAAGTACGAAAGTTGCCATCCTCGTATCACTAAACTTACCGTCGAAAACGTTCGGAGTTGCCATGTGCTCGTACCAGACATTCGGTACTTATCAGATTCGAAAAACTTATATTAAGGGTTGCATCAGCAACAAAACAAACAATTACACATAAACTTAATTAAAAAGTAACAAAGTTTAGTACAAAAAATCGAAAAAGATAAAGGCCATGCAAGCCGAATAGTAAATATAGTTTTCACAATTTTGTAAAGGCACCGACACGGGCCCTTCAATCTTCGGTTGAACTTGTGGCGCCAACTTGGTTTCTATCCTACCACAGGATGGGTGGTCGGTTGGGTGGATGTGTAGATTCGGGTGTAGGGGCTCCTCGACTCCTCAAAATATTAATAAGTGAAACAATTATTAATGTGATTTAAAAAGTGTCTGCATGCTTTTGAAAATGTTCATGTAACTAAAAATGTGTTCATACAATTCTTAAAATGTGCATTTCTAAAATACAATGTTCATATATTAAAAGGGTTCCCTCTTTAAAAAAAATGTTCATATATTTTCACCTCGAAAAAGGAAATAAATAGAGAGAGAGGGGTTTTGGCTCCCAGGCTCAGATGAGCCCGGGAGCGAAAAAAATATCGTTAAAAATACTAAATAAATTCAAAAAAATCCAAAAAAATTTGTGAAGAAAGATGACTGAATGCGTGATGTCCGTGCCAAATTTCAGAGCATTTGAATGTGTGAGTAGCTCTTAGCAAAAAAGACAAATTTAGGGTCTGTGAAAAAGTTCACTGTTTGTGCACTGTTTGGACCCGATTTTGTTTTTTTTTTTGTTGAGAGCTTCTCAGATGTCCAAATGCTTTGAAATTTGGCACGCACCTTACGCACTAAAATATCTTTCACGCAAAAAAATGATTTTTTTTGAATTTTTCTAGTATTTGTTTTGAATTTACTGTTCACCAGGTGCAGATGAGCCCAGGCTCAGAATTGGATATTCGATAAATAGACATGAACTTTATAAAAATAAAATAGGAAAAACAATGAAATCTGTATGTGAAAAAAATAACAAAAACCAAAAAATATATAAACAAAAGAAAATAATGTGAGAAAAAATAGAGTAAAAAAGAGAAACGAAAAAATATAAAGAAAATCATGATTTCTTAAAGTACTTGCTTGTTTGAAAATTAGTAACTTTTAAGTATTTATAACTTTAGAACTCGGTGTCCAAAAGAAGATTTGTTTGAATTATCCGTGTTCTAACCGGTGAGTTGTGTGGACACAACTTTTTAAATTAACTTTTACAGAAATGTTCCCACGACTCATTAATATTCTAGAGAACTACTTTTTTGGGGACACCGCTATGCTAACTTTATTGATTTGGAAACACAGTCACACCGTTCATAGTATTACAAATGAAAAGGGCAGCGTTCAACGACATAGTAACACGAGACTATGCCTCACAAAAATTGCCAAAGCAGCTGCCAAACCGACGATGGACAACATCAAGAAATTCATCTACCGAAGTATTTGCAAAAACGACCAAACCTCGTTGAATTGCCACAACAGTAGACCGACACGTATGGCAAAGATTGGCGATCGTGCATATCAACATGGCACCACCCCGATCTAGACAGCCGGCCTCGTCAGGATCGTCAAACCAAGCCGATGGCCTTGCTCAGAAAGACTCGAATAAGAGGATGTTGGAGACGACAACATTGTTACCATTGATGCCCATGGAGACACACCGACATACTTGTCTATGAAGGCATGTGGAGAAAATACTCACAAGCTCCTCAACAATACCGAAGCAAACCAAGCCCATACAAGGTTGGGGTCAATGGTTTTTTATTGGAGACATCACCGTCAAAATGATGTTGTCGCGACACCAAAATCTAACCCACTTACGTAAGAAAACTACTTATACAATTACTAAGGGAACAAACATTATAAGTAAAAAAACATGATTGAACAATTCATGAAACACTATTTTTGTTTTGAAAGCATTCATGAAACACTACTTACCATTACTAAGGGAACAAAGATTACAAGTTAAAAAAAAACATAATTGAGCAATTAGATAATTTTGCAAATGAAAGCACAAGAGCCCGAACATCACGTTCACCAGGCGAGCTAACTCAAAACTGGAGAAATATCCCGCTGCTGAACAGCTTGCCCTACCACTAACACCCCTTTTTTTAGTTGCATAAATTTTACCAAGAAGAAACTTAGCACTAAAGCATAGACACCCTCCCGTCAAAAAAAAAACATAGAGATCCTGTAATCAATTGCCATAAACTATAGGATCTTTCAAATTCTGCAGATACAAATGGTTAAAATATGTTAGTTTTTTGGCGACGTTGTGTGCCTTTTGATTTTTGTTTCTGCCGATGAAAGCACTGAGTGGGGGCATCATAGGCTACCCATCCATCTGTCATCAACCAAACGACATGGAACTTAACATGCCATGCATATTCACATTACAAACGGAACATCAGTCCGTCATCTACAGAGACGAACGTTACCAGCTGTCCTAACCATTTTCTGTCAAACGTCTCACATAGACACTATCAGCCATACAGAGCCTACGGTTCTGAAAAGAAAACATACAAAACCTACATACAGGATACAACAATGCTTGGACTGTGTAATCCACGACCAACAAGATCTCAGCTGCTTTGGCTCTCCACTCCTTGACCTCCTCCAACTGATGACAGTACGTCTTCTGAATCGACGACCACCTAATAAATGCCATGCAAACAAAATAAAGTCAGCACCGAATATGGCTAGAACTGGACGCACCTTACTCTAGATGCACTAACTTGCTGCAGGTGGTTCATCAGGGCTCCATGTAGCAACTTCTTGAGCCTGTCACACTGATCAGCACTGTGGCCAGCACTTTGCATCTCTTCAAGCTGACACCAAAACCTCTCAACGGTGGTGTACGGGAACCAGGCGGCCGACATCTTTTTGCGGTGCAGCACGTCCAACGGTCTCTGGAAAAGAGATTCCAAAGGGCATAAATTTCTACATGTACTCATTAAGGTCTTGTATTTAGATATTTCGGGCCATCAATCCATTACCGATGAAGCAAAAGAATCCAGGTACTCCACCAACAAGTTGGCTGCTTCTGTGTGCCGGCCATAATTTGTATATAGTCGGAATAATGCAGCTGGATCTGCCTCTTTGCCAGACATTCCCCATGAAATCATCCTATTTCCACCCTTGGTAGTCTAATGACACAATGAGCAAAACAAACCGAAGGTTAGCAGTGTCAAACAATAAAGTCAACCAAGCTAATGGGCTATACAACAGGAAGTCACCTTGAACATCTGAACCAGCCAAAGAGGTAGCTCAATCTCAGGATCAGTGTAAAGAAGTGTTTCAGCAACAATGACAGGCAGCCTCGGATGCAAATCTTTATATTTATCCTGCACAATGAGGACGCGAGTAAAATAACTGTAATATGTGCAGTTCATGGACAAGCTGCACTCATACATTTTTTTACTAGCACGGAAGGCTTGGCCTAGTTTCAGGGAGAACATATAGGCAAGTTTCAGCAGTACAGCGATAGGTTAAGCAGGTGGCAGTTTGTTTTCTCCAAAATCAAAGTTAAATTTCAGTATGTCACATTTTCCAGTTATGATTGCTGACAGAACAATTACCAACCAACAATGGTGGTTACTAGGTGGAAACAAGGTCAGGTGGTGGTCTGTTGTGTCAATGCAGCAGCACAAAAGTAGTACTTTTCATTTTGCTGTTGTGATCATTGTTACCAGGATACCAGGTTAACCTGGCCAATGAACGGGGTCACAGAAAGCAGCAATCTCTGAGACACTAATTTTAAATGAGGAATTTGATGCCAATGAATCCAAGTGGATGACCCGGTTACTGAACTATCGGGGTACTAAGTGTATCTAAAAAATAAAGGAGAAACGAAACGAAAGGAGAATGTTCTCGCCTTCTAGGAAAAGTAATGTTAGTAAAATGAAATAAGATTAAGAAAAGGAGAATAATCTTGCAGCTGGGCTTGCTTGGCCCAATTTCTCTTCCCTCCACAACACAACAGACCCTGCCTGCTCACTGCTCCCTGCTCCCCAACAAAACCGCTGCACGGCACCGGGCAGCAACCACCCCAGTCTGACGTTGCTGTGTGCCAGTTGAGGCCTGGACGGTCAAGGTCGTGTGACCATTCCAGATATGCAGCTACGGCAACGACTTAAGCAACGGTGACAACTAACAGACTTATATCTCTTCCTCCCAATCATCCTGTCCACTCTGACAGGGATACATCGCGGCAGAAATCTAGAGGGCCATTGACCCATGCCATGACACAGGAGGCACGGATCAGGGTCGTAGCATCGAGTTAAGATGCCGGTGACTTTGGTTATGACTGCTCTCAGTGGTCAACAACAAAATAAACTTCCACGTAATACTTAGGAGGTTTACTTAACCTAGTATGGGATGAAGCTCGTTTCTTTTGAAAAAATCACTTTAGTTGTACAAAATAAAACACAGGCAGAACAAAAATACACATACCAAATATAGTTCAAGAGTTTCCCACTGGCAACTTCCCTGCACTTGATGGGCCACAGCAATAGTCTTGCTATTGCCATCCCATCCATCATCCTCGGAAGAAGGCAGAAGTAGCAGCTGTTGAGTGTCAGTCAAATTTCTCCTGTAATAAGGTCAAAAGTATTTATTTTTTCTTAGTATGCAGCAGTTACTATAATCTATAGTCATACATTGCCGATTAGATGAAAAGTTGAAAACCAGAAGAAAAAAATACAGTTAAACGCACCCTGAGTTGCCTACTCTGTTTGGGCAGCATTGCTGTGCAATAGCTGCAAAGACACGCTCCAATTCTCTATCATAGAAAAGTACAAACAATATCAACAGTCAGATTAGTTCACAGACGTAAAAGTGATGAACAAGAATTTATACAACTAAAAGGCCAAGGGAAAAGAAGGTTATGTATCAGAGTACCAATCCACCTTTTCATTCCTGACTCCTTCCAAAATTTCAGCACGATGGTGAATGCCAGGTCATACAAATTCTCATTTACAAGAATGTCCGTCAAGGCTTCGATAGAATAGCTTTCTGCAGTACCACAAAAATGAATTGGCCACAGCTTGTTTAAATATAGATCTTCAAAATCGATAAATTTGTGTGTGATTAGTTGAGCACATACCAGAAAATTTGGATTTAGAATTTACAGTACTAAGCATATAAAGTGCTTCTGTTAGTGTGTATTCCTTTTCAAGAATTTCAATGTCAACACAAAACTGCAATGTAGAGAGTTCTGAATCTGTGCCAAAAGCAGCTGTATACAGGAAACAAAGTTTAATCAAGCACACTGTTGTTGACAGGTATAAACTAAACAGGAATTGAGAGCTTAAGTCAACATACAGTTCTCCATCAAAAGATTACGAGGCTTTTTGCTTGGCGAAATTTGATCATCAGCTTCACAAACCGAATCGAGCCAGGCACATGAGGGTTCAACAAGCTGCAACGAGTTGATAGCAGTAGACAAAGCATGCAACTTCTCTTGTAATACGTGAGTGAGTTGGCGGCCTCCACCTGCATCCCCCTCTCCACTCAATCTAACAAAATACCTGTACATGTATGCAGCTGCCTTCCTCCAATTGTTCCTATAAGCTTCAAATGAATAAAGGACTTTGTATAGATTTGGTTTAGAAGATAGATCTGAGCGCTCAGCCTGGCAAACAAAACAACAAACAAATGACCGTCTGTGCTAGACAAACATATGTCGTGGTTAAAATGGTAACTATGTGCACCAACCTTCCAGAAGAGCTCTTGCTCCACCTTTTCCACCAAACCAGTGAACGGTATCTCACCATTGCAAATGACCTTGATTAGACAAATCCAAAATAAGATATGATTGCACCAAATGTCAGAACAGGATGTGGCACACAGTTCGGTATACTCAAATGTGCAATAACCAACCTACAAGTCTTATAGCACATATACATGGATGGCTGGTTAACAGCTGTAATGTATATTAATGGGTGTATATGGACATCAGGCAGAAAAAGTGGTTAATTTTATTCACCAGGTGCAAGGAAGAATAAAGGTAAACAAACAATGAAACAATGTCAAACCTTAGTCTCGCCAAGCTCACAAAGAACTATGATGAAACGCCTCAAGCAGACATACTTGCTATCATCATCTGGATTTGAGATTATAGCACAATACGCATCTCGAAAGTTTTTCAAATCCAAGCTGTACTTGAATACATTGGCCCATAGTCGTCCTTTAATCATCGCTGTAGTCTCTGGGAGATCCTCGACTTCACTTCCATTGTCCAATTCAACAATGCTATCAACTTGTTCAAGAGCAGCGAGAGCAAACTGGCATGCTCCCTCCCTCATTGAGTTCTGCTCAAAAATTTGCATTGCCCACTCGTAGTAATGAAGCCTCCATAAAGAAATAGATCTACACTCCCCTGGAAAATCGGATAAAAAGTTAGGATATGGTTGAAATGGATTTACACTGCACGCAAGGTCAGGAAAATGAAGTCACCGGAAATTTGAAACCCTGTTTCTGAAGAGAACTTCTTCAGCGCCTTCGGAGCTTCTTGCCCAGATGCAGCTCTGTTATTCTCCCCAAGCACCACATTAACACCATAGAATTAATTAGTCAACAGCCCAATACAGCACAAGAATACAAGATATTAGAAATGTGAAAGAGATAAAACCAGATATGTATGTATATATATAAGCATTTTGCTCATGATGATTTTTTGCCTTTTCTCCACGGTTTCCTTCTTGAATTTTGGATTCCCATCCCTCCCCTCAAAAGCCCCAAAAAAAATTTGCTGCAATTTTTATCACAAGGTGATCCTAGCCATGATATTTGATCTGATGGGAGAAACTAATAGTTGGTGCTGCCTCAGTTCTACATTAATTTACCAGCTCCATAAGATACTGCATAGTACTCCCTCTGTAAACTTTTAGATCACCACTTTAGTGATCTAAAAGGTCTTAAAAAGTAGTGATCTTAAAGGTCTTATAAAAGTTTACAGATGGAGTATCTCACAACCAAGAACATCACAACTTCACAAGTAATAAAGATTTCCTCGTAGTATTGAAGATATATCATCATGAAACATGTGCCCTTCGGAAATCTATTCACGGGTCCACAGAGTAAATGCCCTAAGAAGTAGCATAGCAGAAGGTAGTACCTAAAGAAGCATCCGATAGCTTCCTGAACCTTGGATTCTCTCAAAACAATGTTTGCTTCATCATGTGCAAGCATCAAAAGGCAAAATCCACTGAGATGTAGGCGAGCCAAACATGCAATATCAGTATCCTGATCAGTTTGGGATGCTCTCGCATAGCCCAAGTACGTTTCAAGAATGCCCAGCAGATTCTTTTGGAGAGAGAAAATGGTAGAAAGATAAATTAGCATTAACATCACGACAGATGAAGTATATCTAATGACTTTCAGGACCACAAACAGAAAAAATAAATACCTGAGCAGCTTCATATTGACCATGTCGGATGAAAACTGCTGCCAGATTTATTGTGGAACCCAAGAAGCTGTCTACACGGTCAACACTATTTCTGCACATAATCGAACTGCTAAACCTCCTGACCAAGTTGATCACCTCGGTTGGACTAGGAAAAGAAGATGACAGATCATCCCCTTCCGCAGATTTAGGAAAATCAAGCAAACAAGCCAATGTAAAATCAGAGGATCCAAGCTTTCTGTGCAAAGACAGCTCATCGGCTATACCTGTGAAGATAAGCAAAAACCATAGTTCCTTGACTCGAAGTTACATAAAAAATGTTCCCAACTACACATATTTATAACACATGTATAGACTGCAATACAAGTTGAAGAAGAAAACTGTAACCTACTTGCAGAATGTACAGTGCCTCTACTGGCAGAAAATAATTAAGAGCTAGCCCCTTTGCAAGCAAAAAGATAGAACAAAATACCTACTTAAATGATTAGATAAAATCACCTAATACATAGTTTCTTAGCCATCTATCTGCAAGGTTTATGCTCCAGCCTCCAAGTCATCTCATCATATTCCAGTTATTAATATGGAATTATAAATGTTAGGTTGAACCGTTGAAGGCGTATTACAACACAATATAAGGTTCTGATCGTTAGTTTAGGATTTGCAGGGAGTTACATGCTTAATAGTGTACTGGCATTAAAAAGGTAGAATGTGTTAGCAGTAACTATGTCTTTTCTGCACACATAAAATTGTGATTAACCAAAAGCAGAACATTGCTCTCCATCCGAGTTAAAACATGGCACCCTCGTCCTCAATTTTGATCTACAGTCACACAAACATGGATAACAATTCAATCTTTAATGGATAAAAGAAACAATTTTCTGATCACTTGCAAAGGCAAGACATAGTAGGCTAATTGGCTTCGCAGTCTTCTAATGTAGAGTCCTCAATAGCAATAAAGGCTAGGGTGTGCATTGTCCCATAGACCACAGTCACTATACCCTGAACCTTACACATATGCCACTTTTCACTTTAGAATATAAAATCCAAATGGCATTACCCATAGTCCTTTTATATGTACTTCTTATGAAGTTATTATTTTGTCATAAAAGAGCATAATGAAATACTCATGGTTGTGGAAAGGCCCCTGATAAAAAAATCAACATGTTCAACATTAAGTGTAAGAACACAACTGTTTCTTTTAGGCAACTCTTACCTAGCTGGAGGGACGAAAGTTGATAGCTGAAATCCTCGATGGTTGGTGGTGTGGTTGGTGAAATTCCCACAAAATGGAGAACGATCCACTGTCCCAATATGTCTTGAATCATTGGAAACAACTGCAGTTTTATTCTAGCAACATCGCTTTGCAGCAAGGAGACCTGATTTAAAATTTACCTTATCAAAGGTTGTTCACATTCTTAATAGCTTGTACTTTGCTTGATTTGTACTTCACAACACAGAGACCAACAGATCCAAGAAAATAAGAGCTCATAGTCTCAGTAACAAAATCTGTTCAAGAACAGATGACTTTTGGGATATGGCAAGAGTGTCCAAGAAGCAATTTTAACCGGTACTCTTTTTGTATGAACATGTAAGCAAAACAAATTAAATTCATATATTGTGAAAATGTGTTTAATGACAATCAAAGTAACTTTTTTTCTGTAGTGCTAGTCAAAGTTGGACAAGTTTGATTGCATGCTTTGTAAAACATCGTCTATTCCTGAATTGAGGTAGTATATATATCTCCATACTATATGGCAGTCAATTGAGTACTTAGCTGAGGTTGTTGTTTTGTGATAGGAAGACTAGTTAGCAGAGGTGGCAAAGTTGAAAGCCGCATATGTACATCACACAGAAATGTTGAGACCCTAAAAAGATAGCATACCTGCCCACCGACACCAACCAAATAACTGAGGAACAGAAATAGATCAAAAGCAGCCTCAAACATGGTTCTTGCAACCTGTGAAGTAGCCTGAACCACTAAGGCAGAATTTACATTACAAAGTCTTCTCAATTCAAACTCTTGTATAGTGACCTTTGTATCCAAACACTTCATGAACTTATCAATCACATCAAATACTGCCGACCAGGATGTGGATCTTGATTGCAACTTATGGAAAGATAGTAGCATCTCAACAGAAAACTTCCTTTGGCTTTTGTGAGCCGTCTGCCTTCTTTCTACATAAGCATCTGTTCCAAGCAATGTAATGAGGGGCGACGAAGATTGAGGACTGAACCCACTCTCTAGAATCTTTAATATCTGAGAAGTAACTTCATCTGGTGATATAACAGAACTGATGAGGGACTCGTAATATATTGCAGCAGAAGATCTCCCAAGCAAATGGTTTATATGGCCCATGCACCTGAGAACTTCAATAAGGGTTTCACCGTCAGTATCATTCGATAAGTTCATCCCGAGGCCAATGAGATTTCCCAAGTCATCAGAGGAACCTGATATGTTAAGCTAGTTAGTATCCCCTCATAAATGATGAGTTGAAATTTCAGTAAGAGATGTCAAATGCTAGGGCAGAAACATACCATAAATAAGTTGCTCCACACCCTCCAAACAACGGAAGAGAGAAAATGAACCCTTTCTAATTAAACCAAACACTTCACTGTTCGTATCCAGAAGCAACCCATATGGTCTATTATTCCAGCACCAGTTGTGGAGATACCGTGCAGAAAACTTTTTCCAGTGATAAACAGTAGAACTTGCGACCTGTGAACTTCCCTACATAAAAAAGGTGATTGTGGAAATTCAGCTATACACTACAATCAGAGATTGGGAGGCCTAAATGAAAAAATAGAAAAATAGAGTACCTCTTGTTCTATAATGGATAATATTTCTTTCCGTAGCCCACTAGTTGTAAGCGACTGAAACTCAGAATCGGATAGAAACCTTTTGTACTCCAATAAGGTTTCGCGGAGAGCAGAACAGTGGTTCACTCCTGGTTGCAGCAGCCTCCGCAGAAACATGGATGAGATAAAACTGAAACTATGCTCCTACAGGTACCAAAGAAAACTACATGGCTAAAGAACATTGGAGAGCTCCGCATAGGCATATATCACAAAAGAGGGAAGGTAAATACAAGAAAGAACTCGACATAGCCAAAGAATACTCAAGTCTTATGGTATAGATCGAAATACTCTAGCCATGCGAATATGCCATATCAACCTATGACATAATCCGAGAAGACAAATTCAAAACTTGCTAAAAAAATGACGAATTGCCACATGAGTTCAACTTGTCATGGTTGATAGTAGATAGATTTTTTAGCCATTGTCAAAATACAGAAATCATAACAGTTTGAGTGCATAACTAAAAGGTAAGGAAATACATAAATTGCCTGTAAATCTGTGACTCTAAAGAAAAGGTTTAATAGTTGAGACTGTTTGTGATGTTTGGGAATCTCTAGGTTTGATATCACCTAAATAAGCTTTGGTACTTGGGAGCAACTAGAACTCTCAGGAACCTCTGGAGTAGCTACAAATTAACATGCACTGGGAATTAAAGCAATTTAATAGAGTACAGCACAAGAAAACCTAACAAAATAATGCAAAAAAAGAAGCCCAAAGTTGAAACTGAATAAGCCATTACCATAATTGCTAAGTTTAACAAAGAACTGTATCAGCACATGCCCGATTATATTAGAACTATGAATAAACTTAAGGGAATTACATTTACCTTCATAGATGAGAATACTGAATCAGCAGTCCAAACCAAATCGTCCAATGCACTCTCAGAACTTTGGAACATTTGCTCACTGATAGTGTCTTCTTGTAGCACATATGAACATATTTCCTCGCTGATCAATGCCATTTGAAGAAGCAATTCTTTAGTTCATGAGGCGATAAGGCAGAATAAACACCAGTTGAAGGATTAAAAGGGGTCAGTGTGACAGCAGACTTACCTATCAGAGTTATACTGCACTATTTCATAGAGCATTGGTCCAACTTCTTTAAGTATCCAAAGCTTTTCCGTGCTTATTTTCAAATCAACGATCTTTCCCTGAGTAAAAGGCATCAACAGGTGAGAAATATTAGCTCCTCCGAGCTTCTAACATAATCGCTGAACTACGATAAGTTGCTACAAGCCATTCTACACTAGTTAGTTGCTAATATAAGGAACCATAATGCAACAAAATTGTCTTTGAGGAAACATATACATTTTAAACTCCACAGTACCAGGATTGACAAGTCCTGAACTGAATCTCCTGCTGATTTTAAATAGAACTCAAATTTACTGATGCCAATGACAATAATAATAAATACAAAACAGGAACTATAGACGCACGAAGGTGATTCCTAGACAGGTACAAGCTACTAAATGCTGGCTTATCTCCTACTCCCTCTGTAAAGAAATATAAGAGCGTTTAGATCATTAAAGTAGTGATCTAAACGATCTTATATTTCTTTACGGAGGGAGTACTTCTCTTTTATTTTTCTGTTGGAGGGTGTATCTGTGTGCACATTAAGCAGATTTGATTGACTGCAGAGGTTATTCAATAGTGAGCGAGGAAATTCCTCCATAGACCATATGGGTGGTAAATAACTACACATGGATAGTGCACACTGCACAACATGAAATGGAAGCTTCCAGTTTTAGTGTTGTCAAAGTCCTAATGCAATTTCCTCGTATATTTTAGAAGGCGGGAACCAAGAAGACCAAATAATCTTAAGGAATATCACGATGAGTGATGCTTTTGATTACCTCTAGCAAAGGTACAGCAGAAACCGAAGGTTCAGGAGACAACAAGAATCTTTCGCCAGCACCAAAACTGAAGGCATATACACCAATATGATCACAAGCTGGAACCTTTACAATTTCAAAATGCAAACAGTCAGCTACTTCCAGCAACACTGATGAGAAAAATCAATAGTTTCCATCGCATTATGTCATGTGGTCACAACCCACAATTGGCAAAAAGAGAATCATAGTGACTAACATAAGCATGCAAAAATAGCAAAAACCAAACGTTCAAACTGAAGGTCATGGCCCCAGATTCCTTTAATGTGTCGCATCTAGCCATAGAATGCTGGCATGACGAGGTGTATCTATTATCAAATATCTACTGCCAAAAGTGCGACAGTTTGCCAAAAGGAAAAAAAAACAATTTCATGGAAACAAAGAAAAATGTTAGCATGCTACTATTGCTAGACATCCAGGTGTAATAATCCATAACCAATAAACTGCGAGCAAACCATATTTAACTACAGGAATCATATTCTCCCACCACTTACTGCCTTTCGGCATTTAGAACTCCACCTCACGCAGCAAAATTTAAGCAAAAATCACCATCAACATATTATCCTGATTCCTCCATGACCTCGATAAATCTTAAACCCCTATTTGCTGATTTACTCCAACTACAAGTATCAGTGAGCGACTCATGAAGCAGGATGCCTTAGTTCAGAGGTATATGGGCGCACAGTGAGCATACCAGATAGACCAACTTCAACTCACATTGTGCCTAGAACACTATATTGCCATTTTAAACAGGTTTGGTTCTATAACCTAGTGTTTTGTTTTGCTTTCATTTTATATATCAAATGGGAAGTACAGCAATAGAACTTGTGCATTGTAGACAAGCAAGTAAATGCAGCCCAGACATCAATATGTGTGCGTACCACAGTCCCTTGGTGCAGAACAGCCAAGGATATCAGCTCTTGATCATCATCAGCCTCACCAACCCATAGCCTAGAGGGTTGCCCTGAAGATAAAGAAAAAGGATTCAATTGAAAGGCACTACTCAACAACAAAAGATTCAGATATCCATGCAAGCAAAGTTTAAAACATGTCCTGTTTGTTTGAACACAATTATGCCAAAATAAAACAGATAATTGCAGAAGCAGCTGCTATAATGTGAGGCAGTAAGAAAGCACACCGACATTGATTCAGAGGACTATTGCGGACAAACAAGCCCCACATGATAGCTACTGTCTTCCCCCTTTTTCCCTCATGGTACTTATTTTCCCCCGTCATGTAGAAATGGCATGCGGTTCACTAAAATAAAAATGAAGACTATGCTAGCATCACCAGTAATTACCACTTGGCCAACTACTAGGATATACTTTAGTACAACAGCTGGAGATAACCAACCATTTGTTCCCAAATCCCAAGGAATAGACCTGTGCATGCCATGGCAGCAGCTTGTTGATCAGATGCAACTTAAGAAGAGTGACTTAAATACTATAGCAGCAACTGACTTCAGAGTCTAGGTTGTGGCTTACATATGCATTACGGTAGCATTACATGAAACGTATATAATGTAAATGAACACTAAGAACGAAATCTTTCAAGAAACCATAATACCATAAATGACACCTCAGCAGAAGAAATTTGATCTTTCATGCAATAAATAAAGTCGGCACAGATATTACCTTCAAAATCATCCAAGTGAACGTTATAATTAACAAGTTTCGTCTGACTAGAAATATCCCAGACACGCAAACTTCCATCCAGATGAAGAACAAATAACAGCTCCCTCTCATTTACAGTAGCTGTGTCAATATCTTGTACAGGCCCCAGAGCCTTTGTTCTGTTGAAGAAAATAGGCATATATTACACAAACTGATAAGCAAAAGAAAGTGTGACATGATCTGTTGATCTACTGGATAAGTTCTGAAAGTGCACAGCATGAAGTATCAAGACTCAAGAGTACACCAATCTTCTACTAGGGCTACTACGGTATGATAGATTCTAAAAAAAACTATTTAGCTCTGGGCGAAGCCGATGGAACAACAAATGAAGATGACACATTTTCCAGCCGCAATTTGGGTGGAGCTCAGTTGCAGAATTTTTGTTCTCGCTGTTTGGTGGACAAATAAGCACGTACGTGGACAAATAAGCACGTACCTCGACATGAGAGTCCACAAACGCCCAATTCCAGCATCATCACGGAGCTCATTAGAGAAACCTGGAGCGGAAGATAACATACCAGTTACAAAACCTTGGTGAGAGCAATAGAAGGTATAATCGTCGTCTATAACTCGTTAAATATGAATAAGCATACAGCTATTTTTTGAATTGAAATCAGAAAACTTGCCTGGTGAACTAGGAGCTAATTTGCCAAGACTGTAACAGCAGATTGACCCATCTTGCCGCCCAATTACTAGACATTCTGGCTTCGCTTTAACAGCTGTAACCTTAGCACTCTGTGTGTGGGTTTGAAGATTAAATCCAACTATGTCATTTTGGGACAGTATTGAACCAGATACATAGGAAAATGGGCTGCGCAAGTTGCACAGAATAGCAACTCCAGAAATAGTGAGCACATATAGCAGATATACAGACTCGCCTCGCCTGGCACCCTGCATTACCATGGAAGAGATTGAGTCTATTGTGTATTAATGTTCTAGATTGACATAAGATATCATAAAGCTAACCTCACTTCCACACATAAAAGCGAATGGACATAGCGCCTCCTGGAATACCAAACGCAGTCCAGAGCTTGGGAACTCCTTCAAAGCGCAGAGTGCAATGACCTCTAGCACATTTTGGTGTTCTTCGTGAATCCTCCTGTAAATACAGAAACCATCTTCTTCCTTTAGAAAAATGAAATCCACCAGTGAAGTTTTCATATTAGCATAGCATTTTTCTGGTCTTTTTAGCCAGTTTATCAATATTAAAAAACACTTCACCAGGAAGCCAAAATAACATCATGGCTGGTGGCTCTCAAAAATTCTTCAAGGGGTACAGTCCAACACAATCTATCAGTAGCAGGATTTATCTTCGATTGGTTTGTCAGATTGTACATATAAATCACTTTGGTTAGGGTATCAAACTATCAGGACATGACCATTTCTTAGATTAAACATTTCTGTACTAATTTTTTATTGTTATGGTCTACCAGAGCGACAGTGTCACCATGTCATCGCCATGCTGATTTGATGTACATTTCCAATACAGTGTGTCGGCTAGGCCTCCACTAGACCACTACGATATTGATGGTACAAAGCTCTATAATTAAATTGACACAAATAAATGCAATGGCAATTTCATAAACAAGTCTGCCTCTTCGGTGGAGCCACCACAAACCAAGGGTTTCTCTACGCATGGCAACAACCACACAAACATGGACGTGCAATGCAGTTCTCAGTCCTAACAAAACCTACGAACTGAGCACGATCCCTCTTGGCTAAAAGCTTCACGATGCCCAGGTAGCACAACCGAACCACCCAGTCAAACAGAACAAAACAAAAAATGGGGGAGAAAAGCCCGATATAGCACGAGGCGGCGGGGCGAAAGTGGTAGCACGCACCAGGCGAGGTAGCGTTGAGAGTCGCGGCCGGAGGACACGACGTGGCACCCCGAGGCGGCGCGCGGGGGCACGGAGACGAATGGGTCGGCGGGGCTCGCCGGCGCTGGGGAGGGGGGTGAGGGGACGGTGAGGTCGATCCACCGCAGCTTGTCCGAGCCCGTGATGGGGACCTCGGTGCCCGCTATCCTGCAGGAGGTAGAGGTCGCGGTGGCCATGGCGGCCTCGCCGTCGGCGGCGGCGGCGGCGGCGGAGGCCGGGAGGGTTTTGGTCGGGGAGTGTGGGTTTTGGGCGGCGACGATGTGGGGGAAAGCTCGGAGAAATTTGAGAACCTGGGAGTTGGGGGCCTTGAGGTTGGTGGTGATGCCAAGTTGGGCTTTCGGCTTTACAGTCCCTTTAGTCTTTCAGCGATTCTGGCCCGTTTGTGTATATTTATTTGGTTATATCATTTTCAAAGAGAATTTGTAGGATTAAATTTATTTCTTTTTAGTGTCTACTAGCACACAGGGCCGGCCCTAGTGTATGGCCAGCGAGGCAACGGCCAAGGGCCCAGGCCTTGGGGGGGCCCACGATTTGGTATGTAGGTATAGTAGTAGTATGGGCCTAGTAGTATAGCCCAGTAAAAAAAATTGGCAGAGAAAAATATTAAGAAAGGAAGCGAAGCTAGGCCCAATTCCTTTGTTGATCGCTAGGGCGTTGAAGCGTCCCCACGCACGGCCACTTCGTCTCTTCGGCATCAATTATATCGCTAACCTCTCAAAAAAAAAAAATCAATCAGATCGCTAATGGATTCGTCTGTTTGTCTATTCGTTTCTTTGTCAAGACGTCAACCGTCGCTCCGGCGGCTCGGAATTCTTCTTCTCGTTGCCGCTGCATGCGGCAGCCTGGTGCCGGTGACCCGGCGACAGGGGTTCAAGTCAAACTCCAGTCCCCAATCACGGCAAGGTCATCACCGTCGATACCGTGCCGGCGGCGGCTGTGGAGGAGAAGCTAGTAGGATCGTCTTCAGGCTCTGGTAGTGATTGTGCCGGCTCCTTTTTATTGAATCATGTGAATTTGTATGGATTTTGAGATTTATTCCTTCCTTGCTTCACGTGGAAAAAAATGTAGTTCGTTCCTTGTAGAAAATTCCAACTTAGATCAGGGTCAAAGTGGACAGAAAATGATGTTTTTTTTTTGGAATAGTGATGTTTTTGTATCTGCATATTATATTACGTAATACACTGAATCTTCGGGTCAACGGGTTTCTTATATTGCTTATGACATTCAACCCATTATCCATGTTATTTCTAGGGCTTAAAAGATGGTGATGGTGCTAATGCTTCATCAAAGAGCAAAAAATCTTATCAAGAATGACATGTACAAGGAGCCACCGGATGTATTGATAATGGCTGAGGTGTGCTTCCTTGTTGTGATTGCTTTTGTCCTACTCTAAGAAGTATGTGCATCATTTAAATAGCTACTAGCATGTATTAACAAAAACAATGTGAGGTTTGTACATGTCTCAAGAGAGGTTAGGTTCGGCAAATTCACACATTGAGAAAAATTGTTGAATAAGATTGATATTGATATCATTATTAGGGACTTTGCATCTAGAAAATTAAAAGAAAATTTTAAGAGTAAAATATAAGGGCCCCAGGTTCTCGTTTCGCCCCGGGCCCCCAAAATCTCAGGACCGGCCCTGCTAGCACAAAAGAGGCCGTGCGTTGCAACGGAAAAAAAATATCACACTTCCCTAACTCAATAACCATGACTGAAGACCCCAATAGATCCACATCCTTTATTTCAACACATGACGTCTCATCTGTGTTGCCACTTATCCCCCTTCCCACCCTCACCAACACTGGCCTCAGTGCTCACAAGATCACAACGCGTTTGAATGTTGTCAATCCTAAGGCGTCTCTCTTGGCATAAGATGAGAAATCTAATCATTTTTTCCTGTGAGGTTTTGATGAGGCGTGCATGCGTGGTTATAGATGGGTTTTTTCGTCTCCAATCCTGGTTTTGCTTAGGTGTTCATTTATAATCCGGGTCAGTACCGGTACGAAAGAAAGAAGGATCATGCGCTATTGATTAAGTTTGCATCCTAAATAGCATTTTTGAAATGGTTAACAGGTAAAATAACATCATATTAAAATTCTACACATCTTTCTAATCAAATTTCATATATGACATGTTAAATTTAGAGTTAGGGTTTAAAAGTTATGGATATTTTTTTAAGCATTTGATATGTAGGGTGGGTTGATTAACCCAAATGTCAGGGGGGTCTACGAAAGCAAAAAAAATACTTGAAACTGGCCTGCGGGTTGATTATCAGAACCATTATGCGGGTTTCTGCAAAAGCGAAATATCAAAGGGGTTTCTGCAATAACGGGCTAAGAATATCACCTCCCTTTATTAATAAATAAATAAGTATATAATTGGCTCGAATTAATGGACCCTCCAAAATTTAAAATCCCTACAGGGTGCTTTCCTGCACTTAAATTTCATAGGATTCCTATCAAGAGGCTAGACCTCTATGTAGAAGTGCATGCTCTAGCCAATACAACAAAAAGACCGATCTGATGGAAGAGGCTAGGCAATACATTTATACGTCAACACTCCCCCTCACGTGTGGCTCTCTCGGGCCTAAACGTGGACCGAAAGTGGGCTGCAATTTAATTGCGTCAGTCGGGTCTTGAACTCAAGACTTCTTGGCTCCGATACCATGTAAAAGTGCATGCTCTAGCCAATGCAACCAAAAGACCGATCTGATGGAAGAGACTAGGCAATACATTTATACGTCAACACTCTACGAGAAATTATGTCGAGTCTATGAAAACCTCTAGTCTTTAAATAGAATCCATGTGTTTTCCTTATGGTGCAACCAAACAACTTTTACTATAGATCACACTTGTTTTCGATCTCTAAGTGTCATGGCATCATATTTTTACAAAAAAAAATTCTATTGATTTTTTTTTATTCATGCGAACCAAAGAGTTTCTAATGAAGATATGCACGCGTCGCGCGCGCGCACACACACAATGTCATGCATAGTCGTCTACCCACATAATGTCTATTAAAATTTGGCATTTTGGATATTTGTTTCTTTGGATTGATGAGATTTGACTTTGTTGAGTATACTTCTATAGCTAAACGCTATATCAAGGCCTTCTACTATCTCTAGTTTTCACACATTGGCATTCCTCCAAGCCTCTTGTAAAGAAACTACAGAAAGTTGAACATAAACAAATTGGAATAACCTCGAAAAATTCAAAAAATTGCATGAACCGCCCACCTCGAAAGACGGGAACTAAGGTCGTTTAACACATTGTGGCCACGCGCATACACTTTGCAAAAGGCAGGTTGTTGTCGAACCTCTACGCATTGTCGAGCAACTGAGAAAGAAAACACAAAAGGTATGTGAATATAAAAAAAACATGAAAACCCAAAACCACACCAAAATCGACATCACTAACACCGACATAGAGAGAAACCTAAGGGCTTGAGACAACCATGTGTTGGACCAAGAAATGATGATCGACAAAGAAGTCACGACCTCCCCTAGCTCGATTATGGCGTACATACCAGGAGAAAGAGGGCATTGAAGACAATTATTATGCACGACATCATGTCTCCAACGAGAAGACACTGCAAAAATACACATATAGTACAAAGGGCTTAGTTTGCACACTAAGCATCAGTTGTAGGTTGTGAGGGGTACCCGGATGCTAGCAAATAGATTAGTGGTAGGTAGTGTTCTTCGCATGTGCTCACACACTATGGAAAGTCTATGGTTGACTATTCTTTACATTTGCATGCATGTATTCCACTAAAAAATGGTAACATTTTGTATTTAAACCATGATTGCATTCCTTTGTTTGCTCTTCTTTTGAAATAATGATTGGACATGGAGAATCGTATGTCACATGTGCATCTTTGTTATTGTTGGGTTTGGGGAGAACCCTAGACGATTGGTGTTATCCAGGACTTCCAAGTCGTGGCGTGTGCATCGAGCTCGCTTGAGAGGGTTTGAGCTCACCCAATAGCTGCCCCTAGTGAAGGGTGCTCGTACATTCATTGTCGAAGGCATTTGAAAATTCAGGTGAGACATTCGTTGCCATGTGAGCATTGCTTGGTCTCCACCTCTCCATTGGAGATTATCACTGCGAACTTCAGATTACATCTACGTTTCCATCACTTGTGGTCGTCTTTTTCCCTAACTCTTACTTGTTATACCGCTTGCTTGCTAGTTGTACCTTGTGTAGCTTTATAGCTCATTGTAATTCATCATACAGGTTGTATCACTATGTTGCATTTGTAGATAACTTACAGTTCCACACTTGCCTCTAAAATCAACTAAGATAAGCATAAAATAGGTGGTGATGACCCACAAGTATAGGGGGGGGTCAATCGTAGTCCTTTCGATAAGTAAGAGTGTCAAAGCCAACAAGGAGCAGAAGGAATTGACAAGTAGTTTTCAGCAAGGTTTCACTGCAAGTGTTGTAAAGATAGTTTTGACACATAGTTAGATAGCAAGAAAAATCGTAACACGGCAAATAGTAACAAAAGTAAATAGGTGCAACAAGTGGTCCAATCCTTATGTATGCTAAGGATAAGCTGGCGATGTTTCTTATAATAGCCGAAACACTCTCGAGGACACACGGAAATCTCGTCAAGTTACTTTCACCATGATTCATTAAGTTACCGTTCATTGCTTTGATAAGTGTTGTGTGGGTGGACCGGAGCTAAGGTACTATTCTTGCTTGAAAAAATACCTACTTATGATTATACCCTCCATGCAAGCATTCAGAAATACAAGAGAAGTAATTAAGATAAATCTAACCATAGCATTAAACAAAAGGGTCCAAAACAGCCCCTCACGGAACAATTCATAAACTGGGATTTAGTTTTCTATCACTCCCACAACCCATCATCTACAAACTAATTACACAATGTCTCTCCCTAGACCCAAAGATGGTGAAGTGTCATATAGTCGATGGTCACATAACACCAACAGAGGAAGAACAACACAACATATCATCAAAACATTGAACGGTAATCAACTTCACATGATTACTAGCAACAAGACTTCTCCCATGTCCTCAAGAACAAATGAAACTACTCATAACACATCATATGGATCATGACCAATAGGTAAAAATATATGATGAACAATCTGAACTCAACAATCTTTCTCCAATAAAACTCCTATGCATCAACTACAAGGTGTAATCAACACGCATAAGCACTCTTAGGTACCAATCTGAGGTTTGATACAAAGATTGAACACAAATAAAGAACTAGGGTTTGGAGATGAGATGATATTGGTGAAGATGTTGATGAAGATGATGATCCCCATGATGATTAGAGTGTTGGTGACGATGGAGGCTTCGATTTCCCCCTCCTGAAGGGAAGTTTCCCAGATAGAATCACTCCGCCGAAGAGCAAAAGTGCTCCGCCTCGCAGACGGCGGCGAAAAGTTTCGATGATTTTTTATGATTTTTTCTAGGGCATTTCTGAATTTATGGCCAAAGGGCGTCGGGAGAGGAGCCACCAGGGCCCCACACAGCTAGGGGCTTTAGGGGATGGCCACGCCACCAGGCCGTGTGGAGGCCTGGTGGGTCCCCTCTGGCCCCTCTTTACTCCATAATTCCTTATGTATTCTAAAGTAATTCCTCAAAAATCGCCGTTACATTTTGAGTTATGGAGAATTGCTTTTTTCTTTTGTTGCATTCTAGGTCCAAATTTCCAGATGTCCTGCAATCCCCCTCTCTTTTGTATTCCTTGCATTTTAAGAGAGAAAGGGCATTAAAATTGCATCATAATGTGAAATATATCATTGAAATAGGATATATTATAATAGAAAATAGTTTTGCGAAATGGACGTATCACTATATCAATAGTCGCATGTTCACCCCCTCCAGTTGACATTTAGGGCGTCTTTGATCCTTCAAGCCCCCCCCCCCCCCCCCAAACAAAAACTAAATACCTTTGATTTGGATCCGACTTCACTAGACGGATGTGATCCAGGCCGAACAGACTTTGGGCTTTAGGATCCATGAGGGGCCCATGTGTTGAGACGATGAGGGATGCCTATATATAGTGGAGGTGTGATACACGTATTCAGTTGATCGCTTCGGCATTTGTCGTTAGGGCTTTTCATGTGTTGCAACTAGCCACCTCCACTCGCCGCCGGCTGTATGATTGGACCTATTAGCGAAGGTAGATGGATCACAAATCATTACCACTAGACGCGCAGCCGATACACCTAGCGTAGCTCAACAGGAAGGCCCAAAGAATTTCATATAGGCGGGCCACTGGACCACCCAGGACGAAAATCTCATTTTCTGTCATAATTTTTTGTCATAGAAGTAGATGCACACTACATTCATGATCATATGTGTGTTTGTCACTATTATCGTCATGGAAGTGTCACTTTCATGACAATTTTTTTTTCATTCGGGGCAAAATGTAAAGGATGTGCCTTTTTTTATAGTGATTCCTTGTGTCACATATTTTTGCAAACTTGCATAAGGTTAGTTTAATAAAATATGAGCCACAAGTTGGCAATCCTAACAGAATCTTGCTACACTTTTAGAGTGTATGTGACGTGAGATCTTAAAGAATCTTGCCTAAAATGTGACTTGAACCACATACCCGTTTAAGTTGTCAAAGTTGTCTAATCTTGGATGTGGTAACCTTAGACAATCTTAAGTCACAAACAAAACATTCCAAAAAACGAAAGTTTAGTTCTTAATTAAAACTTTGACTTTTGAGGGGTCTACTAAAGTGCACACGCTTCAACACCCTCAAGTCGTTTTTTGAGGAATTCTTTATTTAACATTGTTTTAAATTTTGTTTCTCTATTTGACACTAGAATTTTTTCTTCATTATCTGACACCAAGTCTACATTTTGTTCTCATTGTGACACTTTCGGTCATTTTGACTACTAACAATGTTAAATGACACATGAAAAGACAATTTTACCCCTGGTGCGACTTGTGATTAGAATAATCAATTTTTCCATGGTTACATGTACCATCATCATCGACTCCAATTAACCAACTTTAATTAAAAAACATGGACACAATCCATATATCGGAATTAAATTCTAAAATTTGGATTTCAATTCAAAAATTAGGCAGCCCCCCTCCCTTGCCAAAATTTGATTTCCATGATATAGAGCTTGACTCCACATTTACAGTGCTAACAAGAGGGACATGCAACCGATGGAGAGGCTAACAACCCAGCTGGGCATCCAGCCGCGCCCGATGCAGCGCCATGGCCCAACCCATGTGCAGCCGTACCGTCCTCTACCGTAGCCGTGATGTCACCCTCCACCACAGCCACACATGGGGTCGAGCACGCCACATCTCTGCCGCATGACCCCTGCAGCTGAGTCGCCGCCCTTTGCCATAACGTCTTCAGAGCGCACCGAAGTGACATGGAGCGACCCGTACGCAACCACGCCATCGCCCTCCGTTGTAGTATCGTCTCCCTCCACCGCAACTGCACTCGCGGGTGCCCAATCCGCAGCCCGTCCTTGGCAGCCCTCCACAACGCCTTCGCCATCCATTACACACCGCCTCTCGCACAGTCGCCGCCGCCGCTAGGAGCTGGAGGATTGCACCGTCGCTGCTGCTTGGTAGGGTTCAGGGGAATCAGACTGGGAGAGAGACGAGTCATGTCGGGAGAGAGAGTGCCGGTTCAACCTTTTTTCGTGCGGTATAGACAAGGACAATTTTGTCCATCTAAAAAACACTGACAAGAATTAAACGGTAGAAGCTAATAGAAGTGACGAAAGTTTCACAAGGAGCATAAAATTTATACTTAATGTCAGATATAAGGAAGGAACAAATTTTCGGTGTCAAATCAAATTGAGAAACAAAATTTAAAACGGTGTTAAATAAAGAATTTTCTCGTGCTTTTTGTCGCACTACGACAGCGCACGAAAGCCCACAGGGCCACGGCGCCGCAGCCAATCGAGGATGTGGACCCCACCTGCAAGCGACAGAAAAGACAGCCCCACCACGTTTTCCAGACCGTCCTCCACCAAGCGCGAACCGACCACACCACACCCGTCCCGTCCCCTCAAACCAACGCACGAGCGAAAACGAAACCCTCTCCAGGATCCCGCGAAGCGAACTCCCCCCTCTCCCGCCGCGCCCCCAAAATCCGATCGGCGGCCACCCCGCCAGCGGCGCCCAATCCGAGCGGCCAGAGGTCGATTCGAGCGAACCCCGCGAGGAATCCGAGGGATTCGAGGCGGATTTCCTCCGGGGTAGGAAGGATGATGATGGGGTTCATGGGGAAGAGGAAGGAGCTGGAGCAGGTGGTCGACGGCCTCTGCGACTTCTCCCTCTCCGGCCCCGCCGCCAAGTGCCACCGGCTGGTGAGCGCCCTCGCCGTCCCCCGCATTCTCTCCCCGTTCTCGCGCGCCCTTGCTTGCTCGAGCTCCCGTCACGCGTCCCTGCCTGTGCGCAAGTGGTTGCGCTTCAAGTCGATGCTTCTGGTGCAGTTCATGCTCGGATCTGTCGTTTCAGATTGGGCAATTGTTTTTTCAGCTCTGCCGATTGGTTGAAGTAGCTGCTGGCTGCGTGTGCATGCTAGGTTTGCTACTGGCTGGGTGGAGTACATATGTTGTATCAGGTGGTGGTTTGGTCTTCGGTGCATGCTGGGTACTATCCCCCTGTATAAACTTTTAGTTTTAGCTAGTGAGTCATGTGTATTGCTAGATGGATACCAGTCTGTGTGGCACTTTGGCCGGTTGCCTCTATGTTGTGCTTCTACTGTGTTTTGAGAAGCATGTTGAATGCGTCGCTTAATTGGTTGTTACTTAGCTTGCATGTGCTTCATCTCTGTCATATCTTAAACAGGTCTGCGTAGGAGTTGCTTGAGGCCACTTGCATGTGGTTTTATGGAGTTTATGTATGATAAATCTAGTGGAGAAGCTGGTCTGTTTGATGAACAAACCTGCATGTAGTGCCATGCTACTGTATTTTACACAATACAAACCCAGAAAAATGAATGAATGTAATGGTTACATAACCTGAATTGAACTTCAGTTCATTTGCTACACTTATGTATCTTGCTATGCTAGTATGCCTACTGTCACGCCCATGGGCCGCGTCAGTGGCTATACATAAACCAGTTCCCTGCATTTGCTTGATCCATTACATATGATGGAGTTGCAGTCAATGCTGTGCTTAGTCTCCGCAGCACCTTCTGGTCACTGCTTTATAGTTAATTTAAGTCACCTTTCTTACTGCCCTCTCAAGACACTTATGCAATTAACAACATCTTTTTATGGCTCAACATATTTCACTGGGATATCTCATTTGATTATATGCAGTTATGGAAATACTTTGATAGCAAGTGTTATTTCTTTATCTGTGCATTTAGCAATGCCTGTCCTCTGTTGGTATGAGCTTCAGCATTGTAAACGTTTATTGAGATATTCTGCTTAATAAACATATTGTTTCCTTGCATTCAGTTTGATGACCAGTATTAACGGCAAGTAAATAAGTTGCTTTAGGAAGTGCATATGCATGTCACATTTTCCATTGCTTCTGTATAAATGAGCATTCTAAAACTACAGGATTTATCTGTTTCTGCAAGTATTTTATTCAGACATTTCTTGCAGCTGTTACATTTTGCTGAATAAATGTTACTTATTATTTGAAGGACCCTGGTCTCCCACCTATTTTGGAAGAAGAACCACCGTGTCCTTCCATCCCATTTCAACATGAGATGCCGGGAGAGGAAATCAACATTGGTGTTACCGTGCCCATTGTGGAAGATATGATAGAAGGTGCCATGCCATCTCATATATCTAGCGAGGACAAGGCACTTGTTATATACAAGCCAGTAAACAAGCCTACCCTCTTTGGTCTCAGTATCGCAAACCCTTCAATCATAGTCAGTTCAGACTTGATACGTGGATTAAAGAGTAAGTCGATTATGACCAAACTTCTATTATATTTGTATTTGCCTTCTTATACATGGTCACTATTTATATAATACTGCAGTACTCACATTGTGCATTTCTAATATGTCTTGGGTATCAAATGTCATGTATAACCCCAGTTATTGTATTAATATTCTGTAAGCATGGCTGCAGTGTTACATTCATGCCTTAATAAATAAGTTAGTGAGGATTTGAGGCTTGGATTTAGATAGAAATCGGAGAAGGTAGAAGAACAGACAAGAGGTGAGGCATGTAGAAGATGAGGCCCTTGCGTGTTTCTGTTCTGTTCGATCTCTCTGGCTCTCTGATTTCGCTGCACAGGGGCCAACTCACCACAAAGTCCTCCAAGGCCCCGCGTCTGTCCCTTTACTGTCTCACACACAGCACATAACAGTTAGAAACTGTGGCATAATACTTCCAGTGGTGCTATATGCAAGTATGCACAGAACTGTGAAGGTCCAACTGTTTAGTTGTGCCATATAGCTAGTGCATGTGAACATAACTGGATTCCTAAATCGAACATGGTTAAAGGGGGAGGTTCCCTCCTTAACTCTACATTGTTAGGTAGAAATGAGGCACCCTGCAGAGGCTGTGCCTCGAACGCCGGTGGGCGAGGCTCACGGGCACGTGCTCTAGCCAACCGATAACTGCTTGGTCCTCATAACTCTGGATTCCTGTACACATGTTTTCCCCTCATTTTTTTTTTGATCCACTGTTTTCCCCCCCATTCAGTTCCATCATATATGCATCGCCTATTATTGGGAGATAAGATGACCAATTCTAAACAAAACACATTCTGCATTTGGGTAGATTTGTGTCCTGTCGCACAGCATGATTTGCTTTATACGGCTTTTCTTTTCTTAGTATTCTTGTTGCTAACTTCTTTGTCCCCTGTTGTGAAAGATTTTATCCATATTGTGTAGTGTAAGCCATACATGCTTGTCAACAATTATCTTGCTCGTTCCTTATTTTGTTTGGTCTGTTGTCTGTACTTTGAGCATGTTTTGGTTGGGTCCCGTTTTGGACAACCTTCTGTTTGCGAACCACGTAATATTTGTCTAGTTGCCTGTTGATGACATATAACCCCATCATTTTCTTTCTCCTCTCTCAGATCAACCTTTCAATCAGGGGAACTGTCATGGGCTGGAGGACAATTCTCCTGAGCGCAGCAATTGCTTGGCCTTAGTTCCTTGGGCGCCACAGCGGATTGCCATGACATCTGATTGGTCGGCTTCCCCACCAGAAAGCACACAAAATGTTGAAGAGCCAATGGACGCTGATGAGACAGAAGTTATTTCTATGGACTTTGAGGAAGCGCCTCAAGCAACTCCGAGGGGAATTGACGTGGAGAACCTTCACCAGTGGCACCAGCATTGCATGAACCCACCATCTCTGCCGAACCCGTCAGCGCCAGTCATGTGGTCGTGGTGACAAATCTGGAGATGTCGCCCCCCTTAACTGCAGGTTACTTACACACGAAGGATGAAGAAATTCCTGTAGCTGGCCTCCACTGGAAGTGTATGTCTACTTTTGATGGATTGAGAAATGATTGCTATGTGCATAATAGCCCCGCTTTAGCATAGTGCTGATCTTCATCAGTAACGTCAATAGACTTCTGTCTTAGAAACATCCCTTTTACAGCTACATGACAACATCGTTGGACTTTTGTGTTAGAAACAGCCCTGTTACCGGCTTACTGTTGGCACGCCCAATTAATTTGATCTGGTATTGTTGGTGCAACATGTTAGTGCCCTTTGCAGCTATTGTTGCAAAACTTCGCTTGCATTGTGGTTTTGAGACCATGGAGTATGACTATGTCTTGATGATGTTAGACAAGTTAATCTATATGGGACAAAGTAGTGATCTAAAACGTTTTATATTTATTTACAGAGGTAGTACATTTCATCAAGCTTGTATTGAAATGAACGCGTAAATATGAGCAACATGGTTAAATTGACGTCAGCTGACATCTTGATTGCGGAGGTGCTTCTGCACAATCTGATTCCATGGCTATCAGATGAGCTGTCACACGGAGCACCAGCGCAAGCCCTTCTCTGCACGCTTCTAGCTCTGCCTGGAATTGCAACTTACGGCAAGCAGGGAGCATGATTGCACAAGTGTCATTCTTGTACTAACGGCTGTGCCATCAGTCTCCACGTATGAACCATCGACATCCAACTTCGCCCACCCTGCATCAGAGGTTTTCTGGACGACAGCTAATACACGTAGGGTATGTTTGATAGCCTGCATCGTTTCTTTGCCCCCTTGCATATGTGTCTCATCTGGGATAGGCTGAGCGGATGTACGCTGAAAATTATGTTGTGCACATGGTTTTGTTGCTTGCATACTGTCTGTCTTCATGATAGCACCGATCCCAGCCCCGCGTTTGGTTGCCTGCTTATGGTTGTGCTCATACACTGCACGATGTTTGGTTGCATACACGGTCAGATCAGCTTACTTTGTACCCTATATGGTGAGCTTACCATCACCTTACATACGATCACGCCAATAAAACAACACTACAATCACGACGAACTGGATGATGATGATGATGAAGTTTTCATCCCACACAACCAAAACTGACTAGGAGGCTTGCCTACTTCAAAATTGTTCTTCTGCTTGAGCACAAACTTGGAGTAAGCATCCTCCGGCCTACTCTTAAACCCTTCGAAGGAGTTGTCTGTGTAACGGGACACTTGTTCTTGGCATGTTTGCCATGAACTGTAAACCTCTGAAACCCTCCCTCTGTACACCACATACCACTTCGCCTAGCATATGACAGAAGAGCAACAATTCAAGCAGCAAGCAAAGAACACACTACACATGGAACAGAAGAAACTTAGGCATGCATGATCATATACCCAAAAGGCAGAGCAAATTCATCCTATCTTCTATGGTGTCATCCTACCACCACATCCAAAAAAGGGTGTAATCCTACCACTGTAAGTTCGCCATCAGCGTGAGGGGTTAGTATATACCACCTCATCAAAATATACAACAACAATTTTCAAGCCAGGGCTATCACAAAATGTACATAGTCATCATCATCATCGTCGATCATCATGCACGTCGTCGTCACCACCACCACCACCAGAAGCGGCACTAGTAGTAGTGCTTGCCTAGTCAGGTCCTAAGCCAGGGCACCCTATGGGCGTCTGCCATGGCAACGAACCCAACACCATGTGCCTTGTTGTCCAACAGGTGGCTAATGGCAGCCATCAGAGCCTCCAGACGAAGCCACCTTGCTCCAGGATGACGCTGTACAGGTCAAGGTAATGTAGACCGGCTTTCTCTCGCAAATGGCGGTTGCTACCTCCTTGACGACATCAGTCATGCTACTGAAGACGCTCAGCTCCTCCTTCATCTAGCAGCCCCTCTTTCTCTTCCTATCAAACACATGAACGTGATCACCACCCTTATCAGGACCATCAACGGCTACGATCTCTAAGTCTTGGGTGTCTCGATAGTCAGGCATAGACGAACCAAGCGACTCACTGGAGCCCATGGCATGCTTTCCGGTTGCCAGCCCAAAGTAGAAGATCTGCTCCATCTGCGAGTAGTTCTAGATGGGTGTGTTGAGGAACCCTGCGTCCTTGGGGTGGTCCTAAGAAAGAAACACATCGTGGTAAGGTGTAATTGGCATGTTAGACAGGTTTAAACAAGTGGTATGTGAGCTAATTGTGGTGTGACCTTGGTAGTGCTCTACCTCGAATAGGATCGTGTAGGTGTCCTGATCCCATTACGCGCCGCTAAGGTCTCTAAGCTTGGACACTTGGATCCATCTGGCTCTCCACTTTCTAAGGTGGTAGTAGACCTGGGTCGAGGTGACGTCTTGGCCACAGAACTCGAACACCTACTTGGCAACAGAGTTCAAGTGCACCTCTTTGAAGCCCTTGTCAGTCCTCACCCCACTAGTTATGATCTCACACATCTTGTTAAGCACGAAGGTGGACATGAACGAATGCCATTTCATCGAGTTCCCCCTCCCAGCCATCTTTGCCTTCCCAACCTTGATGGTTGCCTTATGTGCAGCAGCAACAACAATATTAGGCAGAACCATCACATATGTTGTAGGCACAAATGGTGGAGGCCTAGCAGACCCCTCGAAGACATATGAATCCGGAGGCATCTGCTCCTCAATCATAGGTTGGGAGTCCTCAACATAGGAGGGCGGGAATTGTCTCTCGGACAAGACATTGGCTTGGCTATACTCTTGCGTGCTCATGTCCTACAAGCGCTAGCGTCAGGACTAGTGGAACACACTACACATGGACAGTAAGAAAGACCACTACACATGGACAATAAGCATAGCACACATGGATCATGAAGTCCAACAAATCACACTATGACTGATCTTCAAGCTCATAGCATACCATGGAGTTCAACACACTACCACACCTACATACTTGCAAACTAGCATACTACACATGCTCCGGTTCCCAGGCTAGTACCATATCTACCATAGCATCATCCTTGCCGACATGCAAACAACATGAACATCATGAAAGCCTACAAGCAACACCTAGCATGCTACCTATCCATCACCACTAGCTACCACAACATCACATTCTCACAGATCGACAGTTTAGAATGCTACGACATGCTCACATATCTGCTCCTACTACATGCTCCTAGATCTAAGCTAGAATGGGTAGGGAGGACGAACGAATCGAATTTACATCCATCGGTGAAGCCGGGTGGAGGCGCAAAACTGGTCGGAGAAGAGGAAGAAGATGAATCATCGCCGCCATCGACCGTCGGCCGAAGAAGATGCGTCGCTTACCTGCTTGTCGGGACGATCTGCGCGGGACGGAGAGTTCGAGGGGGGGGGGGGACGGTGGCAAGAGTTTGGGCGGTGAGCCGAGGGTGGCTATATAGGGCGAGCGATTCGGCTGGAGGTGACCCCATATTCCTCTCATCGCGTTCCCCTCCCATGCATCTCCCAAGCCTGGCTGAGGGTAAACGTCTGATTCGGCTGTTCCCAGCGGGCCTGGCTGGGGGGTGCTTTAAATTTTGTGCTATGCAGGCCAAACAGTGAATACAGGCTACCAAATGGATCATTTTTGCACCACGCGGGTCTGGTTGGACCTAATGCAAGCTACCAAACACGCTCGTAGTACGCCATAAGTCGTCCCTCTCACTACTCCCCTATCTCTCTTCTCCGATCTCTCTTCCTCTAGTTCATGCAGATCCTTATGCGGGTGAACTCCTTGATGCGTGCGTGGTAGAGGAGATTATCCGACCCCCGGGGGTCCTTCCGGCACACCTTGCGTCGGTACCCCTGCTTGTTCAGCATGTGCGCCGCCCGCACCGTCTCCTCCATTGCAGCCACCCATAGTTAAGGGGGGGGGGAGGATGTTCAGCATGTGCGCAGCCCGCACCGTCTCCTCCTGTGACGCCCCCGACTCGACCGTGCACTAATCATACACGCAAATGCGCACGATCAAGCCCAGAGACTCACGGGAAGATATCACAACACAACTCTAGACACAAAATAAAATAATACAAGCTTTATATTACAAGCCAGGGGCCTCGAGGGCTCGAATACATAAGCTCGAATACACAAGAGTCAACGGAAGCATCAGTATCTGAGTACAGACATAATTAGACAAAGGTTGCCTTAAGAAGGCTGAGCAAAACAACGACAACTAGATCGAAGAGGCGCATGCCTCCTGCCTGGGAGCCTCCGAACTACTCCTGGTCGGCGGTCTCTACGTAGTAGTAGGCTCCGTCGGGGTAGTAGTAGTCGTCGACGGGAACAGCTGGCTCCGGGACTCCGTCATCTGATCGCAGCAATCGGGTATGGGGAAAAAAAGGTAGCAAAGCAACCGTGAGTACTCATCCAAAGTACTCGCAAGACTTACATCAGAACTATGCTAGATATGCATCGGTATCAAAAGAGGGGGCTGTATCTATGGACTGGACTGCAGAAATGCCAGAATAGAGGGGAAGCTTAGCCTATCGAAGACTAGCATCTTGCAGCGTCTTGCAGCATTAGAAGAGTCAGATTAGTAGTATAATAAAGCAATAAGTAGGTAATAGCAATGCCCAGAGATCCTTCCTCGACTCCCTGCGAGAAAGCGATCCCGGAGCTAACAATTATTAAAGTAACACAGGTATCCAGTTCTAGTTGTAGTAGATCGGGATACTCTCTGAGCGTCCGTTACCGTGGACATGGCTATTCGAATAGATAACTTCCCTGCAGGGGTGCACCAACTTACCCAACACGCTCGATTAACTCCGGCCGGACACACTTTTCCAGGTCATGCCCGGCCTCGGCTGATCGACACGCCGTAGTCCTACCTAGGCTCAACAGAGAGGTCAGCACGCCGGTCTAAATCCTAAGTGCTCAGGGGTCTTGGGCCCATCGCCCTTTGCACTCCTGCACGTTGCGCGACTGGCCGGGGACCAGACCCACCCCCTTATACAAGCGCAAGCGGTTACCGTCCACCCCAACAATCAGCCCACATCTCTGAACTGTGACATCTGGAGAGCTTTCGGGAGAATCGTACGACGCCGAGTGCCCACTTTTATTCCCGCGTGGTGGTCAGTGCGAAAAGGCCAGAGGCCTACTCAGATCATATATCCAAACCCAATTAGTGTGTTGGGAGCGCGCGGTGACAATCAGTGCTCCTGTCGCCCCGTCTCGCGGACTTATGGCAAGGGCCCGGCCCATCCCTCTCTAGGGCGGTCTGCCTGCCCGGCCGTGCCGTGTAATTATCTCACGGGTACCCTCCAGGTCAATCCGACTTCACAAGAGACTGTCGGGAACTCAGGTCCACCTCTACCGGGGTGGTACCGCCTGTCCCTTCAGTCCTGCAGTAACAGTAAACGGGGAACCGTGTAAGGTAACAGTGTGTCCGTAACATCAAGGGGGAAATTCGAGGAATCACCCTCGATGGATTCCCACTCTATGTAACCGTCAAGGTGAACTTGGAGGAATCACCCTCGATGGGTTCACACTTGAGGGGCTGCATGACAGAGGCATCATCAGAGGTGGTGAAAGAGGAATCACCCTCGGTAACCCACAACCGACTAGCTACGCTACAGAGATATCATCAGGAGTGAGGTAGGAGATATCACCCTCGGCACTCGATAGTAGCTCTGTAGAGTCGTACAACTGTAACATCCCCAGATCCTAACCCTGTCATTAAGCTAATTAGATTGCCATGTCATCATGATCATCTTAATTAAATTGCATTTAGAAAATAATCCAACCTCAAATTCAAAATTCAAATTGCAAGTAAAAATAAAAGTTGTTCAAATTTGAAAACTAAAATGTTCATAATATTGCAAATATTCCCAAGGCACTTATAAAAATAAAATCAACATTAAATGAATTACCTAGATAACTTTAACATCATAAAACAGTACCAAAACAGCCATTTAAATTGCCAATTCATTTAATAAAAAATCAAAATAAATCATTTGTTCACCAAGCCTTTTTATGACGGTGCTAAATATTGCAACATATTTATGTGGCATAACTCCCTATTTTACAAAAGTTAATTTGGGGCCACACATTTTGCAAGACAGAAAAGAAAAGGAGAAAGCAGAAAAAGAAAAGAGAAAAGGAAAAATGCCGCCGTAACTGGGCCTGAGTCAAACCGCGGCCCAGCCCACCAGCGCCCCTGTCGTCTTCCTCCTCCTACTGGCATCGAAGCCGACCACGCGCGCGCGCCCGTGTTCGTCCCCGCCGAGCCGCCTCGCCACCCGCGTCGCTACAGTCGCCGCGGGGAGATAAGCTATCCACCGCGGCTCCTCGGGGAAGGCCCCAGATCTTTTCCCCCTCGCTCTCCCCTCTCCCCGTGCCATCACCGAACTCCGCCGTCGCTGCCGCTCGCCGTTGCCGTGGCCACCGGCCACCACTCGCTATTCCAAGTGGTCCGGAAGGACCGCCGCAGCCTCCTCTTCCTCTCCGTCAACTCACGCGAGCCGGAGCGACCCCAACCCGACGCCATCTTTGTTCCCCTCGCCGGATGCCGCCACGGGCTCGCCGTCGATTTGCTCCATCCCGAGCCTCTCCGGCCTCCCCGAGCACGGCATCAACCTCAGTGAGCACCCGCGCGTCGATTCCCCCTCCCCTTGCTCGCTTTGGTCAGCCCCAGCGCCGTTTGCCGCATGGCCATACTCCGGCCGCCGCCTGCCGTCGTCGTAGCGGTCGACTCCGGCCTTCCCTGCTCAAGCCAGTACCACGGATCGACGCGCGACGCCGCGCGCGTTTGATCCCGCCCTTCCGCGCGTCGAATGGACGTCGGAGGCGCGATTTCCGAGCCTTGCCCGTGCGCGCCGCCGCGGAAAATGGTCGCCGGCGACGTTCCGGCGACGTCGCCGACGTGGCACCGGCCGGGCCCCACCCCTGGGCCACTGACGTGTGGGCCCAGTGGGTCCATTGACCGGGTTGACCTGGTCAACCTGCTGACTAGGTTGACCCGTGTCACTGACATGCGGGTCCCACCCGCTTAATTAGATTAATTAGGTTATTAAATTAATTTAATTACTAATCTATCACTGACAGGTGGGTCCCGTTAGTTAATTAGGTTAGTTAGTTAAATTAACCCCTGATTAATTAGCTGAGTCACTGACGAGTGGGACCCACTGGTCAGGTTTGACTCTGGTTAGCCGTAGTTGACTGCTGACGCCATCCTTATGTCATGCCGACGTCACCCTTCACTGTTCTGGATAATTCGAGATTTAATTAATTAAAATAATTCCAGAAATTCAGTAAAACTTTGAAAAATCATATAAAATAAACCGTAACTCGGATGAAAACAATTTATATATGAAAAATGATCAGAAAAATATGAAGAATCCGAATATCCTATCCGCATACCTGCCACACCCCTCTAACATACTGAACATGGAACTTTCCCCTCCAATTCTTCTGTCCGATAATTGCCCGGAGCTGGTAAAACACCTCCAGATGTTTCCCGCTCCGACTAACTTGCGTAGTACTGCCTTAGGACACCCCTCGAATAGCGTGCTACCATGCCATGCATCCGCGGTTGCTTTTGTTGCTTGTATTTATTGTTTCTTCCCCCCTCTTCTCTCCGGTAGACCCCGAGACCGACGTTGCTGCCGAGAACGACTACGTCACCGACGACCCTTCCTCCTTTTCAGCAGAGCTTCCAGGCAAGCAAAACCCCCTTGATCATTCCTATATCGCCTATTCCTTCTCCCTCATGCTTGCATTAGATTTTGCTACTGTAATTGATTGCTCCTATTCTAATGCATAGCCTGCTTTTTGTAACCTACTGTTGCTACTTTACCTGTCATCCTAAACTGCTTAGTATAGGTTGGTTAGTGTCCCATCAGTGACCCCTCACCCTTGTCCCTGTTGCCCCGCTTTGTTACCGGTGCCTCGATCCGTGTGATCGACGAGCAGGGACCGACACATCACCACACACCCCCTTAGTTGTACGACTCTGCAGGGCTACTATCGAGTGCCGAGGGTGATACCTCGTACCGCACTCTCGATGATATCTCTGTAGTATAGCTCATCGGTGATGATTGCCGAGGGTGATTCCTCGCTCTCCCCTTCCCGATGATGATTCTGTCGAGCAACCCCTCAAGTGGGAACCACCAAGGGTGATTCCTCCTGGTTCTCCTTGACGGATTACATCGAGTAGGAATCCATCGAGGGTGATTCCTCGGATTCCCCTTTGATGTGATGAACACACGGATACCCTAATTTTACTACAGTCCCCGGGTAAAGTCGGGTCGACCCCGAGGGGTACCCGCGAGAGATGTGAAGTCGGGTTGACCGTGAGGGTACCCGCGAGATAATTACGAGGCGCGGCCGGGCAGGCAGAGACCGCCCTAGAGAGGGATGGGCCTGGCCCTTGTTGCACTTCCTCGAGACGGGACGACAGGAGTACTGATCGTCACCGAGAGCTCCTAATAATTCGCTAACGGATTTGGGTATTTGATCTGAGTGGGTCGTTGGCCCTATACGCACTACCACCACGTGGGATAATGGTTATGGGACCCTCAGCGCCGTATGTATCAGCCGAAAGCTCTGTCAGACGTCCAGTTCAGCATTGCGGCACGGCAGGATCGGCGCCATCCAGGACAGAGGTGGTGCCTGGATCTAACCATGTGCACAACGACCCGGAGTGCAAAGGGAGATGGGCCCAAGACCCCTAAGCGCTTAGGATGTAGACCGGCGGGGACCTCTCTGCTGAGCTCTAGGTAGGGCTACGGTGTGTCGATCAGCCGAGGCCGGGCATGACCCAGGAAAGTGTGTCCGGCCAGAGTTAATCGAGCGTGTTGGGTAACAGTAGTTCACCCCTGTAGAGAAGTTATCTATTCGAATAGCCGTGTCCACAGTAACAGGACGCTCAGTGTTGTATCCCGATCTATTACTACTTGAACTGGATACATGTTAATTAATTATAAGCTCCGGGATCACTTCCTCACCGGGAGTCGAGGAAGGATCTCTGGGCTTTGCTCCAACATGCTTGTTACTTTATGTTATGGTGCTAATCTGCACTCTTCTAATGCTGCAAGACGCTGAAGATGCTAGTCTTCGATAGGCTAGGCTTTCCCCCTCTATTCTAGCATTTCTGCAGTTTAGTCCAAAGATATAGCCCCATTCCCTTGATACCGATGCATATTTAGCATAGTTCTGATGTCAGTCTTGCGAGTACTTTGGATGAGTACTCACGGTTGCTTTGCTACTTCTTTTCCTATACCCAATTGCTGTGACCAGATGATGGATCCCAGAAGTCAGCTGCTACCGCCGATGACTGCTACTACACTTCCGGTGGAGCCTACTACTACGTGGAGACCGACGACCAGGAGTAGATTCGGAGGTTCCCAGGCAGGAGGCCTTGCCTCTTGTTGGGGAACGTTGCATGGAAAACAAAAATATTCTACGCACACGCAAGATCTATCCATGGAGATGCATAGCTACGAGAGGGGGATTGTGTCTACGTACCCTCGTAGACCGTAAGAGGAAGCGTTAGAGCAACGCGGTTGATGTCATCGAACAACTTCACGATCCAACCGACCGAGCACCGAACGTACGGCACCTCCGCGTTCAGCACATGTTCAGCTCGATGACGTCCTCGACTTCTTGATCCAGCAAGACGGCGAGGTAGTGGATGAGTTCCGGCAGCACGACGGCGTGGTAACGGTGATGGTGATGCTATCTCCGCAGGGCTTCGCCCAAGTACTGCGAAAATATGACCGAGGGACGGAACTGTGGAGGGGGGCGCCACACACGGCTAAGACAATGTTGTGGCTTGTTTGGGGCGCCCCCTCTCCTCTATTTATATATGTGTAGGGGCTTGGAGTAGAAGGAATAGTGCCACGTGAACAGTACCATGTGAATAGTACCATGTGAATAGTACACACGTGGACTTGGACTCCAAAGTCCAATCCTATTCCTACTAGGACTCTCCCTTTTTCCTTCCCTAGCTGCGTGGGCTTTTGAGGACTTGGTGCGCCTGGACCAATAAGGCCAGGGCGCCTCCCCTTAGCCCATGCCAGCCATTGGGACGTGGTGGACCCACTTGTGGACTTCCGGACCCCTCCGGAATCCTCCGGAACCTTCTGGAAGCTTCCCGGTACAATACCGAAAAAACTGCACCTTTTTCTGGAACCCAAAATATGACTTCCCATATATAAATCTTTACCTCTCGACCATTCTGAGACTCCTCGTGACGTCCGGTATCTCATTCGGGACTCCGAACAACATTCGGTTACCAAATCACATAACTCATATAACATTATATCGTCAACGAACGTTAAGCGTGCGGACCCTACGGGTTCGGGAATGATGTAGACATGACCGAGATGCCTCTCCAGTCAATAACCAATAGCGGAACCTGGATGCTCATATTGGTTCCTACATATTCCACGAAGATCTTATCGGTCGAACCGCAATGACAACATACATAATTCCCTTTGTCCGTCGGTATGTTACTTGCCCGAGATTCGATCGTCGGTATCTCCATACCTAGTTCAATCTCGTTACCGGCAAGTCTCTTTACTCGTTCCGTAATACATCATCCCATAACTAACTCCTTAGTCACTTTGCTTGCAAGCTTCTTATGATGTGCATTACCGAGAGGGCCCAGAGATACCTCTCCGAAACACGGAGTGACAAATCCCAATCTCGATCCATGCCAACTCAACAGACACCTTCGGAGATACCTGTAGAGCATCTTTATGATCACCCAGTTACGTTGTGACGTTTGATAGCACACAAGGTATTCCTCCGATATCCGGGAGTTGCATGATCTCATGGTCGGAGGAACATGTATTTGACATTCAAGAAAGCAGTAGCAATAAACAGAACGATCATATGCTAAGCTAACAGATGGGTCTTGTCCATCACATCATTCTCCTAATGATGTGATCCCGTTATCAAATGACAACTCATGTCTATGGTTAGGAAACCTTAACCATCTTTGATCAACGAGCTAGTCTAGTAGAGGCTCACTAGGGACACGGTATTTGTTTATGTATTCACACATGTATTTAAGTTTCCGGTCAATACAATTCTAGCATGAATAATAAACCTTTATCATGAACAAGGAAATATAAAATAATAACAACTTTATTATTGCCTCTAGGGCATATTTCCATCACCTCTTTCGATCAGAGTCGTTATTTGTTTTCGCCTTCTTAAGGCATCTTTGTTTAACTTTGTGTCTGTACTCAGATACTTTTGCTTCCGCTGATGCTTGTGTAACTCAATCTTATGTATTCGAGCCCTTGAGGCCCCTGGCTTGTAATATAAAGCTTGCATGCCTTTTATTTGTGTCTAGAGTTGTGTTGTGATATCTTCCCGTGAGTCTCTAATCTCGATCGTGTGCATTTGCGTGTATGGTTAGTGCACGGTCGAGCCGGGGGCGTGACAAGCTGGTATCAGAGCCGACTGCCTGTAGGTAGCCCCCTTTCCAACTCCTTGGCCGAAGTTGAGTCTAGACTTTGAAAACTGTTTTACTAACATGGCTGTGTGGCTTACGGGCCCACGTCGCCAATGGGTGGTATTAGGATCTTTTATTCCGCACCTTTACTCTGGGATTCTACTCTCTTTTCTATTCGGGTTAAAATTTTACTAACATTGACTCTAGGTTCACGTGATCGTATCCACCTGGAGAGCTGGATTGTCTACAATTGTTCCTTTCCATTGGTCTGTTTAATCTGATCATCACCTTTTCTTTTCCATTGGTCTGTTTAATCTGATCATCACATTATCTTTTCCATTGGTCTGTTTAACCTTTCTTATAATCTAGATTTTATCCGAGCGGTGATAATTTCCTGCTTAAGCTAACACCCCCAAATGATTGTCCTCTGACTTGCCTTGCTATCATGACCGTGCAAGATGTCACCACCCTTCCTACTTGTAACCATCACTAACCACAGTTCCACAGGATCGAAATCTGGCTCTCCTGTATATCCTTGATCCCAAAGATTCCCCTTACTCCACCTCTTAAATCTCGGGACGAGATTTCTTGTAGTGGGGGAGATTTGTAACATCCCCAGATCCTAACCCTGTCATTAAGCTAATTAGATTGCCATGTCATCATGATCATCTTAATTAAATTGCATTTAGAAAATAATCCAACCTCAAATTCAAAATTCAAATTGCAAGTAAAAATAAAAGTTGTTCAAATTTGAAAACTAAAATGTTCATAATATTGCAAATATTCCCAAGGCACTTATAAAAATAAAATCAACATTAAATGAATTACCTAGATAACTCTAACATCATGAAACAGTACCAAAACAGCCATTTAAATTGCCAATTCATTTAATAAAAATTCAAAAGAAATCATGTGTTCACCAAGCCTTTTTCTGACGGTGCTAAATATTGCAACATATTTATGTGGCATAACTCCCTATTTTACAAAAGTTAATTTGGGGCCACACATTTTGCAAGACAGAAAAGAAAAGGAGAAAGCAGAAAAAGAAAAGAGAAAAGGAAAAATGCCGCTGTAACTGGGCCTGAGTCAAACCGCGGCCCAGCCCACCAGCGCCCCTGTCGTCTTCCTCCTCCTACTGTCATCGAAGCCGACCGCGCGCGCGCGCCCGTGTTCGTCCCCGCCGAGCCGCCTCGCCACCCGCGTCGCTACAGTCGCCGCGGGGAGATAAGCTATCCACCGCGGCTCCTCGGGGAAGGCCCCAGATCTTTTCCCCCTCGCTCTCCCCTCTCCCCGCGCCATCACCGAACTCCGCCGTCGCTGCCGCTCGCCGTTGCCATGGCCACCGGCCACCACTCGCCATTCCAAGTGGTCCGGAAGGACCGCCGCGGCCTCCTCTTCCTCTCCGTCAACTCACGCGAGCCGGAGCGACCCCAACCCGACGCCATATTCGTTCCCCTCGCCGGATGCCGCCATGGGCTCACCGTAGATCTGCTCCACCCCGAGCCTCTTCGGCCTCCCCGAGCACGGCATCAACCTCAGTGAGCACCCGCGCGTCGATTCCCCCTCCCCTTGCTCGCTTTGGTCAGCCCCAGCGCCGTTTGCCGCATGGCCGTACTCCGGCCGCCGCCTGCCGTCGTCGTAGCGGTCGACTCTGGCCTCCCCCGCTCGAGCCAGTACCACGGATCGACGCGCGACGCCGCGCGCGTTCGATCCCGCCCTTCCGCGCGTCGAATGGACGTCGGAGGCGCGATTTCCGAGCCTCGTCCGTGCGCGCCGCCGCGGAAAATGGTCGCCGGCGACGTTCCGGCGACGTCACCGACGTGGCACCGGCCGGGCCCCACCCCTGGGCCACTGACATGTGGGCCCAGTGGGTCCGTTGACCGGGTTGACCTGGTCAACCTGCTGACTGGGTTGACCCGTGTCACTGACATGCGGGTACCACCCGCTTAATTAGATTAATTAGGTTATTAAATTAATTTAATTACTAATCTGTCACTGACAGGTGGGTCCCATTAGTTAATTATGTTAGTTAGTTAAATTAACCCCTGATTAATTAGCTGAGTCAGTGACTAGTGGGACCCACTGGTCAGGTTTGACTCTGGTCAGCCGTAGGTGACTGCTGACGCCATCCTTACGTCATGCTGACATCACCCTTCACTGTTCTGGATAATTCGGGATTTAATTAATTAAAATAATTCCAGAAATTCAGTAAAACTTTGAAAAATCATATAAAATAAACCGTAACTCGGATGAAAATAATTTATATATGAAAAATGATCAGAAAAATATGAAGAATCCGAATATCCTATTCGCATACCTGCCACACCCCTCTAACATACTGAACATGGAACTTTCCCCTCCAATTCTTCTGTCCGATAATTGCCCGGAGCTGGTAAAACACCTCCAGATGTTTCCCGCTCCGACTAACTTGCGTAGTACTGCATTAGGACACCCCTCGAATAGCGTGCTACCATGCCATGCATCCGCGGTTGCTTTTGTTGCTTGTATTTATTGTTTCTTCCCCCCTCTTCTCTCCGGTAGACCCCGAGACCGACGTTGCTGCCGAGAACGACTACGTCACCGACGACCCTTCCTCCTTTTCAGCAGAGCTTCCAGGCAAGCAAAACCCCCTTGATCATTCCTATATCGCCTATTCCTTCTCCCTCATGCTTGCATTAGATTTTGCTACTGTAATTGATTGCTCCTATTCTAATGCATAGCCTGCTTTTTGTAACCTACTGTTGCTACTTTACCTGTCATCCTAAACTGCTTAGTATAGGTTGGTTAGTGTCCCATCAATGACCCCTCACCCTTGTCCCTGTTGCCCCGCTTTGTTACCGGTGCCTCGATCCGTGTGATCGACGAGCAGAGACCGACACATCACCACACACCCCCTTAGTTGTACGACTCTGCAGGGCTACTATCGAGTGCCGAGGGTGATACCTCGTACCGCACTCTCGATGATATCTCTGTAGTATAGCTCATCGGTGATGATTGCCGAGGGTGATTCCTCGCTCTCCCCTTCCCGATGATGATTCTGTCGAGCAACCCCTCAAGTGGGAACCACCAAGGGTGATTCCTCCTGGTTCTCCTTGACGGATTACATCGAGTAGGAATCCATCGAGGGTGATTCCTCGGATTCCCCTTTGATGTGATGAACACACAGATACCCTACTTTTACTACAGTCCCCGGGTAAAGTCGGGTCGACCCCGAGGGGTACCCGCGAGAGATGTGAAGTCGGGTTGACCATGAGGGTACCCGCGAGATAATTACGAGGCGCGGCCGGGCAGGCAGAGACCGCCCTAGAGAGGGACGGGCCTGGCCCTTGTTGCACTTCCTCGAGACGGGACGACAGGAGTACTGATCGTCACCGAGAGCTCCTAATAATTCGCTAACGGATTTGGGTATTTGATCTGAGTGGGTCGTTGGCCCTATAGGCACTACCACCACGTGGGATAATGGTTATGGGACCCTCGGCGTCGTATGTATCAGCCGAAAGCTCTGTCAGACGTCCAGTTCAGCATTGCGGCACGGCAGGATCGGCGCCATCCAGGACAGAGGTGGTGCCTGGATCTAACCATGTGCGCAACGACCCGGAGTGCAAAGGGAGATGGGCCCAAGACCCCTAAGCGCTTAGGATGTAGACCGACGGGGACCTCTCTGCTGAGCTCTAGGTAGGGCTACGGTGTGTCGATCAGCCGAGGCCGGGCATGACCCAGGAAAGTGTGTCCGGCCAGAGTTAATCGAGCGTGTTGGGTAACAGTAGTTCACCCCTGCAGGGAAGTTATCTATTCGAATAGCCGTGTCCACAGTAACAGGACGCTCAGTGTTGTATCCGATCTATTACTACTTGAACTGGATACATGTTAATTAATTGTAAGCTCCGGGATCACTTCCTCACCGGGAGTCGAGGAAGGATCTCTAGGCTTTGCTCCAACATGTTTGTTACTTTATGTTATGGTGCTAATCTGCACTCTTCTAATGCTGCAAGACGCTGAAGATGCTAGTCTTCGATAGGCTAGGCTTTCCCCCTCTATTCTGGCATTTCTGCAGTTTAGTCCAAAGATATAGCCCCATTCCCTTGATACCGATGCATATTTAGCATAGTTCTGATGTCAGTCTTGCGAGTACTTTGGATGAGTACTCACGGTTGCTTTGCTACTTCTTTTCCTATACCCAATTGCTGCGACCAGATGATGGATCCCAGGAGTCAGCTGCTACCGCCGACGACTGCTACTACACTTTCGGTGGAGCCTACTACTACGTGGAGACCGACGACCAGGAGTAGATTCGGAGGTTCCCAAGCAGGAGGCCTTGCCTCTTTCGATCAGAGTCGTTATTTTTTTCGCCTTCTTAAGGCATCTTTGTTTAACTTTGTGTCTGTACTCAGATACTTTTGCTTCCGCTGATGCTTGTGTAACTCGAGCTTATGTATTCGAGCCCTCAAGGCCCCTGGCTTGTAATATAAAGCTTGCATGCCTTTTTTGTGTGTCTAGAGTTGTGTTGTGATATCTTCCCGTGAGTCTCTGATCTCGATCGTGTGCATTTGCGTGTATGGTTAGTGCACGGTCGAGCCGGGGGCATCACAACAACTAAGAGGGTGTGCGATGATGTGTCGGTCTCTGCACATCGATCACATTGATCGAAACATCCGGAAGCAAAGCAAGGCAACATGGACAAGAGTGTGGGGCCACTGATGGATCACTAACCAACCTATACTAAGCAATTAGAATAGCAGGTAAAGTATCAACAGTAGGTTACAAAATCAGGCTATGCATCAGAATAGGAGCTAACGAATACAGTAGCAAAATCTAATGCAAGCACGAGAGAGAAAGAATGGGCGATATAGGAATGGTCAAGGGGGTTTTGCTTGCCTGGTTGCTCTGCAGACAAATACGGATCTTCAACAAAGTAGACGATCACCGGATCATCAGCGGTCTCGGGGTCTACCGGAGAGAAGAGGGGGAGGAAACAAATAAATACATGCATACAAATGCAATCACAGAGCATGACATGACAGAATGCAATGCATGGGTGACCTAATGCATCTCTAAACAATTTTAGTTGATTTAGAAATTAACTTGAAATTATTAACCGGTAGTCATGCACTATTCATCTGCCAGAAACAGGCAAAAAGTTATAGGTTCACCTACTTAGAGGATTCTAACATGCATGCAGATGACATAATCGGATTCGTTAGATTTTTCTGATCATTTTACATATAGAAAACATTTTCATCCGAGCTACGGTTTAATTTCTACGAATTTCCAAAGTTTTAAACATTTTCTGAAATTTCTGAAATTATCTTTATTTCGAAAATTAACTAAATGTATTTGCTATGGGTACACAGAGAGTGTACCCAGTGAAGTGCATGGGTGGCTGACAGTGGGGCCCAGGTCAACAGTCAACTGCTGACTGGGCCGGGCCTTATCCATTTGAACAGTACATAGGGTCCCACATGTCATTGGCTCTAGGGGTTATTTTAATTAGAGGGTTAATTAGCCAGGAGGGCCACAGGTCAGTGTCTGTTAGGGCTAGGGTTAGTACTATTTAGGGGGGGGGGTGGTGCCCTAATTAACAGGGGCCCGGCCCCACTGGCAGGCACAGCCGGCGGCGGCCAGAGGCCTGTACGCGGCCACAGCAAGGAGCCGGGCGCGGCGCGACCGGCCAGCAGGGGCTATGGCGGGCAAGCGCAGCAGAGCGGAGGCAGGCGCGCGTCCATGGGTGGCGCGGACGCGGCCAGGGGACGGCCAGGGCGCGAGGCAGGGCGCGGCGAGCGCGCTAGGCAGTGTCGGAGCTCAGCCGGCGCGCGGCCAGCTTGCGAGGAGGCGCGTGAGGACGCGCGGGGGCATGCGAAGCATGCACGAGGTGAAACTGCGGCCAGCAGAGCTCATAGGCGAGATGCGGGGGCACGCAAAGCTCGGCATCGGATGAGCCAGCGGCCATGGCGGATAGGGGGGCTATGGCTACGACGGAGGCGTGCTCGAGCTCGAATCCGAGCTCGGGAATATGCAGGGAAAACAACGGAGCTCATAGTGGATGCGTCGGCGTGCTCGGGTGATCCGGAGATGGGCGGGGCAGCGCGGATCGAGGCGATGGCCGAGGCGGATGTAGTCGACGGAGGCGACGACTGCGACGGCTCGGAGAGGCTTCAGCTCGAACCGGTGGTGGAGGGCGATGCAGAGGAGCGTGACGGAGCTCCTGGGCATCTCCGCGTCGCTTAGGGTACACGGTGGCCGCGGGATCGATGAAGGCGCGGCGGTGGCTGTGTTCGGTGACGACGAAACGAGAGGGAGAGAGGCAAGCGAGGGAATGGGGGAGGCTAGGGTTCGCTTGGTGACTGCGGGGGACCTTATCCTCTTCAGCCACCTGCTCCATCGCCGTGGCGGCCTGAGGCCGGTGCACCGCGTGCCGGCGAGTGCCGTGCCGACAGCACGAGCGGGAGCAGGTGAGGAAGACGACTGTGGGAGGTGGGCTGGGTACTGTAGCACTGGGCCAGACCAGTGCACAGTGGCATTCTCCTTTTTCTTTAACTGCCAAAAGGAATAGCTCCTGTTTGTATTTATTTGAGCTATCAAATGATTTTTGCTAACTGTGAAACTTTGCACATAAATCAAGCACAATATTGTGGTGTTGCACAAAAAGTTTCAGAGCAATTGGAAGAGTTTAAACATTTTTAGAAATTGAAGAGGTCAAACTAATTGCTGCTGGATCACTTAAATAATTTCCAGGGGCATTTTGGGAATCCAAATGAGGTTGGTTTCATCATGACAATTACTTAGTGAATATTTGCCATATTATGAGCTATTTTGCTGGCAAGTTTGAGGAAGCAAATATTTGACTTGCATTTTACCTCTGAATTGAATGTTGGATAAATTCCTAAATGCAATTTAATGAAAATGAACATGATGACATGGCACATTGGCAGGTGGTCACTGTAGCTAACCACTGGGGGTGTTACACCTCCATTGCCGCCACCCGCAGTTAGGGGCTGTGTGTGTGTGGGGGGGGGTGATGTAGGGTGGAACCCTAGTTCATCGATCTTTTCACAAATTGGAGGGGAAGAGGCAAGAAGACAAGAACACAAATCACTCAATTGACACAAATCCAATCACACATGCACTAGATCCACATACACATACGGGGATACTCGATCCAGAGTCAACACAAGAGGATACACGGTAGCTAGTTCATCCCAATCCGTAGAGGAGTTGAGGTCTTGAATCCGAAGTGGATCTTCTCACATGGGTCTCATGGAGGTCTTGATCTCCATGGGAGAGGTGTGGATGAGCAAAGCTCTATCTCGAAGAGCCAACTACTTTTCTAACCCTAATTCGGAGCTAGGAGACGAGTATTTATAGTCCAAGAGGTAAGTTGAGGGATACATGGGTCGTTGCCCTTTCACAGCGCGCAGGCTGACCGGTTGTACCGGACTTGCGGGCGGTTGTATCGCTGGGAGCTCAGGCACCGGTTCCTGGAGGTGTTCGCTGAAGGGGGGGACCGGTTGTACCGGGCTGGCTGGCGTTGGGGGAATAACTGGGCTGGTACCGGTCTTGCTCCGCTCGATTACAGAAGGTTGACCGGTACTTGGGCGGTAGTGGAGCGGTTAAACCGGTGGACCGGTTGTTGACCGGTTGTACCGGTGTTCCTGGGCTGGGCACAGTCATCTCCAAGTCCTTGGTGTCCATCTTGCTCCATTCCTTCTCCTTGGCCGATTCCTTTGTACCTAAGTATGCAAAGTGTCTCCGTTTGAGGTAGCAGCCATGTCTCATGTGATTCGAAAGGGAGTTGCGAGAGGAGAGATGTCACCTCGGTCTCGATTGCTCTTGCACGGGGTCTAGTCATGGGTCCATTTAGTGTCTTGGAAGACAAAGGTACGTCCATGGGGATGACCGTAGGATGCTCCACATCATCTCCCCCCCCTTGAAAAAGACCCGTCCTCAGATCGGAATCCGCATCACCATGGAAGGGAGATAAGTCCTTGACGTTGAAGATGTCGCTCACGTTGTACTTGTCGCGAGGGATGTCGATCTTGTAGGCGTTGTTGTTGTAGCGTGCTAGCACCTTGAAGGGTCCATCGGCTCGAGGTAGTAGTTTGGACTTGCGCTCGTTGGGAAAGCGGTCTTTGCGAAGGTGTAGCCACACAAGATCGCCGGGATTGAACACCATCGGGTGCTTGTTGATGTTGACCTTGGTCGCGAGTCGTTGTACTTGGCGCTCAATTGCTTGCCTTGTATCTTCATGCATCTTCTTGAGGTATGTAGCTCGTGCACTCGCGTCCATGTCGATGCGCTCTTGGAGTGGTAGCGGTAGGATGTCCAATGGAGACAATGGGTTGAAGCCGTAGACGACCTCGAAGGGGGACTTGCCGGTAGTCGAATGTCTTGCTCGATTGTAGGCGTACTCGGCAATGGGTAAGCATTCCTCCCACTCCCTTATGTTCTTCTTGATCAACACGCGAAGGAGTGTGGATAGCGTCCGGTTGGTGACCTCCGTTTGGCCGTCGGTTTGTGGATGATATGCCGAAGAGAAAAGAAGCTTGATTCCGAGCTTGGTGCATAGGGTCTTCCAAAAGTAGCTTAGGAACTTGACGTCGCGGTCCGATACAATCGTCTTGGGCACTCCTTGCAACCTCAAGATTTCCCTACAAAAGAGATTTGCAACATGTGAAGCATCGTCGCTCTTGTTACAAGGAATGAAATGTGCCATCTTAGAGAAATGGTCCACAACAACAAATACGGAATCCTTGCCGTTTTGAGTTCGAGGCAAACCAAGCACAACATCCATACTAATATCTTCCCATGGGTGATACGGAATAGGAAGTGGCATATATAGACCATGGGATTGAGCTTTTGACTTAGCTTTGCGGCATGTAGAGCACCGGTTGGTGTAGCGTGAAACGTCGTGAAACATCTTTGGCCAAAAGTAGTTCTTGGATAGCGTAGCGAATGTCTTGTCACGTCCAAAATGTCCCATGAGTCCTCCACCATGAGCTTCTTGCAAAAGTAGCAAACGAAGAGAAGACTCGGGAATACAAAGTTTGCTAGCCCGCATAAGATAACCATCTTTCAAGTAATATTGCTCCCAAGTTTTATGAGGTAAACATTTGGCATAAGGAATTGCAAATGAGGAATCATGTTCATACAAGTCTTTAATGTGCTCAAATCCTATGACATTCAACTCAAGTTTAGTAACCAACATGCACTTGCGGGAAAGAGCGTCCGCCACAACATTTTCCTTACCTTTGATATACTTGATAACATAAGGAAATGACTCAATGAACTCACTCCACTTAGCATGACGCTTATTCAATTTAGTTTGACCCTTAAGGTACTTAAGCGTTTCATGGTCCGTATGGATAACAAATTCACGAGGGCGAAGGGAATGTTCCCACACATGCAAGACTCTATCGGGGCCGGATTTCCGGAACATGATATCCCAGAAATTAACCCCCCGTGTCGTCACCAGCCCAGGATTACTGTTACTGGTGGACACGTCCTTGTTACAGATTACCAAGCATTTACAAGAATTAGATAAAAGACCATAAAGGTCTGATGATACAACAATGATTTCTAGTGAGGATGACGGAAGCGACTCATGGTTCTCCAACGTCGATGGGGCTCCATCCCCACAGGAACGGCTGACCTGGATAACTCCTATCCCGCGTGGCTGCTATCCTAGGCTCCGCATGGACGCCGTGGTAATACTCCTTGTTGAAATCCTGACCTGGCCAAGTAAATAGCCAGGGACAAGCCAGTGAGTACGTTTGAATGTACTCGCAAACATCATGAACAAAAGATATACCGAATGCATATGATTATGATGGGTTAAATTATTTGCACATGCTGAATTAAATGATATGCATATGTTAACTGAAATTAAATTATGGCATGATAAATATTAGCATGTGCAGAGGTATGAGTAGATAAAATATTAGTAACAAACAAAGAGAGTTAAAAGTGGATAATCGGGCGAGACGGGACCGCCCGAGATTCCAAGAGAAATGCCAAACGGGTGTCTAAAAGAGAATCGGGCGTGATGGGACCGCCCGAGAACTCAAGCGACGCCACGAGAGGTCTTGAAAAGAAATGCCGGTCGGGTGTCTAAAAGTGACGCCACGGTAGGTCTTGAAAAGAAATGCCAATCGGGTGTCTACAAGAGAGTCGGACGAGACAGGACCATCCGAGAACTCGAGAGACGCCACGGAGAGGTCTTGAAAATAAATGAGTGCCCGGGTAGTCTAGCCAGCCCATGAGACACTCAGAAAATAAAATAAGAGAAACATGTTAGTCCACAATAATATTCATGCTTGCAATAATAATAATATTCGTGATAACAAAATATCCATGACTGCATTAGTGGTGACAATAATTATCCTGCAAAATAATATATGCTCAAATTTTAAATTATTTCCTCCGAAGACCGACTCTAGGACCGACACTTGCCCAACCCAGACTGTAGTCCTTAACCGCAGACACGGCTATTCGAATAGATATAACTCTGCAGAGGGTGTACTCTTTACCCACAAGTAAAGGATTTCTTTAGCCAGCACCGAGACACTGACTAATTCCCATTACGGTCTTTGGGTTGAAAACACACCTAACCAGCACACACCAGATTAACCTTCCGGATGCCAGGAATCACCCAAAGCATCGTTTCAGAAAAACTCTAAGACGGGGAGACCACGTCCTGCATGGGATCACTATATTTATATTGGCGCACAAACAGGGGTGCGACCCCCTCGGTCCCAGACCGGATACACCCATGCCCCCTGACCTGATGACGGGATTTAGTCCATGGCCGTGGAAACCCTCATCATGGCCCTCTGTACGGCGTGTGCAGGGAAAGGGGTTATCAACTTACTGAACCGTACCCTACCTGTGGCAGGGACAAGTGGCAGCACGAAACAAGTATGGGGGTTACCGGAACAAGACTCGGTCTACGGTCGACTCAGGAGGATTAAGTTTTCCTGCAGTGGTTAGCACAATAAAGTGTTCTTTCACAGTAACACCAAAACAGGGCCACAGCCCTTGCATGTCCCCACATGCATAACTAACAAGGCATGATCACGCTCCGACGTGATCACCCTTTTGCCGGTAACAGTAATTCTCTCATACCTGCTCCTGCAAGTTAGTCATGACAAGCACACGTTGCACGGTACGAGGAAAACATGCCAACACTACATGCATGCAAATTTTATTTGAATTCACCATAGGCATGATTCAATTATTTTAGCAAACATTTAACCATGCAATCACCATATCAAGTGTTCAAGATGCTTGCCTTGATCATGCAGAAATATTGGGTGCACTCCAAAAGTTTGAAATTTTTTATCTTCCCTCCATTTCCTATTTTCAAAAATGTTAAAATTACCACATAAAGCAAAAACAGTACTGAAAAGTTGTTTGGGAAATTTTAAAATAAATACTAAAATAAACTAGAGGAAAAATTAGGAATTTTGGAAAATTAACCAATTTATTTGGATTTCATATGATTTACTTAGAGAATTTCTAAGCTGAAAGAAATAGAGAATTGGACTTATTTAATAAATCCAGCAGATTTAAACTTATCAAAAATGTTCACCCTATCTAGTTAAATAGAGCATGATTTTAGAAGTCTTTAGAAATTTTAATCATCAAATTTGGATTTGAATTGGCTGCTGTGGAATTATTTGAGTTATACGGAAAAAGAAAAAAGGAAAGGAATAGAGCTACGCCCTGAGCGCTACTTAGTCGTGCAGTGCTATTGGGCCGGCCCGGCTGCTCAGCCGCGCGGAAATCAGCCGACGTCGAAGGCGGATTCAGTAGAATACGCCTTCCCCGTGCGAAGGCAGCTCCAGGGGAGCCCGTCTCCACTTAACAGGGCAAGGCCCACCCGTCAGCGGCTCGGCCCCCTCGCTGAGTCTTTGACAGGCGGGGCCCATGGGTCGGGTTTGACCCTGGGTCAAACTGTCGTCTCCCTCCTCTGGCCGTGGCATTCCGGCGATCGTCGCCGGCGAACGACGTCGCTACTCGAGGAGCTGAGGCCACCTACGTGACCAGGAGATCCTGGCGATCCCTCCGAGGTACGGCATGGTCGTCGGGAAGTACAGGGTCGCCGGCGGCGAGCTCGCCCGAAGGATTCCGGCGGAGCTCGAAAGAGGGCTTTCACCCATGGGCTTGCTCTGGTCAAATTGAGGAGGGGAAAGGATCCGTGAGATCATTAGTAGGCTGTTGGTGAAGAAATCCGAGGGGGAGGGGCTCTGGTGTGGCCGAAATCATCAGAGAAACAGAGGCGGCTGCCTCGGCCGGAGGCGGGGAAGAGGTCGTTCCCGAGCTCAGCTGGTGCCTCGGGGTGCTACGGGAGGGAGAGGGATGGTGCTGTGAGGGATGAAGAGCTCGGGTGTGGCCTTATATAGGCGAGAGACGTCGGTGCCTGCTGTCTCCAGAAGGTCACGGTGGCGGGTGCCATTACTGCGCCGCGGAGGTAGATATGGCCGGTGAGGGGCGGTGGAGTGGTCGGTGGGTAGGTGAGGGATCCGGTGGTCTGCAGCTGGTCTGGAGGGAGCAGGGGAGCGCCAGGTGGCCTGGACGGCGCCGTCCATAGCAGAACGTGGCGGCGGCCATTCATGGCGAGGGGAGGCGCTGTCGAGGCCGGCGAGCAGCGGATGAGCTCCGGGGGTTGGGTATTAAGTGGGTGATGCGCTGGTGGCCTCGGATTCGGCCAGGTGCCTCGGTTGGTTGGGTGACAGTGACGTGCGGCGGCGCTTGGCCGGTGTGGGCGGCACCAGGGAGCAAGTTCCGGTGCAGGGAGGCCGTACCTGGTCCAGGTGGTGTGCAAGGGAGTGCGGGGCAAGCCACGGGAGAGCCGCAGGGCAGCGGCAGCGGCTCGGGCGTCGGCGGGGTGCAGTGCGGCGTTCTGGCACGCCGACCAGCTGCTCGATCAAATGCCAGAGCAGCCTAGGCTTGTCCAATTGGGCTGAATTTTGGTATGGTGATGCTACTAGGGATGGTGAGGATGTTGGACATACTATTTTGGCCAGAGGAGCAAGTTCCTAATGCAGTTTAGGAAGTGCAAAATTTTCTGTCATGCACACAAGGTGCTTGACAGAATGCTATGGCCATTTAGATGATTTTGTTGGAGGTGAAAATTAACAGCATGGTGTCTCCTTAGATGATAGATATGGTGGTGTGGTTGGTTTAGCAAGAACGGAAACTTGCTAGTGCAAGTTTTACCAGAATTCATTTCTGGACAGAAACTACAGGAGGATATTTGGTGGATCTAAATGATGCAATTGGGGCTGATCTCCTGGACTTAAGGGTTTGGTTGGAAGGACTATAATCTGGAATAATTTCAGAATTTTTGGAGTAATAAAAATTGGGGTTGCAGTTATAACTCCAGAATGGGACAGAATTGAAAAGAGGATGTTTTGCTCAAAATTTTCAAAAGACCAAGTTGAGCTTTTGCATAAAAGTGATCTATAGACCTCACATGACCTCTCATAATTTGTGTGGAATTTTAAAATAATTATTTAAAATAGTTGTAGTGCAACAGAGGCAATTAAAGAATTGAAAATGCTATAAAAATGATTATCTTGGGCAAGATTTTATTATGAAAATATTTCCTACTGTTATTTAAAATATAATTGAATTTATTTAAGACAACTACCAACTCCCACAATATTTTAAGAAAAATTCTATATGGAGGGAAGAATTTTGGAAAACAGAAAATAGAAAATACTCTAAAATAAATAAAAGACCTAATAAAATTCAAAATTTTATTTCTCGCCAAATTTTACTTAATAAAAATATGGTTAAATTTTTGGGGTGTTACAAACTCTCACTAAAGCATATAACTCTTTGTCATAGATGGGGTAGTTAAGTTGCGCGCCGGAGAGTTTTTCGCTAAAGTATGCAATAGGGCGGTTCTCTTGCATCAACACACCACCAATGCCATTACCACTAGCGTCACAATGCACTTCAAACGTTTTCTCAAAGTTAGGTAATGCAAGTAATGGAGCATGGGTAAGCAAGGTCTTAAGCTCATGAAATGCGGCATCTTGGGATGGACCCCAAACAAATGGTGCATTCTTCTTACTCAATGCGTGCAATGGTGATGCAATAGTGCTAAAATCCTTCACAAAGCATCGATAAAATCCGGCTAAGCCAAGGAAACTACGCACTTGAAGCAAATTGGTTGGTTGTGGCCAATTCTTAATAGCATCAATTTTAGTTTCGTCAACTTGAACTCCCTTAGATGAGACAACAAAGCCCAAGAAAACAAGCTTATCAACACCAAAAGTGCATTTTTCCATGTTAGCATAAAGTCGCTCGTCTCTAAGAACTTGCAGTACGTCTCTAAGGTGTTTGACATGATCTTCAAGAGTTTGAGTAAACACAAGGATGTCATCAAAGTAAACCAGAACACAAATGCCAATATATTTTCGAAGAACATAATGCATCACACGCATAAAAGTGCTAGGAGCTTGGGATAAACCCATAGGCATGACTAACCATTCATACAAGCCAAATTTGGTTTTGAAAGCCGTTTTCCATTCATCACCTTCTTGCATGTGAATTTGATAATAGCCACTTTTAAGGTCAATTTTTGAGAAAATGGTGGCTCCACTAAGTTCATCAAGCATGTCATCAAGGCGTGGAATGGGATGTCTATATCTAACGGTGATAGCATTAATGGGACGGCAATCGGAACACATGCGATAGGTACCATCTTTCTTAGGCACAAGAATGACCGGAACGGCACAAGGGCTCAAGCTTTCGCGTACATACCCATTCTCCATGAGATGTTGCACTTGCCTTTGGATCTCTTTGGTCTCTTCGGCGTTAACGCGGTAAGGTGCCTTGTTCGGTAGAGGTGCGCCGGGGATGAGGTCGATGTAGTGTTCGATTCCGTGAAGTGGAGGAAGTCCAGGAGGTAGCTCATCGGGAAATACGTCTGCGAATTCCTGCAATAGATGAGACAATACCAAAGGAAGATGTTGTGAAGTATTAGTGCGCACCACTTCATCTTTGCACACAAGCACAAAGTGAAGAACACTTGATGGGCTCTCACTCACATCCCTCAAATCTCTCTTGGTGGCTAAAAGAACAAGGTCTCTCTTGTCGCTCATCGTGGAGTCGCTCATTTTTGGCTTGTGGCGCTCACTCTCTTTTTGGTGGTTCACCCGCTCACTTGTCTCTCCACGATGGGTAGATGCTTGCTTGTCCGCGATGACTTGACTTGGTGACATTGGTCGAAGAACGAATTCCTTGCCCTTCATCTTGAAGCTATAGTGATTGGTTCGTCCGTTGTGGGTGATGCCGCGATCGAATTGCCAAGGTCTTCCAAGGAGTATATGGCACACGGACATAGGAACCACATCACACTCTAATGTATCTTCGTACGCGCCAATCTTGAAGGAGACTTGAACGGTGTGCTCCACTTGAATGGTGCCGGAGTCGCTTAGCCATTGGACCTTGTAGGGGCGAGGGTGCTTCTTCTTGACCAATTGTAGCTTGGAACATAATTCTTCACTTGCCAAGTTGTGGCAACTTCCGCCGTCGATGATGACCTTGACGGAACGTCCTTGGATACCCGCTTTGGTATGGAAGATGTGGCAGCGTTGGTCTTCATCTTGATGTTGTTGGAGAGTCAAGACCTTGGAGACAACAAGAGCGGGGCTCGAATCATTGTCGCAAAACACTTGATCATCTTCTTCTTCATTTACTTGGTGGTGCATGGCCACTTGCTCGATGGCTTCCATTTCATCTTCACTCATGGAATCATAGGTTCCGTCGGCGTTCATGATCATAGTGCGTCTTGTGGGGCACTCGAACGACTTGTGTCCTCGGCCTTTGCAAGTAAAGCACTTGATGTCACTTGTTTTGTCGGTGGCATCCGAAGGAGGTGTTGAGGACGAAGCTTTTTGCTTGGAGTTGCTTGTAGTAGTAGGAAGACGACTCGAGGATGTCGTTGATTGCTTGGAGCTTGACTTGTCGCCGGTACTTGGTGTAGTTCGAGTCGTGGAAGGAGTTGTAGAAGTCGTTGAAGCTTGAGGGTATGAACCGTAGGTCTTGGAAGAGTACTTGGAGTACTTGTAGTCCTCTTGTACTTGTCGCTCCGCTTTGGTTGCTTGGTGCACTAGCTCGAGGAGGTTGGAGTACGGTTGGAAGTCCGCAATTTTCTTGATCGGATAGTTGAGGCCATTCAAGAAACGCGCCATAGTTTGTTCATCATCTTCCTTGACGTTGGCTCCTCGTATCATTGCAATTTCCATCTCTTGGTAGTATGCTTCAACCGACTTGGTGCCTTGCTTGAGGAGTTGTAGTTTCTTGAAGAGGTCACGGCTATAGTGTGTAGGCACAAAACGAGCTCTCATGACATCCTTCATTTGATTCCAAGTGGTGATGGGTGGTTCGCCTCGCTCTTGGCGTCGTTCGATCACTTGCTCCTACCAAATGAGAACATAGTCTTGGAACTCAAGCGATGCCATGGCGATCTTCTTTTCCTCTTCGTAATTGTGAAGACAGAATATCTTGTTGACCTTTAATGCCCATGAAAGGTATTCTTCGGGATCATTTCCACCGGCGAATTTAGGCATGTTGAACTTGAGCTTGCCGTAGCGCTCCTCATTGCGTTGTCGGCGGTTGCGATGACGCTCTTGCCGTGGAGGTTGATCTTCTAGCTCTTGCTCCTCGTGCTCATCTTGATTGACTTGTCGGTGAGGGCGTGGGATTCGTGCACGGTTCCTCATCTCTTGGCGTTGTTCAAGTCTTGCAGCCTCTTCTTGTTCGCGCACGCGGCGGTTGCGTTCGGCGACATTGCGAGTTGCCTCGCATAGGGCACGTTGAGCTTCAAGTGCTTGCTCCTCACGACGTTGTCGTTCTTGTTGTAGAGCGTCGTCGTCTTGGTGTACTTGACGTTGGCGTTGGGGAACTTGGTCCGCGTTGTCTCGTGCTTGCCGATTTTGTCGTTCGCGCTCTCGAAGGCGGTCTTGCAAACCATTGCCATGGAATGGGTTTCTTGAAGCTTGCCGGTCGTCATGTTCTTGGGGACGATGAGAGCGTGCTCGTGGAAGACTTGCATCCGAAGAAGTGTCCGAAGAGTGTCGGCTCGAACAGCGCCGTCTTGATCTTGATGATGACGAAGTGGAAGAATCACGGTTGAGCATCATGGTTCGGAACTCTTCCATTTGAGATGATAGCTTGTCATCAAGGGTTTGTCGAAAGTCGGAGGCGAGTTGTTCAATACGTTCGCCCAATGCTTCGCTCTCTTGATGTAATGCTCGTTGGACGCCAAAGAGGTGAGCCTTGGCGACGTAGTTGTTCGGTGCGTCTTCTTGCTCATCGAAGAGGGGGTTGATAGAAGTGCTCGGCCTATCCATGATTCTCAAACAAGTGTTAGTGGAAGAAAGAAACGAACTAGACCAATGTACCTTATCCAATGTTGAAGATGGATCCATGATCACCCAATATGGTATTATGGAAATAGTGCAATTGGTACCAGATCGTGTCAATCTCACACCTACACAAGTAAAGCTTTTGGAGGAGTTTGGTTAGGATGGTGGCACAAAATTTCTGCAATTGTTAGCAAGATATCAATAATGTTGAAAAAGATTCACAAGTTCGCATGTGAAACAAGTAGACCAATAGCAATAAGGAGTACACGGAAACACACACACGGATAGATAAATGAGGTCGTGCAACCAAGGAATGAGCGCAAAATGTGGAATCCACGAAAAAACGCTCGTGTTGCACAACACTAGAGAGACGCTAGCACGATTGCTCAATAGGCGGATACGAACTTGTGCACAACCTATAAGAGACAAAACGTATGGACTTTCTATCTCAAGTATGCTACGTATGTATGATTCCCGATGAACTCGGTCACGATGATCCAAGATGATCAAGTATGATATATAATGTGGCAATGCTATGGCTATTGCTTACAAGCTTGTTGTTGCTCTTTCTCTTTGCTTAAAAGCTTCTCTTTCTTTTGATATTTTCCTTTGGCCACTTTTGCGAAATGCTCTTACGAAGATAGCAATGATGTATATGCGGGGACAAATTTTGGCACAAGAGATGATATGATGATATATGCACGCTATGATGGCTATGCGGAACGGTATCACTAAGTGCACAAGTAGCGTTGCCCGGTAATACTCAAATGGCTAGTCTCGTAGGAAAGCGATGCAAAAGATGGTCTTGGGGTTATCAATGCAATGGCAAGGAAATGAACAAGTTGTCATCGATGTTACCGTCCTTGCTTACGGTTGTGGTGTCACGATGGTGAGACGGTCGTTGTCGAGGTCGAGGAAGGTGAGTGCACGGTCTTCAGTACGTTGGCGAAGATGCCGCTGCACCGAGGTCGAAGATGCCCTTCTCATAGAAGTGTCGATGTTGCGGAAGTCGTCAGGCGAGGCGGTTGTACCGGTTGAGCGGTAGTTGACCGGTGGTTGGGCGGTACAAACGGTAATCACGGGAAAGAACTGGGCGGAAGAACACGAGATCTAAGATGAAAATTGGTGGGGAAAGGAAATTTTTGGGGAATTTCGTGGTGGGGAAGGCTAGATCCACTTGAAACACAGCAAATCCATGGATCAAAATCAACAAAACATCATCAAACCAACAAATCACAATTTTTTTTGGTATGGCTATTTTTTGTGGGGAATTTTTGAAATTGGGCAAAAACAACAAAATTGGGGCTAGAAAGTGGAGGGGAAGAACTCCAAAGTGTGAATCAACGTGGCTCTGATCCAAGATGATGTAGGGTGGAACCCTAGTTCGTCGATCTTTTCACAAATTGGAGGGGAAGAGGCAAGAAGACAAGAACACAATTCACTCAATTGACACAAATCCAATCACACATGCACTAGATCCACATACACATACGGGGATACTCGATCCAGAGTCAACACAAGAGGATACACGGTAGCTAGTTCATCCCAATCCGTAGAGGAGTTGAGGTCTTGAATCCGGAGTGGATCTTCTCACATGGGTCTCATGGAGGTCTTGATCTCCATGGGAGAGGTATGGATGAGCAAAGCTCTATCTCGAAGAGCCAACTACTTTGCTAACCCTAATTCGGAGCTAGGAGACGAGTATTTATAGTCCAAGAGGTAAGTTGAGGGATACATGGGTCGTTGCCCTTTCACAGCGCGCAGGCTGACCGGTTGTACCGGACTTGCGGGCGGTTGTATCGCTGGGAGCTCAGGCACCGGTTCCTGGAGGTGTTCGCTGAAGGGGGGGACCGGTTGTACCGCTTGGGGGACCGGTTGTACCGGGCTGGCTGGCGCTGGGGGAATAACCGGGCTGGTACCGGTCTTGCTCCGCTCGATTACAGAAGGTTGACCGGTACTTGGTTGGTAGTGGAGCGGTTAAACCGGTGGACCGGTTGTTGACCGGTTGTACCGGTGTTCCTGGGCTGGGCACAGTCATCTCCAAGTCCTTGGTGTCCATCTTGCTCCATTCCTTCTCCTTGGCCGATTCCTTTGTACCTAAGTATGCAAAGTGTCTCCGTTTGAGGTAGCAGCCATGTCTCATGTGATTCGAAAGGGAGTTGCGAGAGGAGAGATGTCACCTCGGTCTCGATTGCTCTTGCACGGGGTCTAGTCATGGGTCCATTTAGTGTCTTGGAAGACGAAGGTACGTCCATGGGGATGACCGTAGGATGCTCCGCATCAGGGGGGGGGGGACGATGCTAGCGTTACATCGACTGTGATCTTTTACAACCTGGTATAAAATCTGAACCATATTTCCACGCCTAAAGAAATTACAGGAAAAAAATCATGCACGTAGAGTTTAGCTGGCTGGTTCTGTGTTTATAGTTGAATGAGCTACTCAACTATTGTGTCCCCTTCTTAAACTAACTTGAATGCATTTTTTAAGGGTGTCCTTAAGAGTTTGGTTTACTTAATATATGACATTTGACCCTTTTCGCAATTTTGTTTTAAAAAAATCGAGCTACTCAACTATTGTGGTCCCTTCTTAAACTAACCAATATAGTTGACCTCCTTAATCTTTGAAATTGCTCATGGGCTTTTGAGGCAATACTACGTACACAGTTTGGTCAGTAATATAAGAATGCCGACCATGACAAATAAGTGACACATGCAATCCAATGGAACACAATTGGTGCATGTTTTTTCTAAAAAAGGGAAAACCCCGACATCTGCATCATACGAGGCACACAACCAATTTATTAATCAAAAAGGTTCAGGACACCAAATACAACAAGGTTTACAACAAAACACTACCATGCCAGTCAGAAACAAGATTATATTTATCATTCACGTAATTTGCTACTGGCACGCCAACCTAACTGGTGCATAATTTGCTACAGTTTGGTCACCAATATAAGAATAACAAGTACTAGCGACACATACAATCGAATGCAACAGAACTGGTGCATTTAGTCCACAGCAGGCAAAAGCATACAAGTACAACACAATTATTGCATACTGTCCACACGATTTTCATAAGAAAAACATGACCCACAACAGGTTGCACTAAAATGAATGGATCTTCGGTCCCCCATAAATCATAATTCAAATAGTGCATTTATCTTTTACTGCAACAAGCAGCCTTGACTGAAATTGACCTCAGAATCAAGCATAAATAAGCAAGCTAGCTTCAGAACAGGTAAACTGCCCTCATTTAGTTTCTGCACCAAATAAAAGAAGAAAATGGAGAATGCAAAGAAGATAAATTTTGTGCCTTCTTTTTCCTTAGAAAAAATGCAGGAAAATAAGAGCGCAACGAAGCAAACAAGAAGGATAAAGGTGAAGCTATTGTTTTTTTTTTTGAAAAGGAGGATTGCACCCGGCCTCTGCATCAAAATGATGCATGCAGACATATTATTAATCAAAGTACCCACCAAGTATGTAGTACGATACAAGAATTCAAAATGAGTTAAAAAAAAGACGAACAAAGCCACAACCGGCAAAAATAGGACTAGATGACTATACACCTATCCTATCGTTGGACCGTCATCCAAACCGGCTGTAGGTATCCCGTGCTACCGTCTCCCAATGGTTGCACCCATAAGCCATATGCTCCTTGACTTCCACACGGCTGAGTAACGACCATGTACGGATCCAACCAGTTGCACTGTAGATGACCTGCAAAAAAATTGTGATGTTTTCTGTTAAAAATCACGTCATTCCGACAGTTCCATATGGCCCAAAGTAATGCGCACACTCCGATACGAATATGCGCGCTAGTTTACGCTCTGCCCCGTTTAGCCAAGTCCCAAATAAAGTAGCTATGGTATTAGGAGGACTGACATTAAAGGCCACATGCACTGTACGCCACAGTAACTTGGCTAGTGGGTATTCGAGAAAAAGATGTTGGATCGATTCATCTTGATCACAGAAACATCACCGCCTACTACCCTCCCAAGTATGTTTTGCCAAGTTATCCTTAGTCAAGATCACTTCCTTGTGAACAAACCACATAAAAACTTTTATCTTTAAAGGCACCTTGATTTTCCAAATGTGAAGCGGCTTTGGGATTGGACCAGTGTTTATCAAATCTATATACATAGACTTCACTAAGAATACCCCTGGCACCGAAAGTTTTCAGTGTAGTGTATCTGGCTCATCAGAAAGGTTAACATCCATCAACCTGCGCACAAGATGTAGCCATCTATCCCATCATTCCCCCACGAGGGATCTTATGAACTGAATGTTTAAGGGAAGTGATCCTAGAATTGTACTTACGAAAGCCTCTTTACGTTGTACAATATTGTAAGGGTTGGATATTGTATGGCCAGGGGCGTTTCCCCTAGGCATGTATCTTCCCAGTTTGCTTTACTACCCTCTCCCGCTTGCTCTATCGCCTCTGTCCACCGTACCACCACACTTCTAGCGTCATCTTGCCGCACATTGATACGTCTCCAACGTATCTATAATTTTTGATTGTTTCATGCTATTATATTATCAATCTTGAATACTTTATATGCTTTATATGCAATTTTATATCATTTCTGGGAACTAACCTATTAACTCAGTGCCCAGTGCCAGTTGCTATTTTTTGCTTGTTTTTGGTTTTTCAGAAAGTCAGTACCAAACTAAGTCCAAACACGATGAAACTTTACGGTGATTTTTTTTGGACCAGAATGGACCCTAGAACGTTCGGGAGGAGGCCAGATGATCTATGGGAAAGTCACGAGCTCACACGGCGCCCCCCCAGGGGGGCGCCACCTGAGCTCATTGGTCCCACGCAGCTCCGTTTGACCTAATTCCACTTCTATAAATTCCCATAAACCCCCAAATCATCAGAGAGCCACCCGAAATAACTTTTCCGCCGCCTCAAGCTTTTGTTCTTCCGCGATCGCATCTGGAGGCATTTTCCGGTACTCTGCCGGAGGAGGAATCGATCACGGAGGGCTTCTACATCAACCTTGCTGCCCTTCTGATGATGTGTGAGTAGTTCACCACAGACCTACGGGTCCATAGCTAGTAGCTAGATGGCTTCTTCTCTCTCTTTGATCTTCAATACAATGTTCTCCATGGAGTTCAACTCGATGTAATCTTTTTTTGCGGTGCGTTTGTTGGGATCCGATGAATTGTGGGTTTATGATTAGATTATTCATTGAAAGTAATTGAGTATTTTCTGAACTTTACAATGCATGATTGTTATAGCTTTGTATTTCTCTCCGATCTATCCATTTGGTTTGGCCAACTAGATTGATTTATCTTCAGTGGGAGAGGTGCTTTGTGATGGGTTCAATCTTGCGGTGTCCTCACCCAGTGACAAGGGGTAGCGAGGCACATATTTGTATTGTTGCCATCAAGGGTAAAACGACGGGGTTTATTCATATTGCTTGATTTATTCTGTCTACATCATGTCATCATACTTCATGCATTACTCTGTTTGTTATGAACTTAATACGTAGGGAGGCAAGCATGGAAGCGCTCTCGAAGTGGAGTAATAGTAGTAGATGCAGAATCGTTTCGGTCTACTTGTCACGGACGTGATGCCTATATACATGATCATTTCTATGAATAACATCATAACTATGCGATTTTCTATCAATTGCCCAACAGTAATTTGTTTACCCACCGTATGCTATGTTTCGACAGAGAAGCCTCTAGTGAAAACTATGGCCCCCGGGTCTACTTTAATCATATTAGAAAAACCTAAATTACCTTGCTACAATTATTTTAATTTTTATTTACTTTTCAATTTATATATCTATCATTAGCAGATTTGATCCTTGCAAGTAACGAGTTCAAGGGGATTGACAACCCTCTTGCCCGCGTTGGGTGCAAGTATTTTCTCTTGTGTGTGTAGGTACTGTTTGATTAGGATTTGCTTGGTTCTCCTATTGGTTCGATAATCTTGGTTCTCACCGAGGGAAATACTATCCGCTACTATATTGCTTCACCCTTCCTCTTCGGGGAAAATCCAACGCAACTCACAAGTAGCACACATGCCGGCTACCGTCGTGGCTCCTCCCATCCTCTGGCTATGTCATCTCTGTCGCCACACCTGCATGTCCTCTTCTTCGACCACGAGGAGCCCAGCGAGAAGAGGTACGCCATCTCGCCTCGAAGCCGGCTACATCTTAGAAGGCCCGAGCCCTGGCGCCCCCGTGGGAGAGAGAGCGCACGCGGGAGGAGGAGCTGGAGGCGCGGGAGAGGGTGCTCGTGGAGGAGGAGGCGAAGAAGGCGTGGGAGACGGAGCTCGCGACGGGGATGCTGCGCCGGATTTGGGGATGAAGCCATTTGGGAGAGAGAGAGAGAGAAAAATAGAGATTTATCCGAAGGAAAAAAAAACCTAGAACAGGCGGTTGGTTCTAGCTTACTCATCCAGTCACCACGCACCAAGATTTATATGCGTCTCATTGGACGACCGGCGCCACGTACGCTCTGAATCATAAAAAAATTGATCGTAAACTCTAAGCTTTTGGAAACACTAAAAATCAAATGGCAGATTTTTAGGCATGACAATTTTGACGTTTTTATGGCAATTTATATTAATGCAATGATGGCAAATTTAGTTTGTAAGCACGGTAATTTTCTAACAAAATAAATAAATTATGACGGATAGTCATGCTCATCAACTAAAATTTGTCATCCTTAAAGAACATAATTGCCTTGAAAAACGTTCATTTTGCCATGGTCAAAAATCTGACATCAGATTTATAGTGGAGTCATAAGAGTAGCTCCAACAGTTCCCTTAAAAATCTTCCCGTAAAAGTGGTTTTTTGGCCTTCCCGTAAAAGATAGGGGATCAATTTCCGACAGGCCGAACTTTCCCTTTTTAGCAAATCAGGGGAGATATGTTTAAGAGAAACCGAGCCCCACCCGGGCCCCACCCGTTGAAATCAGGGGGCGGTGGTGAGATTAAGTTCAGGAGGGAGAGAGAGTAAGGAAGGATCCCGTGATGTACGCTTTTCCTCATATCTGAAACGCAGACTTGGGTGGGCCCTTCTATCCCTGGCTACCGACAGCGCGTGGAAGCAAATCGCTCGTTCCAACGCTCGCGTGCGAAGGAGCGTTTCCGTTTTGGAAGTAACTTTTGTCAGTTCCTCTAATCTTCTTTCCCTAGATGCATTTTTTTACTTTTAATTAAACAAGAAAATTAGATAATTGGTAGGACCCGCCGGCCATGCATGAGACACACGGCAGAGATTATGGAATATGAAACTTGGAAACTATCCTATCATGCATGTTTGATATGTTTCATTCAATTTTCACACATCCATGAAACAAAATCAAAGATCCCATGCATGAGACACACGGCAGAACTTTATTTCCCGATAAAAAAAAAACAAGCGTTGTGATGGGCATGTGCTGAGGATATTGACCACAAGTCAGGACCGATCTACGGACGACGCAATGAGCGCCTCGCGGTCCATCTCGTACCCGCACAAGTATTTCCACGCGTGGCACTCGACGCCGTCGGCAAGCTTCTCGAGGCATCCCGTCGTGATGTTCAACATGAAGACGCCCTGGCTGGTGCATCCTCCTCCTCCAACGGTGAACATCAACGTGCCGCTCTTCTCGCCAAACCAGCGCAGCTTAAACGCGGTTTTCATGGTAATCCCGAGCTCGGGTAGGCTGATGAGTTTGAGTCGGGCCTGTTCCTGCCCCTCCCACTCCCCGCCGGCAGCCGTCTGGGTCTCGATGTTGATGCAGAACTCCGTGCATGCCACGAAGCCCACGTCGAGGAAGCTCAGGCGCTTCCCGTCCGGGGAGGTGCCCAGCAGGCGCTCGCCGGCGTAATAGTGCGACTGCCGGTAGGGCACCGGACACATATCCATGGGCTTCGACGGCGGGCCGTCGAGCCGCACGCCGAACGCCTCGTGGTGCATGGGCCAGTAGGCCGCGCCGCCGACCACGACGGCGTGGCCAAGACCGCGCAGCATGTTGGCGCTGATCTTGGCGCCGGGTTTCCTTTCTTCCGGCCCCCAACGGCATCCGACGCCGGCGTCGGCGTCGGCAGAGCAGCAGGAGCGCAGCGCCGTGAAGCTACGGCGGTTGTAGACGAGGAGCACGCGGAAGAAGCCCGTCGGCGCGGGCACGTCTAGGTCGTCGCCGGTGAGTATCGCACACACGTAGTGCCCGGGGCAGTGGTCGCCGGAGAGCGGAGGGAGCACGGAGATTTCCCCCGTCATGGGGTTGCACACGCTGAGCGTGAGGCCGTCGGCGCGCGCCTCGCGCCGGAGCTCCAGAACAACACGGCCGTTGCGAGATGCGACAGGGCGGGCGTGGTCGAACAGCCCGGCGGCGACGTGTTCGAGCTGGGGGCGGGGGCCCAGGAGGCGCGAGGCGGCTTCCGTCAGGACGAAGCGCGGCGGCAGCGCGGGGGGCGCGGGCTTCCTGGTGGAAGAAGCCGAGGGCGAGGTAGGGGAGGAATTGCGCGGGCGGCGGCAGAGCGCGGGAGATGGCTTCGGCGTGCGTGGCCACGGTGTGGCCCCAGTGCCTGCGCGTTGCCCCGTAGCGGACGATGTCGGTGGCTGATGAGGACACGCTGGATAGGATCGCGGAGAGAACGTCGCCGGGCAGATCCTTTCTCCCCTCGGCGCCAGCGCGCCGGCTCCGGCGTCGGTGTTGGCGCCGCCACAGCCACCCGTTGGTGTACGGTGGTGCCGTCGCCGAGGGATGGGCGCGGTCCCGTCGAAACGGCGGCATCGGATGCGCGTATTTTTAGGTTAGGTTTCTGATCAGTTGCAACGACCGACGACCCCACGAGGCCACGAGTCCATCACCAGGTGCCTGCATATTTATGTACCCCCCGCAGGCCCGCAACTTCCTTGTCATTGTACGACACAGTAACCAACCCGCCACCCTATCAGTTGTGTTTATTCATATCTTCTTCACTCCTTTCTTCTTTCCTTGTTTTTTTTTCTTTTTTCATTTCTTTTTCTGATTTCTTCTTTCTTCTTTCTTTTCTCTTTTTCCTTTTTTCCAGTTCCTCTTTTCTCTTTTTTGGAACGGTTTTTGTTCCTTTTTTAATTTTTTTTCTTTTTTTTCTTTTTTTTTCTTTTGCTAAAGGCGCGAACTTTTTTCGATTTCATGAACGCTTTTTTCAAAATCGATGAACTTTTTCAAAATGGATGAACTATTTTTTTCAAATTCGTGAACTTTCTTCCAAAAGCGATGAGCTTTTTCCAAAATTGATGAACTCCTTTAAAAGTTGATCATTTTTTAAAAAAATCATTGAACTTTTTTCAAAATCGATGAACTATTTTTCAAATTCGTGATATTTTTTCAAAATTGATGAATTTTTTTTGTTTTTAAAATCGGTGAACTTTTTTCGAAATTGATGAACATTTTTTTTCAAATTTGGTGAATTTTTTTTAGATTTGATGAACTTTTTTCCAAATTTGATGAATTTTTTTTCATTTTGGTGAACTTTAGAAAAAATTAATGAACCTTTTTTTCAAATCTGATGAACTCGTTTCAATTCGATGAACTTTTTTTCAAATTCAATGAACTTATTTCCAAAATCAATTAACATTTTTTTTTCAAATTTGATGACTTCTTTTAAAAATCGATGAACTTTATTCTCAAAATTGAAGAACTTTTTCCAAATTGTGAACATTTTTCAAAATCGATGATTTTTCTTTTCAAATTCGTGAACTTTTCTTCAAAACATGATGAACTTTTTTCTTTTTCTCGTGAAACTTTTTTACTGGAATGTAGTTCACCGAGTAATCCACTTTTCAAATTCATGATTTTTCCAAATAATTCAAAAATCTAAGTGTTACAGACTGTATTGTGCAATAAATATCACGGCCAGGGTTGCTATTATATCATTGGCACTATTCATTGTCACTAAAGTGTAGGGTAACGCAGCAGAAAACAAAAATTTTCCGACCTACGCACCAGCCCAGGACCACTATGGAGACTGCATACAAGGTTTGATCATTTTCGTTACCGACTCGTAGCGCAGCGGAAGTAGAGTCGATGACGAACGGCGGTGCAGATCCCCGCAGCTAGGATTTTACAACCTCCCAACCGCGAGGATGTATACCCTCATCCGCCCCACGGACAGCCCTCCGGGAGGCGGTCAGCCAGTCCCCCGGACGGTGTCGCGGACAGCCCTTCGGGAGGACCTCCAAAACTTGGACTGTCACTCGGACAGCCCTTCGGGAGGACCTTCGAAACTCGGATGGTCACACGGACAGCCCTTCGGGAGGCACTCTCGAACTAAGACCGAAACTACGATCTTCTTGCACACATACGGTGTCATCTATCCGGCAGGGCTTCGCCGTCCAGAACTAGTTCCTGCCGGAACCCAGACAGCCTTTCGGCTCTACGAAACTATTTCGCTGGGAGGGAGAGAGAAGGCCAGATCATGCATGGCTTGTGTATGAGAGCAAGAGTGTCCTTTTGGGCTGCCTCCTCACCCCTATTTATAGGGTGAGAGACTATGATAAAAATACCAAAATGCCCTCAGATATTTTCACTATTCATAATAGTGATTCCACTATTCATAAATAGTGTTTCCCACTATTCACAATAGTGTTTTCCACTATTTCGAAATAGTGTTTTCACTAGTCATGAGATATTTTCTCCCAATAGTGTTTCCCACTATTCATAATAGTGTTTCCACTATTCACGAGATATTTTCTTCCAAAAAGCACTTTCACTATTCACGACGGCATTTTTCAGCGTCCGGTCGAACTGAAAATATTTATGTGGGCTTAGAACATTTCTAGTACCCACCAAAATAATTTTCAACGCGAGCCGGAACAATTCCGGTTTAGTGATTTTCATCTGCGAAAAGCATCTGAAGCGGTTTCGGCAGCTCCGGAACATTTCCGGTTTTCATTCCGGAAAATTCCAGAAAGTTTTCAGAATGATTCTGGCACCCTCCAAGAATTATCAGGCATGTGCCAAAACCAATTTGACTTTATGGTATCCTCTGAAACAACTTTTCAGTTTCACCGGAACTCATCCGGTGACCTGTCTCTTCGGAACTTTTCCGCTGTCTCCGAAAACTTTTTCCGGAAACTTTCTCTCAGACTCCCTGTCTAGTATTCAGCAGATAGATGACCCTTAAGCGTGTGACCCTATAGGTTCGGTGAAGTATAGACATGACCCGGAACCCCTTCCGATCAATGATCAACATCGGAGCCGGGGACACCCATATTGACCCCTATACCCACACGAATGAATATTTGAGTGAACCTCCAGTTGCCGTGTGCTATTCCTGTTGCTTCGCGATATGTTACAATTACCCGAGGTGAGACATGTTGGCATCCCCGTGGATCAACACCTTGTCCACTATGCCAGTTACCTCGTTACCGGTATTGTTCTCTTTTCTCGTTCCCGTGTTCCGGCATCCCCGTGATCAAATCACAAAGTGTCTGGCCAGACGATGATGGATACCGTAACACCGAGAGGGCCCAGAGATATCTCTTCATCATCGGAGGAGCAAATCCCAATCTTGAGCTATCAAGTTACTTGACATACTTTTCCATGAACCCGTAAGCCGCCGTAATAGCCACCCATTTACGGATAACGTTTAACAAACCCCAAAGTTCATGAAGCAAGCATGGAGAAACTCGATACTCTCATGGTCTAAGGAATCATGCAAATATTAACCATCTCTATGTTATTAACCATTAACTTATGACGAATGTATCTCATAGCATAACATCAATTCGGGTCGATTCAACACAAGTGTTCTACCAACATTGCGCCCTCAAAATTGCCGGCATAGCCATGCCCATGATCAGGAAAACAGGATCATCATGCAATACTTGAGCTAGTCCTAGAGGCTAGACTAGGAATACATTTTACCGTTTATTATTCCACACGTGCAAATGAGTCTTCCTCCGAGCCTCGTTTTATTTGTAGACTCGAGAATCATTGCAGTTATAGCATGGAACATAAACATAATTATGAACAGGGAGATAATCAATAACATTTATTATTGCCTCTAGGGCATATCTCCTACATACAGTTGATTAGCTGTGGTGGTTAGCCGAATCGTTCGAAAGCTCAATGGTGCTTGTTCGAATCCTGGATAGCTCAACTTTTTGAGGTGTTTTTTTCGCACTTAAGGTTTGTTGCGCTGTGTATTCGTGGGCCGGCCCAACTGAGGTCTGCAATGAGCGCCAATTGGCCTCCACGGCGCTGAAGGCGCGTAATAGGAGCTCCCCTTCGGGCCTAGCCCCTGTTAGGTGCATCCATCCAGGCCTTGGGCCTAGTCCCTATTAGGCCCAACATATTTGGAGCATGGTTAATATAGCCAACAATCGGCTATGTGAAGCTGCCATGTCAACTAGTATAGCCAATGTTGTCTTCTTAAAAAAAACTAATATAGCCAATATAATAGCTCACAAGTACAATAGTTGCTCATCCTAGTATACTCTATCATTAATATGTGGCCCATTTTTTGTCTCACAAGGAGTGTTGGAACCGAAAGTACCCTTCTCCACCCGAGCTCATATGCATCCTCGTGAATAGTAAAACCAAAAAAATAGTAAAAAAAAATCTGAATTTTTTTGAAGACAAACTTTGACGAATTCTGAACAGAGGCATCATTTTTGGAATGTTGTTTAGAATTCGTCAAAGTTTGTCTCCAAAAAAATTTAGTTTTTTTTGATTTTACTGTTCACGAGGGTGCATATGAGCTCGGGTGCAGAAACTTCATGTCCTGTTGGAACTCGTGTTACAGCCGGCTGTAATTCTATAACCCGCTTCTTTTCTCTGTCCTCTTCTCTCTTCTTCAACTAAGCATAAATATTCTATTTAAATCCGTATAGCCTGCTTACGTCGATTGTACTTGCTCTTAGGCCAACGCCCAGTAATAATCTTGAAAGGAAAGGTTGTGGCCCATGTAGGTAGCACGGGAGGGGAGAGCGACTCATTGACTCGGCCTCGGGAGGTCCTCCCCAGCGGCAACTCCTAAGGACAGCCCCCATACCCGTCCCAAACGATCGGGCGGGCTGCCCAGTCACTGCTCGGACGCAAAAAACGCACCCAACCGCGGTTGGCAAAGCCGACCCAAACGCCCGGACTGACCGGCAGGCCCCATATCCGGCTTATATCTAGGGTGGATATGGGGAGGCCCGGACGAGCCCGGGCACCGCCGCCATGTCGGACCGGTCCGCTCCGGCCCACACCGCCCCCATCACCGTCCCCATAGAGATCCCACCCGCTCGGACGAACCCCAGTCACTCTCAGTCCGCTCACCCTCTCCATTCCCCTCTTGTCTTCTCCACTTCTCTCCCACTCTCTCCGCCTCCTCCGCCATGGCCCAGTCCGGCCACGACTCCGGCAGCGAGACCGATCCCATGGACTAGGACAACCTCGTGAAGGAGGAGGACGCCGGCTCCGGTAGCGATGCATCGGACGACGAAGAGCTCGTGCTACGTATCGCCATCCAGCGCTCACGGCTGGACACCGGCGGGAGCACGAGCTCGGCCGCGTCCACCATTAGCTGCTCAGGGTCTGCCGTTGCAATGCGGGCCGCGGTCGCTGACGGTGCGTAATACCGTTAGATTCCTCGATAGGGGTCCAAGCGCAGCTGGAAGTCTCGGATCGGAGGTCACACAAAGGTTTTACCCAGGTTCGGGCCTCCAGAGAGTAATACCCTACATCCTGCTTGTTTTGATATTTCATGGTGGAGGGATATATACCTTGTGCGAGGGGTTTACAATGGTGTTTGATGTTGCTACCGAGAGTTGCTATCTGAGATTAGATGTGAGAGAGGACCCTAGACCTCGCCTTATATAGACGGTGGAGGTCTAGGGTTTACAGGGAGGATATATGCGATCCTTTCTGCTGCCGCCCTTGTCTTGGAGGTCAAGAAAGCCCCCGGTGTCCTCCTAGGGTTTCTCCTCATCTTGGGCCTCATGGGTCCCTGGTCGGACACCAGGCCCGGGCTCCTTTAAGCTTTCCACCCCTGGTGCAGGACACCGTTAGTGGCCCCCAAGCATGGCGGAGGTCGTGGGAGAGGTCTTCGAGGCCTTCGCCGGGCTCTTGTCATCCTTGTTTCTCCTGTTCAGCCCTTCCTTCGAGGAGTCCGGTCGATAGGTCTTCGTCTGCCATGTTGTTCGGCCTATGAGGCCCCGCGGTCGCGCCCGTTGGGCGAGCCGCAGTTACGTTGTAGTGGGTCCGGCAACCCTTGGTGACGGTGTCCTGGATTAGGGGGTGCTAACCTAGCCAGCCCGTCTCTTCGGTTGGGCCGGTGGGCCCTCGTGCATGAGCAAGGTGGACTCCGAAGGCCGCGTATAGGAGGCGTGATCAAGACTGCCTCCACCGAAGACTTGACGTATACTCCAAGATCTTTGACGCCGCTTGTCTCCTGGCTACCGACCTTGTAACCCTAGATACCCTCCCTGGCGTGTATATAAGCCATAGGGTTTAGCCCGTAGAGGGGACATCAACGCAATCTTATTCGCCTAGCCCTAGAACTAGAACATATCTAAAGATCTCGAGGTAGATCAACTATGTACTTGTCACATCTCCATTGATATAAACAAGAACATGATGTAGGGTTTTACCTCCATCAAGAGGGCCCGAACCTGGGTAAAACATCGTCTCCCTGTTCCTGTTACCATTGATCCGAGATCCACAGCTCGGGACCCCCTACCCCGAGGTCTGCCGGTTTTTACACCGACACTGGTGCTTTCATTGAGAGTTCCACTGTGCGATCACCAGAAGGATCGATGGGATCGCCGGTCAACGGCCCTGAGCCTATGGAGCACGTCTCCATGCCTGAAGCTTCGGTCACAGAGACGCCTTCACGTAAAGTGGAGGCGAACCATGACCTTTCTCTGGTTCCAACGGGGAATTCCCCCAGGGATGAGGGGCTGAGATACTTCTTGGAGAGCGGGTCGGATAGCGGCCTATCGGCGGCCGACCTCCAGATTAATTCGGCTAACCCGATAGCCACAGATCCAGCGTCGAATGAGAATAACAGGGTTTCGAGCCCACGATCTTTAGAGATCGGAACTCATTCGCTCACCTCCCATATAGAATATCGCCCCGATAACTCTGGCTCACCTGACATCTGGGATTTGGCCTACGTGCGGCAGCTCCCTGATGAACCAATCAGGCGATACTGGGCTAGATTCTTGTCTATCAAGAACAAGATACCGGATTACCAAGACTCTGACATAATTACTGCTTTTGAGCGCGGATGCAAGGATAAAGGCGTCTCGAACGTCCTTGCTCGTCGCTGCGTTCAAACACTTCCGTAATTGACCAACCTGGTGGCACGATTTTGCGCCATTGAAGACGCCTGGCGGACCGAGGAAAACACGGACTTGATCTGTGAAGACTACCCGGAACGCAACCGATCGGCACTTCGGCGCGAACCTCGCAAACGGAACACCCCAGGCGATCGACCTCGGAAGAAGAAGAAAACTTCCGATCACCCCGGAACAACTCTGGACGGCTTTCTGGATAAACCATGCCCGATCCACGCTGTGCTGATTAACTCCTGCCCGACTCACAGTCTTCGCGACTGTTGGGTGTTGAGACAGGTGGCCAAAGGGGGACCCGCCCTCCTGGCGGGCACCTCCTGCCACCTTGAATAGACCTCGGAATAAGACGAGGTCCTAATGATTTACGAGACCTTTACGTCTAACAACCAGCGCAAACGGGCCCTGCGGGAAATTAATTCCGTCCGGCAAGTACCATCTCGGGGCGCGTGGATAGACACGCCGATCACCTTCGACCATGACGATCGACCGAGGTCGGCCCCGGATAGGTGTCCCGCCACGCTGGTCCTCAACCCTATAGTGGACCACTGCCGCCTCCATAAGGTCCTTATGGACGGAGGCAGCAGTTTGAATCTAATATACGCGGACACTCTGGACAAGATGCACATCGATAAATCGTGCATAGAACAGAGTACCACCACCTTCAAAGGTATAGTCCCCGGACGAGAGGCACGCTGCAGCGGAAAGATAACCCTGGACGTAGTCTTTGGAACTCCGGATAATTATCGCTCTGAGGAGATTATGTTCCACATCGCGCCTTTCAAGAGTGGATACCATGCCCTTCTCGGATGGGACGCCTTTTCCAGATTTCAAGCAGTCCCGCACTACGGCTACATGAAGCTCAAGATGCCAGGCCCGAAAGGGATCATTACCATCTCAAGCGACTCCGACAGGGCACTCAGAGCCGAGAATAAAACGGCGTCCCTTCCCCTCGAGACTCTGGACGAAGCCTTCGCGGCTGAGGAGCTGACCGCGCTACGCGCCGAAGTCGACCGGGACGCTGTCATCCTCGACAAAAGATCAAAGTCTACTTCTTTCAAACCGGCTGACGAAATAGTCAAATTCCAGGTACACCCCACGGACCCTGCTAAAACGGCGTCCATAGGGGCTAACCTCGACCCAGAGGTTGCCGAAGCCCTACGCGCTTTCCTCAAGGAAAACTAGGATATATTCGCCTGGCACCCCTCCGACATGCCAGGGATACCCCGTAGGCTTGCAGAGCATAGCTTGAACATACTAAAAGGCTATAAGCCTGTCAAGCAAACACTTCGGCGTTTCTCCGAGCCCAAGCGTCAAGCAATGGGAGAGGAGCTGGCAAAACTGCTGGAGGCAGGGTTCATCCGAGACATAAAACACCCTGACTGGCTAGCCAATTTGGTCATGGTCCCAGGCTCAGGCCGGCCGAAAGCACGTCTTCATCGGATTCACTCAGGGGGTGGACCTTGCAGATAACTCTGCGTCCGGCAGTGATACCCTCGTCTACTCTGATGGCGTGTCCTCGGTAGGCGAGACCGAGTCGATCCTCCCGCTCCACGTTGGTGGGCTTGGGGGCTACTCTGACGACCGGCCGGCTCAGGATTCCTTCAACACGCCCACCGGGCTGCTGTCTACATGGCGGGCTCCGCCCCAGCCCTTAACTCTACGGTGGCCGGCGCAGCGACGGGGACTGGCACCTCAGGAACCAGCTCAGCCATACCGCTGGCTCAGGCCTTGGCAGAATTGGCAACCGCCCTAGTGACGCTCCTTGCGACGCCGGTGACCGCAGAGAACCAGGCGGAACGCAACACGGAGGTGACCAAACTCCGCGAGCAGATGGCTAAGGTACAGGTAGATATCAACGCCGAAAACACTCATATGGCGGAGTTGCAGTCCCAAGTCCAAGGCAAGGTAGAGCGCCTGAAAGCCGAAGCCTGGCGCATGGGGCTCCATCAGAGCGCCTCAGAAGCGGTTCATCAGAGGCGCCATATGAGCCGTCTACCACCTAACTACGAGCCCATGCGACTATTCAACACGCCGCAGGATACGCCTGTTCAGGGGGCTGGGGAAGGCACCCCAGAAGCACCGCTTGTGCCCCCAAGCAGAGGCAGGCAGCCGTCGCCAGGTCAACCCTACCAGCCGGCTCAGCAGCGCCAGCAGGAGCCGGCCTAGCGATTTTCGCCGGCGCAGACGCCTCCGCATCGTTTCCTCACGCCGGCGGGTCACTTCTCCAACCCTTTGGACAACTTGGTAGCAGCAGCAACCAACCTGGCCGCGCTCCCAATCACGGGAAATTCACCAGTTGAGATTGAAGCCCGAAATTCCATTGAGATGTTAAAAACTGCGGTCGCCCAGCAGGCGAACTACTCCTACAGTTGGCAGCGGCTCCACTCTACCCCGCTTCCAAGCCGCAGCAGGAGCCACCACGATGAGTCGCCGACTGTCTCTAGCAGCACTCATCGACATCGTGAGCAGCCTCATGACCCGCCGCCCCTTGGGGCCCCGAACGCCCAGGATATCGTTGATACGGCTCAGGCTCAGCGAGCGGCGGAAGCAGCGAACGCGGCGGCTCAGTTGCCGCCCGTCACAACCCAATTAACCTCCAGTACCAGAACCATCGAGATACCCTGCCTGGCGCCGGCTTTACACAACGAGCGCATGCCCAAGGATTTTAAAGGCCCTCGCAAGGTTCCAAATTACACGGCCGACCTTGAGCCGACCGCCTGGATCGAGAGCTACGAGATAGCGATGGACATGCTGGACGTCAGTGACGCCGTCTGCGCCAAGTACCTGACGATGATGTTGGAAGGGCCGGCTCGAACATGGTTGAAAAACTTGCCGCCCAACTCCATCAACACTTGGGCAGAATTGAAGGACCGCTTTATCAAAAATTTCCAGGGAACTTGCAAGCGACCGATGACAATTGTTGATCTACAACATTGTGTCCAGCGCGAGGGTGAGTCGGCCCATCACTGGTCACGCCGGGTTGCGGACATCATCCACTCTTTCGACAGCATAACGGCTGCTCAGGCTGTTTTGATCCTGGAAAAGAACTGCCACTTTGATCCCCTCGTGCAGAAGCTTGGCCGGCTCAAGCGGAAGGTTCCGGATATGGGCGAACTCATGGATATCCTCACCAGGTATGCCGAGTCAGACACTATGAAGGATCCTAGCCCAGAGGATGACCAGACTGGCAAGGGAAAGAAAAACAATGGTGGCAAGGGTAACCAGCAGAACAGTTTAGGGAACAATGGAAATCATGGTAATCAAGGCAACGGAGGGAAGAGTAAGAACCTAGAAGGAGGATCAGACTTGGTTGCTAACACCAACGCTGGTTACAAATACCAGAGGGGGAATAATTCGGGAAGATCCTACAATGGGAACAAACCCCGTAATTTTGAGGAAGCCCTCAAAGGGCCATGCCCAAAACACGGCCTCCCTAATAAGCCGTCAACCCACTCTTGGGAGAACTGTCACATAATGCAAGCTTTCGGAGAGCAGTTCTTTCAGAACCGTCAAGGCAGCGGAGGAGGCAACCCGGGGCAGCCTGGAGCTGGCTCGTCCGGTGGCTTTCACAACCCGGGATTCCATGGCCCGGGTGGCTCAGGAGCAGGTTACCAGGGTTCTGGCAACAACGGAGGCAATCCGCATTCGGGGCAAGGAAATCAACAGCAGGGCAATCAGCAACAGGGCAATCAGTCTGGTTTTCAGAGCAATCCCAAATAGTTGAATAGTGGGCAGTATGACGTGTTCACGACTCATACTGACAAGCGAGATCGCAAACTCCGGAAACGAGCCGCCAGTGTTGTCGAGCCGACAGTCCCGGAATATCTACGTTGGTCGGAACGGCCCATTACATGGAGCAGAGAGGACCACCCTCCCCGGGTCGACAGTCCAGGTTGCTTGGCTTTAGTGGTGGCGCCTCAAGTCGGTGGCTATTCACTCACAAAGGTGCTCATGGACGGAGGAAGCAACATAAACATCTTGTACTACGACACTTTCCGACGGATGAATCTGTCTGAAAAACAGCTCCAGTCGTCTTCCACCGTGTTTCACGGGATTGTTCCTGGAAAGTCTACATATCCTATCAGGTGGATCAAGCTGGATGTCGCGTTTGGCACTGATGATAACTACAGGTGCGAGTCTTTGACCTTTGAGGTGGTCAAAATCAAGAGCCCGTATCACGCCCTGTTCGGGCGGCCGGCTTATGCTCGCTTTATGGCTCGACCTTGCTATGTCTACCTCAAACTCAAGATGCCTGGACCAGAAGGCACTATCACAGTTAATGGAGATCGAAAGATCGCCCTTGAGTGCGAGGAAGGGGATGCAGCCTATGCCGAGACGGCTTGCGCTGCGGAAGAGTTGAAATTTTACACTGCAAATGTTGACCCGGCCGATATGACGCCCTTGAAGAAGCCCACTGCAGAGTCTGACCCGCCACTCAAGTTCAAGTCGGCCGAGGACACCAAGCAGGTTGAGTTTGTCCCTGGCGACCCGTCCAAGAAGTTCACTATTGGGACTGGTATGGATCCCAAATAGGAAAGCGCGCTCATCGAGTTCATCCGTGAGAATAGGGACATCTTTGCATGTAAACCTTCTGACATGCCGGGTGTACCGAGAGAACTCGCTGAGCATCGCCTCAATGTGGATCAACAAATGAAGCCTGCCAGACAATTCCTTCGTCGCTTTAACGAAGAGAGACGCAAAGCTATTGGAGAAGAGGTAGCCCGGCTCTTAGCTGCCGGGTTCATCGTTGAAGTTTTTCACCCTCAGTGGTTGGCTAATCCTGTGCTTGTTCTAAAGAAAAACGACACTTGGCGCATGTGTGTTGACTACACAGATCTCAATAAGGCCTATCCCAAAGACCCGTTTGCCCTCCCTCGCATTGATCAGATCATCGATGCCACGGCGGGTTGTGAGAGTTTGTGTTTCCTGGATGCTTACTCCGGTTATCATCAGATAAAGATGGCCGTCGAGGATCAGGAGAAGACGGCATTCATCACACCTTTTGGGGCCTTTTGCTATGTCTCTATGCCCTTTGGGCTCAAAAGTGCAGGAGCGACTTATCAGCGGTGTGTCTAGAATTGCTTCCACAAGCAGATTGGGCGCAACATTCATGCTTATGTGGATGATATCTTGGTCAAGTCATTGAAGAAGGAGACCTTGCTGGATGATCTCAAGGAAACTTTCGCTAATCTTCGGACTTATCAGATGAAGCTTAACCCGGATAAGTGTGTTTTTGGTGTTCCTGCAGGCAAGTTGTTGGGTTTCCTAGTATCGGAACGAGGCATTGAAGCCAACCCGGACAAAATCAAGGCAGTCACCTCGCTTGCCAAGCCAAAGAATATCAATGACGTTCAATGGATGGCGGGTCGGATCACGGCTTTAAGCCAGTTCATAAGCTGCCTTGGCGAAAAGGCGATTCCCCTTTATTAGATGTTGAAAAAGACTGATACTTTTGTCTGGAGTGATGCTGCTGATGCAGCTTTCGAAGCCCTCAAGAAGCGATTGGCCGAGCCACCCGTCCTTGCTGCTCCCATTGACAAAGAGCCTATGCTCCTGTACATTGCTGCCAATAACAAAGCGGTAAGTGTTGCAGTTGTTGTAGAGAGAAAGGAGGCATGAAAGGAATATCCAGTACAGAGGCCAGTCTATTATGTCAGCAAAGTTCTGTCTGAGTCTAAGCAGAGATATCCACATTGGCAGAAGTTGGTTTTTGGCGTCTTCATGGCTAGTCGCAAGCTCAGGCATTATTTCCTGGGGCAACCCATTACTGTGGTCAGTTCAGCACCCTTGGGAGACATCATCCAGAACAGGGAAGCTACAGGCCGGGTTGCCAAGTGGGCGATTGAGCTTGGCCCACATCATCTTAAATATGTACCTCGCACAGCCATTAAGTCCCAGGCACTTGTAGATTTCATCAATGATTGGACTGAACTCCAAACTCCGAAAGAGAAGCCCGATAATACATATTGGACTATACATTTTGATGGTTCCAAACAGTTAGAAGGCTCGGGGGCTGGGGTTGTCCTATCTTCCCCTAGAGGTGATAAATTTTGTTATGTCCTGAGGATCATGTTTCCCTGTACTAACAATGCAGCTGAATATGAGGCCCTTCTCCACGGTCTAAAGATGGCTAAGGAAATGAATCTCAGCCGGGTCAGGTGTTTGGGTGACTCAGATTTGGTCGCTCAACAAGTTTCTGGGAAGTGGGATTCCAAGGACCCGCTTATGGCGGCTTATCGGCAAGCGGTAACCAATGTGGCTGGACACTTCAAAGGATATCAAGTTGATCACATCGATCGGCGACTCAACGAGGCGGCTGATGCATTATCATGACTCGGCTCTCAACGTAAGCTAGTCCCTCCTAATGTGTTCCTTGACGTGCTCCATCATCCTTTTGTCAAACTACCTTCCGAGGAAGATCTTTCTATCCTTGACCCGGAGGCACTGTTGGTGGCGGCTCTCCATGTTATTCCAGACTGGACAGTTCCTTATCTGGATTATCTGACTCGAGGCGAGCTTCCGGCAGATGAACTCATGGCTCGTCAGATCGTCCGCCGCTCCAAGTCTATGTCTATCGTCAACGGCGAGTTGCACAGGAGAAGCATCACAGGGGTTTTCCAGCGTTGTGTTTCCCCTGATGAAGGACGAGAGATTCTCAATGAGATTCATTCTGGGGATTGTGGTCATCATGCTGGCTCAAGATCCTTAGTGGCAAAAGCTTTTCGACATGGTTTTTAGTGGCTTACGGCGCACGCTGATGCGGAGGATATCGTACAAAAATGTGATGGTTGCCAGAAGTTTGCACGCCAGGCTCATGTTCCGGCTCAAGAACTCTGGATGATCCCAATCACTTGGCCCTTTGTAGTCTAGGGGCTCGACATGGTTGGTCTGTTTAAGCCGTCCAAGGACAAGAAGACTCATCTTTTGGTCGCTGTTGATAAATTTACCAAGTGGGTTGAGGCCGAGCCAATCAGCAATTGTGATGCGGCCACATCAGTCAAATTCTTGAAAAAGTTGATTTTTTGTTTTGGATATCCACATAGTATCATCACTGATAATGGCACCAATTTGTCAAAGGGAGCTATGAAGCAATTTTGTCAAAGGGAGCATATCCGGCTTGATGTTGCATCAGTAGCACACCCTCAGTCCAATGGCCAAGCAGAACGTGCTAATCAAGAGATTCTACGAGGTATCATGCCAAGGCTTATGGTACCCCTCGAGCGCTCGCCGGGTTGCTGGGTTGAGGAGCTCCCTTCTGTCCTTTGGAACATACGGACTACCCCTAACAGATCAACATGCTTTACGCCTTTCTTTATGGTCTATGGCGTAGAAGCTATTTTACCCAGCGATATTCGTCACGATTCCCCCCGAGTCACAACCTATGTCGAAACAGATAATGAACAAGCTCATCAAGACTCTCTGGATGCCTTGGAAGAGGAACGTGACTTAGCAGCAGCATGATCTGTGATCTATCAGCAAGACCTATGTCACTATCATAGCCGTAGAGTTCGTAGCCGTACTTTCCAGGAGGGCGACTTAGTTCTCCGTCTGATACAAGAACAGATAGGTATGCATAAGCTTTCCCCTCCCTGGGAAGGGCCTTTTGTGGTCAGTAAGAATCTCAACAACGGGTCATATTACCTGATGGATATACATGAACACAATAAGTTACGTACGTCGGAGGAAGAGACCAACAGGCCCTGGAATATCGCTCATCTCCGTCCTTACTATACTTAGAGCCACTGGCTCAAGTTTTGCTCGTACATACCTCTGTATATATTATGATCAATATACATAAGCCGGCATCCCCGAAACTCGGGGCCCTTGTCGTTTCATCTCAAATATTGTGCATGAGTCTTTACCTTTTTGATCATTGGTCACTTGGGGGCTTCCAACTCACCGAGTTTAGCTATCTCACCCACTTGACCCGGCAAATAATGCCGCACTATCTTGGTTAAACCTGCCTGTCTGCTTGATGCTACTCCGATTAGGTGACCCGGTGTACTCTTGACAAGTCAATCATCTCTATGACCCTGAACTTGTCTTGGTTAAAACATCGGATACGTCACGTGAGAGCCAGCTTACAGAGAGCGAGGATAAACCATGGGCTATCACGCCAGCTTCATTGAAGCAATACTCGAGCCTCGAAAGCTGGTCTATATTGTCGTGGCTCGAAAGCCGACTTAACATTGATATCTATTCACGATTTCTGTAAAAAAAAATGAATAGAAATCGGTTTTTACAGGGGTTATCTTTGTTTCCTTTTGGCCATGAGCCGCCGGATCATGGACAAACCGGTTTAAACAAAGGACAGATGCCAATTGACCATGAGTCAAACAAAAATCATAGCAGTTTATTTCAGACTGGTGCTAACCACAAGCCGGACAGCTATTAAGCACCCCGGGTTATTCTAAGTCTGTGTTATGAAGAGAAGGATAAACTATTGATGGTTCAAACAAATATGACTCGCCACACTGTTACTCAACGAAGCGTAGATTTTTTCAAAGGAGACTGGGCGGGTTAACATACATCCACATCAGTGCAGCTGTTTCATCCAAAATACTGCCAAATATTCAAGTGCGCGAAGGCACGTTAGAGCACCCAAGTGTTTCCAACTATCATTACACAACCACAGTTGGGCTCCATGATATCAGAGTTTTTTTGGAGACATCTACTCCTGGGCACCAGTTTCTGTGCCCTCCGGGTCATTAGTTCCCGGGTTAGCTCCTTCCTGGTGTTCATCGGCGGCGTGGGCCTCCGGGTCATCCTGCTCCGGCTCCGCTCTTCTTCTGATCTGAAGATTTTCCAGATCCCAGTCGATAGTTGTCAAGGCTTGAAAGACGGCATCCTCTTTCATGATAATTGATGGGTCAACATCAGGAGCAAAGATATGCTTACGCCGTGCCGGAGTTAGGTCGATGGGCGTGTAAGATGGCGGGGTGACCCGCACGTTCTCTTCGTTGTAAGCCGGCTGGTACCTCTTCAAGTCCAACTCTTTAACAAGTTGACTCGCCAAAACACGAGTTTCCTTCAAACACCGGGCGTAATCTGCTGCAGAGAATTCGCTGCCATCAGTGTTGAACTCTGGAAACCCGCCGGTCATCTCGGAAGGATCCATATCTGGCACATAAGCTTTGGCCCGGCTTAAGGACATCATGGCACCCGCTCGGGCGGCTGATTTCTTCAACTCTTCAATTTGTCCAGGCATGGTTGACAGTTGATTCAACACGTCCCTTATGAAACGTGGCGGCTCTTTGTGACCCATCACAGACATAATTGTGAACAAGCTCCCTGCATAAAGTTGCTCCAAGAAAGTGTAAACCGCCTTGAGCTTAACACGGGGGTCTTGACGCAGATTGATGCTTCTGCTACCTGCAATATTTGAACACATTCGATTACAGCATTCCCATACAAATATCACGGATTTCGGGCGAGTTATTCCTGACTGATTGGCGGGTCACTTACCAAAGATGGCCTGGGTCATATCGGTAATATAGTGCTTCAAGCCGCTTACTTCATCAGTAATGGGCTTGAGCCGGTTCTCCGCCTCTTCAGCACGTTTCAACAATGCTGCTTTTTCTTCCTCGTGAGAGGTCTTCACATATTTCAAATTTTCAGCAGCTGTTGATACGGATTCTTGCAAGGCTGCGACAGATGACTCGGCATCTATACGAAGCTTCTTCTCAGTTTTGAGTTGCTCTTGTAAGCCGGCCACCTTGTCATTGAGCATATCCTGTCATAACCAGATCTTATCAGTGGAATGCTATATACAATTGAGCCCACAAAATTGCACAACCCGGCCCATGGGGGTATGAGATGGCTAAAAACTTCTCGCCTAAAGTCCCAAGCAGTTTGCTAGCAATCTACATGGCACTTGGGGGCTAATGCAGGTCATTTTTTCTCTTCTGATGATCATCAGGGGAATAAGATCCGGCTCATCGTATCAAAATGAGTCAGCCCTTGGGGGCTACATGTCACTTCTCAAGGACAATTGTTAAAGAACCGGCTTGTTATATACATAACAACCCGGCCCTTGGGGGCTACACGTTGCTTTTAAGGGACATATGTTAAAGAACCGGCTTGTTATATACATAACAACCCGGCCCTTGGGGGCTACAGTTCCGAAACGAGTATATCATACTGAAAGTCTTACACATATTCATGCTGACCTATGTCTCAGACTTGGCGGCTACACAAGATATATACAGTATGGAAAGAAGGGACATTTCTTACCTCATATTTCCTCTTCAGCATATTGACCAGGCTTACTTCCATTTCCCGGCTTACAGATAGCCGGGTCAAGTATGCCTCATGGAGATCGGCCGCGCTGAGATCTTCAAAGTTTGGGAGCTCAAGTTTCTCTTTCCCTTTCTCAGACGCGACCGGCTCGTCTTTTGATACAAGCTTGGTCAGAACGCTTGACGTCTCTAGAGTCTTGAAGGATACCCCTGTGATGCCAACTTCATCATCGGCTTGGGGAGATGATAAGACCATATCTCCAGTCGCCTTCATCGGACTAGAAGGGCGAATAGGACTTGGCGGGTTAAGATCCTCCTCCATGTCAGTCACGCCGACTTTAGTATCCACCTCTTCAGTAGTTGGCAGCTCGTTTTGCTTGGGCGGATCAACATTTTCACCAGGTTGGTCCTTCGTTGTCTCGTGTTGACCTTCAGGGATTACCAAGTTAGGGTTTTCTAACTCAAAGTTCTCTGGGGTCGAAGATGACTCGTCAGTTTTCCTCTTCTTAGCCTTTGCCCTATGAATTCATAAGCAGACTCAAATAAGCGAGACAATGGTTACAACGAAGCACGGTTTATTGAGAAGAACTTACCCTTGCTTAATGACCAAGGGTGGCAGTTGAGTGGCAGATGAGTCGCCAGATGATGGTGGCGACTCCTGGTAATTCGAATCAGACGGGTTAAGAGGCTGCTTAAAAAGGCCGGCTCGTGGAAGAGATGGGGTTGGACTGTGAGGCACCTCATTGCGTCGCTTACGGGCGGCTGAAGCATCAGGTAAGCCGGCCAAGAGTTCTCCAGAACCACTTCGAGTCTGGCGTCTTGCTGAGCCGGCATGCTGCGATTTCTTTAAAGAAAATTGTGGGTCTAAATAAGCGTGTGGATGAGAAAATGGCACTTTTCTGACAATTTTTCTGGCTCTTTGGGGAACAAAGTTTTCTGAGCCGGAGGAGATGGAAATTACCTCAACATCATCAGCCCAGCTATTTTTAGCATCGCCCTGAGAATAAGAGGCGTTAGCCAGTTCAATAAAAAGACAGCCAAAGGGAGTCAAGTTCTACCTCTGACTCATCATCAGCTGCTGGTGACCCGCCTCTAGCTATCGTCTCACTTTCAATAGCCGGTTTATTCTTCTTTTGAGCCGGTACAGCTTTAGCAGCCTTAGGCTTGATCGCTGGTGTTTTCTTTTTCCTCCTGTTCCAGAATGGAGAGTCGGCCTGCACAGTTTTAAATAAGATCAACAAGTAAGTTTAAGAGTTGATAAGCTGAACAAATGATCATAGGAATGCTTACTGGAGGAGCCTGGTTAAGGGCATAGAACGGTTTCAGCCCCGTCTTGTTACAGTTTTCTTGTGACTCCCCAAGCAGTTTCTTCACAATCTTGTTTATTTCGTCAGGTGACAGGTCAATGGGACTGAACCTTTGCACATCATTTGAGTTGCCAGAGTAATTGCACATTAAATCCTCCCGGCGACTTAAGGGGAGAATCCTCCAGGTAATCCAGCACCGGGTTAGATCAACCCCGGTCAAACCATTGGCTAATAAAGCCCTCAGCTTTGGATATATGTGGGCGACTTGAGCGAGATCTTCTTGAGGAGCCCAGCCAGGAAGTTCAACGGTGGGGTCAAGACGGTCAGGTCTATAACCCGGCAAAGGGTTCTCATCAGCAGGAGCTGTGTTCTTACAATAGAACCAGGTCTTGTTCCATCCTTTTGGATGACTCAGCAGAGTGACTGAAGGAAAAGCAACGTCTCTTCGCCTCTGGATCGAGACCCCGCCAAGTTCTAGACTGGGGCCATCAGCACATTCAGTCTGGCGGTTGATATAGAAAAACTCCCTAAAGAGAGGAATGGTGGCTTCCATTTGTAGATATGCTTCACAGAAGACTTGAAATTGGCATAGGTTGGATATAGAATTTGGGCCAAGGTCTTCAGGATGAAGGTTGAAGAAACTTAGGGCGTCCTGAATTTTTTTTGACCCATGCGGAGAGAAGCCCCTAAGAAGATGGTCTGTTAACACCACGACTTCTCCTTCGCCGGGTTGGGGAACAGTTTCGCCTTGAGGAGCCCGCCAGCCAATCACCTCTTGAGCAGGCAGAAAACCTTGTTCTTTATAGTCATTGAGCACGAGTTGTGAAACTTGGGAACTCATCCAGTTGCAGATTGTGGTCTTTGCCATGGTAAGTCGCCTAAAGAATTAACGGTTGCAGATAAAAATATGAATGGCGGGTCATTTCACGATCACTAAAGTCACCTTGGCGGCTTGGAGAGAAGCCAGTATGACAAGGTGGTTAAAATTAAGAGGAGAGCCAACATAGTTATTCAATTACCAAAATATGCCAACGAATTACAAGCTTCCTAAATAGAGATTCAACTATGTTTCCCAAGGCAGGCGAGTCATGATATATACGGCGGCTCTTATTAAAGTTGAAGATTCTGATTTTTTTTCTAAGTGTTGCAGGAACAGATTTCAAACAAAGTGGCTATAAGTATGGATCTACAAAATATGCGAAAAGGAAAAATATTTACTATTCCTAACTCATACAGTGGAAGCATGGTTTGATTTATTCACGGTATTTAGTGAAGATCTGAAGTTCCTAGATGCAGAAATGGCACTACAGCCAACATCGGAGTATTTCTACGACGAGTTCATTAGAATCTAGATCTAAAACAGCAATGATAGGATAAACAGACGAGCGCCAATGAACTAGGTAAAATGAATAAAGAACTGCTATGGATCTAGGAAGAAATGGGGTGTACCTGGGTGTGGCGGAAGCTTCGAGAGGCTCTTGACGGTGTTGACGGCGGTGTGCGTGGAGCTATTGAAGCGGTTGGCGTCGTCGGAGACACCAAGGTCGCGTGGCGGCGGAAAGCTCGGGTCGCGAGAAGGCTCGGATGTGAGGAGGAAGAAGACGAAGCAGTAAAAAAGAAAAACTGCGGCCCTTGAGGATATTTATAATATGATAAGAAGGGGAAAAGGCAGGTGCGAAAACAGAGGAGGCATAGTAACTTTTTGGTGAAGAGGCGCCTCGATTCTCGCAATTAATAGATATACATCCGGATTCGCTATGACGTCACGCCTGAACCCCGCGATTTCTGGAAGGTGATGTCATGACACAGAAGAATCGGAGATGCTAAGGTAAAAATGTTTTATGAGCCGGCAAACTCACGTGACTTGGCCATGGAATGAGCCTAGATGATGAAATGAAGGACAACCCGAAAATGTGACTTCTAGAGATTGATGTGAATAAATCCACCTCACTTTGGAGGCTAATGTCGGGGATATAACCCCACAGTATAACCCGCCCGTTCGGGGCCGGGTTACCCAATGGCGGCTTAAAGGATAAAGGACGCAGCGTTCATGGATCAGGAGGCCCATCAGGTGACTCATAAAGCAGGCCGGTTTAGGGCCCAATACTTGAGGCGGCGGCTAATCCAAGGACGTGATATGTTTTCCTTTCTTGAGGAGGACGATGAATAGGAAATAGATTAGATCACGGGTCATGTTACGACCCGGACTCTGTTGTAAACCCAGGGCCTCGACCTGTATATAAAGGCGAGCCCCTGAGGCGGAAAAGGCCAAGTTACAAGCTCTCGAGTACTAGGTTAGCCAAGTTGCACCCTTGTAATCGAGATCATCATCATCAATAACAATCAAGCAGGACATAGGCCATTACCTCCATTGTGAGGGGCTGAACCTGGGTAAACCCTTGTCTCTCGATTCCGATCAACCCCGTTCGAGTTACCACCTAGCTGCGATGGCCTCACGACTAAGTCCTTTCACGAGGACATCTGCCATGACAAAACCACGACAGTCGCGCTGGAGGTCTTCCATCATGAGGCCTCCCTAGGAGAGGTAATTTTCTTGACCTGGTTATGCTGTGTTTGGAGGAGGTTTCTTTGTTTCTTATAATCTTCTGAATCCTCAATCATGTAGGAGTTCGCGGACTTCGCCACCCTCCTGTCGCAGCCCCCGCTACCGGGCCAGACTTTGGGTCCGGTTATGCATGAACTGCTTCGAGTTGCTCCCGAGCGTCCTCCCCCTCAGAAGAAGGGAAAAGGGGTCGTGACCTCCACCGGGGATGAGGTAACCGGCGCGGCAGCCGATGAGAATGCCTTGGAGGATGATGGTGCTTCTTCCCCTCCTGGAGAGAGGAGGGACGAGCCCGCCGCCACCGAGGTTGATGGAGGGCCTCTTGATGCAGAACTCTGGGAGGAGTGACGGGGTCCTGTACCGGGAGTGATTACCGCCAAGGAGCTCGGCCTAAATGACTACAAGGGGCCTGCTAGGCCCAATGCTGGGGGTAAACCCTATGACCGATCTTGATGCTCATAGCATACCATGGAGTTCAACAAACTACCACACCTACATACTTGCAAACTAGTATACTACACATGCTCTGGTTCCCAAGCTAATACCATATCTACGATAGCATCATCCTTGCCAACATGCAAACAACATGAACATCATGAAAGCCTACAAGCAACACCTAGGATGCTACCAATCCATCAACACTAGCTACCACAACATCACATTCGCACAGATCGACAGTTTAGAATGCTACGACATGCCCACGGATCTGGTCCTACCACATGCTCATAGAGCTAAGCTAGAAAGAGTAAGGAGGACAGATGAATCAAATTTACATCCATCGGTAAAGCTGGGTGGAGGCGCGAAACTGGTCGGAGAAGAGGACGAAGATGAATCGTCGCCGCCATCGACCTCCGGCCAGAGAAGACGCGTCGCTTACCTGCTCGTCGGGATGATCTGCGCGGGACAGGGAGCTCGAGGGAGGGAGGGGGATGGTGGCAGGAGTTTGGGCGGTGAGCCGAGGGTGGCTATATAGGGCGAGCGATTCGGCTGGAGGTGACCCAAATTCCTCCTGCCGCGTTCCCCTCCCATGCATCTCCCGAGCCTCGCTGAGGGTAAACGGCCGATTCGACCATTCCCAGTGGGCGTGGCTGGGGGGTACGCTTTAAATTTTGTGCTATGCAGGCCAAACAGTGAATACAGGCTACCAAACGGGTCATTTTTGCACCACGCGGGTTGTTACTTGTGAACTGCGTTGGGATTTCTCCGAAGAGGAGAGGATGATGCAGTACAGTAGAGATAAGTACTTCCCTCAGTTAAGAACCAAGGGTATCAATCCAGAAGAAGAACCACACAGAACCTCGTTAGCAGCACCTACACACACAAAAGCAAACACTTGCACCCAACGCAAATAAGAGGGTTGTCAATCCCCTTAGCGGTCACTTGCAAGGATTAATTCTGATAGTGATAGATAGAAAAGTAAATTTCAAAAGAAAATAAAAGTAAATAAATTGCAGCAAGGTGTTTTTTGGATTTTAATATATGATAAAAGTAGACCCGGGGCCATAGTTTTCACTAGAGGCTTCTCTCTCGAACACATAGCATACGGTGGGTAAACAAATTACTTTGGGCAATTGATAGAAAAGCGCATAGTTATGATGATATTCAAGGCAATGATCATGTATATAGGCATCACGTTCGAGACAAGTAGACCGACTCCTGCACTGGTACAGCGAGCTGCTATACAAACGGTTTTTAACCCCTTTCTGCGACAGAGTTTTAAACCGTCGCCTTGCCTATGTGTGCGATAGGGGGGTCCTTCCCACACGACCGAGAAACCGTCGGCGATAGGGCCTCCGGTCGCACATGCGGGGCAAAAAGAGCTCGTGTGCGATCGGGCGAGCCATCGCAGACAATTATACTGGCCCAATCATTTCTGTTCGTATGTTCATCCCACACAGTGAATCTCAGAAAAACGTTTCCGTTCTTATGTACATCACACACAATTTTTATGTGGAAACGTTTGTGCAAGGTGGCCGAACGCAAACATTTGTCAGGCGGAAGGCATGTGTGATTGTTCATTGATCCAACACGGCTACTTTCTAGAAACTATGTGCGTTGTTTGAGGTCATCGCCAACGGTGTTGTCTGAGAAACCGTCTGCAATTCAAAAACCCAATAAGCAGGCTAATTGGCCTATTATTGATAATGCATTTAGTAATCAAATTGACATTTCATATCAAACACACCATATGTTTCATAGCCGTATTACGGCAACCAGGATTTCATAGCTGAATTACATCAGAGTACAACATCACATAGATTCAACACTAAGTTACACCATATAGGCATATAGCTAGCTACGCAATTACACAATAGCATGAAGTTTCACATGCAACATCTAAAACCTTTGGAAAGTAGCATCATATACGGTATATAGAGAGATGAATCTCATCTAGAAAACTGCTGAATCTGAAGGCGAATATTGAGCCTTCAGTGAAGTTGAATGTCCTTGCAACTTTACGCCAGTGGCTGCGGATGATTGCCCGCCCAACCTTCGTCCTCTTGAGGGAGACTTCAATATTGTACCGTGGGTGTTGAATGAGTACCTTCCTCGCCTCTTGACCATGGAGGTGGTTTGAGAGGTAATCATCGGTGAACTGCTTTGGAAAGGACTGAAAACAAAGATATGCATAAATATCTGTTCTAAATTTTGAAATGGCGCATAGGAAAAAACACAAGGTAAAAGAGTTAGTACCATCCTATAGTTGACTGATGTCTTCTTCATTATGCAAACAAAGATCTTGTTGTTATTCAACGCTAGTTTCTTTATCCTAACAATCTTTCTGAGTTTCTTGACTTGACTGATATTCATGTCCATCTCATTTCCCCATATGCAAAATGGATCGAACAGTGGGTCTAAACCTCTGACAGTAGGACCTACATGTGCAAGACCAAATTGTTAAAAACCTAAATATTAGAATGGTTCCTGTAATTGCACAATAATGTGCTATTAGCCAAAGGAGCATGCATGTGCAAACCTCGATGGTAAACCTCAGTGTCTCCCATTGTTTCCCTGCAACACATATAAGGCATATATTGATCAGTTTAAGTGAGAGTTGGCATACTATCAGTAGAATATATTAATGAAAACTTGTACCCACAACAAATGAACATCACACTGCAGAATTGTACCAAAAATTTAACTGGACACCACAACAAATGAAGCAAGCAATTAACTGAGAACCACATTGCAGAATAGAACATATACTAGAAGATCATACAGTTAACCAAGCCTAGCGTGCTTAAGAACTACTAGAAAATATAGCATTTGTGTATGTTTCTCGTGTATAGAGTACATCCAAATTCGATTTTTATTCCTCACATGCATAACAATAAAAAAATTGTACCCACAGGAATTGAAAATCACATTTTAGAATTGAACCAAACAGTTAACTGAACATCACAACAAATGAACTAAACTGTTAACTGAACATCACATTTCAGAAGATCAGATTGCATATTAACATTACAGAGGACAATTCACTAGAAGGCACCAGAGACGGCCTTTAGAAAACACCACGAACTGTCGTTTAAAGCAGCCAACTGCGTGGCGGCGTCCGCGCACGAGGGGTTGACGGTGGCCTCGACGGCGAGGTGCTCCTCCAAGATCTGGCGGTCGGCACGCATGGCAGCCATCGCGACCTCATCCGCGCATGTGGCCGCGATTTGCTTCACCGCTGCCAGATGCTCCTTGAGCTCCTGGCAATAATGCGTGAGCCATGGCTATGGGCGGCGCTTATTTGGAGGATGGGGCAGTGATTTGGGTGGAAGATGTCGCGCCGGCGGTCGAGGCAATGGGGATGGAGAAGGAGGAGGAGGATGGGGGTGGGGTGTGGATTACCTGACTATATGAACGAGGCCGCATAGCGGGAAGGAGCGCCGCCGGTGAGGGGGTGGTGCTGCAAAGCAAGCAGTGAAGGTTTGAACTTGGAAAGAAAGGAGGAAACAGTGGAAATGTGGCTTTTGGTGGGGGGGAGGGGGCGGGGACCTAGATATTTTCGCGGTTGCCGAAAATTTATGAATGGTGCAGCGAAAAACTGGCACGCAAGTGTGGTTGATGCGCGGCCGGTGTACTGTAGCCGACGAACCTTCCTGCGTAAGCCATACATGAGGGAGCCCCAAGATATTTTATACTGCATCGCACACGATTGTTGCTAACAAACTGTTTGTGCTGCAATTGATTTTTCATTTTGATTTGAAAGACAAAATGGGGTTACGGCAAGAAAGGTCGCTGTTTGAATTGCAAGAACATTTATCTGCAGTGAACATGCAACTATAGGAGTGTCGTGCTAAAATTTGGAATTATTCTGGGTTCGTTTGGCATTTTTATACATTAATTGAGTTTTCTAGGCATTTAATGTGCATAATTCAAATTTGAACTACAGGCACATGCTCCAGTGCACTAAAATGGGTTGAAAAATCGTATATGTGTCCTTGGGTGAATGTTTAGGTCCCATACAAGAAATGGGAGTGAATTTCAAACATTTGGGCGTCGTGGCTTGGCCGAAAACATTGAAAAACTTGGTTTTTAAATTCCTGTAAATCCGAAAATTGCCTAAAAATCATGGAACTTGGCATGGTGTCTTAACATGGCACCAACACGCTGTGGTAAATTTTTTGTTTGATTTGAGACAAGTTTTGGTATAAGCTTCTTACAAACTGGGGCTTCTCTCAAGAAGGCTCATTGTTCCGATAGGGGATGTGTCACCTTTGTGGGCGAAACGATATACGCTGCCTCTTCCTGCCTTGATTTTTTTTACAGAGGCAACAAAGACCAATATGAGTGTCGTGCCAAAATTTGGAATTATTCCGGGTTCGTTTGGCCTTTTTTATACATTTATTGAGTTTCTAGGCATTTAATGTGCATAATTCAAATTTGAACTACATGCACATGCTCCAGTGCACCAAAATGGGTTGAAAAATCGTATATGTGTCCTTGGGTGAATGTTTAGGTCCCATACAAGAAATGGGAATGAATTTCAAACATCTGGGCGTCGTGGCTCGGCCGAAAACATTGAGAAACTTGGTTTTTAAATTCCCGTAAATCCAAAAATTGCCTAAAAATCACGGAACTTGGCATGGTGTCTTGACATGGCACCAACATGCTTTGGTAAAAAATTTGTTCGATTTGGGACAAGTTTTGGTATAAGCTTCTTACAAACCGGAGCTTCTCTCAAGAAGGTTCATGGTTCCGATAGGGGGGATGTGTCACCTTTGTGGGCGAAACGACATACGCTGCCTCTTCCTGCCTTGATTTTTTTACAGAGGCAACAAAGACCAATAGGAGTGTCATGCTAAAATTTGGAATTATTCTGGGTTCGTTTGGCATTTTTTATACATTAATTGAGTTTTCTTGGCATTTAATGTGCATAATTCAAATTTGAACTACAGGCACATGCTCCAGTGCACCAAAATGGGTTGAAAAATCGTATATGTGTCCTTGGGTGAATGTTTAGGTCCCATGCAAAAAATGGGAATGAATTTCAAACATCTGGGCGTTGTGGCTCAGCCAAAAACATTGACAAACTTGGTTTTTAAATTCCTGTAAATCCAAAACTTGCCTAAAAATCATGAAACTTGGCATGTTGCCTTGACATGGCACCAACATGCTGTGGTAAAAATTTTGTCCGATTTTTTGAAGGCGCACAGATTAACAACCAACAAAGTCATTTTGGAACAAAGAGCTACCACGTTACAATCGAAAACAGAAGTGCTATTCAAACCGTGGGCGTTGTACTAACCATTTACGTGCCGCCATGCGTCCCCATTTTTATTGGCTAGGAGGCGACGTGCGAGGTAGCTATTTGAGTAGACGGGAGGCGTGGAGCAGACCGCTGCGCAGGCTCACTGGGAGGCGAGCCCTTTGAACTCCATCCGCCGCCCACCTCGCTCCCAACTTGTCCATTAATGGCGCCTGGGCCCCAGCTTTAATGGCGTGGCTAGGCCTTAGTCGACTGAGATTTAAGAGAGAGAAAAGAAAATCTGAAAAGAAATTTTTGCACGGATCTTGATGTAAGATCTCACAGACATAGCATCGACCGAGACTTAGCAAGACTGATATATATGAAGACGATGGCAATGGATAATAATAATTGTCTTACATATTGATACGTCCATTTTGCATCATGTTTTCCTACTATTATTTATAGTGTTTTTAATCAATATAACACATTGTGGAGCAATTCCAATGCCTTTTCTCTCTTAATATGCAAGATTTACATAAGGAGGGAGATTGCCGGCAGCTGGAATTCTGGACCTGAAAAAGCTATGTCAGAGATACCTATTATGCACATCTCCAAATGAGCTGAAATTTCACGAAGATTTATTTTGGAATAAATAAAAAATATTGGAGAAAAGAACTACTAGAGGGGGCCACCCAGGTGCCCATGAGGCACCAGGGCGTGCCACCCCCCAGGCGCGCCCTGGTGGCTTGTGGGGCCCCTGGCCAGCCTCCGGTGCCCATTTTTTTGGTATATTAGGCAAATTTGCCCTAGAAAAAATAAATAGAAAACTTTCGGGATGGAGCGCCGCCATCTCGAGGCGGGACCTGGGCAGGAGCACTTTTGCTCTCCGGCGGAGCGATTCCGCCGGGGATACTTCCCTCCGGGAGGGGGAAATCGAAGCCATCGTCATCACCAACGATCCTCTCATCGTGGGAGGACCAATCTTCATCAACCCCTCTCACAAGCATCCTCAACTACGAAAGAAAAATTAAGATAAATCTAACCATAGCATTAAACATATGGAAACAAATCAACCCCTTACGGAATAGCGCATAAACTAGGGTCTAAGCTTCTGTCACTCTAGCAACCCATCATCTAATTACTACTACACAATTCATTCCCTTAGGCCCAAAGATGGTGAAGTGTCATGTAGTCGACGTTCACATGACACCACTAAGAGAATCAACAACATACATATCATCAAAATATCGAACGAATACCAAATTCACGTGATTACTTATGACAAGACTTCTCCCATGTCCTCAAGAAAAAAAGTAACTACTCACACATCATATTTATGTCCAAGATCAGAGGAGTATTGAATAGCATAATGGATCTGAACATATAATCTTCCACCAAATAAACCAACTAGCATCAACTACAAGATGTAATCAACACTACTAGCAACCCACAGGTACCAATCTGAGGTTTTGAGACAAAGATTGAATACAAGAGATGAACTAGGGTTTGAGATGAGATGGTGCTGTTGAAGATTGGTCCTCCCACGATGAGAGGATCGTTGGTGATGTCGATGGCTTCGATTTCCCCCTCCCGGAGGGATGTATCCCCGGTGGAATCTCTCCACCGGAGAGCAAAAGTGCTCCTGCCCAAGTTCCGCCTCGAGACGGCGGCGCTCTGTCCCAAAAGTCTTCTCCTTATTTTTTCTAGGGCAAATGGGCTTATATACCAGAAAATGGGCACCGGAGGCTGGCCAGGGGCCGCACAAGCCACTAGGGCGCGCCTGGCGGGGGGGGGGGGGGGGGGGTAGGCGCGCCCTGGTGCCTCGTGGGCACCTGGGTGGCCCCCTCTGGTACTTCTTTCTTCCAGTATTTTTTTTATTCCAAAATAAATCTCTGTGAAATTTCAGCTCATTTGGAGATGTGCAGAATAGGTATCTCTGACATAGCTTTTTCAGGTCCAGAATTCCAGCTGCCGGTATTCTCCCTCCTTGTGTAAATCTTGCATATTAAGAGAGAAAAGGCATTAGAATTGCTCCACAAAGTGTTATATTTATTAAAAACACTATAAATAACAGTAAGAAAACATGATGCAAAATGGACGTATCAACTCCCCCAAGCTTAGACCTCGCTTGTCCTCAAGCGAAAGCCGATATCGATAATCATGTCCACATGTTTAGAGAGAGAGGTGTCGATAAAAACAAAATACGGACATAGTAGCATCATGATCATTATTATAACAACAATATTCATTATCATAAAACTTCTCATGAGCAAGTAACAATTCATCACAACAACGAAGTATAAGGCATAAACTTTCTTGAAAACTAACTTATTATGTTCTTAGTCAACAATGCAATTGCAATTCATCATACTTTCAGGAAGGGTCTCATGTAGGAGCTTTTAGCAAGTCCACATACTCAACCATCATTTAGTCTTCTATGATTGCTAACACTCACAACATATATATGGTGCAAAAAGTTTCAGCCAGACACATAGAAAGATAGGGGCTTATAATTTTGCCTCCCAACTTATTCACCTCAAGGGTAATGTCAACAATAATAACTCACGATCACTCATATCCAACTGGATATATATGCCTAGATCTTTCCCCACCACATGATGCTTGCAAAAGAGAAAAATAAAAAGGAATAGAGGAGAACACTATTGACTCTTGCATAAAAAAGTAAATACATAAAAGTAAAAGGCAGCCCTTCGCAGAGGGAAGCAGAGGTTGTCATGCGCTTTTTGTTGTTGGATGCACAACCTCTTAATGCAAAGGAACGTCACTTTATATTGCCCCTTGTGATAGCAACCTTTATTATGCAGTCCGTCGCTTTTATTTCTTTACCATCACAAGTTCATACAAAGCTTATTTTCCCTTACAATAAAAGTGCATACATATTTAGAGGCAATTTTTATTGCTTTTTGCATCAATGACAACTTACTTGAAGGATCTTATTCAATCCATAGGTAGATATAGTGGACTCTCATGACATGAAACTGGGTTTAAGGGTTTTGGATGCACAAGTAGTATCTCTACTTGGTGCGGATTTTTGGCTAGCAAAGATATTGGCCAAGCACCACATGTTGGAGGATCTATGACAATATAACTTCTATGTGAATATAAGCAAGCATAATTCATTACGTTGTCTTCCTTGTCCAACGTCAACAATTTGACATAAGATACTCAATGGGGGCTCACAATCATAAAAGATGTCCAACATAGTGTATTTGCATGTGAATCTTCTCTTCCCTTATTAATTTTTTCATGAATTGCATCATTAACCAATGCTATGCTTGTTAACTTTCAATAAATTTTACCACTTATACTTTTCTTTATGTAATGTCATTACTTCCCATAATATTAGCATATGATCTTTTTCATTATTTTCATTGCTAAGATTGAAACATAAAAGTAAAGAAGCAAAGACTCAGACTACTCTTTATTATATAACTCTCAACTCAATTACATAGATAGATAGATCACGAAACTAGCACTCGAAAATAGATCATACTAAACTTTTATTCAACTAAATCACGAAATAACTAAGGATCGAACTAAAAGTAGGTAAAGATAATAAAAGTGATGGTGATACGATACCGGGGCACCTCCCCCAAGCTTGGCACAAGTCAAAGGGAGTGCCCATACCCATGTACTCAAGCTTCTTTCTTGGGTGATGATGGTGATGATGAAGTGGTGGCCTTGTCTTCCGGCTTCCATGGCATAGGTTCCCCATCATAAAAGGATGAACGAGTCTCCAGAGTCCTGAAACTTGCAGCTAAACTCATACCTTTGAATCTTGCCTCATACTCAAAATTTTGGTTTTGAAGATCATAGAGTTGGCATTGGAGATAGTCAATTCGTTCGTTAAGCTTGAAGATGATGTCCCCCATTGATTGGCCATCCACCTTGTGATCGCGGTTGAATTCCGTGATCATGGAGTGGTTGGCGCTGAGTCCACGCTCTACCATCACTTGGCACTTGAAAATCTCCTGCTCCACCGCTTCGAGCCTGGCCTCCACGCGCCCGGTCTTCTTGGGTCCTTGAACGTCCCGGATGTGAAGCACCCCCTCACGCATCTCGATGGCTTGAGGGTGTTTCATCACCTCCGGTAGGTAGGGGTTGATGACCTTCTCATAGAACTTGTCCTTGGAAGAGCTTGGTGGAGCCATAGCGATCTAGATCTGTCAAAAAATAGCACGAAACAAGAACAGAGGAGATTTCTGCGATACGGTGGTCAAAACGTCTGGGAGTATATATAAAGAATTTTTATCTTGTAAAACAAGTATTCCAGAAGAAAACAGAGTCGCGAAGGCTCATGAGGGGCCCACGAGCCACCAGGGCGCCAATTCTACTCTCCAATTATGCAATCCTCTCCAAAATTGGGGCTTTTCTTCACTTCAGCACTTCCCCTCGCAGTGGATTCCACTAGGTTCTTAACCTCTTCCCAATTCTTAAACTGAAACCTGCGATGTCTAATCCAACTTGGCACCTAACCAGCTTGTCAGCATCGTAAGTTTGCCTCAACATCCCCCCTAGAAATAGCCTGGGGGGGGGCGCCATGGTGCCTCGTGTGCACCTCGTGGGTCCCCTCGGCTGTTTCTTATTTTTGTATTTTTTCTAATATTCCAAAACTGACAGAAACTATTTTTATGGAATTTTTGGAGTCGGTTTACTTACCATATCACATACCTCTTCCTTTTCAGGGTTCTGGAGTGTTCTGAAAGGTCTCTTTGATGTGCTCTTCCGGTGTAATTGTTTCAATAATATTGGTTTCAACATTAATGGGAGTACTTGAAATATAATGCTTAATTCTTTGTCCATTGACCACCTTCGGATTAGTGCCTGCGACGTTATTGATCTTAATGGCTCCAGAGCGATAAACTTCCTCGATGATATATGGTCCTTCCCATTTAGAGAGAAGTTTTCCTGCAAAAAATCTAAAACGAGAATTGTACAATAGAACACACTCACCCACTTTGAATTCTCGTTTTTGAATTCTTTTATCATACCATCTTTTAACTTTCTCTTTAAACAATTTGGCATTTTCATAAGCTTGGGTTCTCCATTCATCTAGCGAGCTAATATCAAATAACCTCTTTTCACCGGCAAGTTTAAAATCATAATTGAGTTCTTTAATTGCCCAATATGCTTTATGTTCTAACTCAAGAGGTAAATGACATGCTTTTCCATAAACCATTTTATAAGGAGACATACCCATAGGATTTTTATAAGCAGTTCTGTAAGCCCATAATGCATCGTCAAGTTTCTTAGACCAATTCTTTCTAGATCTATTGACGGTTTTTTGCAAAATTAACTTTATTTCTCTATTGCTCAATTCAACTTGACCACTAGATGGAGGGTGATAGGGAGATGCAATTCTATGGTTGACATCATATTTAGCAAGCAACTTACGGAAAGCACCATGAATAAAATGTGAACCACCATCAGTCATTAAATATCTAGGGACTCCGAACCTCGGGAAAATAACTTCTTTAAGCATTTTAATAGAAGTGTTATGATCAGCACTACTAGTTGGAATAGCTTCTACCCACTTAGTAACGTAATCAACAACAACTAAAATATGTGTATACCCATTAGAGGAAGGAAAAGGTCCCATATAATCAAATCCCCAAACATCAAATGGTTCAATAACAAGTGAATAATTCATAGGCATTTCCTGACGTCTGCTAATATTACCAATTCTTTGACATTCATCACAAGATGAGACAAACTTAAGAGCATCCTTGAAAAGAGTAGGCCAATAAAAATCAGATTGTAGTACCTTATGTGCAGTTCTGTCTCCCGCATGGTGTCCTCCGTAAGCCTCAGAATGACACTTCCGTAGGATTTGTTCCTGTTCATTCTCAGATATACAATGTCTAATAATACCATCTACTCCTTCTTTATAAAGATGTGGGTCATCCCAGAAGTAATGTCTTAAATCAAAGAAGAACTTTTTCTTTTGTTGGTATGTGAAACTAGGTGGTATAAATTTAGCAACAATGTAATTAGCATAGTCTGCGTACCAAGGAGTATTACGATAAGCATATATGATAGCTAATTGCTCATCGGGAAAACTATCATCAATAGGCAGTGGGTCATCAAGAATATTTTCCAACCTAGACAAGTTATCAGCTACGGGGTTCTCAGCTCCCTTTCTATCAGTAATATGCAAATCAAATTCTTGTAGCAATAGAACCCACCTAATGAGTCTAGGTTTAGCATCTTTCTTTTCCATAAGGTATTTAATAGCAGCATGATCGGTGTGAACAATTACTTTAGAATCAACTATGTAAGATCTGAATTTATCACATGCAAACACAACTGCTAGAAATTCTTTCTTAGTAGTAGCATAATTTCTTTGAGCACTGTCTAGAGTTTTACTAGCATAATGGATAACATTTAATTTCTTATCAACTCTCTGTCCTAGAACAGCCCCAACAACATAATCACTAGCATCACACATAATTTCAAAAGGCAAGTTCCAATCAGGTGGTTGAACAATAGGTGCAGAGGTTAAGGCTTTCTTAAGTGTTTCAAAGGCTTCTACATAATCATCATCAAAAACAAATGGAACGTCTTTTTGCAAGAGATTAGTAAGAGGCCTAGAAATTTTAGAGAAGTCTTTAATATACCTTCTATAGAAACCAGCATGACCAAGGAAACTTCTGATACCTCTAATATCTTTAGGACATGGCATTTCCTCAATTGCATCAACTTTAGCCTTATCTACTTCAATACCTCGTTCAGAAATTTTATGCCCCAAGACAATACCTTCATTCACCATAAAGTGGCACTTCTCCCAATTCAAGACAAGATTAGTTTGTTCACATCTCTGCAAAACTCGATCAAGGTTGCTTAAGCAATCATCAAAGGAAGTTCCGTAAACGGAAAAATCATCCATGAAAACCTCAACAATCTTTTCACAAAAGTCAGAGAATATAGTAGTCATACATCTTCGAAAGGTAGCAGGTGCATTGCACACTACTGGAATCAGAGAATTTGCCGTCTGCCGGATCTTTGCCGTCTGCTGGCTGATGGCTAAGACCATCTTTGCCGCCAGCTTCCAAAAAGCAGACGGCAAAGAAGTGACTGATGGCAAAGAAGAATTTTGCCGTCTGTCCTTTCTTTGCCGTCTGCTAGCCGACGGCAAAGAACAGAGAGGCAAATGGCAAAGAGGTTAGCTGGGCCCCACAGGACCGTGGAGTGGGTTAGGTCATATGGAATCCAGTTTGCCGTCTGCTAGCAGACGGCAAAGAATATATAAGCAGACGGCAAAGTACGGACTAGCAGACGGCAAAGTGCGGACTTAACTAACGGCCGCGCCCCCACCCCGGCCTCTCTCTCTCTCTGCTCTCTCCATCCCCGTCGTCTGCTAGCACGCCGCCGCCCGGCCGCCCCACCACCCCGCCGACGACGGCTGCCACCGCCCCACCGGCCCACCGCCCCGCCGCCCACCACCCCGCCGCCCGGCCGCTGCCGCCGCCCCACCGGACCACCACACGTCGGCCCCACCACCCCGCCGCCCCACCATCCCGCCGCCCGACCGCTGCCACCGCCCCACCCCCCCCGCCGCTCCACCACCCCGCCGCCCCACCACCGCGCCGCCCGGCCGCTGCCGCCGCCCCACCGGCCCACCGCCCCGCCGCCCCGGAACCCTGCGGCCCCGGATCCCCGTCGCCCCCGCCGCCCCGGCGGCGCCGCGCCCTGCCGGCCCGGCGCCCTGCCGCCCGGCACTCGGCCGCTGCCCGGAGCCCCCGCCCACGCCGCCCGGCCGCCCCCTCCAGTGAGCTCTTCTTCTTTTTTTCTGTTTTTTTTCTTCTGTTTTTTGCTGTTTAATTAAGGTTAGTGCTAGGTTAGATTAGATATGTAGTTATTAGGTTAGTTGTAGATTTTAGTTAATTAGTCATAATTAGAAGAAGTAGAAGAAAGATGAAAAAAAAGAAGAAGAAAAGAAGAATAAGTAGAAGAAGAGGAAAAAGGAAAAGAAGGAAGAAGAAGAAGAAGAAGAAGAAGAAGAAGAAGAAGAGGAGGAGGAGAAGAAAAGAAGAAGAAGAAGAAGAAGAAGAAGAAGAAGAAGAAGAAGAAGAAGAAGAAGAAGAAGAAGAAGAAGAAGAAGAAGAAGAAGAAGAAGAGGAGGAGAAGAAGAAGAGGAAAAAGAAAAAGAAGGAAGAAAGGAAGAAGAAGAAGAAGAAGAAGAAGAAGAAGAGGAGGAGGAGGAGAAGAAAAGAAGAAGAGGAGGAGGAGGAGGAGAAGAAAAGAAGAAGAGGAAGTAGAAGAAGAGGAGAAGAGGAGAAGAGGAGAAGAGGAGAAGAAGAAGAAGAAGAAGAAGAAGAAGAAGAAGAAGAGGAGGAGGAGGAGGAGGAGGAGGAGAAGAAGAAAATAAGAAGAAGAGGAGGAGGAGAAGAAGAAGAGGAGTAGGAGAAGAAAAGAAGAAGAAGAAGAGGTGTCGACGGAAAAACCCTAAATGATAACTCTTTAGGTTAGGGGTTGTTGCGGGGAACGAGCAGTGCGAATCATTTTTTTACAACTTGGCGGTGGCATCCTGTTGTAAATATTTAGTAAGGTTGACGGAAAAAACAATAATGCTACATTACTCATCTTTGGATTTAAATGTGCAGTTGTTTCGTCGCTGCGAGGGTCTGGTGTTCGACGACCTCCCCGTGCGTTTGACGAGCTCCCCTGCGTTCGTGGGTGAGCACAAATGACATCTCCTCCCCCCCTTAATTTGCTCTGTTCCGGTCTTCGTGCCGATGAAACTTGCTAGCTATAGGTGTCTTCAATCATCAGTATGCGTCTCCCGTTCGAAAGGGCGGCATCTATAAATATGCATGTCTTTGCATATTTATAACCGCCATCCTTTCGAATTGTCCAACGTTATCCATGGACAGCCCGAGTTGGCGCCGGAGTTGCTCTGCAAGTTAGAGAAGATCTTTCCACCGGGCTTCTTTAATCCAATGCAGCATTTGATTTTACATCTCCCGACCGAGGCATGATTGGGGGGGCCCGTGCAAAATCGTTGGTGCTATGCAACTGAGAGGATGCATAAGACGCTTCGAGCAAAATGTAAAAATAAACGTAGAATTGAAGCATCGATGGCCGAGGCATTCATTACTGAGGAGGCGGCAAACTTCGTGACGGCACACTACGAAGCCAAAAATCATCATTTGAATAATCCGAAGCCTCGGTACAATGCTGGCGACCCTAAAAAAGGTGGATCCAACCTCAGCCTATTCAAAGGGAAGCTCGCGCCAGCCGGTGCTTTGAAACCAATAGAGTTGGATGTCGAAGAATGGTGGACCATTTCGTTGTATATCTTCAACAACCTAACAGAAGTGCGGCCGTACATCGAGTAAGTTGTCGGTACATTGTTTTGCAACTTCTAATTATTCCTTTGAACTGCTCATATTCCCGGATATTTGATTCAGTCGATACGTCGCCAAATTCTCTGATGGAGCGGTGATCCAAAAGGATTCCGTCGAAGAGTATGAGCTTCTGGCAAAGCATGGAGGCGGCTATCCCGGTTTCATCTCTTGGTTCAAACAAACGGTAATTAGCATTAATAGACCATTTCAGTTCTTGGTCTAATTTGCGGCTAATGCAACAATTCTTTCGTATTAAACTTGTAGGCTAATTCAGAGTCTATGGACGCCGAATTGAGACAAGCCGCTAATGGCTTTGACTATAAGGCCCGTTCATTTGAGAAATACGACATCAACGGGTATCGCTTTCGTACCTTTGGCAAAGAGCTATCTATGGCCGACCGAAAATCTACAAATTGTGGTGTCTCTGCTATCGGCGAAGGAGGTACCGAGTATTATGGAAGAGTTGAAGCAATTTATGAACTTCTATTCTATGGTGAAAACTCACCGAACGTCGTAGTCTTCAAATGTTATTGGTTCCAGCCGAAGGAGACTAGAAGGACTCATGAACATATAGGGCTAGTAGAAATCAAACAAAGCACCCATTTAGATGTTCCCGATGTCTATATTACGGCTCAACAGGCGACCCAAGTTTTCTATCTACCGTGGGCATGCCAAACTAATGCAAATCTGAAGGATTGGGATGTCGTTTATGAAGTGCCGCCACGTGTTAGACCACCTCCCCCCAATGAAGAGGATTATGAACCTGGCATTAACCCAGACACATATGATGGAGAATTCTTCCAAGAAACACGTCTTTCCAAAAAAACGTTTCAAGAACCGCTCTACTTCACCCCAGAACATGGAAGTAGACAGCGACAGTGAATCCGACAACACCCCTGAGCCGGAACAAGAAGAGTTGGAACAAGAAGAGGTTACTGCTGCGGATGACCTGTCAATGCTTGACCGATTACAGAACGGCCTTCCACATGTTGATGCCGCCGAACCCGATGAGCACGTCATTCATGACGACACGCGTGATAGTGATGATGATGATGATGATGATCCCGGAGCATATATAGACGATCCAGACTATTATTAGTTTGTATGCATCCCAACTTAAATTATATACATATTATTATTCATGTCAGTTCTTCAATTTTTTTATGTTGTACTAATTTCGTTTACTCTTTGTCATGGCAGGTGTTGAAAGATGGTGGGTGCGGGTCCAGAGCGCGCCGCGGGTACTTCTTCGGCGGCGGCCCGTGGGAGGGGTACTTCCATTCCACCCGTACCTCTCCGAAGAGCGTTGTTAGACAGTATGGGGACACCGCCGGGCGCTTCTTCGTCGGCGTCGTTGCCCACCGGGAGAGGAGGTCGGGGAGGGAAGAAGAGAGGAGGTAGATCAGGACGCAGGGGCAGGAGAGGTAGGCAGGCTGCTACGCCTTCCTCGCCGCCACCCCCAGCTGATTCACCCGAGCACAGGACTGCTAGGGTGGACCCTTTTGAGGTGGAGGCTACGGGGACTCCGCACCACGAGCCTCGGGTCGACGGGCCTTCGGCCCACGAGACTCCGGACCCAGAGGCTTTGTCCCACGACACTCCGGACCAGGCTACGTCCCAGGAGACGTCCGGATGGGGTACCTGGCCGGATCCGCCTGAGGGGCCGAGTGGCCATGCTGATGGTGGCGGGGATGATCCATTTACTAATAGTGAGGGCGAGGTGGTTGAGGGGGCCACCGTGTACCAGCGTGGTGGTACACGGCTCCCGCCCGTGCCGGCGACCCGCGAGCTGCGACCGGTGATTAGGCCTGATGGGGAGAAGTAAGTGCATTTACTATTTTTGTACCTTTTGCCTTCAGGTTTCTTCAAATATCTAATGCGTTGGCCTTGTCATACTGCAGGGGTTGGGTACACACCAGTGGAGTCCGCAGGCCCAACACCGTCCTTGGTGTGCTTTGCCGACAAAACTTCCCAGGGTTTGTTATGTTTCCCGGTGAGGGTCAGCTTCCAGAGCTAGGATTGAGCTAGGAGCACTACTTGGCTGCCCCGGCCCCGCCGGACCACATGATCGACGGTGTCTTGTGCCACACGATTGCCGAGATGGTGATCAGAAGCTTTTGGGTAATTTCTCCTTTGCACAATTAAAAATTAACAATAGCTAGTTATTTTACTAATCAGTGTTGTCTCGTTTGATTGCAGACCTTCTACAAGTGTGAGGAGGGATACTGGGAGGAGGTGGCATAGGTTATCGATCATGAGTGCATGCGCCTACTACAAAACTTACGACACGAGGCTCGGCCGCAGGCTGTTCGAGACTACTACGCCACGCGTGGTATTAAGAAGGACAAGGCGTCATGCCGGGCTAAGTTTCTGAAGAAGGATCAGTACATGAAGGTAATTAACTATTCTTAAGGCATTGTACTTAGTTTCCTTGATTTGATTCGTAGGCGTAGCGCTCAAATTTCTCTTTACTAACTTAGGTGCCCCCGAGATGGTGTGCGGATAAGATGGATTGTTGGGAGGCGTTGGTGGATGAGTGGTGCACAGGCCGCTGGCGAGCCGTCCACGACAATGCCAAGGATCGGCGTGCCCAAATGGTTGGTATGCCACACCATCAAGGCAGCGCCAACTTATTTCAGTTCGGGCGGAACTGGGTATGTGGTTTGCTTCATGATTCATGCAATTCATTCTTCATGCTAGCTTGAGCCCTTTACTAATACTTTGTTCCTCTCTTTTAGGCGGGACACAATAACACGGAGGTGCCAGAGGTTTACGACCTCTATGCCATGGCCCATACTGCCTCGTACAAGAAGGTCAAGGCATTCTCTGAGGCTGACCTCGATAATCCAGAGAACTTCAGCAACATCTCCTCCCACCACAAGCTCGTGAGGTACAGAGATGAGGGGAAGGCGAGGAAAGGGGAGGACTTTAACCCGAGTCAGCATCCCTTTGATCCAGAGCTGGTGATGATATCTGGTGGCGGGAGGCCCCATGGCTCGATAGCCATTGGAGATGGACTTATACGTTGTCCTCGCACTCTCCCGGAGATAAAGGCGCGCCAAACGAGCTCCTGTCCTGAGATAAGGCCTCGTCCACGGCCAGTCGATCTCGCCATCGAGGTAAGTTATAGGGACTCAGATATCTTTCCTCCATTACATTGTGGGTGTGCCCATCCATGATTAAAATGCTAACGAGGAGTGGTGTTGCAGGTTGCTCTTCATAAAGAGAGAGAGACAACACAGGCGCTTCTGGAGGAGAGGGACCGGCTGGCGGCGGAGAGGGAATGGCTAGCGGAGGAGAAGACGGCTAGGTTGTTGGAGGAGGAGAGGGCACGGAATGATGTGTCTCACCGGGCCATGTACGAGCTCCTAGTGGTAAGTTTCTTATGCATATTAGCCAAATCATGCACGTAATATGTTCGTTTCATTACTAACCTATATGACTGACTCGTCAAAACCAAATGTGCAGTCTATGTGCAAGAAGACCGGTCAGACCCCTCCGCCGATGCCGGTCATTACTAGAGCGGGAACGGTGAGTTTCATTTGAATGGTCATTAGTTACAAGTCTTAACATTTGAGTGACATCATCCTAACGAGACTTTGCAAATGATCTTTGGTGCAGCATAACTCCGAAGCCGCATCGCACAACCCGACGAATCCCGATGCTTGACCTCCGGTAAGTTTTCTCTATTATGCCACATACTTAGCTTATTTTCCCCCAAAAAGACATACTTATATAGCTAATTATCCTCCAAAATGACATAATTAGCTTATTTAGTCCATTTATGACATAATTAGCTTATTCGTTGCAAAAATGGCATAATAACCTTGGTTACCTCATAAATGTCATATACTTAGCTTATTATCCTCCAAAATGACATAATTACCTAAGTTAGCTCTAAAATGACCTATACTTACCTAATTTAGCTCAAAAATGGCATAATTACCTAGGTTAGCACAAAAATGACCTATACTTACCTTATTTTCCTAGGTTAGCACAAAAATGGCATACTTACCTAGGTTAGCTCTAAAATGACACAAATAAGGAATAAGATGAAGAAAAACAAGGAAGAGGAGAAAAAGAAGGAATAGAAGAAGAAGAAGAAGAAGAAGACTAGAAGAAGAAGAAGAAGAAGAAGAAGAAGAAAAAGAAGAAAAAGAAGAAGAAGAAGAAGACTAGAAGAAGAAGAAGAAGAAGAAGAAGAAGACATACTTAGCTAATTATCCTCTAAAATGACATAATTTGCTTATTTAGTCCATTTCTTCTTCTTCTTCTTCTAGTCTTCTTCTTCTTCTTCTTCTTCTTCTTCTTCGTCTTCTTCTTCTTCTTAGCTTATTTTCCCCAAAAAAGACATACTTAGCTAATTATCCTCCAAAATGACATAATTAGCTTATTTAGTCCATTTATGACATAATTAGCTTATTCATTTCAAAAATGGCATAATAACCTTGGTAACCTCATAAATGTCATATACTTAGCTTAGTTTCCTCCAAAATGACACAATAAGCTTAGTTAGGTAAAAAATGGCATAATTACCTAGGTTAGCTCTAAAATGACACAAACAAGCAATAAGAAGAAGAAAAACAAGATGAGAAAATGAATGAGAAGAAAAACTCTTCTTCTTCTTCTTCTTCTTATTCTTCTTGTTCTTCTTCTTCTTCTAGTCTTCTTCTTCTTCTTCTTCTTCTTCTTCTAGTCTTCTTCTTCTAACTTTCTTATTTCCCATTTTGCAGATTTGATTCACTTAACGGAAGCTTGCATTGATGGAGTGCTTGTGTTTGCTTTTTGTTTTGATTTTGTATCCATGAACAATGTGAAACTTGCTACCTATGGATGAAACTATTGTAATATGGTGAAACTTGCACATTTTGTTTTGGTATATCTGTTGGATGATCATATCCATATGGCAGGGATATAGTTTCTTATGTGTTGGATATCATATACTTGCTGTGAAACTTGCACATACTGTTTGCCCTGTGAAATATATATATATATATATATCATATATTTGCTGTGAAAATGATTGGATATAACAAAAAAGAGAATAAAAAGGGGCAATACAGGCACTTTGCCGTCTGCCAGCGGACGGCAAAGGTCTTTGCCGTCAGCCAGCGGACGGCAAAGGTGCCACGTGGCAGCAACATGTGCAAACTGGGAGTACTGGGTCAGACCCATTTGGTCATTATGCCGTCCGCTGGTAGACGGCAAAGGCGAGTGGTTCTTTGCTGTCCGCAAGCAGACGGTAAAGAAAGGCGAGCGGCAGACGGCAAAGAAAGGCAAGCGGCAGACGGCAAAGAAAGGCGAGCGGCAGACGGCAAAGAGCGTGGAGGAGTGACGTTATGCCACGGGTCTGCTGATGTCAGGAAGCAGACGGAAAAGGGGAGAGCACGTTTGCCGTCAGCTGGCAGACGACAAAGTCTCCCGTTAGCCACCTAACGTGGCTAACGTCTATTCTTTGCCGTCCACTTTCTTTGCCATCTGCTTGGCCAGGAAAGCTGACGGCAAAGGTCTTTGCCGTCCGCTGTACGAATGCAGACGGTAAAGAAGCTCATTACCGTAGCTTCCAGTGCCGGAAGCGTTTGCCGTCTGCGGCAGACGGCAAAGACCTTTGTCGTCCGCTTTCTGGTCCTTTGCCGTCTGCCAAGGCAGACGGCAAATCAGCTGATTCCTGTAGTGGCATAAACCAAAAGGCATATGTCTATAAGCATAGGTTCCAAAAGGACAAGTGAAAGTGGTTTTCTCTTGGTCGGCTTGTGATACAGGTATTTGAGAGAAACCAGAATATCCATCAAGAAAGCAAAAGTGTGTGTGCTTGGACAATCTTTCTAACATTTGATCAATAAAAGGTAAGGGGTAATGATCTTTTCTAGTGGCTTTGTTTAATTTTCTAAAATCAATTACCATCCTATAACCAGTTACAATTCTTTGTGGAATGAGTTCATTTTTATCGTTAGGAACAACAGTAATGCCTCCTTTCTTAGGGACACAATGAACGGGACTTACCCATCTACTATCAGCTATGGGATAGATTATACCTGCTTCCAGAAGGTTTAATATTTCAGTTCTTACCACCTCCTTCATCTTAGGATTTAAGCGTCGTTGATGGTCGACAACTGGTTTAGCATCAGGCTCCATATTAACTTTGTGCTGACATAGAGTGGGACTAATGCCCTTAAGATCATCAAGAGTATATCCAATAGCAGCACGGTGCTTCCTCAGAGTTTTTAGTAATCTCTTTTCTTCATGCTCTGAAAGGTTAGCACTAATAATAACAGGATATATCTTCTTTTCATCTAGATAAGCATATTTCAATGTATCAGGTAATTGTTTCAATTCAAATACGGGGTGACCCTTACGTGGAGGAGGACCTCCAAGAGTTTCAACAAGCAAATTGTGTTTAAGGATAGGTGGTTGATCAAAGAACATCTTATCTATTTCATTTCTTTCATTCAAGTGCATATCATTTTCATGGTCTAGCAAATATTGTTCTAACAGATCAGTAGGAGGTACGGCAATAGAAGTAAGACCAATAATTTCATCTTTACTAGGCAATTCTTTATCATGAGGTTGTCTACGAAACTTAGAGAAATTAAACTCATGAGACATCTCACCAAAATTTACACTAACAATTTCTTTAGTGCAATCAATCTTAGCATTAACAGTATTCAGGAAGGGTCTACCAAATATAATTGGACAAAAATCATCTTGTGGAGATCCAAGAACAAGAAAATCAGTAGGGTATTTGATCTTACCACACAAGGCTTCAACATCTCTAACAATTCCAAGCGGTGAGATAGTATCTCTATTTGCGAGATTAATAGTAACATCAATATCTTCAATCTCAACAGGTGCAATATCATTCATGACTTCTTGATAGAGAGTAAACGGAATAGCGCTCACAGTAGCACCAATATCACATAAACCATGATAGCAATGATCTCCAATTTTAACAGAAATAACAGGCATGCCAACTACAGGTTTATTTTTATGTTTAGGATCTGGCTTAGCAATTCTAGTTGCTTCTTCACAGAAATATATGACATGTCCATCAATATTATCAATCAAAAGATCTTTAACCATTGCAACACTAGGTTCAACTTTAATTTGTTCAGAAGGTCTAGGTGCTCTAATATTACTCTTATTAACCACAGTTGAAGCTTTAGCATGTTCCTTAATCCTAACAGGAAAAGGTGGTTTCTCAATATAAGCAGTAGGCACAACTGGATCAACATGGTAAACAATTGTTTCTTCTTTAACACTAATAGGTTCTTCAGTCTTTTCTTTAACAGGAGGATGATATTTAAACCACTTCTCCTTAGGGAGATCAACATGAGTAGCAAAATATTCACAAAAGGTAGCTACTATCTCAGAGTCAAGTCCATATTTAGTGCTAAACTTTCAAAAAGCATCAGTTTCCATAAAAGATTTAACACAATCGAACTCAAGATTTATACCTGACTCATTACCTTTGTCGATTTCCCAATCTTCATAATTGTGTTTAATTCTTTCAAGAAGATCCCATCTGGATTCAACAGTTTTCTTCATAAAGGAACCAGCAGAAGAAGTATCGAGCATGGATTGATCATTACGAGAAAGCCGAGCATAAAAGGTTTGAAGAATTATTTCTCTTGAGAGCTCATGATTGGGGCATGTGTGCAACATATACTTAAGCCTCCCCCAAGCTTGAGCGATACTTTCTCCTTTACGAGGACAAAAATTATATATAGAATTCCGATCACGATGAACCAAATGCATAGGATAAAATTTCTGGTGGTATTCAAGCTTCAACCGATTCCAATCCCATGTGTCAGTATCATCACATAGCCTATACCATGTCAATGCTTTTCCCTCCAAAGATAAGGGGAACACTTTCTTCTTCACTCCATCTCCGGATAAACCTGCAAGCTTAAACAATCCACAAATTTCATCCACATAGATCAAGTGCATATCGGGATGTACCGTTCCATCTCTTGCATAAGGATTAGCTAGCAGTTTCTCTATCATACCCGAAGGAATTTCATAATAAATATTTTCAGTAGGTTCAATAGGTTGAGGAGCAACTATTATTGATTCCGGTCGAGGTGAAGATACCCCGAACAAGCCCCTCAAAGGATTACTTTCCATAGTGACAAGTGACAATAAATTTCAGCACATAATATAAATGTTTCCTTACCAAATTCCACTCACCAAAGGCGCTTCACTCCCCGGCAACGGCGCCAGAAAAGAGTCTTGATGACCCACAAGTATAGGGTATCAATCGTAGTCCTTTCGATAAGTAAGAGTGTCGAACCCAACGAGGAGCAGAAGGAAATGACAAGCGGTTTTCAGCAAGGTATTTTCTGCAAGCACTGAAATTATCGGTAACAAGTAGTTTGATAGCAAGATAATATGTAATAAGTGACAAGTAACGATAGTAAATAAAGTGCAGCAAGGTAGCCCAATCCTTTTGTGGCAAAGAACAGGCCGGAACAATCTCTTATAATAAGCTAAACATTCTCGAGGACACATGGGAATTTCATCTAGTCACTTTCATCATGTTTGTTTGATTCGTGTTCGCTACTTTGATAATTTGATATGTGGGTGGACCGGTGCTTGGGTGCTGTTCTTACTTGAACAAGCCTCCCACTTATGATTAACCCCTCTCGCAAGCATCCGCAACTACGAAAGAAGAATTAAGATAAATCTAACCATAGCATTAAATATATGGATCCAAATCAGCCCCTTACGGAATAGCGCATAAACTAGGGTTTAAGCTTCTGTCACTCTTGCAACCCATCATCTAATTACTACTCCACAATGCATTCCCTTAGGCCCAAAGATGGTGAAGTTTCATGTAGTCGACGTTCACATGACACCACTAAGAGAATCAACAACATACATATCATCAAAATATCGAACGAATACCAAATTCACGTGATTACTTATGACAAGACTTCTCCCATGTCCTCAAGAACAAAAGTAACTACTCACAAATCATATTCATGTCCAAGATCAGAGGGGTATTGAATAGCATAATGGATCTGAACATATAATCTTCCACCAAATAAACCAACTAGCATCAACTACAAGATGTAATCAACACTACTAGCAACCCACAGGAACCAATCTGAGGTTTTGAGACAAAGATTGAATACAAGAGATGAACTTGGGTTTGAGATGAGATGGTGCTGTTGAAGATGTTGATGAAGATTGGTCCTCCCACGATGAGAGGATCGTTGGTGATGTCGATGGCTTCGATTTCCCCCTCCCGGAGGGAAGTATCCCTGGCGGAATCTCTCCACCGGAGGGCAAAAGTGCTCCTGCCCAAGTTCCGCCTCGAGACAGCGGCGCTCCGTCCCAAAAGTCTTCTCCTTATTTTTTCTAGGGCAAATGGGCTTATATACCAGAAAATGGGCACCGGAGGCTGGCCAGGGGCCCCACAAGCCACTAGGGCGCGCCTTGGGTGGGGGGGGGGGGGCAGGCGCGCCCTGGTGCCTCGTGGGCACCTGGGTGGCCCCCTCTGGTACTTCTTTCTTCCAGTATTTTTTATTTATTCCAAAATAAATCTCCATGAAATTTCAGCTCATTTGGAGATGTGCAGAATAGTTATCTCTGACATAGCTTTTTCAGGTCCAGAATTCCAGCTGCCGGTATTCTCCCTCCTTGTGTAAATCTTGCATATTAAGAGAGAAAAGGCATTACAATTTCTCCACAAAGTGTTATATTGATTAAAAACACTACAAATAACAGTAAGAAAACATGATGCAAAATGGACGTATCAAACATCTTCACCAGCACCATCTCATCTCAAACCCTAGTTCATCTCTTGTATTCAATCTTTGTCTCAAAACCTCAGATTGGTACCTGCGGGTTGCTAGTAGTGTTGATTACATCTTGTAGTTGATGCTAGTTGGTTTATTTGGTGGACGATTATATGTTCAGATCCATTATGCTATTCAATACCCCTCTGATCTTGAACATGAATATGATTTGTGAGTAGTTACTTTTGTTCTTGAGGACATGGGAGAAATCTTGTCATAAGTAATCATGTGAATTTGGTATTCGTTCGATATTTTGATGATATGTATGTTGTTGATTCTCTTAGTGGTGTCATGTGAACGTCGACTACATGGCACTTCACCATATTTGGTCCTAAGGGAATGCATTGTGGAGTAGTAATTAGATGATGGGTTGCTAGAGTGACAGAAGCTTAAACCCTAGTTTATGCACTATTCTGTAAGGGGCTGATTTGGATCCATATGTTTAATGCTATGGTTAGATTTCTCTTAATTCTTCTTTTGTAGTTGCGGATGCTTGCGAGAGGGGTTAATCATAAGTGGGAGGTTTGTTCAAGTAAGAACAGCACCCACGCACCGGTCCACCCACATATCAAATTATCAAAGTAGCGAGCGCGAATCAAACAAACATGATGAAAGTGACTAGATGAAATTCCCATGTGTCCTCGAGAACATTTAGCTTATTATAAGAGATTGATCCGGCATGTCCTTTGCAACAAAAGGGATTGGGCTACCTTGATGCACTTTAGTTACTATTGCTACTTGTCACTTGTTACAAATTATCTTGCTATCAAACTACTTGTTACCGATAATTTCAGTGCTTGCAGAAAATACCTTGCTGAAAACCGCTTGTCATTTCCTTCTGCTCCTCATTGGGTTTGACACTCTTACTTATCAAAAGGACTACGATTGATCCCCTATACTTGTGGATCAGCCAGACTCTTTTCTGGCGCCATTGCCGGGGAGTGAAGCACTTTTGGTGAGTGGAATTTGGTAAGGAAACATTTATATTACGTGCTCAAATTTACTGTCACTTGTCACTATGGAAAACAATCCTTTGAGGGGTTTGTTCGGGGTATCTTCACCTCGACCGGAAGCACAAAGAGTTGCTCCTCAACCTACTGCTCCTACTGAAAATATTTATTATGAGATTCCTTCGGGTATGATAGAGTAACTGCTAGCTAATCCTTATGCAGGAGATGGAACAATACATCCTGATATGCACTTAATCTATGTGGATGAAGTTTGTGGATTATTTAAGCTTGCAGGTTTACCCAGAGATGAAGTTAAGAAGAAGGTTTTCCCTTTATCTTTGAAGGGAAAGGCATTGACATGGTATAGGCTATGTGATGATATCAGAATGTGGGATTGGAATCGATTGAAATTGGAATTTCATCAAAAGTTTTATCCTATGCATCTGGTTCATCGTGATCGGAATTATATATACAATTTCTGTCCTCGTGAAGGAGAAAGCATCGCTCAAGCTTGGGGGAGGCTTAAGTACATGATGTACACATGCCCCAATCATGAGCTCTCAAGAGAAATCATCTTACATAATTTTTATGCTCGGCTTTCTCATGATGATCAAAACATACTCGATTCTTCTTCGACTGGGTCCTTTATGAAGAAAACTATTGAATTCAGATGGGATCTTCTGGAAAGAATTAAACGCAACTCTGAAGATTGGGAACTCGACAAAGGTAATGAGTCAGGTATAATACTTGAGTTCGATTGTGTTAAATCTTTTATGGATACCGATGCTTTTCATAAGTTTACCACTAAATATGGACTTGACTCTGAGATAGTAGCTTCCTTTTGTGAATCATTTGCTACTCATGTTGATCTCCCTAAGGAGAAGTGGTTTAAATATCATCCCCCTATTAAAGAAAAGATTGAGGAACCCGTTAGTGTTAAAGAAGAAATAATTGTTTACCATGTTGATCCAGTTGTGCCTACTTCTTATATTGAGAAACCACCTTTTCCTGTTAGGATTAAGGAACATGCTAAAGTTTCAACTATGGTTAACAAAAGTAATATTAGAACACCTAGACCCTTGGAACAAATTAAAGTTGAACCTAATGTTGCTATGGTTAAGGATCTCTTGGATGATAATATAGATGGGCATGTTATTTACTTCTGTGATGAAGCAGCTAGAATTGCTAAACCAGATCCTAAAGATAAAAACAAACCTGTAGTAGGCATGCCTGTTATCTCTGATAAAATAGAAGATCATTGTTATCATGGCTTATGTGATTTGGGTGCTAGTGTGAGTGCTATTCCGTTTACCTTATATCAAGAAATTATGAATGATATTGCACCTATTGAAATAGAGGACATTGATGTTACTATTAAGCTTGCAAACAGAGATACCATTATGCCGCTTGGGATCGTTAGAGATGTTGAAGTCTTTTGTGGAAAAATAAAATACCCTACTAATTTTCTAGTCCTCGGTTCTCCACAAGATAATTTTTGTCCCATTATATTTGGTAGACCTTTCTTGAACACTGTTAATGCTAAGGTTGATTGCGCTAAAGAAACTATTAGTGTTAATTTTGGTGGTATATCTCATGAGTTTAATTTCTCCAAGTTTCGTAGACAACCTCATGATAAAGAATTGCCTAGTAAAGATGAAATTATTGGTCTTGCTTCTATTGCCGTACCTCCTACTGATCCGTTAGAACAATATTTACTAGACCATGAAAATGATATGCACATGAATGAAAGAAATGAAATAGATAAGATGTTCTTTGATCAACCACCTATCCTTAAACACAATTTGCCTGTTGAAACTCTTGAAGGTCCTCCTCCACCTAAGGGTGACCCTGTATTTGAACTGAAACAATTGCTTGATACATTGAAATATGCTTCTCTAGATGAAAAGAAGATATATCCTGTTATTATTAGTGCTAACCTTTCATAGCATGAAGAAAAGAGATAACTAAAAACTCTGAGGAAGCACCATGCTGCTATTGGATATACTCTTGATGATCTTAAGGGCATTAGTCCCACTCTATGTCAACACAAAATTAATATGGAGCCTGATGCTAAACCTGTTGTCGACCACCAACGAAGATTAAATCCTAAGATGAAAGAGGTGGTAAGAACTAAAATATTAAAGCTTCTGGGAGCAGGTATAATCTATCCCATAGCTGATAGTAGATGGGTAAGTCCCGTTCATTGTGTCCCTAAGAAAGGAGGCATTACTATTGTTCCTAACGATAAAAATGAACTCATTCCACAAAGAATTGTAACTGGTTATAGGATGGTAATTGATTTTAGAAAATTAAACAAAGCCACTAGAAAGTATCATTACCCCTTACCTTTTATTGATCAAATGTTAGAAAGATTGTCTAAGCATACACACTTTTGCTTTCTTGATGGATATTCTGGTTTCTCTCAAATACCTGTATCACAAGCCGACCAAGAGAAAACCACCTTTACTTGTCCTTTTGGAACTTATGCTTATAGACGTATGCCTTTTGGTTTATGCAATGCACCTGCTACCTTTCAATGATGTATGACTGCTATATTCTCTGACTTTTGTGAAAAGATTGTCGAGGTTTTCATGGATGATTTTTCCGTTTACGGAACTTCTTTTGATGATTGCTTAAGCAACCTTGATTGAGTTTTGCAGAGATGTGAACAAACTAATCTAGTCTTGAATTGGGAGAAGTGCCACTTTATGGTGAATGAAGGTATTGTCTTGGGGCATAAAATTTCTGAATGAGGTATTGAAGTAGATAAGGTATAAGAAGTTTCCTTGGTCATGCCGGTTTCTATAGGAGGTTTATTAAAGACTTCTCTAAAATTTCTAGGCCTCTTACTAACCTCTTGCAAAAAAGATGTTGCATTTGTTTTTGATGATGATTGTGTAGAAACCTTTGAAACACTTAAGAAAGCCTTAACCTCTACACCTATTGTTCAACCACCTGATTGGAACTTGCCTTTTGAAATTATGTGTGATGCTAGTGATTATGCTGTTGGTGCTGTTCTAGGACAGAGAGTTGATAAGAAATTAAATGTTACCCATTAGGCTAGTAAAACTCTAGACAGTGCTCAAAGAAATTATGCTACTACTGAGAAAGAATTTCTAGCAGTTGTGTTTGCATGTGATAAATTCAGATCTTACATAGTTGATTCTAAAGTAATTCTTCACACCGATCATGCTGCTATTAAGTACCTTATGGAAAAGAAAGATGCTAAACCTAGACTTATTAGATGGGTTCTTCTGCTACAAGAATTTAACTTGCATATTCTGAGAATCCCGTGGCTGATAATTTGTCTAGAATGGAAAATGTTCTTGATGACCCACTTCCTATTAATGATGATTTTCCTGATGAACAATTAGCTATCATAAATGCTTCTCGTAATACTCCTTGGTATGCAGACTATGCTAATTATATTGTTGCTAAATTTATACCACCTAGTTTCACATACCAACAAAAGAAAAAGTTCTTCTTTGATTTAAGACATTACTTTTGGGATGACCCACATCTTTATAAAGAAGGAGTGGATCACTACTGGAATCAGAGGATTTGCCATCAGCCACTTCTTTGCCGTCTGCTAGCAGACGGCAAAGGAGGTCTTTGCCGTCCGCTTTCAAAAAACAGACGGCAAAGAACTGGCTGATGGCAAAGATCATATTTGCCATCAGCCACTTCTTTGCCGTCTGCTAGCAGATGGCAAAGAAGCTTTGCCGTCTACTAGCAGACGGCAAAGAAGTGGGTGGGGTCCAGTGGAGGCCAGCGCTGTAACGGCCCACGCCCCCCACCTCTTTGCCGTCTGCTAGCAGACGGCAAAATGAAATACCCTAACGGTTAGGTAACGGCCGGCCCGCCCCACCTCCCACTCCCCTCTCTCTCTTCTCTCTCTCCCCCTCTCTCTCTCTATCCCACTGACCCCCACCGCACCCGGCCGCCGCCCCCGACCACCACCGCCCCCGCCGCCCCTGACCCCGCCGCCCCGGCCAGCCGCCCGCCAGGCCAGCCGCCCCACCGCCCCGGCCAGCCGGCCAGTCGCCCCCGCCCGTCGCTGCGGCCGCCCCGACGCCCCACCGCCCCGGCCCGCCCCGGCCCGCCGCCACGCCGCCCCAGCGCCTCGCCGCCCCTGCCCGCCGCCCTCGCCGTCTGGTGAGGTTTTCTTTTTATTTCTCTGTTTTTTTATTTCTCTGTTTTTTTATTTCTCTGTTTTTAGTTAGTACTGTTAGGTTAGTGCTAGGGATGTTACAAAGGAACTAGGAAAAGAACTAGGTTAGTGCTAGGGATGTTACAAGATTTTAGGTTAGTCATATTTTAGGTTAGTCAATATTAGAAGAAGAAGAAGAAAAAGAAGAGGAGGAGGAGGAGAAGAAAAAAGAAGAAGAAGAAGAAGAAGAAAAAAAGAGGAGAGGAGGAGAAGAAGAAGAGGAAAAAGGAAAGGAAGAAGAAGAAGAAGAGGAGGAGGAGAAGAAAAAAGAAGAAGAAGAAGAAGAAGAAGAAGAAGAAGAAAAAGAAAAAAGAGGAGAGGAGGAGAAGAAGATGAGGAAAAAGGAAAGGAAGAAGAAGAAGAGCAAGAACAGAAAAAAAAACTAGATAATTACAATGTTATAGATAATGTTATCGCTTTGCTCTTCTGTAGACAATGTTATAGATAATTACAATATCTTAAAATACTTAGTGACAATGTGTTCCCGCAAAAAAAACTAGATGACATTGTGGCAGATGACATTGTAGAGAAGAGCAAGCAATAACATTGTCACTAGACTAAAATGTCATCTAGTTTTGTTTACAGAGGCAGTAGCTTATATAATTAATGTTAGAAATGTATTTTGTAAGCTAATGTGGATAAGAGATCAATGTAATTATCTATAATTCTCAATATTCTACAAAATCTACTGTGTTGGCTGGTGAGCTCCTCCTACTCTGGTTCTGCTGGTGCTTGAGGCTAATGCTTGTTGTTATTGCATATATACTGTTATTGCTTTGCTGTTGTTGCTAGTTCACTGAATAGTTGGTGGTAGTGCTTGACTGTTGTTGCATGTTTGCTGCTGGTGCTATAGTACTGCTGCTTGCTGCTGGTGCTATAGCTAGTGCTTACTTTAATTGCTTGCTGCTGTTGCTGTTGTGGTGTTGCTACTTGCTGATGCTGCTGATTTGCTGTTGCTGCATGCTATGGTAAAATATTGTCTTGTAGAGTAGGGTTTAGGGCCCATAAGTATGCATCGCTATTAATTTGGTATGTAGTGTTTTGACTTTCATTCTGATGGTGCTTCCTTTTGAAAGAGATGAGAGTGAGAGATGAGATGCTCTTGAAAGAAGGATACCGGCTGTTCGTAGGTGGTCGGTCTTTCTCGTCCTCCCCCTCTGAGACCTTGGTAAAGCAGGGGGAGGACGAAAAGACCGAGCATCACTGACGGTCGAAATAACATTGAGAGATGAGAGATGTTATAAGAGGAAAGACACCGGCTGTTGTCGTAGGTGGTCGTTGCTCCTCATCTCTTGCTGTGAGACCTTGGTAACGCAGCAAGGGATGGGAGTAACGACCATCACTGACGGTCGAAATAAACAGGCAAGGAGTGCCCCACCATACATATATACCACCACTTGAGAGGTGAGAGTTGTTGAAGGGAGCATCGACGGAATGAAAGTCAACCCGACACCCCGACACCCCGACCCGACACCCCGTCATATATTTGTGAATTATGAGTTAGGTCATATATTTTCAGATTTTGTTATGAAAAACATCATATATATTTGTGTTGATCGGGTGGATTTAAATGTGCAGTTGTTTCGTCGCTGCGAGGGTCTGGTGTTCGACGACCTCCCCGTGTGTTCGACGAGCTCTGCCCCTGCGTTCGTGGGTGAGCACAAATGACATCTCCTCCTCCCCCCTTCATTTGCTCTGTTCCGGTCTTCGTGCCGATGAAACTTGCTAGCTATAGGTGTCTTCAATCATTAGTATGCGTGACCACTATGCGTCTCCCGTTCGAAAGGGTTACATCTATAAATATGCATGCATTTGCATATTTATAACCGTGATTCTTTCGAATTGTCCAACGTTATCCATGGACAGCCCGAGTATGTGTAGATTGGGTTCGTTTTCCCATATGCTCTGCTCCGGATCCGATGCAGAATTTCGTCAGTGCCTCCCTGTTGTTCTCCGGGTACACATCCTCTCTGCTTATTGCCGAGACGTGTATCAGGAGAACATCGGGGAGGTGCTGCCGAAATTTTGCGTCGGATCCGGAGCAGAGCATGGGAAAACGAACCCAATCTACACATACTCGGGTGGGATTAGGACCTATCTTTACCTATTAGCGTCTAGGTTGCATGGACGTAATAAAACTGACAAACTCCATTAACTGATGAATATGGTTTGCTGAATTATGTATATATTTCTTGTGTGTCCAGTAGCTAGGCAAGATGAGTGATCGTGTGTGGATGTACACCAGTCACACTAGTCAGAAAGACAGGACCGATGAATGGTTAACAAAAACCAAGGGGTTTGTGAGAGCCGCATTTGCAAATGGCCAGAGAAAAACCTGGTGCCCCTGTGTCTGGTGCGACAACTATAATAAGAGGACAGAGCTTGAAATGAGTAAACACCTGCAGAAGTGGGGTTTTACGCCTGCTTATACGGTCTGGACATTTCATGGTGAGTCTGCCCAACGTGCCAGAGCTGAGGTGGGCCGTCGTCGCATCGACGAGCATGGTACCGGGATCGAAGACATGGTGGAAGACTTTGATGATGCTCGGGATTCGAACGATGAGATGGAGGAATCTACAAAGGCCTTCAATGATATGTTGGAGTCTTCAAAACGTCCTCTCCACGAGCACACTGAGCTTTGTCAGCTGGATGCCATCGCACAAGTAGTGGCTCTGAAGGCTCAATTCAACTTGGGCAGAGAATGCTACGACGCGATGATGACACTATTTGGACGCTTTCTACCCAAAGGCCATGTAATGCCTGCAAACCTGTACCAGTCAGACAAAATCCTCCGTGTACTTAAGATGCCCTATGAGAAGATAGATGCCTGTGAGAATGGATGTGCCTTATTTAGGTTTGAGTATGCGGACTTGAACTATTGTCCCATTTGCAAGTCTTCCAGGTATGTTGTGGTAGACAACGGTATGGGTGAGAAGAGTCAGACTAAAATCCTAGTTAATGTTCTTCGGTATATGCCAATCATACCAAGACTTCAACGTCTTTTCATGGTCGAAGAGACGGCCAGACAGATGACATGGCACAAATTGGGCAAAAGAACCGAACTAGATGCGGATGGGAATCAGATGTTGGTACACACATCGGACGCTTTTGCGTGGAAGCACTTCGATGCAATACATCATGATAAAGCGGCAGATCCAAGGCATCCTCGAGTCGCCATCAGCACGGATGGGTTCAATGTGTTTGGTATGATGGCAGCCCAATACAGTTGTTGGCCTGTATTTGTCATTCCACTCAATCTCCCCCCCCCCGGACAGATTATGCAAATAAAGAACATTTTCCTGACGTTGATAATTCCGGGGCCCAACTATCCGGGGAAGAGTATGAATGTGTACATGCAGCCGCTTAAGGATGAATTGCAAGAAGCTTGGGATAATGGGATCAAGACATACGACGCCGCTACAAAAAAACTTCCTAATGCATGTGTGGTACATGTACTCGATGCATGACTTGCCGGCGTATGCGCTATTCGTTGGCTGGTGTGTGCATGGAAGGTTCCCGTGCCCCACATGCAAGGCAGCTCTTGAGTTTCGTTGGCTGGATGTGGGTCGCAAGTATTCTTGCTTCGACTTGCATAGACAGTTCCTGGATCCTCGCCATAAGTTCAGAAAAGACAAGAAGAAATTCATCAAAGGTAGAGTTGTCAAAAACTCTGCACCACCTGCGTTGACAGGCCAACAGACCCTGGATCAGTTAAACGCTCTCGAGCCGGATCCAGAGCGTCCAGGGTATTTCAAGGGGTATAATTCGGAACACGCCTGGACTCACAAGACATGCTTGTGGGATCTGCCTTACTTCACAGACCTCCTTTGCCCACACAACATCGACGTGATGCACACTGAAAATAATGTCACCGAGGCCCTCTTTGGTACATTGTTCGGCATAGAGGGGAAGTCAAAGGATAATCCTAAGGCTAGAGTCGATCAGGAGGCTCTATGTGATAGAAGATTACAAAACATGCGACAACCGAAAGGAAAGCAAAACTGGACGAAGCCAAAGGCATGGTTCAATCTTGGAAGGCCAGATATGAGGGAAATTATCCTGTGGGTGAAAAAGGAGTTGATGTTCCCCGATGGGTATGCAGCGAATCTAAAGAGGGGAGCGAGTCTTGAAAAATTGAAAATATTTGGTCTCAAGAGTCATGATTGGCACATATGGCTTGAGCGGGTAATGCCGGTGATGTTGCGTGGGTTTATCCCTGAAGATGAATGGCTAGTACTGGCAGAGCTGAGCTATTTCTTCCGTGTTCTTTGTGCGAAAGAATTATCGCCTGGCTTGCTAGATGAAATGGAAGAGTTGGCGCCGGAGTTGATCTGCAAGTTAGAGAAGATCTTCCCACCGGGCTTCTTTAATCCAATGCAGCATTTGATTTTGCATCTCCCGACCGAGGCACGATTGGGCGGGCCCATGCAGAATCGTTGGTGCTACGCAACTGAGAGGATGCAGAAGACGCTTCGAGAAAAATGTAAAAATAAACGTAGAATTGAAGCATCGATGGCCGAGGCATTCATTACTGAGGAGGCGGCAAACTTCGTGACAGCACACTATGAAGCCAAAAATCGTCATTTACATAATCCGAAGCCTCGGTACAATGCTGGCGACCCTAAAAAGGGTGGATCCAACCTCAGCCTATTCAAAGGGAAGCTCGCACCAGCCGGTGCTTCGAAACCAATACCGTTGGATGTCGAAGAATGGCGGACCATTTCGTTGTATATCTTCAACAACCTAACAGAAGTGCGGCCGTACATCGAGCAAGTTCTCGGTACATTGTTTCGCAACTTCTAATTCCTTTGAACTGCTCTTATTCCCGGATATTTGATACAGTCGATACGTTGCCAAATTCTCGTATGGAGCGGTGATCCAAAAGGATTCCGTCGAAGAGTATGAGCTTCTGGCAAAGCATGGAGGCGGCTATCCCGGTTTCATCTCTTGGTTCAAAGAAACGGTAATTTCCATTAGACCATTTCATTTCTTCGTCTAAATTGCGGCTAATGCAACAATCCTTTCGTATTAAACATGTAGGCTAATTCAGAGTCTATGGACGCCGAATTGAGACAAGTCGCTAATGGTTTTGACTATAACATCCGTTCATTTGACAAATACGACATCAACGGGTATCGCTTTCGTACCTATGGCAAAGAGCTATCTATGGCCGACCGAAAGTCTACAAATTCTTGTGTCTCAGCTATCGGTGAAGGAGATACCGAGTATTATGGAAGAGTTGAAGCAATTTATGAACTTCTATTCTATGGTGCAAACCCACCGAACGTCGTAGTCTTCAAATGTTTTTGGTTCCAGCCGAAGGAGACTAGAAGGACTCATGAACATATAGGGCTAGTCGAAATCAAACAAAGCATCCATTTGGATGTTCCCGATGTCTATATTACGGCTCAACAGGCAACCCAAGTTTTCTATCTACCGTGGGCCTGTCAAAGTGATCCAAATCTCAATGGTTGGGATGTCGTTTATGAAGTGCCACCACATGTTAGACCACCTCCCCCCAATGAAGAGGATTATGAACCTCACATTAACCCAGACACATATGAAGGAGAATTCTTCCAAGAAACACGTCTTTCCAAAAAACGTTTCAAGAACCGCTCTACTTCACCCCAGAAGATTGAAGTAGACAGCGACAGTGAATCCGACTTCACCCTTGAGCCGGAACAAGAAGAGCCGGAACAAGAAGAGCCGGAACAAGAAGAGGTTACTGCTGCGGATGACCTGTCAATGCTTGACCAATTATGTAAAGGAGGCCTTCCACATGTTGATGCATTTATTGATGATGATGATGAGCACGTCATTACTGATAGTGATGATGATGATGATGCATTAATTGACCCCGGAGCATATATAGACGATGAAGATTAATATTAGTTCATGTCAGGTATTCAATTATTATTATGTACATATATATTATTAATTAGTTCATGTTAGGTATTCCATTTTTTATTATTCATGTCGGTATTAATTTTTTTTATGTTGTACTAATTTCGTTTACTCTTTGTCATGGCAGGTGTTGAAAGATGGTGGGCGCGGGTCCGGAGCGCTCCGAGGCTCCTTCTTCGTCGGCGTGTGGTGGGAGGGGTTCCATTCCACCCGTACCTCTCCGCCGAGCGTTGTTGGACAGTATGGGGACACCGCCGGGACCTTCTTCGTCGGCGTCGGTGCCCACCGGGGGACGAGGTCGGGGAGGGAAGAAGAGAGGAGGTAGATCAGGACGTGGCCGCGGGAGAGGAGGTAGGCAGGCTCGTACGCCTTCCTCGCCGCCACCCCCAGCTGATTCACCCGAGCACGTGACTGCTAGGGTGGACCCGTCCGAGGAGGAGGCTACGCGGACTCCGGTCCACGAGCCTCGGGTCGACGGGCCTTCGGCCCACGAGACTTCGGACCAGGCTACGTCCCAGGAGACGTCCGGATGGGGTACCTGGCCGGATCCGCCTGCGGGGCCGAGTGGCCATGCTGATGGTGGCGGGGATTCGGCTGATAGCGAGGACGAGGTGGTTGAGGGGGCCACCGTCTACCAGCGTGGTTGTACACGGCTCCCGACCGTGCCGGCGACCCACGAGCAGAGGTGGTTGATTTTCCCTGATGGGGAGAGGTAAGTGCATTTACTCTTTTTGTACCTTTTGCCTTCACGTTTCTTCAAATATCTAATGCGTTGGCCTTGTCATACTGCAGGGGTTGGGACCACGCTCCAGATGTCTGCAGGCCCAACACCGTCCTTGGTGTGCTTTGCCGGCAAAACTTCCCAGGGTTTGTCACGTTGCCCAGTGAGGGTCAGGTTCCACAGCTAGGATTGAGCTGGGAGCACTACTTGGCTGCCCCGGCCCCGCCGGAGGAGATGATCGACGGTGTCTTGTGCCACACGAGGGCAGAGATGGTGATCACAAAGTTTTGGGTAATTTCTCCTTTACACAATTAAAAATCTTCAAATAGCTAGTTATTGTACTAATCAATGTTGTCTCGTTTGATTGCAGACCTTCTACAGGTGTGAGGAGGGATACGAGGAGGCCGCGGCACAGGTTATCGATGCCGCGTGCAAGCGCCTACTACAAAACTTACGGCACGAGGCTCGAGTGCAGGCTGTTCGAGACTACTACGCCTCGCGTGGTATTAAGAAGACCAAGCAGGCATGCCGTGAAAAGTTTCTGAAGAAGGAGCAGTACATGACGGTAATTACCTATTCGTAAGGCCTTGTACTTAGTTTCCTTGATTTGATTCATAGGCGTAGCGCTCAAGTTTCTCTTTACTAACTTAGGTGTCCCCGAGATGGTGTGCGAATCAGATGGATTGTTGGGAGGTGTTGGTGGATGAGTGGTGCTCAGACCAATGGCTAGCCCTCCACAACAATGCCAAGGACCGGCGTGCCCAAATGGAAGGTGTGCCACACCATCAAGGCAGCGCCAACTTATATCAGTTCGGGCGGAACTGGGTATGTGGTTTGCTTCATGATTCATGCAATTCATTCTTCATGCTAGCTTGAGCCCTTTAATTACTAATTTACTCTGTTCCTCTCTTTTAGGGGCGATACAATAAGGCGGAGGTGCCAGAGGTGTACGACCTCTATGCCATGGCCCATACTGCCTCGTACAAGAAGGTCAAGGCATTCTCTGCGTCTGACCTCGATCATCCAGAGAGCTTCACCAACATCTCCTGGCACAACAAGCTCGTGAGGTACAGAGATGAGGGGAAGGCGAGAAAAGGGGAGGACTTTAACCCGAGCCAGGGTCCCATTGATCCAGAGCTGGTGATGATATCTGGTGGCGGGAGGTCCCATGGCTCGATAGCCCTTGGAGATGGGCTTATACGTTGTCCTAGCACTCTCCCGGAGATCAAGGCGCGCCAAACGAGCTCCGCCCCTGAGATAAGGCCTCGTCCACGGCCAATGGAGCTCGCCATCGAGGTTAGTTATACGGACTCAGATTTCTTTCCTCTCCATTACATTGTGTGTGCGTCTGCTCGATGATTACAATGCTAACGAGGAGTGGTGTTGCAGGCTGCTATTCAGAAAGAGAGAGAGAAAACCCAGGCGCTTCTGCAGGAGAGGGACCGGCAGGCGGCGGAGAAGGAGCGGGAGTTGGAGGAGAGGACGGCTAGGATGTTGGAGGAGGAGAGGGCACGGAATGACATGGCGAATCGGGCCATGTACGAGCTCCTCGTGGTAAGTTTCTTCTGCATATTAGCCAAATCATGCACTTAATGTTCGTTTCATTACTAACTAATATGACTGACTCGTCAAAACCAAATGTGCAGTCTGTGTGCGAGAAGACCGGTCAGACCCCTCCGCCGATGCCAGTCATTGCTCCGGGGACCACAGTGAGTTTCATTTGAATGGTCATTAGTTACTAGTCTTAACATTTGAGTGTCATCATGCTAACGAGACATTGCAAATGATCTTTGGTGCAGCGTAACTCCAGACAAGCATCGCACGATCCTTCTCCAGGTGCTACCGGCACGAGCACCCCCGGTGCTTCAGCTCCGTGATGACGGTAAGTTTTCTCTAGTGTTTTGCTTAACAAATGCATAATGACCTAGACTTAGCTTTATTTCCTCCAATATGCTTACCATAATGACCTAGACTTAGCTTTATTTCCTCCAATATGCTTACCATAATGACCTAAATTTAGCTTATTTTCCTCCAAAATGACATAATAAGCTTACTTAGCTCCAAAATGATCCATTTTACCTAAGTTAGCTCTAAAATGACCTAAGTTAGCTCTAATATGCTAAGTTAGCTCTAATATGCTTAGTTACCTAGGTTTGCTCAATAATGACATATACTTAGCTTACTTATGTCAAAAATGGCATAATTAGCTTACTTAGGTCAAAAATGGCATAACAACCTTGGTAACCTCATAAATGTCATATACTTAGCTTATTTTCGTCCAAAATGACATAATAAGCTTACTTAGCTCCAAATGGTCTATTTTACCTAAGTTAGCTCCAAAATGACCTAAGTTAGCTCTAAGTTAGCTCTAATATGCTTAGTTACCTAGGTTAGCTCAATAATGACCTATACTTAGCTTACTTATGTCAAAAATGGCATAATATGCTTAGTTAACTCAAAAATGGCATAATTACCTAGGTTAGCTCAATAATGACCTATACTTAGCTTATTTAGTTCATTTATGACATAAGTAGCTTACTTAGCTCATAAATGGCATGATAACCTTGCTAAGCTCATAAATGTCATATACTTAGCTTACTTAGCTCATAAATGACATGATAACCTTGCTAAGCTCATAAATGTCATATACTTAGCTTACTTAGGTCAAAAATGGCATGATAACCTTGGTAAGCTCATAAATGTCACATACTTAGCTTACTTAGCTCATAAATGGCATGATAACCTTGGTAAGCTCGCATTGATGGAGTGATTCTTTTTTACTTTCTTCTTCTTCTTCTTCTTCTTCTTCTTCTTCTAGTCTTCTTTTTCTTCTTCTAGTCTTCTTCTTCTAACTTTCTTATTTCCCATTTTGCAGATTTCATTCACTTCATGGAAGCTTGCATTGATGGAGTGCTTCTTTTTTACTTTCTGTTTTGATTTTGTACCTTTGAACAATGTGGAACTTTCTATATGGATGAAACTATTGTAATATGTATGGATGGAACTATGTATGTGGAACTTGCTATGTATGTATGGATGAAACTTATGTGTTGGATATCTCATATGTTTGCTGTGAAACTTGCCCTGTGAAATATATATATGTATATCATATATTTGCTGTGAAAATGCTTGGATATAAGAAAAAACAGAATAAAAAGAGGCAATGCAGGCTCTTTGCCGTCTGCCACCGACAGCAAAGGGCTCTTTGCTGTCTGCCGCAGACGGCAAAGTGGCCACGTGGCAGCAACCTGTGCAACCTGGGAGCACTGGGGGCTGACCCATTTGGTCACTTTGCCGTCTGTGGCAGATGGCAAAGAGGTGGCAGCGGCAGACGGCAAAGAGGTGGCAGCGGTAGACGGCAAAGAGGTGGCAGTGGCAGATGGCAAAGGATGGTGTGGTTTGGCGTCTGTGGCAGACGGCAAAGAGGTGGCAGCGGCAGACGGCAAAGAGCGGGGAGGGTGACGGGTCTGATGACGTCATGAAGCAGACGGAAAAGTGGAGGGCACATTTGCCATCAGTCGGCAGACGTCAAAGCCTCCCGTTAGACACCTAACGTGGCTAACGTCTACCCTTTGCCGTCAAATTTCTTTGCCGTCTGCTTGCCCAGGAAAGCTGACGGCAAATGTCTTTGCCGTCCGCTGTTTGAAAACAGACGGCAAAGAAGCTCTTTACCGTAACTTACAGTGCCGGCCATGTTTGCCGTCAGCTTTCTGGTCCTTTGCCGTCTGCCATGGCGGACGGCAAATCAGCTGATTCCTGTAGTGGATGGTATTATTAGACGTTGTATACCTGAGCATGAACATGAACAAATCCTACGGAAGTGTCATTCCGAGGCCTACGGAGGACACCATGTGGGAGACAGAACTGCACATAAGGTACTACAATCTGGTTTTTATTGGCCTACTCTTTTCAAGGATGCTCGTAAGTTTGTCTTATCTTGTGATGAATGTCAAAGAATTGGTAATATTAGTAGACGTCAGGAAATGCCTATGAATTATTCACTTGTTATTGAACCATTTGATGTTTGGGGATTTGATTATATGGGACCTTTTCCTTCCTCTAATGGGTATACACATATTTTAGTTGCTGTTGATTACGTTACTAAGTGGGTAGAAGCCATTCCGACTAGTAGTGTTGATCATAACACTTCTATTAAAATGCTTAAAGAAGTTATTTTCCCGAGGTTCAGAGTCCCTAGATATTTAATGACTGATGGTGGTTCACATTTTATTCATGGTGCATTCCATAAACTTCTTGCTAAATATGATGTCAACCATTGAATTGCATCTCCCTATCACCCTCAATCTAGTGGTCAAGTTGAATTGAGCAATAGAGAAATAAAGTTAATTTTGCAAAAAACCGTCAATAGATCTAGAAAGAATTGGTCTAAGAAACTTGACGATGCATTATGGGCTTATAGAACTGCTTATAAAAATCCTATGGGTATGTCTCCTTATAAAATGGTTTATGGAAAAGCATGTCATTTACCTATTGAGTTAGAACATAAAGAATATTGGGCAATTAAAGAACTAAATTATGATTTTAAACTTGCCGGTGAAAAGAGGTTATTTGATATTAGCTCGCTAGATGAATGGAGAACCCAAGCTTATGAAAATCCCAAATTGTTTAAAGAAAAAGTTAAAAGATGGCATGATAGAAGAATTCAAAAATGGGAATTCAAAGTGGGTGAGTATGTTCTATAGTACAATTCTCGTTTTAGATTTTTTGCAGGAAAACTTTTCTCTAAATGGGAAGGACCGTATATCATCGAGGAAGTTTATCGCTCTAGAGCTATTAAGATCAATAACTCCGAAGGCACTAATCCGAAGGTGGTCAATGGGCAAAGAATTAAGCATTACATCTCAGGTAGGCCTATTAGTGTTGAGACTAACATTATTCAAACTATGACACCGGAGTAATACATAAGAGAGATGATACGTCTCCGTCGTATCTACTTTTCCAAACACTTTTGCTCTTGTTTTGGACACTAATTTGCATGATTTGAATGAAACTAACCCGAACTGACGCTGTTTTCAGCAGAACTACCATGGTGTTGTTTTTTGTGCAGAAATAAAAGTTCTCGGAATTAGACAAAGCTTTTTGGAGATTTTTTATGGAATAAATAAAAAATACTGGAGCCAAGATCCACTGGATGGGGGCCACCTGCTGCCCAGAAGGCACCAGGGCGCGCCACCCCCCCTGGCGCGCCCTGGTGGCTTGTGGGGCCCACGTGGGTCCACTGACCCTAATCTCAAGCCTATCAATTCACAATTCCAGAGAAAAAAAATCAGAGAGGAAGTTTCATCGCATTTTACGATACGGAGCCGCCGCCACCTCCTGTTCTTCATCGGGAGGCCAGATCTGGAGTTCGTTTGGGGCTCCAGAGAGGGGGATCTTCCATCATCATCATCATCAACCATCCTCCATCACCAATTTCATGATGCTCACCACCGGGAGTGAGTAATTCCTTCGTAGGCTTGCTGGACGGTGATGGGTTGGATGAGATTTATCATGTAATCAAGTTAGTTTTGTTAGGGCTTGATCCCTAGTATCCATTATGTTTTGAGATTGATGTTGCTATGACTTTGCTATGCTTAATGCTTGTCACTAGGGCCCGAGTGCCATGATTTCAGATCTGAACCCTTTATGTTTTCATGAATATATTTGCGTTCTTGATCCGATCTTGCAAGTTATACGCACCTGCTATGTGTTATGATCCGCATACCCCAAGGTGACAATAGTTAGGATTCTTTCCGGTGATTACCGTAGTTTGAGGAGTTCATGTATTCACTATGTGTTAATGCTTTGTTCTGGTTCTCTATTAAAAGGAGGCCTTAATATCCCTTAGTTTCCTTATGGACCCCATTGCCACGGGAGGGTAGGACAAAAGATGTCATGCAAGTTCTTATCGCAAGCACGTATGACTATATATGGAATACATGCCTACATTACATTGATGAATTGGAGCTAGTTCTGTGTCGCCCTAGGTTATGACTGTTATATGATGAATGTTATCCAACATAATCACCGATCCAATGCCTACGAGCTTTCATATTGTTCTTTGCTAAGTTACTACTGTTGCTACTACTGTCACGATTGCTACAAAACTATTGCTATTACTGTTACTATTACTATTATTGCTATTGCTATCAAACTACCATACTACTATGCTACTAATCACTCTGCTGCAGATATTTAGTCTCCAGGTGTGGTTGAATTGACAACTCAACTGCTAATACTTGCAAATATTCTTTGACTCCCCTTGTGTCGAATCAATAAATTTGGGTTGAATACTCTACCCTCGAAAACTGTTGCGATCCCCTATACTTGTGGGTTATCAAGACCTTTTTTTGGCGCCGTTACCGGGGATCATAGCTTTATTTGTTGAGTCACTTGGGATTTATATCCGTTGATCACTATGAAGAATCTGAAAGACGCTAAGACCAAGATCGTTCCCTCTAAGACGAGGGGAGGTAAGGAACTGCCATCTAGCTCCGCACTTGATTCACCTTCTATTTTAAGTAAGCTTGCAACACCACCACCTGTTATGCATTCTGATATGGCGCAAGTTATTGATGATACTACTTATGCTATGAATGAAACTATTGATGGTGCTAGTACTATGCTTGATAATACTGTGCCACTTAGTGAATTTCTTGATGAACAACTTGCTAAAGCTAAAGAATTTGAGACTGCTGAAATCTATGAAATTTTTGAAACTGAAAATGTTGGAACTCTTGAGAATTATAATTCACCTATTATGCCTAGCTCTCCTACTAGAGTTGAATCACCTGATGAACATGTCTTTGATAGGGAGACGGCTAGAGCTATTCTTGCTTGTAATGATAGAGATGAAGTTATAAAATTGCTTGTTGAAATGAAAGAAAAATCTATGAGGGAGAAAATGAAATATGATCCTAAGTTTGCTACCTCTCCCATATTTGTTACTGATAAGGATTATGAATTCTCTGTCGATCCTGAGTTAATTACTTTGGTTGAATCTGATCCTTTCCATGGCTATGAAACTGAAACCGTTGTGTCACATCTTACTAAATTAAATGATATAGCCACCCTATTCGCTCATGAGGAAAAAATTCGCTATTACTATATTCTTAAGTTATTTCCTTTCTCGTTAAAGGGTGATGCTAAGATATGGTATAATACTCTTGCTCCTGGTTGTGTGCGTAGTCCCCAGGATATGATTTATTACTTCTCTGAAAAATATTTTCCTGCTCATAAGAAACAAGCTGCCTTACAGGAAATATTTAACTTTGTGCAAATTGAAGAAGAGAATCTCCCTCAAGCTTGGGGGAGGCTTCTCCAATTACTTAATGCTTTGCCTGATCATCCTCTTAAGAAAAATGAAATACTTGATATATTCTATAATGGACTAACCGATGCTTCTAGGGACTACCTAGATAGTTGTGCTGGTTGTGTTTTCAGGGAACGAACTATTGAACAGGCTGAGGAACTATTGAATAATATATTGAAGAATGATAATGATTGGACACTTCCTGAACCACCGCCTAAACCCACTCCAAAGAAGAGGGGTATTTTATTTCTCAGTCCTGAAGATATGCAAGAAGCAAAGAAATGTATGAAGGAAAAAGGTATTAAAGCTGAAGATGTTAAGAATTTGCCACCTATTGAAGAAATATATGGTCTTGACACACCGCCACAGGTGGTAGAGGTAAATTCTCTTATAAAGTTTGATGAAGGTGATATTCCTTATAACAAACCTCCTAGTCAATGCTTGTATGAATTTGACAATTATATTATTAAGCAAGATCATTTCAATGCAAATGTTATGAAACAATTGAAACAAAATGCCTACATGATTGATCGCTTGAGTGACTTGTTGTTTAGAATTGCTAATGATGTCACAGGTGTAGGTAAACATGCATCTATGGTTCAAACCCAGTTAGAACAAGTTGCTAAATCTCAAAGTAAATTTCTCAATGAAATGAATAACAATATGAATGATCATGCTGTTAGAGTAATGACTAGAGGAGGTAGAATGACTCAGGAGGCACTTTACCCTGAAGGTCACCCTAAAAGAATTGAACAAGACTCTCAAAGAATTAATGTCGATGCGCCTAGTCCATCTAAAATGAAAAAGAAAAAGAAAAATGATAGGACTTTGCATACTTCTAGTGAACCTGAGGTAGAAAAACCATCTGAGGATAATAATGATGTTTCTATTTCCGATGCTGAAACACAATCTGGTAATGAACATTTACCTAGTGATAATAATAATGATAATGATGATGATCATGTGGATGCTCAACCAGATAATGATAAAGAACCTGATAATGATGTTGAAATAGAACCTGCGGTTGATCTTGATAACCCACCTCCTAAAAACAAACGTTAAGATAAAAGAGACTTTGTTGCTAGAAAACATGGTAAAGAAAGAGAACCATGGGTTCAAAAACCCATGCCCTTTCCTCCTAAACCATCAAAGAATAAAGATGAGGAAGACTTTGAACGCTTTGTTGAAATACTTAGACCCGTCGTTTTGCGTACTCGTTTGATTGATATGTTGAAAATGCCTCCTTATGCTAAATATATGAAAGGCATTGTCACAAATAAAAGAAAGATACCTGAAGCTGAAATTTCTACCATGCTTGCAAATTATTCTTTTAAGAACGGAGTGCCTAAGAAACTAGGAGATCTAGGAATACCAACTATACCATGCTCCATTAAAAGAAATTATGTCAAAACTGCTTTGTGTGATTTAGGAGCCGGTGTTAGTGTTATGCCCTTCTCTTTATATAAAATACTTGATTTGAATAAACTCAGTCCCACTGAAATATCATTGCAAATGGCTGACAAATCAACTGCCATACCTATCGATGTTTGTGAGGATGTGCCCGTTGTAGTTGCAAATGTTACTATCTTAACAAACTTTGTTATACTTGATATGCCCGAGGACGACAACATGTTGATTATCCTTGGTAGACCATTTTTGAATACTGCAGGGGCTGTTATTGATTGCAACAAAAGCAAGGTCACTTTTCATATCAATGGTAATGAACATACGGTGGACTTTCCGAAGAAACAATTTCAAGTAAATGGTATTCATGTTATTGAGAAGACTCCGACAATTACTATTGGAAGTTATCAACTCCCTCTTCCTACTATCAAAAAGAAATATGAAACACTTATAATTGGGGAGATGCATATCCCCGTTGAGGTAACCTAGTGTTTTACAAAGATTCTTCGGTTTCATGTTACTCGGAAATGGTTTGTTAATAAGACTTGATCAACCTTATTAACGGATTCTTTTTGAGAGGCATGTGGTCGTTGAATTTAGTAGGCACAACCTTTTGTACCCACTTTTTGTTTTCTGTTATTTTTAGTTAAATGCAATAAAATACCATGATTATCCTGTTTTTTGAATTATCCGTGCAATAAAAAAGGTGCCCAAAAATGAAAGTGCTCAGAATGATTTGAAATTTTTACATGAATTTTTATAGAATTTTTAAGAATTTTTGAAACTGGAAACATACCAGGGGGATGCACCAGGTGTCCACGAGGCACCAGGGCACGCCACCCCCCCAGGGCGCGCCCTGGTGGCTTGTGGGTCCCACAGGGAACCCCTCACTTATTCCTTCAGCCCACTTCGTCTCTCACCTCTAGAAAAAATTCCTGGTAGCTCTCTCTGTCTCATGTTCTTGCTCCCAAACTTGAGATTTTCGATCGAGATTGCGACTTGGTATGTGACTCCTCCATTGCTCCAATTAGTTTTTGCTCTAGTGGATTATATTTTTGCATAATTAGCTGCTCTGGGTGCTACTGAAAATGAGCTTGCATGTTGAATTCTTTGAGTCCTAAGTAGTTTTAATGCTTGATATGGCCTCTAGGCACTTGTATGAGTAGTTGCTATCAATTTTGTGAAGTTTTGTTAACATCTTTTTGTGACCCAAATTTTTTTAGAAATTTGTTCTTAGGAAAATGAACTTCTTCCGGAGGAGTTCTTCGAGGAGGAGGTCCTCGGAAGCGTCATCAAGTGAGAGCTCAGCACGCCAATCATATGAGGAACCAAGGGCAAGTTCGGTGAGAGGTGCCGAGGCAAAATCTTGTCGATGGCCCTGTGAGGAGTTCATGTTGGGTACAGGGATTAATGAGGAATTCGAGCAATACATTCAGAACACTAAGCTTTCCGCTTTCGTCGCAGATAAGCCTCCGCAGCACTACAACCTCACTCATTCATTCACTCAACATTTTGCGTATCATATTCGTAATTCTAGAGTTTCGTTTCATCTCTACAATAAATCCTATAGTATGTCTCTAGAAGAATTCTGTGATGCATGCAAAATTCCATATTGGGGTTCGTTAGATGAACCACCAAAATCTGATTATGAGTCGTTTCTTAATAGCCTTTGCAACGGTGAGGATAGGGGAGTTACACAGGCCAGAATAATTAGCATTCACTTTCCCGCTGTTCGGTATTTTGCACTTTTTAATGGTAAATGCATTGTTAGTAAGCAAGACTGCAGTGCGCTTTGCGCCCCTGATTTGAGTTTTATTCATACAGCTTTGACTGGCAGCAAGCATTATAATCTTGGGGCTATTATTGCACATAGACTGCAGTGTAACGCGGGTAATGGTGATTTGTATGGAGGAATTTATGCCTCCCGTTTAGCTGCAAGGTTAGGGGTCTCGCCCAATTTCAATGATCCCCTCTTACCTGATAAATATTTGAATTTCGAAGCGATGCGAGAACATAAGTTTTTAAAACGCAATGCACACGGATATGAATATAACTTAGTTTTTGATAAACTAGTAGAGTGGCCCGCCCGATGGGCGGGCTAGAACTTTAGACAGTTTAGTAATGATGTCATATTATTTAATTTGTGTAAAGAAAAAAAATGTTTTTTTAGTTTCTATTTTTAATATAAATTTATAATTGCGTATAATTACTTAGCATTATTCTATATATGAGTGAATAATGTTGTCAAAGAAATTTCATATATCAAGCTTCAGGAAAATACTATTACTGAAAAATGGTAGATGATATTTGCACATGAAAATATTAGAAAATCTAATCCAGTTAAACATAGTCTTCAATATGGATCATGTACATTTAACACTGTTTATCAATATTTAACCGTCTCTCCTAGGTGCCATCATCATCAAATTCTAACTAATAGTCCAGAAAATTTGTTTTTTCTTCATCAACTTCATTAACCGTTCAAAATTTTCATGCTCCCAGCTTTGAAGGTTTGAAATATGTATATGTAGGCTTCTTTTATTTTTATCTTAAACTTATTGAATAATAGGTTCCCATTAAAAGCATGATCATATTGCATGACCTACACACAAAGAGAATATTAGCAAACTTTTAATAAGGGAACCTAAGAAAATTGTGAGTGTTATCAACGTACCTTACTATTTGATAAAATTGTATCAGTGCTAATAAGTTAATTAGTCGATAAGTTAGTTGTGTCCCGAAGTATTAAAACCTTGACCTTGGTGGTCCATGTCTCAGCTCTTGTAGTCAATGCATTTAGCAGTGTAGGTGCCATATAGTTTGAGGACCAAAAATTAGGAATAGGCATTTTGATTAGTAAAGCGAGTCATATTACGGCTGGGGCGGGGTTGAGGGGGAGGGGTGTGATCAATGTATAGTTAGATTTATTTTTTCTGCAAGCGAAACTATGAACACATAATTAAGTACGGCAAAGGAAGCTTTTTGGTGATAGTAATTTATCTAGGATGTACGTATTATAGTTTTCTTTTCATCAGGCACATATAAAAATAATTAGATTACAAATGTGCAATTTATCTACATGAATACTTTGTTCGGTATAAATAAAGTGTCATTGATCTATTATATCAATTTTATTAAACTGATATACTTTGTTGAGTACCAAAGTATGTAGTATAACAAATAATCTCTATATAATTAGTATTTTCAAAGAAACATTGTCAAAGAAGTATTAAATTGAGGCAAACATGTTGTATGGCGCATGTCCATTATGTTTTGTTATAAAATAATATAGAATGTACATATATGCTTTTTAGCAAGATCCATCGATCAAGTGTCATTTATCCATTTTCAATTATCATTTTATAATTTTAGTATACAATGTATTATCTAAGGTAATTGCTTTTCTGCACAAGATGTTATGTACGGGTGGTGTGTCGATTTGAGAACCGAGGAGAGTCATCAAAGATAGTGGCTCTCGATCACACTGGACCAAGTCACTGTCAAAAGTGGTCAGTTCTCCAAGACGATTTAGGACAGTTGGAAGTTTCTTTTCGCATAGAGCTAGTGTTTCCATTGGTAGCCGGTCAAAGCTGATGTCAATGTGGAAGCACTTGCAAGTTGGATGATTTTTATAGGAAGTATGGACAGAAGATAAAAAAGTGGATCGACCATGTGTGTTTTAGGTGTGTATGATGTAAAGATCGAAGGTTGGTTTTCGTATCCGAGGGTACCGCGTATGTGTGATGTATATCATCCGGCAGGATTGTGCTTGGGACTGCATCGGACAGATTGTAAATATACATACGTGCATGTACTATAAAAATAATCTACCGTATATCTTCATGATTTGCATGTGCATGTGAAACATTTTTAAGCAGCTAAAGTTGTGTCTGCCTGATAGAAGTGTCTTGCATGATTTATACTTCAGATAGCATTAACTCCTTCAAAACTAAGCTTCTTGCAGCTAGTAAGTATTTACCTCCAGAAGCATCTCACCACACGCCTTATGTAAGACTCATTATTGTGGTTGTCCAATGCCCACATCACAGCTTGTACAACGTGCATGGTGTTGTCCTTCTCTGAGAGTACGTGAGCTGACAACGGCATTGCTCCTGCATATGTGCTCATGACACCAAGAAGTAGCTGAAGGTACAAACACAGAGTCCAGAGTCCAAACATAGGTTCCAACCTCGCAAGAGATCCACAACATGGCCTGGTTACCCTCGGCATCATGCTTACATAGGACGACTGCATAGAGATATATACAAACACAATCCTTACCTTCTCCTTGTCGTGACTTGATGAGGCATGCTCAACGCAGACGATGAGGTTGCCTATTTGTTTGTGACCTTGGGAATGAGCATGCGCACATGACCTTTATTTTTAACGTCTAGCGGTCGAGGTCGTGGTTGTGCACATGATCACCTCGAAGGAGTTGGTGGGCGACTTATTTGAATTTGATAGCATCATAGTGGAGGCGAGTAATAGGAGGAGAGCAGGGTGTAGTGTCTGGTGTGGAAGTTGACACGGTCCTACTTCTTGAGGAGGAGCTACCAGGTGAAGGTGTCCATGGAAGGGTCCAGGGATTGCGGCTTGCCATGTAGGCATCGGTCTTCTCTCCGTCATCCATCAGTGACGTGGTATCAGCGTTAGCGGGTTCTACGGAGGGCCGGATGCATCCTTGGATTTGCCTTTTTTTTCCTTGATTTGATTAGCTCATAGGGCGCACGTCAAACAAACATACCATAACACACATGAATTTTCCTCAAAAAGAAAAAAAAAGGTTCGCACATAAAGAGACACAATGCATCACGTGAGATATATACTGTTTTGAGTTGGAGATGTAGCTTTTTAAGATAATAAGATCTAAGGTCCACTGGGTTAGAAATTTACGGTGATGTGTACATGAATTTCATAAAATAAAGATGTGTACATGAAGGACACGATATGCACCACGTGAGAGATAATTTTTCTAAAAGGGGGTGCTTACGTGATGGACACAATATGCATCACGTGTTTTTTTTTATAAAAGGAATGCGTACATGAATGGCACACAATATGCACAACGTGAGATCTAATTTTTTTTTTCTTTGTAAAAAGGAATGTGTACATGAAGGACACAATGCACCACGTGATATCTATTTTTTTTCCTAGACAAAGGAGGCGTACATGAAGGGCACAATGCACGTGAGATCTGAATTTTTAAGAAAAAAAACTAAAACCTACCCTGTACAACTAAAAGAGATAAGGTCCACAACCGCATGTACAGTTAAAAGAGATCATGTCCACAACGTTACGAAGATCTAACGGTTATAATTAATAAACTCAGAGAAGATCTTTCAAATTAATGGCCGGATGTTTCTGATTATTGTGAGATTTTCTAGCTAATCCTCTTTTTTCTAGTTAACCCACCAATCACTTTTTATATATAATAGATATCATTCTGTGTATGTTGCTTTGCCTGCTTCTGCTCTCTTTGATTACCAGAACAAACAGAGATATTTCCTCCATGAGTATGAAGTGCAGGAGTACAACATGGCAGTAGAAGCCGCCCGCCTGGCTGAGGAGGCTGCATGACGAGCCCCCACGAGCTACCACTTTGATTATTACCCAGACCAGGGATGATGATTACCAAGCTAGGCAAATGCCTAAGCTTGGGGGAGTACGTATTTCTCACCGACATTACATTCATGTTCACACATTTCATCCCAGTTGTCGGTGTTCATCCTCTTTCATTGTATAATCCATGTTAGTTTTATTTTCTCGCTTTCTTCTTGTGTGTTTGAAAAAACTTTGAGAAAATCCAAAAACATTTCTCGCTTCTTTTTGGTTTTTCTTTCTAGTTTAATTAGTTGTAGTATTAAAAGAAAACCCAAAAAGATTTCCCGTTTCTTCTTTTGCTTGTTGGGAGCTTTCCCGTGTAAATAGTTTTTCTCGTTTTTTGTTTTGTCTTCTTTAATTTGCTTCCTTCAAAAAAAAACTAAAAACTCCAAAAATATTTTAGTATGTGGCTCTCATATGCATTACTGTTGATTTAACAAAGAGCCCATATTACCTTGTCTTCTCCTTTGAATAAAATGTTTGCAGATTCCAGCTTAGTCCACTGCACTCTTGCACTATTATTATTTTTACATCATTCGGTCCTGCAAGTGAAAGGCAATAATGACGATAATTTGATGAAGTGACTGTGGCAAGGAAAAGCGGGTATGAACTCGACTTGTTTTTGTTTTTGTTTTTGTAAATATGTTTAACTCAGTATCCATGATTCAGCATATTATGATTAAACATGTTTATGATGACAATTAGAGATTATAGTTGCTCATGCCATGCTTAAGTAGCTAGGAGTGGATAATGATTTATCTTGGGTGTCAACATGCATTAAAATGATTGTGATGTAGTATGATGATATGGTATCCTCCTCTGAATGTTTCAAGTGGCTTGACTTTGCACATGTTCACGCATGTAGTTGATTCAAAAACAACATAGCCTCTACGATATTTATGTTCATGGTGTTTATATCCTACTCATGCTAGTATTCAATGTTGATTATTCATAATGCATGGTTATGACCGTTTTCGCTCTCTAGCTGGTCGCTTCTTAACCTATTTGCTAGCCTTCGTCTGTACTAAGCGGGAATACTGCTTGTGCATCAAAATCCTTAAACCAAAGTTATTCCAGATGAGTCCACTATATCTACCCATATGCGGTATTACTCTACCGTTCTAAGTAAATTTGCATGTGCCACCTCTAAATATTCAAATGAACATCTGTTTTGTGTGCCCGTACCGCTCATGGAGCGACAGGGGGCGGTTAATATCTTCCATGCTAAGCGGGTTATTCTCATGATGAGTGTTTATTCACTCGTCCTTGCACGAGAGGGGCTGGTAATCGGGATGCCCAGTCCCATGATTAAAATTGCAAAATAATAAAACAAACTCCCCCGGAAAGTTGTTAGTATGGAGGGCACCCGAGGATTCGGCTAGCCATGGCTTGTGATTGTTGGTGGAGGGGGAGTAAACTTTACTTTATTGCTTGGGAACCGCCGCTAATTTGTTTAGCATGGAAGATATTGAAAACTCTCGGTCGTGACGTTGACAGGAAAGGCATACCTCCCAAAATTATATTTATCTCTGATTTAAGCTTTGAGCTCTGGCACCTCTGCAAATCCCTGCTTCCCTCTGCGAAGGGCCCATCTATTTACTTTTATGTTATTTTTATTTTTATTGTTGAGTCACCACCTTCTCAAACAAGCACCAGTCCTGAGAGCACTATTGTCATTCTCATGCATTATGTATAGTTAATGTTGTGTGCATCATGACTGGTTCTCTTCTACCATGAATTACAATGTTTAGTCATTGCTTGAACTTTGGAGGTGCTCTGCATTTATGTTTTGCGGTCTCAGAAAGGGCTGGCGAGATACCATGTTGTCATATTATATCATGATTGTTTTGACAAAGTGTTGGCATTTGAGATATTTTATTATTGCTCGCTAGTTGATTATGCCATTGATATGAGTGAATATAATTTCTAAGAGTTATCATTTGCATGGTTAGTTATAATCTTTGCTGAAAACCTGGGTATTATTTAAGCATATATATAGATAAAAGAACAAAAGAGTTCGTAAAAGTTTTTCTTTATCACTTTCAGTTTGTCAACTGAATTGCTTGAGGACAAGCAATGAGTTAAGCTTGAGGGAGTTGATACGTCTCCGCCGTATCTACTTTTCCAAACACTTTTGCTCTTGTTTTGGACCCTAATTTGCATGATATGAATGAAACCAACCCGGACTGACGCTATTTTCAGCAGAACTACCATGGTGTTGTTTTTTGTGCAGAAATAAAAGTTCTCGGAATTGGACGAAACTTTTTGGAGATTTTTTATGGAATAAATAAAAAATACTGGAGCCAAGATCCACTGGAGGGGGGCCACCTGCTGCCCACGAGGCACCAGGGCTCGCCACCCCCCTTGGCGCGCCCTAGTGGCTTGTGGGGCCCACGTGGCTCCGCTGACCCTAATCTCAAGCCTATAATTCACAATTCCAGAGAAAAATCAGAGAGGAAGTTTCATTGCAGTTTACGATATGGAGCCGCCGCCACATCCTGTTCTTCATCGGGAGGCCAGATCTGGTGTCCGTTCAGGGCTCCGGAGAGGGGGATCTTCCGTCATCGTCATCATCAACCATCCTCCATCACCAATTTCATGATGCTCACCACCGGGAGTGAGTAATTCCTTCGTAGGCTTGCTGGAAGGTGATGGGTTGGATGAGATTTATCATGTAATCGAGTTAGTTTTGTTAGGGCTTGATCCCTAGTATCCACTATGTTCTGAGATTGATGTTGCTATGACTATGCTATGCTTAATGCTTGTCACTAGGGCCCGAGTGCCATGATTTCAGATCTGAACCCTTTATGTTTTCATGAATATATTTGCGTTCTTGATCCGATCTTGCAAGTTATACACACCTGCTATGTGTTATGATCCGCATACCCCAAGGTGACAATAATTGGGATTCTTTCCGGTCATTACCGTAGTTTGAGGAGTTCATGTATTCACTATGTGTTAATGCTTTGTTCCGGTTCTCTATTAAAAGGAGGCCTTAATATCCCTTAGTTTCCTTATGGACCCCGCTGCCATGGGAGGGTAGGACAAAAGATGTCATGCAAGTTCTTATCGCAAGCACGTATGACTATATACGGAATACATGCCTACATTACATTGATGAATTGGAGCTAGTTCTGTGTCGCCCTAGGTTATGACTGTTATATGATGAATGTTATCCAACATAATCACCGATCCAATGCCTACGAGCTTTTCACATATTGTTCTTTGCTAAGTTACTACTGTTGCTACTACTGTCACGATTGCTACAAAACTATTGCTGTTACTGTTACTATTACTATTATTGCTATTGCTATCAAACTACCATACTACTGTGCTACTGATCACTCTGCTGCAGGTATTTAGTCTCCAGGTGTGGTTGAATTGACAACTCAACTGCTAATACTTGCAAATATTCTTTGGCTCCCCTTGTGTCGAATCAATAAATTTGGGTTGAATACTCTACCCTCAAAAACTGTTGCGATCCCCTATACTTGTGGGTTATCAAGAGACCTTCCAGAACACTCCAGAACCCTGAAAAGGAAGAGGTACGTGATACGGTAAGTAAACTGACTCCAAAAATTCCATAAAAATACTTTCTGTCAGTTTTGGAATATTAGAAAAAATACAAAAATAAGAAACAACCGAGGGGACCCACGAGGCACCAGGGCGCGCCACCCCCCCTAGCGTGCCCTGGTGGCTCGTGGGCCCCTCGTGAGCCTTCCCGACTCCGTTTTCTTCTGGAATACTTGTTTTGCTAGATAAAAATTCTTTCTATATACTCCCGGACGTTTTGACTACCGTATCGCAGAAATATCCTCTGTTCTTGTTTCGTGCTATTTTTTTGACAGATCTAGATCGCCATGGCTCCCCAAAAGCTCCGTGCCAAGCACCGTATTGTGCAACCATCGCCGGGCAAACGCCCCTACAGCGAGGTTTACTACAAGTTGTCGTCGGGAGAGGAAGACAATGGCAAGGAGGACAAGGTCGAGGAAGTTGCGGGAGCTCAGGCTCCAGAAGGAGGGCAAGCCATCCCCATGGAGGAGACCGCAGAGAAGGGAGATATCCTTCAACCCTTCTATGATCATCTCTCCCCATCTGAAATTGAAGCCCTAAGAGTCTTTGAAACAATTTGTGCTCATAATACATCTCTCACTCGTGAAGTTATTCTGTTGGAAGAGCAAAACATCGCCCTTCGGAGCATCAATCGCAAATTGGAGTTCCTGCTAAAGCTGAAGGACAAGCCCACCACTTCATCATCACCATCATCACTGAAGAAAGAAAATTGAGTACATGGGTATGGGCACTCCCCTTGGCTTGTGCCAAGCTTGGGGGAGGTGCCCTGGTATCGTATCACCATCACTTTTATTATCTTTACCTATTTTTAGTTCGATCCTTAGTTATTTCGTGATTTAGTTGAATAAAAGTTTAGTATGATCTATTTTTGAGTGCTAGTTACGTGATCTGTCTATCTATGTAATTGAGTTGAGAGTTATATAATAAAGAGTAGTTTGAGCTTTTGCCTCTTTACTTTTATGTTTCAATCCTAGCAATGAAAATAATGAAAAAGATCATATGCTAATCTTATGGGAAGTAATGACATTACATAAAGAAAAGTATAAGCGGTAAAATTTATTGAAAGTTAACAAGCATAGCATTGGTCAATGATGCAATTCATGAAAAAATTAATATGGGAAGAGAAGATTCACATGCAAATACACTATCTTGGACATCTTTTATGATTGTGAGCCCCCATTGAGTATTTTATGTCAAATTGTTGATGTTGGACAAGGAAGACAACGTAATGAATTATGTTTGCTTATATTCACATAGAAGTTATATTGTCATAGATCCTCCAACATGTGGTGCTTACCCAATATCTTTGCTAGCCAAAAATCCGCACCAAGTAGAGATACTACTTGTGCATCCAAAACCATTAAACCCAGTTACATGTCATGAGAGTCCACTATATCTACCTCTGGATTGAATAAGATCCTTCAAGTAAGTTGTCATTGGTGCAAAAAGCAAAAAAAAATTGCCTCTAAATATGTATGAACTTTTATTGTAAGGGAAAATAAGCTTTGTACGAACTTGTGATGGTAAAGAAATAAAAGCGACGGACTGCATAATAAAGGTTGCTATCACAAGGGCCAATATAAAGTGACGTTCCTTTGCATTAAGAGCTTGTGCATCCAACAACAAAAAGCGCATGACAACCTCTGCTTCCCTCTGCGAAGGGCCTATCTTTTACTTTTATGTATTTACTTTTTATGCAAGAGTCAATAGTGTTCTCCTCTATTCCTTTTTATTTTTCTCTTTTGCAAGCATCATGTGGTGGGGAAAGATCTAGGCATATATATCCAGTTGGATATGAGTGATCATGAGTTATTATTGTTGACATTACCCTTGAGGTGAATAAGTTGGGAGGCGAATTTATAAGCCCCTATCTTTCTATGTGTCTGGCTGAAACTTTTTGCTCCATATATATGTTGTGAGTGTTAGCAATCATAGAAGACTAAATGATGGTTGAGTATGTGGACTTGCTAAAAAGCTCCTACATGAGACCCTTCCTGAAAATATGATGAATTGCAATTGCATTGTTGACTGAGAACACAGTTTGTTAGTTTTCAAGAAAGTTTATGTCTTATATTTTGTTGTTGTGATGAATTGTTACTTGCTCATGAGAAGTTCTATGATAATGAATATTGCTGTTATAATAATGATCATAATGCTACTATGTCCGTATTTTGTTTTTATCGACACCTCTCTCTCTAAACATGTGGACATGATTATCGATATCGGCTTTCGCTTGAGGACAAGCGAGGTCTAAGCTTGGGGGAGTTGATACGTCCATTTTGCATCATGTTTTCCTACTGTTATTTATAGTGTTTTTAATCAATATAACACTTTGTGGAGCAATTCTAATGTCTTTTCTCTCTTAATATGCAAGATTTACATAAGGAGGGAGATTGCCGGCAGCTGGAATTCTGGACCTGAAAAAGCTATGTCAGAGATACCTATTCTGCACATCTCCAAATGAGCTGAAATTTCACGGAGATTTATTTTGGAATTAATAAAAAATACTGGAGAAAAGAAGTACCAGAGGGGGCCACCCAGGTGCCCACGAGGCACCAGGGCGCGCCACCCCCCAGGCGCGCCCTGGTGGCTTGTGGGGCCCCTGGCCAGCCTCCGGTGCCCATTTTCTGGTATATAAGCCCATTTGCGCTAGAAAAAATAAAGAGAAGACTTTCGGGACGGAGCGCCGCCATCTCGAGGCGGAACCTGGGCAGGAGCACTTTTGCTCTCCGGCAGAGCGATTCCGCCGGGGATACTTCCCTCCGGGAGGGGGAAATCGATGACATCGTCATGACCAACGATCCTCTCATCGTGGGAGGACAAATCTTCATCAACATCTTCACCAGCACCATCTCATCTCAAACCCTAGTTCATCTCTTATATTCAATCTTTGTCTCAAAACCTCAGATTGGTACCTGCGGGTTGCTAGTAGTGTTGATTACATCTTGTAGTTGATGCTAGTTGGTTTATTTGGTGGAAGATTATATGTTCAGATCCATTATGCTATTCAATCCCCTCTGATCTTGAACATGAATATGATTTGTGAGTAGTTACTTTTGTTCTTGAGGACATGGGAGAAGTCTTGTCATAAGTAATCATATGAATTTGGTATTCGTTTGATATTTTGATGATATGTATGTTGTTGATTCTCTTGGTGGTGTCATGTGAACGTCGACTACATGACACTTCACCATCTTTGGGCCTAAGGGAATGCATTGTGGAGTAGTAATTAGATGATGGGTTGCTAGAGTGACAGAAGCTTAAACCCTAGTTTATGCGCTATTCCGTAAGGGGCTGATTTGGATCCATATGTTTAATGCTATGGTTAGATTTATCTTAATTCTTCTTTCGTAGTTGCGGATGCTTGCGAGAGGGGTTAATCATAAGTGGGAGGCTTGTTCAAGTAAGAACAGCACCCAAGCACCGGTCCACCCACATATCAAATTATCAAAGTAGCGAACGCGAATCAAACAAACATGATGAAAGTGACTAGATGAAATTCCCATGTGTCCTCGAGAACGTTTAGCTTATTATAAGAGATCGTTCCAGCCTGTCCTTTGCAACAAAAGGGATTGGGCTACCTTGCTGCACTTTAGTTACTATTGCTACTTGTCACTTGTTACAAATTATCTTGCTATCAAACTACTTGTTACCGATAATTTCAGTGCTTGCAGAAAATACGTTGCTGAAAACCGCTTGTCATTTCCTTCTGCTCCTCGTTGGGTTCGACACTCTTACTTATCGAAAGGACTACGATTTATCCCCTATACTTGTGGGTCATCACATATTCAGGAAGATAATTAAAGATGCCACATGTGGCAACGCCCGAAAGACACAAGGGAAAAAGAAGGAAGTCACAGACAACGATCTGGGTCGCTGCTCTCTACTTCACCTCGATCTACTATGCCATCTTCGTCATTTCATCCACCTTGATCTCCTTCACATCCTCAATCCATCGCTTGCGAGCATCCACGGATTCCTCCAGGAGCATGTCACGCTCGATGCGGAGCTTAGCATTCTCGTCCATAAGCTTCCTGACCATGACGGCCGTCTTCTTCAACACGGTAGTTGTCTCCTCGTGCTGCTTCGCCCTGCTGGCGATCTTCGCCCTCAGCAGGTCCCGCTCAGTGCGAAGCCTCACCTTGTCACCCCGTAGTCCCCGGATGACGCCGGTGGACTTATCCAATGCAGCATATCTCTCCTCCCGCAGCTTCACCCAGCGGGGGATGTCATCGTCCATCGTCTTATTGAGCATAGCAGGCATGCGTCTGTGAGAGCCCTCGAGTGCTCGTGATAGATCCATCCAGGCCGCCGCGACGTGGCAGGACCTCTCTGCTGCATCCACGGAGCGGCGGGACATCTGTGCCGCTTCCGCGGCGTGGCCAGACCACTCTGCTACTTCGGCGGCATGGCGGGACCTCAGTGCTGCTTCGGCGGCGCGGCGGGACCTCTCGGCTGATATCGCGGTGAGGCGGGACATCTCTGCTGCTTCACTCACCGCTCCATGGTCATTTCTCGACCAAGAACTCCTCCCACGGGCCATGGCATACGCAAGGAAGGACGAAGACTTGTTTGTTTGTTGATGAGGAATTGAGGAGGAATGTGCAGTCATTTTCGGTTAGGTGGTATTTATAACCTAGTAATAAGCTGCTAAGTGGGAAAACATTTAGGTTTTCATCGGTGTGAACAGGTTTGCAATTACATATCGGTGTGAATCCGAGTAATTTGGAATGTGACGGGAAATAAGATCAAAATTATTTGACGGTTCCAGTTTCGAAGTGCAGCACGATTCCCGGATGGTGTAATTAACGTGAGCAAGCGTTCTTAGATGCATACGTGGCGTGTGCACCGCAATCGGCGATGTCAGCACACGACTTGTTCCATCAACCGTGTGCGCTTGTTATTACCATCACGCACAATTCATTTAATTAGAATGTGTGCCCATATATCGCAGACTCCTTGATCTGGCTGACCGTTTCTATTGTGTTGGGTAATCGCAAACAGTTCATCCTAGCGAACCGCATGCCGTATATCGCAAACACCTTGATCTGCCTGACCGTTTCAGTTGTGTTGGGTAATAGCAAATAGTTCATCCGAGTGAACTGTATGCCGTGTATCACACACACCTCAATTTGGCTGACCATGTTTGTTGTTCTGTCTTATCGCAAACAGTTCGTATGGATCAACTGTATGCCACGTATCGCACATGCGTCTCTAATCTGAATCGTGTTTGTTGTTCTGTCTTATCGCAAATAGTTCGTATGGATCAACTGTATGCCATGTATCGCACACGCGTCTCTAATCTGAATCGTGCTTGATGTCTACGACATCGCACACAGTTCGTCTTATTGGCGACGGTTTTAGTATGACACCGTTTGCTATTAATGCATCGCACACAGTTTGGTCGCAGGGTCTCTGATTGATGTGTCACGTTAGGACCTTCCTGCAGTAGTGCTGCCTGCATCTACTACTATTACTCCACCCATCGACCGCTATCCAGCATGCATCTAGGGTATTAAGTATAAAACAGAGTAATGCCTTAAGCAAGATGACATGATGTAGACAAAGTAAACTCAAGCAATATGATTAAACCCCATCTTTTTATCCTTAATGGCAACAATAAAAATACGTGTCTTGTCCCTTTCTGTCACTGGGATATAGAACACCGCAAGATTGAACCCATCACAAAGCACCTCCCCATTACAAGATAAATCAATCTAGTTGGCCAAACCAAACGGATAGATCGGAGAGAAATACAAAGCTATAACAATCATGCATAAAAGAGTTCAGAGAAGACTTAAATATTTCTCATGAATAATCTGATCATAAACCCACAATTCATCGGATCCCAACAAACACACCACAAAAGAGGATTACATCGAATAGAACTCCAAGTACATCAAGGAGAACATGGTATTGAAGATCAAAGAGAGAGAAGAAGCCATCTAGCTACTAGCTATGGACCCGTAGGTCTATGGTAAACTACTCACACATCATCGGAAGGGCAGCAAGGTTGACAAAGAAGCCCTCCGTGATCGATTCCCCCTCCGGCAGAGTACCGGAAAAGGCCTCCAGATGGGATCGCGGAAGAACAGAGGTTTGCGGTGGCGGAAAGGTTTTCTCTTCTGTCTTTCTGGTATATTGGGAATATTTGGGAATTTATAGCGCTGGAATTAGGTCAAGAGGTGCCACGAGGTGCCACAAGCCTGGGGGGCGCGCCTACCTCCCCTGGGAGCGCCCTCCGGGCTTGTCTCTCCCTCGTGACTCTTCTGGTCTTCTCCCGAAGCTTCTAGGGTCCCTTCTGGTCCAGAAAAAATTAATCCAAAGTTTTTTCTTCGTTTGGACTCTGTTTGATAATGATTTTCTAAAAAGGTAAAAACAGGCAAAAAACAGTAACTGGCACTGGGCACTAGGTTAATAGGTTAGTCCCCAAAAAATGATATATAATTGCATATAAAACATCCAAGATTGATACTATAATAGCATGGAACAATAAAAAATTATAGATACGTTGGAGACGTATCACGGGTCTGGTTGGACCTAATGCAGGCTACCAAACATGCCCGTAGTACGCCATATGTCGTCCCTCTCACTGCTCCCCTATCTCTCTTCTCCGATCTCTCTTCCCCAGTTCCCTGATCCTACCCGATTCCTTGGTCTAGTTCATGAGGATCCCTTTGGGGGTGAACTCCTCGAGGAGCGCGTGGTAGAGGAGATTATCCGACCCTCGGGGTTCCTTCCGGCACACCTTGCATTGGTACCCCTGCTTGTTCAGGATGTGCGCCGCCCGCACCGTCTCCTCCATTGCCGCCACCCGCAGTTAGGTGGGGTGATGCCAGTGTTACATCGACTGTGATCTTTTACAACCTGGTATAAAATCTAAACCATATTTCCACGCCTAAAGAAATTATAGGAAAAAATCATGCACGTAGAGTTTAGCTGGCTGGTTCTGTGTTTATAGTTGAATTGAGCTACTCAACTATTGTGTCCCCTTCTTAAACTAACTTGAATGCATTTTTTTCTTTAAGGGTGTCCTTAAGAGTCTGGTTTACTTAATATATGACATTTGACCTTTTCACACAAAAAAATCGAGCTACACAACTATTATGGTCCCTTCTTAAACTAACCAATATAGTTGACCTCCTTAATCTTTGAAATTGCTCATGGGCTTTTGAGGCAATACTGCGTACACAGTTTGGTCAGTAATATAAGAATGTCGACCATGACAAGCAAGTGACACATACAATCGAATGGAACAAAATTGGTGCATGTTTTTTCTGAAAAAGGAAAAACTCCGAGGTTTGCATCATACGATGCACACAACCAATTTATTAATCAAAAGGTCCAGGACACCAAGTACAACAAGGTTTACAACAAAATAGTACCATGCCGGTCAGCAACAAGATTATATTTATCATTCACGTAATTTGCTACTGGCACGCCAACCTAACTGATCAATTTTGGGGGAATTCATAGTGAGCTCAAAGATTATATATGGAAAATTAAAGTACCACTTAATATTCACGTGTTCTTGTGGTTGATTGTGCATGACAAAAGCTTAATTAGGGATAACCTAGCTAAGCGTTAGGCAGTGCCTGACACTTCATGTGTGTTCTGCTCGGAACCTGTGTCTATTCAACATCTATTCTTTGAATGTGTTGTTGCTAGGCGGATGTGGGAAATTGTGACTGAGATTTTGCATATTTCTGTTCCTTGTTCCTTTGAGTCGCTTGCATCCTTCTGGAAACATAAGAAAAAGTATGATGTTGTTAATTTGGTTACATCTGCCACCTTGAAGGGCTTATGGCATCTTCGAAATGATTTTGTCTTTCAGGGGCGAAAATGGCAATGTATGCAGTGTGTGGTGGATTCGGTGGGTTCACTGGTGCGACAGTGGAAGGTTCTCTGCTCAGATGGCCAAGCTACACTGCTCCTCGAGTGCCTAAGACTTCTCGATCATCGGTGAGGAGAATTGCTTAGGATCGCTTGGCGGGATCCTTCTTCTCTACCCTCCGAGGCTATAGTGTAGGAAGCCATCTGTTTTATGTTTCTTCTGCCGCTTTAGCTTGAGACTTGGTGTGAAATTGCTGCCCAATGCAGCTGTAATAAGTAGGGCAGTTGTAGTTGTTTCAAACTGCAAGCCGTGACCTGTGAACTGTCGTCGTTTGAACTGTTGTTGCCCTGGCTTTTCATAAAAGGTTGGGGGAGGGGGGAAATCCCTCTCATTTAAAAAAAAAATTGCTACAGTTTGGACACGAATATAAGAATGTCGATCATGACAAGTACTAGTCACACATACAATCGAATGCAACACAGCTGGTGCATGCAGTCCACAGTAGGCAAAAGCATACAAGTACAACACAATTATTGCATGTTGTCCACGCGATTTTCATAAGAAAAACATGATCCACAACCGGTTGCACTAAAATGAATGGATCTTCGGGCCCCCATAAATCATAATTCAAATAGTGCATTTATCTTTTACTGGAACAAGCAACCTTGACTGAAATTGACCTCAGAATCAAGCATAAATAAGCAAGCTAGCTTCAGAACAGGTAAACTGGGTGAATATCAGGTGATACCACCACTTAGATGCTCCCATGACACTGATTCAAAAAAATCAAACTCAAATGATTCAAAAAATTCCAAAAAAATCATGGATGTTCATAACACATGTCTCTACAAACCCTAAACAATTCAGATCCTAATTCAAATTGTACAATGAGAAACAAAAAAGACAAATTCAGCATGAATAGTGTCAATAAAGACAAAAACATGAATAGTATGAAAAACTACACTATTCATAACAGATTTGTCTTTTTTGTTTCATAATGTGTACATCGAATTTGGATCTGAATTTTTTAGGGTTTGTAGACACATATGTTGAGAACATCCATGATATTTTTCAATTTTTTTTGGAGCATTTCAATTTGACTTTTTTGAATTGGTATCATGGGAGCATATAAGTGTTGGTATCACCTGATATTTTCCCCAGGTAAACTGCCCTCATTTAGTTTCTGCACCAAATAAAAGAAGAAGACTGTGTTTTGATGAAGGGGTGAACCCACCTGAGCGGCGGCGTGATGGCTCTCCTTCCCTCCCCTCCTCCCTTCCCCCCTCCGTGGTGGCCGCCAGTGCGGGCCTCCCCTCCCCCTTTCCCGGCCTGTCCTCCCCCTCCGGCCTTCCCTCGCCTCCGCCGTCCGCGCTGCCGCTCCCTGGGGGTTAGGGGGGCTCCGGCCGCTTCGGATTCGGGGGCGACCTCTAGCAATCGCTTCTGGGCTCTTCTCGACGAGGCCTCCCTCTCCGAGGACGAGGACGAGGCTCCCCCTTCATCGGGACCCTGTTCTCCGTTTCCGGCGCCGACGCGCGTGCGGCGTCCGATGTTCGCGCCTGGCGGTCGCGGATGCCCTGTCACTCGTCCTTCGCCGGATGAGGGGTGGATCCAAGTGCGGCATCGCGGTTGCCGCTCAAGTAAGTTCCGCTTCCCTTCCCCGGCGGTTGGGCTGCTTGGATGTGCGTCGTGGTCTTCCGACGCGGCTAGTGTGTCGCTTCCCTCCCTTCCCTCTCCTACTTCCTCTGTGTGTTCGCCGTCGGCAGGTCCGGGCCCTCTGGCGGCGGCGGCGTCAGGTGGACGCGGAACCGTAGAGTTTTGGGGGGCTAGGGAGTGGGTGGTGCCCTCGGCCGGGCTTTGGGCCCTCCGGGCCTTCCCCTTATCTTGGGCCGGCAGGGTGGGCCGGTCCCTGGCCTGTCGTCTATGGCCCATTTTCCACCGCTCCCCGGCCTGGCTCCTTCTGGTTTGGCTCAGGACCCGTTGCTCCTTTGGTCGGCTGCTGGGCCGGCCCGTGGCCTGCCACCTCGTCGGCCGGTTCGCCCGTCGAGGAGCGGGTATTTATGGTTCCCCAAGGGTCTCCGTGACCCCACTTTAGGGTTTCCTGCCTCCACTCATGACGTGCGGCGCTACCCACTTCCTATCCCTCGCCTCTCCAGATCTGCTCCCCCTTCCCCTCTCTCCCTCTCGTTCTGTGAGGTCGTCGCCATGGACAAATCTCGCGGCTCATCGAGCGAGGCGGTGTCGGGGCCGGATTTTCGGAACATGATATCCCAGAAATTAACCCCTCGTGTCGCCACCAGCCCAGGATTACTGTTACTGGTGGACACGTCCTTGTTACAGATTACCAAGCAATTACAAGAATTGGATACAAGACCATAAAGGTCTAACGATACAACAATAATTTCTAGTGAGGATGACGGAAGCGACTCGTGGTTCTCCAATGCCGAAGGGACTCCTATCCCACAGGAACAGCTGACCCGGATAATTCCTATCCCGCGTGGCTGCTAACCTAGGCTCCACATGGACGCCGTGGTAATACTCCTTGTAGAAATCCTGACCTGGCCAATTAAATAGCCAGGGACAAGCCTGTGAGTACGTTTGAATGTACTCACAAACATAATGAACAAAAGATATACCGAATGCATATGATCATGATGGGTTAAATTATATGCATCTGCTGAACGAAATTAAAACATGGCATGATGAATATTAATACGGTGCTGAAGAATAAATATGAAATGTTAGTGATAAACAAAGAAAGTTAAAAGTGGATAATCGGGCGTGACGGGACCGCCCGAGAATCCAAAAGAAATGCCAAACGGGTGTCTAAAAGAGAATCGGGCGAGATAGGACCGCCCGAGAACTCAAGCGACGCCACGAGAGGTCTTGAAAAGAAATGCCAAACGAGTGTCTAAAAGAGAATCGGGCGAGACAGACCGCCCGAGAACTCAAGCGACGCCACGAGAGGTCTTGAAAAGAAATGCCAAACGGATGTCTAAAAGAGAATCGGGCGAGACAGACCGCCCGAGAACTCAAGCGACGCCACGAGAGGTCTTGAAAATAAAACTGGGTGCTCGGGGTAGTCTAGCCAGCCCCTGAGACACTCAGAAAATAAAATAAGAGAAACGGGTTAGTCCACAATAATATTCATATCATCAATAAAATTCATGATAATATCAGTAGTGGCAATAATTATTCCGCAAAATAATCCATGCTCAATTTAATTATTTCCTCCGGAGACCGACACTAAGACCGACACTTGACCAACCCAGACTGTAGTCCTTAACCGCGGACACGGCTATTCGAATAGATATAACTCTGCAGAGGGTGTACTCTTTACCCACAAGTAAAGGATTTCTTTAGCCAGCACCGAGACACTGACTAATTCCCATTACGGTCTTTGGGTTGAAAACACACCTAACCAGCACACACCAGATTAACTTTCCGGATGCCAGTAATCACCCAAGGCATCGTTCAAGATAAACTCTAAGACGGGGAGACTACAATCTCGAATAGCATGGGATCGCAATCTCATATATAACGTGCGCAAAGATCAGGGGCGCTACCCCTCTCGGCTACAACCGAATACACCCATGCCCCCTGACCAAGTGACATGCCTACCAGTGATCAATGGTATCTTTCACTATGGCCACTCTGTACGGTGTGTGCGGGAAAGGGGTTAACAACTTACTGAACCATACCCTACCTGTGGCAGGGACAAGTGGTAGCACTGATAGAGTTTTGGGGTTACCGGAACAAAACTCGATCTACGGTCGACTCAGGAGGCTTATGTATTCCCTGCAGTGGTTAGCACAATAAAGTGTTCTTTCAACAGTAACACCAAAACAGGGCCACAGCCCTTGCATGTCCCAACATGCATAACCAACAAGGCATGATCATGCTCCAAGGTGATCACCCTTCTGTCGGTAACGGTATCTCTCTTATACCTGCTCCTGCAAGTTAGTCATGACAAGCACACGTTGCACGGTACGAGGAAACATGCCAACACTACATGCATGCAAATTTTTATTTGAATTCAACATATTCATAATTCATTTTTTCTTTCAACAAATAACTATGCGTTCACCATATCAAGTGTTCAAGATGCTTGCCTTGATCATGCAGAAATATTGGGTGCACTCCTAAAGTTTTGAAAATCATATCTTCCCTCCATTTCCTATTTTCCAAATAATGCAATTACCACACAAATATTAAGCAGGAAAATAAAAGTGCTCAAAAATTGGGAATTACACTTTTCTATGGCTTCTCTGGCTATATGAAAAATAACCAGAATGTTCCTACTATTTATAGAGCTACTGAGATTTTTGAACATTTCAATCTAGTGGATACAAGGGATTAATGGACATGCAAGAATTTTTACAGAAACATTTTATAAAAAAAAAGAGTTGTGGCTCCTATTAAATTACGCATAATTTTAGAAGTATTTATAATTTGGTTTCACTGGATTTGGACCCGAGGGGAATATTCTAGGAATTATATAGGTTGGCTTATACTAGAATATGACCTATTAAATATGTCAGGCGGAACTTAGCCATAGGAAAAATGTTCACTGAGGCTAGTTAAATAAAGAACAATTTTATAAGTCCATATAAATTTGAATTATTGCATTTGAATTTCAAATGAATCCTGTGGAACTATTTTAGGTCACTGGATAAAAGAAAAAGACAGAGAAATCTTCCTGGGGAACAGGCAGAGGCGCGCACCGGGCGAGGCCCAGCTAAATGGTGCTTCTGGGCCGAGCCTAGAGGCGTTGCCATGCGGGGGAGAGAGGCGATGGATCACCGACAGGTGGGGCCCACCTGTCGGGTTTGTCCTCAACCCTTCGCGCGCGTGGACAGAGGCAGGGGCGGGACTCCGGCGGCGATCCCCGGCGAACGGCAGCTCCTCTCGGGAAGCTGAGGCCACCAGCATGCCCAGGAGAGCCTGGCGATACCGACGAGGTACGGCACGGTCGCCGGGGTCCTCCTAGTTGCCGGCGGTGAGCTCGCCTGAAGGATTCCGGCGGAGCTCAAAAGAGAGCTTTCACCCCTCGTGTGTCTCTGGTGAAATTGACGATGCGGAACGATCCGCGGGTGTTCCAGGAGGCCTTTGGTGAAGAAAGTGGGGAGGGGGAGGCTCAGAAGGCATCGGAATCGTCCGGAAGGTGGCGGTGGCCGAAGCTGCCGGAGGGGAGGAGGACGACCACCTCCGGTCGTTCTGGTGCTTAAGGGAGCTCAGGGAGGGAGAGGAGAGTTCGGTGATCATGGTAGCGAGCTCGGAGTGGCCTATTTATAGGAGGGGGAAGTCAGTTCCGTGGCTACAGAATTCGGACACGGTGGTAGTCGCCATTGATGGCGGTTGAGGCAGTTGGCGAGGTCTGTGATGGACGGTGGGAGTTTGGTGTGGACGGTGGTCGTCCACATTTACTCCGGGGTGTGCTGGCTAGTTCGGGGAGGCTCCAGGTGGCTCGGACGCCGCCGGCCGTGACAGATTGCGGCGGCGGCCATTACTGAGGCAGAGAGGGTGGTTGAGGTCGGCGGCGTGGTCAGTGCACTATGGATGTCACCGAGCGGTTGGCAGTTGAATGCGAGGGGCGCTGGCGGCCGCTGATTGGTGCCAGGGGCTTTGGTCGGTGGCTTGCCCGAGAAGGTTTCGGTGGCGGCGGCGCTGGTTGGTGCTAGGCGGCAAGCTCTGGTGCGGGGGATGCTGCGGCTGGTGCGGGTGGCTAGCAGAGGTGCGGAGCAAGCCAAGGGAGGCAGCAGCGGGGCGGCAGGGACTTGGTGCTGCTGTGGGTGTAGAACGGGCGCTCTGCCTGTGCGCACTCTAGTTGCTCGACGAAATGCTAATGGCATCTAGAGTGACCCAAATGAGCTGCAAATTAGCAGGGTGACGCATGCCTGGATGGAGGTGATGGTAGACATGCTGGTTGGCTCAGGTGACCAAGTCTCAAATATAACTTAAAGAGATGCCCAATTTCTGCCATGCTCAACAGATGTTCGATGAAATGAAAAGGTGACCTAGGGAGTTTTTCTGGTTATGAAACTTGGCAGGGTGATGTCTCTTTAGATGGTAGATATGCTGGTGGAGTTGGTTTGGCAAAAAGAGAAACTTGATAGTGCAAGTTTTACCAGAATTCAGTTCTGGACAGAAACTGCAGGGAATAATTTGGTGGATCAAAATGATGCAAATGGGGCTGATCTCCTGGACTTAAGGGTTTCTTAGGAAGGACTAGAGGTGGGAATAATTTTAGAATTTTTGGAGCAATAAAAATTGAGGTTGTAGTTCAAAGCTGAATCTGGACCAGAAAAGAAAAGAGGATGTTTTGCTCAAAATTTTCAAAAGACCAAGTTGGGTTTTTGCATAAAAGTGATCTATAGGTATCACATGACTCCTCATAATTTTTGTGAAATTTTTAAAGAATTATTTAAAATAGTTATAGTGTAACAGAGGCAATTAAAGAATTGAAAATGCTATAAAAATGATTATCTTGGGCAAAATTTTATTATGAAAATAATTCCTACTGTTATTAAAATATAAATTAAATGATTTGAGAAAACTACCAAAGCCACAATATTATTTCCAAATAATTTTCTATGGAGGGAAGAATTTTGGAAAATAGAACAGAAAAGATTCTGAAAATAATAAAAGGCCTAGCATAATTCAAAAATTTTATTTCTGGCCAAATTTTATTTAATAAAAATATGGTTGAATTTTTGGGGTGTTACAGGCGGCCTCTGGTGCTAAGAGGCGTCGTGAGGGATCGGCGGAGGTGGCATCCGACCTCGAGTACAAAGCGGCACTCAGATCTAAGCTCGAGGCCGAGCGGGCTTCACGCGAGCAGGTGGATCGGGACCGCGAGGCTTGGGCGGCGGGGCCGGAGTGGCTCTAGCGGGATGACCACAATCGTGCGGCAGCGGTCGTGACGGCTGAGGCGGCCGGATCCAGCGCCACGGCGGCGGCTCCCAACGCTGCTTCTGCCTGGGGTGCCCTGTCTCGGGATCCCCGGGAGGTGGAGGCGGCGGCTTCGGGTGGGCCGGCCATGGGTCCTGGCCGCGGCTCTGCTCCCCCTCGACCGGTGGCACGTCAGGCCCCCGGTGGCTCTGCCTTTGGTGGCAGGCCTTCCGGTGGCAGCGGCGGTGGTTCCAACTTCGGCGGCAAGGCTCCTGGGTATGCGGGCCGGCAGCAGCGGCCCTGTGTGTGCTATGCCTACCCCAACAAGGCCCGTCATTTCGGCCTGGCGGATCCGGGTTCCACATCCACCAATGCAGGGGATGGCATCCTCCCTCCTCCCCCTCCTCTCCCACAGGGATACATCCCTCCTACCTCTGGTCCCTCTCCTACCCTCACCTGCTTTGTGTGCCATCGTCCGGCGCACTTATAGTCCAAATGTGAATTCCTCCCTTTTGCCTCATCTGTCGTACTGACGGTCACCTCACCGTGGAATGCCAAGATCGTACTAAACCTCCCGTCTTCAAGCAGTTTGGTTTGGGCCTGCCTGGTTTCTCCTTCTTTGCCTTGGACGGTGATGCTGGCATGCCTGCTGCTGCCCCCTCCTTCTCCAATGCGGCTGTCATTTATGTGCTCTCCCAAGTTGTTTCTCATGACATTATCTTGAGTGAACTGAAGGAGTGGGGTTTGGACGGCTAGGATTGGCAGCTTCAGCCTCTTTCGGACTCTGAGTTTGCGGTTGTGTTCTCTTCCAAGGAAAGCCTCAAGATGGTTTTAGCCTGCATGAGTTTCACTCTTCCTTTGAATCTAATCGTGATTTCTGTCAAAGCTGCTGATGCTGGTGCGCGGCCTTCTGGTGCCTTGTCTGATGTTTGGGTTCTCCTCGATGACGTGCCCTTGGGTCTTCGCTCTCGTCCCTTCCTTATGGCTTTCGGTGACCTGATCGGCAAACCTATCGAAGTGGATATGTCTTCTCTGGATCGCCTTGGCCCTGCTCGCATGCGCATCTGGTGTCTGGAGCCTGCTCGTGTGGTGGGCTTTGTGGATGTCTTCCCCTCGTCCAGCTCGTTTCGCATCCGCGTTCGTGTGGAAGGCCAGGGGGGCCAGCAAGCTGCTGATGATGGGCTCGATGATAGCAACGCTGGCGGGGACTCTGGGGCCAAGTTTACTAGGTCGGAGTGGGAGGGGCTGGGCTCGGATCTCCGAGGCATGCTCAAATCCAGTGCCCCTTCTGATGGCTCGGCGACGAAGGGCTCTCAGGCAGGGGCCGCGGCTATGGATGCTGCTATTGCGGGGGCCAAGGTGGCTCTGGGGGGGGGCAGGATGGGCCGGCTACTGCTATTCTGGGCACCCCATTCTCTGTGGTCTGCTCCAACGTCCCGACTCGCCCCGCCTCCTCGTCTCTCTCTGACATCGTCGACGTGTCGCAGCCACTGGACCCGGAGGTGTCTGGTCCGGTGATTCAGAGCAAGAAAAAGTCGTCGGTTAAGAAGTTTTCGGCTAAGAGCAGGGCGGCCTCGGGCTCCAAGCAGTCGGTAGCTGGGCTTTGCTGGCGGCTGGACGTGGACTTGGGGGGTGTGGCGGCTGGGACCTCGGGTGGGACGGCGACTGATACGTCTCCAACGTATCTATAATTTTTGATTGTTCCATGCTATTATAGTATCAATCTTGGATGTTTTATATGCAATTATATGTCATTTTTTGGGACTAACCTATTAACCTAGTACCTAGTGCAGCTGCTATTTTTTGACTGTTTTTGGCTTTTCAGAAAGTCAATATCAAAAGGAGTCCAAACGGAGAAAAAACTTTGGATTAATTTTTTCTGGACCAGAAGGGACCCTCGAAGGTTTGGGAGAAGACCAGAAGAGCCACGAGGGAGCGACAAGCTCGGAGGGCGCGCCCAGGGGGGTAGGCGCGCCCCCAGGCTTGTGGGCCCCTCGTGGCACCTCTTGACCTAATTCCAAGCATATAAATTCTCAAATATTCCCCATATACCGGAGAGTAACCTAGAAAAGCTTTTCCGCTGCCGCAAGCCTATGTTCTTCCGCGATCCCATCCGGAGGCCTTCTCCGGTAATCTGCCGAAGGGGGAATCGATCACGGAGGGCTTCTACATCAACCTTGCTGCCCTTCTGATGATGTGTGAGTAGTTTACACAGACCTACAGGTCCGTAGCTAGTAGCTAGATGGCTTCTTCTCTCTCTTTGATCTTCAATACAATGTTCTCCTCGATCTCCTTGGAGTTCTATTTGATGTAATCTTCTTTTGCGGTGTGTTTGTTGGGATCCGATGAATTGTGGGTTTATGATCAGATTATTCATGAGAAATATTTGAGTCTTTTCTGAACTTATTTATGCATGATTGTTATAGCTTTTTATTTCTCTCCGATCTATCCATTTGGTTTGGCCAACTAGATTGATTTATCTTGCAATGGGAGAGGTGCTATGTGATGGGTTCAATCTTGCGGTGTTCTATATCCCAGTGACAGAAAGGGACAAGACACGTATTTGTATTGTTTCCTTTAAGGATAAAAAGATGGGGTTTAATCATATTGCTTGAGTTTACTTTGTCTACATCATGTCATCTTGCTTAAGGCGTTACTCTGTTTTCATTAACTTAATACCCTAGATGCATGCTGGATAGCGGTCGATGGGTGGAGTAATAGTAGTAGATGCAGGCAGGAGTCGGTCTACTTGTCTCGGACGTGATGCCTATATACATGATCATTGCCTTGAATATCGTCATAACTATGCGCTTTTCTATCAATTGCCCAACAGTAATTTGTTTACCCACCGTATGCTATGCGTTCGAGAGAGAAGCCTCTAGTGAAAACTATGGCCCCCGGGTCTACTTTTATCATATATTAAATCTAAAAATACCTTGCTGCAATTTTATTTCCTTTCTTTTATTTTGCATTTACTTTTCTATCTATCACTATCAGAATTAATCCTTGCAAGTAACCGCCAAGGGGATTGACAACCCTCTTGTTTGCGTTGGGTGCAAGTATTTGCTTTTGTGTGTGTTGGTGATGCTAACAAGGTTCTGTGTGGCTCTCCTACTAAATTGATAAACTTGGTTCTTAACTAAGGGAAATACTTATCTCTGTTGTACTGCATCATCCTCTCCTCTTCGGGGAAATCCCAACGCAGTTCACAAGTAGCAGGAAGAATTTCTGGTGCCGTTGCCGAGGAGACATCACCAAAACCTATCAAGTACCTTCGCATAAACTATCATCTACTTGCTGTACTTTTATTTGCCTTTTTATTTGCATTTGCCTCTCGTTTTTATCTCCCCCACTTCTCATAAAAAATACCAAAACACAAAAATATTTTTGTTTGCTCGTTTGCTTGCTTGCTATAATTGTGTGACTCAATGAAAATAAAAATATAGACATATGGATCCTCATCCACTTGCTAATCTTTTCAAACAATCCAATTATGATGAACCAATTGCTAGTGAGTTGAGTGCACTTGATTATCTTTGTGAAGTTTTGCTTGAAAATCGTGAATCTGAAAATTGTGATGAAGTGCTAAAAGAAGAAGTTTATAAAGTGATTCATGATAGCTCCTTGAATGAAAATCATTATTGCAATGATGTTATTATAAATTCTATTAATGTCAATTGTGCTAATACTATGCAAAGCTACAAGCTTGGGGATGATAATTTTGTCATGTCCACTACTTATTGCAATGATCATGATTGGGGTGATAATGCTTCTTATGATCTTGAAAATTTATTTAAGCCTCATGATCAAAATGTTATTGATAATAATGTTTGCAATAATATTGAAAGTGGGTTTGTAAGAGTGTCAACTTTAGGTAAAAAGAATCCCACATATTCGGAGAGTGTTCAATCTTATGAATTTTTTGATAAATGTGGGTTTGGAGAGGTCATGACTTTAGTTGATGTTAATCCCACTATCTTGGAAGATTATAAGATTTGCTTGCATGTGGATCATGAAGAAAATATTTTATATGATAGATATATTATTGAATTTGATTATGATCCTACATGTAATTATTATGAGAGAGGAAAATATGGTTGTAGAAATTTTCATGTCACTAAATTACCTCTCTTTGTGTTGAAATTTTTAATGCTTCATTTTTCATATTTGCATATGCTAGAAATTGCTTGTCTTGATAAATTGTTTTTTTATAAAATGCCTATGCATAGGAAGTATGTTAGAATTAAATGTGGTTGTTACATGTTATATGATGCTCTCTTTGTGTTTCAATTATTATCTTTCATGTGAGCATCATTGAAATCTCAAGCCTATCTTAATGGCTATAAAGAAAGAGCTTGTTGGGAGGCAACCCAATAGTTATCTTAAATTTTTGCTTTTTATTTCTGTTTTGTGTGATGACACAATTTTAGCTTCTGTTATGATTGTGTTTTTATCTTTTAATTAGTGTTTGTGCCAAGTAATGCCTTTGGGATGATATGGATGATAGTATAATTGATGCTGTTTGGAAAACAGAAAGTTTTGCATCCAGTATTTGATTTTTGGTTCTATACTGGAGCGTCAGAAAAATCTGAAATTTTTACACAGTATTTGTATATGAATTTTTTACGTTTTCCTAATTTTTCAGAATTTTTGGAGTTACATAAGTATGGTTTTTAAATATATATTTATAGACTGTTCTGTTTTAGACAGATTCTGTTTTTGTTGCATAGTTTGCTTATTTTGATGAATCTATGGATCGTATCGGGGGGTATGAGCCATGGGGAAGTTGGAGTACAGTATCATTATGCCAATATTAAATATGAATCAATTTACAACAGTACCTAAAGTTTAAGATTTGTTTGTTATACTAACGGATCTCACGAGGTTTCTGTTGAGTTTTGTGTGCTGAAGTTTTCAAGTTTTGGTGAGACCACGATGGATGAAGGAATAAGGAGTGGCAAGAGCCTAAGCTTGGGGATGCCCAAGGCACCCCAAGGTAATATTCACGGAAAACCCAAGCGTCTAAGCTTGGGGATGCCCCGGATGGCATCCCCTCTTTCGTCTACAATCTATTGGTATATCACTTGGAGCTATATGTTTATTCATCACATGATATGTGTTTTACTTGGAGCGTCTTGTGTTATAGTTTGCTTGATTTTGTTTGATTTTTAGTTTGCCATAATCATCTTTGCTGAACACACCTTTTGGAGAGGGACACACATTATTCGTGATTTGTTAGAATACTCTATGTGCTTCACTTATATCTTTTGAGCTAGGCAGTTGCTCTAGTGCTTCACTTATATCTTTTAGAGCACGATGGTGGTTATATTTTAAAGAAATAGTAGCACTCTCATGCTTCACTTATATCTTTTTAAGAGTCTAATAATTAGCAATGGTAATATGCACGGGTTATGAATTTGGTCCTAATATGATAGGTATTCAAGAGGGATATAATAAAAACTTTCATGTAGATCACTGAATATGATAAGTTTGATTCCTTGCAATAGTTTTGCGATATTAAGATGGTAATATGTGGGAGTTACTAGTGAATGATTGTGGTTTAGTAAGAATATTGGTGTTAAGGTTTGTGATTCCTGAAGCATGCACGTATAGTCCTTAGTGTGATGAAGTTGGAGCATGATTTATTATTGATTGTCTACCTTTGTGTGGAGGTCGGGGGCGCGCGATGGTTAACTCCTACCAACCTCCCCCCTAGGGGCATGCGTAGTAGTACTTTGCTTCGAGGGCTAATAGACTTTTGCAATAATTATGTGAGTTCTTTATGACTAATGTGAGTCCATGGATTATACGCACTCTCACCCTTTCGCAATTTGCTAGCCTCTTCGGTACCATGCATTGCCCTTTCTCACCTCGAGAGTCGGTGCAAACTTCGCCGGTGCATCCAAACCTCGTGATATGATACGCTCTATCACATATAAGCCTCTTTATATCTTCCTCAAAACAGCCACCATACCTACCTATTATGGCATTTCCATAGCCATTCCGAGATATATTGCCATGCAACTTCCACTGTTCTTTTTATATGACACACATCATCATTTTCATATTGCTTTGCATGATCATATAGCTGACATAGTATTCGTGGCTCAGCCACCGTTCATCATTTTCATACATGTTACGCTAGTATCATTGCACATCCTGGTACACTGCCAGAGGCGTTCATATAGAGTCATATTTGTTCTAGTATCGAGTTGTAATATTGAGTTGTAAGTAAATAAAAGTGTGATGATCATCATTATTAGAGCATTGTCCCAGTGAGGAAAGGATGATGGAGACTGTGATTCCCCCACAAGTCGGGATGAGGCTCCGAATGAAAAATAAAAAAAAAAGAGCCCAACAAAAAAATGAGAGAAAAAGAGAGAAGGGGTAATGTTACTATCCTTTTCCACACTTGTGCTTCAGAGTAGCACCATGTTTTTCATATAGAGAGTCTCCTATGTTGTCACTTTCATATACTAGTGGGAATTTTTCATTATAGAACTTGGCTTGTATGTTCCGAAGATGGGCTTCGTCAAATGCCCGAGGTCTTCATGAGCAAGCAAGTTGGATGCACACCCACTTAGTTTTATTTTGAGCTTCCATACACTTATAACTCTTAGTGCATCCGTTGCATGGCAATCCCTACTCCTCGCATTGACATCAATTGATGGGCATCTCCATAGCCCTTTGATTAGCCGCGTCGGTGTGAGACCATCTTCCTTTTTGACTTCCCCCTTATTAATCTCAATCATCATTCTATTCCACCCATAGTGCTATGTCCATGGCTCACGCTCATGTATTGCGTGAGGGTTGAAAAAGCTGAAGCGCGTTAAAAAGAATGAACCAATTGCTTGGCTGACATCGGGGTAGTGCATGATTAATACTTTGTGTTAGGAAGACTAAGCACGACGGGCTATATGATGTTGTAGGGATAGCGTTCTTTAGCATTTTTATTTTGAAAGGCATGATTGTTTGTTGGTATGCCTGAGTATTGATGTCTTTATATCAAACTATAGACTATTGCTTTGAATGACTCATTTCTTAATATTCATACCGTAAAAGAAAAGATTACATGATGAACATGTTAGGTAGCATTCCACATCAAAAATTATGTTTTTATCATTTACCTACTCGAGGATGAGCAGGAATTAAGCTTGGGGATGCTTGATACGTCTCCAACGTATCTATAATTTTTGATTGTTCCATGCTATTATAGTATCAATCTTGGATGTTTTATATGCAATTATATATCATTTTTTGGGACTAACCTATTAACCTAGTGCCCGGTGCCTGTTGCTATTTTTTGCCTGTTTTTGGCTTTTCAGAAAATCAATATCAAACGTAGTCCAAACGGAGAAAAAACTTTGGATTAATTTTTTCTGGACCAGAAGGGACCCTCGATGGTTCGGGAGAAGACGAGAAGAGCCACGAGGGAGCGACAAGCTCGGAGGGCGCGCCCAAGGGGGTAGGCGCGCACCCCAGGCTTGTGGGCCCCTCGTGGCACCTCTTGACCTAATTCCAAGCCTATAAATTCTCAAATATTCCCCATATACCGGAGAGCAACCTAGAAAAACTTTTCTGCCGCCGCAATCCTCTGTTCTTCCGCGATCCCATCTGGAGGCCTTCTCCGGTAATCTGCCGAAGGGGGAATCGATCACGGAGGGCTTCTACATCAACCTTGCTGCCCTTCCGATGATGTGTGAGTAGTTTACCACAGACCTACGGGTCCATAGCTAGTAGCTAGATGGCTTCTTCTCTCTCTTTGATCTTCAATACAATGTTCTCCTCGATCTCCTTGGAGTTCTATTCGATGTAATCTTCTTTTGCGGTGTGTTTGTTGGGATCCGATGAATTGTGGGTTTATGATCAGATTATTCATGAGAAATATTTGAGTCTTTTCTGAACTTATTTATGCATGATTGTTATAGCTTTGTATTTCTCTCCGATCTATCCGTTTGGTTTGGCCAACTTGATTGATTTATCTTGCAATGGGAGAGGTGCTTTGTGATGGGTTCAATCTTGCGGTGTTCTATATCCCAGTGACAGAAAGGGACAAGACACGTATTTGTATTGTTGCCATTAAGGATAAAAATATGGGGTTTAATCATATTGCTTGAGTTTACTTTGTCTACATCATGTCATTTTGCGTAAGGCGTTACTCTTTTTTCATTAACTTAATACCCTAGATGCATGCTGGATAGCGGTCGATGGGTGGAGTAATAGTAGCAGATGCAGGCAGGTGTCGTGATGCCTATATACATGATCATTGCCTTGAATATCGTCATAACTATGCGCTTTTCTATCAATTGCCCAACAGTAATTTGTTTACCCACCGTATGCTATGCATTCGAGAGAGAAGCCTCTAGTGAAAACTATGGCCCCTGGGTCTACTTTTATCATATATTAAATCCAAAAATACCTTGCTGCAATTTTATTTCCTTTATTTTATTTTGCAATTTACTTTTCTATCTATCACTATGAGAATTAATCCTTGCAAGTAACCGCCAAGGGGATTGACAACCCTCTTGTTTGCGTTGGGTGCAAGTATTTGCTTTTGTGTGTGTAGGTGCTGCTAACGAGGTTCTGTGTGGTTCTCCTACTGGATTGATAACCTTGGTTCTTAACTGAGAGAAATACGTATCTCTATTGTACTGCATCGTCATCTCCTCTTCGGGGAAATCCCAACGCAGTTCACAAGTAGCAGCGACGCCCTCCTCTGCCCGCTCCCTGCCTATTCGCTCCCCTGTCTCCACGGCCTGTAAGAGCAGGCGCTCCAAGGATGCTGGGCTGTCTGTGGTGGAGAAGGTTGTGCGCCACGCGGAGGCTAAGGACGCTACTCCCATAGGTAATATTGCGACCTTGTCCCTGATTCGTTTGGTTCTTCCTTCCGTTTCTGATAGCCACTTAGTTAAAGTTCTTTCTGATTCCGGTATTGTTCTTGATTTGGATATGGGATCCCCCTCTTCTCATCTTGCGGTGATCCGGGCTAACGAGGTGACACAGGCTGCCATTGCTAAAGCTAAAGACTGTGCGGCTGCTGCTGCCAAAGCAAGGGATGTTGCGGCAGCTGCGGCAGATGGGGTCGTTGGTCCTTCTTGCGGGCTGGCGGAGGGTGGTGGTGGCCATCCTTCCATGGCACCACCCAAGAGGGGTGCTCCCAAGCGCGCCAACCCTGCATTGCCTCGTGTACGTCGAGTCTCCGCTTTAAAAAACTATCCTTCAAATGAGAGCTTTATTCTGGAATATTAGGGGTTTTGGCGCTCGGGGGCGCAGAGACCAAATTAGAGATTGTGTTAGGGCTGGCAATGTTGATCTTGTTGGGTTTATTGAGACTTTTAAGGCTTCCTTTTCTAGTAATGAACTATCTTCGATAGTGGGGGCGGATCGGTTTGCTTGGCGGTGCTTGCCGGCTTCGAGTCATTCTGGGGGCATCCTTATTGGAGCTAAACTGGATATTTTCGATTTCGTTGCTTTTGACCATGGTGTTTTCTGGGCCAGTATGGTGGTTTTTCACAAACAGCTTAACCTTTTGTGGGAGGTGCTGGTAGTATATGGACATGCGGATCACTCTCTCTCTTCCCTTTTCCTTGATGAGCTGTCACTAGTAGAAAAAGGACCTTTGGTTCAGCACATTAGTCTCGGCTAGAGTTGGAACCGGGACTAATATGAGCATTAGTCCCGGTTCCAAATTTCATGGCCGTCAGAGGACCTTTAGTCCCAGTTGGTAACACCAACCCGGACTAAAGGTCTTGACCCTTTAGTCCCGGTTGATAACACTAACCCGGACTAAAGGGTCTACCTTTTGTCCCGGTTGGTATTACCAACCCGGACTAAAGGACCCTTTAGTCCCGGTTGATAACACCAACCCGGACTAAAGGTCCTCCATAGGCTAGTTCAAAAGGAAAGCATCCCATCCAAAGTCACATGTGCTGTATAGGTGGGGTGGTAAGCTACGCGCGAGGCAATACATGAGGTCTTGGGTTCGAATCCCACGGGAGGCATTATTATTTTTAGCCCGGATGACATTTAGTCCCGGTTGAGACACAACCGGGACTAAAGGATTATGCCTTTAGTCCCGATTCCATAGTCCCGGTTGGGAAAACCGGGACTAAAGGGGGTTCCCAACCGGGACTATATGTCCTTTTTCTACTAGTGTGTCTAACAAGATCGAGTCTTGCACACTTCCGCTTCTTATTGGAGGTGACTTCAACCTGCTTTGCACCCCCTCTGACAAGAATAACTGCAACTTCTCTTGGCCGCTAGCTGATGCCTTTAATGATTTCATGGCGGAGTGCGCCTTGCGGGAGACCCCTAGGGTGGGGGCTCGGTTTACCTGGTCCAACCATCAAGCTGACCCTGTTCGCTCTGTCCTTGACCAGGTGTTTGTGAATTTTGCTTGGGATTCAGCTTTTCCTCATGCTTCTCTGGTGGCCCAACCTCACATTGGATCAGATCACTCCCCTCTCATCCTTGACGCTGGCCTGGCCCCTACCACTATTGCCAGACGCTTTCAGTTTGAAGCTTCTTGGCTTCTCGTCGATGGGTTCCAGACTATGCTTTCTGATAAAATCTCCTCCTTTCTAGCTGCGGTGCCGAGATCTTTCGGGCCTATGGATGTTGGCATTTCTGCTCGTACCAGCTGAGGAAGTTTCTCAAAGGTTGGGGCCGTAATAGAGCGGTGGAGGCCCATAGGTCCAAACTTGATCTTCAATCCAGGATAACGGCTATGGATGCTGAAGCTGACACGCCGGGCTTGCCACTTGCTGGGTGGCAGGCCCGTTATGACTTGGAAGAATTACTCATGCAGTTGCATCGACAGGAGGAATGGTACTGGCGCCAACGGGGCACTATCAACTGGACGCTGAATGGCGACTCTCTGACTGCGTATTTCTTTGCCATTGCTAACGGTAGACGTCGCCGGTGCCTCATCGATAACCTCCTTGTCCAGGGCGTGCGGACCTCTGACCCGGATGTGATCATGTAACATGTGCGCGATTTCTATCACAACCTTTTGCATGCTAGGCCACCCTCTGACTTCTCCATTTCTAATTCGCTTTGGGAAGGTTCGGCTCGGGTGTCTGATGCTGATAACGCTTACCTTTCCATTCCTTTGTTTGACAAGGAGATTGAGGCCGCGGTGCTCTCTTCCAATTCTAATTTTGCCCCTGGCCCGGATGGGTTCTCTATAGCCTTCTTTAAGAAATTCTGGCCTGTTTTGAAGCATCTAGTATGTGCGATCGTGCAGGGGTTCTGTTTAGGGACTGTGGACCTATCCAAACTCAATTATGCAGTTCTAACGCTTATCCCTAAGGTTAAAGGGGCTGACGTCATTTCTCAGTTTCACCCCATCGCGCTTATTAATAACCTCGCCAAGTTTCCTACGAAAGGGTTTGCAACTAGGCTTTCCCCGGTGGCTCACAAAGTTCTGAGCTCGACGCAAACTGCCTTTGTGAAAGGCAGGTTCATTTTGGATGGCATCCTGAGCCTCCACGAAATTGTGCATGACCTCAGAGTTAGGAAGACTAAGGCCCTGATCCTTAAATTAGACTTCGAGAAGGCTTACGATTCCGTTAGCTGGGATTTTCTGCGCAAAGTCTTGCTGGCCAAGGGTTTTGATGGGGCTTATGTTCATCGCCTCATGCAGTTCGTGTCCGGCGGGCATACGGCTGTTGCTGTCAATGGGAATGTCAGCAGTTTTTTTTGCTAATGGTAGAGGCCTGCGGCAGGGGGACCCGTTCTCCCCCCTTCTCTTCAATTTTGTGGCCGATGCTCTATCCTGTATCCTGTCCCATGCTGCCCAGTCGGGCCATATTGCCCCTGTGTCTTCCCATATTATCCCCGAGGGCATTACGCACTTATAGTACGCTGACGACACTATAATCATGGTGGAACTAAATGATCTATGTCTTACTAATCTCAAGTTTATCCTCCTATGCTTCGAAGCCCTTTCGGGTCTTAAAATTAACTTCTCCAAGAGCGAGGTCCTGGTCACAGGGGTATCCACCTCCGAGGCGGTGTGTGTCTCGCAGCTCCTTAACTGCCAGCTTGGCGCTTTCCCTTTTAAGTACCTGGGCCTACCTATTGCTCCCTTTAAACTGCATGCCAAAGACTTTAAGCCTCTTCTGGCCAAGGTTGGTAATCGTGTCATGCCTTGGCGAGGCCGCTACAATACGAATGCGGGCAAAGTCTGCCTTACAAATGCCTGCCTCACCTCTTTACCTATGTTCACTATGGGCTTCTACCGCCTCACGGAGGGGACGCACAATGGGTTTGATAAGCATAGGGGTGTGTTTTACTGGAACTCTGCTGACAATCGTCGTAAGTATAGGCTACTTAAATGGCAGTCCATCTGCCGCCCCAAGACCCATGGGGGGCTGGGCATCCTGAACACCTCCATCATGAATAAATGCCTTATCATTAAATGATGGTGGAAAATCATGTCCACTGGGCCTGGCACGATGTGGTTCGATATTCTGAAGGGCAAATATTTTCCCAATTGCAGTCCCATGTTTGCTTCGCCCTTGGGTGGGTCCCAGTTCTGGCGTGACTTGGTCAAAGTTAGGGATGTCTTCAGGGAACACGTCAAGTTTGTGCTTGGCAATGGTTCTTCAGTGCGCTTTTGGCTGGATTGGTGGTCTGGCGACGCCCCCCTGGCGGTCTCATTTCCTGTTTTGTTTTCTTACTGTCCGGATCCGGAGATCTCAATCTCTGAGCTCGCCGAAGCCGGTTGGGACCTGGGCTTCAGAAGGACCCTTTCTCCTGAAGAGTTGGACAATGGCACCTCCTTGCTGCTTGTTCCTCGTTGCTCTCGGAGGAAGGTGATTCTGTCACCTGGCCTCACTCCTCCTCGGGTAGATTTTCGGTCAAGTCCCTCTACTTAAGGCCGATTCCTGGATCCCCCACCAATAGATTTAAACCAGTTTGGCTTGCTAGGGTGCCGCCAAAAATTAAGATCTTTATGTGGCAATGCAAACTACCGGCGGCCGACCAAATCCGGAAACGTAATGGTCCGGGCTCAGCTCATTGTGCTTTATGCTCGGCCTTGGAGGATTCGGACCATATCTTTTTTGGGTGCGTCTTGGCCAGGTTGGCTTGGTGTTGTATTAGAACTTGGATGGGGGTTTCCTGGGCTCCTACCTCCTTTGCCGAGCTTAGGCCACTGGCTGCGAGTCTTGTGGGGCAAAATAGACGTATTTTCTGGGTGGGTTTCTCAGCGTTATGTTGGGCGCTGTGGACTACTAGAAATAAATTCACTATTGAGAATATTTTCCCTAACAGGCCGGCTGACTGCTTATTCAAAATGATCATATTCTTGCAGCAGTGGAAATTATTGACTAAGAACGCAGATCGGGCTGGAGGAGATGATTTCTAGGGTGCGATCTTCTGCCACTTCTCTGGTCCAGCCTCAGGGCTCCAACTGATGATTCTTGTCTGTTGCTCTTCGTCTGTCTAGGCTTAGTAGGTTGTTGGCCTGCGTGCCATTGTTATCTGGCCTGCGTGCCACCAGTTTCTACTTTCGGACTACCTGCCTTATGTTCGTGAAAACTATTGTTCGGTCTTGTTGACTCTGCCTGGTGGCTTTATTTATAAAGTCGGGCGTATGCCTTTTCTCTAAAAAAAATAAAAGAAGAAAATGGAAAATGCAAAGAAGATAAATTTTGTGCCTTCTTTTTCCTCAGAAAAAATGCAGGAAAAATAAGAGGGCAACGAAGCAGACAAGAAGATAAAGGTGAAGCTATTGTTATCCTACAAAATCTGAAGTAATGCCCACAGGTATGCTCAGGAAGGATAAAAGGGAACAAAGACATCGATCAGCTAAAATAACAAGCATATACAATTCATCTTTACTAGGAGGAGTCATGAGACTATTTTTTTTATAGAGCTATTGCAGTTTATGCTCAAATATTGTCATGTTCCAAGTCCCCTCTCATCAACGGCAACATGTCACAATCTTCACAGGACACAACTCGCTGATTTCGAGCAGGCAAAAAGAATTTCATGTCAACAGAAAAACAGTACTGATATAGTATACCACTTGGTTAGTCAAGCTAACTGGCAATGCTGAAAAAATATAATTTACATGCCAAACGGCCATGGCGATGCGATGTAGACTGGTGGTGTATCGTCTGGGCCAGTGGTCATGCCAAGATTTACCACCAACAAACACTTGCGTCGGAGGCATGAGATCGCCAGAGCGTCTCCATGGGATCTCTCCGTGCGTTACAACCACCACAGATCGGCTGCCGAACCTCGCGCCGACGAGCTAGGGGCCCCGCTCCTCACGCCTCCTCTCCTCTTTTTCCTCACCACAGCGACCGCATCTGTCTCGGAGCTCGCCGCCTCCAGCCATGGTGCTGCCACCACCCGAGCCTCTCGCCAGCAAGCCAATGACCCCGCTCCTTGCGCATGCTCTCCTCTTTTTCTTCACTGCGGCGGCCGCGCCTACCTTGGAGCTTGCCACCACCAGCCATGGTGCTGCCGCCACCTGAGCCTTCAACGTCGTCCCACGATGCTCTGATTTGATGCCGCCACGTCCGTCGTCCGCACGGTCGAGCCCTTCAGCCGCCGCTTGCTCTGTCGCTTCTGTCCACTGCGCCGCCACGCCTCCAGCGTCATCTTGCCGCACATGCCGGCTACCGTCGTCGGTCCTCCGGCTGTGCATCTCTGTCGCCCCACCTGCATGTCCTCTTCTTCGACCACGAGGAGCCCAGCGAGAAGAGGTGCGCCATCTCGCCTCGAAGCCGGCTACACCTTAGAAGGCCTGAGCCCTAGCGCCCACGCCGGAGGAGGAGCTGGAGGCGCGGGAGAGGGTGCTCGTGGAGGAGGAGGCGACGGCGGCGTGGGAGACAGAGCTCGCGACGGGGATGCTGCGCCAGATTTGAGGATGAATCCATTTGGTTGAGGGAGAGAGAAAAATAGAGATTTGTCCAAAGGGAAAAAACCAGAGCAGGTCTTGTACCGCAAGGAACAGAGTCGTCCGCACGGGGTATCGTCTGAGCGAACGGTTGGTTCTAGCTGACTCATCCAGTCACCAGGAGATTTATATGCGTCTCATCGGACGACCGGTACCACGTTCGCTCTTGAATCATAAAAAAAATTGATCGTAAACTCTAAGCTTTTAGAAACACTAAAGATCAAACGGTTGATTTTTAGGCATGATAAATTTGACGTTTTTCATGGCAATTTATATTGGTGCAATGATGACAAATTTAGTTTGCAAGCACGGTAATTTCTGACAAAATAAATAAATTATGACGGATTTGTAATGCTCACCAATTAAAACTTGTCATCCTCAGAACATAATTTGTCATGAAAAACGTTCGTTTTGCCATGGTCAAAAATCTGACGTCAGATTTATAGTGGAGTCATAAGAGTAACTCCAATAGTTCCCTTAAAAATCTTTCCGTAAAAGTGGTTTTTCGGCCTTCCCGTAAAAGAAAAGGTAACTTTTGTCAGTTCCACTAATTTTCTTTCCCTAAATGCATTTTTTTTACTTTTAATTAAACAAGAAAAATAGATAATTGGTAGGACCCGCCGGTCAGTGACATCGGCGGGCGGTGCGGTGGCCACCAGCGAGGCCGTGGCGCGGCGACAGTGGCAGGGGCATGGCGACGACGCTGGTGAGGCGGCGATGGGCGGCGGCAGCAGGCAACGTTGGCGGGTGCCGGCACTGGCAAGGTGGCGGCGGGTGACGATGGCGGGAGACAGCGCGGGCGAGGCGGCTGTCTATTATATTCTAAATATGGAAATATGCGTCCCTGTTGCGACGAATGGTGAAGGTGAAGTGGGGGGTCATCCATTTTTATAGGAGAGAGGTCCAGCAAGAAATGTCCCGATACAGCGGGGAACCGAGTGGGAAGGGAAGGGTCCGATAGGACAAGCGAAGGGTGTGTCGTGCGGTGGAGTTTTTGTCTTGGGCACGCTTGTTGGACATAGCATGTCGCATTGTCCTGACAACCACATTTCTCCCCCATATATGGTCTGGATTTGGGGCAGCCCAGACTGTCCAGAGGGTTGAATTTTGGGGAGCCTACTGGGCGTCCGTTTAATGTCCAAACACGCCCGAACGTATGAAGGGATGAGCTTCGACCTTGAAGACAACCATAAACATTTGTTTGATTTATTTATATATGCATTATAGCCCGTAGCAACGCACGAACGTTCTACTAGTTTTGTTATATATACTAGCCTACCGCCCTACCGCTCTTTTATCATATATTAGCAAAAGGGCCCGTGTGTTGCAACGGGAAAAAAAAACCATAATCTCCAATGGCCATGACCACATTTTGCTGCATCACCGAGATACACTATCACTCTTCATTTCGTGAAATCATAAATAATTTCTGAAATCATGAAAAAAAATTTAAACTCGTGCACATATTTGGAATCGTGAACATTTTTCAAATTCATGAACAAGTTACAAATTTTCAAACATTTTCTAAAATCAACAACATTTTTTGAATTCATAAAAAATTTATACTATTTACAAACATTTTTTCAAAAATTATGAACATTTTTTTAAACAATTTCCTTTAATCGGCGAACATTTCTAGAATCAACGAACATTTTTTTGGAAATTGGTGGAACAATTTTTGAAATTCATGAACATTTTTTTCATTTTAACGAACATTTTTTGAAATGCATGATCATCTTTTGAATCAGCAAACATTTTATGAATTAATAAACTATTTTGTAAGTCATGAACAATTTTTGAATTTTTAGGATATTCATGAACATTTTTTGAATTGGCGAAATTTTGTTCAATTTCATTAACATTTTTTAATACACGAACTTTTTAAAAAAACATGAATATTTTTTGATTTCTCAAACATTTGTTTTCAAAATCTTGAACATTTTTTGAATAAGCAATCATTTTTTTACAAAATGGCGAACATTTTTTTGAATCCACAAACATTTTATGATTTATTAAACATGTTATTTGAAAATTCTCATTTTTTTTATAAATTTCGGAAATTTTTTGAAGTCCCAAATTATTTAATGTAGAACAAAACAAAAAACGGAAGAGAAAAATAAAAAATAAAAAATCAAATTTAAAAAACAGGCCGCCCGGACTTGGGCCGGCCAAACGGGTGTGCTGCATCTTCTCCCAGCGCGCAGTATAGGAGGTCCCTACTGCATGGGCTGGCCCAGGCGGGGATTCCATCTATGAAATATTTTTTATCACTTATAGGTGGCATCGGTGGGCAATAGTTTGCAACTTTGGGGCAATTTCAATGACGTACCGCCAGAAGCAATAGCCCATTTATTCTTATTAGCAAAAGATCTCGTGCGTTGCAACGGGAGGAAACAGTATGACACACCCCTAACCCAATAATCATGACTCAAGACCCCAATAGATCCATGTCCTTTATTTGAACATGGCATCCTGATACGTCTCCAACGTATCTATAATTTATGAAGTATTCATGCCATGTTAGCAATAATTTTATATGGTTTTGATGCACTTTTATATGATTTTCATGGACTAACATATTAACCTAGTGCCCAGTGCCAGTTGCTGTTTTGTGCTTGTTTTGGTTTTCCAGAAAATCCATACTAAACGAAGTCCAAACGCGACGAAACTTTTTGACGATTTTTTTGGAACATAAGAGACCCCCGAAGCTTCGAGGGGGGGCCAGAAGACCCACGAGGCGGTGATAAGGCAACCCGGCGTGCCCTGGGGGGCGTGTGCTGTTGCCTTGTGGGCCCCTCATAACTCCTTTTCGTGTGATTCCAACGCTGAAAATTCTTATAAACAGAGAAACCCCCAGAAATAAACCTAGAACTTCGGCTCCGCCGCCGCAACCCTCTGTTCCGAAGAGATCCCATCTGGAGGCCTTTTTCTGGCACCCTGCCGGAGGGGGAAATCATCACCGGAGGCCATCTTCATCATCTCGGCGGTCTTCATGACGAGGAGGGAGTAGTTCACCCTCGAGGCTGAGGTATGTACTAGTAGCTGTGTGTTTGATCTCTCTCTCTCTCTCTCTCTCTCTCTCTCTCTCTCGTGTTCTTGATTTGGCACGATCTTTATGTACCGCGAGCTTTGTTGATATAATTGGATCATATGGTGTTTCTTCCCTCTCTATCTTCTTGTGATGAATTGAGTCTTTTCCTTTGAGGTTTCGTTATTGTCGGATTGAATATTTCGGATTTGAGAACACTTGATGTATGTCTTGCATGTGGATACCCCTGGTGACAATGGGGTATTCTATTGAGTCACTTGATGTATATTTTGGTGATCAACTCACGGATTCCCGTGACCTTGGGGTAATCTAGGCGTAGGGGTTGATTGCACGCTTTCATCCTACTTTCTCCGACAGAAACTTTGGGGTACTCTTTGAAGTTATTTGTGTGGATTGATGAATTTGAAGTTGTTTGATGCATATCGAATAATCAACTCACGGATACTTGTGGTGACATTGGAGTATCTAGGTGACATTAGAGTTGGTTGATGCGTATCATATGGTGTTATTTTAGTACGAACTCTAGGGCTGTTTGTGACACTTATAGGGATGGCTCAATAGATTGATCGAAAAGGATAACTTTGAGGTGGTTTCGTACCCTACAACAATTTCTTCTTATGTTCTCTGTTTGCTAGGAACTTTGGAGTGATTCTTTGTTGCACGTTGAGGGATTGTTATATGATTCAGTTATGTTAGCACTGTTGAGAGATTGCACTAGTGAAAGTATGAACCCTAGGCCTTGTTTTCAAGCATTGCAATACCGTTTGTGCTCACTTTTGTTAGTTGCTACCTTGCTGTTTTTATTATTTTAGATTATAAAAACCTATATCTACTATCCATACTACACTTGTATCACCATCTCTTCGCCGAACTAGTGCACCTATACAATTTACCATTGTATTGGGTGTGTTGGAGACACAAGAGATTTCTTGTATTTGATTGCAGGGTTGTTCGAGAGAGTCCATCTTCATCCTACACCTCCCACGGATTGATAAACCTTAGGTCATCCACTTGAGGGAAATTTGCTGCTGTCCTACAAAACTCTGCGCTTGGAGGCCCAACAGAGTCCACAAGAATAAAAGTTGCGTAGTAGACATCAAGCTCTTTTCTGGCGCCATTGTCGGGGAAGTGAGTGCTTGAAGGTATATGTTTAGATCTTGCAATTGAATCGTTTAGTTTCTTGTTTTTCACTAGTCTGGTTTATAAAAGAAAACTACAAAAAAATGGAATTAAGGTTGCCTCAATTTCTTTATCTTTATAATGCCTTTCTTGAAAATGATGGATCGGAAAATTGTGCCAAAGTGTTAGAATAAGAATTCAATAAAATGTATGACATAAAATCTTTGAATGATGAGCATGATTGCAATGTTGTTAGTATGCTTTCTATGAATATCCATGATGCTAATGATATGCAAAGCGATAAGCTTGGGGATGCTATGTTTGATGAAGATGACATTTTTTGCCCCCCAAGTTTTGTTGAGAAAAATTATTATGATGATTGCATGCCTCCTATTTATGATTACAATGTTGAAAGTGGGTTTGGAAGAGTGTCAACTCTAGGTAATGATCCCACTATTTTGGAGGGTGTTGAATCTTATAACAATCATAAAAGTGGATTTGGAGAGGTCATGACTTTATTTAGTGTTGAATCCACTACTTTGGAAGAGGTTTCAATCGATTATGTTGAGAACAAAGTTGCTACTTATGATGATTATTGTGATGATACTTATGTTATAAAAAGTAATGATGATGATTATTATAAAACTTATCATAATTATGAATACCCTTTTACTGAACATTACTCTTTTAATGTGGAAACAATTTATAGGATTCAAGTTTCATATGATACTACCACTATTATGAATGAGAATAAATTTGCTTATGTGGAGAGTAATAAAAATCCTATGCTTGTAGGTCATGAAAAGAATGCTTTATGTGATAGCTATATTGTTGAATTTATTCATGATGCTACTGAAAATTATTATAAGAGAGGATCATATGCTTGTAGGTGTGGCAATAATATCAAGTTTCCTCTCTATGTGTTGAAAGTTTTGAAGTTATACTTGTGTTGCCTTCCTATGCTAGTTGATTCTTGCTCCCATAAATTGTTTTATCACAAAATCCCTATGCATAGGAAGTGGGTTAGGCTTAAATTCGCTTGCCATATGCTTTAGGATGCTCCCATTATGTTTCAATCCTTCACTTTTATGTGAGCATCATTGAAATCATCATGCCTAGCTAAAAAGGCATTAAAGAAAAGCGCTTGTTGGGAGACAAACCAACATTTATACCAACTATTTTTGTGTGTCCACATTATTAAGCTACTGTAGTAATCATGCTTTTTATGTTTTCTTTCAATAATGAGCCAAGTAAAGCCTTTGGGATAGTGTGGATGCTTGTTGATTTGATTCTGTGCAAAAACAGAAACTTTTGCGTCCAGTGCTGGAATTTCTATTCTGTACTGGAGTGTGAGAAAATTTTCAATTTTTTTACACGGTATTGGGTTACAAATTTTTTAAGTTGTCCTAATTTTTCAGAATTTTTGGATGCACAGAAGTATGCTTTTTAATTCGCTCACTACATGCTGCTCTGTTTTTGATAGATTCTGTTTTTATTGCATAATTTGCTTGTTTTTGTGCTTCCATAGCTTATATTGAGTAATATAAATTGTGGAAATGATAGAATACAGTAGGTATTATGTGTGAACAATTATGAATCTTGTCTTGACAGTACCAAAGTGAATGATTTATTTTCATACTAAACTATCTCACGGAGTTCCATTAAGTTTTATGTGATTGAAGTTTTCAAGTTTTGGGTGAGATAACGATATGAGGAGAATAAGGAGCGGCAAGGCCCTAAGCTTGGGGATGCCCAAGGCACCCCAAGGAAATATTCAACGAAGACTCAAGCGTCTAAGCTTGGGGATGCCCCGGAAGGCATCCTCTCTTTCGTCTTCAACACTATCGGTAACCTCACTCGGAACTATATTTTTATTCGTCACATAATATGTGTTTTGCTTGGAGCATCATTTTATTTTAGTTTTATTTACTTGATGTTATTTAGAATCATGTTTGTACCTTTTTAGTTCAATAAAATGCCAATTATAGCCTTTACCATGCTCAGTTTGCAAGTTTATGTGTTGTCGTTTGAAAACAGAAAGTTTTTTGTTATGTCCTGAATTTATGTAAATTGTAAGAACATGATAAAAATCTTAAATTTTTACACAGTAAGAATGTATGAGTTATCTATGACGTGGTAATTTTTTAGAATTTTTAGAGTTATGGAAGTATGAATTTTTATCCCCCCTTTACAGGCTTTTCTGTTTAGACAGATTTCGGTTATAGTTGCATTGTTTGCATATGTTTGGTTGTTTAATGTTTCTATTTTTGGATACGAGTATTAAATATGCGGAGACATTTAGTATGCAATGTTTAATTATAATTTTAGTGATTTTCTCTAGTATAGAATGTTAAGGTTTTGAGTTGATTTATACTAACTTATCTCACGAGTTCTTGTTGAGTTTTGTGTGGATGAAGTTTTTAAGATTTAGGAGAAGCCATGATATGAGAGGAATTAAAGAGACACAAGAGATCAAGCTTGGGGATGCCCAAGGCTCCCAAAGATAACATTCCAATAAGTCTCGAGCAACTAAGCTTGGGGATGCCCCGGTAGGCATCCCACCTTTGTTCATCAACACCTAACGGCTGGCCTAAGTTTTTACTTGTTCACATGATATGTGCTATTCTTGGAGTGTCCTTTTATTTTTATTTTGTTTGCTGTTTGAATAAGTACTTCGTTCTGAAATCTTGATTTGGAGAGATTCTTCACATAGCTACTTGATTGTTTGACTACTCATTGATCATCACTTATATCTTTTGGAGTAGTTGTCATTTACTCTCGTTCTTCACTTATATCCTAAGAGTAAATTGTTGAATGAATTGAATACCATAGAGTTGAAATTATATGTGCTTCATATGCTTGTCTCATGCCTAGTAGTAGTTTCACATTGGGTTTACAAAGTAAAATCTATTGAAGTTTGACAATCATAATATTGGTCATACAAGCAATTCATGAAAGATTAGTATATGGAAGAGAAATTTCACATATAAATATATTATCTTGGACATCTTTTATGATTGTGAATACTCATTAATTGTTTTCAAACTTGATCGAATAAGTTGAAGTTGGACAAGGAAGACGACGTAATGAGTTATGTTTGGATATATTTGCATAGAAGTTATATTGTTATGGATCCTTCAACATGTGGTGCTTGTTTAGAATCTTTTGCTAGCCAAAAATTTTGTACTAAGTGGGAATACTGCTTGTGCATCCAAAATCCTTGAGCCAAGTTTCTTCCATGAGTGTCCACCATACCTACCTATATACGATATTACCCTGCCGTTCCAAGTAAATTTGCATGTGCCATCTCTAAAACCTTCAAATAATCATCTATTTTGTCTGCCCGTACCGCTCATGGAGCGACGGGACGGTCAGTATCTTCCATGCAAAGTGGGTTATTCTCATGATGGGTGTTTATTCACTTGTCCTTGCACGAGAGAGGCTGGTAATCGGGATGCCCAGTCCCTTAAATAAAAAGAAAAAATATATATAATAAAACAAAGACTCCCCCTGGAAAGTTGAAAGTTTGGAGGGCACCCGTGAATTCGGCTAGCCATGGCTTGTGTTTGAATGGTTGAGGGGGAGTTAAACTTTTCATTTCTGCATGGGAACCGCCAATAATGTGTTTAGGATGGAAGATATTGAATACCTTAGTCGTGACGTTGACAGGAAAGGCACACCACTCAAAATGTATTCATCTCTGTTTTAAGAAATGAGCTCTGGCACCTCTACAAATCCATGCTTCCCTCTGTGATGGGCTTATCTTTTACTTTTCTGTCAATTTTATTTTTGTTGAGTCAACTTCTCATTCCAACCTATTCTCTAGTTGGCAAGCATCTTGTGGTGGGGAAAGATCCAAACACATATATCTAGTCAAATATATTTGATCATGAATTATTATTGTTGACAATTATCTCTATGATAAATAAGTTGGGAGGCAAAACATTAAGCCCCTATATTTCTCTGTGTTCGATGGATGCTATTCGTTCTAAAAATATGCTTTGGGTATTAGCAATCATAGAAGACTATATGATAATTGAGTATGTGGAGCTCTTACTTAGACTTTGTTGAAAATAAGATGCATTGAAATTGTTTGGTGACTAAGAACATAGCTTGTTAAGTTTCAAGAGAATATATTGTTTGAACCATAACATGTGAATTGATTGCTACTTTATCATTATGAGTTTTATGAGAAAGAGTTGATGTTATGATGCTAGAAAAAGTGACTGAAATTATCATTGATCAAACTTGTGCACTATACTAGCATTCACACTTCATAAATTATTTCTTTTATCATTTACCTACTCGAGGATGAGCAGGAATTAAGCTTGGGGATGCTGATACATCTCCAACGTATCTATAATGTATGAAGTATACATGCCATGTTAGCAATATTTTATATGGTTTTGGTGCACTTTTATATGACTTTTATATGATTTTCATGGACTAACATATTAACCTAGTGCCCAGTGCCAGTTGCTGTTTTCTGTTTGTTTTTGGTTTTCTAGAAAATCCATACCAAACAAAGTCCAAACGCGACGAAACTTTTTGACGATTTTTTTTGGATCATAAGAGACCCCCGAAGCTTCATGTGAGGACCGGAAGACCCACGAGGCGATGACAAGGCAAACCGGCGCGCCCTGGGGGGGCGTGTGCTGTTGCCTTGTGGGCCCCTCGTAACTCCTTTTCGCGTGATTCCAACGCTGAAAATTCTTATAAATAGAGAAACCCCTAGAAATAAACCTAGAACTTCAACTCCGCCGCCGCAACCCTCTATTCCGAAGAGATCCCATCTGGAGGCCTCTTCCGGCACCCTGTCGGAGGGGGAAATCATCACCGGAGGCCATCTTCATCATCCCGGCGTTCTCCATGACGAGGAGGGAGTAGTTCACCCTCGAGGCTGAGGGTATGTACTAGTAGTTATGTGTTTGATCTCTCTCTCTCTCTCTCTCTCTCTCTCGTGTTCTTGATTTGGCATGATCTTGATGTACCACGAGCTTTGTTAATATAGTTGGATCATATGGTGTTTCTTCCCTCTCTATCTTCTTGTGATGAATTGAGTCTTTCCCTTTGAGGTTTCGTTATTGTCGGATTGAATATTTTGGATTTGAGAACACTTGATGTATGTATTGCATGTGGATACCCGTGGTGACAATGGGGTATTCTATTGAATCACTTGATGTATGTTTTGGTGATCAACTCGCGGATTCCCGTGACCTTGGGGTAATCTAGGCATAGGGGTTAATTGCACGCTTTCATCCTACTTTCTCCGACAGAAACTTTGGGGTACTCTTTGAAGTTCTTTGTGTGGATTGATGAATCTGAAGTTGTTTGATGCATATCGAATAATCAACTCACGGATACTGTGGTGACATTGGAGTATCTAGATGACATTAGAGTTGGTTGATGCGCATCATATGTTGTTATTTTAGTACGAACTCTAGGGCTGTTTGTGACACTTATAGGGATGGCTCAATAGATTGATCAGAAAGGATAACTTTGAGGTGGTTTCGTACCCTACAACAATTTCTTATTATGTTCTCCGTTTGCTAGGAACTTTGGAATGATTATTTGTTGCACGTTGAGGGATTGTTATATGATTCAGTTATGTTAGCACTGTTGAGTGATTGCACTAGTGAAAGTATGAACCCTAGGCCTTGTTTTCAATCATTGCAATACCGTTTGTGCTCACTTTTGTTACTTGCTACCTTGCTGTTTTTATTATTTCAGATTACAAAAACATATATCTACTATCCATACTACACTTGTATCACCATCTCTTCGCCGAACTAGTGCACCTATACAATTTACCATTGTATTGGTTGTGTTGGGGACACAAGAGATTTCTTGTATTTGATTGCAAGGTTGTTCGAGAGAGACCATCTTCATCCTACACCTCCCACGGATAGATAAATCTTAGGTCATCCACTTGAGGGAAATTTGCTACTGTCCTACAAAACTCTGCGCTTGGAGGTCCAACAGAGTCTAAAAGAATAAAAGTTGCATAGTAGACATCACATACCATCTATGTTGCCTCTCTTTCTCTCTCTCTCTCTCTCTCTCTCTCTCTCTCTCTCTCGGCATAAGATGAACATCAACTTTCTTTTTTCCATGCGATGTTTTGCCAAGGCATGCATGTGTGGTTATTGATGGTTTCTTTTGTCTTCAATCTGATTTTGATGAGGTGTTCATTTGCAACACGGATTGGCCTCGGTATGGAAAAAGGACGAATTATGTGCTATTGATTAAAATTACACCATAAATAGAATTTTAAAAATGTTAAATAGGTAAAATAACATCATATTTAGATTGTACATATCGCTATTGATTAAAATTACAACATAAATAGAATTTTAAAAATGGTAAATAGGTAAAATAACATCATATTCAGATTCTACATATTTTTCTAATCAAATTTCATATATAATAATTTAAAATTGAAGTTACGGTTTAAAAGATATGATTTTTTAAAAGCATTTGTCACTTATAGTTGAACTGCAGATTAATTAATAGAAACGGTAGGGGGTTTTCTGGGAAAATACATAAAACAATTCGTTTTTTACTTAAGTCCGGCCTGCGGGTTTATTTCGCGAAAACAGAAGGGGGTTTCTGAAAAAATAGAAAAATGATTCGTTTTTGTCACTTAAGTCAGGACTAGGGGTTGATTTTGGGAAAACACAGGGGGTTTTCGTGAAATGAGCAAAGGACGGCCAGAAGCACTACTCACTTTATTATTAGAGACTAGGAAAAGGCCCGTGCGTTGCAACGGGAGAAAAATAAATCATAATCTCCAATGGCTATGACCACATTTTGTTCACATCTCATCGCATGATTTTAAAAATTTGTTCACAAATGCAAGAAAATGTACCCTTTTATAATTTATTCACAAATTGAAGCAATGTTCACATTTTTTTTTAAATATCATGTTTGTCAACTAACTTGGTAATTCAAAGAATTATTCTGAATTTCAAGAAATGTTTTTTTAAAACATACTATAATATTCCGATTTACCTCGGTAGTTAATTCTTCAAAATTCACGTGGGTATATAGTCACAAAGACTAAGAAGCATTACTATTTAATTATATACCTTCGATCATTCGTGAACATTTTAAAAATCGTGAACATTTTTTACTATTTGCAAACATTTTTTAAAATTGTGAACATTTTTTAAGCATTTTCTTTTGAATCGGCGAACATTTCTACAATAGATAAACATTTTTTCGAAATTGGTGGATTTTTTTTAAATCCACGAACATTTTTTGAAATGCATGAAGTTTTTTGAATCAGCAAACATTTTATGAATCAATAAACTCTTTTGTAATTCATGCACTTTTTAAAAAATATTTAGGACATTTTTTAAAATTCATGAACATTTTTTGAATTAACAAACATTTTGTTCAATTTCATTAACAAATTTTTATACACTGACTTTTTTTTCAAAATCATTGATTTTTTTTATTTTACGAACATTTTTTCCAAAAATGCAAACATTTTTTGAATATGCGAATAATTTTAGAAAAATGCCGAGTATTTTTTGAATTCACAAACATTTTATATTTTTTTGAACATTTTATTTCAAAATTCTCAGTTTTTTAAATGTCAGAAGTTTTTTTAAGTCCCAAATTATTTAAAGTACAAAAAAACAAAAACAGAAAAAAATAGAAATAAAAAATGATATTTAAAAAACAGGTCACCCGCACATGGGCCGGCCCAAACGGGTGTGCTGCGTCTTCTCCCGCGCGCATAGCGCAGTATAGGAGGTCCCTACTGTGTGGGCCGGCCCAGGCGGGGGATTCCCTGCAAAACCTTTTTTTTTTACTTATAGGTGGTATTGGTGGGTAATATTTTGTAACTTTTGGGGGCAATTTTAATGCCCAAATTCTAAAAAGTGCGGCTGTGCTGCTTCGTCATCCCGAGTGCACACGCTTGTGCGTCGTCCGATCTGGATCGCGCGCGCTCAGGTGTCTGGCGGTCGGCTCATGTTATTTTCAGGTGTCGGCCGGTTGGCCCGGCCCGTTGAACTCAACCCGCAACAACTAGTCTACCTTCCCCCATCGCCCACGTCGCACGCCACCATTCCCACTTTCCACCCGCACCCCCCGCGGAGAGGAACGGCTCCTCCCATTTCGAAACCGTCGTTGCTCTCTCTGTTCTCAATATCCGGCGACAAATCCGGTGGTTCCCCACTATTCCTTCTCCGTCTCCTTCCTCCACCCGTCGATTCCACTTGCCGCGGAGCGTTTCCGCGCGAGGCGCGGAGCAGTTGTTGCGGCGGCAACGTCCAAGGTCATGCTGATTTCGTCGACGGCCGGGATCTCCAGGCGAGCGGTTGGCAAGCAGGAGGGCGTAGGCAGGAGAGGGGATGCTGCGATCGGTGGAGGAAGAGCATATCGTCTGCAAAACGCCGATAATCATCTTGTTCCCCATCTCTCCATCTCACTGTTCAATTTTCGATGGGGTGGTTCTCTACGGGAGTGGGTGCGAGATGCGCGAGAAATGAGGGAGGGTGGAGGAGCTCGATTCTTCTTGGGTTACTTTCCTCCAGGGCGGATGCGTGTTTGCAAGGGTCACTCTCCTCCAGCGTGGTGAGAGATGCGCGAGAAATGTGAGGAGGATGTGTGAGAACCCGTACGAGAAATGTGTGTGGCTAAGTTGATTTTTGCAGTAGTTTTTGCCCAATCTGGAGTGCTATTTTGCCAGGGGTTGCTCTTATTTTTTGCTAGTTTGATTTGTTAGTTAGATATATATGAGATATCCTGTCGTTTTTTATTCATCACATGATTCTATTTTGTAGTCCCTGAACATAGCTTTGCTGATTAGCTTGTGTTATAGTGTTTCATTTTCTAAACTTTTTTTTGCTTAATAGCTGCTTAATAGTTGCCTGACATTTTCATGGTTTTTGCCTAGTAGAGGCATGCCAACTTGCCTGTGCATAAGTGCTATGTTTCAATACTTCACGTGTAGCACCCCGGCTCAGAGGAACCGGAACACCCCGTATTCCAGCCCAGAGATCAAGTCTTCTGGAATACGGCACTGCTTGGCATAGAACAAATCAGCACTTTATTACAAATAATACGAATACAAGGGTCTGATGTTTCAAAGGATTACATCAGCACGGCGACACTACACCTGCTAAGGTAGCTCTATGCTAGCAGCGGAACAACTCGTAGCAGCGGAATAACTTCTAGCAGCGGAACAACGACTACGGTGATGGACTCCACTCTGTAGGGACTCTGGCTGGGACACGGCCTAGCTCGCAGACTCAGGATCCTCGACAAGCAATCAATCACGGCATCACCTGCAATCTGGCATGACACGCCAGGTGAGTAATTTGAATGTACTCACAAGCTCACAACAACCAAAAGCATCAAGGCAAGACAACAACATAGCATTAACAGGTTAAGTTATGAACAACTACTATGATGTGGAGGTAAATATTAAGCATGATATGGTAATGCTAGAATTACTGAGGAACCAACATCTAGGGTCACATGAACCATCTCACTCTTGGCTACCCGGCCAAGCAATATATCATCTCGATCACCTTGTGATCAATATATCCTCGTGATCACCGCGTGATCACATCATGAACCGATGATCATCCTCAAGATCATCCCATATCATCATCGGCATCCTGCCAAACTATTACTTGCTCGCATACAAATATAAGTCATTCCGTCATCGTGAGTGTTGATCGAACGGTGTGACCTAGTACGAATTGTGTCCATAACCGAGGACGCGGCTATCGATAGATTATACACTCTGCAGAGGTTAGTACACTGTACCCACACCACGAAACTCATGGCCTCGTGCTCCCATTCGGGTGGACCAACGACATTCCGACAAAACCAATCTATTGCATGACACTCTCCCGGCCACTCCGACAAACTCCCCTTTGGGCTATGTCATGGGTGGCCCCGATGCCAACTCTTGACATCCTGCCACCTCGTGGCCGGCCACCGTCGTGGCAAAACAAAACAAATGGTCCCAAACGGGGACATGCGCGCAATACCAAAACCGGGCACACAAGGTTATTGCCGCCTACCGGGCCAGGGTAGCACGCGCACATAACCTTCCCGGTTGGAGGTACCGGCGAGAGGCATGACAATAGACCGAATTAGGGCCTCCCCATCCAAGCAAGTGTGGCTGCACTGGTGAGCTCGATTCGGTGGCACCTGATCAACGAAATGACAGAATTTGTTCCCAAAGTATATCTGTGATAATTGTTACTCCAATATCATATATCAACCTGTGATTCAAGTCATAGCAATATCCATCCAATAATCCAAAGAATAATATAACCAAATCATTATTATCAACTCCATAGATAAAATATTAAATATGATCAGGATAAATCCGTAGCAAATGATACTACCAATCCAATAGCAATAGCAAGATAGTAAATTATTAGTCATATCCAATCCATCCATCCATAAGACAATAACAAATCCAATAATACTCCAATAAGCATATAATATCCAATATGATCATCATGAAACATAACTATTGAGCCTTATAATACAAATAGATCATGACAATATCAATCTTGCAAGATACTAGATATATTCAATCCAATCATAATCATGACAGTAGCAAATCCAATAATACTCCAAGAATTGCCATGAATAAATCATATTTAGCTAATGAAAATTTTAAGCAAGTTTATTAAATAAAACCATGGCATTGCATTGCAATCATGCAAATGGAGGGTGTGGCTTGCCTTGCTCCAATGGAGGGTTGGAATACTCCTGGTCTTCACACACACTCATCAAACATTCTAAAAACAACATAAACAAGCAAATGAAATAACCACATAATGCATTTTTCTCTGTCCAAAAAATCTAGATAGCAGAGAAAAATATCAACTTCTACCAGAAAATAAAGGAGCTCAAAAGAAAAATAATGCAAAAAGAATCAACTCAAATGGACTTGTAGTTTGGGAGATATGAGTGGTCAAAGTTGTGGTCAAACTGGCATTTAAATTGATTTAAATGAATTTCTGGAAAATCTCCAGTGGGGTGACGTCGTAGGAGTAAACTGGGAATACGCCTTCACTTAGATACCGGTTCGGGAGGGTATGAGAGGCTGACTGGTGGGGACCCTCGGCAAGTTTTGAAGAGAGGAGGATGGAGACAGAGAGCGGCGGGCGTACCGGCGACGAACGGCGGCGAGGAGGCAGCGCCGGAACAGGGAGAGGGGGGGAATGGATCGGGCACTCTCTGGCGAGCTCACCCATACCCGTAGCTCGTTGGGAGACGGCCGGACGGCGTCGCGCCCTTCGTCTCCTGCGGCGGCAGGCTTCGGGCGCCGATGAATTCGGCCATTCCGGCGACCCTGGGTTCGGGAGAGAGGCTAGGGAGAGTCAGACGAACGCCAGAAGCTCTATGGTGAGCTCAGGTGGGGTTGGGATGGACCAAACTGAGCGCACGGTGGAGAGACTGAGCGGCATAGTTCCTCACTGGAGAGGAGGAAGAAGGCCTCGCAGGCTCGCAGGAGTGGCTCCGATGGAAGATTGGGTGAGGTTGAGGGCGAGTGGTGAGGTTGGACGGGGCCGGGGATGGCTTAAATAGGTGGAAGGATATGCGGGGGGGCGAGAGCCGCCGCGGGGATGCGGTTGATGCTCCGGCGAGGTAGTGCGCTACGGGGCCCCTTTGAGGCGACGAGAGAGTGCAGGGGAAGGCCATTGATGCAGTCGGGGCAGTGCTAAGGACGCGGAGCAAGGAGACAAAGGCGAACAGAGGGTGTCGGCCACCACGGCGCACTGTGCGCCCGTGGACGGTGACGGCTGGCACCGGCGATGTCGGGACCCCGATCCTAAGTCACACCGATCTAGCATGTAACACATCATATCACTTTGCGGCCTCACGCACGGTAACCCACGGCTGCCACCTTTACCTTGGCCGGGACCGTTTGCGTCTTTTGGCTCACGTATATGATTATGTCGCTAGCATCCATATGACAAAGAACCCGGGTCGACATGACTAGTCATAAACCAAGGTGGCACAAACTTACAGGGACAGACATAGGTAACCCAGCAATGCATGTGTCGGTCATCAGCGTGTGTACTCGGTTGTAGCAAGCTATCAGGACTCCAGTAACACCGCGTGACATTTCCCCGTAGGGACAGACACAGGAGCAAAGAAGGATACATGTCGGTCAATCCATGTGTTCTGGAGCGTGAAAGCACTAGGAGACATTTCCCCGTAATGAAGGCTACCAAAGGCAAACAACTAGGTGTCGAATCCCACACATACCAATGCATTTCAAACATACACACAATATGCACGATATGTGTAGATACATCATGGCATCACAACATAACTCTACGACTCAAAGTATTCATTTAAGAGGCTCTGAAGAGCCATACATAATATGATATTACAAACAGGGGTCACATGACCCAACATACAAAGTTATACAAGCAACGGAAGCATAAACCTGTCTGAGTACAGACAGCTGAAAAGAAAGAAGGCTAGAAAGCCTGTCTAGCTACAAAACCCTCCATAGGAGCCAGACCTCTGTCTGGGATTCCCAAACTAATCGTTCAACGTCGAACTCATCGCAGAAAACACTAGTGAGACTGAAGTCTCCTCTGCAAAAACATAAATTAAGCAACCGTGAGTACAAAGGTACTCAGCAAGACTTACATCAGAACTAACTACATATGCATCAGTATCAACAATGGGGTTGTGGAGTTTACTACAGCAAGCCAGCTTTGACTCAGTGGCTAACTTGAACTACGACTACCAATAACTTCTTTGGGGTGAGAGAGCGCACATGAGTCCACATAGTGACCACAACAATACACCACTATGGATCCGCTCCCGTCTCCCTACGGAAAGGCCATCCATAGAACTCACACTTATCTTGCGCATTTTAGAGTATCCATTTCAACTTGTCTATGAACAATGTAAGCTTCCAAGTAGTCCATATCCGCGGACGCGGCTATTCGAATAGATCATTAACCCTGCAGGGGTGTACTTCTTCACACATGTTTCCACCACTTAGCGCTTGTACGCGAAATGTACTCGGCAAACTTCAAGCAAAAGCCGGAGTGGGTGTAGACCACGACCTGACTAACCACACAAGACTCTAGTCCAGGTTTATCGCCTATTTGAGGTTGTATCCGCAAAGGAAGTCCGGCCGAAGTTTCTATCACGGCCCCAAACGATGAGTGCAGGGTTCCCAAGAGCACCATTCGGGTGTCACTTGGTACACCGTGCCTCGGTGTCTCTACCGCATCATAGCCCACCCCTAAGGTTAGCGCTATGCACGGCCGCCAACACAATATCCTACAAACACCAGAAACTAGTTGCGACTCCTGGACAGAGAACAAGGCGATTAATAAGTCGAGCGGGGTCATATTTCAGGGCCCAATGTGTGGTAGTAACTATCTTGGATCACAAACACAGAACTCAGTTCCCGAGGACTGTGGCACCCCGGCTCAGAGAGACCGGAACACCCCGTATTCCAGCCCAGAGATCAAGTCTTCTGGAATACGGCACTGCTTGGCATAGAACAAATCAGCTCTTTACTACGAATAACACGGGTACAAAGGTCCGATATTACAAAGGTTACAGGGGCACGGCGACACTACGCCTGCTCAGATAGCTCTATGCTAGCAGCGGAACAACTCATAGCGGAATAACTTCTAGTAGCGGAACAACGACGACGGTGATGAACTCCACTCCACAGGGACTCTGGCTGGGACGTATCCTAGAGCGCAACCTCAAGGTCCTCGACAAACAAGCAATCACGGCATCACCTGCAATCTGGCATGACACGCCAGGTGAGTACTTTAAATGTACTCGCAAGCTCACAGCAACCAAAGCAATCAAGACATACAACAGCATGGCATTTATAGGTTAATCATCCAAGATGAAAACGATACTACTAGAACAACATGAGCATGGCAACAACATGAGCATGGCATGTACATATAATTCATGACATGAACATGATGACACTAGCACTAGCATGCAAGGGGTTCGACATTTAAGGTCTCATGGACCAACTTACTCTGCTCGGAGATTATCTCGTAACCACAAACTTACCATCATGATCATCACACGATCACCTCAGGATCAACCAAGCTCGGTATCAACTATACCATCGTGATCATCACATGACCACACGGAGCTTGATCTCTACCTGTGATCATCGCCTGACCACATAAAGATCAACCAACTTCTTTTCTCATCGAACCGGAGTTGTCATTATCCAGGTTATTATTTCTATTAACCCATAGTGTGACCTACTACGAACTGTGTCCATGATCGAGGACGCGGCTATCGATAGATTATACACTCTGCAGAGGTTAGTACACTGTACCCACACTACGGAACTCATGGCCTCGTGCTCCCATTCGGGTGGACCAACGACGTTCCGACAAAACCAGTCTATTGCATGACACTCTCCCGGCCACTCCAACAAACTCCCCTTTGGGCTATGTCCTGGGTTACGCCAATGCCAACTCGTGACATCCGCCACCTTTGTGGCCGCCACCGTCGTGGCCAAACAAAACATCGTCCCAAACGGGGACCTCGGATCCATACAACTCGGGTACTCAAGGCGCGCACCCATAACCTTCCCTAGTAGGAGGCACCGGCGAGAGGCATGACAATAGACCGCATTAGGGCCTCCCCATCCAGGCAAGTGTGGTTGCACTGGTGAGCTCGATTCGGTGGCACCATGACTCAGCTAACTGATTTGTTCAAGTTCGATTAACGTCAGGTTTAACTTGAATGGTGATGAGCTGAGTCATAACAACATAATGAAATAGCAATGCATATGAGCATGATATCAGTGTAACCATGGATGGGCAACATAACCATTTAACAACATAGCATCAAAATGATAACTCATTTATTCTACGAGATGCAAATGAGCATGGCATAATGACAATCATGAATATAACAAGTATTTTCATAATAAACCCTAACTATTCAAATGAGCATATCGTTATCACTAGCATCGGAAAATAAATCCGAGAACTAACATGATAATAATAATACTAGCAAATAATCATTTAACTTACTAGATGCAAATGAGCAAGGCATAAGAACGAGCATGGATTCACAAGCATATAATATTCACAAAATAATTAAATGAGCAAACATTTATTTAAATATTCAAGTGAAAACCATGGCTACTGCAAGGCCATCATGCAAGTGGCTGTCGTGGCTTGCCTGGGGATGGAGGAACCACCGGGGAAAGGTGCGATGAGCTCGCGGAAAGAATCGCTGGAAAAGTTTCCCTCCCGGCGGAGCTGTTTTAAGGGCAAGGGAAAAATGGTCATTTTCATAGTGTGACAACCTCATGAAAATGATACCATCGGAACGGGCTCGACGAACTGAGAACGTGGGCTTTGGAATCACCTGATTCGGAGTTACGGTTGCCGAGTTACGGCCGTTCGTTCGTTAGGCAGAAATTTAAATAAAAATATTCATTTCTGGCCTTAACGGATGAACGTTTGTAATATAACTGTTTCAGCGCCGGCGTCTGAAAACAGAAGACGTACTTTTGTAAATACATTTTTCCAACAGAGAAAACGTAATCGGGGCCGAAGTAGAACCAGAATACGCTTTTAGTTATTGAACACGTATTCATCGGAGTACGCCTCCACTCAAACGTGAGCGGGCCCGGGGTCAACGCCTCCCTCTGGCTGACGGGTGGGGTCGCTGGGTGTGGGGCCCGCCCGACCGAGTCAGCGTCTTCAAGCTCTCGCGCCCGCGCTTGTCCGAGACAGGGCGGCGCTCGACCGGAGTTTGCCGGCGACTCCGGCCATCCCCCGTGGCGTGCGACTTACCCACGAGCTCAGGAGGACGGGCCGCATCCATCCCCGCATAGCACGGCCACCGAGGAGGACTGAAACGGCGATGGCATGGGCTCCGGTAGACATGGCCGTCGGCCGATCTTGGTTTTATGCATGGGTTCGTTTCCGAGATGAAGTGAGGACATGAGGAGGTTCAGCGAGCTCCGGGTGGTCTTTTGGTGGTGGTAGGGCAAAGAGGGAGAGCTCGGGCGCCGCAAATTTAAGAGGGGCAGTGTGGCGGCCATGGCGGCGGTGGGAGGCGAGGAGCTACTCCGGCGACGAACTGAGGAGCTTGGGAGGCTGCTAGGAGGGAGGAGAGGCTGCTGATAAGGTCGGAGAGACTCGGGGGTGGCTTAAATAGCCAAGGCGGGGATGCCGTGGCCGGAAACCGCCGCAGACGCGCGGACGATTCCTCTGGCACGACCACGTGCGCGCGCGCACGCGCGGAGGGGGAGAGAGGGCTAGGGGAGGTGCATACGGCGCGGAGATGCTACGGGGAGGAAGAAGACAACGGCAAGGCGACGACGGCCGCGGGCATCCCGGGACGGCGTGCTCGCCGGAGAGGAAAGAGGGGAGGGGGAGGGGTCCAGAGGGGATGCGTGGGCGCAGGGGAGTGAGTGAAATGCTGTAGACATGGTGTGGTGTCGAGAGCGCGGCGAATGGACGGCGGCCGAGGGCCCCAAAGTCCAGAGCGCGCTTTCGGCACGCCAGACCGCGTGGTCACCGCATGCACAGGCGCACGCGGTGCATTCTGGCCAACCACAAGATGTCTAGCGTGTAGTCCTTCCTAAGTGGATCCTCTCTGAAGTGATAGATCGCTGTGGGTTGATGGGAAGGATCGACTGAACTTTGCTGTTGCAAACTTAAGCATGAAGTAGTGATCAACTGGGAGGGGATAAGGAGTAACCAGGATGTCACAGAGACTTAGGGTAGGAAGGACTATGATCCTGTGTATTTTGAAGAGATTTGGACCAAAATTTAGCATAGTTGCTTAACAACTGCCAAATCTGGTCCAGAAGCTAGACCAGGAAGTAGAACTCACAGGGTTAATTGGATTGAGCTGAAAATTTGTGGAGTATGATCATTTGGGCATATGAAGGTACCATAAAAATTTCATCCCATTTGGATAAGTAGAAATGGTACTTCCTTCACAATGATCCACACTGGACAGAAACTTGGAGGAATTTTGTGGGGAAAATGACTTGGCAAAATGATGTGAATTTTGGCATGCCCAATGTATATAGGGATATTTATGTCCTGGATTAATTTCAGATTTTATGAAGCAATATAAAATGTAGTTGCTTCACAAACTGAAATTGTGACCAGAAACCCAGATTTGAAGGTGTGCTCACATAGATTCTTTGATGGAGATGAAATTTGGTGGAGAGTAATTATTTGATCATATGGATGATCTCCCAAAATTTCAACTCATTTGGATAAGCCTAGCTGGTACTTCCTTCACAAAGCTTCTCTCTGGTCAGAAACTTTGGGAATTTGCTAAGGAAGATTTACTAGGCAAATGAAGCTAAATTTTGTCATGTGGCAATAATTTGGATAGGAGAGAGTGCCCAAAATTTTTGAGGGAAATCAAGAAAAGATAAATAGCACTTCCTTCACAAAGTGCCAATCTAGACAGAATAGGAAATGAATATTCCTGAATTATTTTTGAACTAGGCAAGGATGAGATTTGACATATTTGTGGAAGATATGATCCAAAGAATTTATGAGAATTTTGTGGGAATTTTGTGGAAGACAGAAATATAGGTTGCTTCACAACCTAGAGAAAACAGGGTTATTCCTTTAATAGAAAAAGGAATATTCCCAATGAATAAAAATTAGGGTTGGGCTAAGATGGAAATGACATGGCCTTGGGATAGATTTGAGAGTGACAAGCCACTTGGGAGTGGTAGGAGAGAAGATCTTCCCAGGTTTCAAGACCACATAGCCACGGAAAAAGAATTCCAAATAAAAATTCAAAGAAATCCAAAAGAAAAAGAAAGGGCCAAAAATCGGGGTGTTACAAGGACGGTCCCAATGAGACAACCCACCATGTACTCCTACATGGCCTCTCATCGCTACCTTTACCGAATCGGATTCACACACTTAGCTCTCACACGGTAGGACATGTTCACAACCATTCCAATTCATCGCCCAGATGGATCAGACCTGACACAACTCTAAGCAATAGCAAGCATAACAAGCAAGCATGGATGAGTAGGCACAACATGGCTCAAGCAATTCCTACTCATGCTAGTGGGTTTTACTATTTACTGGGGCAAAGACAGGTCATGCAGAGGAATGTGTTCAACTACCGCAATGAGTAACAGTTGAATCATTGTTATCCTAATGCAATAAAAGAGAGCAGGAGTGAGAGAATGGGATTGTATCGAAATGCTCAAGGGGGGTTTGCTTTCCTGGCACTTCCGAAGATGATACTGCACTTCATCAGTGTCAACGGTCACTACGTCGGAAACGTCGGCTACCGAGAAGGAACAAACACCGACAAACAAAGAAGGAACACAATCAATGCAATGCAACAATATGATGCATGATCATGACATGGCAACATGCTGTGATTTGGGCTAATGCAACTAGCAACAATTTAAATGAAGTTGGTTTGAACCCAAGGTTCAAATTCAGACTCCATATAAGACATTTCAAATGCCATTTATTCGAATTGTCATATACAGCAGATTTAAGTTGTTCAAACATGCATGAAAATGCCATAAATAGATTCTTCATATTTTTCTGATAATTTTTCATATATAAATTATTTTCATCTGAGCTACAGTTGATTTACTATTAATTTTTGAAGTTTATATCATTTTCTGGAATTTCCTGGTTGTTTTAAATTAATCTAAATCCAGAAAATGATTTATTGTGTCAGCATTACGTCACTGTGACATCAGCAGGTCAACAGAGGAGGTCCAGGTCAAACTGACCAGTGGGACCCGCATGTCAGTGGCACTTCTAATTAACAGAGTTAATTAGCACTAAACTTAATCCTAAACCTAATTTAGTTAGGGGCCTGGGCCCAAATGTCAGTGACCCAGAGGGGAGTCAAACCCGGTCAACTGGGTCAAACCCGCCGGTCAACTGGGGTCAAACCCACCGGCGGATTGACGCCGGCGAGGCCAAACGCAGTGGCGACCTTCGGAAAATGGCTGTGGTGCACCGTTCGATGCGTGCTTGGGATCTCTGGGTAGCTCTCGCTGGCGCGCGTCGAACGGTGGTGGTGGCCGAGCCTGTGGTGGCCGGAGACGACGGCGGCGAGCTCGACAGCGGCGGCCGGTGCTCAGGTGTGCACAAAAACGCGGCTGCGGTGGCCGTGGCGATGCGTGCGTAGCACCTACGGCATCTACGCGGCGCGGCGAGCACGATGGACGCACGCCCGGGACCAAATGGTCACCGGGGCGTCGTCGGCGATGAGCTCAGGCGGCGGCGTGTTTCGGTCAGCATGGCAACGATGGCTACGGCCAGTAAACGAGCATGGCGTTAGGGGGGAGAGGTGTAGGAGCTCACGGGGAACACGTCGAGCAGGTCAGCGAGCTCGGGGGAGGACCGGAGCGAGCGGGGCGGCGAGGGGGATCTTGGTGTCCCGAGGAAGAAGATGACGACGAGGACGGTGCTGCGGGGCTCATCCGGTCACATGGCTCGGTGGAGACGATGGAGGCGGAGCTCGTGGACAAGTTGAGGGAGCACGGGAAAGGCGGTGGCTACGCGTGCGGCAACGGCAAGCTCGTGCGGCTCTCGGCCATGGCGATGGAGAGGCAAGGGAGAGGGCAGGGGGGCGAGTGAGGACGTCTGCTCGATCCAGATGGTAGCGAGGAGGTCGTCCGCGTCGTCGCGCTGGCCAGGGGACGCAGGCAAGCAGCCTGGTGGCGTGGCGCGCCCGCGCGCTGCCCCGCCTCTGCCTACTGGCAGAGGTAGGAGATGACTGGCACGCGGGCCAGCTGGGCTGGGCCAGCCAGGTAAGTGGCCCAGGTGAGTTCTTTCTCTCTCCTTTTTCTATTTCTTTCTATTTTCTGATTTTATTTCTCTGTTTTGATTTAGTAAAAATACCAAATCATTTTTAAAACTCCTGAAATAAATTGTGGACACTTTCTGAATTATTCCAGTGGCCCTCATTTTGTTTCAGAATTATTTGAGCATTTAAAATAATTATAGCAATTAAATGCCCAAATTCAAATACACTATGATTTAATTCAAAAATCCAGAGATGACCTAGAAATATGTTCATCATTTTTGGCAGAGGTCTTCACCTTTATCAAAAATCATGAACTTTTCTAAAGGGCATTTTGGGTTCATTGAAAAGATTTGATTTGAACCTAGTTGATTTCATTTAGTGCTAGGGTTTGGACATCCCCATTTCAAATTTCATTTGAATTTAAACATGATGCAAGGATGCTTATGCAACTATTAACAAACAAATGCCAGGGCTGTGACAACTGACCCCCACTAAACAAGAATCTCGTCCCGAGATTCAAGACGTGAGGTAAGAGGAAAGGGACACAAAACTAGCACGATCTTCACGATCCAAATTGCACTTCTTGAAAATGTTGATTCATTGTATTATCTTGATTTGGACATCTTGCTTTGAGTTCGTCATCCGAACACGACGATGGGAAGAAAAGGGAAACTCTACAGGAATCGATCTTCACAAAGATCGAGCAACTCACGATTAACTCATGGAATGAGATGTAAGAACATCTCCCGAGCTGAGACACAAAACACGCATCATGTGTGATGGAGAGAAGCAGACAACGAAGGTCCAATTTGGTAGGCAACAATTCCACGCTTAAGTAAGATGGTGAAGAGGTTTCAAACTAGCGAAGGAGTTAAGTTTCCCTTGACACCATAACAAGGCACCTTAGGGAAGGTGACTCGTAGAATTATTCCCTTAAGTGGCAAAAAGAATTACTTTTGATACATGGATCATTGGAACTCTGAATACTAGCCTCAGGCAAATTCACAAATGATCGTTTGAAGGGATTCAAAAGAATGGCATACTCAGATTAGAATGGAAACTATGGTTATAGAGCAACTCGGCAAAGGGAAGGCGCATTCCAATTGATACCGAGGATATAACCTTGTGTTTGAGCGTGCTTTCAAGAACTTGAGCAGTTCCCATATTCATCAGGGTTTTACCAACATCTATGCCAAGATCCTGGTAACACCTCATACTACCATGATGAATCACGATGGAGGATGCGGATGCAAAGGAAGATAACACTTTCTCAGATTTTACCTTAGCGAGGCCAGGGAAACAAAATCTGGATGATCGACTGAGAGACATTTAGCACTCCGCTTCTAATGTTCTCCTTGATGTACTAGATTCCACGATCATGCTTAAAAGCATCATTGATAAGGTCATCAAGTAAAGGTCAGACTTCGGGAACACAAAGGATCCATAAGGAACAACTTCTAGAATAAGTCGCACGGAAATCCTCATGGAGAAGATGGTCAAATTGCTTAATCAAGATACTACAATAATATACCTTCCAGCTAGGTGTGTCGTCCAAAACATCAACCTCGCCGGAACCTACATCATAGATCTTGGGAAAATTCCAACCATCATATCCGCCTGAGATTCAGATCTGGTTGGTGGCAGGATACTTCAGACTCAGCATGTCTAAAAAAGAAAGTTTGCAACACAAATCGACGAGATGACGTTGCGAGATTCTCGGGAAATGAACTACGGAAGCAAGCTCCAAACATGAGCTGGATTGCAAGACAAACGTGAGCACACTATCCAAGACAAGCATGACCGCATAAAAGTCTCACATCAAAACACTACGAGTTCTGGTTGGGAACCATCATCAAGGATATCGAAGTCCTTGCATAAGTCTAGCTCTTAAGAAGGAACTTCTTCTCCTTGAACAAGTAAATCAGTGGCTTGGTGTGCTAGGGATTACATATGGAATGGAGGTAGCGAGCCTATCAAACCATAGAATACTTCGCACATGCATGACTGACTTGGGACGATTCCAATTGAATCAAAACAACTTTCTCGAATTCACAGCGGCAACTTGCATCAAATGCACATGAACTTAGAGGAAGTCACTTCTTACATCAAAAAAATATACTTCATGAGCGGGACACGAAGGTAATGCTTTCAAAAGTTTCCAACACTAGCTTAATATTCAACAAAATCATGGAGGAGATAAAAATGTTGCTGATGGGCTCAACAACAACTCATCGAGATTTCCATGAAGATGGAATTCCATAATTAAGTGAACAAGGTTATAGCATTGGTCAGACCAAAAGATGTAATGGTGTATGCTCGAGGAAACAACCACGAGTAGAACAACATTACGAAAATCATTGGCTCTGATTTTGATTTGACGATAGCCCACACTCAAATCAAATATTGGATAGGACGATAAATCCAACAACTGACCACGAGGATCAATCGGTGGAGACATCATCTTTCTTCAACACACTCACACACACAAGATATCCCTTCGGAATGAACTAAGTCAGATAAAGCTTTATCTTCCAACTCTCCAAGTTGTTGTTTAGCTTAACCAACTAGTTTCAGGGGTATCCAACACAGATTCTTGGAGAAGGGGTGGTTTATTGGGAAAACCAACTTGATCACGAACTCAACATAGCAGTCAGGGGACAACCTGGTGAAACTTCCGAGAAGATATTCGGAAAATCACAACCCACCGATATGTTATTAAGCTCGAGAACAATCTTGCTGTTCAGGGCAAGATGATATGATCAAAAGAGCGAGGATTGATACAATCCTAACTCATTGATCAAAAAGTGTACCAAGAAAAATGAACTAGGTAGCACGATCAATCTTAGAGTGATAATTCAATAACCAACACGCTAAGAATGAAATTATTGTCCATTAACTACCAAGCAATTGGGTTGCTAGGAGTATTGATTACACACATCACGGTTCACTTGTCGGCATTCCGGTTACAACCAACACGGAACCGAGGAATGAATAATGATGGCCATGAGTATCACTATATCAAGAGTTCATAGGAGGTGGTGCAATTCCCATGACATTCTTGACATGAATACGGTAATCTCTAGGGTAGAACAGAACAAAAGCTGGATTGGCATTCTTGATCTGCGGAGTACAACTGCTTTGACCCAATCCAAGAAATGGATGAGGTACTGGAGTTTGTTTCTCCTAGTCATTCTGAACTAGAATGGCTTGACGGACCACAAGAGTAATAGGCATCGTGAGTGCATGACATACTCTTGACTATCAATTGATAGACGAAGGTCGAAATACAGCTGAAGAGGGACAACTCAAAGAACATATGATTTTCTGAGTTGTGGATGCATGATTTAGCATGTTGAACAAGGCTCAACATATTTCTTCCGAATAACCCATGCAGAAGGAAAGGATTGGCAGATTTACAATATAGAATGGAGAACTCATCAAGATCACTCTTGTTATGATCTTTTGGTTCAAAAGAACTCCTGCCATACTGGTTCATGGTATTGGAAGAATGATATACCATGGACCTTGAGGACTAAGCAAGGTTACTAACCAACCTAAAGGAGCTACAATCTCTACCAACATGACATAAGTAGAGTGGATCTTGGGTTCGGGAACCCAGGACTAGAATACCTACTAGCTAAATAACATCACGAGATGCTTTAAAAAATGGTGGCCAGAATTATCACACTGGGATACAACACAAAGGCTGAACCTCTGGGTGGTTCTCTAAGATATCATGGTTTCCTATTAACTTTCGCATATATGTCGAGGTAACGGAGTACCTCAACACAATGATTAGTGTGGTTAATTAGTCTGGCCCCAAAACATCGGGAATGGGGAGAAAAGATTTGCAAATGCATCAGATTGTTTAGAAACCTGGGACAACTCGGACAGCATAATGACTGTACGGGCATGAAAACTGAGACAACCTATAAGACAACTGACAACATAACAACTGAATTATTATGGAAACACCGATCCAGGAAGACAACACCTTTCCTATAAGTCTCCAGCATAGTAACTCGTCATCCTGATAGATAGATGAGAAAGACTAGTTTCTTAACGCCGTAGAAAAGAGGAGGGTGACTTAGAATAGAATGACACGAGAAGAGAAGTAAAAAGAGCCTTACGTTCCCATCCACAATCAATTCCCCTATATAACTAAAGCATTTCTCGACACAACTTCGACCAGTTTGGCTTAGTAATCCTACAGGCAGTCAGGCTCTGATACCAAAGCTGTCGGGAGCCCGATCCTAAGTCACACCAATCTAGCATGTAACACATCATATCACTTTGCAGCCTCACGCACGGTAACCCACGGCTGCCACCTTTACCTTGGCCGGGACCGTTTGCGTCTTTTGGCTCACGTATATGATTATGTCACTAGCATCCATATGACAAAGAACCCGAGTCAACATAACTAGTCATAAACCAAGGTGGCACAAACTTACAGGGACAGACATGGTAACCCAGCAATGCACGTGTCGGTCATCAGCGTGTGTACTGGGCTGTAGCAAGCTATCAAGACTCCAGTAACACCGCGTGACATTTCTCCGTAGGGACAGACACATGAGCAAAGAAGGATACATGTCGGTCAATCCATGTGTTCCGGAGCTTGAAAGCACTAGGAGACATTTCCCCGTAAGGAAGGCTACCAAAGGCAAACAACTAGGTGTCGAATCCCACACATACCAATGCATTTCAAACATACACACAATATGCACGATATGTGTAGATACATCATGGCATCACAACATAAGTCTACGACTCAAAGTATTCATTTAAGAGGCTCTGAAGAGCCATACATAACATGATATTACAAACAGGGGTCACATGACCCAACATACAAAGTTATACAAGCAACGGAAGCATAAACCTGTCTGAGTACAGACAGTTGAAAAGAAAGAAGGCTAGAAAGCCTGTCTAGCTACAAGACCCTCTATAGGAGGCATACCTTTGTCTGGGATTCCCAAACTAATCGGTCAACGTCGAACTCATCGCAGAAAACACTAGCGAGACTGAAGTCTCCTCTGCAAAAACATAAATTAAGCAGCCGTGAGTACAAAGGTACTCAGCAAGACTTACATCAGAACTAACTACATATGCATCAGTATCAACAATGGGGTTGTGGAGTTTATTGCAGCAAGCCAGCTTTGACTCAGTGGCTAACCTGAACTACGACTACCAGTAACTTCTTTGGGGTGAGAGAGCGCACACGAGTCCACATAGTCACCACAACAATACACCACTATGGATCCTGTGGCACCCCGACTCAGAGTCACCGGAGCACCCCGTATTCCGCCCCAGAGATCAAGTCTTCTGGAATACGACACTGCTTGGCATAGAACAAATCAGCTATTTATTACAAATAGAAGGGTACAAGGGTTTGAGTTATTACAAAGGGTTGCCTCGGCAAAGCTACGCTTGCTACGACAATTCTATGCTAGCAGCAGCTCGAATCCTAGCAGCAGAATTACGGCGTCGAAATGGACTCCACTCCGCAGGGACTCTGGCTAGGGACACGTCCTAGCTCGCGATGCGAACACCTCCACTATGCAAACATGGCAGCACCTGCAAGCTGGCATGACATGCCGGGTGAGTACTTTGAATGTACTCGCAAGCTCACAACAATCAAAAGCATCAAGGGATAACAAGATCATAGCAATCATGCTTAAATCAGATTTAACGGCTACTAAAAGGGTGGAAGAAAATATTAACATGCTGTTGCTACATCTATCAATCTTATTATTACTATGGAACCACTTGCCTTAAGCCTCCTGATTAACCACTTACTCTTGTAACCAACTCATGGTCAGCTCAAGAGCTTCTACTAGTCATTCCCGAGAATCATCCTTAACCTTTACCAGCAATTCTCAACCAGCGGTCACATGACTATACGGAGACGAGTTCTTCCATCATTAACACGTCATTCCCTCATTGGTGTTGATCAAACAGTGTGACTTAGTACGAACTATGTCCAATACCGTGGACTCGGCTATTTGAATAGATTCTTACACTCTGCAGAGGTTGCGCACTTTACCCACACTATGAAGCTCCTGGTCCCGTACCTCGGTACACTTCCCTTCCGGGTGGACCGGTGCTGCTTCAACGAAACTTGCCTAACCCGTGACTCCTCTACCATACCACCGACAATCATCCTCCCCCGGAGTCCTGCCTTGGGTGGCCTCTGTGTCACCCCGTGACACCTGCCACCGTCGTGGCCAACAAACTGTCCCAAACAGGGACCTGAGCTCAATAACTAAACCAGGCTCATGAGGTTATCGTTGTCTACCTGATCAGGGTAGCACCCACGCATAACCTCCCCTCTTTGGTGGTACCGATAAAAGAGCACGCTGTTAGACCAAGCCAAGGCCGTCCCATTCCGGCAGGTGTGGCTGCACTGGAAAGTTCAGTTCAGTGGCACTTGATCAACGATGAAGGAATTTATCCCCGAGTAACCATAGTCATCACTGACACTCCAATATACAACTGATCCAAGTTACCACAATAACAAGCTAGAAACCCAAGGAGCATCATGATCAACTTCTACTATTAATCCCGTATATGCAGTACTGGCGAAATCACAAAGTAATCATAGACGGTAATCTCACAGTCTGACAGTATTATGATATAAATCTGAAAATCTCCTACTAATCCAAAATCTCATCATCATCATGGTAGTAACTTATCCAACATCTCCAAGGCATTACAAGAATTAATCCATTTGTAAATAATTCATATATAGCATTAAAACAATTATTTAAACTGCGATATTGTAATGCAATTATGCAAATGAGAGTTGTGGCTTGCCTTGCACCAACAGAGTGTGGGAGTACTCCTGGCCTTCACCAAGAACTCAAAACAATCTGAAAAGCATTTTTGAAAACATTTTCAAATACCATATAAAGCATTTTCTTTTGACCAGAAATTCTACACAGTAGAGAAAAATACCAAAATTTTCCAGCAACTAGAGGAGCTTATAAGAAAAATAATGCAAAAAGAATGAACTCATTTGGACTTATGGTTTAAACGTTATGGATGGTCAAAGTTCAGTCAAAATTCTGGAATTAACAGAAAAACAGAAAAACCCAGGGGAGGCCATGTCGAAAGCGTAAACTTGCTGGGCGCCTTCACTTACATCCGGTTCGGGCACGCTCGGAGTCGCCGACAGGTGGGGCCCCCTTGCCAGGTTTAAACAGAGAGAGAGAGGAATAGAAGAACGGCAGCTCACCGGCGACGGTTGCCGGCGATATCGACGACGGCGAGCTCCGGGGACGGCGGGGATGGATCGGGCAGACGACGACGAGCAGTCCCGTACTCGCAGCTTGTCGGGACATGGCCAGACAGCGTCGTCCCCTTCGTCTCAGGCGGCGGCGCTCTTCGGGGGTCGACGGATCCGGCGACTCCGGCGAGCTCTGGGGTGGAGGAAGCGCTGGGGTTGGTCAGTGGAGTGCCACGAGCACACTGGTGGTCTCGGATGAAGCTGGGGTGGGCAGAGGCAAACTGTCGAAGCTGGGGCAGAACGGCGGAGCTCTTCGCTGGAGTTGGGGAAGAAGAGCCTCTCGGCTTGCTCCGGAGCTACTGGGCGGCGATTGAGAGAGGGAGAGAGCGATGGGTGAGGAGGGGCGAGGCCGGGGGGGGGGGGCTATTTATAGGTGGGCAGAGGGTGGCCGAGCCGGATCCCGTCACGGGTGAGCTGGCGTGGAGAGGACGGTGAGCTGGCCGTCGTGGAGCGAGGGAGAGTGCTAGAGAGGTCAGGGGAGTTAAGGCGTCATGATGGCTCGACGGGAGGAAGAGGACAGCCAGCGCAGCCACAGTGCCAGTACTGTGCCGCGCGTGGCGGCGCTTGGCCATGTCCGGCGAGGACGCTGCCGGCGACGGGAGGCTTCCAAGCGAGCCAGGTGGACGGCGGAGAAGACGTCGGCACTAAGGGACACGGCGAGGTGGCATCTACGCGAAGAACCAGCGAGGGCCGAGAGGGTTCAGTGCGCAGAGCGTGAGTTCTGCCTGGCAGACACGTGGTCACCCCGTGCATGGACGCTTGCGGCGCTCTGACCCGAACGATCATGTCTACGCGGTAGTCCTCTCAACCTGAGTCCTCTATGTGCCTTTGGTTTGACAAGAGCTGGTCTGGCCAGCTAGATAGCTTCACTGGAAGTCTCTGGTCAGCAACTTGGGCAGAAGTTAGGGAGAAATGGCTAAGGTTTTGAGAGACAGAGTTTGCCATACTGAAATAAAGTAGGAAGGAGCACATGCTGGGAAAAATTCAGATCAAATGGACAAGTGTAGAGCATGGTTGCTTCACAACTGCCCCTTTGACCCAGAAATCTTGCAGAGGATGTTGAACTCACTTGGATGGGCTCCTAGATCTGAAACATATTATTTGTGGGTTATTTGAGGATGCCAACATGCCATAAAAATTTCAGTCCAATTGGGTTAGCGTACAGGGTACTTCCTTCACAACACTTCCCATTGGACAGAAACTTGGGAGAGTTTTATAGAAAAATTGACTGAATGAAATGGGCCCAAAATTTGTGGAGACTAATAATATGGGTAGGATAATGTCCTGGATTAATTTCAGAATTTTTGAAGCAATATAACATATAGTTGCCTCACAAACTGAAATTTTGACCAGAATCAAAGATTGGCTGCTGTGCTCACCATGGGAAGTAAATCTTGAATATTTTCACATATCCACGGTTCACATGGTGCAAAGGATTTATGAGAATTTTTGTGGGATTTTTGAGAGAGCAGAAATATGGGTTGCTTCACAACCTAGAGCTTAAAGGGCTATTCCTTTAATGGAAAAGGGAATATTAAATTGGGATAAAATTGAGATTGAGCAAGAGTGGGAGTGACATGACTTGAGAGAAGTTTTTTTTGAGAGCCTGAGTCACTTGGGAAAGAGAATCGAAAGGAATTCCCAAGGTTTTAAGTCCATAGAGCCATTCAGAAACCAAGCCAAATTCAAACAAAATATTCCAATGAAATTTGAGAAGAAAAAGCTGAGAAAAATCAGGGTGTCACAAACCTACCCCCCTTAAGATAAATCTCGTCCTCGAGATTTGGTTGCTTAAGAAAGGAGTATGAATATTCTGCCCTTAAGGAAAACTGGTTCCCGCTCAGGTATCCTTTTTCTTGGTATACTGCTTTCCCACGGATCTCATAGGACATGACTCCCTTACTCTGGGGTGGTTTGTTTTTCCGCACCCACATTCTGACAGGTCTTTCCTTACATATTCCACATTATGTTAACTTCACTGTTACCATGTCTGCGGGTTCATTTTCTTGACTGGAATAAGTCACCTTCTCATTGGTCCGAAAGCGATGTTTGATGAGCATGTCCTGCTCCCGTTTAATGCTAATAAGGATTATGAACAACTTTCCTTAGTGGACACAACCAAACTGGTTATTGTATCGAGTTACAATGCTGAGAATCACAATGTTTTTCCAAGTGGGGTCTGACTGCTTGCAAGGTGGCTGAGTCCTTTGAGCTGACGGTTTTGTCTCCATTATGTATTGACAATTTGGTTGCTATTCGTAATATCCAAAGGAATAATACCTTATAGCAATATCTTGACTGGCGATGGTCCGGGCAAAATAACCTTGCTCATGACCGGGGAGTGCAGGCATAGACATTTGATCCGAAGTTGTTATATAACATTGCAAGTGCCCATCCTGCATCTTCGGTCTTGCTCTTCCTTGTTGTTCTCTTTCCTGATTCTTTTGCCACAGTAATTTGGTCACATATCCTCAACTTTTCATATGATCAGGGGTGTTCGGGTGCAAAAATTCCGGCAAGCATGCCCTGTCCTTAACCTAGTACAGTCACACTTTATCTGGCAAGCTTTCATCCCACGAGCTGTAGTGGTAAGACATTGGTCCTCTGAACCCCTTACATAAAATCGGCAAATAACCCAGTGGCCGCCAGAACGGTCTTTACAACTCAGATCTGGGGCTTTTACTGGAGTAGTTCAATCATGGCTCAAAACGGCTGGAAAACAGCTCAGAGCATGACACCACGTTGATAAAAAGAATGTAGCGGCACCTAAGACGGCCAAAGAACACCTCAGAACATAGAGTCACCGCTACCGAAAGAAATTCAACAGCTGCCTGAGACGGCTGAGAAACAGCTCAGAACACAAGACAGTTGTTGAAAAGAGAAATAAAACACCGGCATCCGCCTCGGACGGCCGGAAACAGCTCAGAACACGAGCGTGGTGTCGTTTCCAAAGAAAAGCAGGCAAGGGTTCATTAAGACCATATACCAAATTCATAAGCGCCTTGGTATCTGATACGTCTCCAACATATCTATAATTTTTTATTGTTCCATGCTGTTATAATATCAATCTTGGATGTTTTTATAATCATTTACAGCAATTTTATACCATTTTTGGAGACTAACCTATTAACTTAGTGCCCAGTGCCAGTTGCTGTTTTCTGCCCTGTTTTAGTTTTACAGAAAATCAATACCAAACGAAGTCCAAATGCAACGAAACTTTTTGGAGATTTTTTATTGGACCAGAAGAACACTAGAAGCTTCGGGAGGAGGCCAGAAGACCCTGGTGGGGCCCACGAGCCACCAGGGCGCGCCTGGGGGGCCCACCAAGCTCCGTTTGACCTAATTCCAGCACTATAAATTCCAGAAAAATCAAAAACCCTCAAGGGAGTCCACGAAATACTTTTTACGCCACCGCAAGCTTCTGTTCCAGAGAGATCCCATCTGGGGTCCTTCTCCGGTGATCTGCCAGAGGGGGAATCGATCACGGAGGGGCTCTACATCAACCTTGCTGCGTCTCCGATGATGCGTGAGTAGTTTACCACAGACCTTCGGGTCCATAGTTAGTAGCTAGATGGCTTCTTCTCTCTTTTTGATCTTCAATACAATGTTCTCCTTGATGTTCTTGGAGATCTATCCGATGTAATCTCTTTTTGCGGTGTGTTTGTTGGGATCCGATGAATTGTGAGTTTATGATCAGATTATCCATGAAATTATTTGAGTCTTTGCTGCGCTCTTTTATGCATGATTATTATAGCCTCGTATTTCTTCTCCGATCTATTGATTTGGTTTGGCCAACTGAGTTGATTTATCTTGCCATGGGAAGAGGTGCTTTGTAGTGGGTTCGATCTTGCGGTGCTCAATCCCAGTGACAGAAAGGGACATGACACGTATGTATCGTTGCTACTAAGGATAACAAGATGGGATCTATTCATTAGGTTTGTTAATTCGTGAGTTTGTCTTGTCTACATCATGTCATCGTTCTTAAGGCATTACTCCGTTCTTTATCGAACTTAATACACTAGATGCATGCTAGATAGCGGTCGATGTGTGGAGTAATAGTAGTAGATGCAGGCCGGAGTCGGTCTACTAATCTTGGACGTGATGCCTATATACATGACCATTGCCTTGGATATCGTCATCATTATTTGCTTTTCTATCAATTGCCCAACAGTAATTTGTCTACCCACCGTATGCTATTTTCTCGAGAGAAGCCTCTAGTGAAATATATGGCCCCCGGGTCTATCAAAATCATATTACTAAAACCCTAAAAATATTGCTGCCATCTCTTTTTATTTATTTTATTTTGTATTTTTGTTTCAATCTATCAATCTATCACATACAATTTAATCTTGCAATTTACCCCCGAGAGATTGACAACCTCTTGTTTGCGTTGGGTGCAAGGGTTTGTTGTTTGTGTGCATGTACTGCTAACGAGGTGTTGTGTGATTCTCCTACTGGTTCGATAACCTTGGTTTCATAACTGAGGGAAATACTTATCTCTACTGTGCTGCATCGTCCCTTCCTCTTCGTGGAAATACCAACGCAAGCTACAAGTAGCAGGAAGAATTTCTGGCGCCGTTGCCGGGGAGACATCATCAACATCTATCAAGTACCTTTGCACAAACTCTCATCTCCTTGCATTTACTTTATTTGCCATTTTCCTCTCATTTTCATCTCCCCCACTTCTAAACTGTTTTTACAAAAATACAAAAATATTTTTTGTTTGCCTTTTTCTCGTTTGCTTGTTTGCTATCTTGTTTGCGTAGTCACGATGTCTCAAGAAAATACAAAATTGTGTGATTTTTCCAATACTAATAATAATGATTTTATTAGTACTCCGATTGCTCCTCCCGCCGCTAGTGTGGAGACTTGTGATATTAATGCCGCTTTGCTAAATCTTGTCATGAAATATCAATTTTCCGGTAGTCCTAATGAAGATGCCGCATCCCATCTTAACACTTTCATAGAATTGTGTGACATGCAAAAGAAAAAAGATGTGGATAATGATATTGTGAAATTAAAATTATTCCCGTTCTCATTGCGGGATTGTGCAAAAATTTGGTTTTCATTTTTACCACGAAATAGTATCGATTCTTGGGATAGGTGTAAAGAAGCTTTTGTTACGAAGTATTTTCCTCCCGCGAAAATTATTTCTCTAAGAAATCAAATTATGAATTTTAAGCAACTTGATCATGAACATGTTGCCCAATCTTGGGAGAGGATGAAATTAATGATAATAAATTGCCCTACTCATGGTTTAAATTTATGGATGATAATACAAAAAATTTATGCGGGATTGAATTTTGCCTCTAGAAATCTTTTAGATTCCGCCGCGGGTGGTACGTTTATGGAAATTACTTTGGGTGAAGCTACTAAATTGCTTGACAATATTATGGCAAATTATTCACAATGGCATACTGAAAGAACTCCTACTAGTAAAAAGGTGAATTCTATTGAAGAAATTAATACTTTGAGTGATAAAGTTGATGCGCTTATGAAATTGGTTGGTAGCAAAAATGCTCCTATTGATCATAATGATGTGCCCTTGTCCACTTTGATTGAGCAAAATAATGATCGCTTAGATGTGAATTTTGTCTCACGAAACAATTTTAATAGTAATGCTTATAGAGGTAATTTCAACACTAGACCGTTTCCTGGAAATTCCTCTAATAATTATGGCAATCCTGATGGTAATTCCTACAATAATAATAGGATACCTTCTGATCTTGAAAGTAATATTAAAGAATTTATTAATGCTCAAAAAGTTTTCAACACTACGATAGAAGAAAAATTGAGTAAACTTGATGATATGTCTAGGAGCATCGATAGAATTATTCATGATGTGGAAAATCTTAAGACTAAAATTTTGCCACCAAAAATTGATATTAGTGAATCAATCAAAGCTTTATATGTCTCCATGGATGAGAGTAAGAAAAGAACCGCCATGCTAAGAGCTAAACGAGAATTTTTAGAAAAAGTGATTCCTCCTGATTTTTATCGTAGTAATGATGAGGATGTTAAAATGATTGGTGTTTCATCTATTGATTCTTTGTTTAGAAAAAATAAACTTAATGAAAAGGGGACTGAAGAAGAGTCAACTTTAGCTAAAGAGCGTCCCCATAATTCGGAGGGTGAAAATCTTGATAAGAAAATTGCTTAAAGTGGGTTTGGAGAGGTAAAAACTTAAAATAGCGATGTGCCCACTCTCTTGGATTACAAAGATTTTAGTTATGATAATTGGTCTTTGATTGAGTGCATTTCTTTGTTACAATCCATGTTAAATTCACCCAACGCTTATGAGCAAAACAAAGCTTTTACTAAACATATAGTAGAAGCAATGATGAAAGCGTTAGAAGAAAAGCTTGAACTAGAAATTTCAATTCCTAGAAAATTATATGATGAATGGGAACCTACCATCAAAGTTAAAATTAAAAATTATGAGTACAATGCTTTATGTGATTTGGGTGCTAGCGTTTCCACAATTCCAAAATCTCTATGTGATGTGCTAGGTTTTACCAATATAGATGAATGCTCCCTTAATTTGCATCTTGCGGATTCTACTATTAAAAAGCCTTTGGGAAGAATTAATGATGTGCTTATTATTGCAAATAGAAATTATGTGCCCGTTGATTTTATTGTTCTTGATATTGAATGCAATTCTTCTTGCCCCATAATACTTGGTAGACCGTTCTTATGAACTATAGGTGTCGTTATTGATATGAAAGAAGGGAATATAAAATTTCAGTTTCCATTAAAGAAGGGTATGGAGCATTTCCCTAGGAAAAGAATTAAAGCACCATATGAATCAATCATGAGGGCCACTTTTGGAATCAACTTGAAAGATGACAATACTTGAAATTATGCATTATGCCTAGCTAGGGGCATAAAACAATAGCGCTTGTTGGGAGGCAACCCAATGAATAAAATAAATTTTTGTTATAAGTTTCTGTTATGGTGTGTTTTTACTGTCATTATACTGGTATGATGGTGTTTTTGTGTTTTTAATTAGTGTTTGTGCCAAGTAAAGCCTTTAGGATGATTTGGAAGATAGTATAATTGATATTGTTTGAAAACAGAAAGTTTTGCGTCCAGTGCTGGAATTTTGATTTTTCTCTGGAACGTCGAAACCTTCTGAATTTTTTACACAGTATTAGTATATGAATTGTCCACGTTGCCCTAATTTTTCAGAATTTTTGGAGTTAAATAAGTATGACCATAATTCAGATCTCTACAGACTGTTCTGTTTTTGACAGATTCTGTTTTTGTTGCACTACTTGCTTGTTTTGATGAATCTATGGATTGTATCGGGGGGTATAAGCCATGGTGAAGTTAGAGTACAGTAGGTATAATGCAAAAATAAAATATGAATGGGTTTGCAACAATACTTATAGTAGTGATTTGTTTTGTTATACTAACGGATCTCCCGAAGGTTTTGTTAAGTTTTGTGTGATTGAAGTGTTCAAGTTTTGGGTGAGATCACAATGGATGAAGGAATAAGGAGTAGCAAAAGCCTAAGCTTGGGGATGCCCGAGGCACCCCAAGGTAATATTCTAGGAAGACTCAAGCGTCTAAGCTTGGAGATGGCCCGGAAGGCATCCCCTCTTTCTTCTACCAACCATCGGTAATTTTACTTGGAGCTATATTTTTATTCGTCACATGATATGTGTTTTGCTTGGAGCATATTGTATTATATGAGTCTTTGCTTTGTTTACTTTTTAGTTTGTCACAATCATCTTTGCTGAACACACCTATCTTGAGAGAGCCACACGTTTATCATCATGATTTGTTAGAATACTCCATGTGCTTCACTTAATTTTTTTGAGCTAGGCAGTTGCTCTAGTGCTTCACTTAAATCTTTTTGAGCACGGTGGTGGCTATATTTTGAAGAAACAAACTCTCATGCTTCACTTAAATCTTTTTGAGAGTTGATCCTTAGTAACGGTAATTTGCACAAGATATGAATTTGGTCCCAAAGTGATGAATATTCAAGAGGGATATAGATAAAAAAATCATATAGATCATTGGATATGATAAGTGTGATTCCTTGCAATAGTTTTGCGATATGGAAATGATGATATGTGAGTCATGTTAGTGAGTAATTGTGCTTTAGTAAAAATATTGGTGTTAAGGTTTGTGATTCCCTATGCAAGCACGTTAAGTCAATAGTTATGCAATGAAATTATATCCTACTTATGGTGCATTATTCGGTGTTAGTTACGTTCAATGCATGTTTATGACCATTTTTGTTTTTTGGTTGGTTGCTTCTCAATCTTTTGCTAGCCTTCATTTGTACTAAGCGGAAATACTGCTTGTGCATCCAAAATCCTTAAACCCAGTTTTGCCATATGAGTCCACTATATCTACCTATATGCGGTATTTCAATGCTGTTCCAAGTAAATTTGCGTGTGCCAACTCTAATTTTCAAAATAATTTTTCTGTTTTGTGTGCCCGTACCGCTAATGAAGCGGCAGGGGGTGGCCAATATTTTCCATGTTAGGTGTGTTATTCTCACGATGAGTGTTTATTCACTTGTCATTGCACGAGAGTATGGTTGGTAATAGGGATGCCCAGTCCCGCATGAAATGAAATTAATAACAACAAAATTCCTTGGAAAGTGATGGTATGGAGGGCACCCGTGGATACGGCTAGCCATGGAATGTGAAAGAAATGGTGGAAAGGAAATGAACTTTACTTTCTGTTTGGGAACCACCTATGATGTGTCTAGCATGGAAAATATTGGGAATTCTCGGTCGTTTTCGTTGACAGGAAAAGCATGCCTCTCAAAATATTTTTATCTCTTTAATTTCAGCTTTGAGCTCTGGCACATTTGACAAATCTCTGCTTCCCTCTGCGAAGGGCCTATCTATTTACTTTTATGCAATTTTTATTTTACTTGAGTCTCCATCTTCTGTTACAAAAGCACCAACTAGGGAGCACTATTGTCATACTTGTGCATTGGATGTAGTTAATATTCGAGTGTGTTTCATGAATGGATCAATGATTGAGCATAATGGGCTAGGGATAACTTTCTTTAGCGTTGATATTTTGAAAGACATGGTTGCCTGTTAGTATGCTTGAGTATCTATGTTTTCATGTCAAATTATAGACTATTGCTTTGAATCATATAAGTCCAATGTCCATGCTACAAAAGAAAAGAATATGTGATGAATATGTTAGGCAGCATTCCACATCAAAAATTCTGTTTTTATCATTTACCTACTCGAGGACGAGCAGGAATTAAGCTTGGGGATGCTGATACGTCTCCAACGTATCAATAATTTTTGATTGTTCCATGCTATTATAATATTAATCTTGGATGTTTTTATAATCATTTACAGAAAATTTATATCATTTTTGGAGACTAACCTATTAACTTAGTGCCTAGTGCCAGTTGCTGTTTTCTGCCCTGTTTTTGTTTTACAGAAAATCAATACCAAACGAAGTCCAAATGCAACGAAACTTTTTGGAGATTTTTTATTGGACCAGAAGAACACTAGAAGCTTCGGGAGGAGGCCAAAAGACCCTGGTGGGGCCCACGAGCCACCAGGGCGCGCCTGGGAGGGGGGGGGGGGCAGGCGCGCCCTGCTGCTTCGTGGGGCCCACCAAGCTCCGTTTGACCTAATTCCAGCACTATAAATTCCAGAAAAATCAGAAACCCTCAGGGGAGTCCACGAAATACTTTTTACGCGCCGCAAGCTTCTGTTCCAGAGAGATCCCATCTGGGGTCCTTCTCCGGTGATCTGTCGGAGGGTGAATCGATCACGGAGGGGCTCTACATCAACCTTGATGCGTCTCCGATGATGCGTGAGTAGTTTACCACAGACCTTCGGGTCCATAGTTAGTAGCTAGATGGCTTCTTCTCTCTTTTTGATCTTCAATACAATGTTCTCCTTGATGTTCTTGGAGATCTATCCGATGTAATCTCTTTTTGCGGTGTGTTTGTTGGGATCCGATGAATTGTGAGTTTATGATCAGATTATCCATGAAATTATTTGAGTCTTTGCTGCGCTCTTTTATGCATGATTATTATAGCCTCGTATTTCTTCTCCGATCTATTGATTTGGTTTGGCCAACTGAGTTGATTTATCTTGCCATGGGAAGAGGTGCTTTGTAGTGGGTTCGATCTTGCGGTGCTCAATCCCAGTGACAGAAAGGGACATGACACGTATGTATCGTTGCTACTAAGGATAACAAGATGGGATCTATTCATTGGGTTTATTAATTCGTGAGTTTGTCTTGTCTACATCACGTCATCGTTCTTAAGGCATTACTCCGTTCTTTATCGAACTTAATACACTAGATGCATGCTGGCTAGCGGTCGATGTGTGGAGTAATAGTAGTAGATGCAGGCAGGAGTCGGTCTACTAATCTTGGACGTGATGCCTATATACATGATCATTGCCTTGGATATCATCATGATTATTTGCTTTTCTATCAATTGCCCAACAGTAATTTGTCTACCCACCGTATGCTATTTTCTCAAGAGAAGTCTCTAGTGAAATCTATGGCCCCCGGGTCTATCAAAATCATATTACTAAAACCCTAAAAATATTGCTGCCATCTCTTTTTATTTATTTTATTTTGTATTTTTGTTTCAATCTATCAATCTATCACATACAATTTAATCTTGCAATTTACCGCCGAGAGATTGACAACCTCTCGTTTGTGTTGGGTGCAAGGGTTTGTTGTTTGTGTGCAGGTACTGCTAATGAGGTGTTGTGTGATTCTCCTACTGGTTTGATAACCTTGGTTTCATAACTGAGGGAAATACTTATCTCTACTGTGCTGCATCATCCCTTCCTCTTCGGGGAAATACCAACGCAAGCTACAAGTGGCAGTATCTACTGCCCAATTTAGGGTTCCAAGCTTGTGAGTCTTCTCTAATATGCTAATGGGTGTACCGGTATTCGGTCACTTCACAACTTATGCAAATGTCGGATTCTTACCTTCCTTTAGTAGTCCAGCTTGAACATAGTTGCTTCCGTACGAGTGACTGTCATGACTCGAGCAATACTCCACAATGTATCTAGAAGCATGGGTAGCTGATCATCTGATTTCCAAGGCCGATTTTTGTGTCTTGACTAGCCCATATTTCTGACCGAGCTATTTATAACTTAACCTCTCAATATGCACTACCCATATGCCGTGTACTAACTTAACTTCTCAATATACTTGGGGTGGTACCGTGCTGAAGAAGAATGGATAGCTTGGGTTGGAAGCCATCGGGTAGCGTGTTGAGGAAAACTGGATGGCTTGTGCTTGAAGCTTCTGCCGGAATAGCGTGGCGAAGAAGGCGTGGTAGCATCCTCTGGAAGCTTTCCCTTCTGGTTACTTATCGAGGAAGATTCGATACCTTATGCTGGAAGCTTTCCCACGGTAGCTTACTGAGGAAGACAGGGTATCTTGTGCTGGAAGTTATCCACATATCGTACTGAGGAAGACTCGAAGTGCCTTGCTCCATAAGTTTCTCCGGTGGCGTGCAGAGAACGACTGGATTGCTTACACCCGAAGTTTCTTGCTGTACCATGTATATATATACATCCTCACAACTCCGCTTGTTGGTTTCCTGCGAAAGAGTTGGCCGACTATCCTTCTTGAATCCCAACTTGTACTGTAGCCATATCACTGATTTTGCGCACACTGGCCTTCCTTCTGGTTTAACCCTTACTGCTATTTGTATTGAGGATGTAAGCTCGACACTGATAGTCAATTCAGAGTACTGTTTACTCTCAACCCAATGCTCCTTCGAACAATGCGATCCTGAGAATTTCATACTGCTCAACTTAACCTTCAAGGACTTGCAATCCTTATCTCTTCAGGTCCAGCAATTAATGAGCAACTTCCATAGGGAAGGTAGTATGACACCGAGGAACCAAAGAAAAGCAAACAAAGACTATTCAAGGAAAAGCACCAAACTTGCAAAACCCACACTTTATTGCTACTCAGGGTAATTTATAGTACTTGGCACTACCACAACTCATGCAACATGATCCTCGCGAGTACTTAGACACTAGGGTTGGACGGCAGGTTGCTAGAGAGCAAAGGAGCTGGCGGAGAGGTTGGCGAAGCTAAAGCCATACCGAGGGCTCTCCGGGCACGGGTTGCATCTCGGACTAGCTCAGCGATAAGGACGTATTCTGCGACCATGTAACAAGACATGTATGCCACAGCGACATCGTCATCTGAGCGGACAGGAGGAAACCTAATCCGTGTGGGAGTGGTGGACATAGTGGGATAGTACTGGAAGGCACGATTCTCCTGCATCGCGCTTTCCTGATGGCGAATAATAGTGAGGCCTGCCAGAGCGGCAAGCTGGACAGCGCGGTCCGGAGTAGAGGCATATACACCATGGAGACTGTAGGTGCGCTTCCCCAAAGGTAGGTCGGCTGACATGATAACATTGGCATGATACTCATGCACCATTCCCGCAAGCGAGGTCTGGAACACCTGGTACCTTGGCATCTCTCCATTAGGATAGAGAAGACGCCAGACATCCCAAAGCAGGGACACGAAACTGAGTGGTGCAGGGGCCGAGTTGTAGTCAATTGGAACGGATGCCATCTACAAAATCAACTGATTAGCGAGCCAAATCTATATGCATGCCATGCAACAAGCAAATGCATCAACCAAGTGCAGCACTTAAATGCAACACACAAACAAGCTGGGCTCTAAACTATGGTTTCTAGCGTCCGGGTTAGCTAGAATGTCCTATAGCCAAACCTGGCTCTGATACCAAACCTTGTGGCACCCCGGCTCAGAGTCACCGGAGCACCCCGTATTCCAGCCCAGAGATCAAGTCTTCTGGAATACGGCACTGCTTGGCATAGAACAAATCAGCACTTTATTACAAATAGAAGGGTACAAGGGTTTGAGTTATTACAAAGGGTTGCCTCGGCAAAGCTACGCTAGCTACGACAATTCTATGCTAGCAGCAGCTCGAATCCTAGCAGCAGAATTATGGCGTCGAAATGGACTCCAATCCGCAGGGACTCTGGCTAGGGACATGTCCTAGCTCGCGATGCGAACACCTCCACTATGCAAACATGGCAGCACCTGCAAGCTGGCATGACATGCCAGGTGAGTACATTGAATGTACTCGCATGCTCACAACAATCAAAAGCATCAAGGCATAACAAGATCATAGCAATCATGCTTAAATCAGATTTAACGGCTACTAAAAGGGTGGAAGAAAATATTAACATGTTGTTGGTACATCTATCAATCTTATTATTACTATGGAACCACTTGCCTTAAGCCTCCTGATTAACCACTTACTCTCATAACCAACTCATGGTCACCTCAAGAGCTTCTCCTAGTCATTCCCGAGAATCATCCTTAACCTTTACCAGCAATTCTCAACCAGCGGTCACATAACTATACTGAGACGAGTTCTTCCATCATTAACACGCCATTCCCTCATTGGTGTTGATCAAATAGTGTGACTTAGTATGAACTGTGTCCAATATCGTGGACTCGGCTATTCGAATAGATTCTTACACTCTGCAGAGGTTGCGCACTTTACCCATACTATGAAGCTCCTGCTCCCGTACCTCGGTACACTTCCCTTCCGGGTGGACTGATGCTGCTTCAACGAAACTTGCCTAACCCGTGACTCCTCTACCGTACCACCGACAATCATCCTTCCCCGGAGTCCTGCCCTGGGTGGCCTCTGTGTCACCCCGTGACACCTGCCACCGTCGTGGCCAACAAACTGTCCCAAACGGGGACCTGAGCTCAATAACTAAACCAGGCTCACGAGGATATCATTGTCTACCTGATCAGGGCAGCACCCACGCATAACCTCCCCTCTTTGGTGGTACCGATAAAAGAGCACGCTATTAGACCAAGCCAAGGCCGTCCCATTCCGGCAGGTGTGGCTGCACTGGAAAGTTCGGTTCAGTGGCACTTGATAAACGATGAAGGAATTTATCCTCGAGTAACCATAGTCATCACTGACACTCCAATATACAACTGATCCAAGTTACCACAATAACAAGCTAGAAACCCAAGGAGCATCATGATCAACTTCTACTATTAATCCCGTATATGCAGTACGGGCGAAATCACAAAGTAATCATCGACGGTAATCTCACAGTCTGACAGTATTATGATATAAATCTAAAAATCTCCTACTAATCCAAAATCTCATCATCATCATGGCAGTAACTTATCCAACATCTCCAAGGCATTACAAGAATTAATCCATTTATAAATAATTCATATATGGCATTAAAACAATTATTTAAACTATGATATTGTAATGCAATTATGCAAATGAGAGTTGTGGCTTGCCTTGCACCAACAGAGTGTGGGAGTACTCCTGGCCTTCACCAAGAACTCAAAACAATCTGAAAAGCATTTTTGAAAACATTTTCAAATACCATATAAAGCATTTTCTTTTGACCAGAAATTCTACACACCAGAGAAAAATACTATAATTTTCCAGCAACTAGAGGAGCTTATAAGAAAAATAATGCAAAAAGAATGAACTCATTTGGACTTATGGTTTAAAAGTTGTGGATGGTCAAAGTTCAGTCAAAATTCTGGAATTAACAAAAAATAGAAAAACCCAGGGGAGGACACGTCGAAAGCGTAAACCGGCCGGGCACCTTCACTTACATACCGGTTCGAGCGTGCATGGAGTCGCCGATAGGTGGGGCCCCCTTGCCAGGTTTAAACAAAGAGAGGAACAGAAGAACGGCGGCTCACCGGCGACGGTTGCCGGCGATATCGATGACGGCGAGCTCCGGGGACGGCGGGGATGGATCGAGTAGACGACGGCGAGCACTCCCGTACCCGCATCTTGTCGGGAGATGGCCGGACGGCGTCGTCCCCTTTGTCTCAGGCGGCGGCGCTCTTCGGAGGTCGACGGATCCGGCGACTCCGGCGAGCTCTGGGGCGGAGGAAGGGCTGGGGTTGGTCAGTGGAGTGCCACGAGCACACTGGTGATCTCGGATGAAGCTGGGGTGGGCGGAGGCAAGCTGGAGAAGCTGGGGCAGAACGGCGGAGCTCTTCGCCGGAGTTGGGGAAGAAGAGCCTCTCGGCTTGCTCCGGAGCTACTGGGCGGCGATTGAGAGAGGGAGAGAGCGATGGGTGAGGAGGGGCGAGGCCGGGGGGGCTATTTATAGGTGGGTGGAGGGTGGCCAAGCCGAATCCCACCACGGGTGAGCTGGCGCGGCGAGGACGGCGAGCTGGCCGTCGTGGAGTGAGGGAGAGTGCTAGAGAGGTCAGGGGAGTTAAGGCGACGCAATGGCTCGACGGGAGGAAGAGGACAGCCAGCGCGGCCACAGTGCCTGTATTGTGCCGCGCGTGGCAGCGCGGCGAGGACGCTGCCGGCGACGGGAGGCTTCCAGGCGAGCCAGGTGGACGGCGGAGAAGACGTCGGCACTAAGGGACACGGCGAGGTGGCATCTACGCGAAGAACCGGCGAGGCCCGAGAGGGTTCAGTGCGCAGAGCGCGAGTTCTGCCTGGCAGACGCGTGGTCACCGTGTGCATGGACGCTTGCGGCGCGCTCTGACCCGAACGAGCATGTCTACGCGGTAGTCCTCTCAACCTGAGTCCTCTTTGTGCCTTTGGTTTGACAAGAGCTTGTCTGGCCAGCTGGATAGCTTCACTTGAAGTCTCTGGTCAGCAACTTGGGCAGCAAGTTAGAGAGAAATGGCTAAGGTTTTGAGAGAGAGAGTTTGCCATACTGAAATGAAGTAGGAAGGAGCACATGCTGGGAAAAATTCAGATCAAATGGACAAGTGTAGAGCATGGTCGCTTCACAACTGCCCCTTTGACCCAGAAATCTTGCAGAGGATGTTGCACTCACTTGGATTGGCTCCTGGATCTAAAACTTGGTATTTGTGGGTTATTTGAGGATGCCAACATGCCATAAAAAATTCAGTCCAATTGGGTTAGCGTACAGGGTACTTCCTTCACAACACTTCCCATTGGACAGAAACTTGGGAGAGTTTTATAGAAAAATTGACTTAATGAAATGGGCCCAAAATTTGTGGAGACTAATAATATGGGTAGGAGAATGTCCTGGATTAATTTCAGAATTTTTGAAGCAATATAACATATAGTTGCCTCACAAACTGAAATTTTGACCAGAATCAAAGATTGGCTGCTGTACTAACCATGGGATGTAAATCTTGAATATTTTCACATATCCAAGGTTCACATGGTGCAAAGGATTTATGAGAATTTTTGTGGGATTTTTGAGAGAGCAGAAATATGGGTTGCTTCACAACCTAGAGCTTAAAGGGCTATTCCTTTAATGGAAAAAAGGAATATTAAATTGGGATAAAATTGAGATTGAGCAAGAGTGGGAGTGACATGACTTGAGAGAAGTTTTTTTTTGAGAGCCTGAGTCACTTGGGAAAGAGAATCGAAAGGAATTCCCAAGGTTTTAAGTCCATAGAGCCATTCAGAAACCAAGCCAAATTCAAACAAAATATTCCAATGAAATTTGAGAAGAAAAAGCTGAGAAAAACCAGGGTGTCACAGATCCGCTCCCGTCTCCCTACGGAAAGGCCATCCATAGCACTCACACTTATCTTGCGCATTTTAGTGTATCCATTTCAACTTGTCTATGAACAATGTAATCTTCCAAGTAGTTATTGTCTACTACACAACTTATTCATGTAGACTCGTGTTGGGCCTCCAAGCATAGAGTTTTGTAGGACAGTAGCAATTTTCCCTCAAGTGGATGACCTAAGGTTTATCAATCCGTGGGAGGCATAGGTTGAAGATGGTATCTCTCAAACAACCCTGCAACCAAATACAAGAAATCTCTTGTGTCCCCAACACACCCAATACAATGGTAAATTGTATAGGTGCACTAGTTCGGCGAAGAGATGGTGATAAAAGTGTAGTATGGATAGTAGATATAGGTTTTTGTAATCTAAAAATATAAAAACAGCAAGGTAGCAAGTAACAAAAGTGAGCACAAATGGTATTGCAATGCTTAAAAACAAGGCCTAGGGTTCATACTTTCACTAGTGCAATCTCTCAACAATGCTAACATAATTGGATCATATAACCATCCCTCAACGTGCGATAAAGAATCACTCCCAAGTTCCTATTAGCGGAGAACATAAGATAGAAATTGTTTGTAGGGTACGAAACCACCTCAAAGTTATCCTTTCCGATCGATCTATTGAGCTATTCCTATAAGTGTCACAAACAGCCCTAGAGTTTGTACTAAAATAACACCATATGATACACAATCAACCAACTCTAATGTCACCTAGATACTCCAATGTCACCACAAGTATCCGTGAGTTGATTATACGATATGCATCAAACAACTTCATAATCATAATATTCAATCCACACAAAGAACTCCAAGGAGGACCCCAAAGTTTCTATCGGAGAAAAGATAATGAAAACGTGCATCAACCCCTATGCATAGATTACCACAATGTCACCGCGGGAATCCGCGAGTTGAATGCCAAAACATATATCAAGTGAATCAATATAATACCCCATTGTCACCACGGGTATTCATATGAAAGACATACATCAAGTGTTCTCAAATCTGAAATATTCAATCCGACAATAACGAAACCTCAAAGGGAAAAGATTCGATTCATCACAACAAAGATAGAGAGGGGAAAAACACCATATGATCCAACTATATTAACAAAGCTCGCGGTACATCAAGATCATGCCAAATCAAGAACGCGAGAGAGAGCGATAAAACACATAGCTACTGGTACAAACCCTCAGCCCCGAGGGTGAACTACTCCCTCCTCGTCATGGAGACCGCCGGGATGATGAAGATGGCCTCCAGTGATGATTCCCCCCTCCGGCAGGGTGCCGGAAAAGGGCTGTAGATTATATCATTGAGGTACAGAGGCTTGCGGCGGCGTCAAAACTCATCTAGGTTAACTTTCGGGGGTTTCTGAATATATATGATTTTTTGGCATTGGAATCACGCGAAGAAGGGCCACAGGGGGCCCACGAGGCACCAGGGCACGCCTGGGGGGGGGGGGGTGGCGCGCCCTGGTGGCTCGTGGGGCCCCTGTGGGTCTTCTGGCCACCTCCCGAAGCTTCTAGTGTCTCTTATGTTCCAGAAAAAATCGTCAAAAAGTTTCGGTGCATTTGGACTTCATTTGATATAGATTTTCTGGAAAACCAAAAACAAGCAGAAAACAGCAACTGGCACTGGGCACTAGGTCAATATGTTAGTCCATGAAAATCATATAAAAGCCATATAAAAGTGCACCAAAATCATACAAAACTATAATAAACATGGCATGAATACTTCATAAATTAAAGATACGTTGGAGACGTATCAGTAGTCCATATCCGCGGACGCGGCTATTCGAATAGATCATTAACCCTGCAGGGGTGTACTTCTTCACACATGTTTCCACTACTTAGCGCCTGTACGCGAAATGTACTCGGCAGACTTCAAGCGAAAGCCGGCGTGGGTGTAGACCACGACCTGACTAACCACACAAGACTCTAGTCTAGGTTTATCGCCTATTTGAGGTTGTATCCGCAAAGGAAGTCTGGCCGAAGTTTCTATCACTGCCCCAAACGATGAGTGTAGGGTTCCCAAGAGCACCATTTGGGTGTCACTTGGTACACCGTGCCTCGGTGTCTCTACCGCATCATAGCCCAACCCTAAGGTCAGCGCTATGCACGGCCGCCAACACATATCCTACAAACACCAGAAACTAGTTGCGACTCCTGGACAGAGATCAAGGCGATTAATAAGTCGAGCGGGGTCATATTTCATGGCCCAATGTGTGGTAGTAACTGTCTTGGATCACAAACACAGAACTCAATTTCTGAGGACGGTCCCAATGAGACAACCCACCATGTACTCCTACATGGCCTCTCATCGCTACCTTTACCAAATCAGATTCACACACTTAGCTCTCACATGGTAGGACATGTTCACAACCATTCCAATTCATCGCCCAGATGGATTAGACCTGACACTACTCTAAGCAATAGCAAGCATAACAAGCAAGCATGGATGAGTGGGCACAACATGGCTCAAGCAATTCCTACTCATGCTAGTGGGTTTTACTATTTACTGGGGCAAAGACAGGTCATGCAGAGGAATGGGTTCAACTACCGCAACGAGTAACAGTTGAATCGTTGTTATCCTAATGCAATAAAAGAGAGCAGTTGCGAGAGAATGGGATTGTATCGGAATGCTCAAGGGGGGTTTACTTGCCTGGCACTTCCGAAGATGATACTGCACTTCATCAGTGTCAACGGTCACTACGTCGGAAACGTCGGCTACCGAGAAGGAACAAACACCGACAAACAAAGAAGGAACACAATCAATGCAATGCAACAATATGATGCATGATCATGACATGGCAATATGCTGTGATTTGGGCTAATGCAACTAGCAACAATTTAAATGAAGTTGGTTTGAACCCAAGGTTCAAATTCAAACTCCATATAAGACATTTCAAATGCCATTTATTCAAATTGTCATATACAGCAGCTTTAAGTTGTTCAAACATGCATGAAAATGCCATAAACAGATTCTTCATATTTTTCTGATAATTTTTCATATATAAATTATTTTCATCTGAGCTACGGTTGATTTACTATGAATGTTTGAAGTTTATATCATTTCCTGGAATTTCTTGGTTGTTTTAAATTAATCTAAATCTAGAAAATGATTTATTGCGTCAGCATTATGCCACTGTGATGTCAGCAGGTCAACAGAGGAGGTCCAGGTCAAACTGACCAGTGGGACCTGCATGTCAGTGGCTGATACGTCTCCAACGTATCTATAATTTATGAAGTATTCATGCCATGTTTATTATAGTTTTGTATGATTTTGGTGCACTTTTATATGGATTTTATATGATTTTCATGGACTAACATATTGACCTAGTGCCCAGTGCCAGTTGCTGTTTTCTGCTTGTTTTTGGTTTTCCAGAAAATCCATATCAAACGAAGTCCAAATGCAGCGAAACTTTTTGACGATTTTTTCTGGAAGAAAACAGACCCAGGAAGCTTTGGGGGAGCAGCAGAAGACCCACAGGGGGCCCACAAGCCACCTGGGTGCGCCACCCCCCTGGGCATGCCCTGGTGCCTCGTGGGCCCCCAGTGGCCCCTCTTCGCGTGATTCCAACGCCAAAAATTCTTATAAATACCAAAACCCCCAGAAATAACCCTAGAACTTCGACTCCACCGCTGCAAGCCTCTGTACCTCCACGATCTCATCTAAATCCCTTTTCCGGCACCCTACCGTAGGGGGAAATCATTACCGGAGGCAATCTTCATCATCCCGGCGGTCTCCATGACGAGGAGGGAGTAGTTCACCCTCGAGGCTAGGGGTATGTACTAGTAGCTATGTGTTTGATCTCTCTCTCTCGTGTTCTTGATTTGGCACGATCTTGATGTATCGCAAGCTTTGTTAATATAGTTGGATCATATGGTGTTTTTCCCCTCTCTATCTTGTTGTGATGAATTGAGTTTTTACCTTTGAGGTTTCACTATTATCGGATTGAATACTTTTATGGATTTGAGAACACTTGATGTATGTATTGCATATGAATACCCGTGGTGACAATGGGGTATTATATTGATTCACTTGATGTATGTTTTGGCACTCAACTCACGGATTCCCGAGGTGACATTAGGGTAATCTATGCATAGGGGTTGATGCACGTTTTCGTCCTACTTTCTCCGGTAGAAATCTTGGGGCACTCTTTGATGTTCTTTGTGTGGATTGAATATTCTGAATCTGAAGTTGTTTGATGCATATCGAATAATCAACTCACGGATACTTGTGGTGACATTGGAGTATCTAGGTGACATTAGAGTTGGTTGATGCGTGTCATATGGTGTTATTTTAGTACGAACTCTAGGGCTGTTTGTGACACTTATAGGAATAGCTCAATAGATTGATCGGAAAGAATAACTGTGAGGTGGTTTTGTACCCTACAACAATTTCTATCTTATGTTCTCCGCTAATAGGAACTTTGGAGTGATTCTTTATCGCACGTTGAGGGATTGTCATATGATCCAATTATGTTAGCACTGTTGAGAGATTGCACTAGTGAAAGTATGAACCCTAGGCCTTGTTTTCAAGCATTGCAATACCGTTTGTGCTCTGTTTTATCACTTGCTACCTTGCTGTTTTTTTATTTTCAGATTACAAAAACCTATTTCTACTATCCATACTACACTTGTATCACCATTTCTTCGCCAAACTAGTGCACCTATACAATTTGCCATTGTATTGGGTGTGTTGGGGACACAAGAGATTTCTTGTATTTGATTGCAGGGTTGTTTGAGAGAGACCATATTCATCCTACACCTCCCACGGATTGATAAACCTTAGGTCATCCACTTGAGGGAAATTTGCTAATGTCCTACAAAACTCTGCGCTTGGAGGCCCAACACGAGTCTACAAGAGTAAAGTTGCGTAGTAGACATCAAGTTCATTTCTGGCGCCGTTGGCGGGGAGGTGAGTGCTTGAAGGTATATCTTTAGATGTTGCAATTGAATCTTTTAGTTTCTAGTTTTATCACTAGTTTGGTTTATAAAAGAAAACTACAAAAAAATGGAATTGAGGTTGCCTCAAATGCTTCATCTTTATAATGTCTTTCTTGAAAATAAGGATTCCGATAATTGTGCTCAATTGTTAGAGGAAGAATTTAATAAAATGTTTAATGTGAGTTCCTTGAATGATGAGCATGATTGCAATGTTGTTAGTATGAATTCTATGAATATCCATGATGCTAATGATATGCAAAGCCACAAGCTTGGGGATGCTATGTTTGATGAAGATGATATTTTTAGCCCCCCAAGTTTTGATGAGAAAATTTATTATGATGATAGCATGCCCCCTATTTATGATGATTATATTGATGAAAGTGGGTTTGGAAGAGTGTCAACGCTAGGTACTAAAGATCCCACAATTTTGGAGGGTGTTGAATCTTATTGCAATATTGATAAAAGTGGATTTGGAGAGGTCACAACTTTATTTAATGATGATTCCACTATTTTGGAAGATGTTTCAATTGATTATGACAACAAAGTTGCTATATATGATGATTATTGTGATGACATGTATACTATAAAGAATAGTGATAACTATGAAACTTGTCATCATGATTTTAATTTTCAATTGGGTTATGCCAATCAAGTATCACATGATAGTTATTTCATTGAATTTGCTCCCACTATTATGAATGAGAATAAATTTGCTTATGTGGAGAGTAATAAAAATCCTATGCTTGTAGGTCATGAAAAGAATGCTTTATGTGATAACTATATTGTTGAATTCATTCATGATGCTAATGAAAATTATTATATGAGAGGATCATATGCTTGTAGGTGTTGCAATAATACCAAATTTCCTCTCTATGCGTTGAAAGTTTTGAAGTCATGCTTGTTTTGCCTTCCTATGCTAGTTGATTCTTGCTCCCATAAACTATTTGCTCACAAAATCCCTATGCATAGGAAGTGGGTTAGGCTTAAATGTGCTAGTCATATGCTTCATGATGCTCTCTTTGTGTTTCAATTCTTTACTCTTACGCGAGTATAATTGAAATCATCATGCCTAGCTAAAAAGGCATTAAAGAAAAGCGCTTGTTGGGAGACAACCCAACATTTACCCCTACTGTTTCTGTGTGTTCACATGATTAATATACTGTAGTAATCATGTTTTATATGTTTTCTTTCAATAATGTGCCAAGTAAAGCCTTTGGGATAGTGTGGATACTTGTTGATTTGATTCTGTGCAAAAACAGAAACTTTTGCGTCCAATGCTAGAATTTCTATTCTGTACTGGTGGGTTAGAAAATTCTGAAATTTTTAGAGAGTATTGGGGTACAAAGTTTTTACGTTTTCCTAATTTTTCAGAATTTTTGGAGGTACATAAGTATGGTTTTTAAATCGCTTACTACATGCTGATCTGTTTTTGACAGATTCTGTTTTCGGTGCATAGTTTGCTTGTTTTAGTGTTTCCATAGCTTATATTGGTCAATATAAATTGTGGAAATGATAGAATACAGTAGGTATTATGTGAGAACAAATATGAATCTTGTCTTGACAGTACCTAAGTGGATGATTTATTTTTATCATACTAACCTATCTCACGAAGTTCCGTTAAGTTTTGTGTGATTGAAGTTTTCAAGTTTTGGGTGAGATATCGATATCAGGAGAATAAGGAGTGGCAAGAACCTAATCTTGGGGATGCCCAAGGCACCCCAAGGTAATACTCAAGGAAGACTCAAGCGTCTAAGCTTGGGGATGCCCCAGAAGGCATCCCCTCTTTCGTCTTCAACACTATGAGTAACCTCACTTGGAGCTATATTTTTATTCGTCACATAATATGAGTTTTGCTTGGAGCTATATTTTTATTCGTCACATAATATGAGTTTTGCTTGGAGCATCATTTTCTTCTGTTGATATTTGCTTGGTGTTATAAATAACCATGTTTTGTATCTTTTAGTTCAATAAAATGCCAATTATAGCCTTTACCACGCTCATTTTGCAAGTTCATGTGTTGCTGTTTGAAAACAGAAAGTTTTCTGTTATGTCCAGAATATTCCTGAATAGTTAGAACATGATAAAAATCTGAAAGTTTTACACAGTAAGCATGCATGAGTTCTATGTCACGTGGTAATTTTTCAGAATTTTTGGAGTTAGGTTAGTATGAATTCTTATTCATCCTTTACAGACTGTTCTGTTTTGGCAGATTGCTGTTATAGTGGCATTGTTTGCACATGTTTGCTTGTTTAATGTTTCTATTTGTGGATAGGAGTGTTAAATATGCTGAAGCATTTAGTATACAATGTTTAATTATAATTTTAGTAATTTTCTACAATAGAGAATGTTAAGGTTTTGAGTTGATTTATACTAACTTATCTCACGAGTTCTTGTTGAGTTTTGTGTGGATGAAGTATTTAAGATTTAGGGAGATCGTGATATGAGAGGAATTAAGGAGACACAAAAGCTCAAGCTTGGGGATGCCCAAGGCATCCCAATATAATATTTCAAGAAGTCGCAAGCATCTAAGCTTGGGGATGCCCCGGTAGGCATCCCACCTTTCTTCTTCAACAATTATCGGTTAGTATCGGTTGAGCATAAGTTTTGGCTTCTTCGCATGAGATGTGCTATTCTTGGAATGTCATTTTATTTTGTTTTGTTTGCTGTTTGAGTAAAATACTTAAGATCTGATTTTTTTATGAGAGAGAGTCATCACATAGCTACTTAATTGTTTCACTACTCATTGATCTTCACTTATATCTTTTTGGAGTAGTTTGTCATTTACTCTTGTGCTTCACTTATATCCTAAGAGTAAATTATTGAATGAATTGAATATCATAAAGTTGAAATTATATGTGCTTCATATGCTTGTATCATGTCTAGTAGTAGTTTCACATTTGGGTTAGAAAGTGAAATCTATTGAAGCTTGACAATCACAATATGGGTCATACAAGCAATTCATGAATGATTAGTATAAGGAAGAGAACTTTCACATATAAATATATTGTCTTGGACATCTTTTATGACTGTGAATACCCCTAAATAATTTTCAAACTTGAGCAAATTAGTTGAAGTTGGACAAGGAAGACAACGTAATGAGTTATGTTTGGGTATATTTGCATAGAAGTTATATTGTTATGGATCCTCCAACATGTGGTGTTTGCTTAGGATCTTTTGCTAGCCAAAAATTTGTACTAAGTAGAGATACTACTTGTGCATCCAAAAACCCTTAAACCCAGTTTCTTGCCATGAGTGTCCACCATATCTACCTATGTATTGAATAAGATCCTTCAAGTAAGTTGTCATCGGTGCAAAAAGCAATAAAAATTGCCCCTAAAATATGTATGATCTTTTATTGCAAGGAAAATAAGCGTTGTACGAACTTGTGATGGTAAAGAAATAAAAGCGACGGACTGCATAATAAAGGTTGCTATCACAAGGGGCAATATAACGTGACATTCCTTTGCATTAAGAGCTTGCACATCCAAAAATCAAAAGCGCATGACAACCTCTGCTTCCCTCTGCGAAGGGCCTATCTTTTACTTTATGTATTTACTTTTATGCAAGAGTCAATAGTATTACTTCTCATTTCAACCTTAAGTATTCTCTAGTTGGCAAGCATCATGTGGTGGGGAAAGATCTAGGCACATATGGCCAGTCAAATATATTTGATCATGAATTATTATTGTTGACAATTATCTATATGATAAATGAGTTGGGAGGCGAAACATTAAGCCCCTATCTTTCTCTGTGTTCGATGGATGCCATTTGTTCTAAAAATATGCTTTGAGTACTAGCAATCATAGAAGACTATATGATAATTGAGTATGTGGAGCTCTTACTTAGACTTTGTTGAAGATAAGTTGAATTGCAATTGTTTGGTGCCTAAGAACATAGGTTGTTAAGTTTCAATAGAATGCATTGTTTGAACCATAACATGTGAATGGATTGCTACTTTATCATGATGAGTTTTATGAGAAAGAGTTGCTGTTATCATGCTAGGAAAAGTGATTGAAATTGTCATTGATCAAACTTACGCACTATGTTAGCATTCACACTTCATAAATTATTTCTTTTATCATTTACCTACTCGAGGACGAGTAGGAATTAAGCTTGGGGATGCTGATACGTCTCCAACGTATCTATAATTTATGAAGTATTCATGCCATGTTTATTATAGTTTTGTATGATTTTGGTGCACTTTTATATGGATTTTATATGATTTTCATGGACTAACATATTGACCTAGTGCCCAGTGCCAGTTGCTGTTTTCTGCTTGTTTTTGGTTTTCCAGAAAATCCATATCAAACGAAGTCCAAATGCAGTGAAACTTTTTGACGATTTTTTCTGGAAGGAAACAGACCCAGGAAGCTTCGGCGGAGTAGCAGAAGACCCACAGGGGCCCCCACAAGCCACCTAGGCACGTCAGCCCCCTGGGCGCGCCCTGGTGCCTCGTGGGCCCCCCTGTGGCCCCTCTTCGCGTGATTGCAACGCCAAAAATTCTTATAAATACCAAAATCCCCAGAAATAACCCTAGAACTTTGACTCCGCCACCGCAAGCCTTTGTACCTCCACGATCTCATCTAAAGCCCTTTTTCGGCACCCTGCCGGAGGGGGAAATCATCACCGGAGGCCATCTTCATCATCCCGGCGGTCTCCATGACGAGGAGGGAGTAGTTCACCCTCGAGGCTAGGGGTATGTACTAGTAGCTATGTGTTTTATCTCTCTCTCATGTTCTTGATTTGGCACGATCTTGATGTACCGCGAGCTTTGTTAATATAGTTGGATCATATGGTGTTTTTCCCCTCTCTATCTTGTTATGATGAATTGAGTTTTTACCTTTGAGGTTTCACTATTATCGGATTGAATACTTTTATGGATTTGAGAACAGTTGATGTATGTCTTGCATATGAATACCCGTGGTGACAATGGGATATTATATTGATTCACTTGATGTATTCTTTGGCACTCAACTCGCGGATTCCCGAGGTGACATTGGGGTAATCTATGCATAGGGGTTGATGCACGTTTTCATCCTACTTTCTCCGGTAGAAATCTTGGGGCACTCTTTGAAGTTCTTTGTGTGGATTGAATATTATGAATCTGAAGTTGTTTGATGCATATCGAATAATCAACTCACGGATACTTGTGGTGACATTGGAGTATCTAGGTGACATTAGAGTTGGTTGATGCGTGTCATATGGTTGTATTTTAGTACGAACTCTAGGGCTGTTTGTGACACTTATAGGAATAGCTCAATAGATTGATCGGAAAGAATAACTTTGAGGTGGTTTCGTACCCTACAACAATTTCTATCTTATGTTCTCCGCTAATAGGAACTTTGGAGTGATTCTTTATCGCACGTTGAGGGATTGTCATATGATCCAATTATGTTAGCACTGTTGAGAGATTGCACTAGTGAAAGTATGAACCCTAGGCCTTGTTTTCAAGCATTGCAATACCGTTTGTGCTCCGTTTTATCACTTGCTACCTTGCTGTTTTTTTATTTTCAGATTACAAAAACCTATTTCTACTATCCATACTACACTTGTATCACCATCTCTTCGCCGAACTAGTGCACCTATTCAATTTGCCATTGTATTGGGTGTGTTGGGGACACAAGAGATTTCTTGTATTTGATTGCAGGGTTGTTTGAGAGAGACCATCTTCATCCTACGCCTCCCACGGATTGATAAACCTTAGGTCATCCACTTGAGGGAAATTTGCTACTGTCCTACAAAACTCTGCGCTTGGAGGCCCAACACGAGTCTACAAGAATAAAGTTGCGTAGTAGGCATCAGTGGCACTTCTAATTAACAGAGTTAATTAGCACTAAACTTAATCCTAAACCTAATTTAGTTAGGGGCCTGGGCCCACATGTCAGTGACCCATAGGGGAGTCAAACCCGGTCAACAGGGTCAAACCCGCCGATCAACTGGGGTCAAACCCACCGGCGGCTTGACGCCGGTGAGGCCAAACGCGGCGGCGAGCTTCGGAAAACGGTTGTGGTGCACCGTTCGATGCGTGCTTGGGCTCTCTGGGTAGCTCTTGCCGGCGCGCGTCGAACGGTGGTGGTGGCCGAGCCTGTGGTGGCCGGAGACGACGGCGGCAAGCTCGACAGCGGCGGCTGGTGCTCGGGTGTGCGCAAAAACGTGACTGCGGTGGCTGTGGTGATGCGTGCGTAGCACCTACGGTATCGACGCGGCGCGGCAAGCACGATGGATGCACGCCCGGGACCAAATGGTCACCGGGGCGTCGTCGGCGACGAGCTCAGGCGGTGGCGTGTTTTGGTCAGCATGGTAACGATGGCTACGGCCAGTAAACGAGCACGGCGTTAGGGGGGAGAGGTGTAGGAGCTCACGAGGAACACGTCGAGCAGGTCAGCGAGCTCGGGGGAGGGCCGGAGCGAGCGGGGCGGTGAGGGGGATCTCGGCGTCCCGAGGAAGAAGATGACGGCGAGGACAGTGCTGCGGGGCTCGTCCGGTCACGTGGCTCGGCGGAGACGACGTGGGCGACGGAGGTGGAGCTCGTAGACAAGTCGATGTAGCACGGGGAAGGCGGTGGCTACGCGTGCGGCGAAGGCGAGCTCGTGCGGCTCTCGGCCATGGCGATGGAGAGGGCAGGGGGGCGAGTGAGGACATCCGCTCGATCGAGACGGCAGCGAGGAGGTCATCCGCGTCATCGCGCTGGCCAGGTGACGCAGGCAAGCAGCCTGGTGGCGTAGCTCCCGCGCGCGCCGTGCGCTGCCCCGCCTCTGCCCACTGGCAGAGGTAGGAGATGACTGGCACGCGGGCCAGCTGGGCTGGGCCGGCCAGGTAAGTGGCCCAGGTGAGTTCTCTCTCTCTCTCTCTATTTTCTATTTCTTTCTGTTTTCTGATTTTGTTTCTCTGTTTTGATTTATTAAAAATACCAAATCATTTTTAAAACTCCTGAAATAAATTGTGGACACTTTCTGAATTATTCCAGTGGCCCTCATATAGTTTTAGAATTATTTGGGCATTTAAAATAATTATAGCAATTAAATGCCCAAATTCAAATACACTATGATTTAATTCAAAAATACAGAGATGACCTAGAAATATGTTCATCATTTTTGGCAGAGGTCTTCACCTTTATCAAAAATCATGAACTTTTCTAAAGGGCATTTTGGGTTCATTGAAAAGATTTGATTTGAACCTAGTTGATTTCATTTAGTGCTAGGGTTTGGACATCCCCATTTCAAATTTCATTTGAATTTAAACATGATGCAAGGATGCTTATGCAACTATTTACAAACAAATGCTAGGGCTGTGACAGGCGAGGAGGCTTCGGGAGAGGGAGGTGAGTCACAGGGGTACGTGGGAGGAGAAGGAGGGAGGGCGGCACCAGGGGACCCGCGGGAGCAGCCGGGACGACGAAGCCCGACGCTACCCGACGCGTAGAGCACGGCCACAGTGAGCAGAGCACGCGCACAGATGTGCTAGCAGCGCGGTCACCGCGTGGCATGGCGAGGAGAAGGCACGAGGGACTGGCAAAAGGTGTCTAAGGTGTTGTCCATCCGTACTGGAGCTCCACTGATGCATCACTTCGATTAAAGTGGCTTTGGGTTGAAGTGTAACATCAACTGAACTTTGGTACATCAGTATTAGACCAGATGTTGGGGTCAAATGGCTAGATAATTAGGCAAAGAGAGTTGTCACAGGGGTTTATGGTAGGAAGGACTATCATCTGGTGGAATTTGAGATGATTTGGACAAAGATTTATCATGGTTGCTTCACAACTGGCAATCTGGTCCAAAAAGTAGAATTTGAAGCTGCACTCACATAGAGTGTTGCATTGAGCTAAAATTTGGTGGAGGATAATGATTTTGGCATATGAAGGTACTGGTAAAAGTTCATACCATTTGGATAAGTATAAAGGGTACTTCCTTCACAATGATCCACACTGGACAGAAACTTGGGAGAATTTTGTGGGGAAAATGGCTTGGCAAAATGATGTGAATTTTGGCATTATCAAAGGATATAGGGACATTTAGGTCCTGGATTAATTTCAGAATTTATGAAGCAATAAAAAATATAGTTGCTTCACACCCTGAAAAAGTGACCAGAAGCAAGAATTGGATGATGAGCTCACCATGAGCATGGAATCTTGAATAGTTTTACATATCCAAGGTTTATATGAGTCAAGGGATTTATGAGAATTTTGTGGGAATTTTGGGAATGGCAGAAATATAGGTTGCTTCACAACCAAGGGCAAACATGACTATTCCTTTAATAGAAAAAGGAATAGTTAGTTGGAGAAGAAATTGTGGTTGAGCTTGGATGGGCATGACATGATCTTGGGAAAGATTTGAGAGAGATGAGTCACTTGGGAGAAGAAAGAAAGAGGATCTTCCCAAATTTTAAGTCCATAGAGCCAATTCAAAAAGAAAACCAACTCAAATCCAAAGAAAATAAAAGGGCCAAAAATTGGGGTGTTACATCACCTGTGCAGTAGCTGCTTAATAGTTGCCTGAAATTTTCTTGTTTTTTGCCTAGCAGAGGCATGCCAACTTGCCTGTGCATAAGTGCTATGTTTCAGTACTTCACCTGTGCAGTAGCTGCTTACTAGTTGCTTGACATTTTCATGGTTTTTGCCTAGCAGAGGCATGCCAACTTGCATGTGCATAAGTGCTATGTTTCAGTACTTCACCTGTGCAGTAGCTGCTTAATAGTGGCCTGACATTTTCATGGTTTTTGCCTAGCAGAGTGATACATCTCTAACGTATCTATAATTTTTGAGTGCCATGCTATTATAGTATCAATCTTGGATGTTTTATATGCAATTATATGCTATTTTATATCATTTTTTGGGACTAACCTATTAACCTAGTGCCCAGTGCCAGTTGCTGTTTGCTGCTTGTTTTTGGTTTTTCAGGAAATCAGTACCAAATGGAGTCCAAATGCTATGAAACTTTTGACGATTTTTTCTGGACAAAAGAGACCCTAGAAGCTTCGGGAGGAGACCAGAAGCCTCACGAGGAGGTGACAAGGCAACAGGGCGCGCCCCAGGGGAGCGCCCTCATGCCTTGTGGGCCCCTCATGGCTCCTTTTGACCTAATTCCACTTCTATAAATTCTCAAATATTGGGAAACCAATAGAGAACCACCTCGAATAACTTTTCCGCCGCTGCAAGCTTCTGTTCTTCCACGATCCCATCTAGAGGCCTTTTCTGGCACCTTGCCGGAGGCGGAATCGATCACGGAGGGCATCTACATCAACCTTGTTGCCCTTTCGATGATGTGTGAGTAGTTTACCACAGACCTACGGGTCCATAGCTAGTAACTAGATGGCTTCTTCTCTCTCTCTTTGATCTTCAATACAATGTTCTCCTCGATCTTCTTGGAGTTCTATTCGATGTAATCTTCTTTTGCGGTGTGTTTGTTGGGATCCGATGAATTGTGGGTTTATGAACAGATTATTCATGAGAAGTAATTGAGTCTTTTCTGAAATTTATTATGCATGATTTTGATAGCTTTGTATTTCTCTCCGATCTATCCGTTTGGTTTGGCCAACTAGATTGATTTATCTTCAGCGGGAGAGGAGCTTTGTAATGGGTTCAATCTTGCGGTGTTCTATATCCCAGTGACAGAAAGGGACAGGACACGTATTTGTATTGTTGCCATTAAGGGTAAAATGGTGGGGTTTATTCATATTGATTGGGTTTACTTTGTCTACATCATGTCATCTTGCTTAGGGCGTTACTCCATTTTCATTAACTTAATACCCTAGATGCATGCTGGATAGCGGTCGATGGGTGGAGTAATAGTAGTAGATGCAGGAAGGAGTCGGTCTACTTGTCTTGGACGTGATGCCTATATACATTATCATTGCCATGAATCCGTCATAACTATGCGCTTTTCTATCAATTGCCCAACAGTAATTTGTCTACCCACCGTATGCTATGTGTTCGAGAGAGAAGCCTCTAGTGAAAACTATGGCCCCCGGGTCTACTTTAACCATAAAAAGAAAACCTAAATTTACTCGCTGCAATTTTCTTTCTTTTATTTTGTTTTGCAATTTATCTATCTACCACTACAAGATTTAATCCTTGCAAGTAACGAGTTCAAGGGGATTGACGACCCTCTTGCCCGCGTTGGGTGCAAGTATTTGCTTTTGTGTGTGCAGGTGTTGTTCACGAGGCTTTGCGTGATTCTCCTACTGGATTGATACCTTGGTTCTCACTGAGGGAAATACTTATCTCTACTGTGCTGCATCTTCTCTCCTCTTCGGGAAAATCCCAACGTAGCTCACAAGTAGCACACATCAAAGCTTATCTACGACACCCTAAAGGGAGAAAGATGCATTTTATAAGAGGAGAGAACTCTACATGCTTCTAAGAGGGGAGAAACATGTATTTGATCCTAGTTGATTTACTATGTTGTTATTTTGTGTGCTTGCTCTGATTTTGTCTCACCCTACCCACTCCCAAATCTAACTCTAAGATTCAGGGGGAGAGGAAGCTCAAGTCAAGTTTAGGGGAGAAAAATCTTTGGAAATTCATTGCAAATTCTTAGTTGATCTTTTGGGGACATGTTTGCACTTAAGGAAGTATTCACTCTATGAAACCATTTCCTACATGTCATCCCAATCTTGGTATTCTTGATGTTCTTGTTTCCTTCCTTGAAGAAATTGTCTTGTGTTATCTAACCCTGTTTTCTCAAGCTTATTTCTTCAGGAAATGATCAATCACCTCAAGGTAAGTATATGCATCTCACTCATGTACTTGATGATCTCTTGCATATTGCACATATTGTTTGCAAGAGAGAATCATGAACATGAAGGTATTTCATTCTCATTTCTTTTGCTCTGATGCATGTGGCCATGATACATGTAACTCATCTAGCTTTCCATCCTGTTGTGCACTTGCATTCCAAAAGCAATTACTCTTCTTAAAGATTGCACACTTGTAGGGGGAGCTTATGCATGTTACATGTCTTCCAAAGTCTTCATATATCTTGTGATATATTCTTGTTTGAAGCTTTGATGTATGTTGTCATTAATTACCAAAAAGAGGAAGATTGAAAGAACATTTGCTCCATTGGTGGTTTTGGTAATTGATGTCAACATACATATTGTTGGACTAACACTTTCATCTAGTATATTTCAGAAAGATTCAACATTGGCATGGCAAGGACATGAGATTGTGGACCCCTTCAACATGCTAAGGACATGGATTGGCAAAGCTTCAACACTCTACATTTTTGGTTAAGTGATCCAAAATCACATTGAGTCCATAGGACAGCCAATACTATTAAAAGGGGATGAGGTTTTGATCATGACTTAATTGCTCAAGTGCTTGATGATATTGCTCCAAAAACCCTCAACCATTTTCTCCAACTCATATATGTCCAAACCCTAAAAGTCCATCTCGGTCCCACCAAAATTCTTCCATCCGGATCCACCGAGATGATCCTATACACTGCCACAACCAAACCCTAGACTTTCGGTCTCACCGAGATGACAATCGGTCTCACCGATTTGCACTGACCAAGTTTCTGTAAACCAATTGTTTCACTTTGGAATCACCAAGTTGAAACAATCAAAATTACTGAAATGAAGTCTTGCTTGAGTCATCACATATCGGTCCCACCGAGATTCTTGATTCGGTCTCATCGAAACGCCAAACGGTCAAGTCTTTTACACAGGTCGGTCTCACCGAGATTTCTGATCGGTGTCACCGAATTGAGTCAAAAGCTTGTAATGGTTGGATTTTTGGTGCTACCTATTTATACCCCTCCACCACCACTCACTCTCTAAGAGAGCCATCGGAACGAACCTACACTTCCACCATTCATTTTCTAAGAGAGAACCACCTACTAATGTGTTGAGATCAAGAGATTCCTATCCAACCATTTGAACCTTGATTTCTAGCCTCCCCAAGTTGCTTTCCACTTCAATCCCCTCTCCTACCAAAGCCGAATCTGTGAGAGAGTGATTGAGTGTTGAGGAGACTATCATTTGAAGCACAAGAGCAAGGAGTTCATCATCAATAACACCGTCTATTACCTTTTGGAGAGTGGTGTCTCCTAGATTGGTTAGGTGTCACTTGGGAGCCTCCAAGATCATGTGGAGTTGAACCAAGGAGTTTGTAAGGGCAAGGAGATTGCCTACTTCGTGAAGATCTACCCGAGTGAGGCTAGTCCTTCATGGACGTAAGCCATGGTGGAATAGACAAGGTTGCTACTTCATGGACCCTTCGTGGGTGGAGCCCTCCGTGGACTCGCACAGCCGTTACCCTCTGTGGGTTGAAGTTTCCATCAACGTGGTCGTATGATAGCACCACCTATTGGAACCACGCCAAAATCACCGTGTCTTCATTGCATTTGATCTTCTCATATCTACCCCATTACTTTCCGCACACTTGCATGTTGTACTATTTCCGCTGCTCTATCTCTAGATATGCATGTGTAGAAAGTATTGGTTGTATCTTAACTAGTGCCAAAATCTGCCTAAACTTCAAGAAAACTAAAAACTGCACTTTGGCTTGTTAAGTGTCTATTCACCCCCCTCTAGACCTATCTTCTCGATCCTATAAAAGACTTCAAATGTTGTTCATATTTCATCTTCATCTCTCTCTCTCTCTCTCTCTCTCTCCTCAAAATTGATTTAAATTTCCCATTGAAGTGTATCTACCCTTATATACTCCTTCACCGGTATTTTTTAATTAATTAGGATTTTGGGTTGATTGATGGCTAAACTTAGAAATGCATTGTCTGCATGCTTACTTGGCACTCTTCCTCCGGATCCCTAATTCTTATTTCCCAATGATGTTGTGTGTGGGTCTATGGCGAGGACGAGGAGTCATCTAGGACACCTCTGTTGCTTCGTTGATCAATCTTTTTGTGGTGCACTTTATCTGTCCATCGCCAAATCTCGGAGTCTTTTTATGCACATTTTCCCATTCAACCCCAGATCCTCATCCCTGAAGTCATGGATCAACTGATGATAATCATGTCACACACTTGTCATGTAGCCATGCTTTTGAGCTTTCAGTGATATGTTTGTAGTACAAAGTACACTGATCTACTGTGGAGCTAATTAGCCAATAAGCAAGTCAGTTTAAATTTAGATGGTTATTTAGTTTACCTTTTTTTTACATTGTATGCACTTGCAAGTAGCTCAGTAGCAAAGCTGCTAGCTTTTAGTTCACTTATTTTTTCACGTGGTTTACAACTGCCTCTATTTAAAAATAGTTATCTTTAGGTCAGCTTTATACTTTCTACAAATTATATTTGTTTATCTCGGTCCAGATTATCATTTTCATTCTTAAGCATCAACTTCATTGTATATGAAGAAAATCTCATTCTTTCCCTGGCAATAATTAGTTTTAGTTATCAATTTTCTAATTTTAATTCTTGATGTTTCCAGCATGCAAAAGAACTAGGTATGAAAAGTTGTATCATATGTAATACTACAAATAACACAATTTATTTTCTCAGATTTTAAATGTATAGATGAATTGTTTTTCAAGTGATCGGTGATCCGATAACAATTCCAGTTCTTAAGGGTGTACCAACACATTGTTTTGATGCTCCCTGTAAGTTTCTCCACCCCTCCTTCCACATGTTGTCAACAAGCATTTTCACTTCAAAGATGAATCTTCTTGGATTGATCAAGCAAACATATGCTTCAGTTCATAAGTTCTTTCTGGCATTGTCCTATAGTTAGCTAGGCATGCATGTTTGGCACTTTCCAACTTTTTTCATATGATGTCTTTGTGTTGTGTATCCATTGGGAAGAATTGAGTATATTGGTTATCATCTACTGTGGAAAAGACAAAGCTTGTCTGTTTGTCCGTCTGAGCATCGTTGTGACAAATTTTGTGTGTGTCCCCTTTTCTTACATGAAATGACTATATTCCAGTACTAGCCTTGATTCATTTTCTATTAAACACCATTGTTAGCAACTAAATCAGTAAGTTTCAGGGAAAAATTCTCTTTATGTGAGTCCAAGCAAAAATCGAATTAACATAAGGTTGGTTCTTTGGCAGCTATTTAATTTGGCGGTCAAGCAAATTTGATTTTTTGCAGAAAGAACTCTTTTCGATGTTAGATTTCCTTGGATAATGAGCTGTTTCAGGTTTGGTGAGTTTAAATATTAGATTCTCTTCTTTTATCTCTTTGTGGTTAGAAGTGATCGATAATATTTTTAGATGACATAAGCTTGATCATGTCAGTATAATTGGACCTAACTCCCCTATTAATTTCAGACTTGTGGTTAAGGTAAATTTGATGTTTTGGTTCAATAAGTCATAAACAAAACCATGGCTTAATATATTTTTCTCAAATATTTAGAGTCACAGAGAACGTTTAAACGATAATCAGAACACAATATTTTTGTATGGCATAAGATTATATAAGGATCGTGTTGTAAGCCCCTATTCGCCGATTATGGTGTCATTTGTGTGAAAAAAAAATCATGTTTACCCATTAGAGCTCCAGAAAATGCCACCAGAAGGGAACCTAAAGCTGATTTTTTTGTCGTTGTTGCATAGGGTACCTCCAACACTTATAAGTATGAGAGTGGCTTCTCCATGGTCGGTTTCATACTTGGGAGTACCTATTTGAAATTTTAGAGTAAACGAAAAAAAGGAATGTACTATCACAACTGGACAATCAAACCATCTGTGTTACTAAATGATCTCACTGTTTTAGTCTGTCAATCTTCTATTTCACATTTGCTTATGATAGCTTACGCCGTAAAGAAACTATTGCACTTCACTGGATTTTATTTTTTCATTAGCAAATTGTATCATCTAGACAATGCAATCTACCCCCATAATGTTCAACCAGATGTACTTTTCCACTCATCCGGCATGTGTACCCTATTATTCTTATAGTTCTTAAGCAGCAACAATAATTGTATAAGTCAAGAGCACTTGCACGGGCGCGGCGTGCAGCCGCGCCTTCGCCCGCTAGTAATAGTTAATGGATCTATAAGGAGGCGGGGTTACCTCATGCACATTCGGGTGTACTCCTTAAGGTTTGTGTCAGACAACCTATGTATGCATTTCGTCAGTTTTTGGTGTTTGCTACATGAGCATGTTTATCTCTGAATTAACAAATGTGTGGCATGACTTTGTTTTTCAGTGTCGTAACAAACTACAACGACATCACTCACCACTTCCTCTATTGCATATATGTTCACTTGGATCTTCAGAAAAAGGCATGTTTCACCCTTTTTGGTGCATTTTGTAAGTAATAAGCATGCGACGCTTCTGACGTCCTCCTAAAAGATCTACGTTAACGCTTTTAGCAGCAACTATTACACTTCCTCCCTGGTGTAGCCGCACCAGTTGTGCATGTGTATGAGATCTGGATTAGCCAGTGCACCCCAATAGTCTGTGCAGAAGTAGTCATTCTAAATTGTGCTGAGTAAATAGGCAATTTTTTGATTAATTTAATCCATGAATAAATCACTAGCATGGCATTGACAGAATTAACAACATGTTGATATTTGATCACGCAAGCACATACTATGCTAACAGTAGATACATCTACGTATAACGCTAGCATGGCTAAAATAGTAATAAACATGAGTGGGATAAACGAGTTATACCCTCCAATAGGCCAGGCAGAAGCCGCGACGGCGGCGGCAGCAGCGGCGTCCTTGGTGGCCTTCTTCTCGGCTTCGAGTTTCTCGGCAGCGGCACGGTCGGAGTCGGTGGACATGGTGACGATGCGAACGACGCGAACGAAGACGATGCAGTGGATGTAGACGAACGGCGGCGAGCAGTCCCGTCAACCGTGCACGCGGTGGACGGGATGGGATCACCGATGGTAGCAGCAGCAAAAGGAACGACAGTGGGCGATGCGCGTGGAGCAAATGCGATCTATTCTTCGTGGCGGCTAGGGTTGGCCAATGCCTCACATATATAGGCGCGTCCGGGTGGAGACACGTGAGCTGGACCCACGTCCAAGTCGGTGACAGCCCATGATCCAACGTCTCAGATCATGGCCCACCTGTCAAAGACTCTCCGTTCCTGACCGGCAAAAATAAGCGCATACGTGTGAGCTCAGCTCGGCTCATTCCCGCAACCCGCGTCGCGTCGTGATGTGGCGAGGTGTGGCGGCGAAGGAGGAGCGTGCGGTAGCCACTTCTTTTCTCAAGCTCCAATAGCATGTGGAAGAGAATCCCTTATAAGGAGGTCCAACTCCTCTCCAACTAGCAATATGGGACTAAACTTCCCACCACATCCATTTGCATATAACCCACAAGGGCCCTTAGAGATTTTTCTAAAATTGTTGGATGGGCCCAAGGCCCATTCTATATTTCAACAATCCCCCACCAGGTCTCAAGGGCCCATTCTGTCCTTTGTTCCAAACACTGTTTTTATATACCAGTATTTCAGTGGAGACCAGTTAAGGTTGAACTCCATCGAGAGCAAGTAGCTACACTCCTTCACAACTTAACAATGGATTATGCCTTGAATTGTCAGTTTGGCGTAAAGAAGTTTCACCACATGTCTTACTAGTATTGGGCTGCCGAAGGCTGACCCCTCAGGTGGAGCATATTAGTCACACTCCTAGCCTATTCATGAGCTTGCTAGAGATCACACCAATCTCATAGACTGTGACCAGTAGTCGGGCTCATATAGGTGTGGTCCTCCAAAATCGCTATGTAGGATAGCATCTTGCTTATATATAAGCCTTGGAACACATTAAGACAGTAGTCAACCTATCATATAGTTTCCGAGAGTATTGCATCTCCAACGGAGTGGGTTAGTAAACTTACTCTCCTCAGTTCACCACTGGCTTGTTTTCCCAGGTCCTACTTCATGAGATCTCCGATCACATAGGTTGGGTTACCACCATGGCAACTCATGTGGGTCTCATACCCATCTCCCTCGATGCATTATCTACCACAACACGTGATAGCCCTTTAGTAAAGGGATCTGCCGGATTCTTAGCCGTTTGGATATAATCCAATGCTATCACTCCAGAGTTTCTCAAACGTCTAACATCTTGCAATCTCATTCTTATATGTTTGTTGAACTTCATGTTATCCTTTGAACTCTTTACTTTGGCAATAATTGTCTGACTGTCACAGTTCATAACGATGGCCGGAACCGTCTTCTCAACCACTGGCAAGTCCATCAAAAGATCTCGAAGCCATTCTGCTTCGACACCAGATGTGTCTAATGCCGTTAATTCTACTTCCATTGTCGATCTCGTTAAGATTGTTTGCTTGCAAGACTTCCAGGAAACAACACCATCTCCAAGAGTAAACATATACCCAATTGTGGTCTTCATCTCATCAGCATCAGAGATCCAATCCAAATCACTATACCCTTCAAGTACTGACGGGTATCCGTTATAGTGAAGTCCATAGTTCATAGTACCTTTCAGATAGCGCATAATTCTTTCAACATCATGCCAATGTACATCACCCGGATTTGAAACAAATTGGCTTAGTTTGCTCAAAGTAAACGTGATGTCAGGCCTCGTTGCACTCGCCAGATACATGAGTGAACCAATAATTTGAGAGTATCTCAATTGATATTTAGTTGTGCCTTCGAACTTTCAAATCAGCACACTAGGATCATATGGTGTTTGAGATGGTTTGCAGTCTGAATATCCAAAATGACTCAACACCTTCTCAACATAGTGGGATTACAGTAGTGTAATCCCGCCCTCATCATCTCTCAGTAGCTTGATGTTCAAGATAACATCAACCACTCCATGGTCCTTCATCTCAAAGTTCTGAGATAAAAACGACTTAACCTCTTCAATCACTCTGAGGTTGGTTCCAAATATCAGTTTGTCATCAACATACAAGCACAGTATAACTCCTTCGCCCCCACCATGGCGATAGTATACACATTTGTCAACTTCATTAACAATGAAGCCAACAGATGTCAAAGTTGCATTAAATTTCTCATGCCATTGCTTAGGTGTTTGTCTCAGGCCATATAGAGATCGCAACAACTTACACACCTTTTCTTCCTGACCATCTATTACAAAGCCATCTATGTAGGGTAACGCGACAGAAAACAAAAAATTTCCAACCTACGCACCAGCCCAGGACCACTATGAAGATGCATACAAGGTTTTGATCCGATCGTTACCGACTCGTAGCGCAGCGGAAGGAGAGTCGGTGGAGATTGTCGGTGCAGATCCTCGTAGCTAGGATTTTATAATCTCCCAACCGCGAGGATGTTCTCACTCGGACAGACCCTCGGGCGGTCCCTCGGACAGCCCTTCGAGAGGCCCTTGGACAGAAACTCGATCAGTCCCTCGGACAGAAACTCGATCAGTCCCTCGGACAGCCCTTCAGGAGGCACATTGTCAAATCCTCGGACAAAACCTCGGACAGAACCTCAGCCCATCTCTCTAACTAAGATCGAAACTACGACCTCTCTACCGGGTTGCACACATACGGTGTCAGCTATTCGGCAGGGCTTTGCCGTCCAGAACTAGGCCCTACCGAAGACTAGACAGCCTTCTGGCTCTACGAAACTATTTCGTGTGAGGGAGAGAGAGAGAGAGATGGCAGATCATGCATGCCTTGTGTTTGAGAGAGATTGAGTGAAATGGAGAGCTCTCTCCACCTCTATTTATAGTGGGAGGCAAGGGGTAGAGGGCCACTTGGAAATACCAAAATGCCCATACAAAATGTCCTTCATAAGGGCAAAATGGGGTGGCTAGTGGAGCTCCATGGAGGAGCTCCTCCCATGGCTGCTCACCATGTGTGGGGCCCCCCAAAAAGCGGTCCCACGACCCATGTCATCCCCTTGACTTGTGGGACAAAGCCCCAAAAGGTGGCTTTCCAAATAGCCACCAAAAGGGGGTTGTACCCTAATAGTGTTACACTATTCACTGTACTATTCATGACAACTTTTTCATGAAATATTTTTCAGTGTCTGAAAAATCCAGAAAAATTCTGGATGGTCCAAAACATTTCCGGCACCCACTAAAAAAAACTTGACTCATTCCAAAACATTTCCGGTATGTAGTTTGTCTTCGAACCGTTTCCGGTTTTACTCTCTGAAACTTTTCTGTCATCTCCGAAACTTTTTCGGAAAAATCTCTCTGACTCCTTGTCTATTACTTAGCAGATAGATGACCCTTAAGTGTGTGACCCTATAGGTTCGGTGAAGTATAGACATGACTGGAACTCTTTCCGATCAATGATCAATAGCGGAACCATGGACATCCATATTGATCCCTATACCCACACGAATGAATATTCGAGTGAACCTGTAGTTGCCGTGTGCTATTCCTGTTGCTTCGCGATATGTTACAAACAACCGAGGTGAGATTTATCGGCATCCCCGTGGATCAACAACTTTGTCCACTATCACTACTAGGAAAAATCTTATAGGTAGAACTTTACCAATAGCGCGTGTCTGGACCACCGCGCTACTGCTAAGTACCAGTAGCGCTGGGATAAAAACGCGCTGCTGGTATAACTTAGCAGCAGCGCTGGTTATGCTGGGCGGCGCTACTGTTAAGTGTGCCACACCACACCCCCAGGTCAATTCATAGTAGTACCGTTTGTGAAACACCCAGCGCTACTGTTAGTGCCACAGCTGTAGCGCCTGTTATAGATAGAGCACTACTGCTATTTGTTCTGCGTGTAAGCTTGTGGGCCCCTTTAGCAGTAGCGCGCGTTGCAACCCAGTGCTACAGCTAGTGCAAGTACAAGTAGCGTGTGTGTATGGCCAGCGCTACTGCTATGGTCGCCAGCCAAAATATCTACCACCTTTTCCCCCTTCTTCTCCTTCCCCCTTCCTTTCTCCCCCCTCCTCTTGCACTTGCTTATTGGTTCTTCCTTTCAATGCTCCCCCTCCTCCCTCTCTCTTCTTTGCCCCTCCACCCCCTCCATTAATGCCCTCCCTGCTCCCTCTCTCTTTCTTTTCCCCTCCACCACCTCCATTAATTAATGGCCTCCCTCCTCCATCTCTCTCTCTTTGCCCATCCACCAATCTCCACTAGCTAGCTCTCTCTCTCTCCCTATTAAGAGCTATATGTAGGTACCTCACTATCTAGATCTACTAGCTAATTAAGAAGGTGCTCGATATCCCTCTCGACACATAGGTGAGCAAAAAAAGAGTTGTGCAAAAATGGAAATATGTGTGTGTGCGATAGGACCGAAACTATGCGCAATATGAATATACCGAATTGTGTGTGGCATGTGAGTTGCCTATATTGTGTATTTGTTGAAATGTGGGTGACATGAGTTGCCGATGTTTTGCCGAAATGTCGATTCAATTCTGTTTCGGCGAATTTCGGGCAAACTCAATATGTCCTATGTTTAGGGAAGGTCATGTCGAATTTTTGTATGAATTTGATCCATGCATGCATACGTGGTTATAATTCTTTTGATCCGCCCATGCAAGTGATCATGAAGGTCAATGGAAGGATGGTGGAAAGATACTGGCAATCTGCGGTGGATGACATGTATGAAAAAAGACTGAAGGATGTTTTATGTCCGTGTCGAAAATGCAAAGGAGGAGTCAGGCTCGACCCCTTTAAGGGTAGTAAATTCAAGGCGCACCTGCTCATGCATGGTTTCATGGATGGCCATGCTCGGTGGATAAGTGAAGATGATGATGATGAGGACGTAGGCGGGGCAGGAAATAACGACATTGGGCCAGACGAAGAGATGACCGATTATGGGCCCGAAGAAGAGGGCCTTAGAAATGGTGATGGCGAAGAGGCAGTACAAGGCGGAGAAGACGCGGACACGCCGCAGCCTTCGTCGCTACTAAGTTCAGCCATGTGGGACCCACATGTTCGAGACCTGCTTCGCAAGGAGACGACTAGCGACAGAGCTGCTTCTAGAGAGGAGGCCAAACTGGCGCAACTGGAGGTAGACTCGATGACTCCATTGTATGATGGTTGCGATCCCGAGGTGACCCGCTTGAGTTTCACGCTAGAACTTCTAAAGACGAAGGCAAAAAACAAATGGACGGATGCAAGCCTGGATGAGCTTCTGAAGTATCTAAAGAAGGTTCTTCCCGCGGGAAGCCTATGTCCTACTAGTGTCGAGGAGGCAAAGAAAATCGTGTGCCCTCTTGATCTGCCACACATTAGATATCACGCATGCATCAATGATTGCATCATATATCGGAACGAGCACGTGGAAAAAAACATCTGTCCAAAGTGCAATGCTTTATGATATAAGAAGGCCGGAAAGAAAGCTCCACAGAAAGTTGTATGGTACTTTCCGATCACTCCGCGTCTGCAGCGGTATTTCGTAGATCCTAAGGAAGCAAAGCTTATGCGCTGGCACGCGGAGAGGGTGAAGCCAGATGACGGAGATGATCCGAAGCTGAGACACCTCGCAGATGCTAGCCAGTGGAGAGCATTAAACGCTGAATTTAAATTTTTCGCAGATGATGCAAGGAACATCGTGCTTGGCGCTAGTACTGATGGCATGAATCCGTTTGGCAACCAGAACACCAATCGTAGCACATGGCCCGTGTTTGTATGGATGTACAACCTCCCCCTGGAAGTGCATGAAGGAAAAATACATACACATGACTATGCTTATTCAAGGGCCGAGACAACCGGGAAATGATATAAATCTGTATCTCGGGTTACTGAAAGAGGAGCTATAGACCTTATGGACAACGCCGGCCAAGACATGGGATGCAAGCAAAGGAGAGTATTTCTACATGAGAGCCGCGCTGATTACGACGGTGCAGGACTATCTCGGTTACGGCTATATCTCCGGCCAGGTGTGCCACGGATATTGCGGATGCACCAGGTGCATGGATGATACAACTTCTCAGCAGCTATCGAAAGATGGCGGGTCTTCGAAAATCGTGTACATGGGGCATCGAAGATGGCTCGAGAAGGATGACCCGTGGAGAAAGCGTGGAGATCTATTCAATGGTAAGGCTGAGCATCGAGGTCCTCCACGTAAGCGTAGCGGTGCCGAAATATATGAGTTATTGAAGAACTGGGAAGAGTGCCCCTCGCCGGGAAAGATGAAGAAAAAGGCGTCGGAGCCGCTGCTGAAGGTATGGAAGACGAAGAAAAAGGCGTCGGAGCCGCTGCATATCACAAAGAATATCCTCGAGAGCTTGCTTGGAAGATTGATGAACATGCCGGAGAAGACCAAGGATGGGCCGACGGCAAGAAAAGACTTAGAATTTTTGAATATCAGGAGAGATCTCCAAATGCCTGGTAAAAAGTCGTCGGAGGAGACGGAGACGGAGTCAGAGACGAAAGATAGGGGGAAAAAGTAAACAAGAAGGAAGAACAATATTGCCCCCCCCCCTCTTGCTTCACCTTACATCCGAAGGAGGTCGATCAATTGTTCAAGTGCCTTGCCGGAATCAAAGTTAGTTCAGGATACTGTGGGAAGATTAGCAGATATCTGGACACCAAGAAAAAAAGGTTCAGCGGGATGAAGTCTCATGACTGTCACGTGATGATGACGCAGTTACTCCCGGTTGCACTTAGAGGGATTATGGACACACACGTCCGTGAGACGCTTACTGACCTATGCCACTTTTTTGATGCTATCTCTCGAAAGTCGATCAGTGTCAAGCAACTCCATAGGCTACAGGAATAGATCGTTGTCATACTAAATGAGCTAGAGATGTACTTCCCGCCCGCGTTCTTTGATGTCATGGTGCATCTATGTGTCCACATCGTGGACGATATCATCGACCTAGGGCCGACATTCCTGCACAGCATGATGCCGTTCGACAGGATGAATGGGGTCATCAAAGGATTCGTTCGTAACATGTCCCGTCCGGATGGAAGCATAGCCCAGGGATATCTGACCAAAGAGTGCATCTCTTTTTGCGAGAGTTATCTAGGCACCGGAGACCCTGTTGTTGGTTTGCCCGTCAGCAAGCACTGTGGAAGGCTCGAAGGCGAAGGTCACACCAATGGTCGGAGGGATGTGAATGTGTTCCGCTCGGGCCGACAAAATGACTTTGACAGGGCAAACTTAGTAGTGCTACAACACCTAGATGTTCTAGAAGATTTCGTGACACTGCACAAAGAGAACATCGCAAAGAACTACCATGACCGTGGGGTGCACAGGACGGACGCTGAAGTTATTAGAGAGCACAACTCCACTTTCTTACATTGGTTCAAAGAGCGAGTTCTGGCTAATCCCCCGGAAGAGGGCTGTCCGGACGGAACGCTCATATACTCTTTAGCACATGGCCCGTCGGTCAACCTCGCGACTTATCAAGCATACGATATCAACGGATACACGTTCTACACGGAGGCCAAAGATATAAACAGTGATAACCAGAACTCAGGGGTGACGATGGAAACCATGACCGGGAACGTAATTGAAAGATATTACGAAAGGGTCGATGAGATCTGGGAGCTTGACTACTCTGGATTGCATAGCGCGACGATGTTCCGTGTCAGATGGGCTAAGAATGTACAAAGAGAAAACCGACATTTCACTACCATGTGTATACCCGACTCCGATAGCGGTACCGTCAACGCCACCGCCAAAAATGAGCCATGGGTACACGCTAAACATGTGACATAATGTTTCTTCATAACCGACCCGAGCAATCCCAGCCGTGTTGTCATGAGGAGAGGCAAAAGGAGCTTCGTCGAAATAGATGGAGTCGCCAACGAGGAAGACTATGACCAGTACGGTGACCCGATGAGGGAAGATGATGCTGATGACGATGAAACATACGTCAAAAGAAGGATGAAGACTACATTACCTACAAAAGATCGTACTCCCTGGAAAAGGAAAAGTCACGACCATGGGCTCAATTATTCGACAACGAACAAAAGAGGAAAGAAGAAGATCAGTCTGAAGCGTCGTCGACCAAGCTGACAAACTATCATAATTTGTCCATATCTATTTTGTATACGTACTTAACACATCGTTAGCGGTCAAATGATGTAATATATATTATACACTAATTATTATCCGGAGTGTGTTATTACTCCAACAGACCTAACCCTATCCCACTGCTACAACTTATACAACAAGAAGTGAAATGAAAAAGAAAAATGCAAATGAAAGATAAGAAAAAGAAAAATGCAAATGAAAGATAAGAAAAAGAAAATTGAAAATGAAAGATAAGAAAAAGAAACATGAAAATGAAAGATAAGAAAAATAAAAATGAAAATGAAAATGAAAATCAATTAGATAAGAAATAGAAAAAAAATTAGCAGTAGCGCTTTTTTGGGAAACAAGCGCTACAGCTAACTGTCCAGATAATTTTAAAATAAAAAAATGTAGCAGTAGCGCGTTTTTTTCAGGGCCGCGCTATAGCTAAGTTGCCTACAGCCCCGCCGAGCCACACGCGCACCGCACACTCCTCTCTCTTTCCTCCTCACTCTTGATCCCCCTCTCTCTCCCACCCCACCGCCGACGCCGCACCGCCCACGCCGCCGCCCTTGCCCTGCGCCACGGCGACCTCCTCGTCCACGTAGAACCACAGGAAGAAGGGGTCCTTGGTGCTCGGCTCCCTGCCGACATAGCCGCCGCCGAGGGGGATCTCCAGGGGGGCCAGCGGCCCGAGCTTGACGCGCTTCCGCTCGAAGACGAAGGCCAGGATCTTCTTCTTCCACGACAGCCGCCCCTTGAAGCTCATGCACTCGGTTCGGCCTGATTTGAGGTACCATTCATCCATTCCCCAATTCCCCAATTTTTGATTTAGGTTTTGCGACGACGGCGATCTTCATCTTTTGAATGAGTGCACCGAGCATTAGTAGATAGAAGATAGATAGAAAAATTTAATGGGGAGGACAGCTAGTTGCATGAGTAAGAAATTTCATTCGGATTAATTAAAAAAAATGTTGATGTTACTGTTGAAATCTCAAATACCAGCTGCTGTTGCTGCGAACTAGTTCTTTGGTTCACATATTCGTCATGATTGCCATTGGAACTAGTTTTCTGTAAATATATAGCGAGCAGCTCTGCTTTCTTGTAAAAAAAATGTCGACTCGCTTCCTTGTATAATTTCAACATAAATTCTTGTTTAGCTTGTATAATTTCAAATTGCTGCTGTCCAGTGCATCTTTGCAATATATATATGGTGATGTGTAGTATTTTTTATAGCATGCATCAATTGTAGATGGTCAAGAAGATGAACAAAAGAAAAAGGATGGTTATGTTTTTGTCACACTTGCTGCAATAGTGCACTTTGCATTGGATGTTGCTGTCCAAATAAAAATGAGGATGTTGCTGTTATCTTGCTGTCCATTTTAAATGAAAATGAGGATTTTTAAATGTAAATGAAAATGAGGATGTAAATGAAAATGAAAATTTTCTTGTGAGGGCTGCATCTCCGTGATTGTTAGTGAAATGCTACTTCAGCACATAGTGCTTATTGTCATTTGCAGGGAAACCGATTCCGAGTGGCCTATGTTTTGCCAGAAATGTTGATTCATTTACATTCCGGTAAATTTCAGGCGCTCTATATGTTCACTTTCTAGCATAGGTCATGCCGAAATTTTCCGTGAATTTCGGCATGACTTGTGCTAGAAAGTTGGACATATCGAGTGCTCAAGATTTGCCGCCACGGGAATGAAACAACATTCAGGCAAAACAAAGGTCACTTTTTTTTGTCATTATTCACTTTATTATATAAAGCTCGATATTTAAACGACTACGACATTGAACCCTATCTAGGAAACATGACCGACAATGATGAGGCCGGAGGTTCTCACACCCAAGAAGGACAAGCACACGCCTACCTCGACTTTCTTGCGGCTCAGGAGAAACAAGGGTGGCAGGACCCCCTTGTCATGACGGACGACGACGGTGGTGGCGCCGACGCCGACACTGATGCCACCAACACCGGCACTGAGACGGGCCCTGATGATGTTGCTAACGACAGCACGGAAGGTGGGACCTCCCAAGCCAGTGAAGGAAAGAAGGCAAAGAGGGCACGACGTCCAAATGAGCTCGGCACCGGAAGACTGGTGGTCACGGCGGTGAACCCCGGCGACTTCGAGCCTGTAGAGCCGCGGGAAGTGGCAGCGTGTTACGGCAACCAACTAGCATGCATCCTATGGGATACCGCTAACATCAACACCACAAAAATACGGAAGAATGAACAATTGAAGCAGCTGCTCCTAACTAGGTTGCACGCAAGATTCCTGTTCCCCGGTCGGAATGACGACGTTGACCCATGGAAAGATGATGCCATGAAAAAAATCAACAACAAAGCCCTAGGGAAGTTTAGCAACGCATTGAGCGCCTGGAAAACTAGGGTGAAAAAGGCGATAGAAGTAGACCATGAAACCTACGCCGAGATTTTTGCAGACAATCCGACAATTACGCTAGAGGACTTTGAAAAGTTCAAGGCGACTTGCAATGAAGAAGCTGCCAAGGCCAGGTCGGAGAGAGGCAAGCAGCTGCAGGCAAAGAACATGGGGAACCACCGCCTCGGAAGTCGTGGTTACATGGGAAAGAGGCCCGTGTGGGCTAAGGAGGACGCGGAACGTGAACGTCTGGGGATCCCAGACCCCTTGGCTGAGTTCACCGACCAGCAGGAGCACGACTTCATCAGGGCCCGATTCTCGTGGGACCCCAAAAAAAAGATTTTTTTCACCGACGGGCCGACTAGGCAATTCATGAGATTACTGGTAATTATCCTTTTACCACCTTATATATTAGCTTCCGATCAATGAAGTCTACTACATTCTAGTCACATTCGTAAATGATTCACGCTCCATTTTACAGAGAGAGCAACACAAGATTGCGACCGAAAGCGACTCGTCGACTCAGTCGACTCAGTCGTCGGCGAAGTACAAGTGGGACACCCCTTTCAACCTGGCCATTAACATAATGATGGGACACCCGCCGGGCCAGCGGCCGCAATATGGACGTGTGCACGGCGCCGGAGACGGCGCCACGTGGAAGTACTATTATGGCAAAGACCCCGAGGACAAAAGACAGAGAAAGAAGTTAAGTCAAGTGACTATCGACGAGAAGGTGGCGCGGGCGATCGAGAAAACAAGAGCTGATACCAAAGCTGAGACAATCCGGGAAGCGGTAGCTGCCTGCAGAAATGATATGGCAGCTGCCTTTACAAGCTTGATTCCAAGTGTGGTCAGCTGGTTGCAACAAAATCCAAACGCGGCACCAACTGATTTTCCCATGCCCAGCTTCACCGGGAGCAACTCAATGAACACCGCACCCACACCCGTACCTGATATGGCAACCGCACCCGCACCTACTCCAGCACCTGCTCCCGCACCCTCTCACAGCAGCCCTAGCTCCGTCTCTGGCTTGAATGCCGGGCCGTCGACATTGGCTGAGCTCGATGCCCTCACGGTAAATACGCTTCACACCCTCATCAACACAACTAATTAATCTTCAGTTCCCGTTCTTTTTGGATCTCTGACGCCGAACACGTACATGTCTTAGTAGGCCGACTCCACTCCGTGCACCCTCCTTTACCACATGAAGGGCGGGTTGGTGGATGTGGGGAAGGGTACTATAGTGAAGCCCAAGGATCGATTGTTCCACAGCCGGCAGATGCCTGATAATGCCTTAAGGGTCTTTGTGGCGAGTGTGAAAGCGGGCTACGAGGGTTTTCCTCGTCCCATACAAACCGGTGGAGAGGATGACGAGACCCCCACGCAGCTTGGTCAATGCAAAAATTGGCCGATCCTGTGGCCGAAGAATCTTCTTCGTGTGGAGGTGGCCGGGAGCACACCAACGGGACCTCATCAGGAAGCAGGTATGACCACAACCCCACCTACACAACTACAACAACCATCGTCTGTGCTGCTGGGTGAGATCAAGAGACACGAGGAAGGAGGGCCGGCCAACCGTTCCGGCGGATGATGACATCGGCCCCATGGAAGAGGATATGGATCATGACATGGAGGACGATGACCCTCTCCAGTATCTCAATATCGGCTTTGACCACGAAGTAACGATGAGTCAACCATATGAGATGCATGGTGTACCAGAGCCGGAACGTCCTCGGGAGTGCAAGAAGTCTTTGTTCATGCAATCCTCGCAGAACACGCCTCCAGATGCCGGTTCCACCCAAGCTCAACTAATTAGCCAGAGGCATTCAATGCTGAGCCCGACAACACTTGGGGCGGTTGTCAGGGAGGGTCTGACAGACCCACCAGCACCTGAGCCCACCGAGAAGAAGCAGAGGAAGAGACCGATGAGAAAAGGCCATAAAGCTGCCAATGTTGCTTCTAGCAGCCAGCCGCCTCCGCAGACCAGGGTTGACAGTGTACCAATGAAACATGCGCCATTACTCCATGTCGCGGGAAAGCCAATGGTACCGGCGGATGCGCTAGCTGCCATAACAGGGGATCTCAGGAGACTCCATGACCATGTGCTGTCGACAGAGAGAAGCCTCCTCGCCTCGGATGATCTAGGATACCCACTTTATACGGTTAGGGTGCCGTTCAGTGGCAAGATGTACGTCATCACATGCCCCGCGGACCTGTTCTTCCTGCGATTTGATTAGATCTTTGAGATGTTTCAAATGAGGAGACTCGATTTTATGTTCGTCCGCCTGTATGCGCTGCACATGAACTACATCGTCAGGAGAGAGCAAATCACTGGTCTTGCGGTCGCGGACCCATACTACATGCATGAGGGCTTCTTGTCAATCAACAAAGCCAACCGTCAATATGCGAGGGAGTACATCGAAGAATTCTTGGTCATCAATAAGGACAAAGAAAAGATTCTCCTACCTTATCATCCCGGGTAAGTCATCCACGGATAGCCACTATAACACATACATCCTTTCGTGCATTTCAATAATTACTTTGCACGCATGGAGGCTAACTTGATCGTGTATTTTGCGCAGTGGGGGGGGGGGGCGTGCCGTTCTCATCATTCTTTACCCGCATTTCTCCCACGCTCTATATTTGGACCCATCGAAGAACATAGAGAAGAAAGATTACACACACATAAAGTATGTTCTGGACAGAGCTCTCATGGGCTTCAGCATGCGGGGTGGCTACATCCAAGTCAAAAAAACAAGTAAGGCCGGGCTGTGTTTCGGCCATAAGACTGACTTCTGATGCCTCCAGCGACCGGCAGCAAGTGATAATGATGGATTCTACGTCATCCATCTAATGATGGAGTACAGAAGGGATGTGCAATCACTTTGCATGACATCTTCATCCGGCGATGCCCATATCTGGAGATGGGCCAAAGCCTTTGGAACCATGCCGGATAATCGACTTCGAAATGATTTCTACCGGATCCAGCAGGAAATTGCGTCCATCATCATGAAAGACGTCCTCGAAGAGAATGGGATGCTCTACGCCGGCCCAATATCGTGAGCTGACGTCCGAACCCGCATAGCCCTACAGCGTCAGGACATGACGCCTTTCACTAAGCTTGGGTGCATCCTCCCGGATATGGCCGGATGGGAAGAGTGCACTGCTTGAAGACAATGTGTCTGTTTAGTTAGTTGTTACTTTGTGTACGACAAAACTTTTGAATGTCTCTGTACGACGAAACTATTAGATGTAAATGGTGCTGCGCTAGTTAATTAGTTTCGGTACGATGAATTTCGTTAACTATGTTTACTGTACGTTGCTTCTATTTCATAACTGTTTCTCTCCACAGGCCGACGTATCTTACACTGCATATTATATATCGTTGAATTCGCTTGATGATATATGTGCATCTCTGACAGGTACATAGATCAATGATGGCGAGGAAGTGGTATGCTGTGTATGTAGGCCATGTTTCGGGTGTGTACGATGAGTGGCCGGAGTGTCAGGCCCAAGTGTACCGCTTCCCGGGCGGAAGCCAGAAAGGGTTTGATAGCAGAATGGAAGCCAAAGCTAGTTACTTGAGATTCATAGCGCAATAGAGGATTCAGAACCGGCGCCACAAAAACTACTACATAATCCCGCTTTTGCTCATCGTGATCGCTCTTCTCTTCTATGTGATCATATCATAGTCTACATAGATGATGAAACATGAGTATGTGACCATGTTGTTGCATGTATTCGAGACTTCTAATAACTTGTATCGCTATTTTGAGACATGTGTTCACCGATGAATGATGATGATGATATGAGATGAGAGACTTTTAATAACTTTTGCTCATCGATGCCGACAATTAGACAATATAAGGTCTTACATCTTTTTCAATGAATATGCATGTTGTTATTGTATAAAAGTTGTATCTGTTTAAATACAGCATAAAAACACAAAAAAAACATAAAACATTAGCAGTGGCACGGGGCCAAGGTTTACCAGCAGCGCGCTTTTAACAGTAGCGCTTTTCTTATACACGCGCTGCAGATAAGTAGTAGTAGCGCTTGCTGAAAGCACGCTACTGCTAAGTTAATTTACCAGTAGCGCTAGTCAAAAAGAGCGCTGCTGCTAAAAATTAGCTGTAGCGTCGTACCAGTAGCGCGTGTACCAGCGCTACTAGTAGCTATAAATCCAGCGCTACTGGTAAGGTTTTCCCTAGTAGTGTATGCCAGTTTCCTCGTTACCAGTTTTGTTCTCTTTTCTCGTTTCCGCGTTTCGGCATCCTTGTGATCAAATCACACTGTGTCTGGCCAGACGATGATGGATACCGTAACACCGAGAGGGCCCAAAGAATAGCTCTCCATCATCGGAGGAGCAAATCCCAATCTTGAGCTATCTAGTTCCTTGTCATACTTTTCCATGAACCCGTAAGCTGCCGTAATAGCCACCCTTTTACGGATGACATTTAACAAACCCCAAAGTTCATAAAGCAAGTATGAAGGAACTCGATACTCTCATGGTCTAAGGAATTATGCAAACGTTAACTTTCTCTGTGTTATTTACCATTAACTCGTGACGAACATATCTCATAGCATAACATCAATCGGGTCGATTCAACACAAGTGTTCTTCTAACATTGTGTCCTCAAAGTTGCCGGCATAGACATGCCCATGATCAGGAAAACGTGATCATCATGCAACACTTGAGCCAGTCTTAGAGGCTTGAGTAGGAATACTTTTTATCGTTTATTATTCCACACGTGCACATGGGTTTTCCTCGGAGCCTTTATGGATATACGGGCTCGTGAACCATAGCAGTTATAGCACGGAATATAAACATAATTACGAACATGGAGATAAATAATAACATTTATTATTGCCTCTAGGGCATATCTCCTACAGACTCCCACTTGCACTAGAGTCAATAATCTAGTCACTGCTAATGCACTTTACACATATGGCATACAAGTGTAAAAATATGCTTCGCTTGTGGTATAGTCTTTGTCGAACGAATCTGACAATTTCAGGTCCGTGTGTATCTTTGCATATCCTCGCGTTTTCACGCTTTCACAAAATTCATATTTTGTGTGGACTTGGCTTTGTATATATGTGAATCACTATTCGAACCTTGATTCCTCAGACTAAGCTATGGAGCAACTATCTACAATAGTGTTCCATTGACCAAAGCCATCTTGGAACCATACTAGGTTTATGAATGAACTATAAGATTCACATCTTCTTTGTCACTTCTAAAGCGGCATCATACTTAGCCTCTGTTATAGAATTCGCCACAGTAACTTGTTTTGAACAATTCCAACTTACTGTGCCACCATTTTGTGTATCAGACAAAACCCTTAATTTAAATCGAAAATCGCGTGGAGCATTGATGAAGACTGTATTGATGTAACTTCTTACAACGAACTCTTCATAATCTTCGCTTGCGAGAAAACATGTCATCAGTGCTACTTTAGTACTCGACGCCATTTTTCACGGTTGTCCTATGATCAATATTTTGATCACTTTGTTATCTATACTCGCAACTGCTTGAGAGTACTGGACATATCTAGTTGTTTTTACATACCAAGGAATACATGATTAATCCAAAACCAAATGTGTGTGGAACCTCCATCATGTATTTTGCTCATCAGTGTTTTAGGACACCGAGTCTTGCTAAAACTCTTTCCATGTGACTTTGGCAAGATCACCCCTTGGCATTCTTATGCTAAACTATTTTAGCATCTTGTCAATATGTATTTTTAGCTTAGCCTATTAGGCAATTTTATCTCCATAGATAATTATGCCTAATACCGAGGCTACCTAGCCCAAGCACTTCATCAAAAAACTATTTCTCAATGAAGTCCTAATTCGTGTCAAGAAATTTATATTTATTTCTAATTAACAATGTGTCAAGCACACAAGGTTTTAGAAATATTATTATGCTCCCACTTACTTTCTTGTTACCACAAGCATCTTTGCTATCCATTGATGAAATTAAACTCTTTTGACTATTTCATCAAAACGAAGATTCCAACTCCTTCTTGCCCTCTTCCGTCCTGGAACTCTGAAGTTTGCACACTTACTAGCATCCTCTGGATTGACAAAATACTTTGGACTGTATCACATGCAAGTCCTAGGTTGTATTTCCATCTCATAGAAATCCTTTGGCATCCATGTATCATATCTCAAGATTGAAATATGTATTTAATTTCTAGTTTAACCCGAACCGACTTTAAGCATCGCTACGGTGAGATAATCTCATCGTAGTCAACTCCTTGAATTTGTTATTGCAACAAGTCGAGCTTTATGGATAAAACATTTTTATCCGTATCAGTTTATAGTTCCATTAATATTCGTTAGACTTTAAGTCTTCCAGAGGTTTAATCAAGATCTAATCTTGAATCATTTATATGGATATTATCTTGGATTATTTTGGCATTTAGCCAATTCCGGAGTCAGGGCCCATCAACGCTTCCATGTGTATCATAGGTATACTATTGTCTAACAACAATATCTCGTTTGCGCACCTGAGAGGTTTGCATGAGTTTTGCCTACGTGGTTCAGCTGCAAGATCGACCAAAGTCCATACATCTCATGTAGAGGCTTCCGTATCAGTCATAGTATGAAACTTTGAAATTTCTTCCAAGGTTTCTTTCCTATGAGATTACGACGAAGATATTGTTATCTCGTCGATTTGCATTTTTCTCCCACTCACCTTTTTGCAAGAACCATTTTCTTCAAAATCATACCGCTCTTTGTGGCAAACCTTTTGCCTCGATATAGTGATGGAGGAATACCCAATAATTTGGGGTAACCTACAAAGTAGCACTTGTCTGATTTGGAATAGGTTTGTAAACATTTTACACAGGCCCCATATTCCAAATTTTAAGAGAAGACATAACATGGTTTGGCGTACCATACCATGGCGTCATTTCAACAGAGCTGATGGCGCTCTTTTCAGTGTAAAAGCCGTAGTCTCTAAAGCATTACTTTAAAAGGGATAATGGCAAATTGATTTATGTCATCTTTGATCTTACCATTTCATAAATGGTTTGATTACATCTTCACAGACATTCCACTCATAGTGGTGTTCCGGGAGGTGTAAGTGATAAAACTCTTTTCACAACTCATCAGACATTCGCTAAACTTGTAACTCAAACAATCCTTTCCGCAATCTAATTGCAGAAACATAATTTTCTTGTTACAATAATTTCTACTTCATTTTGAAAACCTTTTGAATGATTTCAAAAGATCCAGACTTACGTCTCATAAAGTAAATATCCATATATCTACTTGAGTCATTTCTGAAGATAGACAAATCCACTGCTAGTAACAACATTTATCAGACTGCACACATCAAAATGTATGATCACCAATAAGTTCGTTGCTTGTTCCTTATGGCCTGTGAACAGTATTTTAGTCACTTTACTTTCCGGACAAAAGTTGCAAGTGTCGGATGATTCATAATCAAATGACTTCAAAATCCATCATTATGGAATTTCTTCATGCGGGTTTCTCCAGTGTGACCAAATGCAGTGCCATACATATGTGGTATTCTTTATGTCTTGCGACATTTAGCGTTAGTGTTATGGATGTATCATATCATTGTCAATGTTCATAACATACATTCCATCCATGATGGAAGCATGGCCCTTATGTTATTCATAACACCGAACAACAATTGTTCTATCATGAACAACCTCCTTGCAACAAACATTATGCAATGGGCTAGAGTGTATAAAACTCTAAAATGAATTATGAAAATAAATACAGAGGTAATAAACCGATGGAAGGTATAGTAACTTTTACTATGTTCCAAGCGCGTATCTAAACCTCATTACTGGCAAGTCTTTTAGGCCGTAGTAGTTCTTGCATCGAGTCGTAATTGAATGCAATCGAGCGGGTATCTCTGTGATCAACTTTTAATCACAATACCCAAGAATCAGTCATTAACATGTTTATCATAATTCCCAAGAATTATATCTTTGACCAGCCTTCCATACATCTAGAACTCGTATGACATTCATACATGAGCTGGACATTCCAGTCTTCTTCCTTTTTGCCTTTATACTTCTAACAGTTTTACTTCCAATATTTCTCCTACTCTCAGAAGAAGCACCCAACTTTAAGAGTGGCATTAGCCCTGGACTTCCTAGGCGTGAAAGTCTCACTAACACCCTTCGGACATTTCCTTTCTCTTTAGGTTGTTGTTTTATTCACCATCATCACATGATAGATGTTCTTCTAGATCCCTCTTTTATTAGTCTAATGCATAGTAAACACTTTACTAATACTTTGCAAACAAACATTGCTTTGGATATCTCATATCTTTTAGCCTTTGTTTGTATCTGAAACTAATTTTCAGTTCCATGAATATCATATAACTATCCCAAACTTTTGAAGTTTGGGTCTCATGAAAACAAACATATTGCACTTGACCATAACGGAATTCTAGCTTTTGGATTGAAGGATGAGGGTCACATCATCCATAGCATTAGCAGGAGAATACCGAAAGCATGCGATAGAACAAAGTCCTTCTCGTCACTCTTGAGGACAATCCTCACATTACGTTACCAACCGTAAAGTTTTAACCAGATATATAACAGCTATTCAATTTTAATAGGAAGGTGGAAACGCGAGCCAATATTCTATAACTATTATGCAAATTACACTTAGACTATGTTCATAATTAATTGCACTGAAAATTAAACAAGTTAATTCTAAAGTGCGCTCCCACTCAAATCAGTATCTCTCATAGTTGATTGTTAATGATTCAAGATCCACATTTCAATTCATCGCCATAGAATCATCATCTCATGACGGGAATTTCAATCGGTAGGCCAACTTGCCGATCACATCTCTATGTGATTCTTGTTCATCTTTCGATGCGCGTGTTCCGAGCTCAGGACGATCCTGCCCGAACGTCAAGACAACCAAGTGATCTCGCAGTGAGGTCTGACCTTCACCCGTCTCATACTCTCGATTCGTTCGTACCCATGCAACCATGTGATACCCCGAAAAGATCCATATTTCAGACGTTGCTACACTTGGGAGAATACTAACTACTTGATATTTTTAAGTGAGAGATCGCCCTAATAAAAGCAACTACCGCGCAGTCAAAAAGGGTGCAAATATAAGGGATAAACATCTCAGGCAATTCATAAGCAGTTTCAAAAACTGCTGCCGTGGCAGAACTTTTCTGCCTAGGCATGTTTCTTTTCTTTTATCCATCTTCGGCCTTTGCGTCGGTCTCCACCTTCGCAGATCTTCTCACTGCCTTGTCGATGCACCAGATAATATTGCTATCTATAGCTAATAAAATAATGCATTACAACAAGGTTGACACGCAGTTCATTTAAAATGACAATCATATGGCTCCAGCCATCATGTCGAATCATGACACGCGGGTCATTGATACGTCCATTTTGCATCATGTTTTGCTACTATTATTTATAGTGTTTTTAATAAATATAACACTTTGTGGAGCAATTTTAATGCCTTTTCTCTCTTAATATGCAAGATTTACACAAGGAGGGAGATTGCCGGCAGCTGGAATTCTGGACCTGAAAAAGCTATGTCAGAGATACCTATTCTGCACATCTCCAAATGAGCTGAAATTGTACGGAGGTTTATTTTGGAATAAATAAAAAATACTGAAAGCAAGAAGTACCAGAGGGGGCCACCCAGGTGCCCATGAGGCACCAGGGTGCGCCACCCCCCCAGGCCAGCCTCTGGCCCCCATTTTCTGGTATATAAGTCCATTTGCCCTAGAAAAAATATAGAGAAGACTTTCGGGATGGTGCGCCGCTGTCTCGAGGCGGAACTTGGGCAGGAGCACTTTTGCTCTCCGGCGGAGAGATTCTGCCGGGGATACTTCCCTCCGGGAGGGGGAAATCGTCGCCATCGACATCACCAGCGATCCTCTCATCGTGGGAGGACTAATCTTCATCAACATCTTCACCAGCACCATCTCATCTCAAACCCTAGTTCATCTCTTGTATTCAATCTTTGTCTCAAAACCTCAGATTGGTACCTGTGGGTCGCTAGTAGTGTTGATTACACCTTGTAGTTGATGCTAGTTGGTTTATTTGGTGGAAGATTATATGTTCAGATCTATTATGCTATTCAACACCTCTCTGATCTTGGACAAGAATATGATTTGTGAGTAGTAAATTTTGTTCTTGAGGACATGGGAGAAGTCTTGTCATAAGTAATCATGTGAATTTGGTATTCGTTGGATATTTTGATGATATGTATGTTGTTGATTCTCTTAGTGGTGTCGTGTGAACGTCGACTACATGACACTTCACCATCTTTGGGCCTAAGGGAATGCATTGTGGAGTAGTAATTAGATGATGGGTTCCTAAAGTGACAGAAGCTTAAACCCTAGTTTATGCGTTATTCCGTAAGGGGCAGATTTGGATCCATATGTTTAATGCTATGGTTAGAGTTATCTTAATTCATCTTTCGTAGTTGCGGATGCTTGCGAGAGGGGGTAATCATAAGTGGGAGGCTTGTTCAAGTAAGAACAACACCCAAGCACCGGTCCACCCATATATCAAATTATCAAAGTAGCGAACGCGAATCAAACCAACATGATGAAAGTGACTAGATGAAATTCCCATGTGTCCTCGAGAACGCTTTACTTACTATAAGAGATCGTTCCGGCTTATCCTTTGCTATAAAAGGATTGGGCCACCTTGCTGCACTCTTTGTTACTATTGCTACTTGTCACTTGTTATAAATTATCTTGCTATCAAACTACTCGTTACCGATAATTTCAGTGCTTGCAGAAAATACCTTGCTGAAAACCGCTTGTCATTTCCTTCTGCTCCTCGTTGGGTTCGACACTCTTACTTATCGAAAGGACTACGATTGATCCCCTATACTTTTGGGTCATCAAGACTCTTTTCTGGCACCGTTGCCGGGGAGTGAAGCGCCTTTGGTGAGTGGAATTTGGTAAGGAAACATTTATATTACGTGCTGAAATTTACTGTCACTTGTCACTATGGAAAGTAATCCTTTGAGGGGTTTGTTCGGGGTATCTTCACCTCGATCGAAAACACAAATAGTTGCTCCTCAACCTACTACACCTACTGAAAATATTTATTATGAGATTCCTCCGGGTATGATAGAGAAATTGCTAGCTAATCCTTATGCAGGAGATGGAACGGTACATCCTGATATGCACTTGATCTATGTGGATGAAATTTGTGGATTGTTTAAGCTTGCAGGTTTATCCGGAGATGGAGTTAAGAAGAAATTATTCCCTTTATCTTTGGAGAGAAAGGCATTAATGTGGTATAGGCTATGTGATGATACTGATACATGGGACTGGAACCGATTGAAACTAGAATTCCATCAGAAATTTTATCCTATGCATTTGGTTCATCGTTATCGAAATTATATATATAATTTTTGGCCTCGTGAAGGAGAAAGCATCGCTCAAGCTTGGGGGAGGCTTAAGTACATGATGTACACATGCCCCAATCATGAGCTCTCAAAAGAAATTATCTTACAGAATTTTTATGCTCCGCTTTCTCATGATAATCAAACTACGCTCGATTCTTCTTCGACTGGCTCCTTTATGAAGAAAACTATTGAATTCAGATGGGATCTTCTGCAAAGAATTAAACGCAACTCTGAAGATTGGGAACTCGACAAAGGTAATGAGTCAGGTATAATACTTGAGTTTGATTGTGTTATATCTTTTATGGCCACCGATGCTTTTCATAAGTTTAGCACTAAATATGGACTTGACTCTGAGATAGTAGCTTCCTTTTGTGAATCATTTGCTACTCATGTTGATCTACCTAAGGAGAAGTGGTTTAAATATCATCCCCCTGTTAAAGAAAAGATTGAGGAACCTGTTAGTGTTAAAGAAGAAACAATTGTTTACCATGTTGATCCAGTTGTGCCTGCTGCTTATATTGAGAAACCACCTTTTCCTGTTAGGATTAAGGAACATGCTAAAGCTTCAACTGTGGTTAACAAAAGTAATATTAGAGCACCTAGACCCTCTGAACAAATTAAAGTTGTACCTAATGTTGCTATGGTTAAAGATCTCTTAGTCGATAATATAGATGGGCATGTTATTTACTTTTGTGATGAGGCTGCTAGAATTGCTAAACCTGTTAGAAATGAACGAGATATGTTAGACAAGAACAAGCCCGTAGTTGGTATGCCTGTTATTTCTGTTAAGATTGGAGATCATTGCTATCATGGTTTGTGTGACATGGGTGCTAGTGTGAGTACTATTCCATTTTCTTTATATCAAGAAGTAATGCATGAAATTGCACCCGTTGAGATTGAAGATATTGATGTTACTATTAAGCTTGCAAATAGAGATACTATTACACCGCTTGGGATTGTTAGAGATGTTGAAGTCTTGTGTGGAAAAATCAAATACCCTACTGATTTCTTAGTACTTGGTTCACAACAAGATAATTTTTGTCCCATTATATTTGGTAGACCTTTCTTGAATACCGTTAATGCTGAAATTGATTGTGTTAAAGAAAAGGTTCAAGTTAAGTTTGGTGATATATCTCATGAGTTTAATTTCTCCAAGTTTCGTAGACAACCTTATGATAAAGAATTGCCTAGTAAAGATGAAATTATTGGTCTTGCTTCTATTGCCGTACCTCCTACTGATCCGTTAGAATAGTATTTGCTAGACCACGAAAACGATATGCATATGAATGAAAGAAATGAAATAGATAAGATGTTCTTTGATCAACCACCTATCCTTAAACATAATTTGCCTGTTGAAACTCTTGGAGGCCCTCCTCCACCTAAGGGTGATCCTGTATTTGAATTAAAGCAATTGCCTGATACATTGAAATATGCTTATCTTGATGAAATGAAGATATATCCTGTTATTATTAGTGCTAACCTTTCAGCGCATGAAGAAAAGAGATTACTAAAAACTCCGAGGAAGCACTGTGCTGCTATTAGATATACTCTTGATGATCTTAAGGGCAATAGTCCCACTCTATGTCAGCATAAAATTAATATGGAGCCTGATGCTAAACCAGTTGTCGACCACCAACGACGATTAAATCCTAAGGTGAAAGAGGTGGTAAGAACCGAAATATTAAAACTTTTGGAAGCAGGTATAATCTATCCCATAGCTGATAGTAGATGGGTAAGTCTTGTTCATTGTGTCCCTAAGAAAGTAGGTATTACCATTGTTCCTAATGATAAAAATGAACTCATTCCACAAAGAATTGTAACTAGTTATAGGATGGTAATTGATTTTAGAAAATTAAACAAAGCTACTAGAAAAGATCATTACCCCTTACCTTTTATTGATCAAATGTTAGAAAGATTATCTAAGCATACACACTTTTGTTTTCTAGATGGTTATTCTGGTTTTTCTCAAATACCCGTATCACAACCCGATCAAGAGAAAACCACCTTCACTTGTCCTTTTAGAACTTATGCTTATAGACGTATGCCTTTTGGTTTATGCAATGCACCTGCTACCTTTCAAAGATGTATGACTACTATATTCTCTGACTTTTGTGAAAAGATTGTTGAGGTGTTCATGGATGATTTTTCCGTTTACGGAACTTCTTTTGATGATTGCTTAAGCAACCTTGATCGAGTTTTGCAGAGATGTGAAGAAACTAATCATGTCTTGAATTGGGAGAAGTGCCACTTTATGGTCAATGAAGGCATTGTCTTGGGGCATAAAATTTCTGAAAGAGGTATTGAAGTTGATAAAGCTAAGGTAGATGCTATTGAGAAAATGCCATGCCCTAAAGATATTAAAGGTATAAGAAGTTTCCTAGGTCATGCTGGTTTCTATAGGAGATTTATTAAAGACTTCTCTAAAATTTCTAGGCCTCTTACCAATCTTTTGTAAAAAGATGTTCCATTTGTTTTTGATGATGATTGTCTAGAAGCCTTTGAAACACTTAAGAAAGCCTTAACCACTGCACCTATTGTTCAACCACCTGATTGGAACTTGCCTTTTGAAATTATGTGTGATGCTAGTGACTATGCTATTGGTGCTGTTCTAGGATAGAGAGTTGATAAGAAATTAAATGTTATCCATTATGCTAGTAAAACTCTAGACAGTGCCCAAAGAAATTATGCCACTACTGAAAAAGAATTTCTAGCAGTTGTGTTTGCATGTGATAAATTCAGATCTTACATAGTTGATTCTAAAGTAATTGTTCACACCGATCATGCTGCTATTAAATATCTTATGGAAAAGAAAGATGCTAAACCTAGACTCATTAGGTGGGTTTTATTGCTACAAGAATTTGACTTGAATATTACTGATAGGAAGGGAGCTGAGAATCCCGTAGCAGATAATTTGTCTAGAATGGAAAATGTTCTTGATGACCCACTACCTATTAATGATGATTTTCCTAATGAACAATTAGCTGTCATAAATGCTTCTCGTAATACTCCATGGTATGCAGACTATGCTAATTATATTGTTGCTAAATTTATACCACCTAGTTTCACATACCAACAAAAGAAAAAGTTCTTCTATGATTTAAGACATTACTTTTAGGATGACCCATATCTTTATAAAGAAGGAGTAGATGGTATTATTAGACGTTGTATACCTGAGCATGAACAGGAACAAATCCTATGAAAGTGTCATTCCGAGGCTTACGGAGGACACCATGCGGGAGACAGAACTGCACATAAGGTATTGCAATCTGGTTTTTATTGGCCTACTCTTTTCAAGGATGCTCGTAAGTTTGTCTTATCTTGTGATGAATGTCAAAGAATTGGTAATGTTGGTAGACGTCAAGAAATGCCTATGAATTATTCACTTTCTATTGAACCATTTGATGTTTGGGGATTCGATTTTATGGGACCTTTTCCTAAATCCAATGGGTATACTCATATTTTAGTTGTTGTTGATTACGTTACTAAGTGGGTAGAAGCTATTCCAACTAGTAGTGCTGATCATAACACTTCTATTAAAATGCTTAAAGAAGTTATTTTCCCATGGTTTGGAGTCCCTAGATATCTAATGACTGATGGTGGTTCACATTTTATTCATGGTGCATTCCGTAAATTGCTCGCTAAATATAATGTCAATCATAGAATTGCTTCTCCCTATCACCCTCAAACTAGTGGTCAAGTAGAATTGAGTAATAGAGAAATAAAATTAATTTTGCAAAAAACCGTCAATAGATCTAGAAAGAATTGGTCTAAGAAACTTGACGATGCATTATGGGCATAGAGAACTGCTTATAAAAATCCTATGGGTATGTCTCCTTATAAAATGGTTTATGGAAAAGCAAGTCATTTACCTCTTGAGTTAGAACATAAAGCATATTGGGCAATTAAGGAACTAAATTATGATTTTAAACTTGCCGGTGAAAAGAGGTTATTTGATATTAGCTCATTAGATGAATGGAGAACCCAAGCTTATGAAAATGCCAAATTGTTTAAAGAGAAAGTTAAAAGATGGCATGATAGAAGAATTCAAAAACGGGAATTTAAAGTAGGTGAGCAAATTCTACTGTACAACTCTCGTTTGAGATTCTTTGCAGGAAAACTCCTCTCTAAATGGGAAGGACCGTATATCATCGAAGAAGTTTATCGCTCCGGAGCCATCAAAATAAACAACTCCGAAGGCACTAATCTGAGAGTGGTGAATGGGCAAAGAATTAAGCACTATATTTCAGGTACCCCCATTAATGTTGAAACTAATATTATTGAAACAATTACACCGGAAGAATACATAAGAGAGACCTTCCGGAACACTCCAGAACCCTGAAAAGGAAGAGGTATGTGATACGGTAAGTAAACCGACTCCAAAAATTCCATAAAAATATTTTCTGTCAGTTTTGGAATATTAGAAAAAATACAAAAATAAGAAACAGCCGAGGGGACCCACCTGGTGCCCACGAGGCACCAGGGCGCGCCACCCCCCCCCCCCCCAAGGCGCGCCCTGTTGGCTCGTGGGCCCCACATGAGCCTTCCCGACTCCGTTTTCTTCTGGATTTCTTGTTTTGCAAGATAAAAAATCTTTATATATACTCACAGACGTTTTTACCACCGTATCGCAGAAAGCTCCTCTATTCTTCTTTCGTGCTATTTTTCTGACAAATTCGAAAGTATGTCGTCCCAAGACTCAGATGGAGAGAGCTTCGTATCACATTATGTTACAAATCCAAGGATCTATGGGGATATGGATCCCTATGGATTGTCCGCGGAGGAGGAGCGAGATGTCAACATGAAGGGAACGAAAGACGTGAGCTCGGATGAAGACGATTCTCCACTACCTCAACCCGGAGATATGCATGTGGAGTTTAAGAAGTCGAGCCTCCCAAACACAGTAAACAAATCTAAGATCCAATTTATCCCTTTCCGCCTTCTATAGGAAAACAAGAACGCACTATGTGAGAAGATAATGGAGCTTGAGCAAGAAATAAGCAAGTTGAAGGAAGAAAACTATGTCCTGAAGCGGAAACTGAAGGACAAGCCTGCCACTTCACCATCACCACCATCACCGAAGAGGGAGACTTGAGCACATGGGTATGGGCACTCCCCTTGGCTTGTGCCAAGCTTGGGGGAGGTGCCCCGGTATCGTATCACCCTCACTTTTATTATCTTTACCCATTTTTAGTTCGATCCTTAGTTATTTCATGATTTAGTTGAATAAAAGTTTAGTATTATCTATTTTCGAGTGTTAGCTTCGTGATCTATCTATCTATGTAATCGAGTTGAGAGTTATATAATAAAGGTAGTTTGAGTTTTTGCTTCTTTACTTTCAAGTTCCAATCCTAGCAATGAAAATAATGAAAAAGATCATATGCTAATCTTATGGAAAGTAATGACATTACATAAAGAAAAGTATAAGTGGTAAAACTTATTGGAAGTTAACAAGCATAGCATTAGTCAATGATGCAATTCATGAAAAAATTAATAAGGGAAGAGAAGATTCACATGCAAATATACTATCTTGGACGTCTTTTATGACTGTGAGCCCCCATTAAGTATTCTATGCCAAATTGTTGACGTTGGACAAGGAAGACAACGTAATGAATTATGTTTGTTCATATTCACATAGAAGTTATATTGTTATAGATCCTCCAACATGTGGTGCTTGCCCAATATCTTTGCTAGCCAAAAATCCGCACCAAGTAAGAGATACTACTTGTGCATCCAAAACCTTTAAACCCAGTTTCATGTCATGAGAGTCCACTATATCTACCTATGGATTGAATAAGACCCTTCAAGTAAGTTATCATCGGTGCAAAAAGCAATGAAAATTGCCTCTAAATATGTCTGAACTTTTATTGTAGTTGAAAATAGCTTTGTACGAACTTGTGATGGTAAAGAAATAAAAGTGACAGACTACATAATAAAGGTTGCTATCACAAGGGGCAATATAAAGTGATGTTCCTTTGCATTAAGAGCTCTTGCATCCAACAACAAAAAGTGCATGACAACCTCTGCTTCCCTCTGCGAAGGGCCTATCCTTTACTTTTATGTATTTACTTTTTATGCAAGAGTCAATAGTGTTCTCCTCTACTTCCTTTTTATTGTTCTCTTTTGTAAGCATCATGTGGTGGGGAAAGATCTAGGCATATATATCCAGTTGGATATGAGTGATCATGAGTTATTATTGTTGACATCACCCTTGAGGTGAATAAGTTGGGAGGCGAACTCACAAGCCCCTATCTTTCTATGTGTCTGGCTGAAACTTTTTGCTCCATATATATGTCATGAGTGTTAGTGTTGGTGCAATAATTTGCCTCCTTATATTTTGGAGATTGTTGACAAACAGTGAGGGACTGATATGTTTGCTAGTGCACATAGAGTAACAGGTCCCTGGAGTCAAGAGGAGTTTGGTTTCAAACTCCGAAGAATATTCCCTGTGTGGCAGTGAAGGTTATCACCGAAGAATATGACGACAAGAGTGACCCCTCAAAATTTGCTGATTTGTTGCAATTGTTTCGGTGTCGTTCCGAAGGAAGTGACTGCTGACGAGAAGATTGAAGACGAAGAGAAGACGTAGCATTCTTTTCGTTGTTTCTTTTCGACTTATTGAGTCATAGGGCCACCGTACTATTAAGAGGGGTGTAGCGTTCGAAGATTTGATTCGATGATGCTAAACCCAAATCCTATGAAAGATGCGAGAGAAATCTCTTTGTGTTCCGAGCAAATACTTGCCAGCAAGAGACTGTGATCTTCTTCGCTGCGAGAGATTTGTCTCTGACCAAGGAGTTAGCATTACTTGTTCCCCAAGTAATGTTACCGTTGCTCCCAAAATCCGACCGTTGTGAACGTGTCGGTTGGCCATTGGCTGGAGCGCGTGTCCAAAATGGTCATTTCCCATCAGGGAAGGCTGCGGCTATAAATAGCCACCCCGCACCGGCGTTGTCCGGTGGCTGCTCCATTTGATTCTGAGAAGATTGTTGAGCAACCCCCTCTCCGATTGATTTGAGTTTAAAATCCACTGAGAGAAAACCCTAGAGCTGAAAAATTAGATAGTGGTTCAGCATCACTCGAATCTAAGTCCAGTACGCTGCGCCTATTACTCTTGAGAGCTGCGAACTCTCTAGACGGTTAGGTGTCAATTTCTTCAGAGACCAAGAGTAATTGTGGTTCTCGAAGAAGAAGTCTGTAAAGGTTCAGAGATCGCCTCAAGCATCTACCACGAGTAATCGGCATTGGTTGACGAACCAATTGTCAAGGAGAATAGGGCAAAGAGAGTTTATCTTCTGTGTTAAATCACAACCCCTACAACCAGACGTAGTCCTTTTGCAGAAGGGCAAACTGGTCTACCAAATACCTTATCGCCATCGAGCATCACTGGTCACCTCTGCTACTCCCCTTTACATTCGAACTGTGCCATGTGATATGTTTCAATTATGTGATTTACCTCGATGCATGCCTTTAGTTTCCATTCGGTAGTTTATGTTCGCTCACTGTTCACTGTTTTCATTCATTCCGCTGCTGGGTTCCGAGAGTTTTGATATTTCCGAAGAAAATTTAAAACTCCCATTCACCCCCCCCCTCTAGTAGACATACTTCGTTCCTACAGTTAGCAATCATAGAAGACTAAATGATGGTTGAGTATGTGGACTTGCTAATAGCTCTTACATGAGACCCTTCCTCAAAATATGATGAATTGCAATTGCATTGTTGACTGAGAACATAGTTTGTTAGTTTTCAAGAAAGTTTATGCCTTATACTCCATTGTTGTGATGAATTGTTACTTGCTCATGAGAAGTTTTATGATAATAAATTTTGCTGTTATAATAATGATCATGATGCTACTATGTCCGTATTTTGTTTTTATCGACACCTCTCTCTCTAAACATGTGGACATGATTATTGATACCGGCTTTCGCTTGAGGACAAGCGAGGTCTAAGCTTGGGGGAGTTGATATGTCCATTCTGCATCATGTTTTGCTACTATTATTTATAGTGTTTTTAATCAATATAACACTTTGTGGAGCAATTCTAATGCCTTTTCTCTCTTAATATGCAAGATTTACACAAGGAGGGAGATTGCCGGCTGCTGGAATTCTGGACCTGAAAAACTATGTCAGAGATACCTATTCTGCACATCTCCAAATGAGCTGAAATTTTACGGAGATTTATTTTGGAATAAATAAAAAATACTGGAAGCAAGAAGTACCAGAGGGGGCCACCCAGGTGCCCATGAGGCACCAGGGCGCGCCACCCCCTCCCCCCAGGCGCGCCCTGGTACCTCGTGGGGCCCCTGGCCAGCCTCCGGCCCCCATTTTCTGGTATATAATTCCATTTGCCCTAGAAAAAATATAAAGAAGACTTTCGGGATGGTGCGCCACCGTCTCGAGACGGAACTTGGGCAGGAGCACTTTTGCTCTCCGGCGGAGAGATTCTGCCGGGGATACTTCCCTTCGGGAGGGGGAAATCGTCACCATCGACATCACCAGCGATCCTCTCATCATGGGAGGACGAATCTTCATCAACATCTTCACCAGCACCATCTGATCTCAAACCCTAGTTCATCTCTTGTATTCAATCTTTGTCTTGGACCGGTGCTTGGGTGTTGTTCTTACTTGAACAAGCCTCCCACTTATGATTACCCCCTCTCGCAAGCATCCGCAACTACGAAAGAAGAATTAAGATAACTCTAACCATAGCATTAAACATGTGGATCCAAATCAGCCCCTTACAGAATAGCGCATAAACTAGGGTTTAAGCTTCTTTCACTCTAGCAACCCATCATCTAATTACTACTCCACAATGCATTCCCTTAGGCCCAAAGATGGTGAAGTGTCATGTAGTCGACGTTCACATGACACCCCTAAGAGAATCAACAACATACATATCATCAAAATATCGAACGAATACCAAATTCACATGATTACTTATGACAAGACTTCTCCCATGTCCTCAAGAACAAAAGTAACTACTCACAAATCATCTTCATGTCCAAGATCAGAGGGGTATTAAATAGCATATTGGATCTGAACATATAATCTTCCACCAAATAAACCAACTAGCATCAACTACAAGATGTAATCGACACTACTAGCAACCCACAGGTACCAATCTGAGGTTTTGAGACAAAGATAGAATACAAGAGATGAACTAGGGTTTGAGATGAGATGGTGCTATTGAAGATGTTGATGAAGATTGGTCCTCCCATGATGAGAGGATCGTTGGTGATGTCGATGGCGAAGATTTCCCCCTCCCGAAGGGAAGTATCCCCGGCAGAATCTCTCCGCCGGAGAGCAAAAGTGCTCCTGCCCAAGTTCCGCATCGAGACGGCGGCGCACCGTACCAAAAGTCTTCTCTTTATTTTTTCTCAGGCAAATGGGCTTATATACCAGAAAATGGGCACCGGAGGCTGGACAGGGGCCCCATGAGCCACCAGGGCACGCCTGGGGGGGTGGCGCGCCCTGGTGCCTCGTGGGCACCTGGGTGGCCCCCTCTGGTACTTCTTGCTTCCAGTATTTTTTATTTATTCCAAAATAAATCTTCACGAAATTTCAGCTCATTTGGAGATGTGCAGAATAGGTATCTCTGACATAGCTTTTTCAGGTCCAGAATTCCAGCTGCCGGCAATCTCCCTCCTTGTGTAAATCTTGCATATTAAGAGAGAAAAGACATTAGAATTGCTCCACAAAGTGTTATATTGATTAAAAACACTATAAATAAAAGTAGTAAAACAGGATGCAAAATGGGCGTATCAACTCCCCCAAGCTTAGACCTCGCTTGTCCTCAAGCGAAAGCCGATATCGATAATCATGTCCACATGTTTAGAGAGAGAGGTGTCAATAAAAACAAAATACGGACATAGTAGCATCATGATCATTATTATAACAACAATATTTATTATCATAAAACTTCTCATGAGCAAGTAACAATTCATCACAACAATGAAGTATAAGGCATAAACTTTCTTGAAAACTAACAAACTATGTTCTTAGTCAACAATGCATTTGCTATTCATCATATTTTCAGGAAGGGTCTCATGTAGGAGCTTGTTAGCAAGTCCACATACTCAACCATCATTTAGTCTTCTATGATTGCTAACACTCACGACATATATATGGAGCAAAAAGTTTCAGCCAGACACATAGAAAGATAGGGGCTTATAATTTTGCCTCCCAACTTATTCACCTCAAGGGTGATGTCAACAATAATAACTCATGATCACTCATATCCAACTGGATATATATGCCTAGATCTTTCCCCACCACATGATGCTTGCAAAAGAGAAAGATAAAAAGGAATAGAGGAGAACACTATTGACTCTTGCATAAAAAGTAAATACATAAAAGTAAAAGATAGGCCCTTCGCAGAGGGAAGCAGAGGTTGTCATGCGCTTTTTGTTGTTGGATGCACAAGCTCTTAATGCAAACGAACGTCACTTTATATTTCCCCTTGTGATAGCAACCTTTATTATGTAGTCCGTCGCTTTTATTTCTTTGCCATCACAAGTTCGTACAATGCTTATTTTCCTTTACAATAAAAGTTCATATACATTTAGAGGCAATTTTTATTGCTTTTTGCACCGATGACAACTTACTTGAAGGATCTTATTCAATCCATAGGTAGATCTAGTGAACTCTCATGACATGAAACTGGGTTTAAGGGTTTTAGATGCACAAGTAGTATCTCTACTTGGTGCGGATTTTTGGCTAGCAAAGATATTGAGCAAGCACCACATGTTGGAGGATCTATAACAATATAACTTCTATGTGAATATAAGCAAACATAATTCATTACATTGTCTTCCTTGTCCAACGTCAACAATTTGACATAAAATACTTAATGGGGGCTCGCAATCATAAAAGATGTCCAAGATAGTATATTTGCATGTGAATCTTCTCTTCCCTTATTAATTCTTTCATGAATTGCATCATTAACCAATGCTGCTTTTTAACTTTCAATAAATTTTACCACCTATACTTTTTTTTATGTAATGTCATTACTTTCCATAAGATTAGCATATGATTTTTTTCATTATTTTCATTGCTAGGATTGAAACATAAAAGTAAAGAAGCAAAAACTCAAACTACTCTTTATTATATAACTCTCTACTCGATTACATAGATAGATGGATCACGAAACTAGCACTCAAAAATAGATCATACTAAACTTTTATTCAACTAAATCATGAAATCACTAAGGATCGAACTAAAAATAGGTAAAGATAATAAAAGTGATGGTGATACGATACCGGGGCACCTCCCCCAAGCTTGGCACAAGCCAAGGGGAGTGCCCCTACCCATGTACTCAAGTTTCCTTCTTTGGTGATGGTGGTGGTGATGAAGTGGTGGGCTTGTCCTTCAGTTTCCGCTAGAGAACATAGTTTTCTTCCTTCAACTTGCTAATTTCTTGCTCAAGCTCTACTATCCTCTCACACAATACGTTCTTGTTTTCTTGTAGAAGATGGAAAGGGATAAATTGGATCTTAGATTTGTTTACTGTGTTTGGGAGGCTCGACTTCTTGAACTCCACATGCATATCTCCCGGTTGAGGTAGAGGGGCATCTTCTTCATCCGAGCTCGCGTCTTCCATTCCCTTTATGTCGGCATCTCGCTCCTCCTCCGCGGACCATCCATAGGGATCTATATCCCCATAGATGCTTGGATTTGTAACATAGTGCGATACGAAGCTCTCTCCATCTGAGTCTTGAGACGACATACTTTCGGATCTGTCAGAAAAATAGCACGAAACAAGAACAGAGGAGATTTCTGTGATACGGTGGTCAAAACATCCGGGAGTATATATAAAGAATTTTTATCTTGCAAAACAAGTAATCCAGGAGAAAACGGAGTCGGGAAGGCTCACGAGGGGCCCACGAGCCACCAGGGCGCGCCTGGGGGGTGGCGCGCCCTGGTGCCTCGTGGACACCAGGTGGGTCCCCTCGGCTGCTTCTTACTTTTGTATTTTTCTAGTATTCCAAAACTGATAGAAAATATTTTTATGGAATTTTTGGGGTCGGTTTACTTACCGTATCACATACCTACCCCTTTTCAGGGTTCTGGAGCGTTCCGAATGGTCTCCCTTATGTATTCCTCCGGTGTAATTGTTTCAATAATATTAGTTTCAACATTAATAGGAGTACCTGAAATATAGTGCTTGATTCTTTGCCCATTCACCACTCTCGGATTAGTGCCTTCAGAGTTGTTTATTTTGATGGCTCCGGAGCGATAAACTTCTTCGATGATATACGGTCCTTCCCATTTAGAGAGAAGTTTTCCTGCAAAGAATCTCAAAGGAGAATTGTACAATAGAACTTGCTCGCCCACTTTGAATTCCCATTTTTGAATTCTTTTATCATGCCATCTTTTAACTTTTTCTTTAAACAATTTGGTATTTTCATAAGCTTGGGTTCTCCATTCATCTAATGACCTAATATCAAATAACCTCTTTTCACCTGCAAGTTTAAAATCATAATTGAGTTCTTTAATTGCCCAATATGCTTTATGTTCTAACTCAATAGGTAAATGACATGCTTTTCCATAAACCATTTTATAAGGAGACATACCCATAGGATTTTTATAAGCAGTTCTATAAGCCCATAATGCATCGTCAAGTTTCTTAGACCAATTCTTTCTAGATCTATTGACGGATTTTTTGCAAAATTAATTTTATTTCTCTATTGCTCAATTCTACTTGACCACTAGATTGAGGGTGATAGGGAGATGCAATTCTATGGTTGACATCATATTTAGCAAGCAGTTTACGGAATGCACCATGAATAAAATGTGAACCACCATCAGTCATTAAATATCTAGGGACTCCAAACATCGGAAAAATAACTTCTTTAAGCATTTTAATAGAAGTGTTATGATCAGCACTACTAGTTGGAATAGCTTCTACCCACTTAGTAACGTAATCAACAGCAACTAAAATATGTGTATACCCATTGGATTTAGGAAAAGGTCCCATAAAATCGACTTCAATACCTCTTTCAGAAATTTTATGCCCCAAGACAATACCTTCATTCACCATAATTTGGCACTTCTCCCAATTCAAGACAAGATTAGTTTCTTCACATCTCTGCAAAACTCGATCAAGGTTGCTTAAGCAATCATCAAATGAAGTTCCATAAACAGAAAAATCAACCATGAAAACCTCAACAATCTATTCGCAAAAGTCAGAGAATATAGCAGTCATACATCTTTGAAAGGTAGCAGGTGCATTGCATAAACCAAAAGGCATACGTCTATAAGCATAAGTTTCAAAAGGACAAGTAAAGGTGGTTTTCTCTTGATCGGATTGTGATACAGGTATTTGAGAGAAACCAGAATATTGTGACGCCCCTGCTCGACCGTGCACTAATCATACACGCAAACGTGCACGATCGAGATCAGAGACTCACGGGAAGATATCACAACACAACTCTAAACACAAATAAAAGTCATACAAGCTTTATATTACAAGCCAGGGGCCTCGAGGGCTCGAATACATAAGCTCGAGTACAGGCGTTAGCAGAAGTAGCAATAATATCTGAGCACAGACATAAAGTAAACAAGTCTGCCTTAAGAAGGCTGAGCAAAACAACGACATCTGATCAAAAAGGCACAGGCCTCCTGCCTGGGAGCCTCCGAACTACTCCTGGTCGGCGGGCTCAACATAGTAGTAGGTGCCTCCAAGGATCTCCTGCTCCTGGACTCCGTCGTCTGATCGTAGCAACCGGGTAGGGGGAAAAGAGGTAGCAAAGCAACCGTGAGTACTCATCCAAAGTACTCGCAAGACTTACATCAGAACTATACTAAGTATGCATCGGTATCAAAGGAATGGGGCTATATCTTTGGACTAAACTACAGAAATGCTGGAATAGAGGGGGAAGGGCTAGCCTATCGAAGACTAGCATCTTGAAGCAATCTTGCAGCATCAGAAGAGAGTAGAACACAGTAGCATATAAGTATGTATAATAGTAATTCCCTGAGATCCTCCCTCGACTACCCTGCGAGAAAGTGATCCCGAGAGCAGTAGTAACAGTTTAACATTGTAACAGTATCCATTCATAGTTGTAGTAGATCAGGTTACAACTCCGAGCGTCCTGTTACCGTGGACATGGCTATTCGAATAGATCACTTCCCTGCAGGGGTGCACTACTGTTACCCAACACGCTCGATTACATCTGGCCGGACACACTTGCTGGGTAATACCCGGCCTCGGGTAATCGACACGGCGTAGTCCTACCTAGGCCTAGCAGAGAGGTCAGCACGCCGGTCTAAATCCTAAATGCGAAGGGGTCTTGGGCCCATCGCCCTCTGCACTCCTGCACGTTGCGTGACTGGCCGGGGCCCAGGCGCGACACTGTATACACAAGTGACGTAGCCAGCCCACCCCAACAATCAGCCCGAATCTCTGAACTGTGACATCTAAAGAGCTTTCGGGAGAATCGTATGATGTAGAGGGCCCCATAAACCATTATCCCACGTGGTGGTAGTGCGTATAGGCCAGTGGCCAACTCAGATCAAATACCCAAATCCGTTAGGCGTGTTTTAGTAACTCGCAGAGACGAACAGGGTTCCTGTCGCTCTGACATGGTAACACGCGGACCCGACCAGGGACCAGGCCCACCTCTCCCCTAGGTGGTCTCCGCCTGCCCTGTCGTTCCGCCACAATATCACTCGCAGGTACCCTTGGATTCAACCCGTCTTGTTCCATTAACTCGCGGGCACTCTTGGAGCCGGCCCGACTTTAACAGTTTAAAGTATTGCAGTAATGTAACATTTCCGTGATCATCACCCAGAGTGATCACGACCCGATAACAAGCCTGGCAAACGGACAAGGGTGAAGGGCCAGCTGATGAAACCTAGCATACCTAACTAAGCATCATAGGGTAGCAGGTAAGGTATCAATAGCAGGCAACGAAATCAGGCTATGCATCAGAATAGGAGCTATCGGAGCAACAACAGAAGCAATTCTAACGCAAGCATAAGAGAGAAAGAATGGGCGATATCTGATGATCAAGGGGGTTTTGCTTGCCTGGAAGCTCTGCTGAAGGGGTCTGGTCGTCGACGACGTAGTCGTACTCAGCAGTGTCGTCGACAGTCTCGGGGTCTATCGGGAGAGAAGGAGGGGGAAGAAACAATAAATACACGGCAAACAATGCAACACAAATGCATGACATGGCAATATGCTGTGTTAGGGGTGTTCTAATGCAGTGCCAGGTATTTTGGTCGGAGCGGGAAAATATCTGGGAGTGTTCTCCCAGCTCCGAACACTATTCATTTAGCGGTTTCCGTAGCAATTATTCAACGTTCAGTATGTTAGAGACATGTGATAGGTATGTGGAGGGCATATTCGGATTCTTCATATTTTTTGATCGTTTTTAGTATATAAATTATTTTCATCCGAGTTACGGTTTATTTTATATGATTTTTCAAAGTTTTAATCATTTTCTGGAATTTCTGGAATTAATTTTAATTCGAAATTAAATAGAAAAATGCTAAATGCACCTAGCACAGTGTACACAGAAATGTACACAGTGGCTGACAGGTGGGGCCAGTTGACTAAGTCAACTGCCCAGTCAGCACCCAGTCAGCAGTGGCTGACAGGTGGGGCCCAGTTGACTGGGTCAACTACCCAGTCAGCCAGTCAACAGGGTCAAAGGGACCCACCTGTTAGTGACTAGGGGCAATCCCAGTCAGCTTTAACTAGTCAACTGGGTCTAGTGGGACCCAGCTATCAGTGCCTGTTAGAACTAACATCAGATTAGGTAGTTAATTAGGTTAGTTAGTGGGGTGGGTCCCCTGTGTCAGTGGGTTGGGGGGGGGGGTTAGATTATTTTCTAACTAGGTTTAGGGGTTAATTAAGCCGGGTGGGCCCACACGTCAGTGGGTCACCCCACTAGTTTAAAACGCGCGTGCGCACAGTGCGTACGCCGGCGGCGAGCACGACACGGCGGCGGTCCACCGAAGCTACGCTCTGGCGACCAATCGAGCGGCGGAAGGCATGGATCGACAGGGTGTTTCGTCGCGCATCAAACGGACCGGACGGGGGAGGTTGGGACGGCCGGAGTCGACCACGGCGATGGCGTCGAGCGGTGGCCGAGGCACGGCCTCGCCGGCAGGGCGTCTACGGGGCACGGGGAAAAGAGGGGTGACGCCAGGGGGAGCCGGATGCTCACAGTGATGTAGAGGAGGGCTCGGGGAGGCCGGAGGGCTCAGAGGGGAGCAGATCGACGGCGGTGTTAGCGGCGGCATCCGATGGGGAAAACGGCCCGATGGCAGTGCTTCGGTGCAGCTCCGGTCGAGCGAGTGCACCGGTTGGATGAGGACGAGGACGGGGAAGCCTCCGGGCAACTTGGAACGGCGAGAGGGGGTCGGTGGCCGCGTCAATGGCGAGCGGCGGCGACGGCTGTGTTCGGGTGCGCGCGGGGAGGGGGATAGAGAGGTGATGGGGAGGATCTACGGGACTCTAGGGTTTCGGGGGAGAGGGAGAGAGCGAGGGGTGCCCTTATCCACTAGGGGAAGCCGCGGGGTGGCCGACAATGGCGCATCCGGCGTTCGGACGGCCATGGCGCACTCGGCCTCCCCTGTTCAGCGCGAGGAGGAAGAAAGGCCGACCCAAATGGGCCGGGCCAGCCTATAGACTAACCAGGCCGAGTGCACAGTGCATCCATTCCATTTTTCTATTCTTTTTCTGCTTTCTCATTTCTTTTCTGTCTTGCAAAAATGTTTGGCCACCAAATGACTTTTGAAAAATGTGTAACCTCGACAAATAATTACTATGCGTTATTAAGCACTGTCATAAAAAGGTTTGGAGGTAAAATGATTTCATTTGAATTTTGCATAAATGAAAATGGATTAAATGGGGTTGTTTTGGGTGCTATTTTGGTTGCTAGGGTCAATTTGGAAATCTAAATAATGTTGGTTATATTTTTATAATTGCTTTGGGATTATTTGCAACATTATGAACTATATTTTTATTTATTTGAAGAAGTAATTATTTGACTTGTATTTTGTATTTAAATTTGAGTTGGATTATTTTCTTAATTGCAATTTATTTAGGATGATCATGATGACATGGCTAATTAATTAGCTTAATGACAGGGTTGAGATCTGGGGATGTTACAAATATCCATCTAGGAAACAAAAGTGTGTATGCTTAGACAATCTTTCTAACATTTGATCAATAAAAGGTAAGGGGTAATGATCTTTTCTAGTAGCTTTGTTTAATATTCTAAAATCAATTACCATCCTATAACCAGTTACAATTCTTTGTGGAATGAGTTCATTTTTATCATTAGGAACAACGGTAATACCTCCTTTCTTAGGGACACAATGAACGGGACTTACCCATCTACTATCAGCTATGGGATAGATTATACCTGCTTCCAGAAGCTTTAATATTTCAGTTCTTACCACCTCTTTCATCTTAGGATTTAATCGTCATTGGTGGTCGACAACTGGTTTAGCATCAGGCTCCACATTAATTTTGTGCTAACATAGAGTGGGACTAATGCCCTTAAGATCATCAAGAGTATATCCAATAGCAGCTCGGTGCTTCCTCAGAGTTTTCAATAATCTCTTTTCTTCATGTTCTGAAAGGTTAACACTGATAATAACAAGATATATCTTCTTTTCATCTAGATAAGCATATTTCAATGTATCAGGCAATTGCTTCAATTCAAATACAGGGTCACCTTTAGGTGGAGGAGGGCCTCCAAGAGTTTCAACAGGCAAATTGTGTTTAAGGATAGGTGGTTGATCAAAGAACATCTTATCAATTTCATTTCTTTCATTCATGTGCATATCATTTTCATGGTCAAGCAAATATTGTTCTAACGGATCTGTAGGAGGTACGGCAATAGAAGCAAGACCAATAATTTCATCTTTACTAGGCAATTCTTTATCATGAGGTTGTCTATGAAACTTGGGGAAATTAAACTCATGAGACATACCACCAAAATTAACACTAACAGTTTCTTTAGCGCAATCGATCTTGGCATTAACGGTGTTCAAGAAAGGTCTACCAAATATAATGGGACAAAAATCATCTTGTGGAGAACCGAGGACTAGAAAATCAATAGGGTATTTTATTTTTCCACACAAGACTTCAACATCTCTAACGATCCCAAGCGGTGTAATGGTATCTCTGTTTGCAAGCTTAATAGTAACATCAATGTCCTCTATTTCAACAGGTGCAATATCATTCATAATTTCTTGATATAAGGTAAACATAATAGCACTCACACTAGCACCCAAATCACATAAGCCATGATAACAATGATCTCCTATTTTGACAGAGACAACAGGCATGCCTACCACAGGTCTATTTTTATCTTTAGGATCTGGTTTAGCAATTCTAGCAGCTTCATCGCAGAAGTAAATAACATGCCCATCTATATTATCGACCAAGAGATCATTAACCATAGCAACATTAGGTTCAACTTTAATTTGTTCAGAGGGTCTAGGTGCTCTAATATTACTTTTGTTAACCACAGTTTAAACTTTAGCATGTTCCTTAATCCTAACAGGAAAAGGTGGTTTCTCAATATAAGCAGTAGGCACAACTGGATCAACATTGTAAACAATTGTTTCTTCTTTAACACTAACGGGTTCCTCAATCTTTTCTTTAACAGGGGGTGATATTTAAACCACTTCTCCTTAGGGAGATCAACATGAGTAGCAAATGATTCACAAAAGGAAGCTACTATCTCAGAGTCAAGTCCATATTTAGTGCTAAACTTATGAAAAGCATCGGTAGCCATAAAAGATTTAACACAATCAAACTCAAGTATTATACCTGACTCATTACCTTTGTCGAGTTCCCAATCTTCAAAGTTGCGTTTAATTCTTTCCAGAAGATCCCATCTGAATTCAATAGTTTTCTTCATAAAGGAGCCAGTCGAAGAAGAATCGAGCATGGTTTGATTATCATGAGAAAGCCGAGCATAAAAATTTTGTAAGATAATTTCTCTTGAGAGCTCATGATTGGGGCATGAGTACATCATGTACTTAAGCCTCTCCCAAGCTTGAGCGATGCTTTCTCCTTCACGAGGCCAAAAATTATATATATAATTCTGATCACGATGAACCAAATGCATAGGATAAAATTTCTGGTGGAATTCCAGTTTCAATCGGTTCGAGTCCCATGTATCAGTATCATCACATAGCCTATACCATGTCAATGCCTTTCCCTCCAAAGATAAAGGGAATAATTTCTTCTTAACTCCATCTCCGGATAAACCTGCAAGCTTAAACAATCCACAAATTTCATCCACATAGATCAAGTGCATATCAGGATGTACCGTTCCATCTCCTGCATAAGGATTAACTAGCAGTTTCTCTATCATACCCAAAGGAATATCGTAATAAATATTTTCACTAGGTGCAGTAGGTGGAGGGGCAACTATTGGTGCTTCCGGTCGAGGTGAAGATACCCCGAACAAACCCCTCAAAGGATTACTTTCCATAGTGACAACTAACAGTAAATTTCAGCACGTAATATGAATGTTTCCTTACCAAATTCCACTCACCAAAGGCGCTTCACTCCCCGGCAGCGGCGCCAGAAAAGAGTCTTGATGACCCAAAAGTATAGGGGATCAATCGTAGTCCTTTCGATAAGTAAGAGTGTCGAACCCAACGAGGAGCAGAAGGAAATAACAAGCGGTTTTCAGCAAGGTATTTTCTGCAAGCACTGAAATTATCGGTAACGAGAAGTTTAATAGCAAGATAATTTGTAACAAGTGACAAGTAGCAATAGTAACAAAGAGTGCAGCAAGGTGGCCCAATCCTTTTTGTAGCAAAGGACAAGCCGGAACGATCTCTTATAATAAGCAAAGCGTTCTCGAGGAGACATGGGAATTTCATCTAGTCACTTTCATCATGTTTGTTTGATTCGCGTTCGCTACTTTGATAATTTGATATGTGGGTGGACCGGTGCTTGGGTGCTTGTCGGTGTACTAAAGTATGGGTCTTTTTAGTACCCCTTACTTGTGCACGGGCAGTTGTAGCCGTTCCGCGGCAAGCCTTGCCGGGGAATAGCTAGGAGTAATCACGAGACTAAGACGACAAGGAGACATTCAAGTCAACGATCAGACCAGAAAACAGAAGACCAAAGGGTTGCGGAGGCCCGGCAAGACCCTTGCCGGCAAGGCCTCGCGCCAGACAAGACCCGGTCCCGGCAAGCCCCGGGCCCGGCAAGGATTCGGTCCCGACAAGCCCCGGGCCCGGCAAGGATTCAGCCCCGGCAAGGCTCTGCACAGTGCAGCGCTATCGCTCCAGTGCAGCGGCCAGCCTTGTCATTTAGGGCTTGTCCTCATGGTGACGTGGCATAATGCTGGCCACGCGATGCTTAAGCGGTGCTGATGGGATGGCTGCTTTTGCCCATCCCCTGTAAAGCTTTTCCAAGCCCGAGACGCTAAGGGACACCTCGACGGATACCTCACGGTGCATTTAATGAGTTTGTCCTAAGCCGTCAGGGTTAGGTATGATAATACTGTGGTAACACTGTAGTTACTTTCCACCTCATGCCTTATCTTGTACGCCACTGTGGTAGCCCCTTTGACTAATATAAAAGGAGGCCCGAGACGTACAGGGGAGGAGGATGGCACTTCGAAAGCCTATTCTGCATGCGTAGCTGCTACTGTAGCTCCCAGAACTTGGCCAAGAACATCCACAATAATACAATCAAAGCAGGAGTAGGGTTTTACGCATCCGTGCGGCCCGAACCTGGGTAAATCCCCCGCGTGCTGTTCGTTAGTTCTGCTCTTTGTGCAACCCTCTCCCCTTGCCGAACCGTAAGGGATCTCCTTGATCCCATAGGTGTTCGTTTCCCACGACATCTTTGGCGCGCCAGGTAGGGGGATCGAGGTTGTGCGAACCTGATCTAGTGATCAGCGCGTCAGATCTTTGATCATCTTCACCACCATGGCTCCCAAGAAGAAGGGTTTCACGGCGGTTGGTCCATCCGCATCCATCGTGCCTGATGCTGCGCGCGCAGGCGACGGGGTAGACGCGGGTGGAGGAGGTGGAGGCTCCGAGCTTCCACGGCGTTTCGGCGATCCGAGCCGGACGAGCAACAGGTCCAAGGATGGAGCTGCGCAACCTGCGGGTGGTGCAGCGACTTCCAAGGATGGAGCGGCGCCTTCCAGGACGAATACGCCGGCGCATGCACCGCGACCTTCTCAGGACGCGCATGACGTGCGGCCTCAAGACGTTGGTGGTTCTGGGCGTCCGCATGGGAAGACCCCTGCGCATCACTCCCAGGGTGCGCAGGGCCAAGATCCGCGCCAGCGAGCTGGTGGAAGCCGTGCGCGGGTGCAGAGTCGTGATGGTGCTCCTTCTAACCCTGTTAGGAGTTTGAGCACCTCACGCTCTTCGCACCTGTCGCCGCCGCCTACGCCAGCAGAGGCGTTGGCGCGAGCTCAGCTGCTCCTAGACTTCCCTCCCGCCGCGGAGAAGCTAGACGAGTGGCGAGCCGCTATCCAAAGCCTCATCGGCCTAGCCAACAACGACGTACCGCAGCAGGGTGAACCCTCGCGGCTGCAGTCGTCTAGGCTGGTGCGTGGCGATGGAGAGAAGACCGGAGCTGGAATGACTACGTTGCGTTCCCCTCCGCTGCATCAAGAGCGGTCGTTAACTCGGCGGACCGGCGCCCGTGAGGATGATTCCACGGCATCGTCTGATCCGCGGGTTCGCCGTGATCAACGTCACGTTCTTCGGGAACGGAAGAAGGAGGACGCTCGAACCACCATCGAGCGCCGAAGGGAAGCGCGTCGCCAGTCCGACAAGCGCGCTGGGACCTCTGTTGACGAGCCCGCGCCAGGGTACCCTGGCTGCCTACCTTACGAGGTGGGTTGCCCAGCGTTTACTCGTGAGCTGCGGCAAGTCCAGTGGCCTAGCTCCCGCTCCTTCAAGCCGGAAGTACCAGAGAAATACGACGGCAAGACTAATCCGTCCGAGTTCTTGAGCATCTACACCATCGCGGTGCAGGCTGCCAGGGCTCGTGACGATAAGGTGCTAGCCAACTACTTTCGGTTGGTACTGAAGCCCAACGTGAGATCGTGGTTGATGCACCTGCCCGAGAATTCCATCTCTTCTTGGGTCGACCTGTGCCATCAGTTTGTTGGCGCCTTCACCGGCGGCCATCAAGCTCCTGGCCAGGAGAGTGATCTGCACATCATTCCCCAGAAGGAGGGCGAAACTTTGCGCAAGTATATCCAGAGGTTCAGCCGCATCCAGCACAACATTCCTGACGTTCATCCCGCCGCCGTCATCAGCGCCTTTCATCAGAATGTGCGCAATCGTAAGATGCGGGAGGAGTTGGCGATGAACAAAGTCAGAGATGTCGCCGAGCTCTACGCCTTGGCCGACAAATGTGCTCGGGCAGAAGAAGGAAGGAGACTCCCCGGCGAGAACGCTGGCGCTGGAGTCGACTCCGATAGCGAAGACGCTCCTGCCCCGGCAAGAAAGGGGCGGCGGAAGAACAAGAAGCGCAAGGGCAAGGCCGTGCTTGCCGTTGAAGGTTCGGGCAACACCGGCACCGCCAAGAAGTCCAAGACCGACGACCCCGGCAAGGAGGTTGCCGGGTGTGCGGCGTGTCAGGCCTTGGCGGCTGCCGACAAGCCAGAAGGATCCGGCAAGCAGTACTGCAAGATCCACCGTACCAAGGGCCATGATCTCCAAGACTGCCGGCAAGTTGAGGAGCTTGCCGAGAAGCAGCGCGCCGAGTACGAAAGGCGCGACAAGGAAAGAGCCCAAGATGGTGCCGGAGGGTCTGGCAGGAAGCGCGGTCGAGGAGGTCGTCGCGGCAAGCCCAGGCAGCAGCAAGAGAAGCCTGCCCGGGGCCGCGCCAAAGAACAAGGAAATGATGATGATGATGCAGAGGGCGACGAGTCCAGCGAACACGAGTTCTAGAAGGCTACAGAGGCCATGTGCGTCGACGGGGGCGCTTCGTTGCATTCCTCTCACCGCCAGCTCAAGCAGTGGGCGCGTGAGATTAATGCAGCAGAGCCATCCCTCGATGCCCGGAAGCCACTGAAGTGGTCCCTCACGCCTATCATTTTTGACGCTGAGGATCACCCTGATCGCACAACTGCGGTCGGGTGCTTGCCGTTGTTGGTTTCACCAACGATTCGCAACCTCCAGGTGACGAAAATGTTAGTTGATGGTGGAGGCGGCCTGAACCTGATCTCGCCCGATGTGATCAAGAGGCTGCAAATTCCCGACGAAGATCTCGAGGAGACAGGTTCTTTCCAAGGGGTCAATCCGGGAAGGAACCAGCCGAAAGGCAAGATCACGCTGCCGGTAACTTTCGGCAGCGAGCTGAACTTCAGGACGGAGAAGGTCGTCTTCGACGTCGCCAGGATTCCGTTGCCATACAATGGAATCCTTGGCCGCCCAGCGCTGGCTAAGTTCATGGCGGCCTCGCACTACGCCTACAACGTCTTGAAGATGCCCGGTCCAATGAGCGTCATCACTGTCCACTCCGACAAGAAAGACGCGCTCATTTGCACCGACAAGCTCTACCGGGAAGCAGTTGCAGCGTCCGCCGCCAAGGCGCATGCTCCTGCCGCTCAAGATCCCGGCAAGAAGAAGCAGCCCGGCAAGACCTCTGGTACAAACTCCGGCAAGCGCGCCTCTCCAGAGTGCTGCGCTGCCGTCGAGGGTGCCCCAGAGAGCTCTGCCGGCCAGATCAAGAAATCCAAGGCTGCTCCGCCTGAGACCAAGAAGGTGCTCGCCAAGGAGGACGGGATGGGAGGAACCTTCACCATAAGCTCCACCCTTGATGACAAATAGGAAAGCGCGCTCGTTGCCTTCCTGCGGGCGAATGTCGATGTGTTTGCATGGCAACCATCTGACATCCCCGGTGTTCCCAGGGAGGTAATTGAGCACCACCTAGCTGTCTGTCCCCACGCGCGGCCCGTCAAGCAGAAGGTGCGGAAGCAAGCCTTGGAGCGGCAAGAGTTTATTGCGGAAGAGATTAGGAAGCTTGAGGCGGCAGGCCTGGTTAGAGGAGTCCTCCATCCTACATGGTTGGCCAACCCAGTTGTTGTGCGCAAGGCGAATGGTAAATGGAGGCTATGTATTGACTTTACAGATATCAATAAAGCCTATCCAAAAGATCCCTTTCCCTTGCCGCGCATCGACCAGATTGTGGATTCCACTGCCGGCTGCGATTTGCTGTCATTTCTTGACGCATACTCAGGCTATCACCAGATCTTCATGGCGAAAGAAGACGAAGAGAAGACCGCATTTATCACCCCGTGTGGCACATATTGCTTCTTGCGTATGCCTTTCGGGTTGAAAAGTGCTGGTTCGACCTTCGCTAGAGCTGTCCAGATTGGTTTCGGGGCCCAGCTGCATAGAAATATGGAAGCTTACATGGATGACATAGTGGTCAAAACCAAGGACAAGGCAACGCTCATTCAAGATCTGGAGGAGACATTTGCAAATCTGCGCAGGATCAACCTGAAGCTCAATCCCGAGAAGTGCGTGTTTGGCGTCCCATCCGGCAAGCTTCTCGGGTTCTTTGTATCTCAGCGTGGAATTGAAGCCAATCCCGACAAGATCAAGGCAATTGAGCAGATCGAAGCGCCAAGACGAGTTAAGGATGTGCGCCGCCTTGCCGGCTGCGTCGCTGCTTTGAGTAGGTTCATCTCAAAGTCTGCTGAGCGCGCCCTGCCGTTTTTCAAAATTTTGAAGAAGGCAGGTCCAATGAAATGGACTCCAGAAGCGGAGGCAGCGCTGTAGGATTTGAAGAAGTACCTCTCCTCTTCGCCAGTACTAGTCGCGCCTAGACCACAAGAGCCGTTGCTGCTATATCTGGCGGCAACGAATCAAGTGGTTAGTGCTGCGCTGGTGGCAGAGAGAAAAGTAGAGGAGGATGCAGCGGCAACGGCAGGCCCGCCAAGCGACTTGCCGGGGCCAGCCCCGGCAAAGTCTGGTGCTGACAAGGAAAGACCCGCGCAGTCAAGTCAGGCAGTGCAGAAGAAGAAGATGGTGCAGCGCCCAGTCTATTTCGTCAGCTCCCTGTTGCAGGGGGCTAGGTCGAGGTATCCTGGTGTGCAGAAGTTGCTCTTCGGCCTTCTCATGGCCTCGAGGAAGCTGCGCCATTACTTCCAAGCACATGAGATCACCGTCGTCACTCGCTTTCCGCTACAACGGATTCTCCGGAACCCAGAAGCAACCGGCAGGATCGTGGAGTGGGCGTTGGAGCTGTCATGCTTTGGTCTCAAGTTTGAAAGTTCTTCAACTATCCAGAGCAGGGCCTTGGCAGAATTCATTGCAGAATGGACCCCAACGCCAGACGACGAAGTTCAAGAATCAGCGATTCCCGGCAAGGAAACAGATCGCGAATGGATCATGTACTTTGATGGAGCCTTTTCGCTGCAAGGCGCCGGTGCCGGCGTGCTGCTTGTCGCACCCACCGGAGAGCACCTCAAGTACGTCATCCAGATGCATTTTGCCCGGGAGAGATCGACCAACAACACGGCAGAGTATGAAGGACTACTTGCCGGTCTCAGGATCGCGACAGACCTTGGGATCAGGAAGCTCATCGTCAGGGGTGACTCCCAGCTCGTCGTGAGGCAGGTCAACAAAGATTATCAGAGCCCGCTGATGGAAGCATACGTCGATGAAGTGAGGAAGCTGGAGGAGCGCTTTGACGGTCTTCAGACAGAGCATGTTCCTCGATCAGAGAACAGCATTGCCGACGACCTGTCGAAGCGTGCCGCACTCAAGCTACCTGTGGAACCAGGGACTTTTGTGCTCCGCTTGACTCAACCATCCGTGTCGCCATCGACAAGGCCTGATAAGAGAAGAAAGTTAAGTACCGGCGAGTACTTCCCGGCAGGGCTTCCAGAAGCCCCCGGCAAGGATCTTGCCGGGAACGACACGGTTGCCGGTGAGCAGCGGCTTCGCGCAGAACCTCAGGTTCTTGTCGCGGAAGCAAGCGCCCCTGTTGCCGAAGAAATACCGGTTGCCGGTGAGCAGCGGCTTCGCGCAGAACCTCTGGTTCTTTCCGCCGAAGCAAGCGCCCTTGCTGCTGAAGAAATACCAGTTGCTGGTGAGCAGCTGCTCCGCCAAGAGCCTCAGGTTCTTGCCGTAGAAGCAAATGCTCCCGCAGCTGAAGAGTCGCCTTTAGTCCTTGTCGTCGAGCCACAGGCTCCGGCATGGGCACAGCAAATAGTCCATTTCCTTCAGACAGGAGAACTCCCTGAGGAGCAGGAAGAAGCTGAGAAAGTAGCCCGTCAGTCAAGTATGTACCAGTTCGTCGACGACGTCCTGTACAGAAAGAGACCCAATGGTGTGAAATTGAAGTGCATCCCTCGGGAGGACGGACTAGAGCTGTTGGCAGAGATTCATGGGGGCGTATGTGGATCCCACATAGGCTCAAGAGCCCTTGTCGGCAAGGCATTCCGGCAAGGATTCTTCTGGCCTGCTGCCCTCCAGGATGCAACGGCACTAGTAACCAAGTGTGAAGCGTGCCAGTTTCATTCGAAGCAACTTCATCAGCCAGCTCAAGCTCTCCAAACGATCCCTCTCTCCTGGCCCTTCTCGGTCTGGGGGCTCGACATACTGGGTCCCTTCCCCCGCGCTGCCGGGGGCTTCGAGTACTTGTATGTTGCTATCGACAAGTTCACGAAGTGGCCAGAAGTGGAACCAGTGAGGAGGGTGACAGCACAGTCAGCAGTCAAGTTCTTCAAGGGGATTGTGTGCCGTTTTGGTGTGCCGAACAGGATCATCACTGACAATGGTACACAGTTCACAAGCCGCACCTTCATGCAGTACGTCCAAGACCTTGGCGGCAAGATTTGTTTTGCCTCTGTTGCTCACCCGAGAAGCAATGGCCAAGCGGAGAGGGCAAACGCTGAGGTGCTGCGTGGTCTCCGGACCAGAACTTTCGACAAGCTGCACAAGCATGGAAGACGCTGGATTGATGAATTGCCGGCGGTTCTTTGGTCGATCAGGACGACGCCAAATCGAGCCACCGGCCAGACGCCCTTCGCCCTGGTCTACGGAGCGGAGGCAGTTCTCCCCACGGAACTCATATACGGGTCACCTCGAGTGCTCGCTTATGATGAGCTTGAGCAAGAGCAGCTGCGGCAAGATGACGCGCTGCTCCTTGAGGAGAACCGTCTTCGGGCTGCTGTGCGAGCCGCTCGCTACCAGCAAGCTTTGCACCGCTACCATAGCCGCAAGGTTCACGCCCGGAGTCTTGAGGAAGGCGACCTTGTTCTTCGGCGCGTTCAGTCGGCCAAGAATTCCAACAAGTTGACGCCGAAGTGGGAAGGCCCTTACAGGGTAGTGCGAGTCACCAGGCCTGGCGCTGTCCGCCTGGAGACCAAAGAGGGCTTGCCAGTGAGCAACTCCTGGAACATCGAGCACCTTCGCAAGTTCTACCCGTAAGGCGCAGTTGTTCGGGTTTCTTGCTGTGATAGCGATACGGCCAGCAGGCTGCTGACGACCCGAATCCAGCGCTCGCGGCAGCGTAACGCTCTGGCAAGATCCCGGCAACGCCATTCTGTACAAGTGTTGCTGCTGGCATGTAATCCTTTGTACAGAGCAGGCACATCCCTGTGCATATTTTAATGAGATCTGTGTGCTTTACATCTCTTGTTGATTTCATGTCATTCTATATGCATGTATTATCTGAGATATGTATTGCACTTGATCCCGGTAAGAGCTAACGAACCGTCAGGGTTCCATACCTTTATTTTCTCTTCTTTCTTTTTCTCAAGAGATAGAAGATTCCCTCGCGCGCAAGTTTGCCGGGGGGTAGGAGAATGGTGGTATGGAGGCCAGACGACGTTCAAGGTTGGCGCCTTGCCGGAAGAAAAGGAATAGCGACAAAAAGCAGAGCTAAGTTGCTAAACCCCTTAAGCAGATTTTGATTTTTGTAAGGCTGTATTCCCTTGAACGATTTCGGCTTTGTATGGAAAACCTGCACGCGATGGAATCTTGTCGTGATCGGCTGCGCCCTTACTCTGTTTCGAGTCCGCTCAACAGTCTAGGTGGCCGCGCTGAAAGCGTCAAGATTTCTTGCCGTGAGCAGCACTACCCGCAAGCTGCTGACGACCCGAATCCAGCGCTCGCGACGGGGTTATGCTCCGGCAAGTTCCCAGCAAAGCGTAGGGTACACACCATACAGAGAGAAATTGAACAAAGGGAATAGCATGCCATAATTCAAAGAGAGCAATTTATATTACATCTAGTGCTTGCCGCGTTTCTGACATAAGACAAATTGTCTTTTACATGGAATGCTGGCGGCAAGATGAGGAAGAGATAGGAGGCTACAGTTAATCCCGGCGATCGCCCTCGACCCTCTTCACCTGGCTCACCCGATCGACGATGGCGCGACAAACTCCTTGAGAGCCTTGACGTCCGCGTCCTTCGGAAAGCTCTTCAAGGCTTTGGAGAGGTCGACGCCAGGGTTCCTGTACGCCACCTTCATCAACACCTTGCGGAGGACGAGCTAGCAGAGCTTCCGGGATTCGTCGGCCAGCTTGCTTGTCTGATTCGCCTGGAGTAGCTTGAGGGCGTCGACGAGCTTGTCGAAGAACATGGTTAGCCTGGCGCTTGAGGATATGTTGTCGTCGACTGAGTATTCGAAGCCCGGCAAGTCCATGGTCTCCAGCTCCGCGCCAAGCTTCTCGGCGACGTCCGCCAGCCTGGCAGTCCAGAGCTTCACGCTTGAGGTGTACTCGTTGTGGGTGGTGGCGGCGTTCTGGAGCAGCTCCTGTTCGTCATGGAGGTCTTTGATAAGAGTCCTCTCGCGAACTCGGGCGGCCTCAAGAGACTCCTCCAGCATGGATAGCTTTAGCTTCAGATCTTCAATGGAGTCCTTGGCGGAGGAGAGCTGCTGGATCTTCTCGGATGCGGCGGCCTGCGTCTCCATCAGGCTGTGGAGAGCCTTGTCTCTCTCGGCCTCGAGTGTTGAGACCTTCTTGTCGTGGTCCTCGAGAGCGACCTCCAGCTGCTTCGTCTTCTCCTCCAGCAAGTTCTTGGCGGTCTCCGCAGCTCCGGCAGCGTCGAGGGCCTCTTTGAGCTTGCCGGCGTGGTCTTCAGTTAGAGCTCTGAGCGTCTTCAAGTGTTTCTGCTCAAGCTCCTGGACCCGCCGCGCGACAAGACTTTCGAGCTCTTCATCCTTGTTGCGAAGCTTGGCGGCAAGCGCCGCCTCGCGGGCGGCAAGGTCCTCTTCTTGGGCGTCAAGGCTGATGCGACGCTGCGTCAAGAGGGCTTCTGCCGCGGCGGCTTGCTGGGCGGCCTCCTCCTGCACTTTCTCGATGTCTGATTGCTTCAGCAGGAGGACGTTCCGCTCTTCCGCCAGCTGCTCCCGATAAATATTCAGCTCTTGGAGGGCCTCGCCATACCAAGCCTGTGTCTCCGTGACGCGTTGTTGGAAGTCTCCTTCCGCGGCCTCGACGAGCGCTGCCCGGGAGTCCAGTTTCTCCTTCCGGGCGCGATAGAGCGTCTGGAGCTTCTGATAATTGTCATCCATGGCTTGAAGTAGTTGCTCCTCCTTGGGCTCACTGACGGCAGTGACGGTGATTTCCCCGTCAAGATGTTCCCCTTCAACCAGCTCTTCAATGTTTGCCGACCCCGGCATGCTGACAACGTTCTTGCCGGCCCTGATATATTGGCTTGAGGGAGGGGCCTGGAACGACGAGGATTGGTCTTCGGCAGTCGAGGGCCCCGCGGCAGTAGAAGCGCCTGGCGCTCCTGCGGCGGAAGCGCCGTCAGTATTGCCGCGGGTCTCCTCACCAGCCCCCTCGGCGGCCTTGGCGGCCTCGGCGGCAGCGGCCTTGGCGGCCTCAGCGGTAGCGGCCTTGGCGGCCTCGGCGGCAGCGGCCTTGGCGGCCTCAGCGGCAGCAGCCTCGGCGGCAGCAGCTTTGGCAGCCTCGGCGGCGGCATGCTTGGCGGCCTCTTCGGCTGCAACCTTGCCGGCTTCAGTGGCGGCATCCTTGGCGGTCTCTTCAATGACGGCGTCAGTATCCATGAGCTCTGTCAGAAGAAGATTGAAAGCCAAGAACTTGATTAAGATGAAGCTGGGAAGGAAGTCCAAGAAGACAAAAAGAAGAAAAACCAAAGCGACAAGAATTCTTTGGGGCAAGTAACTTTACCTGCGTCAAGGAAGGGGTTGCCGAAGCTTGCGCTTGCCGGCCCCTCCTCATCGTCGCGGTGGAGCTTGTCCGAAGACTCACCCCTGGGCGGTGTGGTCGACGGAGGTGGCATGGCAGAGGCAGCTCCTGCTGTCGCTTCTCGCTGTTGCTCCGCTCCTGCGCGCCCGGAGATGTCAGCAGAGAAGATGCACACCCCGGCACGCGCCAGTGGGTAGTGAGTAGAAGACTCACGCTGGGGGCTGCACCGGGGGCTGCGTCGAGGACTGCATCGAGGGTTGCGTTCTGGGCTTGACTCCGAGCTGACGAGAACCGTTTCCGGCGCGCCCGAGGTGCTTGCCGGCGGCTCGACGCTTGTTGAGGTCTTGGCCCTCTTCACCACCCTCTGTGCCAGAGTCTCCGCATCCCTGAGGAGGCAAAAACAGAGCAAGTTAATCAAGCAAAACTAGAAGGACGAGAATCAAGGCTGTGGCGGGACTCTTACTCTTCTTCTTCTTCTTCCTCGGAGCTGATGGCGGAGAGGTCGAAGCCGACCCTCGCCGCAGTTCCTGACGGAGGAGGAGGAGGATTAGCCCTGGGCCGCTTGGCAGCGGCAGGTTGCGGCGCGGCCTCGCCAGCCGCCCCTTTCCCGGAAGCCTCGCTGCTTGAGGGAGGTTGGCAGGCTGGAGCGCCAGTGGCGTTCTTCCGGAGGACGCGCCTCTTTCTGTGTTGAAGAGCCGGGGGCTCTTCCTCCTCCTCTTCTTCCTCTTCGGCGGCGCCTCTGGCAGAAGAGCTCCCGGCAGCGGCTCCGCTTGGCTCCCCGGCAGCCTCGTCTCGCCCGGCAAGATCTTCCAGCAGCAAGTCCTCGCCTTCGCTGGACTCAGCGCTGCCGGCTTCTTCGGCAAGGTTCACCTCTTCCGCCCTGTTGGCGATGTAGGCGAGCTCCTCCTCCGTGGTGGCGCGGACAAGGTTCTCCGCGCGGATGGCCTTCTCCGTCAAGTTGTCGAAGAACGCCAGCGCCTGCTCCACGGACGGCTCGATCCACCTCTCGTCGATGCTATGGGCATTAAACGCCGGCATCATGGCGATGATGGAGGTCAGTGATGAGTTGTTGCATAGTGGGACGACGCCCGCCGGCAAGTCTCCCACTGATCCAGAATTGAAGAGCTGTTGGCAGAGGGCTGTGTGCCCCATGGCTGCCAGATCATTATCCAGCCCAGGCCGCACCCTCATGACGTCGGCAGCGTTCATGTACTCCCAGGCGGGGCACCCCTTGTTCTGCAGTGGGGCGATGCGCCGGCGAAGGAAATCTGAAGCAATCATCTCCACCTTCAGCCCGGCAGCCCTGAGGCGCAGTATCCTGGTGGTGGCGATGGTGAGTTTCTGTCGTCAGGGTCCGCGGCGCCCCAATCCTTGCCACGGGCCACCTTCTGCTTCCGCACCTCGCAGAACGGTTGGGGCTCCTTTTCCTTGACCCAGCACCACTTGCCGCACCACTCATCCCATCTATCGCGGTAGAGCCCCTCTGGGTATGTCTCCTTGGTTGCCGTCCTCGGGATCCAAGCGATGCTGCCGGAGAGGGCGTCGCCCCTTTGGATGCGGGGGTAGAAGTAGTGCCGGAAAAGTGCAGTGCTCGGGATGACCCCAACAAAATTCTTGCAAAGGTGCGCGAAGACGGACATACAAGTCACGGCATTCGGCGTGAAATCTAACAGCTGGAAGCCGTAGGTGAGCATGATATCTACGAAGAAATCCGAGTATGGGGGACAGAGGCCGCACCAGAAGTAATCGGCAAAGAAGGGATAGTCTCCTGGCTTTGCCTTGCGAGAAGCTACACTCACTTTGGTGGCTGGATGCGCCGTGGTCTCAGTCGCCCATGCGAACTGGTACCTCTTCTTCAGGGTCTCCGCATCAAGCGTCGAGGGGAAGACGGCGCGTTCCTTCCGCCTCTTCACCAGCTTGCTCTCCGCCGCGGCGGCCGCTTCCGCCGCCTTGCCCATGCCCAGCTTGGGCGGCATGGTGGCTATGGAAGTGGGCGCTGAAGACGTCGAGAGCGCGGTGGAGGCGGGTGGAGGGAGAAAGGCTCTGCTTTGGGCGCGAGGAAGAAGACGATGGCGACGGCTCTGAGATTGAGATTGGAAAGGCGGAGGGGGTAAATGAGCAGTGCCCTCTGCGATTCCCTTTTTATGGGGAAGGCGCGAGGCGGGCTCTTTACCGCCCGCTTTTGCAGCGGAGTTTCCGCCCACGTCTCTCACGTCGCGCGATTAATGCGCGTAGTGGGGGGGGCGTGGTAAAAGAGATAATGATTACGAGCAGTTATTCCCTGCCACGCGTGCCCGTGCACTATTTTGGGCCTAGCCCAACAGGCCTGGCACCCGTGTATGGCCTAGGCCCGGGGGCTCCTGTCGGTGTACTAAAGTATGGGTCTTTTTAGTACCCCTTACTTGTGCACGGGCAGTTGTAGCCGTTCCGCGGCAAGCCTTGCCGGGGAATAGCTAGGAGTAATCACGAGACTAAGACGACAAGGAGACATTCAAGTCAACGATCAGACCAGAAAACAGAAGACCAAAGGGTTGCGGAGGCCCGGCAAGACCCTTGCCGGCAAGGCCTCGCGCCAGACAAGACCCGGTCCCGGCAAGCCCCGGGCCCGGCAAGGATTCGGTCCCGACAAGCCCCGGGCCCGGCAAGGATTCAGCCCCGGCAAGGCTCTGCACAGTGCAGCGCTATCGCTCCAGTGCAGCGGCCAGCCTTGTCGTTTAGGGCTTGTCCTCATGGTGACGTGGCGTAATGCTGGCCACGCGATGCTTAAGCGGTGCTGATGGGATGGCTGCTTTTGCCCATCCCCTGTAAAGCTTTTCCAAGCCCGAGACGCTAAGGGACACCTCGACGGACACCTCACGGTGCATTTAATGAGTTTGTCCTAAGCCGTCAGGGTTAGGTATGATAATACTATGGTAACACTGTAGTTACTTTCCACCTCATGCCTTATCTTGTACGCCACTGTGGTAGCCCCTTTGACTAATATAAAAGGAGGCCCGAGACGTACAGGGGAGGAGGATGGCACTTCGAAAGCCTATTCTGCATGCGTAGCTGCTACTGTAGCTCCCAGAACTTGGCCAAGAACATCCACAATAATACAATCAAAGCAGGAGTAGGGTTTTACGCATCCGTGCGGCCCGAACCTGGGTAAATCCCCCGCGTGCTGTTCGTTAGTTCTGCTCTTTGTGCAACCCTCTCCCCTTGCCGAACCGTAAGGGATCTCCTTGATCCCATAGGTGTTCGTTTCCCACGACAGTGCTGTTCTTACTTGAACAAGCCTCCCACTTATGATTACCCCCTCTTGCAAGCATCCGTAACTACGAAAGAAGAATTAAGATAACTCTAACCATAGCATTAAACATGTGGATCCAAATCAGCCCCTTACGGATTAGCGCATAAACTAGGGTTAAGCTTCTGTCACTCTAGCAACCCATCATCTAATTACTACTCCACAACCCATCATGTAGTCGACGTTCACATGACACCACTAAGAGAATCAACAACATACATATCATCAAAATATCAAACGAATACCAAATTCACATTATTCCTTATGACAAGACTTCTCCCATGTCCTCAAGAACAAAAGTAACTACTCACAAATCATCTTCATGTCCAAGATCAGAGGGGTATTAAATAGCATATTGGATCTGAACAGATAATCTTCCACCAAATAAACCAACTAGCATCAACTACAAGATGTAATCGACACTACTAGCAACCCACAGGTACCAATCTGAGGTTTTGAGACAAAGATTGAATACAAGAGATGAAATAGGGTTTGAGATGAGATGGTGCTGTTAAAGATGTTGATGAAGATTGGTCCTTCCACGATGAGAGGATCGGTGGTGATGTCGATGGCGACGATTTCCCCCTCCCGGAGGGAAGTATCCCCTACAGAATCTCTCCGCCGGAGAGCAAAAGTGCTCCTGCCCAAGTTCCACCTCGAGATGGCGGCGCACCATCCTAGAAGTCTTCTCTTTATTTTTTCTACGGAAAATGGGCTTATATACCAGAAAATGGGCACCAGAGGCTGGCCAGGGGCCCCACGAACCACCAGGGCGCGCCTGAGGGGGGTGGCGCGCCCTGGTGCCTCGTGGGCACCTGGGTGGCCCCCTCTGGTACTTCTTGCTTCCAGTATTTTTTATTTATTCCAAAATAAATCTCCGTGAAATTTCAGCTCATTTGGAGATGTGCAGAATAGGTATCTCTGACATGGCTTTTTCATGTCCAGAATTCCAGCTGCCGGCAATCTCCCTCCTTGTGTAAATCTTGCATATTAAGAGAGAAAAGGCATTAGAATTGCTCCTCAAAGTGTTATATTGATTAAAAACACTATAAATAACAGTAGTAAAACATGATGCAAAATGGACGTATCACCCCATAGCTAGGATTTTACAACCTCCCAACCGCGATGTTCTCACTCGGATAGACCCTCGGGCGGTCCCTCGGACAGCCCTTCGGGAGGCCCTCGGACAGAAACTCGATCAGTCCCTCGGACAGCCCTTCGGGAGGCACATGGTCAGATCCTCGGACAGAACCTCGGACAGAACCTCTGCCTATCTCTCGAACTAAGATCAAAACTACGACCTCTCTACCGGGTTGCACACATACGGTGTCAGCTATCCGGCAGGGCTTCGCCATCCAGAACTAGGCCCTACCGAAGACTAGACAGCCTTCCGGCTCTACGAAACTATTTCGTGTGAGGGAGAGAGAGAGAGAAGGCAGATCATGCATGCCTTGTGTTTGAGAGAGATTGACTGAAATGGAGAGCTCTCTCCACCTCTATTTATAGTGGGAGGTAAGGGGTAGAGGGCCACTTGGAAATACCAAAATGCCCATACAAAATGTCCTACATAAGGGCAAAATGGGGTGGCTAAACTCCATGGAGGAGCTCCTCCCATGGCTGCTCACCACGTGTGGGGCCCCCCAAAAAGGGGTCCCACCACCCCATGTCATCCCCTTGACTTGTGGGACAAAGCCCCAAAAGGTGGCTTTCCAAAAAGCCACCAAAAGGGGTTGTACCCTAATAGTGTTACACTATTCACTATACTATTCATGACAACTTTTTCATGAAATATTTTCAGTGTCTGAAAAATCCAGAAAAATTCCGGATGGTCCAGAACATTTCCGGCACCCACTAAAAAAACTTGACTCGTTCCGAAACATTTCCGGTATGTAGTTTGTCTTCGAACCGTTTCCGGTTTTACTCCCTGAAACTTTTCTGTCGTCTCCGAAACTTTTTCGGAAAAATCTCTCTGACTCCTTGTCTATTACTTAGCAGATAGATGACCCTTAAGTGTGTGACCCTATAGGTTCGGTGAAGTATAGACATGACTGGAACTCTTTCCGATCAATGATCAATAGCGGAACCATGGACATCCATATTGATCCATATACCCACACGAATGAATATTCGAGTGAACCTGTAGTTGCCGTGTGCTATTCCTGTTGCTTCGCGATATGTTACAAACACCCGAGGTGAGATTTATCGGCATCCCCGTGGATCAACAACTTTGTCCACTATGCCAGTTTCCTCGTTACCGGTTTTGTTCTCTTTTCTCGTTTCCGCGTTCCGACATCCTTGTGGTCAAATCACACTGTGTCTGGCCAGACGATGATGGATACCGTAACACCGAGAGGGCCCAAAGAATATCTCTCCATTGTCGGAGGAGCAAATCCCAATCTTGAGCTATCTAGTTCCTTGTCATACTTTTCCATGAACCCGTAAGCCGCTGTAATAGCCACCCTTTTACGGATGACGTTTAACAAACCCCAAAGTTCATGAAGCAAGCATGAAGGAACTTGATACTCTCATGGTCTAAGGAATTATGCAAACGTTAACTTTCTCTGTGTTATTTACCATTAACTCGTGACGAACATATCTCATAGCATAACATCAATCGGGTCAATTCAACACAAGTGTTCTTCTAACATTGTGTCCTCAAAGTTGCCGGCATAGACAAGCCCATGATTAGGAAAACATGATCATCATGCAACACTTGAGCCAGTCTTAGAGGCTTGACTAGGAATACTTTTTACTATTTATTATTCCACACGTGCACATGGGTTTTTCGCAGAGCCTTTATGGATATACGGGCTTGTGAACCATAGCAGTTATAGCACGGAATATAAACATAATTACGAACATGGAGATAAATAATAGCATTTATTATTGCCTCTAGGGCATATCTCCTATAATCTGGCTATTGCATATAGATTTCCTCGTCTAGCTCTCCGTTCAGGAAAGCTGTCTAATATCCATCTGGTGGACGAGAGGACCATGTGATGCTGCCAACAAGAGCAATACTCGAATTGTGGTCAGTCTGGCCACGGGTGAATAGGTATCGAAGAAATCTTCTTCTTCTTTTTGGGCATAACCTTGGCCACAAGCCTAGCCTTGTACTTCTCAATCGTATCGTCGGGCCTAAGCTTCTTTTTGAACACCCACTTACATCCCAATGGTTTACAACTATAGGGACGTTCAGTAATTTCCCATGTCCCGTTAGCCATGATGGAATCCATCTCGCTACGGACCGCATGCTTCCAGTAGTCAGCATCTGGAGATGCATATGCTTCTGAAATAGAAGTGGGAGTATCATCACCAAAGGTCTTTGCAGTCCTTTCTCTCTTGCCCCTACCAAGGGTTTCCTCATCATCCTCCTTAGGATTTTCATCATGTGTTTGTTCATAATATTCCATAGGAATGGCAGGCTCAGGAGTCTCCTCAGATTCCTATTTAAAAGTGCTTTGCATATCTCTCATAGGAAAAATATCATCAAAGAATGTAGCATCCTTAGACTCCATAATTGTACCGACCTTCATGCCAGGTACCTCATATTTCACTACTAGAAATCTATAGCCAGCGCTGTTCTTAGCATAGCCCAAATTAACACAGTCCACGGTCTTTGGTACAAGCTTACGCTTTTTGGGGATCAGCACATTGACTTTCGCCAAACAACCCCAAGTACACAAGTATGAGAGTGTCATCCTTCTATTCTCCCATTGCTCATTGGGAGTGACCTCATTGACCTTTGTCAGAACTTTATTCAAGACATAACAAGATGTCAATATAGCCTCCCCCACCATGCCTTGGATAAACCCAATGTATCTAACATGGCATTAACCAAATCAGTTAGAGTACAGTTTTTCTGATCGGCAACCCCGTATGACTGGGGTGAATAGGGAGGCGCCCTCTCATGAATAATGTCGTGTTCTGCACAAAAGGAATCAAACTCATTCGAGAAATACTCTCCACCACGATCTGACCGGACTCGTTTAATTTTCTTTTCAAGTTGATTCTCAACTTCTGCCTTATAGATTTTAAAGTAGTGAAGAGCCTCATCTTTAGTATTTAACAGATACTAGTGGAATCATCTATCAATGTCATGAGGTATTTCTTTCCACCTTTAGTCAACACACCATTCATCTCACAGAGATCAAAATGTATGAGTTCTAATGGCGCCAAGTGTCTCTCCTGCGTAGCCTTGTGAGGCTCACGAGGTTGCTTAGATTGCACACATGAATGGCACTTAGAACCTTTGGCTAAAGTGAAACTCGGGATTAAATTCAATTTTGCTAGCCGCGTCATAACACCGAAACTAATGTGACAAAGACGTAAATGCCAAACTTTAGATTCATTAACACTCAAATGAATATTGTTCATGACTTTATTACAAAAATCTGTGAGGGAAAGGCGGAACATTCCTCCGCATTCATAACCTTTTCCATCAAATAGTCCATATTTCGTAACAACTACTTTATTAGACTTGAAGACCAACTTAAACCCTTCTCTACACAGAAGGGAGCCACTAATGAGGTTCTTCTTGATGGCGGGGACATGTTGCACGTTCTTCTGCTGCACGATCCTTCCCGAAGTAAACTTCAGATTGACCGTGCTAACACCATGAACAGAAGCACTCGTGCCATTCCCCATCAGTACGGACCCGTGACCTGTGGCAGGTAAGAAGAAAACAATGAAATGTCAGCACACACATGAATACTTGCACCTGTGTCCACCCACCAATCAGTGGACTGACAAACTAAAAATACAGTAAATAAATTACCATACCCAGATGCACCACTCTCATTGTTGCTCACAATCAGATTGGCAGACTTGGAGTCCTACCCTGGCTTCTTGTACTTGTTTGGGCACTTGCTAGCCCAATGTTCCTCTGAACCACAGTTAAAGCAGTCATCTCCCTTCTTGTTCTTCTTGAAGGTCTTCTTACCCTTCTTCTTAAAGTCGGTATTCTGTTGAACAAAATTCTTTCCCTTGGGCTTGTGGGAATTGAAGTTCCTCTGATGTACCATATTGGCGACAAAAGTACCTTCAACCCCTTTTCCGTGCGAGTCCTTTGCTCTCGAGTTCTGCTCAACGCTCAGATGGCCAATGACATCCTCTGATGAGAATTCACGCCTTTGATGTTTCAGAGTAGTAGCAAAGTTACTCCAGGAATTATGTTGCTTAGCGATTATACATCCCGCGACAAATTTGCCCGGTAAATCGCACTTAAGAAGCTCAAGCTCCTTAATGATGAATGTTATCTCATGAGCCTGTTCCAATACAGAATGGTTCTCGACCATTTTGTAGTTGTAGAACTGCTCGATGACATACATCTCTCTCCCAGCATTGGTGGCCCCGAATTTAGATTCGAGCGCCTCCCACAAGTCCTTGGCAACCCGCATATTTAAATATGCGTCAACCAACTTATCTCCGATCATGCTCAGAACTGCTCTGAGAAAGACGACGATGGCCACCCTAAATGCCTTCTCCTGTTCAGGAGTAATCGTTCCTGTGGGAGTAGCACCGGCGACCCAGAACACATTCATTCCCGTGAGCCATAAAGGTGGTTTTGGTCTACCAACGCTTAAAGTACGTACCGGTAAACTTATCCAGTTTTAGTGCAGTAGCAAAACCATGATTCAAAAAATTCCTACACAAATTAGGGTTTTGGATTGCTAAGTAAATAGGCAATTTTTCGATTAATTTAATCCATGAATAATCACTAGCATGGCATTGACAAAATTAACAACATGCTGATATTTGATCATGCAAGCACATACTACGGTAACAGCAGATACATCCTTGAAATATTTTACTTAACTTTCTTCTTATGTTTCAAATAGTTCGCTTAGCTTATGTGTTGCAGTTGGTTTTTGTGACAATTGAACCATTCGCAAGAAAATCTAGTTCACTTAACCTCCATTTTAAGTTTGAAATAGTTCGCTCTGCGCCAATTGGTCCAATGGGTCATGTCGAGCATGCCCGGACAGATCACATCGTTGAAAGGTTGGGTAGGCATCGCAGTGCATGCCATTCGGCAAGAGTCTGGTGATGTGGGGGTGTGCTCGCCCTTTCTATGAACCCACCGTTGGGTTATTCTGTCCAGCGAGAAAAGAAATCCCAAACCACCCCGTCCGGACAGGTTGTTGCACTGAAAGACCATGTTCACATTGCAGAACACGTCGGGCATGCCCTGGCAGACCGCGTCGTTACTGTTGGGTTGTTCTGTCCAGTGAGAGAAGGCGATGGGCCCCTGTCGTTTGTAAATATACAAACGCAATACCAACGCACGCAATACCAACACAGTCAATTGCAGACCATTTACGAGAAACATCCATGCGCCGATGCCTGCACTTGGTTTCTTCAAGCAGTTCACTTAACTTCCATTTTATGTTTTGATAGTTTGCTTAACTTGTGGCTTTCAGTTGGTGTCGGTGTCAAAACCGGCAGATCTCGGGTAGGGGGGCCTGAGCTGTGAGATCTGATCAATGGGTAACAGGAGACAAGGAACATGATGTTTTAACCAGGTTCGGGCCCTCTCTAAGGAGGTAAAACCCTACATCCTGCTCTTGTTTATATTGCGGATGTATCAAGGTACATAGTTGATCTACCTCGAGATCATAAGTAATGGTCTAAACCCTAGGGGTGATGACAAATAAATCTGTCTCTACGGACTAAACCCTCTGGCTTATATAGGCACCAGGGGTATCTAGGGTTACACATGGTCGGTTACCATCTAGGGATTACATGCCGAATCTAATATTCTTGGGGTACAAGCCAAGTCTTTGGTGAGGCCCAATATGCTGGTTTTACAAGTTGGAGGCCTCCGGAGTCCTTATTCTTCAACGGGCCTTGAGTCCGGCCCATGGAATAGACCAACTAGGTCGGGACCCCCTAGTCCAGGACACCGTCAGTAGCCCCCGAACTTGTCTTCAAAGCCGAGGATGGCAACCTTCTTCAGATAAATGTCTTCGGCGTGAGAGTCTTCGGCTTAGCAGGCAAGTTCCTTACCATGCCCCGAGCTAAGCATCTGCCCAAAGTTCGTTAATCCCCAATTGGATGGTGTCACCCTTCTAAGCAGGAGACGAGGCCAGTCGACCATGTGCCACAAAAATGTATCTTCGTTTGTCCAAAGTGCATAGCTTGCTTAGTCTCGAAGACTAGCAGCGTGAATGTGTTCAGCGGTCAATTACTGACAACTTTTCCTAAACGTCACGACCCGTGACATCATGTACATCAGTTATTACTTATTCGAATCGTGGTTCGAGGTAACCCTCTCATTAGCATGTCTCATCAAAACAGAGATCGTGCCCCGCATTTTAGGGGATATCATCAACTAGTTATTTCACCCAATGCAGCCACAACGACATGATCAGCCGAAACGTGGCGATTTTTACGGCATAACGGAGGGGACGCTTCATCTTTTTACTGACTTATAAAGAGCAGGGGGCGACAAATCTTTCTCCTACGCTCTCCTGCCGCTCCAGTGCCCAAACCCTCCAAGCTCTCACAGCCACAATCCCCCTTCCAAGCCTAAAGTTTCCTCCAATCTCCCGCATCCCGTGCCAATGGCCGATGCGGATCTGAAGGGGAGGTGGGTGGCCTCCAAGGTCACCGACACCACTATCGACGAGCTCCAAACGACGGGGTACATCCCCGCCGACACCGCCTGCAGGGCTCCAGAGACCGGCCAGCGCGTCCCCACTCCCAAGCCTGGGGAGCGGGTCGTTTTCATCCCTCACCTCGTCCGAGGTCTGGGATTCCCCCTGCACCCTTTCATGCGGGGGATTCTTTTCTTCTACGGGCTAGATTTCCACAATCTAGCCCCAAATTTCATTTTGCATCTCACCACCTTCATCATCGTCTGCGAGGCGTTCCTGCACGTGGAACCTCATTTCGGCCTCTGGCTGAAGACATTCTGCGTGAAGCCGAAGAGCGGCGGCACCGAGTTCGCCGAATGTGGGGGTGCTATGATCAGCAAACTCCAGAAGCCGGAGTGGCTGGAGGGCACCTTCATTGAAACCATGAAGCTCTGGCAGCGCGAGTGGTTCTACATCACCGAGCCACTCTCCGCAGGCTAGGCCATGGCCCCTGCCTTCACATGTACGCCTCCGAGGAAGATGGTGTCCTGGCAGAAGCAGGGTTTGGAGTGGGGCAATCCGGACGAAGTCACCCCTCTCCAGGAGAGGATCCGGTTCCTCAAAAAGAAGTTCAAGCTTGTGGATGTGGTGGATGTGATGCTCCATCGCCGCATCCTTCCACTCCAACTTCGGGCCAGCCCCATGTGGCTTCACAACCCCAAAGACATACCAACAGTGCGGAACTTCTTCCGCACCAGCCTAGACGGAATGTGGACGGCTCTCTTCAAGCCGTCCCAGAACTTATTCCCCGAGGCCGGACCTGACGGCGGCTATACCGCCGAACATGGCCCATCCGAGGTATCAATCACCTTGCATGTTCAGTATTGATTCTTTACATTGTATCTCTTTGAACCTTCCCTCATTGTTTTTAGAAATGGGCGTCCAAGGCGGCGCTCATCAAGTGCTCGGCGCCGCTGCCCGAAGACAACCGGACCCCCGAGCTGCAGGCCCTCTTGGCCGTGCTGCCCCAAAGGCTCCGGCTAAGGCTAAGAAAGAGCCGGAGAAGAAACGGGGAGGTCTTCAGATCTGGGACTCCTCGGACACTAAGTCCAAGGACATCCGAGCTCTTTCCTCTAACGAGGAGGAAAGAGGGGGAGAGGAAGGGGAAGAAGGCACTTCCTCCCCAAAGAGGAAGAGGGCAGCGTCCGAAGACGTTGCGGGGGCCGACAACCCCCGAACACGAAGGTGCCTTACAAACGCTGCCTATGATGTACCCCGCAAAGCCCCCGCTGTAGCCGAGGTCGTCTCCTCCGAATCAGAGGACGACCTATCATGCCGCGCAGGGAGAGGCCATCACCGAGGAGGTATGCCCTCTATATTTTATTCCCATATTCATAGCATGCATCTTAGTTCCTCTCTTCCACAAATTTAATTGATCAATTGTCTTTTCACAGCCCGCAACACTCTCGTATAAGCGACAAGGAGTCGTCGAGCGGGCTCCCTCCACCCAGTGCATTGGAGGAGCGTCTCCCCTCCCCTGCCACCCATGATGGGCTGGGGGAGGCGACCTCTCGGCAAGGCCCGGCCGCGCCTACCACGGGGGATAGCGCTGATGCCTCCATGGCTGAGGCCGAGGCCTTGGCCTCCAAAGATGCGCCGGGGAAGGCCCCTGCAACCAACAGAGGGGCAGAGCTTGGGCAGCCGACAACCTCGGCTCCCATTGATCCAGAGCCACCTCGACAGCTGACCACAGCGGCCGTTCCTCCTTCAACGGAGAGGATCGAGGTGGCCCGTCCATCCCCGCCTGCAGGAGGGCAGGCGCTCGTGGGATGGACGGAAGAGATGGAGGCGTCCGTGACGGGCTCCTCCATTGTTGCTGAGCACCGCGTCCTCCTGGGCACGGCATTACAGAATTACCAGTCCGCGAAGGCCGGTATAAGGGAGGCCTTCAAGGGCCTCTACGAAGGCTTTGAGGTAACATTTAATCCTCTTTTGAGATTACGTCAATGCGTGGAGCTGTTAGCACTAGATATATCCAGTAGCCCTTAGCAGATAAGTAAAACGTAAATTGTCTGAAGACTTGTACTACTGTAGACACTTATCATAAGTGTATAACCACAGTAGCCCCCGAGCCCTGAGTTAGATGCAAAAAATCTTACTCGGGGATCCTAGGCAGAAATGACAGTTTTAAGCAAGCGAATACTCAGTAACCCCTGAGACCCTGATAGGATACACAAAGTCGACCAGGGGATCGATTCGTCCGAGGAAGCTAACAATGTTCTTTTCAGGTTTCAGCCTCGGTTTCAGTATCCACCTCTAAAGGTTGGAGGAACTTTAAGAAGCAGATGGAGCAATCTCAAGGTGAATACCAAAATGTTGTAATACTATACTTTTAGTTATGATGCAGCTAGTTTGAGCTCTAAAGCTTGTGTTTATGTGTTGCAGCCGCCTCCTTGGAGCTTGAGAAGCTCCATTCTGAGCTTCAAAGAGCTCGGAAGTAAGCCGAACAGCAGAAGGCTGTGGCTAAGCAGGCCGGCGATGAGCTGGCCAAAGAGAAAGAGGCCGGCACGAAGCACGCGGCCTGGGTCATGGAGGTCGAAGGAGACCTGGAGGGGCTGTACAAGCAGCGAGACGCCCTTCAGGAAGAAAGGAACAAGCTAGCCTTCAAGCTCGAAACAACGAGCTCGGCCTCTAAGGAGGCCACAACCCAGGCTAGGGCGGATCACGAAGTGCTTCAACAAGTGAGGCAAATCATTGTTGGTAAGCCATACCTGCTTCGCTGCATTTTTGGCGACCGCCGATTTGCCCATCTTACGCAAATCTGGCATTCTACAGAGGCCTTTAGGGACTTGCCGTGGAGCGCTTCGGACGCCAGATCCTACTTCGCCGCTCATCCTGAGGAGTTCGTGGAGAAGACCTTCTAGGCACAATTCCAGGCACCAGAGCACCCGCCTCTTCTGAATAATCAGCTGAAGTAGCTGGCTGAGCTGTTCCGTACGGCACGGCCGGTGATGGAAGATCTATGCATCAACCTCTGGCCGTAAGAGCCGATGCCGACCAGCTTCTTCGGCTTGGTGCATAGGCTGCAGAATGCAAGCCCCCAGGTCGAGAACTGGAAGCATTCGGCCTGCCTGGATGGTGCGGAGCGGGCGTATGCATCGACAATGGCGCATTATCCGAAGATCAAGCCACTCGAGATCGCGTCGGGGCCTCCAGAAGGGAAGAAGCGGATGCTCGAGCAGTTCTTGACCGAGGTCCGCGAAGGCGCTCGGGTGACAGAGGCTCAATGTGTGAAATCCAAACTCCGGTTTTAAATGTCCCTCGGTATGCCGAGGAGAGATTTGTATAAAAACAAATAATATTATGCTTATCAGTCATTTGTATCCGATGTGTTTATTTTTATTCCTGTGTGACCGTGTTTAATCCTGAAAGTGGCCGGTCGTCGGCTTCTACCCCCTTGTAGATGCTGCATGGGGTGTTCCGTAAAACGCGTAAACCCTTAGCCGATGTCTCGGTGCCCTTAGGCAGTTGCGTATTTAGGGAACCAGGCAATCAGACTATAGTGGCTTTATAACTTTCACTTACTCATAGGAGTTCAAATTGTGGGGTAGTGGACCTAGCCCCCAGTGTAGTGGTGACCGGACCAGCCGAGGTGCACCCGTTTTAACACCTCGGTTCTTATGACAAGAACCCTTCATTTAACACAGCATAACCACTAACGGCTTTTAGTTTGACACTGTCTTCGGATCACTGACCAATTTACGCCTATTGTGATAGTCGATTTTTGGCTTTCTCCACTGAGGTGCTTGACCATTCGAGCTGGAGCACAATCGCAGTGGTGCTCCCTTTGCACTCCTAGCCGAACAAAGTGGAACGTAGGAGGCAAGCACGGGAGCAAGGCAACCCAATCATTGACCAAAATCACGATTCGAAACTGATGCATATAATGCAATATCCGAGACGCCGAACAAATATTGGACTTAAACATAGGCTCGATTTCATATCCGAGCCCCAGCTTGAAAGCCGCACTCATCTATATATTTCCAACGGTTTCCACATTGCTACAAGGCAAAAACAGAAAAAAACAACAACACGTAATTTTGTGTGAAGACCGAAAAAAGGTCTGTTCTTTCATTCATAAGGCCTAGCCAGAGATGCCGAGCTGACATAAGGAGGAACCTTACAAGATACAGAGAGTATGTGAGAAAAAAGAAGAAGAGGTGTTTGATACATGGCTTTAAAAAGCGGGACCTGTTTCCCGTGTCTTCCTTGTCGCACGTCTGCGCCTCCGTGCTGTTGAACAGCTATTCCTTGTCTAATCCAAGGTTTGGTGAACACTGCCGGCTACTCCGCCTTGACTACGTTGAACGCATACGAGAAGCGGGGCCCTTGACGAGGCTGGGACCGGAGTGTGGCAGCTTGACGCTGCCAAGATGTACTTCCTAGTTGGTCTTTATGTTGCAGAAGAGATAACCAGGCGACGGGTGCTTGGATGTTCCGAGATAGCACACCCCTTTTATCAATTTATGTTCCTCAGTCTCCCATGGAATTTTAAGTGCAAAATTATGTACCCGATGCACGTAGTCTGCTACCAGAAGAGGGGGACTAGGGAGCGTGCGTCCCTATTTAGGATTGACGCGGGTTTGGCCAGGGGCCGAGGTGATGGTACGTACGCGCTTCGAAGAGCTTGGTAGAGCCTGCCGAGCTGTGCGTCGGGCAGCTTCCTCGGCCGCCTGGAAATCAGCTGCGAAGGCCGCTATCTGCTCTTCTGTCCGGAGGGATGTCTTTGTGTTACCATTAATGGTAATGACGCCGTGAGGCCCCGGCATCTTAAGCTTCAGGTAAGCATAGTGCGGCACCACGTTGAAGCGGGCAAACGCAGTATGATTGAGAAACGTGTGTGGTAGCCGCTACAGAAGGGGACTATATCGAAAATCAAGTCCTCACTTGAGAAGTTCTCAGGCGAGCCGAAGACTACTTCTAGCGTTATGGTGCCGGTGCACTAAGCCTCCACGCCGGGAATGACACCCTTGAATGTGGTGTTTCTGGGTTTGACTCATGACGAATCGATGCCCATTTTCTTGACCGTATCGGCGTAGATCAGGTTCAGACTGCTTCCGCCGTCCATAAGGACATGGGTTAAGTGGAATCCATCGACAACGGGGTCGAGAACTAGGGCCGCCGACCCGCCATGACGGATACTAGTCGGGTGGTCCTTTTTATCAAAAGTGCTCGGGCAAGCTGACCACGGGTTGTACTTCGGGGCTACAGGCTCTACGGCGTAGACATCCCGAAGTGCTCGTTTCCTTTCCTTTTTAGGGATATGCATGACATAGATCATGTTCACGTTCTTGACCTCGGAAGGAAACTGCTTTTGGCCACCACTATTTGGCCTGCGAGGTTCATCCTCATCATCACTCCGAGACTGGCTCCTGCTTGGTTCCTCGGCAACTGCTTTGCCGGCCTATTTAAACATCCAACAGTTGCGATTGGTGTGGATGGCGGGCTTATCCGAGGTGCCGTGAGTTTGGCAAGACCTGTCCAGTATTCTGTCTAGGGCACTTGGGCCGTCCTTGTTCCCTTTAAAGGGCCTTTTTTGGGTCCGGCTCGCGAGTTGCTGAACCCTGCATTGACTGCTGGGTCCTCGGCGTCGCTGCTGCTATTTTTATTCCGGTGCTTGTTTCTGTGGTGCCTGGATTTGTCGTTCCCGTCGCATGCCTCCGAGGTGCCAGAGTCACTCCTGTGAGAACTGCGGGCCAGCCAGCTATCCTCGCCTGCGCAAAAGCGGGTCATTAGGGCGGTAAGGGCAGCCATGGTTCTCGGCTTATCCTGCCCGAGCTGTCAGGCGAGCCACTCATCTCGGATGATGTGCTTGAATGCAGCAATAGCCTCGGCGTCGGGACAATCGACAATCTGGTTCTTTTTAGTTAAGAACCAATTCCAGAATTTCTGAGCTGATTCGCCCTCCTGTTGAAAGATGTGGCTGAGGTTGTCAGCATATGGAGGCCGAACATAGGTGCCCTGGAAGTTCGCCCTAAAGGCCTCCTCGAGCTCCTCACAGCTTCCGATAGAATTTCTAGGGAGGCTGTGGAGCCAGTGCCTTTCCGGTCCTTTAAGCTTGAGCGGCAGGTATTTTATGGCATGGAGGTCATCTCCTCGGGCCATGTGGATATGGAGAAGGAAATCTTCGATCCAAACAGCCGGGGTCCATCGTTCCATCGTATTGATCGATATTGATGGGTTTGAACCCTTCTGGGAACTGATGCTCCATGACCTCGTCTGTGAAACATACTGGATGTGCGCCCACTCGATGTTGAGCTGCGTCTTGTCGGGCGTTGGCCATCGCCCTAGCCCGTGTCTGCTCCCGAGCTCTTTCGTGCCTCTCTAACCAGGCATCATAGCCCTCCAGGCCGGCGGGTGTGCGCTCCCTTATTCCGTAAATGGATCAAGAAGGGGCTTTATTGGCCTGTATTTTGTCACGCAGATTGAAGGGTTTGGGATGTTCGGTTGCGCTCTTGCCGTGAGGGCGGGTTTTTGTGGGGGCCTCTTTATTTGCCCCTGCTGGCCGGTCTCGCCCTCTAGGGGGGCGGTCAGCCTGGCCTGCGCGGCCGTGCGAGAGCAACTCATCATCCGCTGCCTCATCCTCGAAGTCAGGCAGTAGTCGCCATTTCGGGAACGATTTGGTGGCCGTACGTCGGGTCTCGAGCTCTGCTTCGGCCGCAAGGACTTTTACCCATTTGTCATTGAGCGCGCTTTCATGAGTGTACAGCTCTTGCTGCTTCCTCTTCATGCTTCGCGCAGTTGCGATCAACCGCCGTTGGAACCGTGCCTGCTTAGATGGGCTTATGGGTACCACAAAGTCCTCGGGTTCGAGGCTAAGATCGTCCTCGGATTTGGGTAGGTAATCCCTGTCCGGCCCGTCATTGAAGGTGCCCATGTCCTCGGGGTCATCCTTCGCAGGTGCCTCTATGGGCTCATTCCGTTGGGCGGGCGAGGCTTGATTGTCCTCACCCGGGTTCTTAGCGGCGTCTGGGGCAGCACCGCTATCGGCGGTGTCCGCGGTGTTGGTCGTACTTCTGCTTCCATTGCTTCCTTTTGATCGCCTCTTCGGACGTCGACGCTTAGGGTTTTCCTTAGGCTTCTCCCAAGGACTGTTCCTGGAAGTGTCGACCATGTAGACATCATAAGTAGACGTTGCGGCCCAATTCCCCGTATGGGGTATGACCGCCGGTGTGCTTGCTCTGGCGTCGTCTTCCATGTCGGTGGCTTCGTCGGAGCCGTAGTCAAGCGTATCGGTCAAGTCTTCGACCGTGGCAACTAGGTGGGTGGTGGGTGGGACGAAAATTTCCCGATCATCGGTTTTACATCCGATCTAATCATAGATGGTGGATGAGATCGCCAGGTCTTGGATCTGGTCCAGCACCTCATTTATTTGCGAAAGCTCCTCCGTGTTCAGGACCTGGCCGTAGGTTGAGCCGATCTGAAGTAGTTTGTTCAGGCTGCCTGACGCAGCGCTGTCATCCTGCTCGTCCAGGGCTGACCCCTGGTCGGCGGGAGAAGAAATCTCATCGGTCATTGGCGATGAGGCTGTTAGTGCTGGGCCCATCGACGAGCTTAGCTCGAGGCCAGCGTCCTAGGGCATCGCGATTGGGCCGGACGAGGTGACCACCGGATCTATCTTCGGGATCTGTTCCGCTAAGTGGTCGGACCCGAGGATCAGATCGGGAGCCAGTTCATGGATCGCGACATCGGAGGGATTCTGAAGTTGATCCGAGGTCCATCCCGAAAGGATCAGGTCACCTCGGGCGTCCGCGATGTACTCCAGGCTTCCGAACTTGATGATTTGACTTGGGGGGGAAGTTCTCGACGCGGCCTAGGCGGCCAATCGGATCGGCGTGCAACACAATGCTGCCGAAGGCGAAAAGTTGGCCGGGGACGAAGATGACACCACAACCAATACTGATGTCGATATGCAAGCGAGCCATCAATCCAAGGCGATCACACAGCAAGCTCTCAATGAAAGCACCAATGTCGGTGTCAAAACCGGCAGATCTCGGGTAGGGAGGCCCAAGCTGTGAGATCGGATCGATGGGTAATAGGAGACAAGGGACACGATGTTTTACCCAGGTTCGGGCCCTCTCTAAGGAGGTAAAACCCTATGTCCTGCTCTTGTTTATATTGTGGATGTATCAAGGTACAGAGCTGATCTACCTCGAGATCAAAAGTAATGGTCTAAACCCTAGTGGTGATGATGAATAAATCTGTCTCTACGGATTAAACCCTCTAGCTTATATAGGCACCAGGGGTATCTAGGGTTACACATGGTCGGTTACCATCTAGGGATTACATGCCGAATTGTGACGCCCCTGCTCGACCGTGCACTAATCATACACGCAAATGCACACGATCGAGATCAGAGACTCACGGGAAGATATCACAACACAACTCTAAACACAAATAAAAGTCATACAAGCTTCATATTACAAGCCAGGGGCCTCGAGGGCTCGAATACATAAGCTCGCGATCAAGCGTCAGCGGGAACAACATAATATCTGAGTACAGACATAAAAGGAAACAAGTTTGCCTTAAGAAGGCTAGCATAACAGCGACACTGATCAAAAAGGCGCATGCCTCCTGCCTGGGAGCCTCCGAATCTACTCCTGGTCGTCAGTCTCCACGTAGTAGTAGGCTCCATCGGTAGGGTAGTAGTAGTCGGCGGGATCAACTGGCTCTGGGGCTCCGTCATCTGATCGCAGCAATCGGGTATAGGGGAAAAGAAGTAGCAAAGCAACCGTGAGTACTCATCCAAAGTACTCGCAAGACTTACATCAGAACTATTCTATGTATGCATCGGTATCAAAGGAATGGGGCTATATCTTTGGACTAAACTGCAGAAATGCCGGAACAGAGGGGGAAAAGCCTAGCCTATCGAAGACTAGCATCTTCAGCGTCTTGCAGCATTAGAAGAGTGCAGATTAGTATATTATAAAGTATCAAGCATGTAATAGCAAAGCCTAGGGATCCTTCCTCGACTCCCTGCGAGAAAGCGATCCCAAAGATTACAGTTAAAGTAACATGTATTCAGTTCAAGTTGTAGTAGATCGGGATACAACACTGAGCGTCCTGTTACCGTGGACACGGCTATTCGAATAGATAACTTCCATGCAGGGGTGCACTACTGTTACCCAGCACGCTCGATTACATCTGGTCGGACACACTAGCTGGGTAAAACCCGGCCTCGGGTAATCGACACGACGCAGTCCTACCTAGGCTCAGCAGAGAGGTCAACACGCCGGTCTAAATCCTAAGTGCGAAGGGGTCTTGGGCCATCGCCCTCTGCACTCCTACACGTTGCGTGGGTGGTCGGGGCCCAGGCGCGACACTGTATACACAAGTGACGTAACCAGCCCACCCCAACAATCAGCCCGCATCTCTGAGCTGTGACATCTAAATAGCTTTCGGCTGATACATACGACGTAGAGGGTCCCATAACCATTATCCCACGTGGTGGTAGTGCGTATAGGCCAGCGGACAACTCAGATCAAATACCCAAATCCGTTAGTGCGTTGGGAGCTCGCGGTGGCGATCAGTACTCCTGTCGTCCCGTCTCGAGGAAGTGCAACAAGGGTCAAGCCCATCCCTCTCTAGGGCGGTCTCTGCCTGCCCGGCCGCGCCTCGTAATTATCTCGCGGGTACCCTCCAGTTCAACCCGACTCCACATTTCCCGCGGGTACCCCTCGGGGTCGACCCGCCTGCAACAAAGGTCTGAGGTAATAGTCATGGTAACCGTGTGTCCAAAACATCAAGGGAACCCGAGGAATCACCCTCGATGGATTCCTACTCGATGTAATCCGTTAAGGAGAACCAGGAGGAATCACCCTCGATGGTCCCCACTTGAGGGGTTGCACGACAGAGTCATCATCGGGAAGGGGAGAGCGAGGAATCACCCTCTGCAATCACCATCGATGTGCTATACTACAGGGACATCATCAGGAGTGCAGTACGAGGTATCACCCCCGGCACTCGATAGTAGCCCTGCAGAGTCATACAACTAAGGGGGGTGTGCGGTGATGTGACGGTATCTGCCCATCGATCACAATGATCGAGGTACTGGTAACAAAGCGGGGCAATAGGGACAAGGGTGAGGGGTCACTGATGGATCACTAACCAACCTATTCTAAGCAGTTTAGGATGACAGGTAAAGTAACAACAGCAGGTTACAAAAACAGGCTATGCATCAGAATAGGAGCAAGAAATTACAGTAACAAAATCTAATGCAAGCATGAGGGAGAAGGAATAGGCGATATATGAATGATCAAGGGGGTTTTGCTTGCCTGGAAGGTCTGGTCGTCAGGGGCGTAGTCATACTCGGTAGTAGCGTCGGCAGTCTTGGGGTCTATCGGAAGAGAAGGAGGGGGAAGAAACAATAAATACACGGCAAACAATGCAACACAAATGCTTGACAAGTCCACATGTTGTGCTAGGGGTGTTCTAATGCAGTACTACGCAAGTTAGTCGGAGCGGGAAAACATCTGGAGGTGTTTTACCAGCTACGGGCAATTATCGGTCAGATGAATCGGAAGGGAAGTGTCCATGTTCATCATGTTAGAGAGGGCAGACAGGTATGTGGGTAGTGTATTCGTATTTGTCACATTTTTCTGATCGTTTTTCATATATAAATTATTTTCATCCGAGTTACGGTTTATTTTATATGATTTTTCAAAGTTTTATTGAATTTCTAGAATTTTTTAATTATTTAATCCGAATTATCCAAAACAATAATATGTGACATCATCATGACGTCAAGGTGACGTCATCGGTCAAACCCGGCTGGCCAGGGTCAAACCTGACCAGTGGGTCCCACATGTCACACACAGTGAGCTAATTAGGGATTAATTAAACTAATTAAAGATTAATTAGAGGGTGGGCCCCATTAGTCAGTGACTGATTAGTTAACTGATTTAATTAACGGAATAATTAGCATTTTATTTATTTATAAAAATGTTTAAACAGTGCGGGGCCCACTTGTCAGTGGCTGGGCTGTCCAGTCAGCACAGTTGACTGGGTCAACCCAGTCAACTGGACCCACTGGGCCCATCTGTCAGCGTCACAGGGGGCTGCCACGTGGGCGCCACGTCGGCGTCGTCGCCGGAGTTGCTCCGGCGACCAAATCCACGGCGGCGAGCTGCGGGGCTACGTCGGATTTCGTCCACAAAGCACGGGGAGGAGCGCGGCTGGGCGCGTTCGAGAGCTGAGGCTGCGCCGCGTCAAATGGCGGTGGTGCCGTGGCCGGAGACGGCGTGCAGCGACGGCGGCGAGCTCGCAAGCGGCGGCCGAAGTTCGGGTGGTGGCGGAATCGGCGATGCAGTGCGCAAGCGAGCGAACGAAGCGGCTAGAGGGGCTCTACTCGATGCGGCGAGGACGACTGGCACGGGTACGTGACCATTTGGTCACCGGAGCCATGCCGGCGACGAGCTCGCGCGGCGATGGGCTCGGCCTTGTCGGGTACGGCAGCTAGTGGACGAACGAGAGGGAGAGAGATGAGGGGAAAAGTAGTGGTGCTCACGGCAAGCCTGTAGGTGTGCGTAATGGGCTCGGGGGAGGCTTGCCGGTGACGCGCGACGGCGGCGATCCCGGGTGCCCGAGGAAGAAGACGACGGCGTGGACGGCGCTGCGGTGGCTCCTGTCTCCGGTTCGTTGCCGCAGACGGCGTAGCTGAGCACGGCGGAGTTATCTGGCACGGCGGCGAGGTGAGACGGTGGCGGTGGCTACGCGGGCAGGCTGCGGACGGCGATGGCTGCGTCGGCCATGGAGGGGAAGGAAGAAAGCGAGCGAGAGGAGAGGGGGAAAAGATCCTGGCCTCTTCCCCGAGGTTCACGACAGCGATCTTATCCCCCCAGGGCTCCTATAGCGATGCGAGGGCGAGCGGGCGCGGGTGGAACGGCCAGCGCGTGCGGGTGGCACCATGGCCACTGTGGCCGAGCGGGAGGTAAGGGAAAGGCCGGCCAGGCTGGGCTGGGCCGTACTGTGCGCCACTTAGGCCCAGTCCAGCAGTGCACTGGTGCTCTTTTTCTTTTATTTTTCTGTTTCTTTTATTAGCTACTGTTTTGCCTTTTTTTCACACCAAATGACTTTTGTAAAATGTGAGACTTGTCCAATTTAATACTAGGCAATATTTATCACTGCCAGAAAAAGGTTTGGTGACAAAATGATTTCATTTGAATTTTTATTAAACGAAATGGGATTAAATGGTACTGTTTTTGGATGTTAGAGTCATCTAGTGGATTTAGGTGATGTTGTTTTCCTGAATATTATTTATAATGGAATATTTCCAAAATTATGAACTATTTAGTTTTCAAAATTGAATAACTTTTATTTTTACTTATATTTGAATTTCAATTTGAATTGGAATTTGAAATGAGATATGACTTAGATGATGATCAAGCACTGTTAGTCATGGTGACTTGGCATCATCATGGGGGATTACTGTAGCTAATACATGGGGGTGTTACACGAATCTAATATTCTTGGGGTACACGCCAAGTCTTCGGTGAGGCCCGATATGCTGGTTTTACAGGTTGGAGGCCTCCGAAGTCCTTATTCTTCAACGGGCCTTGAGTCCGGCCCATGGACTAGACCGACTAGGCCAGGACCCCCTAGTCCAGGACACCGTCAGTTGGTCTCTCTGCGCTAGTTCACTTAACTTCCGGCTTTCTGTTAAACATGCTGCCCATAATGTTGCTTAACTTCTTGGTTGCAGTTTCAATTGCTTCGCTTAACTTATGGGCTGTAGTCTCATGTCATCAAAAGGAAATCATAAAAGAAATCTATGGGCAATTATCGTTATCAAGGCAAATAGAGATGTAGTATGAACATAATCATTTGCAACGCTTCAAATAGTTCGCTTCACTTCCATTTTATGTTTTAAATGGTTCTCTTCACTTCGGACCAGTTGGTCAGTTGGTCTCTTCAAATAGTTCATTTGAGTTCCTGTTTATGTTTCATATAGTTTGCTTAACTTCGGGCTGCAGTTTGGTCACTGCGCCAACTGGCGCAACGGGTCATCTAGTAGAAATAGTGTCAGCAACTAATGTATAGGGCGTGAGAGGGCTGGGAAGTGGCTTAGTTTTACTGTCCTAAATGACAGATGACTTTGTGCACCTTATTCTCAACATATGAGATGATGTAAAACGTTTGCCTCTATTGAAAAAATATATTTATCAAGATATTTCTATACTCATAAATTCTAGAGCACCCTAACAAACTTTTTAAAAGATAATGAAATGGACACAAATACAATAGAAACATGACATAATACATCTCAACTGCACAAATGGATGTGCGGATTAATGTGTGTATATCATGGTAGAATTACATAGAAATAAACACTTTCTCATTGTTTAGCGGCATAGTCAATTTGTTCTACTATGAGAAAAGAACTAGATAAAACGCATATTAAAGATAACTCGGCTGCCAGCAATGAAAAACTACCAACGAACTTAACTTAAAAATCAGAATTGTAAAAGCTACATAAATGTATGAAAAATATGGTCGGTTCAGAACAGGTCTAACTTTTCATGATAGAATTATCTAGCAGCCAACACACCATTTTATTATTTAGTGGAATCGTCAAGTAATTATGTAATTTTAATTAAAAAATACTAGCTAAAACATATATAAAAAGTTACACCAGCACCAAATAAATTCCAAAATTACCTAAGAACTTAATTTTTAAAATAAAAAACATTTGGTACAAATAATTGATAAAGATACATATTCGATTGGTGGTGTCACTAACTACGGCCGCCGCCTCCTCTCCCAAGCTTAGGTTTTCTCCGCCTCCTGCCGGCGCCAGCGTCGTCCGCCTCGTCTCCGGTGGCCTTAGGGGTGGATCCCGGCCCTTGCCGGTGGGAGGGCTCCGTTTTTAGATGTTGCTTTGTATTTTGTTAGGGTTTGTTTCCTGCTCAGGAAGGCGAGAAGGCGGCGGCTCCCTGAAGATGGAATAAGGCTCTTCCCGCCTAGCGCCCGTTCCAATGGTGCGTCTAGCACCGTCGGTGGGCGTGTGGAGATGTGTCTCCGGCGGATCTATCTTTGGTGGATCTGCTCGGATCTGTTCATCGTTCGTCTACATTCGTGTGTCTTCAGGTTGGATCCTTCCGATCTACGCTACTCTACATCGGCGATGGTTGTTGTTCTGGTGCGCTGGTCCTATGGGGCCTTAGCATGACGACTCCCCGATTGTCAATAAGTTTTGCCCGGCTCCGACGAGGGATGGGCGATGACGGTGGTGTTCCTTCGGCTCGCTTCAGTTTTTGTAGTCGTCGCTAGGTGGTTTATGAATCTGGATGTAATTTTTATTATTTCTGGTATTCATTGTACTGCCATGATTGGAGATGAACAGATCGGAAGTTTTCCCGCCAAAAAAAATAATTGATAAAGACAAACACCTTGAATGAAAATTATTTGTTTGGCTGATGAAGAAATTAGTGCGCGAAAAAGGGCGAGGAATCACCGCAAGTACTAAAATGGTGACAATTGTTTGTTTTGTTGTTTGGAAAGTTGCGAGAATGCAAATAACAAGAAACGTAGAAGGGTGCAGCAGGTGGTCCAATCCTTAATTGTGCCAGGGACAACTAATTTGTGTTTCTTATGATTTACATATTAGAGAGCCTAGGTAACACAGACGTTTGGTCCTGGAGTGACTCTTTGCTCCTGGAGTGGTCGTTGCTCCTGGAGTGGCTCTTTCGCATCGGGGCACGGTAGGTTGAGGCGGTGGCCCAGCGCAGTGCCGCGGTCATTCCCCGCATCTCCAGCAGGGAGGCGCGGTCATGGTGGTCTTCTCTCTGGCTCAGGCGCAAGGTCAGGTGGTGTCATGAATCTGGCCAGCATGCTGCTGGGCGACGATCAACGGCGAGACTGTGGTCACTTGAGAGGATTAAACCTGTATGATCTATGTCCATTGGCGAGGATGACGGAGATAGTGGTTGCGAGTGGTGCTGTCGTATCATGCAGATCATCCTCAGTTGCCACTTGTGAGGATGGTATAGGCCTCTAGAGTATCCCGAACTTGGGATGTGGCGGTGCCACTCTCTTTTCTCCCCGTCAAGACTTCTTCAGGTGGTGGCGAGTGCCTCTTCTCGAGTATTGTCAGCCTACCTGGGAGGGCATGGTCATCGCTCGCCATAAGGACCGTGCACATATGCAACTATTGGGATCTAGGCAAGTGGAGGGGACAACATTATTTGACTTTGATTGGGTGGTACTTCTCGAGCTTGAACTCCCGGGTGGAAACTCTGGTCTGACCCTAGTTGGTTATACCTGGCAATGGCGGTGTTCTTTTGTGTCGTTACCCTGATGATGACATTGCTCGGATTTTGCTAGGAATTGATCTTTAGGGTGAAAACCACGATCTGACCTTCAATGGTTGGATTCGGCGACCGTGACGTTGTATGTTGTTCCCTTCTTGGAGGCATCACTTTTGGAGAACCCTTCTCGTAGTCTTGGTGTTGTCAAGAGATTGTTGGCGCTGATGGTCACTGCTGTATTTTGTCAATTGTTGTTTTCATTGCTTTGTGGGAAATTTACATTTATGCCCCTAATTTGCGCCCACTCTCAGATTTACCCCTAACTTTTTGATGTGCTCAAATTTGCCCCTAAAAAGCATTTTAGGTCGCCAGAATGCCCTTCCATCTGGTCAAAGTTGTTTGACCAATAATTTGAAAATTCATATGAACTCAGAAGAATGCAAAGTGTTTTCCCCTTGCCTAGGCATAGTTTGATCTTGTATGACTTTGCTTTTTGCCGGCATGATTATTGTGTATGTGTGTTGTGTTGGCTGTGTGCATCCCTATTTATGCAGAGGTCGGGTGTGTACTCATTATGACTGTATCCCTCGATGCTAGATTATGAGTCAATAAAAACACCCTTTATCGAAAAAAAACATAGATGTTTGGTGTACGAAAGGTTGTATCATTGGCAGATAAAACCTGGGAGAATAAGATTCCTACCTTTAGGTCCCTTGGGATATTCTGCTGCTAAAAATAGGTCCCTTGGGATATTAACACATCATACTTCCACCTCCATATTGAAATTGCTACAACAATTCCCTTCAGTTGGGGAACATCGGGAGAAAAGAGACAAATTATTGTACAAAAACAAATACTAATTAAGGAAATCATATGGTCAGTCTCATAGCTGCGTGTACACGGACTGCGAGGCTACACCTTGGCCCTCAGCCCTGATGTCTACTACACAACTTTATTCTTGTAGACTCGTGTTGGGCCTCCAAGCGCAGAGTTTTGTAGGACAGCAGAAAATTTCCCTCAAGTGGATGACCTATGGTTTTTCAATCCGTGGGAGGTGTAGGATGAAGATGGTCTATCTCAAACAACCCCGCAATCAAATACAAGCAATCTCTTGTGTCCCCAACATACCCAATACAATAGTAAATTGTATAGGTGCATTAGTTCGGCGAAGAGATGGTGATACAAGTGTAGTATGGATAGTAGAAATAGGTTTTTGTAATCTGAAATAATAAAAACAGCATGGTAGCTAGTAACAAAAGTGAGCACAAACGGTATTGTAATTCTTGGATACAAGGCCTAGGGTTCATACTTTCACTAGTGCAATCTCTCAACAATGCTAACATAATTGAATCATATAACAATCCCTCAACGTGTGATAAAGAATCACTCCAAAGTTCCTATCAATAGCGGAGAACATAAGATGAAATTGTTATACGTAGCAAAACCACCTCAAAGTTATCTTTTGGATCAATCTATTGAGCCATCCCTATAAGTGCCACCGACAGCCCTAGAGTTCGTACTAGAATAACACCATATGATACGCATCAATCAACTTTAATGTCACCTAGATACTCCAATGTCACCACAAGTATCCATGAGTCAATTATCCGATATGCATCAAACAATTTCAGATTCATAATATTCAATCCAACACAAAGAACTTTAAAGAGTACCCCAAAGTTTTTATCGGAGAAAGTAGGATGAAAACGTGTATCAACCTATGTGCCTAGATTACCCCAGTGTCACCACGGGAATCCGCAAGTTGATTACCAAAACATACATCAAGTGACTCAATAGAATACCCCATTGTCACCATGGGTATCCACATGCAAGACATACATCAAGTGATCTCATATCCAAAACATTCAATCCGATAATAATGAAACCTCAAAGGGAAAGACTCAATTCATCACAACAAGATAGAGAGGGAAGAACACCATATGATCCAACTATATTAACAAAGCTCGTGGTACATCAACATCGTGCCAAATCAAGAACACGAGAGAGAGAGAGAGAGAGAGAGATCAAACACATAGCTACTGGTACATACCCTCAGCCCCGAGGGTGAACTACTCCCTCCTCGTCATGGTGGCCGCCGGGATGATGAACATGGCCTCCGGTGATGGTTTCCCCCTTCGGCAGGGTGCTAGAGAAGGCCTCCAGACAAGATCGCTTCGGAACAGAGGCCTGCGGCGGCGGCCTGGAAGTTCTAGGTTTCTTTCTGGGGGTTACTGTATTTATAGAATTTTTCAGCGATGATTTCACGTCAGGGGGAGTCCCGAGGGACCCACGAGCTTAGACGGCGCGCCCGAGGGGGGCGCCAGGTGAGCTCGTGACTCCCCTGGACTTCGTTTGGTCCTCCTCCGAAGCTTCATGGGTCTCTTCTTGTCCATAAAAATCACCGTAAATTTTTGTGGCATTTGGACTTCGTTTGGTATGGTTTTCTGCGAAACAAAAAATAGCCTAAAAAACAGAAACTGGCACTGGGCACTAGGTCAATAGGTTAGTTCCCAAAAATCATATAAAAGTGCACCGAAACCATATAAAACTGTTGTAAACATGGCATGAATACTTCATAAATTATAGATACGTTGGAGACGTATCAAGCCCGAGGGGGTTACTCACACATCGCATTTGAATCACATTCAAGAGTATTGTAGATGGGTTTACTTGAAGATGAATGATTGATAGTTTTACAATGTCATTGATTCTGATGTAATCTCAACTAGAAGAGTTAATCAAATGGAATATGGAGATGGTGGATGTGGCGGCTATGGTGATGAACGAAGCGATAATGCGGAGAGAGAGCCTTATAGGAGACATCCTTCTCCTTTCTATAGTTTAGATGTGTGAAATAGGGTTTCGAGGACGCTCCCTTGCTAATTGGACCTTGGGTTCAATACGAAGCATCATTGTGATGACGTCACAGAGGCGGTTGTTTGTGGTATGACCGCTGGTACGAGTGCTCACACTCGTGACGTTGGTCATCTTCTCTTCTATTAACTTCTATGGGCCCCAGTTTTATATAAAAATTATCTTCTCTTCGAGCAGATCCCATATGCAACTTCATTCTTCCCTATACATGCCCATTTTTGTAAGGAATAGAATAAACAAGGAGGTTTTCACATCTTTGTAATCATTAGTGATTAGTAGGCAAGTTGAAGTGATAACCGCAGAAAATATTTGAGAATATTATTATACGAGGGTAAAAATTAATGTAAAGCCCACTCATGACCATGCCAGAAGCGAAACCACTTATCATAGACATCGGTATCGATGAGATTTTGCTTCGGTGTTGCCAAGGAGCTTCTGAGTTTTTTGTCCTCATGATTTCATCGATGAAGGGTTTGATCATAGTTTGTTGATGTGCCTCGATGGGCATCAATATAGATAGTGTTGTGTTCTTCACCTACCACTTAGTCAATCCTTTGCGATCAATCCCATCAGTCTGGTTTGGCGATGTTGGCGCGACCAATTGCTTAGATTGGGGAGGTGCCCCTGCCAATAAGCTTGGTGTGATTGTCATCTACGACATACGTGTCGGTCTACTATTGTGTTGATTCAACGAGGTTTGGTCCTTCATAGGTTTTTGTATCTACTCTGGTGGTTGAATTCTTGATGTTGTCCATCATCAGCGAGATTTATGGTAGCGCAAGTACAATGAGCTTTGGTAGGTTTTTTGAGGAATAGAGTCTCTTGTTATTGGGTTGACGAACCCCGAGCCTTTTGATTTGTCTTATGTTTACGAAATCAATAAAGTTAGCATAGTGGAGTATGTGGATGCTCCGTGAACATTATTTGTCTTTGCTTATTTATTTATTTATTTTTCTTTTTATGTACAACTTTCATTAGATTTTCCTTTTATTTTCAAAAAATTGTATTAATTTTAAGAATGTACATTTTTGTAATACATGAAGACATTTTGTCTTGAACATGAACAATCTTGTGTAAATATTTTGTTAGTTACCTGAACATATAAAAAAAAGTGCGGACCCTTTTAAAATTACACAAATAATTGTTTCATTTATTTGTTTTTTGCTAGGTTTTATAAAATTAATAAAAAAACAACACTTTCTTCTAAAAAAAATTAAATTGCATATAAAAGAGAAAAAAAGAAATAGAAAGAAAATAAAAGGAAGGAAAAAGCACAAGGCTTAAGTGGAGAGGCCCATGGGCGACCGAAGCGGTTCGCATAAATAGAGGGGAGGGGCAGCTCCTAAGGACACACAATTTCTGGTGCCTCGTGGTTGTGCCCTCCCTCTCCCTCTCTCTCGTTCTCCTTTTTTTAGAAAAGGCGGATGACTCCCGGGCTCTGCATCTGGATGATGTATGCACCCACTTTATTAATTATTCACAGAGACCTTACAAATTAATACATCAGTAAGTCTAAAGCCACCATCTCAGCAACATCTGTCGCTACTCCTATCCACTTGATGAAGGGGTGTCGAAAATCCGAGCTGAATATCAAACAGACTTCGCACCAAAGCCTAACATCTAAAGCCGAAGGCCCCAACCAAGCCACAATGTCGGGTCTGGGGCACACACCGGTCCGGCGCACTCTCAGAGGCTACCACCGCCGTCTTCCACCTATCCATCTTCAGAACAGGAACTGACGCATTGACCTTGAAAGGCCTGCCGCCGACGCCACCACGACGCCAGACAGTGTCGTCCTCCTGCGCGAGTCCGTCAACCCGCATCGGAAGCCGAGATTCCACTGCATCACGCCGCCGATATCCGCCGTCATCGATGCGGAGGATGAAACCCCGCTCCGCCTCCTGCCTCTATCTTCCAGCGCTGCTCCACAAACGATGCTCGCAAGAGAGAAACGACACTGAAATGCCGCCATCGTCCGATCTGGAAGGCCAGATCCTAGGGTTTCCCCCGGAGCAGCACGAGTGGGTCGACAGTAGTTACACGACGATGCCTTCATCAAGGTAACGACGTAGAACGCCGCCATCGTCCGCCGTCGGCTCGGCTTTCACCGGCAACCATGTCTCCCCGACTCGCATCCGGGACTAGATGACGGACCACGAGATTCGACCACCAAGCCTCAGGCATACCACCTTCAGTGTAGGAGATGACCACCACCGCCATAATCCTCGTGATGCGAGGCAGACCCAGAATGCCTCCGCGAGCTGTTGTCGAGGCCGACGAGAGGCAGCAGAAGAGGACGTAACAGCAGCAGCCCTAGATCGAGCCCGCCAACCACGCCACCGCCTTCGCCAACCCCGCAGTCTGCAGCAGAGCTCCTCGACGCATCCCGGCCGCTGCTGCCTGCCATCCACGTCGCAAGGGGATCAAGATCTAGCCGCCGCCGCCTCAGATCCGCGGACGCCAGAGGAGTTCCGCCGCCGCCGCGCCACAAGGCCTAGGCCCAGCGACGTTACCGGCGGCGGCGGATGGAGGTGGATGCGCAGGGGTCGAGGGGAGCATGGGTGGTGGCCGTCCGGTGCGGCCCGGCGGCGGCCGCACGGGGTCGGGACGCCGCAAGGTTGCTCCTCTACCTCTAGTTCTCAAGCACATCTTAGTTTTGGACGGCAAGCTCCGCTGAGTTGGTGGTTCCGTGTGCGTGGATACCTACAAAGGCACCGTTTTTTTGTGCTCGATCTACGGATCGGTTCGAGGGACGAAATTCCATTGGCTGGGAGGTATATAACCTAGCTGCGGGAATCTGCATCAACGCACTTCATCAACTCTCATCTCCTCCGTGTTATGTTGGTAAGAGATCTAATCTAGATCCATATGTACTTGCATCTTTACAGTGATTCTGGACGACTCGTAAGCGGAGGCTTTTTCCGACTACGTTTCCCGACACGATGAGCTTTGGTAAGTTTTGTGAGCTCGAGTCTCGTGTTATCGGGTTGACGAACCCGAAGCATTTTGATTTTTCATAGAGTGAATGACGTAACTATGTTTATGAATTAATAAAGTTAGCCTAGTGGTGCCCTGGATGCCCCATGAAAATTATTTGTCTTTGTTTATTCCTCTTTTTTGTTACATTTTTTCCTTTTTATGTACATCTTTCATTGATTTTCCCTTTAATTTTCAAAAGTTTATTTTAAGAAAGAACATTTTTGCAATACATGAACACACTTTTGTCTAGAACATGAACAATGTTGTGTAAATATTATGTTAGTTACATGCACATTTTACAAAAAATGTGTGGACCCTTTTACAATTACAAAAATAATTGTTCTATTTTTTGGCGTGGTTTTATAAAAATAAAAAGACTATACTTTATTCTAGAACAATTTAAATTATATATAAAAGAGAGGAAAAAGGGAAAAAGGAAAAGGCTTAAGTGGCACAGGCCCAGAGCCCGTCCGCCGGGGTCATCTTCTTCCCTCTGTCAGTTGCCTGCGTCGCAATGGAGCCGTATGTTCAGACACTCTTCTTCGCCGACGAGCTCGAGGCGGAGTGCTCCACCTTCTCTTTCTGCACTTTCTGTCGGAGGTCTCTCTGCCTCAGTTGTCGCCCAGACCGTGGGGTGTTTCACCCCCGACCCGCAGGTGCACACGGCAATAGAGGTGCCGCTTCTTCAGGTACGCAAGAAAACCAATCAAGAATCGCCATGAAAATTGTATTATTTGTCAGGCTTAGCGAATCCATCACTACTCTCACGTGTAGATCTACGTCGTAGGTGGGTCTCCTGCCCTTTCATATCGGGATGTGAGAGCGCATGGGCTCGGTTATGACTGGCGTGGCATCCAAAGGCAGGGACAGCCCAAACTAATTCCGGCTTAGCGAATCCATTACTACTCTCGCAAAATAAAATAAATAGTTTATACCAAAAATTTATACTTATTTAATGTTATTTTATGTCATACTACAATTTACGGACTATAATTTTTATTTTATTGGATATAGCCAACCACATAATTTGGTATTATTAATCATTGTTATTTATTATCAGTAGTAGTGTATTTCATTGATTCTTTTATTTAAGCTAAATTTAAATTAAGTGGTGTAACAAAAAAATTATCTTTCAACAATATTTTGTGACAATTCCATAAAGTATATGGTGCATAAATACATATTTATGTATGCGCAGATGTTGTGTATATTTTTGTTTCATTAAAATATTGCTTTATAGGTTTCTGAACAATAATGTCTAACTAATATCTTGATAGTGATTGTTAGTATATTATTAGATGGACATACAAATAGAACCTTGTAGAGTCTAAATTGTCCCATTTGCAAATGTGTTGCAAGTTAGATTTGGTAATAACTTCAAGATATGCATGGTACTGAAATAACATCAATCACCAATGAACGTAAACATATCGCCGATTCAACTATAAATATATGCAATTTGTTTATTTGGTATGCTCATCCAGAAGTTTGGTTTCATCTAGTGTATATGCGAGTTTTAAAAGTTTTGTACAGACATAGATTTAAGTGCAACCTGCATGACATCTATCGGAGACACTACCGGTCTAAGAGCAACTCCAACGCGCCGACCCAAACGGACGCGCGCTTTGTCCGCCTTTGTCCGTTTGGGTCGGCATGTCCGCCTCCTTTTGTGTTTGGGTTGGCGGTGCACCCAACGCGCGGACGCATTTTTCGTCCTCACGGCCTGCCTGCCTCCTATTTTTATTGTGTACACTTATTTTTAGTTGCCATTCAAACATTTTTTTATTTCATCAAACACATTTTTGATACATACATTCACCGATTCTTTGCTACGAGAGCAAGACCAAAGAAAACAAGAACCACAATTAGACATTTTAGAAGATGTCCAATTTTCATAACTGCTCCCACTAGTTGGACTAAGATCTTCTCTATGTCTTCATTGTTGATCTGCGGATTCTTGAGCTTCACAACTTCTTTCTTCTTCGATTGTAAAGAAGTAGACGTTGCTTCCCCTTTGGTCTCTTCTTTAGTCTCATCTCTAGCTACAAGTGCACGGACATCTAGCAAATTCCGTGCGATCAAAAGATCGATGTATTCTTCTTCCCAATACCAAAACTTGCATCCCTCCTATACACAAATTAAGCAAATAAGCTACCGAAATTTCGTCGAAACCGAGAGCAAAACCGAACCAACAGAAGCACGTACCCCATCATTTTTGCACTTGATGAACACCCATTGGGGATGTTCCAGCGTCGAAGAGACGTGGCGCACGACCTGCCGCGGGCAGTCATCGCACTTTATGAGCGGCAACGGTGAGCCGGCAAGCCTCTAGGCCAGCACCGAGCCAGGGCGACGGCCGGCCGTGGCTTTGCAGGCGAACCGACGACGGGGTAGATCCGAGCGGCTAGAGGAGGACTCGACACCTGCATGCGGCGCCGATGCGTTGCCGGGGCTCTGTGGTCCGGTACCCGGCCAATCCATGGCAAAGCGCAGTCGTCGGCGGTCGGATTCAGCAAATCGGGCCGGCAGGATGCGCCAAATCCCGCCGCCGCAGATCTAGCGTTCGCCTCCCTCAGCGGGCCGAGGGAGGCACCAAAGCCGGTGGATGTGCTGGGAGGAGGAGGGGAGGGGGCTGGAGAGCAAGGTGGCCGGGGAAAATGGGCGGCGGCGTAGGGTTTGTGCACGGGCGGAGGGCGTGCGGGGGGAGGGGATAGAAAAAGAGCAGTCTGTGTCGCCGACTGTCGGGCCAGGGGAAGGAGTAGGCGGGCGAGGCGCGTGTCCGCTTCGTGTCCGCGCCGACGCAAATGAGGCCCAAATTTGGGCTGGGAATGGGTCGGCAGGCGGACGAAAAGCGGACGCGCGTCCGTTTGGGTCGACGCGTTGGGCCGACTTTTGTGTCCGTGCCGACCCAAACGGACACGCGCGGACGAAATGGGTCGGCGCGTTGGAGTTGCTCTAACTAAGCTTATTGTCGCCTATGGGATTGGTTGTTACTATGATGTGACATACATTTTCTCCTGCAAAACTAGGATTTTGTTTTTCACATATAACAAAGTATATCTATATCTATATCTATATCTATACCTACTTTAAAGGACGGATTGCTTCTGCCCGTACGTCGCCAGCGTTTTTGTAAAAAAGCCCCTGACGTTATAGACATTCAACCCGCGCTCCTAACTTAAGTGAAGAAAAAAACGATTCAGTTTTATTAAAAAAAAACACTCCCAATCCACCTTATCCACCCCGTCCTCCACGGGGATCCCCTCTCTCTCACGATCCACTGCGCTGCCGCTTGCCGTCGGCGTCCATCCCGCCGGAACAAAGGAATGGCAGGCGTTGCTGCGCCTCTTGCCGCCGGCTGCGCCTCTTGCCGTCGGCATCCCGCCGCAGCAGCCAAGCAAATGGTGAGGCGGCGCGGACGGCCTCCTCCATCCCAGGCGGCCCTCTCCGGCGAGGTGAGCCCAGGAATGGGGCGAAGAAGGTGGCCGGGCCGCCGTGCGCGCGCACTGGAAGGGCTCTGGGCCTCGTGGGTGTTGTGAAGAGAGGGGGTGGCAGCTGAGGGTGGGTACAACGTTGGCTAGCGCCGGCCGCGAGCGCGCGCCTGTGCTGTGACCTGTCCGCGTACGCCGTCGGTCGGCTCCGGCCGCGAGCACGCTCCTCCGCAGCCAGTACTCTTCCGCCTCCCTGACGTAACCTTCTCAACATCTGCATCATCTCCCGTTTCTGATTTGGATAGAAAATTGCAGTTTCCTTGTCCAACACATCTCGATTTGGATGGATTGCAGTCCGTGTCCTTGTCCAACTCAAATCAATGGAGCTGCCGACCCGGATTGTGTTGTTGGCTGCTATAAGAAGGGAGGCTCCTCGGCCCGAATCTCCATCAGGCAAAGATTTTGGACGAACCATCCAATGTCGCCACCGAGTTCGCCACTGGAAGAAGCGCCGAGTTTGCCGGAGGTAGAAGAAGCGCCGAGTTCGCCGGAGGTAGAAGAACAGCCATTGAGCCGTCCAATGTCGCTTGCGTCAGCTACAGCAAAGGTATGTATCCCCTTGACCCCTGTTTTGAGTTATTCCTTACTCCTCGGACACCTTCAATACAGAGGACCATTAGAGCCAATCCCTGCCTCCGATGAAAAAAATCACTGGACAAGAGCTAACTGTAATCATCGTAATCTGAAAATCTCAAGGACCCAGATATAGATCTCAATGGTGGTTTGCCTTCAATTTTAGTGCGCAGAAATAATTGAATGTTTAGTAGCCGGTTAGCTGCCTGTCGCACATGTTGTGAGAAACTGGGTGAACATGTAGAGGTGCCACTTGACGTGAATTGGTTATACTCTTGAGTGATCCTAATTGGGATTTGAGTTTCTCCTGATGGTTCACGTGATTAGGTTGAAAAGGTGTAACTATTCTCAGATTAGATATCCTTGTAAGCAGACCAGGAAAGGCTCTGAATTTTTCACCTTCTATATGCAGGTGATAAAATTGACCCAAGTCACCCAACACAACTGGTTACTGTCCACATTCAGTTTGAAAGACCCCCTGTAGGAGGGAGTCCTCACTGTTGTTCCAATTTTATCAGTCCTGCGAAAAAATGTAATTTTATCAGTCCTGCGAAAAAATGTTAGGTTTTGCCTTTGTGGTTCGTACAATGAAGCCAGGGATCCCATGAAGTTGTTATGTAGTTCAAGTATTTTGCTAGGTTCAGAACGAGAAGCGGCAAGAAATCCTGGACAAGTTTTGCATAGTTTAGTTAGGATCATGTGAATGCATATGAGAAATCTTATGGTCAACTGATAGTATTCTAATGTTGAACATACAAGTATTATCCCCGTTGCAACGCACGGGCTCTTTCTTTCTCGTTCCGGAACTTTTTAACATGCACATATGTATTGTACTACAAGCATCCTAGCTTTGTCATCTTGTTAGTGAACTACATACATGCACATATGCACATATGTATTGTACTACAACACATGATGTACTACCTCCGTTTCAACTGATTCATATGATAGTGCTTCTAACGGTTGGAGGTTTACCTTTTTTTTGTGATTGCAGAAACTAGATGACGACACTGAACTTAACATTGCTGAGGATTTTGATAACCGACCTTCAAAAAAAGCAAAAATTTCTGAATCAGGTGTTCTGGAGCCATCACCTATGTCACCAACTATGTCAACGTCTACTCCAGTTTCTGAGTGTTTTGAATCGATTGTGCCGGAATCAGATAATCAGATAGATAGTGATCCATTACCATCACCTCCATCCCCGTCTAGCTCCACATTATCTCCAGTTTTTCCATTACATGATGTTAAGGAACCAGATTCAAATAAACAGATCGAAGTTGGTCAGACATATGATTATCTCCCACAAGGTATTTGTTTGATTTATTATGTGTACTTTTGTATCCAATATATTCTTTAATTATTTGATTTTTGCAGACTATACATTGACCGACCATGATCATTGTGCTCATATAGCAATAGAATCATCTTTGAGAAAACAATTGCTGGTTCGGATAGATGGAAGTTCTGTCTTACAAAATCAATTGATGTGCCTACTAGATGAAAAAGAGTGGGTAAATGATGATGTAAGTACCCTTACTCAACCAGAAAAAATTTCTAATCACCAATATCTATTAGTAATGTATTTTTAATCTTAATTATAGGTGATCAATGCATATATATGTTGTATAAAGGACCAAATACATGCCCAGAATGACAATAGAGTTTATTTTGAGAGTCCTTTTGTTACCTCACTATTTAGACGTGATGGCAAGCTTGGCATACAACAAGATAGTGCCTTTATGACAGAGAGTGTCAAAAAATACATGGAGCATGACATGGTAATATCCATATCCATAATTTTCATGTTTTAGGTTCCAATCATTTTTATTTTTAATTTTCCTAATTATTTTGTTACAGATTGAACTTCCAATAAATACCAGCAACACACATTGGTATTTAGCCATTGTGAATACAAAAAAGCGTGAGATTCAAGTACTAGACTCATTGTGCTGGAAGTTCGACCGAGATGATCTCGCTATTACGGTTAGTTACAACACCAATTTTAATCCTACATGTAAATGACATAAATTCATACTTCGTTAATGTGTATCATTTCTGATCACTAATTCTTTTTTAGCTACGAGGAATACAATTTCATTTGGACCTCCTTAAAAGTCAAAACTTGGTTAGCAACGATTGGAAAAACGTTGATCTTACTGAATGGAAAATCACAGAACAGTTACAAAAGCCAATTCAAAAAGACAGTTCTTCATGTGGTTTGTTTATGGTCAAATTTATGGAATATTTCACCGGATGTGCCCTATCCTACCCAATTACACAGGTATGTATCTTTTTTGTTTAATAAAATGTATGTTAATTTTTTTAAATATACTAATAATTGTTCGTGTTGCACAGGAGATGATTACTTCTTTTAGGTTCAAGTTAGCCAGCATACTATTATGTTGGAAAACAAACACTGCAACAATGACTAAAATCGTTGAAGAAAGTGATGATGACACGGAGGGAGATCCTGATGATGTTCAAATATTGGAAAGTATAGATGATATAAAAAAATCAAAACCAAAAATCACATTATCTATTGAAAATAAATACAGATCATTGATATCTATTCTTTCAAATATGAGCTTAGATGAGTTAATAGGTGGACTCTGTAGCTTCATTAAATCAATCAATTACACCGACATTTTAGAGTAAGTCATTTCAAATTAGTAGTGCAATTGTACTGTATCATTTTTCTTAATGTTTTGTTACCTTATTATCTTAATTTTCGTTATCATCAGGAAAGTATGGGTCCAGAGTTCAAAGCCATATCCAATTAGCTTGTCTCTCAAAAAACTACAAGGAATGTTAAAGGATGATTTACCAATGGACAGAGATTGCTTTAATTTGGTCGTACGAAAGATTATGTTTGATGACATCCAAACGACACAAAAAACAAAACGGTTGATAGTAAAGCATTATCTAGACATGAAATTTTGGGTACGTTTTTATATTCATTATAAACTTTTTTGCATATCTAAGTTTTTAAAAATCTTACTAACCAATTATTTTATATATACTAGATAACTACCGATTTTGGACGGCACCCAGACTTTCGAAAAAAGTTAGATGTGGAACAATTAGCAAATTCTGTTCGTAGTTGGCCTGGTATCAAATATAATGTTTCAACATGCAAATCGGTAAGAGCAATTCTATTTACCTTAGACCCCAATTTTTATTACATCTAATATGTAGCTTATTTCAGATCCATGTTCCAATACAATCCAACGATGGTTTTATTCTATTCATATTGGACAAAGATACAAGAACAGTGTACATTTTGGACCCTACCCCTATTAATCCCATCTACCGATGCAACCCACTCGCAAAATATGTGCACAAAATTATATGGATTGCAGAACACTTGCCCAAAGCAATGTCAAAAGCATGCCCTGGGTCTAGATGGAGCGAGAATATTCTCCTGTGGCATCAAAAAATTCTAGATGATATTCCGGTTTACAACAGGTAACATTTTTCAGGAGATAAAGACTATATACTAAGTATTTGTTGTAGATTGATTTTTTTGCCGCATCTATTTCCTTCATGCTTGCTTCCTGCTCACATATGATTCCATCATTACCTGTGTAATAATTTTTTATAGTTATATATATAATGTTTGTATATAAATATTTATATATAGTAATTGAATATGTATACGATATTAATTACTAACATATATATTCTTATATATAAGGGAACTGTCTGGTTATCTTGTTCCCCTCTTCATGTCCACATGGGAAGACGAAAGACCACATTTGCCATTATTAAAGGTAAACATCGTGATCGTGTAGCTAATTAATATTGTAATTACACATCTGATGCTGATGTCATTCGTTTACAAACAATATGGATGTATAGGATGGATATGAACTCAGAAAACTAATTTTGGGCCAAGTGCTAACACTCAAGGACAATGAATGTGAAGACAACATGCCTGCCGGTGTACTGGAATTCATCAGTTGTATCAGGAAAATCCAATGTAAAACTGGTATGTAAAATAATACGATTCGTAAGGTTTCATATTAACAAACAATCTGAACATCATTTCAAAACTTTATTCTCTTTTAAAGATTGATTACTTCGTGTTTCTAACTTCCATTCTCTCAAAACAGGACGTCCGTGCTATTTCTAAGAAAGAAGCTTCTCTCTTGGCTGGCATCCATGGTGGTAGTTTTAGATATGTACCAAATGAAATGGCGCCTCATAGTTCATTAGATGTACACCAGTAGGGTCAATTACATATTGTTGGCAGTAAATGACTTTCAGTTTCTAGCTTGTAAAGAAATTTAGACATGTACTCTTTAACTGTAAGCTGTCGTTGATGGTGGTCATATGTGCTGGTTGAAAGCAAACACTTCAGTATCCTTTGTTGCTTGTCTATCTGTTGAAGCTTTTACACTTGTAAATTTAACGCCCTCTCTGTTATCTCTTGGTCATGCAATATAGAGGAATGTCAGTTATCTCCTCAATTAAGCATTTTTAAAGAGTTGAAGCTTTTACTGAATACACCTAGCCATATCCATAATTACTGGGTCTAGGTATTGCCCACTCAACATGGCACAGCAGAATTTCATAGCTGATCCTCTGAAGGGCAAAATAATATGCAGCAAAAATTATGTGGTTACTGGGACTCGATCCCAGAGTCTCCTGGTTGTATGAAAGAAGTGGTTACTGGGACTCGATCCCAGAGTCCCCTGGTTGTATGGAAGAAGTGGTTAACGAGTTGAATTAGAAGAGATCTGCGTTTTGTAGTGGTTTGGATGCACATGAACGCTCGAACTGCTATGTACCGAATAACAGAATAACGAACAGAGAGGATTTCTCTGTCGCCGTGACTGACCACGCACGGCCGTGTGCGCAGCCAGGACTGTGCGGGGGTTGAAGCTAAAACAAGGCAAAAATAAATAAATAGGGGCGCCTGGGATTTGAAACCCAGACCCCTCGGTTGTGTGTGTGGGTTGGTAACCAGTTGACTGGGTGCTTACTTCTGATAAGAAGATCATGCTACAGTACTAGACTTAGTCTCGAGCTCGTGCTCCCCTCGATGGCCATGGCGCAGGCCTTGGAGAGGCTCTGGTGCTCGCGCCCTAGCCCTAGCCGCAGGTCTTGTGCGTGCGCAGTGGGTGCTGCGGGTGCGCTGAAACACGGGCCGAATGGAGGAACTAAAGGCAGGAGCTTCAGCTCGCTACCATGGCAGGTCATAGTGCAGCAGAGAAGAGGCGCGCGGGGGATCAGACAGCAGTCTGGTAAGGCGCGCGAGTAGGCGGGAGAGATGGCTGGGTAAAAAACAAACAAGCCCCGTATTTCTGCGTATTATGTACAGATACGAAAATACAAGGCGTTCGCCATCTTCTCGCACGGGCTCATCCCCGTAGGGCGTCGGTAACTACAGGCTACAGACGACGATCCAGCCACCGTCGCCGTCAGCGACCAGTGCCTGTCTGCGGCATAAGCAGCAGCTGCAGCCGATTTCCACGCGAGCACCACGCAAGCCCCGTCCGGATTTGACTGGGAGACGCACCTCCACGCCGGCTTATTACTGGTCGGAAAGAAGTACAGGCAAACGGGAAGCAATACATACACCAACTCGGAAGCAATACTGATGAGAACCAATTGGGAAGATTATTACTGTTGAGAACCAATCAGGAAGCAATACATACACCAACTCGGATTCATATACAAACTCGGACAGGGAAAGGCTACACTAATATAAAGTGCCAAGCTTTCAGACATTAGATGCCCAACCAGAAAGAAGTACAGGCAACTTAGTCCACGCTGAGGTTACACGGGTTGATTTTGACTTGTATTATAAAAGAAGAGCAATCTCCAAGCTACTGAACCAACGAGAGTAGATCAATCTACAAGAAATCTCCAAGGTACCAAGCCAACCAGAGCCAAGGAGCCATCAAGTATGTTCCTTATCTCCTTACATAATTAATATACACCAACTCTTTATTTCAAAAAAAAAAATATACACCAACTCTATGATCCATGAAACTTTAAGACGCCCACTGAGGTAGCCACCCGTTCTTCTCTTTTTTATCATCTGCACGAACTGTGCATGAGATGGATGTCTCAATTGATTGAAATGATGCCTTGATTGCTACCATATGCTTGACATTGGTCTGTTGATTTTGTTTATTGATTGCATGCTTGACATGATGCAATATTTGTAAGAAATTAAGCTGAATTTTAAATTTGTATGAGTAGAAAATACATGCCTATGTGTGTGATTCTATCAGCAGAAAATACGTTATCAGCAGAAAATACGTACATATATGTTTGATTCTATGAGTACAGATCTTCAGATCGACAACTTCTCTTTTTGACAACAAAAGCAATCTGGGCATGGTTTGCTCGACGTTAGTTTATTTTCATTGCTATTTCACCATTCTTGCTTTACTAGGAATAACAATATATATACAGAATTTTATTTCCCTATTGCAGGAAAACATTTGGACCATAATCTCAAATCATGGATGCTAAGGAAAAAAGAAGAAAGAGAGATAGAGAGCGGTATGAACGCATGACCGATGAACAAAGGCATGATCAACTCAAAAAACGCCGTGAAGCCTATCATCAAAAGAAATATCCAACAAAGACACCAGAACAAAAGGAGGCAAAATGTGCAAAAGAAAAACAAAAATATGCAAATATGCAGCCAGAACAGAAGAAAGCAAGAATAGAACAAATTGAAGCTTACCGTCAATTGAAACGCAGCACACCATCCAAAGATTCAATTGCAATGGAGAACCCTGAATATGTTGCAACTGAACAGGAGGTTGGTACTTCTGCATTTACTGTAAAACACAGGGATCATGTGGCAGCAGGCAAAAGGCAAGCGCTGCTACACCGTCGTAACGAAGAATTCTTGATAAAAGGGAGACAAACTGTTTCCATATCATCAAAAGAAGATGCATCCATGACAGAAACCGGCAATGAAAACAAAGAACATCTAGAGCAGCCACAAGTCATGACTTACGGTAATAATCTCAATTCTCAATTTAATACAATACACGCATTCCAAGTAAATATAAATATGTCTGTACAACTAACCATCTTTTCTGGACAGACATCCCCTCCTTAATGTTTCCAAGCATCAGAGAAACAAATGCACCAACACAATCATTATACAATGATCATCACAGTAAAGTGGCTTTCTGGCCAAACATCCCCTCCTCAATGCTTCCAACAATCAAAGAAGTGGATGCACAAATACAATCATTATGCAATGAAAATCACGGTAAGGTTAAATTACATACATATAAAAATATTTGTATACAAACTTTATATATATAACAATAAAAATTTATTACACAGGTAATGATGGAATCATATGTGAGCAAGAAGCGACCATGAAGGAAATAGATGCAGCAGAAAAAACAATCTACAACGAGGATGACGGTAAGGTTATCACTTTCATACGAGGTTATCAATTTCATATATGTTCATATATATAAATATATATGCAATCACTTACAACACAGGTAATGATGGAGTCATATTTGAAGAAGACATGGACGAAGATGAATACATGTTCACCGGTGAAGGTATGCTTTCAACAATTACTATAAATTTGCACAATTACAATACTACTTACTAACTTCTATATGTTGCATATCAAACCAGAGTGGGACGGAGATGTGGAAATTGAAATCATAGAAGATGAGGAAACTCTCAACCCTGATCCATATGATTTCGTCTACAGCAACATACCAACAAGCACAAACGTGCTCGAAAAAGAAGAAGATTGCAGATTCTGCCATGCAACCAAATTCAAGCATGAAACTAAGGGATTATGCTGCAAGAAAGGACAGATAAGACTAGCCAATCCAGATACACCACCAGAACTGATGAGACTTTGGACAAGCAATGACTCTGATGCAAGGCATTTTCGGCAAAATATAAGATTTTTCAACGGGCACTTCTCATTTACAACTCTATATTGTCAACTTGATAGAGACACGACTGACATGCGATCGGCTGGTATTTACACCTTTCGAGCACATGGTCAAATATATCACAACATACACTCATTTGGCAATAGTCGCTCGGATCCAAAGCATCTACAGCTCTACTTCTACGATGATGATCCAAGCTTAGAGCATCGATACCGCCGTTGTCGTGAGGAAATGTACGAGCAAGACAAGCATGTGATTGGAATAATAACAGACATCCTACGCGGAAACCCGTACTCTCAACAGTTTAGGAGTTTGGGACAAGCCGAAAACCTAGAGGACTACAGACTCGTCTTGAACCTTGACCAGAGATTGGACCAAAGAACATACAACACACCAATCAATTCGGAGGTAGCTGCAGTGTGGATTGAAGGAAATGAAAGAAGAGATACTTATGACAGAAATGTAATATTACATGGGAACAACAACGAAAAAGAGCACATTCGATCATATTATGGGTGCTATGATCCGTTGTCGTATCCTCTATTCTTTCCAAGAGCTGAACTGGGTTGGCATAGGAAAATCCCAAAGAGGGAAACACGAGAGGAAGATATTGCTGCTGATAATATCAGTAATGACGAAGACCCAGGTAAGAAATTCATATACTATTATATTCAAAATTATATTTTCATATACTACTACGTATGCAACTAACTTTTTATGTTGCAATATTTGCACAGATTCGGTCAGTGGCCTATGGGTAACCATGAGAGAATACTACTGCTATAAGTTTCATACACGACCAAACATATTCAACCCAATATTGCACGGCGGAAGGCTTTTCCAGCAGTTTGCTGTAGATACATACATCAAGATCGAAAGCTCCAGACTAGATTTCATGTGGCACCATCAAAACAAAATAAGGGCGGATCTATACCAAGGCCTTCTAGACAGCATTCAAGCTGGAGAACAAAATGGAGATGCAATCGGAAAACACAGAGTACTTGCCTCATCATTTATTGGAGGGCCACGAGATAGACTTCGCCGGTATCTAGATGCTATGGCTTTAGTTAGAAAATATGGAAAGCCAGACGTATTCCTCACAATGACCTGCAACCCCAACTGGGAAGAGATCACACGTGAGCTACAATTTGGACAAACACCACAAGATCGCCCAGACATCGTCGTTCGTGTTTTCAGGGCGAAGCTAGAAGAAATGAAGAAGCAACTATTTCAGAAGGCCATTCTTGGAAAGGTTCGGGCATATACATATGTCGTAGAGTTCCAAAAGAGGGGATTACCCCATGCTCACTTTTTGCTCATCATGACCGGAAAATACAAATACACATGCCCGGAACAGTATGACAGAATCATCTCCGCCGAGCTCCCTAACAAGCACAAGTACCCAGAGCTATACAAGATGGTGATCAAACATATGATGCATGGTCCTTGCGGTGCACTGAATAAACTGTGTCCATGCACAAAGAATCGTCCGTCATGCAAGAACAATTATCCAAGGCCATTCAATGAAACCACGATTCAAGGCAAGGACTCATACCCAATATATAGGAGACGCAATGACGGTCAGACTGAAATGGTCCGAAAATGCACACTAGATAATAGGTGGGTGGTTCCTTACAATCCCTATCTTTTAAGGATGTTCAACTGCCACATAAATGTTGAGATATGCTCAAGCATTAAAGCCGTTAAGTACCTCTTCAAGTACATCTACAAGGGTCATGACCGAGCATCTGTATCTGTAACTGACAATGCAGAAACAGTAGAAATTGACGAGATTAAGCAATACAGAGATGCGCGGTGGGTGACACCTCCTGAAGCACTATGGAGAATATATGGATTTGAGCTAAGCAAAATACACCCACCAGTCTTGCAACTTCAGCTACATCTCCCAAATATGCACATGGTTTCATATCATGGCATGGAAAAAATACAGAATATTATTGACCGTGAAGGCACAGAAAGATCAATGTTGACCGCGTACTTTGAAGCAAACAGCTTACATGAGAAAGCACGAGGCATACTATACAGAGAGTTTCCTGAACATTATACTTGGCAAAGACAGGGGAAGTTTTGGCAACAGAGGAAGAGAGCTGCTGTGTTCCAGGTCGGCAGGATAGTGTCGGCACACCCGGCTGAAGGAGAACGATACTATCTTCGAGTCCTCCTAAACCACGTCACAGGCGCCACCAGCTACGAAGACCTACGAACAGTCGATGGAGAAGTAATGCCAACCTTTCGTGAAGCTGCAGAAAAAAGAGGACTCATTGAGGCAGATAGCACATTGGATGACTGCATGACAGAAGCAGAGTTGTTTCGAATGCCATCCTCGCTACGAAGATTATTCGCGACAATCCTGGTGTTTTGTGAGCCCAGCGATGTACGTACACTATGGAACAAACACCTTGAGGCAATGTCAGAGGACTACAACAGAAATTGCAAATGTAAGCACACGGTGGAACAGATGGTGCTGCGAAATATCAGGGACATGTTGCACTCAATGGGAAAAGACATACGATTGTTTCCTCTTCCAGAGATCGACCAACAGCATGAGACACCAGACGACATACCCAGGGAGATCATCGAAGAGACCTCCATCGAGGTGGACCCCGAGGACGCATCTTTGCATAAGAACCTAAACTACGAACAGAGGAAGGCATACGACGAAATCCTAGCCACAATTGATCGCCCAAAAGGAGGTATATTCTTTGTCGATGGACCTGGAGGCACGGGAAAAACTTTTCTTTACAGGGCGCTCTTGGCCACAATACGCGGACAAGGCAAGATTGCTGTGGCGACAGCCACTTCCGGGGTTGCTGCTTCCATAATGCCCGGAGGGAGGACCGCCCACTCAAGGTTCAAGACTCCACTAAAAATAGACGATGGAGCTATTTGTGGATTCACAAAACAGAGTGGGACAGCCAAGCTACTCCAAGCAGCATCACTAATAATCTGGGATGAAGCATCTATGACCAAGAGGCAAACGGTGGAGGCGCTAGACAAAAGCATGCGGGACATAATGGACAGACCGGACCTTCCATTTGGTGGAAAAACGATGGTATTTGGAGGGGATTTTAGGCAAGTGCTACCTGTTGTCCGGAAGGGAACAAGAGCCCAGATAGTAGATGCATCACTACGCAGGTCCGAGCTCTGGAATTCAATGAGTCAATTGAAGCTTGTGCGCAACATGAGGGCTCAAAACGACAAGTGGTTCGCAGAATACTTACTACGCATTGGAAATGGAATGGAGGAGACAAATGAAGATGGTGAAATACTACTACCTACAAGTATATGTGTGCCAAATAAAACGGATAATGATGGCCTGGATATGCTCATCGACAGTGTCTACCAAAGAGACAATGCTTCACTAAAAGATCCAAAGTACATCACGTCAAGAGCAATTTTATCAACAAGGAACGACTCCGTAGACAGAATCAATCTAAAAATGATTGACCGATTCCAGGGGGAGGAGATGGTGTACCACAGCTTTGATTCAGTAGAAGACGACCCACATAACTACTATCCACCAGAATTCCTGAACACTCTCACACCAAATGGACTGCCTCCACATATGTTGAAGCTCAAAATAAATTGCCCAATCATACTACTTAGGAACATCGACCCTGCTAATGGACTCTGCAACGGCACGAGGTTGGTCGTACGCGCATTTCAAAAAAATGCAATTGATGCAGAGATTGTGGTGGGACAGCACTCTGGAATGCGAGTTTTCCTGCCTCGGATACCATTATGCCCCTCTGACGATGACATGTTCCCGTTCAGTTTCAAGAGGAAACAGTTTCCAGTCAGGCTCAGTTTTGCAATGACAATAAACAAATCACAAGGGCAGACAATACCAAATGTCGGCGTCTACTTGCCTGAGCCGGTTTTCTCACATGGTCAACTATATGTGGCACTATCAAGAGCGACAGCGACATCAAACATAAAGGTACTAACAGGTACACATGATGTGAACAAGGACAAAAACAAGAGGACCTTTACAGGTGACACATACACAAAGGGGAAGAGAAAAAGGGAAAATAAAATCAGTACAAGCGGGACATACACAAAGAATATTGTATACACGGAAGTACTGACCAAATAGGTAATGCAACCTTTCAACTTTGTGTTCATATAATCAGTTTCTAATTTGTACGCTCATTACAAAAAAAATAGACATTTATGATAAATATTGCATTGCTATTTTTTTAACCTTAAGTTTATTACTTGAATTCTACAGAACAATCCCACTGTCAATTGCAGAGTTAGAATACAGAACTACATGATCGTCTTCAAGGAGTACTCCAGCACTAGCTCATTCATGAATATTTGTTTATAATGTGTACAAAAACTTATTCGGGCTTATTTGAAATTGTAATCTTTCTGATGATCATATTTTATAATGTTTGTACAAGTAATACCAAATTTCATGCCTCATAGAAATACTCAATGTAACCTTGCTTCTAACGCTTGCAAAAAATAGATTAAAAAAATATTGCATAATGGCACATGAGCAAACTATACTTAATATTTCGTCCGGTGCAACGCACGGGCATTTGTACTAGTATTTATTAAATTAAAACGGCTAAGCTATCGCTCACGTCGTGCAATCCCAGTTATAGGAGTTGATGATTCGGTGATTGCCACGTGTTTTTTTTTTTTTTTTGGTCCACCGCCGATTTTTTTTTTATACACAGCAGATCGATCGGGCTGGCTAGCGGTCCACCGCTTTGACTGGATCAGGTTCGAGTCTCCACCACTTCCTCTTTTTTATTCCGGAGAGAACGAGAAAGAGAAGGGCAGAGACAGAGAAAAGGGGGTTCGGCTCAGGTGCAGGGATCACCGCACCTATTATGGTGCAGGCCCAATCAATGCATGCCACGTGTGCTTGTAGGCCAAAGCAACTCATTACCGATTATTTTAATCCTCCTTTAATCCCATTCGTTTTAGACTCTCCATTCTCTCTCCAATTTCACGATGAACTCCATCGACTTGAGTACAAACTCCTTGATGCTATTGATCAAATGAGATACTATATCACGTTGGTTTCTCATTCTGCCCAACTCCTGCCGACCAGTACTTTGAGCGTCCGATGGCAAAGATTCTTCAGCAGGTTAGCAAGCATGGCGTTGCCATGGGTCTGGTGTCTGGTCCTCCAGCACGCACTCACCATGGCTGATGGAGATTAGCTCTTGCATGGACAAACAGATATATAGATTTGTAAGTTTGCAATAGCAGCAGTGCAGAGAGAATAATCGGCAAGGAAATTGGAGAGAGAATGTAGAGTCCGGAAAGAAAGGGATTAGAGGAGGATTAAAAGAATTAAGAATAAATTGCTTGGGCCTACAAGCTTACATGTCATGCACTGATTGGGCCTGCACCATAATAGGTGCGGGGTGTCCTGCTCCGCTGCCTCGGCTGGCTGGCGGCCTCCCATGCCGCCGCCATGTTCCCCTTCCGGCCTCCCCTTCCGCCATCTCCCGTGCCTCCCCCTACCCCTCATCCGCTTCCGCTAGGCCAAGGAGGGTGCGCATCCACAAACCCTACGCGCGACCCCACTCCGACCCCGGATGCGGCTCCGGTGACAACCAAATTGGCGCACGAGCCACACCCTAGACTCCTTGGACGAGGTGCACGTCGGGGCCTTCGTCGTGCGGTGGCGGCTCTCTTCCTTTATTCTCTTCGACGGGGCGGCTTCTTTGCGGCGGCCACCACGCCCACCGGCGGCTTCTCCAAGAAGGCAGGGCACCACCACCATTAGCAAGCTACGAGTCATCTCTTCCACCTGACACACAAGGTACATGCCTAATCTGAATTAAAACAGTTCATACTGTCATCATCCTATCCTTACGGATTGGCTAATCGATTGATCTGATTTCTTTCATTTGTTGTTTCTGGCTTGCTGTGCAGATCATGGTTATGGTGTTGACTAAAGGAGGGGTGGAGGATGCGGTCAGGAAGGCTCCGACGCCCGACATGGCATGCTCGACAGTGTTTTTTAACGAAGGATCCTCCAGTATCCGAGGAATGGTGATACTCTGTTCAACATTCAACAACAAAAACAGGACAGATGAGAGGATTTCATAACTCTTTTCCAGTACTGAGAAAGTAAGAGCACACTGGTACAAGTCAAATTAAGGACTACTGGTGTTTCATTTATAGTACTGCTCATAAATCTGACTCTCTTTTGAAAGGATTATTTTTTAGTGATTTCAACAACCATATTCAAAAGTTGTATGCTTGCAGGACTAGAGTCCAGAATTCTGGTAATCAACTTCTTAGCTCCAGAAGAAAACCAAGAGGGGCATGTGAATTGAGCTTCTGAGATAAGTTATTCCAGAACGGAGTAAAAAGAAATAATAAGCAACAATATCGTCTAAGATATTCCCTGGAAAAGAAGCCTCTGAGATGTTTTTCGCATTTATGCATCTTTTGAACAGTATTGGTATTACATTTTTATAAAGGGCGATGATGTTTTCATCCTTGAAAGTTAAAAACCCGGCAAGCAGAATAAAATGGATTAGCCCGCCGGACCAGATATCTGTCCCTGCACCATCATAACCTCTATCCTCAATCACCTGCAGAGAAATCTAAGTTAGACAAGCCTGCTGCAGTTGCGCATAGAACGCCGTAGTCATGGAATTTTCAGACAGCCCTTTCGCCTGCTGGACAAATATATGCAGACTCCCTTCGCTCCTCCATCATTAAGAAATATGTATGGTTCACTAACACGAACTCTCTGCTTGACCTTTCATTGAAGCGTTTCGTAATATTTAGCAGAACAAATTAGCAAAGATTCTCTATTAGATTTTATCGTTCATTCATGTATAGTTGTTGCAGAAGTTTTGTTCATGTTATTTTTTGGTATGCCTATAATACATACGCGATTATTAGGGCCTATTAGTAATCCACACACTCTTTGAAAATCATGTAGCTCAGGTGTTGCCTCTCTCCCTGGCCGATCAATTTAACTCATCTTATTTTTTTTGTGTCAACCAATGTATTGAGTTAAACTCATCAGGGATTGTTTTATTTAATTTAGTACAGGAAGATTGATTACATCAAATAGTGATTTTTTTAATTGTGATTAACTGACGATGCACGCCGCTTGGGCAGCAGCATCGGCGGCGGCCAATGGTGTATGGTTTCCTTCCGCGGCCATGCTGGGTCAGGCTCCGCCCCATCCCATCGTCCTCCTCCTGGTCGTCAGTACTCATTCCGTTGGATCTACGACGGCTTGCCGCAGCACCGAATTTGCCCTGTTCAAATTACATGATTGATTGATTCTCTTGCAAACCATTCAACTTGGCTTGCTTCTATATTCTCAATCTATTTCTTTTGAAAAAACAAATTATATTGCATCTGTTGTATTCCTTTTATTTTACCCCTTTTGGTGCTGATTATGAGAGAAATTTTATTGTAATGCTTCAGATTAATTTCATGTAGTTGCATCTAGCTTTTATGTCTCAGTGTCTAAATAGTATAATTGATATTTATGTATATACTCTAGGATCTGATGGATAGATGATTCGCTGCTCAAAGGTGTCAGTACATAACTGAACATGTATAGTCCCCTGCACCTTGAATATTGAATGTAGATACCGAACATGTATATACTCTATGATCTGATTGATGTTTTAACTTCATGTCTCTTAGGTTTTAGTGAAATTCAGTTGACATGAAAACTTGAATCTTATGGTGTTCTTCTTTCATCTTTCAGATGGTGATTTGTTGCAGTTGAGCAGAAGCACCCACACAATATTTGAAGCGGCTTTATATTGGAGCCACATGAAGGCTTTGTATTTAGGAACATAATTTTATATATTTCTTACTTTGAAATGTTGAATCCCATCAATAGTCTGAACCGGGAGTTGGGAAGAAATACGGGTAAGTTTGAACTGAATTTCACCTGCCTCCTGTTGCTGTATGCTGGTGCAAATATAAAATGCCGGGTTTCAATTATACTTTGCCTTATTTGAGCTAGCTTCTGAAGAAATGATGTGAATAAATGATTTGGTTGTTCTTAATTATCAGAATTGGTACATCAAATCAGAAACTGTATTAGCCTTGATTTGATGTATTTGGGTGTACAGCGTGATGCATCAAAGCCAACAGGCTAGAAACAGAGATAGCCCACTATAGTTTCTCTTCCATGCTAACGGATTGGCCAAGTAATGTTCCTACTTCTTCTTTTCTTTTTTCTTCTCCTTTGGGAATCACAAATAATAAGCTCTGACATAAATAAGCATTCTTCAATAAAATGGCAATCTTTACAGAAAGAAGATCTAAGAGAACTAATCTGGTAGGTTCAGCTGCGCTCTAAATTCATTTAGGAACTTAGATTCTTATATCGATGAGAATTAAGATACATATATAAATAAGAAGCAAGAATTTTACATACATGCCATGTTGCCAGTGTTTCATTTACTGCCTCCACTACCATCTCCTTGCATAACATGTGTTTACACCTGTCAAATATACAGATATACATACATGTCTACACTTATCCTTCTACACAGTTATTACTACCTTGCTATATGTATATATCATGATCAGCCAAATTGTTTCAGGTCTTTTTAGCTCTTCCATTGGTATCTCCTATGAACCTGAACACCCTGTGCTGCACTCCAAGTAGGCGCAATGCATCAGATTTTGATGTCTAGACCGAAGTTGGAAGTATCAAATAATAAACAACTGATTAGCTAGAAAGAAGTTGGAAGTGTCAAATAATAAACATCTGATTCCAGATTCTAATTGTATTTTCATGGTCTGCCAATGTTCAATGAAAATTTCCTGAATTTGTCAAAAAGACTCCTTCGCAGCCAGCTCGACCCCAATACCACTCCCACTCCTTCTCTTACTTAAAAAAAAATGTACACACACGGGCGTGGCGTGCCGCCGCGCCTTCTGTGTGCTAGTATACAATAATCTTTTGAATTTGATCGTTAATAGTTAATATTTGGGGCCGTCCTTCTCTCGGGGCCCAAGGCGGTCGCGCTCTTTGCCTGGCCTGTGGGCCGGCCCTGTCCCGGCGACGGCGACAAGTTCGTTGTCCTGACGAGGCATGCCTACAACCGAAGAGTGTCGCGTCTGCACTGACAAGATAGATGCGGGGAAGGATAACGAGTATTGCAGCCCCCTGTGTAAGGTGATTTCTTGGTTCTTTCTTGCCCCTGTTCCTTCTTGTTCTTTCTTGTCGTTGTTCCTCTCTGGTTCTTGTTTCTGGTTTGGCGATTTGAGGTTCGATTTTCTCTTTTATGCAGCTGGATTCCATTGATCAGGGCGGCAGTAGAGAGGTGGTTCAGGCGATGGTGAATGCGGACTACCAAACATTGGCCCAGAGAGACAGGCTACGCATCCTCTGCGTGCTCGCATATTCCTCGGACTTGTCCTGACCACCACCTCCATCACGGTGGTGGCGACATTGAGATCCTTCATATCACTCACCTGGACGGGTGCATACTGGTCCCAGAGCATCAGCTCCCGAGAGTTCTGACCGAGGGAGTGATGGTACGCAATTGTTGTTTGTAATTCAAGTACTTCAAATCAATGTGCTGAAAAAAATCTCAAATTCTCTGACGGGCAACTCGTGCAGTGTGTGCTTGTAGATGGGATGCTATTGGTGCCCGTTCGACCCCGGGATGTCGTTCTTCTCGGCCCTACACCACCACTGCAGTGTATCCATCAGGTTTGCTTCCAGCCCGTCAATGCTCAGGGGCAGGCCTGCCGCCTCGTGTGTCGGGTGAGATCCTAAGTCAAAACGCAAGAGCTTGATGGCTTGATGCTTCCAGTTACTGAATCACTCACCAATTCGTTTTTGTTGCAGCACGCAGACTGAGATTGGAGCCAACCTGAGCTGAGAAGAGGCGACCGGACTTAATGATATTCAGAATTAGATAGGATTTTAGATTCAGAGTTTTGGCTTTGTGGACATTTTGTTTCAGTCAAAATTCGAAACTCTACAGATTTTCGTTCGCTCTGGATTGTTTGTTTAGTTAACTGGAATGTTTGAAACTCTTCAGGGATTTTTGCTGTGAACATTTCATATTCAGAGTAATTGAGCCATTTTTAACACCCATGTCTAACCATCTTTATGTGAGATACTTTGTCATGTAAGTTAAAATACTCCACAAGTTACTCATATGTGCTTTTGCTACTTCAGATTGTTTTTGGATGAAGGTGAGAACCAAAGATGGCGAAATCTCAAAATACCCTGTTCTCCTACATTGTAGTACTCAAAGTAGCCGTGATTTAAGAGTATGACATACTTGAATTTTCTGTTCACTGTTTTTTCCTCCTGCCGATGCAGTGAAAAGGGCAGGTTCAGTTATGGGTTTGCAAGTTGTGCTGTGAACAGGGCATCAATGGACGATTTCTATGAGACAAGAGTCGATGATGTTCATGAACAGACTGTTGGGGTTCAAAAGAACAATATCAATTGTTCAGGTTTTTCATATATGAGCAGCTCCTTGCTCCATTATTTCTATTAGTGAGATGAGAAGTATAGTTCACTTTTCCTATAGGTCACGGTGGAGCTGAATATGTGAAGTCTGCTAAAAATAAAAGCTGAATATGTGAAGAAGCACCTTTTCAGCAATTTAATCAAGCATCCGAAATTCATGACAGACACAAAGGCTGCTATTGGTATGCATATCATGCATAAACTGTTGTGGACCAAAATATTTCTACCCAGGTAGAGGGTGATTATGATTTCCTTTTGTTTATTTTCTGCAGCTGAAACATTCAATCAAACGGACTCTTACGAAAGCTGATAGTAGCCACGCCAGAGATGGTGGCTCAACACGTTTGAGTTCTTTACATGTACGTACAGTTACAGCTCGTCTTACTTATGTCTGATCTTTCTAGAGGCATTTTGGGCACTGCTTCTTTGATTACAGCAACAATAACGTCACCAACATGAGCCTCAATAGTATTCTTGTCGGTGGTCGCAAATGTTGGTGATTCTAGTACAAGTCTCTAAAGGAGGGAATGGTGAGTCCAATGTCTGTCATATTGTGATTCATGCAATCCTGATTTCATTGGAAAGTTCATATTGTTGTGGTTTTCTCCGTGGATAGATGACAGTCGAAATTAACTGCATAACATTATCTCATGTTAATCTCATTTCACTTAAGTTAGATGATAATCATGTTTTCTGCATCACAAGCCTGACCAGACAGACGAGAGACAGAGAATTGAAGAAGCTGAAGGCTTTGTGAGGTTGGCTGGTACTTTTATGAGGCCTATGAAACATTATACTTCAGTATGTGCTCATTACTAATATTATTTCTGTTTTTTTACTGTTTTTCTTTTGCAGTTGTGTTCTTGCTGTTTCTCGAGCATTTGGTGATAAACTTATAAAGCAGTATGTTATCGGTGATCAATATATCAAGGCTTGACTTTTGTTTTCTTCCTTCGTTCACAACTACAACCTAGACTTGTAGGTTTTTTATTAGATATTCTAGGCAGTTGTCATCATAACTACCAACCTTGTAACTCCACGGTAGCCTCTTTATAGAGATTTCTGATTTACCGGTGCACAGTAACTTCTCATCCAAGATGTTTGTTGTTTTCGTGTGAGTAACAAATAATGCACACCTATTCTGCCTTAGAAGGGGAAGATCAAGGCTATTACAATTGATGATTGAACCTTTTATCAAGTCAACCTTCTTCATCACTGTCCTTCACTGTTACTTACAGGAGGAGGTAGTCAAGAGCTCACTAGAATTCCTCACCCACGCTAGTGATGGGCTGTGGGATGTTGTAACTAACGATTTTCTTTTACTGAAGATTCTCAGTGATATTTTCCTTCCAAGAAGTTGTTGCCATGGTCAAGCCAATAGAGGATCCTGAGCAAGCAGTGAAGGGACTGGTTCAAGAAGCTTCCCAAAGGGGGAACGCTGATACATGACCGTTATCAAGAACAACGTCGACCGGTGATGTACCGAGTGAGGAGGTTGCCAATGACCTAATCTTGATAGTTGTTCTTATTCTTCCGTGGCGCTGTATCTGCTGTTGTATCTGTGTAACACCCCTCTGTAATGAGCAACAGTGATCCCTGATGATTATACTAAGTCACTGTGATTTGCAATGCTTGATCAAAGTGGATTAATATCTCATTTCAAATTCCTCCACGGAATTCAATTCAAATCATAAGTGAAATTTGAAGTTGCTCAAAAATTGCTGAAAAATAGTTCATCATTTAGCAAAAATTTCAAAACAAATAAATGTTCAGGAAAACAACATCACCATCAATGCTAAATGTGGACTAGGGCAATTAAACAGTGCTAAAACAGCAACTTAAATGCCATTTCAATTATGAAAAATTCAAATGAATTCAAATGGCCTCCAAAATTTTTGTGGCAGTGCATCAATTTCCCTAGCATTTGTTTCTACCAGTTGCACATTTTTGCAAACTTATTTGTTGGCTAAAAGAAAATGCAAAAGCTACTGGAAAAAGAAAAACAGAAAGAAAAAGGAAAAAAGGCCACTGTGCACGGGCCTGAGTGCACAGTGCGGCCCAGCCCGCTCCCCACCGTCTCCCTCCTCTCTCTCTCTCTCTCCCCGTGTCAGCCTCGCCGTGGCCGCGCGCGCGCTCGCCGGCCAGCGGGCGACACCGCGGTGCTACAGGGCCGGCGAGGGGATAAGGATGCGCCCCCTCGGCCTCCCCGTCGTCCTCATCCACTCGCCGCTCCTCTCTCGCCTCTCTCTCGCTCGCTCCCACCGACACCCGAACGAGCCCGCCGCCGCAGGCCGTCGATCCCGTGGCCACCGACCTCGCCTCGCCTCACCGCCTTGTCCAGCGTCTCTCGGAGACACCACAGCGACCGCGACGAGCTCGTCTTCAACCTCGGGTCGCCGGCGATCTTCTTCGAATCCGGCGACTCCTGCTCCTCCTAAGCCACTCACCGGCCTCCGTGTGCCGCTCGGTGAGCTTCTCTCTCTCCTCCCCCTCTCCGTTTGGTCCCGCGCGCCTCCTAGCTAGCTGCTTCGCCGTGGCCGTACCCGCTGTCGCCGACGAGCTCGCCGCCGTGGACTTAGCCACTGACACGCGCGGCCGAGCCTCGCATCGAGCTCCTGGAGCTCGTACGAGTCCAACGCCATCGTTAGCTAACTCCGTCGTGCCCCGCATCGCCGAAACCGCCGTGGCCCGATTCCGGCCGCCGCCTCCGCCGCTCGCCGTCGTCATTTCCAGCCATCTCCGGCCAAGCCACCACCACCATTCGACGCAGCGCGGAGCGCACGTTCGAACGGTGCCTCCCGCGCGCCAAATGGCCGCCGGACGGCGAGATCCGACGCGCGCCCGTGCGCCTCCGCCGCGTTTGGCGTCGCCGGTGACGAGCCGCCGGCAACCGCGGACGTGGCCGCCACATGGGCACTCTGGGTCACTGACCCGTGGGCCCAGGGGCCCAGTTGACTGGGTTGACCCAGTAAACGTGCTGACTGGGCAACCCCAGTCACTGACATGCGGGCCCCACCTGTTTATTTAACGTTTTATAATTAAAACTTAATTAGTTAATTTAGTTAGACACTGATAGTGGGGCCCCACCTCCCTAATTAACCTAAATAGTTTAATTTAATATCTGTTTAGTACTGAGTCTATGACATGTGGGACCCAGCTGTCAGGTTTGACCTGGAACAGCTGGGTTGACTCGCTGACGTCATGCTGACGTCATAAGTTACTGTTCTGGATAATGCGAATTTATTAATTAAATTAAATCCAGGAATTTTAGAAAAAGGTTTAAATCTTTGAAAATTCGTACAAATTCAACCGTAGCTCGGATCGAAAAGTTTTCTACATGAAAGTTGATCAGAAAAACGAGACGAATCCGAATATGTGGTCAAAATGCTTGACCATCACTCCTAACTATCTGAACATGGAACCTTCCCCTCCGGTTCAGTATACCGATAACTGCCTAAAAGTCGGGAAAATATCCGCTTCGTCTGCAACGTGTAGCCTTGCATTAGGTCACCACCAGCACTGCATTTTGCCATGCCATGCATTGTGTTGCATTTGTTTGCTTTTATTTATTGTTTCTTCCCCCTCTTCTCCCCCGTTAGACCCCGAGACCGACGCCGCTCCGGAGTACGACCACACCGTCGACGACCCCTCTTTTGCCGCAGAGCTTCCAGACAAGCAAACCCCCTTGAACATGCCTATATCACCTATTATTTCTCCCTTATGCTTGCATTATAATTGCTACAACTGCTGTCCCGGTATTACCTATTCTGATGCATAGCCTGTTTTTGTAAACTGCTATTGATACCTTACCTGCAATCCTAAATGTTTAGTGTAGGTTGGTAGTGAACCATCTGTGGCCCCTCTTCCTTGTCCTAGTTACCCCGCTTAGTTACCAGTGCCCCGATCGATGTGATCGACGGGCTGAGACCGATTTATCACCGCATACCCCCTAAGTTGTACGACACTGCAGAGCTAATATCGAGTGACGAGGGTGATGCCTCTTAACTCACTCCTGATGATATCTCTGTAGCGTAGCCAGTCGGCTGTGGGTTACCGAGGGTGATTCCTCTTCCACCACCTCCGACGACGCCTCTGTCATGCAACCCCTCAGGTGTGAACCCATCGAGGGTGATTCCTCCGGGTCCACCTTGATGGATACATTGAGTGGGAATCCAACGAGGGTGATTCCTCGGATTCCTCCTGGATGTGTTGGACACACTGTTACCACTTAATTATTTTCAGACACTGTTTAAAGACGGGTTGACCACGAGGAGTACCCGCGAGAGTTGTGATGACGGGTTGACCATGAGGGTACCCGCGGTGTAATTACAAGGCGCGGCTGGGCAGGCAGATTGCCTCAGGAGAGGGAGGAGAGGAATTGGGCCTGGCCCTTGCCGCAAGTCCTCTAGACGGGGCGACGGGACCACAGAACATGGATCGCTGATTGTCACGGCGAGCTCCCAACACACTAATGAGTTAGGATATGTGATCTGAGTAGGCCTCTGGACTTTTCGCACTAATCACCACGCGGGAATAGTATGGGCACTCGGCGTCGTATGTATCAGCCGAAGTTCTTCAGACGTCAGCAGTTGAGCGGCACGCGCCCGGGTTGGACCGCGACGGCCTGCGTGTGTATACAGGGGCTAGGTCTGCTCCCGGCCGTCCTCGCAACGCGCAAGAGTGCAAAGGGCGATGGGCCCAAGACACCTGAGTGCTTAGGGTGTAGACCGGCGTGCTGGCCTCTCTGTTGAACCTAGGTAGGGCTACGACGTGTCGATCAGCCGAGGCCGGGCATGCACCAAGCAAGTGTGTCCGGCCAGAGTTAATCGAGCGTGTTGGGTAAGTTGGTGCACCCCTGCAGGGAAGTATATCTATTCGAATAGCCATGTCCACGGTAACAGGACGCTCGGAAAGTATCCCGATCTACTACAACTAGAACTGGATACTGTGAACTTAATAATATGTTAGCTCCGGGATTGCTTTCTCGCAGGGAGTCGAGGAAGGATCTCTGGGCGATGCTACTACATATACTTACTACTATATTTATGTACTAATCTACACTCTTCTAATGCTGCAAGACGCTGAAGATGCTAGTCTTTGATAGGCTAGGCCTTTCTCTCTATTCTGGCATTTCTGCAGTACAGTCCACTGATACAGCCCCTCTTTGATACCAATGCATACATAGAATAGATCTGATGTAAGTCTTGCGAGTATTTTGGATGAGTACTCACGGTTGCTTTGCTTCCTTTTTTTCCCATATCCGATTGCTGCGACCAGACGAAGGATCCCAGGAGTCAGCTGCCCCAGCCGACGACTACTACTACCCTACCGGTGTGTAACACCCCAAGTACTAAGCTACAGTGATCTCACACTAATGTGCCATGTCATCATGATTATTATAATTAAAATGCAATTAAAGAAATAATCCAACTTCAAATCAAATTTAAAATGTAAGTCAAATAAAAACTTCTTCAAATAATTAAACAAAATAGTTCATGTTATTGCAAATAATCCCAAAGTCAACATTATTTGGGTTCCCAAATTGACCCTAGCAACCATTTTAGTGGTCCAGCAGCGATTATTTTGGCATTTTCAAAATAAACAAATATCTATACACTTCCAAATGGACTCAAACTTTGTGTGCTAACTCATTATGTTGCCTTGTATTTATATGTCAAGTTTCATGTATAACAAAAATCATTTGCGAGCTAAACTAAATACAAACAGTAGCTAAACTAAAATGCCTGAAAGAACAAAAGAAAAAGCTCCTGTGCACTTGGCCCAATAGCAACAGTAGCTGGCCAGCCCAGCCTTTCGCCACGGTCATCTTCAACCCGCAGCTGTCGGCTGCTGCGTGCACGCACGCCATCGCCACCGATGCTCGACACGTTGCACTACAGGACGCCCAGAGAGGATAAGAACACCCCAGCCCCCTCTCTCCCAGGAACCCTAGACCCCCACTACCCCGCTCTCTCGCTCGATGTGTACGCGCCCGAGCACTGCCGTCGCCACCGCGTCGTCGTCGCCGTGGTCCGGAGCCACCCCGTGCCACCGGAAGAAGTCCAGGAGGACCGCCTCGTCGTCCGCGTCGTCCCCATGTGCTGGACTGGAGCGAGGAGCCTCTGCATCGTCTCCATCGCCGGATTTCCTCGCCACGGTCGCCACCGTTCGTCGTCAGATGCGCCGCATCCTGAACCCCTCCGGCCTCCCCGACCTCGCCATCGAGCTCACCGTGAGCACCTTCCCCGATTCCCCCTTTCCCCTAGCTCGAATGCGCGCCGTAGCCGTCGTCCCCACGCTCGCCATGGTCGTCACCGGAGCTCGCCCGAGCTCCCGCGTATGCACATGCGTGCGCCTGCACCTACCCAGCCCCCGCACCCCTGCTCTGTCGTTGCGTCTGCTGCGCGCCCGCGCGCGCGCGCACACAGCCGCTGCTGCCGCTTGCTGATGCCACTGCTGCTTGTGCTGCTTGCTACTGTGCTGCCTACTGCTGCTGCTGCGTACAGCTGCTGGCTGCTGCTGCTGCCGCGGCTGCCGGCCGCGCCTGCCTCCGGCCGCCGCTCCCCGCGCTCGGCCGCCCCTAGCCGCGCCTTCGCCCACGCTCGCACGCGCGCGTCCACCGCTGTTCTGCTGCCGCTGCTCTGCTGAAGCTATAGTAGTTGTTGATTGCTACTGTAGCAGTAGCTAGCTTTCTACTGCTGCTACTAATCTGACTACCACATTTGACAGCAACAAAACAGCAAGCAAACAATCTTTAACATGGGAAAAATTTATATGTTCAGAAAGTAGACATGAAGAGGTTCAATTTATTCCATGGGCTCAACTTCATAGGATGCAAGGATTAATTACTACGAATTTTCCAAAATGCTACTTTCTGTTAAACAGCAAACAGAAATATCACCATAGCTTGTTTAGAGCAAGAAATGAACATATTACAGGGCAATAGAGGGCATGGCATGAAAGTACTCTTGATATATTGCAAAACATATATAGGATGCATCTCCATAGGAGCTTTAGATCAGTGGCAATCATCAAGCAAAACTGGCAAATTTTAACAGTTTCTGCACTCAACATCATTATGCACTTTTGAAATAAAGATTTCATCAAGAAAATCAGTTCTAATATGGATGAAAGTGATACTATCATGTAGATCACAGAAAAATGCTCAAAATTGATATAAGGCACAAAATCATAGGATGTACAGAACAATAGTTGTAGCTCTTTGAAAACAAATAAATGATATTTAAAACTGAGGGATTCTCAGACTTAGCAGAAATTCAGTAAATTCAGAAAATGATTAAAACTTTGAAAAATCATATAAAATAAACTGTAACTCGGATGAAAATAATTTATATATGAAAAATGATCAGAAAAATATGACGACTCCAAATACGCCACCCACATACCTGCCACACCTCTCTAACATGATGAACATGGAACTTTCCCCTCTGATTCATCTGACCGATAATCACCCGGAGCTGGGAGAACACTCCCGGATAATTTCCCGCTCCGACTAACTTGCATAGTGCTGCATTAGAACACCCCTAGCACTGCATGTTGACATGTCATGCATCTCTGTTGCATTTGTTGCCGTGTATTTATTGTTTCTTCCCCCTCCTTCTCTCCCGTTAGACCTCGAGACTACCGACGACACTGCTGAGTACGACTACGTCGTCGACGACCAGACCCCTTCAGCCGAGCTTCCAGGCAAGCAAAACCCCCTTGATCATCAGATATCGCCCATTCTTTCTCTCTTATGCTTGCATTAGAATTGCTTCTGTTGTTGCTCCGATAGCTCCTATTCTGATGCATAGCCTGATTTCGTCGCCTACTGTTGATACCTACCTGCTGTCCCATGATGCTTAGTTAGCTATGCTGTTGATCCATCTGTGGCCTTTCACCTTGTCCGTATGCCATGCTTGTTATCGGGCCGTGATCACTCTGGGTGATGATCACGGAAATGTTTACATATTGCAATACTTTAAACTGTTAAAGTCGGGCCGGCTCCAAGAGTGCCCGCGAGAGAATAATATTAAAGACGGATCGGCTCCAAGAGCACCCGCGAGTGATATTATGGCGGAATGACAGGGCAGGTGGAGACCACCTAGGAGAGAGGTGGGCCTGGTCCTTGGTCGTGGTCCATGTGTTATCAAGTCGGAGCGACAGGGATCCTGTTCGTCTTCGCGAGTTACTAAACACGCCTAACGGATTTGGGTATTTGATCTGAGATGGCCGTTGGCCTATACGCACTACCACCACGTGGGATAATGGTTATGGGACCCTCTACGTCGTATGTATCAGCTGAAAGCTCTTCAGATGTCACAGCTCAGAGATGCGGGCTGATTGCTGGGGTGGGCTGGTTACGGCACTTGTGTATACAGTGTCGCGCCTGGGCCCCGGCCAGTCTCGCAACGTGCAGGAGTGCAGAGGGCGATGGGCCCAAGACCCCTTCGCACTTAGGATTTAGACCGGCGTGCTGACCTCTCTGCTGAGCCTAGGTAGGACTACGTCGTGTCGATTACCCGAGGCCGGGCATTACCCAGCAAGTGTGTCCGGCCAGATGTGATCGAGCGTGTTGGGTAACAGTAGTGCACCCCTGCAGGGAAGTTATCTATTCGAATAGCCGTGTCCACGGTAACAGGACGCTCAGAGTTGTATCCTGATCTGCTACAACTATGAATGGATACTGTTACAATGATAAACTGTTACTACTGCTCTCGGGATCACTTTCTCGCAGGGTAGTCGAGGAAGGATCTCAGGGCATTACTAAAATATAACTGCTATTATGTGTTCCTATACTCTACTCTCTTCTGATGCTGCAAGATTGCTTCAAGATGCTAGTCTTCGATAGGATAGGCCTTTCCCCCTCTGTTCTGGCATTTTTGCAGTTTAGTCCAAAGATATAGCCCCATTCCTTTGATACCGATGCATACTTAGCATAGTTCTGATGTCAGTCTTGCGAGTACTTTGGATGAGTACTCACGGTTGCTTTGCTATCTCTTTTCCCCATACCCGGTTGCTGCGATCAGACGACGGAGCCCAGGAGCAGGAGATCCCCGGAGGCACGTACTACTACGTTGAGCCCGCCGACCAGGAGTAGTTCGGAGACCCTAGGCAGGAGGCCTTCGCCTTTTCGATCAGTGTCGCTGTTTGTGCTAGCCTTCTTAAGGCAAACTTGACTAACTATGTCTGTACCCAGATATTATTTGTGTGTATGACTTATGTATTCGGGTCCTCGTGACCCCTGGTTTGTAATATGAAGATTTATGTTTAAATTTGAGTTTAGAGTTGTGTTGTGATATCTTCCTGTGAGTCTCTGATCTGGATCGTGCACGTTTGCGTGTATGATTAGTGCACGGTCGAGCATGGGCGTCACACAGTGGAGCCTACTACTACGTGGAGACCGACGACCAGGAGTAGATAGGAGGCACCCAAGCAGGAGGCCTGCGCCTTTCGATCCAGTGTCGTTGTTTTGCCCCGCCTTCTTAAGGCTTATCTGTTTAACTTTATGTCTGTACTCAGATATCTGATGCTTCCGCTGATGCTTGTATGACTCAAGCTTATGTATTCGAGCCCACAAGGCCCCTGGCTTGTAATATAAAGCTTGTATGACTTTTATTTGTGTTTAGAGTTGTGTTGTGATATCTTCAAGTGAGTCCTTAGGCTTGATCGTGTGCATTTGCGTGTATGATTAGTGCACGATTAAGTCGGGGGTGTCACAAGTTGGTATCAGAGCCGACTGCCTGTAGGAACCCCCTTTCCAACTCCTTGGCCGAAGTTGAGTCTAGTCCTTGAAAAACGATTTTACTAACATGGTTGTGTGGCTTACGGGCCCACGTCGCCAATGGGTGGTGTTAGGATCTTTTATTCCTCTTCCTTACTCTGGGACTCTAATCTCTCTTCCATTCGGGTTAAAGTTTTTGCTAACTCTAACATTAGGATCTCGTGATCACATTCACCCGGAGAGCTGGATTATCTGCAACATTTCTTTCCAATGCTATCTTATGCTTCTCACACTGTCGTTTGACATCTTGCACTCCTTGTTTCAGATGCGTCCTGCAAGACAGCTTGTGCGCCAGACTATGGCTGTTGATGCGACCGGGTTCCCGGCCATTTTGGTCGACCTCTTGACCAGGCTGGGATATCACTGGTACCCCGAGTACATAGTTTACGAGGACTACCGCGAGTTCAACCAGGAGCAGTACCACGCTGTGGTTCGCATCTTTGATCGGCAGAACAACTCCATCACTGAGATGCACACCTTTCATGGTGTTGGAGTGACTGTCGACATGGCCGTCCATGATGCTGCCTATACAGCTATTGCCCGTCTCCGTGGAGAGCACAATAGTCGCTTGGAGGAGACTGCTTTCAGATACATCACGTATGCCCCCGCTGGGGATGAGACTGGATATTACACTGCTGTCTGTACTCCTTATGTTCTGCGTCGCTATGACCCGCAGGTTTTGGTATAGTACACTCAGGCTCTGGATCGCACTGCTCGAGCTCTTGCTGTCGAGTTGTACGCCACTCGTGCTCGTCTTTACGATGCTCTGACACAGTTGCTACCAGCAGTCAGTGCGAGGATGCATCCAGAGTATATCCTTTACCCGCGCAGGACGGAGCTGCGACCAGGTCTTGAGTGGCCTGCTGTTGGAGGTTGTACTCCTTCACGTGGTCCTCTTCTTCCAGTTTGGGACCAGGTTCTGCACCAGAGTGTTCATGGAGCGCAGGATCCTTACATCGAGGGTACCCTGCGTCGTCACCTGCAGCTGCCTGGCTTCAGTGGTTTTCTCCGACGTTGATGTAGCTATCACTATATCCCGTTGTTGTATCCCTCCGCCGCGTGCCTGCGAGCCGCCTAGTTGTCTAGCTTTCCTTTTCACTGTTGTAACGCTGGCTTGTAACCGAATCTATGTATGGACCTGTATGTCATGTTTGACTATGATGTTGTATCTATTGCACTTCCATTTGTTGTGAGTGTTACTTCATGAATGATTCCATACAATTGCATTACTCGTTGCTAAACTACCCCCTGTTGAATTTTAGTAGGATGGTTAGACCCGCAGGTCGTGGCCGTGGTGCCAACAATCCACCACCGCCTGACTATATGGCTGCAATGATGCAACAATTTGAAATGCACCGTCAGTTCATGCAAGGACTTATGGATCAGTGTCCTCGTCCGAATGCCAACCAGCAGCCAGCCGCAATCACTTTCCAAGAGTTTGTGCGCCTCAACCCAACCATCTTCCGCAACTCAATTCAGCCCCTTGACGCTGATGACTGGCTCCACGACATCACTTTCGAGATGGAGTCTGCGAATGTGGCCCCTGCCAGCTATGTCATCTTTGCATCCTACTTTCTGAAGGGTCCCGCAGCCCAATGGTGGGACACTCACAGGCATACCCTACCTGCTGGAACCATCATCACTTGGGTGGAATTCCAAGCTGCTTTCCGTGCCCGTTACATCCCGCAAGGAGTCATGGACCGGAAGAAGCGTGAGTTCCGCAACCTTACCCAGGGCAACAAGTCTGTGGAATCTTATCAGCGGGAGTTTCTTGAGTTATCCCGCTATGCAGAAGAGGATATTGCTACTGATGCTCGTAGATAGGAAAAGTTCCGTGAAGGGCTCAACCCAGATATCAAGCTCGCGCTGCTAGTCCAAGACTTTGCCGATTTCGCCACCTTGGTGAAAAAGGCTATACAGGTTGAGACTGGTCTGAAGGATCACAAGGACGCTCTTAAGCGCACCCGTGAAGCGGGCTCATCTTCGGGCTCGTCTTCCCAGAAGCGCCGTATTTGGATCCCTCACAGCATGTACCGTCCGACTGTACCTGCTCCAAGGCCATCGTATGCTGCACCTCGTATGCCTCCTCCACCTCTGAGGCAGCCAAGACCTCAAGCTGCACCGTTTCGAGCTCCTGCTCCCCGTCCTGAGGATGGACTGTGTTTCACCTGTGGACGTCGGGTCACCGTGCCAAAGACTGCCGTCAGAACCAGAATCAGTTGGCACTTCCATCTGCTGGCCGTGGTAATGGCCGTGGCAACAACCAGCCCCGCAACAACAATGCCAGGCCTTTTTATGGTCGTGGTCAGGCTTATCATGTCAACATGAATGAAGATCAAGACCAACCAGCTACTGTGATGGGTACACTTCCTGTTAATTCAGTACCAGCTTCTGTTTTGTTTGATTCAGGAGCATCGCATTCTTTCATATCAGAAGAGTTTGCATTCATGCATGGCATTAAACATGAAAATTTGCACCAGCCGTTAGTGGTTAACACTCCCGCGGGCCATTGTCGAACCTCTATGTTCAGCCCCGATGTTACCATTGAAATCGAAGGGTTGGAATTCCACGCCTTTCGCATTATTTTGAAGTCTTCCAAAGTCGACCTCATTTTGGGAATGGATTGGTTGAAGGCTCATACCGCCTTAATCAATTGTGCCACCAAAGCCGTCCAACTCCTGCACCCCTCGGATGAGATAGTAAACTACCAGGCTCATCTGGTTCATAATGCCGAGGCTCAGATTTATGCACTGAATGCGTTGAACGCTTCACCTCTTGAGGGGATCGAAAACGTTCCAGTCGTTCGCGACTTCCAAGATGTCTTTCCGGAGGAACTGCCAGGAGTACCCCTTGCTAGAGCTGTCGAGTTTGTCATCGACCTAAAACCAGGCACAACTCCTATTGCGAAGCGTCCTTATAAGATGCCGTCGCATGAACTCCTTGAACTTAAGGAGGATCTCGACAAGTTACTTCGTAAGGGTTTTATTCGTCCAAGTTCCTCTGCCTGGGAAGCACCTTCTCTCTTTGTCAAGAAGAAAGATGGTACGAACCGATTGGTCCAAGATTACCGACCTATCAACCAGGCAACCATTCAAAACAAGTATCCGCTTCCTCGGATCAACGATCTGTATGATCAACTGGCTGGTTCCTCAGTGTTCTCTAAACTCGACTTGAGGTTGGGTTACCATCAGATCCGGGTCCGTGAAGAGGATATTCCGAAGACCGCCTTCGTTACTCGCTATGGCTCATATGAGTACACTGTCGTGTCTTTCGGCTTAACTAATGCTCCAGCAACGTTCTCCCGCCTGATGAATTATATCTTCATGGATTACCTCGACAAATCCATCGTGGTTTATCTGGATGATATTCTGGTATATTCCAAGAATAAGGAAGAACATGTTGAACATCTTCGTCTTGTTCTGGAAAAGCTTCGAGAGCACCAACTATATGCCAAGTATTCCAAGTGTGAATTCTGGTTATCCGAAGTGACCTACCTTGGACATGTGATTTCCAAGGATGGCATTGCTGTCAATCCAGAACGAGTTCAGGCTATTCTTGACCGGACTCCCCCGAAGAATGTCAAGCAAGTCAGAAGTTTTCTCGGACTCGCAAGCTATTGTCGTCGATTTGTCGAGAACTTCTCAAAGATTGCCAAGCCTCTGACTAATCTGCTATTGGGGACGTTGCATGGGAAACAAAATTTTTCCTACGCACACACAAGATCTATCCATGGTGATGAGCATCTACGAGAGGGAGAGTGAATCTACATACCCTTGTAGATCGCTAAGCGGAAGCGTTAAGAAACGCGGTTGATGTAGTCGAACGTCTCCGCGATCCAAATCGCAAGTCGTCCCTCGATCCGATCACGAACTAGTGCCGAACGGACGGCACCTCCGCGTTCAACACACGTACGGCTTGATGACGCCTTCACCTCCTCGATCCAGCGAGCGATGGTGAAGTAGTAGATGAGTTCCGGCAGCACGACGGCGTGGTGATGGTGGTGAGAAACAATCTCTGCAGGGCTTCGCCAAGCACTACGGAGATTATGACGGGAGAACTAGAGGGTTAGGGTTGCCGACACACGGCTTGGGAAATCTTAATGTGTCGCGTGTGCTAGCCCTGCCCCTCTATTTATATGTTGAGCCTTGGGGTCTAAACTTGGAGTAAAATCCTCCTCCAGGTCGGTTTTGCCCGCACAAGGTCGGTTTGGCCCGCAGGGAAAGAGTCCAACTCGGATCCCTGCAGTACCACGCACAAGCGGTAGTACCGCTCACGAGCGGTAGTACCGCTTGAGCGGTAGTACCGCTTCACACAAGCGGTAGTACCGCTTACGCGGTAGTACTGCCTTACCAGCGGTAGTACCGCTTAAGGCAGCAGCAAAACTTCCTTTTGCACTTTCCAATACCTCGTGGGCTTTACCCCTTTGGCCCATATAAAGTGTTGCTGCACCCGAACACTTCGGTAAACACCCGGAACCCCTTCCGGTGAATTCCGGAACCCTTCCGGAGATCAAAACACTATTATCACATATATCAATCTTTACCTCCGGAATCTTCCGGAGATCCTTGTCATGTCCGGGATCTTATCCGGGACTCCGAACAACCTTCGGTCACCAACACAATAACTCAACTATACTAATCGTCACCAAACGTTAAGTGTGTAGACCCTGCGGGTTCGAGAACTATGTAGACATGACCGAGACACCTCTACGATCAATAACCAATAGCGGGACCTGGATGCCCATATTGGCTCCTACATATTCTACGAAGATCTTTATCGGTCGAACCTCTATGTCAAGGATTCAGTTAATCCCGTATACTGTTCCCTTTGTTCTTCGGTATGTTACTTGCCCGAGATTCGATCGTCGGTATCTCTATACCTAGTTCAATCTCGTTACCGGCAAGTCTCTTTACTCGTTCCGTAATACAAGATCTCGTGGCTAACACTTTAGTCACATTGCTTGCAAGGCTCATTGTGATGTTGTATTACCGAGTGGGCCCTGAGATACCTCTCCGTCACACGGAGTAACAAATCCCAGTCTTGATCCATGCCAACCCAACAGACACCCTCGGAGATACCTGTAGAGCACCTTTATAGTCACCCAGTTACGTTGCGATGTTTGATACACACAAGGTACTCCTCCGATGTCAGGGAGTTGCATGATCTCATGGTCATAGGAACAGATACTTGACATGCAGAAAACAATAGCAATAAACTGACACGATCATATGCTACGTTTATAGTTTGGGTCTTGTCCATCACATCATTCTCCTAATGATGTGATCCCGTTATCAAATGACATCTCATGTCAATGGCTAGGAAACCTTAACCATCTTTGATCAACGAGCTAGTCAACTAGAGGCTTACTAGGGACACAGTGTTGTCTATGTACCCACACATGTATTTGAGTTTCCAATCAATACAATTATAGCATGGATAATAAACGATTATCATGAACAAGGAAATATAATAATAACCAATTTATTATTGCCTCTAGGGCATATTTCCAACAGTATCTGTTAGGGAACGTTGCATGGGAAACAAAAAATTTCCTACGCACACACAAGATCTATCTATGGTGATGAGCATCTACGAGAGGGAGAGTGAATCTACATACCCTTGTAGATCGCTAAGCGGAAGCGTTAAGAAACGCGGTTGATGTAGTCGAACGTCTCCGCGATCCAAATCGCAAGTTGTCCCTCGATCCGATCACGAACTAGTGCCGAACGGACGGCACCTCCGCGTTCAACACACGTACGGCTTTATGACGCCTTCACCTCCTCGATCCAGCGAGTGATGGTGAAGTAGTAGATGAGTTCCGGCAGCACGACGGCGTGGTGATGGTGGTGAGGAACAATCTCTGCAGGGCTTCGCCAAGCACTACGGAGATTATGACGGGAGAACTAGAGGGTTAGGGTTGCCGACACATGGCTTGGGAAATCTTGATGTGTCGCGTGTGCTAGCCCTGCCCCTCTATTTATATGTTGAGCCTTGGGGTCTAAACTTGGAGTAAAAGCCTCCTCCAGGTCGGTTTTGCCCGCACAAGGTCGGTTTGGCCCGCAGGGAAAGAGTCCAACTCGGATCCCTGCAGTACCGCGCACAAGCGGTAGTACCGCTCACGAGCGGTAGTACCGCTTCACACAAGCGGTAGTACCACTTATGCGGTAGTACCGCTTCACACAAGCGGTAGTACCGCTTACGCGGTAGTACTGCCTTACCAGCGGTAGTACCGCTTAAGGCAGCAGCAAAACTTCCTTTTGCACTTTCCAATACCTCGTGGGCTTTACCCCTTTGGCCCATATAAAGTGTTGCTGCACCCGAACACTTCGGTAAACACCCGGAACCCCTTCCGGTGAATTCCAGAACCCTTCCGGAGATGAAAACACTATTATCACATATATCAATCTTTACCTCCGGACTCTTCCGGAGATCCTTGTCATGTCCGGGATCTTATCCGGGACTCCGAACAACCTTCGGTCACCAACACAATAACTCAACTATACTAATCGTCACCAAACGTTAAGTGTGTAGACCCTGCGGGTTCGAGAACTATGTAGACATGACCGAGACACCTCTACGATCAATAACCAATAGCGGGACCTGGATGCCCATATTGGCTCCTACATATTCTACGAAGATCTTTATCGGTCGAACCTCTATGTCAAGGATTCAGTTAATCCCGTATACTGTTCCCTTTGTTCTTCGGTATGCTACTTGCCCGAGATTCGATCGTCGGTATCTCTATACCTAGTTCAATCTCGTTACCGGCAAGTCTCTTTACTCGTTCCGTAATACAAGATCTCGTGGCTAACACTTTAGTCACATTGCTTGCAAGGCTCATTGTGATGTTGTATTACCGAGTGGGCCCTGAGATACCTCTCCGTCATACGGAGTAACAAATCCCAGTCTTGATCCATGCCAACCCAACAGACACCCTCGGAGATACCTGTAGAGCACCTTTATAGTCACCCAGTTACGTTGTGACGTTTGATACACACAAGGCACTCCTACGGTGTCAGTGAGTTGCATGATCTCATGGTCATAGGAACAGATACTTGACATGCAGAAAACAATAGCAATAAACTGACACGATCATATGCTACGTTTACAGTTTGGGTCTTGTCCATCACATCATTCTCCTAATGATGTGATCCCGTTATCAAATGACATCTCATGTCCATGGCTAGGAAACCTTCACCATCTTTTGATCAACGAGCTAGTTAACTAGAGGCTTACTAGGGACACAGTGTTGTCTATGTACCCACACATGTATTTGAGTTTCCAATCAATACAATTATAGCATGGATAATAAACGATTATCATGAACAAGGAAATATAATAATAACCAATTTATTATTGCCTCTAGGGCATATTTCCAACAGTCTCCCACTTGCACTAGAGTCAATAATCTAGTTCACATCACTATGTGATTTACATTGTAATGAATCGAACACCCATGCAGTTCTGGTGTTGTTCATGTTTAGCCCTTGGATGAGGTTTAGTCATCGAATCTGCAACATTCAGATCCGTGTGTACTTTGCAAATATTTATGTCGTCCTCCTTGATGTAATCGCGGATGGAATTGAAACGTCGCTTTATGTGTCTGGTCCTCTTGTGAAATCTTGGTTCCTTGGCTAGAGCAATGGAACCAGTATTATCACAAAACAGAGTCATTGGATTAAGCGCACTAGGCACTACTCCAAGATCTGTCATGAACTCCTTCATCCAGACACCTTCCTTCGCCGCCTCCGAGGCCGCGATGTACTCCGCTTCGCATGTAGAATCAGCTACCACGCTTTACTTTGAACTGCACCAGCTAACCGCACCCCCATTAAGAATAAATACGTATCCGGTTTGTGACTTAGAGTCATCCGGATCAGTGTCAAAGCTTGCATCGACGTAACCCTTTACGACGAGCTCTTGATCACCTCCATAAACGATAAACATGTCCTTAATCCTTTTCAGGTACTTCAGGATATTCTTGACCGCTGTCCAGTGTTCCATTCCTGGATCACTTTGAAACCTTCCGACCATACTTATGGCAAGGCTGACATTGGGTCTTGTGCACAGCATTGCATACATGACAGAGCCTATGGCTGAAGCATAGGGGATGACACTCATCTTTTCTCTATCTTCTGCAGTCACTGGGCATTGAGTCTTACTCAACTTCACACCTTGCAATACAGGCAAGAACCCCTTCTTGGACTGATCCATTTTGAACTTCTTCAAAACTTTGTCAAGGTATGTGCTTTGTGAAAGTCCTATTAAGCGTCTCGATCTATCTCTATAGATCTTGATGCCTAATATGAAAGCAGCTTCTCCTAGGTCCTTCATTGAAAAACTCTTGTTCAAATATTCCTTCACGCCTTCCAACATTTCTATATTGTTTCCAATCAGTAATATGTCATCCACATATAATATTAGAAACGCTATAGAGCTCCCACTCACTTTCTTGTAAATACAAGCTTCTCTGTAAACTTGTATAAACTCGAACGCTTTGATCACTTCATCAAAGCGAAGATTCCAACTCCGAGATGCTTGCACCAGTCCATAAATGGATCGCTGGAGTTTGCAAACTTTGTCAGCATTCTCTGGATCGACAAAACCTTCTGGTTGCATCATATACAACTCTTCCTTAAGGAAACCGTTAAGGAACGCTGTTTTGACATCCATCTGCCAAATTTCATAATCGAAAAAGGCAGCTATTGCTAACATGATTCTGACGGACTTAAGCATCGCTACGGGTGAGAAGGTCTCATCGTAGTCAACTCCTTGAACTTGTGAAAAACCCTTTGCCACAAGTCGAGCTTTATAGACGGTGACATTACCGTCCGCGTCCGTCTTCCTCTTAAAGATCCATTTGTTCTGAATGGCCTTACGCCCTTCAGGTAATACTTCCAAAGTCCACACTTTGTTTTCATACATGGATCCCATCTCGGATTTCATGGCCTCTAACCACTTCTCGGAATCCGGGCCCATCATCGCTTCTCCATAGCTCGTAGGTTCATCGTTGTCCAACAACATGACCTCTAAGACAGGGTTGCCGTACCACTCAGGAGCAGTACGCGTCCTTGTCGACCTACGAGGTTCGATAGCAACTTGATCCAAAGCTTCATGATCATCATCATTAACTTCCTCTTCAGCTGATGTAGGCTCTACAGAAACATCTTTCTGCGCTGCGCTACTCTCAGGTTGAAGTAAAGGTTCAACAACATCATCAATTTCTATCTTCCTCCCACTCAATTCTTTCGAGAGAAACTCTTTCTCAAGAAATGTTCCGTTTTTAGCGACAAACACTTTGCCTTCGGATCTGAGGTAGAAGGTATACCCAACTGTCTCTTTTGGGTATCCTATGAAGACGCATTTCTCCGCTTTGGGTTCCAGCTTTTCAGGCTGAAGCTTTTTGACATAAGCATCACATCCCCAAACTTTAAGAAACGACAGCTTTGGCTTCTTGCCAAACCAAAGTTCATATGGCGTCGTCTCAACGGATTTCGATGGTGCCCTATTTAAAGTGAATGCAGCTGTCTCTAATGCATAACCCCAAAACGATAGTGGCAAATCGGCAAGAGACATCATAGATCGCACCATATCCAATAAGGTTCGATTACGACGTTCGGACACACCATTACGCTGTGGTGTTCCAGGCGGTGTCAGTTGTGAAACAATTCCACATTGTCTTAAGTGACTGCCAAACTCATAACTCAGATATTCTCCTCCTCGATCAGATCGTAGGAATTTAATCTTCTTGTTACGATGATTCTCAACTTCACTCTGAAATTGTTTGAACTTTTCAAATGTTTCAGACTTGTGTTTCATTAAGTAAATATACCCATATCTACTTAAGTCATCAGTGAAGGTGAGAAAGTAACGATAACCACCGCGCGCCTCAATACTTATCGGACCGCACACATCAGTATGTATGATTTCCAATAAGTCACTTGCCCGTTCCATTGTCCCAGAGAACGGCGTTTTAGTCATCTTGCCCATGAGGCATGGCTCACATGTGTCAAGTGATTCAAAATCAAGTGACTCCAAAAGTCCATCAGCATGGAGCTTCCTCATGCGTTTTACGCCAATATGACCTAAACGGCAGTGCCACAAGAAAGTGGTATTATCATTATCAATTCTACATCTTTTGGCATCAATGTTATGAACATGTGTATCATTACTATCGAGATTCAATAAGAATAAACCCCTCACATCGGGTGCATGACCATAAAAGATATTACTCATATAAATAGAACAACCATTATTCTCTGATTTAAATGAGTAACCGTCTCGCAATAAACAAGATCCAGATATAATGTTCATGCTTAACGCAGGCACTAAATAACAATTATTCAGGTTCATCACTAATCCCGATGGTAATCGAAGAGCGAGCGTGCCGACGGCGATCACATCAACCTTGGAACCATTTCCCACGCGCATCGTCACTTCGTCCTTTGCCAGCCTCCGTCTATTCCGCAGTTCCTGTTTTGAGTTGCAAATGTGAGCAACCGCACCGGTATCAAATACCCAGGCACTACAACGAGAGTTGGTAAGGTACACATCAATAACATGTATATCATATATACCTTGTTTGTTGTTGGCCGCCTTCTTGTCAGCCAAATACTTGGGGCAGTTCCGCTTCCAGTGTCCAGTTCCCTTGCAATGAAAGCACACAGTTTCTGGTTTGGGTCCAGCCTTGGGTTTCTTCACGAGAGGAGCAACTGCTTTGCCACTCTTCTTGGAGTTACCCTTCTTACCCTTGCCATTTTTCTTGAAACTAGTGGTTTTATTGACCATCAACACTTGATGCTCCTTCTGAATTTCAGACTCAGCGGCTTTCAGCATCGCAAACAGCTCGGTGACTGACTTGTTCATCCCGTGCATGTTATAGTTCAACACGAAGCTCTTGTAGCTAGGTGGCAATGATTGAAGAACTCTGTCAGTGATAGCCTCAGGCGGAAGGGGCATCCCCAATTCAGCCAGATGAGTGGAGTACCCAGACATTCTGAGTACGTGATCACCGATAGACCCGTTCTCCTCCATCTTGCAAGCATAGAACTTATCGGAGATCTCATATCTCTCGATCCGGGCATTCTTCTGAAAGATAAACTTCAACTCCTGGAACATCTCATATGCTCCATGACGTTCAAAACATCTTTGAAGTCCCGGTTCTAAGCCATACAATATTGCACATTGAACTATTGAGTAATCTTCAGAACGAGCCTGCCAGGCGTTCACAACGTCTAGAGACTCAACTGGAGCGGGTGGATCACCAAGCGGTGCATCAAGGACATAAGCCTTCTGGGAAGCCGTAAGGATAATCCTTAGATTACGGGCCCAGTCCACAAAGTTACTTCCATCATCTTTCAACTTAGCTTTCTCTAGGAACGCATTAAAATTCAGGGGTGCTACTGCGCGAGCCATGATCTACAACATAAATATAGCAAAGACAACTTAGACTATTGTTCTAGATAATGAGTTTAGTTAATCATATTACTTAAAAAACTCGCACTCAAATTGACATCCCTCCGGTCATTCGAGTGTAACATGATCCAAATCCACCAACTCAAGTCCGATCATCACGTGAGTTGAGGTGGTTTCAATGGTGAACATCTTCATGTTGATCATATCTACTATATGACTCATGTTCGACCTTTCGGTCTCTTGTGTTCCGAGGCCATGTCTGTACATGCTAGGCTCGTCAAATTTAACCCGAGTGTTCCGCACGTGCAACATGGCTTACACCCGTTGTATGTGAACGTAGAGTCTATCACACCCGATCATCACGGCGTGTCTCGAAACGACGAACTTTCGCAACGGTGCACACTCGGGGAGAACACAATTTATCTTGAAATTTAAGTGAGGGATCACCTTATAATGCTACCGTCGTCCTAAGCAAAATAAGATGCATAAAAGGATTAACATCACATGCAAATCATAAGTGACATGATATGGCCATGAACTTGTGCTTTTGATCTCCATCTCCAAAGCACCGGCATGATCTCCATCGTCACCGGCATGACACCATGATCTCCATCATCTTGATCTCCATCAACGTGTCGCCATGAGGTTGTCGCGCCGACTGTTGCTTCCACGACTATTGCTAACGTTTAGCGATAAAGTAAAGCATTACATAGCGCTTAATGATTGACACGTAGGTCATACAATAATTAAAGACAACTCTATGGCTCCTGCCAGTTGCCGTACTCATCGACATGCAAGTCGTGATATTCTATACAACACATGATCATCTCATACATCACATATATCTCATCATGTAATTGGCCATATCACATCACAACATACCCTGCAAAAACAAGTTAGACGTCCTCTAATTGTTGTTGCAAATTTTACGTGGCTGCTACGGGTTTGCAAGAACCGTTCTTACCTACGCAAACCACAACGTGGTGTAGTGATTGCTTTTTGATCTTCTAAAAGAACCCTCTTCATTGAAATCGATTCAACTAAAGTGAGAGAGACAGACACCCGCTAGCCATCTTTATGCAACGAAGTTACATGTCAGTTGAAGGAACCGGTCTCTCGTAAGCGTACGAGTAATGTTGGTCCGGGCCGCTTCATCTCACAATACCGCCGAATCAAGTATCAACTAGTAACGGCAAGCAATATGTATACACCCACGCCCACAACTCGTTTGTGTTCTACTCGAGATCTCATCTACGCATAAACCTGGCTCTGATGCCACTGTTGGCGAACGTTGCATGGGAAACAAAAAATTTCCTACGCACACACAAGATCTATCCATGGTGATGAGCATCTACGAGAGGGAGAGTGAATCTACATACCCTTGTAGATCGCTAAGCGGAAGCGTTAAGAAACGCGGTTCATGTAGTCGAACGTCTCCGCGATCCAAATCGCAAGTTGTCCCTCGATCCGATCACGAACTAGTGCCGAACGGACGGCACCTCCGCGTTCAACACACGTACGGCTTGATGACGCCTTCACCTCCTCGATCCAGCGAGTGATGGTGAAGTAGTAGATGAGTTCCGGCAGCATGACGGCGTGGTGATGGTGGTGAGGAACAATCTCTGCAGGGCTTCGCCAAGCACTACGGAGATTATGACGGGAGAACTAGAGAGTTAGGGTTGCCGACACACGGCTTGGGAAATCTTGATGTGTCGCGTGTGCTAGCCCTGCCCCTCTATTTATATGTTGAGCCTTGGGGTCTAAACTTGGAGTAAAAGCCTCCTCCAGGTCGGTTTTGCCCGCACAAGGTCGGTTTGGCCTGCAGGGAAAGAGTCCAACTCGGATCCCTGCAGTACCGCGCACAAGCGGTAGTACCGCTCACGAGCGGTAGTACCGCTTGAGCGGTAGTACCGCTTCACACAAGCGGTAGTACCGCTTCACACAAGTGGTAGTACCGCTTATGCGGTAGTACTGCCTTACCAGCGGTAGTACCGCTTAAGGCAGCAGCAAAACTTCCTTTTGCACTTTCCAATACCTCGTGGGCTTTACCCCTTTGGCCCATATAAAGTGTTGCTGCACCCGAACACTTCGATAAACACCCGGAACCCCTTCCGGTGAATTCCGGAACCCTTCCGGAGATCAAAACACTATTATCACATATATCAATCTTTACCTCCGGACTCTTCCGGAGATCCTTGTCATGTCCGGGATCTTATCCGGGACTCCGAACAACCTTCGGTCACCAACACAATAACTCAACTATACTAATCGTCACCAAACGTTAAGTGTGTAGACCCTGCGGGTTCGAGAACTATGTAGACATGACCGAGACACCTCTACGATCAATAACCAATAGCGGTACCTGGATGCCCATATTGGCTCCTACATATTCTACGAAGATCTTTATCGGTCGAACCTCTATGTCAAGGATTCAGTTAATCCCGTATATTGTTCCCTTTGTTCTTCGGTATGTTACTTGCCCGAGATTCGATCATCGGTATCTATATACCTAGTTCAATCTCGTTACCGGCAAGTCTCTTTACTCGTTCCGTAATACAAGATCTCGTGGCTAACACTTTAGTCACATTGCTTGCAAGGCTCATTGTGATGTTGTATTACCGAGTGGGCCCTGAGATACCCCTCTGTCATACGGAGTAACAAATCCCAGTCTTGATCCATGCCAACCCAACAGACACCCTCGGAGATACCTGTAGAGCACCTTTATAGTCACCCAGTTACGTTGTGACGTTTGATACACACAAGGCACTCCTACGGTGTCAGTGAGTTGCATGATCTCATGGTCATAGGAACAGATACTTGACATGCAGAAAACAATAGCAATAAACGATCATATGCTACGTTTACAGTTTGGGTCTTGTCCATCACATCATTCTCCTAATGATGCGATCCCGTTATCAAATGACATCTCATGTCAATGGCTAGGAAACCTTAACCATCTTTGATCAACGAGCTAGTCAACTAGAGGCTTACTAGGGACACAGTGTTGTCTATGTACCCACACATGTATTTGAGTTTCCAATCAATACAATTATAGCATGGATAATAAACGATTATCATGAACAAGGAAATATAATAATAACCAATTTATTATTGCCTCTAGGGCATATTTCCAACATCTGCTTCACAAAGGCGTTAAGTTTGAGTGGACAGACAAATGTCAGGAAAGTTTCGAGACCCTCAAGAACAAGCTGACCTCTGCTCCAGTGCTTGCTCCTCCAGATTCTCGCAAGGACTTCGTGATCTATTGTGACGCTTCTCGTCAAGGGTTAGGCTGTGTCCTGATGCAAGAGCGCAGAGTAATTGCTTATGCCTCGCGACAGTTGTGTCCTCACGAAGAGAATTATCCAGTGCATGATCTTGAACTTGCTGCAGCGATATGTGCATTGAAGCTGTGGCGACATTACCTTCTCGGTAACCGATGTGAGATCTACACTGATCATCAAAGTCTGAAGTATTTGTTTACTCAGCCGGATCTCAATCTCCGTCAACAACGATGGTTGGGAACCATTACGGACTATGACTGCGGTATTTCATATACCCCTGGCAAAGCTAATGTGATGGCTGATGCCTTGAGCCGCAAGTCTTATTGTAACAACCTCATGGTTCAGCGAGCTCAACCTCATCTTTATGAAGAACTGCGCAAGCTGAACCTCCACATCGTTCCACAGGGTTCTCTTAATACCCTTGTTTTACAGCCAGATCTTGTGAAAGCTGTTAACTCTGCGCAAGCAAAAGATGCTGAAGTTGATCAGCTGAAAAGAGATCTTCACCTTGAAAAGTACAGAGATTTCTCGCTTGCTGAAGACGGAACCTTGTACTTCAGAGATCGCATTGTGGTACCTCGATTCGATCTTATAACCGACAAGGTTATGAAAGAGGCACATGATACACCACTGTCTATTCATCCGGGTAGCACCAAGATGTATCGTGATCTCCGTCAAAGGTACTGGTGGTCTAAAATGAAGCAGGATATTGCTCGATATGTTGTCGAATGTGACGTCTGCCGTCGCGTGAAAGCAGAACATCAGAAGCCTGCTGGAATTCTGCAATCGCTCCCTATTCCTGAATGGAAGTGGGACAAAGTGCAAATGGATCTTATTACTGGTCTTCCCACATCACAAAAGGGTCATGATGCTATTCTTGTCGTCATCGATCAACTCTCCAAAGTTGCACACTTTCTGCCAGTCAAGGAGACGATCACTGCTAGTCAGTTAGCAGAGTTATATATCTCCAGAATTGTATCACTCCACGGTATTCCGAAGGAGATCGGTTCAGACCGTGGCAGCCTTTTCACTTCAAAGTTCTGGGTAAGTTTCCAAGAAGCTATGGGAACTCATATAACCTAGAATTCAGCTTATCACCCCCAGTCCCAAGGCCAAGTTGAGCGAATGAATCAAGTGCTTGAAGATATGTTGCGTGCTTGTGTTATCTCATTTGGCAAGAAGTGGGAGGAATCTCTCCCGTATGCCGAATTCTCATATAACAACAGCTATCAAGCCAGCTTGAAAATGGCCCCCTTCGAGGTTCTATATGGACGTAAGTGTCGAACCCCTCTGAATTGGTCAGAAACTGGGGAACGGCTGCTCATTGGTCCGGATATTATCCAACACGCTGAAGAGCAAGTCCGTATTGTCCGGGAAAATCTCAAAGCGGCCCAGTCTCGCCAGAAGAGCAATTATGATCGTAAACACTGGGGATCAATCTATCAACCTGGTGAGCAAGCTTATCTGCGTGTCACTCCGATGAAGGGCACTCATCGCTTCGGATCAAGGGCAAGTTAGCTCCTCGCTACATTGGTCCCTTACGCATTCTCGCCAGATGTGGACATGTGGCATATAAATTGGAGTTGCCGCCGTAATTCTCTCACATCCACGACGTCTTCCATGTGTCGCAACTTCGCCGTTGCTTCAAGGAATCTCCGCACCGAGCAGTGGATCATGAATTGCTCGATTTACAGGATGATCTATCTTATAAAGAGCATCCGATCCGCATTCTTGATCAAGCTGAATGTCGGACCCGCCAGAAGACAACCAAGTTCCTTAAAGTGCAGTGGTCGAATCATACTGAAGATGAAGCCACTTGGGAATGCGAGGATCGTCTTCGGGAAGAATGCCCTGATCTTTTCCCTTCTACCTCCTGAATTCTCGGGACGAGAATTTCTTTTAGAGGAGGAGAATTGTAACACCCCTCTGTAATGAGCAACAGTGATCCCTGATGATTATGCTAAGTCACTGTGATTTGCAATTCTTGATCAAGGTGGATTAATATCTCATTTCAAATTCCTCCACCGAATTCAATTCAAATCATAAGTGAAATTTGAAGTTTCTCAAAAATTGCTGGAAAATAGTTCATCATTTAGCAAAAATTCCAAAACAAATAAATGTTCAGGAAAACAACATCACCATCAATGCTAAATGTGGACTAGGGCAATTAAACATTGCTAAAACAACAACATAAATGCCATTTCAATTATGAAAAATTCAAATGAATTCAAATGGCCTCCAAACTTTTTGTGGCAGTGCATCAATTTCCCTAGCATTTGTTTCTACCAGTTGCACATTTTTGCAAAGTCATTTGTTGGCTAAAAGAAAATGCAAAAGCTACTGGAAAAAGAAAAACAGAAAGAAAAAGGGAAAAAGGCCACTGTGCACGGGCCTAAGTGCACAGTGCGGCCCAGCCCGCTCCCCACCGTCTCCCTCCTCTCTCTCTCTCCCCCGTGTCAGCCTCGCTGTGGCCGCGCGCGCGCTCGCCGGCCAGCGGGCGACACCGCGGCGCTACAGGGCCGGCGAGGGGATAAGGATGCGCCCCCTCGGCCTCCCCGTCATCCTCATCCACTCGCCGCTCCTCTCTCGCCTCTCTCTCACTCGCTCACACCGACACCCAAACGCGCCCGCCGCCGCACGCCGTCGATCCCGCGGCCACCGACCTCGCCTCGCATCACCGCCTTGTCCAGCGTCTCCGCCGTGCTTGTCTACGCCGTCTAGTGCCCTCCATTGGAGCTCGGAGCCACCACAGCGACCGCGACGAGCTCGTCTTCAACCTCGGGTCGCCGGCGATCTTCTTCGAATCCGGCGACTCCTGCTACTCCTAAGCCACTCACCGGCCTTCGTGTGCCGCTCGGTGAGCTTCTCTCTCTCCTTCCCCTCTCCGTTTGGTCCCGCGCGCCTCCTAGCTAGCTGCTTCGCCGTGGGCGTACCCACTGCCGCCGACGAGCTCGCCGCCGTGGACTTAGCCACTGACACGCGCGGCCGAGCCTCGCATCGAGCTCCTAGAGCTCGTACGAGTCCAACGCCACCGTTAGCTAGCTCCGCCGTGCCCCGCATCACCGAAACCGTCGTGGCCCGATTCCAGCCGCCGCCTCCGCCGCTCGTCGTCGTCATTTCCGGCCGTCTCCGGCCAAGCCACCACCACCATTCGATGCAGCGCGGAGCACATGTTCGAACGGTGCCTCCCGCGCGCCAAATGGCCACCGGACGGCGAGATCCGACGCGCGCCCGTGCGCCTCCGCCGCGTTTGGCGTCGCCGACGACGAGCCGCCGGCAACCGCCGACGTGGCCGCCACGTGGGCTCTCTGGGTCACTGACCCGTGGGCCTAGGGGCCCAGTTGACTGGGTTGACCCAGTCAACGTGCTGACTGGGCAACCCCGGTCACTGACATGCGGGCCCCACCTGTTTAATTAACGTTTTATAATTAAAACTTAATTAGTTAATTTAGTTAGACACTGACAGTGGGGCCCCACCTCCCTAATTAACCTAAATAGTTTAATTTGATCTCTGTTTAGTACTGAGTCAATGACATGTGGGACCCAGCTGTCAGGTTTGACCTGGAACAGCTGGGTTGACTCGCTGACGTCCTTCTGACGTCATGCTGACGTCATAAGTTACTGTTCTGGATAATGTGAATTTATTAATTAAATTAAATCCAGGAATTTCAGAAAAAGGTTTAAATCTTTGAAAATTTGTAGAAATTCAACCGTAGCTCGGATCGAAAAGTTTTCTACATGAAATTTGATCAGAAAAACGAGACGAATCTAAATATGTGGTCAAAATGCTTGACCATCACTCCTAACTATCTGAACATGGAACCTTCCCCTCCGGTTCAGTATACCGATAACTGCCTAAAAGCCGGGAAAATATTCCAAATATTTTCCCGCTTCGTCTGCAACGTGTAGCCTTGCATTAGGTCACCACCAGCACTGCATTTTTCCATGCCATGCATTGTGTTGCATTTGTTTGCTTTTATTTATTGTTTCTTCCCCCTCTTCTCCCCCGTTAGACCCCGAGACCGACGCCGCTCCGGAGTACGACCACACCGTCGACGACCCCTCTTTTGCCGCAGAGCTTCCAGGAAAGCAAACCCCCTTGAACATGCCTATATCACCTATTATTTCTCCCTTATGCTTGCATTAGAATTGCTACAACTGCTGTCCCGGTATTACCTATTCTGATGCATAGCCTGTTTTTGTAAACTGCTATTGATACCTTACCTGCAATCCTAAATGCTTAGTGTAGGTTGGTAGTGAAGCATCTGTGGCCCCTCTTCCTTGTCCTAGTTGCCCCGCTTAGTTACCAGTGCCCCGTTCGATGTGATCGACAGGCTGAGACCGATTTATCACCGCACACCCCCTAAATTGTACGACACTGCAGAGCTAATATCGAGTGACGAGGGTGATGCCTCTTAACTCACTCCTGATGATATCTCTGTAGCGTAGCCAGTCGGCTGTGGGTTACCAAGGATGATTCCTCTTCCACCACCTCCGACGACGCCTCTGTCGTGCAACCCCTCAGGTGTGAACCCATCGAGGGTGATTCCTCCGGGTCCACCTTGATGGATACATTGAGTGGGAATCCAACGAGGGTGATTCCTCGGATTCCTTCTGGATGTGTTGGACACACTGTTACCACTTAATTATTTTCAGACACTGTTTAAAGACGGGTCGACCCCGAGGGGTACCCGCGAGAGTTGTGATGACGGGTTGACCATGAGGGTACCCACGGTGTAATTACGAGGCACGGCCGGGCAGGCAGATTGCCTCAGGAGAGGGAGGAGAGGAATTGGGCCCGGCCCTTGCCGCAAGTCCTCGAGACGGGGCGACGGGACCACAGAACGTGGATCGCTGATTGTCACCGCGAGCTCCCAACACACTAATGAGTTAGGATATGTGATCTGAGTAGGCCTCTGGCCTTTTCGCACTAACCACCACGTGGGAATAGTATGGGCACTCGGCGTCGTATGTATCAGCCGAAGTTCTTCAGACGTCAGCAGTTGAGCGACACGCGCCCGGGTTGGACCGCGACGGCCTGCGTGTGTATACAAGGGCTAGGTCTGCTCCCGGCCGTCCTCGCAACGCGCAAGAGTGCAAAGGGCGATGGGCCCAAGACCCCTGAGCGCTTAGGGTGTAGACCGGCGTGCTGGCCTCTCTGTTGAACCTAGGTAGGGCTACGACGTGTCGATCAGCCGAGGCCAGGCATGGACCAAGCAAGTGTGTCCGGCCAGAGTTAATAGAGCGTGTTGGGTAAGTTGGTGCACCCCTGCAGGGAAGTATATCTATTCGAATAGCCGTGTCCACGGTAACAGGACGCTCGGAAAGTATCCCGATCTAGTACAACTAGAACTGGATACTGTGAACTTAATAATATGTTAGCTCCGGGATTGCTTTCTCGCAGGGAGTCGAGGAAGGATCTCTGGGCGATGCTACTACATATACTTACTACTATATTTATGTACTAATCTACACTCTTCTAATGCTGCAAGACGCTGAAGATGCTAGTCTTCGATAGGCTAGGCCTTTCTCTCTATTCTGGCATTTCTGCAGTACAGTCCACTGATACAACCCCTCTTTGATACCAATGCATACATAGAATAGATCTGATGTAAGTCTTGCGAGTACTTTAGATGAGTACTCACGGTTGCTTTGCTTCCTTTTTTTCCCCATATCCGATTGCTGCGACCAGACGACGGATCCCAGGAGTCAGCTGCCCCAGTCGACGACTACTACTACCCTACCGGTGGAGCCTACTACTACGTGGACACCGACGACCAGGAGTAGATAGGAGGCACCCAGGCAGGAGGCCTGCGCCTTTCGATCCAGTGTCGTTGTTTTGCCCCGCCTTCTTAAGGCTTATCTGTTTAACTTTATGTCTGTACTCAGATATCTGATGCTTCCGCTGATGCTTGTATGACTCAAGGTTATGTATTCGAGCCCTCGAGGCCCCTGGCTTGTAATATAAAGCTTGTATGACTTTTATTTGTGTTTAGAGTTGTGTTGTGATATCTTCAAGTGAGTCCTTAGGCTTGATCGTGTGCATTTGCGTGTATGATTAGTGCACGATTAAGTCGGGGGCGTCACAATCTGACGCTCGAACAAGATGTCATGTGGTGGTGGCACCCTCCCGTGCTGCGAAACCAAACTGACTTGGCCTGAGTTTCGCCTTGGTTACATCCTCCTGGCTATCCTTGATGGTAGGAAATGTCGGAGCAGAGGGATGGTGGGGCTAGTGTTTTTATCATATGATCCAATGGGTACTTTTTCTTCTTCTTGCTGAACCTTGCACTGCGCAGCTTCTATGCTGGTGTTTCATGCTAGTGATTTTTAGCAGCAGTAATGTAAATGCATGTAACTCTACTGTTTGAATGATTTTAACAAAGTTGTTCTGCTCGTGATGTCATACCTAAGAGGCTAAGAGTTCAGAATGGTGCGTGGTTCTTGTTTGAAAGCTTTCCTCTTAATAAAGCAGAGCCAAAAAAACCAACTCTTTTATCTCTCTTTACTAGAATGCTGGTATTACCACATCTGGGACCAATTATGGATTCAGAATCACGCTGGCATAGCTCAGCATATTTCATAGGTATTCTCAGACATGATGCATCCGTTGAACTCTATAAGTTTCACATAAACCGTAGAACCAAATGATTATCCCAATCGTTAAAAAACTGACGTCAGTTTTTTAGATGCCTGGCACGAACTCCGTTCCGTCGTTCGATGTGACGCACAAATCTCGGAGCAGAGGGCTGTGGCATGTCAGATTTCGTTTTAGTTCGCGCGGAAACAAAAGAAGCGCAGACAATATAATTTGAACACACAAGCCCACCGCACTGCCAGGGCATCTAGATTCCACCTAGGACACCTTAGTTCAATCGTACCTCCTCTTCTATTTTCTTCCTTTTTACCAAGGGTGAAAAAATATGCAAAAAATATATTTTAGATACGTGGTAAATTTACAACATTTGTTTTTCACTAGGTGGCAAAATATGCAAAAAAAAATAGTTTTAGATACATGGAAATTTTGTTTCGTTCTTTAATTCATTCATGGCAATTTTATTAACTCATTTTTGTATTTTATCATGGCAAAAAAAATTGAACCATGGCAATTTTAATTTGTGAACCATGGCAAAAAAAAGTTTCATAGCATGACAAATTTATATTTTTGATCATGGAAAGCATGGAAAATCTATATTTGGATCACGAAAAAATTCACAAAAAATATTTTTCTTAACACAAGGAAAAATTGCCATGGGTATAGAAAATAGTTTTTCCTTCAAGTCAATGCAATTTTGTAATTGTATCTTCTTTGTTACATGGCAATTTGTAATGTTTTAATAGTTTTTTTCATATAGTGTCTTGGCAATCGCACAATGTTTTGGTTTAAAACATGGCACTTTTTTACACCTTACTATGCATTATTATTATTTTTACATGGCAATTTTGTTGTTGACAATTTTTTCTTTAGAAAAAACAGCAAATTGGGCCTAGCCCCTTTTTCCTGCATGTTCATAGTTTGCTGGGCCAGCAAGGGCCGCTGGAAAACACCTCCCGGAGTGGACACATAGGTTCGCTTGATCAGACCCCTAATTGCTGAAGAACCCCAGAGCAGCGTCTTGATTTAAAACATTATTTCAAATTTGCGAACATTACTTGGTAAACGTGAATATTTTTCCAAATTTGCAAACATTTGTTTTGAAACACGGATATTTTTTCAAATTTACAAACATTTTTTGAAAATACGAACATTTTTGCAAATTTGCGAACAATTTTTTGAAAATGCGTTTTTTTAATAATTTGTGAACAATTTTTTGAAAATGCGACATTTTTCCAAATTTACCAACATTTTTGAAGACGTGAATATTTTTGAAATTTTTGTACTTTTTTAGAAAACATGAATATTTTTTTCAAATTTTCGATTTTTTTTAAAACACAGGTTTTCTTTTCAAATTTGCATAACTTGGAAATATGAACTTTTTGATATTTGCGATTTTTTGAAAAAAAAAACATAAAGAAAAAAAACAGAAAAAACCTAAATACCAGTAAAAAAACCAGGTTCGGGAACCTCCTATACGGTTCCGGGTTCCCAAAACCAGTAAAAACCAGCTTGGAACTTCCTAGAAGGTTCCCCAAACCCTTAACAGGACGGCCCCACTCACCGCTCGATCGCCAACTCTCGTGTGAAAGCTTGACAATGTGATGCAGAATGCGTCAGGGACATAGGGTGGAAGCAGTGCTCACTGGCGACCATGGGGACTCCGATGGGATTCGTCCAGGCACACGTGGAACTTGAACTCGTCGTTCCCGTCAATGTGGTCGAGCACGTGCATTCTTCAGCTGCAGCAGCCAGCATCCAGGCACGTTGATGTCCCACTCGGTGTTGGAGTCGCCGCTCATGAATTGTTGCCGGAAACCCTAGAGCATGAAGCCCTCCACTGCCGGGTGCGTGCGCAGCTTCCGCAACATCACCTCCAGGTAGTCGGCGCGGACGTACTCGTCTGCCGTTGACATGTCCAGCTGAACGGGAGCGGCAGAGCGACCTCCGTGAACTGGGCTGTTCATGTCCCCCCTGCAGCCTGACGCCACCCACTGCCACGCTCTGCTCCCGCAGGCTGATGATCTGCTCGATGTACGCCTCGGACGTCTCGCGGATGTGGCACATTCCCTCCACGTTGTAGTAATTCACGAAGAGTAGCACGTCCGGGTCGAGCTAGCTTGGCGCCATGAAGATGGTGGCTTGGACTTACCAGATTTGTCCTCGTAGCGGTACGAGTCATGCAGCATCTCGTTGTTCATGTTGTAGTGACAGAACTTCCCCTTGTGCTGGGGAAGCAGCCTGTCGATTCGGTTCTTCACTGCGGTAGACAACTCGTTGGTGGACAGGTGCGCCAATGGCTAGTAGGGGAATTTTGACCAAGTTCTTCCATCATATCGTTGATTTTTCTCACGTCCTGGTCTTTTAATAGATGGATTTTGTGCTTCACGTGTGGAAATAAACTAGCTGTGATAGGCACAGGTCTTAGGGCATTTCTAACCGATCCCCTAAAACTTAGTGGAGTAAAAGACTTAGTGTTTGGCCGGACCTAGCCGATCCCCTAAACTTAGCAGAGTAATTTTTTTTTATCATTTGCATTTCAATTTCAGCCACCGAAACACATTTCTTTGCTTCTTTATTTCATTCAACGACATTGGATTACATAATAATTCACCAATTCTTTGCTAGAAGAGCAAGACCAAAGAAAACAAGAACCACAATTAGACATTTTAGAAGATATCCAATTTCCATAACTGCTCCCACTAGTTGGATTAATATCTTCTCGATGCCTTCATTGTTGATCTGCGGATTCTCGATCTTGCATACTTCATTCTTCTTCTTTGATTCTAAAGAAGTAGACGTTGCTTCCCCTCTAATTTCTTCTCTAATCTCACATCTAATCTCATCTTTAGCCTCAATTCTAGCAAGGAGTGCACGAACATCTATTAATTTCCGTTCTATCAATATATCGATGTATTCTTCTTCCCAATACCAAAACGAGCATCCATCATCCTACACACATAGATGAGCATCAATGAGCTACCGAAATTGAACCGAATCCGGTGAAAAACCGAATCAAAACAAGCACATACCCCATCGTTTGTGCATTTGAAGAACACCCATCCCAGATGTTGCGGCGTGGTAGAAACTCAGCGCACCACTTGCCGTGTGCAGTCGTCGCACTGTATGACCGGCTGCTGCGAGCCGGCGAGCCGCTGCGCGAGCGCCGAGCCCGGGCGACGGCCGGCCGTGTATTTGCCGGCGAACCGACGACGGGAGCGATTAGAGTGGCTAGAGGAAGCGTCGGTACCTGCATGCGGCGCGGAGGCTTTGCCGGGGCTGTGTGGGCCGCTTCCCGGCCAATCCATGGCAAGGCGCAGCCGCCGGCGGCCGGAAATGCCAAATCTGGCGGCGGCGACAGCAGCCGCAGATCCCCTCAATTTTTGGCCAACGGCGGGACGAGGAGGTGGTGGAGGACAGCGGTGGAGGCCTACAAGGCTTCCCCGGCGGCGGGCCGGTGCCGGCGGGGAGGGGGAGGGGTAGGAGGGGCGGCGGGGGCGAAGATGCGGCGCGGGAGGGGAGGGAGAGGCAGCAGAGGAGAGCCGCGCCGTTTTACTCGGCGGAGGAGAGAGTGAGTATAAATAGGGAAATTTTTAGGGAGAGGAGTAAAATTATATTCCGTTAGGCCGGATTAGGGATCTGCTAGGTGCCGGTTAGTGGAGTAAAAAGTTAAATATACTCCACTAACCGGTTATAGGGGATCGGTTAGAAATGCCCTTACATAGCCATGGCAGACACGGCCCGGTTTTACTGCCATGGCAGCGGGTCACTTTAGTCAGCGTTTTTTTATGGCATTTTAGTTGGAATCGCGTGAGGACGTGATATGTGCGATCCGGTGGCGCATTTGTAGGCTTGTGCGGCTTATTCTCGGTCGTGGGATGGCAACACGACACGTTCTATTTTCAGCAAAAGAATAAATGGGAGAGAGAAAAACAACAGACAATGCTTGCACAAAAACTTCAGAGTACTCTTTCTTTTGTTCGTCTTCTTCGTAGAGAGTTGAAAGAGGAGAATTGAGGGTGTTGACAATTGGCATCAGAGCCTCGTTGAGACATGAGTGACGACGACCAGCTGAATGCTCAACAGTCCCCCAACAACACATCGCGAGCTCAGATCACCGGCGTTGACGATGAGCCGGGGCGGATCGGGGTGATGCGCGATGGCGCCAGTAACGGTTGGCCGATGCTCACCCATACCAATTATGGGGACTGGGCCTGTTCGTGCAAGTCATGCTTGAGGGGCACCATCTCTGGGATGCCATCGAGAAGAGCACCACGATTCATGCGGATGACCGGCTGGCGCTTGAGGCCATCCTCCCGGACTTGCACGGGAGACGATGACCATCCTAGCCGCAAAGGCGACGGCCAAGGACGTGTGGGATGCCCTCAAGACCATGCGGATCAGGGTAAGCCGTGTGCGAGAGGCGAAGGCGGCGACCCTCAGGCCTCAGCAAGCAGTACACTGCCGTCCACTTCAAAGACGGCAAGAGCATCGACGATTTTGCCATGCAGCTCATTGGTATGGTGAATCAGCTCAGCCTTCTCGGCGAGCAAATTCCGGCAAATAAGGTTGTTCGTAAGTTCCTTGTTCCTTTCGGTCGTAACACGCAAATTCTCACAGACCACCATGTCCATTGAGACGTTGGTGGATTTGGACACGCTCTCGATGGAAGTGCTTACCGGCAGGCTGAAGGCATTGGAGGAGCAGTACGACCTCGACTTCGCCGATCATGGCGGAGGCAAACTCCTGCTCACTGAAGAGGAGTGGTGCACGTGCGCCATGATTCTGACAGATCCGGCAGCAGCAACACCAACCAGGGTCGCGATGGAGGAAGCGGGTGTGGCATGGGTGGTGGGCGCGGAAACTGCGACGACGATGGCAACCACGCCGGCAACAGGGCGACAGCCACCAACGAGTGCGGCTACTGCCACAAGCTGGGCCACTGGAACCTGGAACACCTCAAGAAGGCGAGGGAGAAGACCCACATCGTCCAGGAGGACGCCCCCGATCCTGGGCTCCCAATGACGGTCGTGGAGGAAAACGCTGCCATGACAACGAATTTGGCTGCCACGACAGCGAAACTGGGGGCTCGACACCCGTATGGCCCCCTGACGAAAATGCTGCCATGGCAGAAAATTCGGCTGCCACAACAGAAATTCCATCCGGCCAAAACCCTGCCATTGCATGCCTCCACGAGACCACGACACAAGGCACCTGCGTGTACCTCAACGAGGAGCGCGCCCGCGTGGAGTTTGGTCGCACCGTGTTGGCTTTATTAATTTAAAGTCGTGCCTTCGGCCTTTTATCTAAAAAAGTTTCGCCGCGCCGAAGAGGATATCGACGAGGCCAGGTTCCTGTATACCGGGTCCTCGAATCATATGACTGGGGATTCCTCGGCATTTGCGGAGCTTGACAAGTACATCTCCGGCGCAGTCAAGTTCGGCGACGGCTCCCTCGTCGATACACTCATACACACGGCAGGGGCACGGTCCTGTTCGCCGTGACCGGCGGCCAACATCGCGCACTCACGGGCGTGTACTGGATCCCTTGCCTCCAGAGCAATGTGGTGAGCATTGGGAAGCTCGATGAGATCGGGTGCCCCGCGCACGAGGACAGCTGCATGACAGAGTGCGATCGCCAGAGAATGATCATCACCAAGGTTCCTCGTGCTCGCAATCGCCTGTACATCGCGCATGCGGATCGTGAAGCCGGTGTGCCTCCTGGCGCACGACGGCGATGACGCCTGGGTGTGGCATGCAAGGTTCGGGCACCAACACGTCCAGGGTCTCGAGCGCCTCTCCGGGTAAGGAATGGTGCGCGGGATGCCCCGAATCGACCACCCCGACCCGAGTAGCGAGCCTTGGATAACCTCAACTTGTTACAACCGCTGCGCAACCTTTCCCGTAGAACTCGGCAAGACCTAGACGTGTGGAGGAAGACGAGATCGATCTGCGAATTGGGGAGTGTGGAGCGGACGACGGCGATGATGAGCCGGCGGTTCCTGTACATGGTGCTCAACAACTACATGCACGCGCCTTCCGCCTGGTACACGCTGCACCGCATCGACCCGTCCCGCCTCTTCTACCCCAGGGGCACGCCGACCCCCGCGTCGCCGCCGCCGGCGGAGAACGAGCGCCTGCCTGATCCCGTCATTAGCTTCTACCCTCCCCACTCTGCGGACGACGCCGGGAGCATGGAGTTCTCGCTTCTCGGCGGCCGCGGCAGGGACAGGGTCGTCGCCGTGGACCACACGGGGCGCGCCGTCCTCTACGACGACGACTCGCACGCCGTTCACCCGCTTCCCCGCATGACGGCGCCGAAGTGGTGCCACACGCTGTCCCTCGCGGTCGACGGCCAGGACGGCGCCTACATCATCGAGGCCGCGCCCCAGGCAGACTGCCCGGGCCGGCGATCCGTCGAGGCGCTCGCGTACGACCACAAGCCCGCGGAAGACGACGAGTACGAGGGCTGGGTGTGGCGTCCGCTCGAGCCGCCGCCCTACGTGCGGGCCCCCGGCTATGGTGATGAGGAAGGCCGCCGCTCCGGCAAGATCACATGCAACGCGGCGGAGGGCGCCCGTATCTGGGTCTCCACGGCGGGCCGCGGCACGTACTGTCTGGACACGGCGAGCGGCGGGTGGAGCAAGGCCGGCGACTGGGCGCTCCCTTTCAGGGGACGCGCCGTGCCCGTCCCAGAGTACGCCACTACGCCAGCCGCCTCTGGTTTGGCGTCTCGGCCTCGAACGCCGGCAACATCTGCGCGTCCAACCTGGACGCGGCCGCCAACGAGGGACGAGCGCCGGCGGTGGACCAGGTGTGGAACGGCTTCGCGGTGCCCGAGGGATTCCACGACCTGGAGTCGCACTCGTACGTGGTGCACCTGGGCGACAGCCGATTCTGCGTCGCCAAGCTCTTCGAGACGACGCGCAAGGAGGCGTGCGCTCTCCGCTGCCATGACTACGTCAGGGAATGCCGAAAACATATTTTAGAGCACCTGCACACCCAGGCCCTTCTATCCTAGCCATCCATCCACGCATCGCGATCCGTGCAAATACATTTCTCTTTTTTGTTTCTCTCATATAGAACATGTCTTGAAGTTCAAACCTTTGCAGAACAGCAAAGCTTTCTAACTAGAATCTAGGATAAAAAATTTAGATTTTTTGGTCCAACATAAATATACAAAATAAGTTTTGTTTGATTAAAAAAATCTTATTTTTAGTATTTATGTCGGACAAAAAATTCTGAAAGATTTATCATAGATTCTAGCTAGAAAGCTTTGCCGCACTGCAAAGGTTTGAACTTCAAGACATGTTCTATATGAGAGAAACAAAAAAGAGAAACTTTCATGTAAAAAGTTAGTTGTGTCGCACGGATCTTAAAGCGATATTGGAGAGTCGGGATAGAAGGGCCTGGGTGCAGGTGCTCTAAAAATCTGCGTCCCAGGGAATGCACGTTCGCGATGTTCACTGGCGTCGAGGTGGAGCCCGGCGCCGGCAGATGGCATCGCTTGATAAAGCACAGGTCGCTCCGGTACAGCTTGGGTACAGACAGGTTGCCCGTATGTGTACTTTAGTTGAAGACTATAACTGGCTTGAGAATTTTTTTGATCGGAACCTCGTCAGAGGGCCAGGAGCTCTGGCATTGCATTAAGAAGAAGAGAATTGATCCAGTTTATAAGGAAAACCGGATCGAAAACCTCACATAGTGACCCAGTTTATGAGGAAAACCAAGCCAAAAAACCGCGCAAGCAATGTAGCCTCGTCGACCACCCAACCCAAGGCCACAATTGCAACAAACACACACCACCAGCTCCGGAGCCGCCGCTCCGACATCCCCCGCTCGCTCGCGAGCCGCATCATTGCATGACACAGACACCTCGTAGCCCTTGCTACACAAGACGCCCGCCCGCAGACCACAAACGTTGCGCCAGACATCCGGGGCCGCCGCCTCGACGTGCCAGCCAGACCGACCCCTCAGATCGCGTCGACCGGGCCGACGAACTCGCTACCCTCGTAGGACCAGGTCGCCACCCATACCATGCTGAGCCACGGGTCTACCCCATAGGACCGCCGCTGCATGGCCATCCGAGGCCGCCGCCTCGGCATACATCCACCGTCTGGGGCCGCCGCTCCGGCATCCACCACCCTGACCACAAGGCAACCCTGCAGCTGCCGAAAACCCGCTGCCCCATAAGTGTCAAGGTTCCAAGGCGGCGCCTCCAAGAAGGTAACAACATAGGTGTCGACGTCGCCCGCTCCGACGGAGCTTGGATTTTCACCCGGAGATCACATGACACTCATGGCGGTAGAGGTAGCTCCACAATGAGGCCTTCAGGAAGGAATGCGACGCCCGAGAGTGACGCCATCATCGGCACCGACCAAGCAAGTGCAAAGCATTCGCCCAGAGCACCTCCTTCACCGCCGAGCCACACAAGGAAGCCCAGAGCATTTGAGTGCAGCAAACTGAGTAGGGGCATCGTTGCCGACCACCAATCCACGTCTGCCCCGAAGACCGGAGACCTATCTCCACAACCACCGGAGCACACCCACCTATGCGGCGCCGCCACGCCGCCATCCATAACTGCGGTTCACCGCCACCACCGCAGCTCCACAAGCCAAGGAAGGAGTCCCCGGCACCCGAGGGCGCCCTGCCGCTGCCACAGGAGCACATCCGAGCGCCACCACCAACGGATCTGGGAGTTGGACCCGCGGCGGTCAACCACAGCACCACCTCCCCACCCAAACCGAGGGAGGAAGAGGAAGGTGCCTCCACCAGGCCCGGGGCCGCCGCCCCGGTTTGCCATCTCCGGCGAGGCGCAGCCGCCGACCACCGCCGAACGCTGCCGTGCCGCCGAGGGTGCCAGATCCGCCGTGCACGCCAACGCACGCGCCCGCATCTTGCGCCGCCAAGCCACTGTCGCCCGCCTCCACAGCGGACCGTCGTGGCCGAGCGCGCCGCTCCGCACCACCGCTCCGGGGCCGCCGCCCCGGCGTCCGCACCAGCTCCGGCCCGCACCGCCCGCCAGGCACCTCCCCCGCCCGATCCAGATCGAAGATGAGGCGAGCCACCCCCACGGCTATGCTACCCCACCACCGCGCCGCCCGGCACACGGCCCACGCTCTGCCGCCGCCGAGACTGCGCCGGAGAGCCGCCGCGCCGCTGCGCCCGGCGCCAGCGCCGCATCCTGCCGTGGCCGCCCCGTCCCGCATCGGGGCCGCCGCGCGAGGAGCCGAGAACGCCCCGCCGCCGCCGGCGCCGGCCAGGCTTTGCCTGGCCGCACCATATGGCGGCGGCGAGGGAGGAGGAGCGGGGTGGAGGAGGCCTCTGGCGGCGGCGGCGTGGTCGCCCTCCCCGTCGCACGCGGGGCGACGCGGGAGGGGATGGGGTGTGTGCGGTAGGTTAGTTTGGGTATTCACTGGCTTGAGAATATGAAAATCAGTATCGATTGATTTACTCGTTTCTCTATCAAACCGAGCTCGCTCAGAGACTGTCCTACGATGCCCCAAGATGGTTGTTTACCCTAGCGGATATGCACTTGGTATTTAACATATTTTTCCATAAACAGATGTGTTTTTTCTTTCTTTCAAAAGATAGTACACATGCTATCATGACATAACATGCATGTATCTTTGTAAAATTTGGTGCAGAAATCTTCGTGGATTGAGAAAAAAAACCGCGAATTCAGAAAATGTTCGCTGATTTAATAAAAGTTTGTGGATTAAAAAATTGTTCACAAATTCAAAAAAAATTTGTGGATTAAAAAAATGTTCATTAATTCAAAAAATGTTCATGGTTTGAAAAATTGTTATGAATTCGAAAATTGTTCATGAATTCAAAAAAACTTGAATTTTAAAAGTAATGAACATTTTTTGAGATTGTAAACAATTTTTGAATATTCCGAACATATTTTGAAAAACGTAAACATTTTGGTTTTTGTGTTTTTAAATTCCAATCATTATTAAAAAATTAACAAATTTGTAAATTGGTTTTTTTAAAAGGCAAACATTTTTTGAAGTTTTTAAATACTATTTGGAATTTGTGAATTTTGTGAAAAACAAAAAATAAAAAAAGAATAAAATATAAAAAGAACATAAAAGAAACGAAAAGAAAAGAAATGGAAAACAAAAAACAAAAAGGGAAAAAATGGAAAACCCAGTAACAACCGGTTCAGGAACCTTCGAGAAGGTTCCCAAAACTAGTTAGAAACCTTTCAATTAAGGATGACAATTTTGCCCATGGACCCCCAACCTGCATGGGTACACCCGAGCGCGACACATAGAGTCCACGCACAACTAGGCTGGCCCACCAGCACAAAGCCACTTGATTTTTTGTAACGCGCCATGTAAAAACACAGAAAGCTGCTCCCACTCTTGGCGCGTGCTGCTATCCACTCAACCACAAAGGCTGCAGGCGATCATGGGAAGCGTGAAATATATAAGAACGCATAGCAGGGTTGAGATTTTAAAACATGTTTGAAAACATTTCTTCAATTATGACCAATTTTGAAATTCAAACATGTTTTAAAAAATGTGAACAATTTTTGTAATTCCGATTTTTGAAAAACACGAACAAGTAAGCTGAAAATGCATCGTATAGACGGAGCATTGTGCTAAAGTCCGGTTCTCGTTCGGCCCAAATGGTCCACGAGTAGCTAGAGAGGAGGGTTTCAGCCGGCGACTATGAACCGGCGGTTTCTGTACATGGTGGTCGACGCCGGCCGCCCGTACACGCTGCATGCATCGCATCAGTCCGTCACGTTCTGTGCTTTGGCGACTTAACAGTCAACACAGCTACTGGCACCGTTACTTTGTAACCGACGCACTCAACGAAACTGACACATAATAAGCAAGATCGAGGCCGGAACTCAGGCAGTAATTCACCAGTGCGATCAATTTACATTCATGCGCCATACGAGCATACAGTACCATTATTTTGGTTACCATCATAACTGCCAAGCTAAGCCAGGGATAGCCGGCCCGGCCCGGAGGCGCGCGATTAATCAGTTGCTTTGCGCGGGCCTCCGGCGCGCCGACATCACGGCGGAGACCTGCAGCACCGCCATGTCGCCAGGCGCTTCGTACACGGACTTGACGAAGAAGGCGGCTTGCCAGAAACCGGAGCCGGAGCCCATGGGCAGGAACCTCCCTCGCCCCTCGTCACCCAGCCCGAGCCCGGGCATGACGATCTTCACCATGCCGTTGCCCTCGGCCCCGGAGCGGGAGGCCGGGAACAGGGTGGACACCACCGCGTAGCCGCCTGGTGGAAGGCGACGCAGCTTGGCGCCGTCGTAGTCGGTGAGTACGTGGAGCGAGAGGCGGCGTCGTATCGCCGCGCGTGGCATGCGACGCGCCCTGAGCGGAGCCATGCCGGCGTTGTCGACGGCGAGGACCGTGATGGGGGCCTTGCGCTGGTTGATGGCGTGCGCGAGGCCGGTGGACGCCAGCAGACTGGTGAACTCGCCGAGGTCCGGGCGCGCCGCGAGGATGGCGGTGATGTTGTGGGCGGCGCCGTGGCACGGGAGGACAAGGAGGAGGAGCACGAGGAACGAAAACTTGGCGGCTAGCGAGAATGCCATCGTGTACGAAAGAGCCGAGCGATGAGATGAGACGTGGGCACGGTGGGGGCACCCCTGGTTTTATAGCAAATGGTGGTAGCTACTAGCTAGCGCCTAGCTTGACACACGAGTCCAGGACAAGCTAGTTTCTGCTTGGTGCGGAAATTAGTCACCGCGCAGGCTTGATGTCGTGTTTACTTAGCTTTAGACTGTCATCAAGGTTCAAGTCTTCATAAAGAAAGGCTAGCACTCTGTCATCCTAAGGCCCTGTTTGGATTCTCGTTTTCCATCTAAATATAGCCTTGTAAAATATACAGGTCTCCACAGGTCGTTTTGGTTTCCAGCTGAAAATAGCTCTTGGCCAGTAAGTTACACCGGAAGTTAAATACAGCTGTATCAAATTACAACCATACCAAGTCGCGGCCTAAGGCTGGTTACTACTGCGAACCATGGGTCGCTTGGCGCTTCTACTTTCGTACCGATCGATAATATTTTTTTTTTTGAAACAAGGCAAAAGACTTGCCATTTCATTGATTAAAGGAGAAAGTTTTAGACAGAAACCGCAAAGCGGCGAAAAAAGGACTACTCTCGCGGCATTACAACACCCAAATGTTTCGCTCCAGCCATAGCCCAAAGTAACACCTCCTATTTGATTTTGTTGATGATGACCAGGTAATAGAAGTGGAGCATGGATCGGAGGGAAAGCACGCGCATTTAAGGCGACATATGTTTTGACTGTAGAACCACGACATAGTAGCAAAGGGATCAAATTTAGAAATTTAAATCTGTTCCAAACTTAACTTGAAAATTAATTTGAAACAGACCTACACGTACGGCCACACAACAATGTCCCATTAAGCATGCACTCTAACCGCGTTTAGGTATTCTTCGAAAAAAAAGAACTTGGACGAGCACCACTAGCTACATGTACCAAAATGGACTAGGCAACTTCCGGATACTAACATAGTAATGTCATATCCTTAGTCCACCACCAGCACCACTAGCTACATGTACCAAAATGGACTAGGCAACTTTCGGATACTAACATAGTAATGTCATATCTTTAGTCCACCACCCAGTGTCTAGCTATTTTCATCTCAGAGCAGTTAGGTTCAATCCTCAAAAGTAAAACTCCCTCCGTCCCATAATATAAGAGCGTTTTTTTTACAAACGCTCTTATATTATGGGACGGAGGGAGTAATATAGAAAGAACAGTCAGTTTCAGGAGCTTTTCCATCGCAACAATAGCAATTTATTCAAGATCGACCATTACATGGCAGGCAAGCCTCAAGAGATCATGGACATATCGAGATCGTCGATGGTACAGAACCTCACACACGTCACAAGCTTCGGGCCTAGTTTCTATGCAGTATACGTCACAAGATTTGTGAAACATTCTCAAATTTTGACCACATCATGTTGATGCCATATGAAGTCATCGTGCCAAGTTTCATATTTTCAAGACTTTATTTCCATTTATTGGAATTAAAAAACCAATAAACTCCACGTTTAGGGTCGAATCTTGGCACACTGATGTCTGCAATTCCTTTCTTTTTCATGGATAAGGCCTAAACATAAACTAAAGAACACAAATAGTAATTTCAATTTTGCTATCCTTTTCATGCATTTGCAGTTCAATTTTTTTATATTGATAAAATGCCTAGAAATGCAATAAATGACTTAAATATAGCAAACAAACCGCGAAAAATGACAAAATTTGACATGGAACATGCATGTAATGGTGTATGTTGAGTGTAGAAAACATTTCAAGCTCAACCGATGAAGTAGCGGTCGCTTTGCCTTCAAACCTGACCAATTCCCTCTCGAAACCTAGATTCTTCATTGGAGAGTGCCCAGTTTCTAAGCATTGTACGTCACAAGATTTGTGAAACCTTCTGAATTTTGTACCACCACATGTCGATGCCATATGAGGGCACCATGGCAATTTTCATGTTTTCCGAACTTTGTTTGCATTTTTGGGAATTAAAAGACCAATAAACTCCAGGTTCGGCGTTGAGTCTTGGCAATCAGATGTTAGGAATTTCTTCCCTTTTCTTGGATAAGGCCAAAATATGGGCTAAAGAACACAAATATTATTTTTCAACCCAATTTTGCCATTTGTTTCATGCATTTGCAGTTCAAATTTTAATTATATGTAGTAAATGCCTGAAAAGTAGAATAAGTGATTTAAATATAGCAAACGAACTTCTTAAAATTCCAAATTTTAACATGGACATTGTAATGGTGTATCTTGAGTGTACAAAAAATCAAGGTTAATCGATGAAGCAACCGCCACTTTGCCTTCAAACCTGACTCCTTCCCTCTCGAAAACTAGATTCTTACTCGGAGATGGCCCTGTTCCTAAGTAGTATACATCACAACATTTGGGAAACCTTCTAAATCTTTTGACACAATATGTTGTTGCGCTATTAGGGCATCATGCAAAGTTTATGTTTTCAGATTTTTTTTGCATTTTCCAGAATTAAAAATAATAAACTCCATGTTCAGGGTCGAGTCTCGGCACCCCGATGTTTGAAATTTCTTCCATTTTCTTGGATATGGCCTATACATAGACTAAAGAACACAAATGTGATTTTTCAACCCAACTTTGTTGAAGAAAAAATCATCCACTTATAGTTCAAATTTGAATTATATGCACTAAATGCCTAAAAATGCAATAGATGACTATATAAGGAAATTGAGGAGGGGGGGGGGGGGAGAGAAAAAACAATGCAAAAAGAACATGGCATAAAATGCAAAAGAGTAAACTCATAATGTATGAAAGAAAATAAACAAAAGAAGGGAGTACAAAAAGAAAAAGGAATAAAAGTGGTTGCCCAATGCCACATGGCAAGAACTCCACAAATCATGTGTTTACCGAGTGGCATGTGGCAGGAACTCGGCAAGCATTTGTTTGCCGAGTGCCACGTGTTAGGACTCGGCAAACGTGTGATTTGTCGAGTGTCGTCCTTTTGCCTGGTGTTTTCTTCGACAAAGGTCATGTTTGCCTAGTACCCAATGGTATGCATTCGGCAAACAACCTGATGGGAAACGTTTTAGATTTCATTTGGCACAGTTCCAACTGTTCTAGACATGTTTCCATCCCACAATAAAACCATTTCATAGATATTATAGTCCCTAGTCACCACCTTCAGATATTCTAAGCAGTCGTACAACCGAATGCAAAGAAGATTCACCCTATGGTGAAGTATACATTCACCCTTTGCAATTTGAATGCATAGAATGTCCAAAACTGACATCACCGGAACACACTCAAAGTCATATTTACAAAACTATAGCTATTTCCAGCCCCTGACACATTAATTACTACTCACCACGTCTGTTGGTGATGATGACTCCATGATACTCGGACTTATTTCGAAATATCCTGGTTGCCTAGGTATAGGTAATATTATGTTACCATTGTTTAACATCATGTAAATTTCACGCATTGTTGGTCGGTCATCTGCACTTTCTTGAACACACAAAAGTGCAATTTGTGTGCACCTAATCATCTCCACCTTTTGGTACTCCTCACGCAATGAAGGATCGATGAGCTCTTTGCATTTTTCATCTCTCCATAGTAGCCAAGCCTGAAAGTAAATTTTATTTAGGGGCGACAGGAAGCATTACCATTCTAAGCAATCAAGTTAAAAAAAAACGCCGAAGATGTTAGATGTTTACTCACATATCTCCTGAGATCATATGATCTTCCATTTATTTTGTAGGACCCAAAAGCTACCTTTCCGCTTATGATCTCCAGCATCAATATTCCAAAGCTAAAAATATCTGATTTCGTGGAATAAACTCTCTGGGAGAAATATTCCGGTGCCATGTAACCACTACAAATATGCCACAATAAAAAAAACATCAGGCTCATACAGTTTTTGCAACAGTCAAGTTTGATAATTGGAAAGCACCTATTTGTCATAGACATAATTTTGCGGCCATGATCAATTATACGACAGTAAAACCCATTCTTCAGAGTCAATCAACAGCACAAATGTTATGGATATTAAATATTTACTTATGATATTATAGTATCTTCCCATGGTTATTAATTGTAGCATTCCATGAATATGCATATTTAGTGTAAAACATATTCAACCACTTTAATATGATTGCATCTGCATGAATTATATCATATATATAGCAGCACAAAAGTAGGGCTGCAGTAGTACATCCTTTGATAAGCTAGCCAAAGAGAAGAATTTTAGAAAGAGTGGTGTCTCCATTGTAGCATAGTTTTGGTGGAGGTAACATCATTTTTTTTGAAATTTATTATATATTTGAGAATACTTACAATGTGCCAACCACAGTCGTGGTATTGGATTCTACTATGTTGGAAGGACATATTCTTGCAATCCCAAAATTAGATATCTTTGGGTTCATTTCACTGTCCAGAAGAATGTTACTGGGTTTCAAGTCTCTATGGACAACACATAAATGTGATTGTTCATGAATATAGAGAAGTCCTTGAGCTATCCCTTCAATTATGCGGGCACGAACTTGCCAACTGAATTTTGCGCCTGATCCTAGAGTAGACACACCGTACAAATATCATGGTTAAGTTCCTTGAAACTTAACAATTAAACATTCATATGAGTACCCAGTGAAGTAAATATCTATACCAATAATATATGAGTCCAAGCTTCTCTCGGGCATGTACTCATATACCAGCATCCTTTCATTGCCTTCAATACAACACCCAAGAAGCCTCACTAGATTTATATGCTGAAGCTTAGCTATCAGCCTAATTTCATTCTTGAACTCGACTAGACCTTGGACAGAATTTAGCTTAAGTCTTTTGACAGCTATCTGTTCTCCATTAGGTAATTTTCCCTGGAAATAAGATAGTCGTTAGATATTGTACTCCTTTTTTTTCAATGCTTAGTAAAACAAAATCATAATGTTTCTGAAAATGATATCTATTGTCTCTATTTTCGAAGTGTTATTATCATTAAATGTTAGCAATGTGAGTCCCTAATATATGTGTCACTGCATGCATTATCATGGACTCCAAATTATCTATTATTTGCATGATTGCTCTAACGAACCGTAAAAAATTGCATAGAAAGTATCATGCATGTGAGCTAGACAATTTTGATGAAGTGAAATAAAATTAAATAAAAAAGAAGAGTTGAGTATCATATCATGATACTATATCATAATAAATGTTATGCTACTATGTGTCATACATGTCAATAAATGCAATCATCTAAAATGCTAACATACAATATAATATTATACGCTACAGAGGTAGTATCATATGCTAGTACAATATGCATAATACCAATGTATGATACTCCCCACTATGAAGTAGCCTTAAATTAGAATTTCAACAAGCAATTTATACTAGTAGCATTGATGTGGATGCTATAGTTGACATTTAGTTTTTGGAACTTGTTTATTAGATGGAATAATAATAGAGACAACTTCCTCCTCAAGATACTTGCCTGAAAGACTGGACCAAATCCACCTTGTCCTACTCTTTTCGAGAAGTTCTCTGTAGCATCATTTACCTCAGCAAATTTATATAATGAAAATCCTGAGTTACTTTCGCTCATGATCTCTTTCTCCCATAATGCGAGTTCCCTCTGCAACCGCGATTCTGTTCTCGCAGAAGTGAAAGAAAATCAGGATTATAAGCTTATGCACGAGGAAAATATGTTAAACGAAAAAAAAAAACAGATCTGTCATGATTCGGGGATGGGTTTATTAATTTACCTCTAATTCGTTTGAGAACTAAAAGAAGACACAAGATGAGCAGTACAACGAAGGGCACTACTCCAATTATGATGATCTTGTTCACCGTGCTCACCCCCCCTAGTATAAACAGTAAAATATAGAGTATCAACAGTTCATAATTTTTTTCGAAAATAATGGAATATCTGGCCTCAGCCATCAACAGTTCATATACTTTTTTATATATAATTAATAAGAACAGTCTTGCTACATCTTAGTCGTCTCAGTCGATGCTATATTCGTAAGATCTTACATCGGGATCCGTTATTTTTTCTTTATTTTTTTCTTTTTTCTTTTTTACATGTTATGTCACTTGACTGAGATTTGGTTAAGTCCCAATGGACAAAGACATAGCCAAACCCAAATAAAAAGTATTAATGCTACGCACGACTCAGTTTACTGCGGCACATCAGCGAGCTACATAGCGCATGCATGCCAGAAAGTCGACGCCGCATATGGTTTTCAAAATGGTAGCTGAATAAATCGCATGCTAGAGCTCGCTGATGTTCTTAACCCGGTTTTTATTTAGTGTAATGGGAACATTCTAGAAGGTTGCTTAACCGGGTTTTTTTCCTCGGTTTCTTTTTTTTTGTTTCTTTTTCTCTTTTAATTTCTTTTTTACAAAAATACAAATAATTCAAAAAAATTGGTATATTAACTTTTTTCTAAATAAATTGTGCTTCAGGAACAAAACAAATTTTAGAAAATTGTTCGAAATTTTGAAGAATTTTTTGTGTTTTAAAAAAGTTCAGATTTCTAAAAATTGTTCACAATTTGGAAAACATATTAATGTTTTCAAAAAAAATCGGAATTTTATAAATGTTCACAATTTTTAAAATTATTCGCTACTTTTGAAAAATAAGGTTCGAAATTTCAAATATTGTTTGTTTTTCCAAAAATTTCACATTTTCAAATTTTGTTCGGCATTTTTAAAAGTTCACTTTTCTGAAGGTTTTTTTTCCTAAAAAACGAAGGAAAAAAAGTAAAGAAAAAAGAACTATTATGGTGCCAGGCCGGTACTTAAGAAGCCGCTACAGTACCACGCCGCTATATTTAGTCGCTCGTGATAAATTGGTACATGGGTCGGCCCAGTTGGAAGTTGTCCGTGCGTCAGGTTCACTATTTGCCGCAGCAAGCTGCAAATAAGAGCTACCGTGGATGGGGGCAGATCGGCTTGAGCGGCGCAGACTAAGAATCTTATTTTACCGTTTATAAGTCTACACGTGCATATGTGTTTTTTTCAGAACCTTTTGATTTTCGTAGGTTCGAGAGATATAGCAGTTATAACATAGAATATAAACGTCAATTATAAACTTGGAAATAATAATAACACAATTATCATTGCCTTTAGGACATATTTCCAACGTCTTCTCCGGCCCAAGTACTTTCGACATCACGACACCCAATCCTTTTGAATGGGTGACTGAAGAGAGTTTCTGAAACTCATGAAGCTAATCAAATTCGTGCATTTGTAAAAGTGGCGGTGTCATACTCCGATATTACCGCGGTTTCCGTACCGAAGCCTTGGCAGGATTTCACGTCGCAAAGATTGATAACATGGAGATGTTTCTTAGAAATTTCAATGTAGTTCTCAGTTGTGATGTTACTTTTTTATTTTGTTGGATCTATGATCCGAAGCATTGTAATTGTGATGTTTGTCAAGTTTGAATAAAGTTATAGATCATTCTAAAAGAAGTAGTGCTACCAAATCTTCAAGGCAGAGTAGCCGAAACACACAATCCTGAATTGAAATGTTAAAGCAGTGTACGAAACAACGATGCACACACATTTCTAAGTCTGTGATATCATCATGACTCAAAGGTTCAGTTTGACTCGACATAAAAGCCTCAAATGTAATTGACCGACAACTTCTACTACGTCCATCAAAGGTTTGCAGCGATTCCATCTTATTCGGAGAGCCAAACCATTATCTCTGACACCGCCAGCTTGTATATCTCATCAGACGCCACATTATCTCCAAACTGGTTGCTCATTCCATTTATCTGTATGAAAAAAAACCTAATGTCAAAGGATGCTCATGTGAAGTAGGTACAATTTATCAATTGGTTTGTTTTGTCAAGAGTTTATCCTACCATTTCCCCAAAAAATATGAAATAATTTCATTGCACCAAAAATAGGAACGCGTGCACACGAGAAGTACCGACACTAAATGCAATGATGTATTTTTTAGGTTCGGATAAGTGAGGTATTTTGGTGGGGAGTGGCTAATTAAGGCAGGAACAACCCGTGCTTTTCGGCCTGTTAGCGTGATAGAAGCAACGGGCTTTTATTCCTGGCCCATTTGTTCGGCACGACTCACGCTCTGTGCGTTTGTGCTCGATGGAGTCAGCGGGGATAACGTGCGTAGTGGGTGTGGATAGTTGGAGTGCGAATGATCCATGTTGTACACATAAACCCTTGTGTGTATACCTTTCGTCGTGCTATGGCTGTCACTACTGGAATCGCGGAATTTGCCGAGAAGAACTCGGCAAAGCCTAGAAACAACTGATTCACGTCCTTATTCTTAGGGCCCCTTTTTTTTTTTTACATAGTAAGCTTTCCCCTTCCATATGTGCGTCACTAATAACTAAACCATGCCGCGATGTAATTCAGAAATGAAAGAAAATACAACTAAAGTTCTAAAAAGTTTTCCTAAAAAAAGTTCTAAGAAGTTAACATCTAGCTAGATTTGCTTTCAAAGATATTATCCCAAAATATATGATTACCACATGCATCTTGGCAAGTTACCATTCTAAATTCCGATTTTTACTGTACATAAGATCAAAACTATGCTTCAATCTGACAGGAATCACCTCTAGGTCTGAATTTTAGGATGAATTCAAAGACATTAGTTGAAGTATAACATCCAAACTACTCTACAAAAAAGGTACATGAAGTAAAAAATTACCATATTAAGTGTTCACAAGCTTAAGAAAATTATATTAAAATTACCAATCGTGAACCCCTAAGTTATTGTCTGTGTTTCGATAAATTATGAACATAGTCTAGATTTTTTTACACCTTTACCTCTTACATTGTAGGTTTAATGTATTTGCCTTTTTCCATGTAAACCCAAACAGAACGCATTAGGGCACCTTATCCTATGTTTTTCCAAGAAAGTTCACTACAACCGCTCTCTCCCACAACCTAGTTCCAGGCACTAGTTTCGGTGACGAGTGTGGTGAGGCTACTCATAGTGGAAAGTATCATATATTAGTATCATGCATATGATACTAGTATATGATACTACCTTCATAGTGCATAATATCATTGATTAGTATCATATATGATCTTATTTATTGTCATGCATGACACATAGTAGCATAACATTTATTATGATACGGTATCTACCTATGTTACTCTAACTCTCTCTTTCTTCTTTAATTGTCCGCCACATCAGCATCTTTGCTAGTCTCGAGTGCATGATACCGGCTAAGATACCACCACTATGGCTAGCCTGAGTTGGGCCATTTTCAAATGGAAGTGGTTGTGGATTTATGGAGGCATTGACCCAAGTTAGGTCTAGCCAGTTTCATGTGGACACAATATTTAAAGGCTAGAAGAAGAAGAGGCGAAGAAGGTGAACATAAACCATATGACTATAATGAGTTCATTTATAGTGTTGGTTCAAGGGAAAATGCATTACGCTACCCTTTCTATGAAAATGGGTGGTTATGGCAACGGTTGATCTTTGGGAAAAATAAGGCCAAAAAAGGAGGGGGGAAACCAGGAGATGTGTTGGCAGTGAAGAATTGCTACATAATTAATCATGGATTAATCTTAATATCCAAGCACAACACCATTGATAGAAATAAATGATGTGTGTGTTGGATACAATGTTCTCGGTGCGTAATCTCCAACATGCACTATGATGGTAGTAATGTTTCAAAAGAAAAGAAAAAGATAGCATGATAATTAAACATCTTCCTTATATTCCTCTGTACTCGCTAAACGTCTGCACTTGCCTGATCGATTCTTAAGATAAATGTTCCCATAGAAACAAAAGGCAAGAATGATCACCCAACATCCCTCACAGTCTTTTCTATCTAATGAATGGGCATGTGTATTTAGACAATGATTTCCATATATGTAAAATAGACACATTTAATGCTTCTAGGAAATGAACTTATATCTTCTTGGGAGGTTTTGCGCAACTAGAGCAGTCTCAAGTTTATAGTGTGTCCAACTAGAAATTAGAAAATATATGGAGAGGATGTCATCCTAGTATATTGAACAGGCAAACACCATGTTACTATTTGATTGGAGGTTGTGCAAACTTGATGGAGCGAGGCAGCAGTAGAAGGGCGGAAGGAAGCAAGCTGAGGAGGAATACTTAGATGAGAACTAGGATGCATGAAGAAGGGCTGGACTGGTGATTTCACCATGGCGGTCGAAGGCTTTTGACCTTGTAAGTTCTAACTGTAACTGGATACAAGTTCAATGTTTCCTCCACCCCCCCAGCTGATTGGGTGCTACTGGTGGTGGGCATGGCTTTCCACTGAATCGATGAAAACAGGAAGATTGTGTGGATGGTGAGGAAGAAGTAGGCCGTGGCCCCTAAGGACTTGGAGACATAACCACATTCTAGTCAATTACAGTTTTTCCATTCCAGTGTGATATACGCTACTGAATGGGAGTTTTTGTATGTTGATGTGACGTAAGCCAGTACAAAAGTAACAGTTAAGGTTGACAAGGTGATTAGGAGATTGTGTTCCTATGAGGTGGCTCATGAGTTATATGTAAGCGCAAAAACAAGTCACATGTAATTGCACGAGTTCGGGTTCGCACACTTTACCGAACAACCGTTTCGACGTTAGGGGATACTACGGTTTCTGATACGACTCATGTGTATCCTATGCAGCTCTGATCCTGCCACTTAATTTACTGAGCCGTTTCGAGAATGTAATATTGTACAGTATGTTTCTAATCAGCGGATATACACTACTACTTCCGTATCAAACTAGCCCACAAAAATGTCTTATATTTTGATACGGGTCCGGTATCCGGAGGTAATATCAAATAAGACCGACAAATTATAGTGGTAAAAATATGACCCTCCTGCAGGAGGATATACCCCTGCAAAGATATGCACCACCAAAACAAGATGGCACAGGTTCCCCTTTCCCCTCATGTTTATAACGTGAAATTTAGTTGTTTTCGGCCTCAATCATATGACTACTACTAGTATTTCTTGCACCTATATATATAAGCCTGGCAAAGCGTCATCCCTGACCAAAACCGCAGAAGCTAGATCGAGAGCGTGGGTTTACTTACACGAGCTTGGATGGTGACTATGCACTGGGAACGGTCAGACGAGATCCCCGACGTGACCACGTCGATGCCGTGCTTCTCCAGCACGGCCATCACCATGGTGAGCACGCCCGGATGCCGCGCCACGGACATGTGGATGTACGCGTTGTTGCCGGACAGGCTCAGGACGACGTTCGGCCCTGACCACGTCTGGAGCGGCACCGGTGCCGGTGCCGCGGTCACCGCGCCCAGAGCCATGGATGGCGCTGGCGCCGCCCCACTCTGCCAGATCCCACCACCCGACAGACCAGTCACCGGCGTCGCCATGGCCATAGGCGTGGCCGCCAAAGCTGAAGAGGCTACCCCGCCATTGGCTGCGGTGGCGGGCCTGCCTCGTGCGAGGTCCCTGTCCAGCTTTTGCTTCTCCAGCTCGCCCAGCGTCCCCTCCAGGCTCTTGATGTAGTGTATGGCTTCCATCACTATGCTCGACTTGTCAACCTGAAACACCAAAACGCTAAGCGAGTGACGAACTGACGATCGACCAGCCCTATCTGCGTCCACAAAGCCCTAGTATACGACCCTAGCTAGGTATATCTGCTAATCTCATCACCTTGTCGGGGAGAGTGGGGAGGAGGCCATGCAGCTTGGTGAACATCTCGCTCATCCGCCTCCGCCTCTCGCGCTCCGTGATTATGTGCAGTTCTCTGTCGCCGCGGCGGCCGCCTGATCTGCCATCCCTGAGAGAAGCTACGACCGGCGCTGTCATGATCTTACCCTTGGATCTACAACCCTCTTCTTCTTCTTCAATCTTGGGGACGCCCTTCCCCTTGTCAATAGCGCCGCTGAGGACCAGCCGGCTGCTGCCCTTGGACCCGCTGTTGTCCTTGCCGGAACTCATGGAGTCGGAGCTGGTCGCCGGTGGAGCGTTGTTGTCGTTGTCTTGCGCCATGGCACAAAACTTAAACACAAAGTAAGGTGTGTGGAATTTGGATATGGAGAGAAGGCGTTTTTTTGCTCGCTTTAAGGAAGGATGCGCAAAGCTTTTGCGTCTTCTCAAAATATATCACGGCCTTTCGTGTTTGTCAGGATGTAGTACAAAATTAATTGCCATGATGTTGTGCTAAAATTCTCTTTCTATCTCTATCTCCAAACCATTGCTGCCAAAAATGGGTAATGTCTCGTAGCTAGCTGGCTCATGCTAACACTACTGGCACATCCATTGAATTTACAGCCTGCTCATTTATTTGAGTAAGAATGAAAGGAAAGGAAACAAACTTTTCTGCATGACGATCTTCATTCTGATTGGTCAGTCAGTTGATCTGATCAACACAATTATGAACCATTTAGTACTACTCCGTAAATCCATATACTAATAGCATTTTACTAAAAATATTGTAATATTACCAAGTATTCAACTAGTACTAATAATCACGGTTTTGAACTGGTCGGCGCAGGGCGGTCGCACAGTAACTCCATTTTCCGGTAAAGTAGCAATAACACGGAACCAAACATTTCTTATGCCCACGTTTTGAACAACATACGCAACTGCAAGAACACAAATTCTGTTCAGTACTAACACAAAGCAGCATGTTAAAGCATGTTTGGCATCCAACTATTTGATCACCTTTTTGTAGGCATCTCACCAAACACTTAACGTATTTCACCGGGTAATCCAAAAGGCTATCCCATTTCCATTTGACCTGTAGTATAATTGATAAAAAGCTACTTGTACGTACATAGCACAAGGTAGCAAGGATTACATGAAGTGTTGGCAAAACACGAAAGCTTATCACCAAATTGATGGAGTTAGCCAAATAGCTACCCAGCCAGCCAAGTGTGCATCCGCCGTATAAAAGGCTGCTTTTGAATGAAAGCATAGCTAGCTGTTGTTGGCCTTGTTGGCTGGAGGCTGCAGGAATACAAGCTGTGGTTTGTCGTAGTCTTTTGATTCATCGTTGAATCAATGGACGGTAGATAGAAAGTTTCTATAGAACTGACGTTCGCCAGGAAGGAAACAGGTGCGACGTGATCTACACCGTCTGATCGAGCGGGCGGATCTTGATGCTGGCTTCGTTTGCCACGTCAGAGAGATCAATAGTTCGCTATAGCACGCTATAGCGTTTACAAAAGGTCTTGCGCTAAGGGACTTTGATTCAAACACATGAACAAACATTTTAAATAGCGCGCTATAGCTCCGCTATAGCACGCTATAGTGTTTAGAAGAGGTCTACCGCTAAGAGGCTTAGCGCGCTATTTAAAACTATGGTATTTTTACATAAATCGGATAATTCCAATTATTCTAAAAAACTCACTACGATCTTATCATGAATGACTAATAAATGTAAAAGATTGCAGATCAGAATGTTCAATTTGTTTCTACGGGAAATGGACCATCTAAGGGAAGATTTTTTTTGATAAAGGGCGCTTTTATTAACTCAAAATGTAGCATTAAGTGGATAAGAAGGACGATGAGTAACACCCTCTACATAGTTAAGATGCACACATCCCAACACCAACAGTTTGAAAAAATAAAATAAAAAAATAAAAATACAAAACCGACATATCGGCAAAAATAGTCACATTGGACCGACACTATGCCTATGTCAAAGGAGGTGGTGTACCGATCTGGAGATTATGATGTCACCCATGTTGAGTAAAAACCTCCCTCGCCACCTGATCCAATCACATACACATTGCCTTGAACAACGGTTGATACTCCGTTCGATGTAGTGTAGAAGATGTATGAAGCGAGTGCTTACAGCAAAAAATAACCTGAAACGCCATTTAAGGGAAGATAATGAAGCTATACAAGGAAATATGAAGTGTGGAGATCAAAGCAAATCTACTAGAGGCTCCACAAAAGCAACGACATCAGCCCTGACACACTTTTACTATTGGGAAAAGGCTTATAGGTGGTGTATCATTAGTGGCGGGCATGGTCTGGGACCCGCCACTGTTATTTTGGCCAAGTACTATTGGCGGGTAAAAATAATAGCCCGCGACAACTGTAGTGGTGAGAAAATTTGGCCACCTGCCACTTGTAATTTTCTACAGAATTAGCCGTAGGATAAAGGCAGCAGTGGCCTGACGGCCGCCCGCCAATAGTTTGTAATGTATCAGTGAAGAGAAGGTAAAATGCCCGCCATAATAATATTTTGCCAACTTCGTCAACTTTTTCCAAAGTTAGCAGTTGCGAGTTATCCATAGTGCCTGCCACATGTACTTCATTTGTCTAAGTTTTTCGCGTAACTCCGTCAAATTTCTACCACACCCTATATGGGTCATATAATGACAACAATGCCAAGTTTCATCCTTGTCAGACCTCATTTGCGTATTTTATGAATCTAAGAGCATTTTCCTCATTTTAAAGGCTAGAAAAATCATTTAATGCTTTCAAATTATCATATCAACTCAAAAAGTGGCCAAATTTAAGAATGGAACTTTCAATTGTGTATATTCGAAATAGATAAAATTAAAGGGAAATGTCATAAAACAATTCGGATAATATGTACTGTTGATCATGAAACTTTCAATAGTGGATGTACTGTTGATCGTCTTTTAGGCTAGTATGTACTGTCGAGGATGTACTGTCGATACCAATTATGTGATATTTGGTCATGATCGATATTAACTAGTGGTTAAGGTAGAAAAATGCATGCATGTGTATCAATGCAGTGTATTGCAATTTCTTATTGGAATGAATGTAGTGTTGCAGCCTATTGAAATTTCTTATGTGGGTATTATGCAAGACCTTGCCATGGTAGCAAAATGTTGTCGCGGCTGCGTAATTTTTAATTTGGCCATGCGGGCTCTTTAGTGGCGGGCGTTCTAAAAGGCCCGCCACTGGCACATACATTACCAGTGGCGAGTGCCCTGGCCTGCCCATCACTGCTAATATATTAGCAGTGAAGGGAGGTCAGTCGCGGGCGCCCTCCACACCAAAGCCCGCCACTACTACGCAATTTGCGCCCGCCAAAAGGCCCGCCACTGGCACATACATTACCAGTGGCGGGTGCCCTACCCACCACTGCTGACCTATTAGGAGGGTCATATTTTTACCACTACTACACAATTTGCGCCAGCCACTACTAGGTTGTTCTACAGTAGTGTTTATAAAAGGCCCGAGGCCCCATTAGCAACGAAAAAGAGCAGAGAGCCACATAGAGTCGTTAGGATCACCATCGCCGTCGACCACCATTCGTAGGACAAACCCTAGCCACCACCATCTCCATTTCCATAGCCATTCTCCCCATAGTTTGTCATACTTGTAATCGATTCATCGCATACCGCGATATAGTAAGACTATGTTCAATCATTCATCTGTCAGTGCCATCTACGATGTTTTTCATCTGTAATCTGATTGCGATGCGTGAGTAATTCCCTAGGCCATGGGCTGAGGCATAGCCTTGCAACCCTATGTACTTGTGCACATCAGCTCGCGCACAACCCTGTTCGAAAACGTAGTAGAAAAAAAAATCGTCCTACGATCAACCAGGAACACTATGAAGATGCAATAACGGTTTAGATCGGATCGTTACCAACTCCGAGTTGCAGCGGAAGAAAAGTTGGTGTAGATCGTACTTGAAGTCCCTCGAACCGTTCACGAACGATCCCTCGACGGAAGACCGAAAGCACGTCCTCTCCACATTTTGCAAGCGTACGGTCTTCATGATCCGGTAGCGTTCGCCGTCCAGAGCTAATCATCGCCGGAGAATTAGAGGGAGAAGATTAGAACCACACTGGGCTTATAATTATGAGGACTAGAGAGGATTAGATTTAGCTCTAATTGGAGCAACTAGAACTAGAACTAGAGAACTAGAGGAGGCTCCAACACTAGTGCAGAAAGGCCTAGCTATGGTGTGCCAAAAACAGCCTTGCTGGCATGGACACACGACGCCACCAATATGGCGCCATTGTTAAGAAATAGTGGTGGCGTTGGCCACCACGTTAGCAGTATTGTACGTGTCGCTGGCGTGCCACGTGGGCAACGCCACCACTATAATCACTCACGTGCGACGTGCAATGTACTTTGCACGTCACGAACGTTTCGTGCAGCCAAAAAATATATTTTTCCCCAGCATATAACATTTAGCATTTCACATTAAAACTAAGCACATATAAAAAATTACACACTAGATCGAACAATACCAGCTAATAGAACAATACCAGTTAATAATAAGTGACGATCTCACAAACACAGTACTAGCTATAGGTAGCTATTTAAACGACAATCCTCACAAACACGAGCAAACTAACATAGTTAATAAGGAGTTCATTTCACATCGATGACCCGGCCACTCCATACTTTTAAAGGAGGTTGATGACGATCATCATCCTCAAGTCATGGCGTGCGGTGTTCCTGATAGTGACTAAGACGGCCTGCCCAACCCGGAGATTCTTTCCAGCAAGGAAGTTGCTCCACCCAGCCACGCTGAAGACAGTGCGACCGTCCGTGTCCACTGCGTAAGCACAGGTGGTGATGGAGCCCCTTGTGGTAAGGCGTAGTCCAGCAATGCCTGCTTCATCCGGCTTGATGCCACAGCTCACACATAGCCTCTTAGGTAATTTCTGAAAAAAACTAATATGATAAATGAGCATGTCACATTACTACACTATAAGCATATCATCACATTAATTACCACACTAAACATATATATCCTCAAATTCTAGCTACGCTAAGCATATCATCACATTACTACACTATAAGCATATCATCACATTTATACACTAAGCATATCACATTACTACACTATAAGTATGTCATCACATTAATTACTACACTAAGCATATATATCCTCAAATTCTAGCTACCCTAAGCATATCATCACATTACTACACTAAGCATATCATCACATTATTACACTATAAGAATATATATCACATTACTAAAGCATATCACATTAATTACTACAGTAAGCACATCACAAGATACTACACAAAGCAATCCATGGAACTAATAGTATCATCAAATTACTACACACTAAGTAACATACCATGAGATGGCGGTTAACATTCGTCCGTGTCAGGCGGGTCATGAATGGCATCCCGACGTAGGCATCACGTGGCGGAAGTTTTTCCCAGAGGCTGTCCGTTTCATCCTCGCTCAGCCTCAATCTTTGGGCATAGAGGGCTTCATCAAGTGGGTCCTCATCTTCTTCCTCCGAGTTGAGATAGATAATAGCCATCCTTGGAGTTTGTCTTCTGAAGGAGAAGCTGATCAATTCACCCCCAGTGAGATGCATGCGGGCGATGAAACGATCCCATTCATCTCCTCCAATCTGGGTTATCTTCCGTCCCTTCTGGACCTCCATAGTGTAGGCCCCCCAGGAGCGTCGAAGATCACAGTGTCTCCGGTAATGAGCTCATTGAACTCCAATCTCACATTGCAAGGGACAATCTGTGTAAGAAAAACCAAAAAACACAAACAATGCATTAGTGGAAAGAACAACAAAAACAAAAGAACAAACTGTTAGAAGGTTCATATAATTTGTTACCGCTGCAAGAACAAAACACGGCTGGAAGTAGATGCCGAACAGCGTGCCAGTTGCAAGGCTGGTTGCGCACCTTGACTTGCACACTCGACATGGTGGTGGTTGCGCCATTCTACACAAAACATATTGAAAACTAAGTATATAATCAGATTTCTAGACTATTGAACCAACACTGAGTATAATCGGTTTCTACACTAGTAAATCAATTTGTACTAAACATAATCGGATACTACGGTGCTAAATATAATTCTACACTAGTAATTGTATACACAAGTAAACAAAATCCACGGAGGGAGACACAAATAAACAAATTCTACACTACCAAATTAAGTTGAACTTGAATCATTAATATTCTAGACACTCAAAAAATTTCTACTCAAAATGCACTATTAAAATCGGATTTTACATCGGATTATCACTAAAATTTCTACACAAAGCAATCCATGGAACTAATCAACATTGGATTCTACATCACACAAAGCAATCCATTATATGTACTACAATTTCTACACAAAGCAATCCTAAATCAACTTATACATATACGAATCCCATATGCTTCGATTCCGCGCGGACGGAAGGAGGTACGAGTGGAGAGGAGGGAGATGCGATGGGAGGGGAAGGAGAGGATTGAACCTTTGCTTGCTGCCGGCGGGGCGACGAGGGGCGGCGACGGGGTGGCGGCGGCGGCTAGTCGAGGGGGGGGGGGGAGTGGGCACTAGTGGGTGAAATGAGAGAGGCCGGGCGGCGACTTAGGTCTTTTACTAGGACGTGCAGTTGACTCAGGTGGGCCATTGCTGGCGTGGGCCTGAAATGCAACGCCGTAGATAATAACATCCCAAATTAAAAAAGACTAAGATTAGTGAAAGACTTATAGCATAATTAAAGACTCAAAATTAGAACTGGTAGTAAAGAAATAAAAGTCCCAAAATGATAAAAACACTAATAATAATGGTTAAAAATATAATATAAAATGTTCATTATTTTTTGACTTAAAATACTTGATAAAGTGGAAAATTTATTTCTGGCGTAACATAACTTGGAAGGCCGGGACTAATAAATTAACTACGGCGTTCATAGAATTCCAACAACACCACTATCTTCCAAACGGTGAGTGCATGTGGGCCAACATATTTGTGACGTGTCCGGAAATAGCCACGCCAGCACTAATCGTGTACAGCTGGCGTACTAATTTGGCCAACGCCGGCACTATTTTAAAAAATTAGTGCTGGCGTTGATGAAAAATGGCGCGCCACCAACGAAAGTTGTGGCTAGCCGTTTTTCCACTAGTGCAAAACTTATGTCTACAAGGGCCAAATCCTCAAGTATATATAGGTTGGAGGAGAGGGGAGGGGGCGCCACAAGGGGGAGGTTTCCCTCCCCCTTGCGCCAGCCTAGGAGGGGGAATCCCCCTCCAATTCGGCCTCCCGTTGCATCTCCAAGAAGCTAAGGGGGGCGCCACCTCCTATTGGGCCACATAGGCCCGATATCCTTCCACCACTTGGCCTTTTAAGGCCCGTTGATATTTACTTAAATATAAAAGTCTCCTAATCATTATTAGAGCCTTTTATTATTAATTTAACATCCCCGAAAATATTTTTCACCTATTTATTAATTCCCGGTATTACCTGGTAAACCCCTAAACCCTTCCGGTAACCCCGAAACGCTTTCGGTTCCTCTCAAAACTATTTCGAATATTAATGAAACTATTTCATAAATATTTTCTCATAACACTTACTCCACTAACACTCAACAAATCGTGATTATCTTAAGCTTGCGACTCTGTAGGTTCGGTAAAACATAGACATGAACAAAAACCCTTTCGTTCAATGATCGATAGCGGGACCGTGGACATCCATATCAATCCCTACGATTACACGAATGACATTCGAGTGAACCTTTGGTTATCATGTGCTATTCCCCTTGCTTCGCGATACTTTACAGAATCCGAGGTGATATATATCGGTATCCTCTTGAGTCATTCTCATGCTCACTATACCGGTCTCCTCCTTGCCGATTTTGTTCTTCTTTCTCGTTGACATGTTTCGGCATCCCCGTGACCAAGTCACCTATGTCTGGCCAGACGATGATGGATGACGACACATCGAGAGGGCCCTAAGAATATCTCTCCATCGTCGAAGGAGCAAATCCCACTCTTGAGCTATCTAGTACCTTGCCAAACTTTCCGATGAACCTGTAAGTTGTCGTTATGATTGACGGGGTCCTGTACCCGAGGTACCTGATGTAAGGGAGCCCGGCCTCACCAAGCGTGTGGGGCCTGTTAGGCCCAAGATTGGAGGGAAACCCTAAGGAGCCAGATGCAATCTTTGTGATCCCCAAGACAGGACGCCGGCGGCACAATAGACTCACCTACCCCCCCCTGTGTAAACCCTAGACCTCTCCTACCTATATAAAGGGAGGTCTAGGGCTTCGTTCATCATCAAATCTCAGATCTAAACTCTCTGTAGAAATCCCATACACCATTGTAATCCTCTGCACGAGTTATCCCCTCACCATGAATAACAAGAAGAAGCATGATGTAGGGTATTACTCTTCGCAGGCCCAAACCTGGGTAAACTGTGCGTGCGGACTCCATTCCGGTACTTCCGATCTCATCATGAACCCTACCAAGGGATCTAACGGTATTTCGCTCCGTCAGTTGGCACACCGGGCACGGGCGACGCTGATCGGAGACCTAACCCGGTGCGGAGAAACAGAAAAGTGTAGGGGAACGCAACAGAAAACAAAAAAATTTGGTACTGCGAGCACGCCCAGGAACACTATGGAGATGCATACAAGGTTTGGATCTGATCGTTACCGACTCGTAGCGCAGCGGAAGTAGAGTCGATGTAGATCGTCGGTGCAGATCCCCGCAGCTAGGATTTACAACCTCCCAACCGCGAGGATGTACTCCCTCATCTGCCCCAGACAGTCCCTCGGACAGCCCTTCGGGAGGCGGTCGGACAGTCCCCCGGACGGTGTCACGGACAGCCCTTCGGGAGGCAGACACAGAATCTCGGACGGTCACTCGGACAGCCCTTCGGGAGGCACTCTCGAACAGCCCCTCGGGCCAAAAGATCGAACCTACGACCTCTCTACGGGGTTGCACACATACGGTGTCATCTATCCGGCAGGGCTTCGCCGTCCAGAACTAGTTCCCACCGGAACCCAGACAGCCTTTCGGCTCTACGAAACTCTTTTCGTGGGAGGGAGAGAAGAAGCCAGATCATTGCATGGCATTGTGTGAGAGAGTTGGAGTGAGTGTGGAGAGTACCTCTCCACCTCTATTTATAGGAAATCCCAAGGGGTAGGGTGGCATCCCAAAAACCCAAAATGCCCATGAATGGAGTCCTTCACAAGGGCATAAAGGGGAAGCCAAGGGGCAAGTGGGGCCCCATGGAGGAGCCCCTCATGTGGCCGGCCACCCCCCATGTGGGTCCCCAAAAGGGGTTCCCATCCATCCTTGTCATCCCCAGATCTTTTGAGCAAAAGCCCAAAAAGGCGGCTTTCCAAAAAGTAACCATAAAGTGATTTTCACTATTCACGGAAACATTTTTCCGCGACCGTTAAATCCGAAAATATTTCTGTAGGTCTTAGAACATTTCCAGTACCCACTAAAATAATATTGGACGTGTTCCGAAACAATTCCGGATTAGTGATTTTCATCTGCGAAAAGCAACCAAAGCGGTTTCGGCAGCTCCGGAACATTTCCGGGTTTTTTCTCCGGAAAAATCCTAGTAGTTCCCAGAACAATTCTGGCACCCTCCAAGAATTTCCAGGCGTGTGCCGAAACCAATTTGACTTAATGGTATACCCCGAAACAACTTTTCAGTTTTACCGAAACTATTCCGCTGTTCTCTCTCCGGAACTCTTCCGCCGTCTCCGAAACTTTTCCGGTGACTTTCTCTCAGACTCCCTGTCTAGTATTCAGCAGATAGATGACCCTTAAGTGTGTGACCCTATAGGTTCGGTGAAGTGTAGACATGACCGGAACACTTTCCGATCAATGATCAACATCGGAGCCGTGGACACCCATATCGACCCCTATACCCACACGAATAAATATTCGAGTGAACCTCCAGTTGCCATGTGCTATTCCTGTTGCTTCGTAATATGTTACAAACACCCGAGGTGAGACTTATCGGCATCCCCGTGGATCAACAACTTGTCCACTATGCCAGTTACCTCGTTACCGGTTTTGTTCTCTTTTCTCGTTCCCGTGTACCGGCATCCCTGTGATCAAATCACATTGTGTCTGGCCAGACGATGGTGGACACCATAACACCGAGAGGGCCCAGAGATATCTCTCCATCGTCGGAGGAGCAAATCCCAATCTTGAGCTATCAAGTTACTTGACATACTTTCCCATGAACCCGTAAACCGCCGTAATAGCCACCCAGTTACGGATGACGTTTAACAAACCCCAAAGTTCATGAATCAAGCATGAAGAAACTCGATACTCTCATGGTCTAAGGAATTATGCAAACGTAAACTTTCTCTATGTTATTAACCATTAACTTGTGACGAATGTATCTCATAGCATAACATCAATTCGGGTCGATTCAACACAAGTGTTCTTCTAACAATGTGCCCTCAAAGTTGCCAGCATAGTCATGCCCATGATCAGGAAAACAGAACCATCATGCAACACTTGAGCTAGTCTTAGAGGCCAGACTAGGAATACATTTTACCGTTTATTATTCCACACGTGCATATGAGTCTTCCTCCGAGCCTTGTGGTTATTGTAGACTCGAGAACCATAGCAGTTATAGCACGGAATATAAACTTAATTACGAACATGGGGATAAATAATAACATTTATTATTGCCTCTAGGGCATATCTCCTACAAAAAGGCCGGCGATCTCCCACCAGGCCATTGCCTCACGTTCGGCTCTTTTTAGCTGATCGCTAATGGGTCAGGACAATTCCTCGACATCTCGCCTTCATGCCTCGTCAACCGCATGTACGATGAGAGCAAGGGTGGGCCCAAGGGGTTTACGATCGCCCCGACCACCTCGCATGGAGGTGCATCGTGCGGGTTCCTCGCAGCTGTAAGCCCGCTTGCGAGACCCCTCGCCGCGAGGCCTCCGTGAACATGATATTCACGACGGCGGATACACGCCGGAACCAGAAGCTCGCACGACGCACGATCTACGTGACAGAAAACGCAACCGGCGAAAGGCTTGCGTGGTCCTAGGAAACTGTGACCTTTGACGTCAGGGACCACCCAGAAAACGTTGTCTATCTAGGCAAACACGCCTTGGTATTAGACCCGATCGTGGGGTGCTGCCACCTCTCACGCGTCCTAATGGATGGAATCAGCGGCCTCAATATCATCTTCATCAACACCATAGAGAAGATGAAGAGATCGGACGTGGGCTTCCATGGGGTGGTGCCAGGCCGCCCGATCTGCCCCCTTAGGCGGATCGAGCTCGAGGTTGTCTTCGGATACGAGCACAACTATCGAAGCGAGGCCATCCAGTTTGAGGTCGCTCCCTTCCAGAGTGACTACCATGCGATTTTGGGCAGGCCCACATACATGAAATTCATGGCGTGCATCTAAAGATGCCGGGCCCGAATGCCACGATTTTTGGCAGCTCGGAAAAAGCCTACCAAGCTGAAGTGGCCAACGTAGAGCTCGCCGAAGCTGCTTTGGCTTCCGCCGAGCTCGCCAAAATAAGAAAAAGAATAGTGTCATCGGAGGCTGAGCTCCCACACAAGCCAAGGCCGGGGGCCATGTTTCAACCGGCCAAACAAACAAAGAAATTCCAGGTACACCCGGAAGATCCTAGCAAAACAGTAACCATCGGCGGAGACCTCTCGAAGAGCCAGGAAGCGCGGAGCTCTTTGCCTTCCTCCGAGCAAACTGGGACATATTCGCCTAGAAGCCAGCTGACATGCCAGGGGTGCCGGCCAGCAAGGCCGAACACTACCTAAACGCCTGCAAGGACGCGAGGCCGGTGAAGCAAGCCCTGCGCCACTTTGATACGTCTCCGTCGTATCTACTTTTCCAAACACTTTTGCTCTTGTTTTGGACTCTAATTTGCATGATTTGAATGAAACTAACCCAGACTAACGCTGTTTTCAATAGAACTACCATGGTGTTGTTTTTTGTGCAAAAATAAAAGTTCTCGGAATTGGACGAAACTTTTTGGAGATTTTTTATGGAATAAATAAAAAATACTGGAGCCAAGATCCACTGGAGGGGGGCCACCTGCTACCCACGAGGCACCAGGGCGCGCCACCCCCCTGGCGTGCCCTGGTGGCTGGTGGGGCCCACGTGGCTCCGTTGACCCTAATCTCAGGCCTATAAATTCACAATTTCAGAGAAAAAATCACAGAAGAAGTTTCATCGCGTTTTACGATACGGAGCCGCCGCCACCTCCTGTTCTTCATCGGAAGGCCAGATCTAGAGTCCGTTCGGGGCTCCGGAGAGGGGGATCTTCCGTCATCGTCATCATCAACCATCCTCCATCACCAATTTCATGATGCTCACCGCCGGGAGTGAGTAATTCCTTCGTAGGCTTGCTGGACGGTGATGGGTTGGATGAGATTTATCATGTAATCGAGTTAGTTTTGTTAGGGCTTGATCCCTAGTATCCACTATGTTCTGAGATTGATGTTGCTATGACTTTGCTATGCTTAATGCTTGTCACTAGGGCCCGAGTGCCATGATTTCAGATCTGAACCCTTTATGTTTTCATGAATATATTTATGTTCTTGATCTGATCTTGCAAATTATACGCACCTGCTATGTGTTATGATCCGCATACCCCAAGGTGACAATAATTGGGATTCTTTCCGGTGATTGCCGTAGTTTGAGGAGTTCATGTATTCACTATGTGTTAATGCTTTGTTCCGGTTCTCTATTAAAAGGAGGCCTTGATATCCCTTAGTTTCCTTATGGACCGTGCTGCCACGGGAGGGTAGGACAAAAGATGTCATGCAAGTTCTTATCGCAAGCACGTATGACTATATACGGAATACATGCCTACATTACATTGATGAATTGGAGCTAGTTCTCTGTCGCCCTAGGTTATGACTGTTACATGATGAATGTTATCCAACATAATCACCGATCCAATGCCTACGAGCTTTTCACATATTGTTCTTTGCTAAGTTACTACTGTCACAATTGCTACAAAACTATTGCTGCTACTGTTACTATTATTGCTATTGCTATCAAACTACCATACTACTGTGCTACTGATCACTCTGCTGCAGATATTTAGTCTCTAGGTGTGGTTGAATTGACAACTCAACTGATAATACTTGCAAATATTCTTTGGCTCCCCTTGTGTCGAATCAATAAATTTGGGTTGAATACTCTACCCTCAAAAACTGTTGCGATCCCCTATACTTGTGGATTATCAAGACCTTTTTCTGGCGCCGTTGCCGGGGAGCATAGCTCTATTTGCTGAGTCACTTGGGATTTATATCTGTTGATCACTATGAAGAATCTGAAAGACGCTAAGACCAAGATCGTTCCCTCTAAGACGAGGGGAGGTAAGGAACTGCCATCTAGCTCCGCACTTGATTCACCTTCTATTTTGAGTAGGCTTGTGACACCGCCACCTGTTATGCATTCTGATATGTCGCAAGTTATTGATGATACTACTTCTGCTATGAATGATACTTACGATGATGCTAGTACTATGCTTGATAATACTGTGCCACTTGGTGAACTTCTTGATGAACAACTTGCTAAAACTAAAGAAATTGAAAATGTTGAAACTCTTGAGAATTATGATTCACCTATTATGCCTAGCTCTCCTACTAGAGTTGAATCACCTAATGAACATGTCTTTGATAGGGAGACGGCTAGAGCCATTCTTGCTTGTAATGATAGAGATGAAGTTATAAAATTGCTTGCTGAAATGAAAGAAAAATCTATGAGGGAGAGAATGAAATATGATCCTAAGTTTGCTACCTCTCCCATATTTGTTACTGATAAGGATTATGAATTCTCTGTTGATCCTGAGTTAATTACTTTGGTTGAATCTGATCCTTTCCATGGCTATGAAACTGAAGCCGTTGTGGCACATCTTACTAAATTAAATGATATAGCCACCCTATTCGCTCATGAGGAAAAAATTCGCTATTACTATATTCTTAAGTTATTTCCTTTCTCACTAAAGGGTGATGCTAAGATATGGTATAATACTCTTGCTCCTGGTTGTGTGCGTAGTCCCCAGGATATGATTTATTACTTCTCTGAAAAATATTTTCCTGCTCATAAAAAACAAGCTGCCTTACAGGAAATATTTAACTTTGTGCAAATTGAAGAAGAGAATCTCCCTCAAGCTTGGGGGAGGCTTCTCCAATTACTTAATGCTTTGCCTGATCATCCTCTTAAGAAGAATGAAATACTCGATATCTTCTATAATGGACTAACCGATGCTTCTAGGGACTACCTAGATAGTTGTGCTGGTTGTGTTTTCAGGGAACAGACTATTGAACAAGTTGAGGAGCTATTGAATAATATATTGAAAAATGATAATGATTGGACACTTCCCGAACCACCGCCTAAGCCCACTCCGAAGAAGAGGGGTATTCTATTTCTTAGTCCTGAAGATATGCAAGAAGCAAAGAAATGTATGAAGGAAAAAGGTATTAAAGCTGAAGATGTTAAGAATTTTCCACCTATTGAAGAATTACATGGTCTTGACACACCGCCACAGGTAGTAGAGGTAAATTCTCTTATAAAGTTTGATGAAGGTGACATTCCTTATAACAAACCTCCTAGTCAATGTTTGTATGAATTTGACAATTATATTATTAAGCAAGATCATTTCAATGCAAATGTTATGAAACAATTGAAATGAAATGCCTACATGATTGATCGCTTGAGTGATCAATTATTTAGAATTGCTAATAATGTCAAAGGTGTAGGTAAACATGCATCTATGGTTCAAACCCAATTAGAACAAGTTGCTAAATCTCAAAGTGAATTGCTCAATGAAATGAATAACAATATGAATGATCATGCTGTTAGAGTAATGACTAGAGGAGGTAGAATGACTCAGGAGCCACTTTATCCTGAAGGTCACCCTAAAAGAATTGAACAAGACTCTCAAAGATTTAATGATGATGCACCTAATCCATCTAAAAAGAAAAAGAAAAAGAAAAAGAAAAATGATAGGACTTTTCATACTTCTAGTGAACCTGAAGCAGAAAAACCCTCTGAGGATAATAATGACGTTTCTATTTCTGATGCTGAAACACAATCTGGTAATGAACTTTCACCTGATGATAATAATAATGATGATGCTCATGTGGATGCCCAACCAGATAATGATAAAGAACCTGATAATGATGTTGAAATAGAACCTGCGGTTGATCTTGATAATCCACCTCCTAAAAACAAACGTTATGATAAAAGAGACTTCGTTGCTAGAAAACATGGTAAAGAAAGAGAACCATGGGTTCAAAAACCCACGCCCTTTCCTCCTAAACCATCTAAGAATAAGGATGAGGAAGAGTTTGAACGCTTTGCTGAAATGCTTAGGCCAGTCTTTTTGCGTACTCGTTTGACTGATATTTTAACGATGACCCCTTATGCTAAATATATGAAAGACAGTGTCACAAATAAAAGAAGGATACCTGAAGCTGAAATTTCTACCATGCTTGCAAATTATTCTTTTAAGGACGGAGTACCTAAGAAACTAGGAGATCCAGGAATACCAACTATACCATGCTCCATTAAAAGAAATTATGTCAAAACTGCTTTGTGTGATCTAGGAGCCGGTGTTAGTGTTATGCCCTTCTCTTTATATAAAAGACTTGATTTGAATAAACTCACTCCTACTGAAATATCAATGCAAATGGCTGACAAATCAACTGCCATTCCTATCGGTGTTTGCGAGGATGTGCCCGTTGTAGTTGCAAATGTTACTATCCTAATAGACTTTGTTATACTTGATATGCCCGAGGACGAAAATATGTCGATTATCCTTGGTAGACCCTTTTTGAATACTGCAGGGGCTGTTATTGATTGCAACAAAAGCAAGGTCACTTTTCATATCAATGGTAATGAACATACGGTGCACTTTCCGAAGAAACAATTTCAAGTAAACGGTATTCATGTTATTGAAAAGACTCCGACAATTACTATTGGAAGTTTTCAACTCCCTCTTCCTACTGTCAAAAAGAAATATGAAACTCTTATTATTGGGGAGGTACACATCCCCGTTGAGGTAACCTAGTGTTTTACGAAGGTTCTTCGGTTTCATGTTACTCGGAAATGGTTTGTTAATAAGACTTGATCAACCTTATTAATGGATTCTTTTTGAGAGGCATGTGGTCGATGAATTTAGTAAGCACAACCTTCTGCACCCACTTTTTGTTTTCTATTATTTTTAGTTAAATGCAATAAAATGCCATGATTATCCTGTTTTCTGAATTATCCGTGCAATAAAAAAGTGCCCAAAAATGAAAGTGCTCAGAATGATCTGAAATTTTTACATGAATTTTTATAGAATATTTAAGAATGTTTGACACTAAAAACATACCAAGGGGATGCCCCAGGTGCCCACGAGGCACCAGGGCGCACCACCCCCTGGTGCGCCCTGGTGGCTTGTGGGCCCCACAAGGACCCCCTCACTTATTCCTTCAGCCCACTTCGTCTCTTACCTCTAGAAAAAAATTCCTGGTAGCTCTCTCTCTCTCTCTCGTGTTCTTGCTCCCAAACCTGAGATTTTTGATCTCTTTGCTCGAAGCTCCGTTTCCGAAACAGTTTTGGGAGATTGCTACTTGGTATGTGACTCCTCCATTGCTCCAATTAGTTTTTGCTCTAGTGGATTATATTTTGCATAATTAGCTGCTCTTGGTGCTACTGAAAATGAGCTTGCATGTTGAATTCTTTGAGTTCCAAGTAGTTTGAATGCTTGATATGGCCTCTAAACATCCATATGAGTAGTTGCTATCAATTTTGTGAAGTTTTGTTAACATCTTTTTGTGGCCCAAAAAATTTCAGAAATTTGTCCTTAAGAAAATGAATTTCTTCCAGAGGAGTTCTTCGAGGAGGAGGTCCGCCGAGGCATCATCTAGCGAAAGCCCTGCACGCCAATCATACGTTGAACCAAGGGCAAGTTCGGTGCGAGGTGCCGAAGCAAAATCATGTAGATGGCCGTGCAACGAGTTCATGCTAGGTGTAGGCATCAAGGAAGAATTTGACCAATATATTCACAACACCGCGCTCTCCGCCTTCATCGCAGATAAGCCACCACAGCATTACAACCTCACTCATTCATTCACTCAAAACTTTGAATATCATCCGCACACTTCTAGAGTTTTATTTCACCTCTATGACAGATCTTATGCTATGTCTCTAGAAGAGTTTTGTGAAGCATGCAAAATTCCTTATTGGGGTTCTTTAGATGAACCACTAAAATCTGATTATGAGTCGTTTCTTAATAGTCTTTGCAATGGTGAGGATAGGGGAGTTACGCAGGCCAGAATAATTAGCATTCACTTTCCCGCTATTCAGTATTTTGCACTTTTTAATGGTAAATGCATTGTTGGTAAGCAAGATTGCAGTGCACTTTGCGCCCCTGATCCGAGCCTTATTCATATAGCTTTGACTGGTAGCAAGCATTATAATCTTGGGGCTACTGTTGCACGTAGACTACAGCGTAACGCGGGTAATGGTGATTTGTATGGAGGAATTTACGCCTCCCGCTTAGCTGCAAGGTTAGGGGTCTTGCCCAATTTCAATGATCCCCTCTTACCTGATAAATATTTGAATTTCGAAGCAATGCGAGAACATAAGTTTTTAAAACGCGACGCACATGGATATGAATATAACTTAGTTTTTGATAAATATTGCTCTGTGTATGTTGCTTTGCCTGCTCCTGCCCTCTTTGATTCTTAGAACAAACAGAGATATTTTCTATCAGAGAGTGAGGTGCACGAGTACAATGCGGCAGTTGAAGCTGTCCGTCTGGCTGAGGAGGCGGCTCAGAACGCCTCTACGAGCTACCACTTCGATTATTATCCGGGATAGCCATGGCAGTAGACCAAGCTAGGCAAATGCCTAAGCTTGGGGGAGTACGTATTTCTCACCGACATTACATTCATGATCACACATTTCATTCCAGTTGTCGGTGTTCATCCTTTTTCATTTTATAATCCATGTTAGTTTTATTTTCTCGCTTTCTTCTTGTGTGTTTGAAAAACTTTGAGAAAATCCAAAAACATTTCTCATTTCTTTTTGGTTTTTCTTTCTAGCTTAATTAGTTGTAGTATTAAAATAAAACCCAAAAAGATTTCTTGTTTCTTCTTTTGCTTGTTGGGAGCTTTCCCATGTAAATAGTTTTCTCGGTTTTCGTTTTTCTTCTTTAAATTGCTTCCTTCAAGAAAAAACTAAAAACTCCAAAAAATATTTCAGTGTGTTTCTCTGAAATTCTTTTCTTTTGTTGAGTCATTGTAAGGAAAAGACCACGATGAAAATGTTGAGTGGCTCTCGTATGCATTATTGTTGATCTAACAAAGAGCCCATATTACCTTGTCTTTTCCCTTGAATAAAATGTTTGCAGATTCCAGCTTAGTCCGTGGCACACTTGCACTATTATTTTCAGATCATTCGATCGTGCAAGTGAAAGGCAATAATGACGATAATTTGATGAAGTGACTGTGGCAAGGAAAAGCTGGTATGAACTCAACTTGTTTTTGTTTTTGTAAATATGTTTAACTCAGTATCCATCATTCAGCATATTATGATTAAACATGTTTATGATGACAATTAGAGATTATAGTTGCTCATGCCATGCTTAAGTAGCTAGGAGTGGATAATGATTTATCTTGGGTGTCGACATGCATTAAAATGTTTGTGATGTAGTATGATGATATGGTATCCTCCTCTGAATGTTTCGAGTGGCTTGACTTGGCACATGTTCACGCATGTAGTTGATTCAAAACCAACATAGCCTCCACGATATTTATGTTCATGGTGCTTATATCCTACTCATGCTAGTATTCAATGTTGATTATTCATAATGCATGATTATGACCGTTTTCGCTTTCTAGCTGGTCGCTTCTCAACCTATTTGCTAGCCTTCGCCTGTACTAAGCGGGAATACTGCTTGTGCATCAAAATCTTTTAAACCAAAGTTATTCCAGATGAGTCCACTATATCTACCTATATGCGGTATTACTCTACCAATCTAAGTAAATTTGCATGTGCCACCTCTAAATATTCAAATGAACATCTGTTTTGTGTGCCCGTACCGCTCATGGAGCGACAGGGGGCGGTCAATATCTTCCATGCTAAGCGGGTTATTCTCATGATGAGTGTTTATTCACTTGTCCTTGCACGAGAGGGGCTGGTAATCGGGATGCCCAGTCCCATGATTAAAATTGCAAAATAATAAAACAAACTCCCCCGGAAAGTTGTTGGTATGGAGGGCACCCGAGGATTTGGCTAGCCATGGCTTGTGTTTGTTGGTGGAGGGGAGTAAACTTTACTTTACCGCTTGGGAACCGCCGCTAATTTGTTTAGCATGGAAGATATTGAAAACTCTCGGTCGTGACGTTGACAGGAAAGGCATACCTCCCAAAATTATATTTATATCTGATTTAAGCTTTGAGCTCTGGCACCTCTGCAAATCCATGCTTCCCTCTGTGAAGGGCCCATCTATTTACTATTATGTTATTTTATTTTTATTGTTGAGTCACCACATTCTCAAATAAGCACCAGTCCTGAGAGCACTATTGTCATTCTCATGCATTGTGTATAGTTAATGTTGTGTGCATCATGACTGGATCTCTTCTACCATGAATTACAATGTTTAGTCACTTCTTGAACTTTGGAGGTGCTCTGCATTTATGTTTTGCGGTCTCAGAAAGGGCTAGCGAGATACCATGTTGTCATATTATATCATGATTGTTTTGACAAAGTGTTGGCATTTGAGATATTTTATTATTGCTCGCTAGTTGATTATGCCATTGATATGAGTGAATATAATTTCTAAGAGTTATCATTTGCATGGTTAGTTATAATCTTTGCTGAAACCCTGGGTATTATTTAAGCATATATATAGATACAAGAACAAAAGAGTTCGTAAAAGTTTTTATTTATCACTTTCAGTTTGTCAACTGAATTGCTTGAGGACAAGAAATGAGTTAAGCTTGGGGGAGTTGATACGTCTCCATCGTATCTACTTTTCCAAACACTTTTGCTCTTGTTTTGGACTCTAATTTGCATGATTTGAATGAAACTAACCCGGACTGACGCTGTTTTCAGCAGAACTACCATGGTGTTGTTTTTTGTGCAGAAATAAAAGTTCTCGGAATTGGACGAAACTTTTTGAAGATTTTTTCTGGAATAAATAAAAAATACTGGAGTCAAGATCCACTGGAGGGGGGCCACCTGCTGGCCATGAGGCACCAGGGCGCGCCACCCCCCCTGGCGCGCCTTGGTGGCTGGTGGGGCCCACGTGGCTCCGCTGACCCTAATCTCAGGCCTATAAATTCACAATTTCAGAGAAAAAAATCAGAGAAGAAGTTTCATCACGTTTTATGATACGGAGCCGCCACCACCTCCTGTTCTTCATCGGAAGGCCAGATCTGGAGTCCGTTCGGGGCTCCGTAGAGGGGGGGTCTTCCGTCATCGTCATCATCAACCATCCTCCATCACCAATTTCATGATGCTCACCGCCGGGAGTGAGTAATTCCTTCGTAGGCTTGCTGGACGGTGATGGGTTGGATGAGATTTATCATGTAATCGAGTTAGTTTTGTTAGGGCTTGATCCCTAGTATCCACTATGTTCTGAGATTGATGTTGCTATGACTTTGCTATGCTTAATGCTTGTCACTAGGGCCCGAGTGCCATGATTTCAGATCTGAACCCTTTATCTTTTCATGAATATATTTGTGTTCTTGATCCGATCTTGCAAGTTATATGCACCTGCTATGTGTTATGATCCGCATACCCCATGGTGACAATAATTGGAATTCTTTCCGGTGATTGCCGTAGTTTGAGGAGTTCATGTATTCACTATGTGTCAATGCTTTGTTCCGGTTCTCTATTAAAAGGAGGCCTTAATATCCCTTAGTTTCCTTATGGACCCCGCTGCCACGGGAGGGTAGGACAAAAGATGTCATGCAAGTTCTTATCGCAAGCACGTGTGACTATATACGAAATACATGCCTACATTACACTGATGAATTGGAGCTAGTTCTGTGTCGCCCTAGGTTATGACTGTTACATGATGAATGTTATCCAACATAATCACCGATCCAATGCCTACGAGCTTTTCACATATTGTTCTTTGCTAAGTTACTACTGTCATAATTGCTACAAAACTATTGCTGCTACTGTTACTGCTACTGTTACTATTATTGCTATCGCTATCAAACTACCATACTACTGTGCTACTGATCACTCTGCTGCAGATATTTAGTCTCCAGGTGTGGTTGACTTGACAACTCAACTGCTAATACTTGCAAATATTCTTTGGCTCCCCTTGTGTCGAATCAATAAATTTGGGTTGAATACTCTACCCTCAAAAACTGTTGCGATCTCCTATACTTGTGGGTTATCACACTTCGCCACAGAGAAGCGGATGGCGATAGGGGAGGAATAGCACGCCTGATCGCGGCCAAATTCATAAGAGAGGTCGTGCATCTAGAATTGTTGGCAAACCCCGTAATGGTGTTGAAGAAAAATAACACGTGGTGCATGTGCGTGGACTACACCGACCTCAACAAAGCATGCCCCAAGGACATGTTCCCACTAACCAGGATCGATCAGATCATCGACTCCACGGCAGGCTGTGAGCGCCTATGTTTTCTAGACGCGTACTCCGGATACTACTAGATACAGATGAAAGAGTCTGACCAAGAGACGACCTCCTTCATCACACCGTATGGACCCTTCTTCTACATCACCATGCCTTTCGGCCTCAAGAACGTGGGGGCTACATATCTGCGAACAATGCAGAAATGCTTCAACAAGCAGATCGGAGTGAACGCGGAGGTCTACATCGATGACATCGTGGTCAAGTCCAAACAAGGTTCAAGTCTTCTAGCCGACCTCCAGCAAACCTTCGACAACCTCCGCAATTTCAGCATGAAGCTAAACCTCGAAAAATGTGTCTTCGGGGTCCACGCCAGACAGCTACTGGGGTTCATCGTATCCCAGCGGGGGATAGAGGCAAACCCTAAAAAAATCCAAGCTATAGTAAACCTTGAACCTCCGGAGACAGTGCGTGACGTGCAGAAGCTTGCAGGATGCGTGGCAGCCCTAAGCAGATTCATCTCACGGTTGGGCGAGAAGGCCCTACCCCCGTACCATCTCCTCAAAAAGGGCGACAAGCTCTATTGGAGTGATGAGGCCAAAGAAGCATTCACAGATCTCAAGAGACTACTACAATCAAACCCACTCCTCGTCTCCCCAGCCCAAGCAGAACCCATGTTGTTGTACATAGCGGCGACCACCCAAGTGGTCAGCGTGGTAATCGCCGTGGAACGGGAGGAGGTCGGAAAAGTGCAACGGGTGCAACACCCAGTGTACTACGTAAGTGAAGTGCTCACACCCTGCAAGACTAGGTATCCTCACTATCAAAAGATCACCTACGGGGTGTTCATGGCTGCAAGGAAGCTGAGGCACTACTTTCAAGCCAACCCAATAATGGTGGTTAGCCACGCACCGCTCTCTGACATCATCAACAACAAGGATGCCACAGGGCACGTCGCAAAATGGGCAATTGAGCTCCTGCCGTTCGGGCTCTCATACAAGCCACGAACAGCGGTCAAATCACAAGCCATCGCCGATTTTCTGGTGGAATGGACAGAGGCCCAGCAGGTCCCCAAAAACATCGACCTTGAGTACTGGACAACGTACTTCGACGGGTCTATGACGGTGCAAGGAATGGGAGCTGGAGTAGTCCTCGTCTCCCCTAGAGGTAACAAAATGAACTACGTTCTGCAACTCCATTTTCGGGACTCCAACAACATGGCAGAATACGAAGCTCTCCTTCACGGGCTCCAAATAGCGGCCTCCATGGGCATTCGCTACCTCATCTGTCGAGGCGACTCCGACATCGTGGTCCAACAGGTCATGAAGATGTTTGACACAAAGGATCCTAAGATGGCAGCCTACTGCGCCGCCATCTGGGAAATCAAAGGAAAGTTCAACTGGCTCGAATTACATCATGTGAAACGAGGAGACAACATTGCAGCTGACAACTTGGCGCGCGTCTGATCGTCAAGAGAGCCCGTGCCAGACGAGACCTTTCCTGGAAATACTCCACAAGCCCTCCGTCAAGATCCAAGACCGTGAAGAGGTCACGTCGAGCTCCAGCACACCTGACGCCGCTGCCCTGAAAGGCAGCTCGCCACCCGAAGAAGGACATGATGAGGCCATACTAGTATCCACTATGTTCTGAGACTGATGTTGCTATGACTTTGCTATACTTAATGCTTGTCACTAGGGCCCGAGTGCCATGATTTCAGATCTGAACCTATTATGTTTTCATGAATATATTTGAGTTCTTGATCCTATCTGCAAGTTATATGCCCCTGTTATTGTTCTAATACGTAGACTCCAAGGTGACAATAATTGGGAAACTCTCCGGGGATGACTGTAATTTGAGGAGTTCATGTATTCACTAAGTGTTAATGCTTTGTTCCGGTTCTCTATTAAAAGGAGTGCCTTAATTACCCTTATATTTCCATTAGGACCCCGCTGCCATGGGAGGGTAGGACAAAAGATATTATGCAAGTTCTTATTATAAACACGTATGACTATATACGGAATACATGCCTACATATGATTGATGAATTGGAGCTATTGTGTATCGCTCTAGGTTGTGACTATTACATGATGAATTTCATCCAAATATCCATTGCTACTCCATGCCTACGCTTTGCTTATATTGTCTTTGATAAGTTACTACTACTGCTACTGTTCCAACTGCTACTACTACTGTTACCGCTACTATCAAACCTATCATATTACTGTGCTACTAATACTTTTCCATAGAGAAACAACTTCTCAGATGTGGTGGAATTGACAGCTCAACTACTAAGGCTTATAAATATTTTTTGGCTCCCCTTGTGTCGAATCAATAAATTTGGGTGAAATACTACCCTCGAAGACTGTTGCGATCCCCTATACTTGTGTGTCATCAATCATTGTAACCCTGCAAAACATAAGCATTAGTGCGACCATATGAAGACTTTGGTCCATACAAGGACTTTGGTCTAGGGTTTGTCTTCTTCCAAGGTGGTGTCATGACGACATTCACCGGAAGACATTCCAGAAGACTTTTGGGCACCCAGATTCTCTTCATGGGAGGATGATACGTCTCCGATGTATCTACAATTTTTTATTGTTTCATGCTATTATATTATCATTCTTAGATACTTTATATGCAATTTTATATCATTTTTGGGGACTAACCTATTAACTCAGTGCCTAGTGCCAATTGTTGTTTTCTGCTTGTTTTTGGTTTCACAGAAAATCCATACCAAACGGAGTCCAAACGCTGCAAAACTTTTTGATGATTTTTTTCTGGACAAAAGAAACCCTAGAAGCTTCGGGGGAGGACCAGAAGACCTACGAGGAGATGGCAAGACAACAGGGCACGCCCAGGGGGGTAGGCGCGCCATGATGCCTTGTGTGCCCCTCGTGGCTCCGTCTGACCTAATTCCAGCGCTATAAATTCCCAAATATCCAAAAACCCCATAGAGCCACCCAAAACAATTTTTCTGCTGCTGCAAGTCTTTGTTCTTCCACGATCCCATTTGGAGGCCTTTTTTGGTACTCTGCCGGAGGGGGAATCGATCACGGAGGGCTTCTACATCAACCTTGCTGCCCTTCCGATGATGTGTGAGTAGTTCACCACAGACCTACGGGTCCATAGCTAGTAGCTAGATGGTTTTCTGTCTCTCTCTTTGATCTTCAATACAGAGTTCTCCATGATCTCCATGGAGTTCTATCCGATGTAATCTTGTTTTGCGGTGTCTTTGTTGGGATCCGATGAATTGTGGGTTTCTGATCAGATTATTCATTGAAAGTAATTGTGTCTTTTCTGAACTTTATTATGCATGATTATTATAGATTTGTATTTCTCTCTGATCTATCCGTTTGGTTTGGCCAACTAGATTGATTTATCTTCAGTGGGAGAGGTTCTTTGTAATGGGTTCAATCTTGCGGTGTCCTCACCTCGTGACAGAAAGGGTAGCGAGGCACATATTTTTATTATTTCCATTAAGGGTAAAATGACGGGGTTTAATCATATTGCTTGAGTTTATTCTGTCTACATCATGTCATCTTGCTTAAAGCGTTACTCTATTTGTCAAGAACTTAATACCATAGATGCATGCTGTATAGCGGTCGATTAGTGGAGTAATAGTAGTAGATGCTGAATCGTTTCGGTCTACTTGTCACGGACGTGATGCCTATATACATGATCATTGCCATGAATAACATCATAACTATGCGCTTTTCTATCAGTTGCCCAACAGTAATTTGTCTACCCACCGTATGCTATGTTTCAAGAGAGAAGCCTCTAGTGAAAACTATGGTCCCCGGGTTTACTTTTATCATATTACTAAAATCAAAATTACCTTGCTGCAATTTTATTCTTTTTATTTTACTTTTCAATTTATATATCTATTACTATCAGATTTAATCCTTGCAAATAACGAGTTCAAGGGGATTGACAACCCTCTTGCCCGCGTTGGGTGCAAGTATTTGCTCTTGTGTGTGTAGGTACTGCTTACTAGAAATTTGCGTGGTTCTCCTATTGGTTCGATAACCTTGGTTCTCACTGAGGGAAATACTATCCGCTACTATATTGCTTCACCCTTCCTCTTCGGGGAAAATCTCAACGCAGCTCACAAGTAGCAAAAAGAATTTCTGGCGCCGTTGCCGGGGAGACATCATCAAATACCTATAGGTCCCTTAGCACAAATTATCATTTACTTGTTCTAGTTTCTATTTTCCTTTACTTGTTTTATTAGTCTCACTAAAAAAATCAAAAACACAAAAATATTTTATTTTGCTTCCTTGCTTGCTTTGCCACTATGGCTAGCCCTTCGCTTGTTACTTGTACCCCTAAAAATGAAGTGCTTAATTTTAAACAAAGGAGAGGAAAGAATTTAAAAGATGCTTGGTATAGGATTTGCGATGCTCAAAATAGATCTACTCGTAAGCAATCCCCTACTGTTCTTCTTCGCAATTTTTATGTGGGTGTTACTACTTGGTATAGATTTGTGCTTGACACTATTACCGGAGGGATTTTTTGCGTAGTCACCCTATGGATGCTTTCAATGCTATGGGAAATTTAGTGGGATCACCACCTATTACTATTAATGAAACAGCGTTGACTTTGGAACATGTTATGCGAATGTTAGAAGCTGTTGAAAACAAAATGCCTACTATTGAACATATTGAAAATCTAGACAAAAAGGTCCACAATCAAGTTACTCAATTTGGCTCAAAGGTAGGAACCACATTAAATATGCTAAAGGAAAAAAGAACAAATAATTAATGAAAGAGTAGAGTAGAACAAAGTCCCGCTAGAATTGATAAATTGAAAGAAATCATTAATAATTTGGGTTTAGCCTTTTCTTCCATTAAAACTATTGAAAAGACTCCTCCTAATAAGAATTCTAAGTTTATGTATGTTCCTAAATATAAGGGTGCTTCTTCTAGTAAAGAGAGAAGATTTAAAAATGATAAGTGTGCACCCCAACTTCATTGACGTGATAAAGGAACCTATTACTGAAAATAAATTCCTCAATTTTGTTCCTAGGAGTGTAATTGTTAAAAATATGTTTGGTAAACCTCCTAGAAAGTCTGGATGTGTAATTGAGGATATGGATTCGAAAGATGACAATACTTCAAACAATGCATTACGCCTAGTTAGGGGCGTAAAACAATAGCGCTTGTTGGGAGGCAACCCAATAGTTATCTTAAATTATTGTTTTTTATTTCTGTTTTGTGTGATGACATGATTATTACTACTGTAATGATTTTGTTTCTATCTTTTAGTTAGTGTTTGCACCAAGTAATGCCTTTGGGATGATTTAGATGATAGTATAATTGATGTTGTTTGAAAACAGAAAGTTTTACGCCCAGTTCTGGAATTTATATTATGTACTGGAACGTGATAAAATTCTGAATTTTTTACGCAACATTGGATTACATTTTTTTTACGTTTTCCTAACTTTTCAGAATTTTTGAAGTTATAGAAGTATGATTTTAATTCAGATCTTTACAGACTGTTCTGTTTTAGACATATTCTATTTTTATTGCATATTGTACTTGTTTTAATGATGCTATGGATTATATCGGGGGCTATAAGTCATGGAGAAGTTAGAATACAGTAGGTATTATGCAAGAACAATTATGAATGAGTTTACAACAGCACCTAAGGTTTATGATTTGACTATTATACTAACGGATCTCACGAAGTTTCTATTGAGTTTTGTGTGTTGAAGTTTTCAAGTTTTGGGTGAGATCACGATGGATGAAAGAATAAGTAGCGGCAAGACCCTAAGCTTGGGGATTCCCAAGTCACCCCAAGGTAATATTGAAGGAAGACCCAAGCGTCTAAGCTTGGGGATGCCCCGGATGGCATCCCCTCTTTCGTCCACAATTCATCGGTATGTTACTTGGAGCTATATTTTTATTCATCACATAATATGAGTTTTACTTGGAGCGTCTTGTGCCATAGTTTTGCTTTCTTTTTAGTTTGCCACAATCATTGTTTGCTGGACACACCTTCGAGAGAGACACACATTCATCTTAATTTGTTAGAATACTCTGTGAGCTTCACTTATATCTTTTGAGCTATGAAGTTGCTCTTGTTGCTTCACTTATATTTGTTAGAGCACGGCGGTGGTTATATATTTTATAGAAATTATTGCACTCTCATGCTTCACTTAAATCTTTTTGAGAGTCCTTCAATAGGAAGTGGTAATATGCACGAGTTATAAGACTAGTCTGAAAATGATAGGTATAAAATAGTGGTATAATAAAAACTTTCATGTAGATCACTAAATATGAGGCGTATGTTTTAATTATATTGATGTAGTAATATGAAAGGGTATTAGTTCATGATCATTGGTTAGTATAAATATCGATATTAAAGCTTGTTATGCACTACTCATTTAAGTGTCTGTCATGGCATGGTGGGGAAGTTTGAGCGTTTTTATGTCTGACTGAAATCCTTGAGTGTTGTCTAAATCGGGGGTGCGCGATGGTTAACTCCTACCAACCTCCTCCCTAGGGGCATGCGAGTAGTACTTTGCTTCAAGAGCTAATAAAACATTCAGAATAAGTATATGAATTCTTTATGACTAATGTGAGTCCATGGACAAATATAGCACTCCCACCTTTCCGCATATTGCTAGCCTCTTCGGTACCATGCATTGCCCTTTCTCACCTCGAGAGTCGGTGAAAACTTCGCCGGTGCATCCAAACCCCGTGATATGATACGCTCTATCACACATAAGCCTCCTTATATCTTCCTCAAAACAGCCACCATACCTTTCTATCATGGCATTTCCATAATCATTCCGAGATATATTTCCATGCAACTTCCACCGTTCCGTCTTATGACATGTGTATTCATCATCATATGGCTTTGCATGATCATATATAGCTAACATGATATTTGTGGCAAAGCCACCGTTCATCATTGTAATACATGCTTCCCTAGATCATTGCACATCCTGGTACATATGATACGTCTCCAACGTATCTATAATTTTTTATTGTTTCATGCTATTATATTATCAATTTTGGATACTTTAGATGCAATTATATGCTATTTTATATCATTTTGGGACTAACCTATTAACTCAGTGCCCAGTGCCAGTTTCTGTTTTTCTCCGCTTGTTTTTGGCTTTTCAGAAAATCAATATCAAACGAAAAAAAAATCTTTGGACTAATTTTTTCTGGACCAAAAGGGACCCTAGAAGATTCTGGAGGAGACCAGACGAGATACAAGAGAGCCACAAGCTCGAGGGGTGCGCCCCAGGGGGTAGGCGCGCCCCCTGAGCTTGTGGGCCCCACGCAGCTCCGTTTGACCTAATTCTAGGCCTATAAATTCCCATATATTCCCAAACCAACAAAGAGCCACTCGAAATAACTTTTCCGCCGCCGCAAGCTTCTGCTCTTCCGTGATCCCATCTGGAGGCCTTTTCCGGTACTCTGCCGGAGGGGGAATCGATCACGGAGGGCTTCTACATCAAGCTTGCTACCCTACTGATGATGTGTGAGTAGTTCACCACAGACCTACGGGTCCATAGCTAGTAGCTAGATGGCTTCTTCTCTCTCTTCGATCATCAGTACCATGTTCTCCTCGATCTTCTTGGAGTTCTATCCGATGTAATCTTCTTTTGCGGTGTGTTTCTTGGGATCCAATGAATTGTGGGTTTATGATCAGATTATTCATTGAAAGTAATTGAGTCTTTTCTGAACTTTATTATGCATGATTGTGATAGCTTTGTATTTCTCTCCGATCTATCCGTTTGGTTTGGCCAACTAGATTGATTTATCTTCAGTGGGAGAGGTGCTTTGTAATGGGTTCAATCTTGCGGTGCTCTATATCCCAGCGACAAAGTAGGGGACAAGACACGTATTTGTATTGTTGCCATTAAGGATAAAATATGGGGTTTATTCATATTGATTGAGTTTACTTTGTCTACTTCATGTCATCTTGCTTAAAGTGTTACTCTGTTTGTCAGGAACTTAATACCATAGATGCATGCTGGATAGCGGTCGATTGGTGGAGTAATAGTAGTAGATGCAGGCAGGAGTTGGTCTACTTGTCTCAGACGTGATGCCTATATACATGATCATTGTTGTGAATACATCATAACTATGCGCTTTTCTATCAATTGCCCAACAGTAATTTGTTTACCCACCGTATGCTATGTGTTCGAGAGAGAAGCCTCTAGTGAAAACTATACCCCCGGGTCTACCTCAAATGTAAAAGAAAACCTAATACCTTTTCAGCAATTTATTTCTTTTTCTTTTATTTTGCAATTTATACTTTTGCTTTTACAAGATTTAATTCTTGCAATTAACAAGTTCAAGGGGATTGACAACCCTCTTGCCCGCGTTGGGTGCAAGTATTTGCTTTTGTGTGTGCAGGTGTTGTTCATGAGGGTTTGCGTGATTCTCCTATTGGTTCGATAAACCTTGGTTCTCACTAAGGGAAATACTTATCTCTACCGTACTGCATCTCCCCTCCTCTTCGGGGAAAATCCCAACGCAGCTCACAAGTAGCAGGAAGAATTTCTGGCGCCGTTGCCGGCAAGACATCATCAAATCCTATCAAGTACCTTCACTCAAACTATCATCTACTTGCTCTACTTTTTATTTTCCTTTATTTGCCTCCCTTTTTCATCTCCCTCCACTTCTCTAAAAAAATAAAAAATACTAAAAATATTTTGTGTGATTTCTTTGCTTGTGCTGCCATGTGCCTTAGATTTGCTTGCATCTTCGCTTGCTAAAAATTATTGATATGGATCCTGATCCACTTGATAATCTTTTCAAACAATCCAATTATGATGAGCCAATTGCTAGTGATTTGAGTGCACTTGATTATCTTTATGAAGTTTTGCTTGAAAATCATGAATCTGAAAATTGTGATGAGGTGTTAAAAGAAGAAATTTATAAAGTGATTCATGATAGCTCCTTGAATGAAAATCATGATTGCAATGATGTTATTATAAATTATATTAATTTCAATTGTGCTAATGATATGCAAAGCTACAAGCTCGGGGATGATAATTTTGTTATGTCCACTACCTATTGCAATGATCATGATTGGGGTGATAATGCTTCGTATGATCTTGAAAATTTATTTAAGCCTCATGATGAATATGTTATTGATAATAATATTTACAATAATATTGAAAGTGGGATTGGAAGAGTGTCAACTTTAGGTAAAAAGAATCCCACATATTTGGAGAGTGTTCAATCTTATGAATTTTTTGATCAAAGTGGGTTTGGAGAGGTCATGACTTTAGTTGATGTTAATCCCACTATCTTGGAAGATTATAAAACTTTTATGCATAGGATCATGAAGAGAATATTTTATATGATAGCTATATTGTTGAATTTGATTATGATCCTACATGCAATTATTATGAGAGAGGAAAATATGGTTATAGAAGTCTTCATGTTATTAAAGTACCTCTCTTTATGTTGAAATTTTTAATGCTTCATTCCTCCTATTTGCATATGCTAGATATTGCTTGTCTTGATAATTTGTTTTCCTATAAAATGCATATGCATAGGAAGTATGTTAGACTTAAATGTGTTTGTCACATGTTTTATGATGCTTTCTTGGTGCTTCAATTCTTGTCTTTGGCGTGAGCATCATTGAAATCTCAAAGCCTATCTTAATGGCTATAAAGGAAGAGCTTGTTGGGAGGCAACCCAATATGTATCTTAAATTTTTTCTTTTATTTTCTATTTTGTGTGTTTGCACAATTATAGCTACTGTTATGATTGTGTTTTTATATTTTAATTAGTGCTTGTGCAAAGTAATGCCTTTGGGATGATTTGGATGATAGTATAATTGATGTTGTTTGAAAAACAGATAGTTTTGCACCCAGTTCCGGAATTTATATTCTGTACTGGAATGTGATAAAATCCTGAATTGTTTACACAGTATTTGAATACAAATTGTTTACGTTGTCCTCATTTTTAAGAATTTTTGGAGTTACAGAAGTATGATGTTTATTCAGATCTTTATAGACTGTTCTGTTTTAGACAGATTCTGTTTTCTATTGCATAGTTTGCTTGTTTTAATGATGCTATGGATTATATCGAGGGGTATAAGTCATGGAGAAGTTAATACAGTTGTTATATGCAAGATTAAAATATGAATCAATTTATAACAGTACCTAAAGTTTAAGATTTGTTTGTTATACTAACGGATGTCACGAGGTTTCTGTTGAATTTTGTGTGCTGAAGTTTTCAAGTTTTGGGTGAGATTTCGATGGATGAAGGAATAAGGAGCGGCAAGACCCTAGGCTTGGGGATGCCCAAGGAACCCCAAGGTAATATTCAAGGAAGACCAAAGCGTCTAAGCTGGGGATGCCCCGGATGGCATCCCCTTTTTTGTCTACAATCTATCGGTAACTTACTTGGAGCTATATTTTTATTCATGACATGATATGAGTTTTACTTGGAGCGTCTTGTGCCATAGTTTTATTTTATTTGTTTGCTTTTTAGTCTGCCACAATCATTGTTTGCTGAACACACTTTTGATAGGGACACACATATATCGTGATTTGTTAGAATACTCTATGTGCTTCACTTATATCTTTTGAGCTAGGCAGTCGCTCTAGTGCTTCACTTATATCTTTTAGAGCACGGCGGTGGTTATATTTTATAGAAATTATTGCACTCTCATGCTTCACTTAAATCTTTTTGAGAGTCTAATAAATAGTAATGGCAATTTGCACGTGTTATAAGACTAGTCCAAAAAGGATAGGTATTCAAGGGGGATATAATAAAAACTTTCATGTAGAGAATATGATATGTTTGATTCCCTGCAATAGTTTTCCGATATTAAGATAGTAATATGTGGGTGTACTAGTGGATGATTGTGGTTTAGTAAAAATATCGATGTTAAGGTTTGTGATTCCCAAAGCATGCACGTATAGCCTCTAATTGTGTGATGAAGTTGGAGCATGATTTATTATTGAGCGTCTACCTTATGAGTGGCGGTCGGGGATGAGCGATGGTTTTTTCCTCCCAATCTATCCCCCGAGGAGCATGCGAGTAGTTGCTTCGAGGGCTAATAGACTTTTCAATAAGTATGTGAGTTCTTTATGACTAATCTGAGTCCATAGATTATACGCACTCTCACCCTTCCGCGATTTGCTAGCCTCTTCGGTACCGTGCATTGCCCTTTCTCACATCGAGAGTTGGTGCAAACTTCGCTGGTGCATCCAAACCCCGTGATATGATATGCTCTATCACACATAAGCCTCCTTATATCTTCCTCAAAACATCCACCATACCTACCTATTATGGCATTTCCATAGCCATTCCGAGATATATTGCCATGCAACTTCCACTGTTCCGTCATATGACTTGTGTGTTCATTGTCATATTGCTTTGCATGATCATATAGAGCTGACATGATATTTTGTGGCACAGCCACCGTTCATCATTTTCATACATGTTACGCTAGATCATTGCACATCCTGGTACACTGCCAGAGGCATTCATATAGAGTCATTCTGTATAGTTTTTATCGAGTTGTAAGTAAATAAAAGTGTGATGATCATCATTATTAGAGCATTGTCCCAGTGAGGAAAGGATGATGGATACTATGATTCCCCCACAAGTCGGGATGAGACTCCGGACGAAAAAAAATAAAAATAAAAAAAGAGGCCAAAAAGATCCCAACAAAAAATAAATAATAAAATGAGAGATAAATAGAGAAGGGTCAATGTTACTATCCTTTTTCCACACTTGTTGACGGTGTCCTGGACTAGGGGGTGCCAACCTAGTCGGCCCATAGTCCTCGGGCTGGGCCTGAAGACCCTCGTTCTCATTTAGATGGACTCCGGAAGCCATGACGTGATCAAGGTTGCATCTGCCGAAGACTTGGAGTATACCCCAAGACATCTCCTGCCGCCTCCATACGCATCCCTGGATACCGACCATGTAACCCTTGATGCCCTACCTAGCGTGTATATAAGCCAAGGGATTTAGCCTGTAGAGGACACAGAATCACAATTACCATCCACCTAGCCCTAGGGTTAGACTTCTCCTTACGATCTCGAGGTAGATCAAGCTTGTACTCGATACTCCATCATCAATGTAATCAAAGCAGGACGTAGGGTATTACCTCTTCGAGAGGGCCCGAACCTGGGTAAACACCATCTCCTTTGTTCCTGTTACCATTGATCTGAGATCCACAGCTCGGGACCCCCTACCCCGAGGTCAGCCGGTTTTTACACCGACACGGGTGCTTCCATTGAGAGTTCCGCTGTGAGATCAGAAAAGGATCGATGGCTCACCTGTAGATCAACTACGGCTCCGGCTACGGGGACATCTTCGTCCCCGGCCAGTTATTCATTTTCAGCAGCATGGTCTTTCGTGCTGACTCTTCGGGCCATCTAGCTTCCGTCGAGAATTACGCTCCGGATCACATCGTAACTTTCGGAAGCTTAGAGTACACTGCGGACTCTCGCAGAGAGCTCGTCCTTACCGGTTGGACGCCAGGCCGGATTGAGGGCTTATCAGACATCGGGGGCTCAGCCCCAGAACCGATCTCCTTCGAGGATGTCGGGCCAAGCCCCCTGGCCCCACAGGGCTCTGTGGATGAATCGACTACCCCCACCTCGGACGGCCTCGTCCTGGCATCAAGCCACGACGCCATTCCGGACGCAGCCTCGGATACTACGTCAGATTTAGAGCCGGCTCGGTTATCAGATCCAGAATCAACCCCAGCCCCGCACGAGGCCAATGACGCGTCAGGCGATCCACCAGTCGTGCTTCAAGTCAGCCCGGCTTATAGCCAGGCCATGGATCCCGAGGAGCTATCTCACCTAAACGAGATGCTTGATCGCATCCAGAGCTTATCAATCTCAAACAGTCAGACTTCGGTCTATGATAAGATCGGACTTAAAGCCGACGATCGGGAAATTTATATCCCACCCACCACCCATCTAGTTGCCACAGTCAATGACTTAACCGACGTATTAGAATACGATGAAGCCACCGACATGGATGAAGATGTCGACGGCCCTGCAGAAACCACCACGCCACCGGTCAACACTGGCAAGTGGACTGCAACCTCCACCTACGACGTCTACATAGTGGATACTCTGAAACCCCCATCAAGACGTCGGCGAAGGTGCGGGGTGCCAACGGGGACCCCAGCACGACTGCCACCAACACCGGTGCGGCGACAGACGACCCCGATGACCTGGGAGAGAATTTTCAAGCCACCCCAGGGCGGCCGCATAGCCCCGCGGGAATCTCTGAGGACGAGGACCCCGATGACCTCTTTGAAGGGGCTGATGACAATTACCTACCTCAGTCCGAAGAAGATGAGAGCCTAGGCACCGAAGACTTTATAGTCTCCGAAGACCCCTTTGAGCAGGAACGGTTCCGACGATGCCTCGTGACCACCGCCCAAAGCATGAAACAGAAGCAGCAGCAGCTGCAAGCCAATCAAGACGTGCTGAATGATAAGTGGGTCGAGATACTCTCGGCCGAGCAAGACCTCGAGGAACGGCTCCGTAGTGTGCCCAAATCTTACCCGCGTAGGCGTTTGCTACCCGAATTCCACGAAGAATTAACCAATGACGTGATCTTAACACGCGGACGGGCAGACGAACCTGACCACCCTCCTAGAGGGCACGACATGCCAGTGCAGGAAAATTTACACACCCAAACAATGACACGCCGTTACGGCAAGGATCCTGTCGACTACACCGAGCCATACGACGCAAGACGCCAGATAGAGGCGAACCGGGCACCTTCTCGGTCCATCTACGGATCAAGAAGACACGCACTAGCCGGGCTCGATAGCTACGACGCCTGGATGGACAGGAATGGCCGAGCTCGAGAGCAAACTTATATGCGGATATCTCCCGACGTCCAACGTGAGTCTGCTCGGTTCCGAGGTCCCGCTCACCTGATCTGTTTTACAGACAGTGTAATGGAACACCAATTCCCTGACGGGTTTAAACCCATCAACATCGAGTCATACGATGGCACTACCGACCCAGCGGTGTGTATCGAAGATTTACTTCTCGACATCCACATGGCACATGGAGACGATCTCCACGCTATCAAATATCTGCAGCTCAAACTAAAGGGGCCGGCAAGGCATTGGCTGAATAGCCTACCTCCTCATTCCATTGGAAGCTGGGAAGCACTCGAGAATGCCTTCAGGGCTAACTTCCAGGGCACATACGTCCGACCTCCAGATGCCGACGACCACAGCCACGTCATTCAACAGCCCGGCGAGTCGGCAAGGAAGTTCTGGAACAGGTTCTTAACTACAAAGAACCAAATTATGGACTGCCTGACACCGAGGCTATCGCCGCTTTCTGGCATAGCATCCGAGACGAGTGGCTCGCACGCCAGCTCGGGCAAGACAAGCCGAGGACCATGGCGGCCCTCACCTCGCTCATGACCCGCTTTTGCGCGGGTGAGGATAGTTGGCTGGCCCGCAGTACTCATAACGGCGAGGCAGGCACTACGAAAGCCCGCAACGCCAATGGCAAGCCCAGGCGCAGTAAAAATAAGCGCAGGCATAAAAATGGCGGGAGCGACACCGAGGACGTCGCCGTAAACGCAGGGTTCAACGGACCTAGATCCGGTCAGAAAAAGAGGCCCTTTAAAGGGAGCAAAGACGGACCTAGCCAGCTTGATAAGATCCTCGATAGGCCATGTCAAATCCATGGCACCTCGGACAAGCTAGCAAACCACACCAACAGAAACTGCTGGGTCTTCAAGCAGGCCGGAAAGATAGCGACGGAGGGCAAAAGTAAAACCCAACATCGCAGCAAGGACGAACCTCGCCGATCCAACAATGGAAACCAGAAACAGTTCCCTCCCGAGGTGAAGGACGTAAACATGATTTACGTGACCCACATCCCTAAAAAGAAGAGGAAATGAGCACTTCGGGACATTTACGCCCTAGAGCCCGTCGCCCCGAAGTTTAATCCGTGGTCGGCTTACCCGATCACATTCAACAAGCATGATCACCCAACCAGCATCCGACATGGCGGATCGGCGGCTCTAGTCCTGGATCCGATCATTGATGGATTCCATCTGACGCGCGTCCTAATGGACGGAGGTAGCAGCCTCAATTTAATCTATGCGGATAACATCAGAAAAATGGGCATAGACTCATCCAGGATCAAGCCCAGCACCACCACGTTCAAAGGTGTCATACCAGGCGTCGAGGCTCGCTGCACGGGAACAGTAACGCTGGAAGTAGTCTTCGGTTCACCCGAGAACTTCCGGAGCGAAGAGTTAATCTTTGATATAGTCCCTTTTCAGAGCGGATACCACGCGCTGCTCAGGCGCACCGCATTCGCCCGCTTTAGCGCAGTCCTGCATTACGCATACTTAAAGATGAAAATGCCAGGACGAAATGGTGTTATTACAGTCAATGGTAACACCGAACGCTCCCTCTGAACAGAGGAACCGACCGCGGCTTTCGCAGCCGAGGTACAGGCAACTGAGGAGGCAGCTCGTCACACGCCCAGCTCTTCAAAGCGCACATGGGCTATGCGGGCTGACCTCGGTCAGGCCACGATTCCCCCCAAATAGGGGCACGGGCTCCTCGTTCGCCTCCCCTTGGAAGGGCATTACGTCCCCAGGGTGCACAACTTTGCACTAAAAATTCCAAGGGCGGCCGAGGAGCCGAAACAAATGATGCGTCGTTATCAGCTTGACTGAACAGCAACGCACTTCAGACTTGCATACCAGCAGGGCACTATAAAAGGCCCAGACAGAAGTAGCATGTCCACATGGCTTCAACCATCCAAGTGGCAGTCGCACACCTCTTTAAAGGACTCGACCGACAAAAGCATCAAGCAAACGAACGGCCGAGATCGCGGACAGCCCATACATACTTCTCTCTCAATGAAGACAAGCTGGTCAACAACACGGGGATGCAGACGTGCGACAACGACGGGCTTGGGCGAATAAACCCATCAACATGTCCACCCTGTTCTTACTCCTTTACTTTTACTTTTTCCCATTGTATCTTCTACAAGTTTCTTTTGTCAAAGCTCGGCATGTACGGCTCGACCACATGAAATAAAGGTGCACCCATCAAGGTCATTACGCATTTCCTTATGTTTACTGCCTTTGAGACAAAAGCATACATTCATGATACAACTGTTATTTAAAATTACCGTGGGCTTCGCTTTTAATCTCACCCCCCCTCCCCCCTACATGTTCGAAGTATCTATTCGGCGTCTTGGATGTTGCATTATATGAATCAGTTTCGAACCTCGATTTTGGTCAATAGTTGGGTTGCCCGGCTCCTGTGCTTACCCCTTACGTTTCCGATCCATTCGGCCAAGGGTGTAAAGGGAGAACCACTACGATTGCGCTGCCAACTTGAATGGCAAAGAGCCTCAGTGGATAAAGCCGAAAACTGACTGTCCTGGTAAGCGTAAACTAGTCGGCCATCCGAAGACAGCGTCCAGCAATGTACCCTTGGAGGTTACCCATGTTAAATGAAGGGCTCCTTATTAAATCAGCCAAAGTGGTTAGCGGCATAGACCTCGTCCATACAGCCGAACCACTTCATGGACCGGGGGCTCGTCATCAGCCCCCACAGTCAAGCTCCTACGACTAGGCGAAAGTTATAAAACCACTATAGTCTAATTGCCTTGTTTTCGCGAGCATGGGCCGCCTTCGGGAATCGAGACGTTGGCTAAGGGTCATGACTACCACAGAAACACCCGATGTACACTGTACAAAGGGGTCGAAGCCGATGACTGGTCACTTTCAGTTAAACACGGTCACACAGGAGTCAAAAAATAAAAACACACAATCACATGTCAAAAAATAAAGCCGCATTCATTGCAAAATAAAAGATAGTTTTTACATTCACACTACACTTCGGCATACCGAAGTACTACCTAAAAATACAAATTGTCCTTGGGACACTTGGCCTTGGTGATCCGGGCTCCTTCCATCACCTTGCCCAGATACTGCTCCATAGTCCGGGCCTTCCCTTCTGGGGGCCCGGCGGCCACGACCGCTGCCTCAACACGCGGGTAGTGCGTATTCACGCGGGCATACGCCCGCTGAGCACCCTCCAGGCACACCGAACGCTTCCAGTGCACCAATTGGGGGGCGGCCTCCCGCAGACGGGCAAAAAACCCGAAGAAGCTAATCGGCAGGGCCTCCGCGGGCCAAAGATTGGCACAGAGGTCTTGAAGCATTGGCTTCACCATGCGCAGGAGCTCCATCAACTGCTTTATCTGATTGTTTATCAGTTCCAGATGCGAGGGCACCTGGAATTGCAGCCAGAACGCCCTCTCCGTAGCATGGCCCTCACGCGCGCCGTAATAACGGCCTGCGTCCGCCGCGCTCCTCGAAAGATCCATGAAGGCCTCTGCAGATCGCCACAGCTGGGTGAGCTCGATGAACCCCTTGCGGCCAAAAACACATTGAAGCAAAAATGGCTTACCAACAGCGATCTGCTTCACTTGCTGAAGCACCTCGCGGTCTGCACGGGCCTGAGTTTGGACCTCGGCGTGCGCCTGGCGCAGCTTCTCGAGCTCGGTGCTCGCCACCTTCTCCTTCTCCTGAAGGACGTCACGCTCTTGATAAACGCCCTTCAAGGTCTCCTCCACCTCCAGGACCCGTGCCTGGTCCTTGCCCCTGGCCACCTTCTCGGCAGCCAGCTCCTCTTCGTCCTTCGCGGCCGCAGTCTTCTGTTGCTCGGCCTCTTGCCGAGCTTTTGACAGCTCGGCCTTAAGTGTCCCAAGCTTCGCCGAAGCAGCTGTCATGCAAAACAGCTCGGCGTCAGAATTAAATCTTTTAAGAACATTTCCCAAAGTAAAACCGGCACTCTCAAAACTTCTTGAAGTTTACCTTGAGACACTCGATCTACTTTTTCATCAGATCGAGGTCCTCCTCGGACCTCTACAGTTTCCTGTTCATCTCCGCCACCTCCTCGGAGGCAGAGTTCGGAGCCGAGGTTGACACCTAAAAACGTACACCCACGCCTTAGTCCCTGTTTTTTAACTTACATCCTCTGGTCGTTCCTTTTTGAAGAACGGCCAGAGTCTTGGGGGCTACTGGATTAGCACCTAAAACATACTCAGACATCGACCCCAAGGCAGGTTTTTCAAAACCAGCCTTGGGCTCGGGGGCTACTGGCTGGATATGCTCTTACAAACACCATGCGAGGCAACGTGCCTTCGGACAAAGGCCCGCTACTACAAGCAATCGTAAACTCGAATATTATTCATAATGACAACATAAAAAGCATACCTCAAAGCTCCTTACGAGGCCCTTGAAGACCTCGCGCATTCCAGCCTCCGCAGACCAGAAGCCTTGTAGCGCCGTGCCGATCAAGGCACGGTGCTCTTCTACGATGGAGGAGCCCGTTAAGGCCACCTCCATCTCCTCGGGACACCCCGCGCTAACCCGCCCCATGGCGGGAGGCGGGGGAGGAGAAACCTCTGAACCCACCACCAAGGTGCTGGGGACAAGGGTCTCCGGCTGCGGCACAAGCGCCGGAGACTGTTCGGGCTGGGACGACGCCTGGCCCAACCCTTCCTTGGCGGCCTCGGGGATTGGGTCCCCTTGGCCTAGTGCTGCCGAGGTGTCAACCTCGGCCATGACAGCCGGTACCCTGGCCCCCGATGTGTCGACTGGAGGGACTGGACCGGATGACGCCTCCCCTAGCCCCTCGAAAGCCGAAGGAGTCTTGGCGGGCTCCGGCTCCCCGCTGTCCGACGGGGGCAGATCGCCCTAAGTATCACCACTGAGGCGAGTCCTGGGCGGGCTGGCAAAAATTCTCTTATGAGTCTCATGAGAGGAATGGGCTTTCGAAGTCGAAATTGAGTGGTAATTGCATACCTTCGGGGAGCCGGTTTTTCCCTCCCCAGTGCGACGAGGTCCTCGTCCGACTCATCGGGGAAGCTGGGCTTCTCCGGCAGGACTGGATCAGCGGAGGCCTTGCGCGGCCACTTCGGGCCTTTCGGCCTCGCCTCCTCTTCAGTGCCCTCGGACGCCGCCCTCTTCCCTTTAGGGGAAGATTTCCCTTCCCCCTCATCTCCCTCCTCGTATTCATGGGTGTTGGAGGCGTGGGTCTCTTCGGACCGGGTGACCGAGGTCTCCCGAGCTCGGAGACCAGATTTGTCCCTCGGAGGTCTGGACTCCTTGGGGATCACCACATGTGGCTCCTCGGTTAAGAGGGCCACGAGCTGGGGAGTCCTCTCCCCCTCGGGTTGCGGCATCGGGCACAGCATCCGCTGTGCCTTGGGGATCCACTTCTGCAAATATTCAATTGGTTAACCAAAATTTGTGAGGGACCAAGAAACACATAGTGTAGAACTGAGTATTGAAATTTACCTCGGGGGCGTCGTGGGCGGCTTCGAAGCCGAAGTCGCTCCCGGCCTCAGGGAAACCATCCTTGGACGGCTTGAACAGCAGCTTCCACATCCCAGCCGGGGTGGAGCGGAAGAAGTGGTGGATGGGCACCACGTCCTCGGGCTTGTACGCCCACATCGGGATAGCCCGAGACAGAAGCGGCAGGACGCGGCGGTGGAGTATGACGTTCACCACGTCCGCTAGCTTGATGTCCCTCTGGTTTATCCAGAATTCGATCTTCTGGATCAACACCTTCACCTCCACCGGGTTCTCCCAGTCCATGCCCTTCCTCTTCCAGGACATGAGCTTCTTCGGAGGACCAGCTGAGAACTCGACCTCGGCCTGGCCTGCAGCGAGCGACTCGGTGATGTAAAACCACTCGCGCTGCCACTCCTTGACGGTCTCTATGAAGGTGCCCTTGAACTAGACCGCCTTCTGGTTCTTGCTGACCATCGCACCCCCACACTCAGAGAGCTCGGAGTCGCTGGATCTCGGCTTGATGCCGAAAATCTTCAGCCACAACCCGAAGTGCGGCTCGATGCGGAGGAAGACCTCACAGACCGTGATGAAGGAGGCGAGGTGGAGGATGGAGTTCGGGGCTAGATGGTGAAAATCTAGCCCGTAGTAGAACATGATCCCGCGCACGAAAGGGTGCAGCGGGAACCCCAGACCTCTAATGAGGTGGGGGACGAAGACGACCCTCTCCCCAGCCTCGGGAGTGGGTATGCACTGCTTCGTAGTCGGCGCGCGAGTGCGGACCTCCGCGGGGATGTACCCCGCGCTGCGCAGCTCCAAAATGGTAACCTCCATCCCCGAGGAGCTGCCCCAGTGCCCCTTGAGGTTGGGCTCCGCCATTGTTGAGGAGAAAGGCGCTGAGGAAGTGGGAAGAGCTCGGGATTGGATCTGGGCGACGGAGCTTGAGAGGCGGTAGGCAGGAAAGGAAGGGAGCGTGTTCTCTCTACTACTACCCCCTCGCTCTTATATAGGCTGATGAAAAGGCCCAGAGTCCCTCCTGCCGCGCCGTTGAAATTGCCATTACCCATAAAAGATGTTGATATGCGTATAGAGAGAAACAAAATCTTAATGATATCCCTTAAAAAGCGGGCACGATCTCCGTTTCGATGGGACGCGCCAGTAAAAGGATTGCCTCGGGCCGCGATTCGAGTGACCAGTAACTGCTCGCCTAGTCGTTGGTGGTGCCGCTTCGATAAAGTTGTCAGGCCAAAAGCACTATTCACACCTACGTGGCAGGCCTTTGAGGCTAAGTAATCTCGCGACCTCGGAGGCAGATCGTGTCTTTGTTGGGGTCCGAGCAAGGGATACCACCCCCCCCCCTCGAGGAGTGGACTGTGATGGCCATGAATAAAGAAAAGTGCCAACTGAAAGGGAGGAACTCGTCTGTCGAGCCAAGGACTCCGGATCCGAAGTTGTTAAAGGCGAAGGGGTCATCCTTGGCATAGAAGACCAGTTCGGGGGCTACTAACGGTGTCCTGGACTAGGGGGTGCCAACCTAGTCGGCCCATATTCCTCGGGCTGGGCCTGAAGACCCTCATTCTCATTCAGATGGACTCCAGAAGCCATGACGTGATCAAGGTTGCATCTGCCGAAGACTTGGAGTATACCCCAAGACATCTCATGCCGCCTCCATACGCATCCCTGGATACCGACCATGTAACCCTACATGCCCTACCTGACGTGTATATAAGCCAAGGGGTTTAGCCTATAAAGGACACGGAATCACAATTACCATCCACCTAGCCCTAGGGTTAGACTTCTCCTTACGATCTCGAGGTAGATCATGCTTGTACTCGATACTCCATCATCAATATAAGCAAAGCAGGACGTAGGGTATTACCTCTTCAAGAGGGCCCAAACCTGGGTAAACACCGTCTCCTTTGTTCCTATTACCATTGATCTGAGATCCACAACTCGGGACCCCCTACCCTGAGGTCAGCCGGTTTTTACACCGACACTTGTACTTCAGAGTAGCACCATGTTCTTCATATAGAGAGTCTCATGTGTTGTCACTTTCATATACTAGTGGGAATTTTTCGTTATAAAACTTGGCTTGTATATTCCGATGACGGGCTTCCTCAAATGCTCGTGGTCTTCATGAGCAAGCAAGTTGGATGCACACCCACTTAGTTTCATTTGAGCTTTCATACACTTATAGCTCTTAGTGCATCTGTTGCATGGCAATCCCTACTCCTCGCATTGATATCAACTGATGGACATCTCCATAGTGCGTTGATCCGCCGAGTTGATGCGAGACTTTCTTCCTTTTTGACTTCCCTTATTAATCTCTACCACCGCATTCTATTCCACCCATAGTGCTATATCCATGGCTCATACTCATGTATTGCGTGTAGTTGAAAATGCTGAAGCGCGTTAAAAAGTATGATCCAATTGTTTTGCTTGTCATCGGGGTAGTTCATGATTAATATTTTTTATGCTAGGAAGACTAAGCATGATGGGCTATATGATTTTGTAGGGATAGTGTTCTTTAGCATTCTTTACTTTGAAGGGCATGACTGTTTGTTGGTATGCCTGAGTATTGATATCTTTATGTCAAATGATAGACTATTGCCTTGAATCACCTATATCTTAACATTCATACCGTAAAAGAGATTACATGATAAACATGTTAGGTAGCATTCAACATCAAAAATTCTGTTTTTATCGTTTATCTACTCGAGGACGAGCAGGAATTAAGCTTGGGGATGCTGATACGTCTCCAACGTATCTATAATTTTTGATTGTTTCATGCTATTATATTATAAATCTTGGATACTTTATATGCTATTTTATATCATTTTGGGACTAATCGATTAACTCAGTGCCCAATGCCAGTTTCTGTTTTTTCTGCTTGTTTTTGGCTTTTCAGAAAATCAATATCAAACGAAGTCCAAACAGGAAAAAAAATCTTTGGATTAATTTTTTCCGGACCAGAAGGGACCCTCGAAGCTTCGGGAGGAGACCAGACGAGATACGAGAGAGCCACAAGCTCGAGGGGTGCGCCCCCTGAGCTTGTGGGCCCCACGCAGCTCCGTTTGACCTAATTCCAGGCCTATAAATTCCCATATATTCCCAAACCAACAGAGAGCCACACGAAATAACTTTTCCACCACTGCAAGCTTCTGTTCTTCCGCGATCCCATCTGGAGGCCTTTTTCGCTACTCTGCCGGAGGGGGAATCGATCACAGAGGGCTTCTACATCAACCTTGCTGCCCTACCGATGATGTGTGAGTAGTTCACCATAGACCTACGGGTCCATAGCTAGTAGCTAGATGGCTTCTTTTCTCTCTTTGATCTTCAATGCCATGTTCTCCTCGATCTTCTTGGAGTTCTATCTGATGTATTCTTCTTTTGCGGTGTGTTTGTTGGGATCTGATGAATAGTGGGTTTATGATCAAATTATTCATTGAAAATAATTGAGTCTTTTCTGAACTTTATTATGCATGATTGTTATAGCTTTGTATTTCTCTCCGATCTATCCGTTTGGTTTGGCCAACTAGATTGATTTATCTTCAGTGGGAGAGGTGCTTTGTAATGGGTTCAATCTTGTCGTGCTCTATTTCCCAGTGACAAAGTAGGGGACAAGACACATGTTTGTATTATTGCTATTAAGGATAAAATGATGGGGTTTATTCATATTGATTGAGTTTACTTTGTCTACATCATGTCATCTTGCTTAAAGCGTTACTCTGCTTGTTATGAACTTAATACCATAGATGTGTGCTGGATAGCGGTCGATTGGTGGAGTAATAGTAGTAGATGCAGGCAAGAGTCGGTCTACTTGTCTCGGACGTGATGCCTATATACATGATCATTGCTGTGAATACGTCATAACTATGCGCTTTTCTATCAATTGCCCAACAGTAATTTGTTTACCCACCGTATGCTATGTGTTCGAGAGAGAAGCCTCTAGTGAAAACTATGGCCCCCGGGTCTACCTTAAATATAAAAATAAAACCTAAAAACCGTTGCTGCAATTTATTTCTTTTTCTTTCGTTTTGCAATTTATACTTTTACCTATACAAGATTTGATCCTTGCAATTAACGAGTTCAAGGGGATTGATAACCCTCTTGCCCGCGTTGGGTGCAAGTATTTGCTTTTGTGTGTGCAGGTGCTGTTCACGAGGGTTTGCGTGATTCTCCTATTGGTTCGATAAACCTTGGTTCTCACTAAGGGAAATACTTATCTCTACTGTTCATCTCCCCTCCTCTTCGGGGAAAATCCCAACGCAGCTCACAAGTAGCAGGGAGCACCTTGCTCTCATACCAATTGAAAGTGCTAGTTATCGACCAGAGGGTGTTCAATGGGAGATTTTTATGGAAGTCTTGAAAACATGCAATTTCTTCGAAGATACAAAAGCTAAATAGGTGCGAAGCAATGCAAGACTGAGGTAAAGCTACACTAAGCATGTAATAAATGAGAAGCTACTGACATTAGGACCAGAGATAACAGGCAAACAAGGTAGCAGTAAATGTAGAACTTGCGAACATACAAGCAAACAACCTTAAGAACTACAAACTAGAAGACAGAGACAAGTATCATGATGAACGTCTTCAAGCAAAATCTTCACACATAGATAAGCAGGCAACGGATTCACAATACAAAATAGAAAGTAAATTAGTGAAGAGATAGATCCAGTTGCTCGGTGAAGACATTTGATTTGTTTGACCAGTTCCAGCTATTGTCACAAATGTATGTCTGGTTGAAGATGCTGAGATTTAAATCAGAAGACAAATGCACCTTATTCTCCTTGAACTAAGATCACTTAGATATCGTCCAATCACTCATGTAAGTCTTCAATGTAGACTTCTGAAACCTTCACAAACTTGTTCACCGGCAATCCACAATGACTCTTGGATGCTCTGAACATGACGCCTAACTGTCTGGAAAATCACAGTCTTCAAGTGTAATAAGTCTTCGATTCACTCAGAACAGAATGTCTTCAGCGATGCTCAGTCACTTTAGGCTCTAGGTATTTGGGTTTTTTCCTTGCAGAAAATCTCTCACAAAAGCTTTGGAGGTGGGTTGCTCTAAAATGACCGAAGCCGTGTAACAACTATGAGCAGCCACCAACTTATGGTGGAGGGGGCGGCTATTTATAGCCAGGGCAACCCGATATGATATGAACGAAATGACCCTGAGTCAATGGCCAACCGACACATGTACCAATGGTCTGATTTCAAACACACTGGATAACTTTACTTGGGCTACAAGCAAAGCTGACTCAACCAACTATGGAAGAGTTTTTCTCTCAAAGTCTTCACTAGAAGACATAGGATTTTAGGTTGAGCATCATGTCAGTTTCTGACTTCATATCGCCTCGACCCCACTTAACAGTACGGTAGTTCCTATAACCCAAGAAAGAGGAAAGTGAAACTACCAAAAGGCAAAGTATTCCCGTTCCATAGTCTTCGCACTAAGTCTTCACGATCCACCAAAGTCTTCAATGTCTTTAGACATTTTGGGGGGTTGTCTTTGACAGTTGAACCAAATCTTCAGGGACTTCTATCTGTGTTATCATGTGTATACCCAGAAACACATTAGGCCCTTAACACAGTTTGTTGTTAATACTCCTAAACCAACAAAGGGGTGGCACTAGATGCACTTACAATGACAACAAATTTGTAGTTATGTCCTGCAGATTTATTCATATGGATCTGATGAGTTTATGTTAGTTTTTCCTGTTGCTTTTGTTTGTGCGATCCTTCATGACATAGGAACCCTTATTTGGCACTCTAGTGAAGATCTTGTCGTTGAACGACATGTAAGATTGTACCTCTATGGGATCGTCTCGTCCCAAATAATGAGCTCGCTCACGACATCTAGCATCCTTTTGGATGGGTGAATCAACAATGGTTCTCAAACCTATGAAGGTAGTAAAGTTCGTATTGGTGTACAAGTCCCGATATCATTGCTCTAGTCTGATTGCAGTTTCTATACCAAAGTCTTGGTAAGATTTTTGTGTCGTAAAGACAGATTGAATGGAGAAGATGTTTATAAGAAATGGGTATTATAGTTCTTCCTTATAGGATTTACTTGCTAGTTTCCTGGATCTATGATCCGAAATGTTGTACTTGCAATTTTGTCAAGTTTTAATAAAATTACATGCCATTCTAAAGAAAGTAGTACCAATAAATCTTCAAAGGGGAGTAGCGGAAGCCAACAATCTTGTATTAAAATGTTAAAGTAGTGTAAACAATAATGCACACACAATTCTAACTGGCATAACATCATGACTCAAAGGTTTAGTTCGACTCGACATAAAAGCCTCAAATGTAAATGACCAACCACTCTTGCTACTTCCATCAAAGATTTGCAAACATTGCATCTTATTTATTCGGGGAGCCAAACCATTATCTCTGACACTGCCAACTTGTATATCTTCTCAGCCGCCACATTATCTCTTAACAGGTTGCTCGCTCCATTTATCTGTTTGTAGAGAACACATAATTTCAAATGACGATGCTCATGAAGTTTCTACAATTTGTCAATTATGTTTGGTTTAGTCAAGAGTTTATCCTGCCATTTCCGAACAAAACGCAATAATGTGAATTCATCAAAAATAGGAAGATGTTCGCATAGAAGTACTTGCACTAAATTCATATTTGATTGAATGATCTCAACCCTATAAGTACTTTAGTTCATCCACTCATAAAATTCAACTGATTCATGCATCGTATTCTCGCAAATTGGCATCTTCTACCAAAACAACAGATCTAGATCGAGAATGTGGGTTTACTTACCTGAGCTTGGATGGTGAACATGCTTCGGGTGCTGTCAGACGCGATAGTCAATGTGATCACGTCGATGTTGTGCTTCTCAAGCACGGCCATCACCGCCGTCAGCATGCCCGGACGTCGCGCCACACACACGTTGATATACGCGTGGTTGCCAGATAGGCTTAGAACGATGTTCGGTCCCGACCACGTCTGGAGCCTCACCGGTGCCGGCTCAACGGTCACTGCGCCCACATCATTGGTTGGCCATGTCGCCTCCCGAGTCAGCCAGATCCCACCAGCCTGGAGGCCAGTGAGTTGTGTCGTCAAGACAATAGGTGTGGCCGCTGCCATTGAAGAGGAGACCCCACCGTTTGCTATGGTGGGGATCTTGCCTTGTGCGAGCTCCTCCATCTTACGCTTCTCCAGCTCACTCAGCACCCCCTCCAAGCTCTTGATGTAGTGTATTGCTTCCATCACTATGGTCAATTTGTCAACCTGAAACACCGAAACATAAAGCGAGTGAAAATCGAACAAACCTGTATCGACATCCACAAAACCATTATACACGATTCTAGCTAGCTATTTGCCTATATCATCACCTTTTCAGTGAGGGTGGGGATGAGGCCGTGCAGCTCGGTGAACATTTCGCTCATCCGCCTTCGCCTCTCACGCTCTGTGACTGCATGCAATTCTCTGTCGCCCCAATGGCCACCTGATCTTCCATCCTCTTCTCCTTCTGTCTTGGAGATGCCCTTCCCATTGTTAATAGCGCCATTGACGACAAGCTGGTTGCTTCTCTTGGACTTGCCGCACCCATTGTTGTCCTTGCCGGGACTCATGGGGTCGGAGTTGGTCACCTCTGGAGTGTTGTTGTTGTCTTGCGCCATGGCAGAAAACTAAACACTAAGTAAGGTGTATGGAATTTCGATCTGGAGAGAAGCCTTTTTATCTTGCTTTAAGCAAGGATGCACAAATCTTTTGCGTCTTCTCGAAATATATCATGACGATTTCGTGTTTGTTGGGATGTACTTAATTAATTGCCATAATATCATGCTGAAGTTTCTTCTCTCTCTCTGTCTCCAGACAATTCTTGCCAAAAATGTGTAATGTCTCGGAGCTAGCTGGCTCATGCTAAAATTGGCATATCCATTGAATTTTTAGCCTGGTCATTTATTTGAGTAAAAATGGAAGGAAAACCAACATTATTTTCTGCATGGAGATCTCCAGTCTGATTGGTCAGTGAATTGTTCTTTTCAACACAGTTATGAACCCATTTAGTACTGCCTCATAATAGCATTTTACTAAAAAATGTAATAATATTGAGTATTCAACTTGTATGAATCGTCGTTTCAACTGGTGGGTGATGAGTCCAATTTTTGTGATGTTTTACACCTTCTATTTCGTTTCATAGTACAAGGTTCCTCAAATTTTATCGCATTCATGCACCTCTTTTTATCTGTTCTTGCTAGGTTGTCACGTAGGAAGTGTTTCTGAGTTTAAGGAAGGAACACCCATTTATGGTGGTAAAATCACATTAATTAATGTGATAGAAGACTGTCGTAAAATAATAAAACACTTGGGAGAAGAAAATGCTCACGCAGGAGGATCCACAGCGCAAGATGGCCTTCGGTACGAGCACAAGCGCTTGTACCAATGGTCGTACCGCCTGCCGCCGCCTTCGCTCGGTCAACTACTTCACCCCTGTGCTGACGGATCGGGGATCAGGGAGAGACAGCCACCAGAAACTCGTCCAGAACAAAGAACCCTAGCCTCCGGAAGGATTCTAGAGGGGGAATTGATCTAGTGACTCCCCAGCCGCACCGCTGCATTGAGAGGGCATCAGCACCATCCACCATCACCATACGATCTCCATCTCTTTGTAATACCTTGTTCGGTGTGGATCGACTTTTGAATTACTTAGACGTTGTCGCCTTGTTCATCATGATTCATCCCGCAATGTTCGCGCCCTCGATGCTTTCCCTAGTTCTTGAGAATATGGAGGAACCCTAGTATGTTACAATTGAATGATAATAGGATTTGATATCTTCTTTATATGTTCATGTTAATGATCTTCTTGATGTTGGGTTAAGTCGACCATCCAACATATGTCTCCTTTGGACAGAAGGTTATTACTATTTGTGTGAAGGTGGGATACAGAGGTCGGTAGTGACAGTGCTTATCCCCTTCTTTCCGGATCATCGCAATAGGGGATAAATGGAGACCACCTTAGCTGTGTCCACGGGGAAACCCGTAATTACCATTCGGTAATCGGAGTGGGGATGAATGGTAGCGGCGTATGGGCTACATGGCTACTGCACATATGCACGTATTTGTACTTGGCTCCACTCACTTGCAAAAACATATAAAATGCCTTAGTAATCCGAATTACAAGTTATGCTCAGGCATCGGTCGTGTAGGCATATACTAGAGACGAATCCGGACTATACGAGGACGCCTTAGTCCTATTGATTTCAACACCCGTACTTATGTCTCGCGCTCTTTTATTTTACTCTTGCCCTTTATTTCCGTGCTCGCAACAACCGCTCAATACTTTGAACTTCCATCTCCTCTTTGCTTGGGATCACAACTAACTTGAAAGCACTGTATTATAAATCGCTACAAGAGATAAAGACCAACTCATGTGTTCCTTGTGGGATCAATACTCTTACTTCAAAAAGGCTACAATTAAACCCTATGCACTTACAGGTGCTACTTGTGAGCTGCATTGGGATTTTCTCCGAAGAGGAGGGGAGATGCAGTGTAGTAGAGATAAGTATTTCCCTCAGTGAGAACCAAGGTTTAACGAACCAATAGGAGAATCACGCAAACCCTCGTGAACAGCACCTGCACACACAAAAGCAAATACTTGCACCCAACGCGGGCAAGAGGGTTGTCAATCCCCTTGAATTCGTTAATTGCAAGAATTAAATCTTGTATAGCTAAAGGTATAAATTGCAAAACAAAAGAAAAAGAAATAAATTGCAGCAAAGGTTTTTAGGTTTTCTTTTTATATTTAAGGTAGACCCGGGGGCCATAGTTTTCACTAGAGGCTTCTGTAACACCCCCTTGTAATATGCTACAGTGATCATCTTCTAATCATGCCAAGTCATCTTCATTTGCAGTGCTAAATCATCATTTGTTCATATCTCATTTCAAATTCCGCTTTAAACAAAAATTCAAAATGCAAGTCAAGATAAAAGTTGATCAAATTTTAAAACAAAATAGTTCATAATATTGCACAAATTCCCAAAGCAATTATATAAATAAAACCAATATTAATTGAATTCCAAATTTGACTCTAACATCCAAAAACAGTACCCAAAACAGCCTATTTAAATCATTTCTAATTAAACAAAATTAAAATGAACTCAAATAATTCCCAAACTTTTTGGGGAAGTGGGAAATATTGCATGTCATTTATTAAGACAAGTGCTACATTTTACAAAAGTCATTTAGAGAAAAAAATAAAAGGCAAAGTAGCTACTGGAAAAATAAAACAGAAAAGGAAATTAGAAAAAGGCCTAACACTACTGTGCGGCTGGGCCTAAGTGCTACAGCGCCCACGGCCCAGCCCAGCGCTGGTCGTCTCCCTCCTCGCGCTCTCTCTCCTGGAGTGTCGGCGCCGCGCGCGCCCGAGCCACCGATGGCCAAGCGTCGGTCATCCCGCTGTCTCACCGCGTGGATAAGGCCTCCCTCATCCCCCTGGAGCGAACCCTAGCCCCCATTTCCCTCTCCCCCCTCTTCTTCTCGATCTGGAGCTCCTTCCCGAACGCTGCCGTCGCCGCGCTGCCTCGCCGTCGTGGCCACCGGCCACCACGCGACCTACCGTGGTGTCCAGGAGCTCCGCCTGCCTCCCCTACGTCGCCTGCGCGCCACCGCTCGAGCTCTGCACCACTACAGCGAGCGGACCGAGCTCTTCCCCAACCTCAGTCGTCGCCGTTCGCCGTCGTCGATCCGCTCCTCTGCTGCTCCCGTGCTCTCGCCGGGCCTTCTTGAGCCCCCTCGGTGAGCTCCCTATTGGATCCCCTCTCTTTCTTCCTCACGCTCGAGCCCCACCTTGCCGCCGCCATAGCCGTGAGCTTCCGCCACCGTGACTCATCGCCGCCGCCGTTTTAGCTTGCTAGCGCCACGGCCGAGCACTCAGTCGTGCTCCTAGGACTCCCAGGATGCCGAAGCGCCCCTTGGGCAGGCCGTTGGAGCACCACAGCCTCGCCTACGCCCTCCCCGTGCTCCGACCGCCGCCTGCCGTCATCGTAGCGGTCGACTCCGGCCACCCCCGTGCCATCCACGGCCACCATCGGACGCGGCACGTCGCGCCCGTCCCGTAGGACCAAACCCCGGGCCCAATGGGCCCCTGTGCGCCATTTCCGCGCGTCGCCGCCACGTCTAGTGCTCGCCGGAGCAGCGCCGGCGCACGCGCCGACGTTTAAACGTCGGTGGGCCCTGCCTGTAAGGTCATTAGCGGTTAACTGCCGCGCTAATAGGCACTGACATGCGGGCCCTAACACTGTAGCAATTAGGATTAAAAATTAAACTAACCTAATATGCCACTGACAGCCGGGCCCCACGTAGTTTAATTAGGTCTAATAAAAATGATTTAGTTAATTAATAAACTGACATGTGGGGCCCACATGTACTGTTCATCTGGATAAGATCTGCTCACTATGCTCTGCTGACTCAGCACTGTGACCCACATGTCAGCCTCTGCTGACTGGGCGCTGACTGGGCAGTTGACTTAGTCAACTGACCCCACCTGTCAGCCACTGTGTACACTTCTGTGTACACTATGCTGGGTGCATTTAGCATTTTCCTATTTTAATTTCGAATTTAAATTAAATTCTAGAAATTCTAGAAAATGATTAAAACTTTGAAAAATCATATAAAATAAACCATAACTCGGATGAAAATAATTTATATATGAAAAATAATCAGAAAAATCTAACGAATCCGAATATGTCATCTGCATGCATGTTAGAACCCTCTAAGTAGATGAACACAGAACTTTTTGCCCATTTCTGATAGATGAATAGTGCATGACCTCAGATAAATAATTCCAAATAAATTCCTAAAACATCTAAAATATTCAAAGCTGCAGTATATCACCCCTGCATATCATTTAGGCATGTCATGCATAGTGATTGCATCTGTATGCTTGTATTTATCTGTTTCTTCCCCCTCTTCTTCTCCGGTGGACTCCGAGACCGCTGACGAACTGGGGATCGACTACACCGTTGAAGATTCCTTTTTGCCTGCAGAGCAACCAGGCAAGCAAAACCCCTTGATCATCCCTATATCACCTATTCCTTCTTCCCCGTGCTTGCATTAGATTTTGCTACTGTATTTGATAGCTCCTATTCTGATGCATAGCCCGATTTTGTAATCTGCTGTTGATACTTTACCTGTTGACCTAAATGATTAGTATAGGTTGGTTAATGATCCATCAGTGGCCCCACACCCTTGTCCGTGTTGCCCTGCTTTACCACCAGTGACTCGATCAGTGTGATCGATGTACAGAGACCGAACACAGCACCGCACACCCCCTTAGTTGTACGACTCTACAGGGCTAATATCGAGTGCCGAGGGTGATACCTCCTACCTCACTCCTGATGATATCTCTGTAGCGTAGCTAGTCGGTTGTGGGTTACCGAGGGTGATTCCTCTTTCACCACCTCTGATGATGTCTCTGTCGTGCAACCCCTCAAGTGTGGAACCATCGAGGGTGATTCCTCCAGGTTCACCTTGACGGTTACATCGAGTCGGAATCCAACGAGGGTGATACCTCGGATTCCCCCATGATGTTACGGACACACGGGTACTTTGACCTTTACATCAGTCCTTGTTGAAGTCGGGTCGACCCCGACGGTACCCGCGAGAGATACATACGAAAGTCGGGCGGGCCCGGAGAGCACCCGCGAGAGTTACTGTGGCGGCTGGCTGTTTAGCGGTACCACCCAGGTTGTGGTGGTAGCTCCGGACTTGTCCCGACAGCCGTCACCAAAATTAATAATGCACTAACAGATTTGGGTATTGATCTGAGTTGGCCACTGGCCTATACGCACTACCACCACGCGGGATAATGTTTAATGGGGCCCTCGGCGCCGTATGTATCAGCCGAAAGCTCTGTCAGACGTCCAGTTCAGCATTACGGCACGGTCGGGTTGGCACCCCAGAGGTGGTGCCTAGATCGCCCTGCTCGCAACGACCCGGAGTGCAAAGGGCGATGGCCCAAGACCCCATAGCACTTAGGATGTAGACTGGCGGGGACCTCTCTGCTGAGCCTAGGTAGGACTACGTCGTGTCGATCAGCCGAGGCCGGGCATGACCTAGAAAAGTGTGTCCGGCCAGAGTTAATCGAGCGTGTTGGGTAACAGTAGTGCACCCCTGCAGGGAAGATTATCTATTCGAATAGCCGTGTCCACGGTAACAGGACGCTCAGTGTTGTATCCCGATCTACTACAACTTGAACTGGATACTTGTTACTTTAATTAATATGTTAGCTCCGGGATCGCTTTCTCGCAGGTAGTCGAGGAAGGATCTCTAGGCTTTGCTACTACATGCTTGTTGCTTTATTATATACTACTAATATGCACTCTTCTAATGCCACAAGATTCTGAAGATGCTAGTCTTCGATAGGTTAGGCCTTCCCCTCTATTCCGGCATTTCTACAGTCCAGTCCACAGATACAGCCCCTTCATTTGATACCGATGCATAAATAGAATAGATCTGATGTAAGTCTTGGGAGTACTTTGGATGAGTACTCACGGTTGCTTTGCTACCTCCTTTCCCCATACCCGATTGCTGCGACCAGATGACGGAGCCCCACAGCCAGCTGATCCCGTCGACGACTACTACTACCCCGACGGAGCCTACTTCTACGTGGAGACCGACGACCAGGAGTAGTTTAGGAGGCTCCTAGGCAGGAGGCCTGCGCCTTTTCGATCAGATGTTGTTGTTTTGCTCGGCCTTCTTAGGCAGCCTTGTTGAACTTAGTGTCTGTACTCAGTTACTGTTGTTGCTTCCGCTAACGCTTGTATGTGAGCTTATGTATTCGAGCCCTCGAGGCCCCTGGCTTTTAATATAAAGCTTGTATTACTTTTATTTTGTGTTTAGAGTTGTGTTGTGATATCTTCCCGTGAATCCCTGTGCTTGATCGTGCGCATTTGCGTGTATGATTAGTGCACAATTTAGTCGCGGCCGTCACAGCTTCTCTCTTGAACACATAGCATACAGTGGGTAGACAAATTACTGTTGGGCAATTGATAGAAAAGCGCATAGTTATGACGTATTCATGGCAATGATCATGTATATAGTCATCACGTCCGAGACAAGTAGACCGACTCCTGCCTGCATCTACTACTATTACTCCACCAATCGACCGCTATCTAGCATGCATCTATGGTATTAAGTTCATGACAAACAGAGTAACGCTTTAAGCAAGATGACATGAAGTAGACAAAGTTAACTCAATCAATATGAATAAACCCCATCATTTTATCCTTAATGGCAACAATACAAATGTGTGTCTTGTCCCCTACTTTGTCACTGGGATATAGAGCACCGCATGATTGAACCCATTACAAAGCACCTATCCCACTAAAGATAAATCAATCTAGTTGGCCAAACCAAACGGATAGATCGGAGAGAAATACAAAGCTATAACAATCATGCATAATAAAGTTCAGAAAAGACTCAATTACTTTCAATGAATAATCTGATCATAAACCCACAAATCATCGGATCCCAACAAACACACAGCAAAAGAAGATTACATCGGATAGAACTCCAAGAAGATCGAGGAGAACATGGTATTGAAGATCAAAGAGAGTGAACAAGCCATCCACCTACTAGCTATGGACCAGTAGGTCTAGGGTAAACAACTCACACATCATCGGTAGTGCAACAAGGTTGATGTAGAAGCCCTCCGTGATCGATTCCGCCTCCGGCTAAGTACCGGAAAAGGCCTCCAGATGGGATCGCGGAAGAACAGAAGCTTGCGGCGGTGGAGAAGTTATTTTGGGTGGCTCGCTGTTGGTTTGGGAATATATGGGAATTTATAGGCCTGGAGTTAGGTCAAACGGAGTTGCGTGGGGCCCACAAGCTCAGGGGACGCGCCCCTCGAGCTTGTGGCTCTCTCGTATCTTGTCTGGTCTCTGCTACTTGTGAGCTGCGTTGGGATTTTCCCTGAAAAGGAGAGGGGATGCAGTACAGTAGAGATAAGTATTTCCCTCAGTGAGAACCAAGGTTATCGAACCAATAGGAGAATCATCCAAAGCCTCGTGAACAGTAGCTCCACACACAAAAGCAAATACTTGCACCCAACGTGGGCAAGAGGGTTGTCAATCCCCTTGAACTCGTTACTTGCAAGGATTAAATCTTGTAATGGTAGATAGATAAATTGCAAAACAAAATAAAAGTAAATAAATTGCAGCAAGTATATTTTGGTTTTATTTTTATATGTAAAGTAGACCCGGGGGCCATAGTTTTCACTAGAGGCTACTCTCTCGAACACATAGCATACGGTGGTAGACAAATTACTGTTGGGCAATTGATAGAAAAGCGCATAGTTATGACGATATTCAAGCAATGATCATGTATATAGGCATCACGTCTGAGACAAGTAGACCGACTCCTGCCTGCATCTACTACCATTACTCCACCCATCGACCGCTATCCAGCATGCATCTAGGGTATTAAGTTAACGAAAACAGAGTAACGCCTTAAGCAAGATGACATGATGTAGACAAAGTAAACCCAATCAATATGAAGAAACCCTGTCGTTTTACCCTTAATGGCAATAATACAAATACGTGTCTTGTCCCCTACTTTGTCAGTGGGATATCGAGCACCGCAAGATTGAACCCATTACAAAGCACCTCTCCCGCTGAAGATAAATCAATCTAGTTGGCCAAACCAAATGGATAGATCGGAGAGAAATACAAAGCTATAAAAATCATGCATAATAAAGTTCAGAAAAGACTCAATTACTTATCATGAATATTCAGATCATAAACCCACAATTCATCGTATCCCAACAAACACACCGCAAAAGAAGATTACATCGAATAGAACTCCAAGAAGATCGAGGAGAACATTGTATTGATGATCAAAGAGAGAGAAGAAGCCATCTAGCTACTACCTATGGACCCGTAGGTCGGTGGTGAACTACTCACGCATCATCGGTAGGGCAGCAAGGATGATGTAGAAGCCCTCCGTGACCGATTCCCCCTCCGGTAGAGTACCGGAAAAGGCCTCCAGATGGGATCACGGGAGAACAGAAGCTTGCGGCAGCGGAAAAGTTATTCGGGGTGGTTCTCTATTGGTTTCCCAATATTTGAGAATTTATAGAAGTGGAATTAGGTCATACGGAGCCTCGAGGGGCCCACAAGGTAACAGGGCATCCCCCCCTCCTGGGCATGCCCTGTTGCCTTGTCGTCTCCTCATTTGTCCTCTGGTCTCCTCCTGAAGCTTCTAGAGTCTCTTTTGTCCAGAAAAAAATCGTCAAAAAGTTTCGTAGCGTTTGGACTCCGTTTGGTACTGATTTTCTGGAAAACCAAAAACAAGCAGAAAATAGCAACTGGCACTTGGCGCTGGGTTAATAGGTTAGTCCCAAAAATGATATAAAATAGCATATAAAACATCCAAGATTGATAATATAATAGCATGGAACAATAAAAAATTATAGATACATTGGAGACGTATCAGCATTCCCAAGCTTAATTCCTGCTCGTCCTCGAGTAGGTAAATGATAAAAACAGAATTTTGATGTGGAATGCTACCTAACATGTTTATCATGTAATCTCTTTACGGTATAAATATTGAGAAGCAATGAATTAACAATATCAACATAATAATATCCATGAATATAAGAAGCATAATCATTAAACTTTCAAAATATGGCATGACTCCGCCTTCACTACATAAATATAAATCATGAGCACCCCGGTGTTAAACCAGGCAATTGGGGCGTACATCTAACACGCTTCAGCATTTTCAACTTCACGCAATACATGAGCATGAGCCATGGACATGGCACAAGGTGGAATAGAATGCGGTGATAGGGATTAATTGGAGAAGTCAAAAAGGAAGAAAGTCTCGCATCAACTAGGCGGATCAACGGACTATGGATATGTCCATCAATCGATATCAATGCGAGGAGTAGGGATTGCCATGCAACGGATGCACTAAGAGCTATAAGTGTATGAAAGCTCAACTGAAACTAAGTGGGTGCGCATTCAACTTGTCTGCTCAGGAAGACCTCGGGCATTTGAGGAATCCCATCATCGGAATATACAATCCAAGTTCTATAACGAAAAATTCCCACTAGTATATGAAAGTGACAAAACAGGAGACTCTCTATATGAAGAACATGGTGCTACTCTGAAGCACACGTGTGGAAAAGGATAGCAACATTGCCCCTTCTCTCTTTTTCTCTCTCTTTTTTTGTTGAGCTCTTTTTGGCCTCTTTTTTTTCTTTTTTTTATTTTTCGTCCGGAGTCTCATCCCGACTTGTGGGGGAATCATAGTCTCCATCATCCTTTCCTCCCTGGGACAATGCTCTAATAAGGATGATCATCACACTTTTATTTACTTACAACTTGATATTACAACTCAATAAAAACTTTACAGGATGACTCTATATGAATGCCTCTGGCAGTGTACCAGGATGTGCAATGATCTAGCGTAACATGTATAAAAAATGATGAACGGTGGCTGAGCCACAAATACTATGTCAGCTATATGATCATGCAAAGCAATATGACAATGAACACAATTCATATGCGGAACGGTGGAAGTTGCATGGCAATATATCTCGGAATGGCTATGAAAATGCCATAATAGGTAGGTATGGTGGCTGTTTTGAGGAAGATATAAGGAGGCTTATGTGTGATAGAGCGTATCATATCATGGGGTTTGGATGCACCGGCAAAGTTTGCACCAACTCTCGAGGTGAGATCGGGCAATGCACGGTACCGAAGAGGCTAGCAAATTGCGGAAGGGTGAGAGTGTGTATAATCCATGGACTCACATTAGTCATAAAGAACTCACATACTTATTGCAAAGCCTATTAGCCCTCGAAGCAAAGTACTACTACGCATGCCCCTAGGGGGGAGGTTGGTAGGAGTTAACCATCGCGCAACCCCGATTGTAACAGCGCTCAAGGATTTCATTTCAGACCTAAGAATGCTCGGACCTCCCCACCATGCCATGACTAACACTTAGATGAGAAGTTAATAACAAGCTTTAATACCAATATTTCTACTAACCAATGATCATGAACCAATATTCTTTCATATTACGACATCAATATCATTAAACCACATGTTTCATATTACATGAAAGTTTTTATTATATCCCTCTTGAATACCTATCCTTTATGGACTAATCTTATAACCCGTGCAAATTGCCATTACTATTTATTAGACTGTCAAAAAGATTTAAGTGAAGCATGAGAGTGCAACTATTTCTTTAAAATATAACCACTGTCGTGCTCTAAAAGATATAAGTGAAGCACTAGAGCAACTACCTAGCTCAAAAGATATAAGTGAAGCACATAGAGTATTCTAACAAATCATGAATAAATGCGTGTCCCTCTCAAAAGGTGTGTCCAGAAAAAGATGATTGTGGCAAACTAAAAAATAAAAAAATAAAATAAAACTAAGGCACAAGACGCTCCAAGTAAAACTCATATCATGTGATGAATAAAAATATAGCTCCAAGTAAGTTACCGATAGATTGTAGACGAAAGAGGGGATGCCATCCGGGGCATCCCCAAGCTTAGACGCTTGGGTCTTCCTTGAATATTACCTTGGGGTTCCTTGGGAATCCCCAAGCTTAGGGTCTTGCCGCTCCTTATTCCTTCATCCATCGTAATCTCACCCAAAACTTGAAAACTTCAGCACACAAAACTCAACAGAAACTTCGTGAGATCCGTTAGTTCAATAAATCAATCATTCACTTTAGGTACTGTTATAAACGCATTCATAATTGTTTTTGCATAATACCTACTGTATTCTAACTCTTCCATGACTTATACCCCCCAATATAATCCATAGTTTTATTAAAACAAGCACACTATGCAATAAAAACAGAATCTGTCTAAAACAGAACAGTACATAATGACAGAATATTTTCTATACTTATGTATGTCAAAAAATTCTTAAAAAATAGTATAACTTAAAAAATTGATATCCCAATACTCTGTAAAAATTTCATATTTTTCTAACGTTCGAGTAAAAAACGTAAAATCAAACACTGGGCGCAAAACTTTCTGTTTTGAAACAGCATCAATTGTACTATCATCCAAATCATCCTAAAGGCATTACTTGGCACAAACAATAATTAAAATATAAAAACACAATCATAACAGTAGCTAAAATTGTGTGACTCAAGAAAAATAAAAATTTCAATAAAGATAAATATTGGGTTGCCTCCCAACAAGAGCTATTGTTTTATGCCCCTAGCTAGGCATAATGCATTGTTTCAAGTATTATCATCTTTCAAATTAATTCCATAGGTGGCCCTCATAATAGATTCATATGGTGTTTTAATTATCTTCATAGGGAAATGTTCCATCCCTTTCTTTAATGTAAATTGGAACCTTATATTCCCTTCTTTCATATCAATAATAGCACATATGGTTCATAGGAAAGGCCTACCAAGTATTATAGGACAAGAAGGATTGCAAACAATATCAAGCACAATGAAATCAATGGGTACATAATTTCTATTAGCAAGAATAAGCACATCATTTATTCTACCCAAAGGTTTCTTAATAGTTGAATCCGCTAAGTGCAAGTTAAGAGAACATTCATCCATATCGGTGAGACCTAGCACTTCACATAAAGACTTGGGTATAGTGGAAACGCTAGCACCTAAATCACATAAAGCATTACATTCATAAGCTTTAATTTTAATTTTAATAGTAGGTTCCCATTCAACATGTAATTTTCTAGGTATTGAAACCTCCAACTCTAGCTTTTCTTCATGAGCTTTTATCATAGCTTCTACAATATGTTTAGTAAAAGCTTTATTTTGTTCATACGCATTGGGTGAATTTTCATGGATTGCAACAAAGAAATACATTCAATTAAAGAGCAACTATCATAATTAAAGTCTTTGTAATCCAAAGTAGTGGGTACATTGCTATTTAAAGTCTTGACCTCTCCAAACCCACTTTTATCATTTTAATCATTAAGATCATCACCCTCCGAACAATTGGGACACCTTTTTCATCAAGTTTTATGTTACTAAATAAATATTCAATAGGTGAGACACCAATCATCTTAATATCTTCATCATGATCTGAGTGTGATTCCGGTTTAGCGGCCATCTTATTTACTACCGTGGTTTGTTTATCCGAAATCTTTCCTAACAAGTTTTCTGTACGAGCAAGTTGAGACTGAAGATTGGCTACCTCTTGATTAACATCGTCAAGTTGTCTATTAATGGTATCCAATAAAATAGAATGTTCTTTAAGTTCCTTAGAAACTTTTTTGTTATGCTCATATTGTGAAAACATGAAATTCTTAGTAGCATTTTCAATTTCACCCAACCTTTCATGAAAAGAGCTAATGTGAAATTTCTCTTGGGACATAGCGACAAAGCAAGCAAACAAGCAAACAAAAATATTTTTATGTTTTTGTATTTTTATGAGAAGTGGGGGAGATGAAAACGAGAGGCAAAGGCAAATAAAAAGGCAAATAAAAAGTAGAGCAAGTAGATGATAGTTTGTGTGAAGGTACTAGATAGGTTTTGATGATGTCTCCCCGGCAACGGCGCCAGAAATTCTTCCTGCTACTTGTGAGCTGCATTGGGATTTTCCCCGAAGAGGAGAGGAGATGCAGTATAATAGAGATAAGTATTTCCCCCAGTGAGAACCAAGGTTATCGAACCAATAGGAGAATCACGCAAAGCCTCGTGAATAGGACCTGCACACACAAAAGCAAATACTTGCACCCAACGCGGGCAAGAGGGTTGTCAATCCCCTTGAACTCGTTACTTGCAAGGATTAAATCTTGTAATGGTAGATAGATAAATTGCAAAACAAAATAAAAGTAAATAAATTGCAGCAAGTATATTTTGGTTTTCTTTTTATATGTAAAGTAGACCTGGGGGGCATAGTTTTCACTAGAAGCTTCTCTCTCGAACACATAGCATACGGTCGGTAGACAAATTACTATTGGGCAATTGATAGAAAAGCGCATAGTTATGACGATATTCAAGGCAATGATCATGTATATAGGCATCACGTCCGAGACAAGTAGACCGACTCCTGCCTGCATCTACTACTATTACTCCACCCATCGACCGCTATCCAGCATGCATCTAGGGTATTAAGTTAACGAAAACAGAGTAACGCCTTAAGCAAGATGACATGATGTAGACAAAGTAAACCCAATCAATATGAATAAACCCCATTGTTTTACCCTTAATGACAACAATACAAATACGTGTCTTGTCCCCTACTTTGTCACTGGGATATAGAGCACCGCAAGATTGAACCCATTACAAAACACCTCTCCCGCTGAAGATAAATCAATCTAGTTGGCCAAACCAAACGGATAGATCGAAGAGAAATACAAGGCTATAAAAATCATGCATAATAATGTTTAGAAAAGACTCAATTACTTCTCATGAATATTCAGATCATAAACCCACAATTCATCGGATCCCAACAAACACACCGTAAAAGAAGATTACATCGAATAGAACTCCAAGAAGATCGAGGAGAACATTGTATGGAAGATCATAGAGAGAGAAGTAGCCATCTAGATACTAGCTATGGAACCGTAGGTCGGTGGTGAACTACTCACGCATCATCGGTAGGGCAACAAGGATGATGTAGAAGCCCTCCGTGATCGATTCCCCCTCCGGCAGAGTACCGGAAAAGGCCTCCAGATGAGATCGTGGGAGAACAGAAGCTTGCAGCAGCGGAGAAGTTATTCAGGGTGGTTCTTTGTTGGTTTTCCAATACTTGAGAATTTATAGAAGTGGAATTAGGTTAGACGGAGCCTCGAGGGGCCCACAAGGTAACAGGGCGCCCCCCTGGGCACGCCATGTTGCCTTGTCGTCTCCTCGTTTTTCCTCTGGTCTCCTCCCGAAGCTTCTAGGGTCTCTTGTCCTAAAAAAATCGTCAAAAAGTTTTGTAGCGTTTGGACTCCGTTTGGTACTAATTTTCTGGAAAACCAAAAACATGCAAAAAAACAGCAACTAGCACTAGGCACTGGGTTAATACATTAGTCCCAAAAAATGATATAAAATAACATATAAATGCATATAAAACATCCAAGATTAATAATATAATAGCATGGAACAATCAAACATTATAGATACGTTGGAGACGTATTAGTCTCCTCCCAAAGCTTTGAGGGTCCCTTCTGGTCCAGAAAAAATTAATCCAAAGATTTTTTCCATTTGGACTTCATTTGATATTGATTTTCTGAATAGCCAAAAACAAGCAGAAAAAAACAGAAACTGGAACTGGGCACTGAGTTAATAGGTTAGTCCCAAAATGATATAAAATAGCATATAATTGCATACAAAGTATCCAAGATTGATAATATAATAGCATGAAACAATCAAAAATTATAGATACGTTGGAGACGTATCAACAGGACATCAAGCTTTTTCTGGCGCCGTTGTCGAGGAGCTGAGACATTTTGGTCTTTGTTTTAAGTTTGGTTTATTCTTGTGTACAAAGTTGTTTGCGGGTCCTAGGAAACTATGGCTGAGTTTGGGCATCTCTACCAACTCACCGCTATGAAGTTCTTGGGGCCTGATACGTCTCAAATGTATCTATAATTTTTGATTGTTTCAAGCTATTATAATATCACTTTTGTATAATTTTATAGCATTTATATTAATTTTCTAGACTTGCCTATTAATTCAGTGCCCAGCACCAGTTGCTGTTTTCTGCATGTTTTTGACTTTACAAAAAATCAATATCTACGGAGGTCAAAAAATGTGCATATTTAATACGATTTTTTTAGGGCACGAAGGTTCCAGAAAGCACCGGAGGAAGATGAGGGACCCAAAGGGCCTCCACGTGGGCATGGGGCGCGGCCAGGGTCTAGGCCATGATACGTCTCCGACGTATTTATAATTTTTTTGTTGTTTCATGCTTTTATATTATCATTCTTAGATACTTTATATGCCATTTTATATCATTTTTGGGGACTAACCTATTAACTCAGTGCCTAGTGCTAGTTGTTGTTTTCTGCTTGGTTTTGGTTTTATAGAAAATCGGTGCCAAACGGAGTCCAAACGCTACGAAACTTTTTGACGATTTTTTTCTGAACATAAGAGACCCTAGAAGCTTTGGGGGAGGACCGGAGACCTACAAGGAGATGACAAGGCAACAGGGCGCGCCCTGGGGGTAGGCGCACCCTGATGCCTTGTGGGCCCCTCGTGGCTCCGTTTGACCTAATTTCAGCGCTATAAATTCTAAAATATTCCAAAACCCCCAGATAGCCACCCGAAACAATTTTTCCGCTGTCGCAAGTCTCTGTTCTTTCACGATCCCATCTAGAGGCCTTTTCCGGTACTCTGCAGGAGGGGGAATCGATCACGGAGGTCTTCTACATCAACCTTGCTGTACCTCCGATGATGTGTGAGTAGTCCACCACAGACCTATGGGTCCATAGTTATTAGCTAGATTGCTTTATCTCTCTCTCTCTCTCTCTCTTTGATCTTCAATACAATGCTCTCTTCGGAGATCGATTAGATGTAATCTTCTTTGCGGTGTGTTTGTTGGGATCCGATAAATTGTGGGTTTATGATCATATTATTCATTGAAAGTAATTGAGTCTTTTCTGAAGTTTATTATGTATGATTGCTATAGCTATGTAATGCTTTCCGATCTATGGGTTTTCTTTGGCCAAGTTGATTCATTGATCTTTAGTGGAAGTGGTGCATAGTCGTAGGTTCAATCTTGCGGTGTCCTCACCCAGTGACAGCAGGGGTAGCGAGGCACGTATTGTATTGTATTGTATTGTATTGTATTGTTGCTACTAAGGGTAAAATGACGGGGTTTAATCATATTGCTTGGTTTTATTCTATCTACATTATGTCAGCTTGCTTAAAGCGTTGCTTTGTTTGTCATGAACTTAATACCATAGATGCAGGCAGGAGTCGGTCGATTGGTGGAGTAATAGTACTAGATGCAGAATCGTTTCGGTCTACTTGTCATGGACGTAATGCCTATATACATGATCATGCCATGAATAACGTCATAAGTATGCGCTTTTCTATCACTTGCCCAACAGTAATTTCTCTACCCACCGTATGCTATTTTATGAGAGAGATGCCTGATACGTCTCCAACGTATCTATAATTTTTGATTGTTCCATGCTATTATAGTATCAATCTTGGATGTTTTATATGCCATTATATATCATTTTTTGGGACTAACTTATTAACCCAGTGCCCAGTGCCAGTTACTGTTTTCTGCTTGTTTTTGCCTTTTTAGAAAATCATTATCAAAAAGTGTCCAATCGAGAAAAAAAACTTTGGATTAATTTTTTTTGGACCAGAAGAGACCCACGAAGCTTCGGGAGAAGACCAGAAGAGCCACGAGGAGGCGGCAAGCCTGGAGGGCGCGCCCAGGGGGGTAGGGCGTGCCCCCCCAGACTTGTGGGCCCCTCGTTGCTCCTCCTGACCTAATTCCAGTGCTATAAATTCCCAAATATTCCCAATATACGAGAGAGACAGAAGAGAAAACCTTTCCGCCGCCGCAAGTCTCTGTTCTTCCGCGATCCCATCTGGAGGCCTTTTTCGGTACTCTGCCGGAGGGGGAATCGATCACGGAGGGCTTCTTCATCAACCTTGCTACCCTTCTGATGATGTGTGAGTAGTTTACCATAGACCTACGGGTCCATAGCTAGTAGCTAGATGGCTTCTTCTCTCTCTTTGATCTTCAATACCATGTTCTCCTCGATGTTCTTGGAGTTCTATCTGATGTAATCTTCTTTTGTGGTGTGTTTGTTGGGATCCGATGAATTGTGAGTTTATGATCAGATTATTCATGAGAAATATTTGAGTCTTCTCTGAACTCTTTTATGCATGATTGTTATAGCTTTGTATTTCTCTCCGATCTATCGATTTGGTTTGGCCTACTAGATTGATTTATCTTGCAATGGGAGAGGTGCTTTGTGATGGGTTCAATCTTGCGGTGCTCAATCCAAGTGACAGAAAGGGAAATGACACGTATTTGTATTGTTGCCATTAAGGATAAAAAGATGGAGTTTAATTATATTGCTTGAGTTTACTTTGTCTACATCATGTCATCTTGCTTCAGGCGTTACTCTGTTTCATACTTAATACCCTAGATGCATGCTGGATAGCTATCGATGGGTGGAGTAATAGTAGTAGATGCAGGCAGGAGTCGGTCTACTTGTCTCGGACATGATGCCTATATACATGATCATTGCCATGAATCCGTCATAATTATTTGCTTTTCTATCAATTGCCCAACAGTAATTTGTTTACCCACCATATGCTATGTGTTCGAGAGAGAAGCCTCTAGTAAAAACTATGGCCCCCGGGTCTACTTTATCATATATTAAAAACTCAAAAATACCTTGCTGCAATTTATTTACTTTTATTTTATTTAGTATTTTTGTTTATCTATTTATCTCTATAAGATTTAATCCTTGCAAATAACCGCTAAGAGGATTGACAACCCTCTTATTTGCGTTGGGTGCAAGTGTTTGCTCTTGTGTGTGCAGGTGCGTTTAACGGAATTTTGCTTGGTTCTCCTACTGGATTGATAACCTTGGTTCTTAACTGAGGGAAATACTTATCTCAACTATACTGCATCATCCTCTCCTCTTCGAGGAAATACCAACGCAGTCTACAAGTAGCAGGAAGAATTTCTAGGGCCGTTGTCGGGGAGACATCAACAAAATTACCAAGTACCTTCGCACAAACTATCATTCACTTGCATTTACTTTATTTGCCTTTTATTTGCATTTGCCTCTCGTTTTCATCTCCCCCACTTCTAATTTTTTTACAAAAACACAAAAATATATTTCGTTTGCTTGCTTGTGTTGCCATGTGCCTTCTATTTGCTTGCATCTTCGCTTGCTAAAAAATTATTGATATGGATCCTCATCCACTTGCTAATTTTTTCAAAAAAATCCAATTATGATGAACCAATTGCTAGTGAGTTGAGTGCTCTAGATTATCTTTATGAAGTTTTGCTTGAAAATTGTGAATCTGAAAATTGTGATGAAGTGTTAAAAGAAGAAGTTTATAAAGTGATTCATGATAGCTCCTTGAATGAAAAGCATGATTGCAATGATTTTATTATAAATTCTATTAATGTCAATTGTTCTAATAATATGCAAAACTACAAGCTTGGGGATGATGATTTTGTTATGTCCACTACTCATTGTAATGATCATGATTGGGGTGATGCTTCTTATGATCTTGAAAATTTATTTAAGCCTCATGATGAATATGATATTGATAATAATGATTGCAATACTATTGAAAGTGGGTTTGGAAGAGTTTCAACTTTAGGAAATAAGGATCCCACATATTTGGAGAGTGTTCAATCTTATGAATTTTTTGATAAAAGTGGGTTTGGAGAGGTCATGACTTTAGTTGATGTTAATCCCACTATCTTGGAAGATTATAAAACTTTTATGCATGTGGATCATGAAGATAGTATTTTATATGATAGATATATTGTTGAGTTTGATTATGATCCTACATGTAATTATTATGAGAGAGGAAAATATGGTTGTAGAAACCTTCATGTTACTAAATTGCCTCTCGTTATGTTGAAATTATTAATGCCTCATTCTTCCTATTTGCATATGCTAGATATTGCTTGTCTTGATAATTTGTTTACTTATAAAATGCCTATGCATAGGAAGTATGTTAGACTTAAATGTGTTTGTCACATATTTTGTGATGCTCTCTTTGTGTTTCAATTATTATCTTTCATGAGAGCATCATTGACATCTCAAGCCTATCTTAATGGCTATAAAGAAGAGCTTGTTGGGAGACAACCCAATAATCTTTTTATTTCTGTTTTGTTTGTTTATACAATTATAGCCTCTGTTATGATTGTGTTTTTATCTTTTAATTAGTGTTTGTGCCAAGTAATGCCTTTGGGATGATGTTGATGATAGTATAATTGATGCTGTTTGGAAAACAGAAAGTTTTGCGTCAAGTGCTGGAATTTTAGTTATGTACTGGAGCGTAAGAAAAATCTGAAATTTTTACACAGTATTGGTATATGAATTTTTTACGTTTTCCTAATTTTTCAAAAAAATTGGATTTACAGAGGTATGGCTTTTAAATAGATCTATACAGACTGTTCTGTTTTAGACAGATTCTGTTTTTGTTGCATAGTTTGCTTATTTTGATGAATCTATGGATCGTATCAGGGGGTATGAGTCATGGAGAAGTTGGAGTACAGTAGCATTATGCCAATATGAAATATGAATCAATTTACAACAGTACCTAAAGTTTAAGATTTGTTTGTTATACTAACGGATCTCACGAGGTTTCTGTTGAGTTTTGTGTGCTGAAGTTTTCAAGTTTTGGGTGAGACTACGATGGATAAAGGAATAAGGAGTGGCAAGAGCCTAAGCTTGGGGATTCCCAAGGCACTCCAAGGTAATATTCAAGGAAGACTCAAGCATCTAAGCTTGGGGATGCCCCGGAAGGCATCCCCTCTTTCGTCTACAATCTATCGGTAACTCACTTAGAGCTATATTTTTATTCATCACATGATATGTGTTTTACTTGGAGTGTCTTGTGATATAGTTTGTTTGATTTTTAGTTTGTCACAATCATCTTTGCTGAACACACCTTTTTGAGAGGGACACACATTATTCGTGATTTGTTAGAATACTCTATGTGCTTCACTTATATCTTTTGAGCTAGGCAGTTGCTCTAGTGGTTCACTTATATCTTTTAGAGCACGGCGGTGGTTATATTTTAAAGAAATAGTTGCACTCTCATGCTTCACTTATATCTTTTTGAGAGTCTAATGATTAGCAATGGTAATATGCACGGGTTATGAATTTGGTCCTGATATGATAGGTATTCAAGAGAGGTATAATAAAAACTTTCATGTAGATCACTGAATATGATAAGTTTGATTCCTTGCAATAGTTTTGCGATATTAAGATGGTAATATGTGGGAGGTGCTAGTAGATAATTGCGGCTTAGTAAGAATATTGGTGTTAAGGTTTGTGATTCCCGAAGCATGCACGTATGGTCTGTCGTTATGCTAAGAAGTTGGAGCATGATTTTTTCTTGATTGTCTTCCTTTGTGTAGCAGTCGGGGGCGCGCGATGGTTAACTCCTACCAACCTCCCCCCTAGGGGCATGCGTAGTAGTACTTTGCTTCGAGGGCTAATAAACTTTCGCAATAAGTATGTGAGTTCTTTATGACTAATGTGAGTCCATGGATTATACGCACTCTCACCCTTCCGCAATTTGCTAGCCTCTTCGGTACCGTGCATTGCCCTTTCTCACATCGAGAGTTGGTGCAAACTTCGCCGGTGCATCCAAACCCCGTGATATGATACGCTCTATCACACATAAGCCTCCTTATATCTTCCTCAAAACAGCCACCATATCTACCTATCATGGCATTTCCATAGTCATTCCGAGATATATTGCCATGCAACTTCCACCGTTCCGTTTTTATGACACACATCGTCATTGTCATATTGCTTTGCATGATCATATAGCTGACATAGTATTTGTCGCTCAGCCACCATTCATCATTTTTATACATGTTACGCTAGCATCATTGCACATCCTGGTACACTGCCAGAGGCATTCATATAGAGTCATATTTTTGTTCTAGTATCGAGTTGTAATATTGAGTTGTAAGTAAATAAAAGTGTGATGATCATCATTATTAGAGCATTATCCCAGTGAGGAAAGAATGGTGGAGACTAATGAGTCCTTGAAAAAGTGGGGATGAGGTCCATGAGACCGTTCTAAATAAAAAAAAAAGAGGACGAAAAGAGCCCACAAAAAAAATGAGAGAAAAAGAGAGAAGGGTCAATGTTACTATCCTTTTTCCACACTTGTGCTTCAGAGTAGCACCATGTTTTTCATATAGAGAGTCTCCTATTTTGTCACTTTCATATACTAGTGGGAATTTTTCATTAGAGAACTTGGCTTGTATATTCCGATGATGGGCTTCCTCAAATGCCCGAGGTCTTCATGAGCAAGCAAGTTGGATGCACACCCACTTAGTTTTCATGTTGAGCTTTCATACACTTATAGCTCTTAGTGCATCCGTTGCATGGCAATCCCTACTCCTCGCATTAACATCAATTGATGGGCATCTCCATAGCCCGTTGATTAGCCTCGTTGATGTGAGACTATATTCTTATTTTTTGACTTCCCCTTATTGATCTCTACCACCACACTCTATTCCACCCATAGTGCTATATCCATGGCTTGCGCTCATGTATTGCGTGGGGGTTAAAAAAGCTGAAGCGAGTTAAAAAGTATGAACCAATTGCTTGGCTAAAAACGGGGTTGTTCATGATAAATTTTTTGTGCTAAGAAGATGGAGCATGACAGGATTATATGATTTTTTAGGGATAACGTTCTTTAGCATTTTTATTTTTAAAGACATGATTGTTTATTAGTATGCCTGAGTATTGATGTCTTTATATCAAACTATAGATTATTGCTTTGAATCATTCGGATCTTATTATTCATACCATAAGAGAAAGATTACATGATGAAACATGATAGGTAGCATTCCACATCAAAAATTCTGTTTTTATCATTTACCTACTCGAGAACGAGCAGGAATTAAGCTTGGGGATGCTTGATACGTCTCCAACGTATCTATAATTTTTTATTGTTCCATCCTATTATAGTATCAATCTTGGATGTTTTATATGCAATTATATGCCATTATATATCATTTTTTGGGACTAACTTATTAACCCAGTGCCCAGTGTCAGTTGCTGTTTTCTGCTTGTTTTTGCCTTTTCAGAAAATCATTATCAAAAAGTGTCCAAACGAGAAAAAAACTTTGGATTAACTTTTTCTGGACCAGAAGAGACCCACGAAGCTTCGGGAGTAGACCAGAAGAACCACGAGGAGGTAGCAAGCCTGGAGGGCACGCCCAGAGGGGTAGGGCGCGCCCCCCCCCCAGGCTTGTGGGCCCCTCGTTGCTCCTCCTGACCTAATTCCAGCGCTATAAATTCCCAAATATTCCCAATATACCAGAGAGACGGAAGAGAAAACCTTTCCGCCGCCGCAAGCCTCTGTTCTTCTGCGATCCCATCTGGAGGCATTTTCTGGTACTCTGCCAGAGGGGGACTCGATCACGGAGGGCTTCTTCGTCAACCTTGCTGCCCTTCCGATGATGTGTGAGTAGTTTACCACAGACCTACGGGTCCATGGCTAGTAGCTAGATGGCTTCTTCTCTCTCTTTGATCTTCAATACCATGTTCTCCTCGATGTTCTTGGAGTTTTATCCGATGTAATTTTCTTTTGCGGTGTGTTTGTTGGGATCCGATGAATTGTGAGTTTATGATCAGATTATTCAAGAGAAATATTTGAGTCTTCTCTGAACTCTTTTATGCATGATTTTTATAGCTTTGTATTTCTCTCCGATCTATCGATTTGGTTTGGCCTACTAGATTGATTTATCTTGCAATGGGAGAGGTGCTTTGTGATGGGTTCAATCTTGCGGTGCTCAATCCCAGTGACAGAAAGGGACATGACACGTATTTGTATTGTTGCCATTAAGGATAAAAAGATGGGGTTTAATCATATTGCTTGAGTTTACTTTGTCTACATCATGTCATCTTGCTTAAGGCGTTACTCTATTTCATACTTAATACCCTAGATGCATGCTGGATAGCAGTCGATGGGTGGAGTAATAGTAGTAGATGCAGGCAGGAGTCGGTCTACTTGTCTCGGACGTGATGCCTATATACATGATCGTTGCCATGAATCCGTCATAATTATTTGCTTTTCTATCAATTGCCCAACAGTAATTTGTTTACCCACCGTATGCTATGTGTTCGAGAGAGAAGCCTGTAGTGAAAACTATGGCCCCCGGGTCTACTTTATCATATATTAAAAACTCAAAATTACCTTGCTACAATTTATTTACTTTTATTTTATTTAGTATTTTAGTTTATCTATTTATCTCTATAAGATTTAATCCTTGCAAATAACCGCTAAGAGGATTGACAACCCTCTTATTTGCGTTGGGTGCAAGTGTTTGCTCTTGTGTGTGCTGGTGCGTTTAACGGAATTTTGCTTGGTTCTCCTACTGGATTGATAACCTTGGTTCTTAACTGAGGAAAATACTTATCTCTACTATACTGCATCATCCTCTCCTCTTCGGGGAAATACCAACGCAGTCTACAAGTAGCAATGACTCTAGTGAAAACTATGGCCCCCGGGTCTACTTTAATCATATTACTAAAACCAAAAATACCTTACTGCAATTTTCTTTCTTTTATTTTACTTTGCAATTTATCTATCTACCACTACCAGATTTGATCCTTGCAATTAACGAGTTCAAGGGGATTGACAACCCTCTTGCCCGCATTGGGTGCAAGTATTTGCTCTTGTGTGTGCAGATACTGCTAAGGAGTGTTTGTGTGGTTCTCCTATTGGTTCGATAACCTTGGTTCTCTACCGAGGGAAATACTTATCCACTACTATTTTGCTTCACCCCTCCTCTTCGGAAAAATTCCAACGCAACTCATAAGTAGCAGAAAGAATTTCTGGCGCCGTTGCCGGGGAGACATCATCAAACACTTAGAGGTTCCTACGTACACATTATCATTTACTTGTTCTACTTTTTATTTGCTTTTATTAGTCTCGTTAAAAAAACAAAAATACCAAAAATATGTGTGCTTGTGTGGACATGTGCCTCCTATGTGCTTGCATCTTCGCTTGCTAAAATATGGACCCACTTAAAGTTTTCTACTTGGGTCATCTTCGATCCATTTGTGCTCGTGTTGAAACCCCAACTAGCTTAGTTGAGGGAAAATCATTAGATGAGCATGCTTATTTTGTGCGTCACCTCTTGTCTCAAGAAGGGAGACACTTATGGGATCAAATACCTAGATTGGAATGCTATGCTTTGCACTTATGCGAAATACTTGATTTTACTTGTTGCTCTGAGAACCCTAAAAAACACCTTCCCTTCCAATGTGAGTTTAATGATAATGAAATCTGATCTTCTTATGCCAAGGGTATTTATAGTTATTATGATATTGAACAAATTGAAGAATTTTTTGCTTTTAAGGGTGCCTATGAAATTGCTTCTTTGATTGAAAAGTATGATGCTACTCTTTACAAATCTAAGAATTTTGCCATACTTAAAGATTGCTATGAAAATTATGATTCTAATGCCTATATTAAAGATTATATTAAGAAAACCTCCGCTGTCCAAGAAGAGAGTAATATGCAGGAATCTATAGATACTAGTAAGATGCCCGTGCTACGCTACGGGACCAAAAAAGATTACATGGACTTAAGTCATAGTGAGGAGCCCATGCGTTACTACGGCAAATAAAAAGGTACCGAAGCATTGATCAAACTGATGATATATTATTGTTAGCTACACATCAATCATCCACACACACGTGGCAACTGTGACAACATTAACCAGTTTTATCTTTGAATCCAAACCGTCTACTCTTCAAGGTTTAACGACTTTGCAAGGTTTAAAGATAAAAAAAATCAAATCCCATAATAGTATCTTGAAGATAGCAATCTGCAATGCTGCAAGCATGATCAGCCAATACTAAATATTGATAAAATAGTTTGCTAAGTGTATTCAAGTGTCACAAACATATCTTAATCAGCAGCTGGCCGTGAGAACTCACATGAAAAAAGAGAACACAAGTAAATACACTTGGTACATAACTTGCATACATAAGTGTACATCCAAGTACAACCAAAATGGTTGGGCTCAGTAAGCTAGATTACTATGGCAAAGTGATGCGCCGTTAACGTCCTTCCAACATTGGCTTCGTCAATTGCAAGTCATGTGAGTGTCACAGCCGATAACTCCAAATTGTGCAAAATGTGATGAGTGCGCTCACACCAGATCTCCCAAATCATCAGCACAGCCAGCTAGGATTTGTTCTGATGTACTGCTAGCATATCTTATTGCTTCACGTGCACGCTTTCTCCCAATAGCATTTTTATGAGAAATTAATTAAGTAGTTAAAAAAATTACTTAGGCACACACTCTTGCCTAATAGATTTACCTTTTGAGCACTTGGAATGCCACTGGAGCAAGTTCTGTTGGACTTGGCTACAAAATATTGCATTCAAACTTCAGACAGATTAGATGAAATAAGCTATGAAATGCATAAAAACTGCAGACTGATTAGAGATAAATAATCCAAGATGTAGGAGTCAGCTATGTAAGACGTGTATCATTCAGTACTTTTCCAACTGCTACTGATACAGTATGCAGATGGGGGAAGCTAGAATGAAATTTTTTGATGTATGGCCCTCACACATGAAACGTGCGCCACAAAAACCTCCCTGTGGAATACCACGCCACTCCAAAGCTGAAGGGGAGAGCGCTTGGCCTATGGCAAATATAATCAAACCAGTGTAATAATATATGAAGCTTCAAATTCAAGTGTGACCCGCCAGGATACCAATGCACAAACTAAGAAGCCAGATTCTGGACAAGACATTGCAACTAAATATTGTTGCAGTGGACACTGCTTATGGACAAAATAGAAGACTTTTCCATCTGTTACCACCCTCACATACTCACATATGCAATTGCACAAGTAAAGATTGTCTAACAAAGATGAAGCAAGGGTTGATGAGATGGTAGAGAAGATTTTACTATTCATCCACTCATACCTTGGCCCTTGATGAAGCAAATTAGATGGTGAAGAGCAGTGAATCACACTTCCTCACACTCCGTTCAGTCTGAAGGTTGGCGTGACCAATATGTGGCTTCTTGGGGGTGTTGTTTGAGCAGCGTGAGTCCCATATTACTGCACACTTATTTATATTGGGCTACATGAGTGGTTTCTAGATAGTTCGAACTGGGCGCGCGGATTTGAACCATAGGTGACAGAAAATTTGAAATTGGGAGGCGGGACGGGTGGTCAGGATGAGGATTGGGAAGGAAAGGCAACAACAGAGGCATGGTACCTTCACGTCAACCATCACACCAAACCAGCCGTCTCCCGTCTCGGAGACGGGGTTGACTGGAGGAAGACGCAGGTATGGAACTCCAATTGCAGATGCGTAGAGGTCCTCGGGGAGCAGCGGGTACTTGAAGGGGATGCCCGTGAAGCGCTCCGCCGTCGCCGCCCAGTATGAGTAGCGTTGTGTCAGAGGTGACGGGTGAGGAGCAGAGGATCCGGCGAGGAGTGGGAGGTGGTGGGCGGCAGGGCTTCTGCATCAGAAGAGGAGGCAGGAGAGGCATCGCGAATCAGGGAAGGGGACGGGCTGTTGGTGTCGAAGGATGTCAGCGGCTCTCGATCTATGGACGAACTAGGGTTTGGATTGCTCAAATTGCGGACAGAATTCGCAGGATCTAGCCTATCAGAGGCATTCCACCCATCCTCCCTCACCTCTGTTCTATATTATCTGTTACAAGCCGGCCAAATGGCCATTCCTTCGCCGCCAAGTTCCCCGCTAGCAGGAACAGAGCATATATAAGTAGAACGATTACAAGGTCACATGACCCATTCATGGCCTGCAAGCCGGCTAGGTAGATTAGTACTTCTCCTAGGCCGGGCCGCCGGCCCATCTTCATCATTTGCATTGTTGGTAGCTGGTGATGCCCTGACAATCCCCTCTTCTTCAGCAACGGCTTGCCCCCAAGTCGGTGAGCACGGAAACTGTTGGCGCAAGGAATCCAAATCTTCCCAGGTAGCCGAAGAAGCATCGGTACCACTCCACTGTACTAGCACTTGAGCAATAGATCGAATACCTCGCTGACGAAGCCGACGCTGCAAAATTTTCACAGGTATCTGTAACAAAGCATCTGGGGAAGGAAGAGCTGGTTGTACCTGAAGTGGAGAAGTGATCACTCATTTCAGCTGAGAAACGTGGAACACTGGATGAATTCTGCTAGAACTAGGAAGCTCCAGCCGATATGCTAGCTGACCAATCTTCTCTGTAACTGTATATGGACCATAGTATTTGAATGAGAGTTTATGATTGGCTCGCCTGACCACTGAAGATTGCACGTAAGGTTGTAATTTCAGGAAAACCTTATCACCCACTTCAAAAGATCGAGCAATTCTGTGCTTATCAGCCTGTTGTTTCATCTTCTGTTGAGCCCTATGGAGATGTTTCTTAACTGAATCTAACACAACAGCCCTCTGTTCCAACCAGGCAGCAGTGTCAGGATAAGATACAGTGTCAGATACTGAAATACCGAAGTACCTTGGTGTGTGGCCATACAAAACCTCAAAAGGAGACTTGCCCACAGATGAATGCCAATTAGTATTGTACCAAAATTCACACAAAGAAAGCCACTTAGACCACTGAGTTGGGTGAGCACTAATGAAGCATCTGAGGTAGCACTCAATCTGTTGGTTTACTCTCTCAGTCTGACCATCTGTTTCAGGATGGTTGGCTGTGCTCATTTGCAGTTCACTGCCAGTTGCTTTAATCAATGATTTCCAAAAGAGACAAGTAAATATAGGATCCCTATCTGAAACAATGTATTTGGGCATGTTGTGCAACTTAAACACATTATTCAGGAAGGCCTCAGCCACAACAGGTGCAGAAAAGGGATGATGTAGTGGAATAAAATGACCATACTTGGTGAATTTATCAATAACCACAAGTATGCAATTGTACCTGCCAGAAGGAGGAAGGCCACTAATGAAATCCATAGTAACCATTTCCCAAGCCTATTGAGGAACAGGTAAAGGACAGAGAAGACCAGGATATGGAACTCTCTCTGGCTTGGCTTGCTGGCAAGTAATGCAGGCCTGGACCATGTCTTGGACAAATTTCCTCATACCTACCCAGCAGAACAAACTGTGTATTCTTTTATAAGTAACTGGAAATCCTGAGTGTCCTCCCATTGGACTGTCATGGAAAGCTCTGACAATAGAACAATGAAGAGAAGGAAGGTTACCAACCCAGATTCTGCCCTTGTACTTAATAAGACCATTCTGTAAGGTATAATGTGGTTTAGAACTTGGAGACACACTGAGTTGTTGTAGTAGTTCTTGAGCTTGAGGATCAGTTGCATAACTAGAAAGGATATCCTGGAACCACAATGGTGTAGCAGCAGAAATAGATAGCACTTCTGAATCGGGATGGGGCATCCTGGAAAGAGCATCAGCAGCAGAATTTGTGGAACCTTTCTTGTAAACAATCTTATACTGTAAGCCCATCATCTTGGTAAGTGCTTTCTGTTGCCAGGGAGTGTGCAACCTTTGTGTTTCCAACTGGACCAGGCTCTTCTGATCTGTTCTTATTGTAAACTCCATAACTTGCAAATAAGATCTCCAATGCTCCACTCCCAAGAGAATAGCCAAGTATTCTTTTTCATATACAGATAATGTTTGATTCTTTGGGCCTAAAGCTTTACTAACATAAGCTAAAGGATGGCCACCTTGCATCAAAACAGCGCCCACTCCCTTATCACAAGCATCAGTTTCAATAACAAATGGTTTAGTAAAGTCTGGTAGAGCAAGAACAGGAGCAGACATAAGTGCCTCTTTCAGTGTTTGGAAAGCTCCCTCAGTGTCAGGGGTCCACACAAACTGAATGCCCTTTTTAAGAAGCTGAGTGAGAGACCTGCTGATGAGACCATAGTGTTTAATAAATTTTCTGTAGTAACCAGTGATGCCCAGAAATCCCCTAATTTCCTTAATATTTGTAGGGACAGGCCATCTTGCAATAGTATCAATTTTGCTGGGATCAGTACTGACTCCTTGCTCACTGATGACATGACCTAAATAGCTAATACTCCTCTGACCAAAAGCACATTTACTAAGCTTAACTTTCCACTGATGTTCCTTGAGGAGTTGCAAAACTTGTCTCAAGTGCTTAACATGATCCTCAAAGGTTTTGCTAAAGACCAAAATGTCATCGAAGAAAACCAAAACACAAACTCTATTGAGAGGTGATAGGGTGAAATTCATAGCTCCTTGAAATGTAGGAGGACCTCCAGCTAGCCCAAAAGCTAAAACAGTAAATTCAAAATGTCCATTATGTGTTTGAAATGCTGTTTTATACTCCTCACCAGGGGCCAATCTGATTTGTTGGTAGCCTGATATTAAATCCAATTTAGAAAACCAACTAGCTCCTGCCAACTCATCCAATAGTTCATCAATTACAGGTATAGGAAATTTACTCTTCAGTGTCAGAGCATTTAAGTATCTATAATCTACCACCATTCTCCAAGTGTTATCTTTTTTCTTAACCAAAATAACTGGAGAAGAAAAAGGACTAGTACTCCTTCTGATTATCCCAGACTGTAGCAATTTAGCCACTTGCTTTTCCAATTCATCCTTAAGATGGGGAGCAACTCTGTAAGGTCTAATGGATACAGGCCTAGCACCAGGTATAAGAGGAATGGTATGATCAAACTCCCTTCTAGGGGGTAACCCAGTAGGAGCCTCAAAAACTTCTGGATACTGGTCTAAAATCTTCTGCAATTCCTCAGGAACTGGTACTTCTTCCATGTCAATAAGAGAGTGAACATATACTACAGTAAAAAGACTAGTATGAGCTTCAGGTTCCTGTAATGTAATTAACTGCCCTTTTCTAGAGAAAGACATCCATTTCTCTTCCCAATGAACTTGCATAGGACTGTGCTGAGTCAACCAGTCTAGGCCCAGAATACCATCATAAGCTCCCAATGGAAGTAACCTGATGTTGGAAACAAAGGAATGTTCCTGACAAGACCATTTACAAGCAGGTAACTGATATTGACTTGTTAATAAAGCTCCACCAGCTACTTTAACTGAAACAGGAAACATAGACTGCACTCCAGTAAGGTCAGGCAGAAATTTCTCATCTAAGAATGTATGAGTGCTGCCAGAATCAACCAGAAATGTCATAGGAATATTCTGAATCACCAACTATAGTTTCATAGTTGTAGGACTAGGAGTGCCACTGACAGCAACTTCAGAAATACTCATGGAACTTACTTCAGCAGAGTAGTCATTATCCTCCACAGCACTGGAACTTTCCTCTCCTTGCAATTGGTCGATTAATTCCTGAACAACATGCAGTTAAACAGCTGTTTTGCATTGATGATCACGTGACCACCTTTCTCCACAAATGAAACAGAGACCTTTAGCTTTTCTGAAATTCCTGAGAGCCGACCACTTGTCCTCAACACTTGGTGGTTTATCAGATACACGTTTCTCGTCAGTTGTTTTAAGAGCTGAAGAACTGGCAACTGAAGATGCAGTTGAAACCTTCCTGGAGCGGTCAGGAGCACTAGTAGAAACAGTAGTAGCCACCAATTCTTCATGTAACAGAGCTAACTCAAAAGCAGTATCTAAATCCGCTGGTTTCTGCAAGGCCACCTGTATACGAACATTTTGGTTCAAACCATCAATGAAACGAGTGACGTAATGCAAAGCATCAGGAGCTGTTTCATATGCAGACAATTGATCATAGAGTTCAGAAAATCGCTCCACATAATCAGCCACAGTACTAGTCTGAGCTATGTGAAACATGCATCGAATGAGAACTTGATGCTGGTTTCGGCCAAAGCGACTCTGCAGTAACTGACAGAATTCAGACCAGGAGGACTTGGGAGCACGACGCTGCACTGATTCAAGCCACCGAGCAGCTGGGCCTTCAAACTGAGATGATGCAAGTGAAATCCACTGACCCACTAGTGTATTCCACTGTTGGAAATAATCCTCACACCGATTTTGCCAGAGACGAGCATTATTACCATCAAATCGAGGAAGTTCAATACGCGGTGCATGAACAAATTGATCTAGATGCTCTCGAGAATAAGAATCCACATGAGGAGATTTTTTTTTGGTGTAACTGGCATCCCTGGAAGCACGAACAGGAGGAGGGACATAAGCAAATACCCGACCACGTTGTTCCTTGTCGAATCCCGAACCAGTTGCAGCCGCAGTAGCAGGTGAAACCGGCAGCGACTTGCTTGCCCCCTTGTGAACCGGATCCGCGCGAGCTTCCGCCTCGCCATCGATCCGGATCTGGCCGATGTCGACGCTGAGATCATCGTGGACACCTTCGAGCTTGGCGAAGAGGCTATCCAGCTTGGCAGAATTTTTGTCGAACATCTGGCGTACATCCTTGATGGTCGCTGCGCGTTGAGCCTCCAGCTTGCGTTCGATGTCGTCGTCGAAGCCACTCCGCAACAGATCATATATGCGGCGCCCCTCCATCGACAGCTCCTCCATGACCTCACGCCGGCGACGAACCTTATGGCGGGTGTAGTGGCTGTGACCCGGCAGCGCCAGGACGCGGCTCTAGATACCAGATTGTCAGCGGCTCTCGGTCTATGGATGAACTAGGGTTTGGATTGCTCAAATTGCGGACAGAATTCGCAGGATCTAGCCTATCAGAGGCATTCCACCCATCCTCCCTCACCTCTGTTCGGTATTATCTGTTACAAGCCGGCCAAATGGCCATTCCTTCGCTGCCAAGTTCCCCGCTAGCAGGAACAGAGCATATATAAGTAGAACGATTACAAGGTCACATGACCCATTCACGGCCTGCAAGCCGGCTAGGTAGATTAGTACTTCTCCTAGGCCGGGCCGCCGGCCCATCTTCATCATTTGCATTGTTGGTAGCTAGTGATGCCCTGACAAAGGAGATGGGGGGATGAGACGAGGGGAAGGAGGGGGTGGTGGTGGGCGAGGCTGCTGCATCAGAGGAGAAGACAGGAGAGGCATCACGAAATCGGGGGTGGATGGCGCCGGTGTTGTACTTCCGGACTCGGCGCCTGAGGAGATGGGGTAGGGGGCCAACGGGGAGGGGGAGGTGGTGGGCGCAGTGGCTGCTACATCAAAGGAGGAGGGAGGAGAGGCCTCGCAGATCCGGGGGATGGGCGACGCCAGCTACGTGTTTGTCGACGTCGGCGTCGAAGGAGAAAACAGGGATGAGGAGGTGGTGTTGATGTTGCTGCAAATAGGAGGCAGAAGAAGCTTTGGGAACGGATGGTGCCGGCGGCGCCGGCGGTGTGTGGAGCGGTAGTGGCCACTATCGGACTACCCTGTTCAGTTCCATTGATTTCTTCCCTATTCGAGAAGGGTCGATCATTGGCTGATTGGATGAGATCGGGATGGATGGAGCTGAACGAAGAGATCCTTTTTTTTTTGGCAAAAGAATGTGAAGCGTGGTTGTCTCTCGTGCGTCGGATGCAAATCTGATGGTCGAAAATGAAGAATGGCAGGCACACCATCACCACCAACTGGGTATTTTATAGAAGTAGAGATTGCTATGCTCCCATTGATTCATTTGAAATATCCCTTTTTGATGAACTTGATGCTTGTTATGCTTATGGACATGATGCCAACATTAATGATGCTTATGGAGATGAACTTGCTATAGTTCCTTATGTTAAAAATGAAATTTTTGCTATTACACCCACGCTTGATAATCCTATTATCTTTTTGAATTCTCCCAACAACACTATATCAGAGAAGTTTGCACTTACTAGGGATTATATTGATGGGTTGTGTTTTACCATTATACATGATGATTTTGTTATGCTTAATACTTATTATAATGATCATTATTGGGGTGATTATAATGCTATGAATATTAAAAGTGGATTTGGAAGAGTGTCAACTTTAGAAAATCCCACTATTTTGGAGAACAATCAATCTTATGAATTTTTTGATAAAAGTGGGTTTGGAGAGGTCATGACTTTAGCTAATATTAATCCCACTATCTTGGAAGATTATAAATTTTTTATGCATGTGGATCATAAAGAGAATATTGTTTATGATAGCTATATTGTTGAATTTGAATATGATCATACATGTAATTATTATGAGATAGGCAAAGATGGTTATAGGAATTTTCATGTTACTAAATTACCTCTCGTTGTGTTGAAATTATTAATGTTTCATTCTTCCTATTTGCATATGCTAGATATTGCTTGGTTTGATAATTTGTATTCCTATAATATGCCTATGCATAGGAAGAGGGTTAGACTTAAATGTGTTAATTACATGCTATATGATGCTCTCTTTGTGCTTCAATTCTTGTCTTTTATGTGAGCATCATTAATATTAGCTATATGATTACTAAATTACCTCTCGTTGAGCAACCCAATATTTATCTTTGTTGCAATTTTTATTTTTCTTGAGTCACATGATTATTGCTACTGTAATGATTGTTTTTGATCTTTTAATAGTATTTGTGCCAAGTAATGCCTTTGGGATGATTTAGATGATAGTATAATTGATGTTGTTTGAAAACAGAAACTTTTGTGCCAAGTTATGTAATTTCTATTTTGTACTCGAACGTGATAAAATTTTGAATTTTTAACACAGTATTGGAATACAAATTTTTTACTTTGTAATAATGTTTCAGAATTTTTTGAGTTACAGAAGTATGATTTTAATTCAGATCTTTACAGACTATTCTGTTTTAGACAGATTCTGTTTTTATTGCATAGTGTGCTTATTTTAATGATGTTATGGATTATATCGGGGGGTATAAGTCATGGAGAAGTTAGAATACATTAGGTATTATGCAAGATTAATTATGAATGGGTTTACAACAGTACCTAAGGTTTATGATTTGATTATTATACTAACGGATCTCACGAAGTTTCTGTTGAGTTTTGTGTGCTGAAGTTTTCAAGTTTTGGGTGAGATCACAATGGATGAAGGAATAAGGAGCGGCAAGACCCTAAGCTTGGGGATGCCCAAGGCACCCCAAGGTAATATTTAAGGAAGACCCAAGCGTCTAAGCTTGGGGATGCCCCGGATGGCATCCCCTCTTTCGTCCACAATTCATCGGTATGTTACTTGGAGCTATATTTTTATTCATCACATGGTATGATTTTTACTCGGAGCGTTTGTGCCATAGTTTTGTTTTGCTTTTTAGTTTGCCACAATCATTTTTTGCTGGACACACCTTTTGAGAGAGACACACATTCATCATGATTTGTTAGAATACTCTTTGAACTTCACTTGTATCTTTTGAGCTATGCAGTTGCTCTTGCGCTTCACTTATATTCTTAGAGCACGGCGGTGGTTATATATTTTATAGAAATTATTGCACTCTCATGCTTCACTTAAATCTTTTTGAGAGTCTTAAATAGGAAGTGGTAATATGCACGGGTTATAAGACTAGTCTGAAAATGATAGGTATATAAGAGTGATATAATAAAAACTTTCATGTAGATCACTAAATATGAAACGTATGATTTAGTTATATTGATGTAGTAATATGAAAGGGTATTGGTTCATGATCATTGGTTAGTAGAAATATCGATATTAAAGCTTGTTATTAACTACTCGTTTAAGTGTCCATCATGGCATGGTGGGGAAGTTTGAGCATTTTTATGTCTGATTGAAATCCTTGAGTGTTGTCTAAATCGGGGGTGCATGATGGTTAAATCCTACCAACCTCCTCCCTAGGGGCATGCGAGTAGTACTTTGCTTCAAGGGCTAATAAAACTTTCGCAATAAATATATGAGTTCTTTATGACTAATGTGAGTTCATGGACTAATACAGCACTCCCACCTATCCACATATTGCTAGCCTCTCCGGTACCGTGCATTGCCCTTTCTCACCTCGAGAGTCGGTGCAAACTTCGCCGGTGCATCCGAACCCCGTGATATGATACGCTCTATCACACATAAGCCTCCTTATATCTTCCTCAAAACAGCCACCATACCTACCTATCATGGCATTTCCATAGCCATTCCGAGATATATTGCCATGCAACTTCCACCGTTCCGTCTTATGACATGTGTGTTCATCATCATATTGCTTTGCATGATCATATAGTGCTGACAAGATATTTGAGGCAAAGCCACTGTTCATCATTGTAATACATGTTACGCTAGATCATTGCACATCCCGGTACACTGCCAGAGGCATTCATATAGAGTCATATTGTTTCAGTTTTATCGAGTTGTAAGTAAATAAAAGTGTGATGATCATCATTATTAGAGCATTGTCCTAGTGAGGAAAAGAATGATGGAGACTGATGATTCCTCCAAAATATGGGGATGAGGTCCATGAGATTGTTCTAAAAAATGAGAGAAAAAGAGAGAAGGGGCAATGCTACTATCCTTTTACCACACTTGTGCTTCAAAGTAGCACCATGTTCTTCATATAGAGAGTCTCCTGAGTTGTCACTTTCATATACTAGTGGGAATTTTTCATTATAGAACTTGGCTTGTATATTACGATGGCGGGCTTCCTCAAATGCCCGAGGTCTTCATTAGCAAGCAAGTTGGATGCACACCCACTTAGTTTCAGTCGAGCTTTCATACACTTATAGCTCTAGTGCATCCATTGCATGGCAATCCCTACTCCTCGGATTGATATCGATCGATGGGCCTCTCCATTGCCTATTGATCTGCCGAGTTGATGTGAGACTTTCTTCCTTTTTGACTTCCCTTATAAATCTCTACCACTGCATTCTATTCCACCTGTAGTGCTATGTCCATGGCTCACGCTCATATATTGAGTGGAGTTGAAAATGTTGAAGCGCGTGAAAAATTATGATCCAATTGCTTGGATTGACACCGCGGTGCTCATGATTTATATTTATGCGGTGAAGGCAGAGTCATGCCATGCTTACATAATTCAATGAGTAGGGATAACATCCGTTGAGCATCGTATATTTTGAAAAACTAATGAGTATGTACTTATATTCATGGATATTATTATGTTGATATCAATTACTTAATCGTTTCTCAATATTTATACCGTAAGAAGATTACATGATAAACATGCTAGGTAGCATTGAACATCAAAAATTATTTTGTTTTATCATTTACCTACTCGAGGACGAGCAGGAATTAAGCTTGGGGATGCTGATACGTCTCCGACGTATTTATAATTTTTGATTGTTTCATGATATTATATTATCATTCTTAGATACTTTATATGCAATTTTACATCATTTTTGGGGACTAACCTATTCACTCAGTGCCTAGTGTCAGTTGTTGTTTTCTGCTTGTTTTTTGTTTTACAGAAAATATGTACCAAATGGAGTCTAAACGCTATGGAAATTTTTGAATTTTTTCTGAAATAAGAGACCCTAGAAGCTTCGGGGGAGGACCAAAAGACCTAGAAGGAGACGGCAAGGCAACAGGGCACCCCCTGGGGGGTAGGCGCGCCCTGATGCCTTGTGGGCCCCTTGTGGCTCCGTCTGACCTAATTCCAGCGCTATAAATTCTAAAATATTCCAAAACCCCCAGAGAACCACCCGAAACAATTTTTCCGCCGCCGCAAGTCTTTGTTCTTCCATGATCCCATCTGGAGGCCTTTTCCGGTACTCTGCCGGAGGGGGAATCGATCACGGAGGTCATCTACATCAACCTTGTTGTACCTCCAATGATGTGTGAGTAGTCCACCACAAACCTACGGGTCCATAGTGATTAGCTAGATGGCTTTCTCACTCTCTCTCTCTCTCTCTCTCTCTCTCTCTCTCTCTCTCTCTCATTGATCTTCAATACAATGTTCTCTTCGAAGATCGATTTGATGTAATCTTCTTTTGCGGTGTGTTTGTTGGGATCCGATGAATTGTGGGTTTATGATCAGATTATTCATTGAAAGTAATTGAGTATTTTCTGAACTTTATTATGTATGCTTTATATAGCTATGTCATGCTTTTCGATCTATGGGTTTTCTTTGGCCAAGTTGATTCATTGATCTATAGTGGAAGTGGTGCATAGTAGTAGGTTCAATCTTGCGGTGTCCTCACCCAGTGACAGCAGGGGTAGCGAGGCACGTATTGTATTGTTACTACTAAGGGTAAAACGACAGGGTTTAATCATACTGCTTGGTTTTATTCTATCTACATTATGTCGTCTTGCGAGCGTTGCTCTGTTCAGCATGAACTTAATACCATAGATGCAGGCAGGAGTCGGTCGATTGGTGGAGTAATAGTAGTAGATGCAGAATCATTTCGGTCTACTTGTCACGGACGTAATGCCTATATACATGATCATGCCATAAATAACATCATAACTATGCGCTTTTCTATCAATTGCCCAACAGTAATTTGTCTACCCATCGTATGCTATTTTTATGAGAGAGATGCCTCTAGTGAAAACTATGGCCCCCGGGTCTACTTTAATCATATTACTAAAACCAAAAATACCTTGCTGCAATTTTCTTTCTTTTATTTTACTTTGCAATTTATCTATCTACCACTACCAGATTTGATCCTTGCAATTAACGAGTTCAAGGGGATTGACAACCCTCTTGCCCGCGTTGGGTGCAAGTATTTGCTCTTGTGTGTGCAGGTACTACTAAGGAGTGTTTGCCTGGTTCTCCTATTGTTTTGTTAACCTTGGTTCTCTACTAAGGGAAATACTTATCCACTACTATATTGCTTTACCCTTCTTCTTTGGGGAAAATCCCAACGCAGCTCACAAGTAGCAGGCCACGCCACCAGGTCGTGTGGGCTCCTATGCACCTCCTTTCGTCCATTCCTCCGCCTATAAATTCCATAGTTCGCAAAACCCTTCGCAAGATTTTTCTCTGATTTTTCCGCTGCCGCAAGTTCCTGTTCCGAGGAGATCCAATCTTGAGGCCTGTCCCGGTACTCTGCCGGAGGGGGAATCCACCACGAGAGGCTTCTTCATCAACCTTGATGCCTCCATGACCATGTGTGAGTAGTTCCCTTAGGACCTTAGGGTCCATAGTAGTAGCTAGATGGCTCTCTCTCTCTCTCTCTGATCTTCAATACCAAGTTCCCGTGAGCTGCCTCACATGATCAGGATCAATTCGATGTAATCGGTGGTGTGTTTCTCGGGATATGATTATTTTTCACTTTATGATCAGATTGTTCATTGAATTCAATTGAATCTTTTGAGATTTATTTGTTGTATAATTGAATAGCTTTGATGCTCTCCTATCTATCTATCTACTTTGGCCAAGTTTTATGTGTATTCCTTCCTAGGGAGTGGTGCACTATAGTGGGTGATCTATATCCCAGTGACAAAAAGGGACAAGACACGTATTGTATTGTTGCCATTAAGATTTAAATGATGATTTCTCTTGTCATATTGCTTGATATTTTACTGTCTACATTATGTCATCTTGCTTATTGCAATGCTCTGTTTATCATGAACTTAATACTTCGAGATGCATGCTGGATAGCGATCTTGGAGTGGAGTATTAGTTGTAGATGCAGTTGGATAATGGTCTACATATCACGAACATAATGCCTATATGACATTATACCATAAAGGATAGTCATAAATACAAATATTGCTATTTAATCGATGCCCAACTATAATTTATTCACCACACTTCACTGTTATGCTTATCAGAGATGCCACTAGTGAACCTATGGCCCCCTGTGTATATTCTCTATTACTGAAATATTCGATACAATTACTTTCTTAGATGTACCGTTTTACCTTTCTATCAATTACCATTATCCCGTGCAATTTAATCTTGTAAGTAGTAGGACAAGAAGCTTGACGTGTTGGGGACAAGTTTGTGTTGTGTTTTGTGTGCAGGTACTAATGACTTTGTTTACTAGAAGAACTCCTTCTTGTTCAATAAACCTTGGTTCTCTACTGAGGGAAATACTTATTGCTAGGTTACTTTACCCTTATACTTGGGGGTTACCCAACCACTCTTACGAGAGAGTAAGCAGATTTTTGGCGTCATTGTCAGGGAGTTTCTTCTCAAACAAATAGGTCCTTCACAATACCACATTACATTCTTGTTATCTATCTTGCCTAGTTACTTTTTATTTCTTGTTTGCTTGCATCTTTGCTTGCCAAAAAAAATACCAAAAATATCTTTAGTTACTATTTTTGTTCTACTATGTTATCATGGTTAGTTCTTCACTTGCTGTTATCACTCCTGAGCTAGAAGTGATCAATTTTAAACAAAGAGGTGGAGAAAGTTTAAAAGATGCTTGGTATAGAATATGTGATGCTCAAAATAGGTCCACTCGTAAGCAATCTAGCATGATACTTCTTATGAGTTTTTAGTTGGCATTACTACTTGGTATAGGTTTGTTCTAGATACTATCAGGAAGGAATTTCTTGGGTAGTCACACCCTAGATGCTTTTAATGCTATGGAAAATCTAGTGGGAGCCGCACCGATAAAGGTCAATGAAACTGAAATAACTTTGGAGCATCTTAAGCAAAGGTTGAACATGATAGAAAATAATATGCCAAGTATTCAAAAGTTAGAGGAAAGTGATAAGAAGAAGCATGACCACTTCACCAAGTTGGTGTCTTCAGCAGGGAAGCTTTAAAATGATCAAACAATTAGAAAAGGAAAATCATACCGTTATAGTAGAACAAAGCCCTGCTAGAATAGACAAGTTGAAAGGACGTGGATGTCGCCTAGAGGGAGGGTGAATAGGCGGTTAAAAAATTATAGTTTAGGCTTGAATAAATGTGGAATAAAACTAACGTTTAATTTATCAAGCACAAAACCTAAGTAATTAAGCTAGGCTCAATTATGTCCACCAACAACTTATGCTAAACAAGATGAACAACTAAGTGATAGCAAGATATATAACTTGAAAATTGATGGCTTTCACAAAGTAAGTGCATAAGTAAAGGGCTCGGGTAAGAGATAACTTAGGCACGCGGAGATGACGATGTATCTCGAAGTTCACACCCTTGCGGATGCTAATCTCCATTTGAGCGGTGTGTAGGCACAGTGATCCCCAAGCGCCACAATGGCTCACCGTATTCTCCTCACGCCCTCGCACAATGCAAGGTGTCATGACAACACTAAGTTACCCTTGAGAGCGGACACCAAACCGTACAAGTGGAGACCCTTGAGGGCGGTCACCGGACCCATACAAATTGCCTGGGCAATCTCCACAACTTAATTGGAGACTCCCGAAGCTTTACACCACAATGATTGAGCTTCGCGACAATACCAACCGTCTAGGGCGCCCAAGCACCCAAGAGGAACAAGCTCTAGGGTACCAAGCACCCAAGAGTAATAAGCTTCTCAACTTTCACTTCCACGTATCACCGTGGAGAACTGTAACATCCCCAGATCTCAACTCTATCATTAAGCTAATTAATTAGCCATGTCATCATGATCATCCTAAATAAATTGCATTTAGAGGATAATCCAACTTCAAATTCAAATTTAAAATAAAGTCAAAATTAAAAGTTATCCAAACAGTAGAACAAAATAGTTCATAATATTGCAAATAATCCCAAAGCTATTATAAAAATAAAACCAACATTAATTGAATTCCAAGATTGACTCTAACAACCAAAAACAGTGACTTTAACAGCCACTTTAAAGCCTTTCCAATTAAACAAAATTTAAAATGAAATTATTCAACTACCAAACTTTTGGTGACAGTGTCAGACATTACCTAGTATTTGATTTGGCAAGTCATGCATTTTACAAAACTAATTTGCTAGCTAAAAGAAAATGCTACGTAAAAGAATAAAGGAGAACAGAAAAATAAAAGGAAAAAGGCCTAGGCGCTACTATGCTGCTGGGCCGCAAGTGCACAGTGTGCCTGGCCCAGCCCACTGCGGCTTGTCTCCCTCCTCCTTCTCTCTCCCTCGCCGTGTCACGCGCGCCATGGCCAGAGCGCGCTCGCTCCGGCCACTGGCCGACACCGCGACGCCGCGGGCTCGCGGGGAGGATAAGGCCGAAGCCGTTCCTCCCCCCTGGACGCCCTCCTCCATTTTCCCCCTCTCTCTCTCTCTCGCTCTCGAGCTCTCTCTCTCTCTCTCTCTCTCTCTCTCCAGTACGCTGCCGTCGCCGCCGTTCGTCTCCGCCGTGCCCAACATCGTCCCCGCACCGCGCCACCTTGTCCACGCGCTCCGCCGTGCTCGACTACGTCCTCTGCGCCGAGCCATTCGAGCCGAGGAGCCCTGCATCGCGCGGATCGAGCCGCCCCCATCTTCTCGGTCTCCAGCGAGCTTCGCCGATTCCGGCTGCCCTTGCAGCTCCTAAGCATAGCACCGGCCACCGTGAGCCGCTCGGTGAGCTCCGCCTCCTCTTTCCTTTTCTTTCTCGCCTTGCCGCACCCGATGCGGTCGATCTCGCCATGGCTGTACCCGTAGCCGCTGTAGAGCTCGCCGCCTTAGCCATCGTCGCCGTTGAGCTCGCCCAAGCTCGTAGTCATGCTCAGCACGCGCGTAGGAGCTCAACGAGCTAGCTAGCGACGCTTGCCATGCCCGATATCGCCGTAGCCGCTAACGCCCGAACTCCGGCGCCACCTCCGCCGCTCGCCGTCGCCGTTTCCGGCCGACTCCGGCGACGCCACCGCCACCGTTGGGGGCGCGAGCGAGTGCTCGTTCCAACGCGCCTAGTCGCGGGCCGAATGGCCGCCTGAGGCCGATTTCCGGCGAGCGCCCACGCGCGCCGCCGTGTTTTCCGTCGCCGCCGACTCGTCGCCGGCCGCCGCCGACGTGGCAGCCTCGCAGCCCCACTGGCCCCATTGACTGGGTTGACCCAGTCAACGCGCTGACGTGGCCGCTCTGTGATGCTGACAGACGGGCCCCACCCCCTTAATCAACGTTTTATAATTAAAAATTATTAGTTAAACTAATTATTCACTGACATGTGGGGCCCAGTAGCTAATTAACCTAATTAATTAATTTTAACACTGTTTAGCCACTGTGTCTATGACATGCGGGACCCACTGGTCAGGTTTGACCCTGACCAGCTGGGTTGATTCGCTGACGTCACTCTGACGTCATGCTGATGTCATCAGTCACTGTTTCGGATAATTTGAATTTAAATAATTAAAACAATTCCAGAAATTGCTTAAATCTTTGAAAATTCGTAGAAATTCAACCGTAGCTCGGATCGAAAAGTTTTCTTCATGAAAGTTGATCAGAAAAACGAGATGAATCCGAATATGTGGTCAAAATGCTTGACCATCACTCCTAACTATCTGAACATGGAACTTTCCCCTCCGGTTCAGTATACCGATAACCGCCTAAACGCCGGAAAAATATCCCAGATATTTTCCCGCTTCGTCTGCAACATGTAGCATTGCATTAGGTCACCTCTAACGCTGCATTTTGCCATGCCATGCACTGTGTTGCATTTGATTGCTTTTATTTATTGTTTCTTCCCCTCTTCTCTTTCGTTAGCCCCCGAGACCGACGTTGCCCTCGAGGACTGCTACACCGTTGACGAGCCCTCCTTTGCCGCAGAGCTTCCAGGCAAGCAAACCCCCTTGACGCATGCCTATATCACCTATTCTTTCTCCCTCCTGCTTGCATTAGAATTTGCTACTGCTTTTGATTGATCCTATTCTGATGCACAGCCTGTTTTTGTAACCTGTTATTGATACTTTACCTAATATCCTAAATGCTTAGTATAGGTTGGATGGTAATCCATCTGTGGCCCCTCTTCTTTGTCCTAGTTGCCCCGCTTAGTTACCAGTGCCCCGATCGATGTAATCGACGGGCCGAGATTAGCACATCACCACACACCCCCTAAGTTGTACGACTCTGCAGAGCTAACATCGAGTATCGAGGGTGATACCTCTTCCATTACTTCTGATGTTGTCTCTGTAGCCCAGCTAGTCGGTTGTGGGTTAACGAGGGTGATTCCTCTTTCACCACCTCCGATAAGGCTTCTGTCGTGCAACTCCTCAAGAGTGATTCCCTCGAGGGTGATTCCTCCGGGTTCACCTTGACGGTTACATCGAGTGGGAAATCCAATGAGGGTGATTCCTCGGATTCCTTCTTGATGTTATGGACACACGGTTACCTTGGTTTTACTATAGTTACTTGATAAAGTCGGGTTGACCCTGAGGGATACCCGCGAGAGATGTGCAGTCGGGTTGACCATGAGGGCACCCACGAGATATTTACGTGGCACGGTCGGGCATTCTTGGCCCTTGCCATAAGTCCACGAGACGGGGCGACGGGGCCACATGTTTCGTGGATCTCTGCTCGTTTCCGCGAGCTCCCAATGCGATTAACGGATTTGGGTATTTGATCTGAGTGGGCCACTGGCCTATACGCACTACCACCACGCGGGATAATGGTTTAATGGGGCCCTCTGCGCCGTATGTATCAGCCGAAAGCTCTGTCAGACGTCCAGTTCAGCATTGCGGCCGGGACGGACCGGCGCCATCCAGCACAGGGGTGGTGCCTGGCTTCACCCTGCACGCAACGACCCGGAGTGCGAAGGGCGATGGGCCCAAGAACCCCGAGCACTTAGGATGTAGACCGGCGGGGACCTCTCTGCTGAGCTCTAGGTAGGGCTACGGTGTGTCGATCAGCCGAGGCCGGGCATGACCCAGGAAAGTGTGTTCGGCCAGAGTTAATCGAGCATGTTGGGTAACAGTAGTGCACCCCTGCAGGGAAGATATATCTATTCGAATAGCCGTGTCCACGGTAACAGGACGCTCAGTAAAGTATCTTGATCCACTACAACTGGAACTGGTTACATATTACTTAAATTGGAAACTCCGGGATCGCTTTCTCGCAGGGAGTCGAGGAAGGATCTCTAGGCTTTGCTACTACATGCTTGCTACTTTATTATATACTAATCTACACTCTTCTAATGCTGTAAGACGCTGAAGATGCTAGTCTTCGATAGGCTAGACCTTTCTCTCTATTCTGGCATTTCTGCAGTCCAGTCCACTGATACAGCCCTTCTTTGATACCGATGCATAATTAGAATAGTTCTGATGTAAGTCTTGCGAGTACTTTGGATGAGTACTCACGGTTGCTTTGCTTCCCCTTTTCCCCCATACCCGATTGATGCGACCAGATGATGGAGCCCCGGAGCCAGCTGCCCCAGCCGACGACTACTATTACCCCTCTGGAGGAGCGTACTACTATGTGGAGACCGCCGACGACCAGGAGTAGATAGGAGGCTCCCAGGCAGGAGGCCTGCGCCTTTTTGATTGTTGTCGTTGTTTTTGCCCCGCCTTCTTAAGGCCTATCTATTTAACTTATGTCTGTACTCAGACATTGTTGCTTCCGCTGATGCTTGTATGACATCGAGCTTATGTATTCGAGCCCTCGAGGCCCCTGGCTTGTAATATAAAGCTTGTATTATTTTATTTTGTGTCTAGAGTTGTGTTGTGATATCTTCAAGTGAGTCCCTAGGCTTGATCGTGTGCATTTGCGTGTATGATTAGCGCACGGTCGGGCCGGGGGCGTCACAAGAACTCAAACCTATGCACCAAATGCAATGGCAAGAACACACGAAGTGCTCAAGTCCTTCTCTCCCAAATCCCACCTCAACAACTAATGCTATGGAGGAATATGAGATGAAGAACAAAGGAGGAGAACACAAAAGAACTCCAAAGTCTAGATCCACAAGGGTCCCCTCACTTAGAGGAGAAAGTGATTGGTGGAAATATAGATCTAGACCTCCTTTCTCTTTTCCCTCAAAAAGAAGCAAGAATCATGGGAGGAATAGAGAGAAAACAAGCTTCACGAGGACAAGAATGGGGGGGGGGAACTTGCTGCATATTTCTTACGTTGGAGGCGGAAGAAGGAGGTATAAATACCCCCCACGAGAAAAATGATCGTTGCCAGTCGACACCTCCGGGTACCCGGACCAACCATGGAACAAACGGCCTGTCCCGAGCACCCGGGGGGCAGAGGCCCCGGGCACCCGGACAGAGCAGCTGGGCATATGGGATGGTTGGGCACCCGGGAGTCCAAGACCCCGGGCACCCCGACACATCCGAGAAGAAATGCCCACCCACGGGCACTCGAACTCCGGGGACTACGGGCACCCGGACAGGGCAGAGCCCATGGCAAAAACTCTCTGGAGCCTTCGGGCACCCGGACATGAAAGGCTTCGAAAACAGGTAAAACCAAAACTGCCATAACTTTGGCAACTTAACTCTGATTTCGACGAACTCAAGCTTGATAGGAAGCTGGAAATATTAAGAACTCGCAACGGAGAAAATATCAATAATATAAAGGTGAGAACCCTTCCTCAAATAAGAACTAGCACTACAAAAAAACACTTCCGTGATGATACGTCTTTGTCACAGTAGGTCAAGTTTTCTGTCATGCATGTACATCCGTGACAATTTTATGACAGAATCAAGATAGTCATACATGTGCTGTCATAGAAGTGTTCCATGACAATACTGAAATTATCATCACGGAAGTGTCCACTTCCATGACGATAAATGTCGCGTCATGGAAGTGTTTTCGTCAAGGGTGACCGACACGTGGCATCCACCGTAACGGGTCGCCGTTAAGCTATCGGGTGCGGGTTTGGATCCAATAACCCGTTAGCAGCCCTGACCAATGGCGATTTTCCACGTGTAAATTTCTCATTCGCCGACCGATCCACGTGTCCACTCGGCGTCATGACAGATGTCATCCACCCAATGGACGAGACGCGCCTATGGAAAAGTGACACATGGCACGGCCCAAAACAGGCCCATTTAACTAAAAAGGCCGGCCCAGTCGAAATAAGCGGGCCGGCCCATTTATGGCCTACTTTTGTCTGGCCCATTTACAAAAATGGCCCATACGAGATATGCCAATTCGGCCCGTCAATGGCCCGTTAATGATTTGACACCATTGTGGCCCATCTTCTGTTCCAGCCCGTTAACAGCCCGCTATGTCTTTGGGCTCATTTGCCGGTCGAGGTTCTTTCGGCTTGTTAGAGGCCCATTATGGAGATGGGCCAATTTCCAGGTTGTACGACTTTCGGCCAGTTAGTGGCCCAATATAGGCATGTGCCAATTTCCTGGCGGTACGTATTTTGGCCTTTTAGCGGCCCATTAGGGATTTGGGCCAACGTCCAGCCCGGTGTATCTTTTGGCCTGTTAATGGCCCACACCATAGTTGGGCCATTTACATTCTGAACTGACTTTCGGCCTCTTAACGGCCCATGTTCTCCATGAACCAATTCCAGCCCAATATGAGTTTCGGCCTGTTAAAGGCCCGTTTTGTATATGGACCCACTTATGGCCCGATTGGCTTTCGACCTGTTAACGGCCCGACTCGGAATGGGCCAAGCAGTAATTTTGATCTATTTCGGCTTGCTAAGGGCCCGTAGGCCCGTTTCCACTGTTGGAGCCCAATCGAGGTTTCGACCTGCTAACGGCCCGTCAACTAATTGGGCCTACTAAATTTCCTGCATGGCTACAAACCCATTGAATGACAGGGGCAAATACAGTCCATCGAAGGCCCACGTCGATTTGGGCCCAGCTACTACTTTGAGCCCATTACGAGGAACAATTATGGATTGTGGCAGAGCCCATCTAGTAACTGCAGGCCGACTACCGGGCCATTACAGACCCTGGGCCGTTCCCCTAGAAGAAAGGCCCACGTCGCATTGTTCCAGTTATTAATTTCACTGCATATTTTGGCTTGTTTGCCGCCAGTGGAGGTTTCGGCTGAGAAAGCTCGGGTGCAACCCCGCGCTAAGCAAATATACGCATAAAAGGGAAAACGTAGCACATCGAAGCATATATTATAGGAAATTACATCCACTGGGCAATCAAAGATTGATGCCAGTGCAAATAAACGAACAGAGCTTAACGATCTACAACCTCACAATCTGCAACCTCAGCGCGGATGACGCCCATAAGCATGTGAGCAAGTTCTTTCTTCTTTGCTATACTGTCACTGAAATCATCGATCAGTTGTTGTTGCGCAAGAATGTGCACCTCTGATTCCTCCACGATTTCCATCATTGCTTCAACTAGTAATTGGTTCACAAACGTACATCTTTTCCGTTGGATTCGAGACAGAGGAAACTGAACAGATTCATATGATAGTGGAAAGTGTCTCGACCACTGCATCATAACTTAAATAAGAGGGGAAACTGAATAGATTAATCAAGAGTTATTGCCATATTACCTTCGCTAGATTTATTGGAGAGAAACAATGGGGTTGCCTTGCTGTCTTGAGACTTTGTCATATTATCTTTAGCAGCCTGCACCAAATCATCGACCAGGTCAGTTAATACTTAATAGGAAAGTAACATTCACACAATGAACGTTTGGGCAACCAGACCACACCAGCCTACACCGAATTAACACAACATGGCACTGCTATCATCAGCCGGGTAAGTTTATAGGAAAGCAACATTGACAAGATGAACGATTGGGCAAAAAGACCACACCACTAGATTTTAGTAATGTGCAATATATGAGATAGTACAATCATGCAGCTCAATATGCAAAACTACCAGGCAGTTATCCTTACAAAAATCTACATTAGCGCCTTAATTATACATTTTGCTACAAGTAAATTTAGATCATATAATTGGTGTAGGGTAGTGAAGGTTGGATTCACGCACATGGTACTTAATAAACTACATACTAATGTAAAATTATAGTGATATACAACAGGTACTTACATCAGCATTGGAGCGCAGAGCATTGCTGCAAGATACTTTCCTCGAACACGATCCTAGTTTAGAACGTTTGTTGTCCTTGAAGCATATTTTCTACAACAAAGGTGTGTAAGACAGATGTAGAATATATAAGATCAAATGTGATCTGAATACTATAAAATTTCATGATGCGAGGATACGCACACTCTTCCTAGCAAGGAATTGACATGTTTTTGTTGAAATGGAGCTGACTGGTTCTTTGGCCACTAGAATCTGGTTATTATCTGGAGGACTTGGGTTTCTCTGTGCTGGAGCAGTTCCGAAGAACACTTGAGTTGGGTTACTATCTCCTGGAGTTTGGATCTTTTGCAAAGAACTTGTTTGTACCCCTTCAGATTCTAACATAGCCCTCTTCCGCTTACATGCCTTGTACAGAAGAATGGTGCTTCAGTTATAAAACATGCTATGGCAGAGAGATGGAATAGGTACTGAAGAATAGAAAGGCATGACATATTGACATGTACTCCCTCCATCCGAAAATAAATGGATGTGTCTAGACGTATTGTAGTCCTAGATACATCCATGTTTATGCATTTCTGCCACAAGTAACACAGAAGGAGGGAGTATGATGTACTCCCTCCGTAAAGAAATATAATAGTGTTTAGATCACTGTTTCTTTACAGAGGGAGTATAAGCTAAGGATACGACATGACAACAGAGTAAAAGAAATAGTCGTTGAATGTAAAACTGTATGATAGCTAGAATAGGTACAGAAAAACAGCAAGGCAGCATATTCACATGTCTGATGGGCAAACTAAGATCACATTGCAACAGAACAGTAGAACATCACTTCAATGTAAAAAACCATGGTATGGTAGACGGATGGAGTACATACTGACGAACAACAATGCATGAGATATTCAGAAGGATGATGTCCAAACTAAGCAGATGGCATTGCAGCAAAGTAGAATGACAGTACTTGAATTTGAAAAGATGTTATCATGAATGGAATAGGTACAGACAAACTGGAAGGCATGACATATTCACATGTATGATCAGCGGGCTAAGCACATGGCATTGCAACAGAGTAGATGCATTGCAAGACATTATATGCATGATGCTACCCATATCACGAGTCAAGATAGAGCAAAGACCTTCTGTGGTGAATAAGAATCATTATCTCTCTGCAACTCTTCTGAAGAACTACATTTAACTGTTCCATCATATTGAATATCATTGAGGTCGAGTATGTTGGCCGTTGCATTGCTCCGCGAGTTTCTTTTAGTGGATTTGTTCTGATTTTCAATATCACTGTGTGCAATAATATCTGACATGCATGGAAAACAACTAGTAGTGAGATTATGTAATGAGTGCCTGTAGAGACGACATAAATAGTATGAGTCCACTTAAATAGCAGCAACAGGATGATACCTCAAAGACTAAAGAGAGAGCACACATGATAGCTACAAAATATATACTGTTTGTACTCGAGATTAACTAAATGGCACACAAAAGTACTACAGAACAACAACATAGGTAATACTAGAAGGGGTATAATCACGAGCTTGTGGGATAGCTTTGGCTGAGGGACGATAACTATGGAACAACGTTAACTCCTGAACAAGTCTCTTATCTGAAGTAAGACTAAGAGATCAACATGAATGTACAGTGACAAGTGATAATCTATTTTCCATGCTTAGATGAAGAACGAAGCCATAAATGCTGCAGACAAGTATGATGAGGGTACAACCTATCTTGCCGCCCTCCGTAGGAGTGAGCATCATCTGCTGAATCGTCGATGGTGCTGCAGTTGTTGTGGCTGTCCATGTGTAACGCCCCAGACACACTCACCGGTGGTCGTCACTCCTGGCGGGATCTAGACTGGCCCCACAGATCAATATTAGTCTTTCCTGCGCACTTTGTCCTCACTCGTGCGCACCCGAGACCAACTTCCCGGTCGGTCACCCATCCGGAAATTACTCCAAGCTGAGCACGCTTAACTTTGGAGTTCTTTTCGAATGGGCTTCCGGAAAAGAAGGAATTCCTTATTGATATGAGTAGTCTATCATCCCTATTATGCCAGGCTATCACATACACCCCCACTCAGAGGAACCGACGTCCTCGTCGGCCCACAGGAACATTCCCTCTTGGCACATACGTCTGTGCATCTAGTCCGGCACATGTGCCATGCCGTGTGCCACGACGGGTCACAAACGTCATGCACAACATGACCGCACACCTGTCCGCAAACATCCGTGTAACCACAAGGGTCGGCTCTGATACCAACTTGTAACGCCCCGGACACACTCGCCGGTGGTCGTCACTCCTGGCGGGATCTAGACTGGCCCCACAGATCAATACTAGTCTTTCCTGCGCACTTTGTCCTCACTCGTGTGCACCCGGGACCAACTTCCCGGTCGGTCACTCATCCTGAAATTACTCCAAGCTGAGCACGCTTAACTTTGGAGTTCTTTTCGAATGGGCTTCTAGAAAAGAAGGAATTCCTTATTGATATGAGTAGTCTATCATCCCTATTATGCCAGGCTATCACACCATGTCTGGCTGGCACATACGAGGCAGGGAACTCTTGAGTGGGGAGTATAGCTCCCATCTGGTGCATGCGTCCCTTGTTGGAGCAGCTCCGGTGAGAACGAAGACGGTGTGACTGAAGATGCAGAAAACACACAATGTTAAGAATTGCACATATTTCTGATCTGAAGAAATACGATCAACACTCAGGTACGAGACAGGTCACACGTCAGTTCACTGAAAACTAAATTGTGGTCACACCCTTTTTTTCACTGTCCGATCTACGCCGGATGGCTGGATGGCCGTCTTGTGCCTCCTGGCTGTCACTGTTCAGGATCTTCCTCGAACAGCCTGCGAGCACCGGCAGAGCAGCCTGCCTCCGCCGTCCCTGGCCACGGCAGCTCCGACCTCGACCCCGCCCCCCGCCCCACCGCACTGCCGTGGTTGAGCCGTCCCCCAGCCATACCTCAAAGACTCGCCGTCATCCAGATCCGGCGCCAGCAGTACCTTTACCCCATGCAACACTAAGATAGGCACCGAAGCGCTGCTTCCGCGGCGAACCTGCGCCCCCTGCCCGCACCCCTATGATAGACACCGAGGCACTCCTTCCCCGGCCCAACCGGCAGCCTAGGAGCTCCGCCGCCTTGAGGGGAGCTGCTTCCTTCCATTTGGAACCGACTGACCTAGAATAAAAATCCAGGCGACTGACACCTAGGTAAAGTGAATAAGATGAGTGTATGACCTATCTTGCGGCCCGGTGAAGTAGGCAGCTCCATCTACCGAGTCGGTGAGGCCAGTGCGGTTGCGGTAGCTGCCGGCGGTGGGAAAGCAGATATGTGGCCCAGTCGATGGCTACGGGGGACCAGCGCCGGTGCGCTGGACGTGTCCGAAGTATGAGCTGCTCCGGCACCGTGCATGATGGAGCAGTTGAATCGGCTCCTGCACGGTTCACATGGTCGTCGTCGAGGCAGCTCTGGCAGCACGGAGTAAGAGGCACACGGCCCAGTGCCCGACGGCAAACGGACTGCAGCTCCGGCATTGGGGAGGAGGGCGGCGGTGAATCTGGTGCGGTGGGGGGCCATGGAGGAGGGGCTGAGGTTTCGCGGCAGGGGAGAAGGTGATTTGGCGCCCACGGTGTATGAATGTGGAATTGGGAGGGGGCCATGTCTTACAGACGCATTTGTCTGAAATGTGGGGGAAGTTACAATTCTACCCCTATGTTTTGGCTTGTGGGCTTGGGTCTGAGTCTAGAGGATCGGGGATAGTAGGGTAACTTTGCTTCTCCCAAATAGTGGGTGCCAGCGAGGAGGGCATGCTTGAAATAGTGGGCGCGAGCGATTTCAGCCGAGGAGAGGGTGTTTTGCCGCCCATGGTTTATGAATTATTCGGCGACTGCGATTTCAGCCGAGGAAAGGGTGTTTTGCCGCCCATGGTTTATGAATTATTCGGCGTCTGTCATTTTGGCCGATGAGAGGGCGAGCTTCGATGAAGTTACAAACCTACCCTCGGAATACAACGGGCCAATTGATGCGGGTCCCAGATAGGCTGGTAATTTCACATCTCCCGTTTATTTGCTCGGGCGAATTCCACCGAGCAGAGGGTGTTTTAGCGGTTCGTTCAAATTTTGGGAGAACAAGCATCCACGTCTACCGTACCAAGTCAATCCGAATCATATTTAGAAATATTAGTTCTATAGTGTCACGTCTTGCCACTTCTTTTTTAGATGGTGAGATGATGCTCGGGACTAATGTGTATTTACATGCTCGTTACTACCGATTAATTTGACATATAGTTGGCCCACTTAAAAACGGGAATCAAACCAGAAATGAAATATCTCAATTCAATGAAATAGCTTTTTGACCCGGTCAAAATTTTGGACTACATCCAAAATTGAACACATCAATTGAATAGCATGTTGTATTATAGTACTCCATGAACATGCTCAAAGTCAAATTAATGAACATGTTTGATACGCATATCTCCGTTCATGTGTGAATTGCAAACACCATGATCTCCAATTCAAACATTTGAATACAATTTTATACTGAATCATGGTTTATATCAATCTTCGATGCAAAAACGCGACCTCTCCCCTCTCCAGCACTCTCGTTCTCTCTCTAGCCGACACTCTTTCTTTCTATCGCGTGCACACGAACACAATCCTTATCGGTCTCTCTCTCTCTCTCCCTCTCTCGCTCTCTAGGTCTTTCTAGTTCGCATGCACACTCTATGTATAGGTCTCCCTCGCACACAATGTATGACTCTCTGGTCTAGGCTAAATAGCTAGCTAGGGTGCACTCATAGTACACACACAAATTCTCTCGCTCGTTGTCCATAACTCTCTCATGCACCACTCCGTCGTCTCCACTACAACAGGACCGCCCCTGTAGCAATGCATTTTTCCGTATCTAAATGTTCATATATGCGTTGCTAGTGACTTTACCAATATCCAGTGTTGCTAGCACATAATACAACGCTTATACTGCCATTGGTAAAAAGGACCGTTGCAAGACTACAACAGATAAAGCAGACTTTTACAAAACTTCTATATGTTGGTGCTTAATGTATCGGAATCGAAATCCCATTGCTGGACAACGGAGAATTTCCAACGCTTCCAAGTGTTAGTACGTGTATAGTATGAATAATATTATATATATATATATATATATAGAAAGTCTATTCATCACCCATGGTGCAGAATAAGTTATTCTTCACCCGAGGTAATCTTACGATCATTTCATAAATAAATTACATTTGAAATACAAATAGTTACATTCATATTGATTCACTGCGTATAATTTGGCATAAGGAAAAAAATATAGGTCATAAGACCAGAAAAATTATATTTTATGTACATATTACACTATTTTTTTACATTTGTAATTTTACGTAACATAAAATATTTTTTACGGCGATAATATATTTTCTTACGTTCTCTTTTTACGTCTGAAATAAGACAAAATTTACGAAACGTAAAATTATGGTGCATTGATGTTAAAATAGAGGGGGGTGAAGAATAACTATCCCTCACCCAGGGTGACGAATAGTCAATCCCTATATATATATATATATATATATATATATATATATATATATATATATATATATATATATATATATATATATTGCTAGCAATTAAATTAATGGTCCATGTAAAGGTGATAATTATGTATTTCAAGTGAAGGAAAAACAAGAGAATACACTCATGAGAAGAATAAATCATATATTAGATAAAACTGTTGGATTACAATAGTGGATACTACAGGAGGAACATCATCCAAATGTGATGCATAATCTGACAGTGAAACTTAAACTGAAAGCATCCATCAACATCCCTACAACTTAACTAAAACTTAACCTAGGAACAACATCCAGCAGGAACGTCATCCGTACCACATAACTAAAACTAAAAGGATCTAGCATCATCATCATGAAACAGAACATCGACATCATCATTGCAGTATACTTGCCACACACCCATATACTCATCCATTTATCTTTTGAATCTACAAACAAGAAAACAAGATAAACCGTTAACACACAATGCACTGACATGATGCAAGTAGTAATAGAGGCAAGATATTAGTCACGTACAAAGGTTGAAGGCCATGCAATCTTTGTTTTTTCTGCATTACCGAGAGTATTGCAGTTTTTACGACTCCGTATCAAAATTCAGTTTTCATAAGTGCAATATAAGTAGGGTGAATGCAATGTAAGGCAACATAGAACAAGCTAGTAAAGGATATTGAGTGGGTTAAAATTTACCTTTACTTGATCTAGTATATCTTTTAGGTTTATTTTAGTTTTGAGCAATCTCCAATCCTTGTAGCTCAAGCAACACAATGATCCATTCCTTGTAACCGGTACAAGAAAGTCCCCAAGATGTTTAGCCTCTTTTCCAATTGACTGACCTAGGTCATTGCAGCGAACCATTATCCTTTTCCCTTTTGGAAGGTTCCAAATATATTTCAGCTTCCTCTTCTTGCGCTCTTTTGTTTATGCATTTTCAGCTGAATATATACAACCATGAATTATATGTTACGATGATGAATAATCATATATTGCAAACAGTAAGGAATGAGAAACAAACTTACCCTCTTAATTTTCATCCACGTCAACATCATCACAATCTATGAAGCCTTCTTCATCATTAGTGGTTCTTTCATGGACATCAAATGATTCGACATCTTTTTCAACAGAATTGATGTTCGGTGGATTCAAGAACGTTAATTCTTATCTGTGACATATCTGCTGCAACATGACAATGACCAAAAGTTTAAATAATTATGTAAAAGACAATATTATGTGGTCCTACTCGTCCTTATGATAGTCATCCCCACATATGTGAAGACGATTAATTCAGATTTCAGCTCAAACAATCATATTTAGAAAAAATTACTGCCCCTACAATCAATAAAATAAGTCTGACCGCATTTATTCCTTATCAAATCAAAATAGCAACTCATTCAGTACCGAGTAGGCACTAGGAATACATCAAGCTATTCATATTTCATAGTGAAAATGATGAACTAAGACATGAAACCATTACTGAAAGCACATTTGCTCCCTTGGTGGTTTTGGTAATTCATAACAACATATATCTCATTGAACTAATGTCCATTCAAGATTAAGATTTCAGGATGTTCAATGATTGGCATGGGATGGACTAGAGATGTGGACCCCTCAAAATGCTAAGGACAAGGATTGGCAAAAGATCAAGACTCTACATTTTTGGTTTAGTGATCCAAGATCACATTGAGTCCATAGGAAAGCCAATACTATTAAAAGGGGATGAGGTGTTGCTTAATGGTCTTTTTGCTCAAGTGCTTAGTGACAGTATTCCTAAACCCTCAACCACTCTCTCTAACCAAATATGTCCTAAACCTACAGTCCAACTCGGCCCCACCGATATTTCCTATCCGGCCCCACCGAGTTCATCCAAGACTTAGCCACTGCCAAAACCCTAACAAATCGGATACACCGAAATGGATCTTGGTCCCACCGAGATGGCCTTGCCAACTCTCTGTAATCGGTTGCATTCACTTTGGTCTCACCGAGTTATGCAAATCGGTCTCACCGAGATGGCTTGCCAAGTCTCTGTTGCCTTATTGCTACACTTCGGTCCTACCGAGTTGATGCAATCGGTGCCACCGAGATGAGGTTTGCCCTAAGCCATTGCACTTCGGTTCATCCGAGTTGTCCGTATCGGTCCCACCGAAATGCCTAACGTTCATATCTTTTACACAGTTCGGTGCCACCGAGTCTTCTGAATCGGTGCCACCGAGTTGGGTCAAAAGTGTGTAACGGTTGGATTTTGTGTGGAGGCTATATATACCCCTCCACCACATCCTTCTCAGTAAGGAGAGCCATCAGAACGTGCCTACACTTCCACCATACATTTTCTGAGAGAGAACCACCTACTCATGTGTTGAGATCAAGCTATTCCATTCCTACCATTTGAACCTTGATCTCTAGCCTTTCCCAAGTTGCTTTCCACTCAAATCCTTCTTCCACCATAGCCAAATCTGTGAGGAGTTGTTTGAGTGCTGGGAAGACTATCATTTGAAGCACAAGAGCAAGGAGTTCATCAACAACACACCGTCTATTACCTTTTGGAGAGTGGTGTCTCCTAGATTGGTTAGGTGTCACTTGGGAGCCTCCAACCTGATGTGGAGTTGAACCAAGGAGTTTGTAAGGGCAAGGAGATTGCCTACTTCGTGAAGATCTACCCCGAGTGAGGCTAGTCCTTCTTGGATGTAAGCCATGGTGGAATAGACAAGGTTGCTTCTTCGTGGACCCTTCGTGGGTGGAGCCCTCAGTGGACTCGCGCAGCCGTTACCCTTCGTGGGTTGAAGTCTCCATCAACGTGGACGTACGATAGCACCACCTATCGGAACCACGCCAAAAACCACCGTGTCTTCATTGCGTTTGAAATCTCCAACCCCTCCTTCACTTACATATGCAATTGCTTACATTCCGCTGCTATACTCTTAGAATTGCATGTGTAGGGTGATGCTTGACATGTACTATTGCTAAAATTTGCCCACAACTAAAATTGGGAAAAGGTTAGGTTTTATTTGGTCAAGTAGTCTAATCACCCCCCCCCCCTCTAGACATACTTTCGATCCTACAAGTGGTATCAAAGCTTTGGTCTCCGTAAAGCCTTGATTTCCATTGCTTTGGTGATCATAGCCTTGGTTTCATAACCTAGGAGAGTATGGCGTCTAGTGAGGGTAACTATCACCGTAGAGGTCCATATTTTGATGGTACAAACTTTGCTAGTTGGAAACATAAGATGAAAATGCATATTCTTGGTCATAACCCCGCCGTTTGGGCTGTTGTTCGTGTTGGCTTGCAAGGTGACTTCTTTGAGGATGGCAAGGAACCGGATCGTGAGGCAACCCCGGAAGAATTGAAGATGTTGCAATACAATGCTCAAGCTTGTCACATTCTATTCAACGGTCTATGTCCCGAAGAATTCAACAAAATCAGCCGCCTCGAGAATGCAAAGGAAATTTGGGATACTTTGGTTGATATGCATGAGGGTACTGAGTCCGTCAAGGAATATAAGTTGGATGTGCTACAAAGTCAACTTGACAAGTTCAAGATGAAGGATGGTGAAGGAGTCACTGAGATGTACTCTAGGCTTGCTCTCATCACAAATGAGATTGCCGGCTTAGGAAGTGAAGAGATGACCGACAAATTCATCATCAAGAAGATACTTAGAGCTTTGGATGGAAAATATGATACCGTCTGCACATTGATCCAAATGATGCCAAATTACAAAGATCTCAAGCCCACGGAAGTCATTGGAAGGATTGTCGCTCATGAAATGTCACTCAAGGACAAAGAGGAGCTACACAACAAGTCAAGTGGTGCTTACAAAGCCTCAACCGATGCTCCAACAACTTCAAGCGACAACCTAGTATCAAATGAAGAGATTAGCCTAATGGTGAAAAGGTTCAACAAGTTCTACAAGAACAAAGGAAAAGAAAGAAGCTCTAGCTCAAGACATTATGAGAGAAGATCATCAAGTCGTGACCATAATTGCTACAATTGTGGAAAGCCCGGACACTACTCCAATGAGTGTACGGCTCCCTACAAGAAAAGAGACGAATCACCAAGAGGAAGACATAGAAGAGATGAATCACCTCATAAGGAGAGAAGGAGTAGAGATGATCATTATGAACGAAGACACTCTCGAAGAAGCAAGGTTTCGGAGAGGAAGGACAAGTCATCAAGGAGCTACACAAGAAGAAGACATCAAGCTCATGTTGGTGAATGGGTTTCCGGCTCCGACTCCGACAACCACTCCGAGAGAAGTTATCATTCCAACTCCGACTATAGTCAAGATGAAGGTGTTGCCGGACTTGCACTTGTGTCATCCAACTCCTATGATCTATTTGACTCACCAAATGAAGGAATTGGAAGATGCTTCATGGCAAAAGGCCCCAAGGTATCACACCCCGAGTATCTTGATTTCAATAGTGATGAAGATGATTTGCTTGGTGATGATGATTTACTTGTTGACAAGGATAGTAATGTGAGCTATAATGAAAATGCTAGTAATCATGATAGTCAAGAGGAAACGAGTGACAATGCTATGAAGGAGATTGAGCATCTAACTAAAGAACTAAATGCTCTTAAGTTAGCTCATGAAACAACTCAAGAGGATCATAGAGAACTTCTAAGAACTCATGAGAAGCTACGCTTTGAGAAGCTAAATTTAGAGCAAGAGCATGAGTTTCTTAAAGCTATCAATGACGATCTTCGAAAGAAGAGTTCTCCATATCTTGCCAAACATTTACTCTTGTCTACCTTTATGCCACAAGTTAAATCTAAGCAAACTAGCAACAAGGGTAAAAATGGTTCTACCTCTAGTAGTAACAATAACAATGCTAAATCCAATATTGTTGCTTCTAGTAGTTCTATTGATTCCACTAATGATTCTCTTAGCCAAGTTACACTTTAGCAAGAAAATATGTTATTGAAAGGAATTATAGAAAAAGGTGTCTACAAGAGTCTTGCCGGGAGTAAGCAATTTGAGGAAATTGTACGCAAGCAAGGAAGGCACCGGAAGAACCAAGGTGTTGGTTTTGAACGAAAGTTCAATGCCGATGGAGTTGAGTGGGAAGAAGGTCAATACCCCAAGACGAAGTTTGTTCCTCAACAAGAGAAGTATGATCCTACTTCCTTCAAGGGAACACAAGCTCAAGAAGATCTTCCACCACAAGACCACAAGCTAAAAGGCAAGGACAAGCTTCAAGAAGAGATTGATTCATTTGAAGAAGCTCCTCAAGCCATGGTCAAGTGGGTTCCCAAGACTTCATCAAGTTCTACTTCATCAAGTGCTTCTACAACTCCAAGGATTCCCATCAAGCTGATGTGGGTCCAAAAGAAGAAGAACTAGAGAGTTCTTGAGGGTGACTCCGCCAACAAACTTCACTCATATTATTTATGGCAAGGACTTGTGCAACCAACTTCCACATTTTGCACTAGTTCATGGAGTCACAAACCCTCTTGTTGGTAAGGCAAGGGACAAGGTAATCAATGCATTCATGGACATCATCATATGTGTATTTCACTCTGTGTCTATGGATATCCTTGTATGTTCCTTGTGTGGGACTAACCCATGTAGGTATTGAAAGCACAAAACTCCAAAGGATTGCTCCCAACTCTTGATGGTCTACATCAACATTGAGCATCCACATCTTCAACATCTACATGAAGTCATCATCGACAAAACCCAAGGTTAGTTCATCCCTCTTAGGGGGATATCACATCTAGGGGGAGCTTTGCTCTAATCAATTGAGCTAAAGCAACTCTAATGGTGTGAACACATCAATGCTTTATGTAAAAGTGGTAACCCCACTTGTGCTTAAACGATGAGTATGACCTATGATCAAATGTTCTCATTTGGCTCCTAAGTGAATATACTCATATATAGATGACCTAGTCATCGCCATTGTTTGATAGATGCTAGAATTGGTTGTGCATGTTTGACACATATTTCATTTGCAATCTTATTGTGTGAGCATGTTGGTTTGCATGTTTTTATCATTCGAGGACATCCATTTGTTGTTTTGATTGTCTTGGTTTTTCTGACCAAGTGGATGTACAAGAATGCCTAAGAACCTTCTCTAGCTATCTATGCTTTCTTGTCTCAAATTCCATTCTTGCTGCATCACAAAAATTGAACAAGTCTTTTTTGGACCCTCCGGGTGAGGAGCACTCGGAGCCACCGATCTGAAAGGGCTGAACCTCCAAAACCTTCTAATTGATTTCGGCCGAACCAACTCACTCAAACTCGGTCCAACCGAAATCACTTAGATTGATCTAGGTTTTCATCTCGGTGCTACCGAATTGAACCATTTCGGCGCCACCGATGTGCTATACTGCGTGCAGTTACACATATCGGTGCCACCGAGTTGTTCAACTCGGCTCCAACGACAGTGTACGGGTATATATATCGCGCGGACCGAACGGTTGAAATTTCTTGACCCCACTCGTTCCCGCTCCCCGTCGCTCTCGTCGCCCTTCGTCTTCGGACTTCGCCGTCGTCTCCAGCGCGCCCTCGCCGCAGGACTCCGTCGCCGTCAACGGAAATCTCCACCGCCGTTGCCGCCGTAGAGAATCTCCACCGAGTTAGGGTGAGATTTGATCCCTTTCGTGCTTCCAATTTCCGATTCAATGCACGTTAGGAATGCCATGATTCTTGCCACGATTCCAATGCTAAATCCACCAGGAAAATTCCGTAGATTAGATTCGAGCGAAATTTCTAGGTTTAAGTTTCCGCCGAATGCATCTCGGACCGACCGATTCGAAATTTTCGGCCCCACCGATTTGGCCTCTGGCCATAGCACTAGTACATCTCAGTGTCACCGAGTTGTGCAAATCGGTGAGACCGAAAGTAAAGTCTCAGTGAAACCCTAGCATCTCGGAGCCACCGAACCCCATCTCGGTCTGACCGAAGTGGTGAGTAAGGTTTCTGTAGTGTGCTTCGGTATCACCGAGATGATCAACTCGGTCCATCCGAAATGCATCCTGTGAAAACTTGAAACTAAAAGTTGAACTCAAATTTTGTGAAAACTATCTGCTTTTTGTGATGACTCATCTACTCTACCCATACCCATCTATTCACAGGGTCAGCTCAGCAAGATGTCTAGTGGCAGTGACAGTCAGAACAGGTCTGAATAGCATGCAGAACTAAGTGAAGGGTCAAGCCCTGATGAGAGTTTCTATGAGGGAGAGAGGAGCTCTCCAGATCTTCCTAAGGCAGCAACCAGAACAAGGAAGAAGAAAACCTCTGACAGTGAGGACGAGGATTTTGTTGCTAGTGAGGCAGCAACAAAGAAGAAAAGAGTTATGCTTGCTAAGGAGTACAGCACCAAACCTTCAACTGCCAAAGATAAGACTGCTGTGAGGAAAGTCCCCAAGCAGACTGTGCAATACACTCTGGAAGAGCCTAGTGACACTGAACCAGCTGTTAAGAAGAAGAGAGTGAGGAAAACCATTACCCGTGTGATTGGCAGACCCTCCATGATGATTGATGAGGAGGAAGAGGAGGAGGATGAGCCAGCTACTGCACCCCCTGCAAAAGCTCAGAAGCTCATGTCTGATGCAATCAAGATTGCTGCCCCTCCCAAGTCCAAACCAAAGGCACCAGCACCCAAGAGGTCAACTAGGAACATTTCAGCTGCCGAGAAGAACAAGGCCCCAGTGCCTGAGTCAACTGTTGATGAAGAGCCTCTAGTGCTCAGAAAATTGAAGCCTAAGATTCCAGACCATGACAATGCACACCCATTCGCAGAAAACATGATGCTGAGGAAGGACAAAGGACTGCGTCAGTGGAGATAGTCAGATCCTTATGCTATAAGGAGAAGGACAGCATGTGATTATCGCTTTCACACTCGAGAGCAACAAGACTTTTATGAGACAGTTTTGCTTGATAAGAAGCCCATAGTCAGTGACATGAAGTGGGTGGACTGGGAATACATCGATGAGAATGAGGATTACTTTCCCCATGTCCATGAGAGCTTCAGGATTGCAGGAGTTGACGAGTTTGTTGGACAGAAATTGACCAAGTGGAATGATGAGATGGTCATGCAATTTTACTCTACTGCTCATTTCTATCCAGATGGCAGAATAGTGTGGATGACTGAGGGTATAAGGTACCAGTCAACCATCTCTGAGAGGGCAAATCTTCTTGGTGCACCCAAGGAAGAGGATGATGATATAGACATATATGCCAAGCTCAAGATGGATCACAACTCCATGGCCAACATGTATACTGCAATTCCTCAGAAGGAAATAGAGACACACAAACTTGGATCAGTGAAGCATCTGCTCCCAGGACTGGCCACCACGAACACAATCTTGCGGTACACCTTGTTACCCAAGTCAGGTGATGATAAAATGATTCGTGGCCACTCCATCAACTTGCTGCATTTGTTTGATACACCTCAGAAATTCAAGGTCATGAGCCTGATAGTAGAGACTATCAAGAGGACTGCAGCAGATCAGAAGAGATCGTGCGGATATGCTCCACATATTCAGCTATTGGTAAATTCCAAGGTTGGAACCAGCACATACCTTCTTGATTGAGAGCATTTGCCATTGCATCCAGATTTTGAGGATAATGTCATAGTGATGGATCCTTCGCATCCCAGAGCTGCCAGCAGGAGATCGCCTTCAGGAGCTTCGGAGGACCGTGCCTAGAGAGTCGATTAGTCCTATACTTATTTGAACTTTTTGGTACTTGTTGCCAAAGGGGGAGAATATGTATAGATCATATGCTTCGAGAGAGAGAGTTCTTGCTTTTGATTTGCTTCGAGTTCTTTTGCTACAATTTGTTTGATGCTACTTTGTTATGTGTGTGCTTGCTACAGTGTCTGTGTGATATTCTATCATGTATGCTTGTGATTGGTCATACTATGCTTTCTATGATGATCTATGCTTATCTTTATCATTATCTTGTGATGATCAATTACTTATGTTGGTGATGCGTGCTTACTTTTCCAATCATATCATTTTGCGTGCTCCACCAAGATGTATGTGACATGGAAGAGTGACCCATGAGCCTAATCGATTGTGCATTTGCATTCAAACGCAAATTTTTAATAATGCACAAATTTAGGGGGAGCTCTCGCTTATCACATACTTCTCAAAGCGACGATGTATTTCATTCATTTAATCATTTGTCAAAGCTTTGATCTATATGTTGTCATCAATTACCAAAAAGGGGGAGATTGAAAGCACATTTGCTCCCTTGGTGGTTTTGGTAATTCATAACAACATATATCTCATTGAACTAATGTCCATTCAAGATTAAGATTTCAGGATGTTCAATGATTGGCATGGCATGGACTAGAGATGTGGACCCCTCAAAATGCTAAGGACAAGGATTGGCAAAAGATCAAGACTCTACATTTTTGGTTTAGTGATCCAAGATCACATTGAGTCCATAGGAAAGCCAATACTATTAAAAGGGGATGAGGTGTTGCTTAATGGTCTTTTTGCTCAAGTGCTTAGTGACAGTATTCCTAAACCCTCAACCACTCTCTCTAACCAAATATGTCCTAAACCTACAGTCCAACTCGGCCCCACCGATATTTCCTATCCGGCCCCACCGAGTTCATCCAAGACTTAGCCACTGCCAAAACCCTAATAAATCGGATCCACCGAAATGGATCTTGGTCCCACCGAGATGGCCTTGCCAACTCTCTGTAATCGGTTGCATTCACTTCGGTCTCACCGAGTTATGCAAATCGGTCTCACCGAGATGGCTTGCCAAATCTCTGTTGCCTTATTGCTTCACTTCGGTCCTACCGAGTTGATGCAATCAGTGCCACTGAGATGAGGTTTGCCCTAAGCCATTGCACTTCGGTTCATCCGAGTTGTCCGTATCGGTCCCACCGAAATGCCTAATGTTCATATCTTTTACACAGTTCGGTGCCACTGAGTCTTCTGAATCGGTGCCACCGAGTTGGGTCAAAAGTGTGTAACGGTTGGATTTTGTGTGGAGGCTATATATACCCCTCCACCACATCCTTCTCAGTAAGGAGAGCCATCAGAACGTGCCTACACTTCCACCATACATTTTCTGAGAGAGAACCACCTACTCATGTGTTGAGATCAAGCTATTCCATTCCTACCATTTGAACCTTGATCTCTAGCCTTTCCCAAGTTGCTTTCCACTCAAATCCTTCTTCCACCATAGCCAAATCTGTGAGGAGTTGTTTGAGTGCTGGGAAGACTATCATTTGAAGCACAAGAGCAAGGAGTTCATCAACAACACACCGTCTATTACCTTTTGGAGAGTGGTGTCTCCTAGATTGGTTAGGTGTCACTTGGGAGCCTCCAACCTGATGTGGAGTTGAACCAATGAGTTTGTAAGGGCAAGGAGATCGCCTACTTCGTGAAGATCTACCCCGAGTGAGGCTAGTCCTTCGTGGACGTAAGCCATGGTGGAATAGACAAGGTTGCTTCTTCGTGGACCCTTCGTGGGTGGAGCCCTCCGTGGACTCGCGCAGCCGTTACCCTTCGTGGGTTGAAGTCTCCATCAACGTGCACGTACGATAGCACCAGCTATCGGAACCACGCCAAAAACCACCGTGTCTTCATTGCGTTTGAAATCTCCAACCCCTCCTTTACTTAGATATGCAATTGCTTACATTCCGCTGCTATACTCTTAGAATTGCATGTGTAGGGTGATGCTTGACATGTACTATTGCTAAAATCTGCCCACAACTAAAATTGGGAAAAGGTTACGTTTTATTTGGTCAAGTAGTCTAATCACCCCCCCTCTAGACATACTTTCGATCCTACAATTACTCTGAAATGTAAATTTGCAAGGGGGGCATTATTTTGTTCATTGCGTGTATAAGAAAAGCAGCAAGTAACAAAAGGAAACTCCATATAGTAGGTCTTTCGATGAGCCCATGTTTTTAGTTATGTTCCTTTGCTGCGAACATTACTATGAATAAAATGCAGTTGTCTTTCAATACTAGTAGTTTAACTATCGATCTGTTTCAGTTGGTTAGGGAATATGTACTTGTACTTGATGTGGTATGATGCTTAACTTGGTGTTTGCTGGGGGCACTGTTTTTCAGGTATAACACTATCCACGGATAGTAAGAGGATCATAAGGTCAAGGACACCCAAGTTCATTCTCTTTGGTGTTAAGGAGGTTTCGTTCATGCACAAGCATTATAGCTAGCCTGATGATATGTTATTCAAGTTGGAACCGTGAGGAGATCCCATGGGCCAAGGCTGAGTGTGTTGCAAAATATACAGGTGCTTTCACTATCATGCACATGGCTGTTCACTAACATTTATTTTCAGAACAAGTGTGTCGTTTGCAGATTGGAGTTGTAGTTTTGCTGCTGCAGATCATGTTTTGATATTCATAATAAAATTAACATTCGAATTATTGGGCCTGGCTAGTCAACAAGCTATTAATTATTATAACTATAACATGACATACTTAGTGCAACTTGTTCATATGTACGACCAAGATAACACTTTCTTCTAGTCACTCCCATCGTTTATTTTTCTACAAATGACACTCTGGCCAGATTACAATATGATAGCAATAACAAAATAACAAGGTCACAAGCGTCTTGCGCACACGAAGAAAGAAACTATGCTAGGTGGTCAGCCGCAAAATGTTAGGCAAGAACTAACCCAACTGTACTACCCAACCAGATCAGGATAGTCAGAATTGGAGTTCCATAAAGAAAGTCTATGAAGAGATTGAACTCACCAAGGTAGTAATGGTGCAGAACCAGATTGAAATACTGCACGCGTCCACACCTGACACCCCAACAGTTACTAGAACTAAGCCACCTATTATGTTCAGCTAAATCTACGAACACAAAAACAAACAAGCATCAGGGCACTAATGAATGAAACCTAAAAAGCTAATTTCAATCGAGTATAGGGAAGGTGTAACCTTATAGAAGAAGAAGTAGAAGGTGTAACCTTATAGAAGAAGAAGTAGAAGAAGAATCAAAAACAACTCCCTCTATCTGAAGGGCCCCCAAAATTCTAAACCAATAACAAAGGACATCTATCAAACACTTGGTGTGCACAATCAAATTCACTCAAGAGAAGAGTAATTAGGAAGCATAGAAGGGATAGATCTGAACCAAGAAGGGGGAGGAGGCAAAATCTTCAAGTCGTACTAGTATTTACCTTGTGTTTTTATTGATTGGGGGTGGGGATTGATCTGCTTTCCGCCCCAGTTGCGGAACAACACACGCCTCTTGTGCCCTCACCTTAATGGTGGAATCGGCAGGGCCAACCATAAGGTTCAGGAGGGAGGGCAGGCCATGATCGATCTACTCAAGATAGGGATCTTGCAACGAGAGGTAGAGGAGAAGGCGCCTACGGCGAGAAGCTGTGTTGATATGGGGGGAGGGGGAGGTTTCCGATTTTGGCGGCGTGGTTACCTCCTCGCGAGACCTGATGTTACTCTCAGTCCTTGATTCGTATGACAGGTGGGGCCATGGTAATGAGGCGCGCATACTTATTTTATGTTGACCACATTTAGTCGCTATTGGCGGTAGAGAATGGAGGGAAAGGGGAAAAATTAGTGCGAAACCAAAAAAGAATAGGAGGGAGTACAAATTTGAAGCGAAATAAATTCTAATTTTTGTTATTATAATCTGGCCCTTGACTGGCACTTGTACATATATTTGTGCCAAACACAACGTGCTTATTCTATGTTTGTACAAATTCAATGTAAGATGGGTGAAGTAATAATTATTTCTATTGCTCAAACCGAGCATGATTGGCCGCGACCTGCCTCTTGTGGCGTAGCCATTCAGCTTCCACCACCGTCGCGAGCATGGTAAAGTCAGTCATGGACGTAGACCCATTCCGCCCGCCCCTCCCCTTGCCCTTGCCGGCGATGAGGGCGGTGGCATGTAGCGACTCGGCCATGCCGATCTTGACCAATTGGTCGTTGAGGCGGCGCCGACACCGCGCGAACATCTCCTGGTGATCTTGGAACAATACATGGTGTAGGCCTCTGCCAGCGCGTTGTTTGCGAGAACCTAGTCCGGCGTGACGTCCGACATCGCGAACACGACACGGCGCTGCGTGTTGCACTGCTCCCGCCACTCCGCTGACTCAGCTACCGTCAGGGCACTGCGGTGACGTTCTCCCGCGGCCGCGTCCAAGGTAATGCATGACGTGCCCGCGCACGTTCACGAGCGCCAGGTATGGCGCCCGCTTCACGGCGAATGAGCATCGACATGGCGGTGATGGCAGCGATGAGGTGGTGAGGGCGGCGCCGAACGGCAGCAACAGAGGGAGCTCGAACTGTCGCTGGAACTCCTCGTCCGTTGCGGCAGCCTCAGCGAGAAGGGGCGGCTACTGCTGAGCTTTGCCATCTGAAGAGAGCATGACCTCCTCCTTCAACGGCATTAGAGGAGGATGACGAGCCAAAAGACGACGTGTTGCGGCGCCACGATCCGAAGGAAGATCCCTCCGCCGGTGCCGAGAAACATCAGGAAGAGCTTGACTTGCCCATCCCGCCGGTCCGAGAAAGGATTGGATCGGATCATATGGCTGTGGGGAGAGGAGATGGGGTTGTCTGACATCGGAGCCCTGCTTAATTAGCCCGGGCAGGTGGACCGACATTGCTTCAATGCGGCACACCGACCGGAGTAGGCTTCTCGATCGCTGAGTCCCCATTGAAGAGGCGCCGCCCTCCTGTCCTGTATGGGCACACTGACCGGCATCAAGGTGTGGCACCCCGGCTCAGAGTCACCGGAGCACCCCATATTCCAGCCCAGAGATCAAGTCTTCTGGAATACGACACTGCTTGGCATAGAACAAATCAGCTATTTATTACTATTAGTTGGGTTACAAGGGTTACAAAGAGTGTACAAAGGATTACAATGATACCACTACTACTAAAGTAGCTCTATGCTAGCAGCGGCACAACTCCTAGCAGCGGAATCACGGCATCGGTAATGGACTCCACTCCGCATGGACTCTGGCTGGGACACGTCCTAGCTCGCAACCCAAAATCCTCGGCTAAGCAAACATGTCTGCACCTGCAAACTGGCATGACACGCCAGGTGAGTACTTTGAATGTACTCGCAAGCTCACAACAAACACAAGCATCAAGGCATGACAACGTCATAGTAAATCATGTTTATATCAGATCCAGATGTTATTAAAAAGGGGTGGAAGAAAATAATAACATACTACTGCTAACTATCCACCGAAAGTCACCTATGCTAACCTCTCAAGGACCATATACTCTGAGACTACTTGGTTGAAACTCTTACTCCTGTGACCACTCCTGGTCACCTCAGAAACCTCGGACGATCATCCCCGAGATCGCTTACAACATTACCAGCAGTCATTCACCAAGTACATTCCTTCCTCTACCGAGACGAGTTCTCCCATCATTAACAAGTCATTCCATCATGGGTGCTGATCAGACAGTGTGACTTAGTACGAACTGTGTCCAATACCGTGGACGCGGCTATTCGAATAGATTCTTACACTCTGCAGAGGTTGCGCACTTTACCCACACTATGGAACTCCTAGTCTCGTACCTCGGTACACTTCCCTTCCGGGTGGACCGGTGCTGTTCCAACTAAACTTGCCTAACCTGTGACTCCTCTATCGTACCACCGACAATCATTCCCCGTCCGGGTCATGCCCTGGGTGGCCCCTCTGTCACTCCTGACACCTACCACCGTCGTGGCCAAACAAACTGTCCCAAACGGGGACCTGAGCTCAAAACCAAACTGGGCTCACAAGGTTATCGTCGTCTACCTGATCAGGGCAGCACGCACGCATAACCTTCCCTCTTTGGTGGTACCGATAAAAGAGCACGCGGTTAGACCAAGCCAAGACCGTCCCATTCCGGCAGGTGCGGCTGCACTGGAAAGTTCGGTTCAGTGGCACTTGATCAACAATGAAGGAATTTATCCCCCAAGCATCCATAGACATTCTGACACTCCGGTATTACAGCACACCAAGTTACAACAATAACCGGCTAGAAATCCAATGAGCAATGAGATCAAATACCACTACTGATTCCCTATATGAGGCACCGGATGGAATCACAAAATAATCATAGACGGTAATCTCTTAATCCACCCATGTCATATCACCTTCAAACTTGTAATTCACTAACGACTGTAATCTCATCATCAACATGACAGTAGTCTACTCAAGATCTCCAAAATATTGCATGAATTAATTTAATTGCAAATAATTCATACTATTAAAATAATTATTTAAACCATGATATTGCAATGCAATTATGCAAATGAGAGTTGTGGCTTGCCTTGCACCAAAGAAGTGTGGAAGTACTCCTAGTCTTCACCAACTACCCAAATTAATCTGAAAAACATTTTTGAAAACATTTTCAAATATCACATAAAGCAAATTCTTCTGTCCAGAAATTCTAGACAGCAGAGAAAAATACCAAAATTGTACAGCAGATAGAGGAGCTCATAAGAAAAATACTGCAAAAAGAATGAACTCATTTGGACTTATGGTTTAAAAGATATTAATGGTCAAAGTTTGGTCAAAATTCTATTTTGAATTGAATTTAAACAGAATTTCCAGAAAACCCACAGCCGGCCACGTCGAAGGCGTAAAGTGGGAGTATGCCTCCACTTACATACCGCTTCGGGCGCGGCTGGGTCACTGACATGCGGGGCCCGCCTGTCATATTAAATGGAGAGAGAAAGAATAGAAGGAGGGAGGCTCACCGGCGAGGTTTGCCGGCGATGGCGACGGCGGCGAGCCTGGTTGATGGCGGGGATGGATCGGGCTGACGACGGCGATTATTCCCGTACCGGCAGCTCACCGGGAGATGGCCGGACGGCGTCGGCCCCTTCCTCTCAGGCGGCGGAGAGCTGCGGTGGTCGACTGATCCGGCGACTCCGGTGAGTACCCGAGCAGAAGAGTAGCTAGGGATGACCCATGGAGTGCCAGGAGCTCGCTGATGGCTTCGGTTGGGGCCAGGGTGGACGGAGGCGAGTGGGTGGAGCTGGGGCAAAGCGGCGGAGCAGCTCGCCGGAGATGGAGCAGGGGAGCCCTCCGGCTTGCTCTGGCACTGCGAGGCAACGATTGGGAGGTGGAGAGGGTGATGGGTGAGGAGAGGGGAGCTCGGGGCCGGCTTTTATAGTCGGGCGGGAGGTGCCCGAGCCGGATCCCGCCACGGTTGAGCTGGCCGAGCAAGGACGGCGAGCTGGCCATCGCGACGCGGGCTGGAGTGGACTTGAGCATGCAGAGGTGACGGGACGCAAGCGAAGCTATTAAGGACTTGAGCGTGCACTTGGCCGTGTGCGGCGGCGAGCTTCGCCGGAGTTGGGAGAGAGTTCCAGACGGGCCAGGTGGACGGCAGCGACGCAGTCGGCATGCTTGGACAAGGAGGGACAGCGCAGACCGGCCGGAGTGGTCGTGTCTAACGCGGTCGGTGTGCAGAGCACGACTTTGGCTCGACCAGACGCGTGGTCACCACGTGCACTGGCGCACGCGGTGCGCTCTGGCCAGTCTGGTCATGTCCACGTTATAGTCCATCCAACATGGGGCCTCCCTGTGCCCTTGGTTTCCCAAGAGATGGTCTGGACAGCTAGCTAGCTTCCAGACAAGTTTCTGGATGGAAACTTGAGCAGCAAGCTGGGGAGAAATGGCTAGGGTTTTGGGAAATAAAAAATTTCACATAGAAATGTAGTAGGAGGGTGCCCATGATGGAGAAAATTCAGATCAAATAGACAGTTTTTGGAGGTAGTTGCTTTACCACTGCCCCTCTGGTCCAGAAACAATGCTGAGGATGATGCACTCACTTGGATGGGCCTCTGGAGCTGAAATTTGGTATAGGTGGGTTGTTTGATGGTGCCAAGCTGCTATAAAAATGTTAGCCCATTTGGGTAAGTGTAAATGGTACTTCCTTCACAACACTTCCCATTGGACAGAAACTTGGAGGGATTTTGCAGAGAAAATGGCTAACTGAAATGAGCTAAAAATTGGTGGAGACTAATCATATGGGTAGGAGAATGTCCTGGATTAATTTCAGAATTTTTGAGGCAATATAAAATATAGTTGCCTCACAAACTGAAATTATGACTAGAAACCAAGATTGGGTGTTGTGCTTACCATGAAGAGCAAATCTTGAATATTCTCACATATCCAAGGTTCACATGCCCCAAAGGATTTATGAGAATTTTCCTGGAATTTTTGGAAGAACAAAAATACAGGTTGCTTCACAACCTAGAGCTTAAAAGGGTTATCCCCTTAATGAAAAAGGAATATTTAATTGGGAGAAAAATTGAGATGTGGCCAAAATAGAAATGGCATGATTTGAGGAAAGTTTTTGGAAGCTGAGGTTCACTTGGGAAAGAAGAGTGAAAATCATTCCCAAGTTAAGTCCATAGAGTCATTCTAAACCAAACCCAAATCGAAAAAAAAAACAAATGGGTTTTTGAAAAGAAAGGATGGTAAAAACCAGGGTGTCACAAACCTACCCCCCTTAAGATAAATCTCGTCCTCGAGATTTGGTTGCTCAGGGAACAAATATATGAAATCTTAAGGAAACCAGTTCCCACCCAGGTATCCTTCTCCGTGAATAATGTTCCCGTTGAATTGCATATGACCTGACTGTCGTAACTGGGGTGGTTTGCTTCACCGTACCCATACCCTAACAGATCTTTCCTCATATGTTTCTTATTATGATGTCTCCAATCCTGTCACATCTATTGGTTCACCTGACATGTTATCATAGCTGGAATGTGTCTTCTCCCCATACGTCCGGAAGAGGTTCCTGGTCGACACGTCATTCTTTCACTGATAGTATCCCGTGAAGTTGTGAATCACCGCCTTTCACGAACACGAAACCTTTAGTCATCGTGTCGGGATACTTGATGCATGCTTCCCGGATTTGAAGCAGCCCTGAGAACCACAGCGTTTCTTTTGGCGGAGTCTGACTACTTGTAGGAAGTCTGAATCTTCCAGGCTGGCTTCCTTAGCTTGAATCCATACCAGCAACTCGGTTGTCATCTATCATGCTCAGTACAAAAGAGTAATACTTTATAGCCACATCCTTCGAGGTCCTGACTGTCAATGATTCTAGCAGAAGAGCCTTGCTTGTAACAGAATGCCATATGTAAGAGCATTTCGAGTCCTCATTTGTCAACGTATCCATACGACGTACGATACTTTAACGCGATCGTTGGAGTCGCACCGCTGAGTTGATCAAGAAGTCTTTGATCTAACACCATAGGCTTGGATATGTGCTGCTAACAACTTCGAGCGTGTGCAGTTGGACAAGAGGGTTACAGGGGTATAAATCTTGTACAAACAGAGTGATCCCCTTGTATGGACACTCATGGTGACCAATTCAGAATCAGGCTGGGTCAGGTATCCACGCCACTTTGTTCCCGTACTGTAGTTCTCGTTCCTCCACTACTGCCCTTCTTTCTGAGCCCTTTGCCAAAAGACTTTGGCCTAATACCTCCATAGGTGCTGTCAGGTGCAACATCCTGGCAAGCATACTTTATCCTTATCTTAGTGCAAACACTTTTTACCGGCAAATTATCCCATCACGAACCTTAGTCATAGGGTAATGATTATCCGAACCCCTTTGCATAAAATCAGCGAGTAAATCAGTAGCCACCAGAACGGTCTTTACAACTCAGATCTGGGGAATTACTGAAATAGATCAATCATGGCTCAAGACGGCTGAAAAACAGCTCAGAGCATGAAACCACGTTGAAAAGAAGAAGGTAGCAGTTTCCCTAAGACGGCCGAAAAACAGCTCAGAGCAAAGGGTCACTGCTACGAAAAGAAACTCAACTGCTGCCCGAGACGGCCGAGAAGTAGCTCAGAACACGGAACAGTGGTTGAAGAAAGAAATAAAAAGTCGGCATCCACCCCAGACGGCTGGAAGCAGCTCAGAACACGGGCGTGGTGCTGTTACCAAGAGAAGGCAAGCAAGGGTTTATCCAGATCTCCTACCAGGTTTGCAAGTGTGAGAAGACTTGCCTGGTCAACTATTGCCAAGCTAGGCATCCCAAATTGCCTTTTTTACTGATAGCTTATCAGTCCTTGCAACGTGCTGAGGTGCATATTGATCTTCTTCCTCTTGCATGGCTTATATAGCTGTCGGATCCTTACCTTCCTTTGGTAGGTCTGCCTGAACAGGGTTGCTCCTTGCATGGTGACTTGTGTGACCTGGGCAACATGCCCACCCTATACGGAAGTATGCATAGCTGAACGTCTTATTTCTGGGGCTTAACTCTTTCGATGTACTGCCAATGCACGGTACAATTGCGGGTACTTCCATTGCCAGCTATTTGGTGGTGTCGTGCTGACGAAAGTTGGATAGCTTGTGCGGGAAGCCATCGAGAGTATTGTGCTGAAGAAGACTGAATAGCTTATGCTTGAAGCTTCTGCTGGAATAGCGTGCTAAGGAAGGCTGGGTGGCATACCTCCGAAGCCTCCCTTCCTGGTTGCTTATGTGAGAAGACTCGATGCCTTATCCCGAAAGCTTTCTGCGGTAGCTTACCGAAAAAAACCAGAGTAGCTTATACCGGAAGCTATCCACATATCATACTGGGAAAGATCTGAGAAGCCTTGCACCGTAAGCTTTTCTGCTGGCGTGCGAAGGAAGACTGAGTTGCTTACACCCGAAGTTTCTCTTCATGATATGCTGGCCGGATGTCATGTATACCACCTTACAATTCCAACTGTTGATCACTTATACAAAAAGAACTTGCCTGACTTTCCTTCTTGCCGAGTACTAGGTGCATGGCACATTCTTGTTGGCTTCCGGATATAATCTGCTTCACATTCTACCCGAGCAGAACCAAACTTCATATCCGATTTATACCTTCGACTCGGTTGGCCCGGTATCCAAATTATTCTCTTGCTGGTTCCTCATGGTTAAGATAATTACACCTTGAGGCAAGCTGGATGCCGATAGCCAATCCAGGATATTATTTGTATTCCAAACCACATATTTCCAATACCAAGCAGTCCCTTAATAATTTCGTAGGGTTCAGCTGAGCTTCCCACTATCTAAAATCCTCATTGACTCTTTGAATCCTTTGAGGGTTGATGAGCAACTTCCATAGGGAAAAGTAAGGTGACACCAAGGAGCCAAATAAAAGGGCAAATAAAACTGCTCAATAGAGTGCACTAAGCTTACAAGAAAACCACACTTTATTGCTACTCAAGGCAATTTACAACACTCAGTACTACCACAACTCATGCACCATGAACCTCGCAAGCGCTTAAGTACTATGATCGGAAGGCGGGTTACTGGAGAGCGAAGGAGCTGGCGGAGAGGTTGACGGAGCCAAAGCCATACCAAGTGCTCTCCGGGCACGAGTGGCATCTCTGGCCAGTTCAGCGATGAGGACGTATTCGGCAATCATGTAATGGGACATGTATGCCACAGCCGGGTCGTCGTCCGAGCAGACAGGAGGAAATCTAACCCGTCTAGGAGTGATGGCCATGGTGGGATAGTAGTGGAAGGCACGATTCTCTTGCATCGTGCTTTCCTGATGACGAAGAATGGTGAGGCCCGCCAGGGCGGCAAGCTGGATGGCGCGCTCCGGCGTAGAAGCATAACCACCATGGAGACTATAGGTGCGCTTCCCCAAAGGTAGGTCGACTGCCAGAATGACATTGGCATGATACTCAAGCACCAGTCCTGCAAGCGAGGTCTGGAACACTTGGTACCTTGGCATCTCTCCACTGGGATAGAGAAGACGCCAAACATCCCGAAGCAGGGATGCGAAGCTGAGCTGTGCAGGGGCTGCGTCGTAGTTAGTCGGAACGGATGCCATCTACAAAATCAACCGGTTAGTGAGCCAAGTCTATATGCATGCTATGCGACAAACAAATGCAACAACCAAATGCAGCAATGCAACACACAAGCAAGCTAGGCTCTAAACTACCGGTTTTCTAACGCTCGGGTTGGCTAGGGTGTCCTATAGCCAGACCTGCTCTGATACCAAACCTTGTGCCACCCCGGCTCAGAGTCACCGGAGCACCCCGTATTCCAGCCCAGAGATCAAGTCTTCTGGAATACGGCACTACTTGGCATAGAACAAATCAGCTCTTTATTACTATTAGTTGGGTTACAAGGGTTACAAAGAGTGTACAAAGGATTACAATGATACCACTACTGCTAAAGTAGCTCTATGCTAGCAGTGGCACAACTCCTAGCAGCGGAATCACGACATCGGTAATGGACTCCACTCCGCAGGGACTCTGGCTGGGACACGTCCTAGCTCGCAACCTGGAATCCTCGGCTAAGCAAACATGTCTGCACCTGCAAACTGGCATGACACGCCAGGTGAGTACTATGAATGTACTCGCAAGCTCACAACAAACACAAGCATCAAGACATGACAACGTCATAGTAAATCATGTTTATATCAGATCCAGATGTTATTAAAAAGGGGTGGAAGAAAATAATAACATACTACTGCTAACTATCCACAGAAAGTCACCTATGCTAACCTCTCAAGGACCATATACTCTGAGACTACTTGGTTGAAACTCTTACTCCTGTGACCACTCTTGGTCACCTCAAAAACCTCGGACGATCATCCCCGAGATCGCTTACAACATTACCAGCGGTCATTCAGCAAGTACATTCCTCCCTCTACCGAGACGAGTTCTCCCATCATTAACAAGTCATTCCATCATGGGTGCTGACCAGACAGTGTGACTTAGTATGAACTGTGTCCAATACCATGGACGCGGCTATTCGAATAGATTCTTACACTCTGCAGAGGTTGCGCACTTTACCCACACTATGGAACTCCTGGTCCCGTACCTCGGTACACTTCCCTTTCGGGTGGACCGGTGCTGTTCCAACGAAACTTGCCTAACCCGTGACTCCTCTATCGTACCACCGACAATCATTCCCCATTCGGGTCATGCCCTGGGTGGCCCCTGTGTCACTCCTGACACCTGCCACCGTCGTGGCCAAACAAACTGTCCCAAACGGGGACCTGAGCTCAAAACCAAACTGGGCTCACAAGGTTATCGTCGTCTACCTGATCAGGGCAGCACGCACGCATAACCTTCCCTCTTTGGTGGTACCGATAAAAGAGCACGCGGTTAGACCAAGCCAAGGCCGTCCCATTCCGGCAAGTGTGGTTGCACTGGAAAGTTCGGTTCAGTGGCACTTGATCAACAATGAAGGAATTTATCCCCCAAGCATCCAAAGACATTCTGACACTCCGGTATTACAGCACACCAAGTTACAACAATAACCGGCTAGAAATCCAATGAGCAATGAGATCAAATACCACTACTGATTCCCTATATGAGGCACCGGACGGAATCACAAAATAATCATAGACGGTAATCTCTTAATCCACCCGTGTCATATCACCTTCAAACTTGTAATTCACTAATGACTGTAATCTCATCATCAACATGACAGTAGTCTACTCAAGATCTCCAAAATATTACATGAATTAATTTAATTGCAAATAATTCATACTATTAAAATAATTATTTAAACCATGATATTGCAATGCAATTATGCAAATGAGAGTTGTGGCTTGCCTTGAACCAAAGAAGTGTGGAAGTACCCCTAGTCTTCACCAACTACCCAAATTAATCTGAAAAACATTTTTGAAAACATTTTCAAATACCACATAAAGCAATTTCTTCTGTCCGGAAATTCTAGACAGCAGAGAAAAATACCAAAATTATACAACAGATAGAGGAGCTCATAAGAAAAATACTACAAAAAAATGAACTCATTTGGATTTATGGTTTAAAAGATATTAATGGTCAAAGTTTGGTCAAAATTCTATTTTGAATTGAATTTAAACAGAATTTCCAGAAAACCTACAGCCGGCCACGTCGAAGGCGTAAAGTGGGAGTACGCCTCCACTTACATACCACTTTGGGCGCGGCTGGGTCACTAACATGCGGGGCCCGCCTGTCATATTTAAAGGAGAGAGAGAGAGAACAGAAGGAGGGCGGCTCACTGGCGAGGTTTGCCGGCGATGGCGTCGGCGGCGAGCCTGGGTGACGGCGGGGATGGATCGGGCTGACGACGGCGATCATTCCCGTACCCGCAGCTCACCGGGAGATGGCTGGACGGCGTCGGCCCCTTCCTCTCAGGCGGCGGAGAGCTGCGGTGGTCGACTGACCCGGTGACTCCGGCGGGTACCCGAGCAGCAGAGTAGCTGGGGATGACCCGTGGAGTGCCAGGAGCTCGCTGATGGCTTCGGTTGGGGCCGGGGTGGACGGAGGCGAGCGGGTGGAGCTGGGGCAGAGCGGCAGAGCAGCTCGCCGGAGATGGAGCAGGGGAGCCCTCCGGCTTGCTCTGGCACTGCGAGGCGACGATTGGGAGGTGGAGAGGGTGATGGGTGATGAGAGGGGAGCTCGGGGCCGGCTTTTATAGTCGGGCGGGAGGTGCCCGAGCCGGATCCCGCCACGGTTGAGCTGGCCGAACAAGGACGGCGAGCTGGCTGTCGCGACGCGGGCTGGAGTGGACTTGAGCGTGCAGAGGTGATGGGACGCGGACGGAGCTATTAAGGACGTGAGGACAACGGCGACGACCGCGGCGCCCTGTTCGGCCCGTGCGTGCACTTGGCCGTGTGCGGCGGCGAGCTTCGCTGGAGTTGGGAGAGAGTTCCAGACGGGCCAGGTGGACGGCAGCGACGCAGTCGGCATGCTTGGACAAGGAGGGACAGCGCAGACCGGCCGGAGTGGTCGTGTCCAACGCGGTCGGCGTGCAGAGCACGACTTTGGCTCGACCAGACGCGTGGTCACCACATGCACTGGCGCACGCGGTGCGCTCTGGCCGGTCTGGTCATGTCCACGCGATAGTCCATCCAACATGGGGCCTCCCTGTGCCCTTGGTTTGCCAAGAGATGGTCTGGACAGCTAGCTAGCTTCCAGACAAGTTTCTGGATAGAAACTTGAGCAGCAAGCTGGGGAGAAATGGCTAGGGTTTTGGGAAATAAAATTTGTCACATAGAAATGTAGTAGGAGGGTGCCCATGATGGAGAAAATTCAGATCAAATAGACAGGTTTTGGAGGTAGTTGCTTTACCACTGCCCCTCTGGTCCAGAAACAATGTTGAGGATGATGCACTCACTTGGATGGGCCTCTGGAGCTGAAATTTGGTATAGGTGGGTTGTTTGATGGTGCCAAGCTGCTATAAAAATGTTAGCCCATTTGGGTAAGTGTAAATGGTACTTCCTTCACAACACTTCCCATTGGACAGAAACTTGGAGGGATTTTGCTGAGAAAATGGCTGACTGAAATGAGCTAAAAATTGGTGGAGACTAATCATATGGGTAGGAGAATGTCCTGGATTAATTTCAGAATTTTTGAGGCAATATAAAATATAGTTGCCTCACAAACTAAAATTATGACCAGAAACCAAGATTGGGTGTTGTGCTTACCATGAAGAGCAAATCTTGAATATTCTCACATTTTCAAATATCACATAAAGCAAATTCTTCTGTCCAGAAATTCTAGACAGCAGAGAAAAATACCAAAATTGTACAGCAGATAGAGGAGCTCATAAGAAAAATACTGCAAAAAGAATGAACTCATTTGGACTTATGGTTTAAAAGATATTAATGGTCAAAGTTTGGTCAAAATTCTGTTTTGAATTGAATTTAAACAGAATTTCCAGAAAACCCACAGTCGGCCACGTCGAAGGCGTAAAGTGGGAGTATGCCTCCACTTACATACCGCTTCGGGCGCGGCTGGGTCACTGACATGCGGGGCCCGCCTGTCATATTAAATGGAGAGAGAAAGAACAGAAGGAGGGAGGCTCACCGGCGAGGTTTGCCGGCGATGGCGACGGCGGCGAGCCTGGTTGATGGCGGGGATGGATCGGGCTGACGACGGCGATTATTCCCGTACCGGCAGCTCACCGGGAGATGGCCGGACGGCGTCGGCCCCTTCCTCTCAGGCGGCGGAGAGCTGCGGTGGTCGACTGATCCGGCGACTCCGGCGAGTACCCGAGCAGAAGAGTAGCTAGGGATGACCCATGGAGTGCCAGGAGCTCGCTGATGGCTTCGGTTGGGGCCAGGGTGGACGGAGGCGAGTGGGTGGAGCTGGGGCAAAGCGGCGGAGCAGCTCGCCGGAGATGGAGCAGGGGAGCCCTCCGGCTTGCTCTGGCACTGCGAGGCGACGATTGGGAGGTGGAGAGGGTGATGGGTGAGGAGAGGGGAGCTCGGGGCCGGCTTTTATAGTCGGGCGGGAGGTGCCCGAGCCGGATCCCGCCACGGTTGAGCTGGCCGAGCAAGGACGGCGAGCTGGCCGTCGCGACGCGGGCTGGAGTGGACTTTAGCGTGCAGAGGTGACGGGACGCAAGCGAAGCTATTAAGGACGTAAGGACAACGGCAACGACCGCGACGCCCTGTTCGGCCCGTGCGTGCACTTGGCCGTGTGCGGCGGCGAGCTTTGCCGGAGTTGGGAGAGAATTCCAGACGGGCCAGGTGGACGGCAGCGACGCAATCGGCATGCTTGGACAAGGAGGGACAGCGCAGACCGGCCGGAGTGGTCGTGTCTAACGCGGTCGGTGTGCAGAGCACGACTTTGGCTCGACCAGACGCGTGGTCACCACGTGCACTGGCGCACGCGGTGCGCTCTGGCCGGTCTGGTCATGTCCACGTTATAGTCCATCCAACATGGGGCCTCCCTGTGCCCTTGGTTTCCCAAGAGATGGTCTGGACAGCTAGCTAGCTTCCAGACAAGTTTCTGGATGGAAACTTGAGCAGCAAGCTGGGGAGAAATGGCTAGGGTTTTGGGAAATAAAAAATTTCACATAGAAATGTAGTAGGAGGGTGCCCATGATGGAGAAAATTCAGATCAAATAGACAGTTTTTGGAGGTAGTTGCTTTACCACTGCCCCTCTGGTCCAGAAACAATGCTGAGGATGATGCACTCACTTGGATGGGCCTCTGGAGTTGAAATTTGGTATAGGTGGGTTGTTTGATGGTGCCAAGCTGCTATAAAAATGTTAGCCCATTTGGGTAAGTGTAAATGGTACTTCCTTCACAACACTTCCCATTGGACAGAAACTTGGAGGGATTTTGCAGAGAAAATGGCTGACTGAAATGAGCTAAAAATTGGTGGAGACTAATCATATGAGTAGGAGAATGTCCTGGATTAATTTCAGAATTTTTGAGGCAATATAAAATATAGTTGCCTCACAAACTGAAATTATGACTAGAAACCAAGATTGGGTGTTGTGCTTACCATGAAGAGCAAATCTTGAATATTCTCACATATCCAAGGTTCACATGCCCCAAAGGATTTATGAGAATTTTCCTGGAATTTTTGGAAGAACAAAAATACAGGTTGCTTCACAACCTAGAGCTTAAAAGGGTTATCCCCTTAATGAAAAAGGAATATTTAATTGGGAGAAAAATTGAGATGTGGCCAAAATAGAAATGGCATGATTTGAGGAAAGTTTTTGGAAGCTGAGGTTCACTTGGGAAAGAAGAGTGAAAATCATTCCCAAGTTAAGTCCATAGAGTCATTCTAAACCAAACCCAAATCGAAAAAAAACAAATGGGTTTTTGAAAAGAAAGGATGGTAAAAACCAGGGTGTCACACAAGGCCGTCGAGTCGCGTCCTCTCTGGAGTGGTTGACCGGCATCAATGCGCGGGCGCAGTTTCGAGAGCGGTTCATGCGAGAGAGGGGCTTCGTGGGACCGTTTACATTAGCACGACTCCGAACACCCGCAAACCTCCCTAGCTTTGGTGCCGGTTCGAGGGAATTCAACGCGCAAACTTAATCATATATGTGTGTTTTAATAACATTAATATATTAGTACAAAATCATTCTTATTTTTTCCTTCAAAAAAAATAATTCTTATTTTCTGCCATGCCTCAATATTTTGTGACGTCGTAATATTTGCCTACCGCTAAAAAAAAAGTTATTCCGACGATTCAAAGTCCAACGCTGCTTAATTTTTCTTTTTATTTCAATTTATGCCGATACTGCTAAAAGTATAATCAATTTATGCCCGCGGTATGAAATTTTGTCAAAAATACAACGCTGCCAAAGTTCGAACCTGTGTGTTCACGTAAGTTTATAAAGATCTAATCTTTTCGCAAAAAAAACATTTATTTATTTATTCATGGACTAGCAAAAGGGCCCGTGCGATGCAAGGGGAGATTTTTTTTTATAATCTCCAATGGCCATGACCACATTTTGCTGCATCATCGAGATACACTATCGCTCTCAATTTCATGAAATCATGAAAAAATAATTCAACTCGTGAACATATTTGAAATTGTGAACATTTTTTAAATTCGCGAACACTTTTACAAATTTTCAAACATTTTCTAAAATCAAGAACATTTTTTGGATTCATGAAAATTTTATACTATTTGCAAAAAAAATTGTGAACATTTTTTTAAACAATTTTCTTGAATCGGCGAACATTTTTAGAATCGACGAACATTTTTTTGGAAATTGGTGGAACAATTTTTGAAATTCACGAACATTTTTCGAAATGCACGATCATTTTTTGAATCAGCGAACATTTTATGAATGAATAAACTATTTTGTAAGTCACGAATAGTTTTTGACTTTTAGGATATTTTTCCATTCATGAAATTTTTTTGAATTGGCAAAATTTCGTTCAATTTCATTAACATTTTTTGATGTAACGAACATTTTTTGAAATGCATGATCATTTTTTGAATCTCCGAACATTTTATGAATGAATAAACTATTTCATAAGTCTCAAATATTTTTTGAATTTTTAGGATATTTTTTCATTCATGAACTTTTTTTGTATTGGCGAAATTTTGTTCCATTTCTAACATTTTTTAATACACGAACTTTTTAAAAAATCACACACAGCAGCGACGCTGTCTGGTCTAGTGCGTTTTTTTTTCTTGTCTCGCGCGTGGTGGATCCTGATGAGCTCCTATTGGGCGCTGTAGGCGCCCGTTGGAGAAATGGCGCCTACAGCAACCACCCATGGGCCGCGGCCCATTAAGAAGATCGCTCCCTCGCTCCCTTCGGTTCGCTCGCTCGCTGAAGAAAAACACCCTCGCGTCGCTTGTTTTTTTTCGGGCTGAAAAAGACCGGCCTCCGGTTTTTTACAATTTTGAATATGTTTGTGAAAAAAAAGTTCATATATTATTAAAAAAAAGTTCATCAATTTTGAACAAAAAAGTTCACAAATCTAAAAAAGTTCATCAATTTTGAAAATTTTCATCGGATTAAAAAAAAAGTTCATCGAATTGAAAAAAGTTCATTGGATTTAAAAAAAATGTTCATCGAATCGAAAAAAGTTCATTGGATTTGAAAAAAAAAGTTCATCGAATTGAAAAAAGTTCATCGGATTTGAGAAAAAGTTCATTGATTTTTAAAATAAGTTCATCAAAATGTTAAAAAGTTCATTCATTTTCAGAAAAAAGTTAATCGAGTTTGAAAAAAAGTTCATTAAACTTGAAAAAGTTCATTCAAATTGAAAAAAAGTTCATCGAATTGAAAAAAGTTCATCGATTTAAAGAAAAAGTTCGCGAATTAGAAAAAAAAAATCGTCTATTTGTAAACATTTCACGCATTTAAGAAAAAGAAAGAAAACAGGAAACAAAAAAAAGAAAGGGGAAAAAACACAGAAAACATAGAGGGCATTCCCTCTATGTATTAAAAGATGGAAAGGAGGTTTGTATTCACGAGTGAGGGCGGTGGCGTAGTGGTTAGTGGAGTTAGCGATCAAAGGAGAGATCGTCGGTTTGATTCCTCGCAGCGCACACCTTCCCTTGCTCTCCTTTTTGAGTTTCAAAACAGGGGGAAAAATGGTAGGTGGGCCGAGCCCAGCTAGCGCCGCTGCAGGCGCCGGTTTGCGGAAACAGCTATAACCGGCGCTGAATGCCTGGATCCTATTTGGCGACCCCTCTTCCCGGTGCGTATGATTGGCCCGGCCCAACTAGCTCGTTTTTCGGTTTTTGGAAGATTCTAGAACATTTCCAAACCGGTTTTTATTTTTCAACTTTTTATTTCTGTTTTTTCTCCTGTTTCATTTCCGTTTTTTCTTTTCCTTTTATTTTTTATTTTTTCTTTTACCATATTTTTACTTTCCCCCGATTTTTCCATTTTTTATTTTTTGAACATTTTTCGAATTCTTTAAAAAAATATAAGTCTTGAAATATTTTGAAAATCATGAACATGTTTCAAATTCTTCATTATTTTTTACAAATTTGCAAACATTTTTTTGAAATCATGAGCATGTTTTAGAATCGGTGAACATTTTTGAATCAATATTTTACTGAAATTTGCCAATAATTTTTAGAAATTTGTGAAACTTTTTTTGACTTTTTCAACATTTAAAAACATCTTGAACATTTTTTGAATTCATGAATATTTTTTAATTCACGAACATTTTATGCATACGCGATCATTTTTTTATTTTCCCAAACATTTTTCTATGAATTAGTGAACATTTTCTTAATACATGAACATTTTTAAGAAATCCATGAACATTGTTTGAATTTGCGAACATTTTTTAAAAATTGCAAACATTTTTTGAAACTTGTGAACATTATTTTGAAACTTGCGAACATTTTTTAAAAATTGCAAATATTTTTTAAAAATCACACATATTTTTTGAGTTCGTTAACATTTTATGAAACTTGTGAACATTTTTTAAAAATTGCAAACATTTTTTAAAAATCACACATATTTTTTGAGTCCGTTAACATTTTATGATTTCTGGAATCTTTTTCTCAAAATTCACAATTTTTCGGAGTTTTTGAACCTTTTTGTAGTCCCGAATTATTCTAAAGAAGAATAAAACAAAAATAGAGGAAAAAAAAAGGGACGTCCCGCCCTGAAAATGGGCCAGCACAAAGTGGCGCGCCGGGGGAAGGGAGGGTGCGCGTTCGCCAGCGTGCACCACGCTAGATAGGAGCTCCTATCCCGCGTGACACCTCCAGCCTCCCTCCTATGTGGTATACTGGCCGGGCCAAAATTTCAGGGTGGAGCATGGCCCACCCCGTGCCTCCGCCACTAATCTGGACCGGAGAATAAAAGGAAGGGAGTACGTGCGATTTTGTTTTTGCTCGAATGGTTTGCGCATATTTTCATGCCACTTTTCCTTATGTGTACCTGCGTGTCTAATAAGTTTTATTTTAATTATGCATATTTACCATCTTATAACAAATATGATTTGCAACACATACATGACAACAATATAAGATCTGTTGCAATCTATGTACGACACTATGGTCACAAGCTGCAAGTCTACAACGCATACGCTGCAACGCTTATATGCGTATCTCTTGTAAATTTTGCAACTTATAGTCAAAACGTTGTACAATATGTGTTACTTTATAGGGGGTATCCTTGTAGTGCTCCCGGCTCCTCTCTCTCTCTCTCTCTCTCTCAAACATTCTATCTCCCTAGGTCACACATACATATATCTCACTCGCACTAGATAGACCCATCTAACATTCTCTCTTCCTCGTTCTCTCTCTATCTCACACGCGCGCGCGCGCGCACACACACACACACAATCTCCCCCCTAGCTAAGTACGAGTATCGACGCACTCCCCCTAGGTATGACTATCTCTCACACTCTCCATCAGAAACACACGCATTGTCTCTTTCGCTCCCTAGGACTATCTCAATCTCTCTCGGGGCATCTTTCTATCGCACAGACACCTTTATCTCTCGATCTCCCACCCATATAGTCCCCTCACGATCTCGAGGGAATCTCTCTATCACAAACACACCCTATCTCCCTCCCCATGCCTCCATTTTCTCCATACGTCCCTCTCGACCTCTGTCCCTTGTTTGCCAGACCACTCTTGGACACGTGCTATAGGGGTCTTTCTCTCCGTTGCAAACAACCACACACTATTTGCGTGTATACCCTCACCTTGCTTTCTCTCTCGGAGATGCATGCGTGATATGTTTGCATAAGAGACACACACACTTTCTCTCTATTTTATCGTGTGTTGTCTCTTTCTCTTTCAGACACACACTCTTTTTGCACACTCTTTCTCCTTCACACATGCTTGATCTCTCTCTACCTAGGTACTTTATCTGGTCCATAGCATATAGATTTTTTGAAAAGTCAAACCTCACAAAGTTTGACTAGGTATGTGGAGAAAAACATTTACATCTGGAATGGGAAACATATATCATTAGATTCATCACAGGATGTAGTTTCATACTCCCTCGGTTCCATAATGTAATGCGTATAGATTTTTTGATAAATCAAACTTTGCAAACTTTGACCGAGTTTATATACAAAACTAATTATATCTACAATATCAAAAATATAAAATATGAAACTACAGCCTATGATGAATCTAATGATATATGTTTGGCATTCTAGATGTAAATATTTTTCTCCACAAACTTGGTCAAAGTTTGTGAGGTTTGACTTTTCAGAAAATCTATATGCACTACATTATGAAACGGAGGGAGTATTATATATACATCTTTGGTATTGTATATATAAATGATTTTTTCTATAAACTTGGTCGAAGTTTCCAAAGTTTGACTTTTCAAAAATTTATAGGCACTACATTATCGAACGGAGGGAGTATCTCTTTCTCTCTCTCAACCCCCTCACGCACCACTCCACCGTCTCGGGGCTCTTCTCTCTCTTTTTCAAACTTTCTATCTCCCTAGGTCACACATACACATATCTCGTTCGCACTAGATATACCCATCTAACACTCTCTCTCCCTCGTTCTCTCTCTATCTCACACGCCCCCCTCCCCTAAGTACGATTATCTCTCACTCCATCACACGCACATGCACTTCCCCTAGGTATGACCATCTCTCACTCTCCATCACAAACACACACATTGTCTCCTTCCCTCCCTAGCTAGGCATATCTCATTTCTCTTCCAGGGGATCTTTCTATCGCACACACACCTCGTCTCTCGATATCCCACCCATATAGTCCCCACACGATCTCTAGGGGATCTCTCTATCACAAACACACCCTCTCTCCCTCCCCATGCCTCCATTTTCTCCATACGTCTCTCTCGACCTCGTCTCTCCCTTGTTTGCCAAACCTCTCTTGGCCACGTGCCAGGGGTCTCTCTCTCTCTCTCTCTCTCTCTCTCTCTCTCTCTCTCTCTCCGTTGCAAACAACCACACAATATATCTCCGTGTATCTCCTCACCTCGCTTTCTCTCTCGGAGTTGCATGCGTGATATGTTTTCATAAGACACACACACTTTCTCTCTACTTTATCATGTGTTGTCTCTTTCTCTTTCACACACACTCTCTCTCTTTTTGCACACTCACTCTTTCTCCTTCACACACACTTGATCTCTCTCTAGTCATGTACTCTCTCTGGTCCATAGCATATATACATTTATTGAAAAGTCAAACCTCACAAAGTTTGACCAGGTATATGTGGAGAAAAACATTTACATCTGGAGGGACAAACATACATCATTAGATTCATCACAAGATCTAGTTTCATATCATATATCTTTGGTATTGTAGATATAAGTAAATTTCTCTATAAACTTGGTCAAACTTTCAAAAGTATGACTTTTCAAAAATTTATAGGCACAACATTACCGAACGGAGGGAGTATCTCTTTCTCTATCTCTACCTCTCACGGGCCTCCCCTCTCACTCGATCTCTCTTTACAAAGGGATTATACGGTCACTGGCTCAGCGTATAGCTCCGTATATTGTCTAGTTGACCGGTCAACCAGTCTACATGGTGCCTTGTCAGCTCGTGTTCTCTATGGGTGCGCGGGCCCATGTGGCAGTGGGTGAAATTAAATAAACTAGAGGCCCATCTGCCACGGGGTGAAATAAACAAACTAGAAACTACTTGCGGTAGAACCCCGCACGCTACTAAATTGAGTGCATACTTCTTCCTCGTTAAAACAGTACTGTAGTACTCCCTCCGTTTCTTTTTAGTCTGCATATAAAATTTGGTCAAAGTCAAACTTCGTAAACTTTGACTAACTTTATAGGAGAATATCAAGATTCACAGTATGAAATCAATATATTTAGATGCATCTTGAAATTAATTTTCATAGCATATAGCTTTAGTATTGTAAATGTTGATATCTTTTGATATAAAGTTGGTCAAACTTTGCATAGTTAGACTTTGACCAAATTTTATATGCGGACTAAAAAGAAACGGAGGGAGTACTAGATTAACACCTTCTTAGACGCCACCACGAACACAAACTACGACAACGCACATACACCACTGCGCGACATGCACGCAAGGACGCTCTCGCGCACACCCAGCACACAATACACACCAGCACACGTGTACACCGGCGTCGCCGCCGGCTGAGATGGAGGACGAGGCGGCCAACAAGCGGAGGTGGCTCGAGCCAAAACCGCATCCGGCGAGCCTGGACTTCATCAGCAGCCTCCCCGACGACATGCTGCTCGTCATCATCGCCCTCCTCCCCACCAAATCTGGCGTGCAGACCACCCTTCTCTCCCGGCGGTGGCGCCCCCTCTGGCGCTGCGTCCGCCTCAACCTCACCGTCGACAGCTGCCTCTACGATGAGGATTGCAAACACATGGCCGCAGTCTCCAAGATCCTTGCATCGCACCCTGGGCCAGCCAGACGCCTTGACATCCAAATGTTCAGTACCAACTGCAATGTCCAAGCCAAGTTCGATGAGTGGTTCTTATCCCCCGCCCTAGATCAGCTCGAGGAGCTCGGGTTTGAAGGTGGACGATGTCGCTCTCTGCCACTGTCCGCGCTCCGCCACGCGTCAACGCTGCGCTGCGCCAGGTTCAGCTCCTGCTATTCTCCCTCAACTCAAGCAGCTCAGCCTCTTCGACATTGGTATCTCGAAGGAGGCTATGGAGCGGCTGCTCCGCGGCTGTACATCGCTCGAGTACCTTTGTCTTCAACAGATCCATGGGTTCATTAGCGTCCACATCGCCTCGACGAACTCCGATGGATTTATGTGTCTTGCTGGCCCCGCAACAGGACATTACTTGGGAAGAGATCAGTTGAGCTGTTTCATGATATGGTCATTGAGAATGCGCCTTTCCTTGAGAGATTGCTTGTATCTGATCTAGAAGGTCCAACAAAAATCAGGGTCATTGACGCGCCGAAATTGACAGCGTTGGACTACTCGTCTGCCAAATTCTCCAAACTTGTTATTGGATCCATAACTGTTCAGGTACAACACTCTTCTTCTTCTCGTTCTTCTTCTTGAAATTCACATTTTAATTTTTTTTCTTGATGTATGTTCGACAGTCATCCAGAAAATGATTCCCACAAGCTTGACCCAGTCTGTGCGCACAGTGAAGATTTTGGCAATAAAATCTATCGGCCCCAATATGGATCAAGTTGTTGGATTCCTTAGATGCTTTCCGTGCACGGAGAAGCTACTCATCGAGGTGAAACTCCTTTCCTATTAAATGTGAACCACAACGGAGCTCAATTTTTTCATAATTTTTCCCAAGTTACAATGACAAATGTAGTGTTCAAAACTGCATCTAGGCACTATATTGAAAGAAATGTTTTTAGTATTTTTTTCTCACGTGATCACCTGCATCGTTTTTTTGTTGTTGTAGCCAAGGCTAGTCATAGTGGGAAGTAACTTTATCCTAGGAGCAAGTACTACCTCCGTCCTGGTTTACTAGTCCCCTTCGTATTTTGGAGTATGAAATTTTGACCATAGATTTAACTAACGAAATGTTAATGCATGTCACTAAAAATTATATCGTTGGATTCGTATTTGAACATAATTTCCAATGGTATAATTTTTTGTGACATGCATTGACATTTTGTTAGGTAAATCTATGGTCAAAATTTTACACTAAATATGAAGGGGACCTATAAACCAAGACGGACGTAAAGTGAGTAAATGAGAGGAAAGAGAGAGATAGAGAGTGAAAATTATCACTAGCCTTACAGCCAACCCTATTGTATGAGCGAATGATATTGGTAGGTCTTGATGACACGGCAATCTTATACGGAGTATATCCAGCTCCTCTAATATGTTCTCTTCTTTGCAGATAAAAAAAGACCCGAAAGTGAAAAATGTGCTGCAATATAACAACCTCATCGAATGCCTTGATATCCATCTTACAGAAATTGATTTGATCGACTACCGAGGCACCACATCCGAGATGAAATTGACCAGGTTCTTGTTTCTGAAGGCAAGTGTGCTCAAGGTAATGAGGTTTGGCATTCTCTGGCGCAACAATGAATGGTGTGCTGATCGCCGCAAGCGTCTAAAGCTGAATGACAAAGGCTCTGCAGAAGCTGAATTTGTTTTTGAAAGATCAAGTGCCGACAGACGTGCAAGTTTATTTGCCGATTAGTGACTTGTCAGGGGCGGTGGATTTTAGTTTTTATGGTAATGCTGCATCCTAAAGTAACAAAACTTCTTACGTAAACTTCCTAATAATTCCCTCTTCGTAGGTGCAGCATTACTACTAGCATTTGTAATATCAGTTTGAACCTTGTAAAATTACGACTATCCAGCACGTGGTAGTACGTTACGATTATGTTCGCATGCATAGGTGCTGCAATGATGTAATAACCAATATACCCATTGCAATATATTATTCTAACTCATGGCAACGCACGGGAAAATATCTAGAACACGGCTTGTTGTAAGCAGGGTAGCTCTACAGCCTTGATGATAGTGACTGCACACGGTGAGGCTGACTTTGGTAACCTGAACACGCCGCCTGCACTCTGGTGTCATCTCTGGCACAGGGTCTTGTCACTTCACTGTGAGGAGCAGCACGTAATAATTTGACCAACGGGTAGTACTTTGGTACTAGTACTACAACTCCCTCCGTCTGGATTTAGTAGTACTACCACCTCCGTTTGGATTTAGCATTTGACTAACAATATATAGTAATGCATGTCACAAAAAATATACTATTACTCCCTCCGTAAATAATACTACATGGAGTATTGTTTTATTCGTATTTGAGTGTAGTTTTTTTTTGACGGGGCGTATTTGAGTGTAGTTTCCAATGATATTATACACTCTCCCTTCCGGTTGAGGGCTCAAATATGAAATCTCATCAACCACACTAGTACTTGCACCGCATTCACCCCGCATTAATTGCGCCAGCTTCCAACATAATTGCACGCAGAATTTACCTCAATCTTCTCGTAACTATGCGCGCATGCAGCGAGACAGGGAGCAGTGCGTGCATGCAGAGCAGGATTTGAGGCAGCAGCATGCATGCGATACTCTGCAAATGCAAGGGCAATTATGTCCAGAAAAAATAGACTGAGTCTACCCTTGGTATGCACGCTCGACCTTAGGCGCAGAGAAAAAAGGAGCGAGGAGTAGATAGGCAACACACACGTGAATCCAAACGTAGTCTACACTTCTCATATAAAGGCTCCCCACCAGTCCAATCCATCTATGAAATCCTACGCACCTACACACCCTAACCAAGGGCAAGAGTGATCACTCCAATCGCAAGATCAATTGACCAGAAGCTAGAGCCATGGAGGCTATGAGCGCGAGCATGAGCCGGCTGTGCCAGATGGTCCACGACGCCGGCCTGTGGCCCGGCACCGAGGAACGTCTCCAAGTCGTGCTTGAGGCCGCCAGGGCAAGAGGCCTCTTGGACAACAGCTTCGTCCTCTTGTTGGACGAGGCCCTCGTAGGCTTCCTCGACAAGTTCACCGTCGTCAAGAAGCTCGTGGACGACCTTGACGTACGCCTCCAGCCCACGCGCCCAGGCTCTGCGATGCCCGCCACCCTCACCGGCCTCTATGGCGACAACCTCTTCGACGCACTGGTGGCCCTGCGACTGCCCATCGTCGCGCCGAAGAATGTCCACCTCGAGGTCGCGCTCGCCGCGCAGCGCCTCGCCCAGCAAGACACCATCGACATAATCACCCACGTCTACGAGGAAATCGTCCACAAGGACCACTACGTGCCAGAGGAGGACGATAGGATGGTGGCCTTCTTGGACCGCAGAGCAACCTTGGACGGCATTGTTCAGAAGCATGTTGACCTCGCCACCAACGCCGCTGCTCCTCACCCGTCGGTTGGTGGCCCGGCGCACTAGGGCTAGAGGATGTCGTTTATGGATCTGTATGCATATTAATATTGACCTGTAAATTATGGGCTGACATACGTACTAGAGAATATATATATATATAGCTCATTGCAATGCTTGGGCAATTATGTCGCGCTAGAAAATATTTGGCCGCATGGCACCACCCACTCTGATAAACGACTCAGGAGGGAGGGAGGGTTCATCGGTCTTGCGTCCCACAAGTAGTACGTGCAAAAGCTTGGCTCTACGTGCAATAAATCCTTGTCCTAGGGGACGGAGTACTACTAATGTCTTATCGCCCAATAAACAAATCAAATGTCCCACTTGTGCACATGCAAGAAAATGGAGAGCAGATGGTTAGGTTATAGGAGTAGTACTTTTTTTTTAGTGAAGGAGGATCACCCCTGCCCTCTAGAAGCCTCCAAACTTTGCAAGATTTTCCCCAGTACAACTACCAATGTCTGGATTATTAGTCTCATCTTATTTTGGGTCAACGATGGACAAACATACTACTCCAATGACATTACTATGTAGTAGGAGTATTTGAGTAGCATGTCACACATTTTTTTGTTGGATTCGTATTTGAATATGTTTTCCAATGACATTATATTGGTCACACAATTTTATTAGCTAGATTAAGGGCCAAAATATGACACAAAATACAAGGGGGGCTAGTAAACGAGTATGGTTTCCGGGACGGCTTGAATGCAAAATAAAGTAGAGGGTAGCGGTTCCCGATGAACGGCCATTGATGTTTATCCTCCTTCAATTCGCATACTGAGGGAAATAGTACTACTAAATGGGAGAAGCGGCATGCAGCCAGCAACCCAGCACCATGGGCGTGTTTGGTTGGGTCGCTCGCAAGTTTCATTTGGCCTCGTGTAACCACCATTGCATCGCGTCGTCGTGGCCTTGATTCTTACTGTATTGCATTCTCATTCCAGCTGATAAAGACGTGTGTGATCCCTTGTTCAACGCACAGTCCGGTTCACGTACAGTCCCGTTTGCGTCGCACCCCAGACGGTCATTCCGGCCCGCCGCTCAACGCACAGTGGCTAGGCATATCACTTACATGTGGGACCGCATGCAAGCAAAGCGATGATGGCCGAAATTGGCAAAACTCCCCCGCTTATCGCGCGGGAAAAGCCCAGCGCTAGCGTTTTTAGTCGTTATTTCTAATTTTTGAGGGAAAATCGTTATTTCTATCTATCGGTCGCGCCAAGGAGCAGAAACAAATGTTACAACTTAGAAGTTCAAAAGGAAAAGCCTGCCGTGTTCACGTCGCACCCCCACACGGATGGTGCGGCACGGCGCTCAAGGGGGAACGCGCGATGTCTTGCATTTTCACTTACAAGTGGGACCACAGTTGAGAAAACCGACTATCGGCAAACCCCCACCCCGCCCGACCGCAGTTGAGAGAAACGAGGAGGGAGAAGAGATAGTTGTAGCACGAACTCCAAGAAATATAGTGTCAGATGGGACTCATGGTGGTGGCGTGTGCCGTACTCCTGGATGTGAATGCTTGTTCTGGCCCATGCCACCCCACTATATCAAGGTGCTGGTTACATAGAGCGAGGCTAGAGCGAGCACATTAGTAGTATCTCTCCTGGACTATGGTACCACTAGTACGTAGTAGTACTAGTTTTATTAACATATGGCCCACCTCACACTGTCGCCAAATTTCCTGGAGTCCGTGCTCGGCCCTCCTCTCTCTCTCCTCAGCCGGCAAGCAGACGCGCGGAGTGTGCCCATCGTCGGTTTGCTCACATTCGGTCCCACATATCAGTGAAAACGCAAGACGACGCACATTCGCTGGGTGAGCAGCGTGCCTGACCCACCGTGTGCGATGCGACGCGACAGGCTGGAGGTTTAGGAAGATGATCCCGCCGTCCATTTTTCATCCAACGGCCCAAGCCAAATTGACTGGCCACAAAAAATATTCAGGCGACTGTCATCTAGCCACGCCACAAAAAATATTCAGGCGACCAATCATAAATTAAGTAAGTTTATAACATGCATATGCAAATATGCCATTTATTACATACAACAAGCACTACTGCAGGAATTCCTAGCAGTGGCGGGTGGGAAAAGGCCAGCAGTGGCGGGCAAGGCTCCCAGGGGCGCCCGCCACCGACCTCCCGCCACTGCTATGAGCACATCAGTGGCGGGCGGGCGCTCGCCACTGGTAGAGCCTCATCAGTGGCGAGTGGTGGAGTTTGCTCGCCAATAGTAGAATATTTGCAGTGGCAGGCTGTGTCTACGTGCCCGCCACTACTTATTCTTGTTGCAGTGGCGAGCTTACTGGAGCGCCCGCCACTGAAAGCTTAGGCATGCTAAATAAAAAATTTGCAGCCACGGCAACAATTGTGCTGACATGACTGCGTTTTGCAAAAAAAAACAATTTAAGAAATTCAATATAAATAGCACGCATTTTAAGATTATGCATGAATGTTCACACTACATAATGAGTAGTTTAGTAATTCACCAGTACTTGATTAGCGCATATGGTTTTTGCTAGGATCGATGCATGGAAGAGTTCAACATTATATACATTACCGTTCAAAGGATCTACTTTGACGGTAACATCTATAGTGTTGCTCATAGAATAAAAACATCAGACGAACTAGATGTGCCCTAGACAGACTCTTAACAAAATGAGTCAAAGGACTCAAAGAGCAAACCTGATAAATCAGATAGACAAGGTATTAAACATCCGTCCGTCTGATTCATCTAGTTAGCTTGTTAAGTCTTTTGCCTCATTGTACTATTATTGCAGAAGAAGAGTAACTAACGCTCCGAAGATACGGATGTGAACTCTAATCATCTTCAGAGAGATGACACGCGATCCTCAACCCTATCCCAGAAGGCTCAGTAATTCACTAGTACTACTCGATTAGCATATGGGTTTTGCTAGGATGCATGGAAGAGTTCATCATTATATACATTACCGTTCAAAGGATGTACTTTGACGGTAACATCTATAGTGTTGCTCATAAAATAAGAACATCAGATGAAGGTTGTGTACCGTTTTAACAAAATGAGCCAAAGGACTCAAAAAACTAACATGATGAATCAGATGGACGAGGTATTAAACACTCACCTGATTCACTACTTGTGACGGAACAACTAGCCCTATCTTTCGCAAACACCAAGCAAAGATTTTCCTCCCACACAAACATTGTTCCCATGCGACAGCCGCAAGTTCATATTGTGCCTTTGCCTTCTCATTTGCAGGGAGCAGCTTGTATTATATCTCCTGCCCAAGTGCCTTGTATACTACTGATTTAAAACCAGTAATTCACATAACACTTTGACGGAAGTTATAATACAAGAAACACCCTACAAATTAGAAGCAAGGGCACAATACAAACTTGCCATTGTAACATGGAAACAAGGTTTGTGTGCCAGCAAAATATTTGTTCGATGTGTACGCAAGATAGAGTCAGTTGCCTTGCCGCAAATAATGGATCCCATGAGCGGTCAATATCCCATCCGTCTGATTCATCTAACTAGTTTTTTAAGTTTTCTAACTCATTTTATTAGAACGATACTTAGTCCTCACCAAATGTCATTATTCCTTGAACTCTTCTCTGAGAAGAACACTAACGATCTAAAAATGCAAGTTTAGAAGGAAATATGTGCAGAAATTACCGTATAATATTGGTAGTCCTCTTTAAGTAGTCGCACTTGGGGATCCCAATGAGCTCATTCTCGTCGTTCATTTGCTGTGTTCATAGATGTAAGATTAAAAATCAACAGAATAATATTCGTGCAATCTCACATTAACAACACTGAGATCACACATTACCAACACTAAAAATGCAGACTCATATGTAAACAAATTAAACATGCTTATTTACCACATAAAGGCATACGGAACTAAGTTCACATAGATCATATAGATAACATAACAAGATGAAATTAAGTTCAGCTCCGTCATAACAACATGAAACTAAGTCCATCATCTCTCCAATCATCTTCTTATATCTCGGCTAGGGCGGTATTCACAGCTTCTGTGGGTGCAGGTATCCTCCGATGCGGTACTACGGTGATTGTGGGACACCGTACCACAGATAGATCTTGTTGCCGCCCGGATGACCCTCCTCAAATTCGTGAAGGAAAAGTAAGAACGACCTCCCAGCTTGCATCTATAATTCTGTGGCAATGTTCATCCAATTTTGATCATGGAAATACGTTCTCCCTCCCGCGTTGGTGAGAGTGAGGGTTAAGGGAATGCCATTCTTAAGCAGCGCCATGTCGAACTGAATCGTCCACTCCTCATCCATTGCCAGGTTGGCCACACGCATGAAATACTCCCTTCCCCAACAAGGGATGTGCTGAGTACGATAAAAAGAAAACATAAATTAGACAATTGTGGGCGTCGTGAAGGTTGTCCTGAAGGTCAACACATATCTCACTGCAATTAAATGGAACATACCGCCCACTCCATAAAGTCGTCCTGAAGGTCGACACATATCTCACTGCAAGTTAGGTGAACTTTGTAACATGCGCCTAGCCTCCTATCGCCACAGAAGGGGCATCCTTCGTTCATTGCCTAAGTTCATGTTATGGAATAATTATATAAGTTAAAGGATGGATAGAAAAATTGGGCATGACTTATGCTGAAAAATGAAACATTGAGTGTCTGAAATCTCCCGAAACGAAAATTAATCAACGTTTCACGATATTTTCTACACTCTTTTGAAGCCATGTATTGTTGGAGAAATCCAATTAAATGTTCACGCTTCATGCATGAGATGATTATATTTACGAATAAAAAGCATTCATGTATCATCATCCATAATTAATTCCTACAGTGACAATAGAATCGGTACGAGGGATTTACCTCTGAACTGCTTGAGCGGGAGGCGGAGGAGGGATTTGTAGCAGCCTCAGAGGTGGAGGAGTCCGCTGCCGGCGGCGGTGTCTTGCCCCGGCTGCTGGCGGAGGAAGCCATTGCGTGTAGGTGGCGGCGACGGAGGAGAGGCCTGCGACTAGGGGCGGCGGCGGAGGAGTCCCGATGACGAGGGGGCCGCGGCAGAAGAGGGCCTCGGCAGAGGAGGGTCCAACCTAGGGTTCGGCCGGGCCGCAGCGGTGAGAGGCCGGGGGGCGCAGCAGAGGAGACGTGCAACGACGAGGGCGCGCACGCGGACGCGGCGTAGGAGAACGGCCGCGGTGGCGAGCGCGGCACGGGGGCGGAGGAGGGGCGCGGTGGCGACGAGGCATGGGGTTTGGGGGCGAGAGCAACGGACAGATTTGAAATTGCGTTTTCGGGGGAAGGGTGGTTTTGGGGGGAGACGGCTGGCGAAAACTGCAACGCAGGTAGTGGAGGGGTTTACCTGTGGCGGGCGTGCTTATTTACCCGCCATCATAATATGCTGTCAACAGTGGTCATCGTACCCGGTCAACTTGTGGCGGGCAAAAGAAAATGCCCGCCACTGTCAGGGCACGTAGCTGTGGTGGGCACTAGGGAATGCCCGCCACAGATGAGTTATGCGGAAAAAAACCATACGAAGAGACCTTACGTGTGGCGGGCGGCGAAAAATGCCCGCCGCTGCTTCTGCACAACTTGTGGCGGGCTATCTTTAGTACCCGCCACAGGTAACTTTTCAAAGTAGCTGTGGCGGGTGACCCGTCCCACCCGCCACTAATTTGTGATCACCTATAAGCCCTTTCCCAGTAGTGAAGTCCGCAACGCACAACCACAACAAGGATACATTCTAAATACTAAAGTTTTTATCACGCAACAAATAACAAGCAATGAAATGAACTTCAGTTCAACCAATCCTCGGCATTGGAAACGCTTGCTTTGAACCATAAGTGAACCTCTGGGTAGGGCCAGCTATTGTCAACATCGAGAGCAACGCAAGACCCACCATCCAGGCTGAAGCGGTCTATATTAGGAGTATGAAAATTGTGATAGCCAGTGTAGGGAATTATACCAATGTGCGAGGTATAGATACAGTTGCTTCTCATAAATGGTAACGTTGTGCCAACAGCCGTCGGATTGCCTTTCACCATAATTGGATAGTTTAGTCCAAGGAAAAGCGAGTATTCTCCAAGACTATCAATATTGAACCAGGGAGAAGGTTCTGGCGCTAGCACACTAGTATCCATTCCGAATACCCTGCAACGGATGTTGGAACGGGTCCGGAGATGACTGCGACCATGGTAGACAACACCTGCTTCCTCTGTAACATCACCGGTGCCCTGTATACAGACAAGAAGAGGTGATCCATCGGAATAAGTAGCTAGGCACCACTGAGTAGGTAGGTACTGCGCGTCTTCATGCTCGTGATCATCACCATCGTCATCTCCCCCGTGGTTATAAAAGTTTCCAAGTATCGGTGGGGGGATGTTGACAGGACCTTGGAAACACAAGAAGGTTAATTAGTATGGGACCCCACAAAAAAAAGGTTAATTAGTACGGGGATAACTGGCATGCATGGTGAATGAAACAATTATAATTACGGTGGAAGACAAACAATGTACCGAAATAATCAGGATCCCATGCAAAAACAGTGCCAGAAGTGGTGGCAGCAAACACAAGACGATCGTATTGAATTGCATCACAGTACACATGCGTGCCCAGAAACTGGTTTTCAAGCAATATCCATTGAGGCACAGAAGTAAGGACGACAACAAGCTAATCGAAGACAGCGACAACACAATAGTTCCTATAACTCCAAGAGCGATTGGGAACTCGACAAATTGCTATCTTCTGTAGATGACAGTCACGATAACCGTATTTGAACATATGTAGAGTATCGGTGTGCTCAACCTTAGGGCAGTCTGAGATTTTTGGAAGTGGAATCCGGTGACGAGTGTACACATTCACAAGCTCCCACTCGCAGTTGTCCCCAATATAAACAACCCAATCTCCATTTTTGCCTGCCCAAGCCTTATGCCGAAGCGATGGCATCTTAACATCACACGGATCATTATTGTCAAGTGGCATCAACTTGCACAACGCGAGCCTTCCGTCGTCCCCGCGCCAGCGAGCAGGGTCATAGCGAAGAAGATAGGGGAGATCAAACCGCGCTTGAACCCTTGGGTTGTTTGTAATGATCTTATTTGTTGAGTCGAGAATGTTCTTGAACGAACCTGCCATGCTAGCTAGCCGCGGTGATGACGTCGCACCGATCAATGATTTCCTCCACCGCGTCATCTGTTAGATTGGGGCAAGAATAACGGGGTCGGGTCCTGCTACTTCCCTCCATCGAGAAGACGAACAATGGCAGAAGGAAGAGTCAAGGCAAATGGAGGGAGGAAGAGCGTGCGACAGCAGTTCCAACTCCCAAATCGAGAGGGAAAGGGGAAGAGGCGGTGGACGGTTGCCACGGTACAGGAAGAGGCGAGTGGGGAGCGGACGGTTGCCACGGTACAGGAAGAGGCGACCCGGCCTACACGTCCGTTCGGAAATTATACAAAAGGACTCGTCGTCTTCTCACTGACATGTTGGAACGGGACCCTCTCCAGATCTAAAAAAAGACTGTGGTGGCCCAGCGATAGCGTTTTTAATCGTTATTTCTAATTTTTGAGGGAAAATTGTTATATTTGTACCTATCAGTGGTGCCAAGGAGCAGAACCAAATGTTACAACTTATAAGTTCAAAAGGACCCCCACACGGTTCGCGTCGTACCCCCTCACGGTTGGTCTGGCACGCCACTCAAGGGGGAACGCTTGCTGTCTTGCATTTTGACTAACAAGTGGGACCGTAGTTCAGCAAACCGACTATCGGCAAACCAACTTGTCCATGCTCCCATGACACCGGCTTCTGAGAGCCCTTGGATCTGAGATCGAACGCTCGCATGCCGAGATTCTAGACCTGTGCGTAAATATCAGATCCTACTGGGCTTTTTTGCAAACTTGAAGGAGCTCAGCATGCAACCGTTCGATCTCAAATCCAAGGGCTTTCAAAAGGCCGTATCATGGGAGCATAGGCAGCTTCATATCACCTAAAACTCCCCCCGGCCGCTGCGCGATGGTTGAGTTAGAGAAACGAGGAGAGAGAAGAGCTAGCACGGAATCCAAGAAATTTGGTGTCAGATGGGACTCTTGGTGGTGGCGTGTGCCGTACTCCTAGACGTGAATGCTTGTTTTGGCCCATGCCACCCCACTATATCAAGGTGCTGGTTACGTAGAGTGAACACATTATCTCTCCAACTTGCAAAAAGAAAAACGCATTATTTCTTCAGGAGTTTGGTACCACTATTACTAGGCGGCCCACCTCACACTGTCGGCAAATTTCCTGGAGTCCGTGCTCGGCCCTCCTATACCTCTCTTATCAGCCAGCCGGCAGACGCGTGGAGTGTGCCCATCGTCGGTTTGCTGACATTCGGTCTCACATACTATCAGTGAAAAGTATTTTGCCGCGTCGCAGCACACACTCTGAGAAGTGACTCGAAATCCATTCATAAACTAAGTAAGTTTATCACATGCATATGCAAATATACCGTTCACACTACATACAACAAGTCTACAACGCACAACGACAACGAGGATATACATTGTAAATACTAAAGTTTTTCTCACACAACACGTACAAGAAATGAAAACGACCTTCACGTCAACCAATCCTCGGCGTTGATAACACTTGCTTTGAACCAGAAGTGAGTCTCTGACCAGGGCCCGGTGGTATTGTCAATCTTGAGACCAATGCAAGACTCACCATCTGGGCTGAAGCGGCCAATATCAGGAGCAATACTTGCATTGGAGTAGTGAGCAGCAACAACAATGTCGGTGGTATAGATAGAGTTGCTTCTCATAAATGGCAAGGTTGTGCCAACGGGCGCTGGATCGCCTTTCACCATCATTGGATAGTTTAGTCCAAGGAAAAGCGAGTGTTCTCCAAGACTGTCGATATTGAACCAGGGAGAAGCTCGTGGCGCTAGCACACTAGTATCCATCCCGAATAGCCTACAACGTAATTTGGCATAGGTCCGCAGAGTACGACCATGCGAGACAATACTACTACCTGCTTCCTTTGTAACATTAGCAATGCCCTGTATACAGACAAGAAGAGGTGATCCATCGAAATAGCTAGGTACCATCTAGTAGGTAGGTATTGCTCGTCTTCATGCTCGTGATCATCACCATCGTCATCATCATCATCACCATCGTCATCTCCCCCTTGGTTATAAAAGTTTCCAAGTATCGGTGGCGGAATGTTGACAGGACCTTGAAAATTTTGAAGGTTAATTAGTAAAGGGATAACTCACATGCATGGTGAATGAAACAATTCTAATTAAGGTGGAAGACAAATGTACCGAAGCAAGAACGATCCCATGCAAAAATAGTGCCACAAGTGGTGACAGCAAACACAAGACGCTCTTATTGAATTGCATCACAGTACTCCCTCGTGTACAGAAATTGGTTTTTAAGCAATGTCCATCCAATCCCTCCAGGAGTAAAGATGGCAACAAACTTGTCGAAGACAGCGACAACACAATAGTTTCGATAACTCCAAGAGCGTGTGGGAACTTGTGACGCCCCCAGCCCGACCGTGCACTAATCATACATGCAAATGTGCACGATCATGCCCAGGGACTCATGGGAAGATATCACAACACAACTCTAGACACAAAATAAAATAATACAAGCTTTATATTACAAGCCAGGGGCCTCGAGGGCTCGAATACATAAGCTCAGCGGAAGCATCAGTATCTGAGTACAGACATAATTAGACACGGTTGCCTTAAGAAGGCTGAGCAAAACAAAGACATCTAGATCGAAAAGACGCAGACCTCCTGCCTGGGAGCCTCCTAAACTACTCCTGGTCATCGGTCTCCTCGTAGTAGTAGGCTTCGTCGGGGTAGTAGAAGTCGTCAGCGGGATCAGCTGGCTCCGGGGCTCCGTCATCTGATCGCAGCAATCGGGAATGGGGAAAAAGAGGTAGCAAAGCAACCGTGAGTACTCATCCAAAGTACTCGCAAGACTTACATCGGAACTATTCTATTTATGCATCGGTATCAAATGAATGGGCTGTATCTGAGGACTAGACTGCAGAGATGCCAGAATAGAGGGGGAAAGCCTAGCCTATCAAAGACTAGCATCTTCAGCGTCTTGCAGCATTAGAAGAGTGCAGATTAGTATCATAACCTATAATAGTAAGTAATAGTAGCAATGCCCAGAGATCCTTCCTCGACTCCCCGCGAGAAAGCAATCCCGAAGCTATCATATTAGTTAAACATCACAAGTATCCAGTTTAAGTTGTAGTAGATCGGGATACAACACTGAGCGTCCTGTTACCGTGGACACGGCTATTCGAATAGATAACTTCCCTGCAGGGGTGCACTACTGTTACCCAACACGCTCGATTAACTCTGGCCAGACACACTTTTCTCGGTCATGCCCGACCTCGGCTGATCGACACGACGTAATCCTACCTAGGCTCCGCAGAGAGGTCCCCGCTGGTCTACATCCTAAGTGCTCAGGGGTCTTGGGCCCATCGCCCTTTGCACTCCGGGTCGTTGTGCGCAGGGTGGATACCAACGCCACCCCTCTCCTGGATGGCACGATCCGACCATGCCACAATGCTGAACTGGACATCTGACAGAGCTTTCGTCTGATACATACGGCGCCGAGGGCCCCGTTAAACCATTATCCCGCGTGGTGGTAGTGCGTATAGGCCAGTGGCCAACTCAGATCAAATACCCAAATCCGTTAAGTGTGTTATTAGTAACTCGTGCACACGAATAGGGTTCAAGGCTCACCTCCGACACCCGGTCGCGCCGACTTGGTAACCCACGGACCAACGACTAGGGACCAGTCCCACCTCTATCTTAGGTGGTCTCCACCTGCCCTGTCGTTCCGCCACAATAATCTCTCGCGGGTACCCTTGGGTCGACCCGACTTCAACAAAGGTCTGAGGTAAAAACATGGTAACCGTGTGTCCATAACATCAAGGGGGAATCCTAGGAATCACCCTCGATGGATTCCCACTCGATGTAACCATCAAGGTGAACTTGGAGGAATCACCCTCGATGGGTTCACACTTGAGGGGTTGCACGACAGAGGCCTCATCGGAGGTGGTGAAAGAGGAATCACCCTCGGTAACCCACAACCGACCGGCTACGCTACAGAGATATCATCAGGAGTGAGGTAGGAGGTATCACCCTCGGCACTCGATAGTAGCTCTGTAGAGTCGTACAACTAAGGGGGTGTGCGGTGTTGTGTTCGGTCTCTATACTTCGATCACACTGATCGAGTCACCGGTGGTAAAGCATGGCAACAAGGACAAGGGGGTGGGGCCATTGATGGATCACTAACCAGCCTATACTAAGTATTTAGGACAACAGGTAAAGTATCAACAGCAGGTTACAAAATCAGGCTATGCATCAGAATAGGAGCAATCAATTACAGTAGCAAAATCTAATGCAAGCATGGGAGATAAAGAATGGGCTATATAGGAATGATCAAGGGGGTTTTGCTTGCCTGGTTGCTCTGCAGACAGAAACGGATCTTCAATGAAGTAGACGTTCACCGGATCATCAGCGGTCTCGGAGTCTACCGGAGAGAAGAGGGGGAAGAAACAGAATAAATAACGGAGCACACAAATGCAACAATATGCATGACATGGTTAAACGATATGCAGGGGTGATATAATGCATCTCTAAATATTTTAGATGTTTTAGGAATTTATTTGGAATTATTTATCTGAGGTCATGCACTATTCATCTATCAGAAACATGCCTAAAGTTACAGGTTCTCCTACGCAGAGGGTTCTAACATGCATGCAGATGACATATTCGGATTCGTTGGATTTTTCTGATCATTTTTCATATATAAATTATTTTCATCTGACTTACGGTTTATTTTCTATGAATTTTCAAATTTTTAAATGATTTTATGGAATTACTGGATTAATTTTAATTCGAATTATTAAATAGCTAAATTGCTATGGGTACACAGAAGTGTACCCAGGGGGTTGCTACTATGGCTGACATGTGGGGCCAGTCAACTGCCCAGTCAGCAGTTGACTGGTCCACGTTGACTGGTTAAGGGGGTCCACTGGACCCACCTGCCAGCGACTGGGCTTGCCCAGTCAGCCAGTTGACTGGTCAACTGGGTCTAATGGGACCCAGCAGTCAGTGACTATTAAAGTTAACAGTGTGTTAGTTTAATTTAACGAGGCTTAATTAGCAGGTGGGGCCTACACGTCGGTGAGATATTTATCTAACAGAGTTAATTTAACCTATTTAGTTAATTAGCGGGATGGGACCCAGTGTCAGTGGGTGTTTAGTGGCGGCTGTTAGTGGCTAATGACGCTGCCATGTCAGCCTCGCTGGAGTTGGCCGCCGGCAACCATCCCGCTCGGCGGAGGGCCTCGGAATTCACCGTCCGGCGACGGTTCGAGCCGCGGGATGGCGCGTTCAAGAGCTGAAGCTCGCGCGCATCAGTGGGAGGTAGCAGGGGACGCCGGGGTGGCCTGGTTCGTCGACGGCGATGACATGAGTGGCGGCCGGAGCTGCGGTTGCAAAGGGCGCGAGGGCTGCGGGGCCCGGAAACGCGAGGAGAAGGGCTCTACGGCATCCTGGAAGCTCCAGGAGCACGACCGCGTGACCAGACGCGAGCCGCGGTTGCACTAGGCATGGTGGCCCCATGGATGGAGGTGGCGAGCTCGGTGTACGGCGGGGAGGGAGCTGCGATGATTGATTTATGCGGGAGTAAGAGGGGAAAGTAACGGGAGCTCACAGTGAGCTCGGGGACGCGGTCGAGGGAGCCGGGGGTGGTCGGAGTGCGGCGAATCGACTATGACGGCGGTGGCGGCCGACGGGGAAGAAGAGGACGGATCTGGCACTGCGGGGATCTCCGGCTCGATATGCTCCTCCAAGACGAAGTAGTCGACGATGGCGCTTCCGTTGGACAGCTTTTCAGTCGACGGAGACGACTGTGGCCGCACGAACGGAGGAGGTCATGGCGGCGGTGGTTCGGGTGTATGTTGCGGGGAAGAGAACGAGAGAGGGAGAGAGGGTATGGGGGCTAGGGTTCGTCCAGGGGTCGAGGGAGCTCATCCTTATCCCCTCCCGCTACCTGCTCCGACGCCATGGCGAGCTGTGGCTGGTGCGGCGTGCGCTCGGCCATGGCAACGCCGACACGCAGGGGGGAGCAGGTGGGAGACAGTGAGGTGGGCTGGGCCAGCTCCTGTAGCTCTGGGCCAAAGGTGCACAGTGCAATTTTCCTATTTCTTTTTCTGCAAACTGAATCAGCTAGTGTTCTCTATTTAAAAGAGCTAGCAAACAATTTTTTGTTAGCTGTGAAACTTTGCACAAAAATCAAGCATAATATTGCTAGGTGGCACAAAAAAGTTTGGGGTCATTTGGAATGGTTTTAATATTTTTAGAAATTGAAGAGGTCAAATAAATTGTTGCTGGTCCACTGTTTTGGTTACTAGGGTAAATTTTGGAAATTCAAATAATGTTGGTTTTATTTTTATAATTGCTTTGGGAATTTTTGCAATATTATGAACATTTTTGTTTTGCTGTTTGGATAATCATTACTTTGACTTTCTTTTAAATTTTGAATATTTAGTTGGATTATTCTTAATTGTTTTTAGGCTTTGCTAATCATGATGACATGGCAAGTTAATTGGCTTAATAAATAATTAGGGTTTGGGGATGTTACAGAACTCGACAAATTGCTATCTTCTGTAGACGGCAGTCACCATGATTGTATTTGAACGTACGTAGAGTATTGGTGTGCTCAACCTCAGGGCAGTCTGAGATTTTTGGAATTGGAATCCGGTGACGAGTGTACACATTCACAAGCTCCCACTCGCAGTTGTCCCCAATATAAACAACCCAATCTCCATTTGCGCCTGCCCAATCCTTACGCTGAAGCGATGGCATCTTAACATCACACGGATCATTATCAAGTGGCATTAACTTGCACAAGGCGAGCCTTCCGTCATCCCCGTACCAGAGAGCAGGGTCATAGTGAAGAAGATAGGGGAGATCAAACCGCTCTTGAACCCTTGGGTTGTTTGTAATGATCTTATTTGTTGAGTCGAGAATGTTCTTGAACGAACCTACCATGCTAGCCGCGGTGATGACGTCGCACCGATCAATGATTTCCTCCACCGCGTCATCTGTCAGATTGGGGCAAGAATAACGGGATCGTGTCCTGCTACTTTCCTCCATCGAGAAGACGAACGATGGCAGAAGGAAGGGTCAAGGCAAATGGAGGGAGGAAGAGCGTGCGACAGCAGTTCCAACTCCCAAATCGAGAGGTAAAGGGGAAGAGGCGGTGGACGGTTGCCACGGTATAGGAAGAGGCAAGCAGGGAGCGGACGGTAGCCACGGTATAGAAAGAGGCGACCCGGCCGTACATTGACGTCCGTTCGGAAATTGTACAAAAGGACTCGCCGTCTTCTCACTGACATGTTGGAACGGGACAACACGTCAACGAAACATGGTTTCTCATTTCTCGTGCAAAATGCGATCGGGCCGCGTTATTTCTCGACTTATGTTTTTTAATGGCGTGCCGTTCAATTTTGAAGCATTACTACTACACGTCGTCCCGATTTATTAGGTCGGATGTTACATGCACGCTATCCATTGGGTGCATGCAGGAGAGAGAAAAAGTGCATGCATGGGAGAGAGATCGAAGACCTTAATTTGCCCCATTTATTGGTCCTGTTGCTCTAGCTCGCGGGACTTAGAAAACCTTGACGGAGGTATTCTACCAAGTATAATATAGTAGTATATAGGCTGGAGCTTCAGCGCTTGCTTGCTAGGGCTGCCCACTTGCTTCTCACCCTATCACCCTCTCCAGATCTAAAAAAGACGGCGGTGGCCACTCTCTCTCCCTCCTCACCGGTGGCCATAGATCCAGCCTGATCCCATCCGCCGGGGAAGAGGAGGATGTGCACTGACGACAAGGCCGTCTTCTCAGACCTAGCACCGGCGCGGGATGGCCTCCGTCCCCAAGCTCGCTGCCGTAGTGTCGGCGGAGGAGGACGACGACGAGAGAAGCCGCTTCCTGCCGACCCTCTGGTATGCTACCTCTTTTCAAACCATACCCTTGTGCTATTGTCCCATCTTCCTACGTCGCTGCATGCGGTTGTTTTTCCACTGCCCCATCTCCCCAAGTTACTAGCCTCTGCTGGTCATGCAGACGAAAACCTTAATATAAACCCTACTTCATGCAGACTAATCCATGTCTGGGTTGAATAAGGAAAGAAAGGGGGGAAAGTGGTACTGTAGAAGAGACTTGGTATCGAACCTGCATCTTGGTTGAAAAGGGGAAAAGCAGTAGTAGTTGAGGAACTAGTCTCTTGTCTCTTGGTTGAAAAAGGAAAGAAAGGCAGGACAACGCAATAGAGAATGACCAGGTCGATAGGTTTGTTGTCCTCACATAGGTAAAAGGTGGCTAAAGAGAACAAAAATGGGACGTAATCCAGATATGCTGTTTGGATATTTGTTGCTCTATGCGTCCGTGGAGGTACATTGTACTTTTTCGACCAAGGGTGGATTTTATTGGCTCAAAATGGAGCATCAAGAAGATACATAACACAGTGAGCACACACCCAGCCTCTGCACAGCTAGGATGCACACAGCCAACACCATGCTCTTATTGCCACTTTTTTGCTGTTATTATAACACCACCGGTAAAATTATGCTACTGCTAAAGTGATGCCACTTTTAACTAATATCGCAGTCAGTCTAATGCCACCGATAAATTGAAAAAGGAAAGATAGGCAGGAAAACTGCTACCTCTCTTTCAAAATACAAGACGTTTTGGTACATTAAATTGAACTGCGAAAACGTCTTATATTAAGGAACAGAGGGTGTAGAATTCTTCAAATTATGCCGGCAAAGCTAGTTACACCTTTGTTAAAACTAATGTTCATTATGTTATCGGAGGAGGTATGCATTTTTGTCTATGTTGCCTGTTGATTACATACCTAACATCTTGATGTAATGGTAAGTCAATTTTTTTGTACAGTATCACCGAAATGTCAAGGCGGTGATGGCATTTTATTTCAGTTGAACTGCACAAAAAAATTATTAAAAGAAGAGGAAAGGTCAGGAATGGTTCAATCTTTCACAAAATACTATGTATGCCATCATGACATCCGTTGCTGTTGCCTTCTTTATTCCTTTGAACAGGTGGTTAGAAACTGTCTTGCTACCTTTTCCCATTAAGAAATTTGGAATGCTTAAATTTGTGAGTCTATGCTAACTGTCAACTAGTGCCATTTTTAATCACACTTTCAATATCTGTGCAAACAGGGATGCTCGATTTTAGTGGAACTGCACAAAAAGTCCAGATGGTTCAACATTATGACTGCAAACAGTTATATCCAATCGGTGGCACTATGAGCTGTTCATTACCAAGGTACATGGTTTGCTGCTATCTTGCTACTATCTTGCTTCTGTTTTTGTACTATCATTAGATAGTAATATTAGTGGTTTGCATGTAAATTTATTGCCAGGGTGGACCTCCATTGGTGGTGCAGGACATGAATCAATGATTGGATGCTCACTTTCGGTTGTATCAATTTCACCTCTTCCATCCCTGCAAACATGGATATCCTTGGTCTGATGAAGAATAGGCGCTATATTTCTGCTCTGTACCAGCAAATCAATTCAGTATCAAATTTTCCAGTGCAAAACATAACAGATGCTAGGCGGAAACGACTAGCAGAGACGTGGTTAAACCAAAAATACAAGGTGGAGTATATGTTAACTAGCTGCTTGATATTTGTGCAAACAGATGTCTGCTCATTGCTATTTGGCAAACAAACACAGGGACCTCAATTTTTGTGTAACTGCACAAAAGAATAGGATAGTCACTGCATGCAGTGCCATTTGAAAATGGACACAGAAGGATTGGATAGTCACTGCATAGACTGCACAAAAGTAGTACTGAACTATTTATTGGCCAACACTAGGTGCTTCATTACTCTGGTCTGATTATCCAATGGGCATCATCTTGCCAAACTTAAAGTTGAATTCCGAAAATAGTCTTGCCGTGTGATAGACAGATGACCATAACATATTTCAGTGGATGTTCCTCCATCATGTGTGGTTGATTCTCATGGTTCCATCTGTTGGTGAAACCACTTACGTTTGCTAGAGGAAATGTAGACTTTACAAACAAATTCGTCATTCACTCTGTACTGAATGTTGGCCCTGAGAAGCATCCATGTTAGTAGCAAGAACAGATATATTGTGTATGGTCTATGAATCATTGAGATGCATAAACATGTTGACCTTATGTATGGGAATCCTACTAGTTGGTTGTGAATTTGGGCTATTAATGTGAACATATTAGTAAGTCAGGCCTGTGAGTCTGGTCTGAACATTTAGAGCGGATCGGCTCTTACTACTGTGCATAGCAGTTCCTTTTTTCTCTTCACTCGGTGTTTTGTTTTTTTCGAAACGGAGGCAAAAGATTTGCCTCATGCATTAATTAAGAAGGAGTTTATAGTTGCTTTTACAAAGAAAAGCGAGACAGAAATTACAAAGACACTACTCTCCCGGCATGATGTGACCCAAATGTTTTGCGCCCGCGGTGACCCAAAGTTTTGCCTCAGACTGGATGTTGAACAACAGGATGGACGGAAGAGTAGACTTGTGCCGGAACACCCTAGCATTCCTCTCGCACCAAATGGTCCAACATGTTCCTTATTTCTCTTTGCTCAGTGTTTACAAGTTACTGATCGATCACTAGCTAGCCTACTAATACACTCCTGGTAGTTTTAGTTGCGACGCAAGATCCAAGGGTGGCAGTTTTTAGAATAAAAATGCCTTCCTCTGAAGAAACTGACATGCTGTTCTGAAGAAAATGCCATGCAAATCTGAAGAAACTGCCAGCAAAAACGTTCGCAAATGCCTTCTCTCCCAGCGAACGTTCATCAGCTATTGCGATCCTACACGTACACTATCCGACCGACTCGATCCTGCACGAATAACCAGCAGATCACGCACGTACCTCATCTAGATGAATGGAGTGCACTCGTTTGACAGTCGTGCTGATGTGCGACCCAGCACTGACGGGACGGGACGGGAGTACGGTATAGTCATAATTTCAGTTTTTCCAGTTTTCCATGGCAAGCTGGCGCGCTAAGCCATGTCTGCTTATGCATTGAACTCCGATGACCGTTGCGTTTCCCGCGACACGCCGGTTTACCTACCGTCCGCCTATAATTACTGGTTCCCGGCGTGCTCCGGTGGCACCTTCACCCAACGCACCCTATCCTCACAAGACCCCACCGGCCCAACGTCGCTCGCCACTTGCCCTCGCTCTCGCCACGCTGTGATGCCCCCGTGCGGCAGCAATAGGCGCCGCCAGAGGTGCTCACCGCCGGAGTTAGTGTTCGGTTTTTCACGGGAAGGCAGACGGAGGGAGGAGGCATTCTGGCGGTCTTTAGATGGCAATGCACTACTAGGGAAAAGCCTAGTAGTAGCGCGGGATAAACAGCTAGTAGTAGCGCGGGTGCCCGCGCTACTACTACGGCGCTACAGCTAACTGGTAGTAGTAGCGCGGGTGGCACCCGCGCTACTACTATGTCTGTTAGTAGTAGCACGGGTGCCACACGCGCTACTACTAATTATCTATAGCGCGTGTCTGGGACCCGCGCTACTACTATTAATTTCAAAACAAAAAAAAATATGGTCGCCGATGCGGGCTGTCAATGGCGACAATGGTTAGATCCAGCGACGTCAGGGGTTGCTGGAGGCGCGGACGGGCAGCGGCAGACCAGATCCGGTGGCTGTTGCTGGAGAGGGAGCGGATACAGGGTGAGCAAGGCGGCAGTGTGAGGCTCCTCTTCATGGCCAAGGCAGAGAGCTCCTGGTCGTCCATGGCGATGACCTGCAAGGGCATGGACATGGGAGGGTGAGTCAAACCAGAGGAAGAGAGGGAAAAAGAGAAATGAGGGAGAGAGGAAGGAGAGGGAGGGAGCAGCGTTGCGGTCGCCGGTGGTGAGGTGCTCCGGTGTGGTAGCATGGAGGCTCGGGGGAAGACCGGCGAGCTCCTGGACGTCGGCGCCGTGAGGCGGTGGCCTTCTTGGTCGCCATGGACGAGGAGGCGCGCAAGGGTAGGAGCGCCATGGGAGAGCCTAGGGAGACAGGGGGAGAGGGATGGGAGAGAGGAGGGATTCGGGGGAGGAGATGGGGATTTCAGCGATGTTAAAAAACCATGTACTTAGTAGTAGCGCGGGGTTTATACCCCACGCTACTACTATGGTCTATCCCGGGGGCATGGTGGGGACCACTTAGTAGCAGCGCGGGGTTTATACCCCGCGCTACTACTATGGTCTGTCCTGGGGGGCACAGTGACTACCACTTAGTAGCAGCGCGTGTTTTTTACCCCGCGCTACTACTATCAACTTAGTAGTAGCGCGGGTTTATACCCCACGCTACTACTAATTAGTAGCAGCGCGGGGTTTATACCCCTCGCTACTGCTAAGTTTCTACCTATAAGCTTTTCCCTAGTAGTGATGCGGAGTATGAGGATGCCTTGGAGCGCGACCGCATGGCGGAGGAGCGGCGTACCGCCGATTTGCGCCGCCAGCAGAGCATGGAGGAGGAGGAGCGCACCGCCGCTCTGCGTCGCAAGCAGAGCACCCGCAACTGGGCCGACTACATTGAGGCCAGCACCCGACGAATAGCCCTAGAGGCTGTCGGGCACGCACGCGTGCGCGATGCTGAATTTTACTACCAGCTCGTCAAGTGGGTTTCCCGCTTAGAAGCCGAAGCTTCGGTGGACCACGCCGGCATGGAAAGGGCCAACGGGCGTGAGCAACGCGCCCTATCGCACCTTTGCCAAGTTCGAGGCGAGGAGGAGGACGTTGGTCCCAGCGTTTAGCGTGATCCGCAGATGGCGGCCAGCATCGTCTAGTTAGCTAAGAGTATGTTAGTTGTTCTAAACTCGAGTATTAGTGGGAGTAGATAGTTAAGTTGGCTATGATGGTTGTCAACGTGGAAGTTCAGTACTCTATCTCTGAATCGGTCCTGTTACTTTGCTCTGAATGTTAAACTTTCTGATTGAATGTTTGGAATGGGCTATTATATTTTTAAATGGCCTGTATTTATCCGCCACGGATTAAGAGGCTGACTTGTGGGCCTACTAGGTTGACGCGTACACAAGGCTTTGTCAACTTAGTCAACAAACGATTGTGGCAGCCTAAGCCGTTGGATGTCAATCCAACGTCTGTCGTGCTTTTTCAATCTCTTGTCTTCTTCCTCCAGGCTCCAGCCGCCCAAACCAAACCAACGCCGGCGGGATCACCTGCTCCCGCCTTCCGCGGCTTGCTGTGCAGCCGCCCACGCATTGCTGTCCCACTGTACCCTAACCGGTGCCAGGCCATCCCTTTACATCCCCACCCACCCACCCCCACCTTTTGTTATTTTCCGGCGATGGCATCCCCACCCCGCACCAACCCTCGTACTCCCCTCCGTTTCCGACCACACTGCAGCATCTTCCACGGCTCCTTTTCGTTCCCGTCCGAGGCCTCGCCGTCGCCCCCCGCTTTGGTTCCCTCGCCGCGGCACCGCCTTCTGGCGTTGTCAACATGGTCAACAACCGAGAGGAATCAGGAGATGATTGTACGTGGAGAGGATGATAGTAGGGACCCACCAGGGTCATGGCAGTACGCAAGCAAGTGCCTCCTTATTACAAGCCAAAAAAAAATCTTCCTCCTAATGGTTTCCCGACATCTTAGTCCCACCCCATTGTCAACGTAGTCAATAAACGAGAGAATTGCACAATGAGCGACTGTCAACAAACGACAGGAATTGGTGAGGACTGTACATGGAGAGGATGACACTAGGGACCCCCAGGTCCATAGCCGTACGCAAGCAAGTTCCTCCTTATTACATGAAAAAAATGTTTCCTCCTAATGGTTTGATGACATCCGGGACCTACGACATGGTCAATGTAGTCAATAAACGAAAGAATTGCACAAGGAGCGGCTGACACCAGGGACCCATTAGCTCGAGCAGTTTTTTTGTTGTTGTTGAGACGGAGCAGGGTATCAACTGGGTTGTGTGGCGTCTGTGGCCCATCTAGCCCAGGCTTTATTTACAACATGATGAGCCCAACTATTTTTTTTTGTCTGTGCAAATGACTAGCGCACCTTTTTTTCCCGCACAATACCCTACACAGGCCGATTTCCTTTTCCCCGCCCTGCTGGGCTGCAAATCTTTCAAGACGACGAGGGATACATTCGGCCTGGCTATAAAAAAGGGCTGTAAATTTTGTGAGTAATATGAAATGGGGTGTAAATATATAAAAAAACACAACAAATGGGCAATTAGTTTCAAATTGCGAATTTTATTTTATTTTTTCATATTTCATTGGATTTTAACATAATTTAAATATATTTTAAAATTTGTTTGTATCGGGCTCGAAATTTCGGCATTAGAAATAGTTCGAAAATTTCAATGACCAGTCTTTTATTTTATGTTTACCACATCACCAGCCCAGTTTTGTTTTCTTTCTTGAAACGGCTAGCCCAGTTCTATTTTCTTTTGCACAATACCCAACCGAGGCCTACTTGCTTTTCTCAGCCCTGCTAGGCCTCAAATCTTTCAAGACGAGGAGGGATGCATTCGGCTTGCCCACAAAATGGCCTATTTCCCTAAAAAAAGAAAATGGCCTATAAGCAATACGAAATGGGGTATAAATTTTAAAAAACACAGCAAACCGGTAATTAGTTTCAAATTTCGTTTCATCCGGATTTTGAAATTTTAAATTTCATTGGATTTTTCTGCGGTGAAAATATCATTGTATTATAATTAATATAATTTAATTTTCAAATTAGTCTGAATCAGACTCGAAACATTGGGATTAAAAACAGTTCGGAGCCCAACAAAATATGCAAAATTTCATTGAAATTTTTAACCGTGGCTAGAATATTGGCTGTAATGCTAACAAAAAGAACATGTGCCTCCAAAAAATCCTTATGAAAGAGCAAATGGGTTGTAAATTATTAAAAATAATAGCAAATGTGATGTATGATGTTTGCCACAGATTTGGAGGCTGACTTGGGCCTACTAAGTTGACGCGTACGCAGGGCTTTGTCAACTTAGTCAACAAATGATTCTAGCAGCAGTGACCGTTGGATGTTAATCCAACGGCCGTGCTACTTCTTCAATCTCTGATCTTCTTGCTCCAGCCGCCCAAACCAGCGCCGGCTGGACCGTCTTCTCCCGCCTCCCGTGGCCGGCTGTGCTGCCGCGCAGGCCTCACAGCCCCACCCTACTCCCATCGCTGGCCAGGCCATCCCTCTACTCACCCACATCTCCTGTTATTCTCCAGCGACGGCAGCCTCACACCGCAGCCGAACCAGTAAACCCTCATACTCCCCTCCGCGTGGGCAACCACTGCCAAGTCTTCCTCATCTCCGGGTCGTTCCCTTACTAGGCCTCGCTGTCGTCCACCGCCTTGGTGCTCTCGGCACGGCGTCGTCAATGCAGTCAACGAACGGCAGCCATCGGAAGAGGACTGTACGTGGAGAGGCTGACAGCTGGGACCCACGAGGTCCATGGTCGCACGCAAGGAAGTGCCTCCTTATTACGCACAAGAAAAATGATTCCTCCCCCTGTTAGCTGGGACCCACCTGATTTGGAGGCTGACTTGTGGGCCTACCAAGTTGACGCGTACGCAGGGCTTTGTCAACTTAGTCAACAAACGATTCTAGCAGCAGTGACCATTGGATGTTAATCCAACGGCCGTGCTGCCTCTTCAATCTATGATCTTCTTGCTCCAGCCGCCCAAACCAGCGCCGGCGGGACCGCCTGCTCCTGCCTCCCGTGGCCGGTTGTGCTGCCGCGCAGGCCTCACCGCCAAACCCTACTCCCGCCGCTGGTCAGGCCATCCCTCTACTCACCCACACCTCCTGTTATTCTCTGGCGACGGCAGCCTCACACCGCAGCCGAACCAGTAAACCCTCATACTTCCCTCCGCGTGGGCAACCACTGCCTTGTCTTCCCCGGCTCCGGGTCGTTCCCTTCCTAGGCCTCGGCGTCGCCCACCGCCTTGCTACACTCGGTACGGCGTCGTCAACGCGGTCAACGAACGACAGCCATCGGAAGAGGACTGTACGTGGAGAGGCTGACAGCTGGGACCCACGAGGTCCATGGTCGCACGCAAGGAAATGCCTCCTTATTAAGCGGAAAAAATGTTTCCCCCCCTGACAGCTGGGACCCACCAGCTACATCTTCGCACGCAAGGAAGAGCCTCCTTATTACGCGCAGAAAAATTGATTCATCCCCCCTGACAGCTGGGACCCAGTAGCTATATCTTCGCACGCAAGGAAGTGCCTCCTAATCCTCCCTGACAGCTGGGACCCACCCGGTCGAAGCATACGTACTGTTGTCTGTCTGGTCGCAAACGTGTACGTACATACTGGTCGATCGGCCTCTCTGCAACGATGAACCGTGGGCGTGTAAGGAGCGGCACGTGTCGTAGTAGAGCCCCCGACGTAGCAGTTCAGGCAACCCCGTCTAAATCGTGTACACGTACGTACAGTCACACAACAAAAAATACGGCCACGTACATATATATACGGGCGGGGTCTCGAATGCGTACTCACGCATACGTACGGCCAGGGTTCGTGTACATGGAGAGAGAGGCAACGGACGGCAGCAACGGCCTCCTGTTCATCGGCAGCCAACCGGCTGGGTCGGAACGGAGGAAACAACGTCGTGTTCATCGGGAGCCAAGCGACTGGGTCAGACCGCGTCCTGTTCATCGGGAGCCAACCGGCTTGGACGGAACAGCCGAAACAGGGTCATGTTCATCGACTCGGGGTCTGGCGTACCGCAAAACAGAGGAAACGGCCTTCTGTTCGACCACCTACGGTCGAAACGGGGTCCTGTTCATCGGCTGGGGGTCTGGCATACCGCAAAACGGAGAAAACAGACTTCTGTTCGAGCGCCTACGGTCGAAACGGGGTCCTGTTGATCGGGAGGGCTCTAGCATACCGCAAAACGGAGGAAATGGACTTCTCCCCAACCGCCTACGGTCGAAACGGGGGTCCTGTTCATCGGGAGGGGTGTGGCGTACCACAAAATGGGACTCCACAGGCTACTGTTCATCCACGGTCGACCTCCCTCCACAGCCTCCACCAGCTACTGTTCATCCACCGTCGACTTCCTCCAGTCTCCACTGGCTACTGTTCATCCAGCCTCCACGGGGTCCTCTTCATCCACCCCCAACCGGCTGGCCTCCTCGGGGTCCTGTTCATCCAGCTCCAACCACCTTCACACGGCCAGGGGACTGTTCATCCACAACCAACCCACCGGCTGGGGTGGGGCATACGAGCGGGCGGCAGCAACGGGAACTATTCATCCACAGCCAGCCAACCGGCTAGGTCAACTCACCACGTCTCGCGCAAGGGGCTCGATCGATGCGTCTCGACTCGTTCTACGTATCACGCGCGCGGCAGCAACGGGCACTGTTCATCGAGAAGCAACCCCAACCGGCTATGCCTCGCACGTACGGGGGCTCAACCGGCTTCAGTTAGCAGCGAAGGAATCGCTCGGGTTCAGTTAGCAGCGAAGGAATCACTCGGGTTCAGTTAGCAGCGAAGGGATCGATCGGCTTCAGTACGTAGCTAGTGCATGCGATCGCTCGGGTTCAGTATAGCTAGTGCATGCGATCGCTCGGGTTCACTAAGCGAACGCCTCGCTCGGGTTCAGTTAGTGAACACCCTCGCGCACACGCGCGCGTACGAGAGAAACGCGCAAACCACACTACATCGCTCGGCCCCGACCACCCACCGTAACCGGGAATTCCCCGCAAATTTCCTCGGCCTCACTTCTACCATGATTTTTACGTCATGGACGGCCCAAAGAATGTCATGCGGGTGCGTCTCTGGCCCGCCCAGGACGAAAAGCCCATTTTCTATCATAATTGTTTGCCATAGAAGTAGGAGCCCACCACATCTATGATGATACGTGTTTTTGTCACAATTATTGTCACTAGTAAGCTTGCACGTGCAACGCACGATAACATAATAGTAAAAAAATCTCATTCATCTACTTATGAATAAACAAAAAAACATCATATATAAATTTCCACATGCAAGATTCAACTGAATAGTTGCAGAGAAAATATTTCAGTAAGATTTTTGAACCTCTCTAGTTGCAAATTGCAATGCATAATCAAACATCTAATCGTTGTAATAAATGCTGGTCATCCAAAAATCTAATAGCACAAATCCGTAATCATCTCAAGCATCAGATAAAAATATATTCATGTGAAGCGAATTGATTATACAAGTACTATGTTTCATTTTGTCTAAAAAAGTACAATATTCCATTCACGAAATCCTTAAGTATGCACACATAATGAAATCAAGTATATCCATATTACATCGCAAAAACAAATATTTTTGTATCAAGAAAGTACACTCATATTCCATCGCAAACAAGCATATTATTTTTGAAAACTTGACAGGAGCAATGCCATATCTATTAGTAGGAGCAGATAGTTTTACAACCGGATCCATACAGCTAGGCTTTGCCTAGCAGAGAAGAAATGGGAAGCCCAAAACCGTACAACCCATCATCCCGAACAACTCAAACAAAAGCATGTTCCCTCACCTCACTAACTCTCTGATCATTCTCTCAACAACAACAAAAACTAACTCTAATCTTGAATGTTGTGTCACTGATTCCCTGTAACTTATGAGGTCTCATGCCAATGGACAAGCTCCAAGGCTTACAAATATGTCCTAAAGCTACATCTTTTGAAAAGGCACACATAAAAATCAAGAATTCATTGTCTGCACTCATTAAGTCTAGTACGTTATCTTCTTTATCATGAACTTCAGGAACTTGAGGCGTCCGATTTCTGCTTGTCAGTGTCAGCTTGCCATTTTTGTGTATGCAACAAAAAATTAGCTGAAACTCTATTTATCTACAACTTCAAAAATACAAATGATTAGAATATTTGGCAGAGGCTTGAGTTGTGCAATACCAGACTTCCTGCCATAATAATCAGAAGTACAAAAGAGGAGCAAACATCATTAATGAAAGAGCCTAAAAGAATCCTGTGGGTTTTATGGCACAAATCAACACTGACACCCTTAAAATGGTCATCACTAAGAAGACTAACTAAAAAGATTAGGAATGCAAGTTACAGGTTCCAAATTTGTATCCTAAAAAAGATAAAATAAATTGTTGTCGATTGGAACTGGTAGCATCCACAATAGCAGAAACTGGACTCTAAAAACCGACATGCATATATGCTCTCAGAATTATTATATAGTTCATAGAAGGATCCATGTTTTTCTAATTTGCGTAAAATTGCTGCGCCTAGTTCCCATGGTAAATTTGTGCCCCTGGAACAAAATCAAGCTACCAAACCCAACAACCCCTCTTCTGAATGATGTATGAGCATGAGAAGGGTAAAAATAGAAGGACAAGTGTAGACCTGCAGAATGAGAGCTGGAAACTGAACAATAGGAAGGTCATGTATACCAGGTTGTCGCCAATAGACAATCGCCCAAGCTTCTTGGTTTATCTTTTTCCATCACAAGCTCCACATAATCACCGGTCGGAAGAACACTTCAGTAGACCAAGAAATGAGTTCACATCTTGATAGTTAAACATCACTTCATGATCATCCATTCACTTATTAGATTTTAAAAGATATATACATATGAGTATTAGATTAATACTCTGCTACAACAATTGAATTGACATAACCGTCGTCAGATCATTATAGTTCCAACTGTTCGAGATTGACTAACCATTTTTCATCAAAGTTTGCAAATACATCATTTACATATTTGAACAAGGGAACTTGTTATTCTCTGGACCAGGAACAGATGTTTCTTTAAGATTTTACAATAACAATAGAAACCCTACACCAAAGAAACAATTATGATGCACTGAGATAAACAATTCTGATGTACTTGCTCATATGAAGGTGATTGAGTAGAGAGACTAACACAAAGAACAGTAAGCATACGCCTCATTCTGCACTTGGGAGCCTAGTAACTTTTTGAGCCAATATATGCATCAATTCAGGATCCCCCCTTGTATAAACCTAGTTCTTTCAAACCCCTGTAGAAACAACTTTACACATTCAGTTACATCCGCGTGAACATCGGTGCTGCTGGCATCGTGCTCTCCTAACAGCCATTTATGCAGGGCCAATAGTTGCATTACAAAAAAAATAAACATTGAAGACAGTATCATGGGTTGAATCGAGATGTTAACATGCATGTACATGTGGTTGCAATTCCTATAGGATTTAACAAAAGATCAGATTACCTATAGGACTTACAAAAGATCAGATTACCTAATGAAGATAGGGGTATTCGTGACAATGCAGCTGCGGGATGGCCACCGAGGCGTACACGTACGCGCGGATGCTCCACGCTGCCGCCGCGCAACCGGGGAGCCACATCGCCGTCAGCGGAGGGGTGGGCTATGCACGTGCTCAGAGCCGGGCTCGACGATGCACAACCCACTCGTCCCCAGGTTCCTCGCCGGCATGGACTGCCGCCTTGCCCGGTTTGACGCCCAGCTCGGCCTCGTCGAGCTCCTTGTTCCTTCGCTGTACACCCGACTTCGTCCTGGCCAGAACAGAAAGATTCTCCGCTCTAACTCCTCCCCCCGCGTCGCTCCCGCGAGCGACGGGGGGCAACCCTAGCCGCCGCTGCTCCTCGCCCCCACCTCTCCTCCCCTCTCCTCGCCGCCGCCGGAGCTCGCCGACGGGCAAAGCCCAGTCGGCGGCGGCGGCGGCGGGGTCTTCTCTCCTCTTCGCGTGGTGGTGGGCAGCGCGGGGCGGCTGCTCCATGCGGGGACGTTGCGCTTTGGGGGCGCGGCGGCGGCGGCGGCGGGGCCTCGGCGTGGAGGGCCTCGTGGTGTCGGCTGGCGCGCGTGCCCGTGTTGGCGGCGGCGGCCCCGTCCAGGATCCGGATCTGGCGGGCGTTTGGGCGTCGGGCGGCACGGGGGCGGGCTGCAACCTGGTGGGGTCGTGGCTATGGTCGTGGACCATGGCGGCGCGCCAACAGCTGCTGCAGGAGGCGGTGGTTGCCGGCCAGATCAGCTCGGATCTGGCCCATGGCCGCCGGCGGGCGGCTCGGGGCTGGCCCTCGGGGTCCCGGCGTGGATGTGGGCTGCCACGGCGTGGTGGTGGCTCACGGCGGTGGTCTGGGTCGTTTCATGGCGGCGGCTGGACATCTCCGGCGTCGGCCCATCGGTGAGCGGCTCGTGAGGTGGCAGGTCGGTGCAGCGGCGGCTGGCTGGTTCCGGCGTCGGCTCGCCTGTAGGCGGCCTGTGTCGGCCTTCGATCCCTTTCCTCGTCGTCTGGGCGCTACTTTCTTCAAAGGGTTGGCCCTCTCCCAGCTGTGGTCCATCGCTCATCTCGCGCCCGGTGTTGTAGGACCGAGCTCGTCTCGCGCCCGGTGCTGCAGGACAGGTCTATGGAGGCCAGTTTTGGCCGGCTTATTGGGTCTCGGCGCTGGGGGCCGCCCAGTGGTGCGAAAGGCGGGGCCTTTCCGCTCGTCTCTTTGGTTGGGGTAGCGGCGGGTCTCGGGTGAGGTGGAGTCAAGGTCTTGGATGCCGGGGCGGCGGCCCTGGTGGTGGCAGCGCGGTGCTCTTGGGCACAGCCCGTGGCTTGGTGCTGCCCGGTGGCCATGGCCGTGTGGGCGGCGTGGTAGCCGGGGTGTGGCGTTCGGTGGCGGTGAGTGTTGGCCGGGGTGAAAACCTGTTCTATCTTCGGACGGACCGGCGGCAGCGAAGCTCGTTCCCTTCTTGAAGGCGTTGTCGCGGCTCTCATTGCCCGTCGTGTTGCTCCAGGGGAAACTCTGATACTTGGGTCGGGCGGTGGCGGCGCTCCGGTGTCGTAACCTTCCTGAAGGCGCTGCCTTGTAGCCCACGGTTCGTCGTATGCGGCTTCATCTCTTCGCGGTGGCGTGTTCACGGTTGAGGACCCGGTTGCTCCTGTAGTGCTAGGGGTGGTGTTGCTGCGCTCAGCGCCTATGTATCCTGCTTTGGGTGTGTGCGTGTGTTGTGGTGGCGTGAGTTTGTATCGGGTTGTTGATGATCGTTGCTTTATATATAAAGCGGGGCGAAAGCCTTTTTCGGTACGTTGCTTTCAGAACACAACCAGCAGTCCTAATGGGCGTATAAGGGAGTACTATTGAATAGAACCTTGAGATCTATTTGATCAAACAAAGCTTGAAATTGCTGGAAATTGTAATCTCCCAAAGCCATGCATTCACTTCAGCTTCTTGTATGTAAGTATGGATTGCAATCTAAGAGTACCAGTTTAATCGGCTAAAATATACTCTAACTCGGATCTCTCGTTGCATCAACAGTAATACTTGAGCAAAAATAAAATGAAGATGAAACTAAGCCAAACACATACACAACGTCTAACTCCAACCATGGATCGGTTGAATAAGTTATCCGTTCAGGAGATAAACGTCACCCCTAATCCCCGTGTCAACAGAGAGATAGAAACATACAGGACAACCAAATTTGCACACATTTATTCGATTTGAAAAGCACTAAGAAGGATTTGCAGACAAACCAACACAGAAATAAGATGGCCACTTCCCTTACCTTGGATCCAGACGGCGGCACCGTCTACCTGAGGGACAACAGATGCGGCGGCAGACTTGAGGCGAGAGGCGGCGGCTTCGACCCGAGGCCGCTGCGTCGATGGGAGGTGGAGATGGCGCGACGGGGAGAGTGGAGAGAGCTCGCTGGAAGATAGCAGCGGGGGATGGGTGGGTCGTGGCCTTGAGGGGGGGAGGGTTTGGGCAGGGCACGCTACTGGAAGGGAAAGAAGCGGCGGCCGGCTTGCGATTTGGGTGGGATTTGACCGCAGTCTGCTCGGCAGAACATTTAATCCGAGCCCTTAGATTAGATCGTAGACCATAAGAGTAATTTAGACTGTTCGATCTCATTACGTGGAGAAGATCATGCGGTGCTGGTTAATCCGTGTACACAAAGTTTGGGTGGCTGTAGAGAAGAAAATGTTTGCTCTTTTAATAGTAGTGGAGATAGAAGTGTCACAACCATGACAGAAAAAGTTTTCGTTCGGACCATAATGTCACGGATGTGTTTTTTTTGTAGTGTAGTAAAAACTCCAACACCGGAAATGCAAAAAGAAGATGCATCGAAAATCTGTTTTCGATGAACTTGTGCTTGTCATGAAGAAGACCACAAGCTTAATAACCTCACATAGAGAAAAGGCCAAATAAGAACCAAATAAGATGATGCTAAGGATGCAAAGGTTTGAGCTCTCTATGAATGATACGATCAAGCTACTCACTCGAGAGCCCCCCTTGATAGTACAACTATCGATCCTATAACCTGGTCTCCCAACTAACACCATGAGACTGGTAAGATAGAAAAGCTATCAAGGTTATACCTTTGCCTTGCGCATAGCCCACTTGAGCTAGATGATGACAATCTAGACCTCCTCAAGTTGGACCACCTTTCTTGATTGTGCTGGCTTGATGAAGACTAGTAAATTGCTCCCCCATACTCCACTATGGGAGAGCCTCTCTTAGGCACATCTTCACATGTTCATTATCACCAGAATGGACGGCAAGCTTCAACCATATGATCTCTTTGTGATTCCCCACTTGAACTTGCACAACTCAACCTTGATGACAATCACCACTTGATGTCATCCTCCATGGATTATATGAGTTCTTCCTCTTGATGCAAGCCCATGGAAAATACTTAACCCCACATAGATCATGGGTTAGTACTTAGTACACAAAGCGTAATGGACAATTGCTTACCATACCATGAGACTACTTGATCCCACTCGGTACAACATCTACGCTTAGTGTGTTGATCAACTTGAATCCACTATTAGCACTTAGTCTTGATCAACCTAGTATCTTATCTTTTCTCTTCATTAAGATGATGTCTTGAAGGTAAAACATGAATGTTCACACTATCTTTTTCTTCAAGACATGATTGCAATAGGCTCAACTCTCACATGACCAATCTTTGGATAACTCCTTGAATAACACCATGGTCAACACATAATCTCCTTCTTTTAACCTTGAAACCAACATATGGTCTTCAAGCAGTGTCTATGGAAAAACCTTAAAGTATAACTCACAGCAACCATTAGTCCATAGGGATTGCCATTAATTAAAAAAAACAAACATGAGGGCATCATGCTCTTTCACAAGTTAGAAGACATTATGGGGGTCTTGGGATCAACTTTTGCTTCTATAAGAACTAAAGGAGAAATATCTATAAATAAAAATCTAAAGCTTCCCAATGTGCCTAAGATTCCTCAACCCAAGTTTGATGCATCACCTAGTAAGGAAAAATAGGAGATTCAAAAATGATAAGTATGCATCCCGCTTTTATGAAAATGATGAGAGAACCAATTTATAACACTAAAATTATTGATTTTGTACCTAGAAGTGTTATGACTAAGAATTCCATAGGAACTCCTCCTAATAAATCATGTCGCCACATTAACGAATTAAATGATGAGAAAACATGATCATTGTATCGTGCCTAGCTAAAAGGCATTAGAGAAAAGCGCTTGTTGGGAGGCAACCCATTATGTTTTATTTTATGTTTGTTGAGTCAATATGGTTGTTGCAACTGTAATGATCATATTTGTAATTTTGCTTTTAATAATGTGCCAAGTTTAGCCTTTGGGATGTTGCAATTGCAATTTTATTAGGTTCTGTGCAGAAACAGAAACTTTTACATCCAATATTTGAATTAATTCTCTGTATCGAAACGTGATCAATTCCTGGAGTTTTTACACAATATTTCATTACAAATTCTATGTTATGCCCTAATTTTTTAAGCATTTTTAGAGTTACCGAAGTATGCATATTAATTAGATTACTACAGACTGTTCTGGTTTTGGCAAATTGCTACTATGTTTTGTTATGTGCTTATACTTGAGTGTTCATAGCTTATATTGGGGGATATAAATGATGGAAATGAAAGTATACAGTAGCTAATGTTTGAAACTAATTATGCATCTTGTCTTGGTAGTACATGATAGGTGATTTATATTTATGTGTACTAACCCCTCTAATAAGTTTTGCGAAGTTTTGTGTAAATGAAGGTTTTAAGATCGAGAGGAGACATCGAGATGAGAGGAAAAAGGAGAAGCAAAAGTTCAAGCTTGGGGATGCCCAAGGCGCCCCAAGGTAATATCTAAGGAGACTCAAGCGTCTAAGCTTGGGGATGCCTCAGAAGGCATCCTCTCTTTCTTCATCAACAACCATCGGTTTGTCTTGGTTGGACCTATGTTTTAATTTGTTCACATGATATGTGTTATGCTTGGAGCGTCGTGTGTTTCTATTTTTGTTTTTCTTTCTGGTCACTACAATCATTATATTCTGGTCACACACCTTGAGAGAGATACACATGTGTCATAATTTTTAGACGCTCTATGCACTTCACTTATATCTTTTGAGTTGAGGTAATTATAGAGTTGCTCTTGCACTTCACTTATATATGTTAGAGCAAGACGGTTATAATTGTCATCATTGTGTGTTAATTAAGGTTATTCCAAACTTGCCTAGCTAGTTATCAAGAGTTTCTAATTGTCTTATTTATGTTTTTAAATGTCAAACTCTCTACATTGACATATATATAATTGTGTGCGTGCAAACTTCTATATTGATAATCAGAGCCGCTGCCACACCAGCGAAAACGCTGTCGTGGCAGCATTTTTTGTTGCCTTCAAACTATATTAGTGGCGTGAGGAGAAGAGGCCACACCACTGATGTTCCTAATCACTGTTCCTAATCACTTGTGGCATGTCAATATTTCGAATGCCACCGATATTGTCGTAGCATCGAGGCTAGACAATAAACTTGAGGCACCCCCGTAAGGATACAAAGACCTACGCGGGGTCTGCGGGAAACTTGAGGCGGAGCCACGCGTTCACGTACGTCGACGACCTGACATGGGGCACCCCCCATTCAGGGGGGGGGCTAATTGTAGGGTAACGCAGCAGAAAACAAAAATTTTCCGACCTACGCACCAGCCCAGGACCACTATGGAGACTGCATACAAGGTTTGATCTTTTTCGTTACCGACTCGTAGCGCAGCGGAAGTAGAGTCGATGACGATCGGCGGTGCAGATCCCCGCAGCTAGGATTTATAACCTCCCAACCGCGAGGATGTACTCCCACATCTTCCCGTCGGACATCCCTCCGGGAGGCGGTCGGACAGTCCTTCGGACGGTGTCGCGGACAGCCCTTCGGGAGGACCTTCGAAACTCGGACGGTCACTCGGACAGCCCTTCGGGAGGACCTTCGAAACTAAGACGGTCACTTGGACAGCCCTTCGGGAGGCACTCTCGAACTAAGACCGAAACTACGATATCTCTACAGAGTTGCACACATACGGTGTCAGCTATCCGACAGGGCTTCGCCGTCCAGAACTAGTTCCCACCGGAACCCAGACAGCCTTTCGGCTCTACGAAACTATTTCGCTGGGAGGGAGAGAGAAGCCAGAAATGTCATGGCATGTGTATGAGAGCAAGGATGATCTGATTTTGGAGAGCCCTCTCCACCTCTATTTATAGGAGGAGCAAGGGGTAGAGGAAAGAGGTGAAAAAGACCAAAAGGACCTTCCTAGGATCTTTCCACCACATGCCACATAAGGGTGTGTAGAACATATCCACCATGAGTTGGAAGGACACCTCAAGGAGGGGCCCCCCATGCCATGGCCGAAATTGTGCAGCCCCTTTGGGGGGCTCCACCTCCCTTTCACACACCAAAAGTGGTTTTCTTCTAGAAGAAAAACCCCATTGCAAATCAGCCCAAAAAGTGCTTTTCACTATTCACGAAGACATTTTTCTGCGTCCGTTAAAACCAAAATTATTTCTGTGTGCCTAGAATAATTCTAGCACCCACCAAAACAATTTTGAACGCATTCCGAAACAATTTCGGAACAATGTTTCTTCAGCGAAAAGCAACCAAAGCGGTTTCGGCTGCTCCGGAACATTTCCGGTTTTTGTCCCGGAAAATTCCCAGAAGTTTCCAGAACACTTCTGGCATCCTCCAAGAATTTCCGGGCGTGTGCCAGAACCAATTTGACTTAATGGAATACCCTGAAACAACTTTTCAGTTTCACCGGAACTATTCCGGTGTTCTCTCCGGAACGTTTCCGTTTCGTCCGAAACTTTTTCGGTGTTTTTCTCTCAGACTCCTGTCTAGTATTCAGCAGATAGATGACCCTTAAGCATGTGACCCTATAGGTTCGGTGAAGTATAGACATGACCTGGAACACTTTCCGATCAATGATCAACATCGGAGCCGTGGACACCCATATTGACCCCTATACCCACACGAATGGATATTTGAGTGAACCTCTAGTTGCCGTGTGCTATTCCTGTTGCTTCGCGATATGTTACAAGTACCCGAGGTGAGAAACATCGGCATCCCCGTGGATCAACACTTGTCCACAATACCAGTTACCTCGTTACCGGTTTTGTTCTCTTTTCTCGTTTCCGTGTTCCGGCATCCCTGTGATCAAATCACATTGTGTCTGGCCAGACGATGATGGATACCGTAACACCGAGAGGGCCCAGAGATATCTCTCCATCGTCGGAGGAGCAAATCCCAATCTTGAGCTATCAAGTTACTTGACATACTTTTCCATGAACCCGTAAGCCGCCGTAATAGCCACCCATTTACTGATGACGTTTAACAAACCCCAAAGTTCATGAAGCAAGTATGAAGAAACTTAACACTCTCATGGTCTAAGGAATTATGCAAACATTAACTTCTCTATGTTATTAACCATTAACTTATGACGAATGAATCTCATAGCATAACATCAATTCGGGTCGATTCAACACAAGTGTTCTACTAACATTGTGCCCTCAAAATTGCCAGCATAGACATGCCCATGACCAGGAAAACAGGATCATCATGCAATACTTGAGCCAGTCTTAGAGGATAGACTAGGAATACATTTTACCGTTTATTATTCCACACGTGCATATGAGTCTTCCTCCGAGCCTCGTGGTTATTGCAGACTCGAGAACCATAGCAGTTATAGCATGGAACATAAACATAATTATGAACATGGAGATAAATAATAACATTTGTTATTGCCTCTAGGGCATATCTCCTACAGACTCCCACTTGCACTAGAGTCAATAATCTAGTCAATGCTAATGCATATTACACCTATGGCATACCGGTGTAAAATATGCTTCGCTTGTGGTATAGACTGATGTCCAACGGATCTGACAACTTCAGTTCCGTGTGTATCTTTGCATATGCTCGTGTTTTCACGCTTTCACAAAATTCATATTTTGTGTGGACTTGGCTTTGTATATATGTGAATCACAGGTTAAACCTTGATTCCTCAGACTGAGCTATGGAGCAACTATCTGCTATAGTGTCCCATTGACCAAAGCCATCTTGGAATCATACTAAGTTCATGAACGAACTATATGATTCAACATCCTTTTTGTCGCTTCTAAAGCGTCAACATACTTAGCCTTTGTTATAGAAATCGCCACAGTAACTTGTTTGGAACAATTTCCAACTACCGTGCCACCATATTGTGTATTACACAAAACCCTTAACTTTAAATCGAAAATCGCATGGAGAAATGATGAAGACTGTATCGATGTAACCTTTTACAACGAGCACTTCATAATCTCTGCTTGCGAGAAAACATGTCATCAGTGCTACTTTAGTACTTAATGACATTTTTCACTGTCGTCCCATGATCAGTACTTTGATCACTTTGGTATCTATACTCGCAACAACTTTGGAGTATTGGACATATCTGGTTGTTTTACATACCATGGAATACATGATTAATCCAAACACGAAAGTGTGTGGAATCTCCATCATGTATTTCGCTCATCAGTGTTTTGAGACACCGAGTCTTGCAAAAACCCTTTCCATGTGACTTCGGCAAGAATCACTCCTTGGTGTTTTAATGCTAAAATGTTTCAGCATCTTGTCAATATGTATTTTTGGCTTTAGCCTATTAGGCAATTCTATCTCGTAGATAAATATGCCTAATGTCAAGGCTATTTAGCCCAAGCACTTCATCGAAAACTATTTTTAATGAAGTCCTAATTCGTGTCAAGAAATTTATATTATTTCCAATCAACAATGTGTCTAGCACACAAAGTTTTTAGAAATATTATTATGCTCCCACTTACTTTCTTGAAACCACAAGCATCTTTGTTATCCATTGATCAAATCAAACTCCTTTGACTATTTCATCAAAAACGAAGATTCCAACTCCATTTTGCTCTCTTCTGTCCATTGCTGGAACTCTGAAGTTTGCATACTTACTAGCATCCTCTGGATTGACAAAATACTTCGGACTGTACAACATACAAGTCCTAGGTTGCATTTCCATCATATGGAAATCCTTTTGGCATCCATGTATCATATCTCAAGATTGAAATATGTATTAATTGCTAGTTTAACCCGATCTGACTTTAAGCATCGCTACGGTGAGAGAACCTCATCGTAGTCAACTCCTTGAACTTGTTATTGCAACAAGTCGAGCTTTATGGATAAAACATTTTATCCAAATCAGTTTATAGTTCCATTAATGTTCGTTAGACTCTAAGTCTTCCGAAGGGTTTATCAAGATATAATCTTGAATCATTTATGGAAACTATCTCGGATTATATTGGCATTTAGCCAATTCCGGAGTCAGGGCCCATCAACGCTTCCTTGTGTATCGTAGGTATACTGTTGTCTAACAACAATATCTCGCTTGCGCACCTGAGAGGTTTGCACGAGTTTTGCCTACGTGGTTCAGCTGCAAGTTCGACCGAGGTCCATACATTTTATTGTAGAGACTTCCGTATCAGTCGCAGTAGTAAACTCTGGAATTACTTCCAAGGTTCCTTTCCTTTGATCTGATGACGAAGATACTGTTATCTCGTTGAGTTGCACTGTTCTCCCACTCACCTTTTTGCAAGAACTATTCTCTTTAAAAGCATACCGTTCTCGGTGGCAAACCTTTTGCCTCGGTATAGTGGTGGAGGAGTTCCCAATTACTTGGGATAACCTACAAAGTAGCTCTTGTCTGATTTGGAATAGGTTTGTAACCTTTTACACAAGCCCCATATTCCAAATGTTAAGGAAAGACCAAGCATGGTTGGGCGTACCATACCATGGCGTCATTTCAACATACCTGATGGCGCTCTTTTCAGTGTAAAAGCCGCAGTCACTAAAGCATTACTTTAAAAGGGATAAGGGCAAATTGATTTATGTCATCTTTGATCTTACCATGTCATAAATGGTTTGAATACATCTTCACGAACGTACCACTCACAGTGGAGTTCCGGGAGGTGTAAGTTATGAAACTCTTTTCACAACTCATCAGACATTCGCTAAACTTGTAACTCAAATATTTCTTTCCGCAATCCAATTGCAGAAACATAATTTTCTTGTTACAATAATTTCTACTTCATTTTTGAAAACCTTATGAATGATTTCAAAAGATCCAAACTTACGTCTCATCAAGTAAATATCCATATATCTACTTGAGTCATTTTGAAGATAGACAAATCCACTGCTAGCAATAACCTTTATCGGACTACATACATCAAAATGTATGATCACCAATAAGTTCGTTGCTCGTTCCTTATGGCCTGTGAACGGTATTTCAGTCACTTCACTTTTCGGAGGGAAGTTGCAAGTGTCAGATGATTCATAATCAAACGACTTCAAAATCCATCATAATGGAATTTCTCCATGCGGGTTTCTCCAATGTGACCAAATGCAGTGCCACACATGTGTGGTATTCTCTTAGTCTTGCGACATTTAGCGTCAGTGTTATGGATGTATCATATTACCATCAATATTCATAACATACATCCCATCCACTATGGAAGCATGGCCCTTATGTTATTCATGATTCCGAACAACAATTGTTCTTTCATGAACAACACTCTTGCAACAAACATTATGCAAATGGGCTAGAGTGTATAAAACTCTAAAATGATTTATGAAAGTAAATATAGAGGTAATGTATTATTATCAATATTCATAACATACATCTCATTCATAATGAAAGTATGACCCTTAAGTTATTCATAACACCGAACATCAAAAGTTCTCTTATGAACAACCTCCTTGCAAGATACCTTATGCAATGGGCTAGAGTGTGTAAAAACTCTAAATGAATTATGAAAATAAATACATGGGTAATACACCGATGGAATGTATAGTAACTTTTACTAAGTTTCCAGCGCGTATCTGAACCTCACTCCGGCCAGTCTTTTAGGCCGTAGTAGTTCTTGCATCGAGTCGTAGCAGAATGCAATCGAGCGGGTATCTTTGTGATTAACTCACAATACCCAAGAATTACGGATTAACAATTTAATCATAATTCTCAAGAACTATTTCTTTTGACCAGCCTTCTATACATCAATAGCTTGTATGAATTTCATACATGAGCTGGATATTCCAGTCTTCACTCTTTTTGCCTTTATACTTCTAACAGTTTAACTTTTAGTATTTCTTCTACTCTCAGAAGAAGCATCCAACTTAAGAGTGGCGTTAGCCCCGGACTTCCTAGGTGTGTAAGTCACACTAACACCCTTTGGACATTTCCTTTCTCTTTAAGTTGTTGTTTTATTCACCTTCATCATATGATAGGCGTTCTACTGGATCCCTCTGTTATTAGTCAAATGCATAGTAAACACTTTTACTAATAGTTTGCAAAACAAACATTGCTTTGGATATCCCATATCGTTTAGCCTTTGTTTGTGTCTGAAAATGATTTTCAATTCCATGAATATCTCATAGCTATCCCAAACTTTTGAAGTCCGGGTCTCATGGAAGCAAACATATTGCACTTGACCGTAACGGAATTCTAGCTTTTGGATCGAAGGACGAGAGTCACATTATCCATAGCATTAGCGGGAGAATACCAAAAGCATGCGATAGGACAAAGTCCTTCTCGGCACTTTTGAGGACAATCCTCACATTACGTTACCAACCGTAAAGTTTTAACCAGATATTTAATAGCTTATTCAATTTTAACAAGGAAGGTGGAAACGCGAGCCATTATTCTACAACTATTATGCAAATTTCACTTTAGACAAAGTTCATAATTAATTGCACTAAGAATTAAAAGAATTAATTCTAAAGTGCGCTCCCACTCAAATCAATATCTCTCATAATTGATTGTGAGTGATACAAGACCCGCATTTCAATTGTTCGCCATTGGTGTAACACCACTGATGACGAAAATCTCAACCGGTAGGCCAACTTGCCAATCACATCTCTATGCGATTCTTGTTCATCTTTCGATGCGCGTGTTCCGAGCTCATGACGGTCATGCCTGAACGTCAAGACAACCAAGTGATCTTGCTGCGAGGTCTCAACTCACCCGCCTCACACTTCCCTAATCGTTTGTACCCGTGTGACACGGCGCACTCCGAGAAGTTAGGTGCCGTGACGGTGCTACACTTGGGAGAACACTAACTACTTGATATTTTTGTGAGAGATCACCCTAATAAAAGCGACTACCGCGCAATCAAGAAGGGTGCATCATAAGGGATAAACATCTCAGGCAATTCATAATAGCATGATATGGTATAGCCCTTTCTGACGGAGAAGTCTTGTATTTCTTCGTCTTCGGCATTCGCGTCGGTGTTCACCTTCGCGAAGTTTGCCACCACCTTGTCGATGCACCAGATAATATTGCTATCTCTATAGCTAATAAAATAAGTGCATTACAAAAGGTTGACACGCAGGTCATTAAAGTGACAATCATATGGCTCCAGCCATCATGCCGAATCATGACACGCAGGTCATGTTAATTTACATCATATAGTCATCTCATACATAATCGAATTAATATGAGCACTGCTATACCACATCATATGCACATGCAAACCATCCTGCAAAACCAAGTTAGACGCCTCTAATCGGTTTATGCAAAATTTTATTTTACGTGGCTTCTAAGGTTTCGAAACAAACCGAAGCTACCTACGTATTATCATCAAGTATGATTATTCAAGTCGCTAGATTAACATAGCGGGGTGTATGAAACACGAGATAATTAAATCTCGAGCCCCATACTAAACTTCGTCATACGCATGACCCCCGTGCAGATCATATCTGCATTGCCCTTTCGTCTGCGAAATTTCATCATTCTTTTTAACTATGGTGGAATTCAAAGAACTGTTAGCACTTCGTTGATCAATCAGGATCGCGGATTGCCAGAACTTTGAAACTCCACCATGCTGTTATCAAGATCGGAAATATGCAAATTCCAGGGAAGCAACAAGAACATCGGGTAACAGATTTCATCTGCTACCCGCACAAATAATTATCAGCAGTAGAACTCATCTACTACAAATTATATTGTGCAACACCTATACATCACTATGTATTCTAGATCGCAACCTGCATCTACGCATAGCACGGCTCTGATACCACTGTAGGGTAACGCAGCAGAAAACAAAAAATTTCTGACCTACGCACCAGCCCAGGACCACTATGGAGACTGCATACAAGGTTTGATCTTTTTCGTTACCGACTCGTAGCGCAGCGGAAGTAGAGTCGATGACGATCGGCGGTGCAGATCCCCGCAGCTAGGATTTATAACCTCCCAACCGCGAGGATGTACTCCCACATCTGCCCCTCGGACAGCCCTCCGGGAGGCGGTCGGACAGTCCCTCGGACGGTGTCGCGGACAGCCCTTCGGGAGGACCTTCGAAACTCGGACGGTCACTCGGACAGCCCTTTGGGAGGACCTTCGAAACTAAGACTGTCACTTGGACAGCCCTTCGGGAGGCACTCTCGAACTAAGACCGAAACTACGATCTCTCTACAGAGTTGCACACATACGGTGTCAACTATCCGACAGGGCTTCGCCGTCCAGAACTAGTTCCCACCGGAACCCAGACAGCCTTTCGGCTCTACGAAACTATTTCGCTGGGAGGGAGAGAGAAGCCAGAAATGTCATGGCATGTGTATGAGAGCAAGGATGATCTGATTTTGGAGAGCCCTCTCCACCTCTATTTATAGGAGGAGCAAGGGGTAGAGGAAAGAGGTGAAAAAGACCAAAAGGACCTTCCTAGGATCTTTCCACCACATGCCACATAAGGGTGTGTAGAACATATCCACCATGAGGTGGAAGGACACCTCAAGGAGGGCCCCCCCATGCCATGGCCGAAATTGTGCAGCCCCTTTGGGGGGCTCCACCTCCCTTTCACACACCAAAAGTGGTTTTCTTCTAGAAGAAAAACCCCATTACAAATCAGCCCAAAAAGTGCTTTTCACTATTCACGAAGACATTTTTCTGCGTCCGTTAAAACCAAAATTATTTCTGTGTGCCTAGAATAATTCTAGCACCCACCAAAACAATTTTGAACGCATTCCGAAACAATTTCGGAACAATGTTTCTTCAGCGAAAAGCAACCAAAGCGGTTCCGGCTGCTCCGGAACATTTCCGGTTTTTGTCCCGGAAAATTCCCAGAAGTTTCCAGAACACTTCTGGCATCCTCCAAGAATTTCCGGGCATGTGCCAGAACCAATTTAACTTAATGGAATACCCTGAAACAACTTTTCAGTTTCACCGGAACTATTCCGGTGTTCTCTCCGGAACGTTTCCGTTTCGTCCGAAACTTTTTCGGTGTTTTTCTCTCAGACTCCTGTCTAGTATTCAGCAGATAGATGACCCTTAAGCGTGTGACCCTATAGGTTCGGTGAAGTATAGACATGACCCGGAACACTTTCCGATCAATGATCAACATCGGAGCCGTGGACACCCATATTGACCCCTATACCCACACGAATGAATATTCGAGTGAACCTCCAGTTGTCGTGTGCTATTCCTGTTGCTTCGCGATATGTTACAAGTACCCGAGGTGAGAAACATCGGCATCCCCGTGGATCAACACTTGTCCACAATGCCAGTTACCTCGTTACCGGTTTTGTTCTCTTTTCTCGTTTCCGTGTTCCGGCATCCCTGTGATCAAATCACATTGTGTCTGGCCAGACGATGATGGATACCATAACACTGAGAGGGCCCAGAGATATCTCTCCATCGTCGGAGGAGCAAATCCCAATCTTGAGCTATCAAGTTACTTGACAGACTTTTCCATGAACCCGTAAGCCGCCGTAATAGCCACCCATTTACGGATGACGTTTAACAAACCCCAAAGTTCATGAAGCAAGTATGAAGAAACTTAACACTCTCATGGTCTAAGGAATTATGCAAACATTAACTTCTCTGTGTTATTAACCATTAACTTATGACGAATGAATCTCATAGCATAACATCAATTCGGGTCGATTCAACACAAGTGTTCTACTAACATTGTGCCCTCAAAATTGCCAGCATAGACATGCCCATGACCAGGAAAACAGGATCATCATGCAATACTTGAGCCAGTCTTAGAGGCAAGACTAGGAATACATTTTACCATTTATTATTCCACACGTGCATATGAGTCTTCCTCCGAGCCTCGTGGTTATTGCAGACTCGAGAACCATAGCAGTTATAGCATGGAACATAAACATAATTATGAACATGGAGATAAATAATAACATTTGTTATTGCCTCTAGGGCATATCTCCTACACTAAAACATATGGCAAGGAAGATAACAAAGCTCTCATGTATTTTATATTTTCCACCCTTTGAATGGAGGGTGGTCTCCTCTATTTATAGAAAAATGTGGGTAGGGTTGGATATTACAGTTTTGCCCTTTGGGCCACGACATACATTGAGGGGCAATACAGTCTTGACAAGGAGTCCGTCGGGAATTTACCTCCCGACTATTCTGACAAGTCTGGAGCTCATCCCCTAAGGCACCTTACTGGTCTTCCGTCAAGTAACATCGCCGAAGCAGAGCACTCCCCGTAGACCTTACAACCTTGGTGATCACGCCTCCTGGCGCGGGGCACACCCCTGGCAGGGTGTGCCTATCATCCAGGGGGCTCTACTTGGTTGGCAACCCCGGTGTCGGGCATGCCCCTGCGCCTGGCGCGAGGTCTTGCAATATGCCGATGTAGGGTAGCACGAGAACCATCCTTCAACAGATATATATGTTACTAATGCTGTCTGCTCTCGCACGCCACCGGTATATATGTTACTCGTGGCGTGTCGTGCCACCAGTATATCTGTTACTGATGCTGCCTGCTCTGGCACGCCACCAGTATCAGTGGCGCCATATGGATGACATGGGCTCGACACGTCACTAAGGTGGTTTTTAGCATGTCACCAATAGTGTTTCTCAAAGAGGCCCATGACCTAGATCAGCGTCAAGCACCGGATCAACGTCATGCAAGCACCTGATCAGCGGCCATCGCTGGCGGCGGCCAACAAAACCTAGATCGCCTTGCAAATCGCCTCGCACCATTTTAGGCCTAACTGACCCAATAGGCATTGTACGGAACTTTTTGGGAGGAATTTGTTTTGCGAGATGAATGAATGAACGTAGCAATTTAAGGGCATCCCCAACAGTTGTAAGATGGGTGTTGGTGATATTTTTTTTTACTTTTGTTTATATTTCAAAATATTATATATATATATATATATATATATTTCAAAAAAGCAGTTTACATTTTTTGTTAAATGTTTATCATGCATTTGAAAAATGTTAAATCAGTGTACGAAAAATGTTTTTTATCATTGAAAAAATGTTCCAACGTGTATTTGAAAAATGTTTACCATGCATTCAAAAAATGTCTAAAACATGTTTTATTATAAATGTTAATCATGTATTTAAAAAATGTTAAAATGTGTATAAAAAATGTTTTAGTTGTATACGAAAAATGTACAACGTGTATGAAAAAAGTAGACATTAAACCATTTAAATATAATAATTAATCATGTATTTAGAAAATGTTATTGATGTATACGTAAAATGTACAACCTTTATGCAAAATTTAAACATCAAAACATATATTAGAATAAAATGCTAAGTGTGTATAAAAATGACCTTGATGTATACAAAAAAGTACATTGTGCATGAAAAAGTAGACACGTGTTGAAAAAAAGAAAAAGAAAAAATAAAGAAAAAAAACTGACGAAAACCGGAAAGGAAAAAAAAGAAACCAATGAAAATTGACAACAGAACAATAAAACAAAAAGAAACCAGAGAAAGAAAATAAAAAAAGTAAACAAAAAAGGAAAACAAAAAACCCAAAAAAAAGGGAAAAAACCCAAAAAACTTGCCTTTTTAGACAACCCAAAACAACTTGCTACAGTACAACAATGAAAAAAAAGAAAATAAAACAACAGAAAAAAAACTAATGCTGTAGTGTTGGGCCAGCCCGATAGCGCCCGACCGCCCACTACAAAGACAAAGGTGAAGGTGGCGTGCATTTTGCAAAGGGGCGCTTGAAGACCTCCAAGCTGGGCCGGCCCGTTTAGCTATTTTTATCTTTTCTGTCTAAAAAGAAAAGAAAAAACTACCGCGCGTGTGGAGAGTCGAAACAGGGATCTCTTGTCCCCGATAAACTGCACTAACCTCCGGACCACAACACTTGATGTGACAGCTTCTCTCTTTTCTACCTTTTATTCTTTTTTTCCTTTTCCTTTTCCTTTTTCTTTTCTTTCCTTTCTTTTTCTTTTTTTCTTTACTTAATTTTCGTGAAGTTTTTCCAAAATCCGTAATTTTTAAAAAAAATCAATGAACTTTTTCAAATTTGTGAACTTTTTAATAAATTGATGAACTTTAAAAAAATCAATGAACTTTTTAAAAAATTGGTGAATTTCACAGAAAGTTCTGCAAATTCGATGAACTTTTTTCAAAGTCAATAAACTTTTTTCAAATTTGATGATTTTTTCAAATTTGATGAGCTTTTTTAAAAATCGGTGAACTTTTTTTTCATAATTGATGAACTTTGTTTCAAAATCGGTGAACTTTTTTCAAATTTGATGAAATTTTATTCAAATTAATGATTTTTTTTCAAATTCATGAACTATTTTTCAAAATCCATGAAATTTTATGAATTCACGTTTTTTTTGTTTTTTCAATTTTTTCCCTTTTTTTTCTCAAATGCGATCTTGTACATGGGCCGGCCCACCAGCGCCGTCGCCTGAAGTGCGGAATAGGAGCTCCCGGGGATTTAAGGTGGCCAACGATGAGACACAGCTATCAAGGTAAGAGGTCAAACGGCGGCGCACATGCCATGGGTGCTCCTAATCGGCGCTTCAGGCGCCGGTTGGCGCTACCGGCGCTCGCTAGCGAAGCGTAGCAAGCCGGCCCACCAACCGACTCAGAAAAGAAACGCGAAGAAAAGAAATAGAAACTAATCCTAATCGAAAATATGGGATCGCTAGGATTCAAACTCAGCACCGCAACATTCGCTGCTTAACGCAATAACCACTAGACCAACCTAGTTCTTCTATATACTGCTAGAAAACCGCCCTAGTTAACATTTCCTTTAGTAAAACGTTAACGTGTAACCAATATAAATTATTTTGAAAAGAGAAAAATAATTTTGAAAACAAGATAATTGATTTTTAGAAAAGTTCATCAATTTTAAGAAAAGTTCATAAACTTAAAAAGTTCATTGATTTGGGAAAAAATTAATCGAATTTTGAAAAAAGGTTCATCAATTTTGAAAAAAAGTTCATCTATTTTGAAAGAGAGTTCATCAATTTTGAAAAAAATTCATCGCTTTTCAAAAGAGTTCACCGATTTTGAAAAGAGTTCATCAATTTTGAAAAAGTTCATCGGTTTTTGAAAAAAAGTTCAAGAAATTGAAAAAACTTCACGCATTTATAGCAAAAGGAAAAGAAAAAGAAAAAGCAAACGAACAAAACTGTTCCATCAAAGGAGAAAAAGGGAAAAGAAAAAGGAAAAAAGGAAAAAGAAAAAAAGAAAAAATAATAAAGAATGAAGAAAAGAACGAAGAAGATGTAAATGATCACATCAGATGTGGGTGACCGGTTGGTGTGAGCTCCTATTCCGCGCTGTACGCGCTACGAACCAGGAAGCGCACCCCCCTCCCCACGCGCCCCTCTTGGGCCGGCCCATATGCGGGGCGGGAAGCACCTTGTTTTTTTTTTGCTTTTCTCTTTTTTAACTTTTTCCTTTTTAAAATAATTCGGAATTTTAAAAATGGTGCAAATTGTGAAATGCTCGTGAATTCAAAATTGTTCAAGATTTGGAAAAAAATGTTTGGGAAATGATAAATGCTCACAGATTCAAAAAATATTCATCAAATTCAAATAATGTTCGCGATTTCAAAAGAATGAACATTTTTTTATTTTGATGAGAATTTTATAATAATGATGAACATTGTTTTTGTATTTGATGAACAAATTTTGAATTTGATGAACATTTTTTGAACTTGATGAACAAAAATTGTATTCAAGAACATTTTTTTGAAAAAAATGGATGACCAAATTTTGATTTCAATGAACAAATTTTGAATTTTATGAACACTTTTCTGAAAATCTGTGAACAAATTTGGAATTTGATGAACATTTTTGCAATTCAACGAACAAATTTTGAATTTTGATGAACATTTTTTTTAAATCGGATGGACAAAAAAGGAATTCGATGACCTTTTTATTAATTGTTGAATATTTTTTTTCCATTGATGATTTTTTTTTTGGATTCGATGAACAAAAAAACTTTCACGAATTAAAAAGAAAATTCACAAAAAAGTGAAAAGTAAAAAAGTACGTAAGTTCAAAGAAAATGTTCATGTATTTGAAAAATGTTCATGATTTCAAAAAAACTGTTCACAATTTCAAAAACATATTCACGAATTTGAAAAAAGATGTTTGTAAATTGAAAACGAAAAAGAAAATTAAAACAAAAAAGAAACAAAAAATTCACGAATTTAAAAGATTTCCGCAAATTGAAAAAACAAGAATAAAAAAAAAGAAAAAAGAAAAGAGAAAGCGAAAGGAAAACAAAAAAAGAAACAATAGGAAAAAGAAAAACCAAAAAAAGAAAAAGAAAAAAATGAAAGAAAAGAGAAACCAGAAAAAACCGGTTCAGGAATGTTCTAGAACCTTCCCCAAACCGGTTGGGGGTGAAGAAGTCGTGGGTTTGAATCCTACGCAGGCGCGTATTTTTTTCAGGATAAAAGCAGAGAAAAGAAGGTCGATGGGTCGAGCCCAAGTCGCTGGGGGGTATGCGCCCATTAGTGAAAAGATCTAAAACGGGCGCCTGAAGCGCCGGTCACGCACGGGCCACGAGGAGCCAACGAAGGACCAAAGCCCGCGCGCTTCATAACCACCGAAAAAAAGGCGGCGAGTTAATTGAAATACATCGCGCTCCCGTGCGCTTCTTCCTCCCCAAATTTCCCCGCTCCCGCGCGAGCGATTCTTCCCCGCCAAATCCCGCGCCCCCAGCCCAAAGCTCCCGCGACCAGCGGCTCGCTGGCTCGCTGGCCACCTTAAATCTCCCGGCATCTTCCCCTTCGCCTTCGCTCCTCGCCGCTCGCCTCCCTGCAGCCCCCTGAGCCTCCTCGGTCAACACCGCCGGCGGCCCCCCGGGAGCATGTCTCACCGGGAGAAGCCCGCACCAGCAGCGGAAAGGGCGGATCGTCAAGCCCTAGCGCTGCCGCCTCCACGTCGCGTGCCGATGCTACCGAGCTACTGGGTTCGCCTTACCTCCGGCGGCAGCTCCCCACCGAATCTGCGGTGAGGATCTGAGCAATCCTCCCTGGCTCTTCATAGATGGCACTGTCGATCATGTCTAGTGTAACCGTAGATGTAGTTATTGATCCACTATAGATTAGACGCCACTGATCACATTCTGCTAATGAGAAGAGAAATTAGTACATCAGAACGTAACCGCTGGTTGTGTTGTATTCATTTGGCTTGTGCCTGCCTAACCAATATCATCTCATCTGTACTTCTAGATGCCACTATCGATCCGTGCTGACTGAACATGTTCTTTCAATCCACCATTAGTTGACTGTTCATTGTGTTGTGTTAGCAACACCAAGTAGTAATAGGCTAATGGCTAAATTACCAGATGATACACTATGCCGATCTGTGTCAGTTTATTACTCGTACCAAATGATGCACCATGCAGATGCATCTGGTTTTGATCTAGGAAACTGCGTGTACCATGTTCTCCTATCACATCATTACTTTCTCCTGTCATCTTGCTCACAAAAATCATTACATATGAACCATGTGAGAAGGGACGAAGTTTTAAGCAAGCATATGCATCCAATGAAGCTGACCAGCTGTACCTGTCTTCTTGCTAAGCACTGGAGTGCACCATGTTGGTAACTCCACGTCAGCTAATATGTTTGAAGAATTTGTGTGTAAAACATGTTTGATTTTTTTTTTAATTCTTACTTGATTCTTGTTGAAGACTTTGTAATGCATTACTCTACTAGGAACTGAGAATCCTTTGGACTTGTTAATCTCTTATCGTAACAATGGTTTGCTGCTGTTGATAGGCAAATGGAGTCAACCAATGAGTCGTCTTGCTCTCTCACTGCTGTTGGTGGCCGGAGCAAAGTAGCAACCGACTATCAAGTTAAGGTGAGGTGACCCTGATTCCACATATTTTCTCTTCTCTCTCGGTCCCAGCTCATTATTTTCTGGCTCCTGCAGAACCGCTGTGGTGCCCGCAACCAGTTTGACGGAATGCGGAAGAAGGCTGTGGTGACTGGCGAGGACCGCATCAGCGAACTCCCGGACGTGCTCCTCCACAATGTTCTCCTCTTGTTGCCGGTGGATGAGGCCGTGAAGACATCTGTGCTGGCCCGCCGATGGCGACACCTCTGGAAGCACATGCCCGTCCTGCGCCTCCTAGGTCCCAACAAGAAGAGGTTCACCAGTGCCGAGGATTTCGACAAGTTTGTGAACCATCACATCTCCCTCCGTGGCCATTTGCCTCTTGTCAGCTGCGAGATCCAAGCCTATCCAACCAGTGATGATTATGCTGGTGAACCTGATGAGCCTTTGCCAAACATATACTTTGATTCGTGGATCCAGTACGCTCTATTGTGCAAGGTTCAGGTGCTCAAAATCGTCGGCGATGATGTGGGAGCGGAAACAGAGCTCATCGTGCCTCTCATCTCCCAGCACCTGACGAGCTTGGAAGTTCATCATGTTTTGTTAGAGAAGGATTTTGTGGATTTCTCAAGCTGTCCGATGTTAGAAGAACTGAAGATGCAGGACAGTGGCCTTTGGGTGCGCAAGATGTCGTTTCCATCGCTAAAGCGTTTGTGGCTTACCAAATGCAACTTCCCTGAGGCGTACCGTGTTTGTATTTCCGCGCCCAGTCTTGTTTCACTGCGTCTGCATGACAGTGGAGGCAAGACTCCTTTGCTTGAAAGCATGCCATTGCTTGATACAGCGTCCATTGAACTTTCTGGTCGATGCAAGGATAATTGTCGGGGTTGTGGTGATCAAAGCTGTGAAGGTTGTCATGGTTATCCTACTGGGAGTTATGATAGTGTACTTCTGAATACTTTGTCCAATGCTGTCAATTTGGAGCTGAAAGATCAACCTAAAGTGGTATGATTTCACTTCTTCCTTATCTTCTTTCCCTTTCATTTGCAACCCACAGTTTCTCTTATCAACTAATATCTTTATTGATTGTTAGACATGCATAAACACATACTTAAAACAATTTAGTACTTTCTTTAATTAGTTTCTGATGACGTACCTTTTTTTTAGTTTCTGATGATGAGGATAAATTATTCTTATGATGTTGATTATACTTGCATTTTCTTACACCATTGCAATTTAGAAATGTTAGACTGAGTACTTGTCAATTTCTTTAGGACTTGATAGCATCAGCCTCTGTGGTCAATATATCCATGTTTAGATGCAGAAAAATTTAGAAAGACATAATGGGTTATGAACACTTCTCATTGCATTTGTATACGTCAAAACTACTCTTTTAAGGCATGAACTGTTATAGTACTTTGTCCAATCAAGCCCTTATTCTATTGTTTTCTTGATGCGATCCCTCAGCTAATTATTTCTATTGAAGTGCACCTTTAGATCATTGAGTTTAATCAAATGGAAGCATGATTATACAAATTGGATAGTTTAGAGACTTAAAGTGTAGTTCTGGGATCTTTCTATTTATTTGTGAATTTAACATATCTGCCCAGAGTTTCTAGTAAACTCAATTATTGTCCTTTAAGATCTTGAAAGCTTGAATTTCTGATTTCTTGTACTTAAAATTTGTCCAGTATATCTACAAAAGGGATTTGGAATGTTACCCCATATTTGGCAGATTGAAGACTCTTTTACTCGACATGTGGTGCAGGGCTACTGACCTGCATTCACTAGTTCGCATTCTGCAGCACACGCCAGTTCTTGAAAAGCTCACTCTCCAGCTTCGTAGCGACTGGGTATATTTTCTGGACCACTCTACTAATGAATAGATCATGTGTATTTCACTGATCTTACTAAAATGGCTTGTGTCCTGTAGAATTTCTTAAGTGCAGCCCGAGGTGAAAGAAAACATGTTCGGATAGAGCAATCATTTTCATGCTTTCATCTTAAGGAAGTCAGCATTGAATGTGAGGAGAAACTAAGGGTCAAGGATAAGGTCAACCAAATTGTGAAGATCTTGACTAGAAATGGCGTACTTACTGAGAACATCAGTTTCAAGAAGATCCCAAGACCAGAAGGTTGTAAGTTAACTATTGGTGTTCTTCATGCTTCATACTCTTGCTTTTGTACATCAGTTGCTCTCATCTTCATATCCAGTTTACATTGCTTTTATGCTCCTCTTACTGGCTTCCATTTTAATAAGAATCTCCTACTGTTGACTGTTGTTTAGTTTTGTATGGCGTTTGTAACCAATTTGCTTATCAGAGAATCTCCTGATCTCCCATAATAAAACTGGGCGAACCAACATGTCAGCCACAATTCTAGCTGAAAGCCGAGTCTTTTGAATATTGAGGTCTGGCTGTGAGCCTGTCATTGGTACCCCTGAAAGTCTATGTACTCGGATAATTAAGCAAAAGTTTCAGCTTACCTCCTGGTCTATGTACTCTGATAATTACATTCATGTTATGTCAGTTCTCTGTATGTTTCAAAAAAATCCTGTCCAATCAATCAGAAATTCCTATCGAATCAATGAAGGTATCAATCATATAATAGAACTGATGTTTTGTTTTCACTTTTGTGCAGCCTATCGCCTTGTGTGTGTATCACCTAGGGCCTTCGATCCCAACTGGTAGGGTCAAGACTAAATTGGTGTGTTGGACCAGTGATAGAAGTTGTTCCAAGCCTTTGGTGTTGTTTTGTCCAAACCTTTTGTAACTGTGGCCCTGTGCTGGCCGTTGGTACAACTCAGCAAACGGTTTCTAGTTGGGTAGTATGCTCTTTTTTCTAAGTTATAAGTTGGGCAGTATGTAAAGATGTCACTAGTAATATTTATCTCTTGTCAGTAATGAAAATCGTGTTGCCAGGACCTTGTTGCATTTTGAAAAATTGTGTGGGCGTGCTTGTTGTCTGTTTGCACAAGGAATGAGATGTTGGATGAAGCAGTAAGAAGGATTAGGTTATTTGACACTTGTTGAATATGAACTATAGCCTCCACTTTTGACAAGGCATCAAACCAGGCATGGTTAACCCTGTTGTCGCAGACTTGCAGTTATGTGTTTTAAATGGCCTTCTAAGAAATGAAGAGAGTGACAGAGGCGTTGGACGGCCGTCTGTTGGCCGGCTCGACGGCCGCTGATCACCGCTTCAGCTCTATGAAAGAAAGTGTCAGCAGCTGCTGTACATTCTGTGGTCACCCAGATTAGCAGCATCAGTCTAGATTTAGCTGACATCTTCATGGAGCTAGTTCATTTATTATCTTCTACTCCCTCCGTCCCGAATTACTTGTCTTAGAAATGGATGTATCTAGATGTAGTTTTAGTTCTAGACTAGATACATCCATTTCTATTCATTTCTCTGACAGTAATTCGGGACGGAGGGAGTACATGGCATCATCGATCGCCGATGTCGTCCATCAAGCCCCATCCCCCATCCGAAAGGGCATAGGCTGAGGATCTTTATTACGAGGGGGAAGGAAACTCAGCAGAGCGAGCTGAAGTACAGAATAACTCCAACTGAAAAAGACTTGAGAAGATTTCAATTTCAGAGATACAGCCGGCTGATTTCCAGGATCTCACACCATCCCTGGTCAATACAAATGCCTCCAGGTCACTGCAATGGAGCCCACTAAAGGTAATAAGCGTCGCTTTAGATTTCCAAATTGCACGAACACACTTAGCAGGTGCTTTAGATTTAGAATGGTAGACTCCCAGCCGAACTGTTCTACTACATTTATGCCATTTTCTCAGGTTCTCAATTTTCATCGTTCTTGGCTTGTATGTTTCCCTTTTCACTCTTAATTTTGTTACTTCTACTACATTTGTGCAATTCGTTGATCCATCCGTACATTGCTGCATTTGCTTTCCTTAACATTAACATTCTCCCCGTTTCAAAGTATAGGAGAGGTTTGATTTTGCATAGTCTCCAAAACAGACCATTTGTCTCTAAAATCTAACCAGCCCTAAGTGGCAAAAATCACTGTTCTGACCTGTGGACGAAATTAATTCACAAACTAAACTGTCCCGAAAAAAATTTCACCCAGCTGGCCCTTTTGTGTGGCGCCCGACAGCTAGGCGCCACACTACACTGTGCATCGCCTAGCTCTTAGGCGCCACACTTCTGGCCAGCGTGGCACCCCTGGGCCAGGGCCCTGGCCCACACCCAGCCGTGCAGCGCCTAGACGACAGGCGCCACACTTGGAATGTGCCGCGCCTAAGGTCTAGGCGCCACACTTGTAATGTGCAGCGCCTAGTCGTTAGGCGCTGCACATTGACTTAAGGCGGCCTGGCCTGCCCTCCCCCATCCGAACCAGCAGTTATCCCTCCCCTCTCCCCCTACAGAGAGCGGCGGCGGCGGCCCTCTCCTGTCCCCCCCTACACCCCCTCTCCAAAATCCAACAAATTTGAAGTTTTTGACCTTGGGTTTCTTCCTAATTGCTCCTACAAGGTAAACTCCTCCGATCCCTTTCTTTTCCTCCGTAAATTCGTTGACATTATTCACATATATCCAAGTTATGGTGGAACCCTTGATTTGCTTGGATTTGAATTTGATATGAAAAATTGTAAAAGTGAGGTGTGATTTAGGATTTGTAGTCATTATGGAACCCTAGATTGTTCAAGTTTTGGTGGAACCCTTGTTTTGGTTGGATTAGAAATTTGTATGTAATATTGATATAGATTTGTGTGATTAGGATTAGTACATGATTTGTAATCTTTGTGGGACCCTAGTATTTGTGATGGGTATTGACAATATATGCTTCCATAGTGAAACCTAGATTGTTGAGATGAACCGTATACATATTGAGATGTTTTTGTTGATGTTTTTTTAGATGAGTGAGATGAAAACCTAGATTTGTATTGACAAGGATGATTTGTAACCTTATATTGTTTTGGATGTATATGTGTTTTGTGATGATTATTGATATGCTTTGATTGTATGTCTTACGCAACCGCCACCGCCACCCCCGGCGCCACCACCTCCCCATGGCCCACGCCTGCAGATCTACCGGGGTGCCATTGGGGGAGGGGAGGGGGTACCGAATGCCGCTGCCTCTGGTTTACCAGACGTTTCCATATCTCCTGCAGCCGCTCGATTCGCTCTCGGCGGAGGCCCAAGCGGTGACCAGGGAGCAGCGCTGGAGGGAGCGGGCGATGCGGATCAGAGACGATGTTCTCTCATGGACGCTGTGCGTGAGGGAGTGGAAGGAAGCAGAGAAGGAGGTGGAAGAGGGGTCAGATCCGAATTTCGTCGCCAGGAGACATGCTCAGTTGTGCAAGGATCGTGCAGATCGAGAATTGCTGAATCTCGCCTGGAGAATTTGGTTCGAGGGCAACATGGAGGAGAAGCGCAGGATGCCGCATCCATCCGAGCCGCCACTAGCGTTCGCCCATTGGGCAAAGCAGGAAGCGAAGTCAATAGATCGGAGTCGTGCAGAGAGATGGGATTGCATCATAGGTCGGATGCCTACCCGCACCCCGCCGCCCCTGGTGCCGGTGGATCCCTTGCCATACCGCTCACCACCGCCGGCAACGGATTGAGAGAGATGGGATTGTCGTCGTTGTTTGCTTAAGAAACTGAACTTTTCGTCGTTTTATTTGGTTGATGAACTTGTTGAGAGGATGTTGATGAACTCTTAGTAATGTGCTAGTTGTGTTTGAAGTGATGTTGAAATTCTCTTAATGTATGACCAAATTGCTTTATGTGAGATTCATGTTATGTATTATCAATAAAAATATTGGATGAAAATGAAATGAACAGCAAATCTGCTGTTTCTGCAGTGAACAGTTGTGCAACGCCTAATAGTCAGGCGCTGCACTACACAGTGCAACGCCTAGTCTCCAGGCGTTACACTGTGTAGTGCAGCGCCTGACTTTTAGGCGTTGCATATTTGGACATCAGCAACACAAGGGTTCCAGTAGTTTTTCGTCCAAAATTTTGTTTGAGAGTTGGTGCAGCGCCTTTGACTGAGGCGCTGCACTTCACAGTGCAACGCCGGAGAGCTAGGCGCCACACTTTAATGTGCAGCGCCTAGACGTTAGGCGCTGCACATTGACTTAAGTCACTCGGGCCTCCCCTCCCCAATTCGAACCAGCATTTATCCTTTCCTCTCCCCGTACAGAGAGCGGCGGCGGCGGCCCTCTCCTCTCCCCCCTACATCCCCACTCCAAAAATCAACAAATCTGAAGTTTTAGGCCTTGGATTTCTTCCCTAATCCCTCCTACAAGGTAAAGTCCTCCGATCCCTTTCATTTCGTCCGTAAATTCGTTCACATTAGTCACATATATCCAAGTTATGGTGGAACCCTTGATTTGCTTGGATTCGAAATTGATATGAAAAATTGAAATAGTGAGGTGTGATTTAGGATTTGTAGTCATTATGGAACCCTAGATTGTTGAAGTTTTGGTGGAACCCTAGTTTTGGTTGGATTAGAAATTTGTATGTAATATTGATATAGATTTGTGTGATTAGGATTAGTACATGATTTGTAATCTTTGTGGGACCCTAGTATTTATGATGGGTATTGACAATATATGGTTTCATAGTGAAACCCTAGATTGTTGAGATGAAACCCTATGTGATGGGTATTGACAATACATGTTGAGATGCTTGTGTAGAAGATTTTTGAGTTGAGTATTGTCAATGCTTTCGTTGCGGAACCCTAGCTTATTGAGTGAGTATTGTAATGTGATGGGTATTGACAATAATGTTTGCAATGTGGAACCCTATATTGTGAATACATAAGATTTTTGTGATGATTGTTGATGTGCTTTCATTGTATATCTTAGATTAGTATTCAAATTTCGTTTCAGTGTTTACCGATTGTTGAGATGAATACATATGAGAAAATGCTCGCATATTAAATAATGCATAGGGAGTATGGTAGTTAGCTAATGTATGTTTATTGTTTGAAATATGTAGGATGGTTTGGCTTCTCGAAGATTTCTATGATACACAACACCGGGCCTACATGATGAGGGAGAAGGAGATGGTAATTATCAATAATCATAGTAGTTGGTATTTTCAAATTTGCCTTTAGTTGAAATTGACATGTCGTAAGATTTGACATGACTTGGTTGTTTGTAGAACCTTGAACCTTTGAAGATTCGGTCTCATGGGGTCTCGGGTGGTGCCATGCCCTACGATGAGCGGTACACACCGTACATCAAGGCGACAGGACTCCTCCCGTGGATTCAGTTGGTCAGCCGGTCCACGCCGAACCTCAATGCTCCACTAGTCACCTCGCTTGTTGATCGGTGGAGGACGGAGACGCACAGTTTCCATCTTTGGACCGGGGAGATGACCGTGACGCTCCAGGATGTCTCCTTGATCACCGGTCTTCCTATCGAGGGGAAGCCTCTCTGTATGAGCACCGACTCTGATGGGTGGCGCCAGCAGATGGAGGCCCTTATTGGTATGGCTCCTGCAGAGGCTCCGGTACAAGAGGGAGAGAAGAGGAAGGAAAGAGTCGCAGCCGGAGCTCCTTTCACGTGGATTGCAGCGAACTTTGCGCATTGCCCTGAGGATGCTACTGACGATGTGGTCCAGACATATGCTCGTGTCTACATGTGGTACGTTATCTCGAAGACTTTGTTTGCTGACACCACAGGCAAGAACGCTCCATGGATGTGGCTTAAGGCATTGACCGTCTTCGACAGCCAATGGAGTTGGGGTTCAGCGACACTGGCCTACTTGTACCGACAGGTAGTTGGTTGGTTTGTTTTCACTTCATTTCTACATTACCAATGCAACCTTGCTGTTAAGTGAACCATGTATTCTTTTATGTGCAACTGGACGATGCTTGTTGCAGGATCTCGAGGGACGGCTGTATTGGTGGTAATATGCTCCTACTTTCGGTATGGAGCTGGGAGCGCCTCCCGGTTGGACGCTCGAAGGGTGTAAAGTACAATGCATGGGACGACAAAGAGGACGAACTAAGGCTCCCCACTTGGGCTTACAAGTGGGATGTGGTATCCGAGATGACGAACGATGTGAATCTCATGTACCGGCAGTACACCGCCGAGTTGGACACGATTACGGCTGAGCAGGTAAACGCGGACATTACATCACTAATTCTCATGCTTTTATGAAAACTGAACATCAATGTTGTGTTTTTGTGCTATGTTCCAGGTGGAATGGGAGCCATATGGCGCCAAGGATACATTCGGTAATGCACAAGACTTCGTCCTGAATCCGATGTGCTTGAGGGATAGGCATCTTTGGCTTATGCGGCGCCCACTAATATGCAACTGGGCGGTTGAGTTTCACTTGCCACATCGTGTGCATCGACAGTTTGGTTTGTTCCAGCCTCACCCGCCGGAATGGGTGGACACTGACAAAGCACTTCACAGGTAAGAGAGAATGAACCGTGTGCACTTAGCATCGTCAGGTCCTTTCTGATAGTGCTAATGTTTGGTTTTTCACAATGCAGGTTGGATAGGAGAAGGCAGCGAAAGATCAAGGAATGGGACAAACATCATTCCAAGTATGTGACCATGTTCAAACTTAGTGTGGAGCAAGCTCAGAGTTCTGCTGCAGCCAAGCTTCGTGAGTTCTGCCCACTGGCGTTCAACAACTACCTTAAATGGTTTCTTGAAAGTACTCGAGTTGAGATATGCAAGGCGGCATACCATGATGATATTTTGGAAGATCCCGCCTCCTTTGATGAGCTATCCAAGAATGAGTACAACAAACTTGTCAGGGAAGGGCACCGAGTCCCTAATGCTCCAGTGATCAACTATTTGGTAAGTCTTCCCCTATGCGCTTTCCCGTTGGCCCTATCACACATCTTTGATTGCCTAACGTGTTTATGTCGTTCTCATCCACAACGCAAACAGATCAAAGAAGCAGCTGATGAAAGCCAGACTATTCTGGAGACAACCTCGATTGGAAAAGGCAAGGAGGAAGGTGCACTTCGAGCATTCATTAAGGTACATATCTCAATTGGGTGTCCATGTTACATATGTTGGTAAGTTTGATATCTCATACACTTGTCCATGTTACAGCGTCAGGGCCTGAGGTTAAGGCGGTTATCGAACCTTATCGGTTGCCGTGACCCAGAATATTCAGAACCATCTTTGTCTAGGTCCGGTACACCATCTAATCCCTCAACTAACCATGGGGCTCATCTGGAGGACGAGACTACCTCGACAGATCATCTGGACGATGAGGGTGTGGTCACCCAAGCGGTATGACAATAGCACATATTCATCTTTTTGATGCTTTTCTCACTTTATTATGACGCACGGTCTTTACCATATCGTTTATTTTTATGATAGCTTGATGTTGATGATGACATGACACTGGAGGATTATCAAGTTCGGTCCGCATACATGTTGAAGCCTAGGAGGAACTTCAAACGGTTCACGCCCGACGACTTCACCACCAAAGGCAAGAGGGTGCTCGAAGGGAGCTCGCTCATGGCAAGCTTGGATGATGAGGCGGAGGAGGAGGAAGAGGAGGCACCGCATCCAGTTCGTCCTTCACACCGGAAGAAGATAGCCAGCAAGAGGAAAAGAAGCACGAAGAACACGGGCGGAAGGAACTAGTCGTCGTCGTTTCCTTAAGAAACTGAACTAGTCGTCGTTTTATTTGGTTGATGAACTTGTGAGGTTATGTAATGTGCTACTTGTGTTTGAAGTGATGTTGAACTTAAGTGATGTTAAAATTGTCTTAATGTATGACCAAACTGCTTTATGTGAGATTCATGTTATATATTATCAATATAAATATTGGATGAAAAAGAAATGAACAGCAAATCTGCTGTTTCTGCAGTGCATTGATGTGCAACGCCTAGGCATCGGGCGCTGCACTACACAGTGTAGCGCCTGAGAGTCAGGCGTCACACTATGTAGTGCAGCGCCTGATCCAAAGGCGTTGCACCCACACTTAGAGAATTTTTTTGCCGTAAAACCTACTGGAACCTTACTGGAGATGATATCCAGATGTGCAACGCCTAAATGTCAGGCACTGCACTACATAGTGTGACGCCTGACGCCTAGGCGTTGCACATCTGGATATCATCTCCAGTGACAAAGTGTGCGTGCAACGCCTTTCGATCAGGCGCTGCCCTACACCGTGCAGCGCCTGAGAGCCAGGCGTCACACTGTGTAGTGCAGCGCCTGACCCAAAGGCGTTGCACCCACACTTAGAGATTTTTTTGCCGTAAAACCTACTGGAACCTTACTGGAGATGACATCCAGATGTGCAACGCCTAGGCATGAGGCGTCACACTGTGTAGTGCAGTGCCTGACTCCTAGGCGTTACACATCTGGATATCATCTCCAGTAAGGTTCCAGTAGGTTTTACGGCAAAATAATTCTCTAAGTGTGGGTGCAACGCCTTTGGATCAGGCGCTGCACTATACAGTGTGACGCCTGGATCTTAGGCGTTGTACTGTTTGCTATTTCAAAACCTGATTTTTTTTACATTTTTTGGTTCACATCGTATAACACAAAGCATGTCCAGCACTTAGCACACATACACAATCCTGTCTAGCACATAGTAGTACACATAGAGTAGTACAAAACACATAGTCATACACATATTAGTACACATTAGAGTCATAGCACATAGTAGTACACATAGAAGAGTCCTAGCACATAGTAGAACACATTTTGGTCCACAACCAAATCAAAGATCATAGTGATGAAGACAAGAAGGTCACATTGCTCTATTGTGTCGAGCAAGGTCCCTTTCCCTTCTTCTTCTTCCTCTCTTCTTCTTCTTCCTCCTCCCTTTTCCTTATGAGATGAGCCTCGTGAACCACCCTCTCTATGAATAGAGAATTCTCTCTCTCTTTCTTTGCCTTCTCAAAAGCCCAAAGTTTCTTAGTTTTCTCTTCAAAATCCTTTTGCCGTTGCGCAGCTGCCTTCTCACATGCAATCGTCAACTTGTCCGTCCTCGTGATCTCCTCAAATATCCCTCTCTCATTTTCCTTCATCTTCTCTTCGAACTCCTTTTGCTTCTTCTTCTCTAGAGCGGCTGCCTCCTCCTCTCTCACCTTCTTCGCAGCCTTCTCCCACCACCCCGGCATCTCACCTTCCCCATCCTTGTCCTCCACCCCCTTCATTGTTGCTTTGTTCGGTTGAGATACCGCCATACCTACGAAAATTGCAACATAATAGTTAGTAAGGACAAGAACAACATGTAACCATAAATAACAATAGTGTACTATGAAAAAACATGTAAATTGCAAGATAATAGTTAGTCACATACGGAAATGGTCCATCTAAGTATGAAAACATTCCTCTACCACGACCACCACCAAGGCCTAGACCACCACCACGGCCTAGACCACCACCAAGGCCAAGATCACCACCACGGCCTCTACCACCACCACGGCCTAGACCACCACCATGGCCTCTTGTAAGACCTAGTTGGCTCCCTCTTTGTTGCTTAGTTCCTCGTTGGCTACTCCTTGCTTGGTTTGGTTGGTTTGGCACTTGTTGGCTTGTACTTGGTTGGCTACCACTTGCTTCGCTTGGCCCTTGTTGCGTATGACCACGTTGACTATTACTTGCTTGGCTAGGAATTTGTGTATCTCCTTGTCGGCTTGTGCTTGCATCATTTTTTTTGATCTCTTTCTTGGTTTGGTACAAGTTCTTGTGTTGTGTCCCCCATCTTTGCAGTCCCCACAACGGGATCTCTCACGAGGCTCTTGGAATTGGCCGTTGCCCGATTCTCGACCGCCACCACGGCCCCATCCGTCCATGTCACCTCTAAGACGCTTTGTCTTACGTCTTCCCCATGTAATGACCTTCAATTCGAGATCGGGCCATAGTTGAACTCCATGGTACTCCGGCCATTGTGATTGGTCCAAGTATGGGTGAAATCGGGGAGCCCATGTTTTCTTAACCGTCATGATTGAGAACTCGGACTCCCGCACGGTGAGCGGGTGATTGACGTCCACATTCCTAACGCGAGTTGCGGTATACAAGTGCGAGCATGGGAGATGAAGTAACGATGGCCTCCCACAAGAGCAATCACACCGTGCTAGGCAGACCTTGAAAGCCCGGCCTCCGTGTTGGCGGCCATCGTTTGTGGTTCCTCCTGGCTCTTTCACTTCGTACAACCAATCATTATCGTTATATAGTACAGCTTCTTGCGAGTCCGCCTTCCGTGATTGAAATTCCAACCATTCATCAACCTTTGGTGGGAACTTGTACTTGTACTTCTTCTTGTTCTCACCCACAATCTGCTTATCCGTTTCCATTGAGTGCTTTAGAAAGTACGCATTCATCTTGTCGAATGTGTATTGAACTATTGCCGTCACGGGTAATGCACGTACACCCTTGAGCACCTTATTGAAGCATTCTGCCATGTTGCTTGTCATTTGACCGTACCTCCGACCATCTTCATCAAAAGCTCGTGCCCACTTATTCCTTTCTTGAATGTTCCTATTGAGAAAGTCAAGACCCCCGGGATCAAGTTTCTTGTGTGTGACCAATTGGTTGTACAAGTTGGCGAACCGCTTGTCGGAGAAAGCGAGACAACAATCTTGAAGATCATCGGCCAACTCCTTAAGGCCACATGCCCTATAGAAGTTTGAACAAAAGTGCCTCATGCACCATCGATGGTGCAACGGAGCATGCCCGGGAATCTCAACCTCCACCGCGTTAAGAATTCCTGCATGGCGATCCGATATTACACAAATTTCCCTTGCAGCCGGTAATACCTTGGTTCTCAATTGACGCAAGAACCACTCCCAGTTATCATTGTTCTCCACCTCAACCAAAGCGGAAGCCAAAGGCAAGACCCGGTTATTGGCATCACTTGCTATTGCAACCAATAGAGTGCCCTTGTATTGTCCGGTCAAGAACGTGCCATCAATGGCGATGACCGGCCGACAATGCTCGAAAGCCCTCACGCATTGCTCAAAAGCCTAAAATGCATGGCCAAATACTCGGACGGTCCTCCCATTGTGAATCATTGTTTTGTGCCCATGAGGCTCGACCACATGAACCATGCCTGGGTTAGTGCCGGCCATAGCTCCCAACAACCTAGGGATTCGGTTGTATGCTTCCTCCCAATTACCATACAACATCTTGAATGCGGCTTGCTTCGCCTTCCATGCCTTGCCGTATTTCACCTTGTAATGAAAGACGACTTTCACAAGGTCCATGACTTGTTGAATGCTCATGGTTGGAAATGAGGATATTGAGTTGGAAAGCCTGTAAGCGATGAACTCGGACGTGAGTTGTCTGTGGTCTTGGGACACAATCTTGCCATCCACCTTCTTGCCTCGGCACATGTGACTTGGTACACAACTCACTATGTGCCAAGTGGGCCCTCCTTTCCATGGTCTTGCACGCACAATCCATGGACATCGCTTGACCTCACATGCAACTGTGTAACGCACATTGACGTCCGAGTGAACCACCTTGTGTGGACGATAATGTGTAACCGAGTAGTTGTCGAGCCACATCTTCAATTCCAAGAAGGTTCCAAACTTAGACCCGGGAGAAATCCCGTTTTTCCCGTCTTCCAAATCCCGGTGAGAAGATGGCCTAACTCCAAGATGTATACCTTTGCCACCGTCTACCACGGCTTCATCCGCGAGACTAACATCCTTGAACAATGGTGTCCTATGATCCCGCCGTAATACCTTCTCGAAAGCTTCGGCCTCCTTCACCGTGAACCCCTCCTCATAAACTTCTTCATCGGGACCTTCGTCATCCGACTCCGATGCATAGGCACGGGAATAAGGGATGGAATGGTCCATTGTCTCTTGCACATTATATTTGTCGAGATCACCCACATTGTTGTCATGGAGATCAACTTCATTCTCATCGTCCTCATACTCATCATTCTCCTCTTGCAAAGCTTCATTTTGGTTGTTTGTAATCGGGCTCAATGTTGGCCTCACTTGTTGAGTCAAAGGAGGTTCACTCATTTCATCTTCATTCATGGGTGGGGGACTACTAGCAACCAACTGGGAGGCGTTCCGGTTCAAGTCCAAATGCAAACTAGACTCAACCTTCTTCGTTGCAAATAACTCAAGAGCCTTGTCTAGTGATTCAGCCACCGTCTCCTTGTATGCAACCCAACGTTGCTCGGAGTTCACACGCATGGTCTTCCAACGGATGTGCATTCCAAAAGCCACATTGTGCCTTCCCTCTAACTCAACATTATCACTTGGGTCCATCCAATTCAAATCTTTCCTAACTTGTTTCAAGACCTCGGCATAGCTAGGACTACTCTCAAACACCATGTCAACCTCATCCGGGTCCGGTTCAATGTTGCCTTTCAAAAAGGCATCTTTGTCCACATGATGAACATAAACACATGTTCTTCCCATCCCTATAATAATTAAAACAACACAATGTTACATATATTCCATAAGTACTCATCCGAAGATTAACACACAATACAAAGCCCTACCATAGATAGGAAACAATAACCCTAACATCCACTTAACAATAACCATAAGCATAACCCTAACATACTAACAACCCTAACCCAAACCCCAACATAACAACACCCATAACCCTAACCCTAACATACTAAGAAGCCTAACCCTAGAAAATTGACAAACAAACATCACATATTTCAATACAAATTTCAAAAGCCATAAAAAGTAGGGTTTGCCCAAACTAGCAAGAAAATGAGCAAATGTGAGCATTTTTTGGATGAAAACGAGGGGATCGGAGGAGATTACCTTGAGGGAGGGATTGGGTTCCAAATCCACGGAGAAAATCTTCAAATCTACTAAATTTGGGCAAGGATTTGAGAGGGGGAGAGAGGGGGAGGGGAATAGGCGGGGTGTGTGTGTGGTGGGGGAGGGGTACGGGAGGGGGGACCAGTCTACATTTAAGTCAATGTGCAGTGCCTAACGACTAGGCGCTGCACATTACAAGTGTGGCGCCTAGACCTTAGGCGCTGCACGGCTGGGTGTGGGCCAGGGCCCTGGCCCAGGGGTGCCACGCTGGCCAGAAGTGTGGTGCCTAAGAGCTAGGCGCCACACTACACTGTGCTGCTAGCTGTCGGGCGCCACACAAAAGGGTCAGCTGGGTGAATTTTTTTTCGAGACAGTTTAGTTTGTGAATTGATTTCGTCCACAGGTCAGAACAGTGATTTTTGCCGCCCTAAGTCGACAGTGATCAATTTTGCAACTCACAAAAATAGACAGTGATCAATTTCCAAATTCTCAAGCCAGTAACAACCGATAGTAGGTAGACTAAAGTACACACCCCAGAGAAGTATTCGCCCAAGTAGTACTGGATGCCATTTTGCCAGCATGGTTGCCGCGCACAACCTCCACGCCAGTGAACATTGCGAAACACTTCTCCTTGGGAATATTGCAGCAGCAGCAGCATCCCCTGCCTTGGCGGCATGTCGTCATCCTGAAGATCTTGGCGACGCAGAACCGGTGGTTGCCCAGGTGGTGCAGGTTCACTTGAATCTGCCCACATTCACGATTCTGTAGGCAAATGAGTGGTTCAGTGAGAACTCTTGAAATTATACCTAAATCACTTGGCCACAGATAAACACCACCAATCTATCACAAAAAACATCCAGTGTTTAGTTCCCAAACAAATTATGCTTTGTGGATCATCTTGGCTATATGTGTCATCTTTGACGTACAGAGCAATGACACTAGTGCTTTTAGCTATTGCTATGACAACTACGCGGCCACGATCGTTTTGATCTTGCTGTATGGCGAGGTTTTCTAGCTGTTGGTTCAGTTAACTTTGGATATTTAAGAATAGCTGCTGTAATAATCTGCCGGACCTGAGGCTCCTTAATTCCAAAACACAAAATCTACTAGTAGGTTACTTTTGTTGGAAGGCAACCATTACTTTCCCTTACCATCAATGTAAGATTGATCTTTTTTACTTCTCACTCGAGCAAAAAAAAAAGTGCCAGAACAGATGAGTAACCATCGAAGTGCGCAATCAACATGTATGCTGCTACTGAAGTAGTCCATTGAAAAAAGTGCTTGAGCAACAACTATTGGATTGCAGTTTCTCTGAAGTACTGGTTTTCAGTACTAGACTATAAGGGTTGGACGCGCTTTGCTGCGCCGTTGAATTTGTTGGGATTCTTAAATTTCTTTACTCACTCTATTTCAAAATATATGGTGTATTACTTTTTTGAAAAGTCAAACCTCTTTAAGTTTGATCAAATTTGTAGAGAAATATATCAAAATTCATAATATCAAATCGGTGTTATTAGATTCATCATGAAATGAATTTTCATATTTTTTGTTTAATATTGTGGATGTCGGTATTTTTGGCTCTGAACTTGGTCAAAATTAAAGAAATTTGACTTTCCAAAAAACTAATAACCCTTATATTTTGAAACTGATGGAGTATTTAGTTTGGCCGGTGAGGGAGATGATGGAGTGTGTTTTATGTTTATTTATAATGCGGTTATTTGGGGCCTTTCGCGGTGTGATTCTGTGTTATCCGCTAATCAACCCATATTTATGTGGGAATATTTTTTCATCCTTGGTTGCATGTACTATATTCGTGCTATAGTATCACATGGTGGCGCTTTTTTTCTGGGTGATAGGAGTCTGCGAGGGGTTGATATGTTTTTATAGGCCAGTTGCTGCTGATTGATTTGAAAAATTGTTGGCCCGATCAAAATCGTAAACCAAATCCAAAATTGAATACCTCAATTGAATGAAAGAGTTTTAAAATTAGGGAACATAGAGAATTAAAATAATTAAATGGGAGACTCCTTGAGAAATTCTTGACTCGGTCAAAATCGGGTGACCCAATTCTTAATTGAAGCCTCAACTAATTGTGAAGATTTAAAAATTAGGAAGCATAGTGTATTGTATAAAAAATTAAATGAGAGAGTTTTGAGAAATTGTTGACCCGGTCAAAATTGGGTGACCAAATTCCAATTGGAGACCTCAATTGATTGTGAGGCCTCCAATCCTAGGAAGCTTAGTGATACTAGAAGGGTTGGGCGCGCTTTACTGCGCCGTTGGTGTTGTTGGGTTTCTTCAAAAAATAATCACTCTGTTTTAAAATATAAGGTGTATTACTTTTTTGAGAAGTCAATCCTTTTAAGTTTGATCAAATTTGTAGAGAAACATATCAAAATTCATAATATAAAATCAGTATTTTAAAATTCATCATGAAATGAATTTCCATACTTTTTTGTTTAATATTGTGGATGTCGATATTTTGCTCTGAACTTGGTCAAAGTTAAAGAAATTTGACTTTCTACAAAACTAATACCCCTTATATTTTGGAACTGATAGAATATTTAGTTTGGCGGGTGGGGAGATGATATCGTGTGTTTTATTTATATTTATAATGCGGTAATTTGGTGGGCCTTTCGTGGTGTGATTTTGTATTATCCGCTAACCAACCTATATTTATGTGGGGAAATTTCTGTGTCGGTGGTCGCATGTACTACTATATTGGTGCTACAATATCACATGGTGGCGCTTCTTTTTTTCAGGTGGTGGAAGGGTGCATGGGATTGATATGTTTTTATAGGCCGGTTGCTGCTGATTGGTTTGAAAAATCATTGGCGCGGTCAAAATCGTAAACCAAATTCAAAATTGAATACCTCAATTGAATAAAAGAGTTTCAAGATTAGGGAATATAGTGAATTAAAATAATTGAATGAGAGAGCTTGAGAAAGTGTTGACCAGTCAAAATCGGTTGACCCAATTCTAAATTGAATACCTCAATTAATTGTGAGGCATTAAAAATTAGGAAGCATAATGTATAGTATAAAATAATTGAATGAGAGAGTTTTGAGAAATTGTTGACCCGGTCAAAATCGGGTGACCAAATTGTAATTGAAGACCTCAATTGAATGTGGGCTCTTTAAAACTAGGGAGCTTAGTGTTATAGAGGATAATATATAAATAAAGCTCAAGCAACGAGTCACAACAGTGTACCATAAAAGTTGATGTGTAAAGCATAAATATATGACCTAAAAGATGGAATTGAGACATCAGAGCGCAAACCATTGCAATGCATTTCCCCACTATTATTTTCACACTGGTATGCATAAAGACAAGTGAGCATGTCAGCTTGTTCCAACACATCAAGGGCACTTGGTTCTAACCTCTAAACGGAGCCACCTATCTATGAACTCCTGACGGAAGCATTCACAAATGTCAGAAAACTTAGAAAATTTACTAAATATTTTCTCCACTAGGCAACAGTTCACATAGCTTCAATTTAAGAGGAAGCAAGAGTACAAGCGCAATAACTACTGAATTACTGAGTTCAGAGGGCTTACAAACACCATTTTTTTTTCAATTACGACAGGAAGCGAACCATATATAGCAGGCAAAGACATCCCCAATTCTTCAATGATCTGCATGCGCTCAGCAACGTTCCATGGATATCTCGATGGGCACTTCATCTCGGTATCCAAGTCACCACAGCGCAGACATACCTTCCTGTCGTGCAGAGATATCTCTGCCATATTAACCGCATGTTCCATGACACACCTGATGAATCGCACAAAGATGTCGTCTGCTTGGAAGCCATAAATGGTGAGCTTAATCAGGTTCTTGTGCTTGAAATCAGGGGCATGTGGCTTCCACTCCACGTCCGCCTTTTCACAGTAACCATTTCTCTCCCGAAACTCTTTGTCTCTCATCACCATATTGCACCAATGATCCCATGCTGTGATGCACAGCTCTTTTAGGGACGGTGCAGCTTCAAGAATAAACATTGTCCAAGCTAAATCACATCCTCCAGGAAGATTGTCCAGATTCACGTGCTGTAGTTTGCTGAGCACAGGCTTGAGCAGCTTCGGGCTTTCTGGCAGAACCCAAATCTGGGAAAGAAGAAACAATTTACAAACTGTGAGGGCAAGTTGCATATGATTCAAATGACTAATTAGTACCTTTTCACTTTGAAAATCCAGATGCAGATCGCTTATGGAAGGAACATTACCAAGGAGCTGACTTAACTTGAGAGTCCTAGTCGATCGGCTGCCAGTTTTAGCAAGCCACGGCTTTGAAAGCTGTGGTACAAAACCAAAATATAGGGGATCTTTATGAGAGTTGAACCAATTGTTGTAGCTCACCCGTTGGAGTTTTGGTAGACATGCCAGCTCAACTATCTCAAATTTCCCAATGTCGACCTCGAGCTCAGTAAGCTGAGCATGTTCTAGCTGCAGCACAGAATTCTTCCCCGAGTCGCAGTAGGTCAGACGCAAAGACTCCAAGAGCTTGCAAGTGCCGAGGATGTTGGGTATGTCCAGTTCAGCAAACCTCATATTGCGCAGCCACAGGCGCCTGAGGCCAGCAAACGCATCCGGACAAGCACCGAAAAAACCATCGAACTGCTTGGCATGGTCGAGGAGATCGGCAGGAGAGCACTCCACATAAACCTTCGCTGTTAAGATCTCAAACTCAGCCGCACCAACCTTCTGTGTTGCCATGGCGCGGGAGACAGATTTGCCAATTGTGTAAGAATCAGGTTGCGTCAAGATGAACCTGATCTGGAGTTTGCTGATGGTGATTTTACATGAGCCACGGCACTGTTGATTCTGAAAAAATCAGTGGGGTCGAAAACGCGAGCACTATCATGGTGACCTGGAACGGAACTACAGCTTAGGAAGAACCACGAGAGCATGGCGCGGAGCTTCATCATTCGCTTCGAGAGGACGCAGGCCCTTACTGCATCGAGCGTGTCCACCCTCGCAGAAGGTCATTAGGCAGCTTGCTAAGCCCGTCTCCGTCTTCCTCGCGGGTCAATAGCTCCTATGCGACATCTTTGAAGCAAACTGGAAAGAAAGCGACATAGTTGATGAAAATAGCTCATGTGCGACGTTTTAGATGGCAACAATAGCTCCTATGCGACCAGGCCCTCTTTAACCCTAAAACGCAGCAGACAAGGGGTTAGCTCGGGTGTGTTGGGCCCACAACTTTTCCACCTCAGCGCGGGACCCACAACTAATCCACATGCGTGCGGGACCCATAGCTTATCCACATCAGTGTAAGCCATTACAAGACGACGGGAGCCCGATCCAGCCCCGAGCCCGTGCCCGTGCCATTGCCTGACCCTCCCCTTTCCTTCCCCCCACCCTGTTCTTCTTCCTCTCCGGCGACGAAGCGCGGCAACGCCGGCTGGCGAGAGATGTCTAGCTCCAGTTCGGCCTCCCGCCGCCCATCATGGCCGCAGTATGGTCCAGTGCCGCTGACAAGATGCCCCGACTGCCCGCGCAAGGAGCCTCTGAAGCGGTTGACCTGTGTGAAGGAAGACCATGGCAACCGTGGGTGCGAGTTCGTCAAGTGCGAGAGCAGGCCACAGCCGGGGCAGGTTAGATCTGAGTACTCCGTCTGCTGTATGCTTTGATTTCTCCCGATTTCTTTCTTTTATTTCCGTTGAATTTGGGATCTAGGGTTCATGTGCCGCCGTTTTCAGGTCCTGAAGAAATATGGGCATTTCGAGTGGCTAGATGCGTACATTGAGAGGCTACAATTGGATGGATTAATTGGCGCAAACCAGGAGCTCAATTCGGGGCCACTTGCTGTGGAGCCCGTGGAGAATTTGGCGGACAGAGCCGTTCCGATGATGGGCAATGCTGAACTGAAGGGGGAATTGAAGAAAATAAGCAAGCAACTGAAGCAGATGATCGATTTGAAGCAGCAAGAAAATATGATGGCTGGAGGATTTTATTGTTGTATCATTGCTATGGGTTTCTTTTACTTGCTGTTCATCAATCGCTAGAGATTGTTTGAGATTCAGTTAATGTGTCTAGCTAGTAGTGAACTTTTTTAGTTTCAGTTTGGGCACCATGCCATGGATCATTTGCATCCCTTGATGAATAAAATGCAGCACCCATCCGCCCAAGTATGTCTCCTCTGTTGCATAACTTGCAGTTCTTCAGTTAACAGAGAGTGCAGGGCATAGTTCAGGGAAAAAAGTAGATATTGGGTTGTGGCGTGACTTTGACAATAAAATTAGCCCAAGTAAGGCCCAAAGAGAAAACAAGCCCACCCGCTTGGTGCACCCGTGTTGCTTTGAAAAAAATGGTGCATCCGTGGAGAAAAGAAAAATGGTGCACCCGTGGAAAATAAATGGTGCACTCATGGATAAAAAATATGGTGCACCCGTGTTTCCGTGCACCATTGTACATGGGTACCATAAGTAGTTTGTTTCCAGATAAATTAATGGAGAACATAAACTCTACCGTGCACCACTGTACATACAAACATGTTTGTTTCCGGATAAAATAATTGAATCATTCTTTTTATGGAGGATAGATAGATCCATTTTTGCATGGCTGCATGAACTATATATTTACATGATGGCATTCCCTAAAAAAATGTATTTATTTATTGTAACTTGGAAATAAAGGTTCCCTCAATTTTTTTTCCTAGCACAAGGGCATTATTACTTCTTCGAACAAGTACAAGAAGAAGTTCAAATATAGTTTTTTTGTGGGGTAAATATAGTTTATTTATTGTTACTTCTTTGAACAAGAAAAGTTCAAATATAGTGTATTTATTTTCAGTTGAAATACGGTGGTAAGAAGAAGTAGAAAAAAAACTTATGTATTCTTACAACTATATTAGCAAAGAGCAAATTTATGCAAAGAACATACCACAAATAATAGTTTTGCAAAAAAAAAGCATACCACAAATAATAGCACGAACATCAATATATATATAGTAGCACGAACATCAATATAGTTGCACGAACATAACCATAGTACCACGACATAGATAGCCTTACAACTTAATAATAGTAGCAGGAACAAAAACTAGTACGCTTACAACTTAAAATACTAACATGATAAGATAGATAGATAGATAGATAGATAGATCGGGGGCACCACCGGGCCAACATGTGACGCCCCCGGTTCAATCGTGCACTAATCATACACGCAAATGCGCATGATCAAGCCCAGGGACTCACGAGAAGATATCACAACACAACTCTAGACACAAATTAAAGTCATACAAGCTTTATATTACAAGCCAGGGGCCTCGAGTGCTCGAATACATAAGCTCGAGTACAAGCGTTAGCGGAAGCAACATCATCTGAGTACAGACATAAAGAGTAAACAAGTTTGCCTTAAGAGGGCTGAGCAAAACAACGACACTAGATCGAAAAGGCGCAGGCCTCCTGCCTGGGAGCCTCCGAAACTACTCCTGGTCGTCGGTCTCCACGTAGTAGTAAGCTCCGGCGGGGTAGTTGTAGTCGTCGGCGGGATCAGCTGGCTCCTGGGCTCCGTCCTCTGATCGCAGCAATCAGGTATGGGGAAAAAGAGGTAGCAAAGCAACCGTGAGTACTCATCCAAAGTACTCGCAAGACTTACATCTGATCTATGCTAAGTATGCATCGGTATCAAAGGAAAGGGCTGTATCTGTGGACTATACTGCAGAAATGCCAGAATAGAGGGAAAGGCCTAGCCTATCGAAGACTAGCATCTTGTAGCGTCTTGCAGCATTAGAAGAGTGCAGATTAGCATATAAAAGAACAGTAACAAGTATAATAGTAGTCATGCCCAGAGATCCTTCCTCGACTCCCTGCGAGAAAGCGATCCCGGAGCTATCAATTTATTAAGTAACTCAAGTATCCAGTTCTAGTTGTAGTAGATCGGGATACTCTCCGAGCGTCCATTACCGTGGACACGGCTATTCGAATAGATATACTTCCCTGCAGGGGTGCACCAACTTACCCAACACGCTCGATTAACTCTGGCCGGACACACTTTTATCTGGTCATGCCCGGCCTCAGCTGATCGACACGCCGTAGTCCTACCTAGGCTCAACAGATAGGCCAGCACGCCGGTCTACATCCTAAGCACTCAGGGGTCTTGGGCCCATCGCCCTTTGCACTCCTGCGCATTGCGTACGCGGCCGGGAGCAGACCCACCCCCTTAATACAAGCGCAGGCGGTTACTGTCCAACCCAGCGCACGCCGCTCAACTGCTGACGTCTGGTGAGCTTTCGGAGAATCGTACGACGCCGAGTGCCCATACTTATTCCCGCGTGGTGGTTAGTGCGAAAAGGCCAGAGGCCTACTCAGATCACATATCCAAACCCGTTAGTGTGTTGGGAGCTCGTGGTGACGATCAGTGATCCTGTCGCCCCATCTCGTGGACTTACGACAAGTGCCAGACCCATCCCTCTCCTGGGGTGGTCTGCCTGCCCGGCCGTGCCACGTAATTATCTCGCGGGCACCCTCACGGTCATCCTGACTTCAGTAACTCTTGCGAGTACCCCTCGAGGTCAACCCGACTTCAACAAGGGACTGTTGTGAAAACATGGTAATCGTGTGTCCATAACATCAAGGGGGAAATCCGAGGAATCACCCTCGATGGATTCCCACTCGATGCATCCGTCAAGAGGTGAACTTGGAGGAATCACCCTCGATGGGTTCACACTTGAGGGGTTGCACGACAGAGGCATCATCGGAGGTGGTGAAAGAGGAATCACCCTTGATAACCCACAACCGACTAGCTATGCTACAGAGGTATAATCAGGAGTGAGGTAGGAGGTATCACCCTCGTCACTCGATAGTAGCTCTGCAGAGTCGTGCAACTAAGGGGGGTGTGCGGTGCTGTGTCGATCTCTGCACATCAATCACGTTGATCGAGCATCCGGAAGCAAGGCATGGCAACACGGACAAGGGTGCGGGGCCACTGATGGATCACTAACCAACCTATACTAAGCATTTAGGATTGCAGGTAAGGTATCAACAACAGTTACAAAAACAGGCTATGCATCAGAATAGGAGCTTTCGAACAACAACTGTAGCAATTCTAATGCAAGCATAAGAGATAAAGAATGGGCGATATAGGCATGATCAAGGGGGTTTGCTTGCCTGGAAGCTCTGCGGTGAAAGAGGGGTCGTCGGTGATGTAGCAGTCCTCAGGGGTCACGTCAGACTCGGGGGCTACCGAAGAGAAGAGGGGGAAGAAACAATAAATACAAAGCAAACAGATGCAACATAGATGCATGTCATGGCAATATGCGATGCTAGGGGTGACCTAACGCAGTGCTAGGTGTTTCAGACGGAGCGGGAAAATATCTGGGAATATTTTCCCGGCTCCAGGTGATTATCGGTATATGGATCCGGAGGGGAAGCTTCCATGTTCATCTAGTTAGGAGTGATGGTCAAGCATTTTGATAACATATTCGGATTCGCCACATTTTTCTGATCATTTTTCATATATAAATTATTTTCATCCGAGTTACGGATTATTTTATATGATTTTTCAAAGTTTTAAATATTTTCTGGAATTTTTGGAATTAATTTAATTTCGAAAATAAAAGAATAAAATGCTATGGGTACACAGAAAAGTGTACCCAGCACTGTGAATAGAGGCTGACATGTGGGTCCTCGTGCTGAGTCAGCACGCTGACTCAGCGAGTCTTATCCAAAGGAACAGTGCGGTGGGCCCCTGGCGTCAGTGGGTTAATTAAATAAAACTGGCTTTTATTAGGATAATTAATCCGCGTAGGGCCCAGCTGTCAGTGGGGATTAGTGGGGGATAGTTAGTACCTAATCTAAAAGCAACAGTGAGCCGGGCCCATTAGTCAGTGGCACAAGGGCCGGTTCAGAGCGCTCGCGCGCGGGGGCGCACGCCGTCGACCACCCGACGCGGCGGCGTCCTCGGTTCTGACGGCTCCGGCGACCAAAAGGCCGGCCGCAAGCGTCGATCAAGCAAGCGCGAGGCGCCGCATCGATCTTGACTAGCAGCGCAAGCGGGGGCGGTCGGAAACGACGGGTGCGACGACGGCCGACGGCGACTACGGGCGGAGCTAGCAGTAGACGGCATTATAGGGCACGGGAAGGAGAGGGGGAAGGTCACGGAGGACCGGGAGCTCATAGTAGAGCTCATGGAGGACTCGGGGAGGCCGGAGAGGCTCGGGGTGGAGCGGATCAAGACGGCGATGGTGGCGGATGCAGTCGGCGGAGACGGTGATTGCGACGGCTCGGAGGGGCTTCCGCTCGAACTGGTGCTTGTTGTCGGTGCAGAAGAGGACGGCGGTGCACCGAGACATCCTTCGGTGGCTCGAGACGCACAGTGGCCGCGGCAACGTGAAGGCGTGGCGGCAGAAGTGTTCGGTGACGATGTAAACGAGAGAGAGAGAGGCGAGTGAGGGAAAGGGGGAGGCTAGGGTTCGTCCAATGTGTCGCAGGGGTCCTTATTCACGACGGGGAGCCGCGGGATGGCCGGCGCGTGGCGATCCGCGTCCACGGACGCGCGCGCGGCGTCCACCCAGCCTCTGGTGAACAGAGGTAGGGGACGACTCGCTGTTGGGCTGGGCTGTGCACTGTGCACTTGCGATCCAGTCCAACAGTAAGTCTTTCCAATTTTCCTTTTCTATTTTCTGTTTCTTTATTTCTTTTCTGTTTTGCATTTATTTGGTCCATCAAATGAATTTTGCTATATATGAAACTTGGCACATAAATAGCTGGCAACATTGTGAAGCTGCACAAAAAGTTTCAGGGCATTTGGAAATGTTTAAACATTTTTAGAATTTGAAAAGGTCAAGTATTTTGCTGCTGATCCACTTAAATAATTCCCAGGGGCATTTTGGGAATTCTAGTGATGTTGCTTTCCTTAACAAATAATTGTTATGGAATATTTGCTAAATGATGAACTATTTTGCAGCCATGTTTGTGAAACTTTAAATTTCACTTGCAATTTGAATTTGAATTCAGTGAAGGAGTTTGAAATGAGGTATGATTCCACTGTGATCATTCATTGCAAAACAAAGTAGCTTAGCATTAACATGGAGATCACTGTAGCTCATTACACAGGGGTGTTACACAACACCACCTCGCTCCTCCAGGCGCACACCACCTCGCTCCTCCGGGCGCACACCACCTTGCTCCTCCGGGCGCTCTTCAGTACTGGTTGTCGACGGGGTACGGGAGGGTGTGCATGCCGTTCTCGGTGGGGAAGATGTTGTTGAAGTCCGTGAAGATGTTGTGGGTGGTGAAAGCGATGAACCCGCAACCACACCAAAACACTCGGCCGAGGAGGTAGAAGGTGTCGAAGGGGTTGGTGAAGGTAGCAAGGAGCGCAACCACAACGCCGTTGTGATTGACCTCCTTGACTTGGAACATCCTTGGAGAGCCTCAGGGGAGGTGGCGGTAGCCGGCCGAAAGGAAGAACTCGGTGAAGTCCCTTGCGCCCCTCCACCTTGATATCGCCCACACCCGAAGGGTGCTCTCTACATAGATTTCAGCAGGGTAGAGCCTCTCCGGCACGGTGGGGGGCAGGCGGTAGGTCGGGCCATTGTACTGCATGGCGGGCTTGGCTTGATGGCTTGCTTCGGGGCTGCTTTGTGGAGAAGAAGGAGGGCAGATGGGAGAGGATGGGATATGGATGAGTGTGAGAGGAAGAGGAAGACGATGGTGGCTTAAATAGCCGTAGTGCGACGTGTTGAATCACTGTGGCAGTAATGGCGTGGAGAAATAATAGCCAGGCGGCAGCATCGGGAGTGTACACGCATGGGAAACCAAAGGGTGGCTCTGCATCAATAGCCATAATGTGACGTTTCAGCGCTGCGCGTCTGTGGCGTCGGTCGGCAGGTTCGGGGTCACGCATGCTCGTTCACATCTGTGCATGCATGCATGAATCGTAGGCTACTCGCGTGCGTGCATGCAACATAGGCTCTTGGCTAGAGGCAGTGAACGCGGCCGTGACAACGCTCGGTCCAAGGGTCCAACGGGTGGGCTTCTTTTACCATAGCCCAACGGCGCGCATGCATGGTAGCCCGCTCGAGCGCAGAACAAACAGAGCGAAAAAAAATGTTATCCAGCATTTTCAAATCCAGCCAATCAAAGCGCTTCACGCGGATCAGTGACGTAGCACTACATGCTGATCCACACCGTTCGACGCGTAGTGATCCAACGGTCCGAAATGGTGTGGGGGGGGGGGGGGGGAGTTATCCAGCGTTTTGGAATGCAGCCAATCAGAGCGCCTCACGCAGATCAGTGACGTTGCCCTAGCGTCTGATCCCGACCGTCCACTCACAGAGATCCAGCGGCGCGGAAGGGTCCGGGTTTTCAGTTTGGGTTTGAGGGGTTTTGAGAGATTTCAAGGGCTAGAGTTGAGCATAACTAATTCAAAAAAATCATAAAAATATGAAACTTGCACCCATCATCGTTTTATGTGATTCAGTTGCTAGGAAAAATAAGAAACTTGGACTACGGATATTTTCATGAAAAAACCTTCACAAAACATAGCTATCAAGAACGAGGTTGTTGGGTTTTCAAGAGAAGTGAGCTAGGGTTTAGTGTTAAGCATGTCATACTTTATCGAAAACGATCCCATATCGGGATGGACCCTATATACACACACTAGATGTCAAGTTTCGTTTTTTGGCTCATTTAGAGAAGGTCGAAAAAAAACTTGCTTAGAAATGGGGCTATTTACGTACCCTAGCTTTGGAGCTCATTTGAAGCACATTTTTCATGACCAGAGTTTCACATAATAAAAGTCCTCCGATTAATCACCTAACATGCATAATAGTTCAGAAATCATTGTAACACCAATACCACATACCAAACAACTTCAAATTTGAATTTTGGCTCAAATTTGAATAGTATTACACAAATACATATCAAAGTAAAAATCCCATTACACAAATTCAAGCAAGTTTTTTATTCTACAGCACAGTACCGATACACAAGTTTTAACAAATTTTCACTTCAGCTTCTTCTTGCCACTCGATTTCTTCTTCTTCTTTTTACTAGTGCTTGTTTTCGATTCTACGACACCCAGTTCACTCAAGCTCTTGGTTGTCTTCACTGGACTGCCTGGGACAGCTTCATTTCGCACCACAATAGCTGGAATAGCTTCAGTTGGCACCACATCAGCTGGAATATCATCAGTTGGCAACACAACTTCCAATATAGGCTCAGTTGGCACCACATCAGCTGGAATATCTTCAGGGGTACCCATATCTTCAGTTGGCACCAGAACATCTAAATATTGCTCATTTTGCAGCACCACATCCAAGTCTGGCTCATTTTGCTTCAAAACATCCAAATTTGGCTCATCTTGCACCACAACATCCAAGTCTGGTTCAATGTGCATTGTTTCACCAAAACTTCTCTTTTTTCTATAGCCATTGACTCTTGCTTTTTTCTTTGGCCAGCAATCTTCAACAACAAGGGGCTGACCTGCACGCTTCCTCCTAAAAAATAAAGCATGTCAATTGGTTAGTAATTGAAAAATGCAGCCAAATAGTAAACATCACAAACATGAGCCCACATACTTTGGCCTTTCAGGAGTGTAACAACATTTGGGAGATCCAACTCAGTGCCCAAGTTCCTGGCACAACTTGCATCTATTTTTGTTGCCTTTTTGGGACCTTTTTGGCTTTGCATCCTTCTTTCCCTTCCCCTTCTTACTACTTCCACCTTTCTCAAACCATGCCTTGAATCTACTCTCTTTAGGCCTGCCAGCCTTTCTTTTTGTTAGGGGAGGACACATGCAAAATTCAATTTCCACTTCAGGCCACTGAGACTGATCTGTAAGTGCTGGAATTGGAGTTGCATATGCAGCCTTGAATCTTGCTACTGAGTAATATTCGTGCAAATATGGGTGCATGTTTATCTTCGGTTGGGAGGCCAAGAAAAGTATGGCATGATCACATGGTTTCCCAGTGTGTTGCCTGATACGTCTCCGTCGTATCTATAATTTTTGATTGTTTCATGCCAATATTCTACAACTTTCATATACTTTTGGCAACATTTTATATTATTTTTGGGACTAACATATTGATCCAGTGCCCAATGCCAGTTCCTGTTTTCTGCTTGTTTTTTGTTTCACAGAAAATCCATATCAAACGAAGTCCAAACACGATAAATTTTACGGAGAATTATTTTGGAATATATGTGATTTTTGGGAGGTGGAATCAACGCAAACGGAGGCCCACAGCCTCCACAAGGCATCTTGGCGCGACCCCCCTAGCCGCGTGGTGTTTCCTTGTGGGCACACCGTAAGTCGGTTGGGGCTCTTCTTCGGCCGCAAGGAAGCTTATATTGAGAAAAAAATTGTGTTGAAATTTCAGCGCAATCGGAGTTACGGATCTCCAGATATTTAAGAAACGGTGAAAGGCCAGAAAAAAGGAACGCGAAACAGACAGAGAGATCCAATCTCGGAGGGGCTCCTCCCCTCCGGGAGCCATGGTAGCCATGGACCAGAGGGGGAACTCTCATCCCATCTAGGGGGGAGGCCAAGGAAGAAGAAGAAGAAGGAGGGGGGCTCTCTCCCCCTCTCTCCCGGTGGCGTCGGAACGCCGCCGGGGCAATCATCGTGGCGGCGATCTACACCAACAACTTCGCCGCCGTCAACACCAACTCTCTCCCCCTCTATGCAGCGGTGTAACACCTCTTCTCCCCGCTGTAATCTCTACTTAAACATGGTGCTTAATGCTACATATTATTATCCAATTATTTGTGGCCATCTTATGATGTTTGAGTAGATTCGTTTTGTCCTATGGGTTGATTGATTATCGTGATTGGTTTGAGTTTTATGTTTTATTTTGGTGCTGTCCTATGGTGCCCTCCGTGTTGCGCAAGCGTGAGGGATTGCCGCTGTAGGGTTTGCAATATGTTCATAATTCTCTTATAGTGGGCGGCTAGTGTGACAGAAGCTTACACCCGAGTAAGGGGGTTGTTGCGTATGGGAGTAAAGAGGACTTGTTACTTAATGCTATGATTGGGTTTTACCTTAATGATCTTTGGTAGTTGCGGATGCTTGCTTGAGTTCCAATCATAAGTGCATATGATCCAAGTACGGAAAGTATGTTAGCTCATGCCTCTCCCTCATATAAAATTGCAATAATGATTACCGGTCTAGTTATCGGTTGCCTAGGGACAAATCTTTCTCTTGTGTTACAAAAGCTTTCTACTAAACAACTAACTTTTATTATCTTGCAATTTACTCGTAGTTTTATTCTCGCAAAGTACTCGTAGTTTTATTATCGCAAAGTAGTTCTAGCATTACCTACAAAGTACTTCTAGTTTCATACGTGTTCTAGGTAAAGCAAACGTTAAGTGTGCGTAGAGTTGTATCAGTGGTCGATAGAACTTGAGGGGAATATTAATTCTACCTTTAGCTCCTCGTTGGGTTCGACACTCTTATTTATCGAAAAAGCTACAATTGATCCCCTATACTTGTGGGTTATCAAGACCTTTTTCTGGCGCCGTTGCCGGGGAGCAATAGCGTGGGGTTGATATTCTCGTGTGTGCTTGTTTGCTTTATCACTAAGTAGTTTTTATTTTGTGCTCTTGTTTTCTATCTTTAGTTATGGGTAGGAAACGTAAAATACCAAAAAAAATTAGTTGTACTTGCTAAACCAATGGTTGAAGAACCACCCAAAATCTATCATACTGCTGAAGCTTTGTACTTGGATCATCTTCGATCCCTTTGTGCTCGTGCTGAAAACTCAACTAGCTTAGTTGAGGGAAAATCATTAGATGAGCATGCTTATTTTGTGCGACACCGCTTGTCTCAAAAAGGGAAACTCTTATGGCATCATATTAATACTTTGAATTGCTATGCTTGGAATTTATGTGAAATACATGAGTTTACTTGTTGTTCTGAAGACCCTAAAAAACACCTTCAGTACCAATGTGAGTTTAAGGATAATGGAATCTTATCTTCTTATGCCAGAGATGTTTATAGTTACTATGATATTGAACAAATAGAATAATTTGTTGCTTTTAAGGGTTCATATGAAATTGCTTCTTTGATTGAAAAGTGTGATGCTACTCTTTACAAATCTGAAATTTTTGCCATACTTAAATATTGTTATGAAAACTATGCTTCTAATGCTTATGTTAAATAATATATTGAGGACACCTCCCCTGTCCAAGAAGAGACTAATGTTTTGCAGGAATCTATGGAAGAAGAAATTGCTGAAACTGTGAACCCACGGCCGGAGCCGCGACCACACCGGGCCACAGTCCAACCCTCGTTGTAGGAGATATACCCTAGAGGCAATAATAAGTGTTATTATTTATCTCCATGTTTGTAGTTAATTTTATATTCCGTGCTATAACTACTATGGTTCTCGAGTCTGCAATAACCACGAGGCTCGGAGGAAGACTCATATGCACGTGTGGAATAATAAACGGTAAAAAGTATTCCTAGTCTGGCCTCTAAGACTAGCTCAAGTGTTGCATGATGGTTCTGTTTTCCTGATCATGGGCATGACTATGCCGGAAACTTTGAGGGCACAATGTTAGGAGAACACTTGTGTTGAATCGACCCGAATTGATGTTATGCTATGAGATTCATTCGTCACAAGTTAATGGTGAATAACATAGAAAAAGTTAATGTTTGCATAATTCCTTAGACCATGAGAGTGTCGAGTTTCTTCATGCTTGCTTCATGAACTTTGGGGTTTGTTAAACGTCATCCGTAACTGGGTGGCTATTACGGCGGCTTACGGGTTCATGGGAAAGTATGTCAAGGGACTTGATAGCTCAAGATTGGGATTTGCTCCTCCGACGATGGAGAGATATCTCCGGGCCCTCTCGGTGTTACGGTATCCACCATCGTCTGGCCAGACACATTGTGATTTGATCACAGGGATGCCGGAACATGGGAACGAGAAAAGAGAACAAAACCGGTAACGAGGTAACTGGCATTGTGGACAAGTGTTGATCCACGGGGATGCCGATGATTCTCACCTTGGGTATTTGTAACATATCGCGAAGCAACAGGAATAGCACACGGCAACTGAAGGTTCACTCGAATATTCATTCGTGTGGGTATAGGGGTCAATATGGGTGTCCATGGCTCCGATGTTGATCATTGATCGGAAAGTGTTCCGGGTCATGTCTATACTTCACCGAACCTATAGGGTCACGCGCTTAAGGGTCATCTATCTGCTGAATACTAGACAGGGAGTCTGAGAGAAAGTCACCGGAAAAGTTTCGGAGACAACGGAAACATTCCGGAGAGAACACCAGAATAGTTTCGGTAAAACTGAAAAGTTGTTTCGGGGTATGCCATTAAGTCAAATTGGTTTCGGCACACGCCTGGAAATTCTTGGAGGGTGCCAGAATTATTCTGGAAACTTCTGGGATTTTTCCGGGATAAAAACCGGAAAAGTTCCGGAGCTGCCGGAACCGGTTTGGTTGCTTTTCGGAGATGAAAATCACTAATCCGGAATTGTTTCGGAATGCATCCAAAATCATTTTAGTGGGTACTGGAATTATTCTAAGACCCACAGAAATATTTTCGGATTTAACGGTCGCGGAAAAATGTTTCTGTGAATAGTGAAAGTGCTTTTTGGGTGGCTTCTTGGAGAAGCCACCTTGAGGGCCTTTTGGTATTTTTCCCCTTGGCTTCTTGGAGAAGCCACCCTTGGGCTTGGCCTATAAATAGGGGTGGAGGGGGCTGCCTAAAGACTCATCCCTTGTTGCTCATACACATGCCATGACATTTCTGGCTTCTCTCTCCCTCCCAGCGAAATAGTTTCGTAGAGCCGAAAGGCTGTCTGGGTTCCGGTGGGAACTAGTTCTGGACGGCGAAGCCCTGCCGGATAGATGACACCGTATGTGTGCAACTCTATAGAGAGATCGTAGTTTCGGTCTTAGTTCCAGAGGCCTCCCGAAGGGCTGTCCGAGGATTCGTCTGGTGGGACTATCCGAGGGACTATCCAGAGGCCTCCCGAAGGGCTGTCCGAGGATCCGTCCGGTGGGACTATCCGAGGGACTGTCCCGAGGCCTCCCGAAGGGCTGCCCGGAGATCCTTCCGGTGAGCTGACGAGGGAGTACATCCTCGCGGTTGGGAGGTTGTAAATCCTAGCTGCGGGGATCTGCACCGCCGATCATCATCGACTCTACTTCCGCTGCGCTACGAGTCGGTAACGAAAAGATCAAACCTTGTATGCAGTCTCCATAGTGGTCCTGGGCTGGTGCGTAGGTTGGAAATTTTTGTTTTCTGCTGCGTTCCCCTACACTCGTCGCCCGGTGAGCTCCAAGCGGTAGAGCCGCCGGGCATGCACCACCATTGCCACGCGCCGCCGGCAGACCCCCATCGCCAGATCCGGCCGAATCCGGCAGGGAGCCCGTCCGCACGCCACCTCCCGAGACGGGAGCTCCATAGCCGCTGCGCCGCGCTCAGGATGCAGGACGCCGGCATGCCGCCACCAGCCAGCAGCCCCGCCCTGCCGCACCGCGAATCCGCCGCCGCGCCATGGAGTCCCGCGGCCACCCAGCGCCACCACTCGAGGAAGCCGCCCCACGTCGGCGCTCCACGAGCAGAGGAGGAAGAAGGGCCCCGCCGCCGCCGCGCCCACCGGGCTTTGCCCGACAGCTCCTGGCGACGGTGGCAGGGAGGAGGGGAGGGAGGAAGGGTCGAAGGGCCGGCGGCTAGGGCTTCCCCCTGCGCGCGCGGGCGCGTCGCGGGAGGGGAGAAGGGGGAGGAGCTCCACTTCGATGAGTCTTACTTCTATATCTTTGCACCGATTACCATTTGCAGGAGTCTAAATTACTTCTATTTACCAATATGCGATAACATAGATTTTCTAAATTAAGATTTGATTAAAACAATTATAAGTAGAAAATTAACCTGATTACTGAAACTTCTGTGGGCCCCATGTGGAATCGATTAGAATTAACCAGCACGAGTGATTGAGTTGCATTTACCTCTGGGCAAAGGGTAGTCTTAAGTGGGTCGGCCCAGAAATGAATGGATTACCCATACCTTTGTTCACCAAACAAACTTGCAAGTAATCTTCAGGAATTCAGGAGCCACAAGTATGATGTCCATCCAGTTGAATGCTCCTGCATCACTGAAGGTAACTTCATCTCGAAATAGGCTTTCGCCCTGCTTTATAAATAAAGCAACGGTCCATACAAGCAATGAACAAATCCAACCAACCTAGACAGCCGGGGTAGCGGCACACTCATGCCTAAAGAAAGAAAAGGAAATAAGAAAAAAGCCACCTAGTGGCGGCCGCCATGCGGCCCTACGGAGATGATAGTTGATGCGCCGTAGCCTGAAGTGCGTCCAGCATGCTGTCAAGCCGATCCTGATCTCGCTGCCTAGAGAGCGGGTGCTAGTGCTACATAAAAGCAAGGAATTTGAAGAATGAGTCAGACGTCTGCCTCAGGAAGATCTGCTCAATAACCATTTTATTGCGAGTCATTGATGACCCACAAGTATAGGGGATCAATCATAGTCCTTTCGATAAGTAAGATTGTCGAACCCAACGAGGAGCAGAAGGAAATGACAAGCGGTTTTCAGCAAGGTATTTTCTACAAGCACTGAAATTATCGGTAATGAGTAGTTTGATAGCAAGATAATTTGTAACAAGTGACGAGTAGCAATAGTAACAAAGAGTGCAGCAATGTGGCCCAATCCTTTTGTAGCAAAGGACAAGCCGGAACGATCTCTTATAATAAGTAAAGCGTTCTCGAGGACACATGGGAATTTCATCTAGTCACTTTCATCATGTTGGTTTAATTCGCGTTCGCTACTTTGATAATTTGATATGTGGGTGAACCTGTGCTTGGGTGCTGTTCTTACTTGAACAAGCCTCCCACTTATGATTACCCCCTCTCGCAAGCATCCGCAACTACGAAAGAAGAATTAAGATAACTCTAACCATAGCATTAAACATATGGATCCAAATCAGCCCCTTACGGAATATCGCATAAACTAGGGTTTAAGCTTCTGTCACTCTAGCAACCCATCATCTAATTACTACTCCACAATGCATTCCCTTAGGCCCAAAGATGGTGAAGTGTCATGTAGTCGACGTTCACATGACACCACTAAGAGAATCAACAACATACATATCATCAAAATATCGAACGAATACCAAATTCACATGATTACTTATGACAAGACTTCTCCCATGTCCTCAAGAACAAAAGTAACTACTCACAAATCATAATCATGTTCAAGATCAGAGGGGTATTAAATAGCATAATGGATCTGAACATATAATCTTCCACCAAATAAACCAACTAGCATCAACTACAAGATGTAATCAACACTACTAGCAACCCACAGGTACCAATCTGAGGTTTTGAGACAAAGATTGAATACAAGAGATGAACTAGGGTTTGAGATGAGATGGTGCTGTTGAAGATGTTGATGAAGATTGGCCCTCCCACGATGAGAGGATCGTTGGTGATGTCGATGGCGACGATTTCCCCCTCCCGAAGGGAAGTATCCCCGCCAGAATCTCTTCGCCGGAGAGCAAAAGTGCTCCTGCCCAAGTTCCGCCTCGAGACGGCGGTGCACCGTCCCGAAAGTCTTCTCTATATTTTTTCTAGGGCAAATGGACTTATATACCAGAAAATGGGGGCCAGAGGCTGGCCAGGGGCCCCACGAGCCACCAGGGCGCTCCTGGGGGGGGGGGGGGGGAGGGGGGGCGACACGCCCTGGTGCCTCGTGGGCACCTGGGTGGCCCCCTCTGGTACTTCTTTGCTCCAGTATTTTTTATATATTCCAAAATAAATCTCCGTAAAATTTCAGCTCATTTGGAGATGTGCAGAATAGGTATCTCTGACATAGCTTTTTCAGGTCCAGAATTCCAGCTGTCGGCAATCTCCCTCCTTGTGTAAATCTTGCATATTAAGAGAGAAAAGGCATTAGAATTGCTCCAAAAAATGTTATATTGATTATCAACACTATAAATAACAGTAGCAAAACATGATGCAAAATGGACGTATCAACTCCCCCAAGCTTAGACCTCACTTGTCCTCAAGCGAAAGCCGATATCGATAATCATGTCCACATGTTTAGAGAGAGAGAGAGGTGTCGATAAAAACAAAATACGGACATAGTAGCATCATGATCATTATTATAACAGCAATATTTATTATCATAAAACTTCTCATGAGCAAGTAATAATTCATAACAACAACGAAGTATAAGACATAAACTTTCTTGAAAACTAACAAACTATGTTCTTAGTCAACAATGCAATTGCAATTCATCATATTTTCAGGAAGGGTCTCATGTAGGAGCTTGTTAGCAAGTCCACATACTCAACCATCATTTAGTCTTCTATGATTGCTAACACTCACGACATATATATGGAGCAAAAAGTTTCAGCCTGACACATAGAAAGATAGGGGCTTATGATTTCGCCTCCCAACTTATTCACCTCAAGGGTGATGTCAACAATAATAACTCATGATCACTCATATCCAACTGGATATATATGCCTAGATCTTTCCCCACCACACGATGCTCACAAAAGAGAAAAATAAAAAGGAATAGAGGAGAACACTATTGACTCTTGCATAAAAAGTAAATACATAAAAGTAAAAGATAGGCCCTTCGCAAAGGGAAGCAGAGGTTGTCATGCGCTTTTTGTTGTTGGATGCACAAGCTCTTAATGCAAAGGAACGTCACTTTATATTGCCCCTTGTGATAGCAACCTTTATTATGCAGTCTGTCGCTTTTATTTCTTTACCATCACAAGTTCGTACAAAGCTTATTTTCCCTTACAATAAAAGTTCAGACATATTTAGAGGCAATTTTTATTGCTTTTTGCACCGATGACAACTTACTTGAAGGATCTTATTCAATCCATAGGTAGATATAGTGGACTCTCATGACATGAAACTGGGTTTAAGGGTTTTGGATGCACAAGTAGTATCTCTACTTGGTGCGGATGTTTGGCTAGCAAAGATATTGAGCAAGCACCACATGTTGGAGGATCTATGACAATATAACTTCTATGTGAATATAAGCAAACATAATTCATTACGTTGTCTTCCTTGTCCAACATCAACAATTTGACATAAAATACTTAATGGGGGCTCACAATCATAAAAGATATCCAAGATAGTATATTTGCATGTGAATCTTCTCTTCCCTATTAATCTTTTCATGAATTGCATCATTGACTAATGCTATGCTTGTTAACTTCCAATAAATTTCACCACTTATACTTTTCTTTATGTAATGTCATTACTTTCCATAAGATTAGCATATGATCTTTTTCATTATATTCATTGCTAGGATTGAAACATAAAAGTAAAGAAGCAAAAACTCAAACTACTCTTTATTATATAACTCTCAACTCGATTACATAGATAGATAGATCTCAAAACTAGCACTCGGAAATAGATCATACTAAACTTTTATTCAACTAGATCATGAAATAACTAAGGATTGAACTAAAAATAGGTAAAGATGATAAAAGTGATGGTGATACGATACCGGGGCGCCTCCCCCAAGCTTGGCAAAAGCCAAGGGGAGTGCCCATACCCATATGCTCAAGTTTCTTTCTTCGGTGATGATGGTGATGATGAAGCGGCGAGCTTGTCCTTCAGCTGTAGCAGATACATCAATCTACGGTTGATGCTCCGAAGAGCGATGTTTTGCTCTTCCAACAAAATAACTTCACGAGTGAGAGATGTATTCTGAACAGAAACTATTTCAAAGACTCTTAAGGCTTCAATTACGGATGGGGAGAGATGATCATATAAGGGTCGAAGTATATCTCCCTTCTCTGCAGTCTTCTCCATGGGAATCGCTTGCCCTCCTTCTGGAGCCTGGGTTCCTTCAATTTCCACGACCTTGTCCTCCTTGCCATCGTCTTCCTCTCCCAATGACCACTCGTAGTGAACCTCGCTGTAAGGGCGTTTGCCCAGCGATGGTTGCACAATACGGTGCTTGGTACGGAGCTTTTTGGGAGCCATGGCGATCTAGATCTGTCAGAAAAATAGCACGAAACAAGAACATAGGAGATTTCTGCGATACGGTGGTCAAAACGTCCGGGAGTATATATAAAGATTTTTTATCTTGCAAAACAAGTAATCCAGAAGAAAACGGAGTCGAGAAGGCTCACGAGGGGCCCACGAGCCACCAGGGCGCGCCTGGGGGGGGGGGGGGGTGGCGCGCCCTGGTGCCTCGTGGGCACCAGGTGGGTCCCCTCGGCTGTTTCTTATTTTTGTATTTTTTCTAATATTCCAAAACTGACAGAAAGTATTTTTATGGAATTTTTGGAGTCGGTTTACTTACCGTATCACGTACCTCTTCCTTTTCAGGGTTCTGGAGTGTTCTGGAAGGTCTCTCTTATGTATTCCTCCGGTGTAATTGTTTCAATAATATTAGTTTCAACATTAATGGGAGTACCTGAAATATAGTGCTTAATTCTTTGCCCATTCACCACTCTCGGATTAGTGCCTTTGGAGTTGTTTATTTTGATGGCTCCGTAGCGATAAACTTCTTCGATGATATACGGTCCTTCCCATTTAGAGAGAAGTTTTCCTGCAAAGAATCTCAAACAAGAATTGTACAATAGAACTTGCTCACCCACTTTAAATTCCCGTTTTTGAATTCTTCTATCATGCGATCTTTTAACTTTTTCTTTAAACAATTTGGCATTTTCATAAGCTTGGGTTCTCCATTCATCTAATGAGCTAATATCAAATAACGTCTTTTCACCGGCAAGTTTAAAATCATAATTGAGTTCTTTAATTGCCCAATATGCCTTATGTTCTAACTCAAGGGGTAAATGACATGCTTTTCCATAAACCATTTTATAAGGAGACATACCCATAGGATTTTTATATGCAGTTCTGTAAGCTCATAATGCATCGTCAAGTTTCTTAGACCAATTCTTTCTTGATCTATTGACGGTTTTTTGCAAAATTAATTTTATTTCTCTATTGCTCAATTCAACTTGACCACTAGTTTGAGGGTGATAGGGAGATGCAATTCTATGGTTGACATCATATTTAGCAAGCAATTTACGGAATGCACCATGAATAAAATGTGAACCACCATCAGTCATTAAATATCTAGGGACTCCGAACCTTCGGAAAATAACTTCTTTAAGCATTTTAATAGAAGTGTTATGATCAGCACTACTAGTTGGAATAGCTTCTACCCACTTAGTAACGTAATCAACAGCAACTAAAATATGTGTATACCCATTGGATTTAGAAAAAGGTCCCATATAATCAAATCCCCAAACATCAAATGGTTCAATAGCAAGTGAATAATTCATAGGCATTTCCTGACGTCTACCAACATTACCAATTCTTTGACATTCATCACAAGATAAGACAAACTTATGAGCATCCTTGAAAAGAGTAGGCCAATAAAAACCAGATTGTAATATCTTATGTGCAGTTCTGTCTCCCACATGGTGTCCTCCGTAAGCCTCAGAATGACACTTCCATAGGATTTGTTCCTGTTCATGCTCAGGTATACAACGTCTAATAATACCATCTACTCCTTCTTTATAAAGATGTGGGTCATCCCAGAAGTAATGTCTTAAATCAAAGAAGAACTTTTTCTTTTGTTGGTATGTGAAACTAGGTGGTTTAAATTTAGCAACAATATAATTAGCATAGTCCGCATACCATGGAGTATTACGAGAAGCATTTATGACAGCTAATTGTTCATCAGGAAAATCATCATTAATAGGTAGTGGGTCATCAAGAACATTTTCCATTCTAGACAAATTATCTGCTACGGGATTCTCAGCTCCCTTTCTATCAATAATATGCAAGTCAAATTCTTGTAGCAATAAAACCCACCTAATGAGTCTAGGTTTATCATCTTTCTTTTCCATAAGATATTTAATAGCAGCATGATCGGTGTGAACAGTTACTTTAGAATCAACTATGTAAGATCTGAATTTATCACATGCAAACACAACTGCTAGAAATTCTTTCTCAGTAGTAGCATAATTTCTTTGAGCACTGTCTAGAGTTTTACTAGCATAATGGATAACATTTAATTTCTTATCAACTCTCTGTCCTAGAACAACACCAACAGCATAATCACTAGCATCACACATAATTTCAAAAGGCAAGTTCCAATCAGGTGGTTGAATAATAGGTGCAATGGTTAAGGCTTTCTTAAGTGTTTCAAAGGCTTCTAGACAATCATCATAAAAAACAAATGAACATCTTTTTGCAAAAGATCGGTAAGAGGCCTAGAAATTTTAGAGAAGTCTTTAATAAATCTCCTATAGAAACCAGCATGACCAAGGAAACTTCTTATACCTTTAATATCTTTAGGACATGGCATTTTCTCAATAGCATCAACCTTAGCTTTATCAACTTCAATACCTCTTTCAGAAATTTTATGCCCCAGGACAATACATTCATTCACCATAAAGTGGCACTTCTCCCAATTCAAGACAAGGTTAGTTTCTTCACATCTCTGCAAAACTCGATCAAGGTTGCTTAAGCAATCATCAAAAGAAGTTCCGTAAACGGAAAAATCATCCATGAAAACCTCAACAATCTTTTCACAAAAGTCAGAGAATATAGCAGCCATACATCTTTGAAAGGTAGCAGGTGCATTGCATAAACCAAAAGGCATACGTCTATAAGCATAAGTTCCAAAAGGACAAGTAAAGGTGGTTTTCTCTTGGTCGGATTGTGATACGGGTATTTGAGAAAAAACAGAATAACCATCTAGGAAACAAAAGTGTGTATGCTTAGACAATCTTTCTAACATTTGATCAATAAAAGTTAAGGGGTAATGATCTTTTCTAGTGGCTTTGTTTAATTTTCTAAAATCAATTACCAACCTATAACCAGTTACAATTCTTTGTGGCATGAGTTCATTTTTATCATTAGGAACAATGGTAATACCTCCTTTCTTAGGGACACAATGAACGGGACTTACCCATCTACTATCAGCTATGGGATAGATTATACCTGCTTCCAGAAGTTTTAATATTTCGGTTCTTACTGACGAGAATATGTACTTAGGGTAGGGTGCTAGGCCCGTCCTACATACCCCACCTAAGGACACCACATTGGAGGACTACAAGACTACGAGAGAGATTCCGACTGAACTAGCCATGGCATATGAGTCACTCGGAAGACCCCCCCCTCTACTCGACGGTCAGCTCTCACTCGGAGGGGCCGCCAATCACTCGACCGCAGAAGACCAAGAGTCTCCCCAGGGAGGCCAACGGGCAGACGTTACGCTCGCCGCCTTAACTGGCATTTATTGTATACGTTACCAGTAACGTCCCCCCCTTTATTACCTACAATCAAACCCCTAAATGCTAGACGTTTATGAGGGGCAGCGCACTCTATATAAGCCACCCCTCCCCACTGGCACAGGGGTTGGCAATCCTTTGTAAACACAACGCACGTATCACTCGACAGAGTAAGCTCCCCGGAGCACTTGAGACGTAGGGCTGTTATCACTTCCGAGTGAGGCCTGAACTCATACATCTGTGTGTACACCCTCGCCGTAGCTAGGACTCTGCCCTCTCCTTTTGTACCCCTACCATCTACTGTCAGGCACGTTCCCACGACAGTTGGCGCCCACCGTGGGGCAGGCGTCTAAGCGACTTCCGGCGAGGTTGCAGTTTTTCATCTTCACCATGTCTCCCGACGGCGGTTTGATCCTGGGCTGCGAGATCCGTCTCGGTGCATATACCTTCATCGCCGACGACTCCGCATGGCTCCAGGAAGCCCCTCTCGACGTTGAGGCTCTCCCCGTCCGCGGGGCGACGCACTTCAGCGCGAGTTCATGCGGCGTTCTCCTTCATCAGCCGTCGACCCCGTACATGTCGGCTCCAGCGTCGTCCACTCTCCCCGCTGTTCGTCGCCGCAAGCGATCCGGTCGTTCGCGGCTCCAGCGATGGGTGAGGCACGCGGCGGCGCGCCAGGCGTCGACTCCGCAGATCGCGGCTATCGAGCCCGCCGAGCCACTTCACGGCGCGTTCGACTCGGCATCAGATTCATCCGAGCTCCCTTCCGAGTGCGAGAGCTGCGATCCTGCAGCAGAAGTTTTCATGGCGGGTTCTCATCAGAGCCCACCCGGCTATGGCCGTGGCGGCCGCGAGCGTGGCGGCCCGTCGAATGATCAGCAGCGCAGGGATGAGGAGGTCCTCCAAACCCCCATCGTCGGCACGACTGCAGAAGCCCAGGCTCTGGAGGCTGCGCGTCTTGCCACCTTGGCAGAGCGCACGCGCCTCGAGGAGATGCAGAGGTCACTCGACGAGCGCACTCGACAGCGCCGCGAGCGTCAGTTGTTCCCTCCAGTCGACGACAATCGTCAGGTATACCGTACTCTGATCCAGAATGTTGCAGCGGCGGCTAGGATTGCAGATTCTATACAGCCGTCCAATTCAGAGGCCGGCAGAGGACTCGAGCAGATCCGAACCCTGCTTGGGGCGGCTCGACAGCAGAACTCCGCTGTCTCTCAGTCGCGTAACAGGATTCACAGCAAATCAGTTAGAGCAGACACAGTCCAATCGGCTCACAGTCCAGGGTCACCTCAGCGTTGCAGAGGCAGAGATTACCGCAACGATCAGTACAGAGATCAGAGGCGAGATCAGTTTGCTCCTCGGCATCACCGTGATGACCACCGTCGAGTGCCTACTCCTCCACGGAGTGGTCCATACGTGCCCCGGCACTATGATGACAGGCGCCCGTACGGTGATGAGCGGGACCCTGGGTTTGATGCGAGATCCGTTCTCATTCAGAACCGGGTCGACAGAGGCAGATACAACAGAGGTGGCTATGACAGAGATTTTCCGAGTGGCAGTGGTACAGCTGTTTCTGGTCCAGAGTGTTTCAGCAGAGCCATCCGATCTGCTGAGATCCCCCTCAACTTCAGGTTGGCGGCTGGGATTAGCAAATTCACTGGCGAGTCGAAGCCGGAAACATGGCTAGACGATTACCGAGTGGCTGTTCAGATCGACGGAGGCAACGACAACGTGGCTATGAAGCATCTGCCCCTGATGTTGGATGGTCTGGCCCGGGCGTGGCTTAATCAGTTGGCTCCTTCTAGCATCTATTGCTGGGAGGATCTTGCCCGAGTGTTTGTCAAGACCTTCGAGGGCACCTGCAAGCGCCCTGCCGGTTTGCTCGAGTTGCAGTACTGTGTCCAGAAGCCGGATGAGACCTTGAGGGATTACATTCAGCGGTGGACCACTCTTCATCACACGATGGAAGGTGTTTCCGAGCACCAGGCTGTTTGCGCCTTCAAGGCCGGAGTCAGATACAGAGAGCTCTATTTGAAGTTTGGTCGGACAGGAGATATGTCCCTGAGCAAGATGATGGAGATTGCCACCCGATACGCCAACGGCGAGGAGGAGGATCGCCTCCGCAGTGGCAAGGGTAAAGCAGTCGACAGTAATCCCGGCGGCGGAAATTCCAGTCGGAAGCAAAAGCGTAAAGCTGACGGCTCTGTCCAGGCAGAAGTAGCCGCTCTGGCGGCGAAAGGGAAAGTGAAGCCAAAGGGGCAGTTTGTTCAGAAGAAGTCCAAGAACCAGTCGACAGATGTCCTGGATATGCCATGTCCCATTCACTCACGGAAGGATGAAGAAGGCAACTTGATCCTGTCAAAGCATACCACTCGACAGTGCCGATTGCTGATCCAAGGGTTCAAGGGAGAGCAATCGAGTGACAAAGATCCTGAGAAAGAAGAGGACGAAGATAAAGAAGACTTTCCTGAGATCAATGCCACATTGGTGATTTTTGCCGATGTAGAAAGCAAGAGTCGATTGAAGGTCATCAACAGGGAGGTCAACATGGCTGCTCCAGCTACCCCCGAGTACCTCAAGTGGTCCCAGACAGCTATCACCTTCGATCAGTCGGACCATCCCGCTCATGTCCCTACCCCAGGTCGACATGCGCTGGTGGTGGATCCGGTGGTAGGAGGCACTCGGCTCCGCAAAGTTCTCATGGATGGAGGCAGTGGCCTGAATATTCTGTACGCTGATACCCTCAAAGGGATGGGCATTCCGATGTCCAGGCTCAGCGAAAGCAATATGCAATTCCACAGGGTCATCCCTGGGAAGAAGGCCAAGTCACTCGGACAGATTGCGCTGGATGTGGTGTTCGGCACTGACAAGAACTTTCGCAAAGAGAAGCTGACATTTGAGGTTGTAGACTTCAAGAGTGCATATCATGCCATCCTTGGCCGTCCAGCGTATGCACGTTTCATGGCCCGCCCGTGTTACGTGTATCTCAAGCTGAAGATGCCCGGGCCCAAGGGTGTGATCACAGTCACAGGCAATCGACAGAGGGCTGAGGAGTGCCTCCAACAGGGCTCCAAGATCGCCGACATGCAGATGGCTGTAGTCGAGTTAGAAGAGTACAAGAAGACTGCTGATCCCGCTGATCTGTTGCGTTCCAAGAAGCCCACCACCGAGTCAGCTTTTCAGTCGGCAGGAGACTTGAAGCAAGTGCACATTCACCCGACAGATCCTACTGCTGCTCTGACCAACATCTCAATCACACTCGACAGCAAATAGGAAGCCGAGCTCATCCAGTTCCTCTGTGAGAACTGGGACATCTTTGCATGGAAGCCCGCTGACATGCCTGGTGTACCCAGGGGACTGTCTGAGCACCGTCTGAGAATTGATCCGAAGGCCAAGCCTATAAAAGAACACTTGCGCCGGTCGGCAACAGAGAAGCGGAAGGCAATCGGCGAGGAGGTGGCTCGACTCTTGGAGGCCAAGTTCATTCGCGAGGTCTACCACTCCGAGTGGCTTGCGAATGTCGTCATGGTCCCCAAGAAGGACAAGTCGCTCCGAATGTGTATAGACTTCAAGCATATCAATCGGGCCTGCCCGAAAGATCATTTCCCGCTCCCCCGCATCGACCAGATTGTGGACTCGACTGCGGGGTGCGAGCGTTTGTCTTTTCTCGATGCATACTCTGGCTACCATCAGATCCGTCTGTTTGGTCCAGATGAAATAAAAACGGCCTTCATCACCCCTTTCAGGTGTTTCTGTTACATCACCATGCCTTTTGGTCTGAAGAATGCTGGCGCTACTTTCATGCGCATGATTCAGAAGTGTCTCCTCGACCAGATCAGTCGGAATGTCGAGGCCTACATGGATGATATCGTAGTCAAGTCTCGCAAAGGTTCTGACCTGCTGACTGACTTGGCGGAAACATTCACCAACTTAAGAAGATATGACCTCAAGCTGAATCCAACCAAGTGTACTTTTGGAGTTTCGGGTGGAAAGTTACTCGGTTATCTCGTTTCCGAACGAGGAATTGACATCAACCCCGAGAAGATCGGTGCCATCGTCCGAATGAAACGCCCCGAGCGTATTCACGATGTCCAGAAGCTTACTGGTTGCCTGGCAGCGCTGAGCAGATTCATTTCTCGTCTCGAAGAGAAGGCACTCCCTTTGTACCGACTGATGAAGAAATCCGATACGTTCGAGTGGAATTCAGAGGCAGAAGCAGCGTTTGTCCAGCTCAAAGCCCTGCTCTCCACCCAGCCGGTGCTTGCCGCTCCACACAGCAAAGAACCCCTGCTCCTGTACATTGCAGCCACCAATCAGGTCGTCAGTACAGTTCTTACTGTCGAGTGAGAAGAAGAGGGCAAGGCCTACAAAGTCCAGCGCCCAGTTTATTACATCTCTGAAGTGTTGACTCCTTCTAAGCAAAGGTACCCACATTACCAGAAGCTTGTCTATGGTATATATCTATCAGCGAAGAAAGTGGCGCACTATTTTCAAGATCACTCAGTCTCAGTCGTCAGTGATGCGCCTTTGAATGAAATCCTCAACAATCGAGACGCGACTGGTCGAGTGGCCAAATGGGCCATTGAACTTCTTTATTTTGATATCAAGTTTGAAGCGAAGAAAGCCATTAAATCTCAAGCACTTGCTGACTTCATGGCCGAGTGGATAGAACAGCAGCAGCCAGTCCGGATCCACTCGGAACACTGGACCATGTTCTTTGACGGCTCGAAGATGCTGAACGGTTCTGGTGCTGGTGTGGTATTGGTGTCTCCCAAGGGCGATAAACTCAGCTATGTCCTCCAGATTCACTTTGATTCCTCCAATAATGAAGCTGAGTATGAAGCACTCCTTTACGGGTTGCGTATGGCCATCTCGCTCGGCGTCCATCGCCTGATGGTATACGGTGACTCGGATTTGGTGGTCAATCAAGTGATGAAGGAGTGGGATGTCAGAAACCCCGCCATGACCGGATATTGCAATGCAGTAAGAAAGCTTGAGAAGAAGTTTGAGGGTTTGGAACTCCATCACGTTCCCCGAGTGAAGAATCAGGCAGCTGACGAACTGGCAAAAATCGGTTCCACTCGGAAGCCTGTGCCCAGCAATGTGTTCCTGGAGCATTTGCACTCTCCTTCGGTACAAGAGGACCCCTTCACCGAAGAGCCCCCGCAGCCTATAAGCGCCTCCAATCCGACTGAAGTTGATGTCCCAGCAGTCATAGATCTGGTCAGTGAGATTCTGGTGATAACTCCCGATTGGACGGTGCCCTACATCGCGTACATCCTTAGGCGAGAACTTCCAGAAGACGAAGTTGAAGCTCGACAGATTGTCCGCAGATCCAAAGCTTTCACTGTTATGAATGGGCAGCTCTACAGAGAGAGCGTAACCGGCGTGGCTCAGCGATGCATTTCTCCCGAAGAAGGTCGACTGATTCTGGAGGAAATTCACTCGGGAACTTGCGGCCATCATGCGTCCTCTCGGACGATTGTTGCCAAGGCCTACCGAGCTGGTTTCTTCTGGCCGCGCGCCAATGAGATGGCTAAGGATATTGTGCAGCACTGTGAAGGATGCCAATTCTATGCAAACTTGTCGCACAAGCCTGCGTCTGCCTTGAAGACCATCCCACTCGTCTGGCCGTTCGCTGTATGGGGATTGGATATGATCGGACCTCTCCGCACGGGCCAGAGCGGTTTCACGCACCTTCTGGTAGCAGTCGACAAGTCCACTAAATGGATTGAGGCCAAGCCTATCAGGAAGCTGAATTCTCGCACAGCCATCAAATTCATGAGGGAAATAATATTCAGATACGGAGTTCCCCATAGTATCATCACGGACAATGGTTCTAATTTTGATTCGGAAGAGTTCAGAGCCTTTTGCTCCTCTCAAGGCACTCGGGTGGATTACGCATCCGTTGCGCACCCCCAGTCAAACGGTCAGGCCGAGCGAGCAAATGGCCTTATCCTTCAAGGGTTGAAGCCTCGACTCATGCGCGAACTCGATCACGCAGCTGGAGCTTGGGTTACAGAATTACCGTCTGTTCTGTGGGGCTTGAGGACAACTCCAAATCGGTCAACTGATCGCACTCCTTTCTTCATGGTGTATGGGGCTGAAGCTGTCCTGCCGAGTGATGTTCTTCACAATTCTCCTCGGGTGGACCTTTACTTGGAGGTTGAAGCTGAGCAAGCACACCAGGATGCTGTGGATCTCCTTGAAGAAGAGCGGGAAATGGCTTTGATCCGGTCGACTGCATACCAGCAAGATCTGCGTCGCTTTCATGCAAGGCACGTCAGGAGTCGGACCTTCCACGAAGGTGACCTCGTGCTCCGAGTGGATCAGCAGCGGCCTCACAAGCTAGCCCCCGCGTGGGAAGGCCCTTTCGTCGTCACCAAGGTGCTGAACAATGGAGCCTACCACCTCTTCAATCTCAAGAAGAACGCTGACGAGCCACGGGCCTGGAACGCGGATCTGCTTCGTCGGTTCTACACCTGAAGGTTGATCTGTCTGATGTAATAAGAGTAAACTGTTTTGATTATCAAGGATACGACTCCTGCAGTCTTTTGTCGATTCCGATCGCACAATTCTGAGTTCAAGAATACTCTGAGTGCGAGCGATTTTCCACTCGGGGGGCTTAGCCGCGATTCCGCATCGCCTAAGTTTAAATCTACTCCGACTGATGGGCGATCCTCACACTTGGGGGCTTAGCTGCGACTCCGTGTCGCCTAAGTTCAGAACCTTGTCGAGTGAACAGCATCGCATTCACTCGAAAGCTTAGCCGCGATTCCGCATCGCCTAAGTTTAAATCTACTCCGAGTGATGGGCGATCCTCACACTCGGGGGCTTAGCTGCGACTCCGTATCGCCTAAGTTCAGAACCTCGTCGAGTGAACAACATCGCATGCACTGGAAAGCTTAGCCGCGATTCCGCATCGCCTAAGTTTAAATCTACTCCGAGTGATGGGTGATCCTCACACTCGGGGGCTTAGCTGCGACTCCGGGTCGCCTAAGTTCAGAACCTCGTCGAGTGAATAGCATCACTCGAAAGCTTAGCCGCGATTCCGCATCGCCTAAGTTTAAATCTACTCCGAGTGATGGGCGATCCTCACACTCGGGGGCTTAGCTGCGACTCCGTGTCGCCTAAGTTCAGAACCTCGTCGAGTGAACAGCATCGCATTCACTCGAAAGCTTAGCCGCGATTCCGCATCGCTTAAGTTTAAATCTACTCTGAGTGATGGGCGATCCTCACACTCGGGGGCTTAGCTGCGACTCCGTGTCACCTAAGTTCAGAACCTCGTCGAGTGAATAGCATCACTCGAAAGCTTAGCCGCGGTTCCGCATCGCCTAAGTTTAAATCTACTCCGAGTGATGGGCGATCCTCACACTCGGGGGCTTAGCTGCGACTCCGTGTCGCCTAAGTTCAGAACCTCGTCAGATGAATAGCATCGCATTCACTCGAGAGCTTGGCTGCGAATCCGCTTCGCCCAAGTTAAAACGCTACTCCGAGTGACGAGCGATCCTCTCACTCGGGGGCTTGGCTGCGAATCCGCTTCACCCAAGTTAAATCGTACTCCGAGTGACGAGCGATCCTCTCACTCGGGGGCTTGGCTGCGAATCCGCTTCGCCCAAGTTAAAACGTTACTCCGAGTGATGAGCGATCCTCTCACTCGGGGGCTTGGCTGCGAATCCGCTTCGCCCAAGTTAAAACTCTACTCCGAGTGATGAACGATCCTCACACTCGGCGGCTTGGCTGCGAATCCGCTTCGCCTAAGTTATAAACATACTCCGGGTGACGAGCGATCCTCTCACTCGGGGGCTTGGCTGCGAATCCGCTTCGCCCAAGTTAAAACATACTCCGAGTGACGAGCGATCCTCTCACTCGGGGGCTTGGCTGCAAATCCGCTTCGCCCAAGTTAAAACGCTACTCCGAGTGATGAGCGATCCTCTCACTCGGGGGCTTGGTTGCGAATCCGCTTCGCCCAAGTTAAAATGCTACTCCGAGTGATGAGCGATCCTCACACTCGGGGGCTTAGCCGTGATTCCGCATCACCTAAGTTATAAACTACTCCGAGTGACGAGCAATCCTCTCACTCGGAGGCTATCTGCGAACCAGTCTTCGCCTAAGTTCTGATACTCACTCCCGAATGACGAGCGGTCCTCTCACTCGGGGGGCTTAGCTGCGAGTCAGTCCTCGCCTAAGTCCGAAATCAATCAAACAAATTTAAGACCCCTGCCGATGTCGCCGCCACTCGACAGCGGTCTCGGGGACTACACCCAGTGGGTGCACTCCGCGTGCCCCCACTGGACCAGAAACCACTCGACAAGACCTGATCTACTCGAGAGGAAATCAAGCAAAGGACTGAAAAGCAAATTCAGATAAATCCAGAGTATTCAGCATGGATAAAAGTTGCCCATGCAAATGACGAAAGTACTCGGGCCCAAGACCCGAAAGAAGTTTTAACGATACACCACCACTCGGCATACCGAGGTAAATTAAAGTTTTTGATCACCAGCAAAGTTTTTTCAAGCTCCAGTGGGACTTGCAGGCTCGACGAAGGTGTCCAGGTCCATCCCGTCAGCGATCCGAGTGGCCGCTTCGATGAAGGTCTCCATGAAGTCCTGGAACTGGAGCTTCTTTGTGTTGGCCACCTGAAGTGCTTTCAGTTTGTCCTCCTTGACCTCCTTGCAATGGACCCTGACGAGTGAGAGCGCTATGTCAGCTCCGCAGCGTGCAGCAGATTTCTTCCATGCCTGCACTCGACCAGGGAGCTCGTCAAGCCGAGTCATCATTGACTCGAGGTCAGCCTGAAGTGAGTCTTCCGGCCACAGCTCCTTGTCAACCTTCTCCATTGCACCTCGCAGTCGAGCGACGTACTCCCGGACGCCTGCGACTCGAGCTTCAAGCCAGAACATGTTCATAGACACAGCATCTCCGACAGGTGACTTGGAAGGGTCCAGATTGGGCTCGACCGCCTCGGTCTCCTTCTCGAAGTCCTTGCAGAATTCTACATGAAGAAGATGGAAAGAATTAGTCATGATACTGTTCCCTGAAAATCAACGGAATAAACTCGACTGGATGAAGTTGGGATTAACGGAATTCACTCGACTGGAGAAAATTACCTTCAAGCAAAACATACATCTTCTGGGCGTAATCCCCCAGATAGGTCTCCAAGCCCTTTGCTCTCTTGGTTGCATGGTCAAGCCTTTTGCTCCAGTCAGCTCGCTCCTGCTTCAGCTTCGTGTTCTCTTCCTCAAGCTTGCTGGCCGCGGCGAGCTTCTTCTCGGTAGCTTCAGTCTTCTCCCTCGCCGTCTTCTGAGCATCGGCGAGTGATCTGTCTTTGTCCTCCAGCGCCTTCTTCATGATATCTAAAGAAATAGCATTGTTGAGTCGCGCTCGGAGTCGACGGTTTTCAGCACGCATGTCTGCTCGAGTGGAGTCACTCGGTTCAAAGATAGAAGAAACAAATAATGAAGTACTCGATCAACAAAGTTTACCTCCTGAAGCCTTCAGATCAGCTTGCGCACGCTCCAGGTCTCTCCTCGCCAGTTCCAAGTCGAGCTGAAGCTGAGTCTTCTCCTTCTCCAAGTCAGCGTATCGAGTACCGAGCTCGCAGGCCTTCTGAGATCAATGACAAAAACAATTCAGTGGACAGAAATATGGGCTTCGAGTCCAAGTTCTAAGACTCCCGCCGACTGCCCGCAGTCAACGGCAGTCTCGGGGACTACACCCAGTGGGTGCACTCAGCGTGCCCCCACTGGAACGGTATCCACTCGGAACGGTCCGCCCGATCCGAGTGACGGCCAAACATAAAAAAAAACAAGGCAAAAGTCCTAAGACTCCCGCCGACTGCCCGCAGTCGACGACAGTCTCGGGGACTACACCCAGTGGGTGCACTCAGCGTGCCCCCACCGGAACGGTATCCACTCGGAACGGTCCGCCCGATCCGAGTGACGGCCGAACAAAAAAAAAGATTGTCCACTCGACCAGGTCAGCCCTAGCCGAGTGCGTGACAAGCGATTACCAGTCGACAGACAAAAAACTCCCAGCGGGTGCAGAAGTCAAGTCATGGTAGACGGAAAGCGACACAATCAAAAAGCGCACTTACAAGTGCACTTACTTGGACGTTCGCCCGAAGCGCTGAGCTAGCGTCGTAAGCCAGCTTGCTGGCCTCGTACGCCTCCTTCGTACGCCGCATCATATGTTTGGCCTGCATCATCGCCTCCTTGGCAGCTCCAGTCTGATCTTCTGGAACACGGTGCAGAGAGAAGATGGTCTGTGAAGGGAGCGGCAATGTAGTCGGAAGGACTGGCGCTTGCGAGGCTGGCGCTTGGGAGACAGGCGCTTGTGGCGGACTGGCGAGCTCCACGGCCATCTGGGTCGGCGCTGTAATCGGTTCAGTCGGAGACGGGGCTGCGGGGTCGGTATCCATTGGCTCTGCATGTCACCAGTCGACATATCACATGACTGTCGAATGGTTTGAGAAGAATGTCAAATGACAATATGCCATACCTTGGCGAGAAGTAGCTGCGTCCGGCGTGTCCTTCTCCGCGCTTTCCTCTCCTCGCCCCGGCAATGTCACCGAGGTAGCGGCCCTGACGATCAAGATCCACTCGGTCAGCAAAAATATGAAGTTCAGCAACAAGTTAAGCGAAGAGCAAGGATACTTACGTTGAAGCAATCGGCACGTCAACCTTGATTCTGGGGAGAGCCTTCCGGGGCTTGGTGGTGGTGACCTTGGGCTGCTTGGCAACCTTTTCAATCGGCTCTGGCGTCGACGTCCGACTGCGCTTGGAGCTCCTGGTGGTCTACCCCCCGGCCCGACCCCGGTAGAGTGTTGGGTCGTGACGCTGCTTGGAACGCCCTTCAGTACGCGGAGGAGACACGACTTCAACTTCATCGCTCCCCGATGAGTCGTCACCGTTGCCTTCGCTGTCCTCGGCGTAGCTGATGCTGTCGCTGTCGCTCTCGCTCCCCGCTCCTTCAAGGTTTTGACCGCCATTCGGCACGGGTGAATACATGTTCGTGAGCTCCTGCAAAGATTCAAGTCAGTCAGCTGAAGACATATTTACTCGACAAGATACAAAAGCAATCGACAATGACATGACTCACCACATTCGGCGGGTTCGCAGCTGAGAAAGGTGATACTCTTTTGGAACCCCGGGGGTTGTCTCGCGCACCAGTGATGCCGCGCAGCCATAGCGTGATGGTTTCCTCTGAGACATCTTCCGGGTGGGTACGAGTGGTATCGTCGACTCCTGAGTAATGCCACATCGGATGGTCCCGCGCCTGGAGCGGCTGGATCCGTCGACCCAGGAACACCTCCAACAGATCCAAGCCGGTCACTCCATCACGAATCAGATTCACAACACTGTTCATCAAGATCCCCACATTGGCCTTCTCTTCCTCGGCCACGGTTAGAGATGGGGGCGCAGTGGGTCGATCCAGCGTGAAGGGAGGAAGGCCGGTCGACATGTTTGGGGACGCGACATCGTGGCAGTAGAACCAGGTCGACTGCCAGCCCCACACCGACTCCGGAAGGGTGAGCGCTGGGAATGCACTCCCCGTCCTCTTCTGAAGACCCAAACCCCCGCATAGCTGGATGACGTTGGTCCTATTATCACTAGCGTGGGCCTTCTTTACCGACTGAGAACGGATGGTAAAGATGTGCTTGAACAGACCCCAGTGGGCGGGACAACCCAAGAAACACTCACACATCGTCACGAACGCAGCGAGATACGCAATTGCGTTGGGAGGAAAATGATGCAACTGAGCCCCGAAGAAATTCAGAAAACCGCGGAAGAAGGGATGCGGGGGCAGAGCAAAACCTCTCTCCAAATGGGTGGTCAGGAGGACCCGCTCGCCCTCGTGCGGCTCCGGCTCCGCTTCCGTCCCCGGCAACCTCCACGACCCGGCCGCAACCAGGCCGTCAGCGACGAGCTTCTCCACGTCCAACGCCGTCATGGTTGACGGCAGGAAATCGCCCTGCATCCATCCGGGTGGCATTGCGGCCCGGGCGCTCGAGGGCTTCTTCCCCTTCGTCGTCTTCTTGGGCGCCATTGTCGCAGCGGCGAGCGGATTCGATCTGAGCAGCGCGGCGGCGGAGCAGAAGAAGCGGAGGAGACGAGGGGAAAATGAGCGCACTGTCGCAAATTCCCCTCCCCTCTCGTTTTTTATGTCCGTCGACCCGAGTCACTGACTCGTGGGCCCGCCAAATCCCTGTGTATCCCACTAACGGAGGAGCCGCGATATGTGGCGATAATGGTGGCGCGAGGATCGAGGAGCCGCTTCCCCGTCGGTTGCGTCATCCCTGCTCGGCGCGCGTTCCCCGAAATTTCGAATCCCGCGAAATCCGAGCCGGACAGAGCATCCTGTCACATCTGAAGATCCTGTTGACCATTCGGACTCGGACCTGCATCTAAATTCACTCGGAAGAAATGACAAGCTGAATAGATCAAGGCAGACGTTGGAAGGCCCAGTCGTCACAGGTATCGGAAAGATCTCGAAGCTCATTCAGAACACTGAGTTCGACAGAACCTGCACTGCACCTTCTCCACTCGAGCCCTGATCCATTCGGGGGCTAATGACGAGGATATGTACTTAGGGTAGGGTGCTAGGCCCGTCCTACATACCCCACCTAAGGACACCACATTGGAGGACTACAAGACTACGAGAGAGATTCCGACTGAACTAGCCATGGCGTATGAGTCACTCGGAAGACCCCCCCTCCACTCGACGGTCAGCTCTCACTCGGAGGGGCCGCCAATCACTCGACCGCAGAAGACCAAGAGTCTCCCCAGGGAGGCCAACGGGCAGACGTTACGCTCGCCGCCTTAACTGGCATTTATTGTATACGTTACCAGTAACGCCCCCCCCTTTATTACCTACAATCAAACCCCTAAATGCCAGACGTTTATGAGGGGCAGCGCACTCTATATAAGCCACCCCTCCCCACTGGCACAGGGGTTGGCAATCCTTTGTAAACACAACGCACGTATCAATCGACAGAGTAAGCTCCCCGGAGCACCTGAGACGTAGGGCTGTTATCACTTCCGAGTGAGGCCTGAACTCATACATCTGTGTGTACACCCTCGCCGTAGCTAGGACTCTGCCCTCTCCTTTCGTACCCCTACCATCTACTGTCAGGCACGTTCCCATGACACTTACCACCTCTTTCATATTAGGATTTAATCGTCGTTGGTGGTCGACAACTGGTTTAGCATCAGGCTCCATATTAATTTTGTGCTGACATAGAGTGGGACTAATGCCCTTAAGATCATCAAGAGTATATCCAATAGCAGCTCGGTGCTTCCTTAGAGTTTTTAGTAATCTCTTTTCTTCATGCTCTGAAAGGTTAGCACTAATAATAACAAGATATATCTTCTTTTCATCAAGGTAAGCATATTTCAATGTATCAGGCAATTGCTTCAATTCAAATATAGGATCACCCTTAGGTGGAGGAGGGCCTCCAAGAGTTTCAATAGGCAAATTGTGCTTAAGGATAGGTGGTTGATCAAAGAACATCCTATCTATTTCATTTCTTTCATTCATATGCATATCGTTTTCATGGTCTAGCAAATATTGTTCTAGCGGATCAGTAGGAGGTACGGCAATAGAAGCAAGACCAATAAATTTTGTCTTTACTAGGCAATTCTTTATCATGAGGTTGTCTACGAAACTTGGAGAAATTAAACTCATGAGACATACCACCAAAATTAACACTAACGGTTTCTTTAGCGCAATCAATCTTGGCATTAATAGTGTTCAAGAAAGGTCTATCAAATATAATGGGACAAAAATCATCTTGTGGAGAACCGAGGACTAGAAAATCAGTAGGGTATTTTATTTTTCCACACAAGACTTCAACATCTCTAACGATCCCAAGTGGTGTAATGGTATCTCTGTTTGCAAGCTTAATAGTAACATCAATGTCCTCTATTTCAACAGGTGCAATATCATTCATAATTTCTTGATATAAGGTAAACGGAATAGCATTCACACTAGCACCCAAATCACATAAGCCATGATAACAATGATCTCCTATTTTAACAGAGACAACAGGCATGCCTACTACAGGTCTGTTTTTATCTTTAGGATCTGGTTTAGCAATTCTAGCTGCTTCATCACAGAGGTAAATAACATGCCCATCTATATTATCGACCAAGAGATCTTTAACCATAGCAACATTAGGTTCAACTTTAATTTGTTCAGAGGGTCTAGGTGCTCTAATATTACTTTTGTTAACCACCGTTGAAACTTTAGCATGTTCCTTAATCCTAACAGGAAAAGGTGGTTTCTCAATGTAAGCAGTAGGCACAACTGGATCAGCATGGTAAACAATTGTTTCTTCTTTAACACTAACGGGTTCCTCAATCTTTTCTTTAACAGGGGGATGATATTTAAACCACTTCTCCTTAGGGAGATCAACATGAGTAGCAAATGATTCACAAAAGGAAGCTACTATCTCAGAGTCAAGTCCATATTTAGTGCTAAACTTATGAAAAGCATCGGTGGCCATAAAAGATTTAACACAATCGAACTCAAGTATTATACCTGACTCATTACCTTTGTCGAGTTCCCAATCTTCAGAGTTGCGTTTAATTCTTTCCAGAAGATCCCATCTGAATTCAATAGTTTTCTTCATAAAGGAGCCAGTCGAAGAAGAATCGAGCATGGTTTGATTATCATGAGAAAGCCGAGCATAAAATTTTTGTAAGATAATTTATTTTGAGAGCTCATGATTGGGGCATGTGTACATCATGTACTTAAGCCTCCCCCAAGCTTGAGCGATGCTTTCTCCTTCACGAGGCCAAAAATTATATATATAATTCCGATCACGATGAACCAAATGCATAGGATAAAATTTCTGATGGAATTCCAGTTTCAATCGGTTCCAGTCCCATGTATCAGTATCATCACATAGCCTATACCATGTCAATGCCTTTCCCTCCAAAGATAAAGGGAATACTTTCTTCTTAACTCCATCTCCGGATAAACCTGCAAGCTTAAACAATCCACAAATTTCATCTACATAGATCAAGTGCATATCAGGATGTACCGTTCCATCTCCTGCATAAGGATTAGCTAGCAGTTTCAATATCATACCCGGAGGAATCTCATAATAAATATTTTCAGTAGGTGCAGTAGGTTGAGGAGCAACTATTTGTGTTTCCGGTCGAGGTGAAGATACCCCGAACAAACCCCTCAAAGGATTACTTTCCATAGTGACAAGTGACAGTAAATTTCAGCACGTAATATAAATGTTTCCTTACCAAATTCCACTCACCAAAGGCGCTTCACTCCCCAGCAACGGCGCCAGAAAAGAGTCTTGATGACCCACAAGTATAGGGGATCAATCGTTGTCCTTTCGATAAGTAAGAGTGTCGAACCCAACGAGGAGCAGAAGGAAATGACAAGCGGTTTTCAGCAAGGTATTTTCTGCAAGCACTGAAATTATCGGTAACGAGTAGTTTGATAGCAAGATAATTTGTAACAAGTGACAAGTAGCAATAGTAACAAAGAGTGCAGCAAGGTGGCCCAATCCTTTTGTAGCAAAGGGCAAGCCGGAACGATCTCTTATAATAAGTAAGGTGTTCTCGAGGACACATGGGAATTTCATCTAGTCACTTTCATCATGTTGGTTTGATTCGCGTTCGCTACTTTGATAATTTGATATGTGGGTGAACCGGTTCTTGGGTGCTATTCTTGCTTGAACAAGCCCTCCACTTATGATTACCCCCTCTCGCAAGCATCCGCAACTACGAAAGAAAAATTAAGATAACTGTAACCATAGCATTAAACATATGGATCCAAATCAGCCCCTTACGGAATATCGCATAAACTAGGGTTTAAGCTTCTGTCACTCTAGCAACCCATCATCTAATTACTACTCCACAATGCATTCCCTTAGGCCCAAAGATGGTGAAGTGTCATGTAGTCGACGTTCACATGACACCACTAAGAGAATCAACAACATACATATCATCAAAATATCGAACGAATACCAAATTCACATGATTACTTATGACAAGACTTCTCCCATGTCCTCAAGAACAAAAGTAACTACTCACAAATCATAATCATGTTCAAGATCAAAGGGGTATTAAATAGCATAATGGATCTGAACATATAATCTTCCACCAAATAAACCAACTAGCATCAACTACAAGATGTAATCAACACTACTAGCAACCCACAGGTACCAATCTGAGGTTTTGAGACAAAGATTGAATACAAGAGATGAACTAGGGTTTGAGATGAGATGGTGCTGTTGAAGATGTTGATGAAGATTGGCCCTCCCACGATGAGAGGATCATTGGTGATGTCGATGGCGACGAATTCCCCCTCCCGGAGGGAAGTATCCCCGGCAGAATCTCTCCGCCGGAGAGCAAAAGTGCTCCTGCCCAAGTTCCGCCTCGAGACGGCGGCGCACCGTCCTGAAAGTCGTCTCTATATTTTTTTCTAGGGCAAATGGACTTATATACCAGAAAATGGGGGCCAGAGGCTGGCCAGGGGCCCCACGAGCCACCAGGGCGCCTGACACAGAGGCCCAAGCAGGGGGAGAGCGGTACGCGGCCGGGGGAGGAGAGCGCCGGGAAGCACTCTAGTCTTCACGGTTAGCCAGCCTCCTGTCGTCGAGGCCCTGACGAGCACCGTCACCGGCCGGAACAAGGGGGCCGCGAGGCGGTCTTGAAAACTCCGGGTGCTCCAGCGGCCGCTTCAGACGAGGTGCCGCATCGCCGGCAAGCCGTGACATCATGAGGGCGGCGGCATAGGAGCGGGGACGGCCAGCCGGCAGTGGGGGCAGCGCGACGGGGGCGGGGATGCGAACGGGGGTCGAAGGCGGTGGCGCAGGAGAGGTGGGTGGGAGAGGGCTAGGATTAGGGCAGGGGGAGGGCACGGGGCGGGGAATAGATCAGGCATTGTCCCCGAACCGGGCGACGTCCGCCCACGAAGCCGGGGACCCGCCATTCGGCCCGGAAGCCCCACGGCGCACCCACACACACCGTAGCAGATTGGCGGGTTCCAGTGCCCACGCCCGATTCACTTCATCCAGGGCCTTCTGGCCCCTGGAGATAGCGTGGGCCGCCACTGCCTCATGGCTCAGGCCGGCCGCCCCGACATGGGCCGGCCCAGCCTAGCTGCCCTAGCCGGCCCGGTCCAGCCGGCCGTCTCCACCAGCACCCCACCGCGAGCTCCCTCCCGCGGTGGCGGCGGCGCCATCGACGCCCAGCGCGACGAGGTAGCCATCCCCGGCGGCAGCCCAGCCTTCGGAGCCACGGCGGCAGTCCTCGACCCCTCCTACGTGGGCGGCGGACTCACCGGAGCCCCGCAGGCGGACGCCGCCATCAGTGCCGCGAGCCGCGCCACGCGAGGTGGCTGGCCGGTAGCCATCGTCGGTGCAAGCGCGCCCACCCACCGGCCGAGCCGCGGGTCCGGCCGAGCCCTAGCGAGGAACTCGCCAAACACCGGCGGAGCCAGCGTGGCCTGGACCTCGACCCTTCCGCCCGTCTCTTCCGCGTCCTCGTCGTCGGCCAAATCAGCCCACCGGAACGGCGCCGTCCGTGGGACCCAGGTCGGAGCCGGCGGAGAGGAGGCACCCTCTACGTGCCCCCACCCCGCCCGAGCTCGACGTCGGCGACAGACATCACGCCGGCCGGGATCTCACAGGGGAACGGGCGAATTTCAAATCTCCCTAGGTCGCCCCACTCCGAGTCCGTACATCCAACACCTCTCTTCAGACAAGCTGCACATCTGAGAATTTTTTGAAGCTAACTTCATGCCAGTAGTTTGTCCCCAGGTACAGATCAAAGACAGAGAAGGTTTGCCCTGGCCATCATAGTTTCCATAGTAGAAGTAATGCTCCGGCTCCTGCTTATAAATTGATGCGCGACTGGCGAGGCGGCCCGGCGACGTCACCGGCCCTGCCTCGACGGGCGCTGCGGAATCGGAGCTGCCGCTGCCACCTTGTTCGAGCAGCGACTGCCACATTGCAACGCGGAGGGCGACCTCCTCCACATCATCGGGCTCTGCATTGTGCAGCAAGCTCAACCAGTCGTCGGAGCCGCCCGACCCGCCACCGGAGCCGGCGCTGGCCATCAATCGAAATCGGAGGGGGCTCGGAGTGGAGAGAGAGAGAGAGGACTAACGGATGGACTTATGTATAGGGTTCTCTGAATGGGGATAATTATGGGGGCGAGGGTGGGCCATGCTGGACCAGACCGATGTGACGGACGCGCCCAGGTCACCCCATATCTGCCCTAGATTTAGACTAGACATGAAGGGCGACGGACAGCCCGGGCGTTTGAGGCGCCCGGGTGGGTCGGAATTTTTTTGACCGGAGGCCGGTTTGAGGCACCCAAGTACCTCTGAGATCCGAAACCCGGGCCCTGGCCGGGTTTCTTTGCCAAACCCGCAGGCCCATGTTGTCTGTTTAATAGCATCCGACGGCCGTGGTCACCCCCACGTCGATCAAGAGGCTTCCTGATCAAATAATTAAAATAGTCCGTATCTGCCTCTTCTTCCCCCGCATTTCTTCGCCAGGCTTCCTGAACCCGCAGCCGCAGGCCTCCACGACGTTTCTGTTCCTCCCCTCTTCTCCCCCATCCTTCCATTAACTTTGGAGCCGAGGCACGATCAGAGCACTCCTTGCATTTCGACGACATGGAGGAGAAGCAGATGGAGGCCAAGCGCAGGCATTTGGACGACTTCTTGAAGAAGCGGATGGAGGCCAAGCGCAGGGAAGAAGAGGCAGATACGGACTATTTCACTTGTCGGATCAAAGAGATGGAGGAGGATAAGAAGTACGGTAGATACACAAAGGAGAGGCCGCCGTCAAATATTGTCAAGTACCATGGTAAAGTTTAGCATGCCTTCCACCCTCCTTTGCTTGCTATTGTAGTGGTTATTTCCTTCATTGTTATTTTTTCATCTGTTCCACAAACATAAATCAAGTGCATGCCACCATATCTGACGACGACGATTCCTTCTTCTTGTGTATCTCTACTTGTCTCGGAAGTTTTCTTGGAGAAATTATGGGGATGGGACAGACTGCTAGCAAAAGAGCGTTCCGTTTCGTGGTCTGACTATAGCACCTACCTTGAGGAGTATAACCGTCGCAACATTGAGGCAGTTGGAAGCATAGCTGCTCTCACTGAGACTGTCAGTAAACCTCCTGGCCCCTGCCCACTCTTTTACCAAACCACCAATTACATCGTCCTGCTCCCATTTAAATTTTACTTAGGTTGTCTTGTATGCTAACTTAAATTTTGATGACTGTCTGATGGTTTGAAGCAGGGGAAAGTAGTGGCTGCACCCACCTTCGGTGCACCCATGAAGTGAACAGTAAATTCAAAAAAATAGAAAAAAATCAAAAATTTCTGAAACTTCGTGGATGTGATTGATAGAATCTGTTGATCCAGTGGGCATGGGGATTCCGGTAGTGGTGATAGGTATTACCTTCTCCTTGGCCTGTGGAGTTCCCGCCATTGGCCATGGTGGGATGGTGACGGCGGCGATGACAGAGAGATGACGAGGTGGTGGCTGCTTCCCGTGAGCACCGCACTAACCCTAGATCGGTAGGGAATATCGGTGGGGAATATCGGTGGGGTTTGTGGCGGCGGTGAACTTCGTATACCGTGCCCCGGCCCCCCACCTCTGTTAATATAGCGCGGGTCACAGGGGCCCACCAACCATATGAGGGTTGGGCGCCCCCGATCAGGGCGCGAGTCAGGGGCCGTTCGACCCGTTGGGTTCGAACGGAAGGAGATCAACCTAACATTCTCCCCCTTGATCTCAACTTTACTTTTAACCTTATACTTTCTAGTTTATTTGTTTCATCACATATTGGTACATAGAGCATGTTTCATCGTCACAGCTTAATCGCCGATAGAATCATACAGCTACGACATACGTTTTGTTTAGAAACAAATTCTGTTCCTTTTGGGCCTCTTATGATCCAGGAATCATAAGGCTTTCCCTTAAACCCATACCGGCTAAGTGTTCCTTGAACACATTGGGTGGTAAGCCTTTCGTAAGCGGATCCGCAAGCATATCCTTTGTCCTTATATGCTCGAGACTTATAGTGTGATCCTGAATTTTATCTTTCACAACATAATACTTTATCTCTATTGTTTTGTCAGCATTACTCGACTTGTTGTTGTGAGCATAGAATACTGCGGGCTGGTTGTCACAGTACATCTTTAGTGGTTTGTGAATACAATCTACCACTTTCAAGTCGGGTATAAATTTCTTTAGCCATATCGCCTGCCCCGTGGCCTCGAAGCATGCTATGAATTCTGCATACATCGTGGATGATGCAACTATCGACTGTTTGGAGCTTTTCCACGAAATAGCTCCCCCAGCGAGAGTGAATACGTATCCTGACGTGGATTTTCTATCATCTCTGTCCCCCGCAAAATCTGCGTCTGAATACCCTTTTATCTCTAGGGAATCACATCTCCTGTATGTTAGCATGTAGTCCTTCGTGCCTTGCGCATAACGCAATGCTTTCTTTACCATCTTCCAGTGCTCTATGCCTGGATTCTCTTGATATCTACCGAGTACCCCGGTGATAAAAGCTAAGTCAGGGCGAGTGCACACTTGTGCATACTGTAAGCTTCCAACAGCCGAAGCATATGGTACTGCTTTCATTTGATCGATCTCGTACTGGTTCTTGGGACATTGGAATTTCCCAAAACTATCGCCCTTGACTATAGGAGCAGGTGTGGCTTTACTCGCATGCATATTATACTTTTGAAGAACCTTTTCTAAATATGCTTTCTGCGATAGTCCTAAGACTCCATTATTCCTATCTCGGTGAATTTCTATGCCCAAAACATATGATGCTTCACCAAGATCTGTTATGTCAAAATTTGAGGATAAGAACTTCTTTGTTTCTTGTAGTAGACTAACATCACTGCTAGCAAGCAGGATATCATCCACATACAAGATTAGGAAAATATATTTCCCATTTTTAAACCTTGCATAAATGCAGTTATCCTCAATATTTTATTTAAATCCAAAACTTTTAATCGTCTGATTAAACTTTAGATACCACTGTCTAGAGGCTTGCCTTAATCCATAAATAGATTTCTTCAGGCGGCATCCCATATTTTCCTTGCCTTCCATGATAAAACCCTTGGGTTGTTTCATGTAGACCTTTTCTTTTAAATCACCATTCAGAAATGCCGTCTTAACATCCATTTGATGTAACTCTAAATCAAAATGTGCAACTAATGCCATTACGATTCTGAAGTAGTCCTTACATGCGACTGGGGAAAAAGTCTCATTGTAGTCTATCCCTTCTCTTTGTGTAAATCCTTTTGCCACAAGTCGGGCTTTATACTTTTCTACATTCCCATTAGGGTCATACTTTGTTTTGTAGACCATTTGCAGCCCACTGTTTTGGCTCCTTTAGGTATTTCCTCTAAGTCCCAAACATCTTTGGAACTCATCGATTTCATTTCATCTTCCATTGCCTCTAGCCATTTTGATGAGTTAGGGCTTCTAATGGCTTCTTCATATGTGGTAGGATCACCTTCCATATGAACCGTTTCTGTGTTATAAACTTTATAATCAGTAGAAATAGCTGATCTTCTTGTTCTATTGGATCATCTAAGGGCCTCAGTTTCTGGCACATTCTGTGCCTCAACTTCTGGCACTTCTTCTAAAATTTGCTGCTGCACCTCCCTTTCATGCTCAACAACGGGTTCAGTCGGCTCCTGACGGACAGGTTCCGGGTCTACCCCCATAGTTGTCATGGGTGGAGTTGCAACTGGTAGTGAAAAAAATGGCTCTTGAATCATCGGATTAGGTGCATGCACCCTCTTCTCCTCAAGATCAATTTTCCGAGCTACCATGCTCCCCCTCATCATTTCGTCCTCTAAGAAGACTGCATGTCTTGTTTCTACAAACTTTGTGTATCTCTCTTGACAGTAGAAACGTAAACCTTTTGATCTATCAGGATAGCCAATGAAATGACAACTGATTGTTTTGGAATCTAACTTTGCAATATTTGGATTAAACACTTTGGCCTCAGCGGGGCTCCCCCACACCCTTAAGTGTTGTAGGGAGGGCACTCTTCCTGTCCACAACTCGTACGGTGTTTTGGGCACCGACTTGCTTGGTACTCTATTGAGAATGTGAATGGCGGTTTTAAGCGCCTCCATCCATAATACCAATGGCAAGGTGGAGTAACTCATCATGCTGCGCACCATATCCATAAGAGTATGGTTACGCCTTTCAGCTACTCCATTTTGCTGAGGCTCGCCCGGCATTGAATACTGGGCCACTATGCCAGTCTCCTGTAAGAACTTCGCAAAAGGTCCAGGGACTTGGCCATATGGAGTGTGCCGACCGTAGTACTCTCCCCCACGGTCAGATCTTACTATCTTTATTCTTTTATCATGCTGATTTTCAACTTCAGCTTTGAATATCTTAAATTTATACAACGCTTCAGACCTTTCTTTGATTGGATAAATATAACCATATCGGGAGTAATCGTCTGTGAATGTTATGAACGAGTCATAGCCATCCACACTTTTCACAGGAAATGGTCCACAAATGTCAGTGTGAATAATTTCGAGTGTTCCTGTGCTACGGTTTGCACCCTTTTTGATTTGTTTTACATACTTTCCTTTAATGCAATCTATGCATTGCTCTATGTCTGAGAACTCTAATGGAGGAAGAATTTCACTTTTGACTAATCTTTCTATTCTCCCCTTGGAAATATGGCCCAAACGACAGTGCCATAATTTCGATGAGTCGTGAGTTCTCTTTCTTTTCTTTTGTTCTTTATTCGACGCGGAAACATGCTCATTCACATTGCACACAGAATACACTTTTTCACGGAGTGATAATAAATAAAGCTCATCGTGTAGGAATGCAACACCCACATGAGTATTATTAAACCATATGGCACATTTGCCATGTCCAAAATGACATTCATAACAATCTTTGTCCAGACAGGAAACACTAATCAAGTTTCTGTGACATGAAGGAACATATAAAACATCTCTAAGTAGAAGCTTGAATCCATCAGCTAACTCCAAGGAGATGTCACCGACAGCTTCAACTTCTGCTTGAATTCCATTTGCAACTTCAATGCATCTTTCGCTTCTTTGCGTAGTCCGCGTCGAATGGAATCCCTGTAATGAATTTGCAACATGAACAGTTGCTCCTGAGTCAATCCACCAAGTAGATTTCGAAAACTGTGTATACAAGGATTCATTTACAAAGGAAACAATGTTGTTACCTTTCTTTGCCATTATTGACTTTAGCCAATCAGGGCAATCTTTCTTATAATGCCCGGTCATCTTACAGTGGAGACATGTATCCTTGTCTACTGGAAGAGACTTCTGCTGATGCTGATGGGGAGCTTTTCCATGTGGCTTTGAAGGGGAACCTTTGCTATTTTGATTGTAATTCTTTTTCTTATGATCCTTCACATAGTTGAGAGAACCACCATGTGAGGCTTTAAGTCTTTCCTCTTCTTGGACACACATGGCTATAGTCTTTTCTATGTCCCATTTTTTAGGTGACAGTAGTTGACAACAAAGGTGTCGAACTCTTTTGGCAGTGAAGCCATGACCAGGTGGACCAGGAGCGCAGGTTTGAGCTCCAAATCCTCATCCATGGGCTTAAGCTTAGCTGCCATGTTGCTCATCCTAAGGATGTGCTCTCTTATTCCATGACCACCGCCTGTGTAGTTTTCTGTCACCAGTTGCTTTAACAACTGGGTGGCATATATCTTTGAAGAACCAGTGAACTGCCTCTTTATCTTTGTAAGAAACTCCCCTGCGGAAGTGCACTCTGCAATTGAGCCCACAATGGCGTTCTCAATTGTATTCTTTATAAATGCCATGCACTTTTTGTTTGCATTTACCCACTTTTGGTTTTCGATGGAATATAACATCTCCACTGGAGCATGATCCATTTTCTTTTTCTCCCATGCAGCATCATTGTCTTTTGCATCTCTGACTGGCTCTGGAGGTTGGACCGGCTGTGGGGTATCCACAACCCAGTCCACCTCAGCACAGACAAAGGCTAAATCAACTTTCTTTCTCCATTCGGTGTAGTTATCACCTTGGAGTGTGGGAACTTCTTTTAGGCAACTCATCAAGTGGTAACCTCCTGAAATCACAATTGAAGTGAGATCATTGTAACAATCATATGCATTAATCTAACGTTGGTCAAATTAAACATACAATTTTCTATGCAATTAAATCTATATTACCGTTGGGCAAAAATAGAAATAAATGCACCTTTTATAACAATAACAAATCATGATCATGTTATTAACAACGTTGGTCATAAAAATAACAGGATCATAATTGTTTCAATAATCACTTTAACATGCTCTTAAAAAATTTTAATTTCACTTTTGTTCTATTCACTTTTAAAAGAGCATTTTTATTTATTTAGCAGCGGAAAACATGAATAAAAAATTCATGAACTTTTTCTTTTCAGAAGTATTACTTTTACTTTTCTATTTTCTAAACAAAATTTTTCTTTGAATAATTTTGAATAGAAAAAACTGTATAAGATTTGTCCAAAAAAACTGGACAAAAAATAAAGACACTGAAACTGTTCTGTGCGGCCCACGGCCCACGGCCTGTTGAGCGCCCGGCGTTTATCTGCCGCCCGCGTGACGCTGACGCTGCCCACTGGGAGCGAGCGACACGGCCCATGGCCCGTAGCAAGTGCGAGCGGTGGCGGCCTTGACCGATGGCCCAGCGCCCCCTTGTCTTTCGGCCCAGTGGCCCGCCGCGAGCTAGGGTTTGCATCTCAGCCATTCAATCCGATCGGACGGTCGAGCGCCGTTTTTGGTAGGTCAAAACGGGAGAGGGCGATCCCCCGACCGAAACCCTAGCCATTTTCGTTTTCGCCTCGCCCCTCCTGTCTGTCTCCCTCGACAGCGGGAGCAAGGGGCTGCGCCCCGGCCGCCCGCCCCGGCCGCCGGCGACGGTGCCGAAGGCCACCGCGCTGCGCGTCGCCTCTTTTCCTTACCCACCCTTCCTGCTTCCTCCATCCTCCGTTTCAGAGAGAGAGAGAGAGACGCGGCTTGCGCGCTCCTCTGCCTCCCTTCACCCGACGGCGACCGGAGATGGAGCGGCGGCGGCGCCGTGGCCTTCCCCCTCGCCGGCTGCGCGTCCACCTTGCGGTGAGCGCGCCGCCGTTGAGCGGTTTGGTCGCGGTGCCCTTTGCCCCGTGTGGGGTGGTTCTTCGTCCCCGCACCTCGGCTTGCCGATGCGTGTGGGGATCGAGAGGGACAGGCGCGGCTGGAGTGGCGGCGCACTTTGCCGGCGGCCCAAGGCCTTCTCCGGTGATCTTTTGTGTTGTTTTTCTCTGCCCTGCTAGGGTTCTTTGGGGAGGGGAGGATTTCTGTTGCTACCGAAAATCCAAAACGCCAACCTGGGCTGATACCATTGATAGAATCTGTTGATCCAGTGGGCATGGGGATTCCGGTAGTGGTGATAGGTATTACCTTTTCCTTGGCCTGAGGAGCTCCCGCCGTTGGCCATGGTGGGATGGCGACGGCGGCAATGACAGAGAGATGACGAGGTGGTGGCTGCTTCCCGTGAGCACCGCACTAACCCTAGATCGGTAGGGAATATCGGTGGGGTTTGTGGCGGCGGTGAACTTCGTATACCGTGCCCCGGCCCCCACCTCTGTTAATATAGCGCGGGTCACAGGGGCCCACCAACCATATGAGGGTTGGGCGCCCCCGATCAGGGCGCGAGTCAGGGGCCCGTTCGACCCGTTGGGTTCGAACGGAAGGAGATCAACCTAACAGTGATTATGAGAAAATGTTTTACGAAACCACTCTCTTTGAAGCAGTGTATCAGCAAGGAGAAGCAACTTGTGTCTGAGTGGACATACCGGACGAAATCTTGAAAGCAGATGGTCTTACCGATGAGGAAATCAATCATCCTGAGTTGCCTGATCCACAAGCGTGCACACTCACTTTGCAGCTTTTCTGATGTTTCGAAAGCCGCTTTATTTGTAAGTTCCTCACCTGGCAGTCAGCCAAATTCGCTTTGACGAGTTAGATGTCATACTGGTTGTGGTTGTTTTGCTTGACTTTTTAATGGTCATTATACTAACGCAAAACAATGCTTTTCAAGTGTATTGCCAAGGAGGCTGACCTGTTAGGTGTGGCGCTGATCCCAGTGATGATTACTTAGCCGAGCAGGGCATAGAGATACGCATGTGTGCCTTGGGCCTTATGAACTGCACTTCGGAAAATTCGGTTGCTGCCTCCGCTGCCATGTTGGTACGTGCCTACCTTAAATAAACACCTAATATTATCATCTATCCATCTGTCAAAATGGCAATGACCTATGAACCTTACGGGCCATCTGTCAAACTTAATATTATTATCCATCAATCCTCGAGCCTTATGAACTGCGCTTTCCGTAATTTTGTAGGCACCATCTGCAAACTGATGGGTTGCTGCCTCCGCTGCCATGATGCGTGCATGGTTGAGTGAAAATAAGCCTGTTAATTTCTCTGATGATCTTGAACCTGATGAGTTTGTGGAGAGCCGCATGGTCCGTTGCAGTACCTTGAATCTTATGATCAACATACTAGAAGAGTGTTCTGCTGCTGCTGCTGCTGCTGGGCACGAGATTGATAAGGAAGAACCTGCTAATAGTAATGGTCCTGGTGGTGATGGGGACGGTGTTGCTGCTGATGAAGCAGCAAACACCACCGGGTATGGATGTTCCATCCGTTTTTTCTTGTTTCTTGATGCAGCTATATGTGGTTTAAGAAAGTTAGTTTGTTACTTGATGATAAGCATTGTGATATACTACACCATTTCACTGTACTATCAGCAGGGGTGGCATTTCAGATGTATTGAATTCTCAGTATAAGAGAAAGATTAACGGCGGTGAAAAGAGTAAGAGGAAAGAAGGTAACAGAGAAGCGAATCACCAAAATTATGGTTACTATGGGCTCTTCATATTTCCCTTGCAATATGCTTTATCTGTAATGTTTTTGGGTATTGTTTTGTTTCAGAAGATCTTAGGGTGAAACTATTGGGGTGGGAAAGGCTGCTACCACTGTATGGTTCCGTTAAGTGGCCGGACTACTGCAGCCATCTTGAGGAGTATTACAAACGCAATGCGTATGACTTTGTTGCCGATGCTGCTTCCAACCTAAATCATGTGGATTCGCAAATTGCCACTGCTGCTGACATGGGTGCTGCTGTTGCCAAATTTGTAAGTAACCCTCTTGCTTCTTTACTAAACCATCGATTATCTAACTGAAACTGCTTGCACTAACATATTTCAAACTCCCTTTTTTTGCGAGTAGTGTCTCAAGATGGAGGATGATCTCCTATCCGAGTGGAAAACTCGAGTGCAACGTAGTGTGGATGACACACCTTACAAGTCAGCACTATCATTCAGAGTAGCCTTATCAAGGAGTTTGCACTTTCAATCTGCGGCACGGGGAGTGAATTGTCTGTTCCTTCTGCAGTTGCTATTGTGGTATGTGCCTCCCTTGCCTGAACTAACCAAACAAATAATTTATTTATTTATGTACTGTACCACCGGAATGGTATTCCTCTCTGAATGTTAGTGACCGATCCAACGTGTGCTGCTTTCTGCTGTTAAGAAAAATAAGGTCAAATGAGAAAAAGTGGGGGTGAGGGTGGGCTGATATAATTTTTTTCATCTCACTGTCCTGTTATCATGGTGATGTATAAACTAGTTCTACTCACTCGTCACAAATTTAGGGCAATCATCTCGTCTCTCATGTAATCTTGAAAATACTACTTCCCGGATGGTGTTTGTATTTTGGCAGCACACGTTGGCCAAACTGGTGCAAATTTTGGTAACTACGCCCTCCGTTCCTAAATATAAGACTTTTTAGAGATTCCAATATGGACTACATACGGAGCAAAATGAGTGAATCTACACTCTAAAATACGTCTATATACATCCGTATGTAGTTCGTATTGAAATCTCTAAAAGGGCTTATATTTAGAAACGGAGGGAGTAGTTGTAATAGTTAATTTGCATGTTTCAAGGTTTCCAGTCTTGGCTCGACACTTCTGTTTTATCGTAGTTGAAATCCTTGTCCATCTGACACATTTGATGGCCAATCTATGTTGAATTTTTTTGCAAGTTGACAAGCAGCATATCTAGCAATACACCATGAACCTGCGTTCTTGATCTGTTGCTTTTTAAACAATGGTTACCCTTGAAGTCTTGAACTGTGAGCATTGGTTGTTGTTTTAATTAAAGTGGCCAACACATATATTATATTGACTGGTGTGGGATATCAGTGTTTGCACAATATTTAAGTATGGCCTTATGAACCCAAGTCTTGCAATCTTATACTGTATCACTTGTCGTCTGCGTGGATAGCTTGGACTAGCTCTATCCAACTCATGCACATACACCATCTGTAAAGCAGTAGTTTTTGGGTAGAACCATAGGGTATTTTGTTTGATTCTTTCTATGGTCTTTTGACTAATGCAAAACATTGGTTTCAAGTGTATCACCAAGGAGGCTGACCTGATGTGTGAGCTGCTGAAGCATGGCGCTAAGCCTTGTGATGACATCGTCCAGCAGAGCAGCGTGATCCGCATGTGCGCCTTGGGCCTTGTAAACCTCGAAGGACACGAATCTATTCCTGCTGCTGCAATGGTGGTATGTGCCTGCCTGCATCCCGCCTCCTGCCAAACTGATTTATCTATCCATTTCTTTTCTGTAAATTACATCCTCACATTGGCTGCAAAATGATGGATGTCTTTGATTCAAGGTTATGGCAAGAGAGGCCAAAAAGATGTGTGATTGGATGAAGAGAGAGAAGAAGCTTCTCACCTTCAGCTTGTCCGAGCCTTGTGAGCTCGAGGAGTGCCGCTTGATCCGGATCAAAGCCTTGCATGGTATGACCAGGCTACTGCATGACTCTACCTTCCCTTCTTCCAAGGTTAGTGCTAAGTCTAATATTCCCTGGGGTGCCATGATGGATGGACAACATATGTTTTTCGGTTTCATTTTTCCCAATTTGCCCTGCTGTCTTGTTTCTTACTTCCTCTGTATCAAAATATAAGACTTTTTTTTGCAGTTTAAATTGAACTGCAAAAGCATCTTATATTTAGATACGGAGGGAGTAGTTTATTAGTGCATTTACAGTTACATTTTAATTGCAAAATGAATGCATTTACCACTGTTTTTGGCGTTTGCAATGTTGTGGAGATTGTCGTCCCCCCGCCCCTCCCCCCCGGAACCGGATCCTCTAACATGAAGGAGAGAAGTCAGGTAAGCTACAGTGCGAAGTAGTGTAAAATAGAGAAGGAAAGTCAGGGTTACTGTAGCGAACACCGTATGGGTAGGTACTGTGCGCATTTACTGTTCATAAAAATAAATCTAAAATTAATTTTATTGCGCCATAATTTTGTTTGTATGTAATTTTTGTAAATGTATACAGTAGATTTGTAATTTGCAAATTAATTCAAGTCATTTTAGCCTTAATCATATGAATGTGAAGGAGGAAAGTCAGGGTTACTGTAGCTTACCTGACTTCTCTCCTCCATGTTAGAGGATCCGGCCCCCCCCCCCCCCCCCCCCGGCGGCAGCATTAAACTTGTCTTAATTGGTTCATGCTATTCTTTCCACTGCAGATGCGGGATGACAGCAATGTCATCTGACTAAGCAAGGATGGCACCCATGGACATGGAATTAACTAGAACACTATATGGTCGTGTATGCATACTATTTGTATGCTTTGGAGATCTGCCTTTGGCCTACTACTGCTGGGTTATGCGTGTCAATCAAATCGTACAACCAGTATGTTGTACTATTTTTATATCACGGTACTATAGTACGCTAATGAAGACTCGTATCTTTTATTGACACTCCAAAATAGCAACCCCATTGGTGTTTAGGAAAAGCAGAAATTAATATGATTTCCATCCAACTCCTAATTATGCTTGTTCAACTTAAAATGTCCAAACTATAAGATGTTTTGAATATTTCAATATGGACTACATACAGATTGAAATGAGTGATCAAAAACATTAAAACACGTCCATATATCTGATTCAAGAAAAAGTTAGAACATCTTATAATTCAAAATGCAGGAAGTATGTTGTCGAAACTTTCTCGGTCCTAATGAGAAAATAAGGAGAACATGATATTATTGACTGAGAGAATTAAAGAGAAAATGGCAGACATATAATGATTATTGCCTCTGACAACTTTGCTGAGATAATGAAGCACATATATATAGAAGGTCTGTTACACTATTGGAATTTTCCTCTTTGCCGAGTGTTAGGCTCTTTGCCGAGTGCATTATGTCGGGCACTCGGCAATAGTACCTTTGCCGAGTCTCTACCAAAAAATTACTCGGCAAAAAAGTGAAACTCGGCAAAGAGGTACTTTGCCGAGTGCCGTGGACAAAACGCTCGGTAAAAGAACAAAACTCGGCAAACAAGGCTTTGCCGAGTGCTACACTCGGCAAAAGGGGGTCTTTACCGAGCGTCACACTCGGCAAAAGGGTGTCTTAGCTACGCTGCATGGTTTTGGCTGTAGAGGTCGCATATGACCTCGGATGAAGATGGTCCAAAAATCAAAATTGTTTATTTTGACTAGACGGATAACTTCTATGTTGAGAACTTTTTCATTTGAGGTCATATTAATTACACTTTTGGCCATCTAAAAATTTGGTCTCAAATGACCATGCGTGATGACAATATTCATAGCATACTTTACGATAGTGTAGTGAACTTGGGCATATAGGTGCATCTTGCCATTACAAATAATGTTGCCAAATAGAGTTTCCAACTTTTTTATACAAAAATAATAATTTTCTAATTTCTAAGTATAAAAAATGTGTATTTTTGTGAAGCAAGTACAAAAACTAGGGTGCAAAATGGCGCCACTCCAATTTTCACATACATTAGACCATATTTGATGGACAATTCTCAAGTTTAATGGATTTTTCAGATTTCTAGCTACTTTCGTGTGACGCCCCGACTCAATCGTGCACTAATCATACACGCAAATGCGCACGATCAAGCCCAGAGACTCACGGGAAGATATCACAACACAACTCTAGACATAAATAAAAGTCATACAAGCTTTATATTACAAGCCAGAGGCCTCGAGGGCTCGAATACATTAGCTCGAGTTACACAAGCATCAGCGAAAGCATTAGTATATGAGTACAGACATAATTAGACAAGTATGTCTTAAGAAGGCTGAGCAAAACAACGACACTAGATCGAAAAGGCACAGGCCTCCTGCCTGGGAGCCTCCGAAACTACTCCTGGTCGCCGGTCTCCACGTAGTAGTAAGCTCCGTCGGGGTAGTAGCAGTCGTCGACGAGGTCAGCTGGCTCCGGGGCGCCGTCATCTGATCGCAGCAATTGGGTATGGGGAAAAAGAGGTAGCAAAGCAACCGTGAGTACTCATCCAAAGTACTCGCAAGACTTACATCAGAACTATTCTATTTATGCATCGGTATCAAATGAAGGGGCTGTATCTGTGGACTAGACTGCAGAAATGCCAGAATAGAAGGGAAGGCCTAGCCTATCGTAGACTAGCAACTTGCAGCGTCTTGCAGCATTAGAAGAGTGCAGATTAGCATATTGTAAAGCAATAATTATATAGTAGCAATGCCCAGAGATCCTTCCTCGACTCCCTGCGAGAAAGCAATCCCGGAGCTATAATATCCATTTAGCATCACAAGTATCCAGTTCTAGTTGAAATAGATCGGGATACAACTCCGAGCGTCCTGTTACCGTGGACACGGTTATTCGAATAGATATACTTCCCTGCAGGGGTGCACCAAATTACCCAACATGCTCGATTAACTCTGGCCGGACACACTTACTCGGGTCATGCCCGGCCTCGGCTGATCGACACGTCGTAGCCCTACCTAGGTCCAACAGAGAGGCCAGCACGCCGGTTTACACCCTAAGCGCTCAGGGGTCTTGGGCCCATCGCCCTTTGCACTCCTGCGCGTTGCATGGGCGGCCGGGACTAGACCTAGCCCCTGTATACACACGCAGTCTTTCGCGGTCCACCCGGGCGCGCGCCGCTCAATCGCTAACGTCTGAAGAACTTCGACTGAAACATACGACGCCGAGTGCCCATACTATTCCCGCGTGGTGGTTAGTGTTGGGGAACGTTGCATGGAAAACAAAAATATTTCTACGCACACGCAAGATCTATCCATGGAGATGCATAGCTACGAGAGGGGGAGTGTGTCTACGTACCCTCGTAGACCATAAAGGAAAGCGTTAGAACAACGCGGTTGATGTCGTCGAACAACTTCACGATCCAACCGACCGAGTACCGAACGTACGGCACCTCCGCGTTCCGCACACGTTCAGCTCGGTGACGTCCTCGACTTCTTGATCCAGCAAGACGGCGAGGTAGTGGATGATTTCCGGCAGCACGACGGCGTGGTGACGGTGATGGTGATGCTATCTCTGTAGGGCTTCGCCCAAGCACTGCGAAAATATGACCGAGGGACAGAACTGTATTATATTTCGCAGTGCTTGGGCGAAGCCCTGCGGAGATAGCATCACCATCACCGTCACCACGCCGTCGTGCTGCCGGAACTCATCCACTACCTCGCCGTCATGCTGGATCAAGAAGTCGAGGACGTCACCGAGCTGAACGTGTGCTGAACGCGGAGGTGCCATACATTCGGTACTCGGTCGGTTGGATCGTGAAGTTGTTCGACGACATCAACCGCGTTGTTCTAACGCTTCTGCTTACGGTCTACGAGGGTACGTAGACACACTCCCCCTCTCATAGCTATGCATCTCCATGGATAGATCTTTATTGTGCGTAGATTTTTTTTTGTTTTCCATGCAACGTTCCCCAACAGGTTGTACACCGGGGTGTTGACATAAGCAGGGAATTATCTCTGCTCAGATCATATAGATCACAAGAAAGGTTAAACAGACGAATGGAAAGGAAAATGTGACTATCAGATTAAACAGACCAATGGAAAGGAGAATGTGTTTATACACAGGTATTAGATGTATATCTTCTCAAGGGAAAAGCAGGGCATGATAAACATGACGGAACAACAAGTACCAAATCATTTTGATAATGGGGCGAGGAAAATCATGATGTTACCCATACAACGGTGTTTGGATAATTGACCAAGAAACATTTAGCATTGTGCTTCCGATGTTCTTGTTGATATTCGGAATACCACAGTCAAGCTTCGGGGTAGCAATGATATGATATTAAGTAAAGATTGGGTTTAAAGATCACAAGAAATACAAAGGAACAATTCCAAGAATAGCAAGGAACCCAAGGTATAACCAAAATGTGACCAAGTTTGAGTTGGAAGGAAGGCAAGGATGTTGTCGTCGATAACACAAATCATCGAGGGGCAAGGATGGTATTTCTCACCATGAATTCAATTGACATCTCAGAAGAAGTCAAATGTTGACGTTGATCACGACACATTTGTCAAGGGGTTTCATGAAGATGAAATCGATCAGTAAGATGATCAAAGCAGATGGAATGAAGTTCAAGGTCAACGGAACCAAGGATATGACGCTCGGATTCATGTTGTGTAAGAAAAACGATATGATGATGAAATTTTGACACAGGCTTAGCCCATTGTGAAAAATGTGTACCGGGAAGGAGGACTAAGTATCACAGTTAAAATTAGCACGATAATTATGTAGCCGATCGGCTGGGAATGACAATGTTGAGTACAGACTCATAAGCAACAAGGATGTAAAAGAGTTATTAAATATGAAGGGCACTATCGGATAATAATCCAACAAAGGATTTGGCGGTCCACAAAGGATCTGATGTGAGTATCGGTACTCAACCAGAAGAAGAATGAATGCAAAGGCATCGGATTATGGAAACATCTGAATAATTCGACGTTTAAATACAAAGGAATTATGATTTCCAAATCGGTGGATCAGAAACAAACTCTCTGAACAAAGATGGATAAGTCGAATAGACTTAGGGGCACAATCGATGGCAAATTGATTGACCGAGAACCAGCTCATGTTCAAAATGACGTCTGAGCCGGAAAGATGAATTCTAGGATTCGACTGATGATTGCGAGCATTCGCAACATATTGAATTATTAGGCTCAAAATGGCAAGGACAAGGGATGTCAACGAAGATTACTAGACATATGGAATTAACCAGAATGCAAACATGCAAGATTTCAAGAGCAATAGGTTGTAGAGGATTTTCGGAAGATCGAATAGCATTATGAAGTATTTTGCGAAACACCTGAACAACTGGGGATGAACGAATCCCCGGTAAGTGTGAGGAATTATTCGTAGGTGTATTCATGTAGGAAGGAGCTGCAAGGTAGTAGGCACAAAGGATTCCCGGAATATCGGACAGTAATTCGGGGTATCTTGTAATAGCAAGAGCAACTGGAAATGAATGTACGAACGGCAAGGATGTGTAGTTATCCATGGGGATTTATTGGTGGTAGGGAATTGCAAAGGCGGTGGGCACAAGGGTCTCAGGAAAATATTGAAGAGTATCTTCGGAATCTTCTGGTGAACCAAGCGATCATCTGGAATGAGTGGCTCTCCGGGAGGAAGTAGTTACGAGAACCTAGAGTTAGAGTTAGTAAAATCTTTAACCCGAAAGGAAGAGAGATCAGAATCCTAGAGTAAAGGAGAGGAATAAAAGATCCTAATCCCATCCATTGGCGATGTGGGCCCGTAAGCCACACAACAATGTTAGTAAAATAGTTTTTCAAACACTAGACTCAACTTTGGCCAAGGAGATGGAAAGGGGCTTCCTATAGGCAGTCGGCTCTGATACCAACTTGTGACGCCCCCGACTCAATCGTGCACCAATCATACACGCAAATGCGCACGATCAAGCCCAGGGACTCACGGGAAGATATCACAACACAACTCTAGACACAAATAAAAGTCATACAAGCTTTATATTACAAGCCAGGGGCCTCGAGGGCTCGAATACATAAGCTCGAGTTACACAAGCATCAGCGGAAGTATTAGTATCTGAGTACAGACATAATTAGACAAGTATGCCTTAAGAAGGCTGAGCAAAACAACGACACTAGATCGAAAAGGCACATGCCTCCTGCCTGGGAGCCTCCGAAACTACTCCTGGTCGCCGGTATCCACGTAGTAGTAAGCTCCGTCGGGGTAGTAGCAGTCGTCGACGGGATCAGCTGGCTCCGGGGCTCCGTCATCTGATCACAGCAATCGGGTATGGGGAAAAAGAGGTAGCAAAGCAACCGTGAGTACTCATCCAAAGTACTCGCAAGACTTACATCAGAATTATTCTATTTATGCATCGGTATCAAATGAAGGGGCTGTATCTATGGACTAGACTGCAGAAATGCCAGAATAGAAGGGAAGGCCTAGCCTATCGTAGACTAGCAACTTGCAGCGTCTTGCAGCATTAGAAGAGTGCAAATTAGCATATTGTAAAGCAATAATTATATAGTAGCAATGCCCAGAGATCCTTCCTCGACTCCCTGCGAGAAAGCAATCCCGGAGCTATAATATCCATTTAGCATCACAAGTATCCAGTTCTAATTGAAGTAGATCGGGATACAACTCCGAGCGTCTTGTTACCGTGGACACGGCTATTCGAATATATATACTTCCCTGCAGGGGTGCACCAAATTACCCAACACGCTCGATTAACTCTGGCTGGACACACTTACACGGGTCATGCCCGGCCTCGGCTGATCGACACGTCGTAGCCCTACCTAGGTCCAACAGAGAGGCCAGCATGCCGGTCTACACCCTAAGCGCTCAGGGGTCTTGGGCCCATCGCCCTTTGCACTCGTGCGCGTTGTGTGGGCGGCCGGGACTAGACCTATCCCCTGTAAACACACGCAGGCTTTCGCGGTCCACCCGGGCGCGCGCCGCTCAATCGCTGACGTCTGAAGAACTTCGGTTGAAACATACGACGCCGAGTGCCCATACTATTCCCGCGTGGTGGCTAGTGCGAAAAGGCCAGAGGCTTACTCAGATCACATATCCAAATCCCATTAGTGTGTTGGGAGCTCGCGGTGACAATCAGTGATCCACGATCTGTGGTCCCGTCGCCCCGTCTCGCGGACTTATGACAAGGGCCAGGAATGCCCGGCCGTGCCGCGTAATTAACTCGCGGGTGTCCTCACGGTCAACCCGTCTTCATATCTCTTGCGGGTACCCCTCGGGGTCGACCCGACTTCAACAAGGGACCGAGGTAAGGTCAAAGTAATCGTGTGTCCGTCACATCAAGGGGGAATCCAAGGAATCACCCTCGTTGGATTCCTGCTCGATGTTACTGTCAAGGTGAACTTAGAGGAATCACCCTCGATGGGTTCACGCTTGAGGGGTTGCACGACAAAGGCATCATCGGAGGTGGTGAAAGAGGAATCACCCTCGGTAACCCACTTCCGAATAGCTACGCTACAGAGATATCATCCGCAGTGAGGTAGGAGGTATCACCCTCGGCACTCGATAGTAGCTCTGTAGAGTCGTACAACTAAGGGGGAGGTGCGGTGAGGTGTTGGTCTCTGCACCTCGATCACAATGATTGAGTCATCCGATAACAAAGCGGGGCAACAGGGACAAGGATGAGGGGCCACTGATGGTTCACTAACCCACCTATACTAAGCATTTAGGATAGCAGGAATGGTTTCAACAGCAGTTACGAAAATAGGCTATGCATCAGAATAGGAGCTTTCAGACAACAGTAGCAAAATCTAACGCAAGCATGGGAGAGAAAGAATAGGTGATATAGGAATGATCAAGGGGGTTTTGCTTGCCTGGAAGCTCTGCAGACAGAAACGGTTCCTCAATGGTGAAGTAGTCGATCACCGGATCATTAGCGGTCTCAGAGTCTACCGGAAAGGAAGTAACGGAGGGGAAACAAATAAATAACAAAGCAAACGAATGCATCACACAATGCATGTCATGGCAATATGCTATGCTAGGGGTGTTCTAATGTAGTACTAAGTATTTTACTCGAAGCGGGAAAATATCCGGGAATATTTTCCCAGCTCCGAACACTATTCATTTAGCGGTTTCGGTAGCAAATGTTCAACGTTCGGTATGTTAGAGGCATGTGACAGGTATGTGGAGGGAATATTTGGATGCGTTATACTTTTCTGATCATTTTTCATATATAAAATATTTTCATCTGACTTACGGTTATTTTTCTATGATTTTCCGAAGTTTTAATAGTTTTTTGGAATTATTGTATTTAATTTAATCCGAATTGACCAAGTCAACTTGACTGGTCAAAAGGGGAATAGTGCAGGGGGGTCCCACATGGCATAGTCTATATCATTTGGATTAATCTTAACAGTTAATTAAGCTAGGGGGGACCACATGTCATACATAAAATAGACTAACTAGGCCCTAATTAATCTAACCAAATATTAATTAGACCTAAACTAATAGGGCCGGCCCCACTAGGCAGTGGCTTAGCCGGCCACACACACACCACACACAACACACACATCACGCACACGGCACGCACACGGCACACACACACACACACACACACACACACACACACACACACACACACACACACACACACACACACACACACACACAACACGCAGCACAGCAGCGGCGGCAAGAGCAGCGGCGGCATGAGCAGCAGCTAGGAGGAGCAGCAGGAGCGCGGCAAGCAGCAGCAGATCAACCGCAGCAGTAGAGCATCAGCAGCAGCACTAGCAGCGGCAGCACAAGGGCACGGCCATGGAGCTCCGGCCATGGCCATGGAACGGCGGCAAATGTCATGGAACGAAGGAGGAAAAGAGGGGAATCGGGGGAGAAGCTCACCCCGGAGCTCGTGGACATGGTTAGGAGGCATGGGGACGACCGGACACGATGCGCTCGTCGATGGGAGGCGGGGGCTGTGGCGGGAAATGAGCTCGATCCCGAGCGTACGGTGCGGCCCGGCTCGGGTTCTTCGGTGGAGACAAAGGAGACGACCGCGGGGAGGCTCCTGGACATCTTCTTGTGGCATGAGGTGGTCATGGCTCGCGGCATCGACGACGACATGGCGACGGCGCACTCGGGCTTCGGCACGAGGAAGACAGCGAGCGAGGGGAAGGGAGGAAAAGGAGTTAGGGTTTGCTACGGGGGCGTTGGGGTCACCCTTATCCTCTCCAGGGCGCCACTGTGGCGGCACATGTCGAGGATCCGGCCGGCGAGCGCGTGCACGGGCGCTGGCGTACCGACAGCGCGACGAAGACGACGACCAGCGGCTGATGGGCTGGGCTAGCACTGTATATGGTGGGCTTGAGTGCACAGTGGGGTTTCCCGTTTTTATTCTCTTTCTATTTTCTGTTTTCTAATTTAGCTATTGTTTACTAATTATTTCATGGACCAACGATTTTAGTGGGATACAAAACTCAGTACATAAACACCATGCATTACCTTGGAGCTGTCCACAAAGTTTCATAATTTTTGGAAACATCCAAACACGCATTTTGAATAAAAAAAAGGCTTTATTCTTTTATTCAGGTCCACTAAATTAATGCTAGGGCCATTTTGAGTAAATTAGTGATGTTGTTTTCCCTAACCATAATTACCTATGGAATATTTGCAAAAATATGAACTATTTAGTTTACATGTTTGAACAACTTTTATTTTGTCTTGCATTTTGAATTTTAATTTGAATCAAATTTAAGTGTTGGATTATTTTCTATTGGTAATTTGTTTATGACAATCATGGTGTCATGGCAGTATTAACTAGCATAATAGGGCATTAGGGGCTGGGGATGTCACATTTCGCACATTTCAATGACTTTATGTCGATTTCCTGAGAGTAATTCAAATTTGAACTGCAAGTGTGTGATGGCTCTGTCCTAAAAATTAGCAAAAAATATTTTTAGGTACACAAGTAGTCATTATATGGAAGAACCACTTAGAGTTTTGAGAGATTCAACCACTTTCTATGAGTAGCTATGCCGGCCAATTTGACCCTGTTTTGGGCAAATGAAAGAGAAAGAATACAAGTTCAAAAAAATGCAATACTTTGGCATGAAGTCCTTTTATGTGTACTAGTTGCGAGATAAAATACAAAACTTTCCATATGACTAATTTGAAAAAAGATCTTTCACAAAACGGGCTATCGCGTATGAACATTCCCGGGTTTGAAGTCAAATGACCAAGGTGATGGCCATATTCATTACATAGTTTATTATAATGTGCCCAAATTTGGAGCATAGGTGCATCTTTCCATTACGAACAATTTTCCAAATAGAGTTTCCAACTTTTTTGTACAAAAAAATCATTTTCCATTTTCTACGTGACAAAAATGGGTATTTTTTTTGAAGCGGGTACAAAAACCAGGGTGAAAAATGGCTCCACTCCAATTTTCACAGAAAATATACCATATTTGATGGACAATTCCCAAGTTTTATCGATTTTCTATATTGTTAGCTACTTTCGCACATTAAAATGACTTTATGCTGATTTCTCGAAATTAATTCAAATTTGAACTGCAAGTGTGTGATAGCTCTGTCCTAAAAATTAGCAAAAAATATTTTTAGGTACACAAGTAGTCATAATTGGAAGAACCACTTACAGTTTTGAGAGATTCAACCCCTTGAAATGAATAGCCATACCGGCCATTTTGACCATGTCTTGCAAAAAAATGAAAGAAAATGAATACAAGTTCAAAAAGTGCACCTTTCCCATGGAGTCCTTTTATGTGTACTAGTTGCAAGGAAAAATACCACACCTTCAATATCACAATTTTGAAAAAAAAAATCCTTCACAAAACGGGCTATCGTGTAGGAACATTCATGGCTTTCAAGTCAAACAACCAAGATGATGGCCATATTCATTGTATAGTTTATTATAATGTGCCCAATTTAGACACATTGATGCATCTTTCCATTACAAACAATGTTGCCAACAGAGTTTCATCTTTTTTGTAAAAAAGGTAGTTTTCATTTTCTAAGTGTAAAAATGGGTGCTTTTTATGAAGCAAGCACAAAAAACAGGGTGCAAAATGGCATCACTCCAGTTTTCATAGTAATTAGACCTTATTTTATGCACAATTCCCAAGTTTCATGGATTTTCTATATTCGTAGCTCCTTTCGCACATTAATCCATTAAGTCCAATTATATGCATTTAGTGAATATATTAAAATTTTGAATTACAAGTACAAAAAAACTTATCGAAATTGGGTTCAAAAATTATATTTGTGTTCTTCATTAAATGTATAGGCCGTATCAAAAACAGAACAGAAGAAAGAACAATAAAAGACAAGAAAGAAAAGAAAAGCATAAAAGAAAAAAACCATTCCCGAGTGGGAAAAAACTGCACTCTGCAAAGACCATGTGTTCTGATTGGTTGGCATAGTCCTCCCACGGATCGTGCCTGATAACCGTTGGATTCACTTAGATCGAACGGCTGCAAACACACATGGATTGGTTAGGAGAAACATCACCTGGATCGATGATGTGGCGAGCCTTGTATCTCTCCTTTTCTCTCTACCTTCTCTTCACGCATGTTGACAACAGCAAACACACACCATTCGGGCCTTATCTCTTTCCTTCTCTTCTCTCGATCTCGTTTCCATGGGGCTGCAGGAAGTGGCGGCAACGAGCATCAAGCGACGGCAGCGAGCGGCGGAACCAGCGAGCAGCAGTGGCGATGGCTAGCAGCCAGCAGCAGCATCAAGCAACGGCAGGAGCGGTGGCAGCAGCGAGCAGCCACGGCAGAGGCAGCAGCAGCAGCAGCCCTCGTCCGCCTCCGGCAGCAGCGATGGAGGCAGCAACAACAACAGCTTGGTGGTGCGAGCTCTCGTCGAGGAGCAGTAGGACAACCCGCCGAAGCAGCTCTCCGGCACGTCCTTCTTCGTCCCGAGCAGCAGCGGCAGCAACGCTCCGGTGAGCAGGCCCGCGCGACGCACATCGAGAGCGGCTGCGCTCACCCAACGCATGGTAGCATCGAGGCCGGCTCGCGTCCGTGGCGACAGCCTCCTCTTGGTGAGCAGCTCTTCCCGAGCGTCAGTTGCGACAGTAGAACCGAGCAGTAGCGAGGGCGACTAGCTCCGGGCGGCGGTAGAAGCAGCTGCCCATAATTTTTTTAATTCAGCTAAATAGCTTTGCCGCTCGGCAAAGCCTTCCCTCTTTGCCGAGTACCTGTTGCGCCGTCTATGTTTGACCCCCGTCAAGTCACTTTTCTTTGCCGAGTATCCGTGTTTGCAACTCGGCAAAGCCTTTGCCGAGCGCCCGCCAAATGGCTCTCGGCAAAATTCTATTTGCCTGAGAGGTGTACGCCGAGTGGCCTTTGCCGAGTGCAACTCTCGGCAAAGACTTTGCCGAGTGTTTTAGGCCCTTTGCCGAGTGTTTCTGGCACTCGGCGTAGGTGTCGATTCCAGTAGGGTTAGTAGCCCAGGGTGAAGAATTGTTGGGATACCCTCCTCATGTGGGCTGTGAGGAGATGACCATTGAATCCTTTTAGGCAGCCCAAAAGAGGTGCAAAAGCCCAATATAGTACCTAAACTTTCTTTTCCTTCTTTCTGGCTTCTTCATTCAGCATGTTATTCTTCACCATCTCCAAAGTCAGCTTCCCATCTCGAGCTGAATTGCTAAGTGACACAACAAGCATGTTCAACTATCAGGCATGGAACTTAGCAACAACAATGCTTGCACCTCATCCTCAAAGTTGATCTTCGTGGCTGAGGTTGATTTATATGGCATTGGAAGACATTCAAGTGCTCAATCACACTTGTGGAATCTCGGTACTCAAGCTTTGCAAGTCTTTTGATCACCGAGGCCTTGTTCATTGATGTCTTCCTCTCATACATAGATTCCAACTTCTGCCACATCTCATACGCATTTGTGTCATTTGCAACATGGTGGAATATATTGTGGTTGATGTACAACGGAATCATACCTACTGCCTTTCTGTGCAACACTCTCCATTCTTCTTCCGTGAGACCGGTGGGTATACTCTTCTTCACAATTGGCTCATACAAATCCTTGCAATAAAGGATGTCTTCCATCATGGGCTTACATAATGAGTAATTGGAAGAATTAAGTTTTATCATGCCACTTGTAGTAGCACTTTCTTCCAAAGCCATTGTGAGCAGCACTTACATCAACAAGCAAGCAACTGGGATTAGCAACCTCCTAAGCAACCAATGCTCTGATGCCACTCTGTTGGGAATTAGCACACAAACACACTTGTGATGAACTGAATACTACAGCGGTTGACGCGGGCAAGGAAGTTTTATGGATGAAGAACTTCTTGCAAGAGCTCGTCATGAAGCAAGAGAAGTATGTTCTGTTTTGCGACAGTCAAAGTGCTATTCATCTTGCGAAGAATTCAAGCTATCACTCTCGAACCAAGCACATTGATGTGAGATATCATTGGATTCGAGATGTTGTGAGTTCCAAGTTGCTGAAACTTGAGAAGATCCATACTGACGACAATGGTCCGGATATGATGACCAAGATATTGCCAAATGAGAAGCTACAATCACGTTGCCAGGTAGAGGGCATGGCCGTGCCCCTCTCATGAGTCAGAGGGGGAGATTTGTTGGGATATCCTCCTCCTATGGGTGTGAGGAGATGACCATTTGAAGCCTTTTAGGCAGCCCAAAAGAGGTGCAAAAGCTCACTATCCATTGGGGTTATGACCTAGAGTCATTTTTGGACTTTGCACACGAGAGGATGGGGATGCTTTACCCTCCATCCAGCAGCCACCACCAAGTGTGACGAAAATTAGTTCAGCCTCCATTGGAGAAGAAGAGAGAAAACTAAGAGAGAAAGGGAAGACGGGGAAGATTGAAGGAAGAAGCAAAGGGAGTTCCTCCCCAAGGTTGTGATGGTCCAGATCAACTACCTTGTCTCCTTCAAGCTGAGGTTCCACCATCTTTGGTGAGATTGGTTTCAAACCCTAGCTCTTGAGCCCCAAATCTTGTTGTGTTCATGTAAGATACAGAAATCTTGATGTATGAAATCCTCTAGTGCTATCTAGAGAAGAACTTGTTGTATCCCACATTTGATAATAGTGGAAGATAATTTGGGTGGCTTCGGCGTGGTTTTTCCCCTCAAGTTGGGGGGGGGGGGGGGGTTCCACATAAAAACCTGGTGTCTCTGTGTTGATACTTGCTGCTGCCTAGATTGCTACTCCTGCCATCAAACACTCGTCTGAGGAGCGTCTTGTCTGTTGAGTAACTCGTTTACCTCCATATATGCTGCTGCATATGTTTCCTTCCGTGCTAAGCAATGATCCTTGAGTTAGTACATGAAGTGGTGCTGAGATTACTTTGTCTTCGCTGCAGTATTCAGTTCATCACAAGTGTGCTTGTGTGCTAATTCCCAACAAGAATTACTTATTCATCAGCCTGGTCGACCGACCCAGCCAAAATTTCATTGGTCCCTAGCGCACCGCACCCCGTTGTGGACTCCTCTATCATAATTTTTGTCCCTGCTGAAGATAATTTTACATCCATGTTATAGCGTCCATGCCTCTGACTCTCTCACACAGCTACCCTAAAAAAACTTTCTTTTTCTTTTGAAAACTGCCCACACGTTTAGATGGTTGCAGGCTGCGGTAGAAAAAAGTGGTCCTAGGATTACGATCCAGCCCACCTCCCCGTTTTACTCTAGTCAGGTAATGAGAGCGGTTTGGCAGCTGCTGGGCTCGACGGCGTGGTGGTCAATGAGCAGTCAGGACGGCGTGGTGGTCAACAGGCAGGTGATATTGTGTGGTGAGCGGCGGATGGTCTTAGTGTTGGGTGGCATTGTGGTGGATGGTCAGAAGCATAGTTTGGGCGGAGCCGACGCAATTGTGGCGGGTGGCAGTCACCCCCAATGGCTGGACCCCCGTGACTTCCTCTCCCTCGGCTCGTACGGTTCCCATTCTTTCCATCTTGCAACTCTTTTTTTCTTCCATTGTCCTTTTTTTCTCAAACACGCACAAGCATGCATATCATATATTAAAAAGAGAGAGAAAGGGGGTAAAGAGCCCCTCTATATGGGTTTGTTACAAAGACACACCCAAGTGTTGGGGAACGTTGCATGGAAAACAAAAAAAATTCTACGCACACGCAAGATCTATCCATGGAGATGCATAGCTACGAGAGGGGGAGTCTGTCTACGTACCCTCGTAGACCGTAAGCGGAAGCGTTAGAACAACGCGGTTGATGTCGTCGAACAACTTCACGATCCAACCGACCGAGTATCGAACGTACGGCACCTCCGCGTTCAGCACACATTCAGCTCGGTGACGTCCTCGACTTCTTGATCCAGCAAGACGGCGAGGTAGTGGATGAGTTCCGGCAGCACGACGGCGTGGTGACGGTGATGGTGATGCTATCTCCGTAGGGCTTCGCCCAAGCACTGCGAAAATATGACCGAGGGACGGAACAGTGGCTTGTTTGGGGCGCCCCCTCTCCTCTATTTATATATGTGTAGGGGCTTGGAGTAGAAGGAATAGTGCCATGTGAACAGTACCACATGAATAGTATCATGTGAACAGTACCACGTGAATAGTACACACGTGGACTTGGACTCCAAAGTCCAATCCTATTCCTACTAGGACTCTCCTTTTTTCCTTCCCTAGCTGCGTGGGCTTTTGAGGACTTCGTGCGCCTGGCCCAATAAGGCCAGGGCGCCTCCCCTTAGCCCATGCCATCCCTTGGGACGTGGTGGACCCACTTGTGGACTTCCGGACCCCTCCGGAATCCTCCGGAACCTTCTGGAAGCTTCCCGGTACAATACCGAAAAAACTGCACCTTTTTCCGGAACCCAAAATATGACTTCCCATATATAAATCTTTACCTCTCGACCATTCCGAGACTCCTCGTGACGTCCGGGATCTCATCCGGGACTCCGAACAATATTCGGTTACCAATTCACATAACTCATATAACACTATATCATCAACGAACGTTAAGCGTGCGGACCCTACGGGTTCGGGAATGATGTAGACATGACCGAGACGCCTCTCTGGTCAATAATCAATAGCGGAACCTGGATGCCCATATTGGTTCCTACATATTCCATGAAGATCTTATCGGTCGAACCGCAATGACAACATACGTAATTCCCTTTGTCCGTCGGTATGTTACTTGCCCGAGATTCGATCGTCGGTATCTCCATACGTAGTTCAATCTCATTACCGGCAAGTCTCTTTACTCGTTCTGTAATACATCATCCCGTAACTAACTCCTTAGTCACTTTGCTTGCAAGCTTCTTATGATGTGCATTACCGAGAGGGCCCAGAGTTACCTCTCCGAAACACGGAGTGACAAATCCCAGTCTCGATCCATGACAACTCAACAGACACCTTCGGAGATACCTGTAGAGCATCTTTATGATCACCCAGTTACGTTGTGACGTTTGATAGCACACAAGGTATTCCTCCGGTATCCGGGAGTTGCATGATCTCATGGTCGGAGGAACATGTATTTGACATTCAAGAAAGCAGTAGCAATAAACAGAACGATCATATGCTAAGCTAACAGATGGGTCTTGTCCATCACATCATTCTCCTAATGATGTGATCCCGTTATCAAATGACAACTCATGTCTATGGTTAGGAAACCTTAACCATCTTTGATCAACGAGCTAGTCTAGTAGAGGCTCACTAGGGACACGGTATTTCTTTATGTATTCACACATGTATTTCAGTTTCCGGTCAATACAATTCTAGCATGAATAATAAACCTTTATCATAAACAAGGAAATATAAAATAATAACAACTTTATTATTGCCTCTAGGGCATATTTGCATCAGTCTCCCACTTGCACTAGAGTCAATAATCTAGTTCACATCGCCATGTGATTAACACCCAAGAGTTCACTAGAGTCAATAATCTAGTTCACATCACCATGTGATTAACACTCAAAGAGTTCTAAGGTGTGATCATGTTTTGCTCGTGAGAGAGAATTTTAGTCAATGGGTCTGCAATATTCAGACCCATGTGTACTTTGCAAATCCTTATGTCATACTGTAGATGCTGCTATCACGCTTTACTTGGAGCTATTCCAAATGACTACTCCATTATACGTATCCGGTTTGCTACTCAGAGATATCCAGATTGGTGTCAAAGCTTGCATCGACGTAACCCTTTACGACAAACTCTTTATCACCTCCATAATCGAGAAACATTTCCTTAGTCCTTTAGTTACTAAGGATAATTTTGACCGCTGTCCAGTGATCCACTCCTGGATCACTCTTGTACCCCCTTTGCCAGACACGTGGCAAGGCACACATTAGGTGTGGTACACAACATGGCATACATTATAGAACCTATGGCTGAGGCATAGGGAATAACTTTCATTCTCTCTCTATCTTCTGCCGTGGTCGAGCTTTGTGTCTTACTCAACTTTACACCTTACAATACAGGCAAGAACTCCTTCTTTGACTGATCCATTTTGAACTCCTTCAAAATCTTGTCAAGGTATGTACTCATTGAAAGTCTTATCAAGCGTCTTGATCTATCTCTATAGATCTTGATGCCCAATATATAAGCAGCTTCACCGAGGTCTTTCATTCAAGTATCCTTTTATGCCATCCAGAAATTCTATATCATTTCCAATCAACAATATGTCATCCACATATAACATTAGAAATGCTACAGAGCTCCCACTCACTTTCTTGTAAATACAGGCTTCACCGTAAGTCTGTACAAAACCATATGCTTTGATCACCTCATCAAAGCGTATATTCCAACTCCGAGATGCTTGTACCAGTCCATAGATGGATCGCTGGAGCTTGCACACTTTGTTAGCACCCTTAGGATCGACAAAACCTTCTGGTTGCATCATATACAACTCTTCTTTGAGAAAACCATTAAGGAATGCAGTTTTGACATCCATTTGCCAAATTTCATAATCATAAAATGCGGCAATTGCTAACATGATTCGGACAGACTTAAGCATCGCTACGGGTGAGAAAGTCTCATCGTAGTCAACCCCTTGAACTTGTCGAAAACCTTTCGCGACAAGTCGAGCTTTGTAGACAGTGATATTACCATCAGCATCCGTCTTCCTCTTAAAAATCCATTTATTCTCAATGGCTTGCCGATCATCGGGAAGTCCACCAAAGTCCACACTTTGTTCTCATACATGGATCCTATCTCAGATTTCATGGCCTCAAGCCATTTGTCGGAATTCGGGCTTATCATAGCTTCTTCATAGTTCGTAGGTTCGCGTTGGCTAACAACATAACTTCCAGAACAGGATTACCGTATCACTCTGGTGCGGAACATACTCTGGTCGACCTACGAAGTTCAGTAGTAACATGATCTGAAGTTTCATGATCTTTATCATTATCTTCCTCTCTTATTGGTGTAGGCATCACGGGAACGGTTTTCTCTGATGAGCTACTTTCCAATTCGAGAGAAGGTACAATTCATCAAGTTCTACTTTCCTCCCACTCACTTCTTTTGAGAGAAATTCCTTCTCTAGAAAGGACCCATTCTTGGCAACAAAGACCTTGCCTTCGGATCTGTGGTAGAAGGTGTACCCAATTGTTTCTTTAGGGTATCGTATGAAGACGCACTTCTCCGCTTTGGGTTCGAGCTTATCAGGTTGAAGCTTTTTCACATAAGCATCGCATCTCCAAACTTAAAAAAATGACAGCTTAGGTTTCTTGCCAAACCACAGTTCATACGGTGTCGTCTCAACGGATTTAGACGGTGCCCTATTTAACGTGAATGCAGCTGTCTCTAATGCATAACCCCAAAACGATAGTGGCAAATCGGTAAGAGACATCATAGAACGCACCATATCCAATAAAGTACGGTTACGACGTTCAGACACACCATTACGCTGTGGTGTTCCAGGTGGCGTGAGTTGTGAAACAATTCCACATTTTCTTAAATGAAGGCCAAACTCGTAACTCAAATATTCACTTCCACGATCAGATCGTAGAAACTTTATTTTATTGTTACGATGATTCTCTACTTCACTCTGAAATTCTTTGAACTTTTCAAATGTTTCAGACTTGTGTTTCATCAAGTAGATATACCCATACCTACTCAAATCATCTGTGAAGGTTAGAAAATAACGATACCCGCCGCGTGCTTCAACACTCATTGGACCGCATACATCGGTATGTATTATTTCCAATAAGTCATTAGCTCGCTCCATTGTTCCGGAGAACGGAGTTTTAGTCATCTTGCCCATGAGGCATGGTTCGCAAGTATCAAATGATTCATAATCCAGAGATTCCAAAAGTCCATCAGCATGGAGTTTCTTCATGCGCTTTACACCAATATGACCTAAACGGCAGTGCCACAAGTATGTTGCACTATCATTATCAACTTTGCATCTTTTGGCATCAATATTATGAATATGTGTATCACTACGATCGAGATTCAACAAGAATAAACCATTCACAAGGGTGCATGATCACGAGAGATATTACTCATATAAACAGAATAATCATTATTCTCTGACTTAAATGAATAACCGTCTTGCAATAAACAATATCCAGATATAATGTTTTATGCTCAATGCAAGCACCAAATAACCATTATTTAGGTTTAATACTAATCCCGAAGGTATTACGAGCGTGCCGATGGTGATCATATCAATCTTGGAGACACTTCCAACACACATCGTCACCTCGTCCTCAGCTAGTCTCTGTTACTCCGCAGCTCTTGCTTCAAGTTACTAATATTAGCAACTGAACCGGTATCAAATACCCAGACGCTGCTACGAGCACTAGTGAGGTACACATCAATAACATGTATATCAAATATACCTTTGTTCACTTTGCCATCCTTCTTATCCGCCAAATATTTGGGGTAGTACCGCTTCCAGTGACCATTTCCTTTGCACTCAAAGCACTCAGTCTCAGGCTTGGGTCCAGTTTTGGGCTTCTTCACGGGAGCGACAACTTTCTTGCCGTTCTTCTTGAAGTTCCCTTTCTTTCCCTTGCCCTTTTTCTTGAAACTGGTGGTCTTATTAGCCATCAACACTTGATGCACTTTCTTGATTTCTACCTCCGCCGATTTCAGCATCGCGAAGAGCTTGGGAATCGTTTTCGTCGTCCCTTGCATATTATAGTTTCATCACAAAGCCTTTATAGCTTGGTGGCAGTGACTGAAGAAATATGTCAATCACTTTCTTATCTGGAAGATTAACTCCCACTTGATTCAAGCGATTGTAGCACCCAGACATTCTGAGCACGTGCTCACTAGTTGAGCTATTCTCCACCATCTTGTAGGCAAAGTACTTGTCAGAGGTCTCATAACTCTCAACACGGGCGTGAGCATGAAATACCAATTTCAGCTCTTGGAACATCTCTTATGTTCCATGGCGTTCAAAACGTCTTTGAAGCCCCGATTCTAAGCCATACAGCATGGTGTACTAAACTATCAAGTAGTCATCAGATCGAGTATGACAAACGTTCATAACATCTGCATCAGCTCCTGCAACAGGTCTGTCACCTAGCGGTGCATCAAGGATATAATTCTTCTGTGCTGCAATGAGGATAATCCTCAAGTTACGGACCCAGTCCGTGTGATTGCTACCATCATCTTTCAACTAAGCTTTCTCTAGGAACGTATCAAAAACAGGGGAGCTACAACGCGAGCTATTGATCTACAACATAATTTGCAAAGACTATCAGGACTAAGTTCATGATAAATTAAGTTCAATTAATCAAATTACTAATGAACTCCCACTTAAATTAACATCCCTCAAGTTAACTAAGTGATACATGATCCAAATCAACTAGCCCATGTCCGATCATCACGTGAGATGGGATAGTCATCAATGGTGAACATCTCCATGTTGATCATATCTACTATAGGTCTCCAGTGTTCCGAGACCATGTCTGTACATGCTAGGCTCGTCAAGTTTAACCCAAGTATTCTGCTTGTGTAAAACTGGCTTACACCCCTTGTATGTGAACGTAGAATCTATCACACCCGATCATCACGAGGTGCTTCGAAACGACGAAGTTTAGCAACGGTGCATACTCGGGGAGAACACTTTTATCTTGAAATTTAGTGAAGGGATCATCTTATAATGCTACCGTCGTTCTAAGCAAAAAAAGATGCATAAAGGATAAACATCACATGCAATCAAAATATGTGACATGATATGGCCATCATCATCTTGTGCTTTTGATCTCCATCTCCAAAGCATCGTCATGATCTCCATTGTCACCGGCTCGACACATTGATCTCCATCGTTGCGTCGTGGTCATCTCGCCAACTATTGCTTCTACAACTATTGCTAACACATAGCGATAAAGTAAAGCAATTACATGGCGCTTGCATTTCATACAATAAAGAGACAACCATAAGGCTCCTGCCGGTTGCCGATAAATTACAAAACATGATCATCTCATACAATAACGTATATCACATCATGTCTTGACCATATCACATCACAGCATACCCTGCAAAAACAAGTTAGACGTCCTCTACTTTGTTGTTGCAAGTTTTACGTGGCTGCTACGGGCTTCTAGCAAGAACCGTACTTACCTATGGCACAAAACCACAACGATGATTTATCAAGTTTGCTGTTTTAACCTTCAACAAGGACCGGCCGCAGTCAAATTCGATTCAACTAAAGTAGGAGAAACAGACACCCGCCAGCCACCTTTATGCAAAACAAGTTGCATGTCTGTCGGTGGAACTGGTCTCATGTACGTGGACATGTAAGGTTGGTCCGGGCCGCTTCATCTTACAATACCGCCGAATCAAAATAAGACGTTGGTGGTAAGCAGTATGACGATCACCGCCCACAACTCTTTGTGTTCTACTCGTGCATATCATCTGCGCATAGACCTGGCTCATGATGCCACTGTTGGGGACGTTGCATGGAAAACAAAAAAATTTCTACGAACACGCAAGATCTATCCATGGAGATGCATAGCTACGAGAGGGGAAGTGTGTCTACGTACCCTCGTAGACCGTAAGCGGAAGCGTTAGAACAACGCGGTTGATGTCGTCGAACAACTTCACGATCCAACCGACCGAGTACCGAACGTACGGCACCTCCGCGTTCAGCACACGTTCAGCTCGGTGACGTCCTCGACTTCTTGATCCAGCAAGACGGCGAGGTAGTGGATGAGTTCCGGCAGCACGACGGTATGGTGACAGTGATGGTGATGCTATCTCCGCAGGGCTTCGCCCAAGCACTGCGAAAATATGACCCCTCTCCTCTATTTATATATGTGTAGGGGCTTGGAGTAGAAGGAATAGTGCCACGTGAACAGTACCACGCGAATAGTATCGTGTGAATAGTACCACATGAATAGTACACACGTGGACTTGGACTCCAAAGTCCAATCCTATTCCTACTAGGACTCTCCTTTTTTCCTTCCCTAGCTGCGTGGGCTTTTGAGGACTTGGTGCGCCTGGCCCAATAAGGCCAGGGCGCCTTCCCTTAGCCCATGCCAGCCCTTGGGACATGGTGGACCCACTTGTGGACTTCCGGACCCCTCCGGAATCCTCCGGAACCTTCTGGAAGCTTCCCGGTACAATACCGAAAAAACTGCACCTTTTTCCGGAACCTAAAATATGACTTCCCATATATAAATCTTTACCTCTCGACCATTCCGAGACTCCTCGTGACGTCCGGGATCTCATCCGGGACTCCGAACAACATTCGGTTACCAATTCACATAACTCATATAACACTATATCATCAACGAACGTTAAGCGTGCGGACCCTACGGGTTCGGGAATGATGTTGACATGACCGAGACGCCTCTCCGGTCAATAATCAATAGCGGAACCTAGATGCCCATATTGGTTCCTACATATTCCACGAAGATCTTATCGGTCGAACCGCAATGACAACGTACGTAATTCCCTTTGTCCGTCGGTATGTTACTTGCCCGAGATTCGATCGTCGGTATCTCCATACCTAGTTCAATCTCGTTACCGGCAAGTCTCTTTACTCGTTCCGTAATACATCATCCCGTAACTACTCCTTAGTCACTTTGCTTGCAAGATTCTTATGATGTGCATTACCGAGAGGGCCCAGAGATACCTCTCCAAAACACGGAGTGACAAATCCCAGTCTCGATCCATGCCAACTCAACAGACACCTTCAGAGATACCTGTGGAGCATCTTTATGATCACCCAGTTACGTTGTGACGTTTGATAGCACACAAGGTATTCCTCCGATATCCAGGAGTTGCATGATCTCATGGTCGGAGGAACATGTATTTGACATTCAAGAAAGCAGTAGCAATAAACAGAACGATCATATGCTAAGCTAACAGATGGGTCTTGTCCATCACATGATTCTCCTAATGATGTGATCCCGTTATCAAATGACAACTCATGTCTATGGTTAGGAAACCTTAACCATCTTTGATCAACGAGCTAGTCTAGTAGAGGCTCACTAGGGACACGGTATTTGTTTATGTATTCACACATGTATTTAAGTTTCCGGTCAATACAATTCTAGCATGAATAATAAACCTTTATCATAAACAAGGAAATATAAAATAATAACAACTTTATTATTGCCTCTAGGGCATATTTCCATCACCAAGTGCACCCCTACATCACAACTCTAGCTGACTACTCACTCCAACCCACACTGTCAACTCTTGAAAGAAACTCTCCAGGTCACCTTTGAGCAGTCGCGACTGTTTCCATGCCCTTCCTCCCGTCAATATCCTCCTACCCATGCTTTGTATTGACGGAAGGCTCCGTCAAACACAATGTCGTTCCTATGCTTTCACAGCTCCTAGAAGACAAGGACTAAAATAGCCCTAACATCCTTCCACAGACCTTCTCCGGAGTCCATACTCTCGCACCACTAGTGTATTATCTGGGGTTGACACCCAACCTTGCCTACCAAGAGCTTGATATACCTTTTGCCAGACCGTTCTTGCAAACACATATCCCAATAGTAGGTGGCTGATCGTTTCATCGTACTGGTTGCAGAAGGTACAAGAGTCCTTGTGTGGCAAACCTCGTCTCGCCAGCCGATCAGTGGTTCAGCATCGGTTCTTCAACGCCAACCAGACGAAGAAATGGCACTGCAATGGTGCTCTAGATTTCCACGTGAACTCCCCAGATGGATTAATCTCCCTACCCACAAACTTTGCCGCATACACCGATCTCACCGAGAACTCACCATCTCTTTCCTAGGCGCAGTGCAGTTTGTCCGGAGTGTCTGGGTCAAGCTCCAGCACCACAATTCTGTGCCACAGATCCAAGTACTCACGTGGGGTTTCCATGTCCAAGTTCGGCCAATGTCTAACGGCCAGACACACTGTGATTACTGCCCCCCCCCCATCATGGAGAAGGCGGCCACCACGCCAGGAACAAGCACTGCACGTGCCTAAAGACCTATGTCAGGTTGATTCGGCGGCGCGAGAAACTGCTGGATTGGCCTCGTGGTGCGGCGGCACGGTCTGGCGGCGGACGTCGTCATCGTAGCGGTATGACGCTGGCAGCCATTTGGTGCTGAAGCGCTGGGTCAGAGGAGTGTCAGATTGGATAGGGTGCATGGCCTTCATCCGTACAACATGGATTTGTTAGTGTTCGTAACTTCCCCAATTTTCTGATGTTGATTTCCAAGATCTGGCGAGTCGGATCTAAACTAAAGGATTAGTTACCTGGCCCAAATAAATATGACGATGCAGAATTTACCTCCATTATGGACTAGCAGCTCATGCCTTAAATACAAATAAGTTGATCAAATTTTGTTTGTAGTTTATCTGCCTCATTCTTTGTTTAGGCACCTTTCACTATCGATTCATCTTTCTGTTTGATTGAAGTATCATAGAAACAGTTTGAGTATAAGAAATGAATTTCTGTATAGTTTTAAATTAATTTTAAGGACTCATAAGAAAGTGCATTTTTAAGAGCTTATCAGTGCAAGTAGTTGTTTTCCTTTTCTTTTCTTAGAAAGTTTATCTACAAGTTATAATATGTGTTCTTTGGCAGGTATATAGCATACAATTGGCCAATGCGTCTGTCTAGGTCTAAGTCGACTAAGACTTTGCCTAACATCACGTATATGTATTTTAGGCTGTTTTTACTCCTCGTGTCTGGGTTCTTTGTTGTGGGCTTTTTTTTGTAGAACTGTATCTGTTCTGGGCTTTACTTGTAGTCTTTGTAGTCTTTTTTTTCCTTTTAGTTGGGTGGGCTTAACTGTGTTGGGCTGAGGTTGTCCCTGCTAGTATCTTTCAGCACATTTCTACCTTTTTATTTTGAAAAAAGATAACGAAAATTAAAATTGAAATATTAGGGAAATCTTAGGCTATGCTTCACGTCTGTGGTAAAGAAAAAAAGGAAAAAAAAGAACTATCTTTCTATTCTGTGATGCGCTCCCTCCTTGCATGTCTATGTTTGAAAACAGTGACGTCTAGCTTGGGGAAGAATACAAGAAGATGTAGCCAGTGGGACCACATTCTAGTGATATAAGAAAACAAAGGGGAAGATTTAAAAAATTATAGAGAGAAAAGGGTAAATTGGTAAAAAAGAACTAATTAAAAAAATGATGAAACTCTACGTTTGTTCAAAAATCGACATAGTATGATATTTTCAACTTTATAAAAATAAAACATTGGATAAAAGCAAGAAAATCTTATATTGCATTAGGCATGGATTCCTTAAACGATGCCTCAATTCGTCATTCTACTCTATAATTCAATGTAAATGAAAAATGCTTGGACTTTTGACGTGGTGAAAAAAAGGACAAAGGAAAAAAGGGAGAAATGAGATGCCCATGTCGCCACCGACGCCACGCAAACAAATGCATGCAAAAGTCTCGCTCCTCGCCCACCTCCTCTCTAGTTGCAAACCCATCTGTACTCCCACTCCCCTAGTGTGTGCACTCTCAGTCGAGCTACAACGTGTGCAATCGCGTGGGTGTGGCTGGACATTCAAACCTCCAATAAAAAAATAAAAAAGAGAAATAAAGACACCCTTTTCGCCGCCCTCTGCCACTGACGGCACATAAACAAAAGCATGTAAAAATGACATTGTCCACCCCCTCCTCTCTAGTTAGCAGCCATGTTGTGCTCCACTCCCCAAGCTAGAGTTGCAGTGCGGGTGACACTTGCAGTTGCGTGCCTAGATGAAGACATGCAACTCCCCCCCACCCCCCCCCCCCCCCCCGCCGCCGCCGCCAAAACACTACTAAGTTATAATCGGGTTGAAGACATGCAGTTGCAGTCGAGGGTGACACCTGCAGTTGCATGCCCTAGTGCCAGACATGCAACTTCCCTCCATCCCCCTCCTCCAAGAAAACACCAGTAAGTTCCAGTCGCGTTGAAGACATGCAGTTGTAGTCAGGGGTGTCACTTGCAGTTGCGTGCCTAGTGACAGACATGCAACTGCCTCCTTCCTCAACAAAAACACCACAGAGTTGCAGTCAAGTTGAAACCATGCAGTTGCAGTCAGGGGTGCCACTTGCAGTTGCGTGCCTCGTGGTAGACATGCAATTGCTTCCTTCCCCGACAAAAAACACTACAGAGTTGCAGTCGCGTTGAACACATGCAATTGCAGTCGGGACGATACCTGCAGCTGCGTGCCTAGTTGAAGACATGCAACTTTCCCCTCCCTTGAAAAACACCACTAAATTGCAGTCGCATTGAACACATGCAGTTGCAGTCGGGGGCGACACTTGTAGTTGCGTGCCTAGTGTGAGACATGCAACTTCCCTCCCCCCAACAAAACACCAGTAAGTTGCAGTCGCATTGAAGAAATGCAGTTGCGGTCAGGGGCGTCACTTGCAGTTGCGTGCCTAGTGGAAGACATGCAAATACCTCCTTCCCCAAACAATAACACCACAAAGTTGGAGTCACGTTGAAGACATGAAGTTGCAGTCAGGAGTGCCACTTGTAGTTGCGAGCCTAGTGGTGGACATGCGGTTGCCTCCTTCCCCAACAAAAACACCACAGAATTGCAACCGCGTTGAAGACATCCAATTGCAGGACGACACTTGCAGTTGCGTGCCTAGTTGAAGACATGCAACTTTCCCCTACCCTGAAAAAACACCACTAAGCTGCAATCGCGTTGCACACACATCCAGCTGCAGTCGGGGGTGGCACTTGCAGTTTTGTTCCTAGTGTCAGACATGCAACTGCCTCCCCCCGCTCAGACAAAGACACCACATAGTTGTAGTCGGACACTTGTAGTTGGCCGATGGCAAATATTTTTGAAAACAGAAAAAATAAGTTGCACACAGAAGAAATACATACAATTATGTGTCGCCGATGTGCATGTAACTGCGTGCGATCGACGTGTGTGGCCGACGACAATATTTTTGGAAAGAACAAAAGTTGTGCATGGCATTAGACATGTAATTGCACGTGATTCAATGTACATGCAATTGTGTGGGATCGACATATGTGCAAAAATGTGGCAATATATTTAATACTAATACTACTACTACTACTACTACTACTAATAATAATAATAACAGAAAACAAAAAAAGGAAAAAGAAAAAAATGGGAGCAAATTAGGGAAATAGGCATGTTAGTATTGCTTCTGTCCCCTGGGCAACACGAGCACTGAGAAAAGAAAGCCCAGACAAAAAGAAAGCTCCAAAAACGGACAAACACCACCCCCACGGACAGCCCAAGTGTGACGCCCCGACTTAATTGTGCACTAATCATACATGCAAATGCACACGATCAAGCCTAAGGACTCACGGGAAGATATCACAACACAACTCTAAACACAAATAAAAGTCATACAAGCTTTATATTACAAGGCAGGGGCCTCGAGGGCAAGAATACATAAGCTTGCATACAAGTGTTAGCGGAAGCAACAACAGTATCTGAGTACAGACACAAAGTTAAACAAGTCTGCCTTAAGAAGGCTGAGCAAAACAACGACAATAGATCGAAAAGGTGCAGGCCTCCTGCCTGGGTGCTTCCTATCTACTCCTGGTCGTCGGCCTCCACGTACTAGTAGGCTCCTTCGGTGGGGTAGTAGTAGTAGTCGTCGGCGGGGGCAGCTGGCTCCGGGGCTCCGTCATCTGGTCGCAGCAATCGGGTATGGGGAAAAAGGGAAGCAAAGCAACCATGAGTACTTATCCAAAGTACTCGCAAGACTTACATCAGAACTATTCTATTTATGCATCAGTATCAAAGAAGGGGCTGTATCTGTGGGCTAGACTGCAGAAATGCCAGAATAGAGGGAAGGCCTAGCCTATCGAAGACTAGCATCTTGCAGCATTAGAAGAGTGTAGATTAGCACATAAATATAGTAGTAGCAACAAGTATAATAGTAGCCATGCCCAGAGATCCTTCCTCAACTCCCTGCGAGGAAGTGATCCCGGAGCAACATATTTAAACATCACAAGTTTCCAGTTCTAGTTGTAGTAGATCGGGATACTTTCCGAGCGTCCTGTTACCGTGGACACGGCTATTCGAATAGATATACTTGATCGACACATTGTAGCCCTACCTAGGCTCAACAGAGAGGCCAGCACGCCGGTCTATATCCTAAGCGCTCAGGGATCTTGGACCCATCGCCCTTTGCACTCCTGCGCGTTGCATACGCGGCCGGTACCGTTCGGACGGCCGTGGAGTGCAGCGTCCAATGGCGGCAGCCACGCGGGCTGGGGTGGCCGGAACTGAGCGCGATGACGACGACAGGCGGCGGCGTTCTCGGGAGCTCCACGGAAACGGCGAAACGGCGCGCGCGCGAGTGGTTAGATAGGCCAGGCCGCACCTCTGGAGTGCCCCGAGCACAGCGGTGTGCTCGGACGGCCATGACAACGACGGAATCAACGGCGGCGAGCAGCACGGCGGAGCTGGGCTCGGCCATCCATGGCGGCCGGGCTAGACGCGAAAAAACGAGGGGGAGGCAGAGGCGGAACGTGCGGTGCTCATCGAGAGGGCTCAAGGAAGGCCCGACGAGGGGTTTTGTAGCTGTAGTGCAGGGGATCGACGGCGGCGAGGTTCGGTGATGCCGAGGAAGAAGAGCTCACGGGCGGCGTCGATGCCGCTCCTCAGCCTCGATCCAGCGGTGAAGAAGAAGCAGCAGTCCACGGCGGACCTCCCGGACACCAGCAGGCCGTGTGGGGAGGCTGGTGGCCACGGTGGTGATGCTGAGCGGCGACGGCTGCACTCTGGTGAAGTGACAGGGAGCGAGCGAAGCGAGAAGAGGGGAGGAGGAGTGGCGAGGGCGTCCGAGGGAGGGGCGCCCTTATCCCCTCGCTCACCTGCCCCGGCGCCGTGGCGGCCAACGGCCGGAGCCGTGCGAGCTCGGCCAGGCCGCACCGACACGCGGGAGGGAGCAGGTGGGAGAAGGCCTCAGTGGGCTGGGCCGGCTCCTGCCACTGTGGGCCTTAGAGCACAGTAGGTTTTTCCTTTTTCATTTCTCTGTTTTTTTCCTCTTATTTAATAACAGAGGCAGAAATGGAAATTTTAGGGCTACCAAAAGGATTTGGAAAAATATGGGACTTGGCCTATTAAATCCTTTGCATTTTAAGGCACTGCTACAAAAAGTTTGAGGATTATTTGAATCCATTTGAATTTTCCTCAAATAAAATGGCATTTTAAAATGCTGGAATTGCACTGTTTTAATTGCTACTGTCCATCATAGCTTAGATGTGATGTTGTTTTCCTTAACAAATATTAGTTAGGGAATATTTGCTAAATGATGAACATTTTTGCAGCAATTTTTGAGAAACTTCAAATTTCACTTGCATTTGAATTTGAATTCAGTGGTGGAATTTGAAATGAGATATAAACCAATGATGATCAAGCACTGTAAATCAAGATGACTTGGCACTGATCACAAGGGATTACTGTAGCTCATTTACACAGGGGTGTTACAATTCTCCTCCTCTAAAAGAAATTCTCGTCCCGAGAATTCAGGAGGTAGAAGGGAAAAGATCAGGGTATTCTTCCCGAAGACGATCCTCGCGTTCCCAAGTGGCTTCATCTTCAGTATGATTCGACCACTGCACTTTAAGAAACTTGGTTGTCTTCTGATGGGTCTGTCGTTCAGCTTGATCGAGAATGCGGATCGGATGTTCTTTATAAGATAAGTCTTCTTGCAATTCGAGCAATTCATGATCCACTGCTCGGTGCGGATCCTTGAAGCAACGGCGAAGTTGCGACACGTGGAAGACATTGTGGAGGTGAGAGAACTGCGGCGGCAATTCCAATTTATATGCCACATGTCCACGTCTGGCGAGAATGCGGAAGGGGCCAATATAGCGAGAAGCTAACTTGCCCTTGATTCTGAAGCGATGAGTGCCCTTCATAGGAGTGACACACAAATAAGCTTGCTCACCAGGTTGATAGATCGATCCCCAGTGTTTTCGATCATAATTGCTCTTCTGGTGAGATTGGGCCGCCTTGAGATTTTCTCTGACGATATGGACTTGCTCTTCAGCGTGTTGGATAATATCCGGACCAATGAGCGGCCGTTCCCTAGTTTCTGACCAATTCAGAGGGGTTTGACACTTACGTCCATATAGTACCTCGAAGGGGGCCATCTTCAAGCTAGCTTGATAGCTGTTGTTGTACGAGAATTCAGCATACGGGAGAGATTCCTCCCACTTCTTGCCAAATGAAATGACACAAGCACGCAGCATATCTTCAAGCACTTGATTCACTCATTCAACTTGGCCTTGGGACTGGGGGTGATAAGCAGATCTCCAAGTTATATGAGTTCCCATAGCTTCTTGGAAACTTGCCCAGAACTTAGAGGTGAAGAGGCTACCACGGTCTGAACAGATCTCCTTCGGAATACCGTGGAGTGATACAATTCTGGAGATATATAAATCTGCTAACTGACTAGCAGTGATCGTCTCCTTGACGGGCAAAAAATGTGCAACTTTGGAGAGTTGGTCGATGACAACAAGAATTGCATCATGGCCTTTTTGTGACTTGGGAAGGCCAGTGATAAGATCCATTTGCACTTTGTCCCATTTCCATTCAGGGATAGGGAGCGGTTGCAGAATTCCAGCAGGCTTCTGATGTTCTGCCTTAACGCGATGGCAAACGTCACATTCGGCAACATAGCGAGCAATGTCCTGCTTCATTTTTGACCACCAGTACCTTTGGCGGAGATCACGATACATCTTCGTGCTACCCGGATGAATAGACAGTGGTGTATCATGTGCCTCCTTCATAACTTTGTCAGTCATAAGCTCGAACCGAGGTACTACAATGCGATCTCTGAAATACAAAGTTCCGTCTTCTGCAAGCGAGAAATCCCTGGACTTTTCAAGGTCAAGATCTCTTTTCATCAGATCAACTTCAGCATCTTTTGCTTGCGCAGACTTAACAGCTTTCTCAAGATTTGGCTGCAGAACCAGGGTATTAAGAGAACCCTGTGGAATGATATGGAGGTTTAGCTTGCGCTGTTCTTCATAAAGATGGGGTTGAGCTCGCTAAACCATGAGGTTGTTACAATAGTACTTGCGGCTCAAGGCATCGGCCATCACATTAGCCTTGCCAGGGGTATAAGAAATACCACAGTCATAGTCCGTAATCGTTTCCAACCATCACTGTTGGCGGAGATTGAGATCTGGCTGACTAAACAAATACTTCAGACTTTGGTGATCAGTGTATATCTCACATCGATTACCGAGGAGGTAATGTCGCCACAGCTTCAATGCATATATCACTGCAGCAAGTTAAAGATCATGCACTGGGTAGTTCTCTTCGTGAGGACGCAACTGTCGTGAGGCATAAGCAATCACTCTGCGCTCTTGCATCAGGACACAGCCTAATCCTTGACGAGAGGCGTCGCAATAAATCATGGAGTCCTTGCGAGAATCCAGAGGAGCAAGCACTGGAGCAGATGTCAGCTTGTCCTTGAGGGTTTGGAAACTTTCCTGACATTTGTCTGTCCACTCAAACTTAACGCCTTTGTGAAGCATATTAGTCAGAGGCTTGGCAATCTTTGAGAAGTTCTCGACAAATCGACGGTAATAGCTTGCGAGTCCGAGAAAACTTCTGACTTGCTTGACATTCTTCGAAGGAGTCCAGTCAAGAATAGCCTGAACTCGTTCTGGGTTGACAGCAATTCCATCCTTGGAAATCACATGACCAAGCACTAGTAGAAAACAGGGCATCTGTCCCGGTTCCAGAGGGCCTTTAGTCCCGATTCTGGAACCGGGACAAAACGATCGGGACTAATGCCCATCACTTTTAGTCCCGGTTGGCTTACGAACCGGGACTAAAGGCCTTCCACGTGGCCGCTGTCTGGGCGGGGGGATGGAGGACCTTTAGTCTTGGTTGGTGTTACCAACCGGGACTAAAGGCTCCACCTTTAGTCCCGGTTGGTAACACAAACCGGGACTAAAGGGTCTCCACGTGGCCGCTGCGCAGCACTCAGGCAGGAGGATCTTTAGTCCCGGTTGGTAACACCAACTGGGACCAAAAGGCAGCCATGCGTCAGCAGCTCGCAGGCGTTGGGTTTTTTTTAAAGGGGGGGTTTAGGTGTTTTGGAGGGTTTAGGGGTTTCATATTGTCTTAGCTAGCTAATAGAGAGAAGTGACCTCTCTTTCTCCGAGCTTGGTCGACGCTAGCTACTACATATAGAGAGAACTCGACGCTAGCTAGTAAGCAAATGAAGGAAACCATTAATTACACAAGATCGTCATGAACATATATAGAGAGAAGTGACCTCTCTTTCTCCGTGCTTGGTCGAACAACAAGTTTTCGTATATCTATCCGACGCTACTACATATATACAATATAACATCCCTGACATCATCAAGCGCCAAACTCCCATTGAATTTTCGTATGGTATTCTCCCTTTTCATCTATGACATGGTGAAGAAAGAATCCCGCCAATTCCTCTTGAATTGCTCGTATGCGATCATGTGGTAGGAGTTCATCCCGCATCTGCCAGATCTAATTTAAAGAAGGGGGTCAATACATATATATGAATGAAACTCAACACAATTGATGGTAATAAAATAAAATTGTGAATATTGTTTACGTACTTCAAATTGTTTGTCAGACAAGAAGCCCCGCTCAGTGGTCGAGTGGCGAATGAACTCGCAAACATAGTATCCACATAAATTATTCCCGCCTGCCTGCCACAAGAACTTTACGAGAATAGAGTTCAATCAAACTAATAATCAAGCATGATAATGGTATTGATGAAACTAGAATCAATGAGAGATGCGCGGAACTAGCTAGTACTACTTACTTTGGGGCGTGTAAATCGCAGCTCGTTCTTCAGACCCGGAACCATTTCGGTGAACTATTTCCAAACCCTGCCAGGCAAAGAAAATGATTACTTGATATCAGGAAATGAACGAAAGTTGCCGATATGGTCCCGGTATTGATTGAACTTACTTATGGAGCATTGCAGTCATGTCCGAATAATCCTTGGGATCTTTACGTCTCTAGTCTAAGACAGTTACTACTCCCCCGTCAAGCTTAATGGATAGCAGAATAAAGTGGAACCTGCGCACGCATAACTCATCAATTACAGTACTTAACCTCGAGTAAGCGAAACCGAATATGCACAAGACAGTAACACTCACTTGAAGTTGTAAGGAAAGAGTATTTCCCTTTTGTTTTGATGTCGAAGGAACGCTTTTAGCAAGTTTTCCTTGGTATCTTTAACTCTGTTTTGTACCGCCCATTCATTTACAGTATTTGGGCTAATGAACCCAATGTCATAGATTTGTCTTTTTTTGCATTCGACGATCTTCAATCTGCATAATATAGTGAGGATAATTATATATACATGCAATGAACGAGCTGAGCTAGAGACTTAATTACAGAAGTAACACTTACAGACAGTAGCAAGTCATGATTTGTTTGTCGAGGGCCTCTTGATTGAATAACTGAAATAACTCCACAAATTCAATAGGCATCAGGTCGACTCCAATGAGGTCGTGCTCATCTTTAATTCTCACCATCAAACTATCGGACCCATTCTTCCTGCAGCTTTCCAAGTACCACTCATGCAATCTTCACATCATCATTGTTAGATGAGGATGATCAAGTTTGACGAGAGGTTTCCCGTGCTCGTATCTAAAGATCTCTACTACCTCGGCCGTTTCAAACTGTACATCATCGCCCACGTAATCACCAAGAGTGGTACCGGGCAGTAGCCCCGGATGATTAGCGATATCGCTAGACACCTTGAGCGGGGGGCACGATTGCTTCTCCTGTTCACCGAGCTGGGGAATTGTTTTCCCACTTCTTCGTCTTGAAGCACTGGCAGTACTTCCCGACCGCCGCGCTTCATCATATGTCTTTTCAATACAGCGGTCGTAGAAGGATTGCGGCGGAGGCGGTGGTGGTCGCTTAAGGGCATCCAGAGTGCGCTTCGCTTTCACCGGATCTATTGTTTCCTTCGGAGGTGGATGTTTCCGTTCAAAATGGGCCTGCAGTTCGGCTTTCACGATGTCATCGGTTTCCTTGTCAGTTCTCTCATATGGTAACTTTGGAGGAACCCTGAGGCTTGGACCAAATTTGAATTTCTTCCCGCCTTTGGTACTGCTAGCCACCGGAGCGGCGGCGGCTCTCTTCCGCTGTTGCTGAGGCGGCGGAGTCCGCTGACGTGCCGGAGGAGGCGGAGGAGGAAGCGGAGTCCGCTGACGCGCCGGAGACAGCTGAGGCGGAAGAGGACTCTGCTGAGGGGCCTCATCTGGCTGAGTCTGCTGAGGGGCCTCATCCGGCTGAGCTAGACTGTGAGGAGTCTGCTGAGGGGCCTCATCCGGCTGCGTCTGCTGAGGTGGCGTCCAGTTTGGAAGCTTGATGTTCTCCTTTCTCCATAGAGAGGTACTCCTTAAGGAATTTTCTAGAAGATTATCCCCTTCACCTGTAGGGTAGTCAAGCTCCAGCCCCTCAAATCCCTCCATTATTTTATCCACAGTGACAATAGCATAGCCATGTGGAATCGGACGGCAATGGAAAGTTCCCTCAGCTCGAAGAGGTAAAACAGAGCCGACCGCCGCCTTCAAGGTCAGGTTCTGGCATTTCGCCATTAGCACACAATGTTGAGCCTCCGTGATACTATCCATGGGGTAGCGAGGAGCCGTGATATCAGGCTGAACGAGCTCCGTGGAAGCCACGCTGCTTCTCCGCTGAGATGGTGGGGTAGCTTCTGGGGCAGTGTCGAAGGATCTTCGTGCCGTTGAGATGGTTGGCCGGTAGCTCGCTGGCTCTCAAGTTCCTCTAGTTTCGCTAATCTTGCACTGAGCTTCTGCATTTTGCTTGCTTCCTCTTTCTTCTTTCTCTCTCGGCTTCTATAACCGCCGCTGTCGGGAAACCCATGCACCCACGGAACGGAAGCTGATGTGCCTCGTGTTCGTCCAGGGTGTTCAGGATTCCCAAGGGCTTGTGTCAGCTCGTCATTCTCTCTGTCGGGATGTAACCTCCCTTCCTGCGCTGCCTTGATTGCTTCCTCAAGCTTCTTGACGGGTATTGCAAGTTGAGCTTTCGTCCAAACACAGTTCCCTGTTTCTGGGTCCAAAGTTCCCCCAACCCTGAAGAACCAAGTCCTTGACCGATCTGGCCAGTGCAATGTCGCTGGTTGGACCCCTTTAGCAAGCAGGTCTTGCTCAGCTTTGTCCCACGTAGGCCGGACTTTGCTGTATCCACCTGACCCCGTAACATGGTGATACTGCTTCTTTGCAGCATTTAGCTTATTTGTCGCTGACATTTTCTTGCCCTTGTCCGATTTCTTGTAGGCCACAAATGCGGGCCAGTGATCTTTTATCTTCTCATATGGACCGGTGAATTCTGGAGTCTTGTCTTTCTCGACAAACTTTTTGTTCAAATCTTTCTTCCAGTTCTTGAATAGTTCTGCCATCTTCTTAAGAGCAAACGCCTTGACCTTATTCGGATCCGCCTCTGGCGGTAGGCTGAAATTTGTCATCAGCGAGGTCCAAAGATCATCTTTCTGTCTATCCTGGACATAAGAAACTTCAGGGTCCTTCTTCTTATTCCATTCTTGGATGCTGATCGGGACACTGTCCCTAACAATAACTCCGCACTGATGTATAAATGTGTCCCTGCTCCGCTTGGGAGCAATCGGTTGGCCATCTCGACCGACTTCTTCGATCGTGAACCTTTCATCCTGGCGCAACCTTTTCTTCGGGCCTCATCTCCTTATGGAAGTTTGGCTCGATCCGGAGGGCTAATTAAAAGAAGAAAGAAGCGTTAATATATGTACATACAAAACAATTAATGCATCAAGTCAGCAGAGGCTTAATTAATATATGTATATATACCTCGCCGGATTTTGCAACAGTTAAGGCTCCCTCCTCCGTTCGGTCACCGGAGCCGTCATGATCTCCTTCCTCCTCCATTCGGTCACCGGAGCCGTCATGATCTCCTTCCTCCTCCATTGGATCACCGGAGCCGTCATCCTCTCTTTCCTGACCATCGGTGTCGTTGAGAAACGACAAGGTGATATCACCTTCGTCACGGATTATATCCCCCAACAACTCTTCTTTTTCTAAGTCTCTGTCCATAGTTTCTGCAAATATTACAACATGGCAATATACAACCATGAGAGATGGATTAGTGGTAAACATAGACCTAGCTAATCACAACAAGGAATCATATGCATATATGAGCAATGGATTAGTCGCAAACATCATGCAAAGTTATCGGGGGTTATACTTTCGAGAGAGGATACTTTGCGGACCGCCTCTCTCATGCATGTCCGACGTCCCCCCTCATGTCGAAGTTATCGGGGTTATACTTTCAGGAGAGGACACTTTACAAAAAATAATCGCTATGCAGGAGATCGAACTATCCATTCTACCACATTGACCTATGCCGGCCGCCTACCGAATAAATAAAGTCCCTTCGGTTCACTGAGGTAAGACCGGTGAATTAGACGCCAATATATAGTATTATACATAACAATTACGGGTAGGGGCGGGAGGGAGTAGATCAACAACGCTCTTTCTTCTAGGGTTTGGGTGGCCTCGAGAGTTGGTCGGGCGAGCGGACCGGGAGTAAATTTTGAATATATGAGTCTTTTAACTCATTTTGAATATGAGTTTTAACAGAAAACATTCATCGAACAAACTTAATATGAGTTTCAATAGAAAACATTCATCGAACAAACTTAATATGAGTTTTAGCAAGATCATCATGAACAAAAAATTCACACTAATTTCTATGAACAAAAAAAAATTCCACATGACAACATGTCATCTCATCTCCACAAAACATCTCATACATCTCATACATCTCGTCTCATCTCATCTCATCTCCACATGAACATTATCTAAAAAAACAGAGCACCATACATCTCATCTCATCTCCACATGAACATTATCTATCTATCTATTCATCTAAAAAAACACATTTTTAGCAACGGGGCCGGCGGCGACCATGGAGCAGTGGCAGAGCAAGGGGCTCGGGGGCACGCGGCGACGGGGAGCAGGGGACCATGGGAAAGGGGGGGCTCACTGGGGGGCGCGGCGATGGCTGGAGGCCGGCGACGAGGACGGCGGGCTTGAGGGGGCACGCGGCGACGGGGAGGAGGGCGCGTGAGGAGGTTCGGCGCGTCGGCGAGGGCGTCGGGGCAGGGGGTCGGCGAGGGCGTCGGGGCAGGGCTCGGGGAGGCAACGGCGCGGTCCGGCAGCCTGGCGGCGTCGAGGTGGTCGTCGGCGCCGTCGGGGGAGAGGAGGAGATCGAAGAAAACTGAATGGAAAACTTGTAAGTGCTGCTTATATACCCAGAGCATTGGTCCCGGTTGGTGGCACGAACCGGGACGAAAGGCCCCCCTTTCGTCCCGGTTCGTGCCACCAACCGGGACCAAAGGTGTATTTCGCCAGGCGAAAGGGCGAGAAGCCCAGACCATTGGTCCTGGTTGGTGGCTCGAACCGGGACGAAAGGGGGGCCTTTCGTCCCGGTTCGAGCCACCAACCGGGACCAATGGTCTGTGCTGCCGCATCCAAAACTTTAGTCCCACCTCGCTAGTTGAGAGGGGCTCGGAGTTGTTTATAAGCGCTGCTGCCGCTTCCCTCTCGAGCTCCTCTCTACTGCAAGCAGTAAATGCCTATCTGACGCCCTGTTGGGCCTGCTTGCACTGCGGGCCTGCATCCTGGCCCATCTCTAGGGTTTCTAGTCGTATGCAGGCCGTGGTGGCAAGTAGGTGGGCCTTTTTTTTATTTTTTGCATATGTTATGTTTTTAAATTTTTAATGTTATTTTTTGCATATGTTATTTTTAGTTATATAATTTTAGTTGCATAAATTTTATATAATTTTAGTTGCATAAGTTTTATTTTTTATTGATTATTTTTAGTTGATTCCTTTTGCTATTAGAGTTTTATAAAAGCTTTTTAGTTTTCTATTAAAGTTTGTAACAAAAATACTTTATGAAAATTCTTTTTACTATTAAAGTTTTTAACAAATAAATACTTTGATAATTTTAGTTAATAATATTTTGAATATTTTTAGTTGATTCTTTTTGCTATTGAAAAATATTATATTTAATTGATTCTTTTTAGTTCATTCTTTTTGCTATTAGAATTTTATGAAAGCTTTTTAGTTCATTCTTTTTGCTATTAGAGTTTTATAAAAGCTTTTTGATTCATTCTTTTTGCTATTAATTCATTCTTTGAGCTAAATGAACCTGAAATTGAAAAGCAGTACAAATGAACTCTGAAAAGGTTGAAAGTTGGCATGGTATCATCATTTCACCCACATAGCATGTGCTAAAAAGTTGAGAGGGTTACGGCAAAAACTGGATGCACTTCGTGTACAAAATGGACAATCTCTTTCGAAGTATCACGGTTTCGGACGAAAACTCATATGTTACAAAGGCATTTCATTTCTTGACATGTAACTGCAGTGATATTCTAGATCAAAGCCATCATCAGAATAGTTGTGGAGAGAAAGTCTTCACTTTTTCTTCGCGTGTGTCCCTTGCTTATTGCGACGTAACCATGGATAATCTTCATCGTTTAACAGGGTGCTTGGGTCAGCCTTCACTTTGAAGGGAGGAATTTCATGAAACTTTTCATAATCTTCAGACATGTCTGTCTTGCCCTCCACTCCCACGATGTCTCTTTTCCCTGAAAGAACTATGTGGCGCTTTGGCTCATCGTATGATGTATTCGCTTCCTTATCTTTTCTTTTTCTCGGTTTGGTAGACATGTCCTTCACATAGAAAACCTGCGCCACATCATTGGCTAGGATGAATGGTTCGTCTGTGTACCCAAGATTGTTGAGATCCACTGTTGTCATTCCGTACTGCGGGTCTACCTGTACCCCGCCTCCTGACAGATTGACCCATTTGCACCGAAACAAAGGGACCTTAAAATCATGTCCATAGTCAAGTTCCCATATGTCCACTATGTAACCATAATATGTGTCCTTTCCCCTATTGGTTGCTGCATCAAAGCGGACACCACTGTTTTGGTTGGTGCTCTTTTGATCTTGGGCGATCGTGTAAAATGTATTCCCATTTATCTCGTACCCTTGGTAAGTTAATACAGTCGAAGATGGTCGCCTGGCCAACGAGTACAGCTCATCTCCAACAATGTAGTTACCCATGAGATGTGTTTGCAACCAACTGCCGAAAGTCCTGATGTGTTCACATGTAATCCAGTCGTCAGACTGCTCCGGGTGTTTGGAGCGCAGAAAATTCTTGTGTTCATTGACATATGGGGTCACCAAGGTAGAATTCTGTAGAACTGTGTAGTGTGCTTGAGCCCAAGAATGCCCGTCCCTACATATTATTGAATCCGCTCCTAGCGTGCCTTTTCCAGTCAGTCTCCCCTCATATCGCGATTGAGGGAGACCAATCGGCTTAAGGTCAAGAATAAAGTCAACACAAAACTCAATGACCTCCTCTGTTTGATGGCCCATGGAGATGCTTCCTTCTGGCCTAGCATGGTTATGAACATATTTCTTTAAGACTCCCATGAACCTCTCAAAGGGGAACATATTGTGTAGAAATACAGGACCCAGAATGGCAATCTCGTCGACTAGATGAACTAGGACGTGCGTCATGATATTGAAGAAGGATGGTGGGAACACCAGCTCGAAACTGACAAGACATTGCACCAAATCATTATTTAACCTTGGTAGGATTTCTGGATCGATTACCTTCTGAGAGATTGCATTGACGAATGCACATAGCTTCACAATGGCTAATCGAACGTTTTCCGGTAGAAGCCCCCTCAATGCAACCGGAAGCAGTTGCGTCATAATCACGTGGCAGTCATGAGACTTTAGGTTTTGGAACTTTTTCTCTGCCATATTTATTATTCCCTTTATATTCGACTAGAAGCCAGACGGGACCTTCATAATGAGCAGGCATTCAAAGAAGATTTCCTTCTCTTGTTTGGTAAGAGCGTAGCTGGCAGGACCTTCATACTGCTTTGGATGCATGCCGTCTTTTTCGTGCACACGTTGCTGGTCCTCCCGTGCCTCCGGTGTATCTTTTGTCTTCCCATACACGCCCAAGAAGCCTAGCAGGTTCACGCAAAGATTCTTCGTCACGTGCATCACGTCGATTGCAGAGCGGACCTCTAGGTCTTTCCAATAGGGTAGGTCCCAAAATATAGATTTCTTCTTCCACATGGGTGTGCGTCCCTCAGCGTCATTCGGAACAGATTGTCCGCCAGGACCCTTTCCATCGATTACTTGTAAATCCTTAACCATATCAAGTATGGCATCACCAGTATGGAGGGCGGGCTTCTTCCGGTGATCTGCCTCACCTTTGAAATGCTTGCCTTTCTTTCTTAAGAGATGGTTGGTCGAAAGAAATCGACGATGTCCCAGGTACACATTCTTCCTGCATTTCTCCAAATATATACTTTCGGTATCATCTAAACAGTGTGTGCATGCGTGGTATCCCTTGTTTGTCTGTCCTGAAAGGTTACTAAGAGCAGGCCAATCATTGATGGTTACAAATAGCAACGCATGTAGGTCAAATTCCTCCTGTTTGTGCTCATCCCACACACGTACACCTTTTCCATTCCACAGCTGTAAAAGTTCTTCAACTAATGGCCTTAGGTACACATCAATGTCGTTGCCGGGTTGCTTAGGGCCTTGGATGAGCACTGGCATCATAATGAACTTCCGCTTCATGCACAACCATGGAGGAAGGTTATAGATACATAGAGTCACGGGCCAGGTGCTATGATTGCAGCTCTGCTCCCCAAAAGGATTAATGCCATCTGCGCTTAACCCAAACCATACGTTCCTTGCGTCACCTGCAAAGTCCCCCCACCTTCTCTCGATTTTTCTCCACTGCGACCTGTCAGCGGGTGCTCTCAACTTCCCGTCTTTCTTACGGTCTTCTTTGTGCCATCGCATCAACTTGGCATGCTCTTTGTTTCTGAACAGACGTTTTAGCCGTGGTATTATAGGAGCATACCACATCACCTTGGCAGGAACCCTCTTCCTGGGGCGCTCGCCCTCAACATCACCAGGGTCATCTCGTCTGATCTTATACCGCAATGCACCGCATACCAGGCATGTGTTCAAATCCTCGTACTCACCGCGGTAGAGGATGCAGTCATTAGGGCATGCATGTATCTTCTGCACCTCCAATCCTAGAGGGAATAGAACCTTCTTTGCTTCGTACGTATTGTCGGGCAATTCGTTATCCTTTGGAAGCTTCTTCTTCATTATTTTCAGTAGCTTCCCAAATCCGTTGTCAGATACATCATTGTCTGCCTTCCATCGCAGCAATTCCAGTGTGGTACCGAGCTTTGTGTTGTCATCTTCGCAATTTGGGTACAACCATTTTTTGTGATCCTCTAACATGCGATCGAACTTCAACTTCTTCCTTTCACTTCGGCATTGTCTCTTTGCATCAACAATGACCCGGCGAAGATCATCATCGGGCACATCGTCTGGTGCCTCTTGATCTTCAGCTTCCCCCGTTGCAGTATCACCGTATTCAGGGGGATAGTTGTCATCATCCTCTTCTTCTTCGTTGTCTTCCATCATAACCCCTGTTTCTCCGTGCTTGGTCCAAACATTATAGTGTGGCATGAAACCCTTCTCAAGCAGGTGGACGTGAAGGGTTTTCAAGTTAGAGTAATCCTTCGTATTCTCACAGACAGGGCATGGACAATACATAAAACCATTCTGCTTGTTTGCCTCAGCCACTTCGAGAATTTATGCAGGCCCTCAAGATACTCGGAGGTGCGTCGGTCACCGTACATCCATTGCCGGTTCATCTGCGTGCATTATATAATTAAGTGTATCAAAAACCATTACAGAACATCATGAATAGAGAAGTGACCAAATTAATACAAGTTCATCATCACATTAAAACCAAAGTACTGTAGTGATCAAATGTTATTACTGAAAAAATAAATACATAAAGTTCATACATATATAGTTCTCATAGAACAACATATAGCTCTCTAGAGCATCTAATTAAAACATAAATTGAAACTATGAAAAACATTTAAATGCAACAACAAATGCGAACATAATCGCAACTAAGGTAACAATTGATCCAACGGCATAATGATACCAAGCCTCATTATGAATGGCATATTTTCTAATCTTTCTAATCTTCAAGCGCATTGCATCCATCTTGATCTTGTGATCATCGACGACATCGGCAACATGCAACTCCAATTCCATCTTCTCCTCCTCAATTATTTTCAATTTTTTCTTCAAGTAATTGTTTTCTTTTTCAACTAAATTTAACCTCTCGACAAGAGGGTCGGTTGGAATTTCCGGTTCACATACCTCCTAGATAAAAACATCTATGTCACGTTGGTCGGCATAATTGTCATAAACACTAAATGAAACAAATCATAATAAAAGATAATATACCACATCTGAATCATAGACAGGACGAGGGCCGACGGGGGCGGATACCAAAGTCATGGCACTATATAATAACAAACAATAATAAAAGTAAGAAAATTATACAAGTAGCTATATAACTCATACAACAAGTAAGAATTTTTTATTTTAAAAAGAAGATAAGAACAAGAGGCTCACCACGGTGGTGCCGGCGACGAGATCGGCATGGGCGATCGACGGCGGTGAGGACGGGGATGGGGACAATGGTGCACCGCCAAACCTAGACAAATCTTGGGGGAAATGGAGCTTGGAGGTCGAGCTTGGAGAGGAGAAAGCTTAAGTGTGACTCGGGCATTTCATCGAACACCTCATGTGCATAGGAGGTGAGAGCAGAGCATCACACACCTCCCACACCGGCCGGCCAAAAAACAGAGTGAGCGGGCAGGGGCGAGCATATATATAGGCATCTCTTTAGTCCCGGTTCGTGGCTAGAACCGGGACAGAAGACACACATTTAGTCCCGGTTCTAGCCACCAACCGGGACTAAAGGGGCTGCGCCAGGAGCGAGGCCCTTTAGTCCCGGTTCGTGTCTGGAACCGGGACCAAAGGGGTCAGACGAACCGGGACTGGTGCCTGCCGTGGCCCGGCCGGCGCCCTGGCCTCACGAACCGGGACTGATGCACCCATTGGTCCCGGTTCGTAATAGAACCGGGATTGATGCTCTTATCTGGCCTGGACCAAAGCCCTATTTTCTACTAGTGAAGGTAGGTTACTTCAGATAACCAGAATTCACACTTGGAATATTTGGCATACAGCTGATGCTCTCGAAGCTTTTCCAGAACAAGACGAAGGTGTTCAGCATGTTCTTCCATATTCTTGGAATATACCAGAATATCATCCAGATAAACCACGAAAAATTTGTCGAGGTAATCCATGAAGATATAATTCATCGGGCGGGAGAACGTTGCTGGAGCATTGGTTAAGCCGAATGACATGACAGTGTACTCGTATGAGCCATACTGAGTAACAAAAGCAGTCTTGGGGATATCCTCTTCACGGACGCGGATCTGATGGTAACCCAACCTCAAGTCGAGTTTAGAGAATACTGAAGATCCAGCAAGTTGATCATACAGATCGTTGATCCGAGGAAGCGGATACTTGTTCTGAATTGTTGCCTAGTTGATAGGTCGGTAGTCTTGGACCAACCGGTTCATACCATCTTTCTTCTTGACAAAGAGAGAAGGTGCTCCCCAGGCAGAGGAACTTGGACGAATAAAACCCTTGCGGAGTGATTTATCGATTTCCTCCTTAAGCTCAAGGAGTTCATGCGGCGGCATCTTATAAGGACGATGCGCAATAGGAGTGGTGGCTGGTTTCAAGTCGATAATGAACTCGACGGCTCTAGCAGGGGGAACTCCTGGAAGTTCTTCTGGAAAGACATCTTGGAAGTCGCGAACAACTGGAACGTTTTCAATCCCCTCAAGAGGAGAAGCGTTTAATGGATTTAGGGCATAAATCTGAGCCTCGACATTTTGAACGAGATGAGCATGATAGTTTACTAGCTCATCCGATGGGTGCAGGAGTTGAACGACTTTGGTGGCACAATTGATTAAGGTGGTATGAGCCTTTAACCAATCCATTCCCAGAATGAGGTCAATGTTGGAAGACTTCAAAATAATAGGAAAGGCATGGAACTCTAACCCTTCAATTTCAATTGTAACATTGGGGCTGAACATAGAGGTTTGACATTGGCCCGCGGGAGTGTTTACCATTAACGGATTGTCCAATGGCTCACATTTAGTGTCATGCATGTATGCAAAAGTTTCTGACATAAATGAATGCGATGCTCCTGAATCAAATAAAACAGTAGCTGGTACTGAGTTAACGAGGAGAGTACCCATCACGGTAGTAGGCTGGTCTTGAGCTTCATTCAGATCAACATGGTAAGCTTGGCCACGACCATAAGAAGGCCTGACATTGTTGTAACGAGGCTGATTGTTACCACGGCCAGCTGACGGAAGCACAATATGATTCTGATCCTGAGAGCAGTCTCTGCACGGTGACCTGGACGGCCACACTTGAAGCAGAGCCCATTATCGGGACGGGGAGCAGGAGCTCGAAGCATTGGAGCTTGAGGCCTCAACTGCCTCGGAGGTGGAGGAGGCAGACGAGGTGCAGCATACGATGGCCTTGGAGCAGGTACAGTTGGACGGTACATGCTGTGAGGAATCCAAATACGGCGCTTCTGGGAAGACGAGCCCGAAGATGAGCCTGCTTCACGGGTGCGCTTGAGCGCGTCCTTGTGATCCTTCAGACTAGTCTCAACCTGAATAGCCTTGTTCACCAAGGTGGCGAAGTCGGCAAAGTCTTGGACAAGTAGTGCGAGCTTGATATCTGGGTTGAGCCCTTCACGGAACTTCTCCTGTCTGCAGGCATCAGTAGCAATATCCTCTTCAGCATATCGAGATAGTTTGAGAAACTCCCGCTGATAGACCTCCATAGTCTTACTGCCCTCGGTAAGGTTGCGGAACGCATGCTTCTTCCGGTCCATGACTCCTTGCGTAATGTAACGGGCACGGAAAGCAGCTTGGAACTCCACCCAAGTGATGATGGTTCCAGCAACTAAGGTATGCCTGTGACTGTGCCACCATTGAGCTGCGGGTCCCTTCAGAAAGTATGACGCAAATGTGACATAGCTGGCAGGGGCCACATTAGCAGACTCCGTCTCAAATGTGATGTCACGGAGCCAGTCATCAGCGTCAAGCGGCTGAACTGAGTTGCGGAAAATGGTTGGGTTGAGGCGCACAAACTCTTGCAAGGTTATTGGTGCTGGCTGCTGGTTGGCATTGGGACGAGGAAACTGATCCATAACCCCTTGGATAAATTGCCGGTTCAGTTCAAACTGCTGCATCATCCCAGCCATATTGTCGGGCGGTGGTGGATTGTTGGCACCACGGCCACGACCTGCGGGTCTAACCATCCTGCTAGAATCAACAGGGGGTAGTTTAGCAACGAGTATTGCAGAAGTATGGAATCATTCATGAAGTAACACGCACAACAAGGGAAGTGCAATAGATGCAACATCATAGTCAAACATGACATGCAGATCCATACATAGATTCGGTTACAAGCCAGCGTTACAACAACGGAAAGGAAAGCTAGACAACTAGGCGGCACGCAGGCACGCGGTGGAGGGATACAACAACGGGACATAGCGATAGCTACATCAACGTCGGAGAAAACCACTGAAGCCAGGCAGCTGCAGGTGACGATGCAGGGTACCCTCGATGTAAGGATCCTGCGCTCCGTGAACACTCTGGTGCAGAACCTGGTCCCGGACTGGAAGAAAAGGACCACGTGGAGGAGTACAACCTCCAATAGCAGGCCACTCAAGACCTGGTGGCATCTCCGTCCTGCGCGGGTAAAGGATATACTCTGGATGAATCCCTGCACTGACTGCTGGCAGCAATTGTGTCAGAGCGTCGTAAAGACGAGCACGAGTGGCGTACAACTCAACAGCAAGAGCTCGAGCAGTGCGATCCAGAGCCTATGTGTACTGAACCAAAACCTGCGGGTCATAACGACGTCGCACGTAAGGTGTACAGACAGCAGGGTAATATCCACTCTCATCCCCAGCGGGGGCATACGGGATATATCTGAAAGCAGTCTTCTCCAAGCGACTGTGCTCTCCACGGAGACGGGCAATAGCAGTATAGGCAGCATCATGGACGGCCATCTCGACAGTCACTCCAACACCATGAAAGGTGTGCAACTCAGTGATGGAGTTGTTCTGCCGATCAAAGACACGAACCACGGCGTGGTACTGCTCCTGGTTGAACTCGCGGTAATCCTCGTAAACAGTGTACTCGGGGGTACCAGTGATATCCTAGCCTGGTCAAGAGATCGACCAAAATAGCAGGGAACTCAGTCGCATCAACAGCCATAGTGTGGCGTACGAGCTGTCTTGCGGGACGCATCTGAAACAAAGGAGTGCAAGATGTCAAACGACAATGTGAGAAGCATATGATAGCATTGGAAAGAAATGTTTGCAGATAATCCAGCTCTCCGGGTGAATGTGCACACGAGAACCTAGAGTTAGAGTTAGCAAAATTTTTAACCCGAATAGAAGAGGATTCAGAGTCCCAGAGTAAGGAAGAGGAATAAAAGATCCTAATACCACCCATTGGCGACGTGGGCCCGTAAGCCACACAGCCATGTTAGTAAAACGGTTTTTCAAAGACTAGACTCAACTTCGGCCAAGGAGTTGGAAAGGGGGGTTCCTACAGGCAGTCGGCTCTGATACCAACTTGTGACTCCCCGACTTAATCGTGCACTAATCATACACGCAAATGCACACGATCAAGCCTAAGGACTCACGGGAAGATATCACAACACAACTCTAAACACAAATAAAAGTCATACAAGCTTTATATTACAAGCCAGGGGCTTCGAGGGCTCGAATACATAAGCTCGCATACAAGCGTTAGCGGAAGCAACAACAATATCTGAGTACAGACACAAAGTTAAACAAGTCTGCCTTAAGAAGGCTGAGCAAAACAATGACAACAGATCGAAAAGGCGCAGGCCTCCTGCCTGGGTGCTTCCTATCTACTCCTGGTCGTCGGCCTCCACGTAGTAGTAGGCTCCTTCGGTAGGGTAGTAGTAGTAGTCGTCCACGGGGGCAGCTGGCTCCGGGGCTCCATCATCTGGTCACAGCAATCGGGTATGGGGAAAAAGGGAAGCAAAGCAACCGTGAGTACTCATCCAAAGTACTCGCAAAACTTACATCAGAACTATTCTATTTATGCATCAGTATCAAAGAAGGGGCTGTATCTGTGCGCTAGACTGCAGAAATGCCAGAATAGAGGGAAGGCCTAGCCTATCGAAGACTAGCATCTTGCAGCATTAGAAGAGTGTAGATTAGCACATAAATATAGTACGTAGTAGCAACAAGCATAACAGTAGCCATGCCCAGAGATCCTTCCTCGACTCCCTGCGAGGAAGTGATCCCGGAGCAACATATTTAAACATCACAAGTTTCCAGTTCTAGTTGTAGTAGATCGGGATACTTTCCGAGCGACCTGTTACCATGGACACGGCTATTCGAATAGATATACTTCCCTGCAGGGGTGCACCAACTTATCCAACACGCTCGATTAACTCTGGCCGGACACACTTACTCGGTCCATGCCCGGCCTCGGCTGATCGACACGTCGTAGCCCTACCTAGGCTCAACAGAGAGGCCAACACGCCGGTCTACATCCTAAGCGCTCAGGGGTCTTGGGCCCATCGCCCTTTGCACTCTTGCGCGTTGCGTACGCGGCCGGTGCCGTTCGGACGGCCGTGGAGTGCCGCGTCCAACGGCGGCAGCCACGCAGGCTGGAGTGGCCGGAACTGAGCGCGACTACGACGGCAGGCGGCGGCGTTCTCGGGGGCTCCACGGAAACGGCGAAACGGCGCGCACGCGAGTGGTTAGATAGGCCAGGCCGCACCTCTGGAGTGCCCCGAGCACAAAGGTGTGCTCGGACGGCCATGACAACGACGGAATCAACGGCGGCGAGCAGCACGGCGGAGCTGGGCTCGGCCATCCATGGTGGCCGGGCTAGACGCGAAAAATGAGGGGGAGGCAGAGGGGGAACGTGCGGTGCTCACCGAGAGGGCTCAAGGAAGGTCTGGCGAGGGGTTTAGTAGCTGCAGTGCAGGGGATCGACGGCGGTGAGGTTCGGTGATGCCGAGGAAGAAGAGGTCACGGGCGGCGTCGATGCCGCTCCTCAGCCTCGATCCAGCAGTGAAGAAGAAGCAGCAGTCCACGGCGGACCTCCCGGACACCAGCAGGCTGTGCGGGGAGGCCAGTGGCCACGGTGGTGATGCTACGCGGCGACGGCTGCGCTCTGGTGAAGTGAGAGGGAGCGAGCGAAGCGAGGAGAGGGGAGGAGGAGTGGCGAGGACGTCCAGAGGCCCGAGGGAGGGGCGCCCTTATCCCCTCGCTCACCTGCCCCGGCGCCGTGGCGGCCAACGGTTGAAGCCGCGCGAGCTCGGCCATGGCCGCGCCGACACGCGGGAGAGAGCAGGTGGGAGAAGGCCTCAGTGGGCTGGGCCGGCTCCTGCCACTGTGGGCCTTAGAGCACAGTAGGTTTTTCCTTTTTCATTTCTCTGTTTTTTTCCTCTTATTTAATAACAGAGGCAGAAATGGAAATTTTAGGGCTACCAAAAGGATTTGGAAAAATATGGGACTTGGCCTATTAAATCCTTTGCATTTTTAGGCACTGCTACAAAAAGTTTGAGGATTATTTGAATCCATTTGAATTTTCCTCAAATAAAATGGCATTTTAAAATGCTGGAATTGCACTGTTTTAATTGCTACTGTCCATCATAGCTTAGATGTGATGTTGTTTTCCTTAACAAATATTAGTTAGGGAATATTTGCTAAATGATGAACATTTTTGCAGCAATTTTTGAGCAACTTCAAATTTCACTTGCATTTGAATTTGATTTCAGTGGTGGAATTTGAAATGATATATGAACCAATCATGATCAAGCACTGTAAATCAAGATGACTTGGCACTGATCACAAGGGATTACTGTAGCTCATTTACACAGGGGTGTTACATCAAGGCATATCCTTGTCCATATTTTTCCTGATCAAAAAAATACATGAAAAAGAAAGGAGGTAGAATTTTTTTTGGATTTATGGTTAAAGAATAAAAAGAAGAAAACAGGGGTTCTGTTGAATTTCAAGTATTCAGTTTCACCAATAAGATACGGAGACTTGCTTCACATTTGGAATTACACAAAAAAGATTTTTCATCGGAAAGAGGTCTACGAAGACTTTTGGGAACATGTCGACGTTTGCTGGCTTATTTGGCAAAGAAAAATAGAGTATGTTATAAGAAATTAATCGGTCAGTTGAATATTCGGGAGCAGTAATTTAATCGTTCAATTTTTTTTTCTTGTTTTATTATTTTTTAGTAGTCTTAGATTTTTCATTTTGATGAGCCTCGCTTTGAGGAATTCATGGAATAATGAATTGAGGAAGAAAGGATATGAGTCTACCGCTTACAAGAAAAGATCTCATGATAGTCAATATGGGCCCTCAACACCCATCAATGCATGGTGTTCTTCGACTGATCGTTACTCTCGGTGGTGAGGATGTTATTGATTGTGAACTCATATTAGGCTATTTACACGGAGGAATGGAAAAAATTGCGGAAAACCAAACTATTATACAATACTTACATTATGTAACAAGGATATAGAGAGATTGTAGAAAGGGATAGGATAGTTATTTTTGCAAGAGACTTGTTGTAAATTCCTTAACTTAAGAAAGAAAAAAGAATAAAAACACAAATACATAACATAAAAAAAAAGAATAAATAAGACGAGATTCGACCTCCCCCTACATATTTAATTTCTTCTCCTATACAAAAACTAGCAAGACCCACTCCATTGGTAATTCCATCAATAACACCCTTATCAAAAAACTCCGTTAGTTCGGTTAACCCTCTTATACCGAGGGTAAAGACCCTAGTATAGAAAATATCTATATAACCACGATTATATGACCAACTGTATATTTTTTTTACTTGATCTAAAAATTCTTTTTTAGGATTTCCTTTGTAAAAAGAGTTTATTAAATCCAAATTCTGAAAAAAAGAATAAGCGGATTCATAGAAGATATATGCTATGAATAAACCAAAGATAGCTAGACTTACAGAAGAAATTGCATTAGTAATAAATTCATATGAATTTACAAAAGAATTAGAACTTTCCATTACCAAGGGGACTGTGTGAAAGTGTCACTTCAATCATCCGGCAGTTTTGGTGGGGGAGTAAGCAAGGTAAAAGAAAACCGAGCTGGGTAGCTTGGGATATTATGACACGCCCAAAACACTTGGGAGGTCTAGGATTCCGTGATTTGGAAATCTTTAACTTAGCGCTCCTAGCGAGGCAAGCATGGAGAATTATGGTTGATGACTCCTCACTAAGCGCGAGAGTGCTAAAATCTGTCTACTTCCCACAGTGCTCATTATTGGATGCGGAATTGGGACCACACCCATCTCAGATATGGCGATCAGTTTTGGATGGTCGGGACATATTGGCCCAAGGTATAGTAAGAAGGATTGGAGACGGGGAGAGCACGAATATCTGGTCACACAACTGGATTCCACGAGACAACTTCAAACGACCAATTACTTCCCTTCTTCCAAACCCCCCACAAAGAGTGGCTGAACTTCTGGATGTCACTTCAGCACAATGGAATGAAGGATTAATTCGGTCTGTCTTTACTCGCTTCGATGCAGATGGCATTTTGAAAATACCTCCGTGCACCCGGAGAGTCTCGGATTTCTGGGCATGGCACGAAGAGAGCCAGGGCATTTTCACTGTCCGGTCAGCTTATCGAATGATTTTGCGAACGAAGCTTAGTAGGGAAGATTGGATGCATGAGAATGAGGGTACTTCAAGTGTCCGGGAAAGTCAGGAATGGAGCACAATTTGGCATCTACGAGTCCCTTCCAAGCTGCGTATGTTTGTCTGGCGCCTCGCTAGGCAGTCAATGCCCACCGGAGAGGTACTGAGCCGACACAATATGGCCGATGAGGATAGCTGCTGTTTGTGTGGTGCTCGAGACACCTGGAGACACGCGCTTCTCACATGTGCGATGTCAAGGAGTGTATGGGCCCTTGCGCCCGAGGAGCTGGTTGAAAAGATTATTGAGCACCAAGAAGAAAGTCCGAAGGAATGGTTATTTGCACTACATAAAATACTAGATGCTGATGACTTTACTCGCTTGGTCGTTACTGCGTGGGCGATATGGGGAGCGCGGCGAAAGGCAATCCACGAGGACATTTTTCAGTCCCCACATGCGACCCATGGCTTCATAATGAGCTTCTTGGCAGAGCTGGAAATCATCAACAGAAGAGCTCAAAAACCTATTGCGCAGCGTACCTGCCGGCCGTCTTCTTGGTGACCTCCAGTCCAGGGGAGCGTAAAGATTAATGTAGATGCGGCAGTCTCGACAAGGGGAAGGTACGGAGCAGTAGGGGCAATTTGCAGGGATCAAAGGGGTGTGTATCTTGGAGCTTCAGCACTGGTTTTCAAATATATCTCTGATCCCAATACACTGGAAGCGCTGGTTATAAGGGAAGCTTTGTCACTATCGGAAGACCTATATGTTCATCGCGTTCATATTGCTTCGGACTGCAAGGTGGTGGTGGATGACATTAAGAAGGGGAACTTAGCAGTTTTTGGAGCTGTGCTCCGAGAGATTTTAGATCGTTCTACAGCTTTCAATTTCTGTAATATATTTCATGAGTTTAGGAGCTCCAATGTGGAGGCTCACAATTTAGCGAAGCATGCTCTCTCCCTTGGGGGTGGTCGCCATGTTTGGTTAGGCCATCCTGAAGGTCTCTCTTTCATCCCTGTAAACATTGTGACGGGTTAATAAGTGCTTCGCGAGATTGTCTCAAAAAAAAGGCAAAAAAAAGCGAGACAATGGGCCGGTTGCGCCACTAAACAGGCCAATACAAATACAGGACAACAACGATCACGAATCTTAAAACTAAACGATCCAAAGGTCAAGAGCATCGACTGAGACTTCCTTAAAAATCAGTCGACTGCGAACCAACCTGTGGTTGGATGGTTAGAGGGACTGTGGTATCCCCAGCCCACCAGGGTTCAAATCCTGGTGCTCGCATTTATTCCTGAAATTATTTCAGGATTTCCGGCGATGCGCATTCAGTGGGAGGAGACGTTCCCGTCGATGACGAGGTGCCTACGGTGACTTCGTAAATTTCAAGATGATATGCCGGCTCAGTCTCTCGGAGGTGCTCATAGGGGTAGGGTGTGCGTGTGTGCGTTCATAGGGGTGAGTGTATGCGCGTGTATATGAGCGCTTGCGTCTGTACTGTGTTCAAAAAAAAAAAAACCAGTCGACTGATTTTTAGCAGTCCCCTTGGCCAATACATCTGGGCGGGCAAGCTCACTGGACAGCTGAACTTGTAGCAACCTTGATATGTATTAGCAGCACTATTTGCGCTGATGCATCAGCTTTCCTTTGTGGAAGGGTATGTCTTTCCTATTTTTCTTAAATTTGATTTGAACCCATTTGAGTTTGTCATGTTATTATAAAAACATAGCCTTTTTTTAGTTTGTTGAGATTTATCTACAAACAACTTGGCCTATAGTTGTGGATTATTATTAAAAAAGAACTCGTTTTGAACGAGTATAGTTGTTTTCTTACAGAAGCCCGTCAGAAGCTAGGAGCTAGTCAGCTTATGGTGTAACTACTGTTATGCAACCTTTTATGTTTGCCGTTGATGCAACACATCCACACTGATTTTTTTGTCAGATCTTAGATCAACTGGGAGCTTTTCACCCCTGCAAAAGTAACTACTACAGATTTATAGACACGAATGCTTCCCCTACGATGCATGTTTGTTGAATAAAGAAAGCATTCATCTTGTCTGTATTTTTTGGGACAAGTGATTTATTTGGACAGACGTACTTGAAAGGAAGGAATAGGCGCCGGTCGACCGGCCCAAATTTCGGCCGGTCGCCGCACCGCCGTCTGATTAGCCCACCTTGGGCCATCTGATCTCACGAAAAACGTCTTTCCGCACCCGCTCGGTCAACGCCCTATCAAGAAAAAAAATCCTCTGCTACTGCAACCGACGCACGATTTGCCGCCTTCAACGCGCGCGTGCACTCCGGCGAGCGCAGCAGCGCCCCTGCGTCGATCCTCCTCGCAGAATCCCACGTCGTCGAAAAGCTCGTCAACACCCTCCACGGTTGCCGTCCGCACCGCTTGGCAACCCCCAATCCTCCAACTCTTATTCCCACGGGAATGAAACAACAAAAATCATCATGAAAATAGGGGGGTAGCAAATCGACAAACCGATAGTAGCAAAAATCCCAAACAGTGGTAACAAAAATGGCGCACTGGTTCCAGCAAAAACAAAAACATGGTAGCAAATTTTTGGTTGGTTTCCAGCAAAAAACGATAACGGTGGTAGCAAAGTGGTACACAGGTTCCAGTAAAAAACAGAAACCATGGTAGCAAAGTGATACACAGGTTCCAGCAAAAAACAAAAACCGTGGCAGCAAAAAAATGGGCTGGTTCCAGCAAAACTTGAAGATGGTGGTAGCAGAAATTGGGGTTGGTTCCAGCAAAAAGAACTGGTTCCAGCAAAACTTGAAGACGGTGGTAACAAAAATTGCGGTTGGTTCCAGCAAAAAGAAGAACTGGTTCCAGCAGAAAATACCACCATCTCTTCCAGCGCTGCTGTGTGCTGATTGCAGCACGGCCACACGCCGGTTGTAGCACCTCGCCGCGCCGGTTCCAGCACCACGGGGATGTGGTAGCAGCAGCGGCGAGCGCCGGCTAGAAACAACCACACCGCAAGGGCGATCCCCCGTGGCTACTGCTTGTGCAGCACCAGCCTGTGCCCCGCCGGCTCCAATAGCCCATGCAGCAAAAAAAAAGGAACGGAGAAGGGCGCAACGGAGTAGAGGTTGGAGTGCGTGGGGAGCTCGTCGGAAGAGTAGCAGACGGGATCTGTAGGAGAGGATGGGGTCTGCAGCTTGGGAGATGGGGGCGATGGAGATGGCTACTTTTGTTTTGTATTGAATATGAGGGAAGCGGTGTGTAGAAAGAAGAGAAGAGAAAAGAAATAGGCTGGGGAGATGTGTGGAGGAGAACGAGCGGTGTTGTGGATAAGCTAGGGAGGATTCTCGAAGCACACTTGGGCATACCAGGTACGCTCGATCCCCAGGATCGGACGGGTCGCGCGCGACCGGCGCGAGCTTGTGCCGGCCTTCCGGAGGGAAACGTTTCCCTGAAAGGAAGGGGTTGGATGTATATATATGCTGGTATTGAAAATGGGTATATTGTACTGATTTTTTCAAAAGAAGCGATGGAGTAGGTTACTAACCAATGCTAATCCTATTTGGGGTAAGATTTGGAAATTATCTTGTCCGGCGAAGGTAAAAAAATTCATCTGGCGTACCTTGCATGGAACCCTCCCGTGCCATGTTACGCTTGCTAATAGGCACATGAAAGTATCGCCCAATTGCCCAACATGCTTGAATGGGGCAGAAGATACAAAACACGTTTTATTCATATGTCAAAAGGCAAAAGAGGTATGGGGCAAGTTAGGATTGCATGAGGTGATCAATAAAGCTTGTGTTGTTGATCGTGCGGGAAAGGCGGTACTGGAATTCTTACTGCTTATGCCAGAACAAGATTTAGCGATAATGGGCTCTCAAAAAGTACGTGAACTGATCGCTGTTACAGCTTGGTATTTATGGTAGGATAGACGTAAACTGGTTCATGAAGGAAAGATTCAAGATGCACACCAAATTTCCATGGGTGCCCGGGCTATAACGGCTAACTATATTAATGCACACTCACCTAAGGCAACTAGTAAAACAGGGGGATGGAGGGATGGCAATGGGTACCCATTACCCGAGTACCTTGGGGGTAAAAACCCTATTAGGGTAAGGGTATGGGACAAAAATTTACCCATGGGTACTTAAATGGGAAAATGTCATACCCATCGGGAAGAGAGGGTACGGTATGGGATCGTATAACCCATGCCCGCGTAGCCATGTACCCATCTAATATGTTGACAAGTGGGTTTCCTTTAATATCCTAACGTATGTCAAATTACCTCTATAATTTATCATGATTTTGTGAACTTAAAGTGTATGACTATGTGTTGTTATTTATGATTATGTTTTGTTGTTTAACATTTTTATGTGTTGCTTTATAGGTAAGTTTTTTTTTGTTTATGAGAATGTGTTGTTGTTACAATATGTTGTTGTACCTTGTTGTTTAAAATGTGTTGCTATCAATAATTTATGATTATATGTTGCTTTTTACAACTATTTCCTGCTTAATTTGATGTGTTGTAAACACGGGCATTTTTACCCGCGGATACCCATATACCCTGCCGGGTGATGGGTATGGGAAAAAGTTGTACCCTTGACGGGTATGGATATGGGTGATAGGTGAGTTCAGGGTGGACGGGTAAGGGTATGGGGTGGTTCTACCCGTACCCATACCCTGCGGGTGAGCAGACCTCCTATGGGTTTTGTTAAGCTTAATGTTGACGCCTCTTTTGACCATGATTTACTTAGGGGCACAGCTGAGGCTATTCTCAGAGATGATAATGAAAGATTTATTGTTGGTGAAAACTGGAGAATTGATTGGTGTGTTGATGTATTAACAGCAGAAGATTTGGCTCTAAGATTCGGACTATTCCTTGCACAAAAGGCGGGTTGCAATCGTCTTGTCGTTAACTCTGACAATATGGAGGTGATTGAAATAATGAAGAATGGGGGACATTTGGCAAGAGCGGCGGCAGCAGTGTTCGATGATTCCTATTTCATAGCTTGTGATTTTCCTCTTGTTAGGTTTGAAGATTGTAATAGTGAAGCAAATAAGGTGGCTCATGAAATTGCTAGGCTAGCGAAATTTTCGGTCACTGAGGACTGGTTTGAGGAGCCTATGAGAGACATTGTACATTTACTTATTGACGATGTAACAATTATTTTTAATTAATAAAGTACATGTTTATTTCAAAAAAAGTATTACCTGATTTTGCTATACATTGCGAATTACGTAGCATATTCTGCTTGTGCCTGATTGATTGATTGCTTCTCTACAGACACATGCTTGTACTGGCAGTACGTTTTTCATGCACATTCTTGCAGCAGCCCCGGCACGTCGTCGTCCTTGCGGGAGTCGTCGGTGGAGAGTGCACCCGGGGTTACGCAGCCCCGACACGTCGTCGTCCTCCTCGTCATCGCGGGAGTCACCGGTGCCGGACGTGGGACGTCCAGCTAGCTCACTGATGAAGGTGCGCGCGGGACGCACTTGCCTGCGGGTTGCATGCGAATAGCCCTGTTGTTGCCTTCAAAGGTGTCACGCCCGAAGCCGAGGGGGTTGTCGTGGCTCCGCCGCCCATGGCGGCGATCCATCCCCTGAGCATGAGTGCATGACAAGAGAGCTCGCCGACGAGTTGTGCACCAGCAGCCCGAGCGGTGTGTCCCGTCTCCGCCGCCCATGGTGGCGATCCGGCGAGCATGACGGAAGAGCCCATCGACGGTCTATGATCTGTGCGGGCGCCGACGAGCCCGGCGATGGTCTTCGATCGGCGTGGCATAGAGGAATATGCTGTCGAGCTGCACATGGGAAGCCCGCGAACGCTGGGCGTGATGTAGAAGTTGGCTACACCGCGACTTTTTTTTTTTGGAAAAGGAGGTTAAAACCCCTTGCCTTTCACTACCAGAATAAGTCACGTTGCCGACGGCCCATACGATGCCGATGGGGGCCGTCGGTATAGATAGAGGTATGCCGACGGCCTAAGGCAAACCGTCGGCGTAGTTCGGCCGTCGGCATACCACCATCTATACCGACGGGGGCCGTCGGCTTAACGAAGCCGTCGGCATATATCGTGATATGCGTACGGTGGCCGTCGGCATAGACAGGCCGTCGGCATATATGTGGGCCCGGCCACTCGGTGGTTAACTGCCGTTTGACGCTGTCAAATATATGCCGACGGCCCTAACGGCGGCAGTCGGCATAGCTATGCCGACGGCAAAGCTGTCGGCAGACCTTTGGCCACGTCATCGATCCGTGGCACGTGCCACGTCATCGATCCGTGGCATAGCTTTTGCCGTCGGCATAGATATGTATTATTTTTTGTATTTTTTTTTCTAAATTGAAATTTGATTAATTTAAATATGTCTTATCTAAACATAAACATACATACATACACCACGCGTGTCTGTTGGGCCCAGTTTGTCGCCCGGTCAACAGTGCCAGGGTTAGACGGGACGGGGTACTTGGGGGGTAGCTATGCCGCCAGGTCTTGCGCTGGACCCTCTTACACGTTTGGAAGTGTGGTGGCAGGTGCAAGCACGCGGCTCCGTAGTGTGACCCCTCTCACGGACGTCGCTGCCGCCGTCGCACGGAGGGGGGAAACAGCCACGTCGGGCAAACACGGAGGGAATCTTGCGATGGGTTGTGCCCGGACCTTGATCCGAAGTGTACCTATGGGCTGGCCTATCACAGCCAGGTGAAAATGTCCATCGGTCAAACCACGCCGGCGAAAGTCAAAGGCCTAGATCCGCCCGGTCAACAGTGCCAGGGTTAGACGGGACGGGGTACTTGGGGAGTAGCTATGCTGCCAGGTCTTGCGCTGGGCCCTCTTACACATCTGGAAGTGTTGTGGCAGGTGCAAGCACGCGGCTCCGTAGTGTGACCCCCATCACGGACGTCGCTGCCGCCGTAGCACGGAAGGGGGAAACGGCCACGTCGGGCAGACACGGAGGGAATCTTGCGGTGGGTTGTGCCCGGACCTTGATCCGAAGTGTACCTATGGGCTGGCCTATCACAGCCAGGTGAAAATGTCCATCGGTCAAACAACGTCCGGCGAAATTCAAAGGCCTAGATCCGCCCGGTCAATAGTGCCAGGGTTAGACGGGACGGGGTACTTGGGGAGTAGCTATGCCGCCAGGTCTTGCGCTGGGCCCTCTTACACGTGTGGAAGTGTGGTGGCAGGTGCAAGCACGCGGCTCCGTAGTGTGACCCCCCTCACGGACGTCGCTGCCGCCATCGCACGGAGGGGGGAAACGACCACGTCGGGCAGACACGGAGGGAATCTTGTGGTGGGTTGTGCCCGGACCTTGATCCGAAGTGTACCTATGGGCTGGCCTGTCATAGCCAGGTGAAAATGTCCATCGGTCAAACCACGTTCGGCGAAAGTCAAAGGCCTAGATCCGCCCGGTAAACAGTGCCAGGGTTAGACGGGACGGGGTACTTGGGGCGGTAGCTATGCCGCCAGGTCTTGCGCTGGGCCCTCTTACACGTCTGGAAGTGTGGTGGCAGGTGCAAGCACGTGGCTCCGTAGTGTGACCCCCCTCACGGACGTCGCTGCCGCCGTCGCACGGAGGGGGGAAACGGCCACGTCGGGCAGACACGGAGGGAATCTTGCGGTGGGTTGTGCCCGGACCTTGATCCGAAGTGTACCTATGGGCTGGCCTATCACAGCCAGGTGAAAATGTCCATCGGTCAAACCACGTCAGGCGAAAGTCAAAGGCCTAGATCCGCCCGGTCAACAGTGCCAGGGTTAGACGGGACGGGGTACTTGGGGGGTAGCTATGCCACCAGGTCTTGCACTTGGCCCTCTTACACATCTGGAAGTGTGGTGGCAGGTGCAAGCACGCGGCTCCGTAGTGTGACCCCCCTCACGGACGTCGCTGCCGCCGTAGCACGGAGAGGGGAAACGGCCATGTTGGGCAGACACGGAGGGAATCTTGCGGTGGGTTGTGCCCGGACCTTTATCCGAAGTGTACCTATGGGCTGGCCTATCACAGCTAGGTGAAAATGTCCATCGGTCAAACCACGTCCGGCGAAAGTCAAAGGCCTAGATCCGCCCGGTCAACAGTGCCAGGGTTAGACGGGAAGGGGTAGTTGGGGGGGGGGGTAGCTATGCTGCCAGGTCTTGCGCTGGGCCCTCTTACACATCTGGAAGTGTTGTGACAGGTGCAAGCACGTGGCTCCGTAGTGTGACCCCCCTCACGGACGTCGCTGCCGCCGTAGCATGGAGGGGGGAAACGGTCACGTCGGGCAAACACGGAGGGAATCTTGCGGTGGGTTGTGCCCGGACCTTGATCCGAAGTGTACCTATGGGCTGGCCTATCACAGCCAGGTGAAAATGTCGATCAGTCAAACCACGTCCGGCGAAAGTCAAAGGCCTAGATCCGGCCGATCAACAGTGCCAGGGTTAGACGGGTCGGGTTACTTGGGGGGTAGCTATGCCGCCAGGTCTTGCGCTGGGCCCTCTTACACGTCTGGAAGTGTGGTGGCAGGTGCAAGCACTCGGCTCCGTCGTGTGACCCCCCTCACGGACGTCGCTGCCGCCGTCGCACGGAGGGGGGAAACGGCCACGTCGGGCAGACACGGAGGGAATCTTGCGGTGGGTTGTGCCCGGACCTTGATCCGAAGTGTACCTATGGGCTGGCCTATCACAGCCAGGTGAAAATGTCCATCGGTCAAACCACGTCCGGCGAAAGTCAAAGGCCTAGATCCGCCCGGTCAACAGTGCCAGGGTTAGACAAGACGGGGTACTTGGGGGTAGCTATGCCGCCAGGTCTTGCGCTGGGCCCTCTTACACGTCTGGAAGTGTGGTGGCAGGTGCAAGCACGTGGCTCCGTAGTGTGACCCCCCCTCACGGACGTCGCTGCCGCCGTCGCACGGAGGGGGGAAACGGCCACGTCGGGCAGACACGGAGGGAATCTTGCGGTGGGTTGTGCCCGGACCTTGATCCGAAGTATACCTATGGGCTGGCCTATCACAGCTAGGTGAAAATGTCCATCGGTCAAACCACGTCCGGGGAAAGTCAAAGGCCTAGATCCGCCCGGTCAACAGTGACAGGGTTAGACGGGACGGGGTACTTGGGGGGGTAGCTATGCCGCCAGGTCTTGCGCTGGGCCCTCTTACACATCTGGAAGTGTGGTGGCAGGTGCAAGCACGCGGCTCCGTAGTGTGACCCCCCTCACGGACGTCGCTGCCGCCGTAGCACGGAGGGTGGAAACGGCCACGTCGGGCAGACACGGAGGGAATCTTGCGGTGGGTTGTGCCCGGACCTTGATCCGAAGTGTACCTATGGGCTGGCCTATCATAGCCAGGTGAAAATGTCCATCGGTCAAACCACGTCCGGCGAAAGTCAAAGGCCTAGATCCGCCCGGTCAACAGTGCCAGGGTTAGACGGGACGGGGTACTTGGGGGGTAGCTATGCCGCCAGGTCTTGCGCTGGGCCCTCTTACAGGTCTGGAAGTGTGGTGGCAGGTGCAAGCACGCGGCTCCGTAGTGTGAGCCCCCAAACGGACGTCGCCCCGCCGTCGCACGGAGGGGGGAAACGGCCACGTCGGGCAGACACGGAGGGAATCTTGCGGTGGGTTGTGCCCGGACCTTGATCCGAAGTGTACCTATGGGCTGGCCTATCACAGCCAAGTGAAAATGTCCATCGGTCAAACCACGTCCGGCGAAAGTCAAAGGCCTAGATCCGCCCGGTCAACAGTGCCAGGGTTAGACGGGACGGGGTACTTGGGGGGGTAGCTATGCCGCCAGGTCTTGCGCTGGGCCCTCTTACACGTCTGGAAGTGTGGTGGCAGGTGCAAGCACGCGGCTCGGTAGTGTGACCCCCCTCACAGACGTCGCTGCCGCCGTCGCACGGAGGGGCAAATGGCCACGTCGGGCAGACACGGAGGGATCTTGCGGTGGGTTGTGCCCGACCTTGATCCGAAGTGTACCTATGGGCTGGCCTATCACAGCCAGGTGAAAATGTCCATCGATCAAACCACGTCCGGCGAAAGTCAAAGTCCTAGATCCGCCCGGTCAACAGTGCCAGGGTTAGACGAGACGGGGTACTTGGGGGGCTAGCTATGCCGCCAGGTCTTGCGCTGGGCCCTCTTACACGTCTGGAAGTGTGGTGGCAGGTGCAAGCACGCGGCTCCGTAGTGTGACCCCCCTCACGGACGTCGCTGCCGCCGTCGCATAGAGGGGGGAAACGGCCACGTCGGGCAGACACGGAGGGAATCTTGCAGTGGGTTGTGTCCGGACCTTGATCCGAAGTGTACCTATGGGCTGGCCTTTCACAGCCAGGTGAAAATGTCCATCGGTCAAACCACGTCCGGCGAAAGTCAAAGGCCTAGATCCGCCCGGTCAACAGTGCCAGGGTTAGACGGGACGGGGTACTTGGGGGGGTAGCTATGCTGCCAGGTCTTGCGCTGGGCCCTCTTACACGTCTGGAAGTGTGGTGGCAGGTGCAAGCACGTGGCTCCGTAGTGTGACCCCCCTCACGGACGTCGCTGCCGCCGTCGCACGGAGGGGGGAAACGGCCACGTCGGGCAGACACGGAGGGAATCTTGCGGTGGGTTGTGCCCGGACCTTGATCCGAAGTGTACCTATGGGCTGGCCTATCACAACCAGGTGAAAATGTCCATCGGTCAAACCACATCCGGCGAAAGTCAAAGTCCTAGATCCGCCCGGTCAACAGTGCCAGGGTTAGACGGGACATGGTACTCGGGGGGGGGGGGGGGTAGCTATGCCGCCAGGTCTTGCGCTGGGTCCTCTTACACGTCTGGAAGTGTGGTGGCAGGTGCAAGCACGCGGCTCCGTAGTGTGACCCCCCTCACGGACGTCGCTGCCGCCGTCGCACGGAGGGGGGAAACGGCCACGTCGGGCAGACACGGAGGGAATCTTGCGGTGGGTTGTGCCCGGACCTTGATCCGAAGTGTACCTATGGGCTGGCCTATCTCAGCCAGGTGAAAATGTCCATCGGTCAAACCACGTCCGGCGAAAGTCAAAGGCCTAGATCCGCCCGGTCAACAGTGCCAGGGTTAGACGGGACGGGGTACTTGGGGGGGGGGGGGGGGGTAGCTATGCCGCCAGGTCTTGCGCTGGGCCCTCTTACACGTCTGGAAGTGTGGTGGCAGGTGCAAGCACGCGGCTCCGTAGTTTGACCCCCCTCACGGACGTCGCTTGCACCTGCCACCACACTTCCAGACGTGTAAGAGGGCCCAGCGCAAGACCTGGCGGCATAGCTACCCCCCCCCCCCCCAAGTACCCCGTCCCGCCTAACCCGGGCACTGTTGGCCGGGCGGCAAATTGGGCCCAACAGACACGCGTGGTGTATCTATGTATGTTTATGTTTAGATAAGGCACATTTAAATTAATCAAATTTCAATTTGGAAAAAGAAAAAAAAATTATACATAGCTATGCCACGGAGCGATGATGTGGCACGTGCCGCGGATCGATAACGTGGCCAAAGGTATGCTGACGGCTTTGCCGTCGGTATAGGCCCCCTTATCCATTCGCGGGACTCCTCCTCCAGTCACTCTCTCTCTCTCTCTCGACCCGATCCAATCTCTCTCTCTCTACCCCAGCCGCCGCCGCCACCCTCTCCGCGCGCGCCGCCGTCGCCACCACCACCGCCGCGGTTGCCCCCTCCTCGTCCCGCCGCAGCCGTCGCCACCACCACCGCCACGGCCGCCCCCTCTTCGTCCCGCCGCAGCCGTCGCCACCACCACCGCCGCGGCCACCCCCTCCTCGTCCCGCCGCCGCCTTCGCCACCTCCACCGCCGCGGCCGCCACCTCCTCGTCCCGCCGCCGCCGCCCACGCCCGTTCCGGATCTAGGCCGACCCGACGCCGCCGCCACCCTCTCTAGGCCGACCCGCCGCCGCCACCACCACCGTCTCCGTCCCACCGTCCTCTCTCTGTCCCTGCCCACCGACCGCCAACGCCACCGCCCCCCCCCCTGTCCGCCCGGGCCGCACCGCTTGGTGGTGGTGGACGGCGGGGTCCCTCGACCTCCCCTGACAGCACCACCTCCCCTACACACCTCCTCCTCTTCAGTTACAGAGAAGGTGAGCCCATTTCTTGCAAAAAAAAAATTTGACCGTCAAAATTGATCACCACTTGGCTGTATAAATTGATGATGATATGGTTGAATAGCTATTTGTAGCCCATTCATAAGTAGTAAGTAGTAGTAAGTGAATAAAAAAATTGAAGATAAAAATTTGATTGTTGATATTGTTAGATGAAGAGATGATGGTAGGTTAATTTGTTTTGCCTATTGATTGTTGATGTTGTTAGTTGATTGTTAATGTTTGTTAGATGATGCTAGATGAATGGATGAATGGATGTTGTTAGATGGATCGATTGTTGATGGTGCTAGGTAAATTGTTAGATTGATGGAAGAAATGACTCTTTTGTTGCTATTGCATATATGTTGGTACTATCAATATTTACTATTGTATGAATGTGTTGGTACTATAAATACTTCGTTGTTTCAATTATTTCTTTTGTTGGTACTATATTTACTGTTGTATGAATGTGAAGAAAAAAGTTTGACACTTGAGAAAAGTAAGGATTTGAAATATCATGATGATCTAAATTGTTCACTCTATCTTGTTTGAATTTACAGACTTTCTTCTGTTGCATCTCCGTGGAGTCATCGTCGTCGGAGCTGTTGGTCCCTGATCATCCCGCCGCTGTTCGACTTCATCCTCTACAGCCGAGGGTGAGCTACAAATCCATCTCCTCCTCCGTTTTTTTTCATGTCACTAGATTTTATTTTCACGTCAAGTCGCGTAACCTAGGCGTCTCCCGTCCGAAAGGGTTGCATCGATAAATATGCATTCAATTGCATATTTATCACCGCAACTTTTTCGGATTGTCCAGCGTTTTCCACGGACAGCCCGAGGATGTGTAGATTGGGTACGTTTTCCATGCTCTACCCCGTTCCGAGGCAGGACTTCAGCGGCGCCTCCCCGTTGTTCTCCGGATGCACATTCTCTCGGCTTATTACCGAGACGTGTATCTGGAGAACAGCGGGGAGGTGCTGCCGAAATTTTGTCTCGGAACGGGGTAGAGCATGGAGAACGTACTCAATCTACACATCCTCGGGTGGGATTAGGACCTATCTTTACCTATTAGAGATGTAGGTGGATTCAATGTCGTCAACGCGGTAGAAAATAAAATTTTGATGTGATTAATTTAAATGAATCCTTAATTTTGTTGTGTGGCTCCCAATAAAGCAGAGGATGGCAGATAATCTGTGGATGTACAGTGGTTTTATCCGCCGGAATCGAGTTACACCAGAGTGGGTCGCGAGAACCGATGTGTTTTTGAAGGAGATATTCCGTCGTCCAATGAGAATTATCCCACAATGCACCTGTGCGAAATGTGAAAGACATCTCCGTAAAAATCAGAAGGACATGTCTGAGCACCTTCGCACGCACGGATATATGCCAAACTTTGACATGCCGCCGATAAACTTTGCCGAGCGGGACCGTGGTAGAGAGGAGGTGATGCGACAACGCATCGGTGGTTATGCGGACGACGGGGTCAGAGACATGCTAGATGATGTCATTGCTGCAGAGATGGCACATGCGACACCTTCCGAGAATGAACCGGAGGAGCCGGAGGCAACCGCAAAGGCCTTCTTGGAGATCTTGGCCTCGTCAAAGAAACCTCTTTATGCGGGTGCCAAAGTCTCTCAGCTGGATGCCATCTCGCAACTGATGGCAGTCAAGGCTGAGTACGGCTGTAGCCAGAAATGCTTCGAAGCATTTCTGGGAGTATGGGCTAACAGCCTCCCCGAGGGTCATGAACTGCCGAAAAGCATGTATGCCACGAAGAAACTCATGAAGGCACTCTCTATGGATTATGAGAAAATACATGTTTGTCCGAAGAATTGCCTTTTGTTTAGGCACGAGTATGCGGATGACAAGTACTGTAGGGAGTGCGGTTCCTCTCGGTACCTTGAGGTGGTCGGTGAGGATGGTGAGAAGAGGCAGCTAGGCATCCCTACAAAGGTTCTTCGGTATCTGCATTTCATAGAAAGACTGCAGCGCCTTTTCATCACGGAGCAGTCTGCCAAAATGATGAAGTGGCACAAGGAAGGTATAAGGTACCATCCAAATAAAATCGTACATCCATCAGAAGGCGAAGCATGGAAGTCTTTCGATGAAGAATACCCCGAGGAAGCAGCCGAGGCTGGGAATGTCAGAATTGCCATATCAGGTGATGGGTTCAATCCATATGGTATGTCGTCCAATGCATACAGCTGCTGGCCCGTGTTTGTTATTCCGCTCAATCTCCCTCCCGGTGCCCTAATGCAACGCAAGACCATGTTCTTGTCGCTCATCATTCCGGGGCCTGAATACCCGGGGAAGAATTTGGGTGTGTTTATGCAGCCGCTGGTGGATGATTTGCACCATTCTTGGTACTTCCCAAGGTTGACATACGACCGAGATCTGCAGAGAAATTTCTTGATGAAAGTTTGGTTACACTATTGCATGCATGACTTTCTCGATTATGCCATTTTCTGCGGATGGTGTACAAGTGGGAAGATGCCATGCCCAGTGTGCATGTAGGCTCTACGTTTAATTTGGCTGAAGAAGGGTGGAAAGTATGTAGCATTTGACCTGCATCGACAGTTCCTCCCTCCAGACCATCCATACAGGGAAGAAAAGAAGAACTTCACGAAAGGCCGGGTTGTCCATGAAGTAAACGAGATTCCAACGTTTTCGGGGGCAGATGTTCTTGCTCAGCTAAAAGCTCTCAAGCCTGAAGGCAAAGGCAAAGGCAAAGCCAAAGCCAAAGCCAAAGCCAAAGGAGAAGGCGAAGGCGAAGGCCAAGGCAAAGGCAAAGGCAAAGGCAAAGCTAAAGGCTTCGAGGGATATGGTGAGACGCACAACTGGACTCACATTACCCCCTTCACGAAGCTTCCCTATTTCAAGGACCTCAAACTTCCTTACAACATCGATGTGATGCACACCGAAAAGAATGTCGCAGAGTCCCTTTTCCGCACGATCCTCAACATTCCTGATCAGACAAAGGATAACGTTAAAGCTAGAGCCGATCAACAGAAAATTTGTGATAGACCACGTCTAAACATGAAGCCTCCCACAGGCGGTCGAAGAAACTGGTTCAAGCCAGATGCTGACTTCGTACTTAAAAAACCAGAAAAGATGGAGGTATTGAAGTGGCTCAAACACATAGTGAAGTTCACTGATGGTTATGCATCGAATATAAGTAAGGGAGTCAATCTTTCAAGGGGCAAAGTGACCGGGCTCAAGAGTCATGACTATCATGTATGGATTGAGCGGATAATGCCAGTGATGGTTCGAGGTTATGTCCCCGAGCATGTCTGGCGAGTGCTTGCGGAGCTAAGCCATTTCTTCCGCATGCTCTGTGCTAAAGAAGTATGTCCCGAGGTGATTAGACAATTGCATAAGAAGGCACCGGAGTTGATATGCAAGCTAGAGAAGATCTTTCTGCCAGGCTTCTTTACTCCAATGACACATCTCATTTTGCACCTCGCGAACGAGGTATTGTTGGGGGGGGCTGTGCAGAATCGTTGGCAGTACGGCCCTAAGAGACAGAACAAGCATCTCTGACACAAATGTGGAAACAAAGCTAAGATTGAAGCTTCCATAGCTGAGGCAGTTATCCTAGAGGAGGTGTCAGACCTCAGGACATCGTACTATCCAGACCACGTTCCCACTCTGCATAATAAGGTGCCTCGATACAATATAGAAGAGCCCAAGTATAAACCCAAGCTCCATCTATTCAGCGGGCAAGGTGGCAGGGCTGGGGGCTCGAAATCTTATAACATGCCACAACAAGAGTGAGAGGACCTCATGTTCTATGTCTTGCACAACATCAAGGAAGTTGAGGATGTGTGGATGAGGTAATACCACTACACCATTCCTTTATGTCTTGCACAACATCATGTTCTATGTTCACTTAGTCCCGGTCTAACACCGCTTTTCTTCTTTTAGTCAATTCGTTCGTGAGCAGTGGACGGGAATGATTCCTCCTACTGAGGCGGAGGAACTTACTCTTCTTCGGCATGGAAACCTTGGAAGGAAAAATTTTGTTGCTTGGTTCATGGAGAAAGTAAACTTTCACATTCCCCAATTAAATACCTAGTTCAACATTTATTAGTTTACCGAACTAATGCACCCAGCAATTTCAATTAAACTTGTAGGGACAAGATCCGAACATATCCATGGATGATGAATTGAGATGGGTTTTGACCCTCGGGTCAAGACATGTGAAAAGTATAATGTGAATGGGTATCGCTTCCATACAGAGGAGCACCAGAATAGCCGGCCTGATCCCAAGACTATAAATACCGGAGTGTACACGCAAGGTCAAAATTCAGTTGACTACTACGGAAGGGTAGAAAAAATATACGAGCTTACATTCAGCCGTGGGCACGAAACCCTAAGTCTCCCTGTGTTCAAATGCCGATGGTTCGACCCAGTAGAGGGGCTGAGACATACGCCTTCTGTTGGTTTGGTCAAAGTTAAACCATCAACCGTGTATGCCGGAGCCGATCTCTTTATTGTGGCTACCCAAGCCACACAAGTTTATTACCTGCCTTACCCATGCCAGAAAGAGTACCTAAAGGGTTGGGAAGTTGTGTTCAAGGTGTCGCCACATGGTAAGCTACCAGACCCGAACGATGACGATTACTACAACATTAACCCCATGACATACGAGGGAGTGTTCTATCAAGAGCAACCTGATGATGATGTGGTCAGAAACGATGACGCTGACGCCTTGGGTGATGATGAAGTGGATCCAAACGATGACGATGCACGGAATGATGGTGAGACCATTGTTAATGAAAATGACATACTTATGCTAGAAAAGTTAAACGAAGACGCTGACAACGAGGAAGAGCCTCCACCTCCGTCAGACAACGAAGATGATATGCGTGATACTGATGATGAGACCGATCTAGGAATCGGTTACAACAGTGATGATTCGTATGGGTTCTAGCAGATGTACGTTTCATGTCTTTTTTTTTCTTTGGTTTGTTAATATGCCTTTTTATGCTTATTTATTAATGTGTTTTTTATTCGTTATTATTATGCTTTTTTCTTCATTATTAATGTACTAGTTGTTTATTCTCTTTTCAATGCAGGTTCGCTAAACATGGGCAAGGGGAAGGCCGACGGCACGGGTTTCCTATCGAAGCTCACCATGATGACTAGTCGGAGTGGTCGACCCCGTACTCTTCCCTCCCGACTACTTGAGGATGACTCCTCACAGGGAGGTCGGGGGAGAGGTGCCTCTAGAGGTGGAGGGGGTGGGAGGGGAGCCCCTAGAGGAGGACAGGGTCGGGGCTAGAAACAGCGCTCCCTCACCGACTTAGGGGTGTCCTCTTTGAGGCCCTCCTCTACCAAGGAGGAGGAGGAGGAGGAGGTTCGCGAGGAGGAGGAGGCTCAGGAGGAGGAGGAGGAGGAGATTGGGGAGGGGGACGAGGAGGAGGAGGATGGTGGTGGCGGGGAGGATGGTGGTGGTAGCGAGGGGGTTGCCCACAACAAGGGGTGGCTGCGTGGTAATGCAAAGCTCCCTCCCCTTCCTGCTACCGAGGAGCAGAAGTGGCTCATTGAGCCCAAGGGGAAAGAGTAAGTGCCACTTAATCATAATTTAATTCTTTTGCTTGTACACATGCTAATATTTTCATTCTTTTGATTGTACGCATGCTCATATTTTCATTCTTTTGATTGTACTCATGCAGCAACTGGATAATTCCTAAAGGGGCCCGTCTTCCAAACGGCGTCATCACCGTTTTGCTGAAGGAACACTGGCCAGAGCTGTTCCGTCCGGATCCAGTCAGGCAGCCTGAGCACCAGGTTTTGGCCACGAGCTGGGACCACTGGGAAGCGGCCCCCCACCCGGACCATACCACGTATGCTAAGGCCGTGATCACAAATTTTTGGGTAAGTTCTCTTCAGAAGCACGAGTCTTGAGTTTCGTTCATAGTTTATCATCGAATGGTTTAACTCATGGCTTCTTCCATTCTGGTTTTCTGAATGTTTGTAGAAATACTATCGAGTTCTTGAGAAGCACAAGTCCACTGCCGACGAGATCGTGCTATGCCAAGCGAGGAAGAAGGCCCGTCAGATGCAGTACGAGGTGCGCTGGGTGGCCATCTCGCAATATCATCACGACGCTCTTGAGACGAAGATGACCAAGGAAGATGCGCGGAGGATGCATGTTACCTTGGAGAGGGAGGAGTACTTGGCCGTAAGTATAACAGACTTTTCATTCCGGCGTTTGTGCTAAATTTCATCGTTTCGTGTTGACATGCCATTATGCTTTCATTATGTAGGTGTGTCCTGGTTGGTGTTATGGAAAGGATGATGGATGGGTGGCATTGGTGGATCTGTGGCTCGGTCAGGATGCAGAGTGGGCTGCTAAGAGCAAGAAAAACCGGGCTAACCGAGGGACCGACGGAACACATGGTCAGGGAAACCAGAACCACTTTAGCCACAAGAAAGTTTAGGTATATCTATTTACATGAAACATTCTTCTTCTTCTATTTACCGTCACTTTCTTATGTATCACTAACCTCTGTTTGGTGGTGCAGGAGGAGAAACTGAAGCGGCCGCTCTCTGACATAGAGGCATGGCAGATCGCCCATACGCAGAATAAGTCCAAGGAGGGCAAGGGCGACTACTACGGCAATAGCGAGGAGAACCTAAAGGCCTACGAGGAGGTGTATCTGAAGGTAAATCCTGGCACACCTGACCCCTTAAAGCAGGCTACGGACGAGAGGGCGGTGGTGGGCATAGGGCCGAAGCTTCATGGTCGGCAGGCGGTTCTGGATGCCGTGTTTACTCCTTCTATCTCCTTCACACGGCTCCAAGCTACCGACCCGAGCCTGAGCCAGTGCACGAGCACGACCAGTGCACAGTCACACTCCCTCCTAGCCCAGTAGACCAGCGTAAGTATTTTCCCTCTTATCTTCCTTTTTGCTCACTTTATTTTCCGCATTGAGATGTTTTATGAGTTCATCATGTCATATCGTAGGCCTACAAGGAGTACACACGCCAGGAGACCATGGCGTGGCAGGCGAGAGTTGCAGCAGTCCAGGAGCACAGCAGTCACATGATGACGGTTAGTTTAGCCTCTTTCATTTCACTTCCATATTTGCACTTTCATTTCTTCTGACCTTCGTGTTTGCTTGGTCAATTCACATGCAGCGCGTTTTTGAGAGCATGGTGGCCGGCACGGTTCCTATAATGGAACCACCACCACCACCTGCTGGACCTGCACCAGTGCTCCTTACCTTTGAGGAGTTTCTGGCACAGAACATGGAGACTCCGGTTAGTACATCCCCAAACTCATCAACCACTGCTTACCGTTTATTCAACACAATCATATATCCCCTTAACATGTCTTTTCGAACATCTAGGGAACCGGTGGATCATCCGTTGGTGGTGGTGCCAATGATGGCATCACTCCCACGTCACGGAGCCCGGTCACTCCGATCCACCGAGGTGGCGGTGGCGGTAGCGGTAGCGGTGCCGGTGCCGGTCCTGGCGGTAGCGCTGCCGCAAGCAGTGAGGACCTGGGCTTTGGCCGTTTGGGCGGTGAGGACCTTGGTAGTGGACCTCGTAGGGCTTAAGCCCTTTGTATGCTCGTAGGACTTGTGTGCTTCTCTTTATGCTCGTAGGACTTGTGATGATGATGATACTTATGTGATGACGATGTTATTGTGATGATGATGATGCTACTTATGTGATGACGATGTTACTGTGATGATGATGTTATATGTATATGTGCTGTCAATTTGAATATATGTGCTGTGAATTTGAAATGAATTCAAACAGAAATCAGAAAAAAAATAGGTAGCATCTATGCCGACGGCTTTGCCGTCGGCATAGCCATCGCCGAGGTACCAGTGGGCGACAGGTGGCACCTATGCCGACGGCTTAGCCGTCGGCATATGTTTAAATCTATGCCGACGGCTTCGCCGTCGGCATAGCTGCCACGTGTCGCCCAACTGTACTCCCTGGCACCAGCATATGCCGACAGCCTGGCCGTCGGCATATGCTGGCGCCAGGGAATGCCAGCGTTTGCCACGTGTCAGCCCTATGCCGGCATATATTTAAATCTATGCCGACGGCTTAGCCGTCGGTATAGTGCTGACACGTGGCGCATTTTTATTGGGCGTAACTTGACGACGGCGCCGTCTGCCGCCGTCATACGAACGAGTTTGCCGACGGCCGTACGGACACCGTCGGCATAGGCACCTATGCCGACGGCTTTTCTATGCCGACGGCAGGCCTAGGTACGCCGACGTATACGATGCCGACGGGTCTATGCTGACGGCGGCCGTCGGCATAGGTATATCCCGACGGAATTTGGACCTATGCCGACGGCCGTCGGCATAGCCAGTAATTCCAGTAGTGTCTGCATTAATCGATGCATACAGCCATCTTTATTAATTATTCAACAAAGGTCTGACAAGAACATACATTAAGTCACCCGAAGCCACCACTCACACCTACAAACTCGATAATGTGGAGTGCTCTCACTCCCCATATCTAAAACCGGTGTCGTCGCCGATCCATCCGTATAACGTATCGAAACCTACAGCCGGTGCAACAAACCTAAAGCATACACCACATGCACACGTTTTAGAAGCCGCCATCATCATCGAACCGCTGGCCCATCTTCAGGAAAGAGATCCGAATCATCCTTGCCAGTCCGGCCATTTGTCGACGCCACCACGGCGCCCAACGGCACCACCTCTCTGCGCGCAAACTGCTGAGCACGTCGCAGTCACCGCCGGTACACTGCAGCACCATGCCGCCAAGTACCACCAGCTGACACAGCTTGAAGTCTCTGGAAGATCTGTCATGCGTAGCACCTGCCGAACAGGCATGACACAGCATAGCACCTGTCGGCCAAGCATGACTTGACATCTCCACCGAAGCTCCGTGCAAGATGAAGCCGCTCAATCTCCTGCCTTTGTCTTCCAGCGCTGCTCCACAAACGATGCTCCCAAGAGAGAAACGACACCGCAGTGCCGTCATCGTCCGATCTGGAAGACCAGATCCCCTGGAGCAGCACGAGTGGGTCGACAGTAGTTACACGACGATGCCTTCATCAAGGTAACGGCGCAAAACGCCGCCATCGCCCGCCGTCGGCTCGGTTTTCACCGTGTAACATCCCCTGTAATTAAGCCACAGTAACCATCCTCTAATTATGCCAAGTCATCATGTTATGCAATGCTTGATTACCTTTGATTCAAATCTCATTTCAAATTCCACTTCAAATCAAAATTCAATTTGCAATGACAAAATAAAAGTTGTTCAAACTTGTAAACAAAATAGTTCATAATATTGCAAATAATCTCAAAGCAATTATAAAAGTAAAACCAACATTAATTGAATTCTAAATTTGACCCTAACATCCAAAAACAGTACCAAAACAGTAGCATTCAATCCATTTTCTATTAAACAAAATTCAAATGAAACTGTCATGCCTCCAAACTTTTTGTGGCAGTACTAGATATTGCCTAGTATTTATTCTGGCCAATTGCACTTTTTGCAAAACTCATTTAGTGCAAGAACTAATCCAAAACAGAAAAAGAAAAGGCATAGCAGAAAAAGAAAAGAAAAGAGGTACCTAGCTACTGGTGGACTGGGCCTTAGGTCAACTGTGCGAGGCCCAGCCCACCCGCACCTCTCCTTCTACCTCTCTCCTCGCTGTCGTCGCCACAGCGCATGCGCGCGCTCGCACGCTCTGGCCCCCCTCTCCTGGTCGACAGCGCGTCGCCGCGCCCGTCCCCAGACGGTTAATACCCCCTGCGTCCTCTCTGGCAAACCCTAGACGCCCCCTCTCCCCTCTCTCACTCGCCCCCTTCCATCTCGTCGGAGCCCGACGCGGCCATGGCCGCTCCTCCGTGAACAACGCGGCCACCGACCTCGTCTCGCCGTTCCAAGGTGTCCGGCGGCTTCCCCGTGGTCGTCTCCATCGTCCTGGTGCTCTGGGTCGTCTCGGGGAGCAGCACGACGACCGCATCGAGCTCCTTCCCCCGCCACGGCCACCGTGACATCGCCGCTCGATCCCCGCCGCTCCGAGCTCCTCCGGCCTCCCCGAGCCCTCCTCTGCAACGCTGTGAGCGCCGCCTCGCAACCCCTCTCTCTCTCTCTGCCATCTCTTGTCGTCGTTGACGCCGTGGCCGAGCTTGCATACTCCGGCCGCCGCGTTCATGCTCGCCGCCGCTGATTCAGGCCACCCCACGGCCAGCCACCGCCACCGATCGACGCGCCTCGTCGCGCTCGTTCGAATGCCGCAAGTCCCGCTTCAAACCGCGCACTGTAGCCGATTTCCGAAGCCCTTCCACGCGCGCCGCCGCGTAGTTTGGTCGCCGGCGACATGTCGCCGGTGGGCTGATGTGGCGCGGCCATTAGCGCCTAATTACCGGCCTAATTACCCTCTGTGCCAATGACAAGTGGGTCCCGCCTGCTTAATTAACCGGCTAATTAAAATGATTAGACTAATATAATTACCCCTGACCCCACGTGTCAGCTTTGACCTGGCCCAGTCAGCGTTGACCGGCCCCACATGTCGGTGACCGTGGCTGACTGACATGCGGGTCCCGCTGACCAGTCGACGTTGACCCAGTCAACTGCTGACTATGCAGTTGACTGGGCCCACTGTCAGCCTCTGGGTGCATTACTGTGTGCACTCAGCTGGGTACCCGTAGCAATTAATATTTAAATGATTTTCGAATTAAATTAATTTCAGAAATTCCAGAAAATGATTAAAACTTTGAAAAATCATATAAATTAATCCGTAACTCGGATGAAAAAGTTTTATATATGAAAAATGATCAGAAAAATCCAACAAATCTGAATATGTCATTTGCGTTCATGTTAGAGTCCTCTAAGCAGATGAACATTGAACTTTTAGCCTGTTTACGATAAATGAATAGTGCATGACTTCGGTAAAATAAATTCAAACAATTCCTAAATCATCTAAAATGATTAGAGAGGCGTTATATCACCCCTGCATATCATTTAACCATGTCATGCATATCGTTACAGTTGTGTGCTCCGTTATTTATTCTGTTTCTTCCCCCTCTTCTCTCTGGTAGACTCCGAGACTGCTGATGATCCGATGAACGTCTACTCCGTCGAAGATCCGTTTTTGTCTGCAGAGCTTCCAGGCAAGCAAACCCCCTTGATCATTCCTATATCACCTATTCCTTCTTCCCCGTGCTTGCATTAGAATTTGCTACCGTATTTGATTGCTCCTATTCTGATGCATAGCCTGATTTTGTAACTGCTGTTGATACCTTACCTGCTATCCTAAATGCTTAGTATAGGTTGGTTAGCGATCCATCAGTGGCCCCACACCCTTGTCCTTGTTGCCATGCTTTACCACCGGTGACCCGATCTGTGTGATCGATGTACAGAGACCGAACACAGCACCGCACACCCCCCCTTAGTTGTACGACTCTACAGAGCTACTATCGAGTGCCGAGGGTGATACCTCCTACCTCACTCCTGATGATATCTCTGTAGCGTAGCTAGTCGGTTGTGGGTTACCGAGGGTGATTCCTCTTTCACCATCTCCGATGATGCCTCTGTCGTGCAACCCCTCAAGTGTGAACCCATCGAGGGTGATTCCTCCAAGTTCACCTTGACGGATACATCGAGTGGGAATCCATCGAGGGTGATTCCTCGGATTTCCCCTTTGATGTCATGGCCACACGGTTACCTTGGCATTTACCTCAGACCCTTGTTAAAGTCGGGTCGACCCCAAGGGGTACCCGCGAGAGGTGTGAAGTCGGGTTGACCGTGAGGGTACCCGCGAGAGATTATCGTGGCGGAACGTCAGGGCAGGTGGAGACCACCTAGGAGAGAGGTGGGCCTGGTCCCTGGTCGTTGGTCCGCAGGTTACCAAGTCGGTGCGGTAGGGTGTCGGAGGTGAGCCTTGAGCCCTGTTCGTGTCCGCGAGATACTAATAACACGCTTAAAGGATTTGGGTATTTGATCTAAGTTGGCCACTAGCCTATACGCACTACCACCACGTGGGATAATGGTTTAATGGGGCCCACGCCGCCGTATGTATCAGCCGAAAGCTCTGTCAGATGTCCAGTTTAGCATTGTGGCCGGGTCGGATCGTGCCATCCAGGAAAGGGGTGGCGCTGGATCCACCTTGCGCACAACGACCCGGAGTGCAAAGGGCGATGGGCCCAAGACCCCTGAGCGCTTAGGATGTAGACCGGCGGGGACCTCTCTGCAGAGCCTAGGTAGGACTACGTCGTGTCGATCAGCCGAGGCCGGGCATGACCGAGAAAAGTGTGTCCGGCCAGAGTTAATCGAGCGTGTTGGGTAACAGTAGTGCACCCCTGCAGGGAAGTATATCTATTAGAATAGCCGTGTCCACGGTAACAGCACGTTCATTGTTGTATCCCGATCTACTACAACTAGAACTGGATACATGTGTTACTTAATTAATATGTTAGCTCCGGGATCGCTTTCTCGCAGGGAGTCGAGGAAGGATCTCTGGGCGTTGCTAATATATACTTGTTACTATATTATATGTTACTCTACTCTCTTCTGTTGCTGCAAGACGCTGGAAGATGGTAGTCTTCGATAGGCTAGGTCTTCCCCTCTATTCTGCCATTTCTGCAGTCTAGTCCACAGATACAGCCCCTTCATTTGATACCGATGCATAAATAGAATAGATCTGATGTAAGTCTTGCGAGTACTTTGGATGAGTACTCACGGTTGCTTTGCTACCTTTTTTCCCCATACCCGATTGCTGCGATCAGATGACGGAGTCCCAAAGACAGTTGATCCCGCTAACAACTGCTACTACCCCGACGAAGCCTACTGCTACGTGGAGACCAACGACCAGGAGTAGTTAGGAGGCTCCCAGGCAGGAGGCCTGCGCCTTTTTCGATCTAGATATCGTTGTTTTGATCAGCCTTCTTAAGGCGAACTTGATTAGTTATGTCTGTACTCAGATACTGACGCTTTCGCTGACTCTTGTGTAACTCAAGCTTATGTATTCGAGCCCTCGTGGCCCCTGGCTTGTAATATAAATCTTGTATTATTATTTTTTGTGTCTAGAGTTGTGTTGTGATATCTTCCTGTGAGTCCCTGGGCTTGATCGTTCGCATTTGCGTGTATGATTAGTGCATGGTCGAGTCGGGGGCGTCACACACCGGCAACTATGTCTCCCTGACTCGCAACCGGGACTAGATGATGGATCTCGAGATCTGACCACCCAGCCTCAGGACGACCACCTCCGACGAAGGAGATGACCACCACCGCCAAGCCCAGGGTCACCGCCCCGGGCGCTCGCGTGATGCAGATCAAGACCAGGAGCGCCACCGCGATCCGAAGGTTGAGCGGCTGCAACATGGCCGCTGCCGCCACCTGCGGCTGCGGCTACAGACCCGCCGCCACACTCCAGCCGTCGTTGTCCGCCCTCACCGCCGAGGAGATCAAGATTGGAACCGCCACAGCGATCCTGAGCAGCTGACGCGCGAGAAGAAGGCCGCCGCCGCTGAGCCGCTCGGGCTTTGCCCTGGCGTCGTCGCCGGTGGCGACGGAGAGGAGAGTGGTGGTGGGGGGGGGCGGAGGAGGGAGGCGGGGACGCCCCGGTGCGGCACGGCGGCGCCGCACGGGAGCGGGGGTAGGGTCGGGTGAGATGGCGGTGGAGGAAAGAACCGGCGGCGGTGCTAGTCCCTCCCGTAAGATCACACACTTGGGCCCAGGAACTCAACCAGTAGCCTTCGATGACCGCTTCATCGATCACAGAGAGGTAGATGGGGAGGAAAAAGATCAAAGAAGATCATTACCTGTGAAGGAGGTGTCCACCATCCATGGTTCCAGCTGGTTGGCCAACAGCGTCACGTATGCTACCTCTCCTTTCTCTGGATGAAAAATGAAAAAGAAAAAAGTAAAGACATAAACCTGCAGCCCACCATGAACTGCAGCCCGTACAAAAGGTGAAAAACCTGCAGCCCAACAGACAAAAAAAAGGGAAACGAAAACAGCCCAGAAACAAACACGTGAAAACAACGCAAGACGGTGTGCGGACGGCGAATCCTATTCGGTGCTGCAGGCGCCCGTTACAGTGCATTTTACAAACGGGCGCCTGCAGCACTCCAAGCTGGGCCGGCCCATTCTACCTTTTTTTCCTGTTTTATAGAAACATCAAAAAGGTGCGAGCGGTGGGGTTCGAATCCGGAATCCCTTCATTGCGAGCGCTCCGCACTAACCACTACGCCACTCAACGCTTCGTGCCACCTACCTTCTTTTTTTCTTGTTAGTTATTTTCAGTTCGCTTTCTTATTCGTTTTTTTTCTTTCCGTTTTTTCTTCTTCCTTTTTCTTTCTTTTTCCTTTTTCTGATTCTTTTTTTCTTTTTTTCATCGATTTTGATGAACTTTTCATTTTTGAATTGAACTTTTTTTCAAATTCGATGTTTTTTTCTTTTCAAATCAATGATTTTTTTCATTTTTGATGAACTTTTTCTGATTATCAATGAACTTTTTTCAAATTCGTTGAACTTTTTATCAAATTCGACGAACTTTTTTTCAAAATGGATGAACTTTTTCCAAATTCGATGAACTTTTTTTCAAAATTGATGAACTTTTTTTAATTTGCGAACTTTTTTCAAAGTTGTTGTCCATTTTGTGAAATTCGATGATTTTTGATGAACTTTTTTCAAGATTGATGAACTTTTTTTTCAAAATCAATGAACTTTTTCCAAATTTGATGAACTTTTTTATCAAAATCGGTGAACTTTTTGTAAAAATCGATGAACTCTTTTTTAAAATCAATGAACTTTTTCAAATTTGTGAACATTTATTCAAATTTGATGAACTGTTTTGCAAAATCGGTGTACTTTTTTCAAATTCGTTCACTTTTCTCATTTTCCAGTTCGGGATTTTTTTAATTTTCTTTTTGTGAATTCTTTTCAACTTTATTATTCTTTTTTCAAATTTTATGAACATTTTCCTAAAGTCAATAGTCAACCAGTCAGCAGGTGAACAGGTCAATCAGGGAGATCTCACGTTCGAGTGAGCGCAATGATCAATTTTTTTACGGGAGCTCAACGACTGTTAGCGGAACGAGCGGAACTGCCAGCCATTTTTTCGCGTTTAACGGGCCGGCCCGCTCCGCGTCGTGCGTGGGCGCTAGCGTCGCTAAGCGGCGCAGAGAGCGCCGAACAGGAGGTCCCTGTGCGGACCGCGAGAGCTATTTCTCGCTGAATGGTTCGCTGCGATTGGGCCAGCCCATTAGCGTCTTTGTTTCGAAAAAGTGAGCAAAAAAAGAGGAGCGCGTGGGATTAGAACGGACGTCCAGGCTGCGTCGTTGCCCTACTAGCCACTAGGACAATATCCAGTTTGTGTTAAACTACCTGGGCACAACCTATTAGAAGGAAAAGAACTGGTTTTTCACTGGTTTTCTTTCTTTTTTCTTTTCTTTTCTCCATTTTCTTCTTTTTTATTCTGTTTTCTTCACCTTTTTTTTCTTTTTTTGTTTTCTTGTTTCTTTTCTTCTTTCTTCTCCATTTTTTTGTTTGTTCATTCTTTTTTCATTTGCTTCTTCGGTTTTCAATGCTTTCTTTGTTTTCTTTTGTTTCTTTTCTTTTTTTCGTCTCCGGTTTTTTGTTTTATTTTCATTCTTTTTTATTCTTTCTACATTGGTTTCTTTGGCTTTGTTTTTTGTTTTTTCCTTTTTGGTTTTTTGTTTCTTTTTTGGTTTTCATTTTTCAACTGCGCCCATGTCTCGCGCGTGGTTAGGACTAGGCGTGTAATATACTTGAGGCAACCTAAGCCGGTTTTTTCATTGTTTTATCACTGGTTATTCTCCATTTCCATTTTATTTTTTATTTTCTTTCTTTTTTTGTTGTTTTTCTTTATTTCTTTCTTTCTTATTTCGTTTTCTTCTCTGATTTTTTCATTCTTTTCTTTTTTCTTGTCCGAGTTGTTTCTTTTTTTTTTTTGTTTCTTTTTGTTTTTTCATTCTACATTCTTATATATATGATAAAAAAAATTCAAATACTTGTTCAACATTTTTCAAATACTTACTCAACATTTTTCAAATACTAGTCCAACATTTTTATATACATGATACATTTTTTCAAATATTTGTTCAACATTTTTTTTTGAAATACTTGTTCAACATTTTTCAAATACTTGTTCAACATTTTTTATATACATGATCAACATTTATACTTGTTCAACATTTCTCAAATACCTGTTCAACATTTTTTATATACATGATCAACATTTCTTCAAATACTTGTTCAACATTTTTCAAATACATGATCAACATTTTTTCAAATACTTGTTCAACATTTCTTCAAATACTTGTTCAATATTTTTAAAATACTTATTCAACATTTTCAAATACTTGTTCAACATTTTTCAAATACTCATTCAACATTTTCAAATAATTGTTCAACATTTTTCAAATACTCATTCAACATTTTTCAAATACTTGTTCAATATATATATATATATATATATAAGAATATTTTAAAGTATAAATAAAAAATAAAAATAAAACAAAAACGAAAACAGAAAACAGAAAATATAAAAAAACAGGCTATGGCTTCCCTGGCGCGTGGGCCGGCCCACCTTGCTCGCCCCCTTCAGCGAGTGTGGTAGTTAGACTCACTGAAGGCGAGGATAGGGGCGCCCGTGTGCGGACCCAACCACGCAAAGCGAAGGAAGTGCTCAGAACACAGAATCTTGGAGCATCCATCGTAGGGTTGGGGAGTTAGATGAGTTTCTACCAAATTTAATAGAACTTTCTGACATATAACAAAATTTCTGTCATTTGCGAACCAACATGTGATTGGATGGTTATGAGGACAGTGGTATCACAGCCCATTAGACTTGACATTGGTGCTCTCATTATTTCTGGATTTATTTCAAGCTTTCCGACGATGTTCGTTCAGTGGTAGGAGACGTTCCCATCAACTGCGAGGCGCCTGTCGAGACTTTGTAAAATCTCAAGATGCCATGCCGGCTCAGTCTCTCGGAGGTGTTCATAGGGGTAGGATGTGTGCAGTAGCGGCGCCAGGATTTGGCTAGGACCCAGGCAAGCCCCAAGCAGGCAGCCTGCTACAGTGCGAAACAGTGTCATGTCTGCTACAGTTCTCAAAGAGATTTGAGGCCACACCCCAGGCGGCAGCCCAGCCTGCCTGGGGCCTGTCTCCGCCACTGGATGTGCGCGTGTGCGTTCATAGGGGTGAGTGTATGCTCGTGTATATGAGCAACTTTGATTGTACTGTGTTCAAAAAAATAATTTTCTGTCATTTAACAAAATTTGAAGGTTAGCTGAAATCGTGTGAAAATGGTACAAAACTTTATTAAGGTTGTGTCTAGACTTTATCACAAGTTTGGTAGAACTTTTCTGTAACTTTGGCAAGGCTTATGAATTTTTTTTTGAGGATGACTACCCAAACTACAACAAACAATCACTTGGTGCATTCAGATAGCATCAGCGAACGTAGTTCTTCCGGCATGTCCGCAATCATCAGGCAGTCTGCTTGTCGTCTAGCTCTGGCAGCAAGCTCATGTGCTAGACTGTTTTGTCCCCTCTTAATAGCCTTGATTTGTACTGACCTGAAAACCTGCATCGCATTCTTAATCTCACTGACAACCCAGAACCACTCTGAGCGATTTGGTCCGCCCCTTCTCAGTTCATTTGCCATCATATTATTATCAGTTTCAATCATTAGCGGCCTAGACGCGATAGCGACGTCAGACCCAGCAGGATTGCCAGTCCCTCGGCCTCCTCCACAGACTTGCAGGGAGCCATCGCCTTACTGGCCGAGTAGAACACAAGCCCACTGTTATTCCGTGCCACAACGCCCGCCCAGCTCTGTCCCGATGTCGACAAGAAGGCCGCATCAGTATTCATCTTCACTACTCCGTTTGGTGGAGCCTCCCACTTGACGGTCGCAACAGCAGTCGATGGTTTCCTCTGATTGACTGGATCAGCAGCGGCCAAGGACCAACAAATCCTCCTGCTGTGTCCGTCAGATGATTGCGACAAGTTCCTGATCTCCTCCTCGTACTGTACTAGGAATAAGACAAATCTTGACACAGATTCTTTGCCATCACTATGCACACAATTGTCTCTCAGGAACCAGGCTCACCATAGCAGCAACATGATTTTTATTCTCATATCAGAGTTATGTTTGTCTAACAGGACTTGTAGCCAGTCTTTTCCTATGTACCTGAAATCTTTCTCGTCCGGTAGTTGCCACTCTTTCCTCATCGCAAATCTGAGAGCCGTACTTTTCGTGCAAGAGATAACGGCATGGAATTCATCCTCTTCCCCATTTCCACATATTTCACATACACTGTCATGAACAATAGTGCGTCTGCACTTGTTTCTTTTCGTTGCCAGCGTATTTGTCGCAATTCGCCAACCAAATTTTTTGATTCTCTCAGGGATATTCATTTTCCAAATAACGTCCCAAATGCTCCTATCTTCAGCACAGCTTGCCGAGCTTGATGCGCCCCCCCCCCCCCCCCCCCCCCCCCCGAGTGTTGCGATTCAGACTTGCAGCAAGATTGTACGCACTACAAACTGTAAAGTTCCCATTTTTTTCATAATGCAAGGCTTATAATTGTTGTTACCAAAAAATATGTGTAACTTGTTCGGACCTTTCCATAATCCAGGCTTCCTTTGCCCTTGGAGGACTCTGCTAGAAAGTGACACTTCTATGAATGTTGCCATTTTTTGTGACTCATGAAAACCATAAGGAGTGAAGGTTAACATTTAACATAAATAGTACAAAACTTTTGTTCACTTGGTGTTGGAACTTTCCAGCTTATAACTGTTAACTAAAAATAGGGGGAGAACTTTATTAACGCCTTTTTTGAACTTCATCATCAAAACCCGAAGAACTTATTATAAGCATTTAACAATTCAAATAATATTTTTTAGATTTGCATTGTGGCTCGTAATTGTAAATTGTGGTTGACCTTTGTGTTTTGTAAGGAAAACATTTCATTACAAAGGGAGACTACGGTAGAGATGGCACGTAGCTCACAACCCTCTCTGTGTTTAAAATTTGGATCACAAGCAGGCTTCATTCAGTGCACGTTTGTCAGGATCTAGCAAATCACATATGGGTGGGCGGGACCCAAACAAGAATCTATCAAACTTTTGGGACCAACAGGTAGGGACTTTTTCACTGTTCTGACTCGTTTGTCAAAGTTTAGCACGATTTGACCCGTGTTTGAAAGTTTTTTCGGATCTGACCCATTTCAAGACGCCAGCAACCGTGGCGTCTGGATTGCCCTGAAGACGCCGCGAACTCCGGCGTCTGGCCCTGGCCTACCTTCTGCTCAGTTTTGTGGACCGTTTGACGTGGCGTTTAGGTCCAAAAGGTTAAGTGACGTGCATGTATGCACACATGCATTTTTCCTGTGGCGGTGGCTTGCTCACCGCGCATTAATCTGATCTGGTGAGATCTGAGGCAGAAATATCTATACACTGTGTGCTAGATAGCTATTAGGAGATGCCAAAATACAATTTTTGCATCTATGATACGTGATCAATCATTTGACGGAGATACCGTTACAGCATAATCATTTGACGGAGATACCGTTAGAGCATCTACAACCATGATTACCAAATCCGGCGCCCTATACGTCCGCGGACAGTGACCGGTCACGCCTCAAATTCTCGTCCGCACAGCCGCATACCTCATATCCGGCACCCTATATCCATATTACCCATGCAACGTGAACTAGACTACGTAGATCAAACAACGGACATAAAAATCAGCAGCAAACGGACAACGAAATCGGCAGCAAACGGACACCAAATCCACTTTACATCATCCACAAGTTCTCCACAGTTCATCACCGGACATGTTCTAAACTAAAACAACTAAAAAACGATAATAGTAAATGGAGGATGAGCGTCTTCATCACTTCCTCGCCGGCCCTTTGCCCTTTCGGCCGCTGGCGCAGCTGTAGGCGTTCGCGCCAGGTGGTGGATCGTTGGAGTCATCAGAGTCCGAGCCGTGGTGGTCATCGTCGTCCGAGGAGGAACCGGAGATGACGATGAGCCCCTTCATCCGCCGGACGGCCCGGTCCTGCTGCCGCTTGAGCTTGGCCACCCGAGTCGCCTTCGCCGCTGCCTCCGCCGCCTCGCGCTCCGACTGCTCAATGGCTAGCCGGAGCGCCTTGGCGTTCTTCCTCCAGAGCCGGTGAGCGTCCGTCTCCGCTGTCGTAAGCGAACGGCGGTAGACCCAAGCGAGGAGCCACTCCTCCACGTCGGGCATCGCCGGCACCCCGCGGCGGTGGCGAACGGATTGCTCCGCCGCGTCCCTCTCCCTTGCCTGCTGCCTCTCGTGGCGGGCGGCACGTGCCTCTGATTCCGGCGTGCGCGTCCGCGGAGCCGGCGGAGCAAGCACTAGCACCCACCGTTACCCTTGCGGATCAGCGGCCGGCGGGGGAGGTGGATGACGGAGGGGCGGTGCGAACTACGTAGCCCTCGCGGAGCTGCGCGCGGGCCGGGAGGGGCCAGCTCCGGCGTCGGATTGGATCGAAGGAGGGGGGAAATCGGAGGAGGCGAGAAGAAGAGACGGAGCGAGAGCGGAGAGTGAAGTGAGCTAGGGTTCCTGATTGGGGTTTTTGTGGGGACGGAGTGGGGTCGGCGGTGGGCCGGGCTGACATGGCGGACGCGCCCGGGAGCGGCCGGGCCGCCCCATATCCGCCCTACATTTGGGCTGGATATGAGGGGTGCCGAACAGCCCGGGCGTTTGAGGCCGGTTTGAGGCGCCCGGGTGGGTCAGGTTTTTTTGACCGGTCAGTGACCGGGCGGTCCGCCCGGGCGTTTGAGGCTGGTTTGAGACACCCGGCTGTAGATGCCCTTAGTGTAGGTAGACGTGCTATATATGATTCTCAGGCGAGTCACTGGCTTAGAGCATCTACAACCGAACTTCTCAAATGCCCCCTATACGTCTGGGCGGACGGCCTGGTCAGGGACTGTCATGAAAACGCGACCCAGTCGCACTTCATATCAACCCTATACGTCCGGGCTGACCGGCACTCCTCATATCTGTGGCGGATATGGGAGGCCCGGATGCGCCCGGGCACATCCGCCACGTCGGATTCAGCCCATGCTGGTCTTCCCCAACCCCATATATATTCGTTCATATCTGTATCCCGGGCCAAACCCTAGCCACTTCTCTCCACTCCACTGATGGGGTGGCACGTACGAGCACGCATGAGATGCTTCCATCCATCAGTCCATGATTGATCCGTCAATGCACATCTCATGAGAGTGCTGCGTGCGTGCGTGTGCATGCAAGCGCCATGCCATTGCATGCGCGTGAGCAAGCCACCGCCACCGGAAGAATGCGTGCGTGCATGCATGCATGTTACTTAACCTTTCTGACCTAAACGCCAAGGTTAGTGGCGTCTGCCCTTTGCCATGTCAAACTGTCAACAAAACTGAACAGAAGGTAGGCCAGGGCCAGACGCCGGGGTTCGCGGCGTCTTCAGTACAAGCAAGACGCCACGGTTGCTGGCGTCTCGAAATGGGTCAGATCCGAAAAAACTTTCAAACACGGGTCAAATCGTGCTAAACTTTGACAAATGGGTCAGAACAGTGAAAAAGTCCGGTAACTAGTACTCCCTCCGTCCCTAAATATAAGTCTTTTTTTCTCGGGAGCAGGAGATATACAACAGTTGAAAAATGAAAAAGGGCAAATACGGTGGGAATCATAGTGGGTCCTCTTGTATGTTGATGTGACAACAGAACCTGAAGTGTGGTGCAAATATAGGTTACACACATAGTGTTAAGAAAAATCCACATTCCTGAGGAAAGAACCGATGATGGAGAACAGGTACACCGTGCCTGTCCAAAAGCTGACATTGTTGGCCATGTGGCTGTTGCTCTGCTGCATCACCATCGAGAGGAATAACACCAAATTAACTTGCTCCCCATAGTTTAACTAGCAAATAAAGTCTTAAATTAAATAAATATAACACGGTGAAGTGCGCGCGCAGGGGGGCAATCGCCCACTGTCCACCCCATAATAGCATTGACATTTCTGCGAATCACATTTTTTGTAATTTATTTAGGCACACAAATGTATTGGACCCTTATTTAAGCGGGAGTCAAGGGTGTACCCCGCAGAGGAGCACTCCCAGAGGTTCTTCTTCAACTACTTCTACCTATCGCACACCGTTGGCTCAATCTTCTCCGACACCGTCGTCAGCCGAAGCATATCTTGCCACCCGTATCCAAGGATAGAGTAATGGTAGGGAAAAGTTGAAAGAAAAAAAAACACATGAATCTCCGCGTAAAATCAAATGGCATAAGGGTAAACCATATTAGTATTTTATAAACACTCATAGGACATCTCATATATAATTTTCAGCAAGCAGAACAATAGCAAGTGCAAAAGAAGGATAACTCGACACAAAATGACAATGAAAAAAATAAAAATTGGGCGTCTCATTTCCTTCAATTGTTCGCCGCCCCCTAGAACTTGAAACTTGCACTGACCGGAAAAGGAAACCTACAAACACCCTCGTCACAGGACTTTGAAGACCAGTAGCCACTCATCGTTAGCAAGGAGATCTAGTAACCTATGAAAAACAACGACTGGGGAAACATTCCAAGTAGCGCATGCTTGCAATCCTTACCCATCAATCCAGAGGGTTCGAGAAATCAGACCTTGCTGCAGAATAAATCAGAAGAAGGGGTCGAAGTCTTCACACCAAAAGCCATTTAACTACTTCCCCTACTTGACAAACTAACTGCCAAGATGCGAAGTGAGTCAACATACCTGACAACACCTACACGCGCATTCCCTTCATCGACGTCAAATCGAAGGTCGTCGAGGTAGGGATAGACCAAAGAGACATTATTCCAACACGTCATTATCGCAAACACCTTGTTGGTCCTCCTAGGGAACCAAAACCTAAGGGAGAAAAGGACCTACTAAAACTAAGATTACTGAAAGGGGCAGGTCCAGACTCCTCATAGCGCCAACATGGCCGTTGGATAGGATAGACCGATAGAGGAGGGGCCTTGGCACTGAAACATGCAAAAAGAGTGTTTTTCTAGAATATATGCATGGGTGTGCATATCATATTTTATAGAAGAAAGGGGTGAAGAGACCCTCCACAAGGTTTACAACCACTTTTACATGGCTCTCACTAGCCGCCACCACAAAACTACAACTCTGGAGATTACTCGCCGCTAGCCCACCTAGTTAGACCACTAAAGAAGAAATCTAGGTCGCCCTTGAGCAGCCCTGCCAATCTCCACGTCCGCCCTTCGCGATCAATGTTCCGCAATGCCAGTTCAAGAGATGGTGTTTCGTCATCGAAGACTATAGCGTTGCAGTGCTTCCACAGTTCCCATAAGCCTAGTGTGATGATTGCCTTTAAGTCTTTCGGCGAGCATTGCGCTGCTGTCCTTGTGGAGCACCATTCCACCAGCTCGTCTTCTGCCACTGGAGTTTGATTCGGCTCTACAAGGGCACTCCAAAATCCATAGCCACAAGGTTCTCGCAAAGACGCAGGTGAGGAGTAAGTGGTTAATTGTTTCCACCTGTTGGTTGCAGAAGGGGCACGTAGTTTGATTCGGCTCGGTTGAATTTCATGCTCTTTGCGTCGCATGTTCATGAATTTGAAAAATATTTATGAATCTTAAACTTGAGGACTTTCAAAGACAACACCCTAACATTTTCGTTTTCTTACAAAGAAGGCCAAAATTTGCAGAAGTCATTAGAATTTTCGCTAGAAATTTCGGCAGCATAACGCATGGGCAAAAATCGCATGCACAACAGATGTACAAATTTATTCAACAAGAATGAAGTTGTCTTGTTCAATCCAAAATTCCACTAGTAGAATGCCCGTGCGTTGCTACGGGCCTATTAATTGTTTTATTGCACACACACACACACACACACACACACACACACACACACACACACACACACACACATATATATATATATATATATATATATATATGCATTTAAAATTTGGTGAATTTTTGGCCCCTTCCAACAACATCGCCTTATAGGACCCTTGTTGATGGATCCTCTTAGTTAAACTTCTTCCGTTTTATTGTACTACACATATTGACTTATGGTGACTTACGTTGTACAAATTAACTACAACACATGGACAAATATTGTACCAGACATATATTAGTTATCATAGGTGATGCATGCATCTCCTAATTATCAAAGGTTCCAATAATCAACATGGACGGATGCCATACATGAGTCAGCTGATTTGGCACTTGAACAAGACATGGTGTTACTACTTTTTAGTTCTTTAAACAATTCTTCAAAGGACAGCTCCATCCTCCATCATCACGTAATTCTGTACCTGAACCAAAAGAAGATTAGAATTTAGAAACTAATCAATTGTTGTGAGAGAACAGTGTATGGTATGCGTAAAATATCATGTATGCAAATGACCTTACCACATGGATTAAAAATCAAGTAAAGTTGTATATCAAAACTGTATCTCCGCCAAAAGTTTCATCTCGAGCTTACTATTAACCTAAAGGAATTCAACAATTAAAGCTTCAAAATCATAACAAATAGTAGGAATTCAATAACGTTCATTATTCCATAGAGGTTCTCGAATGGACACGATGCAAAACCAAAAGGACAAGCAAACCATAGTAGTTTGTATGAAAATGATTACCATCAGGAAAGAACAATTTTCTTGAAATTTTTCCTTTTGGAGGTACTGATATGCACTTTGCTGCTAATCTAATAAAACATGTGCTTTACTTAGACATGAAAAATTATGATACTGCAATAAAACTCTACAATTTGAGTAGAAAATGACCAAAAAGGAGCGCTCCATGTGCCTACATGACCTTACTTTTAGAATGTCACAAGCTGCTTTATAAAAAGTTAATAACAACTTACCTGCTAAGAGTACAATATAGCATCTACTATCTTCTGGATTAAAGAGCTCACCAACATGTGCATTCGATTTTACGGCTAGTACTGATGATAGGAACTCCTCTTGTGCTTCAGCTCAAATCTCTAGTAGCCGAGTTTAGACCATCCTGTCCTATTACTAAACAACTTCGTGCCACCAACATCCCTGCCACAATCGTGTCCTCATCCGACACAGTCATAATTCACACCGTAGCCTTGATCGTGCAGGGAGCTGCAAATTGGATTTGATTGCTCACAACCTTTGAAAATAAAGGGAAGACTAAAGCTCAAATCCACCGGAGCAAACAATAGGTTTTTCAGCTGAAGGTCATCCATGGCTGCCGTGCGGTTTATATGTGAGGAATCATTGTCGATGGATAACAAAAAAGTTAGGGCATCGGCTATGGCGTACGAGATTGATTCGACTCACCTTGCGGCGATCCCATCGGTGACGACGAACCGGGCGGCGACGCCCTCAGACCTCAGGTAGGCGACGTGCCGATGTCGATGGCCAGCTCGGAGCCCATGTCATAGTACAGCAGCGTCGAGTACCTGGGCACGATGTCCCGGGCGTTGCGGCTGCAGAGTCCGCAGCGACGTCGAACCGCTTCTTGAAGCCGGTTGCGCAACGTGTGGGCTGCCGAACGTAAACGCCGTGACTGACCATTCTCGGCAACGTGGAACGCGTTCAGGGTGGCCAACGTCGCCCCGAGGCTGTGCCCCGCCACCGTGATGCTCACCTCCTTGTCCTTGTACGTGTCCACCAGCTTCTGCACCTCAGTCATCAATGACTGCTAGCTTTTCCCTCCTTCAAGAGGTACCACACAAAGTACGACAATAAGTACAAAGAATCTGTAATCCCAATATAAATATATGTCTTGTAAATAGGAATGACAAGTGGATAAAGCATATGTGCAAATTCTAAGACACTGATATACTCATGCTCCAACTCAAATACTCTATCGATGAGACACACAAGAAATACATCGAATGGAATAAAAAAACAAGCATTGTTTCTGGACAGGACCAGCAATATTCCTCTACCTCCCCTTCAATTTTTAGATTTTGAATTAAGTTCTTGGTTGATGGAATTAAAAGCCATATATTCAAAAATCCTGAGCAATGAATCAAGTTTCATTGTAGTTATGGTAGCTCATTTCATGTCCAACAAAAACTCACATGTGTTCCTTAAAATAAAAACATAGGTTTTAAATATAAACACGAAGAAATAGGTGTTCTCTTAAAAAAAGATGTAGAGAATGAACTATATACACTGAATACTCATTACATGAATCAGAAGTACAAGCGCTACTTCAAGACAAAAAAAAGATATGGTACAACCAGTTCTTCTATCTGTATGTAACCAAGAGTCATTAAGCTCAATATACCTTTAAGATGCATGAATGTCATTCACAGAATCCTTACACCTTTTAATTTAGAGTTTTTTTATTTAAGATGCCGACCATAAAGTACACATACTAAATATTCAAGTTTCATCGTAGTTATGGTAGCTCATTTCATGTCCAACAAAAATTCACATGTGTTCTTTAAAATAAAAACATAGTTTTTAAATATAAACACAAAGAAATATGTATTCTCTTAAAAAAAAGGTTTAGAGCATGAACTATATACACTGAATACTCGTTACATGAATCAGAAGAAGAAGCGCTACTTCAGGACAAAAATACATATAGTACAACTGGTTCTTCTATCTGTATGTAACCGTGCATCATTAAGCTCAATATACCTCATTTTTCGGCGAAGTCAAGATCTATTGCGGATCAATGCAAGTAGCTTCAATACTAAACTTTCGATATAGATTGCAGGCCCTTGTCTATATAGTTGCACAGTTAAACTTGATTGCGATATTGATGCGCATCTCAAGAGTAGCAAAATCATAAGCTCCTGGGTTCTGGCACTTGCCCAGCTGATATAGTTCAAGCAAGAAAAACATATTCAGTAAACTAAAATGGAAACTTTTTAGAAAGTAGAGGGGCTCGGTGTTAAGCAATGGTTTCAGGTAACTATCGGGTTCAACCAGCACTATGCTACCTTCTAATAACCATGGAAGATGATTCAGGTCTCAATGAGAGATATATATTGTAGTGTGGTCAGCAGCAAGAAGAACATTTAAACAATCAATGTGCCACTGCATGTGCTCCAATAAATGCAATAAGCAGAATTCAAATAAAGCAACATCTCTAGGACTGTCTTCTGAAATAAATGGCAGAGCATGTAAACTTTGCAACAGTCACTACACCTTTTACGAAGAATCAATCGGCTATTCTAATTTTTTGACGGGCTACGGCTATCATGTTCAGCAACCAAAATGATGCGTACAATATATATCATAGCAAAAATGACCTACTAAGTGCAGGTTGCAAGAAAAAGAGAGTTATGAATGGTCAAACTCTCCTGAAAGCAGAGAGATCTTATCTTACAAACTCAAGGCACATAGCAGCATACCCAAATTTCTAGCTAGCTGTACTTGCAGGTACTGAAAATTAAGCAGACAATGTTAGGAGACTCGAAAGAAGGCTTTGGCCAGCCTGTGATCCGTACATTATATGATCATGTGTAGGTTAGTATTTACTGTTTAAATCCTTGAGGCTCTCTGTTGGAAATATGCCCTAGAGGCAATAATAAATTAGTTATTATCATATTTCCCCGTTCATGATAATAGTTTATTATTCATGCTAGAATTGTATTGACCGGAAACTAAATACATGTGTGAATAGATAAACAAATACTGTGTCCCTAGTAAGCCTCTACTAGACTAGCTCGTTGATCAAAAGATGGTCAAGATTTCCTGACCATGGACATGAGTTGTCATTTGATAATGGGATCAGATCATTAGGAGAATGATGTGATGGACTTGACCCAACCGTTAGCATAGCAAATGATCGTTCAGTTTATTGCTATTGCTTTCACTATGTCAAATACACGTTCCTCTGACCATGAGATCATGCAACTCCCGGATACCGTAGGAATACTTTGGGTGTATCAAACGTCACAACGTTATTGGGTGATTATAAAGGTGCACTACAGGTATCTCCAAAAGTGTTTGTTGAGTTGGCATGGATCGAGATTGGGATTTGTCACTCCGACTATCGGAGAGGTATCTCTGGGCCCTCTCGGTAATACAGCATCACAGAAGCCTTGCAAGCACCGTGACTAAAGAGTTAGTTGCAAGATGATGTATTACGGAACGAGTAAAGAGACTTGCCGGTAACGAGATTGAACTAGGTATTGGATACCGACGATCGAATCTCGGGCAAGTAACATACCGCCAGACAAAGGGAACAACGTATGTTGACATATGAGGTTCACCGATAAAGATCTTCGTGGAATATGTAGGAACCAATATGAGCATCCAGGTTCCGCTGTTGGTTATTGACCGGAGAGTCGTCTCGGTCATGTCTACATCATTCCCGAACCCGTAGGGTCCGCACACTTAAGGTTCGATGACGATTTAGTATTATATGAGTTATGTGATTGGTGGCCGAAGTTTGTTCGGAGTCCCGGATGAGATCACAGACATGACGAGGAGTCTCGAAATGGTCGAGAGGTAAAGATTCATATATTGGAAGGCTATATTCGGACGTCGGAAAGGTTCCGAGTGATTCGGGTATTTTTCGGAGTACCGGGGAGTTACGGGAATTCACCGGGAGAAGTAATGGGCCTTATTGGGCCATACGGGAAAAGGAGAGGCAGGCCACGTGAGGAGGCGCCCCCCCCCCCCTTGCCCAAACCGAATTGGACTAGGGGAGGGGGCGCAGCCCCCTCTTTCCTTTCCCTCTCCCTTCCCCCTTTCCTACTCCGTATGGGAGGTGGAATCCAGTAGGACTAAGGAGTCCTAGTAGGACTCCGCACACTTGGCGCACCCCTAGGGGGCCGGCCTCCTCCCTCCCTCCTTTATATACGGAGGAGGGGCACCCCTTGGAGACACACAATTGTCCCATAGCCGTGTGCGGTGCCCCGATCTCCGTTTTCCACCTCGGTCATATTTCCGGAGAGCTTAGGCGAAGCCCTGCCGGAATCACTTCACCGTCACCGTCGCCATGCCGTCGTGCTGACGGAACTCATCTACTTCCTCGACGTCTTGCTGGATCAAGAAGGCGAGGATCGTCACCGAGCTGCACGTGTGTAGAACTCGGAGGTGCCGTACGTTCGGTACTCGATCGGTGGAGCTCGAAGGATTGTTCGACTACATCAACCGCTTTGTGAGACGCTTCCGCTAACGGTCTACGAGGGTACGTAGACACACTCTCCCCTCTCGTAGCGATGCATCTCCATGGATAGACTTTGCATGAGCGTAGGAAATTTTTGAAATTCATGCTCCGTTCCCCAACAGTGGCATCCGAGCCAGGTCTATGCGTAGATGTGATTTGCACGAGTAGAACACAAGTGAGTTGTGGGCGTGGGTGTATACATATTGCTTGCCGTTACTAGTTGTTACTTGATTCGGCGGTATTGTGAGATGAAGCGGCCCGGACCGACATTACGCGTACGCTTACGCGAGACAGGTTTCACCGCTACGTGCACTCGTTGCATAAAGGTGACTGGCGGGTGTCTGTCTCTCTCACTTTAGTTGAATCGGTTTCAATGAAGAGGGTTCTTTTAGAAGATCAAAAAGCAATCACTACACCACGTTGTGGTTTTGCGTAGGTAAGAACGGTTCTTGCAAACCCGTAGCAGCCACGTAAAACTTGCAACAACAAAGTAGAGGACGTCTAACTTGTTTTTGCAGGGTATGCTGGTGATGTGATATGGCCAAGACATGATGTGATATAAGTTGTTGTATGAGATGATCATGTTTTGTAAGTTATCACGCAACCGGCAGGAGCCTTATGGTTGTCTCTTTATTGTATGCAATGCCAACGCTATGTAATTGCTTTACTTTACCGCTATAAGTTAGCAGTAGTAGTAGTAGCAATAGCCGGCGAGACGACCACGACGCTACGATGGAGATCAAGGTGTCACGACGCTACGATGGAGATCAAGGTGTCAACCCGGTGACGATGGAGATCATGACGGTGCTTTGCTGATGGAGATCAAAAGCACAAGACGATGATGGCCATATCATGTCACATATATTGAATTGCATGTGATGTTAATCCTTTTATGCATCTTATTTTGCTTAGGATGACGGTAGCATTATAAGATGATCCCTTCACTAAATTTCAAGATAAGTGTTCTCCCCTAGTATGCACCGTTGCGAAGGTTCGACGCTTCTAAGCACCACGTGATGATCGGGTGTGATGGATTCTTTCGTTCGCATACAACGGGTGTAAGCCAGTTTTACACACGCAGAATACTTGGGTTAAACTTGACGAGCCTAGCATGTACAGACATGGCCTCGGAACACAAGAGACCGAAAGGTCGAACATGAGTCATATAGTAGATATGATCAACATGAAAGATGTTCACCATTGATAACTAATCCACCTCACGTGATGATTGGACGTGGTTTAGTTGATGTGGATCATGTTACACTTAGACAACTTGAGGGATGTTAATCTAAGTGGGAATTCTTAAGTAATTTGATTAATTGAACTTCAATTGTCATGAACATAGTCTTACTTGTCTTAGCAAATTTATGTTGTAGATCCATAGACCGTGCTGTAGTTCCCCTGTTTTTATTATGTTCCTAGAGAAAACGAAGTTGAAAGTTGATGAAAGCAACTATGCGGACTAGGTCCGTGATCTGAGGATTGTCCTCACTGCTGCACAGAAGGCTTATGTCCTTAATGCACCGCTCAGTGAAATACCCCTACGGCTTCGTCTGAGGACGTTATGAACGTCAGGCAGACAAGAAAAGATGACTACTCGATAGTTCAGTGCGCCATACTTTACGGCTTAGAACCGGAGCTCCAAATATGTTTTGAGCAACACGGAGCATATGAGATGTTCCAAGAGCTGAAAATTTGTTTTTCAAGCTCACACCCGGGTCGAGAGGTATGACACCTTCGACAAGTTCTATAGCTACAAGATGGAGGAGAACAGCTCCATTAGTGAGCATGTACTCAGAATGTCTGAGTACTTCAAACACTTGAATCAAGTGGGAGTTAGACTTCCGAATAAAGTGGTGATTGATAGAGTTCTCTAGTCACTATCACTAAGCTACTGGATCTTCGTGATGAACTATAAACATGCAAGGGATAGAAGATCCTTAAGCTATTCGCGATGTTACAATCTGCGGATGTAGAAATAAAAAAAAAGGGAGCATCAAGTGTTGATGGTTAATAAGACCACTAGTTTCAAGAAGGGCAAGGGAAAGAAAAGGGAACTTCAAGAAGAACGGTAAAACAGTTGCCGCTCACGCGAAGAAACCCAAGGCTGAACCAAACCCGAGACTTAGTGCTCCCATTGCAAAGGGAAATGTCACAGGGAGCGGAACTTCCCCAAAGTAACTGGCAGATAATAAGACTGGCAATGTCAACAAAGATATTTGATATACATGTTATTGATATGTACCTTACTAGTACTCGTAAGAGCACCTGGGTATTTGATACTTGTTCAGTTGCTTACAACTTGAAACATGGAGCTTCGGAATAAACGAGGGCTAGCTAAGAACGAGGTGACGATGTGCATTGGAAGTGTCTCCAAGGTTAATGTGATCACCATCGCCACGCTCTCTCTACCTTCAGGATTAGTGATGAACTTAAATAATTGTTATTTGGTGCTTGCGTTAAGCATGAACATTATATCTGATAGTGTTTATTGCAAGACGGTTATTCAATTTCAGAGAATAATTGTTATTCTATTTATTTGGATAATATCATTGATGATCATGCACTTAAAATGAAAGGTTTATTGAATCTTGATCGTAGTAATACATATGTTCATAACACGAATGCCAAAAGATAATGATAGTACCACATATTTGTGGCACTGCCGCTTAGGTCATATCAGTGTTAAACACATGATGAAACTCCATGCAGATGGGTTTTTGGAATCTCTTGATTATGAATCATTTGAGACATGTGAACCGTGCCTTATTGGCAAGATGAATAAAACTCCGTTCTCCGGAACAATGGAGCGAGCAACCAACTTATTGGAAATAATACATACCGATGTATTCGGTCCGACGAGTGTTGAGGCGCGCGGTGGATATCGTTATATTCTCACGTTCACTGATGATTTGAGTAGATATGGTTATGTCTACTTGATGAAGCATAAATCTGAAACATTTGAAAAGTTCAAAGAATTTCAGAGTGAAGTAGAGAACCATCGTAACAAGAAAATAAAGTTCTTACGATCTGATCATGGAGGAGAATATTTGAGTTACGAGTTTGGCAATCACTTAAGACAATGTGGAATTGTTTCACAGCTCACGCCACATGGAACACCACAGCGTAATGGTGTGTCCGAACGTCGTAATCGTACTCTATTGGATATGGTGCGTTCTATGATGTCTCTTACCGATTTGCCACTATCATTTTGGGGTTATGCATTAGAGACAACTGCATTCACTTTAAACAAGGGCACCGTCTAAATCCGTTGAGATGACACCGTATGAACTGTGGTTTGCAAGAAACCTAAAGATGTCGTTTCTGAAAGTTTGGGGATACGATGCTTATGTCAAAAGGCTTCAGCCAGATAAGCTCGAACCCAAAGCGGATAAGTGCGTCTTCATAGGATACCCAAAGGAGACCGTTGGGTACACCTTCTATCACAGATCCGAAGGCAAAGTATTCGTTGCTAAGAATGGATCCTTTCTAGAGAAGGAGTTTCTCTCGAAAGAAGTGAGTGGGAGGAATGTAGAACTTGATGAGGTAATTGTACCTCCTCTGGATAGTAGTACGTCACAGGAAGAAATTTCTGTGACACCGGCACAGACCAGAGAGGAAGTAGATGATGATGATCATGAAGCTTCGGATCAAGTTGCTACAGAACCTCGTAGGTCAACCAGGACACGCTCCGCACCAGATTGGTACGGCAATCCTGTCTTGGAGGTCATGTTGTTAGACAACGGTGAACCTACGAACTATGAAGAAGCGATGGCGAGCCCGGATTCCGACAAATGGCTTGAGGCCATGAAATCCGAGATTAGATCCATGTATGAGAACAAAGTGTGGACTTTGGTAGACTTGCCCGATGAACGGCGAGCTATTAAAAATAAATGGATCTTTAAGAAGAAGACGGACGCTGATGGTAATGTCACCGTCTATAAAGCACGACTTGTTGCTAAAGGTTATCGACAAGTTCAAGGAGTTGACTACGATGAGACTTTCTCACCCGTAGCGATGCTAAAGTCTGTCAAAATTATGTTAGAAATTGCCGCATTTTATGATTATGAAATCTGGCAAATGGACGTCAAAACGGCATTCCTTAATGGATTCCTTAAGGAAGAATTGTATATGATGCAACCGGAAGGTTTTGTCGATCCTAAAGGTGCTAACAAAGTATGCAAGCTCCAGCGATCCATCTATGGACTGGTGCAAGCATCTCGGAGCTGGAATACTCGCTTTGATGAAGTGATCAAAGCGTTTGGGTTTATGCAAGTTTATGGAGAAACTTGTATTTACAACAAAGTGAGTGGGAGCTCTATAACATTTCTAATAAGTATATGTGATTGGAAATGATGTAGAATTTCTGGAAAGCATAAAGAATTAATTGAAAGGAGTTTTTCAATAAAAACCTGTTTTTGAGTTATCCACGGTTTGGGCATCGAGATCTATAGAGATAGATCAAGACACCTGATAAAAGATTTTCACACACCTTGATGAGATTTTGAAGAAGTTCAAAATGGATCAAGTCAAAAGAAATAAGTTCTTGGCTGGTGTGAAGTGGAGTAAGACTCGAAGATCTAGGTAAAGGTTGTTTACATGTTAGGCATCAAAATCTATAGAGATAGATTGAGACGCCTCATATGACTTTCACAAAACATATACCTTGATAAGATTTTGAAGAAGTTCAAAATGGATCAGTCAAAGAAGGAGTTCTTGACTGTGGTGAAAGGTGTGAAGTTGAGTAAGACTCAAATCTCGACCACGGCAAAATAAATAGAATGGATGAAGGTTATCCCCTATGCCTCGGCCATAGGTTCTATAAAGTATGCCAAGCTGTGTGCCTTGCCATGTGTCTGGCAAAAGAGGTATCAAAGTGATCCAGGAGTAGATCACTGGACAGCGGTCAAATTATCCTTAAGATGACTAAGGAAGAATTTCTCGGGAATAGAGATGATAAAGAGTTCGTCGTAAGGGGTTACGTCGATGCAAGCTTTAAACACTGATCCGAAAGACTATGAGTCTCAGACCGGATAAGTATAGTGGGGAAATTTTTTGGAGTAGCTCCAAACAGAGTGTGGTAGCAGCATCTACATATAACATAGAGATTTGCCAAGAACACACGGATCTGAATATTGTAGACCCGTTGACTAAAACCTCTCTCACAAGCAAAACATGATCAGCTTTAGAACTGATTAAGTGTTAATTACATGGAGATGTAATCTAGATTATTGACTCTAGTGCAAGTGGGAGACTGTTGGAAATATGCCCTAGAGGCAATAATAAATTAGTTATTATCATATTTCCCCGTTCATGATAATAGTTTATTATTCATGCTAGAATTGTATTGACCGGAAACTAAATACATGTGTGAATAGATAAACAAATACTGTGTCCCTAGTAAGCCTCTACTAGACTAGCTCGTTGATCAAAAGATGGTCAAGATTTCCTGACCATGGACATGAGTTGTCATTTGATAATGGGATCACATCATTAGGAGAATGATGTGATGGACTTGACCCAACCGTTAGCATAGCAAATGATCGTTCAGTTTATTGCTATTGCTTTCACTATGTCAAATACACGTTCCTCTGACCATGAGATCATGCAACTCCCGGATACCGTAGGAATACTTTGGGTGTATCAAACGTCACAACGTTATTGGGTGATTATAAAGGTGCACTACAGGTATCTCCAAAAGTGTTTGTTGAGTTGGCATGGATCGAGATTGGGATTTGTCACTCCGACTATCGGAGAGGTATCTCTGGGCCCTCTCGGTAATACAGCATCACAGAAGCCTTGCAAGCACCGTGACTAAAGAGTTAGTTGCAAGATGATGTATTACGGAACGAGTAAAGAGACTTGCCGGTAACGAGATTGAACTAGGTATTGGATACCGACGATCGAATCTCGGGCAAGTAACATACCGCCAGACAAAGGGAACAACGTATGTTGACATATGAGGTTCACCGATAAAGATCTTCGTGGAATATGTAGGAACCAATATGAGCATCCAGGTTCCACTGTTGGTTATTGACCGGAGAGTCGTCTCGGTCATGTCTACATCATTCCCGAACCCGTAGGGTCCGCACACTTAAGGTTCGATGACGATTTAGTATTATATGAGTTATGTGATTGGTGGCCGAAGTTTGTTCGGAGTCCCGGATGAGATCACAGACATGACGAGGAGTCTCGAAATGGTCGAGAGGTAAAGATTCATATATTGGAAGGCTATATTCGGACGTCGGAAAGGTTCCGAGTGATTCGGGTATTTTTCGGAGTACCGGGGAGTTACGGGAATTCACCGGGAGAAGTAATGGGCCTTATTGGGCCATACGGGAAAAGGAGAGGCAGGCCACGTGAGGAGGCGCGCGCCCCCCCTTGCCCAAACCGAATTGGACTAGGGGAGGGGGCGCAGCCCCCTCTTTCCTTTCCCTCTCCCTTCCCCCTTTCCTACTCCATATGGGAGGTGGAATCCTACTAGGACTAAGGAGTCCTAGTAGGACTCCCCACACTTGGCGCACCCCTAGGGGGGCGGCCTCCTCCCTCCCTCCTTTATATACGGAGGAGGGGCACCCCTTGGAGACACACAATTGTCCCATAGCCGTGTGCGGTGCCCCGATCTCCGTTTTCCACCTCGGTCATATTTTCGGAGAGCTTAGGCGAAGCCCTGCCGGAATCACTTCACCGTCACCGTCGCCATGCCGTCGTGCTGACGGAACTCATCTACTTCCTCGACGTCTTGCTGGATCAAGAAGGCGAGGATCGTCACCGAGCTGCACGTGTGTAGAACTCGGAGGTGCCGTATGTTCGGTACTCGATCGGTGGAGCTCGAAGGATTGTTCGACTACATCAACCGCTTTGTGAGACGCTTCCGCTAATGGTCTACGAGGGTACGTAGACACACTCTCCCCTCTCGTAGCGATGCATCTCCATGGATAGATCTTGCGTGAGCGTAGGAAATTTTTGAAATTCATGCTCCGTTCCCCAACACTCTCCTCATCTTGTTTTGAAATAGCTCCCTGTTAAGACTTCTTCTGTCTATGTACATCATTAATCAGCACCTTTTTCTTCCGTCCTATTCTATCTATGTTGATCTACCATACAACAAACAATATACAATACAACAAAAATGTCAACACAAGGTCAGTTTTATCCATACATCAATCCGTATACAAGGTAAACTCTATCTAGTTCTGTCTATCTTCCATTCTTATAAAAATTTGCAGTTCTGCACACAAGGTCGATTTTATTTAAGAAAATTAACAACTCACTTTTATTAACACGACAACAGAAGGTCGCATCATTCATACAGCAATAGCAACACAGAGTATCCTCTTCTTTACTGTCTAATTCTTCATCAGCTTCCACGACTTGTCAGAGCACCGTTATTCTCTAGACGATGCAGATGATTCGGTAAGAAGAAGCATGGGTTCCCCTCAGACAACCCTACAATAAAAAAATGAAATAAGCCGAGATAAGTTTTGATGAACTCTGTGAAAAGATCAATTGTAAGTTTAGATAGTTGGAGAAAGCAGCTCCACACGACTACTTGTCATTTGAACCAGATTGCAAATCATGTGGTTTTGAAGATAAATTGGAACTAAGAAATACAGTAGCAAACAGTTTATAGCTAAATTTGACCTCTCCATTCAGCTTAAGAAATAAGTGCCAAATCAGACTTGGATGCATCTATTAAGATATCTTATAGATACAATCAGCACTCTATTAGAAAGAGAAAGAAGAAAAAAGCATGTTGGGGGTGGTGGTGTTTGAAACAATAGTTTGACCCACCACAATAGAAGGCAATCCAGTTTATCCTCACCAAATAGACTCGCCTTTATTTCCTAGGATGTACCGCAGGACCTCTTTGAGCTGAATAGAAAATTTTACTAACCTAGAAACAAGATCATAACATTAGTGCATTAGTGGAAGTAGTATGTTGTCCTTAAGAATAAAAGAAAAATAAAGGACATGGAAACTAAATGTGAAATCTGGATAGGGATATATAGAATACTCTCACTGTTATAGCACATCAATTTCTACACTGAATGGTCTCGAAACAAATCAATTTATGCACTTAGAAGTTCATATACTGAGGCATATAATGAAGATCTGTATATTTGTAGGTTGTAGCAACCAGTGGCAGTTCAACCGCTTGTATGACCCATGAAAAGTATCAAGTATAAAAGTGATTTGACACCGCCGCAAAACTGCAACCAAATGGATTTTTCCAATGTTGGTTGCAAACGTTTGGACAAGTTTCAGTTTAGTAAAGCTTACCGTGTAGTTAAAACTGCACGTATGGTACATACTGCTGTCATTCTCACCACACATTCATCGTTGGTTTGGTCCTGGGGGAACAAAGGAAGAACTCTGGAATTAGGCGGCCGTTGTCACTGATGAGCCGTTGTCACTGATGACCGATCCACACACCAGATTCATAACCGTGTAAGATAAACAACACAACAAAGTATTCAATGCATTAGTATTCATATTCCAACCCAGCATCCGTGAGCTCCCATCCATCTTAATCTTAGTACTTGATATAGACTTGCATTTATTTCAGATGTATGTTTTGCCAAACCATTTAAGCTGGATGAAAAAAATCAAGAGAAAAAATACCTTCAGAAAGTAGAAAGAACCGATGGTTACTTCTAACCAGGGGAACTTAATTCTTAATATACACTTAATATACAAGCAAGAATCATTACTGAAAGGACTATAAATATGAGGTAGTATAAACTGAATGCAGTGACCCTCAATTTTACAAATACACACCGAATCTTAGCATTGTACTGAAGAACCTTGATGCTTGCAGAACACACAAACTCATTCTCCCCAAATTTTGCAGTCTTGGAACAACAAAACCCAAGGTACGCAGTGTAGGAGATATGCCCTAGAGGCAATAATAAATGTTATTGTTTATCTTCATGTTCATAATTAAGTTTATGTTCCATGCTATAACTGTTGTGGTTCCCGAGCCCGTATATCCATAAAGGCTCTGAGGAAAACCCATGTGCACGTGTGGGATAATAAACGGTAAAATGTATTCCTAGTCATGCCTCTAAGACTAGCTCAAGTGTTGCATGATGATTACGTTTTCCTGATCATGGGCATGTCTATGCCAGCAACTTTGAGGGCACAATGTTGGTAGAACACTTGTGTTGAATCGACCCGATTGATGTTATGCTATGAAATTCATTCGTCATAAGTTAATGGTTAATAACACAGAGAAGTTAATGTTTGCATAATTCCTTAGACCATGAGAGTGTCGAGTTTCTTCATGCTTGCTTCATGAACTTTGGGGGTTGTTAAACGTCATCCGTAAATGGGTGGCTATTACGGCGGCTTACGGGTTCATAGAAAAGTATGTTAAGTAACTTGATAGCTCAAGATTGGGATTTGCTCCTCCGACGATGGAGAGATATTCTCGGGCCCTCTCGGTGTTACGGTATCCATCATCGTCTGGTCAGACACAAGTGTGATTTGATCACAGGGATGCCGGAACACAGAAACGAGAAAAGAGAACAAAACCGGTAACGAGGTAACTTGCATAGTGGACAAGTTGTTGATCTACGAGGATGCAGAAAATCTCACCTCGGGTATTTGTAACATATCGCGAAGCAACAGGAATAGCACACGGCAACTGGAGGTTCACTCGAATATTCATTCGTGTGGGTATAGGGGTCAATATGGGTGTCCACGACTCCGATGTTGATCATTGATCGGAAAGAGTTCCGGTCATGTCTATACTTCACCAAACCTATAGGGTCACACGCTTAAGGGTCATCTATCTGCTGAATACTAGACAGGGAGTCTGAGAGAAAATCACCGAAAAAGTTTCGGACGAAACGGAAACGTTCCGGAGAGGATATCGGAATAGTTCCGGTGAAACTGAAAAGTTGTTTCAGGGTATTCCATTAAGTCAAATTGGTTCTGGCACATGCCTGGAAATTCTTGGAGGATGCCAGAAGTGTTCTGGTAACTTCTGGGAATTTTCCGGGATGAAAACCGGAAATGTTCCGGAGCAGCCGGAACCGATTTGGTTGCTTTTCGCTGAAGAAACATTGTTTCGAAATTGTTTCAGAATGCGTTCAAAATTATTTTGGTGGGTACTAGAATTGTTCTAGGCACACAAAAATAATTTGGGTTTTAACGGACGCAGAAAAATGTCTTCGTGAATAGTGAAAGTGCTTTTTGGATATTTTTTGGAAAAGTCACCTTTTGGGATATTTTCCCAAAAGGCTTCTAGAGGACTTGGGAGCCAAGGAAGCTCCCCATGTGGGGGGGGGGGGGCCCTTGAAGTGGCCGGCCACATGAGGTGCTCATGCATGGGGCCCCACTTGTCCCATGGGTTCACCTTTATGCCCTTGTGAAGGACTTCCTTCATGTGCATTTTGGGTTTTATTGTAAAAACACCCTACCCCTTGGATTTCCTATAAATAGAGGTGGAGGGGCTGCCTCCACACTCATGCCTTCTCACATACAAGTGCCATGACATTTCTGGCTTCTCTCTCCCTCCCAGCGAAATAGTTTCGTAGAGCAGAAAGGCTGTCTGGGTTCCGGTGGGAACTAGTTCTGGACGGCGAAGCCCTGCCGGATAGATGACACCGTATGTGTGCAACTCTGTAGAGAGATCGTAGTTTCGGTCTTAGTTCGAGAGTGCCTCCCGGAGGGCTGTCCGAGTTACTGTCCGAGTTTCGGGGGTCCTCCCGAAGGGCTGTCCGAGTGACCGTCGGAGTTTCGAAGGTCCTCCCGAAGGGCTGTCCGCGACACCGTCCGGGGGACTGTCCGACCGCCTCCCGGAGGGCTGTCCGAGGGGCAGATGTGGGAGTACATCCTCGCGGTTGGGAGGTTGTAAATCCTAGCTGCGGGGATCTGCACCGCCGATCGTCATCGACTCTACTTCCGCTGCGCTACGAGTCGGTAACGAAACAGATCAAACCTTGTATGCAGTCTCCATAGTGATCCTGGGCTGGTACGTAGGTCGGAAATTTTTTGTTTTCTGCTGCGTTTCCCTACACGCAGTAGCTGCACAAAGAACGGACAAGCAACAGATCACCTTGCTGATTACTGCACCAAAATACGCGGCAGATCAAAAAAATCCTGAAGAAATGAGAGAGGGAGAGGGAGAGAGAGAGACCGTGACGGAGGACAGGAGCAAGGCTTGGTGATGGGGAGGACGGCGGCAGAAGGCGGCACGCTTAGTACAGGAGGATGGACAGCGGCGATGGAATGGATCACGCTTGTCAGGAACGTATCAATGCCACGCTGAGCGAGCTTGCCGTGCAGCTCAGGGAGGCGCTCGACCTCGCGCGCTGCGCCGCCGCGGCCTCGCGCTGGAACGTGTACGCACCGCGCAGCTGGCGCGCAGGATGGAGGCGGCCGACAAGGGAATCAAGCGCTGGCTGGCGCGCCACGCCCCCGCGCACGTGCTCGACGGCGTGCACCGCCTCCGCGACGAGGCCGAAGCACCCATCGGGCGCCTCGAGCGCCGCGTCAAGGAGGTCGCCGCGATGCAGGCGCCTGCCACGATCCCGCCCGCCATGTCCCTCCTGTCAGAGCGGATCACGTTGGGCGGCCTGCATCGAGCTCAGATGGCGGCCGGAGGGACGGGACGGCGGCGCCCTAAACCTAAGCGTCGCCATGGCTCTCGAGGGGAAACAGAGGAGTTTGGGGAAATTGGAGTTTGGGCTTTTTTTCATGGTGTGCTTTCTTTTCTTTGGAAATTATAAAACAATTGGTGGAGTTTTGTGCTGTTTATTCGACCGGTGGAGACGAACGAAACGATCGTGATGACGTATGAAAAGATTACTTAATGTGATTTAATGTGATTGAGCGATTTATGGTAAGGATAATTAATTTAGATTTGATCTTTAGAGATTGATCGTGATTGATTCTTTCACATAAAGACATTACTAAAGAAGTTGCGTCAGCATGGAAAGTTCTGATCCGTTCAGATTTTTTTTGTTGTGTGAGAGGTGACGCAAAATAAACCGGTGGGTTGGTGGGAGGGGAGACGAAAAAAAAACCAGACGAAAGTGAGAGACGAAAAAAATAATCGTGAAGGCTATCCTACCAAGTGAGAAATTAGGAGTAGAGATTAATGTACTCCAAGTCAATACACTGGATGATGCTCTTAACCCATTCCATACAATCATCCTACCAAAACAGTTTCCACCACCAGGACACACTACCTGGGCAGAGATAGAGAGAACAAGATTAACAACGATTCGGTTTTGTATTATACATGTGAAAAATAACAACGAGAACATATCACCGACGGACGGTACTTACCGTGGCTAACACTGATCTCTTTCAGCTGAGACTGCGATGAATCTCCAAGCAGTATGTCTGATGGCACTGCCCTTTCAGCTTCTTCCGGCAGCGATGAATCGCCAAGCAGCACGCCTTATCCTATCGACATTGCCACTGTCAGCTTCTTCCAACATATTCTCTGCAGGGTCCATAAGGCCATAACAAACATCAGCTCAGTCAGGGACTCTGCTTTCTTGTGCAAATGCATCAATGCATTACAGTGTGAAATTCATTTCCAGAAATATTATTCTACGCGTATGTTTCAGCTATCGTCCGCCCACCTCCGGCGAGTTGTTCTGTGGGCTCTTTTTCTTTTTGTCCAGTCTCCAGAATACTGCAGATGGGCCTAGACCCGCTCCAACGTTTTATGGGCGCACGCACACGCACTTGGATTTCTTGCACGACATTCCCTATTTGGCGCCTTATGCGCCCGTTAAAGTGCAATTCGCAAACGGCCGCACACGCCCCCTCCGAGCTGGGCCGGCCCATTTGTGTTTTCCTTTTTCTATTTAAACTGATAAAAAAAGGGTGCGCGGTCGAGGATCGAACTTAGGACATCGCAGTGCTTGTGCACTGTAACTTCTTTTTTTGCTTTGTTCTTTCTCCAGTTCGCGTTTTTTTTTCTTTTTTTCTACTTTTTATGAACACATTTTTTCAAATTCGATGAACTTTTTTCCAAATCAATGAATTTTTTCAAAATCAACGAACTTTTTCCAAATCGGTGAACTTTTTTCAAATTTGATGAACTTTCTTTCAAAATTGATAAATTGATGAAATTTTTTCAAATTTGATGAACCTTTTTTTCAAATTCGAGAACTTTTTTCAAAAGCGACGATTTTTTTCCAAAATCGGTGAACTTTTTTCAAATTTGATGAACCTTTTTTCAAATTCATTGAACTTTTTTTCAAAATCAATGAACTTTTTTCAAGTTTGATGAACTTTTTTCCCAGATCGATGAACTTTTTTCAAAATCGGTGAACTTTTTTCAAATTCATTGATCTTTTTTTCCAAAGCGTGAATTTTTTCAAAATTTAATGAACTTTTTTTAAACTGATGAATTTTTTTTTCAAATTTGAAGAACTTTTTTCAGAATTCGTGGTTTATTTTTTTTCTGAATTTCTTTTCAGATAATTAATACCGGATATATAATATATATTTAGTGTAGTACTGGAAGAAGGGTCAAATAGTGTTGTTTTCCGGTTAGTGGATAAGTATGACCGCTCGGTCTAGTGGTTATGGCGACTGCATGTTGCTTGTTAAGTTCTGAGTTCGCATCCCTTTTCTCCCATATATAATACTGGTCAGAACTTTTTTGCTTTTTTTTCCAGCAGGTTGCTGGGCCGGCCCGCTACGATTCCCCTGCGAGCGCCGGAAGCGCTGGCGCTTACAGCGTCGTATAGGAGGACCCTTCCTGCACGCCATGCTACCGCGTTGCTCTCACACGCACAGTGCGCACATGCACATGCACGTGCACCACACGGGCCGGGCGCCACGCTGGCTTCGCAGGCCCACGCAAACTGCTTCCGTCGAGATTTGTGTACGTGGTGGCCCTGTGCGATGGCTCTCCTTTTTTTTCTCCTCTTAATTATCGTTTGCCTTATCTCTTACCTTCTTTCTACCTTCCGCCTGCATCGAGTACTGCTCCTGCTACAACAATGCTGCATCCGAATGAGCAGACGCTGGAACCGATGAATCCAAAAGCTGGAACCGATGAATAAAAACAGAGGGGCGGCGGAGATGTTGGAACCATCGATACGAGTGTTGCAACCATTGATAAAAAAAGCTTCAAGCCTGGATCGAAAAAGCTTCAACCATCAACAGGGTAAGCTTCACCAGCCACTGTCAAACTGAAAAAGCTGCAACCGTTATGAAAAAAGCTTCAACCATAGGTGAAAAAAGCTTCAACCGAAAGATATACAAAGTTTCAACTGGGCACTGCAAGACAAAAAAGTTGCAACCGTTTACAGAAAAAGCTTCGATCGTAGATGAAAAAAGCTTCAATCGGCACGGTGGAAAGCTTCAACCTGTGAAAAAAGCTTCAACCGGCATGGAAAAAGCTTCAACTGACGCGCCAATGCTGCGAGGGGCGACGCTGAGAGCTGCGGCCGGCGGCAGGACGGTGCAGCGACGGATGTGCTACGATGGCGGTTGCTAGGTGCTGCAATGACAGAGGTGTCGGGTTGCTACAAGACGGCGGCATTTTGCTACGAGGGCGCCCACTTCCTGCTGGACCGGCGCGGACGGATACTGCGAGACGAGGACGGCCGACGAGCTAGCTGACATCTGGGAGGATCGCAGGGGCTGCTCGCGAGGGATAGACGCCATGGCTTTTTTTTTCAACAAAGCAGTTGGGGAAGAAAGGTATCATGCCGCTATAATACAGCGAATCCTACGCTACAGGTGTGACCGGCCCAAATTTGGGCCGGCGCACCGGCGCCTATCATCGCCCATTTGGTTATCGGTCAATGATGCTGTCAGGTCCAGTAGTTTGACAACTGATTATGCTCTCGTTTTTTTCAGTTATCTTGAAAATTCTCTTCCACACCCTCTCAACTTTCAATTCCGAAGACGTGAAGAGAGTGGAGTCGTGGAGATGGCGCACATCAAAAGAGTAATCCCTTTGTATGGCGATAGCGTGTGTTGTAGCTCTAATAAACTCTTTTCTTCTCTCTTAATTAATATATGAGGCAAATCTTTTGCCTCGGTTTCAAACAAAAAAAATGCGGTGGCTGCCATCGGGATATGTCAGCTATTACAATTTACACAGAAGGTCATGACTCGGCCGACGTAAATGTTTGCCTTGTCCGTCCCCAATACTTTGACTTGGCAGGGCAACTCCCCCTAATGTGTGGCTGAAGTAAAGGACGACCGAAATTATTTTGACTTTTTGTCCATTCATATAGTTTTGTAATGCAGGTTGTGTTTATTTCGTCGCGCGAGGACTTAATCCAACGAATCTTGTTTGAATAAACAGTTAAATGTTTTGACAGTAGGCCATGACTCGGCTTAAGTTAAATGTTGAACTTGTCGGTAAGTTATTTCCCAACTTGAGTTGTCTGATGAAGTAAAAAAAGACGACCAAAATACTGTGACTTTGTCCATATCGTTGACTGCTGCAAGGTAGAATCGACATGCTTTGACTAATCCATTCTTTGTTGAGCTTATTTCGTAGTCCATTGACTTTTTATTCGCCAATGAGTCAAGGCTCTAAACGGATCAAACACAAGAATTACCCAAAAATTATATATATATATATAATATATATATATATATAACCCAATCCTCAGAGAATCCTTCATCCTCTCCACCTCGCACATGTTGATGGCGCGCCGAAGTTAAAGATCTTCGTTGGAACAATAGATTAGTATCCACACATGCAATCAGGAAAGTCACTGATCTCTGTTGAAAAGCGCTAGCAACGTCGATTGCGAAGGATCCATGACTCGGAGAAGAAGAAGACGCTGGGTTGATCACGCTTAGATGTCCACACGAGTCGATGGAATAAAAAATCGGATCTAGCGGCGCCAAAGAACCACTAGCCCAATGAAGGCACATTCAACTCTCCCTGCATCGACACGGAGGGAAAGGCAACCATGTACATCCAATCCAGTTGCTCGATTCCGCAATGCACGCACCGCCAAAGTCGAGAAGCGTTGTGGGAGAACTTATTGTGCACCGTTGACACCAGCGCCAGAAGAACCGAAGCGAGCCCCCCCCCCCCCCCCCCCCCGGCGCGCCGACCACCCAGGCAACTGGGGGGGGGGGGGGCTAGCCACGCCGCCGGCCACTCCCCAGATCAACCCCCCTCGCATCGCCGCCGTCGGAGGGGACGTCGGCGAAGTCTGTGCATGTCCAAGGAGGCTGGCGACGGGGCGTTCCAGCCTCCTATGGCTTCGTGAGGCGGGGCATGGCCTCCCGCCGGCGCGAGGCGGTTCCACGGCGGAGCTCCTTCTTCACGCGGTGGTGCCACTCCTCTCTGGCCGACTCTCCTATCCCCGACGACGCCTCCTCCCTAGCTACACGCGCAAGTGCGGCGGATCTGGCCATGGGGGCCGCGGCGGAGGGATCCAGCGAGCGCAATCGCATCTCGCGCCACGTGCATGGCGCGCTGGCCATGCGTGACTATGCGTGGGGCGCTATCTTCTTTGGTGCGTGCGCACGGGCCGGCGTGGCCATGCGCGGTGCGCCTCCCGCTGGTGGGTGCTCCATCGCTGGTGCTGCAGGTGGTCCCACTTTGGTGCCTCGCAGGCCTGCAGCCGTACTGCTCGGTGGTGGTGCGGATCTCCTCGTCTTCGATGGTGTGGCGACCTGCACATGGTGGATCTTGTCGTCGTTGTTACAGTCCGGCTTTACTTGGACCTGCGTTTTCCAGTGCCCAACCCGCCGGCGTTCCTCCCATAGCGGCTTCAGCCCCGGCGCTCTAGAAGTTGCGCTCTTTGTGGCTTCCTGGGCTCGCCGGTGTTTTGGCGGCTTCGGCTTCGTCGATCCAGGTCTGCGTTCTCCGGATCCTGGCTCGTCGACGTGCCGGCTGTCATCGCATCCCGTGTGTTGGTTTCCCTTCGCCAGGTGATACGTCTCCAACGTATCTATAATTTATGAAGTATTCATGCCATATTTATAATAATTCTATATGATTTTGGTATGATTTGATTAGAACTAACCCGGACTGACGCGGTTTTTAGCAGAACTACCGTGGTGTTGTTTTTTGTGCAGAAATAAAAGTTCTCGGAATTGGACGAAACTTTTTGACAATTTTTTTGGACCAAAAGAGACCCCCGAAGCTTCGTGGAAGGACCAGAAGCCTCACGAGGTGCTCACAAGGCACCACGGCGCAGCCTGGGGGGGTCGCGCCGTGCTGCCTTGTGGGGCCCTCGTAGCTCTGTTTTGTGTGATTCCAACGCTGAAAAATCTTATAAATAGAGAAATCCCCAGAAATAAACCTAGAACTTCGACACCGCCGCCGCAAGCCTCTGTACCGAAGAAATACCATCTGGAGCCCTGTTCCGGCATCCTGCCGGAGGGGGGAATCATCACCGGAGGCCATCTTCATCATCCCGCGCGGACTCCATGACGAGGAGGGAGTAGTTCACCCCCGGGGCTAAGGGTATGTACTAGTAGCTATGTGTTTGATCTCTCTCTCTCTCTCTCGTGTTTTTGATTTGGCACGATCTTGATGTATCGCGAGCTTTGTTAATATAGTTGGATCATATGGTGTTTCTTCCCTCTCTATCTTCTTGTGATGAATTGAGTCTTTCCCTTTGAGGTTTCGTTATTGTCGGATTGAATATTTCAGATTTGAGAACACTTGATGTATGTCTTGCATGTGGATACCCGTGGTGACAATGGGGTATTCTATTGGTTCACTTGATGTATGTTTTGGTGATCAACTCGTGGATTCCCGTGACCTTGGGGTGATCTAGGCATAGGGGTTGGTTGCACGTTTTCATTATCTTTTCTCCGATGAGAAACTTTGGGGTACTCTTTGAAATTCTTTGTGTGGATTGAATATTATGAATCTGAAGTTGTTTGATGCATATCGAATAATCAACTCACGGATACTTGTGGTGACATTGGAGTATCTAGGTGACATTAGAGTTGGTTGATGCGTATCATATGGTGTTATTTTAGTACGAACTCTAGGGCTATTTGTGACACTTATAGGGATGGCTCAATAGATTGATCGGAAAGGATAACTTTGAGGTGGTTTCGTATCCTACAATAATTTCTATCTTATATTCTCCGCTAATAGAAACTTTGGAGTGATTCTTTGTCGCACGTTGAGGGATTGTTATATGATCCAATTATGTTAGCACTGTTGAGAGATTGCACTAGTGAAAGTATGAACCCTAGGCCTTGTTTTTAAGCATTGCAATACCGTTTGTGCTCACTTTTGTTACTTGCTACCTTGCTGTTTTTTATTTTCAGATTACAAAAACCTATTTCTACTATGCATACTACACTTGTATCACCATCTCTTCGCCAAAATATTGCACCTATACAATTTACCATTGTATTAGGTGTGTTGGGGACACAAGAGATTTCTTGTATTCAATTGCAGGGTTGTTTGAGAGAGACCATCTTCATTCTACGCCTCCCACGGATTGATAAAGCTTAGGTCATCCACTTGAGGGAAATTTGCTACTGTCCTACAAAACTCCGCACTTGGAGGCCCAACAACGTCTATAAGAATAAAAGTTGCGTAGTAGACATCACCAAGTCATCGCCTCTCCAACCTCGACCGCCACCCCTTGCCTCGCCCCTCTCCGTCAGGTCCAATGCCAACGCTTTCGGTGGCTCTCGTTACCACATTCGGCGGCAGGAATAGCTCCCCTTCCAGCGATGGCGACCCCAGCTTACGACATGTTCTCGTCTTTCGATCCAATCCGAACGGCTTTGTGATTGTTCGGACATTGGCCAGGGCGAAATCCATGCTTGATGCTGGCAGCGGCGAAACCCGCAGGTGCCGTCCCCTTCCTGGAGGCATCGTCTTGGTTAGGGTTGTTTCTGTTGGACTGGGTAGTTTAGCATTGTGTTGTAGCCCCTATTTGGGTCAAGCATCCCATGTCTCCCTGCTCCGGGCATCAGGTTTACGTCATCTTTGGTTGTGCCATGAGATGTACCCCCACTGTGTTCTCACTTCAACTTTTTTTTTCTTCTACAATGAATGATACACAAGCTTTGCGTATTCGCGGAAAAAAAAACCGAAGCGATGGACAACGAAGACCTACTTGCACATCCGATTTCGCCACGAGATCCAACTGTCTCATGAGCAGCGTCACCGTCACCACCGTTGGAAGGGCCAACACGACGGACATCGAAGAACTACTTCAAGCCCCAAGAAAGGGAAAAACTACAGCTCCCATCGGTAGATTAACTGTTGCTTCTCCGCACTCCCCATCGGCGTAACCGGCGGAACAAGATGAAGGGTGATGGCGTGTGGGAACCCTAGATCTCCTAGAAGGGGTGGCAGCTGTTGGGGAACGCGACAGAAAACAAAAAATTTCGGTACAGCGAGCACGCCCAGGATCACTATGGAGACTGCATACAAAGTTTGATCTGATCCGTACCGACTCGAAGCGCAGCGGAAGAAGAGTCGGTGGAGATCGTTGGTGCAGATCCCTGCAGCTAGGATTTACAACCTCCCAACCGCAAGGATGTACTCCCACTCCGGACAGCCCTTCGGGAGGTGGTCGGACAGTCCCCCGGACGATGTCGCGGACAGCCCTTCGGGAGGACCCTCGGAACCCGAACAGTAACCCGGACAGCCCTTCGGGAGGACGCCGGAAACTCGAACGGTAACTCGAACAGCCCTTCGGGCAAAAGATCGAAACTACAATCTCTCTACGGGGTTGCACACATACGGTGTCAGCTATCCGGCAGGGCTTCGCCGTCCAGAGCTAGTTCCTGCCGGAACCCAGACAGCCTTTCGGCTCTACGAAACTATTTCGTGGGAGGGAGAGAGAAGCCAGAAATCTCTATGGCATGTGTATGAGAGCAAGGATGAAGCATATGGGGCTGCCCCCTCCCCTCTATTTATAGGAAAACCAAGGGGTAAAAATGGTATTCACAAATACCAAAAGTGCCCCCACTTTATGCCTTTTCTAAAAAGAATAAAGCAAAGAAGGGTGGCAAGTGGAGCTCCATGGAGCCCCACCTCCCTTGGCCGGCCACCCTTGGGGGGCCCCCCATGAGGAGCTTGCTTGCTCCCCAATCCCTTCTAGAAGCCTTTTTGGAAATATCCAAAAAGGTGTTTTTCCACAAATATCCAAAAAGCACTTTCACTATTCACGACGACATTTTTCAGCGTCTGATCGAACTGAAAATATTCATGTGGGCTTAGAACAATTCCAGTACCCACCAAAATAATTTTCAATGCGAGCTGGAACAATTCCGGTTTAGTGATTTCATCTGCGAAAAGCATCTGAAGCGGTTTCGGCAGCTCCGGAACATTTCCGGTTTTCATTCCAGAAAATTCCAAAAAGTTTCCAGAACGATTCTGGCACCCTCCAAGAATTATCAGGCATGTGCCAAGACCAATTTGACTTTATGGTATCCCCTGAAACAACTTTTCAGTTTTACCGGAACTATTCCGATATCCTCTCCGGAACGTTTCTGTTTCGTCCAAAACTTTTCCGGTGAATTTCTCTCAGACTCCCCGTCTAGTATTCAGCAGATAGATGACCCTTAAGCGTGTGACCCTATAGGTTCGGTGAAGTATAGACATGACCCGGAACACTTTCCGATCAATGATCAACATCGGAGCCGTGGACACCCATATTGAACCCTATACCCACACGAATGAATATTCGAGTGAACCTCCAATTGCCGTGTGCTATTCCTGTTGCTACGCGATATGTTACAATTACCCGAGGTGAGACATGTAGGCATCCTCGTGAATCAACAACTTGTCCACAATGCCAGTTACCTCGTTGCCGGTATTGTTCTCTTTTCTCGTTCCTGTGTTCCGGCATCCCCGTGATCAAATCACAAGTGTCTGGCCAGACGATGATGGATACCGTAACACCGAGAGGGCCCAGAGATATCTCTCCACCGTCGGAGGAGCAAATCCCAATCTTGAGCTATCAAGTTACTTGACATACTTTTCCATGAACCCGTAAGCCGCCGTAATAGCCACCCATTTACGGATGACGTTTAACAAACCCCAAAGTTCATGAAGCAAGCATGAAGAAACTCGACACTCTCATGGTCTAAGGAATTATGCAAACGTTAACCATCTCTGTGTTATTTAACCATAAACTTGTGACGAATATATCTCATAGTATAACATCAATGTGGGTCGATTCAACACAAGTGTTCTACCAACATCGTGCCCTCAAAATTGCCGGCACAGCCATGCCCATGATCAGGAAAACAGGATCATCATGCAATACTTGAGCCAGTCTTAGAGGCAAGACTAGGAATACAATTTTCCGTTTATTATACCACACGTGCACATGAGTTTCCCTCCAAGCCTCGTGGTTATTGCAGACTCGAGAATCATTGCAGTTATAGCATGGATCATAAACATTCATTACAAACTCTGAGATACAAAAGTAACTGATATTACTGCCTCTAGGGCATATCTCCTACAGCGGCTGCTATAGCGTACTCGTCGTGCAAGGTCTTAATCAAATGGACCTTGCTTGAATGAACAGGCTAGCTAGCTAGAATCGCGAAACAAACTTTGGTGAATTTCAGCCATACATTTTTTTCCCACGCCCGCGTCGCTCCTGGCGGCGGCTCGGGCGGAACCCTAGCCGCAGCCGCCGCCGCCCCCCTCCCCTACTTCCTCCTCCCTCGCCGTCGCCGGAGGACACCGGCGGGCTAAGCCCGGCCGGCAGACGGCGGCGGCGGGGCGTTTCCTCACCCTGCTTTGCGCTCTCGCGGCAGGGGAGGCTCGGCTCCTCCGCGGCCTCTGTGCGGCGTGGCGTCGCTGGCGCCGGCGAGCCTCCTTCGCGCCGCTTGGTGGCTCTCCTCCGGCAGGTCTCGGCGGGGTGGCGGCCCCCTTTTCCTCCTGTGCGAGCTCGTCCGGGTGCTCGTCGTCGGATGTGGCGGCTTGCCGGATCTGGCCAGCTCCGGCCGGTTCTGGTCCCGTCGGGAGGCTGCCCTGGCTGGGGGCCCTGGTCTTCGGCGTGGATGCGGTGTGGGGGGGGCAGCTTGCGCGGATTCGGCCCGGAGCACGTTCTGGTTGGTCGGGGATGAGGTGCCAGTGCTCCGGCTCTGCTTGGTGATGTGCGTCCGCCGCGCGGTGGAGGTCTGCGGTTGCCGGGGCGGCGGCCCCGGATTTGGTGGTGGCGGCTTCGGCCAGGGGGCGGTGAGTGCCTGGTCGTGGCGGATCGAGGGATCCCGCGGCCAGATCGGAGTCGAACGGCGGACGCGCCCAGGTTCCGGCAGCGTTGCGGCTGCTGGCCTGGTGGTCGCGCAGGACGGCCTCGGCGGGGGTGGGCACTGGCTGGAGGTGCTCCCCTTGGTGCTCTGTGAGGTTTGATGGGCGGCGGTTCGTGGCCGGCCGGTTCGGGCAGTTGGTGGTCGAGCTTCACCGGGAGAAATCCTATCTCCGGCCTTTGCGGGAAACGGCGACGGTGACGCCCGCGGGCGTCGCGTTCTTTCTTGGAAGCGTCGCTGCTGTGTGCTGCTCCTCCCCTCTCCCCGTGGCCTTGGCTCCAGAGGGAAACCTCAGATCTGCGCGATTGGGCGATGAAGGCGTCTTCACGTCTTCTTCCTCCTTGGGGGCATCGTCTCGGAGCCGGCTACAACTGGAGACTAGTGGTTGGCGGCATCTTCGCCGCGGTGGATGGCGGCATCTTCGCCGCGTGGTTTGCTGAGGCGGCCGTTTCGGGGGCGTGGATCTCTGTTTGGCAACGATGATGGCGTCGAGAGGAGCTTGGGTCACGGCTCGGGCTTCGGTAGTCGGATCTTCCCGGCGTGTCCGAGGTGCTTCTCCGTGGGTTGCCTGGTTGCTTTGAAGTCGGAGCTGCGGTGGAGCGAGTCCAGGTGGTGACGATGACAGGCACTCGGTGGTCGTTTGCGGGAGGCACGGTCGACGCAAGTCCTGCATATTTCCCTGGCGATGCTTGTCGTCAAAGTCGGAGCTGTCAGTTGTTCGTGCGTGTGGCCATCTGTTGGCACATGCCGTCGTGGCTTATGTTCCATGTCGATGGCCAGGTTGGCCGGTGGTGCCCATGTCTTTATGGGTTGGGTTGTATCGGTTTTAGCCCGGTTTTCCATCAATTAACCGGGCAATTCTCATTTCTTCTTAATCAATGAAAATGGCAAGTCTTTTGCCTCGTTTCAAAAAAAAAAAAATCGCGAAACAGAAGCACAGAAAGTCAATATTAGCGGGTGATGGACGAAGTCGTACCAATGCGAATCGAGACAGCACTTGAGATATGAGACCATTGAGCTGGCTACGTTGCACGAAAGAAAGTCATCGGCCACGGCAGAAGATATGCCACTATATATGTATGCCACTAAGTGCAATTCTCACCTTGGTCGCAGATGCCATCGATCGGGCGGTTATATATACGCGGCCGGATACACCCCCTGCATGCCCAGACACCATAGGTGCACGCAGAGCAGCTCGATCAAATCCAAGTGTACCTAGGCTAGGCAACAAGCTAAACAGTTCCAGCTCTAGACGGAAGGCCAGAGTTACGGCCATGGCCGATCTCCTGTACCAGTCCATCCTACTCTCCGTCGTCGCGGTGGTGCTGCTCCAGGTCCTCAAGCTCCTTGTCCGGCCGAGAGCGAGGACGCCGCCGGGCCCGTGGAAGCTGCCGGTCATCGGCAGCATGCACCACCTCCTGAACGTGCTCCCGCACCGCGCCCTCAGGGACCTCGCGCGCGTGCACGGCCCGCTCATGATGCTCCAGCTCGGGCAGACCCCTCTCGTGGTGGTGTCGTCGAGGGAGATGGCCCGCGAGGTGCTCAGGACGCACGACGCCAGCTTCGCCACCCGCCCAAGCTCCTCGTCGGCGAGGTCGTCCTCTACAGCTACGCCGACATCCTATTCTCGCCCTCCGGCACCTACTGGCGCAAGCTCCGGCAGCTCTGCGCCGCCGAGATACTCAGCCCGAGCCGCGTGCTTTCCTTCCGGCACATCAGGGAGCAAGAGGTACGTACGTCGGCCGATCTTCACCAGATAATCGTTTGCATGCATACGTGCACGCACCCTTGTTTTAGCTTTGGAATAATTGCTTTTCATACATAATGCGGAATCCTTTGTGGAGCCTTTTGCCATGCAACAACAAAAAAAACAAATGGAAATTTAGAAAAGAAGGTTTAAACCATCTAACTGTTCTCTCTTGGGTGAAAATAGTCTTATTAATATAAGTCAAGAGAATATTTTTCACCAGCACATAATTTCATGCTTATTTTCACACTAGAAAACATAAATGAATCTCTTTGCATGTGTTTTTTTAACTCTCTTTGCAGGTGTTGTTAAGCCATATTGCATGGGTTGTTTTTTGATAGCATGTATGAAAACTTATTAATAGACCAATAAATCTAATAAAATTAATTTGGTATTGTATAAACACTGACATTTTTCAGTAGACTTCATCAAATTTAATTATGTTTGACTTAGTATAAAACTAAAACTTTATTTTAATTTGGATTGGAATACAGAAAATAGTTACAAATCATAGTGCTAGATGGAAGATTAAAAAGGAAAAAGCCTCGGCAAACAATCTCTCGAGCTATAAAATCTGGGTGCTAGAAGTCAACAATAATGATTGTTCGAGCGCGACTATTAACTTAGTGCTCCCTCCGTTTCACAATGTAGTCCATATTTAGTTTTTCAAAAGTCAAAGATGTCTATGTTTGACAAGTTTTTGGAATAAAGTATCAACATGTAAAATACTAAATAAAGAAAAAAATATAAATATGAATATGATGAACCTAATATACTAATTTTGTATTTGTGGATGCTCATAATTTTTTTTCTTAAACTTGATCCAACATAGACATGTTTGACTTTTTGAAAACAAGATATGCACTATATTTTGGAATGGAGGGAGTACTAACGACCGGGCACAAAGTAAAAGAAACGTGGAAAAAGATCTAGTGTGACGTACGTAGCAGACAAGTTCAGACAGATGCTTCAGTGTCGTTCAAACGTGTGAAAAAAAAATTAAGCAGACGGTGCTGACTGCTGAGTGTGTGACAAGTGACATCCATCACAGAGAACTAATATACTCTGCTACCTGTTGTACATGTACAGGTGAGGAATCAGGTACAAGACATCCATGCGGTCGGGCCATCGACGCCGGTGGACGTCACCGCGATTTTCTCCGGCCTAGCGATCAGCATCATCTCCCGCGCGTCCTTCGGGAACAAACAGAGGAACGCACGGGAGTTCCTGTCGGCGGTCAAGTCCGGGGTCACACTGGCCAGCGGCTTCAAAATCCCCGACCTCTTCCCAGCATGGCGGTCCGTGCTCGCCAGGGCGACCGGCATGCGCCGCGCCTTGGAGGATGTCCACGGGACGATCGACTCAAGCCTGGACGAGGTCATACAAGAGAGGAAAGGCATCCGGCAGGACAAGGCCAAGAGCGGCGGCGCGTCGGCCGCCGTCGAGGAGACCCTTGTCGACGTGCTCATCGGCCTGCAAGAGAAAGGCGGGTTGCACCACCTGAGCACCAACAGCATCAAGGGCGTCATAGTTGACATGTTCGTGGCTGGAACCGGCACGATCTCGTCGTCGCTGGACTGGGGCATGGCGGAGCTGATGCGGAACCCGAGGGTGATGGACAAGCTGCAGCGCGAGCTCCGGGAGGCGTTCCGCGGCAGGGCGGCCATCGGCGAGCGCGACATTGAGGCGGGCAACCTCCCCTACCTGAAGCTCGTCATCAAAGAGAACCTCCGGCTGCACCCGCCGGCGCCGCTCCTGGTTCCCCGGGAGAGCATCCACGCGTGCGAGCTCGACGGGTACATGATTCCGGCGGGTTCGCGCGTCATCGTGAATGCGTGGGCTCTCGGGAGAGATCCGAGGTACTGGGGAGAGGACGCCGAGGAATTCAAGCCCGAGCGGTTTGTGGACAGCTCCGTCGATTTCCTGGGGAGCAGCTACGAGTTTCTGCCGTTCGGGGCTGGCCGGAGGATGTGCCCGGGCGTCTCGTACAGCCTCCCCTTCCTGCAGATGGCGTTCGTGCAGCTCTGCTACCACTTCAACTGGTCTCTGCCTGAGGGCGTCGTCGAGGTGGACATGACGGAGGCGGATGGCCTCGGCCTACGTCGTAAGTCGCCGCTGCGGCTCTGCGCCACACCGTTCGTTCCCGAGTCAGTGTGTTATTAAAACTTAAAAGAGTTTATTTGGCATCATGTGCTTAGAAAATAGTATATTTATGTTAGGGGTATGTTTAGTTTTTGCCTTTTGATTTCGTTCTCTATTTTTGTTAACGTTCCTAAATTTTGTAGTTGAACTTGATTTTGCTTGGAAACTTTAGATTCTCTAGACCAAAGCATGATCAACAAATGAAAGTCTTATCATTTGCATTTGTCCTAAGAGCATCTCCAACAAACGCGCTAGACAAGCCGCGCGCCGGAAAAAAAACAGCTATATAGCGCGGGCGCGACCAAAACTAGCGCTCCAGCAGCCGTGCTAAAATCCTGCGCGCGGTAAACAAGGTTCAGCGCGCTGGGGAAAACGGCATCGCGCGCTGCGTATTTGGTGCGCCCGCTCGCGCGCTGCAAAATCTGGGCTGCTGCAAGTGGGGCCACCGGATTGGGCGCCGTGTTTTTGTGCATCTGACAAACCTCTTCGTCGCTCCCGCGCGCAAAAAGACTATTTTGGCGCTGCAAAAAAAATTAGCGCGCCGCGCAACCACGCGTCTGTTGGAGATGCTCTAAATCGTCAGAGCTAGGGCTATGTCATGAATTAGTCTTATCATATTCATACCTCTCTACTATCCAGTTCTTGCATATATGAAAATGTATCCATTCACAAAACAACTTGTATATTTTGGCAACAAACTTTTTGTTCCGAAAACATATTTTCTAAATCTACAAAATTCAGCCCATTTGTTGTTTTGAGCTGAGTTATAACTTATTGCACGATAGCGAGAGCTATTTCTTGCCTATTGCGAGTCCTCTGGTAGTCTCGCCTCGAGGTTATTTCCTGGCGTGTCGTCACTGGGCCAGCCCATTAGTGTGTCCACTCGTCCGGTTGTTGAAGCTTGTAGTTGTTGTATCTTGTATGTTGGTTGCGTTCCTCACTCGGTCGCTGTAGTCATTGTACATTCATTTTTTTTCTTCTTTTGCTGTCTACTGGCTGGATTGGTCCAATTTTTATTCATTCTTTTTCTGTGTTTTTCTTTATGGTTCTCTTTGGTTTTATTTATTTATCGTTCTTTTATTTCTTTTCATGTGTGTTTCTTTACGTTTTTCATCGGTTTTCATTGGTTTACATTTTTTTCCTTTCTTCCTTTTTCTGTGTTTTTTTATAGTGTTCTTCGGTTTTCTTCAAAAAAAATCATGTGTGTTTTCTTTACTGTTTTTCATTTTCTTTCTTTCTTTCTCTGTGTTTTTCTTTTATGATTTTCTACAGGTCTCATTTTTCTTATTTTCCTTTTGTGTGTTTTCTTCAAAAATTTTATTTCTTACTTTTGTATTTTTCTCTATGGTTTTCATTGGTTATTTTTCTTTCTTTTTTCCTGTGTTTTTTATTACAGTTCTTTTGGTTTTCTTTGAGTTTCATTAATTTTTTATTTTTATTTTTTCTTGTTAATACATGTATATTTTTATCAATACATGCTGTACATTTTTTGTATATATGTGGAATATTTTTTATTAAAATTGAACATTTTTTAAATATAGGTTGAATATTTTTAAAATACATGTGCTGACCTTTTTCTAATACATTTTACATGTTTTATTATACGTCTGTAACATTTTTTTGAATGGTATGATTTTTTAAAAATATTAAGTGAACTTTTTTTATGTTGTATAAACATTATTTCAAATACATGTTTGACTGTTTTTATATTTTCAAATACACACTGAGCATTTCTTTTAATGCTACGGAACATTTTTTTTAAACTACATGCACATCTTTTTACATGGTATAAACATTTTATAAAAATGTCATGAACATTTTGTTGAAACGCATGAATATTTAAAAAAAATGTTACGGACATTTTTTGAATGGGGTGAAACATTTTATTAGACTACGCAAACCTTTTTGAACATTGTATAAACATTTTTGTAAGGTGTGACAAACATTTTGGAATGGTACTAAATAATTTTTGAAACCACGAGAAAATTTGCTTACATTGTATAAACATATTTTTCTAAATTATGTGAGCATGTAAACAATGTATTCTTTTTTCATGTCACAAACATATTTTTGAAATCCGGGACATAGTTTAGATGTCATGATTTTCTTAAGGCTATCAACAATTTTAGAAGTTGTGCGCGCATTTGTTTTACACGCATGAACATTTTTTAAACGAGCAATTAATATTTTTTAAGATTTTAATAAAATATATTTCTATTTTAGAAATATAAATAAAATTAATAAAACAAAAAGTTCAGAAAAACACGCACTAAGAGCCAGCTCTCCCTCTAGCGATGGTTCGGCCCATTTAGGGAGGCACCTCAGGCAAGGGGTTCTTTCGTCCATGATACTGGCACCTTAGCCCTATCTCTATCCCATAAGTGGCAAATTGTGCGGAAAGAAAGCCCTTGCCCCGGCAATAAACGCGGCCTGGCATATGTGGAAAGAGAAGAGTCGAAGGCAAAGTTTGAAGTGTTGAGGTTATGCTCATCCTGATCTGGGATGAAGTGAGTTTGCTCATGTTGGCGGGGCATTAGTTATTTAATTGTTGTGTTGTTAGCTATTGAGTTATGATTATGTTGTTGTGTTACTGTTCTTTCAGTTTTTTGGTTAGGTTCTAGTTCTGCTAGTCATTTCTGATGGTTTACTTTTTTTTTCTTTCACTTTATGTTAATAAAAAAGGGTAGAGCTTCTGTTGTTCCGTCAAATAAGTGGCAAATTTGTGTGTAGAGATATAATTTTGTGTCTCCCTTGGGTATTTATCTTGGTAAAGAAGACCAGAGGCGGAGCTATGTGTGTTTCCGGAAGAGCCCCCCCCCCCCCCCCAACTCATGTCGTGTGAACTGAATGAGTTACTCTTTACAAATAGTCATGTTATTAAAAAGAAGATCTATATGACTTAATTGAATTCTAGCTATGTAACATTTCGAGCATGTATTGTTTCACGGTTTAAAGAAATTAAAAATCTGAATGTTCATGCAATTGCTATTCTTTAGATTCATCACAAAATATCCGGACTAACTCGATATATCATATAACTCTACTTGAAAATATGATTAAGATAGCTAGTCTATTCATTGAAATGCAAATCCGAACCATGCAGTGACTTGACATACACAATTATGTTGTTTGCGGTCAAAATCAGGGGCATGCCTAGAAAATAGGGTTTAATATGCTAACATATCGAGTCAAATAAAAATCAATGAAATGAACTCTTGGGGATTTGTTGAAAAAGGCTAAATGGTGTTAGAGCAACTCTAGCAGAGTCGTCATATCCGCAGTCTCCAAAATGATTTTGGAGCGCCCTCCATAATTTCTTTTTTTAAAACTCCCCTCCACAATTTCTTGGAGGCCGCAAATGTGACGTCCAGATATATAGTCATCATATCTCAACTTCCACTTTTTCCCCTTGTTTCGCTCTTCAACGTGACACTCCTGGATGAGTAAATTTTAATTTCAAAAGCAATCATGCACACATTCTTTATAATAAATAAATAAATTTCTTGAACAAAAGATGAAACATCTTGCACACATTGAACCGATATGTACAAATTACATGTCACCGAATCCCATGTGTGCGTTGTCCCCTCCTATGATGTGTGTTGGCCACTCCATGCCATCCTAGAACGCAAGATCTTCACTCGCGTCATCTCCAAAAAATGATCTTGGTGCTGGATCCATGGTATTTGGATCAAACATCATCAACCGACTCTCGTCCTCCACCTTCTCTTCCATCAACCAATTCGTGTCAGCATGCCTTCTTGTGCTTTTTTACTTTCGTGCATAGCATCCCACCTCGCCTTCTTCTCTTCTAGCCTCTTTTCCACCACCCCAAACTTTTTTTGTTTTATCTTCTCTGCCAACTCCTTCCTTGACTTGATGAACTCGTCGATCTTGTCTTTCAGTGCCTCCACCTATTCTCGTCTCCTAACCATCTCCTTCGACCTCTTCCTCCCTTTGGGGCGCCCCACGCTAGAAGTCAAAATGGGACTTCTATGCCTCCTATCCTCTCCATCACCATCATATTCATTGTCATCATCCAACTCCGGAGAGGAAGAGTTCCACAACCTCGATTTTTTGAGTGAGCCTCCTCATTCCTCATTTACCACTTCTTATACCATCCCATTTTTTCGACAATGTTGAAGGCTAGCCAAATGGTTTGCCCTTCACCTTGGGTGTTTGCTTGTAGCTTTCTTGGTCTAGAGCAATTTTAACATGCTCCCTCTTACCCCCTCTTTTTACATGGGAGGTAAGAAGGTAAGAGTTAATCAAACCCACTACTTAATGCAATCAACGACTCACTACTGCAGACGACCGCTAACATGACACATGAATCAGAGACCCCGCGACCAAACTATGTGTGATGCATGAATCGCAAACAGTGTCATAATAAAACCGTCACCAATAAGACAAACTGTGTGCGATGCCGGAGACATCAAGCACGATTCAGATTCGAGCTGCGTGTGCGATACGTGGCATACAGTTCATCCATACGAACTATTTGCGATGAGCCAGAACAACAGAAACGAGCAGCCAGTTCGAGGTGTGTGCGATATACGGCATATAGTTCACTTGGATGAACTGTTTGCGATTACCCAACACAACAGAAACGGTCAGCCAGATCAAGGTGTGTGTGATATACGGCATGCGGTTCACTCGGATGAACTGTTTGCGATTACCCAACACAACAGAAACAGTTCAACTTAACAAGATGTGTGTGATACACGGCAAACAGGTCAGTAATCCGAAATGTGTGGGAAGACGGATAACACCACAGACGATTCCTGCTAATAACCTGTGTGTGTTGTGGGAAAATGCTTGCTTGTATACAATTGTCAGCAATTGATGAAATCATCACCGACGGGTTCCCTAGTTTAGTCCATCTGCGATGTAATTTTCTCTGTCTACAGAAGAACAACATATATAACCAAATTAAACATCCAATTACATAGGTCACTATACAAAACATTCGCACACACCTCAATAAACAATTACATGCATTCTAAACTAGGAGAAACGATCATCTAATCATCTACTTCTTGTGACGCTGCCGCCACTGCTCTGTGGCTCGATCTCTCGCCTGGTGCAGGACGAAGGCACTTCCTCATGTCAACGATCCACCTGTACATCTCGTAGCTTGTGTACGCGTCCTTGGCCGTGTACTTGACATGTTCTTCATCCAGTCTCCGCACCTAGGCCTCGTGCCAGGCATCCTTGTTCTTGTTGCACTCATCCTTCATGTCTCTGTAGTAGGGGTCGATGATGGCCACAGCGAGGTCAACCAGAGAGTCCTTCCCCTTCTTTCTGCCCCAGACCCTATACTGGCGTTGGATGTCGACAAGCTTCTGGCAGGCCAAGCCCGTAGTCTCGAGCCTTTAGATCGTTGAAGGTGTCCACCGTAGCGAACCTATAGTCGGGGTTGTTGATAAACCTGGCGAAATGCTCGCAAGGCCTTGTGGCCAGGGAGTAGTGGTAGACGAGGACGTGATGGCGCATGCACAACTGGGCGACGGCAACCTTTTGATCATACCCGACACGACCCCCGGTGAACTCGAGGTCGAAGCCGACCACTTGGTACTTGTCCTCAGCAAGCAACTACTCCATAGTGTGGATGGAGCTCTCCACCGAGACCGGCTCGTTGGTGTACACCACCGAGAGGTCCTTCCCACTCACGTGGGTGTCGACTACGTGAGGCGTGGTGAACTGTCACCCGTCGTAGTCGTCAGCCGCTGGGAGCGCCATTGGAGCCGCTGGATATCCTCTCTGTATGTGTCATCGTGGGTGTGCTTATTGGGTCGTGGGGCGCGAGAGATGAGGGTAAATGGCTGCGGGAATAAATGAGGGCCGGGCGGCCGGGATTCTCGGCACGTCCGCTAGACAGTTTTTGCCACACGTAATTGCGTCGTGGCGCCGCGTCCGGCGCAACCGCATGCATATGGCACCCCGAACGCACGTGATCGTGCGCCGGCCCGAAACGCTGGCAGCGCGCGCGGAAGGACGCGGCCAGAGCGTGCGGCAGGACGCGAGCAGAGCGCGCCGCGGCCGCCTCAACCGCGAGTAACCACACGCATAGAGCAGTTGAACACGTAGGGAATGGCCGTCTACAAGCCGGCCGGCAGTTGCGAGCCGGCGGCGTGATGTGAAACTACGTCGCGTTCCACATCACACAGTGGGCGAACAATTGTTCGCGACGCTGCGTAGAGAGCGGCCGTGTGCTAGGTAATTAAATCACAAACGTTTTTTATTAACCGTATGTGTACGTGTCATTTCGTCCTCCTCTCGCACGTCTTGTCACCGCACTGCCGTAGAAGGCTTCGAGCGCAAGCTTGAGCACCGCACAGGCGTTCTTTTGGCCAAACGTTAGCTCGAAGAGGCGCCAATGAATCGTCGGTGAGCCCGTTCCCGCGCAACCGTGCAGGTTCCCGCGCACAACCATGCAAGCTTCCCGCCCGACTCGGCGAAATCCCCCCAAACCCCAGTGCTTACCAGCCTGCTATATAAACAGTCACGGCCGGCGAGTCGGCGTCGCATTTTCCCCTCCCTCCCCGTAGCTTATCTCGACTGCTTCTCCCGCCATCACCAATGGCACCGGTCCGTCGTTATCGCTCAGCCACTCCACTGTCATCTGAGGACAGCTCCAACTGGGAGGCTACACTGCGGCGGCGGCGCAGTCCCCGGCGGCGTGTACTGCCCGTGGTGTCCCTATTGGGTGTGTGCACAACACCCACCACACGCTCTGCCGCCGCTGCCCGACGGCAGCTGTTGCCTACTGCCGTTGTCGCCACCCCACCGTCGGCCGCCGTGGCCATCGCCCGCTCCGCCACCGCGGCCCGAAGGCGGGAGGTGGCCGCCACCCCACCGTTGGCCGCCGTGGCCATCACCCGCTCCGCCACCGCGGCCCGAAGGCGGGAGGTGGCCGCCACCCCATCGTCGGCCGCCGTGGCCACCACCCCACCGTCGACCGCCGGGGTCATCACCCGCTCCGCCACCGCGGCCCGAAGGCGGGATGTGGAGGCCTGCATGAGCATCAGCGACCTTGCCGCGTGCTACATCGAGTTCCTGCGGGAGGAGGAGGAGCGCCTGGTCGAGCACGAAAAGCGTCTTACCGCCGCCGTGGCCGCAGTAGAAGCCGTCGCAGTGGCGCAGAATACGAAGATATACGAGGAGTCCCACCGCTTCGAGAGGGATCGTCTGGAGTGGCAGAGGGCGTTCGAGCTGGGCGTCGCTAAAGGTGCTGTAGCGGCAGGCACCGGATTCCACTTCTCCAGCTCGTTGGTAGGCTCCTCCTCCTCGGCCTCTTACTGAGCGCGCTCGGCAAAGGAGAGGCTGCTGGAAGTAGTACAAAGCCCCTCCGTAGTAGTCGTATTTAGGGGCTATTTTGTTCAATTCATCTGACTATAGATATTGTTGAACTGTACTATGTACTTAAAATTAGCTAATATATATAGTTGAACTAACTATTTCAGTACGTGGTTGGCAACAATTGGGTAAAAGTTTGTTCGGTTTAGCTGTCGAGTTGAACTGTTTGTATAAAGAATGACTGCTTAATCTATGAATGAAATCTATGCTTACTGAATTTCAGTTACAAAAATTACAGTACTAGTGATATTTAGCTGCAAAATTTGACAAATGCAGTGTTTTTTTCTGAGGATCACAAATGGCAGTGTTACAAGGTTGACAAATGGCAATGTTACTAGATTGACAAATGCCAATTTTTTCAATTTGACAAATGGCAAATATACCCAATATGACAGATGCAAATCTTACCACATTGTTTGTATGTCGTTGCACTCGGGTCACCATGCAAAATCATTTGCGATAAAGAGATGCACAAAATCTGCACGCCACATTTTCCCTTGGCTTCGCTGCGAAGGAACCCAGCTCTCGCTTTGCATACGGGTGTTCATACTGAAACGTTTGCGATGAAGAGATGCACAAAACCTGCGCGCCACATTTTCCTTTGGCTTAGCTGCGAAGGAACCCAGCTCTCGCTTTGCATACGGGTGTTCAGTCTGAAACGTTTGCGATGAGTGTTTTATTCAGAGAAAAACATTGATGTTTTTTTTTACTTTGATAAGTCTGTACATTCAGAGAAAAAACGCTAAGTTGATCAAAACCATAGATTTCATTCAGTGACACTATGATTTTACATTCATACGATCGAGATACAATATTAAACTAAAAAACTAATTGTGGCGGCGGTGGCATGCTGTGCCGGCGTTGTCGTCCTCCGGGACGCCGTTGTTCAAGTCTTCAAACCATCCCAGAACGTTCTAGACTTGCAAATCCAAGAGCCGTTCGTCGCGCGATCGACGGGTGGGGGGCGGGGGGACGGCGACTCGCGGCGCTGCGAGGTAGCGGTCGACGGCGGCGTCCCATGACGCTGAGGGGGGCAGCGGCGGGTGCAGGCGCGCGCACGAGCACGGGTGTGGCGGGTGCAGGCAAGCGCACGGAGACAGGCACCGCGGTGGGTGTTGGGGCGTGATGTCTACTACACAACTTATTCTTGTAGACTCGTGTTGGACCTCCAAGCGCAGATTTTTCTAGGACCGTAGCAATTTTCCCTCAAGTGGATGACCTAAGGTTTATCAATCCGTGGGAGGCGTAGGATGAAGATGGTCTCTCTCAAACAATCCTGCAATCAAATACAAGAAATCTCTTGTGTCCCCAACACACCAAATACAATGGTGAATTGTATAGGTGCACTAGTTCGGCGAAGAGATGGTGATACAAGTGTATTATAGATAGTAGATATAGGTTTTTGTAATCTGAAAATATAAAAACAGCAAGGTAGCAAGTGATAAAACGGAGCACAAACGGTATTGCAATGCTTAGAAACAAGGCCTAGGGTTCATACTTTCACTAGTGCAATCTCTCAACAATGCTAACATAATTGGATCATATAACAATCCCTCAACGTGTGTGACGCCCCCGGCTCGACCGTGCACTAATCATACACGCAAATGCGCACGATCAAGCCCAGGGACTCACGGGAAGATGTCACAACACAACTCTAGACACAAAATAAAATAACACAAGCTTTATATTACAAGCCAGGGGCCTCGAGGGCTCGAATACATAAGCTCGAGAACCACAAGAGTCAGCGGAAGCAACAACAGTATCTGGGTACAGACACAAAGTTAAACAAGGTTGCCTTAAGAAGGCTGAGCAAAACAACGACATCTAGATCGAAAAGGCGCAGGCCTCCTGCCTGGGAGCCTCCTATCTACTCCTGGACGTCGGTCTCCACGTAGTAGTAGGCACCATCGGGGGAGTAGTAGACGTCGACGGGGTCAGCTGGCTCCGGGGCTCCGTCACCTGGTCGCAGCAATCGGGTAAGGGGAAAAGAGGTAGCAAAGCAACCGTGAGTACTCATCCAAAGTACTCGCAAGACTTACATCAGAACTACTCTACTTATGCATCGGTATCAAAGAAGGGACTGTATCTGTGGACTAGACTGCAGAAATACCAGAATAGAGAGAAAGGCCTAGCCTATCGAAGACTAGCATCTTCAGCGTCTTGCAGCATTAGAAGAGTGCAGATTAGTATCATATAATAAAGCAACAAGCATGTAGTAGCAAAGCCTAGAGATCCTTCCTCGACTCCCTGCGAGAAAGCGATCCCGGAGCTTACAATTAAAGTAACATGTATTCAGTTCAAGTTGTAGTAGATCGGGATACAACACTGAGCGTCCTGTTACCGTGGACACGGCTATTCGAATAGATAACTTCCCTGCAGGGGTGCACTACTGTTACCCAACACGCTCGATTAACTCTGGCCGGACACACTTTTCTGGGTCATGCCTGGCCTCGGCTGATCGACATGACGTAGTCCTACCTAGGCTCCGCAGAGAGGTCCCCGCCGGTCTACATCCTAAGTGCGCAGGGGTCTTGGGCCCATCGCCCTTTGCACTCCGGGTCGTTGTGTGCAGGGTGGATACCAGCGTCACCCCTCTCCTGGATGACACGATCCGACCCGGCCACAATGCTGAACTGGACATCTGACAGAGCTTTCGGTTGATACATACGGCACCGAGGTCCCCATTAAACCATTATCCCACGTGGTGGTAGTGCGTATAGGCCAGTGGCCAACTCAGATCAAATACCCAAATCCGTTAGTGTGTTGGGAGCTCGCGGTGACGATCAGTACTCCTGTCGCCCCGTCTCGAGGAAGTGCAACAAGGGTCAGGCCCATCCCTCTCTAGGGCGGTCTCTGCCTACCCGGCCGTGCCTCGTAATTATCTCGCGGGTACCCTCCAGGTCAACCCGACTCTCAAGAGACTATCAGGAACTCAGGTCCACCTCTACCGAGGTGGTACCGCCTATCCCTTCAGTCCCGCAATAACAGTACATGGGGGCAACAGTTAAAGGTAACTGTGTGTCCGTAACATCAAGGGGGGGGGGTAATCTGAGGAATCACCCTCGATGGATTCCCACTCGATGCTACCATCAAGGTGAACCCGGAGGAATCACCCTCGATGGATTCACACTTGAAGGGTTGCACGACAAAGGCATCAACGGAGGTGGTGAAAGAGGAATCACCCTCGGTAACCCACAACCGACTAGCTACGCTACAGAGATATCATCAGGAGTGAGGTAGGAGGTATCACCCTCGGCACTCGATAGTATCCCTGCAGAGTCGTACAACTAAGGGGGTGTGCGGTGCGGTGTTCAGTCTCTACACATTGATCACATTGATCAAGTCACCGGTGGTAAAGCATGGCAATAAGGACAAGGGTGTAGGGCCACTGACGGATCGCTAACCAGCCTATACTAAGCATATAGGACAACAGGTAAAGAATCAACAACAGGTTACAACATCAGGCCATGCATCAGAATAGGAGCAATCAATTACAGTAGCAAAATCTAATGCAAGCATGGGGAAGAAGGAATAGGTGATATAGGAATGATCAAGGGGGTTCTGCTTGCCTGGAAGCTCTGCTGAAAAGGAAGCAGGGTCGTCGGTGACGTAGTCGATCATAGGGGCAGCGTCGGTCTCGGGGTCTACCGGAGAGAAGAGGGGGGAGGAAACAGATAAATACATAGCAAACAAATGCACTCACAGAGCATGACATGGCAATATGCAGAGCAGGGGTGACCTAATACATCCCTAAACCATTTTAGTTAATTTAGGAATTAATTTGGAATTATTTAATTGGGGTCATGCACTATTCATTTATCGGAAATAGGCAAAAAGTTTCATGTTCATCTACTTAGAGGGTTCTAACATGAGTGCAGATGACATATTCGGATTCGTCATATTTTTCTGATCATTTTTCATATATAAATTATTTTCATCCGAGTTACGGATTATTTTATATGATTTTTCAAAGTTTTAAGTATTTTCTGGATTTTCTAGAATTAATTAAATTCGAAAATCATTTAAATATTAATTGCTATGGGTACACAGAAGTGTACCCAGAAATGTGTGCATGTGTATGACATGTGGGACCAGAGGGGTTGAGTCAGCAGTACAGTCAGCGTTGACTGGGTCACCCCTGCAATGGGGCCCACATGTCATAGACCCATTTTTAACAGATTATTTAATGTAGCTTAATTAGAGGCGGAGGCCCCACTGGTCAGTGACTATTAGGAGGGGGTTAGTACTAACAGGGGATTAGCCCGCTAATTAAACTGGGGCTAGGCCCTACTGGCAGTGGCCGCCGGCCAGGCAACAGCGGCGAGCGGCGGCGCAGGGCAGCGGCAGCAGCAGCCAGCTGCAGTGGCAACAGCGGGGAGAGCCGGGCGAGCAGGGCGCGGCGAGCGCGCGCGGGAGCGGGGCCACGGGCGGCGCGGCCGCGGCTAAGGCACGGTGAGCGCGAGGTCGCCGTGAGGTTCGGGCGCGAGCGGGACGGCTCCAAACGGCGACGGGAAAAGGGGGAGAATGGGGGAACGTGCGCGGGAGCTCACTGGGAGGTGGTTGGCGTGCTCGGGGAGGCCGGGGCTAGTCAGGGCGGCACGAATCGGCGTCGAGCAGTGGCGGATTCTGTTGAAGGGGACCGGGCGATGGCGAAGCTACAGAGCGGCTCCGGGCAAGTGAGTGCCCGTACAGGATGCAAGGGTCGACGGCGGCTCCATTGGGCATCAGCAGGAGGTGCGGGGCGGCCGGTGGCCACGCGAATGAGCAGCGGCGGCGACGGCTGCGCTCGGGGAGGAGCCCCAGACTGAGAAGAGAGCGAGAGAGAGAGAGTACTGGGGGGGGGGGGGGGAACTAGGGTGCCCGACGGCGGATGCCCGACGCGTGTGCGTCGCCGGCCATGGCGCGGGTGGATGAGCGCCACGCCCTCCCCTGTGAGCAGGAGGTTGAAGGAGAGGGGAGTAGGGCTGGGCCAGCTCCTTTTGCTAAATGGGCCATAGTGCATAGTGTGTTTTCTCCCTTTTTCTTTTTTCTATTTCCATTTTAGCTACTGTTTTCTATTTATTTTAGCTACTGAATGAATTTTGTTAAATGTGAAACTTGTCCCATAAATACTTAGCAACATTCTAGGGTGGCACAAAAAGTTTGGGGGTGATTTGAATTCATTTGAATTTTGCATAATTGAAAATGGATTAAATGGTGCTGTTTTGGCACTGTTTTAAATAGGTTAGGGCCATTTAAATAAGTCAATTAATGTTGATTTTATTTTTATAATTGCTTCGGGAATTTTTGCAATATTATGAACTATTTTGTTTAATTATTTGAAGAAGTAATTATTTGACTTTTATTTTATATTTGAATTTGAGTTGGATTATTTCCTAGATGCAATTTATTTAGGATGATCATGATGACATGGCTAATTAATTAACTTAATGACAGGGTTGAGATCTGGGGATGTTACAACGTGCGACAAAGAATCACTTCAAAGTTCCTATTCGCGGAGAACATAAGATAGAAGTTGTTGTAGGGTACGAAACCACCTCAAAGTTATCTTTTCCAATCAATCTATTGAGCCATCCCAATAAGTGTCACGAACAGCCCTAGAGTTCGTACTAAAATAACACCATATGATACGCATCAACCAACTCTAATGTCACCGAGATACTACAATGTCACCACAAGTATCCGTGAGTTGATTATATGATATGCATCAAACAACTTCATAATCATAATATTCAATCCACACAAAGAACTTCAAAGAGTGCCCCAAGATTTCTACCGGAGAAAGTAGGACGAAAACGTGCATCAACCCCTATGCATAGATTCCTGATAACCCACAAGTATAGGGGATCGCAACAGTTTTCGAGGGTAGAGTATTCAACCCAAATTTATTGATTCGACACAAGGGGAGCCAAAGAATATTTGCAAGTATTAGCAGTTGAGTTGTCAATTCAACCACACCTGGGGACTAAATATCTGCAGCAGAGTGATCAGTAGCACAGTAATATGATAGTTTGATAGCAGTAGCAATAGTAGTAACAGTAACAGTAACGGTAGCAGCAATAGTAGTAGCAATTGTGATAGTAGTAGCAACAGTAGTAAATTAGCAAGAACAATATGTGAAAAGCTCGTAGGCATTGGATCGGTGATTTTGTTGGATAACATTCATCATGTAACAGTCATAACCTAGGGCGACACAGAACTAGCTCCAATTCATCAATGTAATGTAGGCATGTATTCCGTATATAGTCATACGTGCTTGTGATAAGAACTTGCATGACATCTTTTGTCCTACCCTCCCGTGGCAGCGGGGTCCATAAGGAAACTAAGGGATATTAAGGACTCCTTTTAATAGATAACCGAAACAAAGCATTAACACATAGTGAATACATGAACTTCTCAAACTACGACACTCACCGGAAAGAATCCCAATTATTGTCACCTTGGGGTATGCAGATCATAACACGTAGCAGGTGCGTATAACTTGCAAGATCGGATCAAGATCACAAATATATTCATGAAAACATAAAGGGTTCAGATCTGAAATCATGGCACTCGGGCCCTAGTGATAAGCATTAAGCATAGCAAAGTCATAGCAACATCAATCTCAGAACATAGTGGATACTAGGGATCAAGACGTAACAAAACTAACTCGATTACATGATAAATCTCATCCAACTCATCACCGTCCAGCAAGCCTACGAAGGAATTACTCACTCCCGGTGGTGAGCATCATGAAATTGGTGATGAAGGATGGTTAATGATGACGATGCCGGAAGATCCCCCTCTCCGGAGCCCTGAACGGACTCCAGATCTGGCCTCCCGATGAAGAACAGGAGATGGCGGCGGCTCCGTATCGTGAAACGCAATAAAACTTCCTCTCTTATTTTTTTCTCTAGAATTGTGAATTTATAGGCCTGAGATTAGGGTCAGCGAAGCCTCGTGGGCCCCACAAGCCACCAGGGCGCGCCAGGGGGGTGGCACGCCCTGGTGCCTCGTGGGCAGCAGGTGGCCCCCCTCCAGTAGGTTTTGGCTCCAGTATTTTTTATATATTCCATAAAAAATCTCCAAAAAGTTTCATCCAATTCCCAGAACTTTTATTTCTGCACAAAAAACAACACCATGGTAGTTCTGCTGAAAACAGCGTCAGTCCGGGTTAGTTTTATTCAAATCATGCAAATTAGAGTCCAAAACAAGAGCAAAAGTGTTTGGAAAAGTAGATACGACGGAGACGTATCAACTCCCCCAAGCTTAACTCATTGCTAGTCCTCAAGCAATTCAGTTGACAAACTGAAAGTGATAAAGAAAAACTTTTACAAACTCTTTTGTTCTTGTATCTATATATATGCTTAAATAGTACCCAAGTTTTCAGCAAAGATCATGAACTAACCATGCAAATAATAACTCTTAGAAATTATATTCACTCATATCAATGGCATAATCAACTAGCGAGCAATAATAAGATATCTCAAATGCCAACACTTTGTCAAAACAATCATGATATAATATGACAACATGGTATCTCGCTAGCCCTTTCTGAGACCGCAAAACATAAATGCAGAGCACCTCCGAAGTTCGAGCAGCGACTAAACATTGTAATTCATGGTAGAAGAGATCCAGTCATGATGCCACAACATTAACTATACACAATGCATGAGAATGATAATAGTGCTCTCAGGTCTGGTGCTTGTTTGAGAAGGTGATGACTCAACAATAAAAGTAAAATAACATAAAAGTAAATAGATAGGCCCTTCGCAGAGGGAAGCATGGATTTGCAGAGGTGCCAGAGCTCAAAGATTAAATCAGAGATAAATATAATTTTGGGAGGTATGCCTTTCCTGTCAACGTCACGACCAAGAGTTTTCAATATCTTCCATGCTAAACACATTAGCGGCGGTTCCCAAGTGGTAAAGTAAAGTTTACTCCCCCTCCACCAACAAACACAAGCCATGGCTAGCCAAATCCTCGGGTGCCCTCCATACCAACAACTTTCCGGGGCAGTTTGTTTTATTATTTTGCAATTTTAATAATGGGACTGGGCAACCCGATTACCAGCCCCTCTCGTGCAAGGACAAGTGAATAAACACTCATCATGAGAATAACCCGCTTAGCATGGAAGATACTGACCGCCCCCTGTCGCTCCATGAGCGGTACGGGCACACAAAATAGATGTTCATTTGAATATTTAGAGGTGGCACATGTAATTTACTTAGAATGGCAGAGCAATACCGCATATAGGTAGATATAGTGGACTCATCTGGAATAACTTTGGTTTAAGGGTTTTGATGCACAAGCAGTATTCCCGCTTAGTACAGGCGAAGGCTAGCAAATAGGTTGAGAAGCGACCAACTAGAGAGCGAAAACGGTCATAATCATGCATTATGAATAATCAACATTGAAAACTAGCATGAGCAGGATATAAGCACCATGAACATAAATATCGTGGAGGCTATGTTGGTTTTGAATCAACTACATGCGTGAACATGTGCCAAGTCAAGCCACTTGAAACATTCAGAGGAGGATACCATATCATCATACTACATCATGAACATTTTAATGCATGTTGACACCCAAGATAAATCAGTATCCACTCCTAGCTACTTAAGCATGGCATGAGCAACTATAATCTCTAATTGTCATCATAAACATGTTTAATCATAATATGCTGAATCATGGATACTGAGTTAAACATATTTACAAAAACAAAGAACAAGTTGAGTTCATACCCGCTTTTCCTTGCCACAGTCACTTCATCAAATCATCGTCATTATTGCCTTTCACTTGCACGACCGAATGATATGAAAATAAAATATTGCAAGTGTGCTGTGGACTAAGCTGGAATCTGCAAGCATTTTATTCAAAGGAGAAGACAAGGTAATATGGGCTCTTTGTTAGATCAACAATAATGCATACGAGAGCCACTCAACATTTTCATCGTGGTCTTCTCCTTACAATGACTCAACAAAAGAAAAGAATTTCAGAGAAACACACTGAAATATTTTTGGAGTTTTTAGTTTTCTGAAGAAAGCAAATTAAAGAAGAAAACGAAAAACGAGAAAAACTATTTACACGGGAAAGCTCCCAACAAGCAAAAGAAGAAATGGGAAATCTTTTTAGGTTTTCTTTTAATTCTACAACTAATTAAGCTAGAAAGAAAAAACGTAAAGAAATGAGAAATATTTTTGGATTTTCTCAAAAAAAATTCAAACACACAAGAAGAAAGCGAGAAAATAAAACTAACATGGTTTATACAATGAGAAAGTATGAACACCGACAACTGGAATGAAATGTGTGGACATGAATGTAATGTCGGTGAGAGATACGTACTCCCCCAAGCTTAGGCTTTTGGCCTAGCTTGGTCTACGACCATCAGTAGTTGCCATCCGGTCCCATGTGAAAGTCCTGAGGCGGTGGCACCCGAGCGTCCCAGTCCTGGGCCTCCTCCTCTGCCGCTGCCAAGGTGTTTCGGTAAGCAATGATGTCCGATGGCATCACGGTATATCCGTTCCTGGCATGAGAATCAAACAAAGCAGGTGCAGGCAACGGAATAATATCACGAGTATCCTCACTAAAAACCAAGTTATAACGAATGTGGTGAGGAGGCTCAGGGGCATCAAGAAAGTGGTGATCCCTCATAGACTGGTGATCTAAGTAAACTCTGGGCAACAAATAATTATGAGGGCGGATGTTAACATTAAAACGTCTCGCTAAGCGAGTAGCATAAATTCCACCATGAATTTTACCCTTAGTCCTATTAGTGTGCAGGCGGCGTGCAACGATAGCCCCCAGGCTGTAAGTGTTGTCATTATAAAGTGCGCGGTGTAAAATGGCAAAGTCAGGTGCACATCGCGCACCACCTTGCTCTCTAGCAGTCAAGCATTTCCCTATGAATAAAGCAAAGTAATGAACAGAGGGAAACTGCAAGCTAGTGGCTCAGGCTCTCGACACGCCCCTTTCCTCTCCGACAGTTAAAGTGCGGAGGAAGCCCTCAAACTCCTCTGGGCGAGGCTCTCTAATTTCCCCATCAAAGGGAATCAAACATATCTCACAAAACTCAGCCAGAGGTATCTGATAATGTTCAGCATATAAATCAAAGCGCACCTCAGGGGGTTCGAGCCTATTCAGAAAATGAAAGTTTTGCACAAAGGAATTCATAAGGATGTGGTGCTGGTCACACTCATCTGCGAGGAAGTCGATCAATCCGGCATTAGCAACAAATTGCGCGAACTCTTGGTAGAATCCGGCTTCGTTCATGAATGCATTGTGCGGCCATTCACACGGCCGGACCTCCGTCCTACGCGGAATGTTGAGGTCATTATCCGAGGAGTCCCCAAGGACTCCATTGGCGGTCCGCTTCGAAGAACTCCTCCGGAAGATATTCATTTTCCTGAGAACAAATTTCTGAAAAAATTTGGGTCACAAAATGATATCAATAAAACTTCACAAAATCGATAGCAACTACTCATATGGATGTCTAGAGGCTATATCAAGCATTCAAACTACTTGGAACTCAAAGAATTCAACATGTAAGCTCATTTTCAGTAGCACCAAGAGTAGCTAATTATGCAAAATATAATCCACTATAGCAAACACTAATTGGAGCAATGGAGGAGTCACATACCAAGGAGCAATCTCCCAAAACAGTTTTGGAAACGAAGCTCCGAGCAAAGAGATCGAAAATTTCAGGTTTGGGAGCAAGACCACGAGAGAGAGAGCTACCAGGAATTTTTTTCTAGAGGTAAGAGACGAAGTGGGCTGAAGGGATAAGTGAGGGGGTCCCTATGGGGCCCACAAACCATCAGGGCGCGCCAGGGGGGGTGGCGCGCCCTGGTGCCTCATGGGCACCTGGGGCACCCCCCCTGGTATGTTTTTAGTGCCAAAAAATCTTAAATATTCTATAAAAATTCATATCAAAATTTTATTGCATTCTGAACACTTTTATTTTTGGGCATTTTTTATTGCACGGATAATTCAGAAAATAGGGTAATCATGGCATTTTATTGCATTTAACTAAAAATAACAGAAAACAAAAAGTGGGTACAGAAGGTTGTGCTTACTAAATTCATCGACCACATGCCTCTCAAAAAGAATCCATTAATAAGGTTGATCAAGTCTTATTAACAAACCATTTCCGAGTGACATGAAACCGAAGAATTTTCGTATAACACTAAGTTACCTCAACGGGGATATGCATCTCCCCAATAATAAGAGTTTCATATTTCTTTTTAACAGTAGGAAGAGGGAGTTGAAAACTTCCAATAGTAATTGTCGGAGTCTTTCCAATAACACGAATACCATTTACTTGGAATTGTTTCTTCGAAAAGCGCACCGTATGTTCATTACCATTGATATGAAAAGTGACATTGCTTTTGTTGCAATCAATAACAGCCCCTGCAGTATTCAAAAAGGGTCTACCAAGGATAATCGACATGTTGTCATCCTCGGGCATATCAAGTATAACAAAGTCTGTTAGGATAGTAACATTTGCAACTACCACGGGCACATCCTCACAAACACCGATAGGTATGGCGGTCAATTTGTCAACCATTTGCAATGATATTTCAGTGGGAGTGAGTTTATTCAAATCAAGTCTTTTATATAAGGAGAAAGGCATAACACTAACACCGGCTCCTAAATCACACAAAGCAGTTTTGACATAGTTTCGTTTAATGGAGCATGGTATAGTTGGTATTCCCGGATCTCCTAGTTTTTTAGGTACTCCATCCTTAAAAGAATAATTTGCAAGCATGGTGGAAATCTCAGCTTCAGGTATCTTTCTTTTATTTGTGACAATGTCTTTCATATATTTAGCATAAGGGGCCATCTTTAAAATATCAGTCAACCGAGTACGCAAAAAAGACTGGCCTAATCATTTCAGCAAAGCGTTCAAATTCTTCCTCATCCTTTTTCTTAGATTGTTTAGGAGGAAAGGGCATGGGTTTTTGAACCCATGGTTCTCTTTCTTTACCATGTTTTCTAGCAACAAAGTCTCTTTTATCATAACGTTTATTTTTAGTAGGTGGATTATCAAGATCAATAGCAGGTTCTATTTCAACATCATTATCTGGTTCTTTATCATTATCTGGTTGGGTATCCACATAAGCATCATTATTATTATCATCATCAGGTGAATGTTCATTACCAGATTGTGTTTCAGCATCAGAAATAGAAACATCATTACTATCCTCCAAGGGTTTTTCTACCTCGGGTTCACTAGAAGTATGCAAAGTCTTATCATTTTTCTTTTTCTTTTTCTTTTTAGATGGACTGGGTGCATCAACATTAATTCTTTGAGAGTCTTGTTCAATTCTTTTAGGGTGACCTTCAGGATAAAGTGGCTCCTGAGTCATTCTACCTCCTCTAGTCATTACTCTAACAGCATGATCATTCATATTGTTATTCATTTCATTGAGCAATTCCCTCTGAGATTTAGCAACTTGTTCTAATTGAGTTTGAACCATAGATGCATGTTTACTTACACCTTTAACATCATTAGCAATTCTAAATAATAAGTCACTCAAGCGATCAATCATGTAAGCATTTCGTTTCAATTGTTTCATAACATTTGCATTGAAATGATCTTGCTTAATAATATAATTGTCAAATTCATACAAGCATTGACTAGGAGGTTTGTTATAAGGGATATCACTTTCATCAAACTTTATAAGAGAATTTACCTCTCCTACCTATGGTGGTGTGTCAAGACCATGTATTTCTTCAATAGGTGGTAAATTCTTAACATCTTCAGCTTTAATATCTTTTTTCTTCATACATTTCTTTGCTTCTTGGATATCTTCAGGACTGAGAAATAAAATACCCCTCTTCTTCGGAGTGGGTTTAGGCGGTGGTTCAGGAAGTGTCCAATCATTATCATTCTTCAATATATTATTCAATAGTTCCTCAGCTTGTTCAATAGTCCGTTCCCTGAAAACACAACTCGCACAACTATCTAGGTAGTCCCTAGAAGCATCGGTTAGTCCATTATAGAAGATATCAAGTATTTCATTTTTCTTAAGAGGATGATCAGGCAAAGCATTAAGTAATTGGAGAAGCCTCCCCCAAGCTTGAGGGAGATTCTCTTCTTTAATTTGCACAAAGTTAAATATTGTAGGAGATATGCCCTAGAGGCAGTAATAACAGTTACTTTGTATCTTCGAGTTTGTAATGAATGTTTATGTTCCATGCTATAACTGCAATGATTCTCGAGTCTGCAATAACCACGAGGCTCGAAGGGAAACTCATGTGCACGTGTGGTATAATAAACGGTAAAATGTATTCCTAGTCTTGCCTCTAAGACTGGCTCAAGTATTGCATGATGATCCTGTTTTCCTGATCATGGGCATGTCTATGCCGGCAATTTTGAGGGCACAAATGTTAGTAGAACACTTGTGTTGAATCGACCCGAATTGATGTTATGCTATGAGATACATTCGTCACAAGTTAATGGTTAATAACACAGAGATAGTTAATGTTTGCATAATTCCTTAGACCATGAGAGTATCGAGTTCCTTCGTACTTGCTTCGTGAACTTTGGGGTTTGTTAAACGTCATCCGTAAATGGGTGGCTATTACGGCAGCTTACGGGTTCACGGAAAAGTATGACAAGTAACGAGATAGCTCAATATTGGGATTTGCTCCTCCGACGATGGAGAGATATACTCGGGCCCTCTCGGTGTTACGGTATCCATCATCGTCTGGCCAGACACATTGTGATTTGATCACTGGGATGCCAGAACGCGGAAACGAGAAAAGAGAACAAAACCGGTAACGAGGTAACTTGCATAGTGGACAAGTTGTTGATCCACGAGGATGCGATAAATCTTACCTCGGGTGTTTGTAATATATCGTGAAGCAACAGGAATAGCACACGGCAACTGGAGGTTCACTCGAATATTCATTCGTGTGGGTATAGGGGTCAATATGGGTGTCCACGGCTCCGATGTTGATCATTGATCGGAAAGTGTTCCGGGTCATGTCTATACTTCACCGAACCTATAGGGTCACACACTTAAGGGTCATCTATCTGCTGAATACTAGACGGGGAGTCTGAGAGAAAAGCACCGAAAAAGTTTCGGACGAAACGGAAACGTTCCGGAGAGAACACCGGAATAGTTCCGGTGAAACTGAAAAGTTGTTTCAGGGTATTCCATTAAGTCAAATTGGTTCTGGCACACGCCTGGAAATTCTTGGAGGATGCCAGAAGTGTTCTGGAAACTTCTGGGAATTTTCCGGGACAAAAACCGGAAATGTTCCGGAGCAGCCGGAACCGCTTTGGTTGCTTTTCGCTGAAGAAACATTGTTCCGAAATTGTTTCAGAAAGCGTTCAAAATTATTTTGGTGGGTACTGGAATTATTCTAGGCACACAGAAATAATTTGGGATTTAACGGACGCAGAAAAATGTCTTCGTGAATAGTGAAAGTGCTTTTTGGATATTTTTTGGAAAGCACCTTTTGGGATATTTCCCAAAAGGTTTCTAGAAGGACTTGGGAGCCAAGGCACCCCCATGTGGGGGGGGGGGGCTCAATGTGGCCAGCCAAGCATGGTGGAGCTCCTTGGAGCTCCACATGGCACTCCTTTTAGCTTTATTCTTTTGTGAAAAGGCATAAAGTGGGGGTACTTTGGTATTTTTTGTATGCCATTTTTACCCCTTGGCTATCCTATAAATAGAGGTGAGGGGGCTGCCCCAAAACTCATCCTTGCTCTCATACACATGCCATTTGACTTGTCTGGCTTCTCTCTCCCTCCCAGCGAAATAGTTTCGTAGAGCCGAAAGGCAGTTTGGGTTCCAGCAGGAACTAGCTCTGGACGGCGAAGCCCTACCGGATAGCTGACACCGTATGTGTGCAACCCCGTAGAGAGATTGTAGTTTCGATCTTTTGCCCGAGGGGCTGTTTTCGAGTGTCCTCCCGAAGGGCTGTCCGAGTCACCGTTCGAGTTTCCGGCGTCCTCCCGAAGGGCTGTCCGGGTTTCGAGGGTCCTCCCGAAGGGCTGTCCGCGACATCGTCCGAGGGACTGTCCGACCGCCTCCCGAAGGGCTGTCCGGCGAGGGAGTACATCCTTGCGGTTGGGAGGTTGTAAATCCTAGCTGCAGGGATCTGCATCGATGATCTACACCGACTCTTCTTCCGCTACGCTACGAGTCGGTACGGATCAGATCAAACCTTTTATGCAGTCTCCATAGTGATCCTGGGCGTGCTCGCTGTACCGAAATTTTTTGTTTTCTGTCGCGTTCCCCTACAAATATTTCCTATAAGGCAGCTTGTTTCTTATGAGCAGGAAAATATTTTTCAGAGAAGTAATAGATCATATTCTGGGGACTACGCACACATCCAGGAGCAAGAGTATTATACCATTCCTTAGCATCACCCTTTAATGAGAAAGGAAACAACTTAAGAATATAGTAATAGCGAATTTTTTCCTCATGAGCAAATAGGGTGGCTATATCATTTAATTTAGTAAGATGTGCCACAACGGTTTCAATTTCATAACCATGGAAAGGATCAGATTCTACCAAAGTAATTAACTCAGGATCGACAGAGAATTCATAATCCTTATCACTGACAAATATGGGAGAGGTTGCAAACTTAGGATCATATTTCATTCTCTCCCTCAAAGATTTTTCTTTCATTTCAGCAAGTAATTTTATAACTTCATTTCTATCATTACAAGCAAGAATGGCTCTAGCTGTCTCCCTATCAAAGCAATGTTCATCAGGTGTTTCAACTCTAGTAGGAGAGCTAGGCATAATAGGTGAATCACAATTTTCAAGATTTTCAGCATTTTCAGTTTCTTTAGCTTTAGCAATTTGTTTAGCAAGAAATTCACCAAGTGGCACAGCATTATCAAGCATAGTACTAGCATCATCAGAAGTATCATTCATGGCAGAAGTGGTATCATCAATAACTTGCGACATATCAGAATTAATAGCAGGTGGTGGTGTTGCAAGTTTACTCAAAACAGAAGGTGAATCAAGTGCAGAGCTAGATGGCAGTTCCTTACCTCCCCTCGTCTTAGAGGGAACGATCTTGGTCTTAGCGTCTTTCAGATTCTTCATAGCGATCAACATATATAAATCCCAAGTGACTCAACAAATAGAGCTATGCTCCCCGGCAACGGCGCCAGAAAAAAGGTGTTGATAACCCACAAGTATAGGGGATCGTAACAGTTTTCGAGGGTAGAGTATTCAACCCAAATTTATTGATTCGACACAAGGGGAGCCAAAAAATATTTGCAAGTATTAGCAGTTGAGTTGTCAATTCAACCACACCTGGAGACTAAATATCTGCAGCAGAGTGATCAGTAGCACAGTAATATGATAGTTTGATAGCAGTAGCAATAGTAGTAACAGTAACAGTAACGGTAGCAGCAATAGTAGTAGCAATTGTGACAGTAGTAGCAACAGTAGTAAATTAGCAAGAACAATATGTGAAAAGCTCGTAGGCATTGGATCGGTGATTTTGTTGGATAACATTCATCATGTAACAGTCATAACCTAGGGCGACACAGAACTAGCTCCAATTCATCAATGTAATGTAGGCATGTATTCCGTATATAGTCATACGTGCTTGAGATAAGAACTTGCATGACATCTTTTGTCCTACCCTCCCGTGGCAGCGGGGTCCATAAGGAAACTAAGGGATATTAAGGCCTCCTTTAAATAGAGAACCGGAACAAAGCATTAACACATAGTTAATACATGAACTCCTCAAACTACGGCACTCACCGGAAAGAATCCCAATTATTGTCACCTTGGGGTATGCGGATCATAACACGTAGCAGGTGCATATAACTTGCAAGATCGGATCAAGAACACAAATATATTCATGAAAACATAAAGGGTTCAGATCTGAAATCATGGCACTCGGGCCCTAGTGACAAGCATTAAGCATAGCAAAGTCATAGCAACATCAATCTCAGAGCGTAGTGGATACTAGGGATCAAGCCCTAACAAAACTAACTCGATTACATGATAAATCTCATCCAACTCATCACCGTCCAGCAAGCCTACGAAGGAATTACTCACTCCCGGTGGTGAGCATCATGAAATTGGTGATGAAGGATGGTTGATGATGATGATGCCGGAAGATCCCCCTCTCCGGAGCCCTGAACGGACTCCAGATCTGGCCTCCCGATGAAGAACAGGAGGTGGCGGCGGCTCCGTATCGTGAAACGCAATAAAACTTCCTCTCTTATTTTTTTCTCTAGAATTGTGAATTTATAGGCCTGAGATTAGGGTCAACGGAGCCTCATGGGCCCCACAAGCCACCAGGGCGCGCCAGGGGGGTGGCGCGCCCTGGTGCCTCGTGGGCAGCAGGTGGCCCCCCTCCAGTAGGTTTTGGCTCCAGTATTTTTTATATATTCCATAAAAAATCTCCAAAAGGTTTCATCCAATTCCTAGAACTTTTATTTTTGCACAAAAAACAACACCATGGTAGTTGTGCTGAAAACAACGTCAGTCCGGGTTAGTTTCATTCAAATCATGCAAATTAGAGTCCAAAACATGAGCAAAAGTGTTTGGAAAAGTAGATACGATGGAGACGTATCAATTCCCCCAATGTCACCTCGGGAATCCGCGAGTTGAGTGCTAAAACATACATCAAGTGAATCAATATAATACCCCATTGTCACCACGGGTATTCATATGCAAGACATACATCAAGTGTTCTCAAATCTATAAAAGTATTCAATCCGATAATAGTGAAACCTCAAAGGTAAAAACTCAATTCATCACAACAAGATAGAGAGAGAGAAACACCATATGATCCAACTATATTAACAAAGCTCGCGGTACATCAAGATCGTGCCAAATCAAGAACACGAGAGAGAGAGAGATCAAACACATAGCTACTAGTACATACCCTCAGCCCCGAGGGTGAACTACTCCCTCCTCATCATGGAGACCGTCGGGATGATGAAGATGGCCTCCGGTGATGATTCCCCCTTCCGGCAGGGTGCCGGAAAAGGGTTGTAGATGAGATCGTGGAGGTACAGAGGCTTGCGGCGGCGTAAAAACTCATCTAGGTTAACTTTTGGGGGTTTCTGAATATATATGATTTTTCAGCGTTGGAATCATGCAAAGAGGTGCCACAGGGGGCCCACAAGGCACCAGGGCGCGCCTGGGGGGGTGGCGCGCCCTGGTGGCTTGTGGGGCCTCTGTGGGTCTTCTGCTGCTCCCCCGAAGCTTCCTGGGTCTGCTGCATTTGGACTTCATTTGATATGGATTTTCTGGAAAACCAAAAACAAGCAGAAAATAGCAACTGGCACTGGGCACTAGGTCAATATGTTAGTCCATAAAAATCATATAAAAGCCATATAAAAGTGCACCAAAATCATACAAAACTATAATAAACATGGCATGAATACTTCATAAATTATATATACGTTGGAGACGTATCAGCATCCCCAAGCTTAATTCCTGCTCGTCCTCGAGTAGGTAAATGATAAAACAAATAATTTATGAAGTGTGAATGCTAGCATAGTGCATAAGTTTGATCAATGATAATTCCAATCATTATATATCATAAATAGTAGCTCATCTCATAAAACTTCTCATGATCAAGTAGCAAGCTATTCACATGTTAAAGTATAGACCATAAACTTTCTTGAAAACTAACAAACTATGTTTTCAGTCATCAAACAATTGCAATTCATCTTATTTTCAGGAAGGGTCTATGTAAGAGCTTTGATTTAGCAAATTCCACATACTCAACTATCATTTAGTCTTCCATGATTGCTGACACTCAAAGCATATTTTTAGAACAAACGGTTTCAGTCAAACACATAGGAAGATAGGGGCTTAATGTTTTGCCTCCCAACTTATTTATCTCATGGATAATGTCAACAATAATAACTCATGATCACCTATATTCAACTGGATATACGTGCCTGGATCATTCCCTACCACATGATGCTTGCCCACTAGAGAATAAATAGAGCGGAATAGGGATGAACATTACTGACTCTTACATAAAAGTAAATACAGAAAATTAAAAGATAGGCCCTTCGCAGAGGGAAGCAGAGGTTGTCATGCGCTTTTTATTTTTGGATGTGCAAGCCCTTAATGCAAAGGAACGTCACGTTATATTGCCCCTTGTGATAGCAACCTTTATTATGCAGTCCGTCGCTTTTATTTCTTTACCATCACAAGTTCGTACAACGCTTATTTTCCCTTGCAATAAAAGATCATACATATTTTAGGAGCAATTTTTATTGCTTTTTGCACCGATGACAACTTACTTGAAGGATCTTATTCAATCCATAGGTAGATATGGTGGACACTCATGGCAAGAAACTGGGTTTAAGGGTTTTTGGATGCACAAGTAGTATCTCTACTTAGTACGAATTTTTGGCTAGCAAAAGATCCTAAGCAAGCACCACATGTTAAAGGATCCATGACAATATAACTTCTATGTGAATATAAACAAACATAACTCATTACGTTGTCTTCATTGTCCAACGTCAACTACTTGATCAAGCTTGAAAATAATTAATGGGGGCTCACAATCATAGAAGATGTCCAAGATAGTATATTTATATGTGAAATCTCTCTTCCTTCAAAATTCTTTCATGAATTGTTCAAGTGACCAATGATATGTTTGTTAACTTTCAATAAATTTTACCACTTATACTTCTTGTATGTGAAGTCACTACTCCCCATGGACAAGCATATGAAGCATATAAATTTCAACTTTATGATATTCAATTCATTTCAACAATTTACTCATAGGATATAACTGAAGAACAAGAGTAAATGACAAACTACTCCAAAAAGATATAAGTGAAGACCAAATGAGTAGTTAAGTAAATAGGTAGCTATGTGAGGACTCTCTCTCATTTAAAAAAATTCAGATCTTAAGTATTTTATTCAAACAGCAAAGAACACAAAATAAAATGACATTCCAAGAATAGCACAACTCATGTGAAGAAGAAGAAACTTAGGCTCAACCAAGACTAACCGATAATTGTTGATGAAGAAAGTGTTGGGGAACGTTGCATGGAACACAAAAAAAATTCTACGCACACGCAAGATCTATCCATGGAGATGCATAGCTACGAGAGGGGGAGTGTGTCTATGTACCCTCGTAGACCGTAAGCAGAAGCGTTAGAACAACGCGGTTGATGTCGTCGAACAACTTCACGATCCAACCGACCGAGTACCGAACGTACGGCACCTCCGCGTTCAGCACACGTTCAGATCGGTGACGTCCTCGACTTCTTGATCCAGCAAGATGGCGAGGTAGTGGATGAGTTCCGGCAGCACGACGGCGTGGTGACGGTGATGGTGATGCTATCTCCGCAGGGCTTCGCCCAAGCACTGCGAAAATATGACCGAGGGACGGAACTGTGGAGGGGGGCGCCGCACACGGCTAAGACAATGTTGTGTCACCTTTGGGGCGCCCCCTCTCCTCTATTTATATATGTGTAGGGGCTTCGAGTAGAAGGAATAGTGCCACGTGAACAGTAATCGTGAATAGTGCACACGTGGACTTGGACTCCAAAGTCCAATCCTATTCCTACTAGGACTCTCCCTTTTTCCTTCCCTAGCTGCGTGGGCTTTTGAGGACTTGGTGGGCCAGGCCCAATAAGGCCAGGGCGCCTCCCCTTAGCCCATGCCAGCCCTTGGGACGTGGTGGACCCACTTGTGGACTTCCGGACCCCTCCGGAATCCTCCGGAACCTTCTGGAAGCTTCCCGGTACAATACCGAAAAAACTGCACCTTTTTCCGGAACCCAAAATATGACTTCCCATATATAAATCTTTACCTCTCGACCATTCCGAGACTCCTCGTGACGTCCGGGATCTCATCCGGGACTCCGAACAATATTCAGTTACCAATTCACATAACTCATATAACACTATATCGTCAACGAACGTTAAGCGTGCGGACCCTACGGGTTCGGGAATGATGTAGACATGACTAAGACGCCTCTCCGGTCAATAACCAATAGCGGAACCTGGATGCTCATATTGGTTCCTACATATTCCACGAAGATCTTATCGGTCAAACCGCAATGACAACATACGTAATTCCCTTTGTCCGTCGGTATGTTACTTGCCCGAGATTCGATCGTCGGTATCTCCATACCTAGTTCAATCTCGTTACCGGCAAGTCTCTTTACTCGTTCCGTAATACATCATCCCGTAACTAAGTCCTTAGTCACTTTGCTTGCAAGCTTCTTATGATGTGCATTACCGAGAGGGCCCAGAGATACCTCTCCGAAACACGGAGTGACAAATCCCAGTCTCGATCCATGCCAACTCAACGGACACCTTCGGAGATACCTGTAGAGCATCTTTATGATCACCCAGTTACGTTGTGACGTTTGATAGCACACAAGGTATTCCTCCGGTATCCGGGAGTTGCATGATCTCATGGTCTGAGGAACATGTATTTGACATTCAAGAAAGCAGTAGCAATAAACAGAACGATCATATGCTAAGCTAACGGATGGGTCTTGTCCATCACATCATTCTCCTAATGATGTGATCCCGTTATCAAATGACAACTCATGTCTATGGTTAGGAAACCTTAACCATCTTTGATCAACGAGCTAGTCTAGTAGAGGCTCACTAGGGACACGGTATTTGGTTATGTATTCACACATGTATTTTAAGTTTCCGGTCAATACAATTCTAGCATGAATAATAAACCTTTATCATGAACAAGGAAATATAAAATAATAACAACTTTATTATTGCCTCTAGGGCATATTTCCATCAGTCTCCCACTTGCACTAGAGTCAATAATGTAGATTACATAGTAATGAATCTAACACACATGGAGTCTTGGTGCTGATCATGTTTTGCTCGTGGAAGAGGCTTAGTCAACGGGTCTACCACATTCAGATCCGTGTGTACTTTGCAAATTTCTATGTCTCCATCCTTGACATATTCATGAATGGAGTTGAAGCGTATCTTGATGTGTTTTGTCTTCTTGTGAAACCTGGGCTCCTTGGCTATGGCAATTGCTCCAGTGTTGTCACAAAAGATTGTCATTGGACCCGATGCACTGGGTATTACACCTAGATCAGATATGAACACCTTCATACAGACTCCTTCATGTGCTGCTTCCGAAGCAGCTATGTATTCCGCTTCACACGTAGATCCCGCCACGACGCTCTGCTTGGAACTGCACCAACTGACAGCTCCACCATTTAATATAAATACGTATCCGGTTTGTGACTTAGAGTCATCCGGATCAGTGTCGAAGCTTGCATCGATGTAACCCTTTACGACGAGCTCTTCGTCACCTCCATAAACGAGAAACATGTCCTTGGTCCTTTTCAGGTACTTCAGGATATTCTTGACCGCTGTCCAGTGATCCACTCCTGGATTACTCTGGTACCTCCCTGCCAAACTTATGGCAAGGCACACATCAGGTCTGGTACACAGCATGGCATACATAATAGAACCTATGGCTGAGGCATAGGGAATGACTTTCATTTTCTCTATATCTTCTGCCGTGGTCGGGCATTGAGTCTGACTCAACTTCACACCTTGCAAGACAGGCAAGAACCCTTTCTTTGACTGGTCCATTTTGAACTTCTTCAAAACTTTGTCAAGGTATGTGCTTTGTGAAAGTCCTATCAAGCGTCTTGATCTATCCCTATAGATCTTGATGCCCAATATATAAGCAGCTTCACCGAGGTCTTTCATTGAAAAATTCTTATTCAAGTATCCCTTTATGCCATCCAGAAATTCTATATCATTTCCAATCAACAATATGTCATCCACATATAATATTAGAAATGCTACAGAGCTCCCACTCACTTTCTTGTAAATACAGGCTTCACCGTAAGTCTGTACAAAACCATATGCTTTGATCACCTCATCAAAGCGTGTATTCCAACTCCGAGATGCTTGCACCAGTCCATAGATGGATCGCTGGAGCTTGCACACTTTGTTAGCACCCTTAGGATCGACAAAACCTTCTGGTTGCATCACATACAACTCTTCTTTGAGAAAACCATTAAGGAATGCAGTTTTGACATCCATTTGCCAGATTTCATAATCATAAAATGCGGCAATTTCTAACATGATTCGGACAGACTTAAGGATCGCTACGGGTGAGAAAGTCTCATCGTAGTCAACCCCTTGAACTTATCGAAAACCTTTCGCGACAAGTTGAGCTTTGTAGACAGTGATATTACCATCAGCATCCGTCTTCCTCTTAAAAATCCATTTATTCTCAATGGCTTGCCGATCATCGAGCAAGTCCACCAAAGTCCACACTTTGTTCTCATACATGGATCCTATCTCAGATTTCATGGCCTCAAGCCATTTGTCAGAATCCGGGCTTATCATAGCTTCTTCATAGTTCGTAGGTTCGCCGTTGTCTAACAACATAACTTCCAGAACAGGATTACCGTACCACTCTGGTGCGGAACGTACTCTGGTCGACCTACGAAGTTCAGTAGTAACTTGATCTGAAGTTTCATGATCTTTATCATTATCTTCCTCACTTATTGGTGTAGGCATCACGGGAACGGTTTTCTCTGATGAGCTACTTTCCAATTCGAGAGAAGGTACAATTACCTCATCAAGTTCTACTTTCCTCCCACTCACTTCTTTCGAGAGAAACTCCTTCTCTAGAAAGGACCCATTCTTGGCAACAAAGACCTTGCCTTCGGATCTGTGGTAGAAGGTGTACCCAATTGTTTCTTTAGGGTATCCTATGAAGACGCACTTCTCCGCTTTGGGTTCGAGCTTATCAGGTTGAAGCTTTTTCACATAAGCATCGCATCCCCAAACTTTAAGAAACGACAGCTTAGGTTTCTTGCCAAACCATAGTTCATACGGTGTCGTCTCAACGGATTTTGACGGTGCCCTATTTAACGTGAATGCAGCTGTCTCTAATGCATAACCCCAAAACGATAGTGGCAAATCGGTAAGAGACATCATAGAACGCACCATATCCAATAAAGTACGGTTACGACGTTCGGACACACCATTACGCTGTGGTGTTCCAGGTGGCGTGAGTTGTGAAACAATTCCACATTTTCTTAAATGAAGGCCAAACTCGTAACTCAAATATTCGCCTCCGCGATCAGATCGTAGAAACTTTATTTTCTTGTTACGATGATTCTCTACTTCACTCTGAAATTCTTTGAACTTTTCAAATGTTTCAGACTTGTGTTTCATCAAGTAGATATACCCATATCTACTCAAATCATCTGTGAAGGTTAGAAAATAATGATACCTGCCGCGTGCTTCAACATTCATCGGACCGCATACATCGGTATGTATTATTTCCAACAAATCAGTAGCTCGCTCCATTGTTCCGGAGAACGGAGTTTTAGTCATCTTGCCCATGAGGCATGGTTCGCAAGTATCAAATGATTCATAATCAAGAGATTCCAAAAGTCCATCCGCATGGAGTTTCTTCATGCGCTTTACACCAATATGACCTAAACGGCAGTGCCACAAGTATGTTGCACTATCATTATCAACTTTGCATCTTTTGGCATCAATATTATGAATATGTGTATCACTACGATCGAGATTCAACAAGAATAGACCATTCACAAAAGGTGCGTGACCATAAAAGATGTTACTCATATAAATAGAACAACCATTATTCTCTGACTTAAATGAATAACCATCTCGCAATAAACAAGATCCAGATATAATGTTCATGCTCAACGCTGGCACCAAATAACAATTATTGAGGTCTAAAACTAATCCCGAAGGTAGATGTAGAGGTAGCGTGCCGACGGCGATCACATCAACCTTGGAACCATTCCCGACGCGCATCGTCACCTCGTCCTTAGCCAATCTTCGCTTATTCCGTAGCTCCTGTTTTGAGTTACAAATATGAGCAACCGAACCAGTATCAAATACCCAGGCGCTACTGCGAGCATTAGTGAGGAACACATCAATAACATGTATATCAAATATACCTTTGCTCACTTTGCCATCCTTCTTATCCACCAAATACTTGGGGCAGTTCCGCTTCCAGTGACCAGTCCCTTTGCGGTAGAAGCACTCTGTTTCAGGCCTGGGTCCAGCTTTGGGTTTCTTCGTGGGAGCGGCAACTTGCTTGCCGTTCTTCTTGAAGTTCCCCTTCTTTTCCTTGCCCTTTTTCTTGAAACTAGTGGTTTTGTTAACCATCAACACTTGATGCTCCTTCTTGATTTCTACCTCCACTGATTTCAGCATCGCGAAGAGCTCGGGAATTGTCTTCTCCATCCCTTGCATATTATAGTTCATCACGAAGCCTTTATAGCTTGGTGGCAGTGACTGAAGAACTCTGTCAATAACACTCTCAACCGGAAGATCAATTCCCAGCTGAGTCAAGTGGTTGTGGTACCCAGACATTCTGAGTATGTGTTCACTAACAGAACTGTTCTCCTCCATCTTACAGCTAAAGAACTTGTTGGAGACTTCATATCTCTCAACCCGGGCATTAGCTTGAAATATCAATTTCAGCTCTTGGAACATCTCATATGCTCCGTGGCGTTCAAAACGCTTTTGCAGTCCCGGTTCTAAGCCGTAGAGCATGGCACACTGAACTATCGAGTAGTCGTCAGATCGAGCCTGCCAGGCGTTCACAACGTCTGCAGCAGCTCCTGCAGCAGGTCCATCATCTAGCGGTGCATCAAGGACATAATTCTTCTGTGCAGCAATGAGGATAATCCTCAAGTTACGGACCCAGTCCGTGTAGTTGCTACCATCATCTTTCAACTTAGCTTTCTCTAGGAACGCATTAAAATTCAACGGAACAGTAGCACGGGCCATTTATCTACAACATAGATATGCAAAGAAACTATCAAGACTAAGTTCATGATAAATTAAGTTCAATTAATCAAATTACTAATGAACTCCCACTTAAATTAACATCCCTCAAGTTAACTAAGTGATACATGATCCAAATCAACTAGCCCATGTCCGATCATCACGTGAGATGGGATAGTCATCAATGGTGAACATCTCCATGTTGATCATATCTACTATATGACTCATGTTCGACCTTTTGGTCTCCAGTGTTCCGAGACCATGTCTGTACATGCTAGGCTCGTCAAGTTTAACCCAAGTATTCTGCTTGTGTAAAACTGGCTTACACCCGTTGTATGTGAACGTAGAATCTATCACACCCGATCATCACGAGGTGCTTCGAAACGACGAACTTTAGCAACGGTGCATACTTGGGGAGAACACTTTTATCTTGAAATTTAGTGAAGGGATCATCTTATAATGCTACCGTCGTTCTAAGCAAAATAAGATGCATAAAGGATAAACATCACATGCAATCAAAATATGTGACATGATATGGCCATCATCTTGTGCTTTTGATCTCCATCTCCAAAGCATCGTCATGATCTCCATCGTCACCGGCTCGACACCTTGATCTCCATTGTTGCGTCGTGGTCGTCTCGCCAACAATTGCATCTACAACTATTGCTAACGCATAGCGATAAAGTAAAGCAATTACATGGCGCTTGCATTTCATACAATAAAGAGACAACCATAAGGCTCCTGCCGGTTGCCGATAAATTACAAAACATGATCATCTCATACAATAACGTATATCACATCATGTCTTGACCATATCACATCACAGCATACCCTGCAAAAACAAGTTAGACGTCCTCTACTTTGTTGTTGCAAGTTTTACGTGGCTGCTACGGGTTTCTAGCAAGAACCGTTCTTACCTACGGCACAAAACCACAACGGTGATTTATCAAGTTTGCTGTTTTAACCTTCAACAAGGACCGGCCGCAGTCAAATTCGATTCAACTAAAGTAGGAGAAACAGACACCCGCCAGCCACCTTTATGCAAAACAAGTTGCATGTCTGTCGGTGGAACCGGTATCATGTACGTGGACATGTAAGGTTGGTCCGGGCCGCTTCATCTTACAATACCGCCGAATCAAAATAAGACGTTGGTGGTAAGCAGTATGATGATCACCGCCCACAACTCTTTGTGTTCTACTCGTGCATATCATCTACGCATAGACCTGGCTCATGATGCCACTGTTGGGGAACGTTGCATGGAAAACAAAAAAAATTCTACGCACACGCAAGATCTATCCATGGAGATGCATAGCTATGAGAGGGGGAGTGTGTCTACGTACCCTCGTAGACCGTAAGCGGAAGCGTTAGAACAACGCGGTTGATGTCGTCGAACAACTTCACGATCCAACCGACCGAGTACCGAACGTACGGCACCTACGCGTTCAGCACACGTTCAGCTCGGTGACATCCTCAACTTCTTGATCCAGCAAGATGGCGAGGTAGTGGATGAGTTCCGGCAGCACAACGGCGTGGTGACGGTGATGGTGATGCTATCTCCGCAGGGCTTCGCCCAAGCACTGCGAAAATATGACCGAGGGACGGAACTGTGGAGGGGGGCGCCGCACACGGCTAAGACAATGTTGTGTCACCTTTGGGGCGCCCCCTCTCCTCTATTTATATATGTGTAGGGGCTTCGAGTAGAAGGAATAGTGCCACGTGAACAGTAACCGTGAATAGTACACACGTGGACTTGGACTCCAAAGTCCAATCCTATTCCTACTAGGACTCTCCCTTTTTCCTTCCCTAGCTACGTGGACTTTTGAGGACTTGGTGCGTCTGGCCCAATAAGGCCAGGGAGCCTCCCCTTAGCCCATGCCAGCCCTTGGGACGTGGTGGACCCACTTGTGGACTTCCGGACCCCTCCGGAATCCTCCGGAACCTTCTGGAAGCTTCCCGGTACAATACCGAAAAAACTACACCTTTTTCCGGAACCCAAAATATGACTTCCCATATATAAATCTTTACCTCTCGACCATTCCGAGACTCCTCGTGACGTCCGGGATCTCATCCGGGACTCCGAACAATATTCGGTTACCAATTCACATAACTCATATAACACTATATCGTCAACGAACGTTAAGCGTGCGGACCCTACGGGTTCGGGAATGATGTAGACATGACTGAGACGCCTCTCCGGTCAATAACCAATAGCGGAACCTGGATGCTCATATTGGTTCCTACATATTCCATGAAGATCTTATCGGTCGAACCGCAATGACAACATACGTAATTCCCTTTGTCCGTTGGTATGTTACTTGCCCGAGATTCGATCGTCGGTATCTCCATACCTAGTTCAATCTCGTTACCGGCAAGTCTCTTTACTCGTTCCGTAATACATCATCCCGTAACTAACTCCTTAGTCACTTTGCTTGCAAGCTTCTTATGATGTGCATTACCGAGAGGGCCCAGAGATACCTCTCCGAAACACGGAGTGACAAATCCCAGTCTCGATCCATGCCAACTCAACGGACACCTTCGGAGATACCTGTAGAGCATCTTTATGATCACCCAGTTACGTTGTGATTTTTGATAGCACACAAGGTATTCCTCCGGTATCCGGGAGTTGCATGATCTCATGGTCTGAGGAACATGTATTTGGCATTCAAGAAAGCAGTAGCAATAAACAGAATGATCATATGCTAAGCTAACGGATGGGTCTTGTCCATCACATCATTCTCCTAATGATGTGATCCCGTTATCAAATGACAACTCATGTCTATGGTTAGGAAACCTTAACCATCTTTGATCAACGAGCTAGTCTAGTAGAGGCTCACTAGGGACACGGTATTTGTTTATGTATTTACACATGTATTTAAGTTTCCGGTCAATAGAATTCTAGCATGAATAATAAACCTTTATCATGAACAAGGAAATATAAAATAATAACAACTTTATTATTGCCTCTAGGGCATATTTCCATCAGAAAGGTGGGATGCCTACCGGGGCATCCCCAAGTTTAGATGCTTGACACTTCTTGAAATATTATATTGGGATGCCTTGGGAATCCCCAAGCTTGAGCTTTTGTGTCTCCTAAATTCCTCTCATATCACGGTTTCCCTAAATCTTAAATACTTCATCCACACAAAACTCAACAAGAACTCGTGAGATAAGTTAGTATAAATCAACTCAAAACCTTAACATTCTCTACTGTAGCAAATTACTAAAATTATAATTAAACATTGCATACTAAATGCCTCTACATATTTAATACTCCTATTCACAAATAGAAACATTAAACAAGCAACATATGCAAACAATGCAACTATAACCGAAATCTGCCAAAACAGAACAGTCTGTAAAGGGGGAATAAGAATTCATACTTACCTAACTCCAAAAATTATGAAAAATTACCACGTGACAGAGAACTCATGCATCCTTGCTGTGTAAAAATTTCAGATTTTTATCATGTTCTGACTATTCAGGAATATTCTGAACATAACAGAAAACTTTCTGTTTTCAAACAGCAACACATAAACTTGCATACTGGGCATGGTAAAGGCTATAATTGGCATTTTATTGAACTAAAAGATACAAAACATGATTATTGATAGCATCAAGAAAATCACAACAAAATAAAATGACGCTCCAAGCAAAACTCATATTATGTGACGAATAAAAATATAGCTCCATGTGAGGTTACCGATAATGTTTAAGACGAAAGAGCTAATGCCTTTCGGGGCATCCCCAAGCTTAGTTGCTTGGGTATTCCTTGAATATTACCTTGGGGTGCCTTGGGCATCCCCAATCTTAGGGTCTTGCCGCTCCTTATTCTCCTCATATCGATATCTCACCCAAAACTTGAAAACTTCAATCACACAAAACTTAACGGAACTTCGTGAGATAGGTTAATATGATAAAAATAAATCATCCACTTAGGTACTGTCAAGACAAGATTCATAATTGTTCTCACATAATTCCTACTGTATTCTATCATTTCCACAATTTATATTACTCAATATAAGCTATGGAAACACTAAAACAAACAAACTATACATCGAAAACAGAATCTGTCAAAAACAGAACAGCGTGTAGTAAGCGAGTTAAAAACCATACTTATGTACCTCCAAAAATTCTGAAAACTTAGGAAAACGTAAAAAAATTGTAACCCAATGTTCTGTAAAAATTTCAGAATTTTCTCACGCTCCAGTACAGAATAGAAATTCCAGCACTGGACACAAAAGTTTCTGTTTTTGCACAGAATCGAATCAACAAGTATCCACACTATCCCAAAGGCTTTACTTGGCACATTATTGAAGGAAAACATATAAAACATGATTAATACAGTAGCTTAATCATGTTGTCACACAAAAACAGTAGGTACAAATATTGGGTTGTCTCCCAACAAGCGCTTTTCTTTAATGCCTTTTAGCTAGGCATGATGATTTTAACGATGCTCACATAAAAATAAAGAATTGGAACATAAAGAGAGCATCATGAATCATATGTTCCTCTCTCATAATAATTTTCAGTAGCATCATGAATGGATTCATCAATATAGCTATCACGTAAAGCATTCTTTTCATGATCCACAAGCATAGAATTTTTATTACTCTCCACATAAGCAAATTTCTTCTCATCAAACATAGCATCCCCAAGCTTGTGGCTTTGCATATCATAAGCATAATCACTTTCATCATTAATAGTATGAATAGCACCAATAGTATAATAATTATCATCATAATTTTCTAAGTTGGTGCCAAAAAGATTCTCAAGATTATAATAAGTATCGTTATATTCCCAATCATAATTATCACAACAAGTAATAGGTATAATAAAATCATCATCAATTCGGATATTATGCCATAAGACAAAGAAGCAATATCATCATCAAGTGTATCATCTTCCACAAGTATTTTTGATTCATTCTCATGAGGCACAACAATAATAGGAGCAACATTATTTGGGAGAGATACCTTTTTACCTCTACTTTTCCTTCTTTTCTTTTTATTTACCACATTATGTGTGGGTTTATTTAATTCTTCCGTGCTTCTTATTGAAGAGATTGGTTGGATAGGAAGCTCCTTCTCGTTACCTGTTTCATCATGAGAGAAAATAGGAGGGAAAGGGGGAATCTTTACCCTTCCATTAAAATTTCTTTTATATTCTATTTGTTTTCCCGTTTTTCTATAGTTGGCTATATAAGCATTCTCATTGCAATTTACCGCACAAAACGTATAGATTTCCTTTAGATTAGTTTCAATGTCATCTGTGAGAATGAATACTTCAAACCAACTATTTTTATGTGTCAATTCTTCACACCGCAAAAATAGAATAAGCTCATTATAAAGTTCAAGGGTGGTCAAGTTATTGAAATATTTGGCCATGATTTGATCGTGAAAAAGTATGCATTGAAAATTAAGATGGCCAACCTTATTGCAAAGTTCACAAGTAATGGGATAAAGAGAGCATAATTTCGTAGCAAATTTATCTATCACTTTGAGCAAAAAATTGGTTCTATCATATTTATGCTTCTTACAAAATCTATCATCCCTATAAGGCATGTCTTCACAAACTTTATGCACTCCACAAAAATTGACATGCTTATAAGAAACATTTTTGTCATGACTAGTGCAATCATCTTTAGTATTTTGGATATTCATAGAATTCATACTAACAACATTGCAATCATGCTCATCATTCAAAGATTTCATGCCAAACATTTTATTGAATTCTTCTTCTATCAATTGAGCACAATTTTCCGCTCCATCATTTTCAAGAAAGACATTATAAAGATGAATAATATGAGGCAACCTCAATTCCATTTTTTTGTAGTTTTCTTTTATAAACCAAACTAGTGATAAAATAAGAAACTAAAAGATTCAATTGCAAGATCTAAATATATACCTTCAAGCACTCACCTCCCCGGCAACAACGCCAGAAAAGAGCTTGATGTCTACTACACAACTTATTCTTGTAGACTCGTGTTGGGCCTCCAAGTGCAGAGTTTTGTAGGACAGTAGCAATTTTCCCTCAAGTGGATGACCTAAGGTTTATCAATCCGTGGGAGGCGTAGGATGAAGATGGTCTCTCTCAAACAATCCTGCAATCAAATAAAAGAAATCTCTTGTGTCCCCAACACACCAAATACAATGGTGAATTGTATAGGTGCACTAGTTCGGCGAAGAGTGATACAAGTGTAGTATGGATAGTAGATATAGGTTTTTGTAATCTGAAAATATAAAAACAGCAAGGCAGCAAGTGATAAAATGGAGCACAAATGGTATTGCAATGCTTAGAAACAAGGCCTAGGGTTCATACTTTCACTAGTGCAATCTCTCAACAATGCTAACATAATTGGATCATGTAACAATCCCTCAACGTGCGACAAAGAATCACTCCAAATTTCCTATTCGTGGAGAACATAAGATATAAGTTTTTGTAGGGTACGAAACCACCTCAAAGTTATATTTTCCGATCAATCTATTGAGCCATCCCTATAAGTGTCACGAACAGCCCTAGAGTTCGTACTAAAATAACACCATATGATACGCATCAACCAACTCTAATGTCACCTAGATACTCCAATGTCACCACAAGTATCCATGAGTTGATTATACGATTTGCATCAAACAACTTCATAATCATAATATTCAATCCACACAAAGAACTTCAAAGAGTGCCCCAAGATTTCTATCGGAGAAAGTAGGACGAAAACGTGCATCAACCCCTGCATAGATTCCCCCAATGTCACCTCGGGAATCCGTGAGTTGAGTGCCAAAACAAACATCAAGTGAATCAATATAATACACCATTGTCACCACGGGTATTCATATGCAAGACATACAGCAAGTGTTCTCAAATCCATAAAAGTATTCAATCCGATAATAGTGAAACCTCAAAGGTAAAAACTCAATTCATCACAACAAGATAGAGGGAGAAACACCATATGATCCAACTATATTAACAAAGCTCATGGTACATCAAGATCGTGCCAAATCAAGAACACGAGAGAGAGAGATCAAACACATAGCTACTAGTACATACCCTCAGCCCCGAGGGTGAACTACTCCCTCCTCGTCATGGAGACCGCCGGGATGATGAAGATGGCCTCTGGTGATGATTCCCCCCTCCGGTAGGGTGTCAGAAAAGGGCTGTAGATGAGATCGTGGAGGTACAGAGGCTTGCAGTGGCGTAAAAACTCATCCAGGTTAACTTTCGGGGTTTTTTGAATATATATGATTTTTCAGCATTGGAATCACGCAAAGAGGTGCCACAGGGGGCCCACTAGGCACCAGGGCGTGCCTGGGGGGTGGCGCACCCTGGTGGCTTGTGGGCCCCTGTGGGTCTTCTGTTGCTCCCCCAAAGCTTCATGGGTCTGTTTCCTTCCAGAAAAAATCGTTAAAAAGTTTCGCTGCATTTGGACTTCATTTGATATGGATTTTCTGGAAAACCAAAAACAAGCAGAAAACAGCAACTGACATTGGGCACTAGGTCAATATGTTAGTCCATAAAAATCATATAAAAGCCATATAAAAGTGCACCAAAATCATACAAAACAATAATAAACATGGCATGAATACTTCATAAATTATGGATACGTTGGAGACGTATCAGGGCGCACATGAGCACAGGCGGGGGGGGTGGCGCTGGCATGTACACGAGCTCGCGCGGGTCCGCGGGGAGCTCACTGTCACCCGTGGCTTCCAGCGCTGCGATGGTGCTCGGCGACCAGCCCGTCAATGCCACGGGGGTGGTCGCTGGCGCGGGCACGAGGATGGGAGCTGGGACGGGCGCGGGGGCAGCATCCGCCGCGGCCAGCTCGTTCAGGGCCATGTCCCTGAGGTCCCATTCCTCCTTATTTTCTATCTCCTCCGGCTCGGAGTCGACTTCACCAAACCGGAAGACTAGTGGCAGATGATTCTTGTGCGCCATGGCGTAGGTGGAGTTCTGGAAAATAGGATTCGAGCGAGAGGGGAATGGGAGGCGAAGAGAGACCAGTAAGGCTGCCTATTAAACAGCGGCTCGGGGGCCATTAATGGAGAGGTTGAGAGCGAGATGGGCGGCGATAGAGGTCAAAGGGCTCGCTTCCCGGTGAGCCTACGCAGCGTACTGCTCGCACGCCTCCCGGTGAGCCTGCGCAGCGGAGGACTGGTCGCACGCCTCCCGGTCAGCCTGCGCAGCGCAGGACTGGTCGCACGCCTCCCGGTCAGCCTGCGCCGCGGACTTCGCTCGCACGCCTCCCGTCTACTCAAACAGCTGCCCGCACGGCACCTTCTTGCCAATAAAATAGTGGGACGCGTGGTGGCACGTAAATGGTCAGTAGAACGCCCACGATTTAAATAATACTGTACAACCGTTTGTGATGATAACGTGACAGCTATTTGTTCCAAAATGGCTACGTTAGCTGTGGCTGTTAGTGTGTGCGCCCTCTGTCACATCGGACAATTTTTTTACCACATCATGTTGGTGCCATTTCATGACACCATGCCAAGTCTAATAAATTTCAGACGAGTTTTGGATTTACAGGAATTTAAAAACCAAGTTTCTCAATGTTTGCGGCCGAGCCACGAAGCCTGGGTATTTGAAATTCATTCCCATTTCTTGCATGGGACCTAAACATGCATCCAAGGACACATATATGAATTTTCAACCCATTTTGGTGCACCGAATAATTCCAAATTTTAACACGACACTCCAATTGGTCTATATTGCCTCTAGAAAAAAAATCAAGGCAAGAGGAGGCAATAAATGTCGTTTCGTCCAGAAAGGTGACACGTTCCCTACCGGAACCACGAGGCTTCTTGTGAGAAGCTCTGGTTTGTGAGAAGCTTATACCAAAACCTGCTCCAAATGGGACAAAAATTTTACCATGCCATGTTGGTGCCACTTCATGATAGCATGCCAAGTTTCATGAATTTCAGACGAGTTTTGGATTTACTAGAATTTCAAAACCAAGTATCTCAACGTTTGCGGCCGAGCCACGATGCCGAGGTGTTTGAAATTCATTCTCATTTCTTGCATGAGACCTAAGCATGCACCCAAGGACACACATATGATTTTTTAACCCATTTTGGTGCACCAGAGCATGTGCCTGTAGTTCAAATTTGAATTATGCACATAAAATGCCTAAAAACTCAGTTAATGTATAGAAATGTCCAAACGAACCCCGAATAATTCAAAATTTTAACACGACACTCCTATTGGTCTATGTTGCATCTAGAAATAAAATCAAGGCGGGAAGAGGCAACAATTGTCATTTCGTCCACAAAGGTGACACACGTTCCTACCGGAACCACGAGGCTTGTTGTGGGAAGCTATGGTTTGTGAGAAGCTTATACCAAAACCTGCCCTAAATGGGACAAAATTTTTACCACATCATGTTGGTGCCATTCCATGATAGCATGCCAAGTTTAATGAATTTCAGACGAGTTTTGGATTTACTAGAATTTCAAAACCAAGTATCTCAACGTTTGCGGTGGAGCCACGATGCCGAGGTGTTTGAAATTCATCCCCATTTTTTGCATGGGACCTAAGCATGCACCCAAGAACACACATATGATTTTTCAACCCATTTTGGTGCACCGGAACATGTGCCTGTAGTTTAATTTTGAATTATGCACATATAATGCCTAGAAAACTCAGTTAATGTACAAAAATGTCCAAACGAACCCCGAATAATTCCAATTTTTAACACGACACTCCTATTGGTCCATGTTGCCGCTAGAAAAAAAATTGAAGGCAAGAAGAGGCAACGAATGTCGTTTCGTCCACAAAGGTGACATGTTCCCTACCAGAACCATGAGGCTTCTTGTGGGAAGCTCTGGTTTGTGAGAAGCTTATACCAAAACCTGCCCCAAATGGGACAATTTTTTTACCACAACATGTTGGTTCCATTCCATGATAGCAAGCCAAGTTTCATGAATTTCAGACGAGTTTTGGATTTACTTGAATTTTAAAACCAAGTATCTCAGCGTTTGCAGTGGAGCCACGATGCCGAGGTGTTTCAAATTTATTCTCATTTCTTGCATGGGACCTAAGCATGCACCCAAGGACACATATATGATTTTTCAACCCATTTTGGTGCACCGGAGCATGTGCCTGTAGTTCAAATTTGAATTATGCACATCAAATACCTAGAAAACTCAATTAATGTATAAAAATGTCCAAACGAACCCCGAATAATTCCAATTTTTAACACGACACTCCTATAGTTGTATGTTCACAGCAGATAAATGTTCTAGCAATTCAAACACCGTCCTTTGCCGCTATTACCCCATTCTGTATTTTAAATCAAGACGAAAAATCAAGTACATCACACACAGTTTATTATCACCAACCGTGTGAAATGTAGTACAAAATATCTTCGAGCAACGTCATATATGGCTTACGCGAGAAGGTTCGTCGGCTACAGTCCACATCCGGCACGTCAAGCAAACTAGCTCCCCAAATATCATTTCAATGTTCAATCGTCGCCGGTCAAAGATGGGGACGTGGACCCGCGTCGTCAGGGCAACTTCGACGGCCCACTCCGGCGAGAGCGCGGCCGCAGCCGCCATGAGCGTGCTCACAACCTGCGTGAGCACGGCCGCAATCTACGACCGGGCAGCTGCGGCAGCCGAAACGGCCGCTACTGCAGCTCAGATGGCGGCAGCAACATCTGCGACGGGGATAGCAAATGGTGAGAGCGGGACAGCAGTTGTCCGTTCCGCAGCGGCCGCCTTAGCCCTGATGGAGGCCACCCACGCCCATGTCGAGGCCACCCACGCCCAGCTACTGGAGGTCACCGCACAAATCGCACGAAGCTTCTCCGACAACGGTCGGCAACCCACGGCCGAAGAGTTGGCAATCGTCGAGAGAGTTCGAGCAGTCGTCCGTTCGTGAGCGACATACCTTGCCGCGATGGAGCCCATCCAAGCCCAGACCACGGCCGCCCACGCCCAACTCGTGGCGGCCTTTTCCAAAGAGATGGCGGACACGGATGGTGAAATGCTTGCCAAGTATGGTGCGATGGATGCCATGGAGCCCCTTCCCCAAGATTTCGTCAGGCGCGAGCTGGACATGGAGGAGGCGGCGGAGATCGGCGAGCTCCAGGCGGAGTAGTAGTCTTTGTTTAGAGCGTCGGTCTTTTGTTAGAGTAATGTTTAGGTCAGCTAAGCTCTTTTTAATTACTGAACTTGCTCGATTAAGAAGTGTGGGTGTGCTGTAGGCTCTTTTGTGTACCCAAATTATGCAATGACGTGGACGACCACTGTAACCAGAAAAATTTGAACCAAAATTTGCACGTTCAAACTCATCACACATGGGGTAAGCCATATGAATCATTTTTGATGTTCAGATATCGTACACAGTGCTGAATAAGGGATCGTGCCTGATGGCACTTCGCGCGCCAGTTTTTCGCTGCACGGAGCAAAAAATTTCGGCATCCGCGGAAATATCTACCTCCCATGCCCCCCTCCTCCTTACCAAAAGCCACATTTCCCCTGTTTCCGCCTTCCATTCCAAGTTCAAACCTTCACTGCTTGTTTGCAGCGCCACCGCCTCGCCTGCGATGGTCCTTCCTGCTGCTCGGCCTCGTCGATCTAGTCAGGTAATCCACACCCGACCCCCATCCTCCACCTCCTTCTACATCCCACATGCCCCGACCACCGGCGCAACACCTTCCACCCAAATCACCGACCCGTCCTCCAAATAAGCGCCGCCCTAAGCCATGGTGCACGCAGTATAGCCAGGAGCTCAAGGAGCATTTGGCAGCGGAGAAGCAAATCGCGGCCGCATGCGCGGATGAGGTCGCGATGGCTGCCATGCGTGCCGACCCCCAGATCTTGGAGGAGCACCTCGCCGTCGAGGCCACCGTCGACGCGTCGCGCGCGGACGCCGCCACGTGGTTGGCTGCTTTAAACGACAGTTCGTGGCATTTTCTCGAGGCCACCGTCGGTGCCTTCGACGAAGACTACGGGGTGTTTTCTCAGCGTGCCCGTGCTTACCTCAACTCCAGAGCAAGCAGGTTGGTGCCCGGAGTGGCTCAGGTGACTCACCACTACGAGGAGGGCACCCACGATGTGGAGGCCTCGCCCTCTTCCAAGTCTAAGGAGCCCATCGTCATCGATATCTCCGACGATGAGGAGTAGCTTGTCTTTTTAGCTCACTACAAGGACCTATGTTCAGCTAGCTAGTTACGCCGGTTAAGCATGTTCGGTTTACCTGTTGCATGTGCTGCTCCTGCCTTTGCTTTACAAATTCTAGTGAATTGTCCTATGTACTGTTACTATGCAATCTGATCCTCTAGTATATATGTTCTATATATTGTGCAATGTGGTGCTCAGTTAACTGTTTGGTTAATTTGTTGTCATGTTCAGTTAACTGTTTGGTTCAATTCTGTAATGTGATGCTCAATTCTTGTGGGTGCAATTTTGTATTCTCTTGCATGTGAGAAATAAATCGAATTTGGCTATACAAAATACATGAGATACAAATACAATTGCTATATTTCTAAGTTGTTAAGCATACTAGGTTTGATTAACTGTCTGATCTTCTAGTATGTTCTATTGTGCAACGTGGTGCTCAGTTAACTGTTTGGTTCATTTGTTGTGGTGCTTAGTTAACTTTTTGGTTCAATTCAACAATGCGATGTTCAATTGTCGTGGGTACAATTTTGTATTGTTATGCATGTGAGAAATAAATCAAATTTGGTTGTACTAAATACATGAGAAACTTATACAATTGTTATATTTCCTACTTCTTAAGCATGCTTGGTTTGGATAAATGGCTTTTCCATGTGGCTCGAATTAATATGCTGAATCTGCAATGTGTTTATTTTTCATCAACATATTTCACTGATAGTATGCCAACTCTCACTTAACCTGATCAATAACTACCTTATATGTGTTGCAGGGAAACAATGGGAGGCACTGAGGTTTACCATCGAGGTTCGCACATGCATGGTCCTTTGTCTAATAGCACATTATTGTGCAATTGCAGGAACCATTCTAGTATTTAGGTTTTTAACAATTTGGTCTTGCACATATAGGTCCTGCAATCAGAGGTTTTGACCCACTGTTCGACCCATTTTGCATATGGGGAAATGAGATGTCCATGAATATCAGTCAAGTCAAGAAACTCAGAAAGATTGTTAGGATAAAGAAACTAGCGACGGAAAATAACAAGATCTTTGTCTGCACAATGAAGAAGACATCAGTGAACTACAGGATGGTACTAACTCTTATACTCCCTCCGGTCCTTTTTAGTTTGCATATAAGTTTTGTCCGAAGTCAAAGTATCTCTACTTTCACCAAAGTTATAGAAAAAAGTATCAACATTCAAACTGCAAAATCATTATTTTTAGATGCATTATGAAATACAATTTTATAGCATACATATTTGGTATCGTGGATGTTGATATTTTTTAAAATAAATTTGGTGAAACTTTACAAAGTTTGACTTGATACAAATCTAATACGCGGAGTAAAAAGGACCGGAGGGAGTACCTTGTTTTTTTATTCCTTTGCACCATTTCAAAATTCAGAGAAGATATTTCTGCATATCTTTGTTTTCAGGCCTTTCCAAAGCAGTTCACAGATGATTACCTCTCAAACCACCTGTATGGTCAAGAGGCGAGGAAGGTGTTCATACAACACCCACGGTACAATATTGAAGTCTTCCTCAAGAGGACGAAGGATGGGCGGTCAATCATCCACAGGCACTGGCCTAAAGTTGCAAGGACCTTCAACATCATTGAAGGCTCAATATTCGCCTTCCGCTTCAGCAGTTTTCCAGATGAGATTCATCTGTCTATCTACCGTCTATGATGCTAATTTCCAAAGGTTTTATATGTTGCATGTGAAACTTGGTGTTGTTGTGTAATGGGGTAGCTAGCTATATGCCTATATGGTGTGAGTGAGTGCTGAAGCTATATGATGTTGTACTCTGATGTATTTCAATTATGAAATCCTGGTTCCGTAATATGAAAATGAAATATATTGTGTGTTTAATATGAAATGTAAATTTGATTACTAAATGGATTAATAATAATTGGTCAATTAGCTTGCTTATTGGGTTTTTCTAGTGCAAACGGTTATTGAGACAACACCGTGGGCGATGATCTCGGACAACCCACACAGTTTCTAGGAAGTAAATGTGTTGGATCAATGAACAATCACACACGACTTCCTCTGGACAACTGTTTGCATTAGGCCACCTTGCACAAACGTTTTCCATATAAAAAGTGTGTATGATGGACAGCCTATGTCACACAGTTTCTTCTAGACACCGTGTGTGATGCATTCAATAACACAAACGATAAAATTATTACTATCGTCTGCAATGGCAACGCTATCACAGACGATGTGATGCGGAAAATTGTGTGGGGTGTATATACAAACGGAAATGTTTGTCTGGGATTCACCGTGTGGGATGTATATACGAACGGAAACGTTTGTCTTGGATTCACTGTGTGGGATGTACATACGAACGGAAACGATTGGGCCAGTATAATTGTCTGCGATGTCTCGCCCGATCGCACACGAGCTCTTTTAACCCCGCGTGTGTGACCGGAGGCCCTATCGCGGACGGTTTCTGGGTCATGTGGAAAGGACCCCCCCCCTATCGCACACACAGGCAAGGCGACGGTTTAAAACTCTGTCGCTGAAAGGGGGTAAAAACCGTTTGTATAGCAGGTCGCTGCACTAGTGACTCAGATCTATTTTATACTCTTACCTCTCATGTGAAAAGGGGAGGTACGAGGGAGCATGTTAAAAAACCTGCTTGGTCTATCCCATCCTACAACTTACACATGGGCAATGATGTAAATGCTCAAGGTTATGCAAATGTGGCGTTGAGAAAGACGACAATAATGCTCACATATTCGTCAATGGTGACACCGCTAGGAGGTACGTTCTCACTTGCCCCACACAACCCGCCCAACGGTTTCACATCTCTTGAATCGTATCTCATCGGTCATCGGTTTATGCGAGATTTGAGCATACAGTTGGATTTATGCCCAAGGTGATGATGGAACCGTTCATTGATGCGCTTCCAATACTTTGCACTGCTTTGATCTTACCCCTGCGACCGTATCAAGAGTGATATCCTGCCATGCCCTCGCAAGGGCAATGTCCTCTTCATTGGTGTAGTATGCAAACCCAACCATTTTCTTCCTCGAAGCTTGGGAGACATGGAATTGATCCAATTTCGCTTCTTTGCTTGGCTCATACAATTTATCAGAGTGCTCTACCATCGTGCCATCAATAGAAAAGTTTTGACTATTGAAATCATTGGCCCCAACCGAATCACCCATAATACTAGTCAAGAATGATTCATTATTAACGGTTGATCCTCCCAAAGACATAAAAGTGTCATTACACATAAAGATTGCACAATCGCCATCATTGTTCCACTATCACGTTGCATTCAAGCAAACAAATCAAAAGATAAGGGGGGGGGGGTTATTACCAACCAGGCAATCTTATGCTTCAGAATTTGTAGGCACCATTGTTCACCCGTCGTCGGGAGAAGGGGAGGAGGGGGAGGCCCGCAAGATGCAGCTATTTTCTTTCCCCAGTTCGTACTGTTGTTTGGTGTGTTGTGGGAGGAGGCTGGAGGGCGGAGTCGACGACGCTAGTGGCGGCAGAGGGTATGTCACCTCTATGCTCGCGTCAACGATGATAGACTGGATGAGGTAGTGTCTGATTACTTCCTTTAGTGATCCAGAAATGGAGCATAAAAGATTCTCGCCTATTTCCCCAGAGGTGACTCTAAGTTATCGAACCCACGGGAGGAAGGCCCCCTTTAAGCTAGAGTCTCTAGCAAGCTTTTGTTAAAGAAACAATTCTAGCTTTGACCGGATCGAAATCAAACAACTTGAGTTGAACACTTATAATAAAAAGAGGTACAGGTATGAGCCTATGAGGTCTTAATGCTTACAACCATGTATTTGTGTTGGGACCAAATATGATCTTAATTTGTGCGCTGGAAGTCACCCATCAAGATGTGCTTGTTACGAACCGAAGTGGGGGATGTGTCCAAATTACATCTTGACCGGCATGCGTCCTGCATCAAGAGTCAGTTGTCCAACCGAAGATACCCTATCCGTCTCGCGGGCTTGCCTCAGTAATTAAGATTGCAATAATCAGACAAAAGCTTTGGGTGTTTAATGACTACACCTCTTGAATCTCCAGAGATAGGATTCATGTTTCCGTACTAAACCCTTCTGTCACTGGTGTTCAGAATAACACTTCACGGTCTCCCTGCCCTTAGCCTCTCTGTGGCTCGCTCTCCATAATCCTGGGAATCTGTAGGGATGAAGAACGCAGATGGGACAAGAGACATCTACGGAACAATTTTATTTCACACATACGGGACGTTAATTCAAAACACTTTCATTGATCCCTAAAACAAATACAGAGGGTTGCAAGGCTCTTGTCTCAACCCATACCTTACCGAACTACTCACACATGGAGATCAAATCACACGAAGAACACATCACGGAGATGGATTGACTGATAATATGTCTTACAATGAATGTCGTGTGCGATGCACGATTACAAGTATGATCTAGAGGAAGGAGAACTATGGTGGTGATGGCGGCTATGGAGATGGAAATGGGGCAACTAGGGTTGATGGAGATGGATGAGCTTGACTCTGTTCTGGCTTCGCTCGCGGATGTTCTGTTGACATTTCGACCTCGCACCCTTTATAAAAGTTGTTCAGGTGGACGAGAGGCCTCGGTTTCCATGCCATACGACCGCTCATACAAGCGATCGCGGTCGTATGAAACGCCGTCTTTTGCTCTGTGGCTTCTGGTGCGCCTCAATCTCCTCCTTCACTTCTTTCCATGTTCCTACTTGATTTCGTCCATTTCCTATAGAAACACAATAAAGAGAGGATTTGTGGAATCCTATGCATTCATTAGTCATTAGTGACAATATTGGAGCGAACATCTCAGTTTAATTGAAATATCTCGGTTTAAACAAAGGATAGATGAGTGTAAAAATATCACTCATCAGTGTCCTAAGGTGGAATTTTGGGGAGGAGCAAGTGGCGTGGGATCTTGCGGGAAACCGGGGAAATGTGATGCGGGCATTCGTGTTACTCAACAGGTGTTACTCGAATACCTATACCTATACGTATCGGATGCTGGCATTCGTGTTACCCAACAGGTGTTGCTTGAATACATATATGAATCAGATGTTTACTCGGTCAGAGCATATACGAATAGCTTACAACTTTTGTGGTTGATTATATAATTCGGTAGATAGGTAAATGACATAAGATAATCAACTCATGTCATATAATAAGTCGATGACAGACTAGTAGATGATAGTGATATGTTCTACATATAAAGAGTTATTGTGGCTGCAAAGGTCACGAGTGGACTGGCTGCGTGAAGGCGATCGAAATACAAATTTTTTCCACCAAAAGGCAGTATGGAGAGCAAGGAAAAACAAGGTAAAATTCCTAGTTGATGATTCTGGAACACGTCATGAGGACCATGCAGCGATGAGTGGGCTAGTGAACACCTTTTTTCACTCTCTGTTTACATGTGATACTGAGCTCGTTCAGGAGCCTCTAGTACATCTTTTTGAGCAAAAGGCGACGCATGAAATGAATGACAAACTGTGCTCAGATTTTAGTGACAAGGAAATTTCAGATGGCCTTTTCCAAATTGGACCACTCAAGGCACCAGGCATTGATGGTTTCCCGGCGAGATTTTTTCAGAGGAACTGGCTCACTATGAAAGAAGAGATCATTTCTGCGGTAAAGGAATTTTTTCGGACCGGCGTAATGCCGGAGGGCGTCAATGACACGGTAATTGTCCTCATACCTAAGATCAATGATCCAGTTAAGGTAACGGACTTCAGGCCTATCAGCCTTTGCAATGTTATTTATAAAATTGTTGCGAAGTGTTTGGTGAATAGGCTTAGACCTATTTTGGATGATATCATATCTCCGCAGCAGAGCGCTTTTGTTCCGGGCAGGATGATCACGGATAATGCCCTCTTGGCCTTTGAGTGTCTTCATTTTATGCAGCATGAGAAGGAGGAAAATAGTTACTGTGGCTATAAGTTGGATTTATCTAAGGCGTATGACAGAGTGGATTGGGGATTCTTGAAACAGACGATGCAAAAATTGGGCTTCGCTCACCGGTGGGTTCAGTGGATCATGACATGCGTGACCACGGTGAGATATTCAGTAAAATTTAATGGAGCCATTTTAAATTCGTTTGTACCGTCGCGTGGGCTTCGGCAAGGTGACCCCCTATCTCCGTTTTTGTTCCTTTTTGTGGCCGATGGGCTCTCTGCATTACTAAGGCAAGGCATTGAAAATCATCATATTCATGCTTTAAAAGTGTGTCCGAGAGCCCCAGGGATCTCACACCTTCTCTTCGTGGACGACACCTTGTTATTTTTTAAGGCTAATCTGAATCAGGCTCAGTACATCAAGGAAGTTATTAGGAGGTATGCACAGGCTGTAGGAGATATGCCCTAGAGGCAGTAATTTCAGTTACTTTTGTATCTCCGAGTTTGTAATGAAAGTTTATATTCCATGCTATAACTGCAATGATTCTCGAGTCTACAAATTAAACGAGGCTTGGAGGGAAACTCATGTGCACGTGTGGTATAATAAACGGTAAACTGTATTCCTAGTCTTGCCTCTAAGACTGGCTCAAGTATTGCATGATGATCCTGTTTTCCTGATCATGGGCATGGCTATGCCGGCAATTTTGAGGGCACGATGTTGGTAGAACACTTGTGTTGAATCGACCCATATTAATGTTATGCTATGAGATACATTCGTCATGAGTTAATGGTAAATAACACAGAGATAGTTATTGTTTGCATAATTCCTTAGACCATGAGAGTGTCGAGTTTCTTCATGCTTGCTTCATGAACTTTGGGGTTTATTAAACGTCATCCGTAAATGGGTGGCTATTACGGCGGCTTACGGGTTCATGGAAAAGTATGTCAAGTAACTTGATAGCTCAAGATTGGGATTTGCTCCTCCGACGATGGAGAGATATTCTCGGGCCCTCTCGGTGTAACGGTATCCATCATCGTCTGGCCAGACGCATTGTGATTTGATCACTGGGATGCCGGAACACGGAAACGAGTAAAGAGAACAAAACCGGTTACGAGGTAACTTGCATAATGGACAAGTTGTTGATCCACGGGGATGCATAAATCTCACCTCGGGTTTTGTTATATATCGTGAAGTAACAGGAATAGCACACGGCAACTGGAGGTTCACTCGAATATTCATTCGTGTGGGTATAGGGTTCAATATGGGTGTCCACGGCTCCGATGTTGATCATTGATCGGAAAGTGTTCCGGGTCATGTCTATACTTCACCGAACCTATAGGGTCACACGCTTAAGGGTCATCTATCTGCTGAATACTAGACGGGGAGTCTGAGAGAAATTCACCGGAAAAGTTTCGGACGAAACGGAAACGTTCCGGAGAGGATATCGGAATAGTTCCGGTAAAACTGAAAAGTTGTTTCAGGGGATACCATAAAGTCAAATTGGTCTTGGCACATGCCTGATAATTCTTGGAGGGTGCCAGAATCGTTCTGGAAACTTTTTGGAATTTTCTGGAATGAAAACCAGAAATGTTCCGGAGCTGCCGAAACCGCTTCAGATGCTTTTCGCAGATGAAATCACTAAACCGGAATTGTTCCGGCTCGCATTGAAAATTATTTTGGTGGGTACTGGAATTGTTCTAAGCCCACATGAATATTTTCAGTTCGGTCAGACGCTGAAAAATGTCGTCGTGAATAGTGAAAGTGCTTTTTGGATATTTGTGGAAAAACACCTTTTTGGATATTTCCAAAAAGGCTTCTAGAAGGGATTGGGGAGCAAGCAAGCTCCTCATGGGGGGCCCCCCAAGGGTGGCCGGCCAAGGGAGGTGGGGCTCCATGGAGCTCCACTTGCCACCCTTCTTTGCTTTATTCTTTTTAGAAAAGGCATAAAGTGGGGGCACTTTTGGTATTTGTGAATACCATTTTTACCCATTGGTTTTCCTATAAATAGAGGGGAAGGGGCAGCCCCATATGCTTCATCCTTGCTCTCATACACATGCTATGCTTTGCTAGCTCTCTCTCTCCCTCCCACGAAAAGAGTTTTACGTAGTGCCGAAAGGCTGTCTGGGTTCCGGCAGGAACTAGCTCTGGACGGCGAAGCCCTGCCGGATAGCTGACACCGTATGTGTGCAACCCCGTAGAGAGATTGTAGTTTCGATCTTTTGCCCGAAGGGCTGTTCGAGTTACCGTTCGAGTTTCCGGCGTCCTCCCGAAGGGCTGTCCGGGTTACTGTTCGGGTTCCGAGGGTCCTCCCGAAGGGCTGTCCGCGACATTGTCGGGGGGACTGTCCGACCGCCTCCCGAAGGGCTGTCCGGAGTGGGAGTACATCCTTGCGGTTGGGAGGTTGTAAATCCTAGCTGCAGGGATCTGCACCGACGATCTCCACCGACTCTTCTTCCGCTGCGCTTCGAGTCGGTACGGATCAGATCAAACCTTGTATGCAGTCTCCATAGTGATCCTGGGCGTGCTCGCTGTACCGAAATTTTTTGTTTTCTGTCGCGTTCCCCAACAGTGGCATCAAGAGCCGTGCTATGCGTAGATGCAGGTTACGATCTAGAATACATGGAGATGTATGGGTATTGCATAATATAATTTTGGAGTAGATAAGATCTATTGCTGAAAATTATATATGCGGGTAGCAGATGAAGTCTGTTGCCCGATGTTCTTGTTGCTTCCCTGGAATTTGCGTTTGCTCAATCTCGAGACAGCATGGTGGAATTTCACAAAGTTCTGGCAATCCGCGATCCTGATTGATCAACGAAGTGCTATCAGTTCTTTGGATTCCACCATAGTCAAAAGAAAGATGAAATTCGCAGATGAAAGGGCATTGCAGATATGATCTGCACGGGGGTCACGCGTATGACGAAGTTTAGTATGGGGCTCGAGATTTAATTATCTCGTGTTTCATACACCCCGAGATGTTAATCTAGCAATTTTGAATTATCATACTTGATGATGAAACGTTGGTAGCTGCGGTTTAAGTCAAAACCTTAGAAGCCACGTAAAATAAAATTTTGCATAAACCGATTAGAGGCGTCTAACTTGGTTTTGCAGGATGTGCATGAGATGTGATGTGGTATAGCAAAGCTCATATTAATTCGATTATGTATGAGATGACTATATGATGTAATTAACATGACCTGCGTGTCATGATTCGGCATGATAGCTGGAGCTATATGATTGCACTTTAATGACCTGCGTGTCAACCTTATGTAATGCACTTATTTTATTAGCTATAGAGATAGCAATATTATCTGGTGCATCGACAAGGTGGTGGCAATCTTCGCAAAGGTGAACACCGACGCGAATGCCGAAGACGAAGAATACTTGACTTCTCCGTCAGAAGGGGCTATACCATATCATGCTAATTATGAATTGCCTGAGATGTTTATCCCTTATGTTGCACCCTTTTGATTGCGCGGTAGTCGCTTTTTATTAGGGTGATCTCTCACTTAAATATCAAGTAGTTAGTGTTCTCCCAAGTGTAGCACCGTCACGGCACCTATCTCTTCGGGGTATCACATGGTTGCATGGGTACGAACGATTAGAGAAGTGTGAGGCGGGTGAGTTGAGACCTCGCAGCAAGATCACTTGGTTGTCTTGACGTTCAGGCATGAAAGTCATGAGCTCGGAACACACGCATCGAAAGATGAACAAGAGTCACATAGAGATGTGATTGGCAAGTTGGCCTACCAATTGAAATTCTCGTCACTTGAGATGGTTGCATCCTTGACGCTGAATTGAAAGTTGGGTCTTGCATCACTCACAATCAATTATGAGAGATATTGTTTTGAGTGGGAGCGCACTTTAGAATAAAATTGTTTATTCACTGGTGCAAAAATCATTATGAACAAAGTCTAAGTGAACTTGTGTTTTCCGTTGTAGATCAAATGGCTCGTAATAGCGCGTTCAACTTAGGCCCGATGTTAGAGAAAGAGAAGTTAGCTGCAAATGGAAACAACTATGCGGACTGGGTCCGTACCCTGAGGATTGTCCTCAGGAGCGCTAAGAAAGTGTACGTGCTTGACGGACCTCTTCCACCTAAGCCGGCGGAAACAGCTGAGGCAGACATACAAAATGTCTGGGCCACTAAGGATGATGATTTCAACTTAGTGCAGTGCCTCATGTTGTCTTGCATGAGTTCAGAGCTTCAAAAACGTTTTGAATTCCATAACTCCTTTGATATGATCAAGGATCTGGATGCTCTGTACAAGTTTAATGCACGGTCTGAACGTTTTGATATCATGAAAATGATGGCGGAGACCAAGATGGCTGAGGGCAGTTCAGTTGGCGAGCACGTAGTCAATATGATTGGCTACGCTGAAAGGCTTAAAACCCTGGAATTTCCACTTCCGCCAGAGCATGTTATGGACTTGTTGCTAGGTTCACTCCCCCCGTCTTATAGCGGTTTTATCATGAACTACAACATGAATGGGATGAACAAAACGCCTAATGAGGTGCTTGCCATGCTGAAAACTGTTGAAGGAGGACTGCAGAAAAATCGCAAGCAAGTGTTGCTTGTGAATAAAACTGCCAGTTTCAAAAAGAAAGGCAAGCCAAAGAAGGGCAAGGGCGCCGGTAAGACCGGCTTCCAACGCAAATCTAATGGCGGAGCTAAGAATGAAACTGAGTGCTTCTACTGCAAGGGCACAGGACACTGGAAGAGAAACTGCAAGAAGTATCTAGAAGATAAGAAGTCCGGGAAAACCGGAAAAGGTATAATTGTTATACAAGTTAATGTCATTGACGTTTTGCTTGCTAGCGAAAATTCTAAGTCTTGGGTATTTGATACCGGATCGGTTGCTCACATTTGCGACTCGATACAGGGGCTTCAGAAGGTGCGCAAGCTGGCAAAGAATGAAGTCGTGATGCGTGTCGGGAACGGCGCTGGGATCGCCGCTCAAGCCGTCGGCATTATGCCTCTACGTCTCCCTTCAGGATTTATTTTGGAACTTAGTAACTGTTATTTTGTTCCATTGTTGTGTAGAAACATTATCTCTGGATCATGTTTAGTACACGATGGGTACTCCTACAAGTCTGAGAACAATGGTTGTTCACTTTATTGTAAGGATATGTTTTATGGATTTGCACCCATTGTTGGGGGCCTTTTCATACTAAATCTTGAATGTGAAAATGATGTCTTTAACGTGAATGCTAAACGCCTTAAGAAGGCTGATACCACCACCACTTACTTGTGGCACTGTCGGCTTGGCCACATCGGAAAAAAACGCATGCAAAGACTCCATAAAGATGGAGTTTTACCGTCCCTTGATTTTGAATCATTTTACACATGTGAAGCTTGCTTGATGGGAAAAATGACCAAGACGCCATTCACGGGTCATCCTAAACGGGCGGGTGAATTATTGGAAATAATACATAGTGATGTATGTGGTCCAATGAACACGACCGCACGGGGTGGGTATTTTTACTTCGTGACTTTTACTGATGATTTAAGTCGGTATGGCTATATCTACTTAATGAAGCATAAGTCGGAAACCTTTGAAAAGTTCAAAGAATTTCAGAATGAGGTAGAAAATCATCGTAACAAAAGGATTAAGTTTCTGCGGTCTGATCGCGGAGGCGAATATCTTAGTCACGAGTTTGCCCAACATCTGAGTAACCGTGGAATCGTTTCACAGCTTACGCCTCCCGGAACTCCACAGCGAAACGGAGTGTCGGAACGGCGTAACCGAACCCTGTTAGACATGGTAAGGTCGATGATGTCTCTTACAGATCTTCCGATATCTTTTTGGGGTCACGCACTACTCACTGCCGCTCATACATTAAACAGAGCACCGTCTAAGTCTGTTGAGACGACACCATATGAGATGTGGTATGGAAAGATACCTAGTGTATCGCATCTCAAGGTTTGGGGTTGTGAGGCATACGTAAACCGTTTACAGCCAACCAAACTAGAACCTAGATCAGACAAATGTTACTTTGTAGGTTATCCAAATGAGACCATTGGATATTCCTTCTACCACCAGTCCGAAGGCAAAATGTTTGTCGCAAAGGTTGCACACTTTCTCGAGAAAGAATTTCTCGCTAAAGAATTGAGTGGGAGGACAGTACAACTTAATGAGATTAGTGAATCTTCGGCAACCGTTGATATGGCTAAGGAACCGGAAGAAATTCCGCTAATTATCCATACAACTGAGCCGGAAGTTGTCGCATATGATGCGGAAATTTCAAACACTGTTGTAACTGAACCGCGCAGATCAGGTAGGGCTATCCAGCCACCTGAGTGGTTTCATAACGAAATCTTCATTCTTGAAGACGATGAACCTGCGCACTACAAGGAAGCGATGGCGGGGCCTAGCTCAAGGGAATGGCACAAAGCCATGAGATCCGAAATGGAATCCATGTACGAAAACCAAGTTTGGAACTTGGAAGAACTTCCAGATGGCGTAAAACCCATTGGTTGTAAATGGATTTTCAAAAGAAAGACGAACGCGGATGGTAACATTACTATCCACAAAGCTAGACTTGTCGCGAAAGGGTTCACGCAAGTTCCAGGAGAGGACTACGACGAGACTTTCTCGCCCGTAGCTATGCTTAGGTCTGTTCGGATATTACTAGCAATTGCTGCTTATTTCGATTATGAAATATGGCAGATGGATGTCAAAACGGCTTTCCTAAATGGAAACCTTGATAGGGATGTATACATGATACAGCCAGAAGGTTTTGTCGATCCTAAGAATGCTGGAAAGGTATGTAAGCTTCAGAAAGCCATTTATGGTCTGAAGCAAGCATCAAGGAGCTGGAATATTCGTTTTGATGAAGTGGTCAAAGAGTTTGGCTTCATCAGGAACGATGAAGAATCTTGTGTGTACAAGAAGTTTAGTGGGAGCGCAAAAGCATTTCTAATCTTGTATGTGGATGACATATTGTTGATTGGAAATGACGTGAATTTTCTTAGCGAAATAAAAGACTCATTGAAGAAGAGTTTTTCAATGAAAGACTTAGGCGAAGCAGCATATGTATTAGGCATCAGGATCTATAGAGATAGATCAAGACGCCTGATAGCGCTAAGCCAAAGCACGTACATTGACAAGGTGTTGAAAAGGTTCAACATGGAGAACTCCAAGAAAGGCCTACTCCCCATGTCACCTGGCACAGTGCTTTGCAAGAATCAGAGTCCTCGGACCCTTGATGAGCGAGTACAAATGAATGATATTCCATATGCTTCGGCAGTTGGTTCTATTATGTATGCCATGCTATGTACAAGACCGGATGTTTCCTATGCGCTAAGTGTTAGCAGCCGGTACCAAGGTGATCCAGGATTGGAACACTGGGCCGCAGTCAAGGGTATTCTTAAGTACCTCAGAAGTACCAAGGATTTACTCCTTGTGTACGGAGGTGATGAAGAGCTCATTGTAAGTTGTTACACTGATGCAGGCTTCATGTCTGACCCAGATGACTTCAAATCTCAATCTGGCTATGTTTTCATATTGAACGGCGGCGCAGTTGATTGGAAAAGTTCCAAACAAAAGACTGTGGCGGATTCTACGACGGAGGCGGAATATGTTGCTGCTTCAGAAGCCTCCAAGAAAGCTGTCGGTATCAAGCAATTTCTTGAAGATCTTGGTGTGGTTCCAAGTGCTCTGGACCCGGTGGAGATCTATTGTGACAATAGTGGCGCCGTGGCTCAGGCAAGGGAGCCATGTTCGCACCATAAGACAATGCATATTCAACGCAAATATAAACTCATTCGACATCATGTCGAAGAAGGTTTAGTAAAAGTACGCAAAGTTCACACGGATCTGAATGTGTCAGACCCGATGACTAAGCCTCTACCACGAGCAAAGCATGAGCAACACCGGATAGCCATTGGTGTTAGGGAAGCCATGTAACTGGATTATGACTCTAGTGCAAGTGGGAGTCTGTAGGAGATATGCCCTAGAGGCAGTAATTTCAGTTACTTTTGTATCTCCGAGTTTGTAATGAAAGTTTATGTTCCATGCTATAACTGCAATGATTCTCGAGTCTACAAATTAAACGAGGCTTGGAGGGAAACTCATGTGCACGTGTGGTATAATAAACGGTAAACTGTATTCCTAGTCTTGCCTCTAAGACTGGCTCAAGTATTGCATGATGATCCTGTTTTCCTGATCATGGGCATGGCTATGCCGGCAATTTTGAGGGCACGATGTTGGTAGAACACTTGTGTTGAATCGACCCATATTAATGTTATGCTATGAGATACATTCGTCATGAGTTAATGGTAAATAACACAGAGATAGTTATTGTTTGCATAATTCCTTAGACCATGAGAGTGTCGAGTTTCTTCATGCTTGCTTCATGAACTTTGGGGTTTGTTAAATGTCATCCGTAAATGGGTGGCTATTACGGCGGCTTACGGGTTCATGGAAAAGTATGTCAAGTAACTTGATAGCTCAAGATTGGGATTTGCTCCTCCGACGATGGAGAGATATTCTCGGGCCCTCTCGGTGTAACGGTATCCATCATCGTCTGGCCAGACGCATTGTGATTTGATCACTGGGATGCCGGAACACGGAAACGAGTAAAGAGAACAAAACCGGTTACGAGGTAACTTGCATAATGGACAAGTTGTTGATCCACGGGGATGCATAAATCTCACCTCGGATTTTGTTATATATCGTGAAGCAACAGGAATAGCACACGGCAACTGGAGGTTCACTCGAATATTCATTCGTGTGGGTATAGGGTTCAATATGGGTGTCCACGGCTCCGATGTTGATCATTGATCGGAAAGTGTTCCGGGTCATGTCTATACTTCACCGAACCTATAGGGTCACACGCTTAAGTGTCATCTATCTGCTGAATACTAGACGGGGAGTCTGAGAGAAATTCACCGGAAAAGTTTCGGACGAAACGGAAACGTTCCGGAGAGGATATCGGAATAGTTCCGATAAAACTGAAAAGTTGTTTCAGGGGATACCATAAAGTCAAATTGGTCTTGGCACATGCCTGATAATTCTTGGAGGGTGCCAGAATCGTTCTGGAAACTTTTTGGAATTTTCTGGAATGAAAACCGGAAATATTCCGGAGCTGCCGAAACAGCTTCAGATGCTTTTCGCAGATGAAATCACTAAACCGGAATTGTTCCGGCTCGCGTTGAAAATTATTTTGGTGGGTACTGGAATTGTTCTAAGCCCACATGAATATTTTCAGTTCGATCAGACGCTGAAAAATGTCGTCGTGAATAGTGAAAGTGCTTTTTGGATATTTGTGGAAAAACACCTTTTTGGATATTTCCAAAAAGGCTTCTAGAAGGGATTGGGGAGCAAGCAAGCTCCTCATGGGGGCCCCCCCAAGGGTGGCCGGCCAAGGGAGGTGGGGCTCCATGGAGCTCCACTTGCCACCCTTCTTTGCTTTATTCTTTTTAGAAAAGGCATAAAGTGGGGGCACTTTTGGTATTTGTGAATACCATTTTTACCCCTTGGTTTTCCTATAAATAGAGGGGAAGGGGCAGCCCCATATGCTTCATCCTTGCTCTCATACACATGCTATGCTTTGCTAGCTCTCTCTCTCTCCCTCCCACGAAAAGAGTTTTTCGTAGAGCCGAAAGGCTGTCTGGGTTCCGGCAGGAACTAGCTCTGGACGGCGAAGCCCTGCCGGATAGCTGACACCGTATGTGTGCAACCCCGTAGAGAGATTGTAGTTTCGATCTTTTGCCCGAAGGGCTGTTCGAGTTACCGTTCGAGTTTCCGGCATCCTCCCGAAGGGCTGTCCGGGTTACTGTTCGGGTTCCGAGGGTCCTCCCGAAGGGCTGTCCGCGACATTGTCCGGGGGACTGTCCGACCGCCTCCCGAAGGGCTGTCCGGAGTGGGAGTACATCCTTGCAGTTGGGAGGTTGTAAATCCTAGCTGCAGGGATCTGCACCGACGATCTCCACCGACTCTTCTTCCGCTGCGCTTCGAGTCGGTACGGATCAGATCAAACCTTGTATGCAGTCTCCATAGTGATCCTGGGCGTGCTCGCTGTACCGAAATTTTTTGTTTTCTGTCGCGTTTCCCAACACAGGCTACTGGTCAACTTATCAATCCGCAGAAGTGTTCCATCCAATTTGGTGATGCTTGTCCAGTGGAGGTGCAGCATGTGATCAAGCAAGAACTGCAAGTGGTTAATTCTGAGTTTGAAGGGAAGTATCTTGGGCTGCCAACTCCGGATGGACGCATGCATAAGGGGAAGTTCCAAATGTTGCAAGCTAGCTTAACAAAAAGGATTATGGCCTGGGGTGATAGTCTATCTCAAGCAGGGATTGAAACCATGATTAAGGCGGTGGCTCAAGCAATCCCGACGTATATTATGGGGGTTTTTAAACTCCCCTTCTTGGTGTGTGACGACCTCACTAGACTTGTGAGGAATTTATGGTGGGGCTCTAAAAATGGTAAGAGAAGGACTCACTGGAAGGCTTGGGAGAAAATAACACTTCTGCTTCGGTACAACCCCCCTAGACACATCAACGGACGAGATCTGTCCTTACCCCTTCATAATAAAGGGTAGGATGGCCTTTCTAGAAAATACGTCACGGAGATCTGTTACGTTCTGTGTCCGCCTTGGGCCGGTCCATTAGTATGTACTGTAGCATGGATCGAAAATCCAAAAAATATCATGCGCCTATTAGGCATCGAACCCAAGTCCTCCTACGGTTGTCAACTTGTTAATAGCCACCAGGACAAACAAGACTTGGTGATACATAAGTAGCGCGGTGTATTATCACATAGAATGGACCCACTGTAGGAGTTTTTTTTATAGAAATACTGTAAGAGATTAAAAAAAAATGGTACTGTACAACCGGGTCAGACACTGTGGCACGGATAGAAGTACTGTAGCACGGATAGAAATACTGTAGCAGATCAAAATTATTTGACAGCGGGTATTGTAGCTAAAGCGTTCTTTAATAGCTCAAAAAATACTAATGTGTTTTTTCATCTTTGAAATATTTTTTGAAAACATGAATATTTTTAAAAATACGAAATGTTTTTCAAAATTTGAACTTCTTTTGGAAACACGATTTTTTTTCAAATTTACGAACATTTTTTCGTGAAAAATACTTTGATTTTTTTTAATATTTTTCAAATTTTAAGGACATTTTCCTAAAAGTGCAGACATTTTTTCAAAAAGTCAAATAATTTATCAAATTTGTGAAAAATTTCTTGAAAACGTGAACAATTTTTAAAAATTTCGAACATGTTTTTCAAAATGCAAACCTAATTTGCGAGCATTATTCGAAAAACACAAACATTTTTTCAAGTTTACAAATATTTTTTCAAATTTACTAACATTTTCTGAAAACATTTCTTATTTTCTAGGGCCTAAGCATTTCTTTTCTTTTCAATTTTTTTTGTTTTTCTTCTCTTTTTGTTAATTCATTTGTCTACTTTTGAACTTTAGTATTCTTTGTGAAACTTTTTTAAAAATTAGAAAAATTGGTTGGCATAATAGAAAATGTTCTTGTTTTCAAATATTCTTTAACATTCTAAAACTTGTTCTGGAATTTCATAAAACGTTCTAGTTTTCAAAAAAAATTGTTCACAAATTTAAGAAATTTATGTGTTTCAAAAAAGTTGATAATTTTTTTATAAAAGTACGTGGTTTGCATTGTTTGTTCGAAATTTTCATCATTTTTTTGAAAGTTGTTCAAGTTTGTAAAATTTTCATGACACTTTGAAATTCTAAAATTGTTGACAAATTTCAAGAAATTTTCAGGACAAAAGAAAATGTTCATGTTGATTGATAATGATGGAAATTACAAATACACTCATCTAAACTAGTGTTTTTCAGGACTATAGATAAATGACCCAACTGTTGGAAATCTCAGGACATGCCCCAACTTTTGCAAGCAAGTGCGCATGCCCATTTTAGGCATCCAAGCCTTGTTTGAATGACTTCCGACACCGTATGCACATTGTGACACGTTCTGCCATTAATCGGCCGTTTTTCACCGAGAAAACTTCAGAAATGCGAAACTTGGCAAAAACCCAAACAATTTGGCATGGTGCCTTGAATTGGTCATACAAGGCTATGAAAAAAATGGGGTCATTTAAGGGATGTCGAGAAATGAGGTGCTGCCAAACAGATCCTTCTGGCCTATCCGAACACTCTCCATTGAACATGGTATTTCTTTGGAAATATCAGGACTGACCCAATTTTTGCAAGCAAGTGGGCACGCCCATGTTAGGCATCCATGCCTGGTCTGAACAACTTCCGACACCGTATGCACGTTGCGACATGTTTTGCCATTAATTGTCCTTTTTCACCAAGAAAACTCCAGGAAATGCATAACTTGTCGAAAACCCAAACAACTTGCCATGATGCCTTGAATTGGTCATACGAGGCCCTTGAAAAAAAATTGGATCATTTCAAGGATGTCGAGAAACAACATGCTCTCAGACGGAGCCTTCTGCCCCCCTCCCCCAAACACACTTCGTTCAACATGGTCTATTTTTGTATATCCTTGAAATGATCCCAACTTTTTTCCACCAGGTGGGCATGCCCCTCATAGGCATCCATGACAGTTTTGAACAATTTCTGACACCGTATGCACGTTGCGACATGTCCAGCCTTTTTTCCGCGTTTTCTGACCGAGAAAACTCCAGAAAAATACAAAACTTGTCAAAAACCAAAACAACTTGTCATGGTTCCTTGAATTGGTCATACAAGGTCATGAAAAAAAATTAGGGCCATTTTAAGGATGTTGAAAAACAACGTGCTCTCAGACGGACCTGAGCACCCCCCGTTGAACATGGTGTTTTTGTGGACATCCTTGAAATTACCCCAACTTTTGCCACTAGGTGAACATGCCCATGGTAGGCATCCATGGCAGGTTTGAACGACTTCCGACACAGTATGCAAGTTGCGACACGTCTAGCCATTTATCGACTTTTTTTGACTGAGAAAACTCTAGAAAATACAAAACTTGTCGAAAACCCAACCAACTTGGCTTGGTGCCTTGAATTGGTCATACAAGGCTATGAAAAAAATATTGGAGGCATGAATGCCTACCATGGGCATGCCACCTGCTCGCAAAAGTTGGGGTCATTTCAAGAATGTCCAAAAAATCACCATGTTCAACGTAGTGTGCCCGGGTAGGCATCCATTCCAGGTTTGAAGGAAAAAGGTATTTAAAATCGTAATTTATATAACATAACTAATAAATACCAAATGATAAAATTGAAAACAACAAATGCTTTTTTTTAAATCATTTAATAAATATTTAAAGGAAAAAAGAATTTAAAATCATAATTTTAAAACAGTTACTTAAAACTGTTATTTTGGTATTTCAATTTTTTGAACAGGTTTCAAAAATAATAATAAAGTTTAAAAAGGAGAAAAAATAAATTAATGAAAAAAGAGAAGAAAAACGAAAAAAATACAAAAAAAAGTCTCGGGCCTTGCCCAACTAAGGGACGACATCGCTCCTGTCTGGCGCCAATTGGAATTTGTTCGGAAATTGAAAATGTTCCCATTTTCAGAAGAAATGTTCACAAATTCAAAAAATGTTCGGGAAAATTTAGAACACTTTTTTTATTTCAATTTTTGTTCACATATCTGAAAAATGTTTTGAAATTTAAATTTTTTGTTCGTGTTCTCTGAAAATGTTTATTTTCACAATTTTGTTCGTGTGTTTCAAAAAATTATTCGTGTTTTGACATTCCGAACAATTTTTGAAAGGCACAAACATTTTTTGAAATTACCTTACAATTTTCGAAAATGCAAATGTTTTTTAATTTATGAACAAATTTAAAAATAAAAAACTTTTTATTTTGAACAGCATTTTGGAAGCATGACCATTTTTTGGAAAAGAAAGAAGAAACGTAACAGGAAAACGAAAAAAATCGAAAATAAATAAATAAAAAGAAACTATGGAAAAAAGACCGGTTCACAAAGTGTTCCTAAAATCTTTTTAAAATTCCCAGCCTATCCGTTACCTAAAGGCATGACGTCCCAGTGGTTGTGTTCACACTTTATTTTGTAGGTGGTCGTGGGTTCGATTCCCAGCTTGTGCGATCCTTTTTCGCTGTTTTTCATCGCATGCCACTGCAAATGGGCCGGCCCAAGTCGAGCTGCCTGGCGTATATACGTTACATACAAAAGTAGATACAAATTGTTAAAGGTCCATATTGCCCTTTATACGTTTTAAGGGGGTTGTACCGAAGCGGGATAATTGAAACAAAAGAAAAGGGTGGACTGGGTTTCCGCGACTTCCGCATGTTTAATCAAGCACTGCTTGCCCGACAGGCTTGGCGACTCCTAACCAAGCCAGATTCATTGTGTGCCATGGTTCTAAAAGCAAGATACTATCCTAATGGCTCCCTAGTGGACACAGTTTTTGCAGGTAACGCCTCGCCCACTTGGCATGCTGTGCAATACGGTCTGGAGCTGTTGAAGAAGGGGCTCATCTGGTGCGTCGGCAATGGCGAGTAGGTGCGCATATGGCGGGACCCGTGGCTCCCTAGGCCGCCGTCCTACCGGCCCATCACCGTACGGGGAACATGCCGTCTACGCCGGGTGTGCGAGCTACTGGATGAGAACGGTCGCTGGAGTACGGAGCTTGTCCAGCGGCACTTCCAGCCGGTTGACTCTGCATGCATTATGAAGATCAAGGCCTCACCTCACAGGATGGGGGACGTCCTGGCTTGGGCACCGGATCCACATGGGAATTTTTCCGTACGAAGTGCGTACCGTCTCGCCATCGACAATTCTTCTAGCACCAATATGGGTGCAACGAGCAGGGCACCGGACGGCACTCGTGCCGTCTGGAAGGCAGTGTGGGGGTGCCCTGCTCCCCCTAAGGTACGCATCTTTGTGTGGCGTCTTATAACAAACTCCCTGGCTACTATGATGAACAAATCAAAGCGGAATGTTGAGGTCACTAATATATGTGTTTATGTGGGTTGGAATCCGAGGATACATTCCACGCGATGTGTAGGTGTCCGTTAGCGAGAATGTTGTGGGAGGCGATGGCAAACTCTGAGAGCATGCCACGCCTCGAGGACATCACCAACACAGGCACGGAATGGGCGTTACATCTGCTGAATCGATGCACGGAGGAGCAGCGGTTGCCGGTCATCATGACACTATGGAGAAGCTGGCACGTCCGAAATGAAGTGGTACATCAAAAACCGGCACCTGCGATTGAAGCTTCAAGGAGGTTCCTATGCAGCTACATCGACAACCTGCGTTGCATTCAGCAACACCCACACGAGGACATCGTGAAAGGAAAAATGATATGTACACAGGGAGCTAGTCGGAACCATATGAAGATGGTGGTCACCCCATCTAGCTGCACCCGGCCTCCAGAACAGTGGAGCAAGCCTCCTCAAGGATGGGTCAAGCTCAATGTTGACGGCGCATGGCAGGAAGTGTATGGTAATGGATCGATCATTTTTTCTTCATGCCGGTTCCTCACTACATGTGTTAGCGCTTTGGAAGCAGAGATGGCTGCATGCATGGAAGGGATCGCTCTCACCCTAGAAACTGATAGTAGTGTTGCGGCTAACATGATCAAGGAGGAGAAGGAGAATAGGTCACCGGTCGCTGCTCTCGTCGGCGAAACCAAACGACTCCTTGCTCTGAGCCGGGAGCATGTGATATTGCATGTCAGCAGAGATCTTAATAAAGTGAGTCATTACCTAGCTCAGATGGGTCACTACCCCTAGAACTGCAGTTTGGCTGCGTTGTGGACCTGATGAAATTGGCACCCTTTGCCAACAGGATTGTAAAAATCTTCCCTCATTAATGCAGTCCTTTATCCCGCAAAAAAAATAAAAAATGCTACTATAGTGCATACTGCAATTCTTTGTATTTCTGATCACAGAAAATAATACCTGACCACTTGTTCGTTGGATGACTAGCATGTTGGGATAGAATGATTGGAATGGGCTTATGCAATTTTTGTTCGAAATATGGATGAGTGTGGACTTTTGAAGACCGGGCTCTAGGGAGCTCGTTATTTTAAACAGTTCAAAAGGCAATTTCAATGTTTCGGAAAAATTCCATGGAAACATATATGTGTTCCTACGAACGTGTGAAAAATTGTTTGAAAATATTGTGATATGTAGGCTGTACAAAAAAAACAAAATTATGGCCCAACAACAAAAAAATCGGCCCATTTTAGAAATATGTATTTGTCTTTTTTTTGTATGCCAAGTGAAATCTCAAAATTTTCACGCTGTAGAAATTTGTATTTTGAAAATGAGCTCCCTATAGCTCGGTCACCGTTGGCATTTCCGTATATTCATGTCCATATCCACATTTGCTTCGCAATCTAGCACCACGTTTGTATTTGTAAAATAAATTGTGATGTTTTTTCCATCCATTTACATTTCGGATGTTTACTTGATATATAGGTGTTTTCTTAGGACGCCGATATTGCCCGAACGTTCGATCTGGGGGACCTCCCAGACCGAACGAAAGGTTCTTTGTGGATCGCTCCCTCGAACGAACGATTTTGTTTGATTGGATCACCCTTCAGCCCGAACTCCTGACTCCGGCCAAGTCCTTTCTGGGCCTCCTGGCCCAAAACAATTCCCTTTGTACAAAAAATAATATAAAAATAAAAACTGCCCAAAACTATTGTGCGTACAAAAACAGAAAATTAACAAAACGACATATGCAGTAAGTATTTTGCATGATCACACTAAGTTTTCCATGGGCAACAAACTTTCAGAAAAAATGCCACGGCAAACAGATGATACTTAACATGTCATGATGCCTTATAATTTTTTCATAATTTTAATTTTAAGGCAAAAAATTATAAAGCCGGCATGGCAAAACAATGTTTTTTATCCATGGCAAACCTATTGGACTATGGCATTTATTTACTAAACAGAGAACATACATGGTGACAACTACATGTTTTTTTTGTTTAAAAAAAGCAAAATTTGCTATGATTCAAGTAGTTTGCCATGGCAAACACATTATAATTGTCATGGCACACTATTATTTTTTATGATCCATTAAAAATTGTGTTGCCATGGTCAATTACTAAGTTTATCCATGGTTCAATAACTAAAATTGCCGTGATCCGTAATCTAGATTTGCCATATGTTCAATTAATAAATTTGTCATGATCCAAAAACTAAATTTGCCACGGTCAATTACAAAATTTTGCCGTGGTCCATTTACTATATTTTCCATGGTAAATTACTAAATTTGCCATGGATTATAGTTATAATTAACATGGCATAATATTATTTTTATGGTCCAGTAAAATTGTGTTGCCATTGTCAATTACTAAGTTTACCATGGTCAATAACTAAAATTGTTGTGATCGATAATCTGGATTGCCACGGTCAATTAATAAATTAGTCGTGATCCAAAAACTAAAATTTGCCATGGTCAATTACAAAAATTTGTCGTGATCCATTAACTATATTTGCCATGGTCAATTACTATATTTGCCATGGATTATAGTTATAATTAACATGGCATTTTTTTTATGATCCATTAAAATTGTGTTGCCACTGTCAATTACTAAGTTTACCATGCTCAACTAAAATTGCCGTGATCCATAATCTAGATTTGCCATGGTCAATTAATAAATTAGATGTGGTCCAAAAACTAAATTTGACATGGTCAATTACAAAAAATTGTCGTGATACATTAACTAAAATTGTCATGGCCAATTACTAAATTTGCCATGATATATGTAATTAGTTTGCCATGGTCTAGTTAAAAACTAGTTTGCCATGGCAAAACTAGCTGTTCTTTATTTGCCATGCTATGAAAAAATTACCATGGTTTTTCAAAAAATAAAGGAAAAGGAAATTGTCGTGATAGAGAAAAGAAGATAGCATGGATTTTTTAGTGAGAAAAATTGGCAAGGTTCATAAAAAGCAAAAAGTTCGCATGAGAGACGAAAGTAAAATTATCATACTTCATAAAGTAAATTTACCATGGTGCACAAAAAAACAAAACTTCCCAGGAAGTGATGAAAGTAAAATTTGCCATGGCAAAAAAAAGTAAATTTGCCATGTATAAAAAAGGTAAATTTGCCATGGCAAAAAGAAGGTGAATTTTCCATGCTACATAAAAAAGAAAAATTTCCAAGACAAAAAATAAAAGGTAAATTTTCCATGTCTACATTTCTTTTTGCCATGGCTATAAAACTAAATTTACCATCCTAAAAAGTAAATTTGCCATGTTCTCAAAAAATGTAAAGTGGTCAATAACTAAAATTTGCCATTGTTCTAACAAAATGTAAAAAAAAAATGGCCAAAGTACATTTCACATGGTGCAAACAATTAGTTTGCCATGGTCCAAAAAAATGAATTTGCCATGGTACGAAGTATGAATTTGCCATGATTCAAACAAAAAAAAAGGCCATGGTCAGAAAATAACTTTGCATTGGTTAAAAAGAGTAAATTCGCCATGACAATAAATAAAATTCATCTTTTCAAATGGCGTGTAGAAAAAAAAATCTAAAAAGTTACCATGGCAACACATCTTATTTGTAGTATGGCTAGCATTGCTAATTTGCCATGGTCAAAAAGTCATGTTTTAAATTGGCATGTAGGAAAAACATCTAAACTTGTTGTTGCAACATATCTTAAGTTATCATGGCAAGTGTAGCACATCTGAAGTTGTCGTATGGTTAACATAGTAAAAGTTGCCATGGCAAAAAAATCATTTGTTAATTGGCGTGTGAAAAACACTCAAAACTTGTCATTGCAAACACATATTAATTTGCCATGGCAGAAACACATCTTAATTTGCCATGGCAGAAACACGTCTTAAGTTGCCGTGGCAAGTGTATTTTAGTTTCTAGGGAAAAACACATTGTAAGTTGTCGTGTAAACACATGCTTAGTTTGCCATGGCAACATACCTAAAAGTTGTCATGGCAAACATATTTAAGTTTGCATGTCAAACATTAACTAAACTAAAATGGCGACAACATGCATATTGGATGAAACCAAATTCATGTGCACACAAATTGTCATGATTTTCAAAAAAGAAAACTGCTGCCTATGCACATACAAAGTTGTCATGTCCGTTATATCAATCATGAAATTGCAGAAGATCTAATACCTATAATTGCTATTGTGAACAGTTGTTGAAATTGTTTAATTAACCTTGACATGTCAAAAATTTGTAAACATTGCCATGATAAGTATCACTCCGTTCGTAAATATAAGTCATTTTAGATATTCCACTATGGATTACATACGGAGCAAAATGAGTGAATCTACACTATAAAACATGTCTATATATATATCCGTATATAGTCCATAATGGAATCTTTAAAAAGACTTATATTTAGGAACGGAGGGAGTATAAAAATAAATTGACATACTAAGTTCAAGAAAGAATTTGCCTTGATATCTATAAAAATAAAAATGCCATGGTGAAGACAATGAATTTTCCATGGTCCAATTCCGAAATGAATACCTACAATTGCCACTGTGAAGAGTTGTTGAAGTTGTTATTAAGCTTGTCATGGCAAACTACCAGGGGACAAAAATGTTCTAAGCATTTGACATGGAAAACAATCACAGCTTTAACCAAGTGTGGATTTTTACTCTGTTCCAACCTTCTCTGAGAAATTTTTCCAACACGCGGACATATTAATCATACACAAAAATCAGATACGACTCCTCGAGACGCGACTCGGCCCAGTACCTGAACGACGCCCACCATCCCGCTGAGCGCCTGTACCGCGCAGCCGGCGGAGGAGGCTGAGGAGCCAACGACACCTCGTCCTCCACCTCCAGGCCTTCCTTCAGAGCGCCTCGAGCGCGCAGAGGTCGTCGGGCTTGCAGTGGTTGGTCGGCCGCTGCGACGCCCTGACGAACCAGTTGTTGGCCACCACGACCGCCGGCCCGTCGACGTCGACGTCGTGCGCGGCTTGGTGCTTGCACTCGGGGTCGACCAGCTCCGTCCCGTGTCGGCGTCCACCTTGGAGGCCGAGCCGCGCCAGGGACCCCCAGCCGCGTGCGGGCCCGCCGTTCCCAGGGCAGGAGCTCACGACCTCGTGTCGCTGGTGTGGTAGGACGATTAGGCGCGGCAAGAGCACGCGGAGCGCCTGGTGGCGGGGAAGCTCGAACCCCAGCAGCAGCCGCGCGCGTGCCTTCCTCCTCCGCCGCGCCTTCCCTCGTCGTTGGCCGGATCCACTTGTTGTTCACCACCGCCGCGGCCTCCGCCTGCCTCGCCAGCCATCTACCGCCATCCGGAGCCCTCCCACCGTGCATCTAGCGCAACCATCGCAGGGAGTCGCCGGGATCCGCGCACCTCGCCGGATTAGAGGGGGTCGGGGGAGGACAGGGGAAGAGTGACGTGCTCGTGTGGGTGAGTGGGGAAGAAAAATCGAGACAGAGGAGTGGGCGGCGTTCGTGACGGTTGGCTTCATCCCGAACGAGTTTGTGGGCTGACGTGGTGACTTTTTGTGCTCCAAGTGCGAAAAATCCAACGATGGATGAGGCGTTCGGGCCGGAATGTAAAAAAAATCTGACGTCGGGTGTTATCGTTTTCGGTTTTTTTCGCGATACATCTTTTTCGTTTTCTCAAGTACAAATAGCAGATATTTCGGATTATTCACTGTCACGCCTATGGGTTGGAATTTTTGGTAGGAGAATAGCTCTAAGATCTTTCCCCTGACTAAGCTCTCGGACACTTGCGAGGCAACTCCCGAACGACTGGTTGGTGGATGCCCTGAGCAGCCGCCGAGCTTTCGTTGGCAGTGTACAGCGCATAGAGCTTGATATTATAGCAGAAAAATCGGAAGATATTTGTTGCCACGGATTGAAAGGTGAAAGGGATGGGTGATGGGCTGATGGCTACAGCATCTTCCGTCAAACTATTTCTTCTTGTCTACCCAACACCAATTCCTTCAGCTTCCATTATTTCTTCATCAGGGTAACAGGGAGAAGAAGGTTCTGCATCATCAGGGTAAGCTTACTCTCCTCAATTCTTCGTTTACTTCTCCCCGCTGGGAGTTCTGGGCCTTTATTCAGGGCGATGCTTGCAGAAGGGAGGTGCTTCTCGGTCGTGTTGCTCTTGGATGCGATGGTGCCGTGGAGGATGGAGGCGCGCCTGGCGGAGACGGTGTGGGTGGTGCTCCTCGGCTGGCTCTCCTCCTGCCTCACCGTCGCCGGCGACGTCGCGCGCGCACTCAGAAGCAGCGATCTCTCCATCTAAGCCACTTCTGACATCGTCGGCGGCGAAGAACCGACTCTGCGTGGCGCTCCATTTGGCGCGCAGGGTAAGAAGATTGCAGAGTAGCCAGTCTGTAGACAGAGTTCATCCATAGAAGGACGAGTTTGATGTAAAAGTTCTTGTGTCAAGCAGAGAAATAGCTATCGCTCAAGAGTGTCCTGTTTTTCTAACACAGATAGCATTGTAGAAACTAATATAGCTGGCGCATCGTATGAACTACAGAGAAAACTTTGATAAATACTCCCTAGTGCCAAAAAACGTCTTGCATTATGGGACGGAGTAGTAGCCTTTTTGTAAGGTGGAGTGGTATATATATACGGATTCTAACTCGTTATGAGACAGGGAGGTTCCTCCAAGATGCAGTCCTACCGACCCGATGTACATAATCCTACATTTGGTGCAGTATAAGATTTAGAATCAATGACAATACAAATGCATGATCTTCTCGACAATAAAGGCAATATCCGTTGAATAAGATAGAAAACCTTAGAATTCATTGGAATATCATAATTGATAACCACATCTACTCCTTGAATGTCAAGACCACGGCTCGCCACGTCGGTGCAAATAAGGATGTTGAATTCCTTTGCTTTGAACTTGTTTAAAGCGCCTAGTCTTTTGTCCTGATAAAGAGAAGAAAAAAAATTAATTATTTGTGGTGGGAAAACTAACATGAACAAGATGGAGCTCACTTATATCTCCTCAAAAGGCTGCCTAATTTGAATGGTGAAATCAAATACTTTGTCTGAAGAAAAAGTTAAGAAAGAAAACCTGACTCATCTGGCCACTGATAGAGAGAGCTTTAAAACCAAGATTCCTTAAAGTGAGAGCAAGGAGTCTTGTTGACTCACAGGTCCGCACGAAGATCATGGTCATGCTCCCTGGCAACTCATTCAGAACATGAACAAGATAACAATCCTGAAACCGAAAATGACAAACGAACAATAAAAAGAAATCAGTACTCCAACCACTGATGGTGAATAGAGAAATATAATCTCAAAACAGAACATATATGTAATTAAACTAATCTCCTGAAGTCCAAGGGTATAAGCATGGGCATTCTTTATCAGGATTGTTTATTAAATGTAGGAGAATCTCAGTCCAAGGATTTCAACACGGGCTTAATCAGTACTGCTAATATCAAATGTATAGAAGTCCAAATTTTCTGTTAAAAGAAGTCCAAAGAGATAACGCAGGCCTTCAATTTATCACACAGGTCCTGGTATTGAGAAAAACAAACTGAACTTCGCACTTCTTAGAATTACATTATTATATTAAGAAGTGCGAGAATTAACCTTGTAATCTGCAGGAACGAGATACCACTCATGTTTAAGTGTGTCCACTATAGAATATTTGGAGGATACTTCCACCTGCTCCCCAAAAAACCTCCTCTTCTATTAGTAAGAGTAAGAAGGCTCCACAAAAGATCCTCTTCTATTTACGTTTTGCTGCTTATTGAATGCCTAAACTACAAAGAAAAATGGTTACCTTAACAGGGTTTCTGAGACAAGCGCGTTGTAGTTTGCTTACCTGCAAAGAAAACCCGTAAGCTATTCTGCATTCAGTCAAACAAAAACACATAGGTAGCAAAGCTGTGAAGCACCAATTAGAAAAATATAAGGACATTCATGACTAGAAACTTCATTGCTGCAACTTGGAAGAGCATGTTCAAGTAGTAGTCCTAGAAATACAAAGAGATGCTCAGTTCAGCAGAATCAGTGCGATTATATGACAAACTGTCAACTTTTGCAGTATATCTCAAGACTTCACAGTGTAATCACCAAACAAAGTGGTAAACAAGGCCACATAAATCTGATAAATACAACAATGGCAGATTATTGATGTTTTAGTTCGTGTGGTTCACTGAATCAGAAAAACCATAAAAAAACTGCCTGAGTATCCACCAACCTTTTTGGTCATTGTGGCTGAAAAAAGGTAAGTTATCCTTTCTTTAGGAATGACATTCAGAATCTCATCAAGTGATTCCTTGAACTCCAAATTAAGTAATTTATCAGCTTCATCAAGTACCTAGAAAACCAGAAGATTGAGCACACGTCAAAATAAAAGCATCCAGGATTAAACTAGTTAGTATAGCTGATCCAAATTGTGGAGGTATGCGCTAGTTATGTCAAGAAATAGTTGACAATGAAGGTTCCTAAGAGTTTAATCACCACATATATTATGATCAGTAACTACATCACATTGCTTCTACTTACAACTAAGAAACTATTACAACAACCAGTCAAACATATGGAAAACAACTACTGATTCATTTATGTATTGCTAGTTCATAACGCATACGTTGGGGTGGTTCAGTTTGACAAAACAGGCTTTAAGTGATTAAAATGAAAACATATCTGATTATATTGGATGGTTAGCATAACACTTCAGGATAGCACTGCCTGGAAAATGTAAGTTTCCACTTTAACAGGTGAGGAAGGTTTTTTGAGAAGCCACCTTTCTATATTACACATTGCACATTACTCCGTTCTATAATGCAGGTTCTATCTGTAACAACTAGATACGATTTTTTCAACTGTCAAAAGTGAAAATTCAACTTACCAAAATCATGTACCCAACATCCAGCAATCAGAATGATCTAGGTATAAATGCAACAGCAGGATAATGTCAATTAAAAAAAGGGTACAATGCAAAGAATGCGTACCAAGTATTTCAATTTAGTTAGGCTAAAACCTTTTGTGTCTTTCAAATGGTCCAAAAGACGGCCAGGAGTTCCAACCTGCATTTTAGAGGAGATGATACATAAAACAAGCTAAGTCCTGATAAAGACAAATTTCCAATGTCATGGAAGAGAACAAAAGCTCTTTTTGTCTGCTACTTGTGACTGGTGTATGCAATGGAAGGTCTTGGCCTTATCTTGCATACCCAAGTCCCATGTCTGCTAGACTCTAGAAGCCACATATACAAAATTCAGTGAAATGACGCATCTTGGGTCTTATAAGGTAGCCCACTTGTCATCACAGTGTCTTTCAAAACTAAAAGTGCTTATAATACCCCCTCTATTCCAAAATATAGTGCATATAGATATGGTATCTGTTAATTTTTTTTCTAAAAACTTGGTCAAACTTGACAAAGTTTGACTTAGGAGTTAGGACAAAATCTATATGCATTATATTTTGGAATGGAAGGAATATATTAACTTCAAGTATATTATCGATCAATAAATCCCTGAAGTGTATTCACAGACAGAATTACTAGAGATGGTAACCTAAGTTAAAAGGCCCAATAAGCTGGCTAATTGGAGAAGGTTCAGGTTGGCCAAAAGGGTCTTTCTGAAGTCCAAAGAGTTAATACATGCTAATACTGATGTCAGAGCTTTTATGCTCCGGGATTAAAAGGAGCTGTGTTGATGGTTGAGTGTGGATTTTTGCCCGAGCGAATCAACATGTATGTCCTACATATTCAACCTCACTTGCAGTTTCAAAGCACAAAGCATCCTGAACCTATATTGTCTTAGGTTAGGATTGGGTAGAGAATACTCACCACAATATGTGGACGTTTTGCAATGGATAACACTTGCTGCATCCGGTCAACTCCTCCAACAAGCTGGAAAAGGGAAAATATCTCAACTGAAAATGATTCATGTAACTCAATATATAGTCTCATGCACGATGACGGATACTTGATTTGAGTAAGTCGTAGCATGGTCACCAAGAAACATCTTAATGCATAGAAGACAGCAAATTTCATCAAATTATATTAAGCAGAAGTAACCAATATCAAAGAGAATAGTGAAGCAGTCTTGTCGTAGTGGAGGAGAAAGGTCATCAACAAACATTGAAATTGTCGGTATGGGCTCGTATAGCAACAAGCTTAAGCAATGAAGTTATGATCTTTAAAACTATATAGATACAACCATGTTTCACTATGCTTTGCCTTCGCCAAACTGAAGTACCCTCAAGCTAACCAAACCAAAGGGAGTAGCCAACAATTCACAACCAGCAATTATATACAACAGTTAGTTAAATGAGAAGTATGATCCGCGCAAGGACACGAAGCATATTCCAGTACGTGCATCCAATTAGTTATCGGAAAATAATTCATATCAGAACAAATTGGTAGGAACCGGATCCCTACCCGAGCGTGCCCTCAGGTTGTAGGGGTGGAAGGAGGGATGGCGTGGAGGAAGGCGTGGTCGCCGGCGCTGGGGCGCCGTCGTTGCGTGAGAGAGAGAGATGGCGCAGGTGGTGCGGCTAGGGTTAGGTCTCCCGGCTCCCTTGGGGAAGCCGAGCAAATATGATTGCTTCTGCTTAATCTCAAAACGGGTCCTTACATGAGTATATATAATCCTCCTAATAAGATAATTGGGCTAAGCCCCTAATAACGATAAGATAAACTGGGCCACCACTAACTGGGCTAAGCCCCTAATATGCCGGTCATAACATCTCTCCCCGCCTGCACAAACAGCTCGTCCTCGAGCTGGAAGGCAGGGAAGATCAACGGCCGCCAAACACCTCCGCGTCAACTGGGGGGGGCTGGTCGCCGAGCCCGGCGGCGGCGGGGTCCTCCTCAATGTAGTCCGCAGCCTCCAGGTAGAAGAGGCGTGGGCAGACGTGGCCGGGTGCGTAGGGCTCGTCGCAGTTGAAGCACAACCCTTGGCGGCGACGCTCGAGTTGCTCGGCCGGGGTGAGCCGGCGGAATGGGCGTGCCGCAGCCGCGGCGAGGGGCGCCGCGGAAGCCTGGGCAGGCCCACCCTGCGCGGGAACTTCCGGCCAGGGTGGCGGCCCAGCGGCTCGGGGCGGTGGCGCCTGCTGGATGGCCACCGCGCGGCACTCGAACGCGCGGGCGTAGTACATGGCCGTCTGGAGGTCCTGTGGCCCACGCATCTCCACGTCCACGCGGATGTGGTCCGGTAGGCCGCCGACGAAGAGCTCAGCCCGCTGACGAGCCGAAATGCCGGGGGCGTGGCACGCCAGTGCCTGGAAGCGATCGGCGAAGTCTTGCACCGAGGTGAGGAACGGAAGGCGCCCAAGCTCCGCCAGACGGCTCCCGCGTATAGGCGGACCGAAGCGCAAGAGGCACAACTCGCGGAAGCGCTCCCATGGTGGCATGCCGCCCTCGTCCTGTTCGAGGGCGTAGTACCACGTCTGCGCGGCTCCTCGGAGATGATACGAAGCGATCCAGGTGCGGTCGGACGCGAGCGTGCGCTGCCCCCTGAAAAATTGGTCGCATTGGTTGAGCCAATTCAGGGGGTCGACGGTGCCGTCGTAGGTCGCGAACTCCAGCTTGGAGAATCTCGGCGGCGGCTGGGCGTGGACGACGGGCGGGTGCGCCTCGTCGGCACGGAACAGCGAGGATGACGGGGCCGAGTAGGCGGGCATCAAGGTGCCGCCCTGGAACAGGGGCCCGTCGACGCTGGCGAAGGGCTCGGCGGAGCCCGAGGACCCGCCAAACTGCATGGCCGGGTGCGTCGCCGGCGGGGGCAGCATGTGCGGCCCGACCGAGGCCGTCGTATAGACCGGCTCAAGGGACCCGGCGAGCCAGGCCGGTAGTGGAGACGGCGGCGGGGGAAACCGAACCTGGTGGATGGGCACTCCCGGGGCCGTCGTCGGGATGCCCGGGCCCGCGGTCGCCGGTGGCGGCGGCGGCGGCTGCAGCTGTTGCTGCTGCTGCATGGTGGAGGCGCCGGGGTTCGCCGCTGGTGGCGGCTGCAGCTGTTGCTGCTGCTGCATGGTGGAGGCGCCGGGGTTCGCCGCTGGTGGCGGCTGCCACGGCAGCTGCTGCATGACGGCGGCGACGGGGGTCTCAGGCGGCTGCGGCCCATAGGATCTCGCGAGGAACGTGCAGATGCCCGCGACCTCCTGGGTGAGATCTCGGATGGCAGCCGTCATCTCCTCCGGGGTGAAGACGACAGGGACGGGCGCGGCGGAGGTGACCGGCACCGGCAAGAGCGGGGCGCCGGCCATGGTGGCCATGGGGGCGGTCGTCGCGGTTGGCAGCGGGAGGGTCGGGGTGGGCGGCGGCGAGGACATGATCGCACCGAAGCTATCTGATATCAAATTGGTAGGAACCGGATCCCTACCAGGGCGTGCCCTAAGGTTGTAGGGGTGGAAGGAGGGATGGCGTGGAGGAAGGCGTGGTCGCCGGCTCTGGGGTGCCGTCGTTGCGTGAGAGAGAGAGATGGCGCAGGTGGTGCGGCTAGGGTTAGGTCTCCCGGCTCCCTTGGGGAAGCCGAGCAAATATGATTGCTTCTGCTTAATCTCAAAACGGGTCCTTACATGGTATATATATATAATCCTCCTAATAAGATAATTTGGTTAAGCCCCTAATAACGATAAGATAAACTGGGCCACCACTAACTGGGCTAAGCCCCTAATATGCCGGTCATAACACAAATAAAGAGTGAGTTGTATCAACACCACTTACCACTGAGCAAACCAAGCCGATCGCTGACCCCAACGCCTCAAACTGCTCCGCAATCTGAATCGCTAGCTCCCTGAACCACCACAGCCGCACGATAAGCTTCCACACAGACACAAGCTACCAAGAAGAAAATGTGTCACAAGAAGGAGAAAGGAAAATAAGAAGTTGACCTCGTGGGCAACATCACGCAGGCGAAGAAGGGCTGGCGGTGCTCGATCAGCGCCTGGATAATCGGCAGCGCAAAGGCACCTGTCTTCCCCGACCCCGTCTGTCCCAGACCAATCAGGTCCCTGCCTGCACCCAAAACCGAACTCGAATATATCAACGATCCGCGACCATCGAAATTGCACATATACATGGCTGAAGATGATGCTGGTACCTTTGAGAGCGTGGGGGATGGCCCCCGCCTGGATCTTTGTGGGCTGCTTCCACCCCATGGCGTCACACGCCTCCACCAGCTCGGGGCAGATGCCCAGCTCCGCAAACGTCGACGCCTCGGCAGCCGGTTCTGGCTCTGGCTCCGGCTCCGACTGATGCACCTCGCCACCCCCGGCAACCACCTTATCCACCGCCATGGCTACAAGCGTGGTTTTGCTCTGCGAGGCGTGGCGTGCGGTAGATTTATGAAGTGGACATAATATGCAGGCGCTCTCGTATGCATAACAAAGATGTGGACATGGCAAACCTAAACAAATGCTCGCATGATAGAAGTGTTGTCATACACACACATAGCAAAATAAGTGGATATGACCGTTTTATGAACATAACAAAATTGTTCGTGTTTTATGGTGTCGCTGTCATATAGATAGCAGTTTTATGTTGTTGATATCATAAACATAGCGGGTGTGATAGTTTTTGTTGTCATTGGCACATGTTAGGCTAGCAGGAACATCACACACATCCACTAGCAGGAACATCCACAGCCCACAGCACACACAGCCACAGCCGAATTGCACACACATCCACATCCAGCACATGCTCACCTTGTGTTCTCTCAAACAAACAAAAAAGCACATGCTCACCTTGGGCAGGCAGAGAACGAGTTCCGGGGAGGTGGTCGGGGAGGAGCTCCGGGAGGGAGAGGTCGAGGGCGGCGTCGGGGAGGTGCGGGCCGGGGACAAGAGCGGCGATGCTGCAGGTGCGCGCCGGCGGCGGAGGTCGAGTCGCGGCGGCGGTCGGGTGGGGAATTGCAGGAGAAGGGCTGCCGCTCGCGGACGCACTGGTTATGCGAAGGGAGAAGGAACTTGGCGCACACGGCGGCGGAGTCCGTGCGGCGGCATAAACCCCAGCGGACGAAGCGGAAGGGGTGCCTCGTGGACCGGCTTGATCGGCCCAGTCACTTGGGCAGGCTGGCCCTGTAATATGAGCAGCCTCGGTCGTAGCGTACTCATAATGGACCGGTTTCCGTTCATATTTCCTATTGTTTTTTTTAGTTTTCTATATTTCCTATTTATAAATAATTTTTAAAAAATTTAATTAATTAATTAAAATTATTCATGTAATATGGAAAAGTGTTCACAAACCTCTAAAAAGTTTCATGCCATTTTATAAGTTGTTCATGTATTTTATATAAAGAATATTTAACTAAAATAATCTTACAAAATTTTAAAAACCTTCATGTACTTAAAACGACTTATTAAAAAATATATTGGAATTTGAAACAAATGTTTGAGTCTTAAAAAGTTCAAAATTTAGAAAAGCCGTTAATTTACTTACAAAATGATCACAACTTCAAAACATGTTCATCAATTTTTTTTTAAATGTTCATGTATTTTAAAGAATGACTGGCGTGTATTTAAAACAATGATCATTGTTTATGAAAACTTTTTAAAATTTTAAAAATAAATAAATGGTTGTGCACTTTAAAAAATCCGTTAAGAATTTTAGAAAATTACAATATGCTCTTTTCAATAAAATATTCACCATGTATGAAAAGGTGCTCATCATTTATTTAAAAAATTTCGTTGTGTATTGGAAAATTGTTCATGTATACAAACTTCAATTTAAAATTAGAAAGAAATAAAGGAGTAGAAAAAAGGAAAAACTTAAAGAAAAATAAAAGGGTAGAATAACTATGAACAAAAAAAAAGAAAACTAGAAGAAATCGGAAAACCTAAAATAAAAACAAAAAAGTGAAAGCAAAACTGAAGGAAAAAATCTGGAAGCACACAGGCTACCACCCACTCGAAAATCAGACGTATGGGATGGCCCATATGCCCCTCCACCGTGCTATTGCCCCCTTATTTGACGCTTGTATAGAGTTTGCCTTCTGTCAGGGAAGAGTCCGCTTCAAATATTACACTTCAGAGAACCGCGATAATCCTACACTTCTGGCTACATGTGAACAAAAATCTCGAAGTTCCGTGGGCTTAACGATCTCTCGTTTGATCGGCTCGTTTTATCTCGCGCTCATTTGGTATAATGAACCGAGCCAATATTTATTTTTAGCTTGTTAAGCTAACGGGTTTGATGATCCCAATAATCAAGTTTCATGAGTAGCTTGTTAAGCTCGTTAATATTTTTGTTTTAGCCCGCACGGGAGAAGAAGGGGTGGTGGTGGTGGCTCGTGGAAAGGATGGGGTAGGGTGCAGAGAGATGAACCGGGCAGCAGCAACACGGTGGAAGGAGCGGCTCAGCCGTGCGCAGCGGGGCGCTGACGGTTAGACAGGTGTTGGAGGGCGGCTCGGCGCAAGGAGAAAAATGAAGGGGAGGAAGAAAGCATGCACGCCCAAAATCTTCAGAAATTTCTAGGCCACTCACGTATAGTCACCCCCATTTAAAAATCAAATAATGAGTGATGGCTGGTGCATTACTAGTGGGACTTCACCTACTTGGCCAGTGAGCCTGTCCCCCGACCGCTCGATGGTTGTGGTAGATTACTATTTAGATTTCATACAAAATTTCTATCTTTTCTAAAAAATATTTAAACTTGAAACTTTGCAAGTCAACTAAATACTAAAATTAGACTGTGCATATAAGCATATTATGTTTTTTATTTGGTGCAGCACAAATATATAAAATGTGAATTTTCCCGGATAGTAGTAAGAAATATCATTATAAGTATTTATGTTGATGTTTCCGCATTGGTCGGGTGATAAGATTGGCCGACCAGGCATCCGTTAGATGGTGAACCTGCAAAAAAAAGTCGTTAGATGGTGAGCGCTGCAACCGTTCGATCTCCACCCATTAGCTGCAGCCCTCTGCAACAATGACCATGTTACTCTTGGCCCATTTGCAACACGACCTTTGTTGCGCTCCGGTTTGAACTTCTTCTACTGTTGCAACATGCCCTATGTTGTGACGGCAACATGACTCTGTTGCAAACCCACATTTGTGCACCTCACTGCAACACGACCACTGTTGCGGTCGTCGCCCACGCAACATCGTTGCCCAACACACATGGCGGTCGTTGAGCACCGTCACAACCGTCGAGGTTGCAGTATCATCGATGTTGCAACCAATCCACCACAGCAGCGCCATTGCTACAGGTCAATGGCGAGCGGCACGACGCCGAGTCGCTGATGTTGCAACAGTTGACAAAAATGGCGGCATCGGCATCTACGACATCGGCGAGCAGAAGTATGTTGCTTCAGCAACATTGACACGGTGTTGCGGCGTTGCCCCTCCCCAAAATCGGGGGAGCAAGACGGCCCACATCTCCGCTGTGTCGCATCATCATAACTACAAAAGCAGCGGACATCCGCCATAGAGGAGCGATCCTCTTCTTCATGCTTCGGGTGGGGGGAAGAATGCAGCAGCACTCAAGGGAGGGAGCATCTATGGAGATCTGGCGGTAACGCAAGCGGGGATCAAGAGAAGCATGGGGATGTGGGAGGCCTGCTATGACTAGAATAGAGTCTGCCCTTTAGGTGAGATTGTAGGATCAACCCAAAAGAATTTATATTTACATAATTAAAAAAATTCTGAAACTATTTGACAACATACCTATGATGTATGTCTATAACTCACAAAAAATCAGCTCAAAACTCGATCTACATTTAGAGGTGCAAAAATGACAAATTCAACAATGAATAGTGTTAGTTTTGGGTGAATAGTACTACTTGACACTATTCACGTCCGATTTTGTAAAAAAAAAATCTATAAGTGTAGGTCAAATTAGTAGCTGGAACTTTTGAAGGTTGTACATCAAACATTGATGTGTGTTTGTAAAAATTTCAATGTTTTTGAACATGTTTTGTATTTTCAAGAAAAATGATCTCATTGATCTCACCTAAAGCTAGATCCTATACTAGCCCATGGAGATCCGGCGGTGACGTAACCAGGGATCAAGAGAAGCACGGGGGATTTGGGATGGACAAGAACTGAGTTGTATGGTCGTCGTTTTCGTGTGGATAAGGCTACGCATGGCCGAATTAAAGTATACATCTGTGTGCTAGCTTAGATATAGATTTGACGTTTCCTAGCCATGCATGTGATCGGTTGGTCGAGTTTGATGCCCATCTTGCCTTTCCTGACCGGGCATGCATAGTGTGTGTGTGTGTGCAGTAAGACTGTAATAAGCTAGAGTGGCAAGCCATGTTTGGAACGGGCCTCCTTTTTCCCTTGGAGGTTTGCCTCTGCCATGTGATCGCTCTTGTTTCATTCCATCAGTTTTTGCGTGGATCCAACTGCACATGCTAGCGCACCTACTGCACCGCGAACAAGTAGTAACGTTTTTTTTTTTTTTTTTTTTTTGAACAAGAGGAGACCCAGAGTCTGCATTAAAGATCAAGCGGTGGTACAGTACAGATTACAATATGACCCAAGAAAAACAGAAAGTTACACCCTAGTCCCTGATGTTTATGAAGAGGACCCTGAACAAAGAAAGAGGAACACAATCGGGTCCACAACACATCCCACACGGCTGCAATCTCGTCGACGCCGGGGACTACGCCACTTGGTTCGCCGAGACCTCGACCACTGCACTGCCCACCGGCAAGCACGCCGGAGAAGGAAGCCGTCGACGCCGAGCAGGAGATGTACTGCCTCCCCTTTGGCATGGAAGCCGGGAGGAAATAGATCGGTCGCCTTTCGACCAGAAGAATCAAGGGCGGCGCAGATGAGACCGGCAGCCAGCCGCCGGCAGCGCCGTAGCTCCGCAGCCAAAGCCCTTGATGATGAGCACGAACCCTATCAGCGAGCATCTTCTTCTTCTTACTCTCCCCCCTCTCCTTATCCACGACCTCTGTGACACCCGGAGAAGAAAGAGAGCAGTGGATCCACCACAAACTCAGGGCACGAGGAGTTGCTGGCTTTGATTCCTGCAGCTGAAGATGACACCCCGCCACCACAACCATGCAAATCACTGCCACCATCATCTCCCACCACCTACAGCTCCAGATCCAGGAGCTCCTCTCCTCCCATGCCATTCTTTCCTTCACCATGAAGACAAGAAGGGTCCAGGACAGAGAGAAATCCCAGTCCAAAGCACCAAAGCCTCCCTGCTCAACGCTAGGCCAGGGAAGGGCCTCAGATCCAGGCCACCGGTCGGCTCCAGCAAGCTTTGTTCCGGTCACCATGGCCGCAACAAAACAGAACCGAAGCACAACGTCAGGACTCAGATCTGGTTTATTGAGGAAGAACGACCAGCTACTGCACAAATAATACAAGATCCGCACCCCGCCTCCCACTCACCGCCAGCCACCGTGGCCGCCGGCGATGGGGGGGAGAGGGACCGGAGAAGGAGGAGGAAGAAGGGCTAGAGGGCGGGAGGCGGCACGGAGGCCAGTCACGGCACGGAGGCCAGTCCAGGAAAGTCCCCAACAAGTAGTAACGTGGAGCGGAAAAAGCTGGGGGCCGGAAACTGAAACTGCATGCCTAGAGACGAATTAAAATGGCTAGACACAACCCGATCCGGATGCATGGCGTGGAAAAGGAGGAAGATGCTAGCTGGTCGCGCTGCCTGGCAGTTTCACCACTCTTTCCTTGCATTTCGGCCGATGTAAATGTAACGGAGCTGCTCCAACTGGCATTTCGGCCGATGTAAATGTAACTGTAAATGCAACGGCAAGGTGATGATCTTCGCGCCCGGCCACGGCTGGCAGGTGAGGTTCCTGCCCATGGGCTCCGGCCACGGCGTCTGGCAGGGCGTCTTGTTCCTCAAGTCCGTGTACGAGGCGCCCAGCGACATGTCGGTGCTGCAGGTCAGCGCCGTGATGTCGGCCGGCACGAAGCTACAGGCTCAAGAGGCGGCTCCGGGTCGGCTACCCTCGGATTAATTTGGCAGTTCTGATGGCAATCATCAAAATAATAATACTACTGCAGTGCACGCTCGGATGTAGTTCAATTGATTGCAACCATGTGTGCTGATTGCTGATTGAGTTCCGGCCTCAATCTTGCTTATGTGTGTCAGTTTTATTTGGGGTATGCTGAGTGCTTTGGCTACCAGTAACTTGCAGCCAGCAGCTGTGTTGTCTGTTGTGTCACTAGACTCCATCTTGTGATGTTTTTATAATCTCATCTACCAGAGTATTTGATAAACTGATTTATAGAGGTTAATATTTTTAAAATTTGATGACTGGAAATAAATTCACCCATATAAATCAGGTTATTTTGGAATTTCAGAACAACAGAGCAGATTACAAAAGACATGCGTTAGTAGAAAACCCGAACAGATTACGGAAGTGAAATATGACCATTTCATATTGCAGCACTTCAACCCAACCAACTTTTTTTCTTTTTTTTTTGAGAGGGATGCCCTTGGGCGCATTTTATTAATCAAATGAGAGTTACATCGACCAACAAGTCCGAAAGAATAAAGCTAGGATGATTGACATCCCAATCCGTCTCTACTTTAGAATCATAGGAAAGCCTAGCTAAATTATGCGCCGCTTGATTAGCATCCCTTTGACAATGCGAGAACTTCACTGATCCAATATCCTGGGCTTTCAAAAAACAGTCCGCCAATATTGCTGTGTATGGGCTCCAGACTTCAATGATTCCATTGCATGCTTCCATTAACTCAAGTGAATCAGATTCCAGGATAATATTAGTGCAACCAAGGTCCTGCACCAAAGCAAGACCTCTCTGTAATGCAATGGCTTCAGCCGTAGTGCTATTCAAAACATTTGAAAAAAGTGATGTACATCCAGCCATTGCTTCCCCATTAGAGTTGCGAAGAATTGCCGTTGTAGCTCCAGAACCCAACCAACTTGATATCTCTTTTAGCTGAATTTGATGGGTTTTAGTGTAACGGTATATATCTAATTAGTAATCAGCCTGAGGCAGTCGGCCACGGCGACCGAGAGCCAGAAGGGAACCAATTTAAAAATTTCATGAGTATAAGACTATTTTATTATTACAATTAACGAGCACTTAGGAAGCATATCCCACTAACATAACTGAAGCCCAAAGATATGTATGCATATCCCACCAACATAATTGAAACAAATTTTATTTTTTGCAATTCTCTTGAGATTTAGAATCTTTTACATGGTATCAGGAATATGTATGTACTCAATCAAATTATAGAACCACAAGAAAATAATAAGCCTGCATATACCGGTCATTGTAGAGAGGTAGAGCATCATATATCATATATAATTAAAACAATTGTACGGATATTTCCATATAAGTATATGCATCTGGAGAGAAAATACATAAATCAACTAAAAATAACCATGTGGAAATAAATGTTGTAAAGCACATGAAAACAATAGATTCTCATGTCCATAGAATAACTCCGCTAGTTAAGTTCTACTAGGGGACAGAATTGCTGAAGCAGACCACCAGCCAATTCACAAACTCTCCTGAAACAAGCCTACAGTTACGAGATCATATATAGTGAATGCATGCTTCATCAGGGCCTAGTGCATTGCACGACTCCGTGTCTGCGAGGAGGCTGGTGGTGAATGCGGAAGCCAGTCTTTGGCGCAAACAAGTGCCTCCACGATTTCAGGACGAAGCGAGCTTCTATAGTCATCGAGCATGCGGCTTCCTGTTACTGCAGAAAATACAGAGCTAACCGTGGTCACTGTGGACATTGGAATGGCCAAGACATCACGTGCCATCTTCGAGAGTGTGGGGAACCTGAGCGTGTTAAGCTTCCACCAGTTGAGAATGTCAAACTCTTGGATACTACGTGGCGTCAGGGATTCTTTCAGGTACTGCTCCAGTTCAGATTTTGAGGGCTGGGCTGTAGCAATCTCGGAAAGATACATATCAAAGTCTAGAAGACCATCACCGGTGGAAGGTGGAGTTGTTTGAGTATTATTATTCCCACTGGCAGATTGTTCAACATAGACCGGTGTTGAGGGGAGTGGCTGCGCTACATACTCCTTGTAAAGCTCATGCAATGAATCATTCACTACCTTAACATACTTCGCTGCCTCAACGCCGTAAATTTTCGAGTAACTGAACTCAACAAGCTTCATCTTAAAACGTGGATCCATCACAACAGCGACGGCTAACACGAGGTTGCAATCTTTCCAGTACTTGTCGAAACTGTCATGCATATCTCTAGCAATGCTGCTGACAACTGGATCTTCATGTGCTGCGGCATTTGCCAGCTCTAGCTGAAGTTTCCAGGCTTCATGGAAAAAGATGTCTGAAGTTGGGTTTGTTACTGCCATGACGCAATGAGCCGAATCATACAGCAGCTTCAAACAATTGCTGGCGGCCTCAACTTTTTCCCAGTCCTCAGCTGACGGTGCTTCATTATAGTTATCATCACATGTTTCTAGTATGGTGAAAGCCTGCCTATAATCCAGGGCAGCCAAGAGCATCAGATAGGTGGTGTTCCACTGGGTTGTAACATCGAGACAAAGGGTCTTGGTACTAGGGGTCTCCAGCTGCAGAGCAATCTCAGCAAATTTTTCGTCGCGACAATCAGAGGCTTTTATGAACTTTATGCTTTCACGGATACTGGAGATGACACCATGGACTGAAGCAATCACATCCTGTGCAGCTGCAGTCAGGATATGGACGTAGCACCTCACAACAAATAGCTGGCCCTTAAGCATGATGCCGTTCTTATTGGAAAGATGATCTCTCAGGTTTGCACTGTAGATATCATGAGATGGGCAATCGTTATCCAATGTTATGGCGAACAGCTTCTCCCTCATGCCCCAGTCAAAAAGGCTTCCGCTGATAGCTTCAGCAAGTGCATCCTGCGAATGAGGAGAAGCAACCATCGTGAAATTAAGCACTCTTCGATGCACTCTCCACTCCGTGTCAATAAACTGCCCCGCAAGTGACACATAGCCAAGAGTCTGACTAGTTATCCATAATCCTATGGTGAGGCTCATCCTTCCAGGCATAGTGCTTAATGATTGCAGCAGATTGTGTTTTTCTTTCTGATAAACAGCATACACTTCTCCCTCCATTGTAGCAACGTCTGACACCCTGAAACGCGGTTGCAGACTACCTATAAGAGCGGTGAAGGCTGGCTGTTGAACAATATGAAGTGGGTAGTCATGCAAAATGATGAGCTTTGCCAGATACAAGCTGCTACGGTCTTGATCAAATGTGGCATTTGGAAAGCCAGTCTGCCTGTAACGCCTCTTAGAAGGACGTTCTATGGTACCCTCACCAACATTGTCAGCCACTTCTGCTAAAGGCAATGCCAGTTCCCTCTCTTGGTTTTTGATAACAGGACATGAACCCTGTATAATGTGCCTTTTGAGATGACTAGTACCTGCAATTTTTGCGCCAGAACTATATGCAAAGGTTCCTTTGCATAAGTTGCAGCATGCAATTCGGCATCGCTTATCCCCAGGCACATGTTGAATGGTGAAGTGCTCCCAGACTGGTGACTTCTTTTTCCGGCTTCTTGATGAGGTTGGTAGGCTCACATCAGCACTGACCAATGCATTACCATGGGCCATCTCATCACCAATGACCATGTTGTTTACTTGAGCCATCTCATTACTATGGATAATGTCATTAACTTGAACCATCTCATTACCGTGGATCATCATCTCATTACCGTGGACCATCTCATTACCACTGATCACCATCTCGTCACCATGGACCATCTCACTCTCTTGAACCATATTGTCACCATGGAGCATCTCACTGCAATGAACCAGTTCACTGCTACTGATCATCTTGTTCCTGGCAATCATCTCCCCATCATGCAGCATTGCATTGTCATTGCTCTTTGGTTCACCCATGCTGAGAAAGACTATCTGATCGATCCCAAAAGCCTGACAATTTGGAATGATTGATCAAATAAAATCATGTCAGATCTAATGTAGTCAAATTAGATCACTTGGATCATATCATAAATAAGGCTAAAATTATTCAATTTAGATTCAAAACATCACAGACAGACTAAGAGATCTTACATAACTTCTGTCAGACAGTTTCCAGTGCAACAAAATTACTCTGCTTCAAACTGAATGTCTGAGATTCCAAGCAGAAGAGAAAAAAAATCTAAAACAAGTTTGAATATGGTGATAACATTTTCAGTCATCACTATTTCTCCTAGCAAGGCTCTTTCATTTTCTAGGAAAGAACTGTGACCACCAGTATAATGCATATAGAGACAACACAAGTGTGAATATATCCTTGAAAATCAAATGGAAAAGGTGGATCTACTGAGAGCCAAGAAAACACTGGAAGCAGATCAATAAATTTGCTAAAGGAATCATAACAGGAAACAAGATTTAAGGTATAACTGGAGTAAGTGGACCACAACTCAAATGATAAACTTCCGGATTTGTACAAGACGGAGTTAATTGGTGTTAATTGAAGATCAATCAAACACTAGATAAAGGTGATACACATATTTTATATGTCTAAGCGTGTACAATGAAAGTAACTAATATAAATTAATCTAAAATATGTTTGGCCCCGAACGTTAAGAACTACATTTATTTTTTTAGACTCATAAGCATTTCTTGAGGAGTGCCTTATACATTAAAAGTACATTGATCAAGCATATTAACCATTGTCACTAGGTAGGAAGAAAAATTGAGGACAAGAAAACCAAGTTCTAATTAAGTCTCTCCCTAATGACCGATGCAAAAACATACTAGTTGGCATCTTTATTCCCTATTTAACTGACAGAGAAGTTTGTCAGCCACAACTCAGTTCTTGAATATTAGTACAGCAGCTCAATTCTCCTGGTTCCGTGTGAATGTGAACATCTACTTGAGTTGACTGGTAAGAAGGGATTAATTAGCTACAGTTCTTCAGGCAGAAAAGATTATCTTCTAGCTCATACATACGAATGCAATCGCAAAAGGTTACAAATCAAATTATGTGGTGGAAGCAAACACAGCAACCCCGCCCTGCGCCGTATCAAGCATCTGACCATAGATCAGATCCCCCAACAAAACCCCAGCCATCTCTGAGATAATGAACTACAAATCTACTTATATAGTCGAATTGCTGCTCGAACGAAAAAGAACGCACGAACACTTCCAGGTCAGATGCTTGATACGGCGATGGGGATTCACACTGGGCCAGGAGCGCATCATCCCCATCGGGCATCGGCAAAAGTTGTGCCCTAGACAAACCCTAGACGAATCTGAGCTCCCAGGACAGGAAGAGATTAAACCCGAGCCGCGCAAGACGACTGGCGCTACAGAGAGGGGATTTGGGAAAGGTTTGGAGAACTTACACGAGGAGGAGGTGGTGGACTGGTGGTGCTTCTTAGCGAGGGCTCGGCCCAAGAAGCGCCAAGGCCGAGCAAGACGCAGCAGATCTGGGCGACGGGCGGCGGCGGAGGACCAGTCTTGCGGGAGACGCTTTAATGGGCTCACGGGTCGCGGCCCATCGCATCTAGGGTTCCAGGTTTCGGGCGCCGTGACGCTACCGGTCGGACCGTGGGCGGAATCTCTTTCTTCTCTTTCTCGGAAGGAAACTGTTTTCGTATCAACGTATCTTCATAAATTCACCTCAAAAAAAAAAACGTATCTTCATAAATTCTCTTTATTTAATGGGAAATGATTGACATCACCCAACTGATAACGACGCGTGCTTCCACCGCTGTTGGATCTGATTTTATCACATGTCTCGCGAGTAACCTATCACAGAGACTAGGTATTGCAACGGAGCTGTTGTTGCTATTTACCCCACGCAACAACTAGTGTGTAGCAGGATCCGGATTTGAATCCCTAGAGAGAGCCGTCACCTCCTGTGCTCCTCCCGAGCTCCCTGTCAAGCAATCGCCTCCCCACGTTGCTTTGACCGTCATCGGCAAGCAAGCCGATGAGGCCAGCAACAGACGTCCTCGGCGTCCCCGTGCAAGCCGTGTTCTACACGGCGTGCTATGAGAGAGAAGATGGAGAGAGATGAAGATGAGAGAGGAGGAGGGAGAGGAGAACAAGGAAGAGGAAGGGCGCACCAACATGCTTCTCCAGCGCGAGCTCGCCGGTCGATGCAAACGACAGTGGTTTTTTCTTGCAACGGCCTTCCTGCAAGAAAGATGCAACATTAGTGATAAAAAGATCTGTCGGCCGACGCGTAGCACCATATAAAAGGTGAAGATAAAAAAGTTTGCAACATTAGCACTGTTGCAAAAAAAAATCTGCAACGATACCTCTGTTGCAAAAGTTCTACGACATGAACTCTGTTGCCAACGTCCGAGCACAACATCATCTTTGTTGCAAAGCTGGCAGTTGAATCTGACGGACACCCCGCGTTGAATCCAATGGCTCGCAAGGCGACGAATCTTTTAAAAAGATCTGTCGGCCGACGCGTAGCGTTCCCCTTATTTATTTGTGAAACTTTGTGTAGATTAGATACAACGGGTATCTAAAATGGTGCAAAATTTTAAACAAATCTAGAGAGAACGAAAATAAGATAAACTATAAAATTTAGGACACGTCTAGCTAATGGCCGTTGGCTCGTTAGACATCGACCATCGACCTGCAGCACTTCACCGCGAACACTGCAGATCGGGAAGAGCACCGCCAGCCTCCAAAGACGCAGGAGAAAATAGATCAGGACACACCCGATCTAGACCACCTCCGAGCACGCGCTGGAGCACAACCACCGCCGCCAAACCGCCGCCACGTCAACCCCAGGTGCCGCCAACACCACCGGGAGCAACAATGCCTGTCATCCACGCCGCCAACCACCTGCCGCTGCGAGATCCCCAGCCCGCGAGCGTGCACACCATGAAGCAGGGAACAGATCCCGCCGCCGCCGGCTCCGCGGGCAAAGCCCGCCGGAGGCTGTCGGCGACATTGAGATGGAGGAGGCGTTAGAGGGTTGCGAGGCCAGACGGTGAGGTCGCCGCCCGTGTCACCCTGGGGTGGGGAGCGACGCGAGGACTCCCTCTAAAGCTCTATTGCCAACTGTTTATATATCTGGTTCACGATTTTGATTGGGGCAATAATTTCTCAAATCAATTGACACCAACGAGCCTATAAAAAACATCAGTCCCACACATCTTTCATCACCTAAAAAAAAGCGCCAACATATGACACTATAGCACCAATATAGTACATGATGCCAACAGCGCAAAAAACCCAACATATGACACTATAGCACCAATATAGTACATGATGCCAACAGCGCAAAAAAACCTCGCCACATAAGTAACACAGAATCACAGCGCAGAAAGACCCAGCAAAATACCGCATTATAAAAAAAGAACAGTCCATCATTTTTCTCATGCGCCAAACCAAATTAGAAAAAATTATGAAGTCCTAACAGCACCAACGGCGCAGCGAAGCACGCCCAACCCTTCTACTATTACGCATGAAGCTCAAATGAATTGACCATAAACATGTACCCTTTCAGCCTATTAGGAACTACTCTGCAGCCACTGAAGCTGAAACTTTTTCAGAAGATTCCATTATAAAAATTGCAGCTCCACGAAGTTATAGCTTCTGTTTCTGGATTTATACATATTGCTGTTTTTGTTTAATGTTTTGGTATTAAACCAAATTCTGGTGTTTGCTGATGTCGTTATCTGCATTAGTAACATAATTTATTTGTGGGCTTTTTAGAGTGGAGTTTTTGCTCTCAGGCTTCAAAATTTAAAAAAAAATAAAAAACAACTTTTTAAGTTAAAAAAACTGAAAATAAATACACAAGTAATTATAGATGTATACTAGGTGTTGTTGAAATTTCATCACGAAATACGTTTTGACGTGAGGTGTACAAAAAAAAATCATGTACTTTTATAGTGAATAGTACATGTGCTAGAAATACGTGGTTTTGCCCTTTTTCTTGTAGCTCACATAAAAATGTATTTCGCCATGAAGCTTTGCAGACAAGTAGTATACATCCATATGTATGTGTGTGCTTTTTTCAGAATTTTTTAAAACCTAAAATTTTGATTTTCGAAATTTTCAAATACATTAGCAATTTCCCTTTTTCTACTTTCAAATGCACATCGTATACTCCTGGTCAGTGTATACCAGACCAAATGTATACCAGACCAGGACCTGGAGCTTCACTCCTTTGAATATAACTAGCTCTCAACATGGATATTATTTGTCTGAACTGCAGCAAGAGCAGATACAATCTAACAACCCCTAAAAATGTTTTTGCCAACAAATAGGATGATACAATCCGGCAAACCTTCAAAGAATGCAAGGGCATGTTGCTACGCTGGTTTACCTTTTGAATAGGTAACAAACGGTACTTTCATTCAGGTATGTTATTCATGCAGAGTGCTGCACTTGAATCCTTGGAGAATGACCTCTTTCGTTGCTGCCCATGTCAAAGAAGAAAAAGTTAGTTCTAAAGAATAACTGCTTTGTTGTTTGAGTTAACTAAATTCCTCACAGAAAGAAGATGCATTATTACCTGTCACGAGATGAGGATACTTGGGATATGGCAGATCTTCAACCAATCCTTGCCTGTCTCTTTTCTACAGTTTTCAGTCAGTGCAGAGCCACAATCACTGACAATCAACTCCTCCAGTGCAGTTAAGGATCGCAAACCTTCTGGCAACGAGACCAACTTTCGGCAGCAGCTTATCTCCAGATATTCAAGTGCTACGAGATCACCTAGCCATTCTGGAAGGACTTCCAGATCAGTGCAATTATCAATCTTCAGCTTCCGGACCATGCTAAGGTGCCTGATGGCCTCAGGCAAAACACGTAGCCGTTCGCAGTACTCAATGGTTAGATCCTCAAGTTTTGGCCTGTGCTGCAGTAAGTTCCAATCACACGACGATGCATGGCACTTTCTAATCCACAGTCTCCTAAGAAGTGACGCCGATTTTGAAGATGATGGCCCGAACATCCTACCAACTGATAACATCTCACTGCTGTTGGACAGTGATAAATCTGCTATAGCATCTGGGAGGCATGGTTTTGGTCTCATCTTTGGACATCCACTTGCAGTGACAGTTTTAAGAACTGGAAACATGAATACTTGTTGTTGACTTTCTTCACTATCCCCTGCCAATGAGGTTGGCCAGATCTCCAGATCAGGCATGTTTTCAAAATGGAGTTCCTTGAGTGACTGGTACAATGTGTTCTTCTGTCCCTTGGCAAGTATTTCAGGTCCAATGCTACGGACACCACTAATGCAGCGGAGTTCAAGAGAATGGAGATTGGGAATATGACCAAGAGGTGGGAGGCATATACAGTTAGGGATGTTGGCTAAACTTAGGAAGGTAATATTTGGAAGCCAGGATTCCATGCTCTCCATCATCCAGCTAGGAAATTTAGTGCCCATGTAGCCATATATTTCAAGGACCTCAAGGTTTTCAGGTGGCAAGAGAACTTCAAGAAATGTTTCGACGTTCTTCAGCTCATCAGAAGAGCATGAACTGGTCCATGACACAGTCAAGTTGCTTAGCTTCCTCTTATTCCTCAAGTTTGCTCTCTTGGCATCGTTTGTCAAATCCTTCTTGTGTGAGCAGCATTCAATTTTAAGACAGCCACTCAGAAGATTAAGGTCTTTTAGCTCCGCAATGCTGCTGTATGTGTCACCTATAAGGAGCAAGGATAATGTTTCAAGTTTAGTCCATTGCCCAAATCCATCAGGCAGTCTCTCCAAAGATGGGCACTGGTCATTTTTTAGGTGCTTCAGATTAGTGATGGTTGTCAAGCCGTCAGGTAGCATGGCTAGATGTGCACACCCAACAAGGCTCAGCCTCTCCAACATCATGAGGTTTGTTATAGACTCGGGTAGCTTACGGAGATTCCAGCACTGGAACAAAATAAGCTCCTTCAAATTATGGAGATTACCAATTGATTCGGGCAATTCCTCCAGGCCAATATTCCATGAGAGATCCAAAGTCTGCAAGTTTGGTAGGTGACTGGTTGCTATGGGCAATGCCAAACTCCGTGCATGATGCGATAAAATGAGAGTTTGAAGCTCCAGAAGGCCACCAATGGATCGAGGTAACTCGGCCAAGTTGCTACAGTGAGACATATCCAGAGTATGCAGCCTTGTAATGCAGCCTATTGAGTCCGGGATTGCCTCAAGATCACTGCATTGCGATAAATTCAGATGCAACAAATTTGAGAGATTCCCAATATTTTTGGGCAGTGCTCGGAGAATTCCACACTGTGAGAGGTTCAAGAAATGCAAATTTTGCAGTCTGCACATAGTGTCAGGCAGAATCTCAAGATTGACACACCCTTTAAAATTCAAGTCTTGCAAACTTTGGAGTTCACCGATGGAGCTGGGTAATGTACAGAGGAAACTGCAAAATGACATGTTCAGATTTTGCAGGTTTTGAAGATGCCCTATGGAATCTGGTAAGGTCTGAAAGTGGCAACAGGAAAGATTCAGGGTTTCTAGATTCTCAAGACTGCAGATTGACATGGGAAGCACATATAGATTGCCACAATTGGACAAATGAAGTGCTTGCAGATTGTGGAGGTTACTGATGCAATTGGGCAGACTTGTGATAGGGGATGAAGAGACGTCCAAGTACCTCAAGTGTTTTAATCTGCCAACTGACTTGGGAAGCTCCGTAATTTGGCTGCCTCGCAAATCTAGTACTCTCAAGCACCTGGAGTGAAGAAACAACTGAACATCAAGGGCATAACCCCAGGAATGCAATGCACGGACTTTACGGAGCGTGCTCGAGACACCTTTAGAGACCCCCATGTCATCAGCCAACGATGCATAGTGGCAGCATGTTTCGGCGCGCCCATTGGCATTCTTCGAGTTGATGATCTGGACTTCATCCCCGGCAACAGACTGAGCAAGGTCATGCACCAAATCATGAATCTTGTACTTAACATTGCGATCTTCCTCTAATTCTTTCTTTGACAAATCGTGCTCCACTACTTCTTGAAGGAAAGACATCCACAGCAAATGCTCGAAATAGTCGTTCGCTTGATCGAAAACTGACTGGCAGCCATACTTTGTGGGTTCAATGAAGCCAAGAGCAATCCATCGCTGAATAAGCTTGTCCCTGTCAATCTCATAGTTTCTAGGAAATGATGCACAATACGCGAAGCACTGCTTCAGACCAGGTGGCATTTGGTCATAGGTGAGCTTGAGAGACGGCAAAATTGTGTCTTCCTTATCCAGCTGCCATATCTCACTGTCCTTGACAGCAATCCATGATTCCTCATTCCTCTTGAACCGCAGCATGCTCCCAAGAGCCTTGGCGGCCAACGGCACGCCGCCGCATTTCTGGACAATCCCCTTCCCTAACTTGACCAACTTGGGATGCAGATCCTCCTCCCCTTCCTCAAAAGCCTTTCCCTTGAACAGCTCCCAGCAATCATCATCAGAGAGGCCTTCGAGAACGAATGGCGGCACGGTGCGCACCATCATGCCGACCTTGCGGCTCCGTGTGGTCACCATGATCTTGCTGCCTCGCTTGCCATCCTTGAGGAGAAGCTTCAGCCGCTCCCACTCGTCCTGGCTCTCGCTCCACACATCATCGAGAACCAGCAGGTACTTCTTCCCCGTGAACGTCTCGGACAAGAAGTTTGCAATTTCCTCCAAGCTGGTCAGATCGCGCTTCAGCTTGGTCGCGCTCACAATCGGCTGGATCAGCCTTCTGAGGCTGAAATCGACGGACATGGAGACCCAGATCCGGAGGTCGAACACCTCGTCGTTGGCCCTCCGGTCGTTGAACACCAGCTGCGCGAGCGTCGTCTTGCCGAGGCCGCCGAAGCCGACGATGGGGATCACGGACACGTCCTCCTCGCTCGCCGCGTCAAGGACCAGCTTCATGAGCTTCTCTTTGTCCGCGGCCCTCCCCACCGTCTTGGCCTCGTCGACCTTTGAGATGGTCTCCCGCTTCGGGGGAGCAACCGGTTGCGCTGGTGGAGGGACGTTGGGATTCAAGCGGAGCCTGTCCCTCCCCGCGGCGACGGCGTCCAGCTTGCGCCTCAGGGACCTCAGCCTGTGCGCCATGACGACGGAGCTGACGATGCAGGTGGCCGTGGAGCCGCACGCCGGGTTGCCCCGGCTACGGCGGCGGCGGGCGGCGCGCAGGTCGGAGTGGCAGGCGTCGAGCAAGTCGTCGATGTCGTGGGCGAGGTTCTTGAGCCTGCGCAGCCAGTCGCGGACGGCGCTGTCGCCGCTGCCGCCGCGCACCTCGGCGTCCGCGAGCACGCTCCGGATGGTGCCGAACTCGTCCTCCATGGCCTTCAGGTCAGTCCTGAAGCTCCTCAGGAGCGCGAGCTCTCCCCAAACCGAGGACCCGAACTTCGCTAGCACCGCCTTCACGATGCTGGAAGCAAGCACCCCCTCCGCCATGGATCTCGATCTCGCGCGCGCGCTCTCTCTCTCCCCCCTCTCCAGTCTCTACTCTCTACACACACGGAACAGAAAACAAACAGTGTCGCGGTGGCGCGGTGCGGGTCACTATAAATCTATATACAGAAAAGTCAAGTCAACAGTCAACACAACGAAACCCATAATAAAAATTACATTCACATCCGTAGAACACCTAGCGACGACTACAAGCACTAAAGCGAGCCGAATGCGGGGTCACAATCATCATACCTCCCTCCTCAAAGTCGGGCAAAACTTTTATACTAACAATCGGGAAGTCGTCGTGCTAAGACCCCATGAACGTAGACGAGCGATGACCAGATCCGAGCAAATCCACCAAAGACAGATCCACCGGAGACACACATCCACACGCCTACCGACGATGCTAGACGCACCACCGGGACATGGGTTAGGCGGGGAGAACTTTATTCTATCATCAGAGAATCGCCGACGTCTCGCCTTCCTGAGCAGGACACACCCTAACAAAACTTGAAGACATCTAAAACCGGAGCCCTCCCACCGACAAGGGCCGGGATCCACCGCGCCTCCATGGCAACGACGGCGCCGACGGGAGGCGGAGGAACCCTAAACTTTTTTGAGGAAGGAGGCGCGTGAGGCGGCGACTACGTATCTATTTAGTCTTTCATGTTTCCATGTGAACTCCCTTCGTTCATAAATAAGTGCCGCTGTTTTAGTTCAAACGTAGGTAATACTTCCAACGTGTTTAACTTTGATTTATTCAAAGTCGATCGGATGATCGGAACTACTGTCCGGTTACCATGAAACGCCGCTCCATTTTTTTGAAAAGGCGTGCTTTATTACTTAAAAGATTTAAGTATTACACCCGGCCTCTGCATAACTAAGATGCACACGGTCAAACAAGATCCTCTCACACAAACGAAAAATAAAAAGGCGAAAGACAAAGAGACATGTAGAGTCCGTATAACGCCTAAAGCGTAGGGGGGCCAATTCTAAGATCATGCTGCCACCCATGTTGGATAAAAGTATCCCTCGCCGTAACCTCCAATCGTGTACACACCTCTGTAAACAGGTCTCGATTCTCCACGCGTTGTAGAGAGGACCATAAACGCAGAGTCCCGGTACATCTGTAGATAACCTGCATCAGAGAAGTACTTTTATCTTTGAAAACCTTATCATTTCTACATAGCCAAAGCGACCAAATAACGGCATGCGTGTAGGGGAACGCAGCAGAAAACAAAAAATTTCCGACCTACGCACCAGCCCAGGACCACTATGGAGACTGCATACAAGGTTTGATCTTTTCGTTACCGACTCATAGCGCAGCGGAAGAAGAGTCGATGACGATCGGCGGTGCAGATCCCCGCAGCTAGGATTTTACAACCTCCCAACCGCGAGGATATTCTCCCTTGTCTGCCCGTCGGACAGCCCTCCGGGAGGCGGTCGGACAGTCCCTCGGACGGTGTCGCGGACAGCCCTCTGGGAGAACCTTCGAAACTCAGACGGTCACTCGGACAGCCCTTCGGGAGGACCCTCGAAACTCGGACGGTCACTCGGACAGCCCTTCGGGAGGACCCTCGAAACTCGGACGGTCACTCGGACAACCCTTCGGGAGGCACTCTCGAACTAAGACCGAAACTACGATCTCTCTACAGAGAGTTGCACACATACGGTGTCATCTATCCGGCAGGGCTTCGCCGTTCAGAACTAGTTCCCACCGGAACCCAGACAGCCTTTCGGCTCTACGAAACTCTTTTCGTGGGAGGGAGAGAGAGCCAGACAAAGCATGGCATGTGTATGAGAGCAAGGGATGAGTGTGAAGAGCTCCTCTCCACCTCTATTTATAGGAAAGCCAAGGGGTAGGGATGCCATTTCCAAAAAACCCAAAATGCCCATGAAAGAAAACTTCCACAAGGGCATAAAAGGGAACTAATGGAGCAAGTGGGGCTCCATGGAGGAGCCCACATGTGGCCGGCCACCCCTCATGGCCCCCCCCAAGGGGGGTTTCTTAGCCCCCAAGCCTTCTAGAAGCCTTTTGGAAAATATCCCAAAAGGTGACTTTCCATAAAGTAAACCAAAAAGCACTTTCACTATTCATGAAGACATTTTTCTGCGTCCGATAAATCCTAAATTATTTCTGTGTGCCTAGAATAATTCCAGTACCCACTAAAACAATTTTGAACGCATTCCGAAACAATTCCGGAACAATGTTTTTCTTCAGCGAAAAGCAACCAAATCGGTTCCGACAGCTCCGGAACATTTCCGGCTATTATCTCGGAAAATTCCCAGAAGTTTCCAGAACACTTCTGGCATCCTCCAAGAATTTCCAGGCGTGTGCCGAAACCAATTTGACTTAATGGTATCCCCTGAAACAACTTTTCAGTTTTACCGGAACTATTCCGGTGTTCTCTCCGGAACATTTCCGTTTCGTCCGAAACTTTTTCGGTGATTTTCTCTCAGACTCCCTGTCTAGTATTCAGCAGATAGATGACCCTTAAGCGTGTGACCCTATAGGTTCGGTGAAGTATAGACATGACCCGGAACACTTTCCGGTCAATGATCAACATCGGAGCCGTGGACACCCATATTGACCCCTATACCCACACGAATGAATATTCGAGTGAACCTCCAGTTGCCGTGTGCTATTCCTGTTGCTTCGCGATATGTTACAAATACCCGAGGTGAGAATCATTGGCATCCCTGTGGATCAACACTTGTCCACAATGCCAGTTACCTCGTTACCGGTTTTGTTCTCTTTTCTCGTTTCTGTGTTCTGACATCCCTGTGATCAAATCACAATGTGTCTGGCCAGACGATGGTGGATACCGTAACACCGAGAGGGCCCAGAGATATCTCTACATCGTCGGAGGAGCAAATCCCAATCTTGAGCTATCAAGTTACTTGACATACTTTTCCATGAACCCGTAAGCCGTCGTAATAGCCACCCATTTACGGATGACGTTTAACAAACCGCAAAGTTCATGAAGCAAGCATGAAGAAACTCGATACTCTCATGGTCTAAGGAATTATGCAAATGTAAACCATCTCTGTGTTATTAACCATTAACTTGTGACGAATGTATCTCATAGCATAACATCAATTCGGGTCGATTCAACACAAGTGTTCTCCTAACATTGTGCCCTCAAAGTTGCCGGCATAGTCATGCCCATGATCAGGAAAACAGAACCATCATGCAACACTTGAGCTAGTCTTAAAGGCCAGACTAGGAATACTTTTTACCGTTTATTATTCCACACGTGCATATGAGTCTTCCTCCGAGCCTCGTGGTTATTGCAGACTCGAGAACCATAGCAGTTATAGCACGGAATATAAACTTAACTACAAACATGGAGATAAATAATAACACTTATTATTGCCTCTAGGGCATATCTCCTACAGACTCCCACTTGCACTAGAGTCAATAATCTAGTCAATGCTGATGCACTTTACACCTATGGCATACCGGTGTAAAACATGCTTCGCTTGTGGTATAGTCTGATGTCCAACGGATCTGACAACTTCAGTTCCGTGTGTATCTCTGCATATCCTCGCGCTTTCACGCTTTCACAAAATTCATATTTTGTGTGGACTTGGCTTTGTATATATGTGAATCACTGGTCAAACCTTGATTCCTCAGACTGAGCTATGGAGTAACTATCTTCAATAGTGTTCCATTGACCAAAGCCATCTTGGATTCATACTAAGTTCATGAACGAACTGTACGATTCAACATCTTCTATGTCGCTTTGAAAGCGGCAACATACTTAGCCTTTGTTATAGAATTCGCCACAGTAACCTGTTTGGAACGATTTCCAAACACCGTGCCACCATATTGTGTATTGCACAAAACCCTTAACTTAAATCGAAAATCGCATGGAGCATTGATGAAGACTGTATCGATGTAATTACTTACAACGAGCACTTCATAATCTCTGCTTGTGAGAAAACATGTCATCAGTGCTACTTTAGTACTCAATGACATTTTTCACTGTTGTCCCATGATCAGTACTTTGATCACTTTGGTATCTATACTCGCAACAGCTTTGGGAGTATCGGACATATCTGGTTGTTTTACATACCATGGAATACATGAGTAATCCAAACACAAGAGTGTGTGGAATCTCCATCATGTATTTTGCTCATCAGTGTTTTGGGACACCGAGTCTTGCAAAACTCTTTCCATGTGACTTCGGCAAGAATCACTCCTTGGCACTCTTATGCTAAACTGTTTTAGCATCTTGTCAATATGTATTTTTTGGCTTAGCCTATTAGACAATTCTATCTCGTAGATAAATATGCCTAATATCAAGGTTATTTAGCCTAAGCACTTCATCGAAAAACTATTTTTAATGAAGTCCTAATTCGTGTCAAGAAATTTCCAATTAACAATGTGTCAAGCACACAAAGTTTTTAGAAATATTATTATGCTCCCACTTACTTTCTTGTAACCACAAGCATCTTCGTTACCCATTGATGAAATCAAACTCTTTTTGACTATTTCATCAAAAACGAAGATTCCAACTCCTTTTTGCTCTCTTCTGTCCATCGCTGGAACTCTGAAGTTTGCATACTTACTAGCATCCTCTGGATTGACAAAATACTTCGGACTCTATCACATGCAAGTCTTAGGTTGCATTTTCATCACATGGAAATCCTTTTGGCATCCATGTATCATATCTCAAGATTGAAATATGTATTAATTGCTAGTTTAACCCGATCTGACTTTAAGCATCGCTACGGTGAGACAATCTCATCGTAGTCAACTCCTTGAATTTGTTATTGCAACAAGTCGAGCTTTATGGATAAAACATTTTATCCACATCAGTTTATAGTTCCATTAATGTTCGTTAGACTCTAAGTCTTCCGAAGGGTTTATCAAGATATAATCTTGAATCATTTATATGGAAACTATCTCGGATTATATTGGCATTTAGCCAATTCCGGAGTCAGGGCCCATCAACGCTTCCTTGTGTGTCATAGGTATACTGTTGTCTAACAACAATATCTCGCTTGCGCACCTGAGAGGTTTGCACGAGTTTTGCCTATGTGGTTCAGTTGCAAGTTCGACCGAAGTCCATACATCTTATGTAGAGGCTTCCGTATCAGTCGCAGTAGGAAACTCTGGAATCACTTCCAAGGTTCCTTTCCTTCGATCTGATGATGAAGATACTGTTATCTCGTCGAGTTGCACTGTCCTCCCACTCACCTTTTTGCAAGAACCATTCTCTTTAAAAGCATACTGTTCTTTGTGGCAAAACCTTTTTGCCTCGGTATAGTGGCGGAGGAATTTCCAATTACTTGGGATAACCTACAAAGTAGTACTTGTCTAATTTGGAATAGGTTTGTAAATATTTTACACAAGCCCCATATTCCAAATGTTAAGAAAAGACAGAGCATGGTTGGGCGTACCATACCATGGCGTCATTTCAACAGACCTGATGGCGCTCTTTTCAGTGTAAAAGCCGTAGTCTCTAAAGCATTACTTTAAAAGGGATAATGGCAAATTGATTTATGTCATCTTTGATCTTACCATGTCATAAATGGTTTGATTACATCTTCACGGACGTACCACTCACAGTGGAGTTCCGGGAGGTGTAAGTTATGAAACTCTTTTCACAACTCATCAGACATTCGCTAAACTTGTAACTCAAATATTCCTTTCGGCAATCTAGTTTGCAGAAACATATTTTTCTTGTTACAATAATTTCTACTTCATTTTTGAAAACCTTATGAATGATTTCAAAAGATCCAGACTTACGTCTCATCAAGTAAATATCCATATATCCACTTGAGTCATTTCTGAAGATAGATAAATCCACTGCCAGCAACAACATTTATTGGACTACACGCATCAAAATGTATGATCACCAATAAGTTTGTTGCTCGTTCCTTATGGCCTATGAACGGTATTTTAGTCACTTCACTTTTCGGAGGAAAGTTGCAAGTGTCAGATGATTTATAATCAAACGACTTCAAAATCCATCATTATGGAATTTCTCCATGCGGGTTTCTCCAATGTGACCAAATGCAGTGCCACACATGTGTGGTATTCTTTTAGTCTTGCGACATTTAGCGTCAGTGTTATGGATGTATCATATTACCATCAATATTCATAACATACATCCCATCCACGATGGAAGCATGGCCATTATGTTATTCATGACACTGAACAACAATTGTTCTTTTATGAACAACCCTTTTGCAACAAACATTATGCAATGGGCTAGAGTGTGTAAAACTCTAAAATGAATTATGAAAGTAAATACAGAGGTAATGTATTATTATCAATATTCATAACATACATCTCATTCATAATGAAAGTATGGCCCTTATGTTATTCATAACATCGAACATCAAAAGTTCTCTTATGAACAACCTTCTTGCAAGATACCTTATGCAATGGGCTAGAGTGTGTAAAACTCTAAAATGAATTATGAAAGTAAATACAGAGGTAATGTATTATTATCAATATTCATAACATACATCTCTTCATAATGAAAGTATGGCCCTTAAGTTATTCATAACATCGAACATCAAAAGTTCTCTTATGAACAACCTTCTTGCAAGATATCTTATGCAATGGGCTAGAGTGTGTTAAAACTCTAAATGAATTATGAAAATAAATACATAGGTAATACACCGATGGAATGTATAGTAACATTTACTATGTTCCCAGCGCGTATCTGAACCTCACTCCGGCAAGTCTTTTAGGCCGTAGTAGTTCTTGCATCGAGTCGCAGCAGAATGCAATCGAGCGGGTATCTTTGTGATCAACTCACAATACCCAAAAATTAGTGATTAACATGTTTAATCACAATTCCCAAGAATTATTTCTTTTGACCAGCCTTTCTATACATCAATAGCTTGTATGACATTCATACATGAGCTGGACATTCCAGTCTTCTTTCTTTTTGCCTTTATACTTCTAATAGTTTTACTTCCAATAATTCTCCTACTCTCAGAAGAAGCACCCAACTTAAGAGTGGCGTTAGCCCCGGACTTCCTAGGCGTGAAAGTCTTACTAACACCCTTCGGACATTTCCTTCCTCTTTAAGTTGTTGTTTTATTCACCTTCATCACATGATGGGCGTTCTTCTGGATCCCTCTGTTATTAGTCAAAAGCATAGTAAACACTTTTACTAACAGTTTGTAAAACAAACATTGCTTTGGATATCCCATATCTTTTAGCCTTTGTTTGTGTCTGAAAATGATTTTCAGTTCCATGAATATCACATAGCTATCCCTAAACTTTTGAAGTTCGGGTCACATGGAAGCAAACATATTGCACTTGACCGTAACAGAATTCTAGCTTTTGGATCGAAGGACGAGAGTCACATTATCCATAGCATTAGCGGGAGAATACTAAAAGCATGCGATAGGACAAAGTCCTTCTCGGCACTCTTGAGGACAATCCTCACATTACGTTACCAACCGTAAAGTTTTAACCAGATATATAACAGCTATTCAATTTTAATAGGGAAGGTGGAAACGCGAGCCATTATTCTATAACTATTATGCAAATTTCACTTTTGACAAAGTTCATAATTAATTGCACTAAGAATTAAAGAAGTTTAATTCTAAAGTGCGCTCCCACTCAAATCAATATCTCTCATAATTGATTGTGAGTGTTACAAGACCCATATTACAATTCAACGCCAAGGATGTATCCATTTCAAGTGACGAGAATTGCAATCGGTAGGCCAACTTGCCAATCACATCTCTATGTGACTCTTGTTCATCTTTCGATGCGCGTGTTCCGAGCTCATGACTTTCATGCCTGAACATCAAGACAACCAAGTGATCTCGCTACGAGGTCTCAACTCACCCTCCTCACACTTCTCTAATTGTTCGTACCCATGTATCCATGTGATACCCCGAAGAGATAGGTGTCGTGACGGTGCTACACTTGGGAGAACACTAACTACTTGATATTTTTGTGAGAGATCACCCTAATGAAAGCGACTACCGCGCAATCAAGAAGGGTGCATCAAAAGGGATAAACATCTCAGGCAATTCATAATAGCATGATATGGTATAGCCCTTTCTGACGAAGAAGTCTTGTATTTCTTCGTCTTCGGCATTTGCGTCGGTGTTCACCTTCGCGAAGATTGACACCACCTTGTCGATGCACCAGATAATATTGCTATCTCTATAGCTAATAAAATAAGTGCATTACTTAAGGTTGACACGCAGGTCATTAAAGTGACAATCATATGGCTCCAGCCATCATGCCGAATCATGACACGCAGGTCATGTTAATTAATTTACATCATATAGTCATCTCATACATAATCAAATTAATATGAGCACCGCTATACCACATCATATGCACATCCAAACCATCCTGCAAAACCAAGTTAGACGCCTCTAATCGGTTTATGCAAAATTTCATTTTACGTGGCTTCTAAGGTTTCGAACAAATAGCAGCTACCAACGTCCATCATCAAGTATGATTATTCAAGACGCTAGATTAACTTTACGGGGTGTATGAAACACGAGATAATAAAATCTCGAGCCCCATACTGAACTTCGTCATACGCATGACCCCCGTGCAGATCATATCTGCATTACCCTTTCGTCTGTGAAATTTCATCTTTCTTTTTAACTATGGTGGAATTCAAAGAACTGTTAGCACTTCGTTGATCAATCAGGATCGCGGATTGCCAGAACTTTGAAAACCCCACCATGTTGTTATCAAGATCAGAAATATGCAAATTCCAGGGAAGCAACAAGAACATCGGGTAACAGATTTCATCTGCTACCCGCACAAATAATTATCAGCAGTAGAACTCATCTACTACAAATTATATTGTGCAACACCCATACATCTCTATGTATTCTAGATCGTAACCTGCATCTACGCATAGCACGGCTCTTGATGCCATTGTAGGGGAACACAGCAGAAAACAAAATTTTCCGACCTACGCACCAGCCCAGAACCACTATGGAGACTGCATACAAGGCTTGATCTTTTCGTTACCGACTCGTAGCGCAGCGGAAGAAGAGTCGATGACGATCGGCGGTGCAGATCCCCGCAGCTAGGATTTTACAACCTCCCAACCGCGAGGAGGTTCTCCCTTGTCTGCCCGTCGGACAGCCCTCCGGGAGGCGGTCGGACAGTCCCTCGAACGGTGTCGCGGACAGCCCTCCGGGAGGACCTTCGAAACTCAGACGGTCACTTGGACAGCCCTTCGGGAGGACCCTCAAAACTCGGACGGTCACTCGGACAGCCCTTCGGGAGGACCCTCGAAACTCGGATGGTCACTCGGACAACCCTTCGGGAGGCACTCTCGAACTAAGACCGAAACTACGATCTCTCTACAGAGTTGCACACATACGGTGTCATCTATCCGGTAGGGCTTCGCCATCCAGAACTAGTTCCCACCGGAACCCAGACAGCCTTTCGGCTCTACGAAACTCTTTTCGTGGGAGGGAGAGAGAGAGCCAGACAAAGCATGGCATGTGTATGAGAGCAAGGGATGAGTGTGGAGAGCTCCTCTCCACCTCTATTTATAGGAAAGCCAAGGGGTAGGGATGCCATTTCCAAAAAACCCAAAATGCCCATGAAAGAAAACTTCCACAAGGGCATAAAAGGGAACTAATGGAGCAAGTGGGGCTCCATGGAGGAGCCCACATGTGGCCGGCCACCCCTCATGGGTCATGGGGTCCCACAAGGGGGGTTTCTTAGCCCCCAAGCCTTCTAGAAGCCTTTTGGAAAATATCCCAAAAGGTGACTTTCCATAAAGTAAACCAAAAAGCACTTTCACTATTCATGAAGACATTTTTCTGCGTCCGATAAATCCCAAATTATTTCCGTGTGCCTAGAATAATTCCAGTACCCACTAAAACAATTTTGAACGCATTCCGAAACAATTCCGGAACAATGTTTTTCTTCAGCGAAAAGCAACCAAATCGGTTCCGACAGCTCCGGAACATTTCCGGCTATTATCCCGGAAAATTCCCAGAAGTTTCCAGAACACTTCTGGCATCCTCCAAGAATTTCCAGGCGTGTGCCGAAACCAATTTGACTTAATGGTATCCCCTGAAACAACTTTTCAGTTTTACAGGAACTATTCCGGTGTTCTCTCCGGAACGTTTCCGTTTCGTCCGAAACTTATTCGGTGATTTTCTCTCAGACTCCCTGTCTAGTATTCAGCAGATAGATGACCCTTAAGCGTGTGACCCTATAGGTTCGATGAAGTATAGACATGACCCGGAACACTTTCCGATCAATGATCAACATCGGAGCCGTGGACACCCATATTGACCCCTATACCCACACGAATGAATATTCGAGTGAACCTCCAGTTGCCGTGTGCTATTCCTGTTGCTTCGCGATATGTTACAAATATCCGAGGTGAGAATCATCGGCATCCCTGTGGATCAACACTTGTCCACAATGCCAGTTACCTCGTTACCGGTTTTGTTCTCTTTTCTCGTTTCTGTGTTCCGGCATCCCTATGATCAAATCACAATGTGTCTGGCCAGACGATGGTGGATACCGTAACACTGAGAGGGCCCAGAGATATCTCTCCATCGTCGGAGGAGCAAATCCCAATCTTGAGCTATCAAGTTACTCGACATACTTTTCCATGAACCCGTAAGCCGCCGTAATTGCTACCCATTTACGGATGACGTTTAACAAACCCCAAAGTTCATGAAGCAAGCATGAAGAAACTCGATACTCTCATGGTCTAAGGAATTATGCAAACGTAAACCATCTCTGTGTTATTAACCATTAACTTGTGACGAATGTATCTCATAGCATAACATCAATTCGGGTCGATTCAACACAAGTGTTCTCCTAACATTGTGCCCTCAAAGTTGCCGGCATAGTCATGCCCATGATCAGGAAAACAGAACCATCATGCAACACTTGAGCTAGTCTTAGAGGCCAGACTAGGAATACTTTTTACCGTTTATTATTCCACACGTGCATATGAGTCTTCCTCCGAGCCTCATGGTTATTGCAGACTCGAGAACCATAGCAGTTATAGCACGAAATATAAACTTAACTGCAAACATGGAGATAAATAATAACACTTATTATTGCCTCTAGGGCATATCTCCTACAAAGCGCTCCTACCCTGAGAAGAGTTCTAAACCTGTGATCATTCCCATGTAACCAGTTGCCAAATACATTAGCAACACTACAAGGAGGATACAAGACAGAAGCTATTTGGATGACTGAGCATATAGAACGAGTCAATTTGCATTAGAAGAATAAATGTTTTATTGTCTCACCATGATGACAAAAGACACATTGCGGACTTCCATGCCAATTCCTCTTAATAAGGTTATCTTTAGTAAACGAAGATACCATGCAAAGATTTTATTCTTAAGAGGTATCTCTATCTTGCAGATCTTCTTGTTATTATCAACTGGCACATCAGACTGGATTAACGCTCTATACATGGACTCCACTGAGAATTGTCCATTCCCATGGAGGTTCCATCGGAATACATCAGACCCATGTGACAATTGCACCGTGGACAACCGCTGGAGCAGGATGTTCCATGATTGGAGTCTGGGTCCAATTAAATCTCTTCTGAACGTCACATTTGGTGTAAATGATTCCATTACCATGGCAATAGTATCACCCTTGTGGCGCACAATGTTGTATAGAGCCAGATATTGTTCTCGGAGTGTGGCATTTCCTAGCCACTTGTCCTCCCAGAATCTAATCTCCGAGCCGTCCTTAATCGAGAAGGATCCATAACAGAAGAAATATTTCTTCATAGCCATTAGACCCGCCCAAAAGTGGGAATCCCCAGGCTTCCAGTATACTTGGGATACCGCCTTGTAACCCACATATTTCCTCCTTAGGAGGGTTTACGCCTTGAAACGCCGCTCCATACATCCTCTCTTTCTTTTTTTGGTAGGATCGCATCCAGTTCTCCTGCATTGTTTGAAGAAAACATATGTCCTCTCTAGAAAAGAAATAAAAAAAATGTCCTCTCTTGGAAAGAAATCCTAGCCGTTACTTCGTCTCCTGCTTTGGTTTCGGGGGTCCGATTTAAAGGAATACTCATTTGTCATCTTTTGTGTAGGTTTTGTTGTTGCGGTAACATCCCTTTGATATTTATGATGATGTCATTTCGAATATAGAAAGCTCTGAAATCATGTCTCGTTATCGCTTGGTCCATGTTGCCAACAAGGAGCATATGAGTTTTTGCCCCGTTATTTTTCACTAGCTAAACGCCCGTACGGATCCACGAAATAACAAAAAATTATCAACACACTGATTAAACAATAATTTTAGTTCAAAAATGTATGTTGAACATGGTGACATATGGTTGTCATTCATGTAGCGATAAATACCGTTTCTTCCACCCATTTATTTACACACTGGCAAGTGATCCTCCCTTGCACTAAAACAAAGTGGCATATTTCTCTCCGTCCCTTTGTCTTAGCATCATCGTTACTTCAAAAGTCTTCCATTTAGCCTACTCAACGCTTGGACACCTTTTATAACTTTAGCAAATATATGGAGGTCCTCACGCACCTCCATCATCGATGCTCCTTCCTCAGCCATTGCTCATCACCCGGGAATTCGTAACAATAGAGTGTGGAGGAGAGGGGGGGGGGTGTGGTTTGGATTTGGATGGAAGTACACCTATCAAAAAGTCATGAAAAATAGAAAGTAAAATATCACACTTCCTTATTCTACTCTACTTAGCCACAAAGGCCAACATAAATAAACAATTGCATCAATAGTTGTAGGTAGTAAATATAAACGGAATAGACTCACGTATTACATATTTTCTATCCAATCTTCGTACGATTACATGCTACGATCTAATCGGCTTTGGAACCAAACCGGATGGTTGTTACGATACATCATACATGAATCGATCGTAATTAATTGTACATATAGTAGCTCTCAAATGTTAAATAGTTTTTTTTATATAAAAGGTAGTAAATATTAGACTGAATTCCGGTTTTTACCCCCTATTTTAATTTTTTTGACACTAATTACCCCATTTAGCATGATTTCATCCGTTTTACCCCATTTAGCGAAATTGTTGCCACAATTTACCCTGTTTAATTTTTTTTTGCATTATGACTTGCGGATCCCAATTATCTGGTCCAGCTGGCATGTCACATTAACGGTTTTCTCCCTGCTGAACCGGTCCTCGTAGATTCTCCCGACCGGCCCAACATGATATGAGCGCACCAGATCAGCTCGCTCGCGTCCAACGCACAACGCCCGAGTTGGACCGCACCATGCTGGCCTCCATTATTCACGGCACACATCACTCGCATTCCTTCCAATCACACGCACGATCCTACCCCAAACCACTGCCTCCTTCGTTAGGATGGGGTAGGACGACATAGCCGACGAGCAACAGGCAAGAGGCGTGGCCGTTGACGATCGTCGGAGCGGGCGGCAGCCGGTACGACAATCTTCTCCACTCCCATATGCATGACCGCATTCTCTGTTTCTCACCCCTGGTAGTTAGGTTTTTTGTGGCTAGATTTTCTCTCAGTCTGGGATGCATATTAGATGGCTTTAGGCTACTCGTTTCAGGTTTGAAGAAGCATTCTGATGAGATTACTGAACTTGATTAGCATGTCATGTTACCATTGAATAAATTATAGGAGAAATTATTACTGATATAATCTGAAATCATGTATGTTTTTCTTCAGTATTATCAGCCTTAAGTATGCATGATTCTGTGGATCAGATTAAAGTGGTGTAAATATACTGATATAATCTGAAATCATGTATGTTCGAGCGAGCCTGGCGGGAGCGTGTGGCGGAAGCCTGGACATGCGATGTATCGATTAGGGGCGAGCAACGCAAGCGAGAAGCGACTGGAGGCGAGCGTGGCGAGCGGTCGACTCGGGCGTTGTGCGTTGGACGCGACACGAGCGGCCTCCATCGGGTCGAGCCGAGCCGGTTGGGAGAAGCTGCGTGGCCCGGTTCAGCAGTGAGAAAAATAGCCAGAAAAAACCACCGACGTGGCATGCCAACTGGACCAGACAATTGTGACCCACAAGTCAGAACGCTCACAAAATTTTAAACGGGGTAAATTATGGCAACACTTTTGCTAAATGGGGTAAAACGGATGAAAATTTGCTAAATGGGGTAATTAGTGTCAAAAATGTCAAAATAGAGGGTAAAAAACGGAATTCACTCTAAATATTACGTAGGTAGAATTGTTTTGCGAAGAGAAACAATAAACACAAGGATGTCACCAGTGTGAAAATATGAATGGACCTTGTGCTTTAGATTTTATTTAGAGTGGCATGCTCTGTCCTCATCTTCTGTAAGGATATATGGTTGATACAAGTATCCCAAGAATTGAGACTTGATGTGCCTATACCTTTATACCTTCACAAAGATTTTAAAATAATTGATAATCCACATATATGGACACTAATTCCATCTTCTATACACATCACGCCTCTTGCTCCGCTACAGTATATCATATCTAGTTTTATTGCAACATGCAATGATTAGTATCAGCAAGGGAAGCGGAGAAAAGAAATAGTGATCCAAAATTCTCATGTCTCCACCCCTGCAACATAGATGATTGAATTTGATTTCTTGTTTCCCGGTCTAATTAAGTCAACTATTTCAACATAAAAAAAAACTAAATGTCAATGATTGCCGACCGGAATGCAATTAGATACACGTTAATGTATACAAGTTGTATAGACATAAGCATGCATAAACGCACAAGGTAGCAAAGCAATGAACATGGGAGTGAACCATAATTTGTTGCCGCTCTTAGGAAGGAGGTAAGTAACAGTGTCGTTTTCGCCAATGACACCTCCCACTCGCTAATCGCCTCTCTATGTTGTCCACCACCAGCAAACATATTAAGAAAACTCAACCAACACACTAAAATATTATCAATGTGCTTCCTTATCTGCTAGAACTGGAACACGATGCACGCCACTTTGTTGAGGATAGAACACTATACATAATATAAATGTAATTAGGTAAAAATAATAAAGAGCAAGTATAATAGTTATTTTATCATTCTTTAGCCAGTCCAATAATTAACTGAAGTACAAGCAGAGAGTAGGGATCATTTCATTAATTTCTGCAATAATGTACAGACATCACTAACAAAACAAAGACCATTCCATGAATTTCTGTAATAACTTGCACTACTTACCACCAATGCACCAAAATTGGGTGCCACCTGCATTATCGTCTGAATGCTAAAATACAAATTCTTAATCTAAAAAACATAAATTATTAAAGGGCATCAACCTTCTTGCATGTATAATGAGAGGGGACATACGACAATGGCAATCTTGTTAGAACGGTCACTTGTAGTTGGAGAGCGTTAGAGGCATCTTATGCTAGACATCAGGCAAGTGCTCGTGGACTGCGCTTTGTAAAGGGGCATCCTTTGGCATGGCCTCCAGTCCACCACACCTTCCGTTGACAAAAATTCTTATGCACCCTTTCTTCAGAAAGATGTGTTCCCCATTACAAGGCCACCAATTGATGAGAAACTGATACTGATACTGATACATGAATTGTATAAATAAATAAGAAGAAAAGGTGTAAATTAAGTAGGGTTAACCTTAATATAATCTTGGACCAAACAAACATTACTCTATATGCTATATTCCTTACACCTTGAATTGCATATATCCAACTCAAAACTTCATGAAGATTGATCTATTACGATATTATCCATAAACAAAAAATTCAGAATAAAACAAACAATATGTTTTCCAGTAAGTACAACCACATGGTTATCCTTTTGTTTGTGAGAGATTAAAATCTTTACAAGCACGTAATTAAAAAATGCAAGCACGCATAGGTATCGACAGATCCACAACCAACCTCATCTCATGGAATACCCATTCATTTCGACAATGGGCAATCAGAGAGTGGTGAAGAAAGTATATCATGGGCAGGCTCACCTTGGGTTGCTTATGAATGACCTACCAGGCTACCACTGCTAGTGGAAACCAGTTAGAAAATAGGAACTTAGGATGTTGCAACCTGACAGAACCCTAGAGAGAAGGAGTTGAGCAACATGAAAACTAAAAATTTAGAATAACTACATGAACTCTAAAAAATAGTACAATATGGCAGAGAGCAATCAAAACAACATTTTTCTAAAACTATACAATTAGTGAGGCCGGGGCTCATCCTCCTTTTCTAAAAAAAAATACAATTAGTGAGGCAAACCATTCTAAATGAAACAAAAATTAGTGAGGCTATTCTAAAAGAATAGTACATTTGGTTAGTGGATCTTTTCAGAACCTCTCATCCCTCTCGTCGTCCATCACAACCAATCAGGCTTCATCTTTGGGAGGAATATTGCTGAAAATTTTGACATTGTTGCGGATCTTGTCAGCTCTTGTCACTCCAGAAAGGAGCCTACCATGGTTATAAAACTTGATTTTAAGAACCTTTGGTTCCATCTTCTGGGACTCCTTGCTCTCTGTTCTCAGATGTAGAGGCTTTCCTGAGCTCTTCTAGTCATGGATCCAGGATCTACTATCCACAGGAAAAATGGCAGTTATGCTTAACGGGGTCCTGGGCAATTGGATTAACTGCAAAAAATGACCTACGTCAAGGTGACCCACTCTCCCCTACCTTTTCTTTATTGTTGCCAAACTTTTTCAACAAATGATCTTGAAAAACCTGCACCTCTCGACCCTGCATCACCCTATTCTCACACATCTTTCTCCCACTACGTTACAATATGTTAAAGATACCCTAATAACTGCCCGCATCTCCAAAGGTTGCGACTCTCCTTAAACAAATCATATCTGAACTTGCCTCGGGAACCGGCCTAAACCTTAATTTCTCTCAAACGACTTTTGTCCACATGGACACCTCGCCGTAGATTGCCCAGGACATAGCTATCACCTTACAGTGCCCCATCTCGCCCTTTCTGCAAATCTGCTTGGGATTACTACTTTCTTCCATCAGGCTGCCACCCAAGATATTCCTCCCCATTGTAGAACGTTGATGTAAATTCCTCTTTGGATGGCGCGCTAGGCTACCGTCCAAAGGGGACAGCTTAATCTTTCTATTTGCAGTCATTGACCCGATCAGTATCTACTTTATGTCTGTTTCTCAGATTTCGAAAAATGTGTTAGAAACTATTGATGCCTTCCATTGTGCTTTCTTTTGTGCTGCTGAAGAAACGTGTACTGGTGCTCAATGTCTCACTGCTTGAAAGAACGTTTGTAGACCGAAAAAAATATGGTGGTTTGGGCCTAAAAAATCTACACCAACAAAATATTCTTATGAAATTTGCAGTCAAGACACTCTCCCCGACTCCCCACCTTGGTTTGACTGGATTCACCTACAACACCCCAATGTCTTTGTTGCTCCCCACAACAACACCTCCTTCCTTCGTAAAACTATAACAAACTAGATACCTGCTCTACAAAAAAATTCATTTGTACTTAGTGCCTCTGGTTCTCCAACTTATTTCTGGCTTGACACTTGGCTACACCATACACCTCTAGCCATCGCCTTCCCCGTTCTCTTTTCCCACGCCACAAACTGTTTTGTCAAAGTGGAGACCATCCTTAATCTATCTAATATTGCATCCGCAGAATTGTCCTATCTTTCCTTTTTGTTGCAGGACTTTCGGCCTTCCACGGATCACGATGCGCGCTTCCTCACTGGCGGTCACCCATTCTCCACTAAGTCGGCGTACAGTCTATCCATGGCCGAGGACGACATTGACACTCATGTCGTGGCTATCTGGTCCTCCAAGGTTCCTAACCGTGTAAAGATCTTCGCATGGTTACTCTTCAGAGACAGGCTAAACTCCAAGGTCAACCTCCATCATAAGCATATTATTGGCGATGCTCGATGCCCTAGGTGTGGGCTATGGGCATGGCTTTGAGGACGCTCTACATATTTTCATCCTATGTTCGCATGTTGGCAGGGTTTGGCAGCGCATTGGCATCATTCCACCTCGCTGCATCGATGAGCTTTGGGTGTGCCAGAGTCCACCTTGAATCGATCTGTCCATATGGTCCAGGTGCTTCTTGCTACTTGCAGACTGCGTTGGTATTTCCCCGAAGAGTAGAGGATGATGCAGTATAGTAGAGATAAGTATTTCACTCAGTTAAGAACCAAGGTTATCAATCCAATAGGAGAACCAAGCAAAATCCCGTTAAGCGCACCTACACACACAAAAGCAAACATTTGCACCCAACGCAAATAAGAGGGTTGTCAATCCTCTTAGCGGTTATTTGCAAGGATTAATTCTGATAGTGGTAGATAGATAAACTAAAATACTAAATAAAATAAAAGTAAATAAATTGCAGCAAGGTATTTTTGATTTTAATATATGATAAAAGTAGACCCGGGGGCCATAGTTTTCACTAGAGGCTTCTCTCTCGAACACATAGCATACGGTGGGTAAACAAATTACTGTTGGGCAATTGATAGAAAAGCAAATAATTATGACGGATTCATGGCAATGATCATGTATATAGGCATCACGTCCGAGACAAGTAGACCGACTCCTGCCTGCATCAATTACTATTACTCCACCCATCGACCGCTATCCAGCATGCATCTAGGGTATTAAGTATGAAACAGAGTAACGCCTTAAGCAAGATGACATGATGTAGACAAAGTGAACTCAAGCAATATGATTAAACCCCATCTTTTTATCCTTAATGGCAACAATAAAAATACATGTCATGTCCCTTTCTGTCACTAGGATTGAGCACCGCAATATTGAACCCATCACAAAGCACCTCTCTCATTGCAAGATAAACCAATCTAGTTGGCCAAACCAAATCGATAGATCGGAGAGAAATACAAAGCTATAATAATCATGCATAAAAGAGTTCAGAGAAGACTCAAATATTTCTCATGAATAATCTGATCATAAACTCACAATTCATCGGATCCCAACAAACACACCGCAAAAGAAGATTACATCGGATAGAACTCCAAGAACATCGAGGAGAACATGGTATTGAAGATCAAAGAGAGAGAAGAAGCCATCTAACTACTAGCTATGGACCCGTAGGTCTGTGGTAAACTACTCACACATCATCGGAAGGGCAGCAAGGTTGATGTAGAAGCCCTCCGTGATCGATTCCCCCTCTGGCAGAGTACCGGAAAAGGCTTCCAGATGGGATCGCAGAAGAACAGAGGCTTGCGGCGGCGTAAAAGTTAGTCGGGGTGGTTCTCTGTTGGTTTCCCAATATTTGAGAATTTATAGAAGTGGAATTAGCTCAAACGGAGCCACGAGGGCCCCACAAAGCATCAGGGCACGCCCCCCCTGGGGTCGCGCCCTGTTGCCTTGTGGAGGCTTCGTGAACCTTCTGGCCTCCTCTCCAAGTCTCCATGGTCTTTTTGTCCAGAAAAAAATCTCCAAAAAGTTTCGTGGCATTTGGACTTCGTTTGGTACTGATTTCCTGAAAACCAAAAACAAGCAGAAAACATCAACTGGCACTGGGCACTAGGTTAATAGGTTAGTCCCAAAAAATGATATATAATTGCATATAAAAACATCCAAGATTGATACTATAATAGCATGGAACAATAAAAAATTATAGATACATTGGAGACGTATCAAGCATCCCCAAGCTTAATTCCTGCTCGTCCTCGAGTAGGTAAATGATAAAAACAGAATTTTTGATGTGGAATGCTACCTAACATGTTTCATCATGTAATCTTTCTCTTACGGTATGAATAATAAGATTTGAATGATTCAAAGCAATAGTCTATAGTTTGACATAAAGACATCAATACTCAGGCATACTAATAAACAATCATGTCTTTCAAAATAAAAATGCTAAAGAACGTTATCCTTACAAAATCATATAATCCTGTCATGCTCCATCATCTTAACACAAAATATTTATCATGCACTACCCCGATGATAAGCCGAACAATTGGTTCATACTTTTTAACGCGCTTCAGCTTTTTCAACCCCCATGCAATACATGAGCGCAAGCCATGGATATAGCACTATGGGTGAAATAGAGTGTGGTGGTAGAGATCAATAAGGGGAAGTAAAAAATAAGAAGATAGTCTCACATCGACGAGGCTAATCAACGGGCTATGGAGATGCCCATCAATTGATGTCAATGCGAGAAGTAGGGATTGCCATGCAACGGATGCACTAAGACCTATAAGTGTATGAAAGCTCAACATGAAAACTAAGTGGGTGTGCATCCAACTTGTTTGCTCATGAAGACCTCAGGCATTTGAGGAAGCCCATCGTCGGAATATACAAGCCAAGTTCTATAATGAAAAATTCCCACTAGTATATGAAAGTGACTAAACAGGAGACTCTCTATATGAAAAACATGATGCTACTTTGAAGCACAAGTATGGAAAAAGGATAGTAACATTGCCCCTTCTCTCTTTTTCTCTCATTTATATATATATATATATATATATATATATATATATATATATATATATATATAGGAAAATGGTTGTGTACTCTTGGGAGTACGTACTCCCACTGCTCATATACCACATAGACGAATCTTTTATACCTCTTTATTATTTTTAATATACTTCATCAATAATTACTAGATACCCCAAAGTGAGTTTTATTAAAAAAATCATGTGAGTCTATATTTTTTTAAAGGTTTACGTATATACTGATTTGTTCGTATGTGAAAAAGGTATATTACGAAAAGTACGTCACAAATGATATTTTTTTCACAAAACTCACATTCACTAGTAGAAAACAGGGCTTTGGTCCAGCCCTGAAAAGCCCATTAATCCCGGTTCACTCACGAACCGGGACCAATGGGGGCATTGGTCCCGGTTCGTGAGGCCAGGGCGCCGGCCGGGCCTCGTGGGCCATTGGTCCCGGTTCGTCTGACCCCTTTGGTCCCGGTTCCAGACACGAACCGGGACCAATGGGCCTCGCTCCTGGCCCACAACCATTGGTCCCGGTTTGTGGCTGGAACCGGGACCAAATGATGTCCTTTATTCCTGGTTCCAGCCACAAACCGGGACCAATGGTCGGCCTATATATACCCCCTGCCCGCGAGGAGAGCAGTGCACTGCTCTGTTTTTTTGGCCGGCCGTGGGAAAGCTTTGTGGTGCTCTAGCTCACCTCCTATGCACATGAGGTGTTCGATGAAATGCCCGAGCCACACTTAAGCTTTCTCCTCTGGAAGCTCATTGTCCAAGCTCCATTTTCCTCAAGATTTGTCTAGGTTTGGCGGTCCATCATGTCCCGTCCCCATCCTCACCGCCGTCGATCGCCCGCGCCCATCTCGGCGCCGGCACCACCGTGGTTAGCCTCTTCTTCTTATCTTCTTTCTAAAAGAAAAAAGTTCTTACTTGTATGATTTAGATAGATACTTGTGTAACTTTCTTACTTTTATTATTGTTTGTTATTATATAGTGCGATGGTTTTGGTTATATGTTGTTCTAGATAGTTCTTACTTGTATGATTTAATTAGATGCTCTAGAGAGTTATATGTTGTTCAATAATGAGAACTATATAACGCACGCAGATGAACCGGCAATGGATGTACGGTGACCGACGCACCTCCGAGTATATTAAGGGCCTGCATAATTTTCTCGAAGCGGCTGAGGCAAACAAGCAGAATGGTTTTATGCATTGTCCATGTACTGTCTGTGAGAATACGAAGGCTTTCTCCAACTCTAAAACCCTTCACTTCCACCTGCTTGAGAAGGGTTTTATGCCACGCTATAATGTTTGGACCAAGCACGGAGAAAGAGGGGTTATGATGGAAGACAACGAAGAAGAAGAGGATGATGACAACTACCCGCCCCCTGAATACGGTGATGCTGCAATGGGGGAAGCTGAAGATCAAGAGGAACCAGACGATGTGCCCGATGATGATCTTCGCCGGGTCATTGTTGATGCACAGAGAGAATGCGAAAGTGAAAGGGAGAAGTTGAAGTTCGATCGCATGTTAGAGGATCACAAAAAAGGGTTGTACCCAAATTGCGAAGATGACAACAGAAAGCTCGGTACCACACTGGAATTGCTGCAATGGAAGGCAGACAATGGTGTATCTGACAAGGGATTTAGTTCGCTACTTAAAATAATGAAGAAGAAGCTTCCAAAGGATAACGAGTTGCCCGGCAGTACGTACGAAGCAAAGAAGGTTCTATGCCCTCTAGGATTGGAGGTGCAGAAGATACATGCATGCCCTAATGACTGCATCCTCTACCGCGGTGCGTACGAGGATTTGAACGCATGCCCGGTATGCGGTGCATTGCGGTATAAGATTAGAAGAGATGACCCAGGTGATGTTGAGGGCCAGCGCACCGGGAAGAGGGTTCCTACCAAGGTGATGTGGTATGCTCCTATAATACCACGGTTGAAACGTCTGTTCAGAAACAAAAAGCATGCCGAGTTGATGCAATGGCACATAAAAGACCGTAAGAAAGACGGGAAGTTGAGAGCACCCACTGACGGGTCGCAGTGGAGAAAGATCGAGAGAAAGTGGAGCGACTTTACAGGTGACCCGAGGAACGTATGGTTTGGTTTAAGTGCAGATGGCGTTAATCCTTTTGGGGAGCAGAGCAGCAAGCATAGCACATGGCCTGTGACTCTATGTATGTATAACCTTCCTCCTTGGTTGTGCATGAAGCGGAAGTTCATTATGATGCCAGTGCTCATCCAAGGCCCTAAGCAACCCGGCAATGACATTGATGTGTACCTAAGGCCATTAGTTGATGAACTTTTACAGCTATGGAATGGAAGAGGTGTACGTGTGTGGGATGAGAACGAACAGGAGGAATTTGACCTACATGCGTTGCTGTTTGTAACCATCAACGATTGGCCTGCTCTTAGTAACCTTTCAGGACAGACAAACAAGGGATACCACGCATGCACACACTGTTTAGATGACACCGATAGTATATATTTGGACAAATGTAGGAAGAATGTGTACCTGGGGCATCGTCGATTTCTTCCGACCAACCATCTATGTCGAAAGAAAGGAAAGCATTTCAAAGGTGAGGCAGATCACCGGAAGAAGCCTGCCCTCCGTACTGGTGATCACATACTTGATATGGTCAATGATTTACAAGTAATCTTTGTAAAGGGTCCTGGCGGACTATCTGTTCCGACTGACGATGCGGGACGCGCACCCATGTGGAAGAAGAAATCTATATTTTGGGTCCTACCCTATTGGAAAGACCTAGAGGTCCGCTCTGCAATCGACGTGATGCACGTGACGAAGAATCTTTGCGTGAACCTGCTAGGCTTCTTGGGAGTGTATGGGAAGACAAAAGATACACCGGAGGCACGGGAGGAACAGCAACGTGTGCATGAAAAAGACGGCATGCATCCAAAGCAGCATGAAGGTCCTGCCAGCTACGCTCTTACCAAAGAAGAGAAGGAAATCTTCTTTGAATGCCTGCTCAGTATGAAGGTCCCGTCTGGCTTCTCGTCGAATATAAAGGGAATAATAAATATGGCAGAGAAAAAGTTCCAAAACCTAAAGTCTCATGACTGTCACGTGATTATGACGCAACTACTTCCGGTTGCATTGAGGGGGCTTCTACCGGAAAACGTTCGATTAGCCATTGTGAAGCTATGTGCATTCCTCAATGCAATCTCTCAGAAGGTGATCGATCCAGAAATCCTGCCAAGGTTAAGGAGTGATTTGGTGCAATGTCTTGTTAGTTTCGAGCTGGTGTTCCCACCGTCCTTCTTCAATATCATGACGCACGTCGTAGTTCATCTAGTCGACGAGATTGTCGTTCTGGGCCCTGTATTTCTACACAATATGTTCCCCTTTGAGAGGTTCATGGGAGTCTTAAAGAAATATGTTCGTAACCGCACTAGGCCAGAAGGAAGCATCTCCATGGGCCATCAAACAGAGGATGTCATTGGGTTTTGTGTTGACTTCATTCCTGACCTTAAGAAGATTGGTCTCCCTCAATCGCGGTATGAGGGGAGACTGACTGGAAAAGGCACGCTAGGAGCGGACTCAATAATATGTAGGGACGGGCATTCTTGGTCTCAAGCACACTACACAGTTCTACAGAATTCTACCTTGGTGACCCCGTATGTCGATGAACACAAGAATATTCTGCGCTCCAAACACCCGGAGCAGTGTGACGACTGGATTACATATGAACACATCAGGACTTTCGGCAGTTGGTTGCAAACACGTCTCATGGGTGACAACACTGTTTCTGATGAGTTGTACTCGTTGGCCAGGGGACCATCTTCGACTGTATTGACTTACAAAGGGTACGAGATAAATGGGAATACATTTTACATGATCGCCCAATATCAAAAGAGCACCAACCAAAACAGCGGTGTTCGCTTTGATGCAGCAACCAATAGGGGAAAGGACACATATTATGGTTACATAGTGGACATATGGGAACTTGACTATGGACATGATTTCAAGGTCCCTTTGTTTCAGTGCAAATGGGTCAATCTGTCAGGAGGCGGGGTACAGGAAGACCCACAGTACGGAATGACAACAGTGGATCTGAACAATCTTGGGTACACAGACGAACCATTCGTCCTAGCCAATGATGTGGCGCAAGTTTTCTATGTGAAGGACATGTCTACCAAACCAAGAAAAAGAAAAGATAAGGAAGCGAATACATCATACGATGAGCCAAAGCGCCACATAATTCTTTCAGGAAAAAGAGACATCGTGGGATTGGAGGGCAAGACAGACATGTCCGAAGATTATGAAAAGTTTCATGAAATTCCTCCCTTCAAAGTCAAGGCTGACCCAAGCACCGTGTTAAACGATGAAGATTATCCATGGTTACGGCGCAATAAGCAAAGGACACAAGCGAAGAAAAAGTGAAGACTTTCTCTCCACAACTATATCATTGCAGTTACATGTGAAGAAATGAAATGCCTTTTGTAACAGATGAGTTCATTTGTAGTGCTTTTCAATTTCAGGGTCATTTAGCTCAAAAAATCAGTAAATGCATGCAAAATACCAAATGAAGTCAGAAAGGGTTGAAAATTGATGATGTGGCTTTGAATGGTGCATTTTGAACACACAAAAAGTCTGGAGTTCAAATAAGTTCAAAAAAATGAAATCCCTTTGTAACAGATGAGTTTTCGTCCGAAACCCTGATACTTCGAAAGAGATTGTCCATTTTGTACACGAAGTGCATCCAGTTTTCGTCGTAACCCTCTCAACTTTTTAGCACATGCTATGTGGGTGAAATGATGATACCATGCCAACTTTCAACCTTTTCAGAGTTCATTTGTAGTGCTTTTCAATTTCAGGGTCATTTAGCTCAAAGAATGAACTAATAGCAAAAAGAATGAACAAGAAAACTTTTATGAAACTCTAATAGCAAAAAGAATGAACTAAAAATAATCAATTAAAATATTTTTGAAACTAAAATTATATAAAATTTATGCAACTAAAATTATCAAAGTATTTTTTGTTCAAAACATTAATAGCAAAAAGAATTTTCATAACGATTTTTTTTGTTAGAAACTTTAATAGCAAACTAAAATAACCAAAGAGTAAGTAGGAACAAAATAAAATAAATAAAGCAAAAAAAACAAAAAAACTGGATTTTTTTTTAAAAAAAATGCCACCTACTGGGCCACCACGGCCTGAATACGACTAGAAACCCAACCAGCTTGTTGGGCCAGGATTCAGGCCCGCAGAAGGCCCAATAGGCCCACAGGCAGTGACAGATTAGGCCCGGAAGCCTGCAGTTGAGAGGAGCTCGAGAGGGTGTGCGCAGCAGCGCTTATAAACCACTCTCGAGCTCTCTCAGCTAGCGAGGTGGGACTAAAAATTTGGCCCCAGGCAGCACCACCCTTTGGTCCCGGTTCGTGGCACCAACCGGGACCAATGCACCCCTTTAGTCCCGGTTGGTGCCACCAACCGGGACCAAAGGTCCCTGTTTCCCGCCCTTTGGGCTGCTGAAAACTGACCTTTGGTCCCGGTTGGTGGCACCAACCGGGACCAATGCACCCCTTTAGTCCCGGTTGGTGCCACCAACCGGGACCAAAGGTCCCTGTTTCCCGCCCTTTGGGCTGCTGAAAACTGACCTTTGGTCCCGGTTGGCGGCACCAACCGGGACTAAAGGGGTGCATTGGTCCCGGTTGGTGCCACCAACCAGGACCAATGCTCTGTGTATATAAGCCCACACTTAGCAGTTTCTCGAAATCACTTGTTCTTCTCCGCCCGACACCCCCAGACTGCTCCTCGTCGCCGTCGCCGCCGAGCCTTGCCCCGACGCCATCAGGCTGCCCCACCTCGCCGTCGTCGCCGTCGCCGAGCTGCCCCGACGTCGTCCCCGCTCCCACTGTGAGCCGCCGCGCCGTTCCCCTCCTCTCCTCTCCCCCCCCCCCCCCCGCGCCCCGACGCCGCCGCCCGCCGCGATGCCGACGCCGCCCGCGCTCCGGCCGCCCGCCGCGACGCCGCCGCCCCCCGCGCCCTGACGCCGCCGCCCCGGCGTGCTCTGCTTGCCGCGCCGCCGCCGCCGCCTCTGCCTTTTTTTGTTCATATGTATGCATTGATGTATATGTATGCAGATGTATATGGATGATCCATGGATATGTATGCATTGATGTATAATTTTTTTGTTCATATAACTTTTTTTTGTTCATAGAATTTTTTTTTGTTGATAGAACTTTTTTTTGTTCATAGAAAGTTTTTATATATGATCCATGGATATATGAGCAATGATGATGTTGTTGATGATATGAGTTCTTTGATGAGGGGTGAGCGTCGTTGTCGTCTACCCCTCCCCGATAACTTTGACATGAGGGGGGACGTCGGACATGACATGAGGGGTGAGCGTCGTTGTCGTCTACCCCCTCCCCGATAACTTCGACATGAGGGGGGACGTCGGACATGACATGAGGGGTGAGCGTCATTGTCGTCTACCCCCTCCCCGATAACTTCGACATGAGGGGGGACGTCGGACATGACATGAGGGGTGAGCGTCGTTGTCGTCTACCCCCTCCCCGATAACTTTGACATGAGGGGGGACGTCGGACATGACATGAGGGGTGAGCGTCGTTGTCGTCTACCCCCTCCCCGATAACTTCGACATGAGGGGGGACGTCGGACATGTCATGTGGAATTTTTTTTTGTTCATATAGAAAACTCCGGTAACATAGATTTATCAAGAATGCCCCCATTATGGATTTGCACAAGTTGATCCAATTTTTTTCTGATCTCATCTATATATATATTCTTCTATATGTCACATTGTCTGTCAAAGTATTCAAGAAATCCATGGCTTCATCATTAGCTGGAAGTAACAGGCGTATGATGCTACGAAGCTCTTCAAAGTTGTTTTGGAATGGAGTTCCGGATAGAATAATTCGCTTTTTGGTACGAATTTCAGCAAAGGCCTTCCAAATAGCGATATTCGGAAGGCTCTTGCTGAACTTCGTACCAAAAAGCTAATTAATTATCCTATCCGGGACTTCGTTCCAAAACAATTTTGGAGAGCTTCGTACCATTATGCGCCTATTACTTCCGGCTAATGATGAAGCCATGGTTTTCTTGAATCCTTTGACACTAGACAACGTGACATATAGAAGGGTAGATGAGATCAGGAAAAATATGGACCATTTTCTGCACATCCAGAATGGCGCCATTTTGTTAATTAAATCCCTTAAAGGTTAAGAGAATCCCTTGTTTGACATTCATGAGAGAGGCGGTCCGGACGTCGGACATTCATGTTTGTATATTAATTGCCATGTTATAATATTTGCAGAAACTATGGCTCAAAGAGACTTGGAACAAGAACAGTTGTTGGGGGACATAATCCTGGGCGGACGTGATGTCTTGTCGTTTCTCAACGACACCGATGGTCTGGAAGGAGAGGATGACGGCTCCGGTGATCGAACAATGGAGGAGGAAGGACATGATCATGATGGCTCCGGTGACCGAATGCCGGAGGAAGAAGGAGACCATGATGACGGCTCCGGTGACCGAACGGAGGAGGGAGCTGTTGCAAAGTCCGGCGAGGTATATATATTAATTAAGCCTGTGCTGACTAGCTAATTAATGCATTAATTGTTTTGGTATGTACATATATTAACTCTTCTTTCTTCTTTTATAGCCCTTCGGATCGAGCCAAACTTCGGTAACGAGACGAGGCCCGAAGAAGAGGTTGCGCAAGGATGAAAGGTTCACGATCACAGCACTCGCGGACGATGGCCATCCGATTGAACCCAAGCGGACCAAGGACTCATTTTCTGCTCAGTGCAGAGTTATTGTTAGGGACAACATCCCGATCAGCATCAAGCAATGGAATAAGCCTAAGGATGACGCCCCTGAAGGTGATTATGTCACCGATAGATAGGAAGATGATCTTTGGACCGCGCTGAAGGCAAATTTCACCCTACCGCCAGAGGAGGATCCGAATAAGCCAGTTATAGAGCCACTGGTCAAGGCGTGTGCTCTTAAGAAGATGGCAGATCTATTCAGGAGGTGGAAGAATGAGTTGAAATCAAAGTTTGTCGACAAAGGGAAGACTCCAGAATTCACCGGCCGATTTGAGAAGATAAGAGATCACCGGCCCGCATTTGTGACCTACAAGACATCGGACAAGAGTAAGAAAATGTCAGAGACAAACAAGAACAACGCTGCAAAGAAGCAGTATCACCATCACACGGGGTCAGGTGGCTACCTCAAAGCCTGGCCGTTGTGGGACAAAGCTGAGAATGACCTGATTGCTAAAGGGGTCGTACCACAGACATTGAACTGGCCAGACCGTTCAAGGACTTGGTTCTTTGGGGTTGGGGGAACTTTGGACCCTGAAACAGGGAAGTGCCGTTAGACGGACGAGCAACTTGCAATACCCGTCACGAAGCTTCAGAAGTATATCACCGCAGCACAGGAAGGGACGTTCATTCCCGACAGAGAGAAGGACGAGCTGACTGAGGCCCTAGGGAATGCTGAGCACCCTGGACGAACACGAGGCACACCAGGCTCCGTTCGGTGGAAGGTTGGGTTTCCCGACACAGGCGGTTACAGAAGCCGGGAGAGAAAGAGGAAAGCGGAGCTGAGCGACATGCAGAAGCTCATTGCAAGACTACAAAAGCTAGAGGAAGCTGAGAGCCAGCGAGCTACCGGCCAACCATCTCAGCGGCATGAAGCAACCCCAGAAGCTACCCCGCCATCTCAGCGGAGAAGCAGCGTGGCTTCCACGGAGCCCGTTCAGACTGACTTCACGGAGCCTATCTACCCCGTGGATACTATCACGGAGGCTCAAAATTGCGAGCTTATGACGAAATGCCATAACCTCACTTTCAAGGCGGCTCTCGGCTCTGTTGCACCTCCTCAACCCAACGGAACTTTTCACTACCTTCCGATTCCACATGGCTATGCTGTTGTGATGGTGGATGAAGTAATGGAGGGATTTGAGGAGCTCGAGCTTTACCACTCTACAGGTGAAGGGGAGAATCAGCTGGTTCGTGCTCTGAGGAGTACATGTCTATGGCAGAAGGAGTACATCAAGCTTCCAAACTGGACGCCTCCGCCTCCTCCTCCTCCTCCGGCGAGTCAGGGCACTCCGCCTCCTCCTCCTCCTCCTCCTCCTCCTCCTCCGGCGAGTGATCAGGGCACTCCGCCTCCTTCTCCGGCTCCTCCGACGCGTGAGGGCACTCCGCCTCCTCCTTCGCCTACTCCGGCGCGTCGGAGCAGTCCGCCTCCTCCTCAGCCTCGTCGGCAACGGCGGAAGACAGACGCCGCCGCTCCGGCTCCTCCGGCGCGTTGGATTTCTCCGCCTCGTCAGCAACAACGGAAGAGAGATGCCGCCGCTCCGGCGGCTAGCAGTACAAGCAGAGGCGGGAGCCAATTCAGATACGGTCCATCTCTCAAGCCTCTGGAAAAGTTACCATATGAGAGGACCGAGCAGGAAAACGAGGACATATGTCGTGCCCAACTGAGGGACCATTTTGCAAAGAAAACTCCACCTCCGAAGGAGAAGGTAGATCCGGTGAAAGTGAAGCGCACTATCAATGCCCTGAAGCGACCACCACCGCCTCCGCCGGATTCCAACTATGACCGCATAATTACTAAGACACATGCTGAAGCGCAGCAGTCGGGAAGTACTTCCAGTGCTGCAAGAGTGAAAAAACGAAGAAGTGGGAAAACAATTCCCCAGCTCAGCGAACAGGAGAAGCAATCGTGCCCCCCGCTCAAGGTGTCTAGCGATATCGCTAATCATCCGGTGCTACTGCCCGGTACCACTCTTGATGATTACCTGCCCGATGATGTACAGTTTGAAACGGCTGAGGTAGTAGACGTCTTTAGATAGGAGCACGGGAAGCCTCTCGTCAAACCTGATCATCCTCATCTAACAACGATGATGCAAAAATTGCATGACTGGTACATGGAAACCTGCAGGAAGTCTGGGAAAGACAGTTTGTTAGTCGGAATTAAAAAAGAGCATGACTTCCCTGGAGTCGACCTGCTGCCTGTTGAATTTGTGGAGTTATTTCAATTATACAATCAAAAGGCCCTCGACAAACAACTCATGACTTGCTACTGTCTGTAAGTATTACTTCTATAATTAAGTCTCTAGCTCAGCTCGTTCATTGCATGTATATATAATTATCCTCACTATATTATGCAGATTGAAGATGGTCGAATGCAAAAAAACAGGAATCTTCGACATTGGGTTCATTAGCCCAAATACCGTAAATGAATGGTCGGTACGAAAGGCGGCTGAAGATACCGAGAACAACTTGCTAGAAACGTTCCTTACACATCAAAACAAAAGGGAAATACTCTTTCCTTACAACTTCAAGTGAGTGTTACTGTCTTCTGCATATTCGGTTCCGCTTACTCGTGGTTAAGTAATGTAATTGATGAGTTATGCGTGCGCAGCTTCCACTATATTCTGCTATCCATTAACCTTGATGGGGCATTAGTAACTATCTTAGACTCGCTCCGTAAAGATCCCAAGTATTATGCGGACATGACTACAATGCTCCAGAAGTAAGTTCAATCAATACCGGGACCATATCGGCAACTTTCGTTCATTTCCTGATATCAAGTAATCATTTTCTTTGCCTACCAGGGTTTGGAATACGTTCACCGCTAAGGTTCCGGGTCTGAAGAAGGAGCTGCGATTTACACACCCCAAAGTAAGTAGTACTAGCTAGTTCCGCGCATCTCTCATTGATTCTAGTTTCATCAATACCATTATCATGCTTGCTTATCAGTTTGATTGAACTCTATTCTCGTAAAGTGCTTGTTGCAGGCACCCAACACTCATTTATGTGGATACTACGTATGCGAGTTCATTCGCTACTATACCTCTGAACGGGCCTCCTCTGAGAAACAATTTGAAGTACGTAAACAATATTCACAATTTTATTTTATATATTACCATCAATTGTGTTGAGTTTCATTCATATATATGTATTGACCCCCTTCTTTAAATTAGATCTGGCAGATGCGGGATGAACTCCTACCACATGATCGCATACGAGCAATTCAAGAGGAATTGGCGGGATTCTTTCTTGACCACGTCATACCTGAACACGGAGAATACCATGTGAAATTGAAATGGTTGTAAGGGATGTTATATATTGTACATATGTAGCAGCGTCGGATAGATATACGAAAACTTGTTGTTCGACCAAGCACGAAGAAAGAGATGTCACTTCTCTCTATATATGTTCATGACGATCTTGTGTAATTAATGGTTTCCTTTATTTGCTTACTAGCTAGCGTCGAGTTCTCTCTATATGTGTAGTAGCTAGCGTCGACCAAGCACGGAAAAAGAGAGGTCACTTCTCTCTATTAGCTCGCTAACACAATATGAAACCCCTAAATTAACCCTCCAAAACCCCAAAACCCCCCCTTCCAAAAAAAAACAAAACCCCCAGCGACTGCGAGCTGCTGACGCGTGGCCGCCTTTTGGTCCCGGTTGGTGTTACCAACCGGGACTAAAGGTCCTCCTGCCTGGTCTCCCGCAGCGGCCACGTGGAGCCCCTTTGGTCCCGGTTCGTAAGAGAACCGGGACTAAAGGTTTTGGGCTTTAGTCCCGACCCTTTAGTCCCGATTCCAGAACCGGGACAAATGGGCCTCTGGAACCGGGACAAATGGGCCCTTTTCTACTAGTGATTGGGGTATCTTAGAATATTTAATGAAGTATATTGAGAATGATAAAGAGGTATAATCAATTGTGTATATAAGGTATATTGAAGATGGGAGTACATACTCCCAGGAGTACAGAAAAGTAGTCCTATATATATATATATATATATATATATATATATATATATATATATATATATGCTCTTTTTGGCCTCTTTTTTTATTTCCTCACTGGGACAATACTCTAATAATGATGATCATCATACTTCTATTTACTTACAACTCAAAAGAAAATTACAACTCGAAACTAGAACAAAAATATGACTCTATACGAATGCCTCTGGCAGTGTACCAGGATGCACAATGATACTAACGTAACATGTATAAAAATGATGAATGGTGGCTGAGCCACAAATACTATGTCAGTTATATGATCATGCAAAGCAATATAACAATAACGATGTGTGTCATAAAAATAGAACGGTGGAAGTTGCATGGCAATATATCTCGGAATGGCTATGGAAATGCCATGATAGGTAGGTATGGTGGCTGTTTTGAAGAAGATATAAAGAGGCTTATGTGTGATAGAGCGTATCATATCACGGGGTTTGGATGTACCGGCGAAATTTGCACCAACTCTCGATGTGAGAAAGGGCAATGCACGGTACCGAAGAGGCTAGCAAATTGCGTAAAGGTGAGAGTGCGTATAATCCATAGACTCACATTAGTCATAAAGAACTCACATACTTATTGCGAAAGTTTATTAGCCCTCGAAGCAAAGTACTACTACGCATGCCCCTAGGGGGATAGATTGGTAGGAAAAGACCATCGCTCGTCCCCGACCGCCACTCATAAGGTAGACAATTAAGAATAAATCATGCTCCAACTTCTTAGCATAACGACAGATCATACGTGCATGCTTCGGGAATCACAAACCTTAACACCAATATTCTTACTGAACCACAATTATCTACTAGCACCTCCCACATATTACCATCTTAATATCGCAAAACTATTGCAAGGAATCAAACTTATCATATTCAGTGATCTACATGAAAGTTTTTATTATATCCCTCTTGAATACCCATCATATTAGGACCAAATTCATAACCCGTGCATATTACCATTGCTATTCATTAGACTCTCAAAAAGATATAAGTGAAGCATGAGAGTGCAACTATTTCTTTAAAACATAACCATCGCCATGCTCTAAAAGATATAAGTGAAGCACTAGAGCAACTGCCTAGCTCAAAAGATATAAGTGAAGCACATAGAGTATTCTAACAAATAACGAATAATGTGTGTCCCTCTCAAAAAGGTGTGTTCAGCAAAGATGATTGTGACAAACTAAAAAGAAAACAAACTATATCACAAGACGCTAAAACACATATCATGTGATGAATAAAAATATAGCTCCAAGTGAGTTACCGATAGATTGTAGACGAAAGAGGGGATGCCTTCCAGGGCATCCCCAAGCTTAGACGCTTGAGTCTTTCTTGAATATTACCTTGGGGTGCCTTGGGCATCACCAAGCTTAGGCTCTTGCCGCTCCTTATTCCTTTATCCATCGTAGTCTCACCCAAAACTTGAAAACTTCAGCACACAAAACTCAACAGAAACCTCGTGAGATCCGTTAGTATAACAAACAAACCTTAAACTTTAGGTACTATTGTAAATTGATTCATATTTAATATTGGCATAATGCTACTGTACTCCAACTTCTCCATGACTCATACCCCCCGATACGATCCATAGAGTCATCAAAATAAGCAAACTATGCAACAAAAATAGAATCTGTCTAAAACAGAACAGTCTATAAAGATCTGAATTAACGTCATACTTCTGTAACTCCAAAAATTCTAAAAACTTAGGAAAACGTGGGCAATTCATATATCAATATTGTGTAAAAAAATCAGTAGCTTCGGACGCTCCAGAGAAAATTCAAAATTCCAGCACTGGACGCAAAAGTTTCTGTTTTCAAACAGCATCAATTATACTATCATCCAAATCATCCCAAAGGCATTACTTGGCACAAACACTAATTAAAAGATAAAAAACACAATCATAACAGATGCTATAATTATGCAAACACACAAAAAGAAAATATTGGGTTGTCTCCCAACAAGCTCTTTCTGTATAGCCATTAAGATAGGCTTTGAGATTTTAATGATGCTCACATAAAAATAAGAATTGAAGCACAAAAAGAGCATCATATAGCATGTAAGAAACATATTTAAGTCTAACATACTTCCTATGGATAGGCATTTTATAAGCAAACAAATTATCAAGACAAAAAGTATCTAGCATATGCAAGGAAGAAGAACGAAGCATTAACAATTTGAACTTCAAGAGAGGTAATTGAGTAACATGAAAATTTCTACAACCATATTTTCCTCTCTCATAATAATTACATGTAGTATCATAGTCAAATTCAATAATATATCTATCATATAAAATATTCTCTTCATGATCCGCATGCATAAAAGTTTTATAATCTTCCAAGCTAGTGGGATTAACATCAACTAAAGTCATGACCTCTCCAAACCCACTCTTATCCAAAAATTCATAAGATTGATAATTCTCCAAAGTAGTGGGATCATTATTACCTAAAGTTGACGCTCTTCCAAACCCACTTTTAATAGTATTGCAAACATTATTATCAATAACATATTCATCATGAGGCTTAAATAAATTTTCAAGATCATAAGAAGCATTATCACCCCAATCGTGATCATTGCAATAAGTAGTAGACATATCAAATTTATCATCCCCCTGCTTGTAGCTTCGCATATAATTAGCACAATTGACATTAATATAATTTATAGTAACATCATTGCAATCATGCTTTTCATTCAAGGAGCTATCAAGTATGGGTGCTATAGCAATAATTTCATTTTTAACATAAGGAACTATAGCAAGTTCATCTCTATAAGCATCATGGCCATAGCAAGCATCACATTCATCAAGAGGGGATATTTCAATCGAATCAATAGAATCATAATTATCTATAGATTCATGCATATCATTATTCTCTTCCAAAGCAGCAGACATTCTCCCATTGAATTCACTAACATAGGTATTGGAAGCATAGTTTTCATCGCAATATTTAAGTATGGCAAAATTTTCAGATTTGTAGAGAGTAATATCATACTTTTCAATCAAAGAAGCAACTTCATGGGCACCCTTAAAAGCAACAAATTCTTCAATTTGTTCGATATCATAATAGCTATAAACACCCTTGGCATAAGAAGATAGAATTTCATTATCATTAAACTCACATAGGTAGGGAAGGTGTTTTTTAGGGTTCTCAGAGCAACAAGTAAAATCATGAATTTCACATAGATTCCAAGCATAGCATAGAAAACAATTTATTTGATTCCATAAGAGTCTCCCTTTTTTAGACAAACGGTGACACACAAAATGAGCATGCTCATCTAATGATTTTCCCTCAACTAAACTAGTTGGGGTTTCAGCACAAGCACAAATGGATCGAAGATGATCCAAGTAGAAAACTTTAAGGTAATCCATAGTGATCTTAATTTTTTGTTTTACTTTCTATTTTTGTGTGTTGACATGGCAATAAAAGCAAGCAAGCAAATAAAATATTTTTATGTTTTTGTAAAATTGTTTTAGAAGTGGGGGAGATGAAAACGAGAGGCAAATGCAAATAAAAAGGCAAATAAAATAAATGCAAGTGGATGATAGTTTGTGCGAAGGTACTTGGTAATTTTAATGATGCCTGCCCGGCAACGGTGCCAGAAATTCTTCCTGCTACTTGTAGACTGCGTTGGTATTTCCCCGAATAGGAGAGGATGATGCAGTATAGTAGAGATAAGTATTTCCCTCAGTTAAGAACCAAGGTTATCAATCTAGTAGGAGAACCAAGCAAAATCTCGTTAAGCGCACCTGCACACACAAAAGCAAACACTTACACCCAACGCAAATAAGAGGGTTGTCAATCCTCTTAGCGGTTATTTGCAAGGATTAATTCTGATAGTGGTAGAAAGATAAACTAAAATACTAAATAAAATAAAAGTAAATAAATTGCAGCAAGGTATTTTTGATTTTAATATATGATAAAAGTAGACCCGGGGGCCATAGTTTTCACTAGAGGCTTCTCTCTCGAACACATAGCATACGGTGGGTAAACAAATTACTGTTGGACAATTGATAGAAAAGCAAATAATTATCACGAATTCATGGAAATGATCATGTATATAGGCATCATGTCCGAGACAAGTAGACCGACTCCTGCCTGCATCTACTACTATTACTCCACCCATCGACCGCTATCCAGCATGCATCTAGGGTATTAAGTATGAAACAGAGTAACGTGATACGTCTCCATCGTATCTATAATTTTTGATTGTTTCATGCCAATATCCTATAATTTCCACATACTTTTGGCAACATTTTATATTATTTTTGGGACTAACATATTGATCCAGTGCCCAGTGCCAGTTCCTGTTTGTTACATGTTTTTTGTTTCGCAGAATATCCATATCAAACGAAGTCCAAATGCAATAAAATTTCACAAAGAATTATTTATGAATATATGTGATTTTTGGGAGGTGGAATCAACGCAAGGCGATGCTCCTGGGCCCCACGAGGCACCAGGGCGAGCCAGGGGGTCCGGCGCGCCGTGGTGCCTCGTGAGGCCCTTGTAGGTTGGTTGGTGCTATTCTTCGGGTGCAAGGAAGATAATATCCGGAAAAAAATCGTGTTAAAATTTCAGCACAGTCGGAGTTACGGATCTCTGGGAATTTAAGAAACGGTGAAAGGCCAGAAAACAGGAACGCGAAACAGAAGAGACAAGAGAGAGAGATCCAATCTAGGAGGGGCTTCTGCCCCTCCGCCGCCATGGCAGCCATGGACCAGAGGGTAAACTCTCCTCCCATCTAGGGGAGAGCAAGGAAGAAGAAGAAGGAGGGGGGCTCTCTCCCCCTCTCTCCCGGTGGCGCCGGAGTGCCGACGGGGCAAGGATCGTGACGGCGATCTACACCAACAACTTCGCCGCCGTCAACACCAACTCTCTCCCCCTCTATGCAGCGTTGTAACCTCTCAATTCCCGCTGTAATTCTCTACTTAAACATGGTGCTTAATGCTACATATTATTATCCAGTGATGTGTGGCCATCCTATGATGTTTGAGTAGATTCTTTTTGTCCTATGGGTTGATTGATGATCGTGATTGGTTTGAGTTGTATGTTTTATTTTGGTGCTATCCTATGGTGCCCTCCGTGTCGCACAAGCGTGAGGGATCCCCACTATAGGGTTTGCAATACGTTCATAATTTTCTTATGGTGGGCGGCTAGAGTGACAGAAGCTTACACCCGAGTAAGGGGGTTGTTGCGTATGGGATTAAAGAGGACTTGATACTTAATGCTATGGTTGGGTTTTACCTTAATGATCTTTGGTAGTTGCGGATGCTTGCTAGAGTTCCAATCATAAGTGCATATGATCCAAGTACGGAAAGTATGTTAGCTCATCCTCTCCCTCATATAAAATTGCAACAATGATTACCGGTCTAGTTATCGATTTCCTAGGGACAAATCATCCTCTTGTGTTACAAAAGCTTTCTACTAAAAAACTAACTTTTATTATCTTGCAAATTACTCGTAGTTTTATTCTCGCAAAGTACTTCTAATTTTATTCTTGCAAACCTATCCTATCACCTACAAAACAGTTTCATACTTGTTCTAGGTAAAGCGAACGTTAAGTGCGCGTAGAGTTGTATCCGTAGTCGATAGAACTTGAAGGGAATATTAATTCTACCTTTAGCTCCTCGTTGGGTTCGACACTCTTATTTATTGAAAAAGCTACAATCGATCCCCTATACTTGTGGGTTATCAAGACCTTTTTCTAGCGCCGTTGCCGGGGAGCAATAGCGTGGGGTTGATATTCTCGTGTGTGCTTGTTTGCTTTATCACTAAGTAGATTTTATTTTCTGTTCTAAGTTGTTTTATATCTTTAGTTATGGATATGGAACACGAAACACCAAAAAAATTAGTTGTACTTGCTACTCATGGAGATGGGGAACCTCCTAAAACCCTCGATGCTCGTTATGTGGAAAACATTAAATACTACTTTGATAATCCTGATAAAACTCCATTCAACTTGATAATGGGAGTTACTTTGGATCAACAGGAATACTTTAGGGATTATCGCTTGTCTCAAAAAGGAAAACTCTTATGGGATCAAATTTATTATTTGCATTGGTATGCTCGGAATTTATGCTTAAGATATGATTATACTTGCTGCTCTAGGATGAAGGCTCCACACCTTCCCTTTTCATGTGAATTTAATGATAATGAAACCTTGGCTTCTTATGCTAATGGTATATATGATTACTTTGATGTGGAACGAATAGAAGAATTTGTTGCTTTTAAGGGTGCTTATGAAATTGAATCTTTGTTTGAAAAGTATGAAGATTGTGATGATGCTGTCTACAGATCTGAAAATTTTGCTATACTTAAATATTGCTATGAGAATTACGAATACAATGCCGATATCAATGAGTTTATTGAGAAAGTCTCCGCTGTCCAAGAAGAGACTAATATTTTGCAGGCTCCTATGGAAGAAGAAAATGATGACACTGTGAGCTCATTAGATGAAAAAATTGAGGAGGAGAGTGAAGGACAAAAGGAGGAAGAGCGGATTGATCACCCATGCCCACCTTCTGATGAGAGTAACTCTTTATCCCATACATTGTTTAATTTCCCTCCGTGTTTACCAATGGATGAATGCTATGATGATTGCCATGGTCCCTTGGATTCGTTTGAAATATCCCTTTTTGATGAAATTGATGCTTGCTATGCTTGTGCCCATGATGCCAATTTGAATGATGCTTATGGAGATGAACTTGCTATAGTTCCTTATGTTAAAAAAGAAATTTTTGCTATTGCACCCACACATGATAGTCCTATTATCTTTTTGAATTCTCCCAACTACACTATATCGGAGAAGTTTGCTCTTATTAAGGATTATATTGATGGGTTGCGTTTTACTACTACACATGATGATTTTGATAAGTATAATATGCATGTGCTTGCTGCTCCTACTTGCAATTATTATGAGAGAGGAACTACATCTCCACCTCTCTATGTTTCTAGTACGATAAAATTGCAAGAAACTGTTTATACTATGCATTGGCCTTTACTTGATGTGCATGAATTGTTCTTTTATGACATGCCGATGCATAGGAAGAGAGTTAGACTTAGTCATTGCATGATATATGTTGCTTTGTGCTCACTACTAAATTACAAATCATTGTTAATTAAAATTGGCTTTGATATACCTTGGGATCTAGATGGATCAATTACTTGAGCACTTTATGCCTAGCTTAATGGCTTTAAAGAAAGCGCTGCCAGGGAGACAACCCGGAAGTTTTAGAGAGTCATTTATTTCTGTTGAGTGCTTTTATAAAGTTTAAAAACAAAAAAAATATAGAGGGGAACCTAAAACTTTTCAAAAAGGAAAGTGAAAGTAAGAAAGACGAGCACCGTTGAAGTGGGGGAGCTCCTTGAACTTTGTTCATGCCCATGGAAACTTTGCGAATCTTGAATTACAGAAAATTTTCAACAAAAATAATTATCACCTTGTACAAATCCATTGTATTATAAAATTAATGTGCCAAGATTTACCGTTAGGATGTTTAAATTGCTTGTTTGGTATGTGCAGTGCAAAAACAGAAAGTTTTGCTGTAGTGCATGAATTTACATTTTTTACTGGAACGTGAAAAAATTCTGAAATTTTTACACAGTACTTATATGAAAATTATTTATTTTGTCCTAATTTGTCATAATTTTTGGAGTTACAGAAGTATGGTCAATGTTCAGATTACTACATACTGTTCTCTTTTTGACAGATTCTGTTTTTGATGCATTGTTTTGCTTGTTTTGGTGAAACTATGGATTGTATCGGAAGGTATAAGCCATGGAGAAGTTAGAATACAGTAGTTATAATGCAAAAATAAAATATGAATGGGTTTGCAACAGTACTTAAAGTAGTGATTTGCTTTATTATACTAACGGATCTCACGAAGGTTTTGTTAAGTTTTGTGTGGATGAAGTGTTCAAAGATCGAGGAGGTATTGATATGAGAAGAATGAGGAGAGGAAAGAGCTCAAGCTTGGGGATTCCCAAGGCACCCCAAGTAAATATTCAAGGAGACTCAAGCGTCTAAGCTTGGGGATGCCCCGGAAGGCATCCCATCTTTATTCAGCAAGTATCGGTATGTTTTGATTTTTGTTTTGTTCACATGATATGCGTAAATTCTTGGAGCGTCGTGTGCCTTTTCTTTTTCTTTTAATAATGCACCATGCTGGTATGAGATAGTCCTTGGTTGATTTATTTAATGCTCTTTGCACTTCACTTATATCTTTTGAGTATGGTTTTATAGAATGCTTCATGCGTTTCACTTATATCATTTGAAGTTTGGATGCCTGTTTCTCTTCATATAGAAAACCGTTATTTGTAGAATGCTCTTTTGCTTCACTTATAGTATGGTCCTTTGTAGAAATAATTAAACTCTCTTGCTTCACTTATATCTATTTAGAGAGTCAACATGAACTGGTCATTCACATGGTTAGTCAGAAAATCCTACATAAAACTTGTAGATCACTGAATATGATAAGCTTGATTCCTTGCAATAGTTTTGTGATATGAAGATGATGATATGTGAGTTATGCTAGTGAGTAATTGTGATTTGGTAAAAATATTGGTGTTAAGGTTTGTGATTCCCTATGCATGCACGTAAATTCAATAGTTATGCAACGAAGTTATATCCTACTTATGGTGCATTATTCAGTGTTAGTTATTCTCAATGCATGCTTATGACCGTTTTCATTTTCTGGTTGGTTGCTTCTCAATCTATTTGCTAGCCTTCATTTGTACATAGCGGGAATACTGCTTGTGCATCCAAACTCCTTAAACCCAAGTTGTGCCAAATGAGTCCACCATATCTACCTATATGCGGTATTTCCATGCCGTTCCAAGTAAATTTGCATGTGCCAACTCTAATTTTTCAAAATAATTTTCCGTTTTGTGTGCCCGTACCGCTCATGAAGCGGCAGGGGGTGGCCAATATTTTCCATGCTAGGTGTGTTATTCTCACGATGAGTGTTTATTCACTTGTCATTGCACGAGAGAGTGGCTGGTAATAGGGATGCCCAGTCCCACAATGAATCAAAAATTAATAACAACAAAATTCCTTGGAAAGTGTTGGTATGGAGGGCACCCGTGGATACGGCTAGCCATGGATTGTGAAAGAATGGTGGAAAGGAAATAAACTTTATTTTCTGTTTGGGAACCGCCTATGATGTGTCTAGCATGGAAGATATTGGGAATTCTCGGTCGTTTTCGTTGACAGGAAAAGAATGCCTCTCAAAATAATTTTATCTCTCTAATTTAAGCTTTGAGCTCTGTCACCTCTGCAAATCTCTGCTTCCCTCTGCGAAGGGCCTATCTATTTTACTTTTATGCATTTTTATTTTTATTGAGTCTCCATCTTCTCTTATAAAGCACCAACTGGAGAGCACTATTGTCATACTTGTGCATTGGGTGTAGTTAATGTTGAGTGTGTTTCATGAATGGATCAATGACTGAGCATAATGGGCTTGTGATAACTTTCTTTAGCGTTGATATTTTGAAATACATGGTTGTTTGTTAGTATGCTTGAGTATTGATGTCTTTATATCAAATTATAGAATATTGCTTTGAATCACTCGTGTCTTAATATTCATGCCATGATTAAATTATATGATCAAGATTATGCTAGGTGGCATTCCACATCAAAAATTATCTTTTTTATCATTTACCTACTCGAGGACGAGCAGGAATTAAGCTTGGGGATGCTGATACGTCTTCGTCGTATCTATAATTTTTTATTGTTTCATGCCAATATCCTATAATTTCCACATACTTTTGGCAATATTTTATATTATTTTTGGGACTAACATATTGATCCAGTGCCCAGTGCCTGTTCCTATTTGTTGCATCTTTTTTGTTTCACAGAATATCCATATCAAACGAAGTCCAAATGCAATAAAATTTCACGGAGAATTATTTTGGAATATATGTGATTTTTGGGAGGTGGAATCAACACAAGGCGGTGCTCGTGGGCCCCACGAGGCACCAGGGCGAGCCAGGGGGGTCCGGCGCGCCGTGGTGCCTCGTGAGGCCCTCGTAGGTCGGTTGGTGCTATTCTTCGGGTGCAAGGAAGCTAATATCTGGAAAAAAATCATGTTAAAATTTCAGTGCAATCGGAGTTACAGATCTCCGGGAATTTAAGAAACGATGAAAGGCCAGAAAACAGGAACGCGAAACAGAAGAGAACAGAGAGAGAGATCCAATCTAGGAGGGGCTCCGGCCCCTCCACCGCCATGGCAGCCATGGAACAGATGGGAAACTCTCCTCCCATCTAGGGGGGAGGACAAGGAAGAATAAGAAGGAGGGGGGCTCTCTTCCCCTCTCTCCCGGTGGCACCGAAGTGCCGCCGGGGCAAGGATCGTGACAGCGATCTACACCAACAACTTCGCCGCCGTCAACACCAACTCTCTCCCCCTCTATGCAGTGGTGTAACCTCTCAATTCCCGCTGTAATTCTCTACTTAAACATGGTGCTTAATGCTACATATTATTATCCAATGATGTGTGGCCATCCTATGATGTTTGAGTAGATTCTTTTTGTCCTATGGGTTGATTGATGATCGTGATTGGTTTGAGTTGTATGTTTTATTTTGGTGCTGTCCTATGGTGCCCTCCGTGTCGCGCAAGCGTGAGGGATCCCCGCTGTAGGGTTTGCAATACGTTCATAATTCTCTTATGGTGGGCGGCTAGAGTGACAGAAGCTTACACCCGAGTAAGGTGGTTGTTGCGTATGGGAGTAAAGAGGACTTGATACTTAATGCTATGGTTGGGTTTTACCTTAATGATATTTGGTAGTTGCGGATGCTTGCTAGAGTTCCAATCATAAGTGCATATGATCCAAGTACGAAAAGTATGTTAGCTCATGCCTCTCCCTCATATAAAATTGCAACAATGATTACCGGTCTAGTTATCGATTGCCTGGGGACAAATCATTCTCTTGTGTTACAAAAGCTTTCTACTAAACAACTAACTTTTATTATCTTGCAAATTACTCATAGTTTTATTCTCGCAAAGTACTTCTAGTTTTATTCTTGCAAACTTATCCTATCACCTACAAAATAGTTTCATACTTGTTCTAGGTAAAGCGAACGTTAAGTGCGCGTAGAGTTGTATCGGTGGTTGATAGAACTTGAAGGGAATATTAATTCTACCTTTAGCTCCTCGTTGGGTTCGACACTCTTATTTATCGAAAAAGCTACAATTGCTCACCTATACTTGTGGGTTATCATAACGCCTTAAGCAAGATGACATGATGTAGACAAAGTAAACTCAAGCAATATGATTAAACCCCATCTTTTTATCCTTGATGGCAACAATACAAATACGTGTCATGTCCCTTTCTGTCACTGGGATTGAGCACCGCAAGATTGAACCCATCACAAAGCTCCTCTCCCATTGCAAGATAAACCAATCTAGTTGGCCAAACCAAATCGATAGATCGGAGAGAAATACAAAGCTATAATAATCATGCATAAAAGAGTTCAGAGAAGACTCAAATATTTCTCATGAATAATCTGATCATAAACTCACAATTCATCGGATCCCAACAAACACACCGCAAAAGAAGATTACATCAGATAGAACTCCAAGAACATTGAGGAGAACATGGTATTGAAGATCAAAGAGAGAGAAGAAGCCATCTAGCTACTAGCTATGGACCCGTAGGTCTGTGTTAAACTACTCACACATCATCGGAAGGGCGGCAAGGTTGATGTAGAAGCCCTCCGTGATCCATTCCCCCTCCGGCAGAGTACCGGAAAAGGCCTCCAGATGGGATCGCGGAAGAACAAGGGCTTGCGGTGGCGTAAAAGTTATTCGGGGTGGCTCTCTGTTGGTTTCCCAATATTTCAGAATTTATAGAAGTGGAATTAGGTCAAACGGAGCCACGAGGGCCCCACATGGCATCGGAGCACGCCCCCCTGGGCCGCGCCCTATTTTCTTGTGGAGGCTTCTTGGACCTTCTGGCGTCCTCTCCAAGCCTCCAGGATCTCTTTTTCCCAGAAAAAAATCTCCAAAAAGTTTCGTGGCATTTGGACTTCGTTTGGTACTGATTTCCTGAAAAATAAAAAACAACAGAAAACAGCCACTGGCACTGGGCACTAGGTTAATAGGTTAGTCCCAAAAAATGATATATAATTGCATATAATTGCATATAAAAGCATAAAAATTGATACTATAATAGCATGGAACAATCAAAAATTATAGATACGTTGGAGACGTATCAGCAAGCAAATAAAATATTTTTGTGTTTTTGTAAAAAAAAATTAGAAGAGGGGGAGATCAAAACGAGAGGCAAATGCAAATAAAAGGCAAATAAAATAAATGCAAGTGGATGATAGTTTGTGCGAAGGTACTTGGTAATTTTGATGATGTCTCCCCAGTAACGGCGCCAAGAATTCTTCCTGCTACTTGTAGACTGCGTTGGTATGTCCCCGAAGAGGAGAGGATGATGCAGTATAGTAGAGATAAGTATTTTCCTCAGTTAAGAACCAAGGTTATCAATCCAATAGGAGAACCAAGCAAAATCCCGTTAAGCACACCTGCACACACAAAAGCAAACACTTGCACCCAACGCAAATATGAGGGTTGTCAATCCTCTTAGCGTTTATTTGCAAGGATTAATTCTAATAGTGGTAGATAGATAAACTAAAATATTAAATAAAATAGTAAATAAATTGCAACAAGGTATTTTTCATTTTAATATATGATAAAAGTAGACCCGGGGGCCATAGTTTTCACTAGAGGCCTCTCTCTCGAACACATAGCATACGGTGGGTAAACAAATTACTGTTGGGCAATTGATAGAAAAGCAAATAATTATGACGGATTCATGGCAATGATCATGTATATAGGCATCATGTCCGAGACAAGTAGACCGACTCCTGCCTGCATCTGCTACTATTACTCCACCCATCGACCGCTATCCAGCATGCATCTAGGGTATTAAGTATGAAATAGAGTAATGCCTTAAGCAAGATGACATGATGTAGACAAAGTAAACTCAAGCAATATGATTAAACCCCATCTTTTTATCCTTAATGGCAATAATACAAATACGTGTCATATCCCTTTCTGTCACTGGGATTGAGCACCGCAAGATTGAACCCATCACAAAGCACCTCTCCCATTGCAAGATAAACCAATCTAGTTGGACAAACCAAATCGATAGATCAGAGAGAAATACAAAGCTATAATAATCATGCATAAAAGAGTTCAGAGAAGACTCAAATATTTCTCATGAATAATCTGATCATAAACTCACAATTCATCGGATCCCAACAAACACACCGCAAAAGAAGATTACATTGGATAGAACTCCAAGAACATCGAGGAGAACATGGTATTGAAGATCAAAGAGAGAGAAGAAGCCATCTAGCTACTAGCTATGGACCCGTAGGTCTACGGTAAACTACTCACACATCATCGGAAGGGCAGCAAGGTTGATGTAGAAGCCCTCCGTGATCGATTCCCCCTCCGGCAGAGTACCGGAAAAGGCCTCCAGATGGGATCGCGGAAGAACAGAGGCTTGCGGTGGCGTAAAAGTTATTCGGGGTGGCTCTCTGTTGGTTTCCCAATATTTGAGAATTTATAGAAGTGGAATTAGGTCAAACGGAGCCACGAGGGCCCCACAAGGCATCAGGGTGCGCCCCTCTAGGGCCACGCCCTGTTGCCTTGTGGAGGCTTCGTGAACCTTCTGGCCTCCTCTCCAAGTCTCCAGGGTCTCTTTTGTCCAGAAAAAATCTCCAAAAAGTTTCGTGGCATTTGGACTTCGTTTGTTACTGATTTCCTAAAAAACCAAAAACAAGCAGAAAACAACAACTGGCACTGGGCACTAGGTTAATAGGTTAGTCCCAAAAAATGATATATAATTACATATAAAAACATCCAAGATTGATACTATAATAGCATGGAACAATCAAAAATTATAGATACGTTGGAGACGTATCACTTCTCATCATTGTTTTGAAGATATGGGTGTCCCCGAAATGCTATGGCCTTCAACAAAATCGACCACCATAGCTCCATCACTCTTAGATTGATTGTTGAGGACATGAACCTTTGGACTCCTAGGCTTAAAAAGTAGGCTCAAAAAGGGGATGCCTTCTCGTGGCGGTCATACCTCTCCGCACGATCTACCATGCCTTTGTAATTTCTTTCTGTAATCCTTTGTACGACGGTTACAACTTTTGAGCAATATATGCAGGTGGGGGAACTCCCTTGGTGATTCCTAAAAAAAACTAGTAGCTCTTAGAATGATTTTTTTTCTTACAACAGCAGAAGCTCGATCAGTCGACTAGTATATTTTCTAAAAAAATGATCACAAATGCACTCACACAAAATAGAGGGAAAAGAATAGAACAACAAGGTTGCTTGAAGTAGGGCTCCAAAGCCACCAACAATCAGGGAGCACTGAACAAGCAAGCAGTGCGATGGAACCCCTAGGTGCAGCGCGGAGGAGACCTTCCACCATGGTCGCGCCCGTGTTCCTCCCTCTCATGTTCCACCTCATGCTCGCCTTGTCCTCCTGCGGCACAACTGTCGTTTTCGGCGGTTGGAGAGGATTACGTCCGGCCGCCGGTCCGATACCGTGCCGACATGTTTGCTATCAGGGTTTGATTCTTTTGTGAATATTGGGTATGTACTTTATATGTAATTACTTGGTTTTATGTATGGACATGTATGGAACTTGATTATATATGAACTTCTATGGGATATGCTAAAACTTCTTTATGGATGAATGTGCATGTTGTAGGAGATATGCCCTAGAGGCAATAATAAATGTTATTATTTATCCCCATGTTCGTAATTAAGTTTATATTCCGTGCTATAACTGCTATGGTTCTCGAGTCTACAATAACCACAAGGCTCGGAGGAAGACTCATATGCACGTGTGGAATAATAAACGGTAAAATGTATTCCTAGTCTGGCCTCTAAGACTAGCTCAAGTGTTGCATGATGGTTCTGTTTTCCTGATCATGGGCATGACTATGCTGGCAACTTTGAGGGCACATTGTTAGAAGAACACTTGTGTTGAATCGACCCAAATTGATGTTATGCTATGAGATACATTCATCACAAGTTAATGGTTAATAACACAGAGAAAGTTTACGTTTGCATAATTCCTTAGACCATGAGAGTATCGAGTTTCTTCATGCTTGATTCATGAACTTTGGGGTTTGTTAAACGTCATCCGTAACTGGGTGGCTATTACGGCGGCTTACGGGTTCATGGGAAAGTATGTCAAGTAACTTGATAGCTCAAGATTGGGATTTGCTCCTCCGATGATGGAGAGATATCACTGGGCCCTCTCGGTGTTACGGTACCCACCATCGTCTGGCCAGACACAATGTGATTTGATCACTGGGATGCCGGAACACAGGAACGACAAGAGAGAACAAAACCGGTAAAGAGGTAACTGGCATAGTGGACAAGTTGTTGATCCATGGGGATGCCGACAAATCTCACCTCGGGTATTTGTAACATATCGCGAAGCAACAGGAATAGCACACGGCAACAGGAGGTTCACTCGAATATTTATTCGTGTGGGTATAGGGGTCAATATGGGTGTCCACGGCTCCGATGTTGATCATTGATCAGAAAGAGTTCCGGTTATGTCTATACTTCACCGAACCTATAGGGTCACACGCTTAAGGGTCATCTATCTGCTGAATACTAGACAGTGAGTCTGAGAGAAAGTCACCGGAAAAGTTTTGGAGACAACGGAAAAGTTCCGGAGAGAGAACACCGGAATAGTTTCGGTAAAACCGAAAAGTTGTTTCGGAGTATACCATAAAGTCCAATTGGTTTCGGCACACACCTGGAAACTTCTGGGATATTTCCGGGATAAAAACCGGAAATGTTCCAGAGCTGCCGGAACCAGTTTGGTTGCTTTTCGCAGATGAAAATCACTAATCCGGAATTGTTTCGGAACGCGTCCAAAATCATTTTAGTGGGTACTGGAATTGTTCTAAGACCCACAGAAATATTTTCGGATTTAACGGTCGCGGAAAAATGTTTCCGTGAATAGTGAAAGTGCTTTTTGGGCTACTTTATGGAAAGCCACCTTTTAGGGCTTTTTCCAAAAGGCTTCTAGAAGGACTTGGGGGCTAAGGAAACCCCTTTGGGGGGGGGCACAATGGGGGTGGCCGGCCACATGGGTGGAGCTCCACTTCCCTCCCCATTATGCCCTTTATGTTATTCATTTTACATGGGCATTTTGGGTTTTTGTGAGCCACCCTACCCCTTGCATTTCCCTATAAATAGAGGTGGAGAGGGGCTCTCCACACTCACTCCTAACTCTCTTACACAATGCCATGCAATGATCTGCCTTCTTCTCTCCCTCCCACGAAAAGAGTTTCGTAGAGCCGAAAGGCTGTCTGGGTTCCGGTGGGAACTAGTTCTGGACGGCGAAGCCCTGCCGGATAGATGACACCGTATGTGTGCAACCCCGTAGAGAGGTCGTAGGTTCGATATTTTTGCCCGAGGGGCTGATCGAGAGTGCCTCCCGAAGGGCTGTCCGAGTGACTGTCCGAGTTTTGAGGGTCCTCCCGAAGGGCTGTCCGTGACACCGTCCGAGGGACTGTCCGACCGCCTCCCGGAGGGCTGTCCGAGGGGTAGTCGAGGGAGTACATCCTCGTGGTTGGGAGGTTGCAAATCCTAGCTGCGGGGATCTGCACCAATGATCTACATCGACTCTACTTCCGCTGCGCTACGAGTCGGTAACGATCAGATCAAAACCTTGTATGCAGTCTTCATAGTGGTCCTGGGCTGGTGCGTAGGTCGAAATTTTTTGTGTTCTGCTGCATTCCCCTACAGTGGCATCATGAGCCGTGCTATGCGTAGATGCAGGTTACGATCTAGAATACATAGAGATGTATGGGTGTTGCACAATATAATTTTTAGTAGATGAGTTCTATTGCTGAAAATTATTTGTGCGGGTAGCAGATGAAATCTGTTACCCGATGTTCTTGTTGCTTCCCTGGAATTTGCATATTTCTGATCTTGATAACGGCATGGTGGAGTTTCAAAGTTCTGGCAATCCGCGATCCTGATTTATCAACGAAGTGCTAACAGTTCATTGAATTCCACCATAGTGAAAAAGAAAGATGAAATTTCGCAAACGAAAGGGCAATGCAGATATGATCTGCACGGGGGTCATGCGTATGACGAAGTTCAGTATGGGGCTCGAGATTTTATTATCTCGTGTTTCATACACCCCGCATTGTCAATCTAGCGACTTGAATAATCATACTTGATGATGGACGTTGGTAGCTTCGGTTTGTTTCGAGACCTTAGAAGCCACGAAAAACAAATTTTGCATAAACCGATTAGAGGCGTCTAACTTGGTTATGCAGGATGACATAAGATGTGCATGTGATGTGGTATAGCGGTTCTCATATTAATTTGATTATGTATGAGATGACTATATGATGTAAAATTAACATGACTTGCTGCTACTTGTAGCTTGCGTTGGTATTTCCCCGAAGAGGAAGGGATGATGCAGCACAGTAGAGATAAGTATTTCCCTCAGTTATGAAACCAAGGTTATCGAACCAGTAGGAGAATCACGCAACACCTCGTTAGCTGCACCTGCACACAAACAACAAATCCTTGCACCCAACGCAAACGAGAGGTTGTCAATCTCTCGGCGGTCAATTGCAAGATTAAATTGTATGTGATAGATAGATAGATTGAAACAAAAATACAAAATAAAATAAATAAAAGAAAATGGCAGCAATATTTTTAGGGTTTTAGTAATATGATTTTGATAGACCCGGGGGCCATAGGTTTCACTAGAGGCTTCTCTCAAGAAAATAGCATACGGTGGGTAGACAAATTACTGTTGGGCAATTGATTGAAAAGCAAATAATCATGACGATATCCAAGGCAATGATCATGTATATAGGCATCACGTCCAATACAAGTAGACCGACTCCTGCCTGCATCTACTACTATTACTCCACACATCGACCGCTATCCAGCATGCATCTAGTGTATTAAGTCCATAAAGAACGGAGTAACGCCTTAAGAACGATGACATGATGTAGACAAGATAAACTCACGTATGAATAAACCCCATATTTTTACCCTTAACAGCAACGATACATACGTGTCATGTCCCTTTCTGTCACTGGGATTGAGCAACGCAAGATCGAACCCATTACAAAGCACCTCTTCCCATGGCAAGATAAATCAACTCAGTTGGCCAAACCAAATCAATAGATCGGAGAAGAAATACGAGGCTATAATAATCATGCATAAAAGAGTGCAGTAAAGACTCAAATAATTTCATGGATAATCTGATCATAAACTCACAATTCATCGGATCCCAACAAACACACCGCAAAAAGTGATTACATCGGATAGAACTCCAAGAACATCGAGGAGAACATTGTATTGAAGATCAAAAAGAGAGAAGAAGCCATCTAGCTACTGCCTATGGACCCGAAGGTCTGTGGTAAACTACTCACGCATCATCGGAAGGGCAGCAAGGTTGATGTAGAGCCCCTCCGTGATCGATTCCCCCTCCGGCGGAGTACCGAAGAAGGCCTTCAGATGGGATCTCTCTGGAACAGAAACTTGCGGCGGCGGAAAAAGTATTTCGTGGACTCCCTTGGGGGTTTCTGATTTTTTCTGAATTTATAGAGCTGGAATTAGGTCAAACGAAGCAAAGGGGGGCCCACGAGGCACCAGGGCGCGCCTGCCCCCCCCCCCCAGGCGCGCCCTGGTGGCTCGTGGCCACCTCCTGGGTCTTCTGGCCCTCTCCCGAAGCTTCTAGTGTTTATCTTGGCCAATAAAAAATCTCCAAAAAGTTTCGTGGCATTTGGACTTCGTTTGGTATTGATTTTCTGTAAAATAAAAATAGGGCAGAAAACAGCAACTGGCCCTGGGCACTAAGTTAATAGGTTAGTCTCCAAAAATGATATATAATTGCTGTAAATGCTTATAAAAACATGCAAGATTGATAATATAACAGCATGGAACAATAAAAAATTATAGATACGTTGGAGACGTATCAGCATCCCCAAGCTTAATTCTTGCTCGTCCTCGAGTAGGTAAATGATAAAAACAGAATTTTTGATGTGGAATGCTGCCTATCATATTCATCACATATTCTTTTCTTTTATAGCATGGACATTGGACTTGAATGATTCAAAGCAATAGTCTATAATTTGACATGAAGATATAAATACTCAAGCATGCTAACAAGCAACCATGTCTTTCAAAATATCAATGCTAAAGAAAGTTATCCCTAGCCCATTATGCTCAATCATTGATCCATTCATGAAACACACTCAAATATTAGCTACACACAATGCACAAGTATGACAATAATGCTCTCTAGTTGGTGCTTTATAAGAGAAGATGGAGACTCAAATAAAATAAAAATTGCATAAAAGTAAATAGATAGGCCCTTCGCAGAGGGAAGCAGAGATTTGCTAATGTGCCAGAGCTCAAAGCTGAAATTAAAGAGATAAAAATATTTTGAGAGGCATGATTTTCCTGTCAACGAAAACGACCGAAAATTCCCAATATTTTCCATGCTAGACACATCATAGGCGGTTCCCAAACAGAAAATAAAGTTTATTTCCTTTCTACCATTCTTTCACAATCCATGGCTAGCCGTATCCACGGGTGCCCTCCAAACCAACACTTTCCAAGGAATTTTGTTGTTATTAATTTTTGATTTCATGCGTTACTGGGCATCCCTATTACCAACCATTCTCTCGTGCAATGACAAGTGAATAAACACTCATCATGAGAATAACACACCTAGCATGGAAAATAATGGCCACCCCCTGCCGCTTCATGAGCGGTACGGGCACACAAAACAGAAAAATTATTTTGAAAATTAGAGTTGGCACACGCAAATTTACTTAGAACGGCATTGAAATACCGCATATAGGTAGATATAGTGGACTCATTTGGCACAACTTGGGTTTAAGGAGTTTGGATGCACAAGTAGTATTTCCGCTTAGTACAAATGAAGGCTAGCAAAAGATTGAGAAGCAACCAACCAAAAAAACGAAAATAGTCATAAACATGCATTGAACATAACTAACACCGAATAATGCACCATAAGTAGGATATAATTTCTTTGCATAACTATTGACTTAACGTGCATGCATAGGGAATCACAAACCTTAACACTAATATTCTTACTAAATCACAATTACTCACTAACTTGACTCACATATTATCATTTCCATATCGCAAAACTATTGCAAGGAATCACACTCATCATATCCAATGATCTATATGAAAGTTTTTATTATATCCCTCTTGAATATTCATCACTTTGGGACCAAATTCATATCTTGTGCAAATTACCGTTACTATCATCAACTCTCAAAAAGATTTAAGTGAAGCATGACAGTGCAAATATTTCTTCAAAATTTCAATCTTATCAATTCTCAAAATAATATAAGTGAAGCATGAGAATTCATTTCTTCAAAATTTTAATCAACTCTCAAAATAATATAAGTGAAGCATGAGAGTTTATTTCTTCAAAATATAGCCACCGCCGTGCTCAAAAAGATTTAAGTGAAGCACTAGAGTAACTGCCTAGCTCAAAAAATTTAAGAAGCACATAGAGTATTCTAACAAATGATGATAACGTGTTGCTCTGTCAAGATAGGTGTGTTCAGCAAAGATGATTGTGACAAACTAAAAAGCAAACAAAGCAAAGACTCATATAATACAAGACGCTCCAAGCAAAACACATATCATGTGATGAATAAAAATATAGCTCCAAGTAAAATTACCGATGGTTGGTAGAAGAAAGAGGGGATGCCTTCCGGGGCATCCCCAAGCTTAGACGCTTGAGTCTTCCTAGAATATTACCTTGGGGTGCCTCTGGCATCCCCAAGCTTAGGCTTTTGCTACTCCTTATTCCTTCATCCATCGTGATCTCACCCAAAACTTGAAACCTTAAATCACACAAAACTCAACAAAACCTTCGTGAGATCCGTTAACATAACAAAATAAATCACTACATTAAGTACTGTTGCAAACCCATTCATATTTTATTTTTGCATTATAACTACTGTACCCTAACTTCACCATGTCTTATACCCCCCGATACAATCCATAGATTCATCAAAACAAGCAAGTAGTGCATCAAAAATAGAATCAGTCAAAAACAGAACAGTCTGTAGAAATCTATTTAAAATCCATACTTCTGTAAGTCCAAAAATTCTGAAAAATTAGGAAAACCTGGTAAATTCATATACCAATATTGTGTAAAAATTTCATATTTTTCTGACACTCCAGTACAGAAACAAAATTCGGGCACTGGACGCAAAACTTTCTGTTTTCCAAACAGCATCAATTATACTATCTTCCAAATCATCCTAAAGGTATTACTTGGCACAAACACTAATTAAAAACACAAAAACACATTCATACCAGTAGCATAAATGTGAAAACACACAATAACAGAAAAAATTATTTTATTCATTGGGTTGCCTCCCTACAAGCGCTATTGTTTTATGCCCCTAGCTAGGCATAATGCATAGTTTCAAGTATTGTCATCTTTCAAGTTGATTTCATAAGTGGCCCTCATAATTGATTCATATGGTGATTTAATTCTTTTCCTAGGGAAATGTTCCATACCCTTTTTTAGTGGAAACTGAAATTTTATATTCCCTTCTTTCATATCAATAACGGCACCTATAGTTCGTAAGAACGGTCTACCAAGTATTATGGGGCAAGAAGGATTGCATTCAATATCAAGAACAATAAAATCAACGGGCACATAATTTCTATTTGCAAGAATAAGAACATCATTAATTCTACCCATAGGTTTTTTAATAGTAGAATCCGCAAGATGCAAATTAAGAGAACATTCATCTATATTGGTAAAACCTAGCACATCACATAGAGATTTTGGAATTGTGGAAACGCTAGCACCCAAATCACATAAAGCATTGCACTCATAATTTTTAATTTTAACTTTAATGGTGGGTTCCCATTCATCATATAATTTTCTAGGAATTGAAATCTCTAGTTCTACCTTTTCTTCTAACGCTTTCATCATTGCTTCTACGATGTGTTTAGTAAAAGCCTTGTTTTGCTCATAAGCGTTGGGTGAATTTAACATGGATTATAACAAAGAAATGCACTCAATCAAAGAACAATTATCATAATTAAAATCTTTGTAATCCAAGAGAGTGGGCACGTCGCTATTTAAAGTTTTTACCTCTCCAAACCCACTTTTAGCAATTTTTTCATTAAGATTTTCACCCTCCGAATTATGGGGACGCTCTTTAGCTGAAGTTGACTCTTCGTCAGTCCCCTTTTCATCAAGTATTATGTTGCTAAACAAAGAATCAATAGATGAAATACCAATCATTTTAATATCCCCATCATTACTACGATAAAAACCGGGAGGAATCGCTTTTTCTAAAAATTCTTGTTTAGATTTTAGCATAGCGGTTCTTTTCTTACTCTCATCCATGGAGACATATAAAGTTTTAATTGATTCACTAATATCAATTTTGGGTGGCAAAATTTTAGTCTTAAGGTTTTCCACATCATGAATAATTCTATCAATGCTCCTAGACATATCATCAATTTTACTCAATTTTTCTTCTATCATAGTGTTGAAAACCTTTTGAGCATTAATAAATTCTTTAATATTACTTTCAAGATCAGAGGGCATCCTATTATTATTATTGTAAGAATTACCACAAGGATTGCCCTAATTATTAGAGGAATTTCCAGGAAACGGTCTAGTGTTGAAATTACCTCTATAAGCATTATTATTAAAATTGTTTCGCGAGAAAAAATTCACATCTACGGGATCATTATTTTGCTCAATCAAAGTGGATAAAGGCACATCATTAGGATCAATATGAGTATTTTTACTAGCAACCAATTTCATAAGCGCATCAACTTTATCACTCAAAGTATTAATTTCTTCAACCGAATTCACTTTTTTACTAGTAGGAGTTCTTTCAGTATGCCATTGTGAATAATTTGCCATAATATTATCAAGCAATTTAGTCGCTTCCCTCAAAGTAATTTCCATAAAAGTACCACCCGCGCCGGAATCTAAAAGATTTCTAGAAACAAAATTCAACCCCGCATAATTTTTTTGTACGATCATCCATAAATTTAAACCTTGAGTAGGGCAATTTCTTATCACTAATTTCATCCTCTCCCAAGATTGGGCAACATGTTCATGATCAAGTTGTTTGAAATTCATAATTTGATTTCTAAGAGAAATAATTTTCGCGGGAGGAAAATACTTAGTAATAAAAGCATCTTTACACCTATCCCAAGAATCGATACTATTTCATGGTAAAGATGAGAACCAAATTTTTGCACGATCCCGCAATGAGAATGGGAATAATTTTAATTTCAAAATATCATTATCCACATCTTTTTTCTTTTGCATGTCACACAATTCTACGAAAGTGTTAAGATGAGATGCAGCATCTTCATTACGACTACCGGAAAATTGATCTTTCATGACAAGATTTAGCAAAGCGGCATTAATATCACAAGTCTCCGCACTAGCGGTGGGAGGAGCAATCGGAGTACTAATAAAATCATTATTATTAGTATTAGAGAAATCACACAATTTTGTATTTTCTTGAGACATCGTGACTACGCAAACAAGATAGCAAGCAAGCAAACAAGCAAACAAGAAAAAGGCAAACGAAAAATATTTTCATATTTTTGTAAAAATGTTTTAGAAGTGGGGGAGATGAAAACGAGAGGCAAATGGCAAATAAAGTAAATGCAAGGAGATGAGAGTTTATGCGAAGGTACTTGATAGATGTTGATGATGTCTCCCCGGCAACGGCACCAGAAATTCTTCCTGCGACTTGTAGCTTGCGTTGGTATTTCCCCAAAGAGGAAGGGATGATGCAGCACAGTAGAGATAAGTATTTCCCTCAGTTATGAAACCAAGGTTATCGAACCAGTAGGAGAATCACGCAACACCTCGTTAGCAGCACCTGCACACAAACAACAAATCCTTGCACCCAACGCAAACGAGAGGTTGTCAATCTCTCGGCGGTCAATTGCAAGATTAAATTGTATGTGATAGATAGATAGATTGAAACAAAAATACAAAATAAAATAAATAAAAGAAAATGGCAGCAATATTTTTAGGGTTTTAGTAATATGATTTTGATAGACCCGGGGGCCATAGGTTTCGCTAGAGGCTTCTCTCAAGAAAATAGCATACGGTGGGTAGACAAATTACTATTGAGCAATTGATAGAAAAGCAAATAATCATGATGATATCCAAGGCAATGATCATGTATATAGGCATCACGTCCAATACAAGTAGACCGACTCCTGCCTGCATCTACTACTATTACTCCACACATCGACCGCTATCCAGCATGCATCTAGTGTATTAAGTCCATAAAGAACGGAGTAACGCCTTAAGAACGATGACATGATGTAGACAAGATAAACTCACGTGTGAATAAACCCCATCTTTTTACCCTTAATAGCAATGATACATACGTGTCATGTCCCTTTCTGTCACTGGGATTGAGCAACGCAAGATCGAACCGATTACAAAGCACCTCTTCCCACGGCAAGATAAATCAACTCAGTTGGCCAAACCAAATCAATAGATCGGAGAAGAAATACGAGGCTATAATAATCATGCATAAAAGAGTGCAGCAAAGAATCAAATAATTTCAAGGATAATCTGATCATAAACTCACAATTCATCGGATCCCAACAAACACACCGCAAAAAGTGATTACATCGGATAGAACTCCAAGAACATCGAGGAGAACATTGTATTGAAGATAAAAAAGAGAGAAGAAGCCATCTAGCTACTGCCTATGGACCCGAAGGTCTGTGGTAAACTACTCACGCATCATCGGAAGGGCAGCAAGGTTGATGTAGAGCCCCTCCGTGATCGATTCCCCCTCCGGCGGAGTACCGAAGAAGGCCTCCAGATGGGATCTCTCTGGAACAGAAACTTGCGGCGGCAGAAAAAGTATTTCGTGGACTCCCTTCGGGGTTTCTTATTTTTTCTGAATTTATAGAGCTGGAATTAGGTCAAACGGAGCAAAGGGGGGCCCACGAGGCACCAGGGCGTGCCTGCCCCCCCCAGGCGTGCCCTGGTGGCTCGTGGCCACCTCCTGGGTCTTCTGGCCCTCTCCCGAAGCTTCTAGTGTTTATCTTGGCCAATAAAAAATCTCCAAAAAGTTTCGTGGCATTTGGACTTCGTTTGGTATTGGTTTTCTGTAAAACAAAAACAGGGCAGAAAACAGCAACTGGCACTGGGCACTAAGTTAATAGGTTAGTCTCCAAAAATGATATATAATTGCTGTAAATGCTTATAAAAACATCCAAGATTGATAATATAACAGCATGGAACAATCAAAAATTATAGATACGTTGGAGACGTATCACCTGCGTGTCATGATTCGGCATGATGGCTGGAGCCATATGATTGTCACTTTAATGACCTGCGTGTCAACCTTAAGTAATGCACTTATTTTATTAGCTATAGAGATAGCAATATTATCTGGTGCATCGACAAGGTGGTGGCAATCTTTGCAAAGGTGAACACCGACGCGAATGCCGAAGACGAAGAAATACAAGACTTCTCTGTCAGAAAGGGCTATACCATATCATGCTATTATGAATTGCCTGAGATGTTTATCCCTTTTGTTGCACCCTTCTTGATTGCGTGGTAGTCGCTTTTTATTAGGGTGATCTCTCACTTAAAATATCAAGTAGTTAGTGTTCTCCCAAGTGTAGCACCGTCACAGCATCTTTCCTTTCGGGGTGCGCCATGTCCACATGGGTACGAACGATTGTACGGGTGTAAGGCGGGTGAGGTCAGACCTCGCAGTGAGATCACTTGGTTGTCTTGACGTTCATGACAGGATCGTCCTGAGCTCGGAACACACGCATCGAAAGATGAACAAGAGTCACATAGAGATGTGATCGGCAAGTTTGCCCACCGATTGAAATTCTCGTCATCAGTGATGTCCACATCAATGGCGTTGAATTGAAATGCGGGTCTTGTATCACTCACAATCAATTATGAGAGATATTGATTTGAGTGGGAGCGCACTGTAGAATTAACTTGTTTAATTCTCTGTGCAATTAATTGTGAACTTTGTCTAAGTGAAATTTGCATAATAGTTGTAGAATAATGGCTCGCGTTTCCACCTTCCCTATTAAAATTGAATAAGCTGTTATTTATCTGGTTAAAACTTTATGGTTGGTAACGTAATGTGAGGATTGTCCTCAAGAGTGCCGAGAAGGATTTTGTCCTATCACATGCTTTTGGTATTCTCCCGCTAATGCTATGGATGATGTGACTCTCGTCCTTCGATCCAAAAGCTAGAATTCCATTACGGTCAAGTGCAATATGTTTGCTTCCATGAGACCCGAACTTCAAAAGTTTGGGATAGCTATGTGATATTCATGGAACTGAAAATTAGTTTCAGATACAAACAAAGGCTAGAAGATATGAGATATCCAAAGTAATGTTTGTTTTGCAAATTATTAGTAAAGTGTTTACTATGCATTTGACTGATAAGAGAGGGATCCAGAAGAACGCCTGTCATATGATGAAAGGTGAATAAAACAAACAACTTAAAGAGAAAGGAAATGTCCAAGGGGTGTTAGTGTGACTTACACACCTAGGAAGTCCGGGGCTAACGCCACTCTTAAGTTGGGTGCTTCTTTTGAGAGTAGGAGAAATACTAAAAGTTAAACTATTATAAGTATAAAGGCAAAAAGAGGGAAGACTGGAATATCCAGCTCATGTATGAATGTCATACAAGTTATTGATGTATAGAAGGCTGGTCAAAGAAATAGTTCTTGGAAATTGTGATTAAACTGTTAGTCCGTAATTCTTGGGTATTGTGAGTTGATCACAAAGATACCCGCTCGATTGCATTCTGTTGCGACTCGATGCAAGAACTACTACGGCCTAAAAGGCTTGCCGGAGTGAGGTTTAGATACGCGTTGTGAACATAGTAAATGTTACTATACCTTCCATCGGTGTATTACCTATGTATTTATTTTCATAATTCATTTTAGAGTTTTTATACACTCTAGCCCATTGCATAAAGTATCTTGCAAGAAGGTTGTTCATAAGAGAACTTTTCATGTTCGGTGTTATGAATAACATAAGGGCCATGCTTCCATCATGGATGGGATGTATGTTATGAATATTGATAATAATACATTACCTCTGTATTTACTTTCATAATTCATTTTAGAGTTTTATACACTCTAGCCCATTTGCATAATGTTTGTTGCAAGAGTGTTGTTCATAAAAGAACAATTGTTGTTCAGTATCATGAATAACATAAGGGCCATGCTTCCATCGTGGATGGGATGTATGTTACGAATATTGATGGTAATATGATACATCCATAACACTGACGCTAAATGTCGCAAGACTAAAAGAATACCACATATGTGTAGCACTGCATTTGGTCACATTGGAGAAACCCGCATGGAAAAATTCCATTATGATGGATTTTGAAGTCATTTGATTATGAATCATATGACACTTGCAACTTTCCTTCGAAAAGTGAAGTGACTGAAATACCGTTCACAGGCCATAAGGAACGAGCAACGAACTTATTGGTGATCATACATTTTGATGTATGTAGTCCGATAAAGGTTATTGCTAGCAGTGGATTTGTCTATCTTCAAAAATGACTCAAGTAGATATATGGATATTTGCTTGATGAGACATAAGTCTGGATCTTTTGAAATCATTCGAAAGGTTTTCAATATGAAGTAGAAATTATTGTAACAAGAAAATTATGTTTCTGCAATTTGATTGCGGAAAGGAATATTTGAGTTACAAGTTTAGAGAATGTCTGATGAGTTGTGAAAAGAGTTTCATAACTTACACCCCACGGAGCACCACTGTGAGTGGAATATCCGTGAAGATGTAATCAAACCATTTATGACATGGTAAGATCAAAGATGACATAAATCAATTTGCCATTATCCCTTTTAAAAGTAATGCTTTAGAGACTGCGGCTTTTACACTGAAAAGAGCACCATCAGATCTGTTGAAATGACGCCATGGTATGGTAACCCCAACCATGTTATGTCTTTTCTTAACATTTGGAATATGGGGCTTGTGTAAAATATTTACAAACCTATTCCAAATCAGACAAGTGCTACTTTGTAGGTTGTCCCAAATTATTGGGTATTCCCCCCTCACTATACCGAGGCAAAAAGGGTTTGCCACAAAGAACGGTATGATTTTGTAGAAAATGGTTCTTACAAAAAGGTGAGTGGGAGGACAGTGCAACTCGACGAGATAACATTATCTTCGTCATCAGTTCAAAGAAAAGAAACCTTGGAAGTAATTCCAGAGTTTCCTACCGCGACTGATACAGAAGCCTCTACATGAGATGTATGGACTTCGGTCGAACTTGCAACTGAACCACGTAGGCAAAATTCGTGCAAACCTCTCAGGTGCGCTAACGAGATATTGTTGTTGGACAACAGTATACCTACGATAATCAAGGAAGCGATGGTGGGCCCTGACTCCGGAATTGGCTAAGTGCCAATATAATCCGAGATAGTATCCATATAAATGATTCAAGATTTGATCTTGATAAACCCTTCGGAAGACTTAGAGTCTAACGAACATTAATGGAACTATAAACTGATACGGATAAAAATGTTTTATCTATAAAGGCCGACTTGTTGCTTATAACAAATTCAAGGAATTAACTACGGCGAGATTGTCCCTCCGTAGCGATGCTTAAAGTCGGTTCGGGTTAAACTAGCAATTAATACATATTTCAAACATGAGATATGAAACATGGATGCCAAAAGGATTTTCATGTGATGGAAATGCAGCCTAGGACTTGCATGTGATACAGTCCAAAGTATTTTGTCGATCCAGAGGATGCTAGTGAGTATGCAAACTTTAGAGTTCCAGCAATGGACAGAAGAGAGCAAAATGGAGTTGGAATCTTCGTTTTTGATGAAATAGTCAAAAGAGTTTGATTTCATCAATGGATAACGAAGATGCTTGTGATTACAAGAAAGTAAGTGGGAGCATAATAATATTTCTAAAAACCTTGTGTGCTTGACACATTGTTGATTGGAAATAATATAAATTTCTTGACACGAATTAGGACTTCATTGAAAATAGTTTTTCGATGAAGTGCTTGGGCTAAGTAGCCTTAATATTAGGCATAATTATCTACGAAGATAGTATTTCCTAGTAGGGCTAAGCAAAAATACATATTGACAAGATGCTGAAACAGTTTAGCATTAAAAACGCCAAGGAGTGATTCTTGCCGAAGTCACATGGAGAGAGTTTTTGCAAGACTCGGTGTCCCAAAACACTGATGAGCAAAATACATGATGGAGATTCCACACACTTTCGTGTTTGGATTAATCATGTATTCCATGGTATGTAAAACAACAAGATATGTCCGATACTCCCAAGCTATTGCGAGTATAGATACCAAAGTGATCAAAGTACTGATCATGGGACAACAGTGAAAAATGTCATTGTATACTAAAGTAGCACTGATGACATATTTTCTCGCAAGCAGAGATTATGAAGAGTTCGTTGTAAAAGGTTACATCGATACAGTCTTCATCAATGCTCCATGCGATTTTCGATTTAAGTTCAGGGTTTTGTGTAATACACGATATGGTGATACAATAAGTTGAAATTGTTTCAAAACAGGTTACTGTGGTGAATTCTATAACAAAGGCTAAGTATGTTGACGCTTTAGAAGCGACAAAGAAGATGTTGAATCATATAGTTCATTCATGAACTTAGTATGGTTCCAAGATGGCTTTGGTCATTGAGATACAATTGCAGGTAGTTGCTCCATAGCTCAGTCTGAGGAATCAAGGTTTGACCTATGATTCACATATATACAAAGCCAAGTCCACACAAAATATGAATTTGTGAAAGCGTGAAAACACGAGGATATGCAAAGATACACACGAAGCTGAATTTGTCAGATCCGTTGGACATCAGGCTATGCCACAAGCAAAGCATTTTACACCGGTATGCCATAGGTGTGAAGTGCATTAGCATTGACTAGATTATTGACTCTAGTGCAAGTGGGAGTCTGTAGGACATATGCCCTAGAGGCAATAATAAGTGTTATTATTTATCTCCATGTTTGTAGTTAAGTTTATATTCCGTGCTATAACTGCTATGGTTCTCGAGTCTGCAATAACCACGAGGCTCGGAGGAAGACTCATATGCACGTGTGGAATAATAAACGGTAAAAAGTATTCCTAGTCTGGCCTTTAAGACTAGCTCAAGTGTTGCATGATGGTTCTGTTTTCCTGATCATGGGCATGACTATGCTGGCAACTTTGAGGGCACATTGTTAGAAGAACACTTGTGTTGAATCGACCCGAATTGATGTTATGCTATCAGATACATTCGTCACAAGTTAATGGTTAATAACACAGAGAAATTTTACGTTTGCATAATTCCTTAGACCATGAGAATATCGAGTTTCTTCATGCTTGATTCATGAACTTTGGGGTTTGTTAAACGTCATCCGTAACTGGGTGGCTATTACGACGGCTTACGGGTTCATGGGAAAGTATGTCAAGTAACTTGATAGCTCAAGATTGGGATTTGCTCCTCCGACGATGGAGAGATATCTCTGGGTCGTCTCGGTGTTACGGTATCCACCATCGTCTGGCGAGACACAATGTGATTTGATCACAGGGATGCCGGAACACGGGAACGAGAAAAGAGAACAAAACCGGTAACGAGGTAACTGGCATAGTGGACAAGTTGTTGATCCACGGGGATGCCGACAAATCTCACCTCGGGTATTTGCAACATATCGCGAAGCAACAGGAATAGCACACGGCAACAGGAGGTTCGCTCGAATATTTATTCGTGTGGGTATAGGGGTCAATATGGGTGTCCATGGTTTCGATGTTGATCACTGATCGGAAAGAGTTCCGGTCATGTCTATACTTCACCGAGCCTATAGGGTCACACGCTTAAGGGTCATCTATCTGCTGAATACTAGACATGGAGTCTGAGAGAAAGTCACCGGAAAAGTTTCGGAGACAACGGAAAAGTTCCGGAGAGAGAACACCAGAATAGTTTCGGTAAAACCGAAAAGTTGTTTCGGAGTATACCATTAAGTCAAATTGGTTTCGGCACACACCTGGAAACTTCTGGGATATTTCCGGGATAAAAACCGGAAATGTTCCGGAGCTGCCGGAACCGGTTTGGTTGCTTTTCGCAGATGAAAATCACTAATCCGGAATTGTTTCGGAACGCGTCCAAAATCATTTTAGTGGGTACTGGAATTGTTCTAAGACCCACAGAAATATTTTCGGATTTAACGGTCGCGGAAAAATGTTTCCGTGAATAGTGAAAGTGCTTTTTGGGCTACTTTATGGAAAGCCACCTTTTAGGGCTTTTTCCAAAAGGCTTCTAGAAGGACTTGGGGGCTAAGGAAACCCCTTTGGGGGGGGCACAATGGGGGTGGCCGGCCACATGGGTGGAGCTCCACTTCCCTCCCCATTATGCCCTTTATGTGATTCATTTTACATGGGCATTTTGGGTTTTTGTGAGCCACCCTACCCCTTGCATTTCCCTATAAATAGAGGTGGAGAGGGGCTCTCCACACTCACTCCTAACTCTCTTACACAATGCCATGCAATGATCTGCCTTCTTCTCTCCCTCCCACGAAAAGAGTTTCGTAGAGCCGAAAGGCTGTCTGGGTTCCGGTGGGAACTAGTTCTGGACGGCGAAGCCCTGCCGGATAGATGACACCGTATGTGTGCAACCCCGTAGAGAGGTCGTAGGTTCGATATTTTTGCCCGAGGGGCTGATCGAGAGTGCCTCCCGAAGGGCTGTCCGAGTGACTGTCCGAGTTTTGAGGGTCCTCCCGAAGGGCTGTCCGTGACACCGTCCGAGGGACTGTCCAAGGGGTAGTCTAGGGAGTACATCCTCGTGGTTGGGAGGTTGCAAATCCTAGCTGCGGGGATCTGCACCAATGATCTACATCGACTCTACTTCCGCTGCGCTACGAGTCGGTAACGATCAGATCAAAACCTTGTATGCAGTCTTCATAGTGGTCCTGGGTTGGTGCGTAGGTCGAATTTTTTTGTGTTCTGCTGCGTTCCCCTACAGTGGCATCATGAGCCGTGCTATGCGTAGATGCAGGTTACGATCTAGAATACATAGAGATGTATGGGTGTTGCACAATATAATTTTTAGTAGATGAGTTCTATTGCTGAAAATTATTTGTGCGGGTAGCAGATGAAATCTGTTACCCGATGTTCTTGTTGCTTCCCTGGAATTTGCATATTTCTGATCTTGATAACGGCATGGTGGAGTTTCAAAGTTCTGGCAATCCGCGATCCTGATTGATCAACGAAGTGCTAACAGTTCATTGAATTCCACCATAGTGAAAAAGAAAGATGAAATTTCGCAAACGAAAGGGCAATGCAGATATGATCTGCACGGGGGTCATGCGTATGACGAAGTTCAGTATGGGGCTCGAGATTTTATTATCTCGTGTTTCATACACCCCGCATTGTCAATCTAGCAACTTGAATAATCATACTTGATGATGGACGTTGGTAGCTTCGGTTTGTTTCGAGACCTTAGAAGCCACGAAAAACAAATTTTGCATAAACCGATTAGAGGCGTCTAACTTGGTTATGCAGGATGACATAAGATGTGCATGTGATGTGGTATATTTCTCATGAATAATCTGATCATAAACTCACAATTCATCGGATCCCAACAAACACACCGCAAAAGAAGATTACATTGGATAGAACTCCAAGAACATCGAGGAGAACATGGTATTGAAGATCAAAGAGAGAGAAGAAGCCATCTAGCTACTAGCTATGGACCCGCAGGTCTACGGTAAACTACTCACACATCATCGGAAGGGCAGCAAGGTTGATGTAGAAGTCCTCCGTGATCGATTCCCCCTCCGGCAGAGTACCGGAAAAGGCCTCCAGATGGGATCGCGGAAGAACAGAGGCTTGCGGTGGCGTAAAAGTTATTCGGGGTGGCTCTCTGTTGGTTTCCCAATATTTGAGAATTTATAGAAGTGGAATTAGGTCAAACGGAGCCACGAGGGCCCCACAAGGCATCAGGGCGCGCCCCTCTGGGGCCATGCCCTGTTGCCTTGTGGAGGCTTCGTGAACCTTCTGGCCTCCTCTCCAAGTCTCCAGGGTCTCTTTTGTCCAGAAAAAATCTCCAAAAAGTTTCGTGGCATTTGGACTTCGTTTGTTACTGATTTCCTAAAAAACCAAAAACAAGCAGAAAACAACAACTGGCACTGGGCACTAGGTTAATAGGTTAGTCCCAAAAAATGATATATAATTACATATAAAAACATCCAAGATTGATACTATAATAGCATGGAACAATCAAAAATTATAGATACGTTGGAGACGTATCACTTCTCATCATTGTTTTGAAGATATGGGTGTCCCCGAAATGCTATGGCCTTCAACAAAATCGACCACCATAGCTCCATCACTATTAGATTGATTGTTGAGGACATGAACCTTTGGACTCCTAGGCTTAAAAAGTAGGCTCAAAAAGGGGATGCCTTCTCGTGGCGGTCATACCTCTCCGCACGATCTACCGTGCCTTTGTAATTTCTTTCTGTAATCCTTTGTACGACGGTTACAACTTTTGAGCAATATATGCAGGTGGGGTAACTCCCTTGGTGATTCCTAAAAAAAACTAGTAGCTCTTAGAATGATTTTTTTTCTTACAACAGCAGAAGCTCGATCAGTCGACTAGTATATTTTCTAAAAAAAATGATCACAAATGCACTCACACAAAATAGAGGGAAAAGAATAGAACAACAAGTTTGCTTGAAGTAGGGCTCCAAAGCCACCAACAATCAGGGAGCACTGAACAAGCAAGCAGTGCGATGGAACCCATAGGTGCAGCGCGGAGGAGACCTTCCACCATGGTCGCGCCCGTGTTCCTCCCTCTCATGTTCCACCTCATGCTCGCCTTGTCCTCCTGCGGCACAACTGTCGTTTTCGGCGGTTGGAGAGGATTACGTCCGACCGCCGGTCCGACACCGTGCCGACATGTTTGCTATCAGGGTTTGATTCTTTTGTGAATATTGGGTATGTACTTTATATGTAATTATTTGGTTTTATGTATGGACATGTATGGAACTTGATTATATATGAACTTCTATGGGATATGCTAAAACTTCTTTATGGATGAATGTGCATGTTGTAGGAGATATGCCCTAGAGGCAATAATAAATGTTATTATTTATCCCCATGTTCGTAATTAAGTTTATATTCCGTGCTATAACTGCTATGGTTCTCGAGTCTACAATAACCACAAGGCTCGGAGGAAGACTCATATGCACGTGTGGAATAATAAACGGTAAAATGTATTCCTAGTCTGGCCTCTAAGACTAGCTCAAGTGTTGCATGATGGTTCTGTTTTCCTGATCATGGGCATGACTTTGCTGGCAACTTTGAGGGCACATTGTTAGAAGAACACTTGTGTTGAATCGACCCAAATTGATGTTATGCTATGAGATACATTCATCACAAGTTAATGGTTAATAACACAGAGAAAGTTTACGTTTGCATAATTCCTTAGACCATGAGAGTATCGAGTTTCTTCATGCTTGATTCATGAACTTTGGGGTTTGTTAAACGTCATCCGTAACTGGGTGGCTATTACGGCGGCTTACGGGTTCATGGGAAAGTATGTCAAGTAACTTGATAGCTCAAGATTGGGATTTGCTCCTCCGATGATGGAGAGATATCTCTGGGCCCTCTCGGTGTTACGGTATCCACCATCGTCTGGCCAGACACAATGTGATTTGATCACTGGGATGCCGGAACACAGGAACGACAAGAGAGAACAAAACCGGTAAAGAGGTAACTGGCATAGTGGACAAGTTGTTGATCCATGGGGATGCCGACAAATCTCACCTCGGGTATTTGTAACATATCGCGAAGCAACAGGAATAGCACACGGCAACAGGAGGTTCACTCGAATATTTATTCGTGTGGGTATAGGGGTCAATATGGGTGTCCACGGCTCCGATGTTGATCATTGATCAGAAAGAGTTCTGGTTATGTCTATACTTCACCGAACCTATAGGGTCACACGCTTAAGGGTCATCTATCTGCTGAATACTAGACAGGGAGTCTGAGAGAAAGTCACCGGAAAAGTTTTGGAGACAACGGAAAAGTTCCGGAGAGAGAACACCGGAATAGTTTCGGTAAAACCAAAAAATTGTTTCGGAGTATACCATTAAGTCAAATTGGTTTCGGCACACGCCTGGAAACTTCTGGGATTTTTCCGGGATAAAAACCGGAAATGTTCCGGAGCTGCCGGAACCGGTTTGGTTGCTTTTCGCAGATGAAAATCACTAATCCGGAATTGTTTCGGAACGCGTCCAAAATCATTTTAGTGGGTACTGGATTTGTTCTAAGACCCACAGAAATATTTTCGGATTTAACAGTCGCGGAAAAATGTTTCCGTGAATAGTGAAAGTGCTTTTCGGGCTACTTTATGGAAAGCCACCTTTTAGGGCTTTTTCCAAAAGGCTTCTAGAAGGACTTGGGGGCTAAGGAAACCCCTTTGGGGGGCCCACAATGGGGGTGGCTGGCCACATGGGTGGAGCTCCACTTCCCTCCCCATTATGCCCTTTATGTGATTCATTTTACATGGGCATTTTGGTTTTTGTGAGCCACCCTACCCCTTGCATTTCCCTATAAATAGAGGTGGAGAGGGGCTCTTCACACTCACTCCTAACTCTCTCACACAATGCCATGCAATGATCTGCTTTCTTCTCTCCCTTCCACGAAAAGAGTTTCGTAGAGCCGAAAGGCTGTCTGGGTTCCGGTGGGAACTAGTTCTGGACGACGAAGCCCTGCCGGATAGATGACACCGTATGTGTGCAACCCCGTAGAGAGGTCGTAGGTTCGATCTTTTTGCCCGAGGGGCTGTTCGAGAGTGCCTCCCGAAGGGCTGTCCGAGTGACCGTCCGAGTTTTGAGGGTCCTCCCGAAGGGCTGTCCGCGACACCGTCCGAGGGACTGTCTGACCGCCTCTCGGAGGGCTGTCCGATGGGCAGTCGAGGGAGTACATCCTCGCGGTTGGGAGGTTGTAAATCCTAGCTACGGGGATCTGCACCAACGATCTACATCGACTCTACTTCCGCTGCGCTACGAGTCGGTAACGATCAGATCAAAACCTTGTATGCAGTCTTTATAGTGGTCCTGCGCTAGTGCGTAGGTCGAAATTTTTTGTTTTCTGTTGCGTTCCCCTACACATGTCATGTCAGATATATGATTGGATTGTCATGTTAAATTTTCACTTGTCATGCTGAAATTACAAGGGAAATACTGCCCAAAATTTGCATAAATAAGTTTGATGTTGTCACATGGAGAAAGAGGTTGGTTTTTCTCTACACACATTTTCTTCTATGTCAAGAGGGCATGACTGTCATTTTACTCATACATTTCACATCCTCTCCTGTTAGTTCATCGTCATGGCAGATATACATTTTTTGAGTTCGGTGGTGGCACATGAGCAAAGGGTGTTTGTTTGATGACAATTCAGCAAGTTGCAAGTTTGTTGATGGCAAATAAGCAAATTTTGTATGCAATATTGCACCCACGTCATAATCCAGGAGGATCGTTGTCTCCCAAGCCCAACAGGCAGCCTCACCACAAAGAGGATAATGATGACAAGAGTGTGACACAAAGAGCACCCGCAACGTGAGCCACCGCCATCGGTTAATGCGATGACACGCTTGGGAGTGGTTCTATGAGGATACTTACGGTTACATGATTTGAGGTTCTGAGCTATCCGATTGTTTGCCAAAAATAAATATAAATAAAAAGTTTGACAAAATAGAAAGAAAAAGAAGAGTCGTGTAATCAAGGCCACCACTGTTTCAATGATGGTCCGAAAAGCCCTGTCGGCGACGAGCATAGATTTATTTGCGTATTTTACTAACTTTAATCCATATCTATGTCTTTTATGACATAACACGGGCTTGAAGATGATATTTCGATCATCACCTCACGTGCAAAAAAGTTGCCTTTTCACATAAATATAGTTATGCACTATGAAAGTATATTATTTTAATATTTTTCTTGTGATAGTAATAAGTGGCCAAACATACAAATGTTAACCTCATAAAATCCAAAACTTATCCTAAAAAAAAAATCAAAACTAATCAATATTATCATGAATAGGAGGTGGCACTAGTTAAAATCTTTTCTAAAGTCAACCTTTTTTTGACATGTTCTAAAAGCCAACCTTGAAATCATGACAAATGCGCTCATCACACAAAATAGGAAAAGAAAAGGGCCACGCTACGCGTCCGCCGGCGGATTTTTAAAAAAGATCCGCCGCCTTGCGGGCCGTCAGATATCGCACAATCTAACGAATACGCGTTGTCCTCTACTTTTGCAACAAAAGCCTTGTTGCGAAATCCTTTGCAATAGAGATATTGTTGCAGAAACATTTGCAACAGAGATTGTGTTGCAGATTTTTTGCAACAAAGGTCATGTTGCAGAAACGTGTATAGAACTTTTTAGCATCAGAGATCATGTTGCAGAAATATTTGTATAATTTTTTCTGCAACAAAAGTCATGCTGCCAAAAATTTATGTAACAAAGATGATGTTGCCGGAACTGTTACTCCACGGACGGCAGCATACGAGGCTCCAGCGGCGGCGTGCCTTGTAGAGGCGGGGGACGGCGGAAGTTGTGCAGTCCGTCGGTCGATGCTGATCGATCTAGATGCGGCGGCCGACTGAATCCGTGCGATTCGAGAGAGAGAGAGAGAGAGAGAGAGGAAATGGAGAGAGAGGAGGAGAAGGAAAAGAGGAAGGACGCGGGCGGCGGAGCGCGTGCTCGCCGGCGCCTCAAATAGCGCATGCGTCTGTTGGCTGCGGTTGCGGAGACGCACGAGGGAATGGATTGCTCGAGAAACAAATACGTGCACCAGTTGTCATTGCTCGGTGGGAGAAGGATAAGAGTGCCACCGCTTTTGTGAGCCCACGGACACGTGGCGCACACACGAGGCGATGGACGCGATCGTGAATATCAGTCGGCTGAACTGAATAGTTTCCCAAAAGAAAAACAGAACCACCAGGTTGCTTGCAGCGGGGCTCCAAGCCTCCAACAACCAGAGCACTGAACAAGCCAGGCGGTGCGATGGAACCCCTGGGCGCAGCGCGGAGGAGGCCTCCCACCATGGCCGCGCCCGCGCTCCTCCCCCTCCTGCTCCTCCTCACGCTCGCTCTGTCCTCCTGCGGCGCAGCCGCCGCCTCCGGGGCTCCGGTCGGGGAGGATTACGTCCGGCCGCCGGCCCGACCCCGCGGGGGCCAGCGGAAGGCCCTCCTCGGCCTCTTCCCCTGGAGCAAGAAGAAGGCCTCCGCTTCCGCTTCCGATCCCCAGCAGGTGACGTGACCTCTCTTGGCCTGGCCAATTTCGTGCTCGTTGCTCTTGAATCGGCCCATCCGAAGGGGATTGGCGATGTTTTGGGAAGAAGAAAAGAAATGGACCTTTTCTTTCTTTCTTGATTAGACTGCGAGCTAGCGGCTAGATCGTTCCATGGTTGTTTCTTCGTCTAATTGTAAGTTGAATCGACGATTCGGTGTTGTGGCTGGCCGTTTCTTGGCACACTCCCTGGCTAAATTACAGGATCGAGCTGATATTGTATGGTGAATTGATTTAGCTCTGTTCGGCGGCCAAAAATAGTGCTACAATTCACCATACAATAGATCAGCTCTGAACTAGTAGTACTAAACTGTGGATGTTTTATTAGAGGCATAGTTGTCCTCAGATATCTAGTTCGACAATTTGTTGGACATATCTTAATTCCAGTCTGGATGATAGTGTATTTTGCTAGTGAGGTTCAATGTTTTTTGTGTGCCTATTGAGTACTTGAGACTACTGTGCGTCTGTGCTATTCTAATTATGCCCTGTAGCCTGAATTGAAGTGATCAATTTGTCATACTCAAGTACAGATGATGGAAGTATCCATACTGCAGGTTATGTTGAATTGGTAGCATCTTGATTTTGTATTTGATTGTGTCACACCGTAGTATTTTATCTATGTTTGGCCTTACACACAGGCTCATTTACCTTCCAGTTAATTTAATCTACCCCTGTCCCGGACAGATTTATTTCTAGCGTTGTGGCTGATACCCGGAACGCGTCTAGTTCTGCAATGTTCAGTTTCCTGATTTCACTGTATCCCAGAAGTTTACAGTTTTATGTACCAGATCCTGTGTGTTATCCTACAGTACTTACAAAGTCCTCATTCATAGCTTTGGTGTTAGACAATTTTTTGCTACTAAAAGTTCATCAACTGCTGAACTCTTATGTTATAATATGTTTTACAGGTGCACATTTCGCTATCTGGAGAGAAACACATGAGAATTACATGGGTTACAGATGATAACTCTGTTCCCTCAGTTGTGGACTATGGAACTAAGTCCAACTCATACACATCCTCATCTGATGGAGAAAGCACATCCTACAGCTACTTAATGTACAGCTCGGGAAAGATCCACCATGTTGTTATTGGGCCTCTTGAAGACAACACTATATACTACTACCGATGCGGAGGACGAGGTTCAGAATTCCAACTTAAGACACCCCCCTCCCAGTTCCCGTTGTCATTGGCTGTTGTAGGCGATCTTGGGCAGACCAGTTGGACGACATCAACATTAAACCACATTAAGCAATGTGAATATGATATGCTCTTACTTCCCGGTGATCTCTCTTATGCTGATTATATGCAACATTTGTGGGATTCGTTTGGTGAGTTGGTGGAGCCACTTGCTAGCACCCGGCCCTGGATGGTGACACAAGGCAACCATGAAAAGGAGATGATACCATTTTTCAAGTCTGGATTTCAATCATATAATGCACGATGGAAGATGCCTTATGAAGAGAGTGGTTCCACATCAAATCTGTACTACTCGTTTGAAGTTGCAGGGGTGCATGCTATAATGCTAGGTTCTTATACAGATTATGATGAGAGTTCAGATCAGTATGCTTGGCTTAAGGTTCGTCACTTCCTAACTCCATGTCATATTGCATAACAGCTGTTGCTAGTTTCTGAACATCATTTAAGGATGTTCTCCTAAAGAATTAAAGTATTTCTTTAGTAGTACTCTGCTAGAAAGGCAGAGTGACTATTCATAGTTACACTACTCTCAGAACTTATGTTAAATTTTATGTAACTATGAGTTAATTTTTAGCTGGTGTATTCTTCCATTTTACCTTAAAACACGATGTGCTTAGCTTAAAAATTAAATCACCCTTGTCATTTTTGCTGATCGAAGACCACCTTTTCTGCTTTACAGGCTGATCTTGCCAACATAGATAGAAAGAGGACGCCATGGCTCGTTGTTCTATTGCATGTGCCATGGTATAACAGCAACTGGGCTCATCAGGGTGAAGGTGACAGTATGATGAATGCGATGGAGCCTTTGCTACATGCCGCTCATGTGGATATTATAATCGCAGGTCACGTGCATGCCTATGAACGCACGGTATGACTCCTTGCAGATCACCAGTATCGCAACACTGTTCAAATTTGTGCCTCTGGCCATGTAACTCATTTATGTAAAGGTTTCCGATGTTCATTTCGCTGTTTGTACAGGAGCGAGTCTACAAAGGTGGGGTTAATCCATGTGGTGCTGTTCATATAACGATCGGCGATGGTGGAAACCGAGAAGGCTTGGCCCGCAGGTACCTTTGCCCTCCTCGTTGTTAATGCATCTGAATCCAAATTGCTTTAGTGCCACTAGATTGGTATGTCTATCTTGGTATCTTCAGGTACCATAATCCGAAACCACTCTGGTCGGTCTTCCGGGAAGCAAGCTTTGGGCACGGCGAGCTAAAGATCGTCAACTCCACGCACGCGCACTGGACTTGGCACAGGAACGATGACGAAGAGCCGGTGAGAACAGATGACGTCTGGATAACCTCGCTGGCTGGTTCGCAGTGCGTCCAGGACAGCAGCCGTGAGTTCAGGAAAATACTCATGTCCCCTTAGACGATCATTCGGGTCGATATATAACTTTAGTCTGAAAAGGGCTTGCCATGGAGTACTGCATATGTATATATGTGTGTGTAAGACTACTTGCTAAACAATAACCTGATAAGCTTTTTGCTGTATATGGATGAGAACATGTACTCTATGTCATAGTTGCATGTTTAATCGCTCGGTATGATATGAAATGCTGATACAGAAAACAACATCTGGACTGAAACTGCATCCAGAAGAAGTCCAGAGAAATTACTGTGACTTGAGCTTTGGTTTCAAGTTCTCATCCTTGCAGTGCCGCTGGTCGGCGATCATCGATTCGAAGACGGCCAGGACACGATCCAACTCTGCCTCGTCCTCTCCAAGCTTCTTCATGGCGACGACGATGCTCTCGATGGTCGACAGGCACCCGGCCTTGGGCTCATGCCTCACCTCGCCGTACAAGCTGACACTATCTGCTTCCACCTTCACGTGTGGTACGAGCTGTAGCCATGGGTTCTCATGGTACATCCGGTGTGCCTTTGCCCAGGTACCATCAAGCACGATCAGATGTTTCACTAGTACCTGACAGTCTGAAGCCGCATCAATGGTGGTCGCGCGCTGGCATGGGAACAGCAGGGCGGAGTGCGGCGGTATGGCGATGGAAAACTGCTGTTGGAGCTCCGGCGAGGCTTCTTCGCCTGTGCTACGTCTGGGCTTGTTCTTCTGTGTCTTGGTGACGGTGAAGCCGTTGGAGACGGCGAGTTTGGCAAGAGAAGAACCTGTTGACAGCCATCTGATCCTGGGGTTTGCGCCGACGCCGCGCTCGATGTCGATCCGGAGTTGTTTCTCTGTGTAAGCGATGGAGCACTTGTCCATGCTTTCCACCGTCCAAGCTTCTCCGATGGCAGCACCGACTTCCACGTTTTCAGTTTCTCCGCCTCCAAGATTCGTCCTGAGGAGGAAGCTGGCGCGGTGGGCGACGTCGGCGACCTGGGTGACGGCGAGGTTGCGGAGGCCGAGGCGGGCGACGCGGACGGAGCTGAGCGGGTGCTGGGCCTCCGTGGGGTGCTGCAGCACGGTGACGCCGACGGCGGTGTCCAGCGGGGGCCCGCGGAGGCGGCCGCAGAGGCAGACGCGGAGGGGCTTCGTGCAGACGGCGCACACGGGGCGGCGGCGGCGCTGGCCCGGCTCCAGGAGCTGCGGGTCGCTCGCCGCCATGGCCATGGGTGGCGAGGTGGCCGGTGTTGCTGCTGCTCGGTTGGGGGTGGCGGCCGAGGGCTTTGGATGCAGTAGAAAAATGGAAGGACTCGCGGAGGATTTGAACCGAGGCCCCGTTTGGATCTGCGAAATCCCAAAAGAATTGCTACAGAAGATCGGCATTTCTGCCAAAAAGAGCTCTCGGCGTATGCAGAGCTCGCTTGCTGCTGCAAACGAGTGGATGGGGCGACAAGAAGATTTGTTCCTCGCCTTCAAAAATGTGGGGTCCGACTGTCTGTCGGTGACATGAGATGAATCTAAGGAAATGGGTGCTCCATTAGGGCGTCTCCAACGACGACCCTCAAACTGACCGCATACGTTCGAATCGTGCTGTCCGGATCGTGAAAGCCATTCAACGCGGGTCTGTATCGGTCCGCCGAGTGGTCCGGACGTGTTTTCTCTCGCAAACCGGAGACAAACGTGGGAGACTTTAAGGGCGTCCGGACCGCTCCCAAGTCCGCGTCAGACCGCCCTGGCCCACCCAAACCCTCCACCTGCCCTTCCCGCGTTTTCCATCACACGCGTCGCGCCGCTTACATCGTTGTATTCATGCCGGTCCGGAGCATGCAGCGGCCGGCATTGATGCCGATCGATTTGACCGGACGGAAAGGCGGCACAGACGGACGCGTCCTCTCGGGCGTTGTCGCTTCAATGCGGACGCCGCGTCCCGAGAAACCAACTCCGGTCGCTGCGCTGCATTAAAGCGGACTGACCGCCCCTCCACCTGGCCTGGCTGCGGCTATTTAAGCCCTGCACCGGCAACGAACAGATCCGCACTCCCCCTCCCGAGCACCGCACCGTCCTCCTTCCCCTCGCCGAGCCCTTCCTCCTCTCCGAGCCCAACAACGATGCCGAAGTCCTGGTTCTCCGCGCCGTCAGGCTGCGCCGGTGGAAGTTCCTCGTCAGGCGGATCGTGGTGTCACCGCCCTCGCTTACGGGGACCATCTGCATCCACGGCGGCGGGCTCCTCCGGCAAGGAGAGATAGTCATCTTCTCCGGCGACGAGGAGGACCAGCTGCAGCAGTGGCCCCGTTTCCTCTCAGAGGCGGCTCTGACGGACGAAGAATTCGTCCGTCAGATGGAGATCATGACGGAGATGGGCCCGGCGCCACCATCGCCGGTGCACGTGAAGGAGGAGCCATCGTCCTCGCCGCGGGTCCGCGTTAAGCGGGAGCCGGCATCCCAGCCACGCAAACGTGACCTCCACATCGGCGGCCGCGTGAAGCAGGAGCCTGCGTCCCCCCAGCGCCTTCGCCGCGTGAAGGATGAGCAGGCGTCGCCCCAACCGCACAGCCGCTACGCGCGGATCGACGGGCCCTCCTCGCCACCACCACGCCACCGCCGCCCGATAAAGGAGGAGCTGCCGCCCGCGATCGCCAAGGCGCGTGGCCGCATCCTCCACTACCTCGGAGGCAGTAGTTAAGGCGGTGCTGTCACGCCCAATATGCGATCCTATTCTCGAGGAACACGGAGGCCCCACCAAGAGTAGAAACGCATATTGGAGACGCTTGCAAGGTGGATATCATTACATCGTACCACATACATAATAGATGGGGATACAAACAAATACATACAATCATCACATGAATACATCAATACATAACAAACATCATACAGAAGGGCAGCATCCGACTACGGATGAAATCAAATAAAAAGAAGAACGACATCCACCCTGCTAGCCCGGGCTGCCGACCAGGAACCTATCCCCAGATCGACGAAGAAGAAGAAGCAGAAGAAGAACTCCAAAAGCAAACAAGCATCGCTCTCACGTCAGGACATCGCATTACCTGTACCTGCAACTATTGTTGTAGTAAACTGTGAGCCACGAGGACTCAGCAATCCCATAACCATGGGTAGCAAGACTATCAAAGCTTAAATGGGTATGGAAGGGTAAGGTGGTGAGGTTGCAGCAAGCACTAAGCACTATATGGTGGCTAACTTACGAGTACAAGAATAAGAAGAGCATCTACGCAAAACAGTCGCAAACTACAAATGATCACTAAGTGATCCTGAACACCTACTTACGAGTCAAACATAACCCCACCGTGTTCTCTTCTCGAACTTCCTCGAAAAGAGACGGTCACGGTTACGCACACGGTTGGTGTATTTTAATTAGGATTTAGTGTCAAGTTCTCTACAACCGGAGGTTATAAATATCCAAGTGCCACCTAATCGCGGGCGCGGCTTCGCGTAAGATTTAACCCTGCAGGGGTGTTCCAACCTGGCCCATCATAAGCCTACACAAGCTGCGGTGGAAATACCTCAACCTCGAGATAGCCCAAAGTATCCTCGGAATTCCCGGTGCACAAGACATTTCGACAATGGTAACACAATTCGAGCAAGACCTCCCGGCGTGCCGACACCCTGATAGTAGCCGCACGTATCTCGTCTCAGGCCACGACCGGATGGGACAAGCTACGAGTAAAGCCAGATCCTCGAGTTTCCTCGTGGTGGCCCCGCAGGCCGCCCGATTCGGACCAACACCATCGGCACTGGCCCACCTGTATTATGTTGATTTAAGAATCCTCGGGTTCATGACGCCCTATGCAAAATTAATTATTTCATTCAGTATTATTATGTTGGCAAATGTTAAAACCAAAGTTGGGCCTTGCTGGAAGCGGTTATTCAAAGCGAACTGTCAAGAGGGTCCCATTCCCCTGAGCATGTTAGGAACGTTAAACATGGATCATAACACCAGCATTACGAAAACTAGGGCGGCTTGAGTGGAACAAAACACTAGGCAAAAGGCCGAGCCTTCCACCCAATACCAAGTATATAGATGCATTAATTAAATAAGAGATATTGTGATATCCCAACATGTCCATGTCCCAATCATGGAACAACCCGCGAGAGCACCTGCAACTAGCAACGCAAAAAGAAAGGGGCTGAGCAAAGCGGTAACATAGCCAAACAACGGTTTGCTGGGTAAGGATGGTTAGAGGCTGTATCATGGCATATGGGAGGCTGACATATATGTGGTAGGAAGCGCGACATAGCGATAGCAACGAGACAACTAACAAGAAAAGATAGTAAAGATATCCAAGGTCATGATCATCTTGCCTGGAATCCCGCTCGGAAGAAGATCGAGTCCATGAAGAAGACGAACCAATCATAGTCGAACGAATCCTCACAATCGCATCGAAAGCAGAACTATCGAGAAGAAGCACAACCGAAAAGAAGTAAACAACATGGTAAACACATAAGCATAAACATGGCATGATGCACAATCCAAATATGATGCATGACAAGATTAAATGTTGTTAAACATGGCAAGAGATGAAGCATAAGCAATCCATACAACTAGGCAAGTTTAAATGAGGCCGGAAACACAAACAACAATTCCGGTATCTCCATATGCAAATTTCGAAATTGGTACTGATCTGAATAAATCACAATGTTAAAGTTGTTAAACAGAAAGTTAAGATGCACCATGATGATCTACACGTTTTTCTAATCAATTTACATATGTAGAACATTTAATTCAGAGCTACGGGCTAGAAGATATGAGCTAAACAAGTTTAACATGGCAAGGATGCAAAATGCATGCAAACATCAGCCACGAACACACAAATCAAGGATGCAACATGACAACATGAATCTACACACAAATCTAAGCAAGTTTCATATAGGACATGATCAAAACGGAGCAACGGTTCAACAATTACAATCAACACAAGCTATAATAATAATCTGCCCAAAACAGTAACATAGCATTTTGCAAACACCAAAATAGCAAGCTACAGGCACATGATGGGCACAAACTTGATATGCACTTGAAATAGATATGATATACTCCAATTTATCTTAAAGGTTCAGGTTCATAGGCATCAAAGTTAAGTCGATATGATCCATGCAAAATGCAATGTTCTGCTAAACAGGGCATATACATGAGCAGAGTTAACATGATGGCAACTTGAGAGCAAGAAAGTGACATGCTACAGGAACTTTACATGGCAACCAAAGGCATGGCATCGAAGTACACATTGCATAGACCAAATCACATGAAGGAATCATATGCATATGAGCTATAGATTAGTGGCAACCATCAAGCAAAATTGGCAAGTTTTATCACAGACAGCTTTTACTCAGAACAGCAACATTAACTAGGCATGTTTACAAGCTCATGGCACTCACATCAGGGCATATCATGGCATGGAATAAATACTAGCAGCAAGAAGACATGAAAATGCTCCAAAGACATGTTGACAAGTAGCTCATATGACATTTGCATTAATTCACACAAAAATGACAGTGACAAATATTAACAGTTCTAGCAGTAACATTAGGATGCACTTTTGCAACAGAGATAATGACATGTAGATGACTTCTACCATGAATGCAAATGCTACCATCATGTAGAGCACGTAGAGTAGATCAATTTACATATATAAATCATCATCATAGGATCAACATGCACAAAGTTACAAGCCCCCAAACATGCATACATGCTGATAAAATCTGAGGACTAACAGAAAAACCGAGTGAGCGCAGGATAGCAATATGACGCGCAGGCGTAGGATAGCGGCTGACGCTCACCTTGGGCCCGTGGGCCGCCTGGACGGGGAAAGCGGGACGGAGCGGTTCAGGGGGCGGCGGCCCGTTTGGTCGGCTGGATCTGGCCGTCCGGGGACGAGGCCATCCCGGCGGAGAGGAGAGGCTGTCCGGCGGCGAGCGACGGCACGACGGCGAGCAGGGAGGCTGGGGAGGCAGAGCGAGGCGGATCCAGCCGTCTGCTGCCCGGATCCGGCCGGAGACGGGGCCGGCGACGGTGAGGACAGGCGGCGGCGCGCGAGGGCAGGGCGGCGACGCGCGCTGCGAGGAGGCGGGGTCCGGCACGGGCGCGGGGAGGCGGCGACCTGCGGCGGCGAGGCGGCGGCGGAGGAGGCCGAGGCGCGGGGCGGCGAGCTGCCTGGCGGCGGCACGGTTGCGGCGAGGTCCGGCGAGGCCGGGGTCGGGCGCGACCGTGGCAGGGCGGAGGCGCGCTGGATCGGAAGGAGCTCCTCTCCTCCTAGATCGGGACGAGGCGAGAAGGCGGCGGCGCGTTCGGGCCCAGATGGGCTCAGGCGGGCTGGATCTGGGTCACGGCGGGCCCTGCGTGGCTGGAGGTGGGTGGAGGCTGCGGCTGGCGGCGCCAAGTGGCGAGGGAGGAATGGGGCGGCATGGAAAACGAGGAGGAGGGCTAGGTTTCCAGTTTAGGCAGGGGTAGGCTGTCTATTTATAGACAGGGACTAGGGGATTTGAGACCGTTTTTGGACCGTACGATCGCGATCGGACGACACAGAACGGAGAAGGGGTTAGCTGGGCTAGGTGGGCTGCGAAGAGAGTCTTGGGCTGGGATGAGAGGGAAGAAGAGAGGCCCGACACAAGTTTCAGAACACCGAAACATCCGACATTTTATCCGGCTATAGTGCCGCTATAGGTCATCCGTTGAGGCATCAAACGACCTCCGAATGGAACGAAATTTCGCAGGCGGTCTACCTATAATATAATAAGACCGCACGCCAATTTTCAACCCATTCCGAGAACATTTTTATCCCACTTATTAAATAATATTTCGGAGGTGCCGCGGGCGCGTGCGAGTGTGTCGGGACTCGAAACGGACAACGGAAGGAACGGGGAGAACGCCAACTACGAACGGATGCAAGTTTTGAAAAACATGCGGATGAAATGCACATGATGACATGGCCAAGTGCAACATGCAAGCGAATGACATGGCAACGACGACGAATAAAAGGAAGACATCTGGAGCATCGGTCTCGGGGCGTCACAACTCTCCTCCACTAACAGAAGATCTCGTCCCGAGATCTTAGGAAGGCAACGGGAGAGGAAGAGGAAGATGATGAGGTAAAACAAGAGCTCAAGAGCAAAGATGAACAAAGTCGAGAGCACTCAGGTAGAACAGATGAACAAGGAATATGACGAGAATCAAAGAGCGCAAGGGACAAGATAGACTATGAGACCACTCCGGTTAGAACAAGATAGAAAAGGATTAAGAACGAAAGAATTCGATAGCACTCCGGTAGAAACGAAAGCAAAGGTTGACAAGATGAAAGACTTGAAAAGAGAGACAACATACTCTGGTAAAATGAATAAGCAAGGAAAAGAGCTTGATCTTGCGAAATGAGATGATGGACGAAGAGAGCAACATCACAATGCCTCCGGAACGAAAGAATAGAAGCTAGATCGTTGGAAAGAAAAGAACGGGGAAGAAAATGACAACCTCTACCACAATTGAATTTGAAAAACAACCTTACAAAGAAGGATTGAACGGAGTTGTTGGAAAATCAACAACAAAAGAATAAGCTTGTTGTGGGCTTATGGAAAACATCCCAACGCTTGAGGTGAATTTCTGCCACTAACGGAAACAATTGATTGCTTGAGATCTTGAAGAGATGAAAAGCTCTTTCATCGAGAAGAAAAAGGAGAAACTTGGATCATTGATAAGCACCACAAATAGCAACAATCCTTAGGAAAATGCTTTAGGTGAAATCGATACCAAGATAACTCCAACGAATAGATTGATGGGTTGAAAAGGATCTCCTGACGAAGGGAAAAATGATGGGTTTAGATATCTCATTCCTGACAAGTTGTGAATCATGAAACACGAAGGGACATTGTCAAGAAAGACATAACACCACCTCAAAAAACAAGGGAGATGAATACTTGAGCTCCTCCAACAAAATCTTGAAGAAACACTTCGAGAATAAATTAAATCCTTGATGAACCACCATGAAGAAAACTCTCGAAGAACTCCGGATGGATAACAAGATGATCAAAACAAAAGGAAGGTTGCAAGGAACAGGATGAAGCCTTGTGATGATTTAGATGGAGCTTCCTGACAAGATAACCGAGAAAACTTGGAACTCGGAAGAAAAGATGAAGCAAAGGGAACCGAGACTTCATTCATCACGAACAAAACTCCGGAAGAAGGAATTAAATCACCTCCATGAAACAAGAATAAGAATTATGATATGTCTATCCTTCATCAAAATAAATTGATGAACAACAATGAATTTGCATACTACTTATTCTTCTTGAAAAGATTAAAGAGAGATATAGCGCCAACTTGACGAAGTCTTCGAGGAAACACCGGTAGGATTTGGAAAGAATGAATGAATTGATACGATAACAACGGAAGAGGAATGTTGAACGAACCACCGTAAGAATTAAAAATGAACGAAGAAAAGAGAACGAACCACCGTAAGAATTAGAAACGAACGAAAATAGTTGAGTGAATTTATATACTAGAGAATGAAGAGATCACGAGCTAGAATACTTGAACGATGCACCGGAAGAATTTGAGAACGAGAGATGAACGTTGAGAAAGAAGAATTCTTCTGAAATGATGGCCTCCGGAGAATCAAAAATGAAAAGAACTCATGAAATGCTCCGGATGGGTATGAAAAGAATTTCTCACGATCGAAAACAATTGTGAGGATGGCATGAAGCTAGAACCATGAATCTTCAAGAGAACGGATGAGAGAAATTCTTCTTCGGTCTTCAAATGCTGATGAAAAGAATTTGAAAGCGATCTTGGAGAAGAAAATTGACTGGTGGAATCCATTCTTACGTCAAACTTTGAAAGAATTTGAGAATAACTCCGGGAAAATTAGAAGAGTCGGGTAAGATCCTGGGAAAAGACCTGTGGGTTATGGGCCCACTCAAAAGAAACACCGTTGGAACAATTGCTTGAAATAGAGACTGCACCGGTTGAATTAAATGACTTGAATGAAATAGCAACTGCAAAATAGAACGAACGGATCTTGAATGGAAACACGAATCTTCTGAGATATCTTCTACAGTCCGGATATGAATAGAGAGATGTGAATAAATAAGAGCCTTGGATAAGAACTTCCAACATGGGAAAAGAAAAGGATATGATCAACCACGAGAGCTTGAATTGAATCCACCGAGAACGAAGAATGATGAACTTGCAGCTCCTGAACATCTTCATGAGAATCACCGGTTAAGAACATTGAAGGAAAGAATGTAGAGACTTCTCATGAATACAATGGATAATTGATTTGAGAATTCTGACTCCGTAAAGAAAAAGGGTGGGAGGGTGGGGAAAATAAAGACAACTTGGGATGGGTGAAACGAACGCCGTTGAGAGAACTAAGAATTGATCTTGCAAATGTTGAAAGGATTGGATTAACTTGAAGAGAAGCACATCGGGTGAAAAGAATTGTCATGACAGTCTCAATGATCAAAAGGATTGGCCTTCACATCAAAATATGGGAACACCGCTTAGGAAAGATTTAGAATCCACACTTGACTTCGAAGCAACTCAAATACCACAACAAAAACAACACAAGGATTTGGCTTGTAGAATAAGCCGGAACAAACATATGACAGACCCCATATCGTATCATGTGTCTGTTGGAAAAGATATTCTAGGTAATACTTGAATTCCCACCTAAGAACTCCCGAAACTTCTTGGTTATAAGATCAGGTTGAGGATATGGGAACCTACTCAGCACACAACAACAATAATATCCTAATTAGCTGCAACCAATCCGCAACCTTCACACACGACCAAGAAACTTCGCAAATCCGTCTACCTCAGACCTTCGAAAACACAGCGATACTAGTCATAGTGGATCATCCGCGCTATCTCCACCAGTACTGGGGAAAAGTCACGGCGCTATTTGCCACCACAAAAAGTATAGAAACGTTTCGATGTCGGCGTCCTCTGGTATTCAGGAACTGAAACGATAGCGAATGTGACAAGAACCCCTTGGAGCTCAACTCCCCGGGTCCAATCCATACGGTCAGGAGACATCAAGACAGAATTCCCGTCACAACGATATCATAACGATTCCAAAATACTCGCATGATCCTAAAAAAAATTGAGTGAGAAGAGATAGTAGAATCAAAACACCTACGTCACAATTCCTCACCAGAGCGACGAAGGGGATAAGGAGTAAAAAGAATTCCTACTCTCCGATATATAACTAGGACTCAAAATAGTTTTTCTTCTATACTCGCCAACGGTTCAATAAATCAAGGGGGCTCCTATGGTCGGTCGAGGCTCTGATACCAACTTGTCACGCCCAATATGCGATCCTATTCTCGAGGAACACGGAGGCCCCACCAAGAGTAGAAACGCATATTGGAGACGCTTGCAAGGTGGATATCATTACATCGTACCACATACATAATAGATGGGGATACAAACAAATACATACAATCATCACATGAATACATCAATACATAACAAACATCATACAGAAGGGCAGCATCCGACTACGGATGAAATCAAACGAAAAGAAGAACGACATCCATCCTGCTAGCCTGGGCTGCCGACCAGGAACCTATCCCCAGATGGACGAAGAAGAAGAAGCACAAGAAGAACTCCAAAAGCATACAAGCATCGCTCTCACGTCAGGACATCGCATTACCTGTACCTGCAACTGTTGTTGTAGTAAACTGTGAGCCACGAGGACTCAGCAATCCCATAACCATGGGTAGCAAGACTATCAAAGCTTAAATGGGTATGGAAGGGTAAGGTGGTGAGGTTGCCGCAAACACTAAGCTTTATATGGTGGCTAACTTATGAGTACAAGAATAAGAAGAGCATCTACGCAAAATGGTCACAAACTACAAATGATCACTAAGTGATCCTGAACACCTACTTATGAGTCAAACATAACCCCACCGTGTTCTCTTCTCGAACTTCCTCGAAAAGAGACAGTCACGGTTACGCACACGGTTGGTGTATTTTAATTAGGATTTAGTGTCAAGTTCTCTACAACCGGAGGTTATAAATATCCAAGTGCCACATAACCGCGTGCGCGGCTTCGCGTAAGATTTAACCCTGCAGAGGTGTTCCAACCTGGCCCATCATAAGCCTACACAAGCTGCGGTGGAAATACCTCAACCTCGAGATAGCCCAAAATATCCTCGGAATTCCCGGTGCACAAGACATTTCGACAATGGTAACACAATTCCAGCAAGACCTCCCGGCGTGCCGACACCCTGATAGTAGCCGTGCGTATCTCGTCTCAGGCCACGACCGGATGGGACAAGTTACGAGTAAAACCAGATCCTCGAGTTTCCTCGTGGTGGCCCCGCAGGCCGCCCGATTCGGACCAAAACCATCGGCACTGGCCCACCTGTATTATGTTGAATTAAGAATCCTCGGGTTCATGACGCCCTATGCACAATTAATTATTTCATTCAGTATTATTATGTTGGCAAATGTTAAAACCAAAGTTGGGCCTTGCTGGAAGCGGTTATTCAAAGCGAAGTGTTAAGAGGGTCCCATTCCCCTGAGCATGTTAGGAATGTTAAACATGGATCATAACACCAACATTACGGAAACTAGGGCGGCTTGAGTGGAACAAAACACTAGGCAAAAGGCCGAGCCTTCCACCCAGTACCAAGTATATAGATGCATTAATTAAATAAGAGATATTGTGATATCCCAACATGTCCATGTCCCAATCATGGAACAACCTGCGAGAGCACCTGCAACTAGCAACGCTAAAAGAAAGGGGCTGAGCAAAGCGGTAACATAGCCAAACAACGGTTGCTGGGTAAGGATGGTTAGAGGCTGTATCATGGCATATGGGAGGCTGACATATATGTGGTAGGAAGCGCGACATAGCGATAGCAACGAGACAACTAGCAAGCAAAGATAGTAAAGATATCCAAGGTCATGATCATCTTGCCTGGAATCCCACTCGGAAGAAGATCGAGTCCATGAAGAAGACGAACCAATCATAGTCGAACGAATCCTCACAATCGCATCGAAAGCAGAACTATCGAGAAGAAGCACAACCGGAAAGAAGCAAACAACATGGTAAACACACAAGCATAAACATGACATGATGCACAATCCAAATATGATGCATGACAAGATTAAATGTTGTTAAACATGGCAAGAGATGAAGCAAAAGCAATCCATACAACCAGGCAAGTTTAAATGAGGCCGTAAACACAAACAACAATTCCGGTATCTCCATATGCAAATTTCGAAATTGGTACTGATCTGAATATAACACAATGTTAAAGTTGTTAAACAGCAAGTTAACATGCACCATGATGATCTACACGTTTTTCTAATCAATTTACATATGTAGAACATTTAATTTAGAGCTACGGGCTAGAAGATATGAGCTAAACAAGTTTAACATGGCAAGGATGCAAAATGTATGCAAACATCAACCACAAACACACAAATCAAGGATGCAACATGACAACATGAATCTACACACAAATCTAAGCAAGTTTCATATAGGACATGATCAAAACGGAGCAACGGTTCAACAATTACAATCAACACAAGCTATAATAACAATCTGCCCAAAACAGTAACATAGCATTTTGCAAACACCAAAACAGCAAGCTACAGGCACATGATGGGCACAAACTTGATATGCACTTGAAATAGACATGATATACTCCAATTTATCTTAAAGGTTCAGGTTCATAGGCTTCAAGGTTAAGTCGATATGATCCATGCAAAATGCAATGTTCTGCTAAACAGGGCATATACATGAGCAGAGTTAACATGATGGCAACTTGAGAGCAAGAAAGAGATATGCTACAGGAACTTTACATGGCAACCAAAGGCATGGCATCGAAGTACACATTGCGTAGACCAAATCACATGAAGGAATCATATGCATATGAGCTATAGATTAGTGGCAACCATCAAGCAAAGTTGGCAAGTTTTATCACAGACAGCTTTTACTCAGAACAGCAACATTAACTAGGCATGTTTACAAGCTCATGGCACTCACATCATGGCATATCATGGCATGGAATAAATACTAGCAGCAAAAAGACATGAAAATGCACCAAAGACATGTTGACAAGAAGCTCATATGACATTTGCATTAATTCACACAAAAATGACAGTGACAAATATTAACAGTTCCAGCAGTAACATTAGGATGCACTTTTGCAACAGAGATAATGACATGTAGATGACTTCTACCATGAATGCAAATGCTACCATCATGTAGAGCACGTAGAGTAGATCAATTTACATATATAAATCATCATCATAGGATCAACATGCACAAAGTTACAAGCCCCCAAACATGCATACATGCTAATAAAATCTGAGGACTAACAGAAAAACCGAGTGAGCGCAGGATAGCAATATGATGCTAAGGCGTAGGATAGCGGCTGACGCTCACCTTGGGCCCGTGGGCCGCCTGGACGGGGAAAGCGGGACGGCGCGGAGCGGGACGGAGCGGTTCAGGGGGCGGCGGCGCGTTTGGTTGGCTGGATCTGGCCATCCGGGGACGACGCCATCCCGGCGGAGAGGAGAGGCCGTCCGGCAGCGAGCGACGGCACGGCGGCGAGCAGGGAGGCTGGGGAGGCGGAGCGAGGCGGATCCGGCCGTCTGCTGCCCGGATCCGGCCGGAGACGGGGCCGGCGACGGCGTGGACAGGCAGCGGCGCGGCGAGGGCAGGGCGGCGACGCGCGCTGCGAGGCGGCGGGGTCCGGCGCGGGCGAGGGGAGGCGGCGACCTGCGGCGGCGAGGTGGCGGCGGAGGAGGCCGAGGCGCGGGGCGGCGAGCTGCCTGGCGGCAGCGCGGTTGCGGCGAGGTCCGGCGAGGCCGGGGTCGGGCGCAGCCGTGGCAGGGCGGAGGCGCGCTGGATCGGGAGGAGCTCCTCTCCTCCTGGATCGGGACGAGGCGCGGAGGCGGCGGCGCGCTCGGGCCCAGATGGTCTCGGGCGGGCCGGATCTGGGTCACGGCGGGCCCTGCGTGGCTGGAGGTGGGTGGAGGCTGCGGCTGGCGGCGCCAAGTGGCGAGGGAGGAATGGGGCGGCCCGGAAAACGATGAGGTTGGCTAGGTTTCCAGTTTAGGCAGGGGTAGGCTGTCTATTTATAGACAGGGACTAGGGATTAGGGGATTTGAGACCGTTTTTGGACCGTACGATCGCGATCGGACGGCACAGAACGGAGAAGGGGTTAGCTGGGCTGTGAAGAGAGTCTTGGGCTAGGATGAGAGGGAAGAAGAGAGGCCCGGCACAAGTTTCGGAACACCGAAATATCCGACGTTTTATCCGGCTATAGTGCCTCTATAGGTCATCCGTTGAGGCATCAAACGACCTCCGAATGGAACAAAATTTGGCAGGCGGTCTACCTATAATATAATAAGACCGCACGCCAATTTTCAACCCATTCAGAGAACATTTTTATCCCACTTATAAAATAATATTTCGGAGGTGCCGCGGGCGCGTGCGAGTGTGTCGGGACTCGAAACGGACAACGGAAGGAACGGGGAGAACGCCAACTACGAACGGATGCAAGTTTTGAAAAACATGCGAATGAAATGCACATGATGACATGGCCAAGTGCAACATGCAAGCGAATGACATGGCAACGACGACGAATAAAAGGAAGACATCTGGAGCATCGGTCTCGGGGCGTCACAGGTGCCTCCGGCTCTCGGGTTGTGGTATCCGAGGCGGAGCGCGCGGCGCGGCAGCAGGCGAGGTACGACCGGCGCAATACTGGTCCCCACTCCGCGTTCGCCAAGACGGACGTGGCATCGGAATGGGTCCACAATGACCCGGACCTGGACGCGACGTGGGCGCTTGACCGCTCTGTCACCACCGCGGAGATGGCCACCAAGCGCCGCCGCCGCCGCCTTGACGGCGAGCTCGCCAAGATCGGTGAGGAGTGGTCGCTTAGCGACTGCTTCACCAATGCCGGCAGGGGCAAGGCCGCCGCTAGGGCGCCTTCAGCAGTGGCCAAGGCGGCCCTTCGCATGGCGCAATAGGAGGCGGAGCGGCTCCTCCGCGAGCGTCAGGCAGCCACCGGACAAGGCTGTCGCGGCCCTCCGGCATCCTTGCGCCGCTGGAGGGACGACGATGATGACACGGACGCGAACGACGGCGCGGCTGGACAGGGCGGCCACACTTACGAGGTGGTCATCCGATATAGGGTTTAGTGTTCTTTTTATAGATTTTAGTAGAACGATCGAAATATCGTCCGTTTATGTAAATTATATCTGAACTTGAATGAAATCCGCCCGGTTTGAACGAATTTCGTCCGGTTAGTTTGAATTGTTGGCCAAATGTATGCGGGCAGCGTTGGATGACGGTCTCTCGCATCCGTGTCCGCAGACTGGTACCCCCTTTCCGCAGACGGATGTGGGAGGAAATTTGCGGGTCGCCGTCGGAGATGCCCTTAGGCATTTAGGGACATTTACAATGAGCAAATGAGAGTGCTACTCGACACTTTTATCCAGTGGAACTGGTTTGTGGTTTGTGCCTTGGATCTTCATTTTGCACATACATCTCTTTCATCTCTTTTTGAGGGAAATGCCATCATGGCGGTTTATATTTCATGTGATAGCAGTGATACATCATTTGTCAATACATCTAGCAGAAAATCCGGAGGCTTCGATTTCCAGACAATTGTTCGAGAGACCTCCGAATTCCTAGCCAACAAATCTGCCGCCATATTAGCTTCCCTAGGACAATGATTAAAAACTATAGAAATAAAATTACGAGCTAAGAAAGAGCATTCTTCATAAATTGCTGCTGCCGGTCCAAGCGAATTTCCTCCGTGTCGTGGTTTTGTCACGACATATATCCTTGTAAAGGACTTAGTGGTGAGGCCATCGCAACTAGGAGGTAGCTTGAACGGGGTTGGTCGGAATAGAGAGACGCGAGTTTTACCTAGGTTCAGCCCCTCACGGTGGAGGTAAAAGCCTACATCCTGCTTGATTGCTATTGATGATGATCTCGATTACAAGGGTGCTCTTTTGCTACCTCTACCTCGAGAGCTATTGATTTGTCTGTCTAACCTAACTTGTCCCTCTTGGGGTGCCTTGCCCCTCCTTATATAAGTTGAAGGGGCCGGCTTACATGAAGAGTCCTAATTGGATTAGGACTAGCCTATTTTATTTTACAAGTCGAATCCTAGTCCGGGTCTTGCTTCCCTTGACAGGGAACTTTCCTCTTCTTGGATCTTCTCCGCGAGCCGGCCCGTTGGGCTCCCCTTAAGCCGGTCTCCTGCCGGGTCTCGCCCTAGGCCCTTGGTCTCCCTTTAAGCCGGTCTCCTGCCGGGTCTCGCCCTGGCCCCTGGGTCTCTCCTTAAGCCGGTCCATTAGTTTCTTTTGTGAGCCGGCCTTCCGCTGGGTCTTCCTGGCGCTACGTTGCCCTCGTCCTGACCCGGTCTGGTCTCTGGCCCATGGAGTCTTTCTCCTGGCCGGGTCAAGATACCTGCCGGGTCACCATGTCAGGGAAATATCCCCAACATTAGCCCCTAGTTTAGCTTGAATTTATTCATGCTAAGCTCCTGAAAACAAGAATAATTAATACGTCAGAAGAAAAACGGCTTGCTCAAAAGGCCGCCTTTATTCAATGAACCAGTTTCTGGAAAATCCGGGTTTCTTCATATCAACAAGACGGCTTCTCAATCAACTTTGCTGGTGTGTGTCCCTTGCAGGAAAATATTGAGAATAATAACCCATCCGTTATTGAACCGGTTTTCAAAAGCTTCAACATGTTGATGTCATCTTCCGTCTTGTAGATATAGAACTTATCGAGTTTACGAGTGTCGAGATTGCCGGGTCATGGAGGTTGATACCGCCGGGTCATGGAATTGGATTCCTAGAAATTTTTGGGCTTCTGTCATTGACAAGCCCGCTTCACAATTAACTTGCTCACGCTGGCTCCTTGTGGAAAAATATTGAGAAAAATAACCCATCTGACATTGAGTCGGCTTCCAGTGTTTTGGCTTGATAAAAAATTTGGGAATAAGAAACCCATATGATGTTGAACCGGCATTCCGGGCCTTCTATGAATAACTTTGAGCAGACAAACTTCGCAATTTTTTACCAAGAATATGAGACCCGGTTCGCTCAAAACTGAGGATTTGAAAGTGTTCTTCCCTTATATCCACATTACCTGTAGCCCCCAAGTCTTAAGAGTAGAACGTAGTGATAGCTTAAGACTTGCTTAAATATAAATGTTGCAACTTTGAAGAAATCCGGGTTGTTCATCTGAGTCGCCAGTCATAAACTGAATGTAATGCATTTCACATGTGTAGCCCCCAAGGGTCGGCTCATCAGTATGTGATGGGTCGGGTCTTCAATTTGGATCTTATAATCTGGTTAAACAACTGAATGCTGTAGCCCCCAAGGGCCGGGTTGTCTTGCCTGCAGCAACTTGGGACTTTGAACTTTAACTTTTGATGTTTGTAGATGTATAACTACTAATAATGTAGCCCCCAAGTGCCGGGTCAGCTGCTCTTATCAACCTGGAACTTGAACTATCTGTAGTCAATGACTGTATCCCCCAAGGGCCGAGTCACTATTAATAGTGAGCCGGGTCTTCGATGAAAATAGTTTAAAATGACAATGCATTAGCCCCCAAGTGTCGTGGTGCATGCTTGCAGCGACATGGGACTTTCATACTGAATGTAATCTTGATTTGAATAATGTAGCCCCCAAGTGCCGGGTCGAATTGCCTGCGGCGACTCGGGACTATTCCTTCCACTGTAGAATAAACTCAGATCCACTGTAGCCTCCAAGAACCGGGTTACCTGGCCGCATAGTAGACACTTTTGTATTATCAACTCACCAAATAAATCATGGTGACCCGGCAAGTGACAACCCGGCAGCAATTGACGCAAAAAGAGAACAAACCAATGTTAATCCGGCAGATCCAGCTATCGGGTCTCAACCATCAATCACTCTGCAAGCTTGAATTTGCTTTGAAAAACTTGATAGAAAATATCCCAATCGTGGCTTGTAATAGTTTTGTAACGTGAAACTGCATAGTCCGCCAATGCCATCAAGCACTTTAATATTTTGCCTGTGAACTGATGATGCTTTTACGATGAAAGAAATCCTTGGCCGTAGTTGCAGTGCAACCCGGCAAATATGTGCGAAAAAATCCATAAGTGATGTAGTCTTCTACAAAGCACATGTTGAATAACCCAAAACCCGGTCAATTAAATGACCAGGTATTATATGTGACCTGGCTGGATTTGTAACCCGGGAATTTAGAAGAATTGATATCTCAATCATTTAATACTGGTTATGATAAACCATGATGAATATCCAGCCATTTTGGCTATCAAAGATTCGTTTGTTCCTGTGGAGTCACAATGTAACCCGGTTTGAAGACCGGCTCATGCGACATAAATAAATATAGATATGCATAAATGATGCATTGTATGATGATGCAATGTATGATGATGCAACATATGATAATGTATGTGTATGATAACAGAGTATAAAAACGCCGGCTTTCGAGGCATGGCATAAGACCGACTTTCAAGGCTCGAGTCTTGGTTTCGCTTCCTGTGGAAGCAGGCTTTTTGGCCTCTTTTGGTTTGTCACATCTCTCTGAAAGCCGGCTCTCACGCAACCAATCGAGCGCTTTTAACTCTGATGAATTCAGGGTCACCTTTGTGATTGACTCATCAGGCATACGCTGGGTCGCTTTTCAGGGAGTAGCATCTTGCTAACAGGCAGGTTTAACCAAGTATAGTTTGGCATTTCGCCGGGTTAAAAGGGTTTTGTAAGCTAAACTCGATGAGTTGGAAGCCCCCAAGTAACCATATGATCATGGAAAAGCTCAGCATAGGATATACAGGAGACAATGCTACTACTGCAAAACATCTGGGGTCCAGATAAGCTGGCATTCCTTTGATCATTATTGAGCAGGCCGGGCCATCCTTGAGGCCAGGTCCTGTAGCAGGCCGGGTCATCCTTGAGGCCAGGTCCTGTAGCAGGTTGGGTCTTGACCGCGGATAATTCCCCTGACAATACCGATGTTTAGACTGCGCATCAAGGCAACTAGTCTTCTTTGGTAACCTTTCTTTCTCGCCAATAAGGCAGCAGCCCCCGGGCACCGGGTTGTCTTCCCTGTAATGACCCGGGGTTTTTGTATTTATTGAAACCGGCCGAATCTGCCGAGTCATGTCTGTGTAGCCCCCGAGTCTTAAGACGACTCGAGGAATCGGCTTGATATTCATCATACCTGGCAGTGGCATAAGCCAGCGTAGGGTTGACAGCCGAAAGACGACTCGAGGAATCGGCTTGATATTCATTTTTGCTCCAGCTTGTTGGAGTAGACCAGGCTGCAGGGATGGCGACCTGCGGGCGTCCGTGAAGCTGCTCGTACGGGCGGGCGTGGCCTTGGCATGCTGATGTAGTCCAGACCGCGGGGGCGGCGGCTTGCGGCCCTGGTGTGTTGATGAAGACGTGGGAGTCGGTTGCGGCATTGGAACCGCGGATACACGAGTCGGCCGCGGCGTTGTAAGCCGGCGCGAGCGCGCGAGTCGGCTGTGGCGTCGTTAAGTCGGCGCGGGCGCGTAAGTCGGCCGCGGCGTTGTAAGCCGGCGCAGGCGCGCGAGTCGATCCGCTGCATTTGTAAGCCAGCACGGTCGCGCGAGTCGGCCGCGGCGTTGTAAGCCGATGCGGACGCGCGAGTCAGCCGCGGCGTTGGAGTTGGCGCGGACGCGAGAGTCGGCCGCGGCGCGGACGGGCGAGTCGGACGCGGCGTTGTCAGCCGGCGCGGGCGCGTGAGTCGGCCGCGGCGTGTTGATGTAGACTGAACCGCGGGAGCGACGGCTTACACGCGTGTCCGTTGAGCGGCGAGGCGCGGACGAACGCCAGTACAGAATGATGCTGGCGTGTGCTCCATATCCGTCACCTTCGTAATGAATAATTGTCCTACGAAAAAATATTACAGGACAGAGTAATTGTTCTCAGATGAATTAAAATGTACTGATAAAATAAATAGGACAGATAACACCTGGTATTTTCGTAGACGCAGCAATTGAGTACCACTGCCTTCAAATAACGTGAGTAGCAATAGCAATTCGAAAATATGCCTCGATGGACATGCCTTGCACAGAGAAGTAGCAGCCTTGATTTCTTCTACTATCCACACTATCCATAGTCTGATTCTTTATCTACGGTTTTAATTTGGCAGCAACAGCCAACGCACAGTCCGTGCAACTGCAGATCGGAGTCAAACGCCCCACCAAAATTACTGGAACCGGTGGCTCTTTTTTTTTTTTTTTTTTGATATCCACGTTGGAGTAGACTCGCTAGCCCTAGCACGGTGTACTAGGGAATCTCTTGATTGCTTCTCCACGTAACTTTCTTTTTCTTCATTTTTTTTTCTATCCCCACGTGAGATGGATGTACCACGGTTTACCTTTTTTTATTTGACTTGACCTGCCATGGATACAGCGTGCGTGTACGTAGCTCAAATGCAACATGCATGCGTGGGACTCAGAGCGTACATGAGGTCCTGCTCTGAGACTTGCGCCAGGCTGTCTCCACCCTTTTTTTTTGTCAGGACTTCCGGAGATGCCGCGACGGTCGCATGTGGCCAGGTGCCGCAGCTTTTGCCTTGTAGTTTTGGAAACCGGAAATCGACCCGATCTTGTATCCGCCGCCTTGGATTTTCACTAGAGATTGCTGCCTTGGCTAATCAGACATTGGAGACCGTACTCAGCATGTATATGTCCAAATTGATTTGATGCTTTAAACAATAAGAAAGCAACAGTCGATGACGTATTTGCGCACGCCGAAACGGATGAACCGCCAGATCCCGAACACTCCGTTTTGCATGATTTCAATGACTTCCATGCAATCGACTTCTACGCATAGCTTGTTGCATCCAATTTCGTTTGCGAGGAGAAGTCCGTCTTTTAAGCCTCGTGCTTCCGCTGTAGCCACTTCTTCAACAAAAGGGATGTCGCTGCAAGATGCCGCCACAAAGAAACCGGAGTGGTCACGAAGTATAGCACCTGTAGCGCCAGTGCCACTATCGCTATCGAAACCAGCGTCCACATTCAGCTTGATCGTGCCCTCTGTTGGTTTCTCCCAGCCATGTCTCCTAATTCTGCTGTGTTTGAACTTTGCTCTTGAAAAGTTTTTTGCGAGTGCCGATATTGCTTGCGCCGATCTGGTAGGCTCGTATAGTTGCTCGCCGTGTGTATATCTGCGTCGTTCCCACCACAAGTACCACACAGCTGTGGCAACAAGGTCATTACGCTGAACATCATTAACCAACGCCTTAGTTGGATTCTTGGACAAGAGGAAGTCAACCATCACCGAGCCACCCTCTCTTTCCACCGTGCATACCTCATTCACCACTGCTGCCACACCCAGTAAATGCCACACCTCCTGTACTCGAGGGCACAAGAATAAAGCATGTCGGATGCTCTCACAATCTGAACTGCATAAGGGGCATTGAGAACTCGTAATTATATGTCTGTTCGCTAAGACTCCTTGACATGGAATGGCTCCAAGCAAAGTTTTCCACACATGAATTTTAACTTTTGAAGGCACACGTAGTTTCCAAATGGTCCTCCAAACTGGACTAGTACTTGAGGCTTGTATCGAGTTTGTCATCCTCAACTTTCGTCCGTGTTGGTCTTCCCATTCTTCATGATAGGCCGACCTCACCGTAAAGTTTCCACTTCTGTTAAAATGCCAAGAAACAAAATCATCCATCATCCCTAGAGCCAAGGGGATGTTGAGGATACATTGTGCATCAATTGGCCAAAACAGATCATTAATTAACTGTTCGTCCCAAGCTCTATTATCCGCATAAATAAGCTCCGACACCTTGGTGATCACAATGTTCGCCCTTGGTGTCATGACTTTCCGAGTGGGGCTGCTTGGTACCCAAGAGTCCTCCCATATATTTATTTGAGACCCATCTCCTACTCTCCATATATGACCTCTCTTGAAGGTCTGAATACCACTCCAAAGACTCTGCCAGGTGTAAGAGCTGCCCTTCTTTAAGCTGCAAGTAAGAAGGTTGCCCTCTGGAAAATATTTTGCTCTTAATACTCTGGCACATAAAGAATCTAGTTCACTCAAGAGCCTCCAACACTGCTTTGCGAGAAGGGCCAAATTAAAACAGTGTAGATCTCGGAATCCCATACCACCCCTCTCCTTTGGTACACACATTTTCCAACAAGCAAACCAGTGCATGTGTTGTTTCAAGTCATCATCTCCCCACCAATACTTAGACATAGCTGTAGTAATTGCATTGCAAACCTGCTTTGGTAATTTAAACACGGACATAGCATATGAGGGAATGGCCTGAATAACTGCCTTTAACAAAACCTCTCTTCCTCCATAGGATAATAATTTTTCCTTCCATCCTCTGATCCTACTGAGCACTCTATCAATGAGATGTTGAAAGCAATCAGAACGGTCCACTCCCACAATCGGCGGAAGGCCCATGTATTTATCTGTGATCGCTTCTGCCATTATGTTTAGAGTGGTGCACACCTCCACCCTAGTCTCCACAGATGTACAGGGGCTAAAAATATGCTAGATTTAGCATCACTCACCAACTGCCCTGAAGCCATGCAATAATCATCTAGAGCTCTTCGTAGACTAGTTGCATTGGTAGCATCTGCTCGCATGAGAATTAGTGAATCGTCAGCAAAAAGAAGATGTGACACTGAGGGGGCGTCTTTGCACACCTTAACTCCCAATAAGTTCCCCGACTCCTCCTCATGCATGAGCAAGCTAGAGAGAGGCCCTCCGCGCATAGCAAGAATAAGTATGGTGAGAGGGGGTCTCCCTGCCTGAGGCCCCTGGAAGGAACAAAATAATCAGTCAACACATTATTAACCCGTACCTGATATGTGACGGACTTCACACACTCCATAATCAGGTCCAGCCAGAGTGGCGTGAAGCCCAAACGTAGAAGGATGAGCTGTAAGAAATTCCACTCCACCCTATCATACGCCTTGTGCATGTCAAGCTTCACCGCACATGTACCATATTTACCCATTGTTTTCTTCTTGATCGCATGATATGATTCAAAGGCAACCAGGAAATTATCCGTAATGAGACGTCCCGGAACGAATGCACTTTGGTTTGGTGAGATTATCTCCGTCAAAATATATTTCAGCCGGTTAGCCAGAAGTTTGGAAATCACCTTGTATACCACATTGCACAAACTAATTGGCCGGAATTGAGTTATAATTGTTGGATTTTCAACCTTCGGGATTAGAACAATGGTGGTGTTGTTCCATCCTTCTGGGATCTTCCTCGAGTTAACAACAATGAGCACTTCATCAATCAAATCCTCACCTATGATATGCCAAAACCTCTTATAAAATACTGCGTGTAAACCATCCGGGCCTGGAGCTTTTAAATCGCCAATATTGAACATGGCATTTTTCACCTCCTCACGGGTGTACGCCTTATTCAACTCTTCATTCATGGCTGCGGTAACTCGTGGTTTCACTTTGTTGATTACATTCAGATCCAGAGCTTGCTGATCTGAAGTAAATAGAGAGGAAAAATAATTCGCTGCATGTGCACTAATATCCTTCTGATCATTTATCCAATCACCATTATCTCGCTGGAGACGTTTGATAAAAAAATTCTTCCGATGCCCATTAGCAGCATTGTGAAAAAACTCTGAATTCCGGTCTCCTCGAGTGAGCCAGTCTGCTCTTCCCCGTTGGAGCCAATATATTTCCTCCTGTTCTAAAAGCTTCTCAATTTGCATGTGTAAATCATGCTGCCTAACCACCGCCTCATCAGACAAAGGGCCAGAAAGAACCTCATTCAATTCCTTCTGAAGCTCTCGGAGTTTATTGTGTGGCCCCTTGAGGACCTCCTTATCCCAGCGGTGCAGCGCCCTGTGAACCTCAGTTGTGCTGTCCGCTAGTGGAACAACACCCATCTCCTTGCGTTTATCCCAAGCAATTTGGACTATAGTTTCAATGTCTTCCTCTGCTAACCATCGTGCCTCGAATTTGCGGGTTCCAGTAGGACCCTTAGGCTGCGTCGCCGGTTGGTAATCAGTATCAATCAAAACTGGTCGGTGGTCTGACTTATCAAAGTCCCCATTAGACACGACAAAACCTGGGAACAAGTCTGCCCACAACATCTTTCCCAATGCACGGTCCAAACGCTCACGTAACTGGCCTCGGCGCCATGTAAACAAGTCACCCGTGTACCCAAGATCGTCCAGACCGCAATCAGAAAGTGCCTCACTGAACAATTGCATACTTCTTTGGGACGGTACAGCACCACCCTCTTTTTCATTTGCTTGCAGAATTTCGTTGAAATCACCCGCCACTAGCCAGGGCAAGTTCCTCATTCCATGTAACTCCCTCAGGTAATCCCAAGACAAGTGTTTTCTATCCCCACTTGGTTCACCATAGAAACCCGTGAAGCGCCAACCATTAACATTTGCTTCATTTATTCGGATGTCGATGTAGTTATGTTGCACCTCATATGATGTTACACCCAATCCCGAATACCAGAACATCACAAGACCCCCACTTCTTCCATCACTTTTCGCCACCACAAACTCATCAAAACCAAGCCTTCTTTTCAACTTTTCTGCCTTAGCTTTACACAGATGAACTTCAGACAGAAAAAGCACATCCGGTCTCACCCGCCCTTGGACCCCCAAGAGCGCACGAACTGCCGTGGGCTTCCTCATCCCACGGCAGTTCCACACTAGAATTTTCATTGCGGCCGGTCGAGCTCCTTCTCGGAGCTCGCCAATAAATGGTGGCTGGCATCCATCACAGCCGTGGTATCCGTTTTTTACCTTTTAGAATCTTGGGAAGAGTTGTCATCTTCCTCATCTCCACCGCCCACAGGCGCCAAATTGTTTTGAATTTCCAAAGCCGTAGTTGTGTCAACAGCACCCGTGTCCCCTGGAACAGTAACCACCAACTTACTTGCAGTTGGGTCCTGTGTAACCACATCATAGCCTAAACGTTTCCTGCTAGTGAATTTGTCCAGCAGCTCACCCATAGGATTTTTCAGAGGACTAGTGGCATCGTCCTTGGGGTCAACACTAGTAGTACTTTCTCCTCGCTGCTTGTTACCTGCTCTTCCTCCTCCCAGACCTGAATTGTTGCGTCCCTGCCCATGTTGACCTTGAGCACCAGGTTTCAGAGCCAGCATCCACTCTCCCCACTCCATAGACTTAGGGTCGTGCTTGCCATTGCCATGTTCTAGATGCGTGTGACCCATACAGCCACAAACATAACAGAAAACAGGGATTTTCTCATATAGGATCGAGTAATAAACTTTCTTCAGATTCTTTGTTATAGACACAAATCTCATGAGGGGTTCACTGACATCCAGCTTCACCCGGACTCGCACAATCCTACCATCTCCCCACCTCGGGTTGAGCATCACACTCACGACCTCTCCTACCTTCTTCGTCAAAGATCTGACAACAGCGTCTTTCCTGTACAAAGGTGGGAGATCAACAATTTGAATCCATACCGACAGTTTATCCAGAACTACTTCATCGGGTTTGGAGAAACCATCATAGCTTTCGATCAAGACACCATGATCGCGAAACAACCAAGGGCCTTCCTCTGTAACTCTTTTCCAGTCCCCCAGGCAATTCACGGTGATGACAAACAGGTTCGGCCCTATGGCGTTGAAGCTCGCACCCTGGGCCAAACTCCAAGCATTGCGCATCGAGTCATAGAAAGATCCACGACTGAAGGTTTTTTTAATATGAACCCTAGCAATCGCCATGAACTCAGCCTCGTCCACTTCATCAGGGAATTCCTCGTCAAAGTTCAAATCATCTTCCTCTCTCTCGTGAAGGTTCAGTTTACCGATCAGTTCATCCACACCAGCGGGCGCGCCTGCCGCTGTTGCACTGCTAGCCGTCGCCTGAGAACCAGACCCTGCCATCGTTTTCCTCTTCGCAGAGAGCCCTAGACCGGAACCCTTGCGTGGATTTTGATCGGTCTGTATCAGGCTGGAGTAACGTGAGAATCGGGAACCCTATATGTCGCCGCCAGGGGAGAAAAGAACCCTAGACGTCGCCGCCAGGGGAGTATAAGTACGTGTTATGTAAATTAAAAGATGTGATTCATGTTTTCAGGAACCGGCATGAGCACAGAATTTTTATATATAAAAAAAGAAAGAGGATAACTCATGTACAAGATGATGACACGTTTTTATGATGACACGTTTTTAGGGGAAACCCGCAAAGCCAGAAAAACTCAACAAGCCTATGCCTTCACTTGGATGTTGCCTGGCGAACGATAAATCATGTTGCTTTATGTCCTCGAAAGTTAGCGACGACACCTCAAGATAGGTGACTCGAGTACCATTGAAGATGTGATGATTCCTCTCCTTCCACAAGTTACAAAAGGTGTAGAGAAGGTGACGCCGTGGTGGCTTCATGCTTTCTTTGACTCCTTAGAAAGCAGACCGGCCCTCTCACCAATTAGAGATGGCCCCAGCGTCCATGATTGTTAGAGTAGTCGTGTTATGCTCCCCAGTCCAGGACCTAACACATGCCTCCAGATTGTGACCCTCCAAATGAGCAATCCTTGCAAAGGTAGGTCGCGGTCTTTGAGACCTAGAGGCAAAGCTAACAACGAGGGTCATGAGCAGTGGCGGAGATTCATGAGGGGCAACTTGGGCCATGGCCCCCTAGGTCGTAAGAAAATTTGTGTGTATCCCTTGGTATTAGGCCTATTTATCCACTAAAAATCAACCAAGAGTACTTGATGCGGAGCATCCTACGGACATCACCATGGCAAGTGACACGTGTCACATCTACTTCACATACATAAAGGTGAATCATCTCCTTTACACGTGTTCACTTGTGCCCTTCGAGGATGGTATACTACTTGACCCCTCTCTCGCATGCATACATAGGTGTGAGTGGAGCTACACATTCTTCGAGGAGGAGTCCAAGCTCAAGAGAACGACTACATCATCCAAGAGGAAAGCTTGGAAGCGGAGGAGGAACCGTCAAGAAGAAGGACGTGAAGCCCGCAAGGAAGACGGAGGCAAGCAGCGAGAAGAAGAAGCACGAATCAGAAGCCCCCGTGCGCACGGCCCCTCTGGACCCCATGCGCACGGCCTATCCAGAGAGTTCCTGGATACCCCGTGCGCACGGGCCCTAAAGACCCCGTGCGCACGGGCCCCTCTGCTGTAGCCGCCGTCTACGTCGTGCGCACGGGCGTGTACCGTGCACACGGGACCCCCGTGCACACGGGCCTCACTTACCCCGTGCGCACGGGCTCTACAGGAAGTTGGCCGAGGGTTGCCTGTTTTGCCCCTCCACTCGTCCCTCACCTGCATCCACCTATATAACTCGTGCCTTGACCATATTTTAGGGTTAGCAAAGGATATGATATGATCTAGAGAGTACTTTGCTCATCTACCCTCTCCCATGGAGATCAAGACCTCCTAAGGAGAAGATCCCCTAGTGGATTCAAGGCCCCTTCTAGGGAAGGATCCCCATCATAGGATCATCATGACCTCATCTCCTCTTGGATTTGGGATGAACTTTACCATGTATCTTTCCCTTTGTTGTTCTTGTACCTTGTGGATCTTATGTGTTGCTAGTCTAGTGGATGTGTGATTGGACTTGTTCTTGAGTGTTTCTCTTGTGATTTCCCCTCGTATTCTTCGTGCTCTACGTGTTCCTCTTCGTAGCCACCTCCAATTCGTGAACATCGGGACAAATCGGGGCACTTTGGCCCGTGCCCTACATCATCTTGGTATCATGAGCCAGGTTGGCACGAATTTGGAGCCCTACCCCCCCCCCCCCCCATGTTCTAGCCTAATTTTGCTTGTTTTTGTCCAATTTGAAAATCCCCACCAAAAAGAGCCATACCAAATTTTTTGTGATTTGTTGTTCCTAGTGCGTTTTTGTTGGTTTCAATCCGTGGATCTGGTGTTTAGCAAGTAGATACACTCCCTATTGCGTCCCCTTGGCCCAATTTTTCTTTCCCCCCTTCGAATTTGGAGTCGAAATCGCGAAATTTCCGCCACCCCCGTGTCCACGGACCCCCGACCCCATGCGAACGGGCCCCCGCGAAGTTTCTGGACACCCCGTGTCCACGGCCTTGTACCGTGCGCACGGGACCCCGTGTCCATGGGCCCTAGACCCCGTGCGCACGGCCCCTACAGATCAGCAGCACCACTTCACCGTTTCGCCCATATCTCCCACTTTCGAACTCCGATTTGGGTGTTCTTTGGCTCGTTGGAAAGATAGCGACGTGCCCGAGCTGCTCATCTTGGTTTTACCACCATTTGACTCCATCAAATTTTGTGCATTTTTGCATCTTTTGCATAGGCCCTCCGCCATAACTTCCGCACCACCACATAAAACTTCCGCAATCTAACCCATTTTGGTTCCCATTGCATTTGTGGTTGTTTGAGTTGTGATTTGAGTCTCCTAAGGTGTTTCGGCTACTTAGGGACGGTTACATCTTCCTCACCACCGGCGACTTGTATCGATCCTTCGACTACATCCACCACGACATTTCGCATCGACGGCGACCATCCATCCTTTGAGACCATCTTCAACCGGAAGCAAGGCCGGTTACCCCCGACTTCGTGAAAGGTTAAGTGTGACGAAGGTATCCATTCCATCATAAACTTTTCCTTCCTTGCCATTACATCTTGATAGCCCCACCATCTTTGCGAATACCTTCATACCTATTGAGACTAGCTATCCGAGTATTGCCGGGCTTCGCGAAAACTTGTGCACCTTAGTGATACGATATCATATTGTTGCATCATTTGATATATCATATTGTGCAATTGCATGCTCCCGTGCATATCTTGCGATACTTATCTCATGTGTTTGGTTGAGGCTCAATAAGCATAGTGGAAAGGAAGAGAAGAGAGCAAAAAAAAAGCTTTTAAGCAAGAAAAAGAAAGATCATAAGCTTATAAGCAAAAGAGTGTTGAGCATGAAAAGAGATACTTGTGCATGAGGATACATGGAGTAGGAAACGTTTTGCTTGCATACATATAGGTTGGTGCCAAGTGGTGAATCGTGCCCAAACGTGCAATCAAGCTAGCGTCTCTCCTTGTGTTTGTGCAACACGAGCTTAGTCTTCGTTAGGCAATTTTCTATTGCTCATCCCTATAGTTGCACAAGCCCCATTATCCCACCGTGTGTGTTTCTTTTTTGCCCTCCTCTATATTGTGATCACTTGCTTTGCATTTTGAGTCCTTTGGCTTGATTTCAACATTTACATATCTTGGACTTCAATTTGCATAAATTTGTGCCACTTGTCCTAACCAAGCCCCTCGATAAGCTTTACTTTGTAGGTGTGAGTGAACAAGTCCGGTACCAATTCCACTATTCTTTCATTTCACATTGAGTGAAACGGGATACATTCTCAACTTTGGGAAAAGGTAACTTGGTATTGTTTATCTCATTTCCTACTCACCTTTGCTCGAGTCTTGTGATGAATAGGCGAAGCACATCATCTCCGGTCTTCGACGACAACCAAGACAACGAGTTCGATGCCATGAAGAACTTCATCGACGCCAAGATGGACAAGTACATGGAGGAGTTCAAGATCCTCATCAACACCGGCAAGCGGTCTTCCTCATCTTCGAGAAGACGCTCAAGTGCAAAGACTCCCAAGCTACCATCTCCGGCAAGTACACAACGGCATCGACACCGACAAGACCAGGAAGAGCAACCTTCTGGACGTGAGTTGGCTGCTTTGGCACCCCCGTGCACACGGGCTTGCGACCCCCGTGCACACGGGACCCCGTGCACACGGCCTCCTGCACCCCCGTGCGCACGAGCCCTACAGAACCGCGACATCGACCCCAAGGCTGCGGCTTCATCCACTACTTTGGCATCTTCCCCAAGTGACTTCAAGGCATCTTCGCCTTCGGATGTACGGCATCTTCGCCTACTCCACGAGCTCAAGTCCGCGACTTCCACGAGCTACTATGACCTCGACACTGACCATGAGCTTCCGTTCTATGGGACTCAAGACCCCGAGGAGTATCTCGAGTGGGAGCGCAAGATGGACGACTACCTCAAGCTACATCAAGTCCCCTCCGAAGATCAAGTGAAGTGCGCCACAAGTACCTTCCACGACTACGCGTCGACATGGTGGCTTCACACACATTCGAAGAGCTACAACACGAGCTGGCCCAAGACGAAGAAAGTGATGCGGCGAGAGTTTGTGCCTTCCGCCTACACGGAACATCTTCTTCACCAATTGGAGAATACCATACAAGGATCCAAGTCCCTCGACGAATACTTCAAGGAGATGAAGAAAGCCTTGCGAAGAGCCGGTGTGGACGACCCCATTTGGATGAAGTTCCACTTCACGATGGGATTGAACAACGACATCGCCAAGACTCTATTCACCAACAACTACGAGTCCCTCGACGACATGTACATTGGTGCTCTCCAAGCGGAACAAGAACACATGAAGGCCAAGTCCACTCGACCCCGAGCACACTTCGCGACGAACACGCTCCAAGACGGCGAGCATGAGGATAGTACCACCGAGTTGTCCAAGTCCGATGAGCTCCAAGACGATGCTTCCAAGTTTGACTTCACCGCCATACCTCTTTGTGGCATTGACGATGCCGAGTCTACCACGACTCTTTTTGAAGACGGCACGGCGACGACTACGACTACGGAGCAACTCAATGATCAAGATTTGGAGGCGAGCGACAAGGTGGCGAGCAAGGATGATGCTTCCATCTTTGGAGGCGAGAGTGATGATGTGCCATCTTCGGCCTTCATCCACGGCGACGGCGACGATGACTTGAGCGACTTATGCCACCATATTGAGAGTGAGAGTGACTTCACCACTAGCCCCATATATGATGAGATGACCCAATTCCCATGTGAGGAGAGCCACCACCACCACCACTTGAGTGATTTGAGTGACTCCACCATATGTGACATTGAGTGCACCTATTTTGAGGGAGTGAGTGAGCCACCACATAGAGAGAGTGCGGTAGTTGATAGGGCATGTGAGGCCATTTCGATTTCTCACGACTTATGTAACACCCCTATGTAATGAGCTATAGTGATCCACCATATTAATGCCAAGTCATCTGAGATTTGCAATGATAATCATGATGGATTAATATCTCATTTCAAATTCTGCCACTGAATTCAAATTCAAATGCAAGTGAAATTTGAAGTTGCTTAAAAGTTGCTGGAAAAATGTTCACCATTTAGCAAATATTCTAAAACAATTTGTTGTTCAGGAAAACAACATCACCAAGTTGCTAAAATGGACAGTAGCATTTTGTCCAGTGCAATTCCAGCAATTAAAATTGCAAATTCAATTATGAAAAATACAAATGAATTCCCCTGGGCTCCAAAATAATTGTGGCAGTGCCTAAAAATGCAAAGTAATTAATGGGCCAAGTCACACATTTTTCTAAAATGATTTCGTTGCCCAAATATTCCTTTTCCTTCTCTGTTTAATAAATAAAAGAAGAAAAAGAAGGAAAGGAAAACGGGCGAAGCCTTACCTGGTACTGGGCCGTAACGGCCTAGCCCACCTCCCTCACCTGCTCCCGCCCTCCGTGTCGGCGTCGCCGCATCCGGCGCGCACGGCGCCGTCCACCGCCCGCCACGCCGACGAGGCAAGTGGGGCGAGAGGATAAGGGCGCCCGAGCCCTTCCCCCTGGTCGCCTCGCCCCCATTCTGCCCTCTCTCCCTCTCCCAGCGCTCGCCCGCTCCCCTCTCTTCCTCCCCGAACGCCGCCACCGCCGCCCGGCTCCACCCCGACGGCCACGGTGCCTCCCTCGCCTCTCCGAGATCTCCATCAGCTCCGCCGACGTCTTCTCCTTCCTCTCCGACCGCGCAAGCAAGCCGGAACCCGCCGCATTGCCCGAATCGAGCTCGGCCTCGAGCTCTCTGTCGCCGGCGATCTCTAGCGACTGCAGCCTCCCCTTGCGCTCCCGATCACCGAGAGGCCTCCGTGTGCCTGCACCGTAAGCTTCCCCCCTCCTCTCTCCCTTCCCGAGCTCCTTCTCGAGCTCTAGCGATTGCCGCCATGACCGGCCGAACTCCGCTCCACCGCGCCGCTCGTCGCCGGCGTGGTAGTTGCTGTCGTGGCCACCCGAGTGCACCACCGTGCTCGTGGCACTCCCGTAGTGCGGCTAGGCCTCGCTAGTTTCTCGCGCGCGCGCTAATTCGACGGATCCGCATAGCCCCGATTTCGGCCACCGCCTGAGCTCGCCGTAGCCGTCGCTACAGACCATCGGAGCTCGCGCCATTTGCGCAGATCGACGCGGCTCGGAGTGGCCGATCGAGAGCAAGAAACGACGCTCGATTTGGTGCACTGTGGCGAAAATCCGAGCTCGCCGGAGCTCTCGGCCCCGTCCGGAGCTCGCCGGAGTAGTTCCGGCGCCGGCCGCCTACGTGGCAAGGCGTGGGGCCCGCCCACGGACACTGCCAGTGGGCCCCAGCGTTCGTTTGACCGCGTTGACTCCGGTCAACGCGCGGTTACTGTTCCCCTCTGCCACTGACCAGTGGGCCCGCGCGGTTAATTAGTTAAATTGATTTATTTTAAAATAAAACTTGTAATTAATCAGACACTGACAGACCGGGCCCACCAGTTAATTAACTCTGTTAGTTTAAATTAATCGCTAATTATAATCTCTGAGGCTGACAGGTGGGTCCCACCTGTCTGTTTGACCAGTCAGCTGGTCAGCCGACTGCTGACGCAGTGATGACGTCAGCATGACGTCATATGCCTTTTCTGGAAATTCTGTTAATTTAAATAATTCCAGCAAATTGTTAAAACTTGTTTAAATCGTAGAAAATAAACCGTAGCTCGGATCGAAAAACTTTCTACATGAAAGTTGCTCAGAATTTCGAGACGAATCCGAATACGCCCTCCGTTTGTCTGTCACATGCCCACAACTACCTTAACATGGAACCGTTCCCTCCGGTTCAGTAGTCCGAAATCAGCCTAAACGCCGGGAAAATATCCCAGATATTTTCCCGCTTCGTCTACGACATGTAGCCATGCATTAGGTCACCACTCACATTGCATACCGCCATGCCATGTATCTGTGCTGCATCTGTTGCCTTTATTTATTGTTACTTCCCCCTCTTCTTCTCCGATAGCCCCCGAGACCGACGCCGCTCAGGAGACCGACGACACCGCTGACGATCCCTCCTTTGCCGCAGAGCTTCCAGGCAAGCAACCCCCCTTGACGCATGCCTATATCACCTAATCCTTCTCCCTCCTGCTTGCATTAGAATTTGCTACTGCTATTGTTTTATCCTACTCTGCTGCATAGCCTATCCTTGTAACTGTTATTGATACCTGCCTGTTATCCAAAATGCTTAGTATAGGTTGGATGGTAAATCATCTGTGGCCCCTCCTCCTTGCTGTAGTTGCCCCACTTTAGTATATGTGCCCCGATCGATGTGATCGAACGGGCTGAGACCCGCACATCACCACACCCCCCTAAGTTGCTCGACTCTGTAGAGTTATCATCAAGTGCCGAGGGTGATACCTCTTATTCCACTTCTGTTGAGACGTCTGTGGTATAACTAGTCGGTCGTAGATTATGAGGGTGATTCCTCTTTCACCACCCCCGACGAAGCTTATGTCGTGCAACCCCGCAAGTGTGAATACCATCGAGGGTGATTCCTCCGGATTGACCTTGACGGATACATCCGGCGGGAATCCAACGAGGGTGATTCCTCGGGTTCTTGCTGGATGGAATGGACACACGGTTACCACTTACTTACTGTTGTTAGTGGATAAGTCGGGTAGGCCCCGAGGGGTACCCGCGAGTGATGTGTAGACGGGTTGACCATGAGGGTACCCGCGAGATGAATACGTGGCACGGCCGGGCATTCTTAGCCCTTGTCGTAAGTCCACGAGACGGGGCGACAGGGTCACATGATCGCGAGTCTCTGCTCGTTTCCGCGCGCTCCAAATGCACTAATGGGTTAGGATATGTGATCTGAGTAGGCCTCTGGCCTTTTCGCACTAACCAGCACATGGGAATAATATGGGTACTCGGCGTCGTAGTATCAGCCGAAGCTCTTCAGGCGTTAGCGGTTGAGCGGCACGCGCCCGGGTTGGACCGTGAAAGCCTGCGCTTGTATTAAGGGGGCTAGGTCTGCTCCCGGCCGTCCTCGCAATGCGCAGGAGTGCAAAGGGCGATGGGCCTAGGACCCCTGAGCGCTTAGGATGTAGACCGGCGTGCTGGCCTCTCTGTTGAGCCTAGGTAGGGCTACAACGTGTCGATAGTCCGAGGCCGGGCATCGACTGAGCAAGTGTGTCCGGCCAGAGTCATCGAGCGTGTTGGGTAAGTTGGTGCACCCCTGTAGGGAAGTATATCTATTCGAATAGCCGTGTCCACGGTAACAGGACGCTCGGAAAATATCCCGATCTACTACAACTAGAAATGGGTTGAATATGTTAGCTCCGGGATCGCTTTCTCGCAGGGAGTCGAGGAAGGATCTCTGGGCGTGGCTACTTGTATTTATTGCTACTACTTATATTTAAGTACTAATCTGCACTCTTCTAATGCTGCAAGACGGTGAAGATGCTAGTCTTCGATAGGCTAGGACTCTCTCTCTATTCTGGCATTTCTGCGTTCAGTCCACATATACATCCTTCCTTTGATAATGATGCATAAGTAGAATAGATCTGATGTAAGTCTTGCTGAGTACTTTGGATGAGTACTCACGGTTGCTTTGCTTCCCATTTTTCCCATGCCCGATTATTGCGACCAGATGATGGAGCCCCGGAGCCAGCTACCCTAGCCGACGACGACTACTACTACTACCCCGCTGGATACTACTACTACGAGGAGCCCTCCGACGACCAGGAGTAGTTAGGAGGCACCCAGGCAGGAGGCCTGCGCCTTTCGATCTAGTGCTTTATTTTGCCCCGCCTTCTTAAAGGCCTATCTGTTTAACTTTGTGTCTGTACTCAGATATCTGATGCTTCCGCTGATGCTTGTATGACATCGAGCTTATGTATTCGAGCCCTCGAGGCCCTGGCTTGTAATATAAAGCTTGTATGACTTTTATTTATGTTTAGAGTTGTGTTGTGATATCTTCAAGTGAGTCCTTAGGCTTGATCGTGTGCATTTGCGTGTATGATTAGTGCACGATTAAGTCGGGGGCGGCACAAGTTGGTATCAGAGCCGACTGCCTGTAGGATCCCCCTTTCCAACTCCTTGGCCGAAGTTGAGTCTAGTACTTCTAAAAAGATTTTACTAACGTGGCTGTGTGGCTTACGGGCCCACGTCGCCAGTGGGTGGTATTAGGATCTTTTATTCCTCTTCTTTAGTCTGGGACTCTGATCTCTCATCTTTTTGGGTTAAATGATTTTGCTAACACTGACATTAGGTTCTCGTAATCACATTCACCCGGAGAGCTGGATTGCCTGCAACTAATCCTTTCCTTTGATATGATTATTCTGATAATCACATTTTCTTTTCCATTGGTCTGTTTAACCTTTTCTTTCCATGTTATCGTATGCTTCTCACACTGTCATTTGACACTTTTGGAACCTCTCGGCAAAATGTGTCGTGATCAGCGTCAACATTTTGACCTCTTCCAAGATGTTAATTGAATTCATGGTGAGCAATGCCATCCTTGCCCCTCGCTGATCTGTGTTATCATCATCAACCTCTTTGACTACCTGCCCATGTATTTCTGTTAACCCAGAACGAGTCCAGTCAAGAATGACTCCTCCGAAGAATGTCAAGCAAGTCAGAAGTTTTCTCGGCCTCGCAAGTTATTGCCGTCGATTTGTCGAGAACTTCTCAATGATTGCCAAGCCTCTGACTAATCTGCTTCACAAAGGCGTAAAGTTTGAGTGGACAGACAAGTGTCAGGAAAGTTTCCAGACCCTCAAGGACAAGCTGACTTCTGCACCAGTGCTTGCTCCTCTGGATTCTCGCAAGGATTTCGTAATTTATTGTGATGCCTCTCGTCAAGGATTAGGCTGTGTCCTGATGCAAGAGCGCAGAGTAATTGCTTATGCCTCGCGACAGTTGCGACCGCATGAAGAGAATTATCCAGTGCATGATCTGGAACTTGTAAGGTGATTTATGCATTGAAACTGTGGCGCCATTACCTTCTCGGTAACTGATGTGAGATCTATACTGATCATCAAAGTCTGAAGTATTTATTTACTCAGCCGGATCTCAATCTCCGCCTACAGTGATGGTTGGAAACAATTACGGACTATGACTGTGGTATTTCATATACCCCTGGCAAGGCTAATGTGATGGCCGATGCCTTGAGCCGCAAGTCCTATTGCAACAACCTCATGGTTCAACGAGCTCAAGCTCATCTGTATGAAGAATTGCGTCGACTGAACCTCTGCATTGTTCCACAGGGTTCTCTTAATACCCTTGTTATACAGCCAGATCTTCTAAGTGCTGTTAAGCGTGCGTAAGCAAAAGATGCTGAAGTTGATCTGATGAAAAGGGATCTTCACCTTGAAAAGTACAGGGATTTCTCGCTTGCTGAAGATGGAACTTTATATTTCAAAGACCGCATTGTGGTACCTCGATTCGAATTGATGACGGACAAAGTTATGAAGGAGGCACATGATACACCACTATCTATTCATCCGGGTAGTACCAAGATGTATCGTGATCTCCGTCAAAGGTACTGGTGGTCTAGAATGAAGCAGGACATTGCTCGTTATGTTGCTGAATGTGACGTTTGCCGTCGCGTTAAAGCAGAACATCAGAAACCTGCTGGAATTCTGCAACCGCTCCCGATTCCTTTATGGAAATGGGATAAGGTTCAAATGGATCACATTACTGGCCTTCCCAGGTCACAGAAGGGTCACGATGCTATTCTTGTCGTCGTCGACCAACTCTCCAAAGTTGCACACTTCCTGCCAGTCAAGGAGACGATCACTGCTAGTCAGTTAGCAGAGTTATATATCTCCAGAATTGTATCACTCCACGGTATTCCGAAGGAGATCAGTTCAGACCGTGGCAGCCTCTTCACCTCACACTTCTGGAATAGTTTCCAACAAGCTATGGGAACTCATATTACCTGGAGTTCAGCTTATCACCTCCAGTCTCAAGGCCAAGTCGAACGAGTCAATCAAGTGCTGGAAGATATACTGCGAGCTTGTGTTATTTCTTTTGGCAAGAAGTGGGAAGAATCACTCCCGTATGCCGAATTCTCTTACAACAACAGCTATCAAGCCAGCTTGAAAATGGCCCCCTTCGAAGTGTTATATGGACGTAAGTGTCGAACCCCTCTGAATTGGTCAGAAACTGGGGAACGACCGCTCATTGGTCCGGATATTATCCAACACACTTAAGAGCAAGTCCGTATTGTTCGGGAAAATCTCAAGGCGGCCCAGGATCACCAGAAGAGCAATTATGATCGCAAACACTGGGGATCGATCTACCAACCTGGTGAGCAAGCTTATCTTCGTGTCACTCCTATGAAGGGCACTCACCGCTTCGGGATCAAGGGCAAGTTAGCTCCTCGCTACATCGGCCCCTTCCGCATTCTCGCCAGACGTGGACATGTGGCTTATAAATTGGAGTTGCCGCCGCAATTCTCTCACATCCACAATGTCTACCATGTGTTGCAACTTCGCCGTTGCTTCAAGGAATCTCCGCACCGAGCTGTGGATCATGAAATGCTCGATTTGCAAGATGATCTATCTTATAAGGAGCATCCGATCCGCATTCTCGATCAAGCTGAACGTCGGACCCGTCAGAAGACAACCAAGTTCCTGAAAGTGCAGTGGTCAAACCATACTGAAGATGAAGCCACTTGGGAACGCGAGAATCGTCTTCGGGAAGAATACCCCGATTTGTTTCCTTCTACCTCCTAAATTCTCGGGACGAGAATTTCTTTTAGAGGAGGAGAATTGTAACACCACTATGTAATGAGCTACAGTGATCCACCATATTAATGCCAAGTCATCTGAGATTTGCAATGATAATCATGATGGATTAATATCTCATTTCAAATTCTGCCACTGAATTCAAATTCAAATGCAAGTGAAATTTGAAGTTGCTTAAAAGTTGCTGGAAAAATGTTCACCATTTAGCAAATATTCTAAAACAATTTGTTGTTCAGGAAAACAACATCACCAAGTTGCTAAAATGGACGGTAGCATTTTGTCCAGCGCAATTCCAGCAATTAAAATTGCAAATTCAATTATGAAAAATACAAATGAATTCCCCTGGGCTCCAAAATAATTATGGCAGTGCCTAAAAATGCAAAGTAATTAATGGGCCAAGTCACACATTTTTCTAAAATGATTTGGTTGCCCAAATATTCTTTTTCCTTCTCTGTTTAATAAATAAAAGAAGAAAAAGAAGGAAAAGAAAACGGGTGAAGCCTTACCTGGTAGTGGGCCGTACCGGCGCCGCCCACCTCCCTCACCTGCTCCCGCCCTCCGTGTCGGCGTCGCCGCATCCGGCGCGCACGGCGCCGTCCACCGCCCGCCACGCTGACGAGGCAGGTGCGGCGAGAGGATAAGGGTGCCCGAGCCCTTCCCCCTGGTCGCCTCGCCACCATTTTGCCCTCTCTCCCTCTCCCAGCGCTCGCCCGCTCCCCTCTCTTCCTCCCCGAACACCGCCGCCGCCGCCCGGCTCCACCCCGACGGCCACAGTGCCTCCCTCGCCTCTCCGAGCTCTCCATCAGCTTCGCCGACGTCTTCTCCTTCCTCTCCGACCGCGCAAGCAAGCTGCAACCCGCCGCATTGCCCGAATCGAGCTCGTCCTCGAGCTCTCTATCCCCGGCGATCTCTAGCGACTGCAGCCTCCCCCTGCGCTCCCGATCACCGAGAGGCCTCCGTGTGCCTGCACCGTAAGCTTCCCCCTCCTCTCTCCCTTCCCGAGCTCCTTCTCGAGCTCTAGCGACTGCCGCCATGACCGGCCGAACTCCGCTCAGCCGCGCCGCTCGTCGCCGGCGTGGTAGTTGCTGTCGTGGCCACCCGAGTGCACCACCGTGCTCGTGGCACTCCCGTAGTGCGGCTAGGCCTCGCTAGTTGCTCGCGCGTGCGCTAATTCGACGGATCCGCATAGCCCCGATTCCGGCCACCGCCTGAGCTCGCCGTAGCCGTCGCTACAGACCATCGGAGCTCGCGCCGTTTGCGCAGATCGACGCGGCTCGGAGTGGCCGATCGAGAGCAAGAAACGGTGCTCGATTTGGTGCACTGTGGCGAAAATCCGAGCTCGCCGGAGCTCTCGGCCGCGTCCGGAGCTCGCCGGAGTAGTTCCGGCGCCGGCCGCCTACGTGGCAAGGCGTGGGGCCTGCCCACGGACACTGCCAGTGGGCCCCAGCGTTCGTTTGACCGCGTTGACTCCGGTCAACGCGTGGTTACTGTTCCCCTTTGCCACTGACCAGTGGGCCCGTGCGGTTAATTAGTTAAATTGATTTATTTTAAAATAAAACTTGTAATTAATCAGACACTGACAGACCGGGCCCATCAGTTAATTAGCTCTGTTAGTTTAAATTAATCGCTAATTATAATCTCTGAGGCTGACAGGTGGGTCCCACCTGTCTGTTTGACCAGTCAGCTGGTCAGCCGACTGCTGACGCAGTGATGACGTCAGCATGACGTCATATGCCTTTTCTGGAAATTCTGTTAATTTAAATAATTCCAGCAAATTGTTAAAACTTGTTTAAATCGTAGAAAATAAACCGTAGCTCGGATCGAAAAACTTTCTACATGAAAGTTGCTCAGAATTTCGAGACGAATCCGAATACGCCCTCCGTTTGTCTGTCACATGCCCACAACTACCTTAACATGGAACCGTTCCCTCCGGTTCAGTAGTCCGAAATCAGCCTAAACGCCGGGAAAATATCCCAGATATTTTCCCGCTTCGTCTACGACATGTAGCCATGCATTAGGTCACCACTCACATTGCATACCGCCATGCCATGTATCTGTGCTGCATCTGTTGCCTTTATTTATTGTTACTTCCCCCTCTTCTTCTCCGATAGCCCCCGAGACCGACGCCGCTCAGGAGACCGACGACACCGCTGACGATCCCTCCTTTGCCGCAGAGCTTCCAGGCAAGCAACCCCCCTTGACGCATGCCTATATCACCTAATCCTTCTCCCTCCTGCTTGCATTAGAACTTGCTACTGCTATTGTTTTATCCTACTCTGCTGCATAGCCTATCCTTGTAACTGTTATTGATACCTGCCTGTTATCCAAAATGCTTAGTATAGGTTGGATGGTAAATCATCTGTGGCCCCTCCTCCTTGCTGTAGTTGCCCCACTTTAGTATATGTGCCCCGATCGATGTGATCGAACGGGCTGAGACCCGCACATCACCACACCCCCCTAAGTTGCTCGACTCTGTAGAGTTATCATCAAGTGCCGAGGGTGATACCTCTTATTCCACTTCTGTTGAGACGTCTGTGGTATAACTAGTCGGTCGTAGATTATGAGGGTGATTCCTCTTTCACCACCCCCGACGAAGCTTATGTCGTGCAACCCCGCAAGTGTGAATACCATCGAGGGTGATTCCTCCGGATTGACCTTGACGGATACATCCGGCGGGAATCCAACGAGGGTGATTCCTCGGGTTCTTGCTGGATGGAATGGACACACGGTTACCACTTACTTACTGTTGTTACTGGATAAGTCGGGTAGGCCCCGAGGGGTACCCGCGAGTGATGTGTAGACGGGTTGACCATGAGGGTACCCGCGAGATGAATACGTGGCACGGCCGGGCATTCTTAGCCCTTGCCGTAAGTCCACGAGACGGGGCGACGGGGTCACATGATCGCGAGTCTCTGCTCGTTTCCGCGCGCTCCAAATGCACTAATGGGTTAGGATATGTGATCTGAGTAGGCCTCTGGCCTTTTCGCACTAACCAGCACATGGGAATAATATGGGTACTCGGCGTCGTAGTATCAGCCGAAGCTCTTCAGGCGTTAGCGGTTGAGCGGCACGCGCCCGGGTTGGACCGTGAAAGCCTGCGCTTGTATTAAGGGGGCTAGGTCTGCTCCCGGCCGTCCTCGCAATGCGCAGGAGTGCAAAGGGCGATGGGCCTAGGACCCCTAAGCACTTAGGATGTAGACCGGCGTGCTGGCCTCTCTGTTGAGCCTAGGTAGGGCTACAACGTGTCGATAGTCCGAGGCCGGGCATCGACTGAGCAAGTGTGTCCGGCCAGAGTCATCGAGCGTGTTGGGTAAGTTGGTGCACCCCTGCAGGGAAGTATATCTATTCGAATAGCCGTGTCCACGGTAACAGGACGCTCGGAAATTATCCCGATCTACTACAACTAGAAATGGGTTGAATATGTTAGCTCCGGGATCGCTTTCTCGCAGGGAGTCGAGGAAGGATCTCTGGGCGTGGCTACTTGTATTTATTGCTACTACTTATATTTAAGTACTAATCTGCACTCTTCTAATGCTGCAAGACGGTGAAGATGCTAGTCTTCGATAGGCTAGGACTCTCTCTCTATTCTGGCATTTCTGCGTTCAGTCCACATATACATCCTTCCTTTGATAATGATGCATAAGTAGAATAGATCTGATGTAAGTCTTGCTGAGTACTTTGGATGAGTACTCACGGTTGCTTTGCTTCCCATTTTTCCCATGCCTGATTATTGCGACCAGATGATGGAGCCCCGGAGCCAGCTACCCTAGCCGACGACGACTACTACTACTACCCCGCTGGATACTACTACTACGAGGAGCCCTCCGACGACCAGGAGTAGTTAGGAGGCACCCAGGCAGGAGGCCTGCGCCTTTCGATCTAGTGCTTTATTTTGCCCCGCCTTCTTAAAGGCCTATCTGTTTAACTTTGTGTCTGTACTCAGATATCTGATGCTTCCGCTGATACTTGTATGACATCGAGCTTATGTATTCGAGCCCTCGAGGCCCTGGCTTGTAATATAAAGCTTGTATGACTTTTATTTATGTTTAGAGTTGTGTTGTGATATCTTCAAGTGAGTCCTTAGGCTTGATCGTGTGCATTTGCGTGGATGATTAGTGCACGATTAAGTCGGGGGTGTCACAACTTACCCTGTACCTCTATTGTGTCTACTCATTTGGTGCTAGGTCCCATATACGACGACGCCCCGATCTTCGACGACTTCGTCCTTCCTTTGGACAAGACGATGGCCATGGTGGACTATGATACACCCCCCACATGGTTCCATCACGATGACGTTGATCACGAGTTGGTCCTTGCCACCTCACCTACACCACATGAGTGGAATGCGAAAGGTAACATAGGTGAAGGTGATGCTCTTGTCCCACTAGTGGACATTCTTGACATTGATTACTTGCATGATGTCGATCCTCCTATTGACACACTTAATGCTAGTATGATTTCCCCATGCGATGATGTACCCATTTATGATGAGTACGATGATTGCCATGTGGAGTCTATTAGTTGTGATGCCATGTTACATAGGATATCTTGCAATAATTCTCTCGGTCACATCATGTTTGCAACCCCTCTTGACTTGTCATATGCTATGAATGAGATCTTCCATATGTCATATTTACAATCTCATCGTAGTGACTATGCATATGCAATTAAAATGAACCCAATTTGCACATTTGGCATAGATGACAAGCCCATGGTTATTGGCATTTGCTTTTCTTGTGATGCTATTGATATGCTCCCCTTGCATCATTCCTCTCATATGCCATGCCATGACCACCTAGCTTCGGACATGCATTGTTTGCCATGTTGTCAATTTTCTCCATATTATGCGTCCGCTATTGCTCATGAGGCGACCCCCATAGTTTCCTCATATATGTTAGGAGATTTTGACCCATCCTATACATCGCATGATTCCCATGATTGTGTGCACCATATGCATCCCCTGAATGAAAATGCTTTTGATGTGCCACACATTTGCTATAATTTGCATCCTAATCATGTTATACATAACAACTATTCTTTCATGATGGATGACATATTTCTCTATGGTGCCTCAAATTTATTTGAGCAATGCTTATCTTGTGCTAACTCTCACGTGCACATACACATCATGATGGATGATGTGTACATTTACCACGCACACACTTTGTTTCGTTTGTCCCCATGTTGTGTAGGTACACATGCTTCCTCGTCGACCTTGCAAGCGCAAGAGTTGACGAAACGAGCTCTAGAGAGCAATGATGATTTGGGATTCCGTGGATTGTCATTCCCCACGCTCCCACCGCGCAATGACTTCGCGCAATTCTTCTACATGGCCCTCACATGGTTATGGGTTATTGTTCATTACATCCTCTATGCCCATATTGCCATGTTCACTTTGCATGATATGCTCACTCCTATGCATTTGCCATGCTTTTGTGACCCATGCTTTGCATCTCACATGACACTTGATTCTAGTACTTGTATGTGTGGTTGCATGCTTGGTGGAGATAACACTTGTTATTGCCATGTTTGCATTGTACCCCATGCCTATGATGATACTTTGATCATGTTTTGCTTTCGTGCTGCCGATATGTCATGCGCATTTGTTATGCCTATTATTTGCTCACATGACATGATTGCCATGATTACCTCTAGTGTGTTGCATCTTCGCTCCACTAGTTTGCACGACATGCTTACTATGATTGCTTGCCTTGTTGCATCACCGATGATTCATACTTGCTCGTTTCATGCGGTTGATGACAACCATTGCCTTGCTTTACACATGATTGCTATTGAATATTGTCCAATTGCTCCATATGTTGCTTCTCTCAATCTAGATAATATGCCATGTATTGAGTGCAACAATGATTTTAGTCTTGCTAATGAGATCGCCCCCATAGCTTTCTCCCATATATTTGGAGCTTTTGCCATCTTTCATGTGAAGCATGCTTGTTTTACCTCTTTGCACCATATGCCTAGTGCCATGAATATATCCATCGTTGCATCATATTATTCATGCACTTTTGCTTATAATGGTTATGTGCAAGAGAAGAGAACCATCATGATGGATGATGTGTTTATCTACCATGCACATACGTTGTTTGCTTGGTTGTGTGCATGTGTAGGATCCTTCGACATCGTGTCAACTTCTACTTCCCGTGAGTTGACCATTCGAGCTCTTGAGAGCGAGTATCCTTCGACCGACGTGCTTCTACAACACATTTTCTACCCCTTCGGCATTATGAAGGATGCACAAGGACACACTTTTGAGGTGACATCCTTCTTGGGCATGGATATTGGGTATCATACTTCATGTGTTGCTTACACCATGACACATTGCACACATGCTAGTGCTCTTGTTTTGACTTGTCATTGCCACATTGCCATGCCTCATGATATATATGCCTTGTGTGTTGCATCGAACATGATTATCCCATGCTATTCCCATGTGTTTGATTGCAACAATGTCATTTCTTCACATATGCCATGTCCCAATGATTGCTACATGCTTGACTTGCTTGCCTCACACATGATGAACACTTGCTCTTTCCATTGTGTTGAGTGCCACACTATCTTCACTACACCATGTGCACATTATGTTTGGATTGTCTTGCCCCATGTGTTTAGACACTTCATTTTATTTGGTGTTGTGAATGATTCCTATGCCTACCATAGACCTTTTGTTGAGCACCTTGTGCATGCTTGCTATGACATTGAGGTAGATGCTTGTTCATTTGTCACACATATTAGCATCTTTACCTCACCTTTGCATGATTGTTTCCATGATGACTTTGCATGTGCCCACTTGATATGCTTAAATGCAATGTCTCACTTCCTTGTCAAACCATATATGCTATGCTTGATGACTACACTTGTTGGGTGAATCACCACTCGAATATTTGGTTTTGCACTAACGCTACCACATTTGTTTTTCCAAGTGTTTGTTGTCATTGCTCCTTTTGAAGGAATCACACGACGGTGCGACATTGGAGAGTGCCCATTTCGAGCTTCAAGATGATGAATGCTTAGTGATCGTCCACTTCTACACGGCGACGCCATCTCTTTCCCATGGTGATTTGGTTTTTGATCCGAGGACGGATCTTTCCCAGGGGGGAGGAGATGATGCGGAGCATCCTACGGACATCACCACGGCAAGTGACACGTGTCACATCTACTTCACATACATAAAGGTGAATCATCTCCTTTACACGTGTTCACTTGTGCCCTTCGAGGATGGTATACTACTTGACCCCTCTCTCGCATGCATACATAGGTGTGAGCGGAGCTACACATTCTTCGAGGAGGAGTCCAAGCTCAAGAGAACGACTACATCATCCAAGAGGAAAGCTTGGAAGCGGAGGAGGAACCGTCAAGAAGAAGGACGTGAAGCCCGCAAGGAAGACGGAGGCAAGCAGCGAGAAGAAGAAGCACGAATCAGAAGACCCCGTGCGCACGGCCCCTCTGGACCCCATGCGCACGGCCTATCCAGAGAGTTCCTGGATACCCCGTGCGCACGGGCCCCTCTGCTGTAGCCGCCGTCTACGCCGTGCGCACGGGCATGTACTGTGCACACGGGAGTTTTAGTCATCTTGCCCATGAGGCATGGTTCGCAAGTATCAAATGATTCATAATCAAGAGATTCCAAAAGTCCATCCGCATGGAGTTTCTTCATGCGTTTTACACCAATATGACCTAAACGGCAGTGCCACAAGTATATTGCACTATCATTATCAACTTTGCATCTTTTGGCATCAATATTATGAATATGTGTATCACTACGATCGAGATTCAACAAGAATAGACCATTCACAAAAGGTGCGTGACCATAAAAGATGTTACTCATATAAATAGAACAACCATTATTCTCTGACTTAAATGAATAACCGTCTCACAATAAACAAGATCCAGATATAATGTTCATGCTCGACGCTGGCACCAAATAACAATTATTGAGGTCTAAAACTAATCCCGAAGGTAGATGTAGAGGTAGCGTGCCGACGGCGATCACATCAACCTTGGAACCATTCCCGATGCGCATCGTCACCTCGTCCTTAGCCAATCTTCGCTTATTCCGTAGCTCCTGTTTCGAGTTACAAATATGAGCAACCGAACCAGTATCAAATACCCAGGCGCTACTGCGAGCATTAGTGAGGAACACATCAATAACATGTATATCAAATATACCTTTGCTCACTTTGCCATCCTTCTTATCCGCCAAATACTTGGGGCAGTTCCGCTTCCAGTGACCAGTCCCTTTGCAGTAGAAGCACTATGTTTCAGGCCTGGGTCCAGCTTTGGGTTTCTTCGTGGGAGCGGCAACTTGCTTGCCGTTCTTCTTGAAGTTCCCCTTCTTTCCCTTGCCCTTTTTCTTGAAACTAGTGGTTTTGTTAACCATCAACACTTGATGCTCCTTCTTGATTTCTACCTCCGCTGATTTCAGCATCGCGAAGAGCTCGGGAATTGTCTTCTCCATCCCTTGCATATTATAGTTCATCACGAAGCCTTTATAGCTTGGTGGCAGTGACTGAAGAACTCTGTCAATAACACCCTCAACCGGAAGATCAATTCCCAGCTGAGTCAAGTGGTTGTGGTACCCAGACATTCTGAGTATGTGTTCACTGACAGAACTGTTCTCCTCCATCTTACAGCTAAAGAACTTGTTGGAGACTTCATATCTCTCAACCCGGGCATTAGCTTGAAATATCAATTTCAGCTCTTGGAACATCTCATATGCTCCGTGGCGTTCAAAACGCTTTTGCAGTCCCGGTTCTAAGCCGTAGAGCATGGCACACTGAACTATCGAGTAGTCATCAGATCGAGCTTGCCAGGCGTTCACAACGTCTGCAGCAGCTCCTGCAGCAGGTCCATCACCTAGCGGTACATCAAGGACATAATTCTTCTATGCAGCAATGAGGATAATCCTCAAGTTACGGACCCAGTCCGTGTAGTTGCTACCATCATCTTTCAACTTAGCTTTCTCTAGGAACGCATTAAAATTCAACGGAACAGTAGCACGGGCCATTTATCTACAACATAGATATGCAAAGAAACTATCAAGACTAAGTTCATGATAAATTAAGTTCAATTAATCAAATTACTAATGAACTCCCACTTAAATTAACATCCCTCAAGTTAACTAAGTGTTACATGATCCAAATCAACTAGCCCATGTCCTATCATCACGTGAGATGGGATAGTCATCAATGGTGAACATCTCCATGTTGATCATATCTACTATATGACTCATGTTCGACCTTTCGGTCTCCAGTGTTCCGAGACCATGTCTGTACATGCTAGGCTCGTCAAGTTTAACCCAAGTATTCTGCTTGTGTAAAACTGGCTTACACATGTTGTATGTGAACGTAGAATCTATCACACCCGATCATCACGAGATGCTTCGAAACGACGAACTTTAGCAACGGTGCATACTCGGGGAGAACACTTTTATCTTGAAATTTAGTGAAGGGATCATCTTATAATGCTACCGTCGTTCTAAGCAAAATAAGATGCATAAAGGATAAACATCACATGCAATCAAAATATGTGACATGATATGGCCATCATCTTGTGCTTTTGATCTCCATCTCCAAAGCATCGTCATGATCTCCATCGTCACCGGCTCGACACCTTGATCTCCATCGTTGTGTCGTGGTCGTCTCGCCAACTATTGCTTCTACAACTATTGCTAACGCATAGCGATAAAGTAAAGCAATTACATGGCGCTTGCATTTCATACAATAAAGAGACAACCATAAGGCTCCTGCCGGTTGCCGATAAATTACAAAACATGATCATCTCATACAATAACGTATATCACATCATGTCTTGACCATATCACATCACAACATACCCTGCAAAAACAAGTTAGACGTCCTCCACTTTGTTGTTGCAAGTTTTACGTGGCTGCTACGGGCTTCTAGCAAGAACCGTTCTTACCTACGGCACAAAACCACAACGGTGATTTATCAAGTTTGTTGTTTTAACCTTCAACAAGGACCGGCCGCAGTCAAATTCGATTCAACTAAAGTAGGCGAAACAGACACCCGCCAGCCACCTTTATGCAAAACAAGTTGCATGTCTATCGGTGGAACCGGTCTCATGTATGTGGACATGTAAGGTTGGTCCGGGCCGCTTCATCTTACAATACCGCCGAATCAAAATAAGACGTTGGTGGTAAGCAGGATGACGATCACCGCCCACAACTCTTTGTGTTCTACTCGTGCATATCATCTACGCATAGACCTAGCTCTGATACCACTGTTGGGGAACGTTGCATGGAAAACAAAAAAAATTCTACGCACACGCAAGATCTTGTTGGGGAACGTTGCATGGAAACAAAAAATTTCCTACGCACACACAAGATCTATCCATGGTGATGAGCATCTACGAGAGGGAGAGTGAATCTACATACCCTTGTAGATCGCTAAGCGGAAGCGTTAAGAAACGCGGTTGATGTAGTCGAACGTCTCCGCGATCCAAATCGCAAGTCGTCCCTCGATCCGATCACAAACTAGTGCCGAACGGACGGCACCTCCGCGTTCAACACACGTACGGCTTGATGACGCCTTCACCTCCTCGATCCAGTGAGCGATGGTGAAGTAGTAGATGAGTTCCGGCAGCACGACGGCGTGGTGATGGTGGTGAGGAACAATCTCTGCAGGGCTTCGCCAAGCACTACGGAGATTATGATGGGAGAACTAGAGGGTTAGGGTTGCCGACACACGGCTTGGGAAATCTTGATGTATCCCGTGTGCTAGCCCTGACCCTCTATTTATATGTTGAGCCCTGGGGTCTAAACTTGGAGAGAAAACCTCCACAAGGTTGGTTTTGCCCGCACAAGGTCGGTTTGGCCCGCACGGAAAGAGTCCAACTCGGATTCCAGCAGTATCGCGTACAAGCGGTAGTACCGCTTACGATAAGCGGTAGTACCGCCTGTAGCGGTAGTACCGCTTACGATAAGCGGTAGTACCGCCTGTAGCGGTAGTACCGCTTACGATAAGCGGTAGTACCGCCCCAGACGCCAGCAAAACTTCCTTTTGCACCTTGCCTAAGCCTCGTGGGCTTTACCCCTTGGCCCAAATAAAGTGTTCTCGTACCCGAACATTTCGGGAAACATCCGGAACCCCTTCCGGTGAATTCCGGAACCCTTCCGGAGATCAAAACACTATTATCACATATATCAATCTTTACCTCCGGACTCTTCCGGAGATCCTCGTCATGTCCGGGATCTTATCCGGGACTCCGAACAACCTTCGGTCACCAACAAAATAACTCAACTATACTAATCGTCACCAAACGTTAAGTGTGTAGACCCTGCGGGTTCAAGAACTATGTAGACATGACCGAGACACCTCTACGATCAATAACCAATAGCGGGACCTGGATGCCCATATTGGCTCCTACATATTCTACGAAGATCTTTATCGATCGAACCTCTATGTCAAGGATTCAGTTAATCCCGTATACTGTTCCCTTTGTTCTTCGGTATGTTACTTGCCCGAGATTCGATCGTCGGTATCTCTATACCTAGTTCAATCTCGTTACTGGCAAGTCTCTTTACTCGTTCCGTAATACAAGATCTCGTGGCTAACACTTTAGTCACATTGCTTGCAAGGCTCATTGTGATGTTGTATTACCGAGTGGGCCCTGAGATACCTCTCCATCATACGGAGTAACAAATCCCAGTCTTGATCCATGCCAACCCAACAGACACCCTCGGAGATACCTGTAGAGCACCTTTATAGTCACCCAGTTACGTTGTGACGTTTGATACACACAAGGCACTCCTACGGTGTCAGTGAGTTGCATGATCTCATGGTCATAGGAACAGATACTTGACATGCAGAAAACAATAGCAATAAACTGACACGATCATATGCTACGTTTATAGTTTGGGTCTTGTCCATCACATCATTATCCTAATGATGTGATCCCGTTATCAAATGACATCTCATGTCCATGGCTAGGAAACCTTCACCATCTTTTGATCAACGAGCTAGTCAACTAGAGGCTTACTAGGGACACAGTGTTGTCTATGTACCCACACATGTATTTGAGTTTCCAATCAATACAATTATAGCATGGATAATAAACGATTATCATGAACAAGGAAATATAATAATAACCAATTTATTATTGCCTCTAGGGCATATTTCCAACAGTCTCCCACTTGCACTAGAGTCAATAATCTAGTTCACATCACTATGTGATTTACATTGTAATGAATCGAACACCCATGCAGTTCTGGTGTTGTTCATGTTTAGCCCTTGGAAGAGGTTTAGTCATCGGATCTGTAACATTCAGATCCGTGTGTACTTAGCAAATATTTATGTCGTCCTCCTTGATGTAATCGCGGATGGAATTGAAACGTCGCTTTATGTGTCTAGTCCTCTTGTGAAATCTTGGTTCCTTGGCTAGAGCAATGGCACCAGTATTATCACAAAACAGAGTCATTGGGTTAAGCGCACTAGGCACTACTCCAAGATCTGTCATGAACTCCTTCATCCAGACACCTTCCTTCGCCGCCTCCGAGGCAGCGATGTACTCCGCTTCGCATGTAGAATCAGCTACCACGCTTTGCTTGGAACTGCACCAGCTAACCGCACCCCCATTAAGAATAAATACGTATCCGGTTTGTGATTTAGAGTCATCCGGATCAGTGTCAAAGCTTGCATCAACGTAACCCTTTACGACGAGCTCTTGATCACCTCCATAAACGAGAAACATGTCCTTGGTCCTTTTCAGGTACTTCAGGATATTCTTGACCGCCGTCCAGTGTTCCATTCCTGGATCACTTTGAAACCTTCCGACCATACTTATGGCAAGGCTGACATCGGGTCTTGTGCACATCATTGCATACATGATAGAGCCTATGGCTGAAGCATAGGGGATGACACTCATCTTTTCTCTATCTTCTGCAGTCACTGGGCATTGAGTCTTACTCAACTTCACACCTTGCAAAACAGGCAAGAACCCCTTCTTGGACTGATCCATTTTGAACTTCTTCAAAACTTTGTCAAGGTATGTGCTTTGTGAAAGTCCTATTAAGCGTCTCGATCTATCTCTATAGATCTTGATGCCTAATATGAAAGCAGCTTCTCCTAGGTCCTTCATTGAAAAACTCTTGTTCAAATATTCCTTCACGCCTTCCAACATTTCTATATTGTTTCCAATCAGCAATATGTCATCCACATATAATATTAGAAACGCTATAGAGCTCCCACTCACTTTCTTGTAAATACAAGCTTCTCCATAAACTTGTATAAACCCGAACGCTTTGATCACCTCATCAAAGCAAAGATTCCAACTCCGAGATGCTTGTACCAGTCCATAAATGGATCGCTGGAGTTTGCAAACTTTGTCAGCATTCTCTGGATCGACAAAACCTTCTGGTTGTATCATATACAACTCTTCATTAAGGAAATCGTTAAGGAACGCTGTTTTGACATCCATCTGCCAAATTTCATAATCGAAAAAGGCAGCTATTGCTAACATGATTCTGACGGACTTAAGCATCGCTACGGGTGAGAAGGTCTCATCGTAGTCAACTACTTGAACTTGTGAAAAACCCTTTGCCACAAGTCGAGCTTTATAGACGGTGACATTACCGTCCGCGTCCGTCTTCCTCTTAAAGATCCATTTGTTCTGAATGGCCTTACGCCCTTCAGGTAATACTTCCAAAGTCCACACTTTGTTTTCATACATGGATCCCATCTCGGATTTCATGGCCTCTAACCACTTCTCGCAATCCGGGCCCATCATCGCTTCTCCATAGCTCGTAGGTTCATCGTTGTCCAACAACATGACCTCTAAGACAGGGTTGCCGTACCACTCAGGAGCAGTACGCGTCCTTGTCGACCTACGAGGTTCGATAGCAACTTGATCCAAAGCTTCATAATCATCATCATTAACTTCCTCTTCAGCTGATGTAGGCTCTACAGAAACATCTTTCTGCGCTGCGCTACTTTCAGGTTGAAGTAAAGGTTCAACAACCTCATCAAGTTCTATCTTCCTCCCACTCAATTCTTTCGAGAGAAACTCTTTCTCAAGAAATGTTCCGTTTTTAGCGACAAACACTTTGCCTTCGGATCTGAGGTAGAAGGTATACCCAACTGTCTCTTTTGGGTATCCTATGAAGACGCATTTCTCCGCTTTGGGTTCCAGCTTTTCAGGCTGAAGCTTTTTGACATAAGCATCACATCCCCAAACTTTAAGAAACGACAGCTTTGGCTTCTTGCCAAACCAAAGTTCATATGGCGTCGTCTCAACGGATTTCGATGGTGCCCTATTTAAAGTGAATGCAACTGTCTCTAATGCATAACCCCAAAACGATAGTGGCAAATCGGCAAGAGACATCATAGATCGCACCATATCCAATAAGGTTCGATTACGACGTTCAGACACACCATTACGCTGTGGTGTTCCAGGCGGTGTCAGTTGTGAAACAATTCCACATTGTCTTAAGTGACTGCCAAACTCATAACTCAGATATTCTCCTCCTCGATCAGATCGTAGGAATTTAATCTTCTTGTTACGATGATTCTCAACTTCACTCTGAAATTGTTTGAACTTTTCAAATGTTTCAGACTTGTGTTTCATTAAGTAAATATACCCATATCTACTTAAGTCATCAGTGAAGGTGAGAAAGTAATGATAACCACCGCGCGCCTCAATACTCATCGGACCGCACACATCAGTATGTATGATTTCCAACAAGTCACTTGCCCGTTCCATTGTTCCAGAGAACGGTGTTTTAGTCATCTTGCCCATGAGGCATGGCTCACATGTGTCAAGTGATTCAAAATCAAGTGACTTCAAAAGTCCATCCTCATGCGTTTTACGCCAATATGACCTAAACGGCAGTGCCACAAGAAAGTGGTATTATCATTATCAATTCTACATCTTTTGGCATCAATGTTATGAACATGTGTATCATTACTATCGAGATTCAATAAGAATAAACCCCTCACATCGGGTGCATGACCATAAAAGATATTACTCATATAAATAGAACAACCATTATTCTCTGATTTAAATGAGTAACCGTCTCGCAATAAACAAGATCCAGATATAATGTTCATGCTTAACGCAGGCACTAAATAACAATTATTCAGGTTCATCACTAATCCCGATGGTAATTGAAGAGCGAGCGTGCCGACGGCGATCACATCAACCTTGGAACCATTTCCCACGCGCATCGTCACTTCGTCCTTTGCCAGCCTCCGTCTATTCCGCAGTTCCTGTTTTGAGTTGCAAATGTGAGCAACTGCACCGGTATCAAATACCCAGGCACTACAACGAGAGTTGGTAAGGTACACATCAATAACATGTATATCATATATACCTTGTTTGTTGTTGGCCGCCTTCTTGTCAGCCAAATACTTGGGGCAATTCCGCTTCCAGTGTCCAGTTCCCTTGCAATGAAAGCACACAGTTTCTAGTTTGGGTCCAGCCTTGGGTTTCTTCACGGGAGGAGCAACTGCTTTGCCACTCTTCTTGGAGTTACCCTTCTTACCCTTGCCATTTTTCTTGAAACTAGTGGTTTTATTGACCATCAACACTTGATGCTTCTTCTGAATTTCAGACTCAGCGGCTTTCAGCATCGCAAACAGCTCGGCGACTGACTTGTTCATCCCGTGCATGTTATAGTTCAACACGAAGCTCTTGTAGCTAGGTGGCAATGATTGAAGAACTCTGTCAGTGATAGCCTCTGGCGGAAGGGGCATCCCCAATTCAGCCAGACTGGTGGAGTACCCAGACATTCTGAGTACGTGATCACTGATAGACCCGTTCTCCTCCATCTTGCAAGCATAGAACTTATCGGAGATCTCATATCTCTCGATCTGGGCATTCTTCTGAAAGATAAACTTCAACTCCTGGAACATCTCATATGCTCCATGACGTTCAAAACGTCTTTGAAGTCCCGGTTCTAAGCCATACAATATTGCACATTGAACTATTGAGTAATCTTCAGAACGAGCCTGCCAGGCGTTCACAACGTCTAGAGACTCAACTGGAGCGGGTGGATCACCAAGCGGTGCATCAAGGACATAAGCCTTCTGGGAAGCCGTAAGGATAATCCTTAGATTACGGGCCTAGTCCACAAAGTTACTTCCATCATCTTTCAATTTAGCTTTCTCTAGGAATGCATTAAAATTCAGGGGTGCTACTGCGCGAGCCATGATCTACAACATAAATATAGCAAAGACAACTTAGACTATTGTTCAAGATAATGAGTTTAGTTAATCATATTACTTAAAAACTCCCACTCAAATAGACATCCCTCCGGTCATTCGAGTGTAACATGATCCAAATCCACCAACTCAAGTCCGATCATCACGTGAGTTGAGGTGGTTTCAATGGTGAACATCTTCATGTTGATCATATCTACTATATGACTCATGTTCGACCTTTCGGTCTCTTGTGTTCCGAGGCCATGTCTGTACATGCTAGGCTCGTCAAGTTTAACCCGAGTGTTCCGCATGTGCAACACTGGCTTGCGCCCGTTGTATGTGAACGTAGAGTCTATCACACCCGATCATCACGTGGTGTCTCGAAACGACGAACTTTCGCAACGGTGCACACTCGGGGAGAACACAATTTTATCTTGAAATTTAAGTGAGGGATCACCTTATAATGCTACCGTCGTCCTAAGCAAAATAAGATGCATAAAAGGATTAACATCACATGCAAATCATAAGTGACATGATATGGCCATGAACTTGTGCTTTTGATCTCCATCTCCAAAGCACCGGCATGATCTCCATCGTCACCGGCATGACACCATGATCTCCATCATCTTGATCTCCATCAACGTGTCGCCATGAGGTTGTTGCGCCGACTGTTGCTTCCACGACTATTGCTAACTCATAGCGATAAAGTAAAGCAAAACGGCGAAAATAATTAAAGACAACTCTATGGCTCCTGCCAGTTGCCGTACTCATCGACATGCAAGTCGTGATATTCTATACAACACATGATCATCTCATACATCACATATATCTCATCATGTAATTGGCCATATCACATCACAACATACCCTGCAAAAACAAGTTAGACGTCGTCTAATTGTTGTTGCAAATTTTACGTGGCTGCTACGGGTTTGCAAGAACCGTTCTTACCTACGCAAAACCACAACGTGGTGTAGTGATTGCTTTTTGATCTTCTAAAAGAACCCTCTTCATTGAAATCGATTCAACTAAAGTGAGAGAGACAGACACCCGCCAATCACCTTTATGCAACGAGTGCACGTAGCGGTGAAACCTGTCTCGCGTAAGCGTACGCGTAATGTCGGTCCGGGCTGCTTCATCTCACAATACCGCCGAATCAAGTATCAACTAGTAACGGCAAGCAATATGTATACACCCACACCCACAACTCCTTTGTGTTCTACTCGAGATCTCATCTACGCATAGACCTAGCTCTGATACCACTGTTCGGGAACGTTGCATGGGAAACAAAAAATTTCCTACGCACACACAAGATCTATCCATGGTGATGAGCATCTACGAGAGGGAGAGTGAATCTACATACCCTTGTAGATCGCTAAGCGGAAGCGTTAAGAAACGCGGTTGATGTAGTCGAACGTCTCCGCGATCCAAATCGCAAGTCGTCCCTCGATCCGATCACGAACTAGTGCCGTACGGACGGCACCTCCGCGTTCAACACACGTACGGCTTGATGAAGCCTTCACCTCCTCGATCCAGCGAGCGATGGTGAAGTAGTAGATGAGTTCCGGCAGCACGACGGCGTGGTGATGGTGGTGAGGAACAATCTCTGCAGGGCTTCGCCAAGCACTACGGAGATTATGACGGGAGAACTAGAGGGTTAGGGTTGCCGACACACGGCTTGGGAAATCTTGATGTATCCCGTGTGCTAGCCCTGTCCCTCTATTTATATGTTGAGCCCTGGGGTCTAAACTTGGAGAGAAAACCTCCACAAGGTCGGTTTTCCCCGCACAAGGTCGGTTTGGCCCGCACGGAAAGAGTCCAACTCGGATTCCAGCAGTATCGCGTACAAGCAGTAGTACCGCTTACGATAAGCTGTAGTACCGCCTGTAGCGGTAGTACCGCTTACGATAAGCGGTATTACCGCCTGTAGCGTTAGTACCGCTTAGGATAAGCGGTAGTACCGCCTGTAGCGGTAGTACCGCTTACGATAAGCGGTAGTACCACCCCAGACGCCAGCAAAACTTCCTTTTGCACCTTGCCTAAGCCTCGTGGGCTTTACCCCTTGGCCCAAATAAAGTGTTCTCGTACCCGAACATTTCGGGAAACATCCGGAACCCCTTCCGGTGAATTCTGGAACCCTTCCGGAGATCAAAACACTATTATCACATATATCAATCTTTACCTCCGGACTCTTCCGGAGATCCTCGTCATGTCCGGGATCTTATCCGGGACTCCGAACAACCTTCGGTCACCAACAAAATAACTCAACTATACTAATCGTCACCAAACGTTAAGTGTGTAGACCCTGCGGGTTCGAGAACTATGTAGACATGACCGAGACACCTCTACGATCAATAACCAATAGCGGGACCTGGATGCCCATATTGGCTCCTACATATTCTACGAAGATCTTTATCGGTCAAACCTCTATGTCAAGGATTCAGTTAATCCCGTATACTGTTCCCTTTGTTCTTCGGTATGTTACTTGCCCGAGATTCGATCGTCGGTATCTCTATACCTAGTTCAATCTCGTTACTGGCAAGTCTCTTTACTCGTTCCGTAATACAAGATCTCGTGGCTAACACTTTAGTCACATTGCTTGCAAGGCTCATTGTGATGTTGTATTACCGAGTGGGCCCTGAGATACCTCTCCGTCATACGGAGTAACAAATCCCAGTCTTGATCCATGCCAACCCAACAGACACCCTCGGAGATACTTGTAGAGCACCTTTATAGTCACCCAGTTACGTTGTGACGTTTGATACACACAAGGCACTCCTACGGTGTCAGTGAGTTGCATGATCTCATGGTCATAGGAACAGATACTTGACATGCAGAAAACAATAGCAATAAATTGACACGATCATATGCTATGTTTATAGTTTGGGTCTTGTCCATCACATCATTATCCTAATGATGTGATCCCGTTATCAAATGACATCTCATGTCCATGGCTAGGAAACCTTCACCATCTTTTGATCAACGAGCTAGTCAACTAGAGGCTTACTAGGGACACAGTGTTGTCTATGTACCCACACATGTATTTGAGTTTCCAATCAATACAATTATAGCATGGATAATAAACGATTATCATGAACAAAGAAATATAATAATAACCAATTTATTATTGCCTCTAGGGCATATTTCCAACAGATCTATCCATGGAGATGCATATCTACGAGAGGGGGAGTGTGTCTACATACCCTCGTAGACGATAAGCGGAAGCGTTAGAACAACGTGGTTGATGTCGTCGAACAACTTCACGATCCAACCGACCGAGCACCGAACGTACGGCACCTCCGCGTTCAGCACACGTTCAGCTCGGTGACGTCCTCGACTTCTTGATCCAGCAAGACGGCGAGGTAGTGGATGAGTTCCGGCAGCACGACGGCGTGGTGATGGTGATGGTGATGCTATCTCCGCAGGGCTTCGCCCAAGCACTGCGAAAATATGACCGAGGGACGAAACTGTGGAGGGGGGTGCCGCACACGGCTAAGACAATGGTGTGTCCTTTGGGGCGCCCCCTCTCCTCTATTTATATATGTGTAGGGGCTTGGAGTAGAAGGAATAGTGCCACTAGAACAGTAACCGTGAATAGTACACACGTGGACTTGGACTCCAAAGTCCAATCATATTCCTACTAGGACTCTCCCTTTTTCCTTCCCTAGCTGCGTGGGCTTTTGAGGACTTGGTTCGCCTGGCCCAATAAGGCCAGGGCACCTCCCCTTAGCCCATGCCAGCCCTTTGGGACGTGGTGGACCCACCTGTGGACTTCCGGACCCCTCCGGAATCCTCCGGAACCTTCTGGAAGCTTTCCGGTACAATACCGAAAAAACTGCACCTTTTTCCGGAACCCAAAATATGACTTCCCATATATAAATCTTTACCTCTCGACCATTCCGAGACTCCTCGTGACGTTCGGAATCTCATCCGGGACTCCGAACAATATTCGGTTACCAATTCACATAACTCATATAACACTATATCGTCAACGAACGTTAAGCGTGCGGACCCTACGGGTTCGGGAATGATGTAGACATGACTGAGACGCCTCTCCGGTCAATAACCAACTGGATGCTCATATTGGTTCCTACATATTCCACGAAGATCTTATCGGTCGAACCGCAATGACAACATACGTAATTTCCTTTGTCCGTCGGTATGTTACTTGCCCGAGATTCGATCATCGGTATCTCCATACCTAGTTCAATCTCGTTACCGGCAAGTCTCTTTATTCGTTCCATAATACATCATCCCGTAACTAACTCCTTAGTCACTTTGCTTGCAAGCTTCTTATGATGTGCATTACCGAGAGGGCCTAGAGATACCTCTTCGAAACACGGAGTGACAAATCCAGTCTCGATCCATGCCAACTCAACGGACATCTTTGGAGATACCTGTAGAGCATCTTTATGATCACCCAGTTACGTTGTGACGTTTGATAGCACACAAGGTATTCCTCCGGTATCCGGGAGTTGCATGATCTCATGGTCTGAGGAACATGTATTTGACATTCAGGAAAGCAGTAGCAATAAACAGAACGATCATATGCTAAGCTAACGGATGGGTCTTGTCCATCACATCATTCTCCTAATGATGTGATCCCGTTATCAAATGACAACTCATGTCTATGGTTAGGAAACCTTAACCATCTTTGATCAACGAGCTAGTCTAGTAGAGGCTCACTAGGGACACGGTATTTGTTTATGTATTCACACATGTATTTAAGTTTCCGGTCAATACAATTCTAGCATGAATAATAAACCTTTATCATGAACAAGGAAATATAAAATAATAACAATTTATTATTGCCTCTAGGGCATATTTCCATCACTATGCGTATATAGACTTCGCGCTCACCGGGCGCTGCAAGGACCAGATCGTCGCCTCGGAGCGCCGCGATTTCCAATACATAGTGGAAGTCCGGGCCCCGGGCCACGCCGTCCTCTACGACGACGCCTCGCTCTCCGTCCGCGACCTCACAGCGCCCGAGCGCGAGGACGTGCCACTCGCTGACGGCGAGAACGAGATACCCGTCCGGGGGTTAATTCGTGAACCGGCGTGCCGCCATGACTGGCACCGGTACACCTTCCCGCCGTCGCCGCCCCCCTACCTGAGTGGGGGCAATGCTACCGAAATCCAACTCGGCTCTTGGGAGCATATGCTCCCTACCCATCAAAAATGTTTCTTTGTAAATGTTAAAAAAATTGAAAAAAAAGAAGTGTTCATTGTCACACCAAAACGCTACCTGCAAATTTTTAGGAGGAAAGCTTAAATATTTTGATCTGTGAAAAAGAACAAATCAAACGACAAATGTTACCTCCAAATGTTACACTTATTTTTGTTTTTTTTCACCGACGAAGCACCGTCATCCCGTTTCGCATGAAAATTGGCAAGCACACTTGTTACACTAACAAGAATATCTACAAAAAAAATTAGAATTTTTGAATTTTATTTACTATTTATTTTAAATTTACTGTTCATTAGGAAGCATATGCATCCTAGACCCAGAACGGCCCTCCCGGCAATTCTATTCTTACTTACGGGTTTTAAAGAAAAACTATGTACGCACTAGTGCATACAAATTCCGTAGAAGCTTTATGTAAGAATATGATTTTTGTTTTCTATTTGGCAAACCACCTGAATTTTACAACAAAACCGAACGACTAACCCGCGCCTCCCTGTTCTTAACATATAAGGACAACCAACTAACCCCACAATGGATCATGTCGGATACAGGAAAGTTACCCTTTTGACCCATTTTTTACTTACGCATTAGTAAAGAAACATTTTCAATTTTTTTGGGACTTTTCTTGTGCATTCATCGGCACTGGACCTCATGTGTACCATGAATATTCATCAATTCCTTTTCTTCCGCACGCAAGTTCTTACTGATTTTTTCCATTGACTTTTTGTGAGTAATGATATTATATGTGTCAATGGTTTTTTTATGAAAGGGAAAAATAATGCATAAATCATGGTAATATACGCACCACAAACATGATAAGTTACACAAAAAGTTATTGAAAACATAACACCCCACCCCCGGTATTTGTGTATAAATAGCATGGTAATATATGCACAACAGAGTTGATAACTCACATACAAACGTCACGGTAACTTTTAACCCGGAGGAAAAAAAGTTAATAAAAAAACATACCTTCGATAACTTCTGTGTAAATAACATGGTAATATACGCACAACAGATTTGATAACTCACGTACAAACGTTGTGGTAACTTTTGACCTGGGAAAAAATTGATTGTTGAAAAACATACTCGGGTAACTTATGTGTAAATAGCATGGTAATATGCGTATAACAGAGCTGATAACTCACGTTCAAACGTCGCGGAAACATTTTACCCGGGGAAATTTTTGTTGAAAAACATACCCCCGGTAACTTCTGTGTAAATAGCATGGTAATATACGCCGCGTAACTTTTGACCAGGGGAAAAAGTTGTTGAAACACATATCCCTGATAACTTTTGTGTAAATAACATGCTAATATATGCACAACAGAGCTGATAACTCATGTATAAACGCCGCCGTAACTTTTGACCCGGAGAAAAAAGTTGTTAAAAAACATACCCATCATTAACTTCTGTGCAAATAGCATGGTAATATACGCACAACAGAGCTGATAATTCACATACAAACGCCGCTGTAACTTTTGACCAGGGGAAAAAAGTTGTTGAAATAAACAACACTCCTGATAATTTATGTGTAAATAGTATGATAATATACGCACAACAGTGTTGATAACTTACTTAGCTCAAATGTGTTAACATTTGACCGAGAAAAAAAAATCGTCGGAACATACCAACATAGGGTCTAGTTTTGAATGTCTCGTCGCGACGGATTTTTTATGTGAAACGATTTTCCAATCGGGCCGACGGTTTAAGCTACAAAATATTTTGTAGTTTCTAATAGGGATCATCTAGGATGACATTAGGGTTTTGTCATCTAGTGTATGTATGCATGTGCATTTGGGAAGAATGTTGGAGGAAGCATTTTTTATGCCCGGTAATTTGCATGTAAACAACATGGTAGTTTATGTATCACGGACGTGATAATTTACGTAGTCCAGGCATGATAATTTTTTGCAAAAAACAAATTCGCCAGAATATATCAACATGAGATCTAGTTTTACAGGTCACATCGTGATGATTTTTTATGTGAAAACGAATTTTCAACCGGACTGAGGATTTGAGTTACAAAACATTTTGAATTTTAATTTTAGGTGAAATCTTTGCGACATCAGTATTTTCATCTTATATGCATGCATTCAATGGAAATGTTGTTGTGTCGTGGGATCATTTGGTTTTGTTCCTATTTTCATAACAGTCACCATGTAGTCAAGTCCAAAATTTAAATCGGATACAAGCCCAATCATTCATCACTATGTTTGATTTATAAAGACATTTTTTTTTGAAAAAGGTGATTTATAAAGACATGAAAGAATATTCTATGAAATATCAATGACGGATCACACTACTAATATACTATTGAGGAGGCAACACATAGATGTATCCAAGTTAAATGATGACATCACCATGCAAACGTTTTCCCAAAAACTAAAAGTTGCATCGCTTTTAAAGCCAATTGGCCAAATCAAATTCCATTCCCATAGTCGTGTTCCTCGCAATGAGATCTTCAAAACTAAATCACGCATGAATATCTTCCGATGTGTATTTTAGAAAAGTAACTTCCTGCAACAAGTTTATATGAACATGCTTTTCTGGTACAAACAATTAAGTTAAGAATTATTTTGGATAAAACTAGGTCCCATTAATGTTTCCTTCTGGGTTGCTTTGAAGATACAAGTGCATGCTCTATAAATTTCAGAAAGGCAATTTTAATTATATGCAAACAACTATATTCACGAAGGGAAAATATGACGTAAAAAATGAGTGTGATGAAAAAACATGTTTCTAATAGTAATAACTTTATTCTTCATACTAATTTGCATTTGAGAAACTAGTATGTTCTCTGAAAATGGTACGAAAGCAAAAAAAAATTGCGAGAAACTTCCAATCTATTCATCTTCAATCATGGCAGTACAAAGAACAACAGAGGTAATAAAAATTACAACCATGTCCGTGGACCACCTAGCGACGACTACAAGCACTGGAGCGAGCCGAAGGTGCGCCGCCGTCATCGCCCCTCCCTCACCGGAGCCGGGCAAACCTTGTTGTAGTAGACAGTCGGGAAGTCGTCGTGCTAAGGCCCCATAGGACCAGCGCACCAAAGTAGCAACCATCGCCGATGAAGAAAGTCGTAGATCAGAAGGATCAAACCTGTAAACACCCAAACAAAGACGAACGAAGACCGGATCCAAACAGATCCACCGAAGACCAGCACCGACCGAATCCCGCGAGATCCGACGGAGACAAACCTCCACACGCCCTCCGACGATGCTAGACACACCATCGGGACGGGGATAGAACGTGGGAGACATTATTCCTACTAAAGGATATCGCCGCCGCCACACAGCCCCAACCAAGACGCTGAATCTAACAAGAACGAGAACGGGGTCCCTCCCGCCGGCGGGGGGCCGAGATCATCCGCACCTCCATGGCCTAGAGGCCATCGGAGATGGGGCGGACCGGCGGCGGCGCTGACGGGAGGAGAAGAGCTTTTCTTGTGGAGGAGGAAGGTGTTGGTACGAAAGCAATTTGACGATATGCAAACATCTATATACAAGAAATTTGCTTTTTACCCTTGATTACCCACAACATATGGTGGGCTTATCAATTTGTGGTGGAAAAATATGTGTGTAGCGCAAATTTGATTTCCATAACGCATTTAAAAAAATACCATTGCCCATCAAACATTAAAAAAAGTGCTTTTATAGACCATTTCAATGAAATGCATTCAACCATATACTAAAAGTTCGCTTGAGCATTTAGTCCAAGCAATTTTTAACTTATGGGGCCATTATGGAAAATCATATTTGTACCACAAACTCGTGTGACAAAGTTGCTTTTCAAAAAATATGTAGGAATACGTCAATATTGGATCTAGTTTCAAATACCTTGTCACGAAGAGCATAACGGTGTAGACGAAATTTGAATTGAACGCTCGGTTCGAAAGTATTTTTTTTTTAGAATTTGTAATACATCATAGTATGTCACTGACATAATATATTTTTTTCTATATGTGATACCACGCTGATTTTCCTTCTGCATGTGAGAGACGCGTTACCTGTGTGCGCCAGGAAAAAGTGAAAAGTGCATCTGCACTTGTTAGCTTACAAGTGTGGTGGCAAGATTTTTTTTGGGAGGATATGCAAATAAGAGGAAGATGCACTGGAGAACATGGAAGGAGACAGCTATTGCTAAATCGGAGGGTGGAATGGGATTTAGAGATTTTCTCACTTCTAACTAGGCTTTGCTCGCTAAACAAGCTTGGAGGTTGCTAACTAACACCAATTCCTTATGTGCGAGGATACTAAAAGGGAAATATTTCAGCAATGGCAGTTCGTGGACGCAAAAAGCAAGAGGGGAAGTTCACATGTTTGGAGAGCTATTCTACATGGCCGTGAGGCACGGCATGTTGAACTGATTAAGAGGGCAGGGGCTCCATGGATTCCTTATAACCCCGGGCTGAAGCCAATTGTGAAGAGAACTGGAGTTCTAATCCATAGAGTTAGCGAGTGATAAGTTTCCAACGTATTTATAATTTTTGATTGTTTCATGCTATTATATTATCATTTTTAGGTACTTTTTATGCAATTTTATATTATTTTTGGGACTAACCTATTAACTCGTGCCTAGTGCCAGCTGCTGTTTTCTGCTTGTTTTTTGTTTTACAAAAAATCCATACCAAACGGAGACCAAACGCTACAAAACTTTTTGACGATTTTTGTCTGGACAAAATAGACCCTAGAAGCATTGGGGGAGGACCAAAAGACCTACGAGGAGACGGCAAGGCAACAGGGCACGCCCAGGGGGGTAGGTGCGCCCTGATGCCCTATGGGTGTCGTGGGTGCAAGTCTGACAGTAGTGTGTAGGGGTATGGATGAGAGGGCAGAGCCTAACTACGGCACATGTGTTACACTCGGATTTACGAGTTCAGGCCCCTCAGCGGTGGAGGTAATAGCCCTACGTCTCGGTGCTCTGGAGCTGTATTGCTTGAGTGTATGATTACAACAGGTTGCGAACCCTTGGAATGGAGCAGGGGGGCGGCTTATATAGTCTCGCCAGCCCTCCCATGAACGCCAGCCATTACAGGGAGTTAAGAGGGGTATAAGTGCGCCAGGTAACGGGCATATTGATGACAATTAATACAGGCGAACGTGCGTCCCGACCGTTGCACTCCTGGGGTCTCCTGGTCTTCTCTGGTCGAGTGACTGTCAGGTATTCCGAGTGAAATAGCTGGTCGAGTGGATTCCTACTTCCGAGTGGTTTATTGGACTCCGAGTGAATGTCAGTCTGCGGACTCCGAGTGGATTATTGGACTCCGAGTGAATGTCAGTCTGCGGAACTCTTGGTTGCTGATCTGGCCCTAGGGCCCAGTATAAGGCGTGCGGAGTCCTAGGGTAGGGTCTGTAGGTCAGGCCTGTTACCCTATCCCTGGTACATGCCCTCGTCATTAGCCCCCGAATCGGTCGAGGTTAGGCGGGTCGAGTCAAGGCGGATTCCCAGGCGAGTTGAGCGCTACGGAGGCGCTCAAGAACTCTTACTGGTCGTTAGACGCCCTTGTCTTCGGGCGGCACCTTGACGGATTCTGGACCGTGTGTCGTCCGAGTGAAATGAGTAGTCTCCATCCGAATGAAATGAGTAGCCTCCATCCGAGTGGAACGAGTAGCCTCTATCCGAGTGAAAGGAGTGGTCTCCATCCGAATGAAATGAGTAGCCTCTATCCGAGTGGAACGAGTAGCCTCTATCCGAGTGAAACGAGTGGTATCCATCCGAATGAAATGAGTAGCCTCTATCCGAGTGGAACGAGTAGCCTCTATCCGAGTGAAACGAGTGGTCTCCATCCGAATGAAATGAGTGGCCTCTATCCGAGTGGAACGAGTAGCCTCTATCCGAGTGAAACGAGTGGTCTCCATCCGAATGAAATGAGTAGCCTCTATCCGAGTGGATCGAGTAGCCTCTATCCGAGTGAAACGAGTGGTCTCCATCCGAATGAAATGAGTGGCCTCTATCCGAGTGGAACGAGTAGCCTCTATCCGAGTGAAACGAGTGGTCTCCATCCGAATGAAATGGGTCATCACGCGTCGGGCGACGGATCAGCTCCGAGCGTTTATGGAATGTCTTCATCCGATTGAATTGTGAACTGCGACTGATTATGTCGAGTGAACGTTGCGGTTGCAGATGTCATCCACGTCGGGGGCGACGATGAAGAGCCGTCGCGGAAGGATGCCGAGAAGGGGACCGCAGCTCCGACTGCTTCTCAGTCTACCACACGAAAGACGCCGCCGAGCAAAACGCCTCAAGTTCCCCTTGCACCTGACGTGACCGTGCCTCTGGGGCAGGGTTCTTCTCAGGCTGGAGCTGGTTCTGCTGCGGCTCCGTCGACTGCTCTGGCTTCGGTTCCGCCTCCTCCCGTCAATATCTTCAGTCTGTACAAGGTGTCGGAGGACCAAACTGGAGCTAGCAAGGAGGTGATGATCCAGGCGGAACTGATGACCCAACGGCTCAAGGAGATGTGCGCAGCTGGGAAGCTAGCGTACGATGCCAGTGCCGCTCTCCAGGAGAACGTTTGAGTAAGTGCTCTTGTCAGTCGATCTCCAAGTCGTTTTTCTTCAGTAGGAATTTCAGTCGGAAAATATCCGGTAGACCCACTTGGTGTTTTTTGTGTTCGGCCATCACCCGGATCGGGCGGACCGTTCCAAGTGGATACCGTTTCAGTAGGGGCACGCTGAGTGCACCCATTGGGTGTAGTCCCCGAGACTGCCGTCGACTGTGGGCAGTCGGCGGGAGTCTTAGAACTTAAAACCTGTTCTGTTGTTGTTTTTTTTTGTTTGGCCGTCACTCGGAATGGGCGGACCGTTCCGAGTGGATACCGCTCCAGTGGGGGCACGCTGAGTGCACCCACTGGGTGTAGTCCCCGAGACTGCCGTCGGCCGCGGGCGGTCGGCGGGAGTCTTAGAACCTTTTGTCTCTTTTTTTTGTGTTCGGCCATCACTCGGATCGGACGGACCGTTCCAAGTGGATACCGTTCCAGTAGGGGCACGTTGAGTGCACCCACTGGGTGTAGTCCCCGAGACTGCCATCGACTGCGGGCAGTCGGCGGGAGTCTTAGAACTTAGAATCCGATACTGGTCAAACTTGTTCCTCCCTAACAAAGGGCACTTCAAGATCTGATACTGGTCAAGCTTGTTCCTTACAGGAGTACTGGTCTTTGGGCACTCGGAATATTTCTTGACATTAACTGTTCCATTTACCTCGGTATGCCGAGTGGAACTGTATTCGTTAAACTCTTTCGGGCTTCGGGCCTGCGTACTCGTATTCACTTTGGAACTTCTGGAGTTATCCGAATGCTTTCCTTCGAGTCTTTGAAATGGGTCTTAACTTAGGCGAAAGCTGGTTCACAGCTAAGTCTCCGAGTGAGAGTTACGCTCTTCACTCGGAGTAACGTTTTAACTTGGGCGAAAGCCGGTTCGCAGCCAAGCCTCCGAGTGAGAGGGATGCTCGTCACTCGGAGTAGGTTTTTCACTTGGGCGAAAGCTGGTTCGCAGGCAAGCCCCCGAGTGAGAAGATCGCTCGTCACTCGGAGTAGGTTTTTAACTTGGGCAAAAGCTGGTTCGCAGCCAAGACTCCGAGTGAGAGGGATGCTCGTCACTCGGAGTAGGTTTTCACTTGGGTGAAAGCTGGTTCGCAGCCAAGCCTCCGAGTGAGAGGGATGCTCGTCACTCGGAGTAGGTTTTTCACTTGGGCGAAAGCTGGTTCGCAGCCAAGCCTCCGAGTGAGAGGGATGCTCACCACTCGGAGTAGGTTTTTAACTTGGGCGAAAGCTGGTTCGCAGCCAAGCCTCCAAGTGAGACGGATGCTCGTCACTCGGAGTAGGGTATTAACTTGGGCGAAAACAGGTTCGCAGCCAAGCCCCCGAGTGAGAGGGTTGCTCTTCACTCGGAGTAGGGTATTAACTTGGGCGAAAACAGGTTCGCAGCCAAGCCCCCCGAGTGAGAGGGTTGCTCTTCACTCGGAGTAGGTTTTTAACTTGGGCGAAAACAGGTTCGCAGCCAAGCCCCCGAGTGAGAGGGTTGCTCTTCACTCGGAGTAGGTTTTTAACTTGGGCGAAAGCTGGTTCGCAGCCAAGCCTCCGAGTGAGAGGGATGCTCGTCACTCGGAGTAGGGTATTAACTTGGGCGAAAACAGGTTCGCAGCCAAGCCCCCGAGTGAGAGGGTTGCTCTTCACTCGGAGTAGGGTATTAACTTGGGCGAAAATAGGTTCGCAGCCAAGCCCCCGAGTGAGAGGGTTGCTCTTCACTCGGAGTAGGTTTTTAACTTGGGCGAAAACAGGTTCGCAGCCAAGCCCCCGAGTGAGAGGGTTGCTCTTCACTCGGAGTAGGTTTTTAACTTGGGCGAAAACAGGTTCGCAGCCAAGCCCCCGAGTGAGAGGGTTGCTCTTCACTCGGAGTAGGGTATTAACTTGGGCGAAAACAGGTTCGCAGCCAAGCCCCCGAGTGAGAGGGTTGCTCTTCACTCGGAGTAGGTTTTTAACTTGGGCGAAAACAGGTTCGCAGCCAACCCCCGAGTGAGAGGGATGCTCGTCACTCGGAGTAGGGTATTAACTTGGGCGAAAACAGGTTCGCAGCCAAGCCCCCGAGTGAGAGGGTTGCTCTTCACTCGGAGTAGGGTATTAACTTGGGCGAAAACAGATTCGCAGCCAAGCCCCCGAGTGAGATGGTTGCTCTTCACTCGGAGTAGGGTATTAACTTGGGCGAAAACAGGTTCGCAGCCAAGCCCCCGAGTGAGAGGGTTGCTCTTCACTCGGAGTAGGTTTTTAACTTGGGCGAAAACAGGTTCGCAGCCAAGCCCCCGAGTGAGAGGGATGCTCGTCACTCGGAGTAGGGTATTAACTTGGGCAAAAACAGGTTCGCAGCCAAGCACCCGAGTGAGAGGGTTGCTCTTCACTCGGAGTAGGGTATTAACTTGGGCGAAAACAGGTTCGCAGCCAAGCCCCCGAGTGAGAGGGTTGCTCTTCACTCGGAGTAGGTTTTTAACTTGGGCGAAAACAGGTTCGCAGCCAAACCCCCGAGTGAGAGGGTTGCTCTTCACTCGGAGTAGCCTATTAACTTGGGCGAAAACAGGTTCGCAGCCAAGCCCCCGAGTGAGAGGGTTGCTCTTCACTCGGAGTAGCGTATTAACTTGGGCGAAAACAGGTTCGCAGCCAAGCCCCCGAGTGAGAGGGTTGCTCTTCACTCGGAGTAGCATATTAACTTGGGCGAAAACAGGTTCGCAGCCAAGTCCCCGAGTGAGAGGGTTGCTCTTCACTCGGAGTAGGTTTTTAACTTGGGCGAAAACAGGTTCGCAGCCAAGTCCCCGAGTGAGGGGGTTGCTCTTCACTCGGAGTAGCGTATTAACTTGGGCGAAAACAGTTCGCAGCCAAGCCCCTGAGTGAGAGGGTTGCTCTTCACTCGGATTAGCGTATTAACTTGGGCGAAAACTGGTTCGCAGCCAAGTTGAAAAGCCTAAACCCACTGGGGGTTGTAAGCCAGAGAATGCGTACGAGTGAATCCAACATGGAACTGGAAAAGTCATGCTTTTATTCATCAAGTATCACTCGAGTACTTTTATTACACCTCATCATCTCCCCGAGTGAGAGGGTCGCTTGTCACTCGGAGTAGGTTTTTCCCTTTGCCGTTACGGAGACGGTCTTCCTCTTCTCCGTCTGCATACCGAGTGGTAATCTCCATCATTCGGCTCATGGTCAATGATCCTGACCGACCGAATTTCAGGATGAGCTCCCGATATCTGACTCCTGCCTTGAAGGCACAGACTGCTTGATGCTCCGTGACATTCTCCACCACATGATGCAAGGTTGTCCACCGCTGAATGTACTCCCTCAAGGATTCATTCGGTTTCTGCACACAATGTTGTAGCTCAGTCAATCCAGCCGGGCGTTTGCACGTGCCCTCGAATGTTTTGATGAACACTCGGGCCAAATCTTCCCAACAGTATATGCTGGCCGGAGTGAGCTGGTTGAGCCAGGCACGGGCGGACCCTTCCAGCATCAAAGGCAAATGCTTCATAGCCACATAGTCATTTCCTCCTCCAATCTGCACAGCCACTCGGTAATCCTCTAACCAAGTTTCTGGCTTGGACTCACCGGTGAACTTGCTTACTCTAGCTGCCAATCTGAAGTTGGGCGGGATGTCAGCGGCCCGAATGGCCCTGCTGAAACACTCGGGTCCGGAGACGAATGCCCCACTTCCACTCGGACGATCTCTGTCCAAGTTTTCTCTCTGAGCTCTGCCTCTGTTGACCAGGTTCTGAGCGAGAACGGATCTCGCGTTGAACTGCGGGTCACGGTAGTCGACTGGCTCTCTCTGGCGATAACCGTCACCATGACGGGGAGGGCTGGCCCTCCGATCGTTGTCGTAAGGACGCCTGGCGTCGTACGGCCGGGGCGCATACGAGCCATCCCGCGGAGGGGGCAACTGCATCTGACGACGATCGTCTTGACGCCGCGGAGGCGTAATCCGACTGCGACCCTGCTCCGAGTACTGGTCTCGGTGGCGGTCTTGGTCATTTCGCCACGGAGGCGAGTGTCTGTTTCTCCTTGGAGACACTGGGCTGTGTGCCGACTGGACGGTGTCAGCCCGAATGGATCTGCTGTGTATCCTGTTGCGCAACTGAGATACCGCCGAATTTTGCTCCTCCGCCGCCTTGAGCAAGGCCCGGATCTGCCGAAGACCCTCCCCTGCCTCGGATCGGGACGGCTCGATGGAATCTGTTATCCGAGTGGCCGCTGCCAGATTCTGGACGGGAGTGCGGAATACCTGGAAATTCTGCTGCTGGTCATTCGGGAACAACTGCCGCTGCCGCCGACTGGAACTGGGCTGGTGCTGTCTGCGGGCGCGATCGTCGAGTGACTTATGGAGCGCTTCCAGACGATTGCGCTCAGCCAAGTTGGCCTGGCGCACGGCCTCCAAAGCTTGAGCCTCGGGGGTCGTCCCAACGATGGGCGTCCGGAGGGCCTGCTCGGTCCTGCGCTGCTGTTCCTCCCTCTGCTGCCGAGTGAGAGGTCGGGGGACGTACTCGTCGTCGTGTCGATCCCTGCCGCCGCCAAGATCAGCGTGCGATGGGTCACCGTTCTCCGCGTCACCGCGGCCGTACCCAGGCGGACTGGGAGGAGAATCGGCGATCAACACCTCTGCAGCGGGATCGCTGCTCTCGCACTCGGAAATGCTTTCCGAGTGCTCATCCGCGGAGGCGAACAGATCGAAAACAGGTTCATCGGGCTCGATTGCCGCGATCTGCGGGGCTGCAGCCTGCTGGGCGACCGCGTGCTTGATCCACCGCTGAAGCCGTGAGCGCCCGGAGCGCTTGCGACGATGGCTGGTGGAGAGTGAGGACACCGACTGATATGGAGTCGACGGCTGACGAAGGAGAACGCCGAAGGAACTCACGCGGAAGTGCGCTGCGCCGCGGATGGGCAACGCCTCGACATCCAGCGGGGCTTCTTGTAGCCACGCCGAATCGTCAGCAATGAAGCTGAGGACGCCGAAATGGATCTCGCCGCCCAGAGTCAGTCCGCCGCCGGAAACCATGGTGATGGTGGAAAAAATGCAACTACGCCGGAAGTCGCTAGACGCCTGCCCCACGGTGGGCGCCAACTGTCGTGGGTGCAAGTCTGACAGTAGTGTGTAGGGGTACGGATGAGAGGGCAGAGCCTAACTACGGCGCAGGTGTTACACTCGGATTTACGAGTTCAGGCCCCTCAGCGGTGGAGGTAATAGCCCTACGTCTCGGTGCTCTGGAGTTGTATTGCTTGAGTGTATGATTACAACAGGTTGCGAACCCTTGGAATGGAGCAGGGGGCGGCTTATATAGTCTCGCCAGCCCTCCCATGAACGCCAGCCATTACAGGGAGTTAAGAGGGGTATAAGTGCGCCAGGTAACGGGCATATTGATGACAATTAATACAGGCGAACGTGCGTCCCGACCGTTGCACTCCTGGGGTCTCCTGGTCTTCTCTGGTCGAGTGACTGTCAGGTATTCCGAGTGAAATAGCTGGTCGAGTGGATTCCTGCTTCCGAGTGGCTTATTGGACTCCGAGTGAATGTGAGTCTGCGGACTCCGAGTGGATTATTGGACTCCGAGTGAATGTCAGTCTGCGGAACTCTTGGTTGCTGATCTGGCCCTGGGGCCCAGTATAAGGCGTGAGGAGTCCTAGGGTAGGGTCTGTAGGTCAGGCCTGTTACCCTATCCCTGGTACATGCCCTCGTCAGTGGGCCCCTCATGGCTCCGTCTGACCTAATTCCAGCGCTATAAATTCCCAAATATTCCAAAAACTCCAGAGAGCCACCTGAAACAATTTTTCCGCCGCCGCAAACTTCTGTTCTTCCGCGATCTCATCTGGAGGCCTTTTCCGGTACTCTGCTGGAGGGGGAATCGATCACGGAGGGCTTCTACATCAACCTTGCTGCCCTTCCGATGATGTGTGAGTAGTTCACCACAGACCTACTGGTCCATAGCTAGTAGCTAGATGACTTCCTCTCTCTCTCTTTGATCTTTAATACAAAGTTCTCCATGATTTCCATGGAGTTCTATCCGATGTAATCTTTGCTACTTGTAGCTTGCATTGGTATTATCCCCGAAGAGGAAGGGATGATGCAGCACAGCAGAGGTAAGTATTTCCCTCAGTTATGAAACCAAGGTATCAATCCAGTAGGAGAATCACACAACACCTCGTTAGCAGTACCTGCACACAAACAACAAATCCTTGCACCCAACGCAAACAAGGGGTTGTCAATCCCTCGGCGGTAAGTTGCAAGATTAAATCGTTTGTGATAGATAGATAGATTGAAACAAAAATACAAAATAAAATAAATAAAAGAAAAATGCAGCAAATATTTTTAGGGTTCTAGTAATTGATTTAGATAGACCCGGGGGCCATAGTTTTCACTAGAGGCTTTTCTCAAAAAAATAACATACGGTGGGTAGACAAATTACTGTTGGACAATTGATAGAAAAGCAAATAATCATGACGATATCCAAGGCAATGATCATGTATATAGGCATCACGTCCGAGACAACTAGACCGACTCCTGTCTGCATCTACTACTATTACTCCACACATCGACCGCTATGCAGCATGCATCTAGTGTATTGTTGCCATTAAGGGTAAAATGACGGGGTTTAATCATATTGCTTGAGTTTATTCTGTCTACATCATGGCATCGTACTTCATGCATTGCTCTGTTTGTTATGAACTTAATACGTAGAGAGGCAAGCATAGAAGCGCTCTCGAAGTTGAGTAATAGTAGTAGATGCAGAATCATTTCGGTCTACTTGTCACGGACGTGATGCCTATATACATAATCATTGCCATGAATAACATCATAACTAAGCGCTTTTCTATCAATTGTCCAACAGTAATTTGTCTACCCACCATATGCTATGTTTCAAAAGAAGCCTTTAGTGAAAACTATGGCCACCGGGTCTACTTTAATCATATTACTTGCTGCAATTATTTTACTTTTTATTAATTTTCAATTTATATATCTATCATTACCAGATTTAATCCTTACAAGTAACAAGTTCAAAGGGATTGACAACCCTCTTGCCCGCGTTGGGTGCAAGTATTTGCTCTTATGTGTGTAGGTAGTGCTTACTAGAAATTTGTTTGGTTCTCCTATTGGTTCGATAACCTTAGTTCTCACTAAGGAAAATACTATTCGTTACTATATTGCTTCACCCTTCCTCTTCGGAGGAAATCCCAACACAGCTCACAAGTAGCAGCGAGTTAATTCAAGCGGAGTCAGGAGAATGGAACATTGATCAGTTAGAAACAAATTTTATTCCGGCCGACGTGCATGCAATATGCAGGATACCCTTAGGAGAGATATGGAATATACATGGTGATTGAACGTTGAGAAAAATGGCAGCTTCTCGGTTCGGTCGGCCTACAGAGCACTAATCGCTAATCAAAGAGTGAAGATGCTCCAAGTGGATCAGGACCAGATGTTCAGAGATAATTGCACGTATCATCCTGGAAGTCGGCGGCGAGGTCCAACACGGTCCTGGAGGTTGTGAAGTGCTTTAATACGGTTCCGGTACAAGGAAATACGTGGTCAGGAGGTCCTGGAGGTTGAAACGGCAGTCCTGTCTATATCAACGTTGCGCGTGCTAGCCATCAGACCAAGTGCTTCGTCTTGATTTCTGTAGGGATGTATGTCCTATTATATATCGCATTGTCTTTTCCGTTGCAGCACGCACGCACTTTTTTTCCCTGAGGACGTGCGTGCTAGCGAATTAAGCTGGCGGTAGTATTTTTTTTTGCAAAAAACAGTAGTATTTGCTACTAATAAGATGCACATGGTTTTATATTTAGGCAAACAGACAAAGGAAATGCATTTTTATTTGTGTATAACCTGCCATTTTGTTGGACTAATAACTTTAGCTTGTCACATTTTACCTTGTCCTTATGCATCAAAAATATTTACTTAGATGTCAGAAACTAAAAACGAATGATCACTTATGGAAAATAGAAGTTTATCTAAATGTGTTGTAGGTAAGATAAATTTTATTGTCTAAGTGAAGGCACACTTTTGACTATTTCTTCGCATTTCATATTTATTTTCATTTATGTCGGTAGACTGATTTTAGTAGACTTTCACACGCTAGTTTTGTATTCTAAATATGCAAAAATGTAATAAATTAATCTCATGTTTGATAGATTACCGTGCCAAGTACAACTCGGCTTCGTTTTAGTTCAGTAAATACTTTCAACCCTGAAAGCACATGTTGGTTTGCCCCGCAAAAAAAAAACACATGGTGGTTTCGGGATGTGCTATGTGTTTAAGTTTTTTTTTTTTGCGGAACTATGTGTTTAAGTTTTCAACCTTGAAAGCACATGTTGATTTTGGAATGTGCTTACATGTATCATTAGAAGTAATCCATATATTTCTGCCATTTGTCATGGTTGTAAAATTCCAAAGTAAAAAAAATAGATCACATTGGGAAAAAGTCTAAAATAAACGTTAAACTTGTAGACGAAAGTTAAATCAAACACTGAACTTGTAATCCTGGAAATCAGCACACTGAACTCTCTGATCCCAGTCTATTTTGAACCTTGAGGGCGTTTAGCTGGTATTCGCTGACGTGACAAGTCAGGCCGGCCCATGAGCGCAGTCGCTCGCGCTGTTTCTGCTCTGATTTTTCTTTGTTTTTCCTTTTTCGTTTCGTTTTGTTTTTCGTTTTCTTTTCTTTTCTTGTTCTTTTTCTTTGTTTTCATTTTCGTAATGATAATAAAAATATAAAAAAATTGTAATGACAAAAGGCATTTTTTTAACTACACAAAGCCACTTGTCCTCTATAACGAGCGACGAAAAAATCCTAGCAAACTAGAGTGCCCGCCGGACATGAACTCAAGATCAGGCGCACTCACGGTGACCGCAGCTAACCACTCACACCAAACCCTGCTCGTTTCGATAGGTAGCGTGACCTGTATAAGAACAGAGAGAACCGTTTGTATCTGTAAACATTTTTGAAAATAATCAAAACATTTCTTGAAAAATGTGAAGAATTTTGAAATGCCAAATTTTTTTAAACACAAATAATTTACAAAATTCCAAAAAGCTTTTTTGGAAATTGTGATACAATTTTTGAAAATCCTAAAAAAATTCGAAACATGTGAACAACTTTTGGAATTCTGAGCATATGTTGACGAATGTGAACAATTTTTGAAATCACAAACAGTCTTTATAAATGCAAATGGAACTTGAAAATTGCAAACACTTTTTTGAAAACACGAAACATTTTTGAATTTGTGACCAAAAATAGAAAACTAGAACATGTTTTTAACTTCTGAACAATTTATTAAATACACGAGCATTTTTCAAAATTCCTAAACATTTTTTAATTTATGAACAAAAAATTTAAAAACATTTTTTTGAAAGTTTGTACAAATTTTGTTCAGGATTCAACAATTGCTCCCATTTTTAAAAACTGTTTATGTTTCAAAAAGTGTTCGCTTTTTCAAAATTGGTGTGTTTTCAAAATAATGTTCTTTTTTCAAAAAGTATTCAGAATTTCAAAAAGTGTTGGCACTTTAGAAAATGTTCGGGGATTTCAAAGTTTTTTACATTTTCAAAATTAGTTTACCCCTTAAAGAATGTTTTCAAATATCGATGCTATGGTCTTTGGATTAATATATTTGGGCTTCTAATTAAATCATTAACAACAGGCTACTCCAGTGGCTAGCAAGTACAAAGTTCGAATCTCTGGTATGTCACTTTTTTGTGTGTATTTTTACGTCGCGCCTTAGAGAAAAGAAAAATAACTAGCTTCGCTCTTGGTGGGCCGGCCTAATCGCTTTCGCAGCCAACAATCCCGGGATTTAACTTGCCACGTCGACAAAATCCTGTTTGGGAACGCCCTCGAGGTTCAAAATAGATCGGAATCAAAGTGTTCGGTGTGCTGATTTCCGGGATTACAAGTTCAGGATTTGATTTAGCTTTCATCTATAAATTAAAGGTTTGTTTTGGACTTTTTCCTTGTGGATTTGATGATTTACATGGTTGAATGACAAAATTATTGTTTGTTCATTATTAGCTTCCGGTTATCAGTGAGAGATGGCCACATTAAGGATTTTAGAAAAAATGCATGCAGGCGCACTAATAGTCATAAGGAAATAATCAATTTAGTACGAGAAACAGCGCCCGGTGAGTTGGCTAGCACGTACTACCTCCGTCCGGGTTTATTAGGCCCCTTTGTATTTTGGGTCCAAGTTTGACCATGTATTTAACTAAAAATATATAAAGTATATGCCACCCAAAGTATATTGTTGGATTTGTATTTGAAAGAGGTTTTTTATGGTATAGTTTTCGTGACATATAGTTTATATTTTGTTAGTAAAATTCATGGTCAAACTTTGGCTCAAAATGAAAGGGGGCCTAATAAACCCGGACGGAGGGAGTACAAGCGAGCGAACATGCATTCTCGATGGTCCCGTGTTCGACTCCCCGGGCACTGTTGCTCATACATTAATTCAGTGCAGCAGGTCAACTTCTAATTTTCCTCGCGCTCAGTGACAGGTGGATCCTGCACAGGCGAAGAGAGAGAGAGAGAGAGAGAGAGAGTTGACCTGCTGTCCAGCAGCGCCGTACGTGATACATATGTGACGTGTCGATCCAGGACCGTATTTCCATGTATCAGACCGTATTGAAGCACTTCTCAAACTCCAGGACCGTGTTGAACCTCGCCGCCGATTTCCAGGACGATAGGTGCAATTATCTCCGGATGTTCAAGTTTTTTGGAAGGAATTATGGGGATTGCCAGTACCCACCCACCCCCCCCCAAACAATAATCCTACACCTACGGATTGTAGGGTAACGCGACAGAAAACAAAAAAAATCGGTACAGCGAGCACGCCCAGGATCACTATGGAGATGTCATACAAGGTTTGATCTGATCCGTACCGACTCGAAACGAAGCGGAAGAAGAGTCGGTGTAGATCGTCGGTGCAGATCCCTGCAGCTAGGATTTACAACCTCCCAACCGCAAGGATGTACTCCCTCGCCGGACAGCCCTTCGGGAGGCGGTCGGACAATCCCTAGGACGATGTCGCGGACAGCCCTTCGGGAGGACCCTCGAAACCCGAACGGTAACTCGGACAGCCCTTCGGGCAAAAGATCGAAACTACAATCTCTCTACGGGGTTGCACACATACGGTGTCAGCTATCCGGCAGGGCTTCGCCGTCCAGAGCTAGTTCCTGCCGGAACCCAGAGAGCCTTTCGGCTCTACGAAACTATTTCGCTGGGAGGGAGAGAGAGAGAGCCAGACGAGCATGGCATGTGTATGAGAGCAAGGATGAGTTTTGGGGCAGCCCCCTCACCTCTATTTATAGGAAAGCCAAGGGGTAAAGTTGGCATTCAAAAATACCAAAAGTACCCCCACTTTATGCATTTTCATAAAAGAATAAAGCAAAGATGGATGGCAAGTGGAGCTCCAAGGAGCCCCACCTCCCTTGGCCGGCCACTCTTGGGGACCCCCCATGAGGGGGCTTCCTTGGCTCCCAAGTCCTTCTAGAAGCCTTTTGGAAAATATCCCAAAAGGTGCTTTCCAAAAAATATCCATAAAGCACTTTTACTATTCACGAAGACATTTTTCTTCGTCCGTTAAATCCCAAATTATTTCTGTGTGCCCAGAATAATTCCAGTACCCACTAAAACAATTTTGAACGCATTCCGAAACAATTCCGGAACAATGTTTTTCTTCAGCGAAAAGCAACCAAAGCGGTTCCGGCAGCTCCGGAACATTTCCGGTTTTTATCCCGGAAAATTCCCAGAAGTTTCCAGAACACTTCTGGCATCCTCTAAGAATTTCCAGGCGTGTGCCGAAACCAATTTGACTTAATGGTATACCCTGAAACAACTTTTCAGTTTCACCGAAACTATTCCGGTGTTCTCTCCGGAACGTTTCCGTTTCGTCCGAAACTTTTTCGGTGATTTTCTCTCAGACTCCCCATCTAGTATTCAGCAGATAGATGACCCTTAAGCGTGTGACCCTATAGGTTCGGTGAAGTATAGACATGACCCGGAACACTTTCCGATCAATGATCAACATCGGAGCCGTGGACACCCATGTTGACCCCTATACCCACACGAATGAACATTCGAGTGAACCTCCAGTTGCCGTGTGCTATTCTTGTTACTTCACGATATATTACAAATACCCGAGGTGAGATTTATTGGCATCCCCGCGGATCAACAACTTGTCCACTATGCCAGTTACCTCGTTACCGGTTTTGTTCTCTTTTCTCGTTTCCGCGTTCCGGCATCCCAGTGATCAAATCACAATGTGTCTGGCCAAACGATGATGGATACCGTAACACCAAGAGGGCCCGAGATATCTCTCCATCGTCGGAGGAGCAAATCCCAATCTTGAGCTATCTCGTTTCTTGTCATACTTTTCCGCGAACCCGTAAGCCGCCGTAATAGCCACTCATTTACGGATGACGTTTAACAAACCCCAAAGTTCACGAAGCAAGTACGAAGGAACTCGATACTCTCATGGTCTAAGGAATTATGCAAACATTAACTATCTCTGTGTTATTAACCATTAACTTGTGACGAATGTATCTCATAGCATAACATCAATTTGGTTCGATTCAACACAAGTGTTCTACTAACATTGTGCCCTCAAAATTGCCGGCATAGACATGCCCATGATCAGGAAAATAGGATCATCATGCAATACTTGAGCCAGTCTTAGAGGCAAGACTAGGAATACATTTTACCGTTTATTATACCACACGTGCGCATGAGTTTCCCTCCAAGCCTCGTGGTTATTGTAGACTCGAGAATCATTGCAGTTATAGCATGGAACATAAACATTCATTACAAACTCGGAGATACAAATAACTGTTATTACTGCCTCTAGGGCATATCTCCTACAGACTCCCACTTGCACTAGAGTCATAATCTAGTTACATGGCTTCCCTAACACCAATGGCTATCCGGTGCTGCTCATCCTTTGCTCGTGGTAGAGGCTTTGTCATCGGGTCTGACACGTTCAGATCCGTGTGAACTTTGCGTACTTTCACTAAACCCGCTTCGACATGATGTCGAATGAGTTTATATTTGCGTTCAATATGTCTTGTCTTATGGTGCGAACTTGGCTCCCTTGCCTGAGCCACGGCGCCACTATTATCACAATAGATCTCCACCGGGTCCAAAGCACTTGGAACCACACCAAGGTCTTCAAGAAATTGCTTGATCCATACCGCCTCCTTGGAGGCTTCTGAAGCAGCAACATATTCCGCCTCCATTGTAGAATCCGCCACAGTCTTTTGTTTGGAACTTTTCCAATCAACTGCGTCGCCGTTCAATATGAAAACATAGCCCGATTGAGATTTGAAGTCATCTGGGTCAGTCATGAAGCCTGCATCAGTGTAACCACTTACAATGAGCTCTTCATTACCTCCGTACACAAGGAGTAAATCCTTGGTCCTTCTGAGGTACTTAAGAATACCCTTGACTGCGGCCCAGTGTTCCAATCCTGGATCACTTTGGTACCGGCTGCTAAGACTTAGCGCATAGGAAACGTCCGGTCTTGTACATAGCATGGCATACATAATAGAACCAACTGCCGAGGCATATGGAACATCATTCATCTGTACTCGCTCATCGAGAGTCCGAGGACACTGATTCTTGCAAAGCACTGTGCCAGGTGACATGGGGAGTAGTCCTTTCTTGGAGTTCTCCATGTTGAACCTTTTCAACACCTTGTCAATGTACGTGCTTTGGCTAAGCGCTATCAGGCGTCTTGATCTATCTCTATAGATTCTGATGCCCAATACATATGCCACTTTGCCTAAGTCTTTCATTGAAAAACTTTTCTTCAATGAGTCTTTTATTTCGCTAAGAAAATTCACGTCATTTCCAATCAACAATATGTCATCCACATACAAGATTAGAAATGCTTTTACGCTCCCACTAAACTTCTTGTAAACACAAGATTCTTCGTCATTCCTGATGAAGCCAAACTCTTTGACCACTTCATCAAAATGAATGTTCCAGCTCCTTGATGCTTGCTTCGGACCATAAATGGCTTTCTGAAGTTTGCATACCTTTCCAGCATTCTTTGGATCGACAAAACCTTCTGGTTGTATCATGTATACAACCTCTTTGAGGTTTCCGTTTAGGAAAGCCGTTTTGACATCCATCTGCCATATTTCATAATCGAAATAAGCAGCAATTGCTAGTAATATCCGAACAGACCTAAGCATAGCTACGGGCGAGAAAGTCTCGTCGTAGTCCACTCCCGGAACTTGCGTGAACCCTTTCGCGACAAGTCTAGCTTTGTGGATAGTAATGTTACCATCCGCGTCCGTCTTTCTTTTGAAAATGCATTTACAACCGATGGGTTTTACGCCATCTGGAAGTTCTTCCAAGTTCCAAACTTGGTTTTCGTACATGGATTCCATCTCGGATTTCATGGCCTTGTGCCATTCCGTTGAGCTGCGCCCCGCCATCGCTTCCTTGTAGTGCGCAGGTTCATCGTCTTCAAGAATGAAGATTTCGTTATGAAACTACTCAGGTGGCTGGATAGCCCTACCTGATATGCGCGGTTCAGTTACAACATTGTTAGAAGTCTCCGCATCACATGCGACAACTTCCGGCTCGGTTGTAGGGATAATTTGCGGAATTACTTCCGGTTCCTTAGCCATATCAACGGTTGCCGAAGATTCACTAATCTCATTAAGTTGTACTGTCCTCCCACTTAATTCTTTGGCGAGAAACTCTTTCTCAAGAAAGTGTCCAACTCTAGCGGCAAACACTTTGCCTTCGGACTGTTGGTAGAAGGAATACCCAATAGTCTTATTGGGATAACCTACAAAGTAACATTTGTCTGATCTGGGATCGAGTTTGCTTGGTTGTAAACGTTTTACATAAGCTTCACAACCCCATATTGGGTTTCTTCCCATACCATAATTCAAATGGCGTCGTCTCAATAGACTTAGACGGTGCTCTGTTTAATGTATAAGCGGCAGTGAGTAGTGCGTGACCCCAAAAAGATATCGGTAGATCTGTAAGAGACATCATCGACCTTACCATGTCTAAGAAGGTTCGGTTACGTCGTTCCGACACTCCATTTGGCTGTGGAGTTCCGGGAGGCGTAAGCTGTGAAACGATTCCACGGTCACTCAGATGTTGACCAAACTCATGACTAAGGTATTCGCCTCCGCGATCAGACCGCAGAAACTTAATCCTTTTGTTACGATGATTTTCTACCTCATTCTGAAATTCTTTGAACTTTTCAAAAGTTTCCGACTTGTGCTTCATCAAGTAGATATATCCATACCTACTTAAAACATCAGTAAAAGTCACGAAGTAAAAATACCCACCCCGTGCGGCTGTGTTCATCGGACCACATACATCACTATGTATTATTTCCAATAATTCACCCGCCCGTTCAGGATGACCCATGAACGGCGTCTTGGTCATTTTTCCCATCAGACAAGCTTCACATGTGTCAAATGATTCAAAATCAAAGGACGGTAAAACTCCATCTTTATGGAGTCTTTGCATGCGTTTCTTTCCGATGTGGCCAAGGCGACAGTGCCACAAGTAAGTGGTGGTGGTATCAGCCTTCTTAAGGCGTTTAGCATTCACGTTAAAGACATCATTTCCACATTCAAGATATAGAATGAAAAGGCCCCCAACAATGGGTGCAAATCCATAAAACATATCCTTACAATAAAATGAACAACCATTGTTCTCAGACTTGTACGAATACCCATCGTGTACTAAACATGATCCAGAGATAATGTTTCTACACAATAGTGGAACAAAATAACAGTTATTTAGTTCTAAGATAAATCCTGAAGGGAGACGTAGAGGCATAATGCCGACGGCTTGAACGGCAATCCCAGTGACGTTCCCGACGCGCATCACGACTTCATTCTTTGCTAGTCTGCGCACCTTCTGAAGTCCCTGTATCGAGTTGCAAATGTGAGCAACCGATCCGGTATCAAATACCCAAGACTTAGAATTTTCGCTAGCAAGCAAAACGTCAATGACATTAACTTGTATAATGTAGGATCGAAAGTATGTCTAGAGGGGGGGTGATTAGACTACTTGACCAAATAAAACCTAAACTTTTCCCAGATTTTAATTGTGGGCAGATTTTAGCAATAGTACATGTCAAGCGTCACCCTATACATGCAATTCTAAGAGTATAGCAGCGGAAAGTAGATAATTGCATATGTAAGTAAAGGAGGGGATCGGAGAATTCAAACGCAATGAAGACACGGTGGTTTTTGGCGTGGTTCCGATAGGTGGTGCTATCATACGTCCACATTGATGGAGACTTCAACCCACGAAGGGTAACGGCTGCGCGAGTCCACGGAGGGCTTCACCCACGAAGGGTCCACGAAGAAGCAACCTTGTCTATTCCACCATGGCTTACGTCCACGAAGGACTAGCCTCACTCGGGGTAGATCTTCACGAAGTAGGCGATCTCCTTGCCCTTACAAACTGCTTGGTTCAACTCCACATCAGGTTGGAGGCTCCCAAGTGACACCTAACCAATCTAGGAGACACCACTCTCCAAAAGGTAATAGACGGTGTGTTGTTGATGAACTCCTTGCTCTTGTGCTTCAAATGATAGTCTTCCCAGCACTCAAACAACTCCTCACAGATTTGGCTATGGTGGAAGAAGGATTTGAGTGGAAAGCAACTTGGGAAAGGCTAGAGATCAAGGTTCAAATGGTAGGAATGGAATAGCTTGATCTCAACACATGAGTAGGTGGTTCTCTCTCAGAAAATGTATGGTGGAAGTGTAGGCACGTTCTAATGGCTCTCCTTACTGAGAAGGAGGTGGTGGAGGGGTATATATAGCCTCCACACAAAATCCAACCGTTACACACTTTTGACTCAACTCGGTGGCACCGAAACGATCATCTCGGTAGCACCGAACTGTGTAAAAGATATGAACTTTAGGAATCTCGGTGGGACCGATACGAACAACTCGGATGGACCGAAGTGCAATGGCTTAGGGCAAACCTCATCTCGGTGGCACCGATTGCATCAACTCGGTAGGACCGAAGTGAAGCAATAAGGCAACAGAGAGTTGGCAAGCCATCTCGGTGAGACCGATTTGCATAACTCGGTGAGACCGAAGTGAATGCAAACGATTTCAGAGAGTTGTCAAGGCCATCTCGGTGAGACCGAGATCCATTTCGGTGGATCCGATTTGTTAGGGCTTTGGCAGTGGCTATGTCTTGGATGAACTCGGTGGGGCCGGATAGGAAATTTCGGTGAGGCCGAGTTGGAATGTAGGTTTTGGACATATTTGGGATTAAGAGAGTGGTTGAGGGTTTAGGAGTACTGTCACTAAGCACTTGAGCAAAAAGACCATTAAGCAACACTTCATCCCCTTTTAATACTATTGGCTTTCCTATGGACTCAATGTGATCTTGGATCACTAAACCAAAAATGTAGAGTCTTGATCTTTTGCCAATCCTTGTCCTTAGCATTTTGAGGGGTCCACGTCTCTAGTCCATGCCATGCCAATCATTGAACATCCTGAAATCTTTAACTTGAATGGACATTAGTTCAATGAGATATATGTTGTTATGAATTACCAAAACCACTAAGGGAGCAAATGTGCTTTCAATCTCCCCCTTTTTGGTAATTGATGACAACATATAGATCAAAGCTTCGACAAATGATTAAATGAATGAAATACATTGTCACTTTGAGAAGTATGTGATAAGCAAGAGCTCCCCCTAAATTTGTGCATTATTAAATATTTGCGTTTGAATGCAAATGCACAATCGATTAGGCTCGTGGGTCACTCTTCCATGTCACATACAACTTGGTGGAGCACGCAAAATGATATGATTGAAATAATAAGCACGCATCACCAACACAAGTAATTGATCATACAAGATAATGATAAAGATAAAAAACATTAATCATCACAAGAGACATAGTATGATCATCATAGGCATAACTGACAGAATATCACACAGACACTGTAGCAAGCACACACATAACAAAGTATCAACGACCAAGCAAGAAGTAGCAAATGAACTCTCAAGAGAAAAACAAACGACGAAAACACTCTCTCTCGAAGCCTATGATCTATACAAATTATCCCCCTTTGGCAACAAGTACCAAAAAGATCGAACTGTATAGGACTAGTCGGCACTCTAGGCACGATCCTCCGAAGCTCCTGAAGGCGATCTTCTGCTGGATGCTCCGGTGTGCGTAGACGGCGTGGAGAGAAGTGCATCCGCGAAGGCTTCTGCAGAGTCTGCTGAGGCACTTTCCTCACAGCAGTCCTCTCTTTGGTAGAAGTAGGCTTGGTGTTGTACTCCTTAGCAAGCACAACTCTCTTTTTCTTAGTTGCTGTTTCACTAGCAACAAAATCTTCGTCCTCACTGTCAGAGGCTTTCTTCTTCCTTGTTCTGGTAGCTGCTTTGGGAAGATCTGGAGAGCTTCTCTCTCCCTCATAGAAACTTTCAGCTGGGCTTGACCCTTCACTCATTTCTGCATGCTGTTCAGACCTGTTCTGACTGTCACTGCCACTAGACATCTTGCTGAGCTGACCCTGTGAATAGATAGGTATGGGTAGAGTAGATGAGTCATCACAAAAAGCAGATAATTTTTTCAAAAAATTGAGTTCAAACTTTAGTTCTAGGTTTTCACAGAATGCATTTCGGATGGACCAAGTTGATAATCTTGGTGACACCGAAGCACACTACAGAGACATTACACGCCATCTCGGTCAGACCGATATGGGTTTCGGTGGCTCCGAGATGCTAGGGTTTCACTGAGATGTTACTTTCGGTCTCACCGATTCGCACAACTCGGTGGCACCGAGATGTACTAGTGCTATGGCCAGGGCCAAATCGGTGGGACCAAAATTTTCTATTCGGTCGGTCCGAGATGCGTTCGGCGGAAACCTAACCCTAAATTTTTTGCTCGAATCTTGTTCTTACGAACTAATCTGGTGGAAAGAGTATTGCATTCGTGGCAAGATATATGGCATTCCAATCGTCCATTGAATCGGAGAAAAAAGAGGCACGAGGAGATCGAATCTCACCCTAACTCGGTGGAGATCCTCTACGGCGGCAACGGCGGTGGGGATTACCGTTGACGGCGACGGAGTCCTGCGGCGAAGGCGCACAGGAGACGACGGCAACGATCCGAAGACCAAGGGGGCGGCAGCAATGGGGCGAGGGCGCGTGACGTTTGAAGTAATTTTCAACCGCACGGTCCGCTGGATATATATACCCATGTGCTGTCGGTGGCACCAAGTGGAACAAATCGGTAGCACCGAGACGTGCAACTGCTTGCAGTTATAGCAACTCGGTCCAACCGAGTTGGTCTAATCGGTAGCACCGAGATGAAAACCTAGATCAATCTAAATGATTTCGGTTCGACCGAGTTTGAGTGAGTTGGTTCGACCGAAATCAATTAGAAGGTTTTGGAGGTTCAGCCCTTTCAGATTGGTGGCTCCGAGTGCTCCTCACCCGGAGGGTCCGAAAATGACTTGTTCAATTTTTGTGATGCAGCAAGAATAGAATTTGAGACAAGAAAGCATAGATAGCTAGAGAGGGTACTTAGGCATTCTTGTACATCCACTTGGCCAGAAAAACCAAGACAATCAAAACAACAAATGGATGTCCTCGAATGAAGAAAACATGCAAACCAACATGCTCACACAATAAGATAGCAAATGAAATATGTGTCAAACATGCACAACCAATTCTAGCATCTATCAAGCAATGGCGATGACTAGGTCATCTGTATATGAGTATATTGACTTAGGAGCCAAATGAGAACATTTGATCATAGGTCATACTCATCGTTTAAGCACAAGTGGGGTTACCACTTTTACATAAAGCATTAATGTGTTCACACCATTAGAGTTGCTTTTGCTCAATTTCTTAGAGCAAAGCTCCCCCTAGATGTGATATTCCCCCTAAGAGGGATGAACTAACCTTGGGTTTTGTCGATGATGACTTCATGTAGATGTTGAAGATGTGGATGCTCAATGTTGATGTAGACCATCAAGAGTTGGGAGCAATCCTTTGGAGTTTTGTGCTTTCAATACCTACATGGGTTAGTCGCACACAAGGAACATACAAGGATATCCATAGACATAGAGTGAAATACCCATATGATGATGTCCATGAATGCATTGAATACCTTGTCCCTTACCTTACCAACAAGAGGGTTTGTGACTCCATGAACTAGTGCAAAATGTGGAAGTTGGTTGCACAAGTTCTTGCCATAAAGAATATGAGTGAAGTTTGTCGGCGGAGTCACCCTCAAGAACTCTCTAGTTCTTCTTCTTTTGGACCCACATCAACTTGATGGGAATCCTTGGAGTTGTAGTAGTACTTGATGAAGTAGAACTTGATGAAGTCTTGGGAACCCACTTGACCATGGCTTGAGGAGCTTCTTCAAATGAATCAATCTCTTCTTGAAGCTTGTCCTTGCCTTTTAGCTTGTGGTCTTGTGGTGGAAGATCTTCTTGAACTTTTGTTCCCTTGAAGGAAGTAGGATCATACTTCTCTTGTTGAGGAACAAACTTCGTCTTGGGGTATTGATCTTCTTCCCACTCAACTCCATTGGCATTGAACTTTCGTTCAAAACCAACACCTTGGTTCTTCCGGTGCCTTCCTTGCTTGCGTACAATTTCCTCAAATTGCTTACTCCCGGCAAGACTCTTGTAGACACCTTTCTCTATAATTCCTTTCAATAGCATATTTTCTTACTCAAGTGTAACTTGGCTAAGAGAATCATTAGTGGAATCAATAGAACTACTAGAAGTAACAACATTGGATTTAGCATTGTTATTGTTACTACTAGAGGTAGAACCATTTTTACCCTTGCTGCTAGTTTGCTTAGATTTAACTTGTGACATAAAGGTAGACAAGAGTAAACGCTTGGCAAGATATGAAGAACTCTTCTTTCGAAGATCGTCATTGATAGCTTTAAGAAACTCATGCTCTTGCTCTAAATTTAGCTTCTCGAAGCGTAGCTTCTCATGAGTCCTTAGAAGTTCTCTATGATCCTCTTGAGTTGTTCCATGAGCTAACTTAAGAGCATTTAGTTCTTTAGTTAGACGATCAATCTCCTTCATAGCATTGTCACTCGTTTCCTCTTGACTAGCATTTTCATTATAGCTCATATCACTAGCCCTATCAACAAGTAAATCATCATCACCAAGCAAATCATCTTCATCACTATTGAAATCAAGATACTCGGGGTGTGATACCTTGGGGCCTTTTGCCATGAAGCATCTTCCAATTCCTTCATTTGGTGAGTCAAATAGATCATAGGAGTTGGATGACACAAGTGCAAGTCCGGCAACACCTTCATCTTGACTATAGTCGGAGTCGGGGTGATAACTTCTCTCGGAGTGGTTGTCGGGGTCGGAGCCGGAAACCCATTCACCAACATGACCTTGATGTCTTCTTCTTGTATAGCTCTTGGATGACTTGTCCTTCCTCTCCGAATCCTTGCTTCTTCTAGAGTGTCTTCGTTCATAACGATCATCTCTACTCCTTCTCTCCTTATGAGGTGATTCATCTCTTCTATGTCTTCCTCTTGGTGATTCATCTCTTTTCTTGTAGGGAGCCGTACACTCATTTGAGTAGTGTCCGGGCTTCCCACAATTGTAGCAATTGTGGTCACGACTTGATGATCTTCTCTCATAGTGTCTTGAGCTAGAGCTTCTTTCTTTGCCTTTGTTCTTGTAGAACTTGTTGAACCTTTTCACCATTAGGCTTATCTCTTCATTTGATACTAGCTTGTCACTTGAAGTTGTTGGAGCATCAGTTAAGGCCTTGTAAGCACCACTTGATTTGTTGTGCAGCTCCTCTTTGTCCTTGAGTGACATTTCATGATCAACAATCCTTCCTATGACTTCCGTGGGCTTGAGATCTTTGTAATTTGGCATCATTTGGATCAATGTGCAGACGGTATCATATTTTCCATCCAAAGCTCTAAGTATCTTCTTGATGATGAATTTGTCGGTCATCTCTTCATTTTCTAAGTCGGCAATCTCATTTGTGACTCCTTCACCATCCTTCACCTAGAGTACATCTCAGCGACTCCTTCACCATCCTTCATCTTGAACTTGTTAAGTTGACTTTGAAGCACATCCAACTTAGATTCCTTGACAGATTCGGTACCCTCATGCATATCAACCAAAGTATCCCAAATTTCCTTTGCATTCTCGAGGCGGCTGATTTTGTTGAATTCTTTGGGACATAGACCGTTGAATAGAATGTCACAAGCTTGAGCATTGTATTGCAACATCTTCAATTCTTCCGGGGTTGCTTCACGATCTGGTTCCTTGCCATCCTCAAAGAAGTCACCTTGCAAGCCAACACAAACAACAGCCCAAACGGCAGGGTTATGACCAAGAATATACATTTTCATCTTATGTTTCCAACTAGCAAAGTTTGTACCATCAAAATATGGACCTCTACGGTGATAGTTACCCTCACTAGACGCCATACTCTCCTAGGTTGTGAAACCAAGGCTATGATCACCAAAACAATGGAAATCAAGGCTTACGGAGACCAAAGCTCTGATACCACTTGTAGGATCGAAAGTATGTCTAGAGGGAGGGGGTGATTAGACTACTTGACCAAATAAAACCTAAACTTTTCCCAGATTTTAATTGTGGGCAGATTTTAGCAATAGTACATGTCAAGCATCACCCTACACATGCAATTCTAAGAGTATAGCAGCGAAAAGTAGATAATTGCATATGTAAGTAAAGGAGGGGATCGAAGAATTCAAACGCAATGAAGACACGGTGGTTTTTGGCGTGGTTTCGATAGGTGGTGCTATCGTACGTCCACTTTGATGGAGACTTCAACCCACGAAGGGTAACGGCTGCGCGAGTCCACGGAGGGCTCCACCCACGAAGGGTCCACGAAGAAGCAACCTTGTCTATTCCACCATGGCTTACGTCCACGAAGGAATAGCCTCACTCGGGGGAGATCTTCATGAAGTAGGCGATCTCCTTGCCCTTACAAACTGCTTGGTTCAACTCCACATCAGGTTGGAGGCTCCCAAGTGACACCTAACCAATCTAGGAGACACCACTCTCCAAAAGGTAATAGACGGTGTGTTGTTGATGAACTCCTTGCTCTTGTGCTTCAAATGATAGTCTTCCCAGCACTCAAACAACTCCTCACAGATTTGGCTATGGTGAAAGAAGGATTTGAGTGGAAAGCAACTTGGGAAAGGCTAGAGATCAAGGTTCAAATGGTAGGAATGGAATATCTTGATCTCAACACATGAGTAGGTGGTTCTCTCTCAGAAAATGTATGGTGGAAGTGTAGGCACGTTCTGATGGCTCTCCTTACTGAGAAGGAGGTGGTGGAGGGGTATATATAGCCTCCACACAAAATCCAATCGTTACACACTTTTGACTCAACTCGGTGGCACCGAAACGATCATCTCGGTAGCACCGAACTGTGTAAAAGATATGAACTTTAGGAATCTCGGTGGGACCGATACGAACAACTCGGATGGACCGAAGTGCAATGGCTTAGGGCAAACCTCATCTCGGTGGCACCGATTGCATCAACTCGGTAGGACCGAAGTGAAGCAATAAGGCAACAGAGAGTTGGCAAGCCATCTCGGTGAGACCGATTTGCATAACTCGGTGAGACCGAAGTGAATGCAAACGATTTCAGAGAGTTGGCAAGGCCATCTCGGTGAGACCGAGATCCATTTCGGTGGATCCGATTTGATAGGGTTTTGGCAGTGGCTATGTCTTGGATGAACTCGGTGGGGCCGGATAGGAAATTTCGGTGAGGCCGAGTTGGAATGTATTTTTTGGACATATTTGGGATTAAGAGAGTGGTTGAGGGTTTAGGAGTACTGTCACTAAGCACTTGAGCAAAAAGACCATTAAGCAACACCTCATCCCCTTTTAATACTATTGGCTTTCCTATGGACTCAATGTGATCTTGGATCACTAAACCAAAAATGTAGAGTCTTGATCTTTTGCCAATCCTTTTCCTTAGCATTTTGAGGGGTCCACGTCTCTAGTCCATGCCATGCCAATCATTGAACATCCTGAAATCTTTAACTTGAATGGACATTAGTTCAATGAGATATATGTTGTTATGAATTACCAAAACCACCAAGGGAGCAAATGTGCTTTCATATAACAATTATACCTTTTCCGATTTTCCCGGACTTCTTATCTTCCAGATATTTCTTGCAGTTTCTCTTCCAGTGTCCTGTGCCCTTGCAGTAGAAGCACTCAGTTTCATTCTTGGCTCCGCCTTTAGAGTTGCTTTGGGAGCCGGTCTGACCGGCGCCCTTGCCCTTCTTTGGCTTGTCTTTCTTTTTGAAACTGGCGGTTTTATTCACAAGTAACACTTGCTTGCGATTTTTCCGCAGTCCTCCTTCCGTTGTTTTTATCATGACGAGCACCTCTTCCGGTGTCTTCTCCATCCCACTCATGTTGTAGTTCATGATAAAACCGTCGTAAGACGGGGGGAGTGAAGAAAGCAGCATGTCCATCATATGGTCAGGTGGAAGTGGAAACTCCAGGGTTTTAAGCCTTTCAGCATAGCCAATCATTTTGACTACGTGTTCGCCAACTGAACTACCCTCAGCTATCTTGCATTCCATCAAGGCCTTCATGATATCAAATCCTTCAGACCTTGCGGTTTCCTTGTACAGGGCATCCAATTCCTGGATCATATCGCGGGGTTTATGGAATTCAAAACGTTTTTGAAGCCCTGGACTCATGCAAGCTAGTATGAGGCACTGCACTAAGTTGTGATCATCATCCTTAGAGGCCCAGACATTCTGCTCATCTTCCGGGGCATCTGCCGCCGGTTTAGCTGGAAGAGCAGTTTCAAGCACATACATTTTCCTAGCGCTCCTGAGGACAATCCTCAGGTTACGGACCCAGTCCGCATAGTTGCTTCCAGTCGCAGCTAACTTTTCTTTCTCTAACATCGGGCCTAAGTTGAACGCGGTGTTGCGAGCCATTTGATCTACAACGGAAAACACAAGTTTCACATAGACTTTGTTCATAATGATTTTTGCACTAGTGAATAAACAATTTTATTCTAAAGTGCGCTCCCACTCAAATCAATATCTCTCAAAATTGATTATGAGTGATTCAAGATCCGCATTTAAATTCAACGTCATGGTTCGAGATGAACTCAAATGGCGTGAACTTCAATCTGTAGGCAAACTTGCCGATCACATCTCTATGTGATTCTTGTTCATCTTTCGATGTGTGTGTTCCGAGCTTAGGATTGTCCTGCCTGAACGTCAAGTCAACCAAGTGATCTTGTTGCGAGGTCTCAACTCACCCGCCTCACACTTCTCTAATCGTTCGCACCCATGGAGATCATGTGATGCCCCGAAGAGATAGGTGCCGTGACGGTGCTACACTTGGGAGAACACTAACTACTTGATATTTTTAAGTGAGAGATCACCCTAATAAAAAGCGACTACCGCGCAATCAAAGGGTGCATCATAAGGGATAAACATCTCAGGCAATTCATAATAGCATGATATGGTATAGCCCCTTCTGACGGAGAAGTCAAGTATTTCTTCGTCTTTGGCATTTGCGTCGGAGTTCACCTTCGCGAAGATTGCCACCACCTTGTCGATGCACTAGATAATATTTGCTATCTCTATAGCTAATAAAATAAGTGCATTACTTAAGGTTGACACGCATGTCATTAAAGTGACGATCATATGGCTCCAGCCATCATGCCGAATCATGACACGCAGGTCATGTTAATAAATTTACATCATATAGTCATCTCATACATAATCGAATTAATATGAGCACTGCTATACCACATCACATGCACATCCTGCAAAACCAAGTTAGACGCCTCTAATCGGTTTATGCAAAATTTTATTTTACGTGGCTTCTAAGGTTTTGACTTAAACCACAGCTACCAACGTTTTTTCATCAAGTATGATTATTCAAGTCGCTAGATTAACTTTCCAGGGTGTATGAAACACGAGATAATAAAATCTCGAGCGCCATACTAAACTTTGTCATACGCATGACCCATGTGTAGATCATATCTGTATTGCCCTTTCGTCTGCGAATTTCATCTTTCTTTTGACTATGGCGGAACCCAAAGAACTGATAGCACTTCGTTGATCAATCAGAATCGCGGATTGCCAGAACTTTGTGAAATTCCACCAAGCTGTCTCGAGATTAGAAATACGCAAATTCTAGGGAAGCAACAAGAACATCGGGTAACAGACTTCATCTGCTATCCGGATAAATAATTTTAAGCAATAGATCTCATCTACTCCAAAATTATATTATGCAATACCCATACATCTCCATGTATTCTAGATCGTAACCTGCATCTATGCATAGCACGGCTCATGATGCCACTGTTGGGTAACGCGACAGAAAACAAAAAAAATCGGTACAGCGAGCACGCCCAGGATCACTATGGAGATGACATACAAGGTTTGATTTGATCCGTACCGACTCGAAACGCAGCGGAAGAAGAGTCGGTGTAGATCGTCGGTGCAGATCCCTACAGCTAGGATTTACAACCTCCCAACCGCAAGGATGTACTCCCTCGCCGGACAGCCCTTTGGGAGGCGGTCGGACAGTCCCTCGGACGATGTCGCGGACAGCCCTTCGGGAGGACCCTCGAAACCCGAACGGTAACTCGGACAGCCCTTCGGGAGGACACCCGAAACCCGAACGGTAACTCGGACAGCCCTTCGGGCAAAAGATCGAAACTACAATCTCTCTACGGGGTTGCACACATACGGTGTCAGCTATCCGGCAGGGCTTCGCCGTCCAGAGCTAGTTCCTGCCGGAACCCAGACAGCCTTTCGGCTCTACGAAACTATTTCGCTGGGAGGGAGAGAGAGAGAGCCAGACGAGCATGTCATGTGTATGAGAGCAAGGATGAGTTTTGGGGCAGCCCCCTCACCTCTGTTTATAGGAAAGCCAAGGGGTAAAGTTGGCATTCAAAAATACCAAAAGTACCCCCACTTTATGCCTTTTCATAAAAGAATAAAGCAAAGAAGGATGGCAAGTGGAGCTCCAAGGAGCCCCACCTCCCTTGGCCGGCCACTCTTGGGGACCCCCCATGAGGGGGCTTCCTTGGCTCCCAAGTCCTTCTAGAAGCCTTTTGGAAAATATCTCAAAAGGTGCTTTCCAAAAAATATCCATAAAGCACTTTTACTATTCACGAAGACATTTTTCTGCGTCCGTTAAATCCCAAATTATTTCTGTGTGCCCAGAATAATTCCAGTACCCACTAAAACAATTTTGAACGCATTCCGAAACAATTCCGGAACAATATTTTTCTTCAGCGAAAAGCAACCAAAGCGGTTCCGGCAGCTCCGGAACATTTCCGGTTTTTATCCCGGAAAATTCCCAGAAGTTTCCAGAACACTTCTGGCATCCTCTAAGAATTTCCAGGCGTGTGCCGAAACCAATTTGACTTAATGGAATACCCTGAAACAACTTTTCAGTTTCACCGAAACTATTCCGGTGTTCTCTCCGAAATGTTTCCGTTTCGTCCGAAACTTTTTCGGTGATTTTCTCTCAGACTCCCCGTCTAGTATTCAGCACATAGATGACCCTTAAGCGTGTGACCCTATAGGTTCGGTGAAGTATAGACATGACCCGGAACACTTTCCGATCAATGATCAACATCGGAGCCGTGGACACCCATATTGACCCCTATACCCACACGAATGAACATTCGAGTGAACCTCCAGTTGCCGTGTGCTATTCCTGTTGCTTCACGATATATTACAAATACCCGAGGTGAGATTTATTGGCATCCCCGCGGATCAACAACTTGTCCACTATGCCAGTTACCTCGTTACCGGTTTTGTTCTCTTTTCTCGTTTCCGCGTTCCGGCATCCCAGTGGTCAAATCACAATGTGTCTGGCCAGACGATGATGGATACCGTAACACCAAGAGGGCCCGAGATATCTCTCCATCGTCGGAGGAGCAAATCCCAATCTTGAGCTATCTCGTTTCTTGTCATACTTTTCCGCGAACCCGTAAGCCGTCGTAATAGCCACTCATTTACGGATGACGTTTAACAAACCCCAAAGTTCACGAAGCAAGTACGAAGGAACTCGATACTCTCATGGTCTAAGGAATTATGCAAACATTAACTATCTCTGTGTTATTAACCATTAACTTGTGACGAATGTATCTCATAGCATAACATCATTTTGGTTCGATTCAACACAAGTGTTCTACTAACATTGTGCCCTCAAAATTGCCGGCATAGACATGCCCATGATCAGGAAAACAGGATCATCATGCAATACTTGAGCCAGTCTTAGAGGCAAGACTAGGAATACATTTTACCGTTTATTATACCACACGTGCACATGAGTTTCCCTCCAAGCCTCGTGGTTATTGTAGACTCGAGAATCATTGCAGTTATAGCATGGAACATAAACATTCATTACAAACTCGGAGATACAAATAACTGTTATTACTGCCTCTTGGGCATATCTCCTACACGGATAAGTACGGACCGCCTCTTCTATTAATCTCTCTCGCGCCCCTGATTTTCAGGGGTGGGCCCGCTTCATCCCCCTAAAAGCCGACCACCACTTGACACGTTAGCCTGTAGCTTTAGTTCCGTAAGATTCCATCCGTAGCTCTAGCATCTCCCCCCCCCCCAAAGGTGAGGAATTTGTGGTTGTGAGTTATAAAAAACTATATTCCAAAATATCATGTGTTGTTTGAGTTAGCTGGTGTCGGTGTTGGTGGCCTAGATCGTTTTGTGAGGAATTGACTTGTAGCTCTTGTGTGGGTGTGGGTGTGCCTAGGACCGATGTTCGCATCCTTTCATAGGTCTCTTGTAATTGTCTTTGCTCTTTTCTATAAAATTACGGTACGCCTTTGGCGTACTCTCAGAAAAAAAAGTGTAACTGGGCACGTTTGTTTTGGCAGGAGTTGAAAGCAATGGCGGGTGTCAAGGTACCCTCTCTTCACCTAGGCTCTTGGGAGATTTGATCAAACAGACAGAGGTGTGCATGATTTTATATTATGCGGATGCTAGGCAGTCTGGATGTAACACAATGCACGCCGCCATGGCGAAAGAGGCAGAGATACTTTGGCTTCGGACCGATGGGGGATTGATACTACCTCTTACTTGTCTTCAGACTTCAGTAGGGAATGAGCTATGAATTACAACACCAAATATTTAAGCAAAATGCACACCTTCAGATGTAGCAGACACAAAAATCAACGTGGATGCGACGTTTTTGGAGGAGTCGAGAACGGGCGCGAGAGGTGTGGTTTGGAGAGATAACACAGGCAAGTTCTTGCGTGGGCAGGCACTGTGGTATGAAAATGCAGCTAATGAAATGATCACGGAAGCACAAGCTATTTGGGATGGTGTTCTGATGGCAATGGAAGAAGCTCTACAAAACGTGCACATAGAGACACCAGGTAATCAAGTTTTGGGAAGGAAACAAGTATGATAGATCAAAAGTAGGTGCTATTCTGCATGAAGTTAAGGCACTGCATGTAAATTTTAGTTTTTTCATTTGAGATGTGAACCATCGAATCAAAGCCGGATGGATGAAGTGGCGTCAAGCTTTTGGAATTCTCTGTGACAAGAGAGTGCCACAAAAGGTAAAAGGCAAGTTCTATAGGACGGCGGTTCGACCTGCAATGTTGTATGGCGTTGAGTGTTGGCCGACTAAGAGGCGACATGTTTAACAGTTAGGTGTGGCGGAGATGCGCATATTGAGATGGATGTGTGGCCACACGAGAAAGGATCGAATCCGGAATGATGATATACGACATATGGTTGGGGTAGCACCAATTGAAGAGAAGCTGGTCCAACATCATCTGAGATGGTTTGGGCATATGCAGCGCAGGCCTCCAGAAGCTCCAGTGCATAGCGGACGGCTAAAGCGTGCGGATAATTTCAAGAGAGGGCGGGGTAGACCGAATTTGACATGGGAGGAGTCCGTAAAAAGAGATCTGAAGGATTGGAGTATCACCAAAGAACTAGCCATGGACAGGGGTGCGTGGAAGCTTGCTATCCATGTGCCATAATCATGAGTTGGTCGCGAGATCTTATGGGTTTCACCTCTAGCCTACCTCAACTCATTTAGGATTAAAAGCTTTGTTGTTGTTGTTGTTGTATTATTTGAGTTTGTTGGGAGGGATGCTAATGCTGCAGCGCATCTGTGCTCAGAGAGCGAGCGAGTCAAGGCGTAGATGTCTTTGGTTTAATTATATCCCTCCTTTCCTTGCCGTGGTTCTAAGGCAAAATTGTAATCAAAACTCTTGATCAAAAGCTCATTGATTCAAGAAAAAAAAAAGCATTGCGGAGATCGGCAGGTTCATAAGTGATTAACCTATCACTGGTTTCTGAAAGAGTTAAATTCAACAATCAAACACACACGCCGGCAAAAAGAAAAGAAAAATCAAGCGCACACAACCTTACGATTAGCGTTCATGGTCGGCTCCACCACCTCGTCACGCGACAGCCCGCACGCTGACCCTATGCACCCCAGCAGGCCGCCGCCTTTCTTCGGCGCACCGCCGGACTTCGCCGCCGTCTTCCCCGCGCCGTCCGCCGTGAAGCTGACACGCTTCTTGCTCCCCGTCGAGGCTGACGTAGTGCCACCCATCGATGAGCTCAACACCGGCGACGCCACCTGGCTGCTGTACGCTGAAGACCGCACGGCGGGGAACTGGTGCGCCCGGAGCTGGCCGACCGAGAACACCATGCTGGCGGGCGACGCCGAGCTGTTGCTGATCGCGGCGCTGAACTCGAAGCTGGCGTCGGTCTCCGCCGACGACGCGGGCGGGGTCTGCAGCACCGCCACTACTACCGGCGCGGTCTGCCGGCTGCGGCTGTAGCTCCCACGACGTCGGGACGCCACGTTAGCCCCGTCGACGTCCGCGGCTACAAGGCCGGCGTCCACGGCCGTCATCAGCTCGAGGAGTGGCCGTGGCTTGCTCATGGTTGCAGAAACCCGAGGGATGCCAAGTGATAGAGACCTCAGGGCTTAACCTTGGATATAAATACGGACATGGCGAGCACAAGCATACAAAGATGTGTGTGGTTTTAGCGGCAAGGGTGGTGATAGAAACAGAGTTTATTATGGTGTAGAGGCGTTGGTATTAACGATGGCGTGCACTAGCTCGTTGATTCGGAAGGGGCCATGGCCGCCAGGTTTGGATATCGGTGGCCAAAACAAGCGCTAGTAGCTAACTGGAATTAATGCTTGGCGCCGTCTTTTGCGATTTGTCGCCTGAGAAGTGGGCCGAGTACTGATGTGACCGGCTTTTTGAGACGGCCAACGTTTAGTTTCTCAGATAAGAGTGAAGAAGAAGATGTCAATGTACATTATGTACTTACCCAAAATGCGAATATTTAACCAAAAAAAAACCATAATTGAGGTTTGTGTCCCACAGAACTACCACTTTGTTAACAGTGACAAAAACTACCAGTTTCGGTTAATTTTGTGGCTAAAAACTATCACTTTTAGTTGATGACCATTTTAAACGATTTAAATGCGTTTATGACATGTGAGACCCACCCCTCAGGGCTGACGTGGCGGGAAAGGGAACTCCGTTACGCCGGACCGTTAAGTTAACCGTTATGACAGATGGAACCCACATGTCGGCGTCAACCCTCTTCTTCCTCGAAATATTTTCTCTCTAGGACATTTCATCGAGCAGCTAGTATGCGCGTCAGAGCATGGGCTGCTCGCCCCCGGCTGCCGCATGCTGCTGGCCGCCTAGGCACTTCACCGCCGCCGCCCCGTGCTGCTCGCCCCCGGCTGCCGCATACTGCTGGCCGCCTAGGCACTTCACCGCCGCCGCCCCGTGCTGCTCGCCGGCGCCGCTGCTCGCCGCTACAAGCAGCCGTTGCTGCTCGTGCTCACCACCCGCGCCCGTGCTTGGCTTGCCATGGGAGGGCATGAAGGAGCACGTGCAGGTTGGACAGCGTGTTGATGTAGTTGTTCCTCCCGCACCTCTAGATTGTACAGCGGTGCTGCAGCTGCAACTCAAACAGTCAAACCGGCACCTCCTGCACGCACGCATGCCGGCGTGGGCCTGGGCGAGCACCTCCTGCCCCGCGTCGCATCATCTCCCCCTGTACAGCGCTGCCGCAGATGCTCCTCTCGCCGGCGCCATGGACGTCTTGCAGGACATCTACGAGCTGCTGGACGACCGTATGTGGGCCGGCCACGTCATTCGGCTCTCCGGGTGCCCGCGCATGCGCAGGGTCTTCGCCGCCTTCGGCCTGCCCACCCCGGAGCCCACGGGGTCGTCGACTCCCTCGACGTGCTCGTCACGCAGGGGTGCTTCGGGGCGGCGCACCGCCGGGATGATGACCAGGACGAGGAGCCGGCGGCCCTGGCGGAGCACTTCGGATCGACGTGTGGGTGCAGGGGCTTCGGTGCCTGGACGGAACGTCGAGGTGCTCAAGCACTGCGCCGGCGTGCTGCTGCTCAAGCTCCACGGCGTCGGGTGTCCTCGCCGGAGTCGACGCGGTGGTGCTGCACAATGTATACAAGGTGCTTGTTGAAATATCAAAGAGAGAGAGAGGAGGAGAAAGAAGAAGGTTGATGCTCACGTGTGGGTCTCACCCATAATAACGGTCAACATAACGGTAAAAAAAAGGTGTTGACTTTCCCGCCATGTCAGCACTGACGGGTGGGTCCACTCTGTCATAAACACATTTAAATCGTCTAAAACGGCCATCAACTGAACTGGGAGTTTTTTGCCACAAAATTAGCCGAAAGTGGTAGTTTTATGCAAATGTCAATAAAGTGGTAGTTCTGTGGGACACAAACCTCAATGTGGTTTTTTTTTTGTTAAATACTCCCAAAATGTGGCATACATAAACTTGGCTTTTGTTCATGTTCTATAGTTGTTTTCTATTTTTAGTCATGGATAGAAAACATAAATTCCAAAATAATAATTGTACTTAATATACATAGAATCCGTTTTATCCGGCACTAATTTGAAACCGCGTGCATCTAAAAAGCCTTTTTACTAAAATCAATGTTGTTGTATGCAAATCTAGAGCAATAGCATGATGAACCAAGAAATACCTAGGTCCTATTGTTAAGAAAAATGAATTATTGTTCTCATAAATTGTCGTTCTCCTATATTGAACCAAATAGAATTGTCGTTCATGCTTAGCAAAAAAATTTGTCAAATTTTAAAGGTGCTGACGTCTTAGGAAGAATGTTCAAGTAATTTTCAAAAGTAGTTATGTACTTTAAAAATACTAGCAAAGAGCACGTGCGTTGCAACGTGAGAGAAAATAACACACGCTCTTAACCCAATAACCATGTCCCAAGACCCTAATAGGTCCACGTCCTTTATTTTCATATGACATCACATTTGTGTTGCCGACGGTAGCCTTAGTGCTCACACAATAAAAATGCGTTTGAATGTGGTCAGTCCTAAGGCGTCTCTTTCTCTCTCTCGCGCGCGCGCGCGCGTGCACGCGCGCGCACGCACACTCACTCAGAATAATATGAGAAATATGTTGTTTTTCCCCGTGAGGTTTTTCAGAGGTGTGCATGCGTGGTTATCGATGTTTCTTTTCTCTCAATCTGGTTTTAATGGGTGTTTATTTCCAATTCGGATCGCCGCTGGTACGAAAGAAAAACAGATCGTGCACTATATATTAAGTTTGCACCAAAAACAACATTTTAGAAATATTTAACAGCTAAAAATAATATCATATTTAGATTCTACACATTTTTCTAATCAAATTTCATATATAACATATTAAAATCGGAGTTACGGTTTAAAAGATATGTATAATTTTGTTTTAGATAAACTGCGGATTAATTAACCGAAAAGTCAGGGGGTTTTCTGTTAAAACGAAAAAAACGATTCGGCTGAGTTAAATACGGACAGCGGGTTGATTAGTATAAAATGCAGGGGGTTTTGTGTAAAATGTGAAAAACGATTCTTTCTCACTTAAAGATGGACTGCGGGTTAATTAATGGATAAGGCAGGGGGTTTTCTACAAAAAGACGCGACGAACGACCAGAAACACTCCGTGCTTTATTATTAGGTTAAGATTTAATATGTCGGTCAAATAAAATTATATTTCCTATATCAAAGCAACAGAAAGAAACATAATAAAAGGAGAAAATAAAAATGCAACAGAAAACGGGAAAAAAGAGCAAAACCGAGAAGAAAAAAACAAAAATTGAAAAGAATCATCATTATCTATATCTATCTACACCTACTTTTATACGAGAACGACATATTGGAGGTCGGCCTCCACGGAGGCCAATTTTTTTGAAAAATTCAAAATTCATACTTTTTGGTTTCAAAAAAAATTTGAAAACAATTTTACAAGTACACAAGGATGTGATGTGTATGTGTGTAAAATTTCAGAACGAAATACCTTGAGATGCGATCTGTGCAAAAAGAACAAATTAATGGACTTTTGGGATGAATAGTATTATGTGTTGAAAAGCCACAGATTTGTCGTTTTTGCACGGCCCTCATTTCAACGTATTTCGTCCTGAAAATTTACACACGTGTGTGTTATGCCTCCATGTTGAATTTTGATTTTTTTTAAAAACACATGGAGGCCGAGCTCCAAAAGCAATTTTCGCTTCTATACCTACTATTAAAGGGAATAGATATTTTTGGACTAGCCTTTTGGCTGACTGTCCTAAGATTGCAATTATATGAATAAAGCTCTCTGAATTGCCCGTAAAAAAAACACATGTTTGTACCCCTAATAATAACATAATTAACGTACGATTCATACCGGTGTATTTTATTAGCAACGAACTACTCGTGCACATGTTCGTAGGCTAGCGGATGTGCGTATGTTGCATGCACTTCGTGTGTCACCTGCGTTTTGCCTGTCCAGGTTGTAGTATTGGGCCTAGCGTAATGTTGGACCTGTGGGCCACATAGCAGCAATCACAATCAGCCTTTTCATGTTTATTCACATATTAAATAGTCCCACATTACATTTTTGAACCAAATGCCACCTGTTTATATAGATCAGGGAGTTGCCAAAGCCCAAAGGTATCCAAAAGTCATCTTGGAAACTAATAATAGGATGGATGAGGCCGCACTGTTGGTTGGTGACGCATAATTAAAGGAGTACGTCGTGGGAGTTAAACTCAAATCTTGTCGATGAGAAGGAGAAAAGATACCCAAACGATAGTGTCACACGTGTGGCACGAAGCACTCCGACCCTGACGTTTTTTACAACTAAAATTGCCATCCGAAAAGAAAAAATAAACCCAAAAAATAAACTGAAACTTGCCATCCGAAAAGGAAGTTGTCATGCTTAACAACTAAAGTTGCCATTCTCGCGTCACTAAATTTGTCATCAAAAACGTTCGGAGTTGCCCAAATGATAAGTGTCACACGTGTGCCACGAAGCACTTCGGCCCTGACGTTTTTTACAACTAAAGTTGCCATCCGAAAAGAAAAAACAAACGCAAAAAAACTAAAACTTGCCATCCGAAAAGAAAGTTGTCATACTTGACAACTAAAGTTGTCATTCTCGCGTCACTAAACTTGCGATAAAAAACGTTCGGAGTTGCCATGTGTTCGTGCCACATGTGTGGCACTTATCAAGGTCAAATGATAAGTGTCACACTTGTGGCACGAAGCACTCCTGCCCTGACGTTTTTTATAACTAAAGTTGCCACCCGAAAAGAAAAAAGAAAAACAAAAAAACTGAAACTTGGCATCCAAAAAGAAAGTTGTCATGCTTGACAACTAAAGTTGCCATCATCGCATCGCTAAACTTACCATAAAAAACGTTCGGAGTTGGCATGTGTTCGTGCCACACATGTGACACTTATCAGGGTCCATCCAAATGATAAGTGGCACACGTGTGGCACGAAGCACTCCGGCCCTGATGTTTTTTGTTACTAAAGTTGTCATCCGAAAATAAAAACAAACACAAAAAAGATCTGAAACTTGCCAACCGAAAAAGGAAGATGCCATGCTTGACAACTAAAGTTGTCATACTCGCGTCAGTAAACTTGCCTAAAAAATATTCGGAGTTGTCATCTGTTCGTGTCACACGTGTAGCACTTACCAGGACCAAGCAGATGCACATATAAAAAGAGAAAGAGGATCCAATTAAATCAGACATGCACCATCTATGGCGTGCGTGGTGAATAATCCAAATGGAGATTTGAGAAAAGAGAGACCCGCATGTTGAGGCTTTAGTAGGTGGTGCTTCTGATTTATATTAAGTTGGAAGAGAGTGCGTAAAAGCTAGCAACATTAATTTTTTTAAATGATTGAATTCGGCTCATAGGATATAGAATCATTAAAAGGAAAAAAGAATTGCCCGATTAAAATACAAAAAGTATTTTTCTACACTTTGGCTTGCGCCTCACTGCCGCCGGATGGCACCGTCGAACCGGCCAATTCTGATTTATGCGAACGATGCTACAATTGCTACGCTGCAGGATATCTTTTTTTTTTTCTCCCCTCCCATTGCAACGCACGGAAATGTTTGCTAGTATATATATAAAGAAAAACTTGGGTGATCAGACTATAGTTCGCGTACTGCAAGATAGAAACGGGGCTTGCCTCTGGGGCTTCTGATTACGGCCTACCAGCACAGTTTTGTTTCCGATTTTGTCCTGTTTTATTTTCCAAATTTTGGTTTCTTTTTTATTTCTGGTTAATACATGGTTGTAAAATATATTTTGTTCCTTATATTTATTATTTATCATGTTTCTATGTTTTTTTGTGTTTCTTGTTCGTTCCTGTTTCTCTTTTTCTTATTTTTTTTTCCTTTTTTATGTTTAGAAAATACATGAATGTTTATAAAAATATTTCAATAATTTTGAAATACACGACCTGCTTTTTAAAATACTCAAAAATTTTATTAAAAATCTGTGAACACTTTCTTAAAAACACATGAACATTTTGTTAAAATATTTGACCAGCTGTTTAATTACATGAATTTTTAAATTGCATTTAAAAAAGTTCAGTATACGATAAAGATATTGAATTACATGATGAAAATTTTAGTTACACGATGTTGATTTGTAAAATACACTATGGACAATTTTAGTGCAGACCAGTTATTTTTGAAAGACAACATAAACATTTTTTAAGACATGATGAACATTGTCTAAAAATACAATGAAGATTTTTAAAATACATGATGAACATTTTTAAAGTACAGAGTGAACATTCTTTAAGACACGGTAAAAAAATTATGAACAACTTTTAAGTAAAGTACTCCCTCCGTTCCTAAATATATGGCGTTTTGGTAGTTCGATTTGAACTACCAAAACATCATATATTTAGGAACGGAGGGAGTATAACCATTTTCCAACAAGATAGACATCAAAAACACTTTAAGACTCGATGAATTGTTTTATATAAACGATGAACATTTTAAAAATACATAATGAACATGTTTTACGACATGATGAACATATTTGAAAAACACGATAATGTTTTTCTAAGTACCTGATGAAATTTTTTATACACAGTGAATCTTTTTTCAATACACGTATGCTATCATTTTTAAATACAGATGAACATTTTTTATGCATGAACAAAACGCACGAACTTTTCGTAAAAATACATGACCACATTTTTAATTAAATGAATACTTTTTAGATACATGATTGGTAATTTTCTGCACAGAATAAAAATATATTTAATTACATGATCAATTTTTTTAGTTATATGATGAACATTTTTAAATACACTATATACAATTTTAATGCACATCAATTGCTTTTAAAATTCACGAGGGGAGTTTTTAATACAGGACAAACATTACTTAAGACAAAATGATTTTTCTTAATAAATTATGAGTATTTTTAACAATACAATGAACATTTTCAAAGGACACGACGAACATATTTGAAAAAGAGTCAAATACATCGCAAGTTCTAAAACTATTCGAGGGGTGCCAAGTTAGTACTAATACTATGAAAATGCACATCTAGGCAAGATTTTTCCTTTCCACCGACATCTGGGCCCCACTGGTCATAGAGACTTAGGGCATGGCCAACGGTTAGCCCCGCAGACCAGCTAGGCTCAGATGCCACCATGGCCATAAAGTGATAGCTTGCAGAGTAGAGGTGACTCCTGTAGAGGAGGCGGCTTCCCTGAGCGAAAAAGCGAGAAAGAGAGAGAAAAAGGGGAGAGAGCCTGTCTTCTCTACGTCGGAGTGGGGAAAAGGTAGGCAGGGGCTCAAGCTCACGAACATGGCGGATAACGCGAGCTTGGGGCTGCGGCCATGGTTGGCGACACGAGCTCGAAGATGCAGCCATGGTAGATAGATTGACCTCGGAAATGCGGCCATGGCTGGCAGCGCGGGCTCGGAGTTCCGGCCACGCGTGGCCCGATGCATCTCGTCCACTTTTCTAACAGGAAATCTGGTTCCAATCGCCAGATTTTGGGAAGAGCTTCGCGTGGGGTAGATCTGGGGAAGATCTCGCGTGGGGAGGAAACTGAGATGGGTGGGATAAGCTTGGAGAGAGAAGGAGTGGACCCAGTAAAACCAGTGGCCTCATTTTGTGCGTTGGATATTAAAAATCTAATCGATAGCCTCGTGTCCTTTCGGTCGACGTGGATGCACGGGGCAACACCAAGGTGATGCCCCCATAGTTGCCCTTATACTGAGCAAGCCATCCGTTCAAAGTGGGTCCCACGCCACGTGTGTGCGCTGACTGAAATAAAGTGACACATTAGCATATTTTACGTCTACGAAAGGGATTAGCATCGTATTTACATGCTTGTGCCAAGTTTTATAACCAGTTTGATGTATTTTTCAAGTTCGAACACTAAAAAGCCAATATCGATGACAAGTTTAAGCATCACTGATAAGTTTAAGCATCACTGATAATTAGAGCAACTCCAACGCGCCGACCCAAACAGACGCGCGCTTTGTCCGCCTTTTGTCCGTTTGGGTCGGCATGTCCGCCCCGTTTTGCGTTTGGGTCGGCGGTGCGCCCAACGCGCCGACGCATTTTTCGTCCTCGCAGCCTGCCTGCCTCATATTTTTATTGTGTACACATATTTTTGGTTGCCATTCAAACATTTTTTTTATTTCATCAAACACATTTTTGATACATACATTCACCAATTCTTTGCTACGAGAGTAAGACCAAAGAAAACAAGAACCACAATAAGACATTTTAGAAGATGTCCAATTTCCATAACTGCCTCCACTAGTTGGACTAATATCTTCTCTATGTCTTCATTGTTGATCTGCGGATTCTTGAGCTTCACAACTTCTCTCTTCTTCGATTCTAAAGAAGTAGACGTTGCTTCCCCTTTGGTCTCTTCTTTAGTCTCATCTCTAGCTTCAATTGTAGCTAAAAGTGCACGGACATCTAGCAAATTCCGTGCTATCAAAAGATCAATGTATTCTTCTTCCCAATACCAAAACTTGCATCCTTCCTACACATAAATTTGAGCAAATATAAAGCTACCGAAATTGTGCCGAAACCGAGAGCAAAACCGAACCAAGAAAAGCACGTACCCCATCATTTTTGCACTTGATGAACACCCATTGGGGATGTTCCGGCGTCGAAGAGACTCGGCGCACGACCTGCCGCGGGGCAGTCATCGCACTTTATGAGCAGCAACGGTCAGCCGGCAAGCCTCTGGGCCAGCACCGAGCCAGGGCGACGGCCGGCCGTGGCTTTGCAGGCGAACCGACGACGGGGTAGATCCGAGCGGCTAGAGGAGTGTAGGAGATATGCCCTAGAGGCAGTAATAATAGTTATTTTGTATCTCCGAGTTTGTAATGAATGTTTATGTTCCATGCTATAACTGCAATGATTCTCGAGTCTACAATATCCACGAGGCTCGGAGGGAAACTCATGTGCACGTGTGGTATAATAAACGGCAAAAAGTATTCCTAGTCATGCCTCTAACACTAGCTCAAGTATTGCATGATGATCCTGTTTTCCTGATCATGGGCATGGCTATGCCGGCAATTTTGAGGGCACAATGTTAGTAGAACACTTGTGTTGAATCGACCCGAATTGATGTTATGCTATGAGATACATTCATCACAAGTTAATGGTTAATAACACAGAGATAGTTAATGTTTGCATAATTTCTTAGACCATGAGAGTATCAAGTTCCTTCGTACTTGCTTCGTTTACTTTGGGGTTTGTTAAACGTCATCCGTAACTGCGTGGCTATTACGGCGGCTTACGGGTTCACGGAAAAGTATGACAAGAAACGAGATAGCTCAAGATTGGGATTTGCTCCTCCGAGGATGGAGAGATATTCTCGGGCCCTCTCGGTGTTACGGTATCCATCATCGTCTGGCCAGACACATTGTGATTTGATCACTGGGATGCCGGAACGCGGAAACGAGAAAAGAGAACAAAACCGGTAACGAGGTAACTGGCATAGTGCACAAGTTGTTGATCCACGGGGATGCCGATAATTCTCACCTCGGGTGTTTGTAATATATCGTGAAGCAACAGGAATAGCACACGGCAACTGGAGGTTCACTCGAATATTTCTTCGTGTGGGTATAGGGATCAATATGGGTGTCCACGGCTCCGATGTTGATCATTGATCAGAAAGAGTTCTGGGTCATGTCTATACTTCACCGAACCTATAGGGTCACACGCTTAAGGGTCATCTATCTGCTGAATACTAGATAGGGAGTCTGAGAGAAAGTCACCGGAAAAGTTTCGGAGACAACGGAAACGTTCCGGAGACGACACCGGAATAGTTCTGGTAAAACTGAAAAGTTGTTTCAGGGTATACCATTAAGTCAGATTGGTTTCGGCACACGCCTGGAAATTCTTGGAGGGTGCTAGAATTGTTCTGAAAACTTCTGGGATTTTTCTGGGATAAAAACCGGAAATGTTCCGGAGCTGCCGGAACCGGTTTGGTTGCTTTTCGCAGATGAAAATCACTAATCCAGAATTGTTTTGGAACGCGTCCAAAATCATTTTAGTGGGTACTGGAATTATTCTAAGACCCACAGAAATATTTTCGGATTTAACGGTCGCGGAAAATTGTCTTCATGAATAGTGAAAATCACTTTTTGGGTTACTTTATGGAAAGCCACCTTTTAGGGCTTTCCCCAAAAGGCTTCTAGAAGGACTTGGGGACCAAGGACCCCTTTTGGGGGGCCCCCCATGAGGTTGGCCGGTCAAGGAGGAGTCCATCCATGGTGCTCCTCTAGCCTTCTCATTTTACCCTTGTGGGAAATCCATGTGATGGGTTTTTTGGTATTTTGGGATCCACCCTACCCCTTGGGTTTTCCAATAAATAGAGGTGGAGAGGCACTCTCCACACTCATCCCTTGCTCTCATACATATGCCGTGCATTATCTGGCTTTCTCTCTCCCTCCCACGAAATAGTTTCGTAGAGCCGAAAGGCTGTTTGGGTTCCGGCAGGAACTAGTTCTGGACGGCGAAGCCCTGCCGGATAGCTGACACCGTATGTGTGCAACCCCGTAGAGAGGTCGTAGGTTCGATCTTTTGCCCGAGGGGCTGTTTGAGGGTCCTCCCGAAGGGCTGTCCGAGTTATCGTTCGAGCTTCCGGGGTCCGCCCGAAGGGCTGTCCGTAACATCGTCCAAGGGACTGTCCGGCCGCCTCCCGAAGGGCTGTCCGACGAGGGAGTACATCCTCGCGGTTGGGAGATTGTAAATCCTATCTGCGGGGATCTGCACCGACGATCTACATCGACTCTACTTTCGCTGCGCTACGAGTCGGTAATGATCATATCAAACCATGTATGCAGTCTCCATAGTGATCCTGGGCGTGCTCGCTGTACCGAAATTTTTTGTTTTCTGCCGCGTTCCCCTACAGTGGCATCAAGAGCCTTGCTATGCGTAGATGCAGGTTACGATCTAGAATACATGGAGATGTATGGGTATTGCATAATATAATTTTGTAGTAGATGAGATCTATTGCTGAAAATTATTTACGGGTGGCAGATGAAATCTGTTTACCCGATGTTCTTGTTGCTTCCCTAGAATTTGCGTATTTCTGATCTTGAAACGGCATGGTGGAATTTCACAAAGTTCTGGCAATCCGCGATCTTGATTGATCAACGAAGTGCTATCAGTTCTTTGGGTTCCACCATAGTTGAGACAAAGATGAAATTTCGCAGACGAAAGGGCAATGCAGATATGATCTGCACGGGGGGCATGCGTATGATGAAGTTTAGTATGGGGCTCGAGATTTTATTATCTCGTGTTTCATACACCTTGAAAAATTAATCTAGCGACTTGAATAATCATACTTGATGATAAACGTTGGTAGCTGCGGTTTAAGTCAAAACCTTAGAAGCCACGTAAAATAAATTTTTGCATAAACCGATTAGAGGCGTCTAACTTGGTTTTGCAGGATGTGCATGTGATGTGGTATTGCAGCTCTCATATTAATTCGATTATGTATGAGATGACTATATGATGTAAATTTATTAACATGACCTGTGTGTCATGATTCGGCATGATGGCTGGAGCCATATGATTGTCACTTTAATGACCTGCGTGTCAACCTTAAGTAATGCACTTATTTTATTAGCTATAGAGATAGCAATATTATCGGGTCCATCGACAAGGTGGTGGCAATCTTCGCGAAGGTGAACACCGACGCAAATGCCGAAGACGAAGAAATTAAAGATTTCTCCGTCAGAAAGGGCTATACCATATCATGCTATTATGAATTGCCTGAGATGTTTATCCCTTATGATGCACCCTTTTGATTGCGCGGTAGTCGCTCTTTATTAGGGTGATCTCTCACTAAAAATATCAAGTAGTTAGTGTTCTCCCAAGTGTAGCACCATCACAACATCTTTACTTTCGGGGTGCGCCATGATCTACATGGGTACGAACGATTGTACGGGTGTAAGGCGGGTGAGGTCAGACCTCGCAGCAAGATCACTTGGTTGTCTTGACGTTCATGGCAGGATCGTCCTGAGCTCGGAACACACGCATCGAAAGATGAACAAGAGTCACATGGAGATGTGATCGGCAAGTTTGCCTACCAATTAAAAATTGCACCATCAGTGTTCATCTCGAACAATGGCGTTGAATTGCAATTTGGATCTTGAATCACTCACAATCAATTATGAGAGATATTGATTTGAGTGGGAGCGCACTTTATAATAATTTTTTTTATTCACTAGTGCAAATTAATTATGAACAAAGTCTAAGTGAAACTTGTGTTTACCGTTGTAGATCAAATGGCTCGCAACACCGCGTTCAACTTAGGCCCGATGTTAGAGAAAGAGAAGTTAGCTGCGACTGGAAACAACTATGCGGACTGGGTCCGTAACCTGAGGATTGTCCTCAGGAGCGCTAAGAGGATGTATGTGCTTGAAACTCCTCTTCCAGTTAAACCGGCGGCAACTGCCCCGGAAGATGAACAAAATGTCTGGGCCACTAAGGATGATGATTACAAATTAGTGCAGTGCCTTATGCTAGCTTGCATGAGTCCAGAGCTTCAAAAACGTTTTGAATTCCATAATGCCTGCGATATGATCCGGGAATTGGATGCTCTGTACAAGGAAACCGCACAGTCTGAACGGTTTGATATCATGAAGGCCGTGATGGATTGCAAGATGGCTGAGGGCAGTTCAGTTGGCGAACACGTGGTCAAAATGATTGGCTACGCTGAAAGGCTTAAAACCCTGGAATTTCCAATTCCACCAGCCCATATGATGGACATGTTGCTTTCTTCACCCCCCCCCCGTCTTACGACGGTTTTGTCATGAACTACAACATGAGTGGGATGGAGAAGACACCAAATGAGGTGCTCGCCATGCTGAAAACTGCGGAAGGAGAACTGCGGAAAAATCGCAAGCAAGTGTTGCTTGTGAATAAAACCACCAGTTTCAAAAAGAAAGGCAAGTCCAAGAAGGGCAAGGGCGCCGGTAAGACCGGCTCCCAAAGCAACTCTAAGGGCGGAGCCAAGAATGAAACTAAGTGCTTCTACTGCAAGGGCACAGAACACTGGAAGAGAAACTGCAAGAAGTATCTGGAAGATAAGAAGTCCGGGAAAACCGGAAAAGGTATAATTGTTATACAGGTTAATGTCATTGACGTTTTGCTTGCTACCGAAAATTCTAAGTCTTGGGTATTTGATACCGGATCAGTTGCTCACATTTGCAACTCGATATAGGGGCTTCAGAAGGTGCGTAAGCTGGCAAAGAATGAAGTCGTGATGCGTGTCGGGAACGGCGCTGGGATCGCCACTCAAGCCGTCGGCATTATGCCTCTACGTCTCCCTTCAGGATTTACCTTAGAACTAAGTAACTGTTATTTTGTTCCGGCATTGTGTAGAAACATTATCTCTGGATCATGTTTAGTACACGATGGGTACTCTTACAAGTCTGAGAACAATGGTTGTTCACTTTATTGTAAGGATATGTTTTATGGATTTGCACCCATTGTTGGGGGCCTTTTCATACTAAATCTTGAATGTGGAAATGATGTTTTTAACGTGAATGCTAAACGCCTTAAGAAGGCTGATACCACCACCACTTTCTTGTGGCACTGTCGGCTTGGCCACATCGGAAAGAAACGCATGCAAAGACTCCATAAAGATGGAATTTTACCGTCTTTTAATTTTGAATCATTTGACACATGTGAAGCTTTCTTGATGGGAAAAATGACCAAGACGCCGTTCATGGGTCATCCTGAACGGGCGGGTGAATTATTGAAAATAATACATAGTGATGTATGTGGTCCGATGAGCACAACTGCACGGGGTGGGTATTTCTACTTCGTGACTTTTACTGATGATTTGAGTCGATATGGCTATATCTACTTGATGAAGCATAAGTCGGAAACCTTTGAAAAGTTCAAAGAATTTCAGAATGAGGTAGAAAATCATCGTAACATAAGGATTAAGTTTCTGTGGTCTGATCGCGGAGGCGAATATCTTAGTCATGAGTTTGGCCAACATCTGAGTGACCGTGGAATCGTTTCACAGCTTACGCCTCCCGGAACTCCACAGCGAAATGGAGTGTCGGAAAGACGTAACCGAACCCTGTTAGACATGGTAAGGTCGATGATGTCTCTTATAGATCTACCGATATCTTTTTGGGGTCACGCACTACTGACTGCCGCTTATACATTAAACAGAGCACCGTCTAAGTCTGTTGAGATGACGCCATTTGAATTATGGTATGCGAAGAAACCCAATGTGTCGCATCCCAAAGTTTGGGGTTGTGAAGCTTACGTAAAACGTTTACAGCCTAGCAAACTCGATCCCAAAGCAGATAAATGCTACTTTGTAGGTTATCCCAATGAGACCAGTGGGTATTCCTTCTATCTTCCCTCCGAGCACAAAGTGTTTGTTGCTAGAAGCGGAGTCTTTCTCGAGAAAGAGTTTCTCGCTAAAGAAATAAGTGGGAGGGCAGTACAACTTAATGAGATTAGTGAATCTTCGGCAACCGTTGATATGGAAAAGGAACTGGAAGAAATTCCGCTAATTATCCCTACAACCGAGCCGGAAGTTGTCGCATGTGATGCGGAAACTTCAAACAAGTTTGTATTTGAACCGCGCAGATCAGGTAGGGCTATCGAGCCACCTGAGTGGTTTCATAACGAAATCTTCATTCTTGAAGACGATGAACCTGCGGACTACAAGGAAGCGATGGCGGGGCTCAGCTCAAGGGAATGGCACAAAGCCATGAAATCCGAAATGGAATCCATGTACGAAAACCAAGTTTGGAACTTGGAAGAACTTCCAGAAGGCGTAAAGCCCATTGGTTGTAAATGGATTTTCAAAAGAAAGACAGACGCGGATGGTAACATTACTATCCATAAAGCTAGACTTGTCGCGAAAGGGTTCACGCAAGTTCCAGGGGTGGACTACGACGAGACTTTCTCGCCCGTAGCTATGCTTAAGTCTGTTCGGATATTAGTAGCAATTGCTGCTTATTTCGATTATGAAATATGGCAGATGGATGTCAAAACGGCTTTCCTAAATGGAAACCTCAAAGAGAATGTATACATGATACAGCCAGAAGGTTTTGTCGATCCTAAGGATGCTGGAAAGGTATGCAAGCTTCAGAGGGCCATTTATGGTCTGAAGCAAGCATCAAGGAGCTGGAACATTCGTTTTGATGAAGTAGTCAAAGAGTTTGGCTTCATCAGGAATGACGAAGAATCTTGTGTTTACAAGAAGTTTAGTGGGGGCGCAAAAGCATTTCTAATCTTGTATGTGGATGACATATTGTTGATTGGAAATGACGTGAATTTTCTTAGCGAAATAAAAGACTCATTGAAGAAGAGTTTTTCAATGAAAGACTTAGGCGAAGCGGCATATGTATTGTGCATCAGAATCTATAGAGATAGATTAAAACGCCTGATAGCGCTTAGCCAAAGCACGTACATTGACAAGGTGTTGAAAAGGTTCAACATGGAGAACTCCAAGAAAGGCCTACTTCCCATGTCACCTGGCACAGTGCTTTGCAAGAATCAGTGTCCTCGGACTCTCGATGAGCGAGTACAGATGAATGATGTTCCATATGCCTCGGCAGTTGGTATTATTATGTATGACATGCTATGTACAAGACCGGATGTTTGCTATGCGCTAAGTGTTAGCAGCTGGTACCAAAGTGATCCAAGACTGGAACACTGGGCCGCAGTCAAAAGTATTCTTAAGCTCAGAAGGACCAAGGATTTACTCCTTGTGTACGGAGGTGATGAAGAGCTCATTCTAAGTGGTTACACTGATGCAGGCTTCATGACTGACCCAGATGACTTCAAATCTCAATCAGGCTATGTTTTCATATTGAACGGCGGCGCAGTTGATTGGAAAAGTTCCAAACAAAAGACAGTGGCAGATTCTATGACGGAGGCGGAATATGTTGCAGCTTCAGAAGCCTCCAAAGAGGCGGTATGGATCAAGCAATTTCTTGAAGATCTTGGTGTGGTTCCAAGTGCTCTGGACCCGGTGGAGATCTATTGTGATAATAGTGGCGCCGTGGCTGAGGCAAGGGAGCCAAGTTCGCACCATAAGACAAGACATATTGAACGCAAATATAAACTCATTCGACATCATGTCGAGGCGGGTTTAGTGAAAGTACGCAAAGTTCACACGGATCTGAACGTGTCAGACCCGATGACAAAGCCTTTACCACGAGCAAAGCATGAGCAGCACCGGATAGCCATTTGTGTTAGGGAAGCCATGTAACTGGATTATGACTCTAGTGCAAGTGGGAGTCTGTAGGAGATATGCCCTAGAGGCAGTAATAACAGTTATTTTGTATCTCCGAGTTTGTAATGAATGTTTATGTTCCATGCTATAACTGCAATGATTCCCGAGTCTACAATATCCACGAGGCTCGGAGGGAAACTCATGTGCACGTGTGGTATAATAAACGGCAAAAAGTATTCCTAGTCATGCCTCTAAGACTAGCTCAAGTATTGCATGATGATCCTGTTTTCCTGATCATGGGCATGGCTATGCCGGCAATTTTGAGGGCACAATGTTAGTAGAACACTTGTGTTGAATCAACCCGAATTGATGTTATGCTATGAGATACATTCGTCACAATTTAATGGTTAATAACACAGAGATAGTTAATGTTTACATAATTCCTTAGACCATGAGAGTATCAAGTTCCTTCGTACTTGCTTCGTGAACTTTGGGGTTTGTTAAACGTCATCCGTAACTGGGTGGCTATTACGGCGGCTTATGGGTTCACAGAAAAGTATGACAAGAAACGAGATAGCTCAAGATTGGGATTTGCTCCTCCGACGATGGAGAGATATTCTCAGGCACTCTCGGTGTTGCGGTATCCATCATCGTCTGGCCAGACACATTGTGATTTGATCACTGGGATGCCGGAACGCGGAAACGAGAAAAGAGAACAAAACCGGTAACGAGGTAACTGGCATAGTGCACAAGTTGTTGATCCACGGGGATGCCGATAATTCTCACCTCGGGTGTTTGTAATATATCGTGAAGCAACAGGAATAGCACACGGCAACTGGAGGTTCACTCGAATATTTCTTCGTGAGGGTATAGGGATCAATATGGGTGTCCACGGCTCCGATGTTGATCATTGATCAGAAAGAGTTCTGGGTCATGTCTATACTTCACCGAACCTATAGGGTCACACGCTTAAGGGTCATCTATCTGCTGAATACTAGACAGGGAGTCTGAGAGAAAGTCACCGGAAAAGTTTCGGAGACAACGGAAACGTTCCGGAGAGGACACCGGAATAGTTCTGGTAAAACTGAAAAGTTGTTTCAGGGTATACCATTAAGTCAGATTGGTTTCGGCACACACCTAGAAATTCTTGGAGGGTGCCAGAATTGTTCTGGAAACTTCTGGGATTTTTCCGGAATAAAAACCGGAAATGTTCCGGAGCTGCCGGAACCGGTTTGGTTGCTTTTCGTAGATGAAAATCACTAATCCGGAATTGTTTCGGAATGCTTCCAAAATCATTTTAGTGGGTACTAGAATTATCCTAAGACCCATAGAAATATTTTCGGATTTAACGGTCGCGGAAAATTGTCTTCGTGAATAGTGAAAATCATTTTTTGGGTTACTTTATGGAAAGCCACCTTTTAGGGCTTTTCCCAAAAGGCTTCTAGAAGGACTTGGGGACCAAGGACCCCTTTTGGGGGGGGGGCATGAGGTTGGCCGGCCAAGGAGGAGTCCATCCATGGTGCTCCTCTAGCCTTCCCATTTTACCCTTGTGGGAAATCCATGTGATGGGTTTTTTGGTATTTTGGGAGCCACCCTACCCCTTGGGTTTTCCTATAAATAGAGGTGGAGAGGCACTCTCCACACTCATCCCTTGCTCTCATACACATGTCATGCATTATCTGGCTTTCTCTCTCCCTCCCACGAAATAGTTTCGTAGAGCCGAAAGGTTGTCTGGGTTCCGACAGGAATTAGTTCTGGACGGCGAAGCCCTGCCGGATAGCTGACGCCGTATGTGTGCAACCCCGTAGAGAGGTCGTAGGTTCGATCTTTTGCCCGAGGGGCTGTTCGAGGGTCCTCCCGAAGGGCTGTCCGAGTTACCGTTCGAGCTTCGAGGGTCCTCCCGAAGGGCTGTCCGTGACATCGTCTGAGGGACTGTCCGACCGCCTCCCGAAGGGCTATCCGACGAGGGAGTACATCCTCGCGGTTGGGAGGTTGTAAATCTTAGCTGTCGTGATCTGCACCGACGATCTACATCAACTCTACTTCCGCTGCGCTACGAGTCGGTAATGATCAGATCAAACCCTGTATGCAGTCTCCATAGTGATCCTGGGCATGCTCGCTGTACCGAATTTTTTTGTTTTCTGTCGCGTTCCCCTACAAGGAGGAGTCGACACCTGCATGCGGCGCCGAGGCATTGCCAGGGTTGTGTGGTCCGGTACCCGGCCAATCCATGACAAGGCGCAGTCGCAGGCGGCCGGAATCGGCAAATTCGGGCGGCAGGATGCGCCAAATCCCGCCGCCGTAGATCTACCGCTTCCCCTCTCGCACCGGGCGAAGGGAGGCACCAAAGCCGGTGGATGTGCTGGGAGGAGGAGGGGGGTGGCTGGAGAGCAAGGTTGCCGGGGAAAATGGGCGGGGGCGTAGGGTTTGTGCACGGGCGGAGGGCGTGCAGGGGAAGGGGATAGAAAAAGGGCAGGCTGTGTCGCCGACTGGCGGGCCAGGGGAAGGAGTAGGCGGGCGAGCCGCATGTCCGCTTCGTGTCCGCGCCGGCGCAAATGAGATCCAAATTTGGGCCGGGAATGAGTCGGCAGGCGGATGAAAAGCGGACGCGCGCCCGTTTGGGTCGGCGCGTTGAGCCGACTTTTGTGTCCATGCCGATCCAAATGGACACGCGCGAACGAAATGGGTCGGCGTTGGAGTTGCTCTTACCTTTTTTTTCGAATTTATTCGTCAGTTCAAGTCTCGACCTGACAGTTTATTCTTGGCCTTGTTTCTGCAATTCAAGGTCATGCCGATACGGGAAGCTGTGCCCTTTTTTTTTTTTTTAAAGTGTACGCCGAGGCATACACTACTTGTATTCATACGAGTAAGGATACAGAACAGCGACACATAAAAGCAGCAAAATACAAAGAGGATACAAGAGGATAGACTGCCACTCTCCAAACAGAGCCGACCAAATCCTCCGCCGTCACCGGAAGAGGAGAACATCGGCAGCCAAAACGAACCAAGGAGCTGAAGACACCCCTTGCCTAACGGCGTTGACGAACCGCAGCAACCACCAGGCCCAGCGACCTGGATCTTCAGCGATGGAGAACATCGGTCGGAGGCGAAACCGAAAGCAGGTTTGCTCCCCGAGCATCTTCAGCCCCGGATCCGGGGACGAGGCCTCACCGCCTAGCAGGAAGCGGCCGGATCCATCAACCTCTTCGACAAGATCGAAGCAGCCATCTCCCCCGTCCTCCCGGAGCAGGCCACCTCCGACGCCGCGCCGAAACGCACCACCGAAACGAAGCTGCTCCATACGCCTATCCTCCACAAGCCTCCCACAGGCGCCAACGAAGCCTCCGGCGAGCAGGAGCAAGGGCTGGGGGACTTTATTCCCTACTAAATCCGTCGACCACCGCTCCACCAAGAGGTCGACGAAGGGACCAAATATCCACAAAAGGAAACCTAAATCCCCACCGCCGACGAGGAACCGGGGTCCGCCATGCCTCCCGGGCCCATAGTGGCCACCGGAGCCAGGGCGGACCGGCGGGCACGCCGGCGGAGGGAGAACTACTCGAAAGCGCCTCTCGGTCGCCTGGGTCAGTGGGGAGAGAACGAGAGGGTTCGAGACCGGTAGCGGCTCTGTTTCTGAAGCTGTGCCCTTTTGAGCTTTTTGGTGGCGTGCTGACGCGGTTTCGCGTCCAAACCGTGTGTTGGTCCGCTGCCTTCCTTGGAACGCTTTTCCCGCCTCATCTTATCTACGTCGGGTCGCTTTCCGTCGCCCGTCCGGCGGTGTGGCAGAGGCCGCCCCTGTTGCCGTGGTGGTGGACCATGATGCATCGGGATAGACGTGGTGCGAACTTCGCTGTCGTCGTTGGGTTCCATCGGTCGTTGTCTGCGCCAGCCACACTTGCAGTCAAACTCGCACGCCGTTTCTTATTATTCGTTCTTATATTTTCTAGAAGCATCTAGCATGTAGTATCCATCGCAAATAAAAGATAAACGTCTAGTGTGATGGTATGTTCGATGGTGCTAGGATGCTCCAGTTCCAAACGCATGTCATGCGAAGAAATGAAGAAACTTTCCGTCAAAATGCAAATCAAGAAACTTGCACAATTTCTAGCAAGCAAGCATAGATCCGTGCAGCCACGGCATACAGTTTGGATAGGTTCTGAATGAATGCTATTGCAGTACTAGGACAGATAATCCCAACAGCATTTTAGTGACGACGGCGGTTACTCCCTCCCCGTTTTACTACTTGCCTCATTAACCATCATTTCCATTCCTTCGTAACAAAGAAAACCAAAAGCGAACTTGACGTCTGGATGAGCAAAAGTAGAAGCAGTGCAGTTTTGGTGAAGGAAAAATGATAAACAGGAAGAAACTGAATACATTTGCCCGTTCGTCCCAAGGCGACCCTCCGCCCACCGGCAGCGAACTTCCAGAAACGGCACCATCGGATAGATCCCACCCGCGCCCCTATTTATACCCTACCCGCTCATTCGCCTCCAGCATCACCCAACAGCACTCGAGCAGAGCAGAGCAGAGCAGAGCATTCGCCATTGTAGCACACCAGCACTCGCGGCGTGAGGGCAGGAGCACGGTGAGCATGGGTTCGAGGTACGAGGTGGAGGTGACGGTGGGCTCGGCGCGGGACCTCAAGAACGTCAACTGGCGCAACGGCGACCTCCAGCCCTACGCCGTGCTCTGGGTCGACGACGGCCCCAAGTGCTCCACCCGCGTCGACGTGGACAACGGCGAGAGCCCCGAGTGGGACGAGAAGCTCACCGTCCCGCTCCCGCCCTCCACGGCCCGCCTCGAGGACGCCGTCCTGTACATCGACGTCGTCCACGCCAACGCCGCCGAGGGCACCAAGCCGCTCGTGGGGTCCGCGCGCCTCCCGCTGCGCGACGTCCTCGACGACGCCGGGCTCGGCGGCCGCGCGTCCCGCTCCCTCCGCCTCAAGCGCCCCTCGGGCCGGCCCCAGGGCCGCCTTGACGTCCGCGTCGCCGTCCGCGAGGCCGCCCGCTACTACGACCCCGCCTACCCGCCGCCCTACGGCCAGAGCCAGTCCCGCGACCCCTACGCGGCCCCGGCGCCGTACGGCTCGGGCGGGTACGGCCAGCAGCCGTACGCCGCGCCGCCGTCCGGGTACCCGGCCGCCTACGGCGCCGCCGTGCCCCCGCAGTCCGCCGGGTACCCTGCGGCCTACGGCGGCGCTCCTGTCCCCGCGTACGGGTCGGGCGGGTACGGGTCGGTGAATGACCCTGCCAAGAAGAAGGGGATGGGGATGGGGGCGGGGCTGGCGGTGGGCGCGGCGGCGGGGGTGCTGGGCGGGCTGGCGCTGGCGGAAGGGGCGAGCTACCTGGAGGACAAGATCGAGGACGACGTGGCGGAGAAGGTGGAGGACGACCTGGCGGGCGGCGGGTACGACGACGACGACTACTAGAGAAAATGAAACCGAGAGATCGTTGTATGCGGGGATGCTGACTAGCCAGCATCTTCTTTGCCATTCTGGCCGGATTGAATAAAGACACGAAAGAAATTAACAATGAGTGTAGCAACAGATCGAATTGAACTTGAGATATTGATATATCGATTGGTGTGGCGTCCCAACAACAGCAGAAGCATCCATCCATCTACCTCGGCCGTTCAAGTCTGATCGATCTGGAGAAGGAAGCATCCCCTGCTACGGCCCAGCACAAATCCTCCATGACCATGAGCTTGAGACGACGACGGTGAGACCTTGGCACCGACAAATTGTTATTGATGAACACACGAGGCGCCTGAGTGCACTGTGTACAGCAACGTCTGTGACAAGCTAGGTATCAATCAGGTGACAAACGAGGGCGTCAGAAATCCATGTCGCGGTTTTTGGATCAATGGCAGCCCTACCTACGGCAGCAAACCCCACACACGGAAGTTGATTCGGCCAACTGTTCCTGCACCACCAGCCCATCACAGTGTTCATCAACTGAGTTATAACTGATTACTAGAGGGTGACGCGTGTTTTACTGCGCCGTTTCTCGGTCGTGAGTTCTTTTTTTCTTGGTGGTGGGTTAAGTCTTTTTTTTGTGGGGGAGGGGTTACAGTTAGAGGTGAGTATTTTGACACCGAAAGTGGAAGAACCGAACTGAACCGAGTTGAGCGATATTCCGGTGTTCGGTTCACTATTTTCATCACTAATTGTTTGTGCTCGGGGGTATCGGGCAGTTTTCATTCTAACCGAATTGACCATTGAACCATATACACCAAAATCTTCCTCCTTTTTTCTCTAACTAGCGCCGAAGAGCGCGGCGCACGCCGCGCCCGTGATAATGCCCGTTTATTTTTTGTTGTTGCTGGTTTGGTTAAAGATACTACCTGATGTTTAATTTCGGCGAGTCATAAGAGTTGGTATTCTAACGACCCTCTAGAAGAGAAGTGAGGCATTTACATGTCAGGCAAAAGGGACGGCAACAGGCCAAAATGGAACCACGTTTTCTGAACAGTCAAGTGTCTTGATATTCTGTCATCTCATCACAGTAGATGAAGCTTTCGTGAGATTGTGCAAAATTTGAGCCACAGGGCACTAATTTAGAATTGTAGAATCAATAGAAATACATTGGGTATTATGATGAGTATCCACGTGCCATACTATTTTAGAAACTATGTCAAACAATTGCACTCAGCTAACTCCAATGTAATACTCCCTCCATTCCACGCCTCCATTCCACAACGTAGTGCGTCCGCGCTAGTGGAATTCGCTATGCGAATTCAGTGGTATAATTTTTGCTCCCGTCGCAGTCGGTCTCGTTGGTTAAATTTATGGGCAGACTTAGATCTCGGGAAGCGCGGGCACACTACACTGTGGAATGGAGGGAGTATACAGTTCCATCACAACCATTACTCAAAGAAAAGAAAACAACTCCACTGTATTAAAGAAGGAAAAATCTATCTAGTCTGACATATTGGTGTGGTTCTCGCCATGCTAAATAAACATGAAATGAATGAAAAATATAATTACCATATAGATTACAAAGTAAAGATTAGGGGTTACCACATGAAAAAGAAGCATTGCTATATTTATAAACCTGATCTTAGGAAGATTAAAATGGACAACAATACGATGCTAAAACAACATACTGGCCAGCAGCGATGTAAATTTTTGGCCTTTGTTCGCGAGCACCACCAGAAGGAGGAAGCATATTGATGACAACAGTTATCAATCCAAAAACATCTACATAAATGCAAAAGAACAAAATTAGTCGGTCGTTTTCCCATGCCAAGATGGTATTTGATCAAGGTAGAATGCTCGTGTAATGTGACCTGACATCAAGACATTCTAATGGACGCAATTTTCAAGATTTTTGGTTGAGGTGAACACTCGGAAATTTTCTGGTTGAGGGACAACTGGTTTTATTATTATTGTTCTCTGAGTAAAACTGGTTCTAAATGGGTTATCCACTACTCAGTATTTTTCCTTGGCCTTGAAGCGTTAGATTGTATACACCACCCCTTCTTCAAACTTGTTCTTAAAATTGTGCATTCTATTTGACAGTATTGCTCCTTCTAGTGTGCGGCTCTGAAATAATAAATGAAGATCAAATTACAGGACTTGCCATAGCACGCGAGAAAACATAAACAATGCTATAGAGCTTACCTTGTGATCCACCATGAAAAAGTTGAATCCGACAGCTGAGTACAATATGTGCTTCAGTGTTCCCATATTTGTGTAACCCAGACAATAAACTTCAACTGAAAAGAGTGCCTAGTCAAGTCCTTCAGTAATGGTTCCTCCGTCGATCAGATCTTGCTATTCATAAGAGAAACGCATAATAGATGGTACATTTGGTATCAGCAGTGCAAATACAACAACAAAAATACTGTTGGTTTTGTCATTATTTGAGGGAAATCAAATCTGAAGAAAGAGGCGTCGTTCCAAATATGGGAATTGCTCAATATGGAGACTAAATCTTATAGATCTACAGAAATCAAGAACATGCATTGCAAAATGAAGTGCAGAATTCATGTTGCAAATATCTTATTCGTTGATGAGCCAATGAAAGAATATGGGGAAGCGCTAGCTCCGGATTTTCTGACAGTACCTTTGACATCTGACCGCTGGAAATGCACGATACACATGATGCAGTTATCATTTGCTATATAGCATGATCATCTTGTCCTGACACCATAGGACTCTTTATGTGAAGTTTTCTGTTTTGTACATTACAAAGTAGTATCATCTACCCCATTTATTAGAAATCACAGTATGAGAAAAAATGGTTAATGACTGCTTGTCACATGAGTAACAGGAAGACACAAATGTCATGATGTTGTAAGCTTGCAAATAATCACCTAAATTGACAATCTCTGCAAATTAGCAACTATCGGTTATAGGATTTCAAACTCGCACACATGATTCATATAAAGAAAAAGCAAAACTTGCCCAACCATTAACCGTCAATTAGAGATTGATGGGCTTGTAAAGTTTAATGTACATAGGAACAAATCATGTAAATTGCAGGAAAAGTGATGACGTGTCATATGCATTTGTTTCCTGTATTGGAAATGCTTATCCAGTGCATTCCAACTGGAACCAGAGACGAAGGAAGAAGGATGCAACTCGATAGCTTGTCAAGAAGGACAGTGGGCAAGTAGTCCAGCATCCATCGAACGGAACAACCTACACCATAGACCGCTTACCGCAAGTATGCTGGTGAGGTGGTCACATTTATATCTTGGCGTGCAGGTGCTGGATCCGAACTGAGATCTCTTCATGCAACATCCAACAGAATGATGTTGTCACAAGAAGAAATGGTCTGTAGGCTTGCTGGCTTATTCATATTTTTGCACTTTGTAGTCTTTGGTTCTATTACATTTCATGAAAATCATTTATCAGGAGGAGGTGGTGCTAAAGAGGTGTTGGTTGGCCCGCTACAAAAAACTATCTGTTAGACTTGGTACTGAGATTATCTTCCTGTAATGTACAGTCTAATTAATTTCTCAAAATTTTCTAGCTTTTCTCATTGCAGTACAAAAAGTAACAGGGAAGCAAGAAATTTTTTGGAACCTTAAACAGAAACTCTGCTCCATTGTAATCGTTAACACTGAGAAACTAAGGGTTCAGGGATGCGTTATTGCCCTTGCCTGCTCTGTCTATTCAAATTCACAATCTAATGTTGCCATAAACATTTCGCATAGTTTCCCTCTAATTAGTGTACCCCCCTACTACTATCTCCTGTTTCAAATAAATTTGCTAAGTTATTCATGGAGATATTTGTACACTGGCTATCATAATTTTTGCTGAAAAGAAACCAAAATGGAAAACGGAAACAGAAAATCATTAATGCCGAAAAAGACACAAAGAAGCTCTCCCACCTCCATGCCCCCTTTTCCCCCAAAAATCAGGGCGCCACATTTCGATTACAGTTGTCAGCGACGCTAGTCGACGCCATCCACCACACCCATGTGCTTCCCTTGGCTTGCTCCAATCAATTCGAGGCTGCAGGCAGGTCAGGCACATACCATTGTAGTCGAGGAGCCCTTCAGCCCGTACGAACTCAAACCACTCATCTAGACTCCGCCTCTCAAACTTAATAAATAACAGCTCCACCTCCTCGCCCCAACTCGCGTGTACATTTTATCAGGGTACCTACGACCACAGCCCCAACATCATAAGGACCACCAAAATTAACAGAAATACATAAGGACAGAAGTGAGAGGAGCTTGCCTCCGATGTAGAGGGTGAGGAGTGGGGTTAAAATCAAAATCGCATCCGAGCAACCCTGCATCATCCAGCGGTATGGTGGCAAGCAAGACCAGCAACCTAAGCCCGGAGGAGAGGAAGTACATCCCCCAACAAAACCAATTCCCGCAGGCCAAAAACCATGGGGGTAATTAGAGATTTTAGGACTTCAATATATAAGGAAAATCTGAAAAATTGGAGGAGGAGCATCACCGCCTGATGCTCTATGAAGGAGAAGGTCGGACTGGGGCGAAGAGGTGGCTCGAGAAGACCGGAGGCGAGGGGCGGCGCCGCCGCGTCGAGGCAACGGGGAGGCTAGTAGCTGGAAGAGGACCAGATGGGGCGGAGCTTGACCCGGCGTGGTGCCAGGAGACGGCCGAATCGGGATGCAAAGGTTGTTGGAGGAGGCCAGAAGAGAGAGGATTGAGAGAAGGGATGGCAGGGCCGCGTCTGCAGCTCATGGAGAAACGCGGCGGACAGCGCGGACAGGTGCTGATGTTGGCACGCGAGAAGGGAGGGGACAGATCGGGGCACCTGCGCTGCTGAGCGCTCCTGCTGCGCCGGCCCGCTGCCGCTGCCGTCGGTGGTCATGGCCGCCGCTGCCGTCCTTGAGAGAGAGATAATATAGGGAGGAGGAGGACCCGAAGCATATGGCAACTTCTTGACTATTCGATTGAAGCGGTGATCGATTGGTCTATACCTATCATCCCACGTAAATCCTGGATAAGCAGTAAAGAGCCACGTACCTTACCAAAGATGGACACATAACTCTCTACAGTATAGTAAAAATAAAAAATAAAAAAAAACAAGAAAAATTAAAACGTTCCCGCTTTAGTATTGTTATTGATTTCCTTACTTTACTCATGTAGGCCCATGTACGATGCACATCCATACAACCAAGTTCACTCGTGTCTTTGCCTCTCGGAATTACTCTCATTGCACTAGTTTTCGTCCCTAAAAGGACTTCATCTCTCAACCTATTCGTCTTTCAACCTTGAGGTTAGATCTATTGCCACAAGTACTAGCTACAACGGCTCTTCAACAAGTGCTCATGTTGGCTTGGATCTCCAGCGCCTACTCTTTCGGTTCTAACTCTCCCTCAATGCCTAGCACGACGTCGGTCTTCCACCACGAATCCACCGCCCGAGAAGCCGAAGGGGAAGACGGAGAAAGCAGCTACCTGACCGCTCGTCGCAGAACCAACAAGCTGGTGCCACTCCCTCACGACTGCACAAAGCAGAAAACCTTCATGGCGAATAGTACTGTTTTGTGAAGCAAGTGCCACATCAAAACTGTGTATTGGATATTTAAACATTATACTACCACTACTGCAGAAATGGCTAGCAGTGGCGGGTGCAAAATGGCCATCAGTGGCGGGCTACGGGCCCAAGCAAGCCCGCCACTGACCTCCCGCCACTGCTAAAAGGCCACCAGTGGCGGGCAAGAAGTAGCACCCGTCACTACTAAATGGGTGCACCATAGTAAGGATTGTAGGAGATATGCCCTAGAGGCAATAATAAATGTTATTGTTTATCTCCATGATCATAATTATGTTTATGTTCCATGCTATAACTGCTATGGTTCTCGAGTCTGCAATAACCACGACGCTCGAAGGAAGACTCATATGCACGTGTGGAATAATAAACGGTAAAATGTATTACTAGTCTGGCCTCTAAGACTAGCTCAAGTGTTGCATGATGGTTCTGTTTTCCTGATCATGGGCATGACTATGCCGGCAACTTTGAGGGCACAATGTTAGGAGAACACTTGTGTTGAATCGACCCGATTGATGTTATGCTATGAGATTCATTCGTCACAAGTTAATGGTAAATAACACAGAGAAGTTAATGTTTGAATAATTCCTTAGACCATGAGAGTATCGAGTTTCTTCATGCTTGATTCATGAACTTTGGGGTTTGTTAAACGTCATCCGTAAATGGGTGGCTATTACGGCGGCTTATGGGTTCATGGAAAAGTATGTCAAGTAACTTGATAGCTCAAGATTGGGATTTGCTCCTCCGACGATGGAGAGATATCTCTGGGCCCTCTCGGTGTTATGGTATCCATCATCGTCTGGCCAGACACATTGTGATTTGATCACAGGGATGCCGGAACACGGAAACGAGAAAAGAGAACAAAACCGGTAATGAGGAAACTGGCATTGTGGACAAGTGTTGATCCAAGGGGATGCCGATAAGTCTCACCTCGGGTATTTGTAACATATCGCAAAGCAACAGGAATAGCACACGGCAACTAGAGGTTCACTCGAATATTCATTCATGTGGGTATAGGGGTCAATATGGGTGTCCACGGCTCCGATGTTGATCATTCATCGGAAAGAGTTCCGGCCATGTCTATACTTCACCGAACCTATAGGGTCACACGCTTAAGGGTCATCTATCTGCTGAATACTAGACAGGGAGTCTGAGAGAAAGTCACCAGAAAAGTTTCGGAGACAACGGAAAAGTTCCGGAGAGAACACCGGAATGGTTTCGATAAATCTGAAAAGTTGTTTCAGGGTATACCATTAAGTCAAATTGGTTCTGGCACACGCCTGGAAATTCTTGGAGGGTGCCAGAATTGTTCTGGTAACTTCTGGGAATTTTCCGGGACAAAAACCGGAAATGTTCCGGAGGTGCCGGAACCGATTTGGTTGCTTTTCGCAGATGAAAATCACTAATCCGAAATTGTTTCGGAACGCGTCCAAAATCATTTGTGTGGGTACTGGAATTATTCTAAGACCCACAGAAATATTTTTAGATTTAACGGTCGCGGAAAATTGGTTCCGTGAATAGTGAAATCACTTTATGGATATTTTTTTGGAAAGCCACCTTTTGGGATATTTCCCAAAAGGCTTCTAGAAGGGATTGGGGAGCAAGGAACCCCCATGTGGGGGGGGGGCCTAGAGGTGGCCGGCCAAGGTGGGGCTCCTCCATGGAGCTCCACATGCCACCCCTTTTTGCCTTTTATTCTTTTATGTAAGACATAAAATGGGGGTACTTTTGGTATTTTTGTATGCCAACTTTACCCCTTGGCTTCCCTATAAATAGAGGTGGAGGGGTGCTCTCCAAAGATCATCCCTTGCTCTCATACACATGCCATGCTCGTCTGGCTCTCTCTCTCTCCCTCCCACGAAAAGAGTTTCGTAGAGCCGAAAGGCTGTCTGGGTTCCGGTGGGAACTAGTTCTGGACGGCGAAGCCCTGCCGGATAGATGACACCGTATGTGTGCAACTCTGTAGAGAGATCGTAGTTTCGGTCTTAGTTCGAGGGCGCCTCCCGAAGGGCTGTCCGAGTGACCATCCGAGTTTCGAAGGTCCTCCCGAAGGGCTGTCCGTGACATCGTCCGAGGGACTGTCTGACCGCCTCCCGGAGGGCTGTCCGAGGGGCAGACGAGGGAGTACATCCTCGCGGTTGGGAGGTTGTAAATCCTAGTTGCGGGGATCTGCACCGCCGATCGTCATCGACTCTACTTCCGCTGCGTTACGAGTCAGTAACGAAAAAGATCAAACCTTGTATGCAGTCTCCATAGTGGTCCTGGGCTGGTGCGTAGGTTGGAAATTTTTTGTTTTCTGCTGCGTTCCCCTACAGTGGCATCAAGAGCCGTGCTATGCGTAGATGCAGGTTACGATCTGGAATACATAGAGATGTATGGGTGTTGCACAATATAATTTGTAGTAGATGAGTTCTACTGCTGATAATTATTTGTGCGGGTAGCAGATGAAATTTGTTACCCGATATTCCTGTTGCTTCCCTGGAATTTGCATATTTCTGATCTTGATAACAACATGGTGGAGTTTCAAAGTTCTGGCAATCCGCGATCCTGATTGATCAACGAAGTGCTAACAGTTCATTGAATTCCACCATAGTTAGAGAGAAAGATGAAATTTCGCAGACAAAAGGGCAATGCAGATATGATCTGCACGGGGGTCATGCGTATGACGAAGTTCAGTATGGGGCTCGAGATTTTATTATCTCGTGTTTCATACACCCCGTAAAGTTAATCTAGCGACTTGAATAATCATACTTGATGATGGACGTTGGTAGCTGCGGTTTGTTCGAAACCTTAGAAGCCACGTAAAATGAAATTTTGCATAAACCGATTAGAGGCGTCTAACTTGGTTTTGCAGGATGGTTTGCATGTGCATATGATGTGGTATAGCAGTGCTCATATTAATTTGATTATGTATGAGATGACTATATGATGTGACATGACCTGCGTGTCATGATTCGGCATGATGGCTGGAGCCATATGATTGTCACTTTAATGACCTGCGTGTCAATCTTTTGTAATGCACTTATCTTATTAGCTATAGAGATAGCAATATTATCTGGTGCATCGACAAGGTGGTGGCAATCTTCGCAAAGGTGAACACCGACGCAAATGCCGAAGACGAAGAAATGCAAGACTTCTCCGTCAGAAAGGGCTATACCATATCATGCTATTATGAATTGCCAGAGATGTTTATCCCTTATGATGCACCCTTCTTGATTGCGCGGTAGTCGCTTTTATTAGGGTGATCTCTCACAAAAATATCAAGTAGTTAGTGTTCTCCCAAGTGTAGCACCGTCACGGCACCTATCTCTTCGGGGTATCACATGGATACATGGGTACGAACGATTAGAGAAGTGTGAGGCGGGTGAGTTGAGACATCGCAGCGAGATCACTTGGTTGTCTTGACGTTCTGGCATGAAAGTCATGAGGTCGGAACACGCGCTTCGAAAGATGAACAAGAGTCACATAGAGATGTGATTGGTAAGTTGGCCTACCGATTGCAATTCTCGTCACTTGAGATGGATACATCCTTGGCGTTGAATTTCAATATGGGTCTTGTATCACTCACAATCAATTATGAGAGATATTGATTTGAGTGGGAGCGCACTGTAGAATTAACCTATTTAATTCTTAGTGCAATTAATTATGAACTTTGTCTAAGTGAAATTTGCATAATAGTTGTAGAATAATGGCTCGCGTTTCCACCTTCCCTGTTAAAATTGAATAAGCCGTTAAATATCTGGTTAAAACTTTACGGTTGGTAACGTAATGCGAGGATTGTCCTCAAGAGTGCCGAGAAGGACTTTGTCCTATCGCATGCTTTTAGTATTCTCCCGCTAATGCTATGGATAATGTGACTCGTCCTTCGATCCAAAAGCTAGAATTCCGTTACGGTCAAGTGCAATATGTTTGCTTCCATGAGACCCGAACTTCAAAAGTTTAGGGATAGCTATGTGATATTCATGGAACTGAAAATCATTTTCAGACACAAACAAAGGCTAAAAGATATGGGATATCCAAAGCAATGTTTGTTTTGCAAACTGTTAGTAAAAGTGTTTACTATGCGTTTGACTAATAACAGAGGGATCCAGAAGAACGCCTATCATGTGATGAAGGTGAATAAAACAACAACTTAAAGAGGAAGGAAATGTCCGAAGGGTGTTAGTAAGACTTTCAGGCCTAGGAAGTCCGGGGCTAACGCCACTCTTAAGGTGGGTGCTTCTTCTGAGAGTAGGAGAATTATTGGAAGTAAAACTGTTAGAAGTATAAAGGCAAAAGGAGAGAAGACTGGAATGTCCAGCTCATGTATGAATGTCATACAAGATATTGATGTATAGAAAGGCTGGTCAAAAGAAATAGTTCTTGGGAATTGTGATTAAATTGTTAGTCACTAATTCTTGGGTATTGTGAGTTGATCACAAAGATACCCGCTCGATTGCATTCTGCTGCGATTCGATGCAAGAACTACTACGGCCTAAAAGACTTGCCGGAGTGAGGTTCAGATACGCGCTGGGAATATAGTAAATGTTACTATACCTTCCATCGGTGTATTACTGTCTGTATTTATTTTCATAATTCATTTTAGAGTTTTACACACTCTAGCCCATTGCATAAGGTATCTTGCAAGAAGGTTGTTCATAAGAGAACTTTTGATGTTCGGTGTTATGAATAACAAAAGGGCCATACTTTCATTATGAATGAGATGTATATTAGGAATATTGATAATAATACATTACCTCTGTATTTACTTTCATAAATCATTTTAGAGTTTTATACACTCTAGCCCATTTGCATAATGTTTGTTGCAAGAATGTTGTTCATGAAAGAACAATTGTTGTTCGGAATCATGAATAACATAAGGGCCATGCTTCCATCATGGATGGGATGTATGTTATGAGTATTGATGGTAATATGATACATCCATAACACTAACGCTAAATGTCGCAAGACTAAAAGAATACCACACATGTGTGGCACTGCATTTGGTCACATTGGAGAAACCCGCATGGAGAAATTCCATTATGATGGATTTTGAAGTTGTTTGATTATAAATCATCTGACACTTGCAACTTTCCTCCGAAAAGTGAAGTGACTGAAATACCGTTCACAGGCCATAAGGAACGAGCAACGAACTTATTGGTGATCATACATTTTTATGTATGTAGTCCGATAAAGGTTATTGCTAGCAGTGGATTTGTCTATCTTCAAAAATGACTCAAGTGGATATTTGGATATTTACTTGATGAGACGTAAGTCTGGATCTTTTGAAATCATTCATATGGTTTTCAATATGAAGTAGAAATTATTGTAACAAGAAAATTATGTTTCTGCAATTTGATTGCGGAAAGGAATATTTGAGTTACAAGTTTAGCGAATGTCTGATGAGTTGTGAAAAGAGTTTCATAACTTACACCTCCCGGAACTCCACTGTGAGTGGTACGTCCGTGAAGATGTATTCAAACCATTTGTGACATGGTAAGATCAAAGATGACATAAATCAATTTGCCATTATCCCTTTTAAAGTAATGCTTTAGAGACTGCAACTTTTACACTGAAAAGAGCGCCATCAGGTCTGTTGAAATGACGCCATGGTATGGTACGCCCAACCATGCTTTGTCTTTTCTTAACATTTGGAATATGGGGCTTGTGTAAAATATTTACAAACCTATTCCAAATCAGAGAAGTACTACTTTGTAGGTTATCCCAAGTAATTGGGAATTCCTCCACCACTATACCGAGGCAAAAGGTTTGCCACAAAGAACGGTATGCTTTTGAAGAAAATGGTTCTTGCAAAAAGGTGAGTGGGAGGACAGTGCAACTCGACGAGATAACAGTATCTTCGTCATCAGATCAAAGGAAAGAAACCTTGGAAGTAATTCCAGAGTTTCCTACTGCGACTGATACGGAAGTCTCTACAATAAAATGTATGGACTTCGGTCGAACTTGCAACTGAACCATATAGGCAAAACTCGTGCAAACCTGTCAGGTGCGCAAGCGAGATATTGTTGTTAGACAATAGTATACCTACGATACACAAGGAAGCGTTGATGGGCCCTGACTCCGGAATTGGCTAAATGCCAATATAATCCGAGATAGTTTCCATAAATGATTCAAGATTATATCTTGATAAACCCTTCGGAAGACTTAGAGTCTAACGGACATTAATGGAACTATAAACTGATGTGGATAAAATGTTTTATCCATAAAGCTCGACTTGTTGCAATAACAGGTTCAAGGAGTTGACTACGATGAGGTTGTCTCACCATAGCGATGCTTAAAGTCAGATCGGGTTAAACTAGCAATTAATACATATTTCAATCTTGAGATATGATACATGGATGCCAAAAGGATTTCCATGTGATGGAAATGCAACCTAGGACTTGCATGTGATACAGTCCGAAGTATTTTGTCAATCCAGAGGATGCTAGTAAGTATGCAAACTTCAGAGTTCCAGCAATGGACAGAAGAGAGCAAAATGGAGTTGGAATCTTCGTTTTTGATGAAATAGTCAAAAGAGTTTGATTTCATCAATGGATAACGAAGATGCTTGTGGTTACAAGAAAGTAAGTGGGAGCATAATAATATTTCTAAAAACCTTGTGTGCTTGACACATTGTTGATTGGAAATTTCTTGACATGAATTAGGACTTCATTGAAAATAGTTTTTCGATGAAGTGCTTGGGCTAAATAGCCTTGATATTAGGCATATTTATCTATGAGATAGAATTGCCTGATAGAGCTAAAGCCAAAAATACATATTGACAAGATGCTAAAACAGTTTAGCATTAAAACGCCAAGGAGTGATTCTTGCCGAAGTCACATGGAAAGGGTTTTTGCAAGACTCGGTGTCCCAAACCACTGATGAGCAAAATACATGATGGAGATTCCACACACTCTTGTGTTTGGATTAATCATGTATTCCATGGTATGTAAAACAACCAGATATGTCCGATACTCCCAAGCTGTTGCGAGTATAGATACCAAAGTGATCAAAGTACTGATCATGGGACAACAGTGAAAAATGTCATTGAGTACTAAAGTAGCACTGATGACATGTTTTCTCGCAAGCAGAGATTATGAAGTGCTCGTTGTAAGTAATTACATCGATACAGTCTTCATCAATGCTCCATGCGATTTTCGATTTAAGTTAAGGGTTTTGTGTAATACACGATATGGTGGCACGGTGTTTGGAAATCGTTCCAAACAGGTTACAGTGGCGAATTCTATAACAAAGGCTAAGTATGTTGCCGCTTTCAAAGCGACATTCAAGATGTTGAATCGTACAGTTCGTTCATGAACTTAGTATGATTCCAAGATGGCTTTGGTCAATGGAACACTATTGAAGATAGTTGCTCCATAGCTCAGTCTGAGGAATCAAGGTTTGACCTGTGATTCACATATATACAAAGCCAAGTCCACACAAAATATGAATTTTGTGAAAGCGTGAAAACGCGAGGAGATGCAAAGATCGCACGGAACTGAAGTTGTCAGATCCGTTGGACATCAGACTATACCACATGCGAAGCATTTTTACACCGGTATGCCATAGGTGTAATGTGCATTAGCATTGACTAGATTATTGACTCTAGTGCAAGTGGGAGTCTGTAGGAGATATGCCCTAGAGGCAATAATAAATGTTATTGTTTATCTCCATGATCATAATTATGTTTATGTTCCATGCTATAACTGCTATGGTTCTCGAGTCTGCAATAACCACGAGGCTCGAAGGAAGACTCATATGCACGTGTGGAATAATGAACGGTAAAATGTATTCCTAGTCTGGCCTCTAAGACTAGCTCAAGTGTTGCATGATGGTTCTGTTTTCCTGATCATGGGCATGACTATGCCGGCAACTTTGAGGGCACAATGTTAGGAGAACACTTGTGTTGAATCGACCCGATTGATGTTATGCTATGAGATTCATTCGTCACAAGTTAATGGTAAATAACACAGAGAAGTTAATGTTTGAATAATTCCTTAGACCATGAGAGTATCGAGTTTCTTCATGCTTGATTCATGAACTTTGGGGTTTGTTAAACGTCATCCGTAAATGGGTGGCTATTACGGCGGCTTACGGGTTCATGGAAAAGTATGTCAAGTAACTTGATAGCTCAAGATTGGGATTTGCTCCTCCGACGATGGAGAGATATCTCTGGGCCCTCTCGATGTTACGGTATCCATCATCGTCTGGCCAGACACATTGTGATTTGATCACAGGGATGCCGGAACACGGAAACGTGAAAAGAGAACAAAACCGGTAATGAGGAAACTGGCATTGTGGACAAGTGTTGATCCACGGGGATGCCGATAAGTCTCACCTCGGGTATTTGTAACATATCGCGAAGCAACAGGAATAGCACACGGCAACTGGAGGTTCACTCGAATATTCATTCGTGTGGGTATAGGGGTCAATATGGGTGTCCACGGCTCCGATGTTGATCATTAATCGGACAGAGTTCCGGCCATGTCTATACTTCACCGAACCTATAGGGTCACACGCTTAAGGGTCATCTATCTGCTGAATACTAGACAGGGAGTCTGAGAGAAAATCACCGGAAAAGTTTCGGAGACAACGGAAAAGTTCCGGAGAGAACACCGGAATGGTTTCGGTAAAACTGAAAAGTTGTTTCAGGGTATACCATTAAGTCAAATTGGTTCTGGCACACGCCTGGAAATTCTTGGAGGGTGCCAGAATTGTTCTGGTAACTTCTGGGAATTTTCCAGGATAAAAACCGGAAATGTTTCGGAGCTGCCGGAACCGATTTGGTTGCTTTTCGCAGATGAAAATCACTAATCCGAAATTGTTTCGGAACGCGTCCAAAATCATTTGTGTGGGTATTGGAATTATTCTAAGACCCACAGAAATATTTTTGGATTTAACGATCGCGGAAAATTGGTTCCGTGAATAGTGAAAATCACTTTATGGATATTTTTTTGGAAAGCCACCTTTTGGGATATTTCCCAAAAGGCTTCTAGAAGGGATTGGGGAGCAATGAACCCCCATGTGGGGGGTGCCCCCTAGAGGTGGCCGGCCAAGGTGGGGCTCCTCCATGGAGCTCCACATGCCACCCCTTTTTGCCTTTTATTCTTTTATGTAAGACATAAAATGGGGGTACTTTTGGTATTTTTGTATGCCAACTTACCCCTTGGCTTTCCTATAAATAGAGGTGGAGGTGTGCTCTCCAAAGATCATCCTTTGCTCTAATACACATGCCATGCTCGTCTGGCTCTCTCTCTCTCCCTCCCACGAAAAGAGTTTCGTAGAGCCGAAAGGCTGTCTGGGTTCCGGTGGGAACTAGTTCTGGACGGCGAAGTCCTGTCGGATAGATGACACCGTATGTGTGCAACTCTATAGAGAGATCGTAGTTTCGGTCTTAGTTCGAGGGCGCCTCCCGAAGGGCTATCCGAGTGACTGTCCGAGTTTCGAGGGTCCTCCCGAAGGGCTGTCCGAGTGACCATCCGAGTTTCGAAGGTCCTCCCGAAGGGCTGTCCGTGACACCGTCCAAGGGACTGTCTGACCGCCTCCCGGAGGGCTGTCCGAGGGGCAGACGAGGGAGTACATCCTCATGGTTGGGAGGTTGTAAATCCTAGCTGCGGGGATCTGCACCGCCGATCGTCATCGACTCTACTTCCGCTGCGCTACGAGTCGGTAACGAAAAAGATCAAACCTTGTATGCAGTCTCCATAGTGGTCCTGGGCTGGTGCGTAGGTCGGAAATTTTTTGTTTTCTGCTGCGTTCCCCTACAAGGATGCACTATAGCAAGGATACCACTGGCGAGCATTGTGTACTGCCCGCCACTGCTAGTAATTTCCGGATTAAAAAAAAACACGCACTGTACTATGATGTACACAGTACATTTCATGCACAGTTTGCATCTGGTATTATTCATATGTACATACACACAATTTGCATCGAGTTCATATCCATAACTCTGAGCACAAACCCAAAAATGCTAGAAACACTACATAGGAAGACATTAAGCACGCACATGGAGATTAATTTGCCTTGCAGCCCAAAGTCTACTCTTTTCAGGGAGATCTCTAAACAGAACACAACTAGCTGAACCAAATAAACTACGGAACCGATGCGGTCTTCACGTGGTGACTGGATTCGATGTCGAAGTTCTGGGGTGTTCACAAAGTGCCTAGTTCATGCCCCTGGTCCTTGGCGTCGAGCCGCTTCTCCTCCATGGCCTTGGTGGTCAGGAACATCTGTGCCATGTGCGTCCGCATCTCGTACTGCAAAGTATTCAAATCGATCACAGTTAAGGAAAGCTAGATAAGCATAACACACAAAATGTGTTCAACTTGTGATAAAGAAGATTCTACTCTTAAACTTGCATAAAGGAATGACATAAAGGTCACATCGTTCAATGTATCATTGTTGTATATATATAGGTCAGCACGTGTGTGTATATATATATATATATATATATATATATATATATATATATATATAAGTCAGATCGTTCAACATATCATTGTCCTACAGGAACATATATGTTGTCGATCCACTGCTACCCTACAGGAATTCGACTAGATTTCATATATGTTAAGCAGAGGAAAGAGTCTTTCCTCGATTAATCTGCTGTGCTAGTACTAGTACTCAAGGATGGATTTGACAGCATAGCAAAAATCACTGCTATAATAAGAAGCAAGAAATAAAGATACAAGCACCAGAAATGGATAGGTCCCAGTTTTGTTGCTGGTTGATATATTATTATTCTCTCAGTCGATTACCATCACAACACAAGACAAGAAATTTCTAGATGCCAACAAGTACACATGACCATCAAAAGATATGTGTTTGGAGAACTCAAGCACACAAACAAGCTTCACATCAAAGATTTCATAGGATCATCATCTAATTTACATCTTAACATAACAGAAACAAAATGATTCACCTTTGCATTGGGGGTTCTTCTACTTGAGGTAGTTGCCGACGCCAGTGATGGTGGTGCTCAAGAATTACGAGTCGAAGAGTCATCGAGTCGTTCCAAGGTTGAGACTCATAGACTAATCGTGACTAGTCTAGACTAGTGCGAGACTAGTCGACATGGTACTGTAGTACTGAACATACAGTACATAACTCCCTCGTTTTGTGTTGTTGTCCTACAAGCAGTATACAATATAAATAAATGCATGGGAATTGGGAAGTGGATGAAGAACACCACAAGCAACAAGTCCAGTCCAGCAACATAAGGTTCAACATGTAGTCCAACATCAAGGTCTGAATTACAAAAGAAAGCAGTTCATGATGGAGATGGAAATATAAAGGTTCAACAACACCACAAGCAACAAGTCCAGTCCAGCAAAAGAAATCTTTTTGAGTCGCTCGACTCGTATACGTCGACTAGTCCAGACTAGTCGTCGACTAGTCCATCCACGGCTCGACTCGTATTTGTAGTCTACACGAGAAAATGAGTCGACAGCTGGAGTGCGACTCTTAGACTAGTCGAGCGACTAGTCTAGACTAGTCGTTCGACTCGTAATCCTGGTGCTACTTCGAATCCCTCCCGGTGACGTAGATGTCGACCTGCATACATACAAATTCATCCATGTGCTAGCAGCAAAATTAAGAAACTGGACCTTGTCTTCTCTATTTGGTAGCTAAGAAAGTAAATAAATCGAACACACATAAACTGGACTTGTTTGTATACTTACACGGAGTGCTACAGCAAAAGAGAAATGAAACCACAAAGGTTTTGATAAAAAAAAGACCTCCCAAACTGAACATGCCATACAGTGAACTACTAGTTAAATCCACGTCCTAAAATCATGGCTTTGATGTGAAAACTATTAGAAACAAAACTGAATCAATGTTGAGTCTTCATAAGTACCCACCATCAAGTTTGTTGTATAAGAAGAAATATATAATTTTTCATTTGATACTTCTTGCAGCGAATACTTCTTGGGTGTTGCAAACAAAAGCCATGAATTTGCTACCCAGATTTTGCAAGGGACAAGGATTCAGACAAATGGTGGCACAAATCCTGAAGCATGTAGGGTACTGAAAAGATTTTCCACAATAAAAGGAGTACTGGAAGGATAGTTACATGTATGTACAGAAAACAAATTGGCCTTCCATCAAGCATATAACCATTTAACAGTGGTACGCTTATTACATAAATATATCATCATCTAAATTCCATACAAATTTAATCTAGAAAATGGCAGTAGTAGTTTATAGACAGCTCACAATTTTGAATTGACAATAGTTATTGGAATCAATTGCATCAAAAGTAAACAAGTTGACTGAATATTTCAGCGGTACTAAATCACAAGGCAGAGGCACCATATTCTATTTCTTAGTTGCCATACTTGACAAAAAAAATCTGAAAGCAGAGAACCTAAAATGTGAATTTATTCAGTACAAAGCATGGAGTTCATTATTCCAAAGGTGAAAAATGAAGATCTGAAAGCTTTAAAACCTAGTCGGATCCTGACTCGCACCACCCCCACAGTCGATCTGCGCCGCGGTCGCATCAAGGCTGCCCCGCCGCCCAAACGTCGGCCCTCCCCGCGCCAACCGCCGCCCAAAGTCCCCAAAAACATATGCCATCAGTTTCAGATCCTAGTACTTCTGAACTGTATGTGTATGTTCGTAAACGAACTGGACATATGCCAACAGTTTCAGATCCTAGTGCCCTTCCGTACAGAAAAACTCTACTTAGCTAGTGGGAGTATGTAATCTAGTTGTACAGAATCTAGTTAAATCTTGAATGAATCATAGATACAAATAAACATGAATTTAACCCTTGAATTGATGCAAAACTAATTATTCTACAAGAATCTACAAGACAGTACACTAGCTTATATCTTTTATAGTTTATATGCATCAGATCTTGTACTACACACACGCGTAACAAATTACTCCTCTAAATAAATCATTGATCAATGTCCACTGATCCCGACGACCTCTGGACTCCCCGTCACCGAATGTGGCAGATCCCGACGAAGAAGATGGCAGGCGAAACCCTAGCCACGGGGCAGGGTGCAGGGCCGTAGTACGTGGTGGCGTTGGGGAGGAGCAGCCGGAGTCGTCGGAGCAGCGCCGGAGTTGGAGGCGACGAAACCCTAGCCACGGGGAGGGCTGCGGGTGGCCGGGAGCGGTGAATCCAGCTGGATGGGTGGACGTAACAGTGCGACATGGGGCGGATCTGGCCGTCGGCGAGCCATGAGGGAGAGGAGGGCTGCGATGTGGGAGGGCGGCGGTGGTTTACTTGGCGGCGGCATCGTGGGAAGAGGAACGGGATGGGTTAGGTTAGGAAGTGACGAGGGGAGGGAGGGGCCGGGAGGGGTATACGGTTTAGATGGGCTTTCATGGACTTATAGGCCAGTGGTGGGCACAAGACAGAGCCCGTCCTCATCATTTGATTAACCAGTGGTGGGCATAAAACAAAGCCCGCCATTGCTATTTTTGGACATATTTGCCGTGAAATCAAAAAATAGTTGCGGCGGGCATTTATTGCCGCCCGCCACTGTTAAGTCAGCTACCAGTGGCGGGTGCAATTTTGTGCCCGCCACAGGTAACATTTGCCCCATCACAAATCTGGACAGCTGTTACCAGTGACGGGCGCAAACTGACGCCTGCCACTGGTAAGCCAATAAGAGTGGCGGGCGGATTTTGGAGCCCGCCACTGATTTGAGGTCACCTATAAGCCCTTTCCCAGTAGTGTACCCTTATATACATATATTAGGGCCACATGCAGGTGGTGGAGGTTTTCTGACCCTACCTCCCGCAGTTTTGGATGAAGCGCTGATCCGTGGGCCCCGCTTGGTCTAGGGCTTTGACGGGCTTCGAAACGGGGTAGACCATGGTGACTTTCTCTTTGCTTGTGTTAGGGTAGGTCATAGTGACATGTCAAACCTAGATTGAGCCCACGTCTTGACAAATTTCCTCCTGTGGCCTCTAAGTCAATGATCGAATTATTGTAAGCAATTATCCTCTTTTTTGCTGCCTAGGATCCTGTGACCACACACACAAGGAGGATAGTGTAGATGGAATCACCCCTTTCAAGAAAAGCTAGGGGGTTAACGCTTCTGGGCTTATTGAATAGGGGACTCGCCAAATCGCGTGAATTAGGGTCAGAATAACTTATCCTTTTGCATGTGATACTAATGTGGGTACATTAGGGGATGTGAAGAGGCTAAGGTAACATCACAACTTTAAAGTGGCAAAGTGACGATAATTAGAAATAGATTGGAAAATAAATTGAGGGCATCGAAAGGGCGGTGAAAACTAGCCGGGAGAGAATTTGTGGGAAAGAGAGGGGAAATAAATAAAATGCAATGATTTTTTTTGAAAAAAAAGTCAATTTAGCATATCCAATAAAGTTCCGTAAAAAGGTAAACTATAAGCCGAGTGTATTATATCAAGCACTCAACTTATATTTAGTATAAGCTGACCATCTTTAGGCCTACACTCGGCTTATAGTGTACGTCGTCACGAAGCTGTTAACCACATCCTTGATGGCCACGTGGCGGGAAATTATACCAAGTCTTTCTGTAAGCTGTGATCCTTTATGGCTATATGCCGAGTTTCATCTATAAGCGAGGTGTGTTTTAGAGCCATACTCAGCTTACTGTCTGGAAGCCGAGATCACCTTTTTTTTACCATGCGTTCTGTATTGTGTACTCGGCTTATTGTCCCCTAAACCGAGTACCTGATAAAAGACTCTCAGCTTACCTCTTTGATACTTGGCAACGTGTGTTTTTCCTGAATCTGACTCAAAATAATACTTTCTTTGTCCCAAAATAAGTGTTGCGGATTTAGTACTAAATTAGTACAAATTTTGTACTAGATGAACGACACCTATTTCGGGACGGAGGGAGTATATGGTTAATATGTTGCCCACGCATATTGCAGGCCACTGTGCTACTCGGTACAAAATACGATCGAGGGTGTATGTGGTGTTGATTTCGCCACCGCACTTTAATTAAGGACACTGATAACCACCGAACGTTCAGTCTGGGACATCCCAGACCGAATGTTTCGTTCGGTACGACAGCTCCCCCGATAACCACCGAACGTTCAGTCTGGGACATCCCAGACCGAATGTTTCGTTCGGTACGACAGCTCCCCCCTACGAACGTTTTCCGTTCTGTAACACCCCTGTGTAAATGAGCTATAGTGATTTTCATATTAATGCTAAGTCACTTTGATTTGCAAAGAATGATCACAGTGAAATCATATCTCATTTCAAATTTCACCACTGAAATCAATTCAAATTGCAAGTGAAATTTAAAGTTGCATAAAAATGGTTGCAAAATAGTCCATCATTTAGCAGATATTCCATAACTAATATTTGTTAAGGAAAACAACATCACCTCAATGCTAAAATGGGCTATAGCAATTAAAACAGTGCCAAATCAGCATTTTTAAATGCCTTTTCATTTGTGAAAAATTCAAATGAATTCAAATGCGTCCCAAACTTTTTGTGGCAGTACCAAAAATTGCAAGGCATTTATATGGCCAAGTTCTATATTTTGCAAAAATCATTTGATGGCTTAAATAAATGCAAACAGTGCCTGTTAAAAAAAAGCAGAAAGCAGAAAAGGAAAAAGAGAAAAACCCACTGTGCGCTGGGCCTAAGTGCACAATGCACCGGCCCAGCCCACCTCTCTCTCTTCTTCAACCTCCCGTCTCTCTCCCCTCGCGTGTCAGCGCGCGCGCACGCCGCGCCCGGCCCTCCTCTCGCCTGCTCGACACCGAGGCGCTACAGGGCGTCGTGGAGAGGATAAGGGCGTCGCCCTCGAGCCCGTGGCTAACCCTAGCCCCACATCCTCTCTCTCCCTCGCTCCCCCCACCTCGCCCGACGCTGCCATGGCCGCTTCCCCGTAGAACTCGCGGCCACCGTCGCCCCCGGCGCCTGGGAGACTGTCCAACGCACCCTCGCCCTCGGCTACGTCGACCACGAGCACCCGTTCGAGCGCTATGCCTCTGCATCGCCCGGATCCCCTCGTCTTCAACCTCGGATCGCCGCCGCCCGTTGGCCATCGTCGAGCCTCCCCCGAGCCCACTTAGCACCCCTGCAGGCTCTCAGTAAGCCCTCCTTCCCTCTCCCTCTCTCCTTGCGCTCGTGCACGCCCTCTAGTTGCTCGCTGCCTTTGCCGTGAGCTCACTGCCGCTGCTCGCCTCGCCGTCACGGCCACCGCATGCGCCGTCCGCGTCCGAGCTTTGCGTCGTGCTCCTGGGCTTCCTAGGAACCCTACGCCGCCCCCCGTTGGCCTTCCTGTGCCCTCTGTCGACGTACCCGAGCACGCCCGAGACCGCCGCCGCCTTCGCTCATCGCCGGCGCCAGCTCCGGCTGCCCCAGCTGCTGCCACTGCCCTAGATCGACGCGGTTCACTCTCCGCGTTCGAACATGCCATCGCGCGCTTCAAATGGACCCCCGTAGGCGAATCCCGATCACCTCCCGTGCCCTCCGCCGCGTTTTGACGTCGCCGGCGGCTAGACGCCGGTGATCCGACGTGGTCAGCGTTAGCCAGGGGCTAACTACGCCCTGTGCCGCTGACTGCTGGGCCCCGCGCGCTAATTAGTTAGTAGTTAACTAAACTACTTAATTAACTAACCTAATCAGTCACTGACAGAAGGGCCCCACCTCTAAGTTAACCCCGTTAATTAATTTAAACATTGATTAACTCCCTGTGTCACTGACATGTGGGGCCCTAGCACTGTTTTAACGGATAAGGTTGACCCAGTCAGCCTGCTGACTCAGCAGGGGCCCCACCAGTCAGCCTCTACTGACTGGACAGTTGACCCAGTCAACTGGGTCCACTGTCAGCCCCTGTGTCTTCTGGCTGGGTACACTTTCGGGTGTACTTATCATTTTAGCCCTCTGTTTTCGAATTTAATTTAATTTCAGGAATTTTCAGAATATTGTTTAAACTTCATAAATTAATAGAAATTAAACCGTAGCTCGGATGAAAATGTTTTCTATATGAAAAATGATCAGAAAAATAAGACGAATCCGGATATGCCATCCACATACCTGTCACATGCCTCCAATACTGCAAACATGGAACCTTCCCCTCCGGATCGTCTGTCCGATAATTGCCTAAAGCCGGGAAAATTTTCCCAGATATTTTCCCGCTCCGTCTGTAACGCTTAGCATCGCATTAGGTCACCCCCAGCACAGCATATTGCCATGTCATGCCTTGTGATGCATTTGTTGGCTTTATATTTACTGTTTCTTCCCCCTCTTCTTTCCGGTAGACGCCGAGATTGCTGTTGACCCCGAGTACGACTACGTCACAGACGCCCAGCCTCTTTCAGCAGAGCTTCCAGGCAAGCAAAACCCCCTTGATCATTCCTATAACGCCCATTCTTTCTCTCCCATGCTTGCATTAGATTTTGCTACTATTGTTCGATAGCTCCTATTCTGAAGCATAGCCTGATTTTGTAACCTGCTGTTGATACTTTACGTGTTGTCCTATATGCTTAGTATAGGCTGGTTAGTGATCCATCAGTGGCCCCTCATCCTTGTCCGTGTTACCATGCTTTGCTTCCGGATGCTCGATTAGTGTGATCGACGTGCAGAGACCGACACATCACCGCACACCCCCTTAGTTGTATGACTCTCCAGAGCTACTATCGAGTGCCGAGGGTGATACCTCCTACCTCACTCCTGATGATATCTCTGTAGCGTAGCTAGTTGGTTGTGGGTTACCGAGGGTGATTCCTCTTTCACCACCTCCGATGAAGCCTCTGTCGTGCAGCCCCTCAAGTGTGAACACATCGAGGGTGATTCCTCCAAGTTCACCTTGACGTTTGCATCTATTGGGAATCCATCGAGGGTGATTCCTCAGATTCCCATGATGTTATGGACACACGGATACTTTGACCTTCACCTCAGTCCGTTGTTGAAGTCGGGTCGACCCAAGGGGTACCCGCGAGATGTTCTTGAGGTCGGGATGGCCATGAGGGTACCCGCGAGATAATGACGCGGCACGACCGGGCAGGCAGAGACCGCCCCAGGAGAGGGATGGGCCTGGCCCTTGTTGTAAGTCCGTGAGACGGGACGACAGGATCACTGATCGTCTCCGCTAGCTCCCAATACACTAATGGTTTGGATATGTGATCTGAGTAGGCCTCTGGCCTTTTCGCACTAACCACCACGCGGGATAAGTTATGAGCACTCGGCGCTGTACGATTCTCCCGAAAGCTCTGTCAGACGTCCAGTTCAGCATTGTGAGCTGATACGTCTCCGTCGTATCTATAATTTTTTATTGTTTCATGCCACTATTCTATAACTTTCACATATTTTTGGGAACATTTTATATTATTTTTGGGACTAACATATTGATCCAGTGCCCAGTGCCAGTTCCTGTTTTCTGCTTGTTTTTTGTTTCACAGAAAATCCATATCAAACGAAGTCCAAATGCAATAAAATTTTACGAATAATTATTTTGGAATATGTGTTATTTTTGGGAAGTGGAATCAACGCAAACGGAGGCTCACAACCTCCACAAGCCACCTTGGCGCGCCGCCCCCCCTGGCCGTGCGGTGGTGCCTCGTGGGCACACCGTAAGTCGGTTGGGGCTCTTCTTCGGCCGCAAGGAAGCTAATATCGAGAAAAAAATTGTGTTAAAATTTCAGCACAATCGGAGTTACGGATCTCCGGATATTTAAGAAACGGTGAAAGGCCAGAAAACAGGAACGCAAAACAAAAGAGAACAGAGAGAGATCCAATCTCGGAGGGGCTCCCGCCCCTCCGGGTGCCATGGAGGCCAAGGACCAGAGGGGAAAACCTCCTCCCATCTAGGGGGGAGGCCAAGCAAGAAGAAGAAGGAGGGGGGCTCTCTCCCCCTCTCTCCCGGTGGCGCCGGAACGCCGCCAGGGCAATCATCATGACGGCGATCTACACCAACAACTTCGCCGCCGTCAACACCAACTCTCTCCCCCTCAATGCAGCGGTGTAACACCTCTTCACCCCGCTGTAATCTCTACTTAAACATGGTGCTTAACGCTATATATTATTATCCAATGAAATGTGGCAATCCTATGATGTTTGAGTAGATTCGTTTTGTCCTATGGGTTGATTGATGATCGTGATTGGTTTGAGTTGTATGTTTAATCTTGGTGCTGTCCTATGGTGCCCTCCGTGTCACGCAAGCGTGAGGGATTCCCGTTGTAGGGTTTGCAATACGTTCATAATTCTCTTATAGTGGGCGGCTAGAGTGACAGAAGCTTACACCCGAGTAAGGGGGTTGTTGCGTATGGGAGTAAAGGGGACTTGTTACTTAATGCTATGGTTGGATTTTACCTTAATGATATTTGGTAGTTGTGGATGCTTGCTAGAGTTCCAATCATAAGTGCATATGATCCAAGTACGGAAAGTATGTTAGCTCATGCCTCTCCCTCATATAAAATTGCAATAATGATTACCGGTTTAGTTATCGATTGCCTATGGACAAATCCTTCTCTTGTGTTACAAAAGCTTTCTACTAAACAATTAGCTTTTATTATCTTGCAATTTACTCATAGTTTTATTCTCGCAAAATACTCCTAGTTTTATTCTTGCAAAGTAGTTCTAGCATTACACCTACAAAGTACTTCTAGTTTTATACTTATTCTAGGTAAAGCGAATGTTAAGTGTGCGTAGATTTGTATCGGTGGTCGATAGAACTTGAAGGGAATATAAATCCTACCTTTAGCTCCTCGTTGTGTTCGACACTCTTATTTATCGAAAAAGCTACAATTGATCCCCTATACTTGTGGGTTATCAAGACCTTTTTCTGGCGCCGTTGCCGGGGAGCAATAGCGTGGGGTTGATATTCTCGTGTGTGCTTGTTTGTTTTATCACTAAGTAGTTTTTATTTTGTGCTCTTGTTTTCTATCTTTAGTTATGGGTAGGAAACGTAAAATATCAAAAAAAATAGTTGTACCTGCTAAACCAATGGTTGAAGAACCACCCAAAATCTATCATACTGCTGAAGCTTTCTACTTGGATCATCTTCGATCCCTATGTGCTCATGCTGAAAACCCAACTAGCTTTGTTGAGGGAAAATCATTAGATGAGCATGCTCATTTTGTGCGACACCGCTTATCTCAAAAAGGGAAACTTTTATGGCATCATATTAATACTATGCATTGCTATGCTTGGAATTTATGCGAAATACATGATTTTACTTGTTGGTCTGAAGACCCTAAAAAACACCTTCAGTACCAATGTGAGTTTAAGGATAATGGAATCTTATCTTCTTATGCCAGAGGTGTTTATAGTTACTATGATATTGAACAAATAGAAGAATTTGTTGTTTTTAAGGGTGCATATGAAATTGCTTCTTTGATTGAAAAGTGTGATGCTACTCTTTACAAATCTGAAAATTTTGCTATACTTAAATATTGGTATGAAAACTATGCTTCTAATGCTTATGTGAAAGAATATATTCAGGACACCTCCGCTGTCCGAGAAGAGACTAATATTTTGCAGGCTCCTATGGAAGAAAAAATTGATGACACTGTGAGCTCATTAGATGAAAAAGATGACGAAGAGAGCGAAGAACAAAGGGAGGAAGAGCGGATTAGCTACCCGTGCCCACCTTCTAATGAGAGTAACTCTTCAACTCATATATTGTTTAATTTCCCTTCGTGCTTACCCAAGGATGAATGCTATGATGATTGCTATGATCCCTTGGATTCGTTTGAAATATCCCTTTTTGATGAAATTGATGCTTGCTATGCTTGTGGCCATGATGCCAATATGAATTATGCTTATGGAGATGAACTTGCTATAGTTCCTTATGTTAAACATGAAATTGTTGCTATTGCACCTACACATGATAGTCCTATTATCTTTTTGAATTCTCCAAACTACATTATATCGGAGAAGTTTGTGCTTATTAAGGATTATATGGATGGGTTGCGTTTTACCATTGCACATGATGATTTTGATGGATATAATATGCATGTGCTTGTTGCTCCTAATTGCAATTATTATGAGAGAGGAACTACATCTCCGCCTCTCTATGTTTTCAATACGATAAAATTGCAAGAAACTGTTTATACTATGCATGGGCCTTTACTTGATGTGCATGAATTGTTCTTTTATGACATGCCGATGCATAGGAAGAGAGTTAGACTTCTTCATTGCATGATATATGTTGCTTTGTGCTCACTACTAAAATACAAATCATTGTTAATTAAAATTGGCTTTGATATACCTTGGGATCCGGGTGGATCAATTACTTGAGCACTTTATGCCTAGCTTAATGGCTTTAAAGAAAGTGCTGCCAGGGAGACAACCCGGAAGTTTTAGAGAGTCATTTATTTCTGTTGTGTGCTTTTAAAAACAAAATTAAAACAAAAAATATATAGGGGAACCTAAAAACTTTACAAAAAGAAAAGTGAAAGTAAGAAAGACGAGCACCGTGGAAGCGGGAGCATGCCTTGAACTTTGTTCATGCCCATGGAAACTTTGTGAATCTTGAATTACAGAAACTTTTCAACAAAAATAATTATCCCCTTGTACAAATCCATTGTATTATAAAAATAATGTGCCAAGATTTACCGTTAGGATGTTTAAATTGCTTGTTTGGTATGAGCAGTGCAAAAACAGAAACTTTTGTTGTAGTGCATGAATTTACATTTTTTACTAGAACATGAAAAAATTCTGAATTTTTTACACGGTACTGCTATGCAAATTATTTATTTTGTCCTAATTTTTCAGAAGTTTTTGAGTTACATAAGTATATGTACCATCTACATCTTTACAGACTGTCTTGTTTTCACAGATTGCTGTTATAGTTTTGTTATTTGCTTATGTTTGAAATCTTGTTGAGCCCCATTGACTTGGGAGCCATAGAATTGTGATAGCATATAGTGGGTAATATTTGATTATAATTATACAATAATGTTAGAGCAGGACATGATGGGATTTGATGTTATATGTACTAACCCTTCTAATAAAAAGTTCGGTTAAGTTTTGTGTGGATGAAGTGTTCGAAGATCGAGGAGGTATTGATATGAGAAGAATGAGGAGAGCCAAGAGCTTAAGCTTGGGGATTCCCAAGGCATCCCAAGTAAATATTCAAGGAGACTCAAGCGTCTAAGCTTGGGGATGCCCCGAAAGGCATCCCATCTTTATTCGACAATTATCGGTATGTCTCGGTTTTTGTTTTGTTCACATGATATGCGTAAATTCTTGGAGCGTCTTTTGTGTTTATTTTTCCCTTTTCTTTTATGCACCATGCTGGTATGAGATAGTCCTTGGTTGATTTATAGAATGCTCTATGCACTTCACTTATATCTTTTGAGTATGGCTTTATAGAATGCTTCATGTGCTTCACTTATATCATTTGAAGTTTGGATGCTATTTCTCTACACATAGGAAAACCGTTATTTGTAGGATGCTCTTTTGCTTCACGTATATTTGTTAGAGCGTGGTCTTTTGTAGAAAGAATTGAACTCTCATGCTTCATTTATATCTATTTAGAGAGTCAACAGGAATTGGCCATTCACATGGTTAGTCATAAAATCCTACAAAAAACTTGTAGGTAATTGAATATGATATGTTTGATTCCTTGCAATAGTTTTGCGACATAGAGATGGTAATATGTGGGAGGTACTAGTCAATGATTTTGGTTTAGTAAGAATATTGGTGTTAAGGTGTGTGATTCCCGAAGCATGCACATATAGTCTATAGTTATGCAACGAAGTTACATCCTACTTATGGTGCATTATTTAGTGTTAGTTATGTTCAATGCATGTTTATGACAGTTTTCGTTTTTTGGTTGGTCACTTCTCAATCTATTTGCTAGCCTTCACTTGTACTAAGCGGGAATGCTGCTTGTGCATCCAACTCCTTAAACCTAAAGTTGTGCCAAATGAGTCCACCATACCTACCTATATGCAGTATTTCCATGTCGTTCCAAGTAAATTTGCATGTGCCAACTCTAATTATTCAAAATAAATTTCTGTTTTGTGTGCCCGTACCGCTCATGTGATGGCAGGGGGTGGCCAATATCTTTCATGCTAGGCGGGTTATTCTCAAGATGAGTGTTTATTCACTTGTCATTGCACGAGAGAGTGGCAGGTAATAGGGATGCCCAGTCCCACAATGAATCAAAAATAATAATAACAAAATTCCTTGGAAAGTGTTGGTATGGAAGGCACCCGTGGATACGGCTAGCCATGGATTGTGAAAGAATGGTGGAAAGGAAATGAATTTTATTTTCTGTTTGGGAACCGCCTATAATGTGTCTAGCATGGAAGATATTGGGAACTTTCGGTCGTAGCGTTGACAGGAAAAGCATGCCTCTCAAAATAATTTTATCTCTCTAATTTAAGCTTTGAGCTCTGGCACCTCTGCAAATCTCTGCTTCCCTCTACGAAGGGCCTATCTATTTTACTTTTATGCAATTTTTTTTGAGTCTCCATCTTCTCTTATAAAGCACCAACTGAAGAGCACTATTGTCATAATTGTCCATTGGATGTAGCTAATATTGAGTGTGTATCATGACTGGATCAATGATTGAGCATAACGGGCTTGGGATAGCGTTCTTTACCATTTTTATTTTGAAAGACATGATTGTTTGTTGGTATGCCTGAATATTGATGTATTTATGTCAAATTATAGACTATTGCTTTGAATCACTCGTGTCTTAATATTCATGCCATGATTAGATTATATGATCAAGATTATGTTAGGTAGCATTCCACATCAAAAATTATCTTTTTTATTATTTACCTACTCGAGGACGAGCAGAAATTAAGCTTGGGGATGCTGATACGTCTCCATCGTATCTATAATTTTTGATTGTTTCATGCCAATATTCCACAACTTTCACATATTTTTGGCAACATTTTATATTATTTTTGGGACTAACACATTGATCCAGTGCCCAGTGTCGGTTCCTGTTTTCTGCTTGTTTTTTGTTTCACAGAAAATCCATATCAAACGAAGTCCAAATGCAATAAAATTTTACGAAGAATTATTTTGGAATATATGTGATTTTTGGGAGGTGGAATCAACGCAAACGGAGGCCCACAGCCTCCACAAGCCACCTTGGCATGCCGCCCCCCTTGCCGCGTGGTGGTGCCTCGTGGGCACACTGTAAGTCGGTTGGGGCTCTTCTTCGGCTGCAAGGAAGCTAATATTGAGAAAAAAATTGTGTTAAAATTTCAGCGCAATCGGAGTTACGGATCTCCGGATATTTAAGAAACAGTGAAAGGCCAGAAAACAGGAACGCGAAACAGAAGAGAAGAGAGAGAGAGATCCAATCTCGGAGGGGCTCCCGCCCCTTCGGGTGCCATGGAGGCCAAGGACCAGAGGGGAAAACCTCCTCCCATCTAGGGGGGAGGCCAAGCAAGAAGAATAAGGAGGGGGGCTCTCTCCCCCTCTTTCCCGGTGGCGCGGGAGCGCTGCCGGGGTAATCATCGTGACCGCGATCTACACCAACAACTTCGCCGCCATCAACACCAACTCTCTCCCCCTCTATGCAGCGGTGTAACACCTCTTCTCCCCGCTGTAATCTCTACTTAAACATGGTGCTTAACGCTATATATTATTATCCAATGATATGTGGCAATCCTATGATGTTTGAGTAGATTCGTTTTGTCCTATGGGTTGATTGATGATCGTGATTGGTTTGAGTTGTATGTTTTATTTTGGTGCTGTCCTATGATGCCCTCCGTGTTGCGCAAGCGTGAGGGATTCCCGCTGTAGGGTTTGCAATACGTTCATAATTCTCTTATAGTGGGCGGCTAGTGTGACAGAAGCTTACACCCGAGTAAGGGGGTTGTTGCGTATGGGAGTAAACGGGACTTGTTACTTAATGCTATGGTTGGGTTTTACCTTAATGATATTTGGTAGTTGCGGATGCTTGCTAGAGTTCCAATCATAAGTGCATATGATCCAAGTACAGAAAGTATGTTCCAATCATAAGAAAAACGAACTTCACTCCAATTATGACAGGATGCACATACCTCCAAAAGTTTACTCAACTTATATTCTAACTACACCATGCGAAATGTTTGTGGTGGATTTACAAACTAGGCTCCTCGAGAGCTTCATCATCTCTTACCTCCAAAATTCTGCTCAACTTAGATTCTAACTACACTGCGTGAAATGTTTTTGGAGGATTTAAAAATCTGGCTCCTCTTCTTGCGATGCTTTTTTCCTCCTACCCTTCCGATATGTGCATGGTGGTACCTTCCCAACCCCACCATGTATAGAGACAATTTGTTGCCTTCCCCTTGCCTTCATACTAGCACCTACTCCAAACAGTGTCCACCTGACCTGCTCTCTTAATTGTTGTGGTATTCGTCTTCCCTATCATTTACATGGATCTTTTTTTATTATATATGAAACTATAGAAAAATATTGACATGCGCAAAAAATAAAATCATTCCTTTATTAATACTAGTAAATGCGTACATGCAACACACATTGATATTGAGGAGAAAAGCAATTGCATATTGATATTAAGTAGGATATTAGTTACACATTAATTAGATGTTGATATTTAGTATGCTATTAATTGAGTGTTAAACATGTTGAGCGCTCACCATTGGAGCAATCTACGTCGTTGGATTGACATGGTTTGATGGCCGAGATCAATTGGATCTGCCCCTTTGGGTCTTTTTTATATTGATATAGATATAGATATAGATTATATATATATGTCATAATTAATCCCTAACAAAAACAATATATAGACATAGGCGACATTATAGTTGTACAACATGCCTATTCTTTAGATGTACCAAATCATCCAGGCGGCCATCAATTGACACCAAGTCACTCGTGACATGTCTCATTCGTCGATGCTCCCTTCCTCCTCACCAGCACTCCTTTCGTCCACCTTGCAACTCTTCATCTAGCGGCTGGCGAACACGAGGTATAGCGCGAAGTCTGCCAGGGATAGCATGCTTAGAAGGAATAGGAACTTCTTGACGCGGTCCTTGTTCAGGTCAGCGGGGATCCAGCCCGGCTGCCCACCCACGGTGGTGGCCTTGACGACCATGCAGGCGATGATGTCGTCAAAGTAGTTGCCGGGCGACTCGGACGACATGCACAGGGCGCTCCTGAAGCTCTTGAACCCGTCGGCAAGCGGTGGAGCTTAGTGAGGGCCAAAGGGGGCTATGGCCCCCCACCCCCAACTAAATTTATTTGTTTGCATAGACACATAATTCTTAACACCATTTGGGCCAAATTTAACATAATATTTAACACTAGGATGGGCAGCTTGCTGCTGTTTGTGGTGGTCGTGCTGGCCTTCCTGAAGTGCTTGACCGTGCCGGCGGTGGCCATGGCCATTGCGCCAAGGACCATCCTCTGAAGCTCGGTTGGTCCGGTCGGGCGTCCGATGAGCCGTGCCAAGAATGGGCAGATGGCCTGCTCGTAAAAGAAGATGGTGGCTGCGACCGTGAGGATGTTGAAGAGTGACATGCTGGATGCTAGGATTGAAAAGTTGTGCCAAGGTGCTAGGGATTTTTTTTTCATATGTGAAATCAAACCATGTCCCTTGCTTATCCTCCGGTGAAGATCGCAGAAAAAATCCCCTGACTAGTGGTTCAGTCACTCCGACCTTAGCTCTAACCCGAAGGTGCTTTCGTCATGCAAACCCATCTTTCTCCACATCGACCTTCACCACCTCTCCTAACCAATTCCCTAGAGCCTTCCTAAATGCCTCATACCTCTTATCAAGTGGAAGATTAGTCACCCTGACCCAATTTTCAATGTTGTCGAAGATCATCTCGGATGGTCTGGTGTCTCCATCATAATCCTTTAGAACAATTACATGGAAATCGAATTGCCATGGGCCATTGTGTAGGGCGTGCCTCCGGTCCCCCTCGCTTCCGAAGTGAACAACAAAAACATTGCCGCCGATATCCTTAAACTAAGCCTCCCTATGGAGACCTCATGCCCTTTGCATAGCCCTCTCGAAAGCCTTGATATTGAGCGGTCTGGGTGAGCAATCTTTGTCCACCACCGAGCACTTCGCTGCCCTCGGCAGATCAGATCCTAGCACTGAAAACACCAGCCCGGAAAATTCTTTTCCGTCAGAATTAACCCTCCAAACCTTGCCGCCTTCCCCGTCCCCTTGCTGTCTGCGGGAGACTTGGAAGAGCCCCGACTTGTTGCACCATCACTCATCTTCTTCATGAGGGTAGCCTGCTTCGAAGGAGTTGACTGGTCACGACCTTCCCGCTCAGCCATGGCAAGCCACAGGAGAGAGGAACTCAGGCGATCGATGCACGGAGAGCAGCATTGTCGCCACACCCACCGCACCATCAGAGAACACCACCCCAGCAATCACCTCCTCGGTCGCCCTTAGAGTTTACTCATGGCGGACCCCCTCATTGTGTGCTACTAGAGTTTCTGGATCCGGAACTTGAAAGGCTAGTGAACTTATCATGTGAAGTTGCATCTGGTCGTGCATGTGTGCAGTGGAGACAAGAGGAGCAGCGAAGAAACGTTCAACTCGGGTAGACGGTGCGTATGCCTTTGCAATAGCGATATCAATCGGTCACATTTAATCACGTTTAAGTCCATATCGATCTAACAGTTCAATAAAGTTTTTTTTCAAGGAAAATGAACTATCAAGTTAACTAAACAGCCTTTGTGGCACCGTTTAATGCGCTATTTACATCCCTACTTTGCAACCAAGAGGTGTCGTCCAGAGAGTAGAGACGATGATGAATGATCAACATGTTCAAACTGATCTTGTTCCTGAAGCTTAGGGCGTGTTCGGTAGCTCTCCCCAGCCCAAAAATCCTCATCGCCAGCTTCCATCGCCAGCTTCCAACTCCGCGTACAAAAAACCAGAAGCAGCGTTTCGTTCGGCACCGTAGCTTCTGGGATTCGGTCGTTTTCCTCCAGGTTCAAAGCCCATTTAGTGTTTTGTGGCCCAGTCGGCAATAGTTGTTGGGCTGCTAGCTGTAGGCCTGGGAAAAAGGCTGGGATGTGAGGCAAAGCTCTGGCTCGAGAGGGAATAGAAAGCGAACCGGTACGCTAGCAACTCACTTCGCGGTGGCATCTCCATGTAATTTCACTAAACTCCAACTCCTTCGTTTTCTGAGAGTTGGGAAAGACCAGCTCCACAACTCCACACTTTTTACACTAGGTCGCTCGCCAGCTTCTCGTTTCTGACTCTGCGGAGTCGGGGCGTTCGGCCCAGCTCCACTCGTGGAGTCGACGGAACCAGGAGCTGGAGAGCTACCGAACACGCCCTTAGTTGAAAAGCAATAGAAAAAGTTAACCGTTGGTAGCTTCGCGGACGGGACACGCAAGTCCCTGATACCGCCTTTTTTATTTTGACTTTCGATTTTCAAAGTTTTATATGTTTTAAATGATAATTTTTAATTAAGTTTTGATTTCATATTCGTGTTTCTCGTGATTCATTTTGAATTTTTTGATGACTTTTAAAAATATATGTTAAGTTTCAAGGTTGAAACTTAGTACGAGTGACCGATAAAAATCAATTATTTTGTATCTGCGACCGAAGAAAAAATTGCGTAAAATTGTATCTTTGAAACTTATTGAAACTTTGCAGTTTTATATTCAAAAACCGTAAGTGTCAATGTTAAAACTTAAAATTTACCGTGCGCTCCTGCGGTATTGCACTACTGCGTGAATCACGAGGCAAATCCAACGAGCGATAGAATTTGACAAATGCTAGACCCTAGGAATTTCCGGTAGCTTCGCTCGGGGTCGGGATGAAAAAGGTTGGCCAGATTTTCCAAGGTGAACAAGTTTCAACGCCTGAACTGGACCGCATGTTGGAAATTAACTTAGTCTGCCATCAGTCAATAAAAAGTCACACACGCTCGCCCACAAGTTCCCGTCGCAAAAAGGAAGCTCGCCTAACATCGACCGCACCACCCGCGTACGTCCCCTCGTGCGACCATGGCGGAGATGATCGCCTCGTCCCTCGTGGCGAAGGTGGCCGCAGTGCTGACTGGCAGGGCGGCCGCCGACATCTCCTCGCTGTTAGAAGGGAATATAGAGAGATTGGTGGAATGCGATGGATGTATTATTGAGCCTCGAGGGCGAGTATATATTGAGTACAAGACTTGGAGGACAAGACGCCTCCTAGAGATAAGATGGAAACAATTCCTATCTAATCCCGGACAATCTCTACATACCAAATATATCTCTAACATCCCCCCGCAGTCGTAGCGGTAGCGTTGCGAACAACAGGAGCGTCGCGGACGGTTAGACTGGAGAGAATAGCAGCCGACGGGCCGACATCCCCCCGTAGTCGCAGCGGGAGCGTCGTGGACAGTGTCGCGTCACGGACGCGTGGACTGTAGAGCAAGCCGTCGAGTTGCTCAAGCGAGGTGATAGCCCTTTGTGCCGATGTCGATGTAGCCGAGAGCGTAGGGTGGTGTAACCGTGGTCGAGGTAGCCGTGCGAGGGACACCGTGGTCGATGTCGAGTCGGGGTGGCCGGTGTCGAGGTAGTCGCCGTGGACCGGGAAGAAGAGCGGCGGCGGCTAGGTCAGAAGCGCGGCGGCGGTGCTCGAAGTAGGCGAGGAAGAACCCGACAGCGTGACGAAGCCGGCGCGGACGGTGGCGTTCCCGCGCCTAGGGAGGCGGCGCGACGCATACCACGTAGAAGTCGACGCGCGGGGACGGCGGAGTAGACCGCGCGCCGCGACGCTACGGCCAGAAGGGGCGACACAGCGGCAGTGCGCGGGTCAGGGCGACGGCGGGGAAGACCTCAGGGTGGTTGCAGGGACCGCGTGCCACGCTCGCTACGGCCCGACGGGGCGACGCAGCGGCAGCGCGAGGGTCGGTGCAGCCTCGGGAACGGCCTGGAGCGGACAGCCTCGGGGCGGCGGTTGACCGCGGCCCGCGGCACTACGGCCCGAAGGGGCGACGCAGCGGCAGCGCGCGGGTTGGTGCAACCACGGGAACGGCCTCAGGGCGGCGGCGGGGACCACGTGCCGCGGTGCTACGACCCGAAGAGGCGACGCAGCCGCGGCGCGGATCGGTGCAACCACGGGGAGAACCACGAGGCGGCGGTGCGGCGACCCGACGGGGCGACGCAGCGGCAGCCCGTTGCTCGATCAGTGGAGGGGCGCGCTGAACTCGGGGACAGGGCGGTGACGCCCGGCGCAGAGCGACGGGCGGACAGATGTGCGGATGGTGGCCGTGACAGGCCGCCACGTTGCGCGAGGCCGCCCAGTCGGACAAGAGGCCGGGTGGTCGCGCCGGTGTCGGAGTAGAGGCGCGGGTCGACGGCGGCGGCGGGCGACGCAAACCGATCTTAGATCGGAAAACCAAAAAGAAAACGCCGATCAAGACGAACGGCGAGAGAGAAAAATCCGGAGCAAGGGCTCGGGAAAAAGGCTTTCTAGGGCAGCCGGTCAACACGACCGGCGGACGAACCCTAGGTACGGGCGGCACGGCCCCCGGCGGCGGTCATGAAGGCTGACCGCCCCGGGGGCGGCGCGAGGCAGAAGCGGCGGGCGGCGGCTAGGGTTTGGATCGGTTAGGCTGATAACATGTTAGAAGGGAATATAGAGAGATTGGTGGAATGCGATGGATACCATGTAGAAGTGCATGCTCTAACCAATGCAACAAAAGACCGATCTAATGAAAGAGACTAGGCAATGCATTTATACGTTAACACTCCCCCTCACGTGTGGCTTCCTCAGGCGTAAACGTGTACCGAAAGTGGGCTGCAATTTAATTGCGCCATCCGGGTCTTGAACTCAAGACCTCTTGGCTCTGATACCATGTTAGAAGGGAATATAGAGAGATTGGTGAAATGCGATGGATGTATTATTTAGCCTCGAGAGCGAGTATATATTGAGTACAAGACTTGAAGGACAAGACGCCTCCTAGAGATAAGATGGAAACAATTCATATCTAATCCCGGACAATCTCTACATACCAAATATATCTCTATCACTCGCTCCTCGCCGTCCGCCAGGGCATCGCCGCCGCGGCGCGGGACATGGAGCTGCTTCGCGCGTTCCTCCGGTTCGCCGACTCCCGCCGCAGCGCGGACGCCCTCGCCTCCGCCTGGGTGGAGCAGGTACGGGATGTCGGCTTCGAGCTGGAGGACGCCGCAGACGAGTACGCGTTCCTCTCCGGCGGCGGCGGCGGCGGCGGCCTCGTCCGCGCCTGCGCCAACCTAGGCGCGTGGTTCGCCCCGGCCACGCGGCTAGGCAAGGCGCGGGAGAGGCTCCGCGACCTGTCGGACGCCAAGGAGCGGTACGGCGTCCGGCCGGCCGAGGCGTCTGCTCCCGAAGGAGGCAGCGTGGCCGCCGTTGGCCGGAGGATAGGGGAAACAGCACATTTTATGGGCAAGGAGGAGATCGTCGGCTTCGCGACGCACACGAGGACGCTGACGAAATGGCTCACGGAGGACTCGAGCCCCGGCGGATGATGGTCGCCGTCTGCGGCATGGGCGGCGTTGGCAAGACCACCCTGGTCACGAGCGTGTACAGGGAACTTGCCGCAAGCCACCACTTCGACTGCGCCGCGTGGGTGACCGTCTCCAAGAACTTCACCGTGGACGACCTCCTCCGGAAAATCGCCAAAGAACTGCACCGGGACGTCCGTGCCGGCATGCCTCAGGACGTCGACGAGATGGATTACCTGTCGCTGGTGAAGGCTCTGCGTGTCCATCTCGCCAACAAAAGGTACTTGCTACTGCTGGATGACGTCTGGGCTGCCGATGCGTGGCATGATGTCCGGGATGCGCTGGTCGACGATGGAGCCGGGAGCCGAATAATCATCACGACGCGCAGCCAAGAGGTGGCCGCTCTGGCAGCACCCACCAGGATCATCATGCTGGAGCCGCTCCCCAAGCAAGAAGCATGGTCCTTGTTCCTCAACACCACATTCAGGGAAGATGCCAATCGGGAGTGCCCACATTACCTGGAGTACTGGGCTTCTAAGATACTGGACAGATGTTGAGGTCTGCCATTAGCAATTGTCTCAGTTGGTAATTAACCTCCTTGCACTGAAGAATAGGACCGAATTCGCCTGGAAGAATGTCCATGACAGCCTTGACTGGGATGGCAGCGGCGTCCGTGGAATCGAGCGGGTGTCGAGCATACTGAACCTGAGCATCGACGACCTGCCCTACCACCTCAAGAGACGTTTCATCTATTGCAGTGTATACCCTGAGGATTTCCCAATCAAAAGGAAATTCTCATCCGGCTGTGGATCGCAGAAGGCTTCGTCCAGGAGAAGGGGCAGAGCACGATGGAGGAGACCGCGGATGAGTACCTCGCCGAGCTAGTGCAGCGTAACCTGCTGCAGGCCAAGGCAAAGAATGAGTTTGGACGAGCAAAGCGGTGCTGCATCCATGACCTGATCAGAGAGTTGATCGTGCATAGGTCAGCAAAGGAAGGTTCTTCGTGTTCTCAAAACGCACGAGGGCAACAGAGTCAAGCAAAAGGATCCGTCATCTTACACTGGAGAGCTGCAAAATCGATCACTTGTCAGCTCCCAAGATGACCAGGCTTCGCTCTTTGAGCGCATTCAGGGCAGACATGATGATGAATGCTTCGCTCCTGTCTGGGTTTAGGCTACTGACCGTTTTGAACTTATGGTTTGTTCAGATAGACAAGCTTGCCAGTTCACTGGCCAATCTCCTTAATCTGAGGTATCTCGGCATCCGTTCTACTTTCATTGAAGAGCTTCCACATGAATTGGGGCATCTACATAATCTGCAAACTTTAGACGCTAAGTGGTCCAAGGTGCAGAGGCTACCGCCTAGCGCGGCAAAGCTCGAGAGTCTGCGCCACCTGATACTATTTCGATGCCGATCTGCGGATTTCAGGAATCCGGCCCCCGGTACAGCATTTGTGTTTCCAGACGGGTTACATAACCTGACTTGCCTGCAAACTCTTAAATACATTGAAGCTGATGAGAAGGTGGTCAGATCCTTGGGAAGCTTGAAACATTTGAAGTGCTTAGAGCTATGTGGTGTGCACCAGAGTAATCTTGTTCATCTGCCCTCATCCATCTCCGCAATGAGCCGCCTCGTGCGCTTGGGGATAGCCAGTCGGGATGCTAACGTATCGTTGGATCTAGAGCCATTTTATCCACCACCACTGAAGCTGCAAAAACTTTCGCTGACAGGGATGTTAGCAAGGGGTAAGTTGCCTTCATGGTTTGGCCACCTTCATAACCTCAAGCAGCTACGGCTGTGTTCGTCCGACCTCGGCGGAGATTCAATTCGATTACTCTCATCGCTCCCGGGGCTGTTACGCCTGACCCTGGTCAATGCATACAGTGGAAAGAGCTTGACCTTTGAAGAAGGCGGTTTCCCAGTTCTCAAAAACCTGAGCTTACATGACCTGCCTAACCTTTCTCACTTGGAGTTTCGTGAGCGGAGTCTTGTACATCTAAATGCATTAACCCTTGGACAATGTGATGAGCTCACCGAGGTACCCCAAGGCATCGAGAGCCACATACAGCTTGACAACATAGAGCTTTTTGAAATGCCAAGTAAGATGACACAAATGATCCGAGATGGGGCAGCACCAGAGGGGAATTATGAAGATTCTCAGCGCACTATAAACGTTAAGAACACCCGCTGGTATTATGGACAACTGCTTCAGACAATTTATACTATCAACCTATCCTGTGTTCAAACTTCAAAAATAGAGCACTAAAAGATGGATGCAGCGATATATTGTGAGAACTGGGAAGCCGAGATCTCTTTTTTTTTTTACCATGCGTTTTATATTGTGTACTCGGCTTAGTATCCCCAAACCAAATAGTACCAGATAAAAGACTCTCGGCTTTTTTTTGACATCATAAAAAAGCATTCATCATATGTTGCCACGCACATATTGCAGGCCACTGTGCTACCTGGTACGAAATACGAAGTGTACGTGGTGTTGATGTCGCCGCCGTGCTTTAATTAAACCAGGTTGGAGGGAAAAGTATGCATTGCCTATAACTAATTATTCAGACCAAATAAAGAGCACTACATCCAGAACGCAACGGGTGAAAAAGACCTGAGGTGCTTAGACACCGGACAGGACCTGGAGAACGCAACGGGTCGAAGATCTCCAGCTCTCCCTTGCGGCTGTGCCTAAGGCGAAACGTGGTGATTCGGAGCATGCGGCCATGGAACTCCATTCCCTTGACACAGTCCACAAGGCAGAATCTGGCGTTGCCCATGGCAGTGAGAGTAGGCCCATCAGCCGCCTGCTGCTTCTCACTCCAGAGCTTGTCCTTGGCCATCTTCCAGTCGAGCTGCTCCTGCATGGTACTAACTGTTGTGCTGCTGCTGCTGCTACGGGAGACGACCTGGCAGGTGCCGATGTGGCCGTCCTCGTCAAGCCCGACCCAGGCGTCCAGGTCGCCGTCGAAGTAGCCTTGGCCCTCGAACGGCAGCGCCCATTCCCCATGGCACCTCCACTCGCAGTCACCATCTCGGCTGGTCTTGAAGGAGAAGGTACGTCTGCGTGGACTGCCGGTGCAACATAAGAAAGCGGACACGAAGACGGTGCGCCCGTCCGGGTGCACGGCGTAGGAGCATATCCTTTCGTCGATGGTGAACCGTGAATAGCGACGGCGCGACGCTCCTCCATGACCAGTCCTTGCTCAGGATCAAGCGCCTCTGGTTCTCTTGAGAGGAGGACATCACCTCAACAGATTGAGGCTTTTCCGTGAAGTAGTACCCAAATGCGTACAGCTTATTAGCAGCAGGTAATAAGATGTTGGAGGCACCGAGCAGTGCGTCCGGCAGGGAAGGGCCGGCGGCCAGCCCCGCGGTGTCCGTGTCGTACGCGAGGGTCACGGGGTGCCGGCTGCTCACCGCGAGGATGTGGCTGCCCAGGGAGGTGAAGATCATGCGAACCGAAGGTGCCGGCGAGACTAGGCGTAGAGCAGGGGGGTCGTTGAGGATGAGGGCTGGGCTGTCGGCGTCGTCGTCGTCGTCGACGGCGATCTTGCGGATGGTGCCTCTGCCGCTTGTGCTTCTTCGACTTGGTGCTCGGCTGCCCTTGCGCCTGCTGCCGCTTATGCATCCTACTTTCTCCAATGGTCACCTCGCCGGAGCTCATCTTCTCCGAGGAGTCGAGATCCGGTTTTTGAGACGACTGCCGATGAAAAACAATACGAGATCTGAAATCGGATGTGATCTGCCAATGGGGTGTGTGTAGGGCCTGCTTGATAATCGGAGCCGGACGGATTTCCGAAACCGTCTATGTTTTTTTAGGCAACAGTGGATTGATTACGTACCGTCAGGGCGCGTAGCCAGGCCCGGTGCTGCTACCCGGGCTGTAGCACCGGTGCACCCACAGGCCGTGCGACAAAAAATTGCTGGTTCCTGTACACATGTTCCTTTGTTTTTTTTACTTCGCATATTAGGATTATCTCAAGTAAAATTTTCTGAAGTTTGATTGAGTATTTTTTTGCGGGGAAAGCTTGACCAAGTTTATGATCAAGCATGGAATGTATTTTTTTTTTCACAACCTATTGAACTGATATTCTCGATGTTGATTTTACATAAATTTGATCAAACTTTATAAAGTTTTAACTTAATACAATTCTAATTTGCGGAGTAAAAGGAAATGGAGGGAGGAGTATGTCAATCTTTTGTCTGCAAATCATACTCTGCGCCCTAGGGCACTCCTTTTCTTTTCTTTTTCGCTTTCACTTTTTTATTTCCTTCATTTCAAATAAACCAATTCTTAAAATTAAACTCAAATTTTGTTTGTCTGTGCCATGCAATCAACACCGGGTAGTGGAGAGAGATATAGCAACCACAGCAGCCGCACGACGCTGTCCCGGGACAGCAAACGCCAGCCCCCGCGCCGCCGCCATGGAGGCGGCCGGCGGCGAACCAGCAAAACCCTAGTCGCCTACAGACTTGCCTCTCCCGTAAGAAAACGCTTCGATATGCCTACACATTCTAACTGTTCAACACCAAACACGTCCGACAGAGATCTTAGAGTTCCTCATCGTATTCTAGATTTTCGTAAAATTTAATTTGATTTAAGTATGGGAGGTGAAGGCAAGAAAAGTTTTGATTTATGTGAGGTTTTGGTAAGATTTGATTTGGCTATGGGTAAAGGAAGGCACGGAAAGATTTTATCCGGTTGAGGTTTTGGTAAAATTTCATTTGATTGAGTTAATGCATAACATGGGGAGGAATAACGTAAGAGGGGTGGAGGCGAACGTACAACGATCAACTCCCCTTTGATTACTAAAAGTGTAATTTTTGTTTTTCTTTTCATTTCAAAGGACTTTGAACCTTTTTGTCTATGAATGAATATATGATTATGTTGCTCAGAAATAGCAAAATAATATATTGTAAAATACTTTTCACAAAAACCCTGATGATACTGATACGATTTTTCTAAGTAACCACATATTAAGCTCGTAGAGCAAAGCCACAGGACCGCGAGATCAATTGTGGCCTAATCTTATACTGATCTCGTAATCAGGCCTAGGTCCTCCTTTCATAACCATCTCTTAGTATTCTTCTTTGATGCGCGCTGCGTACCTTGGCCTCGCCAATGAAGCCAGAGTTGCTGGCCAACCCCAAGCGTGAAGTCAATGGTGCCGCCATGATTTAGCGGGTTTGCAATCATCTCTACTATTAAAGGGGATCGAACGTCGTGATGGTTCGACCTCCTTCGATGGTTCGACCTCCTTCGATCCCCCCTCTGCTCGTACGTGAAAAAAGGACCTCCTCGCACGAAAGAAAAAAACAAAAAGAAAATAAAACAGCCCACGTACGCAAATAAAACAGCCCATGTACGCACGTCCTCCCACCTCCCAGGCTCCCCCTCCCCTTCCCCCAATTCCATCGCTCTCGATCTCGTGGCTCTATCTCCGTCGCTGACCTCCTCCTGCCTACGACAACTTTGAGCGGCAACACACTGCAGCCATATCATCTCTCTAGATTGGAGCGGTAGATCGCGCCCTTGCCATATCATTTCTTCTTCACCGAGACCAGGAGGAGCTCCACGCAGGGAGGGCGATGAGTAGGAGCGTCTACGGCAGCGATGAATGACGGCCCAGGTAACATGATCTCCTTATCCTCGCTCCACCTCATCTTCTCCCCGTAGCTACTGCCGCACACCCACGTTCTCCTCTCCCATGGCAGGGGCCGGCCAGTGACAACGGACGGCGGGAGACCGGCTGGTGGCGCAACCCCATCTTCTTCCCGTGGCCTTTACTACCGCACCCCCATGTTCTCCTCTCCCATGGCAGGGGCCGGCGCGAGTGGCGACGGATAGCGGGAGACCGGCTGGTGGCGCAACGGACGGCAGGACATCGGCTTGTGGCGCAACGAATGGCGGGAGGCAGTGGGACCGTGGGAGGAGCAGCTAGCCGGAGGAGGTCGTCGGTGGAAAACTGGCAAGCCGCGAGTGGCATACAGGGCGCCACCGTCTCTCACGCCTCTCACTTTGACCATCTGATTGGTACTATCTTACTCGGTAAGTAATCACCCCCATAAGGATCCCTCTGTTCCATCCATTATTTTCAGAGTTTCATGTGTACATTTGAAAGATCACATTTGCACTGGAGCAGTGTTGTGTTAGAAAACCAATTTACTTGCCCCATTGCATTTGTGATCTAAAGCCCTTGGCAAATCAAAAGTGACAAGCCCTACAGGAGTAAATTAGTTTTCAAGAAAGTGAAATACTCGCATCCGTAGACCACAACAACATTTTTCGCATGTGTATTTCTGTGAAAATGCAATGCTTGGAGAACACTTTGTATATTTTGTGCAGTAATCTTCATTGGGAAAACAAATATGCACAATATAGACCTTGGGTCACTTGAAGCAATCAAAACACGCATGAGTTTATTGGTCGTATTAAAATTCAATTCATGTTTTCATCTATGTTGACCTGGTGGAACTTGAGTACTACCTGGTTAATTTTAATGTAGGTGATTCTTTTGCCTTGCCTAAAGTTTTATAAAGGAAAGGAGTAAGTCAGCTGAGATTCTGTAGAGCTTGACAATGCATCAGAACTCTGGATGCCTATAAACATTATCCTCTAGCAATATCATTGAAAACCATCACATTATGATGAGGAAATGGAAAATGAATTTGGAGTTTGCAGTCATCCTATGTTGTTAATCCAGTCTTCTTATTTTCTGATGTTTGCCACTTTATCTTCACATAATATTTTTGTCAGGACAGTACGAAATCCACATCCAATTGATAGATATACTGGTGGTTCTTCATATTGTTACTTTGCCTTAATTTTTATAAAGGAAAAGGGGAACTATACTGTTTGACACTGCTATTGATAAGATCCATGTAATGTAGTAGCTTCAGTATTGCTGCCTCTTTTTCTGCTACATGTGTAAATGCAGTTAGAGTTGAGAATACAGGAGATGTTTTTGAGAAAAAAGCTCAAAGATCTTTTTTATTTGGGCTTAAAAATATTTGAGAAAAAAGTACCTTAGTTTAAATATGTATTAACTAATACACAGTACTTACAGTAATCTTCTAATTCAAGGACAATTGCAGAAGTTTGCTTGGTGAAGGCCTTGGATCACTCGGCATCACAGACTCAAAGAGCCTTGAGGAGTTTTAAAAGCAACCTGATTCATCTTTGAGGCACATATGATTTGTAAGGGTAATTTCTTAGTTTTCATATGATCGCGATGCAGAGGCTAGGAGCACTATCTCTTTCATTATCTACAAAAAAGGTACATATTCTTCCATATCTTTTTATGTCGTTGTGTAGCTTTGGGTGTTTCCGGTTGATTTCTACTTTGTTATATGATCGTAAGCGATATTAAGCTACTAGAACTAGGATTTGATGTCGCCTTTTGGCACTGTTGTAGGTACTTAGATCATAAGTATCTGTATGGCTTCATTTAATTAAAATTGAGTAGGTCTCTGCCCTGTTCAAATAATAAAGAAAAAATATATTATTTCCTCATGTTGCAAATGTAGCTCCATAGCTCCAAACTTTCTTTTTTTTGGTTTTCGAAGGACAAAACAAATCTCAGATCAGTGAGTTGCTTTGCAAATTTATTTTATTGAACTATATGCAGTTTGCATCTGGGGCTCTTTGATTCCTCTTCATTGTTCTAGAAATGGAAAATGATACATTAAAACTTTTAATTTCGTAATGCAATACATCATATGTCCTACAAACTACAAATATTTTGCCTCTATCACAGCCTGCACATTTTTTTCAAGTTATGCTAGCTAGCATATGTTGGAACAAAAAAAATGCAGATCGGTTTCAATCGTGCTGACATAGCATATGCTTGATCAATTCACTTTTCTCCAGAGATAGGTATGGTCTAAACAAAATAAATTTGATCTTAATTTGTATTAATAAAGTTTCTTACTGTTCCCGACAATACAGTGAATAACTTTACAAGAAGAGATGTTGTGTGAAGAAAATAAGTGCCTTAGAAGAAAAGTAATACCCCTTGCAAAATAGTAGGGACTGAGTTCTTCCAGCTCATAGTTCTGGGTTCTGCGTAGTTAACTAACATATTAATTTCCTTTGATTTCTGCATAGTTAACTAACAGCAGAGACGGCACTGCCATCTAGGAATATATGACCAAAACAAATCGGTGGTATAATCCCTTAGCTTGTTGTACTTCTCCCTGTGAAAGGATTTCTTGTATGTCAAAGTATGTGTAGCTAGCATGATTGGTGTGATTCAAATCTTGATAGCAGACCTGCAAATTGGCCATGTTATATCTTTCTGATTATTTTGTTTTGTTTGCAAGGGCAAACTTATACTATGCAAATCTTGTTTTAAGAATGGTTGTGTCATAAAACATGTAACATGCCTGCTTTTCAGAAACGAAATGTATGCTAACTTCAACTCTACACTAGAGGGTACATACACAACAAAGAAGATATGATGTTGGTTTTAAGTACATTGTTGTTATCTGCGAGCGACCAAAAAATGATGATGCAGTTACACCGGACAGTAGAGGAGTCTCGCTATAATTGGGTATGCTAACTAGGGAAACCTATATAATTCTGTTTTACACTGTTGTTTGAGTCTTCTATTTGTGTACAAAGTGATGGCAAAGCTAAGGGCAAGCGAAAGGAAGCAGACAATACCTTGTATTTTTGTGGGGGATGGGAATGTCGCCATCGACACGGTCATGCTTCATTAACATTGACGGGCATGACGATTGTTCGAGAAAGGAAGTAGTTGAAAACGGAATGTGGGGCGTGTGAGGTCTATCATTTAATTTCATTTCATTGCGAAGATCAATGGAATGTCATGATGAAACAAAGGGTGTGGCTTGAAGTGCAAAGGTAATTATTTCAGATGTCAAAAAATCGAAATTAGGGATCCATAATAACACATGGATATATATAACTAGCCCTACCCGTACTCTTTATGACCTAATTGATGGGGGTGAGCGTCGATGTGACATGGCATCTGGTGTTCACCTCATACATGTGGAGGCTCCACAAGCCCAACCCGCTATAGGAGGAGACGATAACGGGTCGATGGTGGTAAGCGACGGTGACAAGAGGAGATAATGTCGGAGAGAGGTTGGCATGATGAAACGGGCATTGGCGATAGCATGTAAGGAAGAAGACGGCAAGCGTAGATAGTATGTAAGGGGGAAGGGCCGGTGCTGCAGTGCATGACTCGAGGACGTGACGACGAATTTGTCACATCTGCAGAAAGGAGAAGAATTGGTACGGGTGTGCTCACATAGAGAAAAAGGAGAAAAAGGTATACATCTATTCCGTGGCAATGCACGGGCACTCAACTAGTCAACATTAAAGTAGCAATTCCAGCACAGTTCAGCAGCATCATACGAAACGAAACTGAACATCAACAGTAGAGTAGCACTTCTAGCATACCTAATGAGGATCATAAGCATCGCTACTGGCTTTGGCCACCCTTGTGAAACGGATTTGATTTCCATCTCAGTGCGCGGCGCCTCGGTGGGCCGCGGCGCCTCAGCGCCAGCCGTTCACTGTGACGCTGCTGCTTTCGGATGATCTTTTTTTTCGAGAGTACGCCAATGGCGTACCGTATTTTTATGGAAGGGAGAAACAATGTTTACAAGAGGCCGTGACGGATGCGAACATCATCACGGGTACACCAACTCCAGCGGAGAAAGAGAAAACCTACTCTCTCACGAATCTAGTTAAACCCACCACTCCCACTCCGGCAAGTTTCCACAACTTGACCTCCTCAAAAATTTGATGCACTAGACTAGCAGTCGTTCTAATTTGGTCGACCCGATTGAACACTCTCGCATTCCTTTGCTTCCATAGCTGCCATGCGGTCGCAATGACGAATGAGTCGAACCCTCTCTTGTCCAACCCCTGCAATGTACCACGAGTCCTCCCCCACCACTCCATAAAGGAGTCACCTGGGCTCGGGATGTCTAAGTTGACTCGCAAATACTGGAAACATCCGTGCCACACTTGCCTCGCAAAAACACATTGTGCCAAGATATGATCCACGTTGTCCTCCTCCTGACTGCACGTGTAACACACCGAGGTAGCGTCCTGCAATCCATGTCGTGCCCTTCGATCCGACGTCCAAAGCCGGTATTGCGATGCCAGCCAAGCAAAAATTTTGCACTTGAGGGGTGCCCAGCTTCGCCAAATGCGTTTGGCTGTAGCGGAACGCGTCAAGCCCTGACACAATCGGTTGTAGGTAGACTTCGTGGTGTATGTACCTGAAGCATCGCAAGGCCAAGTAAACTGATCCTCCTCCGATTCATCCCTGTCCACGGTTGCAATAGCCTGCTGCAAGTGAATTAGCTGAATGTGCGCCATGAAAGTGAGCTCTCCTCTGATGTCAGTGCACCCAAGCTCCCTCCACCAAAGCCTGTTGCACGGTTCTCTTTCTCTTGATCCTAACATCCACCAAGTCAGCAATCAAGGGAGCTATATCACCAATTGCGAAGCCATGCAACCATCTGTCAGTCCAGAACAGGACCCTACTGCCGACTCCTACCTTGATTAGCACCATACTATCAAAAACTGCTCTTGCTTCCTGATCGACCATGAGATGCAAACCTTGCCAAGGACGAGTGGGATCCGTCCTCCTCAACCATTCCCACCTCACACGCATGGCCAGACCTTGCAACTTTAAGTTCTTGACTCCCAAACCTCCAAAACAAGTTGGTCTGCAGATAGTTTGCCATGCTACCAGACATTGCCCACCGTGTGCTGTTTCCTTCCCGGCCCAGAAAAAGGCACGCATCCATTTGTCAATCTCTTCGAACACCCATTGGGGTGCATCCATGACCATCAAGTGATGTACCGGACGTGCCGAAATCACGCTCTTGACTAGCACAAGTCTGCCGGGTCTCTGGATCAACCCTCGCTGCCACGCCGGTATGAAACTCTTGACCTGATCAAGCATGGGCTGCCAATCCACACGAGAGAGCTGATGGATACTCAGTTGCAGACCCAGGTATTTGCAAGGAAACTCTCCCAGCTGACAATTAAGAAACTGCTGCACCCTCTCTCCGTCTGCTTGCTGCCCTTGTATCACAATGGCCGAGGTTTTCCTGTAGTTAACTCGAAGGCCAGAAGCTTGACCGAACACTTGTAGCACTGTTCTCACACACGAGAGGTCCTGAGCTGTGGGGCGAATGAATAATGCCACGTCATCTGCATAGATGGAAAGCCTCTGGTTGGCTTCGATGCCGTTGAAAGAGGACATCACTCCCTCGCTAGTCGCCTTGCAGATCAGAGCCGAGAGAACTTCCATTGCTATAACAAAGAGAAGGCGGATGATCTTTGAACCACACACGTAACGGGACACCGACTCAATGACGCTACGTGATGGGACGTCGCCGAGATCAACTCCGAGACAACATGGCTCGACACAAAGTTCTTTCATAGCACTGTGTGATCGGGCAGCGCCGTGAGGGAGGCTTTAGGCCTCGATTTCTGGCGGGTCAGTGATGAGGCTGTCACACCAGTATACGATGTCAGCACGGATAAAAGGGGACAACCCGGCGGACAACAGGAGAGCAGGTCCCGGCCCTAGTTCGCCGACTCCGGTGAACAAGGCGCGCCCACCAAGTCCTTGCTGCATAGGTAGGGTGATCGCCGCCTCCAGATCCACCCGGTGCGCCTTGTAATTGTAACCTTGGAAAATGTCATAGTACATCATCATGCGCACAAGAATCAGTTCCCCGCCGTTGTCCACTAGTTTCACGGCCCATTCATGTTCATACAGCCGCACAGAACCCAGATCGCCCAGTTCGGCCGCCGCCGCCAACTGCGGTCGCCGCTGGTCTGCATCGATTACCATGATGGCCTTCTGGGTGACGCAGTAGAAGCGGCCGGCGAATGGCGAATGGCTGGTCTGCATCGCACAGTGAAGTGTTGTCGAAGTGGAGGGCTACGGTCGAGTCGTCGGCGAGGCCGGCTCCATGCAAGCGCAGGAACTGGAGGGTTTTCACGCTGGTGCGCGTCTGGCTGCTCGCCGTGTACTGCAGCGTGGTCGCGGGCGGGAGGCAGGTCAGCTGCCGGGTGAGCGGGTTGAGGAGGCGGACGACGTGGGTGCGCTTGTGGCACAGCACGATGAGGCCGCCGTCGGAGGTGGCACCGAACACGTACTGGTAGCTGAGCTCCGGGAGGTCCACCTGGATGCGCTGCCCGGTCGAGACGTTGAGGAAGTCACGACGCTTGCGGACGGTGCGGCCCGAGGTCTGCGGCGGAAGCATGATCCACCGCCGGGGGTGGAACCGGCGGTCCAGGCTGCTGGGATCGTGCGGGGACGTGGTGCACTGCCGCCACGCGCGGCACACCGCACGGAAGCGGAGGTAGTCCGCGACGTCGTCCCCGAGGAGACGCTCGGCGATCTGGCCTGCTGGCCCGGCGGTCAGATCCGCCCAATCCCTCCTGCAAGCAACGTATATAGGCCGCCCCGTCAGGTGGGAAGACATATTCTTGCCATGGATTGGGGGACAGGAACTCCACTTACCAGTTAGGGGTCGTCGACGGCGATGCGTGCACGCTTTTCTTGCCGGCAATACGTTTCTGCGACGACTTGGTTAGGCAGCGTAGTGCTCGTCGTCATGTTCGGCAACACTCCTTGATTTGCGCCGCCGTACGCCTCAGATCGATCGGGGATGGTTTTGATACGAGGTTATGTACGCCTGGCTGGCAATAAATAGATGGGGCAATCCGACCCGAGGACGAGCTCAAACCCACCTTAGGGTTTGAAAAGAAGAAGAAGATGGTGCCGATTCTTGTTTGGGAACGTTAACGAGGCCGTCAAGGACGAGTTTTGGTATGACTTTTCGGTAAGAGGAAAGTATAGTTTTGGTGCTGATTCTTTTTTGGGACTGTGAACGAGGCCGTGGGAGGGGTTTGAGCAGTGGGAGAACCTCCAGGAGGCCGAGCCGCCGCCATGCTCGTCCACGCCAGCCACAGCAGCATGCTGCAGAGTAAGCATCCGACCTTCAGACCACTCACGCCCCATGCTTCTGGATTCTGAATTCTCTCTGGCCCGAATGGCAACATTCCCTTCCAGATGTTCAGATTCTTGCCATGAACGATAAAGATGCAGGAGCAGAGTTTCAGCTGTGTACATTAACCAACTATTGCTGCTCCGTGCAAGAATGTGCGTGTGTGTGTGCGCTCAGGTCAGTGAAATCACGCGAAGGTGTGTAACAGTGTAAGGCTAGGTGAACTTGAGCGGCCCTCGCCGCTCGACTAGCACGTGCTCAAACATCCGCGGGCGCCCACAAGAGGCGATCGATTCGAGTGAAATTCTTTGGTTTAATTCCCATCCTTTGTTGTATTTTATTCTCCTGCAAAGTTGTGACGTGAGTGATCTGAAGGTCGGACTACTGACTGGAGCATATCTCAGAGAGGTCTGCGCGGACTTTTGACAAGTGTGGGAGTACTCCCTCCGTCCGGAAATACTTGTACATCCATTTCTAGGACAAGTATTTCCGGACGTAGGGAGTAGTAAATAGAGGCTTGTTGGTATGGAACGCATATTATCTCACCAACCAGTTCCCTTCGTTTTTCATGGACTATGGGTTTTCTTTGGTTTTTTGTTCGGGTTTGTTGGTTTTTAGTTTTTGCTTTTATCTTCTTTTTTCCTTTTTCCTTTTTTTTCTTTTTCCCTTTTCCATTTTCTTTCTCCATTGTATTTTTCTTTTTCTATTTTATTTTCTTGTTTTCATCAACTTTTTCAAATGTGTGAACTTTTTGTTCAAATTTGTGACTTTTTCAAAACCATGAAGTTTCCCCCAAATTTGTGAACTTTTTCTATTTTGTGCACTTTTTCCAAAAATTCATGAACTTTTTTCCTCAAATACGTCTAATTTTTAAAATCTCAATTTCTTTTCGAAATTTTCAGTATTTTTCTAAATTTTTTTAACATTTTCCAAATCTGTGGAACCCGTGAATAGTTTTTCAAAATTGTTAACTTTTTCCGAAATACATGATCTTTTTTCTAATTCATGAACTTTTTTGAAAGTGATTTTTTTAATGGCAACGGTCAACAATCGAGTCAACAGTGAACGGATAAAGTCAACGGTCAACATGCCTAGTCATTGGGCAGCCTATCAATTTTTATTTTATTTTTTTGGACGGGAAGGCCTTCATGACTAGCTTTATCAATTTAAATAACACTTAAATCTTTTGCTAAAAGTTCGGCGATAAAACCAGGGGGTGAGTCCAACCACACAGGCGGTGGATCAACACACCCCTGTTGAGCTAAAAGGTGAGCTACCATATTCGATTCTCTATTACAATGTTCAATAAGATCCTTCCCGAAATCATTCAACAAGCTTCGACATTCCTCCAGAATCGGTGCGACAATTATTGCGTGTCCAGAGTTTGAATTCAGGGATTCTACAACGACCAGATTGTCCATTTGGACATAGATTGAATTGCATCCAAGTCTCAAAGCTAATCTCAAGCCATCAGCAAGAGCCACAGCTTCCGCCTATACAATATCAAGTTAGGGGAACAAACCATTTTTTAGGAATTCTACCGATCAAGGAGGGGGACGATCCGAGCTAGTGCGAGTGGCCAATGTTTGCGTTGGTGGGCCGGCCCACGTAATGCAGCGTGTGAGCCCAGTGGGGGATACCTGGCGCCAAAGGCGCCGAATAGGCACTCTCTCCCGAACCAACCAAGAGAGCTCGAGAGCTCCTATATCGGTGCGTCTATAGATCGCTTACTGCAGCTCTGGTCTCTCTAGCGCATGTTTTTTTCTTTTCTTTTTTATTTTTTTTACATTTTAAAAATTGATAATCATTTTACTTATTTCTAAAAGAGTTCGTCACGTGTTAACAAAATGTTTATGGAGTGTTACAAAAAAAAACAGTTCATCATGCAAAATGTTAAACGTGTATAAAAAATGTTCTTCATGTATATGAAAAATGTACAACATGTATTGAAAAAAAGAAGACATTGAAAAATTTATTCAAAAAATATTAATCATGTATTGGAAAACTGTTAAACGTATATAGAAAATATTTCAGGTGTATATGAAAAATGGACAAATGTGTATGAGAAAAGTAGGAATCAAACATATGTTTCAAATAATTTTAGTCATGTATTCAAAAAATATTAAACATATATAACTAAATGTTTCATATGTATACAAAACATGTACAATATGTATGAAAAAACTAGACATCAAAACATATATTTACAAAAATAGTTGTCATGTATTTGAAAAATATTAAACATGTATAAAAAATGTTTCTGAAAATGTACAATGTGTATGAAAAAATGAAGACATGTATTAAAAAGGTGGACATCAAAACATATATTTAAAAAATATTAATTATGTATTTGAAAAATATTAAAAAATGCATAAAAATGTTGCAGATGTAGAAAAACATACAATGTGTACAATAAAATAAAATATATAAATGTGTTGATGAAAAAGAAAAATAAAAAAACCTGGTTGAAACCGAAAAAAGAAATAAAATAAAACCAAAGAAACAAAGGAAGATGGAAAACCAAAGAAAACCACGAAAACCCTACAAGAAAACGAAGAAACCCGATTTTTCTTGGAAGAAAAAAAAAGAAAACCAATGAAAAACAAAGGAAAACCGTGAAAAAAAAATAAGAAACCAAAATAAGGCAAAACAATGAAAAAAGGGGGAAAAGGTGCTACAATACCAGGTCGGCCCACGACCCAGGACGCTAGAGGCGAGATCCGGCTATATCTCACAGTAGGCGAGATATAGCCCTAGCGCTCCTTGTGGCGCGTTCAGCGCCAATTCGCGAGTTGCCGCTAGCGCGAAACTCACTGTGGGCTGGTCGAACAACGCGAAAAGCTCGCTCGATCGCTGTTGACACCTGATTTTGGCATGATGCAGAATGCAGTAAAGGTGGACTCAAGCGAAAAGCTTGCCGGTTTTGAGTGCTTGCCGAAGACCCAAACAGAGGCAGGAGACGGCCCGGCAAGGATGTGATCCGGCAAGGAGACGGCCCGGCAAGGAGGCGATCTGGCAAGGAGAAACTTTGAAGTTTGGGCCATTGCCATCCGATCTCATCTCGAAAGCCGAAATTGTGTTCGAAGTACTGGGATTTTGTATCCAGAACACTATTCGGCTGATTATGCCCTCAAGATGATCTCATATGAGAAAACTTTCTACATGAATTGTCTTCGTCTCGTCAAATCGGTCGATTTTCATATAAAAATCGTCTCAATCCGAGTTCGTATGCAAAAGTTAGAGCTATCTGAATGCAGCCATGTCAAGAGGCGAAATAAAACACGGGAGACCAGACACGTCTTGGCGAATGTCTGATGCAATGCGTGAGCAATTAGCCATTCAAGATAGCCTCGAATCGAAAAACGTTCAACATGAAAGTTGTTCGTAACGTCGAAACGGTCAACTTTGCTATTGGGCATATTTTCATCCGAGGTCGTTTACTGCCTCAAAAAGGGCCCGCAAGGTGCAGCCAGAAAGCTTGCTGTGTGAACAGTAACCTTGCCGGTGAACAGTAACATTGCCGGGGAAAGCTTGCCGCGCGTGAACAGTAACATTGCCGGGGGAAACCTTGCCGCGCGTGAACAGTAATCTTGCCGGGTGAACAGTACCTTGCCGGGGAAAGCTTGCCGCGCGTGAACAGTAACATTGCCGGGGGAAAGCTTGCCGCGCGTGAACAGTATCTTGCCGGGTGAACAGTACCTTTGCCGGGGGGAAGCTTGTCGCGCGTGAACAGTAACATTGCCGGGGAAAGCTTGCCGCGCGTGAACAGTAATCTTGCCGGGTGAACAGTACCTTTTGCCGGGAAAAGCTTGCCCGCGCATGAACAGTAACATGCCGGGGGGAAGCTTGCCGCGCGTGAACAGTAACTTGCCGGGTGAACAGTGCCCTCGCCGCGTGAACAATACCTTGCCGGGGAAAGCTTACCACGCGTGAACAGTAACATTGCCGGGGGAAAGCTTGCCGCGCGTGAACAGTAATCTTGCCGGGTAAACAGTACCTTGCCGGGGAAAGTTTGCCGCGCGTTAACAGTAACCTTTGCCGGGTGAACAGTCCCTTGCCGCGGAAAGCTTGCCGTGTGAACAGTAAAAACTGTCCGACGAGATGCTGAAGATGGGCTCAAATACTTATCTAGATGGCCTCAGATCAAAAAGTGTTCAACATGAAAGTTGTTCGTCTCGTCGAAACGGTCAACTTTGCTTTTGGAGTCATCGTCATCCGACGTAGTATATGACCTGCAGAGACGATACAAGAGTCGGACGGTCCAGTCAGCTATATGAATGAGTCCGACTCGAAATTAAGGATGACCCCGTGGAGCATTCAAGATGGCCTTATTTGGAAAAGTGATCAACATACGGATTATTGGCCTCGTCGAAGCGCACAAAATTCGTGTTTGGACCATCTCCATCGGAGGTCGTGTGCAGATTCCACGGCCCACGCAAGGAGCAAGACAGGAGATTGGACCAGATTCAGGCTGAATCCGAGCGGGACCAGAACTAGGACTCTAGGACGTGAATTAATGTAATTTTCTTGTAAGGAAAGCCTAGATGAATCCTTTGCTTGTACGGGAAGTCCAGCCGCATCTTATATATGTTGGGGGTGACGGCCGATTGAAACAACACACAATCGAACAATCAATATACTACTTTTTCAATCTACAGTTTATCTCTCCATCGTTTTTCTCTCTCGTTCTTCGTGTTGGAGAGCTGCGAGTACAGAGGCTCTAGGGGCGAGCGAATCGACCTAGGGTAGCCCATTGCCGCCGCACTCCCTGACGGGGTCCCTCCCGGGCGTGCGGGGCTTCGGGTCTTCAAAAGCGTCTGTCGGCTGTCCTGCGTATCGCGCTGCCGGTCGGACCTCCTTCGACGTGAGCTGCGGTGCATCACCCCCGGCGTCGAGGGTACACGGTGACGTGTTCGTGTGTCAACACACTTTTTGGCGACTCCGCTGGGGACCTTTTGATCAAGAATCATCATCCATCATGTCCAATCTTCCCAATCCCTCGGAAGTTGACGCCGATAACATTATCAAGCCCAATCTGGAGGAGTTATCGGCCGAGCATCGTCAAGCTTATGAGGAATACAAGAAGGCGCGTGAAGAGAAGGAGTTGCAGGAGTTCCTTGGAAACTTCAAGAAGGACCGCCAAGGCAATATCACTCCGGTTGGAGAAATCAAGTTTCCTCCTCTTCAAACTGAGCAGGTTAAACCTTCTGTAAGTACTACCTTTTCTCCTGAGCAATGGGCTGAAATTGAGAATCGTATTAATGATAGCAATAATCTGATCTATCAAGCTTTCTTAGACAATACTAATGCTCAGAAGAATATGCCTAACATGCCTGCTAGTATGGGAAACCCTGATTCAGCTTTGCCTATTTCATCGGCACCTCCCATGCCGATGAATTATTTTCCTACCCATACCAATCAAATTGTGGCAGCACCACTTAATCGTTTTATGCAGAGTTCGGTGGCAATGCCGAACCAAATATGTGGAAACACTGCTAGATCATTGCCGAACTATGGTTCGGCAAACATGTCACAATTTACACCCATGATTGCTAACCCCAATCCTCCTATGCCAGTGCCACAAGCTTCATCGTCTACTACGGACGATGCTCTAGCTAGGTTTAGAGAGGAGATGGCTAAAACACTTCGAGAGAATTTTGGTGTTGAACTACCTAGGAATCGGATTTATCAAAAGCCGTATCCCGAGTACTTTGATGCAATTCCGTGCCCTCAAGGGAATAAAATTCCAGATTTTGTTAAGTTTAATGGAGAGGGCACAAAAACCACATGGGAGCATGTTAGCCAATACCTAGCACAATTGGGTGAAGCAGGTTTGATAAATGAATTGAAAGTGCGTTTATTTCCTTTGTCATTAACTGGTACCGCATTTTCATGGTTTTCTTCTTTGCCGCATGGCTCTATTCGTGCATGGTTGCAGCTAGAGAAAAAATTTCATGATCATTTTTATAGCGGCGATAATGAACTTAAGTTGTCACATCTTACATCGGTTAAGCAGAAGCATGACGAATCGGTCTCTGATTACGTCAAGAGATTTAGGGAAACAAAAAACCGGTGCTATAGTTTAGTGATAACTGAGAGAGACTTGGCTGATCTTGTGCTTAATGGTTTGAGAGCTCATATTAGAGAGAAACTAGAAGGCTATGAATTTATAAGTATCAACCAAGTCTTACAGAGGGCTTTGGCTCATGAAAGCCGAAGCAAGGAGCTTAAAGAAGTGCATAGATATAAAACTGATCGTCCAAAGATGAATATGGTTGAATACGATAGTGATCGTACGGACGATGAGGGTGATATTTATGCTGCTGAATTTGTTTGGCCCTCGAAGGCCAAACCATTTACTTGCAATGATTTAAAGCCGATTCATAAGAATCGTGATGATGAGATGAAGTTTACTTTTAATATTGCTAAATGTGATAGAATATTTGATGCTTTGCTACAAGCTAAGATTATTAGAATATCTCATACTTTACCGCCGTTTGAAGAGCTGAAACGGCGTGCTTATTGCAAGTATCATAATTCTTTTTCTCATGCGACTAATGATTGCAATGTTTTTCGACGACAGATACAATCGGCCATTAATGACGGACGATTGAACTTTTCTGAGATGCAAGTTGATAAGCAGCCCTTCCCAATGAATACTCTGGATTTGGAGGGGAAAAAGGTGCTCATTCGGCCGGAAGTGGCCGAATCCGCTAATAAAACTAATATTGTCATTGGTGAGCCCAGGAAAAACAGAGATGGCGACAAGGTCTTGGGAAGGCAAGTGGTGCTCGACAAGCAACCCGATGGCGGGGAGATAATCAAAATCACTGTCAAGAATCCTGCACTCGGGGGGCAACCGCAAGAGCAAGAGAATACCCGTGTTAAGTTTGTCAAGCCCAAGAGTCCGGAAGTTGGCAAGTGGAAGCTGAATGAAGCCAAAGTGCAGCGCAAGAAAGTCAAACCAACTTTTGATATGTTGCTGTCCAAATACGCCAATCAAGCGGCCGGTTCTAGTTCTAATCGGTCAGCTAATTTGAAGCGTTCAAGATCACCTCCAAGGCAAGAATTTCAGCATCATGCAAGGACATATGGGCCGTGGGCGCCAAGACCGTGGATGGCGCCACCACCTTATGCGCCACATTACATGGGAGGCTTCAATGGAGGATGGGGGCAGCCTCCAATGGCCCCTTATGCTTTTCATCCAGGATGGGCAGAACCAAGGAGGCCTATACGTGAGAAGTTTTCTTATCCCACTCGAGGCCGTTTGAATAAAGGAGTCAATCGGCCAATGCAGAATAATCAAGAAGGGATCAACAAGCAGGTGTGGCGTGCCAAATCACCAAGTGCAGCAGTTGGGTCTGGAAAGGGCAAAGAAAAAGTTGATGCTGACTCACTCATCTTGGGTACTGAAACATTCACCATACAACAGCCGACTGTGCGTAGCAACCCTGCTGAGCCGATACTTGCTATCGCGCCAAAACACTCGGCTAGAAATCATGAAGCTAGCACGAGCAAAGCCAAGTTCAAAGATCCAAAGTACATGCAGCCTAAGTGGTGTCCTCCAGGGCTAACAAAAACGCAAAAGAGGAAACTACAGAGGTTAAGGAGTCATGAGATGGCAGAACAGGAGGCCGAGAAGAAAAGAGATGAGTGGTTCAATGACGTTCGGCCCATGGTACCTACAGAACAAGTATGGGTGCCTAAGCGAATACAAAGAGCGGTGGTTTCTACATCTGTCACATCAGCACCTGTACCACCAAGGAAGGACGATGTTACTGCTGTTACATCGTCTACAGCGCCTATTGATTCCGTTTCGCCCGAACAGATTTCAAAATCAATGAAGAGGGCAAACCCAGATCCGGCAAGCTCGGCAGACCCGGCAAGCTCGGCAGGCCCGGCAAGCCCAACACCGGCAAGCCCGGCACTGAACACACCCGAGGAGGAGGGCGACGTGGTAGATTGTGAGCCTACACCAGTACGTGAAGGCATGGATATCAACATGGTGTTTTATTTACCCGCTGAGTTTCGTGCTATAGATGAAGAAGGGGAGGTGGCTCAGCTGGATTTTGGTCCTAAGAATGCAATATTTGAGAAGCCAAAAGAACCAGTGACGCACTTGAAACCGTTGTACCTCAGAGGCCATATCAACGGGTCACCGATTACTCGAATGCTTGTCGATGGTGGTGCTGTAGTGAATCTCATGCCTTATTCAGTCTTCAAGAAATTGGGTTTGCCCGACGAAGGATTGATGAAGACCAATATGGTGCTCAATGGATTTGAAGGCAAAGAGAAAACCGAAGCCAAAGGGGTGATGTACGTGGAGCTTACGGTTGGGAGCAAAACTTTGGCTACTGCATTCTTTGTCGCCGAGGTGCAAGGTAACTACAACGTCATTCTAGGCCGTGATTGGGTTCATGCAAACCAATGTGTGCCATCCACTATGCACCAGTTTTTAATTCAATGGGTTGATGATGAAGTGGAGATCGTTCATGCGGATAATTCGGCTTGCGTTGCTTTAGCCGATACACCGGTGGATTGGCAACACCCCAATGGTGCTTGCTTGACGGGACGGGACTTATCAGAGTTTGACTTTCTCAGCGCCACCAAGAGTGGTTTTGTACCCGTTTCTTTAAAGCCGGTTGGTGGAAATCGGCTCCAAGGTATGACGTATTTAAATGGATCCTAACTCTGAGTGGTTACAAAAGCGGCTTGCAGAATATCGGTCCAATGGGAACGATATGTATGAGTCTATAGAGGAGTTAGGTGATATGGATAAGCTTGGACAAGGTTTTACGTCGGCCGATCCATTGGAAGAAATAGATATTGGAGATGGCTCAATTCCTAGGCCGACATATGTAAACAAAAATTTGAAAGCCGATTGTAAAGTCAAGTTAATCGAGCTATTGAAAGAATATATTTGTTGCTTTGCATGGGAATATCATGAGATGCCAGGTTTAAGCCGAGAGCTAGTGGAGCATCGGTTACCTATAAAAGCCGGTTTTAGACCATATAAACAATCGGCTAGGAAGTTCAATCCAAAAATATATGACCGGATCAAGGAAGAGATCGGTCGTTTGCTTAAAGCTAATTTTATTAGACCTTGCAGGTATGCCGAGTGGATTTCTAATATTGTGCCAGTGGAAAAGAAAGGCTCCGGCAAGTTGAGGGTGTGCATTGATTTCAGAGATTTGAATAGAGCTACGCCCAAAGATGAGTATCCTATGCCTATAGCCGACATGCTTATTAATGATGCTTCTGGACATAAGGTTATTAGCTTTCTTGATGGCAATGCGGGGTACAATCAAATTTTCATGGCCGAAGAGGACATGTCCAAAACGGCTTTTCGGTGCCCCGGTTTCCTTGGATTATTTGAGTGGACAGTGATGACCTTTGGATTGAAGAATGCCGGCGCCACATATCAAAGGGCTATGAATTTGATCTTTCATGATTTACTTGGTGTTATACTTGAAGTCTATATTGATGATATTGTTGTCAAATCGGATGCTTTTGAATCTCACTTAGCCGATTTGCGTTTAGCTTTTGAGAGGATGAAGAAATATGGGCTGAAGATGAATCCTTTGAAGTGTGCGTTTGGCGTGTCGGCTGGTAAGTTTTTGGGTTTCATTATTCATGAGGATGGCATAGAGATTGATCCCAAAAAGATAGAAGCTATACAAAAAGTGGAGGCTCCAACATGCAAGAGAGATATGCAAAAATTCCTTGGCAAGGTCAATTATTTGAGGAGGTTCATAGCTAATTTGTCAGGGAATGTTGATGCATTTACTCATATCCTTCGGTTGAAGAATGATGTTGATTTTACTTGGGGGCAAAACAGCAAGAAGCATTTGATATGATTAAGAATTATTTGTGCACTCCTCCGGTGATGAAGGCACCCAAACATAGAGAGCCCTTTAGACTTTATATTGCAGCCGAGGAAGGCGTTATTGGAGCTGTTTTGACTCAAGAAACCGAAGGAAAAGAGCATGCTATCATTTATTTGAGCCGACGCCTATTGGATGCCGAGACAAGGTATACATTTATTGAAAAATTATGCCTATGCTTATACTATGCTTGCACAAAATTGAGACATTATCTAGTACCAAGTGCTTGCATAGTAGCTTGTCAAACCGATGTAATTAAATACATGTTGCATAGACCAATTCTTAGTGGTAGAATTGGTAAATGGGCTTATGCTTTGATTGAGTATGATTTGGCTTATGAGTCTCTAAAGTCCATGAAAGGCCAAATTGTTGCTAATTTTATCGTTGAGCATCGGATTAATGACAAGTAAGATCTTGATATAAACCTTGTCTCGTTAGTACCATGGAGATTATATTTTGACGGTTCAGTTTGTAGCAACGGCCAAGGTGTTGGTATTGCTTATATATCTCCTCATGGTGCTGTTTTTGAAGCCTCATGCCGCTTAGAATATTTGTGCACAAATAATCAAGCCGAATATGAAGCATTGTTATTCGGCTTAGAGATGTTACTGGCCATAGGTGCTACACATATTGAGGCTTTTGGTGATTCGTTATTAGTAGTGCGACAAGTATCCAAAGTTTTTCAATGTTTAGACGAATCACTTAATGTTTATCTTGATAAATGTCTGGATATAATTTCTACTTTGGATCATTTTAGCATTGCTCATATATCTAGACATGACAATTGGAGAGCAAATGAGTTAGCACAGCAAGCATCTGGCTATCATGTCAATCATGGCATGTTTCATATCTCTCAAGAGCCGATGTCTTGTCTTGCTAATATAGGGGGGGCCGAACCAGAGCCCACTGATTCGGTCACTAACAATAAATCTAGTGCAGGTGAAAATCATGATTGGAGAAAGCCCATTATTGATTACTTGTACAATACGAGTGAAAAGGTGGACAGGGCTGTTCGGCGCATGGCTTTCAAATATACAATAAGAGACGGTGGTCTTTATCGCCGAACGGTTGAAGATGTTCTTTTGAAGTGTTTGGACGAGGATCAAGCAAGAGTTGCTATGGGAGAGGTTCATGAAGGAATTTGCGGTACTCATCAGTCAGCCCCCAAGATGAAGTGGTTGTTATGACATGCTGGATTTTATTGGCCGACGATGATCAATGATTGCTTCAGGTATTATAAAGGATGTGAAGCTTGTCAAAAGTTTGGTGATATTCAGTTAGCTCCCGCTGCTATGTTACATCCTATTATCAAGCCGTGGCCCTTTAGAGGTTGGGGATTGGACTTTATTGGAGAGATTCATCCTTCCTCTTCAAAAGGACATCGGTTCGTGTTGGTGGCAACTGATTATTTCACTAAGTGGTCTGAAGCAGTACCTCTCAAGAATATGACGCATACGGAGGTAATTCAATTCATAAGTGAGCACATTATTCATAGATTCGGTATTCCGCAAACATTAACTACGGATCAAGGTTCATCTTTCATGTCTCATCAAGTTAGAGGATTTGCCGAATCATATAAGATAAAGTTGCTCAATTCCTCCCCGTATTATGCTCAAGCCAATGGACAAGCTGAGTCTAGCAACAAAATTTTGATCAAGCTCATCAAGAAGAAGATTGAAGATAATCCAAGAAGGTGGCATGAATTATTGTCCGAGGCTTTGTGGGCGCATAGAATCTCAAGGCATGGTGCGACGAAGGTAACTCCATATGAGCTCGTATACGGTCAAGAAGCCGTTTTACCGGTAGAGGTGAATTTGAATGCTTTGAGAATAGCCAAACAAAGTGATTTATCGGCAGTGGACTTTTATAACTTGATGATGGACAACGTTGATGAGGTTGCCGATAAACGTTTGACTGCATTAAAAGCCATAGAAAGGGACAAGTTGAGGGTAGCAAGAGCTTACAATAAGAAGGTGAAGTTGAAGAATTTTCAGATTGGTGATCTTGTGTGGAAGGTGATTCTACCGATTGGTTCAAAGGACAGAAAATTCGGGAAGTGGTCTCCAAGCTGGGAAGGTCCTTTCAAGATTGCAAGAATAGTTCCCGGAAATTCATATTTGGTGGAATCCATGCAAGGAACATTGCTACCTCGAGCTCTCAATGGCAGATATTTGAAGAAGTACCACCCAAGTGTGTGGCAAGAAGCCTAAATAGGCAATGGCCGATATATAATTATCGCCCTAAGCACATATTAATGGCCGATGGAGTGTTGACATCGTCCTTAGAACAAGCCTAATTCAAATTATTTTTCGGCACACAAGTTTTGCCGAAAAACAGGGGGGCATGTGTTGACACCTGATTTTGGCACGATGCAGAATGCAGTAAAGGTGGACTCAAGCGAAAAGCTTGCCGGTTTTGAGTGCTTGCCGAAGACCCAAACAGAGGCAGGAGACGGCCCGGCAAGGAGGTGATCCGGCAAGGAGACGGCCCGGCAAGGAGGCGATCCGGCAAGGAGAAACTTTGAAGTTTGGGCCATTGCCATCCGATCTCATCTCGAAAGCCGAAATTGTGTTCGAAGTACTGGGATTTTGTATCCAGAACACTATTCGGCTGATTATGCCCTCAAGATGATCTCATATGAGAAAACTTTCTACATGAATTGTCTTCGTCTCGTCAAATCGGTCGATTTTCATATAAAAATCGTCTCAATCCGAGTTCGTATGCAAAAGTTAGAGGTATCTGAATGCAGCCATGTCAAGAGGCGAAATAAAACGCGGGAGACCAGACACGTCTTGGCGACTGTCTGATGCAATGCGTGAGCAATTAGCCATTCAAGATAGCCTCGAATCGAAAAACGTTCAACATGAAAGTTGTTCGTAACGTCGAAACGGTCAACTTTGCTTTTGGGCACATTTTCATCCGAGGTCGTTTACTGCCTCAAAAAGGGCATGCAAGGTGCAGCCAGAAAGCTTGCCGTGTGAACAGTAACCTTGCCGGGTGAACAGTAACATTTGCCGGGGAAAGCTTGCCGCGCGTGAACAGTAACATTGCCGGGGGAAAGCTTGCCGCGCGTGAACAGTATCTTGCCGGGTGAACAGTACCTTGCCGGGGAAAGCTTGCCGCGCGTGAACAGTAACATTGCCGGGGGAAAGCTTGCCGCACGTGAACAGTAATCTTGCCGTGTGAACAGTACCTTTGCCGGGAAAAAGCTTGCCGCGCGTGAACAGTAACATTGCCGGTGGGAAGCTTGCCGCGCGTGAACAGTAACTTGCCGGGTGAACAGTGCCCTCGCCACGTGAACAGTACCTTGCCGGGGGAAGCTTGCCTCGCGTGAACAGTAACATGCCGGGAAAAGCTTGTCGCGCGTGAACAGTGATCTTGCCGGGTGAACAGTACCTTGACGGGGGGAGTTTGCCGCGCGTTAACAGTAACCTTTGCCGGGGGTGAACAGTACCTTGCCACGGAAAAGCTTGCCGCGTGAACAGTAAAAACTGTCCGACGAGATGCTGAAGATGGGCTCAAATACTTATCTAGATGGCCTCAGATCAAAAAGTGTTCAACATGAAAGTTGTTCATCTCGTCGAAACGGTCAACTTTGCTTTTGGAGTCATCGTCATCCGACGTAGTATATGACCTGCAGAGACGATACAAGAGTCGGACGGTCCAGTCAGCTATATGAATGAGTCCGACTCGAAATTAAGGATGACCCCGTGGAGCATTCAAGATGGCCTTATTTGGAAAAGTGATCAACATACGGATTATTGGCCTCGTCGAAGCGCACAAAATTCGTGTTTGGACCATCTCCATCGGAGGTCGTGTGCAGATTCCACGGCCCACGCAAGGAGCAAGACAGGAGATTGGACCAGATTCAGGCTGAATCCGAGCGGGACCAGAACTAGGACTCTAGGACGTGAATTAATGTAATTTTCTTGTAAGGAAAGCCTAGATGAATCCTTTGCTTGTACGGGAAGTCCAGCCGCCTCTTATATATGTTGGGGGTGACGGCCGATTGAAACAACACACAATCGAACAATCAATATACTACTTTTTCAATCTACAGTTTATCTCTCCATCGTTTTTCTCTCTCGTTCTTCGTCGTTCTTCGTGTTGGAGAGCTGCGAGTACAGAGGCTCTAGGGGCGAGCAAATCGACCTAGGGCAGCCCATTGCCGCCGCACTCCCTGACGGGGTCCCTCCCGGGCGTGCGGGGCTTCGGGTCTTCAAAAGCGTCTGTCGGCTGTCCTGCGTATCGCGCTGCCGGTCGGACCTCCTTCGACGTGAGCTGCGGTGCATCACCCCCGGCGTCGAGGGTACACGGTGACGTGTTCGTGTGTCAACAATCGCTTCCTCGTCCTGCTTGATGCACGGCTCGCTCGATCGACATACTGGTTGACATTGATCGTTGACCACTACCAGGTGAACCGGTTGACCGGCGGTTCCATTGACCATTGGTTCAATAACATAAGACTCTATAAAAACACGAGTAACTATTGGTTCAGAAAAAAACTGGCTTTTGGTTTTCAATAGATAAAATTATGCCATTTTGATTAAGAATCAAAAAATCAACAAGGGCTTATGCATGAGGATAACTGCACGTAGTTACACGAGTGGCTAACCCAGTGACCATTTTGTGGTGTAGAACACAAACCCTTTCCTCCAGGAAAACTGCCCAGATGGTGGTGGCAAGTTACAGGCTGCTGATGAATCCCAACATCAACATTTGTTGAAGCTGCCGGCATCAATCTCGTACAACAAATTCCTGAAGGCCGCTGGCTGCTGATGCTCCAGCACAGGAACCCTGACGTGTGTGTGACACGGGAGATCATCGCGCCGGGAAGTAACATCCATTGTGTCATTGACATGTGGGCCTTGGCCCTGAGCCCAACATCTCATCCTCTCATGTTCAGTCGTATATCGAAGTTATGCCACTGCGATGTTTTCGGGATAGCTTTCCTCTCTGCCTGTACTTTTTTTTTTGCGAGGTCCTCTCTGCCTGTATATATTTGTAATGTAATACTATCTTGTATGTAGTCTTTTCTGTGCGTTTGTGTGCACGTGCCTCAGCTCTGTGAGCTTTCAAGAACTCCTTAGCTGCTCTCTCTCTCAAAAAAAAGAACTCCTTAGCTTCGTAGTGCTGCTCAGGCGGCGCGATCGAGCAAGGAATTCTACTCCAGTTGCATGATGCGAGTCTGCCGTATCTCCAGAGGCGTTGCTCTGTTTGTCAAACGACCACTACATAATGCCTGACATTGAGTTAGCAGCACCGTACTGATCGCAGGTCACTCGGGTGGAGATTTTTTCTTTCTGAAATTGTGGCACACTTTATTCACTTCAAATAACAGTTACATCCCGAACAAGTTCAGCTAGTAGAAAGCTAGGGGGATCTCCAAAGACGCCTCCTGGACAATGAGCTAAGATCACTGAATAAAATCCTTGTGCAATCTGGAGGCACTCTGTAAGGATCGCTCCAAATCTCAGTCTCTCCATTGCATGATTGAATGATCTCAAGACAATCTGATTCGGTAATAACTTTTGAGTAGCCTCATCCAGCAAGAACTAAGCCATTTTTCATTGCCATAAATTCTATGGAGGGAACGTCCAGAACATGTTCCAGTAGTGAGGTTCTGCCAGCCAACGCCTTCCCATAACTATTGCGGAGTATCGCCGCCATGTCACCAGACCCATCTTCAAAGAAGCAGGCATCAACATTCAAATTATAAGTGTTTGGTGAAGGCCTCGACCACTTTTCCTTGCGAAGCTGAACTGCGCCTATTGCACTTGAAGCATTTTATGTTATCACTATAATACTCTCCTGGAACCCCAAACGGTTCAATGTTGGGGATTGCTTCCTTGTCTCTCTCAGAAGATCTTCTAGAACAACGTTGCCTAAGCTATCAACTAGCAGAGCATGATCAACAGTTTCCTTCAGCCCCAACGCCCCTCATATTTCTTCGAAAATCTTATCTGGCGACCTTTCCCTCGGAGGCCAACCCCAGCGAACGCCCCCATCACCATTGCAAGAATCTTGATGCACGTCCGATGCCAGGTAGGCCAGCTCGAGCAGGTCCCTGCTTCAGGTTTCTTGGCGAACGTTTCATTTTTTTGTCCCAAAAAACATGCGAGCAGTAGGGGGCTCTAACCATAAACCTCCCGCACCTGGCGCGCACCCCCTAGTATAACATGGCATTTTCTATTGTTAAGAGGATAACAATTTTATTATCAGTAACATGGCATTGTTATTTATCAAGAGGGATGGAAGTTTATGATAAAGACTATGTCAGTTTTCTAGTGAAGAGCATGACATTTTAATAATTAATAACATGGCATTTTCTATTATTAAGAGGATAGCAGTTTTATTATCAGTAACATGGCATTTTTATTTTTAGTTACATGGCATTTTTATTTATCAAGAGGGATGGCAGTTTATGAAAAAGACCATGGCATTTTTATTATTAATATCATGGCATTTAAATATTTGGAAGATGTCGATTTTATAATTAGGAGGATGGCCTTTTTTGCCATGGCAAAAAAGATCACTGACATGGAATTTTTATGAATTGTGTACGGTGGACAAAATATAGCAAAAAATTTACATCATAGCATTTTTTGTAAAGTAGCATGGCCTTTTTATAAATTAATGGCATTTTTCATAAAGTAGCATGGCATTTTTCAAATTTTTTATATTCATGGCAATTATACAATGTTTTTTCTCTGTGTTTACAAGAAAATTATGTATTTTTTTATTCATGGCATTATGGGAAAAAGAAAAAAACTGGAAACTGGGCCTCTGGGCCATTGGGGATTCGCCCTGGCCTTTCCCCCGGCGAACGATCGAGGGAGGGTTGATTCGTTGGGTCCTCCTATCTGCCGCATTATGCGGCAGAATGGCGGGGTTTCACACAGGCAGTCGTCCACCTGGGCCAGCCCACCGATGTGCCAGTTGTTGCTTTCTATCGCGCGACTGAAAAAAGGAAAATTAGCGAGAGAGGCAGGACTCCATCCTGAGACCTCGCACGGCGCAAGCACTAAACCACGAGCTGTTGCACAAAAGGGTGCAAAACCCTATAAGAACACACAGCAGGGGTTGAGATTTGGAAAAAAAATCTTGAAAATTGCGAACAGTTTTGAAATGCCGCGATTTTGATATTCCAAACTTTTTTTGAAACTTAAACCATTTTTGTAATTTCGATTTTTTTTAAAAAAGAACAATTTTAGCAAATCCCAAACAGTTTTCTAAAATGGGAACATTTCTTCAACAAACGATCAAATTACAAAAAATGCGAACTTTTTTTGAAATCCGAATATTTTCTGAGATAACGAACAGCTTTTAATTTTGGATTTTTTTTGGAAACAATAACCTTTTTTAATTCAGAACAAAAAGTTAAAACATGACCTTCTTTTAAAAATGCGAACAAAATTTGAAACATGAAAACATCTTTTTAAGTCGCGAACAAAATGTTGTAACCGCGAACATTTATTGAAGCCTGGACATTTTTTAAATGATTGTGAACAATTTTTGAAAACAAGAACATTTTTTGAAATTCCAGAACATGTTTTGAACCACGAACATTTATTGAAGCCTGAACATTTTTCTAAATGATTTTGAACAAATTTTGAAAACAAGAACATTTTTTGAAATTCCATAATATGTTTTGAACCATGAACAGTTTTTTTGAATTTTTGAACATATTTTGAAAACGAAATTCCTGAAATTCTCGAAAAACGAACATTTTTTGAAATTGTGAACAAAATTTTGGAAACGAGAACATTATTTAAAATTCCCTAACATTTTTTGAAACACGAACATTTTTTAAAAATTGTGAACAAATTTTGAAAACGAAAACATTTTTTGAAATTCCGAACAATATTTGAAATTTCGAACAAAATAAACAGGAAAAATAAAAAAACAAAAAACGAAAGAAAAACAGAAACAGAAAAACAAAAAGAAAAAAGGTTCAGGAACCTTCTAGAAGCTTCCCAAAACTGGAAAAAAAACCCGGCCAGAAACCTCTAGAAGGTTCCAAAATCAGTTTCGCTGGAACGATTAAATGGGCCGGCCCAAGCCGATCGATAGCTCGATATCCCTGTGCGAAACCCCGACAGGTCCACGCGACGAGCGTCCCTTAGGATTTTCCTGATTCGTTCGCTAGGAGCAGCTCACCCCAGCGACAAAATCGTTCGATCGGCCCTCCCTCGTGGCGACCGTTCCCCAGTTATTGCGGTCCTATTTCTTTGCTCCCTTTTTTTTAGCTTTATTGAAATCAAACAAGAATTACATCGTTTACTAGATGTGGAATTAAGAACTCAGGAGGTTCCTCAGTCCACCTAGTCTCACACTTATTACAAAAACTCCACTCTTACAAGTAAACAACAAATGTCTCACATCTTAAGCTCCGCACTTACAGACTGGATACTAAGACATGAATATGTATGTTCGCGAGAACAACCATACCAGAGGTACGGTACCATGTAACGTCTTCCCCCCAATTTTTTTATCTTACTTGCACCCGCAATATCCATAGTATTTCCTATATAGGGTTCCTTCTTGATGATCCTTGGCCGTCATATCTTCTCATTTTATTGCCAAATTGGCATGAACCGAGGAGCACAGCCTTGTCAAATGCCAAGCTACAAAATCTTCAGCCATTTTTTCACTTAGAGGAATTCGCAAAATTCTCGCAGCATCAACCGTCATAAAATTGTCCCTAATGAGAGCTTCATCCCAATACCTTGTAATTGGGTCAATAAGTTCATCACATTTGAGGCGAAGTTAATAAAAAGGGACCCTAATAAGTGGGGCACGTCAGTTGGGAGGGGAACCTCCAGTTCACCTGGGGGAGGTCCTCCAGTGAACTGTTTCTCCAGTTTGCCAGCGGGGAGGGCCATGGCGTACCCAATTGGCCCAAAAGCCCACTAAATTTATTTATTTTTAGAAAATGCCATGAACAAAAATCAGAAGAGAAAAAACATGCCACAAAAGTTGCCATGTTTTTAGTCATCTTCCAAAAAAGTTGTGTTCAAAAAAAGTGACAGTAATAAAAAAAATGCCACCTCTCAAAGTAAAAATGCCTTCCCTTTAAAATAATAAAAATGTCATCCTCACAATAATAAAAATGCCAAACCTATTATTAAAAAAATGCCATGCTCTAATTAATAAAAATGTCATCTCTAATAATGAAAATGCCATCCTCTTATAATAAAAATGTCATCTCTTATCTTATAATTAAAAAATGACATCCTCCTATAATAAAAATGTCATCCTCACAATAATAAAAGATGCCATCCTCTAATAATAAAACTGCACAAAGAAGGTTTCAAGAAAGGGTGGGGCTTGGCCTTCAGACTAAAACTGTGCTTAAGGCCAGAATGAGAGTTATTTATCCAAAAGCACCACACTTGAGCTTAGGGTAACAACTTAGTACCACATACGAGGCAGGGCACAAGGAACCACCAAATTTGTGCCTAACGAATAACGGAGATCACTGATTGTCTGATAAGCTCGCAATAACAGCAAAACTGACAAGTTAGGCCCACCTGTCGGGCTGACGTGGCGTGCTTCCATGGACATTGTGCTGAGCTGGACAACGGTCCCCCATGTCAATGACTCAAGCATTTTATCTCTTTTTTTTTACTTCTCCGTCTATTTTTCTCCTGGGCATTTCAACAAACAGGATATGGCCGCCTGGAAATCTCGTCTACTCGGTGCCACGACCAGGCGAGGCCGCACGACGACGCATCAGGGAGCCAGCCGACAATCACGGAACGGAGAAGCTCGGGAGGCGCCCATGGTGATCTTTGATGACCCACAAGTATAGGGGATCAATCGTAGTCCTTTCGATAAGTAAGAGTGTCGAACCCAACGAGGAGCAAAAGAAAATGACAAGCGGTTTTCAGCAAGGTATTCTCTGCAAGTACTGAAAGTAGCGATAACAGATAGTTTCGATAGTAAGATAATTCGTAACAAGTAACAAGTATAATAAAGTGCAGCAAGGTGGCCCAATCCTTTTTGTAGCAAAGGACAAGACGGAACGATCTTTTATATAAAGCAAAGAGTTCTCGAGGACACATGGGAATTCTCATCTAGTCACTTTTATCATGTTTGTTTGATTCGCGTTCGCTACTTTGATAATTTGATATGTCGGTGGACCGGTGCTTGGGTGCTGTTCTTACTTGAACAAGCCTCCCACTTATGATTACCCCATCTCGCAAGCATCCGCAACTACGAAAGAAGAATTAAGATAAATCTAACCATAGTATGAAACATATGGATCCAAATCAGCCCCTTACGGAATAGCGCATAAACTAGGGTTTAAGCTTCTGTCACTCTACCAACCCATCATCTAATTACTACTCCACAATGCCTTCCCTTAGGCCCAAAGATGGTGAAGTGTCATGTAGTCGACGTTCACACGACACCACTAAAGGAAGCAACAACATACATATCATCAAAATATCGAACGAATATCAAATTCACATGATTACTTATGACAAGACTTCTCCCATGTCCTCAAGAACAAAAGTAACTACTCACAAATCATATTCATGTTCAAGATCAGAGGGGCATTGAATATCATTAAGGATCTGAACATATAATCTTCCACCAAATAAACCAACTAGCATCAACTACAAGATGTAATCAACACTACTAGCAACCCACAGGTACCAATCTAAGGTTTTGAGACAAAGATTGAATACAAGAGATGAACTAGGGTTTGAGATGAGATGATGCTGGTGAAGATGTTGATGAAGATTGGTCCTCCCACGATGCTACTTGTGAGCTGCGTTGGGATTTCCCCGAAGAGGAGGGGACGATGCAGTACAGTAGAGATAAGTATTTCCCTCAGTTATGAAACCAAGGTTATCAATCCAATAGGAGAATCACGCAACAACTCGTTAGCAGTACCTGCACACAAAACAACAAATCCTCGCACCCAACGCGAACAAGGGGTTGTCAATCCCTTGGCGGTTAATTTCAAGATTAAATTGTATGGTGATAGATAGATAGATAGATCGAACAAAAATACAAAATAAATTAAATAAAGTAAAATTGCAGCAACGTATTTTTAGGATTTTCAATATATGATAAAGGTAGATCCCGGGGCCATAGTTTTTACTAGAGGCTTCTCTCTTGAAAATAGCATATGGTGGGTGAACAAATTACTATTGGGCAATTTATAGAAAAGCAAATAATCATGACGATATCCAAGGCAATGATCATGTATATAGGCAGCACGTCCGAGACAAGTAGACCAAAACGATTCTGCATCTACTACTATTACTCCACACATCGACCGCTATCCAGCATGCATCTAGAGTATTAAGTTCATAAAGAACAGAGTAACGCCTTAAGTAGGATGACATGATGTAGACAAAGTAAACTCACGCATGAATAAACCCCATCTTTTTACCCTTAATAGCAACGATACATACATGTCATGTCCCTTTCTGTCACTGGGATTGAGCACCGCAAGATCGAACCCACTACAAAGCACCTCTCCCATTGCAAGATAAATCAATCTAGTTGGCCAAACCAAATCAATAGATCGGAGAGAAATACGAAGCTATAACAATCATGCATAAAAGAGTTCAGAGAAAACTCAAATAATATTCATGGATAATCTGATCATAAACTCACAATTCATCGGATCCCAACAAACACACCGCAAAAAGTGATTACATCGGATAAAACTCGAAGAACATCGAGGAGAACATTGTATTGAAGATCAAAAAGAGAGAAGAAGCCATCTAGCTACTAACTATGGACCCGAAGGTCTGTGGTAAACTACTCACGCATCATCGGAAGGGCATCAAGGTTGATGGAGAGCCCCTCCATGATCTAATCCCCCTCCGGCAGAGTGCCGGAAAAGGCCTCCAGATGGGATCTCTCGAGAACAGGAACTTGCGGCGGCGAAAAAAGTATTTCGTGGACTCCTCTGTTGGTTTCCCGATTTAAGAGTATTTATAGAGGTGGAATTAGGTCAAACGGAGCAGAGGTGGGCCCACGAGGCACCAGGGCGCGCCACCCCCCCTGGGGCGCGCCCTGGTGGCTTGTGGCCACCTCCTCTGTCTTCTGGCCCTCTCCCGAAGCTTCTAGTGTCTCTTATGTCCAGAAAAAAAAATCCAAAAAGTTTCGTGGCATTTGGACTTCGTTTGGTACTGATATTCTGAAAAACCAAAAACAGGCAAAAAACAGCAACTGGCACTGGGCACTAAGTTAATAGGTTAGTCCCAAAAAATGATATATAATTGCTTGTAACTGTATATAAAACATCCAAGATTGATACTATAATAGCGTATCGGAGTCCAAACACCACCTCAGTCCTGGATGGCACTTGTCCCGACGGGCTCACAATGCTGAACTGGTCATCTGACAGAGCTTTCGGCTGATACATACGGCGCCGAGGGTCCCATAACCATTATCCCACATGGTGGTAGTGCGTATATGACCAGCGGCCAACTCAGATCAAATACCCAAATCCGTTAGTGAATTATTAGGAGCTCGCGGTGACGATCAGTACTCCTGTCGCCCCGTCTCGAGGAAGTGCAACAAGGGTCAGGCCCATCCCTCTCTAGGGCGGTCTCTGCCTGCCCGGCCGCGCCTCGTAATTATCTCACGGGTACCCTCCAGGTCAACCCGACTCTCAAGAGACTATCGAGAACTCAGGTCCACCTCTACCGGGGTGGCACCGCCTGTCCCTTCAGTCTCGCAGTAACAGTTAACAGGGACAACAGTTAAAGGTAACAGTGTGTTTTGTCATCAAGGGGGGGGGGGTCCGAGGAATCACCCTCGATGGACTCCTACTCGATGTATCCATCAAGGTGAACTTGGAGGAATCACCCTCGAGGGGTTCACACTTGAGGGGTTGCACGACAGAGGCATCATCGGAGGTGGTGGAAGAGGAATCACCCTCGGTAACCCACAATCGAGTAGCTATGCTACAGAGATATCATCAGGAGTGAGGTAGGAGGTATCACCCTCGGCACTCGATAGTAGCTCTGCAGAGTCGTACAACTAAGGGGGTGTGCGGTGCGGTGTTCGGTCTCTGCACATCGATCACATTGATCAAGTCACCGGTGGTAAAGCATGGCAACAAGGACAAGGGTGTGGGGCCATTGATGGGTCACTAACTATCCTATACTAAGCATTTAGGTCAACATGTAAAGTTTCAACAGCAGGTTACAAAATCAGGCTATGCATCAGAATAGGAGCAATCAATTACAGTAGCAAAATCTAATGCAAGCAGGGGAGAGAAAGAATGGGCGATATAGGGATGATCAAGGGGGTTTGCTTGCCTGGAAGCTCTGTTGAAAGGGGCTGGTCGTCAGGGGCGTAGTCGTACTCAGGAGCAGCGTCGGTCTCGGGGTCTATCGGGAGAGAAGGAGGGGGAAGAAACAGTAAATACACGGCAACAAAGGCAACACAGATGCACGACATTGAAAGTACATGTGCTGCCCCCCTGTTTGGTTTTGGTAATTGATGACAATCTCTATGGACTAATGGCTGCCTTGAGTTATATTGAAGGGTTTGTCCATAGGCATTTCTTGAAGTCCATTTGTTGGTTTCAAGGAGAATATGTGATGACCAAGGTGATATTCAAGGATTTATCCAAAGATTGGTCATGTGGGAGTTGAGCTTATTGCAAGCATGTCTTGAAGAAGAAGAGTGTGTGAACATTCATGTTTACCTTCAAGACATCATCTTTATGCTGAGAAGATTTGATTCAAGGTTGATCAAGACTAAGTCAAAGAGTGATTCAAGTTGATCAACACACAAAGCGTAGAAGATGTACCGAGAGGGATCAAGTGATCCCATGGTATGGTAAGCATTATCCATTACGCTTTGTGTACTAACCCATTGTCTACGTGAGAGTTCTATGTGGGGTTAGGTATGTTTCCATGGGCTTGCGTCAAGAGAAAGATCTCATTCAACCCATGGAGGATGACATCAAGTAGTGATCGTCATCAAGTTTGCGGTGTGCAAGTTCAAGTGGAGCATCACGAAGAGATCATGCTTGAAGCTTGCCGTCCATTGTGGTGACAATGGACTTGTGAAGATGTGCCGAAGAGTGGCTCACCCATAGTGGAGTATGGGGGATCAATCAACTTGTCTTCATCGAGCCAACGCAATCAAGAAAGGTGGTCCAACTTGAGGAAGTCAAGATCGTCATCATCTAGCTCAAGTGGACTATGTGCAAGGCAAAGGTTTGCCCTTGATAGGTGTAACACCCCAAAAATTTAACCATATTTTTATTAAGTAAAAATTTGGCCAGAAATAAAATTTTGAATTATAATAGGTCTTTTATTAATTTTAGAGTATTTTCTATTTTCTGTTTTCAAAATTCTTCCCTCCATTTAGAAATTTTTGGTAAAATATTGTGGGATTTGGTAGTTGTCTTTAATCAATTCAATTATATTTTTAAATAACAGTAGGAAATATTTTCATAATAAAATTCTGCCAAGATAATCATTTTTAATAGCATTTTCAATCTTTAAATGCCACTGTTACACTACAACTATTTTAAATAATTCTTTTAAAATTCCACAAAAATTATGAGAGGTCATGTGATGCCTATAGATCACTTTTATGCAGAAACCCAACTTGGTCTTTTGAAAATATTGAGCAAAACATCCTCTTTTCTTTTCTGGTCTAGATTCATCTTTGAACTACAACCTCAATTTTTATTGCTCCAAAAATACTGCAATTATTCCACCTTATAGTCCTTCCAACCAAACCCTTAAGTCCAGAATATCAGCTCCATTTGAGTCATTTTAGTTCACCAAATATGTCCTCCAAGTTTCTGTCCAGAATAGAATTTCTCCAAAACTTGTACTAGCAAGTATCTTCTTTTGCCAAAACAACTCCACCATCATCTTCATCATCTAAGGAGACATCACCCTGCCAATTTTCATAGCCAACAAAAGCACCTAAATTGCCTTGGCATTTCACCAAGCACCTGGTGAGCATGACAGGAATTGGGCATCTTTCTGCATTGCACTGGGCACTACACCCTCTTCCCAAACCAGCATGTCCATCACCTCCCTCACGATCAGAAGCATCATCCTGCTATTTTTCAGCTCGTTTGGGTCACTGTAGATGCCGCTGGCATTTGGTCGAGCACTTGGTGCGCGTGTCCAGAGCGGCCGCGTTGCACCACAGCGGCACCCGAGCCCTGCCGCCCCGCTGCTGCCCTCCCCTAGCTTGCCCCGCACCCCAGCTAGCCTCGCGCACTAGCTGCAACCTTCCCCGCGTCTCGCCTTGTCGCCTGGCACCGGCCAGCGCCGCCCTGCACCAGCCGCCGCCGCGGTTGACTCGGGGACGGCACCACCCGAGCCACCTCGCGCCCTTCCCAGCTAACCAGCCCCCCCTAGAGTAAATTTGGACGGCTGCCGCCCCTCACCAACCCTCCGCCGTACACGCCGAACCCAGCTGCATCCCCTGATCGCCATGAATGGCCGATCGCCACCGTGCTGCTCTCTGGAAGCCACGGCACCGTCCATCGTATGTGGCACCAGTCAGAGGCCTCCAGTGCTCCTGAACTCAGCAGTGAATTCGCATCATCCACGCACCGACCACGCCTGCCTCGTCGCCGACCACGGGAAGAAATCAATGGCCGCCCACCGTCTTGGCCCCCTCTGCAGGCTTCGGAACCGACTCCCCCTCGCTATAAAACAGCAGCCCGAGCTCCCCTAGCATGCCAGCTCCACTCATCTATCTCGAAGACCCCCTCCGGTGCAAGCAAAAGGACGGGAGACCCTTTTCTTCTCCAACTCCGGCAAGGTTCGGCCGCCGCCATCTCCGGTTAAATCCGACACAACCAGAGCTCCCCCTCCTCCACCCTCTGCACCAGGAGCCTCCTCGCGGTCCCGCGAATCTGTTCCGCTCTTAATTTTGCTTGGGAGCCGCCGTAGACGGGAGCCGCAGCCTGCCCGACACCGTCGTCCGCCGGGAAGATCGCCGTCGGGGACTCCGTCCATCCCGGCAACCAAGAAGGGTACCCACGGGACCGCCTCGACCTCCTGAGCTCGTGGGTGGTCTCGGTTTTCTGAACGGCGCCGCCGTTCGCCGGCAAACCTCGCCGGAGCACCGCCTCTGTTCGGCAGGGGGGAGGGCGGGCGCGGGAGACATGGTCAAACCTGACCAGTTGGCCAGGCGGGGCCACTGTCAGCGACCAGCGCCACGCCAGCTCACCCGTAAGTGGACACGGGTTCCGCAGAGACCGTCTTCGCGCAGGGGAAACGCCCTACCAGAATACGCCTTCAACGTCAGCAGATCCTCCGCACAGCCGAACGGCTGGGCTCGGCCCGGTAGCGCCGTGCGACTAAATCGCGCTCAGAGCGCGTCTCTGCCCTTTTCCCTTTTCTTTTTTCAGCATACTTCAAATAATTCCACAGTAGTCATTTCTACACCAAATTTGATAATTCAAATTTCTAAATACGCCTAAAATCAAGCTCTATGAATATAGCTAGGGTGAACATTTTTGATAAGTTTAACTCTGCTGGATTTATTAAATAAGTCCAATTCTTTATTTCTCTCAGCTTAGAAACTCTCTAGGAAAATCATAATAACTCCAAATAATTTGATTCTTTTTCTGTATTTCATCATTTTTCATCTAGTTTATTTTAGGATTTATTGTAAAATTTTCCAAACAACTTTTTAGTACTGTTTTTGCTTTATGTGGTAATCGCAATATTTTTGAAAATAGGAAAATGGAGGGAAGATAAAATTTTCAAAACTTTTGGAGTGCACCCAATATATCTGCATGATCAAGGCAAGCATCTTGAACACTTGATATGGTGATTGCATGATTAAATATTTGCAAGAATAATTGAATCATGCATATGTTGAATTCAAATAAAATTTGCATGCATGTAGTGTTGGCATGTTTCCTCGTACCGTGCATCGTGTGCTTGTTATGACTAACTTGCAGGAGCAGGCATAAGAGAAATACCTTACCGGCAGAAGGGTGATCACATTGGAGCGTGATCATGCCTTGTTGGTTATGCATGTTGGGACATGCAAGGGTTGTGGCCCTGTGTTGGTGTTACTGTTGAAAGAACACTTTATTGTGCTAACCAGTGCAGGAAAACTTTAACCTCCTGAGTCGACCGTAGATCGAGTCTTGTTCCGGTAACCCCCATACTTGTTTCGTGATGCCACTGGTCCCTGCCACAGGTAGGGTATGGTTTAGTAAGTTGATAACCCCTTGCCGTGCACACACCGTACAGAGAGGCCACGGTGAAAGATACCAGAGGCCTCTGGTAGGCATGTCACCTGGTCAGGGGGCATGGGTGTATCCGGCTGGGCCGAGAGGGGGGCACCCCTTGTAATCCGCGCGTATGAATAGTGATCCCATGCTATTCGAGATTGTAGTCTCCCCGACTCAGAGTTTTTCTTGAACGATGCTTTGGGTGATTCCTGGCATTCGGAAAGTTAATCTGGTGTGTGCTGGTTAGGTGTGTTTTCAACCCAAAGACCGTAATGGGAAATTAGTCAGTGTCTCGATGCTGGCTAAAGAAATCCTTTACTTGTGGGTAAAGAGTACACCCTCTGCAGAGTTTTAAAACCTATTCGAATAGCCGTGTCCGCGGTCAAGGACTACAGTCTGGGTTGGTCAAGTGTCGGTCTTAGTGTCGGTCTCCGGAGGAAATAATTAAATTGAGCATGAATTATTTTGCAGGATAATTATTGCACTACTGATATTGACATGAATACTATAGTCATTATATATTATTGTGGACTAACCCTTTTCTCTTATTTTATTTTCTGAGTGTCTCATGGGCTGGCTAGACTACCCGGGCACTCATTTATTTTCAAGACCTCTCGTGGCGTCCCTCGAGTTCTCGGGCGGTCCTGTCTCGCCTGACTCTCTTGTGGATACCCAATTGGCATTTCTTTTCAAGACCTCTCGTGGCGTCCCTCGAGTTCTCGGGCGGTCCTATCTCGCCTGACTCTCTTGTGGATACCCGATTGGCATTTCTTTTCAAGACCTCTCGTGGCGTCGCTTGAGTTCTCAGGCGGCCCTGTCTCGCCCGATTCTCTTTTAGACACCCTTTTGGCATTTCTTATATGTTTTCTTTTGGATTCTCGGGCGGTCCTGTCTCGCCCGATTCTCCATTAACTTTCCTTGTTTGTCACTAACATTTCATATTTATTCTTTAGCACCGTAGTAATATTCATCATGCCATGCTTTAAATTTCGTTCAGCATCTGCATATAATTTTAACCCATCATGATCATATGCATTCGGTTTATCTTTTGTTCATTTTGTTTGCGAGTACATTCAAACGTACTCACAGGCTTTTCCCTAGCTATTTAATTGGCCAGGTCAGGATTTTGACGAGGAGTACTACAACGATGTCCATGCGGAGCCTAGGATAGCTGCCACGCGGGATAGGAATTATCCGGGTCAGCTGTTCCTGTGGAAATGGAGCCCCATCGATGTTGGAGAGCCACGAGTCGCTTCCGTCACCCGTCACTAGAAATCATTGTTGTATCATTAGACCTTTATGGTCTTGTACTCAATTCTTGTAAATGCTTGGTAATCTGTAACAAGGACGTGTCCACCAGTAACAGTAATCCTGGGCTGGTGACGACACGAGGGGTTAATTTCTGGGATATCATGTCCCGGAAATCCGGCCCCGACAGCCTTGGTATCAGAGCCAGGCTGACCACTGGCTAATCCTATCTTAGCCTGGTCATTATCCTTAGGTTTCCACACCGTCCAAATCTTTCCTGTCCGTAGCCAAGTCCATCTCATTCGATAAGTCTGCACAGTAGCTAGCCGACACCTTTTTGGCAGTCGGTGCCTAACCTATCAGTCCTGCCCATAGGCCGTGTGCCTGTGGCCGGCACCTGAGTTGTCCCATCCACAAGTGTGCAATGGAAGACTCTGCTGGCTTATAAGGGAAGCCTTGCCCCAACTCAGCACATCACAGCCTCACTCTCAGTTCGATATCCAACCACCAAGATGCCTGGCCCCATCATTCACAACGAGGCCACGTATGTCTAACCTTCGAGCCGTTGACGGTCAGGAGTAGGGTTGTTGCTGTGTTTAGCACTTATTTTCGTGATGCAATTTTTGCGATGTATTTTAGGGCGTATGTCATAAGTGCATTGCTATGTTTGCATTCTGCATAATATTGTTTGTTGTGGTATACATTTAATTCTTCCGCCCTTAACAAATCTCGAGGACGAGATTTTCTTAAGGGGGGTAGAGTTTGTAACACCCCAAAAATTTAACCATATTTTTATTAAGTAAAAATTTGGCCAGAAATAAAATTTTGAATTATAATAGGTCTTTTATTAATTTTAGAGTATTTTCTATTTTCTGTTTTCAAAATTCTTCCCTCCATTTAGAAATTTTTGGTAAAATATTGTGGGATTTGGTAGTTGTCTTTAATCAATTCAATTATATTTTTAAATAACAGTAGGAAATATTTTCATAATAAAATTCTGCCAAGATAATCATTTTTAATAGCATTTTCAATCTTTAAATGCCACTATTGCACTACAACTATTTTAAATAATTCTTTTAAAATTCCACAAAAATTATGAGAGGTCATGTGATGCCTATAGATCATTTTTATGCAGAAACTCAACTTGGTCTTTTGAAAATTTTGAGCAAAACATCCTCTTTTCTTTTCTGGTCCAGATTCATCTTTGAACTACAACCTCAATTTTTATTGCTACAAAAATTCTGCAATTATTCCACCTTATAGTCCTTCCAACCAAACCCTTAAGTCCAGAATATCAGCTCCATTTGAGTCATTTTAGTTCACCAAATATGTCCTCCAAGTTTCTGTCCAGAATAGAATTTCTCCAAAACTTGCACTAGCAAGTATCTTCTTTTGCCAAAACAACTCCACCATCATCTTCATCATCTAAGGAGACATCACCCTTCCAATTTTCATAGCCAACAAAAGCACCTAAATTGCCTTGGCATTTCACCAAGCACCTGGTGAGCATGACAGGAATTGGGCATCTTTCTGCATTGCACTGGGCACTACACCCTCTTCCCAAACCAGCATGTCCATCACCTCCCTCACGATCAGAAGCATCATCCTGCTATTTTTCAGCTCGTTTGGGTCACTGTAGATGCCGCTGGCATTTGGTCGAGCACTTGGTGCGCATGTCCAGAGCGGCCGCGTTGCACCACCGCGGCACCCGAGCCCTGCCGCCCCGCTGCTGCCCTCCCCTAGCTTGCCCCGCACCCCAGCTAGCCTCGCGCACTAGCTGCAACCTTCCCCGCGTCTCGCCTTGTCGCCTGGCACCGGCCAGCGCCGCCCTGCACCAGCCGCCGCCGCGGTTGAATCGGGGACGGCACCACCCGAGCCACCTCGCGCCCTTCCCAGCCAACCAGCCCCCCTGGAGTAAATTTGGACAGCCGCCGCCCCTCACCAACCCTCCGCCGTACACGCCGAACGCAGCTGCCTCCCCTGATCACCATGAATGGCCGACCACCACCGTGCTGCTCTCTGGAAGCCACGGCACCGTCCATCGTACGTGGCACCAGTCAGAGGCCTCCAGCGATCCTGAACTCAGCAGTGAATTCGCATCATCCACGCACCGACCACGCCTACCTCGTCGCCGACCACGGGAAGAAATCAATGGCCGCCCACCGTCTTGGCCCCCTCTGCAAGCTTCGGAACCGACTCCCCCTCACTATAAAACAGGAGCCCGAGCTCCCCTAGCACGCCAGCTCCACTCATCTATCTCGAAGACCCCCTCCGGTGCAAGCAAAAGGACGGGAGACCCTTTTCTTCTCCAACTCCGGCAAGGTTTGGCCGCCGCCATCTCCGGTTAAATCCGACACAACCAGAGCTTCCCCTCCTCCACCCTCTGCACCAAGAGCCTCCTCGCGGTCCCGCGAATCTGTTCCGCTCTTAATTTTGCTCGGGAGCCGCCATAGACGGGAGCCGCAGCCTGCCCGACGCCGTCGTCCGCCGGGAAGCTCGCCGTCGGCGACTCCGTCCATCCCGGCAACCAAGAAGGGTACCCACGGGACCGCCTCGACCTCCTGAGCTCGTGGGCGGTCTCGGTTTTCTGAACGGCGCCGCCGTTCGCCGGCAAACCTCGCCGGAGCACCGCCTCTGTTCAGCAGGGGGGAGGGCGGGCGCGGGAGACCTGGTCAAACCTGACCAGTGGGCCAGGCGGGGTCCACTGTCAGCGACCAGCACCACGCCAGCTCACCCGTAAGTGGACACGGGTTCCGCAGAGACCGTCTTCGCGCATGGGAAACGCCCTACCAGAATACGCCTTCAACGTCAGCAGATCCTCCGCGCAGCCGAACGGCTGGGCTCGGCCTAGTAGCGCCGTGTGACTAAATCGCGCTCAGAGCGCGTCTTTGCCCTTTTCGCTTTTCTTTTTTCAGCATACTTCAAATAATTCCACAGTAGTCATTTCTACACCAAATTTTATAATATCAAGCTCTATTAATATAGCTAGGGTGAACATTTTTGATAAGTTTAACTCTGCTGGATTTATTAAATAAGTGCAATTCTTTATTTCTCTCAGCTTAGAAACTCTCTAGGAAAATCATAATAAGTCCAAATAATTTGATTCTTTTTCTGTAATTCATTATTTTTCATCTAGTTTATTTTAGGATTTATTGTAAAATTTTCCAAACAACTTTTTAGTACTGTTTTTTGCTTTATGTGGTAATCGCAATATTTTTGAAAATACGAAAATGGAGGCAAGATAAAAATTTCAAAACTTTTGGAGTGCACCCAATATATCTGCATGATCAAGGCAAGCATCTTAAACACTTGATATGGTGATTGCATGATTAAATGTTTGCAAGAATAATTGAATCATGCATATGTTGAATTCAAATAAAATTTGCATGCATGTAGTGTTGGCATGTTTCCTCGTACTGTGCATCGTGTGCTTGTTATGACTAACTTGCAGGAGCAGGCATAAGAGAAATACCTTACCGGCAGAAGGGTGATCACATTGGAGCGTGATCATGCCTTGTTGGTTATGCATGTTGGGACATGCAAGGGTTGTGGCCCTGTGTTGGTGTTACTGTTGAAAGAACACTTTATTGTGCTAACCAATGCAGGAAAACTTTAACCTCCTGAGTCGACCATAGATCGAGTCTTGTTCCGGTAACCCCCATACTTGTTTCGTGATGCCACTGGTCCCTGCCACAGGTAGGGTATGGTTTAGTAAGTTGATAACCCCTTGCCGTGCACACACCGTACAGAGGGGCCATGGTGAAAGATACCAGAGGCCTCTGGTAGGCATGTCACCTGGTCAGGGGGCATGGGTGTATCCGGTTGGGCCGAGAGGGGGGCACCCCTTGTAATCCGCGTGTATGAATAGTGATCCCATGATATTCGAGATTGTAGTCTCCCCGACTCAGAGTTTTTCTTGAACGATGCTTTGGGTGATTCCTGGCATTCGGAAAGTTAATCTGGTGTGTGCTGGTTAGGTGTGTTTTCAACCCAAAGACCGTAATGGGAAATTAGTCAGTGTCTCGATGCTGGCTAAAGAAATCTTTTACTTGTGGGTAAAGAGTACAGCCTCTACAGAGTTTTAAAACCTATTCGAATAGCCGTGTCCGCGGTTAAGGACTACAGTCTGGGTTGGTCAAGTGTCGGTCTTAGTGTCGGTCTCCGTAGGAAATAATTAAATTGAGCATGAATTATTTTGCAGGATAATTATTGCACTACTGATATTGACATGAATACTATAGTCATTATATATTATTGTGGACTAACCCTTTTCTCTTATTTTATTTTCTGAGTGTCTCATGGGCTGGCTAGACTACCCGGGCACTCATTTATTTTCAAGACCTCTCATGGCGTCCCTCGAGTTCTCGGGCGGTCCTGTCTCGCCTGACTCTCTTGTGGATACCCGATTGGCATTTCTTTTCAAGACCTCTCGTGGCGTCCCTCGAGTTCTCGGGCGGTCCTATCTCGCTTGACTCTCTTGTGGATACCCGATTGGCATTTCTTTTCAAGACCTCTCGTGGCGTCGCTTGAGTTCTCAGGCGGTCCTGTCTCGCCCGATTCTCTTTTAGACACCCGTTCGGCATTTCTTTTATGTTTTCTTTTGGATTCTCGGGCGGTCCGGCCTCGCCCGATTCTCCATTAACTTTCCTTGTTTGTCACTAACATTTCATATTTATTCTTTAGCACCGTAGTAATATTCATCATGCCATGCTTTAAATTTCGTTCATCATCTGCATATAATTTTAACCCATCATGATCATATGCATTCGGTATATCTTTTGTTCATTTTGTTTGCGAGTACATTGAAACGTACTCACAGGCTTGTCCCTGGCTATTTAATTGGCCAGGTCAGGATTTAGACGAGGAGTACTACAACGATGTCCATGCGGAGCCTAGGATAGCAGCCACGCGGGATAGGAATTATCCAGGTCAGCTGTTCCTGTGGAAATGGAGCCCCATCGATGTTGGAGAGCCACGAGTCGCTTCCGTCACCCGTCACTAGAAATCATTGTTGTATCATTAGAGCTTTATGGTCTTGTACTCAATTCTTGTAAATGCTTGGTAATCTATAACAAGGACGTGTCCACCAGTAACAGTAATCCTGGGCTGGTGATGACACGAGGGGTTAATTTCTGGGATATCATGTCCCGGAAATCTGGCCCCGACAATAGGTTTTCTATTTTACCGGTCTCTTGGTGGTAGTTGGGAGACCGGGTTATAGGATCGATTGCCATACTATCAAGGGGGGCTCTCAAGTAAGTAGCTTGATCGTATTGTTCGTAGAGAGCTCAAACCATTGCATTCTTGCATCATCTTTCTTGGTTCTTGTTTGGTGTTTCTCTTTGTGAGTTTTTGAGCTTATGGTCATCTTCATGTCAAGCTCAAGTTCATCAAGAACGAATTTCGTTTAGTTCTTCTAGTATGTTCTCGATGTTGGGGTTTATGTCGGATCATCATTCATCAACCATGTTAGTAAAACAGTTTTTAAAGACTAGACTCAACTTCGGCCAAGGAGTTGGAAAGGGGGCTTCCTACAGGCAGTCGGCTCTGATACCAGCTTGTGACGCCCCCGGCTTGACCGTGCACTAATCATACACGCAAATGCACACGATCAAGCCTAAGGACTCACGGGAAGATTTCACAACACAACTCTAGACACAAAATAAAATAATACAAGCTTTATATTACAAGCCAGGGGCCTCGAGGGCTCGAATACATAAGCTCGAGTTACACAAGCGTCAGCGGAAGCATTAGTATCTGAGTACAGACATAAAGTTAAACAAGGTGCCTTAAGAAGGAAAAAACAAACAACGGCTCTGATCGAAAGAGGCAAGGCCTCCTGCCTGGGAGCCTCCTAAACTACTCCTGGTCTTCAGTCTCCACGTGGTAGCAGGCATCGTCGAGTTAGTAGTAGTCGTCGACGGGGTCAGCTGGCTCCGTCGATCCGTCATCTGGTCGCAGCAAACGGGTATGGAGAAAAAGAGGTAGCAAAGCAACCGTGAGTACTCATCCAAAGTACTCGCAAGACTTACATCAGATCTATGCTAAGTATGCATCGGTATCAAATGAAGGGGCTGTATCTGTGGACTGAACTGCAGAAATGCTAGAATAGAGGGAAAGTCCTAGCCTATCGAAGACTAGCATCTTTAGTGTCTTACAACATTAGAAGAGTGCAGATTAGTAGTATATCATAAAGTAACAAGCATGTAGTAGCAAAGCCTAGAGATCCTTCCTCGACTCCCTGCGAGAAAGCGATCCCGGAGCTTACAATTAATTAACATGTATCCAGTTCAAGTTGTAGTAGATCGGGATACAACACTGAGCGTCCTGTTACCGTGGACACGGCTATTCGAATAGATAACTTCCCTACAGGGGTGCACTACTGTTACCGAACACGCTCGATTAACTCTGGCCGGACACACTTTTTCGGGTCATGCCCGGCCTCGGCTGATTGACACGACATAGTCCTACGTAGGCTCAACAGAGAGGTCCCCGCCGGTCTACATCCTAGGCGCTCCGGGGTATTGGGCCCATCGCCCTTTCCACTCCGGGTCGTTGTGTCACGTATCGGAGTCCAAGCACCACCTCAGTCCTGGATGGCACTTGTCCCGACGGGCTCATAATGCTGAACTGGACATCTGACAGAGCTTTTGCCTGATACATACGGCGACGAGGGTCCCATAACCATTATCCCACGTGGTGGTAGTGCGTATATGGCCAGCGGCCAACTCAGATCAAATACCCAAATCCGTTAGTGAATTATTAGGAGCTCGCGGTACGATCAGTACTCCTGTCGCCCCGTCTCGAGGAAGTGCAACAAGGGTCAGGCCCATCCCTCTCAAGGGCGGTCTCTGCCTGCCCGGCCGCGCCTCGTAATTATCCCACCGTATGCTATTTTCTTGAGAGAAGCCTCTAGTGAAAACTATGCCCCCCGGGTCTATCTAAATCATATATTAAAAACCCTAAAAATACCTTGCTGCACTTTTTCTTTATTTATTTTATTTTTTATTTTTGTTCAATCTATTTATCTATCACATACAATTTAATCTTGCAATTAACCGCCGAGGGATTGACAACCCCTTGTTTGCGTTGGGTGCAAGGATTTGTTGTTTTGTTTGCAGGTGCTGCTAACGAGGTGTTGCATGATTCTCCTACTGGATTGATAACCATGGTTTCATAACTGAGGGAAATACTTATCTCTACTGTACTGCATCTCCCTTCCTCTTCAGGGAATTACCAACGCAGCTCACAAGTAGCATAATAGTAGTAGATGTAGGCAGGAGTCGGTCTACTTGTCTCGGACGTGATGCCTATATACATGATCATTGCCATGAATCCGTCATAATTATTTTCTTTTCTATCAATTGCCCAACAGTAATTTGTTCACCCACCGTATGCTTATGTGCTCAAGAGAGAAGCGTCTAGTGAAAACTATGGTCCTCGGGTCTATCTTTATTATATAAAAAACCTAAAAATACCTTGCTGCAATTTATTTACTTTTATTTTAATTAGTAGTTTAGTTTATCTATTTACCTCGATAAGATTTAATCTTTGCTAATAACCGCTAAGAGGATTGACAACCCTCTTATTTGCGTTAGGTGCAAGTGTTTGCTCTTGTGTGTGCAGGTGGGCTTTAACGGAGTTTTGCTTGGTTCTCCTACTGGATTGATAACCTTAGTTCTCAACTGAGGGAAATACTTATCTCTACTGTACTGCATCATCCTCTCCTCTTCGGGGAAATCCCAACGCAGCTCACAAGTAGCAGGAAGAATTTCTGGCGCCGTTGCCGAGGAGACATCATCAAAATTACCAAGTACCTTCGCACAAATTATCATTCACTTGCATTTACTTTATTTACCTTTTCTTTGCATTTGCCTCACGTTTTCATCTCCCCCACTTCTAAAATATGTTACAAAAACACAAAAATATTTTGTTTGCTTGTTTGCTAGTTTGCTTGCTTTGTCGCGATGTCTCAAGGAAATACGAAATTGTGTGACTTTTCCAATACTAATAATAATGATTTTATTTTTACTCCTATTGCTCCTCCCGCCACTAGTGTGGAGTCATGTGGCATTGAATGCAATCCTTCTTGCCCCATAATACTTGGTAGGCCTTTTCTTCGAATTATTGGTGCTAGTATTGATATGAAAGAAGGTAATATAAGATTTCAATTTCCACTTAAGAAAGGGATGGAACACTTTCCTAGGAAAATAATTAAAGCACCATATGAATCCATTATGAGGGCCACCTATGGAATTAATTTGAAGGATGACAACACTTGAAACTATGCATTATGCCTAGCTAGGGGCAAAAAACAATAACGCTTGTTGGGAGGCAACCCAATGAATACTTTTTTTTTTGCTTTTACCTACTATCTTTGAGTGTTTTCTTATGTTATGATTGAGTTTTTATGTTTTAATTAGTGTTTGTGCCAAGTAATGCCTTTGGGATGATTTGGAAGATAGTATAATTGATGCTGTTTGGAAAATAGAAAGTTTTGCGTCCAGTACTAGAATTTTAATTCTGTACTGGGGCGTCAGAAAAATCTGAACTTTTTACACAGTATTGGTATATGAATTTCCCACGTTGTCCTAATTTTTCAGAATTGTTGGAGTTACAGAAGTATGGCTTTTAAATAGATCTTTACAGACTGTTCTGTTTTAGACAGATTCTGTTTTTGTTGCATAGTTTGCTTATTTTGATGAATCTATGGATCGTATTGGGGGGTATGAGTCATGGAGAAGTTGGAGTACAGTAGCATTATGCCAATATTAAATATGAATCAATTTACAACAGTACCTAAAGTTTAAGATTTGTTTGTTATACTAACGGATCTCACGAAGGTTTTGTTGAGTTTTGTGTGATTGAAGTTTTCAAGCTTTGGGTGGGACTATGATGGACAAAGGAATAAGGAGTGGCAAGAGCCTAAGCTTGGGGATGCCCAAGGCACCCCAAGGTAATATTCAAGGAAGACTCAAGCGTATAAGCTTGGGGATGCCCCGGAAGGCATCCCCTCTTTCGTCTACAATCTATCGGTAACTCACTTGGAGCTATATTTTTATTCATCACATGATATGTGTTTTACTTGGAGCGTCGTGTATTATATGAGTCTTTGCTTTGTTTGCTTTTTAGTTTGTCACAATCATCTTTGCTGGACACACCTATTTGAGAGGGACACACATTATTCGTGATTTGTTAGAATACTCTATGTGCTTCACTTAAATCTTTTGAGCTAGGCAGTTGCTCTAGTGCTTCACTTAAATCTTTTTGAGCACGGTGGTGGCTATATTTTGAAGATCTATTTGAACTCTCATGCTTCACTTATATCATTTTGATAGTTGATAAGATTCAAATTTTGAAGAAATATTTACACTCTCATGCTTCACTTATATCTTTTTGAGAGTTGATAATAGTAATGGTAATTTGCACAAGATATGAATTTGGTCCCAAAGTGATGAATATTCAAGAGGGATATAATAAAAACTTTCATGAAGATCATTGGATATGATAAGTTTGATTCCTTGCAATAGTTTTGCGATATGGAGATGATAATATGTGAGTCATGTTAGTGAGTAATTGTGATTTAGTAAGAATATTGGTGTTAAGGTTTGTGATTCCCTATGCATGCACATAAAGTCAATAGTTATGCAATGAAATTATATCCTACTTATGGTGCATTATTCGGTGTTAGTTATGTTCAATGCATGTTTATGACTGTTTTTGCTTTTTGGTTGGTCGCTTCTCAATCTATTTGCTAGCCTTCATTTGTACTAAGCGGGAATACTGCTTGTGCATCCAACTCCTTAAACCCAAGTTGTGCCAAATGAGTCCACCATATCTACCTATATGCGGTATTTCCATGCCGTTCCAAGTAAATTTGCATGTGCCAACTCTAAATTTTCAAAATAATTTTCCATTTTGTGTGCCCGTACCGCTCATGAATCGGCAGGGGGTGACCAATATTTTCCATGCTAGGTGTGTTATTCTCACGATGAGTGTTTATTCACTTGTCATTACACGAGAGAGTGGCAGGTAATAGGGATGCCCAGTCCCGAAATGAAAAAAAATTTAATATGATAATAATAATAAATTCCTTGGAAAGTGTTGGTATGGAGGGCACCCGAGGATACGGCTAGCCATGGATTGTGAAAGAATGGTGGAAAGGAAATAAACTTTATTTTCTGTTTGGGAACCGCCTATAATGTGTCTAGCATGGAAGATATTGGGAATTCTCGGTCGTTTTCGTTGACAGGAAAAGCATGCCTCTCAAAATAATTTTATCTCTCTAATTTAAGCTTTGAGCTCTGGCACCTCTGCAAATCTCTGCTTCCCTCTGTGAAGGGCCTATCTATTTACTTTTATGCAATTTTTATTTTTATTTCGAGTCTCCATCTTCTCTTACAAAGCACCAACTAGAGAGCACTATTGTCATACTTGTGCATTGTGTGTAGCTAATATTGAGTGTGTTTCATGAATGGATCAATGATTGAGCATAATGGGCTAGGGATAACTTTCTTTAGCATTGATATTTTGAAAGACATGGTTGCTTGTTAGTATGCTTGAGTATTTATGTCTTCATGTCAAACTATAGACTATTGCTTTGAATCATTCAAGTCCAAATGTCCATGCTACAAAGAAAAGAGTATATGATGAATATGATAGGCAGCATTCCACATCAAAAATTCTGTTTTTACCATTTACCTACTCGAGGACGAGAGGGAATTAAGCTTGGGGATGCTTGATACGTCTCCAACGTATCTATAATTTTTGATTGTTCCATGCTGTTATAATATCAATCTTGGATGTTTTATATACATTTACAAGCAATTATATATCATTTTTTGGGACTAACCTATTAACTTAGTGCCCAGTGCTAGTTGTTGTTTTCTGCTTGTTTTTGGCTTTTCAGAGAAACTGTACCAAATGAAGTCCAAATGCCACGAAACTTTTTGGAGATTTTTTTCTGGACAAAATAAACCTGCGAAGCTTCGGGAAGAGGCCAGAAGCCCCACGGGGGCTTCACAAGGCACTAGGGCGCGCCCCAGGGGGGTGTCGTGGTACCTTGTGGGGCCCACATGACTCCTTTTGACCTAATTCCACTTCTATAAATTCAAAAATATTGGGTAACCCCCAGAGAGCCAGAAGAGAAAACCTTTCCGCCGCCGCAAGCCTATGTTCTTCCACGATCCCATCTGGAGGCCTTTTCCGATACTCTGCCGGAGGGGAATCGATCACGGAGGGCTTCTACATCAACCTTGCTGCCCTTCCGATGATGTGTGAGTAGTTTACCACAGACCTACGGGTCCATAACTAGTAGCTAGATGGCTTCTTCTCTCTCTTTGATCTTCAATACAATGTTCTCCTCGATGTTCTTGGAGTTCTATCTGATGTAATCTTCTTTTGCAGTGTGTTTGTTGGGATCCGATGAATAGTGAGTTTATGATCAGATTATTCAGGAGAAATATTTGAGTCTTCTCTGAACTCTTTTATGCATGATTGTTATAGCTTTGTATTTCTCTCTGATCTATCGGTTTAGTTTGGCCCACTAGATTGATTTATCTTGCAATGGGAGAGGTACTTTGTGATGGGTTCAATCTTGCGGTGCTCAATCCCGGTGACAGAAAGGGACATGACACATATTTGTATTGTTGCCATTAAGGATAAAAAGATGGGGTTTATTCATATTGCTTGAATTTGCTTCTCTACATCATGTCATCTTGCTTAAGGCGTGATGACCCACAAGTATAGGGGATCAATCGTAGTCCTTTCGATAAGTAAGAGTGTCGAACCCAACGAGGAGCAGAAGGAAATGACAAGCGGTTTTCAGCAAGGTATTTTCTGCAAGCACTGAAATTATCGGTAACGAGTAGTTTGATAGCAAGATAATTTGTAACGAGTGACAAGAAGCAATAGTAACAAAGAGTGCAGCAAGGTGGCCCAATCCTTTTTGTAGCAAAGGACAAGCCGGAACGATCTCTTATAGTAAGCAAAGCGTTCTCGAGGACACATGGGAATTTCATCTAGTCACTTTCATCATGTTTGTTTGATTCTCGTTCGCTACTTTGATAATTTGATATGTGGGTGGACCGGTGCTTGGGTGTTGTTCTTACTTGAACAAGCCTCCCACTTATGATTACCCCCTCTCGCAAGCATCCGCAACTACGAAAGAAGAATTAAGATAACTCTAACCATAGCATTAAACATATGGATCCAAATCAGCCCCTTACGGAATAGCGCATAAACTAGGGTTTAAGCTTCTATCACTCTAGCAACCCATCATCTAATTACTACTCCACAATGCATTCCCTTAGGTCCGAAGATGGTGAAGTGTCATGTAGTCGACGTTCACACGACACCACTAAGGGAATCAACAACATACATATCATCAAAATATCGAACGAATACCAAATTCACATGATTACTTATGACAAGACTTCTTCCATGTCCTCAAGAACAAAAGTAACTACTCACAAAATATAATCATGTCCAAGATCAGAGGGGTATTGAATAGCATAATAGATCTGAACATATAATCTTCCACCAAATAAACCAACTAGCATCAACTACAAGATGTAATCAACACTACTATCAACCCACAGGTACCAATCTGATGCTTTGAGACAAAGATTGAATACAAGAGATGAACTAGGGTTTGATATGAGATAGTGCTAGTGAAGATGTTGATGAAGATTAGTCCTCCCACGATGAGAGGATCGCTGGTGATGTCGATGGCGACGATTTCCCCCTCCCGGAGGGAAGTTTCCCCGGCAGAATCTCTCCGCCGGAGAGCAAAAGTGCTCCTGCCAAAGTTCTGCCTCGAGACGGTGGCTCACCGTCCCGAAAGTCTTCTCTATATTTTTCTAGGGCAAATGGACTTATATACTAGAAAATGGGGGCCAGAGGCTGGCCAGGGGCCCCACGAGGTACCAGGGCGCGCCTGGGGGGGTGGCACGCCCTGGTGCCTCATGGGCACCTGGGTAGCCCCCTCTGGTACTTTTTGCTTCCAGTATTTTTTATTTATTCAAAAATAAATCTCCGTAAAATTTCAGCTCATTTGGAGATGTGCAGAATAGGTATCTCTGACATAGCTTTTTCAGGTCCAGAATTCCAGCAGCCGGCAATCTCCCTCCTTGTGTGAATCTTGCATATTAAGAGAGAAAAGGCATTAGAATTGCTCCACAAAGTGTTATATTGATTAAAAACATTATAAATAACAGTAGCAAAACATGATGCAAAATGGACGTATCAACTCCCCCAAGCTTAGACCACGCTTGTCCTCAAGCGAAAGCCGATATCGATAATCATGTCCACATGTTTAGAAAGAGAGGTGTCGATAAAAACAAAATATGGACATAGTAGCATCATGATTATTATTATAACAGCAATATTTATTATCATAAAACTTCTCATGAGCAAGTAACAATTCATCACAACAATGAAGTATAAGGCATAAACTTTCTTGAAAACTAACAAACTATGTTCTCAGTCAACAATGCAATTGCAATTCATCATATTTTCAGGAAGGGTCTCATGTAGGAGCTTTTTAGCAAGTCCACATACTCAATCATCATTTAGTCTTCTATGATTGCTAACACTCACGACATATATATGGAGCAAAAAGTTTCAGCCAGACACATAGAAAGATAGGGGCTTGTGATTTTGCCTCCCAACTTATTCACCTCAAGGGTGATGTCAACAATAATAACTCATGATCACTCATATCCAACTGGATATATATGCCTAGATCTTTCCCCACCACATGATGCTTGCAAAAGAGAAAAATAAATAAAAAGGAAGTAGAGGAGAACACTATTGACTCTTGCATAAAAAGTAAATACATAAAAGTAAAGGATAGGCCCTTCGCAGAGGGAAACAGAGGTTGTCATGCGCTTTTTGTTGTTGGATGCAAGAGCTCTTAATGTAAAGGAACGCCACTTTATATTGCCCCATGTGATAGCAACCTTTATTATGCAGTCTGTTGCTTTTATTTCTTTACCATCACAAGTTCGTACAAAGCTTATTTCCCTTACAATAAAAGTTCAGACATATTTAGAGGCAATTTTTATTGCTTTTCGCACCGATGACAACTTACTTGAAGGATCTTATTCAATCCCTAGGTAGATATAGTGGACTCTCATGACATGAAACTGGGTTTAAGGGTTTTGGATGCACAAGTAGTATCTCTACTTGGTGCGGATTTTTGGCTAGCAAAGATATTGGGCAAGCACCACATGTTGGAGGATCTATAACAATATAACTTCTATGTGAATATGAAGGAACATAATTCATTACGTTGTCTTCCTTGTCCAACGTCAACAATTTGACATAAAATACTTAATGGGAGCTCACAATCATAAAAGATGTCCAAGATAGTATATTTGCATGTGAATCTTCTCTTCCCTTATTAACTTTTTCATGAATTGCATCATTGACTAATGCTATGTTTGTTAACTTTTAATAAATTTTACCACTTATACTTTTCTTTATGTAATGTCATTACTTTCCATAAGATTAGCATATGATCTTTTTCATTATTTTCATTGCTAGAATTGAAACATGAAAGTAAAGGAACAAAAACTCAAACTACTCTTTATTATATAACTCTCAACTTGATTACATAGATAGATAGATCATGAAGCTAATATTCGAAAATAGATCATACTAAACTTTTAGTCAACTAGATCATGAAATAACTAAGGATCGAACTAAAAATAGGTAATGATAATAAAAGTGATGGCGATACAGTACCGGGGCACCTCCCCCAAGCTTGGCACAAGCCAACGGGAGTGCCCATACCCATGTACTCAATTCTCCTTCTTCGGTGATGGTGGTGGTGATGAAGTGGCGAGCTTGTCCTTCAGCTCAAGCAAATACATCAATCTGCGGTTGATGCTCCGAAGGGCGTTGTTTTGCTCTTCCAACAAAATAACTTCACGAGTGAGAAATGTATTCTGAGCACTAACTATTTCAAAGGCTCTTAGGGCTTCAATTACGGATGGGGAGAGATGATCATATAAAGGTTGAAGGATATCTCCCTTCTCTGCGGTCTCCTCCATGGGGATGGCTTGCCCTCCTTCCGGAGCCTGGGCTCCTGCAACTTCCTCGACCTTGTCCTCCTTGCCATTGTCTTCTTCTCCCGATGACAACTCGTAGTAAACCTTGCTGTAGGGGCGTTTGCTCGGCGATGGTTGCATAATGCGGTGCTTGGCACGGAGCTTTTGGGGAGCCATGGCGATCTAAATCTGTCAGAAAAATAGCACGAAACAAGAACAGAGGAGATTTCTGCGATACGGTGGTCAAAACATATGGGAGTATATATAAAGAATTTTTATCTTGCAAAACAAGTAATCCAGAAGTAAAACGGAGTCGGGAAAGCTCATGAGGGGCCCACGAGCCACCAGGGCGCGCCTGGGGGGGGGGGGGGTGGCGCGTGATACGTCTCCAATGTATCTATAATTTTTGATTGTTCCATGCTGTTATATTATCAATCTTGGATGTTTTTATAATCATTTACAGCAATTATATATCATTTTTGGAGACTAACCTATTAACTTAGTGCCCAGTGCCAGTTGCTGTTTTCTGCCCTGTTTTTGTTTTACAGAAAATCAATACCAAACGAAGTCCAAATGCCATGAAACTTTTTGGAGATTTTTTATTGGCCAAGATAAACACTAGAAGCTTCGGGAGAGGGCCAGAAGACCCAGGAGGTGGCCATGAGCCACCAGGGTGCGCCTGGGGGGGGGGGGGGCAGGCGCGCCCTGGTGCCTCGTGGGCCCCCTTTGCTTCGTTTGACCTAATTCCACCAGTATAAATTCAGGAAAAATCAGAAACCCTCAGGAGAGTCCACGAAATAATTTTTCTGCCGCCGCAAGTTTCTATTCCAGAGAGATCCCATCTGGGGTCCTTCTCCGGTAATCTGCCGGAGGGGGAATCGATCACGGAGGGGTTCTACATCAACCTTGCTGCCCTTCCGATGATGCGTGAGTAATTTACCACAGACCTTCGGGTCCATAGGCGGTAGCTAGATAGCTTCTTCTCCCTTTTTGATCTTCAATACAATGTTCCCCTCGATGTTCTTGGAGTTCTATCCGATGTAATCACTTTTTGCGGTGTGTTTGTTGGTATCCGATGAATTGTGAGTTTATGATCAGATTATCCATGAATATTATTTGAGTCTTTGCTGCACTCTTTTATGCATGATTATTATAGCCTCGTATTTCTTCTCCGATCTATTGATTTGGTTTGGCCAACTAGATTGATTTATCTTGCCATGGGAAGAGGTGCTTTGTAATGGGTTCGATCTTGCGGTGCTCAATCCCAGTGACAGAAAGGGACATGACACGTATGTATCATTGCTATTAAGGGTAAAAAGATGGGGTTTATTCATACGTGAGTTTATCTTGTCTACATCATGTCATCGTTCTTAAGGCGTTACTCCGTTCTTTATGGCCTTAATACACTAGATGCATGCTGGATAGCAGTCGATGTGTGGAGTAATAGTAGTAGATGCAGGCAGGAGTCGGTCTACTTGTCTCGGATGTGATGCCTATATACATGATCATTGCCTTGGATATCGTCATGATTATTTGCTTTTCTATCAATTGCCCAACAGTAATTTGTCTACCCACCGTATGCTATTTTCTTGACAGAAGCCTCTAGTGAAACCTATGGCCCCCGGGTCTATCTAAATCATATTACTAAAACCCTAAAAATATTGCTGCCATTTTCTTTTATTTATTTTATTTTGTATTTTTTGTTTCAATCTATCTATCTATCACATACAATTTAATCTTGCAATTGACCGTCGAGAGATTGACAACCTCTCGTTTGCGTTGGGTGCAAGGATTTGTTGTTTGTGTGCAGGTGCTGCTAACGAGGTGTTGCGTGATTCTCCTACTGGTTCGATAACCTTGGTTTCATAACTGAGGGAAATACTTATCTCTATTGTGCTGCATCATCCCTTCCTCTTCGGGGAAATACCAACGCAAGCTACAAGTAGCAGCGCGCCCTGGTGCCTCATGGGCACCAGGTGGGTCCCCTCGGATGTTTCTTATTTTTGTATTTTTTCTAATATTCCAAAACTGACAGAAAGTATTTTTATGGAATTTTTGGAGTCGGTTTACTTATCGTATCACATACCACTTCCTTTTCAGGGTTCTGGAGTGTTCTGGAAGGTCTCCCTTATGTATTCCTCCGGTGTAGTTGTTTCAATAATATTAGTTTCAACATTAATAGGAGTACCTGAAATATAGTGCTTAATTCTTTGCCCATTCACCACTCTCAAATTAGTGCCTTCGGAGTTGTATATTTTGATGGCTCCGGAGCGATAAACTTCTTCGATGATATACGGTCCTTCCCATTTAGAGAGAAGTTTTCCTGCAAAGAATCTCAAATGAGAATTGTACAATAGAACTTGCTCACCTACTTTAAATTCCCGTTTTTGAATTCTTCTATCATGCCATCTTTTAACTTTTTCTTTAAACAATTTGGCATTTTCATAAGCTTGGGTTCTCCATTCATCTAATGAGCTAATATGAAATAACCTCTTTTCACCGGCAAGTTTAAAATTGTAATTGAGTTCTTTAATTGCCCAATATGCTTTATGTTCTAACTCAAGAGGTAAATGACATGCTTTTCCATAAACCATTTTATAAGGAGACATACCCATAGGATTTTTATAAGCAGTTCTATAAGCCCATAATGCATCGTCAACTTTCTTAGACCAATTCTTTCTAGATCCATTGACGGTTTTCTGCAGAATTAATTTTATTTCTGTATTGCTCAATTCAACTTGACCACTAGTTTGAGGATGATAGGGGGGTGCAATTCTATAGTTGACGTCATATTTAGCAAGCAATTTACGGAATGCACCATGAATAAAATGTGAACCACCATCAGTCATTAAATATCAAGGGACTCCGAACCTCGGGAAGATAACTTCTTTAAGCATTTTAATAGAATTGTTATGATCAGCACTACTAGTTGGAATAGCTTCTACCCACTTAGTAACGTAATCAACAGCAACTAAAATATGTGTATACCCGTTGGATTTAGGAAAAGGTCCCATATAATCAAATCCCCAAACATCAAATGGTTCAATAGCAAGTGAATAATTCATAGGCATTTCCTGACGTCTACCAACATTACCAATTCTTTGACATTCATCACAAGATAGGACAAACTTACGAGCATCCTTGAAAAGAGTAGGCCAATAAAAACCAGATTGCAATACCTTGTGTGCAGTTCTGTCTCCCGCATGGTGTCCTCCGTAAGCCTCGGAATGACACTTCCGTAGGATTTGTTCCTGTTCATGCTCAGGTATACAACGTCTAATAATACCATCTACTCCTTCTGTATAAAGATGTGGGTCATCCCAGAAGTAATGTCTTAAATCAAAGAAGAACTTTTTCTTTTGTTGGTATGTGAAACAAGGTGGTATGTATTTAGCAACAATGTAATTAGCATAGTCTGCATACCAAGGAGTATTACGAGAAGCATTTATGACAGCTAATTTTTCATCAGGAAAATCATCATTAATAGGAAGTGGGTCATCAAGAACATTTTCCATTCTAGACAAATTATCTGCTACTGGGTTCTCAGCTCCCTTCCTATCAGTAATATGCAAGTCAAATTCGTGTAGCAATAAAACCCACCTAATGAGTCTAGGTTTAGCATCTTTCTTTTCCATAAGATATTTAATAGCAGCATGATCGGTGTGAACAGTTACTTTAGAATCAACTATGTAAGATCTGAATTTATCACATGCAAACACAACTGCTAGAAATTATTTCTCAGTAGTAGCATAATTTCTTTGGGCACTGTCTAGAGTTTTACTAGCATAATGGATAACATTTAATTTCTTATCAACTCTCTGTCCTAGAACAGCACCAACATCATAATCACTAGCATCACACATAATTTCAAAAGGCAAGTTCCAATCAGGTGGTTGAACAATAGGTGCAGTGGTTAAGGCTTTCTTAAGTGTTTCAAAGGCTTCTAGGCAATCATCATCAAAAACAAATGGAACATCTTTTTGCAATAGATTGGTAAGAGGCCTAGAAATTTTAGAGAAGTCTTTAATAAATCTCCTATAGAAACCAGCATGACCAAGGAAACTACTTATACCTTTAATATCTTTAGGACATGGCATTTTCTCAATAGCATCAACCTTAGCCTTATCAACTTCAATACCTCTTTCAGAAATTTTATGCCCCAAGACAATTCCTTCATTCACCATAAAGTGGCACTTCTCCCAATTCAAGACAAGATTAGTTTCTTCACATCTCTGCAAAACTCGATCAAGGTTGCTTAAGCAATCATCAAAACATAAATGGAAAAATCATCCATGAACACCTCAACAATCTTTTCACAAAAGTCAGAGAATATAGCCGTCATACATATTTGAAAGGTAGCAGGTGCATTGCATAAACCAAAAGGCATACGTCTATAAGCATAAGTTCCAAAAGGACAAGTAAAGGTGGTTTTCTCTTGATCGGGTTGTGATACGGGTATTTGAGAAAATCCAGAATAACCATCTAGGAAACAAAAGTGTGTATGCTTAGACAATATTTCTAACATTTGATCAATAAAAGGTAAGGGGTAATGATCTTTTCTAGTAGCTTTGTTTAATTTTCTAAAATCAATTACCATCCTATAACCAGTTACAATTCTTTGTGGAATGAATTCATTTTTATCATTTGGAACAACGGTAATACCTCCTTTCTTAGGGACACAATGAACTGGGCTTACCCATCTACTATCAGCTATGGGATAGATTATACCTGCTTCCTGAAGTTTTAATATTTCGGTTCTTACCACCTCTTTCATCTTAGGATTTAACCGTCGTTGGTGGTCGACAACTGGTTTAGCATCCGGCTCCATATTAATTTTGTGCTGACATAGAGTGGGACTAATACCCTTAAGATCATCAAGAGTATATCCAATAGCAGCTCGGTGCTTCCTTAGAGTCTTTAGTAATCTCTTTTCTTCATGCGCTGAAAGGTTAGCACTAATAATAACAGGATATATCTTCTTTTAATCAAGATAAGCATATTTCAATGTATCAGGCAATTGCTTCAATTCAAATACAGGATCACCCTTAGGTGGAGGAGGGCCTCCAAGAGTTTCAACAGGAAAATTGTGTTTATGGATAGGTGGTTGATCAAAGAACATCTTATCTATTTCATTTCTTTCATTCATATGCATATCGTTTTCATGGTCTAGCAAATATTGTTCTAACGGATCAGTAGGAGGTATGGCAATAGAAGCAAGACCAATAATTTCATCTTTACTAGGCAATTCTTTATCATGAGGTTGTCTACGAAACTTGGAGAAATTAAACTCATGAGATATATCACCAAACTTAACTCGAACCTTTTCTTTAACACAATCAATCTCAGCATTAACGGTATTCAAGAAAGGTCTACCAAATATGATGGGACAAAAATTATCTTGTTGTGAACCAAGTATTAAGAAATCAGTAGGGTATTTGATTTTACCACACAAGACTTCAATATCTCTAACAATCCCAAGTGGTGTAATAGTATCTCCATTCGCTAGCTTAATAGTAACATCAATATCTTCAATCTCAACAGGTGCAATATCATGCATTACTTCTTGATATAAAGAAAATGGAATAGCACTCACACTAGCACCCATATCACACAAACCATGATAGCAATGATCTCCAATCTTAATAGAAACAACAGGCTTGCCAACTACAGGCCTGTTCTTGTCTAACATATCTCATTCATTTCTAACAGGTTTAGCAATTCTAGCATCCTCATCACAAAAGTAAATAACATGCCCATCTATATTATCGACTAAGAGATCTTTGACCATAGCAACATCAGGTTCAACATTAATTTGTTCAGAGGGTCTAGGTGCTCTAATATTACTTTTGTTAACCACAGTTGAAGCTTTAGCATATTCCTTAATCCTAACAGGAAAAGGTGGTTTCTCAATATAAGCAGTAGGCACAACTGGATCAGCATGATAAACAATTGTTTCTTCTTTAACACTAACGGGTTCCTCAATCTTTTATTTAACAGGGGATGATATTTAAACCACTTCTCCTTAGGGAGATTAACATGAGTTGCAAATGATTCACAAAAGGAAGCTACTATCTCAGAGTCAAGTCCATATTTAGTGCTAAACTTATGAAAAGCATCGGTGGCCATAAAAGATTTAACACAATCAAACTCAAGTATTATACCTAACTCATTACCTTTGTCGAGTTCCCAATCTTCAGAGTTGCGTTTAATTCTTTCCAGAAGATCCCATCTGAATTCAATAGTTTTCTTCATAAAGGAGCCAGTCGAAGAGGAATCGAGCATAGTTTGATTATCATGAGAAAGCCGAGCATAAATTTTTTGTAAGATAATTTCTTTTGAGAGCTCATGATTGGGGCATGTGTACATCATGTACTTAAGCCTCCCCCAATCTTGAGCGATGCTTTCTCCTTCACGAGGCCAAAAATTATATATATAATTCCGATCACGATGAACCAGATGCATAGGATAAAATTTCTGATGGAATTCTAGTTTCAATCGGTTCCAGTCCCATGTATCAGTATCATCACATAACCTATACCATATCAATGCTTTTCCCTCCAAAGATAAAGGGAATACTTTCTTCTTAACTCCATCTCCGGATAAACCTGCAAGCTTAAACAATCCACAAATTTCATCCACATAGATCAAGTGCATATCAGGATGTACTGTTCCATCTCCTGCATAAGGATTAGCTAGCGGTTTCTCTATCATACCCAGAGGAATCTCATAATAAATATTTTCAGTAGGTGCAGTAGGTTGAGGAGCAACTATTTGTGTTTCCGGTCGAGGTGAAGATACCCCGAACAAACCCCTCAAAGGATTACTTTCCATAGTGACAAGTGACAGTAAATTTCAGCACGTAATATAAATGTTTCCTTACCAAATTCCACTCACCAAAGGCGCTTCACTCCCCGGCAACGGCGCCAGAAAAGAGTCTTGATGACCCACAAGTATAGGGGATCAATCGTAGTCCTTTCGATAAGTAAGAGTGTCGAACCCAATGAGGAGCAGAAGGAAATGACAAGCGGTTTTCAGCAAGGTATTTTCTGTAAGCACTGAAATTATCGGTAACGAGTAGTTTGATAGCAAGATAATTTGTAACGAGTGACAAGAAGCAATAGTAACAAAGAGTGCAGCAAGGTGGCCCAATCCTTTTTGTAGCAAAGGACAAGCCAGAACGATCTCTTATAGTAAGCAAAGCGTTCTCGAGGACACATGGGAATTTCATCTAGTCACTTTCATCATGTTTGTTTGATTCGTGTTCGCTACTTTGATAATTTGATATGTGGGTGGACCGGTGCTTGGGTGCTATTCTTACTTGAACAAGCCTCCCACTTATGATTACCCCCTCTCGCAAGCATCCGCAACTACGAAAGAAGAATTAAGATAACTCTAACCATAGCATTAAACATATGGATCCAAATCAGCCCCTTACGGAATAGCGCATAAACTAGGGTTTAAGCTTCTGTCACTCTAGCAACCCATCATCTAATTACTACTCCACAATGCATTCCCTTAGGCCCAAAGATGGTGAAGTGTCATGTAGTCGACGTTCACACGACACCACTAAGGGAATCAACAACATACATATCATCAAAATATCAAACGAATACCAAATTCACATGATTACTTATGACAAGACTTCTCCCATGTCCTCAAGAAAAAAAATAACTACTCACAAAACATAATCATGTCCAAGATCAGAGGGGTATTGAATAGCATAATAGATCTGAACATATAATCTTCCACCAAATAAACCAACTAGCATCAACTACAAGATGTAATCAACACTACTATCAACCCACAGGTACCAATCTGAGGTTTTGAGACAAAGATTGAATACAAAAGATGAACTAGGGTTTGAGATGAGATGGTGCTGGTAAAGATGTTGATGAAGATTAGTTCTCCCACGATGAGAGGATCGTTGGTGATGTCGATGGCGACGATTTCCCCCTCCCGGAGGGAAGTTTCCCCGGCAGAATCTCTCCGCCGGAGAGCAAAAGTGCTCCTGCCCAAGTTCCGCCTCGAGACGGCGGCACACCGTCCCGAAAGTCTTCTCTATATTTTTTCTAGGGCAAATGGACTTATATACCAGAAAATGGGGGCCAGAGGCTGGCCAGGGGCGCACCTGGGGAGGTGGCGAGCCCTGGTGCCTCGTGGGCACCTGGGTAGCCCCCTCTGGTACTTTTTGCTTCCAGTATTTTTTTATTTATTCCAAAATAAATGTCCGTAAAATTTTAGCTCATTTGGAGATGTGCAGAATAGGTATCTCTGACATAGCTTTTTCAGGTCCAGAATTCCAGCTGCCGGCAAACTCCCTCCTTGTGTGAATCTTGCATATTAAGAGACAAAAGGCATTAGAATTGCTCCACAAAGTGTTATATTGAATAAAAACATTATAAATAACAGTAGCAAAATATGATGCAAAATGGACGTATCAAGGCGTTACTCTGTTTCATACTTAATACCCTAGATGCATGCTGGATAGCGGTCGATGGGTGGAGTAATATGATACGTCTCCAACGTATCTATAATTTTTTATTGTTCTATGCTATTATATTATCAATCTTGGATGTTTTTATATACGTTTATAGCAATTATATATCATTTTCTGGGACTAACCTATTAACTTAGTGCCCAGTGCCAGTTGTTGTTTTTTGCCTGTTTTTGGTTTTCCAGAATATCAGTACCAAACGAAGTCCAAATGCCACGAAACTTTTTGGAGATTTTTTTCTGGACATAACAAGTACTGGAAGCTTTGGGAGAGGGCCAGAAGATGGAGCAGTGGCCCACGAGGCAACAGGGCGCGCCCCAGGGGGGCACCCTGGTGGCTCGTGGGGCCCACACAGCTCCGTTTGACCTAATTCCACCACTATAAATTCTCTAAAATCGGGAAACCAACAGAGGAGTCCAAGAAATACTTTTTCCGCCGCCACAAGTTTCTGTTCTTGAGAGATCCCATCTGGAGGCCTTTTCCGGTGCTCCGCCGGAGGGGGAATCAATCACGGAGGGGCTCTACATCAACCTTGCTGCCCTTCCGATGATGCGTGAGTAGTTTACTACAGACCTTCGGGTCCATAGTTAGTAGCTAGATGGCTCCTTCTCTCTTTTTGATCTTCAATACAATGTTCTCCTTGATGTTCTTGGAGTTCTATCCGATGTAATCACTTTTTGCGGTGTGTTTGTTGGGATCCGATGAATTGTGAGTTTATGATCAGATTATCCATGAATATTATTTGAGTCTTTTCTGAACTCTTTTATGCATGATTATTATAGCTTCGTATTTCTTCTCCGATCTATTGATTTGGTTTGGCCAACTAGATTGATTTATCTTGCCATGGGAAGAGGTGCTTTGTAATGGGTTCGATCTTGCGGTGCTCAATCCCAGTGACAGAAAGGGACATGACATGTATGTATCGTTGCTATTAAGGGTAAAAAGATGGGGTTTATTCATGCGTGAGTTTACTTTGTCTACATCATGTCACCTTGCTTAAGGCGTTACTCCGTTCTTTATGGACTTAATACACTAGATGCATGCTGGATAGCGGTCGATGTGTGGAGTAATAGTAGTAGATGCAGGCAGGAGTCGTTCTACTTGTCTCAGACATGATGCCTATATACATGATCATTGCCTTGGATATCGTCATGATTATTTGCTTTTCTATCAATTGCCCAACAGTAATTTGTTTACCCACCGTATGCTATTTTCTTGAGAGAAGCCTCTAGTGAAAACTATGGCCCCCGGGTCTATCTAAATCATATATTAAAAACCCTAAAAATACCTTGTTGCACTTTTTATTTATTTATTTTATTTTGTATTTTTGTTCAATCTATTTATCTATCACATACAATTTAATCTTGCAATTAACCGCCGAGGGATTGACAACCCCTTGTTTGCGTTGGGTGCAAGGATTTGTTGTTTTGTGTGCAGGTGTTGCTAACGAGGTGTTGCGCGATTCTCCTACTGGATTGATAACCTTGGTTTCATAACTGAGGGAAATACTTATCTCTAGTGTACTACATCTCCCTTCCTCTTCAGGGAATTACCAACGCAACTCACAAGTAGCAGGAAGAATTTCTGGCGTCGTTGCCGGGGAGACATCATCAACATCTATCAAGTACCTACGCATAAACTTTCATCTCCTTGCATTTATTTATTTTTGCCTTTGCCTCTCGTTTTCATCTCCTCCACTTCTAATTTTTTTACAAAAACCCAGAAATATTTTATTTGCTTGCTTGCTTTTATTGCCATGACAAGACTCAAGAACAGTAAGTAAAACAAAAATTTAAGATCATTATGGATCCTCATCCACTTGCTAATCTTTTCAAAAGATCCAATGATAATGAACCAATTGCTAGTGATTTTAGTGCTCTTCATTTTCTCTATGAAGTTTTGCTTGAAAATCATGAATCTGAAAATTGTGATGAAGTGTTAGAAGAAGAAATTTATAAAGTGATTCATGATAGCTCCTTGATTGAAAAGCACGATTGCAATGATGTTACTATAAATTCTATTAATGTGAATTGTACTAATAATATTCAAAACTACAAGCCTGGTGATGATAATTTTGTTATGTCCACTACTTATTGCAATGATCATGATTGGGGTGATAATGCTTCTGATGATCTTGAAAATTTATTTAAGCCTCATGATGAATATGTTATTGATAATAAAATTTGCAATACAATTAAAAGTGGGTTTGGAAGAGCGTCAACTTTAGGTAATAATGATCCCACTACTTTGGAGAGTGTTCAATCTTATGAAATTTTTGATGAAAGTGGGTTTGGAGAGGTCATGACTTTAGTTGATGATAATCCCACTATTTTGGAAGATTATAAAACTTTTATGCATATGGATCATAGAGAGAATACTGTTTACAATAACTATATTGTTGAGTTTGATTATGATCCTACATGTAATTATTATGAGAGAGGAAAATATGGTTATAGAAATCTACAAGTTACTAAATTGCCTCTCGTGATGCTGAAATTATTCATGCTTCATTCTTCCTATTTGCATATGCTAGAGATTGCTTGTCTTGATAATTTATTCTCCTATAAAATGCCTATGCATAGGAAGTATGTTAGACTTAAGTGTGTTTTTCATATGCTTCGTGACGGTCTCTTTGTCATTCTATTATTATCTTTCATGAGAGCATCATTGAAATCTCAAGCCTATCTTAATGGCTATAAAGAAAGAGCTTGTTGGGAGACAACACAATGGATAAAATAAGTTCTTGTGTGTTTACATAATTATAGCCTCTATTATGATTGTGTTTTTATGTTTTAATTAGTGTTTGTGCCAAGTAAAGCCTTTGGGATGATTTGGAAGATAGTATAATTGATGTTGTTTGGAAAACAGAAAGTTTTACGTCCAGTGATGGAATTTTAATTCTATACTGGAGCATCAAAATATCTGAAATTTTTACACAGTATTGGTATATGAATTAACCATGTTTTCCTAATTTTTCAGAATTTTTGGAGTTTCAGAAGTATAGCTTTTAGATATATCTTGGGAGACTGTTCTGTTTTAGACAGATTCTTTTTTTTGTTGCATAGTTTGCTTACTTTGATGAATCTATGGATCGTATCAGGGGGTATGAGTCATGGAGAAGTTGGATTACAGTAGCATTATGCCAATATTAAATATGAATCAATTTACTACAGTACTTAAAGTTAAAGATTTATTTGTTATACTAACGGATCTCACAAAGCTTTTGTTGAGTTTTGTGTGATTGAAGTTTTCAAGTTTTGGGTGAGATCATGATAGATGAAGGAATAAGGAGTGGCAAGAGCCTAAGCTTGGGGATGCCCAAGGCACCCCAAGGTAATATTCAAGGAAGACTCAAGCGTCTAAGCTTGGGGATGCCCCGGAAGGCATCCCCTCTTTCTTCTACCAACTATCGGTAATTTTACTTGGAGCTATATTTTTATTCATCACATGATATGTGTTTTACTTGGAGCGTCGTGTATTATATGAGTATTTGCTTTGCTTGCTTTTTAATTTGTCACAATCATCTTTGCTGGACACACCTATTTGAGAGAGCCACACGATCATCATGATTTGTTAGAATACTCTATGCGCTTCACTTAAATTTTTTGAGCTAGGCACTTGCTCTAATGCTTCACTTAAATCTTTTTGAGCACGGCGGTGGCTATATTTTGAAGAAATATTTGCACTCTCATGCTTCACTTATATCTTTTTGAGAGTTGATAATAGTAACGGTAATTTGCACAAGATATGAATTTGGTCCCAAAGTGATGAATATTCAAGAGGGATATAATAAAAACTTTCATATAGATCATTGGATATGATAAGTGTGATTCCTTGCAATAGTTTTGCGATATGGAGATGATAATATGTGAGTCATGTTAGTGAGTAATTGTGATTTAGTAAGAATATTAGTGTTAAGGGTTGTGATTCCCTATGCATGCACATTAAGTCAATAGTTATGCAAAGAAATTATATCCTACTTATAGTACATTATTCGGTGTTAGTTATGTTCAATGCATGTTTATGACCGTTTTCACTTTTTGGTTGGTTGCTTCTCAATCTATTTGATAGCCTTCATTTGTACTAAGCGGAAATACTGCTTGTGCATCCAAAATCCTTAGACCCAAGTTGTGCCAAATGAGTCCACCATATCTACATATATGCGGTATTTTAATGCCGTTCCAAGTAAATTTGCATGTGCCAACCCTAAAATTTTCAAAATAAATTTCCGTTTTGTGTGCCCGTACCGCTCATGAAGCGGCAGGGGGTGGTCAATATTTTCCATGCTAGGTGTGTTATTCTCACGATGAGTGTTTATTCACTTGTCATTGCACGAGAGAGCGGCTGGTAATAGGGATGCCCAGTCCCACAATGAATCAAAAATTAATAACAACAAAATTCCTTGGAAAGTGTTGGTATGGAGGGCACCCGTGGATATGGCTAGCCATGGATTGTGAAAGAATGGTGGAAAGGAAATAAACTTTACTTTCTATTTGGGAACCGCCTATGATTTGTCTAGCATAGAAAATATTGGGAATTCTCGGTCGTTTTCGTTGACAGGAAAAAGCATGCCTCTCAAAATAATTTTATCTCTCTAATTTAAGCTTTGAGCTCTGGCACATTAGTAAATCTCTGCTTCCCTCTGCGAAGGGCCTATCTATTTACTTTTATGCAATTTTATTTTTTATTTTGAGTCTCCATCTTCTCTTATAAAGCACCAACTAGAGAGCACTATTGTCATACTTGTGCATTGTGTGTAGCTATTTTGAGTGCGTTTCATGAATGGATCAATGATTGAGCATAATGGGCTAGGGATAACTTTCTTTAGCATTGATATTTTGAAAGACATGGTTGCTTGTTAGCATGCTTGAGTATTTATATCTTCTTGTCAAATTATAGACTATTGGTTTGAACCATTCAAGTCCAAATGTCCATGTTATAAAAGAAAATAATATATGATGAATATGATAGGTAGCATTCCACATCAAAAATTCTGTTTTTATCATTTACCTACTCGAGGACGAGCAGGAATTAAGCTTGGGGATGCTGATACGTCTCCAACGTATCTATAATTTTTGATTGTTCCATGCTATTATATTATCAATCTTGGATGTTTTTATATACATTTACAGCAATTATATATCATTTTTTGGGAATAACCTATTAACTTAGTGCCCAGTGCTAGTTGTTGTTTTTTGCCTGTTTTTGGTTTTCCAGAATATCAGTACCAAATGAAGTCCAAATGCCACGAAACTTTTTGGAGATTTTTTCTGGACATAACAAGTACTGGAAGCTTCGGGAGAGGGCGAGAAGATGGAGCAGTGGCCCACGAGGCACCAGGGCGCGCCCTAGGGGGGCACCCTGGTGGCTCGTGGGGCCCACATAGCTCCGTTTAACCTAATTCCACCACTATAAATTATTTAAAATCGGGAAACCAACAGAGGAGTCCACGAAATACTTTTTCCGCTGCCGCAAGTTTCTGTTCTCGAGAGATCCCATCTGGAGGCCTTTTCCGGTGCTCCGCCGGAGGGGGGATCGATCACGAAGGGGCTCTACATCAACCTTGCTGCCCTTCCGATGATGCGCAAGTAGTTTACCATAGACCTTCGGGTCCATAGTTAGTAGCTAGATGGCTCCTTCTCTCTTTTTGATCTTCAATACAGTGTTCTCCTCGATGTTCTTGGAGTTCTATCCGATGTAATCACTTTTTGCGGTGTTTTTGTTGGGATCCCATGAATTGTGAGTTTATGATCAGATTATCCATGAATATTATTTGAGTCTTCTCTGAACTCTTTTATGCATGATTATTATAGCTTCGTATTTCTTCTCCGGTCTATTGATTTGGTTTGGCCAACTAGATTGATTTATCTTGCCATGTGAAGAGGTGCTTTGTAATGGGTTCGATCTTGCGGTGCTCAATCCCAGTGACAGAAAGGGACATGACACGTATGTATCATTGCTATTAAGGGTAAAAAGATGGGGTTTATTCATGCGTGAGTTTACTTTGTCTACATCATGTCATCTTGCTTAAGGCGTTACTCGTTCTTTATGGACTTAATACACTAGATGCCTGCTGGATAGCGGTCGATGTGTGGAGTAATAGTAGTAGATGTAGGCAGGAGTCGGATTACTTGTCTCGGACGTGATGCCTATATACATGATCATTGCCTTGGATATCGTCATGATTATTTGCTTTTCTATCAATTGCCCAACAGTAATTTGTTTACCCACCGTATGCTATTTTCTTGAGAGAAGCCTCTAGTGAAAACTATGGCCCACGGGTCTATATGAATCATATATTAAAAACCCTAAAAATACCTTGCTGCACTTTTTCTTTATTTATTTTATTTTGTATTTTTGTTCAATCTATTTATCTATCACATACAATTTAATCTTGCAATTAACCGCCGAGGGATTGATAACCCCTTGTTTGCGTTGGGTGCAAGGATTTGTTGTTTTGTTTGCAGGTGCTGCTAACGAGGTGTTGCATGATTCTCCTACTGGATTGATAACCATGGTTTCATAACTGAGGGAAATACTTATCTCTACTGTACTGCATCTCCCTTCCTCTTCAGGGAATTACCAACGCAGCTCACAAGTAGCATAATAGTAGTAGATGCCGGCAGGAGTCGGTCTACTTGTCTCAGACGTGATGCCTATATACATGATCATTGCCATGAATCCGTCATAATTATTTGCTTTTCTATCAATTGCCCAACAGTAATTTGTTCACCCACCGTATCCTTATGTGCTCAGGAGAGAAGCCTCTAGTGAAAACTATGGTCCCCGGGTCTATCTTTATTATATAAAAAACCTAAAAATACCTTGCTGCAATTTATTTACTTTTATTTTAATTAGTATTTTAGTTTATCTATTTACCTCGATAAGATTTAATCCTTGCAAATAACCGCTAAGAGGATTGACAACCCTCTTATTTGCATTGGGTGCAAGTGTTTGCTCTTGTGTGTGCAGGTCGCTTTAATGGAGTTTTGCTTGGTTCTCCTACTGGATTGATAACTTTGGTTCTTAACTGAGGGAAATACTTATCTCTACTGTACTGCATCATCCTCTCCTCTTCGGGGAAATCCCAACGCAGCTCACAAGTAGCACTCCCCCAAGCTTACACATTGCTTGTCCTCAAGCGAAAAACTGAAATCAATAATCATGACCACATGTTTAGAGAGAGAGGTGTCGATAAAACAAAATACGGACATGAAAGCATCATGATCTTTATTATAACAGCAATATATTATCATAAAACTTCTCATGACAAAGCGACAATTCATTCACAAGATGAAGTATGAACCATAAACCGTATTGAAAACTAACAAACTATGAACCCAGTCATTGATGTAATTGCAATTCATCATATTATCAGAAAGATTCTATGTAAGAGCTTTGTTTAGCAAGTTCACATACTCAACTATCATTTAGTCTTCTATGATTGCTGACACTCACGGCATACTTATGGAGCAAAAGTTTCAGTCAGACACATAGAAAGATAGGGGCTTATAATTTCGCCTCCCAACGTATTTACCTCAAGGGTAATGTCAACAATAATAACTTATGATCACCTACATTCAACTGGATATATATGTCTGGATCTTTCCCCACCACATGATGCTTGCCAAGAGAGAAAAATAAAAATGGAATAGAGGAGAATACTATTGACTCTTGCATGAAAGTAAATACATAAAAGTAAAAGATAGGCCCTTCGCAGAGGGAAGCAGAGGTTGTCATGCACTTTTTATTTTTGGATGCGCAAACTCTTAATGTAAAGGAACGTCAGTTTATATTGTCCCTTGTGATAGCGACCTTTATTATGCAGTCTATCGCTTTTATTTCTTCACCATCACAAGATCGTACAAAGCTTATTTCCCTTACAATAAAAGATCATACATATTTAGGAGCAATTTTTATTGCTTTTGCACCGATGACAACTTACTTGAAGGATCTTATTCAATCCATAGGTAGATATGGTGGACTCTCATGACATGAAACTGGGGTTAAGGGTTTTTGGATGCACAAGTAGTATCTCTACTTAGTACAGAATTTTGGCTAGCAAAAGATAGGGGGCAAGCACCACATGTTAGAGGATCCAAAACAACATAACTTCTATGTGAATATAAGCAAACATAACTCATTACGTTGTCCTCCTTGTCCAACGTCGACTATTTGACATAGAATATTTAATGGGGGCTCACAATCACAAAAGATGTCCAAGATAGTATATTTATATGTGAGACCTCTCTTCCTTTATTACTTTTTCATGAATTGCAACAATGACCAATGCTATGTTTGTTAACCTCCAACAAGTTTTATCAATTATACTTCTTTTATGTGAAGTCATCACTCCCCATGGGATTAGCATATGATCTTTTTATTCTCTTTATTTCTAAGATTGGATCAACAAAAGCAAAACACTCAACTCAAACTACTCTTTATTATATAACTCTCACACTCGATTACATAGATAGATAGATCACAAAGCAAGCACTAGAAACTAAATCATACTAAAATTTTATTCTTCTAAATCACGAAATAACTAAGGATCGAACTAAGATAGATAATTATGATAAAAGATGGTGATACGATACCGGGGCACCTCCCCCAAGCTTGGCACAAGCCAAGGGTGGTGCCCATACCCGTGTACTCAATTCTCCTTCTTCGGTGATGGTGGTGATGAAGTAATAGGCTTGTCCTCCATCTTCCAAGGCATAGGCTCCCCATCATAAAAGGATGAACGTGTTTCCAGAGTCCTGAAACTTGCAGCTAAACTCATACATTTAAACTTGGCCTCATACTCAAAATTTTGGTTTTGTAAGTCATAGATTTGGGCCTGAAGATGATCAATTCAGTCATTGAGCTTGAAGATGGCGTTCCCAATATCCTTGTTGTCCACCTTGTGCTCATGGATGAATTCCGTGATCATGGAGTGGTTAGCACCGAGTCCGCGCTCCACCATCCCCTGGCACTTGAAGATCTCCTGTTCCACCGCTTCCAGCCTGGCCTTCTCGCTCCCGGTCTTCTTGGGCCCTTGAACGTCCCGGATGTGAAGCACCCCCTCATGCATCTCAATGGCTTGAGGGTGTTTCATCACCTCTGGAAGGTATGGGTTAATGACCTTGATGAGCTTGGAGACGCCATGGTGATCTAGATCTGTCAGAAAAACAGCCCGAAACAAGAACAGAGGAGAAACTTGCGATACAGTGGTCAAAACATCCGAGAGTATATATAATGATTTTTTTTCATGCAGGAAAAGTAATATGGAAGAAAAACAGAGTCAGGAAAGTCCACAGGGGAGTCACAAGCTCAGTAGGTGCGCCCTGGGGGGGAGGGCGCGCCTCCCAGGCTTGTCGCTCCCTCATGCACTTTTCGGACTATTTATTATTTTCCTAATTTTTTATATATTCCAAAAAGAACAGAAAGTACTTTTATGGAATTTTTGGAGTCGGTTTACTTACCGTACCACATACCTACTCCTTTTCAGGGTTCTAGAGCATTCCGGAAGGTTTCTTCTATGTGCTCTTCTACTCCTACCCTAACATCGTACGAAGAGGGGAATGAGGAAGAGAGGAACGAGGAATTAAGTGGGTTATGTGGAAAACGTGGGTCAGCTATAGGAGATATGCCCTAGAAGTAATAATAAATGCTATTATTTATCTCCATGCTCATAATTATGTTTATGTTCCATGCTATAACTGCTATGGTTCTCGAGTCTACAATAACCATGAGGCTCGGAGGGAAACTCATATGCACGTGTGGAATAATAATCGCTAAAATGTATTCCTAGTCTGGCCTCTAAGACTAGCTCAAGTGTTGCATGATGGTTCTATTTTCCTGATCATGGGCATGACTATGCCGGCAACTTTGAGGGCACAATGTTAGGAGAACACTTGTGTTGAATCGACCCGATTGATGTTATGCTATGAGATACATTCGTCACAAGTTAATGGTTAATAACACAGAGAAAGTTAACGTTTGCATAATTCCTTAGACCATGAGAGTATCGAGTTTCTTCATGCTTGCTTCATGAACTTTGGGGTTTGTTAAACGTCATCCGTAAATGGGTGGCTATTACGACGGCTTACGGGTTCATGGAAAAGTATGTCAAGGGACTTGATAGATCAAGATTGGGATTTGCTCCTCCGACGATGGAGAGATGTTCTTTGGGCCCTCTCGGTGTTACGGTATCCATCATCGTCTGGCCAAACACATTGTGATTTGATCACAGGGATACCGGAACACGGGAACAAGAAAAGAAAACAAAACGGGTAACGAGGTAACTGGCATAGTGGACAAGTTTTTGATTCATGGGGATGCCGATAAATTTCACCTCGGGTATTTGTAACATATCACGAAGCAACAGGAATATCACACGGCAACTGGAGGTTCACTCGAATATTTATTCGTGTGGGTATAGGGGTCAATATGGGTGTCCACGGCTCTGATGTTGATCATTGATCGAAAAGTGTTCCGGTCATGTCTATACTTCACCGAACCTATAGGGTCACACGCTTAAGGGTCATCTATCTGCTGAATGCTAGACAGGGAGTGTGAGAGAAAGACACCGGAAAAGTTTCAAAGACAACGGAAGAGTTCTGGAGAGAGAACACCGGAAGAGTTTCAGTAAAATTGAAAAGTTGTTTCGGGGTATACCATTAAGTCAAATTGGTTTCGGCACACGCCTGGAAATTCTTGGAGGGTGCCAGAATTGTTCTAGGAACTTCTGGGATTTTTCCGGAGAAAAAACCCGGAGGTGCCGGAACCGCTTTGGTTACTTTTCGCAGATGAAAATCACTAATCTGAAATTGTTTTGGAATGCGTCCAAAATTATTTTAGTGGGTACTAAAATGTTCTAAGACCTACAGAAATATTTTCGGATTTAACGGTCGCGGAAAAAAAATTCTGTGAATAGTGAAAATCACTTTATGGTTACTTTATGGAAAGCCACCTTTTTGGGCTTTGTCCCAAAATATCTTAGGGATGACATGTATGGATAAGAGCCACCCTACCCCTTGGGTTTTCCTATAAATAGAGGTGGAGAGGCACTCTCCACACTCACTCTTTCTCACATACAACTGCCATGCATGATCTGGCCTTCTCTCTCCCTCCCCGCGAAATAGTTTCGTAGAGTCGAAAGGCTGTCTGGGTTCTGGTGGGAACTAGGTATGGATGGCGAAGCCCTATGTAACATCCCCTGTAATTAAGCCACAGTAACCATCCTCTAATTTTGCCAAGTCATCATGTTATGCAATGCTTGATCACCTTTGATTCAAATCTCATTTCAATTTCTGCTTCAAATCAAAATTCAATTTGCAGTGTCAAAATAATAGTTGTTCAAACTTGTAAACAAAATAGTTTATAAAATTGCAAATAATCCCATATTAATTATAAAAATAAAACCAACATTAATTGAATTCCAAATTTGACCCTAACATCCAAAAACAGTACCAAAACAGTAGCATTTAATCTGGCCAATTCAAATGAAATTTTCTTGCCTCCAAACTTTTTATGGCAGTACTAGATATTGCCTAGTATTTATTCTGGCCAATTGCACTTTTTGCAAAACTCATTTAGTGCAAGAACTAATGCAAAACAAAAAAAAGGCATAGCAGAAAAAGAAAAGAAAAGAGGGACCTAGCTACTGGTGGACTAGGCCTTAGGTCAACAGTGCGAGGCCCAGCCCACCCGCGCCTCTCCTCCTACCTCTCTCCTCCCGTGTCAGCGCGCGCGCACGCCCCCCCCCCCCCCCCTCTTGCTCTGCTCAACACCGGCCCTGCCGCTCGCCGTGGGTGAAGAAGGGCTCGCCCCTGCGTTCCCCAGGACCCCCTGGCCATTCCTCTCTCCCCCTCTGTCGCTCGTTCCTCTTCTCCACCGAACGGCCGAGCTCCACCGTCGCCATGCCGTCGCCGTTCCCGTAGCCACCGAGCTCCTCCCACCTCGCCTTCGTGTTCCTCCGCTTCTACGTCGACTGCTACGACCTCCAGTGCCTCTCGTTCGAGCTGGGGAGAGCCATCGCGCCGGCATCGACCCGTCTTCCTCCACTCCGGCCGCCGCCATTCCGCCGCCTCAACCGCTGCTCCGGCACCTCTCCGGCCTCCCCGAGCGTCTCCCCGTCACCGCTGTGAACAGCCGCTCCATCCCCTCTCCTCCTGCTGCCTCTCACATCCCGTAGCCCTTTTTCCCTGGGCGCCGCCGTACGGGTCCGCCGCGCGCTCGTCGCCGGCGCCGATTCCGGCCGTCCTCGGATGAGCTGCGGCCACCCATCGACGCGCCTCGTCGCGGGCGTTCGAACGCCGCAAGTCTCGCATCCAGTCGCGCCCTATGGACGAATCCTACGTGACGCCGCCGTGTTTTGCGGTCGCCGGCGGCTAAACGCCGGCGCGCCGCCGCCACGTGGACCTGCCAGTGGGCCCCACGAGATTAGCCAATAGATTAGCCACTAATCCACCCCTAACACTCACTGACACGTGGGCCCCTCACTGTAGCAAATAGATTAAGCTACTGTCACTGACCACTGGGCCCTACCTGCTAATTAACTTAATTAGTTTAATTAAACTCAGTTAACTCTAACAGTCACTGACAGCTGGGTCCCACTGGACCCAGTTGATCCAGTCAACTGCTGACTGGGCTGGCCCCAGTCAATGACAGGTGGGACCCACTGGTCCTGTTGACCAGTCAACGGTCACAGTTGACTGCAGACTGGGTAGTCAACTGGGACCCACATGTCAGTCTAATAAACACTTTGCTGGGTACACTTCTGTGTACCCGTAGCAATTTAGCTATTTAATTTTCGAATTTAAATTAATTTCAGAAAATCCAGAAAATGATTAAAACTTTGAAAAATCATATAAAATAAACCGTAACTCGGATGAAAATAATTTATATATGAAAAATGATCAGAAAAATATAACGAATCCGAATATGTCATCTGCACTCATGTTAGAACCCTCTAAGTAGATGAACATGGAACTTTTTGCCTGTTTCCGATAGATGAATAGTAGATGACCTCGGGTTAATAATTCCAAATTAATTCCTAAATTAACTAAAATGGTTTAGGGATGTATTAGGTCACCCCTGCATTGCGTATTGCCATGTCATGCTCTGTGAATGCATTTGTTTGCTATGTATTTATCTGTTTCCTCCCCCTCTTCTCTCCGGTAGACCCCGAGACCGACGCTGCCCCCGAGTACGACTTCGTCATCGACGACCCCCTCTTTTACTGCAGAGCTTCCAGGCAAGCAAACCCCCTTGATCATTCCTATATCACCTATTCCTTCTTCCCCGTGCTTGCATTAGAATTTGCTACCATATTTGATTGCTCCTATTCTGATGCATAGCCTGATTTTGTAACTGTTGATGGCACCTTACCTGCTATCCTAAATGCTTAGTATAGGTTGGTTAGCGATCCATCAATGGCCCCACACCCTTGTCCTTGTTGCCATGCTTTACCACCAGTGACTCGATCAATGTGATCGATGTGCAGAGACCGAACACCGCACCGCACACCCCTTAGATGTACGACTCTATAGAGCTACTATCGAGTGCCGAGGGTGATACCTCCTACCTCACTCCTGATGATATCTTTGTAGCGTAGGTAGTTGGTTGTGGGTTATCGAGGGTGATTCCTCTTAGCCCACTTCCGTTGATGCCTCTGTCGTGCAGCTCCTCAAGTGTGAACTTATCGAGGGTGATTTCTCCAAGTTCACCTTGACGGTTGCATCGAGCGGGAATCCAACGAGGGTGATTCCTTGGATTCCCCCTTGATGTTACAGACACACGGGTACCTTGACCTTCACCTCAGTACTTTGGGAAGTCGGGTTAGCCAGAAGGGCACCCGCGAGAGATTATTGTGGCGGAACGACAGGGCAGGTGGAGACCACCTAGGAGAGAGGTGGGCCTGGTCCCTGGTCGTTGGACCGCGGGTTACCAAGTCGGTGCGGCAGGGTGTCGGAGGTGAGCCTTGAGCCCTGTTCGTGGCCGCGAGTTACTAATAACACGCTTAACGGATTTGGGTATTGATCTAAGTTGGCCACTGGCCTATACGCACTACCACCACGCGGGATAATGGTTTAATGGGGCCCTCGGCGCCGTATGTATCAGCCGAAAGCTCTGTCAGACGTCCAGTTCAGCATTGCGGCACGGCTGGGCCGGCGCCATCCAGGACAGAGGTGGTGCCTGGACTCGCCCCGCACGCAACGACCCGGAGTGCAAAGGGCGATGGGCCCAAGACCCCTGAGCGCTTAGGATGTAGACCGGCGGGGACCTCTCTGTGGAGCCTAGGTAGGACTACGTCGTGCCGATCAGCCAAGGCCAGGCATGACCCAGAAAGTGTGTCCGGCCAGAGTTAATCTAGCGTGTTGGCTAACAGTAGTGCACCCCTGCAGGGAAGTTATCTATTCGAATAGCCGAGTCCACGGTAACAGGACGCTCAGTGTTGTATGCCGATCTACTTCAACTTGAACTGGATACATGTTAATTAATATGTAAGCTCCGGGATCGCTTCTCGCAGGGAGTCGAGAAACGATCTCTGGGCTTTGTTATTACATGCTTGTTACTTTATGTTATGCTCCTAATCTACACTCTTCTAATGCTGCAAGATGCTAGTCTTCGATAGGCTAGGCCTTCTCTCTATTCTGGCATTCTGCAGTCTAGTCCACAGATACAGCCCCTTCATTTGATACCGATGCATAAATAGAATAGATCTGATGTAAGTCTTGCGAGTACTTTGGATGAGTACTCACGGTTGCTTTGCTACCTCTTTTTCCCTATACCCGATTGTACAACACTTCGAAGTAAATCAGTCAGAGATGATGCAATATAATAACGAGAATCTGACAGACAATTGAAGAACTGTGATTGATCAGATACAACTATCGGCACAGAGCATGAATGTTAACTGCTGAAGGAAATGCAGTAATGTAAAGCGAACCAGTGGTGCTCGATGGCGACAAAAGGATTTGGTAGACCAGTTCGCCCTTCTGCCAAAGGACTACGTCTAGTTGGAGGGGTTGTGATTTAACACAGAGGATAAACTCTCATCGCCCTGTTCTCCATCAACTTCGGAGCTGATCAGACTCCAGTTGATTTCACTCGTGGTAGATACTTGTCGGCGATCTCCAAACCTTCACTGAAGATAAACTCTCTTCAGTTCTCTTCGCGAACCACAATACTCTTGGTTGCTGAAGATCTCGCTCGGTGAAGACAATACTCTTCGACACTCGAGCCGACACCTATCCGTCTAGAGAGTGGGCAGCTCTCAAGAGTAATAGGTACAAGAACCCTAACTCGGAACTACTGTGATGCTCAACCACTGTCTAAGTTTCGGTTCTTGATTTTTCTCTCGGTGGATTTTAAACTCAAATCTCTCGGAGAGGGGTTGCTCAATCAATCTTCTCAGAAATCTTAGGCGGAGCAGCCAACGGGCAACGTTGGAGCGGGGTGGCTATTTATAGCCGCAGCCTTCCCTGATGGGAAATGACCAAATTGGACATGTGGAGCAACCAATGGCCGAACGACACGAGTCCAACGGTCGGAAATTGAGCACAACGGTAACATTACGTGCGGAGCAAGTAATGCTAACTCCTCAATTCGAAAGATATCTCCCACAGCGAAGAAGAACAGCGTCTCTTGCTGGTAGGTAATCATTCGAAGCATAAAAAGATTTCTCTCGGTCTCGCATAGGTTTGGGCTAAGCATCACAGCGGATCTAAGCTTCGAGAACCTATACCCCTCTTAATTGTACGGAGGTCCTATGAATCAAATGAATGAAAGAAGAATGATGAAAAGAATGCTACGTCTTCACTTCATCTTCGTCTTCCATCGCTGCAGTCAATTTCTTCGGACGCGATCACCGAACTGATTGCTTTACGTCAGCAATAAACTTTCGAGGGGTCATATCCTTCACTTCATTCTTCTTCGACTAAGAGTCTGAAACGATGTAGCTCATTCATCTTCTTCGACATAGATAATCTTCGGTGAAATTCCTCGAGCTGATCACCTGAGACAGCATTCTCTTCGGCACTGCATGGACTATTTCTTTCTGTGTGCACTAGCAAACAAATCAGTCCATGCCTGTTTCTGTCAACAATCTCCAAAACGCATGAGGGCAAGTATTGCACCAACAATCTCCCCCTTTTTGGACGATTTGTTGACAAAACAGACTACATCGAAAGATAGATAAAAGAATGGAATGAAATGTGAAGTAAATTTGATGACGAGAGATAATTACGAAGATAAAGCACGCTCCCCCTGAAGATATGCATATTCTGATTTGAGTGAGTATAGGAGTTAATATGGAGGGTAGCGAGGTGAATCTTCGTATGAGTGACATTGGCAGATTATATCATTCGAAGTTTCATCCAATGCACTCGACGGTGTCTGAGGTATTTCCTGCCACACACAATCTTTGACAAAGATTAGTTAAATAGTGAAGATATATTAAAGTGTGATGTGACAATGGATAAGCCATGAAGATTTTCTCAGAACACAGGTTAATTCCACTCGAGATAGATATCCTGCAAATTAGATGTTCGAAGAATAATCAGAGCAAACGAAGAATAATCAGAGCAAACGAAGAATAATCAGAGCAAAGAATTCACAAGAATATTGTTCGGAGTGGATATGCAACAGACTATGTTTTCCTGCGACAAAGATGATCTCATAGAAATATGCGAGAGAAAACATCTTGTCAGACAGAGAATTTTATCTTTAGAATTCACGAATGACTTAATTCTGAAGCGATTTTTCTTCTCCTGCATCGTTAGATATCGAAAGATAAGCATAGGAGTGAGATATATGAAGTTTTAAGTAATGAGATTTCTCTCTTCGAGAGACACAATTTCCAATACTCCTGGTATTCTTGCATAGGAGTGATCTATTTGCTTTCACTTATCCTTGCATGAAAGATGAATATCGAGGATAATCACTGCAAGGAAGTAAGCATTCGATGGCACCTGCAAACAAATAGCTGGAAGCAAATGTAGCATTTGCAGGGGTTATTAACAGTACATGACGACGCAGTGTGCCATCACCACAGGTGGTGAGATTAAGTTCCACAGCCAAAAGTTCAACGGCCAAAAGCAAATTGTTCGAACAAAAAGCAAATGGCGAACGGAAACACCCTGCAAATAACCCCCTTTTCTATCTTCTCGATGTTCTTCTCCCCCTTTTTGTCAACAAGTGTCAAAAAGGAAAGAGAATGCATTCGAGGAACTACTCGGCCGAAGAATCCCCAGAGCTTGAACTGTTTGGCGAGACAGAACGAGCGATGGTCGACGCTGAAGCAGGAGTTGGAGACGCAGCACGGGCTTCAGGATCAGCTTTGGGAGTAGCAGAGCGAGGTGCATCGGGCTTGTAAATGAAGGTGCCTGCTGTGTCTTCGAGTTCATCATCGGGTTCGACAAACAGCAGGTCGGTGGATGCAGAACGCTGAGGGAGCACTGGAGTTTGCCTTCGGATGCGAGGGACTTCAAACAACTCCAGATGATCATAATCTTTCTCGATTCCCTTCGCAGACAGTTGTTTACGAGAGTAATGCTTGCGGAGAAGGGTCCATGAGCGCTTTTTCTGTTCCTTTTCATACAGCAGGGCTTGACGAGCATAATTATGAAGCAGATTGATTTCAATCATCATTTCCACTTTTTCTTTGCGATCGAGCTTGATGTGACTCTCCAGTGATTGCTGAGTGCGAAGACAGATCTCGTACAGTGAGGGATTTTCTTCACGAGGGATATCAACTTTGACCTTCTTAACTTTCGGAGCTCTTGCAGAGGCAGAAGCAGTTGCATCTATTGGTGTCTTTCCTTTCTCGGTATCCTTTACAATTCGGAGAGTGTCTCGGACTGGTGGCATGAAAACTTTCGGGACATATGGGCAGAAAAACTTTTTCACGATAAGCTGCTCAATGGCGAACATGACCCATGGTGCATATGGCTTCAAAACTTGAGGGCTATCAGCAGCATAGGCCAGGTTGCGAATAAGAAGATCAGGAATGTCAAACCAAATTCCATGAGCTACAGCATGAAGAGTATTTGCCACAATTCCATGAATGCTTTCAGGCCGGTTTATTGGCATGAGAGAATTGCAGAGGATATAGAACAACACTTTGTTCTCATAGGCCAGGTGCTTCGGATTTGCTTCAGTACACTCATCACCAACAAGCTTAGGATCCATCAGCATATGCAGTTGAGCCTCGGATACATCCCAGAAGTGCAGTCTGTGTTCTCGTGAGGCATCAAATTCGAAACGAGGTAAATTTAACATGGCCAAAAACTGGTCAGCCGAGCATTTGACTCTTTCTTCCTCGGTCATCCATTCGAGAATCCAAGTACTGCTGTCATTGAGGTCCCCTAAGATATAAAGAGTGGCATAGAACTGAAGGACAACTTCACAGTTCCAGCCATGGTTAAAGCGAAGAAAACTCTTCAGGAAGACCTGCTCGATCTGCTCGATGGTGTGATGGAAGCACGGTATGCTTTCTAGCTCGGCAAAGTTCAGAATTTTGTGCTCGAATATATGATTCTTTCCATACAGGACGCGAGCATAATATACGGCCTGTTCCTTTGTCCAGAACCTCAGTGACAACGAAGTCCTTTCTCCTTCATACGGACCGGTCCCAAAGAATGCAAGTTTCGAACGATGAAACTGCTCATTAAATGCTGGACCATTCGGGCCATCATCGACGGGAAACAGAGGAAAAGTTTCCAATGGGTTACATAGTGGTTTCTCATCGGTCAGGGATTTTGTTCGGACATCATCAGGTGCAGGCACACCTTCATCGATAGGCTTGAGAGGAGCATGAGGCTTCCTCGATTTCTCTCGTGCAGACACCTTTGACGAACTTGACTGACTGCTGTTCTTGTTTGCCAGAACTCCTTCGGCATCTTTTTGTCTTTCGGGCACTAGGGCCTTTTCTTTTCTTGCATTTTTATCAGCGGGAGGCACAACCACTTCTTCCTCGGTAGCTTGTGTCACAACAGGTGGGATAGTTTCTTCTCGAGCCATCGGCTCATCAGGTTTCTCTTCTTCCTGTACCAACTGTGGGGCAGTGGTACTAGGAGCAGGATCAACATCCATCTGGGTAGGGGCACCAGATGATGAGACCGGGGGTGTTTCCTTTCGGGAAGCATATAGCTCCCCCTCAATCTTATCACTTTTCTCTTTCTGTTCACTTTGCTCTGTTTGCATTGTCCTCGGAGGCGATGAATCTGGCTTCTCAACCTCAATTTCTTCATCAACTTCATCAGCTGGGGATTTCTGCTTGGGAGGTACATTTTGCTCATCAGTCCTTACTAGGAATATATCAACTTCTTCATGTTGCACTTGGGCAACTGGCTCAGGAATGAGAACCTCTTCAGTACCAGCTTGATGCATGAGTTCATTTTTGCGAGGTGGAGAAGGTGGTACTTGTTGCAAGGGTACATGGGAATCCATTGGGGTAGGATCAGCAGAGACGTTCTGAAGGCGTCGTTCCTTGTATGTTTTCTGCTTGCTTGCTCTTGCCATAGCCTTCTGACGCTTTTCCTCTTGAGCTCTTCTCCGAGCGAGATCTGCTTGGTGAGCAATCTCCTTGTTTCTCCTGTCACACAGTTGAGATACTTCCATGTGCAAGCGAGAGTGCCACGCAATTTTATCATTTCGCAAGACGCTCAGAACCTTGGTGAGTTCAACAATTTCTTTGTTCTTCTTTTTCCTTTCGGACTCAGATTTGGCCTCATTTCTCATTTGCTCGACAGCTTGTTTTTCTTTGACAATTTTGTTGAGCTTCTTGGAGATTTTCTTCAGCTCAATGAAATGCTTCGTCACCAATTTGGTAACATCATCGGGCAAACCCAGATCGCACACGTCATTTGCATTTGCATCATAAGCAGCGCTGTCAATTACATCGATCATAAAATTGAAGTCATATTTTTGTTCCTCTGTGGAAGCAGGAACATTGAGCTTGGTCCTTTTGGCAGCCACATCTGCTTTCTCTTCTGATTGTAGCTTTCTCTTCGTATAGGCACCTGACAAGGTTCTCGGGGCCGTAGAACCCGAAGGTTTATCAGTGGATGGCATAGGTGCATGTCTGGGAGACTTCCTCGGAGATGGCAATGTTTTTACTGGCGAAGGACTCATGTGTGGCTTGTTGAGAATGGCGGGACGATCATACAACGGAATTTCATCAGCGGTTTCTTCATCAGATGACTCATCAGACGAGTTGGGAACAGCCTTCATTGTTCTCTTCGTGAGGGTTTTCTTACGTGGTGCACGAGGGGAAATCGATTTCTCAGATTTACTTCTCTTCGAGACAGATGCACGTTCCTTCTTCATCTGCACGTCTTGCTGGGTTAGCGCAACGTTTCTAGCTTCGACTTGATTCTGCTTAGCTTCTCTGGCTTCACGTTTGGCCTTGGCTTTCGCCCTTTTAGCCACTTCCTCGGGAAAATCAGCGATAGTTTTGAGGGAGTCAGGATGAGCATTTGCTGGCTGAGGTGGCCTAACTTTTTCGTCATCTGGGCCTAAACAGTTTTCTGCGATGCAGTCATTCCATGGTGGCATGAAGGCAAATAGGATCTGGTACTTTTCGCGAACATTTTGATAACGGAACCATTTGCCAGCCCAGTGGCGGCGAATTCTCTGCAATCTGTTGTTGCGTTCTGTTGTTGATTCTCCTTCAGGTGGAGTTCTGTAGATTTCGGGATCTGACATTTCAGCAGTAGTGTTCTTTTCTCTGCCACAACCACCCTTCTTGGGATTTCCATCGGAGAAGATGGTTAGCGCGTCAGTGACCAGTTCATCCTCGGGCTGACTGTGAGTCGAGGGAATTTCCTCAGAATCTTCTTCAGACATAGACTCTTGTCTCTTCTTCGGGGCCTTAGGTGGCTTTGAGGATTTTCCTCCTCCTGTCAATCTCATTCGTTCTGACCTTGGTGGGAACTGAGGCAGATATCCTTCAGAATCTGAGTGTTCTTCCGAACTCTGTGACATGACCAACCTGTGAAATAGAATAGATGTGAGGGAAAAACAGGGTAGGGTCATAAGCATGCACAGGACCATTTTTTGAATGAAAATGATTTTTAGGAAGATTAGGGAACCCATGGGAATCCAAACAGATATCCTTGATGGATTTTATAAGCTAGCATCAGATGATACAGGGCAGATTAAAAACCATCTAATCTTTCGGATAACACAATTGCACCCAAGATGAGGAGATCCAGTACGAGGAAGAACTACAAACCGCACTGGGCAAGTCTTAATGATTTCTAAAGATCTACCATGGTGAAATATATCGAGATAAATTGCGACGGTAAGAACTGCCCAAGAACACAGGAAGATGGAGACGAGCAGTTCCAGATCTAGGCGCCCTAACTTGGCAACTTAGATCAACTACGGCAATGCGGGAAGGAGGATTACCGCACTGGCGTGACCAACCGCGGCTAGTCTTCACCGGAGTTGCACGGCGGGGCTACTCACCGGAGTTGCTTCGAGCTTCGGCTTGGGAGGAGGTAAAACAAGGGTTTGCGCGAACGAAAGAGAAGATGCGGCGAGAGGTATTTATAGATGGAGGGGTGAACCAACCTTCCGAAATCTATGGCCTATAGATGCGGGACGTTCCACATTCAACGGGCACGATCACGATCAAGGAGATCGTGGGCACGTGGCAACCGTATCCTGCGAAAATCTCGGGAAGAGAGAGGGAGGTCGAAAGGTTTGAAGGGCAGAATACCAAAATCGGATAAAAGTTCGAAGTTAATTTCTTTCGCGACCAAGGACGTCGGAGAGAGATTTACTTCAGATCAATTGCATGCTCATGACGGACGGCACAGATTTAGATGAGAGAGAATAGAGGGATAAAAGGGTTCGAAACAAATCACTCAGGCAAACGAGAAGAAACACCAAACAAGGAGCTATGAGTGAGTTGTTCATCGGACGAAACACAAACATGGCAACTCGAATACAAACAACAAACATAGAATAAATAAACACAAAGAACCAGCACCAACTATATAGACCTCAGGGCAAAGGATAGAAAGTATAGAATCCCTGAGAGTGAGTTCCTGCAAGAAGGGTTAGTTCTTTCTCGCAACCCACGCTTGTGTGGGCAGCACAGACCTCATTTGTCTTGACTGAGCAGGAACATTCCTTCGTTGGTCTCTGTAGTTTACCTGTTCATCTCGAGAGTAATTATATGAGTAAGCATTGAAATTGTTCCTAGAGACATGATCATAATGGTTCGAGGAGATACGCATGTACTCCTTTTGTCGAGAGTTTGGATGATATCCATTCGAAGAAGTTTCGGTGCCAAACTGAGAGGAATTATAATATCCTCGAAGAGAACTACCCTGCATATTCAGGTTAGCAGTGACAGATAAATTTTCAATGGTGCACTTTTTCACCCATATTTGCTTCTTGGGTGAGCCAGACCTGCAGTTAGTTCCAACATACCGAGCGAAAACCTTACCATTCTGTTGTTTGAACAATTTGTAGCTTGAGTCATCAGACTCGTCAGAAATAACAGGAATGGGTGAGTCATATCCGGACAGGAGCGCAGGTTCGAGAGTTTTGCTTTTGGCAAGAATCCAACTCATTCGAGGATATTGCTCGGGGGTCCAGTATGTTCCATCATCGTTGAGTTTCCTTTCGAAACACAATCCTTCTTTTCGGGGGGTTTTGTGCAGTATTGACTTCTTGAGCACATCACATAATATTTGATGTCCTTTGAGGCTTTTAAGCATTCCTGTCTCAAGCAAGTTCTTTAGCCTGCAATTTTCATCAGAGATAGCAACAAATTCCTCGGGAGAGGGGTTAGGAATATCATTCGAAGTAGTTGCAATATTCTCGATGGTAGCATTGGATATTTGAGCAATTGAATCAGCATTGCAACGTTCTAGGCATTTTGAGCAAGGAGGCACAAAATCATCAGGAAGGTTGATAGATTGCTCGGCGAAGAGAGAAGTTTTTTCTTTCGCAAGAACGTTATAAGAATCTTTCAGTGACTCGAGTTCTTGATTCCTGTTAAGGAGTTCATCTGATAAACTCTCGAAGTCAACTGTTAGAGAATCATATCGTTCGGAAAGATCATCAAACGTTGAAGAAAAAGCATTATGCTTTTCAGTCAACTCTTGATTCTTCTTCATCTCTTCGACCAGTAGTCCTTCGGTTTTCCTGAGATTCATCTCAAGTCGTTCCAGCTCATCTTGTTGAGATTTTGCAATCTTAACAAGTTTGGCAAGTTCAATGTATTCAGGGGTTTTGTGCTTTGCTGATACCTGATCCTTTGAAGTTTTTGCCATGAGACAGAATGCGATAGGTTCATCTTCACTTGAACCATTTTCATCAGAGTCTGATTCGAAAGACTTCTCGGATGATTCATAGGCGACGAATGCATTGCCTCTTCCTAGATTTCTGTAGAACTCTTCGTCTTCTGATTCGGAGTCAGATGATTCATCTTCAGATTCCATATTCATTTCTGCACACACTCTAGTCAACTGCGATATCTTCTTCAGATTTGATTCAATGGTTGCTCTTGTTTGTACGTTAGTGACTGGTCTCGACGAAGAAGATGATGCGGTAGTTTCATTTTTCTTCGAGAGCTTAGTGTGACGATCCACTTGAATGAATCCAGAGCAGTGACGATTAGTCGATCTGTTGCTGTGTTTTTCATCGTGTTCCCAACAAGGACAGTCTGCTATGAAGTGACCAGGTTGTTTGCACTTGAAGCACTTCATTTCTTTCGGTGGTAATTTCTTCGAAGATCCAGACGTGTCACCTTCATCATCATTTGTGAGACATAGATTCTGTCTTCTGAGATAGTTTAGTCTTTCAGTGAGCATTTCCATTTCTCTTGTGATAGAGTGTTGATTCTCGATATCTTCTTCTTGAGGACTGCCATAGTGTGAGAGAACTTCTCCTTCGCTTTCCGAAGAGGATTCTTGCTGACCATTTTCAAGTTCCATCTTTTCTTCGTGAGTTGATAGCAGCGTCATAACTTCGACGTAGTGAAGTTCTTCATAGTCTGGTCTTTGCTTGATTTCAGTCACGATTGGATCATAGGTTGCATCAAGAACGATCAGCAGCTTGTTGACCACATCTCTATCGGTGATATCAGTTACTTCTCATTGACGAAGTCTTTCAACAATGTTTGTCAATCGATTGGTGAGTTCCATAGCACTTTCCTTACGAAGACTTCTGAAACCAGCAAACATAGCACGAAGCATATCTGTTTGTTGATCTGTTCTGGCAATGAATTCTTCATGAACATTCTTGATGGCATCCCAGAGTTGCTTAGCAGTGTCTAGATTTCGGAACCGAATAAAAATATCTCTAGAGATGCTGTCAGAGATAATATCTTTTGCTTGCGCATCCAACCGTATCACAGCTTCATCGGAAGTAGGGGCATCTGGGTGTTGAACAGTGTATCCATTTTCCACAATTTTCCAAAGTTCAATGTTGATGGCTTGAAGTCTAATTTTCATTCGATCTCTCCAGTAGATATAATCATTTCCATCGAAGATAGGAAACCTTTCAGAGAGCGAGGGTCTACCTGCATGCGACATACTCAAAACTCCAAGGTTGTTAGACCTTTAATAAGCAGAGACAGGGAGTACCCGCTCTGATACCAATTGTTAGGATCGAGAGTATATCGACCAGAGGGGGGGGTGAATGGGAGATTCAAAATTTCTTCGGAATGTTTTGAACCGATCCCAAACACAGCAGCGGAAATTAAGTTCGGTAGCAACGCACTTGTTTTATCTCGCTATAGGGGACCAAATCTATCGGTGTAGACTGAAGCAATTCTATCAAGCGATGAATATCACAAGTCTGACATGGTCAATGGAAATGCAATTAACAATCAGGAACACAATTACGAGAGAAAACTAGATATGACTGTGATAGAAATGCACTGGGAATGATGACTAGGTGAATGAATATAGCATGAATGAAATCACAGTTGTACAACACTTCGAAGTAAATCAGTCAGAGATGATGCAATATAATAACGAGAATCTGACAGACAATTGAAGAACTGTGATTGATCGGATACAACTATCGGCACAGAGCACGAATGTTAACTACTGAAGGAAATGCAGTAATGTAAAGCGAACCAGTGGTGCTCGATGGCGACAAAAGGATTTGGTAGACCAGTTCGCCCTTCTGCCAAAGGACTACGTCTGGTTGGAGGGGTTGTGATTTAACACAGAGGATAAACTCTCCTCGCCCTGTTCTCCATCAACTTCGGAGCTGATCAGACTCCAGTTGATTTCACTCGTGGTAGATACTTGTCGGCGATCTCCAAACCTTCACTGAAGATAAACTCTTCAGTTCTCTTCGCGAACCACAATACTCTTGGTTGCTGAAGATCTCGCTCGATGAAGACAATACTCTTCGACACTCGAGCCGACACCTATCCGTCTAGAGAGTGGGCAGCTCTCAAGAGTAATAGGTACAAGAACCCTAACTCGGAACTACTGTGATGCTCAACCACTGTCTAAGTTTCGGTTCTTGATTTTTCTCTCGGTGGATTTTAAACTCAAATCTCTCGGAGAGGGGTTGCTCAATCAATCTTCTCAGAAATCTTAGGCGGAGCAGCCAACGGGCAACGTTGGAGCGGGGTGGCTATTTATAGCCGCAGCCTTCCCTGATGGGAAATGACCAAATTGGACATGTGGAGCAACCAATGGCCGAACGACACGAGTCCAACGGTCGGAAATTGAGCACAACGGTAACATTACGTGCGGAGCAAGTAATGCTAACTCCTCAATTCGAAAGATATCTCCCACAGCGAAGAAGAACAGCGTCTCTTGCTGGTAGGTAATCATTCGAAGCATAAAGAGATTTCTCTTGGTCTCGCATAGGTTTGGGCTAAGCATCACAGCGGATCTAAGCTTCGAGAACCTATACCCCTCCTAATTGTACGGAGGTCCTATGACTCAAATGAATGAAAGAAGAATGATGAAAAGAATGCTACGTCTTCACTTCATCTTCGTCTTCCATCGCTGCAGTCAATTTCTTCGGACGCGATCACCGAACTGATTGCTTTACGTCAGCAATAAACTTTCGAGGGGTCATATCCTTCACTTCATTCTTCTTCGACTAAGAGTCTGAAACGATGTAGCTCATTCATCTTCTTCGACATAGATAATCTTCGGTGAAATTCCTCGAGCTGATCACCTGAGACAGCATTCTCTTCGGCACTGCATGGACTATTTCTTTCTGTCTGCACTAGCAAACAAATCAGTCCATGCCTGTTTCTGTCAGCAATCTCCAAAACGCATGAGGGCAAGTATTGCACCAACAGTTACTTTATGGAAAGCCACCTTTTTGGGCTTTGTCCCAAAATATCCTAGGGATGACATGGATGGATAAGAGCCACCCTACCCCTTGGGTTTTCCTATAAATAGAGGTGGAGAGGCACTCTCCACACTCACTCTTTCTCACATACAAATGCCATGCATGATCTGGCCTTCTCTCTCCCTCCCCGCGAAATAGTTTCGTAGAGCCGAAAGGCTGTCTGGGTTCCGGTGGGAACTAGTTCTGGACGGCGAAGCCCTGCCGGATAGATGACACCGTATGTGTGCAACCCCATAGAGAGGTCATAAGTTTGATCTTTTTTTCCTGAGGGGCTGTTCGAGAGTGCCTCCCGAAGGGCTGTCCGAGTGACCGTCCGAGTTTCTGTGAGTGCCTCCCGAAGGGCTGTCCGTGACACCGTCCGGGGGACTGTCCAACCGCCTCCCGAAGGGCTGTCCGAGGGACTGATGAGGGAGTACATCCTCGCGGTTGGGAGGTTGTAAATCCTAGCTACGGGGATCTGCACCGACGATCTACATCAACTCTACTTCCGCTGCGCTACGAGTCGGTAATGATCAGATCAAACCTTGTATGCATCTCCATAGTGATCCTGGGCGTGCTCGCTGTATCGAATTTTTTTGTTTTCTGTCGCGTTCCCCTACATCAGCCCACTTAGCCCACTTTCTAAATCGCAGGTTACACGGGTGTCCAGGAATACAAATTAAGTGGGTTTTTATGTGGGCGCCATGGACGGCCCATGTCCACTTGCAGCCTGAGATAGATAGATCACAAAGCAAGCACTAGAAACTAAATCATACTAAAACTTTATTCTTCTAAATCACGAAATAACTAAGGATCGAACTAAGATAGATAATTATGATAAAAGTGATGGTGATACGATACCGAGGCACCTCCCCCAAGCTTGGCACAAGCCAAGGGTGGTGCCCATACCCGTGTACTCAAGTCTCCTTCCTCGGTGATGGCGGTGATGATGAGGTAGGCATGTCCTTTAACTTCAGCAAGTACTCCAAATTGCCATTGATCCTCCGAAGGGCACGATTCTGCTCTTCTAACACAATAACTTCATGGGTAAGCGACGTATTCTGAGCACAAATTGCTTCAAAAACCTTTAGTGTATCGATTTCAGATGGGGGAAGATTATGATAAAGAGCTTGCCATATATCTCCCTTTTCTGGTGCTTCTCCCGTGCGCGTGGCTTGATCTTCTTCTCCTTGAATCCGGTCCTCCATGACCTCTCCTGATTCCTCCTTCATAGTTGTATCCTCCTCTCCGAACGACCACTCATAATAGACTTTGCTGAAAGGACGTTTGCCGGGCGAAGGTTGCACAATCCGGTGCTTGGTGCAGAGCCTTCGGGGAGCCATGGCGATCTAGATCTGTCAGAAAAATAGCCCGAAGCAAGAACAGAGGAGAAACTTGTGATACAGTGGTCAAAACATCCGAGAGTATATATAATGATTTTTTTTCGTGCAGGACAAGTAATATGGAAGAAAACAGAGTCAGGAAAGTCCACGGGGGAGCCACAAGCTCGGTAGGCGCGCCCTGGGGGGTAGGGCGCGCCCCCCAGGCTTGTCACTCCCTCGTGCACTTTTCAGATTGTTTATTATTTTCCTAATTTTTTATATATTCCAAAACTAACAGAAAGTACTTTTATGGAATTTTTGAAGTCGGTTTACTTACCGTACCACATACCTACTCCTTTTCAAGGTTCTGGAGCGTTCTGGAAGGTTTCTTCTATGTGCTCTTCCGGTGTCATTGTTTGGATAATATTGGTTTCAACATTAATGGGAGTACCTAAGATATAATGTTTAATTCTTTGCCCATTAACCACTCTCGGATTAGTGCCTTCAGAGTTGTTTATCTTGATAGCTCCGGAGCAATAAACTTCTTCGATGATATATGGTCCTTCCCATTTAGAGAGAAGCTTTCCTGCAAAGAATCTTAAACGAGAATTGTATAATAGAACATGATCACCTACTTTGAATTCCTATTTTTGAATTCTCTTATCATGCCATCTTTTAACTTTTTCCTTAAAGAACTTGACATTTTCATAAGCATGTATTCTCCATTTATCTAGAGAGCTAATATCAAATAAACTCTTCTCACCGGCAAGTTTAAAATCATAGTTAAGTTCTTTAATTGCCCAATATGCCTTATGTTCTAGTTAAAGAGGTAAATGACATGCTTTTCCATAGACCATTTTATATGGAGACATACCCATAGGATTTTTATAAGCAGTTCTGTAAGCCCATAGTGCATCATCAAGTTTCTTAGACCAATTATTTCTAGATCTATTAACGGTATTTTGCAAAATTAATTTTATTTCTCTATTAGTTAGTTCAACTTGACCACTAGACTGAGGATGATAAGGAGATGCAATTCTATGATTAACATCATATTTAGCAAGCAATTTATGGAAAGCACCATGAATAAAATGTGAACCACCATCAGTCATCAAATATATAGGGACTCCAAACCTCGGAAATATAACTTCTTTAAGCATTTTAATAGAAGTGTTATGATCAACACTACTAGTTGGAATAGCTTCTACCCACTTAGTAACATAATTAACAGCAACTAAGATATGTGTATAACCATTAGAGGAAGGAAAAGGTCCCATATAATCAAAACCCTAAACATCAAATGGTTCAATAACAAGTGAATAATTCATAGGCATTTCCTGACGTCTACCAACATTACCAATTCTTTGACATTCATCACAAGAGAGGACAAACTTACGTGCATCTTTGAAAAGAGTAGGCCAATAAAAACCATATTGTAATACCTTATGTGCAGTTATGTCTCCCACATGGTGTCCTCCGTATGCCTCGGAGTGACACTTCCGTAGGATTTGTTCCTATTCATGCTCAGGTACACAACGTCTAATAACACCATCTACTCATTCTTTATATAAATGTGGGTCATCCCAAAAGTAATGTCTTAAATCAAAGAAGAACCTTTTCTTATGTTGGTATGTGAAACTAGATGGTATATATTTAGCAACAATATAATTAGCATAGTCTGCATACTAGGGAGTATTATGAGAAGCATTTATAACAGCTAATTGTTCATCAGGAAAACTATCATCAATAGGCAGTGGGTCATCAAGAACATTTTCCATTCTAGACAAATTATTAGCTACGGGATTCTCAGCTCCCTTTCTATCAATAATATGCAAATCAAATTCTTGTAGCAAAAGAACCCACCTAATAAGTCTAGGTATAGCATCTTTATTTTCCATAAGGTATTTAATAGCAGCATGATCGGTGTGAATAGTTACTTTCGAATCAACAATGTAAGATCTGAATTTATCACATGCAAACACAACTGCTAAAAATTCTTTCTCAGTAGTGGCATAGTTTCTTTGAGCACTGTCTAGAGTTTTACTAGCATAATGAATAACATTCAATTTCTTATCAACTATTTGTCCTAGAACAGCACCAACAGCATAATCACTAGCATCACACATAATTTCAAAGGGTAGGTTTCAATCAGGTGGTTGAACAATAGGTGCAGAAATTAAGGATTTCTTAAGTATTTCAAAGGCTTCTACGCAATCATCATCAAAAACAAATGACACATCTTTTTGCAAGAGATTAATAAGAGGCCTAGAAATTTTAGAGAAGTCTTTTATAAACCTTATGTAGAAACCAGCATGACCAAGGAAACTTCTTATACCTTTGATATCTTTAGGACATGGCATTTTCTCAATAGCATCAACTTTAGCTTTATCAACTTTAATACCTCTTTCAGAAATTTTATGCCCAAGGACTATACCTTCATTTACCATAAAGTGGCACTTCTCCCAATTCAAGACAAGATTAGTTTCTTCACATCTGTGACGCCCCCGACTTAATCGTGCACTTATCATACACGCAAATGCACACGATCAAGCCTAAGGACTCACTTGAAGATATCACAACACAACTCTAAACACAAATAAAAGTCATACAAGCTTTATATTACAAGCCAGGGGCCTCGAGGGCTCGAATACATAAGCTTGAGTCATACAAGCATCAGCGGAAGCATCAGATATCTGAGTACAGACATAAAAGTTAAACAGATAAGCCTTAAAAGGTGGGGCAAAACAACAACAAAGATCGAAAGGCGCAGGCCTCCTGCCTGGGAGCCTCCTATCTACTCTTGGTCGTCGGCGGCCTCCACGTATTAGTACTCTCCACCAGAGGGGTAGTAGTAGTAGTCGTCGGCTGGGGCAGCTGGCTCCGGGGCTCCGTCATCTGGTCGCAGCAATCGGGTATAGGTGAAAAAGGGAAGCAAAGCAACCATTAGTACTCATCCAAAGTACTCGCAAGACTTACATCAGATCTATTCTACTTATGCATTGGTTTCAAAGGAAGGGCTGTATCTATGGGCTAGACTGCAGAAATGCCAGAATAGAGAGAGGGCCTAGCCTATCGAAGACTAGCATCTTCAGCGTCTTGCAGCATAAGAAAAGTGCAGATTGGTACGTAAATATAGTAGTAGCAACAAGTATAACAGTAGCCATGCCCAGATATCCTTCCTCGACTCCCTGCGAGAAAGCGATCCCGGAGCTATCATATTACCCAGTTCTAGTTGTAGTAGATCGGGATACTTTCCGAGCGTCCTGTTACCGTGGACACAGCTATTCGAATAGATATACTTTCCCTGTAGGGGTGCACCAACTTACCCAACACGCTCGATTAACTCTGGCTGGACACACTTGCTCGGGTCATGCCCGGCCTCGGTCTATCGACACGTTGTAGCCCTACCTAGGCTCAACAAAGAGGCCAGCATGCCGGTCTACATCCTAAGTGCGAAGGGGTCTTGGGCCCATCGCCCTTTGCACTCCTGCGTGTTGCGTGGGCGACCGGGAGCAGACCTAGCCCCCTTAATACAAGCGCGGGCGTTCCCAGTCCAACCCGGCGCGCGCCGCTCAATCACTGACGTCTGAAGAGCTTCGGCTGATACATACGACGCCGAGTGCCCATACTTATTCCCGCGTGGTGGTTAGTGCGATAAGGCCAGAGGCCTACTCAGATTACATATCCTAACCCATTAGTGTGTTGGGAGCTCGTGGAAACGAGCAGAGACTCACGATCATGTGACCCCGTCGCCCCGTCTCGTGGACTTACGGCAAGGGCTAGGAATGCCCGGCCGTGCCACGTAATCATCTCTCGGGTACCCTCTTGGTCAACCCGATACCACATCTCTCACGGGTACCCCTCGGGGCCGACCCGACTTTATCCAGTATCAGTAGTAAAATCAAAGTATCTGTGTGTCCAAAACATCAAGAAGGAACCCGAGAAATCATCCTCGTTGGATTCCCACTCGATGTACCCGTCAAGGTGAACCCAGAGGAATCACCCTCGATGGTATTCACACTTGTGGGGTTGCACGCCAGAAGCTTCATCGGAAGTGGTGAAAGAGGAATCACCCTCGGTAACCCACAACCGACTAGCTGTACTACAGAGGCGACATCAGGAGTGAGTTAAGAGGTATCACCATCGGCACTCGATGGTAGCTCTACAGAGTCGAGCAACTTAAGGGGTGTGCGGTGATGTGCTGGTCTCAGCCCGTTGATCACATCAAACGGGGCACTGGTAACTAAGCGGGGCAACTAAGAACAAGGAAGAGGGGCCACAGATGGTTTACTAACCAACCTACACTAAGCATTTAGGATATCAGGTAAAGTATCAAAAGGCAGTTTACAAAAATAGGCTATGCATCAGAATAGGTATTTGGAACAATAACTGTAGCAATTCTAATGCAAGCAAGAGGGAGAAAGAATAGGCGATATAGGCATGCTCAAGGGGGGTTGCTTGCCTGAAAGCTCTGCGGCAAAGGAGGGGTCGTCAACGGTGTAGTCGGACTCCGGAGCTGCGTCGGTCTCGGGGTCTACCGGATAGAAGAGGGGGAAGAAACAATAAATAAAAGCAAACAAAAGCAACATAGATGCATGGCATGACGGTATGCAGTGCGGGTGGTGACCTGATGCAATGCTACATGTTGCAGACGAAGCGGGAAAATATCTGGGATATTTTCCCGGCCTTTAGGCAGCTATCGGTATACTGAACCGGAGGGGAAGGTTCCATGTTCGGAAAGATAGGAGTGGTGGTCAAGAATTTTGACCACATATTCGGATTCGTCTCGTTTTTCTGATCAACTTTCATGTTGAAAACTTTTCGATCTGAGCTACGGTGGAATTCCTACAAATTTTCAAAGATTTAAACCTTTTTCTAAAAATCCTGGAATTTAAATCTAATTAATAAATCACATTATCCAGAACAGTGCACGTGTGACGTCAACCTGATGTCAGCATGACGTCAGCAAGTCAAACCCAGCTGTTCCAGGTCAAACCTGACAGCGGGGTCCCACCAGTCAGTGACACAGTGGACTAACAGCGCGCGGCAGAGCGAACTAGCTAGCGCGTCGGGGTCCTACGAGCGCGCTGAGCACGCGGATGAGCTCGGTTGAGCTCGTCGGCGAGCGTGGCCACGGCGGCGAGCTCAACGGCGGCGATGCGATCGGCCATGACGAATGCGGCGAGATACGAGCAAGGAGAGGCAGGGAGAGAGGGGAGAGGAAGAGGAGCTCACCGGGGAGGCGCATGGAGGCCCGGCGAGAGGTTTAGGAGCGCAGGGGTGGCCGGCGTAGTTGGTGATCGCCGGTGACCGAGAAGAAGGGGGCGGCTCGATCCGCTCGATGAGGAGCTCCCCGGCTCCCGTTCTTTGACGTAGACGAAGAAGCAGACAGCGGCGAACCTCGTGGACAGCAAGAGGAGGCGCGACGAGGGTAGTGGCCATGGCGGAGCAGCGATGCGGCGACGGCGGCGTACTGGATCGAGGAGGAGGAGGAGAGCGAGCGAGGCAGGGAGAGGGGAAAGTGGCGAGGGCGTCCAGGGGGAGTGGATGGGGCTCGGCCTTATCCTCCCCGAGCCTGTGGCGTCGCGGTGTCGCCCGCTGGCCGGCGAGCGCGCGCGCGGCCACGGCGAGGCTGACACGGGGAGAGAGAGAAAGAGAGAGGAGGGAGAAAGGGGGGGATGGGCTGGGCCGAGTGCACTGTGCACTTAGGCCCACCGGTTAGGCCTTTTTGCTTTTCTTTTTCTGTTTTTCCTTTACAGAAAGAGTATCAAAATAAAAGAGATGCCAAATGCAATTAGTAAAATGTGAAACTTGTTCACAAAAATACTTTGCCTTATTCTGCACTGCCACAGAAAGATTGGGCAATTTTGGAATCCATTTGAATTTTTCATAAATGGATATGGCATTAAAATTGTTGTTTTGCACTGTTTTAATGCTCTAGCCCATTTTAGGAAAATAGGTGATGTTGTTTTCCTGAACATTAATTTGTTTTGGAATATTTTCCACAACATGAACTATTTTCCAGCAATTTTTGAGCAACTTCAAATTTTCTCTTTGAATTTGAATTGAATTCAGTGGAGGAATTTGAAATGAGATATTAATCCACTTTGATTAAACATTGCAAATCACAGTAGCTTAGCATAATCATGGTGGATCACTGTTGCTCATTACAGAGGGGTGTTACAACATCTCTGCAAAACTCGATCAAGGTTGCTCAAGCAATCATCAAAAGAAGTTCCGTAAACGGAGAAATCATCCATGAAAATCTCAACAATCTTTTCACAAAAGTCAGAGAATATAGCACTCATACATATTTGAAAGGTAGCAGGTGCATTACATAAACCAAAAGGGCATACGACGATAATCATAAGTTTCAAAAGGACAAGTAAATGTGGTTTTCTCTTGATCTTCTGGTGATACAAGTATTTGAGAGAAACTAGAATAACCATCTAGGAAGCAAAAGTGTGTATGCTTAGATAATCTTTCTAGCATTTGATCAATAAAAGTCAAGGGGTAATGATCTTTCCTAGTAGCTTTATTTAATTTTCTGAAATCAATTACCACTCTATAACCTGTTACAATTCTTTGTGGGATAAGTTCATTTTTATCATTAGGAACAACAGTAATGCCTCCTTTCTTAGGAACACAATGAACAGGACTTACCCATCTACTATCAGCTATGGGATAAATTATACCTGCCTCCAAAAGCTTTAATATTTCAGTTCTTACCACATCCTTCATTTTAGGATTTAACCTTCTTTGATGATCAACAACTGGTTTTGCATCTGGCTCCATATGAATTTTATGCTGACATAAAGTGGGACTGATGCCCTTAAGATCATCAAGAGTATATCCAATAGCTGCACGGTGCTTCTTCAGAGTTTTAAGTAATCTCTTTTCTTCATACTCTGAAAGGTTAGCACTAATAATAAGAGGATATATCTTCTTTTCATCAAGATAAGCATATTTAAGCGTATCAGGTAATTGCTTTAAATGAAACACATGATCACTCTTTGGTGGAAGAGGATCTCCCAAAGTTTCAACTGGCAAATTATGTTCAAGAATAGGTGCTTGTTTAAAGAATAGCTCATCTATTTCATTTTTTTCATTCATATGCATATCATTTTCATGGTCTAGCAAGTATTGTTCTAAAGGATCAGTAGGAGGCACAGCGATACAAGCAAGACCAATAATTTCATCTTTATTGGCTAATTCTTTATTATGAGGTTGTCTACGAAACTTGGAGAAATTAAATTCATGAGACACATCACCAAAATTAACACTGATAGTTTCTTTGTTGCAATCAATCTTAGCATTAACTGTATTCAAGAAGGGTCTACCAAATATAATGGGACAAAAATCATCTTGTGGTGATCCAAGAACAAGAAAATTAGTAGGGTATTTGATTTTACCACACAAGACTTCAACAGCTCTAACAATCCCAAGTGGTGTAATAGTATCTCTATTTGCAAGCTTAATAGTGACATCAATATCTTCAATCTCAACAGGTGCAATATCATTCATGACTTCTTGATAGAGAGTAAAAGGAATATGGAATATCACTCACAGTAGCACCAATATCACATAAACCAAGGTAGCAATGATCTCCAATCTTAACAAAAATACAGGCATGCCAATTACAGGTTTGTTTTTATCTTTAGTGTTTGGCTTAGCAATTCTAGTTGCTTCATCACAGAAATATATGACATATCCATCAATATTATCAACCAAAAGATCTTTAACCATTGCAATATTAGGTTCAACTTTAATTTGTTCAGAAGGTCTAGGTGCTTTAATATTACTTTGTTAACCACAGTTGAAGCTTTAGCATGTTCCTTAATCCTAACAGGGAAAGGCGGTTTCTCAAAATAAGCAGTAGGCACAACTGGATCAACATTGTAAACAATTGTTCCTTCTTTAACACTAACAGGTTCTTCATTTAATTCAATAGGTGGATGAAACTTAAACCATTTCTCCTTAGGGAGATCAACATGAGCAGCAAAAGATTCACAAAAAGTAGCTACTATCTCAGAGTCAAATCCATATTTAGTACTAAACTTATGAAAAGCATCAGTTTTCATAAAAGATTTAACACAATCAAACTTAAGATTTATACCTGACTCTTTACCTTTGTCGATTTCCCAATCTTCAGAGTTGCGTTTAATTCTTTCCAGAAGATCCCATTTGAATTCAATAGTCCTCTTCATAAAGGAACTAGTAGAAGAAGTATCGAGCATGGATTGATCATTATGAGAAAATCGAGCATAAAAGTTTTGAATAATTATTTCTCGTGAGAGCTCATGATTGGGGCATGTATGCAACATATACTTAAGCCTCCCCCAAGCTTGAGCGATACTTTCTCCTTCACAAGGCCAAAAATTATATATGTAATTCCGATCACGATGAACCAAATGCATAGGATAAAATTTCTGGTGAAATTCCAGCTTCAACCGGTTCCAATCCCATGTTCCAGTATCATCACATAGCCTATACCATGTCAATGCATTTCCCTCCAAAGATAAAGGGAATACCTTCCTCTTAACTCCATCCTCAGATAAACCTACAAGCTTAAACAATCCACAAATTTCATCTATATATCAAGTGCATATCAGGATGTACCTTTCCATCTCCTGCATAAGGATTAGCTAGCAGTTTCTCTATCATACCCGAAGGAATTTCATAATAAATATTTTCAGTAGGTTCAGTAGGTTGAGGGGCAACTCTCAATGCTTCCGGTCGAGGTGAAGATACCCCGAACAAACCCCCTCAAAGGATTACTTTCCATAGTGACAAGTGACAGTAAATTTCAGCACGTAATATAAATTTCCTTACCAAATTCCACTCGCCGAAGGTGCTTCACTCCCCAGCAACGGCGCCAGAAAAGAGTCTTGATGACCCATAAGTATAGGGGATCAATCGTAGTCCTTTCGATAAGTAAGAGTGTCGAACCCAACGAGGAGCAGAAGGAAATGACAAGCGGTTTTCAGCAAGGTATTCTCTGCAAGTACTGAAAGTAGCGATAACAGATAGTTTCGATAGTAAGATAATTCGTAACAAGTAACAAGTATAATAAAGTGCAGCAAGGTGTCCCAATCCTTTTTGTAGCAAAGGACAAGCCGGAATGTTCTCTTATATAAAGCAAAGAGTTCTCGAGGACACATGGGAATTCTCATCTAGTCACTTTCATCATGTTTGTTTGATTCGCGTTCGCTACTTTGATAATTTGATATGTGGGTGGACCGGTGCTTGGGTGATGTTCTTACTTGAACAAGCCTCCCACTTATGATTACCCCCTCTCGCAAGCATCTGCAAATATGAAAGAAGAATTAAGATAAATCTAACCATAGCATGAAACATATGGATCCAAATCAGCCCCTTACGGAATAGCGCATAAACTAGGGTTTAAGCTTCTGTCACTCTAGCAACCCATCATCTAATTACTACTCCACAATGCCTTCCCTTAGGCCCAAAGATGGTGAAGTGCATTTAGTAGACGTTCACATGACACCACTAAAGGAAGCAACAACATACATATCATCAAAATATCGAACGAATACCAAATTCACATGATTACTTATGACAAGACTTCTCCCATGTCCTCAAGAACAAAAGTAACTACTCACAAATCATATTCATGTTCAAGATCAGAGGGGTATTGAATATCATTAAGGATCTAAACATATAATCTTCCACCAAATAAACCAACTAGCATCAACTACAAGATGTAATCAACACTACTAGCAACCCACAGGTACCAATCTGAGGTTTTGAGACAAAGATTGAATACAAGAGATGGACTAGGGTTTGAGATGAGATGGTGCTGGTGAAGATGTTGATGAAGATTGGTCCTCCCATGATGAGAGGATCATTGGTGATGTCGATGGCTTCGATTTTCCCCTCCCGGAGGGAAGTATCCCCGGCGGAATCGCTCCGCCGGAGAGCAAAATTGCTCCTGCCCAGGTTCCGCTTCGAGACTGTGGCGCTTCGTCCCGAAAGTCTTCTTCTGATTTTTTTTCTAGGGCAAATGGCTTCATATAGGAGAAGATGGGCCATTGAGGCCTGCCAGGGGCGCCACAAGCTCGGAAGGCGCGCCCTGGGGGGTAGGGCGCGCCCCCTAGGCTTGTCGCTGCCTGGTGGGTCCCCTCTGGTTATTTATTTCGCCGGTATTTTTTATATATTCCAAAATAATTCTTCGTAAACTTTCAGGTCATTTGGAGATGTGCAGAATAGCTATCTCTGTTTCACCCCTTTCCAGTCCAGAATTCCAGCTGCCGGCAATCTCCCTCTTCATGTGAATCTTGCAAAATAAGAGAGAAAAGGCATAAGAATTGTATCATAAAGTGAAATAATGACCCAAAACATAATAAATAAAAATATGAAAACATGATGCAAAATGGACGTATCAATCTTCTGCAGCTGTGCAAGCGATGGTGGGCTCGGGCTGTTCGTGCTCGGCACCGCTCGTCGAGGAGCTCCGCCGCAGCACTGAGGTCGTCCCTTGCGCGCTTTTGCACCGCGCCCAGGGTCGCTGCTGCACGCCTCTGCCCGCCCCCAAGAAATCGCAGTGGTCACACCAGCGCACCGCCACGCACACGCCTGGTCTCTCCACGGCTAGGGGCAGCCCCATGTAGGTAACGTGATGACACAAACGGGGCTATCTCGAGCAGGGGCTCGGCTACCATGGCCATGGTGGCCATTGAGGTCTCGGCTCGCACGGTCACATATGCTCGGGCATCCACGCCGACGGAAGCGGCGGCGGCCTTCGAGGCCTCACGGCGCACGTGCCCGCCCTCTCCCCCACCACCACCTAGGATGGTGCCTCTGGTCGCGGGATTCCGGCCGCCCACAAGCTACTCGATGTATTGTCGAGAGACGGGGAGGAAGATGATTTTGCACTTACTGACAGGTGGGGTCCGCGTGGTCAAACTATTTTTTTTGTGCTTGGTCTTTGCCACATCAGCCCGACAGGTGGGCCCAATCTGTCAATTTCACTGTTTACGCGAGCTTATCAGAGAATCTATGCGGTCGGTTAGTCGGTAGGCGCAGTTTTGATGGTTTTTTTGTGTCCTAGCATAAATATGATGCCAAGTTGTTACGCTAGCCCCAACTGTGGTGGTTTTGCATAAATAACTCTCGGAAGGATGAAGTGCCTATCTGTAGACCGTGCATCATCAAAATTTTGGAACCTCTCACACACTAGAAATCTGGAGTGTATTTCATTACATTTCAGCATCAAAACTCGGCTACCATTTCAGAAGGCGTACGACTCGGTTAGCTGGGTTTTTCTTAAGCAAGTGCTTCTTGCAAAAGGTTTCGATCCTACCTATGTGCATCGTATTATGCATCTGGTCTCGGGTGGCCACACTGCTATGTCTGTTAATGGTTCCATTAGTAACTACTTTGCCAATGGTAGGGGCCTACGGCAAGGTGACCCTGCCTCTCCCTTGTTGTTTAACTTTGTCGTGGATGCTTTGTCGTGCATTTTGTCTAGGGCGGCAGAGGCTGGTCATATTACTCCTGTGGTTTCCCATTTGATTCCTGAGGGCATCTCTCACTTACAATATGTTGATGATACGATCATTATGGTGGAGCTCAATGAGGCTGGTCTTGCACACCTTAAGTTCCTTCTACTTTGCTTTGAGGCCTTGTCGGGGCTTAAAATTAATTTTTCTAAGAGCGAGGTTATCGTGACTAGGGTCCCTGAGGCCGAGGCCCTTCGGGTATCTCAACTGTTAAATTGTAGCCTTGGCTCCTTCCCTTTCAAGTATTTGGGTCTCCCTATCTCCCCGATGAGGCTGTGTGCCAAGGAGTTTGCTCCACTCGTGTCTAAGGTGGGTAACAGGGTGATGCCGTGGCGCGGTAGATACAACACTAACGCTAGGAAGGTCAGCCTTGTCAATGCCTGCCTTTCCTCTCTCCCCATGTTTACAATGGGCTTTTATCTCCTGTCTCTTGGCACTCATGAGGGTTTTGACAAGCACAGAGGTGCTTTCTACTGGAATGCCGCGGACAACAAACGCAAATACAGACTAGTTAAATAGAAAGTGATGTGTAGGCCCAAAAACCTTGGGGTTGGGGATTTTGAATACGGTGGTTATGAACAAATGCTTGATTATTAAATGGTGGTGGCGGATCATGACCTCTGGGACTGGTTCTTTATGGTATTACATCCTGAAAGCGAAATACTTCCCTAACTGCAGTCATCTCTTTGCCCCGGCCTCCCCTGGCTCCCAATTTTGGAAAGACTTAGTGAAGGTGAGAGAGGTGTTTCGACAACATGTAAAATTTGTGGTGGGGAACGGTCGATCCACGAGGTTCTGGTTGGACTGGTGGTTCGGTGACAACACTTTGGCTAATTCCTTTCCTGTTCTATTCTCCTACTGCTCTTCTCCTGAGATCTCAATCTCTGGGCTCTCTAACAATAATTGGGACCTGGGCATCAGGAGATCCCTCTCTCCTATAGAGTTGGGCGACTGGCATCATCTTGCTGCTGCTTTCCCTTTGCTCTCGGAGGAGGAGGATACTGTGTCCTGGCCCCACTCCGCTTCGGGACGTTTCACTGTCAAATCTCTGTATTCTAGGTTCATTTTGGGTACACCCACTAATAATTTTAAGCGGGTTTGGAAGGCGAGAGTGCCACCCAAGATTAAAATCTTTTTGTGGCAGGCCATTAGATGCCGGCTACCCACGGCCGACCAGATTCGCAAACGAAATGGGCCTGGCTCCGATCGCTGTGCTCTTTGTTAACGGCTGGAAGATACTAATCATGTGTTTTTCGGGTGCGTCTTGGCTAAGCTGGCCTGGTGTTGCATTCGCTCTTGGCTCCATGTGTCCTGGGCCCCCAATTCTTTCGATGAGCTTCGGCACCTTCCTTAGGGCTTCAGGGCCAGCCTGGTCGGCTGTTTTGGGTTGGTTTTGGCGCGCTTTGTTGGGCCTTATGGACAACTAGGAATAAGTTCACTATCAAAAGCGTCTTTCCTAACAAGCCTGCTGATTTCTTGTTCAAAATGCCTATCTTCTTGCAGCAGTGGAGATTATTGACTAGACCTGCCGACCGGGATGCGCTGGAGGTGTTGATTGGCAAAGTGCGGGCTTCGGCTTCATCATTGTCTCAATCTGTGGTTGGCGGCTGAGCTGTGTTGATCCCCCCCCCCCCCCCCCCAGCGCCTTAGGGGTAGGTTGTTGGCCTGCGTGCCCTTTTTGTGTTATCTTTGCCGGCATGCGTGTCGTGTGGCTGTTAGGGACGTTTGCCTCGTTGTAGGCCTTGCTACTATTTTATTTTCTACGCGTGGTGGTGTTGTTGTGGTTGTTTCGTACTCTGCCTGGTGGCTTTATTTATAAAGTCGGGTGCATGTTTTTTCTTTAAAAAAGAACGCGGGAAAGATGGGCGTGAACACATGACCGGGAAAGAATAGCAAGACAGCAGAGATCACCAAGACTGATCGAGCAAGACGTGGAAAGATATCAAGAAAAAAAAAAGATATCAAGAATCACAAAGACTTGTATTAAAATAGAGTGGTGGCTGGCCACCTAATCCTAGTGCCATCCGTACTTCTTGCCATTCTTTCGGCCGTACCTTCCGTCCCTTCCTCCAAGAAAAAACATGTTATAGTGTTCTACAAATTTTTAGCCAATGGAATAATTAATCTCTTTTCGATCGTACACCCTTCCGGCCACCCTGTCATCAGCGTCGCCGCCAACTCACGACTTCGATAATTTCCACGCGTTCTTAGCCAGTGTGGGAGAGGGTAGAAACGAGTTTCTTGTCATATTGTTTGTGCAGATTCTCCGTTATGATCCTTGTGAGATGTTGAAAGGTCTCTTCGTTGTTGGCTGGAAATTTACATGGATCAGATCTCTTTTAGTGGCATCTGGAATATTTTCCTAAACCAAAGATGCTTTATAAGTGATGAATTGTATAGTACTATAGTCACACTTTGTGCATTGTTTTTGCATAACTTTTGTAAGGAAAATGCTTCCTACCACCCGACGGATCCCGCGCACGCGCCGTCCGCCTTCGTGGCCGTCCGATCTATTTTTGATCGGATGGCTCAAGAGCAACCCTCCAGTCTTCTCAAGAGCAACCCGATGGAAAGAGAATCGTCGAGGCCAACAAAAAGACACACATATCTCTTTCCCCTCTTGCAAGGCGACTAGAGAAAGCCTTCCTCCCCTCGATCTCTGCCGGCGAGCCCATGGATTCGTCTCCCCTCCGCCTGCCGCTCCGGCGGCCGGTGGAGGGAGGGGATTTCTGGTGCCTCGTCTCCGGCTAGTAGATAGGTGGGGTTTTTAGTTCTCGCAGGGGTGGCGTTCGGACGGATGGCGGCGCTTCTTCTTCGAGTCAGTCTTCCGGGCTCCGATCCTCCTCAAGTGCGTCCGCTGGGACGAACTAGACGGAGCTCCGGCGTATATTCCTGTCAGCTCCTCGGGGCGGCGAGGTTAGGGTTTCTCGCCATGCATACGCAACGGCGATATTTGGTGTCAAATTCTTCAGATCGATTCAAGGATTCAACGGCGACGACTGCGGCTCTGGGACGCTGGTCCTTAGGGGCACGTGCACGAAGACTTTCCGTCGGTCACCGACAAGGTCAAGCCGGCTCCGGTATGGGAGCGGCGACAGCGACGCGTCGGCGGCTCGTTTTGGCGGCGGCAATGGTCGTTCGGTGGTCCATGGACCTCGATGTAATTTTAATTATGTTTGAGTTGTTTTGTACTTCTGGTGAATCTTTATAATAGATCTGATCATTTCATAAAAAAAGGGCTTGTTGCAATTGCAACAAGATTTTTTTTTTTTTTGCAAAAGGGCCATGTTTCGGCGTTGTAAAAAAATCTTGCAATTTTTTTTGGCAATAAGACCTATTTATGCAACAGCACCTCTGTTACAGAATTTTTACGGCAAGACCTCTCTTGCAGAAAATACTACAACACCACTCTTGTTGCAAAGGGGACTGCTCACGTAGGCATATTGGATGGTCATTAGCGGATCCATCCAATGTCAGGGAGGCGGTCGAGTTTTCTCAGTTATCCATTGGTTGACGCCTAGCTTCACCCTGAGAGTTTTTTTTTTTTTTTTGAGATAGCTCATCACTCATGCCGAATGATAGAGATAAAACGTATATGATTTGGTCCTAATACTACCCTGTATTAAATATGGTGAACTTACGTACAAGCTAGATAATTACGATGTATTTTGTACATAGGAGAACTTGAAAACACACCTTAAAACAACATATTTGAGGTTAATTAGACTAGGTGACATTAGTCGGTTAACTTAAAACAAATACCACACTTTTTTCTCCCTTTCTGAAAGATGAATTCCTGAACTCTTAGCTTAGGCATGCATGGTCATGCTTTTACAGAATATATGCGGAAAATTCAAACAGCAAAACTGCTGGAAAAAATTGCTAGTACAGCTATAGCTAACTGAATATTCATTCGCTAACAAATAAGTTTTCTTTTCTGAAAAGCGGATAACCCCAGTCTCTGCATCTTGAGATGCACACAGCCAAAATTAATGATTCCCTAACAAATAAGTTAATCGAACCAAAATTATTGAAGAACACATATGAACACACGCCATCGACTGACTCCATAAACGTTATACATTCCCAGCAAGTTAATATTTGTAGAATAATTATGACATCACACCAATAATTGCTGATATATGTACAATAAAACCGATGTGTATTGTTTATAACATATTCTCCAAGTGTAGTATGTTTGAAGCCTATCCACGTGTCTCAGGAGCCGGATGTGCTTAGATTGAATTTGCGTGGGAATGAAAAGTTTTCAGTTTAGTCTATACTTGGTGCTTGCCCACGGTGATGTCCCTGTGGATAACTAAAAATTATGGAAGATCAAAATACCTCTTAGAGTGAAGATATTGCTTTGATTTTTAAATTGGGGAGTGGTCTTGACTAGAGACAACTTTGCGGGTCGGAATTGGTGGGGTAGTAAGAGTTTTGTCTTTTTCCACCACTAGTAACTGCGTACGTGCACTCATGTCCAGTTTGATAGTAATTCCAAAATTAAGCGCAATTAATGTTGATTAAATTAATTAATGTTTAATGCAATTAATGTCATTCAGTACAAATTACAATTGATGCAATTAAGATGTTTCATGGTTGAGGGATATTCACACACAAAAAATTGCATATCCTCATGGGTGTGGCAGCCTTGCCTTGACCTATGTGGCTTTTCAGTAATGATGTCATGTTAAATAAAAAGTGTGTTTCATATTTCTAGTGCAGATTATTCATGCATGTACCCATTAGCTCTGTACTTTGTCTATCATGTAGAGGCCGGAGGACATACTTTTTTACGGTGACGCCTACCCAGTTGAAGCATATAGCCGGGGAGGTCTTCTGCGGTGGTGCGGTCTTAGGAGAGGATCTCCCCTATCCTAGGCTGCCTTTTATTTATTAATTCTGTAGAATGATATATTTTTTGAGTTTTCTTGGACGTGTCGACTGTGTGCATCTTGCTATGCAGAATCGAGTATTCACGTGGTTGCATAAACTCGATATAGATTGAGTGAAAATGCTTTTTATCAAAAAAAAAAGTCAAGTCCGTGTGATAAAACGTATCACAACATAAGAAAGTGCCCTGAACATCCAACGAGAGGCACTTACAAGACTAAAAAGAGGAAAAGGAGAAGTTACAACCCTGCAAACAATTAAATGTCTATTCTTGTAACGAGGACCCCGCGCGCCCGCGTCCCTCGCGTCGCCTTGGATCCAAAATGGGCGGAACCCTAGATTGGGACCGCCAGAGGCCTCGCCCTGCATTCCCACCTTCCTCGTAGTCTCCGGTCGATGTCGCTGGACTAAGTCCGCGCACTGAACGGTGGTGGTGGGGCTTCCCCCTCATTCTGCGATGGGATCTCATGGTGGTGGAAGGCTCACTCCTCTTCTGCAGCGCCCCATGGCGACTATGATGGTTGGTGGATTCAGTGATAGTGTCTCCGGCGGGTGGCAGCCTAGGTGACGTCGTCGACCGGCTCCTGGGTTGCGGCCCAGTGCTCCTACTGGCGACTCGGGTAAGTTGTCGGCCCTCTTCCTAGCATCTGGTGGGTTCTCCATGTGGGCGGCCCGGGAGCTTGCCGGCCTCTCGTGCTTTCTGCGACAGGGGCTTGCTAGATCCGGTCGTCTTGGCCGCAGTTGGCTCATTTGTGTCTGCCGATGGCGAGGTCGCTAACTCTCGTGTGGGGTGGCGTCGTCAACACGCTTGAGATGGGCGGGCCAGCGGGTTTGCAGTCCCGGATCGTCGGTGGCAGTTCCAGACCGTCGGATGCATGGGGTTGGAGGCATGGGTTGCTGTGAGTGAGGACATGACTGGCTTTGTTGGCGTTGTCGATGCATCGCATGCGGCCTCACTTGGGGGTTGCCATGAAGCCCTCACTCCTCCTCTACCCCGAGTCATGTCCTTTGGGTGAAAGCCTAAGACTCCGGTGTGGGTCAGGCGACGACGGCGCTTCCACTTCGCTACCCCTTGGGCATCGACTAGAAGGTCATCGATCTCCTCCGCGTTTTCTCAAAGCTGGATGTGTGCGATACCATGGTTGGCAGGTGCACAACTAGTTGTTTGGAGGATCTAACACGGTGTCTTGTGTGACAACGATGACAACGACAAGTGTTTTTTGGGTTGTGGTATGGGTTGGTAGTCGGCTTTCCATGTGTTCACAGATCCCCGTGCTTTGTTTCGTTGGAGTTGGAGCTGCTTTGGCAGGGATCCAAGCGGCGATGATGACAAGTGACAAACGTTTGGCCACCGAGATTCTTGCATATCTTCCTCCGTGCCTCGCCTTCAGAATAGGAGTTGTCTCCCCGTTGATGTGTGTGGCCGATTGTTTGGCATAGGCCGCGTGGACTTCGGGCATCTGTTTTGGTGGCGACCTCGTGGATGGTTTGATGTGGCAAAGTCGGAATGCTTGCTCGAGGGGACGTGACGACGATGACTCTTGCGAGTAACCTCGACGGTGTGTGTGGGTGCATGCGCATGCCCAGACCGGCCGTTGGTGCCTCGACTTTGGGCATGTTGTAATGGTTTTCACCCGGCTTCTAGCTAATTAACCGATCAGGTTCCTTTTTTTCAAATTAATGGGTAGAGCCTAAGGTTTCGTTTTTTTAAGAATGTATATTCTCGTTTCATCTAGCTGATGAGACAGCCACATGAATCTCAAATCTGAAATCTGGACCGTGTTTCCATTCCCTTATACAAGGCCACAAACTCAGATTACAAGTACCAAGGTAAAATTAAATGACTGCTTTGTAAGCCAACTTTTATTTTCGTTAATCGGGATCATTAATACGCCCGCATGCATGCAAGGAAGGAATGGGAAGAAAGTAGCTGAGTGTCATTATGACTACTTGCATGCAAATATTAAACAAGTTGCTAGTACGAGAAAACATCATTAATTTTTGCCTCGATTACTGTTGGTGCCCTTGTATAGATGCAAAATGTATTTTTCATAGTGGCATTTTTCATAGTACTTCTCAACGCGGGAATTGAAGACGGCCGGCGCGAACGCATGACACAGAAGCACGACAGCAGAGATCGAGCAAGAGCTGGAAAGATATCAAGACCTCAGGTCGTACTTTGTTTTAAAACAGAATACGTAGTGGGCGGCCACCTAATCCTAGTGCCGTCCGTACCTCTCGCCGTTCGTTTCGACCGTACCTTCTCATTTTGATCGTACGCAGTTTCGTCCGATCCCGGCCACCACACCCACCCTGTCATCAGCCTCGCCGCCAGCTCACGATCGAGTTCGATGATTTCCACGCGCTCTCCTCTCTTGCGGCCAATGTGGGTGGATAGGATAGGCATGAGTTTCTTGTCATATTATTTGTGTATGTATATCCTCCGTTATGGTTCTTGTGAGATGTTGAAAGGTCTCTTCGTTGTTGTTGGCAGGAAATTTACAGGGATCACACATCTGCTCCAACGGGATTTGGAAAGAAATTTCACAGACCAAAGATGCTTTGAAAGTGAACTTTATGATACAATAGCGCTTTGCATTGTTTTCTCATTATTTATGTATATGAGAGGGAACGTGTGTACTAGTGTGGTTAACTTAGGCACAAACTAGTTAATTAATTAAAGTGTATTGCGTGCACACACCTTAACTCTACAGATCTACAGTTAATTAGACTGAAATTAACCAGCTAACATTAGTCGGTGAATTTAAAACAGATGCATATTTTTCTCCCTTTCTGAAAGATGGGTTCTGAAGAAGAACCGGACTACCACTCAAACAGCCGGAAGAACAGCTACAGCTATAGCTAATTGACTCGTTCATTCCATAAGAAATAAATGAAGATAAGACATGTAACCATATCACCCTACGGCCGTACCCTACATGGATCCAAGTCCCTAACCAAAACCATTGAAGGAAAACACATTTTTTTTTGCATGGTAATACGTGTCTCATTCGTATCATAAATATCAAAGTACAAGTCACGTAAGGACCGACATGACAAAACTGAAAAGATAGCAGAACATCTCTGAGTTTGACACCAACGCCCGTCACCTGCCTCCGGCACCACCACAGCAGCCACCAAAGAAAAGAATGACAGGTCACCTCCTCACCCGAGCTCGACGCTGCTCCATCGCTGATATGCAGCTTTGCGGACCTCCAAGGTGGCTCACCAAAAGTGAAGCCCTTGTCGTTGAACGAATCAGACCGGGGCAACATCCCGGACACGCCATCGAACTCCAGATCTGGCACCCCACCACGACTAAGACGCCGAAGGAGGAAACCATACCTGCCATCCACGAACCACGAACCCAGCACATATTCCGTCTTTCAGATGTCGTCGATGCAGACCACAATCTGCATCCGCTCCTGGACTACCTCCCAAGCTCCGCGCCGATGCTGGAGCAAACGTCGTCGCAACGACGGAGCCCGAGGACACATGTTCACCACGAGGATGCCGCCGCCGCCACGCCATCCTTGCTTGAACAGACTGGTTTTCAAATCCATCCCCAACCATAGGACCGATGGCCTCGTCAGGGAAGAATCCGAAGCTTTATTCAGCGCCGTCATCATCGCCGCCGAAGCCAAGACGATGAACAGCCTAAAAACCTATACTACAAGAGAATAAAAACGATCCACACGCGTGGATCCGGCGACCCCCCTCACCACCAACGACCGAGGTCGCCAACGGAGGGGAGCCGCCGGAGGACGGCGCCGGAAGATTGGCCTCTCCTGGTGGCGGCTAGGGTTCCAAAACACATATGAACACACGCCATTCCATTGACCTACTCCACATACGTTTTTATTACACTGCCAATGACAGCCAGCAGGACATTTGTACAATAATCAAGAAACCATACCCATCCAAGAGAAATAATAGCTGATATGTTTACAATAATAGTAGCTTTTTGGTAAAGAAGGGAAATAATAGCTGATATGTGTACGATAATAATATATTCCATGTGTATTGTTTATAACAAATTCTCCAAGTGTATGTGGTACAATACAATAAGATATGAGCCTTGCTGCAAGGCTGCTCCAGCTATGCCAAAGGCAGCTCCAAGAACAAGAGCCGCCCTTTGTCTCCAACCCCAACCACCCCACCCATAATAAACGCCCGCCCTCGCAAGAACTCCCAGACCTCACATGCTTTGATCCCTCCCCCTCCCTCCTCCTCCTCCTCTTAACCTCCTCCGCCGCAGCCCGTGCCCTCCCGTACTTCTTGGAGCCGATCATCGCAACGTCGACCAACGAGCCACTCTTCACCGTTTCTTTCGCGCCACACCACCGCCGATCGCCGAGATGATGATGGGGTACTTCTGGGCGCCGAGGAAGGCGGCGGTGGAGAGGGACCAGGGCCTGCGGTCGGGGCTGCTCGTCGACGGCGGCAGCGGCGAGGCGGCGGCGGTGCCCAAGGGGTACTTCGCGGTGTACGTGGGCGCGGAGGCGCGGCGGTTCGTGGTGCCGATGGGCTACCTCCACCAGCCGGCGTTCCGGGCGCTCATGGAGCTGGCGGCCGAGGAGTTCGGCTTCGGCCAGGCCGGCGGACTCCGCATCCCCTGCCGCGAGGAGGACTTCGTCGCCATCGTCGCCGCGCTCGAGGCCACGGCCGAGTCGCGCCAGCGCAGGCGGAGCGCCGCCGGCAGGAGGAGCAGGAGCAACGCCACACCATGGTGATCGACACCATGGCGACATAGAGGAAGAGTTTTTTGTCATGATCATCTGAGTGGACGCCGTGTCCGCGCGCAGCGCAAACATGGCCGTCGCCGATGATCCGTCCGATTTCCGAATCACCATTGGATTTGGTTTGCTGGTAGATAGATAATCTCTCACTCGAGCCTGGAATAACGACGATCTTGTAAGGGGCCCTTCCTTTTTGTTTTCGAGCAACATCGATCTTGTAAGGGCTCTGAAACTGACAATTGAAAGATGATTTTGATTCCCATGATACATGCATGCATGCAACCTCATGTTCCTCCAGCTGATCAGAAGATTTGAGACAGTTATTGTTCTCCAGAAATTATGTCCTTTTCGCTTTACAATTAAAAAGGTGTCCTCTTATTTAAACTACTCAAATATGAACAGCCTGTATCCAAATGGGACCTCCTATTCTGCAAGCTGGAAAAGCTGCACTCACATATATTTTGGTTATCTGTTTAGAATGTTCCCCAAATATGCTATAACATGCACCTAGCATGTTCTATTAATATCTAAGAAGATACTTGCAGCTGGGACAAATGAAACAGGTGGCACAATTAACCCCGTAATTCCTGGGAGAGAGGACTTCTCCTTTTACTGTTTATTTTCTTCGAAAAACCAGGAGAAACACAACCTTCTAATCTCCTGTATATAAATAGCTAGCCCCCACACTAACCTATTTATTTCAACATGCAAGCATGCCACATCAGCCTGCGACATGCATGGAAAAAAACTCACCTCAACATCCAATCATGTGGGAAAAAGTTCACCTGAATTTGCAAACATGCGCATGAGAATTTACATTCTATTATGCTATTTATATTTAATTACAACTATACAATGATCAAACACAATGAATCATATGTAGTTTTAGTTTTAGTTCTCATATTATTACTCAAAATATCCATGTACCATACAAGTAAATATCACTAAAATATATCTTCTATGTTCTATATCTAAATAGCTAGCCTCCACTAACTTATTTATCTCGACATGCAAGCATGCCACATCGGCATGCTACATGCATGGGAAAAAGACCCACCTCAGCATCGAATCATGCATGAAAAAAAAACCACGTCAACTTACAAACAAGCATGAGAATTTCTTTTCATTACGCTATTTATATTTAATAAATATTTTACAACTATACAATGATCAAACACAATAAATTATATGTATTTTTAGTTTTAGTTCTCATGTTAGTACTTCAAATATCCATGTTCCATACAAGTAAATATCACTAAAATATATTGCAAAACATTCTCATAACAACGTGCGGAGTATCAATTATAAAGGCATGCAACACGCAGTTGCCAAAAAAATAGCCATAACCCCCCTCCAGTTTCTCCCTCCCCCAAGGAGAGTTGATTCGGAGCTCCCGGCTCTTCTCCCTCGCCTCCGACGATCAGCAAGTAGGGTAGGTTAGGAGGCCGACTCATCCTTGTACATACTAGGTCTAGGGTTTTGTTTGTTATTAGGGCGCCTGGTGGTATGTTGTTTAGGAGCTTCACTCCACCGTCGGTCAACGGCGCGCGAAGGTGGCTTTCTCCTGTTCTCGACGTTCGTTCATTATGGACGACGGTGGGTGTAGGATCTAGGCGAAGCTCTCGCAATAAGCTCGGGGTTGTGGTTGTGGTGGATCAAGCCAAGGTTGTAGATACATCTCTTTCTATTTGCCATCGTGATGGTGGACAAGGAAAAGACGCCAGATTAGGGCACGGTTTGTTCTTTTGGTGTGGTGGCTCTGAGTCTGGGTCTCTAATGAAGGACCAGGAGCAAGTGTAGTTGCTCTTACATGAGACATTACCAACGGGTTTTTTTTTTTTTTTTGCGAAAAGGGTCGAATCTATTATAAAGGTTCACGATAAACACAGAGCACCCCCAAACTTCAGGTTGCAGTGGTCGATTGCCCGTCTTGGTTGCACCGCCCTTGACTCTTGTGGGTGAAGGGTGGCCTCTCAGGGCCCCGATGTTAGGTGAGCGGCGGCTCCTGTTATTCATTCATGTGTCTACCCATGGAGGGGGGTAGCTTGGCTTTGGCTCGACTTTCATAACTTCTACCTTCGGCAAGTGTTGACGGTGTTGTTATGGCGACTACGTGATCCTTGGTCTCATCCCCAACGATGGTGATTTTTTTTAAGAAAAAAAGGAGCCCCCGGCTTCTGTATCATTAGAATGCACACATCAATTTTTATTAATTATTAAGCAAAGTACGGGATGAAGGCAACTACTGCAAAACCATTACAAGATATATGGAAACAGACACCTATGACTAAGTCAACTTCTTCCGCCGCAACACCTTTAAGAAGCTAAAACGTCCTCGTGTCGGCGTCGCCATGTCCGGCCGGTGACAGCATGGACAAGGATTTTCATCCTGGTTGCCAAGACTAGCCATTGAAGATCGACACAACAGCAGGAAGACGACGCCTACAACAAAGTAACGATGCAATTTCGTCCCTACTGAACCCGGCCAATAATGATCGGCCCACTTATGAAGGCTCACTAAGGGTTCTTGCAGCAAGATGTAATTTTTCATTCTATTCGGGTCCTTAGAGGAACTGCTCTAGGTCCTTGGAGACCCTTTGTTAAAAATCCAAATTATGAAGGCACGGAGCTTGACCAAGATATACATGTGTTGCCAAAAGAAATCCAAAAGAACCGCATGTGAACTACTCTACTCGCTGCTACCGATTTGCTTCTTCCAAATGAAGTAGAATACCTGCTCGCCGGGAGACCGCCTACCCGCCGGCCTGACGTGAGGCCAGGGGAGTGCTTTCCCACCATGTCACCATGACCATCCCTCCATCGAGGCAGACGCCGAGGGAGATGGATCAAATGTCGCCCTCAGCCAGCCAGTGAGAAGGTTCCATACCACGACGAGAAGAGACTGCAGGCAGATATATGTTGGGACGTCATCTCAGTTTTCAGGTGTCAGGCTGAGGCAGGCAGTGTGTACAATACCTGCTCGCTTCGAGACCGCCCAGTTGAGTGCGAAGGACATCGAGGGGGATGGATGGATCACATGTCGCCCTCAGCCAATCATCGTGGAGAAGGTTCCAAACCACGACGAGGGGAGACACTTCAGACAGACGCTGAGACGCCATCTCAGGAGCACTGCTGAAGGGCAGAGTCCACACCAAGGGTCGTGAAGCCATCCCTTCCACTCCGTGCCAACTGCCAACGGGTCAGCCAGGCAGGCCAAGATTATGCATTTTGGGGCGCAACTTGGTTTCCGCAATGCACATTGTCCGCGTGCACCGTCCTTGCCACCGGCAAAGCACATGCTCCAAGGGGCCGTGTCCCGCCACTGGAGTGGTGGCGGGTGAACTGAGGATGTACAATAGAGGAATGCACTACCGAGGACGGAAGAGCGGTGATGGCCGCGGTCGGATCACCACAGGAGAGAAGTTTCCAAGAGCGGCCAAATAGCTAACATACTGAATAATTTTACCATGTCTTTTCCTTAAACTAGTGCTCTTGCCACGTGTAAACTGTACGGCGTCTTCCTTTTCCTACAACTCTACTAGTATTGTATAAGTCTGAGAAAGATGAGCATAATACAGTAGTACTCCCTCCGTGAAGAAATATAAGAACATTTAGATCACTAAAGGTAGTGATCTAAGACGCTCTTATATTTCTTTTACAGAGGGAGTACATAAGTAATACGTCTGTTCGATTTCCTGAGATCCAACTGGGCAACAAGAGAGGTGCTAGTTTAGAGCATCCAAATATCTCAAGGGAGAGTCCATGTGTCAGCAAGCAGTTTAAGCAAATCAAGAATGCAGCTCGCAGAAGCTCATCTTATACAACAGTTCAAGGATGTGTCAGGAAGCAGTTTAACAAGATGTCTGTACTACTAAGTTAAACCATCGACTTCCCTTGAACTGTTGCAGATTCATTGAATGGTTGTTTAAGCAAATCAAGACGGAAACAGTGAGGCTAGTGCAGGCATGATCTTGAGGAACACGGATGGTTCAGTTATATTCTCAGCTTGTAGATATCTGTTCCAGTGCAAAGACGCCCTTGAAGCTGAAATAAGTGCAGTCTTGGAAGGTCTTTCTCTGAGCACTGAGCGATCTGATCGACCCATTGTTATTCAATCAGAATCTACGGTTGCAATCGCTGCCCTGACAGATGATTCTCTTAATCGCTCTGCCTATGGACACTTGATGATAGAGATTAAGAATCTCCTGGAGCTTCGTGGGTATATTCCGCTGAAAATTAGCCGTAATCAAAATAGAGTTGCTGTTAGTCTTGCTAATGTAGGGAGAACTGGAGGTAGCACCGCGTGTTGGTTGCACCATGTTCCAGACAGTGTGAAAGATTTTGTATTAGCAGACTGTAACACCATTTCCGAGGAATAAATACCCACTATTTCCCGCAAAAAAAATAAAGACGGAAACAGTGGGTACTGTCTACATGGTAGGAACCAAAGTCTGAAGATCAACTCAGACACTTGGAGTTGACATCTCATTATTACAAGTGCTGAGCAAGAAATCAAACTAGTGTGAACAGATTACAGGAGTCAACCTATTCGTTACATATGACAATGATGAACAAAGAATAAGTGAATTATTATTGATGCACGAGTTTTTACCTAAGATACTTGTTTCGAATCCTTCAATTTTTACTCAAAAAGAATGTGACTCCTTCGTTTCATCCTCTTGTACAAACCACGAAGCTCTCTCGTAGACGACGAACTCTTCCTCCTCTTCTCCTTCGAAGAACAAAGAATCAAGAACCAATAATGGACAAGGAGCTCATAGACGACGAACTCTTCCTCCTCGTCCCCTCAGAAGAACCAAGAACCAAGAATGGGAACAAATGGACAACGAAAAACAAGTGGCCACCACCATCATGTGCACAAGATCCCATGCTCCGAAGAGCAGTAGCACACGGCCTCCTTCTTTCCGCCCACCAGCCTCAGGATGCCCTCGAACACCTCCACGTCGCAGGGGATCCTCAGGGCGCCCTCGTGCCGGAACCCGAACTCCTCCTCGGCCTCCCTGAGCAGCTCCTCGAACGCCCAGTGCCCGAGGTACTCCGTGGGGATCACGAACCTTTTCATCTCCTCCCCGACGCACACCGCGAAGAAGCCCCGCGGGACGTCGGCGCCGCCACCGTGGTGCCTGCTGCCGGCCTTGGGCGCGAGCGCGAGCCGCTTCCACTTCCTGAGGAGCTGCTGCAGCCTCACGATGTCCCTGATCTTGTTGCTTGCCCTGCCTTGCTCCCCCATTGCCAGTGTGTGTGCGTGTGTGGGTGTGGGTGGGTCTCTTGTCTCAGGCTGCTGATGCTGCCTCCTTAGCCTGGTGCAAAGACTTGTAAAGGGACTGACAATATATAGGGGGTTGGGTGAGTGTTGAGTCGCGGATTAGCGTGTTCAACAGGTTAGCTCTGATGTTCTAATCAATAGCTTGATACGAGGCTTTGTTTAAGCCCCGGAGCTCAATTTTATATGCTCTGCTCTTAGGATGACACTAAACTAATGCAAAGCGAAACAACGGGCCGGCAACACTAGTTTTGGAGTTCTTTGCTTTCTTCATCACATTACCTGCAACTACCATTGTTAGCAAATGTAGTGCACACCTGAAGGACTCTGCTCCCTTCTGCAGTGAAACCAGAAACACTTACTTTTCTTCCACTTCATTGGCTTGACATGTTATTTGCATGGTAGAAGGTAAGCTTAGCACCATGCTGCCCTAAAAAGGGGAGAAAGAAAAGGTTACAAAGATAAACATATCATCATGCACAAGTGAGGACACATGATTATTTGGCTACTAGCTTGCTGAAGAAAGTAAAAACAAGTAGTAGCTACTACTAGGAACTAGGGTATCCTCATGTCATCTGATCAACTGCATTTAGTCCAAGTAAAGGCAAGGAATGTTCAGTGCGAAACCGATGAAAGATTCCTGACGTTTTGGACACGGCCACTGGATTTTATTCTATATTTGTGAAGAGGTTGTTCTTTCAATATCATGTCAGAAACCTGACCTCTGAAAGTGTGATCCAACTGATGGAAGATTCTCCTCCCCTGCTAATGATGAGCAATCAGCACCCGCTCTGCTCCGCTTATCTGAGCAACCACCACCATGATTTGCTCCGATCTCATCATTGCTGCAAAGCCAAATAACAGTTCATGTATTGGAAAAGGACTGCTCTAGTCCTAGCTTTAGGTGGCAGCGCAAACTGCCCGTCTACTCTTGCAGGTTTTAGTGTTTGACTCTGAAACAAAAAGGTGCTTGCACAATAGTATATTAACAGATTTGGAGTTGTTTACTCCTCTGTTTTCTTTCTGATAATCATTCACGGATTTGGGGGTTATTCCGTCGATGTCAGCGCTGAAGCTTCACGATATTCTGCAATTCCCATGTTCAGTTAGCTCCTGAAAGCGCAGTTCCGTAGCGTCCACGTTCACCTGAAAAAAGAGAGGGGAAAAGGAGAGGCTTCTGAGTTTGAGTTCTGGGAACAGAACAGAACAATCTGTGATGTTGCTAATTTGAAAGATTTCTGCTTCCAAGAAGACATGAACAATGACATCATGTTTATAGCAGTAACTAGCATCATGTTTATAGCAGTAAACTAACAGGAACTCTCTGCAAGACAGCAAGTTAGCCAAAATACACATCGGTACAATGAATTGCTGCCGTACAATCAAAAGATCTCCATTTAAGCAACCAAGAACTAAGGCAGATCACCCTTAAACCTCTGATTACATGCATCACGTACCTTTAACTAGAGATATATATGAATCAGATGGCTCTCTATTCTGGCATGTATACCACAAAGTTGGAACCTCTTTCCAGTCATCAGGCACAGCACAGGACATCACATCAACTGCAATACCTGCATCTGAACTTGAGCAATTCTTTCGTTCTGTCCACACATCTCAAACGAGATGAAGATTGCTGTCAGAACCAGGGTCACATCTTAAAATAAGCAAAGAAGTTCTGCCCCTGCGGCGTGGAAATTGTTGCACCAGATGCATAACTGAAGTAACTGTTGCTCCGTTCTTTCTGAAGATAACGTGTCATGCACATGGCAACTGAAAACATGGCATCTGAGCAGATCAAGGTACCAGAGATCAGGCTGCACATGCCATTGGCCACATAGCTGACACAAATCACCCAGATCCGGCACAGACTTCCTTGCTTGGCAACTTGGCGTGGACGGTAGCACTGACACATGCATGGAGATCACTTCCATATTCTCAGGAGATAATCACTGATAGCCTGAAAGATGAACATTGGTAATTTATATTCTTCTACCTACAGAAGTGGTTACAGTATGACAGATGCTTTATTCTGGAAGAAACCGAGTCACGACAGAAAACACATAGGATAAATGTGTACAGTAGATGATAACAATCACTTCATAATCAATTTTCACTACAGTAACTATGGAATTAGCTTTTACTAAAAGTAATATCACTGATATGCTGATATAAGTAAGAGGATAAAAAGGGACCATGCATTGTCTACCTTGTCTGACAGAACCGAAATATATGTAAATAAAATTTTAAACAATATACATGGTCACTTTCTGCAGTCAGACCTACCAAATCTATGCAACCAACCAATCAGGAAACTTTATGGTCCGAAACAAGCACACACACAATGATTACCTTGATAGGGACAACACACTGTCCATCAAAACTTTGTAAAGAGGAAAATTTCGATTTAGCTTCATCCATGCAGATTTTTAAATTTCGATTTAGCTTCATCCATGCAGATTTTTTTTTCTTTCTGTGTGGCTTAAGATACAATGGTTCCAGTTAGACAGCTGTGTCTGTACTCTATAGTCCTTCCAATAACATAAAAATATTCATGTGTCGAGATATAGCTACAGTGCTGTACTGACACCTTATAACAAGATAAATGGTGAAGTATGAGCTATGGGTTGCAACATTAACTCGGAGGAATTGAAGTGTCTTACGGATAGTGATACAGCATGATCATCAAAGGGGTATTCATGAGGAAGTATCTTGGATTGAATATCATCAAAAGGGGTATTCATGAGGAAGTATCTTGGATTGAATAACATTCAGGAGACTGCAAACAATTCATTGAGTCACATGAGACAACTCAGAGTGGTGTTGGATTTGCCATGTGTCAAGTTTCAACAGAGTTATCAGATAAAAGCACATAGAGAAGTCTAATGGAAGGAACTATGTCAATAGCAGCTACTTGGATGTCCTGTTATATTCCACATGCTTATTTCCTGACGCAGAAAAAATATTCAAATGAGATAAACGAAGCTAAAGAATAGAACTAACTAGGATGAGTTTCTTTAAGCTGGGACAGGGCAAAAGTGTCTCACTGCCATTGAAAACAAGATAAATGATGAAGTATAAGCTATGGGTTGCAACATTAAACTCAAGGGAATTGAAGTGTCTTACGGATAGTGATACGGTGTAATCATCAGAGTGATATTCATGACTCATGAGGAAGAATCTTGGATTGAATACCATAAAATTGAGGATACAACAAACAATTCATTACAGTGTCTCACAGGAGACTCCCCAGGTCAGTGTTGTTTAGGAAGTTGGATTTGTCATGTGGCAAGTTCCAACTGAGTTATCAGATAAAAAGCACATACAGCAGTCCAATGGAAGCAATCTATGTCAAAAGCAGCTTCTTGGATATCCTATTATATTCCATATGCTTCTTCACGCAGAAAAAAAAAATCAACTGTCATAAAGGAAGCTGAAGAAAATAACTAACTTGGATGAGTTTCTTTAGGCTGGGAAGATGGACAAGGCAAAAGTGTCTCGCTGCCATTGAAAACATAAGAGCATATTGCTAAGAGGGGTACAAATAATTCAGGTGGGGCTGCCTGAAAAATCATGATAGAGCTCTCCAGTGTGATTAGCATTTCCACATGTATACTTTTTTTTGAGGAATATACTTATTGTAATATGACAAAGCCAGCACAAAAACTATGCTGCAAACTTAATCAATTACATGGAGTGCCTTTTGTTTCAGCTTTCTTAAGGTAGAAGTCAGACAGTAAATGCAGAGGATGCACAATTGTTAACTGTCCGAAGCAAGAAGCACCACAATGATATTTCCAGTCCAGGATGTCTCAAGACTACCAATACCATACGACAAGCATATGAAAATTGCTAGATACAATACTTCATAATCCCAAGTGAAATTTGTCGGTTATTTATTTTGACTCCATCTTTGGCTATCCTGATGGATGGGCAAACAATGCAACAAACTAGCAAAAATAAAAGGCTGATAACAAGATTGACTGTAAACAAATACGAAGAAGTTGAGCAAGTGTTACAAAATTGTCATATTATTCTAGCCACCAAGCAGAAGACGAACAAATATCAGATGATCTTTTTGCAGTGTACTTTCAGCAGCAAGAATGAACTAGAAACATCGACACCTCAAACTTATTAGATAGACAACATTCTAGCACAAGCATAGTTGCACATACACTGTCAGGAAGACAGACAGAGCTAGTACACTGGGTCCATAACTCCATTTCACTAAGCAACCTTGCAAATGCTGCTGGAGTTGCTTCTGGAATCGAAATAAAACTCCATCCTATCTCACTGAGCAACCTTACAAATGTCCTCATACTCAATGGCTTTGAGAACTTTCCCATCATAGAGGCCCTTTTCAAGCTGCAGTTTGGCAGAGAATCTCTCTGTGTCCACTGAGAGCAACCTTGCATTCGACCCCCGGTAAGCCCCATTAACAATCCGCACCAGCCCACCAATCTGCGGGAGGACAGTCTCAAGCTCATCTTGGTCGACCCTGAGAACATGCTTGCTCTCCAGCATCTCAATCTCCCCGACATACTTATCTATCACCCTCTTCACCAATCCCTTTTGCTTGTAGTACCCCTTCTCGGCCAGTGACTTGCTCATCACCTTGACAACGATACCAGGGCACAGCCAGTAGTCCTTCCGGTTGCTCCGCTCCTTGGCCTTCTCCTCCTCCTTCATCAGATCATCAATTGCCGACCTCCTCGTATCCGTTGCTTTCCCTGCAACTTTCGCCTTCTTGTTGGGCACCTCATCCTCTTCTTCCTCGAAGCCAAATTTCATCTTTGGCTTATCATCAAAAGGATTGATCTTAGGCGGCGGGGCAGCCCGCTGGAGTGCAATAGCAATCTTCCCAGGCGCCTTGCTGGCCTCTTTCCCATCCTCCTGATGTTCTTCCTGATCATCATCGTCTGATCCCGAATACTCATCATCCTCGCTACCAACGTCATCATCAGCATTAGCATCATCGTCTTCTTCGCCATTAGCCTGGGCTTTCTGGGCGCGCTCAATCTGCCGGGCAATCATGAGCTCCTGCCGCTCGTCCTCGGCAAGGTCGGACTTGACCCTCTTGCGCTTGAGCCTGGCCTTGATGGCCTGTTCAGAGTCCCGGTCGATGTAGGTGATGAACCAGCCCTTGGGCGTGTCCTCGACCTTGGCGTGGCCCTCGCGGCCGAGGAACTTGACGAACTCGGTGAGCGTGGCCCAGCGGGTGGAGTTCATGTGCACGTGGTGCCGGTCGTTGATGAACTCGTTGTAGATGACGGTGGCGGCGACGCGGGAGCTGCGGTGGGCGCGGCGGAGCAGGGTGAGGAACTCCTCGAGGAACTCGTCGGAGAAGCCCTCGACGACGCGGTCGGGGGCCTGGCCGAAGATGGCCATCTGCCGCTGGTGCGACTCCGACATGCAGTGGCACTTGAAGCCGTTCTCGTCGCGGCACTGCTTCTGGCACATCTGGCAGTACCACCGCAGCTTCTGCAGCCCCTTGGCCTTGATCCGGTTCGCGATCGCCTTCGGCGTCAGGAAGTCGCTCTTCCCCATCGCGCCGCCTGCGCCGCCGGGTGCGTGCGGGGAGATGGAAGGGGTTTCTCGGGGGGGCTGGGAGGGGCGTGCGGCGAGAGGGGGCGCGGGGTTTGGGTTGGTCGGCGAGCGGCGGCGGTGGTTGACGGCCGGAGAGATCCGCAAGGGCAAGCTGTGGATTAGGGATTGGGGATTGGGGATTGGACTGTGGAGTCGGTTTGGAGACGTGGGAATCTGAAGGGCTTATTAGCAAACCAGCACGTACCCAAACCGACACGGTGGCTAACACGTATACAACTCGGACATGTATACAATCTTTTTTCATGAATACGTAAAGTTTGTGTATCTTTTCAAAAAATAATTAAAAGTATCTTTTCATTGATAAAAAAAATATAGAATGAGTTCAACGATCCGTGAGAAACAACCTGAACCAACACGACGATCGACGTCTCCAAATTCAACAACGAGAACACCGCAAAGAAACAAGACAGTGCCTTTGTAAAGGGAAAATGATATTGTGGCGCTGTCGTTGTCCGGTCCGACAAACCAAACCTAGGGTTCCCCCGATGAACGAAAAGGGCAAAGATATAGGCCATGACAGCGCCCCCAAGAAGGGACGACACTCCTGGGTGTCGCTGTTGCAAGCATCGGCAAACTGAGCAGGGATTTTCGCCCCGATCTGAATTTCAAGCAATCTCAAAGCCACCAAATGAGGATCTGGAGATGAGAAAGTCAGATCGTTGGTCGAAACTACCACCCAGGAAAGAGAGTTGCGCCCGCTGCCAAAGGGTGGCACCGGGCTCCATCGGTTGCGCGAGCTATGGATCTGATGGAAGGACGAGGCGAATCTCCAATTTTGATGCTACTTTCCTTGGAAAGGGATATCGACGTCCACTAAGAGAACCAGAATTGACCGTGAAAATAAATTTACACAGGTCCTTCTGGATGGTGATGTGTTCATGCAAGCTGACATCTAATAACAAAATCAATCATTTCCCATAGATGCAACACATTAGATAGTAGAGTTATTTTATTTTTGTATAAACTATTTCAGAACTTATGAAAAGCCTAGTTCTCTAGGTCCCACCAATGAAGGAGTTGAGGCGAACAGAGAAATACCATGTGAAGACAAAACCCTGTGCCAGCCCACAGGGCACGCCTGAGGGTATTTGACGGTGTTGAACTCCAAGACCCCAGCCCCTACTTTGAGCATCAGGGGTATCAATGGTGGCAAGACACTGCTAGGCGTGGCGTGGTCAAAGAGAGGGGGCATGGGTGATTATTAGAGCATCTCTAGCAGATATGCTAAAAGCCCGTACCATAAAATCGGTTTGCGATACCCCCAAAACTGGTTTTACAGGTTGCAGATGCTTCAGCCGGAACAGATCACCTAAAAAATATTGTATAATTTGAAAAAAAAAAGGTTCCATGTGAGAATTTGTTCACGATCAAGCGACAGTTCTTCACACCACACAAATCAGAGACGACTTCAAACATACCGAAAGGATAACATAAATAAAACCTAACCCTAGCTTGCTCGTCGATGCCGAGATAATGCTTCACGACGGATTTGCGCAGCGCCACCGCGAGCTGGTGCTCGGTCTGGGCGGGCTGGAGCCCTTTCTTCGTCGGCCGCCACCGCTCGCTCAGCGGCAAGGAGCTCTACGTTGGTCTCGCGGCATCGCTGGATGCGGGGGAAGATGTACTCGTTGAGCACATCAAACCCACCCCACGTCCCTCGACCACCACTCTGGGAGACCAGCCGTGCTCCCGCACTTGTGTCGACCTCCAGCCGCGCCGCCCGTTGTCGTCGTCCTCGCTTGAGCTCAAGAGCATGGCCACTGCGCGGCTCGAGCTCGCTTGCTCGACGGTGTGGCGGCGTCGCTTGCTTGCCGCGCTCCCATGCCCGCCTCGGCCTCCACTAGTGTCCGCGTGGCCGCATCTGGATCCGCCTGCCATGGATCTACTGTCGACAGTGAAAAAGAAGAGGAGAGGCGCGGCTAATTACTCGCCAGAGTGCTCTAAACCTAGTGGCGGAGGAGACGTTTCATGACGAAGGGGATCCGGTTTGCTAACCCTAAAACCCCCTGACCTCGTACATATATCAGCGGAGGGGCGCATATATTATGCGGGTCGCCTCGTAATTTTTTACAGGCCGTCGGGCTTTTAATAGATCTGTTCGGGCTGAAAAAGCCAAAACCTACATAACAGATGGAATTTTATGCACCGACTAGCTATTAGCGGATCTGCTAGAGATGCTCTTCTGCCCCAACTCATCGGTAGAGTGGGGGAGATGAAGGAGCGGGCGGGGTGTTCAAGAGAAGAGAGCAACACAACATGACTTTGGGAGTTGATATCATTGACTGAGGTGATGTATGAAAAAAAAAGACCTTTTTGCTACATGAACATAACCGTCGATGACGAGATGTAGTGCAATGAATAAAGTTATCCATATCCCAAAAATATGTTACTCCTAATTTATTTCTTGAATTTCATGTTTGGTTTTAAGTCGGTTCATTCCGTCCCTAAAAAAAAAAGTCGGTCCATTCGGTGCCCCGGAAAAGAAGGCGGTTCCTTTTCTTTTTCCAGATCAACGGTCCAGAGCTCTCTGCGATCTACTCGTACTTCGCCAGATCCCAACCTCCCAAGTCCAAACCATTTCTTCCACTCAATCTCGCCTCGCCACCCCCCGCATCTCTCTCTCGCGAAACCCTAGCCCCGCGCCGCCGCCATGGACGGGATCGACGCGGAGCTCGCGCGCGCGCAGGACGAGCGCCGGAAGATGGAGGAGGCCCTGGCGGCCGGCGCGCCCATGGCCGTCTCCTCCGTCACCTTCGACAAGGACCTCTACGGCGGGGGCGGCTCCGGCTCCGACCGCTTCGCCGGCTACGACACCTCCATCCCGGCCTCCGAGGACGACGCGCCCGAGGACGACAGCGCCGAGCCGGCCGCAGCCAATCCCGCGGTGCGCCGCCTCGCGTCCTACACGGGCCACGCCGTCGCCGCCGCCGACATCCCCCGCTCGGAGGACGACGACGGGATGCCCGCCAAGAGGTCCCAGCGCATCATCGACCGCGAGGACGACTACCGCCGCCGCCGCCTTGACCGCATCATCTCGCCCGAGCGCCACGACGCCTTCGCGTCGGGGGAGGCCACCCCGGACCCCTCCGTCCGAACCTACGCAGATGCCATGCGCGAGAGCAAGGTGCAGCAGGAGAAGGAGCACGTGCTGCGTGAAATCGCTAAGAAGAAGGAGGAGGAGGAGAAGGCCAAGGAGAAGAAGGCTGCGCCTCAGCCACAGCCAGCCGCGACCAAACGGCGCAATAGGTGGGATCAGTCTCAGGACGGCGATGCTGCTGCTGGGGCCAAGAAGTCGAAGACCTCAGACTGGGATGCCCCTGATGCAACTCCTGGGATTGGGCGCTGGGACGCCACCCCTGGACGTGTTGGAGATGCAACGCCCTCTGTGAGGAGGAATAGGTGGGATGAGACTCCAACTCCAGGGAGGATGGCTGACGCAGATGCAACTCCTGCAGCCGGTGGCATTACTCCAGGAGCCACCCCTTCTGGGGCATGGGATGCTACTCCTAAGCTGCCTGGTGGGCTTGTCACACCAACACCCAAGAAGCAGAGGTCGAGGTGGGACGAGACACCAGCGAGTATGGGGAGCGCAACACCTGGTGGCACGGCAGCAACACCTGCAGGGTTCAACACTCCTGGACAAACACCATTCGGAGCAGAGAACCTTGCCACGCCAACACCTGGCCACCTTGCTGCTCGTGGCCCGATGACTCCGGAGCAGTACCAGCTCTTGCGGTGGGAGCGGGACATTGAGGAGCGGAACAGGCCTCTCACCGACGAGGAGCTTGACTCCATGTTCCCGCAGGAGGGATACAAGATTCTTGAGCCTCCAGCTTCATACCAGCCCATACGTACCCCAGCAAGGAAGCTGCTTGCTACACCAACACCTCTGGGCACACCGATGTATGCTATTCCAGAGGAGAATCGTGGGCAGCATTTTGATGTGCCCAAGGACTTGGGTCCTGGTTTGCCACTCATGAAGCCGGAGGATTACCAGTACTTTGGGACGTTGCTGAATGAGGATGAGGAGGAGCAGCTAACTCCAGAGGAGCAGAAGGAGAGGAAAATCATGAAGCTCCTGCTCAAGGTAAAGAATGGCACACCGCCACAGCGGAAGACGGCACTCCGGCAGCTCACGGACAAAGCACGTGAGTTTGGTGCTGGCCCATTGTTCAACAAAATTCTGCCATTGCTCATGCAGCCAACACTTGAGGACCAGGAACGCCATCTCCTGGTGAAGGTCATTGACAGGGTGCTGTATAAGCTGGATGAGCTGGTCCGTCCATTTGTGCACAAGATTCTTGTTGTTATCGAGCCACTTTTGATTGACGAGGATTACTATGCTCGTGTTGAGGGCAGGGAGATTATCTCAAATCTTAGCAAAGCTGCTGGTCTTGCTACTATGATTGCTGCCATGAGACCTGATATTGATAACATCGACGAGTACGTGAGGAATACGACTGCTAGGGCATTCAGTGTGGTGGCTTCTGCTTTGGGTATCCCGGCCCTCCTCCCATTTTTAAAGGCTGTTTGTCAGAGTAAGAAGTCCTGGCAAGCTCGGCACACTGGTATCAAGATTGTTCAGCAGATTGCTATTCTCATGGGTTGCGCTGTTCTGCCTCACCTTAAGAACCTAGTTGAGATCATTGAGCATGGTCTAAGCGACGAGAACCAGAAAGTGCGGACGATCACTGCCCTCTCTCTTGCTGCACTTGCTGAAGCTGCTGCGCCCTATGGTATAGAAAGTTTTGATAGTGTCTTGAAGCCTCTCTGGAAGGGTATCAGATCTCACCGTGGAAAGGTCCTTGCTGCCTTCTTGAAGGCTATTGGTTTCATCATCCCTCTTATGGATGCTCTGTATGCCAGTTACTACACGAAGGAGGTGATGCAAGTCCTGATTAGAGAGTTCCAGTCCCCAGATGAAGAGATGAAGAAGATTGTCCTGAAGGTTGTTAAGCAGTGTGTCAGTACAGAGGGTGTGGAGGCTGATTATATCCGGAGTGACATCCTTCCAGACTTCTTCAAACACTTCTGGGTTAGGAGAATGGCCCTAGATCGTAGGAACTATAAGCAACTTGTGGAAACAACAGTAGAGATGGCAAACAAGGTGGGAGTTACTGGTATCGTTGGGAAGATTGTTGAGGATCTGAAAGATGAAAGTGAGCCTTACAGGAGAATGGTGATGGAAACAATTGAGAAGGTGGTGGCTAACTTGGGTGCCTCGGATATCGATCCTCGGTTGGAGGAGCTGCTTATTGATGGCATCCTGTATGCTTTCCAAGAGCAGACAAGTGATGATGCCAATGTCATGCTTAATGGTTTTGGAGCTGTTGTGAATGCGCTCGGCCAGAGGGTCAAGCCTTACCTTCCTCAGATATGTGGTACCATTAAGTGGCGGTTGAACAACAAGAGTGCGAAAGTTAGGCAGCAAGCTGCTGATCTGATCTCAAGGATAGCTATTGTGATGAAGCAGTGCCAGGAGGAGCAGCTTATGGGTCACCTGGGTGTTGTGCTATATGAGTACTTGGGAGAGGAGTATCCTGAGGTGCTGGGTTCAATTCTTGGAGCATTGAAGGCTATCGTGAATGTTATTGGTATGACTAAGATGACGCCTCCAATCAAGGATCTTCTTCCTCGTCTGACCCCCATCTTGAAGAATAGGCATGAGAAGGTACAAGAGAACTGCATTGATCTAGTTGGTAGGATTGCTGATCGTGGAGCAGAATTTGTACCAGCTAGGGAGTGGATGAGGATTTGTTTTGAGTTGCTGGAAATGTTGAAGGCTCACAAGAAGGGTATCAGAAGAGCCACTGTGAACACATTTGGTTATATTGCCAAGGCAATTGGGCCACAGGATGTGCTGGCCACTCTACTGAATAACTTGAAGGTGCAGGAGCGACAGAACCGTGTCTGTACTACTGTAGCAATTGCTATTGTTGCTGAAACTTGCTCACCTTTCACAGTTTTGCCCGCCCTCATGAATGAGTACCGAGTTCCGGAGCTGAATGTTCAGAATGGTGTTTTGAAGTCTCTCTCTTTCCTCTTTGAGTATATTGGTGAGATGGGCAAAGATTACATATATGCTGTCACTCCCTTGCTCGAAGATGCCCTAATGGACAGGGATTTGGTTCACAGGCAGACTGCTGCATCTGCTGTTAAGCATATGGCTCTGGGAGTTGCTGGCTTGGGTTGTGAGGATGCTCTTGTCCATTTGCTTAACTATATCTGGCCCAACATATTCGAGACATCTCCCCATGTTATAAATGCCGTCATGGAGGCTATCGAGGGGATGAGAGTTGCTCTAGGTGCAGCTGTGGTTCTGAATTATTGCCTCCAAGGCCTTTTCCATCCAGCAAGGAAAGTACGTGAAGTATATTGGAAGATCTACAACTCGCTGTATATTGGTGCACAAGATGCACTTGTTGCTTCTTATCCTGCACTAGGCGATGATGGAGACAATATCTTCAGCCGTCCAGAGCTAGCCATGTTCGTGTGATCAATGTGAGTCCTCCTTATTTATTATTTCGTATTTCTTACTGTAATATGTGCAGTAGCTACTGAAAAATCTGCCAAGATATGGAATAAGTTTGTAATATTGGTTGATGCATTTCATGTTTACTAGTTTTGGGTGCTTCATTCCTTTTGATCCAGACTATACTAGTAATAGTTAAAGCTGTTATTAAGCTGTTGGAGTGATATTTACTCAAATACGGACAACAACTTTTAACTTGCAGTTCTTAAACATTATGCTCAGTAGGTTTCTCCCTACTATTTCAAGCGAAAGAAAACTCAGCCAGGAACGGATTGGAACTCTGATAATATGTTACTATTTAATTTCATTCAGCTCCCTCAGAATTTGCAACTATAGTTTAAAGTGCAATATCTAGAACACGAACACAGTCAGATCAATTTTACATTGTCAAGACTTGAGCATGAAAATCTTTAAACTCCTAACATGTATGCTCTCCAGTTTTAAGAAAGATGTATGCAGGTAGTAAAAATATTCTGTTAGTGGGTAGTTGTTTCTTTTCCTCTTTTCACATCTACTTTCTTGCCTTTATGTTCAACTGGTGTTAGAATTCTTGGTTTCATGCTCATTCATCTATTTGCGTAGATTTGTAAAATACTCCCTCCGTTCCTAAATATAAGTCTTTATAGAGATTCCACCATGGACCACATACGCAGTGGCGGATCTAGGCCCTAGGCCGGGGGCGCCCAGGCCCGGGGCGTGAGCCCCATTTCCTTCGTGTACTGTAGCAAAATAATGTAGCAATTGCTACAGTATACAAAGGGGGCCCGGGGCGCTGGGCTGGGCTGGATCCGCCCCTGCACATACGGATGTATATAGATGCATTTTAGAGTGTAGATTCACTCATTTTGCTCCGTATGTAGTCCATAGTGGAATCTCTACAAAGACTTGTATTTAGGAACGGAGGGAGTATTACGCAGTCTTCTATTGTATTGCTTTCAGTTTTACATTAGTCCCGAACTCCTAAATATCTAAGATTGGTGTCATTTTGTTGTGTTGTCCTGTAGATTTACATACCCTGCTTTGTGAAGACTTCACATTTTGAGGAGTATCTTATGTCCAGGTAACGAATCTGTATATGATGCTATACATTCTGCTTGCAATTGATCATGGACATGTATTTTTGTATGGCATATGCATGTTTTGTACTAAAATGTATAAATTCTGTCAAGAATATTATTTTCTAGCTACAAATAATACAAAAGCAATAATTCTGTCATGTTTCCTTTTGCATTTTGCTGTATGTTGTATTTTTTTTGCTCTCTACAAATAATACAAAAGCAAGAATCTGATATGCAAACGCATTGACAGGCAGGATGTGCATGTCCATGTATCGTCATCCACATGCATCAATGCAGATGCATGTGAAGCTTGAACTGGGGTGGTATTTGAATTAGTGCTCACATTTATTTGAACTGGTGTTGTTGTTGCAAAGTCTGTTTTTATGAAGCTGCATTTTTGTATTTGCAGGCTTGTTGCTTCCTGAAGGGGGTGCAATCTTTAAGAAATACATTTTTTGTCCTGGTTTACTATACTGCTTTAACCTACTGCTGGAGTCCTATGGACTAACTGTTTCAGAACTGTTTTGTTTTCAGGGTATTTCTTTCCAAGTGTTACACTGAAGAGTCTTCTCATCTGAATCTGTGACGGGGCGACGTAAGGGCAGAGCAGCATGTTTATTCCGCCACAGCTGATAATATGTGAAATCAAGTCTTTAGTAGCGAAGACAATAAAATCATAGTAGCATGAATATCATCTTATTTATCATGTATATTTGGTTATGATGGCTAGCCTCTGCTGTCAAAACTCTGTTTTAGCGATGTTTTGTAACGCTGTAAACCATCAAGCTCTGTACTATGTGTGCTGTGGCATGGTTATGTCTGGAATGCTTGCCTAGCTTGCGTTGTTTAACAGTTGATCCCCTTTCGTGTTAAACGTCTTGTATGCTGAGTTCATGTTTCTCAAGTGGACTGATGTTCAATTTGCTTTAACCATAGCAAAATGTATCTTGTATGTATTTATCGCTATTCTAACGGTTTCTCAAGACGTAGTTTAGTTGTGATGCATTTTAGATAACTTCGCCGGTATGTAATGTGTGTGTAGCCCATGCAGTGCGACCACCGGCAAATTCACGATCTTGAGCGACGCAAATGCCGATATGTCGTGCTTGAGCGGCATGCCGTTGTGGTGGGAAGAAGCGAGCGGCCGTGGTGACCTGGTCTCGCCGACCGCCAATTCTGACCGAGACCGAACCGAACCGAGTCGTGTGGTCAGTCACCCACCGCACCACCCAAAGCCAAGCGTCCCAGCCGAACCAAACCAAGCGTCCCAGAAACCACGCGCACGCGGCGCGCGAGCGCAACCAACTGCTGGCCAGCCCGCCCGCCCATCACCGGCCGGTTCGCGCCGTGTCTCCGACGCCACTTCCCTCCCTCCTTCCCCGCCCGGATCGGGCTCGCCGCCACCGCCATGGCGTCCTCCTCGGCGCTGGTCACGGGGGAGCGCCTCGTCGTCTTCCTCTTCGCCGCGCGCGTCGCGCTCGCTGCCCCGGCCTGCCTCGCGGCGCCGCTCGCGCTCCTCGCGGGGGCCGCCCTCGCCGTCGAGCTCGCCGTGGACCGCTCCGCCGCGGCCCCTTCCTCCCCTCTCCGCCGGTTCAGGACAAGGTGCGGCCGCTCTCCCTCGCCTCGTCCCCACCGCATCCCACGGGATAAAACAAAATCCTCGCGATTCGGCCACCCAAGCGGATATTCGCGAGCATAAATTTGGTCTCGTTCGGTTCCCCGCCAGAGGAATGCGTGCATATAGATGAGCTCGAATTGCAGGGCAGGCGCATGCGGTTCTCTTGCAAAAAATCTCTAGTGCGAATTGGTCAAGACGAGCCTCATTTCAATGGGTTGCCAACACGATTGGGGAATAATTTGTGGTGTAGTTAGGGCATTAGCAGATGCGCTGGGGTTAATGGCAGTGCAAATAGGAGCTTAATCCTGGGTCGAGTTGTTGATTTAACATACACAGTAGAAATGCGGCTTCTTCCCAAGTAGAATGTAAAAGTTAAGGTGTTGAGATTTATTTTAGATCCTATGATGATGTGCAGCCCCAGTTGCTTACATTTACTCTACATTGCGCCTGAGTTGCGTGGCTACTTAATTTTGTTGCCTATTTTGTGGCAAGCTAAAAAATAAAATTGCACCTAGTGCTTGTTGTCTGATGTATGTACCCTCCAGGCCAGGTGCTTCATCAGGCATTCTTCTTGGCGCATCTACTTTGCCTTGTGTCATGCTTGCACGGTTAATCCAGCTTTCGAGGATCTCACCGACAGATCCTAATGGGGCACAAGGTATATCCCTATTTTTATCATCTTCATCAACAATTGAACAAGTCAGATGACTTGTGAAGTTCATTTATCCTCTGTTTTATGTACCATTGAACCTTTTTTTTGGTGATGCATACAGTTTTCTAACTACATATATTTTTGTTTATGTGGCCAGAATTTGCATACCTCGAAATGCAGTATTGGGCAGTATCCATCAGCTGCCTCAGTGTGCTGGCTTTCTTCCTTTGGCATCTACGTCAGTCTGCCAACAATGAGATTACTAAAACTTTCAAATATGGTTCATTGATGGTAGTTTTATATCTCGTGACATTCATGCTGTTCTTCCTACTGAAGACTGATGGAGGTAACATGCAAGTCTTTATCTGCACTCAACGATAACTACATGTCTGTTTTTAAATCTAATTTAAGTCCAAAGATGACAAGGATTTGACAAAATAATTGTGTTGAATTTATTGTAGGTCTGTTAGCGATGACCAAAAATGGGTATCTGCTCTGCCATGGCGTGGCTGCTGTGATCTTGATCAAGCACATTCTAGAGAAGTTCCCTTCATGTTCATCTTTTGGTTTGTACCTGAAGTCTAAGATGTAATTAGATCTTTATTTCTATTCCTTCTGTTAAGATTTGATTGCATATCCTAACAGGCATTTATACATTTTTCCTTGATACCTTATGGATTAAGATAAATCCCATGCAGAAATATATGTGCACATCAGAACGATTGCAATTGCCCCCACTTTGTTTAGTATCTTTTGCATGTAAGGCCAACTATTTTGTATGGTTCTTGTTTAGTAGTGCAATTTATTAGTATATCTATCTCCTCTTCATTTTGACTTGGAAGTGCAACCTTTTTCTTATTTACACTCTTCTGTAAATTCCAGGGGAGGGACTTCTGGTATCAAGTGGTCTCGTTGTTTACTTTGGTGATATTCTGGCTCGTACTCTTTCAAAGGTGTGAATTGTTCCTAACTATATGTTTGCCATAAAGAAAGAGCAAATCTGACGGTTTGTATCATTTTAATTGCACTGGCAGATGGAGTTCTCTGCATCATCAGGGGCATTCATACACACACCTGGAACTCAAAGCGAGATAGCCACCGTTATTCAGGTAGAGTTTTTGTTATTTTGATGGTCTGGCTGAGCTATATAGCATTTACATCTCGAACTTGTTTTGGCAGGGGGTTTTGCTTGGTCTTTTTCTACTTCCCTTGCTGTACAAAAGTTCTCTTCAAGTTTGGGTTTACTGTCGAACATTGGGCAAGCAACGAACACAAGTAATTGAGAAACGAGCAGAAAAAAGAGCAGGTTCTGCTGTATTTTATGTCTCGTTGTTGGTGGTGTTATTGTTCTTAGTGCCGTCATGGACGCGGCTTGTTCAAGGTCTTGAAGTCCATCCGTTTGTTTGGTAAGAATCACCGTCTGACTTTCATGGGAAGAGCATACGACTCATCGTTAGTGGAATTAATATTTTAACTGTGCACTCTGTTCTTTCTCGGAAAATCTTCTGTATATTTACAGATACTGATTTTGTTGTTTGCTTAATGGCTCATTATTTCACAGGGTTCTTAACTACATGTTCACCAATTCAGATGAACGGCTTCTTTTATGTGCATACTGGATATTTGTCATATGTGTATCAATTAGAAGGTTCTACAGTATATCAAAGCAAAGTAAAACAGAGAGGATTCTTTTGCGCAAGTATTATCATCTTGTTGCTGTCCTGATTTTCTCTCCTGCCGTTATATTTCAGGTAATGTATACATCTTTTTTAATCTAACTCCACTAGAATATTTCAAAAGTTATTGTGATAAATTTGATCTATGCTTTGCAGCCTGCTTTCTTGGACTTGGCATTTGGTGCAGCATTTGCTCTTTTCTTAATACTGGAGATGATTCGTGTAAGAATGTTTTGATTCTCCCATGTCCTTGCTCACTCTCTTCCCTTTTCCCTTTCAACAGTATATATTATGCCAAGTTGTGCTCATTTCTCCACAAATGTTCAACTATGTCCTCAGGTTTGGGAAGTATACCCTCTTGGGCACACCATACATCAATTCATGAACGCTTTCACTGACCATCGTGATTCTGAGATTCTAATTATTAGGTAAGCGTGCTTTACTAGTCTTTATTTTCCATATTTTACATCTTTCACTGTAGGATATAACGTCTTTTATTTGTTTTTTTAGTCATTTCTCACTCTTACTGGGCTGCGCACTTCCTAAATGGATGTCATCTGGATTCAATGACCGACCCCTAGCCCCTTTTGCTGGAATTCTCAGCTTAGGGATAGGTGATACAATGGTAGGTCCAGTGGCCTGTTAATATTCCCTACTCTACGCCTTCTTCTAATACAAAATGATGTGCACTTAGGTGTGTGTCCGAGGAAAAACAATCCCTATTGTACTGTGTTATATCTGATGTATTCTCTGATTTGCACCCAGGCATCAATGATAGGGTACAAGTACGGCGTCCTAAGATGGAGCAAGACAGGAAGTGAGTTTGGTTTTCTTTATTCCTTTGGTCCTTCCGCACTTGTCCACTGATCACTTATGCATGTTCCCCTGAAATGTTAGAGAAAACAATTGAAGGCACGGCAGCAGGCATAACTTCTGTACTGGCAGCCTGCTCAATTCTGGTGACACTCTTAGCTTCAAGCGGATACATTCTTTCACAGGTTCGATCCCTTATTGCACCGAACCGACCAAAGCTTTATGCTAGAACATGACACACAGCTCGGGTAAACTGCCACTAACCATTTTTCTTATGATGACACAGCACTGGTTGTCACTTTCGGTAGCTGTGACGTTGAGCTTATTACTGGAAGCGTATACGACACAGCTGGATAACGCTTTCATACCCCTTGTGTTCTATAGCCTTCTATGTCTGTAAATGAAGAGCAACCTGTTGTACATCCAACTGACCTTGAGGTCCTCTTTTTGGTTACTGCTAATATATATAGCACAGCAAGGCAATAGCTATAGTTATTTGGTCTCTGTGCCTCCTTGGTGCTCCTTTATACCACCTCTGATTGAAAGTGTAGGCTTAGGTATGAGAATATAAAAATAGAATTAGTGAATACGGAGTACTTCAGTAGAGGACATCTTTGGTACAGATGAAGCTCTATTCTATAATTGTAAGTCTGTAACAGCTTATCTTGAAGTGGTTCCATTCCATTATTTCTTTTGGTCTTCTGTTGGGTGCATCAAAATGTGAGTTGTATGAAGTAAGGATGAGTGGATATTATGGTCATGCTGCTGTGAAACCGTTGATTTAACAATCTGTTGGGCTGAAAACTGAAAGCGGAGTTGAGCCACCGTTCTTTTCCTTCTTTCTCTGAAGCAAGAAGGTAGGAACAATAGCAAAACAGTAGCATAAGTTTATTTTAGCAACTATAGCATAAGCTCAATTATTAATTACTAGCCATAAAACAACTATAATACAAGTTACTTAATAAATTAGAACAGTAGCATATAAAAGTCATTTTAACAGTGACATTATTGCATTTGACCGCTCCATAGCAAAAATTACTTGCAAAACAATAGTATAAAATGACATTAGATGAATTTAATTACTAACCATGGCAAATTTAAATAGCATTAGGTGAATTTAACTACTAAAGATATAGCAAAATTTAATATGGCAATCAACGGCTCGGTGGTCGGTGCTGCACATGGGTCGTATCTTGGTGAAGCCTAGGAGGTGGCTCTAGGTCATGTTGGTCGCGACCATCCTTATCCTTGGTTCTTCGTTGTCGATGCCTCTGCTCGGATGCCTGATGTGAGAACGTTGCGCTGCCCACGACTCGTCCCTGCGACGTGAGGGGGGGTTTCTTTGGCTCTGCCGTCGGCTTCGCCGATTTCCTGTCCTCCGCTTTGCTCTCACCATCCTCCTCATGCATGTGCTGGTCCCATGCCCTCCTCGTGTACTCCCGTGTCGAAACCTCACGCTGCGCCACACCCTCCTCCTTACCTCCTGTGCTCTTTCATGTGTCACTCGACATTTTCCTCCTTGGGGTGAGACCAACAAGCTGGATGAGGAGGTGTTGGCTCCACTCACACCACACCATCATGTTTAGAGAGAGAAAGAGAGTAATTGTCTCATTGAGAGGGATGTGCGAGAGCGTAAGAGGGATTTGGTTTCTAATGTGAGCCGAGCTTATATTGTCCAGACATATCAGATATTGTAGTTGTTAAATATCATGTATGATGTGTTGCACATCACAAACGAGCGTCAGAGAAAACGATCGTGTGTAATGTGGGATCTCACATAGCAAACATGCATTACAATCGTAATTGTGTGCCATGTGCTCACATCGCACAAGAGCCCTTTCGGCCTGGCACTTCGCACACACTGGCCCACATGTACCTTTCTATGCGATAGCCATGTCACAAATATTTGAGACTTAAACCAGACCATGTGCGAAGAGGAGTGTTGTCAGGTCTCTTCTGTGCAATATCTTCACCTTGACACCAAATTAAGCACAATAATAACATCACAAATTACTTGCATCTTACAGTACCTTACATATACAATATCTCTCTTTGAGATATTAGTTCATCAACCATTTCCATGCTATATCCATTGTTCCGTCTTAAAGTGAACAAACTAGATCAACCTTGGCCACATCGGATCAGAGTATTGATCACACTGCATAGGGAACCAAGCTAAGAGTTGTATCTCCACTAACCTACAACTCACCGCACTCTCTTTTTTTAATTATACTATTCCACTTCAGGATTTTGCCTAAGAAGCCCACAAGCATTGGGAGTGTCCAGTTCCACTTAACCTGTGCTATATCCATTTCTCAGTCTTAAAGTGAGCAAACTCGATCAACCTTGGCCACCACCACTGCCGGAGCCACCGGCGACACCTCCACTGGTCGACCCAACTCCACTACCCCCTCCGCTTCCGGTAGAACCATTTGAGCTACCAGACCCTCCGCCACTACCCACCGCATTACCAGCACGACCAACGCCACTACCACCACCGGAGCCACTGCCCCCATTTCCACCTCCAACACCACCGCCCCCTCCGTTGCTCACACTCACCCCACCACGCCCGATGTGAACACCGACACCGCTTCCAGCTCCACCTCCTGCATGCGCACCGCCGGCACTACCGGCCCCACCCCCACCTCCGCCGATTCCCACATCCACACCACCACGCCCCACGTCAATGCCAACGCCTGCACCTGCGCCACCGCCGGCACTTGCACCGCCACCACGGGTAGTGCCAGCTCCGCCTCCAAGCCCACCGCCGACAGCGATGGACACGTCGTGCCCGCCATGGCCTATGCTCACACCGAAGCCCCGGCCGCCACCCTCCCCGCTGCCACCTTTGATGGAGAACGACTTGCTGTCATCGAGTGCGTTTTTGTCCTCCGGTAGGAGCCTTGCTTGGGCAAGCTGGGGAAGTGAAACGCACAGAAGCACTAGAGTTGAGATGGCCAGACGGCGGCAGGAGGTGGAAGTGGCCATGGATGAACTGCAAGGATGAACGGTACAGTTGCTTGTGTATGTGCTGATGACCCTGTTGTGGGTGGATTTTTATAGAACAAATAAAGCCGATGTCTCCATACTGGAATAAGTAGCCGCAAAGTAAAGGTGATCTGATCCTGGCGAGCTGTATAGCAATTGCCAATTGGCAAGAGAATTTTCACGTGTACATGTTTGTGCTACCAGAAAACAAAAACAAGCTTAACCCACATGATCATCTGTGGGATTAGAACTTTGATCTCCGGCTAAATATATAGCTAGGTTTGAGGTATTTTTTGGTTTGTTTGAAGGGGAAATGTAACTGAATTGTTGTCATCAGGTAAGATTTTTGCTCCCTCCGTTCCGCAATGCGGTGCACATATATTTTTCTAAAAGTCAAGCTTTGTAAATCAAGCTTATAGAAAAAGCATCCGCATCTACAATACCTAATAAATACTTTATAAAAGTATGTCTCCTGATGTATCTAATGATAAATATTTAGTAGTATTGTAGATGCAAGTATATATAAACATGGTCAAAGTTTATAAAATTTGACTTTGAAAAAAATCAATACACACTACACTGTGGAAGGGAGGTAGTATATAACGCAGACCACTTCGGTCTTTGGGTCTGTCGATATACATGTCCTTCATATTTGTTTGAGTAACGTGAAAGACATCAAAGACCAGACAAATCGACTTACAATAATAATGAAGATAAAAATTCAAATGGCGCACAAATGATCAAAATGTGACCAGACGAGTGGCACCCGCGCTAAATATGTATACACAAACACTTGATTTGTAAATCAGTAGTACAAAAATAATCAAAGTTGGGCGTGTGTACCGAACGATTTCATTACCCGTCATTTTCGGGCAAGGAATATGTTGCTTTGGTCTTTAGAAAACATGGACACAGCCGTTCACACGTACTTTGACGATACACGATTGCGTAGTTTCACATGACCTTTGCGGCTTGTTTTCCTGTTATATAGACTAGCAAACATGCCCGTGCGTTGCAACGGGAGATAAAAAATAGCACACCCCTAGTTTTTCTTAACATAGTACAAACGCAAGCGCTCATATATGCGCGCATATACTCACCCATATGAACGCACACACGCACACCCTATCCCTATGAGCACGTTCGAGAGACTAAACCGGCATATCATCTTGAGATTTATGAAATCACCGCAGGCGCCTCGTCGTCGACGAAAACGTCTTCTCTCACTGAATGCGCATAGCTTGATAAGCATGCTCAAGACCCGCCACAGGTGTACGTCCTATATTTCAATATGTCAAACAATGGATTGGTTTAGGTTCGAGTTTTTCAGGACCAATTTAGACCATGTGATGTGGTCCCAGGTCAGTTGATTCCGATGAACGACATTAAGTTAAATTATTAGTCCATTCGGATATTTTAAAATAAATTTGGAACAATAACATTATTAAAAGATTTGGACCTCCTCTTCCTCTTTCATCCAAATTTTATAAGTAATTTTAAATAAATAACATTTGCAACAAATTTAAGGTAACAAAACATAAAATAAACAACCTAGATTAACAATCGCAGCAAGCAAAACCAACTTGTTTTTGACTGTTTGCTTTGAATTTTTTTGCTTTATTCTATTGATGGAAAGAATTCATATTTTGTATTGAAGGATATCATTTTTTGCTTTATTCCACGGATGAAAGAAATCCATATTTTCCACGAAAATAATGTGTGACAGTTCGCCTTTGTCGGAGCGTCCTTGTTCGACTTAATTTCCCATCTTATTTGTGAGAAAGCGTGAGGCCTATTGGCCTTTTTGTAGCGACCTTCGACTCCTAGCGTTAATTTTTTTCTGACGTACATAGCCAAGCTAGGTATCCCAGATACAAATCATCCTACCAAGTGGTCAGCTTGGTAAGCTATCAACAACAATTACAATCAATGATACAAATCATCCTAGAGTTGGCTTAGTAGGCGAAGTTTCACACACGTATATTAATTGATGCAATGGTATTAAAATATGCGAGGTGGGACTATGGAAAGGAATCGATCCTATTTTAGATTATTTTTTGAGAAAATCTTACTTTAGATACAAAAGGTTCCTCGTTGTTGGGCAACAACGCCTTTTATGGGCTAAGGCCCAGACGTCGGTGACTGCCAATTCTAAATGGATCTACTGCTGCTGTTAGAAGAATTTAAATATTCGGGCCGCATCTTAGCCATGTATAGGTGCTAGCTCGAGTGGCAGAACTCGTTGGAATCTAACGTGAGGTTGGGAGTTCGATTCCCACCTTTGCCACTTATTTTTTTGTATTTCGTTCGAAGCAATCCTGTGAATTGGCTCGGCACGTGAAAAAACCTCTGGTTCCCAACGGACGAAAAATTAACTGGAACCGATGGTGGACGAAGAAAGTGGAGAAACAATCCTCCCTTTAATATTAGGTAAAGATTTGCTTCTCCGTTCAAGTTGCCTTGCAGGTGTCGCCGCCTGGGAGTATGTTCTGCCTGTTGAAGGGCAGTGCTATTGTGCTAAGCAGGGAATGCCGGTTTAAAGTAAACATCATTCGTACTGAATATTTTTTTGTATTTCGTTCGAAGCAATCCTGTGAATTGGCTCGGCACGTGAAAAAACCTCTGGTTCCCAACGGACGAAAAATTAACTGGAACCGATGGTGGACGAAGAAAGTGGAGAAACAATCCTCCCTTTAATATTAGGTAAAGATTTGCTTCTCCGTTCAAGTTGCCTTGCAGGTGTCGCCGCCTGGGAGTATGTTCTGCCTGTTGAAGGGCAGTGCTATTGTGCTAAGCAGGGAATGCCGGTTTAAAGTAAACATCATTCGTACTGAATATTTTTTTGTATTTCGTTCGAAGCAATCCTGTGAATTGGCTCGGCACGTGAAAAAACCTCTGGTTCCCAACGGACGAAAAATTAACTGGAACCGATGGTGGACGAAGAAAGTGGAGAAACAATCCTCCCTTTAATATTAGGTAAAGATTTGCTTCTCCGTTCAAGTTGCCTTGCAGGTGTCGCCGCCTGGGAGTATGTTCTGCCTGTTGAAGGGCAGTGCTATTGTGCTAAGCAGGGAATGCCGGTTTAAAGTAAACATCATTCGTACTGAATATTGACTGTTTTAAACATAAGCACTTGCTGCACGACCACAACACAGACGTGCTTACTTTATCCGTCTCACTGTCGAAAATAACTAAATGAGTTGTTCCGACAAATTGGTAGCCGAGATACATTTTTGCGGAAAACCAATAGCACTGACGTAGTAGCAACCAATCGGGTCTTCGAGATCGACGAGTCTTTCCAACCACATCGAGATTCATCTTCAACTCGACCTTAAGAGCCGAAACGAATATCAGGAGAAGCGGTCGCCGTCGCTGCTGTCATCTTCTTCCTCAACTCGAAGGACGAACCCTCAGATGAGGAAACTTTTCGACACACCATTGGCACACCTTCCTATCGTGCAGGGAAACCTCCCTGATGTTCGCCGCAGCTTGAATGACACGCCTGACGAATCCCGTGAAATTGCCATCGGACTGGAAGCCGTAGATAGTTAGCCTCGCCAGATTCTTGTGCCTAAAATGAGGATCGGATGGCCGCCACTTCACATCCATTTTCTTGTAGAAACCCTTTTGTGACTCCGACCGGCAATTATGATCCCATACCGTGATGCAAAGCTCCTCTAAGTATGGTGCAGCTTCAAGAAGGAACATTGTCCAAGAGATATCACAGTCTTCGGGAAGATGATCCAGATTCACAAACCGAAGTTCGGCAAGCACAGGAGCAAGCACTTTTGAGCATTCTGGTTGAATCCAAATCTGTGATAGATAAAACAAATTAGAAATAATAATGCGTGTGTAAATTGCATCATCAAGTGATGCATAAGTTAGTACCGTCAGATAAAAACATCATACCGTAAATGAGAATGGAACAGAGATGATTAGAGTGAGTACCTTTTCACTCCGAAACTCCAGATACAAATCGCTTACAGTGGGGGCATTCGCAAGCAGCTGGCTTAGGTTGAGGGTCTTGCCTGAAATGTTTGCATTAGCAAGGCTGAGCTTCGAAAGCTGAGGGACAAAACCAAGAACCAAGGGGTTTTCATCACATGGCCAATTGCTATAGGCCATCCGCTGGAGCTTTGGCAGACAGTCAAGCACCACCGTTTTAAATTCTCCGTTGGTGATAACAAACTCGACGAGCCGAGCGTGTTCTACATGGAGCACCGAGCGGAACCCCGCGCCACACTCGAGGAAAGACAGGGACTCCAGCCGCTTGCAATGGCGGAGGATGTTGGGTATATCTGATTCACCAAATAACCTCATATTCCGCAGATGCAGCTGCGTGAGACCAGCAAATGCATCCGGGCAATCACGGAAAAAAAATCATTGAACTGCCCAGCAAAGAGCAGGCGATGGGCATCGGTGCAATGGTTGGTATCCCTGAGTGTCATGATTTCAAACTCAGCCGCATCTAATTTCTGGGTCACCATGGCAAGGCCGACGAATTTGCCGATGGTGAGACAGCGCGGATGACGAGGTAGAGTAGGACATGAGACACTGACCGGCTCACGGGAGTCGAGGCGCCGCCGTCTCCCATGCCCTACTCTTCCTCGTCAGAGCCCATGGCTTCAATATCGTCGGTCGATGTGAGACCGATGATGGACGTGGCCGGGCGGTCGGGCCCGGCGGCGTGCGACTCCGCCTTCGTGGCTGCGGCCGCGAGAGCTTCTGCGGCCATCCGCGCATGGTGCCTTGCACGGTGGGCACGCCTCGCGTCCGCAGCGTGCTTGCCGTACACCATGCCGACATTTACCTTCGGCTCGGAAACAACACACCACTGAAGGGGTTGCGCCGTCTCCTAGAACACTTTTGAAATCATAATGTGACGATATGTTTGCACATATATAAAGTTTGCAAGTTGATTGCATTGGTGAATCCTTACGTGACATGTAACGTTACCTTTGTGCAAATTAGATTAATACAAAATGAGTCGATATCTTGCTTCTTTGGGAGAGATTAGCGTTGATCATGACTAACTCTATTTGTTGAGAAGGACAGTGACAAACAAATTTGGTTTACTAAAGATGTACATAAGTGCACTGTGAGAACTTGATGTAATTTGGTTTACCTCTGATGAACTTTTGTAATAGATCAAGATATTTTCCGCAACAATAAATCTTTCCCTAATAAAAAAGCAGCTACTGCTTCTGCCGTACGTCGCGGTCAAATTTGCAGAAACACCCCGCAGTACGCTTTTCCGGTATTCAACCCGCAGTACGTTTTTAAGTTAAAAAAAATGTTTCATTTTTTTACATAACCCCCCTCCCCGGCTTATCCATTCCCGTCCTGAGGAGGGGCCTTCTCGCCAGCGACGGGCGAGGAGGCGATGGGCCGGCGACTGGCCGGCGACGGCGCGCGGAGGCGACGGGCCGGAGACGTGCCGGTGACGGCGCGCGGAGGCGGAGAGGGCCGGGCATGACGAGCGTGGCGATGCGGACGGCCGGGCCGACACTGGGCGACGCGGGAGCCTAGCGGGCAGGGGCGGCGCGGCGACGGGGATGGCCGGGCCGGAGTGGGGAGCGCTGGCACTTGGCCGCGGGCGGAGTGGCGCGCGGAGGCGGCCGGAGCGGCGGAGCCGGCGCGGGGAGGCAATGCGGGCGCGTGGAGACGGAGTGGGCGAAGCCGCGCGCGGCCGCGGAGGTGCTCGGGGGATGGAGGATGGAGGCCGCCTTGCCGGTGCTCGGGCGCGGCAGCACGGCAGGCGCGCTTGGGGCAAGTGCTCCAGCTGCTCGTCGAGGCCTTGTCATATTTGGCATTCCTGCGCTCCTCGTCGGCAACGAGCGGGTGCGCGCGGTGCGGCGGGGAGACGAGCGAGGGCCGCGGGCGCGGCGCGTGGGCGCGGCGCAGCAGGAGGCGGGGCGGCGTGCTGCGGGCGAGCGGGGCCGCGCGAGGGGGCGAGCGCGCGCACGGATGGGGCTGGGAGGGGCGCGGCCGGAGCACGGCGAGGCCGGGGACGCGGCGAGGGGAAGAGGAGGCCGGCATGCTCTCTTGTGACGAGAGTCATCAAGGCTGCGAGGCTTCACGCCGTGGTGCGTTGGGCCGTTGCCGGTGGTGCGTTGCCGTGGCGGTGGTGTCTGATTGAAAGTACAAACCGTGTCCTTGTGAAACTCAAATTGATGAAGTGCCCGTCCTGGATTGCTGCTGGATGCTATAAGAAGGACACCTCGGCTGAAATCTTCATCAGGTCAATTGCCACGAAACTATCTCTATCGGGTCAATTGTCCACGAAACATCCAATGTCGCCGCCGAGTTCGCCGGAGAAAGAAGCGCCGAGTTCGCCGGAGGTAGAAGATCATCCACCGAGCACTCCAATCTCGCCTGCTGCGGCTACACCAGAGGTATGTATCACACCGACCATTGTTTGATTTTTCTGTCCCCTAGCTCCATGTCTGAATCCTCTAATTCTGATTCTAATCTGATGGACCAAGTCAAGTAGATTTCTTTTTGGTTCAGTATACTGCCATGGTTAGAAGTACATCTCTGAACTATAAAATTCTGATGCTAATCTGATGGACCAAGTCGAGTTGATGCATGCATAGAGTTGAAGGTTTCAGTCAAATATTGCTGCATGCGTAGAGTTGATGCTCTCTTCCAGTTTTTAATGGGTTTGGTGGTGCATGGCTTTAGATCACTTGTCCGAAATCCATGTTGGTAATGCAAGGCTTCACCATGGAAACTGCACTTACTCTGAGAAACTGAATGCTGCTTTTGATGTGTGTGCAATGTTGTTGTGGACATGCTGATTCTGAATTTTGGCATCAATTGATAGAATTCCTTGCAAGTTATATACAAGCAAAAGATCGTGTGTTCTGAATTTTCTCAACTGAATGAATGAAACGCATGCGTTCTGAATTTTCTGAACTGAATGAATAAAAGATCGTATTGTCCTTCTGAAAAGATCGATCTGAAATCAACTTTAAGTGTGTGCAAACTCTGAAGCTATGAACCAAACGCGTGTGTTCTGAATTTTCCGAACTGACTGAATGAAACGCTTGTGTTCTGAATTTTCTGATCTGAATGAATGAAAGATCGTTTTGTCCTTCTGAAAAGATCGATCTGAAATCAACTTTAAGTGTGTGCAAACTCTGAAGCTATGAACCAAACAATACTAAATCTGTATGTTCTTTAGTGTATGCTCTATAATCTGGCATGAAATTATTAATTATGTATGATCTTCAGTATATGATCTTTTTAAGCTCTGAACAATTCAATGCCTAAAATACTACAACTCATGGATTACAAATAGAAGCTAGACCACACATGATCAAATCAATAGAAAATACTAATAAACCAGATTGAGAAGTCAAACAATATGCATAAGTTGAACTTTTTAGTACCAGTTTTAAACAACTACAGTTTTAAATAGCAGTAGTTCAACTGAACTTCTACCTATTTATTCGACTATTTTGGTGTCTTGCCTGCATCATATTTTTTGTATTATGTTGTTGTGGACATGCTGGTTCTGAATTTGGCAAGATGGATATAATTCCGTGCAAACTATAATGTTCTTGTTCAAGTCTAGGATAATTGCTTATGATGTCTCTGTTGTGTGTCCGCATTCAGGTGCCAAACGAGTCTGATAGAACTCAGGTGGAGGCCAAGGATGTTCGGCTCTCGGACATGCCACCAGTAACACTCGATGTTACCAATGTAAATATTGTAAGTTTCCAATATACAAATTGCATATTTTTTATACAGGTATCAGGTGGCATATTTATTTTAGAAATTTTTGTTTCTGTTATGGTTGAAATGCACATGTTATTTTTGTTTCTAGCGAGGGCAGCAAACGGCGACGTGGACGGACGGCGGGGACGAGGACCTGCGAAGAAGACGACCGGCGGGGTGGGGACTGGTGGGGCGGGGACTAGCGAGCGACGCGGTCACGCGGGGAAGAAGAAAGGGGATCGCTGGTCTCGCGCGGGTCCACCGTACCACGTGGTTGTCTTCGAGTGGGTCGCGCGCGTCGTGCGTGGATAAGACCGGCGGAAGGTTCGGCCGGACTGCCGTCTCTAAACGTTTACCTAACTCTTGTGGCGCTGTTGACTCCAATCCGCGGTTGCACGGACTATGCAACTTCTAATCATCTGGCACCTGCTGCTCCAATTAGTTTTCTCCTTCACCGGAAGTTTTTTTCTTAAATTTTCCTATAAGTTCTTAATTAGAAAACGATAGATCAAGCTGAGATGCCCTTTTAGTTCACATAAAATATCTCTAATTTTCATTTTTTTCATGTGAGATTTTCATGAGTTATATGCAATAATGCTTCATTGTTTGGCTAGACAATTAGCTACATATGATCATATTATGTGCCATCATAAGCATTCGTTTATCCAAAAATCCAAAGGTACCAATGTGCATTCTCTATAAAGAATTTTCACATCTCTCTTTTTCTATGTGCGTATATGCAAACGAAGCGGCTATTTATTTTTTGGAGATTGTGTTATTGCACTGAAAAAATGAGCTATTATGCATAATTTGTTTTTCTAGATAATATGGTATTGTGGATTGTGCTTCTTTTACTTAAATGTTGTGCTTAAATCAAGCAAATGTCTAACAGTGCCCATAACAAAGCAGCCCTAGCAACGGAATCGAAAGCTTGTGGTTGTGTGAGCATCGAAGGCGGTGTGCATGGAAGGGTCTGGTAGAAGATTTAGCAAACAGCTAGCCCTTGATTGAGTTGTCAATGGCAATGGGAAGGGTGGTGTCCTCATGTCATCCTTGCTCGATTAGGAAGCCGGTAGTGTTCATAGCTTTACATCGAAGTCCTCGGGTGCATTTCTCTTTACAAATGAATTTTCCACCTGTTGGCCATTAGCACTAATAATCTGAAATTAATGTTGTTCGGTCAAATTAATTTTCTCGAAATCATACTCCCGTCTCGAGCTCACGCCACGATCCTCAAATGATCCATCCCTTTTTTGTCAGTAACGACCATTCTTTCACGACATAGTTCCTCGACCCGGTCAGACTTGACGGATAAAAATCATTGTTTTCTCCCGTTGCAACGCACGGGCATTTGTGCTAGTAAATTACAATGACACATTGATCAATGATTTTATATTTAAATTAGGCATGTGCCAGTTGCCATGAAGATCAAATATTTTTTTAATAATTATATATAACACAATAAAAGAACCATCGAGACATATTTGGATTGTTATTCCATGGGATCAGTGGGCCATTCAACCAGTGATGAGCAGTTTGGGGCATGTTCCCCTAAAAAAAAAGTTTGGGGGCATGTTTCTTGGCCGCCAAGTTCTTTGGTACCTTGGCGTGGCTAGCAGTTTAGCCGTAGGCGCGTGGGCTACATCAACAAAAAATCAAGCACGCGGTGAGCTGTACGCGGCAGATCCGTCGTGCGCCACCACGTTCACACGGCTGCACCAGCCAGGAGACGTGTCCAGTTCAGTACTCCTGGAAAAAAAATAATAATTCCAGCTCGTACACTGTTCAGTAAAAAAAACATAATAATGCTCTTGCCAAAACAGTACAAGGAAATAAAATACTCGTGTGTTTATTTTGGAAAAAGAACAGAATCGCAGCAAGAACATAACTCGACGTGAGCGGTGCGAACTTTCTGCTGCTTTTTTTTTTTTTTTAGGAAAGAGAGAAATTAGCGGGGATATGAAAAGGGCCGGGAGGCGGGGCGACGTGGCCCAGTTAACCAAAGCAAACCCAAAGCCCACGAGAGTCACAGAGGAGAAACCCTACTCGTCTCCCGCAGAGAGAGACGAGACGCGAGACGAGAGAGAGGAGAACGAGTCGAGCCGCGCGCCGCTTCCGTCGGGGACCAATATAAGCCGCCTTTCTCTCTCCTTCCTTCCCCCACACAGCCCACCAAACCCTCGCTCTTCCCACCGCAGGAAAGAGCTCTTCTCCCCTCCCCACCGCCTCCACCGACGAATCGATCGAATCCGGGACCCCGATCTCGGATTCGCTCGGCAAATCAGCGCACATCAGCACCCAGCCTCCGGATCGTCGTTCGTCTTCCCCAACGCGCGCTTCAGGTAACCGTCGGGCGTCCCCGGAGAGATCTCTCTTCCACTTTTTTTTCCTGCGTGTGCGCGGCGGTGTTCGGTCGTGGTCGATCGATCTGGGCTGCGGGCGTTTGGTTCCGTCCTGGATCGATCTGGGTCTGGTTAGTTCCGTTGTGGTACTGGATCTGGGGGAGAGTCGGCGGGACTGGAAGATTTTTCCCCGGGCGTTTGCGGGGGGGGGGGGGGGGGGGGATTGATCTCGAGATTCAGCGATTAGGTTCCGCAGCCTCGGTCTCGAGATTTTTGTAGCTTCATGCGCGATTTAGTTTACTGCTAGTTTAGCCTGTGTGGTTAGATAGATTTAGGCTAGTCTCTTGATGATGATTTCGTTTATACAAGTCTAATGGTGTGCGACGCGTACTGTGGACTGGCGGACTGTGCATGCGCCGCTTCGTTTGGTTAGGTACACTGTTTACTTTTGTTAGTTGTGACCGGTGTGAACTAGTAGTACTTGGGAACAAACGTCTTGAGTAGTGTTCTGTGTCCCATAATGGAGGGTGCAATCTTGTTAATTTGACTGGTTTCTTTTCCTGTTCAATGGTTGTTTGGTACCAGAATTCCTGTCACCGCTTTCTGTTAACATGCTCCTGTTTTTGTTTGCTACAGCCATGGCAGGAATGGCACCAGAGGGTTCCCAGTTTGATGCTAAGCATTATGACAGCAAGATGACTGAGTTACTGTAAGTCAGCTCTACCAATTTGTTGTCTCAGCCTTTGGGGGCTATTTGAGGCTGTCCTTTTTGCTCAACAGATTTCAGGACTTGTACTTATGAATATGCAGGAACCAAGGTGACACTGAGGAGTTTTTCACTTCGTATGATGAAGTGCACGAAAGTTTCGATGACATGGGCCTCCAAGAGAACCTTCTTAGAGGCATCTACGCTTATGGTATACTTCCATCAGATTGCAGTCTCATATTCCATTGCCCTTGATAGCAGTGTGCTGTTGCACTTAAACTTTGGGAAACATCTGTTTGCTAGCATTTAGTATTTCATGTTTTGGTCTACACAACCTGCATTTCTTCTGTATAAACCATTCTCTGTGTGACGGGAGGACATCCGAGTCCTCTTGCTTTATGCGGAGCAAACTTTCCATGTTTGTATATTCCTAAGCAAACGTCACAAAGTGAGCCCCCTGATGTTGAGGTTCCCCTAGGGTTTCCTCCACCAGGTGCCAGTCTCATATTCCATCGCCCTTGATAGCAGCATTGCTGCAGTTAAACTTTGGGAATTGCCATGAGACGCACATCTGTTATTCTGTGCATTTCATTTCAAACACATTCTTATGCCTTGTTGTCAATGGATTGCATGTTTCAGTTTGCACATGATGCTTATTTCTGTATAAAAACTACTTTATGTGTGACGGGAGGACATCCGAGTCCTCTTGCTTTACTTGGAGCAAACTTTCAATGTTTGTATATTCCTAAGCAAACGTCACAAAGTGAGCCCGCTGGTGTTGAGGTTCCCCTGGGGTTTCCTCCACCAGTTGGCTGTCTCATATTCCATCGCCCTTGATAGCAGCATTGCTGCAGTTAAACTTTGGGAATTGCCATGAGACGCACATCTGTTATTGTGTGCATTTCATTCCAAACACAGCATTTGTTAATGGATCGCATGTCGCTTTGCACATTGTGCTTTTTTCTGTATATAAAAACTACATTCTGTGTGATGGGAGGACATCCGAGTCCTCTTGCTTTACTTGGAGCGAACTTTCCATGTTTGTATATTCCTAAGCAAACGTCACAAAGTGAGACCCCTGATGTTGAGGTTCCTCTCGGGTCTCCTTCACCAGATGTCAGTCTTATATTCCATTGCTCTTGATAGTAGCATTGCTGCAGTTAAACTTTGGGAATTGCCATGAGACACACATCTTTTAATTGTTTTTTTCATTTCAAACTCATCCTTGTGCCCCGTTATTAATGCATGTTTTGGTTTGCACATTGTGCTACTTTTCTGTATGTGATGTGAGGACATCTTAGTTCTCTTCCTTTACTTGGAAGCAAAATCCTGTTCCTTTCACACTCTTCAACAACATAGTTTGGTCATCTTACAAATACGAACACTTCTATTTGTAGGTTTTGAGAAGCCATCAGCCATTCAGCAAAGAGGAATTGTTCCCTTCTGTAAGGGTCTTGATGTGATTCAGCAGGCTCAATCTGGAACAGGAAAAACTGCCACCTTCTGTTCTGGAATCTTGCAGCAGCTTGACTATGGCTTGGTTGAGTGCCAGGCATTGGTCCTCGCTCCGACCCGTGAGCTTGCACAGCAGATTGAGAAGGTTATGCGTGCTCTTGGTGACTACTTAGGCGTCAAGGTGCATGCATGTGTTGGTGGAACTTCTGTTCGTGAGGACCAAAGGATTCTTGCCAGTGGTGTGCATGTTGTTGTCGGCACACCTGGTCGTGTGTTTGATATGTTGCGCAGGCAATCCCTCCGCCCAGATAACATCAAGATGTTTGTGCTGGATGAAGCTGATGAGATGCTTTCACGTGGTTTCAAGGATCAGGTTTACTTCTTGCACATCTCTACTTAGAATTCTGCAGTGTCATTATTGTATTGATGCTTCAGTGTAGAACTTTGTACAGAACTGATGGCAAGCCTGTTGATTATATAGAACTTAAGAAGCTTATGATATTATTTACATTTTAGTCTAGCATTTCTATGGTATAGCTGCAGCTTGCTAAAGGCAGAATGTTGTTTCCCTGCATGGCTATTGACAATCTCTTAATTGCTATTAATATGGCAATTTATATACCAATCATTAACTGTTCCAGATCATTGTTGCGTAGCTTGAACTTACATGAATTTTTATCTTTTGCAGATCTATGATATCTTCCAGCTTCTTCCATCAAAGATTCAGGTCGGGGTGTTCTCTGCTACCATGCCTCCTGAGGCCCTTGAGATTACCCGCAAGTTCATGAACAAGCCCGTGAGGATTCTTGTCAAGAGAGATGAGCTTACCCTTGAGGGTATCAAGCAATTCTATGTCAATGTGGAGAAGGAAGAGTGGAAGCTGGATACGCTCTGTGACCTGTACGAGACCTTGGCAATTACCCAGAGTGTCATCTTTGTGAACACCCGCCGCAAGGTGGACTGGCTCACCGACAAGATGAGGGGAAGGGACCACACTGTTTCTGCCACACACGGAGACATGGATCAGAACACTAGGGACATCATCATGAGGGAGTTCAGATCTGGTTCTTCTCGTGTGCTCATCACCACCGACCTGCTGGCCCGTGGTATCGATGTGCAGCAAGTCTCCCTTGTCATCAACTACGACCTGCCGACTCAGCCTGAGAACTACCTCCATCGCATTGGTCGTAGTGGTCGGTTCGGGAGGAAGGGAGTTGCCATCAACTTTGTCACCCGTGAAGATGAGAGGATGCTGTTCGACATCCAGAAGTTCTACAACGTGGTCATTGAGGAACTCCCGGCCAATGTCGCTGACCTTCTCTAGATTATATCCTAGGAATGCAGTAAGGTGCTCGATAAAGTTCGTTTTTGTTGAATATCTCCCAACTCTCAGTTTTGGAGTGGTAAGGTCTGGGTCTGTTTGAATCGTGGTTAAGGATGGTGTTTATTCTTGTTATGCAATGTCCGGAAATTTTTGTAGTGCGTAGGCTTTGCCATCTCCTGGGCTAGCTGGGATAGAGTGACTCTCATGGAGTATTTTACTTTTCGTTGTGAAGTTAGTTTTATTGTCCAGTTTTTGCATGCTCGAGCTCATATCCTTTTCCTCCTATCATGTCTAATCTATTAAAACTGAAACAGCTACTCTCTGATCCTAACACGGCACTGTACTGCGTTGATTTGTCATAGCAGCAGCGATTGGCTAGCCCAAAAAACTAGTATATGTTCAGTTCGGATTTGTGAAATTTAGGCTGTACAGAAAAAACAAAATTCTGGTCCCAACAGCAAAAAAAGGACCTATCTGAAAATACATATTTGCTTTTTTTAATGTATTACTCCCTTCATTCCATAATGTAGTGCGTCCATGCTTTCTAAGATAAGTTTAACCGTAAATTTAACCAGCGAGACTGATTGCGACGGGAGTAAAAATTATATCACTGAATTCGCTATTTCGATACGAATTCAGTATAATTTTTGCTACCGTCGCAGTCGGCCCGTTGGTTAAATTTATGGTTAAACTTGGATCCTACGTCGTGGAATGGAGTGAGTATACGAGCTTTTGTGGAAGTGACGAGACGAACAAGTCAACCAATGAGCGACGCATGCTATATCCATTAGGAAAATCAAAAGAAACATAGATTTTTCCCCAGCCCCGTGTCGCTCCCCCGCGGGGCGGCCCGGGCGCGAAACCCTAAGCCGCCGGAGGCCACACATCACCCCCACCCCTCCCGCCGCCGCCGCCGGCGAGCGCCGCCGGGCAAAGCGCGCGCGGCGTCGGCGGCGGCGGGCCTTTTCTTCCCCTTCACCTGGTGCAGGAGCTGCGCGGGGCTGCTCCCCTGGGCCGAGGAGGCGCTCGTCGGCGCGGGTGCAGGGCGCGAGCGCGAGCGCGGCGTGGCGTGGCGTTGCGCGCGCTGGAGGTTGGGCGGCGCGACCTTGCGCGCTGGTGGCTGGGCGGCGCGCGCGGACTGGGGGCTGCCGTCGTGAGGGCGCGCGCGGATCTGGCGTGCTGCTGTCGCGGCGGCGAGTTTGGCTGTCGGCTGGGCGTGGGACGGCGCGCCAGGGCAGCGCGGTGGCGCGTGTGGGCGGTTCGGGAGCGTCGAGCTCCCTGGCGTGGTGAGCAGGGGCCGAGCCCGATCTGGGCGGACCTGGCGCGCGCTTGGCTTCCCCGGTGCTAATCTGTCGGGGTAGCTGTGGCCGGCGACCTCTTGGGCGCGGCCTGAGGGTGAGATGTGAAGTAGTGCTCGTGCGTCAAGGAGGTGGCACGCCGGAAGGGCTGGCTGGGTCACGGGTTTGGGTGGGTGAGGCCGCCGGTGAAAGCCGCGCTCCGGCGGTGGCCGGAGCAGTCGCGCCTACGGGCGCCGTCCCCTTGTTGGAGGCATCGATGTTGCGGTCCTCCCCTCCCCTTACTCGATTTTCTTCAGGGGAAACCCTAGATCCGGTTTTCCGGATCGAACGATGACGACGCTATTAGCTTTGCTCGGCGTTCGTTTTTCCTCTTGAGGACATCGTCTTGGAGTTGACTCGGTCAGAGGGATTCAGTGTTCGTGTAGGTGGTTGGCGGCGGCATGTGTACCATCTCCGTGGGAGCAGCAGAAGCACCCTTCGCATGCAAGTTTCGTCAGGCGAGTTATGTCTGCCAACTCCGCGGGATTGAAGCGGCATATGTTTGCTCTATCGGACATAGCGTTCCTCTTCGATGTTGTCGGGATTTGCAGAGATGCTAGTGGCAGCCCGGATTGATACAACGGTTTCGGTGTGCACTCTGGTAGCGGCAAAGGCGCTCGAGTGCCCGGCCGACTGTGTTGTGGGGTGATGGCTTTCTGACATGATGTATGCATTGTGGTGCTTTAGGCCTAGTCTTGCTAGGCGCTGTTTAGGTTTTCGCCCGGTTTTCCTCGATAAACCGAGAAACCCCTTTTTATTCTTCTTTTTTGGCATTCGCCTTTGCGGTGCATTCCTCCTTTGGGGGTGTTGCTTGTAATACCTCTTTCTGATCAATGAATTTGGCAGCTCTCTTGCCAACATTTCAAAAAAAAAAGAAACGAATTCTTGACTCCTTGCTGAAGAGTCGGGCCTGCGAAATGTGAACTCATCACCCAATGCTGCTGTCATTGAAGACATCAAGTTCTAGTTGAAGATGTGGTTTTCCAAGCAAATCCGGTAGCACATGACCTAGCAAAAATTGCTCGTATGTGCTTACCAAGTGATAGCATTAGTTGGAACTCTATTGTACCACATGTGTCCATCCAAATAATTGGTGTTGACCATTGGGCGCCTTCGATAAATTGGCTTGCCTGAGGCTCCTCAACTTTCCCCGTTTAGTTTTGTGCCAAATCGCTGACGAGGCGAGTGTGGCCAAAACGTCCGTCAATTTTTTGGCGAGCCCATGGTTCGTGGGCAGGCAATAGCAGAATCCAAATAAACCCCAAATGTCCAGATTCATGTGTTTTCACAATGCAGGATGCTAGGCGTTGAACCGAACAAAGCCAACTACTGGTCCACTTGCAAGTGGTACGACTGCTTTCGTAAGGCGTTAGATCTCCTCGCACGTCCTCTTCTGGCTCAAAATAAAAACCAACCCATCACCCTCTCCTACCACACATGTGCAGGGGAGAATACTGCTACTTGTAGTCTGTGTTGGTATTTTCCCGAACAGAAGAGGATGATGTAGTACAGTAGAGGTAAGTATTTCCCTCAGTTAAGAACCAAGGTTATCAATCCAGTAGGAGAATCAAGCAAAATTCCATTAAGCGCACCTGCATACACAAGAGCAAACACTTGCACCCAACGCAAATAAGAGGGTTGTCAATCCTCTTAGCGGTTATTTGCAAGGATTAAATCTTATCGAGGTAAATAGATAAACTAAAATACTAATTAAAATAAAAGTAAATAAATTGCAGCAAGGTATTTTTAGGTTTTTTATATGATAAAGATAGACCCGGGGGCCATAGTTTTCACTAGAGGCTTCTCTCTTGAGCACATAAACATACGGTGGGTAAACAAATTACTGTTGGGCAATTGATAGAAAAGCAAATAATTATGACGGATTCATGGCAATGATCATGTATATATGCATCACGTCCGAGACAAGTAGACCGACTCCTGCCTGCATCTATTACTATTACTCCACTTATCGACCACTATCCAGCATGCATCTAGAGTATTAAGTTAATAAAAACAGAGTAACGCCTTAAGCAAGATGACATGATGTAGAGAAGCAAATTCAAGCAATATGAATAAACCCCATCTTTTTATCCTTAATGACAACAATACAAATACATGTCATGTCCCCTTCTGTCACTGGGATTGAGCACCGCAAGATTGAACCCATCACAAAGCACCTCTCCCATTGCAAGATAAATCAATCTAGTAGGCCAAACCAAATCGATAGATCGGAGAGAAATACAAATCTATAACAATCATGCATAAAAGAGTTCAGAGAAGACTCAAATATTTCTCATGAATAATCTGATCATAAACTCACAATTCATCGGATCCCAACAAACACACCGCAAAAGAAGATTACATCGGATAGAACTCCAAGAACATCAAGGAGAACATTGTATTGAAGATCAAAGAGAGAGAAGAAGCCATCTAGCTACTAGCTATGGACCCGTAGGTCTGTGGTAAACTACTCACACATCATCGGAAGGGCAATAAGGCTGATGTAGAAGTCCTCCGTGATCGATTCCCCCTTCGGCAGAGTACCGGAAAAGGCTTCCAGATGGGATCGCGGAAGAACAGAGGCTTGCGGTGGCGGAAAGGTTTTCTCTTCTTGCTCTATGGGGGTTTCCCAATATTTGTGAATTTACAGAAGTAGAATTAGGTCAAACGGAGTCACGTGGGCCCCACAAGGCAACACGGCGCGCCCCCCCGGGGCGCGCCCTGTTGCCTTGTGAAGCCTCCGTGAGGCTTCTGGCCTCCTCCCGAAGCTTACAAGGTTTCTTTTGTCCAGAAAAAAATCTCCAAAAAGTTTCGTGGCATTTGGACTTCATTTGGTACTGTTTCTCTGAAAAGCCAAAAACAAGCAGAAAACAGCAACTGGCACTGGGCACTAGGTTAATAGGTTAGTCCCAAAAAATGATATATAATTGCATATAAAAACATCCAAGATTGATACTATAATAGCATGGAACAATAAAAAATTATAGATACGTTGGAGACGTATCAAGCATCCCCAAGCTTAATTCCTGCTCGTTCTCGAGTAGGTAAATGATAAAAACAGAATTTTTGATGTGGAATGCTATCTATCATGTTTCATCATGTAATCTCTCTCTTACGGTATGAATAATAAGATCCAAATGATTTAAAGCAATAGTCTATAATTTGATAAAAAGACATCAATACTCAGGCATACTAGCAAACAATCATGTATTTCAAAATAAAAATGCTAAAGAACGTTATCCCTACAAAATCATATAATCCTGTCATGCTCCATTTTCTTCACACAAAGTATTTATCATGCACTACCCCGATGACAAGCCGAGCAATTGGTTCATATTTTTTAACGCGCTTCAGCTTTTTCAACTCCCACTCAATACATGAGCGCAAGCCATGGATATAGCACTATGGGTGGAATAGAGTATGGTGGTAGAGATAAATAAGAGAAGTCAAAAATGGAGAAAGTCTCACATCGACGAGGCTAATCAACGGGCTATGGAGATGCCCATCAATTGATGTCAATGCGAGGAGAAGGGATTGCCATGCAACGGATGCACTAAGAGCTATAAGTGTATGAAAACACAACATGAAAACTAAGTGGGTGTGCATCCAACTTGCTTGCTCATGAAGACCTCGGGCATTTGAGGAAGCCCGTCATCGGAATATACAAGCCAAGTTCTATAATAAAAAATTCCCACTAGTATATGAAAGTGACAAAATAGAAGGCTCTCTATATGAAAAACATGGTGCTACTCTGAAGCACAAGTGTGGAAAATGATAGTAACATTGCCACTTCTCTCTTTTTCTCTTATTTTTTTTCATGGCTCTTTTTCGCCTCTTTTTTTTTGAACGATCTCATGGACCTCATCCTCACTTTTTCGAGGACTCATCAGTCTCCATCATTATTTCCTCACTGGGACAATGCTCTAATAATGATGATCATCACACCTCTATTTACTTACAACTCAACATTACAACTCGATACTAGAACAAAAATATGACTCTATATGAATGCCTCTGTCAGTGTACCAGGATGTGCAATGATGCTAGCGTAACATGTATAACAATGATGAACGGTGGCTGAGCCACAAATACTATGTCAGCTATATGATCATGCAAAGCAATATGATAATGATGATGTATGTCATAAAAACGAAAAGGTGGAAGTTGCATGGCAATATATCTCGGAATGGCTATGAAAATGTCATGATATGTAGGTATGGTGGCTGTTTTGAGGAAGATATAAGGAGGCTTATGTGTGATAGAGCGTATCATATCACGGGGTTTGGATGCACCGGCGAAGTTTGCACCAACTCTCGATATGAGAAAGGGCAATGCACGGTACCGAAGAGGCTAGCAAATTGCGAAAAGGTGAGAGTGCGTATAATCCATGGACTCACATTAGTCATAAAGAACTCACATACTTATTGCGAAAGTTTATTAGCCCTCGAAGCAAAGTACTACTATGCATGCCCCGAGAGGGATAGATTGGTAGGACAAGGTCCATCGCTCATCCCCGACCGCCACTCATAAGGTAGACAATCAATAATAAATCATGCTCCAACTTCTTAGCATAACGACAGATCATACGTGCATGCTTCGGGAATCACAAACCTTAACACAATTATTCTTACTAAACCACAATTATCTACTAATACCTCCCCCGTATTACCATCTTAATATCGCAAAACTATTGCAAGGAATCAAATTTATCATATTCAGTGCTCTACATGAAAGTTTTTATTATATCCCTCTTGAATATCTATCATATCAGGACCAAATTCATAACCCATGCCTATTACCATTGCTATCATAAGACTCTCAAAAAGATATAAGTGAAGCATGAGAGTGCAACTATTTCTTTAAAATATAACCACCGCCGTGCTCTAACAGATATAAGTGAAGCACTAGAGCAACTGCCTAGCTCAAAAGATATAAGTGAAGCACATAGAGTATTCTAACAAATCACGAATAATGTGTGTCCCTCTCAAAAAGGTATGTTCAACAAAGATGATTGTGACAAAATAAAAAGCAAACAAACTATTTCACAAGACACTCCAAGTAAAACACATATCATGTGATGAATAAAAATATAGCTCCAAGTGAGTTACCGATGGATTGTAGACGAAAGAGGGGATGCCTGTAACGCCCCTATAATTAAGCTAAAGTGAACTCCTGCTAATTTTTGCCATGTCATCATGCTTTGCATTAATGAATGCCACTTGTCCCAAAAACAAACTCAAATTCAAAATTTAAATTGCAAGTCAAATTATTATTTCTCCAAATTGTGAAACAAAAATGTTCGAGATGTTGCAAATAATCCCCAAGTAATTGTCATGGAGGAATCAACTCATATTGGATTTTTATTTTGGCCCTAGCAATATTTTAGTGGACCAGCAACATTTAGTTTGGTCGTTTAAATTCCAACAGATATTCTTACACTTCCCAAACTACATGAAACTTTGTATGTGGCCCTATGCTAATGCACTGGATTTATGTGCCAAGTTTCACAATAAACAAAATTCATTTAGTAGCAAAATAAATGGCAAAACAATAGACAAAAGAAAATAAAAGAAACAAACAAAGGAAATGTAGACAGAGGTGCTATTGTACAGTTGGCCCATTTAGCAATGCAAGCTGGCCCAGCCCAACCTGGGTCTCCTCCCACCTCGCTACAGGAGGCAAAGAGGTGTGAGGCGCACATCCAGGGCGCCATGGCCGTGGATGCCCTCCACGTCGCCCCCCTGGACCTATATCTGCGTCCACCGAAACCCTAACCCCTATCTCTCCCATTGCCCCCTCGATCCCCATCGTCTCCCCTGCTTCTCTGGCTTGTTTTCGAGCTCGAACAACTCGCGGTCACCGCTGCCTCGCCGTCATCGTCACGGCCACAACCGTCTCCGGCCTGCGGGAACACGTCCAAGAGGTCCACCGCGGCCGGATCCGTCCGTCCCGGGGACTAGCTCAAGCCGGGACGTCCTCGAGCAGACGCCATCTTCATCTTCTTCGTCCGACCGCCGTACATCGTCGTCGTCCGCCGTTGATTACCACCGCTTCGGTCCATCCCGGCCTCCCCGAGCTCACCTACGGCACCGCAATGAGCATCCCCTCCGTTTCCCCCTTGCATCGACCTCGATCCGCGCCGTATGCTGCTGTCCCACTGCCATGGCCGCCACCGAAGCTTGTGTCCGCGCGCACGCTTGCCGCTCCTGGCCGCGTCCTCGCCCGGCCTGCTGCTGCTCTGCTGCCCTGCTAGCTGACGCTGCTGCTGCTTCTGCTAGCTGCCGCCGCTTGCTTGCTGCTGCTGCTCCACTGCTGCTTTGCTAGCTGCCACTGCTGCTGCTCTATTGTTGCTGCTGCCGCTTGCTGCGCCCGCCTGCTGCTGCTCTTTGCTGCCTGCTGCTGTGCTGCCACCGCTGCTGCTGTGCTGTTGCTGCCGCTGCCCGTGCGTGACTTCTGGCCATGGCCATGGCCGTGTTAGTGTGCACAACGTGCACAACTGGCTGTGCAGGGGCCGGCCCAATTAGCTTAGGGACTTAGCTTAGCTTAGCTTAATGATTTAGATTAGCTAATTTTAAGTTTAGGTGTAGTCTATTACATGTGGACCCCATTTTAGTTTGACAATTATTTAGTCCATGTGCCAATGACATGTGGGTCACACACACCTCAATTTTGACCAGTCAAATTGACTTGGTCAACTCGAAATAAAATAATTCAGAAAATTCAAAAAATCATTTAAACTTTGAAAAATCATAGAAAATAAACCGTAAGTCAGATGAAAATAATTTATATACGAAAAATGATCAGAAAAATATGACGAATCCGAATATCCTACCCACATACCTGCCACACCCCCCTAACATACTGAACATGGAACTTTTTGCCCGTATTCGATAGATGAATAGTGCATATCCTTGGTGAAATAAATCCAATTAAATTCCTAACTCCTCTAAAATATTTAGATAGGCAATATATCACCTCTGCATATCATTTAGGCATGTCATGCATCGCTGTTGCATTGTTGCCGTGAATTTATTGTTTCTTCCCCCTCCTTCTCTCCCGTTAGACGCCGAGACTGCCGCCGACGCAACTGAGTACGACTACGCTCCAGACGAGTAGCCTTCAGACGACCAGCCCCTCTCAGCAGAGCTTCCAGGCAAGCAAAACCCCCTTGATCATCCAGATATCGCCTATTCTTTCTCTCTATTGCTTGCATTAGAATTGCTTCTGTTGTTGCTCCAATAGCTCCTATTCTGATGCATAGCCTGATTTCGTCGCCTACTATTGATACTCTACCTGCTATCCTATGATGCTTAGTTAGGTATTCTATTACCCGAGGCCGGGCATTACCCAGCAAGTGTGTCCGGCCAGATGTGATTGAGCGTGTTGGGTAACAGTAGTGCACCCCTGCAGATAAGTTATCTATTCGAATAGCCGTGTCCACGGTAATAGGACGCTCAGAGTTGTATCCTGATCTGCTACAACTACAAATAGATACTGATACAATGATAAACTGTTACTACTGCTCTTGGGATCACTTTCTCGCGGGGTAGACGAGGAAGGATCTCAGGGCATTACTAAAATATAACTGCTATTATATATTATCTTGTTCTACTCTCGTCTGATGCTGCAAGATTGCTTCAAGATGCTAGTCTTTGATAGGCTAGGCCTCTCCCCCTCCGTTCTGGCATTTCTGCAGTTTAGTCCAAAGATATAGCCCCATTCCTTTGATACCGATGCATACTTAGAATAGTTCTGATGTCAGTCTTGCGAGTACTTTGGATGAGTACTCACGGTTGCTTTGCTATCTCTTTTTCCCCATACCCGGTTGCTGTGATCAGACGACGGAGCCCAGGAACAGGAGATCCCCGACGACCAGGAGTAGTTCGGAGGAACTAGGCAGGAGGCCTTCGCCTTTTCGATCAGTGTCGCTATTTGTGCTAGCCTTCTTAAGGCAAACTTGACTAACTATGTCTGTACTCAGATATTTTGGTTTGTATGACTTATGTATTCGGGTCCTCATGACCCCTGGTTTGTAATATGAAGATTTATGTTTAATTTGTGTTTAGAGTTGTGTTGTGATATCTTCCCGTGCGTCTCTGTTCTCGAGCGTGCACGTTTGCGTGTATGATTAGTGCACGGTCGAGCAGAGGGCGTCACAAGTTGGTATCAGAGCCACTGCCTGTAGGAAGCCCCCTTCCGATTCCTTGGTCGAAGTTGAGTCTAGTCTTTGCAAAAACTCTTTTACTAACAGTGTTGTGTGGCTTACGGGCCCACATCACCTATGGATGGGATTAGGATATTTTATTCCGCACCTTTACTCTGGGACTCTGACCTCTCTTCTATTCGGGTTAAAGATTTTGCTAACTCTACTTTAGGTTCATGCGATGGTTTCAGTCTGGAGATCCATTTGTTGCCGCTACTCTCTTGATTCACCAGAAGGTTCCGAAGATACTCTCAGATGTTCTCCCGAGAACTTGTGCTTATCGCCCTTGCAATTCCCTTCCGCCGATAAATCCTTATGGATAACTACCTACATTTGTTGTTCATACATTCATTCCAAGTTACTCTTGTTATTACAAGATACCCTGGAATACTCTCCGATGATCCGATAATTCCTTTGTGTCTACTGCCTTGCAGTTCCCTTCCGCATGATTACACCTACGGATAATTCTTCACACTTACCAGGGATCCGTTCATCCCCAGTTGTTCATGTGTTTCCCAAAATAATTTGAAATACTATCTGATCCCCCGAGAGTCCTTTGCAACCTATTGCTTTGAAAAGTCTTGCCTGTCTGCATGATGGTTAATTCCATATGTCTAGTAATCTTCGTTGACATCCCTTGTCATTGCTATTTTGAGCCTAATGATTCAATGTGTCTGCGAATACTCGCAATCATCAAATGATCCTTAGAAATTATCCTTTCGGCTCAGACATCATTCGGACATGAGCTGGTTCTCGGTAAATCAAACCTTGATTGATTGTCCATCTAATTCTATTCAACTTACTCCTCTTTTGACTAGAGCGTCTGCTTCTGATCCTCTGACTTGGAAATCGTTATTCCTTTGTATTTAAGCTTCGAATTATTCAGATAATTCAATAATCCGATGCCTTTGCATTCTTTCTTCTTCTGGTTGAGTACCGATACTCATATCAGATCCTTTGTGGTCCGCCAGATCCTTTGGTGGAATATTATCCGACCGTTCCTCATATTCAACAACCTTGTGAGTTCTTCCCCTGTTACAAATGCCTTTGGCAATGTTGTATCATCTACTTCTTGTCGTCTGTATTCTTCTTTGAGATGGTATCCGTTGCTTCTATAAGTGTGCTGTATAGGTTCGTAAAATGTCCCGATGGGTTGTATCTATGCTTTTGCTATCTTTGTGAACCCGAAAGTCTTCACGGGTCATACTCTTCTGGTATTTCACCAGGTAAACTTTCAAACGCAAAACGTTTATAACAGAGCAGTGAATGAGAAGTTATGCATTGAAGAAGTGGGAGTCGACCTTGAATTTGTGTTCATGCCCATGGAAACGATGTAGACCGTCACGGAAGCTTCTTGAAAAATATTTATTCATTTGTATAACTCTTCCGGTATCATTAAATTTGAGCCACTACTGTTATGGTTCTGACCATGTTGTCCTTATTCGATATATCTGAAAGGAATCCATTCCCGTGCCTCGAACATTTTTCGACAAGGTTAAAATATCTGCTGCCCGTAGCTCAACGATTCAGATCGGTTTCTATTCTGTTCCACCCTTGAATATTACCCTCTGGTATCTCAAGGATATCGTACCATTGCACTACATCTTATGAAGCTTTGATAAGGTGATACCTTCCCCCATCATAGTAATTCCACGGGTTCTGGTTTGTTGTCAACTGAGAACACCGATAAGTGAATCAAATCCACCCTATAACACATTGACCTTCTGCTTCCCCATTTCTTCTGCTTGATCATGTTATTGATCAATTACATCTTCATGAAACCCCTCGACAAATGTGTCGTGATCAATGTCAACATTTTGACTTCTTCCAAGTGTCAATCGAATTCATGATGAGAAATACCATCCTTGCCCCTCGATAATTTGTGTCGTCATCGACAACATCCTTGCTGATACGTCTCCAACGTATCTATAATTTATGAAGTATTCATGCCATATTTATAACAATTCTATATGGTTTTGGTATGATTTGATTAGAACTAACCCGGACTGACGCTGTTTTCCGCAGAACTACCGTGGTGTTGTTTTTTGTGCAGAAATGAAAGTTCTCCAAATGAGTTGAAACTTTTTGACGATTTTTTATGGAACAAATAAGAAATACTGGAACCAAGACCCACTGGAGGGGGGCCACCCAGTGCCCATGAGGCACCGGGGCGCGCCACCCCCAGGCGCGCCCTGGTACCTCGTGGGGCCCACGTGGCTCCGTCTCGCGTGATTCCAACGCCAAAAAATCACATATATTTAGAAACCCCCGAAAGTTAACCTAGATGAGTTTTTACGCCGCCGCAAGCCTCTGTACCAGAGAGAATCCATCTACAGCCCTTTTCCGGCACCCTGCCGGAGGGGGGAAAGCATCACCGGAGGCCATCTTCATCATCCTGGCGGTCTCCATGACGAGGAGGGAGTAGTTCACCCTCGGGGCTGAGGGTTTGTACCAGTAGCTATGTGTTTGATCTCTCTCTCTCTCGTGTTTTTGAGATGACACGATCTTGATGTATCGCGAGCTTTGTTGATATAGATGAATCATATGGAGTTTTCCCATCTCTATCTTCTTGTGATGGATTGAGTTTTCCCTTTGAAGTTTTCTTATCGGATTGAGTCTTTAAGGATTTGAGAACACTTGATGTATGTCTTGCATATGGATATCTGTGGTGACAATGGGATATTCACTTGAGTCACTTGATGTATGTTTTGGTGATCAACTCGCGGGTTCCGTGACCTTGGAGATTTATGCATAAGGGTTGGCACACGTTTTCGTCTTGACTTTCCGGTAGAAACTTTGGGGCACTCTTTGAAGTTCTTTGTGTTGGTTTGAATAGATGAATCTGAGATTGTGTGATGCATATCGTATAATCAAACCCGTGGGTACTCGTGGAGACATTGGAGTGCCTAGGTGACATTAGGGTTTTGGTTGATGTGTATCTTAAGGTGTTATTCTAGTACGAACTCTAGGGCTGTTCGTGACAATTAATGGGGATGGCTCATAAGATTGATCGGGAAGGATAACTTTGAGGTGGTTTCGTACCCTACAACAATTTCTTCGTTTGTTCTCCGCTATTTGTGACTTAGGAGTGAACTCTTTGTCGCACGTGAGGGATTTACATATGATTCAACTATGTCAACAATGTTGGGAGATCACACTAGTGAAAGTATGAACCCTAGGCCTTGTTTCTAAGCATTGCAATACCGTTTTTATGCCCGTTTGCTTTTTGCTACCTTGCTGTTTTTATATTTTCAGATTACAAAAACCTATATCTACTATCCATACTACACTTTTATCATCATCTCTTCGCCGAACTAGTGCACCTATACAATTTACCATTGTATTGGGTGAGTTGGGGACACAAGAGATTTCTTGTATGTGGTTGCAGGGTTGTTTGAGAGATACCATCTTCAACCTACGCCTCCCACGGATTGATAAACCTTAGGTCATTCACTTGAGGGAAAATTGCTACTGTCCTACAAAACTCCGCGCTTGGAGGCCCAACACGAGTCTACAAGAATAAGTTGTGTAGTAGACATCACTTGCCTTCCTTTCAACACAAACTTGGTCATGTTTTGCTTATACCTTGTTTTCCTTGCTATTCCTAATGTATTTCTTGTGATCTTCAGACCCAACCCTTACTTGAAACACCATATAATTGCTACCTCGAAGCATGACTGTGGTACTCAAACATCATAAGAACATTGGAAGCATAATGTTAAATGTTTCTTAATCAATTATCCAAACACCATTGTATGGGTAACATCATGAATTTCCTCGCCCCTTTACCTAAATGGTTATCTACTTGCTGCCATGTTATGTATATCATGCTCTGCTTGTTCTTGTGAAGGATATACTCCTAATACTTGTGTATAAACACCTTTTCCTTTCCATTGGTCTGTTTAATCTGATAATCACATTTTCCTTTCCATTCGTTTGTTTAACCTTTCTTGTAATCCAACTTATCTGAGCAGTGATAATTCCCTGCTTATGAAAACACCCCGGTTGTACAATTCTGTCAGCAAGACCCTGTTAATATTGTTGATGACATTCCGGTAACCACCGGTGGACGAGAACTTTGCCTATTTGTAACACCCCCATGTATTAGCAACAGTAATCACCTTTGATAATGCCAGATCATCATGTTGAACAGTGCTTGAGCATCATTAGCATCATGTCTCTTTTCAAATTCAAATTCAAACTGCAAATCAAATTTAAAGTGGAAATATAAGTTGTTCAAATGTGAAAACTAAAATGTTCACAATATTGTAAATAATCCAGAGGCAATTATAAAAATGCAACCAACACTAATTAAATTATTTAAATGACTCTATCAACCTAAAACAGTAGCAAACAGCAGCATTTTAATACCATTTTATTTAATAGGATTACAAATGAAATTATATTTTATCCTAACCAATTTCTGGTGTTAGGTAATAATGCCCTGTAATATTTGGGCCATGTCACATAATTTATAAAAGTCATCTAGTGGTCAGACAATTTGCAAAACAGAGAAATAAAAAAAAGAAAACAGAGAAAAAGAAAAGGGCTTACCGCGGCTGGGCCTAAGTCAACCCCCTGGCCCAGCCCACCTCCTCCTCCTCCCTTCGCACTGCTCCTTCTCGGTCGCTCCCGCGCACCCGACCGCGTCGTCGCCGGCGTCGCAGCCGCGCCAGCTCCCCGGGTCGCTACAGAGGAAGACGGAGAGGATAAGGAGGCCACCGCTGCACCCCCCTGGCCCGCCCGAGATCTTTTTCTCCCCTTCTCGCGCGCTGCTCCTTCCCATCCCGCCATGGCCGAGGCTGCCGCCGCCGATTCGAGCTCGCCCGTGTAGCTGCCGCCACCGCCACGCCTCGCCTCTGAGCCAAGAGGGATCGCCGACGACCGCTGCATCATCTCCGCCTACGTACTCGAGCCGGGAGCCGCCACCGCGCCCTCCCCAAGCCCTTCTTCCACCTCGGCTCCGACGACCGCCGTCGTCGATTCCGGCTGCTCCACGCCTCCCCGAGCCCGCATTGCACCACTACCGGCTCCCAGTGAGCTCCGCCTCTCTCTCCCCCTCTCCTCGCCATCGATTTCGACCGCTAGTGCCCGATTTCCCGACATGGCCGTTGTCATCGCCGCGACGAGTAGTGCCCGCCTAGCCGCTTTGTTTGCCCGCAAACGCATCGCAGCCGCTGACCCGCATCCGCCCTAACTCCGGCGTCCGCCTCGCCGCTCGCCGCCGACGTTCCCGACCACCGCAGCCCGTGAAACCACCGCCGTTCGACGCGGCCTCGAGTGCTCGATCGAGCAAGCCTAACCGCGACCAAAACGATTCACCGTACGCGATTTCCAAGCTCGCCGGAGTTGGCGCCATCTCGGGCTCGCCGGAGAGCTCCGGTAGCCGGTGCCGACGTGTCCGGCTGGGGCCACCCGCTGTGCCACTGACTGCGGGCCCTGCGGGTCCCGTTGACCGGTCCACTGGCTGACGTGGCGGCCCTGTGTGGCTGACATGCGGGTCCCGCCGTTTAAAACGATTTTTAAAATAAATAAATAAATAAAACATTAATTAAATCAGTTAATTTAATTAATTAGTTAATCACTCACTGACTAATGGGCCCCACCTAGCTAACGAATCGGTTAGTTAGTTTAGTTAGCCCACTGTCTATGACAGGTGGGTCCTGCAGGTCAGAGTTGACTGGTCAGAGGACCTGTTGACTGCTGACGCCAGCATTACGTCGTGATGACGTCACTGGCCACTGTTTCGGATAATATTGATTTAGTTTATTAAAATAAATCCAGGAAATCATTAAAACTTTGAAAATTCATATCTTTTAAACCGTAACTCCGATTAAAATAATTTATATATGAAAAATTATCAGAAAAATGTGTAGAATCTGAATAACCTATCCATATGCCTGTCACACCCCTCTATCATACTGAACATGCAACATTTTGCCCGTATCCGGTATATGAATAGTGACTGACTTTAATAAAATAAGTCCAAATAAATTCCTAAATTAACTAAAGCATTTAGTTAGGCAATAAAACACCTCTGTATATCATTTAGGCATGTCATGCATAGTGATTGCATTGTTGCCGTGAAATTTATTGTTTCTTCCCCCCTCCTTCTCTCCCGATAGACGCCGAGACCGACGCCGTCGTAGCAGAGTTCGACTACACCCGCGACGAGCAGCCGACTGACGACCAACCCCTCTCCGCAGAGCTTCCAGGCAAGCAATCCCCCCTTGACGCTTGCCGATATCTCCTATTCTTTCTCCCTCCTGCTTGCAGTATAAATTACCGCTGCCTTGCTTTATCCTATTCTGATGCATAGCCTGATTTTGTCGCCTGCTACTGATACATTACCTGTTATCCCATGATGCCTAGTTATCTATGCTGCTGTTCCATCTTTGGCCCTTCGCCTTGTCCCTATGCCATGCTTGTTACCGGGCCGAGATCACTCTGGGTGTGATCGCGGAAATGCTTACACTACTGCAATACTTAAACTGTTAAAGTCAGGCTGGCCCCAAGGGTGCCCGCGAGAGAACAACATTAAAGACGGGTCGGCTCCAAGAGTACCCGCGAGTGATACCAAGTCGGAGCGACATAAACTCTGATCGTCTCTGCGAGTTACTAAATACGCCTAACGGAACTGGGTATTTGACCTGAGTGGGTCGTCGTGCCCTATACGCACTACCACCACGTGGGATAATGGTTTATGGGGCCCTCTACCCCGTATGTATCAGCCGAAAGCTTTGCCAGACGTCCAGTTCAGCATTGTGGCCGGGTCGGATCGGCGCCCCAGAGGTGGTGCCTGGATCCACCTTGCGCACAACGACCCGGAGTGCACATGGCGATGGGCCAAGACCCCTGAGCGCTTAGGATGTAGACCGGCGGGGACCTCTCTGCTGAGCTCTAGGTGGGGCTGCGGTGTGTCGATCAGCCGAGGCCGGGCATGACCCAGAAAAGTGTGTCCGCCCGGAGTTAATTGAGCGTGTTGGGAAACAGTAGTGCACCCCTGCAGGGAAGTGATCTATTCGAATAGCTGTGTCCACGGTAACAGGACGCTCGGAGTTGTATCCGGATCCATGACAACTACAAAGTGATGGTGATACATATTAAACTGTTACTATTGCTCTCTGTATCGCTTTCTCGCGGGATAGTCGAGAAAGGATCTCGGGGAGTTGCTGCTATACAACCACTATTGTATGTTACTATATTCTATTCTCTTCTGATGCTGCAAGATTGCTTGAAGATGCTAGTCTTCGATAGACTAGGCTTGTCTCTCTCTATTCTGGCATTCTGCAGTATAGTCCACAGATACAGCCCCTTCTTTTGATACCAATGCATAATTAGTATAGTTCTGATGTCAGTCTTGCGAGTACTTTGGATGAGTACTCACGGTTGCTTTGCTATCTTTTTCCCCATACCCGATTGCTACAATTCAGACGACGGAACCAAGGACCAGGAGATCCCTGGAGGTGCCTATTACGGCGTGGAGATACCCGCCGGCCAGGAGTAGTTCGGAGGCCCTAGGCAGGAGGCCTTCTCCTTTTCGATCAGTGACGCTGTTATGCTAGCCTTCTTAAGGCAACTTGTTTAACTTTGTGTCTGTACTCAGATACTTTTGCTTTCGCTGATGCTTGTGTAACCCGAGCTTATGTATTCGAGCCCTCGAGGCCCCTGGCTTGTAATATAAAGCTTGTATTATTTTATTTTGTGTCTAGAGTTGTGTTGTGATATCTTCCCGTGAGTCCTTAGGCTTGATCGTGTGCATTCGCGTGTATGATTAGTGCACGATTAAGTCGGGGGCGTCAGAAGTTGGTATCAGAGCCGACTGCCTGTAGGAAACCCCCTTTACAACTCCTTGGCCGAAGTTGAGTCTAGTCTCCAAAAACTGTTTTACTAACATGACTGTGTGGCTTACGGGCCCACGTCGCCAATGGATGGGATTAGGATCTTTTATTCCTCTTCCTTACTCTGGGACTCTGATCTCTCTTCTATTCAGGTTAAAGATTTTACTAAACGCTAACATTAGGTTCTCGTGATCACATCCACCCGGAGTCTTGAATTACCCCCCTTTCTTCAAGATGAGGGCCAGGTTCTGCTGCACAATGCCCACGGACCGCAGGATCCTTTTATCGAGGACACCCTGCGTTGCCACTTGTAGATTCCTCGCTCTCGTGGTTTTCTCCGACGTTGGTGTAGCCTTTGCTATGTCTCGTTGTTGTATCTCTCCACCGTCTAGTTGTCTAGCTGTGTGTTCTCCGAACTCATGCTAACAGCGTGTGATCGACTCGGTGTATGTATCTGTATGTCATAAATGACTGCTGTTATGCATTTAATACACTTCTTGTTCATTTTTCGTGATACATCATGAATGACTCCATACACTTGCAGTTGTTCTTGCTAAACTGCCCCTGTTGATTTGGCAAGATGGCTGACGATCCTCCACCTCCACCCTATATTGCCGCAATGATGCAGCAGTTTGAACTGAACCGTCAGCTCAACGAAAGTCTGGTGAACCGTTTGGAATGCAATGATGCTCGTCAGGAGCCTGGGCCGATATCACTGCAAGATTTCGTGCGCCTCAACCCGTCCACCTTTCGCAACTCGACTGATCCTATGGATGATGATGACTGGCTCCGTGACATCGCCTTTCAGATGGAGTCGGCTGGTGTTGCCCCTGACAGTTACGTCATCTATGCGACGTATCACCTGAGGGGTTCAACTGCTCAATGGTGGGAAAGTCACAAGCGTATGCTGCCTGCTGGAACTATAACCACTTGGCAGGAATTTCAGTCAGCCTTCCGTGCACGACACATTCCTCAAGGTCTAATCGACCAGAAGAAGAAGGAATTCCGCAAACTCACACAGGGCAAAATGACTGTGGATGAATATCAGAGGAAATTTCTCGAATTGTCCCGCTATGCTGAAGATGATGTCGACACTGACGCACGCAAGCAGGAGAAATTCCGTGAAGGACTACATCCTGATATAAAGCTCACACTTGCTGCTCATGAAGCTGCAGACTTTGCAATGCTTGTCAGCCAGTCTTTCCGAATTGAAACTGCTTTGAATGAGTACCAGGAGTCGCTCAAGCGCACTCGTGATGTTGGCTCATCCTCGGGTCAGCCTGCTGAGAAGCGCAGAGTGTGGTTTCCGCATAATGTCCATCATCGACCTGCCCCTGCACCGAGGCCTTCTTATGTTGCACCTTGTCTGCCTCCACCACCAAGACAACTGAATATCCCCAGTGGACAGTCCAATGATGTGGCTCCTCCACATACTGATGGGTTATGCTGCAAGTGTGGACAGCCAGGGCACCTTGCTCTCAATTGTCGTCAGGGTCAGCTGCAGGATGCATCACATTCTCCTGTTGGCCGTAAAAAGGGCTGTCGAAACCGTCGATCCAGAAACTGTAATATCAGATCGGCTGCTGTTGTACTTGGCCATGTCAATCATGTCGATCTTGAAAAGGCTCAGAAGGAACCGACTATCGTGATGGGAACCCTCCCTGTTAACTCAGTATCAGCTTCTGTTCTTTTTGATTCAGGAGCGTCACATTCTTTCATATCTGAGGCGTTTGCACGTAAGCAAGGCTTATCATTTGATAATATGTACCCTCCGCTGGTGGTTAGCTCTCCAGGGTCCAGGTGGGATACCTCAATGATAGCCCACAACAACCACATTTCAATTGGAGGATTGGTGTTTACTGCTTCACTCATGGCCCTTAAGGTTACTATCATAGATGTCATTCTCGGTATGGATTGGCTGGAAGCCCATAATGCTTTCATCGACTGTGCTGCTAAGAAAGTTCAACTCACACACCCTTCTGGCCAGACAATCCAATACTCAGTCCGAGCAGCTCAGAATGCCGAAAGCCAGATATATGCCCTGAATGCTTTGAACACTTCACCTCTGGAGGGAATTGAGAACGTTCCAGCCGTTCGTGATTTTCCAGACGTCTTTCCAGAAGAACTTCCAGGAATACCTCCAGTTAGAGCTGTCGAGTTCGTCATCGACTTGAAACCGGGCACTACTACTATTGCCAAGCGCCCATACAAGATGCCGCCTCATGAACTCCTTGAACTTAAGGAGGAAATCGACAAGTCACTTCAAAAGGGTTTCATCCGCCCCAGTTCTTCTGCTTGGGGAGCACCTTCTCTCTTTCTCAAGAAGAAGGATGGTATGAACCGTCTGGTCCAAGATTACCGACCTATCAACAAGGCAACAATTCAGAACAAGTATCCGCTTCCGAGAATCAACGATCTGTATGATCAACTTGCTGGTTCCTCAGTGTTCTCTAAACTTGATTTGAGATTGGGATACCACCAGATCCGAGTTCGTAAAGAGGACATTCCGAAGACAGCCTTTGTTACTCGCTATGGTTCTTACGAGTACACCGTCATGTCTTTCGGCTTAACCAATGCTCCAGCAACATTCTCTCGACTGATGAACTACATCTTCATGGATTACCTCGACAAGTTTGTCGTGGTTTATCTGGATGATATCCTTATATTTTCCAAGAATGAAGAAGAACATGCCGAACATCTTCGGCTTTTACTGGAGAAGCTGCGTGAACATCAACTGTATGCCAAGTATTCTAAATGTGAGTTCTGGTTATCTAAAGTGACATATCTCGGCCATGTTATCTCTAAAGATGGCATTGCTGTTAACCCAGAACGAGTTCAGGCTATTCTAGAATGGACTCCTCCGAAGAATGTCAAGCAAGTCAGAAGTTTTCTCGGACTCGCAAGCTATTGCCGCCGTTTTGTCGAGAACTTCTCCAAGATAGCTAAGCCTCTGACTGATCTGCTTCACCAAGGCGTTAAGTTTGAGTGGACAGAAAAATGTCAGGAAAGTATCCAAACACTCAAGGACAAGCTGACATCTGCACCAGTGCTTGCTCCTCCAGATTCTCGCAAGGACTTTGTGATCTACTGTGACGCGTCTCGTCAAGGATTAGGCTGTGTCCTAATGCAAGAGCGCAAGGTAATTGCTTATGGCTCTCGTCAGTTGCGTCCTCATGAAGAGAACTACCCAACGCATGATCTCGAACTTGCAGCGGTTATTTATGCATTGAAGTTATGGCGACATTACCTACTTGGTAATCATTGCGATGTATGGGAACGCAGCAGAAAACAAAAATTTTCCCACCTACGCACCAGCCCAGGACCACTATGGAGACTGCATACAAGGTTTGATCTTTTTTGTTACCGACTCGTAGCGCAGCGGAAGTAGAGTCGATGACGAACGGCGGTGCAGATCCCCGCAGCTAGGATTTTACAACCTCCCAACCGCGAGGATGTATACCCTCATCCGCCCCGCGGACAGCCCTCCGGGAGGCGGTCGGACAGTCCCCCGGACGGTGTCGCGGACAGCCCTTCGGGAGGACCTCCAAAAATTGGACTATCACTCGGACAGCCCTTCGGGAGGACCTCCAAAACTCGGACGGTCACACGGACAGCCCTTCGGGAGGCACTCTCGAACTAAGACCGAAACTACGATCTCTCTACAGAGTTGCACACATACGGTGTCATCTATCCGGCAGGGCTTCGCCGTCCAGAACTAGTTCCCACCGGAACCCAGACAGCCTTTCGGCTCTACGAAACTATTTCGCTGGGAGGGAGAGAGAATGCCAGATCATGCATGGCTTGTGTATGAGAGCAAGAGTCAATTTTTGGGATGCCTCCTCACCCCTATTTATAGGGTGAGAGACTATGGTAAAAATACCAAAATGCCCTCAGATATTTTCACTATTCATAATAGTGATTCCACTATTCATAAATAGTGTTTCCCACTATTCACAATAGTGTTTTCCACTATTTCGTAATAGTGTTTTCACTAGTCATGAGATATTTTCTCCCAATAGTGTTTCCCACTATTCATAAAATAGTGTTTCCACTATTCACGAGATATTTTCTACCAAAAAGCACTTTCACTATTCACGGCGACATTTTTCAGCGTCTGATCGAACTGAAAATATTCATGTGGGCTTAGAACATTTCCAGTACCCACCAAAATAATTTTCAACGCGAGCCGGAACAATTCCGGTTTAGTGATTTTCATCTGCGAAAAGCATCTGAAGCGGTTTCGGCAGCTCCGGAACATTTCCGGTTTTCATTCGGGAAAATTCCAGAAAGTTTCCAGAATGATTCTGGCACCCTCCAAGGCATGTGCCAAAACCAATTTGACTTTATGGTATCCTCTGAAACAACTTTTCAGTTTCACCGGAACTCATCCGATGACCTCTCTCTTCGGAACTTTTCCGCTGTCTCCGAAAACTTTTTCTGGAAACTTTCTCTCAGACTCCCTGTCTAGTATTCAGCAGATAGATGACCCTTAAGCGTGTGACCCTATAGGTTCGGTGAAGTATAGACATGACCCGGAACCCCTTCCGATCAATGATCAACATCGGAGCCGTGGACACCCATATTGACCCCTATACCCACACGAATGAATATTCGAGTGAACCTCCAGTTGCCATGTGCTATTCCTGTTGCTTCGCGATATGTTACAATTACCCGAGGTGAGACATGTTGGCATCCCCGTGGATCAACACCTTGTCCACTATGCCAGTTACCTCGTTGCCGGTATTGTTCTTTTTTCTCGTTCCCGTGTTCCGGCATCCCTGTGATCAAATCACCCTGTGTCTGGCCAGACGATGATGGATACCGTAACACCGAGAGGGCCCAGAGATATCTCTCCATCGTCAGAGGAGCAAATCCCAATCTTGAGCTATCAAGTTACTTGACATACTTTTCCATGAACCCGTAAGCCGCCGTAATAGCCACCCATTTACGGATGACGTTTAACAAACCCCAAAGTTCATGAAGCAAGCATGAAGAAACTCGATACTCTCATGGTCTAAGGAATCATGCAAACGTTAACCATCTCTGTGTTATTAACCATTAACTTATGACGAATGAATCTCATAGCATAACATCAATTCGGGTCGATTCAACACAAGTGTTCTACCAACATTGTGCCCTCAAAATTGCCGGCATAGCCATGCCCATGATCAGGAAAACAGGATCATCATGCAATACTTGAGCCAGTCTTAGAGGCCAGACTAGGAATACATTTTACCGTTTATTATTCCACACGTGCATATGAGTCTTCCTCCGAGCCTCGTGGTTATTGCAGACTCGAGAACCATAGCAGTTATAGCATGGAACATAAACCTAATTATGAACAGGGAGATAATCAATAACATTTATTATCGCCTCTAGGGCATATCTCCTACAGACTCCCACTTGCACTAGAGTAAATAATCTAGTCAATGCTAATGCACTTTACACCTATGGCATACTGGTGTAAAATATGCTTCGCATGTGGTATAGCCTGATGTCCAACGGATCTGACGACTTCAGCTCCGTGTGTAACTTTGCATATCCTCGCGTTTTCACGCTTTCACAAAATTCATATTTTGTGTGGACTTGGCTTTGCATATGTGTGAATCATTGGTCGAAACCTGATTCCTCAGACTGAGCTATGGAGCAACTATCTGCAATAGTGTCCCATAGACCAAAGCCATCTTGGAACCATACTAAGTTCATGAATGAACTATATGATTCAACATCTTCTTTGTCGCTTCTAAAGCGTCAACATACTTAGCCTTTGTTATAGAATTCGCCACAGTATCTTGTTTGGAACAATTTCCAACTACCGTGCCACCAGGTTGTGTATTACACAAAAACCCTTAACTTAAATCGAAAATCGCATGGAGCATTGATGAAGACTGTATCGATGTAACCTTTTACATCGAACTCTTCATGATCTCCGCTTGCGAGAAAACATGTCATCAGTACTGCTCTAGTACTCAATGACATCTTTCACTGTTGTCCCATGATCAGTACTTTGATCACTATGGTATCTATACTCGCAATAACTTTGGAGTATTGGACATATCTGGTTGTTTTTACATACCATGGAATACATGATTAATCCACACACAAGAGTGTGTGGAATCTCCATCATGTATTTCACTCATCAGTGTTTTGGGACACTGAGTCTTGCAAAAACTCTTTCCATGTGACTTCGGCAAGAATCACTCCTTGGCGTTTTAAATGCTAAAAGGTTTTAGCATCTTGTCAATATGTATTCATTGCTTAGCCCCATTAGGTAAATCTATCTCCATAGATCATCATGCCTAATATTGAGGCTATTGAGCCTAAGTACTTCATTGAAAAGCTATTTTCAAATGAAGTAATAATTCGTGTCAAGAAATTTATTTCCAATCAACAATGTGTCAAGTACACACGGTTTTTACAAATATTATTATGCTCCCACTTACTTTCTTGAATCACAAGCATCTTCGATACCCATTTGATAAAGTCAAACCCTTTTGACCATTCCATCAAAAATGAAGATTCCAACTCCACTTTGCTCTCTTCTGTCCATTGCTGGAACTCTGAAGTTTGCATACTTACTAGCATCCTCTGGATCGACAAATTACTTTGGACTGTATCACATACAAGTCCTAGGTTTCATTTCCAGCAGATGGAAATCCTTTTGTCATCCATGTTTCATATCTCATGATTGAAATATGTATTAATTGCTAGTTCAACCCGAACCGACTTCAAGCATCGCTATGGTGAGACAATCTCATCGTAGTCAACTCCTTGAACTTGTTATGGCAACAAGTCGAGCTTTATGGATAAAACATTTTATCCGTATCAGTTTTTAGTTCCATAAATATTCGTTAGACTCTAAGTCTTCCGAAAGGTGTATCAAGATTTTAATCTCGAATCACTTATATGGAAACTATCTCGGATTGTATTGGCATTTAGCCAATTCCGGAGTCAGGGCCCATCAACGCTTCCTTGTGTATCATAGGTATACTGTTGTCTAACAACAATATCTCGTTTGCGCACCTGATAGGTTTGCACGAGCTTTGCCTACGTGGTTCACCTGCAAGTTTGACCGAAGTCCATACATTTTATTGTAGAGACTTCCGTATCAGTCGCAGTAGGAAACTCCGGAATCACTTCCAAGGTTTCTTTCCTTTGATCTGATGACGAAGATACTGGTTATCTCGTCGAGTTGCACTGTCCTCCCACTCGCCTTTTGTAAGAACTATTCTCTTTAAAAGCATACCGTTTTGTGACAAAATCCTTTGCCTTGGTATAGTGGTGGGGGAATACCCAATGACTTGGGATAACCTACAAAGTAGCACTTGTCTGATTTGGAATAGGTTTGTAACCTTTTACACAAGCCCCATATTCCAAATGTTAAGAAAAGATATAACATGGTTGGGCGTACCATACCATGGCGTCATTTCAACAGACCCGATGGAGCTCTTTTCAGTGTAAAAGCCGCAGTCTCTAAAGCATTACTCTCTAAAAGGGATAATGGCAAATCTATTTATGTCATCTTTGATCTTACCATGTCATAAATGGTTCGATTACATCTTCACGGACTTTCCACTTGCAGTGGTGTTCCGGGAGGTGCAAGTTATGAAACCCCTTTCACAACTCATCAGACATTCGCTAAACTTGTAAATCAAATATTCCTTTCTGCAATCGAATTGTAGAAACATAATTTTCTTGTTACAACAACTTCTACTTCATTTTTGAAAACCTTATGAATGAATTCAAAAGATCCAGACTTACGTCTCATCAAGTAAATATCAATATATCTACTTGAGTCATTTCAGAAGATAGATAAATCCACTACTTGCAACAACATTTATTGAACTACACACATCAAAATGTATGATCACCAATAAGTTTGTTGCTCGTTCCTTATGGCCCGTGAACGGTATTTCAGTCACTTCACTTTTCGGAGGAAAGTTGCAAGTGTCAGATGATTCAAAATTAAATGACTTTAAAATCCATCATAATGGAATTTTCCATGCGGGTTTCTCCAATGTGACCAAATGCAGTGCCACACATATGTGGTATTCTTTTAGTCTTGCGACATTTAGCGTCAGTGTTATGGATGTATCATATTACCATCAATATTCATAACATACATCCCATCCTGGATGGAAGCATGGCCCTTCATGTTATTCATAACACCGAACATCAAAAGTTCTCTTATGAATAACCTCCTTGCAAGATACCTTATGCAAAGGGCTAGAGTGTATGAAACTCTAAATGAATTATGAAAGTGAATACAGAGGTAATGTATTATTATCAATATTCATAACATACTTCTCATTCATAATGAAAGTATGGCCCTTTTGTTATTCATAACTCCGAACATTAAAAGTTCTCTTATGAAGAACCTTCTTGCAAGATACTTTATGCAATGGGCTAGAGTGTGTAAAACTCTAAAATGATTTATGAAAGTAAATACATAGGGAATACACCTATGGAAGGCATAGTAACATTTACTATGTTCCCTGCGTGTATCTAAACCTCATTCCTGGCTAGTCTTTCAGGCCATAGTAGTTCTTACATCGAGTTGCAACAGAATGCAATCGAGCGGGTATCTTTGTGATTAACTCACAATACCCAAGAATTAGTGATTAACATGTTTAACTATAATTCCCAAGAACTATATCTTTGACCAGCCTTCTATACATCAAAAACCTGTATGACATTCATACATGAGCTGGATATTCCAGTCTTCTTTCCTTTTGCCTTTATACTTCTAACAGTTTATCTTTCAGTATTTCTCCTACTCTCAGAAGAAGCACCCAACTTAAGAGTGGCGATAGCCCCGGACTTCCTTGGCGTGAAAGTTTCACTAACACCCTTCGGACACTTCCTTTCTCTTTAAGTTGTCTGTTTTATTCACCATCATCATATGACAGGCGTTCTTCTGGATCCCTCTCTTATCAGTCTAATGCATAGTAAACTCCTTTACTAATAGTTTGCAAACAAACATTGCTTTGGATATCTCATATCTTTTAGCCTTTGTCTGTCTCTGAAAATGATTTTCAGATTCCATGAATATCACATAACTATCCAAACTTTCAAGGTTCGGGTCTCATGGAAGCAAACATATTGCACTTGACTGAAACGGAATTCTAGCTTTTGGATCGATGGACGAGAGTCACATGATCCATAGCATTAGCGGGAGAATACCGAAAGCATGCGATAGGACAAGTCCTTCTCGGCACTCTGGAGGACAATCCTCTCATTACGTTACCAACCGTAAAGTTTTAACCAGATATTTAACAACTATTCAATTTTAATTGGGAAGGTGGAAACGCGAGCCATTATTCTACAACTATTATGCAAATAACACTTAGACAGTGTTCATAATTAATTGCACTGAGAATTAAAAGAATTAATTCTACAATGCGCTCCCACTCAAATCAATATCTCTCATAATTGATTGTGAGTGATACAAGACCCCCATTTCAATTGTTCGTCATTGGTGTAACACCACTGATGACGAAAATCTCAACCGGTAGGCCAACTTGCCAATCACATCTCTATGTGATTCTTGTTCATCTTTCGATGCGCGTGTTCCGAGCTCATGACGGTCATGCCTGAACGTCAAGACAACCAAGTGATCTTGCTGCGAGGTCTCAACTCACCCGCCTCACACTTCCCTAATCGTTTGTACCCGTGTGACACGGCGCACTCCGAGAAGTTAGGTGCCGTGACGGTGCTACACTTGGGAGAACACTAATCACTTGATATTTTTGTGAGAGATCACCCTAATAAAAAGCGACTACCGCGCAATCAAGAAGGGTGCATCATAAGGGATAAACATCTCAGGCAATTCATAATAGCATGATATGGTATAGCCCTTTCTGACGGAGAAGTCTTTCATTTCTTCGTCTTCGGCATTCGCGTTGGTGTTCACCTTCGCGAAGATTGCCACCACCTTGTCGATGCACCAGATAATATTGCTATCTCTATAGCTAATAAAATAAGTGCATTACTGAAGGTTGACACGCAGGTCATTAAAGTGACAATCATATGGCTCCAGCCATCATGCCGAATCATGACACGCAGGTCATGTTAATCAATTTACATTATATAGTCATCTCATACATAATCAAATTATAATGAGCACTGCTATACCACATCACATGCACATGCAAACCATCCTGCAAAACCAAGTTAGACGCCTCTAATCGGTTCATGCAAAATTTTATTTTACGTGGCTTCTAAGGTTTCGAAACAAACCGAAGCTACCAACGTCCATCATCAAGCATGATAATCCAAGTTGCTAGATTAACATTGCGGGGTGTATGAAACACGAGATAATAAAATCTCGAGCCCCATACTAAACTTCGTCATATGCGTGACCCCCGTGCAGATCATATCTGCATTGCCCTTTCGTCTGCGAAATTTCATCTTTCTTTTTAACTACGGTGGAATTCAATGAACTGTTAGCACTTCGTTGATCAATCAGGATCGCGGATTGCCAGAACATTGAAACTCCACCATACTGTTATCAAGATCAGAAATATGCAAATTCCAGGGAAGCAACAAGAACATCGGGTAACAGATTTCATCTGCTACCCGCACAAATAATTTTCAGTAATAGATCTCATCTACTACCTAATTATATTGTGCAACACCCATACATCTCTATGTATTCTAGATCGCAACCTGCATCTACGCATAGCACGGCTCTTGATGCCACTGTATGGGAACGCAGCAGAAAACAAAAATTTTCCCACCTACGCACCAGCCCAGGACCACTATGGAGACTGCATACAAGGTTTGATCTTTTTTGTTACCGACTCGTAGCGCAGCGGAAGTAGAGTCGATGACGAACGGCGGTGCAGATCCCCGCAGCTAGGATTTTACAACCTCCCAACCGCGAGGATGTATACCCTCATCCGCCCCGCGGACAGCCCTCCGGGAGGCGGTCGGACAGTCCCCCGGACGGTGTCGTGGACAGCCCTTCGGGAGGACCTCCAAAAATTGGACTATCACTCGGACAGCCCTTCGGGAGGACCTCCAAAACTCGGACGGTCACACGGACATCCCTTCGGGAGGCACTCTCGAACTAAGACCGAAACTACGATATCTCTACAGAGTTGCACACATACGGTGTCATCTATCCGGCAGGGCTTCGCCGTCCAGAACTAGTTCCCACCGGAACCCAGACAGCCTTTCGGCTCTACGAAACTATTTCGCTGGGAGGGAGAGAGAATGCCAGATCATGCATGGCTTGTGTATGAGAGCAAGAGTCAATTTTTGGGCTGCCTCCTCACCCCTATTTATAGGGTGAGAGACTATGGTAAAAATACCAAAATGCCCTCAGATATTTTCACTATTCATAATAGTGATTCCACTATTCATAAATAGTGTTTCCCACTATTCACAATAGTGTTTTCCACTATTTTGTAATAGTGTTTTCACTAGTCATGAGATATCTTCTCCCAATAGTGTTTCCCACTATTCATAAAAATAGTGTTTCCACTATTCACGAGATATTTTCTACCAAAAAGCACTTTCACTATTCACGACGACATTTTTCAGCGTCTGATCGAACTGAAAATATTCATGTGGGCTTAGAACATTTCCAGTACCCACCAAAATAATTTTCAACGCGAGCCGGAACAATTCCGGTTTAGTGATTTTCATCTGCGAAAAGCATCTGAAGCGGTTTCGGCAGCTCCGGAACATTTCCGGTTTTCATTCGGGAAAATTCCAGAAAGTTTCCAGAATGATTCTGGCACCCTCCAAGGCATGTGCCAAAACCAATTTGACTTTATGGTATCCTCTGAAACAACTTTTCAGTTTCACCGGAACTCATCCGATGACCTCTCTCTTCGGAACTTTTCCGCTGTCTCCGAAAACTTTTTCTGGAAACTTTCTCTCAGACTCCCTGTCTAGTATTCAGCAGATAGATGACCCTTAAGCGTGTGACCCTATAGGTTCGGTGAAGTATAGACATGACCCGGAACCCCTTCCGATCAATGATCAACATCGGAGCCGTGGACACCCATATTGACCCCTATACCCACACGAATGAATATTCGAGTGAACCTCCAGTTGCCATGTGCTATTCCTGTTGCTTCGCGATATGTTACAATTACCCGAGGTGAGACATGTTGGCATCCCCGTGGATCAACACCTTGTCCACTATGCCAGTTACCTCGTTGCCGGTATTGTTCTTTTTTCTCGTTCCCGTGTTCCGGCATCCCTATGATCAAATCACCCTGTGTCTGGCCAGACGATGATGGATACCGTAACACCGAGAGGGCCCAGAGATATCTCTCCATCGTCAGAGGAGCAAATCCCAATCTTGAGCTATCAAGTTACTTGACATACTTTTCCATGAACCCGTAAGCCGCCGTAATAGCCACCCATTTACGGATGACGTTTAACAAACCCCAAAGTTCATGAAGCAAGCATGAAGAAACTCGATACTCTCATGGTCTAAGGAATTATGCAAACGTTAACCATCTCTGTGTTATTAACCATTAACTTATGACGAATGAATCTCATAGCATAACATCAATTCGGGTCGATTCAACACAAGTGTTCTACCAACATTGTGCCCTCAAAATTGCCGGCATAGCCATGCCCATGATCAGGAAAACAGGATTATCATGCAATACTTGAGCGAGTCTTAGAGGCCAGACTAGGAATACATTTTACCGTTTATTATTCCACACGTGCATATGAGTCTTCCTCCGAGCCTCGTGGTTATTGCAGACTCGAGAACCATAGCAGTTATAGCATGGAACATAAACCTAATTATGAACAGGGAGATAATCAATAACATTTATTATTGCCTCTAGGGCATATCTCCTACATGCGAGAAATACACGGATCATAAAAGTTTGAAATACTTGTTCACTCAACCATCTCCGAACCTCCGTCAGCAAAGATGGATGGAGGCCATTACTGACTATGACTTGGGTATTTCTTATACCCCTGGTAAGGCTAATGTAATGGCTGATGCTTTGAGCCGTAAATCCTACTGTTGTGAACTTGAGGTTCAGTTGCAGCAACCACTCCTGTATGAAGAGCTTCGAAAGCTGAACATCGAGATTGTTCCTCAAGGATATCTAAATACCTTGGTTGTTGAACCAGATCTCGAGCACAACATCAAGACAAGGCAGAAATATGACTCTGAAGTCGAGAAGATTAAGAAATACCTCTCTAAAGGAAATTCTTCATTCTACCATGTTGGTGATGATGGTGCCTTGTTCTTCAAAGGCCGCCTAGTGGTCCCCAGAAAGAGATCAAACTCTCGCTCGGATATCATGAAAGAAGCACATGATACACCTTTGTCAATTCACCCTGGTAGCACCAAGATGTACCAAGACATACGACAGAGATACTGGTGGCCTGGTATGAAGCAAGACATTGCTCGTTATGTTGCTGAGTGTGATGTTTGCCGTCGCATCAAAGCAGAACACCAAAGGCCTGCTGGAACTTTGCAACCCCTTGATATTCCTGAATGGAAATGGGACAAAGTCGAAATGGACTTCATCACTAGTTTTCCCAGATAGCAGAAGGGTCATGATGCTATCTTTGTCGTCATTGACCGATTCTCCATGGTTGCTCACTTTCTGCCAGTCAAGGAGACAATCACTGCTAGTCAGTTAGCAGACTTGTATGTTTCCAGAATTGTGTCACTCCACGGTGTTCCGTTGGAGATCAGTTCAGATCGTGGCAGCCTCTTTACCTCAAGATTTTGGAACAGTTTCCAAGAAGCTATGGGAACTCATCTGTCCTTCAGCACCGCATTTCACCCCCAGTCTCAGGGACAAGTTGAAAGAGTCAATGAAGTGCTTGAAGATATGCTTCGAGCTTGTGTCATCTCCTTCGGTAAGAAATGGGAAGAATCTCTCCCGTATGCCGAATTCTCTTACAACAATAGCTACCAAGATAGTCTGAAGATGGCACCATTTGAAGTTCTATATGGACGTAAGTTTCGAACCCCTCTGAATTGGTCAGAAACTGGGGAACGATCACTCGTTGGTCCGGGCATTATTCAACAAGCTGAAGATCAAGTCCGCATCGTCCGGGAGCATTTAAAAGCTGCCCAGTCTCGTCAGAAGAGCAACTATGACCGAAAGCACAAGGTAATGGTCTATCCCATGATGCCTAGTTAACTATGCTGCTGTTCCATCTTTGGCCCTTCGCCTTGTCTGTATGCCATGCTTGTTACCGGGCCGTGATCACTCTGGGTGTGATCGCGGAAATGCTTACACTACTACAATACTTAAACTGTTAAAGTCGGGCTGGCCCCAAGGGTGCCCTCGAGAGAACAACATTAAAGACGGGTCGGCTCCAAGAGTACCCGCGAGTGATACCAAGTCGGAGCGACAGAAACTCTGATCGTCTCTGCGAGTTACTAAATACGCCTAACGGAACTGGGTATTTGATCTGAGTGGGTCGTCGTGCCCTATACGCACTACCACCACGTGGGATAATGGTTTATGGGGCCCTCTACGCCGTATGTATCAGCCGAAAGCTTTGCCAGACGTCCAGTTCAGCATTGTGGCCGGGTCGGATCGGCGCCCCGGAGGTGGTGCCTGGATCCACCTTGCGCACAACGACCCGGAGTGCACAGGGCGATGGCCCAAGACCCCTAAGCGCTTAGGATGTAGACCGGCGGGGACCTCTCTGCTGAGCTCTAGGTGGGGCTGCGGTGTGTCGATCAGCCGAGGCCGGGCATGACCCAGAAAAGTGTGTCCGGCCGGAGTTAATCGAGCGTGTTGGGTAACAGTAGTGCACCCCTGCAGGGAAGTGATCTATTCGAATAGCCGTGTCCACGGTAACAGGACGCTCGGAGTTGTATCCGGATCCATGCCAACTACAAAGTGATGGTGATACATATTAAACTGTTACTATTGCTCTCTGGATCGCTTTCTCGCGGGATAGTCGAGAAAGGATCTCGGGGAGTTGCTGCTATACAACCACTATTGTATGTTACTATATTCTATTCTCTTCTGATGCTGCAAGATTGCTTGAAGATGCTAGTCTTCGATAGACTAGGCTTCTCTCTCTCTATTCTGTCATTCTGCAGTATAGTCCACAGATACAGCCCCTTCTTTTGATACCAATGCATAATTAGTATAGTTCTGATGCCCTTCTTTTGATACCAATGCATAATTAGTATAGTTCTGATGCCAGTCTTGCGAGTACTTTGGATGAGTACTCACGGTTGCTTTGCTATCTTTTTTCCCCATACCCGATTGCTACAATTCAGACGACGGAACCGAGGAGCAGGAGATCCCCGGAGGTGCCTATTACGGCGTGGAGATACCCGCCGGCCAGGAGTAGTTCGGAGGCCCTAGGCAGGAGGCCTTCGCCTTTTCGATCAGTGACGCTGTTATGCTAGCCTTCTTAAGGCAACTTGTTTAACTTTGTGTCTGTACTCGGATACTTTTGCTTTCAGTGATGCTTGTGTAACCCGAGCTTATGTATTCGAGCCCACGAGGCCCCTGGCTAGTAATATAAAGCTTGTATTATTTTATTTTGTGTCTAGAGTTGTGTTGTGATATCTTCCCGTGAGTCCTTAGGCTTGATCGTGTGCATTTGCGTGTATGATTAGTGCACGATTAAGTCGGGGGCGTCACACTATTGGTCCGCCTCACCTTGCGAGCAGGAAAATGGTTCTCTTCGTCCCCCGCCCTTGGTACAGACGTTGTTGCCGACATAGCTGACAAGATATCCTCTGACATGCCATGCTATCGTGACCGTTCAAGATGTCACCGCTCTTCCTACTCTCACTCCACACTAACTACAGTTCCACAGGATCGAAACCTGACTCTCTTGTACATCCCTGTTTCCAAAGTTATTCCTCGCGCTTGGCTTCGTATGTAATTCATGAGGCACCTTCCTAGAGATGATCTATTCTAGTATCAGACACAATACTTATTCCCGTTGCTCTGAACCCCATTCACACTCTGGGTTGGGAATTAAATGATTGCCTGCCCGCTTGAAACTTCTCGTGCCTACTTTTGTTTATCGCGATGTATTTCCTGAGTTCCAGCTCGAGAGATACTCATGCGTTCATTCATGGGATAACTCCAGATGATTACCCCTTGTAGAATTCCATCGTTGACGAGTTACCCTTATCCTTTTCATAAGTACGATGAAGGACCTGAAGAAAGGATGACGACTTCATCATGATGACCTGATGCAGCGAATTGAAGACATCAACGTAATGGATCAACCTCTTCGAGAAGAGCAACCAAGACCGAGAAGACTCGTCAGAATTTCGTAACCAAATCTTTCCCCCTAACTCTACCTCTTAAATCTCGGGACGAGATTTCTTTTAGTGGAGGAGATTTGTAACGCCCCTATAATTAAGCTAAAGTGAACTCCTGCTAATTTTTGCCATGTCATCGTGCTTTGCATTAATGAATGCCACTTGTCCCAAAAACAAACTCAAATTCAAATTTTAAATTGCAAGTCAAATTATTATTTCTCCAAATTGTGAAACAAAAATGTTTGAGATGTTGCAAATAATCCCCAAGTAATTGTCATGGAGGAATCAACTCATATTGGATTTTTATTTTGGCCCTAGCAATATTTTAGTGGACCAGCAACATTTAGTTTGGTCGTTTAAATTCCAACATATATTCTTACACTTCCCAAACTACATGAAACTTTGTGTGTGGCCCTATGCAAATGCACTGGATTTATGTGCCAAGTTTCACAATAATCAAAATTCATTTAGTAGCAAAATAAATGGCAAAACAATAGACAAAAGAAAATAAAAGAAACAAACAAAGGAAATGTAGACAGAGGTGCTATTGTGCAGTTGGCCCATTTAGCAATGCAAGCTGGCCCAGCCCAACCTGGGTCTCCTCCCACCTCGCTACAGGAGGCAGAGAGGTGTGAGGCGCACATCCAGGGCGCCATGGCCGTGGATGCCCTCCACGTCGCCCCCCTGGACCTATATCTGCGTCCACCGAAACCCTAACCCCTATCTCTCCCATTGCCCCCTCGATCCCCATTGTCTCCCCTGCTTCTCTGGCTTGTTTTCGAGCTCGAACAACTCACGGTCACCGCTGCCTCGCCGTCATCGTCGCGGCCACAGCCGTCTCTGGCGTGCGGGAACACGTCCAAGAGGTCCACCGCGGCCGGATCCGTCCGTTCCGGGGACTAGCTCAAGCCGGGACGTCCTCGAACCGACGCCATCTTCATCTTCTTCGTCCGGCCGCCGTACATCGTCGTCGTCCGCCGTTGATTACCACCGCTTCGGTCCATCCCGGCCTCCCCGAGCTCACCTACGGCACCGCAGTGAGCATCCCCTCCGTTTCCCCCTTGCATCGACCTCGATCCGCGCCGTATGCTGCTGTTCCACTGCCATGGCCGCCACCAAAGCTTGTGTCCACGCGCACGCTTGCCGCTCCTGGCCACGCCCTCGCCCGGCCGCGCCCCAGCGCGTGCCCGCGCCTGCTGCTGCTCTTGCGTTGCTGACGCTGCTCTGCTGCCCTGCTAGCTGCCGCTGCTGCTGCTTCTGCTAGCTGCCGCCGCTTGCTTGCTGCTGCTGCTCCACCGGTACTTTGCTAGCTGCCACTGCTGCTGCTCTATTGTTGCTGCTGCCGCTTGCTGCGCCCGCTTGCTGCTGCTCTTTGCTGCCTGCTGCTGTGCTGCCACCGCTGCTGCTGTGCTGTTGCTGCCGCTACCCGTGCGTGCCTTCTAGCCATGGCCATGGCCGTGCTAGTGTGCACAGCGTGCACAACTGGCTGTGCAGGGGCCGGCCCAATTAGCTTAGGGACTTAGCTTAGCTTAGCTTAATGATTTAGATTAGCTAATTTTAAGTTTAGGTGTAGTCTATTACATGTGGACCCCATTTTAGTTTGACAATTATTTAGTCCATGTGCCAATGACATGTGGGTCACACACACCTCAATTTTGACCAGTCAAATTGACTTGGTCAACTCGAAATAAAATAATTCAGAAAATTCAAAAAATCATTTAAACTTTGAAAAATCATAGAAAATAAACCGTAAGTCAGATGAAAATAATGTATATACGAAAAATGATCAGAAAAATATGATGAATTCGAATATCCTACCCACATACCTGCCACACCCCCCTAACATACTGAACATGGAACTTTTTGTCCGTATTCGATAGATGAATAGTGCATATCCTTGGTGAAATAAATCCAATTAAATTCCTAACTCCTCTAAAATATTTAGATAGGCAATATATCACCTCTGCATATCATTTAGGCATGTCATGCATCGCTGTTGCATTGTTGCCGTCAATTTATTGTTTCTTCCCCCTCCTTCTCTCCTGTTAGACGCCGAGACCGCCGCCGACGCAACTGAGTACGACTACGCTCCAGACGAGTAGCCTTCAGACGACCAGCCCCTCTCAGCAGAGCTTCCAGGCAAGCAAAACCCCGTTGATCATCCAGATATCGCCTATTCTTTCTCTCTATTGCTTGCATTAGAATTGCTTCTGTTGTTGCTCCAATAGCTCCTATTCTGATGCATAGCCTGATTTCGTCGCCTACTATTGATACTCTACCTGCTATCCTATGATGCTTAGTTAGGTATTCTATTACCCGAGGCTGGGCATTACCCAGCAAGTGTGTCCGGCCAGATGTGATCGAGCGTGTTGGGTAACAGTAGTTCACCCCTGCAGATAAGTTATCTATTCGAATAGCCGTGTCCACGGTTACAGGACGCTCAGAGTTGTATCCTGATCTGCTACAACTACAAATGGATACTGATACAATGATAAACTGTTACTACTGCTCTTGGGATCACTTTCTCGCGGGGTAGACGAGGAAGGATCTCAGGGCATTACTAAAATATAACTGCTATTATATATTATCTTGTTCTACTCGCGTCTGATGCTGCAAGATTGCTTCAAGATGCTAGTCTTCGATAGGCTAGGCCTCTCCCCCCCCGTTCTGGCATTTCTGCAGTTTAGTCCAAAGATATAGCCCCATTCCTTTGATACCGATGCATACTTAGAATAGTTCTGATGTCAGTCTTGCGAGTACTTTGGATGAGTACTCACGGTTGCTTTGCTATCTCTTTTTCCCCATACCCGGTTGCTGCGATCAGACGACGGAGCCCAGGAACAGGAGATCCCCGACGACCAAGAGTAGTTCGGAGGCCCTAGGCAGGAGGCCTTCGCCTTTTCGATCAATGTCGCTGTTTGTGCTAGCCTTCTTAAGGCAAACTTGACTAACTATGTCTGTACTCAGATATTTTGGTTTGTATGACTTATGTATTCGGGTCCTCGTGACCCCTGGTTTGTAATATGAAGATTTATGTTTAATTTGTGTTTAGAGTTGTGTTGTGATATCTTCCCGTGCGTCTCTGTTCTCGAGCGTGCACGTTTGCGTGTATGATTAGTGCACGGTTGAGCAGAGGGCGTCACAAGTTGGTATCAGAGCCGACTGCCTGTAGGAAGCCCCCTTCCGATTCCTTGGTCGAAGTTGAGTCTAGTCTTTGCAAAAACTCTTTTACTAACAGTGTTGTGTGGCTTACGGGCCCACATCACCTATGGATGGGATTAGGATCTTTTATTCCGCACCTTTACTCTGGGACTCTGATCTCTCTTCTATTCGGGTTAAAGATTTTTCTAACTCTACTCTAGGTTCATGCGATGGTTTCACTCCGGAGATCCATTTGTTGCCGCTACTCTCTTGATTCACCAGAAGGTTCCGAAGATACTCTCTGATGTTCTCTCGAGAACTTGTGCTTATCGCCCTTGCAATTCCCTTCCGCTGATAAATCCTTATGGATAACTACCTACATTTGTTGTTCATACATTCATTCCCAGTTACTCTTGTTATTACAAGATACCCTGGAATACTCTTCGATGATCCGATAATTCCTTTGTGTCTACTGCCTTGCAGTTCCTTTCCGCATGATTACACCTACGGATAATTCTTCACACTTACCGGGGATCCATTCATCCCCAGTTGTTCATGTGTTTCCCAAAATAATTTGAAATACTATCTGATCTCCCGAGAGTCCTTTGCAACCTATTGCTTTGAAAAGTCTTGCCTGTCTGCATGATGGTTAATTCCATATGTCTAGTAATCTTCGTTGACATCCCTTGTCATTGCTATTTTGAGCCTAATGATTCAATGTGTCTGCGAATACTCGCAATCATCAAATGATCCTTAGAAATTATCCTTTCGGCTCAGACGTCATTCGGACATGAGCTGGTTCTCGGTAAATCAAACCTTGATTGATTGTCCATCTAATTCTATTCAACTTACTCCTCTTTTGACCAGAGCGTCTGCTTCTGATCCTCTGACTTGGAAATCGTTATTCCTTTGTATTTAAGCTTCGAATTATTCAGATAATTCAATAATCTGATGCCTTTGCATTCTTTCTTCTTCTGGTTGAGTACCGATACTCATATCAGATCCTTTGTGGTCCGCCAGATCCTTTGGTGGAATATTATCTGACCGTTCCTCATATTCAACAACCTTGTGAGTTCTTCCCCTGTTACAAATGCCTTTGGCAATGTTGTATCATCTACTTCTTGTCGTCTGTATTCTGCTTTGAGATGGTATCCGTTGCTTCTATAAGTGTGCTGTATAGGTTCGTAAAATGTCCCGATGGGTTGTATCTATGCTTTTGCTATCTGTGTGAACCCGAAAGTCTTCACGGGTCATACTCTTCTGGTATTTCACCAGGTAAACTTTCAAATGCAAAACGTTTATAACAGAGCAGTGAATGAGAAGTTATGCATTGAAGAAGTGGGAGTCGACCTTGAATTTGTGTTCATGCCCATGGAAACGATGTAGACCGCCACGGAAGCTTCTTGAAAAATATTTATTCATTTGTATAACTCTTCCGGTATCATTAAATTTGAGCCACTGTTGTTATGGTTCCGACCATGTTGTCCTTATTCGATATATCTGAAAGGAATCCATTCCCGTGCCTCGTCTATTTTTTGACAAGGTTAAAATATCTGCTGCCCGTAGCTCAACGATTCAGATCGGTTTCTATTCTGTTCCACCCTTGAATATTACCCTCTGGTATCTCAAGGATATCGTACCATTGCACTACATCTTATGAAGCTTTGATAAGGTGATACCTTCCCCCATCATAGTAATTCCACGGGTTCTGGTTTGTTGTCAACTGAGAACACCGATAAGTGAATCAAATCCACCCTATAACACATTGACCTTCTGCTTCCCCATTTCTTCTGCTTGATCATGTTATTGATCAATTACATCTTCATGAAACCCCTCGACAAATGTGTCATGATCAATTTCAACATTTTGACTTCTTCCAAGTGTCAATCGAATTCATGATGAGAAATACCATCCTTGCCCCTCGATAATTTGTGTTGTCATCGACAACATCCTTGCTGATACGTCTCCAACGTATCTATAATTTATGAAGTATTCATGCCATATTTATAACAATTCTATATGGTTTTGGTATGATTTGATTAGAACTAACCCGGACTGACGCTGTTTTCCGCAGAACTACCGTGGTGTTGTTTTTTGTGCAGAAATGAAAGTTGTCCAAATGAGTTGAAACTTTTTGACGATTTTTATGGAACAAATAAGAAATACTGGAACCAAGACCCACTGGAGGGGGGCCACCCAGTGCCCACGAGGCACCGGGGCACGCCACCCCCCAGGCGCGCCCTGGTACCTCGTGGGGCCCACGTGGCTCCGTCTCGCGTGATTCCAACGCCAAAAAATCACATATATTTAGAAACCCCCGAAAGTTAACCTAGATGCGTTTTTACGCCGCCGCAAGCCTCTGTACCAGAGAGAACCCATCTACAGCCCTTTTCCGGCACCCTGCCGGAGGGGGGAAAGCATCACCGGAGGCCATCTTCATCATCCCGACGGTCTCCATGACGAGGAGGGAGTAGTTCACCCTCGGGGCTGAGGGTTTGTGCCAGTAGCTATGTGTTTGATCTCTCTCTCTCTCGTGTTTTTGAGATGACACGATCTTGATGTATCGCGAGCTTTGTTGATATAGATGAATCATTTGGAGTTTTCCCCTGTCTATCTTCTTGTGATGGATTGAGTTTTCCCTTTGAAGTTTTCTTATCGGATTGAGTCTTTAAGGATTTAAGAACACTTGATGTATGTCTTGCATATGGATATCTGTGGTGACAATGGGATATTCACTTGAGTCACTTGATGTATGTTTTGGTGATCAACTGCGGGTTCCGTGACCTTGGAGATTTATGCATAAGGGTTGGCACACGTTTTCGTCTTGACTTTCCGGTAGAAACTTTGGGGCACTCTTTGAAGTTCTTTGTGTTGGTTTGAATAGATGAATCTAAGATTGTGTGATGCATATCGTATAATCAAACCCGTGGGTACTCGTGGTGACATTGGAGTGCCTAGGTGACATTAGGGTTTTGGTTGATGTGTATCTTAAGGTGTTATTCTAGTACGAACTCTAGGGCTGTTCGTGACAATTAATGGGGATGGCTCATAAGATTGATCGGGAAATATAACTTTGAGGTGGTTTCGTACCCTACAACAATTTCTTCGTTTGTTCTCCACTATTTGTGACTTAGGAGTGAACTCTTTGTCGCACGTGAGGGATTTACATATGATTCAACTATGTCAACAATGTTGGGAGATCGCAATAGTGAAAGTATGAACCCTAGGCCTTGTTTCTAAGCATTGCAATACCGTTTTTATGCCCGTTTACTTGTTGCTACCTTGCTGTTTTTATATTTTCAGATTACAAAAACCTATATCTACTATCCATACTACACTTTTATCATCATCTCTTCGCCGAACTAGTGCACCTATACAATTTACCATTGTATTGGGTGAGTTGGGGACACAAGAGATTTCTTGTATTTGGTTGCAGGGTTGTTTGAGAGATACCATCTTCAACCTACGCCTCCCACGGATTGATAAACCTTAGGTCATCCACTTGAGGGAAAATTGCTACTGTCCTACAAAACTCTGCGCTTGGAGGCCCAACACGAGTCTACAAGAATAAGTTGTGTAGTAGACATCACTTGCCTTCCTTTCAACACAAACTTGGTCATGTTTTGCTTATACCTTGTTTTCCTTGCTATTCCTAAAATTGTTCCTTGTGTATTTCTTGTGATCTTCAGACCCAACCCTTACTTGAAACACCATATAATTGCTACCTCGAAGCATGACTGTGGTACTCAAACATCAACAAGAACATTGGAAGCATAATGCTAAATGTTTCTTAATCAATTATCCAAACACCATTGTATGGGTAACATCATGAATTTCCTCGCCCCTTTACCTAAATGGTTATCTACTTGCTGCCCTGTTATGTATATCATGCTCTGCTTGTTCTTGTGAAGGATATACTCCTAATACTTGTGTGTAAACACGTTTTCCTTTCCATTGGTCTGTTTAATCTGATAATCACATTTTCCTTTCCATTCGTTTGTTTAATCTTTCTTGTAATCCAACTTATCTGAGCAGTGATAATTCCCTGCTTATGAAAACACCCCGGTTGTACAACTCTGTTAGCAAGACCCTGTTAATATTGTTGATGACATTCCGGTAACCACCGGTGGACGAGAACTTTGCCTATTTGTAACACCCCCATGTATTAGCAACACTAATCACCTTTGATAATGCCAGATCATCATGTTGAACAGTGCTTGAGCATCATTAGCATCATGTCTCTTTTCAAATTCAAATTCAAATTGCAAATCAAATTTAAAGTGGAAATATAAGTTGCTCAAATGTGAAAACTAAAATGTTCACAATATTGTAAATAATCCAGAGGCAATTATAAAAATGCAACCAACACTAATTAAATTATGTAAATGACTCTATCAACCTAAAACAATAGCAAATAGCAGCATTTTAATACCATTTTATTTAATAGGATTACAAATGAAATTATATTTTATCCAAACCAATTTCTGGTGTTAGGTAATAATGCCCTGTAATATTTGGGCCATGTCACATAATTTATAAAAGTCATCTAGTGGTCAGACAATTTGCAAAACAGAGAAATAAAAAAAAGAAAACAGAGAAAAAGAAAAGGGCTTACCGCGGCTGGGCCTAAGTCAACCCCCTGGCCCAGCCTACCTCCTCCTCCTCCCTCCGCACTGCTCCTTCTCGGTCGCTCCCGCGCGCCCGACCGCGTCGTCGCCGGCGTCGCAGCCGCGCCAGCTCCCCGGGTCGCTACAGAGGAAGACGGAGAGGATAAGGAGGCCACCGCTGCACCCCCCTGGCCCGCTCGAGATCTTTTACTCCCCTTCTCGCGCGCTGCTCCTTCCCCACCCGCCATGGCCAAGGCTGCCGCCGCCGATTCGACCTCGCCCGCGTAGCTGCCGCCACCGCCACGCCTCGCCTCTGAGCCAAGAAGGACCGCCGACGACCGCTGCATCATCTCCGCCTACGTACTCGAGCCGGGAGCCGCCACCGAGCCCTCCCCGAGCCCTTCTTCCACCTCGGCTCCGACGACCGCCGTCGTCGATTTCGGCTGCTCCACGCCTCCCCGAGCCCGCATTGCACCACTACCGGCTCCCAATGAGCTCCGCCTCTCTCTCCCCCTCTCTTCGCCATCGATTTCGACCGCTAGTGCCAGAGTTCCTGACATGGCCGTAACCGCCGCCGCCTGCGCTCGTCGCCGCCGTCGTTCTGGCGACCAAATGGTCCCTGGCTTGTGCCCGTTGTCATTGCCGCGACGAGTAGTGCCCGCCTAGCCGATTTGTTTCCCCGCAAACGCATCGCAGCCGCTGACCCGCATCCGCCCGAACTCCGGCGTCCGCCTCGCCGCTCGCCGCCGACATTCCCGACCACCGCCGCCCGCGAGACCACTGCCGTTCGACGCGGCCTCGAGTGCTCGATCGAGCAAGCATAACCGCGACCAAAACGATGCACCGTACGCGATTTCCGAGCTCGCCGGAGTTGGCGCCGTCTCGGGCTCGCCGGAGAGCTCCGGTGGCCGGCGCCGACGTGTCCGGCTGGGGCCACCCGCTGTGCCACTGACTGCGGGCCCCGCGGGTCCCGTTGACCGGTCCACTGGCTGACGTGGCGGCCCTGTGTGGCTGACATGCAGGTCCCGCCGTTTAAAATGATTTTTAAAATAAATAAATAAATAAAACATTAATTAAATCAGTTAATTAAATTAATTAGTTAATCACTCACTGACTAATGGGCCCCACCTAGCTAACTAATCGGTTAGTTAGTTTAGTTAGCCCGCTGTCTATGACAGGTGGGTCCCGCAGGTCAGAGTTGACTGGTCAGAGGACCTGTTGACTGCTGACGCCAGCATTATGTCATGATTACATCACTGGCCACTGTTTCGGATAATATTGATTTAGTTTATTAAAATAAATCCAGGAAATCATTAAAACTTTGAAAATTCATATCTTTTAAACCGTAACTCCGATTAAAATAATTTATATATAAAAAATTATCAGAAAAATGTGTAGAATCTGAATAACCTATCCATATGCATGTCACACCCCTCTATCATACTGAACATGCAACATTTTGCCCGTATCCGGTATATGAATAGTGACTGACTTTAATAAAATAAATCCAAATAAATTCCTAAATTAACTAAAGCATTTAGTTAGGCAATAAAACACCTCTGTATATCATTTAGGCATGTCATGCATAGTGATTGCATTGTTGCCGTGAAATTTATTGTTTCTTCCCCCCTCCTTCTCTCCCGATAGACGCCGAGACCGACGCCGTCGTAGCAGAGTTCGACTACACCCGCGACGAGCAGCCGACTGACGACCAACCCCTCTCCGCAGAGCTTCCAGGCAAGCAATCCCCCCTTGACGCATGCCGATATCTCCTATTCTTTCTCCCTCCTGCTTGCATTAGAAATTACCGCTGCCTTGCTTTATCTTATTCTGATGCATAGCCTGATTTTGTCGCCTGCTACTGATACATTACCTGCTATCCCATGATGCCTAGTTAACTATGCTGCTGTTCCATCTTTGGCCCTTCGCCTTGTCCGTATGCCATGCTTGTTACCGGGCCGAGATCACTCTGGGTGTGATCGCGGAAATGCTTACACTACTGCAATACTTAAACTGTTAAAGTCAGGCTGGCCCCAAGGGTGCCCGCGAGAGAACAACATTAAAGACGGGTCGGCTCCAAGAGTACCCGCGAGTGATACCAAGTCGGAGCGACATAAACTCTGATCGTCTCTGCGAGTTACTAAATACGCCTAACGGAACTGGGTATTTGATCTGAGTGGGTCGTCGTGCCCTATACGCACTACCACCACGTGGGATAATGGTTTATGGGGCCCTCTTCGCCGTATGTATCAGCCGAAAGCTTTGCCAGACGTCTAGTTCAGCATTGTGGCCGGGTCGGATCGGCGCCCCGGAGGTGGTGCCTGGATCCACCTTGCGCACAGCGACCCGGAGTGCACAGGGCGATGGCCCAAGACCCCTGAGCGCTTAGGATGTAGAACGGCGGGGACCTCTCTGCTGAGCTCTAGGTGGGGCTGCGGTGTGTCGATCAGCCGAGGCCGGGCATGACCCAGAAAAGTGTGTCCGGCCGGAGTTAATCGAGCGTGTTGGGTAACAGTAGTGCACCCCTACAGGGAAGTGATCTATTCGAATAGCCGTGTCCACGGTAACAGGACGCTCGGAGTTGTATTCGGATCCATGACAACTACAAAGTGATGGTGATACATATTAAACTGTTACTATTGCTCTCTGGATCGCTTTCTCGTGGGATAGTCGAGAAAGGATCTCGGGGAGTTGCTGCTATACAACCACTATTGTATGTTACTATATTCTATTCTCTTCTGATGCTGCAAGATTGCTTGAAGATGCTAGTCTTCAATAGACTAGGCTTCTCTCTCTCTATTCTGACATTCTGCAGTATAGTCCACAGATACAGCACCTTCTTTTGATACCAATGCATAATTAGTATAGTTCTGATGTCAGTCTTGCGAGTACTTTGGATGAGTACTCACGGTTGCTTTGCTATCTTTTTTCCCCATACCCGATTGCTACAATTCAGACGACGGAACCGAGGAGCAGGAGATCCCCGGAGGTGCCTATTACGGCGTGGAGATACCCGCCGGCCAGGAGTAGTTCGGAGACCCTAGGCAGGAGGCCTTCGCCTTTTCGATCAGTGACGCTGTTATGCTAGCCTTCTTAAGGCAACTTGTTTAACTTTGTGTCTATACTCGGATACTTTTGCTTTCGCTGATGCTTGTGTAACCCGAGCTTATGTATTCGAGCCCTCGAGGCCCCTGCTTATAATATAAAGCTTGTCTTATTTTATTTTGTGTCTAGAGTTGTGTTGTGATATCTTCCCGTGAGTCCTTAGGCTTGATCGTGTGCATTTGCGTGTATGATTAGTTTACGATTAAGTCGGGGGCGTCACACTATTGGTCCGCCTCACCTTGCGAGCAGGAAAATGGTTCTCTTCGCCCCCCGCCCTTGGTACAAACGTTGTTGCCGACATAGCTGACAAGATATCCTCTGACATGCCATGCTATCGTGACCGTTCAAGATGTCACCGCTTTTCCTACTCTCAATCCACACTAACCACAGTTCCACAGGATCGAAACCTGACTCTCTTGTGCATCCCTATTTCCAAAGTTATTCCTCGCGCTTGGCTTCGTATGTAATTCACGAGCCACCTTCCTAGAGATGATCTATTCTAGTATCAGACGCAATACTTATTCCCGTTGCTCTGAACCCCATTCACACTCTGGGTTGGGAATTAAATGATTGCCTGCCCGCTTGAAACTTCTCGTGCCTACTTTTGTTTATCTCAATGTATTTCCTGAGTTCCAGCTCGAGAGATACTCATGCGTTCATTCATGGGATAACTCCAGATGATTACCCCTTGTAGAATTCCATCGTTGACGAGTTACCCTTATCCTTTTCATAAGTACGATGAAGGACCTGAAGAAAGGATGACGACTTCATCATGATGACCTGATGCAACGAATTGAAGACATCAACGTAATGGATCAACCTCTTCGAGAAGAGCAACCAAGACCGAGAAGACTCGTTAGAATTTCGTAACCAAGTCTTTCCCCCCTAACTCTACCTCTTAAATCTCGGGACGAGATTTCTTTTAGTGGAGGAGATTTGTAACGCCCCTATAATTAAGCTAAAGTGAACTCCTGCTAATTTTTGCCATGTCATCATGCTTTGCATTAATGAATGCCACTTGTCCCAAAAACAAACTCAAATTCAAATTTTAAATTGCAAGTCAAATTATTATTTCTCCAAATCGTGAAACAAAAATGTTCGAGATGTTGCAAATAATCCCCAAGTAATTGTCATGGAGGAATCAACTCATATTGGATTTTTATTTTGGCCCTAGCAATATTTTAGTGGACCAGCAACATTTAGTTTGGTCGTTTAAATTCCAACAGATATTCTTACACTTCCCAAACTACATGAAACTTTGTGTGTGGCCCTATGCTAATGCACTGGATTTATGTGCCAAGTTTCACAATAAACAAAATTCATTTAGTAGCAAAATAAATGGCAAAACAATAGACAAAAGAAAATAAAAGAAACAAACAAAGGAAATGTAGACAGAGGTGCTATTGTGCACTTGGCCCATTTAGCAATGCAAGCTGGCCAGCCCAACCTGGGTCTCCTCCCACCTCGCTATAGGAGGCAGAGAGGTGTGAGGCGCACATCCAGGGTGCCATGGCCGTGGATGCCCTCCACGTCGCCCCCCTGGACCTATATCTGCGTTCACCGAAACCCTAACCCCTATTTCTCCCATTGCCCCCTCGATCCCCATCATCTCCCCTGCTTCTCTGGCTTGTTTTCGAGCTCGAACAACTCGCGGTCACCGCTGCCTCGCCGTCATCGTCGCGGCCACAGCCGTCTCTGGCGTGAGGGAACACGTCCAAGAGGTCCATCGCGGCCGGATCCGTCCGTCCCGGGGACTAGCTCAAGCCGGGACGTCCTCGAGCCGACGCCATCTTCATCTTCTTCGTCCGGCCGCCGTACATCGTCGTCGTCCGCCGTTGATTATCACCGCTTCGGTCCATCCCGGCCTCCCCGAGCTCACCTACGGCACCGCAGTGAGCATCCCCTCCGTTTCCCCCTTGCACCGACCTCGATCCGCGCCGTATGCTGCTGTCCCACTGCCATGGCCGCCACCAAAGCTTGTGTCCGCGCGCACGCTTGCCGCTCCTGGCCGCGCCCTCGCCCGGCCGCGCCCCAGCGCGTGCCCGCGCCTGCTGCTGCTCTTGCGTTGCTGACGCTGCTCTGCTGCCCTGTTAGCTGCCGCTGCTGGTGCTTCTGCTAGCTGCCGCTGCTTGCTTGTTGCTGCTGCTCCACCACTACTTTGCTAGCTGCCGCTGCTGCTGCTCTATTGTTGCTGCTGCCGCTTGCTGCGCCCGCTTGCTGCTGCTCTTTGCTGCCTGCTGCTGTGCTGCCACCGCTGCTGCTGTGCCGTTGCTGCCGCTGCCCGTGCGTGCCTTCTGGCCATGGCCATGGCCGTGCTAGTGTGCACAGTGTGCACAACTGGCTGTGAAGGGGCCGGCCCAATTAGCTTTGGGACTTAGCTTAGCTTAGCTTAATGATTTAGATTAGCTAATTTTAAGTTTAGGTGTAGTCTATTACATGTGGACCCCATTTTAGTTTGACAATTATTTAGTCCATGTGCCAATGACATGTGGGTCACACACACCTCAATTTTGACCAGTAAAATTGACTTGGTCAACTCGAAATAAAATAATTCAGAAAATTCAAAAAATCGTTTAAACTTTGAAAAATCATAGAAAATAAACCGTAATTCAGATGAAAATAATTTATATACGAAAAATGATCAGAAAAATATGACGAATCTGAATATCCTACCCACATACCTGCCACAGCCCCTAACATACTGAACATGGAACTTTTTGCCCGTATTCGATAGATGAATAGTGCATATCCTTGGTGAAATAAATTCAATTAAATTCCTTACTCCTCTAATATATTTAGATAGGCAATATATCACCTCTGCATATCATTTAGGCATGTCATGCATCGCTGTTGCGTTGTTGCCGTGAATTTATTGTTTCTTCCCCCTCCTTCTCTCCCGTTAGACGCCGAGACCGCCGCCGACGCAACTGAGTACGACTACGCTCCAGACGAGCAGCCTTCAGACGACCAGCCCCTCTCAGCAGAGCTTCCAGGCAAGCAAAACCCCCTTGATCATCCAGATATCGCCTATTCTTTCTCTCTATTGCTTCCATTAGAATTGCTTCTGTTGTTGCTCCAATAGCTCCTATTCTGATGCATAGCCTGATTTCGTCGCCTACTATTGATACTCTACCCGCTATCCTATGATGCTTAGTTAGGTATTCTATGTTTCATCAGCTGGCCCTTCACCCTCGTCCGTTTTCCAGGCTTGTTATCGGGCCGTGATGACTCTGGGTGATGATCACGGAACTGTTTACATTACTGCAACACTTTAAATTGTTAAAGTCGGGCCGGCTCCAAGAGTGCCCGCGAGGTAACGAAACAACACGGGTTGAACCCAAGGGTTCCCGCGAGAGAGTCCTGTGGCGGCTGGCTGTTAGCGGTACCACCCAGGATGTGGTGGTAGCTCGGGACTTGTCCCGACAGCCGACGCGGAACTTGCACTGTAGTCGGAGCGACAGGGCAGGCGGAGACCACCTAGGAGAGAGGTGGGCCTGGTCCCTGGTCGTGGTCCGCGAGATACCTAGTCGGAGCGACAGGAACCCTGTTCATCTCTGCGAGTTACTGAACATGCTTAACAGATTTGGGTATTTGATCCGAGTGGGTCGTTGGCCCTATACGCACTACCACCACGTGGGATAATGGTTATGGGACCCTCTACGTCGTATGTATCAGCCGAAAGCTCTTCAGACGTCACAGCTCAGAGATGCGGACTGATTGTTGGGGTGGGCTGGTTATGTCACTCGTGTATTCAGTGTCGCGCCTGGGCCCCGACCACCCTCGCAACGTGCAGGAGTGCAAAGGGCGATGGCCCAAGACCCCTTCGCACTTAGGATTTAGACCGACGTGTTGACCTCTCTGCTGAGCCTAGGTAGGACTGCGTCGTGTCGCTTACCCGAGGCCGGGCATTACCCAGCAAGTGTGTCCGGCCAGATGTGATCGAGCGTGTTGGGTAACACTAGTGCACCCCTGCAGGGAAGTTATCTATTCGAATAGCCGTGTCCACGGTAACAGGACGCTCAGAGTTGTATCCTGATCCGCTACAACTACAAATGGATACTGATACAATGATAAACTGTTACTACTGCTCTTGGGATCACTTTCTCGCGGGGTAGACGAGGAAGGATCTCAAGGCATTACTAAAATATAACTGCAATTATATATTATCTTGTTCTACTCTCGTCTGATGCTGCAAGATTGCTTCAAGATGCTAGTCTTCGATAGGCTAGGCCTCTCCCCCTCTGTTCTGGCATTTCTGCAGTTTAGTCCAAAGATATAGCCCCATTCCTTTGATACCGATGCATACTTAGCATAGTTCTGATGTCAGTCTTGCGAGTACTTTGGATGAGTACTCACGGTTGCTTTGCTATCTCTTTTTCCCCATACCCGGTTGCTGCGATCAGACGACGGAGCCCAGGAGCAGGAGATCCCCGACGACCAGGAGTAGTTTGGAGGCCCTAGGCAGGAGGCCTTCGCCTTTTCGATCAGTGTCGCTGTTTGTGCTAGCCTTCTTAAGACAAACTTGACTAACTATGTCTGTACTCAGATATTTTGGTTTGTATGACTTATGTATTCGGGTCCTCGTGACCCCTGGTTTGTAATATGAAGATTTATGTTTAATTTGTGTTTAGAGTTGTGTTCTGATATCTTCCCGTGCATCTCTGTTCTCGAGCGTGCACGATTGCGTGTATGATTAGTGCACGGTCGAGCAGAGGGCGTCACAATGCCTTCCGGGGCATCCCCAAGCTTAGACCCTTGAGTCTTCGTTGAATATTACCTTGGGGTGCCTTGGACATCCCCAAGCTTAGGCTCTTGCCACTCCTTATTCCTTTATCCATCGTAGTCTCACCCAAAACTTGAAAATTTCTGCACACAAAACTCAACAGAAACCTCGTGAGATCCGTTAGTTTAACAAATAAATCTTTAACTTTAGGTACTGTTGTAAACTGATTCATATTTAATATTGGCATAAGGCTACTGTACTCCAACTTCTCCATGACTCATACCCCCCGATACGATCCATAGATTCATCAAAATAAGCGAACTATGCAACAAAAACAGAATCTGTCTAAAACAGAACAGTCTGTAAAGATCTATTTAGAAGCTATACTTCTGTAACTCCAGAAATTCTAAAAAATGAGGAAAACGTAAACAATTCATATACCAATACTGTGTAAAAATTTCAGATTTTTTAGATGCTACAGTATAGAATTAAAAATCCAGCACTGGGAGCAAAACTTTCTGTTTTCCAAACAACATCAATTATACTATCATCAACATCATCGGAAAGGCATTACTTGGCACAAACACTAATTAAAACATAAAAATACAATTGTAACAGAAGATATAATTGTGCAAACACTCAAAAACAGAAGGTAAAAGCAAAAATTTATTTTATTCATTGGGTTGCCTCCCAACAAGCGCTATTGTTTTATGCCCCTATCTAGGCATAATGCATAGTCTCAAGTGTTGTCATCCTTCAAGTTAATTCCATAGGTGGCCCTCATAATAGATTCATAAGGTGTTTTAATTATTTTTCTAGGGAAGTGTTCTATCCCTTTTTTTAGTGGAAATTGAAATCTTATATTACCTTCTTTCATATCAATAATAGCACCAATAGTTCGAAAAAAGGCCTACCAAGTATTATGGGACAAGAAGGATTGCATTCAATGTCAAGAACAATAAAGTCCACAGGCACATAATTTCTATTTGCAAGAATAAGAACATCATTTATTCTACCCAATGACTTTTTAATAGTGGAATCCGCAAGATGCAAATTAAGGGAATAAGGATCCATGTTGGTGAGACCTAGCACATCACACAAAGACTTTGGTATAGTGGAAACGCTAGCACCAAGATCACTAAGAGCATTACATTCATAATCTTTAATTTTTACTTTAATAGTAGGTTCCCATTCATCTTGTAATTTTCTAGGAATTGATACTTCCAACTCAAACTTTTTTTCATGTGCTTTCATCATGGCTTCTACGATATGTTTAGTGAAAGCCTTATTTTGTTCATATGCATTTGGTGAATTAATCATGGATTGCAATAAGGAAATACACTCAATTAAAGAACAACTATCATAATTAAAGTCCTTATAATCCAAAGTAGTGGGTGCATTACTATTTAAAGTTTTGACCTCTCCAAACCCACTTTTTTCATTTTTATGATCAAGATTATCACCCTCCAAACAAGTGGGACTCCTTCTATCTAAAGTTGACTCTTCTCCAGTCCCTTTTTCAACAAGTTTTATGTTACTAAATAATGATTCAATAGGAGTGACACCAATCATTTTAATATCTTCATCACTATTACGATAGAAACCGGGTGGAATTGTTTTTTCTAGAAATTCTCGCTTAGCTCTCAACCTAGCGGTCATTTCTTTAGTTTCATTAATGGAGACATAGATAACTTTAATAGATTCATTTATATCATGCTTGGATGGCAAAATTTTAGTTTTGAGATTTTCCACATCATGAGCAATTATATCCATGTTCCTAGCCAATTCATCAACTCTATTCAACTTTTCTTCTATCATAGCATTAAAATTCTTTTGCGAACTAATAAATTCCTTAATATTACTTTCAAGATCAGAGGGCATCCTATTATTATTATTATAAGAATTACCATAAGGATTGGCATAATTATTAGAGGAATTTCCAGAAAACGGTCTAGAGTTGAAATTACCCCTATAAGCATTGTTGTTGAAATTATTTCTAGAGACAAAATTCACATCAATAGCATCATTATTTTGCTCAATCAAAGTAGACAATGGCACATCATTAGGATCAATATGAGCATTTTTAATAGCAACCAATTTCAATAGAGCATCCATCTTATCACTCAAAGTATTAATTTCTTCAACAAAATTTACCTTCTTACCAGTTGGAGTTCGTTCAGTGTGTCATTGAGAATAATTTACCATAATATTATCAAGAAGTTTTGTAGCTTCTCCCAATGTAATTTCCATAAAAGTGCCACCTGCGGCAGAGTCTAGCAAATTTCTAGAGACAAAGTTTAGCCCCGCATAATTTTTTTGTATGATCATCAATAAATTCAAACCATGAGTTGGGCAATTTTTTATCATTAATTTCATTCTCTCCCAAGATTGTGCAACATGTTCATGCTCAAGTTGCTTAAAATTCATAATTTGGTTTCTTAAAGAAATAATCTTAGCGGGAGGAAAATACTTGGTAATAAAAGCATCCTTATACTTATCCCAAGAATCGATACTATTTCTAGGCAAGCATGAAAACCAAGTTTTAGCACGGTCTCGTAGTGAGAACGTAAATAATTTTAATTTGTCAATATCATTATCCACATCTTTTTTCTTTTGCATATCACAAAGTTCAACGAAAGTATTTAGATGGGACGCAGCATCTTCATTAGGACTACCAGAAAATTATTTTTTCATAACAAGATTAAGCAAGTCAGCATTAATGTCACATGACTCCGCACTAGTGGCGGGAGGAGCAATAGGAGTACTAATAAAATCATTATTATTAGTATTGAAAAATTCACACAATTTTGTATTTTCTTGAGACATCGCGACAAAGCAAGCAAACTAGCAATTTTTTTTTGTGTGTTTTTGTAAAAAAAAATTAGAAGTGGGGGAGATGAAAACGAGAGGCAAATGCAAATGAAAGGTAAACAAAGTAAATGCAAGTGAATGATAATTTGTGCAAAGGTACTTGGTAATTTTGATGATGACTCCCCGGCAACGGCGCCAGAAATTCTTCCTTCTACTTGTAGTCTGCGTTGGTATTTCCCCGAAGAGGAGAGGATGATTCAGTACAGTAAAAATAAGTATTTCCCTCCGTTAAGAACCAAGGTTATCAATCCAGTAGAAGAACCAAGCAAAATTCCGTTAAGCGCACCTGCACACACAAAAGCAAACACTTGCACTATTTTTAGGTTTTTTATATGATAAAGATAGACCCGGGGTCATAGTTTCCACTAGAGACTTCTCTCTTGAGCACATAAACATACAGTGGGTAAACAAATTACTGTTGGACAATTGATAGAAAAGCAAATAATTATGACGGATTCATGGCAATGATCATGTATATAGTCATCACGTCCGAGATAAGAAGACCGACTCCTGCTTGCATCTACTACTATTACTCCACTCATCGACCGCTATCCAGTATGCATCTAGAGTATTAAGTTAATAAAAACAGAGTAATGCCTTAAGCAAGATGACATGATGTAGAGAAGTAAATTCAAGCAATATGAATAAACCACATCTTTTTATCCTTAATGGAAACAATACAAATACGTGTCATGTCCCCTTCTGTCACTGGAATTGAGCACCGCAAGATTGAACCCATCACAAAGCACCTCTTCCATTGCAAGATAAATCAATCTAGTAGGCCAAACCAAATCGATAGATCGGAGAGAAATACAAAGCTATAACAATCATGCATAAAAGAGTTCAGAGAAGACTCAAATATTTCTCATGAATAATCTGATCATAAACTCACAATTCATCGGATCCCAACAAACACACCGCAAAATAAGATTACATCGGATAGAACTCCAAGAACATTAAGGAGAACATTGTATTGAAGATCAAAGAGAGAGAAGAAGCCATCTAGCTACTAGCTATGGACCCGTAGGTCTGTGGTAAACTATTCACACATCATCGGAAGGGCAGCAAGGTTGATGTAGAAGCCCTCCGTGATCGATTCCCCCTCCGGCAGAGTACCGGAAAAGGCCTCCAGATGGGATCGCGGAAGAACAGAGGCTTGCGATGGCGGAAAGGTTTTCTCTTCTGGCTCTCTGGGGGTTTCCCAATATTTATGAATTTATAGAAGTGGAATTAGGTCAAACGGAGTCACGTGGGCCGCCCTGTTGCCTTCTGAAGCCTCCGTGAGGCTTCTGGCCTCCTCCCAAAGCTTCCAAGGTTTCTTTTGTTCAGAAAAAAATCTCCAAAAAGTTTCATGACATTTGGACTTCATTTGGTATTGTTTCTCTGAAAAGCCAAAAACAAGCAGAAAACAACAACTGGCACTGGGCACTAGGTTAATAGGTTAGTCCCAAAAAATAATATATAATTGCATATAAAAACATTCAAGATTGATACTATAATAGTATGAAATAATTAAAAATTATAGATATGTTGGAGACGTATCAAATACCATCTCATCTCACGCTCGCGACACCAGCACAACCGGCATCAGCTCGCAGTAGAGTTACCTGCACGAGCAATGCCACTATCCCCGCTCTCGCAACTAGACCGAGGATGTGTTTGCTAATGCCTTCCATTCACAGCGTAATGATTTTCCTTTTCTCGAACACAACTTCGCCCCTATTGGTTTGGATGCTACGTGCCTACTAAGGAGAGATAACAGGTAACATATTATATACAAGACCACATGGAGGAATAGAAGGCATGTGAAGTGCAGTTTCCTTTATAAGGGCGAGGTGCCTATGTTTAACGGAAGGTTGGTGAGTGTCGTTGACTATTCATGAACGTAAAAATTAAGACAATACTCCCACCATTTCTTTAATGCTGGTATTTTGTAAAATAAAAGGCCTGGAACATGTAAACTTGATTATTTATTTCTTACTAGTATACTACCGCTATAAAACCTCCAGAAGTAGGAGACTTGGATAGCCATAACCAAAACACACACCACATCCTTCTTTGTTCGCAGAGAAAAAGAAGATGCATCATCTACTAGCAAAAGGCATATAACGCCTTTTCAGAACTGCAAGCGTGAACGCTTCAGCCTCATCTGGCTAACAGCCGAGATTCCTGGTGTAGTCAGTGGTGAACAATCTCCACTATGTCCTGGTTCTCTCGTCTTTGCATCTTGCCCCCAAGCTGTAGAAATGAGGCAATTTTGAAGAGCACCACACTTGGAGATACAAGAAGCTTATTCTAAAAACCATGTTATCTCCGAGAGGCAAAAGACGCCAGAAGCAGGGGGAGGGGGCACGCAAACACGGCCCATGTGTCATGGACCTCCGAAGTCGTCGATACAGTGGGGAGGGACCAACGTGATCGGGCGGCGCGGAGGCTGTCAGGCAGGCAAAGCGGGGCGCCGCGGATCGATTGAACGACGGAGGTGACATGAGAGGCCGTGGATGGCCTAAGGAGGCGAGTAGTAATGAGGTTTGCTTTTGTTTAGTCTTTTTCTGACATGAAACACCTTGCATTTCATTAAATTGTGGACACGACAAGATCACTGGGCACTGCATGTTCTCTGAACTTTCCAAGCACCACGACTCGCTAGCACATGCGCTGGCGTATTACGAATGCAAGGGGAGAACTGAACTCGGTACTGGATGAAATCCAAGAGGAGGCGATACTTTGTTTCTTTGAAGATCGTACCCAAGGCTGACCTGTGGTTTGAGTCGGCGTTCACTGCTTGTTTCAGATTTAGACAGCGCGTAGCAAAAATTACTTTGCTCACATCAAAGCTTTCTGCAAGTTCGAATATTACCGTAGCAAAATTTATTTGCCCATACTAGTTCTGATTTAATTGCTTCGACGGGGCTTTTCATCTTTTCCTATTCAATAAATAGATGGAGGCTGATCAACAGTTGTGGTTAAGTCAGTGTTAATTGTCAAAGATTCGTCCTTCCTCATTGTGCATGCCATAGATGTGCATAGCGCACTTTGTAAAAGCCTTGCACCATCTTCTTACGATGCTCGCATACTACAATTCGTGGAGAAACTATGTCGCAAAACCAGAGCAAGGATGTGTGTCCCAATGCCTTCCATTTATAGCGTAACAATTTTCCATTTCTCAAACACAACTTCTCCGTATTGGTTTGGGTGCTACGCCTCTAGTAAGAAGAGCTAAGAGTAACATGTTATATACAAGACCACATGGAACAATAGAAGACATGTGCAGTGCAGTTTGCTTTATAAGGGCGGGGTGCTCGTGTTTAATGGACGGTTGGTGAGTGTTGTTGGCTATTCATGAACCTAAAATTAAGACAACTAGCATAGTGGCCCGATGCACGGGCTAGAAATTTATAAGGTTTAATAATGCAAATATATTATCCTATTCATCCAACGAAAAATTAGAACCAAATGTGGCAACATCTTAAAATTTTGTTGATTATTGTATCTATGATGTCTCAAAATATTTGTACAGATAAATTATAGAGTGAGTTATTGTTGCTACAACAGTAATACATTATTAAGCAATATTTTTAGTGCGTACAACTACCGTTGAAGATTAAATAATCTCATACTAAAAACTCTCTAAAATTTTACTTCTTCATTGATTGAGTCAAATGTGTGCCGTTGTTCAGTATTTAGATTACCAAGATATTTCGATGTTCATCTTTTAACTCCTCATGTTTTACTGCATATATTCCGGTCTGTATATAGTCCATAATGAAATATGCAAAAAATCTTATATTACCGAACGGATTGTGTCCGCAACATCTTAATATTCTGTTGATTATTGTATATCTGATGTTTCAAATTATTTGTACAGATAAACTATAGGGCTAGTTATTGTTGCTACAACAATAATATTAAATAATATTTTTAGTGTGTACAATTATGTCTTATATATACTATATACTAAAGCCGCAGCGATCCCCTTTTCCTGGTTTTTTTGACTTTTTTTCGGCATTCAATGTTCATTTTCACGGCGACGTCAACATCAATGAGCAGTGATCCCATGTGAACAGTAAACGTGCGTAAACAGTAGCCACGCGTATACAGTGCCAGCGTGTAAAGTAGCAAGTAATCCCGTATGAACAGAAGCTCGACTTTTTCTGAATCCACTGTTTATTTACGTGTCCAACAGTGAATAGTAATCATGTGTAAATAGTACCCCATTGCGAACAATCTTTTAAAAGAAAATTGTGATTTTTTACGTACAGAAAACATGATAGGGTTTCACATTTGCAAAAGGAAACTTTCCTTGTTTTTTTGACTTTTTTTTACCTTCTACTGTTCAATTACGTGGGCAGCTGTGAATAGTAGTAGCTTTAGATTTTTTCTTTATCTTCTACTGTTCAAATTAGATGGGAACAGTGCACGGATGTTCAAAAGACGAACAGTGCCTGTTTTGAACATTGCATTCCGAAAAATCTGATTTCCCCTTATTTTTTTAGCTTTCAAAGGAGAAAAAAATACGCACGTTAAAAAGCTTTCTTACACAACATTTCTTTCTTCCTTATCCACCATCACGTCCTTATATAGAGAAGGGTTAAGATTTAGGATTTTTTTATACATTATTTCTCTTCATCGGCGTAACACACAACCATCTCAATCGTCTCCAGATCCTTTCCGGCGATGGTGCTGCCGAGGCACAAAATAGTAGGCCGGAAAATAAGTCTTCATCGATTACTGTCCATTTTTACATCACGACATCAGCGAATAGTTCACTAACAATTACCCCAAAAAAAACGGAACAATATCTGAATAAACCTAGAAATGCCATCCGAAACAATAAACAAAATAAACCAAAATAGCAACCACGAATACCCGAAATAGAAAAACCAGTGAAACGAAACAACACCCGAATAAACTAAAAACTTTGACCCACCCGAACCATAAATTGAAACAGTAACCGAATTGTAACCCAGAACAATACACCCGAATAAACCAGAACAACATACCAAAAATCATCAATAGGCCAGCCGGTATGCTTAATTTATTAAATCATTTAATGTTGGTTACGTGCCTACATAGATCATTGGGTAAAGATAGAATTCACGTTCTCCTCTTCATTTTATTTTATGGCGTAATATATGTTCTTTTCTTGCTTATTTTGACAAAATACAGACGGAAACAGTCACGGGCGCGGCGTGCGCCACGCTTCTTCGGCGCTAGTGATTAAATAATCTCATACTAAAATGTCTCTAAAATTTCACGTCTCCATTGATTGAGTAAAATGTGTGCCGCTGTTTTGTGTTTAGATTACCAAATATACAGAGATGTTCATCTTTTAACTCCTCCTGTTTTATTGCATCTATTCATACACCATCATGTTTCCAAGTTCTCGTATACATAAAGAGTTTCGGCCTTCCATTCCCAAGTATTCTTATGTATTTCCATCTTGTCTCCTTAGCTTTTCCTTTCCCAAGAAGTCCTCACACGTATACACTGACAACACCATTACTTCTGGATACAGTGAGCACGGGCAACATATTATTGTGTACACTTATTGCATGAACCTTAAATAATTTCATAGTACAAAAATCCTTGAAAATTTTCTATCGAATGAGTGTGTGACATATATTGTTCAGTGCTCAGACCAAAGATACTTATATGTGCAACTTTTGACTCCTATGTTCTAGTCATGTCTTCATGAGTAGCCTGTTTCCAAGTTCTGTTAGACCTAAAGAGTCGGGTTGTTCGATTGTCGAGTATTCCTTATGTGTCTTTTTAGCCCGTCTCATTAGCTTTTCATTTCCAAGCAAGACCTCACATTGCTAAGCGAACAACATCATTTTCTATTAAATTACATATTATGTGGTATAAATTATTCTTAGTTGCACTGACAAATATGAACTCCCTAGGTTCACTATTATAAGAAATTCTAACCATTTTCACAATCATGTGTATATAGACACGTTTCAGTGTGTTTGTTCACTCATTCCTGTCTGTATATAGTCCATATTGAAATAACCAAAACATCTTATATTAGTGCACGGAGGGAGTGCTATTTTTTCGTTCTTGAATGAGAAAACCAATTTAAAAACAGAAGATCCCAATTGTTAAAAATTTATGATATGACAGTCCAATAGCGACGGGAATATACGTGAAAGCACATGTGCTTTTTTATAAATACTTTTGTAATTTCCTTCTTATATATTTGTCGCGTATATTAATGTAGTTATATGCTATCTTACAGTAAGCTATGAGTCTTTAATTCCAAACGTAATCATTTCTATGTAAATTGTACTATGATCTATCACCAAAGCATAAGAAAAATAAACACCAAAGGATGGACCAAATATACTGCCATTGATGCCAAGCATATAACAATATTTCAAATCTCCAGGGAACACGCTTCTAGAGAAATAATGTTGGACGTGCTTAGGTCGAGTGGGTCTAGCTCAGCCAAATCCCTGATCAGCCAGTATGCATGGTAACCCCACCAGACCATTAGTAACTCTTGCCTAGGGAGTTAATTAAATAGATTAGGAAGATAATGTACCTAGAAAATTTTGAGAACATGAAAATTCTAAAGAAAAGTAGACAATGAATATTGTGTACGGAAGAAAATGAATTGACTTATCTCTAAGTATTTTCCAATGGCCGAAGTAATTGGACACAGGCTTACGCTATGAGAGAAGAGGAGATGGAGCTGACATGACAATAAATATAAGGGGCAGACTACCGATATTTCCATCAGTACTTCCGAACGCTGAATTCCTAAAGAAAATACTTTCTCTGTTCAAAATATAGAAAATCCACATTTTGTCTAGGCTCTAGTGGCCAACTTTGGCCGCTAATATTTACATTCATATAAAAAATATTTGTGACAAATATATTGTAAACTACTTTATGAGAAACCTAATGTATATTATTATATGAGAAATATAAATTATTATTGTCAGATAGAAATTTGATTTAAACTAAAGCTTCCCCTACATTGATTCTTTCAATAATAAGAACCCAAATATGCAATTGTACGATGATGTAAATAGAGTGTGCTTGATTCAAAATGCTATAAAGTACTTCTTAATCATATATCCCAAGGGTGTCATGAATGTGCTAGTTATCCCATATGTATCCTTCAACCCTTCCGAATCCTACACATAAATGTCAATAAATCTTGAGATTGTGTCCATCTTAACCAGAAGTTTGGAGAAACGGCAATGTTTCCTATGTCAACTATCTTGGATATAGTAGGGACTGATTAATAAAATATTTAATGGACTCTCAAAAGAGATATATACCATATGAGGTTTGCATTTTTTTTGAAGATTTATACGATACGATGTTTTTATCTTTATCTGTTACAAAAAATATCTGAAATATAGAATATCAATGCTTTGTAGTATCACAGTGTTTGAGAACTTCATCTGATATAAAATATTGTAAGAAACCATAAGCTTACAAGATAATACTATTGTTAGACCAGGAGCTAATTCAATTATTTTTAAAATGATACTATGATGTGTAAATACCACCGCCACAAATTCATATGTTTGAGTAGCATCTGCCCATCCTAATGAACCATGCAAACCAAAAGTTAGTACACACACAAAGAAATACCCAAGAATCAAAATAATGATTTACCTGTAAACCATACTTACGCGTTGGCTTATATGCACATCAGCTTCACGCCTTAATATGTACGATGGGGTTGATCAGTCACATCAGATTGATTCAATCTGATGTAAGCTAGCTTACTAAGCAGTAGAAGCAGCCCAAGAGAATCCATGATGCAGAGTTTCGTGCTAGCTATGCACGTGTGGATCTAGTTACTCGATGAAGCTAGCTTTGCACAACTATATGCGTGGGTTATGCCGCTCACCGAAACAACCGGCCGGCCTGCCGAAGACACCGTGGCTTCACATACTGGGACCTTCTGCCTAGCTCTGAGGCATGTACCTATTAAGCTGCTCCACAAGGCTAAACAAATCGGACGTCCGGTCGAGAGCATCGATGCAAGGCGACGGCGGCGGTGCGTACGTTAGAATACCCAAGGGGCTTTAGATGTATCGAAAGAATCGACGGGCGAATCAATCAAAAGAAAGAAACATACGTGTTGTATGAAGGCTTCCCATCTTCGTCAATTTGCATGCATGGATGTATCCCACCAGGCAATGACGTACGTGTGATCTGCTCTAGAGGTGGTCGCTGGCTATCATGGGCTTGCGATCTACCAGTGACATGATCCGCCGCTAGAGGTGTCCGCCGACTGCCATGGCCTTGTGATCTGTCTAAAAGTGTCCGCCTGCTGCCGTGGCCTTGCGATCTGTCTTTTTTATACCGTATATAAAAATTAGGTTTGATGTTAGAGTCGATCATTGATGTTTCCAGGATAATATTTTAAGGCTAGACACAATATATATATTTGGTGGCATTGGTGGGTAATTTTTTCAACATTAAAGTGAATCTAACGGTGGAGATTTTATGATGTACAAAATTAATGGCTAGATATTTCTGATTAACGTGGGATTTTCTAGTTAATTTTTCTATTTTTGACTCGTATTTTGCTTTTAGTAGATAATAGAATAGATAGATACTCCCACCGTTTTTAATGCTGGTATTTTGCAAAATAAAAAGTCTGGAACATGTAAATTTGACTATATATTTCTTACTATAATACAACTACAAAACCTCCAAAATAAGAGATTGGGATACAAAGCCTGGTTCTAGCTAGCCATAACCAAAACACACATAGCAATCTCTGTTCTGAGGCGGATGAAGCAGTCATTGCTGGACTACGCCTTACCACAAGGGGCTCCATCATCACCTGTGCGTACGCAGTGTACACGGACGGTTGCACTGTGTTAAGCGCGGCGGGTGGAAACAACTTCCTTGCTGTCAAGAATCTCTAGGTTGGACATGCCATCTTAGTCACTATCAGGAATACCCCACACGTTGACTTGAGGATGATGATCATCATCGACCTCATTTAAAAGTATGTGTGTGGCTGGGCCATCGATGTTAAATAAACTACTTATTAACTATTAGTTAGCTCGTGTTTGTGAGATTGCCGTTTATTAATTAGCTAGCTAGTAATGTTTGTGAGATTATCACTTATTAACTGGTATTGTTCTATTAATTGGTATTGTTCTACTGTGTAATCTTTTATATGTGCTTAGTTTCAATGTGAAATGCTAAATGTTATATAGTGGAAAAAATATTTTTTTTTGGCTGCACGAAACGTTCGTGGTGTGCAAAGTACATTACACGTCGCTAGGTGAGTGATTATAGTGGTGGCGTTGTCCACGTGGCACGCCATCAACACGTAGTATACTGCTGACGTGGGGTCCAACGCCACCACTATTTTTTAACAATGGCACTATATTGATGGCGTTGGGTGTCCACGCCAGCAAGACCGTTTTTGCCACGCCATAGCTAAGCTTTTCTGCACTAGTGAAATACTAAAACAAAGGCAGACAGAACATCAGAAATCACCATTTCCTCGCCGATCCCTTGCCCTTGCGGTCACCGAAGTGGCTGTAGCCATCCGTGTAGACGTCGACAGAGGGAGGGGCTTCGTCAGAGCCATCAGAGTCACCGGATGAGGTGGAGATGATGCCAGCCATCTAACGGGTTGCGCAGGCCTGCTGGTTTGCCAGCCAGGCGGCTTTCATTGCGGCCTCCGCCTTCTCCGCTGCTTCGCGCTCCGACAGCTCGATGCAGAGCTGGAGCTCCTTCGTGTTCTTGCGGCAGAGCAGCCGCGCGTCCATCTCCGCCGTGGTGAGCGAGCGGCGGAGGACTGCCGCAAGGAGCTGTTCCTCCGAATCGACCATCGACTGGATGGGGGACCGACGCGAGGAAGCTGCCTCCGCCGCCACCCTCTCCCTCGCCTGCTGACGCTCGCAACCGCGCCTCTGATTAAGGTGTCTGCATCCCGACGGTGGCACTCCCTCGGATTCGGACAACATGGGACGGAGCGGAGATCGATGTACCGCCCTTGTCCACCCGCGGCCGCTGCAACGCGATGCGGACAGCAAGCTCCTCGTTGTCGTCCACCTCCGCCTCGCGGATGAGGGCGTCCCAATCGACATGGTCGTCCTCAGAGCGGAATCCGTCGCCGGAGGCGCTGCTTGTGCTCGACATTGGGAGAGGAGGGGACATAGAGGGGTGGCGAATCGACGGGGAGCGAAGTGGGAATGAGAGAGTGAGGTAGGGTTTGGTCTGGTCGAGGATTTTTGTAGGGACGGTATGGGGTTGGTGCGGGCCAACATGGGTCGGTACGACATGACGAATGCATCCAGTCCGCGTGATTTCCGTCCCATATACGGGCTGGATATGATGGGTGCCAGTCAGTCCGGATGTATAGGGTCCATATAAAAAAGTCAGTTAGGGCATCTCCAATGGCGACCCGCAAATTTCCTCCCGCATCTGTCCGCGGACAGGGGGACCAGTCCGTGGACACGGATACGGGAGGATGCCATCCAACGCTAGCCACATACATCCGGCCAACAATTCGAACTAACCGGACGAAATTCGTTCAAATCCGACCGGATTTCAGATAAACAAGACGGATTTCATATAAACAAGACGGATTTCATTACATTTACATCAACTAAGCGGTGCTAGTCCGGCCCTGGAGGTATAATTAATACCTAATCTAAATGGTCGCCGGCGCCTGTTCCCCTTGTCCGGCCATGAACCCAGAGAACCGAAGCTTCGCCTTTTCCAGCTCCGCCTCGAGCGCTCTCCAGCTCGCCTCCGTAACCTCCGCCTCCGAAGACCCGGCAAGCGCAGATGTCCGCCTCCACGTCGCCGCCAAGCGACTAATCGGCCGTCGATGTTGAGCCCACCAAGCTTGGCATCGACGTGAGGGGAGGAGCAGTGGCCTTCCTGGGACCCGAGCAGCGGCGACCCCCCGTGCACTACTCTTCCTCGCTGTCGGCGGCGCCCGCGGACGTGCTGGCTTCATGGTCGTGGGGTGGGGCGCGGCCTGGGCGTTGTCCTCCTCGTCGTCGGTCTTGCCGAACAGCGCCTCGCCCGCCACCTCCGCCACCCGCTGCCGGTACCGCCAGTGGGCGAGGCGGATCTCGTGGGCGGAGCGGTAGGAATCGAGCAGCGTCTCCTGCTCCGTCAGGTCCGCGTCCGGCGCCACCGCCCTGCCGGCGTAACAATTTTTTGGGCGGGAAGCGCGCGTGGAAGGGAGGAGTGGGTTTTGGTGGGCCAGGGCGGTCAGAATGGGGCGTGACAGCGGTCCGGACTCCCGCAAAGCTCCCCCACGTTTGTCTTCGGTTTGCGGTAGAAATCACGTCTGGACCGCTCCGCGGACCGATACATGACCGTGTTGGATGGCTTCCGCGATCCGGACAGCACAATCCGGACGGTTACGGGGGGTTTGCGGGTCGGCGTTGGAGATGCCCTTAGGCCAGCGAAAACTGATCGGGACTGATCATACGTATTGCGCTAGGTATGCTGACCGAGCCTTGCACGGCTTCCTCATCAATCTTCCATACTTCAAGTAGTGAAGAAACTACACCGTGGGGCTAGAAGTGAGGATGCGTTTTCAAATGCCTTCCATTCCCAGCGTAACAAATTTTTTTTTCACGACCGAGTATATAGATAGTAAAGGAGCAAACCCACCTTATAGGTAAATAATCAGACAGACAAAAAAAGAAGAAGCGAATCCACCTTGTCCGTCCCAGCACACACGTCAGCCCGGCTGCACCCCCTCTCGACACACAACGACCAGGCGTTGGCTACCAGCCGGGTAAAGAGAGAGTATTTCTACTCCTAAAGTCTCGCTTGGTAACTTCTACTCATCGGTTTATTTTTGTTTGATTTTTTTTCGCCTCACCTCCCACCATCCTCTTCCATCGATTTTTTTTCACCACACCTCCCACGCACACAAAAAAAAAAACATACGTACGACTCCCTCGATCTATTTCCTACTGTCATCCTGTAGCACGCCGCCATCGCGGGATCTTCGCGGGACGCCGCCGCCGCCGCCATCGTGGGATAACGTCGTCGTGGATACTCCCTCGATCTATCTATTTCCTATCGTTATCCTGAGTTCGTGACCCTCTCTCCCGATCTCTTCCTCACCCTCACGGCAGTATGGCGGGCGGGGGACGATGCGACCAGGGCACGCGTCGGGGATCCCAGGCAGCCACTCGATGACCTCTCCTCTTCTGTCCCCCCTCGACGTCGACACCTCCCTGCTCCTCTTCTCCGCAGCTGAGAAGGTCTCGGGGCCGAGGACAGAGGATCAGGCTGTAGTGAGGCCGGCGGCGGCCAGATTGTCACCATGTGCAAGCAGGCATGCGGCCGGATCTCGAGATGGAGGCGGTGGCGCTGGTGAACGGCAGCAAGGACAGCTTCTTCGACATGATGTGATGCCTCGACTAAAATCACAAGGCAAGGCAATCCATCCATCCTCCCGCCACTCAGTATGTTCGCCTATTTTTCTGAGGTCCTGCTGAACTATGGACGCCATAGTTTCAGTACGCCTGCCTGCTTGTTGATGTGCGTATGTGTTTGATGTGCTTGACGCCACAGCTGCGCGTGTGTGTGCGTTGTGCCGCTGCCGCTGCTTTGCGTCAGCGTGTGTTTGCTTGCCGCTGCTGGTGTATATGCGTGTGTGCTTTCTCCAAGCTTCAGTATATGCATGGTTGCACATGAACACGCATAAAGCTCAGGTGCAGGTTGCATCTTAGTGGGGTATTGGGATACAAAAGAAATGCACTATGATGTACAGTGGTAGTAGTGTCCGATGCATTGACTTCACACAAGTGTGTATATAATAACTTTTCCTCTGATTAGTAATTCCTTTTCCTTTTCAATAATTTTTGTTTGGTGGCAGGATTGATCTCTCCAGCTGTTCGTTTCGCACATGGGGCAATCAAAGTGTGCCTGTGTTCGGCCACCCCTTGCTGCTCAAATTCTTCGTTCTTTCTTTTAGGCCGGTTGATGTACTTTGTTTGATTCGTGATCTGGGTGATATCATTTTCGGTCGCAAAGGTGCGCTAGCTCATGCCTCTCTTGGGTGATAATTTTTTTATCATGCATATCTACATTACAAGGTGGCGCCCTTAAAAATTATATAGCTACAGTACACAAATATGCTCCTCAATGGACTTCTTTGCTAGGATAAAAAAATCAGCCTGCTGCAGATGAGCCGAATTTTTATGTGCTAGCATTGGTGCATTTCCCCCCTTTTGAACAAGATTTTTCCAGTGCAGAATGGCTATTTGCAAGTGTGTTGCGGAACAATGGTTAGTGTCTAATGCAAAAGGTTTAATGACTGCAAATTATATATTGTTCCTGATTTGTCTAGAAATTATATGTTATCTCTTATTTTGGAGCTAGACTAATATTGTGCTGCCTTTAGTTATATATATGTACACTCATTGGTTAACTATTGTTCTTTGGATTATTTCAGCGAACTGCTAAACAATGGGCGAAGCGGTTGACATTGATTAAGAAGTAGAGAGTTTGTAGGTTGTTCAAATTTACTTTTGCCAATGATCAAAGAACTGTCGTTCTGGATGTACAACTATTGTGTTGCGTATCTCGCCGTCATTCATGCTGGCTCTTGTGGCTTACCTTAGGAGCACTACCAATCTTAGAACATGCTCTTAATTTGGGTAAAATTTGAAAACGTTTATGGTGGACACATTTTTGGATTTCATCCTTTATTAGCTAATTTTTATAGCTTATGATCTCAGAGTTTATGGCCACTTATCCTATCCTATTCTTTAGGTGTGGAGTTAAAAGCTTCACATAGCTAATGACATAAATGCTATGTTTTGTGTTATATAAAATATATTAAACAAAGTAATAGACCGGCTCGCGCCATCATGGTGTGGAAGCATTTGTAGTAATATAATATGTTTCATGTGAGAAGATGGTGAAAATGCATCTTGATGGAATTTGAGTATTGAGGGATAAATTAGCGTTCCTATGTAACTATGGTTGCATCACATAATGAAATATGGGAGAGCATACATCTTTCACATGCAAGGGAGTGGATTAATAAATTAGTGTGAATAAGTTGAAGAACTATTGTACCATGGCAATGACATACATCAAAGTTGATGAGATTTGTTGTAAATAGAGGGGGGGGGGTCCATAGCACTAAGATGGGAAGACGGCTGCCTCCCTTGTCCCTTACCGCTGGCCTGCCATGACGGCTTCGATCACTGGCTCACTAAGAACACGGCTTAGTGAATTTTGTAATAAGAGAGAGGTTTGAGAGTGAGAGGGATGGGGGTTAGGGTTGGTCTGTTCAGTAACGACTATCTGAGCGGGATAATTTCCCTAGAAAATGTAGCAAATTGCATTCATTAGTGATGCTTTTGCAGCAAATTGCATGAGCGAGCGGTTCATATATTTTTTCATCAAGTCGTACACATTTTTGGTTAGGATAGAATGGTAAATGCATTGGTTGGTTTCTTGAAGAGTTAATAACGTACATTTTTTGGGTAGGATACAATGGTAAATATATTTTTTGACTCCTTCAAGAGTTAATAACGGGTACGGTGGTGTATCAGTTGCATGCCCAACAACGGACATCATATTTTTGTTTTGTGGTAATGCACGACATTCAAATGTATGTTACAACGTGGCAATGGCTCAGAAAACATCGGATCTGCCTTCTTCACTTGGGGGACGTCAAGGGCGGTGGCCGATCAGCACAAACACGAGGGGAAGGGATCAAGGCGGAGAGCGGGGCAGTTGGCGGGGGACTCTTTCTGGGCGGTCCGTGGGGAAGTACGGTGTGAAGGAGAAAGGGTGCCATGGAGAAGGTGAGGTGGGTGTCATCCAGTGTTAAAGGAGAGGGCTCCATCGAGAAATGTCCCGCTATGGCGGAAAGCCGAGTAGGAAGTGGAGAGTCTGGCAGGAAAAGGGAAGGATGCAACGTGGGGTGAAATTTTTGGGTTGGGGTAGGCGTTGGGGATAAAATGGCGTATAGTCTAGACAACCGCATTTCTCCCCCACATATAGGCTGGATTTGGGGAAGCCCGAACTATCCAGACGATTGAGTTTTGGGGAGCCCACTGGCGCCCATTTGATGTCCGAACACGCCCGGATGTATGAAGAAGAAATGAGCTTCGAGCTTGGCAAAGATCTTAATCATTTATTTGATTCATTTATATACGTTGTAGCCCGTAGCAACGCACGGGCATTCTACTAGTAGGGACAAAGCAACAGTCGGGTACACAAGTGGAGCAGGACAACACCTGCTTTTATCCAGCGCCGGAAAGATGCACGCAACCGCGAGGCAAAGGACGCCAGAACGCGCGCGCAGGGGGGGGGTGTAGGGGACGGAAAACGACCCACGGGTCATGGACCCCCGAAGCCATCGCCACGATGGAGAGGGACCAACATGATAAGATCACTGGCCACTGCACGGGTTACATTTGCAGGAAACTTTGTGATCCACAGGGTATGGTCAGTGAACTTTTCGAGCACCACGACTCGCCAGCACATGCGCTGGTGTATTACTAATAGAAATGCAATGCAAGGGGGGAACTCCACTCGGTACTGGATGAAACCCAAAAAGAGCCGATACTTTGCTTCTTTGAAGATCGTACCCAAGGCTGACATGTGGTTTGATCGGCGCTTATTGCTTGTTTAAGATTTACACTAGTAGAAAACATGGCATCAGTCCCGGTTCCAGAGGGCCTTTAGTCCCGGTTCTGCAACCGGGACTGAACAATCGGGACTAAAGGCTCCCACTTTTAGTCTCGGTTAGGTTACGAACCGGGACTAAAGGAGCTCCACGTGGCCGTTGTGGGGCGCCCAGGCAGGATGACCTTTAGTCCCGGTTGGTAACACCGACCGGGACTAAAGGGTCTCGACGTGGCCGCTGCGCAGCGCTCAGGCAGGAGGACCTTTAGTCCCGGTTGGTAGCCCCAACCGGGACTAAAAGGCCGCCACGCGTCAGCCCCTGCCAAGCGCTGTTTTTTTTAAAGGAGGGGTTTAGGGTTTAGGGGTTTCATATTGTGTTTCCCCCTTTTCTTTTTGTGTTCATCATTCAATTCTTTTACATTTAGGGTTTTCGTTTTTATTTTACGTTTTCCATTCAACTCGACGCTAGCTACTACATATAGCAATGAAGGAACCATTACACGAATCGTCATGAATATAGAGAGAAGTGACCTCTCTTTCTCCGTGCTTGGTCGAACAACAAGTTTTCGTATATCTATTCGACGCTACTACGTATAGTACACGTTCATGCATATATACAATGTAACATCTCTTACGATCCCTAATATCTAATTACCAAAATCGCATCGCCACTCCCGATGGAATTCTGCGTCTGCAGGTATGACATGGTCAACAAAGAATCCCGCCAATTCCTCTTGAATTGCTCGTATGCGATCAGTTGGTAGGAGTTCGTCCCGCTTCCGCTTGATCTAATTTAAAGAAGGGGGTCAATATATATATATATATATATATATATATATATATATATATATATATATATATATATATATATATATATGAATGAAACTCAACACAATTGATGGTAATAAAATAAAAATGTGAATATTGTTTACATACTTCAAATTGTTCTTCAGATCTGCCCCGCTCAGAGGTCTTGTGGCGAATGTACTCGCAAACGTAGTATCCACATAAATTATTCCCGGGTTCCGGCCACAAGAAATTTACGAGAATAGAGTTCAATCAAAATGATAATCAAGCATGATAATGGTATTGAAACTAGAATCAATGAGAGATGCGCGGAACTAGCTAGTAGTACTTACTTTGGGGTGTGAAAATCGCAGCTCCTTTTTCCATTCACCCCTAACCTGGTTGGTGAACTTTTTCCAAACCCTGCCCGGCAAAGAAAATGATTACTTGATATCAGGAAATGAACGAAAGTTGCCGATATGGTGCGATAATGATTGAACTTACTTCTGGAGCATTTGACTCATGTCCGCCCACTCCTTAGCCTCTTTATGTCTCGAGTCCAAGACAACTACTAGTCCCGCGTCAAGCTGAATGGCTAGCAGAATAAAGTGGAACCTGCGCACGCATAACTCATCAATTACACTTAACCTCGAGTAAGCGAAACAGAATGTGCACAAGACAGTAACACTCACTTGAAGTTGTAAGGAAATAGTATTTCCCTTTTGTTTTGTTGTCCAAGTGACGCCTTTAGCAAGTAATTCTCTGTATCATCGGGGCTTTTTTGTACCGTATATTCATTTACGGTATTTGGGTTAATGAACCCAATGTCATAGATTTTTCCTCTGCATTCGCGGATCTTCAATCTGCATAATATAGTGTGAGAATAATTATACATGCAATGAACGAGCTGAGTTAGAGACTTGATTACAGAAAAAATACTTACAGACAATAGCAACTGACGATAGTTTTGTCGAGGGCGCCTTGATTGTATAACTGAAATAATTCTTCAAATTCAATGTACAACGCCTCGACTCCATTGAAGTAGTGCTCATCTTTAATTCCCACTAAGATACTGTTGGTCCCTTCCTTCCAGGCTTTCAAGTACCAGTTATGCAATGTTCGCATCATTGTTGATAGACGCGGGAGCTGCTCAGGTCTGACGAGAGGCTTCCCGTGCTCGTATCTAAAGGCTACCTCAGCCATTTCGAACTGTACCTCATCGCCTAAGTAATCAGCAAGAGTGTAACCAGGATGAGCGGCCGCTACCCCCGGATCATTAGCGATATCGGGAAACACCTTGAGCGGGGGGCACGATTGTTTTTCCTGTTCGCCGAGCTGGGGAATTGTTTTCCCACTTCTTGCAGCACTACTAGTACTTCCCGACCTTTTCGCTTCATGAAATGTCTTTACAATACAGCAGTCATAGTGTGAGAGCGGCGGAGGAGATGGTGGTCGCTGAAGGGCATCCATACAGCGCTTCGCTTTTACCGGATCTATTTTCTCCTTTGGATCTGGACATTTCGGTGCAAGCTGGCGTTTCACATCGGCAGCCACGATGTCGTCGTTTTCCTCCTCAGTCTTGTCGTATGGTAACTTGGGAGGAGCCTTCTTGACGCTTGGACCTGCTCTGGATTTCTTCGTTGTTGTACTGCTAGCCGCCGGAGCGGCGGCGGGTCTCTTCCGCCGTTGCTGAGGCGGCGGAGGAGGCGGAGTCTGCTGACGCGGTGGAGGAGGCGGAGTCCGCTGAGGCGGCGAAGGATTCTGCTGAGGGGCCTCCTCCGACGGAGTCCGCTGAGGCGGCGGAGACAGCTGAGGCGACGGAGGATTCTGCTGAGGGGCCTCCTCCGGTGGAGTCCACTGACGCGGCGGAGACAGCTGACGCGGCGGAGTGTGCTGACGCGGCGGAGACGACTGAGGCAGCGGAGGTAGAGCTGGACTGTGAGGAGTCTGCTGAGGGGCCTCCTCCGGCTGAGTCTGCTGACGCGGCGTCCATTTTGAAGCACGATGTATTCCTTTCTCCATAGAATGGTAGTCCTTACGGCATCTACCAGATGAGTCTCCCCTTAACCTGTAGGGTACTCAAGCTCCAGCCCCTCGAATCCGTTGGTAACTTCATCCACCCCGACAATAGCAAAGCCATCTGAAATCGGATTGCAATGGAAAGTTGCATCAGGTCTAGGAGGTAAGACATAGCCGACCGCCACCTTCAAGGGTAGGTTGATGCATTTCGCCATTAGCTCACAATGTTCCCTCTCCGTGATATAATCCACGGGGTAGCGAGGAGCCGTGATATCAGGCCGAACGAGCTCCGTGGAAGCCACGCTGCTTTTCCGCTGAGATGGTGGGGTAGCTTCGTGGGCAGTATCGAATAAAGGATCTTCGTGCTGCTGAGATGGTGGGTCGGTAGCTCGCTGACTGGTAAGTGCCTCTAGTTTCTTCTCCTGCAACGCTAATCTTTGTTCTACATTCTGCATCCGGTTTGCTTCCTCTTTCTTCTTTCTCCCTCGGCTTATATAACCAGTGCTGTCGGGAAACCCATGCACCCACGGAACGGAGCCTGCTGTGCCTCGTGTTCGTCCAGGGTGTTCAGGATTCTCGAGGGCGCGTGACAGCACGTCCTTCTCTCTGTCGGGATGGAACCTCCCTTCCTGCACGTCCTTGATTGCTTCCTGAATCTTTGTGACGGGTGTTTCAAGTTGTTCTTTCGTGTAAACACACTTCCCTGTTTCTGGGTCCAAAGTTCCCCCATGTCCGAAGAACCAAGTCCTTGCCCGTTCGGGCCAGTTCAATGTCGCTGGTTCGATCCCTTTAGCAAGCAGGTCGTTCTCAGCTTTGTCCCACGTAGGCCGGGCAATCTTGTAGCCACCTGACCCCGTAACATGGTGATACTGCTTCTTTGAAGAATTTAGCTTATTTGTCTTTGACCTGTTCTTAGCTTTCTCCGATTTCTTGTACGCCACAAATGCGGGCCAGTGATCTTTTATCTTCGCATATTGACCGGTGAATTCTGGAGTCTCGTCTTTCTCGACAAACTGTTCGTTCAATCTTTTCTCCAGTTCTTGAATTGTTCTGCCATCTTCTTAAGAGCCCATTTTTTGACTTTTCGCTGTATAACTGGGTTATTTGGATCCTCCTCTGGCGGTAGGCTGAAATTTATCATGAGCGAGTTCCAAAGCTGATCTTTGCATCTATTGTCGACATAAGAAACTCCATCGTCCTTCTTCTTATTCCATTCTTGGATGCTGATCGGGACGCTGTCCCTAACAACAAGTCCGCACTGATGTATAAATCGGTCTTGGGTCCGCTTGGGAACAATCGGTTTGCCATCTGGATCGACTTCTTCGATCGTGAACCTTTCATTCTAGCCCAACCTTTTCTTCGGGCCTCGTCTCCTTATAGAAGTTTGGCTCGATCCGGAGGGCTAAAATAAGAAAGACGTGTTAATATATGTACATACAAAACAATTAATGCATCTAGTCAGCAGAGGCTTAATTAATATATATATACCTCGCCGAACTTTGCAACAGTTAAGGCTCCAACACTGGCGGAGCCGTCATCTTCTCTTCCCTCACCATCGGAGTCGTTGAGAAACTGTGAGGTCATGATATCATCATCTCCCTCGCGGATTATTTCCTCCAACGCCTTTTCTTGTTCTAAGTCTCTGTCGTGTTCCATAGTTTCTGCAAATATTACAACATGGCAATATACAACCATGACAGATGAATTAGTGGCAAACATAGACCTAATCACAACAAGTAATCATATGCATATGAGCAATGGATTAGTGGATTATCGGGGTTATGTTTTAACGACCCCCTCCCCCCTCATGTCGAAGTTATACTGAAATTATCGGGGTTATGTTTTAACACGACCCCCCCCCCTCATGTCGAAGTCAATGAACAACATGAAAATTTGTAAGTGATTGCTAAACTTTTATGCTTCATTTATATGAAGATCAATTATCCAATATAACTATGTTTGCGATATGAGGCATTGGACATTATCTAGAATCATATCTGATGAGTCGTCCTATCTTTCAGGAGAGGATACTTTGCGGACCGCCTCTCTCATGCCCGTCCGACGTGCAAATCAGGTTTTCATATGCCTCAAAATCAAAGTTATCGGGGTTATGTTTTAACGACCCCGCCCCCCCTCATGTCGGAGTTACGACGATATTTGTACAAGATGAATACAAGATTTATACACAGCGGGGGCGGCGTTGCACCGAAGTTATACCGAAGTTATCGGGGTTATGTTTATACAACAAATGGACACCTTTTGTCGAACAACGGAGGGACGATCAGGGACCAACAGCTCCAACGTCTACGATCACTCCACGAAGATGCAACACCACAAATCCTGTAATTCCACCGAGTGAAAAAAAATTAGGTCACCACAATTTTGTTCTTCAATTTGTTTTAGCAAGATCATCATGATGAAGTAACCACTCATCATATGCAAATTTTAACATTTGTTTCTCTATCTAAAAAAACCTAAAAAAAATCTCTTCTCGTTATAGTATATCTCGGCCTCACTTTGTTGTTGTGAACTCCACCATTTCTCTAAAAAAATTCTCTATGCAAATTTCTCTAAAAAAATGACTTTGATCATGAATAACTTTGATAATAACCTATATATGCAAATATCTCTAACTTTTATTAATGACCTATGCAAATTTCTCTAAAAAAATGACTTTGATCATGAATATCTCTAACTATGCAAATATCTCTAACTATGTAAATATTTTTCTTATATTTAATAAATTCCAAAGTTGGAATTTCAATTATTCATAGTTCCTTTGATTTGCAAAGGAGCTATATTCTCCCCAATTTTTTGCACCCACAAAAATTACTCCATCTATTTGACAGTACCCACAACCCATTCCAACAAAAACATTTGGTTCCATAGTTCAAATTTTTCAAATTTCATTCAGTTCAAATTTGGACCAGATTCAAACTCCATGGTCAAAGCCCAATTTAAATTGCTCCAAAAAATCTAAAACTTTGCCAGACTCTCTTTTGTGTATCAACACCTCACCACAAAAATTCTCAAAAATTCCTAAAATTCCTAGAGCCCTCTGGCATTTCATCATACACTTGATGTGCACGGTCAAAAAATTCAGAAAATTCAGAAAAAATCAGGGGAAGGGGGTAGCTCACTGGGGGGGGCGCGTGATGGAGCTGGAGGGCCGGCGACGAGGGGAGCGGGCTCGGTGGCGGCGATGGCGAGGAGGTCCGGCGACGAGGAGTGGCTCAGGGGCGGCGATGCTCGGGGCAGGGCGCGGCGAGGGCGTCGGGGCAGGGCTCGGCGACGGCGGCGTCGGGACAGGGCGCGGCGAGGGCGTCGGCGAGGAGGGGGACGGCTCGGAGGCGACGACAATCTCCGGCGCAGTAGCCTGGCGGCGTCGTGCTGTGGTTCGGCGTCGGGGGAGAGAATGGGAGAAAAAATCGTAAGTGCTGCTTATATACCCAACCCTTTAGTCCCGGTTGGTGGCTCCAACCGGGACTAAAGGCCCCCCTTTAGTCCCGGTCCGAGCCACCAACCGGGACTAAAGGTGAATTTCACCAGCCCAAAGGGCGGGAAACCCAACCCTTTAGTCCCGGTTAGTGGCTCGGACCGGGACTAAAGGGGGCCTTAATTTAGTCTCGGTTGGAGCCACCAACCGGGACTAAAGGGGGGCACAGCCGTGTGGTGAAAGTTTAGTCTCGGTTGGAGCCACCAAGCGAGAGGAGATCGCACCGGTTTATATACGCGGCTGCGATCTCTCTCACAAGCTCCTCTCTAAAGCAGGCAGTAATTACCTAACCTCTGCCCTGTTGGGCCTACTAGCCCCTCGGGCCTGCATCCTGGCCCATATATAGTTGGGTTTCTAGTCGTATGCAGGCCGTGGTGTCTGCTAGTAGGCGGGTATTTTTTTATTTTTATGTTATTTTTTGCATATGTTATGTTTTTTTTATTTTTTATGTTATTTTTTGCATATGTTATGTCAATTTTAATATTCTTTCATAACCACTATAAAATATATGGCACATGTTATGTCTTTTTATTTTTTATGTTATGGCAATTTTATTTTATTTGCATATGTTATGTTTTTTTATTTTTATGCTATTTTTTGCATATGTTATGTCAATTTTAATATTCTTTCATAACCACTATAAAATATATGGCACATGTTATGTCTTTTTATTTTTTATGTTATTTTTTATGTTATGGCAATTTTAATTTTTTGCATATGTTATGTCTTTTTATTTTTTATGTTATGGCAATATTAATTTTTTGCATATGTTAATGTTTTTTTTATTTTTTATGTTATTTTTTGCATATGTTATGTCATTTTTATATAATTTTAAGTTAATATTATTTTGATCATAACTAGAGTTTTATAAAAGCTTTTTAGTTGATTCTTTTTGCTATTGAAGAATATTATAGTTTTGTTTTAGTTGATCATAACTAGAATTTTATATAACTTTATTTCATGATATAGATTTTCATCAGACACCAATGTTCCCTATGTGAAGGAGATAGACCCTTACTATGAATCTTCTAGAAGATTCATAGTATTTTCTGTTAACCTAGTAATGTTATATTTTCTTTATGTCATATAACGTTTCTCTCTTATCATCTCCGATCAGAGAAACCACATAGTACCTCCAACTTTATGTCATACAACGTTTCTCTTTTATCATCTCCGATGCTTCTGCTGTATTCATCTATGTCAAGACGTTTAAGACATGTCTATATTAACCTTGTTATTATATATGGAGCCACCAACCGGGACTAACCGCGTATGATCAACCTTGCAAAACATGTGACTGAAAGGATAGGAATAATTGAAATTTCATAACTTAATAAATAATTATTATAAAATCATGTTTCAAATGCCAAAATGCCCTAGCTAGCTCTTACAAAGATTCCCTCCGGTTTGTCCGAAGTGGCACTTTCCAGCTATAAGTCCGGAAACTCACACTAGAGACAAAGTGATGGCGGTGAAGCCGGTCACATCCTAGAGTGGGATCTTGGGGTATAAAACTATTTCTTCACGTGTGTCCCTTGCTTATTGCGCCGTAACCATGGATAATCTTCATCATTTAACAGGATGCTTGGGTCAGTCTTCACTCTGAAGGGAGAAATTTCATGAAACTTTTCATAATCTTCTGACATGTCTGTCTTGTCCTCCACTCCCACGATGTTTCTTTTCCCTGAAAGAACTATGTGGCGCTTTGGCTCATCGTATGATGTATTCGCTTCTTTATCTTTTCTTTTTCTCGGTTTGGTAGACATGTCCTTCACATAGAAAACCTACGCCACATCATTGGCTAGGACGAATGGTTCGTCTGTGTACCCAAGATTGTTGAGATCCACTGTTGTCATTTCGTACTGCGGGTGTACCTGTACCCCGCCTCCTGACAGATTGACCCATTTGCACCGAAACAAAGGGACCTTAAAATCACGTCCATAGTCAAGTTCCCATATGTCCTGTATGTAACCATAATATGTGTCCTTTGCCCTATTGGTGTTTGCTGCATCAAAGCGGACACCATTGTTTTGGTTGGTGCTCTTTTTATCTTGGGCGATCGTGTAAAATGTATTCCCATTTATCTCGTACCCTTGGAAAGTCAATACAGTCAAAGATGGTGTCCTGGCCAACAAGTACAGCTCATCTCCAACAGTGGTGTTACCCATGAGATGTGTTTGCAACCAACCGCCGAAAATCCCCATGTGTTCACGTGTAATCCAGTCGTCAGACTGCTCCGGGTGTTTGGAGCGTAGAATATTCTTGTGTTCATTGATATACGGGGCCACCAAGGTAGAATTCTGTAGAACTGTGTAGTGTGCTTGTGCCCAAGAATGCCTGTCCCTACATATTATTGAGTTCGGTCCTAGCGTGCCTTTTCCACCCAGTCTCCCCTCATGCCGCGATTCAGGAACACCAATCGGCTTAAGGTCAGGAATAAAGTCAACACAAAACTCAATGACCTCCTCTGTTTGATGGCCCGTGGAGATGCTTCCTTCTGGCCTAGCACGGTTACGAACATATTTCTTTAAGACTCCCATGAACCTCTCAAAGGGTAACATATTGTGTAGAAATACAGGACCCAGAATTGCAATCTCGTCGACTAGGTGAACTAGGACGTGCGTCATAATATTGAAGAAGGATGGTGGGAACACCAACTCGAAACTGACAAGACATTGGACCAAATCATTCTGTAACCTTGGTAGGATTTCTGGATCGATTATCTTCGGAGAAATTGCATTGAGGAATGCACATAGCTTCACAATGGCTAATCGAACATTTTCTGGTAGAAGCCCCCTCAATGCAACCGGAAGCAGTTGCGTCATAATCACGTGACAGTCATGAGACTTTAGGTTCTGGAATTTTTTCTCTGCCATATTTATTATTCCCTTTATATTCGACGAGAAGCCAGACGGGACCTTGATACTGAGCAGGCATTCAAAAAAGATTTCCTTCTCTGCTTTGGTAAAAGCGTAGCTGGTAGGACCTTGATACTGCTTTGGATGCATGCCGTCTTTTTCGTTCATACGTTGCTGGTCCTCCCGTGCCTCCGGTGTATCTTTGGTCTTCCCATACACGCCCAAGAAGCCTAGCAGGTTCACGCAAAGATTCTTCGTCACGTGCATCACGTCGATTGCAGAGCGGACCTCTAGGTCTTTCCAATAGGGTAGGTCCCAAAATATAGATTTCTTCTTCCACATGGGTGCGTGTCCGTCAGCATCATTCGGAACAGATTGTCCGCCAGGAACCTTTCCAAAGATTACTTGTAAATCCTTGACCATATCAAGTATATCATCACCAGTACGGAGGACAGGCTTCTTCCGGTGATCTGCCTCACCTTTGAAATGCTTGCCTTTCTTTCTTAAGGCATGCTTGGTCGGAAGAAATCGACGATGTCCCAGGTACACATTCTTATTACATTTATCCAAATATATACTTTCGGTCTCATCTAAACAGTGCGTGCATGCGTGGTATCCCTTGTTTGTATGTCCTGAAAGGTTACTAAGAGCAGGCCAATCATTGATGGTTACAAACAGCAACGCTCGTAGGTCAAATTCCTGTTGTTTGTGCTCATCCCACACACGTACACCTTTTATGTCCCACAGCTGTAAAAGTTCTTCAACTAATGGCCTTAGGTACACATCAATGTCGTTACCGGGTTTCTTAGGGCCTTGGATGAGCACTGGCATCATAATGAACTTCCGCTTCATGCACAACCAAGGAGGAAGGTTATAGATACATAGAGTCACAGGCCAGGTGCTATGATTGTTGCTCTGCTCCCCAAAAGGATTAATGCCATCTGCACTTAAACCAAACCATAAGTTCCTTGCGTCACCTGCAAAGTCCGGCCAATTTCTCTCGATTTTTCTCCACTGCGACCCATCAGCGGGTACTCTCAACTTCCCGTCTTTCTTACGGTCTTCTTTGTGCCATCGCAACAACTTGGCATGCTCTTTGTTTCTGAACAGACGTTTCAACCGTGGTATTATAGGAGCATACCACATCACCTTGGCAGGAACCCTCTTCCTGGGGCGCTCGCCCTCAACATCACCAGGGTCATCTCGTCTGATCTTATACCGCAATGCACCGCATACCGGGCATGCATTTAAATTCTCGTACTCCTCACCGTGGTAGAGGATGCAGTCATTAGGGCATGCATGTATCTTCTGCACCTCTAATCCTAGAGGGCAGAGAACCTTCTTTGCTTCGTACGTACTGTCAGGCAATTCGTTATCCTTTGGAAGCTTCTTCTTCATTATTTTCAGTAGCTTCCCAAATCCCTTGTCAGATACACCATTCTCTGCCTTCCATTGCAGCAATTCCAGTGCGGTACCGAGCTTTGTGTTGCCATCTTCGCAATTTGGGTACAACCCTTTTTTGTGATTCTCTAACATGCGATCGAACTTCAACTTCTCCCTTTCACTTTCGCATCTTCTCTGTGCATCAACAATGACCCGGCGAAGATCATCATCGGACACATCTGGTACCTCTTGATCTTCAGCTTCCCCCGTTGCAGTATCACCGTATTCAGGGAACATAGGATAGTTGTCATCATCCTCTTCTTCTTCATTGTCTTCCATCATAACCCCTCTTTCTCCGTGCTTGGTCCAAACATTATAGTGTGGCATGAAACAGTTCTTAAGCAGGTGGAAGTGAAGGGTTTTCGAGTCAGAGTAATCCTTCGTATTCTCACAGACAGTACATGGACAATACATAAAACCATTCTGCTTGTTTGCCTCAGCCACATCGAGAAAATTATGCAGGCCCGTAATGTAGTCGGAGGTGCGTCAGTCACCGTACATCCATTGCCAGTTCATCTGCGTGCATTATATAATTAAGTATATCAAAAACCATTACAGAACATCATGAATAGAGAAATGAACAAATTAATACAAGTTCATCATCACATTAAAACCAAAGTACAGTAGTGATCAAATGTTATTACTGAAAAAATAAATACATAAAGTTCATACATAGTTCTCATAGAACAACATACATCTCTCTACACATGTGCAAACTAAGAAGTTAATTTGAGCTCACCACGGTGGTGCCGGCGACGAGATCGGCACGGGCGATCGACGGCGGTGAGGACGGGGACGGGGACGGGACGACACCCTACACATGTGCAAACTAAGAAGTTAATTTGAGCTCAAATTGTGCATCTAAATCAAATAAACTCACACATACACTTCTTCACTAAAACCCACAAACCACACTACTTCTAGAGCATTTGAAATGAGCTAAACTAGCAGTGAGAGATGAAAGGATGAAGTTGCTAACCTTTTTAGAACACTTGGATAGTTGGTGCATCGCCAAACCTAGACAAATCTTGGGGAAAATGGAGCTTGGAGGTCGAGCTTGGAGGAAGAACAGAGGAGAAAGCTTAAGTGTGGCTCCGGCATTTCATCGAACACCTCATGTGCATATATCGGCAAAAAACAGAGTAGCCCACACCTCCACCCTTCCACAGCCAAAAAACAGAGGAGATGGGGGGGGGGGGGGGCGTCGATATATATAGGCAAAACTTTAGTCCCGATTTGTGTCTAAAACCGAGACTAATGGCCTACCCTTTAGTCCCGGTTCCAGACACCAACCGGGACTAAAGGGGTTGCGCCAGGAGCGAGGCCCTTTAGTCCCGGTTGGTGGCTGGAACCGGGACTAAAGGTCCCAGCCGAACCGGGACTGGTGCCTGCCGAGGCCCGGCCGGCGTCCTGGCCGCTCGAACCGGGACTGATGCACGCATTAGTCCCGGTTCGTAAGTCGACCGGGACTGTTGCTCTGATTTGGCAAAAACCAATGCCCTATTTTCTACTAGTGTTAGACAGTCGGCCGCAGGTCGACTTGTCGTCGATGAGGGTGGGCTTTGCCCTGTGTGTTTCAGTCTATGGGAGTGGGCTTGGCCCTTGTTGTTCCAGTTTTTGCCCGGTTTTCCGTAATTAACTGGACAATTCTTTTCTACTTAATTAATAGATGAGGCAATCTTTGCCTCCGTTTCAAAAAAAAAAAGATTTACAGTCCGTAGCAAAAATTACTTTGCCCATACCAAAGCTTTCTGTAAGTTCAAAAATTACCGTAGCAAAAATTACTTTGCCCATACCAGTTCAGTATCAGTTACTTCGACATGGCTTTTCACCTTTTCCTATTCAGTAAATAGATGGAGGTAGATCAAAACCCATGGTGAAGTCAATGTTAATTGACAAAGATGCGTCTTCCCACATCGTGCATGCCCTAGATGTGCAGCGGGCACTCTGTAAAAGCCTTGCACCATTTCCTGATGGTGCTCGCATACTACAACTAGTGGAGAAACTGAGAAGCAAAACCTGACTGAGGATGCGTTTCCGAATGCCTTCCATTCACAGCGTAACGATTTTCCTTTTCTCAAACACAACTTCACCAGTGTTGGTTTGGATGCTACGTAATAAGGAGAGCTGACAGGTAACATGTTATATACAAGACCAATTGGAGCAATAGAAGGCATGTGGAGTGCAGTTTGTTTTTTAAGGACGTGGTGCCTGTGTTTAACGGACGGTTGGTGAGTGTCGTTGGCTATTCATGAACCTAAAATTAAAACAATACTCCCACCGTTTTTAATGCTGGTATTTTACAAAATAAATAGTCTGGAACATGTAAACTTGGTTATTTATTTCTTACTATAAAACCTCCGGGAATAAGAGACTGGGATAAAAAGGCTAGTTTTCTAGCTAGCCATAACCAAAACACACCACATCCATCTTTGTTCCCAGAGAAAAAGAAGATGCACCATCTTTGTCGAAAAAAAACCCTACATTATATCCTGGTTCTCCCGTCTTTGTATCTTGCCCCCAAGCTGTAGAAACGAGGCAAATTTGAAGAGCACCACACTGGGAGATTCATGAAGCTTATTCTAAAAACCATGCTATCTCTGACAGCCACATTCCCCAGCAAATTGCCCCAAAATCCACAGAGAGAATAGATGGTTGATACCACTGGATTTAGTTACCCAAAAAGCTAGGAAAACATTAGCCCTTGTGGAACATGACTCCACCTGAATACATCCCTAAAAACCGACCAATCAAAATTTCCATAAGGGCATGCTATGAAGATGCGAGCAACTGTTTCTGCCTCCCCACACACTTTGCACTTGACATCACCATGTCATTGGCGATTTATCAACTATTCAGTCGAAGGGATTATGCCATAAGAAAATTTTGATTTTAAGAGAGAATTTAGCAGGCCAAAGCTCCTGCATTTTAACATTAACAAGCCTCTGATTGTAGAGTGACACTACATGAGTATTTAGTTTTCGACGTGACATGTTCTTGCCCATCCATTTCTTGCGTTCTGCACATCATATATTTCCTTGTAATCATGTCCAATCTCTGAAACTTCAAAAAGAAGCTTTTTGAACGAAATTTGTTCTATAAAAAGTTTGGCTCAAAAGCTTAGAGAATTCTTTTTATAATTTCTTTTACTAAAAACGACACATATAACTAACACCGACAGCGATTGATCTTAGCTCTGTTGTTTATACAATTAAGAGCCTCGCCAGCGCCATCCTTTCTTTTCTCTGCCTACGAGTGGCTTTGATGATCTAGCTTGCTTGTCCTTCATGAGTTGTTTTAGTAGTAATGATATATGGACTGCATTTTCAAATAAGATCCATTTTCTCTATTATGACCTCACATAACCATTCATGTCTCTGCATTTTCAAAAGTTCAAGTGTTGACTTTAACTTAGAGAGCATAGTGATGGGGTACATTGTGGGAGTGTGGACAAAAAAAAGAGATTTGCAAGTATCATCATTTTTTTCCTAGAGCCGAGAATAAGTCTTAGCTTCTGCATTGATTGATGTAACAATAATATATCATTAATTATTAAAAAATACGAAGCAATGCCAGGCATTGGTATCGAACAAACCGCCTTAAAATCTTAAGGCCATCCATATTCGACCTGCCTTGCGAGAGCTATCACCCCAAGGAAATGGCGTGCGGAGAACGATGCTGCTTGATCTATCAATACGGCTAAATCATGGGTTTTTACCCCAAGAAATGCATTCTTGATTTCAACCGCCAACGTCACCATCCACCTCTCTATCGTTCGACCTGCAAAGAACAAGTCGGTCAAAGGAGAATTCGTCGGAAGAGGAGACACCATCACGTCGCTTTCGGGCATTGCTGCACCATCATTTCGTCCGAGCTTAAGTGAATTCCGTCCTGTTTGCATGAAATTCGTCCAGCTTGTTCAAATGCGGTTTAAAATATATGCGGTCATGGTTTAATTGCTGGCTCTTATATCAATGTCCACGAGCTCCCGGCTTCACGCTGGCGATCAATCCGAAACTGCAAATACCCAAGACAATCAAGGCTATTTCAACAAACTAGCTCGGGCATCGAAGTTTTGAGGAAACAATATACGTAGGTCGGTAGGTGCGCCTTATGACGAACTAGTATGTTGCATAACATAACCAGGGCCGTCTCCAGGAATTCGGGGCCCCGGTGCGAAAAGCAAAATGGGGCCCTAACATAAAAAAAATCATACAATAACGCAAGCATAATCACCTAATTATGTAATTAAAATTTATGTTATTTCATACAATGCTTAGAAAATTCTCAAGTATCAATGCAATATACTAGAATCAAGAGCACGCCTTTGATTTTCAGAATTAGTTTGGGGTCCTTTCAGAACATATTTATCAAGAGCACCCCTTGAGATTGAGCATCTTCTTCTAATTTCTGTTTCTTGTTACGCTTTAAGGCACCAGAATCATACTTTCTTCTTGAACTAGAATGCATGATTGTTTCTGTTTCAATGAAATATATACTCTTTCAATTTATTTGAACTGATGAGCTCACATCACTACTAGGAAAAGGGCTATAGATGATATGGCTACTAATGGCGCACCAGACATGTGGTGCGCCACTACTATATAGTAATGGCGCACCATGAGTTGGTGCGCCATTAGTGTGGTAGACACTAATGGCGCACCAGACCCACGGTGCGCCATTAGTGACAAATGTTTTTTTTTTCATTTTTCCAAAAATACTAATGGCGCACCAGGGAAGAGTGCGCCATTACTAGTTTAACTAGTAATGGCGCACGTCCAACACAGTAAGCCACTAGTATTTTTTTTTTTTTTGCAAAACTACTAATGGCGCACCTCAAGCTGGTGCGCCATTAGTAACCAGGGTTACTAATGGCGCATATATGGGTGGTGCGCCATTAGTAACCTGGGACCAGCTAGATATTTTGGACAGCCACACCTACACACTCACTTTCCCCACTTCATTCTCTCCACCTCCTCCTCCAAGATTGTGTCGGCTGCCTCCTCCTCCTCACCTCATTTGCACCATAGATTCATCAAAATTAGGTGGTTAAATTACCTTTTTTTGATAGGTAAGTAAGGGGAAAGCTATCTTTATGTTGTAGATCTACTTTTTTTTCTCTCCCTCGCTCCAACAACGTGCCCATGCACTTTTTATGGCCTTGCTAGATCTATGTATGTTTGTGGTGTTGCATATGTTTGTGGTGTTGCATATATGTTTGTGTTTGCAGGTACCGGTATTTGAAATGCGATAGTTGCCAATATTTTGCCGGAATGTTGATTCATTTCCGTTTCGGCGAGAATTTTGGCACTATGCATTCTTTTTGGTCCTATTTTTAGGGAAAGTCATGCCAAATTTTTTCTTGGTTCTAAAATATCATTTTGCTCTACCCCGCAGGCGACCATGGTCCGCACGATGACCGAAGGCATCGTGAATAGGTTTTTGAGCTCCGCGAAGGCCGAGATGCTTCAAAAGAACGAGACGGAGATAAGTTGTCCGTGTCGAAGATGCAAGCTGAAGAGCCTTATTGCGGACCCGGATTCCGGGCAGGTGCGGGACCACCTGCTCTTGCGTGGTTTCATGGATGGCTATCGGTGGCAAGGTGATGAAGATGACTATGAAGTCGTCCATGGGGGCTGGGCAAGAAATGAGGAAGGGCAGCAAGACAATCACCGCGGCGAGGGCGGTCGAGAAAACGAAGAATCTCCAGGACATGATCACGACGGTGATGCTGTACACAGTCATCGTGTAGAAGATGCCGGACATGATGATGAGGAAGATCAAGACGAAGGGCATGATCATGAAGATGAAGATGCCGGAGCAGACGACGATGGAGGCTGGGTGCAGGACCCTCATATTCAAGAGCTGCTTCTCAAGCAGACGGATAACGCAAGAGCTGCCGCCCGAGAGAAAGCCAAGCTGGATCAACTGGAGATAGACGCGGTTACTCCATTGTATGAAGGATGCAGGCCCGAGGATACCCGCCTGAAAGTAACGCTCATGGCTCTGGAGATGAAGGTAAAACACAAAATGACCGACGCATGCTTCGACGAGAACATGTCATTCTGGCACGAACGTCTTCCCAAGGGGAACAAGTGCCCGACCAGTTTCGAGGAGGCGAAGAAAATCGTGTGTCCTCTGGATTTACCGCACGTGAAATACCATGTGTGCATGAACAATTGCATCATTTATCGGGACGAGCACGCGGAGTCTACCATATGTCCGGTGTGCAGCGTCACTCGATACAAGAAGAGGAAGAAAGCTCCTCGAAAAGTGGTGTGGTACTTTCCGATCACTCCTCGTCTGCAGCGGTATTTCGCGGACCCTAAGGTAGCAAAGCTCCTGCGTTGGCACGCGGATAGGGAGGAGAAGAAGCGAGAAGATGACGGAAATGATCCGGAGATAAATAAAAAAGACAAGATGCTGAGTCACCCTAAGGATGCGAGCCAGTGGCAAGCGTTGAACTTCGAAGACCCAGAATTTGGGAACGATCCAAGGAACATCGTGCTGGGCGCGAGCACCGATGGAGTCAATCCGTTTGGCAGCCAGAGAAGCACACATAGCACCTGGCCTGTGTTTGTGTGGATGTACAACCTTCCCCCCTGGTTGTGCATGAAGAGGAAGTACATTCACATGAGTATGCTAATTGAAGGGCCGAAACAACCAGGGAACGACATCAATCTGTATCTGGGGCTGCTGAAAGAGGAGCTAGACACGCTGTGGAAAACGCCAGCCAATACGTGGGACGCCGCAGAGAAAGAATATTTCCCTATGAGAGCCGCACTGCTCACGACGGTGCACGACTATCTCGGTTACGGATATCTCGCGGGGCAGGTGGTCCACGGATTTTCTGGATGCGTCAGGTGCATGGATGACACAACGTATCGCCAGCTAGATAGAGATCCTGGGTCTTCGAAAACCGTGTTCATGGGACATCGAAGGTGGCTTCGCGACGATGACCCGTGGAGAAAACGCAAGGATCTGTTCGATGGTGAAACCGAACCCCGAAGACGCCCGCGTACGAGGAGCGGCGAGGAAATAGACGAGCTGTTGAAAAATTGGAAAGATTGCCCACTGCCGGGAAAGAAGCAAAAGGCGCCAGAGCCGGGAAAGAAGCGAAAGGCGCTAGAGCCGCTGCTGAAGGTATGGAAAACGAGGTCTGTTTTCTGGGACTTGCCGTACTGGAAGATCCACCGTGTGCCTCACAGCCTTGATGCCATGCATATCACGAAGAACGTGTGCGAGAGTCTGCTTGGTACCCTGCTCAACATGCCAGAGAGGACCAAAGATGGGCCGAAAGCAAGGGCAGACTTGAAATCAATGGGCATCAGGGAGGAGCTTCACGCTAATGATGATGATGATGAGGCGAAGCAGGACACAGAAAGTCGTCGCAAAGGCAAAAAGGCCAAGAAGACCGGAAATGACTACCCTCCCGCGTGCTTCACTCTAAGTCAGGAGGAGATCGAGCAGTTTTTCACCTGCCTCGTAGGAGTAAAACTTCCTTACGGTTACGCGGGGAAGATAAGCAGATACCTAGACCCAGCGAAGCAGAAGTTCAGCGGGATGAAGTCTCACGACTGTCACGTGCTGATGACGCAGATATTTCCAGTTGCAATCCGTGGGATCATGGACGCGCACGTCCGTGAAACGCTATTTGGCCTATGCAACTTTTTCGACGTCATCTCTCGGAAGTCGGTTGGCGTGAGGCAACTCAGAAGGCTACAGGAAGAGATCGTGGTGATACTATGCGAGCTTGAGATGTACTTCCCGCCCGCATTCTTCGACGTTATGGTGCATCTGCTGGTCCATATCGTGGAGGATATCATCCAACTCGGGCCGACGTTCCTGCACAGCATGATGCCGTTCGAAAGGATGAATGGTGTCATCAAAGGATACGTTCGCAACATGTCACGTCCAGAGGGAAGCATAGCCAGGGGCTTTCTGACCGAAGAGTGCATCTCCTACTGCACGAATTATCTAGGCATCGAGAACCCCGTTGGTCTGCCCGTCAACAGGCACCTCGGCAGGCTCGCTGGATGGGGTCACCGTGAGGGTCGGCGCGAAATGCATGTCGACTTCGAGGGTCGACTCGCCGACTTTGAAAGAGCAAACCTAGTCGCGCTACAACACATAGACGTGGTCGATCCTTGGGTGGTAGAGCACAAAACCTTTATTGAGAAGACGTACAATGACCGAGGCCAACAGAGGACGGACGGAGATATAATCAAAGAGCACAACTCATGTTTCACGCGTTGGTTCAAGCAGAAGCTTCTGTCGTACCCTTTACATGAGGATTCTTCCGCGGAAGAACAACTCATATTCGCCTTGTCACAGGGCGCCGAGCACAACCTGATGACCTATGAGGCGTATGATATCAACGGCTACACATTCTACACCGAGGACAAGGACATGAAGAGCGATGGTTATCAGAACTCCGGGGTAACGATGGAATCCTACACCGGTAACGACAAGGACAGATACTACGGAAGGATCGAGGAGATCTGGGAGCTGAGCTACGCTGGAGAGAAGGTCCCGATGTTCCGTGTCAGATGGGCCAAGAGCGTCCTAAAAGAAGACCGGTATTTCACCACCATGGTTATACCCGAAGCCAAATCCAAGACCGCGGGCGCAAACGTCACCGCGAAAAATGAGCCATGGGTACTGGCTTCCCAAGTGGACCAATGCTTCTTCATTACCGACCCGTCAAAGCCCAGTCGTGTTGTCGTGAGGAGAGGCAAAAGGAAGATCATCGGAATGGATGGAGTCGCCAGTGAGCAAGACTTCGACAAGTACGGCGACCCGAAGATGGAACATGACGACGACGATGAAGTAGCAGCATACACCACAAGAAGAAGCAGGACCACCCTACCTAAAGGACGTCCGTTCCACAGAAGAACTCCATTTGCCAAAACGAAGGGCAAGAAGATTGTGAACAGATAGCTAGCTAAGATCGATTGTATTTAAATTGTAGTCTTCATTTCTCGATTGTATTTCATGGGCACTTTTTGAACTCATGAATATTTTTAAATTTCATGGGCACTTTTTGAATTCATGAATATTTTTTCAAATTTGATGATATTTTTTCATATTAAATATGAAAAAATATTGAATATTCATGAGGACACTCGATCTCGATCCCCCTCCATCTCGATCGCTATCCCCCTCCATCTCGATCTCGATCCCCCCCGCACCCTCCCCCGCTAGCTCCACCGCCGCCGACGACCCACCGCACCCTCCCCCGCTCCACCGCCGCCGCCGACCCCCCGCACCCTCCCCGGCCCGCTCCACCGCCGCCGAGCACCCCCCGCACCCTCCCCCGCTCCACCGCCGCCGCCGAGCACCCCCATTTGATGATATTTTCAAATAACAAATTTGATGATATTTTTTCATATTAATAAAAAAATTATTACTGTTTTTATAAAAAAATATTACTGTTTTTATAAAAAAATATTAAAAAATAGCAACAAAAAATAATAATAAAAAACATACTAATGGCGCACCGCTCGGGTAGTGCGCCATTGCTATCTAAAAAAAAAAGCTTTCTAATGGCGCACCTCTAAGGAGTGCGCCATTGCTATAAAAAAAAAGATTTCTAATGGCGCACCGCTCGGGGGTGCGCCATTAGTAAGCTTCCCCCTAGCTCTAATTCGCCCGACCCCTTCGTCGTCCCTCCCTCTCGCCAGATCCACTTCCCCCCCGCGCGCTGCCCCGACCCACGACGCCGCCGCCCCTACGTGCGCCGCCGCCCCCGCGCCCCCGCGCCCCTACCACTGCAGCTCCGCCATCGCCGACGCCTCCGCGACCTCGCCGTCGCCGACAGCCTCCCCGCGTCGGCCCCTGCCCTGCGCCGCCTCTACCTCAGTCCGGGCACGGGGTGCAGGACGACGACCGCCGCCGACCCGCGAAGCACGTGGCCGTCGGCCTCCCCACGACCAACCGAGGCGCCCAGGAGGACCGCCGCCGTCTTCTTCTTCGACTACGAGGACCCGGACGAGCTCGGACGCCCTCGAGCCATCCCTTCGACGCCGCCGCCGCCGACGACCCCGACCCCGACCCCTCCGGCGACCGGCCGCGCCCGCCCAGGTACCTCTCCTCCTTCCTCCTTCCTCTGCCCTCCTCCTCTGCAAGTTCTTGTATTTCTTTCTCTCCTTTTTCATGGTGAGTAGAGAACTCAGTATTATTGACTCTTCATGTAATGCGTGTCTGTTTAAATGGAGCACCGGTCTGATGATTTGCCCGTACCATGGTCCATGCAGCAAAGGCAATTTTCATCTAAGTTGAGCTGATTTTGATTTCCGTATGTTATGGGGGGACAACAGATATTGCTATATGTTCATTCTTGAGGGTACAGACTTGCTAAACTATTGATGATTTTTTGTTGGGTGACCTATTAGATCTGGAATGGAAGCTCACATAAGTTGAGCTGATTTTTGTCCATATGAAAGCAGAGGACCATATGGTCTGTGGCCTTTTCATCCATATGAAAGTAGAGGCACATTGTGGTGCTAGTTTGCTGGGTTTTGTCTCCGACCATCGTGTCGTGATGATTTTGCAGGTACCCCGAGAGGCCCTTGAGTTTGCCGGAATGTCGATTAACTTCCGTTCCGGCAAATTCGGGTACTCCATATGTCCTATTTTCAGCAAAGGTCATGCTGAAATTTTCCGTGAATTTTAGCATGACTTTGCTAAAAATCGGACATATGGGGTACTTGCTACTAATGCATGGGCCGGGGTATCTTAGTACTTAATTAAGTAGCTTTTAGGGTGCCTCGGTGTCGATAAGAACCTAAATGATGAAAGCTTAGGCTTTTAGGGTGCCTCGGCGTCGACAAACCCTAAATGATAAAAGCTTAGCTTTTAGGATGCCTCGGTGTCGACAAACCCTAAATGATGAGACCATGATCTTGTTCCTTGACAATAACCAACTTTTTGACCAAACTTTTTTCCTATTTAGAGCGAAACATGGCCCACAACGATGAGGTCGGTGGTTCGGGCGGCAAGCAATTCTGGGAGCTGTCCCAGGAGATGGAGGAACAACCTCACCGCTATGAGGATGCCGCGGAAGACACCGATCCTGACTACACAACCCCTAGTGGCGTCGGGGATGACACCACTGATGGTGCCGCCGAGGATGCCACCACTGATGGTGCCGCCGAGGATGCCACCACTGATGATGGCAGCGCACGCACAGATGGCAGCCAACCGAAGAGGCAACGGAAGGACCGGCGCCCGAACGTGCTCCGCACCGTCAAGGAGGAATTTACTCAAGTGGACTCCGACGGGCATCCAACGGAGCCCAAACAAATAGTCAAGGGGTACTCGGTTCAGCTCGGGTGCATTCTCCGGAGCACCGTCTCGATCAACACCGAGAACCTAAGGCATAAGGACCGAGGGAATTTGCGCAACCTTCTCTTCACGAAGCTGCACGAACGATACAAGTTCCCCGCTGAATTTGAAAACACACGCCTCTCAGGGAATAAAGTGAACAGTGCCGCCCTCACGAGGATGAGCACGGCCCTGTCTACTTGGAGAAGCGCGGTGAAAAGAATGATTGAGAAAGGTGATAGTTATGAGAAGATCAAGGCGAAAAATCCTTCGATCAGCGAAGATGACTACAAGGAGTTCAAGATCAAGTGCGAGAGCAGCGCAACCTCCGAATCAAGTCAGTGGGGGAAAGAAATGCGGGAGTTGAACTTAGGGGAACACAAACTCGGTCCCGGCGGTTACAGAGTGGCGGAGCCTATATGGGACAAGGAGGACGCGGAGCGTGCCGAGCAAGGCCTACCGCCCCGCTTCGAGAAATACCATGACAAGCAGACCAGGAACTATGTCAGGGCCCGGTACAAGGAGGACCCGGTAACAAAGGAGCTTACCACGGATCCGAAGAGCAGGGCGCTTGAGCTTGTTCTGGCGCAGGAGACTGAAAGCAGTAGCGTGGGGTCGTCTCAGAGCATCCCTTGGGACAACACTCTAAATAGGGCGTTGAACGTAATGAAAAACAAGGATAAGCTCAGTAAGCCGTCGTCAGCTGGTCGTGTGGCCGGCAAAGGCTTGTCCACAAAATGGTCGTCATACTATAACGCTGGTGGGCGAAAGGAGAGAAAGACCAGCTCGGAAAGCCAGTCGCGCGAGGTTCAAGAACTCAAGGCACAAGTGGCGCGGATTCCGGAGATTGTCCAAGAGCAAGTGCAACAACAACTGGGATCGACGCTCACCGGCATTATGCCTACCTTGATTCATGGGCTGACGACGTGGATTGCGAGCGGCCAACAGGGGCCGCCCCCGATTCCCAGCTTCACGGCCAGCAACTCGCACAACGCGCAGGCGGCGCCATTGGTGTCTCCGGCGGAGCCGGTATTGGTGTCTCCGACGCCGGCACGGGCATTGGAGCTTAATACACCCGGGTGTACGCCGGCCGGCACCTCGGCAGCAAGCGGCCCCTCCGTCAATTGCACGCCCGCCGTTGGCGGTGCCTCGACATTAGCCGAGCTCGACGCCATCATCACGGTAACTAATTAAGCCTCTCGGCCGAGGACTTCATCTCCTTGCCTTTGACTGGGCATCCCTGACGCCCTACATGTTTTCGCAGGGCGCCGCCGATGTTCCGTGCACTCTCCTGCACTTCGTGAACAATGAGTTGGTCGATTTCGCCAAGGGCAAAATCGTTCAACCGGGCAACCCCGTGTTCCACGGTAATCCAATGCCACCCACCGTGTATAGGGTTCAACTGGTTCGGGTGCTGCCAGGCTGCGACGAGTTGTTACCTCCGATTCGACCCGCCGGGGCCGACGAAGATGATGTGATGACCCTCAGCGCCTGCCTAAGCTGGCCCCTGCTTTGGCCGAAGAGCCAGATTCGTTTGGGGGCGGGGGACACCACCCCAAAGACAACACCGCCAGTCGTGCCGGCGCCAAGCCATGGCAAGACCGCCGCAACGCTACCGGACATGCCGGACATGCATATGGCACAGGATCCGGGCATGCATATGGCACAGGATCCAGACGACGACGACAACGATGACGGTACATTTACCAACGTCCATAAGTACTTCAACGAACATGGGTGCGATGACGAATTCATGGGGCCTCCTTCTCAAGAACCCAACCCTGCAAAAGACGATCGCGATCTAGCTGGTACCGCGGAGAAACCCAATTGCAACAGGCGTCGTCTGGCGTTCAGTTCTCAGGAGACGCCTCTAGCTGCCGACTTCACCGAGCCTCAGATAGCCGAGGTGCGAAATATTATCAGCCCCAGCACACTCAAGAAGGCGGTCTGTGAGCAGAACTCGGTCCCATTACAGCAGAAGAAGAAGGGACGGAAAAGAAAGAGTAACAAGGGTGCGAGCCAGCCGGCACCGAGTACGACCCATGCTCAGGACGGGCCACCTTCACCTAAGGATATCTCGAGGAGGGTGCATGTGGCGGGTAGGCCGATGCTACCGACTAATATGCTCAATGCTGCAACCGGTGCTATGCGGAGTCTGCATGACAGTGTTCTTTCTTTGGAGAAGCGGCGTCTCCGAGAGAATGACGTGACATACCCGGTTTTCGTGGCCAAGGTGCCAGAGGGCAAGGGCTTTGTGGATAGCGCCATCGGGGGTACGATCGTCCTGCGGTTTGATGACATCTTCGCTATGTTTAACCTTCATCCGCTGCACTACACCTTCGTTCGGCTATTTTCGCTGAGTATGGAGATGCGGATCATTAGAGACAAGACCCCGAACATCGTGATAGTCGACCCCTTCTACATGCGTGCCAAGATCTTGGGCAGCGCTGGGGACCGGCAAGTCGCGAGTTCTTACCTCGAAGGCGTCATTCTGGCAAACCCAGATAAGGATAACTTCCTCGTGCCTTACTTTCCCGAGTAAGTCGTCCCCTCAACCGCCCCGTAACATATGATTTCTTAGATTTCGATCGTTTTTTTTAACATTCCGTGTTTTGTGCAGTGACACACATTGCACACTCATCCTCTTAAGCCCGAAATATTCCATGGCCACGTATTTCGACTCGGACCGTCAGTCGAAGAAAGACTACACAAATGTCAAGAAAGTTCTTGATGATGTTCTCCCCGGCTACGCCAAATCTGGAGGCACCTTCACCAGGCCAGTTCGTAAGTACGGCAAGCACGTGTTCGCCCACAATACGACGTTCCCCTGCGTCAAGCAGCCGCCTGGCGGTCAGAAGGATGCCTACTACGCCCTCCATCACATGCGGGCGATCGTACGGGACCATAATCACCTTCTGCTACCAAATAATCTCAAAGCTTGGGCCGCAAGCTTGTCGGCAATCCAGGACACGGACATCAGACAAGAATTCTTTCGCATCCAGTCGGAGTTTGCGGAAATCATCCATCAAGATGTCCTTCGTACCTCGGGGCAGTTCTACCTCAGAAATCAACCGTCCAACAGTGAGATAGACACAACGCTACAAATGCAGGCTGACAACGCCCGCGATTTCATGACCATCACGATAGACGGCGGCTTCATCCACGCTCCGGTCCCTTGAGTCGAGTTGAAAGTAGTGATGCTATGTCTAGTTTTGAAACATCGATTGGCTCATGTTGTAATTAAACTTTGATGAACTTGTATGTCTCTTTGGTTTGGACAGTCGTTCAACTTAGATGTAATCGATGCTATTAATGTCTTGCTTTTCTCTTCCGATCCTTTTGTTGCATACTTATATATTGCTTATGTATTGTCTGTGAATTGGTACTAACGTTTTGTTTGGCTAGTGCATAGAGATGCCGTCGTATGTCGTGTACAAGGGTAGGGTTCCCGGAGTCTACGACGACTGGGAGGAGTGTCGGACACAGGTTCACCGTTTCAGCGGTAACAGTTACAAAGGGTACACCACTAGGGCGGAGGCGGAATCTAGATACGCACGTTATCTAGCGGGAGAGAGGAGGGAGCGTTGGAGGAACCGGATGAAGACCAGTTTCATCGCGATTATGCTCATCATGATGACCGCAGCTCTCTTCTATGTGATCGTAGTTTAGATGATCGATATCGACTTGTAATGTGAAGACAAACTCGCTACTCGCGGTTTCGAGACTTGTAATGTTCTAACTTTGTTCGGTATTTTAAATTCGGAGACTAATATGATGAATTGTATTCGGACACTAATCTTCTATTGTATTCGATGAATCTGCTGTTGCTGTGTGGTGCTAGCTATATTCTGTCAAATAATATATTTTGTAACCTGTGAAAATATCAGAAACAAAAAAAAAATCCCTAATATTCATACTAGTGGCGCACCACCACATAGTGCGCCATTAGTAAGCCAGAGCACACTAATGGCGCATCATCCACCAGTGCGCCATTAGTATGCCAAAGCACATGGGTAAATATGGCCCCTGGGAGGCATACTAATGGCGCACCGTGGGCTATACTAATGGCGCACTGCATGGTGCGTCATTAGTATACCAGATACTAATGGCGCACCAGTGGTGCGCCATTAGTAAAAAATTCTAACGGCGTGGTGCTAGTGGCGCACCTGTAGTGCGCCATTAGTAGCGAAAACAGGTGCGCCACTAGCAGCCCTTTTTCTAGTAGTGCATGAAATATAGGCTTGTGACTTGTATAGATAGTTAGAAACTTAGAATCAGATAGAACCTTGATTTTGGACTTGGACGATAGGACGAGCAACTACTAAAATTCTTGATCTATGACTACTTCTGAACTTCAATGACTAGACAAAAAATCGTTCCAAAACATATTAGTAAAATATTAACACAACTTTGTAATTTGTATCAAAATTAGAGAAAAGGGGAAGAGTGTAGGGAGGGCACCAAACCGGTTGGTCTTCTGTTCCTGTTGGGCGGCACCGCGGCTCAAAAGTCAAGTGCAGTTCCGCTTCTGCCCGTCGCCTTGCTGCAACCTGCAAAGCGATCGCCGCCGAGCCGCCGATTCAATCCGAAGCGAAGGCGAGATGGAAAGCCAAGCGATCAGGGAATAGGAAGCGGAAGTTACAGAACGTACTGCGTTGGGGCTGTCGTTTCGTCTACGATCGCTAGGATCGACCCACCTCATCCACGTGACGATGGGCAGCGCGTATCGCTCGAAGCCTTGAGCGGACCTGGCCCAAGAAGGCCGAAATCAGTGTTTTCAGCCAACAGGCAACGAACAGAGGAAAAGTTTGGCCTAAAACTGTTTTTTTAGACTATAATACGTGTATGGACCCTAGTTGGGGCCCCACGATTTTGGGGGCCCTGTGCGAGCGCACAGCTCGCACGGGCCCTTCAACGGCCCTGAACATAACCACCGTTCAGTACAGTCTAGCTAGCTAGATGAGCAATTTATACCCGCGTACGCACTTGCCGAACATGGAGGAGGTGCACCTGCCGTGTGCTGCTCTCCTCCTCTGCTTTTCGTGTGTCCATTTTTTGGGATAACCTTAGATCAAAGCCGATCACTCAAACCAAACATATTCGCAATTTGGAATTTAATTTTAATAAGTTCTTGAGTCCTTTGTAGTATTAGCTTGTCTATTTTCCTCCTACCGAATCGAACTGACCGCCGTCCCATCTGCTCTCCGTCGCCGGTGCGCTCCACCGCACACAACCTTCAAGCTCTAATGGGAGTGAATTGCAAAAAACCATCACATTTGAGCTTAGGGTTGCAGAAAACACTCTTCTACGTTTTTGTTGCAGAAAACACTGATTTTTTGCCTAATCTTTTGCAAAAACCACTGACCCGTCTGTTTGGGCATTTTAAGCTGGATTATGACAGGTGGGGCCCGGTTGTGATGACGTGGCGTAACGGACAGGAGTAACGACGTCTAACGTCGCTACAGTGCGGACCGACGCGCCGGCTCGGTCAAAACTTCTCTCGTTCCTTTCTTTTTCCCTCCCCTGCATCTGCATCTATTTCCCCACCATCCCCGCGACGGCGCGCTCTCCTCTGTCTCTGTGTCGTTCATGGCAATGGCGAGCCCGGACGCCGGCGGCGGAGTGGATGGCGCAGGCGGCGACGACGCAGGAGGGTTGCTTGGCGGCGGAGATCCAAAGCCACCCGAGGAGGTCTGCGGGAGCTCTAACCCTAGCCAGGCCCGGCGGAGCAGACCACCGTCCCCGTCGCTGGAGTACCGTGCCGCCAGCGCTCTCGCCCGTGCGGTGCAGGCTACTCTGACGGGGAGCCACCACTGGGCATCTGCATTCGGCGGTGTGGAGTAAGCTATCTCCTCTCTTTTTCTCCCCTCATTTTCTGTCGATTCCATAGTTAGGGTTAGGTGTGTAAATCAAATTGGGTCTTTTGCCTAGTACTAAGTGTTCATCTGCCCTGTAAATTAGATTGTAGTGATATTGCTATGCACTGTTTAGTAGACAGTATAGTGAGAATTTTATTGTTCAGTCAAATTGGTATGCACTGTTTAAGTATTCATTTAGTGTTTATTTAAATTGCTATGCACTGTTTATTTAGTAGACAGTATATTGACAGTGCTAATTTTAGTGTATGATTTACTACAAAGTGTACTCATACTCATAATTTCAATGTTCATTCAAATATATATGCACTGTTTATTTAGTAGACATTAGGGTTACAATTTGCTCTTATTTAAATTGGCATGCACTGTACATTTAAATTGGTCACTTTTATTGTTTGTAGTTAGTACTATACTGTGTAATTAATAAGTACAAGTATTGTTCTGTTTTGTAGCTTGTCTGATGATGTTTGGGAAGTTAGACTGCACTTTCATGACAGGTATAACTTGGAAAGGACTATGTGTGTTTCGACATCACCTTTTACAATCTGTTAGCACTCATAGAGACAGCAGGATATGGAAGTAAAGACTACATGTATTATGTGAGGGATGCTGGGTTGGGAGTAGCTGGTTTGGAGGAGATATGTGATGATGACAAGGTGGATGAGATGCTGGATCACATTGCCAATAGAGATCAGAACATAGTAAACCTGACAGTAGTTAGGGGTAGTGAGCCCAGACCTGCAGATATAAACATAGGTTATGTTTGTGTCAGCAAGTTCCTATAGCAAATGTTGGAGAGAGCATTGTATATGAGGTGAATGATGCTGGGGTGGTGTACAAGTCACCATCCAAAGTATCAAAAAGAGATGCAGTAGCTAAGGAGCCTGAACCAATCCAGTGTTTCTCCACACAGCAGAGCCACAATCTGGATATGGAGCAAGGCAATGGAGCAAATTTTGATATGGAGCAAGGCAATGCAGCAGATGTTGATATGGAGCAAGAGGAGTTAGAAAGAAGTATGGAGCTTAGTAGGAGATCAAAAATTCAGAGGTTTAAGAAGTATCAGAAGAATGTTGAGAGGGTGCAGGCAGTGAAAAGAAAACTTCCTATCCTAATAACTGAAGATGACTCTGACTTGGAGGAAGATGAAGATTTCATGGCTAGGATGGCTGAGATAAGGAGGCAGAGAGAGGACCCATTTTTACACTTTGAAGGTGACACTGATGTTGAAGAACTGCTACAAGATAATTATGCACTTTCATGATAATTATGCACTGTTATGATGATCCATTTGATGATCTTGCTATTATCATGATCCATTTGATGATCTTGCTGTTATGATGATCCATTTGTTGATCTTGCTGTTATCATGATCCATTTGATGATCTTGCTGTTATGATGATCCATTTGTTGATCTTGTTGTTATCATGATCCATTTGATGAATATAGGGTCAAGGGTCAATTTTGATGATATTGCTGTTATCATGATCCATTCGATGAATCAAGGGTCAAGTTGGCCCTAGGGTCATTTTGTTGAAACATCGATGAATCTAGGGTCAAGTTGGCCCTAGGGTCATTTTGTCGAAACATCGATGTATCAAGGGTAAAGGTGACCCTAGGGTCATTTTGTCGAAACATCGATGAATCTAGGGTCAAGTTGGCCCTAGGGTCATTTTGTCGAAACATCGATGTATCAAGGGTCAAGGTGACCCTAGGGTCAATTTTGTCGAAACATCGATGAATCTAGGGTAAAGGTGGCCCTAGGGTCATTTTGTCGAAACATCGATGAATCTAGGGTCAAGTTCGCCCTAGGGTCATTTTGTCGAAACATCGATGTATCAAGGGTCAAGGTGACCCTAGGGTCAATTTTGTCGAAACATCGATGAATCTAGGGTACTAAATAGATGATTATCATCTACATTACAACACTGCTGGATCCAATACCATAGTTCACAAAATACTTAAAGTACTTGGTTCACAATTTCATACTAAGGTACTGGATAGCAGATTAACATCTATATACTGATAGATGGTTATCATATTAGAAGGCACCCTACTCATCTAAGATGGCCTTCACCCCCTGAAGCTTCAGCTTTATCTTTTCCTCGGACTTTTGAAGCTCAGCAATGTGATACTGCAGTTTATGCCTCTCTTCTGTCAGCCTTTCCTTCTCCTTCAAATGATTGAACTTCAAGTTCCTAATCACATTGGCTTGAGCAGCTGCCAGGTTCTTAAGAGTGTCATACTTTTGCTGCAGCTTCTTATTCTCCTCCTCTTTCTTTGATACCTCTGCCTTCAAGTTCCCCTGTTGGTCTACATTCTCCTTCTCCTCCTGCTGATGGTCTATCTCCATAGCCCTCTGCTGCTGGGAATCCAAGAGAGCATTCACATCAGCATACAAATTATCATAGTTCTCCTGTAGTTTCTTCTTCTCTTCTGTCAGGTTGTGAATTGTAAAGGAACTCTGAAGATTGTCATTGGTCCTAGCTGCCTTACTCTCCTCGTACATATCCCACAACTTGGCCAATGCCTTCTCCATTGAGTTTGGCCATTCAAAGTCAACCCACTGAACTACTCCACAATTTATGCCTTCCTGTTAAACAAACAATAAACAGAGGAATAAGCTAATTATTAAAGAGGTTCAGTACACAAAGTAAAGGACATAGTAAACAAACAACACTGAAAGTAGACAGTAGGCAGTATTAAAAAGAGGTTCAGAACTTATATTAAACAATGACCAACAGGATTATTAAAGTTGTTTATGAAGGGTTTTGTACACCTATCACATGACACAACCACTTTTAGCACATAAACAATCACAGTTGCCAAAGTTCATTAAACAATGAACACTGCCATCAGCTTTTTAATTAACAAGGACCAAACAAATTTCAGTAAACAAGGAACTAAGCACTGGCAACAATAAACAATTACTACATTGCAGTACTGACAACATGATAAACAAAGAACAAGTACTTACCACAGCTAAACAACATCATAAACAAAGCATTATGCACTGACCAGATTAAATAAATGGACAGCTAGCAGTAAACAGAGCCAACCAGAAGCTTGCACTAAACAGGTTTGGATGGATACCTTCTCACCACACCCAAGAAACCTCCTGCCAGTGTGCATCCCTTCAAATGCAACAAAGCGCTCTGCCGGCTTGCCGTGCTCGCAAACAGCACTCACATCTGCGTCCGTGCCGCTGAAATCCGGATCGTGCATGGTAGCAGGAAGCTGCTGGACCCAACATAGCAAACCCAGCTTCAGATCGAGCTCATTCACAAAATCCCCAATTCACAAACCCTAACCCTAACCCTAGCTCTAACTATACAAAGATGACCTTGATGATGCCGTCGCAGGAGGAGCTGAGGTTCACGATCGAATCATCACTGGTCTCGCCGTCATTCCACGACACCATGGCGCGGCGGAGCAGCGTTCGGCAGCCGGCGGTGGGGGCGGCGGCGGCTGCGAAGAACAGAGTGTGTGAGAGAGAGAGGGCGAGCAGCGACAGAGTAGGAAAGAGACCGATTCGACCAGGTTTTGACCGAGCCGGCGCGTCGGTCCGCACTGTAGCGACGTTAGACGTCGTTACTCCTGTCCGTTACGCCACGTCATCACAACCGGGCCCCACCTGTCATAATCCATCTTAAAATGCCCAAACAGACGGGTCAGTGGTTTTTGCAAAAGATTAGGCAAAAAATCAGTGTTTTCTGCAACAAAAACGTAGAAGAGTGTTTTCTGCAACCCTAAGCTCAAATGTGGTGGTTTTCTGCAATTCACTCCTCTAATGGCTTCGACTCCCCTCTCGCATGCCGCTTCTCTGTTCTCGGGGAGGCATCTCGCGAGCGTTGCCCGTGGACCAGAGCAGAATGGGGTCGCACCTGCCGGCCTTGAGCACTTGTTAGGGCATCTCCAACGTCGACTCTCAAACCTACGCGGTCTTGTATCGGTCCGCGGCGCGGTCCAAACGTACTTTCTCCCGTAAATCAGAGACAAACATGGGGGCTTTGCGGGCGTCCGGACACCACCACGCCCGCTTCTGACCGCCCTGGCCCAACCAAAACCCCTCCCTCGCCCGCACGCGCTTCCCGCCTGAGACGGTCAGCGCCGCTCCAGAGCGTCAGTGCCCGCATTCATGCCCGGTCAGAGCGGACGCGACCGCTCACTGGCGCCGGCATTGAAGCGGCGCGCCGGCCGAGAAAGCGCCGCTCGCGCTGCTTCCCCGTGCAGGCGACTGCTCCACGTTCAAACGACACGACTGCCATCCGTCTGCCGCCCACATTAAGGACACGCGGTTGCCGAGGCGGCTACTCCGGCGCCACCCATCTGTCCCTCTGCCGCCCACCATTGCTATATAAACTGCTGCCCCGGCCATAGCCGCAGTCATCCGCCTCTAATCCTCTCCGCACCACTCCCACCATGGATTCCTCCCACGCCAAAGCTCTCTGGGACGGGCTGATGTCGGAGCAGAAGAAGGAGATGGCCGCCATTGCTGCTGGCAGGCAGCCTGAGGACGGTGACGAGCCGGCGCCACCCTCCTCGTCCGCTCTACTCTCCTCCTCCTCCGTGCCACCCTCGCCGTTGCATTGCACCATAGCCATCGGCGAGGCACGTGCCCATTACATGAACATGGTGCGGGAGGAGCGGGAGGAGCAGTTCCGGTAGGTGCAGGCCGACACCGCCTACAACCACCAGGTCCTCCAGGAGCACCAGCAGGCGGAGGAGCAGCTCGCCGCCGGCACGGCGATCGTGCCGAAAGCGGATCTGGCGGAGTAGGCGGCGCTGCTTGAGTCATATCACTCCGCCCGCGAGATCCGCCTCGCCCGCTGGCGGTACCGCCAGAGGGCGGCGAAACTGGCGGCCGCCTACAAGGAGGACAATGAGGCGGCGGACGAGGTGTTGTTCGGCGAGACCAACGACGAGGACGACTTCGCCGGCTTCGCCGAGGCCGCGCTCCGCCGCCACGACCATGAAGACGGCACGTCCGCGGGCGCCGCCGGCAACGAGGAAGAGTAGAGCACGGGAGGTCGCCGCCGCTCGGGTTCCTAGAAGGCCACCGCTCTTCCCCTCCCGTTGAAGCCAAACTTGGTGAGCTGAACATTGTCGGCAGCTTAGCCGCTTGGCGGCGACGTGGAGGCGGACAGCTTCACTTCTTGGGTCTCCGGAGGAGGAGGTTACGGAGGCGGAGCTGGAGAGCGCCGAGGCGGAACTGGAGAAGGCGAAGCTTCAGTTCTCGGGGCTCATGGTCGGACACGGGGAACGGGCGCCGGCGACCATTTAAATTAGGTATTAATTATACCTCCAGAGCCGGACTAGCACAACTTTTAGTTGAAGTATGTAGGAATTGTAATAAAATCCGGCATGTTTATATGAAATTCGGCCGTGTTTGAACGAATTTCGTCCGGTTAGTTTGAATTTGTAGTTGAAATGTATGGGGGCAGGGTTGGATGGCGGCCTCCCGCATCCGCATCCGCGGACTGATCCCCCTGTCCGCGGGCGGATGCGGAATGAAATTTACGAGTCGCCGTTGGAGATGCCCTTAGCGCCCTACGCATCAGCCAGTTCACCTAAAAGCTCAAGTTGATGGGGAAATATTGGCTATGCATTTATACGTCAACACTCCTCCGGGTCTTGAACTCAAGACCTCATGGCTCCGATACCATGTAGACCTACACGCATCAGCCAGTTCACCCAAAAGCTCAAGCTGATGGGTAAAGATGGGCTATGCATTTATACGTCAATACTAGAACTTGTTATTCGTTGACGACGAATAATTTCTCCCTCTGCTCAGCAACAAGTAACTGGTATGTACTCGCAAAAAAAAGTAACTGGTATGTACAAATTTCAACTCACTATCCCGTCTCCATTTGATATCCTTCGACAAGCACAAGTGATTCCCTTACTAGCGGAGAGCGAAATGGGGGCCTCCTAAACTGTGAAACAGAGGGGGGGGGGGGGGGGGGGGGGTCTCATTTACCAAAGGGAACAAATGTCTTGAACTTTAGATTCAAGTTTCTTTCTTATTTGTTTGTTTTGTACAAGTGTACTTCCTTACCTTGTAAAGTCCCTCTAGCTGGCTACCGTACCATTTGTTGCTTTAATAGGATTTTTTGGAAAGGTTTATTTAGAAAGTTGTTGGTAATGTTAGGTATAAGCATTTCGAAACTGGAGGTGATGGCCTTCAGTAGTAACCTAATTTCCACAAACATTTTTGTGAGTAATTAAAATGACTTTTTCGGATATTTCCTTGTGGATGGAAATGGAGTAGGCCTATGATGTTCACATTCCACGTAGACAAGCTAAACATATGGTTCCAATAAGCAAAGATAGTTTGGAGATAATTATATTATGCAAATGCGATAATAACATAACTTGTATCTTGCATATCTGCTAAAATGACATATTTCCTCTCTTCTAGCTCGCCTGGTGCATGGCCCCAGTGGATTTTCTTTACGAAATTGCTGGTCACTCTTGGCGCTATTGGTTTTCAGGAAAGGAGTCTAAATTCAGTTTCTGTCATTTGGGACAAAATGGTCAGCAACAGAATAATGCAGGCCACACTTGGTTCATTTCATTTGCTTGTAGCCTCTAAGAGATGACGACGCTGGTAAAAACTTTTGTTACACTCACTTCACATATGCTTGTAATAAGGCTGATGATGGTAGTGCCTTTACTCTCAGCCTGTCTAGACTCTGAATTATCTTGCTTTCTTGTTTTGGTGTGTGTGTCTGCAACCAGTACTGTATTGCTTAATTGGTTCCTACTTTGCTTTTTTTTTTTTTTTTTTTTTTTTTTTTGCAAGGAGGTTCCTACTTTGCATTGAACTGAATGTTCTTGTTTGAAGATTTGTATGCAAGTTGATAAAAAAAAAACTACGAAGTCGGGTCTTTTTCCACAACAAATTACACTCTTCTTAGATTGTGCCATCTGTCCACACCAAAATCAATGCATACTTCATAATTCTAAAAAAAATTCTGAAAAGGGGGAGTACCCGAGTCTGTGCATAATGCAATACACACAACCATTTTATTAAACGTGAACCAAATTCAAGTCACCGAGTACCAAACTGAAAAAACATCATAATTCTCCTAATCCTACCTATGCACCCTACAATCTCGATGAGGATCCGTCACCCATCTGTTTACTAATTGACCTGTCACTGCTGGTATTTTGGGCTACTGTTTCACCCAGCTAATTTGAGTTACCGCTAAACCTGAGGTCAACACCGATACTTCATTTCTTCTGAAAATATGACTCCTGGCACATGAAAAGATCCTAGAACAGCGCGAGAGATCATTCTCGTCTACTATTATGGTGATTTAGTTGGATGTTCGGATGTAGCGGAACTGCAGAACATTTGACGTTAAGGATTATCGAGCTACTTTGTCATCTGTCACTTCCTATTTGAAGAGTTGTAGACCTGGACCTATCTTCTACGACCTCTTTCTTGTCCCCCTTTTCACTAGGCATACTCTAGCACATTCAACTGCCTAACGAATGTATTTCCGGATTCCTCCCATTTCTAGTGTGGATGCATCCAACTCCATCCAATTAATCCTACTTTGTTACTTTGTTATTCCTCTTACTCTCCTGAGTCCTAACTCCCTTCATGTTGGTTTGGATGCTTCTATATATCCTCGCAATGAGATGGCTAGGTACATGAAAGAACTACATGCAACAACATGACATGGTTTATCATGCTTACATGTGGGAAGGTTGATGGGTGCATTAGCTACCACCTATTTGCCTCAAAAGTAAGATCGTATCTTCTATTATCAAACAAAGGGAAGTCATGAGTACTGACACGTCTCAAACATATCTATAATTTTTTTTGTTTCATATTATAATATCACTTTTGAATACTTTTTATAGCAATTTATATTATTTTACTAAACTAACACATTAATTTAGAGCCCACAGCCGGTTGTTGTTTTCTGCATGTTTTTGGTTTTACTAAAAATCCATATCTACAGAGGTCAAAATACCCTAAGGATTTAATATGATTTTTTTGCGACCCGCAAATTCCAGAAGTGCAGGGACCTGCCAGGGGCCCAGCCACGGCCCCACGCGGCCAGGTGGCGTGGCCTAGGGCTGACCACACCGTGAGGCCGCGTGGGCCCCCCTTTTCCGCCTATAAGTTCCATATTCTTGAAACCCTCTGTACTAATCTTCTCTGATTTTTTTTCCACCGCCGCAAGTTCTTATTCCGAGGAGATCCAATCTGGAGGCCTGTTCCGGCACCCTGCCGGAGGCGGAATCTACTACAGGAGGCTTATTCATCAACCTCGCTACCTCCATGAACATGTGTGAGTAGTTCCTTTAGGACCTTAGGGTTCATAACAGTAGCTAGATGGCATCATCTCTCCCTCATGATTCAATACAAAGTTCCCATGAGCTACCTCACATGACCGAGATCCATCTGATGTAATCGGTGGTGTGTTTGTTGGGATATGATGAACTGCCACTTTATGATTTGATTGTTCATTGAAATTGAATCTTTTGAAGTTTCTTCGGTGTATAATTGAGTAGCTTTGTATGCTCTCCGATCTATTTATCTTCTTTGGCCAAATTTGATGGGTAGTTCTTAAGAGGGAGTTATGCACTGTAGTGGGTTCAATCTTGCGGTGATCTATATCCCAGTGACAGGAAAGGTACAAGACACGTGTTATATTATTGCTACTAAGGGTAAAACGATGGTTCCTTTATGACACTTGGATGATAGTTTTACTGTCAACATTATATCATCTTGCTTATTGCAATCCTCTGTTTGTCATGAACTTAATACTTCGAGATGCTTGATGGATAGCGGTCCTAGGGTGGAGTATTAGTTGCAGATGCAGTACGATAAAGGTCTACATATCACGAACGTAATGCCTATATGAGATTCTACCATGAATAATCATAGTCATAAATATAAATATTGCAATTTAATTGTTGTACAACTGTAATTGTTTTACCACACTACACCTGTAGGCTTGGAGAGATGCCACTTGTGAGGCCCCGGTGGTCTATCTTGCTATACTGAAAACTTTACCAAAAATATTATTTCTTTGTTGTACCGTTTCTTTTGTTTAATCTATCTATCAATTCTTACCATACCGTGCAATTTAATAATGTAACTAGCAAGAATAGAATCTTGACAACCTTCTTGACGTGTTGAGGACAAGCTTGTTTTGTGTTTTGTGTACATGTACCAGTGCTTTGTTTCATCATATTCCAAAAAGCAGTTTCTTCTCTAATTATTGGTCCAATCTTCTCCGGAAGTTTCTCCATTATGTGCCACATACATAATGTATGCACAGTGGTCGATTTTTTTTTTCAATCGCATTCTTCATGCTAGCAGCTTCGTCAGTTATAATTGGTCTAGGTGCTAACCCCTCCCATTGCTCTAAGGAAGATCTGAAACAACCAAACATATGGCTGGCTCTACTAATTTAGCAAGAATGCCACGCCAAAAAACACACTTTGTAAGTGAGGATTGACCCATGTAAATGGTGCAAAGATCATGCTCGTGTCATACTGATTAGTGGTGGACGTAGAATCAAAGGATATAACACCATCACCACCGAAGTGACTGTAGTTCTTCCTAGTCATAGCATCTGCCCATAACACATACATTAACTTCCCCTTGTCCTTGACAACAAAATCATTGAAAAAAGCTAGATTGACTTCTTGCATTCTAGCTAGCTAAGCAACAAACATCTGAGCATTAGCATCCTTGATTTTCATCCCGAGGCCATAGTAGTAATTTTGTAGGTCCCTCTGTGCATCCAACATTTGGAAACCCACCTTCGTTGACTTGAAGGAGCATGTGTGTATGCTTGCTCCGTGGCATGTGTATGGTGTATTATTTGCCGTCTTATTAACTCTACGAGTTGATTTGATCAAGTGGCGTTTGTCAGGATATACAAGGCCATGACTATGACACTCAACCCACGAGTGTAGTTTGTAGGTCCTATCGCCACACAACTTGACAAAGATATGTGCATCACAACCACACGTGTGGTTGTATTCTTATGGATTTTCTTTGAAGGATCTTTAATCTCCTTGTTCTTCCCAGACGTGAATCCTTCCCTACTACACATGAAACACTTTGTCCGAACAACCTCATTATTCAGCTTTTTCTAATGTCTGACACGAACTCCATAATCCACGTGATGTGCATGGGACTTGTAGAACTCATCCACAACCTTGAGCACTTCGAGTGTCATCACTACTTTAGGCTTCCTTTTCTCACCGCATCTTGTCATAAAAGACGAGCACCGGAACATAAATAATAAATAACAATAAAATTATGCATAACTCTCTAAACTGAAAAGCGACATGTTCAAGAAAAGTTTATGAACTCACGAATAGAGGAATGTTGTCTTTCTTTGTTGGCATTACAAATTATCCCTCAGACATTAGAGTTTGCAACCTATTGTTGCCTGATTCTCCACCTGCACATACATTTACATGATGAGTCGTCCAGATACCAGAGAGCAAATACACATATACAATGTACACAAATACTAGTTCTTTTTATGTGTTACCTGAACCTCCAGATGTCGCACTGTTTAGTTTTTGTTCTGTGGTGGAAGCATTACCGACAACAATAACTGGGCAAGTGAGATGAGTTTCTCGGCGGCTAGATGGGGAAGCAATCTCAGTGTTCGCAAGTGATTTGTGGATGAAGGAGGGAGTTCCATCCATCCTTGTTCCATCCATTGTTGTTGAATCAGATGCACCAGGGACGGAGCTAGGAATTTTATTTAAGGGGGGCCAATGAAACATGTAAAGCATTGAGGTGGGGTAGACATAAGAATTTGGATTCATTAACTTGACGTACTACTTAGGGGTAGTTTGATATTTTTACAGCATGGGAGGAGCCATGGCCCCAGCTCCCCCCCCCCCCCCCCCCCCCCCCCGGCGCGCGCGCGCTAGCTCCATCCCGGAGATGCACCATCCCTAACTGTCGCCATGGTGATCAGATGTGGCATATCGTGTGAGCAGAATTTCTGCCATGTTGGTCGGGATTGAGAGATGCATTCGATCATCGTCGTCCCAGCGACCGCCCGAGCAGATGTGTTTCATCATGGCAATCGTCCGAGCAGGTTCACTCCCTCCTCATCGCCGCTTGATGTAGGTTGCAATCGTGATTGAGAAAAGGATTGTGTAGTACAGAATAGGTAGAGCTGCCCAGTGGCGAATCTTGAAAGAAAATGAAGGGGGGCTCAATGTTAACGGTGTGAAGAAAAAGCCACAAACTCTCAGTTTTTAAGTTTAAAATTTTGATACGAGGCTGGTTTTTTTGAAGAAAAAAAAACACATGACTAGCATGGACGAAGGCGGACGTGTTTCTTGAAAAATAATTGCCGAGTTACATTAGGTGTAGGGTGTGTTTCTGCAAAAATAAGGGTCGAGTTACATCAGGCGTAGGATTTAAATCCGACAGCCACCGCTGATGGGATGCAGGGATGCAAAGATATGGCCAGATTCACCAAATACGACACCAATATTGGCAGCACAACCTTTTAGTGGTTATAGAAGAGGGTAGTGTCAGAACAACATACCAAAGGAACAAAGCTACCAATTCCCAAAGAAATGACTTTTCGAAGGATAACACTACAACGCTGCAGCAGATTGCTTGCCTCGGCTGTCAGGATGTAAGGATGGTTGACCTTTTATTCCTCAGAGTGACCTACTCAGTCACACAACAAAAGTTTTGGTTCCTGGTGGAGGCGACATTCTTCAAGGCTCCCTCATTGCTCTCCTTCTAGGTGGCCCACTCTACAATCTAAACGAGGGAGCTCCAAGCACGCCTATGGTGCCGAGGTGAGTTGTGAGGAGGTGGCGGCCGATGGTGCAAGCGCGGGCATTTGCTTGCAAAGCTGAAGGGCGTGGTACCAAAGCTCCTGGACGAACAGGCAGAATACCAAGAAACGAGCAACGTCCTCCTGGTGGTCATGACACATGGCGCATACCTAGCTACGCGGCCAACCATGTTGCGCACCGTTGTAGCGTTCTACAGAGAATATTTTTCTGAGTGCCTTCCATTCATAACACACAAATGCCTAAGCTTAATGTACGATATTTTTTGCAATTGATATAGACCTCTTCTTTTCCTAAATCACAACATGAGTCGTGTTGGTTTGGGTGCTATTGGCTTTGTAAGGAGAGGTAGGACATGTGACATGTTATATGGAAGGTTACAGTCAAGGATACGAGATATGTCTAGTGCAGTTTGCTATATAAGAGCGGCTCGCCACTACCTAATTAGTGGAAGGTTGGTGAGCTTTCAAGAACCTAAAATTATGCTCACTGTTCTTGTGAAGTTGGTATTTTGGATACTGAAAAGACTTGAAAATGTAAATTTCACAATATATTTATTATTATAGTACATTATAAACCTCCAAGAATATAATGTTATGAAAATACTTTTGGAGAGTATCTACACATATGGTTTCCAATCGCTTAAAAATATATACCAAAAAAGGTCGCGCCTCGTTTTATAGACAAAGCATCGATCAACATACAAGTCAACCCATACTACTCGACACCACACCACACACACTCAAGGAAGATACATGGGTGTTTATGAACAGCTTGCCAAGCCGTGCCCGACAAACTAAATGCTCCAAGGCGGCGCCTTCGGGAAGGGCACGATACCGGAGCACCGCCACCGCCTGATCCAGGGATCACGGTTTCCCCTAGAGCAACATGCATGACGACACCCATAGGCGCCGCCGCCGTCAGCCTGGCAGAGCTAGAGAGGGTTTTCACCCCGGCAAGCCCTCTTAGCCTCCGAGACGTAGTTCAGCAAGCCACGAGACGCCCACCGGACCACCACCTCCGACCGTCGTGCACTGGCCACCACGCTGCCCGCACGACCATGGCAACCATAACACCCGAGTCGCGAGCTCCGCCAACGAGCACCGCAGCTCCCACCTCTAGGGCCGTCGCCTCGGCAACAAAGGCCCCGACTCCAATGCCGCCCAGACTTGTAGCCACGATGACCAAAGAGACGGGCAGAAAGGCACCTCCTTCCCCACCCCTGGACGACCCCCAGGTTCAAGCCCCTCCTGGGTCGACCAAATCTGGCCTCAACGCCTCACCTTGCCCTGGCCGGGCAAAGAGTGAGCTCCCCGGTGGCGCACCGCCACCAAACGGGAGGCAAGGACAATTATGTGGCCCTCCTGGCGATGATACGTCTCCATCGTATCTACTTTTCCAAACACTTTTGCTCTTATTTTGGCCCCTAATTTGCATGATTTGAATGGAACTAACCCGGACTGACGCTATTTTCAGCAGAACTACCATGCTGTTGTTTTTTGTGCAGAAATAAAAGTTCTTGAAATTGGATGAAACTTTTTGGAGATTTTTTATGGAATAAATAAAAAATACTGGAACCAAGACCCACTGGAGGGGGGCCACCCAGTGCCCACGAGGCACCAGGGCGCGCCACCCCCCCAGGCGCGCCCTGGTGGCTCGTGGGGCCCACGTGGCTCCGCTGACCCTAATCTCTGGCCTATAAATTCACAATTCCAGAGAAAAAAATAAGAGAGGAAGTTTTATTGCGTTTCACGATACGGAGCCGTCGCCACCTCCTGTTCTTCATCGGGAGGCCAGATCTGGAGTCCGTTTGGGGCTCCTGAGAGGGGGATCTTCCGGCATCGTCATCATCAACCATTCTTCATCATCAATTTCATGATGCTCACCACCGGGAGTGAGTAATTCCTTCGTAGGCATGCTGTACAGTGGTGAGTTGGATGAGATTTATCATGTAATCAAGTTAGTTTTGTTAGGGCTTGATCCCTAGTATCCACTATGTTCTGAGATTGATGTTGCTATGACTTTGCTATGCTTAATGCTTGTCACTAGGGCCCGAGTGCCATGATTTCAGATCTGAACCCTTTATGTTTTCATGAATATATTTGCGTTCTTGATCCGATCTTGCAAGTTATACGCACCTGCTACGTGTTATGATCCGCATACCCCAAGGTGACAATAATTGGGATTCTTTCCGGTGATTGCCGTAGTTTGAGGAGTTCATGTATTCACTATGTGTTAATGCTTTATTCCGGTTCTCTATTAAAAGGAGGCCTTAATATCCCTTAGTTTCCTTATGGACCCCGCTGCCACGGGAGGGTAGGACAAAAGATGTCATGCAAGTTCTTATCGCAAGCACATATGACTATATATGGAATACATGCCTACATTACATTAATGAATTGGTGCCAGTTCTGTGTCGCCCTAGGTTATGACTGTTACATGATGAATATTATCCAACATAGTCATCGATCCAATGCCTACGAATTTTTCACATATTGTTCTTGCTAAGTTACTACGGTTGCTACTACTGTCACAATTGCTACTACTATTACTGCTACTCTTATTTCTACAGCTATCATACTATTGTGCTACTGATCACTCTGCTGCAGATATTTAGTCTTCAGGTGTGGTTGAATTGACAACTCAACTGCTAATACTTGCAAATATTCTTTGGCTCCCCTTGTGTCGAATGAATAAATTTGGGTTGAATACTCTACCCTCGAAAACTGTTGCGATCCCCTATACTTGTGGGTTATCAAGACCTTTTTTCTGGCGCCGTTGCCGGGAAGCATAGCTTTATTTGCTAAGTCACTTGAGATTTATATCTGTTGATCACTATGAAGAATCTGAAAGACGCTAAGACCAAGATCGTTCCCTCTAAGACGAGGGGAGGTAAGGAACTGCCATCTAGCTCTGCACTTGAGTCACCTTCTGTTTTGAGTAAGCTTGCAACACCACCACATGCTATTAATTCTGATATGTCGCAAGTTATTGATGATACCACTTCTGCTATGAATGATACTTATGATGATGCTAGTACTATGCTTGGTAATGCTGTGCCACTTGGTGAATTTCTTAATGAACAAATTGCTAAAGCTAAAAAAATTGAAAATGTTGAAACTCTTGAGAATTATGATTCACCTATTATGCCTAGCTCTCCTACTAGAGTTGAAACACCTGATGAACATTGCTTTGATAGGGAGACGGCTAGATCCATTCTTGCTTGTAATGATAGAGATGAAGTTATAAAACTGCTTGCTGAAATGAAAGAAAAATCTATGAGGGTGTGACGCCCTCTGCTCGACCGTGCACTAATCATACACGCAAACGTGCACGCTCGAGAACAGAGACGCACGGGAAGATATCAGAACACAACTCTAAACACAAATTAAACATAAATCTTCATATTACAAACCAGGGGTCACGAGAACCCGAATACATAAGTCATACACACAAATAATATCTGGGTACAGACATAGTTAGTCAAGTTTGCCTTAAGAAGGCTAGCACAAACAGCGACACTGATCGAAAAGGCGAAGGCCTCCTGCCTAGGGCCTCCGAACTACTCCTGGTCGGCTGGCTCAACCCAGTAGTACGTGCCTCCGGGGCTCTCCTGGTAGTAGTCTCCCGTGGTGGCGTCAGGCTCCGGGACTCCATCGACTGATTGCATCAAGCGGGTATTGGGAAAAGAAATAGCAAAGCAACCGTGAGTACTCATCCAAAGTACTCGCAAGACTGACATCAGAACTATACTAAATATGCATCGGTATCAAAGGAATGGGGCTATATCTTTGGACTAAACTGCAGAAATGCTGGAACAGAGGGGGAGGGGCCTAGCCTATCGAAGACTAGCATCTTGAAGCAGTTCTTGCAGCAATAGAAAAGAGTAGAGCAAGATAATATATAATCAATCATATCTTAGTAATGCCCTGAGATCCTTTCTCGACTACCCTGTGAGAAAGTGATCCCGAGAGCAGTAGTAACAGTTTAATATTGTGGCAGTATCCATTTGTAGTTGTAGCAGATCGAGATACAACTCTGAGCGTCCTGTTACCATGGACACGGCTATTCGAATAGATAACTTCCCTGCATGGGTGCACTACTGTTACCCAACACGCTCGATCACATCTGGCCGGACACACTGGCTGGATAATGCCCGGCCTCGGGTGATCGACACGATGCAGTCCTACCTAGGCTCAGCAGAGAGGTCAGCACGCCGGTCTAAATCCTAACTGCGAAGGGGTCTTGGGCCATCGCCCTTTGCACTCCTGCACGTTGCGTGGCTGGTCGGGGCCCAGGCGCGACACTGAATACACCAGTGATGTAACCAGCCCACCCCAACGATCAGCCCGCATCTCTGAGCTGTGACGTCCGAAGAGCTTTCGGCTGATACATACGACGTAGAGGGTTCCATAACCATTATCCCACGTGGTGGTAGTGCGTATAAGGCCAGCAGCCTACTCAGATCAAATACCCAAATCCGTTAATCGTGTTTAGTAACTCGCAGAGACCAACAGGGTTCCTGTCACTCCGACTTGGTATCACATGATGCGCGGGTGTTCTTGGAGCCGACCCGTCTTTAATGTTATTCTCTCGCGGGCATCCTTGGGGCCAGCCCGACTTTAACAGTTTAAGTAATGCAATATGTAAACATTTCCACGATCATCACCCAGAGTGATCAAGGCCCGATATCAAGCATGGCAAATGGACAAGGGTGAAGGGGTCACAGGTGGATCAACAGCATAGCTAACTAATCATCATGGGATAACAGGTAGGTATAACAGCAGGCGACAAAATCAGGCTATGCATCAGAATAGGAGCTATCGGAATAACAACAGAAGCGATTCTAATGCAAGCATAAGGGAGAAGGAATGGGCGATATCTTATGATCAAGGGGGTTTTGCTTGCCTGGAAGCTCAGCTGAAGGGGTCTGGTCGTCGGCGACGTCGTCGTACACTGCAGTGTCGTTGACAGTCTCGGGGGCTATCGGGAGAGAAGGAGGGGGAAGAAACAATAAATACACGACAACAATGCAACAGGGATGCATGCCATGCCTAAATGATATGCAGGGGTGATATAATGCATCTCAGATTATTTTAGATGATTTAGGGATTTATCTGGAATTATTTTACCAAGGTCATGCACTATTCATTTATTGGAAACAGGCAAAAAGTTCCATGTTCAGTACGTGTAATTTCTGGAATTTCTGAAATTATTTAAATCGAATTATCCGAAACAGTGTAAGATGACGTCAGCAGTCAAAATCGTCTGACCAGAGTCAAACCTAACCAGTGGGTCCCACTGGTCAGTGAGACAGTGGCTAATTAGGATTAATTAAACTAATGACAGGTTGATTAGACGGTGGGACCCATTAGTCAGTGTCTTAATTAGTGATTAATTTAATTAACGAAATAATTAACGTTTTATATATTTATAAAAATGTTTTATTACAAGTGGGACCCGCATGTCAGTGACACGGGGCCGCCACGTCAGCAGGTGGACCGGGTCAACGGGTCAGTGGGACCCAGTGGCAGTGGGACAAGGTGGGGCCCGGCCAGTGCCACGTCGGCCACGACCGGCGACTCGCCGGAATCGCGCCGGCGAGCGCTCCCGCGGCGGATCTTCGCCGGAGAGGCTCGGGATCCGCGTACAGGCGGCCATTTGCCGCGTTTTAGGTCGCGTTCGAAAGCTACGGCAGTGCCGCTTCCAACGGTGGCGGTTGTGGTGGCGGGGGTGGCCAGAATGGTCGCCGGCGACGACGTCGAGCGGCGGGGTTCTCAGGCGGTGCTCGGGATCGGCGACGTAGTGCGCGCGCGAGCGAAGTGAGGGGCTAGGCGGAGCCTACGGTGCGCGGCGAGTCTAACGGGCACAAGCCCGTGACCAAATGGTCACCGGAGACTCGCCGGCGACGAGCTCCGCGGTGGCGCGTTCGGGCAAGGCGGCAGCGGCGGCTACGGTGTCGGAGTCGCACTGGAAAGAGGGGAAGAAGACGGTGAGGCTCACCGGGAGCCCGTAGGTGTGCTAAAGTGGGCGCGGGGAGGCTGGACGGCGACGAATCGACGGCGGCGACACGGGCGGCCGTAGGTTGAAGACGACGCCGTGTAGTTCGACGTGGGGGCTCCGAGCTCGAAGCAGTCGGGGCAGAGGGCGTAGTCGAGGTCGGCGGTGACGCTGGACACGGCGGAGCGGCGATCGGGGCACGGTGGCCGTGGGATCGACGGCGGCGACGAGAGGAGCTCGCGGGTGTGGGGGAAAGAGAGCGAGCGAGCGAGGGGGGAAAAGATCTCGGGGCGGCTAGGGTTTCCAGGGGGTGGTCTTATCCTCCCCGCCCTGTAGCGGTGCGATCGGCGTGCGGGCGCGGCGGGAACGGCTAGCCGGCGACGAGCGCGGTCGGGCGCGGGCGACCGCGCGCGTGAGCAGTAGGAAGGGGACGCTGGCGAGGCGGGCTGGGCTGCGCGGCTGACTAAGGCCCAACTACAGCGGCCTTTTTCTTTTTCTTCTTTTCTTTTTCTGTTTTTTGTTTCTTTACTTCTATTCTGCAATTCTTTTAGCACTAATGCAGTTTTGTACTTGTCCATTTAAATACTAGGTAATATATCTCACAGTCAGAAAAAGGTTTGGTGTCCATATGTTTTCATTTGAATTTTATTTAAGTAAAATGGGATTTAAATGGTGCTGTTTGGTACTGTCTTAGGATGTTAGACTCATCTAGGGGTTTTAGGTGATGTTGTTTTTCTTAACACAATTAGTTATGGATTATTTGCTATTTAATGAAAAATTTTATTTCCAAATTGGAACAACTTTTATTTTCACTTTAAATTTGAATTTCAATTTGAATTGGAATTTGAAATGAGATATGATGCAAATGATGATCAAGCACTAATAAGCATGGCATTATCAAAAGGGTGATCACTGTAGCTTAATACATGGGGTTGTTACAGAGGGAGAGAATGAAATATGATCCTAAGTTTGCTACCTCTCCCATATTTGTTACTGATAAGGATTATGAATTCTCTGTCGATCCTGAGTTAATTACTTTGGTTGAATCTGATCATTTTCATGGTTATGAAACTGAAACAGTTGTGCCACATCTTACTAAATTAAATGATATAGCCACCCTATTTGCTCGTGAGAAAAAAAATTCACTATTACTATATTCTTATGTTATTTTATTTCTCATTAAAGGGTGATGCTAAGGAATGGTATAATACGCTTGCTCCTGGTTGTGTGCGTAGTCCCCAGGATATGATTTATTACTTCTCCGAAAAATATTTTCCTGCTCATAAGAAACAAGCTGCTTTACAGGAAATATTTAACTTTGTGCAAATTGAAGAAGAGAATCTCCCTCAAGCTTGGGGGAGGTGATGACCCACAAGTATAGGGGATCAATCGTAGTCCTTTCGATAAGTAAGAGTGTCGAACCCAACGAGGAGCAGAAGGAAATGACGAGCAGTTTTCAGCAAGGTATTTTCTGCAAGCACTGAAATTATCGGTAACGAGTAGTTTGATAGCAAGATAATTTGTAACAAGTGACAAATAGCAATAGTAACAAAGAGTGCAGTAAGGTGACCCAATCCTTTTTATAGCAAAGGACAAGCCAGAACGATCTCTTATAGTAAGTAAAGCGTTCTCGAGGACACATGGGAATTTCATCTAGTCACTTTCATCATGTTGGTTTGATTCGCGTTCGCTACTTTGATAATTTGATATGTGGGTGGACCGGTGCTTGGGTGCTATTCTTACTTGAACAAACCTCCCACTTATGATTACCCCCCTTCGCAAGCATCCGCAACTACGAAAGAAGAATTAAGATAACTCTAACCATAGCATTAAACATATGGGTCCAAATCAGCCCCTTACGGAATAGCGCATAAAGTAGGGTTTAAGCTTCTGTCACTCTAGCAACCCATCATCTAATTACTACTCCACAATGCATTCCCTTAGGCCCGAAAGATGGTGAAGTGTCATGTAGTCGACGTTCACATGACACCACTAAGAGAATCAACAACATACATATCATCAAAATATCGAACGAATACCAAATTCACATGATTACTTATGACAAGACTTCTCCCATGTCCTCAAGAACAAAAGTAACTACTCACAAATCATCTTCATGTCTAAGATCAGAGGGGTATTAAATAGCATAATAGATCTGAACATATAATCTTCAACCAAATAAACCAACTAGCATCAACTACAAGATGTAATCAACAATACTAGCAACCCACAGGTACCAATCTAAGGTTTTGAGACAAAGATTGAATACAAGAGATGAACTAGGGTTTGAGATGAGATGGTGATGGTGAAGATGTTGATGAAGATTGGTCCTCCCACGATGAGAGGGTCGTTGGTGATGTCGATGGCGACGATTTCCCCCTCCCGGAGGGAAGTATCCCCGGCAGAATCTCTCCGCCGGAGAGCAAAAGTGCTCCTGCCCAAGTTTCGCCTCGAGACGGTGGCGCACCGTCCCAAAAGTCTTCTCTATATTTTTTAGGGCAAATGGACTTATATACCAGAAGATGGGGGCCAGAGGCTGGCCAGGGGCCCCACGAGCCACCAGGGCGCGCCTGGGCGGGTGGCGCTCCCTGGTGCCTCGTGGGTACCTGGGTGGCCCCCTCTGGTACTTCTTGGCTCCAGTATTTTTTATTTATTCCAAAATAATTCTCCGTGAAATTTCAGCTCATTTGGAGATGTGCAGAATAAGTATCCCTGACATAGCTTTTTCAGGTCCAGAATTCCAGCTGCCGGCATTCTCCCTCTTTGTGTTAATCTTGCATATTAAGAGAGAAAAGACATTAGAATTGCTCCACAAAGTGTTATATTGATCAAAAACACTATAAATAACAGTAGGAAAATATGATGCAAAATGGACGTATCAACTCCCCCAAGCTTAGACCTCGCTTGTCCTCAAGCGAAAGCCGATATAGATAATCATGTCCACATGTTTAGAGAGAGAGAGGTGTCGATAAAAACAAAATATGGACATAGTAGCATCATGATCATTATTATAACAGTAATATTTATCACCATAAAACTTCTCATCAGCAAGTAACAATTCATCACAACAATGAAGTATAAGGTATAAACTTTCTTGAAAACTAACAAACTATGTTCTCAGTCAACAATGCAATTGCAACTCATCATATTTTCAGGAAGGGTCTCATGTAGGAGCTTTAAAGCAAGTCCACATACTCAACCATCATTTAGTCTTCTATGATTGCTAACACTCACGACATATATATGGAGCAAAAAGTTTCAGCCAGACACATAGAAAGATAGGGGCTTATGATTTCGCCTCCCAACTTATTCACCTCAAGGGTGATGTCAACAATAATAACTCATGATGACTCATATCCAACTGGATATATATGCCTAGATCTTTCCCCACCACATGATGCTTGCAAAAGAGAAAAATAAAAAGGAATAGAGGAGAACACTATTGACTCTTGCATAAAAAGTAAATACATAAAAGTAAAAGATAGGCCCTTCGCAGAGGGAAGCAGAGGTTGTCATGCACTTTTTGTTGTTGGATGCACAAGCTCTTAATGCAACGGAACGTCACTTTATATTGCCCCTTCTGATAGCAACCTTTATTATGCAGTCTGTCGCTTTTATTTCTTTACCATCACAAGTTCGTATAAAGATTATTTTCCCTTACAATAAAAGTTCAGACATATTTAGGGGCAATTTTTATTGCTTTTTGCACCGATGACAACTTACTTGAAGGATATTATTCAATCCATAGGTAGATATAGTGGACTCTCATGACATGAAACTGGGTTTAAGGATTTTGGATGCACAAGTAGTATCTCTACTTGGTGCAGATTTTTGGCTAGCAAAGATATTGGGCAAGCACCACATGTTGGAGGATCTATAACAATATAACTTCTATGTGAATATTAGCAAACATAACTCATTACGTTGTCTTCCTTGTCCAACATCAACAATTTGACATAAAATACTTAATGGGGGCTCACAATCATAAAAGATGTCCAAGATAGTATATTTGCATGTGAATCTTCTCTTCCCTTATTAATTCTTTCATGAATTGCATCATTGACTAATGCTATGTTTGTTAACTTCCAATAAATTTTACCACTTATACTTTTATTTATGTAATGTCATTACTTTCCATAAGATTAGCATATGATCTTTTTCATTATTTTCATTGCTAAGATTGAAACATGAAAGTAAAGAAGCAAAAACTCAAACTACTCTTTATTATATAACTCTCAACTCGATTACATAGATAGATAGATCACGAAACTAGCACTTGAAGATAGATCATACTAACTTTTATTCAACTAAATCACGAAATAACTAAGGATCGAACTAAAAATAGGTAAGGGTAATAAAAGTGATGGTGATACGATACCGGGGCACCTCCCCCAAGCTTGGCACAAGCCAAGGGGAGTGCCCATACCCATGTACTCAAGTCTCCTTCTTCGGTGATGGTGGTGGTGATGAAGTGGTGGGCTTGTCTTTCAGCTTCCGCTTGAGAACATAGTTTTCTTCCTTCAACTTGCAATTTTCTTACTCAAGCTCCACTATCTTCTCACACAATACGTTCTTGTTTTCCTGTAGAAGACGGAAAGGGATAAATTGAATCTTAGATTTGTTTACTGTGTCAGGGAGGCTCGACTTCTTGAACTCCACATGCATATCTCCCGGTTGAGGTAGAGGGGCATCTTCTTCATCCGAGCTCATGTATTCCGTTCCCTTCATGGTGGCGTCTCGCTCCTCCTCCACGGACCATCCATAGGGGTCTATATCCCCATAGATCCTTGGATTTGTAACATAGTGCGATACGAAGATCTCTCCATCTGAGTCTTGAGACGACATACTTCCGGATCTGTCAGAAAAATAGCACAAAACAAGAACAGAGGAGATTTCTGCGATACGGTGGTCAAAACGTCCGGGAGTATATATAAAGAATTTTTATCTTGCAAAACAAGTAATCCAGAAGAGAAACGGAGTCGAGAAGGCTCACGTGGGGCCCACGAGGCACCAGGCCGCGCCTAGGGGGGTGGCGCGCCCTGGTGCCTCATGGGCACCAGGTGGGTCCCCTCGGTTGTTTCTTATTTTTGTATTTTTTCTAATATTCCAAAACTGACAGAAAGTATTTTTATGGAATTTTTGGAGTCGGTTTACTTACCGTATCACGTACCTCTTCCTTTTCAGGGTTCTGGAGTGTTCCGGAAGGTCTCTCTTATGTATTCTTCCGGTGTAATTGTTTCAATAATATTAGTTTCAACATTAATGGGGGTACCTGAAATATAGTGCTTAATTCTTTGCCCATTCACCACTCTCGGATTGGTGCCTTCGGAGTTGTTTATTTTGATGGCTCCAGAGCGATAAACTTCTTCGATGATATACGGTCCTTCCCATTTAGAGAGAAGTTTTCCTGCAAAGAATCTCAAACGAGAATTGTACAATAGAACTTGCTCACCCACTTTGAATTCCCGTTTTTGAATTCTTCTATCATGCCATCTTTTAACTTTTTCTTTAAACAATTTGGCATTTTCATAAACTTGGGTTCTCCATTCATCTAGTGAGCTAATATCAAATAACCTCTTTTCACCGGCAAGTTTAAAATCATAATTGAGTTCTTTAATTTCCCAATATGCTTTATGTTCTAACTCAAGAGGTAAATGACATGCTTTTCCATAAACCATTTTATAAGGAGACACACCCATAGGATTTTTATAAGCAGTTCTATAAGCCCATAATGCATCGTCAAGTTTCTTAGACCAATTCTTTCTAGATCTATTGACGGTTTTTTGCAAAATTAATTTAATTTCTCTATTGCTCAATTCCACTTGACCACTAGTTTGAGGGTGATAGGGAGATGCAATTCTATGGTTGACATCATATTTAGCAAGCAATTTACAGAATGCACCATGAATAAAATGTGAACCACCATCAGTCATTAAATATCTAGGGACTCCAAACCTTGGGAAAATAACTTCTTTAAGCATTTTAATAGAAGTGTTATGATCATCACTACTAGTTGGAATAGCTTCTACCCACTTAGTAACATAATCAACATCAATTAAAATATGAGTATACCCATTGGATTTAGGAAAAGGTCCCATATAATCAAATCCCCAAACATCAAATGGTTCAATAGCAAATGAATAATTCATAGGCATTTCTTGACGTCTACCAACATTACCAATTCTTTGACATTCATCACAAGATAAGACAAACTTACGAGCATCCTTGAAAAGAGTAGACCAATAAAAACCAGATTGTAATACCTTATGTGCAGTTCAGTCTCCCGCATGGCGTCCTCCGTAAGCCTCGGAATGACACTTCCGTAGGATTTGTTCCTGTTCATGCTCAGGTATACAACGTCTAATAATACCATCTACTCCTTCTTTATAAAGATGTGGGTCATCCCAAAAGTAATGTCTTAAATCATAGAAGAACTTTTTCTTTTGTTGGTATGTGAAACTAGGTGGTATAAATTTAGCAACAATATAATTAGCATAGTCCGCATACCATGGAGTATTACGAGTAGCATTTATGACAGCTAATTGTTCATCAGGAAAATCATCATTAATAGGTAGTGGGTCATCAAGAACATTTTCCATTCTAGACAAATTATTTGCTACGGGATTCTCAGCTCCCTTTCTATCAATAATATGCAAGTCAAATTCTTTTAGCAATAAAACCCACCTAATGAGTCTAGGTTTAGCATCTTTCTTTTCCATAAGATATTTAATAGTAGCATGATCGGTGTGAACAGTTACCTTAGAATCAACTATGTAAGATCTGAATTTATCACATGCAAACACAACTGCTAGAAATTCTTTTTCAGTAGTAGCATAATTTCTTTGGGCACTGTCTAGAGTTTTACTAGCATAATGGATAACATTTAATTTCTTATCAACTCTCTGTCCTAGAATAGCACCAACATCATAATCACTAGCATCACACATAATTTCAAAAGGTAAGTTCTAATCAGGTGGTTGAACAATAGGTGCAGTGGTTAAGGCTTTCTTAAGTGTTTCAAAGGCTTCTAGACAATCATCATAAAAAACAAATGGAACATCTTTTTGCGAAAGATTGGTAAGAGGCCTAGAAATTTTAGAGAAGTCTTTAATAAATCTCCTATAGAAACCAGCATGACCTAGGAAACTTCTTATACCTTTAATATCTTTAGGACATGGCATTTTCTCAATAGCATCAACCTTAGCTTTATCAACTTCAATACCTCTTTCAGAAATTTTATGCCCCAAGACAATACCTTCATTCACCATAAAGTGGCACTTCTCCCAATTCAAGACAAGATTAGTTTCTTCACATCTCTGCAAAACTTGATCAAGGTTGCTTAAGCAATCATCAAAAGAAATTCCGTAAACGGAAAAATAATCCATGAAAACCTCAACAATCTTTTCACAAAAATCAGAGAATATAGCAGTCATACATCTTTGAAAGATAGCAGGTGCATTACATAAACCAAAAGGCATACGTCTATAAGCATAAGTTCCAAAAGGACAAGTAAAGGTGGTTTTCTCTTGATCGGGTTGTGATATAGGTATTTGAGAAAAACCAGAATAACCATCTAGGAAACAAAAGTGTGTATGCTTAGACAATCTTTCTAACATTTGATCAATAAAAGGCAAGGGGTAATGATCTTTTCTAGTAGCTTTGTTTAATTTTCTAAAATCAATTACCATCCTATAACCAGTTACAATTCTTTGTGGAATGAGTTCATTTTTATCATTAGGAACAACGGTGATACCTCCTTTCTTAGGGACACAATGAATGGGACTTACCCATCTACTATCAGCTATGGGATAGATTATACCTGCTTCCAGAGGCTTTAATATTTCAGTTCTTACCACCTCTTTCATCTTAGGATTTAATCGTCGTTCGTGGTCGACAACTGGTTTAGCATCAGGCTCCATATTAATTTTGTGCTGACATAGAGTGGGACTAATGCCCTTAAGATCATCAAGAGTATATCCAATAGCAGCTCGGTGCTTCCTCAGAGTTTTAAGTAATCTCTTTTCTTCATGCCCTGAAAGGTTAGCACTAATAATAACAGGATATATCTTCTTTTCATCAAGATAAGCATATTTCAATGTATCAGGCAATTGCTTCAATTCAAATATAGGATCACCTTTAGGTGGAGGAGGGCCTCCAAGAGTTTTAACAGGCAAATTGTGTTTAAGGATAGGTGGTTGATCAAAGAACATCTTATCTATTTCATTTCTTTCATTCATATGCATATCGTTTTCATGGTCTAGCAAATATTGTTCTAACGGATCAGTAGGAGGTACGGCAATAGAAGCAAGACCAATAATTTCATCTTTACTAGGCAATTCTTTATCATGAGGTTGTCTACGAAACTTGGAGAAATTAAACTCATGAGATGTACCACCGAAATCAACACTAACAGTTTCTTTAGCGCAATCAATCTTGGCATTAACAGTGTTCAAGAAGGGTCTACCAAATATAATGGGACAAAAATCATCTTGTAGAGAACCGAGGACTAGATAATCAGTAGGGTATTTTATTTTTCCACACAAGACTTCAACATCTCTAACGATCCCAAGCGGTGTAATGGTATCTCTGTTTGCAAGTTTAATAGTAACATCAATGTCCTCTATTTCAGCAGGTGCAATATCATTCATAATTTCTTGGTATAAGGTAAATGGAATAGCACTCACACTAGCACCCAAATCACATAAGCCATGATAACAATGATCTCCTATTTTAACAGAGACAACAGGCATGCCTACTACAGGTCTGTTTTTATCTTTAGGGTCTGGTTTAGCAATTCTAGCTGCTTCATCACAGAAGTAAATAACATGCCCATCTATATTATCGACCAAAAGATCTTTAACCATAGCAATATTAGGTTCAACTTTAATTTGTTAAGAGGGTTTAGGTGCTCTAATATTACTTTTGCTAACCACAGTTGAAACTTTAGCATGTTCCTTAATCCTAACAGGAAAAGGTGGTTTCTCAAAATAAGCAGTAGGCACAACTGGATCAGCATGGTAAACAATTGTTTCTTCTTTAACACTAACGGATTCCTCAATTTTTTCTTTAACAGGGGATGATATTTAAACCACTTCTTCTTAGGAAGATCAACATGAGTAGCAAATGACTCACAAAAGGAAGCTACTATCTCAGAGTCAAGTCCATATTTAGTGCTAAACTTATGAAAAGCATCGGTAGCCATACAAGATTTAACACAATCGAACTCAAGTATTATACCTGACTCATTACCTTTGTCGAGTTCCCAATCTTCAGAGTTGCGTTTAATTCTTTCCAGAAGATCCCATCTGAATTCAATAGTTTTCTTCATAAAAGAGCCAGTCGAAGAAGAATCGAGCATGGTTTGATTATCATGAGAAAGCCGAGCATAAAAATTCTGTAAGATAATTTCTCTTGAGAGCTCATGGTTGGGGCATGTGTACATCATGTACTTAAGCCTCCCCCAAGCTTGAGCGATGCTTTCTCCTTCACAAGGCCAAAAATTATATATATAATTCCGATCACGATGAACCAAATGCATAGGATAAAATTTCTGGTGGAATTCCAGTTTCAATCGGTTCCAATCCCATGTGTCAGTATCATCACATAGCCTATACCATGTCAATGCTTTTCCCTCCAAAGATAAAGGGAATACTTTATTCTTAACTCCATCTCCAGATAAACCTGCAAGCTTAAACAATCCACAAATTTCATCCACATAGATCAAGTGCATATCAGGATGTACCGTTCCATCTTCTGCATAAGGATTAGCTAGCAGTTTCTCTATCATACCCAGAGGAATTTCATAATAAATATTTTCAGTAGGTGCAGTAGGCTGAGGAGCAACTATTCGTGCTTATGGTCGAGGTGAAGATGCCCCGAACAAACCCCTCAAAGGATTACTTTCCATAGTGACAAGTGACAGTAAATTTCAGCACGTAATATAAATGTTTCCTTACCAAATTCCACTCACCAAAGGCGCTTCACTCCCCGGCAACGGCGCCAGAAAAGAGTCTTGATGACCCACAAGTATAGGGGATCAATCATAGTCCTCTCGATAAGTAAGAGTGTCGAACCCAACGAGGAGTAGAAGGAAATGACGAGCGGTTTTCAGCAAGGTATTTTCTACAAGCACTGAAATTATCGGTAACGAGTAGTTTGATAGCAAGATAATTTGTAACAAGTGACAAATATCAATAGTAACAAAGAGTGCAGCAAGGTGTCCCAATCCTTTTTATAGCAAAGGACAAGCCGGAACGATCTCTTATAGTAAGTAAAGCGTTCTCGAGGACACATGGGAATTTCATCTAGTCACTTTCATCATGTTGGTTTGATTCGCGTTCGCTACTTTGATAATTTGATATGTGGGTGGACCGGTGCTTGGGTGTTATTCTTACTTGAACAAACCTCCCACTTATGATTACCACCCTTTGCAAGCATCCGCAACTACGAAATAAGAATTAAGATAACTCTAACCATAGCATTAAACATATGGATCCAAATCAGCCCCTTACGGAATAGCGCATAAACTAGGGTTTAAGCTTCTGTCTCTCTAGCAACCATCATCTAATTACTACTCCACAATGCATTCCCTTAGGCCCAAAGATGGTGAAATGTCATGTAGTCGACGTTCACATGACACCACTAAGAGAATCAACAACATACATATCATCAAAATATCGAACGAATACCAAATTCACATGATTACTTATGACAAGACTTCTCCCATGTCCTCAAGAACAAAAGTAACTACTCACATATCATCTTCATGTCCAAGATCAGAGGGGTATTAAATATCATAATAGATCTAAACATATAATCTTCCACCAAATAAACCAACTAGCATCAAGTACAAGATGTAATCAACACTACTAGCAACCCACAGGTACCAATCTGAGGTTTTGAGACAAAGATTGAATACAAGAGATGAACTAGGGTTTGAGATGAGATGGTGCTGGTGAAGATGTTGATGAAGATTGGTCCTCCCACGATGAGAGGGTCGTTGGTCATGTCGATGGCGACGATTTCCCCCTCCCGGAGGGAAGTATCCCCGACAGAATCTCTCCGCCGGAGAGCAAAAGTGCTCCTGCCCAAGTTCCGCCTCGAGACGGCGGCGCACCGTCCCAAAAGTCTTCTCTATATTTTTTAGGGCAAATGGACTTATATACCAGAAGATGGGGGCCAGAGGCTGGCCAGGGCCCCCACGAGCCACCAGGGCGCGCCTGGGGGGGTGGCGCGCCCTGGTGCCTCGTGGGCACCTGGGTGGCCTCCTCTGGTACTTCTTGGCTCCAGTATTTTTTATTTATTCCAAAATAATTCTCTGTGAAATTTCAGCTCATTTGGAAATGTGGAGAATAGGTATCTCTGACATAGCTTTTTCAGGTCCAGAATTCCAGCTGCCGGCATTCTCCCTCTTTGTGTAAATCTTGCATATTAAGAGAGAAAATACATTAGAATTGCTCCACAAAGTGTTATATTGATCAAAAACACTATAAATAACAGTAGGAAAACATGATGCAAAATGGACGTACCAGGAGGCTTCTCCAATTACTTAATGCTTTGCCTGATCATCCTCTTAAGAAAAATGAAATACTTGATATCTTCTATAATGGACTAATCGATGCTTCTAGGGACTACCTAGATAGTTGTGCGAGTTGTGTTATCAGGGAACGGACTATTGAACAAGCTGAGGAATTATTGAATAATATATTGAAGAATGATAATGATTGGACACTTCCTGAACCACCGCCCAAACCCACTCTGAAGAAGAGGGGTATTTTATATCTCAGTCCTGAAGATATGCAAGAAGTAAAGAAATGTATGAAGGAAAAAGGTATTAAAGCTGAAGATGTTAAGAATCTACCACCTATTGAGGAAATACATGGTCTTGACACACCGCCACAGGTAGTAGAGATAAATTCTTTTATAAAGTTTGATGAAGGTGATATTCCTTATAACAAACCTCCTAGTTAATGCTTGTATGAATTTGGCAATTATATTATTAAGCAAGATCACTTCAATGCAAATGTTATGAAACAATTGAAACGAAATGCCTACATGATTGATCGCTTGAGTGACTTGTTATTTATAATTGCTAATGATGTTAAAGGTGTGAGTAAACATGCATCTATGGTTCAAACTCAATTAGAACAAGTTGCTAAATCTCAAAGTGAATTGCTCAATGAAATGAATAACAATCCGAATGATCATGCTGTTAGAGTAATGACTAGAGGAGGTAGAATGACTCAGGAGCCATTTTATCCTGAAGGTCATCCAAAAAGAATTGAACAAGACTCTCAAAGAATTAATGTTGATGCACCTAGTCCATCTAAAAAGAAAAAGAAAAAGAAAAATGATAGGACTTTGCATACTTCTAGTGAGCCCGAGGTAGAAAACCCTTGGAGGATAGTAATGATATTTCTATTTCTGATGCTGAAACACAATCTGGTAATGAACAACCACCCGATGATAATAATAATGATGATGCTCATGTGGATACCCAACCAGATAATGATAAAGAACCGGATAATGATGTTGAAATAGAACCTGCTGTTGATCTTGATAACCCACATTCTAAAAATAAACGTTATGATAAAAGAGACTTCGTTGCTAGAAAACATGGTAAAGAAAGAGAACCATGGGTTCAAAAACCCATGCCCTTTCCTCCTAAACCATCTAAGAAAAAGGATGAGGAAGAATTTGAGCGCTTTGCTGAAATGCTTAGGCCAGTCTTTTTGCGCACTCGTTTGACTGATATTTTAAAGATGGCCCCTTATGCTAAATATATGAAAGACATTGTCACAAATAAAAGAAAGATACCTGAAGCTGAAATTTCCACCATGCTTGCAAATTATTCTTTTATGGATGGAGTACCTAAGAAACTAGGAGATCCAGGAATACCAACTATACCATGCTCCATTAAAAGAAATTATGTCAAAACTGCTTTGTGTGATTTAGGAGCCGGTGTTAGTGTTATGCCTTTCTCTTTATATAAAAGACTTGATTTGAATAAACTTACTCCCACTGAAATATCATTACAAATGGCCGACAAATCAACTGCCATACCTATCGGTGTTTGTGAGGATGTGCCCGTTGTTGTTGCAAATATTACTATTCTAACAGACTTTGTTATACTTGATATGCCCGAGGATGACAACATGTCGATTATCCTTGGTAGACCCTTTTTGAATACTGCAGGGGCTGTTATTGATTGCAACAAAAGCAAGGTCACTTTTCATATCAATGGTAATGAACATACGGTGCACTTTCCGAAGAAACAATTTCAAGTGAACGGTATTCGTGTTATTGGAAAGACTCCGACAATTACTATTGGAAGTTTTCAACTCCCTCTTCCTACTATTAAAAGGAAATATGAAACTCTTATTATCGGGGAGATGCATATCTCCGTTGAGGTAACCTAGTGTTTTACGAAGATTCTTTGGTTTCATGTTACTCGGAAATGGTTTGTTAATAATACTTGATCAACCTTATTAATGGATTCTTTTTTAGGGGCAGGTGGTCGATGAATTTAGTAAGCACAACCTTCTGTACCCACTTTTTGTTTTCTGTTATTTTTAGTTAAATAAAATAAAATGCCATGATTATCCTATTTTCTGATTTATCCGTGCAATAAAAAATGGCCCAGAAATAAAAGTGCTCAGAATGTAATAAAATTTTGATATGAATTTTTATATAATATTTAAGAATTTTTGGCACTGGAATCATACCAGGGTGGTGCCCCAGGTGTCCACGAGGCACCAGGGTGCGCCAACCCCCCTGGCGCGCCCAGGTGGCTCATGGGCCCCACAGGGACCCCCTCACTTATCCCTTCAGCCCACTTCGTCTCTTACCTCTAGCAAAAATTCCTGGTAGCTCTCTCTCTCTCTCTCGTGTTCTTGCTCACAAACCTAAAATTTTCGATCTCTTTGCTCGGAGCTCCGTTTCCGAAGCTGTTTTGGGAGATTGCTCCTTGGTATGTGACTCCTCCATTGCTCCAATTAGTTTTTGCTCTAGTGGATTATATTTTGCATAACTAGCTGCTCTTGGTGCTACTGAAAATGAGCTTGCATGTTGAATTCTTTGAGTTTCAAGTAGTTTGAATGCTTGATATAGCCTCTAGACATCCATATGAGTAGTTGCTATCAATCTTATGAAGTTTTATTGAAATCATTTTGTGGCCCAAAAATTTTCAGAAAATTGTTCTTAGGAAAATGAATATCTTCCGGAGGAGTTCTTCGAAGCGGAACGCCAAGGGAGTCCTTGGGGACTCCTCGGACAGCGACCTCAACATCCCGCGTTGGACGGAGGTCCGGCCATGCGAATGGCCGCACAATGCCTTCATGAATGAAGCCAGATTCTACCAAGAGTTCGCGCAATTCGTTGCAAATGCCGGACTAACTGACTTCCTCGCAGATGAGTGTGACCAGCACCACATCCTTACAAATTCCTTTGTGCAAAACTTTCATTTTCTGAGTAGGCTCGAACCCCCTGAGGTGCGCTTTGATTTATATGCTGAACATTATCAGATACCTCTAGCTAAATTTTGTGAGATATGTTTGATTCCCTTTGATGGGGAAATCAGAGAGCCTCGACCGGAGGAGTTTGAGGGTTTCCTCCACACTTTAACTGTGGGAGAGGAAAGGGGCGTGTCGAAAGCCCGAGCCACAAGCTTGCAATTTCCCTCTGTTCACTACTTTGTTTTATTCATAGGGAAATGCTTGACTGCTAGGGAGCAGGGTAGTGCGCTATGTGCACCTGACTTTGCCATTTTACGCCGCGCATTGCATAATGATAACACTTATAACCTGGGAGCCATCATTGCACGCCGCTTGCACACTAATAGGACTAGGGAAAAAATTCATGGTGGTATTTATGCTACTCGCTTAGCGAGACGTTTTAATGTTAACATACGCCCTCATGATTACTTGTTGCCCAGAGTTTACTTATATCACCAGTCCATGAGGGACCACCACTTTCTTGATGCTCCTGAACCTCCTCACCATATTCGTTATAACTTGGTTTTTAGTGAGGATACTCGTGATATTATTCCGTTGCCTGCACCTGCTTTGTTTGATTCTCATGCCAGGAACGGATATACTGTTATGCCACCGGACATAGTTGCTTACCGGAACGCACTGGCAGCGGCAGAGGAGGAGGCCCAGGATTGGGACGCTCGGGTGCCGCCTCCTCAGGAGCTTCATATGGGACCGGATGGCTACTACGGATGGCCGTAGACCAAGCTAGGCAAAAGCCTAAGCTTGGGGGAGTACGTATCTCTCACCAACATTACATTCATGCTCACACATTTCATTCCAGTTGTCGGTGTTCATACTTTTTCATTGTATAATCCATACTAGTTTTATTTTCTCGCTTTCTTCTAGTGTGCTCGAAAAACTTGAGAAATCCAAAAACATTTCTCGCTTCTTTTCAGTTTTTCTTTCTAGTTTAATTAGTTGTAGTTTCGTAGTAGTAAGAGAAAACCCAAAAAGATTTCCCGTTTCTTCTTTTACTTGTTGGGAGCTTTCCCGTGTAAATAGTTTTTCTTGTTTTTCATTTTTTTTCTTTATTTCGTTTTCTTTAGAAAAACTAAAAACTCCAAAAATATTTCAGTGTGTTTCTCTGAAATTCTTTTCTTTTGTTGAGTCATTGTAAGGAGAAGACCACGATGAAAACGTTGAGTGGCTCTCATATGCATTGTTGTTAATCTAACAAAGAGCCCATTTTACCTTGTTTTCTCCTTTGAATAAAATGCTTGCAGATTCCAGCTTAGTCCACGGCACACTTGCACTATTTTTATTTTCATATCATTCGGTCGTGCAAGTGAAAGGCAATAATGACGATGATTTGATGAAGTGACTATGGCAAGGAAAAGCGGGTATGAACTCAACTTGTTCTTTGTTTTTGTAAATATGTTTAACTCAGTATCCATGATTCATCATGTTATGATTAAACATGTTTATGATGAAAATTAGAGATTATAGTTGCTCATGCCATGCTTAAGTAGCTAGGAGTGGTTAATGATTTATCTTGAGTGTCAACATGCATTAAAATGATTGTGATGTAGTATGATGATTTGGTATCCTCCTCTGAATCTTTCAAGTGGCTTGACTTGTCACATGTTCACGCATGTAGTTGATTCAAAACCAACATAGCCTTCACGATATTTATGTTCATGGTGCTTATATCCTACTCATACTAGTATTCAATGTTGATTATTCATAATGCATGATTATGACCGTTTTTGCTCTCTAGTTGGTCGCTTCTCAACCTATTTGCTAGCCTTCGCCTGTACTAAGCGGGAATGCTGCTTGTGCATCAAAACCTTTAAACCAAAGTTATTCCAGATGAGTCCGCTATATCTACCTATATGCGGTATTACTCTACCATTCTAAGTAAATTTGGATGTTGAAAGGACCACAATGCCGCCTAGAGGGGGGTGAATAGGCGTTTTAAAATCTTTTACGGATTTGGCTATATCCTAATGCGGAAATATACTAAGCGGATACTTTTCAAGCACAAATCCTAAATATACTAGGCTCACGAAGTGCACCAACAACTTAGAATAAACAAGATGAGAACAACGAGGATATGAGTAAGCACAAGTAAGTTACACAAACTTACTCAATGTATATCACAACATATGAAAATGAACAATACACATAACCACAAGTAAGCAATACAAGTTTACACAAATTGTATCACAATATATGGAATTGAATGATACAAGCAAACTAAAGTAAGCACTACAAGCTTACACAAGTTATGTCACAAGATATGGAAATGAATGATACAAGCTAGCAATTCACACTAAGCACAAGATATATCAATAGTAGCAAGTATGAATTGCGGAATATAAAGTGAAGGCCTAAATAATCTCTACAAGGGAATAGCCAACACAATATAATGAGGACAACAAGATATAGTGAATGCACGGTCAAGTGACCAAAGTAAACCACAAGTAAGGAGATAGGGTTAGGGATAACCGAAGTCACGGAGACGATGATGTATCCCGATGTTCACTTCCTTGGAGGGAAGCTAGTCACCGTTGGAGGGATGGGTGTTACCACGAAGGCACACCAACACCACGAAGGCTCACCCTATTGTCCTTGAGATATCACCACGAAGGCGATTCCCAACCACCAGTGGTAGACCTTGAGGCGGCCTCCAAACCTTCACAAACTTTCCGGGGGACAAATCACAAGTTGATTCCTCACCGGAGCACTCCTACCGCCTAGGAGTCTCGAACCTCCAAGAGTAACAAGACCAAGGGGGAAATGCTCAAGACTTGCTCAAATCACAAATTGCTTTGGTTAAAAGAGAGAGGAGGAGTGGATGTATGCTTGGATGAAATCTCTCTCAAGAACTCTCACAAATCTCTCCGGAATCTTTGATTTGGTGTAGGAGAAAGGAGAGGGAGCCACTTGGGTGTTCTTGGGTTCCTATGGATGAAGAGTTCAACAAATGAACCCTAGGTCCATGGGATAGTTTTCCCCCAAATGTATTGGAGTTTTTAGGCTTGGGGGAGGAGGAGTGAGCTCTCAAGAATGGGGAAATATTGGATGAGGAACCCTAGCTCGTTGGGGAAGAAGCGTACCTTATATAGTGCCCCCACCAAATCTGCCCGTTATGCACAGAAAAATGCAGCCCGGAACTTCTGGGCATGCCCGGAACTTCCGGGCTCCCTTTGGAGAATATCAGCGCAACATTCTAGAAAGCCTGAATCTTACCCCGGAACATACCCCGGAACTTCCGGACCTCGGAACCTCCGGGCATCCCGGAACTTCCAGACCCCAGAACCTCTGGGAAGCCCGGAACTTCCGGACCCCGGAACCTCCGGGCAGCCCGGAACTTCCGACCCTCCAGATAGTAAAACATGCACAACTTTTTCATACGAACTCCGATTTTGATGATCTTGGGCTCGTTTTGAAGCTATGGAAAAATCCCAGGTCCTCACATAGAGAACCACCCAAGAACAACCAAAATGAAGGATGCCAAATATGCAAAGGTTTTATCATATATTTGGGAAACCTATTTGGCTTTGGATTTTCTTTGGTGTATAGGATAGGAGTGGAATTGTGTAGAGAAGATGTTGACTTGAGAAAATCTATCACGAACCCATTTGACCCCCTCTTAATAGTGCGGGATCCCTATAACTCAAGAATCATAAAAGAGCTACACTACGTAGCTATCGAGAATCCATTCTTGAGTGTATGTGTTTCTTCGGTGGTCATCACTCCACAACACTAACGCCGAAGGAACTAATACCTTTGACTCGAGCCTTTCACTTGAGCTTGATGTTGATGTTTCTTCTTGGCTCAAGTTGAAGGCAAGACATTGGTGAAGTCTTCAAGTAGCTCCCCCATACACAATGTGGGAAGCTTTGCTTTGTATTCATCTTCACGTGTCCATCACATGATCATCTGCAAGCTTCAAGCATGTAATTCTTCAGAATGCCTATCTTGAACTTGCCCTTGTAAACCATGAACATCATCACTTGATGTCATCCTCTCATGTGCACTTGAAATCTTTCTCTTGATGTAAGTCCATGAGAATCATCTAACCCATACAGACATAGAAAACACATAGAATGGGTTAGTACACAAAGCACAATTGACAAATTCTTACCATACCACAAGATCTCATGTGGCACATGATTTGCGCTTGTGTGTTGACCATCTTTGAATTTAATCTTCGATCTTCATCTTGTTCAACATTTATCTTTGCTCCATGATTAATCGTGATGCACAACTATATGTATATGGCATTCATTCCGAATCCATTCAATATCCTTCTTGCATCACCCATGGAACAAACCTTCCTATATAACTTGATATCATTGTTTCTTCATAGGAAATGTCATTCATTATCAAGTCTCAATGCATATATTTATGTTGACGGAATTCATCTATCAATTCATCATGCATTGCAAATGGAACTTTCCTTCAAATGTATATCTCAATGCAAACATTAGTCCATTAGGATTGTCATTTAATTACCAAAACCACACATGGGGACTACATGTACTTTCAATCTCCCCCATTTTGGTAATTGATGACAATCTCAACAAGAGGGTTTGTATAATGAATTTTAAACAAGCATGCAATTTATCCAAGGATAAATTGTATACTTGCAATGGTTGTACTAGCATCAAGACACTACACAAGCATTTGATGATAGTACACCCATAGTATATAGAGCAAACTCCCCCACAATATATGCATGTATGAATGAACTTTGAATGTCATTGCATATATTGGTTGTCATAAATTAGGAGAAATTTCTCTATATACAATACTCATCCATGCAACAAGAATATATAACTAGGGTAGATATGCATGAGTGACAACAAACACTACAAAAATACTTATCTTAAACCCTCTAAACTTCTCCCCCATTGGCAACAAATGCCAAAATGGACGGAAAAATCTAAAAGACCAATATAGTATGAGTTCCTCCTTAATGTGTGCATATCGCGAAAATGTGAGTGAAATCAAATGCACATATTTAATGATGAAAAATTTGAGGAGATCAACGCATATTTAGGATCTATAGAATGCAACAAGATAGTATGATATGAAAATAAGATTAGACATGGGAGGAAAACATTCAAAAGATCCAAAGAACATATTTTGGACAAGATAAAATAGGAATATCCAATGTGATCATCATGTCAAGTATGGGTCCAAAATACATCCAAAACACATGAGTGCGCAAGGATATATGCAATGCATACAAGCACTCACTTTCAACCTCTTACCGAAACCACCAAAGAGTCAAAAAGAACCAAACCAAGTGGCCGGCAAGGAATAAATGATACCACAGAAGCATATGAACTTTCTTGTGTATAGAAGGTTCTAAGTGGCCAATAGTCAGCATGATATGCATCCACAAAGAAACTCGCATACACAAAATAGTTGCAATAGATAAGAACATGATATCCACAGGTGATTCCACTATTATACAACTTTGAGCCTAGCATAAGAGCAAGGCACATGGCACAAAGCACATGGCACAAATTGATCTCATTTGCATAACACAAAGTGAAGCAAGCAATCAAAAGATCCGACGAGCCAAAAGGATAAAAGAATATTATGATTTGGGCAAAGGAGTGTTCTAAGGAAAATAGAGAAGCTCCCCATGATTCGTGCACTATTTAGAATTTTTGTATTTGGATACAAGTGCACAAAATAGGATCATTACTCCCCCAAAATCAATAGGAACACAAAACAATTGCAAGCAAGCATAGATAAGAAAAAAGCCTAGCATTTGCAACAAACATATGGTTGAGCAACATGTAAATGAGGCAACTTAAGAACAGGCTCAACCAAAATGATGTGTGTGAGTCACGTCAGAGCACTTGAGAAGACTAATATAAGGATGAGAATTAAGCATCAACATAGTCTTGAGTAAATGAGATACAAGGTGCAAGACATGTCCTTCCCACACACACGAAGTTAAGAAGGTCACACACACATCAAGCAAATGGGTTCACAAGCTCACTAATATGCAAATTAAAAATCAAGGCTTGTGACAACCCATGGTGAAGATAGGAAATAATAGGCATGTCAAGACAAGCACGAGGACAACAATCTTCACCAAACATGAGTGCACTAAGATGCAAAGAGATAAGACACGCACTCATACGACAAATGCTTCCACAGAGCCACCTAAGATATAAAACGAGAATGAAACGGTGGACATGAAAGAATAGGGATATCAACTGGAGATGTAACTTCTCGCACATGTATAAGATTCTAGGTAGAAGACAATCATGATGATATATATTCACAAAGAAGGATGTACACATGCAATAGTTACAAAAGGAAAGAATAAGATATCCAAACGGGAGTCATAAAATATACCAATGAGATCTTTGCTTGAAAGCATAGCACATGGCTTAATATTATCTTATTGTATATTAATGAACTCCAAACACACAATCATCAAAGACATCACAACTAGCAACAAGAGATCATTGTTGGGATGTTTTGAGAATGGAAACAAGTAACACAAGAACGAGTCAAGAAATTCATGCCATGATGCAACCTACACAAGGTTGAATGCAAGAAATGTATGCATGAAGTAGATACTTGTTACCGAGATAGCATTGGAATGATGTAGTAGATAATGGTTCATTGATCATCCTAGCTTGACTCCAATAAGCACATGGTGACAACACCTTTCTTGTGAGTGAGCCGAGCATCCAATGCATCTCCAGTTGTTCCTGGAACAACAACACAAACAAAATGGTACCCAAACTCATTGGGACCAAAGAGTTAGAGAACCAACAATACATAGGACAAACTCCACTTAACTATGTGCATGTAGATATGACTTTGAATATCATGCACATATTAACCATTAAGGACATGATGGAGTTCCCTTTATATATTGGATCATTTAAGCAAGGCATAAAGATATACATATATTAACATGCATGCACAAGCTAATCAAGATCCAAGGAGATACAACTTGGACAAAAGATCACATACATCATGAATACTTTCAATATCATCACAAATCATTGAAATCTACCAAATTGCATCAATGAGACAAATAAACACATGATAGCACACAAAGTTCAACATATGAACTTAAGCAAAACCAATGAGCATAAAAGATATGCATTCCACACATTCATAGGGAAAATCTCACTCAAATGGGTATAATATATTGCAAGCAATGAGATAACACACTCCCATGAAAGCAAGATCATGCACTTCTCCTTTGCTTGTCAAAAGATCAAGAGCATTGGTTGGCTAAGGAGGGAGATCTCCAAGAAATTGAGTTCTAAAAATGGAGGAGAGAGAAATGGAGTCGTCAAGTTCTTCGTGGGGAAGAAGAAGACTATTTATAGGTGGGGACTGAATCCAACCTTTGGGGGCAGTTTTCTGCGTAGCCCGGAAGTTCCGGCGGGAGGCGGAAGTTCCGGCCTCCGGACGTTCCGGGCTAGGTTCCGTCCAGGTTCCGGGCTACACAGAGAGTTTGCACGTCTCTGGGTACCCTGGGAGATGTCCGGACCCACCCCGGAACTTCTGGTACCCGGAAGTTCTGGCCTACCCGGAAGTTCCGGCCTTCACAGAAACTTCAACTAAGGCATTTGGGCACTTCTCTCATCCAAAATAATCATACATAGCAATAATTGGCATGACTCAAAATAACGATTTCCCAGATAAGATCTTTAAGATAATCCATGGGTAACATCGCACTAGAAATCCTTACTCAAACAAATCCAAAGGATAAATAGCAAAACGATGTTTATGCAATTAGGGACGTGTTGAGCATAGCAAGCCACAAAGATATAAGGTAATCTCAAATATGAATTCGAAGTGGCAATCCTCAGTTGTTCACATTTACAAGGATTGTGATATGCACAAAGCACATCACTCCCCCATAATGTGATTATTCATATATTATCAACAAGAGGCAATTGAAATCCAACCAAAGATAATCAATGGAAGAGAATTTGAATTCCAAACGAACTTGACATACCACATAGTAACTAGATAATATTGCACAATAAATACTAGGTGGTATCCCATATATATACATATTTTAGGTTTGTGATGTGCGTAGAGCATAACACTCCCCCATAATGTGATGATCCATTAATATCTCAAAAGAGCCCAATAAGATGCAATGAAGGCTCGAGACTACACACACAAATATATGACGTGCATTCCAACCTACACATGCTAGATAACACAAATCAAGCATATTAGGAGGCACAACATATACAAACACATGCTAGGTACAAAACCTAAACATGCATGGGGCTAGTAACTTTCAATGTAGACAATATAAATACAAGTTACCGCCACGAGGGTCATTGGAATGACAAATATGATGAAAATTCACTTGACTTGGTTTGAACCATAATGAATGGTGAGAATCATTTTTCTTCATGAACTAGACAAGTTTCCAATGCCCTCCACACACCTATTGATCACGTTTGAGCTTGATGGTCCCCAACCAAGTTGGGTCCTAAGAAGTTACTCAAAATAGGTTTGGCAACCCAAATGGTATTATCTACTTTCAAACCAATTTGGGCACCAACAAACTTGGCAAACACATTGCCATAAATATTCTTCCTTAGCGAATAATGATTATTGACCATAAGAGGCTTAGAGATGTTACCGTTGGGACATGATGAAGATATGTGTCCCTTCTCACGACAAATATAGCAACATGTGCTTCCCTTTCTCTTCTTCTTTACTTTCTCAACTTGGGGAGCAATAACATGGTTCATCATGGATAGTGGCCGTTCTTCAACTTCAGATTGAGCTTGAGGTCGCTTCCCATGTAGCTTCTCTTTATAAGCCCTTTTCTTTAATGGACAAGATCTCACATGATGTCCAATCTTTTTGCACTTAAAGCAATAAATGTTGGACTCATTCTTGGCTTGGTCTTGTCCCCTTTTCTTGTTCTTGGACTTCTTCTTGTTGGAGTGAAAACTATGTCCATCATCGCACTTTTCCAAGTCTTTCTTCAAACTAGTGACTTGGGCCTTGAGCTCATTAATTTCCTCTACATGGTTAGTTTTAACACTAGAAACAAGAGGATTAGTGGAAGTAGAAACTTCATGGTTAGAGCAACAAGACAAGGTGAGAAATTCATCATGAGATGTACCAATATAATGTTGAGAGGAATTGCAAGGACTAGCACATGGCAATAAGGTATTTCGAGTAGATGATGTGCTAATATCCACATGAGACTCACACGATTTTACCTTGGTGACCATAGCCTCATGAGCTAACTTTAGCCCATCATGGGAGATTAGAAGATCCTCATAAGTGCCCGAGAGCTTTTCATGACTTTCTTCCAACTTCCCATAATTGCTAGTTAGCAAATCAAGTTGAGTCCTTAGCTCAACATTCTATTTCAAAATTGATGCTTCACATGAAATCGAGTTAGTAGCACAAGCATCATTATCAATATGAGAGGAGCAAGTAGCAATTAGAGACTTCTCATGAGTTGATTGAAGCTCCTCATGAGACTTAGAGAGTTTGATGAGCTCTCCCTTGACATCATTGCATTCAAGGAGAAGGAGCTCAAAATCCTCTTTAAGTTTACCATGAGTAATTTCAATTTCTCCTTTTGAAGATCTTAAGTCTCTAAACGTTTGATGAGCCTTAGCAAGTTCATGGTCAAGTTGTTCACTTTTAGCTTGCTCGTTAAGAAATAAATCATTACGTTTTTCAAAGCAAGCAAGAACATCTTGGAACCTCTTATAAGTGTTGTTTTTAGCTCTACGAAGAGTTTTCCCAATCTCATAGAGATTTTGAGTCAAGTCATCATCATCATCATCATCCTCATTACAACTATCATCATTATCACTAAGAGAATATGATACCTCGTGATTACCTCTTACCATGAGGCACATGTGAACAAAGGGGGTTGATGATGATTATTTTGAAGAAGAGGGTTCTTCATCAATCAAGTGTGCCTCATCCTCCTTGATTTCCTCTACATGGTTAGTCATACAACAACTGGAGGAAACCAAGGCATTTTGATCATGGCAACACGGGAGAGAAAGCATATCATCACAGACATTTGTCAAGGAATTCTTAGGTGATATGCATGGACTATCAACACAATAATTTATACTATTTGTGGTGCTAGATATGCTCAAGTCCATAGAAGACACATCACTAGTATCTACATAAGCAAGATCATCAATGATGAGCTTAACACCATCATCACAAGATATTTCTTCACTCACCACGTCATTACCTTGTGGTATGCCACATGTTGGTGAAATGGAAGATGTTGAAGTATGCAAGTAATCGGAGGTGGAAGCAATAGAGAGCTCTTCATGATTTAAAAATGTGGAGAACTCCTCCATTAACTCCCCAAAAATAATATTGTCTTCATCAAGATTGGACCCACCATATATATCTTCAAGTTTGGTCCAAGCCTCATGAGCTGACTTCCAAGTCGAGATTTCCTTAAAAACTTCAACGGTTATAGTTTGATGAATGGCAAGAGAAGTATCACAATCAAGATACATATCCTCAAAAGATGGAGAAGGACCATCCTTTGCACTAGAAATTCCTACAAGAACAATTTGCAAAGCATTTGGACCCATGGCCCGAAAGCGACAAAGCATGCGAATTCTCCACAAGTGATAATTTGTGCCATCAAAATCAAAGGTGTCATTGTGCACTAAATCACTAGTCGACATCGATACTCTCTAGGCGGTAAAGCCTAATAAGGAGAGACCTAGCTCTGATACCAATTGAAAGGACCACAATGCCGCCTAGAGGGGGGGTGAATAGGCGTTTTAAAATCTTTTACGGATTTGGCTATATCCTAATGCGGAAATATACTAAGCGGATACTTTTCAAGCACAAATCCTAAATATACTAGGCTCACGAAGTGCACCAACAACTTAGAATAAACAAGATGAGAACAACGAGGATATGAGTAAGCACAAGTAAGTTACACAAACTTACTCAATGTATATCACAACATATGAAAATGAACAATACACATAACCACAAGTAAGCAATACAAGTTTACACAAATTGTATCACAATATATGGAATTGAATGATACAAGCAAACTAAAGTAAGCACTACAAGCTTACACAAGTTATGTCACAAGATATGGAAATGAATGATACAAGCTAGCAATTCACACTAAGCACAAGATATATCAATAGTAGCAAGTATGAATTGCGGAATATAAAGTGAAGGCCTAAATAATCTCTACAAGGGAATAGCCAACACAATATAATGAGGACAACAAGATATAGTGAATGCACGGTCAAGTGACCAAAGTAAACCACAAGTAAGGAGATAGGGTTAGGGATAACCGAAGTCACGGAGACGATGATGTATCCCGATGTTCACTTCCTTGGAGGGAAGCTAGTCACCGTTGGAGGGATGGGTGTTACCACGAAGGCACACCAACACCACGAAGGCTCACCCTATTGTCCTTTAGATATCACCACGAAGGCGATTCCCAACCACCAGTGGTAGACCTTGAGGCGGCCTCCAAACCTTCACAAACTTTCCGGGGGACAAATCACAAGTTGATTCCTCACCGGAGCACTCCTACCGCCTAGGAGTCTCGAACCTCCAAGAGTAACAAGACCAAGGGGGAAATGCTCAAGACTTGCTCAAATCACAAATTGCTTTGGTTAAAAGAGAGAGGAGGAGTGGATGTATGCTTGGATGAAATCTCTCAAGAACTCTCACAAATCTCTCCGGAATCTTTGATTTGGTGTAGGAGAAAGGAGAGGGAGCCACTTGGGTGTTCTTGGGTTCCTATGGATGAAGAGTTCAACAAATGAACCCTAGGTCCATGGGATAGTTTTCCCCCAAATGTATTGGAGTTTTTAGTCTTGGGGGAGGAGGAGTGAGCTCTCAAGAATGGGGAAATATAGGATGAGGAACCCTAGCTCGTTGGGGAAGAAGGGTACCTTATATAGTGCCCCCACCAAATCTGCACGTTATGCACAGAAAAACGCAGCCCGGAACTTCTGGGCATGCCCGGAACTTCCGGGCTCCCTTTGGAGAATATCAGCGCAACACTCTGGAAAACCCGGATCTTACCCCGGAACATACCCCGGAACTTCCGGCCCTCGGAACCTCCGCGCATCCCGGAACTTCCGGACCCCGGAACCTCCGGGCATCCCGGAACTTCCGGACCCCGGAACCTCTGGGAAGCCCGGAACTTCCGGACCCCGGAACTTCCGGGCAGCCCGGAACTTCCGGCCCTCCAGATAGTAAAACATGCACAACTTTTTCATACGAACTCCGATTTTGATGATCTTGGGCTCGTTTTGAAGCTATGGAAAAATCCCAGGTCCTCACATAGAGAACCACCCAAGAACAACCAAAATGGAGGATGCCAAATATGCAAAGGTTTTATCATATATTTGGGAAACCTATTTGGCTTTGGATTTTCTTTGGTGTATAGGATAGGAGTGGAATTGTGTAGAGAAGATGTTGACTTGAGAAAATCTATCACGAACCCCTTTGATCCCCTCTTAATAGTGTGGGATCCCTATAACTCAAGAATCATAAAAGAGCTACACTACATAGCTATCGAGAATCCATTCTTGAGTGTATGTGTTCCTTCGGTGGTCATCACTCCACAACACTAAAGTCAAATGAACTAATACCTTTGACTCGAGCCTTTCACTTGAGCTTGATATTGATGTTTCTTCTTGGCTCAAGTTGAAGGCAAGACATTGGTGAAGTCTTCAAGTAGCTCCCCCATACACAATGTGGGAAGCTTTGCTTTGTATTCATCTTCACGTGTCCATCACATGATCATCTGCAAGCTTCAAGCATGTAATTCTTCAGAATGCCTATCTTGAACTTGCCCTTGTAAACCATGAACATCATCACTTGATGTCATCCTCTCATGTGCACTTGAAATTTTTCTCTTGATGTAAGTCCATGAGAATCATCTAACCCATACAGACATAGAAAACACATAGAATGGGTTAGTACACAAAGCGCAATTGACAAATTCTTACCATACCACAAGATCTCATGTGGCACATGATTTGCGCTTGTGTGTTGACCATCTTTGAATTTAATCTTCGATCTTCATCTTGTTCAACATTTATCTTTGCTCCATGATTAATCGTGATGCACAACTATATGTATATGGCATTCATTCCGAATCCATTCAATATCCTTCTTGCATCACCCATGGAACAAACCTTCCTATATAACTTGATATCATTGTTTCTTCATAGGAAATGTCATTCATTATCAAGTCTCAATGCATATATTTATGTTGACGGAATTCATCTATCAATTCATCATGCATTGCAAATGGAACTTTCCTTCAAATGTATATCTCAATGCAAACATTAGTCCATTAGGATTGTTATTTAATTACCAAAACCACACATGGGGACTACATGTACTTTCACATGTGCCACCTCTAAATACTCAAATGAATATCTGTTTTGTGTGCCCGTACCGCTCATTGAGCGACAGGGGGCGGTCAGTATCTTCCATGCTAAGCGGGTTATTCTCATGATGAGTGTTTATTCACTTGTCCTTGCACGAGAGGGGCTGGTAATCAGGATGCCCAGTCCCATAATTAAAATTGTAAAATAATAAAACAAACTCCCCCGGAAAGTTGTTGGTATGGAGGGCACCCGAGGATTCGGCTAGCCATGGCTTGTGTTTGTTGGTGGAGGGGGAGTAAACTTTACTTTACCGCTTGGGAACCGCCGCTAACGTGTTTAGCATGGAAGATATTGAAAACTCTCGGTCGTGACGTTGACAGGAAAGGCATACCTCCCAAAATTATATTTATATCTGATTTAAGCTTTGAGCTCTGGCACCTCTGCAAATCCCTGCTTCTCTCTGCGAAGGGACTATCTATTTACTTTCATGTTATTTTACTTTTATTATTGAGTCATCACCTTCTCAAACAAGCACCAGTCCCGAGAGCACTATTGTCATTCTCATGCATTGTGAATAGTTAATGTTGTGTGCATCATGACTGGATCTCTTCTACCATGAATTACAATGTTTAGTCGCTGCTTGAACTTTGGAGGTGCTCTGCATTTATGTTTTGCGGTCTCAGAAAGGGCTAGCGAGATACCATGTTGTCATATTATATCATGATCGTTTTGACAAAGTGTTGGCATTTGAGATGTCTTATTATTGCTCGCTAGTTGATTATGCCATTGATATGAGTGAATATAATTTCTAAGAGTTATCATTTGCATGGTTAGTTATAATCTTTGCTGAAAACTTGGGTACTATTTAAGCATATATATAGATACAAGAACAAAAGAGTTTGTAAAAGTTTTTCTTTATCACTTTCAGTTTGTCAATTGAATTGCTTGAGGACAAGCAATGAGTTAAGCTTGGAGGAGTTGATACGTCTCCATCGTATCTACTTTTCCAAACACTTTTGCTCTTGTTTTGGCCCCTAATTTGCATGATTTGAATGGAACTAACCCGGACTGATGCTGTTTTCAGCAGAACTACCATGGTGTTGTTTTTTGTGCAGAAATAAAAGTTTTTGGAATTGGATGAAACTTTTTGGAAATTTGTTATGAAATAAATAAAAAATACTGGAACCAAGACCCACTGGAGGGATGCCACCCAGTGCCCACGAGGCACCAGGGCGCCCCCCCAGTGGTGGGTCGTGGGGCCCACGTGGCTCCGCTGACCCTAATCTCTGGCCTATAAATTCACAATTCCAGAGGAAAAAAATAAGAGAGGAAGTTTTATTGCGTTTCACGATACGGAGCCGCCGCCACCTCCTGTTCTTCATCGGGAGGCCAGATCTGGAGTCCGTTTGGGGCTCCGGAGAGGGGGATCTTCCGGCATCGTCATCATCAACCATCCTTCATCACCAATTTCATGATGCTCACCACCGGGAGTGAGTAATTCCTTCGTAGGCTTGCTGGACGGTGATGAGTTGGATGAGATTTATCATGTAATCGAGTTAGTTTTGTTAGGGCTTGATCCCTAGTATCCACTATGTTCTGAGATTGATGTTGTTATGACTTTGCTATGCTTAATGCTTGTCACTAGGGCCCGAGGCCATGATTTCAGATCTGAACCCTTTATGTTTTCATGAATATATTTGTGTTCTTGATCCGATCTTGCAAGTTATACACACCTGCTACGTGTTATGATCCTCATACCCCAAGGTGACAATAATTGGGATTCTTTCCGGTGATTGCCGTAGTTTGAGGAGTTCATGTATTCACTATGTGTTAATGCTTTGTTCCGATTCTCTATTAAAAGGAGGCCTTAATATCCCTTAGTTTCCTTATGGACCCCGCTGCCACGGGAGGGTAGGACAAAAGATGTCATGCAAGTTCTTATCGCAAGCACGTATGACTATATACGGAATACATGCCTACATTACATTAATGAATTGGAGCTAGTTCTGTGTCGCCCTACGTTATGACTGTTACATGATGAATGTTATTCAACATAGTCACCGATCCAATGCCTACGAGTTTTTCACATATTGTTCTTGGTAAGTTACTACTGTTGCTACTACTGTCACAATTGCTACTACTATTATTGCTACTCTTATTTCTACTGCTATCAAACTATCATACTACTGTGCTACTGATCACTCTGCTGCAGATATTTAGTCTCCAGTTGTGGTTGAATTGACAACTCAACTGCTAATACTTGCAAATATTCTTTGGCTCCCCTTGTGTCGAATCAATAAATTTGGATTGAATACTCTTCCCTCGAAAACTGTTGCGATCCCCTATACTTGTGGGTTATCAGGCGACGAGACCATCCCTCAATGGTGGGCAGCAACTAGGAGAGGTCCAGCTCTTCAACCCATCCTGCACAAGCGCCGAACAGAGGAGGGAGGAAGAGCAACAACCACTGTCGTGCCGCCCACTCCACCAGCTGACGGCCACGACAGAGTCGGCCGCCTACGACCCACGCCGTCCTCAACCCACATCGCGCAAGGTCCAGATCAGACCGAGCTTACGCCAGATCTAGCCGCAGGCGGCGACCCGGACCCCATGCATGCCTACCTCCGTGACGCCCGTCACGCCGCCGCCACGCTGCTACGCCCGCCGCCAGCGCCGAATCCAAGTCCGGCCACCTCGACCCACGCCGAAGACCCCGCATGAGGAGACGGGACAGCCCCACCGGCGCCGGCGCCTACCAGGCTTCGCTTGGCACGCCCTCTGACGGCGACGAGGGAGAGGAGAAGGAAGGAGGGGGGACTCAGACGGCGGCGGCACTAGGTTTTCCTCCCGTGACGCCCGTGCGGGGCGCGTCGCGGGAGTGAAGGTTTTTTTTTCTCTTTGATGTTTTTTAATATCTTGCTTGAAAATATATATGTAGTTGAACTTTGGGAAAAAAACTGTTAATGTAATTAAATGCATTCAACCATTCGATAATATAGTTTGGAAGTACACTGCAATAGTGTTGTGTGGTTATTTTGGGACAAAGGGAGTTGCCATTAACTACAATGTGGTTCGATATGCATCTAGAAGCTCTACAACTAGGCCATCGAGGAACTTCTGGACAAAGCCTCTAACCTTCTCTAGACATATAATATCTTAGGAATACAGTAAGGTGCTTGATAGAAGTATGCTTTTGTTATTTGTTAATTATCTCCAACTCTCCGTCTGAGTTTTTCTTGTTTCATATGGAGTGACAAGTTTGCAGCGTGTAGGTTTTGCCATCTCGTGGGCTAGCTAGGATGAAGAAACACTACTTGAGTATTTACTTTTCATTGTCACGATTATCTGTTCTTACACTCTGAATCTCGTGCTTTTTTCCTCGTGCTACGCAATGAAGCAAACGCTCATCCATTATTACATTCAGGCGTTCAACCTACTGTTAAAGACACTATCGAAAGAGGTTGCCTGGCTATCTGAAGTTCTGAACCCTGACAACAATTTACTCAGGAAAACGTTTTGCCCAGAATGACATTGTACAACTTATAGAGATTGATCTTGACGTTCTCTTTTGCTATCAGAACTGAATGTGTTTGCTTTGATTGTATGCTCAGGAATTAATTAAAATATTTATATTTCTTTGACAAAAAACTCTGACTGTGCAAACCCTCAGCAAATTCTTGGACCGGCCTCTAATATGTTGAATGCATGCACATTGGCTCTAAAAGAGTAATTCATGGAATGGAAGCGGTGTGATGATAAACAACGTGATTTTCTTTTATCACGCAAGTATCATTGCAGTGCTGCTCCAAGTTTCAGTCTCCAAAATCACATCCACCCTATATTTCAAATGAATTCACGATTCTGATGCACCAGTTCACGCTTTACTAAAATTTCCTTTCCTCTGTAATTTTGCAAAGCTGTCATATTTTTTGTACAAGCTCTACTCATATTTTGTTATTGCTTCACTCACATACTCACTCCGTTCACAAATACATGATGTTTTAACCTTTTTCTGAATCGAATGCATATAGACACGTTTTAGTGTGTTCGTTCATTCATTTTGGTCCGTATGTAGTTCATATTAAAATATCCAAAACATCTTACATTTGTGAACGGAGGGAGTACTTTTGTTTTTCCATTGATAGGCTTAAAGCTCCTGGTAATATCGCCTTGAGAGATGCCAAGCTATCCGTTACCGGTAATCTAGATGAAGTGATTTTTGTGGGGTGAATTAGTGCAAGAACTTATCAGGAGGATTATAGGCAAGGATCCCAATATTTACAGTTAACCCAGCCTGATGAGGTTCTCTTGGGACTGCCGTGCAGGTCATTTTCATTTCCCCCAAATAGTGTGCTCCTACCTTTAGTAGTCATACATACAAAAAGGGACCAGAATCTGTATACTCTACTTCATGCATGTGCTGCTACCTTAGTAGCCAGACCTAAAAAGGGATCAAAATCTATATTCTTTCAAACTAAGCTAATCTTTCTTGATGGTTTTTGGTTCTATTTTTCAGACCATAATCCACTTTTTCAGTTGGAAGGAAGAAGGTCATGGTGCTATGTAATTGGTCGAAACTTTTTGGCAAAATCTCCCTATAAATGTGGAAAAATAGATAGGAATTTGCATGTCAACTATATTATGTTCTAACGATCCCATTTCCGAGTCCTTATAACATCAAGAGATTAATTATCTTCTAAGATGTATTTCTGTCAATGATGCAACTTCACACCACCTGTTTTGTTTCTTCAACATCTGCTCATTGTTGTTTGTAGAATGTTATTATTTGTAAGGTATTCTTCAAAATGATAAATGGAGCAACAAAAACCTTACTACCTTTTTGTTTAAATGCAATTTGATAAAGTTCACAATTATAACCGAACTAACTATGACAAGGCAGAATTTTAGCCTAGTTATTGAACAACCAATCCCAAGTAAGAATCCATGAAAGCAATGCAAAGTTGAAAACTAATAAAATTATTGCTTACAAAATCAAAAGACATGGGGCTGTCATACAATTTGTAAACAATAATATGATGCTCTTAATTCAAACAATTTAACTCATTTTCCCTTATGGCTATAGGTAAGTGGTAACCATGGACAACCATTACAAATCATATATGCAAGTGGTAATATTTCTTTATAATTTTACAAACCATATGTGTTGTTCGAGAATAAGCTAGCTCGTGCAGTCGCACGGATTCATGACTAGTAAATAATGTAAGGTTCTTGCCAAGGAAAAAGTAAAAACACATAAAACAACATTTAGACTGGATCAGACTGAAGTCCTAAAGAACATCAACACTAGTTCTAGCATCAAGCCCTAATCAAAGCAAAATCTGAACTATAATAATCCCCATATTAGGCCATAATGCATAATTCACAGTACGGCAGCCTTTGCAATGTGTCGTGTAATAGTGAAGAATGAATTCAGTTCCATGTCCCTCGTTCCTCGCAGCCCCTTATTCTCAGTTGGCCCTACCTTGCTCACCTCGTCCGAGGAAGCGTTGAAGAAAAAGAAATTCTTGGACGTACGTATCATCCAAGAATTAGTTAAATATATAGTCAAAATTTGACACAAAATACGAAGGCGACCAATAAGCCGGGACGAAGGTAGTATGTACCACCTCGCCCTTCTGCCTTGTTCACTAGGCGTATTCCAGTAGCAAAAGCAACATAGACCACAATGTAGTTGCAGGATTTCTCAGACTCTCACTGAACTCTACGCTAACACTTGGGCGTAGTAAAACGAGCACACAGAACGAACATGGGTCTTGCGCTGCGTAATCCTTGCAGCCTTTTCTGGCTATCTTTTCTTACTTATACAATCAGATGCGCCATCCCATGTCCACCTGAATTTCGCTATGAAGCCGTTGTATGCATTGTATCCATGCCATCCCACGAAGCACTTGCAGCGGCTTGATCTAACTAACCGAAAGCAAAGATATGACGTGTACATGCCAAAAAAGGTCTAAGCCAGTAAAACTAGCTAGAGACCGAGCTCAACGGGATTACATGCTTTTTTCGCGAATACGCATAGCTTGCGTATCTTTTCATTGATAAAAGAAGATAAAATACGAACAAAGATAGGGTACATCACATGGCACAGCCACAAACTGGCGTAAACATGGTGCCCGAAGCAGGAAGAAATGGGATGCTCGGCCCAAACAGAAGCTACAACACAGCGCAAAACTACACTAATGAAGAGAAACAACCCGAACCATAAAACGAATTTCAAATCTCGAAGTCCAGTGCGGGGCTCGCCACGAGCAATCAAGACGACACCTTCATGAAGGGGAATGACGCCGTGACGTCGCCGCCGTCCGATCCGAGCAACCGGACCTGGGGTTTCCCCTAGTTCTCGAAGAGGGGCACGGAGAAAGGCCGTGGCAGCGTCTTCAAGAAGGTGACGACACCCGCAGGTGTCGCCGCTGCCAGCATCAGCGAGCCGAGCAGGGATTTCGCCCTGGCCTATGTCCGAACAACCCCAAAGCCGCTGCCACAAGATTCAAAGACAGGGGACACGTCACAAGCTGGGCTGTCACTGCTGGAAAGGGGAACTACGTCTGCTGTCGAGAGGTGGCAACGGACGCCGTCGGACACATAAGCATTGGATCTGACGGAGGAAAGGCGAGGCAAGGGGTGGTGGTCGCGGTTGGAGAGGCGACGGCGGAGTGTAGAGAGTCAGCACACGGGATGCGACGACAGGCGACAACATCGGCAAGCCAGGGTCTGGAGAGACGCAGATCTGGGCCAACGAGGCCGAAGCCGCCAAAACACAGGTGAGCCAAGGAAGCCGGAAAGGACGCAGCTTCCCAAGCACCGGGGCCATAGCCACGACGGGAGAGACCGCCGACGAGCCAAGGACGGATTACATGCATGGAACACATTGCTCACAAGAAATGTATTTCCGGATTCCCCCCATTTCCAGTGCGGTGCATGCATCCAACTCCACCCAATTTATCCTACTTTGTAAATTTTGTTATGTCTCAATCTCACCTGAATCCTGACTCCCTTTTTGTTTGTTTGGGTGCTGCTATATATCCTTGCAAAAGAGCAAACATGGATAGGTACATAAAAGGACTACATGCAACGGCAGGACATGGTGCATCCACATCCTTTATGTGAGTTGATCATGCTTACGTGGGGAGGTTGATGGGTGCATTAGCTACCAAATATTTGCCTCAAATTAAGATCCTATCTTCTAGTACTCCCTTCGTTTTTATTTACTCCACATATTAGCTTTGGTCAAAGTCAAACTTTGTAAACTTTGACAAAGTTTATAGGCAAAAATATTAACATATACAATAACAAATCAATACAATGCGAATCTAATTGTATTGATTTGTTATTGTAAATGTTAATATTTTTTTCTATAAATTTGGTCAAACTTTATGAAGTTTGACTTCAGTCAAATCTAATATGCAGAGTAAATAAAAACGGAGGGAGTACAAAACAAGGAAAATCGCAAGTACTAACATCCACGTGTGTCATTCCAATAGTCCGTGCAGCCGGTAGTTGAAAGCATACACAAGATAAAGGCAAGAGAAGCGAGGGAATTGATTCCTTGTGGTCGATTGCTCACATAATTGAGAGACATTGCATGCTCATGTGCACATGTGTAGTTCAGGCATATTAATATCATTTTATCCTACTAAAAAGGAATGAACGCAACAGTGAATTCCCATGTTCCATACAATGCACAATCACCTATTAAAAGACAGATGTGTGCCAATGGAGTGTGGCGCATCACCTGATCCCCAAAGAGTAGGGGATGTGTTCCATGATACCTCCTATTCCAAGCAGCATTTTTCTTTTAAAAAAGGCAAAAGATTTGCCATTTTCATTAATTAAGGAGAGAGTGAGAATTGCTCGGTTAACTAGCAGAAAACCAGGCTAAAACCAAAGGAGCACTACATGCATAACTTCATAAAAAATGGTTGCCTGGATGTCTGAACCCTCATAGTAATTTGCCAAGGAACGTTTGGCCCAAAACGAAATTGTAAAGCTTACAGAGATTTGATCTTGGCAGTGTTGAAACAATTTATATACGGCAATATGTAGATGAAAACGACACATAGCTAATACCGACAACTATTGATCTTAGCTTTGTTATAATATTATATTAGGCTTAACATAGTGCTCTTGCTTTGACAAAATACTCTGCTTGTGCAAACCCTCAGCAACTGCTGTATCGGCCTCTATGCTAATATGTTGAATGCATGCAGAATGGTTCTTTAAATGGTATGTGTTCATGAAATGGAAGCAGTGTGAGGATAAATAAAATGGTTTTCTGTTATCACTCAAGTGACGTTGCAGTGCTGCTCTAGGTTTCAGTCTCCTAAATCACAATATCGCATCCACCCTATTATTCAAACGAATTCATGAGTCTGGTGCACTGGATTCACGCTTTGCTAATTTAGCAAAGTTGTAATTTTTGTGTACAAGTTCTACCGTTTCTCCTAAAATATTTTTACGGCCTCACTCACATACTTTTGTTCTTCCATTGATAGGCTTAAAACTCTTGTCAATAAACGCCTTGGGAGATGCCAAGCTAGTATCTTTTAGTAATCCAGATGAAGCTATTCTTATGGAGTGTAGTCCTGTGCACATGTTTCCTTCACTAACTACTAGTTAACAATAATGTCCCGATATACTTGAGACAACAATCCTTGAGCTGTTGACAATTGTATTGCTGTGCCAGGTCCAAAGTGAAGCACACTGTATCGACATCTAACGCCTTGCTGAGCTTTCTCTCACCTTCCGAAAAAGGCTTTCGCCCCGCTTTATATATAAAGCAACGAACCACAAACATCCGAACCATACAACATCAACCCACAACGCACACACCCAAGACGAGATACAAGGGTACGGAAGATCAACAACATCAACCCCAAGCAGGCCCGGCCCTGAGGGGGGGCGAGCGGGGCGGCCGCCCCGGGCCCCCGACGCCAAAGGGGCCCCCAACAGGTGCGTTTTCTGTACTGGGCCTAGCGTGATGGGAGCCCTGGGTAGCGAGCGCATAACTACACGCACTGATTTGTTCGCTAAAACAGGTCAGCACAGTTAATACGCGCACGCTCGCCACGCCGAGATCCCCTCCTAAAATCTCGTTCTGGCGCGACTTGAATTGACCTCGAGTATCTCCTGTGATGGTGCCAAGATTTCCCCATCCCTGGTTCTCCTCAAGACGTCAACCCCATCCTCAGATAGATCGATTGACCTGCTGGACAACAAATACGTACTCACAGATCTAGACTACATCTTAACCCCAATGTACTCAGTTCAAGAAGAAAAGCTAGTGGGATTGTCATTTTGGAGTTTGGTCTGAAAACTGATGACCGGTAAGGTTTTTACTGAATTGATCTATAACTTCGTAACTTTGCTTCAATTTTCCAGCACTAATTTTCATTTTCTTTAGATCGTATGCATCTGGCGGTGAGGAAAGGAAAAAAAGGGGAAGAAACGAGCAGGTGAGTTAGAATTCATTGGTAATTTTTAAGAGTGATACGAACAGTTGAACATGTACGTCCAGACTAGTTGGTGATAGTTGTTGTTGGGGAACACCTAACATTAATCCATAATCCCGAAGACGAGGGCAATTAACAAACAATAGCAACGGTGATTGTGAGCACATATTTAGTTCAACTGCTATAGAATTTGATAGTCTTGACATGTAACCATATTTACTATGGATATCTCTGATCCAAGAAATTGGCATATTCTTGATAACAAAAAAAGGACATAACAGTGGAGAATACCCTATAAGAGTAGTGTTAGAAGAATTAGAAGATAACATGTAAACAATATTTGATATGAAAATTAGTTTTGATGCACTTTAATTATTTATTATAATATGTAACATACGTGTATATTATATTTATATGGTTGTATTAAGGGGCCCCGGTTTCTAATTTCGCCCCGGGCCCCCAAAATCTCAGGACCGGCCCTGACCCCAAGCGACCAAAGGATGAACAAAAAGCACCACTACGGGGATGACAAAGCCCTCAACCGTGAACTAGCCACTCCGAGGACCCAAGTTGACCGTCGACACACATGAGCTCCAAGACGATGCCTTCATGAAGGGTACGACGCCGGAGCGCCGCCACCGCCCGATCCAAAGGATCAAGATTTTCACCCGGAGCAAACGGAGGACTAGGAGCAGCCGTGACGGCGTCTTCAGGAAGAGGACGACACCCGCGGGCATCGCCGCCGTCGGTCTGACCACCGCCAGACAGGGAATTCTCCCCGGCACCACGCTCCACCTCCGTACAGAGGGTGACAAGTCACGAGAGACCTGCCACACCACGACCATGCACTGCCGAGCCCCAGCCACCCCGCCGCCCACACGACCAAGGCTGCCAGGCCGCACCCGAGCTGCGAGAACCACCCACGAACACCGCAGCTCCCACCACAGAGCCGCCGCCCTGCATCCCGCACCTCAACGGCCATCGAAAGGGAAGGGCCTCCACCAGCCAGCAGACCCCTACACAACCGGAGCCGCCAACGGCCGGCACGTCTCTACCGCGCCAGGACTAGAACTGGGGGCACCAGGTCGGGGAAAGGGTGAGGAGGAGGAGCGGCGCAAACCTCGAACCAGCACCCCTGCCAGTGACGGGTGGCCTCGCCACCCATCCCTCCTGCCTACCTCCCCTACGTCGCCTGTAACGCCCAACCACGGCCGCCAGGACAGGAGCGCGAGGAGCACGCCCCGACCGTCCGCCCGACGACGAGGGCGCCAGAGTGGCCGAGATCCGTCCCCGAAGACGAGCAGAAGAGGTGCCGCGAGCCGCCCCAGAACGGGCACGCAGGCGACGTCAACCGCGCAGGCCGCAGCAGACGCGCCCGCGCCCGCCGGCGAGACGCCGCACGCCGCCCACGGCCGCCGCCAGCCCGCCAGATCTAGCCGAGCCCAGACCAGGCCGCCACCGCAGCCACGGGCGCGAGTCCGCCCCGTGAAGCCCACCGCGCCGCCACCAGGCTCCCCCGACCCCGCCGCCAGAGCCCGCCGCCGCGCCCCTCACCAGTGCGATGCACCGCCGGAAGCCGTTGACCCGCGCCAACCACCCCCGAGCGCGGAGTGAAGGAGCCCCGCCGCCACCGGCAGCGGCGGGCTTTGCCCGTCAGCGTGGCCCGGCGGCGGCGAGGAAGGGAAGGGAGGAAGGGGGGGCCGAGGCCGGCGGCTAGGGTTTCCCCCCCGGTCGCCTCACGGGAGCGACGCGGGGGAGGGAGGGGTGAGGGAGGAGCTTGCTCTCACACATCAGTTTCAATCTTTCTATCGCGTATTGATCAGAAACGACAAGCAAATGTTGCGCCATGTTTGTAGCCTCTTCAGTGGTCTCCTCCATGAACTCAGGTAGCTCATCCGTGTACATGTAATGGAGGAGGACCACAAAAACCTTAGCATCCATACCCTCGGTGCAGATGACGCTTTGTTTGCTTTCCATCATGGAGCCACATAGTTGTGCGCGGAAGACCGGTGACCGCGCACCCAGCAGGCACGCATGCACCTTGAAACTATTGGACAAACCGATCTTGATAGTCAGGTCTGCCTTGAGACCGCTCTCTAGAAGACCGCGGAGATCTTTGCTCAAGTTGGAGGGTGGCACAATGATTTTACTGTTATCCTCGTCCTCGTGGGTAGCGTCATTGATGACTTTGTAGACCTCGACGGTGCACTTGATCACCAGGCAGTCATCCTTCAGGCACCCGGACGTGGCTAAATCAACTTTACTCACAAACTCAGGATTACACCAACCGCCATTGCTAAACAAGAACTTTGTAGATGGATTGCTGAATTTGTACTTCTCCCCTGTCGATGGAGATGCAGGATCCTGGAGGCAGAAGGAGTAGGACGCATTGACCTCACTCTCGTAGGGCCTCATCAACTTGAGGAACACAGACGTGAACTGCCCATCATCAAACAACTGGGCAAGGCCGTTAGCGTAGTAGACGATAGCCCAATCGTAGCCGCCAACGCTGAAGGTCTCAGAGGTGAGCCCGCTCCTTCCTTGGACCAGGGAGTGGCCGACAACCTTGAATAGGTGCTCGCCGGTGTGAACGACCACCGTTGAGGAGGTCTTGCAGATTACCATGGCCGCCGACGCTGATGTCATGATTAAGAGGTTTGCAGAAAAGAAACCGCAAGGAGGACTGCATGTATCGATCTCATTTTTTGGGACTGTCTGTCTGACATCCGACTGAAAACTAATTGGCTTTCAATCAGATTTTCCAACCAATTGAAATGTGACAGTTGCACGTCCTTGTCCGCTGTAAATCTGTTTGTCTTTGTCCACTGTATAGGTGAGCGTCCCTCTCTAGCATTACTCTCCCAGTAGACCTTCAGAAAACTGTGCAACAGAAACAGTAGACCTTCATGTAAAATTGGGTCAAAACACATGTAGATTGCCACTGTTCATCAGTACTACTGTCAAAAAGGTTGTTGGAAATCTAAAATTACTGCAGAAGACATGCAGATTACTATATGGGTCATGAGCTAAAATAGTTTAAAAGGGCAGAATCTACACAAAAATCTGATAATTGCTCAAACAGCAGCACTGTACATCCTAACTGTAAAAGAGGCTACCTACAAACAGGAGCACATGATCAAGCATATATTACAGTACACACACAATCTGAGTTTTTTAGCTGTCAAAACAACAGATAATAAACTTACAATTCAACAATGAACATTGTTGTAACATACTGTAAATCAAGAACATAAGCATTGGAAAATGTTCAAATTACTATGCCCTACAAATGAGAATAACAGAGGAGAAGACGCTGTAAACTGTGCAGCATAACACTGTAAAAAAGGTCTAAGCAAAATAGTAAAAAGGACAGACCCAGTGCATAGAAGCTCTTACACAAGGTGGGGTTTGGGGAGGGATTATAGGAACCTAGTCTTACCCCTGCAAAGTGCAATGCAGAGAGGCTGGTTCGAACCCAGGACCTCTTGGCACAAGTGGGGAGGACCTATGAAGCACCGATACGGCGACACGGATACGGCGATACGGGTACGGGGATACGGGATACGGCAATTTTTAAAAACAGCAATACGGCGATACGGCAAGTATAGATAAATAATTAATAAAATGGCATGTTATAAAGACAAAGAATAGTTAAATGCATGAGATGAGATAAAAAAACTGCCTCATAAGTTGCATCCATGCCTCTTTTCATCAAGTCCTCCTCTAGATGACTGAATGATCAACAATTTACTGAACCCTCATGCTACAAGCAAAATACATCATATGCTAGTATTAGAATTTGAAATATACATAACACTTGAGCATGAAAAGCTGAAAACCGTGAAGACGTTGGCTTGTAGCTTGCTTACACAATGATACATGACTGATGCTTCCCAGCCTCTCAACTGAAGATTGACCTGCAGGTGTCAATGTCAGTATTTCACTCCCAAGCACAAGCCGCAACATCAGCGGGTCAGCAGCAAATCATAGTTATACAGTAGATGCCAACCCCCAGCCCCCAGCAGCAGCTAGCAAGTACGCAGTCCAAGCACGAACGCACGCACGCCCACAGCAAGCACAAACGCACGCACGCCGCAGCAAGCACACACACAGCCAGCACGCACGCACTTGGCAGCAAGCACGCACAGAATCAGCACGCAGCAAGCCAGCAAGAGCCGAGGACCAGACACCACCGGAAGAGAGTAGAGATTGGGAAGGGGCAGGGGGGCATACCTTGCTGGTGACGGCCAACAGGCGGCGGCGGCGGACACCGGCGGCGAGTCGAGTCCAGATGGCCGGCCGCGACGGAACCCACGCAGCGGCGGCGGTGGTAGCAACGTGCCGGAGCACTCGTGCAGTCGCACCTGAATCCTCGATCCAATCTGAGACTGCTGGCTGTTTAGGGTTACGTCTTTGCGAGTGGTGGAGTGGGCTTCTACTGGGCTTCCCGTGTCGCCGGCGTGTCGGCGCCGTCCCGGCAGCGTATCGGCATATTTTTTGTTTTGTTTTAAATCGAAAACCACGATACCCCAGGGATACGCGTATCGTTGCCGTATCATGCGTATCGCCGTATCGGTAACGTACGGGACGGGGATACACAGGTTTTGCACGTATCGGTGCTTCATAGGGGAGGACTTCACCACTGTGCCAGGCCTGCCCTCTAAGCAAAATAGTAAATCAATCTAAAATATTTTCATTACCTAACATACAGAGACATGAACAATAAATTACTTTACCCTACAAATGAGAAATACAAAGAAGAATACACTGTAAAACTGTGCAACAATTCACTGTAATCAACATACATAGACATAAATAAAGAGAGTACTTTCACCTGAAGCTGTAAACCATGCTGGAAAAATGGCTATTAGCCAACATACATAGACATGAACAAATATATTACTGTAACCTGGAAGCTGTAATAGCACATATATTCACTGTGACCTTGCTATCTACAAACTGTAATTAAAGAAGTTTGGCACTATAAAATTCAAATTACTGTGACCTATAGGCTGTGCTTGGTTGAGTCTACCTTTGCCCACCAAATATTTGGCTAGCCAAAATAGTGGTCAAGATTTTGTGTGCCCATGAGTTGGCCAACTTTGGTTAAAAGTGAACTAGAGTTGGTAAGGAGCCATTGGCATGCCAAAATGTTGGTAACCATATAAACCAAGACCAAAGTTTTGGTCATAGCCACAAAATTGGTAAGGTACATGTTGGCTACAAACCAAACATACCCTATTAGCTCAAATTACTGAAACCTTGGTGGGATGACAGGGATGAGAAAACTAAAAAAGACTATCTACATACATAGACAAAATACTAAAAAAGACTAAGCAAAAATAACCATGCCAAAAACTATCTACTACCCGATATACATAGACATAAACAATTCCTTATTATGACATGCAAACAAGAAACCCAAAGGAGATTAAGCTGTAGATAATACAGAATAGCACTGTAAAAAGGACTTACCATACAGTAAACCATGCTGTAAAATGGTTACTAACAAACATACAGAAATATGAACAATATTTTACAGTTGACTGGAAGGAGTAAATAATACAGAAAAATATTGTACTACAGAAACATATAACAATAGTTTACTGTCACTTGGAGGCATCCAAAAAAACTGGAAAACACTGGAAAAGAAAAAGCTAAGCAAAACAGTAACGATGCTTCAAATTGGTTATTACCCAACATACAGATACATAAGCAATACATTACTGTAACCTGAAAGGTGTAAATAGTACAGACAATCACTGTAAAAAAGGAAAATTACATAATAGACCAAACTGGAAAATTGCTACTTCCAAACAAACATCCAAACAGGCATAAAACAACAGAACCATGCACTACTAAGAAAAATACAAGCACTGACATCATGTTTCTTGCTACATGAACTACTGTCGAGCAAAAGGATCATTCATCCAAGTATAAACACTCTTGACTACTTTTAATTGGCAAATGTACAGCTTCATGCAGGTGAAGCAAGCATTCAGAAAGAGGAGCTATACCTACAAGACGAAGAAGATGCATTCCTTAATGCACGGCCAGTGATTGTCTTACTTCTCTTGAAAAACAAAACCAATTTCAGCTGTGATGTATCTAACTGTTTTTTTGACACCTAGCAACTGGATAAGAGCATTCGACAAAAAACAACAACATTGTCCCAGATTACACAGTGGCCAAAAATAACTAACACCAACCCCCAAAAATTTAATTTTTTTTTGAAGTGGCATGGTAAGAGACTAAAAATTTACAGTCCCAACTTTACAACCTGAAGGGGATATCTCAAAAAATATCAACACATTCATAAGTACACAGCACATACCCTCTCAGCTTAGCGACCACATTACAGTGATATATTACAAGTACAAAAACCAATCCCAGTATAGAACACTAATAGATATTGTTAGGTACTAGATCTCACTCGCTGTATTTCTCACGCACAGATACACTCTGTACTCTCTGTTTCGGTTACAACTTGATACAGAAGAAAGAAGAAGGGGAAGTAGGTGCCATGCCGATGCCGTTGCCGTGATCCAAGCCCGGATGCCGTTCCTCTTGTGCGCCCTTCCTTAAGTAGAGCCGATCCACTCTGGGCCCACGAACCTCCTGTTGGCGTGCTTGATCCTGGCTGGCCTGGCGATGATGCGACCCTCGCCCTGATTGGTCCACTTGTCGCCCTCAGATGCTGATCTAGCTGTCGCTGGCATGGCAGCGCCCTTGCTGGCTAGGTGACATGCTGCCATGGCAGCATTCTTGTCGGTCGTGACAGGTAGGATGCTGACATCCCCTCCTCCTTGACTTGCGGCATGCCCCCAAGCCGGTAAATGAGGAAAACGGTGCCGAAGAGACAGTGCATCCTCCCAAGTTGCATCCAGAACGTCCGGATCGGACCAGCGAACAAGGAGTCGTTCCCGGCGCCCCGATGGTGTCCGTCGCCATCTGGTGTTCAAAATTTCCACAAGAACCAAGGCGCCATCAGTTGGTATGGGTAATTCTGAAGAAACAACCGTACCAGGGGCCACCGCTTGCTTCAGTTGGGAGACATGGAAAACCGGATGGATCTTCGAGTCGGGTGGCAGGCTGACCTCGTAAGCAACAGGATTGATAGCTCTCTTGACTGGAACGGTCCAAAATACCTGAAAGCCAATTTGTGATTTGCCCTTCTCGCAACGGATGTTTGAACGTACGGCTGCAGTTTGATATAAACAGCATCCCCCGGCTGGAATGAACGATCTGTACGTTTCTGGTCAGCTTGAACCTTCATGATATGTCGTGCACGATGGAGGTGTTGTTTCAGAATGAGCTGCATGACCTGGCGCTCCTCAAGCCATTCCTTCAGGGCAGGCACCTTGCAAGTGGACGCCGCCTCGATGCCCCAGTGCCTCGGCTCGTGACCATACAAAGCTTGAAACGGCGACATATCGAGAGCAGAATGATAGCTGGAGTTGTACCAGAATTCTGCTAGAGACAGGAATTGGCTCCAATGATTTGGGCAAGCATGAATGAAACAGCGCAGGAAAATTTCCAAACATTGATTGACACGCTCCGATTGCCCGTCTGTTTGTGGGTGATAAGGTGTGCTCATGTTGAGTTCAGAGCCAATCACGTGGAATAACTCCTGCCAGAACTTACTAGTGAATACCGGGTCGCGGTCTGAGATGATGGCTTTGGGCAGACCATGCAATTTGTAGACATTGTCCAGGTAGACTCGAGCAACTTTAAGCTGTGAATGGATGATTTAACGGCAGAAAGTGTGTATACCGTGTAAATTTGTCCACGACTACCAGAATGCAGTTGGCCTTGCCCGACTGAGGAAGACCATCAATGAAATCCATAGTAACAACTTGCCAAGCTCCTTCAGGTAATGGAATTGGTTCGAGCAGGCCTGGATACTTGACACGCTCGGGTTTGGCTTGCTGACACACCGCACATGACTGAACATAGTGCTTGATGCATTCTTTCATTTTTGGCCAGGCAAACAAGCGCCTCAGACGACGGTAGGTCACCGGAAATCCAGAGTGCCCCCGCACTGTACTGTCATGAAATGCCTTGAGAACTCGCTGTTGTAATGCACTGGAGCCCCCCAACCACAACCTGTTACGGAAATACAGTAGGTCACCTGACCAAGTGAATCGACCCTTGGGGTCTGGACGAAGGCGTAACTGATCTCGTATCTTCTGGACTTGCGCATTGCTGTCGTAACTGGCACGGATGTCCTCAATCCATGTTGGTTGACAGACAGATACTGCTGTCAATTGTTCTGTCAGGTGGGTGCGGCGAGACAGAGCGTCAGCTGCACTGTTGGTGGTCCCTTGCCTGTAGCAGATCTTGTAGCGTAGTCCAAGGAGCTTCGTAAAAGCCTTCTGTTGCCAAACAGTGGATAGGCGCTGGTCATCCAGATGAACTAGGCTGTGCTGATCAGTCCTGATGAGAAATTCATCCATGTCTAAGTATGGGCGCCACTGTTCTACGGCCATCAGAATGGCAAGGCATTCTTTCTCATAAGTGGACATGCCTCGGTGCTTGGGGCCCAATGGTTTACACATGTACACGATTGGGTGACCCCCTTGCTGAAGCACTGCACCAACCCCGTAATCACAAGCGTCAGTGTTGATCACAAAAGTCTTGGAAAAATCTGGGAGTTGCAACACCGGAGCTGAAATCAACCCTTGCTTGAGTAGCTCAAAAGCTTTCTGAGTTTCATCAGTCTAGACAAATGGGTGGCCTTTCTTGAGCAAGTTGAACAGCGGCCGAGCAATGATCCCAAAATGTTTCACAAACTTGCGATAATAACCTGCCAAGCCCAAGAAACTCCGGACCTGCTTCACATTGAGAGGTTGTGGCCATTGCTTGATCGTGTCAATCTTGCTAGGGTCGGTGGAGACACCGGAGGCATTAATGACATGCCCCAAGTACGCGATTTGCTGTTGGCCGAAGGCGCACTTGGATTGCCCGACGCGCCATTGATCGGCGCGGAGTAGCTGCAGCACCTGCCGAACGTGCTCGACATGCTCCTTCAGGGTCTTGCTGAAGACAAGGATATCATCAAAGAACACGAGCACAAAGGTTCGGAGCAGAGGTTGTAGAGTTGTATTCATGGCCCCATTAAAAGTAGCTAGTCCTCCGGCCACTCCAAATGCCATCACCAAAAATTCCCAGTGTCCTGAATGAGTGGTGAATGCTGTTTTGTACTCCTCGCCCTCAGCCATGCGTATCTGATGGTAACCAGCGCGCAAATCCAGCTTGGAAAACCATCGCCCTCCCACCAGTTCATCCAAAAGTTCATCAATGATCAGCACTGGGTATTTGTTCACTATAGTCATGGCATTGAGATGGCGGTAGTCCACGCACAATCGCCAGGTGCCATCCTTTTCTTTACTAGCAGTGCGGGCGACGAGAAAGGACTGCTGCTTTTCTGAATCACGCCTGCATCCAATAGTTCCTTGACCTGTCGCTCAATCTCTGTCTTCAGTTCAGGTTTGTGGCGATACGGTCGCAGGTTCACTGGTTGAGCGCCCTCCATCAGAGGTATACAGTGATCGCAGGCACGACGAGGAGGGAGGCCCCGGGGATCTTCAAACACATCAGTGTATTGTTCCAGAACTCGCAGAATTTCAGTTGGTATAGTGTTGTCGGCAACGGTCTGATCTGTTACAGCATTCAAGTGCACCACGTATGCTACGGACCCTTGCTTGCAGGAATTCAGAAGTTCGTGAGATGAAATTACTGAACACTGTTGCACATCCTTGGCTACTGCTTGGAGCTCGACAGGCCCGGCGCTGGTTGTAACTGACAGATGATGAGCTTCCCAGTCAATATACATCGGGCTGTGTTTCTTGAGCCAATCCATACCCAATATCGCGTCATACACACCCAACGAAATGATCTTGAAATCAGTATTGAATTCTTGTCCTTGGCAAGTCCACTGACACTGAGGAATGAAGGTGTTACAAAGCAACGGAGCACCATCAGCTACCTTGACCCGACACGGTTTGGACAGAGGTATGACACCTTGCAGTCGAGCAGCTAAACGCTGATCCACAAACGATGAAGTGCTCCTGGAATCCACCAACAACAGAACTTCCCGACCTTGGAGCCAGGCGTGTAGTTGCATAACGTCGGGGCCGTCCGAGCCTGCCACTGCATGGATGGACAGAACACAAAGATTGTCGTCCTCCGGCTCAACATGTTCAGTTTGCTTGTCACCTAGGACATCCTCATCTGTGCCAAATAGTGCGAGCAGCTCTTCCACGATGCGCATTGAACTGTGGTGGGGCATGTGTGATCTTTGCCCCACCTCTCCCACACTTTAAGCACAAACCACGGGCTCTTCTGAATGTTCGGAGGACTGCAATTTTACTGCTATCCGAAGGTGGTCTTGCTGCCTCTGTTCCTCTTCTGTCTTCAGCTAACGCGGTAGGAGCGGTAGGTCGCGGGAAGGCGACGGTTGATGTAGATGTACTGGCAGGTGCAAATCTCGACGGCGATGCTCGATTGAACGAGGAGCGCATAGCGGCCTCTCCATCTGCGACCTCCTCTTGCAAAAGTGCCAAGGAACACGTCGTGTCCAAGTCCGGTGGCCTCTGAATGAGCACCACGGCACGGATGTCCGCGCGCAAGCCCTCGATGAAGCGTGTGAGGAAGAAATACTGATGGGTCAGTTCAGAATAGGAAATCATATGATTCATCAAAGTCTCAAAACGTTCAATGAAATCTGCAACAGAATCTGTCTGACGGATAGCATAAAACTGACGAATAAGCAGCTGGTGCTTATCACGCCCGAATCGGGTACACAGCAGAGCCGTGAATGATTCCCAAGCAAGACCGGCGATCTTGCGTTGCACCGACTGCAGCCAAATAGCAGCCGTGCCAGAAAAATTCAGAATTGCCATGGGGACCCAATACGACTCATGAACCGTGAACATCTGGAAATACTGCTCGACGAGCGTTTTCCAGAGCTGGGGATTTTCACCAGCGAAGACGGGAAACAACATCAGTGGTCGTGTATGCCCCATAGCCGCAAGCACTTGCGAGGATAACGGGGATGAGATTGAAGACGAGATTATGGCCATACCCGTGACCGGGGAAACCGCCGGTGACTCGGAAGTCACCGTCGGAGATCCCCCGGGAAGCAGTGGCGCGCCGTGGCTTGGTTGCCCGTGGATCTCGCGCGCGACCATGGGAGGGGTCGCAGGGGGCGGCGATCCGTTGGATGGCGCCGTCGAGGACGACGCGGCTTGGATAGCGGCGACCGAGAGCTCCAACTGCGCGAAACGCGCCTCCAACTCCGGCTTCCAGGTGACGAGGGAGTCGATCCGCGCCGTCTGCGTCGCCAAGGCCTGGAGTATGGCGTGGTTGTCTCTGTCTTGCTTGTTGGCGTGGGCGACAGCGTCGTCGCTCATCTTGTCGAGATAAGCCTTGAGAGCTGGATCCATGGTGGCGATGAGCTGGTCACGCGCCTGCTTCTGTCGGCGGGTTTCCAGGGCGACGAGCGGGTCGGCGGTGGCGACGGCAGAGGGTGGTAGGTGGCTAGCTGATACCACGATGTTAGGTACTAGATCTCACTCGCTGTATTTCTCACGCACAGATACACTCTGTTCTCTCTGTTTCGGTTACAACTTGATACAGAAGAAAGAAGAAGGGGAAGTAGGTGCCGTGCCGATGCCGTTGCCGTGATCCAAGCCCGAATGCCGTTCCTCTTGTGCGCCCTTCCTTAAGTAGAGCCGATCCACTCTGGGCCCACGAACCTCCTGTTGGCGTGCTTGATCCTAGCTGGCCTGGTGATGACGCGGCCCTCGCCCTGATTAGTCCACTTGTCGCCCTCAGATGCTGATGTAGCTGTCGCTGGCATGGCAGCGCCCTTGCTGGCTAGGTGACCTGCTGCCATGGCAGCATTCTTGCCGGTCGTGACAGGTAGGATGCTGACAACTAAAGAGGAAGAATTTTAATACTAATAGAGTACAGTTGGTCAAAACTCAAATCTGTAACTGTCTGTGTTCGCGTTCATCCAACCAGATCTAGAAAAAGTATACTGGGAGATGTAGGAACCACCCACCAAAGAACGCGAGACGGCCGACCAAATCTTCAATCACGCAGCGAGGGGGAGATCGGAATGGAAACCGCCATGGAGGAAGGGAGCTCTCGTTGCTTCTGCTTGAACAGGGCAAGGAGAGGGGAAAGGGACAAGCAGATAGCGAGGAGAATAAGAAAAAATCAAAACAAAGGTGAAAATGACAGCGGCGCATGTGGTGGAAAAAGGGGAAATTGTTTCTGAGCCGTCGGATCAAATATGGATGGGTACAGAAACATGTGTGCACGGTTAACATTCGAGTGCTAGTCCCTCTCTCCTTCTTTTTTTTTTTTTTAGGATGCTAGTCCCTCTCTCATGGTCATTTTGCTTCCGGTGTTCGAAAGTACTTTTCTGCTCTCAGGTGCAAATGCACCTTGCACCTGGGGGAACTGCAACATCCTCCTGATGGTCCTGGCACATGGAGCATATACGGAGCTATGCGGCTAACCATACTGTGCAAAATTGTGGTGTTACACAGAGGATATTTTTCTGAATGCCTTCCATTCACAACGCACCAAGTGTCTAAGCTTAATACTCCCTCCGTCCGAAAATACTTGTTGGAGAAATGAATATATCTAGACGTATTTTACTTCTAGATTTTTATACATTTCTCCGATGAGTATGAGTATTTCCAGACGGATGGAGTATATGCTATTTTTCGCAATTGATATAGACACACACACCCCACCCCTCCCTCCCTCTTCCAAAATCATAACCCGAGTTGGTTTCGGTACTACTGGCTCTGTAAGGTAAGACATGCGACATTTTACATGCAAGGCTACATGGAGGGATACCAGATATGTCTAGTGACTAGTGCAGTTTGCTAATATAAGGTGGCTCACCACTATCTTTAAGCAATGAAAGGTTGGCGAGCTTTCAAGAACCTAAAATTACACTCACCATTCTTGTAAAGCTGGTATTTTTGGACAATATAAATTTCACAATTTTTTTTATTATAGTACATTATAAATCTCCAAGAATATAATATTAAGAGAAAATACTTTTCGAGAGTATCTACACATACGGTTTCCAATCGTTTAAAAATACATATGTGCAGTTGAAGTTTGAGAAAGAAAACTGTTGACGTAATTACATGCATTCTACCACTCGATAAGATAGTTTGGAAGTTGGACTACACTCCAATAGTGACGTGTGGTTAGTTTGGGACGAGGAAGTTGCCGTTAACTACAATATGGTTCTATATCATCCAGAAGCTCTACAGTGTGGTAATCAAGAGCTTCCGGCCAATGTTTTTCACCTTCTCTAGACATATCTTACGAATACAGTAAGGGCTTGATAGGAGTTCGTTTTTATTAGATATCTCCAACTCTCGGTCTGGGTCTATCTGGATAAGCATGATTATGGATGATCTCTGAGTTTTTCTTGTGTCATTCAGTAATCCTTTTGCAGCGTGTAGGTTGTGCCATCTCCTGGGCTAGCTATGATAAAGAAACACTACTTAGTATTTACTTTCATTGTGATGCTTACATGTTCTTACACTTTTTAGCTCATACTTTTTTCCTTGTGCTATGCAATAAAGCAAGCACTCGTCCATTATTACATTCAGGAGTTTATCCTACTGTTAATGAAACTCCATCTGAACCCTGACGACGACAATTTACTTAGGAAAACATTTGGCCCAAAATGACATTTTACAGCTTACTAGTAGAATGCCCGTGCGTTGCAACGGGCCGCATTGGTGACTTCTTTTTAAAGTGCTCTCCTTTTCTTCCTTTCTCCCTTCACCCAATGAAAAATCATCTTCATAGTAGGGTTTGTGAGGCACAATGAGAAAGAAAACATTGCAATGCTGATCTGCAACCTAAAGCCGCACTTGTATAAACACAGGACACAATTTAGTGATAAAGGGAGGAAGTACTGGATGACACTAACTTCACATATATTGAAAAGATAAATTATACACATAGCTTACTTGTCATCTCTTTATAGGTTGTTGGTTATGTTACAGGGCGTAGTTTGTTACCTATTGCCATCATCAGAAGTCGCATGCTTATTTTTTAGAAAGACATTAGCAAAGAAGGGGAAATGGAACAAAATCTAACACACAAATGAAGAATAATATATACTCAGAAATTCATTAGAGCTTGAGTCGGCAACAGAGATTTTTGTACCCATTTTTTTCAGTTTATCTTCTTTGTGAATGTTCACTGAAAACAACCATTTCAATTAGTATTTTCTTTACAAGAACAAACCATTTCAATTAGTAAATCTTTGCTTAGTGCTGAATGCTCCCGTATTATATACATACAGCAAAATCAACGCCGGAATAATTTCATTTTTGCCAAAGCTGAAATGAAATAGCAGCCTGAGATGTTTTTCCCGTTTTGCCACGATGCCTCAAGCATGGAGGTAAATTTCGCCTTTGGTCCAACGGATAGGGTGTGCGGTCGCTTTGAGGTACGTGTGTTATGTGCTCTCCGTGCCCATGCGCTTTCAACCCCACCGCCATCTCTGCACACCACAAAAAAGATGTCACGAGATGGTCAATCCAGATCGACATTGCCGTCTTATGTATGCGGAGGTGGGTCAATGGAGGTCAAAATGACCAAAGTCCACGGGAACTCGGGGGTGTATGATTGAAGACTCACAGGACACCGGTGATGGCATGCTCCCATACACTGCCTTTCAATTACAAGGATCAAAATTGGACATGCAAATAAGATAAACAACACGCGAGCTAGATGTAACATTAGTGATTGCCAGAAGCTATCTTTGAACTCTATTGTATGCATAATATTGTAAACATAAGAGCAAAATGCATATGCAAGATGATAAGTACCAACCTCTGTCTTCCTAAGGGCAAAGCATGACTGCTATATGACAATACCTCTATTTATCATCAAAATAGAAGTACAGAAAAATGATCAGAAATAGTTCTCAACCTGGAGAACAAGGTCAAATTCCGCTACATCTGCATAATAATTCAGAAATGCTTGCCAGACTTCTCATTCTTATCTGTCTTCTTGATAGCAATGACCAATTATATGTTGTGGTGTTACCGGTGTGTAACAAGAGTTGAGAAAAATAAGTTTGAACCGAAATAAAAGCAGACAAAATATCTTTAGCAGAGTCTCTGCGCTCTCATCTGAAAGTTGAATACAGGAAAGTCATATCTATTGCACATGATAACCGACCCCAAGGTAAAACCGTACCGGTAACAGATGTATACTCAAAGCACATTAACAACTTTTTGCATTGAAGCGAAACAACATGTTTACCTCTGTAGGGGTGGTAGAATCCTAATTAGAGCTAAAACTTACATCAGTATTCCAAATTTCCAATCATAGTTGACATTGGGAATTTTCTAATTAGACCTAAAACTTACATCAGGTGTGAAATCCTCTTGTTGAAATTTCTATCATGTGACAACTCTACAGCAGATCCTGATGGCACCGGCGCACCTAGCAGTCTAGCACTGGGTGGTTGATAAACATGGCCGGGAGGAGGTAGCCTGGGAGCCAGATGGTAGCCAACATGACGAGGAGGAGGAGCGCCAAGAGGACATATAAGGCGTCGGCGATAACCCAGCAGCGACATTGGCGTCGTGGCCCTCCGAGCAGACCCACACATCGGCGCGGGAGGAGACTCGGCGTGGGAGGCCGGCCAGCAAAAGGGATCGAGGAGGAGGTCGCGAGGGCGGGGAAAACACTGCCATTGGCATCAAAGTACAGCCGCCAGCACCCGCGCCGGCAAGCCCAAAGTCTCGTCGGTCGGAATCGTAGGGTTAGCCACGGGACGCGCGCAAGTGTGGAACAAAGAGGAGGCGCTGGGGCATCAGTGGTGGATACCGGGGCGGAGCCGCGTCGGTCGGAATCGGATGCTCGTGCATTTTGGTTAGCAGCGAAACGGGAAAGCCTGTGGACCTGTGGTACAAGAAAAAAATAACCAGCGAGGACGGATGGGACGGGAGAACTTAAAAGAGGAGCGGACGACGCAAGGAAAGAGAGGAAGACGAGAGGAAGGCGGGCGGACTCACCTGGTCCATGGCAGGCGTTCCTGACGGCGGTGCCGACATCGACCTTGGAGCGGAGATCTGGTAGGTGGAGCGGGGGCGCAGTTGAAGGCGGCGGCGGCGGAGCAATCGAGCGTGTTTCTTACCTAACAGATCGTGCGTGTGAGGGCTCGTAGGAAGGGAGAAGGAACGACTGGTTTTCCGGGTTTTTTCTTGCGTGGTTTATTTATCGAGTGGGGGTATCGTGGGAGGGTGGGGAGGAAACGAACTACAAAAAATCGGAGGCGAGGTGGAGAGATCGATGGGTACTACGAAACGAAACGACAACGTACCTACCATCACAACCGCAGACTCCCCCTTTAGGAGTAGAGATATATAGACATTGATCTTGCCGTTATCTTTTGCTATCAGAACAAAACAAGGTTGCTTCGATTGTATGCTCAAAAATCCGGAGGTATTTCTTTGACAAAATACTTTGCTTGTGCAAACCCTATGCAAATGTTGGATCGGCCTCTGATATGTTGATGCATGCGAAGCAGCTGTGAGGACACACAACATGATTTTCTTCCATCACGCGAGTATCACTGATGTGCTGCTCCAAGTTTCGGTCTCCTAAATCACATCCACCTTATTATTCAAATGGATTCACGAGTCTGATGCGCCGGTTCACGCTTCGCTAAAATTCCCTCTCCTTTGTAATTTTGCAAAGCTGCCATTTTTGTGTACAAGTTCTACTCATATTTGTTATTGCTTCACTCACATACTTTTGTTTTTCCATTGATAGGCTTAAAGCTCCTGATAATAACGCCTTGAGAGATACCAAGCTATATATGTTCCTAGTAATCTAGATAAGTGATTCATGTGGGGTGGATTGGTGCAAGAACTTTTGAGGAGGATTACAGGCAAGGATCCCATTGTTTACAGCCAACCCGGCCTGATGAGATTGTGTGTCTTGGGGCTGCCGTACAGGTCATTTTCTTTTCCACCAAATAGTGTGCTCCTACCATAGTAGTCATACATAAAAAAAGGGGACCGGAAAATATGTATATTATGCTTCATGCATGTGCTGCTACCTTAGTAGCCAAACTTGAAAAGGGATCAAAATCTATATTCTTCCAAACCTAAGCTAATCTTTCTTGATGGTTTTTGTTCTATTTTTCAGACCATAATCCACTCTTTCAGTTGGAACTTGGAAGGAAGAAAGTCATGGTGCTATCTAATTGGTCGAAACATTTTGACTAGGGCAATAGCTTAAGATAGAAAGGTGCTCTCTCTCAATCACATTAACACAATGTACATTACTAAAAAATTTCCCTATAAATGTAGAAAATAGTCAGCAGTTTGCATGTCAACTATATTTAACGATCACATTTTTGAGTCCTTATAAATCAAGACATTAATTATCTTCTAAGATGTATTTCTGTTAATGGTGCAACTTCACACCACCTGTTTTCATTCTTCAACAGCTCATTGTTGTTTGTGGAGTTCATAATTATAACTGAACTAACTATGGCAAGGCAGAATTTTGGCGTAGTTATTGAACAACCAACCCCAAGTAAGAGCAACTCTAGCCGATCCCCTAAAAAATAGAGGAGTATCCGGCCGAGTAAATCTTAGTGGAGTATATTTACTCCACTAAGTTTTGGTTGGTTCTAGTCGATCCCCTAAATTTAGCGGAGTAAAAAATCAAATTTGGATAAGATGAACATAGATTCGATTTAAACATACTTCTAAACCGAAATTCGACACATAATTTACATTACCATCCGCCGAAACATAGTCTAGTTTAAACCGATACTAAACTTGAAATTAAACATAAACTAAAACTTAAATCTAACCGAAAACTTAGTCGCTATCCGACTTTGCGAGGGACAGCCAATCCGCCCTAGAGATGCCACCGCCCATGGTGTCAGGCCATGTGCCGTCGTCGTCGCAGCCAGGGAAGGTTCTTCGCCACACTTCGATGTCGAAGCCGTCGTCGTTGCTGCCTCCTCTGCCACCGTCGTTGCGGCCACCGTCGTCCTCCTCGTCGCTTGAGAGGACAATGACGTTTGCCCCGCCAGCTGCTCGCTCCTCATACAGCTTGCGCTCTACCTCCAGTAGCTCGGGGTACTCGGGGCGGAGGTCGGCCATGTACGCCTTGTCGATGGCCTCCGCCGCGAGCCGTTCCCTCGCCTCCCGCGTCCTCCCGAGCCACCGCCGCATTCACCACTCCCGGCAGCGGCAGATTGAGCAGCGGCATCTCGCCCCACGCAAAGTTCAGGCGGGCATCGGCCCCGTCCAGCCGGACTGACCAAAGGTCGTACTCGCGGGCGGCGAGCTCGGCACTGTGAAACGACCCAGGCCAAAGCTTCTTGTGGGTGTCCCGGTCGGTGAATTCGGCCACCCACGTCCCTCACGCCCGCTATCGAATGACGCGGTACTTCCTCTATGGCGGTGGCTGCGCGGGGAGGTTGGGGAAGCAGGCGAGCTTGCCGGATGGGGCCGGAGCGTCGCGGCGGCGGTGTGAGGAGGACGCGCCTGTGCTGCGCTCATGGCAGCAGGGATCCGCGCTGCGGATGGGCGGCAGGGCCCGGCGGCCACGGGATCCGGCCATGGCGGCAACGGTGGGGGTGCGGGAATGGTGGGAGATTCGCTGGCGGTGGGGATTGGGGAGGAGGAGAGGCAGAGAAGGCGTGGGGAATTTTACTCCGAGGCCGAACGGTGGAGTATTTTTACTCGCCGGATAAGCGGTGGAGTAAAATTTATACTCACCTATAGCTTATACGGGTTCGGCTAGGTCCCTGTTAGAGGAGTAAAACCGGATTTTTACTTCTCTAACCGGTTTTAGGGGATTGGCTAGCGTTGCTCTAGGAATCCAAGAAAGCAATAGAAAGTTGAAAACTAATAAAACTTACTGCTTATAAAATCAAAAGCCATGAGGTTGTCATGTAGTTTGGAAACAACAATATAAAGCTCTTATTCAAACAATTTAACTCAATTTCCCCTATGGCCATAGGTAATAAGTGGGTAACCATGGACAACCAGTACAAACTATATATGCAGTCACATGTGTTCATGACTAGTAAATAATGTAAGGTTCTTGCCAAGGTAAAAAGTTAAAACACATAAAACAACATTTAGACTGGAGCAGACCGAAGTCTTGAAGAACATCAACGCTAGTTCCAGCGTCAAGCTCTAACCAAAGCAAAATCTGAACTATGCTAATCCCTGTATTAGGCCATAATGCATAATTCACAGTATGGCATCATTTACAATATATCGGGTAATAGTGAAGAATGAATCCAGTCTGAATCCAATTCCATGTCCCTCATTCCTTGCAGTCCCTTATTCTCAGTTAGCCCTACCTTGCTCACCTCGTCCGAGGAAGCGTCAAAGAAAAATAAAATGTTGGATGTATCATCTACTTCCTACCACCTCGCGCTTGTGCCTTGTTCACTAGGCGTATTTCGGTAGCAAAAGCAATATGGACCACATTGTAGTTGCAGGATCTCTCATTGAACTCTACGCGAACACTTGGAGGACCACATTGTAAACGAGCACACTGAACGGACAGGAGTTCTGCGCTGTGTAATCCTTGCTTCTGGTTATTTCTTCTTACTTATACAATCTAGGATTACCGTTTTCCTTACAGAAAAAAAAAACCTGGAAAAAAACTACAAGCAGAAGCAGATATACCATACGTGCCATCTGAAGAAGCACTTGCAATGGCCTGATCTAACTAACCAAAAGGCGAAAGCTATAGCAAGACGTGGACGTGCAAAAAAGGTCTAAGCTAGTAAAACTATAGACCAAGCTCAACGGGATTAATGCATAGCACGCATGGATCACAAGGAATGTATTTCCAGATTCCCCCCATTTCCAGTGTGGTACATGCATCCAACTCCACCCAATTCATCCTACTCTGTAGTCTGTTATTGCTCCATCTCACTTGAGTCCTGACTCCCTTTGTTGTTTGTTTGGGTGCTGCTATATATCCTTGCAAAAGAGCAAAGTTCGATGGATAGGTACATAAAAGGACTACATGCAACGGGAGGACATGGTGCATCCACATCCTTTATGTGAGTTGATCATGCTTATGCTTACAGTGGGAAGGTTTTTTTTTTTTTGGAAGGTTGATGGGTGCATTTTCAGGTGCGAATTTACCGTGGGGGCACCCTGGGCACGTGCCCGGGCTCGACCCTGCTGATTTCCTGTACTTTTACGAGCAGCGAGCCGTCAAAATCGCTAAAAACGTACGGGAATACCCTAGAAAATACATCAGCTTCATGAATTAGGCTAGTTTGGACGGACATGAACGTTTGGTCTATGGGTGTATATATGGAAGAAAAAATAGTAATTAAATAAAAAGTTAAAAAGTTCTGAAAATATTTTTGCAATAAACTTGACCTTTCATTGTACTTGTAAAAAAATTCCACAAAAAGAAAAACTCCCGTTGACTTATTTTCAAAATAAAAATCTGCCAAAATAGTGTGAATAGTTTTTTTGCCCTGAAGTCAACGCTGTATTTTATTCCTAAAAACTTATATACTACTAGTGCAAAAGAAAGTCAAGTTTATTCTACACAAACTTCTAAACTTTTTTTGACTTTTTTATAATTATTTTTCCCTTATCAGGTGTATATACAACCAGGAACCAAATGCCGTTTCCCCAGTTTGGACGTCTTTTTTCCTTTTAGGCTTACTCACGCCAAACCAGGACCGTAGGACGCCATAGCCCCATCCATTTATTTCATTCATGGGCCACAACAGGGTAGTCATCTAGTGCATCTCTCGATCAGGATGCACAGAAAACGAATGTGCATCGATAAGCTGCATCTGTCTTTTTTTTTTTTTGAAACAAGGCAAAAGATTTGCCATTTTCATTAATTAAGAAGAAGAGTAGACATATTTTCGCCAAGCGGGCGAGTACAAATCACTCTCGCGGCATTACATTACTCAAATACTTTGCACCCGCACGAGCCCAAAGAGAGGCTTCATCCTTAATCTTGGCAATGACGACGGCAGTAGGGGAGGCTGTGTTGCGGAAGATCCTCGCGTTGCGCTCATTCCAAATTTCCCACGCAACAAGCATCATCAATGTGTTACGAGCCTTGCGTGAGTCGCCCCTTTTGTGACAAACCTCGTCCTACCAAACTCTCACCGAGGGCACAAGTCTCCAATCCGTCGGGTCGATGTCATGTAGGCCAAGCCAGGTCTTAATCTCCGTCCACACTCTCACTGTGAACCGACACTGGAAGAGGAGGTGAGCTGCCGTCTCTTGAACCTGTTTGCAAAGAGGGCAAAGGTTGCAGTTCGGCCACCCTCGGCGTTGCAACCTATCGGCAGTCCACACCCTATTCTGTATTATCAACCAAGCAAAAAAATTGCACTTTGGAGGGGCCCAAGCTTTCCAAACTATTGGGATCATGGCCGAGGTGGTGAGACCCTCAAACTAAGCATTGTACGCAGAAGACGCGGAGTAGACACCATCTTTAGTAAACTTCCAAATAATTGCATCGTCAACTCCAGGGGTGAGGATGACATCAGAGAGCTTCTCCCAAAGGGTGGCGAATTGCTCAATATGCTCAAAAGTGATGCCCTGGGAGGTATCAATATTGCGGACCCAAGCATTGTCAGTGAGAGCCAAGTAGACGGAGCTTCTTTTCTTCTTGGATAGGTCAAAGATCTTCGGAGCAATATCCTTGGGACGAATACCGTCCAGCCAAGGTGATTCCCAGAAAATGGCACGATGACCATCGCCAATGGTAACCCGAGTTGCAGCCGCAAAGAAATCTCTATCATCATCATCGCACGGCGTGCCCATGCCCATGACAACCTGAGTTACAGCCGCAAAGAAAGCTGCATCTGTCGCCTCTTTGGCTGCCTCACTCGCGTGTTCGTAGGCAACAAACTGATGATTATCATTCGAATATTCAAGATCGGGTGAAGAAAGCATATGTATTGAAGGGTCCAACCGAACCAATTGTGAAATTTGATCGGAAAAAAACTGATAGACCAAAGTAAATTTTAGTTACGTGCCCAGGCTTTAGCAATTCGCTAGCTCCGCCACTGCATTAGCTACCATATATTTTCCTCAAATTAAGGTCCTATCTTCCACTGAAAAAAGGGATAGTCACAAGTACCAGATGTTGGAATATTTCAGATGCGCAAATAACGCTGCCATGGCAGCCAAAATCGATAGGTGTCGTGTCTGTCAGTAGTTTCAGTTTTTCAGTTAAGTTTTCTGTTAGCCGCACGAGGGGACGTCTTGATGTGTGCTCCACGCGAATAGGTAGTAGGCCTGCTGCACGACTTCGTCCGTAGGATGGCACGGGCACGATGGAGTTTGTTGCAAGCTTTGTGGCACGATTTGGAATCGCTAAATAAAAGGAGAAGAACAGAAAAGCAGCAGAACTTGCGCTGCACAAAACTTCCTGTCTCGGTTTTCTTCAGAGAGTGATCGAGCGAGCGAGCGAGAGAGAGAGAGATAGCTGCTCTGGCGAGCTAGACCGGCGACAACAGCATTAATGTGTGTCTTTACAATAGTCTATGCATCACAGGGCATCCTGTAATTAAAATCAGACATGAGATAGAGGAGAGAGAAATGAGGGAGTGGATTCCTTGTGGTTGGTTGCTCATAAAATTCAGAGATATTATAGGTCAATGTGCGCATTTCTGGTTCAAACATATTAATAACATCATTTCGTCCTGCCCAAAAGGAAGGAACGCAATAGTGAATTTCCAGGTTCCATACAAGGCATTGCCACCTACTGACCTACCATGACATAATGTGTGCCGACGGAGTGCGGCGCATCGCCTGATCTTACAAATTGCCCCCAAGCAGCAGGGGATGTGTTCCTTGATACCTCCAGTTCCAAACAGCATTGCACATATCACCTGATCTTAGGATAACGTTTGGCCCTAGACGATATTGATCTCGTCCAACCTTGTCAGTACAATCCTTTCCTTACAGCAATGTGATAGTGATTTATTATACATTGTGAGTGGTTTACGATGGGATAGGGAGGAGCTACGATCTAGCTTGCTTGCCATTTCCAACTGCCTTTTTTTACAGCCTCTTTTTTTTCCTGCATTAGCAAAGTTGAATTACTGACCTTATCTTAGAAAATAGATTTGCTATATAAGAAGGGGAGGTTTAGAAGTATCACCATATTTGCGTCATGTTTAGCAACGACCAGCGAACAATGCTTGGCAAATTCAACTCCGGATTTTGATTCTTAAATCCGTCACTGTAGTAACGGATTACAGTTTGGCGACGAGGACCTATCCTAGCGCGGGCGGACGCGACCTAACCTAGCGCCGCCGCCCGCTGCTTCCTCCCTCCCTTTCTCTCCCCTTCGTCGCCCCCTGCGCGGGCGGCCGAGGGGCCCCAATCTTAGCCGCCGGTCACTCCCCCTCCCATCCCTCCCCTCCGGCGTCGCTGGAGGAAGCCGCCAGGCTAAGCCCGGGCAGTTGACGGTGGTGGCGGAGGAGCCTCTCCTTCTCGCGCGCGAGGGTGGCGCGGGGCACCCGGGAGAGCGGAAGTGCGCCCCTGGATCCGAGCCTCTGCGGCGGTGGCTCGCTCCCGGCGGCGAGCGGCGGCGGATCGGCGCTACGGCACCTCGTATCGGCGGCGGCGTGGAGGGCTTTGGTGGACTGGTCGGCTGCGGGCGTGGTTGGCCCTCCGGTCAGATCTGATCTGGCCAGAGTGGCTTGCTCGCTCCGCGGCGGCAGAGATCGGTGGTGGTCCGTACGCACGATGCGAGATGGAAATTTGTCGAGCGGATCCGGGTGAAAACCTCGTTCTCGGCTTGTTGCCAAGACCGGCGATGGCGGCACTCTTTTGTGTCGTTACCTTCTTGAAGGCATCGCCGTGGAGAAGCTCCAGATCTATATCCACTACCTCCGGGGGAAACCCTAGATCAGTAGATCGGATGACGGCGTCGTTCTGGTGTCGTTTCCCCCTTGAGGGCGTCATTCTTGGAGGTGTACACGGGCTCGAAGGACCAGTGGACGGCTTCTTTGGTGGAGCGGTGCTTCATCTTACTTATTGATGGCGGCGGATCTCGGCGGCATGGCGCAGTGGAGACTCGGCGTCCGATGCGCGGAGATGGACTTGCGCAGAAGGAGGACGCTGTCTGGCGTCATGGTGGCGTCGATGGGTAAGAGGCCTGGCAAGGTCGGTGTGTTAGTTTCTGCTCTGAAGATGGATTGGTGGAAGACAGCGGCGACGACACATGAGAGTGCGTCGGACCGGTTTGTACCCCAAACCCAGTATGTGGCTCGGTTGGGGCCTCCGGCTTTAGATGTTAGGCTTTGGTGTGATGTCTGTTTGGTATTAGGCTCGGACTATTGACACCCCTTCATCAAGTGGATAGGAGTAGCGACAGTTGTTGCTAAGATGGTGGCTTTAGACTACCTGATGTACTACTTTATAAGGTCTTTGTGAATAATTAATAAAATGGCTGCATGCATCGCCCGCAGAAGCCAGGGGTAATCCTTCTTTTCAAAAAAAAAAAAGTAATGATTTTTTTATTCTAGACAAACCCAGTTCAACCTGTCGATTGCAGTAATACATGTTCACAACCCACAAGAGAACTCACTCTAGCATCTGGGTTGTATTTAGTCTATTTATCAAGCCTAGGAAAAGGAGGTTTCAGAGAGAATACTGGGCCAGTAAAACCTGCAATGTGTTCATTTGAACAAACAACGTGATCTGCCATTTCACAATGGTAAGAAAACATGAATACTCTCGTGAAAGAAAGTAAATAAAGAAATGACTAAAGACAATATTTATAGACAAAGAAGCATGGTAGGTGTCAATCGGGTGTTTTTAACCTTATATTTCACTAAAAAAATAACTGAAGACAATATTTATAGACAATGGTAGATCTACTCTGTTATGGCATGACAATTGGTTAGATCAAACACTTATGTCTGAACTACCACTGTTGCACTCTTATTCAATAGATGACTCTATCACTGTTGCGGAAGCCAGATCATATGATGCTTCGAAGTTCGAAGTTCGAACATCCATGAACTTTTCCATGTTCCCATGTCTTCCATTGCTGTCCAACAGATACAAATTGTATCACAACTTACTCACCAGCCCCCCCAAACATGCATACTTTGTCTTTTGCCCCCCCAAGCATTACAGTCAAGCTCCGCCACTGATCACAACTTTGATCAATGTGAACAATGATATGCTTAATGATTGTTGGTCCTTTCAATGGGGAAATGGAAAATCAAACACATCAAGCTACGGCCTACGGGAGAAGGGCGATCGCTGGGGTGATCCACCTGGCGTTTTACTGTGCCGATAGAAAATACTCCGTATGTTTTTTCTGTGCGATAAAAGCTTCCCAGGTAACACCTCCCTCGGGTAAAAATAGCGATGGATGGTTATCCCGTATGTTTCCTTCCAGTGGAAGCCTTCTCCTTTCCTCTGCTCGTTCTTTCTCTGCCGCTCACGCAAACCTCTTCCTCTCCTCGTCCTTTCTTCGCCACTCCTTGCCTCGCCCTAGACAGCCGCTCCGGATGCCGGCGCTCGAGAGCGAGGGAAGCTTCTAGAAGCGGGCTGAGGAGGCGTGGTTAGGCCCTTAGGGTCTGGCCTGGTGTTGGGAGGCGGGGCCGGATTGGGGGAGGTTCCGAGGGAGGAGGGGACGCGGATGAGGACTGCTGCAGCGTCGGGGACACCTCGCCGGGGACCATGTGTGGGTGCGGCGGAGGAACGGCTACTGGTGGCTCCGACAGGATCTTGGGCCAAGGCAAGTTGCCGCCGTCGCTGATCATGTCTCCAAGGTCCGGCACGCCGGATAAGCTTCTCGGCCGCGAGGACGCCAGCATGTAAGTTTCCACTCCTGTGTTTTCCCTTTTGGTTTTGTTCTGAAGCAGACGAACTGTTCGATTAGCCGCTGTTTCTGATGCTTTTTGGGACGCTGCGTGTCGGGAGCTTGCCCTTCGGAAGGCCAATCCTTACCCACAATCTCGCCGTCCTTGTGCTTCGCCCAGAGTTTTGGGCACAGCAGCAGCACCCATCCTCATAGTGGTACTGATTGTTTGGTCTTGTTCGTCAGGTCCTCGTTCGCTTCACAATCCATAGAGGGAGGGGGACTGCCTCACAATGCGGTCTGTAACTAATCCTAATCCTAAGCAATCCCTTTTTTGAAGAATATCCTGCTATTTTCCTCTCTAAGATGCAGCATCCTGCTAATTTTGATGGTTTGTTAAATAATTTTCTTGTACACAGGTTGCGACTGATCTAGAGACGATCTCCACAAAGGAAAAATTGGGCAAGTTGACCTTCCACGGGCATGCATATCATAATCAAATCAAAAGCCGCAAGTTTCAGTTTTGCCTTTTCACATAACTTTTAAAGATCAAACGAGGATTGGCCTGTTGATGCAGATGGCACATGACAGGTACTTGCAAAACTGACTCATCTGATTTCCAGTATTTTGGATAGAGTTCCAAATATCTACCAGATATTAATTATCTGTGAAAAATTCTTAGCATGTGGCCATCTAAATTTATTTGTTTTCCTAGGCCGCTCAAGCCAGATTCAAAGAGTTGCAAGAAAGGAGAACTACCTGAAATCATGTTCTACCTACTAATACCTCGCGACAATCAGGTGGGTTTAGAATCAGTTGCAGAAAAGAACCAACTGATATTATGCTCACACAACGAATGGAAGGTTCAACTTTAAACCAAGATGGCTTCTATATCAATGTAATATACTGTAATATAACAGATATAGCTGATTAGTCTACCTTGAAATCGGGGAAGTGGTTGAGGCCGAGGTGGTACGTGTAGACTCCGTGTCGATCGACGAGGCGGAAATGGAATTCACTCGAAAGAAAAAAGGGGATTGATAGATTTAGTGTTCGAGTAAAACTAGGATAGATAGATAGATAACATGTACTACCTCTGATTGGCTTTTGCTAAGTCGATTGTGACTTGTCTTGCACTGAACTGGACAAGTGCCCATGCAGTTTCAGAATCTGAACTTCCGTCTCATTAAACAAGAAGAGCGAGGTTGGTCAATCATGATGCATGTATAGACCATTTGATGAATGATGATGAGTCTCATCCCATCTTGAATACCCCTCTCTGCATTTCAAAGGTACTAGCTAGCATTAACGTGTTTGTGTTTGCCGCTTAAGTTTTGAGATCAATAGCTATGATTTTCATCTGAATGTTTTATATATGACAATTTCTGTACATGCTGATGTCCAGATAAATCAGCTATGTAGTCTTGATATTTCATATATACTATCAAATTTTTTGCCTCAAGCAATGAGATTAAAATCAGTTATGTGTTGTGCAACAAATATCATGAGAGTGACCACGCCAAGATTTTAATGTTGGTAATTATGTATGGTCCTAGCCATATTTGATAGCATATTGTAGTCAAAGTATAGTCTGTACTCTGTACTGCCATTTTTCTTTTTGCGGTTAAAAGATATGACAATTCAGTTGTCCAAGAAGAATTTTAGAGGTTACTTCAGTACTTTTGGTCATTAGTTTGGAGAAAACATTTTAGGCTTTCCCTTCTGCTGCTGTTCATGAGGATATCCCTTATTTTTATTCTTGTGTTAATTAAGAAAAGGTTATACCATATTATTTGGAACTTTATCTCAGCTTTTTTGTTTGCAAATTGATTTGTTGAACTTTTGGTGTAAGGAGATCAACTATCTCTTGCTTGCATTGCATGTTAGAACGCTCCTCTTCAGTTCGACTTGACAAATCAAATAAAAGTGAATTCTTATTGGGAATACACCTGATCCTTGTTATATGGCAATGACAGCTCTAGCATTAGTTGTTAGCTGTTGATGACATGTTACCGAGTACCTCTACTTAACATTTCTTATTATTTGTTGTCATATACTCCTAAAGGCACCATTGGTATTTATTTTTGTTAATAATCATTGACTTGATATTAGAACTTGCTTATCAAATGGTTCTCAAAGATATGAACTAGAGTGCATTTGCAGGCAGGGGAGCACGTCCGGCTGTCGTATGAGAAGAAGTGCGTGCAGCTGAGGACCCAGGATGCCAATGATGTGGACCCGTTCACCATCGAGAGGATCAGGGCTGCCATCAGGGACCTCCGAACCAAGCTCAACATCTCTGTCGCCTTCATCGACAACGTGTCCCGAAGGGTCGTTGCCGTCCGCGACGACTCATCCGAATGTACATATTTTTATGAAGCGCATAGCAGATAAAGTGAGCGCACTCCTCTCGTACTCGCCACACGGTCGGAGAAAGGCATCAGAGACATGCCGCCACCGACATGTTGTTGTATCTTATGTTGCCATGCAGCAAGATGCTTCTGTCGATGGTATTATATTGTTGTGCGTTGCCTGTGATGGCATTTTAGTTTTTTTCTCACGCGAGGCATCAATATAATAAGTTTATCAAGAATTGCATGTATGTGTTATCCAGATCCAAAAAGGAAACCGAAAGGGTCGTTCCCTTACCTGGCACCGCCGAGTCCTTAGAGTCCATTCTCTCAATGTGTTGCATCTGCATTGGTCCGATTCTGATCGAATAACACTACTTAGTATAGCTAAGAAATTGAAAGGGGCGCACCCAACCTGGCACCGCCCCAACTTCCTCTCAGGAGGCGCACCAGGGGTGCGCCCCAACCACTAGTATTCTACCAATAAGGTTTACAACCCAGAGTCTGCCCCAGCCCCATTCCAATGGATTTGGAAATCTTCTTGTTTATCCAAACAGTAATTTTTCTTCTGGCTGCATATTCGGGATAGATTGAATACCAAAGATCTGATGAAAAGAAAACATTTGCATGTGGAAGATGAGAATTGTGTCCTATGTGAGCAAGTTACATGTGAAACTTTGAATCACTTATTTTTATCATGTGAATTTAGTCGGAATTTCTGGTGGAACCTTGGTATTGAATGGGATACTGATCATGGTATCATTGATATGCTGAGTGAGGCTAATAGCAGACCGAATATCATTTAGTTTAGGCCTTGTTCGTTTACTCCCTCCCCCATGAGGTTGGGGCCCAACCCCCGTGGATCGACGGGGATTACCCCCGCCGGGGTGTAACCCCGGCCCGTCCGTTAGTGCGTGTTTGTTTAAGCCCGGCGTGGGTCGTTCTCCGATCAAAACCCCTCCGGTCTTCGCAAAACACACGGGAAAAAAATAATCGTCTCCCGTCCCGTGGAACGAAACCCCGAGCGACCTGGTAGCGGACTCTCACTGGCGGCATGCCCCAGAACGAACTCGCCGCCGGCGGCGACGGTGTCTCCATGCCAGCATCCCTCCCTCACGATGGCAAGCTGTTGTCAATAAGCTCCTCTCCTTCTCCTGGGCCTTCCCTCTCCTCGTCCTGCAACTTCTAGGATCTTGGAATTGTCAGGCTCTCTACTGAATCTGTCTGTTCTTCAGTTAACTGTTGTTATTCGACAACTCCGGCAACTGTTGGAACAGCATCCTTCGGCCTTGATGATGACACGAAGCGGTACACCAACAGCTTAAGTCACCCGATTCCTGTCGTCCGATCTCCATCCGAAGGCCGGGATTCAACTGCGTAGCTGGCGCCTTTTTTCACTGTATCAGGTCATCTGTTGATGTCGTCTTTGTTTGTACCTTCAGTAATCTTTTTCCCTTTTTATAGACTAGAGATCCCTCGTGGGGGAGGCTGTAGGGAATCGTTGCATAGAAAACAAAAAAATTCTACGAGATCACGATTCCACCCAAGATCTAATCTACTAGATGCTAGCAACGACGGGGAGAGTGTCTACATACCCTTGTAGACCGACAACGGAAATGTTCTAACGGACGTGGTTAGCGTAGTCGAACTTTCTTCGCGATCCAATCCGATCCAGCACCGCACGAATGGCACCTCCGAGATGTGCACACGTACGTGATACGTCTCCAATGTATTTATAATTTATGAAGTATTCATGCCATGTTTATTATAGTTTTGTATAATTTTGGTGCACTTTTATATGGCTTTTATATGATTATTATGGACTAACATAATGACCTAGTGCCCAGTGCCAGTTGCTGTTTTCTGCTTGTTTTTGGTTTTCCAGAAAATCCATATCAAATGAAGTCCAAATGTAGCGAAACTTTTTGATGATTTTTTCTGGAAGGAAACAGACCCAGGAAATTTCGGGGGAGCAGCAGAAGAGCCACAGGGGCCCCACAAGCCACCTGGGCGCGCCACCCTCCCCAGGCGCGCCCTGGTGCCTCGTGGGCCCCCTGTGGCACCTCTTTGCGTGATTCCAACGCTGAAAAATCATATATATTCAGAAACCCCCGAAAGTTAACCTAGATGAGTTTTTACGCCGCCGCAAGCCTCTGTACCTCCACGATCTCATCTACAACCCTTTTTTGGCACCCTGCCGGAGGGGGGAATCATCACCGGAGGCCATCTTCATCATCCCGGCGGTCTCCATGACGAGGAGGGAGTAGTTCACCCTCGGGGCTGAGGGTATGTACTAGTAGCTATGTGTTTGATCTCTCTCTCTCTCTCTCGTGTTCTTGATTTGGCACGATCTTGATGTACCGCGAGCTTTGTTAATATAGTTGGATCATATGGTGTTTTCCCCTCTCTATCTTGTTGTGATGAATTGAGTTTTTACCTTTGAGGTTTCACTATTATCGGATTGAATACTTTTATGGATTTGAGAACACTTGATGTATGTCTTGCATATGAATACCCGTAGTGACAATGGGGTATTGTATTGATTCACTTGATGTATGTTTTGGCACTCAACTCGCGGATTCTCGATGTGGCATTGGGGTAATCTATGCATAGGGGTTGATGCACGTTTTCGTCCTACGTTCTCCGGTAGAAAGCTTGGGGCACTCTTTGAAGTTCTTTGTGTGGATTGAGTATTATGAATCTGAAGTTGTTTGATGCATATCGAATAATCAACTCACGGATACTTGTGGTGACATTGGAGTATCTAGGTGACATTAGAGTTGGTTGATGCGTATCACATGGGCCCTTGGGGTGTGGCGCCTGGCCCATGTGGACCCTCCGGGGCAAGTGGGTCTCACTGGTGGACCCTCGGAACATTCCAAAACACCTGATAGAAATACCGGGAAAAACCGAACACCTGCCGGAACCCTGAAAACCACTTTCCTTATATTAAACTTTACCTCTGGACCATTCCGAAGCTCCTCATGATATCTCGGATCCCATCCGAGGCTCCAAAATATCTTTGGTTTCACCATTATGAATATCCCATTACTACCCTAGCGTTACCGAACGTTAAGTGTGTGACCCTACTGGTTCGAGAACTGCTATTGTGAGCTGCGTTGGGATTTTCCCCAAAGAGGAGAGGAGATGTAGTACAGTAGATATAAGTATTTCCCTCAGTGAGAGCCAAGGTTATCGAACCAATAGGAGAATCACGCAAAGCCTCGTGAACAGCACCTGCACACACAAAAGCAAATACTTGCACCCAACGCGGGCAAGAGGATTGTCAATCCCCTTGAACTCGTTACTTGCAAGGATTAAATCTTGTAGTGGTAGATAGACAAATTGCAAAAAAAAAGTAAATAAATTACAGCAAGTATATTTTGGTTTTCTTTTTATATGTAAAGTAGACCCGGGGGCCATAGTTTTCACTAGAGGCTTCTCTCTCGAACACATAGCATACGGTGGGTAGACAAATTACTGTTGGACAATTGATAGAAAAGCGCATAGCTATGACGATATCCAAGGCAATGATCATGTATATAGGCATCACGTCCGAGACAAGTAGACCGACTCCTGCCTGCATCTACTACTATTACTCCACCCATCGACCGCTATCCAGCATGCATCTAGGGTATTAATTTAATGAAAACAGAGTAACGCCTTAAGCAAGATCACATGATGTAGACAAAGTAAACCCAATCAATATGAATAAACCCCATCGTTTTACCCTTAATGGCAACAATACAAATACGTGTCTTGTCCCCTACTTTGTCACTGGGATATAGAGCACCGCAAGATTGAACCCATTACAAAGCACATCTCCCACTGAAGATAAATCAATCTAGTTGGCCAAACCAAACGGATAGATCAGAGAGAAATACAAAGCTATAAAAATCATGCATAATAAAGTTCAGAAAAGACTTAATTACTTCTCATGAATATTCAGATCATAAACCCATAATTCATCGGATCCCAACAAACACACCGCAAAATAAGATTACATCGAATAGAACTCCAAGAAGATCGAGGAAAACATTGTATTGAAGATCAAAGGGAGAGAAGAAGCCATCTAGCTACTAGCTATGGACCCGTAGGTCGGTGGTGAACTACTCACGCATCATCGGTAGGGCAGCAAGGATGATGTAGAAGCCCTCCGTGATCGATTCCCCCTCCGGCAGAGTACCGGAAAAGGCCTCCAGATGGGATCGTGGGAGAACAAAAGCTTGCGGTGGTGGAAAAGTTATTTGGGGTGGTTCTCTGTTGGTTTCCCAATATTTGAGAATTTATAGAAGTGGAATTAGGTCAGACGGAGCCACATGGGGCCCGCAAGGTAACAGGGCGCCCCTGGGCGCGCCCTGTTGCCTTGTCGTCTCCTCGTTTGTCCTCTAGTCTCCTCCCGAAGCTTCCAGGGTCTCTTTTGTCCAGAAAAAATCGTCAAAAAATTTCATAGCGTTTGGACTCCGTTTGGTACTGATTTTCTGGAAAACCAAAAACAAGCAGAAATCAACAACTGGCACTAGGCACTAGGTTAATAGGTTAGTCCCAAAAAATGATATAAAATAGCATATAAATGCATATAAAACATCCAAGATCGATAATATAATAGCATGGAACAATAAAAAATTATAGATACATTGGAGACATATCAAGAACATGCGGACATGATCGAGACACCTCTTCGATCAATAATCAATAGCGGGACCTGGATGCCCATAATGACTCCCACATATTCAACGAAGATCTTTATCGGTTTGAACCACGATGTCGAGGATTCAGATAATCCCGTATGCAATTCCCTTTGTTTGGTGATATGTTACTTGCCCGAGATTCGATTGTCGGTATCACCATACCTAGTTCAATCTCGTTACCGGCAAGTTCTCTTTACTCGTTCCGTAATAAAATATCCCCGTGACTAAACACATTAGGCACATGCTTGCAAGCTACTTAGGATGTTGTATTACCGAGAGGGCCTAGAGATATATCTCCGTCACATGGAGTGACAAATCCCAGTCTTGATCCATGCAACCCAACTAGTACCTTCCAAGATACCTGAAGAGCACCTTTATGATCACCCAGTTACGAAGTGACAGTTGATACCCACAAAGCATTCTTCCGGTATTAGGGAGTGGCATTATCTCAGGGTCTAAGGAATAGATACTTGACATTAAGAAAGCTATCGCAATATGAACTTAGTGACACGATCAGATTCTAAGCTTATGATTGGGTCTGTCCATCATATCATACTCCTAATGATGTGATCCCATTATTAAATGACAACTCATGTCTATGGTTAGAAAACCTTAACCATCTTTAATCAACGAGCTAGTCTAGTAGAGGCTCACTAGGGACACAACGTTTGTTTATGTATCCACACATGTATTTGAGTTTCCGGTTAATACAATTATAGCATGGAGAATAAACACTTATCAAGAACAAGGAAATATGATAATAACAACTTTATTATTATTGCCTTAGGGCATATTTCCAACAGTCTCCCACTTGCACTAGAGTCAATAATCTAACTTACATAGTTATGAATCTAACACCCATGGAGTTCTGGTGCTGATCATCTTTTGCTCGTGGAAGAGGTTTAGTCAATGGGTCTACAATATTCAGATCCGTATGGACTTTGCAAATCTCTATATCTCCTTCCTTGATGTAGTCACGGATGGAGTTGAAGCGGCGTTTGATATGCTTAGTCTTCTTGTGAAACCTTGGCTCCTTGGCAATGGCAATGGCACCAGTGTTATCACAATAGATAGTCATGGGTTCCGATGCACTAGGAACCACTCCTAGATCACACATGAACTCCTTCATCCAGACTCCGTCCTGCGTCGCTTCCGAAGTAGCTATATATTCCGCCTCACATGTTGATGCTGCTACAACGCTCTTCTTGGAGCTACTCCAGCTCACTACTCCACCATTCAAAATAAATACGTATCCAGTTTGAGAGTTTGAGTCATCCGGATCAGTGTCAAAGCTAGCATCGACGTAACCCTTTACGACGAGCTCTTCGTTACCTCCATAAACGAGAAATATTTCCTTAGTCCTCTTTAGGTACTTAAGGATATGTTTTACCGCTGTCCAGTGTTCCACTCCTGGATCACTCTGGTACGTACCAGCCATACTAATGGCAAGGCACACATCAGGTTTAGTACACAGTATGGCATATATGATAGAGCCTATGGCTGAGGCATAGGGGACGACTCTCATCTTTTCTCTATCTTCTGCCGTAGTTGGGCATTGAGTCTTAATTACTCAACTTCATACCCTGCAACATGGGCAAGAACCCCTTCTTTGACTGCTCCATTTTGAACCTCTTCAAAACTTTGTGAAGGTATGTACTTTGTGAAAGTCCTATCAGGCGTCTTGATCTATCTCTATAGATCTTGATGCTCAATATGTAAGCTTCTTCACCGAGATCTTTCATTGAAAAACTCTTGTTCAAATAACACTTTATGCTTTCCAGAAGTTCTATATCATTTCCAATCAATAATATGCCATCCACATACAATATTAGAAATGCTACAGAGCTCCCACTCATTTTCTTGTAAATACAAGCTTCTCCATAAGCTTGGATAAAACCAAAAGCTTTGATCACCTCATCAAAACGAAGATTCCAACTCCGGGATGCTTGCACCGGTCCATAAATGGACCACTGGAGCTTACATACCTTATTAGCATCCTTAGGATCGACAAAACCTTCGGGTTGCATCATATACAACTCTTCCTTAATGTGACCATTAAGGAACACAGTTTTGACGTCCAACTGCTAGATTTCATAATCGAAAAATGCAGTAATTGCTAACATAATCCTAACAGAGTTTAGCACCGCTAGGGGTGAGAAAGTCTCATCATAGTCAACCCCTTGAACTTGTCGAAAACCTTTTGCGACAAGTCGAGCTTTATAGATTGTGATATTACTATCAGCGTCTGTTTTCTTCTTAAAGATCCATTTGTTCTCAATTGCCTTTTGGTCGTTGGGTAGGTCCACCAAAGTCCATACTTGGTTTTCGTATATGGATCCTATTTCGGATTTCATTGCCTCTAGCCATTTCTTGGAATCTGGGCTCATCATCGCTTCCTCATAGTTCGTAGGTTCATCGTTGTCTAACAACATGACGTCCATGATAGAATTACCGTACCATTCAGGAGCAGTGCATGTCCTGGTCGACCTACGAAGTTCAGTAGCAGGCTCGTTCGAAACTTGATGATCATCATCATTAGCTTCCTCTCTAGCTGGTGTAGGCACCACAGGAACATATTTCTGTGTTGCGCTACTCTCCAATTCGAGAGAAGGTTCGATAACCTCGTCAAGCTCTACCTTCCTCCCACTTACTTCTTTTGAGAGAAACTCCTTCTCTAGAAAGGATCCATTCTTGGCAACAAAGATCTTGCCCTCGGATCTGTGATACAAGGTATACCCAATTGTCTCTTTAGGGTATCGTATGAAGACACATTTTTCCGCATTGGGTTCGAGCTTATCAGGCTGTAGCCTCTTGACATAAGCGTCGCATCCCCAAACTTTAAGAAACGATAGCTTAGGCTTCTTGCCAAACCATAATTCATATGGTATCATTTCAACGGATTTAGATGGTGCCCTATTTAAAGTGAATGCGGCTGTTGCTAATGCATAACCCCAAAACGATAGTGGCAAATCGGAAGAGACATCATAGAACGCACCATATCTAATAGAGTATGATTACGACGTTCGGACACACCATTACTCTGTGGTGTTCCAGGTGGCGTGAGTTGTGAAACAATTCCACATTGTTTTAAATGCATACCAAACTCGTAACTCAGATATTCACCTCCACAATCAGATCATAGAAATTTTATCTTCTTATTACGATGATTTTCTACTTCACTCTGAAACTCCTTGAACTTTTCAAATGTTTCAGACTTGTGTTTCATTAAGTAAATATACCCATATCTACTTAAACCATCTGTGAAGGTCAGGAAATAACGATATCCAGCGCGTGCTTCAACACTCATTGGACCGCATACATCGGTATCTATTATTTCCAACAAGTCACTTGACCGCTCCATTATACCGGAAAACGGGGTTCTAGTTATCTTGCCCATGAGGCATGGTGCGCATGTTTCAAATGATTCAAAGTCAAGTGATTCCAAAAGTCCATCAGTATGGAGTTTCTTCATGCGCTTTACACCAATATGACCTAAGCGGCAGTGCCACAAGTAGTGGTACTATCATTATTCACTTTGCATCTTTTGGCATCAATATTATTAACATGTGTATCACTACTATCGAGATTCAACAAAAATAAACCATTCACATTAGTGCATGACTATGAAAGATGTTACTCATATAAATAGAACAACCATTATTCTCGGATTTAAACGAATAACCGTCTCGCAATAAACAAGATCCGGATATAATGTTCATGCTTAACGCAGGCACCAAATAACAATTATTTAAGTTTAAAACTAATCCTGAAGGTAGACGTAGAGGGAGCGTGCTGACGGCGACCACATCAACCTTGGAGCCATTTCCAACGCGCATTGTCACCTCGTCCTTAGCTAGTCTTCGTTTATTCTGCAGCTCCCGTTTCGAGTTACAAATATTAGCAACTGAACCAATATGAAATACCTAAGCGCTATTACGAGCACTAGTAAGGTACACATCAATAACATGTATATCAAATATACCTTTGTTGACGTTACCAGCCTTCTTATCTGCCAAGTACTTGAGGCAGTTACGCTTCCAGTGGCCATTCCCCTTGTAGTAGAAACACTCAGTGTCAGGTTTAGGTCCATCCTTGGGCTTCTTCACTGGAGTAGCAACTTGCTTGCCATCCTTCTTGAAGTTTCCCTTCTTTCCCTTAGCCTTCTTGAAATTGGTGGTCTTCTTGACCATCAACACTTGATGCTCTTTCTTGATTTCTACTTCTATGTTTTAAGCATCGCGACAAGCTCAAGGAGTGTCTTCTCCATCCCTTGCATGTTATAGTTCATCACAAAGCCCTTGTAGCTTGGTGGCAGTGACTGGAGAGCTCTGTCAATCGCTACTTCATCAGGAATATTAACTCCTAGCTGATTTAGGCGACTAGTGTACCCAGACATTTTGAGTACACGCTTGATACGTCTCCAACGTATCTACAATTTATGAAGTATTCATGCCATGTTTATTATAGTTTTGTATGATTTTGGTGCACTTTTATATGTCTTTTATATGATTTTTATGGATTAACATATTGACCTAGTGCCCAGTGCCAGTTGCTGTTTTCTGCTTGTTTTTGGTTTTCCAGAAAATCCATATCAAATGAAGTCCAAATGCAGCGAAACTTTTTGATGATTTTTTCTGGAAGGAAACAGACCCAGGAAGCTTCGGGGGAGCAGCAGAAGACCCACAGGGGCCCCACAAGCCACCAGGGCACGCCACCCCCCCAGGCGCGCCCTGGTGCCTCGTGGGCCCCCTGTGGCACCTCTTTGCGTGATTCCAACGCTGAAAAATCATATATATTCAGAAACCCCCAAAAGTTAACCTAGATGAGTTTTTACGCCGCCGCAAGCCTCTGTACCTCCACGATCTCATCTACAGCCCTTTTCCGGCACCCTGCCGGAGGGGGGAATCTTCACCGGAGGCCATCTTCATCATCCCGGCGGTCTCCATGACGAGGAGGGAGTAGTTCACCCTCGAGGCTAGGGGTATGTACAAGTAGCTATGTGTTTGATCTCTCTCTCTCTCGTGTTCTTGATTTGGCACGATCTTGATGTACCGCGAGCTTTGTTAATATAGTTGGATCATATGGTGTTTTCCCCCTCTCTATCTTGTTGTGATGAATTGAGTTTTTACCTTTGAGGTTTCACTATTATCGGATTGAATACTTTTATGGATTTGAGAACACTTGATGTATGTCTTGCATATGAATACCCGTGGTGACAATGGGGTATTATATTGATTCACTTGATGTATGTTTGGCACTCAACTCACGGATTCCCGAGGTGACATTGGGGTAATCTATGCATAGGGGTCGATGCACGTTTTCGTCCTACTTTCTCCGGTAGAAATCTTGGGGCACTCTTTGAAGTTCTTTGTGTGGATTGAATATTATGATTATGAAGTTGTTTGATGAATATCGAATAATCAACTCACGGATACTTGTGGTGACATTGGAGTATCAAGGTGATATTAGAGTTGGTTGATGCGTATCATATGGTGTTATTTTAGTACGAACTCTAGGGCTGTTCGTGACACTTATAGGGATGGCTCAATAGATTGATCGGAAAAGATAACTTTGAGGTGGTTTCGTACCCTACAACAATTTCTATCTTATGTTCTCCGCTAACAGGAACTTTAGAGTGATTCTTTGTCGCACGTTGAGGGATTGTTATATGATCCAATTATGTTAGCATTGTTGAGAGATTGCACTAGTGAAAGTATGAACCCTAGGCCTTGTTTTCAAGCATTGCAATACCGTTTGTGCTCACTTTTACTACTTGTTACCTTGCTGTTTTTTATTTGTCAGATTACAAAAACCTATTTCTACTATCCATACTACACTTGTATCACCATCTCTTCGCCGAACTAGTGCACCTATACAATTTACCATTGTATTGGGTGTGTTTGGGACACAAGAGATTTCTTGTATTTGGTTGCAGGGTTGTTTGAGAGATACCATCTTCATCCTACGCCTCCCATGGATTGATAAACCTTAGGTCATCCAGTTGAGGGAAAATTGCTACTGTCCTACAAAACTCTGCGCTTGGAAGCCCAACACGAGTCTACAAGAATAAGTTGTCTAATAGACATCAAGCTCTTTTCTGGCGCCGTTGCCGGGGCGGTGAGTGCTTGAAGGTATATCTTTAGATCGTGCAATCGAATCTTTTAGTTTCTTATTTTATCACTAGTTTGGTTTATAAAAGAAAACTACAAAAAAAATGGAATTGAGGTTGCCTCATATTATTCGTCTTTATAATGTCTTTTTGAAAATAAGGATTCCGATAATTGTGCTCAATTGTTAGAGGAAGAATTTAATAAAATGTTTGATGTGAATCCTTTGAATTATGAGCTTGATTGCAATGTTGTTAGTATGAATTCTATGAATATCCATGATGCCAATGATATGCAAAGCCATAAGCTTGGGGATGCTATGTTTGATGAAGATGATATTTTTAGTCCCCCAAGTTTTGAGGAGAAAATTTATTATGATGATAGCATGCCTCCTATTTATGATGATTATATTGATGAAAGTGGGTTTGGGGAGGTCATGACTTTATTTAATGATGATTCCACTATTTTGGAAGAGGTTTCAATTGACTATGATAAAAAAGTTGTTATCTATGATGATCATTGTGATGACATGTATGCTATAAAGAATAATGATAATTATGAAACTTGTCATCATGATTTTAATTTTCAATTGGATTATGCCAATCAAGTATCTCATGATAGTTATTTTGTTGAATTTGCTCCCACCATTATGAATGAGAATAATTTTGCTTATTGTGGAGAGTAATAAAATTTCTATGCTTGTAGATCATGAAAAGAATGATTTATGTGATAGTTATATTGTTGAATTCATTCATGATGCTACTGAAAATTATTATGAGAGAGGAACATATGCTTTTACATATCTCAATAATATCAAGTTTCCTCTCTATGTGTTGAAAGTTTTGAAGTTATGCTTGTTTTGCCTTCCAATGCTAGTTGATTCTTGCTCCCATAAACTATTTGCTCACAAAATCCCTATGCATAGGAAGTGGGTTAGGCTTAAATGTTCTAGTCATATGCTTCATGATGCTCTCTTTGTGTTTCAATTCTTTACTTTTATGTGAGCATCATTGAAATCATCATGCTTAGCTAAAAAGGCATTAAAGAAAAGTGCTTGTTGGGGGACAACCCAATACTTACACCTACTGTTTTTGTGTGTTCACATGATTAAGATACTGTATTAATAATGTTTTATATGTTTTATTTCAATAATGTGCCAAGTAAAGCCTTTGGGATAGTGTGGATACTTGTTGATTTGATTCTGTGCAAAAACAGAAACTTTTGCGTCCAGTGCTGGAATTTCTATCCTGTACTGGAGCATGATAAAATTATGAAATTTTTACACAGTATTTGGTTACAAATTTTGTACGTTTTCCTAATTTTTCAGAATTTTGGGAGGTACATAAGTATGGTTTTTAAATCGCTCACTACACGCTGTTCTGTTTTTGACAGATTTTGTTTTCGGTGCATAGTTTGCTTGTTTTAGTGTTTCCATAGCTTATATTGAGTAATATAAATTGTGGAAATGATATAATACAGTAGGAATTATGTGAGAACAATTATGAATCTTGTCTTGACAGTACCTAAGTGGATGATTTATTTTTATCATACTAACCTATCTCACAAGTTCCGTTAAGTTTTATGTGATTGAAGTTTTCAAGTTTTGGGTGAGATATCGATATGAGGAGAATAAGGAGTGGCAAGACCCTAAGCTTGGGGATTCCCAAGGAACCCCAAGTTAATATTCAAGGAAGACTCAAGCGTCTAAGCTTGGGGATGCCCCGGAAGGCATCCCCTCTTCCGTCTTCAACATTATCGGTAACCTTACTTGGAGCTATATTTTTATTCGTCACATGATATGTGTTTTGCTTGGAGCATCATTTTATTTCTTTTATATTTGATTTATGTTATAAATAATCATGTTTTGTATATTTTAGTTCAATAAAATGCCAATTATAGCCTTTACCATGCTCAAGTTTGCAAGTTTATGTGTTGCTGTTTGAAAACAGAAAGTTTTCTGTTATGTCCTGAGTTTTTGTGAATTGTCAGAACATGATAAAAATCTGAAATTTTGCACAGTAAGCATGCATGATTTCTCTGTCACATGGTAATTTTTCAGAATTTTTTGAGTTAGGGAAGTATGGATTCTTATTCCCCTTTTACAGACTGTTCTGTTTTGGCAGATTTCGGTTATAGTTGCATTGTTTGCATATGTTTGCTTGTTTAATGATTCTATTTGAGGATAGGAGTATTAAATATGCAGAGGCATTTAGTATGCAATGTTAAATTATAATTTTAGTGATTTTCTACAGTAGAGAATGTTAAGGTTTTGAGTTGATTTATACTAACTTATCTCACGAGTTCTTGTTGAGTTTTGTGTGGATGAAGTTTTTAAGATTTAGGAGAAACCGTGATATGAGAGGAATTAAGGAGACACAAGAGTTTAAGCTTGGGAATGCCCGGCATCCCAAGTATTTATTCTAAGAAGTCTCAAGCAACTAAGCTTGGGGATGCCCCGGTAGGCATCCCACCTTTCTTCATCAACAATTATCGGTTAGTCTTGGTTGAGCCTAAGTTTTTGCTTCTTCACATGAGATGTGCTATTCTTGGAATGTCATTTTATTTTGTTTTGTTTGCTGTTTGATTAAATTATCAAGATCTTAAATTTTAAATGAGAGAGAGTCCTCATATAGCTACCTATTTACTTAACTACTCATTTGGTCTTCACTTATATCTTTTTGGAGTAGTTTGTCATTTACTCTTGTTCTTCACTTATATCCTATGAGTAAATTGTTGAATGAATTGAAAATCATAAAGTTGAAATTATATGTGCTTCATATGCTTGTATCATGCCTACTAATAGTTTCACATTGGGTTTAGAAAGTGAAATCTATTGAAGCTTGACAATCACAATATTGGTCATACAAGCAATTCATGAATGATTAGTATAAGGAAGAGAACTTTCACATATAAATATATTATCTTGGACATCTTTTATGATTGTGAATACCCATTAATTATTTTCAAACTTGAGCAAATTAGTTGAAGTTGGACAAGGAAGACAACGTAATGAGTTATGTTTAGGTATATTTGCATAGAAATTATATTGTTATGGATTCTCCAACATGTGGTGCTTGCTTAGGATCTTTTGCTAGCCAAAAATTCGTACTAAGTAGAGATACTACTTGTGCATCCAAAAACCCTTAAACCCAGTTTCTTCCCATGAGTGTCCACCATATCTACCTATGGATTGAATAAGATCCTTCAAGTAAGTTGTCATCGGTGCAAAAAGCAATACAAATTGCTCCTAAAATATGTATGATCTTTTATTGCAAGGGAAAATAAGCATTGTACGAACTTGTGATGGTAAAGAAATAAAAGCGACGAACTGCATAATAAAGGTTGCTATCACATGGGGCAATATAACGGGACGTTCCTTTGCATTAAGGGCTTGTGCATTCAAAAATAAAAAGCGCATGACAACCTCTGCTTCCCTCTGCGAAGGGCCTATCTTTTACTTTATGTATTTACTTTTATGCAAGAGTCAATAAGTATTCATTCTCATCTCAACCTAAATTACTCTCTAGTTGGTAAGCATCATGTGTTGGGGAAAGATCCAGGCACATATGGCCAGTCAAATATATTTGATCATGAATCATTATTGTTGACCATTATCTATATGATAAGTAAGTTGGGAGGCGAAACATTAAGCCCCTATCTTTCTCTGTGTTCGATGGATGCCATTTGTTCTAAAAATATGCTTTGAGTACTAGCAATCATAGAAGACTATATGATAATTGAGTATGTGGAGCTCTTACTTAGACTTTGTTGAAGATAAGTTGAATTGCAATTGTTTGGTGACTAAGAACATAGGTTGTTAAGTTTCAAGAGATTGCATTGTTTGAACCATAACATTTGAATTGATTGCTACTTTATCATGATGAGTTTTATGAGAAAGAGTTGCTGTTATGATGCTAGGAAAAGTGATTGAAATTATCATTGATCAAACTTATGCACTATGCTAGCATTCACACTTCATAAATTATTTCTTTTATCATTTACCTACACGAGGACGAGCAGCAATTAAGCTTGGGCATGCTGATACGTCTCCAACGTATCTATAATTTGTGAAGTATTCATGCCATGTTTATTATAGTTTTGTATGATTTTGGTGCACTTTTATATGGCTTTTATATGATTCTTATGGACTAACATATTGACCTAGTGCCCAGTGCCAGTTGCTGTTTTCTGCTTGTTTTTGGTTTTCCAGAAAATCCATATCAAATGAAGTCCAAATGCAGCGAAACTTTTTGACGATTTTTTCTATAAGGAAACAGACACAAGAAGCCTCGGGGGAGCAGCAGAAGACCCACAGGTGCCCCACAAGCAACCAGGGCAGGCCACCTCCCCCCAGGCGCGCTCTGGTGCCTCGTGGGCCCCCTGTGGCATCTCTTTGCGTGATTCCAATGCTGAAAAGTCATATATATTCAGAAACCCCCGAAAGTTAACCTAGATGAGTTTTTACGCCGCCGCAAGCCTCTGTACCTCCACGATCTCATCTACAACCCTTTTTCGGCACCCTGCCGGAGGGGGGAATCATCACCGGAGGCCATCTTCATCATCCCGGGGTCTCCATGACGAGGAGGGAGTAGTTCACCCTCGAGGCTAGGGGTATGTACAAGTAGCTATGTGTTTGATCTCTCTCTCTCGTGTTCTTGATTTGGCATGATCTTGATGTACCGCGAGCTTTGTTAATATAGTTGGATCATATGGTGTTTTCCCCTCTCTATCTTGTTATGATGAATTGAGTTTTTACCTTTGAGGTTTCACTATTATCGAATTGAATACTTTTATGGATTTGAGAACACTTGATGTATGTCTTGCATATGAATACCCGTGGTGACGATGGGGTATTATATTGATTCACTTGATGTATGTTTTGGCACTCAACTCGCGGATTCCCGAGGTGACATTGGGGTAATCTATGCATAGGGGTTCATGCACGTTTTCGTCCTACTTTCTCCAGTAGAAATCTTGGGGCACTCTTTGAAGTTCTTTATGTGGATTGAATATTATGATTATGAAGTTGTTTTATGCATATCGAATAATCAACTCACGGATACTTGTGGTGACATTGGAGTATCCAGGTGACATTAGAGTTGGTTGATGCGTATCATATGGTGTTATTTTAGTATGAACTCTAGGGCTGTTCGTGACACTTATAGGGATGGCTCAATAGATTGATCGGAAAAGATAACTTTGAGGTGGTTTCGTACCCTGCAACAATTTCTATCTTATGTTGTCCGCTAATAGGAACTTTAGAGTGATTCTTTGTCGCACGTTGAGGGATTGTTATATGATCCAATTATGTTAGCATTGTTGAGAGATTGCACTAGTGAAAGTATGAACCCTAGGCCTTGTTTTCAAGCATTGCAATACCGTTTGTGCTCACTTTTACTACTTGTTACCTTGCTGTTTTTTATTTTTCAGATTACAAAAACCTATTTCTACTATCCATACTACACTTGTATCACCATCTCTTCGCCGAACTAGTGCACCTATACAATTTACCATTGTATTGGGTGTGTTGGGGACACAAGAGATTTCTTGTATTTGGTTGCAGGGTTGTTTGAGAGATACCATCTTCATCCTATGCCTCCCATGGATTGATAAACCTTAGGTCATCCACTTGAGGGAAAATTGCTACTGTCCTACAAAACTCTGCGCTTGGAGGCCCAACACGAGTCTACAAGAATCAGTTGTGTAGTAGACATCCATGCTCGCTAATGGAGCTGTTCTCCTCCATCTTACAGCTCAAGAATTTGTCTGAGGCATCATACCTCTCCACACGGGCGTGAGCTTGAAATACTAATTTCAGCTCCTCAATCATCTCATATGCCCCGTGGTGCTCAAAACGTTTTTGGAGCCTTGATTCTAAGCCGTAAAGCATGGCATACTAAACAATTGAATAGTCATCAACACGAGTCTGCCAGATGTTCATAGCATCTAGAGTCGTGGGAGGGGGTGGCACACCGAGCGGTGCATCAAGGACAGAAGCCTTCTGTGCAGCAGCGAGGATTATCCTCAGAATACGGAGCCAGTCCGCAAAGTTGCTGCCATCATCTTTCAGTTTTTCTTTCTCTAGGAACGCATTGAAATTGAGCGGAGCCATTGATCTATAACATATTTGCAAAGACATTTAGACTATGTTCATGATAATTAGTTCAACTAATCAAATTAGTAATGAACTCCCACTTAAATCAACATCCCTCAAGTTGTTTAGTGATACATGATCCAAATCCACTAACCCAAGTCCGATCATCACGTGAGATGGAGTAGTTTCAATGGTAAACATCATCATGTTGATCATATCATCCATATGACTCATGTTTAACCTTTCGGTTCGATGTGTTCCGAGACCATGTCTATAAATGCTAGGTTCGTCAAGTTAACCAAAGTATTTCTGCATGTGTAAAACTGGCTTACACCCGTTGTATGTGAACGTAGAGTTTATCACAACAGATCATCATGAGGTACTTCAAAACAACGAACTTTTGGAATGGTGCATACTAAGGGAGAACACTTTTATCTTGATATTAAGTGTGAGGGATCATCTTATAATGCTACCGTCGCGATCTAAGCAAAATAAGATGCATAAAAAGACAAACATCACATGCAAGTAATATGTGACATGATATGGCCTTTTTCTTCTGATGCCTTTGATCACCATCTCCAAAGCACCGGCATGATCTCCATCACCACCGGCATGGCACCTAGGTTCTCGGTGCCGTCATATAGTTGTCTCCACCAACTATTGCTTCTACAACTATTGCTAACTCATAGCAATAAAGTCAAGCAATTACATGGCCTTTAAACATTGACACGCAGGTCATACAATAATATTAAGACAACCATATGGCTCCTGCCGGTTGTCGTACTCATCGACATGCAAGTCGTGAAAGATTTACAAAACATGATCATCTCATACATCACATATATCACATCATATCTTGGCCATACCACATCACATGCCTTGCAAAAACAAGTTAGACGTACTCTACTTTGTTCTTGCAAATTTTACATGGCTTCTAAGGGCAATGTATAAAAACCGTTCTTACCTACACAAAGCCACAAAAGTGATATACAAGTTGCCTTTTAAACTTTTCAGGACCGCCATTGTCAAATCAGATTCAACTATAGTGGGAGAGACAGACACCCGCCAGCCGCTTTATGCAATACAAGTAACGTCAGTCGCGGAACCGGTCTCTTGTGCGTGGACAAATAAAGTTGGTCCGGGCCGCTTCATCCCACTATGCCGCCAAATCCAAAAATACAAAAGAGGGTAGCAACATGAACATCAACGCCCACAACAAAATTTTGTTCTACTCGTACAAAAGCATCTACGCATAGACTTGGCTCTTGATGCCACTATTGGGAATCGTTGCATAGAAAACAAAAAAATTCCTATGAGATCACGATTCCACCCAAGATCTAATCTACTAGATGCTAGCAACGAGGGGGGAGTGTCTACATACCGTTGTAGACCGACAGCAGAAACGTTCTAACGAATGTGGTTGGCATAGTCAAACTTTCTTCGCGATCCAATCCTATCCAGCACCGCATGAGCGGTACCTCCGAGATGTGCACACCTACGGCTCGGTGACGTCTCCTTCTTCTCGATCCAGTGAGCGAGATGGAAAGGTAGATAGGATCTAGGCTAGCACAACGGCGTGGTGGTGGAGTTCTTGCAGGGCTTCGCCAAGCTGCTGTGGAGGAGGAAGTGGAGGGACGGAGGGAGGAAGGGTGGCGGCCAGGGCTTGGGATGGCTACGCCCAGCCCGTCCCCTCCCTTTATATAGGGGGTGAGGGGAGTGGCCAGCTTGGCCCCCCTCCAAGACAAGGGGCTGGCAGCCAAGGGGTGAGGATCTTCGCCCCAAGGCTTGGGGCGCCTCCCCCCTTCAGTGTTTCCCCCCACTAGCCTCATGGGCCCTTGGGGGTGTGGCGCCTGGCCCATGTAGGGCTGGTGCGACCCCCTTAGGGTCCATGTGGACCCTCCGGGGCAGGTGGGCCCCACTTACCCCCGAAACATTCCAGAACCCCCGATACAAATACCGGGAAAAACCAAACACCTTCTAGAACCCTGAATACCACTTTCCTTATATGAAACTTTACCTCCGGAACATTCCGAAGCTCCTCATGATATCTCGGATCCCATCCGAGGCTCATAAATATCTTTGGTTCCACCATTATAAATTTCCTATTACTACCCTAGCATTACCGAACGTTAAGTTTGTGACCCTATGGGTTCGAGAACATGCGGACATGATCGAGACACCTCTCCGATCAATAATCAATAGCGGGACCTGGATGCCCATAATGACTCCCACATATTCAATGAAGATCTTTATCGGTTTGAACCAAGATGTTGAGGATTCAGATAATCCCGTATGCAATTCCCTTTGTTTGGTGATATGTTACTTGCCAGAGATTCGATTGTCGGTATCACCATACCTAGTTCAATCTCGTTACCGGCAACACTACAAAAAAACACTTCCGTGATGATACGTGTTTGTCACAGTAGGTCACATTTTCTGTCATGCATGTACATCCATGACAAATTTATGACAGAATCAAGATAGTCATACCTGTGCTGTCGTAGAAGTGTTCCATGACAATACTGAAATTATCATCACGGAAGTGTCCACTTCCATGACGATAAATGTCGTGTCATGGAAGTGTTATCGTCAAGGGTAACCGACACGTGGCATCCACCATAACGGGTCGTCATTAAGCTATTGGGTTCCGGTTTGGATCCGATAACACGTTAACAGCTCGGACAAATGGCGATTTTCCACGTGTAAAATTCTCATTGGCCGAAGGAACCATGCGTCAGCTCGGCATCGCGACAGTTGTCATCCTTTCATTGGACGGGAAACGCCTATTACAGGTCGACACGTGGCACGGCCCAATAGTAGCCCATTTAGGTTAAACGGGCCGGCCCAGCCGAAAGCCCACAAGATTTTGTCAGATAAGAGTGGATCGGCCCGTTAACAACCTGCAATGTTTTGGGCCAAATTACGGCCCATATCAGATATGGCCCGTTAATAGTGCACTGTATTTTTGGCCCATTTATGGCCCGGTTTGTATTACGGCCTGTTAAAGGCCCATTGAACAGTTTGACCCAGTTTGGCCCGATGATTGTTTCAGCCTGTTAGCGGCCCTTCACGCAATTGGGCCCTTTTCAGCCCGATTTAACTTTTTGCCATTTAACGGCCCGTGCGGCATTTGGGCCCATTTCAAGTACAAGTGACTTTCGGCCTCTTAATGGCCCATGCAGCATTTGGGCCCATTTCTGGTACAAGTGACTTTCGGCCTCGTAACGGCCCGTGCAACATTTGGGCCCATTTCTGGTACAAGTGACTTTCGGCCTCTTAATGGCCCGTGCAGCATTTGGGCCCATTTCTGGTACTAGTGACTTTCGACCTCTTAACGGCCCGTGGACTTTGTGGATAAATTTAAGCCCACTCTGACTATCAGCATGTTAAAGGCCCGTGAAAGAATTGGGCCTAATTATGGCCCGCTTTGCATCCGGCCTGCTTACGGCCCATCATGTTATTGGGCCAAACACAGCCCAAGATAAATTTTGGCCTGCGAACGGCCCGTCGTATAATTGGGCCTATCATGGGCCAAGGTATATTTAGGCCTGCTGTCAGCTCGTGAATTGTTTGGCACAATTCAGGCCAGATCTAATTTACAGCCTGTTAAAAGCCCATGGTATTTTCTGGCCCAACTAAGGCCCGTTGTTTTACTCAGCCTGTTAAAGGCCCTAAACTAATTGGGCCCGGTTTACGCTCAGGCCTGCTAACGGCCCGAGATGATTGTGGGCCCACGTTTCGACCCATATATAAAGTGGCGGGCCGGCCTGTTTGCGTAGTCTAATTTTTTTATATATAGCACTGACGGACCAATAACATTTTGGCCCATTGATCTCCGTCGAAGCTCCTAGCGATGATAGCATATACAGTAAATAAATTACAGGATAGTGACCAAGAATAAACCTAGACTATACAATAATGAAATAACGGGATATTACATCCACTGGGCATCAAAGTTCGCCACCAGTGATAATAAAGCGCAACCAGACAGTGGATTACATACACTGGGCATCAGAGGTCGCCACCAGTGCAAATAAACGCGCCGACAAAATAATATACAGAACCGACAGCACTTCAACATAGTTCAAGAAAGGTTAACCCTGCCCGGGAGCTGCAGCGCAAGCAGCTGAGCAAGCTGATGAGACTGCACTTGTTTGACGCTTATATGCTCCAACTCTAGCTACATAGCATCAATAAACGTCCTGTACTTTTGGTTAATCTTCCATAGAGATTGGAGTTCCAGTACGAGTTGAGCTGAAGCATGTCTTTCTGCTTGAATTTGAGACTGAAGAAGTCAAACAGATTCAGGTAGCGACTTCATCGAGCTTGTGTCACTGCTATTAGTGAGTAACTTCGACACTACATCAAGACATGACTTTGGGGTTGTATCGCTATCCCCAAGATGTGTTGCCTTCTTCCCTACAATATATGTTAGAGGGACAAGCAATGGTTTTGTCTCACTATCATTGTGGCAGTTCTTCCTGGCGTCAGAGATATCACTCTGAAAGACAAACAAGAAAACAGATAACAGGTTTTGCACCTATAAGCATCAGTGCTATCAATTCATCCCATTTCTTATGGGCAAATAAAGAGACACGGTTTAAAATAGCATTAACATCATATGGCATTGTTCATAGTTAAGACATGGTAGGATATGGCATTGTGCAGGGGTGGCCAGCTTCACCACACCACTGGATTACTGATCAAGAACACAAGCATACATGCGGTGCTAAAGAACGTATAAGCATCAATGGCCAGTGTGCTGTCAATTAATCTCATTTCAGATTGGCAAATAAAGAGACATGATTTAAATAGCATTAACAAAATATGGCATTGTTCATAGTTAAGACATAGCAGGATATGACATTGTGCTGGAGTGGGTAGTTTCACCACACCCCTGGATTAGAGATCAAGAACACAAGCATGCATGCACTCTAAAGAAGATCACTTGCTCTGTTTAGTTTCATTTACATGGTATGAATAAGGAACTTGGTTGTACAACTAAAACTGAAATTGAGAAGGACAAACTTATGTTTATGAAGTTCTTCATAAGAAACTTTAAACATGCAATTTGATGCAAACGCAAAAAATAAACAGCAGTTGCAGTCATGCCTATCCAAATATACTCAACAAAGTTTGAAGGCTCGAGAAGGACAAACTTACGTTAGTAGTGAAGACGGGCTCTATAAAGCCCTTGTCCATGCTGATGGGGGGGGGGGCAATTCAAGTAGTTTACCACAGAATCTTCTTCATAACCATTGCCTTTATTCTACATTTTGTTAAGCGTAAATATAGATGTGATAATATAGGAACAAATGGAGAATATTTAAGCTAAGATGCAGAGTGATGCTACATAATCAACTAGCTAGAAATGTAAGTACAGCGGTACAGGCAAAAAGGTACTGACAAGAGCAATGCAGAGCTAAACTTCTTCAGTAGCATTTGTTTTATTCAACATTTTGGTAAGAGTAAATATAGATCTGATAAGGTCTAGAAAATGGAGGGCAAGGGGAAATAAGCTGCAGAGTGATGGTACATGAACAACTAGCTGTCAATATAAGTACAGTGCAAAAGGACAACAAGTACTTACAAGAACAATGCAGAGCTAAACTTGTTCATAAGCATTGGGTTTATTCTACATTAATGTAAGCATTAATATAGATGTGATAATTTGGAGTGAACAATGGATAAGCAAGCTATCATGCACATAGATGTCACATAATCAACCAGGTATGAATGTAAGTACAACGATACAGGGCAGCAGGTACTAACAAGAGCAAAGCAGTGAGCAACATAGTTGCGATATCCTGTCGTCCATTTCAAACTGTTATTCTTCTTCGAGCAGTTTTCCTGCAAAAGAGATCGGTAAGGCACATGCAGAAATGTAGGAGTTCAAATTGTCATGTGATCCCATAGACAGTACCTCTTCCTGGGGACGAGACCAGTGCATAACAAGGTTTTTCCATTCAATATCTTCTAAATTTAGCACAGGAGACTTCACTAAAATTTTGTTTATAGACTTGCCATCAAAATGTGTTTGCCTCAGGTAACACCGATACTGCTGCAACGCGTCCTTGAAAAGCGCAAGCAAGCTTTGCTTGTCACGACTATCCAGAGTGACCCTCTCCTATTTAGAAGAATGTAATGTAAATCATTGATGTGTTCAATCAACAGAAAACAAGACAATAATCACCATGAATAATAGCACTTACACGTAAGTGCGACAGGAAGATGTGAAAATGGTGTTTGTCTTCACGATAATCTTCCCATGATGGGAAGATACGCACATGGTTCCTAACAACATTGAAAGCATTGTCTTTGAAACTGGGAATAACTGGAATGGGGTTCCATCTGCAGGAATTGGGGCACTCTGCAGTTGGAATAGGTGTTTAGCCTGTGGATTTGGTGTACTTTTTGCTGGATTGGGATTTTTCTGTGGTACGGCTGGTGCTATGGCAACTGAAATCGGCATACCTTTTGCTGGAGTGCGGTTCCTGTGTGGTGGGGCTAGTGGTATGGCCAGTGGGGTATGGGTACAGTCTACTGGACTCGGGCCTAAGTTTTGTGGCGCTGGTTCTGTCGCCAATATAAGTGGGGTCCTATCTAATTTCTCCGGTACCACCACCTTTTTCAAAGACTTTGTTTGTACTCCTTCAGGTTCTGCAATCACCCTCTTCCTTTTGGATGTCTGATACACAAGAATAGCATTTGAATGGAAAAACATGGTATGATGACAGATGGAATAGGTATTGATAATGGATGGGCATGGCATCTTCACATATATGATGAGTAAACTAAGCAGATGGCGGTGCAACGAATTAGAAGAAATGCAAGACACCTTATGCAAGATACATGCAACCAATAAAACCTTAACAAATTAGAACAGGCACCTTGATGGGTGAACACGATAGGCGATCTGCCTTTGACTGCACGAGCTCAGAATAGTCATTAGGAACATATTCTGAACACGAATCTGTAGGTGGGGGGCATGTGGGTTTCATTCCATCCAGAATGGAACTCAATCCCTTGATGCCAAGTTTGTTAGCCATTGCACTTTTCGGCAGTATTCCTTTGATGTGCGCATTCTCATATTCATTGTGATCATGTTCAATATTTGATATCCATGAAAACAAAAATAGTAGTGAGATTATCTTCGAAATGCATAGGATATCCTAATATAATAGGGGCTCCCTGTAAACCCTTGTGTGCTACCTCTGGAATTCTGATGAGAGAGCCCATGTGTGCTGTACCTTGGTGCGTACATTAATATAATCTGGCACTACTGCTCAAAAAAATAGGCTCCCTGTTGGGAGCTCCAGAAGTAATAATAGTTGGCAGATGATAGGTTCAAAATATACTGTATGCAAAGTTTATTGCCAAAGCATGATGACGAGAGCGCATAGAGAAATAGTATTCCCTCATGACTCTATATGTGGTGCACATGCATTTCAAAACTCACGTAGTAACATTAGCTGACCAATTAAATGTGTCTCTATTTTATTAGTATTTGTATCGTATCAGATTTGAATTTGATAACTAAGCTTTGGAATTATGTGTGGCATGTAGTTTATCTTGAAGGATGGAGTGCTGCTAGTACGACAAGAAGCATCTAGGCAGATAGTAGTGTAGATAAAAGGGGAAAACCACAACATCATAAATAAATCTGGAAAGTGGAACTGGCTCGAAAATATGGGGTTGTATTGCAGCTACTAATCGAAAGCATGTCGACCCCCTACAGGCCAGCTCTATTCAACTGAAGGCGCACTACTGTGACTATCAGTCTAATCTCTCAAAGGCCACACAACTCCTAGCATTTCTTGGATATTATGGCAGACCAACTCGAAGTGCTGAAAGCATCTAGCAGAAGCGGCCAATAGACCTGTTTACTACAGATCTCCCTGCTCCCCTTCCTGACAAGGAACATACTATACTTATTAAAGAAGAATAGAAGAGGAATGTGTTAAAGAAGAACAGAAGAGGAACATGTTAAATAATAGAAGAGGAAGCATATTATGGAGTGATACGTCTCCAACGTATCTATAATTTTTGATTGTTCCATGCTGTTATATTATCAATCTTGGATGTTTTTATATGCATTTACAGCAATTATATATCATTTTTGGAGACTAACCTATTAACTTAGTGCCCAGTGCCAGTTGCTGTTTTCTGCCCTGTTTTTGTTTTACAGAAAATCAATACCAAACGAAGTCCAAATGCCACGAAACTTTTTGGAGATTTTTTTCTGGACAAGATAAACACTAGAAGCTTCGGGAGAAGACCAGACGCCAGAGGAGGTGGCCACGAGCCACCAGGGCGTGCCTGGGGGGTAGGCGCGCCCTGGTGCCTCGTGGGCCCACCTCAGCTCCGTTTGACCTAATTCCACCACTATAAATTCAGGAAAAATCAGAAACCCTCAGGGGAGTCCACGAAATACTTTTTCCGCCGCCGCAAGTTTCTGTTCTTGAGAGATCCCATCTGGAGGCCTTCTCCGGTACTCCGCCGGAGGGGGAATCGATCACGGAGGGGCTCTACATCAACCTTGCTGCCCTTCCGATGATGCGTGAGTAGTTTACCACAGACCTTCGGGTCCATAGTTAGTAGCTAGATGGCTTCTTCTCTCTTTTTGATCTTCAATACAATGTTCTCCTCGATGTTCTTGGAGTTCTATCCGATGTAATCACTTTTTGCGGTGTGTTTGTTGGGATCCGATGAATTGTGAGTTTATGATTAGATTATCCATGCATATTATTTGAGTCTTCTCTGATATCTTTTATGCATGATTATTATAGCTTCGTATTTCTTCTCCGATCTATTGATTTGGTTTGGCCAACTAGATTGATTTATATTGCCATGGGAAGAGGTGCTTTGTAATGGGTTCGATCTTGCGGTGCTCAATCCCAGTGACAGAAAGGGACATGACACATATGTATCGTTGCTATTAAGGGTAAAAAGATGGGGTTTATTCATGCGTGAGTTTATCTTGTCTACATCATGTCATCGTTCTTAAGGCGTTACTCTATTCTTTATGGACTTAATACACTAGATGCATGCTGGATAGCGGTCGATGTGTGGAGTAATAGTAGTAGATGCAGGCAGGAGTCGGTCTACTTGTCTCGGACGTGATGCCTATATTCATGATCATTGCCTTGGATATCGTCATGATTATTTGCTTTTTTATCAATTGCCCAACAGTAATTTGTCTACCCACCGTATGCTATTTTCTCGAGAGAAGCCTCTAGTGAAAACTATGGCCCCCGGGTCTATCTAAATCATATTACTAAAACCCTAAAAATATTGCTGCCATTTTATTTTATTTATTTTATTTTGTATTTTTGTTTCAATCTATCTATATATCACATACAATTTAATCTTGCAATTGACCGCCGAGGGATTGACAACCCCTCGTTTGCGTTGGGTGCAAGGATTTGTCGTTTGTGTGCAGGTGCTGCTAACGAGGTGTTACGTGATTCTCCTACTGGTTCGATAACCTTGGTTTCATAACTGAGGGAAATACTTATCTCTACTGTGCTACATCATCCCTTCCTCTTCAGGGAAAATACCAACGCAAGCTACAAGTAGCATGGAGATTCCACTTCTTTCTATACATTTGGAAACTAAGCTCATGATAAACCAGGCCACGTGCATTTGGAAACTCAAGTGGGAACATTAGCTGACCAATTAAATGTGTCTGTTAACTAATATCATTATCATATCACATTCGGATATGAACAACTAAGCTTTGTAAATATGAGTGGTGTGCTGTTTAGCTTTAAGGGTGGAGTGCTGCTAGTACGACACAAAGCACTTATGCAGTTGATAGTGTAGATAAAATGGGAAGACCCTAAGCATCATGAGTAAATTTGGAAAGTGGAAATAGCTAGAAAATATGGGCTTGTATTGCCGGTACGTCTACAAAGGCTTTGGATCCCCTACAGGGGCAACTCTCTTCAACTGAAGGGGCACTACTGGTACTATCAGTCTAGACTATCAAAGGCGACACAACTCTTAGCATTTCCTGGATATTTTGGCAGACCAACTCGAAGAGTGAAAGCATCAATCAGAAATGACCCAATAGACCTGTGGACTGTAAGTGTCCCTGCTCCTCTTCCCGACAAGGAACATACTGTACTACTATACTTATTAAAGAAGAACAGAAGAGGAACATGTTAAAGAAGAGCAAGCAGATTTTGGATAATACAATGTTCGTTGCCCACCCGTGATGAACCAGAGCACACAAAGAAATGCAATTCTCTGCTGTCTCTCTATATGTGGCCACGTGCGTTTGGGAACTCAAGTGGAAACATTAGCTGACCAATTAAATGTGTGTCTGTTAACTAATATCATTATCATATCACATTCGTATATGAACAACTAAGCTTTGGAATTATGAGTGGTGTGTTGTTTAGCTTGGAGGGTGGAGTGCTGCTAGTACGACACAAAGCACATACAAACCATAGTGTAGATAAAATGGGAAAACCCTAAGCATCACGAGTAAAATCGGGAAAGTGGAACTAGCTGGAAAATATGGGCTTGTATTGCCGGTACGGCTAGATAGGCTTTGGATCCCCTACAGGGGCAGCTCTCTGCTACTTGTAGACTGCGTTGGTATTTCCCCGAAGAGGAGAGGATGATGCAGTATAGTAGAGATAAGTATTTTCCTCAGTTAAGAACCAAGGTTATCAATCCAGTAGGAGAACCAAGCAAGATCCAGTGAACAGCACCTACACACACAAAAGCGAACACTTGCACCCAACGCGAATAAGAGGGTTGTCAATCCTCTTAGCAGCTACTTGCAAGGATTAAGTCTGATAGAGATAGATTGATAAAGTAAATTACTAAACTAAATAAAAGTAAATAAATTGCAGCAAGGTATTTTTATGTTTTTATATGATAAAGATAGACCCGGGGGCCATAGTTTTCACTAGAGGCTTCTCTCTCGAGCGCAGAAACATACGGTGGGTAAACAAATTACTGTTGGGCAATTGATAGAAAAGCAAATAATTATGATGGATTCATGGCAATGATCATGTATATAGGCATCACGTCCGAGACAAGTAGACCGACTCCTGCCTGCATCCACTACTATTACTCCACTCATCGACCGCTATCTAGCATGCATCTAGAGTATTAATTTAATAAAAACGGAGTAACGCCTTAAGCAAGATGACATGATGTAGAGAAGCAAATTCAAGCAATATGAATAAAGCCCATCTTTTTTATCCTTAATGGCAACAATACAAATATGTGTCATGTCCCTTTCTGTCACTGGGATTGAGCACCGCAAGATTGAACCCATCACAAAGCACCTCTCCCATTGCAAGATAAACCAATGTAGTTGGCCAAACCAAATCGATAGATCGGAGAGAAATACAAAGCTATATTTAATCATGCATAAAAGAGTTCAGAGAAGACTCAAATATTTCTCATGAATAATTTGATCATAAACTCACAATTCATCGGATCCCAACAAACACACCGCAAAAGAAGATTACATCGGATTTAACTCCAAGAACATCAAGGAGAACATGGTATTGAAGATCAATGAGAGAGAAGAAGCCATCTAGCTACTAGCTATGGACCCATAGGTCTGTGGTAAACTACTCACACATCATCAGAAGGGCAGCAAGGTTGATGTAGAAGCCCTCCGTGATCGATTCCCCCTCAGGCAGAGTACCGGAAAAGGCCTCCAGATGGGATCGCGGAACAACATAGGCTTGCGGCGGCGGAAAGGTTTTCTCTTCTGGCTCTCTGATGGTTTCCGAATATTTGTGAATTTATAGGAGTGGAATTAGGTCAAACGGAGCCACGAGGGCCCCATAAGGCATCAGGGCGCACCCCCCCTAGGGTCGCGCCCTGTTGCCTTGTGGAGGCTTCGTGGGCCTTCTGGCCTACTCTCCAAGTCTCCAGGGTCTCTTTTTTCCAGAAAAAAATCTCCAAAAAGTTTCGTGGCATTTGGACTTCGTTTGGTACTGATTCTCTGAAAAGCCAAAAACAAGCAGAAAATAGCAACTGGCACTGGGCACTAGGTTAATAGGTTAGTCCCAAAAAATGATATATAATTGCATATAAAAACATCCAAGATTGATACTATAATATCATGGAACAATCAAAAATTATAGATACGTTGGAGACGTATCAAGCATCCCCAAGCTTAATTCCTGCTCGTCCTCGAGTAGGTAAATGATAAAAACAGAATTTTTGATGTGGAATGCTACCTACCATGTTTCATCATGTAATCTTTCTCTTACGGTATGAATAATAAGATCCAAATGATTCAAAGCAATAGTCTATAATTTGATATAAAGACATCAATACTCAGGCATACTAACAAACAATCATGCCTTTCAAAATAACGATGCTAAAGAATGTTATCCCTACAAAATCATATAATCCTGTCATGCTCCATCTTCTTCACACAAAGTATTTATCATGTACTACCCCGATGACAAGCCGATCAATTGGTTCATACTTTTTAACGCGATTTAGCTTTTTCAACTCCCACTCAATACATGAGCGCAAGCCATGGATATAGCACTATGGGTGGAATAGAGTGTGGTGGTAGAGGTAAATAAGAGAAGTCAAAAATAAGAAGATAGTCTCACATCAACGAGGCTAATCAACGGGCTATGGAGATGCCCATCAATTGATGTCAATGCGAGGAGTAGGGATTGCCATGCAACGGATGCACTAAGAGCTATAAGTGTATGAAAGCTCAACATGAAAACTAAGTGGGTGTGCATCCAACTTGCTTGCTCATGAAGACCTCGGGCATTTGAGGAAGCCCGTCATCGGAATATACAAGCCAAGTTCTATAATGAAAAATTCCCACTAGTATATGAAAGTGACAAAATAGGAGACTCTCTATATGAAAAACATGGTGCTACTCTGAAGAACAAGTGTGGAAAAGGATAGTAACATTGCCCCTTCTCTCTTTTTCTCTCATTTTTTTCTCTTTTCTCTTTTTTTTTCATGGCTCTTTTTTGCCTCTTTTTTTCCTTTTCCTTTTTTTTATTATTCGTCCGGAGTCTCATCCCGACTTGTTTGGGAATCATGGTCTCCATCATCCTTTCCTCACTGGGACAATGCTCTAATAATGATGATCATCACACCTCTATTTACTAACAACTCAATATTACAACTCGATACTAGAACAAAAATATGACTCTATATGAATGCCTCTAGCAGTGCACAAGGATGTGCAATGATGCTAGCGTAACATGTATAAAAATGATGAACGGTGGCTGAGCCACAAATACTATGTCAGCTATATGACCATGCAAAGCAATATGACAATGATGATGTATATCATAAAAACAGAACGGTGGAAGTTGCATGGTAATGTATCTCGGAATGGCTATGGAAATGCCATGATATGTAGGTATGGTGGCTGTTTTGAGGAAGATATAAAGAGGCTTATGTGTGATAGAGTGTATCATATCACGGGATTTGGATGCACCGGCGAAGTTTGCACCAACTCTTGATCTGAGAAAGGGCAATGCACGGTACCGAAGAGGCTAGCAAATTGCGGAAGGGTGAGAGTGCGTATAATCCATGAACTCACATTAGTCATAAAGAACTCACATACTTATTGCGAAAGTTTATTAGCCCTCGAAGCAAAGTACTACTGCTACTTGTGAGCTGCGTTGGTAATTCCCTGAAGAGGAAGGGAGATGCAGTACAATAGAGATAAGTATTTCCCTTAGTTATGAAACCAAGGTTATCAATCCAGTAGGAGAATCACGCAACACCTCGTTAGCAGCACCTGCACACAAAACAACAAATCCATGCACCCAACGCAAACAAGGGGTTGTCAATCCCTCGGCGGTTAATTCCAAGATTAAATTGTATGTGATAGATAGATAGATTGAGCAAAAATACAAAATAAATAAAATAAAGAAAAAGTGCAGCAAGGTATTTTAGGGTTTTTAATATATGATTTAGATAGACCCGGGGGCCATAGTTTTCACTAGAGGCTTCTCTCAAGAAAATAGCATACGGTGGGTAAACAAATTACTGTTGGGCAATTGATAGAAAAGCAAATAATCATGACGATATCCAAGGCAATGATCATGTATATAGGCATCACGTCCAATACAAGTAGACCGACTCCTGCCTGCATCTACTACTATTACTCCACACATCGACCGCTATCCAGCATGCATCTAGTGTATTAAGTCCATAAGGAACGGAGTAACGCCTTAAGAACGATGACATGATGTAGACAAAGTAAACTCACGCATGAATAAACCCCATCTTTTTACCCTTAATAGCAACGATACATACGTGTCATGTCCCTTTCTGTCACTGGGATTGAGCACCGCAAGATCGAACCCATTACAAAGCACCTCTTCCCATGGCAAGATAAATCAATCTAGTTGGCCAAACCAAATCAATAGATCGGAGAAGAAATACGAAGCTATAATTATCATGCATAAAAGAGTTCAGAGAAAACTCAAATAATAGTCATGGATAATCTGATCATAAACTCACAATTCATCGGATCCCAACAAACACACCGCAATAAGTGATTACATCAGATAGAACTCCAAGAACATCAAGGAGAACATTGTATTGAAGATCAAAAAGAGAGAAGAAGCCATATAGCTACTAACTATGGACCCGGAGGTCTGTGGTAAACTACTCACGCATCATCGGAAGGGCAGCAAGGTTGATGTAGAGCCCTCCGTGATCGATTCCCCCTCCGGCTGAGTACCGGAAAAGGTCTCCAGATGGGATCTCTCGAGAACAGAAACTTGCGGCAGTGGAAAAAGTATTTCATGGACTCCTCTGTTGGTTTCCCGATATTAGAGAATTTATAGTGGTGGAATTAGGTCAAACGGAGCAGAGGTGGGCCCATGAGGCACCAGGGCGCACCACCCCCCCGGGGCGCGCCCTGGTGGCTCGTGGCCACCTCCTCTGGCTTCTGGACCTCTCCCGAAGCTTCCAGTACTTGTCATGTCCAGAGAAAATCTCCAAAAAAATTTGTGGCATTTGGACTTCATTTGGTACTGATATTCTGGAAACCAAAAACAGGCAAAAAAATAGCAACTGACACTGGGCGCTAAGTTAATAGGTTAGTCCCAAAAAATGATATATAATTCCTGTAAATGTATATAAAAACATCCAAGATTGATAATATAACTGCATGGAACAATCAAAAATTATAGATACGTTGGAGACGTATCAGCATCCCCAATGTTAATTCCTGCTCATCCTCGAGAAGGTAAATGATAAAAACAGAATTTTTGATGTGGAATGCTGCCTATCATATGCATCATATATTCTTTCTTTTATAGCATGGACATTTGGACTTGAATGATTCAAAGCAATAGTCTATAATTTGACATGAAGATATAAATACTCAAGCATGCTAATAAGCAACCATGTCTTTCAAAATATCAACACTAAAGAAAGTTATCCCTAGCCCATTATGCTCAATCATTGATCCATTCATGGAACACACTCAATATTAGCTACAAACAATGCACAAGTATGACAATAGTGCTCTCTAGTTGGTGCTTTATAAGAGAAGATGGAGACTCAAATAAAAATAAAAATTGCATAAAAGTAAATATATATAGGCCCTTCGCAGAGGGAAGCAGAGATTTGCAAATGTGCCAGAGCTCAAAGCTTAAATTAGAGAGATTAAATTGTTTTGAGAGGCATGCTTTTCCTGTCAACGAAAACGACTGAGAATTCCCAATATTTTCCATGCTAGACACATCATAGGTGGTTCCCAAACAGAAAGTAAAGTTTATTTCCTTTCCACCATTCTTTCACAATCCATGGCTAGCCATATCCACGGGTGCCCTCCATACCAACACTTTCCATGGAATTTTGTTGTTATTAATTTTTGATTCATTGTGGGACTGGGCATCCCTATTACCAGCCACTCTCTCTTGCAATGACAAGTGAATAAACACTCATCGTGAGAATAACACACCTAGCATGGAAAATAATGGCCACCCCCCGCCGCTTCAAGAGCGGTACGGGCACACAAAATGGAAAATTATTTTGAAAATTTTAGAGTTGGCACATGCAAATTTACTTGGAACAGCATTGAAATACCGCATATAGGTAGATATAGTGGAATCATTTGGCACAACTTGGATTTAAGGATTTTGGACGCACAAGCAGTATTTCCGCTTAGTACAAATGAAGGCTAGCAAATAGATCGAGAAGCAACCAACCAAAAAGCAAAAACGGTCATAAACATACATTGAAAATAACTAGCACCGAATAATGCACCATAAGTAGGATATAATTTCGTTGCATAACTATTGACTTAATGTGCATGCATAGGGAATCACAAACCTTAACACCAATATTCTTACTAAATCACAATTACTCACTAACATGACTCACATATTATCATCTCCATATCGCAAAACTATTGCAAGGAATCACACTTATCATATCCAATGATCTATATGAAAGTTTTTATTATATCCCTCTTGAATATTCATCACTTTGGGACCAAATTCATATCTTGTGCAAATTACCATTACTATTATAAACTCTCAAAAAGATATAAGTGAAGCATGAGAGTGCACATATTTCTTCAAAATTTATCAACTCTCGAAATAATATAAGTGAAGCATGAGAGTTTAAATATTTCTTCAAAATTTCAATCTTATCAACTCTCAAAATAATATAAGTGAAGCATGAGAGTTTAAATATTTCTTCAAAATATAGCCACCTCCGTGCTCAAAAATATTTAAGGGAAGCACTAGAGCAACTGCCTAGCTCAAAAAATTTAGGTGAAGCACATAGAGTATTATAACAAATCATGATGATCGTGTGGCTCTCTCAAATAGGTGTGTCCAGCAAAGATGATTGTGACAAACTAAAAAGCAAACAAAGAAAATACTCATATAATACACGACGCTCCAAGCAAAACACATATCATGTGACGAATAAAAATATAGCTCCAAGTAAAATTACCGATGGTTGGTAGAAGAAAGAGGGGATGCCTTCCGGGGCATCCCCAAGCTTAGACGCTTGTGTCTTCCTTGAATATTACCTTGGGGTGCCTTGGGCATCCCCAAGCTTAGGCTTTTGCCACTCCTTATTCCTTCATCTATCGTGACCTCACCCAAAACTTGAAAACTTCAATCACACAAAACTCAACAAAACCTTCGTGAGATCCGTTAGTACAACAAAACAAATCACTACTTTAAGTACTGTTGCAAACCCATTCATATTTTTTTTGCATCATACCTACTGTATTCTAACTTCTCCATGGCTTATACCCCCCGATACAATCCATAGTTTCATCAAAACAAGCAAGAAGTGCTTCAAAAACAGAATCTGTCAAAAACAGAACAGTCTATAGAGATCTATTTAAAATCTATACTTGTGTAACTACAATTCTTTTGAAAACTTAGGACAACGTGGGCAATTCATATACCAATACTGTGTAAAAATTTAAGATTTTTTTGACACTCCAGTACAGAACCAAAATTCCAGCACTGGACGCAAAACTTTCTGTTTTCCAAACAGCATTAATTATACTATCTTCCAAATCATCCTAAAGGCTTTACTTGGCACAAACACTAATTAAAAACACAAAAACACAATCATGATAGCAGCATAAATATGAAAACACACAATAACTTATTTTATCCATTGGGTTGTCTCCCAACAAGTTCTTTCTTTATTGCCATTAAGATAGGCTTGAGATGATGGTCTCATGAAAGATAATAATAGAAACACAAAGAGAGCATCATGAAGCATGTGACAAACACATTTAAGTCTAACATACTTCCTATGCATAGGCATTTTATAGGAAAACAAATTATCAAGACAAGCAATATCTAGCATATGCAAATAGGAAGAATGAAGCATTAAAAGTTTCAACACAAAGAGAGGTAATTTAGTGACATGAAAATTTTTACAACCATATTTTGCTCTCTCATAATAATTACATGTAGTATCATAATCAAATTCAACAATATAGCTATCATAAACAATATTCTCTCTATGATCCACATGCAAATTTTTTTATAATCTTCCAAAATAATGGGATTAACATCAACTAAAGTAATGACCTCTCCAAACCCACTTTTAATAGTATTGCAAATTTTATTAACAATAACATATTCATCATGAGGCTTAAATAAATTTTCAAGATCATAAGAAGCATTATCACCCCAATCATGATCATTGCAATAAGTAGTGCACATAACAAAATTTTCATCCCCAAGCTTGTAGTTTTGCATATCATTAGCATAATTGACATTAATAGAATTTATAGTAACATCATTGCAATCATGCTTTCCAATCAAGTAGCTATCATGAATCACTTTATAAATTTCTTCTTCTAACACTTCATCACAATTTTCAGATTCAGGATTTTCAAGCAAAACTTCATAGAGAAAATCAAGAGCACTCAAATCACTAGCAATTGGTTCATTATAATACGATCTTTTGGAAAGATTAGCAAGTGGATGAGGATCCACAATGGTCTTGAATTTTTGCTTTTACTCTTTGTTCTTGTCTGTTTTCATAAAGGCAATAAAAGCAAGCAAACAAGCAAAAGGCAAACGGAAAATATTTTTGTATTTTTGTAAAAACTTTTTAGAAGTGGGGGAGATGAAAACGAGAGGCGAAGGCAAATAAAATAAATGCAAGGAGATGAAAGTTTTATGCGTAGGTACTTGATAGATGTTGATGATGTCTCCCCGGCAACGGCGCCAGAAATTCTTACTGCTACTTGTGAGCTGCGTTGGTAATTCCCTGAAGAGGAAGGGAGATGCAGTACAGTAGAGATAAGTATTTCCCTCAGTTATGAAACCAAGGTTATCAATCCAGTAGGAGAATCACGCAACACCTCGTTAGCAGCACCTGCACACAAAACAACAAATCCTTGCACCCAACGCAAACAAGGGGTTGTCAATCCCTCGGCGGTTAATTGCAAGATTAAATTGTATGTGATAGATAGATAGATTGAACAAAAATACAAAATAAAATAAATAAAGAAAACGGGCAGCAAGGTATTTTAGGGTTTTTAATATATGATTTAGAAAGACCTAGGGGCCATAGTTTTCACTAGAGGCTTCTCTCAAGAAAATAGCATACGGTGGGTAAACAAATTACTGTTGGGCAATTGATAGAAAAGCAAATAATCATGACCCTTTCTGTCACTGGGATTGAGCACCGCAAGATCGAACCCATTACAAAGCACCTCTTCCCATGCCAAGATGAATCAATCAAGTTGGCCAAACCAAATCAATAGATCGGAGAAGAAATACGAAGCTATAACAATCATGCATAAAAGAGTTCAGAAAAACTCAAATAATATTCATGGATAATCTGATCATAAACTCACAATTCATCGGATGCCAACAAACACACCGCAAAAAGTGATTACATCGAATAGAACTCCAAGAACATCGAGGAGAACATTGTATTGAAGATCAAAAAGAGAGAAGAAGCCATCTAGCTACTAACTATGGACCCGAAGGTCTGTGGTAAACAATTCACGCATCATCGGAAGGGCAGCAAGGTTGATGTAGAGCCCCTCCGTGATCGATTCCCCCTCCGGTTTCTGTTCTCGAGAGATCCCATCTGGAGGCCTTTCACGGTGCTCCGCCGGAGGGGGAATCGATCACGGAGGGGCTCTACATCAACCTTGCTGCCCTTCTGATGATGCGTGAGTAGTTTACCACAGACCTTCGGGTCCATAGTTCATAGCTAGATGGTTTCTTCTTTCTTTTTGATCTTCAACACAATGTTCTCCTCGATTTTCTTGGAGTTCTATCCGATGTAATCACTTTTTGCGGTGTGTTTGTTGGGATCCGATGAATTGTGAGTTTGTGATCAGATTATCCATGAATATTATTTAAGTTTTCTCTGAACTCTTTTATATATGATTATTATAGCTTTGTATTTCTCTCCGATCTATTGATTTGGTTTGGCCAACTAGATTGATTTATCTTGCAACGGGAGAGGTGCTTTGTAATGGGTTCGATCTTGCGGTGCTCAATCCCAGTGACAGAAAGGGACATGACACGTATGTATCGTTGCTATTAAGGGTAAAAAGATGGGGTTTATTCATGCGTGAGTTTACTTTGTCTACATCATGTCATCTTGCTTAAGGCATTACTCCGTTCTTTATGGACTTAATACACTAGATGCATGCTGGATAGCGGTCGATGTGTGGAGTAATAGTAGTAGATGGAGGCAGGAGTCGGTCTACTTGTCTCGGACATGATGCCTATATACATGATCATTGCCTTGGATATCGTCATGATTATTTGCTTTTCTATCTATTGCCCAACAGTAATTTGTTCACCCACCGTATGCTATTTTCATGAGAGAAGCCTCTAGTGAAAACTATGGCCCCCGGGTCTATCTAAATCATATACTAAAAATCATAAAAATACCTTGCTGCACTTTTACTTTATTTATTTTATTTTGTATTTTTGTTCGTTCTATTTATCTATCACCATACAATTTAATCTTGCAATTGATCGCCAAGGGATTGACAACCCCTTGTTTGCGTTGGGTGCAAGGATTTGTTGTTTTGTGTGCAGGTACTGCTAACGAGTTGTTGCATGATTCTCCTACTGGATTGATAACCTTGTCTTCATAACTGAGGGAAATACTTATCTCTACTGTACTGCATCATCCCCTCCTCTTCGGGGAAATCCTAACGCAGCTCACAAGTAGCGGGAAGAATTTCTGGCGCCGTTGCCGGGGAGACATCATCAACATCTATCAAGTACCTATGCACAAACTTTCATCTCCTTGCATTTATTTTATTTGTCTTTGCCTCTCATTTTCATCTCCTCCACTTCCAAAAAAGTTTTTACAAAAATACAAAAATAGTTTCCGTTTGCCTTTTTCTTGTTTGCTTGTTTGTTATCTTGTTTTCGAAGCCTCGATGTCTCAAGAAAATACAAAATTGTGTGATTTTTTCAATGCTAATAATAATGATTTTATTAGTACTCCGATTGCTCCTCTCGCCGCTAGTGCGGAGACTTGTGATATTAATGCCGCTTTGCTAAATCTTGTCATGAAAGAACAATTTTTTGGTAGTCCTAATGAAGATGGTGCATCCCATCTTAACACTTTCGTAGAATTGTGTGATATGCAAAAGAAAAAGGATGTGGATAATGATATTTTGAAATTAAAATTATTCCCATTCTCATTACGGGATCGTGCAAAAATTTGGTTTACATCTTTAACATGAAATAGTATCGATTCTTGTGATAGGTGTAAAGATGTTTTTATTACCAAGTATTTTCCTCCCGCGAAAATTATTTCTCTTAGAAATCAACTTATGAATTTCAAGCAACTTGATCATGAACATGTTTCCCAATCTTGGTAAAGGATGAAATTAATGATAAGAAATTGCCCTACTCATGGTTTAAATTTGAGGATGATCTTACAATTTTTTTATGCGGGATTAAATTTTGTTTCTAGAAATCTTTTAGATTCCGCCGTGGGTGGTACTTTTATGGTGATTACATTGGGGGAAGCTACTAAATTACTTGATAATATTATGGCAAATTAATCACAATGGCATACTGAAAGAGCTCCTAGTAGTTAAAAAGTGAATTTTGTTGAAGAAATTAGTACTTTGAGTGATAAAGTTGATGCGCTTATGAAATTGGTTGCTAGCAAAAATACTCCTATTGATCCTAATGATGTGCCTTTGTCCACCTTGATTGAGCCAAATAATGATCCCGTAGATGTGAATTTTGTCTCGCGAAACAATTTCAATAATAATGCTTATAGAGGTAATTTTAATCCTAGACCGTTTCCTGGAAATTCCTCTAATAATTATGACAATTCCTATGGTAATTCTTATAATAATAATAATAATAATAATAATAATAATAATAATAGGAAGCTCTCTGATCTTGAAAGTAATATTAAAGGATTGATAGAATTCCTCCCGATATAAATAGGAATCTCAAAAAGTTTTCAACACTACAATAGAAGAAAAATTAAGTAAACTTGATGATATGTCTAGGAGCATTGATAGAATTATTCATGATGTGGAAAATCTTAAGACTAAAATTTTTCCACTCAAAATTGATATTAATGAATCAATTAAAGCTTTATATGTCTCCATGGATGAGAGTAAGAAAAGAGCCGCTATGTTAAAAGCTAAACGAGAATTTTTAGAAAAAGTGATTCCTCCCGATTTCTATCATAGTAATGATGAGGATATTTAAATGATTGGGGTTTCATCTACTAATTCCTTGTTTAGTAATATGAAACTTGATGAAAAGGGGACTGAAGAAGAGTCAACTTTAGCTAGGAGGCGTCCCCATAATTCGGAGGGTGAAAATCTTAATGAAAAAATTGATAAAAGTGGGTTTGGAGAGGTAAAAACTTTAACTAGCGTTGTGCCCACTCTCTTGGATTACAAAGATTTTAATTATTATAATTGTTCTTTGATTGAGTGTATTTCTTTGTTACAATCCATGCTAAATTCACCCAACGCTTATGAACAAAACACTGCTTTTAGTAAGCACATTGTAGAAGCAATGATGAAAGCGTTAGAAGAAAAGCTAGAACTAGAAATTTCAATTCCTAGAAAATTATATGATGAATGGGAACCCACCATTAAAGTTAAAATTAAAAATTATGAGTGCAATGCTTTATGTGATTTGGGTGCTAGTGTTTCCACAATTCCAAAATCCCTATGTGATGTGCTAGGTTTTACCAATATAGATGAATGTTCTCTTAATTTGCACCTTACGGATTCTACTATTAAAAAGCCATTGGGAAGAATTAATGATGTTCTTGTTCTTGCAAATAGAAATTATGTGCCCGTTGATTTTATTGTACTTGACATTGAATGCAATCCTTCTTGCCCCATAATACTTGGTAGACCGTTGTTACGAACTATTGGTGCTATTATTGATATGAAAGAAGGTAATATAAGATTTCAATTTCAACTAAAGAAAGGGATGGAACACCTCCCTAGGAAAATAATTAAAGCACCATATGAGTCAATTATGAGGGCTACTTATGGAATTAACTTTAAGGATGACAATACTTGAAAACTATGCATTATGCCTAGCTAGGGGCATAAAACAATAGCGCTTGTTGGGAGGCAATCCAATGAATAAAATAAATTTTTAATTTTTGTTCCTGTTCTTGTGTGTTTACACAATTATGCTACTTTTATGATTGTGTTTTTTATGTTTTAATTAGTGTTTGTGCTAAGTAATGCCTTTGGGATGATTTGGAAGATAGTATAATTGATGTTGTTTGGAAAACAGAAAGTTTTGCGTCCAGTGCTGGAATTTTAGTTCTGTACTGGAGCGTCACAAAAATATGAAATTTTTACACAGTATTGGTATATTAATTTTCCACGTTTTCCTAATTTTTCAGAATTTTTGGAGTTACATAAGTATATCTTTTAAATAGATATTTACAGACTATTCTGTTTTAGACAGATTCTGTTTTTGTTGCATAGTTTGCTTATTTTGATGAATCTATGGATTGTATCGGGGGGTATAAGCCATGGATAAGTTGGAGTACAATAGCATTATGCCAATATTAAATATGAATCAATTTACATCAGTACTTAAAGTTAAGTATTTATTTTGTTATACTAACGGATCTCACGAAGGTTTTGTTGAGTTTTGTGTGATTGAAGTTTTCAAGTTTTGGGTGAGGTCACGATAGATGAAGGAATAAGGAGTGGCAAAAGCCTAAGCTTGGGGATGCCCAAGGCACCCCAAGGTAATATTCAAGGAAGACTCAAGCGTCTAAGCTTGGGGATGCCCCGGAAGGCATCCCCTCTTTCTTCTACCAACTATCGGTAATTTTACTTGGAGCTCTATTTTTATTCATCACATGATATGTGTTTTACTTGGAGCGTCTTGTATTATATGAGTCTTTGCTTTGCTTGCTTTTTAGTTTGTCACAATCACCTTTGCTGGACACACCTATTTGAGAGAGCCACACATTTATCATGATTTGTTAGAATACTCTATGTGCTTCACTTAAATTTTTTTGAGCTAGGCAGTTGCTCTAGTGCTTCACTTAAATATTTTTTAGCACGGCGGTGGCTATATTTTGAAGAAATATTTAAATTCTCATGCTTCACTTAAATTATTTTGAGAGTTGATAAGATTGAAATTTTGAAGAAATATTTGAACTCTCATGCTTCACTTAAAATATTTTGAGAGTTGATAAGATTCAAATATTGAAGAAATATTTGAACTCTCATTCTTCACTTATATCATTTTGAGAGTTGATAAATTTTAAAGAAATATGTGCACTCTCATGCTTCACTTATATCTTTTTGAGAGTTGATAATAGTAATGGTAATTTGCACAAGATATGAATTTGGTCCCAAAGTGAAGAATATTCAAGAGGGATATAATAAAATCTTTCATATAGATCATTGGATATGATAAGTTTGATTCCTTGCAATAGTTTTGCGATATGGAGATGATAATATGTGAGTCATGTTAGTGAGTAATTATGATTTAGTAAGAATATTGGTGTTAAGGTTTGTGACTCCCTATGCATGCACATTAAGTCGAAAGTTATGCAACGAAATTATATCCTACTTATGGTGCATTATTCGATGTTACTTATGTTCAATGCATGTTTATGACCGTTTTTGCTTTTTGGTTGGTTGCTTCTCAATCTATTTGCTAGACTTCATTTGTACTAAGCGGGAATACTGCTTGTGCATCCAAACTCCTTAAACCCAAGTTGTGCCAAATGAGTCCACCATATGTACCTATATGCGGTATTTCAATGCCGTTCCAAGTAAATTTGCATGTGCCAACTCTAATTTTTCAAAATAATTTTCCATTTGTGTGCCCGTACCGCTCATGAAGCGGCAGGGGGTGGCCAATATTTTCCAAGCTAGGTGTGTTATTCTCATGATGAGTGTTTATTCACTTGTCATTGCACGAGAGAGTGGCCGGTAATAGGGATGCCCAGTCCGACAATGAATCAAAATTAATAATAACAAATTCCTTTGAAGGTGTTGGTATGGAGGGCACCCGTGGATACGGCTAGCCATGGATTGTGAAAGAATGGTGGAAAGGAACTAAACTTTATTTTCTGTTTGGAAACCGCCTATGATGTGTCTAGCATGGAAGATATTGGGAATTCTCGGTCGTTTTCATTGACAGGAAAAGCATGCCTATCAAAATAATTTTATCTCTCTAATTTAAGCTTTGAGCTCTGGCACATTTGCAAATCTCTGTTTCCCTCTGTGAAGGGCCTATCTATTTACTTTTATGCAATTTTTATTTTTATTTGAGTCTCCATCTTCTCTTACAAAGCACCAACTAGAGAGCACTATTGTCATACTTGTGCATTGTGTGTAGCTAATATTGAATGTGTTTCATGAATGGATCAATGATTGAGCATAATGGGCTAGGGATAACCTTCTTTAGCATTGATATTTTGAAAGGCATGGTTGCTTGTTAGTATGCTTGATTATTTATATCTTCATGTCAAACTATAGACTATTGCTTTGAATCATTCAAGTCCAAATGTCCATGCTATAAAGAAAAGAATATATGATGAATATGATAGGTAGCATTCCACATCAAAAATTCTGTTTTTATCATTTACCTTCTCGAGGACGAGCAGGAATTAAGCTTGGGGATGCTTGATACGTCTCCAACGTATCTATAATTTTTGATTGTTCCATGCTATTATAATATAAATCTTGGATGTTTTTATATACATTTACAACAATTATATATCATTTTTTGGGACTAACCTATTAACTTAGTGCCCAGTGCCAGTTGCTGTTTTTTTGCCTATTTTTGGTTTTCCAGAATATCAGTACAAAACGAAGTCCAAATGCCACGAAACTTTTTGAAGATTTTTTTCTTGACATAACAAACACTAGAAGCTTCGGGAGGAGACGACAAGATGAAGCAGTGGCCCACGAGGCACCACAGCGCGCCCCAAGGGGGCGCGCCCTGGTGGCTCGTGGGGCCCACACAACTCCGTTTGACCTAATTCCACCACTATAAATTCTCTAAAATTGGGAAACCAATAGAGGAGTCCACGAAATAATTTTTCCGCCGCCGCAAGTTTCTGTTCTCGAGAGATCCCATCTAGAGGCTGATACATCTCCAACGTATCTATAATTTTTTATTGTTCCATGCTGTTATATTATCAATCTTGGATGTTTTTATATGCATTTACAGCAATTATATATCATTTTTGGAGACTAACCTATTAACTTACTGCCTAGTGCGAGTTGTTGTTTTCTGTCCTGTTTTTGTTTTACAGAAAATCAATACCAAACAAAGTCCAAATGCCACGAAACTTTTTTGGAGATTTTTTTCTGGACAAGATAAACACTAGAAGCTTCGGGAGAAGACCAGACGCCAGAGGAGGTGGCCACGAGCCACCAGGGCGCGCCTGGGGCGAGGCAGGCGTGCCCTGGTGCCTCGTGGGCCCACCTCAGCTCCGTTTGACCTAATTCCACGACTATAAATTTAGGAAAAATCAGAAACCCTCAGGGGAGTCCATGAAATACTTTTTCCGCCGCCGCAAGTTTCTGTTCTCGAGAGATCCCATCTGGAGGCCTTCTCCGGTACTCTGCCGGTACTCTACATCAACCTTGCTGCCCTTCCAATGATGCGTGAGTAGTTTACGATAGACCTTCGGGTCCAAAGTTAGTAGCTAGATGGTTTCTTCTCTCTTTTTGATCTTCAATACAATGTTGTCCTCGATGTTCTTGGAGTTCTATCCGATGCAATCACTTTTTGTGGTGTGTTTGTTGGGATCCGATGAATTGTGAGTTTATGATCAGATTATCCATGAATATTATTTGAGTTTTCTCTGATATCTTTTATGCATGATTATTATAGCTTCGTATTTCCTCTCCGGTCTATTGATTTGGTTTGGCCAACTAGATTGATTTATCTTGCCATGGGAAGAGGTGCTTTGTAATGGGTTCGATCTTGCGGTGCTCAATCCCAGTGACAGAAAGGGACATGACACGTATGTATCATTGCTATTAAGGGTAAAAAGATGGGGTTTATTTATGCGTGAGTTTATCTTGTCTACATCATGTCAACGTTCTTAAGGCGTTACTCCGTTCTTTATGGACTTAATACACTAGATGCATGCTGGATAGCGGTCGATGTGTGGAGTAATAGTAGTAGATGCAGGCAGGAGTCGGTCTACTTGTCTCGGACGTGATGCCTATATACATGATCATTGCATTCGATATCGTCAGGATTATTTGCTTTTCTAGCAATTGCCCAACAGTAATTTGTCAACCCACCGTATGCTATTTTCTCGAGAGAAGCCTCTAGTGAAAACTATGGGCCCCGGGTCTATCTAAATCATATTACTAAAACCCTAAAAATATTGCTGCCATTTTCTTTTATTTATTTTATTTTGTATTTTTTTTTTTCAATATATCTATCTATCACATACAATTTAATCTTGCAATTGACCGCCAAGGGATTGACAACCCCTCGTTTGCGTTGGGTGCAAGGATTTGCTGTTTGTGTGCAGGTGCTGCTAACGAGGTGTTGCATGATTCTCCTACAGGTTCAATAACCTTGGTTTCATAACTGAGGGAAATATTTATCTCTACTGTGCTGCATCACCCCTTCCTCTTCGGGGAAAATACCAACGCAAGCTACAAGTAGCAGAGGCCTTTTCCGGTGCTCCGCCGGAGTGGGAATCGATCACGGAGGGGCTCTACATCAACCTTGCTACCCTTTTGATGATGCATGAGTAGTTTACCACAGACCTTCGGGTCCATAGTTAGTAGCTAGATGGCTTCTTCTCTCTTTTTAATCTTCAATACAATGTTCTCCTCGATGTTCTTGGAGTTCTATCTGATGTAATCACTTTTTGCGGTGTGTTTGTTGGGATCCGATGAATTGTGAGTTTATGATCAGATTATCCATGAATATTATTTGAGTTTTCTCTGAACTCTTTTATGCATGATTATTATAGCTTCGTATTTCTCTCCGATCTATTGATTTGGTTTGGCCAACTAGATTGATTTATCTTGCAACGGGAGAGGTGCTTTGTAATGGGCTCGATCTTGCGGTGCTCAATCCCAGTGACAGAAAGGGACATGACATGTATGTATCGTTGCTATTAAGGGTAAAAAGATAGGGTTTATTCATGCGTGAGTTTACTTTGTCTACATCATGTCATCTTGCTTAAGGCGTTACTCTGTTCTTTATGGACTTAATACACTAGATGTATGCTGGATAGCGATCGATGTGTGGAGTAATAGTAGTAGATGCAGGTAGGAGTCGGTTTACTTGTCTCGGACGTGATGCCTATATACATGATCATTGCCTTGGATATCGTCATGATTATTTGCTTTTCTATCAATTGCCCAACAGTAATTTGTTCACCCACCGTATGCTATTTTCATGAGAGAAGCCTCTAGTGAAAACTATGGCACCCGGGTCTATCTAAATCATGTATTAAAAATCATAAAATGCCTTGCTGCACTTTTACTTTATTTATTTTATTTTGTATTTTTGTTCGATCTATTTATCTATCACCATACAATTTAGTCTTGCAATTGACCGCCAAGGGATTGACAACCCCTTGTTTGCGTTGGGTGCAAGGATTTGTTGTTTTGTGTACAGGTACTGCTAACGAGTTGTTGCGTGATTCTCCTACTGGATTGATAACCTTGGTTTCATAACTGGGGGAAATACTTATCTCTACTGTACTGCATCATCCCCTCCCCTGTGAAGGGCCGATGCTTCATCTTCTGGCCCTCTCCTGAAGCTTCCAGAAAAAAATCTCCTAAAAGTTTCGTGGCATTTGGACTTTGTTTGGTACTGATATTTTGGAAAACCAAAAACAGGCAAAAAACAGTAACTGGCACTGGGCACTAAGTTAATAGGTTAGTCCCAAAAAATGATATATTATTGCTGTAAATGTATATAAAAACATCCAAATTGATAATATAATAGCATGGAACAATCAAAAATTATAGATACGCAGGAGACGTATCAACATCCCCAAGCTTAATTCCTGCTCGTCCTCGAGTAGGTAAATGCTAAAAACAGAATTTTTGATGTGGAATGCTACCTATCATATTCATCATATATTCTTTTCTTTTATAGCATGGACATTTGGACTTGAATAATTCAAAGCAATAGTCTATAATTAGACATGAAGATATAAATACTCAAGCATGCTAATAAGCAACCATGTCTTTCAAAATATCAACTCTAAGGAAAGTTATCCCTAGCCCATTATGCTCAATCATTGATCCATTCATGAAACACACTCAAATATTAGCTACACTCAATGCACAAGTATGACAATAGTGCTCTCTAGTTGGTGCTTTATAAGAGTAGATGGAGAATCAAAATAAAAGTAAAAATTGCATAATAGTAAATAGATAGGCCCTTTGCAGAGGAAAGCAGAGATTTGCTAATGTGCGAGAGCTCAAAGCTTAAATTAGAGATATAAAATTATTTTGAGAGGCATGCTTTTCCTGTCAACGAAAACGACCGAGAATTCCCAATATTTTCCATGCTAGACACATCATAGGCGGTTCCCGAACAGAAAGTAAAGTTTATTTCCTTTCCACCATTCTTTCACAATCCATGGCTCGCCGTATCCACGGGTGCCCTCCATACCAACACTTTCCAAGGAATTTTGTTGTTATTAATTTTTGATTCATTGTGGGACTGGGCATCCCTATTACCAGCCACTCTCTCGTGCAATGACAAGTGAATAAACACTCATTGTGAGAATAACACACCTAGCATGGAAAATAATGGCCACACCCTGCCGCTTCATGAGCGGTATGGGCACTCAAAACGGAAAATTATTTTGAAAATTTTAGAGTTAGCACATGCAAATTTACTTGGTACGGCATGGAAATACCACATATAGGTAGATATGGTGGACTCATTTGGCACAACTTGGGTTTAAGGATTTTGGATGCACAAGCAGTATTCCCGCTTAGTACAAATGAAGGCTAGCAAATAGATTGAGAAGCAACCAACCAAAAAGCAAAAACGGTCATAAACATGCATGGAACATAACTAACACCGAATAATGCACCATAAGTAGAATATAATTTCTTTGCATAACTATTGACTTAATGTGCATGCATAGGGAATCACAAACCTTAACACTAATATTCTTACTAAATCACAATTACTCACTAACATGACTCACATATCACCATCTCCATATCGCAAAACTATTGCAAGGAATCAAACTTATCATATCCAATGATCTATATGAAAGTTTTTATTATATCCCTCTTGAATATTCATCACTTTGGGACCAAATTCATATCTTATGCAAATTACCATTACTACTATCAACTCTCAAAAAGATATAAGTGAAGCATGAGAGTGCACATATTTCTTCAAAATTTATCAACTCTCAAAATGATAAAAGTGAAGCATGAGAGTTCAAATATTTCTTCAAAATTTCAATCTTATCAACTCTCAAAATAATATAAGTGAAGCATGAGAGTTTAAATATTTCTTCAAAATTTAGCCACCGCCGTGCTCAAAAAGATTTAAGTGAAGCACTAGAGCAACTACCTAGTTCAAAAAATTTAAGTGAAGCACATAGAGTATTCTAACAAATCACGATGAACGTGTGGCTCTCTCAAATAGGTGTGTCCAGCAAAGATGATTGTGACAAACTAAAAAGCAAACAAAGCAAAGACTCATATAATACACGACGCTCCAAGCAAAACACATATCATGTGACGACGGCACGATCCGACCCGGCCACAATACTGAACTGGATGTCTGACAGAGCTTTCAGTTGATACATACGGCGCCGAGGGCCCCATAAACCATTATCCCGCGTGGTGGTAGTGCGTATAGGCTAGTGGCCTTCTCAGATCAAATACCCAAATCCGTTAGCGAATTATTAGGAGCTCGCGGTGACGATCAGTACTCCTGTCGTCCCGTCTCGAGGAAGTGCAACAAGGGCTAGGCCCATCCCTCTCTAGGGCGGTCTCTGCCTGCCCGACCGCGCCTCGTAATTATCTCGCGGGTACCCTCACGGTCAACCCGACTTCACACCTCTCGCGGGTACCCCTCGGGGTCGACCCGACTTTAACCAGGGGCTGAGGTAAATTCAAGGTATCCGTGTGTCTGAAACATCAAAGGGAAATCCGAGGAATCACCCTCGGTGGATTCCTACTCGATGTAATCCGTTAAGGAGAACCAGGAGGAATCACCCTCGATGGTCCCCACTTAAAGGAGTTGCACGACAGAGTCATCATCGGGAAGGGGAGAGCTAGGAATCACCCTCTCCAATCACCACCGATGTGCTATACTACAGAGATATCATCGGGAGTGCAGTACGAGGTATCACCCTCGGCACTCGATGGTAGCCCTGCACAGCCGTACAACTAAGGAGGTGTGCGGTGCTGTGACGGCCTCTGCACATCGATCACAATGATCGAGGTACTGGTAACAAAGCAGGGCAACAGGGACAAGGGTGAGGGGTCACTGATGGATCACTAACTAGCCTATACTAAGCAAATAGGACAACAGGTAAAGTATCAACAGCAGTTTACAAAATCAGGCTATGCATCAGATTAGGAGCAAACAATTACAGTAGCAAAATCTAATGCAAGCATGGGGGAGAAGGAATGGGTGATATAGGAATGATCAAGGGGGTTTGCTTGCCTGGAAGCTCTGCTGAAAGGGGCTGGTCGTCGACGACGTAGTTGTACTCAGTAGGGTCGACGGCAGTCTCGGGGTCTATCGGGAGAGAAGGAGGGGGAAGAAACAACAAATACACGGCAACAATGCAATCACAGATGCACGGCATGGTAGCACGTTATTCGAGGGGTGCCCTAATGCAGTACTACGTAAGTTAGTCGGAGCGGGGAGGTGTTTTACCAGCTCCGGGCAATTATCGGACAGACGAATTGGAGGGGAAAGTTCCATGTTCATCATGTTAGAGGGGTGTGGCAGGTATGTGGGTGGCATATTCGGATTCTTCATATTTTTCTGATCATTTTTCATATATAAATTATTTTCATACGAGTTACGGTTTATTTTATATGATTTTTCAAAGTTTAAAACAATTTCTGGAATTTCTGGATTTAATTTAATTCGAATTATTTAAATACTAAATTGCTATGGGTACACAGAAGTGTACCCAGAGATGTGCTACTGAGACTGACTGTGGGTCCCAGTTGACCAGGTCAACTGCACAGTCAGCAGCTGACTGGGCCGTTGACTGGTCAAAGGGGCCCATGGGGGTCCCACATGTCATAGACTGGGCGATGCCCAGTCAGCACGTTGACTAGTCAAATGGGTCCAGTGTGACCCAGTTGACAGTGACTGTTTAATTTAAACATGTTTTATTTAATCTAACCAGATAATTAGTGAGGTGGGGCCCTGTTGTCAGTGACCCAGTTTAGTTAATAGGTTAGTTAAATTAACCCTAATGCTACAGTAACCGGGGCCAACGTGTCAGTGGCTGTTAGCCGCGTGGTTAGTGCCTAACCACCTAACGGGTGGGACCCGCCGACGTTTATACCGCGCGCGCGCCGGCGGCTGCACTCCGGTGAGGCAGAACGCGGCGGCGGTGGTCGGAAAACGGCCACATGGGTCCGTTTGGACCGCCGCGAGCATCTACGGGATCAGGGCGACGGCGCGCGTTGATCTGGAGCAGCAGCGGGTGCAGGGCTGGCCGGAGTCGACCGCTACGACGACGGCAGGCAGTGGCCGGAGCACGGCCTCTGCGGGAACGGCCTATGGTGCACGGGGAGGAACGGGAGGAGGTCGAGGAGGAGCGCGAGCTCACAGCGAGGGCGACGGCGAGGTCAGACGGCACGGGGAGGCCCGGACGACGCAGATCGAAGCAGTGGCGTCGCGGTGGCCGTGGCGGAAGGAGAAGGCGCGGGCAGCGTCGATGCGGCTCCTCAGCGTCGATCCAGCGGCGAGGAGGAAGTAGCGCCCATCCGCGGACCTCCTTGACATGGCGAGGCGGCGTGGGGTGGCCGGTGGCCGCGACGGGGACGATGGCGCAGTGGCATGCGTTCGGGCGCCGCCGAAATGAGAGGAAGAGAGGAGCGAGGGGGGAAGAGTGGGGGTGGCCTAGGGTTCCAGGGGGTGCACAGGAGGCCACGCAGGCGTCCACGGGCTGCAGCCGCGCGCTGTCGAGCGCGCGCGAGGGGGGCCAGTGCGCGCGCGGGCGCGGACGTGCCGACAACGCGACAAAGACGACGATTGTGGCCTAGGTGGGCTGGGCCAGCACTGTTGCAACTAGAAGCCCAGCGCCACAGTAACTCTTTGCCTTTTTCCTTTTTCATTTTTCTGTTTCTTATTTTAGCTACTGTTTCTATTTTATTTTTGCTCTAAATGAATTTAGTTAAATGTGCAATTTATCACATAAATACTAGACAATGTGTTGAGCTAGCACAGCAAGTTTCAATTTATTTTGAATAGTATAAATATTTGTTTATCTTTAAATAATTCAATTAATGGTGAATATATTTTTATAATTGCTTTGTGAATATTTGCAATATTATGAACACTTTTGTTCTACTGTTTGGATAACCTTTAATTTTGACTTTATTTAAATTTGAATTTGAAGTTGGATTATTCTCTAAATGCAATTTATTTAGGATGATCATGATGACATGGCAATTTAATTAGCTTAATGACAGGGTTAAGATCTGGGGGTGTTACACAAAAGAACAAATCCTTGCACCCAACGCAAACAAGGGGTTGTCAATCCCTCGGCGGTTAATTGCAAGATTAAATTGTATGTGATAGATAGATAGATTGAACTAAAATATAAAATAAAATAAATAAAGAAAAAGTGCAGCAAGGTATTTTACGGTTTTTAATATATGATTTAGATAGACCCGGGGGCCATAGTTTTCACTAGAGGCTTCTCTCAAGAAAATAGCATACGGTGGGTAAACAAATTACTGTTGGGCAATTGATAGAAAAGCAAATAATCATGACGATATCCAAGGCAATGATCATGTATATAGGCATCACGTCCAATACAAGTAGACCGACTCCTGCCTGCATCTACTACCATTACTCCACACATCGACTGGTATCCAGCATGCATCTAGTGTATTAAGTCCATAAAGAACGGAGTAACGCCTTAAGAACGATGACATGATGTAGACAAAGTAAACTCACGCATGAATAAACCCCATCTTTTTACCCTTAATAGCAACGATACATACATGTCATGTCCCTTTCTATCACTGGGATTGAGCACCGCAAGATCGAACCCATTACAAAGCACCTCTTCCCATGGCAAGATAAATTAATCTAGTTGGCTAAACCAAATCAATAGATCGGAGAAGAAATACAAAGCTATAATAATCATGCATAAAAGAGTTCAAAGAAAACTCAAATAATATTCATGGATAATCTGATCGTAAACTCACAATTCATCGGATCCCAACAAACACACCGCAAAAAGTGATTACATCGGATAGAACTCCAAGAACATCGAGGAGAACATTGTATTGAAGATCAAAAAGAGAGAATAAGCCATCTAGCTACTAACTATGGACCCGAAGGTCTGTGGTAAACTACTCATGCATCATCGAAAGGGTAGCAAGGTTGATGTAGAGCCCCTCTGTGATCGATTCCCCCTCCGACGGAGTACCGAAAAAGGCCTCCAGATGGGATCTCTCGAGAACAGAAACTTGCGGCGGTGGAAAAAGTATTTAGTGGACTCCCCTGTTGGTTTCCCGATTTTAGAGAATTTATAGTGGTGGAATTAGGTCAAACAGAGCTATGTGGGCCCCACAAGCCACCAGGGCGCGCCCTGGTGCCTCGTGGGCCACTGCTTCATCTTCTGGCCCTCTCCCAAAGCTTCCAATAATTTTTATGTCCAGAAAAAAATCTCCAAAAAGTTTCGTGGCATTTGGACTTCGTTTGGTACTGATATTCTAGAAACCAAAAACAGGCAAACAACAGCAACTGGCACTGGGCACTAAGTTAATAGGTTAGTCCCAAAAAATGATATATAATTGTTGTAAATGTATATAAAAACATCCAAGATTGATAATATAATAGAGTGGAACAATAAAAAATTATAGATACATTGGAGACGTATCAGAGTGTAAAGGGCGATGGGCCCAAGACCCCTGAGCGCTTAGGGTGTAGACCGGCATACTGGCCTCTCTGCTGAGCCTAGGTAGGGCTACGGCATGTCGATCAGCCGAGGCCGGGCATGACCCGATAAAAGTGTGTCCGGCCAAAGTTAATCGAGCGTGTTGGGTAAGTTGGTGCACCCCTGCAGGGAAGTATATCTATTCGAATAGCCGTGTCCACGGTAACAGGACACTCGGAAAGTATCCCGATCTACTACAACTAGAACTGGATACTTGAGAACTTAATAAAATGTTAGCTCCGGGATTGCTTTCTCGCAGGGAGTGGAGGAAGGATCTCTGGGCATTGCTACTATTACTTATTTACTGTATGTTATGTTACTAATCTGCACTCTTCTAATGCCGCAAGACGCTGAAGATGCTAGTCTTCGATAGGCTAGGCCTTTCTCTCTATTCTGGCATTTCTGCAGTCTAGTCCATAGATACAGCCCCTTCATTTGAAACCGATGCATAAATAGAATAGATCTGATGTAAGTCTTGCAAGTACTTTGGATGAGTACTCACGGTTGCTTTGCTACCTCTTTTTCCCCATACCCGATTGCTGCGATCAGATGACGGAGCCCCGGAGCCAGCTGATCCCGTCGACGACTACTACTACCCCGACGGAGGCTACTACTATGTGGATACCGACGACCGGGAGTAGATAGGAGGCTCCCAGGTAGGAGGCCTGCGCCTTTTTGATCTACTGTCGTTGTTTTGCTCAGCCTTCTTAAGGCAAATCTGTTTACTCTTTATGTCTGTACTCAGATGATGTTGCTTCCGCTAATGCTTGTATTCGAGCTTATGTATTCGAGCCCTCGAGGCCCCTGGCTTGTAATATAAAGCTTGTATTATTATTTTTTTGTGTCTAGAGTTGTGTTGTGATATTTTCCCGTGGGTCCCTGGGCTTGATCGTGCGCATTTGCGTGTATGATTAGTGCACGGTCGAGTCGGGGGCGTCACAGCTACCTAGCGTTATTTTTACCCGCCACACACACTCTCTCACTCGCCTTTCATTTTGTCTCTCTCTCTCTCTAGGGATCTATCACGCACCTCATCTCTTTCTAGATATGACTCCTACCACTAAAATTTATCTGTCTCTCTCACATACACCGTTTGTCGGCGTCTCCTTTCCCTCTTCACCTCCGTTCCAAAACTGAAACTATTCCTTTGTTTACTGGTCAGACAATCTCTCTCTCACTCTCTCTAACTCTCTCTCTCTCTCACACACACACACACACCTCTTTGCTTTCGCCCGCCCCCTTCCGACCCCTGTCTCCCTCACACACACACAGCTCTCCCTTTCGCACCCCCGACTCCTGTCTCTCCCATACACACTTATCGACCAACCTCTGGCTAGGTTTATCCATCTATTACACACTCTCGCTTCCCCTCTCTCGTATATGTCTCTCTCGCGCTCCTTGTATCTATGTAGATATCTCGCACCTTCTTGAAACACACCCTCTCTGTGTAGTGTCTCCCGCGCTCCCTATTTGTTTATAGCAAGAACTCTTTTTCCCCATAGCACACATACACAGACACTCGGCATTCTTTCTCATGTGCTCTCTCTAGGTCTCTCTCGCACAATGTTTGTAGGCCCCTTCGTTCCACGCACCCCGTCTCTCTCGGCCTCCCTTGCACACAATGTATCTCGCTCCCTAACCATTCATGTGTACTCCATGTAACTTCTCCCATCCTTTCTCCATCGCACACAAACGCGCTCAATCGATCACCGAGCCTTCTTCCTTACATCTCTCACACCCGCATACTCCAATGTCTCTCACTGATCCTCCATCTGTTGTCTACCTCTATTTCTATCGATCGTGCACACACACTAGCTACTGTCTCTCTTTATGTCGATACCTCTCACACACACACTCTTCGTGTCTTTTCACACATGCAGTACTGCCTCCTCTCTCTCTCTCTCTCTCTCCCTCTCTCTCTCAGACACATGATCTATCTCGAGGTCGATCTCTCGTCTGCACGCTCTGCCCCCCTCTCTCTCTCTAGGTTACTCTCTTTCTCTATGCCGGTTCTCACGCACACACACCATTTGTTTGTAGGACGATCCCTGGTAGGAAAAAATCTGGTGCTCCAAGGCCTCCCAAGCTCCCACGATACGATAGTTCTCCAGCCGTTGGATCATGGAAAAAACCTCTGGACCCGAGCAAATTTTTGAGACTCTTTGAGGGATTTTCTGCAAATTTTGATGACCTCTACCTGTGTCCGTTTGATCGACGATCCAATGGTCCCCACAGGAACGCTGGAGTATTATAATTATTTTTTGGACATCACACAAACAGTGGAGTACATATACGAAGAGAAGAGGCGCACGCAGTCGGTCTCTCGCTGTCTCGCACATATGAGAGTTACGTAACGCACAGTAAACAAATAAACCCGTAGGTGCACGATTTCTGCATGCGCAGGTACCGGGTACGTGGTGAGCACACTTTTGTACGAAGAGTCAGCTCGCGTGATAATTTGATCCGCAGGTGTTGACGGTCCGGGACTACACGTGAACGACCTGGAGGCGGTGGCTTGCTACTGATCGAGTTGCCACATTTATAAAATACATTTTTTTAGCAAGACACGAGTTCCGTTTTTCAATGGTGCGTTATACTTTTTTTTAGAATCGCGTTATAAAATTTATTAAAATGATTGGTATGGAGCGAAAAATGAAAATCGTTACTATACACGTAGGCTGGAGTTTCAGCGCTTGCTACTAGCCAGGGTTCCTCCCTTCACACTCTCACCCTCTCCTGATCTAAACAAGACGGGCGGTAGCCATTGTCTCTCTCCTCATCAGCGGTGAAAGATCCGACCGGATCCTGTCCGCCATGGAAGGGCGGCGATGAAGCGTTGATGCGGTCACCGTCGGTGAGGTAGGAGGCACACTGCCGGCTCGTTCCGATCTGCGGACCATGCCGTCCTCTCTCACCCGGTGCCAGAGCGGACGCGACCTCTCCCTGGTGCAGACATTGAACCGGCGCGCCGGCCAAGAGAGCAGCACCCACTGCACGCCAGGCTGAACACGCTTCCTCGCCGCATTATATCTTTGCTTAGTTGGAGGAGAGAGAAGAGGAGAGAGAAGGAAAGCGGGCTGTAGAATAAGAGCCGGCTATAGCATGAGACCCAAGACACTTTGTGAGAATGTATGGTGGGCCAGCTAGTAACAAAGTACTACATATTTAAATCTTACTATTGTACAAGCCAGCTATTAGGTTGACTCTAATAAATGACATGGCAACTTCTTATAGCCAATTGTTGGCTATATTATTAACCATGCTCTCAACCAGCTTCAGACTGCCTACGTCCATTGAACCCTCGCGTGTGCCGAGAAACCAACTCTGCCCACATGTCCGTTCGCGAGCCTACCGGCATTCAACACAATGCCGCTTGGCTCCTAGCGTCCGCCCTCTAGTTAAATGAGGCCAGACGCCTGGCAAGAAACGCACCACACCTCCGCTCCCCATCTCCTCCTTGCACCATTTTCTTCACACTCTCCATAGCATCTGGCGATCATGAAGACAAGTTCTCCGGCGTAAAAGCCGGATGGGTGCCAAGCCGAGCTTGCCGGATACGAGCCAGGAAACTCACTGCTCCACCTCCCTCCCCGCCCCATGCCATCAATACCATGGGCGAGGCTGCAGGCAGGCAAGCGGAGGAGCAAGCCGCCACTCCAAGCTGGCCCCTGGTGCAGCAACTCACCGCTCCAAGTCAGCTCGCAGAGGAGTGGCCAGTTGCTCCACGCCGGCATGCGGGGGAGCACGGCGTCCAGTGCACCGTGGCCGGCCGCGCCATCCGCTGCAAACATTGGCGGAACCGCGGCTTGCCGGCGGAGGCGGCCAGCACCTTCGCGGCCGCCGCCGACACCGAGGAAAAGTAGACCATGGGAGCCGCCGCCGCTTGGGTCCCACGAAGGCCACCGCCACCGTGTCGCCGGCATACACACCCGGTGTGTTGCCCGGTTTAGCGCACAACACCGTTGACCCCCGCCGCGGCTTCATGGAAGTGAAGGAGCCACTCTTCCCCTGGGTCATCCCCTTCGGCTGAAGCGCAGCCGGACACAGGGAAGTTATGGCGGAGGCGGAGGCCACGGAGGTGGAAGGCACGGAGGGCCGCCACGGCCGGCATTAGATTATACCTACCTCCGGAAGCTATTCTCGTTTAGTTAAAAAATGTCCGAAATGTAATTAATTTCGTACGGTCTAGTTTTGTTGTGCTCGCACTGATATGTTTGTTGCTCTCGGCAACGAGCTCTGCCTCGACAATTTATTGCATCTCTGGAGGTACTTTACATGGTGTTGGCGCGCCCAACATCGCCATGCCCTTATATTGCCATTGTTTAATTGCTGTCAATCCAATGTCACTTGAAAAATGATGCAATGTCACACAGGGAGTAATATGCTGTTGTCAATCTAGTGCCATCGATAAATCCAATGGCACTTGTAAAAGGACGCAATGCCATCAATAACCCTTTTACATATTTTTGCAAACACGGATGTCAATCTCAGGCATGTTTGTGCAAACAGAAGCAGATACCTCAATTTTAGTAGAACCACAAAATTATACAGGAGTCCCTCCTCCATTGGTAGAAGAAGGAATTTGTGTTTTGGCTGTGAAATAAATGTTGTTTTGGAGAAGCATTGATGTTGGTAGTAAGAACTATAGATTTTTCTTTATTTCTAATTCTCCTCACTTTTTTTTAGCTTTGAAGTGAATCATTGAGATGCATAAACTATTTCAACTATGGCTATTAATTGGTTGTGGACATTATCTACGAATGTGAAGATATCTGTGAACATGTGTTTGATGTGAAAGTTAAACTTGGAATTTTGGGCTTGCATGTGAACTATACCATGTCCCATGGTTTGTCTGTTATTGTTCTGGAAATAGAGTAAGTTATTACATGACCCGGAAAAAATATATTCTGTGCCACATCTCGGCATCAGACTTACATACATCTCAGTCGATGCACGAACATCACAATATGCATGCTGACTGGATCAACATTTGAACCTAGCTATTATGAATGAAAATAATAGGAGACGCTTAGCCTGCTCTGCCTCTGCTACCTTCTTTCTGGCTTCTTCCATCTCTTGTTTGGCTTGGGTGAAGAGAGCATCTGATTGCTCTTTTCGCATCTTCAGGAACTCAGCTACATTCTCAAGGGCTGTTGCACGCTTTCTTTCAGCCTTTACTAGAGCCACGAGGACACGAACACTTGACGACTTCACCTGGCTAGTGTGTAATCTAGCATCATTTAGGAATTGGCACCTTGTATCTAATCTGGCATCATTAGGGAACTGGCACCTTGTGTGTAATCCAGCATCATTTGGGAATTGGCACATAGGACTAGCCTCAAAACCTGATCTTGAGGTTGACCATACTTCCCTCCTCGCACGAATTGCATCCTGACATGAGGACGTTACTTCTTTTTTAGATCAATAGTGAGAGCTCCACAGATCTATTCAGTAGAAGCCCCATAAACAGGACTAGTAGAAGTGAGTTCAGAAGGAGAAATATAAAAATAGACTCGTAGGGTGAGAACACCTACTTCCTACATCAAGCTAAAAAGGAAAGCATTAGGACGATTAAGAGTGTGCTTATTACATATCGAGCAGAGCTACTTTACAGAAACTACAATATATACATCAAAGAACACAAGGCTAAGCCAAATAGGAAAACCAACAGAGGGGTGCACTAAGCCAAGGGTAGCTGCAGCAAAACAACCGGCAACCAGATGATCTCCTGGGCCTCTGTAGCCATGTTTGACTGACTAGTTTTTCATCCTACGGCATGGTGGGTCTAGTGAGTAAATTGAGATCCTACAAATGATAGAGAGCCTAATCAAGTGTAGAGGCAATTGTTTGTCCCGCCTATTACTGTTTAATAATTTGCCACATCGCTGGATTGCATGGCAAGAACCCTAGCCAAGCACACAACATTGTTTGACGCTGTTTTCGGCTCGGGGCTTGTCCAGGGCTTGGCCTGGTCCTGTCTACAATACTTCTGCCAGACACATACCATGTCAAAGTAATTGAAAGGCTGTTGCTTACCAAAGCTCGTTTTACAGGTTCGGTGCAGCTCGTCTTTATCTTGTGACATTCCTTGAAGATGTCCCCAACATCCCGTATTTGATCTTCATTTCCCCTCTGCATGTTGGCATTTGTAGTTTTGTAAAATCCCAACATGGCAAGAAAAATATAGTAATACTCACACATCTTGTAGGCAACATTAAAGCACTCATCTGCAATGTTGGCACGAGTAATTTTTAATATCCTACTTTGTGGTTATTCAACTTTGCTACAAATATGTTGTGGTCTCATTCTGAGTCAATAGAACTGGGGGATCACCTCCCTGCTATTCTCAAAAACTTTTAACCATCTGCCACACTACTGGTTAGAGATGAAGAACCTACGCAAGCACACCACAATACAGGAGGGACGCCTAATTACAAGATGATATTTTGTTGGATAATGCAAGCTATAACCAATTACTTTTACTGGAACAATAGCAGCCAGGAAAGGGGAACAATAGCATCACGGAAATTTGATGGGTAGGTATGAACAAAATCGGAACTGCACAAGTACAGCTAAGAGAATCAATGTACACATTACCAATCGTAGAGGAGCATGAATGTCGCGGCCTCGTCTGTGCATCATGGGTGACAACGGGAGTCGGTTCATTGTCGTCGATGGTGCTGCTACTGTCCTTGCCGTCGGCTACTGGGAAGCAGATCTGAGACCGTGGACGATGGCACCGGGGAAGTGGCTCTTGTGCGGTGTACGACAGCGACGGTGGACCGGCTCCAGTGCGGCGTATGACGTTGTCAATGAGGCAGATGCGATGTGGTGGACGAGTGCGCCGATGTAGAAGGGGATGGGCAGGAAGGCTGGCTAACCACAGCCAGCTTGTTGTGGGGTGCTGCGGTGCCGTGGAGAAGTGTATTTTGCTGTGGGGATAGAAAATAGGGATTATTGAGGTGTTCTCTGGGTGCGGGGGTGGGGGTGGCTGGGCGGGGTGAAAGTGAAGTTACCAAAGCAACCCCCGACCCAACACCGTCCTTTGGCCAGTTGTACAAAGGGTATGATGGTCATTTTGCATTGCTCGAATCTGGGTCGCAGGAGATATCGATGGAAGCGGGAGATTTTGCCGCCGACCTAAAAATTTGTAACTCTGTACTCCCCGTCCGACGTGTTGGATGATTGGGCTAAGCAACTAGGAGTACCAGTACACATCTGTTTTCTTAGTTTACTGTCGTGACATTAATTATTTTTTGTAGTTGTCAAATAAATATATTAAGCTATTGACTTTGAATGTAATGGTTTATACAATTCAATAGTTAGAACCATTGTTGAATTCCAAGATGAATACCAAGTCTATGGTACTCACATAATCCAACTCAAATGAAAATCTAAATGCATTTCATAATTATTAATTAGTTGGATGCAACGAAACCATCAATAACTCTACATGATCCAGTCCAAAACAATATTTGAACACATCCCAATGTGTGAATTCCTGCATTTGTGAATGAAGCGTAGAGAGAGAGTGTGTGACGATGGAGCAATGGCGGTAGAGTGATTTGTGCGCACAACACACAAGATATACACCCCATGGAAGAGAGAGACAGAGGGCGGGAAAGATTGTATATATGTGGGTGAGAGAGTAGGAGAGAAAACTCACGAGAGAGAGAGAGAGAGAGAGAGAGAGAGAGAGAGGAAGTGTGCGAGAGAGGGACATTTGCATAGGAAGGAAGAAGTTAGGTCTGTGAGAAAGATGGAGACATGTATATATACAGAGTGAGATGCGGGCATGCGATCGAGATTTTGTACATGTGGAAGGAGAAGAGACAAAAGGTTTGATGAGAGAGCTAAAAAAACATGGACGAGAGGGGGGGAGCTTGTGTGTGTGCTTGTGGCCTTGTGGGTTCTGGGATTGATATTTTTGTGCGGGAGAGAGAGAGAGAGAGAGAGAGAGAGAGAGAGAGAGCAAAGGAGTCAGTCAGCCGCTTTTACGTCAGCCTGCTTCCAACTGGCCCCGCATTCTCTAGTGCGGTCTGGTCAGCGTCTTCATTCTTCCCGATGCCCTCCTTGAAGATCGAGGTGGTGTGCATGCCGGGGTGCAGAGAAGCACAAGCGATAGTGGTCGCTATATAACCTTGGACGGGGATGGATAGTGTGCGAGGGGCTGGGTGTGTGTGTGCGAAATATTGAGAGAAATCAAACCTAGGGAGAGAATGTGTGTGCATTGTGTGCAGGCAAGAGAGGCTAATGGTGCGAGATGGATACATCGTGTGCGTGAGTGTTTAAGCAATATAGAGAGACCGTGTGCGGGATACGAAGAGAGGACTATGGGGAGTGTGTTTGTGAGGCAGAGAGACATAGCGAGAGATAAATGTGTGTGCGTGGTATAGGGTGTATGTGACGGAGAGGTACATGCTAAATAGAGTTTTCGGGAAGAGATTGTGTGTGTGCGAGAGAGAGAGAAAGAGAGAGAGAGAGAGAGAGAGAGAGAGAGAGAGGCCTTGAGGCAGGCAGGGGCTGGGTGAGGGTGTGAAAATGTGTGCATTGATGCATGTGTTACATGCGAGTGTGCGAGGGAGGGTCGAATCGAGAGAGATGGTTGTTGTGTTACGGATGCCTTTCTCTCTCTCTCTCTCTCTCTCTCACACACACAAACACAAATACAAGACCGTTCTCTCACACATACACCATATCTCGGCATCTCTCTATGTCTCACATATACATGATCATTTGCACATTCACACCTCTCTATATCACACACACACCGTCTCCACATTGCCCTTTCGCCACAACACATATAGACACATACACACGTTCTCTCTCCGTCACACCCACAGAATCTCTCTCAAAAAAATACTATTAGGGTGCACCTAAAACGTCCAAATCCAAATAAGCACGAACTGAAGCTAAATTCAAATATATGGAAATATTGTAGCGTGAAGAACTTTTCGAGAAAAAAAGTGTAGCAAGATATTCGGGGATTGTTTTCACACACACACACAAAGGTTCGGTGGATGTCCTTCGAGCGCAACACCGTGATGCACCGTTCGATCAACCACGCGGCCGCGGTGCACATGCTTGCAGAAGATTCCATATCGATGTTGTGCTAATTAATGTGGTACTGCTCGGGCCGACCATTTCTCGCCCATCACCGCCGTGTCCCCGCCATCTCGGTGCCATGAAGTCGCAGGCTCGCCCGCTCACGTCGTCTGCAGTCCCTTCGGGCGATGCCGCCGCGCTGCCAAGGACACGAGCAGCTGGAGCCGCGTCTATGCCCGCAGCATACGAAGAGGAGGAGGACAAGCTTGTGCTCCAGCACGCCAGCGAGGAGGAGAAGCTAGCGGGTCATTGTGGTCTCCACCCGCGAGGAGGAGGCCCGCATGGTGGCTGTCGCGGCAGAAACCGGTCGCGTCTGCGCCGAGGCTACAAACCAGGTGCGGACGTGGAATCTACCCTCGAGACCTTCAACGCCACATGGATAATCCAATCTGAAGGAACAATTTGGGTCAGTCGACTCTTGTGAGCCGTTGGATGCAACATGGACGGCCAGAAGGGCTTCTTCAACCTCCGAAAATGATGCACTCTTCATCTTCTCTCTCAAACATCGAGCCGCCACAGGCCTAACCGCCTGCTGCCGCCGCCCCACCCTCCCCTCAACCGCCTCCCACCGCCGTGCTCCCCCCTTGCTATCCGTCTAACCTCGGGCACGATCCATTTTTTCCGGCGAACTGCATCCCACACCCAACACTCATAAGATAGATCATGGGCACCCTGCCACCATAATATAGATACTGGGGTAGCATCTCTGCTGTCTTCTTCCTTCTCTCCGGCGAACTTCTTCTTTCACAAATCGACTGACCCAAATTGCTATAGCTGTTGTGTAAGAAATGAGTAGTACAGACGAATAGTACCAACTAGTTAGACGGATGGAAATAATACTACTAATACTTATTAAGTACAGTAGGAAGGTGAAGAAATGGGTAGTAGTACCATCTACAACTCGAACTGTAAGAAATCCTAGTACGTACAGTAAAGAGTTCAAGTAACGAGAAAGAACATAACATAGTTCTGCTGGTGGCTCAGCACAACACACCCCTGAAATAAAACTAAGCACACTGAAATAAAACTAAGCACCCTAAAATAAAACTAAGCAACTAATCCAGTTGACACTGCATCAGAACCAGCATGAGCAACGACAATGCCACCTTACTCGGAGTCCTCGTCCATGTCCTCGACTTCGTCCTTGTCCCTCTTCCTCTTCGCCGATACTTCCTTGCTTGAACCGGACACTAGGCTCTGCCTCTTCATCCAACCCTTGTAGATATTTAAACAAAGGTAGGCATCCAGTGCTGCGTACCTGATGTGAGCTTCAACTATATTCTTCCGCTCTCATGAATAATGAAACCTATAGTGAGGTTTCTTCAATTTACCGTATGAAGGATCAATCATGGCTTCTGCTAGGGTCAGCATTGAAGGTTGAGAGGAGGACACCAGGCATTTCTTCTGGAGGTCGAAGGGCTGGTATACAACGAGGCCTATCCGACCCAGGACTTCCTTGTCGTTGTTAAAGTCTACAGTAACAAATTTGACTCTTTCGTCCTTGAGGAATTCTTCAAAATTCTGGCACCTTATGTCGGCATGGCATATGTGGTACACCAAGCACAAGTTATGTATGCAAACCTGGATCACGGCGGGCTTCTTCTTCTCTTCCTCCTTTAGAAACATCTCTTTCTCCAAGACTGTGGTGTACTCAACATCTAGCCCAGCGATCCACTCATCATTTGAATTTTGGAACATGTGTTGGAAGCGACCAAGGCATCCTTGCACCGTCGCAGAAGAACAGGTGTAGATGACGTCGATCTCATCGCCGGTGATGGTTTCAACCTTGTACTCACCACCGATCATGGAGATTTGGGAGGCCATGGAGTTTGGAGGAGGGCTAAGAGAAGTGGAACTGCTGTAAAGCGGAAGGACAGGATGAGTGGGAGCGAACTGCTGTAATGTTAAAGGACGGGGATGAGTAGGAGCGAACTGCTAGCGGTTTTCCGATTGTAAAAATGCTGAGTAGGGCATGCGAACGGCGTGGGGTAGTGGCTTGCCCGGTGGATAAACGGCTGCATTCCCCCAAAGATTTCTCTAGTACTATGGGGGACCCACTAGATGTCATGTCTATTAGACCCACTTCGTAGGGCTGACAATATAGGATCTGCGTGTTCGCATGCCATGCCGGCGTGTGCATGCAACTTTGACTTAATTCCGTCAAGCGTCGCGCCTCCCATGACCGTCGCCTCGCTCGCACGATCGCGCCCTTTGATACTTCGGACGGCTATAAATGAGCATTTTTTTCCAATTTACCCTCTCTCTAAGGCTCGTCTCCTAATGCGAATTACTCATGCTAATTACTCTCTACAAGTCCTTTCTCCTTTTTTCCATTGGTGGAAACGACTAGCATGCCAGCGGGTGGGAATTCCATTGGTCTTCATGAGGGGGCTGCATTGACCGCACCGTGAGAATACAATTGCATGCATGCATATCGTGGGAAACCAACTCTATTTAATTAACTAAACATGATCTTGATTGGAGGAAAGGAACGAGACGACTAATCGCTACTAGCCAGTAGTCATCCACCTTGGTTACGATGCGATTCCTAGTGAGCCTTACACACCAGACCAGAGTACTACTTCCTCCGCCCGGATGCGTTAGGCTATATGATGTTGCCATGTCATATATAGTCATCACTTATAGGCACTCATACAACAAGGTTAGCTATAAGGTTGACTATAAGCGTACTTTTTTTGTACCTTCTCTCTATCTTGTTCTTCGTATTTCTTGCATTTGCCAAGGAGTACGCATATAGCTAGGCTCTTGCATGAGAGCCCAGTCCCACCATTTTTCCATTTCTCTCTACTCCACATAGGCAAAAGTGCCATGTAAGCGGGCTATAAGCTCATTATTGTACTTACTCTAAGAGAATTCAGAAAATCTTAAAGTATTAGCTGTGATGTACAGTAGTAATTAAACTACGCCTCGTTTAACTCAACCGCCTCATGCGCCCACTGATACGTCTCCAACGTATCTATAATTTATGAAGTATTCATGCCATGTTTATTATAGTTTTGTATGATTTTGGTGCACTTTTATACGGCTTTTTTATGATTTTTATGGACTAACATATTGACCTTGTGCCTAGTGCCAGTTGTTGTTTTCTGCTTGTTTTTGATTATCCAGAAAATCCATATCAAATGAAGTCCAAATGCAGCGAAACTTTTTGACGATTTTTTCTGGAAGGAAACAGACCCGGGAAGCTTCGGGGGAGCAGCAGAAGAGCCACAGAGGCCCCACAAGCCACCAAGGCGCGCCACCCCCCCCCCCCCCAGGCGCGCCCTGGTGCCTCGTGGGCCCCCTGTGGCACCTCTTTGCGTCATTCCAACGCTGAAAAATCATATATATTCAGAAACCCCCGAAAGTTAACCTAGATGAGTTTTTACGCCACCGCAAGCCTCTGTACCTCCATGATCTCATCTACAGCCCTTTTCCAGCACCCTGCCGGAGGGGGGAATCATCACCGGAGGCCATCTTCATCATCCCGGCAGTCTCCATGACGAGGAGGAAGTAGTTCACCCTCGGGGCTGAGGGTATGTACTAGTAGCTATGTGTTTGATCTCTCTCTCTCTCTCGTGTTCTTGATTTGGCACGATCTTGATGTACCGCGAGCTTTGTTAATATAGTTGGATCATATGGTGTTCCCCCTCTCTATCTTGTTGTGATGAATTGAGTTTTTACCATTCAGGTTTTACTATTATCGGATTGAATACTTTGTTGGATTTGAGAACACTTGATGTATGTCTTGCATATGAATACCCGTGGTGACAATGGGGTATTATATTGATTCACTTGATATATGTTTTGGCACTCAACTCGCGGATTCCCGAGGTGACATTGGGGTAATCTATGCATAGGGGTTGATGCACGTTTTCGTCCTACTTTCTCCGGTAGAAATCTTGGGGCACTCTTTGAAGTTCTTTGTGTTGGATTGAATATTATGAATCTAAAGTTGTTTGATGCATATCGTATAATCAACTCACGGATACTTGTGGTGACATTGGAGTATCTAGGTGACATTAGAGTTGGTTGATGCGTATCATATGGTGTTATTTTAGTATGAACTCTAGGGCTGTTTGTGACACTTATAGGAATAGCTAAATAGATTGATCGGAAAGAATAACTTTGAGGTGGTTTTGTACCCTACAACAATTTCTATCTTATGTTCTCCGCTAATAGGAACTTTGGAGTGATTCTTTGTCGCACGTTGAGGGATTGTTATATGATCCAATTATGTTAGCATTGTTGAGAGATTGCACTAGTGAAAGTATGAACCCTAGGCTTTGTTTCTAAGCATTGCAATACCGTTTGTGCTCACTTTTGTCACTTTCTACCTTGCTGTTTTTTTATTTTCAGATTACAAAAACCTATATCTAATATCCATACTACACTTGTATCACCATCTCTTCGCCGAACTAGTGCACCTATATAATTTACCATTGTATTGGGTGTGTTGGGGACACAAGAGATTTCTTGTATTTGGTTGCCATCTTCATCCTACACCTCCCACGGATTGATAAACCTTAGGTCATCCACTTGAGGGAAAATTGCTACTGTCCTACAAAACTCTGCGCTTGGAGGCCCAACACGAGTCTACAAGAATAAGTTGTGTAGTAGACATCAAGCTCTTTTCCGGCGCCGTTGCCGGGGAGGTGAGTGCTTAAAGGTATATCTTTAGATCTTGCAATTGAATCTTTTAGTTTCTTGTTTTATCACTAGTTTGGCTTATAAAAGAAAACTACAAAAAAATGGAATTTAGGTTGCCTCATATTATTCGTCTTTATAATGTCTTTCTTGAAAATGATGGAGCGGAAAATTGTGCTCAATTGATAGAAGAAGAATTCAATAAAATGTTTGGCATAAAATCTTTGAATGATGAGCATGATTGCAATGTTGCTAGTATGAATTCTATGAATATCCAAAATACTAATGATGATTGCACTAGTCATGACAAAAAAAATTCTTATAAGCATGTCAATTTTTGTGGAGTGCATAAAGTTTGTGAAGACATGCCTTATAGGGATGATAGATTTTGTAAGAAGCATAAACATGATAGAACCAACTTTTTGCTCAAAGTGATAGATTAATTTGCTACAAAATTATGTTCTCTTTATCCTATTACTTATGAACTTTGCAATAAAGTTGGTCATCTTAATTTTCAATGCATACTTTTTCATGATCGAATCATGGCTAAATATTGTAATGACTTGACCGCCCTTGAACTATATAATGAGCTTTATCTATTTTTGGGGTGTGAGGAATTATCACATAAAAATAGTTGGTTTGAAGTATTCATTCTCACGGATGACATTTAAACTAATCTAAAGGAAATCTATACGTTTTGTGTGGTAAATTGCAATGAGAATGCTTATATTGCCAACTATAGAAAAAAAGGGAAAACAAATAGAATATAAAAGAAATACTAATGGAAGGGTAAAGATCCCCCCTTTCCCTCCTATTTTCTCTCATGATGAAACAGGTAACGAGGAGGAGCTTCCTATCCAACCAATCTCTTCAATAAGAAGCTCGGAAGAATTAAATAAACCCACACATAATGTGGTAAAGAAAAAGAAAAGAAGGAAAAGTAGAGGTAAAGAGGTATCTCTCCCAAATAATGTTGCTCCTATTATTGTTGTACCTCATGAGAATGAATCAAAAATAATTGTGGAAGATGATACACTTGATGATGATTTTGTTATGCCTATTGCTTGTTGTGATGATTATGATTGGGAAGATAATGATACTTCTTATGATCTTGAAAATCTTTATGGCACCAACTTGGAGGAATATGATAATAATTGTTATACTATTGGTGCTATTCATACTATTGATGATAATAGTGATAATGCTAATGATATGCAAACCAACAAGCTTGGGGATGCTATGTTTGATTGGAATGATATGTTTGAGAATTTATTTGCTGCAAATAACGTTTGCCCTAAGCTTGGGGATGCTATGATTAATGAAAATGATCTTTTTATTCCCCCTACTTTTGATGAGCAAATTTATTATGATGATGACATGCCTCCTATCTATGATGATTATTGTGATGATACTTATGTTATGAAAAGTAGTGATGATTATATTTATAAAACTTGTCATAATTATGATTACCCTTTTTCTGAACATTCCTCTTTTAACGTGGAAACAATTTATAGTATTCGAATTTCATATGATACTCCCACTCCTATTGATGAGAAGAAAATTGCTTGTGCGGAGAGTAATAAAAATTCTATGCTTATGTATCATGACAAGAATGCTTTGTGTGATAGATATATTGTTTAATTTCTTCATGATGCTGCTGAAAATTGTTATGAGAGATGATCATATGCTTGTAGGTGTCGCAATAATATCAAGTTTCCTCTCTATGTGTTGAAAGTTTTGAAGTTATGCTTGTTTTGCCTTCCTATGCTAGTTGATTCTTGCTCCCATAAATTGTTTGCTCACAAAATCCCTATGCATAGTAAGTGGGTTAGGCTTAAATATGCTAGTAATATGCTTCATGATGCTCTCTTTGTGTTTCAATTCTTTACTTTTATGTGAGCATCATTGAAATCATCATGCCTAGCTAAAAGGCATTAAAGAAAAGCGCTTGTTGGGAGACAACCCAATATTTGTACCTACTGTTTTTGTGTGTCCACGTGATTAATATACTGTAGTAATCATGTTTTATATGTTTTCTTTCAATAATGTGCCAAGTAAAGCCTTTGGGATAGTGTGGATGCTTGTTGATTTGATTCTGTGCAAAAACAGAAACTTTTGCGTCCAGTGCTGGAATTTCTATTCTGTACTGGAGCGTGAGAAAATTCTGAAATTTTTACACAGTATTGGGTTACAAATTTTTTACGTTTTCCTAATGTTTCAGAATTTTTGGAGGTACATAAGTATGGTTTTTAAATCACTCGCTACACGCTGTTCTGTTTTTGACAGATTCTGTTTTCGGTGCATAGTTTGCTTATTTTAGTGTTTCCATAGCTTATATTGAGTAATATAAATTGTGAAAATGGTAGAATACAGTAGGAATTATGTGAGAACAATTATGAATCTTTACTTGACATTACCTAAGTGGATGATTTATTTTTATCATACTAACCTATCTCACAAGTTCCGTTAAGTTTTGTGTGATTGAAGTTTTCAAGTTTTGGGTGAGATATCGATATGAAGAGAATAAGGAGTGGCAAGACCCTAAGCTTGGGGATGCCCAAGGCACCCCAAGGTAATATTCAAGGAACACCCAAGCAATTAAGCTTGGGGATTCCCCGGAAAGCATCCCCTCTTTCGTCTTCAACACTATCGGTAACCTCACTCGGAGCTATATTTTTATTCGTCACATAATATGAGTTTTTCTTGGAGCGTCATTTTCTTTTATTGAGATTTGCTTTCTGTTATTTAGAATAATGTTTTTTATCTTTTATTTCAATAAAAGTGTCAATTATAGCCTTTACCATGCTCAGTTTGCAAGTTCATGTGTTGCTGTTTGAAAACAGAAAGTTTTCTGTTATGTCCAGAATATTCCTGAATAGTCAGAACATGATAAAAATCTGAAATTTTTACAAAGTAAGCATGCATGAGTTCTATGTCACGTGGTAATTTTTCAGAATTTTTGGAGTTAGGGAATTATGAATTTTAAATCCCCCTTTACAGACTATTCTGTTTTGGCAGATTGCTGTTATAGTTGCATTGTTTGCATATGTTTGCTTGTTTAATGATTCTATTTGAGGATAGGAGTATTAAATATGCAGAGGAATTTAGTATGCGATGTCAAATTATAATTTTAGTGATTTTCTACAGTAGAGAATGATAAGGTTTTGCATTGATTTATACTAACTTATCTCACGAGTTCTTGTTGAGTTTTATGTGGATGAAGTTTTTAAGATTTAGAGAAACCGTGATATGAGAGGAATTAAGGAGACACAACAGCTCAAGCTTGGGGATGCCCGAGGCATCCCAAGTTAATATTTCAAGAAGTCTCAAGCATCTAAGCTTGGGGATGCCCCGGTAGGCATCCCACCTTTCTTCATCAACAATTATCGGTTTGTCTTGGTTGAACCTAAGTTTTTGCTTCTTCACATGAGATGTGCTATTCTTGGAATGTCATTTTATTTTGTTTTCTTTGTTGTTTGAATAAAATTATGAAGATCTGAAATTTTAAATGAGAGAGAGTCCTCACATAGCTACCTATTTACTTAACTACTCATTTGGTCTTCACTTATATCTTTTTGGAGTAGTTTGTCAATTACTCTTGTTCTTCACTTATATCCTATGAGTAAATTGTTGAAATGAATTGAATATCATCAAGTTGAAATTTATATGCTTCATATGCTTGTCCCATGGGGAGTAGTGACTTCACATACAAGAAGTATAAGTGGTAAAATTTATTGAAAGTTAACAAACATAGCATTGGTCACTTGAACAATTCATGAAAGAATTTTGAAGGAAGAGAAATTTCACATATGAATATACTATCTTGGACATCTTCTATGATTGTGAGCCCCCATTAATTATTTTCAAGCTTCATCAAGTAGTTGACGTTGGACAAGGAAGACAACGTAATGAGTTATGTTTGTTTATATTCACATAGAAGTTATATTGTCATGGATCCTCTAACATGTGGTGCTTGCTTAGGATCTTTTGCTAGCCAAAAATTTGTACTAAGTAGAGATACTACTTGTGCATCCAAAAACCCTTAAACCCAATTTCTTGTCATGAGTGTCCACCATATCTACCTATGGATTGAATAAGATCCTTCAAGTAAGTTGTCATCGGTGCAAAAAACAATAAAAATTGCTCCTAAAATATGTATGATCTTTTATTACAAGGGAAAATAAGCGTTGTACGAACTTGTGATGGTAAAGAAATAAAAGTGACAGACTGCATAATAAAGGTTGCTATCACAAGGGGCAATATAACGTGACGTTCCTTTGCATTAAGGGATTGCACATCCAAAAATAAAAAGCGCATGACAACCTCTGCTTCCCTCTGCGAAGGGCCTATCTTTTAATTTTCTGTATTTACTTTTATGTAAGAGTCGGTAATGTTCATCCCTATTCCGCTCTATTTATTCTCTAGTGGGCAAGCATCATGTGGTAGGGAATGATCCAGGCACATATATCCAGTTGAATATAGGAGATCTTGAGTTATTATTGTTGACATTATCCATGAGATAAATAAGTTGGGAGGCAAAACATTAAGCCCCTATCTTCCTATGTGTTTGACTGAAACAGTTTGTTGTAAAAATATGCTTTGAGTGTCAGCAATCATGGAACACTAAACGATAGTTGAGTATGTGGAATTTGCTAAATCAAAGCTCTTACATAGACCCTTCCTGAAAATAAGATGAATTGCAATTGTTTGATGACTGAAAACATAGTTTGTTAGTTTTCAAGAAAGTTTATGGTCTATACTTTAACATGTTAATAGCTTGCTACTTGATCATGAGAAGTTTTATGAGATGAGCTAGTGTTTATGATATATATTGATGCTAGAAAAAAGTGATTGAAATTATCATTGATCAAACTTATGCACTATGCTAGCATTCACACTTCATAAATTATTTCTTTTATCATTTACCTACTCGAGGACGAGCAGGAATTAAGCTTGGCGATACTGATACGTCTCCAACGTATCTATAATTTATGAAGTATTCATGCCATGTTTATTATAGTTTTGTATGATTTTGGTGCACTTTTATACGGCTTTTATATGATTTTTATGGACTAACATATTGACCTAGTGCCCAGTGCCAGTTGTTGTTTTCTGCTTGTTTTTGGTTTTCCAGAAAATCCATATCAAATGAAGTCCAAATGCAGCGAAACTTTTTGACGATTTTTTCTGGAAGGAAACAGACCCAGGAAGCTTCGGGGGAGCAGCAGAAGAGCCACAGGGCCCCCAAAAGCCACCAGGGCGCACCACCCCCCCCCCCCAGGCGCGCCCTGGTGCCTCGTGGGCCCCCTGTGGCACCTCTTTGCGTGATTCCAACGCTGAAAAATCATATATATTCAGAAACCCCCGAAAGTTAACATAGATGAGTTTTTACACCGCCGCAAGCCTCTGTACCTCCATGATCTCATCTACAGCCCTTTTTCGGCACCCTGCCGGAGGGGGGAATCATCACCGGAGGCCATCTTCATCATCCCGGCGGTCTCCATGACGAGGAGGGAGTAGTTCACCCTCGGGGCTGAGGGTATGTACTAGTAGCTATGTGTTTGATCTCTCTCTCTCTCTCGTGTTCTTGATTTGGCATGATCTTGATGTACCGCGAGCTTTGTTAATATAGTTGGATCATATGGTGTTTCTCCCTCTCTATCTTGTTGTGATTAATTGAGTTTTTACCTTTGAGGTTTCACTATTATCGGATTGAATACTTTGTTGGATTTGAGAACACTTGATGTATGTCTTGCATATGAATACCCGTGGTGACAATGGGGTATTATATTGATTCACTTGATATATGTTTTGGCACTCAACTCGCGGATTCCCGAGGTGACATTGGGGTAATCTATGCATAGGGGTTGATGCACGTTTTCGTCCTACTTTCTCCGGTAGAAATCTTGGGGCACTCTTTAAAGTTCTTTGTGTTGGATTGAATATTATGAATCTGAAGTTGTTTGATGCATATCGTATAATCAACTCACGGATACTTGTGGTGACATTGGAGTATCTAGGTGACATTAGAGTTGGTTGATGCGTATCATATGGTGTTATTTTAGTACGAACTCTAGGGCTGTTTGTGACACTTATAGGAATAGCTCAATAGATTGATCGGAAAGAATAACTTTGAGGTGGTTTTATACCCTACAACAATTTCTATCTTATGTTCTTCGCTAATAGGAACTTTGGAGTGATTCTTTGACGCACGTTGAGGGATTGTTATATGATCCAATTATGTTAGCATTGTTGAGAGATTGCACTAGTGAAAGTATGAACCCTAGGCCTTGTTTCTAAGCATTGCAATACCATTTGTGCTCACTTTTGTCACTTGCTACCTTGCTGTTTTTTTATTTTTAGATTACAAAAACCTATATCTACTATCCATACTACACTTGTATCACCATCTCTTCGCCAAACTAGTGCACCTATACAATTTACCATTGTATTGGGTGTGTTGGGGACACAAGAGATTTCTTGTATTTGGTTGCAGGGTTGTTTGAGAGAGACCATCTTCATCCTACGCCTCCCACGGATTGATAAACCTTAGGTCATCCACTTGAGGGAAAATTGCTACTGTCCTACAAAACTCTGCGCTTGGAGGCCCAACACGAGTCTACAAGAATAAGTTGTGTAGTAGACATCACCCACCTCCCTCTCGATTCATTTTTCTCGTTCGGCCTACCAGGAAACCCGTTCGCCTCCAAATCTTTTCCTCTCCATGTGTGAAAACAGTCTGCTGCATGACTCTCCTTCCCCCCCCCCCTACAGTCCCACCTGTCCTCCCTGTGTGAAAACAATCTGCATGCTGTAATATTTTAAATACTAATATATTTTTGCTGAGTTGGATGAGAGAGAAGAGGAGAGAGAAGAGAAGCAAGCTACAAACTTACAGCCGGCTGTAGCACAAGCTCCAACACACTTTCTAAGAGAAACATGTGGGCCATATATTAATGCTATAGCATACTAGTATAGCCGATTGTTGACTCTCCCTCCCGTGCTCGTCCAAATTCCTCCTGCCTAATAAATCGCAGATCACCTAAACCCTAAACCCTTGTGACCAGCAATATCTCCACCTCGCCCCCTGAATTCAGCTCGGTGCCCCCCACCTCCCCCTTAATTTCCTCCAACAAAAAAAATGCCCACCTAGCTGTTACGTTAATAACGCAACCTATCTTACGTCGGTTTACCATTGCTCGCTATAAATAATGCGCCTCCCATGGCATTCCGAAGAACGCTCACATTCATCTCCTCACCCTCCCTCTCAATTACGGACCCGTCAACCACCATGGCATCGCCCCTCCCTAGCCCTAGGCGCCCCTCGCTGCCCCGTGCGGAGGGTCACATGTTGGCGTTCCGTTCCTCACCTTCACGATTCGAGGAGGACGCGTCGGCGTTTCGCTCCTCGCTGCCACGAGTCGAGGATGACGTGTCGGCATTCCGCTCCTCCCCATCACCGCGACGCGTTGTGGTGGACGCGTCGGCATTCCCAGACTCGCCAGCACACGCATTGGAGGACGCGTCGCCGCCCCGCTATGAGGAGGACGTCGTGCCGGCCCCCGAGCCGCCCAGCTTGGAGGAGCTATGGAAAGAAATGGAGGTCGCCTTGTGGGAGGCTTTGCCTCCGGCGGAGCGCGCCAAAAGAGAGGCGGAGAAGAAGGCCGAGGAAGAGAAGCGCCCCACGAGGGATGCTGCCTGGCAGGGCTATGTCGCCTCCGAGAGAGTCAGGCAATTCACTCTTTGGCAGAATGCTCGTGCAAGGGCCGTGTGGGTGGCGGAGGATGCCCGTGCCAAAGCCCTAAGTGCAGTCGGGTCGATGCGCCTCATCTACGCTTGGTGGTACGTCGATCGGGTGCACGCTTCCAGTGAGGAGGAGTACCTATTGGTGCCGGATCACCAGACTGGTGAGATCGCGCTCGCCCGCCGGCAAGCCGCTAATCAGCACCTCACGACTTGCGAGGCCGAGGAAGAGGCGTTGTCTCGCCGCGCTGGGAAATGGCCGCACACCAGGGCACTCGTGGCGCGCCGCAAGCGCTCCTGCGAGCACCGTGGCTTTTATTAGGAATAATTTATTGTCGTAAGGTGATCCCATTAGTAGGTAGGAGTACTCGTAGTTTTCTATGGTATTGGGACGGAAATGATAAATCCTGAACGCTCGGGACTTATTAGCGTCCTTAATTAATTATGTATAAAAGGAACAAGTTTGAAAACCTTTTGTATCCGTACGCTTGTTACTTTTTGTAAGTAGAGTACGTACATAGCACGAAGTTCAACACTAGATATCGCAGTACACGTCTCTCTCTCTAGTACACGTCTCTCTCTATATCTAGGCTTATGCACTAGGACAACTAGTATATATGTATACGCACGTGCATTCGAATATTACGATGCGGTTTTGGTAAAAGTAGTAAAATAGTAGACAACCTTGTGAAATGATTCAATGCAAAAGAAATGCAAGAATGAGAAGTGAAAACTCCATTGATTGTTTTCTGATGAGCTATAAATGGTGGGACTCATTCTCATTTGATTGTTTACTTCCTTCTCTCTGCAGATTTTTCTCTATCGTAGTCGATATATCTCACTGGTCGGGTGTCATGCAAATTTTATGGACAAGTGCCCTTGTGATTGTTCCAGAACAGTACCGATGCAGCAGCTACTGTTCAAGTGAATCCCGCAGATCAGCCAATCGATCTATGCCCTATGCACCGGGGAGGGAGTAGTGGCCTTTGGCACCACACCATACGTACTAGCACGTACTCCTACGAATGACTCCTACTACCCTCTGTTCCATAATGTAGTGCATATAGACTTTTTCAAAAGTCAAACTTTACTAAATTTGACCCAGTTTTTGGAGAAAAATATTAGCATCTAGAGTGCAAAACATATTTCATTAGATTCATCACAACACATAGTTTCATAATTTATATATTCACTATTATAGATACAAGTAGTTTTCTATATAAACTTGGTCAAAGTTTGTAAAGTTTGACTTTTCAAAAAATCTATACGCACTATTTTTTTTGCAAGTACTACTACTACTCCCAAATCGCTTCGTACTCCCAAATCGCTTCATACACGAAGTTGTGTCGTGCAATTGCAATTCCAACTTGAGTACTACTAGTAGATAGGGATCGAGCGTGCCGCTTTAGGATCGACCGTAAATGTGGAGAGATGAACCGGACTGCAGAGAGATGAAATACAATAAAGACAGGAGTGATATGATGGTTTCTTGTCCATTCATTTTACCAGGCCACTTATTACTGGGAGTGGTGGGGTTTTGTGATATGACGGCTTTACTGCAGCGCCACGAGCGGGGTGAGACTCCCCTGCAGCGCCGCCCTCTACTCTAGTATCCCCTACTACTCCTACTTCCGTCCCGGTTTACTAGCACCTCTCGTATTTTGAATTTTCAACCTATATTTTTTACCATAAATTTAACTAGTTGGGAAATAGTACTCCAGTATAAAGTTCGACGTCGGAACCACGTGACACATGTGGTAAGCAATCCAAACAATTCAAAAAAAAAAGAATTCGACATTGGATTCGGGTTAAAATAGTGTATGTTATATGCCCTAGCAAAAATAATATTACTGGAAAGTGCATTCAAATGCAAATTATGATGGTTGTGAGTCGAGAAACTGGTTCCGGTGATCAAAGAGGCTTCGGGAAGCGGTAGATTTTTTTAGAGAAAAGGCAGATCGCCTGCCCAACCAGCCAAATCACAGAGTAGGAACATGAACAGTACGGCAACAAGGAAGGTTTAATACAGCCAAGCAGGCATAAGGCACGCAGGCCCAACGAAACGAACGAAGATAAAGCAGCACAAATCACACTCGAGGGAGCTGGCTCTCACGGGCTGCAGGACGAAGGCTAAGGGCAGATGTACGGATCTTGGTAATGAAACCGGTGAGAGCGTCGGTGTCCACATGCTTAGACAGCTGCTTTCATTGAGTGAAGACTAATGATGAACATTTAACTTGGTAATGCATATGCCCAGGTGAACACGCGCGATCGGCGTGGCTGGGGTTCCGGCCATTCAGAACGCAACGCACAATAGGTCAGCGCACACGGTTCTCATAGGCAATCAGATCTCGAGTGCTCTAAAAAACCACCACACTATACGGTTGTCCGGCCACCCCATCCCAGAGCTCTCCCCAAGTATCGCCGTTCATGCCACCGCGCCGCACACTAACTAGTAAGGAAGCAATGGCATCCCGCCGCGCCGAGTTCATCGTCGCCCGCGACCGCACACGAACTGGTAAGGAAGCGATGGCATCGCGCCGCGCCGAGTTCATCGCCACCCGCGACCGCACACCTACGTGGGCGGACTTTGAAGCTGCCATGGCTGAATGGGCGGTGGAGCAACAGGAGGCCAAAGCCACACAGAAGGAGCGGAAAAGGCAGAAAGCACTCAAGAAAAGAGAGTCCCACCGCCGCAAGAAAGAAGCTGCCGCACGCACTGCCGAGGAGAGCCGGGCGGAGATCCAAGCACGGCGGGCTGCCGCCGAGAAGGCCGGGAAGGAGAACAACGGTCTCTGGCCAGCATGGTCCGATGCCTCCACCTGCCAGGATCGCGGCGGTAGCTACCGCGATGCTGAGGAGAGCTGGGCAGAGGTCCAACAAGCACGGTGGGCTGCCGTCGACAAGGATGAGAAAGAGAACGATGGCGTTTGGGTCTGGCCAGCATGCGAGAAGTAATTAGTGTGTGTGTCGCCCGTACGTTTGTTTAATTAATTATGAGCATCTACCGGTACTATTTACTACTACCTCCGTCTTGGTTTATTGGTCCTCATTGTATTTTGTACCAACTTTTGACCAAAGATTTAACTAACAAAATATTAATGCATGTCATCAAAAATAATATCATCTGAGACTATGTTGAAATATGAATCCAATGATATAATTTTTTGGTGACATGCATTAACATTTTATTAGTTAAATCTTTGGTAAAAATTTGGGACAAAATACAATGAGGACTAATAAACCAGGACGGAGGTAGTAGTTAGTATTGATACCTGGCGAACGTTCGCCACGAGCCCAATCCTACCGAACACCCACATAACCGCCAGATTTCCATCCGACGGTGGCCTTTTTTTTAAGCCCATGGTATTTGACAAAACTGCCACCCTTACACATGTAAATGCGACGCGGGCGTTTGCAACTGCCATGTCTCCTAGTGAATGTTTGATGGAGATTGGCGTTAGCACCGATGGTGGTTCCTAGTAGTTCCACGCTCGGGCATTGAATTTGTACTATTTACTATACTACTCCGGTAGAGCGGAGTGCTACTCCACTATAGCAGGTACTGTAGTTTATAGGAATATATTTTAGTAGTACTGTAATCAGTCAAGTTGTCTCGCATCGATATGACCCTACGCTACTGGGATGTGTCTCGTAAGTCAAGTGGCGTGCTGCTGTTACAATGTCATCATCACCTGTCCACTTCCCGTAGCACATATTCGCTTCTCCATCCTCGCCAGCACAAAATCGTCTGATCTTCCATCCCTGCTAGGCGCCTCCCCCCTCTTCCAAAACCCAAGAACTAACAATGGCATAACCGAGCAGCGTCCACCAAAAGAGTGGCTGGAATTCGCTCCCCACAGAGGTAATGAAACTCATTGTTTCGCTTGTGGACAATCTCGGTACCATGCCGCTCGCCGCGTGCTCGTCGGAGCTGTTCAAGATCAGAGGGCTATTGAATATCATTAAAGATCTGAACATATAATCTTCCACCAAATAAACCAACTAGCATCAACTACAAGATGTAATCAACACTACTAGCAACCCACAGGTACCAATCTGAGGTTTTGAGACAAAGATTGAATACAAGAGATGAACTAGGGTTTGAGATGAAATGGTGCTGGTGAAGATGTTGATGAAGATTGGTCCTCCCACGATGAGAGGATCGTTGGTGACGTTGATGGCTTCGATTTTTCCCCTCCCGGACGGAAGTATCCCCGGCGGAATCGCTCCGCCGGAGAGCAAAATAGCTCCTGCCCAGGTTCCGCCTCGAGACGGTGGTGCTTCGTCCCGAAAGTCTTCTTCTGATTTTTTTTCTAGGTCAAATGGCTTCATATAGCAGAAGGAGGGGGACCGGAGGCCTGCCAGGGGCCCCACAAGCTCGGGGGGCGCGCCCAGGGGGGTAGGGTGCGCCCCCCCAGGCTTGTGGCTTCCTGATGGGCCCCCTCCTGTTAATTCTTTCGCCAGTATCTTCTATATATTCCAAAATAATTCTCCGTAAATTTTCCAGGTTATTTGGAGTTGTGTAGAATAGCTATCTCTGTTTCACCCCTTTCCGGTCCAGAATTCCAGCTGCCGGCAATCTCCCTCTTCATGTGAATCTTGCAAAATAAGAGAGAAAAGGCATAAGAATTGAACAATATAGTGAAATAATGATCAAAAACATAATAATTATCAATAGGAAATCATGATGCAAATTGGACGTATCACCTACTAAGTTGACGCGTACGCAGGGCTATGGCAACTTAGTCAACAAAATTGACTCTAGCAGTGTGAGATCGTTAGATGTCAATCCAACGGCCGGCGTGCTTCTTCAATCTCTGATCTTCCTGCTCCAGCCGCCCAAACCTGCGACGGCGTGACCGTCTGCTCCCGCCTTCCGTGGCCGGCTGTGCTGCCGCGCAGGCCTCACCGCGCACCCTACTCCCATCGCTAGCCAGGCCATCCCTCTACTGACCCACACCTCCTGTTATTCTCCGGCGATGGCAGCCGAGCCAGTAAACCCTTGTATTCCCCTCTGCTAGGGCATCCACTGCCGAGTCTTCCCCGGCTCCTGGGCGTTTCCCTCCCTAGGCCTCGCCGTCGTCCACCGCCTTGGTGCTCTCGGCACGGCGTCGTAAACGTGGTCAATGAATGACAGCCAACGGAAGAGGACTGTACGTGGACAGGCTGACAGCTGGGACCCACGAGGTCCATGGTCGCACGCAAGGAAGTGCCTCCTTATTATGCGGAAGAAAAATGATTTCACTCCCTAACAGCTGGGACCCACCAGCTACATCTTCGTACGCAAGGAAGCTGCTCCTTATTACATGAAAAAATGCTGCTGACACGTGGGTCCCAGTTGCTCGATCAGTTTTGTTGTTGTTGTTGAGTAGGAGTAGGTTATCAACTGGGATGTGCGGTGTCTGTGGCCCGTCTAGCCCAGGCTTTTATTTCATGTTTACAACATGACAAGCCCAACTGTTTTTTTTCTCGGTGAAAATGGCCAGCCCACCTCTTTTTTCGTAGAATAGCCTACATAGGCCGATTTCTTTTTCTTCGTCCTGCTGGGCTGCAAATCTTTCAAGACGACGAGGGATACATTCGGCCTGCCCGGACAAAAAGGGTTGTAAATCTTATAAGTAATATGAAATGGACTGTATATGTATAACAACAAAGAAAATGGGCAATTAGTTTCAAATTGTAGATTTTCTTTTATTTTTTGATATTTCAATTTTCATTTTTTTTAACATAATTTAAATACAATTTAAATTTAGTTTTTATCGGGCTCAAAATTTCGGGATTAGAAATAGTTCGGCAATTTCAATGAAATATCACTAAAAAATTTAATCCTGTCCTTGCGAGAAAATGGTAAGGTATTCTAAAATATAATATGGGCTGCAATAAATTACGTAATAATTAGCAAATGGTCTCTAAATTTAGGAAAATAGCAAATGGGCTATATGCTATCCGCCACAGATGTTATGCTGACTTGTGGGCCTACTAAGTTGACGCGTACGCAGGGCTTTGTCAACTTAAAGTCAACAAATGATTCTTGCAGCGGTGGCCGTTGGATGCTAATCCAACGGCCGTGCTGCTTCTTCAATCTCTGATCTTCTTGCTCCAGCCGCCCAAACTAGCGTCGGCGGGACCACCTGTTCCTGCCTCCCATGGTCGGCTGTGCTGCCGCGCAGGCCTCAACGCCCCACCCTACTCCCACCACTGGCCAGGCCTTCCCTCTACTCACTCACATCACCTGTTATTCTCCGGCAATGGCAGCCCGCAGCCGAACCAGTCAACCCTCGTACTCCCATCCGCGTGGGCATTCACTGTCGCGTCTTCCCCGGCTCCACGTCGTTCCCTTCCGAGGCCTCGCCGTCGTCCACCACCTTGGTGCTCTCGGCATGGCATAGTCAACGTGGTCAATGAACGACAGCCATTGAAAGAGGACTGTGCGCAGTGAGGATGACAGCTAGACCCACCAGCTAATCTTCGCACCCAAGGAAGTGCCTCCTTATTACGCGCAAAAAAATTGATTCCTCCCCCTTATAGCTGGGACCCACCAGCTATATCTTCGCACGCAAGGAAGTGCCTCCTTGTCCACTGACAGCTGGGACACACCAGGTCGAAGCGTACGTAGCGTTGTCTGTCTGGTCGCGAACGTGTACGTACATACTGGTCGATCGGTCTCTCTGCAAGGTTGAACCGTGGCCGAGTAAGTAGCGGCACGTGTCGTAGTAGAGCCCCCGGCGTGGCAGTTCAGACAGTCCCGTCTAAATCGTGTACACATATGTACAGCCACATGGCAAAGAATACGACCACGTACGTACATACGGGCGGGGTCTCGAACGCGTACTCACGCATACGTACGGCCAGGGCTCATGTACATGGAGAGAGGCAACGGACGGCAGCAACGGCGTCGTGTTCATCGGCAGCCAACCGGCTGGGTTGGAAAGGAGGAAACAGCGTCGTGTTCATCGGGAGCCAAGCGACTGGGTCGGAACGCGTCCTATTCATCGGGAGCCAACTGGCTTGAACGGAACAGCCGAAACAGGGTCCTGTTCATCAACTCGGGGTTTGGCGTACCGCAAAACGGAGGAAACGGCCTTTTGTTCGACCACCTACGGTCGAAACGGGGTCCTGTTCATCGGCTGGGGGTCTGGCGTACCGCAAAACGGAGGAAACGGACTTCTGTTCAAGCGCCTACAGTTGAAATGGGGTCCTGTTGATCCGGAGGGCTCTGGCGTACCGCAAAACGGAGGAAACGGACTTCTCCCCAACTGCCTACAGTCGAAACGGGGGTCCTGTTCATCGGTAGGGGTGTGGTGTACCGCAAAACGGGATTCCACGGCCTACTGTTCATCCACGGTCGACCACCCTCCAGCCTCCACCAGCTACTGTTCATCCACCGTCGACTTCCTCCAGCCTGCACCGGCTACTGTTCATCCAGCCTCCACCCCCAACCAGCTGGGTTGTGGCTGCATCCTCGGGGTCCTGTTCATCCAGGTGCACCTTCACACGGCCAGGGTATTGTTCATCCACAGCCAACCCACCGGCTGGGGTGGGGCGTACGAGCGGGCGGCAGCAACGGGAACCGTTCATCCACAGCCAACCAACCGGCTAGATCAACTCACCACGTCTTGCACAAGGGGCTCGATCGATGCATCTCGACTCGTTCTACGTATCACACGCGCGGCAGCAACAGGCACTGTTCATCGAGAGGCAACCCAACACCGGCTATGATTCGCACGTACGGGAGAGGGCCAGAAGCCAGAGGAGGTGACCACGAGCCACCAGGGCGCGCCCCAGGGGGGTGGCGCGCCCTGGTGCCTCGTGGGCCCACCTCTGCCCCTTTTGACCTAATTCCACCACTATAAATTCTCTAAAATAGGGAAACCAACAGGGGAGTCCACAAAATACTTTTTCCGCCGCCACAAGTTTCTGTTCTCGAGAGATCCCATCTGGAGGCCTTTTCCGGTACTCCACCGGAGGGGGAATCAATGATAGAGGGGCTCTACATCAACCTTGCTTACCTTCCGATGATGCGTGAGTAGTTTACCACAAACCTTCGGGTCCATAGTTAGTAGTTATATGGCTTCTTCTCTCTTTTTGATCTTCAATACAATGTTCTCCTCGATGTTCTTAGAGTTCTATCCGATGTAATCACTTTTTGAGGTGTGTTTGTTGGGATCCGATGAATTGTGAGTTTATGATCAGATTATCCATGAATATTATTTGAGTTTTATCTGAACTCTTTTATGCATGATTATTATAGCTTCGTATTTCTTCTCCGATCTATTGATTTGGTTTGGCCAACTAGATTGATTTATCTTGCCATGGGAAGAGGTGCTTTGTAATGGGTTCGATCTGGCGGTGCTCAATCCCAGTGACAGAAAGGGACATGACACGTATGCATCGTTGCTATTAAGGGTAAAAAGATGGGGTTTATTCATGCGTGAGTTTACTTTGTCTACATATTGTCATCGTTCTTAAGGCGTTACTCTATTCTTTATGGACTTAATAAACTAGATGCATGCTGGATAGCAGTCGATGTGTGGAGTAATAGTAGTAGATTCAGGCAGGAGTCGGTCTACTTGTATTGGACGTGATGCCTATATACATGATCATTGCCTTGGATATCGTCATGATTATTTGCTTTTCTATCAATTGCCCAATACTAATTTGTTTACCCACCGTATGCTATTTTCTTGAGAGAAGCCTCTAGTGAAAACTATGGCCCCCGGGTCTATCTAAATCATATATTAAAACCCCTAAAATACCTTGCTGCACTTTTTCTTTATTTAATTTTTTTGTATTTTTGTTCAATCTATCTATCTATCACATACAATTTAATCTTGCAATTAACCGCCGAGGGATTGACAACCCCTTGTTTGTGTTGGGTGCAAGGATTTGTTGTTTTGTGTGCAGGTGCTGCTAACGAGGTGTTGCGTGATTCTCCTACTGGATTGATAACCTTGGTTTCATAACTGAGGGAAATACTTATCTCTACTGTACTGCATCTCCCTTCCTCTTCAGGGAATTACCAACGCAGCTCACAAGTAGCAGGAAGAATTTCTGGCGCCGTTGCCGGGGAGACATCATCAACATTTATCAAGTACCTACGCATAAAAATTTCATCTCCTTGCATTTATTTTATTTGCCTCTCGTTTTCATCTCCCCCACTTCTAAAAAGTTTTTACAAAAATACAAAATTATTTTCCATTTGCCTTTTTCTTGTTTGCTAGTTCGCTTGCTTTGCTTGAAACTGTTATCATGTTTGAATTTGAGAAAGTTGTAATTGAAAGTGCTAATTAGGATAGTGGTAGTGAATCTCTCGGAGACAAAACACAATCTTTTGATCTTAATCATGACCCTCCGGAGACTATCTCCCCCACTAATTTTAAAACTAAAGTCTATCATGTGGGAAGTGGTAATGTCATAGGGAAAAATATTATTCAGGAGTTCTTTAATTATGCGGGAGTTATACCAATAGTTAATGGATCCATTCTTGATAAAACAAATTGTTATGTGGATGCTATTGCAATGCTTGTGGTTAAATTAGAAAGAATTTTTTTGCATATCCACCCCGCTTTACAAAAAATATTTTATGAACTTCCCAACATCCATGATCCTAGGGCTAAGAAAGTTGCCACTATAATCCTTAGGCATGAATTTGATTATATAATCCGGGAAGCTAGGGATATTTTCTCCTTTTACAAAATAAATTTTGAGCATCCCCCTATAGAGGAGATTCTTCATGATAAAGATACTATTCGTAGGTTGGAATCTAAAGATTACTTTGCTTATGGTGAAAACATTAGAAGGGGAGTTCCATACACCGAAATAATTAAAACTATGTACCACCATGCTTGTGATAAATTTGAATGGGTTACTAAAGGAATTGATGAGGGATTTAGTGAAGAATGGTTCAAGAGTACGGCTAGAGATCCTATTGATGATGAAATACGTGTTTTATATGAGGACGTTTATGGTGATGATCCTGAGTTTGAAGTTATGAATGTTAAGGTTACCAATCAAAGCCCCTTCACTTACCTAAGCTCACCCACTAGGAAAGAAGAGCATGAAGGTAGAGAATTAATGAGAAAAGCATTGGAAGATTTAATCAAAAAGGACTTGGGGGTGAAGGATGACAATACATGAAACTATGCATTATGCCTAGCTAGGGGCATAAAACAATAGCACTTGTTGGGAGGCAACCCAATGAATAAAATAAATATTTACTTTTTGTTTCTGTTATTGAGTGTTTCCACATTTATTCTACTATTATGATTGTGTTTTTGTGTTTCTAATTAGTGTTTGTGCCAAGTAAATTCTTTAGGATGATTTGGAAGATAGTATAATTGATGCTGTTTGGAAAACAGAAAGTTTTGCGTCCAGTGCTGGAATTTTGGTTCTGTACTGGAGCGTCAGAAAAATCAGAAATTTTTACACGGTATTGGTATATGAATTGGCCACGTTGTTCTGATTTTTCAGAATTTTTGGAGTTACAGAAGTATAGCTTTTAAATAGATCTCTACAGATTGTTCTGTTTTTGACAGATTCTGTTTTTTTGATGCACTACTTGCTTGTTTTGATGAAACTATGGATTGTATCGGGGGGTATAAGCCATGGAGAAGTTAGAATACAGTAGGTATAATGCAAAAATAAAATATGAATGGGTTTGCAACAGTACTTAAAGTAGTGATTTGTTTTGTTATACTAACGGATCTCACGAAGGTTTTGTTGAGTTTTGTGTGATTGAAGTTTTCAAGTTTTGGGTGAGATCACGATGGATGAAGGAATAAGGAGTGGCAAGAGCCTAAGCTTGGGGATGCCCAAGGCACCCCAACGTAATATTCAAGGAAGACTAAAGCGTCTAAGCTTGGGGATGCCCCGGAAGGCATCCCCTCTGTTGGTGCAATATTTGCCCTCTTGTGTTTTGGAGAATGTTGACAGAAACAGGCATGGACTGATTTGTTTGGTAGTGCACACAGAGAGAAATAGTCCATGCAGTATCAAAGAGAATGCTGTCTCTGGTCTCAAGTTCGAGGAACTTCACCAAAGAATATCTGCACAGCAGAGAAGAATGAGCTACATCCATTGAGGTCATGTAGACGAGAAGATTGATGTGAAGGAGTTAACCCCTCGAAGTTTATTGCTGACGCGAAGCAATTGGTTCGGTGATTCTGTCCGAAGAAAATTGACTGCAGCGATGGAAGTCGAAGACGAAGTGAAGACGTAGCATTCATCTCGTTGCTCTTCTTTCACTCATTTGAGTCATAGGACCTCCGTACTATTAAGAGGGGTATAGGTTCTCGAAGCTTAGATCCTCTGTGATGCTTAGCCCAAACCTATGCAAGACTGAGAGACATCTCTTTATGCTTCGAATGATTACCTGCCAGTAGAAGACGTTGTTCTTCGGTGCTGCAGGAGAAATCTTTCGAACTGAGGAGTTAGCATTACTTGCTCCGCAAGAAATGTTACCGTTGTGCTCAATTTCCGACCGTTGGGCTCGTGTCGTTCGGCCATTGGCTGCTCCACATGTCCAATTTGGTCTTTTCCCATCAGGGAAGGCTGCGACTATAAATAGCCACCCCGCTCCAACATTGCCCGTTGGCTGCTCCGCTTAAGATTTCTGAGAAGATTGATTGAGCATCCCCTCTCGGAGTGATTTGAGTTTAAGATCCACCGAGAGAAAATCAAGAGCCAAAACTTAGACAGTGGTTGAGCATCACAGTAGTTCTGAGTTAGAGTTCTTGTAGCTATTACTCTTGAGAGCTGCGCACCCTCTAGACGGATAGGTGTTGGCTCGAGTGTTGAAGAGTTGTTGTCTTCACCGAGCAAGATCTTCAGCAACCAAGAGTCATTGTGGTTTGCGAAGAAGTCTGTCAAAGGTTTGGAGATCGCCGACAAATATCTACCATGAGTGAAATCAACTGGAGTCTGATCAGCTCTGAGTTGAAGGAGAATAGGGCGAAGAGAGTTTATCTTCTGTGTTAAATCACAACCCCTCCAACCAGACGTAGTCCTTTGGCAGAAGGGCGAACTGGTCTACCAAATTCATCTGTCGCCATCGAGCACCACTGGTTCATTATACCTTACTGCATTTCCTTTGGCAGTTTACTTTCGTGCTCTGTGTCAATAGTTTTATCTGATCTATCATAGTTCATTACTTATCTTTCGCATTCTCATCATTCATTTCTGTCATCTCAGTCTAATTTATATCTCTTCGCACTTCTGCATGTTAGCGTGATTTCAATCAGTGCTGTATCCATTCACCTCGTCACTATCCTCCTTGCATTTCCTTCGCAGTTCATACCTAGTTTTCCCTCATGCTACTGCATCTATTCATATATTGCATTACCATCATAATTGTCAAACCTGTGATATTCTATGCTCGAACTATTATTGCTTCCTACATCGATAGATATGTTCCTCAATAGCGTGCTTGATTAAGTACATTTCTACCGAACCTTATTTCCGCTGCTGTTTTTGGGATCAGTTCAAAACATTCGCAAGAATTTTTGAATCTCCCATTCACCCCCCTCTGGTCGATATACTCTCGGTCCTAACAATTGGTATCAGAGCAGGTACTCCATGTATCTGTTTATTAAAGGTCTAACAACCTTGGAGTTTTGAGTATGTTGTATGCAGGTGGATTCTCGCACTCTGAAAGGTTTCCTATCTTCGATGGAAATGACTATGTCTACTGGAAAGAGTGAATGAAAATCAGACTTCAAGCCATCAACATAGAACTTTGGCAGATTGTGGAAAATGGGTACAACGTTCAGCACCCTGATGCTCCTACTTCCGATGACAAAGCTATAATGCAGTTGAATGCTCAAGCAAAAGTTATTATCTGTGACAGTATATCGAAAGACATTTTCATTCGGTTCCAAAAGCTCGACACTGCCAAGCAACTCTGGGATGCCATCAAAAATGTTCATGAAGAATTCATTGCCAGAACAGATCCACACACTGATATGCTTCGTGCCATGTTTGCTGGTTTCAGAAGTCTTCGTAAGGAAAGTTCTATGGAACTCACTGATCGGTTGACAAATATTGTTGAAAGACTTCATCAACGAGGAGTAACAGATATCACCGATAGAGATATGGTCAACAAGCTGCTGAGTGCTCTTGATGCAACCTTCGATCCAATCGTAGCTGAAATCAAGCAAAGACCAGACTATGAAGAACTTCACTACGTCGAGGTCATGATGATGTTGTCTATTCACGAAGAAAAGATGGAACTTGAAAATGGGCATCAAGAATCTTCTTCGGAAAGTGAAGGGGAAATTCTTTCACACTATGGCAGTTCACAACAAGAAGATGTCGAGAATCAACACTCTATCACAAGAGAACTAGAAATGCTCACAGAAAGACTAAGTAATCTCAGAAGACAGAATCTGTGTCTCACAAATGATGACTTAGTTGACTTGCCTGAATCTTCAAGAAAATTACCTCTGAAAGAAATAAAGTGCTTCAAGTGCAAACAATCCGGTCACTTCATAGTAGACTGTCCTTGCTGGGAATTAAATGAAAAACCTAGCAACAGATGGATTTTTCTTCACTACACTAGATTCACTCGAATGGACCGTCACACTAAGCTCTCGAAGAAAAATGAATCTTTCTCATCCTCTTCGAAGAGGCCAGTCACTGACGTGCAAGCCAAATCTGACTAGAGTATGTGCTGAAATCAATATGGAATCTGAAGATGAGATATCTGAATCCGAATCAGAAGACGAAGAGCCTCTCAGAAGCCTAGGAAGAGGCATGCATTCGTTGCTTATGAATCATCCGAGAAATCACTCGAATCAGACACTGATGATAATGCTTCAAGTGATGATGAACCAATCGCACTCTGTCTCATGGCAAAAACCTCAAAGGATCAGGTATCAGCAAAGCACCAAAAATCTATGACTGAATATTCTTCTGAATACATTGCTTATGCTAAACTGGTTAAGATTGCCAAATCTCAACAAGATGAGCTTGAAAAACTTGAGAAGAATCTCAGGAAATCCGAAGGATTACTGGTCGAAGAGATGGAGAAGAATCAAGAGTTGACGGAAGAGCATGATGCTTTTTCCTCAACGATTGATGATCTTTCCAATCGATATGATTCTCTTGCAGTCGACTACGAGAGTTTATCAGATGAACTCCTTAGCAGGAATCAAGAACTCGAGTCACTGAAAGAGTCTTATAACGTGCTTGCGAAGGAAAAAGCTTCTCTCTTCGCCGAGCAATCAAAAAAACTTCCTGATGTTTTTGTGCCTCCTTGCTCAAAATGCCTAGAACGTAGCAATGCTGATTCGAATGCTGAAACATCCAATGCTGTCATCGAGAATATTGCAACCACTACAAATGATATTTCTAACAACTCTTCCAAGGAATTTGTTGCTATCTCTGATGAAAATTGCAGGCCAAAGAACTTGCTTGAGACAGGAATGCTAAAGAGCCTCAAAGGGCATCAAACTCTCTGTGATGTGCTCAAGAAGTCAATACTGCACAAAAATCCCCGAAAGGAAGGATTGGGTTTCGAAAGGAAACTCAATGTTGATGGAACCTACTGGACTCCCAAGCAATATCCTCGAACGAGTTGGGTTCTTGCTAAAAGCAAAACTCTCAAACCTGCACTTCTTTCTGGATATGACACTCCCATTTCTGTTGTTTCTGATGAGTCTGATGACTCAAACTACAAATTCTTCAAACAACAGAATGGTAAGGTTTTCACTCGGTATGTTGGAACTAACTACAGGTCTGGTTCACCCAAGAAGCAAATCTGGGTTAAGAAGTGCATCATTGAAAATTTATCTGTCACTGCTAACCTGAATATGCAGAGTAATTCTCTTCGAGGAAATGATAATCACTCGCAGATTGGCACTGCAACTTCCTCGAATGGATATCGGTCAAACTTTTGACAAAAGGAGTACATGCGTACCTCCTCGAATCATTATGCTCATGTCTCTGGGAACAATTTCAATGCATATTCATATGATTACTCTCGAAATGCACAGGCGAACTACATAAATCAACGAAGGAACGTCCCTGCTCAGTCAAGACAAATGAGGTCTGCGTTGCCCATACAAGTGTGGGTTGTGAGAAAGAACTAACTCGTCTTGCAGGAACTCTCTCTCTCTCTCTCTCTCTCAGGGATTCTATTCGTTTATCCTTAGCCCTGAGATCTATATTGTTGGTGCCGGTTCTTTGTGTTTATTTGTTCTTAGTTTGTTGTTTGTCTTCGAGTTGCCGTGTTTGTGTTTCGTCCGATGAACAACTCACTCATAGCTCCTAGTTTGGTATTTCTTCTCTTCTGGCTGAGTGTTTTTTTTCGGACCCTATTATCCTTCTATTCTTTCTCATCCAAATCTATGATGTCCGTCGTGAGCATGCAATTTGATCTGAAGAAAATCTCTCTCCGACGTTCTTGGTCGCGAAAGAAATCTACTTCAAACTTTTATCCATTTTTGGCGTTTAGCCCTTCTTCAAACCTTTCGAACTCCCGCTCTCTTAACGAGTTTCTCGCAGAGAACGGTTGCCACATGCCCACGATCTCCACAATCGTGATCGTGTCCGTCGAATGCGGAACGTCCCGTAACTATGGGCCATAGATTTCGGAGAGGAAGTTCAGCTCTCCAGCTATAAATATCCCTCTTCAGCTATTTCTTCCTCAGTTCCTCAAACCCTCATTCCACCTCCACCTGAGCCCGTGCTCGAAGCAACTCCGGCGAGAAGCTCCGCCGTGCTACTCCGGTGGAATCTCGTCACAGCCGATCACACCGGTGTGGTAATCTTTCCTCCCGCATTGCCGTAGTTGATTTAAGTTGCCAAGTTAGGGCGCTTGGATCCGGAACTGCTCCTTTCCATATCTCTGTTCTTAGGGTAGTTCTTACCGATGCTATTTTCTTTGATTTATTTCACTGCGGTAGATCTTTAGGAATCACTAGGATTTGACCTGTACGGTTTGTAGATCTTCCTCGTACTTGTTTTCCTCGACCTAGGGTTCATGTGTAATTATCCGAAAGATTAGATGGCTATCAACATGCATAGAATTTTCTGTGGCTAGCTTGTAAAAACTATCGAGGATATCTTTTTGAATTGACATGAGTTCCTTTTGGACTCCCTCAAAATCATTTTCATTCAAAATACTTTCTGTGCATGCTTATGACCCTTCCCCTTTCCCTCGTATCTATTCTATTTCACAGGTTGGTCATGGCACAGAGTTCGCAAGAGCAGTCAGATTCTGAAGAAAATTGCCTCAGATTCCATCAAGGTCTGAACGAATGAGAATGACTGGAGGAGGAAAATCTTCGAAACCACCCAAGGCTCCGAAGAAGAAACAACAGTCTGAATCCGAAGAAGATGATGAGGAAATTCCCTCTGTTCACAGTCAGCCCGAGGGTGAATTGGTCACAGACGCCCTAACCATCTTCTCTGATGGAAATCCTAAAAAGGGCGGTCGCGGCAGAGAAAAGAATACCACTGCAGAAATGTCTGATCCGGATAGTTACAGAACTCCACCAGGGGGTGAATCAACGACAGACCGCAACAACAGGCTTCAAAGAATTCGCCGCCACTGGGCAGGCAAATGGTACAGATATGAAAATGTTCGCAAGAAGTACCAGATTCTGTTTGCTTTCACACCACCGTGGAACGACTGCATTGCGGAAAATTGCATTGGCCCCGATGATGAAAAAGTCAGACCACCACAGCCTTCAAACGCTCACCCCGACTCCCTCAAAACCATAGCTGATTTCCCCGAGGAAGTGGCTAAGAGGGCGAAGGCCAAAGCCAAGCGTGACGCTAGGGAAGCGAAGAAAAACCAAGTTGACGCAAAAAACGTCGCGCTGACCCAGCAAGACGTACAGAAGAAGAAGGATCGTGCAATTGCTTCCAAGGGAAGCCAGTCTAGGAAATCAGTTTCCCCTCGTGCACCTCGAAACAAAACTGTCGCCAAGAGAATCAAGAAGGCAGTTTCTAACTCGTCTGATGAGTCTTCCGGCGAAGATACCCCTGATGAAATTCCAATGTATGATCAACTTGCCATTCTTAACACGCCATCCAAGAACCCCTCTCCAGTGAAAGTTTTACCCTCTCCAAGGAGATCACCAAGGCATGCACCCATTTCCTTCACTGACAAACCTTTGGGTTCTGCAGCTCCGAGAACTTTGACAAACACTACAGCGAAGAGAAAGCTGCAGTCTGAAGAAAAAGCTGATGTATCTGCTAAGAAGACCAGGCTCACTGTTCCTGCTTCCACAGAGGAACAGAAGTATGATTTCAAGTTCATGATCCATGTGATTGACAATGCTGCATATGATGCAAAATCTGATGATGTAAGCGGTCTGGGACTGCCTGATGATGTTACTGAAATGGTAACGAAGCATTTCATCAAGCTGAGGAAAATCTCCAAGAAGCTAAATAAAGCTGTCAAAGACAATCAAGCTATCGAGAAAATGAGGAGTGAGGCCAAAACTGAATCCAAAAGAAAAGATCTGAACAAAGAAATTGTTGAACTCACCAAGGTCCACAGTGTCATGCGTAATGAGAAAATTGATTGGCACTCGCGTTTGCACATGCAGGTAGCTCAGTTGTGTGACAGAAGGAACAAGGAGATTGACCGCAAGGCAGATCTTGCTCAAAGAAGGATTCCAGAAGAAAAACGTCAGAAGGCTTGGGCGAGAATCAACAAACCGAAAGAAAACAAAGACCGCCACCTTCAGAATGTTGCTGCTGATCCTATTCCACTGAACTCCAGTGCACCCTTGCAGCAGGTTCCACCATCTCCACCTCAAGAAGATGAACCTATGCAGCAAGCTGGCACAGAGGAGGTTATTATTCCAGCTCCGGTAGTCCAAGAACAACTTGATGTTGTTGATATTTTCCTGGAAAAGACTGATGAAGAAAATGCTTCGCTTAAGCAGCGAGTCCCAGTTGATGAGACTGATGAGGAAATTGAAGTTGAGAAGCCAGATCTATTGCCACCGAAAACATCGCAAGCAGAGCCCTCCGAACCAAATAAGGAGGAGAATGACAAGATTGAGGGGGAGCTAAATGCTTCCCGAGAGAAAACAACCCCGGTCGCATCATCTGGTACCCTTACTCGGATGGATGTTGATCCTGCTCCTCTTACCGGTGCACCAAAGTTGGTAGAGGAGGAAAAGAAATCTAATGAGCCGATGACTCGAGAAGTATTTATACCACCAGTTGTGTCTCAAGCGTCTGAGAAAGAGGTCATTGTGCCTCCAACCGAAGAAAGTAAAAAGAAAGAAAAGGCCCTTGTGCCCGAAAGCCAGAAAGCTGTTGAAGGAGTTCCGGCGAGCAAAAACGATAGTCAGTCAAGTTCTTCGAAGCAATTTGTACAAGAAAAAATGAGGTTGCCACGTGCTCCTCTCAAGCCTATTGAAGAAGGTGTGCCTGCTCCTGATGACATCTGGACCCGGTTTATGGCCGATGAAGAACAACTGGGTAACCCCTTGGAAACCTACCCTTTGTTTCCTACCAATGATGGCCTAAATGGTACAACTTTCAACAAGCAGTTTCATCATTCGAAACTTGCATTCTTTGGGACCAGCCCATATGATGGAGAAAGAACTTCCCTGTCACCAAGATTCTGGACGAAGGAACAAGATGTGTACTATGCTCGCATTCTGTACTACAAGAATCGCATCTTCAAGCACAAGATTCTGGATTTCACAGAGCTCGAAAGTTTACCTTGCTTTCATCAAACCATCGAGCAGATTGAATAAGTCTTCCTGAAGAGCTTCCTTCGTTTCAATCATGGCTGGAATCGTGAAGTAATTCTTTAGTTCTATGCCACTCTTTATATCTCAGGGGACTTTGCAAATAGCAGTACTTGGATCCTCGAATGGATGACCGAAGAAGAAAAGATCAAATGTTTGGCTGGCCAATTCTTAGCACTGTTGAATCTTCCTCGGTGCGAATTTGATGCAACTCGCGAACACAGACTGCACTGCCGGGATGTATCCGAAGCCGAACTTCATATGCTGATGGACCCCAAACTAGTTGGTGATGAATGTACCGAGGCAAATCCTAAGAATCTGGCCTATGAGAACAAAGTATTGTTCTATATCCTATGCAACTCCCTCACGCCAACAAACATGCCAGAAAACATTCATGGCATCGTGGCAAATGCTCTTCAAGCAATAGCTCATGGCATTCGGTTTGACATTCCGGATCTTTTCATTCGCAACTTGGCCTATGCGGCTGATAGCCCTCAAGCTTTGAAGCCATATGCACCATGGGTCATGTTTGCTATTGAGTAGCTTCCTGAGAAAAAGTTTTTCTGCCCACATGTCCCGAAAGTTTACATTCCACCAGTCCGGGACACTCTCGGATTGTGAAGGACATCAGCAAGGGAAGACACCTATTGATGATACTGCCTCTACCTCTGCTAAAGCTCTGAAGGTCAAGAAGGCAACAGTCAAAATTCCTCGTGAAGAAAATCCCTCACTGTATGAGATTTGTCTTCGAACTCAGCAAGCCCTGGAAAGTCACATTAAGCTCGACCGCAAAGTAAAACTGGAGATGACGGCTGAGATAAATCTGCTTCACAATTATGCTCGCCAAGCTCTTCTATATGAGAAAGAACAAAAGAAGCGCTCGTGGACCCTTTTGCGCAAGCATTATTCTCGCAAACAACTATCTGCCAAGGGTATCGAGAAAGAATATGATTATCTGGAGCTGTTTGAAGTTCCTCGCATTCGAAGGCAAACCCCAGTGCTTCCTCAGCGTTCCGCCTCCACCGACTTGCTGTTTGTTGAACCAGATGATGAACTTGAAGACACAGCAGGCACATTTATATTCAAGCCAGATGCACCTCGCACTGCTACTCCCGAAGTTGATCCCGAAGCCCATGTTGCGACTCCAACACCTGCTTCGGCCTCGACCATCGCTCGCTCTGCTTTGCCGAACAGTTCGAGTACTGAGGATTCTTCGGACGAGTAGTTCCTCTCATGCATTCTCTTTCCTTTTTGACACTTGTTGACAAAAAGGGGGAGAAGAACATCGAGAGATAGATAAGCGGGATATTTGCAGGGTGTTTCCATTCGCCATTTGCTTTTCAGTCGAACAATTTGGTTTCGGTCGTTGAACTATTTGCTTTTGTTCGTGGAACTTGGTTTCACCGCCTGTGGTGTTGGTATATTGCGTCGTCATGTACCATTAATAACCCCTGCAATATTTGCTTCCAGTTATCTGTTTGCAGGTGCTATCGATAGCTTACTTCCTTGCAATAATTATCCTCGATACTTATCTATCGTGCAAGGTAAAGTGAAAGCATTTCAAGGAGGATTGGAAATCATGTTTCTCTAAAAGAGATATCTCACTCCTTGAAACTACATGCATCTTCCACTTAGATATACTACTATGATTATCTTTCGCTATCTAACGATGCAGGAGAAGAAAGGTTGCTTCAGAGTAAATTTACTCATGATTCAAAAGAGAATTCTTTCTATCTGTCTCATAAGCTATTTTTCCTCGCATATTTCTATCGTATCATCCTTGTTGTAGGAAAACCTCGTCTGAAGCATATCTACTCCGAGCAATATACTTGTGATTCCCTTGCTTTGATTTTCTTCAAGTATCTAACTTGCAGGGAACCTATATCTCGTGTGGATTCAAACTGTGTTCAGAGAAAATTTTCATGGCTTATCCATTGCCACAACTCATTTCAAAATATCCTCACTATCTAACAAATCTATTTCAAAGGTTGTGTGTTGCAGGAAATACCTCAGACACCGTCGAGTGCATTGGATGAAACTACGAATGAGATCATTTGTCAATGTCACTCATATGAAGATTCACCTCGCTACCTTCCCTTTTATCTCCTATGCTTACTCTAATCAGAATGATGCATACCTTCAGGGGGAGCGTGTTTTATCTTCGTAATTATCTCTCTTTTTCATTACCCTTCGCATTCCATTTCCTACTATCATCTATCTTTCGATGTGTTCTATTTTGTCAACAATCGTCCAAAAAGGGGAAGATTGTTGGTGCAATATTTGCCCTCTTCTGTTTTGGAGATTGTTGACAGAAACAGGCATGGACTGATTTGTTTGCTAGTGCACAGAGAGAGAAATAGTCCATGCAGTACCGAAGAGAATGTTGTCTCCGGTGTCAAGTTCGAGGAACTTCACCGAAGAATATCTGCACAGCAGAGAAGAATGAGCTACATCCATTGAGGTCATGTAGACGAGAAGATTGATGTGAAGGAGTTAACCCCTCGAAGTTTATTGCTGATGCGAAGCAATTAGTTCGGCTATTCTGTCCGAAGAAAATTGACTGCAGCGATGGAAGTCGAAGACGAAGTGAAGACGTAGCATTCATCTCGTTGTTCTTATTTCACTCATTTGAGTCATAGGACCTCCGTACTATTAAGAGGGGTATAGGTTCTCGAAGCTTAGATCCTCTGTGATGCTTAGCCCAAACCTATGCAAGACTGAGAGAATTCTCTTTATGCTTCGAATGATTACCTGTCAGCAGAAGACGTTGTTCTTCGGTGCCGCAGGAGATATCTTTTGAACTGAGGAGTTAGCATTACTTGCTTCGCAAGGAATGTTACTGTTGTGCTCAATTTCCAACTGTTAGACTCATGTCGTTTGGCCATTGGCTGCTCCACATGTCCAATTTGGTCTTTTCCGATCAGGGAAGGCTGCGGTTATAAATAGCCACCCCGCTCCAATGTTGCCCGTTGGCTGCTCCACTTAAGATTTCTGAGAAGATTGATGGAGCATCCCCTCTCCGAGTGATTTGAGTTTAAGATCCACCGAGAGAAAATCAAGAGCCAAAACTTAGACAGTGGTTGAGCATCACAGTAGTTCTGAGTTAGAGTTCTTGTACCTATTACTCTTGAGAGCTGCGCACTCTCTAGACGGATAGGTGACGGCTCGAGTGTTGAAGAGTTGTTGTCTTCACCGAGCAAGATCTTCAGCAACCAAGAGTCATTGTGGTTTGCGAAGAAGTCTGTCGAAGGTTTGGAGATCGCCGACAAGTATCTACCACGAGTGAAATCAACTGGAGTCTGATCAGCTACGAGTTGAAGGAGAATAGGGCGAAGAGAGTTTATCTTCTGTGTTAAATCACAACCCCTCCAACCAGACGTAGTCCTTTGGCAGAAGGGCGAACTGGTCTACCAAATTCATCTGTCGCCATCGAGCACCACTGGTTCATTCTACCTTACTGTATTTCCTTCAGCAGTTTACGTTCGTGCTCTGTGTCGATAGTTTTATCTGATCTATCATAGTTCGTTACTTATCTTTCGCATTCTCATCATTCATTTCTATCGTCTCAGTCTAATTTATATCTCTTCGCACTTCTGCAGGTTAGCGTGATTTCAATCAGTGTCGTATCCATTCACCTCGTCACTATCCTCCTTGCATTTCCTTTGCAGTTCATACCTAGTTTTCCCTCTTGCTACTGCATCTTTTCATATATTGCATTACCATTATAATTGTCAAACCTGTGATATTCTATGCTCAAACTATTATTGCTTCCTACATCGATAGATATGTTCCTCAATAGAGTGCTTGATTAAGTACATTTCTACCGAACCTTATTTCCGCTACTGTGTTTGGGATCAGTTCAAAACATTCGCAAGAATTTTTGAATCTCCCATTCACCCCCCTCTGGTCGATACACTCTCGGTCCTAACACCCTCTTTCTTCTACCAACCATCAGTGATTTTACTTGGAGCTATATTTTTATTCGTCACGTGATATGTGTTTTGCTTGGAGCATCGTGTATTATATGAGTCTTTGCTTTGCTTGCTTTTTAGTTTGTCACAATCATCTTTGTTGGACACACATATTTGAGAGAACCACACGATCATCATGATTTGTTAGAATACTCTATGTGCTTCACTTAAATTTTTTGAGCTAGGCAGTTGTTCTAGTGCTTCACTTAAATCTTTTTGAGCACGGCGGTGGCTAAATTTTGAAGAAATATTTAAATTCTCATGCTTCACTTATATTATTTTGAGAGTTGATAAATTTTGAAGAAATATGTGCACTCTCATGCTTCACTTATACCTTTTTGAGAGTTGATAATAGTAATGGTAATTTGCACAAGATATGAATTTGGTCCCAAAGTGATGAATATTCAAGAGGGATATAATAAAAACTTTCATATAGATCATTGGATATGATAAGTGTGATTCTTTGCAATAGTTTTGCGATATGGAGATGATAATATGTGAGTCATGTTAGTGAGTAATTGTGATTTAGTAAGAATATTAGTGTTAAGGTTTGTGATTCCCTATGCATGCACATTAAGTCAATAGTTATGCAAAGAAATTATATCCTACTTATGGTGCATTATTCGGTGTTAGTTATGTTCAATGCATGTTTATGACCTTTTTGCTTTTTGGTTGGTTGCTTCTTAATCTATTGGCTAGCCTTCATTTGTACTAAGCGGAAATACTGCTTGTGCATCCAAAATCCTTAAACCCAAGTTGTGCCAAATGAGTCCACTATATCTACCTATATGCGGTATTTCAATGCCGTTCCAACTAAATTTCCATGTGCCAACTCTAAAATTTTCAAAATAATTTTCCGTTTTGTGTGCCCGTACCGCTCATGAAGCGGCAGGGGGTGGCCATTATTTTCCATGCTAGGTGTGTTATTCTCACGATGAGTGTTTATTCACTTGTCATTGCACGAGAGAGTGGCTGGTAATAGGGATGCCCAGTCCCACAATGAATCAAAAATTAATAACAACAAAATTCCTTGGAAAGTGTTGGTATGGGGGGCACCCATGGATATGGCTAGCCATGGATTGTGAAAGAATGGTGGAAAGGAAATAAACTTTACTTTCTGTTTGGGAACCGCCTATGATATGTCTAGCATGGAAAATATTGGGAATTCTCGGTCGTTTTCGTTGACAGGAAAAGCATGCCTCTCAAAACAATTTTATCTCTCTAATTTAAGCTTTGAGCTCTGGGACATTTGCAAATCTCTGCTTCCCTCTACGAAGGGCCTATCTATTTACTTTTATGCAATTTTTATTTTTATTTGAGTCTCCATCTTCTCTTACAAAGCACCAACTAGAGAGCACTATTGTCATACTTGTGCATTGTGTGTAGCTAATATTGAGTGTGTTTCATGAATGGATCAATGATTGAGCATAATGGGCTAGGTATAACTTTCTTTAGCGTTGATATTTTGAAAGACATGGTTGCTTGTTAGCATGCTTGAGTATTTATATCTTCATGTCAAATTATAGACTATTACTTTGAATCATTCAAGTCCAAATGTCCATGCTATCAAAGAAAAGAATATATGATGAATATGATAGGTAGCATTCCACATCAAAAATTCTGTTTTTATCATTTACCTACTCGAGGACGAGCAGGAATTAAGCTTGGGGATGCTGATACGTCTCCAACATATCTATAATTTTTTATTGTTCCATGCTATTATATTATCAATCTTGGATGTTTTAATATACATTTACAGCAATTATATATCATTTTTTGGGACTAACCTATTAACTTAGTGCCCAGTGACAGTTGTTGTTTTTTGCCTGTTTTTGGTTTTCCAGAATATCAGTACCAAACGAAGTCCAAATGCCACGAAACTTTTTGGAGATTTTTTTCTGGACATAACAAGTACTGGAAGCTTCGGGAGAGGGCCAGAAGCCAGAGGAGGTGGCCACGAGCCACCAGGGCGCGCTCAGGGGGGTGGCGCGCCCTGGTGCCTCGTGGGCCCACCTCTGCCCCTTTAGACCTAATTCCACCACTATAAATTGTCTAAAATAGGGAAACCAATGGAGGAGTCCACAAAATACTTTTTCTGCTGCCGCAAGTTTCTGTTCTCGAGAGATCCCATCTGGAGGCCTTTTCCGGTACTCCGCCGGAGGGGGAATCGATCACGGAGGGGCTCTACATCAACCTTGCTGCCCTTCCAATGATGCGTGAGTAGTTTACCACAGACCTTCAGGTCCATAGTTAGTAGCTATATGGCTTCTTCTCTCTTTTTGATCTTCAATACAATATTCTCCTCGATGTTCTTGGAGTTCTATCTGATGTAATCACTTTTTGCGGTGTGTTTGTTGGGATCCGATGAATTGTGAGTTTATGATCAGATTATCCATGAATATTATTTGAGTTTTCTCTGAACTCTTTTATGCATGATTATTATAGCTTCGTATTTCTTCTCCGATCTATTGATTTGGTTTGGCCAACTAGATTGATTTCTTGCCATGGGAAGAGGTGCTTTGTAATGGGTTCGATCTTGCGGTGCTCAATCCCAGTGACAGAAAGGGACATGACGCGTATGTATCATTGCTATTAAGGGTAAAAAGATGGGGTTTACTCATGCGTGAGTTTACTTTGTCTACATCATGTCATCGTTCTTAAGGCGTTACTCCGTTCTTTATGGACTTAATACACTAGATGCATGCTGGATAGCAGTCGATGTGTGGAGTAATAGTAGTAGATGCAGGCAGGAGTTGGTCTACTTGTATTGGACAAGATGCCTATATACATGATCATTGCCTTGGATATCGTCATGATTATTTGCTTTTCTATCAATTGCCCAACAGTAATTTGTTTACCCACCGTATGCTATTTTCTTGAGAGAAGCCTCTAGTGAAAACTATGGGCCCCGGGTCTATCTAAATCATATATTAAAAACCCTAAAATACCTTGCTGCACTTTTTCTTTATTTAATTTATTTTGTATTTTTGTTCAATATATATATATCTATCACATACAATTTAATCTTGCAATTAACCGCCGAGGGATTGACAACCCCTTGTTTGCGTTGGGTGCAAGGATTTGTTGTTTTGTGTGCAGGTGCTGCTAACGAGGTGTTGCGTGATTCTCCTACTGGATTGATAACCTTGGTTTCATAACTGAGGGAAATACTTATCTCTACTGTACTGCATCTCCCTTCCTCTTCAGGGAATTACCAACGCAGCTCACAAGTAGCAGGACCTGAAAATTTACGGAGAATTATTTCAGAATATATAAAAAAATACTGGCGAAGAGAATTACCAGAGGGGGGCCACCCAGGCGCCACATGCCCAGGGGGCGCGCCCACCCCCCCCCCCCCCCCCCCCCCAGGGCATGCCTACCAGGCTTGTGGGGCCCTGGCAGCTCCGGCAACCCTAACTCCAATGCTATAAGTACCTATTCATCTAGAAAAAAATCGAAGAGAAAGAATCATCGCGTTTTACGATACGGAGCCGCCACCACCTCCAGTTCTTCATCGGGAGGGCTGATCTGGAGTCCGTTTGGGGCTCCGGAGAGGGGGATTCGACGCCGTCGTCATCATCAACCATCCTCCATCACCAATTTCATGATGCTCACCACCGGGCATGAGTAATTTCTTCGTAGGCTTGCTGGACGGTGATGGGTTGGATGAGATTTACCATGTAATCGAGTCAATTTGTTAGGGCTTTGATCCCTAGTATCCACTATGTTCTGAGATTGATGTTGCTATGGCTTTGCTATGCTTAATGCTTGTCACTAGGACCCGAGTGCCATGATTTCAGATCTGAACCCTTTATGTTTTCATGAATATATTTGTGTTCTTGATAATATCTTGCAAGTTACATGCACCTATTACGTGTTATGATCCGCATACCCCAAGGTGACAATAATTGGGATTCTTTCCGGTGATTACCGTAGTTTGAGGACTTCATGTATTCACTATGTGTTAATGCTTTGTTCCGGTTCTCAATTAAAAGGAGGCCATAATATCCCTTAGATTTACTTATGGACCCCGCTGCCACGGGAGGGTAGGACAAAAGATGTCATGCAAGTTCTTACTATAAGCATGTATGACTATATACGGAATACATGCCTACATTACATTGATGAATTGGAGCTATTGTGTATCGCCCTAGGTTGTGACTGTTACATGATGAATGTCATCCAACATAATTATCCATCACCGATCCAATGCCTATGCTTTTCGCATATTGATCTTTGCTAAGTTACTTTCGTTGCTGCTGCTGTTACAATCACTACAAAACTGCTTCCGTTACTGTTACTGTTACTATTGCTATTGTTACTACTGCTATCTCAATTATCATACTACTGTGCTACTAAACACTTTGCTGCAGATATTTGTTCTCCAGGTGTGGTTGAATTGAAAACTCAACTACTAATACTCACAAATATTCTTTGGCTCCCCTTGTGTCGAATCAATAAATTTGGGTGAAATACTATCTTCGAAGACTGTTGCGATCCCCTATACTTGTGGGTTATCAAGACCTTTTTCTGGCGCTGTTGCCGGGGAGCATAGCTCTATCTGTTGAGTCACTTGGGATTTATATCTGTGGATCACTATGAAGAATCTAAAAGATGCTAAGACCAAGATCGTTCCCTCTAAGACGAGGGGAGGTAAGGAACTGCCATCTAGCTCTGCACTTGATTTACCTTCTGTTTTATGTAGGCTTGCGACACCACCACCTGCTATCCATTCTGATATGTCGCAAGTTATTGATGATACTACTTCTGCTATGAATGAAACTATTGATGATGCTAGTACTATGCTTGATAATACTATGCCACTAGGTGAATTTCTTGATGAACAACTTGCTAAAGCAAAAGAAATAGAAAATGCTGAAACTCTTGAAAATTATGATTCACCTATTATGCCTAGTCCTCCTCCTAGAGTTGAAATGCCTAAGATACCTGATGGTTATGTTTTTGATGGAGAGACAGCTAGGGCAATTCTTGCTTGTAATGATAGAGATGATGTTAGGAAATTGCTTGCTGAGTTGAAAGAAAAATCTATGAGGGGGAGAATGAAATATGATCCTAAGTTTGCTAAATCTCCTATATTTGTTACTCATAAGGATTATGAATTCTCTGTCGATCCTGAGTTAGTTACTTTGGTTGAATCTGATCCTTTTCATGGTTATGAAACTGAAACTATTGTGGCACACCTTACTAAATTAAATGATATTGCCACCCTATTTGCTCATGAGGAAAAAATTTGCTACTACTATATTATTAAGTTGTTTCCTTTCTCATTAAAGGGTGATGCTAAGAAATGGTTTAATACTCTTGCTCCTGGTTGTGTGCGTAGTCCCCAGGATATGATATATTACTTCTCTGAAAAATATTTTCCTGCTCATAAGAAACAAGCTGCCTTACAGGAAATATTTAACTTTGTGCAAATTGAAGAAGAGAATCTCCCTCAAGCTTGGGGAGGCTTCTCCAATTACTTAACGCTTTGCCTGATCATCCTCTTAAGAAAAATGAAATACTTGATATCTTTTATAATGGACTAACCGATGCTTCTAGGGACTACCTAGATAGTTGTGCTGGTTGTGTTTTCGGGGAACGAACTGTTGGACAGGCTGAAGAACTATTGAACAATATATTGAGAAATGTCGATGATTGGACACTTCCTGAACCACCACCTAAGCCAACTCCGAAGAAAAGAGGTATTCTATTCCTCAGTCCTGAAGATATGCAAGAAGCCAAGAAATCTATGAAAGAAAAGGGTATTAAATCTGAAGATGTCAAGAATTTACCACCTATTGAAGAAATACATGGGCTCGATACCCCGACACAGGTAGTGGAGGTAAATTCTCTTCGTAGATTCAATGGAAGTGATGTTCCTTATAATAAGTCTGCTAGTCAATGCTTGGATGAATTTGATAACTACATTGTTAAGCAAGAGAATTTCAATATGTATGTTAGCAATCAATTAAAATGAAATTTCATCATGATTGATCGCTTGAGTGATTTGATGCTTAGAACTGCTAATGATGTTAAGTGCTTAAGTAAACATGCTTCTATGGTTCAGACTCGGTTAGAACAAATTGCCAAGTCACAAAATGATTTGCTTGATGAGATGAATAATAAAATGATGATCATGCTGTTAGAGTTGTTACTAGAGGAGGTAGAATGACTCAGGATCATCTATATCCTGAAGGTCATCCTAAAAGAATTGAATAAGATTCTCAGAGAATTAACACTGATGCACCTAGTCCATCTAAGAAGAAAAAGAAAAAGAAAAATGATAGGACTTTGCATGCTTCTAGTGAACCTGAGATAGAAAAACCTCCTGAGAACCAAAATGATGTTTCTATTTCTGATGCTGAGACACAATCTGGTAATGAACATCCACCTAGTGATAGTGATAATGATAATGATGTTCATGATGATACTCAACCAGATAATGATGTAGAAATAGAACCTGTTGTTGATCTTGATAACCCACCTCCTAAGAATAAAAGATATGATAAAAGAGACTTCGTTGCTAGAAAACATGGGAAGGAAAGAGAACCATGGGTTCAGAAACCTATGCCTTTTCCCACTAAACCATCTAAAAACAAAGATGAGGAAGATTTAGAGCACTTTGTTGAAATACTTAGACCTGTCTTTTTACGCACTCGCTTGATTAATATGTTGAAAATGCCTCCTTATGCTAAATACATGAAAGATATTGTCACAAATAAAAGAAAAATACCAGAAGCTGAAATTTCCACCATGCTTGCAAATTATTCTTTTAAGGGTGGAGTACCTAAGAAACTAGGAGATCCAGGAATACCTACTATACCATGCTCCATTAAAAGAAGTTATGTTAAAACTGATTTATGTGATTTGGGAGCCGGTGTTAGTGTTATGCCTTTCTCTTTATATAGAAGACTTGATTTGAATAAGCTTACACCTACTGAAATATCTTTGCAAATGGCTGATAAATCAACTGCTATACCTATTGGAATTTGCGAGGACGTGCCTGTTGTAGTTGCAAACGTGACTATCTTAACAGACTTTGTTATACTTGATATGCCCGAGGACGACAACATGTCGATTATCCTTGGTAGACCTTTTCTGAATACTGCAGGGGTTGTTATTGATTGCAACAAAAGCAGGGTTACTTTTCATGTCAATGGTAATGAGCATACGGTTTATTTTCCGAAGAAACAAAGTTCGGTGAATGGTATCAATTGTATTGAAAAAGTTTTGACAATTACTATTGGAGGCTTCAAATTTCCTCTTCCTACTGTCAAAAAGAAATATGAAATTCTTATTGTTGGGGAAATGCATATCCCCGTCGAGGTAACGTAGTGCTATACGAAAATTCTTCAGTTTCATGCCATTCGGAAATAGTTTGTTAATAAGACTTGATCAACCTTATTAATGGATTCTTTTTGAGGGGCATGTAGTCGATGAATTTAGTAACCACAACTTTCTGTACCCACCTTTGCTCTCTGTTATTTGTAGTTGAATAAAATAAAATGCCATGATTATCCTGTTTTCTGAATTTTCCGTGCAATAAAAAAAATGGCCCAAAAATAAAAGTTCTCAGAATGCCTTGAAAATTTAGTATGAATTTTTCCAGAATATTTAAGAATTTTTGGCACTGAACACACCCCAGGGGGGTGCACCTGTGAGCCACAAGCTCACAGGGCGCGCCCAACAGGCTTGTGGGTCCCACAGAGACCCACTCACTTATGCCAGCCACCCATTGCCTTCTTCTTCCTCCAGAAAAAATAAAACTTGCTCCCAAGCCCGTGTTCTTGCTCATATTGCTGTGATTTTCGATCTCCTTGCTCGGAACTCCGTTTCCAAAACTGTTTTGAGGAATTACTCCTTGGTATGTGACTCCTCCAATGCTCCAATTAGTTTTTGTTCTAGTGCTTTATACTTTGCAAATTTTTGCTGCTGTGGTGACCATGTTTATGAGCTTGCATGTTGAATTTGTATGGTCCAAAGTAGTTTTGATGCATGATATAGCCACTAGATACTTGTGCGAGTAGTTGCTATCAATTTTGTTGAGTTTCATTCACTTTTATTTTGAGTTACTAAAATTTTTAGAACTTTTCAGAAAAAGAAAATGCTCAAGTGGAGGTTGAGAGGTTCTTCGAGCCGGAATCCTAAGGAGGCTCCGAAGCTCAAGTATCATCTTCCTTGCGCGGCCGAGGTGCGGCTGTGCGAATGGCCATGCAACACATTCTTGAGGGATGCGGGACTTTTCGATGATTTCTATTATTTGGCGAACAATGCTGGCATTATCCCGTTCCTCGAAGATAAGTGTGACCAGTATCTTCTCTTCACTAATACTTTCGTGCAAAGTTTTCATTTTCATTCTAGGAGAGATATACCCACAGTGTCATTTAACCTGTATGATATTCCTAAAGAGATGACACTTGAGGATTTTTGTGAGGTATGCAAACTTCCTAATGAGGGTAGCCCAGTAGAGCCACACCCCAGGGATGTCTCGGAGTTCATCTCTGAGGTTACCGTGGGGGAGTCGAGGGTAGTTTCTGAGGCTAGGGTTGCTAGTTTACATTTCCCTGTTTTGCGCTATTATTCACTATTTGCCGGGAGGTGTTTGACTGGTCGGTGGGACAGTGGAACACTCAGCTCACCTGACCTTGTTATTTTGCGCCATGCTCTTTACGCTGATAGGACATTCAGTTTGGGTGCTATGGTTGCCCGGCGGTTGCACACCAACCGTTCGAAGGACGCTATTTATGGTGGTATTTATGCTTCCCGACTCGCTAAACATTTTGAGATTCCTATTAGACACGACGAGAGGGAAGAGAGGCTTTTACCCACTATGCATCTTGATTACGATAGTATGGTTGGGCATAACTTTATTAATTCTGGAGACGTGTGTTTTAGATATAACTTGGTGTTCAGTCAGGGTACTCGTGAGATTATTACTTTACCTACGCCTACTATGTTCAGATATATCATCATGCCTGAGGACATTTATGCTTGTTGGGGCTTGGACCAGCCCCAAGCACCAGAGCCAGCACCTGAGCCAGAGCCGTACCAGGAGCCCATCTATCAGTGGGAGCCTCAGGAGGCCATTTACCAGTGGGACCCTCAGCAGCCTCGGTACTATCCTGGAGGTGCTGATTTTGACCCATGGTTGCAGACCAACTTAGGCCAAAAGCCTAAGCTTGGGGGAGTACGTATTTCTCACCGACATTACATTCATGTCTCACATATTCATTCCAGTTGTCGGTGTTCATCCTTTTTCATTGTATTATCCATGTTAGTTTTATTTTCGCTTTCTTCTTGTGTGTTTTGAAAAACTTTGAAAATCCAAAAAAAATTTAGTTGTGGTTTCTTTCTTGTTCAGTTAATTCATAGTATGAAAAGAAAACCCAAAAAGATTTCTCGTTTCTTTTCTTCGTTTTTTTTCCTTCGTTAATTTACTTTTTTTTGAAAAACTTGAAAACTCCGAAAATATTTCAATGTGTTTCTCTGAATTTATTTTCTTTTCGTTGAGTCGTAATAAGGAAAAGACCACGATGAAAATGTTGAGTGGCTTTCATATGCTTTATTGTTGAACTAACAAAGAGCCACTATTACTTTGTCTTCTCCTTTGAATAAATGTTTGCAGATTCCAGCTTAGTCCACGGCACTCTTGGACTATTATTGTTTTCATATCATTCGGTCATGCAAGTGAAAGGCAATAATGACGATATTTGATGAAGTGATTGCGGTGAAGAAAAGCTGGTATGAACTCTTCTTGTTTTTGTCTTTGTAAATATGTTTGGCTCAGTATTCATGATTCAGCATATTATGAGTAAACATGTTTATGATGACAATTAGAGATCATAGTTGCTCATGCTATGCTTAAATAGCTAGGAGTGGATAATGATTTATGTTGAGTGTCAACATGCATTAAAATGGTTGTGATGTAGTATGTTAGCATGGTATCCTCCTCTGAGTAATTCGAGTGGCTTGACTTGGCGCATGTTCATACATGTAGTTGAATCAAAACCAACATAGCCTCCATGATATTTATGTTCAGGGTGTTGATATCCTACTCATGCTCGTGTTCAATGTTAATTATTCGCAATGCATGTCTATGACCGTTTTTGCTCTCTAGCTGGTCGCTTCTCAATCTATTTGCTAGTCTTCGCCTGTACTAAGAGGGAATACTACTTGTGCATCCAAATCCTAAAACCAAAGTTGTTCCAGATGAGTCCACTATATCTACCTATATGCGGTATTACTCTGCCGTTCCAAGTAAATTTGCATGTGCCACCTCTAAACATTCAAACGAACATCTGTTTTGTGTGCCCGTACCGCTCATGGAGCGACAGGGGGTGGTCAGTATCTTCCATGCTAAGCGGGTTACTCTCAGATAAGTGTTTATTCACTTGTCACTGCACGAGAGAGGCTGGTAATTGGGATGCCCAGTCCTATGCTCAAAATCGAATTATTTAATGCAAACAAACTCCCCCGGAAAGTTGTTGGTATGGAGGGCACCCGTGGATTCGGCTAGCCATGGCTTGTGTTGGTATGGTGGAGGGGGAGTAAACTTTACATTTCCGCATGGGAACCGCCTATAATGTGTTTAGCATGGAAGATATTGAAAATTCTCGGTCGTAACGTTGACAGGAAAAGCATACCTCTCAAAATTATTTTAATCTCTGATTTAAGCTTCGAGCTCTGGCACCGCTGCAAATCCATGCTTCCCTCTGCGAAGGGCCTATCCATTTATTTTTATGTTATTTTACTTTTATTGTTGAGTCATCACCCTCTCATTTAAGCACTAGTTGGAGAGCACTATTGTCACTTTTATGCATTGAGTATAGTTAATGTTGGGTGTGACCATGACTGGATATCCTCTACCCTGAATTACAATCTTTAGTCGTTGCTTGAACCTCAGAGGTGCTCTGCATTTATGTTTTGCGGTCTCAGAAAGGGCTAGCGACATACCATGTTATCATATTATATCATGATTGTTTTGACAAAGTGTTGGCATCCGAGATATCTTATTATTGCTCTCTAGTTGGTTATGTTATTGCCATGAGTAAATGTGAGACCTAAGTGTTATCATTCATATGGTTAGTTCATAATCTTTGCTGAAAACTTGGATGCTAGTTAACTATAAATACAGACAACAAGAACAAAAGAGTTTGTAAAAGTTTTTCTTTGTCACTTTCAGTTTGTCAACTGAATTGCTTGAGGACAAGCAATGAGTTAAGCTTGGGGGAGTTGACACGTCCCAAACGTATCTACTTTTCCAAACACTTTTGCTCTAGTTTTGGACTCTAATTTGCATGATTTGAATGGAACTAGCCCGGACTGACGCTGTTTTCAGCAGAATTACCATGGTGTTATTTTTGTGCAGAAATAAAAGTTCTCAGATGGACCTGAAAATTTACGAAGAATTATTTCAGAATATATAAAAAATACTGGCGAAGAGATTTACCAGAGGGGGGCCACCCAGGCGCCACAAGCCCAAGGGGCGCGCCCACCCCCCAGGGCACGCCTACCAGGCTTGTGGGCCCCTGGCAGCTCCGGCAACCCTAACTCCAACACTATAAGTACCTATTTGTCTAGAAAAAAATCGGGGAGAAAGAATCATCACTTTTGATGATACGGAGCCGCCGCCACCTCCTGTTCTTCATCGGGAGGGCTGATCTGGAGTCCGTTCGGGGCCCCGGAGAGGGGGATTCGACGTCGTCGTCGTCATCAACCATCCTCCATCACCAATTTCATGATGCTCACCATCGGGCGTGAGTAATTTCTTCGTAGGCTTGCTGGACGGTCATGGGTTGGATGAGATTTACCATGTAATCGAGTCAATTTGTTAGGGCTTTGATCCCTAGTATCCACTATGTTCTGAGATTGATGTTGCCATGACTTTGCTATGCTTAATGCTTATCACTAGGGCCCGAGTGCCATGATTTCAGATTTGAACCCTTTATGTTTTCATGAATATATTTGTGTTCTTGATCCTATCTTGCAAGTTACATGCACCTATTACGTGTTATGATCCGCATACCCCAAGGTGACAATAATTGGGATTCTTTCCGGTGATTACCGTAGTTTGAGGAGTTCATGTATTCACTATGTGTTAATGCTTTGTTCCGGTTCTCTATTAAAAGGAGGCCATAATATCCCTTAGATTTCCTTATGGACCCCACTGCCACGGGAGGGTAGGACAAAAGATGTCATGCAAGTTCTTACTATAAGCATGTATGACTATATACGGAATACATGCCTACATTACATTGATGAATTGGAGCTATTGTGTATCGCCCTAGGTTGTGACTGTTACATGATGAATGTCATCCAACATAATTATCCATTACCGATCCAATGCCTACGCTTTTCGCATATTGATCTTTGCTAAGTTACTTTCGTTGATGCTGCTGTTACAATCACTACAAAACTGCTTCCGTACAGTTACTGTTACTATTGTTATTGTTACTACTGCTATCGAAATTATCATACTACTGTGCTACTAAACACTTTGCTGCAGATATTTGTTCTCCAGGTGTGGTTGAATTGACAAATCAACTGCTAATACTCACAAATATTCTTTGGCTCCCCTTGTGTCGAATCAATAAATTTGGGTGAAATACTACCCTCGAACACTGTTGCGATCCCCTATACTTGTGGGTTATCAATTACCTTCCAGGATGATACTCTTCCATCCAGTGTGTCTGAAGTTGAAACTCAGAATTTCACTAGAATGATTGACAAACCTGATTGTGGAGCTCTTATCTTTGTGTCCCCAATACAAGAGGAAGACACAGTGCAAAAGCCTACTCATCCAAAAGTTTAGCACGTGTTAAAAGAATATGAGGATTTGTTCCAAGAGCCAACAAAAATCCCTCCTGCTAGATTCAGTGACCATGCAATTCCTCTTGTACCTGATGCCAAAATAACCAATCAGAGGGCCTATAGGCTACCACATCATCAGAAATATGCTCTTGAAGGACTGGTCAAAAACATGCTCATGAGGCACATTATCCAACACAGCTCCAGCCCCTACTCCTCCCCTGTTATCCTGGTTAAAAAGAAAGATGGAACCTGGAGACTTTGCAATGATTTCAGGAAATTGAATGCCTTGACCATCAAGACTAAATACACAATTCCTGTCTTTGAAGACCTTCTCGATGAGCTGCATGGAGCTAAGTACTTCTCAAAGATTGATCTCAAAATTGGTTATTATCAAATAAGAATGAAGCCTGAAGACATTGAAAAAACGGCATTTTCTACTCACATGGGCCATTATGAGTACCTTGTTATGCCTTTCGGCTTAACTAATGCCCCTGCAACCTTTCAATCCCTTATGAATGCTCTGCTGGCCAAATACATCAGGAATTTGTGGTAGTCTTCTTTGACGACATCTTGATTTTCAGTGAGACTCTAGAAGAGCATGTTCAACACTTAAAGGAAGTGTTCCAAACTCTGAAAGACAACCAGCTCTCTGTCAACCTTTCCAAGGGCACCTTTGGGCAGACTAGTGTGGAACATGTGGCACATCATTAATGCTGAGGGTGTGGCAACTGACCCTGTTAAGATAGCTGATGTTACTAATTGGTCGGCCCCCAAAAATGTCACTGAACTCAGGGGATTCCTAGGCCTGGCTAGGTACTATCGAAGATTGATTCAAGGATATGGAATTTTGGGCAGACCCCTATTTGATGCTCTCAAGAAAGACTCATTCCAATGGTCTAGTGCACAAGAGCAAGCTTTTCAAGAGCTGAAATAGAAATTTACCTATGCACATGTGTTAGCACTCCCAAATTTCTCCAAACCATTCATACTAGGGGCAGATGCAAGTGGATATGGTCTGGGGGCTGTGCTCATGCAAGTTGGAAGACATATTGCCTACATGAGAAAATCCTTAGCGCCCAAAGGGCAAGCATCGAGCACTTATGACAAAGAAACCATGGCAATCATGGAGGCTTTAAAAAAATGGAAGCATTATTTTGCAGGCACGTCCTTGATTATATGAACTGACCAAGAGAGCCTCAAATACATACAAGAGCATAAATTAACACAAGGAATCCAACACAAGCTCTTAGTAAAGCTACTGGGCTACAACTATACTATCGAGTATAAGAAGGGGAGAGAAAACATAGTTGTTGATGCTTTGTCCAGAGTCAAATACTACATACACTCTTTGGCCACAAACTCCGCCATTCCCATGTGGATCGCTGAGGTGGTTAAGTCCTATTCTCAAGACCAAAAGTACAAAGACATAATTTCTGAGCTTGCTGTTGATGCCAATGCACACCCCAACTACACATTCAAGCATGGCATTTTAAGGTACAAGACCAAAATTGTCATTGGTAACAACACTTCTCTCGGGCAAGACTTGATCCAAACATTTCATAAGTCTGAATTAGAAGGCCATTCGGGAGAAAGAGCAACATACCAAAGACTTTAGTTATTATTCCACTGGACAGGCATGCAACAGGATGTCATTGCTTATGTGAAAGCTTGTCCTATATGCCAAATAAACAAATATGAACACACTCCCTACCCTGGTCTCCTACAACCCTTGCCTATACCTAACTTTGCTTGGTGCCATATCAGCATTGACTTTGTGGAGGGCCTTCCAATGTTAGAGAACAACAATCTCATTTTGGTGGTCGTGGACAGATTTACGAAGTATGCCCATTTTATTTCTATGAAGCATCTAATTACTGTCCAATCTGTTGCCAGAAAGTTTTCAGACAACATCTTTAAATTACATGGCCTTCCTAGTGTGATTGTCACTGACCGGGATAAAATCTTCACTAGCACACTCTGGCAGAAACTTTTCAAAACCTTGGGCATTAAACTCCACATGAGTACCTCCTATCATCCTCAGTCGGACGGGCAAATAGAAAGAGTTAATCAGTGTTAGGAGAATTATCTAAGATGCATGGCATTCCAACAGCCCACCAAGTGGCATAACTGGCTGGCCTTGGCTGAATGGTGGTACAATACCACATTTCACACACCCCTCAAGATGTGTCCATTTCATGCTCTTTATGGGTTTTTTCCTCCAATGGTGGGTGAATCCATCCTGCCTGATTTTCTCTGTGAGGACTCCCCTGACCTGCTGCTGAACAAGGACTTGGCTAACCAAGTAATCAAGGAAAACCTGCAGAAAGCACAAGAGCAAATGAAGCACTATGCTGACAAGAAAAGGAAAGAGAGAGTGTTCCAAGAGGGAGACATGGTATACCTGAAAATACAACCCTACATACATACCTCTTTGAGCATTCACAGACATCTGAAGCTGCATTGTAAATATTATGGGCCATTCAGAATTTTAAAAAGAGCGGGCAACACTGCATACCAACTACTTCTGCCCGAGGGATGCAAGTTGCACCACACCTTCCATGTGAGTCAGTTGAAACAACATATTGGCACTCATGTGATTCCTACTAAACATCTTCCTCTGGTTGATGAACAAAGCCAAATCCAACTACAACCTAAAGCTGGTTTGGAAAGGAAACTTATTCCCAGGCCTCAAGGGGACACCTCAATTCCTGTTGTCAGATGGCTAATTAAGTGGGTAAATCTCCCTGTCGAAGAAGCTACATGGGAAGACTCCGCTTTCATACAAAAGATCTTTCCATACTTCCAACCTTGAGGACAAGCCTGGTCTTCTCATGGGGGGTATTGTCAGCCTCTCTACTAAATCTGTCTGTTCTTCAGTTAATTGTATCCGACAACGCCGACAACCGATCAGCATCCTTTGGCCATGATGATGACACGAAGCGGTACGCCAGCAACTTAAGTCACCCGATGCCTGTCGTCCGATCTCCATCCGAAGACCGGGATTCAACTGCGTAGCTGGCACCCTTTTTCACTGTATCCGATTATCTATCGCTGTCGTCTCTGTTTTTACCTTCAGCAATCTTTTTCCCTTTTTATAGACTAGAGATCCCTCGCGGGGGAGGCATCGAATGTAAAACGGGTTGTAAACCCTACTGCCACTGGAGTGGTTGGCCTACCTTCCTCTTCTTGTATGAACCCAGCTAGTTTCCTCTGAAATCAAGCATGAATTCCTCTGAAATCCCAAGTGTTCGTGTTCGTCAGTTAGCTAGAGCCTAGCAGGAATGTGACCTGGCGTTGATGATGTCCAACTGCAGCAACTGTGAATTGGAGGCATGGTTTTCTCTCTCATGAGCCTCTGGCCTCTGCTTGCTCTCTTCCTGTGTAGTCTAGGGTTCATGCGAGAGGAGAAGGAGGAACAATCAGTACCATGAGCAATCGTTTTGTTTTTTCTACATTGATTGATTGATCTGTGCCTGCTGGGAAGGGTTAACCGAACGTGATCTGTTAAGGTAGGGATTGAGGAGATTTAGGAGTTTAATCCCTACAGTGATTGGGTGACGGAGTAAGGATCGCCCAAACCCTGGGTGGATTGAATCACCTAGGGGGTTGCTCCCCTGACTACCGAACATAATGGATGTGCTACTAATAGTATATGTATGTTTGATGGATGTACGACTAATAGATCTTAATGTTATAGCATACGCTCATATTGATGTACATGAGTGAGACTAAGGACCAAACATGGCAGCCGAATGTGCCGACACAAGATAAGTGCGCACAGGCCCGCCTTAGGTGGCGCCCCAGCTTCTAGTAATGCATTATTGACAGTATGGCATCGTTCACACTATTTCAAGTAATAAGCACCACAATATGATTAGCACATTTTTCTCTGGGTTCAGAAAAAGTATGAGAAAGGTGCAAACCAGATATACCCCCCATCAGTTAACACAAGTTTCTTTCTTGTTGAGGCAAAATCAGTTGAACATAAGACACTACTTACAGCATCAAGCACCAGCCAGCGCGAAATCAGAAACATGATCTATCCTATAGAGAGAGAAGTCCACATTTCAACCCTCAACTAACCACTTGGTTTGATTTTCAACCCTGAACTCTGAAACCGGTCGAATTTCAACCCTCAAGTTGTCACAAGGTTCAAATTACACCCCTTGACTCAGTTTCGGGCTGGTCAAGCGGTTTTGATCCAGTCAAAGCTGACTGGGCAGCCATGTCAGCATGCCACCACACATCCATCCAACCTTATCCCCATCTCTCTCTGTGTGTTTCCTCACAGCCACCCCCGACCCAGTACACCCCGTCGCCGCCGCCCGCGGCCACCACCTCCACCGCCGGCGACCGGAGACCGACGGCGCCGCCACACCACGGCAGGTTCGCCCTCTCTTCCCTCCCTTCCTCTCTCCCTTCCTCCCTTCCTTCCTCCCTCTGTTTCCCTCAACATGCACCGCTCGACATGAGCAATTTCCTCGCTGCCTCCAACATATTCCAAATTTTGACCCTCACGCACAAATGCACCATTGAAATGGAATCGCACAACCAAGAAATCCAGAGGATCCATTCAATCTACAAGAGATAAAAAAAACAAAAGAATAAATCATTACTAGGGTTCCATCAACAGAGAGAGGGGGAAAATCACTATGAACGAGGGGTGCAAGGGCAGGACCAGCAGCAGCAGCTAGCCCAAGCTAGCAGCTCGCCGGCGGCTAGGGTTAGTAGCAGCAACAAGAACCTAAGGGAAATAGAGGGAGGAAGGGAAGGAGGAAGGGAGAGAGGAAGGGAGGGAAGAGAGGGCGAACCTGCCGTGGTGTGGCGGCGCCGCCGGTCTCCGGTCGCCGGCAGTGGAGGTGGTGGCCGCGGGCGGCGGCGTTCCTGGCTAGCCAGGCGGCGGCGGCGGGGTGTACTGGGTCGGGGGTGGCTGTGAGGAAACAGAGAGAGAGAGATGGGGATAAGGTTGGATGGATGTGTGGTGGCATGCTGACATGGCTGCCCAGTCAGCTTTGACTGGGTCAAAACCGCTTGACCAGCCCGAAACTGAGTCAAGGGGTGTAATTTGAACCTTGTGACAACTTGAGGGTTGAAATCCGACCGGTTTCAGAGTTCAGGGTTGAAAATCAAACCACGTGGTTAGTTGAGGGTTGAAATGTGGACTTCTCTCATCCTATAGACTATCTATGCCGCCGCCATCACCGCGAGACAGGAAAGTTGAGGGGCGAGGGGTAGGGTTTCATTTGGGGGAGGGTGAGACCGACACAGGAAAATTAAGCCGGCAGTTTCCCTCGTCTGGTATTTTTTGCCACTAGTAAAAGTGTGATGGGTTGCTACTTGTTAGGGTGGGTTGCTATGGGATAATACAAAAGAGTATTAAAAATATAATGTTCAAATGATCTTTAAATTTAGTTCTAAAAAAATGATCGTTACATTTTATTTTGTGGGCATCAAATGCCTCTACACAGACCTCTTCGTTTCCCTTCTCCTTCGCCTTGATATGCAAATCATAGGCTACAGTGCTACATGTGGATCACATGAAGCGAGCAAGAACAAATACACGTTGGTCGCCTGGTCCTATACACGGGGGCAAGGATGCTAGTGGTCTCTTAACCTGGCCAAAGGGAGAGTGTGTGACACTCTGTAAATTTGTGTTAGTTCCTTTCAAGTTTTGATGGACTTTGCCATCACGTGTTTCTTGTGCATATGGTGGCCAAATTTAATAATTAGTGATTCCTTTGCAACACCTCAAGGAGCACTATATGAGGGATCTATTTCCAGATGCCTCACATTTCTAATGATTTTTGCACACTCATTTCTCTCATATACTAGTCCTCACGTCATTGTCATTTCTCTCCCTTTCTCCCATGTTTCAGTTATGTTCGTGTTTTGGTAGACTTCTAAGTTCAATAGGAGAGGTAGATTGAAGATATGTATGATGCTAGTTATAGGAAGAAGGTTGCACAACAACTGGCTATATATACTGAGTTAGGTGACTAGGTGTGGAAGCATGCACTTGTAACATGTCCTTATTGTGGGTATGCTTAGAGACGGGAGGTTGGTGGTACATCAGCTACTCTTTTTAAATTAAGTTGATCTCCATATCTTCTAGTATAAAATAATCTCACAACTCACCTATGGTCGCTCCCTCTCGTAAAAGCATGTGAGATATATATATTTCCAGGAGGATAGGTAAGGCCGAGACACAAGAGTTACATGGAAAGGTATGTACTTCAGGACATGCGACAGAATGCCGAGATCCAGAAGAAACTACATGAAGACATAAATTATACATGGGCAAAAAGAAATGTGCTTTTGCCTATTGTCTTGGAAGTTGGAAGCTAGTGACGGCCTAGAGCTTTTGACGTAGTTTAACTCCACGTGCTTTTGAGTTTGTGAATATTCAAGAGATGCTAATCACACACTACAATTGCAACTTACGATTAAAAGTATGGGCATGCTGTATAGGAAAAGGGGTTTCAAAGAGAGTATGTAGCTGGACTGCACAAGTAAAGCATGTATTGTCCCCACACAAAAAAAAAAGTAAAGCATGTATTGAACCCTATATTATAAGTCACCCGCAAAAAAAAAGAACCCTATATTATAAGTGTGTATTTTAGAGCCCAGCACCATGTCATTTCAAATTAACAGTTGACAGAGACATGTCATTATTATGCGTTCATCAAGTTTCCCCTTTGGTTTTGTGTTTGTCATACAAACACATATCTTTTTTCTTTTGGTAATTCTTGTCTGATAACTAAATAGCAACTCGAATTACGTCAAAAGATGACTTAATAACTTTCAAAATGGAGCAATTTGTTGCAACAAAATCTAAATGTATTTTCTATGACATAGACAACTCTGAGGGGATCATCTTGCTCCGCACATCTTCTGGTCTTTATTCAACCACAAGAGGTAGTACACTTTGACGATCTTCAGCATCACTCATTACGTCACTAGGCATTGCAAAGTCTTATGATCAACCTCCCCCTTACTAAAACAAGCCTTGAGCAGATGATGCATTTCTGAATGCTTCCTATTCACAACGCGCCACACGCGTTCAACTTCAATAGTACTATGGACTTTGCATTTGATATGATCTTTATTTTCCCTGAATCACGCCTTAATCCGTGTTGATTCGCGTGCTACTGGCCAGAAATAGAGCTAAAGACATGTAAAAAGTTATATATGAAACAATATGCAACGAGAGGAGATACGTGTCATAGAAGATTGATGACGAGTGTCGTATCTTTCATTCGACATTGAAATGTGTACACCACATTCACATCACCACGCCCAAGCGCACTGAGTCACACGCTGTGACCCTCATGGCATAGAAGATTTAACATATTTAATATCTGGAACACCTCATGCATTTTTTCTCTATTCCTTGAAAGACCAGATGGGGTTTTGGCTGAAGATGTGAATGATGTCTTTCATCTCGACGTTACTCTGTTGTAGATTTTTTTTATTTTTTTGAGAAAATTACTCTGTTGTAGATTGGTTTGAGATGGTAATGGTATACTCGTTCAGAAACATAAGGACCGAACTAGGCAAGAACATTTTGATCAGAATTGTAGCCTGTTTCCAAAAATAAACTAGCCATGTCTAGATGAGCAGCGGGCAGATGTTTCATGCTGTACATGGTGTTCTCTCATTGTATTTATCTTCTGGGACGTCTGTATAAAGCAGACCATGAAGCGGCTTTATCCATATGGTTGACCAACAAATCATGAAATCTCTTTATGATTTCCACTAAACATGACAACCATATAAAAAAGGACTTGTAATGACAGTTGCTTTGATCATGAATGTACATTCCAAAAAAGTTGTGCAAAAATAAACAAAATAAAATTGTGTCTCTGAATCCATACCATGTACTCACCGCTACTTGTTAGGCAACTCATGAAAGCTCAGTGATTATTCCACGGGAACCAGGAGATAACAAGCATAACTAATTTACCACTCGTTTCACATTTCTAAGCTGTAACAACAATAGGTAATTATCACAAGGACCCACTTGTGCTGTTATGGGGCACGGAGCTATAGCTTTTGCTGCAGAACATGGCACTTACATCTTATGATCTTAACGAGAAACGCAAACATGCTTGTCTACACAGTGTACCAAGCAAAGCAAGAGCATGGGAAACTTGCTACAGCATTTGCTGCAAGATACGGAAGTTACATCTTACAAAGAACATGACAAACAGCATGCTGGTCACATAGGCTACATTGTACTGGGCCAAGCAACTTCCAAGTCACTACATTATTACCAGAAGTAACTAATAAACCTTGTAAAAAAGACAGACAATATGCTTACTTCGACCACTACATGAGATGAGATTCTCCTGATCAGTTCTTAGCGGTGAGAGCATTGTTTTCCTTGATCCGAGCCCGGTTGTCCAACTTGACAAAACGCTTCAGGTCTTCATAAGGCAGTGTCTTGGCATCTTTCCTCCGCAGCTCGCTCAGCACAGGGCGCTTGTCAACCAGGTGCCACAGCCAGTCAGGGTACTCCGAATCTGGTTGGATCTTCGGGTCAGAACCCTCCTTCAGGATATTTGCCCCGAACACAGTTGTACTCTTCATTTCTTTGCTGAGCACAGGTTTAGCATCAGCCGCACCACCTTTTCCGCCCTTCTTTCCCTTGGCCTGAGCTGCAAAGCCTCTTATCCCGACCAATTGAGCTGCATCCCTTGGAATAACTCCACGCTTCAATGCTCGTGTCCAAGACATTGCCATTCCTGGGTTGATATTTTAGCTGCATATATCAATCATCAGAACTAAGTGTCAACTCTGCTTACAAAAGAGTTAAGTGTCAACTGATAACAAGAGAAAACCACCAATGCTGACAGAAGAAAGAGGTTCAAAATCTGCAAACAATTAAGGCATTTGAACAGAGGGTCGTATGAGTAGAGAGGTGTAAAAGGAGTATGCTGAGCACATGAGACTTAATACTGAAAATTCAGGTTTGGGGCCTTGCTGTTGCAGCCTGTTCCGGCCAGACGGCCATGAGAATTTCACTTATACTGTAATATAAGGAATTAAAGCTCGAAAAGCTTACATGTGTTATTTAAGGCTTGTAATTCTGCCTCCAAGATTTTTACTGCAACTTATTTCGAAATTACTATGTTGATCTACTGAATACACGAATTACACATGATTAAAGATGATGATGGTAAGATATAACCATCATTCAAAGTAAGGTTCTTGCCAAGTAAAAACAGTTCAAACAACATTCAGATTGGAGCAGTCTGAAGTCCTAAAGAACATCGACACTAGTTCCAGCATCAAGCGCCAGCCAGAGCAAAATCTGAATGATCCCTCTGTGTAGGCCACAGTATGGCATCATTCACAATATTTTTCAGGTAATAAGCACCACAATATGATTAGCAAATTTGTCTCTGAGTTCAGCAAAAGTATGAGAAAGGAGCAGAACAGATATGCCCCCCATCAGTTAACACAAGTTTCTTTCTGGTTGAAACAAAATCGGTTAAAACATAAGACACTACTTCCTGCATCAAGCATCAGCCGACGCAAAATCAGAAACTTGATCTAACCCTATAGACCATCTACGCCGCCGCCGCGACGCCTTCTGCGAATGAAGGATGGGAGAGGGCGCAAGCCGCGCACAGAGAGAGAGAGAGAGAGAGAGAGAGAGAGAGAGGTGGGACCTGCTGCGCCGCTGCCCTAGGTCCCGCTGCCGCCGCCGCCGCGAGAGAGGAAAGTTGAGGGCCAAGGAGTAGGGTTTCGTTTGGGGGAGGGTGAGACGAGACCGACAGTTTCGCTCGTCCGGTAGATTTTGCCACTGGTGAAGTGCGATGGGGTTGCTACTTGCTAGGCGCACCTATATGCGTCAAATAATTTAGTAATTCCAAAAAAATCGAAAAAAATCTGAATCTTTTTGGAATCAAATATAGTTAAGTATTGTATACTCCAATAAAAAGTTTGGCCAAGAAATGATTCTCATTGACTTCAGGGCAAAAAAATCAAATCTATGGCGACAATATAGCGTAGTACTTGTATATAGCGTTTTTTGTCGAATCTTTCACCCAAGATACAACGAAAGTCATTCCCTGGCAAATCTTTTTATACGAATACAATTACTTAATCATGTTCATTCCAAATAAGTTTAAAAAAAATCGACTTTTTTTGAATTACTTCTTTTTTGTATATAGGGTGCGCGCGCACCCGGGAGCACCAAATTCGCTTCCGGGCTACGGGATAATACGAAGAAAGTATAGAAAGACAATGATCAAATGGTTTTCAAATTTAGGTACACGCACGGACAACCTTTTACGGAAACAACGGAGTGGGTTAGCTGGCATGTTTTGATTGGGTAGAAATAAGGCCAGACTAGGCTGGTCGCCCTGCAGCCGTTGGATCAGCCGCTCGTGGACTTGTTCTCACCCCGTTCCTCCCGCGATTCGTGACCACAAGTAAGAGGAGAAAAAACCGACACGCCACAGCTCCATCCCCGCGACCTTGAAGCACCACTACACCTCGCTTGTGGCGTACGATGGATGCAGCTCCACCAGGCCGTGTCGCAGCAATCCGTTCCCAGCACTGCAGGCGGTACGCAGCTCCGCTACCCCATGGTTCCAACTCTGATGGGTCACGGTCCCGGCTTCGCTCGCCCCTTGCTCGCTGGCAGCACCGCGTCGCGGTCGACGGTAGCCGCATCGATGTCTTTTGGTCGCATCTTTCGTCGTCGTAGTCGCGCAGCCTTTCGCAGGTCGCAGCTTATAATGTCGCCAGCCACAACGTTTTTGTTTGCCGGTTACAGCTATCGTGGTGCCATTTCCAGCCGGTTGCTACACCGCATCTCGTCGGTTTCAGCAACCAACCTCTCGCGGTCGCAGTGGTGGACATCATCAGTTCCAGCAAACATCCTTGCTGGTCGCACCAATTCACCTCGCCAGCCCCAGCAAACCGGCGTCACTGTTTCCACAAGCTGCAACCAGAGCAACTGACGGTGCTGGAACCGGGCTTCATAAAAGCCCCAACCCAAAGTCGACAGTGCTGGAACCAGAGTTGCATATCGCCATCGCAGCTTATCATGAGATGTTGGTTGCAGCTCGTTGGTGGGCCCATCCCAGCATCCAAGGGTGTTGGTTGCAGCTCGTCCATAACGCTGGTTGCGGCTCGCCGCCGAGCCATCACAGCATCCCCGTTGCCGGTTGCAGCTCGTCATGCTGTCGGTTGTAGCTTGATGTGATGACAGTTGCAGCTCGTCGTCGCACCCCCGTCTCCCCCTGCAGCAACGCCTCCCACCTTGGCCGACCGATGAGGCATCACTGCAATGCCCCTAAAAATAGAACGACTGAGAAGGGGTGGCGCTCCCACTGGCAAAACGGCACGGTAGTGTCGCGTGCGGGCCATGAACGGCACATGAGGCGGGAAAAGTAAGGAGAGGAAGAGGTAGCGATTCATGGAGGTTGCCACATGGGGCTTCCCAAAGCCGTGTGTGCGGAGAAGAATGAGAGAGAGAGGTTTGTTTAGGGAAGAAGAAATAAGGTGTGGTGCGGTGTGTGGTCATAAGTTAGGACACGTAGCCTTGTGTGGCCGCTCCCAAAACCGACACAGACTAGGCTGCACGTGGGCCAGGGCGTGAGTCAGTGAGCGATCGAGCGTGACCGGCGCTGCGCTCGGCCGATCGCCCGGTCGAAAACATTAGCCAAAATAATATCTTTATTTTTTTAGCGTGGACATTAAATGTCTCTACATAGACCACTTCTTCTTCCTTCTCCTTCGCCTTGGTATGCCGACCATAGGCTAGACGCGAATCACATGAAACGAGCAAGAACAAATCCATGTTGGTCGCCTGGTCCCATGCAAGAGCTTAACGGAGAGTGTGCTGCATTCTGTAAATTTGTGTTGGTTCCTTTCCGGTCTTCAAGTCCTTTGCCGTCCCGTGTTTCTTATGCATATGGTGGCCAAAGCTATAGGAGGGATGTGTTTCCAGATGCCTCACATTTCTAATGTTTTTTGCGCACTCATTGAGCTCATATACTAGTCTTCACATCATTGTCATTTCTCTCTCTTTCTCCCATGTTTTGGTTATGTTCTTGTTTTTTGGTAGACTTGTAGGTTCAAAAGGAGAGGAAGATTTAAGATCTGTATGATGCTAGTGATACGTCTCCAACGTATCTATAATTTTTTATTGTTCCATGCTGTTATAGTATCAATCTTGGATGTTTTATATACATTTACAAGCAATTATATATCATTTTTTTGGACTAACCTATTAACTTAGTGCCTAGTGTCAGTTGCTGTTTTCTGCTTGTTTTTGGCTTTTCAGAGAAACAGTGCCAAATGAAGTCCAAATGCCACGAAACTTTTTGAAGATTTTTTTCTGGACAAAAGAAACCTGGGAAGCTTCGGGAGGAGGCCAGAAGCCCCATAGGGGCTTCACAAGGCACTAGGGCGCGCCCCCGGGGGGGCGCCGTACTGCCTTATAGGGCCCACGTGACTCCTTTTGACCTAATTCCACTTCTATAAATTCACAAATATTCGGAAACCCCAGAGAGCCAAAAGAGAAAACCTTTCCGCCACCGCAAGCCTCTGTTCTTCCACGATCCCATCTGGAGGCCTTTTCCGGTACTCTGTCGGAGGGGGAATCGATCACGGAGGGCTTCTACATCAACCTTGCTGCCCTTCCGATGATGTGTGAGTAGTTTACCACAAACCTACGGGTCCATAGCTAGTAGCTAGATGGCTTCTTTTCTCTCTTTGATCTTTAATATAATGTTCTCCTCGATGTTCTTGGAGTTCTATCCGATGTAATCTTCTTTTGCGGTGTGTTTGTTGGGATCCGATGAATTGTGAGTTTATGATCAGATTATTCATGAGAAATATTTGAGTCTTCTCTGAACTCTTTTATGCATGATCGTTATAACTTTGTATTTCTCTCTGATCTATCAGTTTAGTTTGGCCCACTAGATTGATTTATCTTGCAATGGGAGAGGTGCTTTGTGATGGGTTCAATCTTGCGGTGTTCAATCCCAGTGACAGAAAGGGACATGACACGTATTTGTATTGTTTTCATTAAGGATAAAAAGATGGGGTTTATTCATATTGCTTGAATTTGCTTCTCTACATCATGTCATCTTGCTTAAGGCGTTACTCTGTTTCATACTTAATACCCTAGATGCATGCTGGATAGCGGTCGATGGGTGGAGTAATAGTAGTAGATGCAGGCAGGAGTCGGTCTACTTGTCTCGGACGTGATGTCTATATACATGATCATTGCCATGAATCTGTCATAATTATTTGGTTTTCTATCAATTGCCCAACAGTAATTTGTTTACCCACCGTATGTTTATGTGCTCAAGAGAGAAGCCTCTAGTGAAAACTATGGTCCCCGGGTCTATCTTTATCATAAAAAACCTAAAAATACCTTGCTGTAATTTATTTACTTTTAGTTTAATTAGTAGTTTAGTTTATCTATTTACCTCGATAAGATTTAATCCTTGCAAATAACCGCTAAGATGATTGACAACCCTCTTATTCGCGTTGGGTGCAAGTATTTGCTCTTGTGTGTGCAGGTGCGCTTTAACGGTATTTTGCTTGGTTCTCCTACTGGATTGATAACCTTGGTTCTTAACTGAGGGAAATACTTATCTCTACTGTACTGCATCTTCCTTCCTCTTCAGGGAATTACCAACGCAGCTCACAAGTAGCAGGAAGAATTTCTGGCGCCGTTGCCGGAGAGACATCATCAAAATTACCAAGTACCTTCACACAAATTATCATTCACTTGCATTTACTTTATTTACCTTTTATTTGCACTTGCCTCTCGTTTTCATCTCCCCCACTTCTAAAATATTTTACAAAAACACAAAAATATTTTGTTTACTTGTTTGCTTGCTTAAAACGCCACTATGTCGTTAGAGGAATTTCGCGATAGTTTCTATAGCAAAAGATTGTCTGGAATTGAAAATGTTACTAAGAGTTTTATGACTTCACAATTTGAGCAAAATAAATTCTTCTCCGAAGAACTTAAGGAACATTCTAGCTTGTTGAATACCATTAATAAACAACTCGAAGAGGTTAATTCAGAAGTGTCAAACCTTCAGACTCAACTCGCTAATATTGAAAAATTACTAGGTAAAATTTCGGATAAACAAACAACTCTAGTGAATTGGATGGCTGCCAAACCGGAATCACTACGTAGTAATGATGAAGATATTAAAATGATTGGTGTTAGACCTATTGAATCTTTGTTTAATAATATAAAACTTGATGAAAAAGGGACTAAAGAAGAGTCAACTTTAGAAAGAAGGAGCCCCATTAGCTTGGAGGGTGATAATCTTGATCATAAAAATGAAAAAAGTGGGTTTGGAGAGGTTAAAACTTTAAATAGTAATGCACCCACTACTTTGGATTACAAGGACTTTAATTATAATAGTTGTTCTTTAATTGAGTGTATTTCCTTGTTGCAATCCATGATTAATTCACCAAATGCATATGAACAAAATAAAGCTTTCGCTAAACATATTGTAGAAGCCATGATGAAAGCACATGAAGAAAAACTTGAGTTAGAAGTATCAATTCCTAGAAAATTACAAGATGAATGGGAACCCACTATTAAAGTAAAAATTAAAGATTATGAATGTAATGCTCTTTGTGATCTTGGTGCTAGCGTTTCCACTATACCAAAGTCTTTGTGTGATGTGCTAGGTCTCACCGACTTTGATCCTTGTTCCCTTAATTTATATCTTGCGGATTCTACTATTAAAAAGTCATTGGGTAGAATAAATGATGTGCTTATTCTTGCAAATAGAAATTATGTGCCCGTGGACTTTATTGTTCTTGACATTGAATGCAATCCTTCTCGCCCCATAATACTTGGTAGGCCTTTTCTTCGAACTATTGGTGCTATTATTGATATGAAAGAAGGTAATATAAGATTTCAATTTCTACTAAAGAAAGGGATGGAACACTTCCCTAGGAAGAGAATTAAAGCACCATATGAATCCATTATGAGGGCCACCTATGGAATTAATTTGAAGGATGACAATACTTGAAACTATGCATTATGCCTAGCTAGGGGCATAAAACAATAGCGCTTGTTGGGAGGCAACCCAATGAATAAAATAAATTTTTGCTTTTTGTTTCTGTTCTTGTGTGTTTACACAATTTTAGCTTCTTTTATGATTATGTTTTTATGTTTTAATTAGTGTTTGTGCCAAGTAATGCCTTTGGGATGATTTGGAAGATAGTATAATTGATGCTGTTTGGAAAACAGAAAGTTTTGCGTCCAGTAATGGAATTTTAGTTCTGTACTGTCACGTCAGAAAAATCTAAATTTTTTACACAGTATTGATATATTAATTTCCCATGTTTTCCTAATTTTTCAGAATTTTTATAGTTATAGAAGTATGGCTTTTAAATAGATCTTTAAAGACTGTTCTGTTTTAGACAGATTCTGTTTTTGTTGCATAGTTTGCTTATTTTGATGAATCTATGGATCGTATCGGGGGGTATGAGTCATGGAGAAGTTGGAGTACAATATCATTATTCCAATATTAAATATGAATCAATTTACAATAGTACCTAAAGTTTAAGATTTGTTTGTTATACTAACGGATCTCACGAAGGTTTTGTTGAGTTTTGTGTGATTGAAGTTTTCAAGTTTTGGGTGAGAATGCGATGGACAAAGGAATAAGGAGTGGCAAGAGCCTAAGCTTGGGGATTCCCAAGGCACCCCAAGGTAATATTCAAGGAAGACTCAAGCGTCTAAGCTTGGGGATGCCCCGAAAGGCATCCCCTCTTTCGTCTACAATCTATCGGTAACTCACTTGGAGCTATATTTTTATTCATCACATGATATGTGTTTTGCTTGGAGTGTCATGTATTATATGAGTCTTTGCTTTGTTTGCTTTTTAGTTTGTCACAATCATCTTTGCTGGACACACCTTTTTTAGAGGGACACAGATTATTCGTGATTTGTTAGAATACTCTATGTGCTTCACTTATACCTTTTGAGCTAGGCAGTTGCTCTAGTGCTTCACTTAAATATTTTTGAGCATGGCGGTGGCTATATTTTGAAGAAATATTTGAACTCTCGTGCTTCACTTATATTATTTTGAGAGATGATAAGATTAAAATTTTGAAGAAATATTTGCACTCTTATGCTTCACTTATATCTTTTTGAGAGTTGATAATAGTAATGGTAATTTCCACAAGATATGAATTTGGTCCCAAAGTGATGAATATTCAAGAGGGATATAATAAAAACTTTCATGAAAGATCATTGGATATGATAAGTTTGATTCCTTGCAATAGTTTTGCGATATGGAGATAATAATATGTGAGTCATGTTAGTGAGTAATTGTGATTTACTAAGAATGTTGGTGTTAAGGTTTGTGATTCCCTATGCATGCACATAAAGTCAATAGTTATGCAACGAAATTATATCCTACTTATGGTGCATTATTTGGTGTTAGTTATGTTCAATGCATGTTTATGACCGTTTTCGCTTTTTGGTTGGTTGCTTCTCAATCTATTTTCAAGCCTTCATTTATACTAAGCGGGAATACTGCTTGTGCATCCAACTCCTTAAACCCAAGTTGTGCCAAATGAGTCCACCATATCTACCTATATGCGGTATTTCCATGCCGTTCCAAGTAAATTTGCATGTGCCAACTCTAAATTTTCAAAATAATTTTCCATTTTGTGTGCCCGTACCGCTCATGAAGCGGTAGGGGGTGGCCAATATTTTCCATGCTAGGTGTGTTATTCTCACGATGAGTGTTTATTCACTTGTCATTGCACGAGAGAGTGGCTGGTAATAGGGATGCCCAGTCCCACAATGAATCAAAAATAATAATAACAAATTCCTTGGAAAGTGATGGTATGGAGGGCACCCGTGGATATGGCTAGCCATGGATTGTGAAAGAATGGTGGAAAGGAAATAAACTTTATTTTCTGTTTGGGAACCGCCTATGATGTGTCTAGCATGGAAAATATTGGGAATTCTTGGTCGTTTTCGTTGACAGGAAAAGCGTGCCTCTCAAAATAATTTTATCTCTCTAATTTTAGCCTTGAGCTCTGGCACGTCTGCAAATCTCTGCTTCCCTCTGTGAAGGGCCTATCTATTTACTTTTATGCAAATTTTTATTTTTTTATTTTGAGTCTCCATCTTCTCTTACAAAGCACCAACTAGAGAGCACTATTGTCATACTTGTGCATTGTGTGTAGCTAATATTGAGTGTGTTTCATGAATGGATCAATGATTGAGCATAATGGGTTAGGGATAACTTTCTTTAGCATTGATATTTTGAAAGACATGGTTGCTTGTTAGTATGCTTGAGTATTTATGTCTTCATGTCAAACTATAGACTATTGCTTTGAATCATCCAAGTCCAAATGTCCATGCTACAAAGAAAACAGTATATGATGAATATGATAGGTAGCATTCCACATCAAAAGTTCTGTTTTTATCATTTACCTACTCGAGGACGAGCAGGAATTAAGCTTGGGGATGCTTGATACGTCTCCAACGTATCTATATTTTTTGATTGTTCCATGCAGTTATAGTATCAATCTTGGATGTTTTATATACATTTACAAGCAATTATATATCATTTTTTGGGACTAACCTATTAACTTAGTGCCTAGTGCCAGTTGATGTTTTCTGCTTGTTTTTGGCTTTTCAGAGAAACAGTACCAAATGAAGTCCAAATGCCACGAAACTTTTTCGAGATTTTTTTCTAGACAAAAGAAACCTGGGAAGCTTCGGGAGGAGGCCAGAAGCCCCACAGGGGCTTCACAAGGCACTAGGGCGCGCCCTAGGGGGGGCGCGCCGTACTACCTTGTGGGGCCCACGTGACTCCTTTTGATCTAATTCCACTTCTATAAATTCACAAATATTTGGAAACCCCCAGAGAGCCAGAAGAGAAAACCTTTCCGCCATTGCAAGCCTCTGTTCTTCCATGATCCCATCTGGAGGCCTTTTCCGGTACTCTGCCGGAGGGGGAATCGATCACGGAGGGTGATACGTCTCCAACGTATCTATAATTTTTGATTGTTCCATGCTATTATATTATCAATCTTGGATGTTTTTATATACATTTACAATAATTATATATCATTTTTTGGGACTAACCTATTAACTTAGTGCCCAGTGCCAGTTGCTGTTTTTTGCCTGTTTTTGGTTTTCCAGAATATCAGTACCAAGCGAAGTCCAAATGCCACAAAACTTTTTGGAGATTTTTTTTTCTGGACATAACAAGTACTGGAAGCTTCGGGAGAGGGCCAGAAGATGGAGCAGTGGCCCACGAGGCACCAGGGCGTGCCCCAAGGGGGGTGGCGCGCCCTGGTAGCTTGTGGGGCCCACACAGCTCCGTTTGACCTAATTCCACCACTATAAATTCTCAAAAATCGGGAAACCAACAGAGGAGTCCACGAAATACTTTTTCCGCCACCGCAAGTTTCTGTTCTCAAGAGATCCCATCTGGAGGCCTTTTCCGGTGCTCCGCCGGAGGGGGAATCGATCATGGAGAGGCTCTACATCAACCTTGCTGCCCTTCCGATGATGCGTGAGTAGTTTACCACAGACCTTCGGGTCCATAGTTAGTAGCTAGATGGCTTCTTCTCTCTTTTTGATCTTCAATACAATGTTCTCCTCGATGTTCTTGGAGTTCTATCTGATGTAATCACTTTTTGCGGTGTGTTTGTTGGGATCCGATGAATTGTGAGTTTATGATCAGATTATCCATGAATATTATTTGAGTTTTCTCTGAACTCTTTTATGCATGATTATTATAGCTTCGTATTTCTTCTCTGATCTATTGATTTGGTTTGGCCAACTAGATTGATTTATCTTGCCATGGGAAGAGGTGCTTTGTAATGGGTTCGATCTTGCGGTGCTCAATCCCAGTGACAGAAAGGGACATGACAGGTATGTATCATTGCTATTAAGGGTAAAAAGATGGGGTTTATTCATGCATGAGTTTACTTTGTCTACATCATGTCATCTTGCTTAAGGCGTTACTCCGTTCTTTATGGACTTAATACACTAGATGCATGCTGGATAGCGGTCGATGTGTGGAGTAATAGTAGTAGATGCAGGCAGGAGTCGGTCTACTTATCTCGGACGTGATGCCTATATACATGATCATTGCCTTGGATATCGTCATGATTATTTGCTTTTCTATCAATTGCCCAACAGTAGTTTGTTTACCCACCGTATGCTATTTTTATGAAGCCTCTAGTGAAAACTATGGCCCCCGGGTCTATCTAAATCATATATTAAAAACCCTAAAATACCTTGCTGCACTTTTTCTTTATTTATTTTATTTTTTATTTTTGTTCAATCTATTTATCTATCACATACAATTTAATCTTGCAATTAGCCGCCGAGGGATTGACAACCCCTTGTTTGCGTTGGGTGCAAGGATTTGTTGTTTTGTGTGCAGGTGCTGCTAACGAGGTGTTGCGTGATTCTCCTACTGGATTGATAACCTTGGTTTCGTAACTGAGGGAAATACTTATCTCTACTGTACTGCATCTCCCTTCCTCTTCAGGGAATTACCAACGCAGCTCACAAGTAGCAGGAAGAATTTATGGCGCCGTTGCCGGGAAGACATCATCAACATCTATCAAGTACCTACGCATAAAACTTTCATCTCCTTGCATTTATTTTATTTGCCTCTTGTTTTCATATCCCCCACTTCTAAAAAGTTTTTACAAAAATACAAAAATATTTTCTGTTTGCCTTTTTCTTGTTTGCTTGTTCGCTTGCTTGAAGATTGTTATCATGAGTGATTTTGGCATGGCGGAAACTGATGATGGTAGAACTCCTAAAATTGAAAGTTCTACCAATCTTGATGCTAAAAATTTTGTGTTGGGACATGGGAATGTTATAGGGAAAAGTGTCATCCAAGAATTCTATAATTGCATTGGGGCCTTGGCTTGTGATGATGCTCCTATACTTAAGGAAACTAAAAATTATGACGATGCTATTTCCGCACTTGTTCTTAAATTGGAAAGAAGGTTTATTCGCACCCATCCTACTTTGCAAAGATTGTTTTACGAGTTACCAGTTATAAAAGATCCTAGAGCTAATAAAATAGCCACTCTTGTTCTCATAAATGAATTTGATCACATAGTGCGAGAAGCTAGGGAGATCTTTGATTTTTATGGTATGAACCGTGAAAAACCGGTAATAGATGAGATCCTTTATAATAATGATTACTTGTTCCGCAATGACCACAATCTTGATGAGAATATTAAAAAAGAAGTTCCTCCTTTGAATATAATCCAACAAGTTTTCAATAGTGTTAATAGACAATATTCTTGGATTGTAGCTGGTAATCAACAGGGATTTACAGATGGACAACTTGCTAATGCTAAAATTTCTATGGATGATGTGTTTCATATTACCTTTGAAAAACCCTTTGATGAAAGTACATCTTTGGATAAGAAGAAGAAGGATGACAATACTTGAAACTATGTATTATGCCTAGCTAGGGGCATAAAACAATAGCGTTTGTTGGGAGGCAACCCAATGAATAAAATAAATTTTTACTTTTTGTTTCTGTTATTGTGTGTTTTCACATTTATGCTACTGTTATGATTGTGTTTTTGTGTTTTAATTAGTGTTTGTGCCAAGTAAAACCTTTGGGATGATTTGGAAGATAGTATAATTGATGCTGTTTGGAAAACAGAAAGTTTTGCGTCCAGTGCTGGAATTTTGGTTCTGTACTGGTGCGTCAGAAAAATCTGAAATTTTTACACAGTATTGGTATATGAATTTCCCACGTTTTTCTAATTTTTAAGAATTTTTGGAGTTACATAAGTATAGCTTTTAAATAGATCTCTACAGACTGTTCTGTTTTTGACAGATTCTGTTTTTTGATGCACTACTTGCTTGTTTTGATGAAACTATGGATTGTATCGGGGAGTATAAGCCATGGAGAAGTTAGAATACAGTAGGTACAATGCAAAAATAAAATATGAATGGGTTTGCAACATTACTTAAAGTAGTGATTTGTTTTGTTATACTAACGGATCTCACGAAGGTTTTGTTGAGTTTTGTGTGATTGAAGTTTTCAAGTTTTGGGTGAGACCACGATGGATGAAGGAATAAGGAGTGGCAAGAGCCTAAGCTTGGGGATGCCCAAGGCACCCCAAGGTAATATTCAAGGAAGACTCAAGCGTCTAAGCTTGGGGATGCCCCGGAAGGCATCCCCTCTTTCTTCTACCAACCATCGGTAATTTTACTTGGAGCTATATTTTTATTCGTCACATGATATGTGTTTTTCTTGGAGCATCGTGTATTATATGAGTCTTTGCTTTGTTTACTTTTTAGTTTGTCACAATCATCTTTGTTGGACACACCTATTTGAGAGAGCCACACGATCATCATGATTTGTTAGAATACTCTATGTGCTTCACTTAAATTTTCTGAGCTAGGCAGTTGCTCTAGTGCTTCACTTAAATCTTTTTGAGCACGGCGGTGGCTATATTTTGAAGAAATATTTAAACTCTCATGCTTCACTTATATTATCTTTAGAGTTGATAAGATTAAAATTTTAAAGAAATATTTGCACTCTCATGCTTCACTTATATCTTTTTGAGAGTTGATAATAGTAATGGTAATTTGTACAAGATATGAATTTAGTCCCAAAGTGATGAATATTCAAGAGGTATATAATAAAAACTTTCATATAGATCATTGGATATGATAAGTGTGATTCCTTGCAATAGTTTTGTGATATGGAGATGATGATATGTGAGTCATATTAGTGAGTAAATGTGAGTTAGTAAGAATATTGGTGTTAAGGTTTGTGATTCCCTATGCATGCACATTAAGTTAATAGTTATGCAATAAAATTATATCCTACTTATGGTGCATTATTCGGTGTTAGTTATGTTCAATGCATGTTTATGACCGTTTTCGCTTTTTGGTTGGTTGCTTCTCAATCTATTTGCTAGCCTTCATTTGTACTAAGCAGAAATACTGCTTGTGCATCCAACTCCTTAAACCCAAGTTGTGCCGAATCAGTCCACCATATCTACCTATATGAGGTATTTTCATGCCGTTCCAAGTAAATTTGCATGTGCCAACTCTAAAAATTTCAAAATAATTTTCCGTTTTGTGTGCCCGTACCTCTCATGAAGCGGCAGGGGGTGGCCATTATTTTCCATGCTAGGTGTGTTATTCTCACGATGAGTGTTTATTCACTTGTCATTGCACGAGAGAGTGGCTGGTAATAGGGATGCCCAGTCCCACAATGAATAAAAATTAACAACAACAAAATTCCTTGGAAAGTGTTGGTATGGAGGGCACCCGTGGATACGGCTAGCCATTGATTGTGAAAGAATGGTGGAATGGAAATAAACTTTACTTTCTGTTTGGGAACCGCCTATGATGTGTCTAGCATGGAAAATATTAGGAATTCTCGGTCGTTTTCGTTGACAGGAAAAGCATGCCTCTCAAAATAATTTTATCTCTCTAATTTAAGCTTTGAGCTCAGGCACATTTGCAAATCTCTGCTTCCCTCTGTGAAGGGCTTATCTATTTACATTTATGCAATTTTTATTTTTATTTTGAGTCTCCATCTTCTCTTACAAAGCACCAACTAGAAAGCACTATTGTCATACTTGTGCATTGTGTGTAGCTAATATTGAGTGTGTTTCATGAATGGATCAATGATTGAGCATAATGGGCTAGGGATAACTTTCTTTAGCGTTGATATTTTGAAAGACATGGTTGCTTGTTAGCATGCTTGAGTATTTATATCTTCATGTCAAATTATAGACTATTGCTTTGAATCATTCAAGTCCAAATGTCCATGCTATAAAAGAAAAGAATATATGATGAATATGATAGGTAGCATTCCACATCAAAAATTCTGATTTTATGATTTACCTACTCGAGGACGAGCAAGAATTAAGCTTGGGGATGCTGATACGTCTCCAACGTATCTATAATTTTTTATTGTTCCATGCTATTATATTATCAATCTTGGATGTTTTTATATACATTTACAGCAATTATATATCATTTTTTGGGACTAACCTATTAACTTAGTGCCCAGTGTCAGTTGCTGTTTTTTGCCTGTTTTTGGTTTTCCAGAATATCAGTACCAAATGAAGTCCAAATGCCACAAAACTTTTTGGAGATTTTTTTCTGGACATAACAAGTACTGGAAGCTTCGGGAGAGGGCGAGAAGATGGAGCAGTGGCCCACGAGGCACCAGGGCGCGCCCCAAGGGGGTGGCGCGCCCTGGTGGCTTGTGGGGCCCACACAGCTCCGTTTGACCAAATTCCACCACTATAAATTCTCAAAAATCGGGAAACCAACAGAGGAGTCCACGAAATACTTTTTCCGCCGCCGCAAGTTTCTGTTCTCGAGAGATCCCATCTGGAGGCCTTTTTCGGTGCTCCGCCGGAGGGGGAATCGATCAGGGAGGGGCTCTACATCAACCTTGCTGCCCTTCTGATGATGCGTGAGTAGTTTACCACAGACCTTCGGGTCCATAGTTAGTAGCTAGATGGCTTCTTCTCTCTTTTTGATCTTCAATACAATGTTCTCCTCGATGTTCTTAGAGTTCTATCCGATGTAATCACTTTTTGCGGTGTGTTTGTTGGGATCCGATGAATTGTGAGTTTATGATCAGATTATCCATGAATATTATTTGAGTTTTCTATGAACTCTTTTATGCATGATTATTATAGCTTCGTATTTCTTCTCCAATCTATTGATTTGATTTGGCCAACTAGATTGATTTATCTTGCCATGGGAAGAGGTGCTTTGTAATGGGTTCGATCTTGCGGTGCTCAATCCCAGTGATAGAAAGGGACATGACACGTATGTATCATTGCTATTAAGGGTAAAAAGATGGGGTTTATTCATGCGTGAGTTTACTTTGACTACATCATGTCATCGTTCTTAAGGCGTTACTCCGTTCTTTATGGACTTAATACACTAGATGCATGTTGGATAGCGGTCGATGTGTGGAGTAATAGTAGTAGATGCAGGCAGGAGTCGGTCTACTTGTCTTGGACATGATGCCTATATACATGATCATTGCCTTGGATATCGTCATGATTATTTGCTTTTCTATCAATTGCCCAACAGTAATTTGTCTACCCACCGTATGCTATTTTCTCGAGAGAAGCCTCTAGTGAAACCTATGGCCCCCGGGTCTATCTAAATCATATTACTAAAACCCTAAAAATATTGCTGCCATTTTCTTTTATTTATTTTTATTTTGTATTTTTGTTTCAATCTTTCTATCTATCACATACAATTTAATCTTGCAATTTACCGCCGAGAGATTGACAACCTCTCGTTTGCATTGGGTGCAAGGATTTGTTGTTTCTGTGCAGGTGCTGTTAACGAGGTATTGCGTGATTCTCCTGCTGGTTCGATAACCTTGGTTTCATAACTGAGGGAAATACTTATCTCTACTGTGCTGCATCATCCCTTCCTCTTTGGGGAAATACCAACGCAAGCTACAAGTAGCACGCAACAGGATTCACAGCAGATCCATCAGGGCTGACACCGTCCAGTCGACCCACAGCCCGGTGATCCCGAGAAGGAACAGACACTCGCCTCAGCGGCGAAACGACCAAGACCACCACCGAGACCAGTACTCGGAGCAGGGTCGCAGTCGAAATACGCCTCCGCGGCGTCAGGATGATCGTCGCCGTATGCAGACGCCCCCTCCGCGGGATGGCTCGTACGCGCCCCGGCTGTACGATGCCAGGCGTCCTTACGGCAATGATCGGAGGGCCAGCCCTCCCCGCCATGGTGACAGTTATCGCCAGAGAGAACTAGTCGACTTCCGCGACCCATAATTCAACGCGAGATCCGTACTCGCTCAGAACCTGGTCGACAGGGGCAGGGCTCTCAGAGAAAGTTTGGACAGAGATCGTCCGAGTGGAAGTGGAGTCTTCGTCTCAGGACCCGAGTGTTTCAGCAGAGCAATCAGGGCCACAGAGATCCCACCTAACTTCAGATTGGCGACTGGAGTGAGTAAATTCACCGGTGAGTCCAAGCCAGAAACTTGGCTAGAGGATTACCGAGTGGCTGTACAGATTGGAGGAGGTAATGACTATGTGGCTATGAAGCATTTGCCCTTGATGCTTGAAGGGTCTGCCCGAGCCTGGCTCAACCAACTCACTCCGGCTAGCATCTACTGCTGGGAAGATTTGGCTCGAGTGTTCATCAAAACATTCGAGGGCACGTGCAAACGCCCGGCCGGATTGACTGAGTTGCAGCATTGTGTGCAAAAGCCGAATGAAACCTTGAGGGAGTACATTTAGCGTTGGACAACCTTGCATCACATGGTTGAGAACGTCACTGAGCACCAAACCGTCTGCGTCTTCAAGGCAGGAGTCAGATATCGAGAGCTCATCCTGAAATTTGGTCGGTCGGGATCTTTAACCATGAGCCGAATGATGGAGATCGCCACTCGGTATGCGAACGGAGAAGAGGAAGACCGTCTCCGTAATGGAAAGGGAAAAGCTAGTGAGCCCAGTCCTGGAAACAACAACCCCAGTCGGAAGCCGAAGCGCAAAGCTGATGGATCGGCTCAGGCCGAGGCTGCCGCACTGGCCGGTCAAAGCCAAAAACAAAGGGAAGGCTAAAGAAAAATGGATCCCGAGGAAGAAGAAAGATCAGTCGGGCCAAGATGTCCTCGATTTGCCGTGCCACATTCACACCAGAAAAGATGAAGAGGGCAATCTGATATTGCCCAAGCATACCACTCGACAGTGCAGATTGCTGATACAACAGTTCCGAGAGGGTCAGTCGAGTGAGAAAAGTCCAGACGATGTTGATGATGAAGACAAGGATGAAGCTTATCCTACTGTCAAAGCAACTCTGATGATCTTTGCGGATGTTGAGAGCAAGAGCCAGCTGAAGGTCATCAACCGAGAAGTAAACATGGCCATGCTGGCGACGACGAAATTCCTGAACTGGTCGAAGACCCCAATCACCTTTGATCAGTCGGACCACCCGGCCTACATTGCCACCCCTGGGCGGCAGGCGCTGGTGGTCGATCCTGTCATGGGAGGTGTTCGGTTGCGAAAGGTCCTCATGGACGGTGGAAGCGGACTGAACATACTCTACGCTGATACCCTGAAGGGGATGGGCATCTCGATGTCCCGTCTCAGTGAGAGCAGTATGCAGTTCCACGGAGTGATCCCCGGCAAGAAAGCAAAGTCACTCGGGCAGATTGCCCTGGATGTAGTCTTTGGAGACGACAAGAACTTCAGGAAGGAAAGGCTGACCTTCGAAGTGGTCGACTTCCGCAGCGCCTATCATGCCATCCTTGGTCGGCCAACCTACGTTTGCTTCATGGCCCGCCCATGTTATGTGTACCTTAAGCTGAAGATGCCCGGCCCCAAAGGCGTGATCACAGTCACTGGCAATCGGCAGCGCGCGGAAGAATGTTTGCAGCAGGGGTCCAAGATTGCTGATGAGCAGATGGCTATGGTGGAGTTGGAAGAATACAAGAAAAATGCTGATCCGAGTGATCTGCTACGCTCCAAGAAACAGGCTGCGGAGTCTGTGTTCCAGTCGTCTGGTGAGACGAAGCCTGTGCATATTCATCCGGAGGATCCCAATGCCACACCCACCAACATCTCAACGACACTCGACAGCAAATAGGAAGCCGCGCTCATCCAGTTCCTCCGTGAGAACTGGGACATCTTCGCATGGAAGCCATCCGACCTGCCGGGTGTTCCCAAGGAGCTGGCTGAGCACCGTTTGCGAGTTGACCCAAAAGCAAAACCTGTGAAGGAACATCTTCGTCGTTCTGCGACACAGAAGAGGAAAGCCATTGGCGAAGAAGTTGCTCGGCTCCTGGCAGCCGAGTTCATCCGTGAGGTTTACCACTCCGAGTGGCTCGCCAACGTCGTCATGGTTCCTAAGAAGGATAAGTCTCTCCGAATGTGCATCAATTTCAAGCACATCAATCGGGTCTGTCCCAAGGATCATTTCCCCCCCCCCCCCGTATAGATCAGATCGTAGATTCCACCACAGGGTGTGAGCGACTGTCTTTTCTGGATGCGTACTCCGGGTACCACCAGATCCGACTGTATGCGCCAGATGAAATAAAAACAGCTTTTATCACCCCCATTCGGGTGCTTCTGCTATATCACCATGCCATTCGGTCTCAAGAACGCCGGTGCCACTTTCATGCACATGGTGCAAAAGTGTTTGCATACACAGATCAGTCGGAACATCGAGGCATACATGGATGATATTGTGGTCAAGTCCAGAAAAGGTTCCGACCTGCTGGCTGACCTAGCTGAAACTTTCGCAAATCTGCGAAAGTACGATATTAAGCTGAATCTAGCAAAATGCACTTTCGGAGTGCCAGGGGGCAAATTACTCGGATTCCTCATTTCCGAACGAGGGATAGATGCCAACCCTGAGAAGATTGGTGCAATAGTACGAATGAAACGTCCAGAACGGCTTCATGATGTACAGAAGCTCACGGGTTGTCTTGCGGCTCTGAGCCGATTCATCTCCCGCCTTGGTGAGAAGGCACTGCCCCTTTACCGATTGATGAAGAAGTCTGATTCGTTCGAGTGGACTACTGAAGCTCAAGCAGCGTTTGTTGAGCTCAAAGCCCTGCTTTCCACCCAACCGGTGCTCGCCGCTCCGAACAGCAACGAGCCATTGCTCTTGTACATTGCGGCCACTGGTCAAATTGTCAGCACCGTCCTCACCGTCAAGCGAGAAGAAAAGGGCAAGGCGTACAAAGTTCAGCGCCCAGTCTATTACATTTCTGAAGTTCTGACTCCGTCCAAGTAGAGGTATCCTCATTATCAGAAGCTCGTCTATGGCATCTACCTGACTGCGAAGAAAGTAGCTCATTACTTCCAAGAGCACGTCGTATCAGTCGTCAGTGACGCCCCGCTGTCTGAGATCATGAACAATCGGGATGCGACTGGTCGAGTGGCGAAGTGGGCTATCGAGCTCCTGCCCCTAGACATCAAGTTTGAGGCAAAAAAAGCAATCAAGTCCCAAGCATTAGCTGATTTCTTAGCCGGATGGACAGAACAGTAGCAGCCGACTCAGAGTCACCCGGAACACTGGACCATGTTCTTTGACGGTTCCAAGATGCTGAATGGTTCAGGAGCCGGAGTTGTGTTGGTGTCTCCAAAGGGCGATCGATTCAGTTATGTTCTGCAGATTCATTTTGATTCCTCCAACAATGAGGCCGAGCATGAAGCGCTCCTCTACGGTCTCCGTATGGCCATCTCACTCGGCGTCTGACGCCTGATGGTCTACAGGGACTCAGATCTAGTTGTGAATCAAGTAATGAAGGAGTGGGACATCAGGAGCCCTGCTATAACAGGATATTGCAACACGGTGAGAAAACTGGAGAAGAAATTCGAGGGTCTGGAGCTGCATCACATTCCCCAAGCCAAGAATCAAGAGGCAGGCGATCTGGCAAAGATCGGGTCCACTCAGAAATCCATACCCAGCAATGTGTTCCTCGAGCATTTACGTTCCCCGACGGTGAAAGAAGATCCCTTCACTGAAGAGGCCCCGCAAGTGGTCGGTCCCTCCGATTCGACTGAAATCGAGGTCCCAGCAGTCATTGACTAGTCATGGTGGTCCTGGCAATCACGCCCGACTGGACGGTACCATACATTGCGTACCTGCTCAGGCAGGAGCTTCCGGAGGATGAGGCCGAGGCCCGCCAAATTGTTCGTAGGTCCAAGGCCTTTACAGTGATGGGCGATCAGTTGGACAGAAAGAGTGTCACAGGCGTGACTCAGCGTTGCATCTCTCCGGAGGAAGGTCGATTGATTTTGGAGGAAATTCACTCGGGGACTTGTGGGCACCACGCGTCCTCTCGGACAATCGTGGCTAAAGCTTACCGAGCCAGCTTCTTCTGGCCACGCGCCAATGAAGCTGCCCAGGAGATAGTCCAACACTGCGCCGGGTGTCAATTCTATGCAAACTTATCACACAAGCCCGCGTCTGCTCTGAAGACGATCCCACTCGTCTAGCCGTTTGCAGTCTGGGGACCTGACATGGTGGGGCCCCTCCGGACAGGGGCGAGTGGATTCACCCACTTGCTGGTTGCGGTTGACAAGTTCACTAAGTGGATTGAAGCCAAACCCATCAAGAAGCTAGACTCTCGTACGGCGATCAAGTTCATGAAAGAGATAGTCTTCAGATATGGTGTGCCCCACAGCATCATTACTGACAATGGCTCAAACTTCGACTCAGAAGAGTTCAGAGTGTTCTGTGCCGCCCAAGGCACTTGGGTCGACTATGCATCCGTAGCCCACCCACAGTCAAATGGGCAAGCCAAGAGAGCGAATGGACTGATCCTTCAAGGGTTAAAGCTGCGACTCATGCGTGATTTGGAGCACGCAGCCGGAGCCTGGGTCACTGAGTTGCCGTCAGTTCTTTGGGGCCTGAGGACGACCCCCAATCGGTCTACCAATCGTACTCCCTTCTTCATGGTGTACGGAGCTGAAGCTGTCCTGCCGAGTGACCTGCTCCACAATTCACCCCGAGTGGAACTATACTCCGAAGCTGAAGCAGAGCAGGCACGGCAAGACGCCATTGACCTCCTGGATGAGGAGAGAGAGATGGCTCTTATCCGTTCAGCCACCTATCAGCAAGATCTATGATGTTTTCACGACAGGCACATCAGAAGTCGGACCTTTCAGGAAGGGGATCTTGTGCTCCGAGTGGATCAGCAACGATCTCACAAGCTTGCTCCTGCGTGGGAAGGTCCTTTTGTCGTGTCAAAAGTTCTGCATAATGGAGCATACTGCCTGTACAACCTTCCGAAGCAAGTAGACGAGCCCCATGCTTGGAATGCCGACTTGCTCCGACGATTTTATACTTGATATTGAGATGTAATAAAAGCACTCGAGTGATGTTTGATGAATAAAAGCATGACTTTTCCAGTTCTCCATTGAATTCACTCATACGCACTCTCTGGCTTACGACCCCCAGTGGGTGTACGCCCTTCAACTTAGCTGCGAACCAGCTTTCGCCTAAGTTAAAAAAACCACTCCGAGTGTCGAGCGTCCCTCTCACTCGGAAGCTTAGCTGCGAACCAGCTTTCGCCTAAGTTAAAAAACCACTCCGAGTGTCCAGCATCCCTCTCACTCTAGGGCTTAGCTGTGAACCAGCTTTCACCTAAGTTAACAAACCACTCCGAGTGACGAGCATCCCTCTCACTCGGGGGCTTAGCTGCGAACCAGCTTTCGCCTAAGTTAAAAACGACTCCGAGTGTCGAGTGTCCCTCTCACTCGGGGGCTTAGCTGCGAACCAGCTTTCGCCTAAGTTAAAAACGACTCCGAGTGTCGAGCGTCCCTCTCACTCGGGGCTTAGCTGTGAACCAGCTTTCGCCTAAGTTAAAAATGACTCCGAGTGTCGAGCGTCCCTCTCACTCGGGGGCTTAGCTGCGAACCAGCTTTTGCCTAAGTTAAAAACGACTCTGAGTAACGAGTGTCTCTCTCACTCGGAGGCTTAGCTGCGAACCAGCTTTCGCCTAAGTTAAAAAACTACTCCGAGTGACGAGCATCCCTCTCACTCGGGGGCTTAGCTGCGAACCAGCTTTCGCCTAAGTTAAAAACGACTCCGAGTGTCGAGCGTCCCTCTCACTCGGGGGCTTAGCTGCGAACCAGCTTTCGCCTAAGTTAAAAACGACTCCGAGTGTCGAGCGTCCCTCTCACTCGGGGGCTTAGCTGTGAACCAGCTTTCGCCTAAGTTAAAAACGACTCCGAGTGTCAAGCGTCCCTCTCACTCAGGGGCTTAGCTGCGAACCAGCTTTCGCCTAGGTTAAAAATGACTCCGAGTAACGAGCGTCCCTCTCACTCGGAGGCTTAGCTGCGAACCAGCTTTCGCCTAAGTTAAAAACCCACTTCGAGTGACGAGCGTCCCTCTCACTCGGAGGCTTAGCTGCGAACCAGCTTTCGCCTAAGTTAAAAACCCACTCTGAGTGACGAGCGTCCCTCTCACTCGGAAGCTTAGCTGCGAACCAGCTTTCGCCTAAGTTAAAAACCCACTCCAAAGACCCGAAAGACTCGAAGGAAAGCATTCGAATAACTCCAGAAGTTCAAAAGTAAATGCAAGTACGCGGGCCCGAAGCCCGAAAGAGTTTAACGGGTACAAATCCACTCGGCATACCGAGGCAAATGGGTAAAGCTTAAAGTTTTTTTTCTCTCTCACGCCCCAGAGGGGCTGGTCGGCTCGATGAAGGCGTCCAAGTCTATGCCATCCGTGATCCGAGTGGCGGCCTCTATGAACGTCTCCATGAAGTCTTCGAACTTGAGCTTCTTTGTGTTGGCGACCTGGAGGGACTTCAGCTTCTCTTCCTTTGCATCCTTGCAGTGTACACGGACGAGAGAGAGGGCCGCATCGGCCCCGCAGCGGGCGGCTGACTTCTTCCATGCTTGCACTCGGCTAGGGATCTCGTTGAGACGAGTCATCATCGCCTCCAGATCAGTCTGAAGCGTGTCCTCTGGCCACAGTTCCTTGTCGATCCTTTCGAGTGCACCCCGCAGACGGATGATGTACCCCAGGGCGTCTTCAATGCGAGATTCAAGCCGCAAGATGCCTAGGGCGGCCTTGTCACCGACGAGTGACCTGGTGGGATCCAGGTCCCTCTCGATTCTGTCAGTCTCCAGCTCGAAGTCTCGGCAGTACTCTGCGAACGAGAAAAGAGGAGAGTCGAATATCAGCATGCATGAAGTTCACTCGGAAATAAGTCAAAACTCCCTTGGATGTTACAAGTTACCTGCAAACTTGGTGTACGTCTCCTCCGCGAAGTCTTCTATATACTTTTCCAGAGAATTCTTCTTTTCGGTAAGCTGGGCGATCTTCTCGCTCAAGGTTTTCTTCTCTTGCTCGTAAGCATTCGCCTAAGCCTTGAGCTTGCCGTCCCACTCGGTCTTCTGCTTCTTGAGCTCGGCCACTTCCTTCTTCGCCTCCTCAACGGCGGTCTTCAGTGACTTGTTCTCTCCTTCAAGCTTCTCAAATGAGGACAACTTCTCTTCGGCGGCCTTGGTCTTCTCCCTAGCCACCTTCTGTGCCCCCGCCAGCTCATTGTCCTTGTTTTCGAGTGCCTGCTTCATAGTTTCTAAAGAGACAGAAGTTCTGAGCCGCACTTGGAGTCGATGGTTTTCACTACACACATCTGTTCGAGTGAAGTCACTCGGTTCAAAGAATGGAAAAAGGTGAAAGCAGAACGCTCAGTAATTAAGGCTTACCTCCCGTGGCCTTAAGCTCCGCTTGGGCGCGAACTACGTTCCTCTTCTCCACTTTCAAGTCCAGTCGGAGTTGGATCGCCTCCTTCTCCAGTGACACATACTGAGTCCCAAGCTCACAAGTTTTCTGAAACACAAGAGAGAGCAGACCAATTAATGATAAGTAATATTTCGAGTGCCCAGAGACCAGTACTCCTGGGAGGAACAAGCTTGACCAATACCAGATCCTGAAGTACCCTTTGTCAGGGAGGAACAAGCTTGACCAATACCAGATCCTGAAGTACCCTTTGTCAGGGAAGGGCAAGCTTGACCAGTACCAGATTCTGAAGTACCCTCTAAAACAGGTTCTAAGTTCTAAGACTCCCGCCGGCTGCCTGCAGTCGACGGCAGTCTTGGGGACTACACCCAGTGGGTGCACTCAGCGTGCCCCCACTGGAATGGTATCCACTCGGAACGGTCCGCCCGATCCGAGTGACGGCCAAACAACAACAAAAAAACAAACAAACAAATCAAGTTCTAAGACTCCCGCCGACTGTCTGCAGTCGACGGCAGTCTCGGGGACTACACCCAGTGGGTGCACTCAGCGTGCCCCCACTGGAATGGTATCCACTCGGAACGGTCCGTCCAATCCGAGTGACGGCCAAACAACCAAAAAAACAGCAAGTTCTAAGACTCCCGCCGACTGCTTGCAGTCGACGGTAGTCTCGGGGACTACACCCAGTGGGTGCAGTCAGCATGCCCCCACCGGACAACACACCCACTGGGTGTACCGAAAATCTACCGACTGAAACTCCTACAGAAGAAAAATGAATTGGAGGTCAACTTACAAGAGCACTTACTCGAACGTTCTCCTGGAGAGCAGCACTGGCATCATATGCCAACTTGCCAGCTGCACACATCTCCTTCAGACGCTGGATCATCAGGTCCGCCTGGATCATCGCCTCCTTGCTGGCTCCAGTTTGGTCCTCCGACACTTTATACAGACTGAATATATTGATAGGAGGGGTTGGAGCTGAGACCAGGGCAGTCGACGGGGCTGTGACGGGGCCAGCACCGGCCTGAGAAGAACCTTGCCCCAGAGGCACGGTCACGTTAGGCGCAGGGAGAACTTGAGGTGCTTTGCTTGGCGGTGCCTTCTGTGTGGTGGTCTGAGAGGCAGCCGGAGCTGCGGTCCCCTTCTCGGTGTCCTTCCGTGGCGGTCCTTCATCGTCGTCTGCGACATGGATGATCTCTGCAAGCGCTACGTCCACTCAACACAATCAGTCGCAATACACAATTCAGTCGGATGGAGAAATTTCAGTCGGATCACAGATCGAAGTAAAAGTGAAATCATTGCTACCTTTCTGAGAGGTGGCCGCGTCCACCGAATCATCTTCGACGCGTTCTTCGTCGATCTGCATGGGAGACGTCGTCGAGGTTGCAGCTCTGGTTCACAAGTTTCACTCGGTCAAAAAAGTCCAGAAGTTCACAGAGACAGAAAAGAAAGGCGTAGCACTCACGTTGAGGCGACAGGCACGGTGACCTTGATCCTGGGTAGAGCCTTCCGAGGCTTGGGAGAAGTGACCTTGAGCTGGTTGGCGGTCTTCTCTGTCGGCTCCGGCGTCGATGTCCGAGTGCGCTTCGGAGTCTTAGCACTCGGAGCCACCGTCTTCCCCAAGCCAGCACTCGGATCATGAGTCTGCTTAGAGCGGCGCTCAGAGCGCAACTCTGGAGACTGGGAAGACTCGACCTCATCACTCCCTTCCGAGTCGTCGCTTTCCTCCTCGCTGTCCTCTGCATAGCTGTCCTCGACGCTACCGTGGTCGCTCCCCACGTCCCCGGCAAGGTGTTCTCCATTCGGCACGGGTGAAAGCATCTTATGGAAATCCTGCAAGACACGAAGAACAGAGACAGTCAGTTCATTCATTTCACTCGGATAATTTACGCATAAATAATTCACTTGAAAATGCGCGTCACACCTCTGATGGTTGGTGCGCATCATCGTAGGGCGGGATCCGTCTCGACCCTCGCGGATTATCGCGTGCGCCAGTGATGCATCTGAGCCACTGCTCCACCGTTTCCTCGTCAACATCCTCCGGATGCACTCGGGTCGAGTCGTTGGCCCCGACGTACCGCCACATGGGATGAGCCCGCTCCTGCAGCGGCTGGATCCGTCGACTGAGGAAGACCTCCAGAAGATCCAGGCCCGTCACTCCGCCCTGAATCAGACCCACTACATCACTCACCAAGATCCCCACGTTTGTCTTCTCCCCCTTATCAACCGTCAGCGAGGGAGGAGTCCTGACTCTCTCGAACATATAAGGAGGAAGACCAGTCGACGAGCCGGCGCAGGGGATGTCATTGCAGTAAAACCAGGTCGACTGCCAACCTCTAACCGAATCAGGAAAAGACATAGCGGGGAACGCACTCCTACCCCTCATCTGGATACCTAAGCCGCCGCACAGCTGGGTCACATGGGTCCTCTCTCCATCAGGGTCAGCCTTATTAACCGACTGAGAGCGACAGGTGAAGATGTGTTTGAACAGCCCCAGTGCGGCTGGCAGCCTAAGAAATTTTCGCACATGGAAACAAACGCGGCAAGATACACTATGGCATTCGGAGGAAGATGATGGAGTTGGGCCCCGAAAAAGTTCAGGAATCCGCGGAAGAAGGGATCGGGTGGCATTGAGAAACCTCTCTCCATGTGAGTAGTGAGGAGCACGCGCTCCCCGGGGCGCGGCGCAGGCTCGATCTCCCCCTCCTCCGGCAGCCTCCAGGTCCCGTCACGCACCAGCCCGTCCACGACGAGCCCGCTGATGTCATCCACTGTGGTGGTCGGCGGGAGCCAATCGCCCTGGATCCACCCGCGCGGGGGCGCGACCCTGGAGCTCGACACCTTCTTCACCTTCGCCGCCTTCTTCGCCCACTCCAGCTTCGCCGTCTTGTCCTTCGCCATCACCACGGAGCACTCCGGCGCTGAAGTGGGTTTGCGCAGAGTGGGATGCGGGAGAGAAGATTGGATGGCTGGAGGAGATGGGGAAAAGGGGGTCTGGTTCTCTTTTCCTCTCCGACGCGGCAACCTTTTATACCATCGCCCGTTCCGCTCCCCAATCCTCTTCGGCGATTCACGGGCCCGCAGATCCCCTCAAATCTCGCCGGCGGAGATACAGCAGTACGTGGCGAAAAGTGGGGCGAAAATTGAGGCGCCACGCCCCACTTTCCCCACTCACCGCGTCGCAACCGTTTGCGCGCGCTCATATCTGATTTCGAATCCCGTGAAATCCGGGATCCAGTGATTCGATTGCTCGTCCTTTAAAGACATTCCAAAAATGCTCGGATCTGTTCCATCACCCGACACGTGATGACTCGTTTCGGTCGGATGGAGACTTTCACTCGGACATCATACGGTCCAGAATCCGTCAAGGTGCCACGCGAAGACAAGGCCGTCTAATGTCCGGTAGGAGTTCTTGAGCGCCCCCGTAATGCTCAACTCACCTGGGAATTCGCCTTGACTCGACCCACTAAACCTCGACCGATTTGGGGGCTAATGACGAGGACATATACTAGGGATAGGGTAACAGGCCCGACCTAGAGACCCTACCCTAGGACGCCATACACCTTATACTGGGCCCCAGGGCCAGACCAGCAGTCAGATGTTCTGCAGCCTGACATTCACTCGGAGTTCAATGAACCACTCGGGAGGCAGCACTTCACTCGACCAGTCTATTTCACTCGGAATATTTGTCATCACTCGGTCAGAGAAGACCAGGAGACTCTCTAGAAGCACAACGGTCGGGACGTGCGTCCACCCTCATCAAGTGTAGTTAATGCGCCTGTTACCAGTAACCGGCGCCCTTAAACCCCCTCTTTAATCCTTAGTTATGGCGGCATTCATAGGGGCCTGGTGGACTCTATATAAGCCACCCCTCAGCTCCATGACAAGGGTTGGCAATCTTTTGTAATCCATACACTCAAGTCAATCAAGCTCCAGAGCACCGAGACGTAGGGCTATTACCTCCACCGTGAGGGGCCTGAACTCGTAAATCCGAGTGTAACAACTGCACCGTAGCTAGGCTCTGCCCTCTAATCCGTACCCCCATACACTACTGTCAGACTTATACCCACGACAATCACGATATAGCGTGTGGGTTCTATAAAAACCAATGTCATCAATCAATGTCTTTATGGTAGCACGTTGTATATTTACTTTGTAATATATGAATGTTGGTGTAGCCAAATAATTTTGTACTTTGCTCACTTAGTTATCAATACATATCAAAAAATGTTTCTAAGAAAAAAAATCAATTGGTAACTTGACATTACAATGGAACAAAATATGTAACAAAATTCACAGTGAATAATAACATAATCATCGTTGCATGCTTCGCATCCATTTCATCCAAAACACATTATGAGTTATGGCATAACATACAACGCACAATTGGTCTCGTACATCAACCCTTTAACGACTCTGATGGCCTTGATAAATGGCATCATCGTGCAAATGTACGCTCCTTCCACTTCCTCACCACCTCGGTAAGCGTCTTGTGCGACATGCCACTTGCCGCCAGTCCACTCCTTGCCGCCTTCTGGAGCTCCGCCACCTTCGTACGCATCGCATCCTCCTCTTCACTGTTCATCATATCATTCACAACCTTGGTGATGTCTTCACCAAGAATCATCCCATCTGCTCCTCGAACCTTTGGTCTTAGTGCCACCTTGGTTTCTTCATGTAACATCACGGCATTCTGCCTCTGCTCGGCGTATAGAGGCCACACGATCATCGGCACGCCGTGCATCACGCTCTCTAGCACCGAGTTCCATCCACAATGTGTCAACATGGCTCCCGTGGCCCGGTGGCCGAGGACCCTGACTTGCGGGGCCCAGGATGGGACCACCAGGCCCACCTCCTTAGTCCTCTCCAGGAACCCAGAAGGCAGGAACTTGAGTGGATAGTCCTTGCTCTTCGACCCGTCGTAGTAGTTGGCACCGGGGTCGGCCCCACTATCGGTGGGACTCCTCACGACCCACAGAAACCGTTGTCCGGAGAGCTCCAGCCCGCGCGCCAGCTCGTCCATCTGCGCCGCGGGCAGCGCACCTCCGCTGCCGAACGAGACGAACAACACGGACTTGTCGGGCTGTGTGTCCAGCCACCTGATACAACCGGTGGCATCGTCGTCGCCGTCGTCAGGCTGCCGTATGACCGGCCCAACGGGGTACACCGGCGGCCGCCCCGGCTCGGGCTGCCGGAGGATCGCCGACGCGTTGGGCTCGATGGCGTCGAACGTGTTCGCAAGTATGCCGTCCGCGTCGCGGTACCTCTCGCCGTGGTGCACCATCCAGCGGTAGGCGTCGCTGGTCCTGTCCTGGAGCGGCTGCAGGATGTCGGCGCCGGGAACGGCCACGCAGCCGGGCAGCCTGACGGGCTCAGGCTGGTCGCGGAACTCGCCGTCCAGCTCGGCGTCGAGACGGGGAAGGTGGAGCATGAGCGAGAGCATCAGCAGGTTGGAGGGGAAGAAGAGGTACGCCGGCACGCCGGCGTCGCGCGCCGCCCGCAGCGTGTCGGCGCCGAAGAGGTCGGCCACGAAGGCGACGAGGCTGCCGTCCTTCCCGAGGCCCGCGAGGAGCGCGGCCAGCGCCGGCACGGAGCGCTGGGCCTCGACGGAGAGCAGCGTCTCGATGGCGGCGCCGGCCGCGACGAGGTCGTCGAGTGGGACGGCCGGGAGCGACGCGGAGCCGACCGCAGGCGGGAGGGACGCCAGGAACGCGCGCTGCGCCGCGGAGTCGGAGCTGGCGTATGTGACGACGGTGGCCGTGAAGCCGTGCTCGGCGTGCAGCCGCCGCGCCAGCTCCGCCACCGGCACTACGTGGCCCATGCCCGGCGACGAGAGCAGCGCGACGTGCGGCGCGCGCGCGGCGCCCCGGTCGTCGCTCTCGCCGGCCATGCCTGCCTGCCTGCCTGCCTTCGTGGGCGCACGTACGGTACGGAGAGACGAGTCGAGCGCTCGATCGATCAACGGTTCTCTATTTCGTGGGGACGTGGGAAACGATGGAACGGATTGGCGCTATATGTAACGCCAGATCGATCTGTGTCTGATTGACCGTCTCATGGCCGAACGGAACTGTGGTTGCTCCGTCGCTGCCGCCGCTTCTTTTGTGCTAATTGTGCTCGTCACGATATATGCCGGAGAAAGCAATTGTTTAGTGGGCATCATAAAAAAGCTGCGGAAGGCTAGCTGAATTTTATTTTATTTTTTGAATTTTCGGCTAGCTGAATTTTGTAGTACTACGATTGATTAGTGTGATGATAGTCATAATCTGGCGTGGGTGGATGTCAGTGGTCGCTTTAGCATTCCTATCTCCTTATCGGTGACGATATTGTATGATTCTGACGTGCAACGGTACTAGTCTGGATAACTTTCTTTGTGTGGGAGAACTTAATACCTCGCGTTCGTTGCGTAGGATTGAAAGCTAGCGCTGGTTCGTGGAGCACTTGTCAAGAAAGCATCGTTCTATACGGCTCCGGGTATATCATCCGTGACGGGTTCTGCCACCCAGTGGAGAACTTGGCTAGCTGAACTATATAGCGGGCAATTATCTTGTGCTACTACGTCTAAACATTTTCAATGTGACTAAACATTTCAAATCGGCTTTCAAATCTTTCATAAAAATACAATACAATACAATACAGATGCAAACACTCACGATAGGCAACGCACACTCAGTTTTGTTCATGCAAAGTTTGCATAACTTGGTTTGCCTGCGGACACAGGAGAGATTAATACTAGGATTGAAGATGCCTGCCAGCATGTGATTTGCAAAATATTTGCAATCAAGCGCATCAGATCGAATATTTTTTCTTGTCTGATGGCACAAATAAATACACATGCCCCATATGTCGCCCTTACAGTATCTTTATTTAAGGGAGGCAATTCATTTGTCTATGTCTGAGCGCGGTGTTACTGCAGAATCTGTTAATTTGCTGAGACATCTCCTCTGTATTGCATACGGTACCACTACGTGCATGCCATTTGTTTAAGAACACACGCAGCACACATTAGCCATATACAATTAGCGATGTGATTCTTTTAATTACTAAAGGGAATCCAAATGGTTGGCCTATATGCCCGTCGGCACACACGAGTGGCCGGCTTTACTTGATGCGCCATTTTCCCCTGATGCGCCTAGCACCTCTCCACTAGGCCATCACATGCACCATCAACGTCTCCTGTAGAACTGTGCCTTCTAGAATCTGCAACAGAAACGACGTCATGATCTTGCAACGCTCGCATCATCGTCTCAGGCTCCGCCCCAGATATTAGAGCAGAGAATATGCTACGGAACCGATAACTATTCCTGTGTTGATTGAAATGATGTACAAGTATTTCAGAGCGGATTGGACAGGGACAGAAGTGCCCGCGTGTTTGACTTTGTGGCGCGTTCGATTGACATACGAAATCGATCGGCTACGTATCCGCGGCAGCCAGTTGCAGTGTTGCACCCTCCGCTGCCATCAGATGGTTGACCCAAGGCTTTTATGAGAGTTATAATATGACCATCTATATCTATATCTATATCTATATCTATATACCAATATAAAAAGACCCAAAGGGGCATATCCAACAAATCCCAGCCATCAAATCAGGTCAATCCAACGACTCAGGCTGCTCCAATGGTGAGCGCTCAACACGTTTAGTGTGCAGTTAATATCATAGCAAATATTAATGCCAATGCTAATCACGTAATTAATACGCAAATAATATCCTACCTAATATTTACGTGTAATTAATATATTACCTAATATCAACGTGCATTACACGTACACATTTACTAGTGATGCCAAGGTTATGATATCCGAGGCTATTGATTAGCGTTTTTGTTAGCAGACAAACATAGATGTTGATTCTAATCAAACTACGCACCATGTAAGACGCTAAAATACACACTAAGATAAAGATCTTTCATACAACAATTATACCCAAGTATTTGGAGGTATCGTACACCAATAGTTATAGCCAAGTCTTAGGAGAACAAAAACAGATGAACTAACATATGAATGATTGACTAATTAAACTTCATATATCAAGATGGTCGCCACTGGCACCTCCATCATGATCACCAAGACATATCAAAAGTGCTATGGCCAACCGCCAAACTTCGGGCTAATGATATGTGAGACCAAAACACTACAAGCTTCTAATGTTAGCGAAGTCGGGGTCATGGGAAACCACAAAGAAGAGGAGGAAAGGACGGCAGGCAAAAAGTGACTCGGATTCAGGGCTCCCTTCATTCAAAGGAATTTTCATAGAGTTTTTGAGGATTTGGATCCTTAGGATTTTGCCTTATTCTCCAATGTTATTTAACATTGTTGCTCACATGTTGACTATTCTAATTGATCGCGTCAAGCAGGACGGTCAGATTGCAGGAGTAGTACCACACCCTGTGAATGGTGGCCTCTCTATTCTGCAATGCTGACGATACAGTTCTTTGTATGGAACATGACCTGGATAGGGCTCGAAACCTGAAATTATTGTTTTCAACATTTAAGCAAATGTCAAACCTTAAATTAACTTCAAGTGAATTGATATGCTTTGGAGAAGCCAGTGAGGCGGCGGCTAATTACGCTGACCATAAACCACAACATTTCACAAAGCAACGGCATGGCGCACCATTGCAGGACATTGACGGCATTAAACAAGCATGTTTTCGGCACCCAGTTCATGCTTTTAGCACACATCCTCCTTGCGGGCTGGTTGCGTGCCTTTTCCTTTCGCGCTCAACAAAATTCATGCTGCTCCACAACACGGCACGACGGGTCAAGGACATGCTCACGAAGAGGCATAGAATAAAAAAGAGAGAAACCGACAGAAGAGCCGGAGTAACGAAGGGGCCTAAACAACGACAAAAAACAAATGGAGCAAAGAACTTCCAACAACCCCCAAAAGTTGCTTCGAGTTACATGGATTGCCGTCGTCATTGTCGAAGAGATCCGGGTTCTCGGAAGGCGGAGCGAAAAGCTCCACTTCCCGTGGCAAGGCACACTTTTTTGATGCCATGGCAGGGGTTTAGTGTTCGCCCAACGATGGCACTGCGGAGGGACGTTTTTGCTGCGGTACCCGCCGCCCTCACTGGCCTCCATGGCGACGACTTCTTCGACACCCTGATGGCGCATCTGCCGCCCACTGCTGCACCGGAGGATGACCACCTCGTGGTCGCGCTAGGCGACGGCAAGAGCAACGCGGAGAGAGGGAGCCCATTGTGTGCTACATGGTACGTGCGGCTTAAAATAGCCAATTTAAAGGAAAACGCAACCAACCTAAAGAAAAGACCAAAATGCCGGCAAAACCTCCCGAGTCGGCACACCCTGAGCTGCCTCGGGCGAGCAACGCGCCGCACGTGCCTACCCGGCTCGCGCGAACGTAACACGGCAAGGCTGGCGTGCGACGGGCGCCCACGCTTGCCCAGGTCGGTCGAGCGACACAAGCCGGCTCTACTGTGAGCGAAACACCGAACCGGTGACAGTGGGGATCCGAGCGTGATTTGGCGCGCGCGGCCACAGGCGGGTGCAACGTGCAACCCACCTGTCGCGACTGGACCAGCCCAATGAGTAGTGTGGACGCCGACAGGCGGGCCCGGCTCGCTCGTCGCGCGGACACTCTCCCGCAAGGGCGCCCGAAGCCGCCCAACGACGGTGGCCCCCAGTGGGCACGTGGTCCACCCGTCATGGACCACCCAACCGGGTCACCCTACGCGCCCAAAAGAGCGGCGCGCGCGACTCGCAACCCTCCTGCCGTGACCGGACCAGCCCAACCAGGGGCGTGTACGCCGACAAGCGGGCCAGTCGCGCGCACGAAAGGGCTCCCAGGAGCGCCGCCGAACCCGCCTAATGACGGTGGCCTCGAGCAGGCTCGCAGTCCACTCGTCATGGACCGCCCAGCGAGGTCGCCCAAGCGCGAGCCGTCCGGATTGATCGGACGGCTCGGAGAGCCCTCACAAGGTCCCCGTGGCAAGCCACCGTGAAACAGATGGCGCGGAGGCCCTCTTCACCCTCGATGATTCCAGGGAGGCGGGTACTCCAGCATCTTTTATAGTAGTATAATTTGAGCCTCCGTCGTGTTATTCCATCCAAACTTCCCTAGCAAGCTTAGTACATTGACTAGAAGCGAACTGTGTCGATTTTGAGGGAGCTTTGATGTCTAAAATGTTTGTAACCCCATATTTGAAAAAAGATGAAGCTAAAGAACCACTGGCCATGTTTGTAACCTCAACAGCATAATCTCTTCAATCCAATCTGAAAATTTGGCTGTATGCTGAAAACATTGGATGGTCCCAATCATAATACAATGTAAAAACTGCACTAACCAGGAATGTAAAATGTCACGTGTGTGGGTATGCTATGTATTACGACAGATGCAAAACATAATAAGAAATTTAGAGTACATGTAGAATTAGAACATGATAGACTACCAAAAATCATTCTTGAGAGGCATGTGGCATGTTTTTCCTCCTGGGACTACCTCAACATTTTTCATCATTAAGTTTAGTTGCTCCTAGCCAGTGTTCATTGGACACTCCTTATGACCAGTGTCCATGGCCTGTAGTGAAGAACCCATTGCGGTCCTCCAACTCTGTTTTCTTCTCCCATCCTAAAAAATGTATCCATTTATCTATGGTAAAATAATAAATTGTGAGTTAAAACAACACAATTGTTGAGTGAATAACAGAAAAGACAGATCTTTGACATTTGGCAATGCTCGGGTACAAAAATAAATGGATCTAGAATGTATTCAAATCAAGAACCAATTTAATATTTCAATAGAAACATATATGCCTCTTCCTCACTTCAAGACCTTCCACTTCCCTCTCCCAATGTAGGCCATACACCTCCTGTTCACGGCAAAAGGAACTCAAATATCATTGTCTTGATTGTGTCCTTCCATAATACATAAAGGCTTTCCACCATATAGGTAAGATTTTTTTTGCACTAACACAACATTAAGGATAACACTAAAGTTAACCAATTTCAGTTACAGTTCAAGCCCCAGCAACAGTTTTGTTGTAGATGTTATGTTCCCAGATTTTAGTGCGTAAAAAATGAGGGTCAATAATCACACAATTGTCAAATAATATGTCAATACCATTGAATACGAACGACTTCTTATGATGTAAACCTTCTTACTCTTTGTTCCCAAGTAGTGGCAGGGCAAACCCATTCTTTGTGCTTCACTGCGCTATCATGCTTCGAATGATTAGGTTAGGAACAACAGTTATGTTTAAGATCACTTGCCAGGTATGCGGGCACATCTGGTTCCTGGACTAAACCAATTGATGATAAAATGCCGATCATAGGTTTGCATGGGAGGAGCAAAAATATTAACAGGTCATATTTTTTATTTAACTAAACACAAGGTTCTCATGCAGACTGATGAGAATGCTAAGTTAATTTTTCCCAGATAAGTTCTTGGCTAGACAGATATTTTGTAAAAAAGTTAGTTTATCATTCAAATCAAAGTAATCTGAATCTGGGCGGTAAATTATGACAATATGCAAATGAAGTAATCCGAGTCAATACTATCGATTATGCGTGCAGGAAATTTTATACATAAGCAAAGCTATCACTAATTATATGAGATCCTAATCTCCAGAAACAGGATGTGACTTTTGGAGATGTTTCATTCACATACTGCAAGCATTCCAATGGTGACCTAAATTGAAGCATGGATGCCGTTGATTAATTAATTTGCCGGACGGCCTAAGCTCATGTATGTGGACCTGAGCTAGCATCGATTATATCAACTCTCTCGGTGGAACTTCTCGGCGAGAACGGAATAGAACACAAATCGATGATCACCACAGGCCTGCTTTGCCTTTTATGTACTCCCTCCGTCCCGAAATTAATGTCGCGGACGTAGTACATTGGTTGTTTTGCATTTTAGTCCTTCATGTCTCAAAGCTCTGGAAATAAAGCCCCCGTCTCCTTCCTTCCTCCTCCTACCTTCGCCCGCGTCTCCACGGCCAGCCGCCCGTCACCACGGCCAGCCGCCGCAACCAGCCGTCTCCAGGAGAAGGTTCTGAACCGCCGACGAGTAGGTCATGAGCCCGACGAGCCCGCCCACGAACAGGACCTCCGCTACCCGCCCATGAACAGGTCCGTCGCCTGTCCACGAAGAGGACCTCCGCCGCCCACCGACGAGCGGGTCCTCCGCCACCCACCACCCCCGCGATGGTCCACTTCACCCATGATTCCTTCGCCGCCGCGCTGGTCGCCGTGCTGGTCCACTTCAGCCGTCGCGTTGGTCCGCTTCGGCCCGCCGGCTGGTTGTGGTGGCGGACTGGCGGTGCTGGGCGACGCCTCTGCTGCCGGCGCCGCTGCTGGTTGGCCAGCCCGACGCCCTCCGTTCCCCGCCCCGAGGCCTCCGCCTCCGCCTCTGCCTCTGGTACTCCGTCTCTGATCCTGCAGCTGATACACAGTGAAATTGATATGGAGCTCCCTTTGCCGTGATCGTGTTGATCAGCAGCAGCAGAGATCCAGTAGCAGCTCCCCTGTCGCCGGTGGAGATCAGCCCGTGTTGCTGCTGCTCCTCTGCCCGTGCACATGACAGTGCTGCTGCTCCTCTGCCCGTGCACATGACAGTGCTGCTGCTCCTCTGCCCTGTTCCTTATGCTGCCGCCAGGGCTCGTGTTCCTCAGGAAAAAAAGGTTCAAATTCAGTTAAAATTTCAGGTTTTCAGCAATGCAGCATTGAGCCTAAACCTTTTTGACAGTACAAGCAATGCAGTTTTGATACTAAAAAGAAATAACAGTTGATTACTCCCAGAATGTCACCAAAATGTCACAAAAGGGATAGGCTAGAGTTGATTAACCCCCTAGTGGAACAGTTTTGAGCCACTAACTGGAAATGTTCAGTTTCTGAAAATGTTCAGGTTCTGAAAATTTTCAGTTTCTGAAAATGTTCAGGTTCTGAAAATTTCTGTAATTCAGAAACAAAGCATGTTAACATATTGGCTTTTCACTTTTGACAGTAAATTGACAGTCTTGACATGGCTGAAACCACTGCTGATCATGGATTACGTGTGTGTGAGGCCGCCGACAGTTCATCCATATAAGAACAAATGAAGTTCCACCCATATAACAACATGTGCAAACAAAATAATGACACACAATTTAGAGAGCAGAAAATGTGAACATTTCATGCTCTATATTGTTGACAGTATCCAAAATCCTGTGTACTCCAAATTAAAAGTTCAACAAATTACAACATGTCATAAATTATCCTTGAATTTACATTAACTTTTCCTACAGAAAAAGTGCATGAAGAAAAACAAAAAGTATAAACACCACTGCAGTATTGTGTTGAAACCTGCAAGTTTCAGGTTTCAGTAATTACTGGAGTGTGTGTGCGTTGAAACCTGGAAGTTTCAGGTTTCAGTAATTACTGCAGTGTGTGTGCGTTGAAACCTGCAAGTTTCAGGTTTCAGTATGACAGGTGTTTGTTTACTGGAAAGCAAGTTTGTAGTGCCATGGCAGTAGTGTGTCCAATTAGAGAATATGATCTGGTTCAGTCAGAGAAAAGTTCAGTATCAGTGTATATTGCTCCAAACTGTCAAATTTGTAATAGTACTCCAAACTGTAATTAAATGGTAAGATTTGTAGCTGTACTTAAGGCCATAATTCATATTTGTACTAGTACTCCAAAATTCAAATTTGTAATAGTACTCCAAACTGTTCTTAAATGGTCAGATTTGTAACTGTACTTAAGGCCGAAATCCAGATTTGTACCAGTACTCCCAGATTTGTAATGGTACTCCAGACTGTACTAAAATGGTAAGATTTGTAGCAGTGACAAAGCATCACAGTGACAAAGCTTATTTTATTTCTATTTCAAATTTTGTTTCTGCAGTACTCCAATTTTACAAACTGAAAATTACTCCAAATGGAAAATACACTTCTCGGTTTCACAATGGAAAATACACTTCTTTGTTTTACAAACTGAAAATTATGACAGTAGTGTAATCCGAAACAGAGGACTGCAGAAAATGATGAATCAGTGGAAGTTCTTATTAACTAAATTTCACAGCTAGTGAACATCGAAACAAAGCAATGGAACAACTCAAGTTCTGGAAATTACCTGGAAATGCAAAGTCTCAGTTTAGAAGCAGATCACCTTGAGAACTTCACAGTAATAGCCAGGATCTTCACGCTATGTTTACAAGCTGATCTCAGTTTCTCAGTTTCACAAGAAGATCTCAAAATTTCAGTTTTGACAGTCAAGCATCCTCACCTTTGCTCTGTCGTCGCGGGAGGCAGCAGCTCTCCTACCAACGCAAGATGGGCGCCGAAGGCGGGGATGATTGCTGCTGCCGTCGGGGGAGAGCTTCTGCCGAGTCTAATGGACAGTGGTGGACGTGGTGGACGGCGAGTTGGACGAGGTTGGCGGCGAGGTGGACAGTGGTGGCCGTTGGGCAGCGAGGCGGGGACCGGATTCGTGGTCGATGGCGGCCAGACGGCGAGGAGGTGGTCAACGAAGGACATGTCCAGCTTCGGTTCGCCACTCTTGGACGTCGCCGTGGTCGCCGTCGGACGGACAGGGCCAAATCGAAAAAAGCAAGTTTTCTCCTCATCGTGGCTTACCATGGGGAACGAGGAGGGGAACAAGGAGGGGAAGCAGCGGAGGCATGGGGCGAGGGAGGTCCGGCGAGGGAGCCGAGCAGGGGAGCGCCGAGGAGCTGCACGAGGGAGCCGAGCAGGGGAGCTCCGGCATAGGGAAGACGAGCGGGGGAGTTCCGACGCAGGGGAGCCGAGCGGGGAGCGCGGGTTGTGTCGGGAATCATCCGAGGGTTTTTGTGCAAATTTACCAGTGCGACAAGAATTACGGGACGGAGGGAGTAGTTACTAGCACATATGCCCGTGCGTTGCAACGGAAGAGAAAATTGATGCGTCCACCAAAACGTCCACCAGCACGGCACGACAACATCCTGATGGCAGGGAGGCACATGCCGAGGTCTAGAAAAAAAAAGCATATCATGCTTTAATCTCCATTAATTGTGGTGCATGTATGTGTGACCACTGAATGAGTGGGAATGGTTACATGAATTAGTCAATTTTCTTTTAGCCCTTGCATGCAGAAATTTAATGCGCCTTGGAATTTAAAGAGGTGATGGAAACAAATGAAAGTATGATCCAAACCAAAAAAGTAAAGTAATGAGATAGGCTCAATAAACAAAAAAGAAGGAACAATATCGGAAATTCACTTTGGCTCATAGGTGTATATGCACTCATTGTCTAAATACACATTTCAAAATGTTAAATTTTTTTGAGAATAAATCCCACGTGTAAATCCGGGCATTATATATGTGTGCACAAAGTTTCGGTGAAAAAGGACATTTTTTTGTGCCTTGTGTAAAAAAGACAATTTTCGATGCTTGATTACAGCTATTCACGAGGCATTTTTTTATCTTTTTTATACATGCCACAAAAAATGTCCTTTTTCACCGAAATTTTGTGTGCGAACATAGGATGTCCGGATGTACACGCGGGATTTTTTCTCGATTTTTTTTAACATTTTAAAATGTGTTTTTATACATATTTCATAATAGGTGTATATACACCTAGGAGCCAAAACGCCGCTCTCGAAGAGTATGTATTATATTGCACACATATGTTATACTCCCTCGGCAAGCATTATACTCCCTCCTTTCTGGTTTAAATGGGCTATCTCAAAATTTTCAGATATTTATATATTAGACCCACTTTGAGTCTCATCTAGTTAAAGTGTTGTGAGTCTCACGCCCCATTTAATTCATGAAGATGATAGAGACTCAGTTAGAGGTCATCGTACATGCACCAACCAAATTAGGGGCAAAGTGATGCATTTATTGCTTTGGGGGTTGAACATGTGTGGCATATTTTATTGGTCAGTTTTGAACCCATGAAACTCGTGTCATCCACTTATCATCTATCTTGGTTGCCGAGAATTTTGAAATGAGGCATTTAAACCGAAAGAGGAGGTTATCTGAAACGCCGGTGGTAAGGAGCACTTATGTTATAGACCCTCAGCGTGCATATTTTACAAAATCGATGGAATGCACATCCCACGAAATACAGGTTAAATACTCTACGCTACCATGCAGTTCAGAATTCCGTTTTAATTAGAGAGCCAACCACACTCTACCATGCAAAGCCCACGATCCTGTGTAAGGCCTTGTTCCGGATGCAGTGGGATCGCTGGTGCTATGTCCTTCCAGCACGGCGGCGGTAACCTGGCCTGGAAGACAACCGATTCGGCACGAGAAAGGCGCGTGCAGGATAGCTGCTTCGAGTCTTCTCTCCTATGTTGTTGGATGAGTGCAGCGGAGCCGTGTACAGAAGAACATGGGGATGATCCCCAGTCGACGAGCCACAAGGTCTCGGGTCGCGCGGCAGCCTGCTTCAGCAGCTCACATTGCAGCTTTGTCTGCTATGGCGCTAATTCTATCATGGGTAGTTGGTGTCTCCCCTCTGACGAAGCTTGGACGACAATGGCATACGGCAGAGACAATTGGTGTTTTGCTTTTAGGACCCCAAAAGTTTCTTTGCATTTTATTCACGGGGTTCTCCTGCAAAGTGTTGTATTGTGTGTGTTTTGGATGCCTTTTGATGGTTGCTACGTGTGGCGGTGTGGGTATGCAATTGTACCGATGAATGAATTGGTTCACCTACAAAAGAAATCCCGTTTAATTTGAGACAAGCAGCATAGACGTGCATGTCCTCCGTTTTTTTTAATAGGAAAAGGATTAAAATATCTGCCGGCTGATAAATCTCGTCTCTCACGCATCGGACGTGTCAGCTGTGCCGGCAACTGCTGCGACCCCGAATCTCGTGGTCAGCAGTTCCTTCGTTTCCTTCCCATGGAGCTATGTAAATCTTGATTTCAACTGTTCCTTCGTTTCCTCCTTGGGCCTTCTCTAAATCTTGATTATTTGCTCCTTCGTGTTTCCTTTCCTTGAGGATCCCTCCGCTTGTTGATTTCGAGGCGGCTTGTTTTCAGGCAACTCGCGTGCGTATATGAATTGGTGTGATTAGATACAGATAAGCAAGGTGGGACTATTTATTTATTTGGAGAACGAATCTTCCTTCAGCGTCAAAGGACGGGACGAGAGGTTGTGATTTCGATTTTCCGTGGTTCTAGGCCTCACGTGGCCCGTGGCCCCCGAAAAAAAATTAAACATGGTTTTTCTCCTCGCATTGCACTGTAGCTGGGCCAACGGACACCCTGCTTGCAGGCCCAAGTAGCGAAACATCTTTGACGCTTGATGACGTAGGAATAGGTTAGAATAGTACCACCTCTCATCTATACCTTTTAATATGGGCGAGGTGGACGGACCAAAAACGGACGAAATTACGGTGGTAAGAAGCAATAGCCCCTTTATTAGTAGGTAGTATATAGATAGGAGTAGTTCTCGCTGAGAGTCCCACAAGATCGATCCAATTGCTCAAGAAAGCTAGAGTTAGCCCAGTCCAGGTCTACAGCAAAGCTACGCACGTATTCGGCTGCTGCTATAAAATCAATGAAGCTGCTTCAAGTTCAGCTAGATTTGCTAGTACGTGTGTTTGCTGTGGAAGATTTGGTCTAGTGTTTTAAAACCAAAAAATAATCGATACTGAGGAACGAAAGGCGCGGCCGGCGTAGACCAAAAATTCCACCAGTATGCAATCCGCCACGCCTTCCCCAGCCAGCCACAACGGCACAAACCAACCCCAAATCACCAATCACACACCACCAGAAACTCGAAAACAGAGAGCTTCGAACCTTGGAGGGCAGGCGAAGAAGCCGAGACAAAGGAGTGAAGAGCGCGGAGCCGATGCATGCCAGCCGTAACCCACCACCGGAGCGAGCGCTCCGCGGTCAAACCCCACGCCCGCGATGTCCACCGCACATCACAGCCCCCTTCGCGGAGTCGGCCGCCACAACGATAACCGCCTTTCCTTCCCCAATCCCTAATACGCAGGCACCGACGCATTTTTTTTCGAGGGGTCGCAGGCACCGACGCATGAGAAGGAAATTTCTGTAGCCTCGCAGTACAGCCCAAAGGGAACCGAACGCCCAGAAGCTGACAGAGCTGGCCCACGCGCCCCTCAAAAGCCCCGACGCGTGAGAGGGCTCCATTTTCTGGGAGCTTAGTAACTGCACTGATGATCATTTTATACGAAGACTAGACAGTAAAGATGCTATCTGGTCCTCATGCCAAGCCAGAAGTCCTCTACTTCTTTTGACAACAAGTCCTCTAGTCTACTTTCCTAGTGAGAGCTCTTCCCCAGCGCCTTAACCGCTAGGGAAGGGAGCCAGTGCTCACGCGACCGCCTCGTGGGCCGGCCCAACAAGGAGACAAGCATTCGCTCGCGGCGCGCCAGTTTTCCCTTTCGCTGGTCGCTCGGTTCGTCGGTTGACCGGTCCACAATTTGACCGTTGAATTTTGAAGAAAATGAGATTATTCGAGAAAAAACATGAATTCAAAAAAAAAGTTCACAAATTCGGAAAAATTTACATGGTCAAAAGAAGTTCACCGATTTGGAAAATGTTCACGGGATTCAAAAGAAGTCCACGAACTAAAAAAAGTTCACCAGTTTTTAAAAATCATGGGATTTGAAAAAAAGGTTCATAGATTTGAAAAAAAATCACGGGATTCAAAAAATGTCTACTAATTTGCAAAAGCTCACGAATTCGAGAAAGTTCACAAGTTCAAAAAACAAACATGGGATTACAAAAAAAAGTTTGTGGGATTCAACAAAGTTCATGAACTCGTAAGAGTTCACGAGTTCAAAAAGAGTTCATGCATTTGAAAAAGTTCACACATTTGAAAAAAAAAGTTTGCAGAAATGAGAAAAGAAAAAGAAGCCATATAGAAAACCAAAAAACCGTCCGGAGGCTTCTAGAAGTTTCACAAAACTGTTGGGTCGCTTCCGAAAATCAAACGGTGTCGCTTAGATTTGGCCTGGTCCATTCACGTACGAAAGTGTGCTTTGCCTCAAATGTACATTGGAGAAGGAGAAAAAAAAAGAAAATGGGTCGAGCCCTCGAAAGTGTGCTCTGCCGCCGAATAAGATTTGGACTTCCTAGCGCACAGAGGAATTTTCAGAATGGTTTCCGCGTCAAATGGCATGAAAACCTCCTTGACAGGGGCAGCGCTATGTCTTGCTTATAGCGAGACCTAGCGAGCTCTCGCGTCAGGCGCCTCCCTAAATGGGCCGGTCCAGCCGCGCGGGAGGCTACGACCTCTTTTATTTTGTATCCTTTTTTTACTTTCGTTTATACTTCCAAATGTTCTAAGTAAATATATTATATTTTTTTACGTAAAACATTTGAAAAGAAAATAATAACCAAGCACTTGAAAAATGTTAAATGTGAGCAAAGAAAATATTTCTAATGTATATAAAAAATCTATACAAAAATATATAATGTATGTGAAAAAAGTTGATCATGTATTCAAAAAATGTTAATATAGCATTTGAATAAATGTTAAATAAATATTTGAAAAATGTTCATCAAGCATTTGAAAAACGTTAAATGTGTATAGGAAAAATGTTGACCATGTATTAAAAAATATCAAACTTGTATTTGAAAAAGGTTAATTAAGCATTTGAAAATGTTAAAATGTGTACAAAAAAATATTGCCAAGTGTTAAATAATGTTAATCAAGCATTTGAACAATGTAAAAAATGTGTATAGAAAAAATGTTGACCTTTGTATTTAAAAAATGTTAACCAAGCATTTGAAAAATATTAAATTAAAGAAAATGTTTCTTATGTTTACGAAAAATGTATACAAAAAAATACAATGTGTGTGAAAAAAGTTGATCATGTATTTCGAAAATATTAATCACGCACTTGAAAAAAAATATTAAACAAGCATTTGGAAAATGTTAAATGTGTATAGAAAAAAATGTTGACCATATATTAAAAAAATTAATCTTGTATTTGAAAATTTTAAATCGAGCATGTGAAATTGTGTAAAGAAAGAAATGATGACCATGTATTAAAAAAATTATTAATCTTGTACTTAAAAAAATATTAATCAAGCATTTGAAAATGTGTATAGAAAAAAAATATTAACTATGTATTGAAAATGTTACAAGTGTATTAGAAAAATGTTCTTTATATATATGAAAAATGTAGAATGAAAATCAAAATAAAAAAAGAAAACCGAGAAAGAAAAAACAAATAAAATAAGAAAACCGATGAAACAAGTGCAAAAAGAATGAAAAACAATGAAAACCGATAAAGAAACAAAGAAAAACAATAAAAAATGTTGAAAACTAAGAAAGAAACAAAAAACCAAAGAAAAAAAAGCAGAAATAAAAGAAAAACCGATGACAACCATGAAAGAAACAAAAGAAGTCAAAGAAAAATAAGTAAAAACCAAAGTATAACGACCTAGAAAGGAAGATAAAGAAAACCAAACAGAAAAAAAAAGAAAAAAATGAACGAACACAATTGCGAACTATGACGAACGAACAAAACGAGTAACACTCTATTGGGCCCGTCCAGACGCGCTGTGCAGGAAAGCTTCAGCGAGACGGATGCCGAAACCATTAGTTAAGGGGTACCCCTTGTAAAGGTTACTCCCACCTTCCGAAGTTGCGGCAAGTGGTGCACTGCGTGTGCGTCACTTGTCGCAACATGGGAGTTTCCCATTTTTCGTAGATTTGTTTATTCAAAATGTTTATCTCTTAAACCGTGCGTCTAAAGCGCTAACCATTTTCACCGTTGGATTTCTCGAGTCGTGATCTTCGAAACTAGATCCCATGTTAATAGTTTCTGACGAACTTTTTTTCCACGAAAATCAGAAAAAAACGGAAGAAAAAAACCCGAGCCGGAAGCACAATTTTTTTCCACTTTTTTTCTCCATTTCCGAGCAAATCTGTGTCTCTCACGGAAGAAAAAAACGCATTTTTTCCTGTCCGTAAGAAGCAAACCCGTGCCTCTCGCGAAAGAAAAAAAAACGCGTTTCCCCTTTCCGATAGGCACAGTTGTTCCTCTCGCGGAAGCAAACTTGTGCCTCTCGTGGAATCAAAATTGTGGCTTCACGAGAAGCAAATCTGTGTCTTGGCTTACGAATTTTTTATATGTTTTTTTTACTTTCCGAGACGCACAAACAGAAGAAAAAAACGCTTTTTTTCGTGCAATTGTTTTTTGATTTTTTTTGTTCAAAATCTAGGGAAAACTACGCAAAAAACGAAAAGCCGAAAAAACAAAAAAACCCATCTAAAGTCCGAAAAGACACAAAAAAAAAACAAAATCCCAAGGGAACGGCCAACACACAACAAGTGACGGCGGCTGAGAGCGTGGCAAGTGATTCTTGAAGGGCTCTGTAAGGGCCTAAGGGGTACCCTCAGTTAGTTTTTTTTATGAGAGACACCCCTCATTTAGTTGCTCTTGACGGATGCTAGCCAGACGGGGCTTGCCTGCGCCCCTCCTTTTTTTTTTCTGTCACCAACTTATTTCTTTCCAAAAAAACATCACAACAAAAAAATCAATGGAAGACCGCGAGAGACGACCAGCAATGGAGCCCTTTCAAAAAAAAAAAAAGACCAGCAATGGAGCATATGCAGGTGCAGCCGCATAGTTCGGAGGCGTACGCGCTCAGTTCATCGCCTTCTGCCCCTATGAACAGTCGACCACCTGCTCCTCTGCCCCATCGGCATAAGGCCCGATGCCCTCATCGCTTAGTTCGCCGTTGCATCTCGAGCTCAAGCAAGCAGTTCGACATTGCCAAGCACGTCCACCTGCACGAGCTGTTCTACTAACTCGTTCACATGCCGCCGGACAATCAGTACACCGAGTCCAACAACCATGATGAGAGTTACTACATCTAAGGAACTGCACAGCAACGGCAACAAGGAGAAGCTGTCCAGACCAGCGTGCACCTACAAAGCGGCAACATCAGCTGCTGCCCTTCAGGCGGCGTGGCCGAGCTAGGCGCACAGGTACGGGCCAGGGGCAACCGAATCCCCCATGGTCGCCGGCGCCAGCTTGGCGGCCGTGCCGGGTCCGAAGCTCGTCGTTCCTCACATGCACATCCATACAGTGGCGTTACCGGCGAGGCACAGCTCTCCAACCCTGCCAATTGATTTTGTTGTTCGCTCGATAGAAGAAGGGGTAAGGGAAGAAAGAGAGGAACCGTTGGATGGGTGCGGGCGCAAACCAGGGGCGCAGGCAAGCCCCGTCCATGCTAGCCTCGCTATAAAGCAAGAAGTAGCCTTCGCGCCCGACGGGCTCCTCTCGCCAGGTTAGTTATAAGAAAAAAAAGGCCTTCTCTTGGTATTTGCTGTTCCTCCCAACAAGCCCGAAATACCAGCCCATTATTATTATATTTTGAGCGTAAACCAGCCCATTACTATTCGGCCGCGCCGACTCGACGGAACCCGTCACAACACAGAGTCCAAGCACAGGGCGGGCGGCCCAGATCCAAACTTGGGGGAGGGGCAAATCGGAACAGAAAAGGAGTGAGAAGTTCATCCACCTCGCGTCCGGTCCGGCTGCAAGCAAAGCGGAGATCCCCTCTTCTCTTCCGCTTCCGCCTCCCGAAAATAAACCCCCACACAGCAGCGCGAGTCGCCTCCGTACCCCCGCACCACTCGCCCCCGAACCCTAGCTAGCAGCGGCGGCTCCGTAATCCGCGAGCAATCCAGCCATGTCGCCGCCCGAGAACCCCAACGGCGGGGCCTCCGCCGCCGCGCCCTCGGAGCCCGCGCCGCCCGCCAAGCCTTCTTCCTCCAAGGGGAAGAAGAAGGACGAGAAGAAGGACGATGATCTGGTGAGCGCTCCCCCGTCCCCCCTCCCCTCGGTCTCTCCCGGTCGGCCGAGATCGGGGAACATCTCGCTTCGATCTGCGGCTTCGCCCCGCCTGATGTGTTTTTGCTTTGGTGCGCGCAGTCGGAGGAGGACCTGGCGCTCAAGGAGCAGCTCGAGCTCTACGTGGTGCGGGCGCAGGACGTGGATCCCGGCGTGCAGAGGCTCGCCCTCGAGAGCATGAGGTACTACAATCTCTTCCCTTGCTGGGACCTCACAGATTCAGTTTTGCTTCCCGAATTCTGTTCCGTGCCTAGGTCTGGTGGTGCGTCAGCTGCTTGTTCTAGGTTTAGATTTCCGATCTCTGCGCGAATTCGATGAGTGGGCCGGCTCTAGTTCTGACCTCAGTAGCTTCATCTATCTGACGAAGTTATGGATTGCTGCCACTCTAGTTTGTGTAAAAAGATTAGCCTTTCGTGTGCCGTCCACTGGGATTTTGACCTGTACAGGCAGGAGATTCGTTCCTTAGGATTGTCATAAGTTTAGAATTCTGCTCTCTGTCTGAATTCCTTGAATGCCCACTCTTTAGTTTTGGTAACTTTTGTTCCATCTATCTGGCAAGGTCTTGTGGAGTGCTGCCACTGTAGTTGTTTGTGGAAAAAACAATCTTTTCTTGCTTTAATTCTGTTGGCTGCCACTGAGAGTTTGGCCCCCTACCAGGCAGGAGATTCGTTCAGCTACAAGCTCGATGACGTCTGTGCCAAAGCCACTGAAATTCCTCCGCCCACACTATGGAACCCTTAAGTCCTACTATGAAACTATGCCAGATTCTGAGCTAAAGGTATACTTTACACTCACACCTTTGTTGTCTGGTGATTTAAATATTGATTGTGGACATTGCTGATATAACCGCACCACTGTTTTGCAGAAGTACATGGCTGACATACTATCGGTGTTGGCCTTGACAATGTCTGCTGAAGGAGAAAGGGTATGTGCCTGCCATGTTCCTATTCTGCCACAATTCAGTTTAATACCTTTCAGCAGCAATTGAGGTTAGCCTGCTTAAGATTTGGCCTCTGCCTTTTCATTGTTTCAGGAGAGCCTGAGGTACCGTTTGTTGGGCTCTGAAGGCGACATTGGTTCCTGGGGTCATGAATATGTGAGGTAAGGACAATACTACATAAATTTATTCTGTGCTTCATGTATTATTACTTTACCTGTTTTCGTTTTGCTTTGTGAATTTATCTTATAGCCCATTTAATGTTACTTAGGTATTTTGTTCATGTCTGCCTTATGGATGTAAAAGTGAAATATTCTTCATTCCGTCCAGAAGTTCTGTTTGTTATTCCCAATTAATTCCGTTAGTTTCAAAATCAATACCCAGAAATACAAATACTGACCAGCAAGAGTTTAAAGTCTGAATTAGACAGATATTTGATCCTTAACATGGCCTATTCCTAGGACTGTTACAATGAGTTAGTTGTAGCATGATGTGATAAAGGTTCCTTATGGTGGACATATATTGATTATGCATCATTATATATTCTGCTTTGGGTGCTATATGTGTTCCGACTGCAAGGTTTATCGTATGTGATGGCTAATTTGTATATAGCTATCTGACCAAGTTTCCAATACCTTATTGAATTCAGTTTATTGCTCTTATGGACATTGTGGGTTTTGTATTTTGTTATATGCATTTATTTTCACAATTGTTGGATTCTACTGAAATCTTTTTCTCGTGACAGGAATCTTGCTGGTGAAATTGCTCAAGAATTCCAAAAGCGCCAGGTTGGAACTCTCATTCTTGTATCATTACTACGTGGAACTCCTGCCTTGCTCTTTTTGTGCCTCCATTCTTCTATTTACCTCATTTTGATAACCCTTTATTTTTTACTTATGAGGCTCAACTTCCTACCATACCTTAGACATCGTTGATGTAATTTGATAAATATTATTACCCCTTTTATCAATACTATGAGTTATTTACTTCATTTGTTTTTGTGACTACTGGTCATGCTCGTAGGCTGTAATCACATGTTTGCGGAACTACTGTAGTTAATTGTCATATCCTACTCGCTCTAGTTCTCGAAAAGCTGCTGTCTTGGACATCAGCAGTCTCTAGTATTCAACTTTGAGCAATATGTGTTGTGATATATTCATAAAACTAAACAGAAGTAGACTTATGATACATTATATTCAAGACTAATTGACGATATGATTTTTTGACTATCTAACTGAAATATTTTAAAGGATATTAGTAGTCAAAGTTTTGATGTTAGTAGTCAAACTTTGAATTTTAGTAGTAAAAAGTTTTGGATGCTGTATACTTTACTTGTTGTGCCCAAAACGGCATCTTTTCAACTACCGGAGGGAGTAACTGGGTCACCTTATTGTAATATCCACAGTCTGGATCACATTTGTTTGCAAATTTGTTGTTTGTACTCATCTTTTTTTAATGTCGCATGGTTGCAACCATACTAAGTAGATGATCTCTGTTTTTTTACTATTTCTTGTGTTTGTGTGTGTGTGTCAAACCTCAAGTGCTAATTTTGTATTTCTGCAGGGTGATGACATGCCAATTGACGAGTTAATGGAACTAGTGCAGCAAATTGTCTCATTCCACATGAAGGTTTGTTCATTGAAAATTGTGGTTAAATGGACATACATACTCCCTACGTTCCAAAATAATTTTGTGGTGATGTATTGACGCCTTGTTTGTTTTCTTGTCATTTTTTTGTATAATAGCATAATGCTGAGCCTGAAGCTGTAGATCTTCTGATGGAGGTATTTTGACTTGCACAATTTCAACCAGAGTACATTACCTGCAGCTATTCACCAATGGCTATACTGATGCATGGTATTTCTTTGCAGGTTGAAGACCTTGATTTGCTAGTTGAGCATGTCGACTCAACAAACTACAAAAGAACTTGTTTGTACCTTACTAGTTCGTCTAGGTATGTCTACAACTCTACACATTAGGTTATACACATGGTATTTTTCTACTGTACACATCTTTCTAAATGTGTGTTGCTTGTACATATTTTCTGGAAAAAGTTCCTAGGTATAGATTTAGCATAATAAATTTGAATTTTAGTTGACTTGAATTAATGTTTTGCTCTATCTCAATTTCAAACTGCAGATTCCTCCCTTCTCCAGATGATACGCTGGCACTTGATATAGCATATACCATTTACATGAAGTTCGAAGATCTTGCAAGTGCATTGCGCATTGCCTTGCTTCTTGACAACAAGGTAAGCAGAAAATTATTAGAAGTTGTACCCCTCTGTTTAGGTAGTACCTTTATACTGACATGCATCTCAATGATTTGTAGTCCATACAGTATGTGAAGCAGGTCTACACAGCAACTGATGATCTTGTACTCAAGAAGCAATTCTCATACATCATTGCACGCCATGTATGCATTTCTCTCCTCGCTTTCCCTCCCTTTCCCTCTTTCCACCTCCCTGTGATTTTTGATTCCTTCTGTACCCTTAACCTTGGTTAATTGTTTATGTCTTACATTTAAAGTAGTTTATCTTACAAATTTTGACCGTGAGCTCTCCCCTTCTGAAGGGTTTGGCCATGGAGATTGATGATGAGATAGCTGCAGATGAAAATGACAAGGAAATGTTGCAAGAAATAGTTAACAACACCAAGCTGAGCGAGGGGTACCTCACTCTTGCTCGTGATATCGAAGTTATGGAGGCAAAATCTCCAGAAGATATTTATAAGGTGATCTATATTTCACTAATTTCATGTTTATGGTAGGCTTTTTAGTCCATAATAAAAGCATGCTATTACTTTCTAATCTTTAGGTCCATTTGATTGACGGACGTGGTGCCAGCTCCAGTCTTGATTCTGCAAGACAGAATTTGGCTGCAACATTTGTTAATGCATTTGTTAATGCTGGATTTGGCCAGGTTAGTTTTTGTGGAGAACATGTTATTTGTGGTCCATACGAGGCAAGAGTGAATATTAAGTTTGTTCCTTTGTGCAGGATAAGCTGATGACTCCTCCATCTGATTCTTCCAGTAGTGGGTCTTCTGGAAACTGGTTATTTAAGAATAAGGAACATGGAAAAGCCAGTGCGGCAGCTAGCCTGGTACAATCATCATTATTTATATTTCAAACAATAAGGTTTCTTTAAGTTATAACTAGCCAATACTAATTGAAATTATTGCTTGCAGGGAATGATTCTCCTGTGGGATACTGATTCTGGGCTTGCCCAGCTTGACAAGTACTTGCATAGTACTGATACTCATGTTGTTGCTGGAGCTTTGCTAGGTATTGGAGTTGTCACCTGCGGTGTGAAGAATGATTGTGACCCTGTATGTATTCCAATTTATTAGCTACTTCCTCCCCCCCTCTCTGATATTATGCAAGTTCTGTCTTTAATAAGAATTTGTTTCCAGGCACTTGCTATCCTCATGGAGTATGTTAACAAGGATGACTCAAACATACGGATCGGCGCAATCTTGGGTCTTGGTATCGCATATGCTGGCTCTCAAAAGGATGAGGTGGAAATCGGTGCTTGCTATTGTCTGTTGTTACCTTATCATCAGTTATATATTTCGTGCTAACATGGTTTCCTGTATTCCAGCTAAGAGTGCAACTATCAGCTATATTGGGAGACCCCCAAGCAACGCTTGAGGTCTTGGTCTTCACTGCTGTTGCTTTGGGATTGGTGTTTGTTGGTTCATGCAATGAAGAGATTGCACAATCCATCATATTTTTCTTGATGGAGCGTAGTGAGGCCGAGCTGGCAGAGCCAATTATACGTCTTCTTCCTGTTGCGCTTGGCCTTCTATATCTTGGAAAGCAGGTAAATACTTAACATTTGCATTTTCATTCAGTTTGTCATGCACGAAAAAAGTTGTGTTTCATGGATATTTAGAATACTATTTGTTTTAAGGATTCGCCCACTCTATTGTGAATGACATCTCTTGGATCCAACTAGAAAGCTGATTGCAATTGTTACTATTGTTTTCATACTATGTTGTTGCTACTGATTCTAAATGTAGCTTATGCACACATCTTCATCATCACACATGTCCTTTTTCAAGGCAATTTAAATACATCCAGATGACTTATTATTGGTGAGCTATTTCAGGAAAGCGTTGAGGCTACTGCGGAGGTTTCTAAAACATTTGATGAGAAGATCAGGAAATATTGTGACGTAACACTGATGTCCCTTGCATATGCTGGAACAGGAAATGTGCTCAAGGTACTTAAACCTTCAATCCCTGTATTAACATATTTGCTGATTTATAACAGCTTCAAACTGTGTTTTAATGGCTACAACGTTTTCCCAATTCTTAATGCAGGTTCAGAAACTTCTTGGTATTTGCTCACAACATCTTGAGAAAGGCGAAACACACCAAGGCCCAGCTGTCCTTGGAATTGCTCTTATTGCCATGTCTGAAGAATTAGGAGCTGAAATGGCTGTACGATCACTTGAACGTCTTTTACAGTATGGCGAGCAGAATATTAGACGAGCAGTTCCTCTTGCTCTTGGTATCCTCTGTATTTCAAACCCCAAGGTAATAAGTTATTGGAGATCTCTATGTTGAATTTGTGCCTGATCAGTTGCCGCGAAGAGTTGCAGAGTTCATTAGAATGCAATGTTTAACTCAAGTAGTAAAAACACCACTTCAAAGCAAAACATTTTGATCCTACGCCCTCCTAAGATAGAGATTGCTGCTCCTTGCTTTTTTTTCATGACAATATCTTATTCAGCACCAAATTATGTAATGTAATTTACTGTAACAAAAGTGCAACATACTATCAAAGCACTTCGCCAGGTGTTTATTTTGCCACGTACATACTGGGACCTTCTCTACGTTATGAATTAAATGCTTGTTCAGTGGTTCATTTTCAGTGTTATGATGTTTATTTTGGATAATTCTAATATCTTGTATATATCAGGTAAATGTAATGGACACACTGAGCAGATTGAGTCATGATGCAGATGCTGATGTTTCAATGGTATGTACTTAACCTAGCAGTTAATTTCTAAAATTCATGCTTCATCTTATAACTTGGTTACCTTGCTCTAGGCTGCGATAATCTCATTGGGATTGATTGGTGCTGGTACAAACAATGCCAGAATAGCTGGTATGCTTCGGAATCTTTCGAGTTATTACTACAAAGAGGCTGCTCATCTATTCTGTGTAAGTACATATCCGGTGCTCCTTTAGCATCCTTTTCCCTATGGTGGTTTCCTGTTTGTATTGGAGTTGCAGACTTGCATATGCTGATCAGTTTTATATGTTCAGGTAAGAATTGCTCAAGGGCTTGTTCACCTTGGGAAGGGTTTGCTGACACTTTCTCCATACCATTCCGACCGGTTTCTTCTTTCCCCGTAAGTAACTATCTTCAAGCACTAAATTTGCCCTTCAATATTGTTGGATTCATCTGACAATTCCTTTGTATTCTTAGGATGGCACTTGGAGGGATTGTCACTGTTCTGCACGCCTGCCTTGATATGAAATCCACCATTCTAGGGAAATATCACTACATTCTTTACATTGTTGTGTTGGCGATGCAGGTATGCATATAACTCATCTGCCAATTTTTGTAACCAGACCAAACAGCCACTTGCTAAAGATTAAACTCTTCTTTCCTTGATACAGCCAAGGATGCTTTTAACGGTGGATGAGGATCTGAAGCCTCTTCCTGTTCCAGTGCGGGTTGGGCAAGCAGTTGATGTGGTTGGACAGGCTGGAAGACCTAAGACGATCACCGGCTTTCAGACGCATACCACTCCTGTCTTGCTTGCAGCGGGGGAGCGAGCGGAATTGGCGACTGACAAGTAAGTTCGACTAGGACTGCACATGTTCTTTACCGTCTGAATACGCTCCATGGCAGCTAACCACTGTTGCCTTGTGTCGCGCAGGTACATCCCCCTGACCTCGACGTTGGAGGGCTTTGTAATTCTGAAGAAGAACCCGGAATACCACGAGGAGTGAGGGAAACCCCCTAGGCTTTGATCTGATGCAAGTTTTTGGAGTTCCCCAGCTTGGCAGACTCGGGGGTAAAGGTTGTTGTCACGGAGGATCCTTTTGATATGCCTTGGCACCTGCTGGTGGTTCATCCAAAAACTTTTTTATTCCGTCCTCCAGAGCTGTAACTAACTGCAATCTTGTTTGGTTGCCCGAATGGACCGGCATGCCACTTGTACCCACACTGGTGAACATGTAGGAGTTGAACTGGTGGTGTCTTTTGACTTATTTGTATATGTATCAAAGTGTGTACTGAAAGTTACATCTTTAGAACTGATACGGCGTTGTCATTCTCTAGCACAGTATGTTTAGCCTTTTTTGTGGTACTTTTTTTTCGGAGTACTTATGTCAGCAGTTAATGACTTGCTGTGCTACATTAAAAGTGTTGCTGCTATTTCGTTTTACACTATCGAGTGTTGTTACGTTATTTGGTTTATTGTGGGTTTATTGCTGATACGATTACAGTTTCAACTAAACTGCAACCTGGCCTGGCCTGGCCAAACGCAATAGCAACCTGTAGGTTGTATGCCGTTGAATATTGAAGAACTTCTTAAATACCCTTATATTGAGTTATTGCAAACACTTGCAAAAATTTCAACTAAAATTAGTATATGGTGTAGCCCACATCACGTACTGAATCATCCACCATAAGCGTCCCATCTAAGGGATTGGAGAAGAATTTGGAGGGATTTTGACTGGATTCAATCCCCTTCAAATCAACCTCAACCGAACAAAATTTTCCAATTATATAGTCTTGTTTTGCCACAAAATCATTTTAAAGTGCGGCAGTATCTTTTAAGTGCATATGGATACAAGAAGCTTCCCAGCTTTTTGCAAACCAATGAGCACAACTCATGTGGAGGTAAACAAGAAAGTTAATTTCTCTCTGTCCCCGCAAAAAAAAAAATTCTCTATGTGCAATTTTTGTTGCTATTTCTATCATATTTCTTTGGGAAGAATGCAAAGAGAATCAGTTCAGCTGGAGGACATGTAAGAAAATAATAGGGGGTGGTGTTAATTTTGTTTTGAAAGGTTTTATGGTTCTTCGATGTGTGTGCGGAAACTCGAAACGATGCCCGAACGCGAAACTACTTATAGGTAAAGCCTTGCTGAGAAACATATCTAGTCAAAGAAACTGCCTAATGCTTTTATTAATTGATTTTTTTTTGGAATAACAATACATTAGTACTGGTAAATTCAAAACAAGTGGTATATCAATTAATGCTTAATAACGAACATAATATATAATGATCTAAATCATGCATAGATGGTTTCCTATATAAGAGACGATCTGATAATCTCTTCTCATTAATTATGTGCTACATAGACAAAGATCTAACGTGGCATGCTAAGAGACGGCGGCAAAGTGGGGAGCATTGTCTCTATGCTTTTGCAGTAGTCTATCCTACACTCTCATCACTTTGAATCTATGAATATGTTATATACGCAAGTTGGTAAATAAAGGCACGTTTTGTGTTGTGCATTACAATGAACCTATGATGTTTCCTTTCTTGCAGCAACCATCATGTGCAACCTTAAAGTTGAAGGTCTTGATTGCTAGACGAGAGGGCGTTGAAGTCGTGGATGTTTTGAAGGTTTTTCTCCCTAGTAATACTTATCATGTCTTGGAATTGTCGTTAGATCAAGTTAGCTACACACAATATATTCCCTGGATGCAACAAGTGGCATTATGGATATGTTACATATTACCTAGTGGATGCATGCCTATATGATCATGAATGTATGAATGTATGAACATGAATGAACGCCAAAGAAAGAAGTAGTTGATGTCTAAATAAAAGTGGGTTTATATGCCACAAATAGATGATAATGTTAGATTGCAAGTATGATCCCAAACAAATTAGTGCTTCTTTGATTCGCAAGATTCCAGAAACGCATGAATAGGAAAAATATAGGATTGCAATGGCATGCCTGCTTGAATCCTACACGATTTTTGTTTGTTTGATTGCATCACAGGGAAAACTTTTCAAGAGGTTTGAGTGGATGTTAAAATTCCTATGGAGTATAAAGGAATTCTTAGGAAAAAATCCTATGAATCAAACGACCAATATTGGAAATTTTACTAAGGCTTCCAATCCTTCAAATTCCTATGAAAATCCTTTGAATCAAAGAGGCCGTAAATGAGAACTACTTTAAATACAACACTTAAAATACAATGCATCGAGACGACTGTCTCCAAAAATCTATAATCTCCTAGGAGAGCACGCTAAGAGACAATGCATTGGGATTGGGATATTTGTGTTGTCGATCTTCCCCTATTGATAGTAGGTTATAGTAAAAAAAAGAACACACAATCATGTCCATTACTACTTGAGATTGGGGTGGGCCCACCAGACGATTGAGAATTTCATTTGAGATCTACCATTTCCATAATTATTTCAGGAGACCAAACACACTGTACTGCCATCGTCAAGCACATGCCGTACACAAAAAAAAATTTGGGATCGGTTCTCATCTACAACTCTGTTCTGGTACGCCGCCGGAGTGGGAATTCATCGCCTTCTTCACCAACATTGATCATCGCTGCTCCAGTGTGAGTTGGAGTAGCCCACCCCCTGGACTATGGATACATGGCAATAGCCAATATGTAATGGCCACTTGAGCCGACTATCATGATTGTGGTCCATATGATGAATACTTTGCGATGATGTTGATTATGTGATGAATTATTCATTTATGTTCTGATGCTTATGTTTGGTTTATAGATGCATATTTCTCTCTGATTATTTTTCTTTTCTTGGTCAGTTTAGATGCGTAATCAGTAGACGGAGTGGTGTGCATTGGTTGTGTGTAACCTTGCAAGTGTTATTGACCATGAGGATAATGGGATAATAACCTTGCAAGTGGAATATTATTCAAGTGTATGCCATCTTGCTCAAAGCAATTATCTGTTTTGTTACTTATACCTGAATGATGTAGAGGTATCTCGGTCAACGAGTGGAGTATTAGCCATAGATGTAGGGATGGTCTCGATCTATGGATTTATGGACATACTGCCTATATAATATCAACACATCTTACATAATCTAGCATAAGCACGGAATACTTCATCTTTCACATGTTTATGTTATCTTTACTGCACTTTTATCTTATGGAGAATTACTATTGGTGAAACTATGAACCCCGACCCAGTTTTTATTATAAGAAAACACTTCCAATAACTTTCGCTTGCACTTTTATTTTCGGTTATTATTTATTCCAAAAATTCAAAAAAAAACTTGCTGCATTATATTTTAATATCTTGTACTCTCTCCGTCGCAAACTAAATGTCTCAATTTTAGTATAAAGTTGAGACACTTATTTTGGAACGGATGAAGTACAATTGCAAAGCTTGTAAGGTTGACACCCTTGCTTGAGTTGTTGGGGGGCACAAGTGAAGTTTTACTAGTGTTGCAGAGCTTATCATTGATGATACCCCCTACAAATTTATACCTTGGTTCTCAATCGAGGGAAACATGCTACTTGCTACAAACTCATGCACTTGGAGGCTCAACTACCTTACATCCTAGTAGATCTGGTGTAAGCATCAACCTCCAATGCTGTCGGGCAGGACAGTGAGTGTGCTTGAGAGAGAGAGAGAGAGAGAGAGAGAGCATGAGAGAAGGGTGGGATTGGATGAGAAGGTGGCGTCGAGGCTGATAAACGACCGAACCTCGAGGCGAGATTCTATCTTTCATGCACTCCACCTTTAGCAACAATAACCCCTCACCCATACACGCGATGTACGCTAAGTAGAGGGTTTGAACCTTGCGGTTCAGCACGAGAGAACCAATCTGAACAACGACAAATCAAGTGCAAGATAATTTCTACGCAGAAATCACAACACGAAGGTTTTCTAAAGCTTCCTCCAAAACCTAGGCATTTTTAGACAGCTTCCCCAAAAACTTGATACAAGTGTCTACCCTGAAAAACACATCATGTTTATTATAAAAAACATAACCTACAGAACTAATATAATGGTGGGCCCCATCCGATGTCCTTCAAAGATAGCTTGTCACGTAGCTGTACACCTAGCCATGCATGTTCCTTTCGCGGTAGAAACAGAAATAGGAATCCGATTGTGATCTCCCGCCCTTTAACCCAACATATTATTCTCGTATCTGTAGCAGCCATGGACAGTTTGTACCCAGCATCTAGCTCTCTTAATATTTGATTGTTATCGATTTGAAAACCATTGGTTTAGTTATGCAACTAACTATTTATTCTGTGTTAATTGCCTTGCATTATTTGTTCCATATAGTTCACAAATTAATCTTCACGACTGCATTTGCTGATTAATAATTGTTTTGTTCATATATTTCTTATGTATAGCATTTCGATGAAAATATTATTCTCTTTCAATACTATCTGATGGAAATAACATAAACTGCAACACGATGGTGTTCAACTCATGTACGCGCCTCAGACACAAGTCCAATGTCTTTTGGCCCAACGACACGACAACCAACGTGCCATGGAGATTGTCTCGAAGTTCTTTTGATCCATATATTATTGGCTATTTGAAGCATGTAGAGTGGTTGGGGGAGGGGCATGGGCCCTCCAGGTTATAGCAACCATAGGCGAACTTAGGGCACTGGGTTTGGGTGGCGGTGGGAGTCACCTCGAGCGGCCCATGAGACAGTAGGCTTTCTCGCGAGGAGAATTTTTGTCCTCGTTTTTAGGATGGTGGTTTATGGGTTTTGTTGGTGCAATAATTTGCCTCCTTATGTTTTGGAGATTGTTGACAAACAGTGAGGGACTAATGTGTTTGCTAATGCACACAGAGTAACAGGTCCTGGAGTCAAGAGGAGTTTGGATTCAAACTCCGAAGAATATCCCTTGCGTGGCAGTGAAGGTTATCACCGAAGATTATGACGACAAGAGTGACCCCTCAAAAATTGTTGATGCAAAGCAATTCGTTCGGTGTCCGTCCGAAGGAAGTGACTGCAGCCGAGGAGATTGAAGACGAAGGGAAGACGTAGTATTCTTTTCGTCGTTTCTTTTCTCTTTCTTGAGTCACAGGACCACCGACTATCAAGAGGGGTGTAGCGTTCGAAACTTTGATTCGCTAAACCCAAATCCTATGAAAGTTGCGAGAGAAATCTCTTTGTGTTCCGAGCAAATACTTGCCAGCAAGAGACTGTGATCTTCTTCGCTGCGAGAGATTTGTCTCTGACCGAGGAGTTAGCATTACTTGCTCCTCAAGTAATGTTATCGTTGCTCCCAAAATCCGACCGTTGTGAACGTGTCGGTTGGCCATTGGCTGGACCGCGTGTCCAAAATGGTCATTTCCCATCAGGGAAGGCTGCGGCTATAAATAGCCACCCCGCACCGGCGTTGTCCGGTGGCTGCTCCGTTTGATTCTGAGAAGATTGTTGAGCAACCCCCTCTCCGAGAGATTTGAGTTTAAAATCCACCGAGAGAAAACCCCAGAGCCGAAAAATTAGATAGTGGTTCAGCATCACTCGAATCTAAGTCCAGTACGCTCCGCCTATTACTCTTGAGAGCTGCGAACTCTCTAGACGGTTAGGTGTCAATTCCTTCAGAGACCAAGAGTAATTGTGGTTCTCGAAGAAGAAGTCTGTAAAGGTTCGGAGATCACCTCAAGCATCTACCACGAGTAATCGGCATTGGTTGACGAACCAATTGTCGAGGAGAATAGGGCGAAGAGAGTTTATCTTCTGTGTTAAATCACAACCCATCCAACCAGACGTAGTCCTTTTGCAGAAGGGCGAACTGGTCTACCAAACACCCTGTCGCCATCGAGCATCACTGGTCACCTCTGCTACCCTCTTTTACATTCGAACTGTGACATATGACATATTTCAAACATGTGATTTACCTCGATGCATGCTGATTAGTTTCCATTCGGTAGTTTGTATTCACTCACTGCATACTGTTTTCATTCGTTCCGCTGCTGGGTTCCGAGAGTTTTGATATTTCCGAAGAAAATTTAAAACTCCCATTCACCCCCCCCCCTCTGGTAGACATACTTCGTTCCTACAGGTTTTCTTTGGGCCAAAAAAGGGTTAAACCATGTGTTAATTTATCTCCATGGATTCTTTGGTACTGAATCCTTTGATCGTTTGCTTATTCTCATGTTAATTCACACCACAAGCAGGGGCGAGCCCAACATAATACATGAATACCCATTTTTTGGTGAAAATTTAATGTGTATACCTCGGTTTAACATCAAATAATAAATGAATTGCTAAGTCTTGTAAAGGAAGGACATAGTGTATTTGGTAGGACCATAAGTGGGGAGGTATTAGGTTCCATTTTTTTTACATTTCTTTCTTTCATTTAGTTTGTGAATCTCTTTTGCTTACATGCTAAAAATCATGTCTCTGTGGCGAAAGGTGTTTCTCAATAAGGCAAAAATAGACATTTTTTATTGCCAAAACATTTAGATGTACGGTTTCTTAATTGAGTTATCCAATTTGATGAGTTTTTGGACATGACTCACATTGTAGTCGCCAAAATCCATTCTTTGCAAATGTTTAGTCATTTTAGACATTATATCGCTTCTTGTATCTCTGAATACTCCAAAATCCTGGACCTACCACTAACCACAAGTCCCTAACTAATAATTTCTTAACTTGTACATATGTGTTAGCTCATGTAATTTTTCTTCTCTTGTAGTAGTCTAATTTATGAACTTGCATTTGTGTGAACGTATAAGTATGGTATACGAAGATTTCGATAAATAAAGGCCTGTTTTGTGTTGTGAGTTACCGTGAACCTGAGAGATTTTTTTTTCTCAACCAGCTATCGTATGCAACCTTAAAACCGAAGGTCTTGTTTGCTGGATGAGATGTGTTGGATTCCTGAAGGTTGTGAAGGCTTGAGCTAGTAATCTTTAGTAATGCCTTGGAATTGTTGGATCAAGTAGCTACATATGATAGAGTAATATATTCTTTGAATGCTATTGAATGTATTATGAATGTGTTAAACATTACATAGTGGATGCACGCCTATATCATTATGAATGGATTGATGTATGGACGTGAATGAACGATGAACATTAAAGAGGAAATATGCTTGATGTTTATCCACAAAATGAATCAGGCTTATGCCTAGACCATAAAGTTAGAATGCAAGTATGATCTAAAACAAATTAAATGAAGATACTTTACATAAAATATTTAAGAGATAATGCATCAAGTTAGTTGTCTCTAATAAAGATATTACATTTTTTAGGAGAGCACCCTAAGCAGTGGCGGATCCACCATTGGGGCGAGCTGGGGCGGCCGCCCCGGCTCTCCGGCGACGGAGCAGGGTATCTCCCGTGCCTAGCGACCATCGGTGCAGTTCAATGAAGCTCCATCGTCATCCGTCGCCCCGGCAAACCTCAATTTCTGGGTCCGCCACTGACCCTGAGTGACGGTGCATCGGGAGTGGCCTAACATGCAGTAACATATGTGTTGTAGATGTGTCCTTATTGATTATTATTTTTGACAACTGTCCCTATTGAATATTGATAACAAGTGCATCATTGAGGTGCATAATAGGTTCTAATCTAAGAAATAAACAAAAGAACGAGATCGTGTCCATCATTTCTAGAGATTTAGATGGGCCTATCAAAAGTGATTCAGAATTTCATTCCGGATCTACCATTTCCACCAATATTTCATGGGACTATGGCCCCACACGTCATACCACCGTACTGACGCCACCGATCGCATGCCGAACGAAAAATAATAACCACCACCAATCACATGCAAAGGAAAAAAAATTATATGAGATCGGGTCTTTTTTTTTCTCTGACCAAGTCAGACCCAACATTTAAAAAAAAAATAGACCCAACTAAGAGCATGACACCTGTCATCACCAATCTCAACGTAGCGGCAGCCTTCTTGTTCCGACGCCGTACCCGCATAACTAAAATCGTTCGACACCCAGTCGCAATGCGCGTGACCGTCTTGGCTTATGAAATACTCAGTCGGAGTCTGCAGAGTATCCAACGAGCGTCGAGTGCGAGTGTGTGAGTGAATTGCGGCGAGAGCGAGAGAGATGGAGAGAGGCGAGATGGGCGGCGGCGAGGGATCGGAGGAGGCGAGGGGCAGGGAGCGGGAGTGGGAGGAGGCGGCGGAGGCGGTGGCGTACGACTCGTGCACCTGGCCGCCGCCGGTGGTGGTGGTGTGCGGCCCCGGCAACAGCGGCAAGTCCGCATTCTCCCGCCTCCTCCTCAACACGCTCCTCGCAAGGTGAAAAAACACGGAGAATTCGCTGAGCCGACCGTGCTTCTTCTTCTGTACTCACCGTGCTGAAGAAGCCCAACTGCATTTGCATTTTCCCTACCCTCTCCTCGTCGCCGCTCTGCTTCACTGCAAAGCAGCTAAATGTGCATATGATGAATAATTGTATAGGCAGACTTTAAATTCGAGTTATTCATTTTCGGAAATGGGACGGTGCTGCTTTGCTAAATTTCAGTATAAACAGGCATGGGATAACTACAAGCTTGAGGATTGGCGTGCGAAACATGGCTCAACGGTCGTCTCGCCCCCGCTCCTCCACCTCCCAAGCGCCGGCGGCTCGCTCCGACGGCCGGCGCCCTCCTTCCCCCCAGCCCCACCCGGCGGCCGTTCGTTCCGACGGCCGACGGCCAGATAAAGCCCCCCTTTCCTCCCGCGGCTGCAACGTGCCATTGCCTGGCAGATCCCGCCCGGCCTCAGAAGACCTTGAGCCGGTCGAGGAGGGCTGGACGCGTGTCCGGAACAAGCGGCATCGCCGTCAGCGTCTGCGCCAGCGCTCCGTCCACCCTCCGCAGCAGCCCTCAGTTTCTGCTGCCGCCCGGCGGCTTCGGATTCCTCGATGGTTGGTGGGGAGATGCTTCCGGTGCCTCTGCCTCGGGCATGTTAAAGCTAGCTGCACGGGCGAGATCCATTGCCATCTCTGCTGGCTTCCTGGACACATCGCATCCAAGTGCCCCTCCCGTGAGCACCCGCATCCCGCGGACGCCTCCTCTGCTGCGCCCCTCCCAGCCAAGCTCGCTCCCGCTGCCCTCCCCCTCGCCGGCGGCGCCCTCACCTCCTCCACTGGCTTCCATGGCGCACTACCCCCCACTGGCCAGCGTCCGCTACCCGGGAGAAATCTCCACGCTTGGCGGGATCGAGGCGCGCCCGGCCAGGGGGCACTGCGTGGTCTCGCGCACCGCCGGGATGGATGCTCTGGAGGCGGATTTCGCGGGCCGCGCCCTCCTCGCGACGGTCCAGGGCTCTCGCCCTCCCATGTCTCCGGAGGCTCTCGTGCGTGCCCAGGCAGTTCGTGCGGGTGGAGGTCACCTACCCGGCGGACTTCTTCATCGCCTTCGCTTCGGTGGTGCTCTGCGATACGGTATTCCGCCGGTCGGGGCGGATCCGCTGCAAGGGCGCGCGGCTTGGGTTCCAGCGTTGGCACCGCAGTGCCCAGGCCTCTAGCTCCAAGCTGGAGTTTTTCTGCAAGGTCGGCATCGAGGGTATGCCCGCCAACGCCTGGGAGTGGGGAGCGCTGAGCCAGCTCCTGAATCACCTCGGTGGCCAGCTGGTGGAGATCCTCCCCGTCCAGGACCGGTGGCAGCTGGTGGTCTCTGCTTGGTTGCGCAACCCCTCCAGCGTGCCACTGGAGTACGACTTTGAGGTTCCGGAGCCGGTGGGGCTGCCCAACTCGGCGGATCCTGATGAACACACCCTGCCCGCGTTCCCGGTCCCTCCCTCGGAGCGGCCCACGCTGGTGCACCCGCTGCGTCTCCACGTCCTGGAAGTCGTCGACCGCACGCGCCGCCTCGACTACAGCAGAGCAGTCTGGTGGGGACGGACCGACGGTACCGGCCCGGGCAGCGCCCCCTGCTCTGGTGGCCACACGCTCGGTGGAGAAGGCGGTCTCGGTATTGCGGGCGACTGGGGGCGCCAGCAGGCGGCTGGCGCACTCCGCCCAGCCGGTGGCATGCCAGTCACGGTCTTCAACGCCCCCGCCGCGGTGTGCGCGGCGACCCGACGACAGCCCCCTTTCCCGCCTCCGGTGCTGCTGTCGCAGGTCGTCGGGAGGCCCTCTTCGCCGGCCTCCAATGCCACCGCCGTGGGCTCGGCGGCCTGGTGCCAGACTCCGGCCTCCCCTGGGCTGCCCTCGCACGGCGCCGGCTCCACCATTGCTGGCTCCGCGGCCCGTGGCATGTCCACGCCGATGCTTGTCTCGATGGCATCCACCGCGGTTGGCTCTGCTGCTCGTGCTTCCACTCCGCCGTCGTGGGGAGGGATCAGGCGACGTCTCTTCTCGCTGGGGCCATCCCCGAACACGTCCGCAGCCTCCGGAACCCCTCCCCGGCATGCCTCCCTGACGGCGTCCCCTCCGAGATCCTCCCTGCCGGGTCAGGAGCCGCTGTTGGCCAGGGCCGTCTGTGATCCCGCGCCCTCACCCGCGGCCTCCGCGCTGGCAGGCCTCCCCGCTCCGGAGGTCTACTTGTCGGCCCGCCCCCTCCAGGTTTACTCCCGGAGGCACAAGCCAGCACCTGCCAAGCAGCTGGACTCGCTCCCACCCAATCCCATGGGGCCGCGCTCTGCCGTGGAGACGCTGCTCGCCGGCCTGTGCCTAATGCCTAAGACCTCAATCTTGGGTCGCAGACCGGCTGCCACGGCTCCTTGTCGCCGCCGCAAGGAACTGCCGGCGGACTTCACCCCGCGCCGCAGCGCGCGCCTCTCCGCCAAGGAGGATGGCACTTCGAGAGGGCCATACCACCGCGCCCAGATGGTACTCCTGAAGCGCCTGGGCCTCATCGAGCATGAGGAGCTCATCTCGCCATCCGCCATGGAGGGCTACCTGCGCCTTTTCTCCAAGCCGCTCGCGCCAGAGCACGTCGAGGCACTGGCTACGCTCTTCGACCCGGACGGAGCTGCATTCAAGGACCCCCCTGCGATGGGCTTCCCGGCGCTCAGGATCCCCGAGGTGGAGCCTGGCTCGGCTTAGGCCTACCCGCGGCACGGTTGCTCCTCTCTGCCTGTCTCCCATGGCTGCTGATTTGAGGATGCTAGTGTGGAACGTCAGGGGTCTTAATAACCCCGCCCGGAGGAATGTAATCCGTTTGTTCGTGCAATCACTGAATGTGGCTTCTGTGTGCCTCCAAGAATCCAAATTGGCTGTTGTGGATCATGCTGTGATTGCTCAGTCACTAGGCAGGGAATTCGATGCTTTCTTCCATCTCCCTGCGATCGGCACTCGGGGCGGCATCATCTTCGCTTGGCGCTCGGACCGGCTGATTCTGTCAGATCCCGTCATCGGCGAGTTCTGCATCACCGTCAAGGTTCGCTCCTTGGCGGATGACAAGACCTGGCTGGCCACGTCAGTATACGGCCCGCAGCTCATCCCAGACAAGGAGCGGTTCCTCACGGAGTTGAAGCAATTGGGTTCATCGGTGAACTTGCCATGGATTGTTTGCGGTGACTTTAACCTGGTCACCGAGGCGGCGGACAATAATCACGGCAGGGTCAACCGGAGGTTGATGAACAAGTTCAGACACACGCTCTCTTCCTTGGCTTTGAATGACATGCCTCTCCAAGGAAGGCGCTTCACGTGGTCCAATGAGCAGGAGGATCCCACTCTCGTCAAGCTGGACCGGCTGTTTTTTTTCCCAGCTTGGGAGGACCTCTACCCGATCAGCGATCTGGTGGCGCTGAGCTCCTCCATCTCGGATCACTGCCCCTTGCTACTCACATGCTCCTCGTTGGCTCCTCGCTCCTATCGCTTTCGCTTTGAGCATTTCTGGACACGGATTCCCGGGTTCCAGGAGGAGGTCGCCAGAGTGTGGCAGGAGGAAGTGAACGCAGCGGATCCCCTTCGGGTACTGGATTTGAAGCTGAGAAATACGGCTAAGGCGCTGCGCAGCTGGGGCCAGCGGAAGCAGAGTTCTCTTGCTCTCCTCCTGCAGATAGCGCACGAGATCATCCTTCGTCTGGACTGCGCGCAGGAGGCGCGCTCCCTTTCTCCGGATGAGCGGCGCCTTCGTGCGTTTCTGAAAGGCCGATGCTTGGCCCTCGCCTCGTTGGAGCGGGTCCGGCTGCGGCAGCGTGCCCGAGTGCGCGATCTGCGTGAAGGCGACGCCAACAACAAGTACTTCCACATGAAGGCCAACGGCAGACGGCGTAAGCATCTCATTCCGGTCCTTCGGAACGGTGACAGAGTGGCCACCTCTGTCCAGGACAAGCTGGACCTCGCCCTTGATCATTTCTCCAGCACCTTGGGCTCGCCTGGATCCATCCCGAGGAGCCTCGCGATCGAGCGGCTTCCCCTGCCTCGCCTATCCAGGCAGGAGGCCATGGCGCTTGAGCAGCCGTTCTCCGCGGAGGAGATTCGCGCGGCGGTCATGGATATGCCTTCTGACCGTGCGCCGGGGCCCGATGGCTTCTCAGGTTTGTTCTTCAAGGTGTGCTGGGATGTGATCGCCGATGATGTCATTCGGGCGATCCACTGCTTGCATCAAGGATGCAATCAGAACATGGGATGCCTCAATGCGTCCATCATCACCCTTCTGCCCAAGGTCCCAGCCGCGGTCGATATCAAGGAGTTCCGGCCTATATGCCTCATTCACGCCATTGCCAAGATCTGGGCCAAGCTCCTGGCCCGCCGTCTTGCACCCCTCATGCCCAAGCTGATCTCCCCTGCCCAGAGCGCGTTCACCAAGACCAGGACCATTCACGAGAATTTCAAGTTAATCCGGAACTCTATCCGGTTTCTGCATAGGAAGAGGAGGCCCGCAATCCTTCTGAAGATCGATATCTCCAAGGCCTTCGACACCCTGTCCTGGGAGTTCCTCCTGGATATGCTTGCTCAGAGGGGTTTTGGTGCTCGGTGGAGGTCTTGGATCTGCAATCTGTTGTGCACCGCATCGACTTCGGTCTCCATCAACGCGGCCAGAAGCAACTCCATCGCCCTTGCCAGCGGCGTCCGGCAGGGAGACCCCGTGTCGCCGGCGCTCTTTGTTCTAGCCATGGACGCTTTGCACGGTGCCATCCAGTGGGCTAAGGACCACGGCTTGTTGGGGGACCTGGGTCTCCATGAGCGGGTCCCGCGGGCGTCCATCTTCGCCGATGACGCGGTGGTCCTTCTCAAGCCAGCAGCGTCGGACTGCCAGGTGCTCTCCGCGTTGCTGCAGCTTTTCGGGGACGCCTCGGGCCTGAAGATTAACTTCTCCAAGAGCACCATATCTGGGATTCGCTGCAGTGAGGAGCAGGAGCTCCAGGCCTCTGCACTGCTCGGGTGTAGCCGCAAGACGTTTCCGATCACGTACCTTGGACTGCCCCTCTCCACTGGCAGGCTGCGGCGAGCTGACATCCTGCCAATTATCGACAAGTTCTCCAAGAAATTGGGCGGCTGGCAGCCGCGGTTTCTGGCCCCGAGCGGCTGCCTGACGCTCACACGCTCGGTCCTGATGGCCCTCCCCATCCACCTGCTGTCGGTGCTACCTCTCCCTGCCTGGGCGCTCAAGATCATCAACAGGAAGTGCCGGGGTTTTTTATGGAAGGGGGGGGGAGGAGATTAGCGGCGGGCACTGCCTCTTGCCTTGGTCTCGGGTGTGTATGCCCTTGGAGAAAGGTGGCCTCGGGATCCTGAACCTGCAGCTCTTCGGCACCGCGCTTCGCTGCCGCTGGCCTTGGCTTCGCTGGTCAGACTCCCCACGCCCTTGGTGCCTGATCCCGGAAGATGACGACGCTGCTGCCCTAGCTCTCTTCCGCGTGGGGGCACGGGTGGTGCTTGGTCGCGGCGACAAGGCCCTCTTTTGGCATGATGGATGGCTTCCTGGTGGGCTGTTGGTACCGGAGATCGTCCCCGCCCTTGCCTCCTTTGTCAGATGTTCCCGGATCACCGTCCAGCAGGCTCTCGTTAATCACCGTTGGGTGTGTGATATCAGAGGAGGCTTGTCGGTACAAGCGCTGGCCCAGTACTTGCAGCTCTGGGACTTGGTCGCGGACGTCCATCTTGACGAGTCTCAGCAGGACGCCGTCGTCTGGAAGTTTGAGACCAGCGGGGAGTTCTCTACCAGCTCTGCTTACCACCTATTCTTCGCGCCTAACCAGGACTTTGGCTGTGCATCCGCCATTTGGAAGTCCAAAGCACCCCCGCGGCTGAAGTTCTTCATGTGGCTTGTGGTCCACGGACGCTGCCTCACCGCCGACAATCTCGAACGCCGTGGTTGGCCGAATCAGGGGGCGTGCGTGCTATGCAGCGCCGCGCAGGAGTCATGCACTCACTTGTTCGTACACTGCCGCTTCGCGAACGAGGTCTGGACGCGCTTTCGTGGCTGGCTGGGTGCCTCCTTCCCGATTCCGGCCGGGGAGGACAGGTGCACGGAAGAATGGTGGTTGCAGGCTAGGCAGGCTGCGCCTATGCAGCTGAGGAGGGATTTTGACGCAGTCGTTATCCTGCTTCATTGGCGCATCTGGAAGGAGCGCAATGCTCGCATCTTCGAGGAAACGGCGTCCGGCCCTGCTGAGGTGGTGAGCGCGACCATCGAGGACCTCAGATCCTGGCGTGCGGCTGGCTGCTTTGCCACGGCAGCTGCCCTTTAGTTGCCAGGAGAATTAGAGCCCTGCCAGGGCTGTTGCTGGGGAGGGCTGTCCCTGGATGGCCCTTCTGGGTAGTGTGCTGTGGCCTGCAGCTTATGGCCTATCTGTAATCTGGGCGGCCTTCACCGCTTTGTAAATTTTCTTTCCCCATCTTAATAAAGATCGGCTTCGGCCTTTCGAAAAAGTATAAACAAGCATTGCATACGATCTGAATATTTATTTTTTACTCTTCAAATTCAGTTGACATCCTATCTGTATTTGCTATTTATAGTGCACGAAAATAATCTGCATTTGAAAAGGGCAAACTAGAGTTAGTTACAGAGACCATTGAGCTTTGATTTCATAGATTAAACAATTGCGAAGTAACTATGTACCAATAGTTTTTACTTTCTAGGTTGTTTTATGACTTTGGGAAGTGTGAGAAAGTAGTACTCCCTCCGATCCAAAATAAGTATCGTGGTTTTAGTATAAATTTGAACTAAAACCACAACACTTATTTGGATTGGAGGCAGTAGTTTTTATGGGGTCAGCACAAGTCTGGTTGGATATACTGAGTATAAAACGTTGTGTTAGCTGGTAAGTTTGGTTGCACTAATCTCATTTTTTTATGGAAGAATAAAACTAGTCCAACTGCTAGTTCACACAAGTTCCATAATTTGTACAGCTCAGAATTTTTTGATTTACTCTGTTTTATTTGTCATTAGCTTTTTTGCTTTCGGATCAGTTCTTGTGATTCTTTCACTTTAATTAACAGGTATAAGAGGGTGGCATACCTGGACACTGATGTTGGCCAGCCTGAGTTCACACCTCCCGGTTTTGTGTCACTTCATGTACTTGAGGAACAAGCTAAAGGTGCAGGCTCAAGGCCTTCAACTTTTAATCCCCTTCAAAATGTTTTGATCCCTGGCTAAACATTCTGTCATTTTTTCGATAATTCAGATTTGACAATGATATACCTGCGGGCTCCAAAGAGGTAATTATATTTTACAGGGTTTAGTTTTGCACCTTCTTTTATGGTTTGATATTGGTGCTGCTAGGAACAGTCATCTGCTCAATTAAAAATAGCCTACTGTATGTGACAAAGCTATTTCATTTGTCAAATAAATTCCTTATTTCTTAACCATTCAGGGCCCAAATCAGTATTTTGCATTCTTCCAAGATATTATTAATACTCCAACATTATGAAGTTTGATTTTCTGCTAATTTTCCAGTAGCTAAATTTTCCTGTTAAGAGTCTTAGCTTTAGCATAGTAGTTACCTTCCTTTAATTAGTTGGCACTTCGTTTTGTATCTGATTATTTCAGATGTACCAGTTAATATTTCATTGTGTTCTCATGTATGGTCTTCTGCAAGCTGTCTAAGACTTGTTTTTCCACTAGGTGTTTCTTTTTTGGTGATGTCGGTGCACACAAGAACCCAAAACTTCTCTTGAGCTACATTTTTGGGCTTTATGATTATTTTCTTAAAGAACTCTATCGCTTCAATGAGGCTGATAACCCTCACAAATCAGCTATACCGATTGTTATCAACACTTCAGGATGGGTGAAAGGTGAGTTTTCATTGGTTACACTTCCTTGCATCAAGGTTTGTGTTGGTAATTCACATGGCTACTGTGGATGGTTCGAGGGGGAAGTATGATAGGATGAGTTTCGGATTTTGACTTGAATAATCTGTTGTTGCTAAATGACTGCATTTTCCTATTATTTTCTTGCAAACGTCCAGTTTCATGTTGTATTGTGTGACTTCCAGGTATTGGACTCCATGTTCTGTCAGAGATACTGAGATATGTATCCCCAACTGATGTTATTCGGCTAAACACCACAGCAGAGGGTAAAAACTTACCAGGTGGTGCATTTTGGCTGGATGCACACGAGGGAGATACACAAGTTAATCTAGTTGAAATTCGCGCTGCACAGAACTCTCCTCGACAGTAAGTCTCAACTATTTTGAGTAATTTATTTTAATGAAATGATATAGCATCAAAATTATTTTAATGACTTACGACTATGTCACTGCAGTCTGTTAGTGAAGAAAGAGGCGCGAATGATTCGTGATCTCAGGCTGATTGCTTACTTCAGGCAGTGCTTGCCGAGGGACTTCCCTATTTTCTCTTTTGATGATTTATTTCAGGGCTTTGCTGCTATAGCCCCCTTTCAGCTTCCTCTTTCAAAAATATAGGTTATTGATCTGCATAGCCAGGTGACTGCCTCTCCACCTTCTTATTCCGATCATATAGCAGTGAAGCATTGTTCCGAATATATGACGAAATGATGCTTGTACATTTACTCCTTTATGTACTCAATTTACCAAACAGTATATTTCGTAACAACGAAACAAATTACCTTGCACACCTTTCTGAATAGAGCTTTTAACAACGCTGAGTTCACATTCTCCTTTGACACTAGTGATAACAAAGAGCCACAAAAGGTATATATAGTAAAGATCAACATGGGTCTTAGAATTTGGATCAAAGGATGGAGGAGACCTCAGTTATAGTTACAATCTAAATGCGTGAAACTGTAGGGGCCTCCCCCCTACGGTTGTTTTGCCAAAAAAATATCTACGTAGATAGTGTCACATGGTAGGGTAGTAATGTGCACAAATCTTATCTTCTAAGTTGTAGATATAATTTTTCTCATTTGTATGCAGAAAACTTTATGTTTACGCAGTTCTATTTTGCATAAATATGATAAACTGCTGAACAAAATGGTAATGAATATGTACCGCTTGTCTAATACTCCCTCCATCCCATAATGTAAGACCTCTTATATTATGGGGCGGAGGGAGTACAACAGAATGGCAACAAGTTATACAACGAATACAACAATTTACTACTTACAGAATTAATCTACCTAAATAAGTCGACATAATGCAGTGGTAGTTTAGCAACTTCTCACAGTTTCAAATGGTATAAAGCAGTGTGGGCAGATTAACTGTTAATTCCAGTTCATTTTGTGTAGATAAAACTTATTTGGTACGGAGTATCAACGCTGAGAACATTGATTTTGGGGTCTGTCCATTAATATAGTTTCTACGGTGTTCTTGTATAGATTTCCGGCGATTCAATATATGACTTCTTGGCTGGTACTATCGTCGGTATTGGATCAAGTTCATCTGTCCCTTTGTCAACTGAATGCTCCTCCCCTTGGTGCATGGGACTTGGTATGTGCCTTGTTTAGTGTTTTCGTTAAAGTGAACTGATAACACTTACTAATTTCTTGTACGGTATTGGTCTTGATTTTAGGTTTCATCAAGGCTATTGATATTCCAGGAGACTGCATTCATCTGATAACACCTGTTTCTCATCAGCTTTTAGAAAATGTCGACATCATTTTTCCAAGTTGTATTGCAGTACCTGAAGGCCTCTTTCAGGTAATAAACAGTCGTCAGAATTATGTTTCTTTTTTTCTCTCTGCAAGCATGGACTGCTGTTTTAATTTCCTAATGTTTAAAAATTCATTTTTTTCCTTATCTTTGTATATTAATCACCACAATGGCAATTAAATTACTTAGGACGTGATAGCCAAATTCTTGGCTAGTGCTCATGTTTTCTTCTCAAGAATTACCATTGCCTACAATTGAATATATTTCCTGAAATTCCCCAGGTCAATATTTCTGAGGCCTTTAAATTGTACTACCTCCGTCTCAAAATATAAGACGGTTTTTAGGCTAGTTTTAGCCTAAAATGCACTTGCGCGCATGCAATTTGAGCACTAGGATTCGAACCATGTGGGTGGAGTTATTCCCTCATAACTCCACTTCTCCACCTACATGATCTGCTGAACTTGCGCTTGTATTTGTGGAGTATGACAGATCGTTTATTTGATCGATGCGTCTCATGATCCGTTCTCACTCGAACCTTGTACTTGCAGGTGTCGGACGGAGTGGATGATATAACTGCCAGGCTGAGAGATCTCTAGAGACCTGCAGATGTCTACAAACAATTACGACCGCCGGGGATAGGCAACTTCACAGCTCTCGGTTGCCATGAACAACCAACCTATGAGAAAACATCACTATACCTTTGACATGTATGGAACAAGCAACCTATGTGTACTTCATAGCAGTGTAATTTCTGCCAGACTGGCCTTGAACAACCTGATCAGATTACACAGACTGATGGCTAGGACAAAGACATGTACTGTATTGTAATCTCTTCCCTTTTCTGAACTTGTGATTTTGTTTTAGTATACAATGCCGTATGACAGACTGAACATGTCCTGGAAATAGGTGTAACCATGCCCACGTTAGTATAGCCATCCAAACGATCTGAAATTTCCCATCTTTCTCCAGAGTTGCTATCCATGCAGCAGATTGTATGGATGCCACCAAACTATCCATGGACGGATTCGCCAAGAAACTATCTGCAATAACAATTAAGTCACTGCAATAACAATTAAGTCATAAGATCAAGTGAGGAAAAGCATGAGAAGCAACAGGAAAAACATAACTATTAAAACAAACAAATCCTATTTCCATCTGAAATAAGTTATTAATCAGGCAAGCGGACTGAAATTAAATGATCATGCCTTTATGGCTCCAAACGAGAAACATAAGCCATGAAATTAGGAAGTTTAAGAATGCTGCATCAAGCAATGGCATGAAACCGTTCTTCCCACTTGACAACAGAAAGGAAATTAAAGCAAGGTTGAAAAGATGATCAGGCACATTTTGGAACAATCTACATGCCCTTCGTCGCTCGTTCGGCTCCCGCGAGCCGACGGGCGACCCAGCGCCGCCCCCTTCCTCCCTCCCCCCCTCGCCGCCGCCAGAGGGCGCGACCGGGTGAAGCCCGGCCGGCGCCGGCGGCGGCGGGAGTCCTTCCTCCTCCCTCGGCAGGTGGTGGCGCGGGACACGGCCGCTGGGTGGAGGCGCCATGTTGGTGCGGGGCATGGCGGCGCGGCGGCGCGTGGCTGCAGCGGTGGCGCATGTGCTCGTTGGCGGCGCGGCGGCTGCACGGCGGCGGGGATGAGCGTGCTCTACCGGCCCCTTCGGTCGGGTCTGCTGGGGTTCATCCTCCTCAGATCTGACGCGGCGGCTGCCATTGTGGCGCGAGGCGGCCCCCTTCCGTAGGTGCGTGCGTGCCTCCTGGTGGTAGCGTGCTGCGGGGGTGGTGCCCGATCTGGTGGTCTTGCTTCAGCTCGTGACGCGGGATGACCTAGATCTGGCGGCCACCATGGCGGGCGGCGCGGGCTGTGGATGGCTTGGGCTGCGGTCGGCGGCTTCTTCCTTGCTGCTGGGCGGAGGTAGCAGCGGCGTGGTGGCGGTGGTTGCGGTGCGGACCGGGGTTGCTCCGGGCGGCTTGGTGGTGGCGTCCGGGGTGGCTGTCTGGTGGCGCGGGTGCGTGCCCGGCGGCTCCGACGCTTGGAGCTCGCCGGGCGGCGCGGGTTGGGCAGTGGCCCGGTGTGGCTGCTGCTCCGGCAGTGGGTGGCTCCACGGCGGCTTGGCAAGTCGGCTATGGCGGCGGCTGGCATGTCCTGGCGTCGGCTCGTCCGTAGGCCGCTTGTGTCGGCCTTCGATCTGTCTCCTCGTCGTCCGGGCGCTATTTCCGTTGAAGGGATGGCCCTCTCCCAGCTGTGGCCCATCGTTAGTCTCGCACTAGGGCAGCAGGACCGAGCTCGTCTCGCGTCCGGCAGCAGGACCGTGCCCGTCTCGCGCCCGGCAGCAGGACCGAGCCCGTCTCGCGCCCGGCAGCAGGACCGCGCCCGTCTCGCGCCCGGCGGCAGGACTGTGCTCGTCTCGCGCCCGATGCGGCAGGATGAGTCGATGGAGGCTAGTTTGCCACGGGGTCCGCTCGTCTTTTCGGTTGGGGTAGCGGCGGGTTTCGAGTGAGGTGTTGTCGAGGTCTTGGATGCCGGGGCGGCGGCCCTGGTGGTGGTAGCGTGGTGCTCTTGGGCAGAGCCCATCGCTCGGTGCTGCCCGGCGGCCATGGCCGTGTGGGCGGCGTGGTAGCCGGGGTGTGGCGTTCGGTGGCGGTGAGTGTTGGCCGGGGTGAAAACCTGCTCTATCTTCGGACGGACCGGCGGCGGCGTTGCTCGTTCCCTTCTTGAAGGCGTCGTCGCGGCTCTCATTGCCCGTCGTGTGGCTCCTGGGGAAACTCTGATCCTCGGATCGGGCGGTGGCGGCGCTCCAGTGTCGTAACCTTCCTGAAGGCACCGTCTTGGAGCTCACGGTTCGTCGTATGTGGCTTCATTTCTTCGTGGTGGCGTGGTCACTGTTGGAGTCCCCGGTTGCTCTTGTAGTGCTTGGGGTCGTGTTGCTGCGCTCAGCGCCTATGTATCCTGCCTTGGGTGTGTGCGTGTGTAGTGGTGGCGTGCGTTTGTACCGGGTTGTTGTCGGACGTTGCTTTATATATAAAGCGGGGCGGAAGCCTTTTTCGGTAACAATCTACATAAGTAAATTGTTTCATCTGCTTCGGAAGAATAATTAGAACGTTTATCATAAGCCTACACAAAGGGCGCTTTAGATGCACGCGGTTCCAAATTAATGCCGGATAAAAAGGATTTTGGGTAATAGTTTTCCTTGTGAAGGCCTAGGGCGATGCGGTATTTGTGATATTTCTGCTTGGGACATATTTTATTTGGCAGTTTGCTGATTGAAGCTAATGCTGTTCAGGAATAGCTATTCCAGCTGGTGCCACTGAGATGGTGAAGTATCAAAGGGAATGTTTCATTCAGGAATTCAGGGTGATTGGGCCTGAGTATGGCAATGGCATTCAGTTTTAGCACAGTACATTAGCTATTACCTCCTGACAATTGTATCGGAAATTAATAAGCCATGACTAGCTAATGGAAACAAAATGTCAGAATCCATCATCTATGTAATGCCTAAAAGATTGAACTGCAGGAACAAGGGTATGTCTGACAGGACTGACAGAAGTGATTTGGGAAAATGTACCAGTTCTCCCTAATACACCATAACTGATCCATGTAAAACTACTAGTCTCTCATTAGCCTCTTGTTAGGTACTACTAGAATAGATTTGCCAAACACAAATCTCAGAGCAAATTAACACATAGCCGGCGTGTATTTCAGGATACAGAGCAGATAGGGTAATCAACAAAGGTATCCACAATCTTGTTAGAGGGGAAGCATGCTATGCAAGTTTCCTCATGTTCACCGATTTACTAGCAAAGAAACTAGAGCAGAAGTTCAGAGCAGAGCACCTGCGTGAAGGAGTCAGAAGGGAGTATCTCCCGAAATGAGATTCACCCCACGACGAAGGGGCCAATCTCCCCGGCCCGCATGCCGCGGGCGATCTCGTTGGCAACCACCAGGCACGCCGACACCCACCCGGCGAGCAGTGCCCACACCATATCCACCATGTACGCCGTCAGCCCCCGCGGCATGGTCATCGTCCTTTCCCTGCTGTCCCTCTCCCTAGCCTTCCCTTATTCCGCTGCCGCTGCTGTTGCAATTGCAAAGGAGGTAGGCAATTTCACAAACACCTAGCCTGCAGCTTTGAAGAGGCCAAATGAAATGTCACCCCAAGAAATCTCGAGCAAGCCGGCAAGATCCCGCGATGGCGACCAAAGACCGGGAGCCAAATCAAAGAGAGGATGAGTACGTTAACTGCCTCTTCACCTTGGTGACGAACCAGAGCAGCAGGCAGCCAACGCCGGAATCTTGAACGGAGCCAGCCAGGAAGGCGATTACGGAGCCCGACGAGTGTTGGCCTTCGCTTTTGCTCCCGGATAGTCGCAATGACAACAGCCAGCATATACTAAGCACCACCTGACGTAGGGCAGCGGCACCCGGCGGCTCCTCCATCCACCATCGGCTCCTTGATCAAGAGGCAACTCGGTGGGCGGATGTCTCCTCCTTGCTTTCGCCCGTCTCCTTGCCAGCCTTGCATTCCGTTTCCGCATCGCCTCACAGGGGCAAACGGGGGCATCGCCACGTGGTGGAGAAGCGGAGGCTTTATCCAATCATTTATCGGTTGGATTTAGTGGTGGTGCCAGATTGGAGAGAAGGAGGATTTGGATTTGGGCAAGTGCGTCACAAGTGATTAGCAAGAGCCCATCATTGCGTACAAGCGAGGGGTTCTTGACATTGACAACGACATGCCAGTGGTTTTAGCAAGACCACAAGCTGAGTCAGCTGCAAATCCTAGCAAGTTTTCGACGGTCCCTTGGTTTATGGGACCATGTCAGTCTTTAGACTTCGGTCAAGTTTTAATGCCACACATGGTGCATGAGGCTGCTCATAGAGCATCCTAGTATCATGCACTCCCTCCAACCTATAATATAAGAGCGTTTTTGACACTAGAGAGTATATGATACTATCTCCGTGGTATACAGTATCTCCTCAAACGTCCCCTGTACGTTCGGACGGCCCTGTCGGCTGTCGGTGAAGAAAATGCGACCCACCCCCACCCCACCCTGGGAATCAGCCCTAAACTTGGGTTGTTTGGGCCTGCTGGGCCGTATCCTCGTCATTGGCCTACCCTGGGGGAAACCTGTCCTCGGTAGCCTTCGAGTCCTTCAAGGTTTCGCTGGTTCGCTGGTGGCGCTGACTACTTCAGATTGAGGAAGATTGTGCTGAAAGAACTGACTGCAAAAGTCATTGGGTCGCCTATGGAGAGGCCTTGATGGACTCAATCAACACTTGAAGAAGGTTAGTAGGAGGCAGATTATAACAGACTCTGTGATACCCAATTCGCCTGTCTGAGAGCTTGGCTTGTGGTTTGTGATGAAGCGTATCTGAGTGATGTCGAAGAACTCCTGAGCTTATCTGAGTAGGTAATTGCCAGTTGTCCTCAAGAGGAACGTTCTTTCGATCTTCATCTTCGGAACCAAGTCTCCGGACTAGGGCATTCATAATGTAAAAGAACATAACATGAAGTTGCACATATGTTTATGACCCATTCTTATGCAGTTGCACATATCTTTAGAGAACTATAATGTAAAAGGAAAATAAATTCTTTACAATACTATACAGAACAGAAGAATTGTGGAAAGAAAGGAGAGAAGAAAGCATCATCTAGAATCTCTGTCACTTCTATTAATGGCCAAGCCATTCAGCTGAACACTAATGGAGATTTAGGGACTCTGTACAGTATAATGCAATGTGTATCCATGGATGGATTCGCCGAAAAACTATCTGCAATAACAATTAAGTCGTCAGATCAAGTGATGAAAAGCATAAGAAGCAACAGGGCAAACATAACTATTAAAACAAGCAAATCCTATTTCAATCTGAAAGAAGTTATTAATCAGGCAAGCAGACTGAAATTAACTGAACATGTCATTATGGCTCCAAACCAGAAACATAAGCGATTAAATTAGGCAGCTTAAGAATGATACATCAAGCAATGGGCATGAAACCTTTCTTCCCACTTGAAGACAGAAAGAGAATTAAAGTAAGGTTAAAAATTGACCAAGCACGTTTGCAACAATCTACACAAGTAAACTGTTTCATTTGGTTCGGAAGAATAATAAGAATGTTTATCATAAGCCTACACAAGCTAATGATCTTCGTGAGTAGCTATTCCAGCTGGTGCCACTGAGACGGTGAAGATTTCAAAAGCATCAAAGGGAATGTTTCATTCAGGAACTCAGGCTGATCGGGGCTGAGTATGGCAATGCCATTCAATTTTAGTACAGTACAGACCTACAGAATGGAACGCCCAAAATGGAAACAGTACACCCTTTAAAATGGAAACAATAAAACATGGAACGCCGAAAATTTTAGTACAGTACAGTACACCCTTTAAAATGGAAACAATAAAACATGGAACGCCGAAAATTATTTGAGAAGTTGTAACATCTATAGCCATGGAAGTAACTATTACCTCTTGAAAATTGTATCAGAAACTAATAAGCCATGACTAGTGGAAACAAAATGTTAGATTCCATCATCTATGTAATGCCTAAAAGATTAAACCGCAGAAACAAGTGAATGATGTCTGACAGGACTAACAGAAGTGTGACACCGGAAAATGTACCAGTTTTCCCTAATACACCATAACTGATCCATGTAAAACCACTCTGCATAAAGTCTCTCATTAGCTTCTTGTTAGGAACTAAAATAGATTTTCCAAACAATAAATCTCAAAGTAAATTAACACACAGCCTGTTATTTCAGGATACAGAGCAGAGACTGGTAATCTACAAAGGTATCCGCAATCGCTTGATATCACAAATTGCGCAAGAAAAAAAAGACATAATATGACACCATAGTTTTCTCTTAGAGAGGAAGCACCGAGTTACTAGCAAAGAAACTAGAGCAGAAGGTTCAGAGCAGAGCACCTGCGTGAAGGAGTCAGAAGGGAGGATTTCTCGAAATGAGATTCACCCCACAACGAAGGGGCCAATCTCCCTGGCCCGCATGCCGCGGGCAATCTCGTTGGCGACCACCAGGCATGCCGACACCCACCCGGCGAGCACTGCCCACACCATATCCACCATGTACGCCGTCAGCCCCCGCGGCATGGCAAATCGTCCTTTCCCTGCTGTCCGTCTCCCTATCCTTTCCTTCCTCCGCCGCTGCTGGTGTTGCAAAGGAGGCAGGCAATTCCACAAACACCTAGCCTGCAGCTTTGAAGAGGCCAAATGAAATGTAACCGCAGAAAATCTCGAGCGAGCCGCCGGCAAGATCCCGTGCTGACGACCAGAGACTGGGTCTTGCCATGGGCGTTTGCTTCGATTTCATCAAATCAAAGAGAGAACGACTAAGCAATTGCCTCTTTACCTTGGTGGTGATGAACCGGAGCAACCTCCAACCAGCACGGACGGACACTCTGCAGCCGACGCCGGAATCTTGAAGAGCCAGCCAGCCAGGAAGGTTGTTGTGTTGGCCTTCGCTTTTGCTCCCGGATTAGTCGCCGGCACAACTCTGCCACTTGATGCTCCCTCGCCACGCGACTGCATATACTAAGCACGCAGCAATCAGAATTGGTGGGGAAGCACGCACAGCTGTGCCACCTGACGTAGGGCAGCGGCACTCGGCAGCTCCATCCACCACCGGTTCCTTGATCAAGAGGCAACTGGGTGGATGGATAGATGTCTTCCTCTTGCTTTTGCCCATCTCCCATTCCATTTCCGCATCGCCTCTCGCTGTCGAGCTCTCGCGAGACCGCCACGTGGGGCAAGAGGATTTGCATTTGGACAAGTGCGTCACAACTCACAAGTGATTAGCAGGAGCCACTAGGGGATTCCATGATTGCGTACAAGCAGAGGGGATCTTGACAAAGACGTGCCAATGGTTTAACAAGACGACAAACTGAGTCAGCTAAAAATGTCTTAATTTATCCAATGTCGACCTTCGCTGTGAGATTTCGGTCAAAATTTGATGACATGCGTGATGCATGAGCCGTACGCGGCAAGCTGTTTTTTTAGGTAATACGTGTCTTATTTATTCATAAAGATTCATGGTACAAGTCACGTATACACTGAAAAAACTAAAAAGACAGCAGCACGCTAGCCTTTACACAAAGTAACATTAGTCAAGAAAGAAAAATACAATAAAGACCGAAGAATTTTTTAAGCTTGACACCAACGCCCATCACTTATCTTAGTCGCCATCAAAGGAGAAAAAAAATGACAAGCTCGACGCGGCTCCATAGCTGATATGCAGCTTTGCGGACCTCCAAGGTAGCTAACCAAAGATGAAATCATTACCGTTGAACGAATCAGACCGGGGCAACACCCAGGACATGCCATCGAACTCCACATCTGCACCCCCGCACGACTAAGATGTCGGAGGAGGAAACCATATATGCCATCCACAAACCACGCACGCAACACACGATCCACCATCTTTCAAATGCCGCTGATGTAGATCACAATCTGCATCCGCTCCTGGACTACCTCCCAAGCTCCATGCCCGCGTTGTTTGGCTGACACCATGAATACTACTCCCTCATCCCATGATGTATAAGACATACTCCCTCCGTACCCAAATAATTGACGTGACCGAACATTTTATGAAACCCCCTTCACACTTTTCGTCCCTCTTTTTTTCTCCTCCCTCTCCCCATCCCCTTCCCCTTCTCCCCCGACATCATTTCTCCTCCCTGTGCCCTTCGCCTTTTTCGTCATTTCTCCTCCTCCTCGCCGTCGTCCCCGACTCCTTCTCCTCCTCGCAGTCGTCCCTGTCCCCTCCCCCCTCGCACGCCTTGCTTCTCTTCGACTGGCTTATCCACACTGCCTCAACTGGATCCGCAAAAAAGGTTGAACTTTTTCGACCTTTTTCACGGATCCTGCGGCGGCGATGTGAGCTTCGATGGCGAGGAGGCCGGATCTGGTGGCGGCGATGCGGTTGCCGCCCGGCTTCTTCCCTGACGTCGCCCCGGACGCAGGTACGTCTCCGACTCCTCCTAGTGCTCCTCCTCGACGCCTTCCACCCGGATCCTCGCACGGCTTCGCCTCCTGGTCAAGGTCATCCCGTGCATGCACGATGGAAGGCTGGTGACCCAGCTCGTTGGCATGAAGGTTGCACAACGACTCTCTGAGTACGGCCTCGACTACAACTATGACACAATGTGCTCATCTCTATCCTAAGCTATGGCATGCTATGGTTTGACCTCTGATAGTCACAGTGAATGGATGTTATGGTTTCTGTGATGTGCTACTCCAGTTTCTAATTGATGTAGTCCTATGAATGGAGTAGAATAGTGCAAGAATATTGTTGTAGGGCTTCTAATTGAGCCACTTCAGTTGCCCTATTGACGTTGCTCTCTTGGATGTCTAACTGAGCGAATTTCTAATTGTTGTAGTCCTATGAATGGAGTAGAATAGTGCAAGAGTATTGTTGCAGGGCTTCTAATTGAGCAATCTGTTGATGTTGCTCTATTGGGTGTCTAATTGAGTGAGTTTCTAATTGTTTGTAGTCCTGTGAATGGAGTAGAATAGTGCAAGAATATTGTTGTAGGGCTTCTAGTTGAGCCAGCTCATTTGCTCTATTGATGTTTGATGACCCACAAGTATAGGGGATCAATCGTAGTCCTTTCGATAAGTAAGAGTGTCGAACCCAACGAGGAGCAGAAGGAAATGCTAAGCGGTTTTCAGCAAGATATTTTCTGCAAGCACTGAAAGTAGCGGTAACTGATAGTTTTGTAGCAAGATAATTCGTAACAAGTGGCAAGTAACAAGTGACAAGTATAATAAAGGTGCAGCAAGGTGGCCCAATCCTTTTATAGCAAAGGACAAGCCGGAACGATCTCTTATATAAAGCAAAGCATTCTCGAGGACACATGGGAATTTCATCTAGTCAGTTTCATCATGTTTATTTGATTCGTGTTCGCTACTTTGATAATTTGATATGTGGGTGGACCGGTGCTTGGGTGCTGTTCTTACTTGAACAAGCCTCCCACTTATGATTACCCCCTCTCGCAAGCATTCACAACTATGAAAGAAGAATTAAGATAAATCTAACCATAGCATGAAACATATGGATCCAAATCAGTCCCTTACGGAATAGCGCATAAACTAGGGTTTAAGCTTCTGTCACTCTAGCAACCCATCATCTACTTACTACTCCACAATGCCTTCCCTTAGGCCCAAATATGGTGAAGTGTCATGTAGTCGACATTCACACGACACCACTAAAGAAAGTAACAACATACATATATTCAAAATATCGAACTAATACCAAATTCACATGATTACTTATAACAAGACTTCTCCCATGTCCTCAAGAACAAAAGTAACTACTCACAAATCATATTCATGTTCAAGATCAGATGGGTATTGAATAGCATTAAGAATCTGAACATATAATCTTCCACCAAATAAACCAACTAGCATCAACTACAAGATGTAATCAACACTACTAGCAACCCACAGATACCAATCTGAGGTTTTGAGACAAAGATTGAATACAAGAGATGAACTAGGGTTTGAGATGAGATGGTGCTGGTGAAGATGTTGATGAAGATTGGTCCTCCCACGATGAGAGGATCGTTGGTGATGTCGATGTCTTCGATTTCCTCCTCACGGAGGGAAGTTTCCCCGGCGGAATCGCTCCACCGGAGAGCAAAAGTGCTCCTGCCCAGGTTCCGCCTCGAGACGGCGGCGCTTCGTCCTGAAAGTCTTCTTCTTATTTTTTCTAGGGCAAATGGCCTTATATAGCAGAAGATGGGAGTCGGAGGCCTGCCAGGGGCCCCACAAGCTCGGGAGGCGCGCCCAGGGGGTAGGACGAGCCCCCCAGGCTTGTGGCTTCCTGGTGGCCCCTCTCCTGGTATTTCTTCCGCCATTTTTATATATTCTAAAATAATTCTCCGTAAATTTCCAGGTCATTTGGAGTTGTGCAGAATAGCTATCTCTGTTATACCCCTTTCCGGTCCAGAATTCCAGCTGCCGGCAATCTCCCTCTTCATGTGAAACTTGCAAAATAAGAGAGAAAAGGCATAAGAATTGCATCATAAAGTGAAATAATAATCCAAAACATAATAAATAACAGTAGAAAAACATGATGCAAAATGGATGTATCAATGTTGCTTTGTTGGATGTCTAATTGAGCGAGTTTCTAATTGATGTAGTCTTGTGAATGGAGTAGAATAGTGCAAGAATAGTGTTGTAGGGCTTCTAATTGAGCCAGTTCAGTTGCTTTGTTGATGTTGCTCTGTTGGATGTCTAATTGAGCAAGTTTCTAATTACTGTAGTCCTGTGAATGGAGTAGAATAGTGCAAGAATAATGCTGTAGGGCTTCTAATTTAGCCAGTTCAGTTGCTCTGTTGGATGTCTAATTTAGCGAGTTTCTAATTACTGTAGTCATGTGAATGGAGTAGAATAGTGCAAGAATATTGTTGTAGGGCTTCTAATTGAACCAGTTCAGTTGCTCTATTGGATGTCTATTAAGCAAGTTTCTAATTGATGTAGTCCTGTGAATGAAGTAGAATAGTGCAAGAATAGTGTTGTAGGGCTTCTAATTGAGCCAGTTCAGTTGCTCTGTTGGATGTCTAATTGAGCGAGTTTCTAATTGTTGTAGACTTGTAGTCCTGTTAATGGAGTAGAACAGTGCAAGAGTACTGTTGTAGGGCTTCTAATTGAGCCTAATCAATTGCTTTGTTGATGTTGCTATGTTGTATGTCTAATTGAGCCATTTTCTAATTGTTGTAGGCTTGTGAATGGAGTAGAATAGTGCAAGAATAGTGCTGTAGGGTGTCTAATTGAGCCAGTTCAGTTGCTCTGAATGGAGTACTGCCCTAATCATAGTGCAAGAACAATGTTGTAGGGTTTCAATTGGCTAAATATTGTTGCTTTGAGAAGGATTACATGTTTTTTTTCATGTCCATGTCATGTCAATTTCTATATGTTGCGAGTTCAGTTCATGTTTTTGCGAGTTTAGTGTTCATGTTCATGTCATGTCAATTTTTGTATGTTGGAAGTTTAGTTCATGTTTTTGCAAGTTTAGGATTCATGTTTTTGTTCATGTTCAAGTTCAGTTCACATTGAAGTGTGTGTAAAGGAGATGTTTCCATTTATGTTCATGTCAATTTCTTCACTGAATTGCAATTATGTGTACTTCTATTATGTGTACTGCTCATGGAATCTATTTATGTGTACTGCTACAGGATGATGAAAGTACTCCATATTCAGTGTCATAGTTCAGTCAGGCTAATGTAGAGCAGCAAACTCCATACTCGGTGTCATAGTTAGGAGTAATGCAGTACTCCAGTGAACTTGTGTGTGTAAAATTCAGTCAATTGCTACTCCAGTGACACTTGTCCGTGTAAAATTCAATCACTGGAGTAGACACTTGTGTGTGTAAATTAGTTCATTTAAAATTCAGTCACTGCTACTCCTATGTTGTTGTGTACTCCTGTGTTGCTACTCCTATGTTGTTGTGTATTCCTGTGTTGCTACTCCTATCATTTGAATATTGTTCAAACTGTTTAAGATTAGGTACTCCTGGAGTAATGCTTCTCTCATTTGGAGTATAGGAGTAGGAGTACTTGCTTGTTTCTTATATAGAGCATCCAACGCTCTGATCATATCGAAGGTGCTGACCATTCAAAATGTTTCTATAACTCAGAATCCATGCAAGTTAGCATAAGATACTGAACTAGGGTGATGTCATCTTTCTTGGTGACATAGACATTTCTTTCATCTTTTGGGGCGTCTCTCGCTGGTGCTGTTGGAAGAGCCACATCTAGAACATACTACTTCTTTGCACCCCTAAGGACGAGCCTTAGGGTAAGAACCCAGTCTGCGTAGTTTCCACCATTTGCAACTAACTTTTCTTTCTCTAGCATAGAGAGTAAGTTAACGAATGTGTTGCGGGCCATTTGATCTACAACAATAAACACATGTTTCACTTAGACATGTTCATAGTTATTTGCACTAGTAATTGAAAATAATAATTTTAAAGTGCGCTCCCACTCAAGCCAATATCTCTCATAATTGATTTTGAGCGATTCAAGACTCGTGTCTCAATTGTTTGCCATTGATGTTACATCACTGATGACATAAATTTTGACCAGTAGGCCAACTTGCCAATCACATATCTATGTGACTTGTTCATCTTTCGATGGGCGTGTTTCGAGCTCAAGACTTTCTTGCGATGAACGTCAAGACAACCAAGTGATCTCGTTGCGCGGTCTGACCGCACCCACCTCATACAATTCAAGTCGTCCGTACCCATGTTACAACCATTCTTTTTCTCCTCCAAATACTTCCTTTTTCTGCTGCCACAATATTTCAGCCGAACAGAATAGACACCCGTGAGGCCGTAGACACTGAACTGGTTGGTGGGTGCCGCGACATCCTATACGACGGGAATTAATTACGTTTTGCCATCGGCACATGGCGTTCGCCTGACTCCACTGTTGTTCGGGCCGTTACCGACCCCTAACGGCACTCGGTAGCCATCAACTATGACCCTTCCAGTGCTCTACGTACGTGTGCATGCCCCACTGTATACCCGAGTTCCTGCAGTTTCGTATATCGCATTGAATATCTCATGGTGTAGATCCCAACGGGCATCTAGACGTCCAGGATATCAGGATCACCCGCACCCGGGAGCCAAAACGCCCCTCCCGTCGTTTTGATGTCGTCCTGTAACATAGGGCTAGTGGCTATCTGGTGGAGTTACAGTCGCGAGGCATGCGGCCTTGGATTTTCTTTTCGCTTTTTTTTTCGGGTCGATGTTGTTCGACTGCTGGATTTTGCATCTTTAATAGTAATCTATGGCTGCATGCATCATCCTGATGCAGAGGCCAGGGGCAATCCTCCATTCCGAAAAAATTAACCCTTGACTGATTGTCCCCAATTCTCTAAAATTCATGTGCTTTTTCGTATGCACCATCCAAAAGCACTCATTGCACAAATGCACCTTCACTCATTGCACGAAATTTCAGATTTTTTTGAATTTGTTTTCTACCCCCTCGTCCCAAAGTTGAGACACTTATTTTGGGACGGAGGGAGTATTATTTTTGTATTTACTGTTCACGAGGGTGTAGAGACCCGGGAGTTGAAAACCACTCTCTTGCATGATTCTGTGTTCCGAAATCATGTAGGATTCCATGGTATGTGACATCTTAATCCCAAGTTTTTCTTATTCATATGTTTTCATATTCCCGCAATCCAAAGAGGCCCTTACATGAAAGGCAACACCAAAGACAAATGGCTGGATGTGAGTTGTGATTGTCACATTATATTCACACACACCCACTCAACCTATCTTATTCATGTCACCGGCATTTTAGGTGACTAGCCTTCATTGTCACAATATATTCCCACCCCACTCCACCTACCTTGTTCATGTCACCGGCATTTTAGGTGACTAGCCTTCATGTGCGTCCAGTGGGGGTGTTCTTCCTGTCGAAGCAGGCTCTTAGCAATGCCACTGCATGGAGTTTAGTTATGAGGTTGGCTAGACCAGGCTTGACGACAACTCCATTGACCGGCTGTGGTGAGGACGACCGGCGACCGACCCTGGCGAAAAAAAGGCGGTCACTATAGTGCTCGACTTGCTACAGTGAACTGGCTTACTATAGTGTGCTGGCTCGCTACAACGGGCCACCCAGACAGGAGCACACCCGTGCGAAGCGCCGACTGTTTGACGCAACGTGTGTCGTATAGGAGGTCATGAAAAAGAGAGCTCCTAGTCAGCGCTTTAATGGCCACATAGGAAGCTGGCGCTCGTGCGCATGCCAACAGCCCACGGCCCAATATCGCGCCAGCTTGCTCGCTCGCTCGCTCCGCCCGCTAGTTTTTTTCTCTTCTTTTCTTTCTTAAAAAAAGCAAGTTTCTTTTTACATTTTTTTTGCAGTTGGTCTACCAGAAAAAAACCAGCCAGTTTTTCATAGCACTTATTAATTTTGTTGTGAAATTCAAAAACTTCACATATTTGAAAATAGTTCATGAATTTGGAAAAAAATCATGAATTTGAAACAATTTCACGGATTTGAATAAATGTTCCCGAATTTGTGGATTTGAAAAAAGTTCATTAATATGAAAAAATCACGAATTCAAAAAAATTCACGGATTTAAATAAATGTTCATGAATTTATGGATTTAAAAAAGCTTTACGAATATAAAAAAAGTTTGGGGATTTGAATAAATGTTCACGAATTTGTGGATAGGCAAAAAGTTCATGAATCTGAAAAAAAGATAGCAAATTTGAAAAAAAACAGGAATTTTAAAATAGTTCAACAATTCGAATTTTAAAAGTTATGAATTTGATAAAAAAATCATGAGTTTGAAAAAAATCAGGAATTTGAAAAAAAATCATGAAATCAAATTTTAATAATTTATGAATTTGTAAGAAATCACTAGTTTGAAAAAAAGATCACATATTTGAAAATTCTTTACAAGTTCAAATTTTTAAAAAGTTCATGAATTTGAAAAAATAATGTTTGCATATTTGAAAATTGTTTCTGATTTCGAATTTTCAAAAGTTCATGAATTTTAAAACAGTTCAAGAGTTTGAAAAATGCTTGCCAATTTGATTTTTTTCAGATTTGAATAGGAATTTTTAAAAAGTTCACAATTTGGAAAAAGATCCAAAATTCAAAATAAAATTCGTGAAAAATAAAATTGAAAAAAATAAAAATAATAACAAAATTAAAAGCGAAAATGGAAAAAAGAAAAAGAAAAAACCGAGCAAAAACTATGCATGAGAAAACCGAGGATAATCGCCCAGAAAAACCCGGCGGAACCTGAACCGGGGAAAAAACTACTTGGGCTGGCCAATATAGGAATCGGCTCCTTAAGCGCTATTTTTATTTATTTATTTTTGCATGGTAATACGTGTCTCATTCATATCATAAAGATCAAAGTAAAAGTCACGTAAAGACCGACATGACAAAACTGAAAAGACAGCAGAACATCTCTGAGCTTGACACCAACGTCCGTCACCTGCCTCCGGCACCACCATAGCATCCACCAAAAGAAAAGAAAAATGACGGATCACCTCCTCACCCGAGCTCGACACGGCTCCATCGCTGGTATGCAGCTTTGCGGACCTCCAAGGTGGCTCACCAAAGGTGAAGCCATTGCCGTTGAACGAATCAGACCGAGGCAACACCCCGGACACGCCATCGAACTTCAGGTCTGGCACCCCACCATGACTAAGACGCCGAAGGGGGAAACCATACCTGCCATCCATCAACCACGAACCCAACACACGTTCGGTCTTCCAGATGTCGTCGATGCAGACCACAATCTGCATCCGCTCCTGGACTACCTCCCAAGCTCCGCGCCGACGCTGAAGCAGACGCCGTCGCAACAGCGGAGCCCGAGGACACAAGTCTACCACAAGGATGTCGCCGCCGCCACAACATCCCTGCTTGAACAGACTGGTTCCCAGATCCATCACCGACCATTGAGACGATCGTCTCGTCGGAGAAGAATCCGGAGCTTCTTTATTCAGCATTGCCGTCGCCGCCGTCGAAGCCAAGACGCGAACGATCCAAAACCTAAGCTACTAAGGCCCTAGAACCTAAAGCTAAAACGATCCGCACGCGCGGGATCCGGCGACCCCCCTCACCACCGACGACCGAGAGGTCATCGGCGGATGGGAGCCACCGGAAAACGGCGCCAGAAGGCTAGCCTCTTGCTGATGGCGGCTAGGGTTTCAAGCCGCCAGGGACGAGAGGAAAAGATACGAAGAGAGTTCTAATTATTTTTTGAGGATGCCTTAAGCGCTGAATAGGCTCCGACCATGGAAAATAACCATCGCACTGCAACTCCCCCACGGGAGAGCAAAAGCCCAACCTGAGTAATGAGTTGGGCTTGTGTTTTCTGGCCCATTTAGCGACTAGGGTTTCGGGACCAATATATTCATCGCGCGCTGAGCTCAAGGGGCCTGTTCAGCGTCGGCGGCGCCATGTTCAGCATCGGCGTAACCAAGCCCGAGAAGGGATCGAAGGAGGAGAAGAAGACGAAGAAGGAGAAGAGGAAGAGACACGATAGGCCCGACCCAGCGAAGGGATCCAAGGAGACAACGGTGGCGGACGCCGGATGCAAGCGTCGGAAGAAGCTGGTGACGCGGCGGTTGAGCCAGGAGCTGCTGGAGTACATCCGGACCAAGGAGGTGCTGGGCTACATGGCGACTGAGACACCTCGGCCGACCTTTATACGCGTCCCACAAGACCTGTTCGACCAGGAACTCAAAGAACAAATCGCCGCTGAATTCAAGGAGAACAGAGAGTTCGACACGCACGTCCTCTACCAGTACCGCACCGTGGGCTACGCGGAGATCCAGGAAGAGGTCACCGACGACGAGGAGGAGCAGGTGGCTGGCGACGGCGCCATGTGCGGCGTCGGCATCACCAACCCCGAGAAAGGATTGAAAAGGGAGAAAAGGAGGCCGAACAAGAGGAGGCCCAAGCAGCACGACGAGGTGAAGGAGATTGTGGCGGGCGACCGACGGCGGCATTGCCAAGCGTCGGAAGAAGCATGACATGAACCATCAACAGAAATTGGTACCAACTCAAGACATGTATTCGATGCTTAATGTCTTTCCATTCTGGTCAGATAAATGCAGCGAGGTTAGCATTTTGGTCGGGCATGATTACGCTGGAGCCTTTGTTTTCTTGTCGTAACATTCTGTGCATGTGCTCGTTCAAGAGCACAAGGCCTAATCAGTTTACCTGCAGAGCAACACCTAAGACAAGCTTTGGCTGATCACATTATATTCACACCCGCTCCATATCCAACTTCCGCAACTCCAACACGGATGCAGATTTTTTGAGCACCTGCACCCCGGCCCTGCTATCCTGGCTCTCCAATATCGCTTTAAGATCTGTGCGACACAACTAACTTTTTACATGAAAATTTCTCTTTTTTGTTTCTCTCATATAGAACATGTCTTGAAGTTCACACCTTTGCAGCGCGGCAAAGCTTTCTAACTAGAATCTAGGATAAATCTTTTAGAATTTTTTGTCTGACATAAATACTAAAAATAAGATTTTTTTAATCAAACAAAACTTATTTCGAATATTTATGTTTGACCAAAAAATCTATAAGTTTTATCCTATATTCTAGTTAGAAAGTTTTGCTGTTCCGCAAAGGTTTGAACTTCAAGACATGTTCTATTTGAGAGAAACAAAAAAGAGAAATGTACTTGCACGAATCACGATACGGGGAATGGATGGCTAGATAAGAAGGGCCTGGGAGCAGGTGCTCTAAAACATGTTTTCGACTCCAACACCGTGTATTAAAACACTCCTAAATGCCTGGATCGCATGGTCCGAACACTTTTTACCCTCCGATGTCGTGCACCGAACTGGAAGCAAAGCTGAGAAAGGTTTGCGGGCGTCGGACCTCCGCCACATAGGCCTCCGACACTTCTGACCCATCCAAAAACCAGACCTGAAGCCCCGATTTTCTCACTCTGTCCCTCCCTGCTTTGTATATGCATAGGCCCAGTCCAACGCCACCGTTGTACCACACACTCCGCTGCCCAGGCCTTGTCGGACCTCCGTCGCTCCACCCTGGTGCCAGCCCCGCTTCGCCTATGCCTCCCTTCCACCGCTAGTCCGGCTACCACCCATGTACCCTCCGTCCCTACACATTGTCGTCCATGGCGAACACCGGCAAACACGATGGATTCAGACGAGGAGTACTTCTACGCCGAGTTCATGGATTCATCCTCGTCAAATGAAGACGAATATGAGGATGAAACGACAATGATGAAGACGGTTCTTGCAAACGCGGAGCGTGCGGAGGAGCGTGTTCTCAACTACAAGGGATCTATCGAGGGACATCGGGTGTTGAATTGGAATAAGACACAAGGGCATAAGATGCTGATGGGCAACTGAAAAATCATGGATGTCGCCTAGGGGGGATAGGCACTTTAAAATAATTACGGTTTAGGGTTGAACAAATGCGGAATAAAACTAGCGTTTAATTTGTCAAGCACAAAACCTAAATCAACTAGGCTCACCTATGTGCACCAACAACTTATGATAAGCAAGATAAACAACTAAGCGATAGCAAGATATATAATATGAAACACTATGGCTATCACAAAGTAAAGTGCATAACTAAAGGGCTCGGGTAAGAGATAACCGAGGCACGCGGAGACGACGATGTATCCCGAAGTTCACACCCTTGCGGATGCTAATCTCTGTTTGGAGCGGTGTGGAGGTACAATGCTCCCCAAAATGCCACTAGGGCCACCGTAATCTCCTCACACCCTCGCACAACGCAAAATGCCGTGATCCCACTAAGGGACCCTTGAGGGCGGTCACCGAACCGGTACAAATGGCGACCCTTGGGGGCGGTCACCGAACCCGTACAATTGACAACCCTTGGGGGCGGTCACCGAACCCGTACAAATTGCTCGGGGCAATCTCCACAACTTAATTGGAGACCCCGAAGCTTGCCCGGAGCTTTCCACCATATTGATTGAGCTCCGCGACACCACCAACCGTCTAGGGCGCCCAAGCACCCAAGAGGAACAAGCTCTAGGGTGCCCAAACACCCAAGAGTAATAAGCTTCTCAATTTTTCACTTCCACATATCACCGTTGCGAACTCAAACCGATGCAACTAATGCAATGACAAGAACACACGAAGTGCTCAAGTCCCACACTCTCAAATCCCACCAAAGCAACGAAAGCTATGGAGGAATATGAGAGGAAGAAGAAGGAGAACACAAAAGAACTCCAAGATCTAGATCCAAGGGGTTGCTACTTGTAGTCTGCGTTGGTATTTCCCCGAAGAGGAGAGGATGATGCAGTACAGTAGAGATAAGTATTTCCCTCAGTTAAGAACCAAGATTATCAATCCGGTAGGAGAACCAAGCAAAATTCCGTTAAGCGCACCTGCACACACAAGAGCAAACACTTGCACCCAACGCAAATAAGAGGGTTGTCAATCCTCTTAGCGGTTACTTGCAAGGATTAAATCTTATCGAGGTAAATAGATAAACTAAAATACTAATTAAAATAAAAGTAAATAAATTGCAGCAAGGTATTTTTAGGTTTTGTATATGATAAAGATAGACCCGGGGGCCATAGTTTTCACTAGAGGCTTCTCTCTTGAGCACATAAACATATGGTGGGTAAACAAATTAATGTTGGGCAATTGATAGAAAAGCAAATAATTATGACGAATTCATGGCAATGATTATGTATATAGGCATCACGTCCGAAACAAGTACACCGACTCCTGCCTGCATCTACTACTATTACTCCACTCATCGATCGCTATCCAGCATGCATCTAGAGTATTAAGTTAATAAAAACAGAGTAACGCCTGAAGCAAGATGACATGATGTGGAGAAGCAAATTCAAGCAATATGAAATAAACCCCATCTTTTTATCCTTAATGGCAACAATACAAATACATGTCATGTCCCCTTCTGTCACTGGGATTGAACACCGCAAGATTGAACCCATCACAAAGCACCTCTCCCATTACAAGATAAATCAATCTAGTAGGCCAAACCAAATCGATGGATCGGAGAGAAATACAAAGCTATAACAATCATGCATAAAAGAGTTCAGAGAAGACTCAAATATTTCTCACGAATAATCTGATCATAAACTCACAATTCATCGGATCCCAACAAACACATCGCAAAAGAAGATTACATCGGATAGAACTCCAAGAACATCAAGGAGAACATTGTATTGAAGATCAAAGAGAGAGAAGAAGCCATCTAGATACTAGCTATGGAACCGTAGGTCTGTGGTAAACTACTCACACATCATCGGAAGGGCATAGAAGCCCTCCGTGATCGATTCTCCCTCCGGCAGAGTACCGGAAAAGGCCTCCAGATGGGATCGCTGAAGAACAGAGGCTTGCAGCGGCGGAAAGGTTTTTTCTTCTGGCTCTCTAGGGGTTTCCCAATATTTGTAAATTTATAGAAGTGGAATTAGGTCAAACGGAGTCACGTGGGCCCCACAAGGCAACAGGGCGCGCCCCAGGGGGTAGGGATGTAAACGGATCGGATCGGATCGGATAATGCTTTTACCATATCCTTAACCATATTTTTTTATCGGATTCGGAGCAGAGCGGATAATGATCGGATGCGGATTCGAATGCGGATTTATCGGACTACGGATTCAGAGCGGAAATGGAGCGGATTCGGACTAGAAACGGACAAAAAATATTGATGTATATATTTTCCGTAATATATTTCTACAGGCGATCTATACAGAGAAGAAAAATACGTATATAAGTAACCAACCAGTGTTTACTGCTTATAGTGGGATTACTAGCTTACAAGCTGCAGCAAGTATGACCTACGGTTCTTGTACGTGCATGTTAACTAGTACAGTACGTGTTTTTAATGGGATTAATAGCTTACATCACAGATTCATATAAATATTGTTCTCTAATCTACCATAAAATCGGTTCAAATAGTAGCTAAGTTAACTACTAAGTAGTACAGTACGTGTTCTTAAGTTTATTAGCTATGCTTGTACGTGCATGTAAGATTGCAACAAGGAATTAGTTATATTATATTGACATGTGATTCTAAAAAGTGGACTATTTGTGTATTTGGGCTAAACTTATCGGATAATCCTATTTGACAATGTCGGATAATCCTAAAAAAATACCGGATAATCCACATCCGTCGGATATTGCCAATACCATATCCGTCGGATATCCGGTTGACCAAAATCCGTATCCGCATCCATATCCGCGGGATTCGTGAAAGTGCATACCATATCCTTAAAAACGGATGCGGATTCGTAACGGAAATTATCCGTACCATTTACATCCCTACCAGGGGGCCTCCTCCCGAAGCTTCCAAGGTTTCTTTTGTCCAGAAAAAAATCTCCAAAAAGTTTCGTGGCATTTGGACTTCATTTGGTACTGTTTCTTTGAAAAGCCAAAAACAACAACTGACACTGGGCACTAGGTTAGTCTCAAAAAATGATATATAATTGCATACAATTGCATTAAAAACATCCAAGATTGATACTATAATAGCATGGAACAATCAAAAATTATAGATACGTTGGAGACGTATCAAGCATCCCCAAGCTTAATTCCTACTCGTCCTCGAGTAGGTAAATGATAAAAATAGAATTTTTGATGTGGAATGCTACCTATCATGTTTCATCGTGTAATCTCTCTCTTATGATATGAATAATAAGATCCAAATGATTCAAAGCAATAGTCTATAATTTGATATAAAGACATCAATACTCAGGCATACTAGCAAACAATCATGTCTTTTAAAATAAAAATGCTAAAGAACGTTATCCCTACAAAATTATATAATCCTGTCATGCTCCATCTTCTTCACACAAAGTATTTATCATGCACTACCCCGATGACAAGCCGAGCAATTGGTTCATACTTTTTAACGCGCTTCAGCTTTTTCAACTCCCACTCAATACATGAGCGCAAGCCATGGATATAGCACTATGGGTGGAATAGAGTATGGTGGTAGAGATAAATAAGAGAAGTCAAAAATGGAGAAAGTCTCACATCGACGAGGCTAATCAACGGGCTATGGAGATGCCCATCAATTGATGTCAATGCGAGGAGTAGGGATTGCCATGCAACGGATGCACTAAGAGCTATAAGTGTATAAAAGCTCAACATGAAAATTAAGTGGGTGTGCATCCAACTTGCTTACTCATGAAGACCTTGGGCATTTGAGGAAGCCCGTCATCGGAATATACAAGCCAAGTTCTATAATGAAAAATTCCCACTAGGATATGAAAGTGACAAAATATGAGACTCTCTATATGAAAAACATGGTACTACTCTGAAGCACAAGTGTGGAAAAGGATAGTAACATTGCCCCTTCTCTCTTTTTCTCTCATTTTTTTCATGGCTCTTTTTTGCCTCTTTTTTTTCTCTCTCTCTCTCTATATATATTTTAGAACGATCTCATGGACTTCATCCCCACTTTTTCGAGGACTCATCAGTCTCCATCATTCTTTCCTCACTGGGACAATGCTCTAACAATGATGATCATCACACCTCTATTTACTTACAACTCAACATTACAACTCAATACTAGAACAAAAATATGACTCTTTATGAATGCCTCTGGCAGTGTACCAGGATGTGCAATGATGCTAGCGTAACATGTATAACAATGATGAACGGTGGCTGGGCCACAAATACTATGTCAGCTATATGATCATGCAAAGCAATATGACAATGATGATGTATGTCATAAAAACGGAACGGTGGAAGTTGCATGGAAATATATCTCGGAATGGCTATGGAAATGCCATGATAGGTAGGTATGGTGGCTATTTTGAGGAAGATATAAGGAGGCTTATGTGTGATAGAGCGTATCATATCACGGGGTTTGGATGCACCGGCGAAGTTTGCACCAACTCTCGATGTGAGAAAGGGCAATGCATGGTACCGAAGAGGCTAGCAAATTGCGGAAGGGTGAGAGTGCGTATAATCCACAGACTCACATTAGTCATAAAGAACTCACATACTTATTGCGAAAGTTTATTAGCCCTCGAAGCAAAGTACTACTACGCATGCCCCGAGAGGGATAGATTGGTAGGACAAGGTCCATCGCTTGTCCCCGACCGCCACTCATAAGGTAGAGAATCAATAATAAATCATGCTCCAACTTCTTAGCATAACGACAAATCATACGTGCATGCTTCGGGAATCACAAACCTTAACACAATTATTCTTACTAAACCACAATTATCTACTAATACCTCCCCCATATTACCATCTTAATATCACAAAACTATTGCAAGGAATCAAATTTATCATATTCAGTGATCTACATGAAAGTTTTTATTATATCCGTCTTGAATACTTATCATATCAGGACCAAATTCATAACCTGTGCATATTACCATTGCTATCATGAGACTCTCAAAAGGATATAAGTGAAGCATGAGAGTGCAACTATTTCTTTAAAATATAACCACCGCTGTGCTCTAACAGATATAAGTGAAGCACTAGAGCAACTGCCTAGCTCAAAAGATATAAGTGAAGCACATAGAGTATTCTAACAAATCACGAATAATGTGTGTCCCTCTCAAAAAGGTGTGTTCAGCAAAGATGATTGTGACAAACTAAAAAGAAAACAAACTATTTCACAAGACGCTCCAAGTAAAACACATATCATGTGATGAATAAAAATATAGCTCCAAGTGAGTTACCGATAGATTGTAGATGAAAGAGGGGATGCCTTCCGGGGCATCCCCAAGCTTAGACGCTTGAGTCTTCCTTGAATATTACCTTGGGGTGCCTTGGGAATCCCCAAGCTTAGGCTCTCGCCGCTCCTTATTCCTTTATCCATCGTAGTCTCACCCAAAACTTGAAAACTTCAGCACACAAAACTCAACAGAAACCTCGTGAGCTCCATTAGTATAACAAATAAATATTTAACTATAGGTACTGTTGTAAATTGATTCATATTTAATATTGGCATAATGCTACTGTACTCCAACTTCTCCATGACTCCCCCCCGATACGATCCATAGATTCATCAAAATAAGCAAACTATGCAACAAAAATAGAATCTGTCTAAAACAGAACAGTCTGTAACAATCTATTTAAAATCCATACTTATGTAACTCCAAAAATTCTGAAAAATTATGACAACGTAAAAAATTCATATACCAATACTGTGTAAAAATTTCATATTTTTCTTATGCTACAGTACATAATTAAAAATCCAGCACTGGAAGAAAAACTTTCTGTTTTCCAAACAACATCAATTATACTATCCTCAACATCATCCCAAAGGCATTACTTGGCACAAACACTAATTAAAACATAAAAACACAATCATAAAAGAAACTATAATTGTGCAAACACTCAAAAACATAAGGTAAAAGCAAAAATTTATTTTATTCATTGGGTTGCCTCCCAACAAGCGCTATTGTTTTATGCCCCTAGCTAGGCATAATGCATAGTTTCAAGTGTTGTCATCCTTCAAGTTAATTCCATAAGTGGCCCTCATAATGGATTAATAAGGTGCTTTAATTCTTTTTCTAGGGAAGTGTTCCATCCCTTTCTTTAATGGAAATTGAAATCTTATATTACCTTCTTTCATATCAATAATAGCACCAATAGTTCGAAGAAAAGGCCTACCAAGTATTATGGGGCAAGAAGGATTGCATTCAATGTCAAGAACAATGAAGTCCACGGGCACATAATTTCTATTTGAAAGAATAAGAACATCATTTATTCTACCCAATGACTTTTTAATAGTGGAATCCGCAAGATGCAAATTAAGGGAACAAGGATCCATGTCGGTGAGACCTAGCACATCACACAAAGACTTTGGTATAGTGGAAACACTAGCACCAAGATCACAAAGATCATTACATTCATAATCTTTAATTTTTACTTTAATAGTAGTTTCCCATTCATGTTGTAATTTTCTAGGAATTGATACTTCCAACTCAAGCTTTTCTTCATGTGCTTTCATTATGGCTTCTACGATATGTTTAGTGAAAGCCTTATTTTGTTCATATGCATTTGGTGAATTAATCATGGATTGCAACAAGGAAATACACTCAATTAAAGAACAACTATCATAATTAAAGTTCTTGTAATCCAAAGTAGTGGGTGCATTACTATTTAAAGTTTTGACCTCTCCAAACAAACTTTTTTCATTTTTATGATCAAGATTATCACCCTCCAAGCAAGTGGGACTCCTTCTATCTAAAGTTGACTCTTCTCTAGTCCCTTTTTCATCAATTTTTATGTTACTAAATAATGATTCAATAGGGGTGACACCAATCATTTTAATATCTTCATCATTACTACGATAGAAACCGGGTGGAATCGCTTTTTCTAGAAATTCTCGCTTAGCTCTCAACCTAGCGGTCCTTTCTTTACTTTCATTAATGGAGACATAGATAGCTTTAATAGACTCATTTATATCATGATTGGATGGAAAAATGTTAGTTTTGAGATTTTCCAGATCATGAGCAATTCTATCCATGTTCCTAGTCAATTCATCAACTCTATTCAATTTTTCTTCTATCATAGTATTAAAATTCTTTTGCGAACTAATATATTCTTTAATATTACTTTCGAGATCAGAGGGCATCCTATTATTATTATTATTATTATTATTATTATAATTACCATAAGGATTTCCATAATTATTAGAGGAATTTCCAAGAAACGGTCTAGGGCTGAAATTACCCCTATAAGCATTGTTGTTGAAATTATTTCTAGAGACAAAATTCACATCAATAGCATCATTATTTTGCTCAATCAAAGTAGACAATGGCACATCATTAGGATCAATATGAGTATTTTTGCTAGTAACCAATTTCAATAGAGAATCCATCTTATCACTCAAAGTATTAATTTCTTTAACAGAATTTACCTTCTTACCAGTTGGAGTTCGTTCAGTGTGCCATTGAGAATAATTTGCCATAATATTATCAAGAAGTTTTGTAGCTTCTCCCAATGTAATTTCCATAAAAGTGCCACCTGCAGCAGAATCTAGCAAATTTCTAGAGACAAAGTTTAGTCCCGCATAAATTTTTTGTATGATCATCCATAAATTCAAACCATGAGTTGGCAATTTATTATCATTAATTTAATTCTCTCCCAAGATTGTGCAACATGTTCATGCTCAAGTTGCTTAAAATTCATAATTTGATTTCTTAAAGAAATAATCTCAGCGGGAGGAAAATACTTGGTAATAAAAGGCTATTTTTTTTAAATAATACATTTTTTAATAAATTTGAGAAATAATACACGGTTTAGACATTTTCTGAAAATAGGATCCAGTCGGCTTAGGTTAAGCCGACTGGATCTAGTCGGCCACGGTATGGCCGATTTGGTCCAGTCGGCTTAGGTTAAAGCTTAACCTAAGCCGACTGGATTCTTTTTAATTCTTTTTAACTGCAGTGGGTACTAATCGGCTTAGGCTAAGCCGATTGGAACTAATCGGCTTAGGCTAAGCCAATTAGTTCCAATCGGCTTAGCCTAAGCCGACAGGTGCATGGGATCAAGAGGAGTAGTCGTGATCTGTCCCAAATATGACAGGGTGGGTCTGGCTTGTATAGTTGTATTGTTATATAGAGTATTGTTAGTTGTGCCATGGTCGTACATACCTTGGATCTTCCGCACATATTCCTAAGCACGACTGCTCAAGCCAAGCCCACAAGCCATTGTTATATGTTAGAGCTTCATGTCCTTCCAGCTGAAAGCTGAAAGAGAGAGCTATAGGTAGAGAGTTAGATAATTTATTTGATATAACAAGAGCTTGCTTAGAGAGTGGCAGACAGCTAGGCTGGTGATGGACTCCGCAACGGTGCTGCTGCTAGCTGCGGTGGTCGCCGTCCTCCTCTGCTACCCTCTGTTCCTGCCGGCGCTGCCGCCTTCTCCACCGGCGCTGCCGCCTTCTCCACCGGCGCTCTTCGTCTGGATCCCCGTGCTCATGTTGCTTCTGCTCTTCGCTCTCGCTTTCTCCCCCGCTCACTGATGATGATGCATGCACAGTACCCAGCTAGCCTAGCTTAATCCCAAGGTTATTTTTCTCATCCTCCTAGCCAGCCATGCATGTATGATGCTTCCGAGAGGTGAAACATTGTAGAATCCACAGCTAGCTAGCTAGCTAGGAGATCAACTAGTTCGTTCAACCAATTTTCTGATAATATGTAGGATCATTTAGGGAAACACTTTGTGTCTCTTAATTATCTCGATCGAATAAAGATGTAGTATTCCATAGAAAAATTAAGCCCTTAAAAGAAATTGAAAAGACAAGCTATCTATATCTTGACTCTGGATTTTAATGTCTTCTGAAAGACAAACGAAATGAGATCGAGGGGATCTTTCTTTTCCAATAACAAATGAGCATGAGCAGACCAGCTCCAGTGCATGGAACAATCTATATGTGTACGTGTGTGTGGTTGCAATGACATCGAGATCCAGCTTGATTCGCGAGACCTACCACACCAGCTACCTGGGAGTTGATTAGCTAGAAATTAGTTGCCCGGGGCCTACAATATTTGGATACAAATATACTTAATATAATTATTCTGTGTTGCCCGGGGCCTACAATATAAAAGGAGGATAACCCTTGGCTTGAGCACAGCCATAGCCATGCTTACTACTGCTATGGTGACTACTCCTCTTGATCCCATGCACCTGTCGGCTTAGGCTAAGCCGATTGGAACTAATTGGTTTAGCCTAAGCCGATTAGTTCCAATCGGCTTAGCCTAAGCCGATTAGTACCCACTGCAGTTAAAAAGAATTAAAAAGAATCCAGTCGGCTTAGGTTAAGCCGACTGGACCTAATCGGCTATACCGTGGCCGACTAGATCCAGTCGGCTTAACCTAAGCCGACTGGATCCTATTTTAAAAAAATGTCTAAACCGTGTATTATTTCTCAAATTTATTAAAAAATGTATTATTTAAAAAAAATTAGCTAATAAAAGCATCCTTACACTTATCCCAAGAATCAATACTATTTCTAGGCAAGGATGAAAACCAAGTTTTAGCACGGTCTCATAGTGAGAACGGAAATAATTTTAATTTGACAATATCATTATCCACATCTTTCTTCTTTTGCATATCACAAAGTTCAACGAAAGTATTTAGATGGGATGCATCATCTTCATTAAGACTACAAGAAAATTGTTCTTTCATAACAAGATTAAGCAAGGCAGCATTAATGTCACATGACTCCGCACTAGTGGCGGGAGGAGCAATAGGAGTACTAATAAAATCATTATTATTAGTATTGGAAAAGTCACACAATTTTGTATTTTCTTGAGACATCGCGACAAAGCAAGCAAACTAGCAAACAAGCAAATAATTTTTTTGTGTTTTTGTAAAAAAAAAATTAGAAGTGGGGGAGATGAAAACGAGAGGCGAATGCAAATAAAAGGTAAATAAAGTAAATGCAAGTGAATGATAATTTGTGCAAAGGTACTTGGTAATTTTGATGATGTCTCCCCGGCAACGGTGCCAGAAATTCTTCCTGCTACTTGTAGTCTGCGTTGGTATTTCCCTGAAGAGGAGAGAATGATGCAGTATAGTAGAGATAAATATTTCCCTCAGTTAAGAACCAAGGTTATCAATCCAGTAGGAGAACCAAGCAAAATTCCATTAAGTGCACCTGCACACACAAGAGCAAACACTTGCACCCAACGCAAATAAGAGGGTTGTCAATCCTCTTAGCGGTTACTTGCAAGGATTAAATCTTATCGAGGTAAATAGATAAACTATAATACTAATTAAAATAAAAGTAAATAAATTGCAGCAAGGTATTTTTATGTTTTTTATATGATAAAGATAGACCCGGGGTCCATAGTTTTCACCAGAGGCTTCTCTCTTGAGCACATAAACATACGGTGGGTAAACAAATTACTGTTGGACAATTGATAGAAAAGCAAATAATTATGACGGATTCATGGCAATGATTATGTATATAGGCATCATGTCCGAAACAAGTAGACCGACTCCTGCCTGCATCTACTACTATTACTCCACTCATCGACCGCTGTCCAGCATGCATCTAGAGTATTAAGTTAATAAAAACAAAGTAACGCCTTAAGCAAGATGACATGATGTAGAGAAGAAAATTCAAGCAATATGAATAAACCCCATCTTTTTATCCTTAATGGCAACAATACAAATATGTGTCATGTCCCCTTCTGTCACTGGGATTGAACACCGCAAAGATTGAACCCATCACAAAGCACCTCTCCCATTGCAAGATAAATCAATCTAGTAGGCCAAACCAAATCGATAGATCGGAGAGAAATACAAAGCTATAACAATCATGCATAAAAGAGTTCAGAGAAGACTCAAATATTTCTCATGAATAATCTGATCATAAACTCACAATTCATCCGATCCCAACAAACACACCGCAAAAGAAGATTACATCGGATAGAACTCGAAGAACATCAAGGAGAACATTGTATTGAAGATCAAAGAGAGAGAAGAAGCCATCTAGCTACTAGCTATGGACCCGTAGGTCTGTGGTAAACTACTCACACATTATCGGAAGGGCAGCAAGGTTGATGTAGAAGCCCTCCGTGATCGATTCCCCCTCCGGCAGAGTACCGGAAAAGGCCTCTAGATGGGATCGCGGAAGAACAGATGCTTGCAGCGGTGGAAAGGTTTTTTCTTCTGGCTCTCTGGGGTTTCCCAATATTTGTGAATTTATAGAAGTGGAATTAGGTCAAACGGAGTCACGTGGGCCACACAAGGCAACACGGCGCGCCCCCCCTGGGGCGCGCCCTGTTGCCTTGTGAAGCCTCCGTGAGGCTTCTGGCCTCCTCCCGAAGCTTCCAAGGTTTCTTTTGTCCAGAAAAAAATCTCCAAAAAGTTTCGTGGCATTTGGACTTCACTTGGTACTGTTTCTCTGAAAAGCCAAAAACAAGCAGAAAATAACAACTGGCACTGGGCACTAGGTTAATAGGTTAGTCCCAAAAAATGATATATAATTGCATACAATTGCATATAAAAACATCCAAGATTGATACTATAATAGCATGGAACAATCAAAAATTATAGATACGTTGGAGACATATCAGGGGTTCCCCTCACTTAGAGGAGATATGGATTGGTGGAAATGTATATCTAGATCTCCTCTCTCTTTTCCCTCAAAAAGATGCAAGAACCATTGAAGGAATGGAGAGAAGGCAAAGCTTTTGGAGGTCAACGAGGAGAAAGTGCCCAAAGTCATTGGGGGCAATGGGGAAGAAGACCCCATAGTGGGTGGAGAGATCCAATCCTTAAGTGCACTGGTCGTGCTCAAGCGGTACTACCGCTCAAGGGAGCGGTACTACCGCTCTTGGGAGCATTACTACCGCTTAGCCCAGTCAACGCAACCCAACAAGTACAGAAGTACAAGAACGGTAGTTCTGTTGGAGCGGTACTACCGCCTCTGACTGGTGGTACTACCACTAATTTGAAGGGTTACAGAGGAACCATTGGCAGTGGAGTGGTGCCAGAGCGGAAGTAGCGGCGGTAGTAGCAAGCGGCAGTACCGCGCAAGCGGTACTACCGTTCTACTACCGTTCCACTGCCACTTATAAAACAGAGACTCATAGAAGCTAGATTCCAAGCGGAAGTAGGAGCGGCACTGGTCTGCGGAAGTACCGCCTAGGTAGTACTACCGTGGTCTAGAGCGGTACTACTTCGTGGATGCTGTAAAACTGCCCATGCAAAACAAATGGATACAAGTAAGACCAAAACTATCATAATTTCTGCAAAATGAACTCTGATTTCGACGAACTCAAGCTTGATAGAAAGCTAATGACAAGAGCTGTCAATTCATGACTGGAAATCTTTAGAAGTGGCAACAGAAATATGCCAATGATATAGGGGTGTGAAACATCCATCAGTGAAGATCCGACATAAACTCTAACATCGAAAACATAAAAGATGATGCATATGAAATCCATTTTTGATGAACTTGAGCTTGTCATGAAGGTGACCATAAGCTCCAAAACTCACAAGGAGAAAATCCAAACAAGAACCAAGAAAGATGATGCCAAGAATGCAATGGTTTGAGCTCTCTACGAACGATACTATCAAGCTACTCACTCGAGAGCCCCCCTTGATAGTACGGAAATCAATCCTATAACCCAGTCTCCCAAGTATCAAGGACAAACATTTGCCTTGCGCATAGTTCACTTGAGCTAGATGATGACGATCTTGTCCTCCTCAAGTTGGACCATCTTTCTTGATTGCGCTGGCTCGATGAAGACAAGTAGATTGCTCCCCCATACTCCACTATGGGTGAACCTCTCTTAGACACATCTTCACATGTCCATTATCACGAGAATGGATGGCAAGCTTCAAGCATGATCTCTTCGTGATGCTCCACTTGAACTTGCACACTGTAATCTTGATGACGATCACCACTTGATGTCATCCTCCATGGGTTATATGATATCTTCCTTTTGATGCACGTCCATGGAAGCATACCTAACCCCACAAAGAACTCTCACTTAGACCATGGTTAGTACATAAAGCATAATGGGCAATGCTTACCATACCATGAGATAACTTGATCCCACTCGGTACATCTTCTACACTTTGTGTGTTGATCAACTTGAATCCGCTCTTTGTACTTAGTCTTGATCAACCTTGAATCTTATCTTCTCTCTTCATAAAGGTGATGTCTTGAAGGTAAACATGTATGTTCACACAATCTTCTTCTTCAAGACATGCTTGCAATAGGCTCAACTCTAACATGACCAATCTTTCGATAACTCCTTGAATAACACCTAGGTCAACACATAATCTCCTTCTTATAACCTTGAAACCAACAAATGGTCTTCAAGCAAAGTCCATGGACAAACCCTTCAAATATAAATCAAGGCAACCATTAGTCCATAGGGATTGTCATCAATTCACTACTAGGAAATACCTTATAGGTGGAGGCTTAACAATAGCGAGGGGAAAAGATAGGCGCTACTGGTAATTAGCAGTAGAGCGGGCTAAGGACAGGCGCTACTGGTATTAACTTAGCAGTAGCGCGGGTGTATGGGACATCGCTGCTGGTAAGTGGGCCCCACCGTACCCACCAGGCCACGAATAGTAGCAGCGTGTGCTGGGGAACACGCGCTACTGCTATTGCTATTAGCAGTAGCGCGGGTCAGGTACCCACCGCTGCAACTACAGCTGCACTGGCCCACGTGGTGGTCCCCGCTTAGCAGTAGCGCTGTTTGCGGACCAGCGCTGCTGCTATTGCGCAAACAGCGCTACTGCTAAGCCGCAGCTTCCACCTTTTCCAGCCCCCTTTCCCCCCTCCCCCCCTCCTCTCTCCCTCACTTCTTCTCCCTCACTTGCTTTCCGCATTAGCTATCTTTCTTCTCTCTTCCTTCTCCTACCTCTCTTCTCTTTACTTTAATGCCCCCTCCACCATCTCCATTAATGCACCCCTTTTCTCGCTTAGCTTCCTCACTTTTCTCTCCTCCCTCCACTAGTTAGAGCTAGCCATCTCCTTCCCCTACTAGCTAGATCTATCCATTTAGTAAGTGGAACCTATCAACTCCCCCAATAGTTCTATTCTTTAATGAAGTAAAGCCATCTAGTCACCGTGCTTCTCTCTCTCGATAGCTAGGTGAGGAAAAAATTGTGCTTTGGAAGAATTAATGGAAAATATGTGTGCGATATGACCAAATCGGGCGATATGATGGAAATTGTGCGTATGGCATGAGTTGCCGCCTATATGTTTATTTGCCGAATTGTGTGTGACATGAGAGTTGCTTATGTTTTGCCAAAATGTCGATTTATTTCCGTTTCGGCGAATTTCAGGCAAACTCAATATGTCCTTTTTTAGGGAAGATCATGCCAAATTTTTGTATGACTTTGATGCATGCATGCATGGATGCGTTTATAATCCTTTTGATTATTAATTATACCGCGCATGCGATCATGAAGGTCAGTGGAACGATGGTGGAAAGATGGTTGCGATCCGCGGTGCACGACATGTATGAAAATAACCAGAAGGAGATTTTATGTCCGTGTCGAAGATGCAAAGGAGGAGTCTTTCTCGACCCCTTTAAGGAAGGCCGTTTGAAAGTGCACCTACTCATGACTGGTTTCATGGATGGCTATACTCGGTGGACAAGTGAAGTCGATGGGGCAGCCAATGACGACATTGGACCAGACGAAGAGATGACTGATGATGGTGGCAGAGAAGAGGCCGGACATGGCGGCAGAGAAGAGGCCGGACATGGCGGCGGAGAAGAGGCCGGACATGACGGAGAAGCCGCAGACACGTCGCAGCATTCTTCGCTACTAAGTTCAATCCTGCGGGACCCTCATATTCGAGACCTGCTTTGCAAGAAGATGACTAGCGACAGCGCTGCTTCTAGAGAGGAGTCCAAGCTGAAGCAACTGGAGGTAGACTCAAAGACTCCATTGTATGGTGGTTGCGATCAAGAGGTGACCCGCTTGAGTTTCACGCTCGAACTTCTAAAGACGAAGGCTAAAAACAAATGGACCGACAAAAGCCTCGATGAGCTTCTCAAGTATCTAAAGAAGGTTCTCCCCGCAAGGAACCTGTGTCCTACTAGTGTCGATGAGGCCCAGAAAATCATGTGCCCTCTTGATCTGCCGCACATTAGATACCACGCATGCATCAACGATTGCATCATTTATCGGAAGGAGCATGCGGAAAAAACCAGTTGTCCGGTGTGCAATGCTTCTCGATACAAGAAGGCCGGAAAGAAATGTCCTCAGAAAGTTGTATGGTACTTACCGATCACTCCACGTCTGCAGCGTTATTTTGTAGATCCTAAGGAAGCAAAGCTCATGCGTTGGCACGTGGAGAGGGTGAAGCCCGACGATGGAGATGATCCGAAGCTGAGACACCTCGCGGATGCAAGCCAGTGGAGAGCGTTCAACGCCGAATATCGATATTTCACAGGAGATCCAAGGAACATCGTGCTTGGCGCGAGTACCGATGGCATGAATCCTTTTGGCAACCAGAACAACAACCATAGCACATGGCTCGTGTTTGTATGGATGTACAACCTCCCCCCTGGATGTGCATGAAGACAAAGTACATACACATGGGCATGCTGATTCAAGGGCCGAAACAACCGGGAAATAATATTAATCTGTATCTGGGGCTACTGAAAGAGGAGTTAGACACGTTATGGAAAACACCGGTCAAGACATGGGACGCCAGCAAAGGAGAGTATTTCTATATGAGAGCCGCTCTGATGACGACGGTGCACGACTATCTCGGTTACGGATATGTCGCAGGACAGGTGTGCCACGGATATTGTGGATGCACCCGATGCATGGATGATACAATGTCTCAGCAGCTAACGAAAGATGGCGGGTCTGGGAAAATCGTGTACATGGGGCATCGAAGATGGCTCGAGAAGGATGACCCGTGGAGAAATCGTGGAGATCTATTCAATGGTGAGCCTGAGTATTGAGGACCTCCACGTAAGAGGAGCGGCGCCGAAATCTATGAGTTGTTGAAAAACTGGGAAGAGTGCCCCGCATCAGGAAAGATGAAAAAAGCGCCGGAGCCGCTGCTGAAGGTATGGAAAATAAGGTCAGTTTTCTGGGACTTGGAGTACTGGCCCAAACTTGACACGCCTCATTGCCTTGATCCAATGCATATCACGAAGAATGTCCTCGAGAGTTTGCTTGGGACACTGATGAACATGCCGGACAAGACCAAGGATGGGCCGAAGGCAAGAAAAGACTTGGAAGATTTGGAAATCAGGGTAGATCTCCACATGCCCCGTAAAAAGTCGTCGGAGGACACGGAGATGGAGACGGAGGTGGGGGACAGGGGCAAAAAAGTCAACAAGAAGGAAGAGCAATATTGCCCCCCTTCTTGCTTCACCTTAAGTCCGAAGGAGATGGATCAATTCTTCAAGTTCCTTACTGGAATCAAAGTTAGTTCCGGTTACTGTGGGAAGATAAGCAGATTTCTAGACACAAAGAAGAAAAGGTTCAGCGGGATGAAGTCTCATGACTGTCACGTGATGATGACGCAGATACTCCCTGTTGCCATTAGAGGGATAATGGACCAGCACGTCCGTGACACGCTTACTGGTCTCTGCAACTTTTTTGACGTTATCTCTCGAAAGTCGATCAGTGTGAAGCAACTCCGAAGGCTACAGGAAGAGATCGTTGTCATACTAAATGAGCTTGAGATGTACTTCCCGGCCGCGTTCTTTGACATCATGGTGCATCTGTGTGTCCACATTGTGGACGACATCATCGACCTCGGGCCGACATTCCTGCACAGCATGATGCCGTTCGAGAGGATGAATGGGGTCATCAAAGGATTCATTCGTAACATGTCCCGTCCGGATGGAAGCATTGTCCAGGGCTTTCTGACCCAAGAGTGCATCTCCTTCTGCGAGAATTATCTAGGCGTCGATGACCCTGTTGTTGGTTTGCCCGTCAACAAGCACCTTGCGAGGCTCGGAGGTGAAGGTCATACCAACGGCCGGAGGGAACTGCATGTGGACCACTCGGGTCGACGCAACGACTTTGACATAGCAAACTTAGTAGTGCTACAACACCTAGACGTGGTAGATCCTTTCGTGACACTACACAAAGAAACCATCGCAAAGAAATACCGTGACCGGGGGCTGCGCAAGACGGACGCCGAAGTTATTAGAGAGCACAACCTCACTTTCTTGACTTGGTTCAAACAACATGTTCTTGCTAATCCCCCGGAAGAGGGCTCTACTGACGGATTGCTCATATACGCCTTAGCACATGGCCCCGCACCCAACCTCGTGACCTATCAGGCATACGATATCAACGGATACACATTCTACATGGAGGCCAAAGATATAACCAGTGATTACCAGAACTCAGGGATGACGATGGAATGCATGACCGGCAACAACGGCGCAACTGAAAGATTCTATGGAAGGGTCGAAGAGATCTAGGAGCTTGACTACTCTGGACTGCACAGTGCGACGATGTTCCGTGTCAGAATTGTCATTAGGACAAAAAAAAGTTATCTCTGTTTTAGGACATAAATTTTCTCTGTTTTCTATTAGCTAGGGCAAATTTTTTTAGGACATAAATTTTCTCTGTTTTCTATTAATAGATCATTATTAGCTAGGGCAAATTTTCTCTGTTTTCTATTAATGAGAGAAGTCCATATTACAACCTCAAACTACCACCAAAGTCTAAAACACAACCCTGAACTACGAAACCATCTAGTTTACAACACTGAACTTTCAAAACCGGACAGAAAACATCCCTGGGTGGTATTTGACCGGTTTTGACCAGTCAACAACCCAGTCAGCACCAACTCATCCGCCATGTCCTCCTCTGGTCAAATTTTGGCCAAAAAGAAGTGTCCAGAAAAATTTGAACAAATTCTCAAAAATCTTCACAACCGTCATATTAAATCTGGTAAAGTTTCAACAAATTTTGCCGAGTAGAAAAAAAATTTAGAGCAAAAATTCAAATTCAGAGCCATTTTGGGTCAAATTTTGGCCAAAAAAAGTGTCTAGAAAAATTTGGAAAAAGTTCTCAAATATCCACACAACCCTCATATTAAATCTGGGAAAGTTTTTAAAAATTTTACCGAGTAGAAAAAAAGCTAGACGGTTGACTGGTCAAAACCAGTCAAATACCACCCCCAGGGTTGTTTTCTGTCCGGTTTTGAAAGTTCAGGGTTGTAAACTAGACGGTTTCGTACTTCAGGGTTGTGTTTTACACTTTGATGGTAGTTTGAGGTTGTAATATGGACTTCTCTCTCTATTAATAGAACCTCAGTTTTAGTTTTTGGGGATTTTCTACAGGTTCTAGATTTTCTTGAAGTGGTCCTGTTATATGCAAAATTGAAGTGGTTCGATTGTGCCCAAGTGGCCTTTTCTTATTTGGAGGGAATGACTCCAAGTGGCCTATGTTTTGCCGGAATGTTGATTCATTTCCGTTCCGGCGAATTTCAGGCACTCGATATGTCCACTTTTTAGCAAAGGTCATGCCAAAAAATTTCGTGAATTTCGGCATGACTTGTGCTAGAAAGTAGGACATATCGAGTGCCCGGTATTTGCCGAAACTGGAATGAATCAATATTCCGGCAAAACATAGGCCCTTTTTTATGTCATTATTCATTTTATTATAGTTTGAGAATTAAACGAGCAAACTTAACCGTACGTAGGAAACATGTCGAACAACGACGAAGCCGGGGCTTCTGATCATCATGAGGTCGACGATCCCTTACAGCATGAACACGATTACCTCAACTTTTTCTGTAGTCAGGCAGACCAAGGTTTGGAGGGCCCCCTTGTCATAGCGGACGGTGCTACTGCTGCCGACCCCGACACCGACACCACCACCAGCACCGACACCGGCGCCCAGACCGGGGCCGAAGCACCAGGGCCGAAGCAGAAGAGTACGAGGTCACGACGTCCTAACAAGCTCGGCACCGGCAGACTGGTGGTCACAGAGGTGCACCCCGGCAAATTTGAGCAAATAGTGTCGGAGGAAGCTCGCAAGAACTACAGCAGCCAACTCGGATGCATCCTACGGGACATTGTGAGCATCAACGCCACAGACTTAAGGAGTAAACCAAAAAATATGGAGCACCTCTTCCTAATGAAGTTGCACTAGAGATACCATTTCCCCGGCCGAGATGACACCAAACTTCCGTGGGAAGATCATGGCATGAAGAAGATAAACAACGCCGCCATGGGGAAGTTCAGCGGCGCATTGTCCGGCTGGAAAGTCAGGGTGAAACGATCGATTGACAAGAAAGAACCCTACTCCAAGATTTTTGTAGAAAATTCCACACTTTCGGAAGAGGACTATGAAAAATTCAAGGAAACTTGCGCTACCGAAGATGCCAAGCGTAAGTCCGAGAAATTCAAGGGGCTTCAGCTAAGGAACACTGGGAACCACCGCCTCGGAAGCCATGGTTACATTGGCAAGAAACCCATATGGGATAAGGAGGATGCGGAACGTGAAGCCGCGGGGATCCCAGACCCCTTGGTGGTGTTCACCGACCAGCTGGAGCATGACTTCATCAGGGCTCGGTACAAGTGGGACAAAGAAAAAAAGGTTTTCTACACGGACGAGCCCACGAGGAAGTTGATGAGAATACTAGTAATTACCACCTTATATTAGCTTCTGATCAATTCGACTACACATTGTAGTAACATTTGTAAACGGTCAACGTTCCTTTTGCAGAAAGATCAACACAAGCTTGCGGCCGAAAGCGACTCGTCATCTCAGTCGTCGGAGAGGCCCATGTGGGACACCCCTCTCAACCGGTCCTTGAACATACTGAAGGGACTCCCTCCGGGCAAGCGGCCGCAGTATGGGCGTGTGCACGGCGTCGAAGACGGCGCCACATGGAAGTAATACTACCACGAGTACCCGGAGGCCAAAAGGCAAAGAAGGAAGTTCAGTCAGGTGAACATCGATGAGAAGGTGGCGCTTGCGGTCGATAAAAAATCAGCTGAGACCCAAGAAGTCCTGAAATCTGAGGTCCTCCAAGTGGCAGTCGAGGTAGCAGCAGCTGCCTGCAGAGTGGACTTCGTATCTTTGGTTAATGCCTTGGTTCCGGCTGTTGTCGACTGGACGAAGAAAAACCCAGACAAAGGGCCAGAAGACTTTCCCATGCCCAGCTTCGTCGGGAGCAACTCGGTGACCATCGCACCACCAGCACCTGCTGCCGCTAACGCACAAGGCCCCGCACCCGCTCATAGCAGCCCGTCCTCCGTCTCTGGTGTGCAAGGCGGGGCTTCGACTTTGGCTGAGCTCGACGCCCTCATGGTAATTACGCGTCGCACCAACATATCTATAATCTTCTGCTTCCATTGCCTTTCGGATGTCTGATGCCGCAGACATGTCTTTGCAGGCCGATGAAACCCCATGCACCGTACTGTACATGATCAACGGCCAGAATGTGGACGTGGGAACCGCGACGATACAGAAGCCCAAGGAACGCTTGTTCCACGGCCAGCCGATCCCCGTTGGCACTTTAAGGGTTTCCTTGGCGAGTGTCAAAGCGGGCCACGAGGATTTGGATCCTCCAGTACGGCTCGGGGGAGAGGAGGATGAGACCCCGATGCGGCTTGGACAATGCAAGGGTTGGATGCTGCTGTGGCTGAAGAATCTTCTTCATGTGGAGGCGGCCGAGAGCACACCAACGACAACATCACATCAGCAAGGTATGAACACCACCCCGCCTACGCAATTACCAGCGCCTGATCTTGTGCCGGGTGACAGCGGCGGACGGCGCGAGGAAGGGGGTCCAATAGTGGATGATGTAGTCGGCCCCGTGGAACAAGAAATGGATGATGAGATGGAGGAGAACCCTCTTCGGTTCCTCAATACCGGCGCCTATGGCAACAGACAAATGATGAGTCAGCCATATGACTCGGGCTATGAGCATGCGGATGAGGAGATGCATGATGTGCCTGGGCAGGAACGTCCTAGGGTTGATTGCAAGAAGTCTCTCTTCATGCAATCCTCACAGGATACGCCTCCAGATGCCGCCACAACGCAGGGTCAACTAGCCGAGGGTCGTAAAGTGCTTAGCCCGACAACACTGGTGGTGGGGGTAAGGAAGGGTCTGGACGGTCAACCCAAGAAAAAGGAGAGGAAGAGACCGCCGAGGAGAGGCTCTGCTGCCGCCAAAGCTGCCAAAGCTTCTAGCAGCCAGCCGACCAATTTTGCAGACCGTGTACCGGTCAAAGGTGCGGCGATGTTCCATGTTGCGGGCGAGCCGATCCTACTGTCGAAACCGCTAGAGGGCATATTAGGGGATCTCAGGAGACTGCACGACCATGTGCTGTCGACTGAGAAAAGCCTTCTCGCCTCGGAGGATCCAGGATATCCGCTTTACACGGTTCGTGTGCCTGAGGGCAAGTGCTACGTCGACACACTGCCCGCAGAGGTGTTCTTCCTACAGTTTGATCACATCTTTGAGATGTTTCTCATGAGGCGGCTCGATTTTACGTTCGTCTGCCTTTTTGTGCTACATATGAACTTCGTCATCAGGAGAGAACAAATCTCGCAAATCTCGGTGGCGGATCCATACTACATGCATGAGTCATTACCGAACAACCCTTTTGTACATTTCAATCACTCCTTCGCTCATATGGAGACTAATTTGAGGTGTTATTTTTCCCGCAGCAAGGGGCGCGCCGTCTTATCGTTCTTTTCCCGCGAGTTTCCTACGCTGTGTATTTTGACTCGTCCAGAAACTACGAGAAGAAGGACTACACCCACATAATGGATATTCTGGATGATGCTCTCCACGACTTCATGTGGGATCGAGGAGATAGGTCTAGAGGGGGGGTGAATAGACACTTAACCACCCAAAGTTGTAGTTTTTAATTTCTCTTGAAACTTAGGCAGATTTTGGCACAAGTTAAGATCACTCCAATACTTTCTACACATGCATATCTAGAGATTGAGCAGTGGAAATAGTAAAGCATGCATAAGTACGGAATGTAAAGGGGTATAGTATGGAAGATCAAACGCAATGAAGACACGGTGGTTTTTGGCGTGGTTCCGATAGGTGGTGCTATCGTACGTCCACGTTGATCGAGACTTGAACCCACGGAGGGTAACGGCTGCGCGAGTCCACGGAGGGCTCCGCCCACAAAGGGTCCATGAAGAAGCAACCTTGTCTATTCCACCATGGCTTACGTCCACGAAGGACTAGCCTCACTCAGGGTAAATCTTCACGAAGTAGGCGATCTCCTTGCCCTTACAAACTCCTTGGTTCAACTCCACATCATGTCGGAGGCTCCCAAGTGACACCTAACCAATCTAGGAGACACCACTCTCCAAAAGGTAATAGACGGTGTGTTGTTGATGAACTCCTTGCTTTTGTGCTTCAAATGATAGTCTTCCCAACACTCAAACAACTCCTCACAGATTTGGCTATGGTGGAAGAAGGATTTGAGTGGAAAGCAACTTGGGAAAGGCTAGAAATCAAGGTTCAAATGGTTGGATTGGAATGTCTTGATCTCAACACATGAGTAGGTGGTTCTCTCTCAGAAAATGTATGGTGGAAGTGTAGGCACGTTTTTATGGCTCTCCTTGATGAGAAGGAAGTGGTGGAGGGGTATATATAGCCTCCACACAAAATCCAACCGTTACACACTTTTGACCCAACTCGGTGGCACCGATTCAGAAGTCTCGGTGGCACCAAACTGTGTAAAAGATATGAACGTTAGGAATCTCGGTGGGACCGACTGGAACAACTCAGATGGACCGATGTGCAATGGTTAGGGCAAACCTCGTCTCGGTGGCACCGATCGCATCAACTCGGTAGGACCGAAATGAAGCAATAAGGCAACAGAGAGTTGGCAAGCCATCTCGGTGAGACCGATTTGCAAAACTCGATGGGACCGAAGTAAGTGCAAACGATTACAGAGAGTTGGCAAGGCCATCTCGGTGAGACCGAGATCCATATCGGTGGATCCGATTTGTTAAGGTTTTGGCAGTGGCTAAATCCAGATGAACTCGGTGGCTCTGGATAGGAAATTTTGGTGGGGCCAAGTTGGAATGTAGGTTTTGGACATATTTGGGTAGAGAGAGTGGTTGAGGGTTTAGGAGCACTATCACTAAGCACTTGAGCAAAAACACCATTAAGCAACACCTCATCCCCTTTTAATAGTATTGGCTTTCCTATGGACTCAATGTGATCTTGGATCACTAAACCAAAAATGTAGAGTCTTGAGCTTTTGCCAATCCTTGTTCTTAGCATTTTGAAGGGTTCCACTTCTCCTTGTCCCTGCCACGCCATTGTTGAACTCATCTGAAATTTACTAGATAAAAGCATTAGTCCAACAACATGTATGTTGGCATAAATTACCAAAACCACCAAGGGAGCAAATGTGCTTTCACTTCAGCATGAGGGGTGGCCACATCGAGATCAAGAAACAAAGGAAGAGCAAGCCGGGTTTCTCGCATAAAACTACCTTCTGCTGCATCCATCAACCGACAGCAAGCAAGAACGATGGATTCTACCTCCTCCATCTCATGATGGAGTTCAGAAGGGATCACCAACAGCTTCGCATGACAACAAGAAACGATGAACATATCCGCAAATGGGCAGAATCCTTAGGAGACGAACCGGATTATAAACTCAGAGATGACTTCTTTCGCATCCAGAAGGACATTGCAACGATCATCATGAAAAAGTCGTCGAAGAGAAGGGGATGTTCCACCACGGCCCTATATCGCGAGATGACGTCCGAACTCGCATAGGCCTACAATGTTTGGACCTGACGCCGTTCATGAAGATAGGGTGCATCCTCCCAGATATGGATGGATGGAACTTCCAGTGATTGACGATGCCAATGATGATGTGTCGGTTGAACTTGTACTTTCTGGAGCGATGAAACTTTGTGATGTCAACGGTCCTGCTGAACTTGCGTAACGCTACTTTGTTAGTTTGGGTACGATGACCTGCGTACATCTAGTTAATTAGTTTGGGTACGATGAACCTGTGTTGATTAATTATGTTTACTATATGTTTCATCTATTAGCTAACTCTTTCTTTTCGTGTTGCTCAAGTATATTATGTTGCATATTATTGTTGAATTCGCTTGATGAAGATGCATCTCTAACAGGTACATAGGTCCTTGATGGCGAAGAAGTGCTATGCCGTGTACATAGGGAGGGTTCCGGGAGTGTACGACGAGTGGCCCGAGTGTCAGGCCCAAGTGTCACGGTTCTTGGGCGGCAGCCATAAAGGGTTCGATAGCAGATAAGAAGCAGAAGCTAGTTACTTGAGGTTCACGCTAGCGCAAGAGAGGAATCAGAACCGGCGCCTCATGTACTGCATAATTCCGCTCTTACTCATAGTGATAGCTCTTCTCTTCTATATCATCGGTTAGATGGATGACGATGTAGTTGCATGTATTCGAGACATGTCATAACTTGTATCACTATTTTGAGATGATGACGAGAGACATCATTTGTGTTGGATGATGATTATGATGATGACATGATTTGATGAGACTATTTGTATGTGTATGCTATGATTAGATTTGTATGTGTATGATATGATGAGACTATTGTGTGTATGATGTTTGATAGAGACTATTGTATAAAACCTCTACAAATACAGAGGAAATATGCTGCAGATTTTTTTTTCAAAAAATAATAACAGTAGCGCGGGGTATGCGTGTTGCAGCAGCGAGGCTTTAGCAGTAGCGCGTTCTAAATAGCAGCGCTGCAGCTTTTAGCAGCAGCGAGGTTACGTAAAACGCGCTACTGATACATATGGATAGCAGTAGCGGGGGGATGCCCGCGCTACTGCTAAACGTTAGCTGTAGCGCCGTACCAGTAGTGCGGGTTCCTGCGCTACTGCTAGTCGTTTAACCCGTGCTATTGATAGGCTTTTCCCTAGTAGTGATTACTAAAACCAAACATGGGGGCACCATGCTCTTTCAGTAACTACTTTGTTGGTGATGTGCTATTCGAGCCCTATTTTTGCCGGCACTTTCGGATGTAGAAAAATGTGTTCGATCACCTCTACAATGGTGTCCGAGCCTGCGATGACTACTTCATTTTGAAAAAGAATGCCATTGGAACAATTGGCTTCTTTGGTTACCAGAAGTGCACAACTGCATTGAGGATGCTTGCGTATGGCACGACCGCAGATTCGTGAGATGGGTACCTCTAGCTGTCTGAAAGCACATGCCTCGAAGCCAGAGTCAGTTTTTGCTATCGTGGTGGTGAAAGTGTTTGAACTGAAGTAACTGAGAGAACTATATATACCATCAATGACCATGGCTGCAACATGGGCTATTATTTTTATGGTGGTGAGACCATATCTGAGTCAAGGGGTCACAAAAGATCCCAATTTTCCCAAAGAGAAGAAGAAGCTAGAAAGGATATGGAGAGGGAATTTGGAGTGCTCCAAGCCCGCTTTGCAATTGTTCGAAGACCTACAAAAATATGGGATCCAGAGATGTTGTGGAGATGATGCACAACATAACTATGGAGGATGAGGGTGAAGGAGCTCGCGAAGGTCCGGAATTTGAGCACATGGGTGATCCTATCCAACTTTTAGAGCAGAATCTGGCTACGTTTTAGGATTTTATCCAAATATATTAATAAATTCAACATTGATGACTTATAAGCAACATCAGAATGATCGGGTTGAGCATTTGTGGGCGCTTAAAGGAAAAATTAGAGCATGTTTGGATTGTAATTATATTTAAATTATAATTGCATTGAAACATTTGTACTACATGATTGTGGAAGAAGTGTGCTATCTTTTAATTATTATCAATGCTTTGGATATTAAAAAGAAATTAAAAAAAGGATGGACATTTGGGGCATAAGGGAATCCCCAACGTCGACCCGCAAACCGGACACCGCATCCTTCCGTGGACCGAGGGGCCAGCCCGCAGATACGGATGCGGGAGCCGGCCATCCAAAGCTAGCCGCATACAATTGAAAGTGTATTTCAACAAACCGGATGAAATCCATGCAAATAAGATGGAATTCACTTAAGTTCGATCATAATTTACATAAGACGGACAATATTTCGTCCGTTTGGCATACAACTACAGAAAAAACTAAATCTTGTAAAGGACGACCACCTAGTACGTGTGGCCGCAGGGCGGTCGCCGTCTGTGCCGTCGTTGTCGTCGTCCTTCCAGTGGCAGAAGTGGGCGGGTCCTCTGCTGCCTGGTACTCGTGGAGGAGCCGCTCCGCTTCCTCCTGCGCGGTTCGGAGGGCCACGATAGCCAATGCCGACGACGCCCGCGAAGCCCAGGCGGTGGCCTTGCCTCAGCATTGGCAGAGGAGTCGCTAAGCGACCACTCCTCGCCGATCTTGGCGAGCTCGCCGTCAAGGCGGCGGCGGCGCCTGGCGGACATCTCCACAATGGTGACAAAGCGATCGAGGGCCCAGGCAGCCGCCCGATCGGGTCATTGAGGACTCAGGCTGGCACTGCGTCCGACTTCGCGAATGCGGAGCGGTGAGCAGTGTTGTGTCACTCGTAGCACGCCTGTTGCCTCACCGCCCGCTCCTCCTCGGACACGGCGACCCTAGATCCCGATGGACCGCAGCCACCGCCGCCTCCGAGGTAGTGGAGGATGCAGCCTCACGTCTTGGTGATCGTGAGCGGCAGTTGCAGTGGGGAGGCGAGGCAGGCCCTTTGATCCAGGCGTAGCAGCTGTGCACCGGCGACAACGCCACCTCCTCCTTCATGCGACGCCCGATTTGGATGCAGCGGTTGCGTGCTGACGACGCCGGCTCCTCCTTGACGCAGCGTGCGATCTAGACGTCACCGCGGTGGTTTGGGGAGGGGGACACAAGCTTCTCCTTCATCTGCCGGAGAGCGGACGACGGCTTCTGCTTCATGCGGTTATGCGGCGAGGATGGCAGCTCCTCCTTGAGCGGACGGTTGGCGAAGGTGGCACCGGGCCACGCTCCCAAAGATCGCTTCGTTGTAAGCTCCATCTGACGGATGAATCCCTTGTCCGTCAGAGCGGCGTCCACGAGGAGTCGCAGCCTGTGGTTGCGCCTGGTCCTCCTGGTCACAAATCCGGAGGAGCCGGTTGCCATGGATACCGAGGGGCCTGGAGAGTGAGGGTGGCGGCGCCATGAGCGGCCTGATGAAGAACTACCCCCGCCTCCACCTGCCGACACGAAGAACCATGACTTCGGCATCGTCGGAGAGGAGGAGCAGCTCAGAGAGGATGAAGTGTGGATGTGCATCGCTGGCGCACGGCTTAAATAACCCGCTTCAATGCGGTGCAGCAGCTAGAGTTGGTTGTTGGAAATATGCCCTAGAGGCAATAATAAATTGGTTATTATCATATTTATTTGTCCATGATAAAGGTTTATTATTCATGCTATAATTGTATTGACCGAAAACTTAAATACATGTGTGAATACATAAACAAATACAATGTCCCTAGTAAGCCTCTACTAGACTAGCTCATTGATCAAAGATGGTTAACGTTTCCTAACCATAGACCTGAGTTGTCATTTGATAATGGGATCACATCATTAGGAGAATGATGTGATGGACAAGACCCAACCGTAAGCTTAGCATTTGATCGTATAACTGAGTTTATTGCTGTAGCTTTCTTCATGTCAAGTATCTATTCCTAAGACCATGAGATCATGCAACTCCCGGATATCGGAGGAATACTCTGTGTGCTATCAAACATCACTTCGTAACTGAGTGATCATAAAGATGCTCTACAGGTATCTCCGAAGGTGTCTGTTGGGTTGGCATGGATCGAGACTGGGATTTGTCACTCCGTATGACGGAGAGATATCTCTGGGCCCTCTCAGTAATACAACATCACAAAGAGCTTGCAAGCAATGTGCCTAATGAGTTAGTCACGGGATCTGATAACCCACAAGTATAGGGGATCGCAACAGTTTTCGCGGGTAGTATTTCACCCAGAATTATTGATTCGACACAAGGGGAGCCAAAGAATATTTGCAAGTATTAGCAGTTGAGTTGTCAATTCAACCACACCTGGAGCTAAAATATTTGCAGCAAAGTATTTAGTACCACAGTAATATGATAGTTTTGATAGCAGTAGCAATAGTAACAATAGTAACGGTGACAGTAACAGTAGCAGTTTTGTAGCAAGTGTAAAGCAGTAGCAACAAAGTAACTTAGCAGAAACCAATATGAGAAAGTCATAGGCATTGGATCGGTGATGATAATTATGTTGGATGATATTCATCATATAATAGTCACAACCTAGGGCGATACACAATAGCTCCAATTCATCAATGTAATGTAGGCATGTATTCCATATATAGTCATACGTGCTTATAATAAGAACTTGCATGACATCTTTTGTCCTACCCTCCCGTGGCAGCGGGGTCCTTAAGGAAACTAAGGGATATTAAGGCCTCCTTTTAATAGAGAACCGGAACAAAGCATTAACACATGGTGAATACATGAACTCCTCGAATTACAGTCATCCCCGGAGAGTATCCCAACTATTATCACTTTGGGGTCTACGGATCAGAACAATAACAAGTGCATATGACAAGCGGATAGGATCAAGAACTCAAATATATTCATGAAAACATAGAGGGTTCAGATCTGAAATTATGGCACTCGGGCCCTAGTGACAAGCATTAAGCATAGCAAAGTCATAGCAACATCAATCTCAGAACATAGTGGATACTAGGGATCAAAGCCCTAACAAATTGACTCGATTACATGATAAATCTCATCCAACCCATCACTGTCCAGCAAGCCTACGAAGGAATTACTCACGCCCGGTGGTGAGCATCATGAAATTGGCGATGGAGGATGGTTGATGATGACGACGGCGTCAAATCCCCCTCTCCGGAGCCCCGAATGAACTCCAGATCAGCCCTCCCGATGAAGAACAGGAGGTGGCGGCGGCTCCGTATCGTAAAACGCGATGAAACTTCTTCTCTTATTTTTTTTCTCGGGAAAAGAGAATTTATAGCGTTGAAATTAGGTCAGACGGCCGCCTGTGGGCCCCACAAGGCATCAGGGCGCGCCCTAGGGGGGGTCGCGCCCTGTTGCCTTGTGGGCAGCAGGTGGCCCCCCTTCTGTTGATTCTTGCGCCAATAATTTTTATATATTCCATAAAAATTCTCCAAAAAGTTTCGTCCAAATCCAAGAACTTTGATTTCTGCACAAAAACAACACCATGGTAGTTCTGGTGAAAACAGCGTCAGTCCGGGTTAGTTTCATTCAAATCATGCAAATTAGAGTCCAAAACAAGAGCAAAAGTGTTTGGAAAAGTAGATACGATGGAGACATATCTACTCCCCCAAGCTTAACTCATTGCTTGTCCTCAAGCAATTCAGTTGACAAACTGAAAGTGATAAAGAAAAACTTTTACGAACTCTTTTGTTCTTGTATCCGTATATAAGCTTAAATAGTACCCAGGTTTTCAGCAAAGATCATGAACTAACCATGCTCGTAATAACACTTAAAAACTACATTTACTCATATCAATGGCATAATCAACTAGAGAGCAATAATAACATATCTCAAATGCCAACAATTTGTCAAAACAATCATGATATAATATGATAACATGGTATCTCGCTAGCCCTTGCTGAGACCGCAAAACATAAATGCAGAGCACCTCTAAAGTTCAAGCAACGACTAAACATTGTAATTCAGGGTAGAAGAGATCCAGTCATGATGCACACAACATTAACTATACTCAATGCATAAGGATGACAATAGTGCTCTCAGGATTGGCGCTTAGTGCAAGAAGGTGAGACTCAACGATAAAAGTAAAATAACATAAAAGTAAATGGATAGGCCCTTCGCAGAGGGAAGTAGGGATTTGCAGCGGTGCCAGAGCTCGAAGCTTAAATCAGAGATGAAAAATAATTTTGGGAGGTGTACTTTTCCTGTCAACGTCATGACCGAGAATTTTCAATATCTTCCATGCTAAACACATTATAGGCGGTTCCCAAGTGGAAAGGTAAAGTTTACTCCCCCTCCACCATACCAACACAAGCCATGGCTAGCTGAATCCTCGGGTGCCCTCCATACCAACAACTTTCCGGGGGAGTTTGTTTGCATTATATTTTTTCGATTTTGAGCATAGGACTGGGCATCCCAAATACCAGCCTCTCTCGTGTAATGACAAGTGAATAAACACTCATCTCGAGAATAACCCGCTTAGCATGGAAGATACTGACCGCCCCTGTCACTCCATGAGCGGTACAGACACACAAAACAGATGTTTGTTTGAATGATTAGAGGTGGCACATGCAAATTTACTTGGAGCAGCAGAGTAATACCGCATATAGGTAGATATAGTGGACTCATCTGGAACAACTTTGGTTTAAGGATTGTGGATGCACAAGAAGAATTCCCGCTTAGTACAAGTGAAGGCTAGCAAATAGGTTGAGAAGCAACCAACTAGAGAGCGAAAACGGTCATGATCATGCATTGAGAATAATTAACATTGAATACTAGCATGAGTAGGATATAAACACCCTGAACATAAATATCGTGGAGGCTATGTTGATTTTGAATCAACTACATGCATGAACATGTGCCAAGTCAAGCCACTTGAAACATTCAGAGGAGGATACCATATTAACATACTACATCATAACCATTTTAATGCATGTTAACATCCAAGATAAATCATTATCCACTCCTAGCTACTTAAGCTTGGCATGAGCAACTATAATCTCTAATTTTCATCACAAACATGTTTACTCATAATATGCTGAATCATGGGTGCTGAATTAAACATATTTACAAAAACAAAAACAAGAAGACTTCATACCAGCTTTTCCTTGCCACAGTCACTTCATCAAATCATCGTCATTATTGCCTTTCACTTGCATGACCGAATGATGTGAAAATAATAATAGTGCAAGTGTGCCGTGGACTAAGCTGAAATCTGCAAACATTTTATTCAAGGGAGAAGACAAGGTAATATTGGCTCTTCGTTAGATCAACGTTAAAGCATAACCACTCATCATTTTCAACATGGTCTTCTCCCTATGACAACTCAACGAAAAGAAAAGAATTTCAGAGAAACACACCAAAATATTTTTGGAGTTTTTAGTTTTTCTGAAGAAAGCAAATTAAAGAAAAAAAGAAAAGCGAGAAAAACTGTTTACACGGGAGAACTCCCAACAAGCAAAAGAAGAAACGAGAAATCTTTTTGGGTTTTCGTTTAACACTACGAACTAACAAACAAGAAAGAAAAACCGAAAAGAAGCGAGAAATATTTTTGGGTTTTTGAAGTTTTTTCAAACACACAAGAAGAAAGCGAGAATAAAACTAACTTGGATATACAATGAAAAAGTATGAACACCGACAACTGGAATGAATGTGTGAACATGAATGTAATGTCGGTGAGAGATACGTACTCCCCCAAGCTTAGGCTTTTGGCCTAGCTTGGTCTACTGCCATGGCTGTCCCGGATAATAGTCAAAGTGCTAGCTCGTGGAGGCGTTCTGAGCCGCCTCCTCAGCCAGACGGGCAGCCTCAACTGTCGTGTTGTACTCGTGCACCTCGCTCTCATGAAGAAAATATCTCTGTTTGTTCTGAAAATCAAAGAGGACACGAGCAGGCAAAACGACAAACACAGAATGATATTTATCGAATATCAAGTTATAATCATAACTGCGAGTGTTGCGCTTAATGAACTCATGGTTCTGCATTGCCTCAAAATTCAAATATTTGTCAGGGAAAAGAGGATCATTGGGCCTGGGCGAGACCCCTAGCCTTGCAGCTACTCGGGAGGCATAGATTCCTCCATATAAATCACCATTGCCCGAGTTGCGGTGCAACCTACGTGCAACAATGGCCCCAAGATTATAGTGTCTGCTACCCGTTAAAGCAGCGTGAATAAGGCTCAGGTCAGGGGCACAAAGTGCACTACAGTCTTGTTTACCAACAATGCATTTGCCATTAAAAAGTGCAAAGTAGCGAATAGCGGGAAAGTGAATGCTCTTTATCCTAGCTTGTGTAACTCCCCTATTCTCACCATTGCAAAGGCTATTGAGAAACAGTTCATAATCAGATTGTCGCGGTTCACTAAGTGAACCCCAAAATTGAATTTTGCATTCATCACAAAACTCTTCTAGAGACATAGCATAAGATCTATCATAGAGATGAAATAAAACTCTAGAAGTGCGCGGATGATATTCAAAGTTTTGAGTGAATGAATGAGTAAGGTTGTAGTGCTGTGGTGGTTTATCTGCGATGAAGGCAGAGAGCTCGGTGTTGTGAATATATTGGTCAAATTCTTCCTTAATACCTGCTCCCAGCATGAACTCGTTGCACGGCCATCGACACGATTTTGCTTCGGCACCTCACACAGAACTTGCCCTTGGTTCCACATACGATTGACGCGCAGGGCTTTCAGTCGTTGATGCCTCGGAGGACCTCCTCCTTGAGGAACTCCTTCTGAAAATGTTCATGTTCCTACGAACAAATTTTTGAAAATTTTTGGACCACAAAAAGATGTTAACAAAACTTCACAAGGTTGATAGCAACTACTCATATAAGTGCCTAGAGGCTATATCAAGCATTCAAACTACTTAGAACTTAAAGAATTCAACATGCAAGCTCATTTTCAGTAGCACCAATAGCAGCAATGGGAGAGTCACATACCAAGGAGCAATCCCTCAAAACAGTTTCGGAAACGGAGCTCCGAGCAAAGAGATCAAAAATCTCAGGTTTGGGAGCAAGAATACGAGAGAGAGAGCTACTATGATTTTTTTCTGGAGGTAGGAGATGAAGTGGGCTGAATGGATAAGTGAGTGGGTCCCTGTGGGACCCACAAGGCATCTTGGCGCGCCCTGGGGGGTGGCCGTGCCCTGTTGCTTTGTGGGCAACAGGTGCACCCCCCCTGGGTTGTTCTCAGTGCCAAAAATTCATATATATTGCAGAAAAAATCATGTTAAAATTTTATTGCATTCTGAGCACTTTTATTTTTGGGCCATTTTTTATTGCACGGATAAATCAGAAAACAGGATAATCATGGCATTTTATTTTATTTAAACTAAAAATAACATAGAGCAAACTAAGATTACAGAAAGTTGTGCTTACTAAATTCATCGACCACATGCCCTTCAAAAAGAATCCATTAATAAGGTTGATCAAGTCTTATTAACAAACTATTTTCGAGTGACATGAAACCGAAGAATTTTTGTATAACACTAAGTTACCTCAACGGGGATATGCATCTCCCCAACAATAAGAATTTCATATTTCTTTTTGACCGTACGAAGAGGAAATTTGAATCCCCCAATGGTAATTGTTGAGACCTTTTCAATACAATTGATACCATTCACTGAACTTTGTTTCTTCGGAAAATAAACCGTATGCTCATTACCATTAACATGAAAAGTGACCTTGCTCTTGTTGCAATCAATAACAGCCCCTGCAGTATTCACAAAGGGTCTTCCAAGGATGATCGACATGTTATCATCCTCGGGCATATCAAGTATAACAAAGTCTGTCAAGATAGTAACATTTGCAACTACAATGGGAACATCCTCACAAATTCCAATAGGTATTGCAGTGGATTTATCAGCCATTTGCAAAGATATTTCAGTAGGTGTGAGCTTATTCAAGTCAAGTCTTCTATATAAAGAGAAAGGCATAACACTAACACTGGCTCCCAAATCACATAAAGCAGTTTTAACATAACTTCTTTTAATGGAGCATGGTATAGTGGGTATTCCCGGATCTCCTAACTTTTTAGGTACTCCACCCTTAAAAGAATAATTTTCAAGCATGGTGGAAATTTCAGCTTCAGGTATCTTTCTTTTATTAGTGACAATATCTTTCATATATTTAGCATAAGGAGACACTTTCAACATATCAATCAAGCGAGTGCGAAAAAAGACAGGTCTAAGCATTTCAACAAAGCACTCAAAATCTTCATCATCCTTATTTTTAGATGGTTTAGTAGGGAAAGGCATAGATTTTTGAACCCATGGTTCTCTTTCCTTCCCATGTTTTCTAGCAACAAAGTCTCTTTTATCATATCTTTTATTCTTAGGAGGTGGGTTATTAAGATCCACAACAGGTTCTATTTCTATATCATTATCTGGTTGAGCATCAACGTGAGCATCATCCTTATCATTATCATTATCGCTAGGTATATGTTCATTACCAGATTGTGTCTCAGCATTAGAAATAGAAGCATCATTATGATTCTCAAGAGGGTTTTCTATCTCAGGTTCACTAGAAGCATGCAAAGTCCTATCATTTTTCTTTTTCTTTTTCTTCTTAGATGGACTAGGTGCATCATTATTAATTCTTTGAGAATCTTGTTCAATTCTTTTAGGATGACCTTCAGGATACAAGGGTTCCTGAGTCATTCTACCTCCTCTAGTAACAACTCTAACAGCATGATCATTCTTGTTCATCTCATGAAGCAAATCATTTTGTGACTTAGCAATTTGTTCTAACTGAGTCTAAACCATAGAACCATGTTTACTCAAGCACTTAACATCATTAGCAGTTCTAAACATCAAATCACTCAAGCATTAAATCATGATGGCATTCCATTTTAGTTGATTGCTAACATACAAATTAAAGTGTTCCTGTTTAATGATGTAATTATCAAATTCATACAGGCAATGACTAGCAGATTTATTATACGGAATATCACCTTCATCAAATCTAGTGAGAGAATTTACCTCCACTACCTGTGTCGGGATGTCGAGCCCATGTATTTCTTCAATAGGTGGTAAATTCTTAACGTCTTTAGCTTTAACTAGCACAAATGCCCGTGCGTTGCTATGGGAAAAAATATATATCATACGTACCTAATTCAGTAATGGTGTCATACCACCCAGATACTCCCCATACATCCGAAATAATTGTTCGGGCAGTGTCCAGATAGAAGAGAGAGGAAAAAAGAGCCAACCGGATCCCCATTTTGTCCTCATATGACTTGGCTGTCACAGATCGCCACATCCACATCAAATATGAGAAGAATATTGAATGTCCGGGCATTTGCGGAAAGCCATCCACGTAGGATGTAGTCCACGTCAGACCATTGTTTCCCTTTTCTTTTTTTGCTTTCTTCATCTCCATCAATTATATACATTGACCGTGCAATTCGAAAACAAAGTGAAAAACATGATTGCATGCATGCATAAATAAAAACTCAACACAGACATGTCCGCATATGTTTGAGATCGAAATTAGACAATAGTGATTATAAATGCTCTACAATGGCTAACCACGTCTACCTCATGATAAAGAAACTGTTTTGCTATTTTTCAGTCGAGTGTTTTGCAATTGGCTGTCATTCAAATTTGTGTCCGTTCGATCTCGCGTTGAGATTCGCGCTGTTTTTTGCTTTTTCCTCCTGCTTGTTTTGCGGTTGTTCGGGTTGGTTTTATTTGTCGGGTCGGTTTTTCCACTCTCAGCCCGTTATCGCCCGCCGGTCCGGCGCTGTTTGGTTTTTGTCCTTTTTGAAATTTGGAGTGCCTGTCGTTCCCCTTTCCCATTTGGGTCATTCTGTTTCGATAAGGCCGAGGGAGAGAGCCCGAGCGGCGGAGGAGGCAACGCGATTCCATGGCGATTCCGATCTTCCACTCTCCTCGTGCTTGATTTTTCCTCCGTGTTCCTTCGATCCCCGGCTCCCGTGGTACGTTGCTGCTGTATCTCGTGGTTCCCCGTTTGATTTTGCTCCTGTTGTGGTCATGTTTTTTCAGATCTAGGCGAAATTCATGTATGTGGTTTCGGATTTCCCATGTTTCTGCTCATGGTTCCCTGTAGCGGTTGTAGGTGATGTTGTGTTGTTGTTGGTGGATCCATGGAAGGGGTGCTCAAGTCCGCCCTCTTCGTAGTTCGGCAATTTCCCCTTTGCTCCTGCTCGAGTGAGTTGTGTTGGAGCTTGCAGCTGTGGGTTATAGGCCGCCCCCTGCTTGTAGTTGTGATTTGTAGCCTTAGATTGCTGCTGTAGGTGGTGGATGTAGTCCTAGTGATAGTTGTAGGGTTGATTTCACTACGAATTTTCTAGTTGGAGATGCTCCATCCTACCATCTTGTAGGTGTGTCTGAGTTTCTTCAGGTCCTGTAGAATTTCTTCCTCACCTGCTTGTAGTTGTTCTTAGTTGGCACCTCAGGGAGATAGAGGATCAGCGCGGCTAGGCGGCTGGTGGAGACGCGAGAGATCGCGTATCGATGCCTGCGGGAGAACGTATCGACGGGCAACAAACGAAGGGGACAGGGGAGAGACGGGATCTCATGTGCTGCCGATTGGAAACCACAGATTCTAAAGAAACGAAACCGATGGGGCCAAGGCGTGCCGAGCAGTTCTCCTTGCGTGGCCTGGACTTTGCCCACAATAAAACGTGCTCCTGTAGCCCAGGAGGAACATAAGCCCAAATTGACTAAAAAAAATTATGGGCCGCACCTCCTTTTAGCGAATCGTTTCTTCCACTTATATGTACCATCTAATTTTATTAGTACCACCTTGTGTATCTACTTTAAATAGAAGATTTCTCAAAAAAAAGATAAAATCACCGCGGGACGAAACCAAGAATATCACCTTGCTTTATTAGTAGGTATATAGATACCTTTTTCCTTCATAGATTTCTTGGCTTCTTGCATATCTTCTGGACTGAGGAATAGAATACCTCTCTTCTTCGGAGTTGGCTTAGGTGGTGGTTCAGGAAGTGTCCAATCATCGACATTTCTCAATATATTATTCAATAGTACTTCAGCCTGTCCAACAGTTCGTTCCCTGAAAACACAACCATCACAACTATCTAGGTAGTCCCTAGAAGCATCGGTTAGTCCATTATAAAAGATATCAAGTATTTTATTTTTCTTAAGAGGATGATCAGGCAAAGTATTAAGTAATTGGAGAAGCCTCCCCCAAGCTTGAGGGAGATTCTCTTCTTTGATTTGCACAAAGTTAAATATTTCCTGTAAGGCAGCTTGTTTCTTATGAGCAGGAAAATATTTTTCAAAGAAGTAATATATCATATCCTGGGGGCTACGCACACAACCAGGAGCAAGTGTATTAAACCATTTCTTAGCATCACCCTTTAATGAGAAAGGAAACAACTTAAGAATATAATAATAGCGAATTTTTTCCTCATGAGCAAACAGGGTGGCAATATCATTCAACTTAGTAAGATGTGCCACAACAGTTTCAGTTTCATAACCATGAAAAGGATCAGATTCAACCAAAGTAATTAACTCTGGATCGACAGAGAATTCATAATCCTTATCGGTAACAAATATGGGAGAGGTAGCAAACTTAGGATCATATTTCATTCTCTCCCTCATAGATTTTTCTTTCATTTCAGCAAGCAATTTTATAACCTCATCTCTATCATTACAAGCAAGAATTGCTCTAGCTGTCTCCCTATCAAAGACATGTTCATCAGGTGATTCAACTCTAGTAGGAGAGCTAGGCATAATATGTGAATCATAATTCTCAAGAGTTTCAACATTTTCAGTTTCTTTAGGTTTAGCAATTTGTTCATCAAGAAATTCACCAAGTGGCACAGTATTTTCAAGCATAGTACTAGCATCATCATGAGTATCATTCATAGCAGAAGTAGTATCATCAATAAGTTGCGACATATCAGAATGCATAACAGGTGGTGGTGTCGCAAGTCTACTCAAAACAGAAGGTGAATCATGTGCAGAGTGTGATGGCAGTTCCTTACCTCCTCTAGTCATAGAGGGGACGATCTTAGTCTTAGCGTCTTTCAGATTCTTCATAGTGATTAACAGATATAAATCCCAAGTGACTCAACAAATAGAGCTATGCTCCCCGGCAATGGCGCAAGAAAAAGGTCTTGATAACCCACAAGTATAGGGGATCGCAACAGTTTTCGCGGGTAGTATTTCACCCAGGTTTATTGATTCGACACAAGGGGAGCCAAAGAATATTTGCAAGTATTAGCAGTTGAGTTGTCAATTCAACCACACCTTGAGATAAAATATCTGCAGCAAAGTATTTAGTAGCACAGTAATAGGATAGTTTTGATAGCAGTAGCAATAGTAACAATAGTAACGGTAACAGTAAAAGTAGCAGTTTTGTAGCAAGTGTAAAGCAGTAGCAACAAAGTAACTTAGCAGAAACCAATATGAGAAAGTCGTAGGCATTGGATCAGTGATGATAATTATGTTGGATGATATTCATCGTTTAACAGTCACAAACCTAGGGCGATACACAATAGCTCCAATTCATCAATGTAATGTAGGCATGTATTCCGTATATAGTCATACGTGCTTATAATAAGAACTTGCATGACATCTTTTGTCCTACCCTCCCATGGCAGCGGGGTCCTTAAGGAAACTAAGGGATATTAAGGCCTCCTTTTAATAGAGAACCGGAACAAAGCATTAACACATGGTGAATACATGAACTCCTCGAATTACAGTCATCCCGGAGAGTATCCCAACTATTGTCACTTTGGGGTCTACGGATCAGAACAATAACAAGTGCATATGACAAGCGGATAGGATCAAGAACTCAAATATATTCCTGAAACCATAGAGGGTTCAGATCTGAAATCATGGCACACGGGCCCTAGTGACAAGCATTAAGCATAGCAAAGTCATAGCAACATCAATCTCAGAACATAGTGGATACTAGGGATCAAAGCCCTAACAAATTGACTCGATTACATGATAAATCTCATCCAACCCATCACCGTCCAGCAAGCCTACGAAGGAATTACTCACGCCCGGTGGTGAGCATCATGAAATTAGTGATGGAGGATGGTTGATGATGACGACGGCGTCGAATCCCCCTCTCCGGAGCCCCAAACGGACTCCAGATCAGCCCTCCCGATGAAGAACAGGAGGTGGCGGAGGCTTCGTATCGTAAAATGCGATGAAACTTCTTCTCTTATTTTTTCTCGGGGAAAGAGAATTTATAGCATTGGAATTAGGTTAGACAGCCGCCTGTGGGCCCCACAAGGCATCAGGGTGCGCCCTAGGGGGGTCGCGCCCTGTTGCCTTGTGGGCAGCAAGTGGCCCCCCTTCTGTTCATTCTTGCACCAATAATTTTTATATATTCCATAAAAATTCTCCAAAAAGTTTCGTCCAAATCCATGAACTTTGATTTCTGCACAAAAACAACACCATGGTAGTTCTGCTGAAAACAGCGTCAGTCCGGGTTAGTTTCATTCAAATCATGCAAATTAGAGTCCAAAACAAGAGCAAAAGTGTTTGGAAAAGTAGATACGATGGAGACGTATCAGGATCTTGTATTACAGAATGAGTAAAGAGACTTGCCGGTAACGAGATTGAACTAGGTATGGAGATACCGACGATCGAATCTCGGCCAAGTAACATATCGCTGGACAAAGGGAATTGCATACGGGATAAACCGAATCCTCGACATCGTGGTTCAACCGATAAAAGATCTTCGTGGAATATGTAGGAACCAATATGGGCATCCAGGTTCCGCTATTGGTTATTGACCGGAGAGGTGTCTTGGTCATGTCTACATGATTCTTGAACCCGTAGGGTCCGCATGTTTAACGTTCGGTGACGCTAGAGTAGTATTGGGATATGTACGTTGGAGACCGAATGTTGTCCGGAGTCCGGAATGAGATCCCGGATGTCACGAGGAGCTCCGGAATGGTTCGGAGGTAAAGGTTTATATATGGAAAGTTGCTTTCAGGGTTCCGGAAAAAGTTTCAGTTTTTTCGGTATTGTACCGGGAAGCTTCCAGAAGGTTCCAGAAACTTCTGGGGGAGCCCGGAAGTCCACCAAGGGCTCCACCACGTCCCAAGGGTCAGCATGGGCTAAGGGGAGGCACCTTGGCCTTATTGGGCTAGGCGCACAAGTCCCTCAAGGCCCATGTGGTTGGGAAAGGTGGAAAGTCCACCTGTGTATGGAAAGGAGGGAATTGGACTAGGAGTCTAACTCCCCCCCCCTTGGTGCGCCAGCCCTAGGTGTCGGTGTGAAAACCGGCAGACCTCGGGGTTGGGGGTCCCGAGCTATGGATCTCGGATCGGTGGTAACAAGGACAAGGGAGACGATGTTTACCCAGGTTCGGGCCCTCTTGATGGAGGTAAAACCCTACGTCCTGCTTCTGTTTATATTAATGGAGATGTATCGAATACAGAGTTGATCTACCTCGAGATCGTAATGTGTATCTAACTCTAGGACTAGGCGAGTAATGTTGCGTTGATGTCCCCTACGGGCTAAACCCTATGGCTTCTATACACGCCAGGGAGGGTATCTAGGGTTACAAGGTCGGTATCTAGGAGTAAGGCGGTTGGAAAGATCTTGGAGTATACGTCAAGTCTTCGGTAGAGACAGTCCCGATCACGCCTCCCGTGTGCGGCCTCCGGAGTCCATCTTGATCAAGTACTAGGGCCCACCGGCCCAACTGAGGAGATGGGCCTGCTGGGTTAGCACCCCCTAATCCAGGACACCGACAGTAGCCCCCGAACTGGTGTTCTACGCCGAGGACGACTTTCAACAAACATCACCTCGGATCCGGAGTCCTTGGCTTGATAGACGAGTTCCACTTTATATTTCGGATTCTCTTACTGGAGTATTGGCACCCGTGGTCCAAACGAGCTTGCACCATGCCCGAAGTGGGTAGATATCTTAGCCTTGAAGGCTTGTTGTTCAGGTATGAATGGTCCAATCCGGCCTGACAACTTTATCGAAGAGGCTTGCCCCACGATAGGTTGAGCAGTTACTGCCTCCCCCCATAAATCGTGGTTTGAGGCAGCTTTTTACTACCACGTCCCCTTGAAGCAGAGATCGTGCCTATTTTCTTAGGGATATCATCAAGATTTTGTTTCCCCCCATATGCTCAACGGCATTTTTGACGGGAATAGCAAGTTTATCGGCACAGTAAGGGGGACTTTTGGCCTTTCACAGGCTTATAAGAGCAAAAAGATGGACAGTGCAATCAACCACGCTCCCATTCTTCCCCTCTACTGCTTCGTCTAGCTCTAGCGCCCAGATCCATCCTGCCCACTTTTCCCCTTAGCGAGTCCAACCTCCTTCACCAGCCATGGCCGATACCCTCAAGGGGCACTGGGGAGGCTCCGTAGTGACGGCTGCGACCATCTCGGAGCTGCGCAACGCGGGGTACCTGAGCCCCGCCACCGTCGCCCGCACTCCGGCGGCTGGCCAGCTGGTGCCCGCTCCCAACGCCGGGGAGCGGGTAGTCTTCGTCCCCCACCTCATCCGAGGCCTGGGGTTCCCGCTGCACCCTTTCGTGCCCGGGGTAATCTTCTACTACGGGCTGGACTTCCACTACATGGCCCCCAACTCTGTTCTCCACCTCGCCGCCTTCATCACAGTCTGTGAGGCCTTCCTCCACTGCGAGCCGCACTTCGGCTTGTGGCTGAAGCTCTTCGGGATTAAACCGAAGTCCAGCGGCTCGGATCTCGCGGAGTGCGGGGGGGGGGGGGGGGCATGATCAGCAAGAACCAGGGGGCCACCTGGTTCAAGGGCACCTTCATCGAGACGGTGAAGGAGTGGCAGAGAGAGTGGTTTTACATCACTGAACCTCTCGCCCCTGGTCAGACCGAGGTCCCGGCTTTCTCAGCCGGGCCTCCCAAGAAGCTCAAATCCTGGAAGGAGAAGGGCGTTGCCTGGGGGAACCCAGAAGAGGTGGAGACCCTAATCGACAGGATCTTGTGGTGGTCCACCACAGGGAAGGTTGAGCTTGCCGACGTCATCAACGTCATGCTCAACCGCCGCATACTCCCTCTCAAACTTCGGGCTACCCCAATGTGGGCACAAAAGCCCGAGGACATGGACACCATCACCACCTTCTTCCGCTCCACCTTGGCCGCAATGTGGACGAAGCTCATGAAGCTGGCCAAGGACAAGATCCCCAAGGAAGGGGAGGACCGCGGCCTCGAGCACGGCTACGAAGCCCCTCCCCCCCCCCCCCGGTGAGTGGTCCCTCAATTGTTATTCTTTTGTCCATCGTACCGAGGAGTAGTATTTTGCTTGAATCAGCGTGTTTGATGTTTTGCAGAAGTGGCTGGCCTGGGTACAAGGAGTGCGATGCCCAGCCCCACTGCCAGAGGAGCCGCACGTGGTGGCCCCCAAAGGGACGAAGTCCCAGAAGGGGAGGTCAAGTGCTCGGACTCGGGGGACTTCGGTCACCCGGTCCGAAGAGACCCACACCTCCGCCGCCCAAGACGGCGACGTAGAGGAGGGCGAGGAGGAGGAGGTCCCCCTCCTCCCCCCAAAGGGGAAGAGGTCGGCGTTGGAAGATGCCAACGTAGGCATGCCGCCGAAGGCCCCAAAGAGGCCGAGGCGAACCTCGTCCGGGGCTGCCAACAAGTCGTCGGAGAGAGCCAAACTCTCCGGTGACTCAGAAGAAGACCTCCTCGCTGTGGGCAAAGAAGCCAGCACCCCGAGGGTAAGCCGTTGTCTCTGTCTCCCATTTTTCAATCTGACAAGTTATTCTTTTAGCAAGGGAAATCTCACAGAAGCAACTTTTCTCATGTAGTCCACCGAGGGTAATCCCCAGCGGTTCCTCGAGCGGGTTGCCATCCGCCAGCGGGACTCCAGAGCCCGCCGCTCCTTCCCCGACGCATGACGGGCTGGGGGCGGCAACATCCACCCTGGTCCCCGACGTCAACACAACGGGGGCCAACGAGGTGGCGATCAGGGCCGAGGTCGATACCTTGGCCCAACAAGACCCGGGGAAGGAGCGCTCTGCGGTCATCGAATAAGGGCTGGGCCAGTCATCGGCCCAGCCGGCGTCTACCTCGGCTCCGCCGCCCCAGGTGGAGGCTGCCCGGGTGGATGCATCCGAGGTCATCCCTCCACCCCAGTCAACTGCCCAAGGACAGGCTGGCACGGGGTGGACCGAGGAGATGGAGGACGCCCTGAAGGGCTCCTCTATCAAGGAGGGGCACCATGCCTTGATAGGCGCGGTGCTACAGGGCTACCGGTCCGCAGGGGCCGGCCTGCATGAGGTTTTCAAGAACCTCATAGCAGGTTTCGAGGTACGCTTTCTATCTGCGCATCTAGTCTACTTTGTTTATTTGAGCTTCTTTGAGTTATGCATTTGTCCGAGGTCATAAGAGTACAGCCTGCTAAACGGCTTAGTGAGTGAGTAGCCCCCGAGCCCGAAGTCAGTTTCAGGAAACCGGCATTGGGGTTGTTTTATTAAGTAGGAGCCCGTTGAGTAGCCCCCCGGGCGCTGCTTGAGGCAACCATCCCGGGACCTGTTAGTAATCTTAACTGTTCCCTTTGTAATAAGGATCTGTTTTGTTCCAGGTTTCGACCTCGGTTCCAGACTCCGTCTCCGAGGAGATGGCGGAGATGAACCAGAAACTCGAGCAGTCTCCCGGTAAGCAAGTGTAAACGTGCCCTGTACTTTGGGCGAAAGAGGTATAATGTGTTTTAAAGAAAACAACTAAGGCCGAACTGTTTTGACAACAACAGCGTTAGCAGAGCTGGAGACGCTCAAGTCCGAGCTTGAAAGGGCTCGGCAGGAGGTGCGGCAGTAGGCTGCCGCCGCAGCAGAGAAGGCCCGAGCTGCCGAGAAGGTGGCCGGGGAGAAGCACCAAGCGCGGGTGCTGGAGGTTGAGGAAACCCTGAAGGGTGTGTTTGAAGCACGCGGCAAACTTCAGGAGGAGGGGCAACGAACAAAGGAGGAGCTCGAGAAGCTGCAACTTGCCCACTCCGATCTCAAGACCTCGGCCCGAGCTGACCGCGAGGTGCTCCAGCAAGTGGAGCAAAGAGCCTCGGGTAAGCTATTTTTGCTGCAGTGTTCATTTGGCAGCAAAGGGTGTGTCGAGCTCACCCAGTTATGGCGTTCCGCAGAGGTCTTCACGGATCTCCCGCAAAGCGCGGCGGATGTGGTGGCGTACTTCAACCAGCTAGCGGGCCACGAGGCGGAGAAGGCCTTCTGGGGGCAATTCCCAGGGTCGCTGTCCGCACAGCTGCTGAATCATCGAGTGAAACAGCTGGTGGAGTTGTTTCGCATGACGAGACCGGCGCTCCAGGACCTCTGCATCGCACTGTGGCATGCCGAAGCCATGTCGAAGAGCCTCTTCGGCCTTACGACCCGTCTCCAAGATGCCGTGCCTTGCGTGAACCGTTGGAAGAGGTCCGCGTGCTTTGAAGGGGCGCAGAGGGCGTACGCCTGTGTGAAGATGCACTTCCGAAAGGTTGATGCGGTTACATGTGCCGCTGGCCCTCCTGCCGACAAGCCGCGCACCGCCGAACAGTTCTTCGCCGAGGTGGAGGCGGGAGCTCGGACCACAGAAGCGATGTGTCCAAAGGACACTATGTATTTTTAGATAGTACTTCGGAATGCCGAAGTTTATGATGTATAAAACTTGATCTTTTGGTTGAAATGAAGATGGTTTTAAATTCCGTGTGCGTTGTTTTACAACTAAATTTTCCTCCGATATGACTGTTTTAAAATAAGAGTGGCTAGTCGTCAGCTTCAGCCCCCGTGTAGGTTATACAAAGGGTGTTCCTTAAGGCACACTTGACCCTTAGCCGACGTCTCGGTACCCGGAGGTGGTCGGTGCTTTATAGGAACTTGGTAATCTGACTATATGGGCTTTATACCTTTCACTTAGTCATAGGAGTTTGACTATGGGGGCTGATAACCAGCCCCCGGTGTGGGAAGTGCTCGGCCGGGTCGGCTGAGGTCTATACCATGACACACTTCGGCTAGGAATGAAAGCCCTTCATTTAACACAGGTGATCTCTATCGTCACATCACTTGACGCGGTCTACGGATGGCGGACCAGTTTGCGCATACCTAGATAGTCAGTTTTCGGCTTTCTCCACTGAGGCGCTATGCCAATTGACCTGGCAGCGCAATCGCAGTGGTTCTCCTGTTACGCCTATCGGGCCCATGGAACCCGGGGTATCCAGGCCCGTCTGCCTTTGGCCCAGGGCGCAACGCCTGGCGTGGGCCCTGCAGGCCATCATCACCAAGCACCTCACCAGGGCTCCTCATGAGGCCTTGGCCTCCCGAGGCCCCCTCCTCAGGGAGCGGGCGAGCGAGGCTCAGCACCTCCACCAGCAACCTTGCGAGGTCCTCTCGCGAGGCGACCTCCTGAGGTGGCCTCCCGAGGCCCCCTCCCGAGGGCGCATGAGACGAAGGCCGTTCAGCGGAGCCGCGCGGTCTGGGGCCCATCACGTGGGTGACGCGCGCGGCGACGAGCGGCGACAGAGGCCGCGCCAGTAGGCATGGATGAAGGTGGTTTCCTCTTTTGTGTTAAGGGAGCAGGGCCAGATATCTAGTCCCCAAAGCAACCCCAAAGGTTGCCCGATCGGCGAAGGAAGACCAAGACGGCATGCGCGTAGGGCGGAGGTCATCACCGAGCCCACCGGCGCGTCATGGATCATGCTTTGGCTGGCGAAGACCGCCTTTAGTCAGGATAGCCTGAGCGCCTGTCCCCTTTCAAAACCCGCCAAGTGTGGCAGCCCTTCCCGCCTAAATTTCAAGGGGGAAGAGGACCTATGCGGGTATAAGGGGGGCAGAGCAGCCATTGTAGAGAGGACTCCGGTTCCCATCGCCCTCGACCTTGTACTCTCTCTCTCTCGCACCAGAGCAATACCAACCAAGCAGGAGTAGGGTCTTGCACCGCAAGGTGGCCCGAACCTGGGTAAACCGCTGAGTCCACGGTCTGTCCCTCGCTAGCGCGCTCTCGCCGTAGCCTCGTCGTCGCTTAGCCGTGGTAGGAGACGAAGTGGTAGAACGAGCTCACCCCAGTGTTCGAACCTTTGGGTCCCCGGAGCCCGACTTCCGACATTTGGCGTGCCAGGTAGGGGTGCGCTACTGTTCTTCCGCTCCGCCCTCTGCTCCACCAACCCCATGGCTGACACACGTCGCGAGCGCGCTGAGCGCAGGGCTGGCCGCGTGGCTCAGACGGAGCCAGTGGCCCGCGGCAATCGCTGCCGCCCCTAAGCCGAGGCTGCTGCCGCCACCCACCCCGCTGCCCGCGAGCAGCAGGACTTCTCCCTGCACCCCTCCTTGCAGGCGAACGGCCACACCGCCACTGCCTCCTCCCTCGCCCAGCACGGGCCACCGAACCCGCAGGCCGCGCTACTCATGGCATGCGAGCTGCTCCCTTACCGTCCAGCTGACGCCGGCTACGACGCCTGGCTAGGTCGCATCACCGAGCTTGTCAACGCCACCGGGGACGCTCCGGCGCCTTCCCACTCGCTTCGCCCTCCGCCGTCTCGCGCTGGGGACCTAGCGCACGGCGCTCCCCCACCGCCTCCTCTGCGCGATGAGCACAGCGGGCCTCAGCGCGGCGCGCTGGCTCGCGAGCCGTCCCGCGGCGCGTCCTCGCCGGACCGAGACGAGGTCAGCTGCCAGATCATTCGCCGCGCGCCCCCTGACGCGCGTGTGCTCCTCGAGCGGCAGCGCCGGCTCCAGGACCAGGCCGTTCAAGACGTTGCGGCGGCTGGGCGTCAAAACCGCGCCGCCCTCACTAGCGGCATCCCCTCAAGCGGCGTGGGCTGCCGTGCCTTCACTCGCGAGCTGCGTCGCGTGGTCTGGCCCGCGAAGTTCAAGCCCGAGCTACCTCCGCGCTACGATGGCACCCCCAACCCCGTGGAGTTCCTTCAGCTCTACGCGCTGAGCGTCGAGGCGGCGAACGGCGACGACAAGGTCATGGCAAAATAGTTCCCCATGGCCCTCAAGGACGGCCCGCGCTCTTTGCTCATGAACCTCCCCGAGGCGTCCATCTCCTCATGGGCCGAGCTCTGCAGCCAGTTTGTCGCCAACTTCAAGGGCACACAGGACCGCTCCCTCACCATCAACGACCTGCGGCGTGTAAGGCAGCGCCCGAACGAGACCCTCCGCAAGTACATCCAGCGCTTCAGCGAGGTGCGCAGCAAGATCCCGCGCGCCTCCGACGCGGCCGTCATCTCTGCATTCTCCGCCGGCGTCATGGACGTCAAGATGCGCGAGAAGCTCGCCATCAACGGTGAGCTCGACTCCGTGGTAGAGCTGCTCGATCTCGCCGACAAGTGCGCCAAGGTTGAGGAAGGCCGCGTCTTCATCCACAATGACCCCGACGCGGCGCTCGACGCCGCCAAGGCCAAGAGCAAGGACGTCAAGCGAAAGGGCACGGCTGTGCTCGCGGCGGAGCCCGAGCAGAAGCGCGGCCGTGACCGCGATGAGCCCAGGAAGGACGATAGGCCACCCTGCGCCTTCCACAACATGCGCTCCCACAGCATCGAAGACTGTCAGGAGCTCAAGCTGCTCCGCGACGAGTGCCAAAGCAGCCGAGACGACCGCAATGGCCGCGGCAGCAACCGTTGGGACAGCCGCAACGGCAGCGGCAACTTCCGCCAGGGTTGGCACGACCAGCCTCGTGAGGCCGTCTGGCACGACCAGTCTCGTGAGGCAGACCCTCAGGGCAATGCCGCTCTTTCGCTGCTGCCGTCGCCACCCCGGAGGAACGACGTCAACCGGCCTGATGAGGGCGCTGAGGGCTACCAGGAGCCTCGCGCAGTCGCCTGCATCCTTGGCGGGTCCCAAGCCCCCGCGTCCATCCGCCACTTCAAGTAGCTCTCTCGCGAGGTGTATGCCGCCCTCCCAAGGCCCAAGGCCGCGCGACCCCTCAAGTGGTCGCAGTACGCCATCACCTTCGACTCCAAGGACCACCCCAAATCCACGGCCTCCGCAGGCGCACTCCCCATGCTGTGCACCCCCACCATCAGCAATGTTGCGGTCACCAAGACCCTCATCGACGGGGGCGCCGGCCTCAACGTGATCTCCATCGAGACCTTCGAGACGCTCCAGGTGCCCTACGACCAGCTGATGCCGACTAGGCCCTTCTCCGGAGTGACCGATGGCTCCACCATCCCTCTGGGGCAAGTGCGCCTCCCCGTCACCTTCGGCACCCGCAAGCCCTACCACACCGAGCTCATCGACTTCGACGTCGCGCACATCGGCCTGCCTTACAACGCCATCTTGGGCTACCCAGCTCTCACCAAGTTCATGGCGGCCACCCATCATGCCTACAACGTCCTCAAGATGCCCGGCTGCAGCGGCATCATCACCGTCACCTGTGACGAGAAGGACGCGGCTAGCACCCTCGAGCGTGCCTACAAGGCCGCCGCGGTCGCGTACCCGGTCGACGAGGACGCGGCCGAGCCTCTTGAGGCCGCGCCCGCGAAGAAGAAGCAGCTGTTCTCTCAGGACCATGCCGAGACGAAGAAGGTGTCGGTGGATGGCAGCGGCTCCGGCCCTGCCTTCACCATCGGCACAGGCCTCCCTCCTGCATAGGAAAGCGCGCTCGTCACCTTCCTTCGGGCAAACTTGGATGTTTTCGCCTGGAAAGCATCTGACTTGTCCGGTGTGTCGAGGGAGGTGATCGAGCACCACTTAGCGGTGTGCCCCAATGCATGCCCCGTCAAGCGGAAAGCAGGGCGCCAGGCGCCAGAGAAGCAAGATTTCATCATCAAGGAAGTTCAGAAGCTCCAGGAAGCTGGGGTCATTCGCGAGGTGCGCCATCCCGAATGGCTCGCCAACCCAGTCGTCGTTCCCAAGAAGGGCGGCAAGGAGCGCATGTGCGTTGACTTCACCAGCCTCAACAAGTTCTGCCCTCAGGATCCCTTCCGGCTGCCTCGGATTGGCCAGGGCGTTGGCCCCATCGTCGGTGGCATGCGCATGCCTTTCGGGCTGAGGAACACCGGTGCCTCTTTCCAGAGGCTGGCGTCCTTCGTGCCAGAGCCTCGTGAGCCTCCTGCTCCTCGCGAGCCGCTAGGGCCTCGTGAGCCCCTTGGCCCCGGAGGAGCGGACTCCCTTGGCATGCCTCACCAAGCGGTCTGACGTCGGCCTAGCGCGGTCCTGCCAGGTGCGCTCGATGCGTCGCCCTGCACGGCCCACACTCCTTCTTGCCGCGCCTCCCGCGCCTCGCTCCCGGAACCCTTCTACCAAGGTGATTTTGTTTAAATGCGGCTGAGAGCGCCCCACGAGCTGCACCAACCTCAAGCTGATCCATGCCGGACGCGGCAGCCTAGCCCCTATCCTTTTGGTTGTGTAACGAATTTTGCTGATTTTACCTTGATGAGTTATGTTACCTGCTTTATTGCCTGTTAAGTTCGATGCCGACCGGAGAGCGCCACATGCTCGCGACCCCTCCCCTGGCCGATTCCGTGAGCGGGGCTAGGCACGGTGTCTGTGCTCGGGTCTGTCCCTGCAGTGCCGTCAAAATCCAAGCAATTGAGCTCTGGCTCGCGGGCCTGCTCCCGTGCACGCCACCTCACCAAGGTCCTTGGTGCCTTATCTCCTCACGCAACGGCCACGGGCGAGTTAGCGAGCGCGTGCCACTCCCCCCATCATGAATTTGTCGACATGCAGCCCCTCAAGAGGCGAGCTGTGCGAGGACCTCGCAGGCGGCCTCGCGAGACGAAGACACTTCAAATGCCGAGCCTCGTGAGCACGCCTCGCGAGCTGTGTGAACTCCTCACGAGCTGTGGCTCGCCCGACACCGCTCTCCGCCAAAAGCTAAGTCTAACTACCTCGCGAGACACCCTTGCCGTCACGCAAGCACTCTCCCCTCGCGATCCCGCTAGGTGCTAGCGTTTTCTCTTCTGCGTAAGCCGCTTGCACGCCAAAGGGGGGCTCCCTGAGCATCACGCCTCAGGAGCCCTCACTAGCTCCCCGTGCCCCTCACCTCCTGGCCTTGTCCCGGCATCACGACCGGACATACCAGCGATGGCCGAGGCCCGCTCGGGGGCTGGGTCCTGACGGCGTAGAGCGCGGAGGCGAACAAAAAAAAAACCCAGCCTCACGAGAGGACTTCGGGAGGGAATGCATACATCCCGAATCACAAAAGCATTAAGCTGAGCATAGAAGATACTGTTTTCATGACCCCGTGGGGTACATCGGTTCAATGCAGGAAAATAAAAAAAGAAATGGCCTAGGCGAGGCGCCGTCTCCCCCCAAGACTCCAGCGCAGGCGCCGCGCGCGTTCCCAAGAAGGCGCTGCGGGTAAGTGCGGCTCCGTCACCGTGCGCGCGGTGCCCCGGCTCCGGAGTCGTCGCCGCCCGCGCCTAGTCGGAGTCCTCGTCCTCGCTCTTGACGCGGGGGGAGTCGCCATCGTTCCCACCCCCGCCGGAGGCGGCACCGCTGGAGCTGTCGTCCTCGCTGGAGGAGCCGCTGTAGCTGCCGTCCTCGCTCTCCGCGTAGCACTCCAGGCGGCTGTCGGAGAGCCCGAAGATCTTCACGAAGAGTGTGGCGGCCCTGTCATACTTGAATTGGAGGACGTGCCCCCGCTTCCGGCCGCGGGCGAGGGCGAACAACTTCCACCCCTGCCTTAAGAACATGAAGCCCGAAGGAGTGAGCTCCGTCGCCACCCAGGAGGGGCCGTTGCAGCATCCGTCGGCCTGCACCCACAAGCCCAAGGGCGCGCGCTCCGCCATCGCCGTCGCGAAGGAGTCCGGAAGCCGGAGCTAGGTGTAGGGGCTGCGATGCATGTTCACGATGAACTCGTGCACCGCCTCCGCCGAGTGGCTCCTCGCCCTTCGCGCCAGCGAGCGGCACCCCTCCCGCGACTGCTGGGCCCGGCGCCGGCAGCCGTCGGGGAGCGCCCGCGCCCCCGGGGCGGAACCTGGGATGCGGCAGCGGAAGCACGGCCACGCCCTCTCCTCCTCACCATTTCCGTGGCGGCTCTAGCAAGACGACAGAGGAAGCAGGAGGAAGGAGAAGATGGGTGGAGGACTTCAGCTCTCCCCTCTCCCTCTTTATACTCGGTATGGAGCTTCCCTCGTCGCTCCGCCTTCTCCGGCATTGGGAATTGAAGCAACAGGGAGGCGCTGAGGAAGGCAATGATGGTCTCGCGTCGCCCGCGGCGGACTTTATGTCAGCGCGGGCGGTTACCGAGGCGTCGTGGGAGAAGTGGAGGCGTCCCCAGTCACATCGTGCGCCACGCGTCGCGCCTGGCCATAGGCGGTTAGGGCCCGCGCCGTTTCGCCCCCTGTAGGCGGGAACGTGCGCGCCGCAGGCCCGGGGGCTACTGTCGGGCCCATGGAACCCGGGGTATCCAGGCCCGTCTGCCTTTGGCCCAGGGCGCAACGCCTGGCATGGGCCCTGTAGGCCATCATTACCAAGCACCTCACCAGGGCTCCTCATGAGGCCTTGGCCTCCCGAGGCCCCCTCCTCAGGGAGCGGGCGAGCGAGGCTCAGGACCTCCACCAGCGGCCTCGCGAGGCGACCTCCTGAGGTGGCCTCCCGAGGCCCCCTCCCGAGGGCGCATGAGACGAAGGTCGTTCAGCGGAGCCGCGCGGTCTGGGGCCCATCATGTGGGTGACGCGCACGGCGATGAGCGGCGACAGAGGCCGCGCCAGCAGGCACGGATGAAGGTGGTTTCCTCTTTTGTGTTAAGGGAGCAGGGCCAGATATCTACTCCCCAAAGCAACCCCAAAGGTTGCCCGATCGGTGAAGGAAGACCAAGACGGCGGGCGCGCAGGGCGGAGGTCATCACCGAGCCCACCGGCACGTCATGGATCACGCTTTGGCAGGCGAAGACCGCTTTTAGTCAGGATAGCCTCAGCGCCTGTCCCCTTTCAAAACCCGCCAAGTGTGGCAGCCCTTCCCACCTAAATTTCAAGGGGGAAGAGGACCGATGCGGGTATAAGGGTGGCCGAGCAGCCATTGTAGAGAGGACTCCGGTTCCCATCGCCCTCGACCTTGTACCCTCTCTCTCTCACACCAGAGCAATACCAACCAAGCAGGAGTAGGGTCTTACACCGCAAGGTGGCCCGAACCTGGGTAAACCGCTGAGTGCACGGTCTGTCCCTCGCTAGTGCGCTCTCGCCGTAGCCTCGCCGTCGCTTAGCCGTGGTAGGAGACGAAGTGGTAGAATGAGCTCACCCCTATGTTCGAACCTTTGGGTCCCCGGAGCCCGACTTCCGACAACGCCCTTAGCCAAATTTATCGGAAACATAAGGGGTACACATAGGAGCCGGGAAACCCAACTATTTACCAAAATCTAGGTTCGAAACTGATGCATATAAGGCCAAAATCCGAGATGCCGAGTACTTCGGACTTGTTATACAATTGTATCTTGTTTACGGAACTTCTTCGTCCCATAGGGGCCATGCTGATAAAGAAATATGATGGAGACCTTGAAAGGGCACAATTTCTTTATTTCATAATTTCAAGCGTGTACATGCCCAGCTGCGGCGAGAGGGATTGAAAGAATACAATGTAAAAAGTAAAGAAGAAAGAGGAAGAAACAGGGCGGATAAATGCTAATGGATTTTGAAGAATCTGGGCCGCTACCTGCCGCACGTCTGCACTTCCGAGCTGTTGACCAGACACTCACCATTAATGGCGAGGAGTTTGTGGAGGTTGATACCTTTTCGGCCCTTTATACGCTTCAAGCGTTTGATGGACCAAGCCCCTTTAAAGGGGACGTTCCCAAGGTCCGTTCTGTGGTTGAAACCACAGGGACGTTAGTCGTGTTTGGCTGTTTCTTTTACAGAGACTTGCCTATGCAGGGGCTCAACACCACGTCTTTGCTAGGTTGAACCGTGCTGACGTGTGAGTATATTTTTGGCTCCTCGACGGCTCAGGGAATTTTCAGTGCGAAATTATGCACCATAGGGACGTAGTGCCCACTCCAGAGAGGGCACGCGAGGAGCCCGTATCCCTATTTCAGGTGCGGGGGTACCTGGCCGTGGTCGATCTGTGCAGCCTGGGCGCGCTTTAAAGAGCGGGCGGCGCGTTGATCGCTGCGAGCTGCCTCCTCGGACGCCTATGCCTCGGCTGCGAAAGCCGCAGTCTGTTCCTCTGTCCAAAGTAAACGTTCGGTGTTACCATTTACTATGATAACACCGTTAGGTCCCGGCATTTTAAGCTTGAGGTAGGCATAATGCGGGACTGCGTTGAAGCGTGCGAAAGCCGTGCGCCCTAGGAGCGCGTGGTATCCACTTTGGAATGGGACAATATCGAAGATTAACTCCTCGCTTCTGAAGTTCTCGGGGGAGCCAAAGACTACCTCAAGGGTGACTGCTCTGGTACAGCGGGCTTCGATGCCCGGAATGACGCCTTTAAAGGTGGTAGAGCTCGGCTTGATCCGAGATGAGTCGATGCCCATCTTCCGAACTGTGTCCTCGTAGATGAGGTTAAGGCTGCTTCCTCCGTCCATCAGGACGCATGTTAGATGATAACCATCAACAATAGGGTCCAGGACGAGTGCTGCTGATCCGCCATGCCTGATGCTAGTCGGGTGATCGTGCTTGTCAAACGTGATCGGGTAAGCCAACCATGGGTTATACTTTGGGGCGACTGGCTCCAGCGCGTATACGTCCCGAAGCACACGCTTCCTCTCCCTTTTAGGGATGTGGGTGACATAGATCATATTGACCTCTGTTACCTCGCTAGGAAACTTCTTTTGGCCTCCATTATTGGGTCGCCGAGGTTCATCCTCGTCTTCGCTGCGGTGCTGGGTTTTACTCTGACCCTCTGCCGCTATCTTACCAGCTTGTTTAAAGATCCAGCAATTCCTGTTAGTGTGGGTTGCTGGTTTTTCCTGAGTGCCGTGAATTCCACATGGGCGGTCCAGGAGCCTATCAAGCTGGCTAGGTCCATCTTTGTTCCCTTTAAAGGCTTTCTTCTCTGGCCGGATTTAGGCCCGGTGAACCCTGCATTTACCGCGGCGTTTTCAGTGTCGCTTCCGCCATTTTTATACCTGCGCTTATTTTTGTTCCGCTTTGGTTTTCCATTGGCGTCGCGACTTTTTGAGGTGCCTGCCTCGCCATTATGAGTACTTCAGGCGAGCCACCTGTCTTCTCCCGCGCAAAAGCGAGTCATCAGTGAGTTCAGGGCTGCCATAGTCCTCGGTTTATCCTGGCTGAGTTGACGAGCCAACCATTCATATCGGATATTGTTTTTAAATGCGGCGATGGCCTCGGCTTCGGAGCAGTCTATGATCTGGTTCTTCTTGGTGAGGAACCTGTTCTAGAATTTCCGAGCTGATTCGCCTGGCTGCTGGGAGACATGGCTGAGGTCATCAGCGTCCGGAGGTCGGACATATGTGCCCTGGAAGTTTGCTCGAAAAGCGTCTTCTAGGGCCTCCCAGCTGCCGATAGAGTGAGGAGGAAGGCTGCTAAGCCAATGCCTTGCCAACCCCTTTAGCTTGAGCGGCAGGTACTTAATGGCGTGGAGATCATCTCCGTTGGCCATGTGTATGTGTAGGAGGAAATCCTCGATCCAAACTGCTGGGTCCGTGGTGCCATCGTATGATTCTATGTTGATGGGTTTAAACCCTTCCGGGAATTGATGTTCCATCGTACTTAATTGGGTGAGCCGGACCTCGGGACCGAGGAGCATCTCGTCGGAGGTCGGGGGAGAGCCGTGAGTAGACGCCATCTCGGGCACGGCTGTTCCTGTCCAACCAGGCGTCGTAGCCATCGAGCCCGGCGGGCGCACGTCCCCTTGATCCATAGATGGATCAAAGGGGAGCCCTGTTTTCCTCAATGCAACGTCGAGCGTCGTGAGGATCTAGGTAATCCACGGGGTCTTTGCCATAATGGCGTGGGGGTGGCCGTTCGTTGAGGTCTTCTCGTCAAGGCCTGTCCCGGCCTCTGGGGGGTCGGTCGAGGTCATCAGCGAGCTCCTCGTCGAATTCCGGCAAGAGACACCTACGAGGGTATGATTTCGGCGCACTATGGTGCCGGTTCTCCATGTCTTGTTCAGCTGAGAGTACTTCGATCCACTTTTCATTTAGTGCATCAGTATTGGCCTGCAATTGCTGCTGCTTGCGTTTCATGCTCCGGGCGGTTGCAACAAGACGCCGCCGGAATCGCTCTTGTTCAAAAGGATCTTCGGGGACGATGTAGTCCTCGGTACCGAGGCTCTCGTCCTCCTCGGATTCCGGCACGTAGTTGTCGTCGGCCCTTTCGAAGAGGTCATCGGGATCTGAGTCCCTGAGAAATCAGTCCGGTGTGCCGTTCCTTACGGGGAAGGCTTGAACGTCCTCTTCACAGTTACAGGCATCGCCGTCCTCCACGTTGCCGTTATTGGCTGTCGCGTCATTACCACTGCGTTCCCCGTTAGGGCCCCTTCGGCGTCTTCGCCGACGTCTTGGAGGGGATTTGGGGGTGTCCACCATGTAAACATCATAGGTGGATGTGGTGGTCCACTTGCCCGCGTTTACCGGGGGCAAGGCGTTCTCGATGGGGCCATCAGCATCTTCCTCCATGTTTGAGGACTCACCATAGTCCAGCATGTCGGTTAAATCGTCGATCGTGGCAACTAGGTGGGTGGTGGGTGGGATGTAAATTTCCCTATCGTCAGCTTTAAGTCCGATCTGATTATAAACCGAAGTCTTGCCGTCCGAGATGGACATGCTCCGGATGTGGTCAAGCATCTCGTCGAGGTGAGATAACTCTTCGGGATTCATTGATGTGCCGAAGGTAGGGCTGACTCGAAGTACACCCGGTGTGTAGCCCGACGCGTTTTCGGTGCGAAGGGAATCCGGACATAATTCCGAGTTATGCGCCGAGGTCAGTTCTAACACTGACGTAGTTTCAGAAGTGGGAGCCGGATCTATCTCCGGACTGGCGATCGGAAGGAAACTGGCCGGAGTGATGGCGTCAGGGGTCTCAATAGGCGCCGGAATAGAGCTTGGTTCCGGAGTCGATCCTCCAGAGCCGGTCGAGCTCTCAATCCGGCCGGGAGTCCATCCCGATAGGATGAGTTCACCACGGGAATCCACAGTGTATTCGAGGCCACCGAAGGTCACGATCCGACCTGGGGCGTAGTTCTCGACAGAGGTCAGATGACCCGTCGAGTCGGCACAAAATACCATGCTGTCGAAGACAAATAGCTGGCCAGGGGCGTAAATGTCCCCGTGGCTGTTGGCACAGTTGATCTACAGGTGAGCCATCGATCCTTCTGGTAATCGCACAGCGGAACTCTCAATGAAAGCACCAGTGTCGGTGTGAAAGCCGGCAGACCTCGGGGTAGGGGGTCCCGAGCTGTGGATCTCGGATCGGTGGTAACAAGGACAAGGGAGACGATGTTTACCCAGGTTCGGGCCCTCTTGATGGAGGTAAAACCCTACATCCTGCTTCTGTTTATATTAATGGAGATGTATCGAATACAGAGTTGATCTACCTCGAGATCGTAATGTGTATCTAACTCTAGGGCTAGGCGAGTAATGTTGCGTTGATGTCCCCTATGGGCTAAACCCTATGGCTTATATACACGCCAGGGAGGGTATCTAGGGTTACAAGGTCGGTATCTAGGAGTAAGGCGGCTGGAAAGATCTTGGAGTATACGTCAAGTCTTCGGTAGAGACATTCCCGATCACGCCTCCCGTGTGCGGCCTCCGGAGTCCATCTTGATCAAGTACGAGGGCTCACCGGCCCAACCGAGGAGATGGGTCGGCTGGGTTAGCGCCCCCTAATCCAGGACACCGTCACTAGGGCTTGGAGGGCTGGTCACCACGCCCCTCCACCAATATATTGAGGGGAAGGGGCGCTCCCAAGAGGACACACAAGCCCCTGGGCGCCCCTCTCTCCCGTTACTCCACCACCTCGTCCCGATGACGCTTAGCGAAGCGCTGTCGGCGCTCCACCACCACCATCACCACCACGCCATCGTGCTGGTTGTGATCCCATCTACTTCTCCTCTCCCGCTTGCTGGATCAAGAAGGAGGAGACGTCATCGAGCCGCACGTGCGCTGAACACAGAGGTGCCGTCCGTTCGGTACTTGATCGGATTGGATCGCGATTGGATCGTGACGAGTACGACTACATCAACCGCGTGATATACGCTTCCGCTTAATGGTTTATGAGGGTACGTAGACACACTCTTCCCTCTCATTGCTATGCTTCTCCTAGATAGATCTTGGGTGTTCGTAAGAAATTTTTCGATTTTCATGCTTCGTTCCCCAACAGTGGCATCATGAGCTAGGTCTATGCGTAGATGTATATGCATGAGTAGAACACAAAAGTTGTGGGCGTTGATGCTCAAATTGCTTACCCCTCTTGTCTTATTTGGATTCAGCGGTATTGTGGGATGAAGCGGCTCGGACCAACTTTACATGTCCTCGCACATGAGACCAGTTCCACCGACTGACATACAACTTGTTTTGCATAAGGTGGCTAGCGGGTGTCTGTCTCTCCTACTTTAGTTGAATCTAATTTGACGAAGGCAGTCCTTGTAGAAGGTTAAAAGGCAACTTGATTATCACCGTTGTGGCTTTGCGTAGGTAAGAACGGTTCTTGCTAGTTGCCCATAGCAGCCACATAAAATTTGCAACAACAAAGTAGAGGACGTCTAACTTGTTTTTGCAGGGCATGTTGTGATGTGGTATGGCCAAAACGTGATGTGATATATGTTGATGTATGAGATGATCATGTTTTGTAATAGGTTCACGACTTGCATGTCGATGAGTACGGCAACCGGCAGGAGCCATAGGGTTGTCTTTAACTTATTAATCGCCATGTAATTGCTTTACTTTATCGCTATGCGTTAGGAATAGTTGTAGAAGCAATAGTTGGCGAAGACGACCATGTGACGACATGATTGTCAAAACCGACAGACCTCAGGGTAGGGAGTCCCGAGCTGTGGATCTCAGATCAGTGGTAACAGAGACAAGGGAGACGATGTTTACCCAGGTTCGGGCTCTCCTGATGGAGGTAAAACCCTACGTCCTGCTTCTGTTTATATTGAGGGAGATGTATCAAATACATAGTTGATCTACCTCGAGATCGTAATGTGTGTCTAACTCTAGGGCTAGGTGAATGATATTGCATTGATGTCCCCTCTACGGACTAAACCCTATGGTTTATATACACGCCAGGGAAGGCACCTAGGGTTACAAGGTCGGTATCTAGGAGCAAGGCGGCAGGAAAGATCTTGGAGTATACGTCAAGTCCTCGATGGAGACAGTCTCAATCACGCCTCCTGTTTACGTCCTCTGGAGTCCATCTTGACCACGCACGAGGGCCCATTGGCCCAACCGAAGAGACGGGTCGGCTGGGTTAGCACCCCCTGATCCAGGACACTGTCAGTAGCCCCCGAACTGGTCTTCTACGCCGAGGATGACTTTCTTGTTGGAAATATGCCCTAGAGGCAATAATAAATTGGTTATTATTATATTTCCTTGTTAATGATAATCGTTTATTATCCATGCTATAATTGTATTGATTGGAAACTCAAATACATGTGTGGGTACATAGACAACACTGTGTCCCTAGTAAGCCTCTAGTTGACTAGCTCGTTGATCAAAGATGGTTAAGGTTTCCTAGCCATTGACATGAGATGTCATTTGATAACGGGATCACATCATTAGGAGAATGATGTGATGGACAAGACCCAAACTGTAAACGTAGCATTTGATCGTGTCAGTTTATTGCTATTGTTTTCTGCATGTCAAGTATCTGTTCCTTTGACCATGAGATCATGCAACTCACTAACACCGGAGGAATACCTTGTGTGTATCAAACGTCGCAACGTAACTGGGTGACTATAAAGGTGCTCTACAGGTATCTCCGAGGGTGTCTGTTGGGTTGGCATGGATCAAGACTGGGATTTGTTACTCCGTATGACGGAGAGGTATCTCAGGGCCCACTCGGTAATACAACATCACAATGAGCCTTGCAAGCAATGTGACTAAAGTGTTAGCCACGAGATCTTGTATTACGGAACGAGTAAAGAGACTTGCCGGTAATGAGATTGAACTAGGTATAGTGATACCGACGATCGAATCTCGGGCAAGTAACATACCGAAGAACAAAGGGAACAGCATACGGGATTAACTGAATCCTTGACATAGAGGTTCGACCGATAAAGATCTTCGTAGAATATGTAGGAGCCAATATGGGCATCCAGGTCCCGCTATTGGTTATTGGCCGTAGAGGTGTCTCGGTCATGTCTACATAGTTCTCGAACCCGCAGGGTCTACACACTTAACGTTTGGTGACGATTAGTATAATTGAGTTATTATGTTGGTGACCGAAAGTTGTTCGGAAGTCTCGGATAAGATCCCGGACATGACGAGGATCTCCGGAAGAGTCCGGAGGTAAAGATTGATATATGTGATAATAGTGTTTCGATCTCCGGAAGAGTTCCAGAGTTCACCGGAATGGGTTCCGGATGTTTACCGAAGTGTTCGGGTGCAGCAACACTTTATATGGGCCAAAGGGATAAAGCCCACGAGGTATTGGAAAGCGCAAAAGTAGTTTTGCTGCCGCGTAAGCGGTACTACCGCTTGGTGAAGCGGTACTACCGCCGGAGCGGTACTACCGCTTGTGTGAAGCGGTACTACCGCCCAAGCGGTACTACCGCTTGTGTGAAGCGGTACTACCGCTTGTGCGCGGCTGTGCACGGTTCGGCAGGGATCCGAGTTGGACTCTTTCCCTGCGGGCCAAACCGACCTTGTGCGGGCAAAACCGACCTAGAGGAGGCTTTTACTCCAAGTTTAGACCCCAAGGCTCAACATATAAATAGAGGGGCAGGGCTAGCACACGGGACACATCAGGATTTCCCAAGCCGTGTGCCGGCAACCCTAGCCCTCTAGTTCCTCCGTCATAATCTCCGTAGTGCTTGGCGAAGCCCTGCAGAGATCATTCCTCACCACCATCACCACGCCGTCGTGCTGCTGGAACTCAACCACTACTTCACCATCGCTCGCTGGATCGAGGAGGTGAAGGCGTCATCAAGCCGTACGTGTGTTGAACGCGGAGGTGCCGTCCGTTCGGCACTAGATCGGAAGGATCGTGATTGGATCGCGGGACGCTCGGCGATTTGGATCGCGAAGACGTTCGACTACATCAACCGCGTTTATTAACGCTTCCGCTTAGCGATCTACAAGGGTATGTAGATTCACTCTCCCTCTCGTAGATGCTCATCACCATGGATAGATCTTGTGTGTGCGTAGGAAAATTTTTGTTTCCCATGCAACGTTCCCCAACAGTGGTATCAGAGCTAGGTCTATGCGTAGATGAGATCTCGAGTAGAACACAAACGAGTTGTGGGCGTGGGTGTATACATATTGCTTGCCGTTACTAGTTGATACTTGATTCCGCGGTATTGTGAGATGAAGCGGCCCGGACCGACATTACGCGTACGCTTACGCGAGACTGGTTTCACCGCTGCGTGCACTTGTTGCATAAAGGTGACTGGCGGGTGTCTGTCTCTCTCACTTTAGTTGAATCGGTTCAATGAAGAGGGTTCTTTTAGAAGATCAAAAAGCAATCACTACACCACGTTGTGGTTTTGCGTAGGTAAGAACGGTTCTTGCAAACCCGTAGCAGCCACGTAAAATTTGCAACAACAATTAGAGGACGTCTAACTTGTTTTTGCAGGGTATGTTGTGATGTGATATGGCCAATTACATGATGAGATATATGTGATGTATGAGATGATCATGTATTGTATAGAATATCACGACTTGCATGTCGATGAGTACGGCAACTGGCAGGAGCCATAGAGTTGTCTTTAATTATTGTATGACCTGCGTGTCAATCATTAAGCGCTATGTAATGCTTTACTTTATCGCTAAACGTTAGCTATAGTCGTGGAAGCAACAGTCGGCGCGACAACCTTATGGCGACACGTTGATGGAGATCAAGATGATGGAGATCATGGTGTCATGCCGGTGACGATGGAGATCATGCCGGTGCTTTGGAGATGGAGATCAAAAGCACAAGTTCATGGCCATATCATGTCACTTATGATTTGCATGTGATGTTAATCCTTTTATGCATCTTATTTTGCTTAGGACGACGGTAGCATTATAAGGTGATCCCTCACTTAAATTTCAAGATAAATTGTGTTCTCCCCAAGTGTGCACCGTTGCGAAAGTTCGTCGTTTCGAGACACGCCGTGATGATCGGGTGTGATAGACTCTACGTTCGCATACAACGGGTGTAAGCCATGTTACACGTGCGGAACACTCGGGTTAAACTTGACGAGCCTAGCATGTACAGACATGGCCTCGGAACACAAGAGACCGAAAGGTCGAACATGAGTCATATAGTAGATATGATCAACATGAAGATGTTCACCATTGAAACCACCTCAACTCACGTGATGATCGGACTTGAGTTGGTGGATTTGGATCATGTTACACTCGAATGATCGGAGGGATGTCAATTTGAGTGGGAGTTTTTTAAATATGATTAACTAAACTCATTATCTAAGAACAATAGTCTAAGTTGTCTTTGCAGTATTTATGTTGTAGATCATGGCTCGCGCAGTAGCACCCCTGAATTTTAATGCGTTCCTAGAGAAAGCTAAGTTGAAAGATGATGGAAGTAACTTTGTGGACTGGGCCCGTAATCTAAGGATTATCCTTACGGCTTCCCAGAAGGCTTATGTCCTTGATGCACCGCTTGGTGATCCACCCGCTCCAGTTGAGTCTCTAGACGTTGTGAACGCCTGGCAGGCTCGTTCTGATGATTACTCAATAGTTCAATGTGCAATGTTGTATGGCTTAGAACCGGGACTTCAAAGACGTTTTGAACGTCATGGAGCATATGAGATGTTCCAGGAGTTGAAGTTTATCTTTCAGAAGAATGCCCGGATCGAGAGATATGAGATCTCCGATAAATTCTATGCTTGCAAGATGGAGGAGAACGGGTCTATCAGTGATCACGTGCTCAGAATGTCTGGGTACTCCACCCGTCTGGCTGAGTTAGGGATGCCCCTTCCGCCAGAGGCTATCACTGACAGAGTTCTTCAATCATTGCCACCTAGCTACAAGAGCTTCGTGTTGAACTATAACATGCACGGGATGAACAAGTCAGTCGCCGAGCTGTTTGCGATGCTGAAAGCCGCTGAGTCTGAAATTCAGAAGGAGCATCAAGTGTTGATGGTCAATAAAACCACTAGTTTCAAGAAAAATGGCAAGGGTAAGAAGGGTAACTCCAAGCAGAGTGGCAAAGCAGTTGCTCCTCTCGTGAAGAAACCCAAGGCTGGACCCAAACCAGAATCTGTGTGTTTTCATTGCAAGGGAACTGGACACTGGAAGCGGAATTGCCCCAAGTATTTGGCTGACAAGAAGGCGGCCAACAACAAACAAGGTATATATGATATACATGTTATTGATGTGTACCTTACCAACTCTCGTTGTAGTGCCTGGGTATTTGATACCGGTGCGGTTGCTCATATTTGCAACTCAAAACAGGAACTGCGGAATAGACGGAGGCTGGCAAAGGACGAAGTGACGATGCGCGTGGGAAATGGTTCCAAGGTTGATGTGATCGCCGTTGGCACGCTCGCTCTTCGATTACCGTCGGGATTAGTGATGAACCTAAATAAGTGTTATTTGGTGCCTGCGTTAAGCATGAACATTATATCTGGATCTTGTTTATTGCGAGACGGTTACTCATTTAAATCAGAGAATAATGGTTGTTCTATTTATATGAGTAATATCTTTTATGGTCATGCACCCAATGTGAGGGGTTTATTCTTGTTGAATCTCGATAATAATGATACACATGTTCATAACATTGATGCCAAAAGATATAGAATTGATAATGATAATACCACTTTCTTGTGGCACTGCCGTTTAGGTCATATTGGCGTAAAACGCATGAAGAAGCTCCATGCTGATGGACTTTTGGAGTCACTTGATTTTGAATCACTTGACACATGTGAGCCATGCCTCATGGGCAAGATGACTAAAACGCCGTTCTCTGGAACAATGGAACGGGCAAGTGACTTATTGGAAATCATACATACTGATGTGTGCGGTCCGATGACTATTGAAGCGCGCAGTGGTTATCGTTACTTTCTCACCTTCACTGATGACTTAAGTAGATATGGGTATATTTACTTAATGAAACACAAGTCTGAAACATTTGAAAAGTTCAAACAATTTCAGAGTGAAGTTGAGAATCATCGTAACAAGAAGATTAAATTCCTACGATCTGATCGAGGAGGAGAATATCTGAGTTATGAGTTTGGCAGTCACTTAAGACAGTGTGGAATTGTTTCACAATTGACACCGCCTGGAACACCACAGCGTAATGGTGTGTCCGAACGTCGTAATCGAACTTTATTGGATATGGTGCGATCTATGATGTCTCTTGCCGATTTGCCACTATCGTTTTGGGGTTATGCATTAGAGACAGCTGCATTCACTTTAAATAGGGCACCATCGAAATCCGTTGAGACGACGCCATATGAACTTTGGTTTGGCAAGAAGCCAAAGCTGTCGTTTCTTAAAGTTTGGGGATGTGATGCTTATGTCAAAAAGCTTCAGCCTGAAAAGCTGGAACCCAAAGCGGAGAAATGCGTCTTCATAGGATACCCAAAAGAGACAGTTGGGTATACCTTCTACCTCAGATCCGAAGGCAAAGTGTTTGTCGCTAAAAACGGAACATTTCTTGAGAAAGAGTTTCTCTCGAAAGAATTGAGTGGGAGGAAGATAGAACTTGATGAGGTTATTGAACCTTTACTTCAACCTAAGAGTAGCGCAACGCAGAAAGTTGTTTCTGTCGAGCCTACATTAGCTGAAGAGGAAGTTAATGATGATGATCATGAAGCTTTGGATCAAGTTGCTATCGAACCTCGTAGGTCGACAAGGACGCGTACTGCTCCTGAGTGGTACGGCAACCCTGTCTTAGAGGTCATGTTGTTAAACAACGATGAACCTACGAGCTATGGAGAAGCGATGATGGGCCCGGATTCCGAGAAGTGGTTAGAGGCCATGAAATCCGAGATGGGATCCATGTATGAAAACAAAGTATGGACTTTGGAAGTATTACCTGAAGGGCGTAAGGCCATTCAGAACAAATGGATCTTTAAGAGGAAGACGGACGCGGACGGTAATGTCACCGTCTATAAAGCTCGACTTGTGGCAAAGGGTTTTTCACAAGTTCAAGGAGTTGACTACGATGAGACCTTCTCACCCGTAGCGATGCTTAAGTCCGTCAGAATCATGTTAGCAATAGCTGCCTTTTTCGATTATGAAATTTGGCAGATGGATGTCAAAACAGCGTTCCTTAACGGTTTCCTTAAGGAAGAGTTGTATATGATGCAACCAGAAGGTTTTGTCGATCCAGAGAATGCTGACAAAGTTTGCAAACTCCAGCGATCCATTTATGGACTGGTGCAAGCATCTCGGAGTTGGAATCTTCGTTTTGATGAGGTGATCAAAGCGTTCGAGTTTATACAAGTTTACGGAGAAGCTTGTATTTACAAGAAAGTGAGTGGGAGCTCTATAGCGTTTCTAATATTATATGTGGATGACATATTGCTGATTGGAAACAATATAGAAATGCTGGAAAGCGTAAAGGAATATTTGAACAAGAGTTTTTCAATGAAGGACCTAGGAGAAGCTGCTTTCATATTAGGCATCAAGATCTATAGAGATAGATCAAGACGCTTAATAGGACTTTCACAAAGCACATACCTTGACAAAGTTTTGAAGAAGTTCAAAATGGATCAGTCCAAGAAGGGGTTCTTGCCTGTTTTGCAAGGTGTGAAGTTGAGTAAGACTCAATGCCCAGTGACTGCAGAAGATAGAGAAAAGATGAGTGTCATCCCCTATGCTTCGGCCATAGGCTCTATCATGTATGCAATGCTGTGCACAAGACCCGATGTCAGCCTTGCCATAAGTATGGTCGGAAGGTTTCAAAGTGATCCAGGAATGGAACACTGGACGGCGGTCAAGAATATCCTGAAGTACCTGAAAAGGACTAAGGACATGTTTCTCGTTTATGGAGGTGATCAAGAGCTCGTCGTAAAGGGTTACGTCGATGCAAGCTTTGACACTGATCCGGATGACTCTAAGTCGCAAACCGGATACGTATTTATTCTTAATGGGGGTGCGGTTAGCTGGTGCAGTTCCAAGCAAAGCGTGGTAGCAGATTCTACATGCGAAGCGGAGTACATCGCTGCCTCGGAGGCGGCGAAGGAAGGTGTCTGGATGAAGGAGTTCATGACAGATCTTGGAGTAGTGCCTAGTGCACTTAACCCAATGACTCTGTTTTGTGATAATACTGGTGCCATTGCTCTAGCCAAGGAACCAAGATTTCACAAGAGGACCAGACACATAAAGCGACGTTTCAATTCCATCCGCGATTACATCAAGGAGGACGACATAAATATTTGCAAAGTACACACGGATCTAAATGTTGCAGATCCGATGACTAAACCTCTTCCAAGGGCTAAACATGAACAACACCAGAACTGCATGGGTGTTCGATTCATTACAATGTAAATCACATAGTGATGTGAACTAGATTATTGACTCTAGTGCAAGTGGGAGACTGTTGGAAATATGCCCTAGAGGCAATAATAAATTGGTTATTATTATATTTCCTTGTTAATGATAATCGTTTATTATCCATGCTATAATTGTATTGATTGGAAACTCAAATACATGTGTGGGTACATAGACAACACTGTGTCCCTAGTAAGCCTCTAGTTGACTAGCTCGTTGATCAAAGATGGTTAAGGTTTCCTAGCCATTGACATGAGATGTCATTTGATAACGGGATCACATCATTAGGAGAATGATGTGATGGACAAGACCCAAACTGTAAACGTAGCATTTGATCGTGTCAGTTTATTGCTATTGTTTTCTGCATGTCAAGTATCTGTTCCTTTGACCATGAGATCATGCAACTCACTAACACCGGAGGAATACCTTGTGTGTATCAAACGTCGCAACGTAACTGGGTGACTATAAAGGTGCTCTACAGGTATCTCCGAGGGTGTCTGTTGGGTTGGCATGGATCAAGACTGGGATTTGTTACTCCGTATGACGGAGAGGTATCTCAGGGCCCACTCGGTAATACAACATCACAATGAGCCTTGCAAGCAATGTGACTAAAGTGTTAGCCACGAGATCTTGTATTACGGAACGAGTAAAGAGACTTGCCGGTAACGAGATTGAACTAGGTATAGTGATACCGACGATCGAATCTCGGGCAAGTAACATACCGAAGAACAAAGGGAACAGCATACGGGATTAACTGAATCCTTGACATAGAGGTTCGACCGATAAAGATCTTCGTAGAATATGTAGGAGCCAATATGGGCATCCAGGTCCCGCTATTGGTTATTGGCCGTAGAGGTGTCTCGGTCATGTCTACATAGTTCTCGAACCCGCAGGGTCTACACACTTAACGTTTGGTGACGATTAGTATAATTGAGTTATTATGTTGGTGACCGAAAGTTGTTCGGAAGTCTCGGATAAGATCCCGGACATGACGAGGATCTCCGGAAGAGTCCGGAGGTAAAGATTGATATATGTGATAATAGTGTTTCGATCTCCGGAAGAGTTCCAGAGTTCACCGGAATGGGTTCCGGATGTTTACCGAAGTGTTCGGGTGCAGCAACACTTTATATGGGCCAAAGGGATAAAGCCCACGAGGTATTGGAAAGCGCAAAAGTAGTTTTGCTGCCGCGTAAGCGGTACTACCGCTTGGTGAAGCGGTACTACCGCCGGAGCGGTACTACCGCTTGTGTGAAGCGGTACTACCGCCCAAGCGGTACTACCGCTTGTGTGAAGCGGTACTACCGCTTGTGCGCGGCTGTGCACGGTTCGGCAGGGATCCGAGTTGGACTCTTTCCCTGCGGGCCAAACCGACCTTGTGCGGGCAAAACCGACCTAGAGGAGGCTTTTACTCCAAGTTTAGACCCCAAGGCTCAACATATAAATAGAGGGGCAGGGCTAGCACACGGGACACATCAGGATTTCCCAAGCCGTGTGCCGGCAACCCTAGCCCTCTAGTTCCTCCGTCATAATCTCCGTAGTGCTTGGCGAAGCCCTGCAGAGATCATTCCTCACCACCATCACCACGCCGTCGTGCTGCTGGAACTCAACCACTACTTCACCATCGCTCGCTGGATCGAGGAGGTGAAGGCGTCATCAAGCCGTATGTGTGTTGAACGCGGAGGTGCCGTCCGTTCGGCACTAGATCGGAAGGATCGTGATTGGATCGCGGGACGCTCGGCGATTTGGATCGCGAAGACGTTCGACTACATCAACCGCGTTTATTAACGCTTCCGCTTAGCGATCTACAAGGGTATGTAGATTCACTCTCCCTCTCGTAGATGCTCATCACCATGGATAGATCTTGTGTGTGCGTAGGAAAATTTTTGTTTCCCATGCAACGTTCCCCAACATTTCTCAACAGACACCACCTCGGATCCGGAGTCCTTGGCTTGACAGACGAGTTCCCCTTTATATTTCAACCTCTCTCAACGGAGCGCTGACATCCGAGGTCCAACCGAGCTTGCACCCTGCCCGAAGGGGGTAGAAATCTTAGCCTCGAAGGCTTGCTATCGAGGTATGAACGGTCCAGTCCGGTCTGACAGCTTTATCGAAATGGCACGCCCCACAACAGGTCGGGCAGTTACTGCCTCCCTTAAATCGCGGTTCGAGGCAGCCTTTTTACTGGCACATCCCATCAAGGTGGAGATCGCGCCCGTTTTCTTAGGGATATCATTACGATTTTGTTTCCCCCCATATGCTTAACGGCATCTTTGATGGGAGCAGCGAGTTTATCGGCACAGCGAGGGGACTCTCAGCCTTTCACAGGCTTATAAGAGCAAAAAGGAGGACAGCGCAATCGACCACGCTCCCATTCTCCCCTTCTACTGCTTCGTCTAGCTCCAGCGCCCAGATCCCATCCTACTCCTTTTCCCTTTCGCGAGTCCACCCTTCACCACCAGCCATGGCCGACACCCTCAAGGGGCACTGGGGCGGCTCCATCGTGACGAATGAGACCATCTCGAAGCTGCGCAACGCGGGGTATCTGACCCCTGCCATCGCCGCCCGCGCTCCGGCGGCTGGCCAGCTGGTGCCCGCTCCCAACGCCGGGGAGCGGGTAGTCTTCGTCCCCCACCTCATCCGAGGCCTGGGGTTCCCGCTGCACCCCTTTGTGCGCGGGGTGATGTACTACTACGGGCTCAACTTCCACCATATGGCCCCAAACTCCATTCTTCACCTCGCCTCCTTCATCATGGTTTGCGAAGCCTTCCTCCAGTGCGAGCTGCACTTCGGCCTATGGCTGAAGCTCTTCAGGATCAAGCCAAAGTCCAGTGGCTCCAACCTCGCGGAGTGCGGAGGGACCATGATTAGCAAAAACCAGAGGGCCATGTGGTTCAAGGGCACCTTCATTGAAATGGTGAAGGAGTGGCAGCGGGAGTGGTTTTACATCACCGAACCACTCGCCCCTGGTCAAACCAAGGTCCCAGCCTTCTCGGCTGGGTCCCCCAAAGAAGCTCAAGTCCTGGAAGGAGAAGGGCGTCGCCTGGGGGAATCCAAAAGAGGTGGAGCTCCACGTCGAGAGGATCAAATGGTGGTCCACTACGGGGAAGGTTGAGCTTGCCGACGTCATCAACATCATGCTCAACCGCCGCATACTCCCCCTCCAGCTTCGGGCTACCCTGATGTGGGCACAAAAGCCCGAGGACATGGACACCATCACGACCTTCTTCCGCTCCACCTTGGCCGCCATGTGGACGAGACTCATGAAGCTGGCCAAGGACAAGATCCCCAAGGAAGGGGAGGATCGCGGCCTCGAACACGGCTATGAAGCCCCCCCAGTGAGTGATCCTGCCCATCAACTCTCATTCTTTGTTCGTCGCACCGAGGAGTAAAGTTTTGATGAATCGCCGTGTTTAATGTTTTGCAGAAGTGGCTAGCCTGGGTGCAGGGAGTGCAATGCCCAGCTCCACTGCCAGAGGAGCCCCTGACTCCCCTTCTCTCGGCGCTCCTGACCGAGGAGTCGCACGTGGTGGCCCCCAAAGGGACGAAGTCCCAAAGGGGTAGTGAGGGTGTCCCGGTCTAGGGGGGTACTCGGGCTGCCGGCCTATCTCTCATGGGCCGGACTGGTGGGCCGCTCTCTACACATCGATGGAAGGCTGGATTGTGGACGACCCCGTATGATAGAAGGAAATCTCTGAAGTCTTGGCGTCTCCTCCAAGGAATAGATGGCGTAACCAGCATGTTATCCCTGATGGTAACCGACCATATGTAACCCTAGGGCCCCCTTGGTGTCTATATAAACCAGGAGGTTTAGTCCGTAGGGGAGAGGACACATAATCTAGGGTTTAGCCCGTCTGATCTCGAGGTAGATCAACTCTGTAACCTTCATACAATCATATCAATACAATCAAGCAGGACGTAGGGTTTTACCTCCCCGAGAGGGCCCGAACCTGGGTAAATCGCTGTCTCAACGCTCTCTGTTACCATCGGCTCCTCGACCCATAGTTCGGACCCCCTACCCGAGATCTGCCGGTTTTGGTACCGACATTGGTGCTTTCATTGAGAGTCCCGCCGTGGGTCGCCAAGGATCAATGGCTCACCGTCCCCGGACAGTTCTTCAGCAATGGAAACTGCAGCGGGGATATCATCGTCCTCGGACAGCTCTTCTCTTCAGCGACGGAGTTCGTAGCAGGGACATCTTCGTCCCCGGCCAGCTCTTCGCATTCGGCAGCATCGTGTTATATGCCGATCCGTCCAGTCACCTCGACCAGGTTGGCAACTTCGCCCCCGAGCAGGAAATCAGGTTCGGCGGCCTTCAGTTCGTCACCGACGCTCGAGGCGATCTGATCTTCACTGGGTTCTCGGCCTCACCCGAGGAACCCACCAACCCCGAGGCCTTGACTTCGGATCCCTTCCCCGCCCCAGTCCTCGGGGCGGGCCTCGGATCGGACCTGACCTTGAGTTTGACTCCTACCCCGGTGCCGGAGAACCAGGGGTCACCCTTGGCCGAGCACACTCCCGTTAATTTCGCGCCGGAGCTCAACTCCAGGCACCGTCCGAACATAGATCCGGTGGATCCCTCGATTTTAAGAGAGATGCTGGACCAGATCCAGATGATAAATATCACGGACGGCCCGTCCCCGGACCAGGAGCAGGTCGGGCAGGATGTCGGCCGCAGGGAATTTAACGTCCCACCCACCACCCACTTGGTAGCCACCGTCGAAGATTTAACCGACATGCTGGACTACGCCTCCGAGGAGGCTGACTGCATGGACGAGGACATGGACGTCCCGCCCTCCACGGACACTGTCCTTGCCACTACAAATACCGGAAAGTGGACCGCCACCTCCACTTATGACGTCTACATGGTTGACACCCCAGTGAAGGACGGTGACACAACCAACAAAGGCGGTGACGACACCACCGAAGACCCACCCAGACGCCGACGACGGCGAGCCAGAGGGCGGGGGAAGGGCAAGGAAAATCACACAGACACAAACGACACCGGAGCTAACGAGACTCCGGATAATTTGGGGGAGCTCGGCAACAACACGCCCGAGCAACGACCTGACACCCCTGAAGGGCATGAGGACCAGGGTGACCCCGAGGACCTCGATGATTCCGAGGACAGTAATTACCTCCCCCCATCCGAAGAGGAAGATAGCCTCGGACCCGAGGACTTTATCGTCCCAGAGGATCCCTTGGCACAAGAAACATTCAAGCGGCAACTCATTGCCACTGCCCGAAGCTTAAAGATGAAACAAGAACAGCTCAGGGTCGAGCAGGATACACTCAACGATAGATGGACGATGGTCCTAGCCGCCGAAGAAGGCCTCGACGATCAACGTCAGGGCCAATACAGGAGTTACCCATGGCGGCGCCTCCTTCCAGAATTCGAGGATTAGGCCTTCGAGCCCGTACCTCCCAGACGAACTTACGCAGACCAGCCCGACCGGCCCCCTCGAGGACGTGATAGGCCGGCTATGGAAACCGAGCTCCCACCCACGCCCCCTCGAGGACGGGATAGAACGGCTGGAGAAGCTGAATACCCACCCGCGCCCCCTCGAGGACGAAATAGAGCGGCCGGAGAAGCCAAACTCCCACCCGTGCCCCCTCGAGGACGGGATAGGACGGCCAGGGAAGCCGAATACCCACTCGTGCCTTCTCGCCGAGCAGGCAAAGACCCGGTTCAACCGGATGACCAATACGATCTGCGCCACGACCTGAACACACGAGCGATTCAGTCGAGGTCCATCTATGGACCCACAGGATACGCACCCGCTGGACGGGACGGATACCAGGCCTGGCGCGATAGAAACGACAGGGCTCGGGATTAGCACCGGGCCCAGATGACAACTGATCTTCGGCGCGATGCGGCCCGGGCCAGGGGCGCCGCACACCCAATGTGTTTTACTGACGAGGTGATGCAGCATCAGTTCCCCGAGGGGTTTAAACCCGTTAATATAGAATCCTATGATGGGACAACTGACCCAGCTGTGTGGATTGCGGATTTTCTTCTCCACATTCATATGGCTCGAGGAGATGATCTCCATGCTATCAAGTACTTACCACTGAAACTTAAGGGACCGGCCAGGCATTGGCTGAACAGCCTACCCGAAAATTCCATCGGGAGCTGGGAAGTACTCGAAGATGCATTCCGAGCCAACTTTCAGGGCACCAACGTTCGACCACCGGACGCCGATGACCTGAGCCATGTTATCCAACAGCCCGGAGAGTCAGCCCGGCAATTCTGGAACCGGTTCTTGACCAAGAAGAACCAGATCGTCGACTGTCCGGACGCCGAAGCAATTGCGGCATTCAAACACAGTATTAGGGATGAGTGGCTCGCTCGCCGGCTCGGCCAAGACAAGCCAAGAACAATGTCGGCCCTTACTTCTCTCATGACCCGCTTTTGCGCGGGTGAGGATAGCTGGTTAGCTCGTCGAAGCAACCACCCCGAAGACCCCGGTACTTCAGAGACCCGGGACGGGAATGGCAAACCCCGGCGCAATAGGAACAACAAGCGCCGACACTCAAACAACGGCGGTGAAGCCGATGACGCAGCGGTGAACGCCGGATTCAGCGGCTCGAAATCGGGACACCGGAAAAAAACCCTCTAAAGGGAACCAAGATGGCTCGTCTGCGCTGGACAGAATATTGGATAGGCCCTGCCAGATTCACGACACCCCCGACAGGCCAGCTAACCACACCAACCGTCACTGTTGGGTAATCAAGCAGGCCGGCAAGGCCACAGCCGAAGAACAGGGCAAGGGCCCCCGCAGTGAGGACGACGACGAACCTCGCGGGCCGAACAATGGAGGCCAAAAACAGTTCCCTCCGGAGGTCAAAACCGTGAACATGATCTACGTCACGCATATACCAAAGAAGGAGCGGAAACGCGCGCTTCGGGATGTTTACGCCTTAGATCCGGTAGCCCCAAAATTCAACCCTTGGTCGGCTTGCCCGATCACTTTCGACCGTCGAGATCATCCGACCAGTATACGCCATGGAGGAACGGCGGCTCTGGTACTCGACCCCATCGTGGATGGATTTCACCTCACTAGAGTCCTGATGGACGGAGGTAGCAGTCTTAACCTGCTTTACGCAGATACAGTGAGGAAGATGGGGATCGACCCGTCAAGGATCAAACCCAGCAACACCACCTTTAAATGTGTAATACCTGGCGTCGAGGCACGCTGCTCGGGATCCATCACTTTGGAAGTAGTCTTCGGCTCGCCCGACAACTTCCGCGCCGAGGACTTGATCTTCAATATCGCTCCTTTCCGCAGTGGTTATCACGCACTCCTCGGACGGACCGCCTTCGCTCGCTTTAACGCCGTCCCGCACTATGCGTACCTGAAGCTGAAGATGCCAGGACCAAGGGGCGTAATTACCATTAACGGTAATACCGAGCACTCACTCCGCACAGAGGAACACACTGCGGCTCTCGCCGCCGAAGTCCAAGCTGCCGAAGAGGCGTCGCAATCCCAGTCCACTGTCAAGCACTCCCGAGCTACAGCCTCGGTCTGGCGCGCTCCCATGCTCTACCCAAATAGGGATACACGCCCCACAGCACGGCCCACCTAGTCGCGAAATACGTACCTCGAGTACACAATTTCGCGCTCAAAATTCCATGGGCAGTTGTGGGGACATAGCAAACAAAAGGTCCAGAGCTCGGTTCGACTGACCAATGGTCACCGAATGTCTTCAAATCAACATCACCAATGGGCACCATCTAGGGCCCGATCAGCGTCCAGCTGATATACCACGGCGACTTCTCAAAACCCTTTTCAAGGGCTCGCCCGCCAAAGATTACTACTTCCGTCGAATACACGGTGGACAGCTTCGCTTCCACGACAGCTTCTTGACGAGCAAAGGCGCAGACGTGCAGCAGGGCGTAGTAGGGACGTCAAACCACTCATGGAAGCCCTGTGTAAACCTTTACTCTCAATATATACATTCCTTTAAAGTATCTATTTAAGCTACTTCGGCAATACGGATTGAACGGTAGGACGTCACACATTCAAAGGAAGTAAAGACCACTTTATTATGGTATACTCGTGCAGTCATTCACGTTGCATATTCCTTTCCGCCTTTTTTCCGCCGAAGTACACTATCACGATACATTTATTTTAAACCGGCTAATAGACCGGGGGCTCGACCATAGATCTTGCCTTAAAACTTTATACCGGCACTTCTCTTTTCATGTGCTCGGTGTCACGGATATTGCATTATATGAATCAGTTCCGAATTGCGTCTTTGGTCAATAGTTGGGTTGCCCGGCTCCTGTGTTTACCCTCTTACGTTCCGCACTGTTCGGCTAAGAGGGTAAAGGGAGAACCACTGCGATTGTACTTCTAGCTCGCCTGGTCAAGTACCTCAGTGGAGAAAGCCGAAAACTGACTGTCCCAATAAGCGAGAACTGGTCGGAGATCCGATGACTGGCGTTAGCCTAAAATCGTTGGAGGTTAGTCCGTGTCATACGAAGGGTTCTCTGTCACAGAAACCATGTGATGATGGTATCAACCGCGGCTCGTCCGAATATCACAAACACCGGGGGCTCGTCACCGGCCCCCACTGTCAAGCTCCTCTGGCTAAGTGAAAGCACTAAAACCACATAGTCTGATTGCCTGGTTTTCCGTACATAAAACCGCCCCCGGGCACCGAGACGTCGGCTAAGGGTTCACGTATTACGAGAAAACACCCCATGCAGTATCTGCCAGGGGACTGAAGCCGACGACTGGTAACTTTCAGTTTCAAATCGGCCGCACAGGAGTCAAAATTAATCCGGCACTATATCCATAGCCGATCGTTTGCACTACAATAAAGCAAAAGTTTCAACTACTTGGTTACAAGGAAACTACATCTACTCATAAATTACATCTTTTGGGCATTGGGCATCTACTGCCCGAGCACCGTCCATCACGGCTGGAAAGTACTGCTCGGGACGCCTATGCTCTTTCCCTGGCGGCGGAGGTCCGGTGGCTATCTCAGCGGGTTTTAGCTTCGGCCAATGTACCATTGTCTTGCCGAAGGCCATCCGAGCACCCTCGATACATGTGGAGCGCTTCCAGGCATCGACCTGAGCAGGAGCGCCGAACAGCCACTGCACCAGACCGAAGTAGCTGCTCGGCAGCGGCTCCGACGGCCATAGTTTGACGCAGAGGTCCTTCATCACCGGCTCCACCATCCGATGCAGCTCCATTAGCTGTTTCATCTGGTTGTTGAGGAGGGGAGGGTGTTCGGGCGCTTGAAATTGCACCCAGAAAAGCCTCTGCTCGGCCCAACCCTCCTGGCCGGCGAAGAACCTCGCCGCATCCGCCACACTCTTCGGGAGGTCCGCAAAGGTGCCTGCGGAACGCCATTCCCGCATGAGCAACGCGAACCTGTTACCTCCAAAGACACATTGTAACAAGTACGGCTTACCGTCCGCGATCAGCCTGACTTGGCGGAGCTCTTCTTGGTAACCGCGAGCCTCTGTCCGCGCTTCCTTAGCCGCCGCTGCTAACGAGGTCAGCTCGGCGGCCTTCTCCTTATTCTTTTCTCAAGGGCCTCACATCTTGGGACGGCATCCCCGAGCTCCTGCTGCACTTCCAGCACCCTGGCCTCGTGCTTTTCACTGGTGGTCCTCAGCGCCGCCAGCTCGGCAGCTGCCTGTTCGGCTGCCGACTTTTGTGTCGCCGCGTCCGCCTGAGCTGTCCTCAGTGCGGCCTTGAGGCTTTCAACCTCCGCGATGGCAGCTGCAGTTCAATCGGTTATCTCCGTTAGGATACATCGAACACAGCTTCAAAATCTACGGCTGTATTCACTATCACAACTCGGCCTTACCTTGCGCCTCGTCAAACCTCTTGTTCATCAGGCTCAAATCGTCCTCGGAGCTCTTTAGCTTCCGATTCAGCTCGGCCAACTCTTCGGCATTGGCAGCTGCGGCCGAGGATGATGCCTGCGCATTATTCTGCACCCGTTAATATCCGAGATGTCGATTTTTGATCATCCGACCGGCTTTGCTCAGCCGGTCAGAGTCTCGGGGGCTACTATGTATGAGGCTATATATTTGCACAAATGAATTTTCCTAAGGGAAAAGCATTACTTTGCTCACCTTGAAGCCAGTAAGAAGGCCACTAAAGGCCTCCTTCAGTCCGTTGTCCACGGACTGAATACTTTGCAACACCGCGCCCATAAGGGCACGGTGCTCTTCGGCGATGGAGGAGCTGGTTATAGCGTCCTCCATCGTGTCCGGCCACCCGGTTGACGCCTGCTCTGGGGCTGGCGGTGGTGGCGGTGGTGCTTCGGCTCCTTCCCTCTCGACGCCCTGGGCGCCGGACTCCGAACGCTTTGACGTCTCTGGAGTGGTCCTCGGAGAAAGCTCGGCTCGTTCGAGCTCCTCTTCGTTCACCAGAGGGGCCCTCCCCTCCTAGTCTTCGGCGACCGAGGCATTCACCTCGACCATGATAGTATCGCCTCCTTCCCCTGTATGTGGCATGGGAGGAGTCCTCCTCGACAGGACCTCCTCGGTTTCCTTCACGATTGGGGAAGGCGAGGCGCGGGATCCAGTGCCGCTCTCCGCTAGCGCCGCCGGTGGAGAATCCCCCTCCGAAGCTTGGTCGGTGGGAAGATCACGCAGCGGACTGCAAAGTTGCAAACGGAAACTTGATTAGTATCAAACCCAGTTTGGCTAAAGACGGTCAGGCGGTCGCTAGAGCGCGTACCTTCGAGCCTGCGGCTTGGCCCTGAGAATTTTCTGAGGAACCTCTTCGGAGGCCTCAGAGTCCTCGGCAGAAGCCGAGCTATCGCCGGACAAGGCTACCTAGGCCTTGCACGGTCTTTTGGGAGCGGGTCGAGGAGGCTCCTCCTCGGCATCCTCGGACGCCGCCCTCTTCCCTGTTCGGGCGGAATCGTCCTCCTCCCCGTCCTCTCCTTGCTCCTTCTCCTCCTCTTGCGCGGAGGGAGCAGGGGTGTCCCCGGATCTAGCGCCCGGGGGTCTTTGGGAGCGGAGGCCCTCTCTGGCCTCCCCCTGTTGCTTCTTCTTCTCCTTCCTTTCCGGCACCTCGTATGGCGCTACGGCCAACATGGCCGCCAGGAGGGGCGTCCTGGGTTCCTCTGGCAGCGGCGCCGGACTGTCGATCCGCTGAGCCTTCTCCAGCCAACTCTGCGGATGAAAAATAGCAAGACTGAGTACCTTGTCAAAAGGGAACAGTTCGGATAAAACATACAAAATTACTCATACCTCCCGTGGGGGATTTGCAGCGTCAAGTCCGACGTCTTCTTTCTCGGTCGGCCAATCTTTCTGCGGCTTGAATAGCGCCCTCCATAGTTGGGCGTGGGAGGTACGGAGGAAGCTGCGCACGGTGGCCGGGTCGTCGGGCTTGTAGGCCCACATGGGGGAAGCCCTGTCCTGGAAGGGGAGAATTCGGCGGCCGAGCATGATCTGGACCACGTCGACCAGCGCAACGCCCTTCTCTATCATTTTGGCAATCCGGCTCTGCAGCAGCCCCACCTCCTTGTTCGACCCCCAGTCGAGGCCCTTCTTGGTCCATGAGACCAGCCTTGTGGGGGGGCCGGAGCGGAAGGCCGGAGTCGCCTCCCAGTTCGCGTGCCTTGGCTCTGTGATATAGAACCACTCTTTTTGCCATACCTTGATGGTCTCGATGAAGGTGCCGTCTGGCCACTCCACTCGCGGAAGTTTGCTGATCATGCCCCCCCCCCCCCCCCCGCAGTCCGCCTGTTGACCATCTACTATCTTCGGCTTGATGTTGAATATCTTCAACCACAGACCGAAGTGTGGCCGGACTCGGAGAAAGGCCTCGCAAACAATGATAAAAGCCGAGATGTGGAGGAAGGAGTTCGGCGCGAGGTCGTGGAAGTCGAGCCCGTAGAAGAACATGAGGCCCCTGACGAAGGGGTGAAGGGGGAAATCCAGGCCCCGGATGAAGTGGGGTACGAACACCACTCTCTCGCCCTGCCGCGGCGTGGGGATAACCTGGCCCGCCTCCGGAGCACGGTGGGCGATGTCGGCCGGAAGGTAGCCCGCGCTCTTTAATTCCAAAATGGCGCTGTTGGTGACGCTCGAAGCCTCCCACTTGCCCTTGGACCCGGAACCCGCCATTGCTAGATTGGGCGGGTGGAAGGAAGGGTTTCTGAAAGGGCGGATCTAGGCGTTGGAGCTCAAGAGATGGGGAAGGCAATGGCGAAAGAGGGGAATTAGAGCGTGCGACCGAAACAAGGACTGTGCCCCTTTTATGGGTTGTAAAACCCACGGTCCCTTACTGCGCCGCAGTCCTCGCCGCTTCCCCGTATAACCGTGCCATTATGCGCGCGTGGGGTGAGGCGGATTATTGATCATATCCCTTGAAAACAGGACACGATCTCCATATCGATGGAACGTGCCAATGAGAACCACCTCGAACCGCGAATCGAGTTTGTCATAAACCAACTTGCGGTCGTGGCAAGGTGTGACCCTTCGGTAAAAGTTGTCAGATAAGAAAACTGTTCACGCCGAGGCGGCTAGCCTTCGAGGCTAAGTTATTATTATACTTCGTTACCAAGATACAGTTCGGCGCATACACGACTGGATAATGCTTGAAAATACAACTCGGAGTAATACAGGCCTGTTACCGGTGTCACGGAGGAAAGTGAACTGGTCCACAAAGCCGATGGTGTTCGGCATCTACCTCGGCTTCGAAGACTAGTTCGGGGGCTACTGAGGGTGTCCCGGTCTAGGGGGGTACTCGGGCTGCCGGCCTATCTCTCATGGGCCGGACTGGTGGGCCGCTCTCTAGACGTCGGTGGAAGGCTGGATTGTGGACGACCCCGTATGATAGAAGGAAACCTCTGAAGTCTTGGCGTCTCCTCCAAGGAATAGATGGCGTAACCGGCATGTTATCCCTGATGGTAACCGACCATATGTAACCCTAGGGCCCCCCTGGTGTCTATATAAACCAGGAGGTTTAGTCCGTAGGGGAGAGGACACATAATCTTGGGTTTAGCCCGGTAGATCAACTCTGTAACCTTCATACAATCATATCAATACAATCAAGCAGGACGTAGGGTTTTACCTCCTCGAGAGGGCCCGAACCTGGGTAAATTGTTGTCTCTATGCTCTCTGTTACCATCGGCTCCTCGACCCATAGTTCGGACCCCCTACCCGAGATCTGCCGGTTTTGGTATCGACAGGTAGGTCAAGTGCCCGGACTCAGGGGACCTCGGTCACCCGATCCGAAGAGACCCACACCTCCGCTACCCATGACGGCGACACAGAGGAGGGTGAGGTCGAGGAGATCCCTCTCCCGAAAGGGAAGAGGTCGGTGTCGGAGGACGTCGAGGCTGGTATGCCGCCCAAGGGCCCGAAGAGGCCGAGGACAACCTCGTCCGGGGCCACCAGCAAGTTGTCGGGGAGAGTCGAGCTCTTCGGCGACTCAGAAGAGGACCTCCTTGCGATAGGGAGGAAGAAACCAGCACCTCAAGGGTAAGCCGTCGTCTTCATATCCCATCTTTCCATTTGATAAGTTCTTTTTAGCAAAGGAAAACTCATAGAGCATCTTTTCTTATGCAGTCCGCCAAGGGTAATCCCTAGCGGTTCCTCGAGCGGGTTGCCATCCACCAGCGGGACTCCAGAGCCCGCTGCTCCTCCCCCGGCGCACGATGGGCTAGGGGAGGCAACATCCACACTGGCCCCTGACGTCAACACGATGGGGGCCGACGAGGTGGCCATCATGGCCGAGGTCGACACCTCGGCCCAACAAGACCCGGGGGAACAACACCCCGTGGTCATCGAAGAGGTGCTGGGCTAGTCATCGGTCCAGCCGATATCTACCTCGGCTCTGCCACCCCAGGTGGAGGTCACCCGGGTAGACGTATCCGAGGTCATCCCTCCACCCCCGCCAACTGCCCAAGGACGGGCTAGCGCGGGGTGGACCGAGGAGATGGAGGACGCCCTGAAGGGCTCCTCCATCAAAGAAGAGCACCGTGCCTTGATAGGCGTGGCGGTGCAGGGCTACCGGCCCGCAGGGGCCGGCCTGCATGAGGTTTTCAAGAACCTCGTAGCGGGTTTCGAGGTACGCTTCTATCCACGCACCAAGTTTAATTTGTTTATTTGAGCTTTTGAGTTATGTATTTGTCCGAGGACATAAGAGTACAGCCTGCCAAACGGCTAAGTGAGTGAGTAGCCCCCGAGCCCGAAGTCGGTTTCAAGAAACCGGCATTGGGGTCATTTGACTAAGTAGGAGCCTGTTAAGTAGCCCCCAGGGCGCTGCTGAAGGCAGCCGTCCTGGAACCTTTTAGTAATTTAACTGTTCCTTTTGTAATAAGAATTTTTACTGCCGGGTTTCGACCTCGGTTCCGGAACCCATCTCCGAGGAGATTGCGTAGATGAACCGGAAGCTCGAGAGGTCCCCAGAGAAGCTTACCCTGGCGAACCAAAAATTCGAGCAGTCTTGAGGTAAGCAAGTTAAACTTGTGTTGTACTAGGTACAAAAGGAGTTTGTGATAGGTGTTGCGTAATGAAAAACTAAGGCCGAACTGTTTCAATGACAGCCGTGTTAGCGGAGCTTGAGACGCTCAAGGCCGAGCTCGAAAAGGCTCGGCAGGAGGTGAGGCAGCAGGAGGCTGCTGCCGCCGAGGCAGAGAAGGCCCGGGCCACCGAGAAGGCGGCCGGGGACAAGCACCAGGCGCGGGTGCTGGAGGTTGAGGAGACCCTGAAGGGCGTGTTTGAAGCACGCGACAAGCTTCAGGAGGAGGGGCAACGAACAAAGGAGGAGCTTGAGAAGCTTCAACTTGCCTACTCCGAGCTCAAGACCTCGGCCCGAGCTGACCACGAGGTGCTCCAGCAGGTGGAGCAAATCGCCTCGGGTAAGCTATTTCTGCTGCAGTGTTCGTTTGGCAGCAAAGGGTGTGTCGAGCTCACCCAGTTATGGCGTTCCGCAGAGGTCTTTGCGGATCTTCCGCGGAGCGCGCTGGATGCAGTGGCGTACTTCGGCTAGCTAGCGGGCCACGAGGCGGAGAAGGCCTTTTGGGGGCAGTTCCCGGGGTCGCCGTCGGCACAGCTGCTGAATCATCGAGTGAAGCAGCTAGTTGAGTTGTTTCGCATGACGAGACCGGCGCTCCAGGACCTCTGCATCGCGTTGTGGCCCGCCGAAGCCATGCCGAAGAGCCTCTTCGGCCTTATGGCTCGTCTCCCAGATGCCGTGCCCTGCATGAACCGCCAGAGGAGGTCTGCGTGCTTTGAAGGAGCACGGAGGGCATACGCCTGCGTTAAGATGCACTTTCCAAAGTTTGATGCGATGACATGTGCCGCGGGCCCTCCTGTCGACAAGCCGCGCACCGCCGAACAGTTCTTCACCGAGGTGGAGGAAGGAGCTTGTGTCACAGAGTCCATGTGTCCCAAGGAGACTGTGTATTTCTAAATGGCACTTCGGAATGCCGAAGTGTGTGATGTACAAAACTTTATCTTTTAATTGAATGAATATGGCTTTAAATTCCATGTGTGTTGTTTTTAATTAGCTTTACCTCCTGTATGACTGTTTGAAATGAGAGTGGCCAGTCATCGGCTTCAGCCCTAGTGTAGATCATACAAAGGGTGTTCCTTAAGGCACTCTTGACCCTTAGCCGACGTCTCAGTACCCGGAGGTGGTCGGTGCTTTATAGGAACTAGGCAATCAGACTATAGTGGCTTTATAACTTTCACTTAGTCATAGGAGTTTGATTGTGGGGGCTGATGACCAGCCCCCAGTGTGGGAAGTGTTCGGCCAGGTCGGCCGAAGTCTAGGCCATAACACACTTCGGCTAGGAATGAAAGCCCTTCTTTTAACATGGGTGATCTCTACCATCACATCGCTTAACGTGGTCCACGGATGGCGGACCAGTTTGTGCCTACCTAGATAGTCAGTTTTTGGCTTTCTCCACTGAGGCGCTATGCCAATTAACCTGGCGGCGCAATCGCAGTGGTTCTCCCGTTACGCCCTTAGCCGAATTCGTCAGAAACGTAAGGGGTACACATAGGAGCCGGGCAACCCAACTATTGACCAAAATCTAGGTTCGAAACTAATGCATATAAAGCCAAAATCCGAGACGCCGAATACTTTGGACTTGTTATACAATTGTATCTTTTTTAGAGAACTTCTTCGTCTCTCAGGGGCCATGCTGATAAAGAAATATGATAGGGACCTTTAAGGGGCGATATATTTTTTCCTTTTTCAAGCGTTTACATGCCCGACTGCAACAAAAGGAGTTGAAAGAGTACAATGTAAAAAATAAGAAGGGGGAAGAAACAGGGCGGATGTTTGTTATCGGATTTTGAAGAATCTGGGCCGCTACCTGCCGCATGTCTGTGTTTCCGAGCTGTTGACCAAATGTTCACCTTTAAAGGTGGGGACAAGCAGAGGCTGATGCCTTTTCCGGCCCTTTATACGCTCCAAGCATTGATTGACCAAGCTCCTTGACGGAGGCATTGCTGAAGTCCGTTCTGTGGTCAACACCACGTTGATGTAGTGATGGTTGGCTGTTTCTTTGACAGAGACTTGCCTATACGGGGGCTTGAAGCCACATCCTTGCTTGGTTGAACCGTGCCGACATTTGAGTAAATTGTTGGCTCCTCGATGACCCAGGGAATCTTAAGCGCGAAATTATGCACCCTGGGGAGGTAGTGCCCACTCCATAGAGGGCACACGAGGAGCCCGTATCCCTATTTCGGGTGCGGGGGTATATTGCCGAGGTCGATTTGTATGGCCCGGGCGCGCTTCAAAGAGCGAGCGGCGCGTTTATTGCTGCGGGCTGCCTCCTCGGATGCTTGTGCTTCGAATGCGAAAGCCGCGATTTGTTCCTCCGTCCGAAGTGAGCGTTCGGTGTTACCATTGACTGTGATAACGCCGTTGGGTCCCGGCATTTTGAGCTTGAGGTAAGCATAATGTGGGACTGCGTTGAAACGCGCGAAGGCTATGCGCCCTAAGAGCGCGTGGTATCCACTTCAGAAAGGTATGATATCGAAGATTAACTCCTCGCTTCTGAAGTTCTCGGGCGAGCCGAAGACTACCTCTAGGGTGACCATTCCGGTATAGCGGGCTTTGACTCCCGGGATGACACCTTTAAAGGTGGTGGAGCTCGGCTTGATCCGAGATGAGTCGATGCCCATCTTCTGAACCGTGTCCTCGTAAAGGAGGTTGAGGCTGCTTCCTCCGTCCATCAGGACGCGTGTTAGATGATAACCATCAACAATAGGGTCCAGGACGAGTGCCGCCGATCCGCCATGCCTGATGCTGGTCAGATGATCGTGCTTGTCAAACGTGATCGGGTAAGCCGACCATGGGTTATACTTCGGGGTGACTGGCTCCAGTGCGTATACATCCCAAAGCACACGCTTCCTCTCCCTTTTAGGGATGTGGGTGACATAGATCATATTGACCTATGTTACCTCGTCAAAAAACTTCTTTTGGCCTCCATTACTGGGCCGCCGAGGTTCATCCTTGTCTTCGCTGCAATTTTGGGTTTTACTTTGACCCTCTGTCGCTATTTTGCCGGCTTGTTTGAAGACCTAGCAATTCCTGTCAGTGTGGGTTGCTGGTTTTTCCTGAGTGTCGTGGATTCCACATGGGCGGTCCAGGAGTCTATCAAGCTGGCTAGGTCTGTCCTTGTTCCCTTTAAAGGGTTTCTTTTCTGTCCGGACTTAGGTCCGGTGAACCCCGCGTTGACCGCAGCGTCCTCCGTATCGCTTCCACCATTTTTATACCTGCGCTTATTTTTGTTGCGCTTGGGTTTTCCATTGGCGTCGCGAGTTTCCGAGGTGCCCGCCTCACCGTTATGAGTACTACGGGTGAGCCAGCTGTCTTCTCCCGCACAAAAGCGAGTCATCAGTGAGGTGAGGGCCGCCATAGTCCTCGGCTTATCCTGGCCGAGCTGATGAGCCAACCATTCATCTCGGATATTGTTTTTGGATCACTCGCCGGATCAACGGGTGCGAAAAGGACTCGCCCTGTCGTAGGCGACAGGGTGGGGTAGTGAAAGAAACCTGGATGAGTCTGCATCTCGACCTCGTGGAAGCGCAAGTCAGTGAGAGCCTCCATCGCAGCAAACTGGATCGCCAACTCTGGAGTAGAAGCAGTTCCGCCCTTGGAAGAACGGGAGTAGCTGCCAATATCTGAACTCGTGGTCAGGAAGGCCTCCGCGTGATACTCGAATACTGAACCAGCAAGCTTCTCTCGGAACACCTGGTACACTGGGTCTTTGCCGTTGGGATACAGCCGAAGCCAGACGTTACGAAGCAGTACTGGAAAAGTGAACGGTGCCGGCTCATGATTGTAGTGGTACGGAACTGGTGCCATCTACACTCATCAAACCAGCGGTTAGCACAAAAAAAACTATATGCATGCCATGCAATGCAGCAATCAGATGCAACAAGCAAGACACACCAAGACTCTAACTACTCGTGGCTCTAGCGCAGGGTTAACTAGGGTGTCCTACAGTCAGCCTGGCTCTGATACCAAGCGTTGTGGCACCCCGGCTCAAAGAACCGGTTTACCAGTGTTTCCAACCCAGAGATCATGCCTGGCTCTTCATGAGGTCGTAGCTGTCTAGATGCATAGGCTACAACCTTTTCCTCTTGCATTAGGACGCAGCCGATCCCATGCCTGGAAGCATCACAATATATGTCAAAGCTCTTGTGGATGTCTGGAAGAACTAAGACAGGGGCGGTAGTTAGCCTCGTCTTTAGCTCCATGAAACTGCTATCACATTCTTCCGTCCAGGCAAATTTGTGGTTCTTTTTCAACAGTTCTGTCAATGGCTTGGCTATTTTGGAGAAGCCCTCAATGAAGCGACGGTAGTAGCCTGCCAATCCCAGAAAGCTACAGACTTCCGTTACTGTGGCTGGGGTCTTCTAGTTTAATACAGCAGTCACTTTGCTGGGGTCGACAGCCACACCTTGTTCTGACAGAATATGTCCCAGAAATCCCACCTCTCGTAACCAAAATTTGCATTTGCTGAATTTGGCATACAAGCGATGGGTCCTTAGTCTTTCTAGGACAGTACGGAGGTGTTACGTGTGCTCCTCTTCATCTCTTGAATAGATGAGAATATCATCGATGAAGACTACCACAAATTTGTCCAAGAAGTCCATGAAGACCTTGTTCATCATGGTCATGAAATACGCTGGAGCATTGGTCAGCCCAAATGACATGACCGTAAACTCATACAGACCATATCTGGTAGTAAAGGCTGTCTTGGGGATATCCTCTTTTCTGATTTTTAGCTGATGATACCCCGTTCGAAGGTCAATCTTGGAAAATATCCGGGCTCCGTTCAACTGGTCGAACAAATCATCAATGCGGGGAAGCGGATATTTATTTTTGATGGTGACCTCATTCAGTTGGCGATAGTCTACGCACATTCGTAGGCTGCCATCCTTCTTCTTGACAAACAGCACGGGTGATCCCCACGGTGAAGTGCTTGGACGAATATACCCTTTCTGTAATAATTCATCCAACTGTTTCTTCAATTCCACCAGCTCTGGGGAAGGCATGCGGTAGTACTTCTTGTAGATTGGAGCGGTTCCGGGAACAACCTCAATAGCAAACTCTAGTTCCCGATCAGGTGGCATTCCCGGTATCTCTTCTGGAAATACGTCCGGAAATTCACTGACTACCGGAATCAGACTTATGTCTATAGTTGTGGCTTTGAATGCCATTCCTTTCTTTGACATCACTCTGCTAGCAGTGAATTGCACTGTTTGGCCTGCCGGGTTAACCAATGTCACCTTCCTGGTGGCACAGTTGATACACACCTGGTGTGGTACCAACCAATCCATTCCCAGTATTATATCCAGTCCAGGGGACTCAATGGCCACAAGAGTAGCTGGAAACTTCACATCATGTATCAAGATTTCCAGATTCTTGTATATCACATTCGTTCTGAGCATGGAGCCAGGGGATTGTACCACCATGATTTTGTCCAAAAGGGAAGGAGAAAATGTGTGCAAGGTGGCAAAACTCTGCGAAATAAACGAATGAGAAGCCCCAGAATCAAATAAAATTATTGCAGGTATGTTGTTAACAGAAAACATACCAAGGACCACATCTGGTGCTTCACGGGCTTCTTCAGCGGAGATATGATGGACTTGGCCGCGATAGAAGTTCGGATTGGGGCGGCGTCCAACATTGTTGACTTGTGGCTTGAAGTCGGATGATGGCTTCCCATTTCTTGTGGGGCACTATTTGGAGTAATGCCCGCTCTGGCCACAAGTGAAGCATGTGTTGTTGCGGCGGCAGTCCTCCAGCACTGGCTGTTTGCCGAAGGTCTTGTCCTGGCTGACAGGTTTATTGTTGTTGTTGCCATTGTTCCAGGCAGGCTTGTACTCAGAGGAACTTGGTTGCCAGATACGTGGCTTCTGCACAAACTGCTCACGGTTGTCCTTCTTGGGTTCAAACTTCCGCTTGTGATCATTATATCCTGACTTATGCTCTTGTTCGGCTATGAAGGCCTTGTTCACCAAAGTCTGGAAGTCAGGAAAGTCCAGCATACAGAGCTGACGACGGAGGGTATGATTCAGCCCTCCTAGGAATCGGTCAATCTTCCTTTCTTCTGTGGACACGTCATGGGTAGAGTACCCTGCCAGATTATTAAACTTGTTCAGATACTCACCCACTGACATATTCCCTTGAGTAAGAGCCAGAAATTCCCTCTGCTTCACCTTCATTATGCCAGTAGGAATATGATACTTGCGGAATACCTCTTTGAATTTTTCCCAAGAAATATCTTCTCCAGAAGGCCATAACATTTTTGTGTTGTCCCACCATATAGCTGCTGGTCCCTCCAGGTAGTGAGTAACAAAAGGAACCTTATCTGCCTCATCACAGCGGGCTATGTCCAGCTTCTTTTCCATAGTCCTCAGCCAGTCATTAGCTTCCATAGGATCCACAGCTTGGCCAAAACTGGGTGGCTTGGTCCGCTGAAAATCAGACAGCTTAGAGTGTGTCCCATTGTGGTTGTTCTGACCCACCATAGTCTGCATACTTTTCAGAAATTCCATGTGATCTTGGTTTCTTTTCTCTTCAAACATTCTCATAATCTGATCAGTGGTAGGTGACTGTGGTGGTGGAGGTGGTAAATCTTCTGGTGGCTGTCTTGCCTGTCTGGCGGATCGACGAACGGGAGTTCCATCGCCGCCTTGATTACTACACCTCTTCATCCTAAATTTGTTCCCATTGCAAAATACCGAATCGATGAGCAATACCCATAAGGGAAAGCAGGGTAGTATGACACCAGAAGAGAAGCCAAATGAAAAGAGCGAATAAAGGAAGCAACATAATTATACAAGGCAACCCAACATTATACATGACAAGCTAGTAGGGGGATGATCATGACTTGACTGCTCATACGACAGTTGACATATGCAGGGATGCTATGATGCATGCACTGAAACTCAAGCCTCCGCTCTAGTGACGCCGGTGGCACGAACACTGGTAAACTGAAGACTCCTCGTCGTCTGACCCTGTCTCAGAATCTGAGCTGATGATGTGCACCTTGGCCTCCGGATCAAAGGAAACACGACGACGCTGACAGGAAGGCTCCGCCTCTGAAGAAGAAGAAGCACGACGCCGCAGCATCGGAGCAGCTGGAGTAGCTAGGAGTGAGGCCCACTCTACAGGGGTCTCACGTCGGCTACCAGACGAAAAGCCTGGCGGTCCGAATGAACTAGAAGGAGTGTCGGAAGGTGGAACGGGTGGAGTATACATAGGTGAAAACGGAGGTGGAGGAGGAGACTGTGTTGCCGCAACAGCCGCAAGTGCCTCACGAGCAGAAGTCAGCTCCTCGGCTAGAGAAGTGATCATACGGTAACTGGCGTTCAGATAACGAGATAAAACACCAGTAGCATGATCACTCGCCGGATCAACGGGTGCGAAAAGGACTCGCCCTGTCGTAGGCGACAGGGTGGGGTAGTGAAAGAAACCTGGATGAGTCTGCATCTCGACCTCGTGGAAGCGCAAGTCAGTGAGAGCCTCCATCGCAGCAAACTGGATCGCCAACTCTGGAGTAGAAGCAGTTCCGCCCTTGGAAGAATGGGAGTAGCTGCCAATATCTGAACTCGTGGTCAGGAAGGCCTCCGCGTGATACTCGAATACTGAACCAGCAAGCTTCTCTCGGAACACCTGGTACACTGGGTCTTCGCCGTTGGGATACAGCCGAAGCCAGACGTTACGAAGCAGTACTGGAAAAGTGAACGGTGCCGGCTCATGATTGTAGTGGTATGGAACTGGTGCCATCTACACTCATCAAACCAGCGGTTAGCACAAACAAAAAACTATATGCATGCCATGCAATGCAGCAATCAGATGCAACAAGCAAGACACACCAAGACTCTAACTACTCGCGGCTCTAGCGCAGGGTTAACTAGGGTGTCCTACAGTTAGCCTGGCTCTGATACCAAGCGTTGTGGCACCCCGGCTCAAAGAACCGGTTTACCAGTGTTTCCAACCCAGAGATCATGTCTTCTGGAAACACACAACAACTTGGAACAGAACTGAACTGAACTTTATTGAAATATCTCGAGTACAAGCTCATAATTTACATCGATAGCGAGGCCAGAAGCACTGCACGTGCTATGACAATATCTACATTATTTATGGAACAGGATAGGGCCTCGATACTACTGGAATATTCTACTGCATAGCGGAACATAGGGAGGAAACTCCATCCACAGGGACACTGCTGTGGACACGGCCTAGTTAGCGTAGCACGAACCATCGGGACCTCCGTCCTCGGCTTCTCCTGCATCTGGCATGATACACCAGGTGAGTACTTGGAATGTACTCGCAAGCTCATGGCAACCAAAACAATGCAGCAAACAATAGCATGGCAAATAACAAGTTAAGTGATTAGGTTGCTCACTTACTGGTATCCAGTACCAACTTACTCACATCTGGGTTGTCCCACAACCCTAGGGATGCTCACAATCCACTGAGCACTTCCGAATATAAGACAAGTTCTTCCATCATTATTATCAATATTACGGTTGACCATCCTAGAGAGGCCTAAACGGACTGTCCAATACCGTGGACGCGGCTATTCGAATAGATTCTTACGCTCTACAGAGGTTGCGCACTTTACCCACACTATGGAGTACCTGGCCTCGTGATCCCATTCGGGTGGACCGATGGTGCTCTAACGAAACCTGCCTGACCCGTGACCCCTCTATCGTACCACCGACAATCATACCCTCCCAGGGTCATGTCCTGGTGGCCCCTGTGTCACCCCGTGACACCTGCCACCGTCGTGGCCACTAACTGTCCCAAACGGGGACGCCGGCAAAATAACTCAACTGGGCTCATAGGATTATCATCGTCTACCTGATCAGGGCAGCACGCACGCATAACCCTCCCTAGTTTGGTGGTACCGATAAAAGAGCACAAAGCCAAACCAAGTCAAGGCCGTCCCATACCAGCAAATGTGGCTGCACGGATAAGTCTGGGTAGGTGGCTCTTGATCAACCAACTAAGTTTAGTGTTGTCAAGCATTTAACCAGTATGGGTATTCGACATAATTAACTTAACATGGCAGTAGCTATTAAAGTAAATTACTATGAATTTATCATGTATTAAAATAATGCTTAGAATTCAATTAAATAACCAACACTATTGAAATGCTTCATGAAATGGATGACATGGCTTGCCTTGCTTTGTTGGGTTGTCCACAAACTCCTGGGCTTCAAATCCAAAAGAATTGCTTTCTGAAAATATTTTAAAATTGCAAAGGAAAATGTCACATACTACTGTTCTGTTCACCAGAAATTCTGTGAGCAAGGGGAAAATACCAAAATTTGCCAGAAAATAGAGGAGCTCAAGACAAACCAGATGCAAAAAGAATCAATTGATTTGGACTTATGGTTTAAAAGTTATGGCTGGTCAAAGTTCTGGTCAAAATCTGGAAATAAACAGAAAATAGAAAGAAAAAAAACTTAGGGGGCCACGTCGAAGCCGTAAAGTGGAGGGGCGCCTCCACTTACCGCTTCGGCGTGTCGCTGACTGGCGGGCCCCAACCGTCAGATTTAAAAGGAGGGCGAGGGAAACAGAGACGACGGAGCTCCGGCGACGCTCGCCGGCGATACAGACGGCGGCGAGGTCGGGAGAGAGACGGAATGGATCGAGCACTCCAAGACCAACACGCACGTACCCGTAGCTTCGCGAGAGACGGCCGGACGACGTCGTCCCCTTCCTCTCAGGCGGCGGCGGCGTTCGGGTGTCGTCGGAGACGCCGGTTCCGGCAGCGATTCGCTCGGGCAAGAGGTCGGGCATGACCAGGAGGATGAGCTGAGCTTGATGGTGCAATCGGTGGAGTTCGGGAAGGAGTGGAACGGCGAGGAGGCTGGGCTCGGGTGGCGGCGGATCTCCGGCGAGGTTCGAGGCCAGAGGGCCTCTCGGACGTGGCTCGCTGCTCGGGAGGGCGATTGGAGGGTGGAGGAGTGGGGTGAGGAGCACGGGAGAGGCCGGGGAGGGCTTTTATAGGCAGGAGGCGAGCTCGGGCGAGCTCTCTGGAAACGGCGAGGTCGGGACACGTCGCCGGCGCCAGGACGCTTCGCTGGCTGGCCGGTTGCGGGCGACGAGACGGGAGAGGGCAGAGAGGAGTTATGGCGCGGTGGAAGCTAGCGGAGGAAGAAGACGCGCCGCAAACCACAGTGCAACCACAGGCGGTACAGTGCCCGGGTGTCGTGGCGGCCGTCGAGGGCGATTCCGGCGAGGGGAGGCTTCGGGAGAGGGGTACGTGTTGGGGAACGTTGCATGGAAAACAAAAAAAATTCTACGCACACGCAAGATCTATCCATGGAGATGCATAGCTACGAGAGGGGGAGTGTGTCTACGTACCCTCGTAGACCGTAAGCGGAAGCGTTAGAACAATGTGGTTGATGTCGTCGAACAACTTCACGATCCAACCGACCGAGTACCGAACGTACGGCACCTCCGCGTTCACCACACGTTCAGCTCGGTGACGTCCTCGACTTCTTGATCCAGCAAGACGGCAAGGTAGTGGATGAGTTCCGGCAGCACGACGGCATGGTGACGGTGATGGTGATGCTATCTCCGCAGGGCTTCGCCCAAGCACTGCGAAAATATGACCGAGGGACGGAACTGTGGAGGGGGGCGCCGCACACGGCTAAGACAATGTTGTGTCCCCTTTGAGGCGCCCCCTCTCCTCTATTTATATATGTGTAGGGGCTTGGAGTAGAAGGAATAGTGCCACGTGAACAGTAACCGTGAATAGTGAACACGTGTACTTGGACTCCAAAGTCCAATCCTATTCCTACTAGGACTCTCCCTTTTTTCCTTCCCTAGCTGCGTGGGCTTTAGAGGACTTTGTGCGCCTGGCCCAATAAGGCCAGGGCACCTCCCCTTAGCCCATGCCAGCCCTTTGGGACGTGTTGGACCCACTTGCGGACTTCCGGACTCCTCCGGAATCCTCCGGAAGCTTCTGGAAGCTTCCCGGTACAATACCGAAAAAACTGCACCATTTTCCGGAACCCAAAATATGACTTCCCATATATAAATCTTTACCTCTCGACCATTCCGAGAATCCCCGTGACGTCCGTGATCTCATCCGGGACTCCGAACAATATTCGGTTACCAATTCACATAACTCATATAACACTATATCGTCAACGAACGTTAAGCGTGCGGACCCTACGGGTTCGGGAATGATGTAGACATGACTGAGACGCCTCTCCGGTCAATAACCAATAGCGGAACCTGGATGCTCATATTGCTTCCTACATATTCCACGAAGATCTTATCGGTCGAACCGCAATGACAACATACGTAATTCCCTTTGTCCATCGGTATGTTACTTGCCCGAGATTCGATCGTCGGTATCTTCATACCTAGTTCAATCTCGTTACCGGCAAGTCTCTTTACTCGTTCCGTAATACATCATCCCGTAACTAACTCCTTAGTCACTTTGCTTGCAAGCTTCTTATGATGTGCATTACCGAGAGGGCCCAGAGATACCTCTCCGAAACACGGAGTGACAAATCCCAGTCTCGATCCATGCCAACTCAACGGACACCTTCGGAGATACCTGTAGAGCATCTTTATGATCACCCAGTTACGTTGTGACGTTTGATAGCACACAAGGTATTCCTCCGGTATCCGGGAGTTGCATGATCTCATGGTCTGAGGAACATGTATTTGACATTCAAGAAAGCAGTAGCAATAAACAGAACGATCATATGCTAAGCTAACGGATGGGTCTTGTCCATCACATCATTCTCCTAATGATGTGATCCCGTTATCAAATGACAACTCATGTCTATGGTTAGGAAACCTTAACCATCTTTGATCAACGAGCTAGTCTAGTAAAGGCTCACTAGGGACACGGTATTTGTTTATGTATTCACACATGTATTTAAGTTTCCGGTCAATACAATTCTAGGATGAATAATAAACCTTTATCATGAACAAGGAAATATAAAATAATAACAACTTTATTATTGCCTCTAGGGCATATTTCCATCAGTCTCCCACTTGCACTAGAGTCAATAATCTAGATTACATAGTAATGAATCTAACACCCATGGAGTCTTGGTGCTGATCATGTTTTGCTCGTGGAAGAGGCTTAGTCAACGGGTCTGCCACATTCAGATCCGTGTGTACTTTGCAAATTTCTATGTCTCCATCCTTGACATATTCACGAATGGAGTTGAAGCGTCTCTTGATGTGTTTGGTCTTCTTGTGAAACCTAGGCTCCTTGGCTATGGCAATTGCTCCAGTGTTGTCACAAAAGATTGTCATTGGACCCGATGCACTAGGTATTACACCTAGATCGGATATGAACTCCTTCATCCAGACTCCTTCATGTGCTACTTCCGAAGCAGCTATGTATTCCGCTTCACACGTAGATCCCGCCACGACGCTCTGCTTGGAACTGCACCAACTAACAGCTCCACCATTTAATATAAATACGTATCCGGTTTGTGACTTAGAGTCATCCGGATTAGTGTCGAAGCTTGCATCGACGTAACCCTTTACGACGAGCTCTTCGTCACCTCCATAAACGAGAAACATGTCCTTGGTCCTTTTCAGGTACTTCAGGATATTCTTGACCGCTGTCCAGTGATCCACTCCTGGATTACTCTGGTACCTCCCTGCCAAACTTATGGCAAGGCACACATTAGGTCTGGTACACAGCATGGCATACATAATAGAACCTATGGCCGAGGCATAGGGAATGACTTTCATTTTCTCTATATCTTCTGCCGTGGTCGGGCATTGAGTCTGACTCAACATCACACCTTGCAAGACAGGCAAGAACCCTTTCTTTGACTGATCCATTTTGAACTTCTTCAAAACTTTGTCAAGGTATGTGCTTTGTGAAAGTCCTATCAAGCATCTTGATCTATCCCTATAGATCTTGATGCCCAATATATAAGCAGCTTCACCGAGGTCTTTCATTGAAAAATTCTTATTCAAGTATCCCTTTATGCCATCCAGAAATTCTATATCATTTCCAATCAACAATATCTCATCCACATATAATATTAGAAATGCTACAGATCTCCCACTCACTTTCTTGTAAATACAGGCTTCACCGTAAGTCTGTACAAAACCATATGCTTTGATCACCTCATCAAAGCGTATATTCCAACTCCGAGATGCTTGCACCAGTCCATAGATGGATCGTTGGAGCTTGCACACTTTGTTAGCACCCTTAGGATCAACAAAACCTTCTGGTTGCATCATATACAACTCTTCTTTGAGAAAAGCATTAAGGAATGCAGTTTTGACATCCATTTGCCAGATTTCATAATCATAAAATGCGGCAATTGCTAACATGATTCGGACAGACTTAAGCATCGCTACGGGTGAGAAAGTCTCATCGTAGTCAACCCCTTGAACTTGTCGAAAACCTTTTGCGATAAGTCGAGCTTTGTAGACAGTGATATTACCATCAGCATCTGTCTTCCTCTTAAAAATCCATTTATTCTCAATAGCTTGCCGATCATCGGGCAAGTCCACCAAAGTCCACACTTTTTTCTCATACATGGATCCTATCTCAGATTTCATGGCCTCAATCCATTTGTCGGAATCCGGGCTTATCATAGCTTCTTCATAGTTCGTAGGTTCGCTGTTGTCTAACAACATAACTTCCAGAACAGGATTACCGTACCACTCTGGTGCGGAACGTACTCTGGTTGACCTACGAAGTTTAGTAGTAACTTGATCTGAAGTTTCATGATCTTTATAATTATCTTCCTCTCTTATTGGTGTAGGCATCACGGGAACGGTTTTCTCTGATGAGCTACTTTCCAATTCGAGAGAAGGTACAATTACCTCATCAAGTTCTACTTTCCTCCCACTCACTTCTTTCGAGAGAAACTCCTTCTCTAGAAAGGACCCATTCTTGGCAACAAAGACCTTGCCTTCGGATCTGTGGTAGAAGGTGTACCCAATTGTTTCTTTAGGGTATCCTATGAAGACACACTTCTCCGCTTTGGGTTCGAGCTTATCAGGTTGAAGCTTTTTCACATAAGCATCGCATCCCCAAACTTTAAGAAACGACAGCTTAGGTTTCTTGCCAAACCATAGTTCATATGGTGTCGTCTCAACGGATTTAGATGGTGCCCTATTTAACGTGAATGCAGCTGTCTCTAATGCATAACCCCAAAACGATAGTGGCAAATTGGTAAGAGACATCATAGAACGCACCATATCCAATAAAGTACGGTTACGACGTTCGGACACACCATTACGCTGTGGTGTTCCAGGTGGCGCGAGTTGTGAAACAATTCCACATTTTCTTAAATGAAGGCCAAACTCGTAACTCAAATATTCGCCTCCGCGATCAGATCGTAGAAACTTTATTTTCTTGTTACGATGATTCTCTACTTCACTCTGAAATTCTTTGAACTTTGCAAATGTTTCAGACTTGCGTTTCATGAAGTAGATATACCCATATCTACTCAAATCATCTGTGAAGGTTAGAAAATAACGATACCCGCCGCGTGCTTCAACATTCATCAGACCGCATACATCGGTATGTATTATTTCCAACAAATTAGTAGCTCGCTCCATTGTTCCGGAGAACGGAGTTTTAGTCATCTTGCCCATGAGGCATGGTTCGCAAGTATCAAATGATTCATAATCAAGAGATTCCAAAAGTCCATCCGCATGGAGTTTCTTCATGCGCTTTACACCAATATGACCTAAACGGCGGTGCCACAAGTATGTTGCACTATCATTATCAACTTTGCATCTTTTGGCATCAATATTATGAATATGTGTATCACTACGATCGAGATTCAACAAGAATAGACCATTCACAAAAGGTGCGTGGCCATAAAAGATGTTACTCATGTAAATAGAACAACCATTATTCTCAGACTTAAATGAATAACCGTCTCGCAATAAACAAGATCTAGATATAATGTTCATGCTCAACGCTGGCACCAAATAACAATTATTGAGGTCTAAAACTAATCCCGAAGGTAGATGTAGAGGTAGCGTGCCGACGGCGATCACATCAACCTTGGAACCATTCCCGACGTGCATCGTCACCTCGTCCTTAGCCAATCTTCTCTTATTCCGTAGCTCCTGTTTCGAGTTACAAATATGAGCAACCGAACCAGTATCAAATACCCAGGCGCTACTGCGAGCATTAGTGAGGAACACATCAATAACATGTATATCAAATATACCTTTGCTCACTTTGCCATCCTTCTTATCCGCCAAATACTTGGGGCAGTTCCGCTTCCAGTGACCAGTCCCTTTGCAGTAGAAGCACTCTGTTTCAGGCCTGGGTCCAGCTTTGGGTTTCTTCGTGGGAGCGGCAACTTGCTTGCCGTTCTTCTTGAAGTTCCCCTTCTTTCCCTTGCCCTTTTTCTTGAAACTAGTGGTTTTGTTAACCATCAACACTTGATGCTCCTTCTTGATTTCTACCTCCGCTGATTTCAGCATCGCGAAGAGCTCGGGAATTGTCTTCTCCATCCCTTGCATATTATAGTTCATCACGAAGCCTTTATAGCTTGGTGGCAGACACTGAAGAACTCTGTCAATAACACTCTCAACCGGAAGATCAATTCCCAGCTAAGTCAAGTGGTTGTGGTACCCAGACATTCTGAGTATGTGTTCGCTGACAGAACTATTCTCCTCCATCTTACAGCTAAAGAACTTGTTGGAGACTTCATATCTCTCAACCCGGGCATTAGCTTGAAATATCAATTTTAGCTCTTGGAACATCTCATATGCTTTGTGGCGTTCAAAACGCTTTTGCAGTCCCGGTTCTAAGCCGTAGAGCATGGCACACTGAACTATCGAGTAGTCATCAGATCGAGCCTGCCAGGCATTCACAACGTCTGTAGGAGCTCCTGCAGCAGTTCCATCACCTAGCGGTGCATCAAAGACATAATTCTTCTGTGCAGCAATGAGGATAATCCTCAAGTTACGGACCCAGTCCGTGTAGTTGCTACCATCATCTTTCAACTTAGCTTTCTCTAGGAACGCATTAAAATTCAACGGAACAGTAGCACGGGCCATTTATCTACAACATAGATATGCAAAGAAACTATCAAGACTAAGTTCATGATAAATTAAGTTCAATTAATCAAATTACTAATGAACTCCCACTTAAATTAACATCCCTTAAGTTAACTAAGTGATACATGATCCAAATCAACTAGCCCATGTCCGATCATCACGTGAGATGGGATAGTCATCAATGGTGAACATATCCATGTTGGTCATATCTACTATATGACTCATGTTCGACCTTTCGGTCTCCAGTGTTCCGAGACCAAGTCTGTACATGCTAGGCTCGTCAAGTTTAACCCAAGTATTCTGCTTGTGTAAAACTGGCTTACACCCGTTGTATGTGAACGTGGAATCTATCACACCCGATCATCACGAGGTGCTTCGAAGCGACGAACTTTAGCAACGGTGCATACTCGGGGAGAACACTTTTATCTTGAAATTTAGTGAAGGGATCATCTTATAATGCTACCGTCGTTCTAAGCAAAATAAGATGCATAAAGGATAAACATCACATGCAATCAAAATATGTGACATGATATGGCCATCATCTTGTGCTTTTGATCTCCATCTCCAAAGCATCGTCATGATCTCCATCGTCACCGGCTCGACACCTTGATCTCCATCGTTGTGTCGTGGTCATCTCGCCAACTATTGCTTCTACAACTATTGCTAACGCATAGCGATAAAGTAAAGCAATTACATGGCGCTTGCATTTCATACAATAAAGAGACAACCATAAGGCTCCTGCCGGTTGCCGATAAATTACAAAACATGGTCATCTCATACAATAACGTATATCACATCATGTCTTGACCATATCACATCACAGCATACCCTGCAAAAACAAGTTAGACGTCCTCTACTTTGTTGTTGCAAGTTTTACGTGGCTGCTACGGGCTTCTAGCAAGAACCGTTCTTACCTACGGCACAAAACCACAACGGTGATTTATCAAGTTTGCTGTTTTAACCTTCAACAAGGACCGGCCGCAGTCAAATTCGATTCAACTAAAGTAGGAGAAACAGACACCCGCCAGCCACCTTTATGCAAAACAAGTTGCATGTGTGTCGGTGGAACCGGTGTCATGTATGTGGACATGTAAGGTTGGTCTGGGCCGCTTCATCTTACAATACCGCCGAATAAAAATAAGACGTTTGTGGTAAGCAGTATGACGATCACCGCCCACAACTCTTTGTGTTCTACTCGTGCATATCATCTACGCATAGACCTGGCTCATGATGCCACTGTTGGGGAACGTTGCATGGAAAACCAAAAATAATTCTACGCACACGCAAGATCTATCCATGGAGATGCATAGCTACGAGAGGGGGAGTGTGTCTACATACCCTCGTAGACCGTAAGCGGAAGCGTTAGAACAACGCGGTTGATGTCGTCGAACAACTACACGATCCAACCGACCGAGCACCGAACGTACGGCACCTCCGCGTTCACCACACGTTCAGCTCGGTGACGTCCTCGACTTCTTGATTCAGCAAGATGGCGAGGTAGTGGATGAGTTCCGGCAGCACGACGGCGTGGTGACGGTGATGGTGATGCTATCTCCGCAGGGCTTCGCCCAAGCACTGCGAAAATATGACCGAGGGACGGAACTGTGGAGGGGGGCGCCGCACACGGCTAAGACAATGTTGTGTCCCCTTTGGGGCGCCCCCTCTCCTCTATTTATATATGTGTAGGGGCTTGGAGTAGAAGGAATAGTGCCACGTGAACAGTAACCGTGAATAGTAAACACATGGACTTGGACTCCAAAGTCCAATCCTATTCCTACAAGGACTCTCCCTTTTTTCCTTCCCTAGCTGCGTGGGCTTTTGAGGACTTGGTGCGCCTGGCCCAATAAGGCCAGGGCGCCTCCCCTTAGCCCATGCCAGCCCTTTGGGACGTGGTGGACCCACTTGCGGACTTCCGGACTCCTCCGGAATCCTCCGGAAGCTTCTGGAAGCTTCCCGGTACAATACCGAAAAACTTGCACCTTTTTCCGGAACCCAAAATATGACTTCCCATATATAAATCTTTACCTCTCGACCATTCCGAGACTCCTCGTGACGTCTGTGATCTCATCCGGGACTCCGAACAATATTCGGTTACCAATTCACATAACTCATATAACACTATATCGTCAACGAACGTTAAGCGTGCGGACCCTACGGGTTCGGGAATGATGTAGACATGACTGAGACGCCTCTCCGGTCAATAACCAATAGCGGAACCTGGATGCTCATATTGCTTCCTACATATTCCACGAAGATCTTATCAGTCGAACCGCAATGACAACATACGTAATTCCCTTTGTCCATCGGTATGTTACTTGCCCAAGATTCGATCGTCGGTATCTCCATACCTAGTTCAATCTCGTTATCGGCAAGTCTCTTTACTCGTTCCGTAATACATCATCCCGTAACTAACTCCTTAGTCACTTTGCTTGCAAGCTTCTTATGATGTGCATTACCGAGAGGGCCCAGAGATACCTCTCCGAAACACGGAGTGACAAATCCCAGTCTCGATCCATGCCAACTCAACGGACACCTTCGGAGATACCTGTAGAGCATCTTTATGATCACCCAGTTACGTTGTGATGTTTGATAGCACACAAGGTATTCCTCCGGTATCCGGGAGTTGCATGATCTCATGGTCTGAGGAACATGTATTTGACATTCAAGAAAGCAGTAGCAATAAACAAAACGATCATATGATAAGCTAACGGATGGGTCTTGTCCATCACATCATTCTCCTAATGATGTGATCCCGTTATCAAATGACAACTCATGTCTATGGTTAGGAAACCTTAACCATCTTTGATCAACGAGCTAGTCTAGTAGAGGCTCACTAGGGACACGATATTTGTTTATGTATTCACACATGTATTTAAGTTTCCGGTCAATACAATTCTAGCATTAATAATAAACCTTTATCATGAACAAGGAAATATAAAATAATAAAAACTTTATTATTGCCTCTAGGGCATATTTCCATCAGTACGTGGACGGCATCGACGAAGTCGGCACCTCAGGACATCAAATGGCAGCACGAGGCCTCTGGAATGACCTCGGCCGTCGTCGGCGAGATGCAGAGCACGCGTACTGGCATGCCAGTACCGTGCTCACCACGGGAAGTGATGTCTCGAGGCTGTCCAAGTCCAGCGCACCATGTCTGGGGTGTTCTCCTTTAGTCATTTAGCTCCTCTGTGCACTTGGTTTGGCTAGATACCGACTGAGTTGAAGTGTAGCTTCAGCTACAGTTTCTGACAGCAATCTTGAGAGAGATCTAGAGGAGAGGTGAGCTGGAGATAGAGCCAAAGGAGATGTCTGGTGTGATCTACTATGGAAGGACTCCAAACTGGCCAAGTTTGAAAGAATTTCATCAAGATTTGGATAGGGTTCATGTACAAGTGCTGTACTGAACCAGAAACCTAGATGAGCTTGTAGCACTCATTTGGTTGATTTGCTGGAGCTAAATTTTGGTGTGGCAGGGTTATTTGGTGAGGAGAAGATGCCATAAAAATTTCAGCTCAATTGGATACCTCTAGCAGGTACTTCCTTCACAGAGGTCCCAACTGAATAGAAACTTGGCAGAATATTGGTGATGAAAATTTGTACTGGACCAGATGATATTTTTGGATATTGTGGCAAGATAGGTTCCCTACTATCTCAGGGAATTTTCTGGGAGTTTTCTGAGTTGGGAAAATATGAGCTCCTTCACAAATGACCAGTACTGTCCCGAGAGCAAATGGAGTTTTCTGGACAAAATTTGATACTGGACCATGAGATGTTTTTGAAGAATGTGGAAGTAGATGATGACCAGAAGGTGTGGGATTAATTTGGGATTTTTCTGATCACCAGAACTATAGGTTGCTGTGTAACCCATAGTGATGACAGATTTTCCCAAAGGAGAAAAATGAATATCTGGGAAAGATGGAGAATTGGAAATTGATCCAGATGGTGAGCGACAAGATTTTGGCAAGATGCTGAGGGATTTGGACCAATCAGAGGAATTCATAAGTCCAAAGTCAACTGAAAAGATTCAAAATCCAACCAAATTGCAAATAAAGCCAGAAAGATTTCGAAAACAAAAAGTTGCCAAAAACCAGGGTGTCATAGTCTGTAAAGAAGATTGGGTGAGCCGAACCTCGGAACCGAGGAGCATCTCGTCGGAGGTCGGGAGAGAGCTGTGAGTAAGCCTGATCTCGGGCACGGCCGTTCCTGTCTATCCAGGCATCGTAGCCGTCAAGCCCGGTGGGCACGTGTCCCCTTGAACCATAAATGGACCGAGGGGGTGCCCTATTTTCCTCAATGCGACGTCTAGCATCGTGGGGATCTAGGTAGTCCACGGGGTCCTTGCCATAATGGCATGGAGGTGGCCAGTCACTGAGGTCTTCTCGTGTTGGCCTGTCCCGGCTTCTAGGGGGTCGGTCGTGGTCGTCGGCGAGCTCCTCATCGAACTCCGGCAAGAGACGCCTACGTGGGTATGATTTCGGCGCACTATGGCGCCGGTTTTCCATGTCTTGCTCGATGGAGAGCACTTCGACCCACTTTTCATTTAGTGCATCGGTATTGGCCTGCAGCTGCTGCTGCTTGCGTTTTATGCTCCGAGCCGTCGCAACGAGACACCGCCGGAAGCGCTCTTGTTCAAAAGGGTCCTCAGGGACGATGTAGTCCTCGGTAACGAGGCTCTCGTCCTCCTCGGATTCCGACATATAGTTGTCATCGGCCCCTTCAAAGAGGTCATCGGGATTTGAGTCCCTGAGAAGTCGGTCAGGTGTGCCGTTCCTTACTGGGGAGGCTTGAACGTCCCCTTCATGGTTATCGGCATCGCCGTCCTCCGTGTCGCCGTTATTGGCTGTCGCGTTATTACCACTAGGTTCCCCGTTATTACCCCTTCGGCGCCTTCGCCAATGTCTTGGAGGAGATTTGGGGGTGTCCACCATGTAAACATCATAGGTGGACGTGGCGGTCCACCTGCCCGCGTTTATCGGGGGTGAGGTGTTCTCGATGGGGCCATCAGCATCTTCCTCCATGTCTGTGGCCTCACCATAGTCCAACACGTCGGTTAAATCGTCGACCGTGGCAACTAGGTGGGTGGTGGGTGGGATGTAAATTTCCCGATCATCGGCTTTAAGTCCGATCTGATTGTAAACCGAAGTCTTGCCGTCCGAGATGGACATGCTCCGGATGCGGTCAAGCATCTCATCGAGGTGAGATAACTCTTCAGGATTCATTGACGCGCCATAGGCATGGCTGACTCGAAGTATGCCCGGCGTGTAACTTGACGCGTCTTCGGTGCGAAGGGAATCCGAACGCAATTCTGGGTTCTGCGCCGAAGTCAGTTCTAGCACTGACGTAATTTCGGAAGTGGGAGCCGGATCTATCTCCGGACTGACGATCGGAAGGAAACTGGCCGGAGTGGTCGCGTCAGGGATCTCCGAAGGCGCCGCGACGGAGTTCGGTTCCGGAGTCGAGCCTCTAGAACCGGTTGAGTTTTCAATTCGGCCGAGAGTCCATCCCGATAGGATGAGCTCGCCGCAGGAATCCGCGGTGTATTCGAGGCCACCGAAAGTCACGATCCGACCTGGGGCGTAGTTCTCGACAGAGGTCAGGTGACCCATCGATTCGGCGCAAAATACCATGCTGCGGAAAACGAAGAGCTGGCCGGGGCGAAAACGTCCCCATGGCCGTTGGTGCAGTTAATCTGTAGGTGAGCCATCAATCCTTCTGGTGATCGCGCAGCGAGACTCTCAATGAAAGCACCAGTGTCGGTGTCAAAACAGGCAGACCTCGAGGTAGGGGGTCCCGAGCTGTGGGTCTCGGATCGGTGGTAACAGAGACAAGGGAGACGATGTTTACCCAGGTTCGGGCCCTCTTGATGGAGGTAAAACCCTACGTCCTGCTTCTGTTTATATTGAGGGAGATATATCAAATACAGAGTTGATCTACCTCGAGATCGTAATGTGTGTCTAACTCTAGGGCTAGGTGAATGATATTGCATTGATGTCCCCTCTACGGGCTAAACCCTATGGCTTATATACATGCCAGGGAGGGCACCTAGGGTTACAAGGTCGGTATCTAGGAGCAAGGCGGCAGGAAAGATCTTGGAGTATACGTCAAGTCCTCGGTGGAGACAGTCTCAATCACGCCTCCTGTATACGTCCTCTGGAGTCCATCTTGACCACGCACGAGGGCCCATTGGCCCAACCGAAGAGACGGGCCGGCTGGGTTAGCACCCCCTGATCCAGGATACCGTCAATGATGATGGAGATCATGATGATGGAGATCATGATGATGGAGATCATGGTGTCATGCCGGTGACGATGGAGATCATGTCGGTGCTTTGGAGATGGAGATCAAAGGCACGAGATGATAATGGCCATATCATGTCACATATTGATTGCATGTGATGTTTATCTTTTTATGCATCTTATTTTGCTTAGGACGACGGTAGCATTATAAGATGGTCCCTTCACTTAATTTCAAGAAATTGTGTTCTCCCTAAGTATGCACCGTTGCAAAAGTTCGTCGTTTTAAAGCACCTCGTGATGATCGGGTGTGATAGACTCTATGTTCGCATACAACGGGTGTAAGCCAGTTTTACACATGCATAATACTTGGGTTAAATTTGACGAGCCTAGCATGTACAGACATGGCCTCGGAACACAGAAGACCGAAAGGTCGAACATGAATCATATAGTAGATATGATCAACATGGAGATGTTCACCATTGATAACTACCCCATCTCACGTGATGATCGGACATGGGTTAGTTGATTTGGATCATGTATCACTTAGACAACTTGAGGGATGTTGATTTAAGTGGGAGTTCATTAGTAATTTGATTAACTGAACTAATTATCATGAACTTAGTCTTAATTGTCTTTGCAAAATTTGTGTTATAGATCAATGGCCCGCGCTGTAGTTCCCCTGAATTTTAATGCGTTCCTAGAGAAAGCTAAGTTGAAAGATGATGGAAGCAACTATGCAGATTGGGTCCGTAACTTGAGGATTATCCTCATTGCTGCACAGAAGGCTTATGTCCTTGATGCACCGCTAGGTGCCGCACCCCCTCCAGCGTCGTCTGTGGATGTTGTGAACATCTGGCAGGCACGTTCTGATGACTACTCGATAGTTCAGTGCGCCATACTTTATGGCTTAGAACCGGGGCTCCAAAGACGTTTTGAGCACCACGGAGCATATGAGATGTTCCAGGAGCTGAAATTGGTATTTCAAGCTCATGCCCGGGTTGAGAGGTATGACACCTCCGACAAGTTCTTTAGCTGCAAGATGGAGGAGAACAGTTCTGTTAGTGAGCATATACTCAGAATGTCTGGGTTTCACAACTGCTTGACTCAGTTGGGAGTTAATCTTCCAGATGACACGGTCATTGACAGAGTTCTCCAGTCACTGCCACCAAGCTATAAGGGCTTTGAGGTGAACTATAATATGCAAGGGATGGAGAAAACGATTCCCGAGCTCTTCGCGATGCTTAAGGCCGCGGAGGTAGAAATCAAGAAGGAGCATCAAGTGTTGATGGTTAAAAAGACCACTAGTTTCAAGAAAGGCAAGGGAAAGAAAGGGAACTTCAAGAAGAACGGCAAGATAGTTGCCGCTCCCATGAAGAAACCCAAGGCTGGACCCAAACCTGAGACTGAGTGCTTCTACTACAAGGGGAATGGTCACTGGAAGCGGAACTGCCCCAAGTACTTGACAAATAGGAAGGCTGGCAACATCAACAAAGGTATATTTGATATACATGTTATTGATGTGTACCTTACTAGTGCTCGTAGTAGCGCCTGGGTATTTGATACTGGTTCGGTTGCTAATATTTGTAACTCGAAACAGGAGCTGCGGAATAAACGAAGACTGGCTAACGACGAGGTGACGATGCACGTCGGAAATGGTTCCAAGGTTGATGTGATTGCCGTCGGCACGCTACCTCTACATCTACCTTCGGGATTAGTTTTAAACCTAAATAATTGTTATTTGGTGCCTGCGTTGAGCATGAACATTATATCTGAATCTTGTTTATTGCGAGACGGTTATTCATTTAAGTCAGAGAATAATGGTTGTTCTATTTATATGAGTAATATCTTTTATGGTCATGCACCCCTTGTGAATGGTTTATTCTTGTTGAATCTCGATCGTAGTGATACACATATTCATAATATTGATGCCAAAAGATGCAAAGTTAATAATGATAGTACCACATATTTGTGGCACTGCCGCTTAGGTCATATTGGTGTAAAGCGCATGAAGAAACTACATGCTGATGGACTTTTGGAATCTCTTGATTATGAATCATTTGAGACATGTGAACCATGCCTCATGGGCAAGATGACTAAAACTCCGTTCTCCGGAACAATGGAGCGAGCTAGTGACTTATTGGAAATAATACCTACCAATGTATGCGGTCCGATGAGTGTTGAAGCACGCGGTGGATATCATTATTTTCTTACCTTCACAGATGATTTGAGTAGATATGGGTATATTTACTTAATGAAACACAAGTCTGAAACATTTGAAAAGTTCAAGGAATTTCAGAGTGAAGTGGAGAATCATCGTAACAAGAAAATAAAGTTTCTACGATCTGATCGTGGAGGTGAATATTTGAGTTACGAGTTTGGTATGCATTTAAGACAATGTGGAATTGTTTCACAGCTCACACCACCTGGAACACCACGGCGTAATGGTGTGTCCGAACGTCGTAATCGTACTCTATTGGACATGGTGCGTTCTATGATGTCTCTTACCAATTTACCACTATCGTTTTGGGGTTATGCATTAGAGACAGCCGCATTCACTTTAAATAGGGCACCATCTAAATCCGTTGAGATGACACCGTATGAGTTGTGGTTTGGCAAGAAACCTAAGCCGTCGTTTCTTAAAGTTTGGGGATGCGACGCTTATGTCAAGAGGCTTCAGCCTGATAAGCTTGAACCCAAAACGGAGAAGTGCGCCTTCATAGGATACCCTAAAGAGACCATTGGGTATACCATCTACCACAGATCCGAGGGCAAGATCTTTGTTGCCAAGAATGGGTCCTTTCTAGAAAAGGAGTTTCTCTTGAAAAAAGTGAGTGGGAGGAAAGTAGAACTTGATGAGGTAATTGTACCTTCTCTCAAATTGGAAGGTAGCACATCACAGAAAGCAGTTCCCGTGATGCCTACACCAACCGAAGAGGAAGCTAATGATGATGATCATGAAACTTCGGATCAAGTTACTACTGAACTTCGTAGTTCGACCAGAGTGGTACGGTAATCTTGTCCTGGAAGTCATGTTGTTAGACAACGGCGAACCTACGAACTATGGAGAAGCTATGATGAGCCCGGATTCCGACAAATGGCTTGAGGCCATGAAATCCGAGATAGGATCCTTGTATGAGAACAAAGTATGGACTTTGGTGGACTTGCCCGATGATCGGCAAGCCATTGAGAATAAATGGATCTTTAAGAAGAAGACAGACGCTGATGGTAATATCACCGTCCATAAAGCTCGACTTGTCACAAAGGGTTTCCGACAAGTTCAAGGGGTTGACTACGATGAGGCTTTCTCACCCGTAGCGATGCTTAAGTCTGTTAGAATTATGTTAGCTATTGCCGCATTTTATGATTATGAGATCTCGCAAATGAACGTCAAAACGGCATTCCTTAACGGGTTTCTTAAGGAAGAGTTGTATATGATGCAACCAGAAGGTTTTGTCGATCCTAAGGATGCTAACAAAGTATGCAAGCTCCAACGATCCATCTATGGACTGGTGCAAGCATCTCGGAGTTGGAATATTCGCTTTGATGAGGTAAGCTCGGACTGAGTGCTACATATGTGGGCAGGATTCCTTTTGCAAATCTTCAAATGGTTGACTAAAGAAGCAGTACCTGCCGATACGGATTTGCAACCCAGTACAGCATCACAGTAGTTGCAGTTAGCATGATTGGGATCATCTTTCTGAACTGTGAAGTGCATCCATGCCTTTGACCTCTTGCTCCTTTTGCTGCCAACACTGCCAGGGGTAACATCAGGATCTATTGAGAGAGGTTGACCAGCAGCAGAACCATCACCAAGGTTAACTCTAACACTCTCGGACACCTGAAAAAATTAGTCAGGTAGTTTTCATTCAGTATCAATGACCAGCAGCAGAACCAATACTAAAAAGGTTGCTGGACACACTGGAAAGCAATGAAATAATTGTTCAGTAGCAAACACACACTACTAACAACAGAACCAACACTAGAAAGTAATGAAATAATTGTTCAGTAGCAAACACACACTACTGCAACTGAACGGAAATACTTGTTTTTCTCAGCCACTAGCCCACTACTACTGCAACCGAACTAGCAAATACTTGTTTTTCTCAGCCACTACTACTGCAACCAAACTGAACCAACTAATGTTTGTTCTGTATCATGAGATCAGGGAGATGCTATGCTACTTATTCTGCTCTGTGCGGCTGGACCAACTACTGAACATCAACCAAACTGAACCAACTACTGAACAAGTATCCAACCAGATCGAACTAAAGGTCAAAGAATGCGCTTACCATGATGGCGTGGACGGCTCGTGTTGCTCCGTGGAAGCGTGCGTCGGCGAGCGCAACGGAGGGCGGAGGTCAGCGACTCAACGATGTGGAGGAAAGAGGGCGGAGCCGGAGGTCAGCGATGCGGAGGACGGACGGCGGAGGTCAGCGTCGCCGGTGCGCGCGATGGAGGACGGAGGGCGGAGATGGACGGAGGCACGGAGCTTCGCCTGCTTGGGGGGTGGAGGGGCGGACGGCGGATGGATGCGCCGGAGTCTGACCTAGCTAAGCTAGGGTGCCGCTGCCACCCATATTCTGTTCTGTGCGGCTGGCCTCTCGGTCTCTCCTCTGCGGCTCAGAGTGCGCGTGCGTGAGGGACTGGGGGACGCTGTGAGTTGCCCTAGGGCTGGCTATTGGGCTAGGTTGAAGGAATAAAGGAGAAGGCCCAGTTTGGGCTGGCCGACGGGCCCTGTAATTTTTGGATGCTGCTGGGCTTTCGGTTTAGTTCGGTTTAACCAAAAAATTTCGGTTTTAAACCGAAAAAACCGAATTCAGTATGGTTTTGAATTTCGCAAACTGAAACCATAACCAAAACCTGAAAAAACTGAATTTTCGGTTCGGTTCGGTTTTTGGTTTTCGGTTCGGTTTTGCACAGGCTTACTCAAGGCCCATGTCGCTGGGAAAGGTGGAAAGTCCACCTGTGTATGAAAAGGAGGGAATTGGACTAGGAGTCCAACTCCTCCCCCTTGGTGCGCCAGCCCTAGGGCTTGGAGGGCTAGCCACCATGCCCCTCCACCTATATATAGAGGGGAAGGGGCGCCCCCAAGAGGACACAAAAGCCCCTGGGCGCCCCTCTCTCCCGTTACCCCACCACCTCGTCCCGACGACACTTAGCGAAGCGCTGTCGGCGCTCCATCACCACCACGCCGTCGTGCTGGTTGTGATCCCATCTACTTCTCCTCTCCCGCTTGCTGGATCAAGAAGGAGGAGACGTCATCGAGCCGCACGTGTGCTGAACGCGGAGGTGTCGTCCGTTCGGTACTTGATCAGATTGGATCGCGATTGGATCATGACGAGTACGACTACATCAACCGCATGATATACGCTTCCGCTGAACGGTCTACGAGGGTACGTAGACACACTCTCCCCTCTCGTTGCTATGCTTCTCATAGATAGATCTTGGGTGTTCGTAAGAATTTTTTTGATTTTCATGCTTCGTTCCCCAACATTGGTTTCTCGGGATGCGGCATCCGCATTGAAGCGGCGACGCCCGAGAGGTCGCGTCGGTTTGCGCCGCCCTCCTGTACGGTCATGTCGCTCGGCATCAATGTCGTCCGCTACGTGCTCTGGGCCGGCATGAATGTGGCGCGGGAAGCCGCGCGTGCGTTGGATGGAAAGCGCGGGAAAGGCGATAGGGATTTTTGGGTGTGCCAGTGTTGTTAGACGCTTGCGTGACAGTGGTTCAGACGCCCACAAAGCCCCCAGTTTGTTTTTGGTTTACGGGAAAAAGCACGTCCGGACCAGTCGGCAAACCGATACAAGACCGTGTTGGATGGCAAAACACGTCCAGACCACACGTTCCGGACAGTTGCGAGCTGTTGAGGGTCCACATGTGAGATGCCCTAATTTGGGTGATCGACTTCCATAAATCTGTCCGTGAATAGCCTAGACGTGTTTGCACTCAATTTCGGTGTAAATTTTTGGTGCACGACATTGGAGTTGCCCTTAGATCATGGTTAATAATACAACCAACTGCTTTCTATAAGATGTTGCCATATCATCTATAGCGATCATTTATAGTCACTCATACAACAAGGTTAGCTATAAGGTTGGCTATAAGGGCATCTCCAACGTCGACTTGCAAATTTCCTCCTGCATCCGTCTGCGGACAGGGGGGGCCAGTCCGCGGACACGGATGTGGAAGGACTCCATCCAACGCTGCCTACATACATTTCAAACACTTTTTCAACAAACCAGATGAAATTCATGCAAACACGGCGGATTTCATACAAACAAGACGACATTCATGCAAACATGACGGATTTTCATGATTCCGAACATTTAGAATAAAAAAAAAGACCCGACCCAAAACCTATCCTACAGCGGCGGCGCCTGGCGTCCAAGCCCTTGTCGTCCTCCATCCACCGTCTTCATGAGCACCGGCGATAAGACCGATGAAGTGAAGATGCGGTCTCCGGCAAGGAAGAGTAGAACACAGGAAATGGACCGGCCCACATGGGACACCAAGCCCTGCCACCTCCCGTGCCCTACTCATCCTCGAAGGAGTCCGCGCCTTGTCTGTCGCCGGTGGACGTGAAGTCCATGATGGAAATGCTGGCGCCCGTGCTGTCGTCGTCCTACCGGGCCGCCGGATAGTTCGTCGGCGACGCATAGGAGGTGCAGATGGCGTTTTTCTCCTCCGCAGCGGCCGCTTCCTGGTGAGCGGCGGCTTGAGCGCGGACGGCATCGTAGATGGCACGATGCTCCGTGAAGAAGTTGGGGTTCGCCGCGGCCATGGCCGCCACGGCCTCCTCGCTCGCGCGCTCGCCGTAGATCTGGCCCTTCGCCACCCGGTGCTGCTCCAGGAGGAACATGTTGTACCACAGTTCCTCCTGCACCTGCTGGAACACTGATATAGGCGGTGCGGGCTCCACCTCCGCCATGGCGGTGTTGTACTGCGTATGCGCCTGCTCCATGGTGAAGCCGGCGTGCACATGCGCGGGCGCCGGGGCGGTGCCTTCGGAGCCCGTCTCCATCGTGGGGTCGTCCTCGTCGTAGGAGACCTTGGGCGAGTAGGCCGGCAAGCCGGCCTCGATCCGCCTGGCACGGCGACTCTGCCAGCCGGCGGCAAGGCATCCACCTCGTGCTTCATCTCCATGGAAAGGCTCTCCCACAGAGCTTCGCCATCTGCGGTCATGGTGGATGCAGTGCAAGGAGGAGGATGGGGAGCGGCTTTGTGCTGTGGCGTGGAGTTAGCCGGGTGTGGCCGCCTTTAAATAGCGGTTTCCGGTGAGGCCAGGCGTTCAGGTGCGTCAATGCGCGGCGCTGGAGTAGGTTTCTCGGCGGTCAAGCCTGCTTAATGGCGGCATACGGACGGACAGGGCATTGACCGGGTGTGGTAGATATCCGTCCCGTCCCGTCCACTAACGCGTCTTCGGCATTGAACGGGCGCGGACACCGGAGACACGTCGCGGGCGGCGCCCTCGGCCAGCGCGCCGCTTCAATGGCGGAGCCAGTGAGAGGTCGCGTCCGCTCTGGGCCGGCTTCAATGTGGAGTGGTGAGAGGTCGCGTCCGCTCTGGGCCGGCTTCAATGTGGAGCGGCACGCTCTACAAGACTACAACGGCATGAATGCGGGCAGCTGGCGCCGGGCGGGAACGCGCGCGGGCGAGGGAGGAGGGGTTTTTGTTGGGCCAGGGTGGTCAGAAGCGGGCGCGTGTGATGTCCGGATGTCCGCAAAGCCCCCCACGTTTGTTTCCGGTTTGCGAGAGAAAGTGCGTCCGGACCACCCTACGGACCGATACAGACCCCGCGTTGGATGGCACAACACGTGCGGATCGCGCGGTCCGGACGTATGCGGGCGGTTTGAGGGTCGCCGTTGGAAATGCCCTAAGGTTGGTATTTTTTCTCTCTCTTCTTCTCTTTATCTCATTTTCATATTTATTGCATCTTACTAGGAACACGCGTATAGCTAGACTCTTGCATGAGAGTCATCTTTTCTTACTTTTTTATATTTTTTTTCACATAGGCAAAATTACGGCTATAAGCCAGCTGTTATACTTGCTCTTATTCATGGCACCGGCATTTCAGCTGACTGGCCATTCATGCGCGCCGGGTGGGGCGTTCTTTCTGTTGTCGAAGCAGGCTCGGCGGCGCCAGGGAGTTCAGTTGCGAGGCCTGGCGACAACTCCGTTGACTGACTGGGACGAGGGCGACCGGCGACCGACCCCGGGCAACGGTCTTTTGCGCGTGTGCAGAGGGCCCTACGGCTGGCCAGAAGAATAATGAAAAACAACGACTGAGGGCGAAGACGCGGGCTGTGGGCCAGTATGGACAGACAGGAATTTGTGGGGTATAGTGCCTGTAGTTTCGGCGAAACCTGCGCGCCTTTAATTCTGTGCACATGGTTTGGGTACGAGCCAAACGGACCAGAGTGTCCATGTGTGCCTCGGAGAGCTGGTGATAAAGAAAGGAGTGGCTCGGTTCTAACAAAAACAATAAAAAACCGTTGTAACAAGTCTGACGCGAACAGTGCGTGGCTGTGCTAGCTCTTCGACGACGCTTTCTCATGCGGGATGGTACGAACCACCGCGCATACTATATTCACTCCTCTAAAATACAAGGGTAGTGCATATTTGATTTATTCGATGTCAAACTTTGTAGAATTTGACCCATTATATAAGAAAATACATTAACTTTTGTAATGCCATCCTTCAAAAAATATGGTTAAATGCTCCTTATAAGATGTTTTAACTTTTTTCTGAATCACATATTTTAGTGTGTTTGTTTACTCATTTCAGTCAGTATATAGTCCATATTGAAATATGCAAATCATCTTATAGTATTTGTGATTGTGAACTCTAACCTTTTATGAATCGGATGCATATAGACAGACACATTTTAATATGTTTGTTCACTCATTTCAGTCTGTATAGAATCCATATAAAAATATCCAAAATATATTATACTCTCTCCGTCCCGACGTGTCACATACATTAGTGTCTAGACAAATCCAAGACAGGTAATTCGGGACGGAGGTAATGTTTGTGAACGGCGGGACTACCATCTGGCTATTCACATCTTGTAGCAAAAAAAAAGGGGAAGCATAGCACATGCAAACTTCAAATACTAGCAACCATGATTCACCAACGAAAATCTTTTTACATAAGTAAGGAAATCAAATAAATGAGAAGTATTACAACTACTCGATATGGCAACCGTACAGACCGCCATAGATTGCTTGGAACTTTGGATGAAAGCATACAGTACACAGTTCGCTAGCAAATTAACTACTCCTTGTCCTTCTTCTCCTTCTCGAGCTTGCATTTCACCTTCTCGAACACCACGGCGGCCGTCGCCGGCGAGTCGAGCTTCAGCTTGAGCTTGCAGGTCCCCGCCAGCTTGTTCTTCTTCAGCTGCAGCGTGTACCGCACCTCGCCAGTGACCGCGACCTCCAGCTCGAACTCCCCCGTCTTGTTCTGCTCCTTGTACGCGGCGACGCCGGCGTTGCCCAGCGCCGCGTAGGCGCTGTCCGAGCCAGAGTCGAGGCGGTACACCCGGGTCTTCCTGGGGCCGTGCTTGTCGCCCTTGTCGGCGACCTGCACGCGCTCGAACTGCTGGCCGTCGAACTTGTACGCCGCCTCCAGCGGCTCCGTGTTCTTCATGGTCGTCGCCCAGTTCCGGTTGCGGACGACGAGCTTAAGAGAGAGGTTGTACCCGAGCGAGGTCGTCGGGGTGGTCGCCAGCGCGAACCTGCTCAGCGAGGCGTCCTCGACGGTGATGGAGGGCTGGAGGGCGAAGCTGTAGGCGGCGACCATGACGGCGATGATGATGACAGCGACGACGGCGGCGAGGCACGCTAATGCCCACTTGCAGTCGTCCCAGCAGTCGCCCAAGCAGTCGCAGAGCCCCATGGCCGGTGGGTTTCTTGATTCAGATCTTGGAGTCGGAGGGTGTTGGAGGGGGGAGGAAGTTGGAGCTTGCTGGCATTGACTTCGTAATTTGAACTCTGAGTGAGTGGGGTACTTATGGTCTTTGTTCTTACCCAGCTAGTCTCAGTATTTTATCCGGAAATACTCAAGAGCGGACATGGCAATCGCTCAACAGAGAAAACAAAAGAAATTGACGAAAGGCACAGACCGCCAGACTGCTCCCAGTTTCATTATCAAAATGAAAGTAATAGTTTAACAGGTTGGATGAGGGGCTCCAGCTGCACAAAAACCACCAAACTTTACCAGAGCAACTCAACAGCTACTCAGCCTTTCATTTACAGATAAAGACAGCAAAATTTTCTTCTGAGATATATAGTTGGAGATGCTCACGTGTACCCACGCATGCATACGCTACCCTATGAACACCTCTAAGATATTAAACCGGGTGATACTGAGATTGGTGAAGTCGCAACAAACGTTATGTAGTTGACGCACACATATAATTGTGAGAGAATAGCGTCGAAAGACTAAAATAAATCCAGAAAAAACATGAACATATCCAAAATAAATAAAAGACTACCTAATTAAGACATAATTAAATAAAATGTCTCGATAGGAACAGCTATAACCTTGTGTAGAGCTCTCATGTCGCTCCCGCGGCGGCTCGGGAGCAAACCCTAGCCGTGTCCGCACTCCACCCCACCCCGGGTCGTCCTTCCCTCGCTGTCGCCGGAGGGCAAATCCTCTTCCTCCACTCGTTGGGAGCTGGGTGGTGCAAGACGTTCTTCTCGGCGGAGGCGGGAGGCGCTCTGGCACGGGCGTGCGCTCGAGGGCGCGTGGCGGCAGAGCAGATGTGCATGCGTGGTGGTCAGCAACGGTAACGGTGCCATGTAGTGGGGTACCTCTGGCCACGTGAAGTCGGCCCACCGCGTCGGCCATATGTCTAGGCCTCTACCCGACGGATAGGCATCCTCCAGAAGGGCACCTCCTTACTTGCGCACAAGACATGTACTCTAATAGATTTACTTGGGCTACAAGAATGTAAACCGACTCAGGGCCATGTAACCTACCCCTCGTGCACCTATATAAGGGAGGTAGGAGCCTCCCGAGTCGACGTCCGATCTCTCTCAACTTCTCTCATACGAGACAAATATAAATACATATCAGACATGCAAGATGTAGGATATTACCGAAAGGGCCTGAACCTGGGTAATTCCTTGTCTTGTGTACACCTAATTTGATCCTCTATGAGACCCACACCATGTTTAGTATCTGCTAGTATGCAAAACTACATATATGTGGAAAATAGAACCGACAAGCGGGGCGACGCGATGCAGGTCTGCTGGTCGCGGTAGGGGTCACGCGGAGGTCCATGGTGGCGCAGGGGGCGCCTGCTCGGCGTTGGCGCAGGGTCATGCGGGCATCGACTGAGCAGCGACCCAGGCTTTTCCCGATGTGGATCTAATGTCTACGACAGCTTCGAGCGGCGCACGTGCCTATGGTGGCGCACAACGATGTTTGCTTGGGTATGGGCATGTGCGTGTGGAGTTGTGGGAAGCGCTCGAAGGGGTGCGCTGGCGGTGGTGCCATCCCTGCATAGTTCCCATTTGTAGCTCTCCGTCAGAACTGAAGGTGTGATGTCCTCAGTGCGGGGTGGCTGAGTGCTTTGCATGGACCTTCGTGTGACTCTGCACTCCCTCGACGATGTGGGTTGGGTCGGCGGTCGTTTGTGACGAAGTTGCAGCCGCGTGCTCAGGATGAAGGGGTGGCGATGATGCAGGCTCGAGGAGAAGTGATGACGATGACGCTAATGTGCTACCTAGGCGATTTCTTCATAGTGTGGTGTGTGAGGTATCTTGTGTGTACCGCTCAGCTGGTCGTGGCCGTTTCGCCCAGTTTTCCATTGATTAACTGAGTAACTCTCTTCTTCTTAATTAATGGATAAGGCAAATATTTTATCTCCTCTTCAAAAAACTCTCGCCAATAACTTCACTGCAACAAGACTAACAATAGTGATGTTCTACCATGCACACGATATATGGTGCATGCATCCATCGCCCGTCGTTGAATTATGACTCGTGGCTTGTTTTCTGTGAATATATGTTGCAAGCATATGGACATTTTTTTGCAAAAACATTGACATGTGAAAGTGTTTTAAATATATTTTTGTTTAAATAATAATTGTTCATATTTTTTACGAAAATAAATTATTTTGTATACATAAACTCTTTTGAACTTACACGATGAACATTTGTAAGATATATGATGTTTGTTTTAGAAATACACTATGAATACTTTTAAAAATATACATGAAATATTTAAATACATCATGCAGATTTCATACATTATAGACATTCTTGAATAGGTGATGGAAAATTTTCAAAAAAACAACGGATATTTTTTTGATACATGATGACCTTTTTTATATGAATTTTTTAAAAAATCATACAACGTTTTGCCTCATAAACTTGTTTTAATAGTACACTGTTGAAAGTTTTCATTAAATTTTAAACAAAACAATGTTTATAGGCTCACTTTTTGGGGTCGCATATAGGAGAATTGTTGGCATTTGCCCCAACCCATGAGGCGCCAAATAGGGTGGCAATCCTATTCCCCGCATAATGCGGGTAATGCCGAGAAAACGCGCACCGCTGGCAAGAGATGTTCTGCTATATGGGCTGACTCATTTCCAGTTTTCCTTCCCACCCGTAACTGGGTTTTCCTGTGTTTTTCCTTTTGATTTTTCCGATTATTATTTTTCTTCTTACCATTTTCCTTTTATCTTATCTTCTATTTCCTTTTCCCTTTTCAATTTCATGAACATTATTCTAAAATCCAAAACATTTTTTGAAATGTAGAAATATTTTTCAAATTCGAGAAAGTATTGAATTTTGGAATATTTTAGAAATTCAGGAAAATATTCAAATTCCAGAAATAATTTTTTAATCATTTTTTTTCAAAATCATGAATATTTTATAAAATATGGATTTTTTTTAAAATTTATGAGTATTTTTTAAATAAGGAAAATATTTTGAAATACAGGAATAAATTTCAAATGCATGATTTTTTTTGAATTTAGAACATTTTTGAAATACGGGAATAAGTTCCAAATTCAAGAACAAACTTTTTATATTCGGGAATAATTTTTAAAATTCTGAATTTTTTTTAAATTCCAAACTTTTTCGAATATTTGAACATTTTTCAAAAATGCGTGAACACATTTATAAATTTAATAAGCACAAAAAGAAAAAACAGGCGCGCCCGCTCAGAGGCCAGCCTAAAGCGCCCAAGCTGTAGGTGGACAATCCTATATCACGCCCGCGGGCGTCATATAGGTGCTGCGTCGCTTAAGGTGTCCCTTCCGACGCCCTATTTTGGACCAGCGCACGGTCGGCTCGCTGTTTCTTCTCATTTTCTGTTCCCTCTAAAAAAAAGTTCTATTTTTCTTTTTCTTTTCCTTTCCTTTTTCTGTTTCTGTTTTTATTTATTTCATTTTCTTTTACTTTCTTTTTATTTTTATTTATTTTCTGTGTATTATACAAAAGTCACTGTGTATTACAAAAATGTTCATCATATATTAAGAAAATGTTCATGGTATATTAAAAAAATGTGAACCATGCATTATAAAAATGTTCATAGCATATTAAGAAATTTCGACGTATGCTACAAATGTTCACTGTGTATTTAAAATTAGTTCTGCATATATTACACAAAGGTTATATGTGTATTCAAAATTTGTTCAACGTATATGTTACAAAATGTTCAAAGTGTACAAAAATTTGTGCAGCGTATATATTCATATTTTAAAAAATGTTTGAAACAAAAAACAAACAATAAACCGGGGCACTACAGTATAGGTTCTCTACATTATGTTTTTTAGTCGAACTACAAATACAAATGGGCCGGCCAAAAAGATTTATGTATGGTGTAAATAGATTTGTGATTTTATGGGACCAGTTTTAGCATTAAAATATTATTTAGTACAATATATGTAAATATATATTGCAACCATATGGACAATTTTTGGAAAAAAATTGACATGTGAAAGTATTTTAAATATATTTTTGTTTAAATAATAATTGTTCATATTTTTATGAAAACAAATTATTTATTGTACATAAAAAAATTTGAACTTACACGACGAACATTTGTAAAATATATGATGTTTTTAAAATACACTAGAATATTTTTAAAATATACATGAAATATTTAATACATCATCCAGATTTTATACATGACAGACATTCTTTAATAGATGATGGAAAATTTTGAAAAAAAAACAACGGTTATTTTTTTGATACACCATGTACTTTTTTATATGAAAATCATACAATGTTTTACATCACAAAGTTGTTTTAATTGTACACTTTTGAAAGTTTGCACTAAATTTAAACAAAAAAATGTTGATAGGGTCACTTTGTGGGTGCGCATATAGGAGAATTGTTGGCATTTGCCCCGACCCTTGAGGCGCCAAATAGGGTGGCGATCCTTTTCCCCGCATAACGCGGGTAATACCGAGAAAATGGGCACCCCAGGCAAGAGATGTTCTGCTATATGGGCCGACCCATTCCCAGTTTTCTTTCCCACCAGTAACTGGGTTTTCATTTTTCCTGTGTTTTTTTTCTTTCGATTTTTCCGATTTTCATTTTTCTTACTATATGCTTGTTTTTTGAATTGTTTGGATTGTTTACAACATGTGTCGCGTGGTCTTGCTAATGCTATTGTAATATACATACATGTTTTCTTTTTTGAATTGTTTGGATTGCTTACCACATGTGTCACGTGGTGATATTTTTTTTTTAACATAGTACAGACGCAAGCGCTCATATATACGCCATACACTCATTCCTATGAACGCACACACGCACACACTATCCCTATGAGCACCTCCGAGAGACTGAGCCGGTATATCATCTTGAGATTTTACGAAGTCACCGTGGGCGCCTCTTGGTCGACGGGAACGTTTCCTCCCATTGAACACGCATCGCCGGAAATCCTAAAATAAATCCAGGATAAATGCGAGCACCAGGACTTGAACCCTGGTGGGCTAGGGATACCACTGTCCACCTAACCATCCAATCACAAGTTGGTTCGCACGTGGTGATATAGATACATGTGACTATGGCTAGTTGGCTACACAGGCGGCAACGCATCATCAGCCGGCGGTTCCATTTCTACAGCCGCCACTTTAGCAGTAACCGTCCGCGGTGGCGAGAGGTCGCACCGGCAAACAGGGCAGGTCGTGTGCGAGTGCAGCCACATGTCTACGCACCCGACATGGAAGAGGTGCTTGCACGCCGGCAGCTGCCGCACCATCTCGCCGTCCTCAAGGTCTTCCAAGCACACGGAGCACGGCTGGCCGCTCCCGCCGCACTCCAGGTCTCCACCGGCCTCGGCGCCACGGGACGTGTACGCGAACATGGGCAACGACTCGGTGGCAGCCTTACCGAGCCCAGTTCGGCATGCTGCCATCCAAGGCACTCCCGCCGTGATCTCACGCTCGGCGCCTCTCCGCGCACTCTCCGGCGCGAGGCACGCCACGAGCCCGAAGGCAGCCAGCGCCAGGCCGGCGAACAGGAACGCCTTCCAGACGCTGGCGGTGGCGACGAGCACGCAGAACACGAGCACGGACACGAAGGACGCCGTGACGCCGTAGCAGGCGCCGCACCCGCCGGTCCCGTCGCCGCGGAACCACGCCGGGAGCCTTGCGAACAGACTGGACATGATCACTCGCTAACGTTTGAGGTGGTAGCTCTGTGACTCTGTCCTTTGTGAACTTGCGCTCGTGTGTGCAAAGCTAATTGCCGCTGCAGAGTTTGCCTTGTGGGCTGTGGCAAGAAATAGTCTGCGTTTGAGCTCGAGAATTAGAGCGCGGGGCTGGAGATCGAGCGCGGCAGCCGCCGTCCGTAGCTGCGTGGCGCGCGAAAGATAAACTCGTTGCTTCTTTGACGAAGAGATCACGGTGTTTATTTGACGAAAAGTGCGTATTTTCACCTCCCGTTTCTGGTCAAGTTTCATGCGCCGGACATTAGTTAATTATTTCTTGAGGGAGCCATTAGCGAATTGTTGTGATGGTAAATGATACGGCACGGTGGAAAGCGACAGAAGCTTTACCCAAGCGAGGAGACATGCATGCAGGAGGGGTCGACCGTATCCACTAGCCAATATGGTCAACCGGGCTATATTTCATGTTTTACTTTATTTGGGGCGAGCTGACTTCACATGACTTATAAAACTAGTCTAACGCTTTCATGAACTTGGCTAGGAAGAAAGTGTCATCTAATGCACTCCCTCTGTAAAAAACATAAGATCGTTTAGATCACTAGAGGGAGTATTATTGTGCACAAGTAATTTATGCATGAGCAGCTGGAATTCCTTACAGTAGGACTCCACATCAGATGTTTGTCTAATGTCTAAAGCTTGGATCATGTGTTTGTAATATTGATCTTTACCAATTTTTTTGATGTACTGCTACACATAGTTGATACCATGTATCTATATCATGTTGTGCCTCATAAGCTGGTAGCCAGAAGGCTGCCGTGGTAGTGAAATGTAGGGTAGCATAGGAGGCCTTAAAATCATCGGGGACATTGAACATGCGAAAATATTTCTCACAATTATCCTTCCATATCTTAGGTTGTTCACCATCAAACTTGGGAAAAGATGTATTAGGCATGTGGAAATCAGTACGGTTACCCCGAGCAAGGTGATCATGACTATCTTTGTGTCTATATGATGATGAACCGAGCTCAAAAGTAGTTTCATCAGTATGAGGCGCACCGTTTGGAAGGGCAAGCGCTGGAGTGTGGGGAATTTGCACAGCGTCACCCTATGTAGTCAATTCTTCATGGCGTCCATCTGGGCCAGGGATTCCATGGGTCACAGCAGCAGAAGAACTCTCTAGAGCTGAGAGACGTCGGCCCAATCCCTCGATGCTTGTAGTGACCAATTTGAGTTGTGTGTCCACAGATGGTTGCCATGTCTGCAACTCATTAAGCACATGGATCATCTGATATTATGTCTGCCCAATCTTGGTGGTCTGGGTCTTGATGTCGAAGTAGAGACCCGTCGCCGTATTGACCGCCATCGTCGCTTCTGCAGACGTCGTCGTTGCCTGGGCCACACTGGCCGTCATCTTGTTCCCCTGTTTGAGGTCGTCGTCGATGCCAAGGTTGTTCCATTCCATAAGCTTGAGCAGGTCGGCGATGCACTTGTCAATGTCTGTGATGGTGTTTTCCACCGTGTCCAGCCGCAGCTTGACACCAGTTATCCTGGCCGTGAGCAACGGAGCTCGCGAATTCGTCGCCGTGGCAACACTCCGAACAAATTCCAACCCAGCTAGGGTGCTATTTCGTTTTTTGCGTCGATCCGCAAGAGATCGGTACCCATCGCCCCGGTTTATGGATTTCGCTAAGAGGTTGTGTTGCAGCGGACAAAAAATCGGGCTTGGAATTCCGTCAAACAGGTGGTGCACACAAGTGGAGAAGGGAAATTTGTTGGATTTTGTCGGTGGATCGGCGGCTCTTGATACCAGTTGTCACTTTCCCTGCACTACGGAGGCAACACACCAACGAGATACACGGGATTCAGGGTTCCTACAACAGAATTTCACAGGTTCGTACAGACAAGTGTCAGAAGGAAGGACAAGGATAGGTAGACGAGATACATGTTTGTTCAGATCCTTTTCTGCTGCCGCAAACCTATCTCTCGCTTATAGCGAGTGAACCTTCCGTCTCGGCTGAAGCTTTTTTCTCCCCCCATTGTAACTGGGTCGGCCTGTTTGATTGTTTTTTTCGATCGCTGATTACGTTTGACGATCGTTGTTGTAGTCTTCGCGCGGTCTACATACAGGTTTGGTCCAGTTTTTCTTTTTTTATGTTTTCTTTCGGTTTTATCCGTTTCTTCATCCGGTTTTTTTATTTTTCTGTTTTCCTTTGTTTATTCATCGGTTTTCTTCGTTTCTTTCATGTTTCTCTCTCGTTTTTCTCTTCTTTCTTTTTTCTTTGTTTTTCTTCGTTTCTTTCTCGGTTTTCACCGGGTTTTTTCTTTCTTCATTTTTCTTTGTTTCTTTCTTGGTTTTCATCGGTTTTCACCTTTTTTGTTTCTTTCTCGACTTTCTTTGTTTTCATTCTTTTGCATTGGTTATCTTCGGTTTTCATTTTCTTATTTTGGTTTTCTTTGTTTTGCCTTTTGGTTTTTATTGGGTTTCTTCTTTTTTCTTTGTTCTTTGTCGATTTTCATCGGTTTCTTTGTTGTTCAACACATGTGAACTTTTTTTAGTACACATTCAACATTTTCCGTATACTTTAGAAACATACTTAATATAGACATTTAAGATTTTGAAATACATGATTAACATTTTCTAAAAGCTTATATTTTTATGTCTATTTTTTCATACACGTTGTACATTTTTGGTATATATCTAATATATTTCTTAATGCACACTTAAAAAATTTAAATACAAGATTAACATTTTTTGAATACATGGTCAACATTTTCAAATACATGGTGAACATTATTTTAATGGTAATAAACTTTTTTCACACAATGTACAATTTTCGTATATGTTAGGAATATTTTTATGTACATGTTTAATATTTTTTTGAATACATAATAATTTTTTCTAAAATATATGTTCTTTGATGTCTACTTTTATTTAATGTACGTCAAAATGAGGAGCTTTCGCTGAAGGATTCGTCCAAACGGGCCGGCCCATTCCCAGGCGATGAGCGGACATAATAAAAAATGTGACAAAAAATTACACGTTGGATGGAGTCGAACCCTGACCTAACAACTGGATAGTCGCGTTGCTAGCCGCTGCAGCTAGCGACTAGGTATCTCTTAAATTACAGTGCTAACATAAAGTATTAGCTACAACGATAGATCCATTTTTAATCTTCCTTAAAAAAAAATATTTTCTTGAACAAATTTCGAAACTCGAACAAACTTTTAAGTCTGTTTTTTTTTGAAAAAGTAGACAATTATTGAAAACATGAACAAAATTTTGAAATTCAAACATTTATTGAATTTTTTATATATGATGAACAATTTTTAAATATACATTGAACATTTTTGTAATATACGCTGAACAATGTTTAAGTACACAGTGAATATATTTGTGATATACGCTGAACAATAATTAAAACACATTGAGCATTTTTTGTGATATATGATGAACAATTTCAAAATATACGCTGAACATTTCTGTAATATACACTGAACAATTTTTTACTACACATTGAACAATTTTGTGATATACGTTGAAGAAAATTTAAATACACATTGAACAATTTTCTGATATACGCTAAACAACTTTTGAATTGTGAACAAATTTTCAAAAGGTGAACAAAAAAATTAGAAATAATGTAAAAAGGAATTTCAAACATTTTTTAAAATTTACAGATGAAAATGAAACGAAAAAAGACAAAATAAAAGGAAAGGAAAAAAGAAAAGGAAAAAGGAAAGAAATAGAAACAGAAACGGAAAAAAACAAACAGGAAAACCGACAAAAGAAAAAAAATCTCAAAAATCTGGTTTGCCTAGAGCAACTAATTGAGAGGTACCCTTGCGGGAGCCCCTTAAAGGTCATTTTAAGTGGGCTGAGAGGGTGTCACTTGGTGCGCTCTCAGCCGCCGCCACATGTTGCGTGTTGGGTGCTCCCTCGGGATTTTTTCTTGTACCTGTTTTCGAGTTTTAGATGGGGTTTTTCCTATTTTTTTTGGATTTTTGGTCTTTGCTCGATTTCGCTAGGTTTTGGACCAAAAAATTCAAAAAAAATGCGCAAAAAAAGTGCATAATTTTCCTTTTGCGAGAGGCACGTTTTTTTTCTTCTGTGAGAGGCGCATATTGGCTTCTCGTGGAGGCACAGGTTTGCTTCCGCGAGAGGCACAGTCGTGTCTCTCGGAAAAGAGAAAAAAAAACGTGTTGTTTTCTTATGCGAGAGGCACATATTTGTTTTTCGTGGAGGCACAGGTTTGCTTCCGTGAGAGGCACAGTTGTGCTTTTCGGAAAAGAAGAAAAACATTTTTTTTCTTCCGCAAGAGGCGCAAATTTGCTTCTCGTGAAGGCACAAGTTTGCTTCCGTGAGAGCCACAGTTGTGCCTCACGGAAGGAAAAACATGTTTGTTTTCTTCTGTCAGAGGCACGGATTTGCTTCGTATGGAGGCACAATTTTTTTTCGCAAGAGGCACAGCTGTGCCTCGCGGAAAGGGAAAACAAATCGTGTTTTGGTTCGAGTTTTTTCTTCCAATTTTTCATGAAAAAATTCATCGAAACATATTAACATGGGATCTAGTTTCAAAGATCTCGACGCGTGAAATCCAACGATGAAAACGGTTCGCGATTTGGACGCACGATTTAAGAGATAAAATGTTTTGAATAAACGAATCTTGGAAAAAAGGGAAAACTCCCAGGTTGGGACAAGTGGCGCACATGCAGCGCACCACTAGTCGCAACCTGAGAAGGTGGGAGTGAGCTTTGCAAGGGGTACCCCTTAATTAGTGATTTTGCATTGCCTGGCACTGAATTAACGCTCGAAGTGGGCCGGCCCGTTTTGCGGTGCTTGCTAGCGCGCGTCAGCTACAGAGCAGCAGTTTGACGCTCGCGAGCGTCAAATTGGCATCTATAGGCGCGCCCTTCGGCGTTTCCTATATGGTACTTTAAGCGCTGGTTGCATTTGTTTCTGTAAACCGGCGGACACCCCGCCTCAGCTATGGGCCGGCCCATTCTACTTTTTCTGTTTTTTGAACTCGCGACCTCTTCGTTGCGAGGGATCCACACTAACCACTAGGGCATATCGCCACTGGTGCGCAGTTACTTTGTGTTTTCCTTTTACTAGTAAGCTTGCACGTGCAACGCACGTCTAAATTGTCATCAAGTATTTATCAAAATAATAAGAATTTACGTGTAATGGGTGTCTCGACTAATATAAATATACACATCACAAGCTCCTTAATAGTAGACACGAAGTTAAAATCAATATCTTGTGTTGTTGAATATCACTAGAAAACACAACATTTAGCAGCACCTAGAAGCTTTAGTGGGTATCATAAATCATAAGGCATTAATAAATGGAGTAAACAATCAATCTCACAATAACATGCGTCAAGTATTAAGCAGCTTCTTTAAATATTTGTGCACTCATTGTGAGATTGTATCATATCCTTAAGGTAGGAGAAAAATTATATAAGCATAATAAAAATAAAAATATCTCAGCATGCTGAAGCATAGGACATCCTACAAAAATGGGAGACGTAAATCCGCAAAAGAAAACATTATCAAACCATTCAGATTGTCAGAAAAAATGTATGTAAGTTTCATAGATATTATACCAAAACAGGTTTCTACATCACCAACTCATTCACACTTCCAAACAATCCAACAAGAGCACCAGAACAACTCACTTTCTTATAGTGAATGAATTGTGGTTCTTCCATAATTTCTAGTGTTGGATATGCATATGGCTTGACAGTGACATAGCTGCAGTAAGAATAAACATTAATCAGTCTACAAACGTTGAGCAGAATATAACTCCAAGCCAAAGGAATGTAGTACGCCTACAGAGGAAAAGGCCGATATTAGAGGATAGTAAGATGATCAGATTAACAACACTAGATATCTTTTTAAATGCAAATAAATGCACATTTAAGCTTTTGATTGCGCGGATCTAAAATTAAGCGACAAGTGCACAATGTGATTTCATAAATAATCGCTTACAAAACGCATAGTTCAGATGAAAGGAACAAGAAAGCAGGGGGGTTATCTATATGTGTGCTCTCCCTTTCACCTTGCATAAGCTGACCATTTTCAAGTATACAATTTATTTTTCCTCAAACTTGCTTCAAGGAATTCTTATGGTGCTTATTTTAAAGTAAAAAATTGTTGTAGAAACATCAGCCACAATGAGCAAGTATTGTACTTTGTTGCCATGCATATTGCATGTATATAGTTGAGGTTTCATGGTTGTTCATCAATTGCCAAAGTTAAATTTGCAAAAAAAAAAAGGGTAAAAGAAAAGGCACTTGCAAGTACTTCCATGCTTTCAAGAGGTAAAACAAGCTCCATGTCCAGTTTGAATCATCACTCTTTTTTGGGATAGTTTCAGTATCTCTACTCCTAATGGAGCAGTTGGTAGCCTGGTACTCCGGTTTTATTTTCGTCCGGTTTTATTTCCTCCCACCTCCCACCACCCCTTCCATTGGTTTTATCTCCTTATACAAATAATCACCGAAGGAAAAAAAACCATCCGCCACTCCTCCCACCACCGATCTTTTCTCTAGGATCCTCAGGGACGCCACCGCCGCCGCCGTCGCGGAAATTTCCTTGCGCCGCGCCTCCGCACGGGAGCTCCTCGACCAGCCCCGCCTCTTGCGTCGGCCGCCACCGGCGCGCCTCCGCCCCTGTCTCCCCCATCGACCCTCCAGCACCTCCTCGCCGTTATGCCCCTGCGCGCGCCCCTGCGGCTAACCCTAGCCGCCGACTTGTGCTGTAGGCAATGAGGAGCGGAGTGAGGCGGGCGCGTCGCTGAGTAGGTGGAGCGGCTGGGGCGTCGCGGCGTGGGTGGAGAAGCAGGGGCAGCGGTGGCGCCGTGCTGGGCGGAGAAGGAAACCGTCATTCGTGGCACCATACCGCTGTCTGGGTGCCGCGCAAGGGGTCAGGGGCCGCCTCCACCGTGAGCCAGGCCAAAGGGGACGCTCGTTGGTGAGCTTCTTGGCAGGAAGCCGATGGCGAGCACGCCGTCAACAAGCCGCCAGGAGGACCTACCGGTCGGTCCCGTGTCGTGGAGCAAGGGCCGCCAGTGGCGGAGACAGGACCCAGGCCGGGGGGGCCTGGGCCCTGGGCGTGAGGACTTGTTCCTGTGTTAACTGTAGCATTTTTACACCGTTGATCACTGTTAATCACTGTAGCAACGAAGCAGGCCCGGGGCCCGATGCTAGCCTGGCTCCGCCCCTGAGGGCCGCTGGTTGCGCCGTCGTGGGTGGAGGTGCAGGAGCAGCAGGGGATGAGGTTTGTGATAGATGCGTGGGCGGCGGGCGGATTCACGACTGGATTTTTACTTTTTGAGACGGAAATACAGAAATTCTTAGGTCAGTAACAATAGATCTAATGGTTGCATGCATCTCACTATATGATCGTTAGGTTAATAGTACTCCAGAGAGTTTCATTTGTATGTTCTTCAGAGTAGAGGTTGATTCATGAAACATTTTTTTAAGCCACACATATGTTATTTCACGTCGATTGATTGTAGGTACTTTGACTTTAGAAGGGACACTTGCCCCTTTGGCGGACGATGTTTTTACAAGGTCTACATATGCTGATCTCGTTTCAGATTTAAATCTATCATCACATATACATCTTATATAATGTGTGAATTCTCAACTGAAACTTGACTAGTGCCCAGAGTGATATTTTGCCTGCTGTTACCTTCTCATACTTAATGTGCAACAGCAGTTCTGAATGAAGCCTAATTAAAATACTAAACGCAGTAACTTCATAACTGCTGATGATAAGCCGTGCAAATAATTCGTCATAGTTTGAACTAGCACCTCTAAATAATATTGGAAGTTTTTTGCAATCAGTGCTAGCTTAGCTGATGTGGAACGTTAAGAGTAGCTGATTGGTATGTTCATCAAAGCCATGCTTTGTAAAATAGGGACTGTCAGATGGCCTTGGAATATAACCATTGTAATTTGACTCATGTAATGAACTGTGCAAAATAACATTTATGGTGGTTATCTTCTCCTTTCTTTCAGTATTCAATTGTCTATTTTCCTACGCTCTTTGCTTCTTCGGTTTGACTCGTGCAGTACTGTATGTTCTCCAGCATGCCTACACGGCTACACCGATGGGCATTTGGAGGAGCCGGCAACGGTGGCAGTGCTTCATTTTCATGCCGACAATGGAAGTATGGACCATGCAAGAAATATCGAGTTGGTACTCTCTATTAGTCTCCTCTATATAATGTATAACCTCTGCTTGCTTCTCATAGAAAATTCTGATGTATAACCTCTGCTTGCTCTCCGATAGAAAATTCTGTTCGAACATGCAGATTGGCGTACTTGCTCAGCAGGTTACAACTGTAGGTAAGGCATCAAACTATATATATCTCAAATTAAGGTTTGTTTTTGGTTGGATGCAATTCTTTCAATACCATTCTTCTATAAATAAACTGAGGTTGCAATTATCTGACCATGCATTTCTGAATTTTGTGTTCCATTGAACATTCAAAACATCCAGAAGGAAGCAGTTGAGAAGAGAAGCACTTAAGGGACGATGTCGATCTTGCACATTCAGCTTTCTGTATGTAGTCTCACTCTCATCTTATTTAGTTTATTTATAGCAGTTGAATAAAGAAATATAGCCTCTTGGAATCTAAATCAGCAATTGTAAAACTGATCTATACTTGTGCTCACTCACAGCATCTGTTAAATTGTTTTATTTTACATTACATTTGGAATTAGAGCAAATAAATAATTAGCTCGCATTTTAAGTTTGGTTTTAGAATTAGCCTTCCAGTTCTGTGCATGTTTTTGTTGCTGCCCATTTTCAGTCATTGTAGTTGCCCATATGGACGATGGTTTATTTCAGCGTCGAGGACCTTGCTGGCACCAGATCCAGCGGGGAGGAGATTGCTGAGGCGTTTGATTACTATGGGCTATGTGAAACTAATGGTTGACTTGATTGAGGAGTTATGAGCTTTCTCAAATCCTTAAGAGGTTTGCACATCCCTTTCCCTTGTTTTGCTTCTGGCTTTTTCTTCTGAAATTGTTGTGAGATTACTTGCTACATTGCAGCATAGCTGTCCAATGTTTTCATAAAGATTTTTTTTGGGCGTATACTTTGGTATTTCTACAAGCACCTGTCTCTGTAGTGCGGAAAAATAAATAAAGTAATTCAATCGTTAGGTGCCTCCGTCTCTACAATTTCAGCATATCCATTACCCTATATTATCAGACGATAGCATACTGCATTGTTTGCCAGTACTTCTAACTAAATTGGGTGTAAATGAAGAATATAATTGACTCAGCTACCGGCCTACAAGGACACTTCTTTTGTGAATATTAAAGTATTCTAGGTATACAACGCGCTCGATCTATCTATTTGCTAGGTCGATCGCGGAGCCACTCGCCCGCCGCCGAGGTAAGAGATCGCCGCCGCCGGACCTCATCGCGGAGCCGTTCGCGCCGCGGAAGTATGAGATCGCTGCCGCGGAGGTACGAGAGGAGCCGCTGCCGCCTTCATTGTGGACCTCATCGCAGAGCCGTTCGCCGCCTCCGAGGTACGAGATCGCCGCCGCCGTGAGAAGGTGCTCGAGGTCGGATCCTTCTCCACAACCGCCCCACGGGATGGGAGCCTCCGCGTGCTCCTGCTCTGGCGACGACGTGGCCGTTCTTCCACTGGACCACTCCATCACCCACCACCTGTGTGCCTCCTCCGATCTCCATCTCAATCTGTGCTGAGCTCGCCGGGGCCATTGAGGGAGGATCCCGGGGGGCCCAAATCGGTAGGTCTTCTCTTCTCTCCCTTCTTTCTCCAATCTACACACCTCCCCCAACCCGTTGGTGATTCTGGACAAGGTTGTAATCCATATTTTATGTAGTTATAAGTTGCTGATGTATTGAAGATGTTTGGTTCAGAAGCTGCGTGTGCACGTCAATCTTGCCAGTTGAAATGTGAACAGCGTGTGAGGCGTTGCATAGGTTTGTTTAGCAAACGCCTGATGAGCAGCATGCATATGATGAATAACTTGATCATTTATATAACTGAAGCAATCCAGCTAGGAAGGTTTAGTGATAGTTATAAAAAAAATGGAAACTGTGATCTTGGATCTGAAAGGGGAAAAGAAATGTGAACAGTGTGTGAGGCGTTCAGTGAAGGGACATGGTCTAGGGAAATGAGCAAGTGACCATGATTGTGGGTTCGTCAACCATGTGCTATAGTTACATCAGAATGAAATAGGAAAAGTTTAAGGAAGAGGGCGGTTAATCATGTGTTTGTTTTAGTTTGATTTTCTCATATATACATTGTAGGTGTTCTTATTTATGTTTCTTGCTGTCACAAAAACATTAAGGAAGAGGGCACTGGATCGTTACCAAGGATCCGGGGAGAGGGTTAGGAGTGGCGATATGCATATGTAAATGGTAGTTGGTTGACAATAACTGAATGCGTGTGTGAGACCGATTGCTCCAAGTTCAGAACGAATTTACCATGTTACCAAAAGGTGGTACAGAAAAAATGGTGGCGGTAAAACTTCAACCGGAGTCACGTGCCATTTACTATGAATTTTTTGTATTCCATTTCAATTTGCATACTATATGAATACAATGATTATAGATATTCCCATACCTCTTTGGTGTTCACATGTCTCTTTGTGGTTCAAATTATGTTAAGTGAGCAAGCATGTACTGATCGAATTGTATTCTATTTCTATTTTAGTAAAGACTTTGTCATTTTTTATTTTTATCTTAACAACTTAGTATGCTTTTGCTAGGTGATTTGATCAGAAACGATGGCAATGAGTTCAGGTAAAGCCAACGAGGAGCACAAGCGAGCATAGTAAATGAATAGGGAAAATCACCGTAATCATTTATTTGAATATCCCATTAGTCCAAAATCCGGATTGTTTGGAGAAAGATACACCTAAACATGAGTGTTACCAATCCATGGAAATACAATGAAAAGTATTGTAAGCAGTAACTTATCATGTCAAAGGGTGTGCTGAGATAAATAATGAAGAACGAAGAGCAACGTTTGTTTGGTGGGGGTGCGAAATAGAATGCATATTCAGAAATAAAATATAGAACCAGTTAAGGACGGTAAGCATGATAAATACAACTTGAGTGATATTGTGTTGTTCCGTGGCAACACATGAATTTCCATAATGGAACGTCGTCCGGTGTATTTGAAGGTTGCCAGTTTAGGTGTATTTGAAGGTTGCCAGTTTAGGTGGGTCAAACAACAGGTGAGCTTATGTCAAAATAAGCATGACATTTGTTTGATTCTTTTAGGGGTCACTACATGGTGAAAGATGCACAATAAGAAATCATGTCATATCATGTCATGCTTGGTTTTTAACTGAATTTAGAGAATTCATTGGATGTTCCGCGAGTGTGCAATCAAACTTGTATGACTTGACGTACAAATGCATTATGCACAATGAAAATAATATCATTGTATGTGTTTTAAAATTTATGTCATAATTTTGTAAAAAAGATGGCATCTTCTACCAGATGAAGAAGTGATAATGGTAAAAAAATTAATTTCTCTGGGCAGTCTCCAGTCTAGAAGGTTGGAACGTTGAGATATTAGGAAGCATGCATTAGTTCTCCCCATGGAAAATTGACCGGCTAGAGAATAAGAATAGCGAACGAACTCTAGGTTTATGTGATGTGTTTGTATTTAAATTAAGAAAAGGGTGAGATAATTAAAATTGTTCCATGTCTTGATAAAAATTTAAAGAAATACGGATAACAGTCTCTGCACACCGCCGAAACACACATGCGCTCACACATGGATGCAGTGGCCGAGACAGGGCCAAGGCCTGGGGCGTGAGGCCCAAATCCTTTGTATACTATATCAATTACTATACACATGTGATTGAAAAAATATACTATACATGCATGGATGGGTACCATCAGTATCATAACCATTCAACTACATAAACATTCAACTACTGGTTGGTTTTAATAATATTTTTTTATTTGTCAATAATATATTATTGTGTTTTTGTTAGGGAATGCTACCATGCTGATTGTAAAAAAAAGATGTGTATTAGTTGAGATGACATTGTTCTATGTTATTTTTAGTTTCGTGAATAGTATCTTAATTTTTTTTAAAGCCCATTGCAACGCACGGGCCTTCTACTAGTTTTTATAAGGCACTGCATGTCGACATTCTGTCGAACAGTTAGTGTGCAGCGCAAGTAGTACTGGACACAGGTGAGCACCATGTGGTGCAGGGCTCCAGCGAGGAGAAGACGGAGATGCCTACCTTATTGTCGTACAGGGTGGGTACGATGAAGATGGAGATGCCCCTGGCTTCAAAGGAGCTACCACAATGGGAAAAATCAGTAAAAAAGGTTCACCTAGAAACTGTAAAGCATCAGGACATAACCACATTCAAAGATCCAGGTAACATTCAAAGCCACATATGTAGTCCAAAAATTAAAAAAGGACACTATCGATCAATACACAAAACAACCAAACTATTGCAATATTATTTATCTATAACTAGCTGAATGCCCGTGCGTTGCCACGGAATAAATTTGAAATTGTGGGGTGTTGGTTGATTTTCAGAATAGCAACAAACTTCAAAGCTTGCCGAAAGTGTCATTCTACTCCCAGGTGTTCCAAAAAATTGCAAAACAAATTCTAATGATTCAGATTTTTTTTATTGAGTGTTTTCCCTACATAAAATTTTTCGTGAAGAGATCACATTTGATGCTTTGAGTGAAAGAACAAAACAGGCACTCCAAAAAATGCTTCAAAATGTAATTTTTGAAAGTACGATTTTTTTATGAGCACAGCGAATGTTATTTCTGCACGGAATTTTGCACGAGGTAGAAGATTGAAACATGTGTGTTGTATAAAAAATCAGATTTTCTTTTATTCTTTTACTATTTTTAAGATTTTACTGTTCATTCAAATGCATGTGTACCCGGTAGCAGAAACTTCATGCCTGTGAAAGTGCCATTCCGCTGCTGGTGCAAATGCACCTACCTAGGTAAACAATAATTTCAAAAAAAGAAAAAAAGAGAATAGCACAAATCCATCTCCTGCCTCTCGTCTTCTGACACAATTCACCTCCTACTGTCCCCTCCTTTCCATTTCTCCACCTTCGTATAGTATTCATGCGTTGCTACATAATATCACAACCAGAAGAATTATGTCATTCAGGATGGCGATATCACTATTCGCCCTCTTGCCATATCCTATGCTCTCACAAAGCACGGGCCTCCGTGCCTCCCCTCCTGCAAGGCGCAACCCTACATCTCAATGGCGGAGCTTAGTGCATGGTTGGGGGGGCTGTGCCCCCCCACCAGATTGGCACATGCAGGCATATGTTTTTAGAGAGAGAGCTTAGATGATGAATTTTTATGTGTTTAGCCCCCCCACTAGCTCATATATTCTATTTGCCCCCCCCCCCCCCCCCCCCCCCCCCCCCCCCCCCCCCGAAGAACTTGGTCAACCTCCGCCACTGCTACATCTTGAGGTCACCCAGTGACTTCCGTGGTATTACATACTCCCTCCATTCCATAATGTAGTGCATATATATTTTTTGGAAAGTCAAACTTCATAAACTTTGACTAAGTTTGTGGAGAAACACATTTACATCTAGAATGTCAAACATATATCATTCGATTCACCATATGATGTAGTTTTATATTTTATATATTTAGTATTGTTGATATAAATAGTTTCCTCTATAAACTTGGTCAAAGTTTGTAAAGTTTGACTTTCTAAAAAATCTATACGCACTACATTATGGAACGGAGGGAATACAACGGTAGATTCCAAGAGGCGTAGTACTATTCATTACTCCACAAGTGAGGAATATTGATCATGCAAAAATGTCAGGAAACAATCGCTTCACCAGGTGTAGTACTATTCATTACTCCACAAGTGAGGAATATTGATCATGCAAAAATGCCAGGAAACAATCGCTTTCACCAACACTCAGAAGCCACAACAGATACAATATTAGTGTTAAAAACAACCAGACTATTCCCCAACTTATATCTAGAAAAAGTAGAATGTCCAACAATATCTGCACTAAGGATAACATATCCACAACTGATATCACAGTGGAACAACTCATTGAAGAATACCAATATAGTCTATTAACAAATGCCAAATGTGTAGACCAGAGCATGGTAAGCATTCAAAGGTAGATGCCGCACCCATTACTAATTGGATGGAAAGTGCGCACCAACTCTGACAATCTGTACCATGGTACCCGTTAGTTGTATCTGACAAATAAATGTGAAAGGGCAACAAAATAATATGTAAACAACATACAACATCTTACCACATGGTCATAATGTGAACACATGACAGCTCCGTAGCCTATTTCAGTTGCTTCGATGTAGTATCACATATTCAGATGCACCTGCATGAACCCGGTCAGATCTGAAGTCCTTGGGTTTTTGCATGTATTATTCAACCAGCGCATGGACTAATGATTCAACTATAACATGGAGAAACAGAACCAAGTGAACAGTTCGTGAAGAAAAATCTCACGCATGAACAAATATATATGGATATGTAGCCAACAGTGGAATATTGTATTTCCAGTTCCATAGCCAACCTGTACTGAATTTCATCAGTCATGCTCATATCGTGTAAGCAATAAAAGACGAAAAAAGCTATATGCAGATATTTGTTTGCACTGCACTGTGGATTCAGATAAACACTATCCACACCTCCAAAATTTCCATATTTCCCCCATGCTGGACTTCGAAGTATTTCCCCCATTATTTATCCAAAAAGAGTCGATCCTTAAAGAACCATAAAATAGAAGGGTACAAATCAAATGCATGGCAAAGTAAATATAAACAAGGCAACATTTTATAGTATAATGTACATTTGAAAGAGCGGTTTATAACATATGGAAGCTTTATGTTTGATCAACAGGCAAAAAAATACACTGTTTCATTGGACGTAATGTTCAGTAAGAGCTATGAGAAGTTCCCTTTTTACCACTGCGATATATACCACGACTGTGTTTCAGGTAGTAGGGAGCAATTTCAACAAGGATGGCATGATTAATTAGTGGGGAAAGACCAGCTGCGTGTAGCTTATTTTTGTTGGAACAAAACGCGAGGCCACGGTGGAGACGGACAAACGAGAGAGAAAGACGAACACAGATATTTTGCGAGGCCCAACTGCTTGCCTCTTTTCATGCTTTCTTCTCTTCTTATTCTTCTCGGGAGCCAAGCTCACCGTTACATGCATAACAAACCCACCTAGCGCAGCTCGATCTGATCGTGCCATCCCATGATCCGAGTCTGGCGGGTGACCTAAACAACCATCAGGAAAAGATGCCTCGACGTGAACTCGCACGTCTCAGGCTACATGCAAACAGACCTCAAAGATAAACATGCATGACTCTACTGGAGCACTATGACCCAACATGCACACGTCCATCCCCATGCGCAGCTAGCCCACTAGTACTTTGCTAACTTAACTACCATGCAAAATGTAACACCATGTGCATGACACGACTAAACAAACCACTGACTAAACCTGCAACAAGATTAGAGCTAACATTCACCTTCCTAATCTTGTTACTCAACTTGCTTTCTTACGCACTTATCTTCATGGCTCGGCGTCGGCGACGCCGTCTCGTGCTGGACGAGCCTCCACGGCTGGTCTTTGTTTCTTCAGCCACCATGGGAGCTCCCTCATGCAGCTTCTCCATATTAGGCAACAGGCTAATGGATTTCTTCAGATTCAGAGGATAGAGCCGATTCTTGGATCTCGTTTGCTCTGGCTACTAGCTCTCCGGAGCCATCAAACACGCTCAAGATCCCTCGGTGTAGTACTGACTTGTACTCTTCTTCATCAAGCTGGCCCAGACTTACTATATTGCTTCTGAGCTTTGGAATGAAATACACATTCTTGAGCACATGTTGCTTGCCAGCACGACAACTGAACAAAACACTTCCACGGCCACAAACTTCAACAATAGACCCATCTCCGAACCGCACAGTCCCCTTGATGCTAGTGTCAAGATCGCCGAACATCTTCTCATTACCTGACATGTGATTACTTCCACCTGTGTCAAGATACCAAAGCTCACCGTTGTACTCCTCTCGGGCACCTAGTTTAGGACTGATTTTTTCTTCATTCAGCTCGACGACACCAGTGCGGTTCTCCTTGCAGTTTACTGCTGGCACCTTCACGACCAGTTTTCCCACATCCTGCGACTTCACGACCGTCGTCGCAGCTACCGGCGCCGCTGCCGCTGTCACTGCACTGGCTTGCATGGCTCCTGCCATTGCCTTCTTCATGAGATCACGCAATCCGCTGTTCTCTTCGCGGAGCACACGCTGCACCTCCAGCAGCTTGGCGTTCTCCTCCCTCATCAGCCTTGCGTCTTCCTCTAATGCGTGCACGCACTCGAGCAGGAATGCATGGTCATGGTCGCGGCTCACGGCCGCCGCAGTCTTCTCCGCCTCTGCCCTGTACTCTACGGACACGGCGTGCAGCTTTGCATTGGCCGCGGCTAGCTCGCCGCGTAGCTGCTCGACCTCCGCCTTTGCAGCTGCCAACTCCATATCTTCTGGCTCAACGACGTCTCTGGCATGCTCCAACAACGGCGTGAGCTCACGTGCCACAGCCATCAGCAGCCCCGGCTCGTCGTCGGCGGTGGCAAGGAGCGCCTGCTCTTTCTTCTGCGCCTCACATTCAGAGGCGAAATGGCCCTTCTCACCACACTCGAAACACGTGATCTTCGACTTGTCGAACTTGCCGCGACGTTCCTTCTTCTTGCCGCCATAGCCGCCACTGTGCCCTTCATCGTCGTTCTTGCTGCCGCTGCTGGAGTCATCCCCCTTCTTCTTCTCTTTAAGAACCAACGCCTCTAGCTGGGCGCGTGAAACCAGCATCAGTTGCTCGCCTTCATTGTCGCCGCCATAACCGCGCCCACGACGGCGTCCTCGATGACTTTCCTCAAAGGCAGCCAGGTGCCCAACGGCCTCAGCCACGCTCATGGTGGAGAGATCACCCCACTGGTCAATCGTGTTGACAATGTCACTGAATCGATCTGGTACTGCACTGAACAGGTGCTCGATGACGGCCTCGTCTGAAATATTCTCACCAAGGGAGCGAATCTCGCTCACCAACATAGTGAGCTTTTGCGCGAACACGGTCACCGTCTCGCTGTCGTCCATCTCGAGACGATCGAGCTGCCATTTCAGCTGCTTCACCCTCGCCTTCTTGACGCGGTCTTCACCAACGCGCATGCATCGGATTGTCTCCCACGCTTCCCTCGCGGTTTTACAGCCCGCGATGGCCATCATGACCGCGTCGGGGACAGCCTGGGAGATGGCGGCGAACGCTGCTGCATCCTTGTCGTCGTCCACCTCCCCCTCGGGTTCAAGCGCCGACGAGACACCGTGGGGTCGGAGAAGAACCTTCATCTTCATGGCCCATAGGGCGTAGTTGGTGTCGGTGAGCTGCGGGTACTAGACAGGGACGGCCGCCCTCGATGCAGTCCTCACCACGATGGCACCATCCTCAGAGCCACCTGCTCCGAGCCTCTTGCTCGGCGGCGTGTACTTTCCGCCGCCGCTGCCGCCGCCCTTGCCTGCATCGCTGTTCTTCGTTGGCGACTGGTCCCCCATCGCGCCGCCGCCAAACGCCTCGCGACCTAGCTCTGTATACCAATTGTTGGAACAAAGCGCGAGGCTACACACGCGAGCTCGGTGGAGACGGACAAACGAGAGAGAAAGACGAACACAGATATTTTGCGAGGCCCAACTGCTTGCCTCTTTTCTTGCTTTCTTCTCTTCTTATTCTTCTCGGGAGCCAAGCTCACCGTTACATGCATAACAAACCCACCTAGCGCAGCTCGATCTGATCGTGCCATCCCACGATCCGAGTCTGGCGGGTGACCTAAACAACCATCAGGAAAAGATGCCTCGACGTGAACTCGCACGTCTCAGGCTACATGCAAACAGACCTCAAAGATAAACATGCATGACTCTACTGGAGCACTATGACCCAACATGCACACGTCCATCCCCATGCGCAGCTAGCCCACTAGTACTTTGCTAACTTAACTACCATGCAAAATGTAACACGATGTGCATGACACGACTAAACAAACCACTGACTAAACCTGCAACAAGATTAGAACTAACAATTTTTGGACCAGCAGCGTGCAGTGTATTGTCAAGATGACAAAGTTAAAACTTTAAACTTTTAGGTTACAGCTACCAAAGTGTAGAGCACTTACTTTCTGTATGTAAAGACACCTCAAAGTGACAAGACTATTTAACATTGATGTCATGTCTATAAGTTGTAGACATTCTTCGATAATGAAGAATATATGGAGAAGGGCGAAATTACATACAAACCTGCGATCATTTTCATTATACCTCCAACGGTTCAAAAATGTGTTGTTGATCCTAGTTAATCCCGGTGTTCTGAAAAACTTGGGCTAACCTCTATGTTCCGAGGAGACATGTTCTTATAGTGTAATAAAATAAAGTCATATAGTTTATCATGTCTCATACTTGAACTATAGTGTGTTTAATGTGCTTGCCACCAGTGCTCAAATGGAAGTTCTGCAGAGAGAAATAGCAAATTTAATTCACCATGAAAAAAAGTAATGTAGTATTTTCTACAATCAGCTTCACATCCCATGTCTATGGTGAAGATACTTACCATGGTGGTCCATGGCCTACAAAAGAATGACCCTCTTGGATCCTGCAATAAAATTGACCTCAAGTTGACCAAGGACTTTAATGAATAGAAAACAATCCACCCATGTGCTAACCATGGAGCTTATTAAATGATTGAAGAAGTGTACTTACGATACAAGCTCACATGCGTTATCCTGCAAGGACAAAGATAAACAAGTGAGATAGATGATACTTGATTCATATTCAACTAATTGTAGCTGTTTGATAGAGCATTTACGGGCACTGTGCAAAGTTCGGGAAGACTACAAAAATTTCAACATCATCAAAAGATCCATAGGCTCTCATGGAACACTGGTTATGTATGTAACCCTTCTGTGTGATTATACAGATAATACAGCTTAATTTTTTTTGATAATTCCACGCTTGTAAAGGTTAGGATATCAGGCCAATGACAGAGAGAAAAAATAGGAAAATTCCTCGGTTGTGATGAGAGTGTGCTTCCGAACGAGTTGGTGTTCCATAATGTTTACCAGAACCTCCTCTTCCTGCTGGATATGCAAAAACATTGAACTCCCTTCTTCTTTTTTCCTGCAGAAGTGCGGAGGGAGAGGTGCAAAGATAGTTCAACGAGTATGAGGTCCAGGATAGACTGCTGATCTTTCAAAAAAAAGGGATGGACTGTTTATCTCCCTCTGCAAGACGAGTATCCTGTTAGTGATGTTCTCCCGCTTCATCTTCTCGACACGGCTCCTATCCATGACCAGGCCAGTCTTGGAATCGCTAGCAAGAAGACGTGGATGCCCTCAGCGTCGAGGAACATGTGCTAGGGTGTATGTGCGACTCGTTCAGATCATGACTTCAAACAATTTTTTTTTGAAGTATCCATGATTAGTACCAATGAATAGGATATAGCTTCTCTATCCTAGATTTCTATGGTATACGGAATTTCTGGTTTCCTTTGGTGCAAATCCAATTATCTAAATTGGAAATAAGAAGCAATTCTCCCATTGGTAGCAAATGGTTATCCATTAAGCGGAGGAAATAGTAATAAAAAGAAAAAGGCTTATGCTCCTTTATCTTAAAAGAACGGACTAACAGGGTCAGCTACTTAGCCAACTTTCATAATTAAATACCGTCACTGTATGGATAACTCTTATTGTGAAAAGAGCAATTTACTCTATAATGGATAGGTAGAGCCAAAGAATGTGAACTATACAAGTTCGCAATACCTTTTTATGAAAGAAAGAGCTCCGGTGTATAGAGAGGGCCTCGCCGTTTAAAAGGGAATGATGGAACCCACTATTTTTTTAGTATTATTAGAATGAATTTGTTATTTCGTATAGAAATAACTGAACGGAGTGGAATAAAAAATCGTGGTTGGGAAGGTTACTATAGCAAAAGCCATTGGAATTAATATTTCATATATCGGAATAATTGGTTTTGTTATTAATGAGAAAAAGGGTGGCTAAAAGAAGAGAAATCATTAGTTATTCACTAAGGTTAATTTGATTCAATGACCAGAGTTCCGTGAGGATATATGTAAGAGCATGAAGGATATCGTCAGTGAAAAGATGTCTCAGTGGCTCGTGGGAGGAGGGTTATCATGGTCGGACCTGGATGTTGGGGCCGCCCTCCTTGATGCGATAGATGGTGAGCTCGTCAAGGAGGACCGGGTCACGGTAGCGCTTGAGGAACCCGGGCATGGACAACTCGATGCCAGCCTTCTTCAACTTGTCCCGTGGTCTTGCAGCATCTGAATCACCATGCGCCGAGCGGAACAGCCGCTTCGTGTTCACCGCCAAACGTCATCCCATCTCCGTCTTTGACGAGCCCGTGCGCATAGAAGCAGTGCCGGCGCGGATGGCGGTGGCGGCCGGTTAGGCTTTTGGGGAGGCCGTCGCTTGGGCGTCTGTGTTTGTCCACTTGGAGAAACGAACGAAGCAAACCTACCATGAGACGGACGATGAGGGGAGTAGCGGCGGGAGATTTCTCGAGAGATGGGATTGGGAGTGACTGGGGGACAAGGGGCGGGAGACGATGGTTATAAAAAAAGGGGGGGGGGGACGTGTGTTTCGTGGGTTTTCATTATATTTTCTGGCTGTTTTTTCGAGCGGGGATGGGAGAAGCGGTTGCGGTTTTCCTGAATTTTCTCATCGTGCGAAGGGGGAAGGGGAAGGAGCGAACGAGGCGGGGGAACTAATGAGGTCGAACCATCACGACGTTCCATCCCCCTTTAATAGTAGATGGCTCCATGATTAGTACCAATGAATAGGATATAGCTTCTCTATCCTAGATTTCTATGGTATATGGAATTTCTGGTTTCCTTTGGTGCAAATCCAATTATCTAAATTGGAAATAAGAAGCAATTCTCCCATTGGTAGCAAATGGTTATCCATTAAGCCGAGGAAATAGTAATAAAAAGAAAAAGGCTTATGCTCCTTTATCTTAAAAGAACGGACTAACAGGGTCAGCTACTTAGCCAACTTTCATAATTAAATACAGTCACTGTATGGATAACTCTTATTGTGAAAAGAGCAATTTACTCTATAATGGATAGGTAGATCCAAAGAATGTGAACTATACAAGTTCGCAATACCTTTTTATGAAAGAAAGAGCTCCGGTGTATAGAGAGGGCCTCGCCGTTTAAAAGGGAATGATGGAACCCACTATTTTTTTAGTATTATTAGAATGAATTTGTTATTTCGTATAGAAATAACTGAACGGAGTGGAATAAAAAATCGTGGTTGGGAAGGTTACTATAGCAAAAGCCATTGGAATTAATATTTCATATATCGGAATAATTGGTTTTGTTATTAATGAGAAAAAGGGTGGCTAAAAGAAGAGAAATCATTAGTTATTCATTAAGGTTAATTTGATTCAATGACCAGAGTTCCGTGAGGATATATGTAAGAGCATGAAGGATATCGTCAGTGAAAAGATGTCTCAGTGGCTCGTGGGAGGAGGGTTATCATGGTCGGACCTGGATGTTGGGGCCGCCCTCCTTGATGCGATAGATGGTGAGCTCGTCAAGGAGGACCGGGTCACGGTAGCGCTTGAGGAACCCGGGCATGGACAACTCGATGCCAGCCTTCTTCAACTTGTCCCGTGGTCTTGCAGCATCTGAATCACCATGCGCCGAGCGGAACAGCCGCTTCGTGTTCACCGCCAAACGTCATCCCATCTCCGTCTTTGATGAGCCCGTGCGCATAGAAGCAGTGCCGGCGCGGATGGCGGTGGCGGCCGGTTAGGCTTTTGGGGAGGCCGTCGCTTGGGCGTCTGTGTTTGTCCACTCGGAGAAACGAACGAAGCAAACCTACCATGAGACGGACGATGAGGGGAGTAGCGGCGGCAGATTTCTCGAGAGATGGGATTGGGAGCGACTGGGGGACAAGGGGTGGGAGACGATGGTTATAAAAAAAGGGGGGGGGACGTGTGTTTCGTGGGTTTTCATTTTATTTTCTGGCTGTTTTTTCGAGCGGGGATGGGAGAAGCGGTTGCGGTTTTCCTGAATTTTCTCATCGTGCGAAGGGAGAAGGGGAAGGAGCGAACGAGGCGGGGGAACTAATGAGGTCGAACCATCACGACGTTCCATCACCCTTTAATAGTAGATGGCTCCATGATTAGTACCAATGAATAGGATATAGCTTCTCTATCCTAGATTTCTATGGTATATGGAATTTCTGGTTTCCTTTGGTGCAAATCCAATTATCTAAATTGGAAATAAGAAGCAATTCTCCCATTGGTAGCAAATGGTTATCCATTAAGCGGAGGAAATAGTAATAAAAAGAAAAATGCTTATGCTCCTTTATCTTAAAAGAACGGACTAACAGGGTCAGCTACTTAGCCAACTTTCATAATTAAATACCGTCACTGTATGGATAACTCTTATTGTGAAAAGAGCAATTTACTCCATAATGGATAGGTAGAGCCAAAGAATGTGAACTATACAAGTTCGCAATACCTTTTTATGAAAGAAAGAGCTCCGGTGTATAGAGAGGGCCTCGCCGTTTAAAAGGGAATGATGGAACCCACTATTTTTTTAGTATTATTAGAATGAATTTGTTATTTCGTATAGAAATAACTGAACGGAGTGGAATAAAAAATCGTGGTTGGGAAGGTTACTATAGCAAAAGCCATTGGAATTAATATTTCATATATCGGAATAATTGGTTTTGTTATTAATGAGAAAAAGGGTGGCTAAAAGAAGAGAAATCATTAGTTATTCATTAAGGTTAATTTGATTCAATGACCAGAGTTCCGTGATGATATATGTAAGGGCATGAAGGATATCGTCAGTGAAAAGATGTCCCAGTGGCTCGTGGGAGGAGGGTTATCATGGTCGGACCTGGATGTTGGGGCCGCCCTCCTTGATGCGATAGATGGTGAGCTCGTCAAGGAGGACCGGGTCACGGTAGCGCTTGAGGAACCCGGGCATGGACAACTCGATGCCAGCCTTCTTCAACTTGTCCCGTGGTCTTGCAGCATCTGAATCACCATGCGCCGAGCGGAACAGCCGCTTCGTGTTCACCACCAAACGTCATCCCATCTCCGTCTTTGATGAGCCCGTGCGCATAGAAGCAGTGCCGACGCGGATGGCGGTGGCGGCCGGTTAGGCTTTTGGGGAGGCCGTCGCTTGGGCGTCTGTGTTTGTCCACTCGGAGAAACGAACGAAGCAAACCTACCATGAGACGGACGATGAGGGGAGTAGCGGCGGCAGATTTCTCGAGAGATGGGATTGGGAGCGATTGGGGGACAAGGGGTGGGAGACGATGGTTATAAAAAAAGTGGGGGGGGGGGGGGACGTGTGTTTCGTGGGTTTTCATTTTATTTTCTGGCTGTTTTTTCGAGCGGGGATGGGAGAAGCGGTTGCGGTTTTCCTGAATTTTCTCATCGTGCGAAGGGGGAAGGGGAAGGAGCGAACGAGGCGGGGGAACTAATGAGGTCGAACCATCACGACGTTCCATCCCCCTTTAATAGTAGATAGAAGATTATGTAAACCTAACATGTATATAGAATGTTTTCATGTAAGTAAGTTTGCACGACAAAAGTACTTTTTTCATGTACATTGCGCAACATGAACTTTGAAAAGATAGTATTTCTCCCAAATGGTTCGCCGTGTCATGTACGTGAGGTTTTCCTGTTTCAATAAGAAACCGATGGAGATCCTTTGAGAAATATCTAATTATGTAGGTGTGAAGCTCACCATCTGAAACCAACACGAATGCAGACCTCAAGCTCCGATGTAAATCACTCTTCTTCAGTGGTCGTTGTTGCGATGGAAGAGAAGAGTAGAGACATCAAATCAGGAGGATACTTACCAAAGAGAAAACATCAAAGAGTATCGCCAAGACCTCGTCGGCAGCGTTGCACCTCCTTCGTTTCTAGAGTTGCACTATGTATGTTTGTACTTCTATGCTTATATAGACAAGCTATAAGGCGCGAAAGCTAACAAGAAAATTCAAAGGATGCCCTCATTATAATTCAGATTTAGTGTAGTTTCCTTTCTTTGCTTAGGCATTGGAAAAGCTGCTTTATTTTGGGTTACATGCTAAATAAACCTTATTCAATTTTGAAGTTGTCCATGAATAATGTGTAAAAAAGCATACAAGGCAGGCTTCCTTTCTCTATTTCTTTTTTTTTGAACACAGTACAGACGCAAGCGCTCATACATACGCGCATACACTCATCCCTATGAACGCACACACGCACACCCTACCCCTATGAGCACCTTCGAGAGACTGAGCCGGCATATCATCTTGAGATTTACGAAGTCACCGTAGGCGCCTCGTCGTCGACGGGAACGTCTCCTCCCACTGAGGGCACATCGCCGGAAATCCTGAAATAAATCTAGGAATAATGCGAGCACCAGGACTTGAACCCTGGTGGGCTGGGGATACCACTGTCCCTCTAACCATCCAACCACAGGTTGGTTCGCTCCTTTCTCTGTTTCTTACCAGGTTCTACCTCCTCAGGTTTACCATCTTCTAGCTCTCTCTCCCCTCTCATCCTGATACACCGTCACGCCAACACTTGCCTCCAGAGCTCGGGTACTCATGCGCAGTAGTTGCATACAAGCAAGATATTACATTCTCAGTCAAATGGATATGCATTGAAATATGAAGAGTAAGGCATACATAAAAAATCAGAGCTACCAGCAATATGAATAATCTTACATTGCAAGAGGACAAAACCTGAGAAATAAAAGAAAAGAGAATACACAACCTAAAATCTTTCTGCAGTTGCATGAAAATTTGAGGTATCACCAAGAGGATCTTTAATGTTCAAAAACACTAACAATACCAGTTATGAGGAACTGAAAATCACTAAAACCCAACAGCCCCGACATAAACAGGGAAGGGAAACCATGTTGCAGGATCATAATAATGGGTATGCCCTTCAGTGAGCACAAAGTCAAAAGAAATTAGAGGATAAAAATATTCTTCACATGTGCTGAAAGCACTTCATCGGACCATGCCCCAAGCACTTCGTAGGCACACGCCAGTTCTAAGTTCTACCCAAGTAACCTTGGATTAACGTTTCAAAGAAGTTGCGAACTTGTACTGGTACCGATAGTATGAGCGATATCGTCCAATATCAAACCTCTGCAACACCCGCAATAGCAGATCTTAATCTGATCTAAACAATCAATTTTCTTGAAATGGAAGAGACATGAATGAAAAGGAAAAAAAAGGAACATCAAGTCCTCACCCGTAATTGGCATGTTGAAGGGGGAGATGATATCGTCGTCTCGTGCCTCCCAGGTCGCTCCGGCCCGCATCACTGCAGCAGGGCAGTATCTGTCACAGTGTTGCCCCTGCTGCTCCCCAATGCTTGTGTGTGTAAGATCTCAGTCACGATCTGGGCGTTGAGCTCGGCGGCGGGGAGGCACGGCGAGATCAAGATAATCATGACGCCGAGCTGCAGTGGTGAACTCAATGACAGGGCCGACGCGAGATGGGGATCAGCTCAACGACAGGAAGGCTCAGTCACAGGATTGGCACCGCGGCTTGCTATAGGATCTCAGTAGCGGCCTGATAGAGCAGCGGCGACCGACGAGGAGGGGGGCGCGAGTGCTCAGAAAGCAGTGGAAGCAGCCGCTCATGGCGCCGCCCATCTGATGACTCACAAGTATAGGGGATCGCAACAGTCTTCGAGGATAGTATTTCACCCAATTTATTGATTTGACATAAGGGGAGCCAAAGAATATTTATAAGACTTAGCAGTTGAGTTGTCAATTCAACCACACCTGGAAAGTTGTTTCTCTGCAGCAAAGTGTTTAGTAGCACAATAGTTTGATAGTTTTGATAGTAGCGGCAATAGTAGCAGTAATAACAGTAACAGTAACAATAGCAGTTTTGTAGTGATTGTAACAGCAGCAGCAACAGTAGTAACTTAGCAAAGACAATATGAGCAAAGCGTAGGCATTGAATCAGCGATGGATATTGGGATGACATTCATCATGCAACAGTCACAAACTAGAGCGACACACAATAGCTCCAATTCATCAATTAAATATAGACATACATTCCGTATATAGTCATACATGCTTATAATAAGAACTTGCATGACATCTTTTGTCCTACCCTCCCGTAGCAGCGGGGTCCATAAGAAAATCTAAGGGTAATTAAGGTCTCCTTTTAATAGAGAACCGGATCAAAGCATTAACACATAGTGAATACATGAACTCCTCGAATTACAGTCATCCCCGGAGATGATCCCAATTTCTGTCACTTTGGGGTCTACGGTTCTGAACAATAACAAGTGCATACAGCTAGCAGATAGGATCAATAACTCAAATATATTCATGAAAACATAAAGGGTTCAGATCTGAAATCATGGCACTCGGGCCCTAGTGAAAAGCATTAAGCATAGCAACATCAATCTCCGAACATAGTGGATACTAGGGATTGATACGTCTCCAACGTATCTATAATTTTTTTTGTTTCATGCTATTATATTATCAACACTACTAGAAAAATGGCTATAGCCAATATCCCTATTAGTGGCGCACCATGGTGGTGGTGCGCCACTGCTATGTAGCAATGGCGCACCAGAAGCAGGTGCGCCATTGTTATTTTTTAAGTAGTGGCGCACCACCTGAGCAGTGCGCCATTACTATTTTTTTGTCCATCCCCCCACCCCACCAGACATAGCAATGGCACACCGCACCAAGGTGCGCCATTACTATGCTACATAGTAATGGCGCACCTTGGTGTGGTGCGCCATTGCTATGTCTGGTGGGGCTGTGTGCCTGCGTGTGTGTGATGTTAGTAATGGCGCACCCTCCCTGGTGCGCCATTGCTAAGGTTAGCAATGGCGCACCAGGGAGGGTGCCCCATTACTAACGTCTCACACACACACACACCCCCGTGGATCGTCTTTTCAGTTTAAAAAATAATAAAAGAAAATGATAAAAGATTCAAAAAAATTCAAAAAAATAGATGCCCATGTGTTATGTGTTCTAGTTGTTAGGAAAATTAACAAACACGAATTTTGAATTTTTTTGCAAAGGCCGCCGTGTTTCGGTAAAATGGCCGTAACTTTTGCATACGACCTCCGATGAAAAAGTTTTTTATATGAAAAAGCATCTACTCGAAAAGTTACATCCGAATTCAACCGGCTATGCCCGTTATCGATTTTTTAGAATCCTCAAAAACCTAACAGAAAAAAGTTACAGCCATTTTAAGATCTGGAGGCAAAAATTAAAAAAAGTTAGCAACGGCGCACCAGTGCATAGTGCGCCACTACTATTTTCCCGCCTTCAAAATTCAAAAAAATTTAAAAATAGCTGTAATTCAATTTTTTTTTACTACCTAGGTGCGCCATTGCTATGGTACATAGCAATGGCGCACCACACCTAGGTGCGCCATTGCTATGTACCATAGCAATGGCGCACCACCCCATGGTGCGCCATTACTAATTTCCCGCCTTCAGAATTCAAAAAAATTCAAAAAAATAAAAAAAAATAAAAAAAGGGTTAGCAATGGCGCACTAGTACAAGGTGCGCCACTGCTAAGCCATATATTAAACCCGGCCGGCCTCCTCCTCCTTACCTCTTCATTCTTCTCCTCCTCTCCTTCTCTCCTCCACTCCATCTCCTCCTCTCCTCCACCATGCTCCCCTCCTCCTCTCCGGCGACCTCCTCTCCGGCGACCTCCTCACGGTGCTCTCCGACGACCTCCTCCTCCTCTCCGGTGACCTAGGCGAGCTCCTCTCCGGCGACCTCCTCCTCCCTTCTCTCCGACGACCTCCTCCTCCCTCCTCTCCGGCGACCTAGGCGACCTCCTCTCCGGTCCTCTCCGGCGACCTCCTCCTCCTCTCCGGCGACCTCCTCTCCGGTCCTCTCCGGCGACCTCCTCCTCCTCTCCGGTGACCTAGGCGAGCTCCTCTCCGGCGACCTCCTCCTCCCTCCTCTCCTCCTCATGGTCTCTCCTCCCTCCTCTCCGGCGACCTCCTCTCCGGCCACATGTGGAGCTCCCCGGCACAAAGAACGTAGCAGAACGAAATTTGAAAAAATATCACAAAAAAAATCGCAAAAAAAAATCGTGCCAGATCCGGATCTAGAATTCAAAAAAAAGTTAGCAATGGCGCACCTGTAGCAATAGTAATGGCGCACCACATGGTGCGCCACTACTATTTTCCCGCCTTCAAATTTCAAAAAAAAAATTCAAAAAAATTCAATAAAAAAAAGTTACCAGTGGCGCACCTGTAGCAATAGTAATGGCGCACCACATGGTGCGCCACTAGTATTTGGATTACTAATGGCGCACCAGAGGTGCGCCATCACTATTTGTTACTAATGGCGTGATAATAGTGGCGCACCTATAGTGCGCCATTAATAGCCAAAATAGGTGCGCCACTAACAACCTTTTTTCTAGTAGTGCAATCTTGTATGTTTATAGACAATTTTATATAATTTTTGGGAACTAACCTATTAACCTAGTGCCCAATGCCAATTTCTGTTTTTGCCAATTTTATTGTTTCACAGGAAAACAGTACCAAACGAAGTCCAAAGGCAATAGAACTTTACGGTGATTTTTTTCTGGACCAGGAGGGACCGTAGAAGCTTCGGGAGGAGGACAGAAGACCCACGAGAGGGCCACAAGCTCAGGCGGTGCCCCCAGGGGGCGCGCCGTGTGAGCTTGTGAGCCCCTCGCAGCTCCATTTGACCTAATTACGCTTTTATAAATTCCCATAAATCCCAAAACCACCAAAAGGATCCCCAAAACAAATTTTCCGCCGCCGCAAGTCTCTGTTCTTCCGCGATCCCATCTGGAGGCCTCCGCCGGTACTCTGCCGGATGGGGAATCGATCACGAAGGGCTTCTTCATCAACCTTGCTGCCTCTTCGGTGATGTGTGAGTAGTTCCCACAGGACCTACGGGCCCGTAGTAGTAGCTAGATGTCTCTCTCTCTCTCTCTCTCTCTCTCTCTTTCTCTCTCTCTCTTTGATCTTCAATACAAAGTTCTCTTCGGAGATCTATTCGATGTAATCGGTGTGTTTGTTGGGATCCGATGAATTATGGGTTTATGATCAGATTATTCATTGAAAGTAATTGAATCTCATCTGAATTCTTTTATGTGTGATTTATAGCTATGTATTTATTTCTGATCTATGAGTTTTCTTTGGTCAAGTTGATGCATAGATCTTCAGTGGAAGTGGTGCATAGTAGTAGGTTCAATCTTGTAGTGTCCTCACCCAGTGACAGAAGGGGTAATGAGGCACGTATTTGTATTATTGCTACTAAGGGTAAAATGACTCGGTTCAATCATATTGCTTGGTTTTACTTGGTTTACATTATTTCATCTTGCTTAAGGCGTTACTCTGTTTGTTATCGTTGCCTTTTATTTGTTTTTATTTTGTTTTGCAACTATCTACTCATCACTATCAGAATTAATCCTTGCAATTAATGAGTACAAAGGGATTGACAACCCTCTTCCCGCGTTGGATGCAAGTCTTTGTTGTTGTTGTGTGTGTGTGCAGGTGCTACTTATCTTTGTGCGCTTGAAGCTCCTACTGGTTCGATAACCTTGGTTCTCACTGAAGGAAATACTCTTCAGGGAAATCCCAACGCATATTACAAGTAGCAGGGATCAAGCCCTAACAAATTGACTCAATTACATGACAAATCTCATCCATCTCCATCACCGTCCAGCAAGCCTACGGAGAAATTACTCACTCCCGATGGTAAGCATCATGGAATTGTTGATGGAGAAGGGTTGTTGATGACGATGGCGATGAATCCCCCTCTTCAGAGCCCCGAACGGACTCCAGATCAGCCCTTCCGATGAAGAACAGGAGGTGGCGGCGGCTTCGTATCGTAAAACGCGATGAAACTTTCTCCTTGATTTTTTCTCCACGAGACGGAACTTATAGGACCAGAGGTAGGGCAAACGGAGGCTCCAGGGGCTCACAAGCCTGGGTGGCATGCCCTAGGGGGGCACCACCTGAGCTTGTGGCCCTGTGGTGGCCCCCCTCCAGTAGATCCTTTCGCCAACATTTTTTATTAATTCCAAAATAATTCTCCATAAATTTACAGCCAATTCTGGGACTTTTATTTCTGCACAAAAACAACACCATGGTAGTTCTACTAAAAACAGTGCCAGTTCGGGTTAGTTTCATTCAAATCATGCAAATTAGAGTCCATAACAAGAGTAAAAGTGTTAGGAAAAGTAGATACGACAGAGACATATCAACTCCTCCAAGCTTAACTCTTTGATTGTCCTCAAGCAATTCAGTTGATAAACCGACAGTGATAAAAAACTTTTACAAACTCTTTTGCTTTGTTGTTGTATATAAACTTAACTAGTAACCAAGTTTTCAGCAAAGATCATGAACTAACCATGTAAATGATAACACTTAGAACTCACATTACTCATATCAATAGCATAATCAACTAGCGAGCAATAATAACATATCTCAAATGCCAACACTTTGTCAAAACAATCATGATATAATATGATCGAATGGTATCTCGCTAGCCCTTTCTGAGACCGCAAAACATAAATGCAGAGCACCTCCGAAGTTCAAGCAGCGACTAAACATTGTAATTCAGGGTAGAAGAGATCCAGTCATGCTCACATCCAACATTAACTAGACTCAATGCATGTTACACTAAGAATGACAATAGCGCTCTCTATATTGGTGCTTTAAATGAGAAGGTGATGACTCAACAATAAAAGTAAATAACATAAAAGTAAATAGAAAGGCCCTTCACATAGGGAAGCAGAGATTTGCAGAGGTGCCAGAGCTCATAGTTTAGACAGAGATAATTGTATTTTGAGAGGTGTACTTTTCCAGTCAACATTCACGACAGAATATTCAACATCTTCTATGCCAAACACATTCGAGGCAATTCCGAAAAAGAAAAAAGATCATTATTATTTCCCTTCCACCATACCAACACAATCCATGGCTAGCTAAATCCTCGGGTGCCCTCCAACAATCACTGGTCATGGGAATTTTGTTTAAGCTTATTTTAATTTCCTTGGGACTGGGAAACCCGATTACCAGCCTCCCTCAAGGTGACGACCGAATAAACTTCCGTCATGAGGTAACCCACCTGGCATAGCAGATGCTGACTACCCTACCGCTCCTATGAGCTTGTACGGATACACAAAACAAATGTTTATTTGAAGGTTTAAAGATGGCACATGCAAATTTACTTGGAACGGCAAGGTAATACCGCATATAGGTAGATATAATGAACCCATTTGGCACAACTTTGGTTTCAAGATTTTGGATGCACAAGCAGTATTCCCGCTTAGTATAGGCAAAGGCTAGCAAATAGACTGGGAAGCGACCAACTAGAGAGCGACAACGGTCATAATCATGCATTGCGAATAATTAACACTGAACTAGAGCATGAGTAGGATATAAACACTCTGAACATAAATATCATAAAGGTTGCATTGGTTTTGAATCAACTACATGTATGAACATGTGCCAAGTCAAGCCGCTTGAATTCTTCATAGGAGGATACCATCCTAATTAACATACTACATCACAATCATTTTAATGCATGTTGACACACACGATAAATCATTATCCACTCCTAGCTACTTAAGCATGTCATGAGCAACTATAATCTCTAATTGTCATCGCAAACATGTTTACTCATAATATACTGAATCAAGGCGACTGAGTTAAACATATTTACAAAAACAAAAATAAGGGGAGTTCATACCAGCCTTCCTTTACCACGATCACTTCATCAAAATATTGTCATTATTGCCTTTCACTTGCATGATCGAATGATGTGAAAATTATAATAGTGCAAGTGTGACGTGGACTAAGCTGGAATCTGCAAACACTTTATTCAAAGGAGAAGACAAATAAACATTTGGCTCTTCATTAGATCAAGCATAAAACATATATGAGCCACTTTGACAATTATTACGAAGTCTTCTCCTTATGACGACTCAAAGAAAAGAAAATAAATTCAGAGAAACACACTGAAATATTTTTGGAGTTTTAGTTTTTTGAAGGAAGCAAATGAAAGAAGAAAAACAAAAAACGAGAAAAATATTTACACCAAAGAACTCCCAACAAGCAAAAGAAGAACCGGGAAATCTTTTTGGGTTTTCTTTTAGTACTACAAACTATAAACTAAGAAAGAAAGAAAAACCGAAAAGAAGCAAGAAATATTTTTGGGGTTTTCGAAAAATTTCAAACACACAAAAGAAAACAAAATAAAAGTTGAACATGGATATACAAAGAAAACGATGAACATCGACAAATGAAATGAATGTGTGATACATGAATGTAATGTTGGTGAGAATACGTACTCCCCAAAGATTAGGCTTTTGCCTAACTTGGTCTACGACCACTGCTGGAATCCATCCGTTCCAGGGAAATACTGAGGCTGCTGAGGCTCCCACTGATAGACTGGTGCTGGTGCTAATGCTGCCAGCAAGTCCCAGTACACATAAATGTCCTCAGGCATAACAGTGTACCTACCCCCAGAAAGATCGAACAAAGCAGGTGCAGGCAGAGTAATAGTCTCACAAGTGCCCTGGCTAAACACCAAGTTATACTGAAACCGAACCTTGCCCTTACTAATGAAATCATGCTCAGTCATGTTATTATAATCTAAATGTTTCGTTGGTAAGAGACTATCCTCCCCATGCCTGATAGCAATAACAAAATGTCTAGCAAGGCGAGTAGCATAAATACCACCATAGATAACACCTTTGGAGCGGTTAGTATGTAAACGTCATGCAACAATAGCTCCCAAACTAAAAGTCCTGTCACCGTAGAGCGCACAATGCAAAATAGCAAGATCACGTGAACTAAAAGTTCTGATGTAAGTCTTGCGAGTACTTTGGATGAGTACTCACGGTTGCTTTGCTTCCTCTTTTCCCCCATGCCCGATTGCTGCGACCAGATGTTGGAGCCCCGGAGTCAGCTGCCACAGTCGACGACTACTACTACCCCTCTGGAGGAGCGTACTACTACGAGGAGACCGCCGACGACCAGGAGTAGTTAGGAGGCTCCCAGGCAGGAGGCCTGCGCCTTTTCGATCCAGTGCTTTTATTTTGCCTCGCCTTGTTAAGGTCTATCTGTTTTACTATTATATCTGTACTCAGATATCTAATGCTTTCGCTGATGCTTGTATGACACCGAGCTTATGTATTCGAGCCCTCGAGGCCCCTGGCTTGTAATATAAAGCTTGCATTATTTTATTTTATGTCTAGAGTTGTGTTGTGATATCTTCCCGTGAGTCCCTGGGCTTGATCGTGTGCATTTGCGTGTATGATTAGCGCACGGTCGGGCCGGGGCATCACAAGTTGGTATCAGAGCCGATTGCCTGTAGGAACCCCCCTTTCCAATTCCTTGGCCGAAGTTGAGTCTAGTCTTGGAAAACATGATTTTACTAACATGGCTGTGTGGCTTACGGGCCCACATCGCCAATGGGTGGTATTAGGATCTTTTATTCCTCTTCTGTACTCTGGGACTCTGATCTCTCTTCCTTTCAGGGTTAAAGTTTTACTAACTCTAACATTAGGTTCTCGCGATCACATCCACCCGGAGTTCTGAATTAACCCCCCCTTTCATCGAGATGAGGGCCAGGAATCTGCTACACAATGTTCACGGACCGCATGATCCTTTTATCGAGGGCACCCTGCGTTGCCACTTGCAGATTCCTCGCTCTCGTGGTTTTCTCCGACGTTGGTGTAGCCTTTGCTATGTCTCATTGTTGTATCTCTCCACCGTCTAGTTTGTCTAGTTGCGAGTGTTTCCGAGCTCGTACTATCCGTTTGAATCCAACTCTGTGCATGGATCTGTATGTCTTTAATGACTATTAATTTGTATCTAATGCACTCTTTGTTCATTGCTCATGTTACATCATGATTAGCCTCAGTCAATGCAATTGTTCTTGCTAAACTGCCCCTGTTGTTTTGGCAGCATGGCTAACGATCCTCCACCTCCACCCTATATTGCCGCAATGATGCAGCAGTTTGAGCTGAATCGTCAGTTTATGACTGGGGTAATGGCCCAATTTCCAACTCAGAATGCTCAGCAACAGTCTGCCCCAATAACTCTGCAAGAATTCATGCGCCTCAATCCGTCTGTTTTCCGCAACTCCACCAATCCTATGGATGCTGATGATTGGCTCCGTGACATCCTGTTTGAGATGGAGTCAGCTAATGTTGCCCCTGACAGTTACGTCACCTTTGCGACATTTCACCTGAAGGGTCCAGCTGCTCAATGGTGGGAAAGTCACAGGGGTATGCTGCCTACTGGAGCTATAACCACTTGGCAGGAATTTCAGTCAGCCTTTCGTGCACGGCACATTCCTCAAGGTCTGATGGACCAGAAGAAGAAGGAGTTCCGCAAACTCACTCAGGGCAAAATGACTGTGGATGAATATCAGAGGAAATTTCTCGATTTATCCCGCTATGCTGAAGATGACATCTGCACTGACGCTCGCAAACAGGAGAAATTTCGTGAAGGACTCCGGCCTGATATAAAGCTCGCACTTGTTGCCCATGATTGTGCAGACTTTGCAACGCTTGTCAGCCAAGCTTTCCGGGCTGAAACTGGTCTGACTGAGTACCAGGAGTCGCTCAAGCGTACTCAAGTTGTTGGTCCATCCTCGGGTCAGCCTGCTCAGAAACGTCAAGTCTGGATTCCGCACAATGTACATCACCGACCAGCTCCAACACCAAGGCCGTCATTTCTGAAGCGTTTGCATGCAAGCAAGATTTATCATTCGAAATCTTGTACCCTCCACTAATGGTTAGTTCTCCGGGATCCAGATGGGATACCTCGATGATAGCTCACAACAACCACATTGAAATTGGAGGATTAGTATTCACTGCTTCACTTATGGCCCTCAAGGTTTCTACCATAGATGTCATTCTGGGCATGAATTGGTTGGGTCCTCATCAAGCCCTGATTGACTGTGCTGCTGAATCAGTTCACCTCACTCACCCTTCTGGCCAGACAGTCAAATACTCAGCCCGAACAGCTCAGGATGCCGAGAGCCAGATATATGCTCTGAATGCTTTGAACGCTTCACCTCTTGAGGGAATTGAGAACGTTTCAGTCATTCAAGATTTTCCAGACGTCTTTCCAGAAGAACTTCCAGGAATACCTCCCGTTAGAGCTGTCGAATTCGTCATAGACTTGAAACCGGGTACTACTCCTATTGCCAAGCGTCCGTATAAGATGCTGCCACATGAACTCCTTGAACTTAAGGAGGAAATCGACAAGTCACTTAAAAAGGGTTTCATTCGCCCCAGTTCTTCTTCTTGGGGAGCACCTTCGCTCTTTATTAAGAAGAAGGATGGAACAAATCGATTGGTTCAGGACTATCGACCTATCAACCAAGCAACAATTCAGAACAAGTATCCACTTCCCAGAATCAACGATCTGTATGATCAACTTGCTGGTTCCTCAGTATTCTCTAAACTTGATTTGAGATTGGGATACCACCAGATCCGGGTTCGTAAAGAGGATATTCCGAAGACAGCCTTCGTTACTCGCTATGGGTCATACGAGTACACTGTCATGTCCTTTGGCTTAACCAATGCTCCAGCAACCTTCTCTCGATTGATGAACTATATATTCATGGACTACCTCGATAAATTCGTCGTGGTTTATTTAGATGATATCCTTATATTTTCCAAGAATGAAGAAGAACACGCCGAACATCTTCGACTTGTATTGGAGAAACTCCGAGAACATCAACTGTATGCCAAATTTTCCAAGTGTGAATTCTGGTTATCTGAGGTGACTTATCTTGGTCATGTGATTTCCAAAGATGGCATTGCTGTTAATCCAGAACGAGTTCAAGCTATTCTTGACTGGACTCCTCCGCAGACTGTTAAGCAAGTCAGAAGTTTTCTCGGTCTCTCCAGCTATTGCCGCCGTTTCGTCGAGAACTTCTCCAAGATTGCAAAGCCACTGACTGATTTGCTACACAAAGGCAAGAAGTTTGAGTGGACGGAAAAGTGCCACGAAAGTTTTCAGACACTTAAAGACAAGTTGACCTCTGCCCCAGTGCTAGCACCCCCAGATACCCGCAAGGACTTCATGATCTACTGTGACGCGTCTTGCCAAGGATTAGGCTGTGTCCTAATGCAAGAGCGCAAAGTGATTGCTTATGGCTCTCGTCAGTTGCATCCTCATGAAGATAAATATCCAACTCATGATCTCAAGTTAGCAGCAGTTATCTATGCTCTAAAGCTATGGCGACATTACCTTCTCGATAATCGTTGCGAGATATACACGGACCACCAAAGTCTGAAGTATCTGTATACTCATCCAGATTTGAATCTCCGTCAACAAAGATGGCTCGAGACAATAGCTGACTATGACATGGATATTTCATATACCCCTGGCAAGGCTAATGTAATGGCCGATGCTTTGAGTCGCAAGTCTTATTGCAACAACCTCATGGTTCAGCAAGCACAACCCCTTCTCTACGAAGAACTTTGCAAGTTGAACCTTCACATTGTCCCATAGGGTCATCTCAATACCCTAGTTGTTGAACCAGATCTCGAGGACCTCATCAAGCATATACAGAAAGCTGACTTTGAGGTCGAGAAGATTAAGCGCAATCTAAAAAGGGGAAGGCCCTCATCTTCACTATTGATGCTGATGGCACCTTGTTCTTCAAAAATCGCTTAGTGGTTCCTAGAAAGGACAACCTAGATCTGACCCCGCACGTCATGAAAGAAGCTCATGACACACCGCTTTCAATTCACCCTGGTAGTACCAAGATGTACCAAGACATTCGACAGAGATATTGGTGGCCTGATATGAAGCGAGACATTGCTCGTTATGTTGCTGAGTGTGACGTTTGCCATCGCATCAAAGCAGAACATCAAAGGCCTGCCGGAACTCTGCAACCACTTTCTATTCCTGAATGGAAATGGGACAAAGTCGAAATGGACATCATCACTGGTTTTCCCAGATCGCAGAAGGGCCATGATGCTATCTTTGTCGTCATTGACCGGTTCTCAAAGGTTGCTCACTTTCTACCAGTCAAGGAGACAATCAATGCTAGTCAGTTAGCAGACTTGTATGTTTCCAGAATTGTTTCACTCCACGGTGTTCCGTTGGAGATTAGCTCAGATCGTGGCAGCCTCTTTACCTCAAGATTTTGGAACAGTTTCTAAGAAGCTATGGGAACTCATTTGTCCTTCAGCACCGCCTTTCACCCCCAGTCCCAGGGACAAGTTGAACGAGTCAATCAAGTGCTTGAAGATATGCTTCGAGCTTGTGTCATCTCATTTGGTAAGAAATGGGAGGAATCTCTCCCATATGCTGAATTCTCATACAACAATAGCTATCAAGCTAGTCTGAAGATGGCACCATTTGAAGTTTTATATGGACGTAAGTGCCGAACTCCTCTGAATTGGTCAGAAACTGGGGAACGACCACTCTTCGGTCCAGACATTATCCAACACGCGGAAGAGCAAGTCCGTATCGTTCGTGAGCATCTGAAGACTGCTCAATCTCGTCAGAAGAGCAATTATGACCGTAAACACAAGGTAATGGTCTATCAACCTGGCGAACATGCATACCTTCGTGTTACTCCGATGAAGGGCACTCATCGTTTCGGAATCAAGGGCAAGCTAGCTCCTTGCTACATCGGCCCATTCCGTATTCTCGCCAGACGGGGAGAAGTGGCATATCAGTTGGAACTACCGCCGAACCTTTCTCAGGTTCACGATGTTTTCCATGTGTCGCAACTCCGCCGCTGCTTCAAGGATCCGATCCGAGCAGTGGATCATGAAGTGCTAGAATTGCAGGATGACCTGTCTTATAAGGAACGTCCGATCCATATTCTTGATCAAGCTGAACATCGGACCCGTCAGAAGGCAATCCAGTTCCTTAAAGTTCAGTGGTCGAATCATTCAGAAAATGAAGCCACTTGGGAATGCGAGGATCGTCTTCGTAAAGAATACCCCGATCTTTTTCCTTCTACCTCCTGAATTCTCGGGACGAGAATTTCTTTTAGAGGAGGAGAATTGTAACACCCCTATGTAAATGAGCAACAGTGATCCATCCTGATGATGCTAAGCTACTGTGGTTTGCAATGATAATCATGTTGGATTAATATCTCATTTCAAATTCTGCCACTGAATTCAAACTCAAATGCAATTGAAATTTGGAGTTGCACAAAAGTTGCTGGAAAAATGTTCATCATTTAGAAAATATTCCTAAACAATTTGATGTTAAGAAAAACAACATCACCTGTTGGGGAACGTTGCATGGAAAACAAATTTTTTTCTACGCACACGCAAGATCTATCCATGGAGATGCATAGCTACGAGAGGGGGAGTGTGTCTACGTACCCTCGTAGACCATAAGCGGAAGCGTTAGAACAACGCGGTTGATGTCATCGAACAACTTCACGATCCAACCGACCGAGTACCGAACGTACGGCACCTCCGCGTTCAGCACACGTTCAGCTCGGTGACGTCATTGACTTCTTGATCCAGCAAGAAGGCGAGGTAGTGGATGAGTTCCAGCAGCACGACGGCGTGGTGACGGTGATGGTGATGCTATCTCCGCAGGGCTTCGCCCAAGTACTGCGAAAATATGACCGAGGGACGGAACTGTGGAGGGGGGCGCCGCACACGGCTAAGACAATGTTGTGTCTTCTTTGGGGCGCCCCTTCTCCTCTATTTATATATGTGTAGGGGCTTGGAGTAGAAGGAATAGTGACACATGAACAGTAACCGTGAATAGTACACACGTGGACTTGGACTCCAAAGTCCAATCCTATTCCTACTAGGACTCTCCCTTTTTCCTTCCCTAGCTGCGTGGGCTTTTGAGGACTTGGTGCGCCTGGCCCAATAAGGCCAGGGCGCCTCCCCTTAGCCCATTCCAGCCCTTGGGACATGTTGGACCCACTTGTGGACTTCCGGACCCCTCCGGAATCCTCCGGAACCTTCTGGAAGCTTCCCGGTACAATACCGAAAAAACTGCACCTTTTTCCGGAACCCAAAATATGACTTCCCATATATAAATATTTACCTCTCGACCATTCCGAGACTCCTCGTGATGTCCAGGATCTCATTCGGGACCCCGAACAACATTCGGTTACCAATTCACATAACTCATATAACACTATATCGTCAACGAACGTTAAGCGTGCGGACCCTACGGGTTCGGGAATGATGTAGACATGACCGAGACGCCTCTCCGGTCAATAATCAATAGCGGAACCTGGATGCCCATATTGGTTCCTACATATTCCACAAAGATCTTATTGGTCGAACCGCAATGACAACATACGTAATTCCCTTTGTCCGTCGGTATGTTACTTGCCCGAGATTCGATCGTCGGTATCTCCATACCTAGTTCAATCTCGTTACCGGCAAGTCTCTTTACTCGTTCCGTAATACATCATCCCGTAACTAACTCCTTAGTCACTTTGCTTGCAAGCTTCTTATGATGTGCATTACCGAGAGGGCCCAGAGATACCTCTCCGAAACACGGAGTGACAAATCCTAGTCTCGATCCATGCCAACTCAACAAACACCTTCGGAGATACCTGTAGAGCATCTTTATGATCACCCAGTTACGTTGTGACGTTTGATAGCACACAAGGTATTCCTCCGGTATCCGGGAGTTGCATGATCTCATGGTCGGAGGAACATGTATTTGACATTCAAGAAAGCAGTAGCAATAAACAGAACGATCATATGCTAAGCTAACAGATGGGTCTTGTCCATCACATCATTCTCCTAATGATGTGATCCCATTATCAAATGACAACTCATGTCTATGGTTAGGAAACCTTAACCATCTTTGATCAATGAGCTAGTCTAGTAGAGGCTCACTAGGGACACGATATTTGTTTATGTATTCACACATGTATTTAAGTTTCCGGTCAATACAATTCTAGCATGAATAATAAACCTTTATCATGAACAAGGAAATATAAAATAATAACAACTTTATTATTGCCTCTAGGGCATATTTCCATCAGTCTCCCACTTGCACTAGAGTCAATAATCTAGTTCACATCGCCATGTGATTAACACCCAAGAGTTCACTAGAGTCAATAATCTAGTTCACATCACCATGTGATTAACACTCAAAGAGTTCTAAGGTGTGATCATGTTTTGCTCGTGAGAGAGAATTTTAGTCAATGGGTCTGCAATATTCAGACCCATGTGTACTTTGCAAATCCTTATGTCATACTGTAGATGCTGCTATCACGCTTTACTTGGAGCTATTCCAAATGACTGCTCCATTATACGTATCCGGTTTGCTACTCAGAGATATCCAGATTGGTGTCAAAGCTTGCATCGACGTAACCCTTTACGGCGAACTCTTTATCACCTCCATAATCGAGAAACATTTCCTTAGTCCTTTAGTTACCAAGGATAATTTTGACCGCTGTCCAGTGATCCACTCCTGGATCACTCTTGTACCCCCTTTGCCAGACACGTGGCAAGGCACACATTAGGTGTGGTACACAGCATGGCATACATTATAGAACCTATGGCTGAGGCATAGGGAATGACTTTCATTCTCTCTCTATCTTCTGCCGTGGTCGAGCTTTGAGTCTTACTCAACTTTACACCTTACAATACAGGCAAGAACTCCTTCTTTGACTGATCCATTTTGAACTCCTTCAAAATCTTGTCAAGGTATGTACTCATTGAAAGTATTATCAAGCGTCTTGATCTATCTCTATAGATCTTGATGCCCAATATATAAGCAGCTTCACCGAGGTCTTTCATTCAAGTGTCCTTTTATGCCATCCAGAAATTCTATATCATTTCCAATCAACAATATGTCATCCACATATAATATTAGAAATGCTACAGAGCTCCCACTCACTTTCTTGTAAATACAGGCTTCACCGTAAGTCTGTACAAAACCATATGCTTTGATCACCTCATCAAAGCGTATATTCCAACTCCGAGATGCTTGCACCAGTCCATAGATGGATCGTTGGAGTTTGCACACTTTGTTAGCACCCTTAGGATCGAGAAAACCTTCTGGTTGCATCATATACAACTCTTCTTTGAGAAAACCATTAAGGAATGCAGTTTTGACATCCATTTGCCAGATCATAAAATGCGGCAATTGCTAACATGATTCGGACAGACTTAAGCATCGCTACGGGTGAGAAAGTCTCATCATAGTCAACCCCTTGAACTTGTCAAAAACCTTTCGCGACAAGTCGAGTTTTGTAGACAGTGATATTACCATCAGCGTTTGTCTTTCTCTTAAAAATCCATTTATTCTCAATGGCTTGCCGATCATCGGGCAAGTCCACCAAAGTCCATACTTTGTTCTTATACATGGATCCTATCTCAGATTTCATGGCCTCATGCCATTTGTCGGAATCTGGGCTCATCATAGCTTCTTCATAGTTCGTAGGTTTGCCGTTGTCTAACAACATGACTTCCAGAACAGGATTACCGTACCACTCTGGTGCGGAACGTACTCTGGTCGACCTACGAAGTTCAGTAGTAACTTGATCTAAAGTTTCATGATCTTTATCATTATCTTCCTCTCTTATTGGTGTAGGCATCACGGGAACGGTTTTCTCTAATGAGCTACTTTCCAATTCGAGAGAAGGTACAATTACCTCATCAAGTTCTACTTTCCTCCCACTCACTTCTTTTGAGAGAAACTCCTTCTCTAGAAAGGACCCATTCTTGGCAACAAAGACCTTGCCTTCGGATCTGTGGTAGAAGGTGTACCCAATTGTTTCTTTAGGGTATCCTATGAAGACGCACTTCTCTGCTTTGGGTTCGAGCTTATCAGGTTGAAGCTTTTTCACATAAGCATCGCATCCCCAAACTTTAAGAAACGATAGCTTAGGTTTCTTGCCAAACCATAGTTCATACGGTGTCATCTCAACGGATTTAGACGGTGCCCTATTTAACGTGAATGCAGCTGTCTCTAATGCATAACCCCAAAACGATAGTGGCAAATCGGTAAGAGACATCATAGAATGCACCATATCCAATAAAGTACGGTTACGACGTTCGAACACACCATTACGCTGTGGTGTTCCAGGTGGCGTGAGTTGTGAAACAATTCCACATTTTCTTAAATGAAGGCCAAACTCGTAACTCAAATATTCGCCTCCGCGATCAGATCGTAGAAACTTTATTTTCTTGTTACGATGATTCTCTACTTCACTCTGAAATTCTTTGAACTTTTCAAATGTTTCAGACTTGTGTTTCATCAAGTAGATATACCCATATCTACTCAAATCATCTGTGAAGGTTAGAAAATAATGATACCCGCCGCGTGCTTCAAGATTCATCGGACCGCATACATCGGTATGTATTATGTCCAACAAATCAGTAGCTCGCTCCATTGTTCCGGAGAACGGAGTTTTAGTCATCTTGCCCATGAGGCATGGTTCGCAAGTATCAAATGATTCATAATCAAGAGATTCCAAAAGTCCATCCGCATGGAGTTTCTTCATGTGCTTTACACCAATATGACCTAAACGGCAGTGCCACAAGTATGTTGCACTATCATTATCAACTTTGTATCTTTTGGCATCAGTATTATGAATATGTGTATCACTACGATCGAGATTCAACAAGAATAGACCATTCACAAAAGGTGCGTGACCATAAAAGATGTTACTCATATAAATAGAACAACCATTATTCTCTGACTTAAATGAATAACCGTCTCGCAATAAACAAGATCCAGATATAATGTTCATGCTCAACGCTGGCACCAAATAACAATTATTGAGGTCTAAAACTAATCCCGAAGGTTGATGTAGAGGTAGCGTGCCGATGGCGATCACATCAACCTTGGAACCATTCCCGACGCGCATCGTCACCTCGTCCTTAGCCAATCTTCGCTTATTCCGTAGCTCCTGTTTCGAGTTACAAATATGAGCAACCGAACCAGTATCAAATACCCAGGCGCTACTACGAGCATTAGTGAGGAACACATCAATAACATGTATATCAAATATACCTTTGCTCACTTTGCCATCCTTCTTATCCGCCAAATACTTGGGGCAGTTCCGCTTCCAGTGACCGGTCCCTTTGCAGTAGAAGCACTCTGTTTCAGGCCTGGGTCCAGCTTTGGGTTTCTTCGTGGGAGCGGCAACTTGCTTGCCATTCTTCTTGAAGTTCCCCTTCTTTCCCTTGCCCTTTTTCTTGAAACTAGTGGTTTTGTTAACCATCAACACTTGATGCTCCTTCTTGATTTCTACCTCCGCTGATTTCAGCATCGCGAAGAGCTCAGGAATTGTCTTCTCCATCCCTTGCATATTATAGTTCATCACAAAGCCTTTATAACTTGGTGGCAGTGACTGAAGAACTCTGTCAATAACACTCTCAACCGGAAGATCAATTCCCAGCTGAGTCAAGTGGTTGTGGTACCCAGACATTCTGAGTATGTGTTCACTGACAGAACTGTTCTCCTCCATCTTACAGCTAAAGAACTTGTTGGAGACTTCATATCTCTCAACCCGGGCATTAGCTTGAAATATCAATTTCAGCTCTTGGAACATCTCATATGCTCCGTGGCGTTCAAAACGCTTTTGCAGTCCCGGTTCTAAGCCGTAGAGCATGGCACACTGAACTATCGAGTAGTCATCAGATCGAGCCTGCCAGACGTTCACAACGTCTGCAGCAGCTCCTGCAGCAGGTCCATCACCTAGCGGTGCATCAAGGACATAATTCTTCTGTGCAGCAATGAGGATAATCCTCAAGTTACGGACCCAGTCCGTGTAATTGCTACCATCATCTTTGAACTTAGCTTTTTCTAGGAACGCATTAAAATTCAACGGAACAGTAGCACGGGCCATTAATCTACAACATAGATATGCAAAGAAACCATCAAGACTAAGTTCATGATAAATTAAGTTCAATTAATCAAATTACTAATGAACTCCCACTTAAATTAACATCCCTCAAGTTAACTAAGTGATACATGATCCAAATCAACTAGCCCATGTCCGATCATCACGTGAGATGGGATAGTCATCAATGGTGAACATCTCCATGTTGATCATATCTACTATATGACTCATGTTCGACCTTTCGGTCTCCAGTGTTCCGAGACCATGTCTGTACATGCTAGGCTCGTCAAGTTTAACCCAAGTATTCTGCTTGTGTAAAACTGGCTTACACCCGTTGTATGTGAACGTAGAATCTATCACACCCGATCATCACGAGGTGCTTCGAAACGAAGAACTTTAGCAACGGTGCATACTTGGGGAGAACACTTTTATCTTGAAATTTAGTGAAGGGATCATCTTATAATGCTCCCGTCGTTCTAAGCAAAATAAGATGCATAAAGGATAAACATCACATGCAATCAAAATATGTGACATGATATGGCCGTCATCTTGTGCTTTTGATCTCCATCTCCAAAGCATCGTCATGATTTCCATCGTCACCAGCTCGACACCTTGATCTCCATCGTTGCGTCGTGGTCGTCTCGCCAACTATTGCTTCTACAACTATTGCTAACGTATAGCGATAAAGTAAAGCAATTACATGGCGCTTGCATTTCATACAATAAAGAGACAACCATAAGGCTCCTGCCGGTTGCCGATAAATTACAAAACATGATCATCTCATACAATAACGTATATCACATCATGTCTTGACCATATCACATCACAGCATACCCTGCAAAAACAAGTTAGACGTCCTCTACTTTGTTGTTGCAAGTTTTACGTGGCTGCTACGGGCTTCTATCAAGAACCGTTCTTACCTACGGCACAAAACCACAACGGTGATTTATCAAGTTTGTTGTTTTAATCTTCAACAAGGACCGGCCGTAGTCAAATTCGATTCAACTAAAGTAGGAGAAACAGACACCCGCCAGCCACCTTTATGCAAAACAAGTTGCATGTCTGTCGGTGGAACCGGTCTCATGTACGTGGACATGTAAGGTTGGTCCGGGCCGCTTCATCTTACAATACCGCCGAATCAAAATAAGACGTTGGTGGTAAGCAGTATGACGATCACCGCCCACAACTCTTTGTGTTCTACTCGTGCATATCATCTACGCATAGACCTGGCTCATGATGCCACTGTTGGGGAACGTTGCATGGAAAACAAAAAATTTTCTACGCGCACGCAAGATCTATCCATGGATATGCATAGCTACGAGAGGGGGAGTGTGTCTACGTACCCTCGTAGACCGTAAGCGGAAGCGTTAGAACAACGCGGTTGATGTCGTCGAACAACTTCACGATCCAACCGACCGAGTACCGAACGTACGGCACCTCCGCGTTCAGCACACGTTCAGCTCCGTGACGTCCTTGACTTCTTGATCCAGCAAGACGGCGAGGTAGTGGATGAGTTCAGGTAGCACGACGGCATGGTGACGGTGATGGTGATGCTATCTCCGCAGGGCTTCGCCCAAGTACTGCGAAAATATGACCGAGGGACGGAACTGTGGAGGGGGGCGCCGCACATGGCTAAGACAATGTTGTGTCTTCTTTGGGGCGCCCCCTTCTCCTCTATTTATATATGTGTAGGGGCTTGGAGTAGAAGGAATAGTGCCACGTGAACAGTAACCGTGAATAGTACACACGTAGACTTGGACTCCAAAGTCCAATCCTATTCCTACTAGGACTCTCCCTTTTTCCTTCCCTAGCTGCGTGGGCTTTTGAGGACTTGGTGCGCCTGGCCCAATAAGGCCAGGGCGCCTCCCCTTAGCCCATGCCAGCCCTTGGGACATGGTGGACCCACTTGTGGACTTCTGGACCCTTCCGGAATCCTCCGGAACCTCTGGAAGCTTCCCGGTACAATACCGAAAAAACTGCACCTTTTTCCGGAGCCCAAAATATGACTTCCCATATATAACTCTTTACCTCTCGACCATTCCGAGACTCCTCGTGACGTCCGGGATCTCATCCGGGACTCCGAACAACATTCGGTTACCAATTCACATAACTCATATAACACTATCGTCAACGAACGTTAAGCGTGCGGACCCTACGGGTTCGGGAATGATGTAGACATGACCGAGACGCCTCTTCGGTCAATAATCAATAGCGGAACCTGGATGCCCATATTGGTTCCTACATATTCCACGAAGATCTTATCAGTCGAACCGCAATGACAACATACGTAATTCCCTTTGTCCGTTGGTATGTTACTTGCCCGAGATTCGATCGTCGGTATCTCCATACCTAGTTCAATCTCGTTACCGGCAAGTCTCTTTACTCGTTCCGTAATACATCATCCCGTAACTAACTCCTTAGTCACTTTGCTTGCAAGCTTCTTATGATGTGCATTACCGAGAGGGCCCAGAGATACCTCTCCGAAACACGGAGTGACAAATCCCAGTCTCGATCCATGCCAACTCAACAGACACCTTCGGAGATACCTGTAGAGCATCTTTATGATCACCCAGTTACGTTGTGACGTTTGATAGCACACAAGGTATTCCTCCGGTATCCGGGAGTTGCATGATCTCATGGTCGGAGGAACATGTATTTGACATTCAAGAAAGCAGTAGCAATAAACAGAACGATCATATGCTAAGCTAACAGATGGGTCTTGTCCATTACATCATTCTTCTAATGATGTGATCCCGTTATCAAATGACAACTCATGTCTATGGTTAGGAAACCTTATCCATCTTTGATCAACGAGCTAGTCTAGTAGAGGCTCACTAGGGACACGGTATTTGTTTATGTATTCACACATGTATTTAAGTTTCCGGTCAATACAATTCTAGCATGAATAATAAACCTTTATCATGAACAAGGAAATATAAAATAATAACAACTTTATTATTGCCTCTAGGGCATATTTCCATCATCACCATCATGCTAAAATGAGCATTAGCATTTAAAACAGTGCTATTCCAGCAATTTAAAATGCAAATTCATTTATGAAAAATGCAAATGGATTCAGCTTGCTCCCAAAATAATTGTGGCAGTGCCTAAAAATGCAGACTATTTATTGGGCTAAGTTCCACATTTTTCTCAGCTCAATTGGTGGCCCCAAATATTTCTTTTCTGTCTCTGTTTAATTAATTAAATGGAAAAGACAGGAAAAACATAAAAGGAAAAGTGGGCAGAAGAGCTTACCTGGCTCTGGGCCGAGTCGGCCCAACCCACCTCTGTTCGTCTACCTGCTCCCCTCCCGTGTCACCCGCGCCATGGCCGAGCGCGCCGGCTCTGGCCGTTGGCTGCCACGGCGACGGGGCAGGTGAGCCTGGATAAGGCCGAGGCCTCCTCCTTCCCCCCTGGACGCCGCGCCTCTCCTCTCCCTTTCTTTCCCCCTCGCGCGCGCTCGCCTCTCCTCCCCTTGCCCGAGCGCTGCCGCCGCCGCGTCTCCATCGATCTGCGGCCACCGGCGCCGTCCCGTCCTCTCGAGTTGTCCACAGGCTCCGCCGACCTCCGCTTCTTCCTCCCCGACCACTGGTTGGAGCCGGGGAGCCCTGCCGCTGCCGTTCCTCATTCGTCCTCTTCTCCGACCGCCGCGGCGACCCCCGGCGATCTCTGGCCTCCCCTGCGCTCCCGTTACCCAGAGGGCCTCTGTGTGCCTGCGCTGTAAGCTCCAGCTCCCCCTGGCCCCTCGCTTGCTCTAGGACGCGCTGCTGCCGCCGAATTCACTCACGCCCGTAGCTCACCGCCGCCACGGCTCAACGCCGGCGGCCTTGCCAGCCACCTCTGCCCGTTCCGACGTCGTAGTTAGACGCAGGGTGGAGTGCTCATTCGAACGCGAAAGGAAATGCGCGAAACGGCCCCCTGCAGAGCAAACCCGAACTCGCCGGCGTTCGGCCGCCGTTGCAGAGCTCGCCGGCGACGTTCCCGACCTTCCCCGGCGAGGCTGACCCCTCCATTAGATGCGCGGCCTCACCGCCGTCCGAAAGAACCTAGCCGCGCCGCGAATGAGCCTCTGTGGGCGAATCCCGCAGCTCGCCGGCGTGCTCCACTGTTTTTCGAGCTTGCCGGAGCTTTTTCCGGCGACGCCGCTGAGCTGGCACGGCTGGAACCCACCCGGAGACACTGCTAGTGGGCCCCTGCGCCTTTGTTGACCGCATTGACTTCGGTCAACGCGAATTACTGTTCACCACAGCCGCTGACTAGTGGGACCCGCTGACATAATCACTGTTAACGGCTAATTAGATATTCTGTTAATTAGTTAGTGACACTGACAGTAGGCCCCACCAGTAGATTAATTAGTTTAACTAATCTGTTTAGTCCCTGAGTCGCTGACAGGTGGGTCCCACCTGCCAGTTTGACCAGTCAGCTGGTCAGCCGACTGCTGACGCAGTGATGACGTCCTATTCCATTTCTGGCGTTTCTGTTAATTTAAATAAATCTAGAATATTGTTAAAACTTGTTAAATTCGTAGAAATTAAACCGTAGCTCGGATCTAAAAACTTTCTACATGAAAGTTGATCAGAAAAACGAGACGAATCCGAATATGTGGTCAAAATGCTTGACCATCACTCCTATATATCTGAACATGGAACTTTCCCCTCCGGTTCAGTATTCTGAAGTCAGTCTAAACGTCGGGAAAATATCCCAGATATTTTCCCGCTTCGTCTGATACGTGTAGCACTGCATTAGGTCACCACTAACACTGCATTTTGCCATGCCGTGCATCTGTGTTGCATCAAATGCTTTTATTTATTGTTTCTTCCCCCTCTTCTATTCCGATAGCCCCCGAGACCGACGCTGCTCCGGAGACCAACTACACTGTTGAGGACCCTTCCTTTGCCGCAGAGCAACCAGGCAAGCAAAACCCCTTGAGCATGCCTATACCACCTATTCTTTTCCCCCCTCCTGCTTGCATTAGAATTTGCTACTGCTTTGTTTTATCCTAATCTGCTGCATAGCCTGTTTTTGTAACTGTTATTGATATCTGCCCGCTTTTCGAGATACTTAGTATAGTTTGGTTGGTAATCCATCCGTGGCCCCTCTTCTTTGTCCTAGTTGCCCCGCTTAGCTACTAGTGCCCCGATCGATACGACCGTCGGGCTGAGACCAGCACATCACCACACATCCCCTAAGTTGTTCGACTCCACAAAGTTGTTCTCGAGTGCCGAGGGTGATACCTCTTATCTCACTCCTGATATGCCTCTGTGGTATAGCTAGTCGGTTGTGGGATACGAGGGTGATTCCTCTTCCACCACCTCCGACGAAGCTTCTGTCGAGCAACCCCTCAAGTGTGAATCCATCGAGGGTGGTTCCTCCGGGTTCACCTTGACGGGTACATCGAGTAGGGATCCAACGAGGGTGATTCCTTGGATTCCTTCTTGATGTTCTGAACACACAGTTACCGGGATTTTACTACAGTTACTGGGTAAAGTCGGGTCGACCCCGAGGGGTACCCGCGAGAGATGTGAAGTCGGGTTGACCGTGAGGGTACCCGCGAGATAATTACGAGGCGCGGCCGGGTAGGCAGAGACCGCCCTAGAGAGGGATGGGCCTAACCCTTGTTGCACTTCCTCGAGACGGGACGACAGGAGTACTGATCGTCACCGCGAGCTCCTAATAATGCGCTAACGGATTTGGGTATTTGATCTGAGTGGGTCGTTGGCCCTATACGCACTACCACCACGTGGGATAATGGTTATGGGACCCTCGGCACCGTATGTATCAGCCGAAAGCTCTATCAGACGTCCAGTTCAGCATTGTGGGCCTGTCGGGCCAGTGCCATCCAGGATGAGGTGGTGCTCGTCCCGGCTCGTCGCATAATGACCCGGAGTGCAAAGGGTGATGGGCCCAAGACCCCTGAGCGCTTAGGATGTAGACCGGCGGGGACCTCTCTGTTGAGCCTAGGTAGGGCTGCGGTGTGTCGATCAGCCGAGGCCGGGCATGACCCAGGAAAGTGTGTCCGGCCGGAGTTAATCGAGCGTGTTGGGTAACAGTAGTGCACCCCTGCAGGGAAGTTATCTATTCGAATAGCCGTGTCCACGGTAACAGGACGCTCAGTGTTGTATCCCGATCTGCTACAATTTGAACTGGATACTTGTTAATTAAATTGGAAGCTACGGGATCGCTTTCTCGCAGGGAGCCGAGGAAGGATCCCTAGGCTTTGCTACAACATGCTTGCTACTTTAATTATGTTACTAATCTACACTCTTCTAATGCTGCAAGACGCTGAAGATGCTAGTCTTCGATAGGCTAGGCTTTTCCCTCTCCTCTGGCATTTCTGCTGTCTAGTCCACATATACAGCCCTTCTTTGATACCAATGCATAAGTAGAATAGTTCTGATGTAAGTCTTGCGAGTACTTTGGATGAGTACTCACGGTTGCTTTGCTTACCCTTTTCCCCCATGCCCGATTGCTGCGACCAGATGTTGGAGCCCCGGAGTCAGCTGCCACAGTCGACGACTACTACTACCCCTCTGGAGGAGCGTACTACTACGAGGAGACCGCCGACGACCAGGAGTAGTTAGGAGGCTCCCAGGCAGGAGGCCTGCGCCTTTTCGATCTAGTGCTTTTATTTTGCCCCGCCTTGTTAAGGCCTATCTGTTTTACTATTATATCTGTACTCAGATATCTAATGCTTTCGCTGATGCTTGTATGACACCGAGCTTATGTATTCGAGCCCTCGAGGCCCCTGGCTTGTAATATAAAGCTTGCATTATTTTATTTTATGTCTAGAGTTGTGTTGTGATATCTTCCCGTGAGTCCCTGGGCTTGATCGTGTGCATTTGCGTGTATGATTAGCGCATGGTCGGGCCGGGGCGTCACACCCATCTACCAGTCAAACATTTCCCGGCAAATAGAGAAAAGTAACGCAAAACAGGAAAATGTAAGCTAGCAACCCTAGCCTTAGAAACTCCTCTCATCTCTCCCACCGTTACTTCAAATACAAAGTCCTCAAAATCACTAGTGTGCGGTTCTAGTACACTACCCTCATTGGGAATTTTGCATATTTGGCAGAACCTACCAAGTGTCATTTCATAAGGTTGATCCTAAAGGTGAAATGATACGGTAGGTTGATACATCTCCAACGTATCTATAATTTTTGATTGTTTCATGCTATTATATTGTCAATCTTGGATGCTTTATATGCATTTTATGCTATTTTATATCATTTTCCGGGACTAACCTATTAACTCAGGGCCTAGTGCCAGTTCTTGTTTTTTGCTTGTTTTTGGCTTTTCCGAAAATCAATACCAAACGAAGTCCAAATAAGAAAAAAACTATAAAATGATTTTTTCTGGACCAGAAGGGACCCTAGAAGGTTTGGGACGAGGCCATAAGATATATGAGAGAGCCACAAGCTCGTAGGGCGCGCCCCAGGGGGGCACCCCTTGAGCTTGTGGGCCCCTCGTAGCTCCGTTTGACCTAATTCCAAGCCTGGAAATTCAGATATATTCCCAAACCAACAGAGAGCCATCCAAAATAACTTTACCGCTGTCTCAAGCTTCTATTCTTCCGTGATCCCATTTGGAGGCCTTTTTCGGTACTTTGTCGGAGTGGGAATCGATCACGGAGGGCTTCTACATCAACCTTGCTTCCCTACCGATGATGTGTGAGTAGTTCACCACAGACCTATGGGTCCATAGCTAGTGGCTAGATGGCTTCTTCTCTCTCTTTGATCTTCAATACAATGTTCTCCTCGATCTTCTTGGAGTTCTATGATGACCCACAAGTATAGGGGATCAACCGTAGTCCTTTCGATAAGTAAGAGTGTGGAACCCAACGAGGAGCAGAAGGAAATGACAAGCGGATTTCAGCAAGGTATTTTCTGCAAGCACTGAAATTATCGGTAACGAGTAGTTTGATAGCAAGATAATTTGTAACAAGTGACAAGTAGCAATAGTAACAAAGAGTGTAGCAAGATGGCCCAATCCTTTTTGTAGCAAAGGACAAGCCGGAACGATCTCTTATAATAAGTAAAGCGTTCTCGAGGACACATGCGAATTTCATCTGGTCACTTTCATCATGTTGGTTTGATTTGCGTTCGCTACTTTGATAATTTGATATGTGGGTGGACCGGTGCTTGGGTGCTGTTCTTACTTGAACAAGCCTCCCACTTATGATTACCCCCTCTCGCAAGCATCCGCAACTACGAAAGAAGAATTAAGATAACTGTAACCATAGCATTAAACATATGGATCCAAATCAGCCCCTTACGGAATAGCGCATAAACTAGGGTTTAAGCTTCTGTCACTCTAGCAACCCATCATCTAATTACTACTCCACAATGCATTCCCTTAGGCCCAAAGATGGTGAAGTGTCATGTAGTCGACGTTCACATGACACCACTAAGAGAATCAACAACATACATATGATCAAAATATCGAACGAATACCAAATTCACATGATTACTTATGACAAGACTTCTCCCATGTCCTCAAGAACAAAAGAACTACTCACAAATCATCTTCATGTCCAAGATCAGAGGGGTATTGAATAGCATAATAGATCTGAACATATAATCTTCCACCAAATAAACCAACTAGCATCAACTACGAGATGTAATCAACACTACTAGCAACCCACAGGTACCAATCTGAGGTTTTGAGACAAAGATTGAATACAAGAGATGAACTAGGGTTTGAGATGAGATGGTGCTGGTGAAGATGTTGATGAAGATTGGTCCTCCCACGATGAGAGGATCGTTGGTGATGTCGATGGCTTCGATTTCCCCCTCCCGGAGGGAAGTATCCCTAGCAGAATCGCTCCGCCGGAGAGCAAAATAGCTCTTGCCCAAGTTCCGCCTCGAGACGGTGGTGCACCATCCCGAAAGTCTTCTCTATATTTTTTCTAGGTCAAATGGACTTATATACCAGAAAATGGGGGCCAGAGGCTGGCCAGGGGCCCCACGAGCCACCAGGGTGTGCCTGGGGGGGTGGCGTGCCCTGGTGCCTCGTGGGCACCTGGGTGGCCCCCTCTGGTACTTCTTGATTCCAGTATTTTTTTATTTATTCCAAAATGATTCTCCGTGAAATTTCAGGTCATTTGGAGATGTGCAGAATAGGTATTTCTGACATAGCTTTTTCAGGTCCAGAATTCCAGCTGCCGGCATTCTCTCTCCTTGTGTAAATCTTGCATATTAAGAGAGAAAAGGCATTAGAATTGCTCCACAAAGTGTTATATTGATTAAAAACACTATAAATAATAGTAGGAAAACATGATACAAAATGGACGTATCAACTCCCCAAAGCTTAGGCCTCACTTGTCCTCAAGCGAATGCCGATATCGATAATCATGTCCACATGTTTAGAGAGAGAGGTGTCGATAAAAACAAAATACGGACATAGTAGCATCATGATCATTATTATAACATCAATATTTATTATCATAGAACTTCTCATGAGCAAGTGACAATTCATCACAACAATGAAGTATAAGGCATAAACTTTCTTGAAAACTAACAAACTATGTTCTCAGTCAACAATGCAATTGCAATTCATAATATTTTCAGGAAGGGTCTCATGTAGGAGCTTTTTAGCAAGTCAACATATGCAACCATCATATAGTCTTCTATGATTGCTAACACTCACAACATATATATGGAGCAAAAAGTTTCAGCCAGACACATAGAAAGATAGGGGCTTATGATTTCGCCTTCCAACTTATTCACCTCATGGGTGATGTCAACAATAATAACTCATGATCACTCATATCCAACTGGATATATATGCCTAGATCTTTCCCCACCACATGATGCTTGCAAAAGAGAAAAATAAAAAGGAATTAGAGGAGAACACTATTGACTCTTGCATAAAAAGTAAATACATAAAAGTAAAAGATAGGCCCTTCGCAGAGGGAAGTAGAGGTTGTCATGCGCTTTTTGTTGTTGGATGCACAAGCTCTTAATGCAAAGGAACGTCACTTTATATTGCCCCTTGTGATAGCAACCTTTATTATGCAGTCTGTCGCTTTTATTTCTTTACCATCACAAGTTCGTACAAAGCTTATTTTCCCTTACAATAAAAGTTCAGACATATTTAGAGGCAATTTTTATTGTTTTTTGCACCGATGACAACTTACTTGAAGGATCTTATTCAATCCATAGGTAGATATAGTGGACTCTCATGACATGAAACTGGGTTTAAGGGTTTTGGATGCACAAGTAGTATCTCTACTTGGTGCAGATTTTTGGCTAGCAAGGATATTGAGCAAGCACCACATGTTGGAGGATCTATAACAATATAGCTTCTATGTGAATATAAGCAAACATAACTCATTATGTTGTCTTCCTTGTTCAACGTCAAAAATTTGACATAAAATACTTAATGGGGGCTCACAATCATAAAAGATGTCCAAGATAGTGTATTTGCATGTGAATCTTCTCTTCCCTTATTAATTCCTTCATGAATTGCATCATTGACTAATGCTATGTTTGTTAACTTCCAATAAATTTTACCACTTATACTTTTGTTTATGTAATGTCATTACTTTCCATAAGATTAGCATATGATCTTTTTCATTATTTTCATTGCTATGATTGAAATATGAAAGTAAAGAAGCAAAAACTCAAACTACTCTTTATTATATAACTCTCGACTCGATTACATAGATAGATAGATAGATCACGAAACTAGCACTCGAAAATAGATCATACTAAAATTTTATTCAACTAAATCACGAAATAACTAAGGATCGAACTAAAAATAGGTAAAGATAGCAAAAGTGATGATGATACGATACCAGGGCACCTCCCCCAAGCTTGGCACAAGCCAAGGGGAGTGCCCATACCCATGTACTCAAGTTTCCTTCTTCGGTGATGGTGGTGGTGACGAAGTGTTGGGCTTGTCCTTCATGACATTAATTAGGATCTCCTTTAGGCTCCGGATTTCCCGGAGCACATGCTGTATCATCTCTGTATTCCTTTGGACTTCGGCCATAATGTGCTTATTCTCTGGGCCCCAACATTCTTTCCTGCATCACTTTCACTTGGACGAGAGATGTCCCAATTGGAGGGTATGTGCCTACGAGGAGTATTTTCGACCCCATAATTGTGAACCAAATTATGAAAATTGTTCCGATGTAACCTGTGTAAGGGCCTTCTAGGGGGAATCCCTTCTTGAACCTCTAGATTCCCATAGCCTGAAGTGCTTCTTACGGCTTGGTGCGGGTTCGGAATTGTGGAGATGCCGGCAAGGGTTCCCTTCTCGGAAGCCGGAGGGTGGACCTTGAGCGAATCTCCATCATCTTCTTCCATGGTAACTTCTCCTTCTTCCCCCCTCTCGAGCTCCATCTGCATCAACCAAGCATCGTCTCCCACATTGTTGGAGGAAGAAGAAGACATGATGCCTGGCCTCAAAATCTGGCAGAAAACAACACGAAACAAGAACAGAAGAGATTTCTGCGATACAGTGGTCAAAACGTCCAGGAGTATATATAAAGAATTTTTATCTTGCAAAACAAGTAATCCAGAAGAAAAACGGAGTCGAGAGGGCTCACGAGGGGCCCACGAGCCACCAGGGCGCGCCTGGGGGGGTGGCGCGCCCTGGTGCCTCGTGGGCACCAGGTGGGTCCCCTCGGCTGTTTCTTATTTTTGTATTTTTTCTAATGTTCCAAAACCGACAGAAAGTATTTTTATGGAATTTTTGGAGTCGGTTTACTTACCGTATCACGTACCTCTTCCTTTTCAGGGTTCTGGAGCGTTCCGGAAGGTCTCTCTTATGTATTCTTCCGGTGTAATTGTCTCAATGATATTAGTTTCAACATTAATGGGGGTACCTAAAATATAGTGCTTAATTCTTTGCCCGTTCAGCACTCTCGGATTAGTGCCTTCGGAGTTGTTTATTTTGATGGCTCCGGAGCGGTAAACTTCTTCGATGATATACGGTCCTTCCCATTTAGAGAGGAGTTTTCCTACAAAGAATCTCAAACGAGAATTGTACAATATAACTTGCTCACCCACTTTGAATTCCCGTTTTTGAATTCTTCTATCATGCCATCTTTTAACTTTTTCTTTAAACAATTTGGCATTGTCATAAGCTTGGGTTCTCCATTCATCTAATGAGTTAATATCAAATAACCTCTTTTCACCGGCAAGCTTAAAATCATAATTGAGTTCTTTAATTGCCCAATATGCTTTATGTTCTAACTCAAGAGGTAAATGACATGCTTTTCCATAAACCATTTTATAAGGAGACATACCCATATGATTTTTATAAGCGGTTCTATAAGCCCATAATGCATCGTCAAGTTTCTTAGACCAATTCTTTCTAGATCTATTGACGGTTTTTTGCAAAATTAATTTTATTTCTCTATTGCTTAATTCTACTTGACCACTAGATTGAGGGTGATAGGGAGATGCAATTCTATGGTTAACATCATATTTAGCAAGCAATTTACGGAATGCACCTTGAATAAAATGTGAACCACCACCAGTCATTAAATATCTAGGGACTCCGAACCTTGGTTAAATAACTTCTTTAAGCATTTTAATAGAGGTGTTATGATCAGCACTACTAGTTGGAATAGCTTCTACCCACTTAGTAACGTAATCAACAACAACTAAAATATGAGTATACCCATTGGATTTAGGAAAAAGTCCCATATAATCAAATCCCCAAACATCAAATGGTTCAATAGCAAGTGAGTAATTCATAGGCATTTCCTGACGTCTACCAACATTACCGATTCTTTGACATTCATCACAAGATAAGACAAACTTATGAGCATCCTTGAAAAGAGTAGGCCAATAAAAACCAGATTGTAATACCTTATGTGCAGTTCTGTCTCCCGCATGGTGTCCTCCGTAAGCCTCAGAATGACACTTCCGTAGAATTTGTTCCTGTTCATGCTCAGGTATACAATGTCTAATAATACCATCTACTCCTTCTTTATAAAGATGTGGGTCATCCCAAAAGTAATGTCTAAAATCATAGAAGAACTTTTTCTTTTGTTGGTATGTGAAACTAGATGGTATGTATTTAGCAACAATATAATTAGCATAGTCCGCATACCATGGAGTATTACGAGAAGCATTTATGACAGCTAATTGTTCATCAGGAAAATCATCATTAATAGGTAGTGGGTCATCAAGAACATTTTCCATTCTAGACAAATTATCTGCTACGGGATTCTCAGCTCCCTTTCTATCAATAATATGCAAGTCAAATTCTTGTAGCAATAAAACCCACCTAATGAGTCTAGGTTTAGCATCTTTCTTTTCCATAAGATATTTAATAGCAGCATGATCGGTGTGAACAGTTACCTTAGAATCAACTACGTAAGATCTGAATTTATCACATGCAAACACAACTGCTAGAAATTCTTTTTCAGTAGTACCATAATTTCTTTGAGCACTGTCTAGAGTTTTACTAGCATAATGGATAACATTTAATTTCTTATCAACTCTCTGTCCTAGAACAGCACCAACAACATAATCACTAGCATCACACATAATTTCGAAAGGCAAGTTCCAATCAGGTGGTTGAACAATAGGTGCAGTGGTTAAGGCTTTCTTAAGTGTTTCACAGGCTTCTAGACAATCATCATCAAAAACAAATGGAACATCTTTTTGCAAAAGATTGGTAAGAGGGCTAGAAATTTTAGAGAAGTCTTTAATAAACCTCCTATAGAAACCAGCATGACCCAGGAAACTTCTTATACCTTTAATATGTTTAGGACATGGCATTTTCTCAACAGCATCAACCTTAGCTTTATCAACTTCAATACCTCTTTCAGAAATTTTATGCCCCAAGACAGTACCTTCATTCACCATAAAGTGGCACTTCTCCCAATTCAAGACAAGATTAGTTTCTTCACATCTCTGCAAAACTCGATCAAGGTTGCTTAAGCAATCATCAAAAGAAGTTCCGTAAACGGAAAAATCATCCATGAAAACCTCAACAATCTTTTCACAAAAGTCAGAGAATATAGCAGTCATACATCTTTGAAAGGTAGCAGGTGCATTGCATAAACCAAAAGGCATACGTCTATAAGCATAAGTTCCAAAAGGACAAGTAAATGTGGTTTTCTCTTGATCGGGTTGTGATACAGTTATTTGAGAAAAACTAGAATAACCATCTAGGAAACAAAAATGTGTATGCTTAGATAATCTTTCTAACATTTGATCAATAAAAGGTAAGGGGTAATGATCTTTTCTAGTAGCTTTGTTTAATTTTCTAAAATCAATTACCATCCTATAACCAGTTACAATTCTTTGTGGAATGAGTTCATTTTTATCATTAGGAACAATGATGATACCTCCTTTCTTAGGGACACAACGAACGGGACTTACCCATCTACTATCAGCTATGGGATAGATTATACCTGCTTCCAAAAGTTTTAATATTTCAGTTCTTACCACCTCTTTCATCTTAGGATTTAATCGTCGTTGGTGGTCGACAACTGGTTTAGCATCATGCTCCATATTAATTTTGTGCTGACATAGAGTGGGAGTAATGCCCTTAAGATCATCAAGAGTATATCCAATAGCAGCTCGGTGCTTCCTCAGAGTTTTTAGTAATCTCTTTTCTTCATGCGCTGAAAGGTTAGCACTAATAATAACAGGATATATCTTCTTTTCATCAAGATAAGCATATTTTAATGTATCAGGCAATTGCTTCAATTCAAATACAGGATCACCCTTAGGTGGAGGAGGGCCTCCAAGAGTTTCAATAGGCAAATTGTGTTTAAGGATAGGTGGTTGATCAAAGAACATCTTATCTATTTCATTTCTTTCATTCATATGCATATCATTTTCATGGTCTAGCAAATATTGTTCTAACGGATCAGTAGGAGGTACGGCAATAGAAGCAAGACGAATAATTTCATCTTTACTAGGCAATTCTTTATCATGAGGTTGTCTACGAAACTTGGAGAAATTAAACTCATGAGATATATCACCAAACTTAACTCGAACCTTTTCTTTAACACAATCAATTTCAGCATTAACGGTATTCAAGAAAGGTCTACCAAACATAATAGGACAAAAGTTATCTTGTTGTGAGTCAAGTAGTAAGAAATCAGTAGGGTATTTGATTTTACCACACAAGACTTCAACATCTCTAACAATCCCAGGTGGTGTAATAGTATCTCTATTTGCAAGCTTAATAGTAACATCAATATCTTCAATCTCAATAGGTGCAATATCATGCATTACTTCTTGATATAAAGAAAATGGAATAGCACTCACACTAGCACCCATATCACACAAACCATGATAGCAATGATCTCCAATCTTAACAGAAACAACAGGCATGCCAACTACAGGCTTGTTCTTGTCAACATATCTCGTTCATTTCTAACAAGTTTAGCAATTCTAGCAGCCTCATCACAAAAGTGAATAACATGCCCATCTATATTATCGACCAAGAGATCTTTAACCGTAGCAACATCAGGTTCAACTTTAATTTGTTTAGCGGTCTAGGTGCTCTAATATTACTTTTGTTAACCACAGTTGAAACTTTAGCATGATCCTTGATCCTAACAGGAAAAGGTGGTTTCTCAATATAAGCAGTAGGCACAACTGGATCAACATGGTAAACAATTGTTTCTTCTTTAACACTGACAGGTTCTTCAATATTTTCTTTAATAGGGGGATGATATTTAAACTACTTCTCCTTAGGGAGATCAACATGAGTAGCAAATGATTCACAAAAGGAAGCTACTATCTCAGAGTCAAGTCCATATTTAGTGCTAAACTTACGAAAAGCATTGGTATCCATAAAAGATTTAACACAATCGAACTCAAGTATTATACCTGACTCATTACCTTTGTCGAGTTCCCAATCTTCAGAGTTGCGTTTAATTCTTTCCAGAAGATCCCATCTGAATTCAATAGTTTTCTTCATAAAGGAGCCAGTCGAAGAAGAATCGAGCATGGTTTGATTATCATGAGAAAGCCGAGCATAAAAATTCTGTAAGATAATTTCTCTTGAGAGCTCATGGTTGGGGCATGTGTACATCATGTGCTTAAGCCTCCCCCAAGCTTGAGCGATGCTTTCTCCTTCATGAGGCCAAAAATTATATATATAATTCTGATCACGATGAACCAAATGCATAGGATAAAATTTCGGGTGGATTCCAAATTCAATCGGTTCCAGTCCCATGTATCAGTATCATCACATAGCCTATACCATGTCAATGCCTTTCCCTCCAAAGATAAAGGGAATACTTTCTTATTAACTCCATCTCTGGATAAACCTGCAAGCTTAAACAATCCACAAATTTCATCCACATAGATCAAGTGCATATCAGGATGTACCGTTCCATCTCCTGCATAAGGATTAGCTAGCAGTTTCTCTATCATACCCGGAGGAATTTCATATGAAATATTTTCAGTAGGTGCAGTAGGTTGAGGAGCAACTATTTGTGCTTCCGGTCGAGGTGAAGATACCCCAAACAAACCCCTGAAAGGATTACTTTCCATAGTGACAAGTGACAGTAAATTTCAGCACGTAATATAAATGTTTCCTTACCAAATTCCACTCACCAAAGGCGCTTCACTCCCTGGCAACGGTGCCAGAAAAGAGTCTTGATGACCCACAAGTATAGGGTATCAATCGTAGTCCTTTTGATAAGTAAGAGTGTGGAACCCAACAAGGAGCAGAAGGAAATGACAAGCGGTTTTCAGCAAGGTATTTTCTGCAAGCACTGAAATTATCGGTAACGAGTAGTTTGATAGCAAGATAATTTGTAACAAGTAACAAATAGCAATAGTAACAAAGAGTGAAGCAAGATGGCCCAATCCTTTTTGTAGCAAAGGACAAGCCGGAACGATCTCTTATAATAAGTAAAGTGTTCTCGAGGACACACGGGAATTTCATCTAGTCACTTTCATCATGTTGGTTTGATTTGCGTTCGCTACTTTGATAATTTGATATGTGGGTGGACCGGTGCTTGGGTGCTGTTCTTACTTGAACAAGCCTCCCACTTATGATTACCCCCTCTCGCAAGCATCCACAACTATGAAAGAAGAATTAAGATAACTGTAACCATAGCATTAAACATATGGATCCAAATCAGCCCCTTACGGAATAGCACATAAACTAGGGTTTAAGCTTCTGTCACTCTAGCAACCCATCATCTAATTACTACTCCACAATGCATTCCCTTAGGCCCAAAGATGGTGAAGTGTCATGTAGTCGACGTTCACATGACACCACTAAGAGAATCAACAACATACATATGATCAAAATATCGAACGAATACCAAATTCACATGATTACTTATGACAAGACTTATCCCATGTCCTCAAGAACAAATGTAACTACTCACAAATCATCTTCATGTCCAAGATTAGAGGGGTATTGAATAGCATAATAGATCTGAACATATAATCTTCCACCAAATAAACCAACTAGCATCAACTACGAGATGTAATCAACACTACTAGCAACCCACAGGTACCAATCTGAGGTTTTGAGACAAAGATTGAATACAAGAGATGAACTAGGGTTTGAGATGAGATGGTGCTGGTGAAGATGTTGATGAAGATTGGTCCTCCCACGATGAGAGGATCGTTGGTGATGTCGATGACTTCGATTTCCCCCTCCCGAAGGGAAGTATCCCCATCAGAATCGCTCCGTCGGAGAGCAAAATAGCTCCTGCCCAAGTTCCACCTCGAGACGGCGGCGCACCGTCCCGAAAGTCTTCTCTATATTTTTTTCTAGGGCAAATGGACTTATATACCAGAAAATGGGGGCCAGAGGCTGGCGAGGGGCCCCACGAGCCACCAGGCTGCGCCTGGGGGGGTGGCGCGCCCTGGTGCCTCGTGGGCACCTGGGTGGCCCCCTCTGGTACTTCTTGATTCCAGTATTTTTTATTTATTCCAAAATAATTCTCCGTGAAATTTCAGCTCATTTGGAGATGTGCAGAATAGGTATCTCTGACATAGCTTTTTCAGGTCCAGAATTCCAGCTGCCGGCATTCTCCCTCCTTGTGTAAATCTTGCATATTAAGAGAGAAAAGGCATTAGAATTGCTCCACAAAGTGTTATATTGATTAAAAACACTATAAATAACAATAGGAAAACATGATGCAAAATGGACGTATCATTCTATTCGATGTAATCTTCTTTTGCGGTGTGTTTGTTGGGATCGGATGAATTGTGGGTTTATGATCAGATTATTCATTGAAAGTAATTGAGTCTTTTCTGGACTTTATTATACATGATTATTATAGCTTTGTATTTCTCTCCGATCTATCCGTTTGGTTTGGCCATCTAGATTGATTTATCTTCAGTGGGAGAGGTGCTTGTAGTGGGTTCAATCTTGCGGTGTCCTCACCCAGTGACAGAAGGGGATGGGGTACATACTGTATTGTTGATACTAAGGATAAAACGATGGGGTTTATTCATATTGATTGAGTTTACATTGTCTACATCATGTTGTCTTATTAAAGCCTTACTCTGTTTGTCATTAACTTAATACCACAGATGCATGCTGGATAGCGGTTGATTGGTGGAGTAATAGTAGTAGATGCAGGCAGGACTCGGTCTACTTGTCACGGACGTGATGCCTATATATGTGATCATTGCCATGAATACATCATAACTATGCACTTTTCTATCAATTGCCCAACAGTAATTTGTTTACCCACCGTATGCTATGTGTTCGAGAGAGAAGCCTCTAGTGAAAACTATGGCCCCCGGGTCTACTTTAAGCATATTAAAAAACCTAAAAAATACCTTGCTGCAATTTATTTACATTTCTTTTGTTTTGCAATTTACCTATTTACCTATACAAGATTTGATACAAGTAACAAGTTCAAGGGGATTGACAACCCTCTTGCCCGCGTTGGGTGCAAGTATTTGCTTTTGTGTGTGCAGGTGTTGTTCACGAGGGTTTGTGTGATTCTCCTATTGGTTCGATAAACCCTGGTTCTCACTGAGGGAAATACTTATCTCTACTTTACTGCTTCTCCCTTCCTCTTCGGGGAAAATCCCAACGCAGTTCACAAGTAGCAGGAAGAATTTCTGGCGCCGTTGCCGGGGAGACATCATCAAATCCTATCAAGTAACTTCATTCAAACTAGCATCTACTTGCTCTACTTCTTATTTGCCTTTTTATTTTCCTCCCTTTTTCATCTCCCCCACTTCGGTAGATCATTGCACATCATAGTACACTGCCAGAGTCATTCATATAAAGTCATATTGTTTTATCGAGTTGTAAGTTAATAAAAGTGTGATGATCATCATTATTAGAGCATTGTCCCAGTGAGGAAAGGGTGATGGAGACTATGATTCCCCCACAAGTCGGGATGAGACTCCGGATGAAAAAAAAATAAGGAAAAAAAAGAGGCCAAAAAGAGCCCAACAAAAAAAGAAAAAAGAAAAGAGAAATGAAAAATGAGAGATAAAAAGAGAAGGGGCAATGTTACTATCCTTTTTCCACACTTGTGCTTCAGAGTAGCACCATGTTCTTCATATAGAGAGTCTCCTATCTTGTCACTTTCATATACTAGTGGGAATTTTTCGTTATAGAACTTGGCTTGTATATTCCGATGACGGGCTTCCTCAAATGCCCGAGGTCTTCATGAGCAAGCAAGTTGGATGCACACCCACTTAGTTTCAGTTGAGCTTTAATACACTTATAGCTCTTAGTGCATCCGTTGCATGGTGATACATCTCCAATGTATCTATCATTTTTTATTGTTCCATGCTATTATATTATCAATCTTGGATGTTTTGTATGCATTTATATGCTATTTTATATCATTTTTGGGAACTAACCTATTAACCCAGTGCCTAGTGCCAGTTGCCATTTTTTGCCTATTTTTGGTTTTTCAGAAAATCAGTACCAAACGGAGTCCAAACGCTACGAAACTTTTTGATGGTTTTTTCTGGACAAAAGAGACCCTAGAAGCTTCGGGAGGAGGCCAGAAGGCAAACGAGGAGACGGCAAGGCAACAGGGCGCGCCCTGTGGGATAGGCGCGTGATGTCTACTACGCGACTTTATTCTTGTAGACTCAGTTGGGCCTCCAAGCGCAAAGTTTGTAGGACAGTAGCAAATTTCCCTCAAGTGGATGACCTAAGGTTTATCAATCTGTGGGAGGTGTAGGATGAAGATGGTCTCTCTCAAACAATCCTGCAATCAAATACAAACAATCTCTTGTGTCCCCAACACACCCAATACAATGGTAAATTGTATAGGTGCACTAGTTCGGCGAAGAGATGGTGATACAAGTGTAGTATGGATAGTAGAAATAGGTTTTTGTAATCTGAAAAAAAAACAGCAAGGTAGCAAGTAACAAAAGTGAGCACAAACGGTATTGCAATGCTTGGAAACAAGGCCTAGGGTTCATACTTTCACTAGTGCAATCTCTCAACAGTGCTAACATAATTGAATCATATAACAATCCCTCAACGTGCGATAAAGAAACACTCCAAAGTTCCTATTAGCGGAGAACATAAGATGAAATTGTTGTAGGGTACAAAACCACCTCAAAATTATCCTTTCCGATCAATCTATTGAGCCATCCCCATAAATGTCACAAACAGCCCTAGAGTTCGTACTAACATAACACCATATGATACGCATCAATTAACTCTAATGTCACCTAGATACTCCAATGTCACCACAAGTATCCATGAGTTAACTATTCGATGTGCATAAAACAACTTCAGATTCATAATATTCAATCCACACAAAGAACTTCAAAGAGCACCCCAAAGTTTCTATCGGAGAAAGGGAGATGAAAATGTGTACCAACCCGTATGCCTAGATTACCCCAAGGTCACGGGAATCCGCAAGTTGATTACCAAAACATACATCAAGTGAATCAATAGAATACCCCATTGTCACCACGGGTATCCACATGCAAGACATACATCAAGTGTTCTCAAATCCAAAGTATTCAATCCGACAATAACGAAACTTCAAAGGGAAAGACTCAATTCATCACAAGAAGATAGAGAGGGAAGAAACACCATATGATCCAACTATATTAACAAAGCTCGCGGTACATCAAGATCGTGCCAAATCAAGAACATGAGAGAGAGAGAGATCAAACACATAGCTACTGGTACATACCCTCAGCCCCGAGGGTGAACTACCCCCTTCTCATCATGGAGACCGCGGGGATGATGAAGATGGCCTCCGGTGATGATTTCCTCCTCCGGCAGGGTGCCGAAAAAGGCCTCCAGAGGGGATCGCTTCGGTACAGAGGCTTGCGACGGCGGCGTGTGATACATCCATTTTGCATCATGTTTTCCTACTATTATTCATTATGTTTTTGCTCATTAATTCAAATTATGATACAATTCTTATGCCTTTTCCCTCTTATTTTGCAAGTTTCACATGAAGAGGGAGATTGCCGGCAGCTGGAATTCTAGACCGGAAAGGGGTGAAACAGAGATAGCTATTCTGCACAACTCCAAATGACCTGAAAATTTACAGAGAATTATTTTGGAATATATAAAAATACTGGCAAAAGAATTATCAGGAGGGGGCCCATTAGGAAGCCACAAGCCTGGGGGGCGCGCCCCCCGAGCTTGTGGGCCCCCTGGCAAGCCTCCGCCCCCCTCCTTCTGCTATATGAAGCCATTTACCCTAGAAAAAATAACAAGAAGACTTTCGGGATGAAGCACCGCCGTCTCGAGGCGGAACCTGGGCAAGAGCTATTTTGCTCTCCGACGGAGCGATTCCACCGGGGATACTTCCCTCCGGGAGGGGGAAATCGAAGCCCTCGACATCACCAACGATCCTTTCTTCATGGGAGGACCAATCTTCATCAACATCTTCACCATCACCATCTCATCTCAAACCGTAGTTCATCTCTTGTATTCAATCTTTGTCTCAAAACCTCAGATTGGTACCTGTGGGTTGCTAGTAGCGTTGATTACTCTCTGTAGTTGATGCTAGTTGGTTTATTTGGTGGAAGATTATATGTTCAGATCCTTAATGATATTTAATACCCCTCTGATCTTGAACGTGAATATGATTTGTGAGTAGTTACTTTTGTTCTTGAGGACATGGGAGAAGTCTTGTCATAAGTAATCATGTGAATTTGGTATTCGTTCGATATTTTGATAATATGTATGTTGTTGCTTCCTTTAGTGGTGTCGTGTGAATGTCGACTACATGACACTTCACCATCTTTGGGCCTAAGGGAAGGCATTGTGGAGTAGTAATTAGATGATGGGTTGCTAGAGTGACAGAAGCTTAAACCCTAGTTTATGCGTTATTCCGTAGGGGGCTGATTTGGATCCATATGTTTCATGATATGGTTAGATTTTTCTTAATTCTTCTTTCGTAGTTGCGGATGCTTGGGAGAGGGGGTAATCATAAGTGGGAGGCTTGTTCAAGTAAGAACAGCACCCAAGCACCGGTCCACCCACATATCAAATTATCAAAGTAGCGAACGCGAATCAAACAAACATGATGAAAGTGACTAGATGAAATTCCCATGTGTCCTCGAGAACGCTTTGCTTATTATATGAGTTTGTTCCGGCTTGTCCTTTGATATAAAAAGGATTGGGCCACCTTGATGCACTTTATTATACTTGTTACTTGTTACGAATTATCTTGCTATCAAAACTATCTGTTACTGCTACTTTCAGTACTTGCAGAGAATACCTTGCTGAAAACCGCTTGTCATTTCCTTCTGCTCCTCGTTGGGTTCGACACTCTTACTTATCGAAAGGACTACGATTGATCCCCTATACTTGTGGGTCATCGAGACTCTTTTCTGGCGCCGTTGCTGGGGAGTGAAGCGCCTTTGGTGAGTGGAATTTTGTAAGGAAACATTTATATTACGTGCTGAAATTTATTGTCACTTGTTGCTATGGAAAGTAATCCTTTGAGGGGTTTGTTCGGGGTATCTTCACCTCGACTGGAAGCATTGAGAGTTGCCCCTCAACCTACTGAACCTACCAAAAATATTTATTATGAAATTCCTTTGGGTATGATAGAGAAACTGCTAGCTAATCCTTATGTAGGAGATGGAACGGTGCATCCTGATATGCACTTGATATATATAGATGAAATTTGTGGATTGTTTAAGCTTGCAGGTTTATCCGGAGATGGAGTTAAGAAGAAGGTATTCCCTTTATCTTTGGAGGGAAATGCATTGACATGGTATAGTCTATGTGATGATACTGGAACATGGGATTGGAACCGGTTGATGCTAGAATTTCATCAGAAATTTTATCCTATGCATTTGGTTCATCGTGATCGGAATTATATATATAATTTTTGGCCTCATGAAGGAGAAAGTATCGCTCAAGCTTGGGGTAGGCTTAAGTATATGATGCACACATGCCCCAATCATGAGCTCTCAAGAGAAATAATTATTCAAAACTTTTATGCTCGGCTTTCTCATAATGATTGCTCCATGCTCGATACTTCTTCTACTGGTTCCTTTATGAAGAGGACTATTGTATTCAGATGGGATCTTCTGGAAAGAATTAAACGTAACTCGGAAGCTTGGGAAATCGACAAAGGTAAAAAGTCAGGTATAAATCTTAAGTTTGATTGTGTTAAATCTTTTATGGAAACCGATGCTTTTCATAAGTTTAGTACTAAATATGGACTTGACTTTGAGATAGTAGCTACTTTTTGTGAATCTTTCGCTGCTCATGTTGATCTCCCTAAGGAGAAATGGTTTAAGTTTCATCCACCTATTAAATTAAATGAAGAACATGTTAGTGTTAAAGAAGAAACAATTGTTTACAATGTTGATCCAGTTGTGCCTACTGCTTATATTGAGAAACCTCCTTTCCCTGTTAGGATTAAGGAACATGCTAAAGCTTCAACTGTGGTTAACAAAAGTAATATTAAAGCACCTAGACCTTCTGAACAAATTAAAGTTGAACCTAATGTTACAATGGTTAAAGATCTTTTGGTTGATAATATTGATGGACATGTCATATATTTCTGTGATGAAGCAACTAGAATTGCTAAGCCAGACACTAAAGATAAAAACAAACCGGTAATTGGCATGCCTGTTATCTCTGTTAAAATTGGAGATCATTGCTATCATGGTTTATGTGATATTGGTGCTAGTGTGAGTGCTATTCCTTTTACTCTCTATCAAGAAGTCATGAATGATATTGCACCTGTTGAGATTGAAGATATTGATGTTACTATTAAGCTTGCAAACAGAGATACTATTACACCACTTGGGATTGTTAGAGATGTTGAAGTCTTGTGTGGTAAGATCAAATACCCTACTGATTTTCTTGTTCTTGGATCACCACAACATGATTTTTGTCCCATTATATTTGGTAGACCCTTCTTGAATACAGTTAATGCTAAGATTGATTGCAATAAAGAAACTGCCAGTGTTAATGTCGGTGATGTGTCTCATGAATTTAATTTCTCTAAGTTTCATAGACAACCTCGTGATAAAGAATTACCTAGTAAAGATGAAATTGTTGGTCTTGCTTCTATTGCTATGCCTCCTACTGATCCTTTAGAACAATACTTGCTAGACCATGAAAATGATATGCATATGAATGAAAGAAATGAAATAGATGAGTTGTTCTTTAAGCAAGCACCTATTCTTAAACATAATTTGCCTGTTGAAACTTTGGGAGATCCTCTTCCACCAAAGAGTGATCCTGTGTTTGATTTGAAGCATTACCTGATACACTTAAATATGCTTACCTTGATGAAAAGAAGATATATCCTGTTATTATTAGTGCTAACCTTTTAGAGCACGAAGAAAAGAGATTACTTAAAACTCTGAGGAAGCACCGTGCTGTTATTGGATATACTCTTGATGATCTTAAGGGCATCAGTCCTACTTTATGTCAGCATAAAATTCATATGGAGCCAGATGCTAAACCAGTTGTTGATTACCAAAGAAGGTTGAATCCTAAAATGATGGATGTGGTAAGAACTGAAATATTAAAGCTTCTGGCGGCAGGTATATTTTATCCCATAGCTGATAGTAGATGGGTAAGTCATGTTCATTGTGTTCCTAAGAAAGGAGGTATTACTGTTGTTTCTAATGATAAAAATGAACTTATCCCATAAAGAATTGTAACCGATTATAGAATGGTAATTGATTTCAGAAAATTAAATAAAGCTACTAGGAAAGATCATTACCACTTGCCTTTTATTGACAAAATGTTAGAAAGATTATCTAAGCATACACACTTTTGTTTCCTAGATGGTTATTCTAGTTTCTCTCAAATACCTGTATCACCAGAAGATCAAGAGAAAACCACATTTACTTGTCCTTTTGGAACTTATGCTTATCGTCACATGCCTTTTGGTTTGTGTAATGCACCTGCTACCTTTCAAAGATGTATGACTGCTATATTCTCTGACTTTTGTGAAAAGATTGTTGTGATTTTCATGGATGATTTCTTCGTTTACGGAACTTCTTTTGATGATTGCTTGAGCAACCTTGATCGAGTTTTGCAGAGATGTGAAGAAACTAATCTTGTCTTGAATTGGGAGAAGTGCCACTTTATGGTGAATGAAGGTATAGTCCTTGGGCATAAAATTTCTAAAAGAGGTATTGAAGTTGATAAAGCTAAAGTTGATGCTATTGAGAAATTGCCATGTCCTAAAGATATCAAAGGTATAAGAAGTTTCCTTGGTCATGCTGGTTTCTATAGAATGTTTATAAAAGACTTCTCTAAAATTTCCAGGCCTCTCACTAATCTCTTGCAAAAAGATGTTCCATTTGTTTTTGATGATGATTGTGTAGAAGCCTTTGAAATACTTAAGAAAGCCTTAATTTCTGCACCTATTGTCCAACCACCTGATTGGAACCTACCCTTTGAAATTATGTGTGATGCTAGTGATTATGCTGTTGGTGCTATTCTAGGTCAAAGAGTTGATAAGAAATTGAATGTTATTCATTATGCTAGTAAAACTCTAGACAGTGCTCAAAGAAATTATGCTACTACTGAGAAAGAATTTTTAGCAGTTGTGTTTGCATGTGATAAATTCAGATCTTACATTGTTGATTCCAAAGTTACTATTCACACTGATCATGCTGCTATTAAATATCTTATGGAAAATAAAGATGCGAAACCTAGACTTATTAGGTGGGTTCTGTTGCTACAAGAATTTGATTTGCATATTATTGATAGAAAGGGAGCTGAGAATCCCGTAGCAGATAATTTGTCTAGAATGGAAAATATTCTTGATGACCCACTTCCTATTAATGATGATTTTACTGATGAACAACTAGCTGTGATAAATGCTTCTCATAACACTCCTTGGTATGCAGACTATGCTAATTACATTGTTGCTAAATATATCCCGCCTAGCTTCACATACCAACAAAAGAAAAATTTCTTCTTTGATTTAAGACATTACTTTTGGGATGACCCACATTTATATAAAGAAGGAGTAGATGGCGTTATTAGGCGTTGTGTACCTAAACATTAACAGGAACAAATCCTACGGAAGTGTCATTCCGAGGCATACGAAGGACACCATGCAGGAGACAGAACTGCACACAAGGTATTACAATCTGGTTTTCATTGGCCTACTCTTTTCAAAGATGCACGTAAGTTTGTCCTCTCTTGTGATGAATGTCAAAGAATTATTAATGTTGGTAGACGTCAGGAAATGCCTATGAATTATTCACTTATTATTGAACCATTTGATGTTTGGGGTTTTGATTATATGGGACATTTTCCTTCCTCTAATGGGTATACTCATATTTTAGTTGCTGTTGATTACGTTACTAAGTGGGTAGAAGCTATTCCAACTAGTAGTGCTGATCATAACACTTCTATTAAAATGCTTAAATAAGTTATATTTCCGAGGTTTGGAGTCCCTAGATATTTAATGACTGATGGTGGTTCACATTTTATTCATGGTGCTTTCCGTAAATTGCTTGCTAAATATGATGTTAATCATAGAATTGCATCTCCATATCATTCTCAGTCTAGTGGTCAAGTTGAATTAACTAATAGAGAAATAAAATTAATTTTGCAAAAGACCGTTAATAGATCTAGAAAGAATTGGTCTAAGAAACTTGATGATGCACTATGGGCTTACAGAACTTCTTATAAAAATCCTATGGGTATGTCTCCATATAAAATGGTTTATGGAAAAGCATGTCATTTACCTCTTGAGTTAGAACATAAAGCATATTGGGCAATCAAAGAACTTAATTATGATTTTAAGCTTGCCGGTGAGAAGAGGTTATTTGATATTAGCTCTCTAGATGAATGGAGAACACAAGCTTATGAAAATGTCAAGTTGTTTAAAGAAAAAGTTAAAAGATGGCATGATAAGAGAATTCAAAAATGGGAATTCAAAGTAGGTGATCATGTTCTATTATACAATTCTCATTTAAGATTCTTTGCAGGAAAGCTTCTCTCTAAATGGGAAGGACCATACATCATCGAAGAAGTTTATCCCTCCGGAGCCATCAAAATAAACAACTCCGAAGGCACTAATCCGAGAGTGGTTAACGGGCAAAGAATTAAACATTATATTTTAGGTACGCCCATTAATGTTGAAACTAATATTATTCAAACAATGACACCGAAAGAACACATAGAAGAAACCTTCCGAAACGCTCCAGAATCCTGAAAAGGAGTAGGTACGTGGTACGGTAAGTAAACCGACTCCAAAACTTCCATAAAAGTACTTTCTGTCCATTTTGCAATATATAAAAAATTAGGAAAATAATAAATAGTCCGAAAAGTGCACGAGGAGGCGACAAGCCTGGGGGGCGCGCCTACCAAGCTTGTGCCCCCCTCGTGGACTTTCCCGACTCCATTTTTCTTCCATGTTACTTGTCCTGCACGGGAAAAATTCATTATATATACTCTCGGATGTTTTGACCACCGTATCTCAAGTTTCTCCTCTATTCTTGTTTCGGGCTGTTTTTCTGACAGATCTCGATCGCCATGGCTCCCCGAAAGCTCCGCACCAAGCACCGGATTTTTCAACCTTCACCCGGTAAACGTCCTTTCATCGAAGTATATTATGAGTGGTCGTCCAGAGAGGAGGATGCTGCTATGGAGGAGGAACCAGGGAAGGTCATGGAGGACCGGATTCAAGGAGAAGAAGATCAAGCCATGCTCAAGAAGGAAGCACCAGAAAAGGGAATTCGTGGCAAACTCTTTATAATAATCTTTCCCCATCTAAAATTGATACACTAAAAGTTTTTGAAGCGATTGGTGCTCAGAATACGTCGCTTACACTCATGAAGTTTTTGTGTTGGAAGAGCAGAATTGTGCCCTTCGGAGGATCAATGGAAATTTGGAGTACTTACTGAAGCTAAAGGACAAGCCTACCTCATCATCACCACCATCACTGAAGAAGGAGACTTGAGTACACGGGTATGGGCACCACCCTTGGCTTGTGCCAAGCTTGGGGGAGGTGCCCCGGTATCGTATCACCATCACTTTTATCATCATGATCTATCTTAGTTCGATCCTTAGTTATTTAGAGGAATAAAGTTTAGTATGATTTAGTTTCAAGTGCTTGCTTTGTGATCTATCTATCTATGTAATCATGTGTGAAAGTTATATAATAAAGAGTAGTTTGAGTTGAGTGTTTTGCTTTTGTTGATCCAATCTTAGAAATAAAATAAAGAGAATAAAAAGTAAGATCATATGTTAATCCCATGGGGAGTGATGACTTCACATAAAAGAAGTATAATTGATAAAACTTGTTGGAAGTTAACAAACATAGCATTGGTCATTGTTGCAATTCATGAAAAAGTAATAAAGGAAGAGAGGTTTCACATATAAATATACTATCTTGACATCTTTTATGACTGTTGTCGGTGTAATGAGAACCAGGGTCTCATAAACCTTCTAGGCTTGGGGTTATGATAATCTAAAGCTGTTGTGAAGCAGCCTCGACAAGACAATACGACCGGCAAGTACTCCACCAGCAAGCAATACCAAGAGCTCGCCGGGGAGGAACTTCTTCCCGGCAGCACATTTCATCCGGCAAGGCGGAGCCGGCAAGACAAGACTCCAGGCGGGTCATCCAGAAGATCAAGTCTACTACTACCGGCAAGTTCCACACCGGCAAGCTCCGTGCCGGCAAGCTCCCTTTGTCGTTACTCCACCGCTCCACCTCGGCGGCCTGTCAGAGGCTCGCCGACAAGTGTCGAGCGGGCAGGTAGTTAGGTAAAGCTTGTCGGGGCACGTGGCAGCTCCCCGCCTGAAGAACACCTTTATCGACACACGTCCGTATGCGTGTCAAGCCATTATCTACCCTCTGTATTTACCATTTTGCCATTGTGGTAACCCCTTTCTTCTATAAAAGGAGGTCCATGACAACCTTAGCGAGGGATCGGACGCCGGCCCATCCGCAGTAACCTAGCCACGCCCCCGAGTTCCTCGTCGGGAGGCCGCGCTCTCTGTAATGGCGGGGCTTGTTCATGCACAATAAATACACCCAAAGCAGGAGTAGGGTTTTACGCCTCATGGCGGCCCGAACCAGGGTAAAATCTCCTGCCTTCTCTGCTGGATCTGCTCTTTGTGCGCGTCGATGTCCCCAGCCGAACCGCAAAGGGGCCCTCTCAGTCCCATAGATGGTCGTACGCATGACATCTTTAGCACGCCAGGTAGGGCAATCACGTGTGCAAAACTGCTCCAGTAGTTTAGGCGCCAGCTACATCATCCACGACATCTTTGGCGTGCCAGGTAGGGTGATCGTGTGTGCGAAACTACTCCAGCAGTTTAGGCACCAGCTACATCATCCACGACAATCCAGAAGACAGCGGTGGTCAAATTCGTCGCCAGATTGGCGACATCGGCGGCACAACATTCGTCGGGCGTCCTGCGCGGCGCCCTGATGAATCGCAGTGTACTCACCGTGCTACGGAAAGAGCTAAGTTCTAACGCTCCAGTTACTTTCTGTTATTTGGTCTTATCCTCAAATGGCATTTTCGTGCATAACCTGTGTGTGGAGGAGCACTTTTGAAACATTCTGCGCTCTTGGTTGTTCTGGGTCCACCCAGCAACACTGATGCAGCCGCGTTTGTTTCCAGAGTGTTAAGCTTCTGAAAAGGCGACGTTCTCGATAGGCTGCTAACAGGACCTGATCCTAAGCGCCATCGATCAGACCGTGCGCGATCAGGAAGCATTCTGGCAAACGTAGGGATTAATTATGCAAAAATGCAATCATTTAAGGAAAAGGCTTAATGAGTTTTTAATCATTGCGATTTCTGCATAAAACCCGTACGCTAGGGAGCCTCGTCGGGGCTAGTTGCACTTCTAGTTGCCTCGAGTCTGCTTGGCAACGAGAGTAGTTGCATTCGCGCTCCTAGTTGCCTCGAGTCCGCTCGGCAACGAGAGCAGCTGCGTTTGCGCTCCTTGTTGCCTCGATTCTGATCGGCAATGAGGGCAGCTGCACTGAAACCAACAAGGTAAAACTTTCCGGGTGGTGGCGGTCCTGGCAAGCTGCTAAGGACCCGTTTCCTCAAAGCACTGCTGACTAGATCGTGCGCACCGGCAAAGTATTCCTGCAAGCGAGGGGGATATTCAGCAGGAATCGAAATGTATACATAAGTTAAGTGCTAATGGGGAACTAATTAACTTATTATGTAAAAACGTTGTTGTGACGTGTTCCATGTCCACATCAGTGTTGCAGGTACATGAGTGGAAGATAGCATTACGGTCATATCAGCCTTGATATTTTCGAAAGCTACCACTGAGCATCGAGAATTTCAGAGTTCTCTGCTGAAATCAAAAGCTTTGCCAGGAATCTCCTTTCCGGCAAGCCAGCATCGAGAATCTCAGAGTTCTCTGCTGAAATCAAAAGCCTTGCTAGGAATCTCCTTTCCGGCAAGCCAGCATCGAGAATCTCAGAGTTCTCTGCTGAAATCAAAAGCCTTGCCGGGAATCTCCTTTCTGGCAAGCCAGCATCGAGAATCTCAGAGTTCTCTGCTAAAATCAAAAGCCTTGCCGGGAATCTCCTTTTCGGCAAGCCAGCATCGAGAATCTCAGAGTTCTCTGTTGAAATCAAAAGCCTTGCCGGGAATCTCCTTTCCGGCAAGCCAGCATCGAGAATCTTAGAGTTCTCTGCTGAAATCAAAAGCCTTGCCGGGAATCTCCTTTCCGGCAGGCCAGCATCGAGAATCTCAGGCTAAAATCAAAAGCCTTGCCGGGAATCTCCTTTCCGGGAGGCCAGCATCGAGAATCTCAGAGTTCTCTGCTGAAATCAAAAGCCTTGCCGGGAATCTCCTTTCCGGCAAGCCAGCATCGAGAATCTCAGAATTCTCTGCTGAAATCAACAGCCTTGCCGGGAATCTCCTTTCCGGCAAGCCAGCATTGAGAACTCAGAGTTCTCTGCTGAAATCAAAATCCTTGCCGGGAATCGCCTTCCTGGCAAGCCAGCATTGAGAATCTCAAAGTTCTCTGCTGAAATCAAGAGCATTCCCAGGAACAAGTTTCCCCGAAGCCAGCGTTGAGAATTGCAGAGTTCTCCGCTGAAATCACAAACTGGCATCGAGGACCTCCAAGTTCTCTGCCGGGAATTAAAAACCTTCTCCAGAAGTCGACATCGAGAATCACAGATTTCTCTGTCGAAACTAAAACCCCTTTTGGAAATATTTTTCTGGAGGTAAAGCAAACGATGCCACTGCTAAACCCCAATTTGGCATCGAGATCTTTTGAGTTCTCTGCTGAAGGTGACTCGGGGGCTTGCTGGCAAGATCACTTGTTTTTGTTGTTGAGCTATGCACTCTAGCAAAAATAAGAAGATCACCGGTCTTTGCCAGCAAGCCACCGGCTACAGCAGGAACATCTACCCTTGTTGTCGAGCTACACGCTCCGACAAGAACAAAAACGCTTCTCGGGAAATAAGCACAGGACCCGCCAGTTATGGAGAATTCCACCGGCAAGAGGCCTAAGGTAGCTGACCCTGGCAAGCCAATCGCTACTGAAGAGGAAGATCCTTCGCGTGCAAGTTTCCCGGGGGGGACGAGATGGTGGAATACACCGAGGACGAACAACAGAGAAAGCTAAGTTGTAAAACTTTGAATTAATTTCCTATTGTTTTCCTGATTATCTTCCTTGAACGAGTTCATCCTTGTACAAAAACCTGCTCGCGAAGGAACCTTCTCGGGGCCAATTGCGCTCCTAGTTGTCTCGAGTCCGCTCGGCAACGAGAGCAGCTGCATTAAAACCGATAAGGTAAAACTTTCCGGGAGGCGATGCTCCCGGCGAGCTGCTAAGGACCCGTTTCCTCAAGCACTGCTGACTGGAACACGCGCACCGGGGAGTTTTCCGGCAAGCGCGGGGTATAAAACATACAAGCACAGTATTATTCAAGGGAGAAGTATACAAGAGAGAAGTATGTGTCATATATTTAATAGAGCTGGACTAATTAAAGAAAAACTATTTTTCTTTATATATGTGTTGCAGCAGCAGATATGCCGAGAGGACTCCGGTAGCAGCGGCTGCCTTGCCTTCCCGGTGGCTTCTATGATGGTCTTGGCGAGGATCATGGATAGTGACTAGACAAATCGCTTTCAGCGTATGAGGGAGGCGAAGACGTTGGCAACTAGCGAAACACCTTCCTAGAAATTGGTATTGAGAACTCAGAGTTCTCTGCCGATGACAAAAGCCTTGCCGGGAATCGCCTTTCTAGCAAGCCAGCATCGAGAATCTCAGAGTTCCCTGCTGAAATCGAAAACCGGCATCGAGAATCTTAAAGTTCTCTGCCAGAAGCTAAAGCCTTCCCAGGAATAGCCTTCCTGGAAGCCAACGTCGAGAACCATAGAGTTCTCCATTGAAAATAGAATTGCCATCGAGAAACCTAAAGTTCTCTGCCATAAAAGAGTTTTCTTTTAGCATCAAGATCTTTAAAGTTCTCTGCTAAACGGAAGTTTCAACATGAAGATCTCCCGAGCTCTCTGTAGACGAGCTCGAGGGCTGGTGGCCTTTCGGAATAACCTTTCCCGGGGGCTGCTTGTCGGGTATATTTCTTACCGGAAAAGATGTGATTATCATAACCCAAGCCAAGTTTTTGGTCCCACATCCAGCATCGAGATCTTTCGAGTTCTCTACTGAAGGCGGTCCCGGGGGCTCCTGTCGGTGTAATGAGAACCAAGGTCTCATAAACCTTCTAGGCTTGGGGTTATGATAATCTAAAGCTGTTGTGAAGCAGCCCTGACAAGACAATACGACCGGCAAGTACTCCACCAGCAAGCAATACCAAGAGCTCGCCGGGGAGGAACTTCTTTCCGGCAGCACATTTCATCCGGCAAGGCGGAGCCGGCAAGACAAGACTCTAGGCGGGTCATCTAGAAGATCAAGTCTACTACTACCGGCAAGTTCCACACCGGCAAGCTCTGTGCCAGCAAGCTCCCTTTGTCGTTACTCCACCGCTCCACCTCGGCGGCCTGTCAGAGGCTCGCTGACAAGTGTCGAGCGGGCAAGTAGTTAGGTAAAGCTTGTCGGGGCACGTGGCAGCTCGCCGCCTGAAGAACACCTTTATCGACACACGTCCGTATGCGTGTCAAGCCATTATCTACCCTCTGTATTTACCATTTTTCCATTGTGGTAACCCCTTTCTTCTATAAAAGGAGGTCCATGGCAACCTTAGCGAGGGATCGAACGCTGGCCCATCCACAGTAACCCAGCCACGCCCCTGAGCTCCTCGCCGGGAGGCCGTGCTCTTTGTAATGGTGGGGCTTGTTCATGCACAATAAATACACCCAAAGCAGGAGTAGGGTTTTACGCCTCATGGCGGCCCAAACCTGGGTAAAATCTCTTGCCTTCTCTACTGGATCTGCTCTTTGTGCGCGTCGTTCTCCCCAGCCGAACCGCAAAGGGGCCCTCTTAGTCCCATAGATGGTCGTACGTATGACATCTGAACCAGGGTCTCATAAACCTTCTAGGCTTGGGGTTATGATAATCTAAAGCTGTTGTGAAGCAGCCCCGACAAGACAATACGACCAGCAAGTACTCCACCAGCAAGCAATACCAAGAGCTCACTGTGGAGGAACTTCTTCCCGGCAGCACATTTCATCCAGCAAGGCGGAGCCGGCAATACAAGACTCCAGGCGGGTCATCCAGAAGATCAAGTCTACTACTATCAGCAAGTTCCACACCGGCAAGCTCTGTGCCGGCAAGCTCCCTTTGTCGTTACTCCCTCGCTCCACCTCGGGGGCCTGTCAGAGGCTCGCCGACAAGTGTCGAGCGGGCAGGTAGTTAGGTAAAGCTTGTCGGGGCACGTGGTAGCTCGCCGTCTGAAGAACACCTTTAACAACACACGTCCGTATGCGTGTCAAGCCATTATCTACCCTATGTATTTACCATTTTGCCATTGTGGTAACCCCTTTCTTCTATAAAAGGAGGTCCATGGCAACCTTACCGAGGGATCGGACGCCGGCCCATCCGTAGTAACCCAGCCGCGCCCCCGAGGTCCTCGCCGGGAGGCCGCACTCTCTGTAATGGTGGGGCTTGTTCATGCACAATAAATACACCCAAAGCAGGAGTAGGGTTTTACGCCTCATGGCGGCCCAAACCTGGGTAAAATCTCCTACCTTCCCTGCTGGATCTGCTCTTTGTGCGCGTCGATCTCCCCAGCCGAACCGCAAAGGGGCCCTCTCGGTCCCATAGATGGTCGTACGCACGACATCTTTGGCGCGCCAGGTAGGGGAATCGCGTGTGCGAAACTGCTCCAGTAGTTTAGGCGCCAGCTACGTCATCCACGACAACTGTGAGCCCCCATTAAATATTCTATGTCAGATAGTCGACGTTGGACAAGGAAGACAATGTAATGAGTTATGTTTGCTTATATTCACATAGAAGTTATATTGTTTTGGATCCTCTAACATGTGGTGCTTGCCCTTATCTTTTGCTAGCCAAAATCCCGCACTAAGTAGAGATACTACTTGTGCATCCAAAAACCCTTAAACCCAATTTCATGTCATGAGAGTCCACCATATCTACCTATGGATTGAATAAGATCCTTCAAGTAAGTTGTCATCGGTGCAAAGCAATAAAAATTGCTCCTAAATATGTATGATCTTTTATTGTAAGGGAAAATAAGCTTTGTACGATCTTGTGATGGTGAAGAAATAAAAGTGACAGACTGCATAATAAAGCTCACTATCACAAGGGGCAATATAAAGTGACGTTCCTTTGCATTAAGAGCTTGCACATCCAAAAACAAAAAGCGCATGACAACCTCTGCTTCCCTCTGTGAAGGGCCTATCTTTTACTTTTATGTATTTACTTTTATGCAAGAGTCAATAGTATTCTCCTCTATTCCGTTTTTATTTTCTCTCTTGGCAAGCATCATGTGGTGGGGATAGATCCAGGCATATATATCCAGTTGGATGTAGGTGATCATGATTTATTATTGTTGACATTACCCTTGAGGTAAATTGGTTGGGAGACGAAATTATAAGCCCCTATCTTTCTATGTGTCTGACTGAAACTTTTGCTCCATAAGTATGTTGTGAGTGTCAGCAATCATAGAAGACCAAATGATAGTTGAGTATGTGAACTTGCTAAACAAAGCTGTTACATAGACTCTTTGTGATAATATGATGAATTGCAATTGCTTCAGTGACTGAGATCATAGTTTGTTAGTTTTCAATATGGTTTATGGATCATACTTTAACTTGTGGATGAATTGTTACTTTTTCATGTGAAGTTTTATGATGATATATTGCTGTTATGATAATGATCATGATGCTTTCATGTACGTATTTTTTTATCGACACCTCTCTCTCTAAAAATGTGGTCATGATTATCGATTTCGGTTTTTCGCTTGAGGACAAGCGAGGTCTAAGCTTGGGGGAGTTGATACGTCCATTTTGCATCATGTTTTCCTATTGTTATTTATTATGTTTTTGATCATTATTTCACTTTATGATACAATTCTTATGCCTTTTCTCTCTTATTTTGCAAGTTTCACATGAAGAGGGAGATTGCCGGCTGACGGTGTCCTGGATTAGGGGGTGCCAACCTAGCCGGCCCGTTTCCTCGGATGGGCCGATATGCCCCTGTACGTAGTCAAGATGGACTCCGGAAGCCGCACATGGGAGACGTGATCAAGGCTGCCTCTACCGAAGGCTTGCAGTATGCTTCAAGATTACTCCAGCCGCCTTACTCCAAGATACCGACTTTCTAACCCTAGATACCCTCCCTGGCGTGTATATAAGCCACATGGTTTAGCCCGTAGGGCACATCAACGCAACATCGAACACCTAGCTTTAGAAGTTAGACACATATTACGATCTCGAGGTAGATCAACTCTGTACTCGATACATCTCCCTTAATATTAACAGAAGCAGGATGTAGGGTTTTACCTCCATCAAGAGGGCCCGAACCTGGGTAAAACATCATCTCCCTTTGTCTCTGTTACCATCGATCCGAGATCCATAGCTCGGGACCCCCTACCCCGAGGTCTGCCGGTTTTTACACCGACACTGGTGCTTTCATTGAGAGTTCTGCTGCGCGATCACCAGAAGGATCAATGGCTCACCTACGAATCAATCACGATAATTGCTATGGGGACGTCTACACCCCCGGACAGATTACGTCTTCGGCAGCATGATGTTCTGTGCCGATTCGACGGGACACCTCACTTCCGTCAAGAACTACGCCCCAGGACGGGTCATAACCTTCGGTGGCCTCGAGTACACTGCCGATTCCCGCGGCAAACTCGTCTTGTCGGGATTGACGCCGGGTTTGATCGAGAGCTCGGCTGGTTCTGGAGGTTCGACTCCGGAATCGAACTCTGTCATGACATCTTTTGAGATCACTGACGCCACTCCGGCTGACCTCTCCCCGACCCCTAGTCCAGAGAGAGATCTGGCTCCCACTGCCGAAGCGGAGCCGATACCAGAGATGATTTCAAATCAAAACTCTGAATTACGTTCAGATTCCCTTCGCTCTGAAGACGCGCCGGGTCACACGCAGGATGTACTTCGAGTCAGCCCTGCCTATGGCGCATCCACGGATCCCGAAGAGTTATCTCACCTTGATGAGATGCTTTGCCGCACCCAGAGCATGTCCATCTCGGACGGCAAGACTTCGGTTTATGATCAGATCGGACTTAAAGCCGATGATAGGGAAATTTACATCCCACCCACCACCCACCTAGTCGCCACGATCGATGATTTAACCGACATGTTGGACTACGGCGAACCCTCAGATATGGATGAGGACGCTGACAACCCCATCGAGAACACCTTGCCCTCGGTCAACACGGGCAGGTGGACCGCCACATCCACTTACGATGTCTATATGGTGGACACCCCCAAATCCACTCCAAGACGCCGGCGACGGCGCCGATGGGGCAATAATGGGGAACCCAGTGGCAATGACGCAACAACCAATAATGGCAACGAGGAGGACGGCGACGCCGATAACCTTGAGGAGGACATTCAAGCCTCCCCAGAAAGGAACAGCACACCAGACCGACCTCTTGTGGACTCCGATCCCGATGACCTCTTCGAAGGGGCCGACGACAATTACATGCCAGAGTCCGAGGAGGACGACAACCTCGGTACCGAGGACTTCATCGTCCCCGAGGACCCCTTCGAACAAGAACGCTTCCGGCGATGTCTCGTTGCGACGGCTCGGAGCTTAAAACGCAAGCAGCAGCAGCTGCAGGAAAATACCGACGCGCTGAATGAAAAGTGGGTTAAAGTGCTTTCCGCCGAGCAGGATATGGAGAACTGGCGCCATAGTGCGCCGAAGTCTTACCCACGCAGGCGCCTCCTACCAGAATTTGATGAAGAGCTCGCTGACGACCTCGATCGCCCCCCTAGAGACCGGGACAGGCCAAGACGAGAAGACCATGGTGAAAGACCACCTCCACGCTGTCATGGTAAAGACCCCGTGGACTACCTGGATCCCCGCGATGCTAGACGTCGTATTGAAGAAAAAGGGCACCCCCTCGGTCCATCTACTGATCAAGGGGACGCGCCCCCGCTGGGCCCTACGGCTACGATGCCTGGATGGACAGGAACGGCCGTGCCCTAGATCAAGCTTACTCACGGCTCTCTCCTGACACCCGACGAGATCCTCCTCGGTCCCGAGGTCTAGCTCACCCAATCTGCTTTACAGACAGGGTGATGGAGCACAAATTCCTGGAAGGGTTTAAACCCATTAACATAGAATCATATGATGGTACCACCGACCCAGCAGTTTGGATCGAGGATTTCCTCCTACACATACACATGGCCAATGGAGATGACCTCCATGCCATCAAATATCTGCCGCTCAAGTTAAAGGGGCCAGCGAGACACTGGCTTAATAGCCTCCCTCCTCATTCTATTGGCAGCTGGGAAGCCCTCGAAGACGCTTTTCGAGCAAACTTCCAGGGCACGTATGTCCGACCTCCGGACGCTGATGACCTCAGCCGTGTTACCCAGCAGCCTGGCGAATCAGCCTGGAAATTCTGGAACAGGTTCCTCACCAAGAAGAACCAGATCATAGACTGCTCCGAAGCCGAGGCCATCGTCGCAATCAAAAATAATATTCGAGATGAATGGCTAGCTCGCCAGCTCGGCCAGGATAAGCCGAGGACTATGGCTGCCCTGACCTCTCTGATGACCCGCTTTTACGCGGGAGAGGATAGCTGGCTCGCCCGAAGTACTCATAATGGCGAGGCAGGCACCTCGGAAACCCGCGACGCCAATGGAAAACCGAAGCGCAATAAAAACTAGCGTAGGTATAAAAACGGCGGAAGCGACACTGAAGACTCCCCAGTCAATGCTGGATTCGCTGGACCTAAATCCGGGCAGAAAAGAAAACCCTATAAGGGGAACAAAGACGGACCTAGCCGGCTCGACAGGCTCCTGGACTGCCCATGTGGGATTCACGGTACTCAGGAAAAACCAGCAACACACACTAATAGGAATTGCTGGGTCTTCAAACAAGCTGGCAAGGTAGCGGCAGAGGGTCAGAATAAAATCCAACACCACAGCGATGACGAGGATGAACCTCGGCAGCCCATTAATGGAGGGCAAAAGAAATTTCCCAACGAGGTAATAGAGGTCAATATGATCTATGTCACCCACATCCCTAAATGGGAGAGAAAGCGTGTGCTTTGGGACATATATGCGTTGGAGCCAGTCGCCCCGAAGTATAACCCATGGTCGGCTGACCTCTCCCCGACCCCTAGTCCAGAGAGAGATCTGGCTCCCACTGCCGAAGCAGAGCCGATACCAGAGATGATTTCTAATCAAAACTCCGAATTACGTTCAAATTCCCTTCGCTCCGAAGACGCGCCGGGTCACACACAGGATGTACTTCGAGTCAGCCCTACCTATGGCGCATCCATGGATCCCGAAGAGTTATCTCACCATGATGAGATGCTTTGCCGCATCCAGAGCATGTCCATCTCGGATGGCAAGACTTCGGTTTATGATCAGATCGGACTTAAAGCCGACGATAGGGAAATTTACATCCCACACACCACCCACCTAGTCGCCACGATCGATGATTTAACCGACATGTTGGACTACGGCGAACCCTCAGATATGGATGAGGACGTGGACAACCCCATCGAGAACACCTTGCCCTCGGTCAACATGGGCAGGTGGACCGCCACATCCACTTGCGATGTCTATATGGTGGACACCCCCAAATCCCCTCTAAGACGCCGGCGACGGCGCCGAAGGGGCAATAATGGGGAACCCACTGGCAATGACGCAACAGCCAATAACGGCAACGAGGAGGACGGCGACGCCGATAACCTTGAGGAGGACATCCAAGCCTCCCCAGAAAGGAACATCACACCAGACCGACCTCTTGTGGACTCCGATCCCGATGACCTCTTCGAAGGGGCCGACGACAATTACATGCCAGAGTCCGAGGAGGATGACAGCCTCGGTACCGAGGACTTCATCGTCCCCGAGGACCCCTTCGAACAAGAACGCTTCCGGCGATGCCTCGTTGCGACGGCCCGGAGCTTAAAACGCAAGCAGCAGCAGCTGCAGGAAAATACCGACGCGCTGAATGAAAAGTGGGTTGAAGTGCTTTCCGCTGAGCAGGATATGGAGAACCGGCGCCATAGTGCGCCAAAGTCTTACCCACGCAGGCGCCTCCTACCCGAATTTGATGAAGAGCTTGCTGACGACCTCGATCGGCCCCTTAGAGGCCGGGACAGGCCAAGACGAGAAGACCATGGTGAAAGACCACCTCCACGCCGTCATGGTAAAGACCCCGTGGACTACCTGGATCCCCGCAACGCTAGACGTCATATTGAAGAAAATAGGGCACCCCCTCGGTCCATCTACGGATCAAGGGGACGCGCCCCCGCTGGGCCCAACGGCTACGATGCCTGGATGGACAGGAACGGCCGTGCCCGAGATCAAGCTTACTCACGGCTCTCTCCTGACACCCGATGAGATCCTCCTCGGTCCCGAGGTCCAGCTCACCCAATCTGCTTTACAGACAGGGTGATGGAGCACTAATTCCCGGAAGGGTTTAAACCCATTAACATAGAATCATATGATGGTACCACCGACCCAGCAGTTTGGATCGAGGATTTCCTCCTACACATACACATGGCCAATGGAGATGGCCTCCATGCCATCAAATATCTGCCGCTCAAGTTAAAGGGGCCGGCGAGACACTGGCTTAATAGCCTCCCTCCTCATTCTATTGGCAGCTGGGAAGCCCTCGAAGACGCTTTTCGATCAAACTTCCAGGGCACGTATGTCCGACCTCCGAACGCTGATGACCTCAGCCGTGTTACCCAGCAGCCTGGCGAATCAGCCCGGAAATTCTGGAACAGGTTCCTCACCAAGAAGAACCAGATCATAGACTGCTCCGAAGCCGAGGCCATCGCCGCATTCAAAAATAATATTCGAGATGAATAGCTAGCTCGCCAGCTCGGCCAGGATAAGCCGAGGACTATGGCTGCCCTGACCTCTCTGATGACCCGCTTTTGCGCGGGAGAGGATAGCTGGCTCGCCTGAAGTATTCATAACGGCGAGGCAGGCACCTCGACAACCCGCGACGCCAATGGAAAACCGAAGCGCAATAAAAACAAGCGCAGGTATAAAAATAGCGGAAGCGACACTGAAGACGCCCGGTCAATGCTGGATTCGCCGGACCTAAATCCGGGCAGAAAAGAAAACCCTATAAGGGGAACAAAGACGGACCTAGCCAGCTCGACAGGCTCCTGGACCGCCCATGTGGGATTCACGGTACTCAGGAAAAACCAGCAACACACACTAATAGGAATTGCTGGGTCTTCAAACAAGCTGACAAGGTAGCGGCAGAGGGTCAGAATAAAACCCAACACCGCAGCGACGACGAGGATGAACCTCGGCAGCCCAATAATGGAGGGCAAAAGAAATTTCCCAACGAGGTAACAGAGGTCAATATGATCTATGTCACCCACATCCCTAAACGGGAGAGAAAGCATGTGCTTCGGGACATATATGCGTTGGAGCCAGTCGCCCCGAAGTATAACCCATGGTCGGCTTACCCGATCACTTTTGACAAGCACGATCATCCGACTAGCATCAGGCATGGCGGATCTGCGACGCTCGTTATGGACCCTATTGTTGATGGTTATCATCTAACACGCATCCTGATGGACGGGGGCAGCAGTCTTAACCTCATCTATGAGGACACTGTTTGGAAGATGGGCATTGACTCATCTTGGATAAAACCGAGCTCCACCACCTTTAAAGGTGTCATTCCGGGCATCGAGGCCCATTGTACTGAGACTGTCACCCTTGAGGTAGTCTTCGGTTCATCCGAGAACTTCAGAAGCGAGGAGTTAATCTTCGACATCGTACCCTTCCGGAGTGGATACCACGCGCTCCTAGGGCTCACAACGTTTGCACGCTTCAACACAGTCCCGCATTACGCCTACCTCAAGCTCAAAATGCCGGGATCCAACGGTGTCATCACAGTCAATGGTAATACCGAACGTTCACTCCGGACAGAGGAACAGACCGCGGCTTTTGCAGCCGAGGTCCAAGCGTCCGAGGAGGCAGCCCGCAGCGATAAACGCGCCGCTCGCTCTTTGAAACGAGCCCGGGGTGCACAAGTCGACCTCGGCCAGCTACCCCCGCACCCGAAATAGGGATGCGGGCTCCTCGCGTGCCCTAGCTGCGGGCACTACATCCCCAGGGTACACAACTTCGCACTCAAAATTCCCTGGGACGCCGAGGAGCCAATACAATCACCCACGCGTCACGCGCGGATTAACCACGCGAGGACATGGCTTAGAGCCCCTGCACAGGCAGGTATCTGTAAAAGAAGTAGCCAAAAGTCACTACGTCTCTGTGGCCTTAACCACAGAATGATTCTGGCAAACACCGCCCTTCGAGGAACTTGGTCAATCAAACACTTCGAGTGTATAAAGGGCCAGTCAGGCATCGACATTTGCAAAACACTTCGTCGTCAATCGGGATGATCTGGTCAACAGTTCGGAAACGCAGACGTGCGGCAGGCTTCGGTCCGGATCCTTTAAAATCCGTCAGTAATCATCCGACCTGTTTTTTCCTCTTCCTTCCTTACTATTTACGTTGTACTCTTTCCACTACTCTCGTCACAATTGGGCATGTATATGATTGATATTATGAAATAAAGAAACTATGCCCTTTCAAGGTCTCTATTGTATTTCTTTATCAGCATAGCTCTGGGACGATGAAGTTCTTTAAAATGATGCAATCGTATAATAAAGTCCGATGTATTCGGCGTCTCAGATTTTGGCCTTATATGCATCAGTTTCGAACCTAGATTTCGGTCAATAGTTGGGTTGCCCGGCTCCTATGTGTACCCCTTACGTTTCTGATAAATTCGGCTAAGGGCGTAACGGGAGAACCACTGCGATTGCGCCGCCAGGTCAATTGGCGTGGCGCCTCAGTGGAGAAAGCCGAAAACTGACTATCTAGCTGTGCGTAAACTGGTCAGCCATCCGGTGACCGCGTCAAGCGATGTGATCATAGAGATCACCCGTGTTAAACGAAGGGCTTTTATTTTTTAGCCGAAGTGTGCTATGGCCTAGACCTCGGCCAATTAGGCCGAACACTTCCCACACTGGGGGTTGGTCATCACCCCCACGGTCAAACTCCTATGACTAAGTGACAGACATCAAGCCACTACAGTCCGATTGCCTCGTTCCTCTAAGTCATCGACCACCCATGGGTACCGAGACGTCGGCTAAGGGTCAAGTATGGCTTAGGGAACACCCTTTGTATGACCTACACTGGGGCTGAAGCCGACGACTGGCCACTCTCATTTTAAAAAGTCATATCGGAGGAATAATCGAATTATTAAATACACACATCTGGAATTTCAAGCCATTTTCATTTAACAAACGATAAAGTTTTTACATCATACACTCCGGCATTCCAGAGTACCTAAAACAACAAGGTGTCCTTAGGACACATGGCCTCGGTAGCACGAGCTCCTGCCTCCACCTCGGTGAAGAACTGCTCGGCGATCCGCGGCTTGTCGGCAGGCGGGCCAGCAGCACAAGTCTCCGCATCAACTTTGCGGAAGTGTGTCTTCACGCAAGCGTATGCCCTCCGAGCCCCTTCGAAGCACGCGGACCTCTTCCAGCGGTCCACGCAGGGTACGGCATCTCGGAGACGAGCCGTCAGGCCGAAGAGGCTCCTCGGCATGGCTTCGGCCGGCCACAGAGCGACGCAGAGGTCCTGGAGCGCTGGCCTTGTCATGTGGAATAGCTCGACCAGTTGCTTCACTCGATGATTCAGCAGCTGCACAGACGACGACCCCGGGAATTGACCCCAGAAGGCTTTCTCCGCCTCATGGCCCGCCAGTTGGCCGAAGTAGGCCACCGCATCCTCCGCGCTCTGCGGGAGATCCTCGAAGACCTCTGCGGAATGCCATAATTGGGTGACCTCGACACACCCTTTGCTACCAAACATACACTGCAGCAAAAATTTCTTACCCGAGGCGATTTGCTCCACTTGCTGGAGCACCTTGCGATCCGCTCGGGCCGAGGTCTTGAGCTCAGAGTGGGCATGCTACAGCTTCTCGAGCTCCTCCTTCATCCGCTGCCCCTCCTCCTAAAGTTTGTCGCGTGTTTCGAACACGCCCTTCAGGGTCTCCTCCACCTCTAGCACCCGTGCCTGGTGCTTCTCTCCGGCCGCCTTCTCGGCGGCCCGCGCCCTCTCGGCTGTGGCGACAGCAGCCTTCTACTGCCGCACTTCCTTCCGAGCCCTTTCAAGCTCGGCCTTGAGCGTCTCCAATTCCGCTGTCAACATATTTAAATCTTAGTTGTTTCCTTTAAACATAAACATACAATGCAAGTTTAACCTTGCTTACCTTGAGATCGCTCAAGTCTCCGGTTCATCTCTGCCATCTGTTCGGAGCTGGAGTCCGGATCCAAGGTCGAAACCTGAAATGGCACAAATCCTTGTTAGAGAGAAAACGGTCTAGACCATCAACATGCCCTGGGACATCTGCTTCGAGTAGCGCCCTGGGGGCTACCCCACAGGCTCCTATTTTCTCAAATGACCCCAATGACGGTTTCACGAAACTGACTTCGGGCTCGGGGGCTACTCACTCATTACACCATTTAGCAGGCTACACTTTTATGTCCTCGGATAAAATATATAAAAACAAAGCAAACCGAATGCGCAGAAGACGTACCTCGAAACCTGCCACGAGGTTCTTGAAGACCTCATGCAGGCCGGCCTCTGCGGACCGGTATCCTTCTAGCGCCGTGCCTATCAAGGCACGGTGCTCCTCCTTGAGGGAGCAGCCCTTTAGGGCCTCCTCCACCTCCTCGGCCCACCCCGTGCCGGTCCGTCCTCGGACAGCAGGCTGGGGTGGAGGGATGACTTCGGATGGATCCCCCCGAGAAGCCTCCATTTGAGGAGGCGGTGCCAAGGTAGACTCCGGCTGGGCCGATATCTGGCCCAGCCCTTCTTCGATGACCTCGGGGAGCTTCGTCCCCGGGTCTTGTTGGGCCGAGGTTTTGACCTCGCCCATGACCACCGCCTCGTCGGCCCCCGCCGTGTTTACCTCGGGGGCTAGGGTGGATGTTGCCTCCCCCAGACCGACTTGCATCGGGGGAGAAGCAGCGGGCTTTGAAGTCCCGCTGGCAGACGGCAACCCGCTCGAGGAGCCGTTGGGGATCACCTTCGGCGGACTATGTATGAAAAGTTGCTTGTGTAAAATTTCCCTTGATGAAACAATGACTCAAACAAGGAAGACAAGGACAAGGGCTTACCCTCGAGGTGCCGGCTTCTTCCTCCCCGTTGCGAGTGGGTCTTCCTCTGAGTCACCAGAGAGCTCGGCTCTCTCCGATGACTTGTTGGCGGCCTCGGATGAGGCTCACCTCGGCCTCTTTTTGCCTTTGGGCGGCATGGCCACGTCGGCGTCTTCTGACACCGACCTCTTCCCCTTCGAGGGGGGAATCTCCTCCTCGTCCTCCTCGGCGCCGCCGTCTTGAGCGGTGGAGGTGTGGGTCTCTTCTGACCGGGTGACCGAGGTCCCCTGGGTCCGCGCGCTAGACTTCCCCGTCTGGGACTTCGTCCATTTGGAGGCCACTACGTGCGGCTCCTCGGTCAGAAGCGCCGGGAGCAGGGGAGTTGGGGGTTTTTCCGGCAGTGGGGCGGGGCATCGTACCCCTTTTACCCAGGCTGACCACTTCTGCGAAATGTCAAAACACAACGGCTCAGATAGAAATTTTACTCCTCGGAGCAATGAGCAGAGAGTGAAGATTGAAGGACGGAACCACTCATCGGGGGGGCCTCGTAGCCTTGTTCGAGGCCGCGGTCCTCTCGCTCCACGGGAATCATGTCCTTGGCTAGCTTCATGAGCTTTGTCCACATAGTGGCCAAGGTGGAGCGGAAGAAGGTGTTGATGGTGTCCATGTCCTCGGGCTTCTACGCCCACATCGGGGTGGCCCGAAGTTGGAGAGGAAGGATGCGGCGGTTGAGCATGACGTTGATAACATCGGCCAGCTCTGCCTTCCCTGCGGTGGTCCACCACACAATCCTCTCAACCAGGGTCTCTACCTCTTCGGGCTTCCCCCAGGCGACGCCCTTTTCCTTCCAAGATTTGAGTTTCTTGGGAGGCCCGGCTGAGAAGGTCGGGACCTCGGTTTGACCATCGGCAAGGGGCTCGGTGATGTAGAACCACTCCTTTTGCCATTCCTTCACCGTTTCGATGAAGGTGCCTTTGAACCAGGTGGCCCCCTGGTTCTTGCTGATCATGGCCCCTCCGCACTCCGCGAGTTCGGAGCCACTTGACTTTGATTTGATCCCGAAGAGCTTCAGCCATAGGCCGAAGTGTGGCTCACATCGGAGGAAGGCCTCGCAGACTGTTATGAAGGCTGCGAGGTGGAGAATGGAGTTGGGGGCTAGGTGATGGAAATCTAACCCGTAGTAAAACATGATCCCACGCACGAAAGGGTGCAGCGGGAACCGCAGGCCTCGGATGAGGTGGGGGACGAAGACCACCCGCTCCCCGGCATTGGGAGCGGGTTCCAGCTCGTCGACCGCTGGAGCACGGGCGGCGATGGTAGGGGCTAGGTACCCCGCGTCGCGTAGCTCAGCGATGGTCACCGCCGTCACGGTGGAGCCACCCCAGTGCCCCTTAAGGGTATCGGCCATGGCTGGTGAGGGAGTCAAGCTCGCGAAAGAGGAAGGCGCGTATGCTGGATCTGGGCGCTAGAGCTAGACGAAGCAGCTACGAAGGAGGAATGGGAGCGTAGGCTGTCGCGCTGTTCTCCCCTTTGCTTTTATAAAGCCGGGCCAAGAGCCCCCTTTGCTGTGCCGATAAATTCGAGATTGATATCAAAAATGCCGTTGAAACATATGGGGGGAAACAAAATCTTGATGATATCCCTGAGAAAGCGGGCACGATCTCTGCCTCAACAAGGCGTGCCAGTAAAAGAGCTGCCTCGAAACGCGATTTGAGGGGAAGCAGTAACTGCTCGACCTGTCGCAGGGCGAACCTCTCCGATAAAGCTGTCAGCCCGGATTGGATTGTTCATACCTACATAGAAAGCCTTCGAGGCTAAGATACTTGTTCACCTCGGATAGGGTACAAGCTCGGATCGGACCACGGATGTCGATGCTCTATCAATAGAATCTGAAATGTAGAGTGGAACTCGTCTGTCAAGCCGGAGACTCCGGATCCGAAGTGATGTTTCAAAGTCGTCCTCGGCATAGAAGACGAGTTCGGGGGCTACTGACGGTTCCCTGGATTAGGGGTTGCCAACCTAGCCGGCCCGTTTCCTCGGATGGGCCGATATGCCCCCGTACGTAGTCAAGATGGACTCCGGAAGCCGCACATGGGAGACGTGATCAAGGCTGCCTCTACCAAAGACTTGCAGTACGCTTCAAGATTACTCCAGCCACCTTACTCCAAGATACCGACTTTGTAACATTAGATACCTTCCCTGGCGTGTATAGAAGCCACAGGGTTTAGCCCGTAGGGCACATCAACGCAACATCGAACACCTAGCTTTAGAAGTTAGACACATATTACGATCTCAAGGTAGATCAACTCTGTACTCGATACATCTCCCTTAATATTAACAGAAGCAGGACGTAGGGTTTTACCTCCATCAAGAGGGCCCGAACCTGGGTAAAACATCGCCTCCCTTTGTCTCTGTTACCATCGATCCGAGATCTGCACCTCGGGACCCCCTACCCCGAGGTCTGCCGGTTTTTACACCGACATCAGCAACTGGAATTCTGGACCGGAAAGGGGCGAAACAGAGATAGCTATTATGCACAACTCTAAATGACCTGAGAATTTACGGAGAATTATTTTGGAATATATAAAAATACTGGCGAAAGAATTATCAGGAGGGGGCCCACCAGGAAGCCACAAGCCTGGGGGGCACGCCCTACCCCTCTGGGCGCGCCCTCCGAGCTTGTGGGGCCCCTGGCAGGCCTCCGGCCCCCTCCTTCTGCTATATGAAGCCATTTTCCCTAGAAAAAATAACAAGAATACTTTTGGGACGAAGTGCCGCTGTCTCGAGGCGGAACCTGGGCAGGAGCTATTTTGCTCTCCGGCAGAGCGATTCCGCCGGGGATACTTCCCTCCGGGAGGGGGAAATCGAAGCCATCGACATCACCAATGATCCTCTCATCGTGGGAGGACCAATCTTCATCAACATCTTCACCAGTACCATCTCATCTCAAACCCTAGTTCATCTCTTGTATTCAATCTTTGTCTCAAAACCTCAGATTGGTACCTGTGGGTTGCTAGTAGTGTTGATTACTCTCTGTAGTTGATGCTAGTTGGTTTATTTGGTGGAAGATTATATGTTCAGATCCTTATTGATATTCAATACCCCTCTGATCTTGAACATGAATATGATTTATGAGTAGTTACTTTTGTTCTTGAGGACATGGGAGAAGTCTTGTCATAACTAATCATGTGAATTTGGTATTCGTTCGATATTTTGATGATATATATGTTGTTGCTTCCTTTAGTGGTGTCGTATGAACGTCGACTACATGCCACTTTACCATCTTTGGGCCTAAGGGAAGGCATTGTGGAGTAGTAATTAGATGATGGGTTACTAGAGTGACAGAAGCTTAAAACTTAGTTTATGCGCTATTCCGTAGGGGGCTGATTTGGATCCATATGTTTCATGCTATGGTTAGATTTATCTTAATTCTTCTTTCGTAGTTGCGGACGCTTGCGAGAGGGGGTAATCATAAGTGGGAGGCTTGTTCAAGTAAGAACAGCACCCAAGCACCAGTCCACCCACATATCAAATTATCAAAGTAGCGAACGCGAATCAAACAAACATGATGAAAGTGACTAGATGAAATTCCCATGTGTCCTCGAGAACGGTTTGCTTATTATACGAGTTTGTTCCGGCTTGTCCTTTGCTATAAAAAGGATTGGGCCACCTTGCTGCACTTTATTATACTTGTTACTTGTTACTTGTTACGAATTATCTTGCTATCAAAACTATCTGTTACCGCTACTTTCAGTACTTGCAGATAATACCTTGCTGAAAACCGCTTGTCATTTCCTTCTGCTCCTCGTTGGGTTCGACACTCTTACTTATCGAAAGGACTACGATTGATCCCCTATACTTGTGGGTCATTAGCATGGAAGTTCTAGGTTTATTTCTGGGGGTTTCTCTATTTATAGGAATTTGCAGCGTTGGAATCACGCGAAGAGTTACGAGGGGCCCACAATGCAACCCCATGCGACCCCCCATGTGTGTTCTGGTCCTCCCATGAAGCTTCGGGGGTCTCTTATGTTCCAAAAAAATCGTCAATTTTTTTGGGGTTAATCCAGGAACTTTTATTTCTGCACAAAAAACAACACCACGGTAGTTCTGCTGAAAAGAGCGTCAGTCCGGGTTAGTTCTATTCAAATCATACCAAAACCATATAAAATTGTTGTAAATATGGCATGAATACTTCATCAATTATAGATACATTGGAGACGTATCAGCATCCCCAAGCTTAATTCCTGCTCGTCCTCGAGTAGGTAAATGATAAAAGAAATAATTTATGAAGTGTGAATGCTAGAATAGTGCACAAGTTTGTTCAATGATAATTTCAGTCACTTTTCCTAGCATCATAACAACAACTCTTTCTCATAAAACTCATCATGATAAAGTAGCAATTAATTCACATGTTATGGTTTAAACAATACATTCTCTTGAAACTTAACAAGCTATGTTCTTAGTCACCAAACAATTTCAATGCATCTTATTTTCAACAAAGTCTAAGTAAGAGCTCCACATACTCAATTATCATATAGTCTTCTATGATTGCTAATACTCAAAGCATATATTTAGAACAAATAGCATCCATCGAACACAGAGAAAGATAGGGGCTTGATGCTTTGCCTTCCAACTTGCTTATCATAGAGATAATTGTCAACAATAATAATTCATGATCAAATATATTTGAATGGCTATATGTGTCTGGATCTTTCCCTAGCACATAATGCTTGCCAACTAGAGAATAGGTTGAAATAAGAAGTTGACTCAACAAAAATAAATAACATGAAAGTAAATAGCATAAAAGTAAATAGAATGTCCCTTCGCAGAGGGAAGCAGGGATTTGCAGAGGTGCCAGAGCTCATTGCTAAAAACAAAGATTAATACATTTTGAGTGGTGTGCTTTTCCTATCAACGTCATGACTAAGGTATTCAATATCTTCCATGCTAAACACATTATTGGCAGTTCCCATGCAAAAATGAAATTTTTAACTCCCCCTCAACCATTCAAACACAAGTCATGGCTAGCCGAATTCACGGGTGCCCTCCAAACTTTCAACTTTCCAGGGGGAGCTTTTGTTTATTTTTGTTTAACAGGATTGGGCATCCCAATTACCAGCCTCTCTCGTGCAATGACAAGTGAATAAACACCCATCATGAGAATAACCCGCTTAGCGTGGAAGATATTGACCGCCCCGTCGCTTCTTGAGTGGTACGGGCACACAAAACAAATATTTATTTGAAGGTTTTAGAGATGGCACATGCAAATTTACTTGGACTGGCAGGGTAATACAGTATATAGGTAGGTATGGTGGACACTCATGGAGGAAACTTGGCTGAAGGATTTTGGATGCACAAGCAGTATTCCCGCTTAGTACAGAAATTTAGGCTAGCAAAAGATCCTAAACAAGCACCACATGTTGGAGGATCCATAACAATATAACTTCTATGCAAATATACCCAAACATAACTCATTACGTTATCTTCCTTGTTCAAATTCAAATAATTTGATCAAGGTTGAAAATAATTAATGGGTATTCAGAATCATAAAAGATGTCCAAGATAATATATTTGTATGTGAAATTTCTCTTCCATATACTAATCATTCATGAATTGCTTGTATGACCAACATTATGATTGTCAAACTTCAGTATATTTTACTTTCTAAACCCAATGTGAAATTACTACTATGCATATGGAACACAGATAATTTTAGATTTATGATATTCAATTCATTTCAACAATTCACTCTTAGGATATAAGTGAAGCACAAGAGTGAATGACAAACTACTCCAAAAGATATAAGTGAAGAACAATGAGTAGTTAAACAATTAAGTAGCTATGTGAAGACTCTCTCCAAATAAAGATTTCAGATCCAAGTACTTTATTCAAACATCAAACAAATATAAAAGGGCACTCTAAGAATAGCACATATCATGTGAACAAATAAAAACTTAGGCTCAACCGAAACTAACCGATAGTTGTTGATGAAGAAAGGTGGGATGCCTACCGGGGCATCCCCAAGCTTAGATGCTTGAGACTTCTTGGAATATTATCTTGGGATGACTTGGGCATCCCCAAGCTTGAGCTCTTGTGTCTCCTTAATTCCTCTTATATCACGGTTTCCCTAAATTTTAAAAACTTCATCCACACAAAACTCAACAAGAACTCGTGAGATAAGTTACTATAAATCAATGCAAAACCTTATCATTCTCTACTGTATCAAATCACTAAAATTATTATTAAACATTGCATATTAAATGACTCTGCATATTTAATACTCCTATCCTCAAATAGAATCATTAAACAAGCAAACATATGCAAACAATGCAATCATAACAACAATCTGTCTAAACAGAACAATCTGTAAAGGATGAAGAAAAATTCATACTTAATTAACTCCAAAAATTCTGAAAAATTACCACACTGTAGAAATTTATCGTATCTTACTGTGTAAAAATTTCAATATTTTATCATGTTCTGACTATTCAGGAATATTCAAGACATAACAACAAACTTTCTGTTTTCAAACAGCAACATATAGACTTGCAAACTGAGCGTGGTAAAGGCTACACTTTTCACTTTTATTGAAATAAAAGATACAAAACATTAATATAAATAACAGGAAGAAAATCCAACTCAAAGAAAATGACGCTCCCTAAACACATATCATGTGATGAATAAAAATATAGTTCCAAGCGAGGTTACCGATAATGTTGGAGACGAAAGAGGGGATGCCTTCCGGGGCATCCCCAAGCTTAGACTCTTGAGTATTCCTTGAATATTACCTTGGGGTGCCTTGGTCATCCCCAATCTTAGGGTATTTCCACTCCTTATTCTCCTCATATCGATATCTCACCCAAAAATTGAAAACTTCAACCACACAAAACTTAATGGACCTCGTGAGATAGGTTAGTATGATAAAGAATAAATCATTCACTTTGGTACTGTCAAGAAAAGATTCATAATTGTTCCCACATAAAGCCTACTGTACTCTATCATTTCCACAATTTATATCACTCAATATAAGCTATGGAAACGCTAAAACAAGCAAACTATGCAAACAATGCAGATTCTGTCAAAAACAGAACAGTCTGTAATGATCTGAATAGAAACCATAATTATGTAACTCCAAAAATTCTGAAAAAAGAGGAAAACGTTGGAAATTTGTTTATAAATACTGTGTAAAAAGTTAAGAATATTTTGATGCTCCAGTAAATTATAGAAATTCCTGGACTGAGCGCAAAAGTTTCTGTTTTTGCACAGAATCAAGTCAACTATCATCCACACTATCCCAAATGTCTTGGCACATTACTGAAAAAAAGCTATAAAACATGAATAATACAGTAGCTTAATCATGTGAACACACAAGAACAGTAGGTAGAAATATTGGGTTGTCTCCGAACAAGCGCTTTTCTTTAATGCCTTCTTAGCTAGGCGTGATGATTTTAATGATGCTCACATAAAAGTGATGAATTGGAAAATAATGGGAGAATCATGAATCATATATCAAACACATTTAAACCGAACCCACTTCCTATGCATAGGGATTTTGTGAGCAAACAATTTATTGGAGCAAGAATCAACTAGCATAGGAAGGCAAAACAAGCATGACTTCAAAACCTTCATCACATAGAGAGGAAACTTGATATTATTGCAATATATATATATATATATATATATATATATGCATACCTTCCCCTCTCATAATAATTTTCAGTAGCATCATGAATTAATTCAACAATATAACCATCACATAATGCATTCTTTCCATGATCCACAAGCATAGACAATTTATTACTCTCCACATAAGAAAATTTCTTCTCATTAATAATAGTGGGAGCAAATTCATTGAAATAACTATCATGTGACACTTGATTGGCATAATCAATTTGAATATTAAAATCAAGATGACAAGTTTTATGGTTATCATTACTCTTTATAGCATACATGTCATCACCATAATCAATCATAGATAGCAACTTTGTTGTCATAATCAATTGAAACCTCTTCCAAAATAGTGGATTCAACATTAAATAAATTCATGACCTCTCCAAATCCACTTTTATCATTATAATAAGATTGAACACCCTCCAAAATAGTGGGATCATTAGTACCTAGAGTTGACACTCTTCCAAACCCACTTTCATCAATATAATCATCATAAATAGGAGGCATGCTTTCATCATAATAAACTTGCTCATCAAAAGTAGGGGGACTAAAAAGATCATATTCATTAAACATAGCATCCCCAAAGTGACGCCCCCGACTCGACCGTGCACTAATCATACACGCAAATGCGCACGATCAAGATTAGAGACTCACGGGAAGATATCACAACACAACTCTAGACACAAATTAAAGTCATACAAGTTTTATATTACAAGCCAGGGGCCTCGAGGGCTCGAATACATAAGCTTGAGTACAAGCGTTAGCGGAAGCAATGACATTTGAGTACAGACATAAAGAGTAAACAAGTTTGCCTTAAGAATGCTGAGCAAAACAATGACACTAGATCAAAAAGGCGCAGACCTCCTGACTGGGAGCCTTCAAAACTACTCCTGGTCATCAGTCTCCACGTAGTAGTAGGCTCCGTCGGAGTAGTAGTAGTTGTCGACGGGCTCAGCTGGCTCCGGGGATCCGTCATCTGATTGCAGCAATCGGGTATGGGGAAAAAGGTAGCAAAGCAACCGTGAGTACTCATCCAAAGTACTCGCAAGACTTACATCAGATCTATGCTAAGTATGCATCGGTATCAAAGGGAAGGGGCTGTATCTGTGGACTATACTGCAGAAATGCCAGAATGGAGAGAAGGCCTAGCCTATCGAAGACTAGCAACTCGCAGCGTCTTGCAGCATTAGAAGAGTGCAGATTAGCATATAAAAGTAATAGTAACAAGTATAATAGTAGCCTGCCCAGAGATCCTTCCTCGACTCCCTGCGAGAAAGCGATCCCGGAGCTATCAAATTATTAAGTAACACAAGTATCCAGTTCTAGTTGTAGTAGATCGGGATACTCTCCGAGCGTCCTATTACCGTGGACACGGCTATTCGAATAGATAACTTCCCTGCAGGGGTGCACCAACTTACCCAACACGCTCGATTAACTCTGGCCGGACACACTTTTATCGGGTTATGCCCGGCCTCGGCTGATTGACACGCCGTAGACCTACCTAGGCTCCATAGAGAGGTCAGCACACCGGTCTACATCCTAAGCGCTCAGGGGTCTTGGGCCCATCGCCCTTTGCACTCCTGCGCGTTGCATATGCGGCCGGGACCAGACCTAGCCCCTATATACACACGCAGGCTGTCGCAGTCCACCCGGGCGAGTGCCCATACTTATTCCCGCGTGGTGGTTAGTGTGAAAAGGCCAGAGGCCTACTCAGATCACATATCCAAACCCGTTAGTGTGTTGGGAGCTCGCGGTGACGATCACTGATCCTGTCGCCCCGTCTCGCGGACTTACGGCAAGGGTCAGGCCCATCCCTCTCCTGGGGCGGTCTGCCTGCCCGGCCGTACTGCGTAATTATCTCGCGGGTACCTTCACGGTCAACCCGACTTCACATCTCTCGCGGGTACCCCTCGGGGTCGACCCGACTTATCAAAAGACTGTCGGGAACTCAGGTCCACCTCTACCGGGGTGGTACCGCCTGTCCCTACAGTCCCACAGTAACAGTAAACGGGGAATAGTGTAAGGTAACAGTGTGTCCGTAACATCAAGGGGGAAATCCGAGGAATCACCCTCGATGGATTCCCACTCGATGTAACCGTCAAGGTGAACTTGGAGGAATCACCCTCGAGGGGTTCACACTTGAGGGGCTGCATGACAGAGGCATCATCGGAGGTGGTGAAAGAGGAATCACCCTCGGTAACCCACAACCGACTAGCTACACTACAGAGGTATCATCAGGAGTGAGGTAAGAGGTATCACCCTCGGCACTCGATAGTAGCTCTGTAGAGTCATACAACTAAGGGGGTGTGCGGTGCTGTGTCGGTCTCTGCACATCGATCATGTTGATTGAAACATCCGGAAGCAAAGCATGGCAACACGGATAAGGGTGCGGGGCCACTGATGGATTACTAGCCGACCTATACTAAGCATTTAGGATAGCAGGTAAGGTATGAACAGTAGTTACAAAAACAGGCTATGCATCAGAATAGGAGCTATCGAATAACAGTAGCAAAATCTAATGCAAGCATGTGAGAGAAAGAATGGGTGATATAGGAATGATCAAGGGGGTTTTGCTTGCCTGGAAGCTCTGCTGAAAGGGGCTGGACGTCAGGGCGCAGTCGTACTCGGGAGCAGCGTCAGTCTCGGAGTCTACCGGAGAGAAGAGGTGGAAGAAACAATAAATATAAAGCAAACAAATGCAACACAAGGCGTGACATGGCAATATGCTGTGCTGGGGGTGACCTAATGTGGTGCTAAACGTTACAGTCTGAGCGGGAAAATATCAGGGAATATTTTCCCGGCTTTAGGCAATTATCGGACAGACGATCCGGAGGGGAAGGTTCCATGTTTGCAGTGATGGAGGCATGTGACGGGTATGTGGATGGCATATTCGGATTCGTCTTATTTTTCTGATCATTCTTCATATATAAATTATTTTCATCCGAGTTACGGATTATTTTATATGATTTTTCAAAGTTTTAACGATTTTCTGAAATTTCTGGAATTTATTTAATTTCGAAAATAAATTATTAAATTGCTAGGTGCACACAGAACTGTGTACACAGCAGAGGGCTGTGAGGCTGACAGGTGGGGCCAGTTGACTGGGTCAACTGCCAAGTAAGCAGAGGCTGACTGGTGGGCCCAGCTGCTGACTCAGCAGCTGACTGGGCCGTCCCTATCCATTTAAACAGTGGGCTGGACCCACCTGTCATACACAGTGGCTAATTAGTGTATTAGTTTAATTAGAGGGTGGGGCCCCACTATCAGTGACTAACTAATTAACAGATTAAGTTTATTTTTAACACGAGTTTAATTAAGCCCAGTCAGCACAGTTGACCAGGTTCTCTACGGGTGGCTGCGAAGCGGCTGGGGACAAGTGCGTGACCATTTGGTCACCGGAGCAACGCCGGCGGCCAAGGGAGGCGGCGGCGAGCTTCGGCCACGGCGGTTCTAGGGCCCAGAGGGCGAACGCGAGTAAGAGAAGAGAGGGGGAAGGAAGAGGAGCTCACAGCGAGCCTGCAGAGGTGCTTAGTGGGCTCAGGGGAGGCTCGGAGGTGCCGGAATCGATGGCAGAGCTCTTCGGGGCCGATGAAGAAGACGACGAGGTAGGAGTCGATGCAGCGGCCCCGGGCTCCAACGGACGGCACCAGGCGACAGAGCGGTCGACGGCGGAGCGAATGGACACGGTGGCACGGCGCGGTGAGGCCAGTGGCCGCGGGATCGACGCAGCGACGACGACGTCTGGGTTGGGCACTTCTCCAAATCGAGGTGGAGAGCGAGAGGGAGAGGGGTAGTGGGGCTAGGGTTTGCCTGGGGGTGCCCTGGGGTCGATCTTATCCCCCCATGGCGGTGACGGCGCCGGGGGATGGCCGACGTATGCTCATCGCCGGCTCGGGCACGCGCGGCGTCGACACGCACAGGAGAGAGAGCGAGAGGTTGAAGGAGAGAGGAGATGGGCTGGGCCGGCTCCTGTAGCTCGCAGGCTTAAGTGCACAGTAGATTTCTCCCCTTTTCTTTATTTCTCTCTGTTTTCTTTTAATAGAAACTGCTTTGCAATATTTTGAGCTACCAAATGGATTTTGTAAAATGTGGGACTTGGCCACATAATTACTTTGCAATATTTGGCACTGCCACAAAAAGTTTGGGAGAAGTTTGAATTGATTTGAATTTTGCATAAATGAAAAGACATTTAAAAATGCTGATTTGGCACTATTTTAATTGCTATAGCCCATTTTAGCATTGAGGTGATGTTGTTTTCCTTAACAAATAATTGGTATGGAATATTTGCTAAATGACGAACTATTTTGCAACCATGTTTGTGCAACTTTAAATTTCACTTGCAATTTGAATTGGTTTCAGTGGTGGAATTTGAAATGAGATATGAATCCATGGTGATCAAGCATTGCAAACCAAAGTGATTAAGCAAAATCATGAGGATCACTGTAGCTCATTACATAGGGGTGTTACAATTCTCCTCCTCTAAAAGAAATTATCGTCCAGAGAATTAAGAGGTAGAAGGGAAAAGATCGGGGTATTCTTCTCGTAGGCGATCTTCACGTTCCCAACTGGCTTGATCTTCAGTATGATTCGACTACTGCACTTTAAGGAACTTGATTGCCTTCTGACGGGTTTGACGTTCAGCTTGATCAAGAATGCGGATCGGATGCTCCTTATAAGAGAGATCATCTTGCAATTCGAGTATTTCATGATCCACTGCACGGTGTGGATCCTTGAAGCAACGACGAAGTTGTGACACATGGAAGACATCATGGATGTGAGAAAACTGCAGTGGCAATTCCAATTTATAAGCCACATATCCACGTCTGGCGAGAATGCGGAAGGGACTAATGTAGCGAGGAGCTAACTTGCCCTTGATTCCAAAATGATGAGTGCCCTTCATAGGAGTGACACGCAGATAAGCTTGTTCACCAGGTTGATAGATCGATCCCCAATGTTTCAGAAAGCGTATTTCCCAAAACTGCGCTTTCTGTTTACCCCACCGGCTGAAACTGTTATATTGCGAGCGTTCACTCGTTAGCGGCCGAAGTGGACACTTTTTATTCATCCCATCGGCTAACGAACGAACGGACATATCTTTTCACCTACAACTCCGATTCAGGTGAATCCAAAGTCCACTTTCTCAGATCGTCGAGCCCGTTCTGATGGCATCACTTTCATAATGTTTTCACATTCTGAAAATGCCCATTTTGCCCTTGCCCTATATTCAGCCCCTCCGAGAGGGAATCTTCTCCGGCGAATTTTTCCGCGAGGTGATCGCACTTCTCTCCGGTGAATCCGTCGACCCCCAGGCAAGCCAACCATCTGATATATGCCCTAAAGCATTGCTCTGTGTTATTCTTGCATGTTTAATTCATGAATATACCTGTGTCAGAAATAATTAAACTCTTGCTAGGTTGAATTTGCTAATTACATTACCTGTTAATGCTCATCATGTTAACGCACTAGTGACTCGTATGTGATTCCGTATGGAGATAGGTTGTTATGTTTTCATCATGCATCATTATTGTCATTGTAATAAAAGAACGTGACTTAATAATGACAACCTCCTTCGTCGGCTGGATCGAGTCATAGTGCCACCGAACCGAGCTCATCGAGTGCAACCATACTTGCCTGGATGGGGAGGCCCTAGCTTGGTCTATGGTCTTGCCTCTTATCAGTACCACCAAAGAGGGAGGGATTATGCGTGCGTGCTACCCTGGCCCGGTAGGCGGCGATTATCCATTGAGCCCAGTTTAGTTATATGGTACCAGGTCCCCATTTGGGACAGTTTGTTTGGCCACGACGGTGGCAGGTGTCAAGAGTGACACAGGGGCCACCCAGGACATGACCCGAAGGGGGTATGATTGTCGGTGGGATCGTGAGAGTGCCAGGCAATAGACAAGTTTTGTTGGAGCAGCACCGGTCCACCCGAATGGGAGCATGAGGCCAGGAGCTCCATGGTGTGGGTAAAGTGCACAACCTCTGTAGAGTGTAAATCTATTCGAATAGCCGCGTCCTCGGTCATGGGACACAGTTCGTACTAGGTCACACTATTTGGTCCGTGTCGAGTCTGGAGGAATAAACTACATAATGTGTTACCAAGAATGAACCAGAGAATGGTAAGGTTTGTCAGACTTGCAAGTACAGATGCATGGACATCAGATGGTGTCAGGGATATGAATGTTAGCCATGCAATGGCTATGAGATGAATGGTCAGATGACCACAAGACTTGGTTGGATTTGGATCGGATTTGGGTTGGATCATGAAGTATTTGGAGTCTGGATTATTCACTTGATATGTTTTACTTTAGTAGTTATCATACTGGATAATCCTGTTATAACATGGTAATTAATACTGCTAGAGAGGTATGCTATGCCATGATAATTAATATTACTCTAATAACAAATGCATGCTTGAATGCCATGGATTGCTTTGCTTGGTGTATATGTTGGTTTAGTTTGCTTGCGAGTACATTCAAAAGTACTCAGCGGCCTTCAATGTGGTCAGGTTCACCTCAGGATCCGACATCCACTGGTGAGGAGCCGGAGTGTTCGCGGACTAGGAGAGTAACCCAGTCAGATCCCTGTGGATTGGAGCTACACCAAGACCATGCTGCCTTAGATAGAGCTTTTCCGCTACCATCACCCTTGTAAAATATCATGTAAGACTTATATATCCATTAATAGAAATGCCTGTGTTCATGATACTTGTTGTAAACGCTCATGCCAGAGTGTTTTCCTGGGCTGGTGTGTGCGGCGACCGTCTGGCTACAGTGATAATCAGGCGGGGCACCACAATATATGGTTAACCAAATGCCAATTATCAAATTGTCTTATACAGCAACTTTTAGTTGTTCAAACATGCATGAAAATTCCATAAACAGATTCTTCATATTTTTTTGATAATTTTTCATATATAAATTATTTCAATCTGAGTTACGGTTGAATTTATATGAATTTTTGAAGTTTATAACATTTTCTGGAATTTCCTGGTTATTCTAAATTAAACTAAATCCAAAAAATGACTTATTGCGTCAGCATGATGTCAGGATGACGTTAGCAGGTCAGCTGACCGTGCCAGGTCAAACCTGACATGCGGGTCCCAGCAGTCAGTGTCATAGAGGCTAAATAGTTTTAATTTGAGCTAATCCAAAATTAGCAGGGGCTGGCCCCACTTGTCATCGACCCAGGGGAGGTCGAACCTCTGGTCAAATGGGTCAAACTCGCCGGCGTTTAGCCGCTGGCAAGGTCAGTGGTGGTCAAATGCGTCAGAAAACCTCTACGGGGCACCGTTCGATGCGCCGCTGGGCTCTTTGAAGAGCTTGTGCGATGGCGCGTCGATTGGTGGCGGTGACCGTGCCTGGGGTGGCCGGAGTCGACGACGGCGAGCTCAACAGCGGCGACCGGAGTTCGGGTGCTCTCGCGTTAGCTGCAATGGCGTGCAAACAGGCGAAGCAAAGTGCTAGCGATGCTCTATGCGGTGCGGCGAGCACATTGGACGCACGCCCAGGACCGAATGGTCACCGGAGCGTCGTCGGCGACGAGCTCGGGCGGTGGTGTTTCTCGGCCAGCATGGATACGGCGGCTACAGCGAGCAATAGGCCACGGGATTAGGGGGTTTCGATGTAGGAGCTCACAGCGGTTCGAACGGAGCAGACAGCGAGCTCGGGGATGGGCTGGAGACGACGTGCGGTCACCGGCGATCTCGGTGGCCGAAGGTCGAAGACGATGAAGATGGCGACGCTGCGGTGCGCCCGGCGTCGAACGGCTCGGGGAAGACAGCTTAGGGGACAATGGCGGAGCTCGGGGACACGTCGGGGAAGCGAGGGGGAGGCGGTGGCTACGGTGGTGCTCGTCGGCGCTCTCGGATGCGTTCGGGTGAAAGCGGGGAGAGAGGCAGAGGAGAGGATGAGGACGAGGGAGAAGAGGGTGAGGTCGAGAGGGTGGCGTGGCGCTCCTAGGTGACGTCCAGGGGGTCGGCAAGAGCAGGAGGTGGCCGTGGCGCGTGCCGGCGTGCGGTGGCCACGCGCGCTCGGCCGACTGGTGCCAGGAGGACGACGGCGCTGGTGGGCTGGGCCGCCAGCTGGCCCAGGTAAGTGGCCAGGTAAGTTTCCTCTCTCTCTCTCTCTCTCTCTCTCTCTCTCTCTCTCTTTCTATTTCTTTTTGTTTTTCTATTTTCTTTTCTGTTTTTGATTTAGTAAAAATACTAAATCATTTACAAAACTCCTAAAAATATTTTTGGGCACTATTTGGATTATTTCCAACAGCCCTCAATGGTTTTCAGAATTATTGGGGCATCTAAAATATTTATAGTAATTAAATGCTCCAATTCAAATACATTATGATTTAACTCAAAAATCCAGAAATGACCTAGAAATATGTTCATCATTTTTGGCAGAGGTTTTCACCTTTATCAGAAATCGTGAAATTTTCTGAAGGGCATTTTGGGTTCATTGAAAAGATTTAAATTTGAAGCTAATGATTTAATTTGGTGCTAGGGTTTGGTCATCCCCAATTCAAATTTCCTTTGAATGTAAACATGATGCATGGATGCTTTAATGCAACTGTTTACAATCAATTCTAGGGCTATGACAACTCACCCCCACTAAACAAGAATCTTGTCCCGAGATTCAAGACGTGTGGTAAGACAAAAGAGGGGACACAAAACTAACACAATCTTCATGATCCAGATTGCACTTCTCGAAGATGTTGATCCATTACAACATATTGATCTTGACATCCTTGCCTTCTAGAACTTCACCCAACACGACAACGAGAGGAAAAGGGAAACTCTAAAAGAATCGATCTTCTCGAAGATCGAGCAATTGATGATCAACTCATGGAATGAGATGTAAGAACATCTCTTGAGCTGGGACACAAAACACACATCAGGAACGAGGGAAGGAAGTAGATGACGAACATTCAATTTGGTAGGCAACAAATCCATGCTTAATTAGGATGGTGCATAGGTTTCAAAGTAGTGAGGAATTAATTGCCATGATTCCATAACGGGGCACCTTATAGGAGGTGACTCGTAGAATTATTCCCTTAAGTGGCAAAAAGAATTACTTTTGATACAGGGATCATTGGAACTCTTAATACCAGCCTCAGGCAAATTCACAAATGATCGTTTGAAGGGATTCGAAAGAATGGCATACTCAGATTAGAATGGAAACTATGGTTATAGAGCAACTCGGCAAACGGAAGGCACATTCCAATTGATACCGAGGATATAACCTAGTGTCTGAGTGTGCTTTCAAGAACTTGAGCAGTTCCCATATTCATCAGGGTTTTACCAACATCTATGCCGAAGATCCTGGCAACACTTCATACTACCACGATGAATAAAGATGGAGAATGCAGATGCAAAGGAGGACAACACCTTCTCAGATTTAGCACTCCGCTTCTAATGTTCTCCTTGATGTACTAGCATAACCAATTATAGGTACTGTTTGGTATCTAGAACATCAAGTAAAGGTCGGACTTCGAAAGCACAAGGAATCCATAAGGAACAACTTCTAGAATACACCATATGAAATCCTCATGGGGAGGTAGCTAATGTTACTGATACAAGATACTATAAGAATAGGTCTCCCGGATAAGTGTCTTAGCCATGACATCCACTTACCAGATCAGAAATACCAATATTATAATTCTTGGGAGAAGTTCCAACCATCATATCTGCCTGAGATTCAGATCTAATTGGTGACAGGATGTTTCAGACTCCGCGTGTCTAAAAAGGAAAGTTTGCAACACAAATCGATGAGATGACGTTGCGAGATTCTCGGGAAATGAACTACGACAACAACTCCAAACATGAGCTGGGTTGCAAGATACATGTGACCAGAATGTCTAGGACAACCGTGATCACATAGAAATCTTACAATAAACACTACCGAGTTCTGGTTGGGAACCATCATTGCGGATAACGAAGTCCTTACATAAGTCCGGATTAGCTCTTAAGAAGGAACTTATTTTTCTTGAACAAGTCAATCAGTGGCTTGGTGTGCTAGGGAATACATATGGAATGAAGATGATCAGTCTATTAGACCATAGAATACTTCGCACATGCATAACTGACTTGGGATGGTTCCAGAGGAAGCAAAAACAAGCTCTCTCGAATTCACAGCGGCAACTTACATCAAATACACGTGAACTAGAGGAAGTCACTTCTTTCATCCAAACATATACCCCATGAACGAGACACGGAGGTAATGCTTACACAAGTTTCCAACACTAGAATTAATGTCATCATGAGTTATGGAGGAGATGAAGATGTTGTCGATGGGCTCAACAAAAAATTATCGAGATTTCCATAAAGATGGAATTCCACAATCAAGTGAACGAGGTGATAGCATTGGTCAGACCAAAAGATATAATGATGTATGCTCGAGGAAACAACCACGAGTAAAACAACATTATGAAAATCGTTGGTTCTGATTTGATTTGACGATAGCCCATACTCAAATCAAAGATTGGATAAGATGATAGATCCAACCATTGAACATGAGGGTCAATCGATGAAGATATCATCTTTCTTCAACACACACACACACAAACACAAAGATATCCCTTTGGAATGAACTAGTTAGGCAAAGCTTTTATCTTCCAACTCTCCAAGTTGTTGTTTAGCTTAACCAACTAGCTCAGGGGTATCCAACACAGATTCTTGGAGAAAGGGTGGTTTATAAGAAATCAACTTGATCACGAACTCATCATAACGGTCAGGGGACAACCTGGTAATTCTTTCGAGAAGATACTCGAAAAATCACGAACCACCGATATGTTACTAAGCTTGAGAACAATCTTGCTTTTCAGGGAAAGACGATATGATCAAAAGAGCGAGGGGTTGATACAATCCTAACTCATTGATCGAAAAGTGCACCAAGAAAAATGAACTACGCAGCACAATCAATCTTAGAATGGTGATTCGATAACCAACACGCTAAGAATGAAATTATCGTCCATTAACTACAAGGCAACGGGGTTGCTAGGAGTATTGATTTCACACATCACGATTCACTTGTCGGTATTCCGGTTACAACAACACGGGGACCGAGAAATAAATGATGGTGGCAAGAAGTATCACTGAATCAAGAATCCATAAGATGATGTGCAATTCCCATGACATTCTTGACATAAAGATGGTAACACTCCAAGGTAGAACAGACTAGAAGCTGGATTGGCCTCTTGATCTATGGAATACAATTGCTTTGACCCAATCCAAGAAATGGATGAGGTGCTGGAGTTTGTTTCCCCTAGTCATTCCAAAATAGAATGGCTTGACGGACCACAAAAATAGCAGGCATCGATGAACACGAATGCACAATTACTCTTGACTATCAATTCATAGACGATGGTCGGAATACAACTGAAGAGGGACAACTCAAAGAATACATGATTCTCTGAGTTGTGGATGCATGGATTAGCATGTTGAACAAGTCCAACATATTTCTTCCGGACACCCATCCAGAAGGAGAGGATTAGAAGATTCACAATGTAGAATGGAGAACTCATCAGGAGCACTCTTGTTGTGATCTTTTGGTTCAAAAGAACTTCTGCCATGGATGGTTCATGGTATTTGGAAGAATGATATACCACGAACATGGATAACTAGAACAAGGTTACTAATCATCCTAAAGGAGCTAAAATCTCTATCAATAGGGAATAAGCAGGATGAATCATGGGTTCAGGAACCCAGACTTAGAATACCTACCAACTAAATGACATCACGAGATGCTTTCGAGAAGGATGGCCAGAATTATCACACTGGGGATACAACACAAAGGCTGAATCTCTGGGTGGTTCACTTAACATAACATGGTTTCCTATTAACTTCAACAGATATGTTAAGGTAATGGAATACCTCAACACAACGATTTGTGTGTCTAGTCTGGTCAAAAAGACATTAGAACAGGAAGAAATGATTTGCAAATGCATCAGACTATTTAGTAACCTTGGATAACTCGGACAACATAACGGCTGTACAGGCATGAAAATGAGATAACCTGCATGACAACTGACAACATAACGCTGAATTCTTATGAAAACACCGATCCGAGATGACAACACCTTTCCTATAGGTCTCCAGCATAGTAACTCCTCATCCTGATAGATAGATGAGAAAGCCTAGTTTCTTAACCCCGTAGAAAAGAAGAGGGTGACTCAGAATCAGAAGGACACATGATAAGGAGTAAAAAGAGCCTTACGTTCCCTTCCACAATCAATTCCCCTATATAACTAAAGCATTCCTAGACTCGACTTCGACCAGTTTGGCTTGGTAATCCTACAGGCAGTCAGGCTCTGATACCAAAGCTGTCGGGACCCCGATCCTAAGTCACACCGATCTAGCATAAGACACGTCATATCACTTTGCGGCCTCACGCACGGTAACCCACGGCTGCCGCCTTTACCTTGGCCGAGACCGTTTGCGTCTTTTGGCTCATGTATATGATTGTGATGCTAGTATCCATATGACAGAGAACCCGGGTCGACATGACTAGTCATAAACCAAGGTGGCACAAACGTACAGGGACAGACATAGGTAACCCAGCAACACACGTGTCGGTCATCAGTGAGTGCAACCGGGCTGTAGCAAGCTATCAGGACTCCAGTAACACCGCATAACATTTCCCCGTAGGGACAGACACAGGAGCGAAGAAGGATACATGTCGGTCAATCCATGTGTTCCGAAGCAGTAGCGAACTACTATGGCTCAGTGGAAGCACTAGGAGGCATTTCCCTGTATGGAAGGCTACCAAAGAAGATAACTAGGTGTCGAATCCCACACATACCAATGCATTTCAAAACATACACACAATATGCATGATATGTGTAGATACAACATGGCATCGCAACATAACTCTATGACTCAAAGTATTTATTTAAGAGGCTCCGAGGAGCCATACATAACATGATATTACAAACAGGGGTCACATGACCCATCATACAAGTCATACAAGCAACGGAAGCATAAACCTGTCTGAGTACAGACAGCTGAAAAGAAAGAGGGCTAGAAAGCCTGTCTATCTACAAGACTCTCCATAGGAGCCAGACCTCTGTCTAGGATCCCCAAGCTACTCGGTCAACATCGAACTCGTCGTTGAAACCACTAGTGATACTAATGTCTCATCTGCAAAAAACATAAATTAAGCAACCGTGAGTACAAAGGTACTCAGCAAGACTTACATCAGAACTAACTACATATGCATCAGTATCAACAATGGGGTTGTGGAGTTTGACTGCAGCAAGCCAGCTTTGACTCAGTGGCTATCCTGAACTACGACTACCAGTAACTTCTTTGGGGTGAGAGAGCACACACGAGTCCACATAGTCACCACCACAAAACCACTATGGATCCGCTCCCGTCTCCCTACGAGAAGGCCATCCATAGTACTCACGCTTATCTTGCGCATTTTAGAATATCCATTTCAACTTGTCTATGAACAATGTAAGCTTCAAAGTAGTCCATATCCGCGAACGCGGCTATTTGAATAGAAAATTAACCCTGCAGGGGTGTACTTCTTCACACACACTCTCACCACTTACCACCATGTACACGTCATGTATCTCGACAACCTTCAAGCGGAAGCCTGGCGAGGGTGTCGGCCATGACCTGACTAACCACACAAGACTCTAGTCCAGGTTTATCGCCTATTTGAGGTTGTATCCGCAAAGGAAGTCCGGCCGAAGTTTCTATCACGACCCCAAACGATGAGTGCAGGGTTCCCAAGAGCACCATTCAGGTGTCACTTGGTACACCATGCCTCGGTGTCTCTACCGCATCATAGGCCACCCCTAAGGTCAGCGCTATGCACGGCCGCCAACACATATCCTACAAACACCAGAAACTAGTTGCAACTCCTGGACAGAGATCAAGGCGATTAATAAGTCGAGAGGGGTCGAGTTACCGGAACCCAATGTGCGGTAGTAACTGTGTTGGATCACAAACATAGAACTCAGTTCCTGAGGACGGTCTCAATGAGACAACCCACCATGTACTCCTACATGGCTTCTCATCGCTACCTTTACCAAATCATGTTCACACACTTAGCTCTCACACAGTAGGACATCAACACAACCATTCGAATTCATCGCCCAGATGGATCAGACCCGACACGACTCTAAGCATAGCAAGCATAACAAGCAAGCATGGATGAGTAGTCACAACATGGCTCAAGCAATTCCTACTCATGCTAGTGGGTTTTAACTATTTACTGTGGCAAAGACAGTTCATGTAGAGGAATGGGTTCAACTACCGTAACATGTAACAGTTGAATCGTTGTTGTCCTAATGCAGTAAAAGAGAGCAAGAGCGAGGGAGTGGGATTGTATCAGAGTGATCAAGGGGGGTTTGCTTGCCTGGCACTTTGGAAGATAGTAAAGCTCTTCATCGGTGTCAATGATCTTTATGTCGGAATCGTCTGCTACCGAGGAAGAACAACACCGACAAACAAGAAGGAACACAATCAATGCAATGCAACAATATGATGCATGATCATGACATGGCAATATGCTGTGGTTTGGGCTAATGTAGCTAGCAACAATTTAAATGAAGTTTGTTTGAACCAGGGGTTCAAATTCAAACTCCATATGTGGTTAACCAAATGCCAATTATCAAATTGTCTTATATAGCAACTTTTAGTTGTTCAAACATGCATGAAAATGCCATAAACAGATTCTTCATATTTTTTTGATAATTTTTCATATATAAATTATTTCAATCTGAGTTACGGTTGAATTTATATGAATTTTTGAAGTTTATAACGTTTCCTGGAATTTCTTGGTTATTCTAAATTAAACTAAATCCAGAAAATGACTTATTACGTCAGCATGACATTAGGATGATGTCAGCAGGTCAACTGACCATGCCAGGTCAAACCTGACGTGCGGGTCCCAGCAGTCAGTGTCACAGAGGCTAAATAGGTTTAATTTGAGCTAATCCAAAATTAGCAGGGGCTGGCCCCACTAGTCATTGACCCAGGGGAGGTCAAACCTCCGGTCAAATGGGTCAAACTCACCGGCATTGAGCCACTGGCGAGGTCAGCGGCGGTCAAACGCGTCGGAAAACCTCTACGGGGCACAGTTTGATGCACCGCTGGGCTCTCTGAAGAGCTCGTGCGATGGCGCGTCGATTGGTGGCGGCGACCGGGCCTGGGGTGGGCGGAGTCGATGGCGGTGATCTCAACGGTGGCGGCCGGAGTTTGGGTGCTCTCGGGTTAGCTGCTGCGGCATGCAAACGGGCGAAGCAAAGCGCTAGCGATGCTCTACGCGGTGCGGCGAGCACGTTGGACGCACGCCCGGGACCGAATGGTCACCGGAGCGTCGTCGGCGACGAGCTCGGGCGGCGGTGGTTCTCGGCCAGCATGGATACGGCAGCTACGGCGAGCAATTGGCCACGGGATTAGGGGGTTTCGACGTAGGAGCTCACAACGGTTCGAACGGAGCAGACAGCGAGCTCGGGGAAGGGCTGGAGAGGACGTGCGGTCGCCGGCGATCTCGGTGGCCGAAGGTCGAAGACGATGAAGATGGCGACACTGTGGTGCACCCAGTGTCGAACGGCTCGGGGAAGACGGCGTAGGGGATGATGTCGGAGCTCGGGGACACGTCGGGGAAGCGAGGGGGAGGCGGTGGCTACGGTGGTGCTCGTCGGCGCTCTCGGATGCGTTCGGGTGAAAGCGGGGAGAGAGGCAGAGGATAGAATGAGGATGAGGGAGAAGAGGGAGAGGTCAAGGTGGTGGCGTGGCGCTCCTAGGTGATGTCCATGGCGTCGGTAGAAGAAGGAGGTGGCCGTGGCATGTGCCGGCGTGCGGTGGCCACGCGCGCTCGGCCGACTGGCGCCAGGAGGACGACGGCGCTGGTGGGCTGGGCCGCTAGCTGGCCCAGGTAAGTGGCCAGGTAAGATTCCTCTCTCTCTCTCTCTCCTTTTCTATTTCTTTTTGTTTTTCTATTTTCTTTTCTGTTTTTGATTTAGTAAAAATACTAAATCATTTCCAAAACTCCTGAAAATATTTTTGGGCACTATTTGGATTATTTCCAACAGCCCTCAATGGTTTTCAGAATTATTGGAGCATCTAAATTATTTATAGTAATTAAATGCTCCAATTCAAATACATTATCATTTAATTCAAAAATCCAGAAATGACCTAGAAATATGTTCATCATTTTTGGCAGAGGTTTTCACCTTTATCAGAAATCATGAACTTTTCTGAAGGGCATTTTGGGTTCATTGAAAAGATTTAAATTTGAACCTAATGTTTTAATTTGGTGCTAGGGTTTGGTCATCCCCAATTCAAATTTCCTTTGAATTTAAACATGATGCATGGATGCTTTAATGCAGCTATTTACAATCAATTCTAGGGCTATGATACATGGATATGAGGAGTTGGAGCTACACCGTCAACGACAAGGAGGCCACCAGCGGCAGACTGACCAAGTTCTTTGATGGCCTTATTGACGCTCTAAAAACTTATCATGAAGATAGGTCTGCTTCATTTGCTGATGAATTCCACAAGTTCGGCCGCGACGTCCTTTACAAAGTGCTTGTCAAGGTCGCCTACCGCAATCCTGATGTTGACCTCTCCGGGATATTCAGAACCTTGCCGCAAAATACTGATATCACTGCTATCGACAAGGTTGTTGCTCCATTGGCCGACAAGGTCCTTCTTGTTCCCAGGCATGAAGGCAATCTTCAAAACTAGCCTTGTCGTCGCTTTTACCACCAATGCTATCATGTAAAAGATACATTTAAACTTAAGTTAGACCTGCACTGTGCTTGTGATGTAATGCAATTTAAACTGTTTTGAGATGAATGTATGCTATTTACCTTGTCTTATCCTGTCTTTGCATGGATTGAATACCCTACACTTGCCGGATGCTTGCCGGTGCGCACACTCTTGCCGCGAGCGCTTGAGGACAGATCCTTAGCAGCTTTCCGGAAGCGCCGCTGCCGGCAAGTTTTACCTTTGACGATTTCAATGCAGCTACTTAATTTGTTGAGTGGACTCAAAACAAAGTAAGAGCGCGATCGATTTCGACAAGGTTCCTTAGCATGCAGGTTTCTCATACAAAGACAAAAATCGTTCAAGGAAGATTGCAACTACAACAAAGAATTAAAGTTTTTCAACTTAGCTTTTTCTTTGTTTTGTTTCTTGTTTGTAAAAATGATCACTTGAACGCCATTTAGTGGTATCCACCATCATCCCCCCCCCCCCGGGAAACTTGCACGCGAGGGAACCTTCTGTCTTTTGAGAAAAAGAAAGAAGACAAAGAAATGGGTAGATGCCTTGATGGCTCGTTAATCATTTCATACAAGGCAAAGTGTAACACAATCATCACATGTAACCATACACAAATGGAAATGTGTTTTAACAAGCGTTGTGAAACACTTAGCTTTATTTCACTTATGCACAGGGTCTGCGCCTTGCTTTGTACAAAGGATTACATATCTACCGTCAAGGCTTGTACAAAAGGTGTTGCCGGGGGTCCCGGCAACTGCGCCTTATGGATATAACTTGCGAAGATGCTCAATGTTCCATGAGTTTTGCACTGGGATGCCATCTTTGGTCTCCAGATGGACTACGCTAGGTCTGGAGACTCGTACTACCCGATAAGGACCTTCCCACTTTGGTGTCAACTTGTTTGATCCCTTGGTGGATTGAACGCGTCGAAGAGCACGGTCGCCTTCCTCAAGGCTTCAGGCATGAACTTTGCGGCTGTGGTAGCAGCACAAAGCTTGCTGGTAGCGTGCAGCTCACACAGCAGCCTGAAGATGATCTTCCTCAAGGAGCATGGCGTCATCTTGCCGCAGTTGCTCTTGCTGTACTTCATCATAAGCAAGCACTCGAGGTGACCGGTATGTGAGTTCCGTGGGGAGCACCGCCTCTACACCATAGACTAGGGAGAAGGGTGTTTGGCCGGTAGCTCGATTTGGTGTTGTCCTGAGTGACCAAAGAACCGCCGGCAACTCATCAATCCAGCGCCTTCCGCACTTGTGCAGTTTGTCAAAGGTTCTTGTCTTGAGTCCTCGCAGCACTTCAGCATTTGCCCTTTCCGCTTGGCTGTTGCTTCTCGGGCGAGCAACAGATGCAAAACAGATTTTGCTTCCAAGGTCTTGGATATATTGCATGCAGGTGCGGCTCGTGAACTGTGTGCCATTGTCTGTGATGATTCTGTTAGGAACACCAAAACGGCAAACACGTCCTTTAAAGAACTTGATGGATGACTGTGCTGTCACCTTCCTCACTGGCTCTACCTCAGGCCACTTTATGAACTTGTCAATTGCGACATACAAGAACTCAAAGCCCCCGGTAGAACAGGGAAAAGGACCCAAGATATCGAGCCCCCAGACTGAGAAGGGCCAGGAGAGTGGGATTGTTTGAAGGGCTTGAGCTGGCTGATGTATATTCTTGGAATGAAACTGGCATGCTTCACACTTGGTTGCTAGCTCAGTTACATCCTGGAGGGCTGTGGGCCAATAGAAGCCTTGCCAGAATGCCTTGCCGAGAAGAGCCCTTGATCCTATGTGAGAGCCACACATGCCTCCATGTATCTCTGCCAATAGCTTCAGTCCATCTTCCCGGCAAATACACTTCAATTTCACCCCATTTGGCCTCTTTCTGTGTAGAATGCTATCAACAAACTGATACATACTTGACTGTCGGGCTACTTTTTCATCTTCTTCTTGGTCATCGGGAAGTTCTCCTGTTTGAAGGAAATGGACGATCTGCTGTGCCCATGCCGAAGCCAGTGGCTCGACGGCAAGAACTAAGGGCATCTCTTCGGCTGCGGGAGTGCTTGCCTCGATGGCAAGAAGCTGAGGTTCCAGACGAGGCCACTGCTCACTAGCAGACGTGTTGTTGTTGCCGACAGCTTCTGTGAGCTCTACCGGGAAGTACTTACCGATGTTCAACTTTCTTCTTTTACTTGCCTGCATTGATTGTGTGATAGATGGTTGAGTCAAATGGAGCACAAAAGTTCCCGGTTCCACAGGTAGCTTTTGGGCAGCACACTTTGACAGATGATCAGCAATGCTGTTTTCCACATGAGGAATGTGTTCTGTTTGCAATCCGTCAAAGTGTTCTTCCAATTTGCTCACTTCTTCCACGTAGGCTTCCATCAATGGGCTCTGATAATCTTTATTAACTTGCTTCACAATGAGCTGCGAGTCACCACGGATGATCAACTTTCTGATTCCAAGGTCCACTGCGATCCTGAGACCGGCAAGGAGCCCTTCGTACTCTGCAGTGTTGTTTGTAGCTTTCTCCCTGGGAAAGTGCATTTGTACCACATACTTGAGGTGCTCTCCGGTGGGTGCGACAAGCAGCACTCCGGCACAGGCGCCTTGCAGCGAGAAGGCACCATCAAAGTACATGATCCATTCTTTAGTTGCCTCTTTGCCGGGAAGAGTTATTTCTTGAATTTCTTCGTCTTGCGTTGGCGTCCATTTGGCAATGAACTCCGCCAAAGCTCTGGTCTGGATAGTTGAAGTACTTTCAAACTTAAGTGCAAAACCTGACAGTCCTACTCCACTATCCTGCCGGTTACATCTGGATTCCTCAAGATACGTTGCAACGGAAAGCGAGTGACGACAGTAATCTCATGTGCTTGGAAGTAATGGCACATCTTTCTCGAGGCCATAAGAAGGCCGAAAAGCAACTTCTGCACACCAGAGTACCTTGACCTAGCCCCCTGTAAAAGAGAACTGACAAAGTACACTGGGCGCTGCACCATCTTCTTTTTCGGCACTACTTGTTGATTTGTTGCATTTGCTTGCGTTGATTCTGACTTGTCGGCACCAGACTCTGCTGGAGAAGATTCCGGTTTGTCGCTTGACGGGCTTGCTACTACTGCTTCCTCATCGTCTGTTTCTCTCTCTGCCACTAATGTAGCACTGACCACTTGATTTGTTGCCACCAAGTATAGCAGCAACGTCTCTTGTGTCTTAGGCGCAACTAGTGTTGGCGGAGAAGAGATGTACTTCTTCAAATCTTACAGCGCGGCCTCCGCTTCCAGAGTCCATTTCATTGGACCCGTCTTTTTCAAGATCTTGAAAAATGGCAAGGCGCGCTCAGCAGATTTGGAGATGAACCTGCTTAATGCAGCAACACAGCAGGCAAGACGCCGCACATCTGTGCCCGCGCTCTACGCGCCGACCGCATCAGACGCGACTACTCCAGCCGCCCCGCGTCACCGTACCGTGTCCCCTTGCACCGACTACCTCTCTGCCACCCACCTGGACCCTCTAGGCCCTTCCCCCTCGTCGGCAGCGAGCTCGCCGGATACGGCCACCGCGCGCCACGGGCGCCACCGTGGCAGTACGGCGGCCGCGCTGGCTGTCTTCTTCTCCGTGAGCCGTCCTCTCGTGCATTAACTCCACTGACCTCCTCCGTCACTTCGCCCCACCTCGCGACGGCCAGCTCGCCGTCCTTGCTCCGGCGACATGGCCACAGCACCGCCCGGCTCCAGAACCCTCTCCCCCACCTATAAATAGCTTGCCCCGCCCCTCCTAGCTCCTCACTGCTCTTCACCACCTCCCAATCGAGCTCTAGCTCGCTGAGCCAAGGCCGAGAGGCCCTCTGGCCTCGTATCTCGCCGGAGCTCCGCCGCCATGCCAACCTCACCTCTTTTCCAGACCACCCCAGCCTTCCCCAAGCCCACAGTCGAACTCAGGGCAGCCGCCTGACCTCGCCTGACCTCTTCCCTAGCCGAGGTGCTGCCGGAATCGCCAACTCCGACGACACCCGAGAGCAGCCACCGCCGGAGAAGAAGAGGGCGACGCCGTTAGGCCGTCTCCGGAGATGCTGCTGGTACAGGGAGGACCACCGTCATGTGCTCGTTCCATCCCCGCAGTCGCCTGACCTCGCCGCTATCGCTATCGCCGGTGATCGTCGTCGGTGAGCCGCCTCGCTACTGCCCCCCCTCTCTCTCTGTTTAAACTCGGCCCGGCCCCACCTGTCAGCCTCCCACCTCGCGCGCCGAAGCGGTATAAGTGGAAGCATACTCTAGGAGTACGTCTTCGACGTGGCCCGCTGAGGAATTTTCTTATTTTATGTTTTCTGTTTATTTAATCCAATTTGACCAGCAACTTTGACCAGCCCTATCTTTTAAAATACAAGTCCAAATCAAGTGATTCTTTTTGCTATGGTTTTGTATTGAGCCCCTTTATTTTCTGACCAAGTTTGGTATTTTTCCATTGTTCACAGAATTTTTGGCAAACAAAAAGGCTTTATGTGAAATTTTCTTTTGCCATTTAAAAATACTTTCAGAGGGAAACTACTATGGAATTGAAGACCAGGAGTTTGTTGATCCCTCACTTGAGCAAGGCAAGACACATCATCCATTGCATAAAGCATAGCAATAGTATTGGCTTTATAATGAATTATATTGCATTTAATTTAATTTGAATATGCTAAGTCCCATATGGTTGATATTTTGCTCAAATTCAACATAGTTAAATGTGACCAGCAACTCTATATGTTGAATTCACTTTGATGGTTGATCAAGTGCCACCGACCCAGACTCACCCGTGCAGCCACATCTGCCAGAATGGGACGGCCTTGACTTGGTCTGACCGCGTGCTCTTTTACCGGTACCACCAAAGACGGGAGGTTATGCGTGTGTGCTACCCTGATCAGGTAAACGACGATAACCTAGTGAGCCCAAGTTGAGTTATTTGCCGGCGTCCCCGTTTGGGACAGTTTAGTTGGCCACGACGGTGGCAGGTGTCAGGAGTGACACAGGGGCCATCCAGGGCATGACTCGGACGGGGGATGATTGTCGGTGGTACGATAGAAGGGACACGGGTTAGGCAAGTCTCGTTGGACGAAGGTCCATGGTGTGGTTAACGTGCGCAACCGCTGCAGAGTGTAAGAATCTATTCGAATAGCCACGTCCACGGTATTGGACATAGTCCGCACTAGGTCACACTGTGTGGTCAACCGTAACAATGATAATAATGATGGAAGAACTCGTCTCATGCTCGGGAGTGACCGATGGGTCACGAATGTTCCGAGGGTCATGTGTGAGCCCGGAAGAGAGTAAGTTGGTAACCGTAATCAAAATGGAGCATTTCAACTATTTATGATACTCATTGCCATGCTGTTGTTTGCTGCACTGTTTTGGTTGCTGTGAGCTTGCGAGTACATTCCAAGTACTCACCTGGCGTATCATGCCAGATGCAGGAGAAGCCGGAGTTGCAGATCCCAACGGTTCATGCTACGCTAACTAGGTCGTGTCCCAGCAGTGTCCCTTTGGGATGGAGTTTCCCACGCGATGTTCTGCTATGCTGTAGTCTTACCACTAGTATCGAGGCCCTTGGATGTTTCAAAAATAATGTAGATACTATCATAGCACGAGTAGTGCTCCTGGCCTCATCATCCATGTAATATCCAAGTTTGTACTTGTATAATATCAATAAAGATTAGTTCTGTTCTATCCAAGTTGTTGTGTGTTTCCAGAAGACATGATCTCTAGGTCGGAAACACAAGGTAAACCGGTCCTCTGAGCCGGGGTGCCACAATGCTTGGTATTAGAGTTGTGCTGACTGTAGGACACCCTAGTTAACCCCGCGCTAGAAACACGATTAGCATAGAGTCTTAGTGTGCCTTGCTTGCTGCATTTGCTTGTTGCATAGTATGCATCTCGATTCATTTGTTTTACTAACCGCTGGTCTGATGAGTGTAGATGGCACCAGTTCCGTACCACTACAACCATGAGCCGGCTCCGTTCACCTTTCCGGTACTACTTCGCAGCGTCTGGCTTCGACTGTATCCCAACGGCGAAGATCCGGTGTACTAGGTGTTCCGAGAGCAGCTTGCGGACTCGGTGTTCGAGTATCACGCTGACGCTTTTCTGACTGCGAGCTCGGAGATCGGCAGCTACTCCCGCTCTTCCAAGGGTGGAACTGCTTCTACTCCCGACCTGGCGATCTAGTTTGCTGCGATGGAGGCTCTCACTGACTTGTGCTTCCACGAGGTCGAGATGCATACCCACCCAGGTTTCTTTCACTACCCCACCCTATCGCCTACGACAGGGCGAGTCCGTTTTGCACCTGTTGATCCGGCGAGTGATCGTGCGATTGGTGTTTTATCCCGTTATCTGAACGCCAGTTATCGTATGATCATTTCCTTGGCTGAGGAGCTATCTCGTGTCCAGGAGGCACTTGCCGCTCCTACTGCAGCACAGTCTCCTCCTCCTCCTGCGTTCTCACCTATGTACACACCGCCTATTCCACCTCCACGTATGCCTGAGACTCCTTCTAGCTCGTTCGGACAGCCAGGCACTTCGTCTGGTACCCGACGTGAGACCCTAGCTGAGTGGGCCTCGCTGCTAGCCACTCCAGCTGCTCCGACGCTGAGGCGTCGTGCTTCTTCTTCCTCCGAGGGAGAACCTTCCCTTTAGCGTCATCGTGTTTCCTTTGATCCGGAGGATGTGATCCACATCATCAGTTCCGATTCCGAGACAGGATCAGATGACGAGGAGTCTTCAGTCTGCCAGTGTCCATGCCACCCGCACTACTAGAGTGGATGTTGAGTTTTAGCGATCATGCATCATAGCATCCTTGCATATGTCAACTGCCGTATGAGCAGTACCAGTCATGATAACCCCCTACTAGTGTGCCATGTATGATGTTGGAATGCCTTGCATAATTATGTGTTTTTTTTCGTTTTTCCTTGATTTTTTGCTTTCTCGGTGTCACATTGTTGTATTTTTCCCTATGGATGTTGCTCATCAATTCGGTATTTTGCAATGGGAACGGATATAGGATGAAGAGGTGTAGCAATCAAGGCGGCGATGGAACTCCGATCCGTCGTTCCGCCAGACAGGCAGGGCAACCACCAGAAGATTTGCCACCTCCACCTCCACAACCACCAACCACTGATCAGATTATGAGGATGTTTGAAGAGAAAAGAAATCAGGATCTGATGGAGTTTTTGAAGAGTATGCAGACTATGATAGGACAGAATCAGAACAATGGGACGCACTCCAAGCTGTCTGATTTTCAGCATACCAAGCCTCCAAGTTTTGGTCAAGCTGTTGATCCAATTGCAGCTGATGACTGGCTAAGGACCATGGAAAAGAAGCTGGAGATAGCTCGCTGTGATGAGTCGGGCGGCACAGTGGCAGTACGGCGGCCGCGCTGGCTGTCTTCTTCTCCGTGAGCCGTCCTCTCATGCATTAACTCCACTGACCTCCTCCGCCACTTCGCCCCACCTCACGACGGCTAGCTCGCCGTCCTTCCTCCGGTGATGTGGCCACAGCGCCGCCCGGCTCCAGAACCCTCTCCCCCGCCTATAAATAGCTTGCCCCGCCCCTCCTAGCTCCTCACCGCTCTCCACCACCTCCCAATCGAGCTCTAGCTCGCTGAGCCAAGGCCGAAAGGCCCTATGGCCTCGCATCTTGTCAGAGCTCCGCCGCCACGCCAACCTCGCCTCGCCTCTTTTCCAGACCACCCCAGCCTTCCCCAAGCCCACGGTCGAGCTCAGGGCAGCCGCCTGACCCCGCCTGACCTCTTCCCTAGTTGAGGTGCTGCCGGAATCGCCAACTCCGATGACACCCGAGAGCAGCCGCCGCCGAACAAGAAGAGGGCGACGCCGTTAAGCCGTCTCCGGAGACGCTGCTAGTACAGGGAGGACCGCCGTCGTGCGCTCGTTCCATCCACGCAGTCGCCTGACCTCACCGGCGTCGCTATCGCTGGTGATCGTCGTCGGTGAGCCGCCTCGCTACTGTCCCCCCCTCTCTCTCTGTTTAAACCCGGCCCGGCCCCACCTGTCAGCCTCCCACCTCGCGCGCTGAAGCGGTATAAGTGGAAGCGTACTCCAGGAGTATGTCTTCGACGTGGCCCGCTGCGGAATTTTTTTATTTTCTGTTTTCTGTTTATTTAATCCAATTTGACCAGAAACTTTGACCAGCCCTATCTTTTAAAATACAAGTCCAAATCAAGTGATTCTTTTTGCTATGGTTTTGTATTGAGCCCCTTTATTTTTTGACCAAGTTTGGTATTTTTCCATTGTTCACAGAATTTTTGGCAAACAAAAAGGCTTTATTTGACATTTTCTTTTGCCATTTAAAAATACTTTCAGAGGGAAACTACTGTGGAATTGAAGACCAGGAGTTTGTTGATCCCTCACTTGAGCAAGGCAAGCCACATCATCAGTTGCATAAAGCATAGAAATAGTATTGGCTTTATAATGAATTATATTGCATTTAATTTAATTTGAATATGCTAAGTCCTATATGGTTGATATTTTGCTCAAATTCAACATAGTTAAATGTGACCAGCAACTCTATATGCTAAATTCACTTTGATGATTGATTAAGTGCCACTGACCCGGACTCACCCGTGCAGCCACATCTGCCGGAATGGGACGGCCTTGACTTGGTCTGACCGCGTGCTCTTTTACCGGTACCACCAAAGAGGGGAGGTTATGCGTGCGTGCTGCCCTGATCAGGTAGACGGCGATAACCTCGTGAGCCCAAGTTGAGTTATTTGCCGACGTCCTCGTTTGGGACAGTTTAGTTGGCCACGACGGTGGCAGGTGTCAGGAGTGAGACAGGGGCCACCCAGGGCATGACTCGGATGGGGGATGATTGTCGGTGGTACGATAGAAGGGACACGAGTTAGGCAAGTCTCGTTGGACGAAGGTCCATGGTGTGGGTAACGTACGCAACCTCTGCAGAGTGTAAGAATCTATTCGAATAGCCGCGTTCACGGTATTGGACACAGTCCGCACTAGGTCACACTTGTGGTCAGCCGTAACAATGATAATAATGATGGAAGAACTCGTCTCATGCTCGGGAGTGACCGATGGGTCACGAATGTTCCGGGGGTCATGTGTGAGCCCGGAAGAGAGTAAGTTGGTAACCATAACCAAAATGGAGCATTTCAACTATTTAAGATACTCATTGCCATGCTGTTGTTTGCTGCACTGTTTTGGTTGCTGTAAGCTTGCGAGTACATTCCGTGTACTCAGCTAGCGTATCATGCCAGATGCAGGAGAAGCCGGAGTTGGAGATCCCGACGGTTCGTGCTACGCTAACTAGGTCGTGTCCTAGCAGTGTCCCTTTGGGATGGAGTTTCCGACGCGATGTTCCGCTACGCTGTAGTCTTACCACTAGTATCGAGGCCCTTGGATGTTTCATAAATAATGTAGATATTGTCATAGCACGAGTAGTGCTCCTGGCCTCATCATCCATGTAATATCCAAGTTTGTACTTTTATAATATCAATAAAGATTAGTTCTATTCTGTCTAAGTTGTTGTGTGTTTCCAGAAGACATGATCTCTGGGTTGGGAACACAAGGTAAACCGGTCCTTTGAGCCGGGGTGCCACAACAATTTGATCAATACGCGGCAAAGGAAAAGGATCCTTTGGACAGGCTTTGTTGATATCAGTGTAGTCAATACAAAGTCTCCACTTTCCATTTGCTTTTCGTACTACAACTGGGTTTGCCAACCATGTTGGATGTAGTACACCTCTAACTAAGCCTGCTGCTTCTAACTTCTTTATTTCTTTGGCAATGAACTATTGCCATTCCAAAGCTTGCTTTCTGACCTTCTGCCTGACGGGCCTAGCGTGAGGACAGACGGCAAGGTGCTGCTCAATTACCTCCCTGGGAATGCCGGGGATGTCAGATGGCTGCCATGCAAACACATCGACATTCGCCCGCAGGAAGGCAATGAGCGCGCCTTCCTATTTGCTATCAAGAGAGGCACTGGCGGTGAAGGTATCGCCTGTGCCGTCCTCCTTTGCCGGCACCTTCTTGGTTGCTGGTGGACTAGCTTTGGACTTCTTGGCGGTAGAGCTCTCCGGCACGTCATCAATGGGTGCGCAACACTCTGAAGAGGTGCGCTTCCCGGAAACCTTGTTGGAGGTCTTGCTGTTTTTCTTGCTCTTCTTCCTGTCGGCGGGAGTGGGTGCCTTGGCGGCAGATGCTGCGACCGCCTCTCTGTAAAGCTTATTGACGCAAATAACTGCATCTTTCCTTTCGGAGTTGATGGTGATGACACCCATCGGACCTGGCATCTTGAGAGTGTTGTAAGCATAGTGCGATGCTGCCATAAATTTTGCCAAGGCAGGGCGGCCGAGAATTCTATTATACGGCCGGGGAATCCTAACCACATCGAAGACAATCTTCTCTGTTCTATAATTTAATTGCCCGCCAAACGTCACCTGCAGAGTGATCTTTCCCATGGGCTGGTTCCTTCCCGGATTGACCCCTTGAAACGTGCCCATTTGCTTGAGATCTTCATCAGGAATCTACAGGCTTTTAATGACTTGTCGGGGGGATAACCCCCGGGTAGGCGATCGAACCCGGAGCCCTTTTTAAAACTTCAGGGCGGCCGGTGCCCCTCCAGACCGGCTGGCCGTCCGGCCGGCTTCCCAACGCTGGCCGGCTGGGCCCGGCTGGCAACGGGTCAGCGGCCATCCCATCACTCCGTACGACAAGACAGCTCTCCACGGTGGGAGAGCGAGGCTACAGCGCCGCAAACCCAGCAGAGCATGGCTACAGTGCCGCCAACCCCGCTAACCCGGGCAACCGACGTCAACACAGCGGGCCACTGTAGCCCCACGACGCCAACCACTCCATGACGCACGAGGCGACGGGCCACAGTGCTGGGAAGCCGGCGGGTCCCACTGCCGGCTCCAGACGCTGATAGCCTTGTCCCGCCCGCGTGTAGATTTACTCATGTAACCCTGGAGGGTCAGGTTATAAGACCCCCCAGGAGGCCTCCATGCAGGGGGGACGACCAGACGGCTCTCAGTAGCAACATTTGCACCCACACACTCACTCACAGGAGAGGTAGAATGGAGAGCTAGCTCCTTCTTCCTCCTCCGCCCAAACAGCTCCAGGAGCACCATTGTAGCCCTTGTGCATATCATCCAAATCCGGCAGGACTAGGGTTGTGTGGCACCCCGGCTCAGAGAACCGGTTTACCAGTGTTTCCAGCCCAGAGATCATGTCCTCTGGAAACACACAACAACTTGGAACAGAACAAAACAGAACTTTATTAAAATATCTCGAGTACAAGCTCATAATTTACATCGATAGCGAGGCCAGAAGCACTGCAGGTGCTGAGAACAATATCTACATTATTTATGGAACATAGTAGGTCCTCGATACTACTGGGTAGTCTATGGCGTAGCGGAACATAGCGCGGGAAACTCCATCCACAGGGACACTGCTATGGACACGGCCTAGTTAGCATAGCACGAACCTTCGGGACCTCCGTCCTCGGCTTCTCCTGCATCTGGCATGATACGCCAGGTGAGTACTTGGAATGTACTCGCAAGCTCATGGCAACCAAAACAATGCGGCAAACAATAGCATGGCAATTAACAGGTTAACAGATTAAGTTGCTCACTTACTGGTACCCAGTTCCAAATTACTCTCATCTGAGTTGTCCCACAACCCTCGGAATGCTCACAAGCCACAGAGCACTTCCTAACATAGGAAAAGTTCTTCCAGCATTATTATCTTTATGGTTGACCATCCTAGAGAGGCCTAAACGGACTGTCCAATACCGTGGACGCGGCTATTCGAATAGGTTTTAACACTCTGCAGAGGTTGCGCACTTTACCCACACCATGGAGTACGTGGCCTCGTGATCCCATTCGGGTGGACCGGTGGTGCTCCAACGAAACCTGCCTGACCCGTGACCCCTCTATCGTACCACCGACAATCATACCCTTCCAAGGTCATGTCCTGGGTGGCCCCTGTGTCACCCCATGACACCTGCCACCGTCGTGGGCAAACAAACTGTCCCAAACGGGGACGCCGGCAAACTAACTCAACTGGGCTCACAGGATTATGGTCGTCTACCTGATCAGGGTAGCACGCACGCATAACCCTCCCTAGTTTGGTGGTACCGATAAAAGAGCACAAAGCCAGACCAAGTCAAGGCCGTCCCATACTGGCAAATGTGGCTGCACGGAAAAGTCCGGGTAGGTGGCTCTTGATCAACCGACTAAGTTTAATATAGCCAAGCATTTAACCAGTATGGATATTTGATTGCAAGTAAATTATCATGGCAGTAGCTATGTATTTAAATAATTTACTAAGAATTATCCCATATTAAAATAATGCATGAAATTCAATTAAATAACCAACACTATTGAAATGCTTCATGGAATGGATGACATGGCTTGCCTTGCCCTGTTGGGTTGTCCACAAACTCCTGGGCTTCAAATCCAAAGTTATTTCCCTCTAAAAATATTTTTAAAAAGCAATTGGAAATGTCACATGCTACTGTTTTGAGCACCAGAAATTCTGTGAACATGGGAAAAATACCAAATTTGGCAAGCAAATAGAGGAGCTCAAGACAAACCAGATGCAAAAAGAATCAATTGATTTGGACTTATGGTTTAAAAGTTATGGATGGTCAAAGTTCTGGTCAAAATCTAGAATTTAAATAGAAAATAGAAAATCTCTCAGGGGGCCACGTCGAAGGCATAAACCACCCGGGCGTCTCCACTTACCGCTTCGGTAAGTCGCTGACGGGCGGGCCCCATCATCAGGTTTAAAAGGGGGGAGGAGGGAACAGAGAGGGAGCGGAGCTCTGGCGACGCTCGCCGGCGACACAAACGGCGGCGAGGTCCGGTGAGTAGCAGAATGGATAGAGCTCAATGAGACGAACTCGCACGTACCCGAGGCTTGGCGAACGGTGGCCGGACGGCGTCGTCCCCTTCTTCTCCGGCGGCGGCGGCACTCGGGTGTCGTCGGAGACGGCGACTCCGGCAGTAATCCGACCGGGCAAGAGCTTGGGCGTGACCAGGAGGATGAGCTGAACTCGATGGAGGAGTTAGTGGAGCTCGGGGAGGAGTGAATCGGCGGAGAGGCAGGGCTCGGGTGGCGGCGGTTCTCCGGCGAGGTTCGAGGCCAGAGGGCCTCTCGGCCGTGGCTCGGGCTCGGGGAGGACGATTGGGAGGAGGAGGAGTGGGTTGATGAGCTCGGGAGAGGCCGGGGAGGGCTATTTATAGGAGGGGGAGGAGCTCGGCGATCTCTCTGGAACGGCCGGGAACCGAGACACGTCGGCGGCGCCAGGACGCCGCGCTGGCTGGCTGCTTGCGGGCGACGAGACGGGAGAGGGCAGGGGAGTTATGACGGCCAGTGGCGGGTAGCGGGAGGAAGACGACGCGCCGCACGCCACAGTGCCGGCACGGGCGGCATAGTGCCCGCGCGCGTGGCGGCCGGCGAGCTCGATTCCGACGAGGGGAAGGATCGGGAGAGGGTTACGTGGACGGCAGCGACGATGTCGGCACCTCAGGACATCGAATGGCAGGGAGAGGACACTGGAATGACCTCGGCCGTCGCCGGCGAGCTGCAGAGCACGCGTACTGGCATGCCAGTACCGTGCTCACCACGGGAGGTGATGTCTCGAGGCCGTCCAAGTCCAGCTCACCGTGTCTAGGGCCTTCTCCTTTGATCATCTAGTGCCTCTGCATGCTTGGTTTGGCTAGGTTCACTCTGCTATGAAGTGTAGCTTCAGCTACAGTTTCTGACAGGAAACTTGAGAGAGATCTAGAGGAGACATGAGCTGGGGATGGAGCCAAAGGAGATGTCTGGGGTGATCTATGTTGGAAGGACTCCAATCTGACCAAGTTTGAGAAGATTTGATCACGATTTGGATATAGTTCATGTACAAGTGCTGTACTGAACCAGAAACAGAGATGAGCTTGATGCACTCATCTGGTTGATCTCCTGAGGCTGAAATCTGGTGTGGCAAGGTTATTTGGTGAGGAGAAGATGCCATAAAAATTTCATTTCAATTGGAAACATCTAGCTGGTACTTCCTTCACAGAGGTTCCAACTGAACAGAAACTTGGCAGAATATTGGTGATGAAAATTTGTACTGGACAAGATGAGATTTTTGGATATTATGGAAAGATAGGTTCCCTATTATCTCAGGGATTTTTCTGGGAATTAATTGAGTAGGGAAAATATGAGCTCCTTCACAAATGACCAGTACTGTCCAGAGAGCAAATGGAGTTTTCTGGACAAAATTTTGTACTGGACCATGAGATGTTTTTGGAGATTGTGGGAGTAGATGATGTCAAGAAGGTCTGGGATTAATTTGGGATTTTTCTGATCACCAGAACTATAGGTTGCTTTGTAACCCATAGTGATGACAGATTTTTCCCAAAGAAGAAAATGGATATTTGGGAAAGATGAATAATTGGAAATTGATCCAGATGGTGAGTGACAAGGTTTTGGCAAGATGGTGAGGGCTCTGGATCACTGAGAGGAACTCATAAGTCCAAAGTCAACTGGAAAGATTCAAAACCCATTCAAATTGCAAATAGAGCCAGAAGGATTTCGAAAAGAAAAAGTTGCCAAAAACCAGGGTGTCACAAACCTACCCCCCTTAGAATGAATCTCGTCCTCGAGATTCGGTTGCTCAGGGAACAAGTATGGATATGCTGATCTCAAAAAATCCTCTCTTTCCCAGGTAGCTTCTTCCTCAGTATGATGATCCCATAGTACCTTGTAAAACTTAATTGTCTTACTCCTGGTAGTCCTTTCCATCTCATCCAATATTCTGACAGGTCTTTCCTCGCATGTCAGATCTTTGGTCAATTCTAGCTCACTCATATCTGCCTGCTTGATCGGAGGTGCAATGCACTTTCTCAGCTGTGATATGTGAAAGACATCGTGAACGTCTGACAACTCTGGTGGTAACTCTAGCTGATATGCCACTCTGCCTCTTCTAGCCATGACTGGAAAGGGTCCGATATACCTCGGTGCAAGCTTTCCTCGGGTGTGAAACCTTTTTATTCCTTTCATGGGGGTAACTCGGAGATAGGAATATTCTCCTGGTTCAAAAGTTACTTCCCGATGCTTTGGGTCATAATAGCTCTTTTGACGGGACTTGGCTGCTCGAAGACGCTCCTGGATATCCTTGACTTGTCTCTCAGCCTCGAGCATCAAATCCGTGCCGAAGATACGGCTGTCTCCTATCTGAGACCAATTTAAAGGAGTGCGGCATTTCCGTCCGTACAAAGCCTCGAATGGCGACATTTTGAGACTTGACTGACAACTGTTATTGTAGGAGAATTCTGCATAAGGTAGGCTATCCTCCCATTTGGGTCCATGGGCGAGAGCACAGGACCGAAGCATATCTTCCACTATCTAATTCACGCGTTCGGTCTGCCCATCTGTCTGTGGGTGATATGCCGTACTATGCCTTAGCACAGTTCCCAGGGCTTGATGCAGTCGCAGCCAAAATGCTGAGGTAAATAGGGAGCCTCTATCTGATGTGATAGACTTGGGTACTCCATGAAGGCTGACTATCCGGGACATATAGAGATGTGCGAGCTGATTCGCGTTGAAAGTGGTCTTTACTGGAAGGAAGTGAGCCACTTTCGTAAGTATATCCATGATGACCCAGATAGCATCATGGCCTCTTGTGGACTTGGGTAGTCCGACAATGAAGTCCATGCATATGTCATCCCATTTCCACTGGGGAACTGGTAAAGGTTGCAGTAGCCCAGCGGGTTTCTGATGTTCAGCCTTGACTCTGTTGCAGATGTCACAACATGCGACATAGTATGCTATGTCTCTTCTCATGCCTGGCCACCAAAAGGTTTCTCGCAAATCCTGGTACATTTTTGTTCCTCCCGGATGGATAGAATATGCAGATTCATGTGCCTCTCTGAGTATTTGCTGTCTCAAGCTGTCTTGATCGGGCACACATATTCGGTTCTCAAACCATACTGTGTCCTGGCCATCAATTCGGAAGGACTTGGCCTTTCCTAGCGGAATGCGCTCTCTGATTTCTTGTATTTCTTGGTTTGATTTCTGAGCTGCCTTAATTTCTTCCATAAGTGTCGGAGTAATTTCCATTGTATCCGGGCTGATTGGCCCGCATAACACCATATTCAGCTTGGCAAACTCTTCCTGCAGCCTTGAATGCATTCCCTCCATGAGTGCATTGAGGGTACCTTGCTTTCTGCTAAGGGCATCGACGACCACATTGGCTTTTCCCGGATGATAATTTATCCCAAGGTCATAATCCTTGACCAATTCAAGCCATCTTCTCTGCCCGAGATTGAGATCAGGCTGAGTGAAAATATACTCAAGACTCTTCTGGTCTGTGTATATTTCACATCGCTGCCCAATGAGATAATGCCTCCAAATCTTCAATGCATGAATCACGGCTGCCAGTTCCAAATCATGAGTGGGATAGTTCTCTTCATGAGGTCGTAGTTGTCTAGATGCATAGGCTACAACCTTTCCTTCTTGCATTAGCACGCAGCCGATTCCACACCTGGAAGCATCGCAATATATGTCGAAGCTCTTGTGGATGTCTGGAAGAACTAAGATAGGGGCGGTGGTTAGCCTTGTCTTTAGCTCCATGAAACTGCTGTCACATTCTTCTGTCCAGGCAAATTTGTGGTTCTTCTTCAGCAATTCTGTCAGTGGCTTGGCTATTTTTGAGAATCCTTCGATGAAGCGACGGTAGTAGCCTGCCAATCCCAGAAAGCTACGGACTTCTGTTACCGTGGCTGGGGTCTTCCAGTTTAATACAGCAGTCACTTTGCTGGGGTCGACAGCCACACCTTGTTCTGACAGAATATGTCCCAGAAATCCCACCTCTCTTAGCCAAAATCCGCACTTGCTGAATTTGGCATACAAGCGATGGGTCCTTAGTCTTTCCAGGACAGTACGGAGATGTTGCGTGTGCTCCTCTTCATCTCTGGAGAAGATGAGAATATCATCGATGAATACTACCACAAATTTGTCCAGAAAGTCCATGAAGACGTTATTCATCATGCTCATGAAATATCCTGGAGCATTTGTCAGTCCAAATGACATGACTATAAATTCATACAGACCATATCTGGTGGTAAAGGCTGTCTTGGGGATATCCTCTTTTCTGATTTTAGCTGATGATACCCCGTTCGGAGGTCAATCTTGGAGAATACCCGGGCTCCGTTCAACTGGTCAAACAAGTCATCAATGCGGGGGAGCGGATATTTATTTTTGATGGTGACCTCATTCAGCTGGCGATAGTCTACGCACATTCGTAGGCTGCCATCCTTCTTTTTGACAAACAGCACGGGTGATCCCCACGGTGAAGTGCTTGGACGAATATACCCTTTTTGCAATAATTCATCCAACTGTTTCTTCAATAACACCAGCTCTGGGGACGGCATGCGGTAGTACTTCTTGTAGATTGGAGCAGTTCCGGGAACAACCTCAATAACAAATTCTAGTTCCCGATCAGGTGGCATTCCCGGTATCTCTTCTGGAAATACGTCCGGAAATTCACTAACTACCGGAATCAGACTTATGTCTGTAGCTGTGGCTTTGAATGCCATTCCTTTCTTTGACATTACTCTGCTGGCAGTGAATTGCACCGTTTGGCCTGCCGGGTTAACCAGTGTCACCTTCCTGGTGGCACAGTTGATACACACCTGGTGTGGTACCAACCAATTCATTCCCAGTATTATATCCAGTCCCGGGGATTCAATGGCAACGAGAGTAGCTGGAAACTTCACATTGTGCATCAAAATTTCTAGATTCTTGTATATCACATTTGTTCTGAGCATGGAGCCAGGGGATTGTACCACCATGATTTTGTCCAAAAGAGAAGGAGAAAATTTGTGCAAGGTGGCAAAACTCCGGGAAATAAACGAATGAGAAGCCCAGAGTCAAATAAAATTATTGCGGGTATGTTGTTAACAGAAAACATACCAAGGACCACATCTGGTGCTTCGCAGGCTTCTTCAGTAGAGATATGATGGACCTGGCCGCGATAGAAGTTCGGATTGGGGCGGTGTCCAACACTGTTGACTTGTGGCTTGAAATCGGATGGTGACTTCCCACTTCTTGCGGGGCATTGCTTGGAGTAATGCCCGCTCTGGCCGCAAGTGAAGGATGTGTTGTTGCGGCGGCAGTCCTCCAGCACTGTCTGTTTGCCGAAGGTCTTGTCTTGGCTGAGAGGCTTGTTGTTGTTGTTGCCATTGTTCCATGCAGGCTTGTATTCAGATGAACTTGGTTGCCAGATACGTGGCTTCTGCACAAACTGCTCACGGTTGTCCTTCTTGGGTTCGAACTTCCGCTTGTGGTCATTGTTTCCTGACTTATGCTCTCGTTCAGCTATGAAGGCCTTGTTTACCAGAGTCTGGAAGTCAGGGAAGTCCAGCATACAAAGCTGACAACGGAGGGTATGATTCAGCCCTCCGAGGAATCGGTCGATCTTCCTTTCTTCTGTGGACACGTCATGGGTAGAGTACCGTGCCAGATTATTGAACTTGTTCAGATACTCACCCACTGACATATTCCCTTGAGTAAGAGCAAGAAATTCCCTCTGCTTCACCTTCATTATGCCAGTAGGAATATGATACTTGCGGAATACCTCTTTGAATTTTTCCCAAGAAATATCCTCTCCAGAAGGCCATAACATTTTAGCATTGTCCCACCATATGGCTGCTGGTCCCTCCAGGTAGTGAGTGACGAAAGGAACCTTATCTGCCTCATCACAGCGGGCTATGTCTAGTTTCTTCTCCATAGTCCTCAGCCAGTCATCAGCTTCCATCGGATCCACAGCCTGACCAAAACTGGGTGGCTTGGTCCGCTGAAAATCAGACAGCTTAGAGTGTGTCCCATTGTGGTTGTTCTGACCCACCATAGTCTGCATACTTTTCAGAAATTCCATAAGATCTTGGTTTCTTTTCTCTTCGAACATCCTCATAATCTGATCAGTGGTAGGTGACTGTGGGGGTGGAGGTGGCAAATCTTCTGGTGGCTGTCCTGCTTGTCTGGCGGATCGACGAATGGGAGTTCCATCGCCGCCTTGAGTACTACACCTCTTCATCCTAAATTTTTTTCCCATTGCAAAATACCGAATTGATGAGGAAAAGCAGGGTAGTATGACACCAGAAATGAAGCTAAATAAAAAGAGCGAATAAAGAAAGCAACATAATTATACAAGGCAACCCAACATCATACATGACAAGCTAGTAGGGGAATGATCATGACTAGACTGCTCAGACGGCAGTTGACATATGCAGGGATGCTATGATGCATGCACTGAAACTCAAGCCTCCGCTCTAGTGACGCCTGTGGCACGAACACTGGTACACTGAAGACTCCTCGTCATCTGACTCTGACTCGGAATCTGAGCTGATGATGTGCACCTCGGCCTCCGGATCAAAGGAAACACGACGACGCTGACGGGAAGGTTCTCCCTCAGAAGGAGAAGAAGCACGACGCCGCAGCATCGGAGCAGCTGGAGTAGCTAGGAGTGAGGCCCACTCTGACGGGGTCTCACGTCGGCTACCAGATGAAATGCCTGGCGGTCCGAACGAACTAGAAGGAGTGTCGGAAGGTGGAGCGGGTGGAGTGTATATAGGTGAAAATGGAGGGGGAGGAGGAGACTGTGCTGCCGCAACAGCAGCAAGTGCCTCACGGGCAGAAGTCAGCTCCTCGGCTAGATAAGTGATCATACAGTAACTGGCGTGCAGATAGCGAGATAAAACACCAGTGGCACGATCACTTGCCGGATCAACGGGTGCGAAAAGGACTCGCCCTGTCGTATGTGACAGGGTGGGGTAGTGAAAGAAACCTGGATGAGTCTGCATCTCGATCTCGTGAAAGCGCAAGTCTGTGAGAGCCTCCATACACGCAAACTGGATCGCCAACTCCGGAGTAGAAGCAGTTCCGCCCTTGGAAGAACGTGAGTAGCTGCCGATATCTGAACTCATAGTGAGAAAGGCTTCTGCGCGATACTCGAATACTGAACCAGCGAGCTTCTCTCAAAACACCTAGAACACTGGGTCTTCGCCGTTGGGATACAGCCAAAGCCAGACGTTACGAAGCAGTACTGGAAAAGTGATCGGTGCCGGCTCGTGATTGTAGTGGTACGGAACTGGTGCCATCTACACTCATCAAACCAGCGGTTAGCACAATAAAACTATATGCATGCCATGCAATGCAAGCAATCAGATGCAACAATCAAGTGCAGCAAGACATACCAAGACTCTAAACTACTCGCGGCTCTAGCACAGGGTTAACTAGGGTGTCCTACAGTCAGCGCGACTCTGATACCAAGCATTGTGGCACCCCAGCTCAGAGAACCGTTTTACTAGTGTTTCCAGCCCAGAGATCATGTCCTCTGGAAACACACAACAACTTGGAACAAAATAGGACTGAACTTTATTAAAATATATCGAGTACAAGCTCATAATTTACATCGATAGCGAGGCCAGAAGCACTGCAGGTGCTGAGAACAATATCTACATTATTTATGGAACATAGCAGGGCCTCGATACTACTGGGTAGTCTACGACATAGCGGAACATAGCGCGGGAAACTCCATCCACAGGGACACTGCTGTGGACACGGCCTAGTTAGCGTAGCACGAACCTTCAGGACCTCCGTCCTCGGCTTCTCCTGCATCTGGCATGATACGCCAGGTGAGTACTTGGAATGTACTCGCAAGCTCATGGCAACCAAAACAATGCGGCAAACAATAGCATGGCAATTAATAGGTTAACAGATTAAGGTTCTCACTTACTGGTAACTAGTACCAACTTACTCTCATCTGGGTTGTCCCACAACCCTCGGAATGCTCACAAGCCACAGAGCACTTCCGAACATAGGACAAGTTCTTCCAGCATTATTATCTTTATGGTTGACCATCCTAGAGAGGCCTAAACGGACTGTCCAATACCGTGGACGCGGCTATTCGAATAGGTTTTAACACTCTGCAGAGGTTGCGCACTTTACCCACACCATGGAGTACCTGGCCTCGTGATCCCATTCGGGTGGACCGGTGGTGCTCCAACGAAACCTGCCTGACCCGTGACCCCTCTATCGTACCACCGACAATCATACCCTCCTAGGGTCATGTCCTGGGTGGCCCCTGTGTCACCCCGTGACACCTGCCACCATAGAGGCCAAACAAACTGTCCCAAACAGGGACGCCGGCAAAATAACTCAACTGGGCTCACAGGATTATGATCGTCTACCTGACCAGGGTAGCACGCACGCATAACCCTCTCTAGTTTGGTGGTACCGATAAAAGAGCACAAAGCCAGACCAAGTCAAGGCCGTCCCATACCGGCAAATGTGGCTGCACGGAAAAGTCTGGGTAGGTGGCTCTTGATCAACCGACTAAGTTTAATATAGCCAAGCATTTAACCAGTATGGATATTTGATTGCAAGTAAATTATCATGGCAGTAGCTATGTATTTAAATAATTTACTAAGAATTATCCCATATTAAAATAATGCATGAAATTCAATTAAATAACCAACACTATTGAAATGCTTCATGCAATGGATGACATGGCTTGCCTTGCTCTGTTGGGTTGTCCACAAACTCTTGGGCTTCAAATCCAAAGTTATTTCCCTCTGAAAATATTTTTAAAAAGCAATTGGAAATGTCACATGCTACTGTTTTGAGCACCAGAAATTCTGTGAACATGGGAAAAATACCAAATTTGGCAAGCAAATAGAGGAGCTCAAGACAAACCAGATGCAAAAAGAATCAATTGATTTGGAGTTATGGTTTAAAAGTTATGGACGGTCAAAGTTCTGGTCAAAATCTGGAATTTAAATAGAAAATAGAAAATCTCTCAGGGCGCTACGTCGAAGGCGTAAACCACCCGGGCGTCTCCACTTACCGCTTCGGTAAGTCGCTGACGGGCGGGCCCCATCGTCAGGTTTAAAAGGGGGGAGGAGGGAACAGAGAGGGAGCGGAGCTCCGGCAACGCTCGCCGGCGACACAGACGGCGGCGAGGTCCGGTGAGTAGCGGAATGGATAGAGCTCAACTTGACGAACTCGCACGTACCTGAGGATTGGCGAACGGTGTCCGGACGGCGTCGTCCCCTTCTTCTCCGGTGGCCGCGGCGCTCGGGTGTCGTCGGAGACGGCGACTCCGGCAGCAATCTGACCGGGCAAGAGCTTGGGCGTGACCAGGAGGATGAGCTGAGCTTGATGGAGGAGTCAGTGGAGCTCGGGGAGGAGTGAATCGGCGGAGAGGCAGGGCTCGGGTGGCGGCGGTTCTCCGGCGAGGTTCGAGGCCAGAGGGCCTCTCGGCCGTGGCTCGGGCTCGGGGAGGACGATTGGGAGGAGGAGGAGTGGGTTGATGAGCTCGGGAGAGGCCGGGGAGGGCTATTTATAGGAGGGGGAGGAGCTCGGCAATCTCTTTGGAACGGCCAGGAACTGAGACACGTCGCCGGCGCCAGGACGCCGCGCTGGCTGGCTGCTTGCGGGCGACGAGACGGGAGAGGGCAGGGGAGTTATGGCGGCCAGTGGTGAGTAGCGGGAGGAAGACGACGCGCCGCACGCCACAGTGCCGGCATGGGCGGCACAGTGCCCGCGCGCATGGCTGCCGACGACCTCGATTCCGGTGAGGGGAAGGATCGAGAGAGGGTTACGTGGACGGCAGCGACGATGTCGGCACCTCTGGACATCAAATGGCAGGGAGAGGACACTGGAATGACCTCGGCCGTCGCCGGCGAGGTGCAGAGCACGCATACTGGCATGCTAGTACCGTGCTCACCACGGGAGGTGATGTCTCGAGGCCGTCCAAGTCCAGCTCACCGTGTCTAGGGCCTTCTCCTTTGATCATCTAGTGCCTCTGCATGCTTGGTTTGGCTAGGTTCACTCTGCTGTGAAGTGTAGCTTCAGCTACAATTTCTGACAGGAAACTTGAGAGAGATCTAGAGGAGACATGAGCTGGGGATGGAGCCAAAGGAGATGTCTGGGGTGATCTATGTTGGAAGGACTCCAATCTGACCAAGTTTGAGAAGATTTGATCACGATTTGGATATAGTTCATGTACAAGTGCTGTACTGAACCAGAAACAGAGATGAGCTTGATGCACTCATCTGGTTGATCTCCTGAGGCTGAAATCTGGTGTGGCAAGGTTATTTGGTGTGGAGAAGATGCCATAAAAATTTTAGCTCAATTGGAAACCTCTAGCTGGTACTTCCTTCACAGAGGTTCCAACTGAACAGAAACTTGGCAGAATATTGGTGATGAAAATTTGTACTGGACAAGATGAGATTTTTCGATATTGTGGAAAAATAGGTTCCCTATTATCTCAGGGAATTTTCTGGGAATTAATTGAGTAGGGAAAATATGAGCTCCTTCACAAATGATCAGTACTGTCCCGAGAGCAAATGGAGTTTTCTGGACAAAATTTTGTACTGGACCATGAGATGTTTTTGGAGATTGTGGGAGTAGATGATGTCAAGAAGGTCTGGGATTAATTTGGGATTTTTCTGATCACCAGAACTATAGGTCGCTTTGTAACCCATAGTGATGACAGATTTTTCCCAAAGAAGAAAATGGATATTTGGGAAAGATGAATAATTGGAAATTGATCCAGATGGTGAGTGACAAGGTTTTGGCAAGATGGTGAGGGCTCTGGATCACTGAGAGGAATTCATAAGTCCAAAGTCAACTGGAAAGATTCAAAACCCATTCAAATTGCAAATAGAGCCAGACGGATTTCGAAAAGAAAAAGTTGCCAAAAACCAGGGTGTCACAGGTTGTTACCTCCCCAGAAGGCCCCGAACCTGGGTATGTCTTGTGTCTCGCACTCGCGCGTACTGACCTCGCTTCCGGAACCCACCGGCGTCCTTACGCAGCCCCCAACTTTTAGCCATCTCATGGCATCTGTCGTGATTCCACCACGATAGTGGGCTCCCACCGTGGGGCTGCTCGCGGCGTCGGCTGGAGTCAAGTTCTAGACGAGGCCCTTCACCAGCTCCGGCGAGCGCATTGTGCAACGCTTGGTCCACGCACCTTGTGCGGGTAACTCTGTCGGCTGCGGCGCTGCGCCAGGAGCGGACGCCGCCTGCCCCGCAGGCCGCTCCATCGTCCCCTTCGGCACGCTGCGTGTCTTCGTCGCGCTCATCCCCGACGAGTACCCTAGCGAGGTACACAGCTTCACCGACTCACCTGTCCCCGTTGGCTGCACCATCTCTAGCGACGCTGTGGATCTCTACACCCGTGCGGAGGTGCTGACCATCGGCGCTAGCTCCGGCTCCTCGCACAGCAAGGAGAAGGCTGCTGCGGTCGCTGTGGCCGCAGGAGCAGCCCAGGCCCGCCGTCTCGACCCACTTCGCGAGACGATCCGGAGCCTGCAAGCCCCCATCACGCCCGACGCCGACCCGGCGGCCGCGGCGGCTCAACTCAACGAGGACCGTCAGCAACTGCTGGACGAGGCCACGACGCTCGCGGCAACGTGGCGCCGGCTTGAGTCCGCCCAGCGGGAGTATGACAGCGTTCACGGCTTCACGCCGGCCGCCGCTGAGCCCAGCCGGGTTGCGGAGGTGCGAGTCCGCGGAGGTGCCATCGGCCGTGCGCTGGGCGCAGGCCGGCCCGTCTATGACACCCCCGTCAAGAACATGCGTGCAGCGGAGGCAGCCATGGCGGATCTTGAGTTCCTGGAGGGCGAGGAGTTGCTGCAGCAGTAGCAGCGCATCCGCGACCTCGTCACCGCGGCGAACGAGCAGCAGAAGCGCTTCGATCCGGCCCAGCCCGCCGCCTCCGCTTCAGGGAACACCACGGACCCGGACAGGTTCCTTCGGCACACACAGCAGGCATCTTCCCCTGCCGCCAGCGCCAGCCGCTCTGGCCAGCGCCGGGCAAGCCGGAGTTGGCACAACCACGCCGCGACGGCCGGCGACGACATTGCCGATGAGACTGCCGGTAACGATCAGGTCCGGCAGCCGGAGCTTCCTCCCCCGCCGCCTCGGCGGCCCTTGTCGGCTTCCGCCAGCGTGGTGCCACGCGGCCCCGTCGCGAGCCGGCTGGGTCCCCGCGAGCCCTACGACGAAAAGGACGCCCGCCATCGCATCGATTGGCTGGCGTGGTCCACGGCCTTCGAGGAGGAGAGTTCCGTTGGCCCCGCCTCTTTTGGACCCCACATCCGTGAAGAGCCCTTCCCCAAAGGGTTCACGCTGGCTTGCGACACCCCCAAGTACAGCGGCATCACCAAGCCGGAAGACTGGCTAACTGACTACACCACGGCTGTCGGCATAGCCGGCGGCAACAGGCGCGTGGCTGTCCGCTATGCACCCCTCATGCTACTCGGCTCGGCCCGGACATGGCTTAACATCCTGAGGGCCGGCAGCGTCAACTCCTGGTTGGACTTCAAGGAGGCGTTCATATGCAACTTCACCAGCACGTACAAGCGTCCGGGTCGGCCATGCCAGCTCTCCATGTGCGTTCAGGGCCTGGGCAAGCCTCTCCGTGACTTCCTCACGCGGTGGACCGAGCTGCGGAACTCCTGCGAAGGGGTTCTCGAAGTGCAGGCCGTCCAGTATTTTGTCGACGGGTGTCGAGACAGCACCCTACTAAAGCACCGGCTGATGTGCGATGAGCCGGACACCTTGTCGGCGCTCATGGCTGTGGTGGACAAGTACGCCACGGCCGACTCCGCGATGCGTGTAAAGATCACGGTCGACGCAGACGGCAAGCCGGTCCCGGTCCATCCCACCATCCCAAAGCCGGCTGGCAAAACCTACCAGCGTCGGCAAGACAACAACAACAACAACAAGTGGAAGGGCAAGTAGCCGGCTCCCCGCTACAACAACCAGCAAGTGGCCGCCGTGGAGGTGGAGTAGCCGGCCGAGCAAGGCGGCGTCAAGCGCCAGCGCACCGGCAAGATGGCCTGGCAGCCCAAGCTCTCCTTCGAGCAGATGCTCGACGCTCCCTGCAAGCACCACAGCGGCGCGAAGCCATCCATGCACATGCTCCGGAACTGCAGCATCACCCAGCGCCTGATGCGTGGCGACCTTCCGCCTTCACCACCCGTGTCGTGGTATTCTCGCGGCAGATGCCTTGAGATGGCTAAAAATGGTGGGGTTACGTGAGGACGCCGGTGGGCTCCAGAAGCGAGGTCGGCATGAGCAAGTGTGAGACACGAGACGTACCCAGGTTCGGGGCCCTCCGGAGAGGTAATACACCTAGTCCCGCCGAATGGAGTATGGAGTGCACAAGGGCTACAAGGTTGCTCCTGGAGCTATTTGAACGGAGGAGGAATAAGGAGCTAGACCTCCGTTCTATCTCTCCTATGAGTGTATGTGTGTGCATGGAAGATAGTGCGACCTAAGCTCAACCCCTCTGCATGGAGGCCTCCTGGGGGGTCATATAGCTCGACCCCCCAGGGTTACATCGGTAAATCTGAGAGAGGCGGGAACGAGCGTCCGCGAGCATGCTCAGGCGAGGAGGCCCCCTAGGGTCTTTTAACAACAGACGCCCAGGGGACAATGTCCACTGTAGATGATGGTGATGCAATGTAGATGAATAGTGCACTAACGAGCGAACAGTGCACCACTATTCGCCAATAGTGCGCTGCCGCGGGGTACGGCCGTCGCGTCTGCGTGTGTCCGATGGGACGCCATAGTTGACTTCGGGCAGCCGGCTGGCTGGAGCAGCCGGCCGCGGGCGCGAGCCGAAGCAGCCGGCCCGGGCGGGCAGGCACCCCGTCCGGCTCGCCGTCTTGGGACCACCCGGGGGTCATCCCACCGACAGTAGCCTCCGAGCCTCCGGGCGACTTGGAGAAATGGGCAGAGGGTTTCCGCAGGTGTTGTAGCAGAAGTCGTCGATGACAGCCGGCTGCGGCCGGCAGCCGGCGCGGCTTGCTTCCAGTAGGGGCGCACTAGCGCACTCACTGGGTGTAGTCTCCGAGTGACTCGAGGAGTCGGGCGGAGGGTCTTCACTGTCATTGTAGATGTTGTCAATGACAGCCAGCTGCGGGCGGCAGCCGGCGTGGCTTGCTTCCAGTGGGGGCGCGCTAGCGCTCCCACTGGGTGTAGCCTCTGGGTGACTCGAAGAGTCAGGCAGAGGGTCTTCGCTGTCGTGGTAGCAGAGGTTGCCGATGACAGCCGGCTGCGGGCTTGCAGCCGGCGCGGCTCACTTCCAGTGGGGGCGCGCTAGCGCACCCACTGGGTGTAGCCTCCGAGCCTCCGGGCGACTCAAAGAGTCGGGCGGAGGGTCTCCGCAGATGTTGGAGCAGACGGTGACGTCGAGGATGCCGGTCGCAGCCGGCGGCGGGCCTGCAGCCAGCGTGGCATTTTCCCAGCGGGGTGCGCCAACGCACCCACTGGGTGTAGCCTCCGGGCAAGGAGGGGGGGTTCCCCACGGAAATGATCATGTGAAAGACAAAGTTAGTCAGTGCAGATATATCAAATATTTAGCTTTGGCAGCGCAAGTTTTATGTAGAGGGTGCCGACTCAGTTACGTCCGAGCCCCCTTCAGTCTTTTTCATGTCCCCTCCGCTCTTTGGCTTTTGCTCTTGCTAGCCAGACAGCCGGGAGCCGGTCTGTAGCTGAGGCGAAGAGTGGGCCACGGAGTAGAGTGTACAGTACTCGGACTCTGGGAGGAGATTCGACCGAGCAGATACTCATAAAGGAAACGACCGGGTCGCCCAAGCCGTTTTCTCCGCCGGACATTTTTCGCATGGGGTGACCTCCAGCTTTCGCTCTCGCGAGCCGGACAGCCGGGAGCCAGTCTGTAGCTGAGACGAAGAGTGGGCCTTCGGTACCGTGCACACTACTAAGCCGTCTGCGGGGAAGAACGTATCGGGCCAAACGGCCAGCCCCTGGGCCGATACTAGCTGGCGCCGAGGTGAACAGTAAACCAGCTAAAAAAATGCGGAGATAGCCCCCTGAGGGTCGGTTGGTGTTATCTATTGTGTTCACGGTGCAAAGATCCGCAGACGGGAGCTCACATTGCTTTTGGCGCAGACGGGGCGGAGGTGTCCGCCGGCAGACGGCCCGAGCCTCCGGGCGGTCGAGGGGCGTCCCAGCCGATCGCGCCCGACTGGCCAGGCGTCGAGACGGACGGCCAGCCAAGCCGGCTCTCTAGCCGGCCCGGTGCAGCCGACCAGGCGTGGAAGCAGACAGGCAGCCAGGCCGGGCTCCGTTGCCTACCCGGGGGTCATCCCCCCGATACTAGTCGGCTCCAAGCAGGGGGGCCTTCGCAGCTAACCCCCCTAAGGAGTCGGTTTGTTGATGAAGTGCAGGAGCCCGGCCGGGCGGCACCATCCATCTGTGTGCCGGCATCACGGCAGCGCACGCCGGGAACACCCGCTGGGCGCCGGCTTCTGGAAGCCGGATCGCGGCACCCCGGACGAGGTGGGAAACGGAAGCGCCCTCTGGTTGAGTCTTGTTTCGTACGACGATTCGCGCCCGCCGCTGTTTGACGGACCGCCACGTGCTGTTTCGCGGTGGGCGAGGCCTGCCAGGCCAAGCGCACGATGGGACGCGACGGCGGACCGGGCCCACCACGCCACGCCCTCGGCCTGCGCGTGGGGGATTTATTGTTGCGACCCTTGGCGGTTGCGCTTCCCCGCGCAGTTAATGTACGCGAGGAACATGCCCGCACAGTGTGGGGGAGTGGAGATCGTGGGCACAGGCGATCCCACTCCCCGACGTTCTTCCGTGGCTATAAATGAGTGGGAGGGAGAGCGACGGAAACGCTCACGCGCGCACTGCCGCCGCATGCCTTGCTCACGCCCGCCGCTGCGCACTGCGACCGGAGGCCCACAGCGCGCAGCTCTTCCCTTTCCTCCACCTCTTCGTCGCCGCACCTTCACGCCCGGAGAGCCCTCCAATGGCGCTGCCGAAAGGCTCTTGGGAGGGCTCCATTACGAGCGAGGCGGATATCCGGTATCTCCGCCGCACGAAGCAGCTGCCGCCGGTGGAGGCGCTGGACGCACATGTGCGGGGCTCGGAGAGGGTGCCGCGGCCGCGGTAGGGCGAGCACGTCGTCTTCTATTCGCACTTCGAGCGCTGGTTCGGCCTCCCCGCGAGACTCTTCTTCCGCGGCTTCCTCGACTTCTTCGGGCTGCAGCTACACCATCTCGGCGCCAATGCCGTGCTGCAGATCGCGGGCTTCGCCATGCTCTACGAGGGCTACCTCGGCATGCTGCCGAACGTGGACTTGTGGGCGAAGATGTTCTTCCTCAAGCAGCAGGGGGCGTCGGCCGGCATTATGTCCGACTGCGGGGCAGCGGTGGTCACCAACCGGCCGAACGGGCCGTTTCCCAAGCTGCCACTCGAGGACTCGGCCAAAAAGTGGCAGACGACGTTCTTCTACATCCGGAACGCCGACCCGGCGGTGGACGTCATCAATCTCCCGCCCTTTGTCGACGCGCCGCCGCTCGAGAAGCCGAATTGGGGCTACTGCCCCAAGAAGCCGCTGCAGGAGCTCTTGAACATCTGCTGCCTGGTCAGGGAGTTGACGGACCGCGAGGGGCTGGTGCCGGCTGATCTCATCGCGGCCTTCATCGCCCGCCGGGTGCTGGCACTGCAGCGCCGAGCACACCGGATCTGCGACATGAGCGGCCGGCACGACCCGACCCGGATGTCGACCAAGGAGCTGGGGCCGTCCGGGATCGCCCAGCGGGTGAACTACATTTCTAAGGCCGGGTTGAAGGAGGAGGGGTGGAGCTTCGGGAAGGAGCCCTATCACCGGGGGAACCCGGCGCCGGCGGTAAGTCCCTGGTCATTATTCTTTACCACTTCAACATTATTCCTATGCCCTCATGTGACGGGAGGGCCGCAGCTATTCGCCAGCCAGCAGAACCATGACGGGCCGAATCCCCAGATTCTGCTAGCCGACTTGCCCGACTCGGATGTGGGGGAGGCCGGTGCCAAGGCAGAGGAGGGGGCGGTCGAAGCGCGCCTGGCTGACGCCGTGGCCGGCGGGTCGCGGCACGCGGGTAAGTCTCCGCCTTCAGATCTTCTGCGCGACTAGCCGGATGACGACGAAGAGGGCCTGACCGGTGCCCGCGGTGCAGCGCCCTCGGCTGGGGAGGACGCCAACATCGACCTCCCAAGACGGCCGTAGAAGACGGCCGGCGTCGGGCCGGCTCGCGCGGCGGCGTCTGGCAGCCGGCCGCATGGGAAGGAGGCGGTCGAGACGAGGCCGGCCGCAAAGCGCCCGGCGGCGGCGGGGCCGGCGCGCGAGAGGGCCGTTGTCAAGAAGAAGCGCCGGCTCGCCCCGTCCGTGGGCCCGAGGCGGGATGTCCCGAAGGTTATTCGGTAAGTGTCTCTTGTCGTCTTCTGCTCCTCGCTTGTTTCTTGCCCATGCCTCTATTGTGCTAAACTTGCTGTGCACAGGTCCGCCCTTGACCTGGCGGTGGTGGCGACGGCGGCCGCGGCGGGCGAGACCGTCTGGCGGAAAACCCGGAGCAGCGCCGTCGACCGCGAGTCGGACCGGACCGCGGAGGAGGACCTCGCGGCCCGCCAGTTCGGCCAGGATCTTGACGCGGCGGCGCGCGCAGCCTGGCGGGATCGGGCGGAGGCCGAAAAGGACATGGCGGAGGCCTCGGCCCGGGCATGGGAGAGGGCCTCTGCAACGCGGGCCAGGACCACCGCGGACCCGGCCTGGCCGGAGATGGAGAGGGGCTCGACGCCGGACGCCACGATCATCGAGCCGCAGCCGGAGGGGGCGGGCGAGCCGGCAGGGCGGACAGAGCCGGCCGACGGCGAGTCGGATGTCGACGAGAACATCGTCGTAGACACACCACCCCGGGCCGACCCAGCAGGAGGAGGCGAGGGCGGCGGAGAGGAGCGCGAGGCGGACTCCGCACCGCCCGGCCAAGCGCAGCCGACGCCGGCCCCGAGGGCCGCGACCGGGGACGCTGGTGCCTTGGTGGTCATTCCTCCCCAAGCCGCTACGCACTCCGAGCGGCTGGGTGGAAGCGGATCCGGCGCCGGGACCGCGATGCAGCAGCCGTGGGCGAACGCCAGCGAGGCTGTGGTCGGGCCGTGCACCCGGGAGGACGAGGCGGCGAATGCCCTACGCTCGCAGCTTCGCGGGCGGGGCAAGCGCCTGTAGGCCTTCGTCCGGGAAGACCAGGAGTGGGCGCGGAAGCTGGAGCAAGCGGTCGCGGTGAGGTTTTAGTTTCTGCTTGTCTTGGCCGTTGAATCAGTGGGGGCGGGACAGCGCACCCACTGGGTGTATCCCCCGAGACCCGAGCCGGCTACGGAGCAGCCGGGTTGGGTCTTTATGTGCGTTTTTTGCACTCTTCTAACTTTTGTCTTCGTGCAGCATCTGTACAACCTGCGGGCCAGCGCGTACAACTGGCTTCTGGAGCGGTTTCGCGAGGCCAAGGCCCAGCTTGCTGTCAAGGAAGAGGAGCTGCGCCAGACCCGAGGTACGACTTGCATGCCTTCAGTGGGGGCACGCCAGCGCACCCACTGGGTGTAGCCCCCGAGGTTCGGGCCGGACTGCGGAGCAGTTGGGTCGAATCTTACAGCTTATCTTTTTCTTTTTTCCTTGCATCCGGCGTCTAACCGAGAACCTCGTCGAGCAGCCGCCGCGGCCGAGGGGCCGGGTCTCTGAGGCCTACTTGCCGAAGCCAGCATGCAGCGCGATCTTGCTGTCGCCGACCGCCACCGGCTCCGGGCCGAGGTGGACCGGCTGGTGGCCGAGAAGGCCAAGACGGAGGACGCCCACCAGGCGGAGCTAGGCCGGCTGGCGGAAGAGCGCGGCAAGGAGGCCGAGGAGATGGCAAACGCCGGCAGGAGGAGTGCCCAGCTCGAGAAGGATCTCGAGGCCCAGACCCGCGCGTCGGCCCTGCGGGAGCACGGGATGCTGAGCGAGGCGCAGCACCTGGATGAGGCCTTCTCCCATGAGTGCTATCTTTTTCTTTGGTCCGGCTGGCCGAGCCGGTAAGTTGTTTTTCTTCTGGCTGAGTTGTTTCCTTCCTTTGCCAGGAGTCTTCCTAGAGACGCAGGAGGCGGCCGACGCGGCCATGCATGCCTACCGGGCGGACCAGCGCGCGTCAGGGGCGCAGATTGATGTTTACGCCGCCTGGAGCCTCTTGGAAATTTTCCTCACCGGTGAGGCCCGTCTTGGAGCCGTGGAGAGGCACATGCGCCTCTGTTCAAGGCCGGGGTGAGCATGGCGAGCAGCCTCTGGCCGGGCGCGGTGGTGCCGAACAGCGTCACCCGGCTGGCGCGGTGGCTGGAAGCCGGCGTGGAGCGACTCGGCGCGTGGATGGCCTCCGCGGCCCGGGCCGGCGCAGAGACGGCGCTGCGCTTCGTCGTGTCTTGGTATCCGGGAATGGACCTCGACCGCCTGGCGGCGCAGCGGGCTGGCACAGAGGATGACTTGGCGGCGCGGGTGCAGCGGATCGCCGAGCGAGCCAGCTACCTACCCTTGTTCGCCCCGCACGATGAGTTTGTCCTGGAGCGGACGGAGGACGGTGAGGAGCTCCCTGCCGACGAGTTCGGTCTCCTGCTCAACGACCCGGACGGCAGCTCGGCCGAGATGGGGGTCTATGCCGACGACGAGGCCGACCCGGACGATGCCGCCACGACCGAGAGGCCGGAGTGCACTGGGCCCGACCCGGCGGCCGCGTCCACCTCAGCCGAGCCGACGCCGACGCAGGTGCCGCTTAGGACTTTTTTCTTTTTATCTTTATCCTTCCTGTACTCAAACTTGGTTAGGTTGCAGGTCCACCCACTGGGGGTGTAGTTTCATGTAATGGACTTGTGGCCGCGGGCCCTTGCTGTTTACAAATTTTGCATGTAATTTCGCTTTTGCTGTTCGGCCTTGGGCCTTTTCTTGTTCGTCTTTTCTTTGGACTCCCTTCCCGCTAGCCAGACAGCCGGGTGGCGGTCTGTGGCTAGGACGGGGATTCAGCCTTGTGAAGGGGACGTAAAATACTTAGGCTTTTTCAGACGTTGAGCGCGAGCGGACAACCCACTAGGCCGGCTGGTGGCAAGCGGCGAAGCCGGCTAGCGCGCAGCCGGTCATGCGGCGAATTGGTGAGAAAGGGCGGGTTGGGCCGGATTGCGTGACGATGCTTCCGGCCTTTGGCTCTTGCCGGCCGGACAGCCGGGAGCCGGTCTGTGGCTTGGGGCGAAGAGAGGGCTTTGGCGGCTCGTACGCTTCGAAATGGACTAAGGAAAATGGCGAGGTGCAGTCTAGCCGGCTAGCCCCTGAGCCCCCGAGCCGGACGCGCCGACTCGGTGGGAGAATTGAAAAACGGGGAAGTGGATAGACACAAAGCTTGGTAAAAACGGAAAAGGTAGCCCCCAAGTGTCGTGCGGGGGTACTTGCTGCTTTCATTAAACCCAAAAGGTAATGATACATACGTGCATGCGTTCAACAATAAAACGGATGGAGGAGCTCCGCATTCTAGGGCCGGCTGGACTCCTCGCCGGCTGCATCTCGTTTGCGCTTGTTCGGCTTCTGCGCGTCGATGAGGTAGTACGCGTTCCGGTCGCAGAGAGCCTTGTTGATGATGAAGGGGCCCTCCCAAGGAGAGGCCAGCTTGTGCTGGCCGGCTGTCCGCTGGACGAGCCGGAGCACGAGGTCACCTTCGCGGAATGTGAGGGGCTTGATCTTCTTGCTGTGGTAGTGGCGCAGGCCTTGTTGGTATAGATGGCTGACCGGCTGAGGGCCAGGAGGCATGCCTCCTTTGCCTCGGCTTCTGTGTACATGGTCATCCGGGGCGAGTCGAACTCGACGTCGGTTGGAATAATTGCTTCGGCTCCGTAGACGAGGAAGAACGGGGTGAACCCGGTTGAGCGGTTGGGTCTCGTCCGGAGACTCCAGAGGACGGCCGGCAGCTCATCGAGCCAGCTGCCGGGTGAGCGCACGAGCGGCTCGATGAGTCGCGGCTTGATGCCGGCTAGGATGAGGCCGTTTGCCCGCTCGGCCTGGCTGTTCGACTGGGGATGTGCGACGGAGGCCAAGTCGAGTCGGATGCCGGATGCGGAGCAGTAGGGGGCCAGCGCGCCCTTGGCGAAGTTGGTGCCGTTGTCAGTGATGATGCTGTGGGGAACGCCGTAGCGAACCGCGATATCCTTGATGAACCGGACGGCCGTGGGCCCGTCGAGCTTCTTGATCAGCCTTGCCTCGATCCACTTGGTGAACTTGTCGACGGCGACCAGCAGATGCGTCATGCCGCCTCGGGCGGTCTTGAAAGGCCCCACCATGTCGAGCCCCCAGATGGCAAAGGGCCACGTGATTGGGATGGTTTGGAGGGTTGTGGCCGGCTGGTGGCTGCGCTTGCTGAAGCGTTGGCAGCCCTCGCATTTGAGGACCAGCTGCTCAGCGTCTTGCAGGGCCGTGGGCCAGTAGAAACCATGGCGGAAAGCCTTGGCCACCAGGGACCTCGAGGCGGTGTGGTGCCCGCACTCGCCCTGGTGGATGTCGAGGAGGATCTCGATCCCTTTGTCCTACTCGACGCAGCGCTGGAACACGCCTGTCGTGCTGCGCTTGACCAGCTCGTGGTTGATGATGCTGTAGGCGGACGCTCGCCGCTGCACTTGCCGGGCTTCGGTCTCGTCACTGGGAAGCTCGCCGTCTTCCAGGAAGGCGAGGATCAGCCGAGCCCAGGACGGCGCCTTCACCACTGAGAGGACGGCCACCGGGATGGGATCCGGGACGGCAGCACCCGAGCCGGAGCCGGCAGTCCCCGAGCCGGAGACGGCAGCCCCCGAGCCGGAGTCGGCAGCCCCCGAGCCGGAGACGGCAGCCCCCGAGCCGGAGTCGGCAGGCCCCGAGCCGGAGACGGCAGCCCCCGAGCCGGAGTCGGCAGCACCCGAGCCGGAGCCGGTAGTCCTTGAGCTTGGGCCGGGAACTCCAGGGTTGGGTGGGGGTGCGTCGGGGTCGTCCGGGACGAAGATGGATTCTAACTCGGGAGACGGCTTGATGGACGACTTCCGCAGGTGCTCGAGGGAGACGCCGGATGGGATGGCTTGCCGGGTGGAGACCTCTTTGGCCAGTGTGTCAGCCGCTTCGTTGTCCGCGCGGGGGACGTGGAGGAACTCGCAACCGTCAAACCCGCCGAAGAGCTGTTGGACCAGGAAGCGGTAGTTGGCCATGTTGGTGTCTCTGGCGTCCCAGTCACCGGAAACTTGCTGCACCACCAGGTTCGAGTCGCCGTAGCAGAGGATGCACAGGATGCCGATCTCCTTGGCCAGCCGGATGCCATGCACGAGAGCTTCGTACTCGGCCACGTTGTTGGAGGCGGCGAAATGGATCTGCAGCACGTACCGTAGTCGGTCGTTCTTGGGGGAAGACAGCATGATGCCGGCTCCCAATCCGTTGCGCATCTTGGAGCCGTCGAAGTTCATGTGCCAGTGAGTCGACTCGGGCGCCGGCGGCAGGTACTGGGTCTCTGTCCAGTCAACAAGGAAGTCGGCCAGCGCCTGGGACTTGATGGTGGTGCGGGGCTCGTAGAGGATCGTGTGGCTGGCTAGCTCGATGGCCCACTTGGCCACCCGGCCAGAGGCATCCAGGCAACCCATGATCTCGCCGATGGGGGCTGTGCTCACCACGGTAATGGTATGCTCCTGGAAGTACTGCCTCAGCTTCTTGGCGGCAAAGTACACGCCGTAGCACATCTTCTGGTAGTGGGGGTAGTTCTGCTTGGAGGCAGAGAGCACCTCGCTCAGGAAGTACACCGGACGCTGGACCGGCTGCACCTTGCCCTCCTCAGGGCGCTCGACCACCAGCACCGTGCTGACCGACCGGGAGGAGGCGGCGATTTACAGCAAAAGTGGCTCCTTCTCAGCCGGCGCGGCCAGGATGGGTGCGGTGGATAGCATGCGCTTGAGGTCGCGGAAAGCTTCGTCCGCCTGGTTGCTCCACTCGAACGCCGTCGTCTTCTTCATCAGCTGATACAAGGGCAGGGCCCTCTCCCCCAGCCGGCTAACGAATCGGCTGAGAGAGGCCATGCAGCCTGTGAACTTCTGGACGTCGCGCAGCTGGGTCGGCTTACGCATGTGCTCGATCGCCTTGATCTTTTCCTGCTTGGCCTCAATGCCACGCTCCGAGACGAGGAAACCAAGGAGTTGGCCAGCCGGCACGCCGAAGACGCATTTCTCCGGGTTGAGCTTGATCTGGTACCGGCGCAAGTTGGCGAAGGTCTCCTTGAGGTCGGCCAGGAGCGTGAGGTGCTGCTTGGTCTTCACCACGATGTCATCGACGTAGACATGCACGTTTCTGCTGATCTGGGGCAGCAGGCATTTCTGCATGTAGCGCTGGAAGGTGGCGCCGGCATTCTTCAAGCCGAACGACAAGGTGATGTAGCAAAATGCCCGAAAGGGCATGATGAAGGACGTCTTGAGGGCGTCGGCAGGGTCCAGCTTGATCTGGTGGTAGCCGGAGTTGGCGTCCAGAAAAGACAGGAGCTCGCAGCCGGCTGTGCAGTCGATGACTTGGTCGATCCGAGGCAGAGCGAACGGATCTTTGGGGCAGGCCTTGTTCAAGCTGGTGTAGTCGATACACATGCGCCAGGTGCCATTCTTCTTCAGGACGAGGACTGGATTGGCCAGCCACTCGGGGTGGAAAACTTCCATGATGAAGCCGTCTGCGAGCAGCCGGGCGATCTCTTCACCGATGGTTCTTCGCTTCTCCTCGGAGAAGCGGCGTAGCGGCTGTCGGACAGGCTTGGCGTCCTTGCAGACGTGAAGTTTGTGCTCGGCGAATTCCCTCGGGACACCCGGCATGTCTTTGCGAGACCATGCGAAGATGTCCTGATTCTCACAGAGGAAGTCGATGAGCTCGCCTTCCTATTTGCTGTCGAGGCGGGTGCCCACGACGACGTACTTGCTGGAGCTGGGGTCGGCCGGGTCGAGCGGGACCCTCTTCTTGTCTTTTGACGGCTGGAAGGAGGCCTCGTTTGCGGCCGGCTTGGGTGGAGTCCGCACGGCTGGCTGCGCGCCAGCCAATGCCATGATCCGGTCGAGCTGGCGCCTCTCCTCGGCGATGACCAGTGACTCGGCTAGCTGGGAGCCGGCTTTGGCACACTCGAGGGACTTCTTGTAGTCGCTGACGATGGTGATGAGGCCCTTGGGACCCGGCATCTTCAACTTCAGGTAGGCATAGTGGGGGACCGCCATGAATTTGGCCATTGCGGGCCGGCCCAGCAGCGCGTGGTAGGGGCTGGCCAGGTCTACCACCTTGAACCAGATCGGCTTGCGGCGGAAATGGTTGCTGGAGCCGAACAAGACGTCAAGCCGGATCCGGCCGATCGGAGAGTAGGAGAGACCCGACACGATGCCGTGGAACACCGTCTGGGTCGGCTCCAGCTGTCGCGCCTCGATGCCGAGCTTGGTCATGGTGTCGCGGTATAGGATGTTGATGTTGCTGCCGCCATCGATCAGCACCCGCGAAAAACGGCAGGTGCGCTTCTCGGAGACGAAGGTGGGGTCAAGCACCAGGGCGTAGCCACCCGGCGTGGGCATGACGGCCGGGTGGTCCTCCCGGGTCCAGCTGACCGGCCGGTCGGACCAATGCATGTATAGGGGAACCGAGGGACGACAACGTTCACCTCAGCCACGTGCTTGCGCTTGGCGTGCTTGTCATCGCCCTCGCTGGTGAAGACGACGTAGGACGCGTCCGGGCGGGGGAAGGCGTTGTCGGCGAGGGCGCCGGGTGGCGGCGGGGGTGGGGGAAGCGGCGGTTGCTGCGGGCCGGCTCCGGGAGGTGGGGGTGGAAGGTTGCCCTTCAGTAGGCGCTGACTGAAGCTGCACCGCCGGAGCGTGTGTGTTCACGGTTTCGCGCCGCTGTGGTTCTTCCAGGGGGCATCGAGCATCTGCTCGAAAGACAGCTTGGGCTGCCAGGCGGCCTTGCCAGTGCGCGGGCGCTGGCTGGAGACTTGTTCGGCCGGCTGCTCCCCTTCCATCGTGGCGACCTGCCGGTTGTCGTAGGAGGGGGCCTACTCGTCGTTCCTGCGCTTGCCGTTGTTGTTGCTGTCTTGCCGGCGCTGGTTGTTGTCGCCAGCCGACTTGGGGGGCGCTGGCGGGGCCGGGAGGAGCTTGCCGTCGGCGTCGATCGTGACCTTCACATTCATCGTGGAGTCGGCCGTAGCGTACTTGTCCGCCACCGCCATGAGCCCCGCCAGGGTGTCCGGCTCGTCGCTCACCAGCCGGTGCTTGACCAGAGTGCCGTCTTGGCATCCGTCGATGAAGTACTGGATGGCCTGGACCTCGTGGACCCCCTCGCAAGAGTTGCGCAGCTCCGTCCACCGTGTGAGGAAGTCGCGAAGGGGCTCGCCTGGCTTCTGGACGCACATGGAGAGCTGGCGAGGCTTGCCGGGGCGCATGTAGGTGCTGGTGAAGTTGCGGATAAACGCATCTTCGAAATCCAGCAAGGAGTTCACGCTGCCGGCTCGCAGGCTGTTAAGCCACGTCCGGGCCGAGCCGAGCAGCATGAGTGGGACGTATCGTACGGTCATGCGCCGGTTGCCCCCGGCTATGCCGATAGCCGTGGTGTAGTCAGTCAGCCAGTCCTCTGGCTTGGTGACGCCATTGTACTTGGGGGAGTTGCGGGGCAGAGAGAAGCCTTTGGGGAAGGGCTCCTCGTGAATGCGCCAGCAGGTCGAGGCGGTGACGGGTGTCACTTTCGTCGTAGGACTCGCGGGGACCGAGCTGGTCAGTCACGGGACCGCGGGGACCGATCCGGTCCGCCACGGGACCGCGGGGTGCAGGGACTTCCAGGGCCGGCTCGGGCCACCGAGCCGGCCGCACGGGGGGCTCCGGCGGCTGAACCCGGCCGTCGCCAGCCGTCTCGTCGGCAATGCCGTCTCTAGCGGTTGCGGCACGGTTGTGCCGGCTCTGACCAGACCGGTGCCGGCCAGAGCGGCTCGCGCTAGTGGCGTGGGAGGACGTCTGATGCGCATCTTGGAGGGCCCTCTCTGGGATCCCGGTTTTTCCTGAGGCGGAGGCGGATGGCTGGGCCGGGTCGAAGTGCTTCTGCTGCTCGTTCGCCGCGGTGATGAGATCGCGGATGCGCTGCTGTTGCTGCAGCAGCTCCTCGCCCTCCAGGAATTCGAGATCCGCCATGTCCGCCTGCGCTGCGCGCATGTTCTTGACGGGGGTGTCGTACACGGGCCGGCCTGTGCCTAGTGCACGGCCGATCACGCCCCCACGGCTCCGCACTTCCGCGACTCGGCTGGGCTCTGCGGCGGCCGGCGTGAAGCCGTGGGCGCTGTCATACTCTCGCTAGGCGGACTCCAGCCGGCGCCGCATTGCTGCGAACTCTGTGGCCACGACCAACAGATGCTGACGGTCCTCGTTGAGCTGTGCCGCTGCGGCCGCCGTGTCGGCATCGGGCGTGATGGGGGCTTGTAGGCTCCGGATCGTCTCGCGGAGCGGGTCGGCCCGGCGTGGCGGGGCCGCAGCCACGGCAGCGGCAGCCGCGGCGGCCTTCTCCTTGCCATGCGAGGAGCCGGAGCTAGTGCCGATGGTCAGCACCTCCATGCGGGCGCTAAGGGTCGCGACATCGTCGGAGACGGCGCAGCCAACGGGGACGGGCGAGTCGGCGAAGCTGTGTACCTCGCTGGGGTACACGTCGGGGACGAGCGCGACGAAGATGCACAGCGCGCCGAAAGGGACGACGAGGCAGCCTGCGGGGTTGGCCGCGCGAGGCGCGCGGACCAAACCGTGCACGATGCGCTCGCCGGAGCTGGTGAAGGGCCTCGTCTGGAACTTGACTCCGACCGGTGCCGCGAGCAACCCCACGGTGGGCGCCAACTGTTGTGGTATTCTCGCGGTAGATGCCATGAGATGGCTAAAAATGGTGGGGCTACGTGAGGACACCAGTGGGCTCCAGAAGCGAGGTCGGCACGAGCAAGTGTGAGACACGAGACGTACCCAGGTTTAGGGCCCTCTGGAGTGGTAATAACACAAGTCCTACCGAATGGAGTATGGAGTGCACAAGGGCTACAAGGTTGCTCCTGGAGCTGTTTGAACGGAGGAGGAAGAAGGAGCTGGACGTCCGTTCTACCTCTCCTGTGAGTGTATGTGTGTGCGTGGAAGATAGTGAGAACTAAGCTCAACCCCTCTGCATGGAGGCCTCCTGGGGGGTCTTATAGCTCGACCCCCCAGGGTTACATCAGTAAATCTGAGAGAGGCGGGAACGAGCGTCTGCCCAGGGACAATGTCCACTCTAGATGATGGTGATGCACTGTAGATGAATAGCACACCGACGAGCAAACAGTGCACCACTATTCGCCAATAGTGCGCTGCCGCCGGGTACGGCCATCGCGTCTGCGTGTGTCCGATGGGACGCCGTAGTTGACTTCGGGTAGCCGGCTGGTAGGAGCAGCCGGCCGCAGGCGCGAGCCGGAGAAGCCGGCTGGCTGGAGAAGCCGGCTGGCTGGAGCAGCCGGCCGCGGGCGCGAGCCGGAGCAGCCGGCCCGGGCAGGGAGGCACCCTGTCCGGCTCGCCGGCTTGGGACCACCCGGGGGTCATCCCCCCGACAACCCGGCCCCGGCCCGTAGCTTACTCCGCATCCCCCGCCACCTCCGGCAGTCGGCGCCCTCGCCAACAATGCCTACCCTCAGCAGGACGTGGCCTACATCATCTTCACTAGCGAGGGCGACGACAAGCATAGCAAGCGCAAGTACCAGCACGAGGTGAACGTCGTTGTCCCCCCGGTCCCCCAGTACATGAACTGGTTCGACCGTCCCATCAGCTGGACCCAGGAGGACCACCCGGCCGTGATACCCACGCCGGGTGGCTACGCGCTCGTCCTTGACCCCCACCTTCATCGCTGAGAAGTGCACCTGCCACTTTTCGCGGGTGCTGATCGATGGCAGCAGCAACATCAACATCCTCTACCGCGACACGATGATCAAGCGCGGCATCAAGGAAAGCCAGCTGCAGCCTACCCAGACGGTGTTCCACGGCATCGTGCCGGGTGCCTCTTGCTCCCCCATCGGCAAGGTTCGGCTGGACGTGCTATTCGGCACCAGTGCCCACTTCCGCCGCAAGCCGATCTGATTTGAGGTGGTCGACCTGGCCAGCCCCTACCACGCGGTTTTGGGACGGCCCGCCTTGGCCAAGTTCATGGCGGTCCCCCACTACGCCTACCTCAAGATGAAGCTGCCGGGTCCCAAGGACATCATCACCATCTCCCGCAACTACAAGAAGTCCCTGGAGTGCACCCAAGCCGGCTCTAAGCTGGCCGAGTCGCAAGTCATTGCTGAGGAGAGGTGCCAGCTCGACCGTCTCATCGCGCTGGCTGGCGAGCAGCTGGTCATCCGGCTCAGCTCAAGCAGCCGGCCGACGAGGGGTCCTTCAAGCCAGCCAAGGGCACAAGGATGATTTCGCTCGACCCGTCCAACCCTAACTCCAGTGAGTACGTTGTCGTGGGCTCCAGCCTCGACAGCAAATAGGAATGCGAGCTCATCGACTTCCTCCGTGAGAATCGGGACATCTTCACATGGTCCCCCAAAGACATGCCGGGTGTTCCGAGGAAGTTCATTGAGCACAAACTCCATGTCCGGCCGGATGCCAAGCCGGTCCGGCAGCTGCTACGCTGCTTCTCCGAGGAGAAGCGAAGAACCATTGGCGAAGAGATCGCCCGGCTGCTCGCAGCCGGGTTCATCATGGAAGTGTTCCACCCCGAGTGGCTGGCCAACCCAGTCCTCCTCCTGAAGAAGAACGGCACCTGGCGCATGTGTATCGACTACACCAGCCTGAACAAGGCCTGCCCCAAGGACCCGTTTGCCCTACCCCGGATCGACCAAGTCATCGACTCCACTGCCGGCTGCGAGCTTCTGTCCTTCCTGGACTCCTACTCTGGCTACCACCAGATCAAGCTGGACCCAGCGGATGCCCTCAAGACGTCCTTCATCACCCCCTTCGGGGCGTATTGCTACATCACCATGTCGTTCAAACTGAAGAACGCTGGCGCCACCTTCCAGCGCTGCATGCAAAAATGCCTCCTGGCGCAGATCGGCAGGAACATGCACATCTACGTCGACGACATCGTGGTGAAGACCAAGCAGCACCTCACCCGCCTCAAGGACCTCAGGGAGACATTCGCCAATCTGTGCCAGTTCCAGATCAAGCTCAACCCAGAGAAATGCGTCTTCGGCATGCCAGCTGGCCAACTCCTTGGGTTCCTCATCTCGGAGCGCGGCATTGAGGCCAATCCGGAGAAGATCAAGGCGATCAAGCGCATGCGCAAGCTGGCTTGGCTGCGCGATGTCCAGAAGTTCACCGGCTGCTTGGCCTCTCTCAGCCAGTTCATTAGCCGGCTCGGGGAGAGGGCCTTGCCCCTGTATCAGCTGATGAAGAAGAAGACGCCGTTCAAGTGGTCTGACCAGGCGGACGAAGCTTTCCGTGACCTCAAGCGCATGCTCTCCACCGCACCCGTCTTGGCCACGCCGGCTGAGAAGGAGCCGCTCCTGATGTACATCGCAGCAACCACCCGCGTGGTCAGCGTGGTCCTGGTGGTAGAGCGCCCCGAGGAAGGCAAGGAGCAGCCGGTCCAGCGCCCTGTGTACTACCTGAGCGAGGCCCTCTCCACCTCCAAGCAGAACTACCCCCACTACCAGAAGATGTGCTATGGCGTGTACTTGGCCGCCAAGAAACTGAAGCAGTACTTCCAGGAGTACGTCATCACCATGATGAGCACGGCTCCCCTCAGCGAGATCATGGGCAGCACAGACGCCTCCGGCTGGGTCGCCAAATGGGCCATCGAGCTAGCCGGCCACACCATCCTCTCCTACCCCCGCACGGCCATCAAGTCGCAGGCGTTGGCTGACTTCCTCGTCGACTGGGCAGAGACCCAGCACTTGCCACCGGCTCCCGACTCGACGCACTGGCACATGCACTTCAACGGCTTGAAGATGGTCTCCGGCTTGGGAGCCGGCATCGTGCTCTCCTCCCCCAGGGGCGATCGGCTGCGCTACGCGCTCCAGGTCCACTTCACCGCCTCCAACAACGTCGCCGAGTACGAAGCCCTTGTCCATGGCCTCCGGCTGGCCAAAGAAATCGGCATCCAGCGCATCCTCTGCTACGGCAACTCCGACCTGGTGGTCCAGCAGGTCTATGGCGAAGGGGACGCCAGGGACTCGAACATGGCCAGCTACCGAAACCTGGTCCAGCAGATGACCGGCGGCTTCGACGGCTGCGAGTTCCTCCACATCCCTCGAGCCGAGAACGAGGCGGCAGATACACTCGCAAAGATCGGCTCCTCCCGGCAGGCCATCCCAGCCGGCATCTCCCTCGAGCACCTGTGCAAGCCCTCTATCAAGCCGTCAACAGATTCGGAGTCCATCTTCGTCCCGGCAGACCCAACAGTCCCTGCTTCTGGCTCGGGGGCTGCCCGCTCCGGCTCGGGGACTACCAGCGCCAGCCCGGGGACTGTCATCCCGGTCCCGGGGGCTGCCATCTTCGACCCAACCCCGGGGGCTGCCGGCTTCGGCTCGGGGACTGCCGTCCCGGTCTCGGGGGCTGCCGGCTCCAGCCCGCTGCCTCCCGACCGGGCCGAACCTACGCAAGTGGCCGTCTTCACGGTGGTGGAGGCACCATCTTGGGCCCAACCGATCCTCACCTTCCTGGTGAGCGGCGAACTCCCGGCGAACAAGGTCGAGGCTTGGCAAGTGCAGCGTCGGGCCTCCGCCTACAGCATCATCAACAACGAGCTTGTCAAGCACAGCACCACCGGCGTTTTCCAGCGCTGCGTCGAGACAGACAGGGCCCTCGAGATCTTGCGTGACATCCACAAGGGCGAGTGCGGGCATCATGCCGCCTCCCGGTCTCTAGTGGCCAAAGCCTTCCGCCATGGCTTCTACGGGCCGACTGCTCTGAAGGACGCCGAGGAGCTGGTCCTCAAGTGCAAGGGCTGCCAGCACTTCAAGGCTCAGAGCCACCAGCCAGCTGCGGCTCTCCAGACCATCCCCATTGCGTGGCCCTTTGCTGTCTGGGGCCTCGACATGGTGGGACCCTTCAAGACCGCTCGAGGTGGCATGACGCACCTGTTGGTGGCCGTCGACAAGTTCACCAAGTGGATCGAGGCAAGGCCGATCAAGAAGCTCAACGGTCCCACAGTCGTCAAGTTCGTCAAAGACATCGCTGTCCGCTACGGCATCCCCAACAGCATCATCACCGATAACGGCAGCAACTTCGCCAAAGGCGCGCTGGCGCGTTACTGCTCTGTCTCCGGCATCCGCCTTGACCTGGCCTCCGTCACGCATCCTCAGTCCAACGGCCAGGCAGAGCGAGCAAACAGCCTCATCTTAGCCGGCATCAAGCCGCGACTCGTCGAGCCACTTGTGCGATCACCCGGCAGCTGGATCGACGAGCTGCCGGCCGTCCTCTGGAGTCTTCGGACCACGCCCAACCGATCAACCGGCTTCACCCCCTTCTTCCCCGTCTAAGGGGCCGAGGCGGTCATCCCCACGGACCTCGAGTTTGACTCGGCTTGGGTCACCCTGTACACGGAGGTGGAAGCCAAAGAAGCATGCGAAGACGGTGTCGACCTGCTGGAGGAGGCACGCCTGCTGGCCCTCAGCCGGTCGGCCATCTACCAGCAAAACCTATGCCACTACCACAGCAAGAAGATCAAGCCCCTCGCTTTCCGCGAGGGCGACCTCGTACTCCGGCTGATCCAGCGGACAGCCGGCCAGCACAAGCTATCCTCCCCATGGGAGGGCCCCTTCATCATCAGCAAGGCCCTGCGCAACAACGCGCAGAAGAAAAACAAACACAAGAGAGACGCCTCCAGCGAAGAGACAGAACGCCCCTGGAACATGGAGCTCCTCCGTCCGTTTTATAGTTGAACCATGCATGCATGTATCGCTACCCCTTTTGGAAGTTAATGAAAGCAGCAGGTCCCCCGAATGACACTCGGGGGCTACCTTTTCATCTCTATCGAGTTCTTGCGCACTTTACCGCATTCGCCCCCTCCCGTCGGGTCGGCACGTCCGGCTCGGGGGCTCGGGGGCTGACCGGCTAGCCCGCGCCCCGCTCTCCTAAACCCGGCCAGTAACGAGCGCCCCGCTAAAGCCCTCTCTCTGCCATAAGCCACAGTCCGGCTCCCGGCTGTCTAGGTTGGCAAGAGCCAAAGGCTGAAAGCGCCCTCACGCGAAAAGCGGCTAAGGACGAACGTCCGGCTCGGCCAACCCGGCCCTCTCTTCCACTCTTCGCCGCACAGACCAGCCGCGCTCCAGCCGGCTTCGCCTCCTGTAGCCAGCCGGCCCAGTGGGTATTTCGCTTGTGTTCAAATCCTAAAAGCCTAAGTACTGTATGCTCTCTTTCGAGTCCGGCTCCCCGTCCCAGCTACAGACCGGCTCCCGGCTGTCCGGTTGGCGGGGAGGAGGTCGAGAAGGGGGGAACAAGAAAACGGCCAAAGAAAATAAGCAAGGGCGAACCGCCAGACGGCAAAGACAAGTGTACAAAAGAACTAGCATGGATATATACATAGCAAAAGGCCCACGGCCAGGAATTCATTACATGTCATACACCCCCAGTGGGTGGACTTGCCGGCTAACAAAAATTTCAAGTTCAGAACAAAAGAAAGGAAAAATAAAAGCCCTATTCAGCGGCCTCGTCGGCATCGCTCTGCGCCGGGTCCCCCGTGGCGGCGGTGTCGTCCAAGTCGGCGACAGCATCGCCCGGTCCGGCTCCCGTCTCGGCCGAGCTGCCCTCCGGGTCCTCGAGCGCCAGGCCGAAGTCGTCGGCGGGAAGCTCCGTGCCGTCCGGTGCCCGCTCTGGCACGAACTCCTCGTGCGGGGTGAATGACGCAATGTCGCTAGCGCGCACGGCGATCGGCGTCGCCCGCTCCGCCAAGTCCGCCTCCGCCCCGGCCCTCCGTGCGCGCAGCTGGTCCAAGCGGATGCTTGGGTACCAGGACAGCACGAACCCGAGCGCCATCTCCGCGCCGGCCCGGGCCGCGGAGGCCCTCCACACGCTAAGTCACGCCGCGCCGGCTTCCAGCCAACGCGCCAGCCGGCTGACAGTGGTCGGCACCACCGCAGCTGGCCAAAGAGCAGCCACCATCGACAAACCGGCTTCGAAAAGCTAGTTCATGTCACGCGCCACCGTCTCCAGGCGGACCTTGGCAGCCACGGTGATCTCCTCCACCGTCCAGGCGGCGTACTCCTCGACGACAGCTCCCGCCGCCCTCTGCTCCTGCCGGTGGGCGCTCACCGCCTCCTCGGCCGGCACTTGGGTCTCAGAGAAGACCCCTGGAAAAGAAAAGGGAGAAGATCGATCAAAAGGCCGAAGGGCCGGAACCAGAAAGAAACAAAGACAAAAACAAGTGAAAACACTTACGTGTGAGGAGCTCGTCGATGTACAGTGCCTCCTACAGCATCTCCCGCTCCCTCGCCGCCAACGCGTTGGCGCTGCGATCGCGGGCCGCCTTGAGCTGGGCGACGTCCTCGGCGGCCTTCTTCGCCTGCTCCTCCTTCCACCCCACTGCCTGGCGGTGCTCCTCCGCGAGCTGGTCCAGCTCGGCCTTGTGGGCGGCTGCAGCCTCGTCCCTCTCCCGGACTGCCCGGGCCGCCTCCTCCTGCAGCCGGTTGCGCTCTGTGACCGCCTAGTCGCGGAGCTGGCCGGCTTCAACCAGCTGGCGCCAGAGCTCCTGCATCTCGGCCGAGTCGACGGCGGTGGCTGCGTGGCTGGATCTAGGTCCCGGTCAGAAGCCGGACAAGAAATAAAAAAGAAAGCAAAGAACGATGCAATAAGATTCGACCCAGCTGCTGCGCAACCGGCCCGAATCTCGGGGGCTACACCCAGTGGGTGCGCTAGCGTGCCCCCACTGGAAGCATGCAGGAAGTACCTTTGGCCTGGCGGAGGTCCTGCCCCTTCGCCGCAAGCTGGGCCTTCGCCGCGCGGAACCGGCCCAGGAGGCTGTTGTACACCGCCACCCGCTGGTCCTAGATGGTCTGCAAGGAAAAGAGTCAGCGCAAGATGCCTAAGAAGGCCCGACCCGCTTGCTGCGCAGCCGGCCCGAGCCTCGGGGGCTACACCCAGTGGGTGCGCTAACGCGCCCCCACTGGAAAGCGACCAGGCCGGTCGAGAAAGGGAAAGAAGAAACAAGACGCAGTCGCAAGAAAACGCGAAGAAATAAGCAAACTCACCATGTAGGTCTGCTCCAGCTGCAGCAGCCGGCCGTTCTCCGCCTGGGCGAAGCCTTGCCACTGAACGTGATGGTTGGCGAGCTGCAGCCGCAGGGTGTCCACCGCCGCGTCCAGCTCGCTCCGGGGGGCGCCGCTCGTCGCCTCGCTGGAGCTCGCCGCCCAGGTCCGCTGTGGCTGGGCCGAGGACCCGGCACTAGTTCCACTACCTGCCGGCCTCAGCTTGAGGCTGTGCCCCGCGGCCCGTGCCTCCGCGGTCACCATGGCACGAGAGCTCCCTGGCGCGGCCTCCGTGCTCGGGGGCGGGCGCTCCTCCTCCGCCTGGCACGGCCTCCGGCTCGCGGCTTCCTCTGTCTCCGCGTTCGGCCCTGTCGGTTGGGTCGGAAGCCGGTGGCACCACCGGATCGGCCGTCTGGTCGGCGTCCGGCTCATGCTTGTCGGTCTCACCGCGGCCGGCCACCTCGGCGGCAGCACGAGCATCCGCCTCGGCCCGGCGGGCCGGGTCGTGCACCGATTTGGAGCGATGCTCCGCAACCGGCGACGGTGGTGGCGATGGCGCCGACCAAGCCAGCCACGCAGGCTCCTCCGCGGCCCCCCGCCGTCTCGCCGCGGCCTCAGCCACGGCGCCGTCCCACACCTTGGCCGATGCCTCGGCCATCATCTTCTCGGACTCGGCCCGCGCCCTCCAGGCGTCCCTCTCAGCGTCCTCCAGGGCGGCGCCGGACTGACGGGCTGCGAGCGCCTCCTAGGTGGTCTCCGCCACCTCGCGCTCCGCTGTGCTGCTCTGGCCCCTCCACCGATCGGCCTCCTCCGCGGCCGCCGCTGCCGCGGCTGCCTCTGCCAGCTCAAGCGTGTTCATGGACAACGCGCGAAGAAGATAAGGAAGAAGAAAAAGAGCACATCAATGAAAAAGGCAAGAACTGAGCAACAAAAGGAAACTCACCCTATGGCCATGGGAATCGCCCGCTTCGGGCCCGCCGACAGCGCCGCCCGGCGCACCTTCTTAACGGACCTCTTCATGGCGCCCGGTGCTACTTGTGAGCTGCGTTGGTAATTCCTTGAAGAGGAAGGGAGATGCAGTATAGTAGAGATAAGTATTTCCCTTAGTTAAGAACTAAGGTTATCAATCCAGTAGGAGAACCAAGAAAAATTCTGTTAAAGCGTACCTGCACACACAAGAGCAAACACTTGCACCCAACGCGAATAAGAGGGTTGTCAATCCTCTTAGCGGTTATTTGCAAGGATTAAATCTTATCGAGGTAAATAGATAAACTAAACTACTAATTAAAATAAAAGTAAATAAATTGCAGCAAGGTATTTTTAGGTTTTTTATATAATAAAGATAGACCCGGGGACCATAGTTTTCACTAGAGGCTTCTCTCTTGAGCACATAAGCATACGGTGGGTAAACAAATTTCTGTTGGGCAATTGATAGAAAAGCAAATAATTATGACGGATTCATGGCAATGATCATGTATATAGGCATCACGTCCGAGACAAGTAGACCGACTCCTGCCTGCATCTACTACTATTAGTCCACCCATCGACCGCTATCCAGCATGCATCTAGGGTATTAAGTATGAAACAGAGTAACGCCTTAAGCAAGATGACATGATGTAGAGAAGCAAATTCAAGCAATATGAATAAACACCATATTTTTATCCTTAATGGCAACAATACAAATATGTGTCATGTCCCTTTCTATCACTGGGATTGAGCACTGCAAGATTGAACCCATCACAAAGCACCTCTCCCATTGCAAGATAAATCAATCTAGTGGGCCAAACTAAACCGATAGATCGGAGAGAAATACAAAGCTATAACAATCATGCATAAAAGAGTTTAGAGAAGACGAAAATATTTATCATGAATAATCTGATCATAAACTCACAATTCATCAGATCCCAACAAACACATCGCATAAGAAGATTACATCGGATGGAACTCCAAGAACATCGAGGAGAACATTGTATTGAAGATCAAAGAGAGAGAAGAAGCCATCTAGCTACTAGCTATGGACCCGTAGGTCTGTGGTAAACTACTCACACATCATCAGAAGGGCAGCAAGGTTGATGTAGAAGCCTTCCGTGATTGATTCCCCCTCCGGCAGAGTACCGGAAAAGGCCTCCAGATGGGATCGTGGAAGAACAGAGGCTTGCGGCGGCGGAAAGGTTTTTTCTTCTGGCTCTCTGGGGGTTTCCCAATATTGGTAAATTTATAGAAGTTGAATTAGGTCAAACAGAGTCACGTGGGCCACACAAGGCAGTACGGCGCCCCCCTGGGGCGCGCCCTAGTGCCTTGTGAATCCCCTGTGGGGCTTTTGGCCTCCTCCCAAAGCTTCCCAGGTTTCTTTTGTCCAGAAAAAAATCTCCAAAAAGTTTCGTGGCATTTGGACTTCATTTGGTACTGTTTCTTTGAAAAGCCAAAAACAAGCAGAAAACAGTAACTGGCACTGGGCACTAAGTTAATAGGTTAGTCCCAAAAAATGATATATAATTGCTTGTAAATGTATATAAAACATCCTAGATTGATACTATAACAGCATGGAACAATCAAAAATTATAGATACATTGAAGATGTATCAAGCATCCCCAAGCTTAATTCCTGCTCATCCTCGAGTAGGTAAATGATAAAAACAGAATTTTTGATGTGGAATGCTGCCTATCATATTCATCATATATTCTTTTCTTTGTAGCATGGCCATTTGGACTTGAATGATTCAAAGCAGTAGTCTATAGTTTGAGATGAAGACATAAATACTCAAGAATACTAACAAGTAACCATGTCTTTCAAAATATCAATGCTAAAGAAAGTTATCCCTAGCCCATTATGCTCAATCATTGATCCATTCACGAAACACACTCAATATTAGCTACACACAATGCACAAGTATGACAATAGTGCTCTCTAGTTGGTGCTTTGTAAGAGAAGATGGAGACTCAAAATAAAAATAAAAATTGCATAAAAGTAAATAGATAGGCCCTTCGCAGAGGGAAGCAGAGATTTGCAAATGTGCCAGAGCTCAAAGCTTAAATTAGAGAGGTTAAATTATTTTGAGAGGCACTCTTTTCCTGTCAACGAAAACGACCGAGAATTCCCAATATCTTCCATGCTAGACACATTATAGGCGGTTCCCAAACAGAAAGTAAAGTTTATTTCCTTTCCACCATTCTTTCACAATCCATGGCTAGCCATATCCATGGGTGCCCTCCATACCAACACTTTCCAAGCAATTTGTTATTATTAATTTTGATTCATTGTGGGACTGGGCATCCCTATTACCTGCCACTCTCTCGTGCAATGACAAGTGAATAAACACTCATCGTGAGTATAACACACCTAACATGGAAAATATTGGCCACCCCCTGCCGCTTCAGGAGCGGTACGGGCACACAAAACGGAAAATTATTTTGAAAATTTTAGAGTTGGCACATGCAAATTTACTTGGAACGGCATGGAAATACCGCATATAGGTAGATATGGTGGACTCATTTGGCACAACTTGGGTTTAAGGGGTTGGATGCACAAGCAGTATTCTCGCTTAGTACAAATGAAGGCTAGCAAATAGATTGAGAAGCGACCAACCAAAAAGCAAAAATGGTCATAAACATGCATTGAACATAACTAACATCGAATAATGCACCACAAGTAGGATATAATTTCGTTGCATAACTATTGACTTTATGTGCATGCATAGGGAATCACAAACCTTAACACCAATATTCTTACTAAATCACAATTACTCACTAACATGACTCACATATTATCATCTCCATATCGCAAAACTATTGCAAGGAATCAAACTTATCATGTCCAATGATCTTTCATGAAAGTTTTTATTATATCCCTCTTGAATATTCATCACTTTGGGACCAAATTTATATCTTGTGCAAATTATCATGTCCAGTGAAGCATGAGAGTGCAAATATTTCTTCAATTTTTTAATCTTATCAACTCTAAAAATAATATAAGTGAAGCATGAGAGTTCAAATATTTCTTCAAAATTTAGCCACCGTCATGTTCAAAAAGATTTAAGTGAAGCACTAGAGCAACTGCCCAGCTCAAAAGATTTAAGTGAAGCACATAGAGTATTCTAACAAATCACGAATAATGTGTGTCCCTCTCAAATAGGTGTGTCCAGCAAAGATGATTGTGACAAACTAAAAATAAAACAAAGCAAAGACTCATATAATACATGACGCTCCAAGTAAAACACATATCATGTGATGAATAAAAATATAGCTCCAAGTGAGTTACCGATAGATTGTAGAAGAAAGAGGGGATGCCTTCCGGGGCATCCCCAAGCTTAGACGCTTGAGTCTTCCTTGAATATTACCTTGGGGTGCCTTGGGAATCCCCAAGCTTAGTCTCTTTCCACTCCTTATTCCTTTGTCCATCGTAGTCTCACCCAAAACTTGAAAACTTCAATCACACAAAACTCAACAAAACCTTCGTGAGATCCGTTAGTATAACAAACAAATCTTAAACTTTAGGTACTGTTGTAAATTGATTCATATTTAATATTGGCATAATGCTACTGTACTCCAACTTATCCATGACTCATACCCCCCGATACGATCCATAGATTCATCAAAATAAGCAAACTATGCAACAAAAACAGAATCTGTCTAAAACAGAACAGTCTGTAAAGATCTATTTAAAAGCCATAATTATGTAACTACAAAAAATCTGAACAAAAAGTAAAACGTGGGAAATTCATATACCAATACTGTGTAAAAATTTCAGATTTTTCTGACACACCAGTACAGAATTAAAATTCCAGCACTGGACGCAAAACTTTCTGTTTTCCAAACAGCATCAATTATACTATCTTCCAAATCATCCCAAAGGCATTACTTGGCACAAACACTAATTAAAACATAAAAACACAATCATAACAGAAGCAAAAAATTTGTAAACACACAAGAACAGAAACAAAAAGTAAAAATTTATTTTATTCATTGGGTTGCCTCCCAACAAGCGCTATTGTTTTATGCCCCTAGCTAGGCATAATGCATAGTTTCAAGTGTTGTCATCCTTCAAATTAATTCCATAGGTAGCCCTCATAATGGATTCATATGGTGCTTTAATTCTCTTCCTAGGGAAGTGTTCCATCCCTTTCTTTAGTGGAAATTGAAATCTTATATTACCTTCTTTCATATCAATAATAGCACCAATAGTTCAAAGAAAAGGCCTACCAAGTATTATGGGGCAAGAAGGATTGCATTCAATGTCAAGAAAAATAAAGTTCACGGGCACATAATTTCTATTTGCAAGAATATGCACATCATTAATCCTACCCAATGGCTTTTTAATAGTAGAATCCGCAAGATGCAAATTAAGGGAACAAGGATCCAAGTCGGTGAGACCTAGCACATCACACAAAGACTTTGGTATAGTGGAAACGTTAGCACCAAGATCAAAAAGAGCACTACATTCATAATCTTTAATTTTTACTTTAATAGTGGGTTCCATTCATCTTGTAATTTTCTAGGAATTGCTACTTCTATCTCAAGTTTTTCTTCATGTGCTTTCATCATGGCTTCTACAATATGTTTAGTGAAAGCTTTATTTTGTTCATATGCATTTGGTGAATTAATCATGGATTGCAACAAGGAAATACACTCAATTAAAGAACAACTATCATAATTAAAGTCCTTGTAATCCAAAGTAGTGGGTGCATTACTATTTAAAGTTTTAACCTCTCCAAACCCACTTTTTCATTTTTATGACCAAGATTATCACCCTCCAAACAAGTGGGACTCCTTCTTTCTAAAGTTGACTCTTCTTCAGTCCCTTTTTCATCAAGTTTTATATTATTAAACAAAGATTCGATAGGTGTAACACCAATCATTTTAATATCTTCATCATTACTACGTAGTGATTCTGGTTTGGCAGCCATCCAATTCACTAGAGTTGTTTGTTTATCCGAAATTTTACCTAGTAAATTTTCAATATTAGCGAGTTGAGCCTGAAGGTTTGACACTTCTGAATTAACCTCTTCAAGTTGTTTATTAATGGCATTCAACAAGCTAGAATGTTCCTTAAGTTCTTCGGAGAAGAATTTATTTTGCTCAAATTGTGAAGTCATAAAACTCTTAGTAACATTTTCAATTTCAGACAATCCTTTGCTATAGAAACTATCGTGAAATTCCTCTAACTACATAGTGGCGTTTTAGGCAAGCAAACTAGCAAACAAGCAAACAATTTTTTTTGTGTTTTTGTAAAATATTTTAGAAGTGGGGGAGACGAAAAAAAGAGGCAAATGCAAAATAAAAGGTAAATAAAGTAAATGCAAGTGAATGATAATTTGTGCGAAGGTACTTGGTAATTTTGATGATGTCTCCCCGGCAACGGCGCCAGAAATTCTTCCTGCTACTTGTGAGCGGTGTTGGTAATTCCCTGAAGAGGAAGGGAGATGTAGTACAGTAGAGATAAGTATTTCCCTCAGTTAAGAACCAAGGTTATCAATCCAGTAGGAGAACCAAGCAAAATTCTGTTAAAGCACACCTGCACACACAAGAGCAAACACTTGCACCCAACGCAAATAAGACAATTATCAATCCTCTTAGCGGTTATTTGCAAGGTCTAAATCTTATCGAGGTAAATAGATAAACTAAACTACTAATTAAAATAAAAGTAAATAAATTGCAGCAAGGTATTTTTAGGTTTTTTATATAATAAAGGTAGACCCGGGGACCATAGTTTTCACTAGAGGCTTCTCTCTTGAGCACATAAGCATACGGTGGGTAAACAAATTACTGTTGGGCAATTGATAGAAAAGCAAATAATTATGACGGATTCATGGCAATGATCATGTATATAGGCATCACGTCCGAGACAAGTAGACCGACTCCTGCCTGCATCTACTACTATTACTCCACCCATTGACCGCTATCCAGCATGCATCTAGGTTATTAAGTATGAAACAGAGTAACACCTTAAGCAAGATGACATGATGTAGAGAAGCAAATTCAAGCAATATGAATAAACCCCATCTTTTTATCCTTAATGGCAACAATACAAATACGTGTCATCTCCCTTTCTGTCACTGGGATTGAGCACCGCAAGATTGAACCCATCACAAAGCACCTCTCCCATTGGAAGATAAATCAATCTAGTGGGCCTAACTAAACCGATAGATCGGAGAGAAATACAAAGCTATAAAAATCATGCATAAAAGAGTTCAGAGAAGACTCAAATATTTCTCATGAATAATCTAATCATAAACTCACAATTCATCGGATCACAACAAACAAACCGCATAAGAAGATTACATCAGATAGAACTCCAAGAACATCGAGGAGAACATTGTATTGAAGATCAAAGAGAGAGAAGAAGCCATCTAGCTACTAGCTGCGGACCCTTAGGTCTGTGGTAAAATACTCACACATCATCGGAAGGGCAGCAAGGTTGATGTAGAAGCCCTCCATGGTCGATTTCCCCTCCGGCAGAGTACCGGAAAAGGCCTCCAGATGGGATCGTGGAAGAACAGAGGCTTGCAGCGGCGGAAAGGTTTTTCTTCTGGCTCTCTGGGGTTTTCCCAATATTTGTCAATTTATAGAAGTGGAATTAGGTCAAACAGAGTCATGTGGCCCCACAAGGCAATACGGCGCGCCCCCCCTGGGGCGCGCCCTAGTGCCTTGTGAAGCCCCTATGGGGCTTATGGCCTCCTCCCGAAGCTTCCCAGGTTTCTTTTGTACAGAAAAAAATCTCCAAAAAGTTTAATGGCATTTGGACTTCATTTGGTACTGTTTCTCTGAAAAGCCAAAAACAAGCAGAAAACAGCAACTGGCACTGGGCACTAAGTTAATAGGTTAGTCCAAAAAAATGATATATAATTGCTTGTAAATGTATATAAAACATCCAAGATTGATACTATAAAAGCATGGAACAATCAAAAATTATAGATACGTTGGAGACGTATCACCCGGCTGCGCCGTAGCTGGGCGCTTCGTGGCCGGCCGCGCCTCGACCGGCTGCTTCCTGTGCGGTCGGCTTGGGGCCGCCGACTCCTCGGTCGTCCTCCGCTGCCGCTCCCTGGGGGCGACCCCATCACCCGCCTCCGCATCCAGTGGTGCTGCATCACCCGCACCATCCTCATCATCTTCATCATTGTCCGGCCACTCGCGCAAAGGATCCGGGATTAAGGACTTACGGGCTTGGCTGGACCCACCGGCTTCCGCGTCCGCGAGGCGCTCCTCGCCACTTCCGGCTTCCGCATCGCCGTCTCCCTCCTCCTTTGGGTCTGAGTCGGCCCGATCCGGCTGCAGGCCCAGGGGATTCGGGCCGTCATAAAAAAGCTGACTCGGGAAGTGCTGCAGCCGGCCCAAGGCGTCAGGGCGCATGAAAAGGGTGGACGCTGCAAAAAACAGGGACCAAGGACTCACCGCTGGCGCCGGGGTATCCCGGCTGTACGGCTCCTTGCCGAATCGCCACTCCTTCACTTTGAGCTCGGCGACGGAGACATCGTTAATGCGCTGGGCGATCTCGGCCAACGTCAGCTCCTTCGTCGACAGCCGGCAGGGGTCGCGCCGGCCGCTCATGTCATAGATCTGGTGCGGCCGTCGCTGCAGCAGCAACACCCGGTGACCAATGAAGGCCGCGATGAGGTCCACGGTGGCGAGCCCCTCGCGGTCCGTCATCTCCTCGACCCGGCGGCAGACCCTCATGATCTCCATGGATGGGTTCCTCGGGTTATGCCCCCAATTCAGCTTCTCAGCCGGAGGCGCGTCGACAAAGGGGGGAAGGTTGATGCGGTCGTCGGCCGGGTCGACGTTCCTCACGTAGAAGGACTTCTGCCATTTCTTGGCCGACTCCTCGAGCGGCAGCTTCGGGCAAGGGCCCGCCGTCCGGGTAACCGGCATGGCCGCCCCGCACTCGGACATGACGCCGGCCGACGCCCCCTACTGCTTCAGGTAGAACAGCCGGCACCACAGCTCCACGTACGGGAGGAGGCCGGCGTAACCCTCACACAGCGTCACGAAGGTCACGAGCTACAAAATCGCGTTCGGGCCTAAGTGGTGCGGCTGGAGGCCGAAGTAGGTGAGGAAGCGCCGGAAGAAGACGCTCGCGGGGAGCCCGAGCCCGCGGAGGAAATGGGTGTAGAAGATCACCACCTCGCCGTCCCGCGATGACGGCGCCGTTTCCGCGCCGGGCGCGCGCGCCTCCACCAGCTCCGCCGGCGGCAGCCGTCGCATGCGGCGGAGGTACCCGATATCGTCGTCGGTCACCACGGACCCCTCCCAAGAGCCCTTCGGCAGCGCCATTGGCGAGAGCGGGAGGGGCGCGGTCGAGAAGAAGAATCGGCGACGAAGCAGAGAGAGGCAGGCCCGCTCGCAAGTCGCGGCGCGGCGCAGCTGCGGCTCATGCAGGCGATGGCGTGCAGCGGTGGTTTGCGCAAGAAGGAAGCAGAAGAGGTGGAGACGAAGCAACGGGCGGGGGCGAGAGTGTGAATGCCTCGGCCTCTCCCCTTCCCTTCCCATTTAAAGATCACGGCGGACGTGGGGGAGTGGGATCGTCTGCGCCCATGTTCCCCACTCCCCCGCAATGCGTGGGCGCCTTACTCTCGTGCCATAACTACACCGAAAACCCAACCGTCGCCCGTGGCCGCAGCGGATCCCGCGCGTGGGCCGAGACCGTGGCCTGGTAGGACCCAGCCCACAGCGATGTCCCGTCGCGCGCGTGGCCTAGCAGGCCTCGTCCGCCGCTAGGCTACACATGGCGGAATTTCGTTAGGTGGCTGGCGCGATCCCGCATGCCGGCTGGCCTGGCCGGCCGGGCCATTTGAATTCCGTTGTGGCCAAGCGTCCTGACCCGGCTCCTGGCAGCCGGCATTCGCGCGTCAAGCTAGCGTTCCTCCATCAACAACCGCTCTCCTTCGGGGGGATATGCAGCAAAGCCTCCCCCGCTTGGAGCCGGCGAGCTTTTACAGCTTCGGGGACTACTGTCGGGGGGATAACCCCCGGGTAGGCGATCAAACCCGGAGCCCTTTTTAAAACTTCGGGGCGGCCCGTGCCCCTCCAGACCGGCTCGTCGTCCGGCCGGCTTCCCAACGCTGGTCGGCTAGGCCCGGCACCGTGCCGGGTCCGGCTGGCCGCTAGCCGGCTGGCAACGGCTCAGCGGTCGTCCCATCGCTCCGTATGACAAGACGGCTCTCCATAGTGGGAGAGCGTGGCTACAGCACCGCGAACCCAGAAGAGCATGGCTACAGTGCCGCCAACCCCGCTGACCCGGGCGACCGACGTCAGCACAGCGGCCACTGTAGCCCCACGACGCCAACCACTCCATGACGCATGAGGCGACGGGCCACAGTGCTGGGCAGCCGGTGGGCCCCGCAGCCGGTGGGTCCCAGCAGCCGGCGGGTCCCACTGCCGGCTCCAGACACCGACATCCGGGTCCCGCCCACATGTTGATTTACTCATGTAACCCTGGAGGGTCGGGCTATAAGACCCCCCAGGAGGCCTCCATGCAGGGGGGACGACCAGACGGCTCCAAGTAGCAACATTCGCACACACACACACACTCACTCACAGGAGACGTAGAATGGAGAGCTAGCTTCTTCTTCCTCCTCCGCCCAAACAGCTCCAGGAGCACCATTGTAGCCCTTGTGCATATCATCCCATTCCGGCAGGACTAGGGGTGTTACCACCCCGGAGGGCCCCGAACCTGGGTATGTCTTGTGAATCGCACTCGCGCGTACCGACCTCGCTTCCGGAACCCACCGGCGTCCTCACACAGCCCCCCACTTTTAGCCATCTCATGGCATCTGCCGTGATTCCACCACGACATGACTTCTGGTGAAATCAAGTTCAGGCCGGCCCCACCATCAACCAACATTTTTGTGACTTGGAGGTTGCGTATCATTGGTGAAACCAACAACGGCAAGCAGCCGACTGCAGTTGTGCGATCAGGGTGATCCTCAGCATCAAAAATGATGGGCGTGTGGGACCACTTGAGTGGTTTCTGAGCACCCATTGCCGGTTTTGCCGCATTAACCTCACGCGCCCACTGCTTAAGTTGGCGGTGAGAGGAGTGCAAAGATGCCCCTCCATCAATGCACATGACTTCTGTTGCTTTCTGAAATTCCCGTTCGCTAGACTCATCTTCGTCCTCGTCATCATCCTCTTCATCATCCTCTTCTTTCTTATCACGGCCTCGAGCAGGTTTCTCCTTCTGCTGCTTAGCCTTGCCGCGGCGGCCTCCTCGGCCACCACGACCCTTCTTGCCAGATCCGCCAGCACCGTCTTGGCCCTTCTCCTTGTCGCGCTTTTCATACTCAGCTTTTTGCTTCTCGGCAAGTTGCTCAACCTGCCGGCACTCTTGGAGATCATGGCCTTTGGTGAGGTGAATCTTGCAGTATGGCCCATCAGACTTGCCGGCCTTCTCCTTTGCCGCAGCCTCCTGACAAGCAGCGCATACAGCAGCTTCCTTGCCGGAGCTATCTGTTTTAGCCTTCTTGGTGGCAGTGGCATCGCCGGAGCCCTCGACGGCCATAACTGTTTTTCCCTTGCACTTCCTGTTGTGCTTTCGGCCCTTTTTCTTCAGGGTGGTGGCATCATCATCCTCAGAATCAACCTCGGCACCAGCATCCTCCCCAGGAAGTCTCCTTCCTTCTTCAGCGGGCACACACTTGTCCGCCAATGTATACAGCTCGTTGACGGTTTTCGGTAGCCGAATATTCAACTTTTCCCGCATCCTTCGATTGTGCACATTTGTGTGAAAGGCAGCAATCATGGCTGCGGGGTGCACATCTGGGATATTGCAGTGTACGCGACTGAACCTCTATATATATCTCCTCAAGGACTCACCATCTCTTTGTGGGATCACTTGCAGATCACTAGGCTGACCAGGAGCCTTGTGGCCTCCGGTAAAAACACCAATGAACTCGTTGCACAGATCAGACCACGAAGAAATAGAGCCCTCCGGTAAGTTCATCAGCCAAGAACTCACATTGGGTTTGAGCACCAATGGAAAATAATTGGCGAGAATCTTTTCATCCCGTCCTCCGGCAACTTGTACGGCAATCGTGTAAATGCCCAGAAACTCTGCCGGGTTGAGCTTGCCGTCATACTTCTTCGGCAGCTCTGGTTTGAAGGCCCGGGTTGACGGCCAGCGGACTTACCGTAGCTCGCGAGTAAAGGCCGGGCACCCAACCTTGTAAGGCAAGTACCCGCCAACCTCGGGCGCAGGCTCATCAACGACTGGGCCGTTGCGCACGTCAGATTGACGGCGCGCCTCCCGACACCGTTCAATGGTGGTGCGGGCATCCTCTACCCGTCTATCACGCAGCACTTGACGCTGATCCTGCTGTGCCCGTGGATCCGAAGAGGCCATCGACATCTCGTCAGGCTCAGAGGATCTGTGAGTTCGCCGCGGCTGTTGAAACTGTTGCTATGGGGGTGACTGCACTGTTGGCGCGGCACCACTGGCTTGGCCATCAGTTGGTGCTATCACTGGACGCCGTGAAGGTCCTGCCTGCTGTGAGTTGTTTGCTTCAGCAAACCCAATGAGGCACTGGATAGTGGCTCTCCAGTCATCCATCTTGTCAGCAGCTAGGGGGAAGTTCAACGGCATTTGCGCTCGCGCCATGGCCTCTATTTCCGTAGTTGGCATGGCCGGGAGCGAAGAACGGGATGTCGCTCGACTCCTGGCAGAACCAGTAGGAGCGCCATCATGAACTTGCTACCATGGCTCATGCCCAGTAGCGGGCTGACATGGCGGCGGTGGTGCCTGAAGATCTTGTGGCTGATCAACAGGTGTCTTGCCATGTGGAGGCCGCCATCCGAAACCACCAGCGCTGTTCGGAATCGCGTCGCGCCCATCTTGCGATGGTCGCGTTGTGCGTCCTGAAGCGGTATCCTTAGACGCCGCGGCGATTGGGTCTTAGCTCACGCCGGTACAGATGGTGTTGCTCCGGTGGCTACGTTCGTCGGTGCGTCGAGGAGGCGGGAGTTGGCCATCCATGTCGCCTGCACCGTTGTGGCTTCGATCGCCGGATTGGCGAGGAAGCTGCGGGTTGGTGTTGTGTGCTCCGCCTGCTCCGCCAGTGCTGGCTACGCTGCCTGCGCCGCCTGCATCAGTGACTCCTTTCGCGCAGCCCGCGCCGGTTGTGCCACCCGCGCCGGCAGGATCATCTTTGCCGCCTGTGGGCGTCTGCGATGGAAGCTTGGAGGTCGATGGAGCTGCTGCGGATGCGCCCTTCTTCTTGGGCACCATCGAAGATGATGGAGATGAAAATGACACGCAAACTGCTAATTCAGGTTCGCGCAAGTGACTCCCCTACTTGGGGCGCCAAAGATGTCGTGCGTACGACCATCTATGGGGCCATCTAGCCCCTTTGCGGTTCGACTAGGGGAATGCACAAGCACAAACAGCAGAATCAGCAATCAACGCAAAGGATTTAACCAGGTTCGGACCACCGTGAGGTGTAAAACCCTACTCCTGCTTTGTGTATTGGATGTGTTTAAGCTCAAGTACAAGGAGCGCTTCTTGGCGGCAAGGTGCAGGAAGAGCAGCTACGCATGCAGAATGAGCAAAGAGTCGACCTTTGTAAAGGTTGCCCTGGCCCTTCTTTTATAGATCAAGGGATAACCACAGTGGCAAAACAGTCATTACATGTTGATTAGATAGGCTACAGTGCTATCATACCTAACTCTGCCAGATTAGGACAAACGCAATAAATGCGCTGTTAGGTGTCATGTGGAGAAGTAGCCCGGGCAAGGTTCCTGCACCGCTCGCCCAGCTACCTCATATTATCTTGATATGCCTTCTGGACGGGTGTCATTAAAGGTAATCCTCCGTCCAGCATGCTGCCACGTGCCCCGACAATCCTCACCAAACTGCCTGCCCGCTCGACACCTCATAGATTAGCGACTAGCTGCTCGATGAGGTGGAGCGGAGAGGGTTCAGTAAAGGCTTGCCGGCACAGAGCTTGCCGGGCCTTCACCTTGCCGGCTCGCGCCTTGCCGGTAATTGATGTCTGTATCTTCAACACTAGCCAAGTGCTCATTGATGCTTTGTCTTGATAAATCTTTCCTGGCTTCGCAACCAATGCTTAAATCTTGATGTTGATGATCTCCGGCAAGCCCTGGCCATCAAAACTGCTACCACTGCCTGTGCATAAGTCAGGGTATAAAATACCCATGTTTTATACACCGACAAACTGTGTCTCTATCTTGATTTGGCGACATAAACTAGGATGATATAGACAAAACAGTGACCATAGTACATAGATATATGTTTGTTTCATTCTGTTATTGTGTACTCCCTTGCAATAGAAGACAAGTTAGTATAATCCTGTCAACCTTACTACTGAACTGGTTTACCAAAATGAGTTTCATATACTACATGCTAAACCTGTGATGTGTTTGCTTGTTCCTCTTTTAGAATGCCAGCAGAATAGTGGAGAAGAGTACCCAATTATGCAATGGTAAAGGAAGTAATGCAGATAAGGTCCAAGATAGTCAGACAACCCTGTTGTTCTCCAAGAAAGCTGATAAAAACTATCTTGAAGACAGTGAGACAACCCCAAAGTCCTGCCTTGATGTAGTGTTCGAGTTACTAGCCACTACCGCTGGCACAAGCCCTTCGAACTTGCTGCCTGAATCAGTTCGGCTTCTTGAGTCTCAACTACAAGCTGAAAGACAATGATCAGCTGTGCTACAACAAGAAGCCGAAGGACTGAGGAAGTCCCTGCAGAATTTAGATGCATACTTTCTATAGAAACAACAAGAGTTGGAGGATTTTAGAGCCAAACAAGAGAAAGCTAATAAGCTTGCTAAGCTTCTTGCCAGCATGGTGGGTGCCTAGGATATCGTTTCTTGAGCACTTCTGAAGTGGTTTCAGTTTTGGACTTGTTTATTTGCACTGGTGGACAATTTAGACGCCCAGTGTATGTAATATGCTGCTTTGTTGTTCCCTAATATTTGCACTGGTAGCAAACTTTGATGCCCAGTGGTTGTAATCTGTGTAATCCCTGTAATAGCCTACCGTTAGTTGCTTTCTTATTTATTTACTTATAGTCTTGTTTATTTGTTTGCTTGTAGTCACTGCAGTTCTTTTTCCTTGGTTTGCTAGTGGCCGCAATAACCACGGGCCACATACGGGCCGTGGTAACGATGGGCCTCCTACGGGCCGTAGGATCCATGGGCCTCCTATGGGACATAGGATCCATGGGCCTCGTTCGCGCCGTAGGATCCATGGGTCGTACTGTTCGTGGGCCAAAACCGGACCGCAATATGGACCGTAAACGGGCCAAAATTGGAACCGTCCATTTATGGGCCCAGACCATAACGGGCCGTTAACAGGCCGGAAGACAGCACGGGCTTAATTGTATCAACAGGCATGATGGGTCGTTAATGGGCCGGATTACAAGATAGGATGAAAACGGCCCAACGGGTTAACAGGCCACAAATGGACCGATTGTTACCACAGGCTGAATTTGGCCCATTAGCATAACAGGCCAGTAACGGACCGTAAGTAATCGAGGGCCGGAAATGAGCCCAAGAATTTATGGGCCGTTAGAAGTCCGAAAGGGAGCACGGGCTGGAAATGGCCCAACTGAATCATGGGTCATTAATGGGCTCAAAGTAGTTTACTGTTCATGATGGACCTGATTCACCACGGGCCGTCAATGGGCCCAGAGATGCAAAAGGCCTCATATGGGCCGAAAGACTTCACGAGCCATAGATGGGCCCAAAGTGACAACGGGCTGGAATCATATGGGATGGCCCACATGACGCTACTGGGCCGAATATTGAAATGCCATAACGGGCCATGAGTACCCGGGCCATAGATGGGTTGTATGCGAACAGGTCATTAACAGGCTTTCCATGGGCCGGCCTGCTAATTTTTGACCAAGTCAAATGGGCCAGCCTTTTTAACCTAAATGGGCCACTGTTGGGCCATGCCACGTGTCGACGTATCATAGGCGTCTCACGTCCAATGAATGGATGACATCTGTCGCAACGCCGAGCTGGCACGTGGATCGGTCGGCGAATGAGAAATTTACACGTGGAAAATTGCCATTGGTCAGGGTTGCTAACGAGTTATCAGATCCAAACTGGAACCCGATAGCTTAATAGCAAACTGTTACGGTGGATGCCACGTGTCGGTCACCCTTGATGAAAACACTTCCATGACGCGACATTTATCGTCATGGAAGTGGAAACTTCCGTGATGATAATTTCAGTATTGTCATGGAACACTTCTACGACAGCACAGGTATGACTATCTTGATTCTGTCATAAAATTGTCATGGATGTACATGCATGACAGAAAACTTGACCTACTGTGACAAAGACGTATCATCACGGAAGTGTTTTTTTTGTAGTGCATATTTAGGAGCAATTTTTATTGCTTTCGCACCGATGACAACTTACTTGAAGGATCTTATTCAATCCATAGGTAGATATGGTGGACTCTCTTGGCAAGAAACTGGGTTTAAGGGTTTTTGGATGCACAAGTAGTATCTCTACTTAGTACGAAATTTTGGCTAGCAAAATATTATGAGCAAGCACCACATGTTAGAGGATCCATGACAATATAACTTCTATGTGAATATAAACAGACATAACCCATTACGTTGTCTTCCTTGTCCAACATCAACTACTTGATCAAGTTTGAAAATAATTAATGGGGGCTCACAATCATAGAAGATGTCCAAAATAGTATATTTATATGAGAAATATATCTTCCTTCAATATTCTTTCATGAATTGTTCAAGTGACCAATGCTATGTTTGCTAACTTTCAATAAATTTTACCACTTATAATTCTTATATGTGAAGTCATTACTCCCCATGGGACAAGCATATGAAGCATATATAATTTCAGATTTATGATACTCAATTCATTCAACAATTTACTCTTAGGATACAAGCAAAGCACAACAGTGAATGACAAACTACTCCGTAAGATGTAAGTGAAGATCAATGAGTAGTCAATCAATTAAGTAGCTATGTGAAGACTCTCTCCAATCAAGATTTCATATCTAATAAATTTATTCAAACAGCAAATAAAACAAAAAGTACACTCCAAGAATAGCACAAATCATGTGAACAAATAAAAACTTAGGCTCAAGCGATACTAACCGATAGTTGTTGATGAAGAAAGGTGGGATGCCTACCAGGGCATCCCCAAGCTTAGATGCTTGAGACTTATTGGAATATTAACTTGGGGAGCCTTGGGCATCCCCAAGCTTGAGATCTTGTGTCTCCTTAATTCCTCTCATATCATGGTTTCCCTAAATCTTAAGAACTTCATCCACACAAAACTCAACAAGAACTTGTGAGATAAGTTAGTATAAATCAACTCAAAGCCTTATCATTCTCTACTGTAAAAAATTAATAAAATTATAATTAAAATATGAATACTAAATGCCTCTGCCTATTTAATACTCCTATCCTCAAATAGAATCATTAAACAAGCAAACAATGCAAACATAACAGCAATCTGTCTAAAACAGAACAGTCTGTAAAGGATGAGGCAAAATTCATATTTATCTAAATCCAAAAATTCTGAAATTTTACCACACTGTATAAAATTTACAATAGCTTATTGTGTAAAAATTTCAAGATTTTATCACATTCTGACTTTTCTGGAGAATTCAAGCAATAACAGAAAACTTTCTGTTTTGAAACAGCAACTCATGAACGTGCAAACTAAGCATGGTAAAGGCTATGATTGGCACTTTTATTGAAATAAAATATTAAAAACATGATTCTAAATAACATCAAGCAAATCTAAATAAAATAAAATGATGCTCTAAGCAAATCACATATCGTGTGACGAATAAAAATATTGTTCAAGTGAGGTTACCGATAATGTTGGAGACGAAAGAGGGGATGTCGTCCGGGGCATCCCCAAGCTTAGGCGCTTGAGTCTTCCTTCAATATTACCTTGGGTGCATTTTTCATCCCCAAGCTTAGGGTCTTGCCACTCCTTATTCTCCTCATATAAATATCTCACCCAAAACTTGAAAACTTCAATCACACAAAATTTAACGGAACTCATGAGATAGGTTAGTATGATAATAAATAAATCATTCACTTTGGTACTGTCAAGGCAAGATCCATAATTGTTCTCACATAATTCCTACTGTACTATATCATTTCCAAAATTTATATCACTCAATATAAGCTATGGAAAAGCTAAAACCAGCAAACTATGCAAACAAAACAGATTCTGTCAAAAACAGAACAGTCTGTAATGATCTGAACTATAAACATACTTATGTAACTCCAAAAATTCTGAAAAATGAGGACAGCCTAAAAAATTTGTAACCAAATACTGTGTAAAAATTTCAGAATTTTTTGACACTCCAGAAAAAATGTAAAATCAAATACTGAGCGCAAAAGTTTCTATTTTTGCACAGAATCAAATCAACAAGCATTTGCACTATCCCAAAGGTCTTACTTGGCACTTTATTGAAATAAAGGCACAAAACATGATTAATACAGTAGCTTAATCATGTTAACACACAAAAACAGTAGGGGTAAATATTGGGTTGTATCTCAACAAGCGCTTTTCTTTAATGCCTTTTTAGCTAGGCATGATGATTTTAATGATGCTCACATAAAAGTGATGAATTGGAAAATAATGGGAGCATCATGAATCATATAACAAACACATTTAAGACTGACCCACTTCCTATGCATAGGAATTTTATAAGCAAACAATTTATTGGGGCAATAATTAACTAGCATAGGAAGGCAAAACAAGTATAACTTCAAATTTTTCAACAAATAGACAGGAAACTTGACATTATTGAAATCTATATACGCATATCTTCCCCTCTCATAATAATTTTCAGTAGCATCATGAACAAATTCAACAATATATCCATAACACAAAACATTGTTTTCATGATCTACAAGAATAAAAATTTTGTTACTCTCCACATAAGCAAATTTATTCTCATCAATAGTAGCAGGAGCAAACTCAACAAAATAAATATCATGAGATACTTGATTGACATAATAAAATTGAACATTAAAGTCATGATGACAAGTTTCATGCTTATCATTACTCTTTATAGTATACATGTCATCACAATAATCATCATAGAAAGCAACTTTGTTATCATAGTCAATTGAAACCTCTTCCAGAATAGTGGAATCATCATTAAATAAAGTCATGACTTCTTCAAATCTACTTTCATAATTATTACAATAAGATTCAACACCCTCCAAAATAGTGGGATCATTAGTACCTAGAGTTTACACTCTTCCAAACCCACTTTCACCAATATAATCATCATAAATAGGAGGCATGCTGTCATCATAAGAAATTTGCTCATTAAAACTTGGGGGACTAAAAATATCATCTTCATCAAGCATAGCATCCCCAAGCTTATGGCTTTGCATATCATTAGCATCATGGATATTCAAAGAATTCATACTAGCAACATTGCAATCATGCTTATCATTCAAGGGTTTTATGCCAAAATATTTATTGAATTCTTCTTCTAACACTTTGGCACAATTTTCTGATCCATCATTTTCAAGAAAGACTTCATAAAGATAAAGCACTTGAGGCAATCTCAATTCCATTTTTTTGTAGTTTTCTTTTATAAACCAAACTAGCGATAAACAAGAAACTAAAAGATTCAATTGCAAGATCTAAAGATATACCTCCAAGATCTAAAGATATACCTCCAAGATATAAAAAAGAAACAGGAGGTGGAGGCGGCTCCGTATCATAAAACACGATGAAACTTTCTCCTTGATTTTTCTCTCCATGAGACGGAACTTATAGGACCAGAGGTAGGGCAAACGGAGGCTCCAGGGGCCCACAAGCCTGGGTGGCGCGCCCTAGGGGGGCGCGCCACCTGAGCTTGTGGCCCTGTGGTGGCCCCCCTCCAGTAGATCTTTTCGCCAGTATTTTTTATTAATTCCAAAATAATTCTTCGTAAATTTTCAGACAATTCCGAGAACTTTTATTTCTGCACAAAAACAACACCATGGTAGTTGTGCTGAAAATAGCGTCAGTCCGAGTTAGTTTCATTCAAATCATGCAAATTAGTGTCCATAACAAGAGTAAAAGTGTTTGGAAAAGTAGATACGATAGAGACATATCACCATCTTCCTCAAAGGAGCAGGGGAGAGTCGCTCCCCTATTCCCCGAGTGGAGGCCCACTTGCATCCGACGCTCGTCGTACGAACTGCCGCCTCCCGTGGCATCCTCCACCCGGGGCTGCACCGCCGGTGCGTGAGTGGGGAGCGTTGCCGACGTTGTCAGGGCAGGCATCATCGGTCCTGGTGAAGAAGGCGGAGGCGTAGAGGACCGGCACTAGAGGAGGCATGTGGCGTGCTGATGTCTACTACACAACTTTATTCTTGTAGACTCTGTTGGGCCTCCAAGCGCAGAGTTTTGTAGGACAGCAGCAAATTTCCCTCAAGTGGATGACCTAAGGATTATCAATCCGTGGGAGGTGTAGGATGAAGATGGTCTCTCTCAAACAACCCTGCAATCAAATAACAAAGAGTCTCTTGTGTCCCCAACACACCCAATACAATGGTAAATTGTATAGGTGCACTAGTTCGGCGAAGAGATGGTGATACAAGTGTAGTATGGATAGTAGATATAGGTTTTTATAATCTGAACAATAAAAAAAGCAAGGTAGCAAGTAACAAAAGTGAGCACAAATAGTATTGCAATGCTTGAAAATAAGGCCTAGGGTTCATACTATCACTAGTGCAATCTCTCAATAATGCTAACATAATTGAATCATATAACAATCCCTCAACGTGCGACAAAGAATCACTCCAAAGTTCCTATCTAGCGGAGAACATAAGATGGAATTGTTGTAGGGTACGAAACCACCTCAAAGTTATCTTTTCGATCAATCTATTGAGCCATCCCTATAAGTGTCACAAACAGCCCTAGAGTTCGTACTAGATAACACCATATGATACGCATCAATTAACTCTAATGTCACCTAGATACTCCAATGTCACCACAAGTATCCGTGAGTTAATTATTCGATATGCATCAAACAACTTCAGATTCATAATATTCAATCCACACAAAGAACTTCAAAGAGTACCCCCAAAGTTTCTATTGGAGAAAGAAGGATGAAAATGTGTATCAACCTCCATGCCTAGATTACCCCAAGGTCACACAGGAATCCGCAAGTTGATTACCAAAACATACATCAAGTGACTCAATAGAATACCCCATTGTCACCATGGGTATCCACATGCAAGACATACATCAAGTGATCTCAAATCCAATATTCAATCCGATAATAACGAAACCTCAAAGGGAAAGACTCAATTCATCACAACAAGATAGAGAGGGAAGAACACCATATGATCCAACTATATTAACAAAGCTTGCGGTACATCATGATCGTGCCAAATCAAGAACACGAGAGAGAGAGAGAGAGAGAGAGAGAGAAAGAGAGAGAGAACAAACACATAGCTACTGGTACATACCCTCAGCCCGAGGGTGAACTACTCACACATCACCATGAGAACGGAGGAGAAGTTGGTGGTGATGGTGATGAAGGAGATGTCCCCGGAGGCATTCCGGCGCCACCGGGGGAGAGAGAGAAGGGGCCCCCTCCTTCTTCTTCCTTGGCCCTCCAGGAGGAGAGAGAGCTCTCCCCTAGATTGGATCTCTCTGTTCTCTTCTGTTTCTCGCGACTGTTTTCGGAGCCCTTCACCGTTTCTTATATTCCCGGAGATCCGTAACTCTGATTGGGCTGAAATTTTTAGGGGATTTTTAACTGGAAATTATCTTTATTGTGGCGAAAGAAGGGCTCCAACCAACCTACGAGGTGCCCACAAGGCATCAGGGCACGCCTGGGGGGGTAGGGCGTGCCCTGTTGCCTTGTGGGGCCCTTGGGCCCCGTCTTGCGTTGATTCTTTTTCCCAAAAATCACATATATTCCAAAAAAATCTCCGTAAAAATTTATCGCGTTTGGACTTCGTTTGGTATGGTTTTTCTGCGAAACAAAAAACATGCAAAAAACAGCAACTGGCACTGGGCACTAGATTAATAAGTTAGTCCATAAAAATAATATAAAAGTGCACCAAAACCATATAAAACTATTGTAAACATGGCATGAATACTTCATAAATTATAGATACGTTGGAGACGTATCAGCATCCCCAAGCTTAATTCCTACTCGTCCTCGAGTAGGTAAATGATAAAAGAAATAATTTATGAAGTGTGAATGCTAGCATACTTCATAAGTTTGATGCCTGTGGGCCCCACATGGCTCCGTCTGTCCTAATTCCACTTCTATAAATTCTCAAATATTGGGAAACCAACAGAGAGCCACCCCAAATACTTTTTCCGCCACCGCAAGCTTCTGTTCTTCCACGATCCCATCTGGAGGCCTTTTCCGACACTCTGCCGGAGGGGGTATCGATCATGGAGGGCTTCTACATCAACCTTGCTGCCCTACCGATGATGTGTGAGTAGTTCACCATAGACCTACGGGTCCATAGCTAGTAGGTAGATGGCTTCTTCTCTCTCTCTTTGATCTTTAATACAATGTTCTCCTTGATCTTCTTGGAGTTCTATCCGATGAAATCTTCTTTTGCGGTGTGTTTGTTGGGATCCGATGAATTGTGTGTTTATGATCAGATTATTCATTGAAAGTAATTGAGTCTTTTCTGAACTTTATTATGCATGATTATTATAGCTTTGTATTTCTCTCTGAGCTATCCGTTTGGTTTGGCCAACTAGATTGATTTATCTTCAGTGGGAGAGGTGCTTTGTAATGGGTTCAATCTTGCGGTGTCCTCACCCAGTGACAGAAAGGGTAGCGAGGCACGTATTGTATTGTTGCTATTAAGGGTAAAACGACTGGGTTTACTCATATTGATTGGGTTTACTTGGTCTACATCATGTCATCTTGCTTAAGGCGTTACTCCGTTTGTTATGAACTTAATACCATGGATGCATGCTGGATAGCGGTCAATTGGTGGAGTAATAGTAGTAGATGCAGGCAGGAGTCGGTCTACTTGTCTCGGACGTGATGCCTATATATGTGATCATTGCCATCAATAACATCATAACTATGCGCTTTTCTATCAATTGCCCAACAGTAATTCGTTTACCCACCGTATGCTATGTGTTCAAGAGAGAAGCCTCTAGTGAAAATTATGGCCCCCGGGTCTACTTTAAGCATATTAAAAATTCTAAAAATACCTTGCTACAATTTATTTACTTTTCTTTCTACCTATACAAGATTTGATCCTTGCAAGTAACGAGTTCAAGGGTATTGACAACCCTCTTGCCCGCGTTAGGTGCAAGTATTTGCTTTTGTGTGTGCAGGTGCTGTTCACGAGGCTTTGCGTGATTCTCCTATTGGTTCGATAAGCTTGGTTCTCACTGAGGGAAATACTTATCTCTATTGTGCTGCATCTCCTCTCCTCTTCGGGGAAAATCCCAACGCTGCTCACAAGTAGCACATGGCAATCCCTACTCCTTGCGTTGATATCGATTGATGGACATCTCCGTAGTCCATTGATCCGCCAAGTTGATGCGAGACTTTCTTCCTTTTTGACTTCCCTTATTGATCTCTACCACCGCATTCTATTCCACCTATAGTGCTATATCCATGGCTCACGCTCATGTATTGCGTGAAGTTGAAAATGTTGAAGCGCGTTAGAAGTACGATCCAATTGCCTCGTTTAACAACGGGGTGCTCATGATTTATATTAATGCAGTGACGGTGGAGTCATGTCATGCTAACATGATAAAATGAGAGGGGATAACATTCGTTAAGGATCGTATATTTTGAAAGTTTAATGATTATGCTTCTTATATTCATGGATATTATTATGTTGATGTTGTTACTTCATCATTTCTCAATATTTATACCGTAAAGAGATTACATGATACACATGTTAGGTAGCATTCAACATCAAAAATTCTGTTTTTACCATTTACCTACTCGAGGACGTGCAGGAATTAAGCTTGGGGATGCTGATACGTCTCCAACGTATATATAATTTTTTATTGTTTCATGCTATTATATTATCAATCTTGGATGCTTTATATGCATTTTTATGATATTTTATATCATTTTTTGGGACTAACCTATTAACTCAGTGCCCAGTGCCAGTTCCTGTTTTTTGCTTGTTTTTGGCTTTTCAGAAAATCAATACCAAACGAAGTCCAAATAAGAAAAAAAACTTTAAAATAATTTTTTCTGGACCAGATGGGACCCTAGAATGTTCGGGAGGAGGCCAGAAGATATACGAGAGAATCATAAGCTCGTAGGGCGCGCCCAAGGGGGCGCGCCTTTTGAGCTTGTGGGCCCCTCGTAGCTCCGTTTGACCTAATTCCAAGCCTATAAATTCAGATATATTCCCAAACCAACAAAGAGCCACCCGAAATAACTTTTTCGTCGCCGCAAGCTTCTGTTTTCCCGCGATCCCATCTGGAGGCCTTTTCCGGTACTCTGCCGGAGGGGGAATCGATCACGGAGGGCTTCTACATCAACCTTGTTGCCCTACTGATGATGTGTGAGTAGTTCACCATAGACCTACGGGTCCATAGCTAGTAGCTAGATGGCTTCTTCTCTCTCTTTGATCTTCAATACAATGTTCTCCTCGATCTTCTTGGAGTTCTATTCAATGTAAACTTCTTTTGCGGTGTGTTTGTTGGGATCCGATGAATTGTGGGTTTATGATCAGATTATTCATTGAAAGTAATTGAGTCTTTTCTAAACTTTATTATGCATGATTATTATAGCTTTATGTTTCTCTCCGATCTATCCATTTGGTTTGGCCAACTAGATTGATTTATCTTCAGTGGGAGAGGTGCTTTGTAGTGGGTTCAATCTTGCGGTGTCCACGCCCAGTGACAGAAGGGGACGGGGTACGTATTGTATTGTTGCTATTAAGGATAAAACGATGGGGTTTATTCATATTGATTGAGTTTACTTTGTCTACATCATGTCATCTTGCTTAAAGCGTTAGTCTGTTTGTCATGAACTTAATACCATGCTGGATAGCGGTCGATTGGTGTAGTAATAGTAGTAGATGCAGGCTGGAGTCGGTCTACTTGTCACGGATGTGATGCCTATATATGTGATCATTGCCATGAATACGTCATAACTATGCGCTTTTCTATCAATTGCCCAACAGTAATTTGTTTACCCACCGTATGCTATGTGTTCAAGAGAGAAGCCTCTAGTGAAAATTATGGCCCCCGGGTCTACTTTAAGCATATTAAAAAACCTAAAAATACCTTGCTACAATTTATTTACTTTTCTTTTTTTGCAATTTACCTATCTACCTATACAAGATTTGATCCTTGCAAGTAACGAGTTCAAGGGGATTGACAACCATCTTGCCCGCGTTAGGTGCAAGTATTTGATTTTGCGTGTGCAGGTGCTGTTCACGAGGGTTTGCGTGATTCTCCTGTTGGTTTGATAAACCTTGGTTCTCACTGAGGGAAATACTTATCTCCACTGTACTGCTTCTCCCTTCCTCTTCGGGGAAAATCCCAACGCAGCTCACAAGTAGCATAGGTGTGTCTCTCCTAGACATGAATCGAAAGTTTTGCACAAAAGTGTTAGTGAGGAGAAGATGTTGATCACACTTATCTTTGAGGAAGGGACTGAGTCCAGCATTCTCCACCAAGTGATAGAAATCTTGTTGGAAACCCGCTTCCCCCATGAATGTGTCACTCGGCCATTCACACGGCTGCACCTCGGCTTCACGAGGAAGGTTGTATTTGGGCTTTTCCTCCAGAGCTCCCGCGGAACCCTAGCTTGAAGAGCCTTGCTACTTGTAGACTGTGTTGGTATTTCCCCGAAGAGGAGAGGATGATGCAGTATAGTAGAGATAAGTATTTCCCTCAGTTAAAAACCAAGGTTATCAATCTAGTAGGAGAACCACACAAAACCTCGTTAGCAGCACCTACACACACAAAAGCAAACACTTGCACCCAACGCAAATAATAGGGTTGTCAATCCCCTTAGCGGTTATTTGCAAGGATAAATTCCGATAGTGATAGATAAAAAGTAAATTGAAAAATAAAATAAAAGTAAATAAATTGCAGCAAGGTATTTTTGGATTTTAATATATGATAAAGATAGACCCGAGGGCCATAGTTTTCACTAGAGGCTTCTCTCTCGAGCACAGAACATACGGTGGGTAAACAAATTACTGTTGGGCAATGATAGAAAAGCAAATAATTATGACGGATTCATGGCAATGATCATGCATATAGGCATCACGTCCGAAACAAGTAGGCCGACTCCTGCCTGCATCTACTACTATTACTCCACCCATCGACCGCTATCCAGCATGCATCTAGGGTATTAAGTATAAAATAGAGTAACGCCTTAAGCAAGATGACATGATGTAGACAAAGTAAACTCAAGCAATATGATTAAACCCCATCTTTTTATCCTTAATGGAAACAATACAAATATGTGTCATGTCCCTTTCTGTCACTGGGATTGAGCACCGCAAGATTGAACCCATCACAAAGCACCTCTCCCATTGCAAGATAAATCAATATAGTTGGCCAGACCACATGGATAGATCGGAGAGAAATACAAAGCTATAACAATCATGCATAAAAGAGTTCAGAGAAGACTCAAATATTTCTCATGAATAATCTGATCATAAACTCACAATTCATCGGATCCCAACAAACACACCGCAAAAGAAGATTACATCGGATAGAACTTGTCGGTGTATAAAACATGGGTATTTTATACCCTGACTTATGCATAGACAGTAGCAGCCTCCTTGCTGGCCAAGACTTGCCGGGAATCGCCAAGACCAAGATTCAGGACCCAGTCGTGGAAGCCACTGGGGAGAAGCTCAAGGCACAGCACCAACGAGCACTCAACCAGTACCGAAGATGAAGACATTCCTTGCCGGCAAGGCTAAACCGGCAAGGTGAAGACCCGGCAAGCTCCGTACCGGAAAGCTTCTGCCAGCCCTCCAGCGCTCCACCTCACCGCACAGATGTTCGCTAGTGGATGAGGTGTCGACCGTGCAGGCTAGTTGGTAAGGCTTGTCGGGCACGTGTCAGCACGCTGGGACAGGATTTGCCTTTAATGACACCCGTCCAGGAGGCGTGTCAGAAAAATACGAGGTAGCTGGGCGAGCGGTGCAGAAACCTTGTCGGGACTACCTCTCCACATGACACGTAACAATGCATTTAATGCTTTTGTCCTAAACTGGCAGAATTAGGTATGATAGCACTGTTTGCTATCAAATCATTATGTAATTACTGTTTTGCCACTGTGGTGACCCCTTGAGCTATAAAAGGAGGGCCAAGGCAACAGTTAGAGCGATTCGGACCCTTTACACAACTCGCATGTGCAACTGCCTCTCCGCACCTTGCCGGGGAAGCACTCCTTGTCATCGTGTTCATACACACCCAATATACTAAAGCAGGAGTTGGGTTTTACGCTTCACAAGCGGCCCGAGCCTGGGTAAAAATCGCCCTGCGTCCTCTGGTGATTCTGCTCTTTGTGCTTGCGTCTCCCCTCACCGAACCACAAAGGGCTGGATGGCCCCATAGATGGTCATTCCACCACAACATCTTTGGCGCGCCAGGTAGGGGGGAAGGCTGGTGCGAACTTGAATCATCAGAGCGCGCGTCGATATCATCAGCTTCATCATCTTCTTCATCATTGATGGCGCCTAAGAAGAAGGGTATCACAATGACAGCTCCTTCCGCCTCCAAAGCTCCTTCACGCGCATCCGCAGGCGGCGCAGCTAATGCGGGCGGCGCGGGCGCCGCGATTGGCACGACCAGCGCAGGCGGCGCAGTCGCCATGCCCACCACGGCCGGAGCAGGAGATGGGCGCGCTGGGGGTAGTCGGCTTCCTCGACCCTCCACCGAACAAAGCTGAGATGGCGTGGGCGGGGCGGATGGACGTCTACCTCCTCCTCACCGCACCGATGAACGCAGCCACCGGGGCAACGATCCCTGGACCAGCGCGACCCAAGACCCCGCCGTGGCGACATCCATGGACGCTGCGTCGAGACACACGCCGCGCCCATTACAGGATAGGCGCAGCGCGACCCCAAGTGACGTCAACGACCCTGGGCGGCGGCGTCCACACGGCAAGACCCCTGTCGATCAAATCCCAGATCGGCAGGCACCACCTCCACCGCGACAACCTTCTGCTGGTCATGTGCTGCAGCAGCAAGATCGCGATGGCGCTCCTGCTGGCTCTGCCAGGAGTAGAGCGACTTCGCGTTCTTCGCTTTCGGCCATGCCAACCACGGCGGTGGAGGCAATGGCGCGGGCTCAAATGCTGCTAAACTTCCCTCCGACAGCAGAGAAGATGGATGAGTGGAGAGCCACCATCCAAAGCTTGATTGGATTTGCCGAAGCTAGCAAATCGCAGCAAGCGGAGCCCTCACGGCGACCGCAAACGGCGCCAGTTGCCCTAACTGGTGGCCGCGTTGACGGTGCTACGCTAACGGTGCAATCGCCTCCGCGGCAACAGCCTCAGCAGCAGCAACGTCAACAGCCGCGACAAGCCCAGCAATCTTTCGAGCCTAATGAGATGTCGATGGCTTCTTTGGATCCACGGGCGCAGCAAGACCAGCGGCAAGTGCTGCGAGACAGGCGGGTAGAAGACGCCCGCACCACCATTGAACGGCGCTGGGAGGCGCGCCGTCAATCTGACGTGCGCAACAGCCCCATCGTTGATGAGCCTGCGCCAGGGGTTGGCGGATATCTGCCTTATGAGATTGGATGTCCTGCTTTCACCCGCGAGCTGCGGCAAGTCTGATGGCCGTCTCTCCGGGCCTTCAAGCCAGAAGTACCAGAGAAGTACGATGGCAAGCTAAACCCGGCAGAGTTTCTGGGCATCTACACGATTGCCGTGCAAGCTGCCGGGGGAAGAGATGAGAAGATCCTCGCTAATTACTTTCTGTTGTTACTGAAGCCCAACATGAGATCTTGGCTGATGAACTTGCCGGAAAACTCCATTTCTTCGTGGTCAGATCTCTGCAATGAGTTTGTTGGTGCCTTTACCGGAGGCCACAAGGCCCTTGGACAGCCCAGTGACCTGCAGGTGATCCCACGAAGAGATGGTGAGACTTTGCGCAAATATAACCAGAGATTCAGCCGCGTACACCGCAATATCCCAGATGTGCACCCCGCAGCCGTGATTGCCGCCTTTCACACGAATGTGCACAATCGGAGGATGCGGGAGAAAATGAACGTCAAGCTGCCCAAGACCGTCAACGAGCTCTACACGTTGGCAGATAAGTGTGCACGTGCTGAGGAAGGGAGGAGGCTTCCCGGGGAGGACGCTGGTGCCGAGGTAGATTCTGAGGACGATGATGCTGCCATCCCGAGGAAGAAAGGCCGAAAGCGTAACATGAAGCGCAAGGGCAAAACCGTTATGGCTGTCGAAGGCTTCGGCAACTCCGAGTCCACCAAGAAAGCCAAGACTGAAAACCCCGGCAAGGAGGCTGCTGTATGCGCCGCTTGCCAGGAGGCGGCGGCAAACGAGAAAGCCGGCAAGTCTGATGGACCATACTGCAAAATTCACCGTACTAAAGGCCACTATCTCCAAGAGTGCCGGCAAGTCGAGCACCTTGTTGAGAAACAGAAAGCTGAATACGAAAAGTGTGACAAAGAGAAAGGTCAAGATGGTACTGGTGGATCCGGCAAAAAGGGCCGTGGTGGACGTGGAGGCCGCCATGGCAAGGCCAAGCAGTAGAAAGAGAAGCCTGCTAAAGGCCGAGACAAGAAGGAGGAAGATGATGGAAGTGATGAGGGGGATGATGATGAGACCAGCGAACAAGAATTCTAGAAGGCAACCGACGCCATGTGTATCGATGGAGGAGCATCTTTGCACTCCTCTCACCGTCAACTTAAGCAGTGGGAGCGTGAGGTTAATGTGGCGGAACCGGCAATGGGCGCTCAAAAACTGCTCAAATGGTCACACACGCCTATCATTTATTATGCTGAGGACCACCCTGATCGCGTAACTGCGGTCGGGTGTTTGCCGTTGTTGGTTTCACCAACAATTCACAACCTTCAAGTAACAAAGATGTTAGTTGACAGCGGAGCCGGTCTGAATCTGATCTCTCCAGAAGTTATCAAGAGGTTGCAGATCCCAGACGAGGAACTCGAGAAAACGGGCACGTTCCAAGGAGTAAACCCGGGAAGAAGCCAGCCCAAGGGAAAGATCACATTACCGGTGACGTTTGGCGGGGAACTGAACTACAGAACGGAAAAGATTGTGTTTGACGTCGTCAAGATCCCCTTGCTGTACAATGGAATTCTTGGCCGTCCAGCCCTGGCAAAATTCATGGCAGCATCTCACTATGCTTACAACACGTTGAAGATGCCAGGGCCGATGGGTGTCATCTCCGTCAACTCCGACAAGAAAGATGTAGTCATTTGCGTCGACAAGATGTATAGAGATGCGGTTGCAGCAGAGGCCGCCAAGGCGCCAGCTCCCGCCAAGAAAAATGAAAACAAAAAGTTCGGAAGACCTCTAGCAAGGATTTCGGGAAGCGTACCTCTTCGGAGTGTTGCGCGCCTGTTGAAGACCTGCCAGAGTGCTCCGCCGGTAAGAAATCCAAAGCTGCTTCACCGGCAACCAAGAAGGTGCTAGCTAGGGAGGACGACACTAACGGTACCTTCACCATCAGTGCCACCCTAGACAGCAAATAGGAAAGCGCGCTCGTTGCCTACCTGCGGGCGAATGTCGATGTGTTTGCATGGCGACCATCTGACATCCCCGGTGTTCCCAGGGAGGTAATTGAGCACCACCTTGTCGTTTCTCCCCACGCTCGGCCCGTCAAGCAAAAAGTTCGGAAGCAAGCTTTGGAGTGGCAACAATTCATTGCCGAAGAAATCAAGAAACTAGAAGTAGCAGGTTTGGTTAGAGGTGTACTACATCCAACTTGGTTGGCAAACCCAGTTGTGGTGCGCAAAGCAAACGGGAAGAGGAGACTTTGTATTGACTACACTGATATTAACAAAGCATGTCCAAAGGATCCATTTCCCTTGCCGCGCATTGACCAGATTATAGACTCTACTTCCCGCTATGATTTGCTCTCCTTCCTTGTTGCATATTCTGGATACCATCAAATATTCATGGCCAAGGAGGATGAGGAGAAAACCGCATTCATTACTCCATGTGGCACATACTGCTTTGTGCGTATGCCTTTCGGATTAAAGAGTGCTGGTTCAACATTTGCAAGGGCAGTTCAGATTGGTTTTGAGCCCCAGCTGCACAAGAATGTGGAAGCATACATGGATGATATAGTGGTCAAAACCAACGACAAGTCTACCCTCATTCAATATTTAGAAGAGACATTTGCAAAGTTGCGCAAAATCAACTTGAAGCTCAATCCCGAGAAGTGTGTGTTTGGCGTTCCATCCGGCAAACTTCTCGGATTCTTTGTATCTCAGCGAGGAATTGAAGCAAATCCTGACAAGATTAAAGCCATTGAGCAGATTCAAGCACCAAAAAGAGTCAAAGATGTGCGGCGTCTTGCTGGCTGTGTTGCTGCCTTGAGTAGGTTCATTTCAAGATCCACTGAGCGTGCCCTGCCGTTTTTCAAGATTTTGAAAATGGCAGGTCTGATGAAATGGACTCCGGAAGCGGAGGCCGCGCTACAGGACTTGAAAAGATACCTCTCCTCTGCGCCAACACTAGTTGCACCTAGACCACAAGAGCCGTTGCTGCTATACGTAGCGGCAACAAATCAAGTGGCTAGTGCTGCATTAGTGGCGCAGAGAGAAGTCGATGACGAAGAAGCAGCCACGGCAAGCCCGTCCAGCGATAAACCGGAATCTTCTCCGGCAAGGCCTGGTGCCGACAAGTCAAAGGTAGTGCAAGCAAGTGAAGTTGATCAACAAGAGATGCCAAAGAAGAAGGTGGTGTAGCGACCTGTGTATTTTGTTAGTTCTCTTCAGCAGGGGGCTAGATCAAGATACTCTGGAGTGCAGAAATTGCTTTTCGGCCTCCTTGTGGCCTCGAGAAAGCTGCGCCACTACTTCCAAGCACATGAAATCACCGTCGTCACCCGCTTTCCGTTGCAATGCATTTTGAGAAATCCAGAGGCAACTGGCAGGATAGTGGAGTGGGCATTGGAATTGTCAAGCTTTGCACTCAAGTTTGAAAGCACTTCAACCATTCAGAGCAGGGCCTTGGCGGAGTTCATCGCCGAATGGATACCAACGCAAGACGAAGAAATTCGGGAAACAACTCTCCCCGGCAAAGAGACAGCCAAAGAATGGATCATGTACTTTGACGGTGCCTTCTCGCTGCAAGGCGCCGGTGCCGGAGTGTTGCTTGTCGCACCCACCGGAGAGCACCTCAAGTACGTGGTTCAAATGCACTTTCCCAGGGAGCAAGCTACAGACAACACTGCTGAGTACAAAGGACTCCGTGCCGGTCTTAGGATCACAGTGGACCTTGGGATCAAAAAATTGATCATCCGCGGTGACTCGCAGATTGTTGTGAAGCAAGTAAACAAAGATTACCAGAGCCCGTTGATGGAAGCATACGTGGAAGAAGTGAGGAAATTGGAAGAACACTTTGACGGGTTGCAAACAGAGCACGTCCCTCGTGCGAAAAACAGCATTGCTGATAGCCTGTCAAAGTGTGCCGCTCAAAAGCTTCCCGTGGAACCGGGAACTTTTGTGCTCCATTTGAATTAACCAACAGTCACTCCATCAACGCAGGCTGGTAAGAGAAGGAAGTTGAATACCGGCAAGTACTTTTCGGCAAGGCTTCCTGAAGCCGCCAGCAAAAATGTTGCCGGGAACAACAACACGGTTGTCGGCGAGCAGCAGCTTCGCGCAGAACCCCAGGTTCTTGCCGCCGAGGCAAGCACTCCCATGGCCGAAGAAATGCCTTTAGTCCTTGTCGTCGAGCCACAGGCTCCGACGTGGGCACAACAGATAGTTCGTTTCCTTCAAACAGGAGAACTTCCCGATGAGCAAGAAGAAGCTGGGAAAGTAGCCCGTCAGTCAAGTATGTATCAGTTTGTGGATAGCATTCTATACAGAAAGCGACCAAACGGTGTGAAATTGAAGTGTATTTGCCGGGAAGAAGGACAAAAGCTGTTGGCAGAGATACACGGAGGCATATGTGGCTCTCACATAGGATCAAGGGCACTTGCCGGTAAAGCTTTCCGGCAAGGCTTCTATTGGCCCACTGCCCTCCAGGATGCGACTGAGCTAGTAACCAAGTGTGAAGCATGCAGTTCCATTCGAAGAACATACATCAGCCAGCTCAAGCTCTCCAAACAATCCCTCTCTCCTAGCCCTTTTCAGTCTGGGGGCTCGATATCTTGGGCCCCTTCCCCCGTGCTACCGGGGGCTTTGAGTTCTTGTATGTCGCCATCGACAAGTTCACAAAGTGGCCTGAAGTGGAGCCAGTGAGGAAGGTGACAGCGCAATCAGCCGTCAAGTTCTTCAAAGGATTATTGTGCCATTTCGGGGTTCCTAACAGAATAATCACCGACAACGGCACACAATTCACGAGCCGCACCTTCATGCAGTATATCCAAGACCTTGGCAGCAAAATCTGTTTTGCATCCGTCGCACACCCGAGAAGCAACGACCAAGCGGAAAGGATGAACACTAAAGTGCTGCGTGGCCTCAAGACAAGAACCTTTGACAGGCTGTGCAAATGTGGAAGGCGCTAGATTGACGAGTTGCTGGCACTTCTTTGGTCACTCAGAACGACACCAAATCGAGCTACCGGCCAAACACCCTTCTCCCTAGTCTACGGTGCAGAAGCAATGCTTCCCACGGAACTCATATACGGGTCACCTCGAGTGCTCGCTTACGATGAAGCTGAGAAAGAGCAGCTGCGGCAAGACAACGCAACGCTCCTTGTGGAAGATCGTCTTCGGGCGGCTGTGCGAGCTGCACGCTACCAGCAAGCCTTGCGCCGCTACCATAGCCGCAAAGTGCATGCCCGAAGCCTTGAGGAAGGCGACCTTGTTCTTTGGCGTGTTCAGTCCGCCAAGGGATCAAACAAGTTGACGCCAAAGTGGGAAAGCCCTTACCGGGTAGTACGAGTCACCAGACCTGGCGCAGTCCGTCAGGAGACCGAAGATGGCACCCCAGTGCAGAACTCTTGGAATATTGAGCATCTTCGCAAGTTCTACCCGTGAGGCGCAGTTGCCGGGCTTCCCGGCAACCCCTTTTGTACAAGCTGTGTCGACCAGACATGTAATCCTTTGTACAAAGACAGGCGCAGATCCTACGCATAATAAAGCTAAGTGGTTTCGCAACTCCTCGTACATATTCATTTATATGTGGATGCATACGATTTGTGATTTACACTTTAGTTTGTATGGGATGGCTGATGGACCATCAAGGTTCCCAAACCATTCTTTTCTCTTCTTTCTTTTTCTTAAAAAGACAGAAGGATCCCTCGCGTGCAAGTTTCCCGGGGGGAGTGGAGATGGGGTACCATTTTAATGACGTTCAAGTGATCATTTCATACAACGAGAGAAACGACGCAAGGAAAAGCTAAGTTGAAAAACTTTAAAAAATTTCCTTGATTACATTCGCGATTTCCCTTGAACGATTCTGTGCTTTGTATGAGAAACCTACACGCGAAGGAACCTTGTCGCGATCGGTTTGCGCTCTAGCTTGCCTCGAGTCCGCTCGGCAAGCATAGCAGCTGCATTCTGTCCTGGCAAGTTGCCTTGCCGGCAGCGGCACTTCCGGCAGGCCGCTAAGGACCCGTTCCTCAAAGCGCCCGCGGCAAGTGTGCGTGCCGGCAAGTTTCCAAACAAGAGTAGGGAGCGCGATCATACAAAGGCAAAATAAAACAAGGGGAATGGCGCACGTACATTCAAGCAACACAAGTTATATTACATCACAGAAACAGTGCGGGACTAACATAAGATCAAATGTATCTTTCACATGCAGCACGGTGATGAATGTAATGGCAAACTCAATCCCAACATGAGCCATGTAGGGCAGTGGATTGGTGGAGGGGCGCAGAAAAAGGAGAAGTAAAGACAGACATGGCAGTTATCCTTTGCCATGCATACCCGTTCTATTTGAACCAACGGCGCCCCGCATATGAGCGTACTCCTGGTCTGAGTACGCCTACAGGCCGTCCACTCGACGACGAGGTTTGCTGGGAGGTGACCAAGAGCACACCCAAGACCAGACTAATGAAGAAGCCAAGAAGATCTTAGAAGATGATAACCATCATGACGAAAATTACAACGACGCCGCGTGTCTGCACATTGTTTGGGCCTAGCCCAATGACGCTTCGGACGCGCGTATGGCCCAGGCCCGGGGGCTCCTGTCGGTGTATAAAACATGGGTATTTTATACCCTGACTTATGCACAGACAGTAGCAGCCTCCTTGCCGGCCAGCCCTTGCCGGGAACCACCAATACCAAGATTCAGGACCCAGTTGCGGAAGCTACTGGGGAGAAGCTCAAGGCACAGCACCAACGAGCACTCAACCAGTACTGAAGATGAAGACATTCCTTGCCGGCAAGGCCAAACCGGCAAGGTGAAGACCCGGCAAGCTCCGTACCGGCAAGCTTCTGCCAGCCCTCCAGCGCTCCACCTCACCGCACAGATGTTCGCTAGTGGATGAGGTGTTGACCGCGCAGGCTGGTTGGTAAGGCTTGTCGGGCACGTGTCAGCACACTAGGACAGGATTTGCCTTTAATGACACCCGTCCAGGAGGCGTGTGAGAAAAATACGAGGTAGCTGGGCGAGCGGTGCAGAAACCTTGCCGGGACTACCTCTCCACATGACACCTAACAATGCATTTAATGCTTTTGTCCTAAACTGGCAGAATTAGGTATGATAGCACTGTTTGCTATCTAATCGTTATGTAATTACTATTTTGCCACTGTGGTGACCCCTTGAGCTATAAAAGGAGGGCCAAGGCAACAGTTAGAGGGATTCGGACCCTTTACACAACTCGCATGTGCAGCTGCCTCTCCGCACCTTGCCGGGGAAGCGCTCCTTGTCATCGTGTTCATACACACCCAATATACTAAAGCAGGAGTAGGGTTTTACGCTTCACAAGCGGCCCGAACCTGGGTAAAAATAGCCCTGCGTCCTCTGGTGTTCTACTCTTTGTGCTTGTGTCTCCCCTCACCGAACCACAAGGGGCTGGATGGCCCCATAGATGGTTGTTCCACCACGACAGAACTCCAAGAACATCGAGGAGAACATGGTATTGAAGATCAAAGAGAGAGAAGAAGCCATCTAGCTACTAGCTATGGACCCGTAGGTCTGTGGTAAACTACTCACACATCATCGGAAGGGAAGCAAGGTTGATGAAGAAGCCCTCCGTGATTGATTCCCCCTCCGACAGAGTACCGAAAAAGGCCTCCAGATGGGATCACGGAAGAACAGAGGCTTGCGGTGGCGGTAGGGTTTTCTTGTCTGGCTCTCTGTTGGTTTCCAAATATTTGAGAATATACAGAAGTGGAATTAGGTCAAAAGGAGCGACGAGGGGCCCACAAGGCATCAGGGCGCCCCCCCTAGGGCCACGCCCTGTTGCCTTGTGGCCTCCTCGTGAGGCTTCTGGCATCCTCCCGAAGCTTCCTGGGTCTATTTTGTCCAGAAAAAAATCGTCAAAAAGTTTCGTGGCATTTGGACTTCGTCTGGTACTGGTTTCCTAAAAAACCAAAAACAAGCAGAAAACAGCAACTGGCACTGGGCCCTAGGTTAATAGGTTAGTCCCAAAAAATGATATATAATTGCATATAAAACATCCAAGATTGATACTATAATAGCATGGAACAATCAAAAATTATAGATACGTTGGAGACGTATCAAGCCTCTTATGAACTTCCTAAGCATCTTCCCTTCTCTGAAAATTTCTGAAATTTTTAGTACCCAAATAAGAAGTGAATAAAACTCAACAAAATTGATTGCAACTACTCCCACAAGTGCTTAGAGGTAATATCATGCATCAAAACTACATAGAACCAAGTAAATTCAACATGCATTCTCATATTCATGGACACCAACAGTAGCAAAATATGCAAAATATAGTCCACTAGAACAAAAACTAATTGGACCATCGGAGGAGTTACATACCAAGGAGTAATTCCTCCGAATAGTTTCGAAAACGGAGCTCCGAGCAAGGAGATCGAAAATCTCACGAAAATGAGCAAGAACACGGGAATGGAAGCAAGCACGATTTTTTCTGGAGGTAGGAGAAAGCAGTGGGCAAGTGCACCAAGTGAGTGGGTCCCTGTGGGGCACGCAAGCTCACATGACGCGCCGTGTGAGCTTGTGGCTCACTGATACATCTCCAACGTATCTATAACTTTTGATTGTTCCATGCTATTATAGTATCAATCCTGGATGTTTATTATGCAATTATATACAATTATATATCATTTTGTGGGACTAACCTATTAACCTAGTGCCCAGTGCCAGTTGTTGTTTTCTGCTTGTTTTTGGTTTTTCGGAAAATTAGTACCAAACGGAGTCCAAATGCCATGAAACTTTTTGACAATTTTTTTTTGGAAAAAAGAGACCCTGGAAGCTTCGGGAGGAAGCCGGAAGCCTCATGAAGAGGCCACAAGGCAACAGGGCGCGGCCCTAGGGGGCGCGCCCTGAAGCCTTATGGCCCCTCGTGGCCCCTTTTGACCTAATTCCACTTCTATAGATTCTCAAATATTGGGAAACCAACAGAGAGCCCCACGAAATAACTTTTATGCCGCCGCAAGCCTCTGTTCTTCTGCGATCCCATCTGGAGGCCTTTTCCGGTGATCTGCCGAAGGGGGAATCGATCACGGAGGGCTTCTACATCAACCTTGCTGCCCTTCCGATGATGTGTGAGTAGTTTACCATAGACCTATGGGTCCATAGCTAGTAGCTAGATGGTTTCTTCTCTCTCTTCGATCTTCAATACCATGTTCTCCTCGATGTTCTTGGAGTTCTATCCGATGTAATCTTCTTTTGCGGTGTGTTTTGTTGGGATCCAATGAATTGTGGGTTTATGATCAAATTATTCATGAGAAATATTTGAGTCTTTTCTGAACTTATTTATGCATGATTGTTATAGCTTTTTATTTCTCTCCGATCTATCCGTTTGGTTTGGCCAATATCACGCCCAATTTGCGATCCTATTCTCGAGGAACTCGGAGGCCCCACCAAGAGTAGAAACGCATATTGGAGACGCTTGCAAGGTGGATATCATTACATCGTACCACATACATAATAGATGGGGATACAGACAAATACATACAATCATCACATGAATACATCAATACATAACAAACATCATACAGAAGGGCAGCATCCGACTACGGATGAAATCAAACGAAAAGAAGAACGACATCCACCCTGCTAGCCCAGGCTGCCGACCAGGAACCTATCCCAAGATCGACGAAGAGGAAGAAGCAGAAGAAGAACTCCAAAGGCAAACGAACATCGCTCTCACGTCAAGACATCGCATTACCTGTACCTGCAACTGTTGTTGTAGTAAACTGTGAGCCACGAGGACTCAGCAATCCCATAACCATGGCTAGCAGGACTATCAAAGCTTAAATGGGTATGGAAGGGTAGGGTGGTGAGGTTGCAGCAAGCACTAAGCATTATATGGTGGCTAACTTACGAGTACAAGAATAAGAAGAGCATCTACGCAAACGGTCGCAAACTACAAGTGATCACTAAGTGATCCTGAACACCTACTTACGAGTCAAACATAACCCCACTGTGTTCTCTTCTCGAACTTCCTCGAAAAGAAACAGTCACGGTTACGCACACGGTTGGTGTATTTTAAATAGGATTTAGTGTCAAGTTCTCTACAACCGGAGGTTATAAATATCCAAGTGCCACATAACCGCGGGCACGGCTTCGCGTAAGATTTAACCCTGCAGGGGTGTTCCAACCTGGCCCATCATAGGCCTACACAAGCTGCGGTGGAAATACCTCAACCTCGAGATAGCCCAAAGTATCCTCGGAATCCCGGTGCACAAGACATTTCGACAATGGTAACACAATTAAATAAGAGATATTGTGATATCCCAACATATCCATGTCCCAACATGGAACAACCTGCAACTACACCTGCAACTAGCAACGCTATAAGAGTGGCTGAGCAAAGCGGTAACATAGCCAAACAACGGTTTGCTGGGTAGTGGAGGTTAGAGGCTGTACCATGGCATATGGGAGGCTGACATATACGTGGTAGGAAGCGCGACATAGCGATAGCAACGAGACAACTAGCAATCAAAGATAGTAGAGATATCCAAGGTCATGATCATCTTGCCTGAAATCCCGCTCGGAAGAAGAACGAGTCCATGAAGAAGACGAACCAAAGTAGTCGAACGAATCGTCACAATCGCAACGGAACCGGAACTATCTAGAAGAAGCACAACCGGAAAGAAGCAAACAACATGGTAAACACACAAGCATAAACATGGCATGATGCACAATCAAATATGATGCATGACAAGATTAAATGTTGTTAAACATGGCAAGAGATGAAGCATAAGCAATCCATACGACTAGGCAAGTTTAAATGAGGCCGGAAACGCAAATCACAATTCCGGAAAATCCCCATATGCAAAATTTGAAATTGGTACTGATCTGAATTAAACACAATGTTAAAGTTGTTAAACAGCAAGTTAACATGCATCATGATGATCTACACGTTTTTCTAGTCAAGTTACATATGTAGAACATTTGATTCGGAGCTACGGTCTAGATGATATGCACTAAACAAGATTAACATGACAATAATGCAAAATGCATGCAAACATCATCCACAAACACTCAAATCAAGGATGCAACATGAAAATGTGAAGCTACACACAATTCTAAGCAAGTTTCATACAGGGCATGATCAAAACGGAGCAACGGTTCAACAATTACAAGCAACACAAGTTATAACAATAATCTGCCCAAAACAGTAACATAGCACTTTGCAAACATCAAAACAGCAAGCTACAGTAGCATGATGAGCACAAACTTGATATGCACTTAAAGTAGACATGACATACTTCAAATCATCTTTACGGTTCAGGTTCATAGGCATCAAGGTTAAGTCAATATGATCCATGCAAAATGCAACATTGTGTTAACAGGCTGACAGATATAACATGATGGCAACTTGAGAGCAAGAAAGAGACATGCTACAGGAACTTTACATGGCAACCAAAGGCATGGCATCAAATTACACATTGCATAGACCAAATCACATGAAGGAATCATATGCATATGAGCTATAGATTAGTGGCAACCATCAAGCAAAGTTGGCAAGTTTTATCACAAACAGATTTACTCAGAACAGCAACATTGACTAGGCATGTTTACAAGCTCATGGCACTCACATCATAGCATATCTTGGCATGAAATAAATATTAACAGCAAGAAGACATGAAAATGCTCCAAAGTCATGTTGACAAGTTGCTCATATGGTGCATGCATTAAATCACACAAAAATGACAAAGTGACAAATATTAACAGTTTTCAGCAGTAACATTAGGATGCACTTTTGCAACAGAGATAATGACATGTGGATGAGTCTTAATATGCATGCAACAGCAACCATCATGTAGAGCACGAAGAGTAGATCAATTTACATATATAAATCATCATCATAGGATCACCATGCACAGAGATATGGGCATCACAAAATGCATATATGCTGCAAAAAACAGACAACGTTTTATACCCTGACGGGACGAAGCGGGACGGGACGAGGCGGTGCAGGGCGAGTGTTTGGATCGGGGTCGTCGGCTGATCCGGGACGGGGCCATCCCGGAGCTGGGCAGAGGAGGCCAGGGGCGGCGGCTGGCTCGGTGACGGCGGCAAAGGCCGTGGCGGTGAGGTCCCGCGTGGCCGGGAATGGGCAAATCCGGCCCCTCCCTGACCGGATCCGGCGAGGAGGAGGCCGGGGGCGGCCGGATCCAGGAGGGCGGAGCTCGGGGAGGCGCAGGTCGCCGGCGATGCGAACTCGAGGGCGGTGGGCTCCACGGGCGGTGGTGCGGGGCGGCGACAGCGTGCAGCGGCGCGGCGCGGGAGGCGCGCGGCGCGGTTGCAGCGGAGGGCGACGGCGGCGCTGGCGAGTGGCGGCAGCCCGGTGGGAGGCGCGAGGCGGCGGCGTGGCTCGGGCGCTAGCGGGCGGCGGCGCGCGGGGACTCGGGCCCGGTTGCAGCCCGGGGTGGGCCGCGGCTGGGCTTCGCGGGCCTGGCGCGGAGGGGAGAGAGGCTGGGGCGCGGGGCGGGTGACGTGGCGGCTTGCCACTGGCCGCGGGCGTCGGCTGCGGCGGCGCCAAGTGGCACGCAGGGGCTGGACGGCGCCGGAATCTGAGGGAGGTGGCGGCGGATCCGAGGTGAGAGAAGGCTAGGGGTAGGATTAGGCTAGTTTTGGAAGGAGGAGGCCTTATATAGCAGGTTTAGCTAGGGTTTGGGTTTTGGGGGTGTTCCGGAGCCCTCCGATCGCAATCCGACGGCTCCTGTCGGAGGGGGGTCTAGGCTGGGCCAGGTGGGCTGTGTAGAGTGGTTGGGCTAGGATGAGAGGGAAGATGGCAGCCCGGCACGGTTTTCGGAACACCGAAAACGTCCGACGTTTGACCGGCTATAGTGCCGCTATAGTTTAACGGTTGGGCTATCAAACGGACTCCGAATGCGACGAAATTTGGCAGGCGGTCTACCTACAATATAATAAGACCGCACGCCAACTTTCAACCCATTCCGAGAACATTTTTATCCCACTTATAAAATAATATTATGGAGGTGCCGCGGGTGCGTGCGAGTGTGTCGGGACTCGAGACGGACAACGGAAGGAACGTGGAGAACACCAACTACGAACGGATGCAAGTTTTGAAAAACATGCGGATGAAATGCACATGATGACATGGCCAAGTGCAACAAGCAAACGAATCACACGACAACGACGGAAATAATGGATAGAATCTGGAGCATCGGTCTCGGGGCGTCACAGCCAACTAGATTGATTTATCTTGCAATGGGAGAGGTGCTTTGTGATGGGTTCAATCTTGCGGTGCTCTATCCCAGTGATAGAAAGGGACAAGACACGTATTTGTATTGTTGCCATTAGGGATAAAATGATGGGGTTCATTCATATTAATTGAGTTTACTTTGTCTACATCATGTCATCTTGCTTAAGGCGTTACTCTATTTTTATTAACTTAATACCCTAGATGCATGCTGGATAGCGGTCGATGGGTGGAGTAATAGTAGTAGATATAGGCAGGAGTCAGTCTACTTGTCTCGGACGTGATGCCTATATACATGATCATTGCCTTGAATATCATCATAACTATGTGCTTTTCTATCAATTGCTCAACAGTAATTTGTTTACCCACCGTATGCTATGTGTTCGAGAGAGAAGCTTCTTGTGAAAACTATGGCCCCCGGGTCTACTTAAATCATATAAAAAACCCTAAAAATACCTTGCTACAATTTATTTACTTTTATTTTATTTTGTATTTTATTTTATCTATCTATCACTATCAGAATTAATCCTTGCAAGTAACCACCGAGGGGATTGACAACCCCCTTGTTCGCGTTCGGTGCAAGTATTTGCTTTTGTGTGTGTAGGTGCTGCTAACGAGGTTCTGCTTGGTTCTCCTACTGTATTGATAACCTTCATTCTTAACCGAGGGAAATACTTATCTCTACTGTACTGCATCATCCTCTCCTCTTCGAGGAAATCCCAATGCAGCTCACAAGTAGCAGGAAGAATTTCTGGCGACGTTGTCGGGGACACATCATCAAAACCTATCAAGTACCTTCACACAAACTATCATCTACTTGCACTTATTTTCATTTGCTTTTTTATTTGCGTTTGCCTCTTGTTTTCATCTCCCCCACTTCTGGTGCCGTTGCTCTCCCTTTGGACCAACAGGCTTGTCAACATTGCAGAAGGCATAACCAGACAGCTTGCCGTCATGGATATGAGAAGTTGGAGCTTTACTGTTAATGACAAGGAAACCGCCAGCGCCAGACTGACCAAGTTCTTCGAAGGCCTCATTGATGCTTTGAAAACTTATCACGAAGACAAGTCCGCTTCATTTGCTGATGAATCCCGCAAATTTGGCCACGACGTCCTTTACAAGCTACTCATCAAGGTCGCCTACCGAAATCCTGATGTTGATCTCTCCGGGATATTCAGAACTCTGCTAAAGAATACTGATATCACGGACATCGACAAGATTGTTGCTCCACTCGCCGACAAGGTTCTTCTTGTTCCCCGGCACGAAGGCGATCTCCAGAACTAGCCTTGTCATTGCACTTGTCACCAATGCTATCATGTAAAAGATACATTTAATCTTAAGTTAGATCTGCATTGTGCTTGTGATGTAATGCAACTTAAGTTTTTTTGAATGAATGTACACTATTTTCCTTGTCTTATCCTGCCTTTGTATGAATGGTATACCCTACACTTGTCAGATGCTTTCCGGTGCGCACACTCTTGCCGCGAGCGCTTGAGGACGGGTCCTTAGCAGCCTGCCGGAAGTGCCGCTGCCGGTAAGTTTTACCATTGACGGTTCCAACACAGCTGCCTAAGTTGTTGAGTGGACACGAAACAAAGTAAGAGCGTGATCGGTCACGGAAAGGTTCCTTAGCGTGTAGGTTTCTCGTACAAAGACAAAAATCGTTCAAGGAAGATTGCAAATACAACAAAGAAATTGTTTTAAAGTCTTTCACCTTAGCTTTTTCTTCGCTGTGTTTCTCATTGTAAATAATGATCACTTGAACGTCATTCGGTGGTATCCACACCATCATCCCCCCCCAGGAAACTTGCACGCGAGGGAACCTTCTGTCCTTTTGAGAAAAAGAAAGAAGAGAAAGAAGTGGGTGGATGCCTCGACGGCTCATTAATCATCTTATACAAGGCAAAGTATAACACAACATCACATGTAATCATACACAAGTAGAAAATGTATTTTAACAAAGAGTTACGAAACACTTACCTTTATTTCACTTATACACAGGGTCTGCGCCTGGCTTTCTACATAGGGTTACATGTCTACCGACAAGGCTCGTACAAAAGGTCTTGCCGGGGGGTCCCGGCAACTGTGCTTAATGGATAGAACTTGCGAAGATGCTCAATGTTCCATGAGTTTTGCACTGGGATGCCATCTTCGGTCTCCAGATGGACAGCGCCAGGTCTGGTGACTCGCACTACCCGATAAGGGCCTTCCTACTTCGGCGTCAACTTGTTGGACCCTTTGGCGGATTGGATGAGCCGAAGAGCAAGGTCGCCTTCCTCAAGGCTTCGAGCATGGACTTTGTGGCTGTGATAGCGGCGCGAAGCTTGCTAGTAGGACGCAGCTCGCACAGCAGCCCGAAGACAATCTTCCTCGAGGAGCGTGGCATCATCTTGCCGCAGCTGCTCTTGCTGTGCTTCGTGGTAAGCAAGCACTCGAGGTGACCCGTACATGAGTTCTGTGGGGAGCACCGCCTCTGCACCATAGATTAGGGAGAAGGGTGTTTGGCCGGTAGCTCGATTTGGTGTCGTCCTGAGTGACCAAAGAACTGTCGGTAACTCATCAATCCAGCACCTCCCGCACTTGTGCAGCTTGTCAAAAGTTCTCGTCTTGAGGCCTCGCAGCACTTCAGCATTTGCCCTTTCCGGTTGGCCATTGCTTCTCGGGTGAGCAACGGATGCAAAGCAAATCTTGCTTCCAAGGTCTTGGATGTACTACATGAAGGCGTGGCTCGTGAACTGTGTGCCATTGTCTGTGATGACTCTATTGGGAACACCAAAACGGCAAACCAATCCTTTAAAGAACTTGACGGTTGAATGTGCTGTCACCTTCCTCACTGGTTCTACCTCTGGCCACTTTGTGAACTTGTCGATTGCAACGTACAAGAACTCAAAGCCCCCGGTAGCACGGGGGAAAGGGCCCAAGATATCGAGCCCCCAGACCGAGAAGGGCCAGGAGAGTGGAATTGTTTGAAGTGCCTGTGATGGCTGATGTATATTCTTTGAATGAAACTGGCAAGCTTCACATTTGGTTACTAGCTCAGTTGCATCTTGGAGGGCAGTGGGCCAATAGAAGCCTTGCCAGAAAGCCTTGTCGACAAGGGCCCTTGATCCTATGTGAGAACCACATATGCCTCCGTGTATCTCCGCCAACAGCTTCAGTCCATCTTCCCGGCAGATGCACCTCAATTTCACCCCATTTGGCCTTTTTCTGTGCAGAATGCTGTCAACAAACTGGTACATACTTGACTGTCGGGCTACTTTTTCGGCTTGTTCTTGATCATCGGGAAGTTCTCCTGTTTGAAGGAAATGGACGATTTGTTGTGACCATGCCGGAGCCTGTGGCTCGACGACAAGAACTAAAGGCATCTCTTCGGCTGCGGGAGCGCTTGCCTCGACGGCTAGAACCTGAGATTCTGCACAAGGCCGCTGCTCACCGGCAGACGTGTTGTTACCAGCAACTTCCTTGCCGGCGGCTTCTGGGAGCTCTGCCGGGAAATACTTACCGGTGTTCAACTTTCTTCTTTTGTTTGCCTGCACTGATGGATTAACAGATGGTTGAGTCAAATGGAGTACAAAAGTTCCTAGTTCCACAGGTAACTTTTGAGCAGCACATTTTGATAAATGATCAGCAATGTTGTTTTTCACACGAGGGATGTGCTCTGTTTGCAATCCATCAAAATGTTCTTCCAATTTCCTCACTTCGTCTACATATGCTTCCATCAATGGGCTCTGATAATCTTTGTTAACTTGCTTCACAACAAGCTGCGAGCCGCCACAGATCATCAATTTTCTGATTCCAAGGTCTACTGCGATCCTAAGACCGGCAAGGAGCCCTTCGTACTCAGCAGTGTTGTTTGTAGCTTTCTCCCTGGGAAACTGCATTTGTACCACATACTTGAGGTGCTCTCCGGTGGGTGCGACAAGCAGCACTCCGGCACCGGTGCCTTGCAGCGAGAAAGCACGTTCAAAGTACATGATCCACTCTTTGGTTGCTTCTTTGCCAGGGAGAGCTGTTTCTTGAATTTATTCATCTTGCGTTGGCGTCCATTCGGCAATGAATTCCGCCAAAGCTCTGCTCTGAATAGTTGAAGTGCTCTCAAACTTAAGTGCAAAACTTGACAGCTCCAACGCCCACTCCACTATCCTGCTAGTTGCATATGGATTCCTCAAAATACGCTGCAATGGGAAGCGAGTGACGACGGTAATCTCATGTGCTTGGAAGTAATGGCGCAGCTTTCTCAAGGCCATGAGAAGGCCGAAAAGCAACTTCTGCACACTAGAGTACCTTGACCTAGCCCCCTATAAAAAGGAACTAACAAAGTATACTGGGCGCTGCACCATCTTCTTCTTCGGCACTACTTGTTGGTTTGTTGCATTTGCTTGCGCTAATTCTCACTTGTCGGCACCAGACTCTGCCGGAGAAGATTCCGTTTCGTCGCTTGACGGGCTTGCGACTGCTGCTTTGTTATTGTCTACTTCTCTCTCCTCTACTAATGCAGCACTAACCACTTGATTTGTTGTCGCCAAGTATAGCAGCAGTGGCTCTTGTGGCTTAGGCGCAACTAGTGTTGGCGGAGAGGAGAGATACCTCTTCAAATCTTGCAGTGCAGCCTCCACTTCCGGAGTCCATTTCATTGGGCCTGCCTTTTTCAAGATTTTGAAAAACGGCAAGGCACGCTCAGCAGATTTGGAGATGAACCAGCTTAATGCAGCAATACAGCCGGCAAGACGTCACACATCCTTGACACGCTTTGGTGCTTCAATTTTCTCAATGGCTTTGATCTTGTCGGGGTTGGCTTCAATTCCACGCTGAGATACAAAGAACCCGAGAAGTTTGCCGGATGGAATGCCAAACACACACTTCTTGGGATTGAGCTTCAAATTTATTCTGCGCAAGTTTGCAAATGTCTCTTCTAAGTCCTGAATGAGGGTTTATTTGTCCTTGGTTTTGACCACTATATCGTCCATATATGCTTCCACATTCCTGTGCAGCTGAGGTTCAAAACCAATTTGGACTGCTCTTGCAAATGTTGAACCAACACTCTTTAGTCCGAAAGGCATACGCACGAAGCAATATGTTCCACATGGAGTAATAAATGCGGTTTTCTCCTCATCCTCCTTGGCCATGAAAATCTGATGGTAACCAGAATATGCATCAAGAAAGGAGAGTAAATCACAGCCAGTAGTAGAGTCAACAATTTGATCAATACGCGGCAAAGGAAAAGGATCCTTTGGACATGCTTTGTTGATATCAGTGTAGTCAATACAAAGTCTCCACTTTCCATTTGCTTTTCGCACTACAACTGGGTTTGCCAACCATGTTGGATGTAGTACACCTCTAACTAAGCCTGCTGCTTCTAACTTTTTTATTTCTTCGGCGATAAATTGTTGTCATTCCAAAGCTTGCTTCCTGACCTTTTGCTTAACGGGCCGAGCATGGGGACAGACGGCAAGGTGGTGCTCAATTACCTCCCTGGGAACACCGGGGATGTCAGATGGTTGCCATGCAAACACATCGACATTCGCCCACAGGAAGGCAATGAGCACGCTTTCCTATTTGCTGTCAAGAGCGGAACTGACGGTGAAAGTACCGCCAGTGCCGTCCTCCTTTTCCGGCACCTTCTTGGTTGCTGGTGGAGTAGCCTTGGACTTCTTGGTGGTAGAGCTCTCCGGCATGTCATCAAAGGGCGCACAGCACTTCGAAGAGGTGCACTTCCCAGAAGACTTGTCAGAGGTCTTGCCACTTTTCTTGCTCTTCTTTTTGTTGGCGGGAGCCGGTGCCTTGGCGGCGGATGCTACAACCGCTTCTCTATAAAGCTTGTCGACGCAAATTACTGCATCTTTCTTGTCGGAGTTGATGGTGATGACTCCCATCGGACCTGGCATTTTGAGATTGTTGTAAGCATAATGGGACGCTATCATGAACTTTGCCAAGGCTGGACGACCGAGAATTCCATTGTAAGGCAGAGGAATCTTAACCACATCAAACACGATTTTCTCTGTTTTATAATTCAATTCCCCGCCAAATGTCACCGGCAGAGTGATCTTCCCCTTGGGTTGGCTCCTTCCCGGATTGATCCCCTGAAATGTGCCTGTCTGCTGGAGATCTTCGTCGAGAATTTGAAACCTCTTGATGACTTCTGGTGAAATCAAATTCAGGCCGGCTGCACCGTCAACCAACATTTTCGTGACTTGGAGGATGCATATCGTTGGTGAGACCAACAATGGCAAGCACCCGATCGCGGTTGTGCGATCAGGATGATCCTCCACATAAAAAATGATGGGCGTGTGGGACCACTTGAGTGGCTTTTGAGCACCCACTGCCGGTTCTACTGCATTAACCTCACGCGCCCACTGCTTGAGTTGGCGGTGAGAGGAATGCAAAGATGCACCCCCGTCAATGCACATAACTTCAGTTGCTTTCTGAAATTCTCATTCACTGGACTCATCTTCGTCCTCGTCATCATCCTCATCATCATCTTCCTCTTTGTTGTCTCGGCCTCGAGTAGGTTTCTTCTTCTGCTACTTAGCCTTGCCGCGGCGACCTCCTCGGCCATCATGACCCCTCTTGCTGGATCCCTCGACACTGTCTTGGCCCTTCTCTTTATCGCGTTTTTCATACTCAGCCTTCTGTTTCTCGGCAAGTTGCTCAACCTGCCGGCACTCTTGGAGATCATGGCCTTTGGTGCGGTGAATCTTGCAGTATGGCCCATCAGACTTGCCGGTCTTCTCTCCTGCCGCGGCTTCCTAGCAATCAGTGCATGCAGCAGCTTCCTTGCCGGAGCTCTCAGTCTTTGCTTTTTTTGGCGGCGTTGGAGTTGCCGGAGCCCTCAACGGACATAACTGTCTTGCCTTTGCGCTTCCTGTTGCGCTTCCGGCCGTTTTTCTTTGGGGTGGCAGCGTCGTCGTCCTCTGAGTCAACTTCAGTGCCAGCATCCTCCCCAGGAAGTCTTCTCCCTTCTTCAGCCTGTGCACATTTATCCGCCAACGTATATAGCTCGTTGACCATTTTTGGAAGTCTGATATTCAACTTCTCCCACATCTTTCGATTGCGCACATTTGTATGAAAGGCAGCAATCACAGCTGCGGGGTGTACGTCAGGAATGTTACGGTGTACGCGGCTGAACCTCTGAATATATTTCCACAAGGATTCGCCATCTCTTTGTGGGATCAATTGCAAGTCACTGGGATGACCAGGAGCTTTGTGGCCTCTGGTGAAGGCACCAATGAACTCGTTGCACAGATCAGACCATGAAGAAATGGAATCCTCTGGCAAGTTCATCAGCCAAGATATCACATTGGGTTTGAGCACCAATGGAAAATAGTTGACGAGAATCTTTTCATCTCTTCCCCCAGCAGCTTGCACGGCGATCGTGTAGATGCCCAAGAATTCTACCGGGTTAAGCTTGCCGTCGTACTTCTCTGGCAATTCTGGCTTGAAGGCCCGGGTTGACGGCCAACGGACTTGCCACAGCTCACGAGTGAAGGCCGGGCACCCAACCTCATATGGTAGATACCCAGCAACCCCGGGCGCAGGCTCATCAACGACTGGGCCGTTGCGAGCATCTTCTGCCCGCCTATCTTGCAGCACTTGACGCTGATCTTGCCACGCTCGTCGATCCGAAGAGGCCATCGACATCTCGTCGGGCTCAACGGATCGGTGAGTTTGCCACGGTTGCCGGTGTTGTTGCTGTGGGGGTTACTACACCATTTGCGCTGCTCCTCTGCCATGGCCATCGGTTGGTGCTGTCACTGGATGCCGTGAAGGTCCCGCTGCTGTGAGTTGTTGGCTTGGCAAACCCGATGAGGCTCTGGATGGTGGCTCTCCACTGATCCATTTTGTCAGCAGCTGGAGGGAAGTTCAAAAGCATCTGCGCTCGCGCTATGGCCTCTGCTGCTGTAGCTGGCATGGCTGGGAGCGAAGAATGAGATGTCGCTCGACTCCTGGCAGAACTAGCAGGAGCACCACCACGATCTTGCTGCCATGGCTCATGTCCAGCAGCGGGCTGACGTGGTGGAGGTGGTGCCTGAAGATAGGTGTCTTGCCATGCGGACGTCGCTGCCCGGAACCGCCAGCGCCGTCCGGATTCGCGTCACGCCCATCTTGCGACGGTCCCGGTGTGCGTCCTAAAGTGGTATCTTTAGACACCACGGTGGCTGGGTCTTGGCTTGCGCCGGTCTGGATGGTGTTGCTCCGGTGGCTTCGTTCGTCGGTGCGTCGAGGAGGCAGGAGTTGGCCATCTGCACTGCCTGGACCGTTATGGCTTCAATTGCTGGACTGGCGAGGAAGGTGCTGATTGGTGTTGTGTGCTCCGCCTGCTCCACCGGTGAATCATTTCGCGCCTGTCGGGGGGATGATCCCAGGGTAGGCAACGGAACCCGGATCCCCTTTTTAAAAACACCGGGGAAGACCAAGCCCCTCAATCCGGCTAGCCTATTCGCCGGCTCCCCAACGCGAGCCGGCTCGGCGTGGTGACCCGACCCGGCCGGCTAGCCCATGCCGGCTGGTCACGAAAGGGAAAACCCTCATGACAATACAAGTGTGGCAACAGCGCCCCCTCCTTTGCGCCGACCCATGCGGGCATGGCTACAGCACTCCCTGCGCCCCCGCCCAGTGCGGGCGGTGTCCAGGCAGCGCGATCCTGTTGCTAGGTGGCGCCGACCGCCCTATGACGAAGGACAATACCTGCCACAGTGCCGCGCTGCCGACCGAACCCGTGCCCGGCGCACCCGGCGGACCTGGCGACCCGGCCGCCCCCACCGCCGGCTCCCAGACGATGACACCAGGCCCCGCGCCCGTGCGTCTTTACCCATGTAACCCTGGGGGTCTGCCTATAAGACCCCTCGGGAGGCCTCCATGCGAGGGGTGGAGCTCCATTCATTGTACACACACACACTCACAGGAGAGGCCGAACGGCGGCCTAGCCCCTTCTTCCTCCTCTGCCCACATAGCTCCTGGAGCAACCTTGTAGCCCTTGTGCGCTTCATACTCCATTCGGCGGGACTAGGGGTGTTACCTCTCCGGAGGGCCCCGAACCTGGGTACGTCTTGCATCTCACACATGCGCGTACCGACCTCGCCTCTGGAACCCACCGGCGTCCCCTCGCACCCCCACCTTTTTAGCCATCTCATGGCATCTGCCGTGAGAATACCACGATAGTTGGCGCCCACCATGCGGCTGCTCGCGGCGCCGGCCGAAGTTAAGTTCCAGACGAGGCCCTTCACCAGCTCCGGCGAGCGCATCGTGCACAGTTTGGTCCGCGCACCTCTCACGGCCAACCCGGCCGGCTGCAACGTTGCGCCGGGCGCGGACGTCGCCTACCCCGCAGGCTGCCTCATCGTCCCTTTCGGCGCACTGCGTGTTTTCGTCGCGCTCGTCCACGACGTGTTTCCCAATGAGGTGCGCAGCTTCACCGACTCGCCCGTCCTCGTTGGCTGCGCTGTCTCCGACGACGTCGTGAACCTCTGCGCCCGCGCGGAGGTGCTGACCATCGGCGCTAGCTCCGGCTCCCCGCGTGGCAAGGAGAAGGCCGCCGCGGCTGCGGCTCCGCCACGCCGGGCCGACCCGCTCCGCGAGGCGATCCGGAGCCTGCAAGCCCCCATCACGCCCGACGCCGACATGGCGGCCGCAACGGCTCAGCTCAATGAGGACCGTCAGCATCTGCTGGTCGAGGCCACGGAGCTCGCGGCAATGCGGCGCCGGTTGGAGTCCGCCCAGCGAGAGTACGACAGCGCCCACGGCTTCACGCCGGTCGCTGCCGAGCCCAGCCGGGTCGCTGAAGTGCGGATCCGAGGGGGCGCGATCGGCCGTGCGCTAGGCACAGGCCGGGCCGTGTACGACAACCCCATCAAGAAGATGCGCGCGGCGCAGGCGGCCATGGCGGATCTCGAATTCCTGGAGGGCGAGGAGCTGCTGCAGCAGCAGCAGTGCATCCACGACCTCATCACTGCGGCGAATGAGTAGCAGAAGCACTTCGACCCGGCCCAGCCATCCGTCTCCGCCTCAGGAAAAACCGGAAACCCGGAGAGGGCCCTCCGGGACGCGCAGCAGACGTCCTCGCACGCCACTAGCGCGAGCCGCTCTGGCCGGCACCGGTCCGGTCAGAGCCGGCACGACCGTGCCACCACCGCCGGAGATGGCGTTGCTGGCGAGACGGCTGGCGACGGCCGGGTTCAGCCGCCGGAGCCCCCCGTGCGGCCGGCTCGGCGGCCCGAGCCGGCCCTGGAGGCTCCTGCCCCCCGCGGTCCCGCGGCTGACCGGCTCGGTCCCCGCGGTCCCGTGGCTGACCGACTCGGCCCCCGCGAGCCCTATGACGAAAACGACGCCCGTCACCGCATCGACCGGCTGGCGCGCTCCACGGCCCTGGAGGAGGAAAGCTCTGTCGGCCCGGCGTGCTTTGGCCCCCCCGCATTCGCGAGGAGCCCTTCCCCAAAGGCTTCTCTCTGCCCCGCGACTCCCCAAAGTACAACGGTGTCACCAAGCCGGAGGACTGGCTGACTGACTACACCACGGCTGTCGGCATAGCCAGCGGCAACCGGCGCATGGCTGTGCAATACGTCCCCCTCATGCTGCTCGGCTCGGCCCGGACATGGCTTAACAACCTGTGAATCCGCAACTTCACCAGCACCTACAAGCGCCCCGGCAAGCCTCGCCAGCTCTCCATGTGCATCCAAAGGCCAGGCAAGCCCCTTCGCGACTTCCTCACGCGGTGGACAGAGCTCCACAACTCCTGCGAGGGCGTCCACGAGGTCCAGGCCATCCAGTAGTTCATCGACGGATGCCAGGACGGCACTCTGGTCAAGCACCGGCTGGTGTGCGTCGAGCCGGAGACTCTGGCGGAGCTCATGGCCGTGGCGGACAAGTACGCTATGGCCGACTCCGCGATGAACGTAAAGATCACGATCGACGCGGATGGCAAACTCCTCCCGGCCCAGCCGGCGCCCCCCAAGCCGGCTGGCAACAACAACCCGCGCCGGCAAGACAACAACAACAATAACAACAACGGCAAGCGCAGGAAGGACCAGCAGGCGCCCCGCTACGACAACCGGCAGGTCGCCGCGGTGGAAGGGGAGCAGCCGGCCGAGCAAGGCTCCAGCCAGCGCCCGCGCACCGGCAAGGCCGCCTGGCAGCCCAAGCTGTCCTTAGAGTAGATGCCCGACGCCCCCGGCAAATACCACAGCGGCGCAAAGTCGTCGACGCACACACTCCGGCAGTGCAGCTTCACCCAGCGCCTGTTGAAGGGCAACCTTCCACCCCCGCCACCCGGAGCCGGCCCGCAGCAGCCGCCGCTTCCCCCTCCCCCGCCGCCACCTGGCGCCCTCGCCGACAACCCTTTCCCGCGCCCGGACGCGTCCTACGTCGTCTTCACCAGCGAGGGCGATGACAAGCATGCCAAGCGCAAGCACGCGGGCGAGGTGAACGCCGTCGTCCCTCTGGTTCCCCAATACATGCACTGGTCCGACCGGCCGTTCAGCTGGACCCGGGAAGACCACCCGGCCGTCATGCCCACGCCGGGTGGCTACGCCCTCGTGCTCGACCCCACCTTCGTCTCCGAGAAGCGCACCTGCCGCTTTTCGCGGGTGCTGATCGACGGCGGTAGCAGCATCAACATCCTGTACCGCAACACCATGACCAAGCTTGGAATCGAGGCGTGGTAGCTGGAGCCGACCCGGACGGTTTTTCACGGCATCGTGCCGGGTCTCTCCTGCTCTCCGATCGGCCGGATCCGGTTTGACGTCCTGTTTGGCTCCAGCAGCCATTTCCACCGTGAGCCAATCTGGTTTGAGGTGGTGGACCTGGCCAGCCCCTACCACGCGCTGCTGGGCCGACCCGCGATGGCCAAATTCATGGCGGTCCCCCACTATGCCTACCTGAAGTTGAAGATGCCGGGTCCCAAGGGCCTCATCACCATCGTCGGCGACTACAAAAAGTCCCTCGAGTGCGCCAAAGCCGGCTCCCAGCTGGCCGAGTCGCTGATCATCGCCGAGGAGAGGCGCGAGCTCGACCGGATCGTGGCGCTGGCTAGCGCGCAACTGGCCGTGCCGACTCCGCCCAAGTCGGCCGACAGCGAGGCCTCCTTCCAGCCGTCAAAAGAAACGAAGAGGGTCCCACTCGACCCGGCCGACCCCAGCTCTAGCAAGTACGTGGTCATGGGCACCTGCCTCGACAGCAAATAGGAAGGCGAGCTCGTCGATTTCCTCCGTGAGAATCAGGACATCTTCGCATGGTATCCGAAAGACATGCCGGGTGTCCCGAGGGAATTCGCCGAGCACAAACTTCACGTCTGTAAGGATGCCAAGCCTGTCCGACAGCCGCTGCACCGTTTCTCTGAGAAGAAGCGAAGAACCATCGGTGAAGAAATCGCCCGGCTGCTCGCAGCCAGCTTCATCATGGAAGTATTCCACCCCGAGTGGCTGGCCAATCCAGTCCTCGTCCTGAAGAAGAATGGCACCTGGCGCATGTGCATCGACTACACCAGCCTGAACAAGGCCTGCCCCAAAGATCCGTTTGCTCTGCCCCGGATCGACCAAGTCATCGACTCCACAGCCGGTTGCGAGCTCCTGTCCTTTCTGGACGCCTACTCCGGCTACCACCAGATCAAGCTGGACCCGGCCGACGCCCTCAAGACGTCCTTCATCACACCCTTCGGGGTGTATTGCTACATCACCATGTCGTTCGGCTTGAAGAATGCCGGCGCCACCTTCCAGCGCTGCATGCAGAAATGCCTGCTGCCCCAGATCGGCAGAAATGTGCACGTCTACGTCGACGACATCGTGGTGAAGACCAAGCAGCACCTCATGCTCCTGGCCGACCTCAAGGAGACCTTCGCCAACCTGTGTCGGTTCCAGATCAAGCTCAACCCGGAGAAGTGCGTCTGCGGCGTGCCGGCTGGCCAACTCCTTGGTTTCCTCGTCTCGGAGCGTGGCATTGAAGCCAACCCGGAAAAGATCAAGGCAATCGAGTGCATGCGCAAGCCGGCCCGGCTGCGTGACGTCCAGAAGTTCACCTGCTGCTTGGCCTCTCTCAGCCGGTTCATCAGCCGGCTGGGGGAGAGGGCCTTGCCCCTGTATCAGCTTATGAAGAAGATGACGGCGTTCGAGTGGAGCGACCAGGTGGACGAGGCGTTCCGCGACCTCAAGCGCATGCTGTCCACCGCACCCGTCCTGGCCGCGCCGGCTGAGAAAGAGCCACTCTTGCTGTACATCCCCGCCACCTCCCGGGCGGTCAGCACCGTGCTGGTGGTCGAGCGCCCTGAAGAGGGCAAGGTGCAGCCGGTCCAGCGACCAGTGTACTTCCTGAGCGAGGTGCTCTCCGCCTCCAAGCAGAACTACCCCCACTACCAGAAGATGTGCTACGGCGTGTACCTTGCCGCCAAGAAGCTGAGGCAGTACTTCCAGGAGCATACCATTACCGTGATGAGCACGGCCCCCATCGGCGAGATCATGGGCTGCCGGGATGCCACTGGCCGGGTGGCCAAGTGGGCCATTGAGCTAGCCGGCCACACGATCCTCTACGAGCCCCGCACCACCATCAAGTCCCAGGCGCTGGCCGACTTCCTCGTCGACTGGACCGAGACCCAGTACCTGCCACCGGCGCCCGAGTCAACTCACTGGCGCATTCACTTCGACGGCTCCAAGATGCGCAACGGCTTGGGAGCCGGCATCGTGCTGTCCTCCCCCAAGAACGACCGACTGCGGTACGTGCTGCAGATCCATTTCGCCGCCTCCAACAACGTCACCGAGTACGAAGCTCTCGTGTACGGCATCCGGCTGGCCAGGGAGACCGGTATCCGGCGCATCCTCTACTACGGCGAGTCGGACCTGGTGGTGCAGCAAGTTTCCGGCGACTGGGACGCCAAAGACGCCAACATGGCCAGCTACCGCTTCCTGGTCCAGCAGCTCTCCGGCGGGTTCGACGGTTGCGAGTTCCTCCACGTCCCACGCGCGGACAACGAAGCAGCTGACGCCCTGGCCAAAGTGGGTTCCACCCGGCATGCCATCCCATCCGGCGCCTCCCTCGAGCACCTGCGGAAACCGTCCATCAAGCCGTCTCCCGAGTCGGAATCCATCTTCGTCCCGGACGACCCCGAGGCGCCCCCACCCGACCCCGGAGTCCCCGGCCCAAGCTCGGGGGCTGCCGGCTCCAGCTCGAGGACTGCCGGCTCCAGCTCGGGGGCTGCCATCTCCGGCTCGGGGGCTGCCGGCTCCGGCCCGTGGGCTGCCGGCCCAAGCTCGGGGACTGCCGGCTCCGGCTCAGGGGCTGCCATCCCAAATCCCATCCCGGCGGCCGTCCTCAGAGTGGTGACGGCGCCGTCCTGGGCTCGGCCAATCCTCGCCTTCTTGGAAGACGGCGACCTTCCCTGCGACGAGACTGAAGCCTGGCAAGTGCAGCGTCGCGCGTCCGCCTACAGCATCATCAACCACGAACTCGTCAAGCGCAGCACGACAGGCGTGTTCCAGCGCTGCGTCGAGCAGGACAAAGGGATCGAGATCCTCCTCGGCATCCACCAGGGCGAGTGAGGGCACCACGCCGCCTCGAGGTCCCTGGTGGCCAAAGCTTTCCGCCATGGCTTCTACTGGCCCATGGCCCTGCAAGACGCCGAGTAGCTGGTCCTCAAATGCGAGGGCTGCCAACGCTTCAGCAAGCGCAGCCACCAGCCGGCCACAGCCCTCCAAACCATCCCAATCACATGGCCCTTTGCCGTCTGGGGGCTCAACATGGTGGGGCCCTTCAAGACCGCCCGAGGCGGCATGACGCATCTGCTGGTCGCCGTCAACAAGTTCACCAAGTGGATCGAGGCCAGACCGATCAAGAAGCTCGACGGGCCCACGGCCGTCCGGTTCATCAAGGACATCACGGTTCGCTACGGCGTCCCCCACGGCATCATCACGGACAACGGCACCAACTTCGCCAAGGGCGCGTTGGCCCACTACTGCTCCGCATCCGGTATCTGGCTTGACTTGGCCTCCGTCGCACATCCCCAGTCGAATGGACAGGTCGAGCGGGCAAACGGCCTCATCCTAGCCGGCATCAAGCCGCGACTCGTCGAACCGCTCGTGCGCTCACCCGGCAGCTAGCTCCATGAGCTGCCGGCCGTCCTCTGGAGTCTCCGGTCGACACCCAACTGCTCAACCGGGTTCACCCCGTTCTTCCTCGTCTACGGAGCCGAAGCCATTATTCCCACAGACGTCAAGTTCGACTCGCCCCGGGTGACCATGTACACAGAAGCCGAGGTAGAGGAGGCACGCGAAGACGGCGTCGACCTGCTCGAGGAGGCGCGCCTCCTGGCCCTCAGCCGGTCAGCCATCTACCAACAAGGCATGCGCCACTACCACAGCAAGAAGATCAAGCCCCTCGCGTTCCGCGAGGGTGACCTCGTGCTCCGGCTCGTCCAGCGGACAGCCGGCCATCACAAGCTGGCCTCTCCTAGGGAGGGCCCCTTCATCATCAGCAAGGCTCTCTGCGACCGGAACGCGTACTACCTTATCGACGCACAGAAGCCGAACAAGCGCAAGAGAGATGCAGCCGGCAAGGAGTCCAGCCGGCCCTGGAACGCGGAGCTCCTCCGTCCATTTTACAGTTGAACGCATGCACGTATGTATCACCACCTTTTTGGGTTTAATGAAAGCAGCAAGCCCCCCCCCCCCCCGCACGACACTCGGGGGCTTCCTTTTCCGTTTTTACTAAGCTCTGTGTCTATGCACTTCCCCGTTTTTCAATCTCCCGCCGAGTCGGCGTGCCGGCTCATGGGCTCGGGGGCTAGCCGGCTAGACCACGCCTTGCCATTTTTTCCTTAGTACATTTCGAAGCCACAGCCGGCTCCCAGCTGTCCGGCCGGCAAGAGCCAAAGGACAAAAGCATCGTCATGCAAGAACGGCTAAGGAGGAGAGCCCGGTTCGGCCAACCCAGCCCAACCCGCCCTTTCTCACTTATTCGCCGCACGACCGGCTGCGCGCCAGCCGGCCCAGTGGTGTTCGCTCGCGCTCAACGTCCGAAAAAGCCTAAGTATTGCCCGTCCCATCTCAAGGCCAAATCCCCGTCCTAGCCACAGACCGCCACCCTGCTGTCCGGCTAGCGGGAAGGAAATCCAGAGAAAAGACGGACAAGAAAAGGCCCAAGGCCGAACAAGCAAAAGCGAAATCACACGCAAAATTTATAAACAACAAAGGCCCATGGCCACAAGTTCATTACATGAAACTACACCCCCAGTGGGTGGACCTGCTACCTAACCGAGTTCAAGTACAGGAAGGATAAAGATAAAAAAGCAAAAGCCCTAAGCGGCACCCGCGTCGCCCCCGGTCGGCGTCGGATCGGCTGAGGTGGACGCGGCCGCCGGGTCGGGTCCAGAGCACTCCGCCCTCTTGGTCGTGGCGGCGTCGTCTGGGTCGGCCTCGTCGTCAGCATAGGCCCCCGTCTCGGCTGAGCTGTCGTCCGCGTCGTTGAGCAGCAGGCCGAACTCGTCGGCGGGGAGCGCCTCGCCGTCCTCCGTCTGCTCCAGGATGAACTCGTCGTGCGGGGCGAACGAGGCCAGGTAGCTGGCCCGCCCGGCGATCTGCTGTGCCCGCGCCGCCAAGTCATCCTCCGCGCCGGCCCGCTGCGCCGCCAGGCGGTCGAGGTCCATGCCCGGATACCAAGACACAACGAAGCGCAGCGCCATCTCCATGCCTGCCTGGGCCGTGGAGGCCCTCCACGCGCCGAGTCCCTCCACGCCGGCTTCCAGCCACCGCGCGAGCCAGGTGATGCTGTTCGGCGCCACAGCGTCCGGCCAGAGGCTGCCCATCATGCTCACCCCGACCTCGAACAACCGGCGCATGTGCCCCTCCACGTCCCCAAGACAAGCCTCCCCGGCGAGGACGATCTCCGAGAGGGTCCAGGAAGCGTAAACATCGATCTCCGCCCCTGCCGCGCGCTGGTCCGACCGGTAGGCGTGCACGGCCGCATCGGCCGCCTCCTGCGTCTCTGGGAAGACCCCTGGCGAAGGAGGGAAACAAGTCAGCCAAAAGAAAACAACTTGCCGGCTAGGCCAGCCGAACCAAATAAAAGACGGCACTCACGGGCGAAGGCCTCATCAAGGTGCTGCGCCTCGCTCAGCATCCCATGCTCCCGCAGGGCCGACGCGCGGGCCTGAGCCTTGAGATCTTTCTCGAGCTGGGCGATCCTCCTACCGGCGTCCGCCAGCTCCTTGGCCCCCTTGCCGCGCTCCTTCGCCAGCCGGCCCAGCTCTGCCTGGTGGGCAATCCTCCACCTTGGCCTTCTTGGCCATCAGCCGGTCCACCTCAGTCCGGAGTCGGTCGCGGTCGGCGACCGCAAGATCGCGCTGCAGGCCGACCGCAAGATCGCGCTGCAGGCCGGCTTCGGCAAGCCAGTTTCGGAGACCCGGCACCTTGGCCGCAGCGGCTGCATGACGAGGTTCCAGGTCAGGCGCCGGAAGCGAGGAAAAGAAGAAAAAAGACAAGCTTCAAAGATTCGACCCGGCTGCTCCGCAGTCCGGCCCGAACCTCGGGAGCTACACCCAGTGGGTGCGCTGGCGCGCCCCCACTGAAGGAATGCAAGTCATACCTCGGGCCTGGCGCAGCTCCTCCTCCTTGACGGCAAGTTGGGCTTTGACCTCGCGGAACCGCTCCCGAAGTCGGTTGTACGCGCTGGCCCGCAGGTCGTACAAATGCTGCGCGCAGACAAAAGATTAGAAGAATGCAAAAGGCAAGCTATAAGATTCGACCCGGCTGCTCCGCAGCCCGGCCCGAACCTCGGGGGCTACACCCAGTGGGTGCGCTGGCGCGCCCCCACTGATTCAACAACCAAGACAAGCAGAGAAGAAAAAGCTCACCGCGACCGCCTGCTCTAGCTTCCGCGCCCAATCCTGATCTTCCCGGACGAAGGCCTGCAGACGCTCACTCCGCCCGCGAAGCTGCAAGCGCAGGGCATTCGCCGCCTCGTCCTCCCGGGTCCTCGGCCCGACCACAGCCCCGCCGGCGTTCGCCCACGGCTGCTGCATCGCGGTCCCGGCACCAGATCCGCTCCCACCCGGCCGCTTGGAGTCCGCAGCGGCTTGGGGCGGAACGACCACCAGGGCACCAGCGTCCCCGGTCGCGGCCTCCGGGGCCGGGGACGGCTGCGCTTGGCCGGATGGCGCGGAGTCCGCCTCGCGCCCCCTCCCGTCGCCATCGCCTCCTCCTGGCGGGTCGGCCTGGGGCGGCGTGTCTACGACGATGTTCTCATCGACGTCCGACTCGCCGTCGACCGGCTCCGACCGCCCCGCCGGCTCGCCCGCCCCCTCCGGCTGTGGCTCAATGATGGTGGCGTCTGGCGTCAACCCCCTCTCCATCTCCGGCTAGGCCGGGTCCCCGGCGGTCCTGGCCCGCTTCGTGCAGGCCCTCTCCCACGCCCAGGCCGAGGCCTCCGCCATCTCCTTCTCGGCCTCCGCCCGATCCTGCCAGGCGGCACGCGCCGCCGCGTCAGGATCTTGGCCGGACTGGCGAGCCTCGAGGTCCTCCTCCGCGGTCCGGTCTGGCTCACGGTCGATGGCGCTGCTCCGGGTCTTCCTCCAGACGGCCTCGCCCGCCGCGGCCTCCGTTGTCATCACCGCCAGGTCAAGGGCGGACCTGTGCACGGCAAGTTTGTCATGGTGGAGGCATAAGCAAGAAACAAGCAAGGAATCAGAAAAAGACAAAACACACTTACCCAATGACCTTCGGTACCTCCCGCCTCTGGCCCTACGACGGGGCGAGCCGGCGCTTCTTCTTGACGACGGCCCTCTCGCGCGCCGGACCCGCCGCCACCGGGCGCTTCGCGGCCGGCCTTGTCTCGACCGCCTCCTTCCCATGCAGCCGGCTGACGGACGCCGCCGGGCGGGCCGGCCCGGTGCCGGCCGTCTTCCGCCGCTGTCTTGGGGGGTCGATGCTGGCGTCCTCCCCAACCGAGGGCGCTGCACCGCGGGCACCGGTCAGGCCCTCCTCCTCGTCATCCGGCTAGTCTCGCAGAAGATCTAAGGACGGAGACTTACCCGCGTGCCGCGACCCGCCGGCCGCGGCATCGGCTAGGCGCGCTTCGACCGCCCCCTCATCCGCCTCGGTGCCGGCGTCCTCCATGTCCGAGTCGGGCAAGTCGGCCAGCAGGATCTGGGGATTCGGCCCGTCGTGGTTCCGCTGGCTGGCGAATAGCTGCGGCCCTCCCGCCACGTCAGGACACAGAAATAATGTTGAAGTGGCAAAGAATAAAGACTAGGGACTCACCGCCGGCGCCGGGTTCCCCCGGTGATAGGGCTCCTTCCCAAAGCTCCACCCCTCCTCCTTCAGCCCGGCCTTGGAGATGTAGTTCACCCGCTGGGCGATCCCGGCCGGCGCCAGCTCCTTGGTTGACATCCGGGTCGGATTGTGCCGGCCGCTCATGTCGCTGATCTGGTGCGCCCGGCGCTGCAGCGGCAGCACCCGGCGGGCGATGAAGGCCGCGATGAGGTCGGCCGGCTTCAGCCCCTCGCGATCCGTCATCTCCCTAACCCGGCTGCAGATGTTCAGGAGCTCCTGCGGTGGCTTCTTGGGGCAGTAGCCCCAGTTCGGCTTCTCGAGCGGCGACGCGTCGACGAATGGCGGGAGATTGACGACGTCCACCGCTGGGTCGGCGTTCCGGACGTAGAAGAAAGTCGTCTGCCACTTCTTGGCCGAGTCCTCGAGCGGCAGCTTGGGAAACGGCCCATTTGGCCGGCCGGTGACCACGGCTGCCCCGCAGTCTGACATAGCGCCAGCCGATGCCCCCTGCTGCTTGAGGAAGAACATCTTCGCCCACAAGTCTACGTTCGGCAGCATGCCGAGGTAGCCCTCCCAGAGTGTGGCAAAGCCGGCGATCTGCAGCACGGCGTTGGCGCCGAGGTGATGCGGCTGCAACCCGAAGAAGTCAAGAAAAGCGCAGAAGAAGAGGCTTGCGGGGAGGCCGAGCCCGCGCTCGAAGTGCGACTAGAAGACGACGAACTCGCCCTCCTGTGGCTGCGGCACCCTCTCCGAGCCGGGCGCGCGCGCGACCAGCGCCTCCGCTGGCGGCAGCCGCTTCGTACGGCGGAGGTATCGAATGTTCGCCTCGGTCGTAATGGAGCCCTCCCAAGAGCCTTTCGGCAGCGCCATTGGAGGGCTCTACGGGCGTGAGGATGTGATGGCGAAGAAGAGGAGGAAGGGAGAGCTGCGCGCTGTGGGCCTCGGGTCACGGAGTGCAGCGGCGGACATGAGCAAGGCGCGTGGCGACGGCGCCCAGCGGGTGTTCCCGGCGTGCGGACGGACGGAGCCGCCCGGCCGGACTCCTGAACTTCACCAACATATCGATTCCTCAGGGGGGTAAGCTGCGAAGGCCCCCCTGCTTGGAGCCGGCCAGCCTTCACAGCTTCGGGAACTACTATCGGGGGGATGATCCCCGGGTAGGCAACGGAACCCGGATCCCCTTTTTAAAAACATCGGGGCAGGCCAAGCCCCTCAATCCGGCTAGCCTATTCGCTGGCTCCCCAGCGCGAGCTGGCTCGACGTGGTGACCCGGCCCGGCCGGCTAGCCCATGCCGGCTGGCCACGAAAGGGCAAACCCTCACGACAAGACAAGTGTGGCAACAGCGCCCCCTCCTTTGCGCTGACCCATGCGGGCATGGCTACAGCACTCCCTGCGCCCCCGCCCGGGGCGGGCGGTGTCCGGGCGGCGCGATCCTGTTGCTAGGCGGCGCCGACCGCACTATGACGAACGACAAGACCTGCCACAGTGTCGTGCTGTCGACCGAACCCGTGCCCGGCGCACCCGGCGACCCGGCGGCCCCCACCGCCGGCTCCCAGACGATGACACCAGGGCCCCGCGCCCATGCGTCTTTACCCATGTAACCCTGGGGTTTGGCCTATAAGACCACCCGGGAGACCTCCATGCGAGGGGTGGAGCTCCATTCATAGTACACACACACACACACTCACAGGAGAGGCCGAACGGCGGCCTAGCCCCTTCTTCCTCCTCCGCCCACCCAACTCCTGGAGCAACCTTGTAGCCCTTGTGCGCTTCATACTCCATTTGGCAGGACTAGGGGTGTTACCTCTCCGGAGGGCCCCGAACCTGGGTGCGTCTTGCGTCTCACACATGCGCGTACCGACCTCGCCTCTGGAACCCACCCGCGTCCTCTCGCACCCCCACCTTTTTAGCCATGTCATGGCATCTGCCGTGAGAATACCATGATAGCGCCGCCCGTGCCGGTAGCGCCTCCTATGCCACCTGCGCCAGTGGGGTCATCTGCGCCGCCTGTGGGCGTCTGTGACGGAAGTTTGGAAGTTGATGGAGCTGCTGCGGATGCGCCCTTCTTCTTGGGCGCCATCGTAGATGATGAAGACAAAGTTGATGCACACACTGTTGATTCAGGTTCGCGCAAGTGATCCCCCTACCTGGCGCGCCAAAGATGTCGTTCATATGACCATCTATGGGGCCATCTAGCCTCTTTGCGGTTCGACTAAGGGAATGCGCAAGCACAAAGAGCAGAATCAATAATGAACGTAAGGGATTTTACCCAGGTTCGGGCCACCGTGAGGTGTAAAACCCGAATCCTTCTTTGTACATTGGATGTGTTTGAGCTCAAGTACAAGGTGTGCTTCTTGCTGGCAAGGTGCGGGAAGAGCAGCTACACATGCAGAATGAGCAAAGTGTCGACCCTTCTAAAGGTTGCCCTGGCCCTCCTTTTATAGCTTAAGGGGTAACCACAGTGGCAAAACAGTCATTACATGTTGATTGGATAGCCTACAGTGCTATCATACCTAACTCTGCCGGATTAGGACAAACGCGTTTATTGTGCTATTAGGTGTCGTGTGGAGGACAAGCCCTGTCAAGGTTCCTGCACCGCTCGCCCAGCTACCTCCTATTATTTTGACACGCATTCTGGATGGGTGTCATTAAAGGTAATCCTCCTTCCAGCATGCTGCCACGTGCCCCAACAACCCTCAGCAAACTGCCTGCCCGCTTGACACCTCATAGATTAGCGACTAGCTGCTTGATGAGGTGGACCGGAGAGGAGTCAGCAAAGGCCTGCCGACACGGAGCTTGCCGGTCCTTGACCTTGCCGGCTCGCGCCTTGCCGGCAAGTGACTATTGTATCTTCAGCACTTAGCCAAGTGCTTCATTGACACTTTGCCTTGAGGTTGATGATCTCTGGGAAGCCCTGGCCGTCAAGAATGCTACCACTGTCTGTGCATAAGTCAGGGTATAAAATACCCATGTTTTATACACTGACACCATCTGCCAAGTTCCGTTAAGTTTTGTGTGATTGAAGTTTTCAAGTTTTGGGTGAGATGATGATAGAAGGAGAAGAAGGAGTGACAAGACATTAAGCTAGGGGATGTCCAAGGCACCCCAAGGTAATATTCAAGGAATACTCAAGCGTCTAAGCTTGGGGATGCCCCGGAAGGCATCCCCTCTTTCGTCTTCAACATTATCGGTAACCTCACTTGGAGCTATATTTTTATTCATCACATAATATGAGTTTTGCTTGGAGCATCATTTTATTTTGTTGATATTTTCTTGCTGTTATAAATAATCATGGTTTGTATCTTTTAGTTCAATAAAATGCCAATTATAGCCTTTACCATGCTTAATTTGCAAGTGTATGAGTTGCTGTTTCAAAACAGAAAGTGTTCTACTATTGTCTGAATTCTCTAGAAAAGTCAGAATGTGATAAAATCTTGAAATTTTGACACAGTAAGCTATTATAAATTTTCTACAGTGTGGTAAATTTTCATAATTTTTGGAGTTAAATAAGTAAGGATTTTGCTTCATCCCTTACAGACTATTATGTTTAGACAGATTGTTGTCATGTTTGCATTGTTTGCATATGTTTGCTTGTTTAATGTTTCTATTTGTGGATAGGAGTATTAAATATGCAGAGGCATTTAGTATGCAATGTTTAATTATAATTTTAGTGATTTGCTACAGTAGAGAATGATAAGGTTTTGCATTAATTTATACTAACTTATCTCACGAGTTCTCGTCAAGTTTTGTGTGGATGAAGTTTTTAAGTTTAGGAGAAGCCATGATATGAGAGGAATTAAGGAGACACAAGATCTCAAGCTTGGGGATGCCCCGGTAGGCATCCCACCTTTCTTCATCAACACATATCGGTTAGCCTAAGTCTTTACTTGTTCACATGATATGCGCTATTCTTGGAGTGTCCTTTTATTTTCATTTTGTTTGCTGTTTGAATAAAATTATCAGATCTGAAATCTTCATTTGGAGAGAGTCTTCACATAGCTACTTAATTGTTTAACTACTCATTGATCTTCACTTATAACTTTTGGAGTAGTTTGTCATTCACTCTTGTGCTTCACTTATATTCTAACAGTGAATTGTTGAATGGATTGAATATCATAAATCTGAAATTATATATGTTCCATATTTCACATTCGGTTTAGAAAGGAAAATCTATTGAAGTTTGGCAATCACAATCTTAGTCATACAAGCAATTCATGAAAGATAGTATATGGAAGAGAACTTTCACATACAAATATATTATCTTGGACGTCTTTTATGATTGTGAATACCCATTAATTATTTTCAAACTTGAGCAAATTAGTTGAAGTTGGACAAGGAAGACAACGTAATGAGTTATGTTTGGGTATATTTGCATAGAAGTTATATTGTTATGGATCCTCCAACGTGTGGTGCTTGTTTAGAATCTTTTGCTAGCCAAAATTTCTGTACTAAGCGGGAATACTGCTTGTGCATCCAAAATCCTTGAGCCAAGTTTCTTCCATGAGTGTCAACCATACCTACCTATATACGGTATTAGTCTGCCGTTCCAAGTAAATTTGCATGTGCCACCTCTAATCATTCAGATAAGCATCTGTTTTTTGTGCTTGTACCGCTCATGAAGCGGCAGGGGGTGGTCAGTATCTTCCATGTTAAGCGGGTTATTCTCATGATGGGTGTTTATTCACTTGTCATTGCACGAGAGAGGCTGGTAATTGGGATGCCCAGTCCTATAATAAAAAATATATATAATTAAACAAACTCCCCCGGAAAGTTGATTGTATGGAGGGCACCCGAGGATTCGGCTAGCCATGCTTGTGTTTGAATGGTTGAGGGGGTAAACTTTACCTTTCCACTTCGGAACCGCCTATAATGTGTTTAGCATGGAAGATATTGAGAACTCTTGGTCGTGACGTTAACAGGAAAGGCATGCCTCTCAAAATATATTCATCTCTGTTTTAAGCAATGAGCTCTGGCACCTCTGCAAATTCCTGCTTCCCTCTGCGAAGGTACACTCTATTTACTTTTATGCTATTAACTTTCATGTTATTTATTTTTGTTGAGTCAACTTCTTATTCCAACCTATTTTCTAGTCGGCAAGCATCATTTGGTGGGGAAAGATGCAGGCACATATAGCCATTCAAATATATATGATCATGATTTATTATTGTTGACAATTATCTCTATGATAAATGAGTTGGGAGGCGAAACATCAAGCCCCTATCTTTCTCTGTGTTCGATGGATGCTATTTGTTCTAAAAATATGCTTTGAGTATTTGCAATCATAGAAGACTATATGATAATTGAGTATGTGGAGCTCTTACTTAGACTTTGTTGAAAATGAGATGCATTGAAATTGTTTGGTGACTAGGAACATAGCTTGTTAAGTTTCAAAAGAATGTATTGTTTAAACCATAACATGTGAATTGATTGCTACTTTATCATGATGAGTTTTATGAGAAAGAGTTGTTGTTTATGATGCTAGGAAAAGTGATTGAAATTATCATTGATCAATCTTATGCACTATGCTAGCATTCACACTTCATAAATTATTTCTTTTATCATTTACCTACTCGAGGACGAGCAGGAATTAAGCTTGGGGATGCTGATACGTCTCCAACGTATCTATAATTTATGAAGTATTGATGCCATGTTTATAACAATTTTATATGGTTTTGGTATGATTTGATTAGAATTAACCCGGACTGACGCTGTTTTCAGCAAAACTACCGTGGTGTTGTTTTTTGTGCAGAAATAAAAGTTCTCGGAATGGGCTGAAAACTTACGGTGATTTTTTATGGACCAAAAGAGACCCCCAAAGCTTCGTGGAAGGACCAGAAGAGCCACGAGGATGCAAAAATCCTGGGGGCGCGCCCTCCCCCCATGGCACGCCAGGCAGGCTTGTCGCTCCCTCGTGGGCCCCCTGGCGTGAATCCAACGCTAAAAATTATTATAAATGCCAAAAACCCCAAAAAGAAACCTAGAACTCCCACGCCACCGCTGCAAGCCTCTGTACCGAAGCGATCTCATCCGGAGCCCTGTTCCGGCACTCTGTCGGAGGGGGGAATCATCACCGGAGGCCATCTTCATCATCCCGGTGGTCTCCATGACGAGGAGGGAGTAGTTCACCCTCGGCGCTGAGGGTATGTACCAGTAGCTATGTGTTTGATCTCTCTCTCTCTCTCGTGTTCTTGATTTGGCACGATCTTGATGTACCGCGAGCTTTGTTAATATAGTTGGATCATATGGTGTTTCTTCCCTCTCTCTATCTTGTTGTGGTGAATTGAGTCTTGCTCTTTGAGGTTTCGTTATGTCGGATTGAATATTGGATTTGAGATCACTTGATGTATGTCTTGCATGTGGATACCCATGGTGACAATGGGGTATTCTATTGAGTTACTTGATGTATGTTTTGGAATTCAACTTGTGGATTCCCGTGGTGACATTGGGGTAATCTAGGCACATAGATTGATACACGTTTTCGTCCTACGTTCTCCGATTGAAACTTTGGAGTGATTCTTTGTCGCACGTTGAGGGATTGTTATATGATTCAATTATGTTAGCATTGTTGAGAGATTGCACTAGTGAAAGTATGAACCATAGGCCTTGTTTTCTAAGAATTGCAATACCGTTTGTGCTCACTTTTGTTACATGCTACCTTGCTGTTTTTATATTTTCAGATTACAAAAACCTATATCTACTATCCATACTACACTTGTATCACCATCTCTTCGCCGAACTAGTGCACCTATACAATGTACCATTGTATTGGGTGTGTTGAGGACACAAGAGATTTGTTGTATTTGATTGCAGGGTTGTTTGAGAGAGACCATCTTCATCCTACGCTTCCCATGGATTGATAAACCTTAGGTCATCCACTTGAGGGAAATTTGCTACTGTCCTACAAAACTCTGCACTTGGAGGCCCAACAACGTCTACAAGAATAAAAGTTGCGTAGTAGACATCAATGGATTATACGCACTCTCACCTTTCCGCAATTTGCTAGCCTCTTCGGTACCGTGCATTGCCCTTTCTCACCTCAAGAGTCAGTGCAAACTTCACCGGTGCATCTAAACCCCGTGATATGATACGCTCTATCACACATAAGCCTCCTTATATCTTCCTCAAAACAGCCACCATACCTACCTATCATGGCATTTCCATAGCCATTCTGAGATATATTGCCATGCAACTTCCACCGCTCCGTTTATATGACACACATTATCATTGTCATATTACTTTGCATGATCATATAGCTGACATAGTATTTGTGGCTCAGCCACCGTTCATCATTTTCATACATGTTACGCTAGTAGCATTGCACATCATGGTACACTGCCAGAGGCATTCATATAAAGTCATATTTGTTCTAGTATTGAGTTGTAAGTAAATAGAAGTATGATGATCATCATTATTAGAGCATTGTCCCAGTGAGGAAATATATAAAAAAAGAAGGGAAAAAAAGAGGCCAAAAAGAGCCCACCAAAAAAATGAGAGAAAAAGAGAGAAGGGGCAGTGTTACTATCCTTTTTCATACTTGTGCTTGAAAGTAGCACCATATTTTTCATATAGAGAGTCTCCTATGTTGTCACTTTCATATACTAGTGGGAATTTTTCGTTATAGAACTAGGCTTGTGTCGTGGTCTTGACACGGCAGATGCCCTTGTGAAGGGGCTTAGAGATGAGGCCATCACACAAGGGTGGAAGCTTAGCGGGGTTGATTGGGAACGAGAAGACGCGAGATTACCCAGGATCAGCCCCTCACGATCGAGGTAATAGCCTACGTCCTGCTTGATTATATTGCTTGGATCTCGATTACAAGGATGCGATCTCACTAACCTAGCTCTCGAGGGATTGCAACTTAGTCTTTCTAACCTGGGTGCTCCCGTTTATATAACAGGTGGAGTCCTAGGGTTACATGAGAGTCCGGCTCGTAATCTTAACCCGTCTCCTACTCTTATTATACTTAACCTCCAAGGCAACCTTCATGTCGTACACCTTCTTCTTAAGCCGGCCTGTAGGCTGAGCCGGCCTTTCTCACCGGGCCTCCGTAAAACCGACCCACTGAGTATCTTCTTAGCCCCACAGTGGGATAAACCATTGAGCCTGCTCTAAGGCCGGGTCATCTTCTTGCCGGGTCTACACGCTGGGAAATATCCCCAACATTAGCCCTCAGTTTGACTTGAATTCATTCATGTTAAACTCCACCCTGAAAAACAGACAAATCATTAAGAGGGAAAGGAACCCACAAATTTGTGGCCTCCCGACTCAGAGTCACCGGAGCACCCCGTATTCCAGCCCCGAGATCAAGTCTTCTGGAATACGACACTGCTTGGCATAGAACAAATCAGCTCTTTATTTCTAGAAGTTTGGGTATAGAGGTTACAAGGAGTTACAAAAGGTTACAATGATACCACTACTGTTACGGTAACTCTATGCTAGCAGCGGCACAACTTCTAGCAGCGGAACCACAACGTCGGTAATGGACACCACTCCGCAGGGACTCTGGTTGGGACACGTCCTAGCTCGCAACTCGAACACCTCCGCTATGCAAACAAGGCAACACCTGCAAACTGGCATGACACGCCAGGTGAGTATTTTGAATGTACTCGCAAGCACACAACATACACAAGCATCAAGGCATGACAATGTCATAGAAATCATGATTATACCAGATCCAACTGTTATGAAAAGGGTGGAAGAAAATAATAACATACTACAGCTAAACTATCCACCGGAAGTCACCTATGCTAAAATCTCAGGAACCAAACACTCTGAGCTACTCGGGTGAAACACTTACTCCTGTGACCACTCTTGGTCGCCTCAGAAACTTCATACGATCATTCCCGAGATCGCTTACAACATTAACAGCGGTCTTTCTCCAAGTGTGTACCTCACCCTACTGGGACGAGTTCTTCCATCATTAACAAGTCATTCCATCATAGGTGTTGATCAGACAGTGTGACTTAGTATGAACTGTGCCCAATACCGTGGACGTGGCTATTCGACTAGATTCTTACACTCTGTAGAGGTTGCGCACTTTACCCACACTATGGAGCTCCTGGTCCCGTACCTCGGTACACTTCCCTTCCGGGTGGACCGGTGCTGCTCCAACGAAACTTGCCTAACCCGTGACTCCTTCACCGTACCACCGACAATCATTCCCCGTCCGAGTCATGCCCTGGGTGGCCCCTGTGTCACTTCTGACACCTGCCACCGTCGTGGCCAAACAAACTGTCCCAAACGGGGACCTGAGCTCAAAAACTAAACCGGGCTCACAAGGTTATCGTCGTCTACCTGATCAGGGCAGCACACACGCATAACCTCCCCTCTTTGGTGGTACCGATAAAAGAGCACGCGGTTAGACCAAGCCAAGGCCGTCCCATTCCGGCAGGTGTGGCCGCACTGGAAAGTTCGGTTCAGTGGCATTTGATCAACAATGAAGGAATTTATCCCCAAGTAACTATAATCATAAATGCCACTCCAGCATCACCAGGATCCATGCTACAACAATAACTAGCTAGAACTCCAATGAGCAATATGATCAAATACCACTACTGATCCCATATATAAGGTACCTGACGGAATCACAAAATAATCATAGACGGTAATCTCTTAATCCAACCCGGTGTCATAACACTTACAAACTTGAATCTACTAATGACCACCATCTCATCACCAACATGACAGTAGCCTACTCAAGATCTCCTAATAATTGCATAAATTAACTTATTTGTAATTAATCATATTAAAATAATCATTTAGACCATGATATTGCAATGCAATTATGCAAATGAGAGTTGTGGCTTGCCTTGCAACAGGGAAGTGTGGGAGTACTCCTAGTCTTCACCAACTACTCAAACCAATCTGTAAAACATTTTTAAAAGCATTTTCAAATATCAAATAAAGCATTTTCTTTTGTCTAGAAATTCTAGAAAGCAGAGAAAAATACCAAAATTTTGCAGCAAGAATAGGAGCTCAAAAGAAAAATAATGCAAAAAGAATGAACTCATTTGGACTTATGGTTTAAAAGTTATTGATGGTCAAAGTTCAGTTAAAATTCTAGATTATTTGAATTTAAATAGAATTCCAGAAAATACCAGAGGCGGCCACGTCGAAGGCGTAAAGCGGGGTTACGCCTCCACTTGCGTACCGCTTCGGCCGCGAAGGAAGTCGCTGACATGTGGGGCCCGCCTGTCATATTTAAAAGAGAGAGAGGAAGAACAGTAGGAGGACGGCGGCGAGCCTGGGTGTCGGCGGGGATCGATCGGGCTGACAACGGCGATCATTCTCGTACCCACAGCTCGTCGGGAGACGGCCAGACGGCGTCGGCCCCTTCCTCTCAGGCGGCGGAGAGCTGCGATGGTCGACGGATCCGGCGATTCCGGCGAGCTCTTGAGCAGCAGCGTGGCTGGGAAGAACCAGTGGATCATCAGGAGCTCGGGGGTGGGCGTGGTTGGAGCGGAGAAGCACTAGAATGAGCTTGAGAAGCAGGAGTAGAGTGGCGGAGCAGCTCACCGGAGATGGAGCAGGGGTGCTCTCCGGCTTGCTCCAGCACTGCGAGGCGACGATTGGGAGGTGGAGAGGGCGATGGGTGAGGAGAGTGGAGCTCGGGGCTGGCTTTTATAGCCGGGCGGAGCCGCTATGGCCGAATGCCGCCATGGATGCGCTGGCACGGCGAGCTGGCTGCTGCGCTGGCCGTCGCCACGTTGCTGGAGTGGACTTGAGCGTGCAGGAGTGACGGGACGCGAGAGGAACCATTAAGAACGTGAGGACAACGGCGGCGACCGCGGCGCACTGTTCGGCCCGTGCGGGTACTTGGCCGTGTGCGCCAGCGAGCTTCACCGGAGTTGGGAGAGGGTTCCAGACGAGCCAGATGGACGGCGGCGACGCAGTTGGCATGCTGGGACAAGGAGGGGCAGTACGGGATGGCCGGAGTGGTCACGTCCGACGCGGGCGACGTGCAGAGCACGGCTTTGGCTCGGCCAGAGCCGTGGTCACCGTGTGCACTGGCGCACGCAGTGCGCTCTGGCCGGTCGGGTCATGTCCACACGGTAGTCCCTTCAACATGAGGTCTCCCTGTGCCCTTGGTTTGACAAGATATGGTCCGAGCAGCTGGCTAGCTTCCAGACAAGTTTCTGGATAGAAACTTGGGCAGCAAGCTGGGGAGAAATGGCTAGGATTTTGAGAGAGAGGATTTCTCACACAGAACGGCAGTAAGAAGGTATCCATGCTCGAGAAAACTCAGACCAAATGGACAATTTTTGGAGGTAGTTGCTTCACAACTGCCTCTCTGGTCCAGAAACAATGTTGATGATGATGCACTCACTTGGATGGGCCTCTGGGGCTGAATTTTAGTATAAGTGGGTTATTTGGTGGTGCCAAGATGCCATATAAATTTCAGCCCATTTGGGTAAGTGTAAATGGTTCTTCCTTCACAACACTTCCCACTGGACAGAAACTTGGAAGAATTTTTCAACGAAAATGGCTGAATGAAATGGACTGCAAATTGGTGGAGACTGGTCATATGGTTAGGAGAATGTCCTGGATTAATTTCAGAATTTTTGAAGCAAAATAAAATATAGTTGCCTCACAAACTGAAATTATGACCAGCAACAAGGATTGGATGCTGTGCTCACCATGAAGAGTAAGTCTTGAATATTCTCACATATCCAGTATTTATATGGCCCAAAGAATTTATGAGAATTTTCCTGGAATTTTTGGAAGAACAGAAATATAGGTTGCTTCACAACCTAGGGTTCAAAGGGGTTATTCCTTTAATGAAAAAGGAATATTTAATTGGGAGAAAAATTGAGATGTGGCAAGAATAGAAGTAACATGACCTGGGAAAAGTTTTTGCAAGGTTTGGTATACTTGAGAAAGAAAATCAAGAATGTTCCCAAGTTTTAAGTCCATAGAGTCATTCAAGACCAAATCCAAACCAGATTCCAATCAAAAATTTCAAATGGGTTTTGAAAGAAAAGTTGGCAAAAACTAGGGTGTCACAAACCTACCCCCCTTAAGATAAATCTTGTCCTCGAGATTTGGTTGCTTAGGGAACAAGTATATGTAATCTTAAGGAGACCGGCTCCAACTCAGGTATCATTCTCCGTGTATGAGGTTCCCACTGAACTCCTTATGGCCTGGCTGTCGTGATCGGGGTGGTTCGCTTCACCTTGCTCATATTCCGTCAGATCTTTCCTCATATGTTCATTGTTATGCTAACTCCAATCCTGTCACCTTTGTGGGTTCACCTGGCCTGTTATCAATACTGGAATATGTCTTCTTCGCATATGTCCGAGAGAGGTTCCCGATCGACACGTCATTACTTCATTGATAGTATTCCATGAAGTTGTGAATCATGGCTTCTGTGGACACGAAACCTTCAGTCTTCGCATTGAGATACTCAATGTAGGCTTCCCGAGTTTGAAGTAGTGCCGAGAACTGGAATGTTTCTTTTTGGCGGAGTTGGACTACTTGCAGGAAGTCTGAATCTCCCAAGCTAACTTCTTTGTCTTGAATCCACCCTAGCAGTTTGGTTGCCTCTTGTAACAGAATTTCCATATGTGAGAGCCTTTCAAGTACTCAATTGCCATGCGACACCTTAATGCGGTCATTGGAGTTGCATTGCCGTGCTGGCCAAGGAGTCAGTGATCTGACATAACAGGCTTGAATACATGCTGCTGACAACTTCTAACATATGCAGTTGGACAAGGTAGTCATAGGGACATGAAATTCTTACAAACAGGGTGGTTCCTTCTCGGATGTCTTTTCATAGTGACTAATTCGGAATCAGGCTGTCCTGGGTATCCATGCCACTTTGTTTCCACACTGTAGCTCTTGTTCCTTCACCACTGTCCTTCTTGCTGAGCCCTTTGCCAACAGAGTTTGGCCTGATACTTCCATAGGTGCTATCATGTGCCATATTCTGGCAAGCATACTTTACCCTTACCTTAGTGCAAACACCTTTCACCGGCAAATCTATCTCGTCACAAACTTTAACCGTAGGGCAATGATTATCTGAACCCCTTGCATGAAATCAGCGGATAAGTCAGTAGCCACCAGAACGGTCTTTACAACTCAGAACTGGGACATCACTGAAATAACTCAATCATGGCTCAAGACGGTTGGAAAGCAGCTAAGAGCATGAGACCATGTTGATAAGGAGAGTGTAGCAGTTCCCCTAAGATGGCCGAAAAACAGCTCAGAGCGTGGGGTCACTGCTACAAAAAGAAACTCAACAGCTGCCCGAGACGGCCGAAAAGCAGCCCAGAACACGGGACAGTCATTGAAAAGAGAAGTATAAAGTCGGCATCCACCCCGGACGGCTGAAAGCTGCTCAGAACATAGGTGTGGTGCCGTTACCGAGAGAAGGCAAGCAAGGGTCCATCGGAATCACCTACTAGGTTCTTAAGTGCGAGAAGACTTGCCTGGTCAACTATTGCCAAGATTGGCATCCCAAATTGCCTTTTTCCTCATAACATATCAGTCCTTGCAATGTGTTGGGGTATATATTGGTCTTCTTCCGCCTGCAGGGTTTATATAGCTATCGGATCCTTAACTTCCTTTGATAGGCCTGCCTGAACATGGTCATCCCCTGTATAGTGACTTGTGTGACCTGAGCAACATGCCCACCATATATGCACATCAGAACATCTTATTTCCGGGGCTTGATTCTTAAAATGCCCTGCCAACGCACTGTATAGTTGCGGGTACTACTGTTGCCAACCGTTCAGCATACTGACGAAGGTTGGGTAGCTTAGGTGGGAAGCCATCGGGAATACCGTGCTGGAGAAGACTGGGTAGCTTATTCTCGAAGCTTCTGCCGGGATAGCGTGCTGAGAAAGGCTGGGTGGTGTACCTCTGAAGCCTCCCTTCCTGGTTGCTTCCGCGGAAAGACTCGGTGCCTTATCCCGGAAGCTTTCTGCAGTGGCTTACCGAAGAAGCCAGAGTAGCTTATGCCGGAAGCTATCCGCATATCGTACTGAGAAAGTTCCGAGGAACCTTGTACCATAAGCTTTTCTGTCAGCGTGCGCAGGAAGACTGGGTTGCTTACACTCAAAGCTTCTCTTCATGGTCTGCTGACTGAATACCATGTATACCACCTTTCAACTCTGGTTGTAAAAAAACTTGCCTGGCCTTTCTTCTTGCTGGGTACTGGGTGCATGGCTCGTTCTTGTTTGCTTCCAAGTATAACCTGTTTCATATCCTGCCCAAGTATAACCAACTTCGTGTCTGATCTATACCTTCGACCCAGTTCGTCCTGTACCCCAAGTTTTTCCCTTGCTAATTCCTCATGGTTGAAATGGTTACCATATTTACACCTTGAGGCAAACTTGATGCTGATAGTCAATCCAGAATATTATTGGTCTTCCGAAGCACACCTTCCCAATACCGGGCAATCCATAAATAATTTCATCAGGTTCAGCTGAGCTTCCGATTATCAAGATCCTTATCAACTCTTGGATCCGTTGGGGTTGATGAGCAAGTTCCATAGGAGAGAGTAAAGTGACACCTAGGATCCAAACAAAAGAGAAAAATAAAAAAATTACTCAATAAAATGCACTAGGCTTACAAGAAAACCACACTTTATTGCTACTCAAGGCAATTTTCAACACTCAGGGCTACCACAACTCATGCAACATGAACCTCGCACGCGCTTAAGTACTAGGGTCGGAAGGCAGGTTACTGGAAAGCGAAGGAGCTGGCGGAGAGGTTGACGGAGCCAGAGCCATACCAAGCGCTCTCCGGGCGCGAGTTGCATCTCTGGCCAATTCAGCGATGAGGACGTATTCGGCAATCATGTAACGAGATATGTATGCCACAGCTGGGTCATCGTCTGAGCAAACGGGAGGAAATCTATCCCGTCTAGGAGTGACGGCCATGGTGGGGTAGTAGTGGAAGGCACGATTCTCCTGCATCGTGCTCTCCTGATGACGAAGAACAGTGAGGTCTGCCAGGGCGGCAAGTTGAATAGCACGATCTGGTGTAGAGGCATAACCACCATGGAGACTATAGGTGCGCTTCCCCAAAGGTAGGTCAACTGCCAGAATGATATTGGCATGATACTCAAGCACCAGTCTTGCAAGCGAGGTCTGGAACACTTGGTACCGTGGCATCTCTCAGCTAGGATAGAGAAGAAGCCAAACATCTCGAAGCAAAGATGCGAAGCTGAGTGGTGCAGGGGCGGAGTCGTAGTTAATCGAAACGGATGCCATCTATAAAATCAGCTCGTTAGTGTGCCAAATCTATATGTGTCGGGGGGATGACCCCCGGGTAGGCCCAAGACGGCGAAACGACACTTCAAAACTTTGCCAGGGAAGCGTCCCCTAGCGACCTGGCAACCCGGCCGGCTCGCCACCCGGCGTCCCGTCCGGCTCGCCGCCTGGCGACCTGGCAGCCCGGCCGGCTCGCCACCCGGCGTCCGGTCCGGCACGCCGCCTGGCGACCTGGCAGCCCGGCCGGCTCGCCACCCGGCGTCCCTTCCGGCTCGTCGCCTGGCGACCTGGCAGCCCGGCCGGCTCGCCACCCGGCGTCCCGTCCGGCTCGTCCCTTGGCGACCTGGCAGCCTGACCGGCTCGCCGCCTGGCGACCTGGCAGCCTGGCCGGCTCGCCACCCGGCGTCCCGTCCGGCTCGCCGCCTGGCGACCTGGCAGCCCGGCCGGCTCGCCACCCGGCGTCCCGTCCGGCTCGCCACCTGGCACCCCGTCCGGGTGGAGCCGTCCGGGTGGAGCCGTCCGGGTAGAGCCATCCGGGTGGAGCCGTCCGGGTGAAGCCATCCGGGTGGAGCCCGTTCGGCTGGAACCCGGCAAAGTCAACCTCAGACGTCCCGGCGGACCTGCGCAGACGAGACGGCCACGTTCTACAGTAGAGCACTGTAGATAAGCGGCTGGCACTGTAGACGGACAGCCGGCATTTATCACACGTCTTGTGTCCCCCCAATAGTGTAGTGGGCATGTGGGCCACCCCTTGTCCCCTGGGCTCCCCTTTATAAGGAGCACTAGGGGAGGCCTCACACCACACGGCCACAAGGCCACGCACACCACACACACTGGCTCAAAACCACTCAGGCCACTCCCTCTCGTTCTCTCATTCACACACACAGGAGATTAGAAGCCCATAGCTCTTTTCTCTCATACAGCTCCAGGAGAGACTCTGTACAACCAAATACATCGCATATATTCCAGACATGCAGGAGTAGGGGTATTACCTCCCCGCGAGGGCCCCGAACCTGGGTAAACCACCGTGTCCAGTTGCCCAAACCCGTCCCGGATCTCCATTGCAGCCTTGCCCTCACCTCAAGCCATCTGCCGTGAATCGCGCACCCCCACGAGAATACCACGACAGTTGGCGCCCACCTTGGGGCCCGCTACTGCCGGAACCGCGGTCCGGGCGGGACCCTCTTCATCATCACCACCGCGCCGCCTCGCTCCGGCTCCCGCACGCCCGCGCATCCGCTCCTCCCTCCCGCGGATCTTTTCCTCTGGATCGAGCTTTTCCTGCACGCCTCCTTGCTTTCCTTTCGCACCACCACCCATCGGCCTCGAGCTCGCGCTCGTTCCTGGACGCCTCCTCGTCTCCACACGTGCTCTGCCCAAGCCTCTCCCTTGTTCTTCTTTTTTACACTAGTACAAGCAAAATAGAGAAAAGTTCCTGGAACACCACCCAGCGGGCAGCCGTCGCTGCTCCGCCCCGCCGCGCCCGCGTCGCCCCCTGCTCTCTCTCGCCTCGGGCCTCCCCGCCCTCGCGCGCCTCTCCCTCCTCGCAGCTCTCGCCGGCCTTCTGGCCGTGGTAATTCGCGCCCGCGGGCCGGCCGCTCCGCTGCGGCGCCGCCGACGCGCCTCCCCTTTCTGCGGCTCCGTCCGGCCCGCGTCCCCCGCCCGCGCGGCGGCTCCGCCCGCTCGCCGCCTCCGCGTTGCGTCGCTCCTCCGCGCTACGCGCCGGCCCCGCTCGCCGCCTCCGCGTCGCGCCGGGTCCTCCGCTCTGGCACCACCCCGGCCCAGCTGCGCTCCGCCCTCGGCTGGCCCCGCCCCAAGCCCGACCGCTTCCGGCCTCGCGCCGGCTCCCCGGCGCCGCCCCGAGCCTGAACGGGTTCGGCTCCCTCCGCCTCCTGTCGCCCGCCCCAGGCCGGCTCTGGGTCGCCGCCCACGCGCTGTCAACTGGCTGGCTCCGCCGCTCCGCCCCCGGCCGGCTCCCGCGCCCTCCGGCTCGCGGCCTCCGCCCGCCTCCCACCCTGTCCGCTCCCGCGTCGTAGCCGGCTCGGCGCCCCCGGCCGCCTCCCGCCCTGGCCGGCCTCCGCACGCCAGCCGGCCCCGTCCGCCTCGCCTGGCCGCCTAGCGCGTGCCCGCAGCCGGCTCCGCCCGACCCGGCCGCCCGCCGGCTCCGCCCGCTGCTTCGCGTCCCCGGCCCTGTCTGCTCGCTGCGCGCGTCCGGCCCCGACCGCTCGGGTTCCTGCCCGCTGCGCCGGCCCCTCTCGCAAAACCACCCGCGCCGGCTGCTCCGCCTCCTGCCTGCCGGCTGCGCCTGGGGCGCCTCCTGCCGGCTGCAGACAGAGACAGAAGTGGGCAGGCTGCCCAAGAAATGTCAAAGCCGGCTGCAAAAAAAAAGGAGTGTGACCGGCTGGAAAGATAAGGCCGTCTGGATATAAAGAAGAAAAGAAAAAAGCGCCAACTGCGCCCGTCTGCCCGTGTCGCCACTCAGCCGGCTGTCCCTACCTGCTCGCGTCACCGCCAGGCCGGTCTGCCTGCCTGGCCGGCTGGGGAACCGGCCCGGCTGCCTGTCTGCCTCGACGCCCGCCCGGTCAGGCCCGACCGGCTGGGGCGCCCCTCGACCGCCCGGAGGCTCGGGCCGTCTGCCGGCGGACACCTCCAACCCGTCTGTGTCAAAAAGCAATGTGAGCTCCTCGTCCGCATACCTTTGCACGGTGCACACAGACGGATAACCCCGAGCGACCCTCGGGGTTTGTCGCTGCACTTCTTCAGCTGCTTTGCTGTTCACCCCGGCGCCAGCTAGTCTTGGCCCGGAGGCTTGCCGTTTGGCCCCATTCGTTTTCCCCGTAGACGGCTTAGTAGCGTGTACGATACCAAAGGCCCACTCTTCGTCGCAGCTACAGACCGCATCGCGGCTGTCCGGCTAGCGAGAGCAAAAGCTGGAGGTCAGCCCACGCAAAAGACGTCCGGGGAGAAAACGGCCTAGGCAACCCGGTTGTTTACTTTATGAGTATCTGTTCGGTCGAATCTGCTCCCAGAGTCCGAGTATTGTACGCTCCACTCCGCGGCCCACTCTTCGCCTCAGCTACAGACCGGCTCCCGGTTGTCCGGCTAGCAAGAGCAAAAGCCAAAGGGCGGAGGGGACACGAAAAAGACTGAAGGGGGCTCGGACGAACCCGAGTCGGCACCCCTCTGCATATAACTTGCGCTGCCAAAGCTAAATATTTGATATATCTGCACTGACTAACTTTGTCTTTTGCATATAACCATTTCCGTGGGGACCCCCCCCTCCTCGCCCGGAGGCTCGGAGGCTACACCCAGTGGGTGCGCCGGCGCGCCCCGCTGGGAAAACGCCGCGCCGGTTGCAGGCCCGCCGCCGGCTGCCACCGGCATCCTCGACGCCACCGTCTGCTCCAACATCTGCGGAGACCCTCCGCCCGACTCTTCGAGTTGCCCGGAGGGTCAGAGGCTACACCCAGTGGGTGCGCTGGCACGCCCCCACTGGAAATAGCCAGCCGGCGGACTCCGCGTCCGCGCCCGGCAGGGCCCCGCGCCCACCTGCCGGCGGACTCCGCTTCGCGCCCGGCGGCGCCTCGCGCTGTTGAGGCCGGATTTCCGGGACATGATATCCCAGAAATTAACCCCTGGTGTCATCACCAGCCTAGGATTACTGTTACTGGTGGACACGTCTTTGTTACAGATTACCAAGCAATTACAAGAGTTGGATACAAGACCATAAAGGTCTAATGATACAACAATGATTTCTAGTGAGGATGACGGAAGAGACTCGTGGTTCTCCAACGTCGATGGGCTCCATTCCCACAGGAACGGCTGACCCGGATAATTCCTATCCCGCATGGCTGCTATCCTAGGCTCCGCATGAGCTTCGTGGTAATACTCCTTGTCGAAATCCTGACCTGGCCAATTAAATAGCCAGGGACAAGCCTATGAGTACGTTGGAATGTACTCGCAAACATAATGAACAAAAGATATACCGAATGCATATGATCATGATGAGTTAAATTATATGCATATGCTGAACGAAATTAAAGCATGGCATGATGAATATTAATACGGTGCTGAAGAATAAATATGAAATGTTAGTGACAAACAAAGAAAGTTAAAAGTGGATAATCGGGCGAGACGGGACCGCCCGAGAATCCAAGAGAAATGCCAAACGGGTGTCTCAAAGAGAATCGGACGAGACAGGACCATCCGAGAACTCAAGCGACGCCACGAGAGGTCTTGAAAAGAAATGCCAATCGGGTGTCTAAAAGTGTCGCCACGGTAGGTCTTCAAAAGAAATGCCAAACGGGTGTCTAAAAGAGAATCAGGCGAGACAGACCGCCCGAGAACTCAAGCGACGCCACGAGAGGTCTTGAAAATAAAACTGAGTGCCCGGGATAGTCTAGCCAGCCCCTGAGACACTCAGGAAAAGAAAATAAGAGAAACGGGTTAGTCCACAATAATATGCATAGTAACAATAATATTCACAACCATAATATTCATGATAACCAAAAATATCCCTGACAGCGTTAGTGATGAAATAATAATATTCTGCAAAACAATTCAAGCTCAATTTAATTAATTCCTCCGAAGACCGACACTAAGACCGACACTTGACCAACCCAGACTGTAGTCCTTAACCGCGGACACGGCTATTTGAATAGGTATAACTCTACAGAGGGTGTACTCTTTACCCACAAGTAAAGGATTTCTTTAGCCAGCACCGAGGCACTGACTAATTCCCATTACGGTCTTTGGGTTGAAAACACACCTAACCAGCACACACCAATTCAACTTTCCAGATGCCAGGAATCACCCAAAGCATCGTTCAAGAAAAACTCTAAGTCGGGGAGACTACAATCTCGAATAGCATGGGATCACTATTCATACACGCGGATTACAAGGGGTGCCCCCCTCTCGGCCCAGCCGGATACACCCATGCCCCCTGACCCGATGACTGGCATTATAACCGGTACCTGGAAACCTTCATCGCGGCCTCTCTGTACGGTGTGTGCACGGAAAGGGGTTAACAACTTACTGAACCGTACCCTACCTGTGGCAGGGACGAGTAGCAGCACGAAACAAGTATGGGGGTTACCGGAACAAGACTCAATCTACGGTCGACTCAGGAGGTTTAAGTTTTCCTGCAGTGGTTAGCACAATAAAGTGTTCTCTCAACAGTAACACCAAAAACAAGGCCACATCCCTTGCATGTCCCAACATGCATAACCAACAAGGCATGATCACGCTCCAACGTGATCACCCTTCTACTGGTAACGGTATTTCTCTTATACCTGCTCCTGCAAGTTAGTCATGACAAGCACACGTTGCACGGTACGGGAAAAACATGCCAACACTACATGCATGCAAATTTTATTCGAATTCAACATATGCATGATTCAATTATTCTTACAAACAATTAACCATGCAATCACCATATCAAGTGTTCAAGATGCTTGCCTTGATCATGCAAAAATATTGGGTACACTCCAAAAGTTTGAAAATTTTATCTTCCCTCCATTTCCTATTTTCAAAAATATTGCAATTACCACATAGAGCTAAAACAGTATTAAAAAATTGTTTGGAATTTTTTTTCAAATAAATACTAAAATAAACTAGATAAAATATAAGGAATTTCAGAAAAAGAATCAGTTCATTTGGAGTTCATATGATTTACTTAGAGAATTACTAAGCTGAAAGAAATAAAGAATTGGACTTATTTAATAAATCCAACAGAGTTAAACTTATCAAAAATGTTCACCCTAGCTAGATTAATAGAGCTTGATTTTAGAAGTCTTCAGAAATTTGAATCACCAGATTTGGATTCGAAATGATGGCTGTGGAATTATTTGAATACTGTTGGAAAAGAAAAAGGGAAAAGAGTAGAAGTGCGCCCTGAGCGCGATTTAGTTGGACGGCGTCACTGGGCCAGGCCCAGTCACTCGACCACGCGGAGAAGCCATCGACGTCGAAGGCGTAGTTGTGGAAGTACGTCTTCCCCGAGCGAAGACGGCCCCAGGGAAACCCGCCTCCACTTAGCCAGCGCGGGCGTGAGTTCTAGTCACTGACGGTGGGTCCCGCGGGCCCACCAGTCAGGTTTGACTGGTCTTCGTCGTCACCGCGCGGGAAGAGAGGAGAGCGCGGCTGTCGGCGGCGATTGCCGGCGAACGACGGCGACCCACGCCGAGCTGAGCACACGAGCGTGATCAGGAGATCAAGGCGACCATCTGGGTACCCTTTGTGGTCGCCAGGGAGTACGGGGTCGTCAGCGGCGAGCTTCGCAGCGGACGGCGGCCGTCGATGAAGGAGGGGTTTCGCCCACGGTACTTCCCCGGTGAAATTAAAGGGTGGGATGGGTTCGTGGATGCTCCAGGAGGCCATTGGTGGAGAGAGTGGAGGAGGGGAGGCTCAGACGGCATCGGAAGCTACTGGATAGAGGCGGCGGCAGAAGCTGCCGGAGAGGAGGAAGATGGCCACCTCCGCTTGATTGGCTGCTCGGGGTGATTCACAGAGGAGTGAGGGGAGGTGGTGAAGAGCGTAGCGAGCTCGGGGATGGGTTTTATAGGCGGAGCAAGGCGGTTCCATGGCTTCCCGAAGAAGTCACGACGGCGGCGGCCATCACTGCGGCAGGTGAGGTCGGTGGCCTGGTCGGCGCTTATCGATGGGTTTGGGTAGGTGGCAGTTGGGCTAGGGACGAGCTGGCTGGCTCGGCGAGCTCCAGGTGGTCCGGTCGGCGCCTTCCACAAGCAGATTGTGGCGGCGGCCATTTATGGCCGCCGTGGACGGTGGCGGGGTTGGCGCGGCCGGTGGCGTTCGACGATGGATGATGGCGGCTCAGGTGGTTAGCATTTAGGGCAGGGCAAGCTGGCGGCTGAGGGTTGGGCCAGGTGCCACTGGACGGTGCCGTGCCCGAGCGGCGGACGGCGCAGGTCGGCGGGGTCGGTGGTGGCTAGTGCTTGGCGACGCGGGGCGGTGTCGGCGGGCTACGGGGAGGTTGGGGTGATCCAGAGAAGAACCAGGACAAGCGGGAGATGCAGCAGCAGAGCGGCTGGAGCGCGGTGCCGATGCCTGCCAAACGAGCACTCTGCTCGTGCTCTATGCGTGCACACCAGGCGTTCGATGAATTGCCACAGTGGCCAAATGAACCTATTTGAATTTGGAATTTGGCATGGTGATGAGTCTCTCTGTAATGGAGCTACTGGACATGGTGGTTTGGCAGGAGAAGCAAATGCCAAATGTAGTTTAGAAAGAGACCAAGTTTCTGTCATGCCCACAAGGTGTTTGACAGAATGCTATGGCTATCTAGAGGGCTTTGCTGGGTGTGATATTTTTCAGGATGATGTCTCTTTAGATCATGAAGATGATGGTGGAGTTGGTTTGACAAAAAGAGAAACTTTCTAGTGCAAGTTTGGAAGTATTTCAGTTCTGGACCCAAACTTGGGGGATTAATTTGGAGGTCTTCCAGAATGCAATTGGAGTTGATCTTCTGGACTTAAGGGTTTTTTTAGGAAGGACTAGAGGTGGGAACAATTACAGAATTTTTGGAGCAAAGAAAAATAGGGTTGTAGTTCAAACTCCAGAATGGAACAGAATTGAAAAGAGGATGTTTCACTCAAAATTTTCAAAAGGCCAAGTTGGGTTTTTGCATAAAAGTGATCTATAGGCATCACATAAACCCTCATAATTTTTGTGGATTTTTTAAAGAATTATTTAAATTAGTTGTAGTGCAACAGAGGCAATTAAAGAATTGAAAATGCTATAAAAATGATTATCTTGGGCAAACTTTTATTATGAAAATATTTCCTACTGTTATTTAAAATATAATTGAAATGATCTAAGAAAACTACCCAAGGCCACAATATTTTCCATTTAATTTTCTATGGAGGGAAGAATTTTGAAAAACAGAAAACAGAAAAGACTGAAAATAATAAAAGACCTAATATAATTCAAAAAATTTATTTCTGGCCAAATTTTACTTAATAAAAACATGGTTAAATTTTTGGGGTGTTACAAACTCTACCCCCCCTTAAGAAAATCTCGTCCTCGAGATTTGTTAAGGGCGGAGGAATTAAATGCATATTACAACAAACAATATTATGCAGAATGCAAACATAGCAATGCACTTATGACATACGCCCTAAAATACGTCGCAAAAATTACATCATGAAAATAAGTGCTGGATGCAGCAGGAACCACGCTCATAACCGTCTACGTTTCGAATGTAAGATCTACGGGGTCTTGTGGAAGGGTTCCAGGTGCTGGAGCACATTCTTCTTCTTCCGGAGGGAGTGGAGGAAGTGGGGGAAGCAGACGAAGAACGCGTCCCTCCTGAGTCGGCAGAGGGGGTCCGCCAATGGCGATCCGGGGATTGAGAACAGCAAGATAGTGGAGATACTCCAGTAGTTGCTGGGTGAAACGCTCCTGGGCCATCACATACTGAATGAGATAGACCAGGGCTGGATCGCTCTCCATACATTCACAACAGAACGTAGCTTCTGCTCCAAAAGTTGCGCGGCTCGGAAAATAGCAATATTCCCTTCCGCTGGCACAGGGTACCACGGATCGAAGACGGGTAATTGCTTCATAAGCAGCAGACTCAATGGCCATGCCTGAGTTTGGCATGAATCTCCCGATGAAGATAACATATGGAGGGTCTTGGTTTAAATCTGCTGGTGGGATGTGCACAACTGCCCAGTATTTCAAGAGACCAGGAGTGATCCTCGATTTGAACAGCTCATACTGGGGTGGGTGGGTGGAGCCAAGAGTATTGCGGGTAAAATCCCACAATATCTTAACAAAACTACCAGGGCTTGCATCGGGGGTTCTCAGGTAAGCTCCGGGGTGAGACATGGTTGGATGGGGAAAAGCAGTGCTCGAGGTGAAGATGGCTGGTGTGGTTTGCGGATATGGCCTCTTATAGAGTGCCTGGGTGAGGAAACATGAAGCGGTGCCAGTACAACTTGTGCACCGGTTCCGGCGCAGGGCTGTCTGGTCAAAAACTCAGACCTCGATCCTAACAAGGAATGTGATGTATTACTGTGCGTGTCGGTTAGGAGCGGGTCGGCAGTTACGTCCAGAATTTACTCAGTCACCACACGTCAACAATTTATGCCAGGGCGCGCATACTACCATTGGTACACAAGTGGTTTGCAACTTACTACACCATACGACAGCTACTACGAAAATACAGGGTAACAGGGCCACTAAGGCTCTACAACAATACTGGTGGACTCAGTCCACCTCATCGACATCTAGCCGGGCGCGTCTTGTAGATGTCGAGGCCTCTCCGTGTGCTTCGGTGTCGGAGTTGACCGGGGTCGGATGGGGAGCTATAAGGCTGGGGTAGCGGTGGTGCCCTTCGCGGGGTGTCGAGGTCACCGTCCCATTGGAGTGGGTCTCCAAGAGACGACGGAGTTCCTCGGGGGAGGCGAAGGCACTGCCCGGGAAGATAACAGGGGCGAAACTTGGGGGTTCAACAGGCCTCCCAAGCAGCACAATCGGGGTGTCGGTGGCGGGTGCAGCTTCACTTCTCACCGGGGTCAGGAGAGCGAGCGTCCTGCGGGTTGCAATCAGATCAAGGGTGACCTGATCGAATAGTGCCTCTTGCGCTCTCAGGTAGCGCACCAGATGCACCAGGGCAGGATCCGACTCATGGTCTCCGTTGGCAACCTGGGTCGGGCTACCATAGCCTTCACGGCTAGGGTAGTAGTAGAAGGGGCGGGTGTTAACTCTCGGCGACAGATGCCGGAGTTGAACGACAGCCTCTCGGGCTGCAAGTTGGATGACTTGGGGCTCGTCGGAGGTCGTCCTCCTGGTGAACCGGTAGGGGCGTTCCGATGCGGTGCCCCTCCCGTAGATGTGCACCGTGGCCCAGAAGTGGTGGATGGCATCACTCGTGTGCTCCTGGTACACAACATACTCAGGCGGCTCTTCGATGCCTAAAGCACGACGGGTGAGATTGTCGAGGATGACCACAAAGTCACCAAGCTCGACTGCGGTGGTCTCGTTGTGAACGATGGGGCCAGGCATCTTAGTGGTTGGATTTCAAACTGAGAGTGAGGCTGTGATGTGCTGAGTTGGGCAAGGCTTCCTTTATAAGCCAGCAGAGTCTTCCATCGCACGCTTGTGGATGGGACAACTCAGGTGCCGGCCACAGGCACACGGCCTATGGGTAGGACTGATAGGTTGGGCACCGACTGCCAAAAAGGTGTCGGCTGGTCACTGTGCAAGCTATCGGATGAGATGGGCTTGACTACGGACAGGAAAGATTTGGACGGTGTGGAAACCTAAGGATAATGACCAGGTTAAGATAGGATTAGCCAATGGTCAGCCTGGCTCTGATACCAAGGCTGTCGGGGTCAGATTTCCGGGACATGATATCCCAGAAATTAACCCCTTGTGTCGTCACCAGCCCGGGATTACTGTTATTGGTGGACACGTCCTTGTTACAGATTACCAAGCAATTACAAGAGTTGGATACAAGACCATAAAGGTCTAATGATACAACAATGATTTCTAGTGAGGATGACGGAAGCGACTCATGGTTCTGCAACGTCGATGGGGCTCCATTCCCACAGGAACGGCTGACCAGGATAATTCCTATCCCGCATGGCTCCTATCCTAGGCTCCGCATGGGCTTCGTGGTAATACTCCTTGTCGAAATCCTGACCTGGCCAATTAAATAGCCAGGGACAAGCCTGTGAGTACATTGGAATGTACTCGCAAACATAATGAACAAAAGATATACCGAATGCATATGATCATGATAAGTTAAATTATATGCATATGCTGAACGAAATTAAAGCATGGCATGATGAATATTAATACGGTGCTGAAGAATAAATATGAAATGTTAGTGACAAACAAAGAAAGTTAAAAGTGGATAATCGGGCGAGACGGGACCGCCCGAGAATCCAAGAGAAATGCCAAACGGGGGTCTAAAAGAGAATCGGACGAGACAGGACCATCCGAGAACTCAAGCGACGCCACGAGAGGTCTTGAAAAGAAATGCCAATCGGGTGTCTAAAAGTGACGCCACGGTAGTTCTTGAAAAGAAATGCCAAACGGGGGTCTAAAAGAGAATCAGGCGAGACAGACCGCCCGAGAACTCAAGCGACGCCACGAGAGGTCTTGAAAATAAAACTGAGTGCCCGGGGTAGTTTAGCCAGCCCCTGAGACACTCAGGAAAATAAAATAAGAGAAACGGGTTAGTCCACAATAATATGCATAGAAACAATAATATTCACAACCATAATATTCATGATAGCCAAAAATATCCCTGACAGCGTTAGTGATGAAATAATAATATTCTACAAAATAATTCATGCTCAATTTAATTATTTCCTCTGGAGACCGACACTAAGACCGACACTTGACCAACCCAGACTGTAGTCCTTAACCGCGGACACGGCTATTTGAAAAGGTATAACTCTGCAGAGGGTGTACTCTTTACCCACAAGTAAAGGATTTCTTTAGCCAGCACCGAGACACTGACTAATTCCCATTACGGTCTTTAGGTTGAAAACACACCTAACCAGCACACACCAGTTCAACTTTCTAGATGTCAGGAATCACCCAAAGCATCGTTCAAGAAAAACTCTAAGTCGGGGAGACTACAATCTCGAATAGAATGGGATCACTATTCATACGCGCGGATTACAAGGGGTGCCCCCCCTCTCGGCCCAGCCGGATACACCCATGCCCCCTGACCCGATGAGTGGCATTATAACCGGTACCTGGAAACCTTCATCGCGGCCTCTCTGTACGGTGTGTGCACGGAAAGGGGTTAAAAACTTACTGAACCGTACCCTACCTATGGCAGCGTCGAGTGGTAGCACGAAACAAGTATGGGGGTTACCGGAACAAGACTCGATCTACGGTCGACTCAGGAGGTTTAAGTTTTCCTACAGTGGTTAGCACAATAAAGTGTTCTCTCAACAGTAACACCAAAAACAAGGCCACAGCCCTTGCATGTCCCAACATGCATAACCAACAAGGCATGATCACGCTCCAACGTGATCACCCTTCTACTAGTAACGGTATTTCTCTTATACCTGCTCCTGGAAGTTAGTCATGACAAGCACACGTTGCACGGTACAGGAAAAACATGCCAACACTACATGCATGCAAATTTTATTCGAATTCAACATATGCATGATTCAATTATTCTTACAAACAATTAACCATGCAATCACCATATCAAGTGTTCAAGATGCTTGCCTTGATCATGCAGAAATATTGGGTACACTCCAAAAGTTTGAAAATTTTATCTTCCCTCCATTTCCTATTTTCAAAAATATTGCAATTACCACATAGAGCTAAAACAATATTAAAAATTTGTTTGGAATTTTTTTCAAATAAATACTAAAATAAACTAGATAAAATATAAGGAATTTCAGAAAAAGAATCAGTTCATTTGGAGTTCATATGATTTACTTAGAGAATTACTAAGCTGAAAGAAATAAAGAATTGGACTTATTTAATAAATCCAACAGAGTTAAACTTATCAAAAATGTTCACCCTAGCTAGATTAATAGAGCTTGATTTTAGAAGTCTTCAGAAATTTGAATCACCAGATTTGGATTCGAAATGATGGCTGTGGAATTATATGAATACTGCTGGAAAAGAAAAAGGGAAAAGAGTAGAAGTGCGCCCTGAGCGCGATTTAGGTGGACGGCGTCACTGGGCCAGGCCCAGTCGCTCGGCCACGCGGAGAAGCCGTCGACGTCGAAGGCGTAGTTGTGGAAGTACGTCTTCCCCGAGCGAAGACGGCCCCAGGGAAACCCGCCTCCACTTAGCCAGCGCGGGCGTGAGTTCCAGTCACTGACGGTGGGTCTAGCGGGCCCACCAGTCAGGTTTGACTGGTCTTCGTCGTCACCGCGCGGGAACAGAGGAGAGCGCGGCTGTCGGCGGCGATTGCCGGTGAACGACGGCGACCCACGGCGAGCTGAGCACACGAGCGTGATCAGGAGATCAAGGCGACCATTTGGGTACCCTTTGTGGTCGCCAGGGAGTACGGGGTCGTCGGCGGCGAGCTTCGCAGCGGACGGCGGCCATCGGTGAAGGAGGGGTTTCGCCCACGGTACTTCCCCGGTGAAATTAAAGGGTGGGATGGGTTCGCGGATGCTCCAGGAGGCCATTGGTGGAGAGAATGGAGGAGGGGAGGCTCAGACGGCGTCGGAAGCTACTGGATAGAGGCGGCGGCAGAAGCTGCCGGAGAGGAGGAAGACGGCCACCTCCGCTTGATTGGCTGCTCGGGGTGATTCACAGAGGAGTGAGGGGAGGTGGTGAAGAGCGTAGCGAGCCCGGGGATGGGTTTTATAGGCGGAGCAAGGCGGTTCCGCGGCTTCCCGAAGAAGTCACGACGGCGGCGGCCATCACTGCGGCGAGTGAGGTCGGTGGCCTGGTCGGCGCTTGTGGATGGGTTTGGGTAGGTGGCAGTTGGGCTAGGGACGAGCTGGCTGGCTCGGGGAGCTCCAGGTGGTCCGGTCGGCGCCGTCCACAAGGAGATTGTGGCGGCGGCCATTTATGGCAGCCGTGGACAGTGGCGGGGTTGGCGCGGCCTGTGGCGTTCGGCGATGGATGATGGCGGCTCAGGTGGTTAGCATTTAGGGCAGGGCAAGCTGGCGGCTGAGGGTTGGGCCAGGTGCCACTGGACGGTGCCGTGCCCGAGCAGCGGACGGCGCAGGTCGGCGGGGTCGGTGGTGGCTAGTGCTTGGCGACGCGGGGAGGTGTCGGCGGGGTAAGGGGAGGTTGGGTGATCCAGAGAAGAACCAGGACGAGCGGGAGATGCAGCAGCAGAGCGGCTGGAGCGCGGTGCCGACGCCTGCCAAATGAGCACTCTGCTCGTGCTCTATGCGTGCACACCAGGCGTTCGATGAATTGCCACAGTGGCCAAATGAACCTATTTGAATTTGGAATTTGGCATGGTGATGAGTCACTCTGTAATGGAACTACTAGACATGGTGGTTTGGCAGGAGAAGCAAAATGCCAAATGTAGTTTAGAAAGAGACCAAGTTTCTGTCATGCCCACAAGGTGTTTGACAGAATGCTATGGCTCTCTAGAGGGCTTTACTGGATGTGATATTTGTCAGGATGATGTCTCTTTAGATCATGAAGATGATGGTGGAGTTGGTTTGACAAAAAGAGAAACTTTCTAGTGCAAGTTTGGAAGAATTTTAGTTCTGGACCCAAACTTGGGGGATTAATTTGGAGGTCTTCCAGAATGCAATTGGAGTTGATCTTCTGGACTTAAGGGTTTTTTTAGGACGGACTAGAGGTGGGAATAATTACAGAATTTTTGGAGCAAAGAAAAATAGGGTTGTAGTTCAAACTCCAGAATGGAACAGAATTGAAAAGAGGATGTTCCACTCAAAATTTTCAAAAGGCCAAGTTGGGTTTTTGCATAAAAGTGATCTATATGCATCACATAAACCCTCATAATTTTTGTGGAATTTTTAAAGAATTATTTAAAATAGTTGTAGTGCAATAGAGGCAATTAAAGAATTGAAAATGCTATAAAAATGATTATCTTGGGCAAACTTTTATTATGAAAATATTTCCTACTGTTATTTAAAATATAATTGAAATGATCTAAGAAAACTACCCAAGGCCACAATATTTTCCATTTAATTTTCTATGGAGGGAAGAATTTTGAAAAACAGAAAACAGAAAAGACTCTGAAAATAATAAATGACCTAATATAATTCAAAATATTTATTTCTGGCCAAATTTTACTTAATAAAAACATGGTTAAATTTTTGGGGTGTTACACGCGCCCACCTGCCGGGGGACTCCTCGTCCGCGCCCGGCGGCGCTCCGCGCCCATCTACTGCAACAAACTGCAAGTACCCTCCGCCCGACTCTTTGAGTCGCCCGGAGGCTCGGAGACGACACCTAGTGGGTGCGCTAGCGCGCCCCCACTGGAAGCAAGCCGCGCCGGCTGCCGCCCGCAGCCGGCTGTCATCGACGACATCTGCTACATCAACACCCGCGAAAACCCTCCGCCCGAGTTTCCAAGTCGCCCGGAGGCTCGAAGGCTACTGTCGGGGGGATGACCCCCGGGTAGGCCCAAGATGGTCAAACGACACTTCAAAACTTTGCCAGGGAAGCGTCCCCTGGCGACCTGGCAACCCGGCCGGCTCACCACCCGGCGTCCCGTCCGGCTCGCCGCCTGGCGACCTGGCAGCCCGGCCGGCTCGCCACCCGGCGTCCCGTCCGGCTCGCCGCCTGGCGACCTGGCAGCCCGGCCGGCTCGCCACCCGGCATCCCATCCGGCTCGTCCCCTGGCGACCTGGCAGCCTGGCCGGCTCGCCACCCGGCGACCTGGCAACCCGGCCGGCTCACCACCCGGCGTCCCGTCCGGCTCGCCGCCTGGCGACCTGGCAGCCCGGCCAGCTCGCCACCCGGCGTCCCGTCTGGCTCGCCGCCTGGCGACCTGGCAGCCCGGCCGGCTCCCCACCCGGCGTCCCGTCCAGCTTGCCGCCTGGCGACCTGGCAACCCGGCCGGCTAGCCACCCGGCGTCCCGTCCGGCTCGCCACCTGGCGACCTGGCGACCCGTCCGGCTGGCCACCTGGCAACCCGTCCGGGTGGAGCCGTTCGGGTGGAGCCATCCGGGTGGAGCCGTCCGGGTAGAGCCATCCGGGTGGAGCCGTCCGGGTGGAGCCCGTCCGGCTGGAACCCGGCCAAGTCAACCTCAGACGTCCCGGCGGACCTGCGCAGACGAGACGGCCACGTTCTACAGTAGAGCACTGTAGATAAGCGGCTGGCACGGTAGACGGACAGCCAGCACTGTTCACACGTCTTGTGTCCCCCCAATAGTGTAGTGGGCATGTGGGCCACCCCTTGTCCCCTGGGCTCCCCTTTATAAGGAGCACCAGGGGAGGCCTCACACCACACGGCCACAAGGCCACGCACGCCACACACACTGGCTCAAAACCACTCAGGCCACTCCCTCTCGTTCTCTCATTCACACACACAGGAGATTAGAAGCCCATAGCTCTTTTCTCTCATACAACTCCAGGAGCGACTCTGTACAACCATATACATCGCATATATTCCAGACATGCAGGAGTAGGGGTATTACCTCCCCGCGAGGGCCCCGAACCTGGGTAAACCACCGTGTCCAGTTGCCCAAACCCGTCCCGGATCTCCACTGCAGCCTTGCCCTCACCTCAATCCATCTCATAGCATCTGCCGTGAATCACGCACCCCCCGCGAGAATACCACAAAAATATGCATGCTATGCGACAAACAAATGCATCAACCAAATGCAACAACTCAAATGCGACACACAAGCAAGCTGGGCTCTAAACTAACGGTTCCTAACGATCGGGTTTACATGGGTGTCCTATAGCCAAACCTGCTCTGATACCAAACCTTGTGGCACCCCGTCTCGGAGTCATCGGAGCACCCCGTATTCCATCCCAGAGATCAAGTCTTCTGGAATACGGCACTTCTTGGCATAGAACAAATCAGCTCTTTATTTCTAGAAGTTTGGGTACAGAGGTTCCAAGGAGTTACAAAAGGTTACAATGATACCACTACTATTATGGTAACTCTATGCTAGCAGCGGCACAACTTCTAGCAGCGGAACCATGACGTCGGTAATGGACACCACTCCACACGGACTCTGGCTGGGATACGTCCTAGCTCGCAACTCGAACACCTCCGCTATGCAAACAAGGCAACACCTGCAAACTGGCATGACATGCCAGGTGAGTACTTTGAATGTACTCGCAAGCTCCCAACAAACACAAGCATCAAGGCATGACAATGTCATAGAAAATCATGATTATACCAAATCCAACAGTTATGAGAAGGGTGGAAGAAAATAATAACATAGTACAGCTAAACTATCCACCGGAAGTCACCTATGCTAAAATCTCAGGAACCAAACACTATGAGCTACTCGGGTGAAACACTTACTCCTGTGACCACTCTTGGTCGCCTCAGAAACTTCAGACGATCATTCCCGAGATCGCTTACAACATTACCAGCGGTCTTTCTCCAAGTGTGTACCTCACCCTACTGGGACGAGTTCTTCCATCATTAAGAAGTCATTCCATCATAGGTATTGATCAGACAGTGTGACTTAGACGAACTGTGCCCAATTGTTGCTCCAACGAAACTTTCCTAACCCGTGACTCCTTGACCGTACCACCGACAATCATTCCCCGTCCGAGTCATGCCCAGGGTGGCCCCAGTGTCACTTCTGACACCTGCCACCGTCGTGGCCAAACAAATTGTCCCAAACGGGGACCTGAGCTCAAAAACTAAACTGGGCTCACAAGGTTATCGTCGTCTACCTGATCAGGGCAGCACACACGCATAACCTCCCCTCTTTGGTGGTACCGATAAAAGAGCACGCGGTTAGAGCAAGCCAAGGCCATCCCATTCCGACAGGTGTGGCTGCACTGTAAAGTTCGGTTCAGTGGCACTTGATCAACAATGAAGGAATTTATCCCCAAGTAACTATAATCATAACTGCCACTCCAGTATCACCAGGATCCATGCTACAACAATAACTAGCTAGAACTCCAATGAGCAATATGATCAAATACCACTACTGATCCCATATATAAGGTACCTGACGGAATCACAAAATAATCATAGACGGTAATCTCTTAATCCAACCCGGTGTCATAACACTTACAAAATTGAATCTACTAATGACCACCATCTCATCACCAACATGACAGTAGCCTACTCAAGATCTCCTAATAATTGCATAAATTAACTTATTTGCAATTAATCATCTTAAAATAATCATTTAGACCATGATATTGCAATGCAATTATGCAAATGAGAGTTGTGGCTTGCCTTGCACCAGGGAAGTGTGGGAGTACTCCTAGTCTTCACCAACTACTCAAACCAATCTGTAAAACATTTTTAAAAGCATTTTCAAATATCACATAAAGCATTTTCTTTTGTCCAGAGATTCTAGACAGCATAGAAAAATACCAAAATTTTACAGCAAGAAGAGGAGCTCAAAATAAAAATAATACAAAAAGAAAGAACTCATTTGGAATTATGGTTTAAAAGTTATTGATGGTCAAAGTTCAGTCAAAATTCTGGATTATTTGAATTTAAACAGAATTCCAGAAAATACCAGAGGCGGCCACGTCGAAGGCGTAAAGCGGGGTTACGCCTCCACTTGCATACCGCTTCGGGCGCGAAGGAAGTCGCTGACATGCGGGGCCCGCCTGTCATATTTAAAGGAGAGAGAGGAAGAACAGTAGGAGGACGGCTCACCGGCAAGGTTTGCCGGCGATGGCGACACCGGCGAGGCTGGGTGACGGCGGGGATCGATCAGGCTGACGATGGCGATCATTCCCGTACCCGCAGGTCGTCGGGAGATGGCCAGACGGCGTCGGCCCCTTCCTCTGAGGCGGCGGAGAGCTGCGGTGGTCGACGGATCCGGCGATTCCGGTGAGCTGTTGAGCAGCAGCACGGCTGGGAAAAACTAGTGGATCACCAGGAGCTCGGGGGTGGGCGTGGTTGGAGCAGAGAAGCACTGGAACGAGCTAGAGAAGCAGGAGCAGAGTGGCGAAGCAGCTCGCCGGAGATGGAGCAGGGGAGCTCTACGGCTTGCTCCAGCACTGCGAGGCGACGATTGGGAGGTGGAGAGGGCGATGGGTGAGGAGAGTGGAGCTCGGGGCTGGCTTTTATAGCCGGGCGGAGCCGGTGTGACTGAATGCCGCCATGGATGAGCTGGCACGGTGAGGACGGCGAGCTGGCTACTGCACTGGCCATCGCGGCGTGGCTGGAGTGGACTTGAGCGCGCAGGAGTGACGGGACGCAAGCGGAACCATTAAGAACGTGAGGACAACGGCGGTGACCGCGACGCACTGTTCGGCCCGTGCGTGTACTTGGCCATGTGCGGCGGCAAGCTTTGCCAGAGTTGGGAGAGGGTTCCAGACGATCCAGATGGACGGCGGCGACGCAGTCGGCATGCTGGGACAAGGAGGGGCAGTATGGGATGGCCGGAGTGGTCACGTCCGACGCGGGCGACGTGCAGAGCACGGCTTTGGCTCGGCCAGACGCGTGGTCACCACGTGCACTGATGCACGCGGTGCGCTCTGGCCGGTCGGGTCATGTCCACGCGGTAGTCCCTTCAACATGAGGCCTCCATGTGCCCTTGGTTTGACAAGATATGGTCTGAGCAGCTGGCTAGCTTCCAGACAAGTTTCTGGATAGAAACTTGGGCAGCAAGCTGGGGAGAAATGGCTAGGGTTTTGAGAGAGAGGATTTCTCACACAGAACTGCAGTAAGAAGGTATCCATGCTGGAGAAAACTCAGACCAAATGGACAGTTTTTGGAGGTAGTTGCTTCACAACTGCCTCTCTCGTCCAGAAACAATGTTGATGATGATTCACTCACCTGGATGGGCCTCTGGGGCTGAAATTTAGGATAAGTGGGTTATTTGGTGGTGCCAAGATGCCATAAAAATTTCAGCCCATTTGGGTAAGTGTAAATGGTACTTCCTTAACAACACTTCCCACTGGACAAAAACATGGAAGAATTTTTCAGAAAAAATGGCTGAATGAAATGGACTGCAAATTGGTGGAGACTGGTCATATGGTTAGGAGAATGTCCTGGATTAATTTCAGAATTTTTGAAGGAAAGTAAAATATAGTTGCCTCACAAACTGAAATTATGACCAGCAACAAGGATTGGATGATGTGCTCACCGTGAAGAGTAAGTCTTGAATATTCTCACATATCCAGGGTTTATATGGCCTAAAGAATTTATGAGAATTTTCCTGGAATTTTTGGAAGAACAGAAATATAGGTTGCTTCACAACCTAGGGTTCAAAGGGGTTATTCCTTTAATGAAAAAGGAATATTTAATTGGGAGAAAAATTGAGATGTGGCAAGAATAGAAGTAACATGACTTGGGAAAAGTTTTTACAAGGTTTGGTATACTTGGGAAAGAAAATCAAGAATGTTCCCAAGTTTTAAGTCCATAGAGTCATTCAAGACCAAATCCAAACCAGATTCCAATCAAAATTTTCAAATGGGTTTTGAAAGAAAAGTTGGCAAAAACCAGGGTGTCACAAAATTGCTTCTCAAGCCGGCTTTTTGGAGCATCGTCCGCATCAGACATAATTTCCTGGGTTAAGCAAACGCCGGGTCATTCTTTTGTTTTCAAACTTGGCATTTTTCATTGCTTTATTCGGATGACGTCACACTCCACTTCCACAAAATCTGGGATAACATGCATCATAGGGAATCTTTGAATGGATTTGTATTATCTTGTCAGGCGTGAAAATCGAGGAGCCTTTTTAGCCACTCTTCACTACGCCGCCTGGGGATTCTCGCACGCCGGTTCGAGCTCCGCCACGCCCATAAATAGACCAGCGCCTCCCCTACTTCCTTCTCTGTCACTCCTCGTCTTCTTCCTCAGACTCTCCGATGCCGCCACGCCCGCTCGAGCTCATCGCCGCTGCCTGTTCAGCGCCGTCCGGACCTACCTCCCATCGCCAGAGCCCATCTGGTGCTGCTAACGCGGTCGCCTCCACCATATACGAAGGCTGCAAGACTCCCCATCTGAATCTGTAAACATTCCCTTCTCCATTACTGCTTGTTCTTCAGCTGTTCTTCCTAGTTCATCATTTTAGCATTACACAGATTCAAGAATATCTGTGGGATTCCGTTTTACAGTTTGCAGAATCGGATCGCCATATCTTCCCGCACTGTAGATCCATTACTCTGCTCCAGATAGATCCCCCATTAAAGCTCTTGTTTTGCTTCGAAGAACAGTCCTAGGTTTTCTCCCCAAATTTAGGCTATTTTCCAAATCTGTTGAATCTCTTAATTCGCATGAAACTTGTTTACCGACTCATAGCCCAGACCATGCTCAACACTTGTAAAAAAAATCTACGATATGTGATTTCCGGCTTATCTTGTATCAGCAACCGTGACCCGGAATTTAATCATACCGCTTCCTGTGACCCGGCAAATGTTCCAATTGCCAGCTCATATTTTTGTTTTACAATAACCCGGAAAATCTTTGAATTGCTGGCTTATGATATTCTTTTATTTTTCATGGCAACTGAATCAATGGCTCCCAAGCCTAAGATTGTTAACTGGGCCAAATCTCGCATGTCAGAACTTAGCCTGCAAGCCCTGGTGGACTCCGGGCTGCTGCCGGCTCAAGACACAATCGAATGGCGAGCTCCTGAGGAAGAAGTCCACCCTCAGCCAGAATAGAATGAGGTCGTCATATTTGCTGAGCTTGTTTCAAGGGGCTTCTGTCCCCCCGGCTCTAAGTTCTTCCGAGATGTGCTACATTTCTTCAACATCAGGCCTCAAGACCTGGCCCCCAACTCCATCTTCAATTTGTGTCAGTTTCAGGTATTCTGTGAAGTTTATCTGCAACTTGAGCCATCCATCAGCCTGTTCCGGGAGTTCTTCTACTTGAACCGCCAAACAGAGTATAAGGATGGCCCAAGTGTTGAACTTGGTGGAATCTCCATCCAACGGAGGAAGAACACTGTCTTTCCTGACGCTAAGCCGGCCAGCCACCCCAAAGGATGGCACAGGACTTGGTTCTACTGCACGGATACCTCCCCCGACGGGCAACACCCACTTCCGGGTTACAGGGCAAGCCAGCTTGCCGCCCTTCCCGGGTCTTGCTTCCAGGGAAGAAATAGAAAATCTGGAGCCCCTGTATCCAAAAATGAATGCATTGATTGCCCATGGCCTCACCAGTGTCGATCTGACTGTCGGGCCCATGGAACCCGGGGTATCCAGGCCCGTCTGCCTTTGGCCTAGGGCGCAATGCCTGGCGTGGGCCCAGCAGGCCATCATCACCAAGCACCTCACCAGGGCTCCTCATGAGCCCTTGGCCTCCCGAGGCCCCCTCCTCAGGGAGCGGGCGAGCGAGGCTCAGCACCTCCGCCAGCGGCCTCGCGAGGTCCTCTCACGAGGCGACCTCCTAAGGTGGCCTCCCGAGGCCCCCTCCCGAGGGCGCATGAGACGAAGGCCGTTCAGCAAAGCCGCGCGGTCTGGGGCCCATCACGTGGGTGACGCACGCGGCGACGAGCAGTGACAGAGGCCGCGCCAGCAGGCGCGGATGAAGATGGTTTCCTCTTTTGTGATAAGGGAGCAGGGCCAGATATCTACTCCCCAAAGCAACCCCAAAGGTTGCCCGATTGGCGAAGGAAGACCAAGACGGCGGGCTCGCAGGGCGGAGGTCATCACTGAGCCCACCGGCGCGTCATGGATCACGCTTTGGCAGGCGAAGACCGCCTTTAGTCAGGATAGCCTGAGCGCATGTCCCCTTTCAAAACCCGCCAAGTGTGGTAGCCCTTCCCGCCTAAGTTTCAAGGGGGAAGAGGACCAATGCGGGTATAAGGGGGGCAGAGCAGCCATTGTAGAGACAGATTTCGGTTCCCATCGCCCTCGACCTTGTACTCTCTCTCTCTCGCACCAGAGCAATACCAACCAAGCAGGAGTAGGGTCTTACACCGCAAGGTGGCCCGAACCTGGGTAAACCGTTGATTCCACGGTCCGTCCCTCACTAGCGTGCTCTCGCCGTAGCCTCGCCGTCGCTTAGCCGTGGTAGGAGACGAAGTGGAGAACGAGCTCACCCCAGTGTTCGAACCTTTGAGTCCCCGGAGCCCGACTTTCGAGATTTGGCGCGCCAGGCAGGGGTGCGCTACTGTTCTTCCGCTCCGCGCTTTGCTCCACCAACCCCATGGCTGACGCACGTCGCGAGCGCGCCGAGCGTAGGGCTGGCCGCGTGGCTCAGATGGAGCCAGTGGCCCGCGGCAATCGCCGCCGCCCCGAAGCCGAGGCTGCTGCCACCACCGACCCCGCTGCCCGCGAACAGCAGGACTCCTCCCTGCACCCCTCCATGCAGGCGAAAGGCCACACCGCCACTGCCTCCTCCCTCGCCCACCGCAGGCCGCGCTGCTCATGGCGCGCGAGCTGCTCCGTTACCGTCCAGCTGACACCGGCTACGATGCCTGGCTAGGTCGCATCGCCGAGCTCGTCAACACCGCCGGGGACGCTCCGGCGCCTTCCCACTCGCTTCGCCCTCCGCCGTCTCGCGCTGGGGACCTGGTGCACGGCGCTCCCCCGCCGCCTCCTCTGCGCGACGAGCACGGCGGGCCTCAGCGCGGCGCGTGGGTTCGCGAGCCGTCCCGCGGCGCGTCCTCGCCAGACCGAGACGAGGCCAGTTGCCAGATCATTCGCCGTGCGCCTCCTGATGCGCGTGTGCTCCTCGAGCGGCAGCGCCGGCGCCAGGACCAGGCCGTTCAAGACGTCGCGGCGGCTGGGCGTCAAAACCGCGCCGCCCTCGCTGGCGGCGTCCCCTCAAGCGGCGCGGGCTGCCGCGCCTTCACTCGCGAGCTGGGTCGCGTGGTCTGGCCCGCGAAGTTAAAGCCTGAGCTGCCTCCGCGCTACGACGGCACCCCCAAACCCATAGAGTTCCTTCAGCTCTACGCACTGAGCGTCGAGGCGGCGAACGGCGACGACACGGTCATGGCAAACTGGTTCCCCATGGCCCTCAAGGATGGCCCGCGCTCCTGGCTCATGAATCTCCCCGAGGCGTCCATCTCCTCATGGGCCGAGCTCTGCAGCCAGTTTGTCGCCAACTTCAAGCGCACACAGGACCGCTCCCTCACCATCAACGACATGCGACGTGTGCGGCAGCTCCCGGACGAGACCCTCCGCAAGTACATCCAGCGCTTCAGCCAGGTGCGCAACAAGATCATGCGCGCCTCCGACGCGGCCGTCATCTCTGCATTCTCCACCGGCATCATGGACGTCAAGATGCGCGAGAAGCTCGCCATCAACGGTGAGCTCGACTCCGTGGTAGAGCTGCTCGATCTCGCCGACAAGTGCGCCAAGGCTGAGGAAGGCTGCCTCTTCATCCACAATGACCCCGATGCGGCGCTCGACGCCGCCAAGGCCAAGAGAAAGGACGTCAAGCGCAAGGGCCCGACTGTGCTCGCGGCGGAGCCCGAGCAGAAGCGCGGCCGTGACTGCGACGAGCCCAGGAAGGACGGTCGGCCACTTTGCGCCTTCCACAACGTGCGCTCCCACAGCACCGAAGACTGTCAGGAGCTCAAGCTGCTCCGCGACAAGCGCCAAAGCCGCCGAGATGACCGCAATGGTCGCGGCGCCGGCAGTGGAGGTGGCCGCGGCAGCAACCGTTGGGACAGCCGCAACGGCAGCGGCAACTTTCGCCAGGGTTGGCGCGACCGGCCTCGTAAGGCCGCCTGGCGTGACCAGCCTCGTCAGGCCGTCTGGCGCGATGTAGCGCCCCGGACACACCCGCCGGCGGTCGTTACTCCTGGCGGGATCTAGACTGGCCCCACAGATCAATACTAGTCTTTCCTGCGCACTTTGTCCTCACTCGTGCGCACCCGGGAGCAACTTCCCGGTCGGTCACCCATCCTGAAATTACTCAATGCTGAGCACGCTTAACTTTGGAGTTCTGTCCGAATCTGCTCCCGAAAAAGAAGATATTCCTTATTGATATGAGTAGTCTATCATCCCTAATAAGCCAGGCCATCACATACACCCCCACTCAGAGGAACCGACGTCCTCGTCGGGCCACAGGAACGTTCCCTCTTGGCACGGACGTTTGTGCATCTAGTCCGGCACATGTGCCATGCCGTGTGCCACGACGGGTCACAAACGTCATGCACAGAATGACCGCGCACCTGTCCGCAAACATCAGTGTAACCGCGAGGGTCGGCTCAAATACCAACTTGTAACGCCCCGGACACACCCGCCGGCGGTCGTTACTCCTAGCGGGATCTAGACTGGCCCCACAGATCAATACTAGTCTTTCCTGCACACTTTGTCCTCACTCGTGCGCACCCGGGAGCAACTTTCCGATCGGTCACCCATCCTGAAATTACTCCAAGCTGAGCACGCTTAACTTTGGAGTTCTGTCCGAATGTGCTCCCGAAAAAGAAGGAATTCCTTATTGATATGAGTAGTCTATCATCCCTAATAAGCCAGGCCATCACACGCGACCAGCCTCATGAGGCCGCCTGGCGCGACCAGCCTCGTGAGGCCGTCTGGCGCGACCAGCCTCGTGAGGCTGCCTGGCGTGATCAGCCTCGTGAGGTAAACCCACAGGCCAACGCCGCTCTCCCGCCGCTGCCGCCGCCGCCCCGAAAGAACGACATCAACCAGCCTGACAAGGGCGCTGGGGGCTACCAGGAGCCTCGCGCGATTGCCTGCATCCTCGGTGGGGCTTAGGCTCACGTGTCCTCGTCTACGGAGCTGAGGCGGTCCTTCCTTCAGAGCTTAAGCACGGCTCCCCACGAGTCCTTGCCTTCAACGACGCGCGTCAGGATGGCTCGCGGGAGACTGATCTGCTGCTCCTCGAGGAGGGCCGCCGCCAGGCCGCTCTTCGCGCCGCGAGGTACCCGCAGGCCCTGCGTCGCTACCTCAGCCGCAACGTCCGCCCTCGCACTCTCAAGGTTGGCGACCTCGTCCTACGCAGGACCCTCTCCAGAGAGGGACTCCACAAACTCTCACCCATGTGGGAAGGCCCTTTCAGGGTTGCTCATGTCTCCAGGTCTGGCATCGTCCGGCTGGAGACGGAGGACGGAGTTCCTCTGCCTAACGCCTGGAACATCCAACCCCTCCGCAAGTTCTACCCGTGACCCTCACGCGTACGAACGAAATGGGGTTGTACACGCCCCGGAGCCTCTCATTGTGCTAGCCTGATGGGCCCGCGAGAGCTCCAGCCCACGTCCAAGTGGAAGCCCCATGCTCCGCGCTGGCGAAACGATCGAACTGCGATCATGCCCACGCCCAAGTGGAAGCCCCAAGCTCTACGCTGGGGACGGAGGAAGGAGTTTCAGCGTATGACGCGTGGAACGTCCGACCCCTCCGCAAGTTCTGCTCGTGGCCCCCACGAGTATGAACGAAACAGGGCTGTACACGCCCCGGAGACTCTCATTGCGTAAGCCTGATGGGCCCGCGAGAGCTCCAGCCCACGCCCAAGTGGAAGCCCCATGCTCCGCGCTGGCGGAATGATCGAGCCGTGATCATGCCCACACCCTTGTGGAAGCCCCATGCTCCGCGCTGGCGGAACAATCAACTGAGGGCGCCCCACGGGCTGCACCAACCTTGAGCTGATCCGTGCCGGACGCGGCAGCCTAGCCCCTATCCTTTTGGTTGCGTAATGAATTTTGCTGATTTTACCTTGATGAGTTATGTTACCTGCTTAATTGCCTATTAAGATCGATGCCGACCGGAGAGCGCCACACGCTCGCGACCCCTCCCCTGGCCGGTTCCGTGAGCGGGGGCTAGGCACGGTGTCTGTGCTCGGGTCTGTCCCCGCAGTGCCGTCAAATCCAAGCGACTGAGCTCTGGCTCGCGGGCCTGCTCCCGTGCACGCCACCTCACCAAGGTCCTTGCTGCCTTATCTCCTCATGCAATGGCCACGTGCGAGTTAGCGAGCACGTGCCGCTCCCCCATCGTGAATTTGTCGACATGTAGCTCCTCAGGAGGCGAGCAGTGCGACGACCTCGCAGGCGGCCCCTCGCGAGCCGGCCTCGCGAGATGAAGACACTTCGAACACCGAGCCTCGTGAGCACGCCTCGCGGGCTGTGTGAACTCCTCACGAGCTGTGGCTCGCCCGACACCGCTCTCCGCCAAAAGCTAAGTCTAACTACCTCGCGTGACGCCCTTGCCGTCACTCAAGCTCTCTCCCCTCGCGATCCCGCTGGGTGCTAGCATTTTTCCTTCTGCGTAAGCCGCTTGCACGCCAAAGGGGGGCTCCCTGAGCATCGCGACAGGACATACCAATGACGGCTGAGGCCCGCTCGGGGGCTGGGTCCTGACGGCGTAGAGCGCTGAGGTGAGCAAAGAAAAAAAACTAGCCTCACGAGAGGACTTCGGGAGGGAATGCATACATCCCGAATCACAAAAGCATTAAGCTGAGCATAGAAGATAGTGTTTTCACGACCCCGCGGGGCTACATCGGTTCAATGCAGGAATATAAAAAAAGAAAGGGCCTAGGCGAGGCGCCGTCTCCCCCAAGACTCCAACGCAGGCGCCGCGCGCGTTCCCAAGAAGGCGCTGCGGGTAAGTGCGGCTCCGTCACCGTGCGTGCGGTGCCCCGGCTCCGGAGTCGTCGCCGCCCGTGCCTAGTCAAAGTCCTCGTCCTCGCCCTTGATGCGGAGGGAGTCACCGTCGTTCCCACCCCCGCCGGAGGCAGCACCGCTGGAGCTGTCGTCCTTGCTGTAGGAGCCGCTGTAGCTGCCGTCCTTGCTCTCCGCGCAGCACTCCAGGCGGCTGCCGGAGAGCCCGAAGATCTTCACGAAGAGTGTGGCAGCCTCGTCGTACTTGAATTGGAGGACGTGCCCCTGCTTTAGGCCGCGAGCGAGGGCGAACGACTTCCACCCCTGCCTCAAGAACATGAAGCGCGAAGGAGTGAGCTCCGTCGCCACCCAGGAGGGGCCGTTGCAGCAGTCGTCGGCCTGCACCCACAAGCCCAAGGGCGCGCGCTCCGCCATCGCCGCCGCGAAGGAGTCTGGAAGCCGGAGCTAGGTGCAGCGGCTGCGATGCATGTTCACGATGAACTCATGCGCCGCCTCCGCCGAGTTTCTCCCCGCCTGAGGAGGTAGCGCGGTTGCCCCGCCGCGGCCGCCTCGGCCCCGCGCGCCTCACCCTCCGCGCCCACGAGCGGCGACCCTCCCGCGACTGCTGGGCCCGGCGCCAGCAGCCGTCGGGGAGCGCCCGCGCCCCCGGGGCGGAACCTGGGATGCAGCAGCGGAAGCACGGCCACGCCCTCTCCCCCTAACCATTTCCGTGGCGGCTCTAGCAAGATGACAGATGAAGCAGGAGGAAGGAGAAGATGGGTGGAGGACTTCAGCTCTCCCCTCTCCCTCTTTATACTCGGCGCGGAGCTCCCCTCGTAGCTCCGCCTTCTCCGGCGTCGGGAATTGAAGCAGCAGGGAGGCGCTGAGGAAGGCAATGATGGTCTCGCATCGCCCGTGGCGGACTTTATGTCAGCGCGGGCGGTTACCGAGGCGTCGTGGAAGAAGTGGAGGCGTCCCCAGTCACATCGTGCGCCACGCATCGCACCTGGCCACAGGCGGTTAGGGCCCGCGCCGTTTCGCCCCCCTGTAGGCGGGAACGTGCGCGCCGTGGGCCCGAGGGCTACTGTCGGGCCCATGGAACCCGGGGTATCCAGGCCCATCTACCTTTGGCCCGGGTCGCAACGCCTGGCGTGGGCCCAGCAGGCCATCATCACCAAGCACCTCACCAGGGCTCCTCATGAGGCCTTGGCCTCCCGGGGCCCCCTCCTCAAGGAGCGGGCGAGCGAGGCTCAGCACCTCCGCCAGCGGCCTCGCGAGGTCCTCTCGCGAGGCGACCTCCTGAGGTGGCCTCCCGAGGCCCCCTCCCAAGGGCGCACGAGACGAAGGCCGTTCGGCGGAGCCGCGCGGTCTGGGGCCCATCACGTGGGTGACGTGCGTGGCGACGAGCGGCGACAGAGGCCATGCCAACAGGCGTGAATCAAGATGGTTTCCTCTTTTGTGTTAAGGGAGCAGGGCCAGATATCTACTCCCCAAAGCAACCCCAAAGGTTGCCCGATCGGCGAAGGAAGACCAAGACGGCGGGCGCGCAAGGCGGAGTTCATCACCGAGCCCACCGGCGCGTCATGGATCACGCTTTGGCAAGCGAAGACCGCCTTTAGTCGGGATAGCCTGAGCGCATGTCCCCTTTCAAAACCCGCCAAGTGTGGCAGCCCTTCCCACCTAAGTTTCAAGGGGGAAGAGGACCGATGCGGGTATAAGGGGGGCAGAGCAGCCATTGTAGAGACAGATTCCGGTTCCCATCGCCCTCGACCTTGTACTCTCTCTCTCGCACCAGAGCAATACCAACCAAGCAGGAGTAGGGTCTTACACCACAAGGTGGCCCGAACCTGGGTAAACCGCTGAGTCCACGGTCTGTCCCTCGCTAGCGCGCTCTCGCCGTAGCCTCGCCGTCGCTTAGCCGTGGTAGGAGACGAAGTGGAGAATGAGCTCACCCCAGTGTTTGAACCTTTGGGTCCCCGGAGCCCGACTTCTGACACTGACCCAGACTTGGGTTGAGTGGCGAATTCAGCCACTCAGTTTTAGGACCCGGCTTATGCATACCTACACCGGCCATCCAGAAGATCCACTTCGATTTAGCCGGGTTAACCTCAAGGAGAAAGACATCCTAAAATTTGCCAAGAAACTTCTTGGTGAAACAAAGGATGATATTAAGCTTGTGGGGCTTGCACCCTTTTATTCGAACAACCCGGCTCCTGAGGTAAGCCGTCTTCTTGTTGTCTTTCATTTTGCCAGTATCTTTTACCCTTGTCGTAATTCCATCCACCCACCATGATACAAGAGAACGATGACTGGTAGCGGGTTGAGGTTCAAGACCCTACCCCCCTCGGGAAAACGATGAAGAGGATCCAGACGATGATGAGGATAATGAGGTAGAACTTGACTCTCTTGGCTGCCTTTTTAACCAGATTGCTGATGCTAACTCCTCGCAGGAAGAAGCTGACATTAGCCACACCATCAAGCCAGAGGTAACTTTGATCTCTTCAGATTCTGACTCCCCAAAACCTCTTCAAAAGAAATTCTGGGCTGTAGTCCGCAAAGTCCAAAGAAAACCCCGGGTTACCATCCGTAAAGTCCCTTTTTCACATCAAGATGCTCACTTAGATCCCCAATTTCTTTTGAAGAAAACACAGCATACCGGAACATCCAAAAGAAAAACCTGGAGCAATGAAGGAGAATTGAGTGGCGGGCTACCACATGAGCCGCCAGCATGTAGAGCGCGGACAGAGGTGCTTCTTAGTCCAACTCCCTCTCTTCCTCTAGCTGGTCGTTTCAAAGAGCCCTTACATTTGAATGAGTCGGCATATCAGACGTCCCCCTCTTCGGATGGATCAAGCACTACTCAGGCGCCTGCTTTCAACATTAACCCTGGGTAAGCAATTTGATTATTCCCGTGTCGCACAACGGTTTGTTGCCCTTTATCCTTTAATTGAATAACTCTTTGTTCCTCGTGTAGCGCCAAGGCCATTAAAAAGAAGACCACCGCCGGGTCATCTGACCCGGTCATTCAAACAGGTCCTTCTCAGGAAGAGATAGCGGCTACCTTGGGCACCCAGGATGAGCCGGCGTTTCAGAATAGCCCGCCGCTCCAAAACACTACTGTGAGCCCGGCTCATGCTTCTTCTCCTGTTATTCAGGAGAAGGAAAATTTAACTGAAGAGCAGCCCGCGACACCGGTTCAAGATGAAGTAGTGGTGATCAGTGAACAACAAAATGCTCCACCGAAAACCTCTACTGCTCTAACAAAGATTCCTACCAAGGCTGAGCCACCCCTTAAGAACAAGGGGAAGACGGCTCTTGACTTCCCTACTTTTGAAGAACAAGACGCCAACACACTGCACCAAGCTGTGCTGACCCAGCTGTCTGAAAGCTGTGACATGGAAATTGCAATGGTAACTTCAATGAAGCGGAAATATGAGGTAACTTTTGTCCTCTGTCATGATATTCATATATATATGTAGCCCCCACGGGCTGGGTCATTATCAGATGATGACCCGGGACTTCAAAAACTTTTCTTGCATGTATAATTGCAACAGTGCCACCCAAAGTCTGGCTCGTCATATTATGACGGGCGGGTCTCCATATGTAGTAACATAGATCAAATTATGCATTAGCCCCCAAGTGCCATGTGGAATGCCTGCATCTTCATGGAACTTGCTATTTTTGGTGAAGCGCTGAAGCATGTAGCCCCCATGTGCTGGGTCTACCGGAAGGGCGGCTCGGGACATTCTTATATTACGTATAACTGAAGCTGCTTTGCAGGACATGCTGAATCAAGTGGAGACACAGGCATCCTTCTTCCATAAGGAAGCAAGGAAGGAGAAAAAACTTCGTGAAAAAGCTGAAGAATCATCTTTAGAAGCCAACAAGTCTCTGCTCCTTGTGAGAAGCACGTTGAAGCAAGCCAAGGTAGAAAGAGCCGCCTTGGCTAAGCGTGCTGAGGAGGCCGAGGCCAAACTGGAGCCGGTAACTCGAGAGTTATCCACTCTGAAGGACCACATCACAGCCTTGTGCCACTCTATCTTTGGTAGAGACTCGCAATTTTATCAAATATACCAATTTTAACATATCAAGCTGGCCATGCTGACATTATTACCCATATATTCTTGCAGGCCGGAGAACGCACAATCTTGCTGAGCAACCCCTAGTGAAACTGAAGGCGGTGTACATTTTGGCAGAGCAACTGTACATAGGTGGCGCACGATGCATTATGGCCATAAAAAACACCAAGGCCCCGCCGCAGCTGATTGTGGACATGCTGAAGGAGCTGTCAGTTGTGCCCAAGTGGCTCAAAGAATGGAAGAAGGCGGCTTGTCGCACTCGGGCTCTGACAGTTTTCGCTCGTGCCAAAGCCTATGTGCCAGAACTGGATCCGGCTCAGATTGCAGGTGGGTATCCTGAGTTTAATGTAGATGACTCCCCCTTTTCTGAGAAGGACGTCCGACGTTGCCTAAAGGAGACCCGGGTTGCCGCCACTGCCATTGCCAAAGAGGTGAATTTGTCCAAATACCAAGACAGATACTCTGAGAACAATGAACGGATTGAGCCACCTAACCCTCAGGCAGTTGCTCTCACTCGTGCTTGTAAGCAATCTTTTGCCCCTGACATTGATCCTTCTTCTGTGATAACCGCTGATGCAATGTTTGAAGCCTTGCGCTCCATCCAGTGGTCGACCGGTGAATCCACAAGCCAGGAAGGGGCAGAAGATGACGATAATCGCGAAGAGCCAGGACAAAGCGCTCCTTGATCCTCCAACGTCCTCAATCTAGCAAACACCGGCTCTTCCTTGATTATAGTGGAATTTGGAGGAATACCATTTAAGTCTGCAGCCCGATGGGCGACTTGTAATAACTTAGTATCCAAAATTGTTGCTGATGCCAGTGCCATCGTGCACTTTACTGTGGTTGCCTGTACAAACATCTTTGTGGATGCCTTGCCTGTGTATTTATACAGGAGTTTTTGTCATTGTGAATCCTCTTTTCGACCTCTAGAGCCGGTTTTTGCAACGAGAGTGATTCTGCACAGGCAATAACTACCGCAGATAGCAATATCTTTTGATTGATGAATATCATACAGATAACTAGCAACCATGTTACTGCTTCTAGTGAACCACGAAAACCAAATTTACCTAAGGTAGATGCCATGTATGAATGTATGTATGCATGCAGAGATGAAATGGATGCAAAAAAGAGAACATAATTGTAACAAGCCAGTTTTTAGAACACAACTTGAAAGACCGGCTTATAAAGCTTGAGTCTGAATTGCTTTCATGAAGTAGGCACTTTGGCCTTATGGTTTATCCTCACTTTCTGAAAGCCGGCTCTCATGCGACCAATCGAACATTTTACTCTGATGAATTCAGGGTCACCTTTGTGATTGACTCATCAGGCGTACGCCGGGTCACCTTTTTTCAATAGCATCTTGCTAACAGGCAGGTTTAACCAACTTTTGGCTTTTCGCCGGGTTAAAGGGTTTTGTAAGCTAAACTCAATGAGTTGGAAGCCCCCAAATAACTAATGATCAACAAATAAAGACTCAACACACAACTTTGAGGCAAAACGACAAACTCTCTTATACAGAGCTGCCGGTCTTTATTTCATTGATCAAAATATGTATATACATGATAGAAGGTATGTACAAAGATGTAACCCAGTGTATGACCTAGGTGTAGTATGGCCGGAGATGGGCAACGTTCCAGGGCCGGCTTGTCTCCTCTTCTGAGGTACGTGATTTATCTGCCTCACGTATATCAACCAGGTAATACGACCCGTTGTTCAGATTCTTGCTGACCACAAAAGGTCCTTCCCAAGGAGGTGATAACTTATGCATGCCTGTCTGGTCTTTTATCAGACGGAGCACTAAGGCACCTTCCTGAAAAGTACGGCTTCGAACTCTACGACTGTGATAGCGACGTAGGTCCTGTTGATAAATTGCTGATCTGGACGCGGCAAGTTCGCGTTCTTCTTCTAGAGCATCAAGAGTATTTTGGTGAGCTTGGTCATTATCTGCTTCCACATAAGCCGCCACTCGAGGGGATTCATGACGAATATCGCTTGGAAGCACTGCTTCTGCACCATAGACTAGGAAAAACGGCGTATAGCCTGTGGACCTGTTGGGAGTAGTTCGCATGCTCCAAAGTACTGCAGGTAATTCTTCTTCCCAGCAACCTGGCATGCATTGTAAAGGCACCATAAGCCAGGGTTTGATACCACACAGTAATTCCTAGTTCGCTCTCTCTGCCTGTCCGTTGGACTGAGGATGCATAACCAAAGCAAGATCAAGCCGGATGTGCTCCTGTTGACAGAACTGTTTCATGACTCCTTTGGAAAGGTTGGTTCCATTGTCAGTGATGATACTGTGCGGATAGCCGAAGCGAAATATCAGCTTTTTCAGAAACTTGACGGCTGTGGCAGCGTCACAGCGGCTTACCGGCTCTGCTTCTACCCACTTGGTAAACTTATCCACAGCCACCAACAGGTGTGTATGCTTGTTCTTAGAACGTTTGAAGGGTCCAACCATGTCAAGCCCCCAGACTGCAAAAGGCCAGGTTATCGGGATCATCCGCAATTCTTGAGCCAGCACATGAGCCTGGCGAGCATACTTCTGGCAACCATCACACTTGCATACGATATCCTCTGCATCGGCGTGAGCTGTGAGCCAGTAAAACCCGTGCCGAAAAGCCTTCACCACAAGTGATCATGAGCCAGCGTGATGACCACAATCGCCAGAGTGAATCTCATTGAGAATGGCATGGCCCTCCTCTGGTGAAACACAACGCTAAAAAACACCAGTGACACTGCGCCGATGCAACTCGCCATTAACAATAGTCATAGACTTGGATCGTCTGATGATTTGTTGAGCGACGATTTCTTCTGCTGGAAGCTCACCCCGGCTTAAATAAGCCAGGTAAGGAATTGTCCAATCAGGTATAGCATGAACAGCAGCTACAAGAGCCACCTCTGGGTCGGGAATAGCTAAGTCCTCCTCCGTTGGCAACTTGACAGTGTGGTTAAACATCCAGAAAGACATTAGGCGGCACCTGCTTCCGCTGAGATTCCAAGCGAGAGAGTGCATCTGCCGCCTCGTTCTGCCGGCGATCGATGTGATCAACTTGATAACCCTTGAAGTGTCCAGCAATATTACTGACCACGTGCCGATAAGCCGCCATAGGGGGGTCCTTGGAATCCCATGTACCAGAAACCTGTTGGGCCACCAGATCTGAGTCGCCCAAACACCTGACCCGGCTCAAGTTCATCTCCTTGGCCATCCGAAGTCCATGAAGCAATGCCTCATATTCTGCTGCATTGTTAGTACAAGGGAACATAAGTCTTAAAACATAACAGAACTTATCTCCTCATGGGGAAGTGATGACAACTCCAGCCCACGAGCCTTCAAGCTGCCTTGAGCCGTCGAAATATATGGACCTATATGTCGTGTCGGGCTTCTCTTCGGGAGCCTGTAACTCTGTCCAATCATTAATGAAATCCACCAACGCTTGAGATTTGATTGCTGTGCGGGGCACATATTTGAGATGATGTGGACCGAGCTCGATGGCCCACTTAGCAACCCAGCCTGTGGCTTCCCGGTTCTGGATTATGTCCCCAAGAGGTGCTGAGCTGACCACAGTGATTGGATGCTCGTGGAAGTAATGCTTCAGTTTGCGACTAGCCATGAACACTCCGTAGACCAGTTTCTGCCAATGCGGATATCGCTGCTTGGACTCCGTTAATACTTCACTGATATAATACAAAGGGCGCTGAACTAGATATTCCTTGCCTTCCTCCTTGCGCTCTACAACAACTGCAATGCTTACATCCTTGTTGTTGGCAGCAATATATAACAGCATAGGTTCCTTCTCATGAGGGGCAGCAAGGACAGGCGGCTTAGACAATTGTTTTTTGAGGGCCTCAAAAGCCTGATCTGCAGCATCACTCCAAACGAAGTTATCTGATTTCCTGAGCAATTGATACAACGGGATTGCCTTCTCCCCAAGCCGGCTTATGAACCGGCTTAACGCCGCAACCCGCCCAGCCAACTTCTGCACAGCATTAAGATTTGCCGGCTTAGCCAGGGTCGTGATTGCCTTGATCTTTTCTGGGTTAGCTTCAATGCCACGCTCGGAAACAAGAAATCCTAAAAGCTTTCCTGCCGGGACGCCAAAGACACACTTCTTCGGGTTAAGTTTCATCTGGTAGACTCGGAGATTATCAAATGTTTCCTTAAGATCCTCCAACAAGGTTTCTCTCTTGCGGGATGTAACCACAATGTCATCGACATATGCATGGACATTCCGCCCGATCTATTTGTGGAAACAACTTTGGACACAACGCTGGTAAGTCGCCTGTGCACACTTCGGACCAAACGGCATGGTCGTATAGCAAAAGGCTCCAAAGGGTGTGATGAAAGCCGTCTTTTTCTGGTCCTCCTCCTTCATCTTGATCTGATGATAACCAGAGTAAGCATCCAGAAAGCATAAACACTCACAACCCGTCGTAGCATCAATGATCTGGTCAATACGGGGCAAGGCAAAGGGGTCACTAGGACAAGCCTTATTTAAGTCTGTGTAATCAACACACATCCGCCAAGTCCCGTTTTTCTTCAGAACAAGAACCGGGTTGGCTAGCCACTCAGGATGGAAGACTTCAATAATGAACCCGGCAGCTAGGAGCCGGGCCACTTCCTCACCAATAGCTTTCCGCCTCTCTTCATTAAAGCGACGGAGATACTGGCGAACCAGCTTAAACTTAGGATCCACATTGAGGGATTGCTCAGCGAGTTCTCTCGGTACACCTGGCATGTCAGAAGGTTTCCATGCAAAGATGTCCCAGTTCTCACGGATGAACTCGATGAGCGCACTTTCCTATTTGGGATCCATATTCGCCCCTATGGTGAACTGCTCAGAAGAATTGCCCGGGGTGAAATCAACTTGCTTGGTGTCCCTGGACGACTTAAATTTGAGCAACGGATCTGACTCCGTCATTGGCTTCTTCAGGGAGGTCCTGTCAGATGGGTCAACGTTGTCCTTGTAATACCGCAATTCTTCTGCAGCGCAAGCCGTCTCGGCATATGCTGCATCTTCTTCCTCGCATTCAAGTGCAATTTTCCGATTGCCTTCAACTGTAATGGTTCCCCTCAGTCCTGGCATCTTTAACTTCAGATAAACATAGCATGGCTGTGCCATGAACCGTGCATAAGCCGGCTGACCAAAGACAGCATGGTACGGGCTTTTCAACTTGACTACCTCAAAGGACAAAAATTCAGAACGATAGTTATCCTCTGACCCGAAGGCCACTTTTAGGGATATTCTACCCACGGAATAAGCCGACTTGCCAGGGACGACGCCATGAAACACTGTGGAGGACGGAGTCAACTGCTTATCAGACAGATTCATCCGCCTGAAAGTATCATAATACAATATATTGATGCTGCTACCGCCATCCATGAGAACTTTTGTTAATGTGTAACCGTCGACTTGAGGTGCCACAACCAATGCTAGATGACCCGGGTGATCAAGAAATACCGGATGGTCCGCCCGGCTCCACGCGACCGGCTGTTCTGACCAATTGAGATAGTACGGGGTTGCCGGCTCAACCAATCTGGCGGCTCGCCGCTGCACCTTCCTATCACGCTTGCAGGTACTGGTGGTGACACTACAGGAATCAGCTGATTTGTCGTCTGCCTTGGCAGACGGCAAAGGACCAGAAAGTGGTCGGCAAAGGTCTTTGCCGTCTGCCGCAGACAGCAAACGCTTCCGGCACTGAAAGCTACGGTAATGAGCTTCTTTACCGTCTGCATTCATACAGCGGACGGCAAAGACCTTTGCCGTCAGCTTTCCTGGCCAAGCAGACGGCAACGAAAGTGAACGGCAAAGAATAGACGTTAGCCACGTTAGGTGGCTAACGGGAGACTTTGCCGTCTGCCGGCGGACGGCAAACGTGCTCTCCCCTTTGTCGTCTGCTTCCTGACGTCAGCAGACCCATGGCATAACGTCACTCCTCCACGCTCTTTGCCGTCTGCCACTCTTTTTCTTTGCCGTCTGGTTGCGGACGGCAAAGAACCACTTGCCTTTGCCGTCTGCCAGCGGACGGCATAATGACCAAATGGGTCAGACCCAGTACTCCCAGGTTGCACAGGTTGCTGCCACGTGGCACCTTTGCCGTCCGCTGGCTGACGGCAAAGACCTTTGCCGTCCGCTGGCAGACGGCAAAGTGCCTCTATTGCCCCTTTTTATTCTGTTTTTTGTTTTATCCAAGCATTTTCACAGCAAATATATGATATATATATATATATATTTCATAGGGTAAACAGTATGTGCAAGTTTCACAACAAGTATATGATATCCAACACATAAGAAACTATATCCCTGCCATATGGATATGATCATCCAACAGATATACCAAAACAAAATGTGCAAGTTTCACCATATTACAATAGTTTCATCCATAGGTAGCAAGTTTCACATTGTTCATGGATACAAAATCAAAACAAAAAGTAAACACAAGCACTCCATCAATGCAAGCTTCCGTGAAGTGAATCAAATCTGCAAAATGGGAAATAAGAAAGTTAGAAGAAGACTAGAAGAAGAAGAAGAAGAAAAAGAAGAAGACTAGAAGAAGAATAAGAAGAAGAAGAACAAGAAGAATAAGAAGAACAAGAAGAAGAAGAAGAGTTTTTCTTCTCTTTCTTTTTCTCCTCTTGTTTTTCTTCTTATTGCTTGTTTGTGTCATTTTAGAGCTAACCTAGGTAATTATGCCATTTTTGACCTAACTAAGCTTATTGTGTCATTATGGAGGAAAATAAGCTAAGTATATGGCATTTATGAGGTTACCAAGGTTATTATGCCATTTTTGAAACGAATAAGCTAATTATGTCATAAATGGACTAAATAAGCTAATTATGTCATTTTGGAGGATAATTAGCTAAGTATGTCTTTTTTGGGGAAAATAAGCTAAGAAGAAGAAGAAGAAGAAGAAGACTAGAAGAAGAAGAAGAAGAAGAAGAAGAAGAAGAAGAAGACTAGAAGAAGAAGAAGAAGAAGAAGAAGAAGAAGAAGAAATGGACTAAATAAGCTAATTATGTCATTTTGGAGGATAATTAGCTAAGTATGTCTTCTTCTTCTTCTTCTTCTAGTCTTCTTCTTCTTCTTTTTCTTCTTCTTCTTCTTCTTCTAGTCTTCTTCTTCTTCTTCTATTCCTTCTTTTTCTCCTCTTCCTTGTTTTTCTTCATCTTATTCCTTATTTGTGTCATTTTAGAGCTAACCTAGGTAAGTATGCCATTTTTGTGCTAACCTAGGAAAATAAGGTAAGTATAGGTCATTTTTGTGCTAACCTAGGTAATTATGCCATTTTTGAGCTAAATTAGGTAAGTATATGTCATTTTAGAGCTAACTTAGGTAATTATGTCATTTTGGAGGATAATAAGCTAAGTATATGACATTTATGAGGTAACCAAGGTTATTATGCCATTTTTGCAACGAATAAGCTAATTATGTCATAAATGGACTAAATAAGCTAATTATGTCATTTTGGAGGATAATTAGCTATATAATTATGTCTTTTTTGGGGAAAATAAGCTAAGTATGTGGCATAATAGAGAAAACTTACCGGAGGTCAAGCATCGGGGTTCGTCGGGTTGTGCGATGCGGCTTCGGAGTTATGCTGCACCAAAGATCATTTGCAAAGTCTCGTTAGCATGATGACACTCAAATGTTAAGACTTGTAACTAATGAGCATTCAAATGAAACTCACCGTTCCCGCTCTAGTAATGACCGGCATCGGCGGAGGGGTCTGACCGGTCTTCTCGCACATAGACTGCACATTTGGTTTTGACGAGTCAGTCATATAGGTTAGTAATGAAACGAACATATTACGTGCATGATTTGGCTAATATGCATAAGAAACTTACCATGAGGAGCTCATACATGGCCCGGTGAGATGCATCATTCCGTGCCCTCTCCTCCTCCAACAACCTAGCCGTCTTCTCCTTCGTCAGCCGTTCCCTCTCCGCTGCCAGCCGGTCCCTCTCCTCCAGAAGCGCCTGGGTTGTCTCTCTCTCTTTATGAAGAGCAGCCTGCAACACCACTCCTCATTAGCATTTTAATCATGGATGGGCACACACACAATGTAATGGAGGAAAGATATCTGAGTCCGTATAACTTACCTCGATGGCGAGATCGACTGGCCGTGGACGAGGCCTTATCTCAGGACAGGAGCTCGTTTGGCGCGCCTTGATCTCCGGGAGAGTGCGAGGACAACGTATACGTCCATCTCCAGTGGCTATCAAGCCATGGGGCCTCCTGCCACTAGATATCATCACCAGCTCTGGATCAAAGGGATGCTGGCTCGGGTTAAAGTCCTCCCCTTTCCTCGCCTTCCCCTCATCTATGTACCTCACGAGCTTGTGGTGGGAGGAGATGTTGGTGAAGTTCTCTGGATTATCGAGGTCACCCTCAGAGAATGCCTTGACCTTCTTGTACGAGGCAGTATGGGCCATGGCATAGAGGTCGTAAACCTCTGGCACCTCCGTGTTATTGTGTCCCGCCTAAAAGAGAGGAACAAAGTATTAGTAAAGGGCTCAAGCTAGCATGAAGAATGGATTGCATGAATCATGAAGCAAACCACATACCCAGTTCCGCCCGAACTGAAATAATTTGGCGCTGCCTTGATGGTGTGGCACACCAACCATTTGGGCACGCCGGTCCTTGGCATTGTCGTGGACGGCTCGCCAGCGGCCTGTGCACCACTCATCCACCAACGCCTCCCAACAATCCATCTTATCCGCACACCATCTCGGGGGCACCTAAGTTAGTAAAGAGAAATTTGAGCGCTACGCCTACGAATCAAATCAAGGAAACTAAGTACAATACCTTAGGAATAGTTAATTACCTTCATGTACTGATCCTTGTTCAGAAACTTAGCCCGACACGATGCCTTGTCCTTCTTAATACCACGCGTGGCGTAGTAGTCTCGAACAGCCTGCGGTCGAGCCTCGTGCCATAAGTTTTGTAGTAGGCGCCTGCACTCGCTATCGATAACTTGTGCCGCCTCCTCCTCGTATCCCTCCTCACACCTGTAGAAGGTCTGCAATCAAACGAGACAACACTGATTAGTAAAATAACTAGCTATTGTTAATTTTTAATTGTGCAAAGGAGAAATTACCCAAAAGCTTCTGATCACCATCTCGGCAATCGTGTGGCACAAGACACCGTCGATCATGTGGTCCGGCGGGGCCTGGGCAGCCAAGTAGTGCTCCCAGCTCAATCCTAGCTGTGGAAGCTGACCCTCACCGGGCAACGTGACAAACCCTGGGAAGTTTTGCCGGCAAAGCACACCAAGGACGGTGTTGGGCCTGCGGACTCCACTGGCGTGTACCCAACCCCTGCAGTATGACAAGGCCAACGCATTAGATATTTGAAGAAACCTGAAGGCAAAAGGTACAAAAAGAGTAAATGCACTTACTTCTCCCCATCAGGCCTAATCACCGGCCGCAGCTCGTGGGTCGCCGGCACGGGCGGGAGCCGTGTACCACCACGCTGGTACACGGTGGCCCCCGCAACCACCTCGCCCTCACTATCAGTAAACGGATCATCCCCGCCACCATCAGCATGGCCACTCAGCCCCTCAAGCAGATCCAGCCAGGTACACCATCCGGACGTCTCCTGGGATGTAGCCTGGTTCGGAGTGTCGTGGGCCGAAGCCTCTGGGTCCGGAGTCTCGTGGGCCGAAGGCCCGTCGACCTGAGGCTCGTGGTGCGGAGTCCCCGTAGCCTCCACCTCAAATGGGTCCACCCTAGCAGTCCTGTGCTCGGGTGAATCAGCTGGGGGTGGCGGCGAGGAAGGCGTAGCAGCCTGCCTACCTCTCCCGCCCCTGCGTCCTGATCTACCTCCTCTGTTCTTCCCTCCCCGACCTCCTCTCCCGGTGGGTAACGACGCCGACGAAGAAGAGCCCGGCGGTGTCCCCATACTGTCTAACAACGCTCTCCGGAGAGGTACGGGTGGAATGGAAGTACCCCTCCCGCGGGCCGCCGCCCAAGAAGTACCCGCGGCGCGCTCTGGACCCGCGCCCACCATCTTTCAACACCTGCCATGACAAAGAGTAAACGAAATTAGTACAACATAAAAAAATTGAAGAACTGACATGAATAATAATATGTATATAATTTAAGTTGGGATGCATACAAACTAATAATAGAACGTCTATATATGCTCCGGGATCATCATCATCAACATCACTATCACGCGTCTCGTCATGAATGACGTGCTCATCGGGTTCAGCGGCATCAACATGTGGAAGGCCGTTCTGTAATCGGTCAAGCATTAACAGGTCATCCGCAGCAGTAACCTCTTCTTGTTCCAACTCTTCTTGTTCCAACTCTTCTTGTTCCGGCTCAGGGGTGTTGTCGGATTCACTGTCGCTGTCTACTTCCATGTTCTGGGGTGAAGTAGAGCGGTTCTTGAAACGTTGTTTGGAAAGACATGTTTCTTGGAAGAATTCTCCATCATATGTGTCTAGGTTAATGTGAGGTTCATAATCCTCTTCATTGGGGGGAGGTGGTCTAACACGTGGCGGCACTTCATAAACGACATCCCAACCCTTCAGATTTGCATTAGTTTGGCATGCCCACGGTAGATAGAAAACTTGGGTTGCCTGTTGAGCCGTAATATAGACATCGGGAACATCTAAATGGGTGCTTTGTTTGATTTCTACTAGCCCTATATGTTCATGAGTCATTCTAGTCTCCTTCGGCTGGAACCAATAACATTTGAAGACTACGACGTTCGGTGGGTTTTCACCATAGAATAGAAGTTCATAAATTGCTTCAACTCTTCCATAATACTCGGTACCTCCTTCGCCGATAGTAGAGACACCACAATTTGTAGATTTTCGGTCGGCCATAGATAGCTCTTTGCCAAAGGTACGAAAGCGATACCCGTTGATGTCGTATTTCTCAAATGAACGGACCTTATAGTCAAAGCCATTAGCGGCTTGTCTCAATTCGGCGTCCATGGACTCTGAATTAGCCTACAAGTTTAATACGAAAGAACTGTTGCATTAGCCGCAAATTAGACCAAGAAATGAAATGGTCTATTAATGCTAATTACCGTTTGTTTGAACCAAGAGATGAAACCGGGATAGCCGCCTCCATGCTTTGCCAGAAGCTCAGACTATTCGACGGAATCCTTTTGGATCAGCGCTCCATCCGAGAATTTGGCGACGTATTGACTGTATCAAATATCCGGGAATAAGAGCAGTTCAAAGGAATAATTAGAAGTTGCGAAACAATGTACCGACAACTTACTCGATGTACGGCCACACTTCTGTTAGGTTGTTGAAGATATACAACGGAATGGTCCGCCATTCTTCGACATCCAACTCTATTGGTTTCGAAGCACCGGCTGGCGCGAGCTTCCCTTTGAATAGGCTGAGGTTGGATCCACCTTTTTTAGGGTCACCAGCATTGTACCGAGGCTTCGGATTATGCAAATGACGATTTTTGGCTTCGTAGTGTGCTGTCACGAAGTTTGCCGCCTCCTCAGTAATTAATGCCTCGGCCATCGATGCTTCAATTCTACGTTTATTTTTACATTTTGCTCGAAGCGTCTTTTGCATCCTCTCAGTTGCATAGCACCAACAATTTTGCACGGGCCCCCCCCAATCTTGCCTCGGTTGGGAGATGTAAAATCAAATGCTGCATTGGATTAAAGAAGCTCGGTGGAAAGATCTTCTCTAACTTGCAGAGCAACTCCAGCGCCAACTTTTCCATGTCATCTATCATCGCAGGTGATAGTTCTTTCGCACAAAGAACACAGAAGAAATAGCTCAGCTCTGCCAGTACTAGCCATTCATCCTCAGGGATAAAGCCACACAACATCACCAGCATTACCAGCTCAAGCCATATGTGCCAATCATGACTCTTGAGACCAAATATTTTCAATATTTCAAGACTCGCTCCCCTCTTTAGATTCGCTGCATACCCATCGGGGAACATCAATTGCATTTTCACCCACAAGATAATTTCCCTCATAGCTGGCCTTCCAAGATTGAACCAGGCCTTTGGCTTCGTCCAGTTCTTCTTTCCTTTCGGTTGTCGCATGTTCTGTAACGGTCTATCACACAGAGTCTGCTAATCGACTCTAGCCTTAGGATTATCCTTTGACTTCCCCTCTATGCCGAACAATGTACCAAAAAGGGCCTCACCGATATTCTTTTCAGTGTGCATCACGTCGATGTTGTGTGGAAGAAGGAGGTCTTTGAAGTAAGGCAGATCCCACAAGCATGTCTTGTGAGTCCAGGCGTGTTCCGAATTATACCCCTTGAAATACCCTGGACGCTCTGGATCAGGCTCGAGAGCGTTTAACTGATCCAGGATCTGTTGGCCTGTCAACGCAGGTGGTGCAGAGTTTTTGACAACTCTACCTTTGATGAAGTTCTTCTTGTCTTTTCTGAACTGATGGCGAGGATCCAGGAACGGTCTATGCAAGTCGAAGCAAGAATACTTGCGACCCGCCTCTAGCCAATGAAACTGAAGAGCTGCCTTGCATGTGGGGCACGGGAACCTTCCATGCACACACCAGCCAACGAACATCGCATACGCCGGCAAGTCATGCATCGAGTACATGTACCAGACACGCATTATGAAGTTTTGTTTGCTAGCGGCATCGTATGTCTTGAACCCATTATCCCAAGCTTCTTGCAATTCATCCTTAAGCGGTTGCATGTACACATTCATATTCTTCCCCGGATAGTTGGGCCCTGGAATTATCAACGTCGGGAAAATGTTCTTTCTTTGCATAATCTGTCCGGGGGGGGAGATTGAGTGGAATGACAAATACAGGCCAACAACTGTATCGGGTTGTCGTCATACCAAATGGATTGAACCCATCCGTGCCGATGCAGACTCGAGGATGCCTTGGATCTGCCGCTTTATCCCCATGTAATTCATCGAACTTCTTCCACGCAAAAGCATCTGATGTGTGTACCATCATCTGATTCCCATCTGCATCTAGTTCGGTTCTTTTGCCCAATTTGTGCCATGTCATCTGTCTGGCCGTCTCTTCGACCATGAAAAGACGTTGAAGTCTTGGTATGATTGGCAGATACCGAAGAACATTAACGGGGATTTTGGTCTGCCTCTTCTCACCCATACCGTTGTCTACCACAACATACCTGGAAGACTTGCAAATGGGACAATAGTTCAAGCCCGCATACTCAAGCCTAAATAAGGCACACCCGTTCTCACAGGCATCTATCTTCTCATAGGGCATCTTAAGTGCACAGAGGATTTTGTCCGACTGGTACAGGTTTGAAGGCATTACATGGCCTTTGGGTAGAAAGCGTCCAAATAGTGTCATCATCGCGTCGTAGCATTCTCTGCCCAAGTTGAATTGAGCCTTTAGAGCCATTACTTGTGCGATGGCATCCAGCTGACAAAGCTCAGTGTGCTCGTGGAGAGGACGTTTTGAAGACTCCAACATTTCATTGAAGGCCTTTGCAGATTCCTCCATCTCCTTGTCCGAATCCCGAGCATCGTCAAAGTCTTGCACCATATTGTCGATCCCGGTACCATGCTCGTCGATGCGACATCGAACCACCTCAGCTCTGGTACATTGGGCAGACTCACCATGAAATGTCCACACCGTATAATCAGGCGTAAAACCCCACTTCTGCAGGTGTTTACCCATTTCATCCTCTGTCCTCTTTTTAAAGTTGTTGCACCTAAGACAGGGGCACCAGGTTTTTCTCTGGCCATTTGCAAATGCGGCTTTCACAAACCCCTTGGTTTTTGTTAACCATTCAGTGGTCATGTCTTCCTGACTAGTGTGGCCGGTGTACATCCACGCACGATCACTCATCTTGCCTACCTACTAAACACACAAGAAATATATATATAATTCATCATATATATTCATCAGTTAATTAAGTTTGTCAATTTTATTATGCCCATGCAACCTACACGCTAATAGGTAAAGATAGGTCCTAATCCCACCCGAGTATGTGTAGATTGGGTTCGTTTTCCCATGCTCTGCTCCGGATCCGACGCAGAATTTCGGAAGCACCTCCCCTCTGTTCTCTTGATACACGTCTCGGCAATAAACAGAGAGGATGTGTACCCGGAGAACAACAGGGAGGCACTGACGAAATTCTGCATCGGATCCGGAGCAGAGCATGGGAAAACGAACCCAATCTACACATACTCGAACTATCCATGGATAACGTTGGACAATTCGAAAGGATGGCGGTTATAAATATGCAAAGACATGCATATTTATAGATGTCGCCCTTTCGAACGGGAGACGCATACTGGTCACGCATACTGATGATTGAAGACACCTATAGCTAGCAAGTTTCATCGGCACGAAGACCGAAACAGAGCAAATTAAGGGGGGGGGAGGAGATGTCATTTGTGCTCACCCACGAACGCAGGGGAGCTCGTCAAACGCACGGGGAGGTCGTCGAACACCAGACCCTCGCAGCGACGAAACAACTGCACATTTAAACCCAAAGATGAGTAACATAGCATTATTGTTTTTTCCGTCAACCTAACTAAATATTTACAACAGGATGCCACCGCCAAGTTGTAAAAAAAACGATTCGCACTGCTCGTTCCCCGCAACAACCCCTAACCTAAAGAGTTATCATTTAGGGTTTTTCCGTCGACACCTCTTCTTCTTCTTCTTTTCTTCTCCTCCTCTTCTTCTTCTTCTTCTCCTCCTCCTCTTCTTCTTCTTTTCTTCTTCTCCTCCTCCTCCTCCTCCTCCTCTTCTTCTTCTTCTTCTTCTTCTTCTTCTTCTTCTTCTTCTTCTCCTCTTCTCCTCTTCTTCTTCTTCTTCTTCTTCTTCTTCTTTTCTTCTCCTCCTCTTCCTCCTCTTCTTCTTTTCTTCTCCTCCTCCTCCTCCGTCATTTAGGGTTCCATCGACGCTGAGGAACCCCCTACCCTAAATAGCCGTCATTTAGGGTTCCATCGACGCCGAGGAACCCCCTAACCTAAATAGCCGTCATTTAGGGTTCCATCGACGCCGAGGAACCCCCTAACCTAAATAGCCGTCATTTAGGGTTCCATCGACGTCGAGGTACCCCCTAACCTATATAGCCGGCCGGTGCCGTGAGTTCGGGCTAATATAGCCGGCCGGAGGCCACGCTCGGGATTCCCTCTCCCTCTCCAGACGGCCAACGGCCCACCGCCAGATCGCACCCCATCTCCCTTCTACATCCACCCAGGCCAACCCTAGCCGTCGCGCCTCCACGTTGCGCTGCCGCCGCACTTCTCCAACAACGGCTAACGGCCCACCCTAGCCGTCGCGCCACCACGTTGCATATACCACTAACCTAACATATAGCACTACTACCACTAACCTAACATATAACACTAATTAACAGTAGAAATTAACAGTAGCAATTAAATAAAAAAAGAAAAAAAATTAAAAGAAAAAAAATAGAGAGGTGAGTGGGGGGCTCACCGGAGGGGGCCGTCGGGGGTGAGAGGGGCGGCGCTCCGGCGGGTCGACAGGGCAGGGGGCGGCGCTCCGGCGGGTCGACGGGGCAGGGGGCGGCGGGTCGACGGGGCAGGGGGCGGGGCAGGGGGGCGGCAGAGCGGCGGGGCAATGGGGCGGCGGGGCAGGGGGGCGGCGGGGCGCGGCGGCGGCGGGGCGGCGAGGCGTCGGCGCGGGGCGGCGGGGCGGTGGGTCGGCAGCGGCGACGGGCGCGGCGGCGGTGACAGAGGGAGAGAGAGAAAGGCGCGGGGGTGGGGGGAGTGGCGAGTGGGGGGTTTCGGGCCGGGGGTAGCCGTTACGGCAAACCCCCGCTTTGCCATCTGCTAGCGGACGGCATATCGCTCTTTGTCGTCTGCTAGCAGACGACATAGCGGCCGTCCATTAGCCCTCAACGGTACCGCGCGGCGGGTGGGGCCCATTGCTCTTTGCCGTCTGCTATTTCATTATTTGCCGTCTGCTAGCCGACGGCAAAGAGCCAGCAGACAGCAAAGAGTTGACCTAGCCAATGCCACTCTTCGGTGGGGCCCACCCTCCTCTTTGTCGTCTGCCATATTGCTCTTTGCCGTCAGCAAGTAGACGGCAAAGAAAGGACTGACGGCAAAAACAATCATTGCCATGAGTCCTTTCTTTGCCGTCTGCTTCCCCAAAGCTGACGGCAGAGACTGTCTTTGCCGTCAGCTGGCAGACGGAAAAGAGGCAGCAGACGGCAAATTATCAGATTCTAGTAGTGTGAAGACATGATATTGTCCACTATTCAACTGCTTTGGGTTACTCTGGAACCCTGACTGACCGGATTGATGCTTATTTCCCTAGTTCTGCTGATTGTTGCCTCCTGCATTGTCAGCTCCCTGAAACCCGGTGTTCTGCCCGTTGTTCCCTTGGAACCCTGGTCCTGCAAAGGGCCCGTGTGAGCTGGCTCCCTGGAAGCCGGGTCCCTGATTGCCGGGTTGTCCGCCGTTGCCACCACCGTTATGATGATTCTAGAAGACCCATTTGGAAAACGCTTGCATGATGTAGCAATTTTCCTAGGAGTGGCTGGACGGCTTACCATTGTAACTATGTTTTGGACATGGACCCTTGAGAGCTTCCTCGAAGTTGAGAGGGCGATTACCGGAGGACTACCTCCTAGAACCATTGTTCTGACACTGATTTTTGTTACCCGTATTTGTATTTGCCACCAGATCAGAGCCACCTTCATAACTTTTGCGTTTACCGCCGTTGTTGCTCTGCCCATTACCATTGTTCTGCTGGTGGCCCTTACCACCGTTTTTCTTGCCCTTACCGGATTTGTCCTCATCAGACAGCGGATCCTTTGTATTATCTGACTCAGCATACCGGGTTAAGACATCCTTGAGATCGCCCATATCTTGGGCCTTTCTCGTGAGTCGCCCTAATTTCTGGACCAGCGGCTGAAACTTGCATGTTTGTTCCAGAACGAGCAACGCCTGTGCAGCCGAGATGCTATCTGAACTGTGTATAACTTCCGCAACCCAGCGAGCCCAATGATGCGCCGACTCATCCTCACGCTGAACACAACGTTCAAGATCAACAATTGTGGTTGGCCTTTTATAGGTTTCCGGGAAATTCTTGATGAAGCGCTCCTTCAGTTCCTGCCATGTGTTGATAGAATTCACCGGTAGGTTTTTCAACCAAGTGCGTGCGGGGCCTTCCAACATGAGAGGCACATAACGCGCACACACTCACTCACTTGTGCCCAACAAGTCCATTGCCAGCTCGTAACTCTCGATCCACTCTGTTGGCTCCAGATTCGCTGTATAATTAGGAACCTTGCGAGGACCTTTGAAATCTGGGGGCATGCGCGCATCTCGCAGCGCCGGGACTAAACAAGGAGTTCCAATCATGCGGCTTGATAAGCTCCCAAGCCGGCCAGCTGTCTGGGTTGCGGTGGGTGGGTCGTGTGCTGTCGGCGGGTTGACCCAGGGTTTGGGAAGTACGCGGTTGGCTTGATAACGAAGAGCCGCCGCAGGAAGTTCTACATCGATGATTCATACTGGGGCCCCGACGCCGACTCGATTGAGTACGGGTAGCAGGTCCCCTTCGGCAAGATCCATACCTTCATCGGCGTGGTCAGTGAGTCGGCCACCGGGTTGGAGGATGTCACCGGCGTCGAGTCGGCGCGCCGCGCTGGTCCGAGCCAGGCAAGACCCGGCCCGCCACAAGCCGGCCGGAAGCATGTCTTTGTAGGGTTCACCCAAGGGGTGCCATGTCGGAGAACTCCCTGTCTGGAGATGATACGCTCGTTCAATCTGACGGCGAATCCTCGATGGGAGAAACCGAGTTGATCCGTCCCCTGTATGATGGAAGGCTGGGATATACTGACGAAGTCTTTCCAGAAGTCCTTCAGCCGCCTCGTTTTGCAGCGGTGTACATGGCGGGTGGACAAGATCCAGTGAGTGATCTGGTCGATCCAGCGGCTGGACAGAACCTCACCCTAGCCGGCTCAGGAGGAGCCGGCGTGACAGCCGCCGGCTCTCAGAAAACCGGAGTATAGGTGCTTGCGGACTTGATGAATACGCTGACAGCCCTGTTGGCCGAGCCGGTTACTGTGGAGAACGCAGTGGCACGCAACACGGAGATCACGAAGTGCCGCCAGCAGATGGCCAAGATCCAAGAGGACATCAATACTGAGAACACCCGCTTGGCAGAGGCGTAGGCTCGGCTTGCCGAGGAAAGACGGTGCCTTGATGAGGAGGCTCATTACCTAAGCCGCCGGCAGGCCGAGTCAGAGCTTGTCCACCGGAGGCGTCATCAAAGCCGGCTTCCGGCCAATATCGAGCCGACTCAGCTGTTCACCACACCAGTCAATCCGCCGGTTCCGACGAACCCGGGGGCTGGAGTTGTCCCCCCGGGAGGGCCACCTTTGTAGCTGCCGATTCTGCAGAGGGAGCCGGCCCAGCATCATACGCCAGATCAGCAACAGCAGCCGCCGTCTCACTGGTACCAGACCCCGATTGGACACTATTCCAACCCGGTCGATAACGTGCTAGCTGCGACTCACAACCTGGCGGCGATTCCGATCGAGGGAGATGGTCCAGTTCAGGTGGAGGCCAGGAACGCTATTGCGATGCTCAAGACAGCAGTAGTGCAGCAAGCCAACTACTCTCATAGCCAGCATCAGCTTCACTCGACCCCTCACCAGAGCCGCACCAGGAGCCAACGTCCAGAGTCGCCGGCGGTTTCCAGCAGCGCACACCGCAGAAGAGCCGCCCAACCACTGGCGGATCAGCACCAGCCCAGGATCCCGAATGCACAGGACATTGTGGACACTGCTCGGGCTCTACGAGCGTTGGAGGAAAACGCGCATGCCACGTATAACCTGTCGACGAGCATGGGCTTCCTCAAATACCCGAGGTCTTCATGAGCAAGCAAGTTGGATGCACACCCACTTAGTTTTTATTTTGAGCTTTCATACACTTATAGCTATTAGTGCATCTATTGCATGGCAATCCCTACTCCTCGCATTGACATCAATTGATGGGCATCTCCATAGCCCGTTGATTAGCCGCGTCAATGTGAGACTATCTTCTTCTTTTTGACTTCCCTTTATTAATCTCTACAATTATATTCTATTCCACCCATAGTGCTATATCCATGGCTTGCGCTCATGTATTGCGTGGGGGTTGAAAAAGCTGAAGCGCGTTAAAAAGTATGAACCAATTGCTCGGCTTGTCATCGGGGTAGTGCATGATAAACACTTTATGTTAAGAAGATGGAGCATGAAAGGATTATATGATTCTGTAGGGATACCTTTCTTTAGCATTTTTATTTTGAAAGGCATGATTGTTTGTTAGTATGCCTGAGTATTGATGTCTTTATATCAAATTATAGACTATTGCTTTGAATAATTCGGATCTCAATATTCATACCATAAAAGAGATTACATGATGAACCTGTTAGGTAGCATTCCACATCAAAAATTCTGTTTTTATCATTCACCTACTCGAGGACGAGCAGGAATTAAGCTTGGCGATGCTGATACGTCTCCAACATATCTATAATTTTTGATTGTGCCACGCTATTATAGTATCAATCTTGGATGTTTATTATGCAATTATATGTAATTATATATCATTTTTTGGGACTAACCTATTAACCTAGTGCCTAGTGTTAGTTGCTGTTTTATGCTTGTTTTTGGTTTTTCCGGAAATCAGTACCAAACGGAGTCCAAATGCCACGAAATTTTTTGATGATTTTTTTTGGATAAAAGAGACCCTGGAAGCTTCGGGAGGGATCCAGAAGCCTCACGAGGAGGCCACAAGGCTACAAGGCGCGGCCCCATGGGGTGCGCCCTGATGCCTTGTGGGCCCCTCGTGGCTCCTTTTGACCTAATTCCACTTCTATAAATTCTCAAATATTGGGAAACCAACAGAGAGCCCCACGAAATAACTTTATGCCGCCGCAAGCCTCTGTTCTTCCGCGATCCCATCTGGAGGCCTTTTCCGGTGATCTGCCGGAGGGGGGATCGATCACGGAGGGCTTCTACATCAAAACCTTGCTGCCCTTTCGATGATGTGTGAGTAGTTTACCACAGACCTACAGGTCCATAGCTAGTAGCTAGATGGCTTCTTCTCTCCCTTTGATCTTTAATACCATGTTCTCCTCGATGTTCTTGGAGTTCTATCCGATGTAATCTTCTTTTGCGGTGTGTTTGTTGGGATCCGATGAATTATGGGTTTATGATCAGATTATTCATGAGAAATATTTGAGTCTTTTCTGAACTTATTTATGCATGATTGTTATAGTTTTGTATTTCTCTTCGATCTATCCGTTTGGTTTGGCCAACTAGATTGATTTATCTTGCAATGGGAGAGGTGCTTTGTGAGGGGTTCAATCTTGCGGTGCTCTATCCCAGTGACAGAAAGGAACAAGACATGTATTTATATTGTTGCCATTAGGGATAAAACGATGGGTTCATTCATATTAATTGAGTTTACTTTGTCTACATCATGTCATCTTGCTTAAGGCGTTACTCTATTTTTATTAACTTAATACCCTAGATGCATGCTGGATAGCGGTCGATGGGTGGAGTAATAGTAGTAGAAGCAGGCAGGAGTCGGTCTACTTGTCTCGGATGTGATGCCTATATACATGATCATTGCCTTGAATACCGTCATAACTATGCGCTTTTCTATCAATTGCCCAACAGTAATTTGTTTACCCACTGTATGCTATGTGTACAAGAGAGAAGCCTCTAGTGAAAACTATGGCCCTCGGGTCTACTTAAATCATATAAAAAACCTTGCTGCAATTTATTTACTTTTATTTTATTTTGTATTTTATTTTATCTATCTACCACTATCAAAATTAATCCTTGCAAGTAACCGCCGAGGGGATTGACAACCCCTTGTTCGTGTTGGGTGCAAGTATTTGCTTTTGTGTGTGTAGGTGCTGCTAATGAGGTTCTGCTTGGTTCTCCTACTGGATTGATAACCTTGGTTCTTAACTGAGGGAAATACTTATCTCTACTGTACTGCATCATCCTCTCCTCTTAGACGAAATCCCAACGCAGCTCACAAGTAGCACTCACTGGTGCACCCCCCCTGGGTTGTGTTCAGTGCCAAAAATTCTAATGTATTCTAGAAAAAAATCATACTAAATTTTCAGGACATTCTGAGAACTTTTATTTTTGGGACATTTTTTATTGCACTGGTAATTCAGAAAACAGGAATAACATGACATTTTTTTCTTTATTAAACTAAGAAGAACAGAAAATAAACTAAAATTACAGAAGGTTGTGCTTATGGAATTCATCAACTACATGCCCATCAAAAAGTTTCCATTAATGAGGTTGATCAAGTCTCATTAACAAACCGTTTCCGGTTGACATAAAACCGAAGCACTTTTCTATAACACTAAGTTACCTCAACTGGGATATGCATTGTCCCAAAAATAAGAGTTTGATAATTCTTCTCAGGAGTAGGAAGAGGGAACTCAAAACTTCCAATGGTGATTGTCATATTATTATTTTCATTAGAATTGATACTATTCACTTTGTTTTGCTTCTTCGGAAAATATACCGTGTGCTCATTGTTGTTGACATGGAAAGTGACCTTACTTTTATTGCAATCAATAATAGCCCATGCAGTGTTACGAAAAGGTCTCCCGAGAATAACCGACATGTTGTCATCCTCGGGAATATCAAGAATAACAAATTCTGTTAAGATAGTAACGTTAGCCGCAACAACAGGAACGTCCTCACAAATACCGACAGGTATAGTAGTTGATTTATCAGCCATTTGCAAAGATATTTTAGTAGGAGTCAACTTATTCACGTCAAGTCTTTTATAAAGAGAGAAAGGCATAACACTAACTCCAGCCCCTAAATCACATAAAGCAGTTGTGAGATAATTATTCTTAATAGAGCATGGTATAGTAGGTATTCCTGGATCTCCTAGCTTCTGAGGTATTTTTCCTTTGAATGAATAATTTGCAAGCATAGTAGAAATTTCAGCCTCCGGTATTTTTCTCTTGTTAGTCACAATATCTTTCATATACTTAGCATAAGGAGGCATTTTAATAACATCGGTAAGAGGTACTTGCAAAAATAAAGATCTAAGCAATTCAACAAAGCGATTGAAAGCATCTTCATCTTTAGTTTTTAGAGCTTTGCTAGGAAAGGGCATAGGTTTTTGAACCCACGGTTCTCTTTCTTTACTGTGTTTCCTAGCAACAAAATCTTTTTCAGTATACCTTTCATTTTTAGGAGGTGGGTCATCAAGCTCAACTTCAGGTTCTATTTCTATTTCATTATCAGTTTTATTATTATCTGGTGGAGCATCTATATGATTAGCATCATCATTATCATCATCGCTAGATATATGTTCATTACCAGACTGTGTCTCAGCATCAGAAATAGAAACATTATATTAGGATTCTCAGTAGGTTCTTTCATAACAAATTCACTAGAAGCATGCAAAGTTCTATTTTTTATTCTTTTTCTTCTTCTTCCTAAGTTAACTGGGTGTACTATCATTAACCTTTTGAGAATCTTATCCAATTCTTTTAGGATGACCTTCAGGAAACAAGGGTTCCTGAGTCATTTTTCCTCCTCTAGTCATTACTCTAACAACATGATCATTTGTTTTATTGCTCATTTCATTAAGCAAATCATTTTGTGCTTTAGTGACTTGTTCTAACTGAGTGGTGATCATAGAAGAATGTTTACATAAACCCCTAATATCATTAGAAACTTGAAACATTAAATCACTCAAGCGTTCAGTCATAACAGCATTATGTCTTAGTTGATCACTAATTTTCTTATTAAAGTTTTCTTGCTTAATGATAAAGTTATAAAATTAGTATAAGCACTGGCTCGGAGATTTATTATAAGGAATATCAAACTCATCGAACCTATAAAGAGAATTTCCCTTCACTACCTGTGTCGGGATATCAAGTCCATGGATTTCTTTAATAGTTGCTAAATTCTTTACATCTTCAGCTTTAATACCCTTCTCTTTCATAGATTTCTTTGCCTCTTTCATATCTTCAGGACTGAGGAATAGAATGCCTCTTTACTTTGGAGTTGGCTTAGGTGGTGGTTCAAGAAGTGTCCAATCATTGGCATTTCTCAATAGATTATTTAATAATTCCTAAGCCTGTTCAACAGTTCGTTCCCTGAAAACACAGCCAGCACAACTATCTAGGTAGTCCCAAGAAGCATCGGTTAGTCCATTATAGAAGATATCAAGTATTTCATTTTTCTTAAGTGGATGATCAGGCAAAGCATTTAATAGATGGAGAAGCCTCTCCCAAGCTTGAGGGAGACATTCTTCCTCAAGTTGTGCAAAGTTAAATATTTCCTGTAAGGCAGCTTGTTTCATATGAGCAGAAAAATATTTTTCAGAGAAGTAATAAATCATATCCTGGGGACTATGCACACAACCAGGAGCAAGAGTATTATACCAATCTTTAGCATCACCCCTCGAAGAGAAACGAAATAACTTAAGGATATAGTAGTAGCGAATGTTTTCCTCTTGAGCAAATAGAGTGGCAATATCATTTAGTTTAGTAAGATGTGCAACAACGGTTTCAGATTTATAACCATGGAAAGGATCAGATTCTACTAAAGTAATAAGTTCAGGATCAACATAGAATTCATAACCGTTATCATCTATGGAAATAGGAGAAGTTGCAAATTTTGGATCATATTTCATTACTTGGTTCATGGTTTTTTCTTTCATAATAGCCAAGAAACCATCTATGCCTTTACTAGTATCATAAGCCATAAGTTCTCTAGTAAACTCCTCAGGAACAATGTAATCTTCAGGTACATCAAACATTTTAGATCTAGCAGGAGTACTAGGTGTAATAGGTGAACCATAATTTTCAGCAAGTTCATATTCTTTAGCTTTAGCAATATGAGCATCAAGTAATTCACCAAGTGGCACAGTTTCATCAAGCAGAGTAGTAGCATCATCATGAATATCATCAATAGTAGAAACATTATCAACTTCTTGCAACATATTAGATTAAATAACCGGTGGAGGTGTCGCAAGCTGACTAAAACAGAAGGTGAATCAAGTGCAGATTTGGTATGCAGTTCCTTACCTCCCCTCGTAGTAGAGGGTACGATCTTGGTTCTTGCGTCTTTCAGATTCTTCATAATGAATATAAATTGCAGCAGCTATTAACTCCCAAGTGAACTCAATAAATAGAGCTATGCTCCCCGGCAACAGTGCCAAAAAATGGTCTTGATGACCCACAACTATAGGGGATCGCAATAGTCTTCGAGGGTAGTATTTCACCCAATTTATTGATTCGATACAAGGGGAGCCAAAGAATATTTATAAGCCTTAGCAGTTGAGTTTTCAATTCAACCACACCTGGAAAGCTGTTTCTCTGCAGCAAAGTGTTTAGTAGCACAATAGTTTGATAGTTTTGATAGTAGCCGTAATAGTAGCGGTAATAACAGTAACAGTAGCAGTTTTGTAGTGATTGTAATAGCAGCAGCAACAGTAGTAACTTAGCAAAGATAATATGAGCAAAGCATAGGCATTGGATCAGCGATGGATATTGGGATGGCATTCATCATGCAACAGTCACAACCTAGAGCGATACACAATAGTGAAATCCTTTGTCCTACCCTCCCGTGGTAGCGGGGTCCATAAGGAAATCTAAGGGTAATTAAAGTCTCCTTTTAATAGAGAATCGGATCAAAGCATTAACACATACTGAATACATGAACTCCTCGAGTTACAGTCATCCCCGGAGATGATCCCAATTTCTGTCACTTTGGGGTCTATGGTTCTGAACAGTAACAAGTGCATGCAACTAGCCAATAGGATCAAGAACTCAAATATATTCATGAGAACATAAAGGGTTCCAATCTGAAATCATGGCACTCGGGCCCTAGTGACGAGCATTAACCATAGCAAAGTCATAGCAATATCAATCTCCGAACATAGTGGATACTAGGGATCAATCCCTAACAAATTGACTCGATTACATGACAAATCTCATTCATCTCCATCACCGTCTAACAAGCCTACGAAGAAATTACTCACTTCTAGTGGTGACCATCATGGAATTGTTGATGGAGAAGGGTTGTTGATGGCGATGGCGATGAATCCCCCTCTCCGGAGCCCCGAACGGACTCCAGATCAGCCCTCCCGATGAAGAACGGGAGGTGGCGGCGGCTCCGTATCATAAAATGCGATGAAACTTTCTCCTTGATTTTTCTCTCCACGAGACGGCACTTATAGGACCATAGGTAGGGCAAACGGAGGCTCCAGGGGCCCACAAGCCTGGGTGGTGCGCCCTAGGGGGGCGCGCCACCTGAGCTTGTGGCCCTGTGGTGGCCCCCCTCCAGTAGATATTTTCGCTAGTATTTTTTTATTAATTCCAAAATAATTCTTCGTAAATTTTCAGGCAATTCCGAGAACTTTTATTTCTGCACAAAAACAACACCATGGTAGTTGTGCTGAAAACAGTGTCAGTCCGAGTTAGTTTCATTCAAATCATGCAAATTAGAGTCCATAACAAGAGTAAAAGTGTCTGGAAAAGTAGATACGATAGAGACGTATCACCATCTTCCTCATAGGAGCATGGGAGAGTTGCTCCCATGTTCCCCGAGTGGAGGCCCGCTTGCATCCGACGCTCGTCGTACGAACTGCCGCCTCCCGTGGCAACCTCCACCCGAGGCTACACCGCCGGTGCGTGAGTGGGGAGCATTGCCGACATTGTCGGGGCAGGCATCGTCGGTCCTAGTGAAGAAGGCGGAGGCGCGGAGGACCGACGCTAGAGGAGGCATGTGGCGTCCTGATGTCTACTACACAACTTTATTCTTGTAGACTCTGTTAAGCCTCCAAGCGCAGAGTTTTGTAGGACAGCAGCAAATTTCCCTCAAGTGGATGACCTAAGGTTTATCAATCCATGGGAGGTGTAGGATGAAGATGGTCTCTCTCAAACAACCCTGCAATCAAATAACAAAGAGTCTCTTGTGTCCCCAACACACCCAATACAATGGTAAATTGTATAGGTGCACTAGTTCGGCGAAGAGATGGTGATACAACTATAGTATGGATAGTAGATATAGGTTTTTATAATCTGAACAATAAAAAACAGCAAGGTGGCAAGTAACAAAAGTGAGCACAAACGGTATTGCAATGCTTGAAAACAAGGCCTAGGGTTCATATTTTTTTTGACTAACTAGGGTTCATACTTTCACTAGTGCAATCTCTCAATAATGCTAACATAATTGAATCATATAACAATCCCTCAACGTGCGACAAAGAATCACTCCAAAGTTCCTATCTAGCGGAGAACATAAGATGAAATTGTTGTAGGGTACGAAACCACCTCAAAGCTATCTTTTCGATAAATCTATTGAGCCATCCCTATAAGTGTCACAAACAGCCCTAGAGTTCGTACTAGAATAACACCATATGATACGCATCAATTAACTCTAATGTCACCTAGATACTCCAATGTCACCACAAGTATCCGTGAGTTAATTATTCGATATGCATCAAACAACTTCAGATTCATAATATTCAATCCACACAAAGAACTTCAAAGAGTGCCCCCAAAGTTTCTATCGGAGAAAGACGGATGAAAACATGTATCAACCTCTATGCCTAGATTACCCCAAGGTCACACGGGAATCCGCAAGTTGATTACCAAAATATACATCAAGTGACTCAATAGAATACCCCATTGTCACCACGGGTATCCACATGCAAGACATACATCAAGTGATCTCAAATCCAATATTCAATCCGATAATAATGAAACCTCAAAGGGAAAGACTCAATTCATCACAACAAGATAGAGAGGGAATTCCAACTATATTAACAAAGCTTGCGGTACATCAAGATCGTGCCAAATCAAGAACACGAGAGAGAGAGAGAGAGAGAGAGAGAGAGAGATCAAACACATAGCTACTGGTACATACCCTCAGCCCCGAGGGTGAACTACTCACACATCACCATGAGAACGGAGGAGAAGTTGGTGGTGATGGAGGAGATGTCCCCGGCGGCGTTCCGATGTCACCGGAAGAGAGGGAGAAGGAGGCCCCTCCTTCTTCTTCTTCCTTGGCCCTCCGGGAGGAGAGGGAGCTCTCCCCTAGATTGGATCTCTCTGTTCTCTTCTGTTTCTCGTGACTGTTTTCTGAGCCCTTCACCGTTTCTTATATTCCCGGAGATCCGTAACTCCGATTGGGCCGAAATTTTGAGGGGATTTTTATCTAGAAATTATCCTTATTGCGGTGAAAGAAGGGCTCCAACCGACGTACGAGGTGCCCACAAGGCATCAGGGCGTGCCTGGGGGTAGGGCACACCCTATTGCCTTGTGGGGCCCTCGGGCCCCGTCTTGCATTGATTATTTTTCCCAAAAATCACATATATTCCAAAATAAATCTCTGTAAAATTTTATCGCGTTTGGAATTCGTTTGGTATGGTTTTTCTGCAAAACAAAAAACATGCAAAAAACAGCAACTCGCACTGGCCACTAGATTAATTAGTTAGTCCATAAAAATAATATAAAAGTGCACCAAAACCATATAAAACTATTGTAAACATGGCATGAATACTTCATAAATTATAGATACGTTGGAGACGTATCAGCATCCCCAAGTTTAATTCCTGCTCGTCCTCGAGTAGGTAAATGATAAAAGAAATAATTTATGAAGTGTGAATGCTAGCATAGTTCATAAGTTTGATCAATGATAATTTTAATCACTTTTTTAGCATCACTATTTATCATAAACAACAACTCATTTCTTGTAAAACTTCTCATGATCAAGTAGCAAGCTATTCACATGTTAAAGTATAGACCATGAACTTTCTTGAAAACGAACAAACTATGTTCTCAGTCATCAAACAATTGCAAATCATCTTATTTTCAGGTTGGGTCTATGTAAGAACTTTGTTTAGCAAATTCCACATACTCAACTATCATATAGTCTTCCATGATTGCTAACACTCAAAGCATATTTTTAGAACAAACCGTTTCAATCAGACACAAAGGAAGATAGGGGCTTAATGTTTCGCCTCCCAACTTATTTATCTCAGGGATAATGTCAACAATAATAACTCATGATTACCCATATTCAACTGGATATATGTGCCTGGATCATTCCCTACCACATGATGCTTGCCAAGTGGAGAATAATTGAGGTTGAAATGAGGATGAATACTATTAACTCTTGCATAAAAGTAAAAGCTGAAAATTAAAAGATAGGCCCTTCGCAGAGGGAAGCAGAGGTTGTCATGCGTTTTTTATTTTTGGATGTGCAAGCCCTTAATGCAAAGGAACGTCACTTTATATTGCCCCTTGTAATAGCAACCTTTATTATGTAGTCTGTCGCTTTTATTTCTTTACCATCACAAATTCGTACAAAGCTTATTTTCCCTTGCAATAAAAGATCATACATATTTAGGAGCAAGTTTTATTGCTTTTGCACCGATGACAACTTACTTGAAGGATCTTACATGTGGACTCTCATGGCAAGAAACTGGGTTTAAGGGTTTTTGGATGCACAAGTAGTATCTCTACTTAGTACGAAATTTTGGCTAGCAAAAGATTATGAGCAAGCACCACATGTTAGAGGATCCATGACAATATAACTTCTATGTGAATATAAACAAACATAACCCATTACATTGTATTCCTTGTCCAACATCAACTACTTGATCAAGTTTGAAAATAATTAATGGGGGCTCGCAATCATAGAAGATGTCCAAGATGTATATTTATATGTGAAATCTCTCTTCCTTCAATATTCTTTAATGAATTGTTCAAGTGACCAATGCTATGTTTGCTAACTTTCAATAAATTTTACCACTTATACTTCTTATATGTGAAGTCATTACTCCCCATGGGACAAGCATATGAAGCATATATAATTTCAGATTTATGATATTCAATTCATTCAGCAATTTACTCTTAGGATACAAGCGAAGCACAACAGTGAATGACAAACTACTCCGTAAGATGTAAGTGAGGATCAATGAGTAGTCAATCAATTAAGTAGCTATGTGAAGACTCTCTCCAATCAAGATTTCATATCTAATAATTTTATTCAAACAGAAAACAAAACAAAAAGTACACTCCAAGAATAGCACAAATCATGTGAACAAATAAAAACTTAGGCTCAAGCGAGACTAACCGATAGTTGTTGATGAAGAAAGGTGGGATGCCTACCGGGGCATCCCAAGCTTAGATGCTTGAGACTTCTTGGAATATTAACTTGGGGAGCCTTGGGCATCCCCAAGCTTGAGCTCTTGTGTCTCCTGAGTTCCTCTCATATCACGGTTTCCCTAAATCTTAAGAACTTCATTCACACAAAACTCAACAAGAACTCGTGAGATAAGTTAGTATAAATCAACTCAAAGCCTTATCATTCTATACTGTAAAAAAATTAATAAAATTATAATTAAGCATTGCATACTAAATGCCTCTGCCTATTTAATACTCCTATCCTCAAATAGAATCATCAAACAATGCAAACATAACAGCAATCTGTCTAAAACAGAAAAGTCTGTAAAGGATGAGGCAAAATTCATACTTATATAAATCCAAAAATTCTGAAAATTGACCACACTGTAGAAAATTTATAATATCTTACTGTGTAAAATTTTTAAGATTTCATCACATTCTGAATTTTCTAGAGAATTCAAGCAATAACAGAAAACTTTCTATTTTGAAATAGCAACTGATGAACGTGCAAACTAAGCATGGTAAAGGCTATACTTGACACTTTTATTGAAATAAAAGATTCAAAACATGATTCTAAATAACATCAAGCAAATCAAAATAAAATAAAATGACGCTCCAAGCAAATCACATATCATGTGACGAATAAAAATATAGTTCCAAGTGAGGTTACCGATAATGTTAGAGACGAAAGAGGGGATGCCGTCCGGGGCATCCCCAAGCTTAGGCGCTTGAGTCTTCCTTGAATATTACCTTGGGGTGAATTTGGCACCCCCAAGCTTAGGGTCTTGCCACTCCTTATTCTCCTCATATCAATATCTCACCCAAAACTTGAAAACTTCAATCACACAAAACTTAATGAAACTCGTGAGATAGGTTAGTATGATAATAAATAAATCATTCACTTTGGTACTGTCAAGACAAGATCCATAATTATTCTCACATAATTACTACTGTACTATATCATTTCCAAAATTGATATCACTCAATATAAGCTATGGAAATGCTAAAACAAGCAAACTATGCAAACAAAACAGATTCTGTCAAAAACAGAACAGTCTGTAATAATTTGAACTATAAACATACTTCGGTAGCTCCAAAAATTCTGAAAAATTAGGAAAGCCTAAAACATTTGTAACCCAATACTGTGTAAAAATTTCAGAATTGTTAGATGCTCCAGAAAAAAATGTAAAATCAAATACTGGGCTCAAAAGTTTTTGTTCTTGCACAGAATCAAATCAACAAGCATTTGCACTATCCCAAAGGTCTTACTTGGCACTTTATTGAAATAAAGGCACAAAACATGATTAATACAGTAGCTTAATCATGTGGACACACAAAAACAGTAGGGGTAAATATTGGGTTGTATCGCAACAAGCGGTTTTCTTTAATGCCTTTTTAGCTAGGCATGATGATTTTAATGATGCTCACATAAAAGTGATGAATTGGAAAATAATGGGAGCATCATGAATCATATAACGAACACATTTAAGACTGATCCACTTCCTATGCGTAGGAATTTTATAAGAAAACAATTTATTGGGGCAATAATTAACTAGCATAGGAAGGCAAAACAAGTATAACTTCAAAATTTTCAACAAATAGAGAGGAAACTTGACATTATTGAAATCTATATAAGCATATATTCCCCTCTCATAATAATTTTCAGTAGCATCATGAACAAATTCAACAATATATCCATAACACAAAACATTATTTTCATGATCTACAAGCATAAATTTTTTGTTACTCTCCACATAAGCTAATTTATTCTCATCCATAGTAGTGGGAGCGAACTCAACAAAATACCTATCATGAGATACTTGATTGACATAATCATATTGAACATTAAAGTCATTATGAAAAGTTTCATGGTTATCATTACTCTTTATAGTATACATGTCATCACAATAATCATCATAGAAAGCAACTTTGTTATCATAGTCAATTGGAACCTCTTCCAGAATAATGGAATCATCATTAAATAAAGTCATGACTTCTCCAAATCCACTTTCATAATTATTACAATAAGATTCAACACCCTCCAAAATAGTGGGATCATTAGTATCTAGAGTTTACACTCTTCCAAACCCACTTTCATCAATATAATCATCATAAACAGGAGGCATGCTATCATCATAATAAATTTGCTCATTGAAACTTGGGGGACTAAAAATATCATCTTCATCAAACATAGCATCCCCAAGCTTATGGCTTTGCATATCATTAGCATCATGGATATTCAAAGAATTCATACTACCAACATTGCAATCATGCTTATCATTCAAGGATTTTATGCCAAAAAATTTATTGAATTATTCTTCTAACACTTTGGCACAATTTTTCGATCCATCATTTTCAAGAAAGACTTCATAAAGATAAAGCACTTGAGGCAACCTCAATTCCATTTTTTTGTAGTTTTATTTTATAAACCAAACTAGCGATAAACAAGAAACGAAAAGATTCAATTGCAATATCTAAAGATATAACTCCAAGCACTCACCTCCCCGGCAACGGCGCCAGAAAAGAGCTTGATGTCTACTACACAACTTTATTCTTGTAGACTCTGTTGGGCCTCCAAGCACAGAGTTTTGTAGGACAGCAGCAAATTTCCCTCAAGTGGATGATCTAAGGTTTATCAATCCGTGGGAGGTGTAGGATGAAGATGGTCTCTCTCAAACAACCCTGCAATCAAATAACAAAGAGTCTCTTGTGTCCCCAACACACCCAATACAATGGTAAATTGTATAGGTGCACTAGTTCGGCGAAGAGATGGTGATACAACTATAGTATGGATAGTAGATATAGGTTTTTATAATCTGAACAATAAAAAACAGCAAGGTGGCAAGTAACAAAAGTGAGCACAAACGGTATTGCAATGCTTGAAAACAAGGCCTAGGGTTCATACTTTCACTAGTGCAATCTCTCAATAGTGCTAACATAATTGAATCATATAACAATCCCTCAACGTGCGACAAAGAATCACTCCAAAGTTCCTATCTAGCGGAGAACATAAGATGAAATTGTTGTAGGGTACGAAACCACCTCAAAGTTATCTTTTCGATAAATCTATTGAGCCATCCCTATAAGTGTCACAAACAGCCCTAGAGTTCGTACTAGAATAACACCATATGATACGCATCAATTAACTCTAATGTCACCTAGATACTCCAATGTCACCACAAGTATCCATGAGTTAATTATTCGATATGCATCAAACAACTTTAGATTCATAATATTCAATCCACACAAAGAACTTCAAAGAGTACCCCCAAAGTTTCTATCGGAGAAAGAAGGATGAAAATGTGTGTCAACCTCTATGCCTACATTACCCCAAGATCACACGGGAATCCGCAAGTTGGTTACCAAAACATACATCGAGTGACTCAATAGAATACCCCATTGTCACCACGGGTATCCACATGCAAGACATACATCAAGTGATCTCAAATCCAATATTCAATCCGATAATAACGAAACCTGATAGGGAAAGACTCAATTCATCATAACAAGATAGAGAGGGAAGAACACCATATGATCCAACTATATTAACAAAGCTCACGGTACATCAAGATCATGCAAAATCAAGAACATGAGAGAGAGAAAGAGAGAGAGAGAGAGAGAGAGAGATATCAAACACATATCTACTGGTACATACCCTCAGCCCCGAGGGTGAACTACTCACACATCACCATGAGAACGGAGGAGAAGTTGGTGGTGATGGTAATGGAGGAGATGTCCCCGGCGGTGTTCCAGCGCCACCAGAGGAGAGGGCGAAGGGCCCCCCTCCTTCTTCTTCTTCTTCCTTGGCCCTCCAGGAGGAGAGGGAGCTCTCCCCTAGATTGGATCTCTCAGTTGTCTTCTGTTTCTCGTGACTATTTTCGGAGCCCTTCACCGTTTCTTATATTCCCGGCGATCCGTAACTCCGATTGGGCTGAAATTTTGAGCGGATTTTTATCTAGAAATTATCTTTATTTCGGCGAAAGAAGGGCTCCAACCGACCTACGAGGTTCCCACAAGGAATCAGGGCGCGCCTGGGGGGGTAGGGCGTGACGAGGGCATGTACTAGGGATAGGGTAATAGGCCTGACCTATAGACCCTACCATAGGACACCACACGTCTTATACTGGGCCCCAGGGCCAGATCAACAACCCAGAGTTCTGCAAACTGACATTCACTCGGAGCCCGACAAACCACTCGGAAGGCAAGAGTTCACTCGACCAGCTTGTTCCACTCGGAGCACCCGAAAGTCACTCGACTAGAGAAGACCAGGAGATTCCGGGAGCGCAACGGTCGGGACGCACGTTCACCTGTATTAATTGTAATCAATGTGCCCGTTACCTGGCGTCCTTAAACCTTCTCTTAACCCCTGGTAATGGCGGCATTCATGGGAGGCCTGGCGGCGACTATATAAGCCACCCCCTAGCTCCATTCCAAGGGTTCGCAATCCATTTGTAACACATACACTCAAGCAATCAAGCTCCAGAGCACCGAGACGTAGGGCTGTTACCTCCACCACTGAGGGGCCTGAACTCGTAAATCCGAGTACAACACATGTGCCGTAGCTAGGCTCTGCCCTCTCATCCGTACCCCTACACACTACTGTCAGGCTTGCACCCACGACAGTTGGCGCCCACCGTGGGGAAGGCGTCTAGCGACTTCCCGCGTAGTTGCATTTTTCCGATCATCACCATGGTTTCCGGCGGCGGACTGACTCTGGGCGACGAGATCCATTTCGGCGTCCTCAGCTTCATCGCCGACGATTCGGCGTGGCTCTAGGAAGCCCCGCTGGATGTCGAGGCGTTGCCCGTCCGCTGCGCGGCACACTTCCGCGCGAGTACCTTCGGCGTCCTTCTTCGGCAACCGTCGACTCCTTATCAGTCGTCGTCCTCTCTCTCCACCAGCCGTCATCGCAAGCGCTCCGGGCGCTCTCAGCTTCAGCGGTGGATCAAGCACGCGGCGGCCCTTCAGACTGCGGCCCCGCAGATCGCGGCAATCGAGCTCGATGAACCTGTCTTCGATCTGTTCGCCTCCGTGCACGAGCACTCGGAAAGCTTGTCCGAGTGCGAGAGCGGCGATCCCGCTGCAGAGGTGCTGATGGCCGATTCCCTGCCCAGTCCGCTTGGGTACGGCCGTGGCGGCGCGGAGAACGGTGACCCGTCGCACCCTGATCTTGGCGGCGGCAGGGACCGACACGACGACGAGTACGTCCCACGACCTCTCACTCGGCAACAGAGGGAGGAACTGCAGCGCAGGACCGAGCAGGCCCTCCAGACTCCCATCGTTGGGACGACCTCCAAGGCTCAGGCTTTGGAGGCCGTGTGCCAGGCCAACTTGGCTGAGCGCAATCGTCTGAAAGGGCTCCAAAAATCACTCGACGACCGCGCCCGCAGGCAGCATCTGCCCAGTTCCAGTCGGCGGCAGCGGCAGTTGTTTTTGAATGACCAGCAGCAGAGTTTCTAGGTATTCCGCACTCCCGTCCAGAATCTGGCGGCGGCCACTCGGATAGCAAATTCCATTGAGCCGTCCCGATCCGAGGTGGGGGGGGGGGGTCTTCGGCAGATCCATGCCCTACTCAAAGCGGCAGAGGAGCAAAATTCGGCAGTATCCCAGTCGCGCAACCGGATTCACAGCAGATCCATTAGGGCTGACACCGTTCAGTCGGCACACAGTCCAGTGTCCCCAAGGAGAAACAGACACTCGCCTCCGCGGCGAAACGACCAAGACCGCGACTGAGACCAGTACTCGGGGCAGGGTCACAGTCGGAATACGCCTCCGCGGCGTCAAGATGATCATCGCCACATGCAGTCACCCCCTCCGCGGGATGGCTCGTACGCGCCCTGGTCGTACGACGCCAGGCGTCCTTACGGCAACGATCGGAGGGCCAGCCCTCCCCGTCATGGTGACGGTTATTGCCAGAGAGAGCCAGTCGACCACCGCGACCCGCAGTTCAATGCGAGATCCATTCTCGCTCAGAACCTGGTCGACAGAGGCAGAGCTCTGAGGGAGAACTTGGACAAGTGGAGCATTCATCTCCGGGCCCGAGTGTTTCAGCAGGGCCATCCGGTCCGCTGAGATCCCGCCTAACTTCAGATTGGCAGCTGGAGTAAGCAAGTTCACGGGTGAGTCCAACCCAGAGACTTGGTTAGAGGATTACCGAGTGGCTATGCAGATTGGTGGAGGAAATGACTATGTGGCTATGAAGCATTTGCCATTGATGCTGGAGGGGTCCGCCCATGCCTGGCTCAACCAGCTCACTCCGGCTAGCATATACTGCTGGGAAGATTTGGCCCGAGTGTTCACCAAAACATTCGAGGGGATGTGCAAACGCCCGGCTGGATTGTCCGAGTTGCAGCACTGCGTGCAGAAACCGAATGAAACATTGAGGGAGTACATCCAGCGGTGGACAACCTTGCATCATGTGGTGGAGAACGTCACGGAGCATCAAGCAGTCTGTGCCTTCAAGGTAGGAGTCAGATATCGGGAGCTCATCCTAAAATTTGGTCGGTCAGGATCTTTGACCATGAGCCGAATGATGGAGATTGCCACTCGGTACGCAAACGGAGAAGAGGAAGACCGTCTCCGTAATGGCAAAGGGAAAACCAGCGAGCCCAACCCCAGAAACAGTAATCTCAATCGGAAGCCGAAGCGCAAGGCTGATGGTTCGACTCAGGCCGAGGCTGCCGCTCTGGCCTGTCAAGCCAAGAACAAGGGGAAGGCTAAGGAAAAATGGATCCCGAAGAAAAAGAAAGATCAGTCAGGCCAAGATGTCCTCGATTTTCCGTGTCACATCCACACCAGAAAGGATGAAGAGGGCAACCTGATATTGCCCAAGCATACCACTAGATAGTGCAGACTATTGATTCAGCAGTTCCGAGAGGGCCCATCGAGTGAGAAGAGCCCGGAAGACGCCGATGATGGAGACAAAGATGAACCTTTTCCCAGTGTCAATGCAACCCTGATGATCTTTGCAGATGTAGAGAGCAGGAGCCGGTTGAAGGTTATCAACCGAGAAGTGAACATGGCCATGTCGGCGATGACAAAGTTTCTGAACTGGTCGAAGACTCCGATCACCTTTGATCAGTCGGACCACCCGGCCTATATTGCCACCCATGGGCGGCAGGCGCTGGTGGTCAATCCAGTCGTGGGAGGCGTCTGATTGTGCAAGGTCCTCATGGACGGTGGAAGCGGACTGAACATACTGTATGCTGATACTCTGCAAGCGATGGCATTCCGATGTCCCGACTCAGCGAGAGCAGCATGCAGTTCCACGGAGTGATCCCCGGCAAGAAAGCGAAGTCACTCGGGCAGATCGCCCAAGATGTGGTCTTTTGAGACGACAATACTTCCGGAAGGAAAGGCTGACCTTCGAAGTGGTCGATTTCGGCAGCGCCTACCATGCCCGTCCATGTTATGTGTACCTCAAACTGAAGATGCCCGGCCCCAAAGGTGTGATCACAGTCACTGGCAGTTGACAGCGCGCGGAGGAGTGTTTGCATCAAGGGTCCAAGATAGCTGATGAGCAGATGGCCATGGTGGAACTGGAGGAGTACAAGAAAAATGCCGATCCGAGTGATCTGCTACGTTCCAAGAAGCCGGCCAAAGAATCTGCGTTTCAGTCGGCCGACGACACGAAGCCTGTGCACATCCACCCAGAAGATCCCAATGTTGTTCGCACCAACATATCAACAACACTCGACAGCAAATAGGAAGAAGCGCTCATCCAGTTCCTCCGTGAGAACTGGGACATCTTCGAATGGAAACCATCCGACATGCCAGGTGTACCCAGGGAGCTGGCTGAGCACCGTTTGCGAGTCGACCCAAAGGCAAAACCTGTGAAGGAGCATCTCCGTCGCTCTGCTACATAGAAGAGGAAGGCCATTGGCGAAGAAGTTGCTCAGCTCCTGGCAGCCGAGTTCATCCGTGAGGTGTACCACTCCGAGTGGCTCGCCAACGTCGTCATGGTCCCTAAGAAGGACAAGTCTCTCCGAATGTGCATTGATTTCAAGCACATCAATCGGGTCTGCCCAAGGATCATTTCCCGCTCCCCCGCATAGATCAAATCGTAGATTCCACCGCGGGTTGCGAGCGACTGTCTTTTCTAGATGCGTACTCCGGGTACCACCAGATCCGACTGTATGGGCTAGATGAAATAAAAGCAGCCTTTATCACCCCATTCGGGTGTTTCTGCTATATCACCATGCCATTCGGCCTCAAGAATTCCGGTGCCACTTTCATGCGCATGGTCCAGAAGTGTTTGCAAAAACAGATCTGTCGGAATATTGAAGCATACATGGATGATATCGTGGTCAAGTCCAGAAAAGGTTCCGACCTACTGGCTGACTTAGCTGAAACTTTCTCAAATCTACGGAAGTACGACATCAAGCTGAATCCAGCAAAGTGCACTTTCAGAGTTCCTGGGGGCAAGTTACTCGGTTTCCTTGTTTCCGAATGAGGGATAGATGCCAATCCTGAGAAGATCGGGGCGATTGTACAAATGAAACGTCCAGAACGTCTTCATGATGTACAGAAGCTCACGGGTTGCCTCGCAGCTCTGAGCCGATTCATCTCCCGTCTCGGTGAGAAGGCACTGCCCCTATACCGATTGATGAAGAAATCTGATTCGTTCGAGTGGACTACTGAAGCACAAGGAGCGTTTGTTGAGCTCAAAGCCCTGCTTTCCACCCAGCCGGTGCTTGTCGCTCCAAACAGCAACGAGTCGTTGCTCTTGTACATTGCGGCCACTGGTCAAGTTGTCAGCACTGTCCTCACAGTCGAGCGAGAAGAACAGGGCAAGGCTTACAAAGTTCAGCGCCCAGTCTATTACATCTCTGAAGTTCTGACTCCTTCCAAGCAGAGGTATCCTCATTATCAGAAGCTCGTCTATGGCATCTACCTGACTGCGAAGAAAGTAGCCCACTACTTCCAAGAGCACAGTATGTCAGTTGTCAGCGACGCGCCACTGTCTGAGATCATGAACAATCGGGATGCGACTGGTCGAGTGGCGAAGTGGGCTATCGAGCTCCTACCCCTGGACATAAAGTTCGAGGTGAAGAAGGCGATCAAGTCCCAAGCATTGGCCGATTTCCTAGCCGAGTGGACTGAACAGCAGCAGCCGACTCAGAGTCACCCGGAACACTGGACCATGTTCTTTGACGGTTCCAAGATGCTGAATGGTTCAGGAGCTGGAGTTGTGTTAGTATCTCCAAGGGCGATCGTCTCAGATATGTTCTGCAGATTCACTTCGATTCCTCCAACAATGAAGCCGAGTACGAGGCGCTCCTTTATGGTCTACGTATGGCCATCTCATTCGGCGTCCGGCGCCTGATGGTCTGCGGGGACTCAGATCTAGTTGTGAACCAAGTGATGAAGGAGTGGGACATCAGAAGCCCCGCTATGACAGGATACTGCAACGCAGTGAGAAAGTTGGAGAAGAAATTTGAAGGTCTGGAGCTGCATCACGTTTTCCGAGCCAAGAATCAGGAGGCAGACGATCTGGCAAAGATCGGGTCCACTCGGAAATCCATACCCAGCAATGTGTGCCTTGAGCATTTGCGTTCTCCGACGGTGAAAGAAGATCCCTTCACGAAAGAGCCCACGCAAGCGGTCAGTCCGTCTGATCCGACTGAAGTTGAGGTTCCGGCAGTCATTGATTTGGTCATGGAGGTCCTAGCAATCACACCCGAGTGGATAGTGCCTTACATTGCATACCTGCTCAGGCAGGAACTTCCAGAAGATGAAGCCGAGCCCCGCCAGATTGTTCGCAGATCCAAAGCTTTTACAATGATGGGTGATCAGTTGTACAGAAAGAGTGTCACCGGTGTGACTCAGCCCTGCATTTCTCTGGAGGAAGGTCGATTGATCCTGGAGGAGATTCACTCGGGAACATGTGGACACCACGCGTCCTCTCGGACGATCGTGGCTAAAGCTTACCGAGCCGGTTTCTTCTGGCCCCGTGCCAATGAAGCTGCGCAGGAGATAGTCCAACACTGCGTCGGATGCCAGTTCTATGCAAACTTATCGCACAAGCCTGCGTCTGCTCTGAAGACGATTCCACTCGTCTGGCCGTTTGCGGTCTGGGGACTCAACATGGTAGGACCCCTCCGGACAGGGGCGAGTGGATTCACTCACTTGCTGGTTGCAGTCGACAAGTTCATTAAGTGGATCGAAGCCAAGCCCATCAAGAAGCTAGACTCTCATACAGCGATCAAGTTCATGAAGGAGATAGTCTTCAGATACGGCGTGCCCCACAGCATTATCACCGACAACGGTTCAAACTTCGACTCGGAAGAGTTCAGGGCGTTCTGTGCCACCCAAGGCACCCGAGTCGATTATGCATCTATGGCGCACCCGCAGTCGAATGGACAAGCTGAGAGAGCAAACGGACTGATTCTGCAGGGGTTAAAGCCACGACTCATGCGCGATTTGGAGCATGCAGCTGGAGCTTGGGTCACTGAGTTGCCGTCAGTTCTTTGGGGCTTGAGGACGACCCCCAATCGGTCTACCAATCGCACTCCCTTCTTCATGGTGTACGGAGCTGAAGCCGTCCTGCCGAGTGACCTGCTCCATAATTCACCCCGAGTGGAACTGTACTCTGAAGCTGAAGCAGAGCAAGCACGGCAAGACGGTGTTGATCTCTTGGAGGAGGAAAGGGAGATGGCTCTGATCCGATCGACCACTTATCAGCAAGATCTAAGACGTTTTCACAGCAGACACGTCCGAAGTCGGACCTTTCAGGAAGGAGATCTTGTGCTCCGAGTGGATCAGCAGCGACCTCACAAGCTTGCTCCCGTGTGGGAAGGCCCCTTTATCGTGTCAAAGGTTCTACACAACGGAGCATACCACCTGTACAACCTTCAGAAACAAGTAGACGAGCCCCGTGCTTGGAATGAGGATTTGCTGCGACGATTTTATAATTGATCATGAGATGTAATAAAAGTACTCGAGTGATATTTGGTGAATAAAAGAATGACTTTTCCAGTTCCACATTGGGTTCACGAGTACGCATTTTCTAGCTTACAACCCCCAGTGGGTGTACGCCGTTCAACTTAGCAGCAAACCAGTTTTTGCCTAAGTCTAAAACCTACTCCGAGTGAAGAGCATCCCTCTCACTCGGGGGCTTGGCTGCGAACCAGCTTTCGGCCAAGTTAAAAATCTCCTCCGAGTGAAGAGCATCCCTTTCACTCGGAGGCTTGGCTGCGAACCAGCTTTCGCCCAAGTTAAAAATCTACTCCGAGTGAAGAGCATCCCTCACACTCGAAGGCTTGGCTGCGAACCAGCTTTCGCCCAAGGTAAAAACGCTACTCCGAGTGAAGAGCATCCCTCTCACTCGGGGGCTTGGCTGCGAACCAGTTTTCGCCCAAGTTAAAAATGCTACTCCGAGTGAAGAGAATCCCTCTCACTCGGGGGCTTGGCTGCGAACCAGTTTTCGCCCAAGTTAAAAACGCTACTCCGAGTGAAGAGCATCCCTCACACTCGGGGGCTTGGCTGCGAACCAGCTTTCGCCCAAGTTAAAAACGCTACTCCGAGTGAAGAGCATCCCTCACACTCGGGGGCTTGGCAGCGAACCAGCTTTCGCCCAAGTTAAAAATGCTCCTCCGAGTGAAGAGCATTTCTCTCACTCGGGGGCTTGGCCGCGAACCAGATTTCGCCCAAGTTAAATACGTTACTCCGAGTGAAGAGCATCCCTCACACTCGAGGGCTTGGCTGTGAACCAGCTTTCGCCCAAGTTAAAAACGCTACTCTGAGTGAAGAGCATCCCTCACACTCGGGGGCTTGGCTGCGAACCAGTTTTCGCCCAAGTTAAAAATGCTACTCCGAGTGAAGAGCATCCCTCACACTCGGGGGCTTGGCTGGGAACCAGCTTTCGCCCAAGTTAAAAATGCTACTCCGAGTGAAGAGCATCCCTCTCACTCGGGGGCTTGGCTGCGAACCAGCTTTCGCCCAAGTTAAAAATCTACTCTGAGTGAAGAGCATCCCTCTCACTCGGGGGCTTGGCTGCAAACCAGCTTTCTCCCAAGTTAAAAATCTACTCCGAGTGAAGAGCATCCCTCTCACTCGGAGGCTTAGCTGCGAACCAGCTTTCGCCTAAGTTAAAACCCAATTCAAAGATTCGAAAGACTCGAAGGAAAGCATTCGATTAACTCCAGAAGTTCCAAAGCGAATACGAGTACGCTGGCCCGAAGCCCGAAAGAGTTTAACGATTACAATTCCACTCGGCATACCGAGGTTAATGGGTAGGACTTAAAGTTTTTTCACGCCCCTGTAGGGCTGGCTGGCTCAACGAAGGAATCCAAGTCGATGCCATCCGCGATCCGAGTGGCCGCTTCGATGAATGTCTCCAGGAAGTCCTCAAACTTGAGTTTCTTCGTGTTGGCAACTTGGAGAGTCTTCAGTTTCTCCTCCTTGACGTCCTTGCAATGCACTCGGACCAGGGAGAGCACCACGTCGGCTTCGCAGCGGGCAGCTGACTTCTTCCACACTTGCACTCGGCTGGGTATGTCGTTGAGACGAGTCATCATGGCTTCCAGGTCAGTGTTGAAGGCGTCTTCTAGCCATATCTCCTTGTCGATTCTGCCAAGTGCACCCCGCAGACGAATGATGTAACCTTGGACGTCTTCGACGCGAGATTCCACCCGCAGGACACCTAAAGCAGCCTTGTCACCAACGAGTGACCTGGAAGGATTCAGATCCCTCTCGATTCGGTTAGTTTCCAGCTCGAAGTCTCGGCAGTACTCTGCGGGCGAGAAAAGACGAGAGTTGAAGGTCAGCATGCATGAAGTTCACTTGGATAAAAGTTCACTCGGATGTTATAAGTTACCTGCAAGCTTGGTGTACATCTCCTCCGTGAACTCCTCTATATACTTCTCTAGAGCGTTCTTCTTCTTGATCAGCTGGGCGATCTTCTCGTTCAGAGCCTTCTTCTCTTGCTCGAAGACCTCCGCCTGGGCCTTGAGCTTGCCCTCCCACTCGGTCTGCTGCTTCTTGAGCTCGAGCACCTCATTTTTCAGCGATGTGTTCTCTGCTTCAAGCTTCCCGAGTGAGGCCAGCTTCTCTTCGGCGGCCTTGATCTTTTCCTTCGCCACTTTCTGTGCCCCCGCCAGCTCGTTGTCCTTACTCTCGAGTGCCTGCTTCATAGTTTCTAAAGAAACAGAGGTTCTGAGCCGCACTTGGAGTTGATGGTTTTCACTATGCACATCTGTCGAGTGAAGTCACTCGGTTCAAAGAGCGAAGAGGAATGAAAGCGGAATGCTCAGTAATTGAAGCTTACCTCCCATGGTCTTGAGCTCTGCTTGAGCGTGCGATGTGTTCCTCCTCTCCACCTCCAAGTCCAGTCGGAGCTGGGCCGTCTCCTTCTCCAGTGCCACGTACTGAGTCCCAAGCTCGCAAATTTTTTAAAATACAAGAGAGAACAGAACAGTCAATGTCAAGAAATATTTCGAGTGCCCAAAGACCAGTACTCCTGGAAGGAACAAGCTTGACGAGTATCAAATCCTGAAGTGCCCTTCGATAGGGGAGAACAAGCTTGACCAGTATCAAATTCTAAGTTCTAAGACTCCCGCCGACTGCCCGCAGTCGACGGCAGTCTCGGGGACTACACCCAGTGGGTGCACTCGGCGTGCCCCCACTGGAATGGTATCCACTCGGAACGGTCCGCCCGATCCGAGTGATGGCCAAACACACACAAAAAAACAAGACAAAAGGTTCTAAGACTCCCGCCGACCGCCCGCGGCCGACGGCAGTCTCGGGGACTACACCCAGTGGGTGCACTCAGCGTGCCCCCACTGGAGCGGTATCCACTCGGAAAGCCCCGTCCATTCCGAGTGACGGCCAAACAAAAGAAAAAACAACAACAGAACATGTTCTAAACTCTAAGACTCCCGCCGACTGCCTGCAGTCGACGGCAGCTCGGTGACTACACCCAGTGGGTGCACTCAGCGTGCCTCCACTGGAGCGGTATCCACTCGGAACGGTCCGCCCGATCCGACTGATGGCCAAACACAAAAAAACACCCAGTGGGTGTGCCGGATATTTTCCGACTAAAATTCCTACTGAAGAAAAACGACTTGGAGATTGACTTACAAGAGCACTTACTCGAACGTTCTCCTGGAGAGCAGCACTGGCATCGTACGCCAGCTTCCCAGCTGCGCACATCTCCTTGAGCCGTTGGGTCATCAGCTCCGCCTGGATCATCGCCTCCTTGCTGGCTCCAGTTTGGTCCTCCGACACCTTGTACAGATTGAAGATGTTGACCGGAGGAGTCGGAACCGAAGCCAGAGCAGTCGACGAAGCCAGAGCAGTCGACGAAGCTGCAGCAGGACCAGCTCCAGCCCGAGAGGAACCTGGCCCCGGAGGCACGGTCGCGGCAGGTGCAGGAGGAACTTGAGGCGCTTCGCTCGGCGGCGTCTTCCGGGTGGTGGCCTGAGGAGTGGTCGGAACTGGGATCCCCTTCTTAGTGTCCTTCCGCGGCTGCTCTTCATCGTCGTCTCTGACATGGATGACCTCTGCAAGCACCACATGGATGACCTCTGCAAGCACCACATGGATGACCTCTGCAAGCACCACACTCGACGCCATCAGTTGCAATACACGATTCAATCGGATGAAGACATTTCAGTCGAATGACAAGTTCAAGTAAAAATGAAGTCATTGTTACCTCTTTGAGAAGTGGCCGCGTCTGTCGTCTCAGCTTCGGTACGGTCCCCGTCAATCTGCATGGGAGACGTCGTCGAGGTTGCAGCGCTGGTTCATAAGATGCACTCGGTCAGAGGAATCACGAAAGTTGACAAAGACAGAAAAGATAAACTGAGAAAGATACTCACGTTGAGGCGACAGGCACAACGACCTTGATCCGGGGCAGAGCCTTTCGAGGCTTGGGGGAAGCGACCTTGGGCTGCTTGCTAGCCTTCTCAGTCGGCGCAGGCGATGGCGTCCGAGTGCACTTCGGAGCCTTAGCACCCGGAACCACCTCCTTCTCCGGGCCAGCACTCGGATCTTGAGCTCGTTTGGAGCGGTGCTCGGAGCACAACTCCGGAGACAGAGAAGACTCGACCTCGTCGCTCCCTTCCGAGTCCTCACTTTCCTCCTCGCTGTCATCCGCGTAGCTGCCCCTAGCGCTACCATGTTCGCTCTCCGCGCCTCCGACAAGTTGTTCTCCATTCGGCACAGGCGATAACATCTTCTGGAACTCCTGCAAGACATGAAGGGTGAAGACAAACAGTTTAGTCAGTTCACTCGGATAATTTGCGCATCAGCAATTCACTCGGAAATTCGTGCCTCACCTCCAACGGTTGGTTGTTGGAGTCGTAGGGCGGGATCCGTCTCGACCCTCGCGGATTGTCGCGTGCACCAGTGATGCACCTGATCCACTGCTCCACCATTTTCCCCTCGACGTCTTCCGGATGGACTCGGGTCGGATCACCGGCTCCAGTGTAGAGCCACATGGGGTGAGCCCACTCCTGCAGCGGCTGGATCCTCCGACTGAGGAAGACCTCCAGAAGGTCCAGGCCAGTCAATCCACCCTGAATCAGACTAACCATGGCGGTCACCAAGATCCCTACATCCGTCTTCTCCTTTTTATCAACCGTCAGTGAGGGAGGAGTCTGAACTCTCTCAGCCGTGTAAGGAGGAAGGCCAGTCGATGAGCCAGAACACGGTAGGTCATTGCAGTAGAACCAGGTCGACTGCCAACCCCTCACCGAATTGGGAAAGGACATAGATGGGAATGCACTCTTACCCCTCATCTGGATACCCAAGCCACCGCACATATGAATCACGTGTGTCCTCTCTCCATCGGGGTCAACCTTCTTAACCGATTGAGATCGACACGTGAAAATGTGTTTGAACAAACCCCAGTGCGGCGGACAACCCAGAAAATTTTCACACAAAGAAACGTATGCAGCAAGGTACATTATGGCGTTTGGAGGTAGGTGATGGAGCTGAGCACCGAAGAAGTTCAAAAATCTGCGGAAAAAGGGGTGGGTGGCATGGAAAAACCTCGCTCCACATGTGTGGTGAGGAGCACTCGCTCCCCGGGACGCGGCGCGGGCTCGGTCTCCCCTTCTTCCAGCAACCTCCACGTCCCGTCGCGGATCAGCCCATCCACGACGAGCCCGCTGACGTCGTCGACCGTGGTGGTCGGCGGAAGCCAGTCGCCCTGGATCCACCCGGGAGGGAGCGCAGCTCGGGAGCTCGATGCCTTCCTCCCCTTCGCCGCCTTCTTCGCTTTCTCAAGCTTCGCCGTCTTGTCTTTCGCCATCGCCGCCGGGCTCTTCAGCACTGAGGAGGATTCATGCGGAGTGGATCTCTGGAGAAGAGATTGGGCGGAATAGGAGATGTGGAGAAAAGGGGATCTGGTCCTCTCTTCCTCTCCAACGCGGCGGCTCTATATATCGTTGCCCGCTCCCCGAACGACGCCGCTGAATCGTGGGCCCGCAGATCCCTCAAATCGCGCCGTCGGAGATCCAGCGGTACGTGGCAAAAAGTGGGGCGAAAATCGAGGCATCACGCCCCACTTTCCCCACTCGTTGCGCTGCAACCGTTCGCGCGCGCTCAAATATGGTTTCAAATCCCGCAAAATCTGGAGTCCGGTAACCCGATTGCTCTCACTCCGAAGACGTGCCACGTACGCTCAGATCCGCTCCGGCACTCGGCATATGGCTACTCATTTCACTCGGATGAGAACTACTCACTCGGATGGAAGCTACTCATTCGGATGGGGACTACTCATTTCACTCGGACGTCATATGGTCCAGAATCCGTCAAGGTGCCGCACGAAGACAAGGGCGTCTAACGACCAGTAAGAGTTCTTGCGTGCCTCCGTAGCGCTCAAATCGCCTGGGAATTCGCCTTGACTCGACCCGCCTAACCTCGACCGATTCGGGGGCTAATGACGAGGGCATGTACTAGGGATAGGGTAATAGGCCTGATCTATAGACCCTACCCTAGGACACCACACGTCTTATACTGGGCCCCAGGGCCAGATCAACAACCCAGAGTTATGCAAACTAACATTCACTCGGAGTCCGACGAACCACTCAAAAGCAAGAGTGCACCCGAAAGTCACTCAACCAGAGAAGACCAGAAGACTCCGGGAGCGCAACGGTCGTGATGCACGTTCACCTGTATTAATTGTAATCAATGCACCCATTACCTGGCGCCTTAAACCCTCTCTTAACCCCTGGTAATGGCGGCATTCATGGGAGGGCTGGCGGCGACTATATAAGCCACCCCCAGCTCCATTCCAAGGGTTCGCAATCCATTTGTAACACATACACTCAAGCAATCAAGCTCCAGAGCACCGAGACGTAGGGCTGTTACCTCCACCGCTGAGGGGCCTGAACTCGTAAATCCGAGTGTAACACCTGCGTCGTAGCTAGGCTCTGCCCTCTCATCCGTACCCCTACACACTACTGTTAGGCTTGCACCCACGACAGGGCGCGCCCTGTTGCCTTGTGGGGCCCTCGGGCACCGTCTTGCATTGATTTTTTTCCCCAAAAATCACATATATTCCAAAATAAATCTTTGTAAAATTTTATCGCGTTTGGACTTCGTTTGGTATGGTTTTTCTGCGAAACAAAAAACATGCAAAAAACAGCAACTGGCACTGGGCACTAGATTAATTAGTCCATAAAAATAATATAAAAGTGCACCAAAACCATATAAAACTATTGTAAACATGGCATGAATACTTCATAAATTATAGATACGTTCGAGACGTATCACGTGCCTGGGTAGTTGTGGGGATTTTTTTGGGAAACGTTTATAATCGGCGGACCGGCCAAAGCTTCGGCCGGTCACATCCCCTTGCTCGCCTCGACTAGAACTTGTGCACATGGGTCCACACACCGAATGAAGCGCTCCTTCACTCATTTCTTCGTTGCTCGATCTCTGCCTTATCCACACCAAAAACTCAGCCGATCCCGCATCCACTCCCCTATTTCTTTGATCCCCGCCGGCGAGCGTGCCGGAACCCACACACCTCTGGCTCCACTCCCGCCAGCCGGTCGCGACCATGGCTCCGTTTCTCCACTCCCCGCAGCAAACTGGGATGGATCCCTTGAGGATTTTGGAGCTGTTTTCATGGTTCTTTTTCTCTCCTTCCTATAGCCCTGGAAGCTACAATGGTGCCACCCAACGACGGTGCTGCAACCAGCACCAGCCGGAGCTGGAGATGACAACAACATATGTTGCAACCGACACCTGAGAAAGCTACCACCGGTGAGAAGAAAAGCTTCAACCGAGATACACGAAAGCTGGGGCGGGTACCAATGGAAGCTGCAACCGGCGCCTAAGATGCTACAACCGTTGCCGAGAAAAGCTACCATCTATGAGAATAAAAACTTCAACTGAGATACACGAAAGCTGGGACGGGTACCCATGGAAGCTGCAACCGGCGCCTGAGATCCTACAACCGTTGTTGGGAAAAGTTACAACTGGTGAAGAAAAAAGCTTCAACTGGAGGTGACATAAGCTACGGCCGAACGGAGAAATCTTCAACCGGCTATGGTGAAGTTGCAACCGGCGTCTGCGAAAGCTTCCACCATGGACGATGATGACCACAGCGAGTTTTTGACTGGACACGCCGGCAAGCTGCAACTGGCTATAGCAAAAGTTGGCGCCATGGGGACATATGCTGCAACCGTCGTGCGATTTTTGCTGGAACCAGCGGCATGTTTTGCTGGAACCAAACGCGGCAACTTTTTTGCCGGTGCTATAGAGGGCGGACCAGATGTGTGCTTCCAACGCCCGTGACGGTGGTGACCTGAGGGACCCTGATACGTCTCCAACGTATCTATAATTTTTTTATTGTTCCATGCTATTATAGTATCAATCTTGGATGTTTATTATGCAATTATATGCCATTATATATCATGTTTTGGGACTAACCTATTAACCCAGTGCCTAGTGCCAGCTGCTGTTTTTTGCTTGTTTTTGCCTTTTCAGAAAATCATTATCAAACGGAGTCCAACCGAAGAAAAAACATTGGATTAATTTTTTCTGGACCAGAAGGGACCCTCGAAGCTTCGGGAGAAGACCAGACGAGCCACGAGGCAGCGACAAGCTCGGGAGGCGCGCCCTGGGGGTAGGGCGCGCCCCCCAGGCTTGTGGGCCCCTCATGGCACATCTTGACCTAATTCCAGCGCCATAAATTCCCAAATATTCCCAATATACCAGAGAGATAGAAGAGAAAACCTTTTCGCCGCCGCAAGCCTCTGTTCTTCCGCGGTCCCATCTGGAGGCCTTTTTTGATACTCTGCCGGAGGGGGAATCGATCACGGAGGGCTTCTTCATCAACCTTGCTGCCCTTTTGATGATGTGTGAGTAGTTTACCACAGACCTACGGGTCCATAGCTAGTAGCTAGATGGCTTCTTCTCTATCTTTGATCTTCAATACCATGTTCTCCTTGATGTTCTTGGAGTTCTATCCGATGTAATCTTCTTTTGCGGTGTGTTTGTTGGGATCCGATGAATTGTGAGTTTATGATCAGATTATTCATGAGAAATATTTGAGTCTTCTCTGAACTCTTTTATGCATGATTGTTATAGCTTTGTATTTCTCTCCGATCTATCGATTTGGTTTGGCCAACTAGATTGGTTTATCTTGCAATGGGAGAGGTGCTTTGTGATGGGTTCAATCTTGCGGTGCTCAATCCCAGTGACAGAAAGGGACATGACACGTATTTGTATTGTTGCCATTAAGGATAAAAAGATGGGGTTTAATCATATTTCTTGAGTTTACTTTGTCTACATCATGTCATCTTGCTTAAGGCGTTACTCTGTTTCTATTAACTTAATACCCTAGATGCATGCTGGATAGCGGTCGATAGGTGGAGTAATAGTAGTAGATGAAGGCAGGAGTCGGTCTACTTGTCTCGGACATGATGCCTATATACATGATCATTGCCATGAATCCATCATAATTATTTGCTTTTCTATCAATTGCCCAACAGTAATTTGTTTACCCACCATATGATATGTGTTCGAGGGTAACGACCCGGTTCCAAAAAGGATCCAAGTCTCTGTGTTTAAGGTGCCATCCCTGGATCGGTATGCTTGCACACACAGTACTCGCTCTGTGTTTAAGGTGCCATCCCTGGATCGGTATGCTTGCACACACAGTACTCGATGAAATAGCAGAAAAATCACATGTATAAAGTAACGTAAATACTATTACCTTAACCCAAACAGCGGAATATCAACAAAGGTCATGGAGTCCCATCAACACCAACGGCAAAGTTGAGTGTAGACAACGTAACCCTATCGTATCACTTGCTCGTCGTATAAATCCTGCAACATGAGACGTTGCAGCCGTGTAGGTCAGTACGTTGAATGTACTGGCAAGATCACATATGAATGTAGATGAAAATAACTCTATCACTATATGAAATATGGTTGTGGTGGCTCTGGGTCTGAGTTTTTACCGAAAAGCTGGTTTGTCCCTACTACAAAAAGAATCAAGCAGTTACTACTAAGTGCTGTTATTAATGAGATGGTTCCGCCAACCAAAATTTCATATCCCAAAGTTATTATTAAATCGCCAACAAATAATTCATCAGTCATGGTGTGGAGAGGAGAGTTCCTGATAGTTCCAAATCCATAGGCTCAAATTGTCCGTAACCGAGGACACGGCTAATCGATTAGGTTAATACTCTGCAGAGTTTTGTGCACTTTATCCACAAGATTCGATCCCTCCTTTTACGTCATCACACTTCAGGGTGTTTGAGAACAGGACGACCGAAACATGGTCTTTCAAAGAGTTCCTCTGGACCACTGCCGGTGCCGTTCCATTCCTACCGTTCTGCTACATCTACTAGCACTGTCCGGCCAGAGTCACAACTAAGGTCAACCAAGCCAGAGCCCATATTGACTTGTGGTTGCACAGGTAAGCTTCTAGTTTTAAAGTATCCATCCATCTCTTTTGGCCTGGGTGAAGCTTTCCGCAAGATGTCATGGCGCTTCTCCATGCATCCCGGGTCATCCACTGGTTGCTCCAGGGTGCCCATCAAAACCGTCTTCCACCCAGAGGTATGTTGAAAACATGTCTTGAGTCTTGAAGTCATCGTCTTCATTCATGAAGTTGTCGTCAAATCTTGAGGGTTGTTGTCATTACTTATAGATCACTCTCACAACTCCCATGAACACTCATACCAATCCACGTCTACTAAGCATAGCAAATAAAATGATCACGTTCCCGGGCTCAGTAACAAGGGCATTGGGTTCCTACCTCATGATACTACTCAAATCCAAGTTTCCAATTACCTACTTTGCATGCATGGTGGAAGAGGATAACTACTAAATGCAAATAAAACATAGGTTTGAAAATATGGTCAAAGTGAACTTGCCTTGTACTATTGATGAAGATTCTTCGCACTCATAATCGTGATAGTTCTACTCGTCACACTCCGATCAATCTATCGTAAGCAAGCAATCATAACCACACATAGGCAATCACTTCATAAGCAAAAGAAAGCATAAAGAAGCATAGAGAAAGCTTATGAAATACTCCGAGAAAACCAAATAAAGGTTCAGAAGTTGAAACTAATGATGCTACTAGATGTAGGAAGTCATTATGAACACATAGGAAAAAAATTGGTAGATTCGGAATAACGGATCAAAAGATACAAGTAATTCAATATGGCATTGAATCTGCTTAGAAAGCTGTGTGGCAACACGTTTATGGACTAGTAGAGTAATTTGACAATGATCAAAAATTACATATTGAAAAGATAACACTAATTGTACGAACGGGAAGATTTCTTCGATGCAAATCTGACGCAATTGGATACATCGGAAACAGAGTTACGGATAAAAAGATATGATCAAAGTAAGTTTGAATATGAATCTGAACAAATTTCAAAATTTGAAAGTTGCAAAAAAATTATTTGATAGATTCACTGGATAGGTGGAATCAAGATGAAAATGTAGGCATTGGTTTTATCTAATTCGGATGAACGAGTAAAAAGTTATTTGAAAAATTAGGGTCAAGCTATTTTACGGAAGAAAAAGAGCTATGGCTAAAAGAATTCTAGGCCTAAAGTGTAAATACAGGGACTAATTGATAAATCTAATTATTTTATAGATAAGACCCTACAATGAATGAAATAACTAACTAAGAGGAAAACTAGATTTCTATCGTATACTAGTCTAAAAATAATAAGCTACGGGAGTATAAAGAAAAAAATACGAAGAAGGATACCTTTATAACGCAGAGAAGAGACGACTTCGGAGAGAGGAGACGACTTCCAGAATTCCCGCCGGGGAGAAGAAATATATATTATTTTTTTGAAACTAGTCAAACCAAAAGATTGATTTAACCCGAAGTGGATGAATTTTTGGGTGCTCATTGGGTCTATATTTATAGGTGGGAGGGAGATTTAGAGGTGTATAGCTAGGCAATGTGGGACTAAACATAGACGAAAAAATGACGTTGATGTTCTGTACGTGTGCGTGTACATGAAACTGGCCACTGGATTCGGCCCAAGAAATACTGAGAAAGAAAATAAAAGAAAGTGGAGAGACGAAAGGTGGCCAGCTGGGCTTGGCCCATGAGGTGCGAAAAGAAGAGATAAAAGAAAAAAAAATTGTGGGGTGGCTGCTCCGCAGTGGTAATTCCTAAACGGCGCCTTAAGCGCCCGTTTTAGGTAGTTACGCAATCGGGCGCACACCCTCCCGCCGCACTGGGCCGGCCCATTTTATCATTTTTTTCTGTTTTCAGAACGCAAAAAACTGCTAGCGTGGGCGAGTTCGAACTGGCGATCTCGCTAACATATCCGCGCTAACCTAACCACTCGGTAACTCACGTGTTTGTGTATACGCAGAGCTTTTCCACCCTTTCTTTCTATCTTTTTTCTTTTTTCTTCGAAAAGGTTTTGTTCGGTTTTTTCTTTTTTTTTCTTTCTTCTTTTTCTGCTAAGAGCGTGAACTTTTTTTTTCACAAATTTGTGAACTTTTTTTTTCAAATTCGTGAATTGTATTTCAAATCGATGATTTTTTTCAAATCGATGAACTTTTTTCAAAATCAATGATCCTTTGTTCAAAATCGATGATCCTTTTTTCAAATCAATGAACTTTTTTTTCAAAATCGATGAACTTTTTTTTTAAAATTAATGAACTTTTTTCAAATCGGTGAACTTTTTTTCAAATTCACTGAACTTTTTTCAAATTCGATGAACTTTTTTTCAAATTCGATAAACTTTTTCAAATTCGATGAACTTTTATCAAATTTGATGAACTTTTTTCAAATCCGATGAACTTCTTCAAATTCGGTGAACTTATTTCAAATTTGATGAACTTTTTTTCAAAATCAATGAACCTTGTTTACATTTTGTGAACTTTTCTTAAAAAATGATGAACTTGTTCAAATTCATGATTTCTTTTGTAAATAATTCAGAAAATTAAGTGATACAGCACAGATGCAATTAATAGCGCGGCCACATGTTCTTATAGAGTTGTTCTAGTGGTTAGGCACACTCGTACAGGAAGCCAGTGGCTCGAGTTCGAATCCTGAGAGGGCCATCTTTTTTGCTGTTTTTTCGCAAGTTCACCAGGCGCATCGTCCTTGTTGGGCCAGGCCAAGGTGGGCAGCGCGTGTGCGCCAGTACGCGTTAGCGGCGCTAAAGGCGCGGCTTAGGAGCTCCCCTCTGCTGTGCTGCGCATGGGCGAAGGATAACTATGGGTTGCCCTGTGCGTTGGATAGATATATGTCGCACTGCCGGACAGATCGATATGTGTCGCTCGGCCAGTCTGTTTTGTTTTTTTATACAAATCTGAAGCACAAAAGTGCTATAATAAAATAACAAATGAAATTATAAAAAAATTTGAAATGATTCACAAAAATACTAGGGGTATGTAGGTCCTTGTGAACTATTTAGTTTGCAAAAGTAAAATATATAAATATTTCTAAAAATTGCATAAGCAATCTGGTGCTTAAAATCATTTCGGAATGACTTTTTTTAAATACCAAATCACTTCAAAATAATTCCCCACTATTTTTCCTTTGGAGGGAGTCATTTTACACTCACTCATAATTAATATTTTTCAGAGGAAAAATAATTTGAATAAGACCCAATAAACGCAATATTCAATAATTTCAAGAAATGGCTATGCAACTGATTTCAAATATATTTTTCAAATATATCTCTGTTGGTTTAATAATTCATTTTCCATATTTTCTTTCTGATATTTGAAGGAGTCATATTTCCTTCTCTCTTTATTTTATTTGATAAATGGAAATGATCTTGAAACTCAAAATGGAAATTTTTGCAAAAGTGGTTCAAAATAAATTTGAAAGTGGTCCTCATCACTTCCCACTCTATTTCATATATTTTGAAGAAGTCATGTCATCTTCTCTCATCAAAATCCTTGAGTGGCATAAAGTTTCTGATTTGAATTTTTTTTTTCAAATGAAATTCATATCTTTTCAAACCCCTTTTCATATCTTCAATGGAAGAAGTCATATTATCTTCACTCTAGGGTTTGTGTTGAAATGAATTTGAATTCATGGAAACCAAATGCAAGAATGAAAGTTTGGGAAAGTCCTTTTATTCCCTCTCATTTAACTTTCAAAAAGTTTTCGAATTCCACTCACTTTCAATCAATCAATCCAACAAACAATCATATTATTTAATTAATATAACTTTCCAAAATTTAGAATTTTGGGATGTTACATCGAGAGAGAAGCCTCTAGTGAAAACTATGGCCCCCGGGTCTACTTTTATCATATATTAAAATCCAAAAATACCTTTCTGTAATTTATTTACTTTTATTTTATTTAGTATTTTAGTTTATCTTTCTATCACTATCAGAATTAATCCTTGCAAAAAACCGCTAAGAGGATTGACAACCCTCTTATTTGCGTTGGGTGCAAGTGTTTGCTTTTGTGTGTGCAGGTGCTGCTAAAGGGGTTTTGTGTGGTTCTCCTACTAGATTGATAACCTTGGTTCTTAACTGAGGGAAATACTTATCTCTACTATACTTCATCATCCTCTCCTCTTCAGGGAAATACCAACGCAGTCTACATGTAGCAGGAAGAATTTCTGGCGCCGTTGCCGGGGAGACATCACCAAAATCTATCAAGTACCTTCGCACAAACTATCATCCACTTGCATTTATTTTATTTGCCTTTTTTTGCATTTGCCTCTCCTTTCCATCTCCCCCACTTCTAATTTTTTTTACAAAAACACAAAAATATTTTTATTTGCTTGTTTGCTAGTTTGCTTGCTCTACCACTATGGCTAGTTCTTCACTTGTTACTATTACCCCTGAATATGAAGTGCTTAATTTTAGACAAAGGGGAGGAAAGAATTTAAAAGATGCTTGGTATAGGATTTGTTATGCTCAAATAGATCAACTCGTAAGCAATCCACTACCGTTCTTCTTCGCAATTTTTATGTGGGAATCACTACTTGGTATAGATTTGTGCTTGACACTATTACCGGAGGGAATTTCTTGATGTGTCCCTCTATGGATGCTTTCAATGCTATGGGGAATTTAGTGGGATCACCACCTATCATTATTAATGAAACAGCATTGACTTTGGAACATGTTATGCAAAGTTAGAAGCTATTGAGAATAAGATGCCTAATATTGAACATCTTGATAATTTAGACAAAAAGGTCCATAATCACATTACTCAATTTGGTTCTAAGGTGGGGATTACATTTTAAACCTTAAAGGAAAATGAACCAATAATTAACAAAAGGATAGAACAAAGTCCCGCTAGAATCGATAAGTTAGAGGAGATTATCAATAATTTGGGTTCCGCTTTTTCCTTCGTTAAAACTATTGATAGGACTCCTCCCAATAAAAATTGCAAGTTTATGTATGTTCCTAAGACTAAGGGTGCCACTTCTAGCAAGGGGAATGAGGATCTTAAAATGATTAGTGTGCACCCCAATTTCATTGATATAATAAAGGAACCTATCTATAAAAGCGAAATTCTTAATTTTGTGCCTAGGAGCTGATAAGAAACCCCTATGTTAAATATCTTAGAAAGAGTGGGTGTGTAATTGAGGATTTGGAAACTAAGGATGACAACACTTGAAACTATGCATTATGCCTAGCTAGGGGCATAAAACAATAGCGCTTGTTGGGAGGCAACCCAATGAATAAAATAAATTTTTGCTTTACCTTGTGTTTTTGTGTGTTTACACAATTATAGCCTCTGTTATGATTGTGTTTTTATCTTTTAATTAGTGTTTGTGCCAAGTAATGCCTTTGGGATGATTTGGAAGATAGTATAATCGATGCTGTTTGAAAACAGAAACTTTTGCATCTAGTGCTGCAATTTTGATTTTTCGCTGGAGCGTCAGAACCTTCTGATTGTTTTACACAATATTGATATATGAATTGCCCACGTTGTCCTAATTTTTCAGAATTTTGGGAGTTACAGAAGTATGACTTTAATTCAGATCTTTACAGACTGTTCTGTTTTAGACAGATTCTGTTTTTGTTGCATAGTTTGCTTATTTTGATGAATCTATGGATCGTATCGGGGGGTATGAGTCATGGAGAAGTTGGAGTATAGTAGCATTATGACAATATTAAATATGAATCAATTTAGAACAGCACCTAAAGTTTAAGATTTATTTGTTATACTAACGGATCTCACGAGGTTTCTGCTGAGTTTTGTGTGCTGAAGTTTTCAAGTTTTGGGTGAGACTACGATGGATAAAGGAATAAGGAGTGGCAAGAGCCTAAGCTTGGGGATGCCCAAGGCACCCCAAGATAATATTCAAGGAAGACTCAAGCGTCTAAGCTTGAGGATGCCCCGGATGGCATCCCCTCTTTCGTCTACAATCTATCGGTAACTCACTTGGAGCTATATTTTTATTCATTACATGATATGTGTTTTACTTGGAGCGGCTTGTGCTATAGTTTGTTTGCCCTTGTTTGCTTTTTAGTTTGTCACAATCATCTTTTCTGAACACACCTTTTTGAGAGGGACACACATTATTCGTGATTTGTTAGAATACTCTATGTGCTTCACTTATATCTTTTGAGCTAGGCAGTTGCTCTAGTGCTTCACTTATATCTTTTAGAGCACGACGGTGGTTATATTTTAAAGAAATAGTTGCACTCTCATGCTTCACTTATATCTTTCTGAGAGTCTAATGAATAGCAATGGTAATATGCACGGGTTACGAATTTGGTCCTAATATGATAGGTATTCAAGAGGGATATAATAAAAACTTTCATGTTTGTCAACTTCCAACAAGTTTTATCAATTATACTTATTTTATGTGAAGTCATCACTCCCCATGGGATTAGCATATGATCTTACTTTTTATTCTCTTTATTTTATTTCCAAGATTGGATCAACAAAAGCAAAACACTCAACTCAAACTACTCTTTATTATATAACTTTCACACACGATTACATAGATAGACCACAAAGATAGCACTCGAAACTAGATCATACTAAAACTTTATTCTTCTAAATCATGAAATAACTAAGGATCGAACTAAGATAGATAATGATGATAAAAGTTATGGTGATACGATACCGGGGCACCTTCCCCAAGCTTAGCACAAGCCAAGGGTGGTGCCCATACCCATGTACTTAAGTCTCCTTCTTCGGTGATGGTGGTGATGAAGAGGTGGGCTTGTCATTTGCCTTCCACTTGAGAACATGAATTTCTTCTTTTAGTTTGTCATTCTCCCTTTCGAGATCCCAGATTTTTGTGATGCAGTTTATCCGAATCTTCCTGCACATGACGAAAAGGAGTGAATTGAACTTTAGGAACCTTCACCATGTTAGGTAAGCTGGACCTCTTGAATTCAATGTGCATATCTCCTGGTTGAGGCAATGGGGGATCCTCGTCCTCCTCACTGGAACGACCTTGCTTTTCCCTCAAATCAGCATCTTCCTATTCGTCAGTTGTTCAACCATAGGGGTCAGTGTCCCCATAGACTCTAGGGTTTGCAATAAGATGAGAAACATAGCTTTCCCCGTCCGAATCCTGAGATGACATGGCACTTGACCTCGAGAGTTTGACAGAAAACAACACGAAACAAGAATAGAGGAGAAACTTGCGATGCGGTGGTCAAAACACCCGTGAGTATATATAAAGAATTTTTATCTTGCAAAACAAACATACGAGAGGAAAACGGAGTCGAGAGGGCACACGAGGGGCCCACAAGGCATCACGACGCGCCCCGGGAGGGTCGCGCCCTGTTGCCTTGTGGGCGACTCATGGGTCCCCTCAGTTGTTTCTTATTTTTGTATTTTTTTTAATATTCCAAAACAGACAGAAATATTTTTTATGGAATTTTTGGAGTCGGTTTACTTACCGTATCACATACCTACCCCTTTTCAGGGTTTTGGAGCGTTCCGGTAGGACTCTTTGATGTGTTCCTCCAGTGTCATTGTCTGAATAATATTAGTTTCAACATTAATGCGGGTACTTGAGATATAATGCTTAATTCTTTGTCCATTCACCACTCTCGGGTTGGTGCCTTCGGAGTTGTTGATTTTGATAGCTCCGGAGCGGTAAACTTCTTCGATGATATATGGTCCTTCCCATTTAGAGAGAAGTTTTCCTGCAAAAAATCTAAAACAAGAGTTGTACAATAGAACTTGCTCACCCACTTTAAATTCCCGTTTTTGAATTCTTTATCATGCCATCTTTTAACTTTTTCTTTAAATAACTTGGCATTTTCATAGTCTTGGGTTCTCCATTCATCTAGAGAGCTAATATCAAATAACCTCTTTTCACCGGCAAGTTTGAAATCATAGTTAAGTTCTTTTATTGCCCAATATGCCTTATGTTCTAACTCAAGAGGTAAATGACATGATTTTGTATAAACCATTTTATATGGAGACATACCCATAGGATTCTTATAAGCAGTTTTGTAGGCCCATAATGCATCATCAAGTTTCTTAGACCAATTTTTCCTGGATCTATTAACAGTCTTTTGCAAAATTAATTTTATTTATCTATTACTCAATTCAACTTGACCACTAGACTAAAGATGATAAAGAGATGCAATTCTATGATTAACATCATATTTAGCAAGCAATTTTCGGAAAGCACCATGAATAAAATGTGAGCCACCATTAGTCATCAAATATCTAGGGACTCCAAACCTCGGAAATATAACTTCTTTAAGACCTTTAATAGAAGTGTTATGATCAGCACTACTAGTTGGAATAGCTTCTACCCACTTAGTAACGTAATCAATAGCAACTAAAATATGAGTATACCCATTAGATTTAGGAAAAGGTCCCATATAATCAAAACCCCAAACATCAAATGGTTCTATAACAAGTGAATAATTCATAGGCATTTCCTGACATCTACCAACATTACCAATTCTTTGACATTCATCACAAGAAAGGACAAACTTACGTGCATCTTTGAAGAGAGTAGGCCAATAAAAACCAGATTGTAATACCTTGTGTGCAGTTCTGTCCCCCGCATGGTGTCCTCCGTATGCCTCGGAGTGACACTTCCGTAGGATTTGTTCCTGTTCATGCTCAGGTACACAACATCTAATAGTACCATCTACCCCTTCCGTATATAAATGTGGGTCATCCCAAAAGTAATGCCTTAAATCAAAGAAGAACTTTTTCTTTTGTTGGTATATGAAACTAGGTGGTATATATTTAGCAACAATGTAATTAGCATAGTCTGCATACCAAGGAGTGTTACGAGAAGCATTTATCACAGCTAATTGTTCATCAGGGAAATCATCATTAATAGGAAGTGGGTCATCAAGAACATTTTCCATTCTAGACAAATTATTAGCTACGGGATTCTCAGCTCCCTTTCTATCAATAATATGCAAATCAAACTCTTGTAGCAATAGAACCCACCTAATAAGTCTAGGTTTAGCATCTTTATTTTCCATAAGATATTTAATAGCAGCATGATCAGTATGAATAGTAACTTTGGAATCAACTATGTAAGATCTGAATTTATCACATGCAAACACAACTGCTAAAAATTCTTTCTCAGTAGTAGCATAATTTCTTTGAGCACTGTCTAGAGTTTTACTAGCATAATGAATAACATACAATTTCGGATCAACCCTTTGTCCTAGAACAGCACCAACAACATAATCACTAGCATCACACATAATTTCAAAGGGTAGGTTCCAATCAGGTGGTTGAACAATAGGTGCAGAAATTAAGGCTTTCTTAAGTATTTCAAAGGCTTCTACGCAATCATCATCAAAAACAAATGGCACATCTTTTTGCAAGAGATTAGTAAGAGGCCTAGAAATTTTAGAGAAGTCTTTTATAAACCTTCTATAGAAAGCAGCATGACCAAGAAAACTTCTTATACCTTTGATATCTTTAGGACATGGCATTTTCTCAATAGCATCAACTTTAGCTTTATCAACTTCAATACCTCTTTCAGAAATTTTATGCCCAAGGACTATACCTTCATTTACCATAAAGTGGCACTTCTCCCAATTCAAGACAAGATTAGTTTCTTCACATATCTGCAAAACTCGATCAAGGTTGCTCAAGCAATCATCAAAAGAAGTTCCGTAAAAGGAAAAATCAACCATGAAAACCTCAACAATCTTTTCACAAAAGTCAGAGAATATAGTAGTCATACATCTTTGAAAGGTAGAAGGTGCATTACATAAACCAAAAGGCATACGACGGTAAGCATAAGTTCTAAAAGGACAAGTAAATGTGGTTTTCTCTTCATCTTCTAGTGATACAGGTATTTGAGAGAAACCAGAATAACCATTGCTACTTGTGATCTGCGTTGGTTTTTCCCTGAAGAGGAAGGGATGATGCAGTACAGTAGAGATAAGTATTTTCCTCAGTTATGAAACCAAGGTTATCAATCTAGTAGAAGAATCACACAACACCTCGTTAATAGCACCTGCACACAAACAACAAATCCTTGCACCCAACGCTTACAAGGGGTTGTCAATCCCTTGGCGGTTAATTGCAAGATTAAATTGTATGGTGATAGATAAATAGATTGAACAAAAATACAAAATAAATAAAACATGCAGCAAGGTATTTTAAAGAGTTTTAATATATGATAGAAGTAGACCCGGGGGCCATAGTTTTCACTAGAGGCTTCTCTCATGAAAATAGCATACGGTGGGTGAACAAATTACTGTTGGGCAATTGATAGAAAAGCAAATAATCATGACGATATCCAAGGCAATGATCATGTATATAGGCATCACGTCCGAGACAAGTAGACCGACTGCTGCCTGCATCTACTACTATTACTCCACACATCGACCGCTATCCAGCATGCATCTAGTGTATTAAGTCCATAAAGAACGGAGTAACGCCTTAAGCAAGATGACATGATGTAGACAAAGTAAACTCACGCATGAATAAACCCCATCTTTTTACCCTTAATAGCAACGATACATACGTGTCATGTCCCTTTCTGTCACTGGGATTGAGCACCGCAAGATCAAACCCATTACAAAGCACATCTCCCATTGCAAGATAAATCAATCTAGTTGGCCAAACCAAATCAATAGATCGGAGAGAAATACGAAGCTATAATAATCACGCATAAAAGAGTTCAGAGAAAACTCAAATAATATTCATGGATAATCTGATCATAAACTCACAATTCATCGGATCCCAACAAACACACCGCAAAAAATGATTACATCGGATAGAACTCCAAGAACATCGAGGAGAACATTGTATTGAAGATCAAAAAGAGAGAAGAAGCCATCTAGCTACTAACTATGGACTGGAAGGTCTGTGGTAAACTACTCACGCATCATCGGAAGGGCAGCAAGGTTGATGTAGAGCCCCTCTGTGATCGATTCCCCCTCCGGCGGAGCACCGGAAAAGGCCTCCAGATGGGATCTCTTGAGAACAGAAACTTGCGGCGGCGGAAAAAGTATTTCGTGGACTCCTCTGTTGGTTTCCCGATTTAAGAGAATTTATAGTGGTGGAATTAGGTCAAACGGAGCTGTGTGGGCCCCACAAGCCACCAGGGCGCGCCCCCCTAGGGCGCGCCCTGGTGCCTCGTGGGCCACTGCTTCATCTTCTAGCCCTCTCCCGAAGCTTCCAGTACTTTTTATGTCCAGAAAAAAATCTCCAAAAAGTTTCGTGGCATTTGGACTTCATTTGGTACTGATATTCTGGAGAATCAAAAATAGGCAAAAAACAGCAACTGGCATTGGGCACTAAGTTAATAGGTTAGTCCCAAAAAATGATATATAACTGTTGTAAATGTATATAAAAACATCCAAGATTGATAATATAATAGCATGGAACAATCAAAAATTATAGATACGTTGGAGACGTATCAGCATCCCCAAGCTTAATTCCTGCTCGTCCTCGAGTAGGTAAATGATAAAAACAAAAAATTTGATGTGGAATGCTACCTATCATATTCATCATATATTCTTTTCTTTTATAGCATGGACATTTGGACTTGAATGATTCAAAGCAATAGTCTATAATTTGACATGAAGATATAAATACTCAAGCATGCTAACAAGCAACCATGTCTTTCAAAATATCAATGCTAAAGAAAGTTATCCCTAGCCCATTATGCTCAATCATTGATCCATTCATGAGACACACTCAATATTAGCTACACACAATGCACAAGTATGACAATAGTGCTCTCTAGTTGGTGCTTTATAAGAGAAGATGGAGACTCAAAATAAAAATAAAAATTGCAGAAAAGTAAATAGATAGGCCCTTCGCAGAGGGAAGCAGAGACTTACTAATGTGCCAGAGCTCAAAGCTTAAATTAGAGAGATAAAATTATTTTGAGAGGCATGCTTTTCCTGTCAACGAAAACGACTGAGAATTCCCAATATTTTCCATGCTAGACACATCATAGGCGGTTCCCAAACAGAAAGTAAAGTTTATTTCCTTTCCACCATTCTTTCACAATCCATGGCTAGCCGTATCCACGGGTGTCCTCCATACCAACACTTTCCAAGGAATTTTGTTGTTATTAATTTTTGATTCATTGTGGGACTGGGCATCCCTATTACCAGCCACTCTCTCGTGCAATGACAAGTGAATAAACACTCATCGTGAGAATAACACACCTAGCATGGAAAATATTGGCCACCCCCTGCCGCTTCATGAGCGGTACGGGCACACAAAACGGAAAATTACTTTTGAAAATTAGAGTTGGCACATGCAAATTTACTTGGAACGGCATGGAAATACCACATATAGGTAGATATGGTTGGCACAACTTGGGTTTAAGGATTTTGGATGCACAAGCAGTATTTCCGTTTAGTACAAATGAAGGCTAGCAAATAGATTGAGAAGCAACCAACCAAAAAGTGAAAACGGTCATAAACATGCATTGAACATAACTAACACCGAATAATGCACCATAAGTAGGATATAATTTCATTGCATAACTATTGACTTAATGTGCATGCATAGGGAATCATAAACCTTAACACTAATATTCTTACTAAATCACAATTACTCACTAACATGACTCACATATCATCATCTCCATATCGCAAAACTATTGCAAGGAATCACACTTATCATATCCAATGATCTATATGAAAGTTTTTATTATATCCCTCTTGAATATTCATCACTTTGGGACCAAATTAATATCTTGTGCAAATTACCATTACTATTATCAACTCTCAAAAATATATAAGTGAAGCATGAGAGTGCACATATTTCTTCAAAATTTATCAACTCTCAAAATGATATAAGTGAAGCATGAGAGTTTAAATATTTCTTCAAAATTTTAATCTCATCAAATCTCAAAATAATATAAGTGAATCATGAGAGTTTAAATATTTCTTCAAAATATAGCCACCGCCGTGCTCAAAAATATTTAAGTGAAGCACTAGAGCAACTGCCTAGCTCAAAAAATTTAAGTGAAGCACATAGAGTATTCTAGCAAATCATGATGATCGTGTGGCTCTCTAAAATAGGTGTGTCCAGCAAAGATGATTGTGACAAACTAAAAAGCAAGCAAAGCAAAGACTCATATAATACACGACACTCCAAGCAAAACACATATCATGTGACGAATAAAAATATAGCTCCAAGTAAAATTACCGATGGTTGGTAGAAGAAAGAGGGGATGCCTTCCGGGGCATCCCCAAGCTTAGACGCTTGAGTCTTCCTTGAATATTACCTTGGGGTGCCTCGGGCATCCCCAAGCTTAGTCTCTTGCCACTCCTTATTCCTTCATCTATCGTGATCTCACCCAAAACGTGAAAACTTCAATCACACAAAACTCAACAAAACCTTCGTGAGATCCGTTAGTATAACAAAACAAATCACTACTTTAAGTACTGTTGCAAACCCATTCATATTTTATTTTTGAATTATACCTACTGTATTCTAACTTCTCCATGGCTTATACCCCCCGATACAATCCATAGTTTCATCAAAACAAGCAAGCAGTGCATCAAAAACAGAATCTGTCAAAAACAGAACAGTCTGTAGAGATATATTTAAAATCCATACTTATGTAACTCCAAAAATTCTGAAAAATTAGGAAAACGTGGGAAATTCATATACCAATACTGCGTAAAAATTTCAGATTTTTATCATGCTCCAGTACAGAACCAAAATTCCAGCACTGGACGCAAAACTTTCTGTTTCCAAACAGCATCAATTATACTATCTTCCAAATCATCCTAAAGGCTTTACTTGGCACAAACACTAATTAAAAACACAAAAACACAATAATAACAGTAGCATAAATGTGAAAACACACAATAACAGAAACAAAAAGTAAAAATTTATTTTATTCATTGGGTTGCCTCCCAACAAGCGCTATTGTTTTATGCCCCTAGCTAGGCATAATGCATAGTTTCAAGTATTGTCATGAAGGTAAGGGATGTCATCCATGCTCATCTCATATTCTCTCCTTTCGGCAGCAAGTTTTCGAAGTGGAAAGCAAAAGTACTCAAAAGGACTAAATTTCATAGGGCAAGGATCCGTACGATCAAATTCGGGAGGGGGAGATTCCTCCTTTGGCTCTTTGTAGGTGATGACTATCTCTTCATTATACATGTTTCTTTGAATATGTTCCTTAAGTATTTTCTCAAGCACAAACCCCAATCCATTATTTTGTATATCAAATTGATCATTAATTTTAGATATTTTATCAAGTAAAGTGGATGGAGGAACCCTTTTTCTAAGGTTTTCATTATAGGCAGCATAATCTGGAGATTGAAGCCTCCTCATTGCCTCTTGATTGTAAAGAATTTCCTCTATAGGAGGGCATCCACTATTTATATTGTAATAAGCAAATATTTCACGAGCCTCTTTCATGATGTGGCCGAACTCATAGGCTAGGAATAAAGTGACTACACGTTTAGTAGAAGGATCATGAATGTTTGAAAACTCTAGGAGTATCCTTTGTATAGCGGGATGCATATGCATAGATTGTCTCTCAATGCAACTATAAGCAAAGATATGGCATCCGCAAGGCTAGAATTTTTATTAAGTATTGACCCTCCTAACATAGGTAACGTGCCAGCACATGTGAAGAAATCCTGAATAACACCTTTTCCAATAATATTAGCACTACCTATACGGAGTTTTTAGTATGCATGATAGTGGGCTGTTCTTTATCAGGATCATCATTGGCAAGATTGTCTAATTTTTCTTTAGCAACTTTAGAAAAGCTTCTTTTAGTGTTTTCATTATTCATAAGCTTCAAGAGGATAGATGGGTTGTCTAAAGACTTCGCGCTAGTGGCGGAAAAATCACCAATTTTCTTAAGTTCAGACATGATAGCAACTTCGAGCAAGCGAACAAGAAAACACGCAAAAAAGCAAATGGAAAATATTTTTTGTATTTTTGTAAAAACACTTTTTAGAAGTGGGGGAGATGAAAATGAGAGGCAAAGGCAAATAAAATAAATGCAAGGAGATGAAAGTTTCATGCGTAGGTACTTGATAGATGTTGATGATGTCTCCCCGGCAACGGCGCCAGAAATTCTTCCTGCTACTTGTGATCTGCGTTGGTTTTTCCCTGAAGAGGAAGGGATGATGCAGCACAGTAGAGATAAGTATTTCCCTCAGTTATGAAACCAAGGTTATCAATCCAGTAGGAGAATCACGCAACACCTCGTTAACAGCACCTGCACACAAACAACAAATCCTTGCACCCAACGCTTACAAGGGGTTGTCAATCCCTTGGCGGTTAATTGCAAGATTAAATTGTATGGTGATAGATAAATAGATTGAACAAAAATACAAAATAAATAAAATAAAGAAAAAGTGCAGCAAGGTAGTTTTAAGATTTTTAATATATGATAGAAGTAGACCCGGGGGCCATAGTTTTCACTAGAGGCTTCTCTCATGAAAATAGCATACGGTGGGTGAACAAATTACTGTTGGGAAATTGATAGAAAAGCAAATAATAATGACGATATCCAACGCAATGATCATGTATATAGGCATCACGTCCGAGACAAGTAGACCGACTCCTGCCTGCATCTACTACTATTACTCCACACATCGACCGCTATCCAGCATGCATCTAGTGTATTAAGTCCATAAAGAATGGAGTAACGCCTTAAGCAAGATGACATGATGTAGACAAAGTAAACTCACGCATGAATAAACCCCATCTTTTTACCCTTAATAGCAATGATACATACGTGCCATGTCCCTTTCTGTCACTGGGATTGAGCACCGCAAGATCGAACCCATTACAAAGCACCTCTCCCATTGCAAGATAAATCAATCTAGTTGGCCAAACCAAATCAATAGATTGGAGAGAAATACGAAGCTATAATAATCACGCATAAAAGAGTTCAGAGAAAACTCAAATAATATTCATGGATAATCTGATCATAAACTCACAATTCATCGGATCCCAACAAACACATCGCAAAAAGTGATTACATCGGATAGAACTCCAAGAACATCGAGGAGAACATTGTATTGAAGATCAAAAAGAGAGAAGAAGCCATCTAGCTACTAACTATGTACCCGAAGGTCTATGGTAAACTACTCACGCATCATCGGAAGGGTAGCAAGGTTGATGTAGAGACCCTCCGTGATGGATTCCCCTTCCGGCGGAGCACCGGAAAAGGCCTCCAGATGGGATCTCTCGAGAACAGAAACTTGCGGCGGCGAAAAAAGTATTTCGTGGACTCCCCTGTTGGTTTCCCGATTTTAGAGAATTTATAGTGGTGGAATTAGGTCAAACAGAGCTGTGTGGGCCCCACAAGCCACCAGGGCGCCCCCCCCTGGGGCGCGCCCTGGTGCCTCGTGGGCCACTGCTTCATCTTCTGGCCCTCTCCCGAAGCTTCCAGTACTTGTTATGTCCAGAAAAAAATATCCAAAAAGTTTCGTGGCATTTGGACTTCGTTTGGTACTAATATTCTAGAAAACCAAAAACAGGCAAAAAATAGCAACTGGCACTGGGCACTAAGTTAATAGGTTAGTCCCAAAAAATGATATATAATTGTTGTAAATGTATATAAAAACATCCAAGATTGATAATATAACAGCATGTAACAATAAAAAATTATAGATACGTTGGAGACGTATCAACCATCTAGGAAGCAAAAGTGTGTGTGCTTAGATAATCTTTCTAACATTTGATCAATAAAAGGCAAGGGGTAATGATCTTTCGTAGTAGCTTTATTTAATTTCCAGAAATCAATTACCATCCTATAACCAGTTACAATTCTTTGTGGAATAAGTTCATTTTTATCATTAGGAACAACGGTAATACCTCCTTTCTTAGGAACGCAATGAACCGGACTTACCCATCTACTATCAGCTATGGGATAAATTATACCTGCCTCCAGAAGCTTTAATATTTCAGTTCTTACCACATCCTTCATTCTAGGATTCAGCCTTCTTTGATGATCAACAACGGGTTTAGCGTCTAGCTCCATATGAATTTTATGCTGACATAAAGTGGGACTAATGCCCTTAATATCATGAAGAGTATATCCAATAGCAGCACGGTGTTTCTTCAGAGTTTTAAGTAATCTCTTTTCTTCATGCTCTGAAAGGTTAGCACCAATAATAACAGGATATATCTTCTTTTCATCAAGATAAGCATACTTAAGTGTATCGGGTAATTGCTTTAATTCAAACACAAGATCACTCTTCGGTGGAAGAGGATCTCCCAAGGTTTCAACAGGCAAATTATGTTTAAGGATAGGTGCTTGCTTAAAGAACAACTCATCTATTTCATTTCTTTCATTCATATGCATATCATTTTCATGGTCTAGCAAATATTGTTCTAAAGGATCAGTAGGAGGCACGGCAATAGAAGCAAGACCTATAATTTCATCTTTATTGGGTAATTCTTTATCATGAAGTTGTCTACGAAACTTAGAGAAATTAAATTCATGAGATATATCACCAAACTTAACTCTAACTTTCTCTTTAACACAATCAATTTCAGCATTAACGGTATTCAAGAAGGGTCTACCAAATATAATGGGACAAAAATTATCTTGTTGTGAACCAAGTACTAAGAAATCGGTAGGGTATTTGATTTTACCACACAAGACTTCAACATCTCTAACAATCCCAAGTGGTGTAATAGTATCTCTATTCACAAGCTTAATAGTAACATCAATATCTTCAATCTCAATAGGTGCAATATCATGCATTACTTCTTGATATAAAGAGAACGGAATAGCACTCACACTAGCACCCATATCACACAAACCATGATAGCAATGATATCCAATCTTAACAGAAACAACAGGCATGCCAACTATGGGCTTGTTCTTGTCTAACATATCTCGTTCATTTCTAACAGGTTTAGCAATTCTAGCAGCCTCATCACAAAAGTTTATAACATGCCCATCAATATCATCAACCAAAAGATCTTTAACCATTGCAATATTAGGTTCAACTTTAATTTGTTCAGAAGGTCTTGGTGTTCATATATTACTTTTGTTGACCATGGTTGAAACTTTAGCATGTTCCTTAATCCTAATAGTGAAAGGAGGTTTCTCAATATAAGCAGTAGGCACTACTGGATCAACATTGTAAATAATTGTTTCTTTAACACTAACAGGTTCTTCGTTTAATTCAATGGGTGGATGATATTTAAACCATTTCTCCTTAGGGAGATCAACATGAGCAGCAAAATATTCACAAAAGGTAGCAACTATCTCAGAGTCAAGTCCATATTTAGTACTAAACTTATGAAAAACATCAGTTTCCATAAAAGATTTAACACAATCAAACTCAAGATTTATACCTGACACTTTACCTTTGTCGATTTCCCAATCTTCAGAGTCACGTTTAATTCTTTTCAGAAGACCCCATCTGAATTCAATAGTTCTCTTCATAAAGGAACCAACAGAAGAAGTATCGAGCATGGATTGATCATTATGAGAAAGCCGAGCATAATAGTTTTGAATAATTATTTCTCTTGAGAGCTCATGATTGGGGCATGTGTGCAACATATTATCGTTAAAAAAATGTGTGCAACATATACTTAAGCCTTCCCCAAGCTTGAGCGATACTTTCTCCTTCACGAGGCCAAAAATTATATATATAATTCCGATCACGATGAACCAAATGCATAGGATAAAATTTCTGGTGAAATTCCAGCTTCAACCGGTTCCAATCCCATGTTCCAGTATCATCACATAGCCTATACCATGTCAATGCCTTTCCCTCCAAAGATAAAAGGAAAACTTTCTTCTTAACTCCATCTCCGGATAAACCTGCAAGCTTAAACAATCCACAAATTTCATCCACATATATCAAGTGCACATCAGGATGCACCGTTCCATCTCCTGCATAAGGATTAGCTAGCAGTTTCTCTATCATACCCGAAGGAATTTCATAATAAATATTTTTAGTAGGTTAAGTAGGTTGAGGAGCAACTCTTAATGCTTCCGATCGAGGTGAAGATACCCCGAACAAGCCCCTCAAAGGATTACTTTCCATAGTGACAAGTGACAGTAAATTTCAGCACGTAATATAAATGTTTCCTTACCAAATTCCACTCACCAAAGGCCCTTCACTCCCCCGCAACGGCGCCAGAAAAGGGTCTTTATGACCCACAAGTATAGGGGATCAATCGTAGTCCTTTCGATAAGTAAGAGTGTCGAACCCAACGAGGAGCAGAAGGAAATGACAAGTGGTTTTCAGCAAGGTATTCTCTGCAAGCACTGAAATTATCGGTAACAGATAGTTTGATAGTAAGGCGATTCGTAACAAGTAAAAAGTAATAAAAGTAACAAAGGTGTAGCAAGGTTGTCCAATCCTTTTTATAGCAAAGGACAAGCCGGAACGAACTCGTATAATAAGCAAAGCGTTCTCGAGGACACATGGGAATTTCATCTAGTCACTTTCATCATGTTTGTTTGATTCGCGTTCGCTACTTTGATAATTTGATATGTGGGTGGACCGGTGCTTGGGTGCTGTTCATACTTGAACAAGCCTCTCACTTATGATTACCGCCTCTCGCAAGCATCCGCAACTACGAAAGAAGAATTAAGATAACTCTAACCATAGCATGAAACATATGGATCCAAATCAGCCCCTTACGGAATAGCGCATAAACTAGGGTTTAAGCTTCTGTCACTCTAGCAACCCATCATCTAATTACTACTCCACATTGCCTTCCCTTAGGCCCAAAGATGGTGAAGTGTCATGTAGTCGACGTTCACACGACACCACTAAAGGAAGCAACAACGTACATATCATCAAAATATCGAATGAATGCCAAATTCACATGATTACTTATGACAAGACTTCTCCCATGTCCTCAAGAACAAAAGTAACTACTCACAAATCATATTCATGTTCAAGATCAGAGGGGTATTGAATATCATTAAGGATCTGAAAATGTAATCTTCCACCAAATAAACCAACTAGCATCAACTACAAGATGTAATCAACACTACTAGCAACCCATAGGTACCAATCTGAGGTTTTCATACAAAGATCGAATGCAAGAGATGAACTAGGGTTTGAGATGAGATGGTGCTAGTGAAGATGTTGATGAAGATTGGTCCTCCCACGAAGAGAGGATCGTTGGTGATGTCGATGGCTTCGATTTCCCCCTCCCGGAGGGAAGTATCCCTGGCGGAATCGCTCCGCCGGAGAGCAAAATAGCTCCTGCCCAGGTTCTGCCTCGAGACGGCGGCGCTTCGTCCCGAAAGTCTTCTCTCTAATTTTTTAGGGCAAACGACCTTATATAGTAGAAGGAGGGGGCCAGAGGCCAGCCAGGGGCCCCACAAGGCATCAGGGCACGCCCAGGGGGGCACGCCATGTTGCCTTGTGAGAAACTGGTGGGTCCCCTCCAGTATCTCTTTTCTCCAGTATTTTTTATATATTCGATAAAAAATCTCCGTGAAATTTCAAGTCAATTGGAGCTCTGTAGAATAGGTATCTCTGATGTAGCTATTCCAGGTCCAGAATTCCAACTGCCGGTATTCTCCCTCTTCATATAAATCTTGCAAATTAAGAGAGAAAAGGCATAAGAATTGCATCATAAAGTGAAATAATGATCAAATACATTATAAATAACAGTAGGAAATCATGATGCAAATTGGACGTATCAGTCTCCAACGTATATATAATTTTTTATTCTTTCATGCTATTATATTATCAATCTTGGATGCTTTATATGCAATAATATGTTATTTTATATCATTTTTGGGACTACCCTATTAACTCAGTGCCCAATGCCAGTTCTTGTTTTTTGCTTGTTTTTGGCTTTTCAGAAAATCAATATCAAACGAAGTCCAAATGAAAAAAAATCTTTGGATTAATTTTTTTCTGGACCAGAAGGGACCCTAGAAGTATCAGGAGGAGACCAGACGAGATACGAGAGAGCCACAAGCTTGAGGGGCGCGCCCCCTGAGCTTGTGGGCCCCACGCAGCTCTGTTTGACCTAATTCCAGGCCTATAAATTCACATATATTCCCAAACCAATAGAGAGCCACCCGAAATAACTTTTCCGCTGCTGCAAGCTTCTGTTCTTCCGCGATCCCATTTGGAGGCCTTTTCCGTTACTCTACTGGAGGGGGAATCGATCACGGAGGGCTTCTACATCAACCTTGCTGCCCTACCGATGATGTGTGAGTAGTTCACCACAGACCTATGGGTCCATAACTAGTAGCTAGATGGCTTCTTCTCTCTCTTTGATCTTCAATACCATGCTCTCCTCGATCTTCTTGGAGTTTGATGACCCACAAGTATAGGGGATCAATCGTAGTCCTTTCGATAAGTAAGAGTGTTGAACCCAACGAGGAGCAAAAGGAAATGACAAGCGGTTTTTAGCAAGGTATTCTCTGCAAGTACTGAAAGTAGCGGTAACAGATATTTTTGATAGCAAGATAACTCGTAACAAGTAACAAGTAACAAATATAATAAAGTGCAGCAAGGTGGCCCAATCCTTTTTGTAGCAAAGGACAAGCTGGAATGAACTCGTATAATAAACAAAGTGTTCTCGAGGACACATGGGAATTTCATCTAGTCTCTTTCATCATGTTTGTTTGATTCGCGTTCGCTACTTTGATAATTTGGTATGTGGGTGGACCGGTGCTTGGGTGCTGTTCTTACTTGAACAAGACTCCCACTTATGATTACCCCCTCTCGCAAGCATCCGCAACTACGAAAGAAGAATTAAGATAAATCTAACCATAGCATTAAACATATGGATCCAAATCAGCCCCTTACGGAATAGCGCATAAACTAGGGTTTAAGCTTCTGTCACTCTAGCAACCCATCATCTAATTACTAATCCACAATGCCTTCCCTTAGGCCCAAAGATGGTGAAGTGTCATGTAGTTGACGTTCACACAACACCACTAAAGGAAGCAACAACATACATATCATCAAAATATCGAACGAATACCAAATTCACATGATTACTTATGACAAGACTTCTCCCATGTCCTCAAGAACAAAACTAACTACTCACAAATCATGTTCATGTTCAAGATCAGAGGGGTATTGAATAGCATTTAGGATCTGAACATATAATCTTCCACCAAATAAACCAACTAGTATCAACTACAAGATGTAATCAACACTACTAGCAACCCACAGGTACCAATCTGAGGTTTTGAGACAAAGATTGAATACAAAATATGAACTAGGGTTTGAGATGAGATGGTGCTGGTGAAGATGTTGATGTAGATTGGTCCTCCCACGATGAGAGGATCGTTGGTGATGTATATGGCTTCGATTTCCCCCTCCCGAAGGGAAGTATCCCCGGCGGAATCGCTCCGCCGGAGAGCAAAATAGCTCCTGCCTAGGTTCGCCTTGAGACGGCGGCGCTTTGTCCCGAAAGCCTTCTCTTCTTTTTTTTCAAGGTCAAATGGCTTCATATAGCAGAAGGAGGGGGGCAGACGCCAGCTGTGGGCCCCACAAGGCACTAGGGCGCGCCCAGGGGGTGGCCGCGCCCTACTGCCTTGTGGGCAGCTGGTGGGTCCCCTCTGTAAAATCTTTTCTCCAGTATTTTTTATATATTCAATAAAAACTCTTCATGAAATTTCAGGTCAATTGGAGCTTTGTAGAATAGGTATCTCTGATATGGCTATTTCAGGTCCAGAATTCCAGCTGCCGGCATTCTCCCTCTTCATGTAAATCTTGCAAATTAAGAGAGAAAAGGCATAGGAATTGTACCATAAAGTGAAATAATGATCAAAAACATAATAAATAACTGTAGAAAATCATGATGCAAATTGGACGTATCAACTCCCCCAAGCTTAGACCTCGCTTGCCCTCAAGCGAAAAGTCGAAATCAATAATCATGCCCACGTGTTTAGAGAGAGAGACGTCGATAAAAATAAAATACGGACATGGAGCATCATGATCTTTATTATAACAGTAATATGTCATCATAAAACTTCTCATGAAGAAGTGACAATTCATTCACAAGTTAAAGTATGAACCATAAACCAAATTGAAAAGTAACAAACTATGATCTCAGTCACTGAAGCAATTGCAATTCATCACATTATCAGAAAGAGTCTATGTAAGAGCTTTGTTTAGCAAGTTCACATACTCAACTATCATTTAGTCTTCTATGATTGCTGACACTCACGGCATACTTATGGAGCAAAAGTTTCAGTCGAACACATAGAAAGATAGGGGCTTATAATTTCGCCTCCCAACTTATTTACCTCAAGGGTAATGTCAACAATAATAGCTCATGATCACCTACATTCAACTGGATATATATGCATGGATCTATCCCCACCACATGATGTTTGCCAAAAGAGAAAAAAGAAAAACGGAATAGAGAAGAATACTATTGACTCTTGCATGAAAGTAAATACATAAAGTAAAAGACAGGCCCTTCGTAGAGGGAAGCAGAGGTTGTCATGCGCTTTTGTTTTTGGATGTGCAAGCTCTTAATGTAAAGGAACGTCACTTTATATTGCCCCTTGTTATAGCGCCCTTTATTATGCAGTCTGTCGCCTTTATTGCTCCACCATCACAAGATCGTACAAAGCTTATTTTCCCTTACAATAAAAGTTCCTACATATTTAGGAGTAATTTTTATTACTTTGCACCGATGACAACTTACTTGAAGGATCTTATTCAATCCATAGGTAGATATAATGGACTCTCATGGCATGAAACTGGGTTTAAGGGTTTTTGGATGCACAAGTAGTATCTCTACTTGGTGCGGATTTTTTGGCTAGCAAAGATAGGTGGCAAACACCACATGTTAGAGGATCCAAAACAATATAACTTCTATGTGAATATAAGCAAACATAACCCATTACATTGTCTTCCTTGTCCAACATCAACTAATTGTCTTAGAATATTTGATGGGGGCTCACAATCATAAAAGATGTCCAAGATAGTATATTTATATGTGAGACCTCTCTTCCTTTATTACTTTTTCATGAATTGCTACAATGACCAATGCTATGTTTGTCAACTTCCAACAAGTTTTATCAATTATACTTCTTTTATGTGAAGTCATCACTCCCCAAGGGATTAGCATATGATCTTACTTTTTATTCTTTATTTCTAAGATTGGATCATCAAAAGCAAAACACTCAACTCAAACTAATCTTTATTATATAACTTTCACACACGATTGCATAGATAGATAGATCACACAGCAAGCACTCGAAACTAAATCATACTAAAACTTTATTCCTCTAAATCATGAAAAAACTAAGGATCGAACTAAGATAGATAATGATGATGAGAAAGTGATGGTGATACGATACCGGGGCGCCTCCCCCAAGCTTGGCACAAGCCAAGGGGAGTGCCCATACCCATGTACTCAAGTCTCCTTCTTCGGTGATGGTGGTGATGAAGTGGTGAGACTGTCCTTCAGCTTTAGCAGATACTCCAATATATGGTTGATGCTCCGAAGGGCGATGTTTTGTTCTTCCAACAAAATAACTTCACGAGTGAGAGATGTATTCTGAGCACAAACTGTTTCAAAGACTCTTAGGGCTTCAATTACAGATGGGGAGAGATGGTCATAGAGGGGTTGAAGGATATCTCCCTTCTCTGCGGTCACCTCCATGGGAGTGGCTTGCCCTCCTTCTGGGGCCTGGGTTTCCGCAACTTCCTCGACCTTGTCCTCCTTGCCATTGTCTTCCTCTCCCGACGACCACTCGCAGTAAACCTCGCTGTAGGGGCGTTTGCCCGGCGATGGTTGCACAATCCGGTGCTTAGTGCGGAGTCTTCGAGGAGCCATGGCGATCTAGATCTGTCAGAAAAATAGCCCGAAACAAGAACAGAGGAGAAACTCACGATGCGATGGTCAAAACATATGGGAGTATATATAAAGAATTTTTATCTTGCAAAACAAGCAATACGGGAAGAAAATGGAGTTGGGAAGGCACACGTGGGGCCCACAAGGCACTAGGGCGCGCCCAGGGGGATGGCCGCGCCCTACTGCCTTGTGGGCAGCACGTGGGTCCCCTCGGCTATTTCTTATTTTTGTAATTTTTCTAATATTCCAAAACTGACAGAAATAATTTTTATGGAATTTTTGGAGTCGGTTTACTTACCGTATCACATACCTACCCCCCTTTCAGGATTCTGGAGCATTCCAGAAGGACTCTTTGATGTGCTCTTCCGGTGTAATTGCTTCAATAATATTGGTTTCAACATTAATAGGAGTACCTGAAATATAGTGCTTAATTCTTTGCCCATTCACCACCAGACTTAAAGTCCTCGGCCAACCCTTAAAATTCCGTCGGGGCCCAATTTCAGACTTTGAGAATCGTGTCATCTAGGGAATTGGGCCCCTTTATGGGAAAAACGTCGAAGCGTCAGCCCCTTTACTTAGTAAACGCGTAGCCTTTGCTAACCGCAATACGCATCTTCGACCGCAACTGCAGCAAAAAAAATCCCCCCCCCCATCCCAGCCCAAGCTCAAGAGCCTGAACAATGGCGAGTGGCGAAGGATCGTCAAGGCGCCCTCACGGCCCTAATAGAGGGGACCGGGGGAGCTGCTCCATCGCGCGCCTTCAATTAGAGCACCTGGAGACGCAAGGTTACCTGCCGGATGCAGATCTGGCCTCCACCTGTCCTGGACTAACGTCCATCAACGGTCAAGCCCACACCGAGAATTACCCTTCACCACGAGGAGACGAGCGGGTATGCTTTGTGCCCTTCCTCCTCCGCGGCTTAGGGTTCCCAATCCACCCTTTCCTCCGCGGTTTGCTGGAGTTTTACGAGCTGCAGCTACACCATCTCTCCCCGAATTCGATATTACACATCGCGGGGTTCGTCGCGCTCTGCGAGCTACACCTCGGCTGTCAGGCACACTTCGGATTATGGCAAAAGTATTTCTGTATCGTGCCCCACTCCTCGGCCGACAAGCTATTCGAGGTTGGAGGAGCCGAAGTCTGCCGAATCGACAAGACCGGTTATCCAACGGGAACACCTCGGGAGGACGCCGATTACTGGCCTTCCGAGTGGTTCTACATCAACGACGTCCCGCTGTACGAGCCAGTCTAGCCAGGCCTCCCGCCCTTGTCATTGGATCCGCTGAGGAAACGTTACAGTTGGAGGCCACAGAGCTCGGCACAAGAGGAAGACGAAGCCGTGACCAGCCTAGCGGCCAAGGTGAAGCTACTTTCAAGCGCTGGCCTCACCGTCATTGATGTGATGGCAACGGCCCTAGACCGGAGAGTCCAACCCCTCCGGCAGCGCCAGCACTTATTGTGCAAGTATAATGGGTCCAACGACACCTCCCGATCCATCAGGGGAGCTTTTATGGACCAGATGACCCTTGGAGCTGTGCTAGCCAGCATATACCAAGGGTCCACAGAAGAATTCGCCAAGCGCCTGTTCCAAGACGGGCTGTCGTACAATAATCCCACTGACATAGTAAGTTTTCCTTCCGAGCTCTCTTGCTAACCTCGGGATTTTTAGTATTTAATCCATTACACCTCGGCCTTTGAACAGAGGTGGAGGCGTTGGCTTGAGGGTGTGAGCAATCCGGCCCCTGAGCCAGAGCTGCACTGCCGCGCGGAAGACCCTCTTTACAATGAGGATGAAGACATGGGCCTTATTTATGAAGGGAGGAGGTTTTTCCTGGAGAGCCTTGATGGCTCAAAGGTAGATATCATCCCTGACACACCGGGGATGAAGCCGGCCTCATCGGTAACACTTCCTTCCTCTAAACGAAAGAGAGCCCCTCGTCCTCCAGCCCCCAGCCATCTGACTTCTCCTCCAAAGGGGCGGCACTCCCAACGCCTACGCAGAGAAACGGCTTCACTGGGAAGGGCTCCGCCAGAAGCCCAAGAAGTTCAGGACGAGGTCACGGGGGCAGGCGAAAGCGCCCCTTCGATCACCAGGTAACACTTTGATCTGTGCTGCTGCAAAGACACTTCAGATGTTAACTTTCCCGATCACTTGCAGACAGCCTTTACCCACCACAACAAATGTGGGGCTGAGGAAGCCACGGCCCCACCCAAGGAAACAGATGCCCGAACTCCCGCGGGAGTTGACCCCGAGGCCGCTCAGCCCGAGGACTCGGCGACATCGGCCACTCCATCCGAGATTCACTGTGTCGCGAATTATCGTCGGCGAAAGGCTTCTCTGAACAATCTAGCTTTCTCGGATAGGGAGTTCAGTGCTCTCAGCACGGTGGATGCATACCTCAGGGCAACCCGAGGTGCTTTTGATGAATCGTTGGACGTCTTGTCACGGGGGCTACGGGTAAGGTTTTGTTTTTGCATATGTGTTTAAAGACAAATATGACTACCACATATGGTAGTAGCCCCTAAGGCTTGGTACGAGCCCCTGGGATTGTATCAAGACTTGAATACTAACATGTAACCACTGCCATGAACAGGAAGCTCGCTTGAAGAACGAGCAATTGACCTCGGTGTTAGCCCAAACAAAGGTGCAGCTGGACGCGGCCTTGTCTGAGGTTGAACAGGTGAAGAAATTCACCAGAGAAGCGCACGGTAAGTGCGTTGTGCTTAAATTGGTTAATGCCAATAAAAATAGAGCTGACGCCAGAATCCCTTGTAGCAGCGGAAGCCCTAGGCCATCTTGAAAGAGACCTGAAGCAGGCCCGCGAGGATCTAGCGTATGCTGAAGCGCAACGTCAGGCAAATCAACACGTGGTTACTCAAAGAGTGGACTGTGTGAATGTGCTTAGGGCTGAGAACGCCCGCCAGGCCCAGGAGATTGAGAGCTTAAAAGCTCGCCTCACTATTGCGGAAGCAAAGAATCGGAAAACGGATGACATGATTTATGGTAAGTTATAAATCTCGAGGAATGCTTGTCATGTAATTTGTCCGAGGTGATTTGTCATGCGGATGTTGTTTTGTTTGACAGCTTCTCTATCTGGCCTTCCTCCAAAATCTCAGGGTCTGATGTCCGAAGACATGGCCGTTCGTCTCTCCGAGGTACACGAAAGAGCACGGAAATCGATGAAGGATGTGCACCAGGCTTTATGGCCTGAGGTGGTGCCGGTCCCCGAGGACATGGCCGTGCTAGCCGAACAGCTTAAGAGAGCTCGGCGCCGGATACAGGCTTGGAAAGTATTAGCTTGCCGAGAAGGTGCGAGGGAGGCCTGGGCCATGGTGAATACCCACTACACCGGTTTGAAGACAACGGAATTAGCGGAGGTGGGACCCATGGGGTCTGACGGGCAGGAAATCCCTGCTAGCCAGGCATATGATAGTGTAATGCCTGCGGCGTGATTTTCGTAGAAGGATTGCGCATTGGACACCCTAATAGACGGGCTAGACCGCGCGTGAAAACTTTGTATGACTTTATGTACCGAAGTATTTATGTCTTTTTTCAATCCGTTTATCCAAACTCTGTCAGCCAGCCTTCGGCTTCCATCTCCTCGGATAAACTCCGAGGAGTGTCCCATACTACTGGCCGAGGTTATCGAACCAGGTGCTTTTGGCGATAAGGCAATCGGGCTACGCGTCTCGAAAGACAAGAGGGTAACGGAAAGTTATGTTATATTACTTTTTAACGTAAGAAACATCTTCCGAGGAAAATAGTTCTTCCAACAGTTCGTTTCCTCGGGTCACTGCGTCAAACACATTTGTCCGAAGACGGATGACCTCAGGGATAAAGCCCCTGGTCAGGGTTTAAAAAGACCCCTGCCACGTTAGTCCTATGTCATGGCCGACCGATTCGCATTGTAAGAACGCTAGCTTTCGGCTTTGTCCGTCTGAGGTACCACACCGGCTGACCCGGGAGTAACGATCACAGCAGTGCTCCCTTTGCCCCCTAGCCAAAATATCGGGAATGTAAGGGGCAAGCACAGGAGCCGGGCAATCCAGCTTGGCCAAATCTTAAAGCGAATTGATGCATATGGTGGCTCAAAAGACGATAGTACATAAGAGGTGGAATAGCTCTTGTTTTGAAAAGAACATGCTATATTGTCCTCGGGGTCATTCAATAACGTTCCGAGGTGGGAAAATAAATAATGAGTAAAAGATTAAGTCAAAGAAAATGCATAAGTTATTTACATGGACCATATGTGTGGCATCAAGCGTAGAAGCGTCGGAGTAGCGCCGCGTTCCAGGGATGGGGCTCCAAATGGCCGTCCTCTGGGTCTCAGATTCGATAGGCTCCTCCGATTAGTACTTGGTCAATGATGAACGGCCCGTCCCATCTAGGGGAAAGTTTGTGCTTTTGTTTTTCGGGGTGTAGCCTCATTATGAGATCCCCGACGTTGAATTCTTTGGCATGAACCTCTCTGCCATGGTAGCACCGGGCATGCTGCTGATAAATAGCTGATCTTGCCCGTGCGATGTTGCGCTCTTCTTCGAGAGCGTCTAGGGCATCTTGCCGATCGAGCTCGGCCTCGAGCTCCTCATACATGTGTATTCAAGGTGTGTCGTGTATGATATCGCAGGGCAGGACCGCCTCGGCGCCGTACACCATAAAAAACGGGGTGTATCCTGTGGACTTGTTTGGTGTTGTACGCAAGCCCCATAGTACGGAATCAAGTTCCTCAACCCATTTATAGTCGGCTTTTTTAAGGGAGCGAACTAACCTTGGCTTAATTCCGCTAAGGATTAGTCCATTGGCTTGCTCCACCTGCCCATTAGACTGTGGGTGATAGACAGACGTGTAGTCGAGCTTAATGCCCAGTTTTTTACACCATGCCTTAACCTCTTTGGCCGTGAAGTTGGTTCCGTTGTCTGTAATCAGACTGTGGGGGACACCGTAACGATGTACTAGCCCCGAGATGAATCCGATTACCTGGACGGCCTCGGCCGAGGTGACAGGCTTTGCTTCGATCCACTTGGTAAATTTGTCGACCATGACGAGGAGGTATTTATTTTTGTTTGATCCACCCTTGAGTGGCCCGACCATATCAAGCCCCCAGACCGCGAAAGGCCAAGTGATGGGGATGGTGCGACGGGCCGTGGGGGCATGTGGCTCTACTTGGCGAATACCTGGCAGCCTGGGCAATGTTGTACTAATGCCGAGGCGTCGGCGCCTGCAGTTGGCCAGTAAAAACTGGCTCGGAAAGCCTTGCTGACCAAGGTCCGAGCAGCGGCGTGGTGTCCGCTCATACCGGAGTGTATCTCCCAAAGTAGGAGTTTTCCTTCTTCCTCGGATATGCATCTCTGGAGGACGCCCGTTGTGCTCATTTTATAAAGTTCCCCTTCATGAACCTTGTAGGCTTTAGACTGCCTTACAATCCGGCGGGAGTCGGTTTGGTTATCGGGGAGCTCTTTTCGAAGCAGGTACGCGAGGAGCGGCTCGGTCCATGGTGCGATAACCGCCATGACTTCATGCGCCGAAGCGATCTCCCGGACCATTGAGCCGCCTATAATACCTTCGCCGTCTTCGGGCGGGGCCTGTTGCCCGACGTTGATTGAATCCGATGTTCCTTTGATGTCTTGCCAGACTACGGATGGCTTAAAAAGCCGTTCGAGGAAGGTGTTTTCGGGGACCTTATCCCATTTTGCGCCCAATCGGGCAAGCACATCTGCGGCCTGGTTGCTGTCTCGTGGTATGTGGTGAAACTCTAGCCCCTCGAACCAGGCCGAGATCTTTATGATGGCATTTCGGTAAGCTGTCATCTTCGGGTCTTTGGCGTAAAACTCGCCGTTGATTTGTGAGATGGCGAGGTTAGAATCACCTCGGACCTCCAGGCGTTTGACACCCATGGAGACTGCTATCCGAAGTCCGTGTAGGAGGGCTTCGTATTCTGCCTCATTGTTGGAGTCCGTGTACATGATTTGTAACACGTATTTAATGTTATCTCCCGTGGGTAAGATGAGCACCACTCCAGCCCCTAGGCCGGCAAGCATTTTGGAGCCATCGAAATACATTGTCCAATGCGAGTAGGTACAGTACTCACGGGGGAGTTCGACTTCGGTCCATTCGGCTACGAAGTCCGCCAGCACCTAGGATTTAATGGCCCAGCGTGGTTTGTAGATGATTTCAAAAGGTAAGAGCTCTATGGCCCATTTGGCGATGCGCCCTGTCGCATCCCTATTATTGATTATGTCACTTAGCGGGACGTCGGATGCCACGGTCACCGAACACTCTTGAAAGTAGTGCCGAAGTTTTCGTGACGCCATGAAGACCACATAGGCTATCTTTTGGTAGTGAGGGTAGCGTGACTTGCATGGAGTTAAGACCTCGGATACATAATATACGGGCTTCTGGACCTAGAATTTGTGCCCTTCCATGTCTCATTCGACCACGAGGACTGCGCTAACCACCTGGTTTGTGGCCGAGATGTACAGTATCATCGGTTCGCAGACACCTGGCGCTGCCATGATGGGATTGGTGGCGAGGAGGGCCTTGATGTCTTCCAGGGCCGCCGCGGCCTCCTTGGTCCATTTGAATGTCCTGGTTTGCTTTAACAGCTTGTACAAGGGTAAGGCTTTTTCTCTGAGCCGTGATATGAAGCGGCTCAAGGCTGCTACGTAGCCCGCCAGTATTTGTAAGTGCTTGAGCTCTGTTGGAATCTCCAGACGATCCAAGGCTCGAATTTTAGCCGGATTGCCTTCAATTCCTCGGCTGGATACGATGAAACCGAGGAGTTTGCCAGCTGGGACTCCAAAAACGCATTTCTTCGGATTAAGTTTTATTTGATATTCCCGTAGGCTGGCAAATGTGTCTTGAAGGTTGTCCACCAACTGGTTGACATGTTTGGTTTTGACAACTACATCATCTACGTAGGCCTCGACGGTCTTTCTGATGTGTTTTTCCAGGCATGTTTGAATCATACGCTGGTACGTGGCGCTAGCGTTCTTTAGTCCGAAAGGCATCGTATTGAAGCAAAACGGCCCGTAGGGCGTGATGAATGTCGTTGCTGCCTGGTCAGATTCCTTCATCTTTATTTGATGATATCCTGAGTAGGAGTCTAGGAAGCATAGTGCATCATGGCCCGCAGTGGCGTCCACAATTTGGTCAATACGGGGTAAGGGGAAGGGGTCTTTGGGGCAAGCTTTATTGTGGTCTTTGAAATCGACACACAACCGCCAGTACCTGTCCTTCTTTGGTACCATGACCAAATTGGCTAGCCAGTCAGGGTGTTTTATGTCCCTGATGAATCCTGCCTCCAGCAGCTTTGCTAGTTCCTCGCCCATTGCTTGACACTTGGGCTCGGAGAAACGCCGAAGTGTTTGTTTAACAGGCTTATAGCCCGTTAGTATGTTTAAGCTATGCTCTGCAAGCCTACGGGGTATCCCTGGCATATCGAAGGGGTGCCAGGCGAATATGTCCCAGTTTTCCTTGAGGAAAGCGTGTAGGGCTTCGGTAACTTCTGGGTCGAGGTTAGCCCCTATGGACGCCGTTTTAGCAGGGTCCGTTGGGTGAACCTGGAATTTCACTATTTCGTCGGCCGGTTTGAAAGAAGTAGACTTCGATCTTTTGTCGAGAATGACATCGTCCCGGTCAACCTCGGCGCGCAGCGCGGTCAGCTCCTCGGCCGCGAAGGCTTCGGCCAGGGTCTCGAGGGAGACGGACGCCGTTTTATTCTCGGCTTTGAGTGCCCTGTCGGGATCGCTTGAGATAGTAATGATCCCCTTCGGGCCCGGCATCTTGAGCTTCATGTAGCCGTAGTGTGGCACTGCTTGAAATCTTGAAAAGGCGTCGCGTCCGAGGATGGCGTGGTATACGCTCTTGAAAGGAGCGATGTTGAACGTGATATCCTCGGAGCGATAATTATCCGGAGTCCCAAAGACTACGTCCAGGGTTATCTTTCCGCTGCAGCGTGCCTCTCGTCTGGGGACTATTCCTTTGAAGGTGGTCGTACTCGGTTCTATGCGCGATTTATCGATGTGCATTTTGTCCAGAGTGTCTGTGTATATTAGATTCAAGCTGCTGCCTCCGTCCATAAGGACCTTATGGAGGCGGCAGTGGTCCACGATGGGGTTTAGAAATAGGGCTGACTTCGGTTGGTCGTCGTGGTTGAAGGTGATCGGCGTGTCTATCCACGCGCCCCGTGGTGGTACTTGCCGGACAGAATTAATTTCCCGCAGGGCCCGTTTGCGCTGGTTTTTAGACGTAAAGGTCTTGTAAATCATTAGGACCTCGTCTTCTTCCGAGGTCTGTTCAAGGTGGCCGAAGGTGCCCGCCAGGAGGGCGGGTCCCCCTTTAGCTACCTGCCTCAGAACCCAATAGCCGCGAAGGCTGTGAGTCAGGCAGGAGTTAATCAACACGGCGTGGATTGGGCATGGTTTATCCAGAAAGCCATCCAGAGTTGTTCCGGGGTAACCGGAGGTTTTCTTCTTCTTTCGGGGTCGATCGCCCGGGATGTTCCATTTGCGATTTTCGCACCGAAGTGCCGATCGGTCGCGTTCTGGGTAGTCCTCACAGATCAAGTCTGTGTTTTCCTCGGTCCGCTAGGCGTCTTCGATAGCGTAGAATCGTGCTACCAGGTTGGTCAATTTAGGGAATGTTTGAACGGAACGATGAGCGAGGACGTTCAAGACGCCTTTATCCTTGCATCCGCGCTCAAAAGCGGTAATTATGTCAGAGTCTTGGTAATCCAGTATCTTGCTCTTGACGGACAAGAATCTGGCCCAGTATCGCCTGATCGGTTCATCGGGGAGTTGCCGTACGTAGGCCAAATCCCAGATGTCAGGTGAGCCGGAGTTATCGGGGCGATATTCTATATGGGAGGTGAGCGGATGAGTTCCGATCTCTAAAGACCGTGGGCTTAAGACCCTGTTAGTCTCACTTGACGTCGGATCCGTGGTCACCAGTTTAGCCAAATTGATCTGAAGGTCGGCCTTCGGTAGGTCACTGTCCGACCCGCTCTCCAAGAAGTATCTCAGCCCCTCGTCCCTGGGGGAGTTCCCCGTTGGAGCCAAAGAAGGGTCATGGTTCGCCTCCACTTCATGTGCAGGCATGTCTGTGGCCGAAGTTTCGAACATGGAGTCGTGCTCCATAGGCTTGGGGCCGTTGACCGGCGATCCCATCGATACCTTTGGTGATCACACAGCGGACCTCTCAATGAAAGCACAGTGTCGGTGTCAAAACCGACAGACCTCGGGGTAGGGGGTCCCGAGCTGTGGATCTCGGATCGATGGTAACAAAGACAAGGGAGACGGTATTTACCCAGGTTCGGGCCCTCTTGATGGAGGTAAAACCCTACGTCCTGCTTCTGTTTATATTGATGGAGATGTATCAAATACAGAGTTGATCTACCTCGAGATCGTAATGTGTGTCTAACTCTAGGGCTAGGTGAACGATATTGTGTTGATTATTATTTTTTCTCTACGGGCTGAACCCTACGGCTTATATACACGCTAGGGAGGGTATCTAGGGTTAGAAGTTAGTATCTAGTAGTAAGGCGGCTAGAAAGATCTTGGAGTATACGTCAAGTCTTTGGTAGAGACAGTCTCGATCACGCTTCCTGTATACGGCCTCCGGAGTCCATCTTGATCACGTACGAGGGCCCATCGGCCCAACCGAGGAGACAGACTGGCTAGGTTAGCACCCCCTAATCCAGGACACCATCACTTGGGTTCTCCATTCATCTAAGGAGCTAATATCAAATAACCTCTTCTCACCGGCAAGTTTAAAATCATAATTCAGTTCTTTAATTGCCCAATAAGCTTTATGTTCTATTTCAAGAGGTAAATGACATGATTTTCCATAAACTATTTTATACGGAGACATACCCATAGGATTTTTATATGCAGTTCTGTAAGCCCATAATGCATCATCAAGTTTCTTAGAAAAATTCTTTCTGGATCTATTAATAGTCTTTTGCAAAATCAATTTTATTTCCATATTAGTTAATTCAACTTTACCACTAGACTGAGGATGGTAAGGGGATGCAATTCTATGGTTAACATCATATTTAGCAAGCAACTTACGAAAAGCACCATGAATAAAATGTGAACCACCATCAGTCATTAAATATCTAGGGACTCCAAACCTCAGGAAAATGACTTCTTTAAGCATTTTAATAGAAGTGTTATGATCAACACTACTAGTTCGAATAGCTTCTACCCACTTAGTAACGTAATCAACAACAACTAAAATATGTGTATACCCATTGGATTTAGGAAAAGGTCCCATATAATCAAAACCCCAAACATCAAATGGTTCAATAACAAGTGAATAATTCATAGTCATTTCCTGATGTCTACCAAGATTACCAATTTTTTGACATTCATCACAAGAAAGGACAAACTTACGTGCATCCTTGAAAAGAGTAGGCCAATAAAAAGCAGATTGTAATACCTTGTGTGCAGTTCGGTCTCCCGCATGATGTCCTCCATAGGCCTCGGAGTGACACTTACGTAGGATTTGTTCCTGTTCATGCTCAGGTGCACAACGTCTAATAATACCATCTACTCCTTCTTTATATAGATGTGGGTCATCCCAAAAGTAATGCCTTAAATCAAAGAAAAACTTTTTCTTTTGTTGGTATGTAAAGCTGGGTGGTATGTATTTAGCAACAATGTAATTAGCATAGTCTGCATACCAAGGAGCATTACGAGAAGCATTTATCATAGCTAATTGTTCATCAGGAAAATCATCATTAATAGGAAGTGGGTCATCAAGAACATTTTCCATTCTAGACAAATTATCTGCTACGGCATTCTCAGCTCCCTTCCTATCAACAATATGCAAATCAAATTCTTGTAGCAGAAGAACCCATCTAATAAGTCTAGGCTTAGCATCTTTCTTTTCCATAAGGTATTTAATAGTAGCATGATCAGTGTGAACAGTAACCTTGGAATCAACAATATAAGATCTAAATTTATCACATGCAAACACAACTGCTAAAAAAAATTTCTCAGTAGTAGCATAATTTCTTTGAGCGTTGTCTAGAGTTTTACTAGCATATTGGATAACATTTAATTTCTTATCAACTCTTTGTCCTAGGACAGCACCAACCGCATAATCACTAGCATCACACATAATTTCAAAAGGTAGGTTCCAATCAGGTGGTTGAACAATAGGTGCAAAAATTAAGGCTTTCTTAAGTATTTCAAAGGCTTCTACACAATCATCATAAAAAACAAATGGAACATCTTTTTGCAAGAGATTGGTAAGAGGTCTAGAAATTTTAGAGAAGTCTTTTATAAACCTTCTATAGAAACCAGCATGACCAAGGAAACTTCTTATACCTTTGATATCTTTAGGACATGGCATTTTCTCAATAGCATCAACCTTAGCTTTATCAACTTCAATACCTCTTTCAGAAATTTTATGCCCAAGGACTATACCTTCATTAACCATAAAGTGGCACTTCTCCCAATTCAAGACAAGTTAAGTTTATTCGCATCTCTGCAAAACTCGATCAAGGTTGCTTAAGCAATCATCAAAAGAAGTTCCGTAAATGGAGAAATCATCCATGAAATCCTCAACAATCTTTTCACAAAAGTCAGAGAATATAGCAGTCATACATCTTTGAAAGGTAGCAGGTGCATTACATAAACCAAAAGTCATACGACGATAAGCATAAGTTCCAAAAGGACAAGTAAAGGTGGTTTTCTCTTGATCTTTAGGTGATACAAGTATTTGAGAGAAACCAGAGTAACCATCTAGGAATCAAAAGTGTGTATGCTTAGACAATCTTTCTAACATTTGATCAATAAAAGGCAAGGGATAATGATCTTTCCTCGTAGCTTTATTTAATTTTCTGAAATCAATTACCATCCTATAACCAGTTACAATTCTTTGTGGGATGAGTTCATTTTTATCATTCGGAACAACGGTAATACCTCCTTTTTTAGGAACACAATGAACAGGACTTACCCATCTAAGGGTGTCCCGGACTGAGGGGTACTTGGGCTGCCGGCCTATCTCTCATGGGCCGGACTGATGGGCCGCTCTCAACTCATCGAAGGAAGGCCGGACTACAGGCGACCACGGGCTCCAGAAGGAAACCTCCGAAGATTTGGCGTCTCCTCCAAGGAAAGTTAGCTTGACCGGCATGGTTATCTCCTGATGGCTACCGACCATATGTAACCCTAGGTACCCCTGGTGTCTATATAAACCGGAGGGTTCAGACCGTAGAAGGGGGAACCATTATCATCATACCCACCTAGGGTTTAGCCCACCCGATCTCGAGGTAGATCAACTCTGTAATCATCATACAATCACATCAATACAATCAAGCAGGACATAGGGTTTTACCTCTTCGAGAGGGCCCGAACCTGGGTAATCGCTGTCTCTGCGTTCCTTGTTATCCATTGACTCCAAGATCCACAGTTTGGAACCCCTACCTGAGATCTGCCGGTTTTGGAACCGACATTGGTGCTTTCATTGAGAGCTCCGATGTTGGGTCGTCAAGGATCAATGGCTCGCCTATTCATCAACAACAGCGTCCGCTGCAGGGACGTTTTCGTTCCCGGCCAGCTCTTCGCGTTCGGCAGCATCATGCTACACGCCGACTCAACCGGTCGACTCAACCGGGTTGATAGCTTTACCCCCGATCAGGAGATCAGGTTTGGAAATCTAGAGTTTGTCGCCGACTCCCAGGTAGACCTTATTCTCACAGGATTCTCGGCTTCGCCCGAGGGACCCATGAACCCTGAAGTCTTAACTTCGGGTACGGCTAGCCCCGCTATCGGGTCGGCCGCCATCGCGGATCCATCCTTGAGCTCGGATCCAAACTCTACGCTCGACAGCCCAAGATCAACCTTGGCTGAGCATGACGACGGGGCAACTTCGAACGCTCCCAGCGCAGCAATACTGCGGGTTGACCCCGAGAACTACCAGAACATGGACCCAATGGATCTCTCACTATTAAACGGGATACTGGATCGGATCCAGGCCATGGGAATCACCGACGGCCAATCCTCGGTCTACGACCAAATCGGACTTAAAGCCGATGACAGGGAAATTTACGTCCCTCCTGCCATCCACTTAGTCGCCACTATCGAAGACTCGGCCGAGGGCTCACCCCTCCTCCCGCTGGAGCCAAGAGCGGATCAGGTACACCTTTCCGATCATCAAGCTCCATCCTCCAGCTCGGCCCCTAGCTCGGCAGCCGATCTCTGCTCCGGAGAGAGATCGGAGCCGAGGTCTGACTCGGTGCACAACCTCGAGTCTACGCAACCGTGCCTGGCTGGGAATTCAAATCCAGAGCCCGGCACGCCGGACTCCATATCGGTCCAGGACAAAGCCGCCGAGACCCCGGACTCGCATCCTGTTGGGATCAAAAAAATTATCCCACCCACCACCCATATCGAGTACTGTGAGAGTAATTCAGGACGGCCTGACATATGGGATTTAAAGTACGTCAAACAACAGCCCGGAGAGACTGTTCGGCAATTCTGGACTAAATTCCTTCTCGTCAAAAACAAAATAGCAAACTGTTGTGACACAGAAATCCTGGCGGCTTTCCGACATACCTGCCGAGACGAAGGCATCTTAAACGCCCTCGCCCGCCATCACATTCAAAACTTCTTCGAGTTATCAGACGTGGTGTTCAAATATTGCGACATGGAGGATGTTTGGCAGGCTCAGCAAGAGCAGACGGAGTCAATCCTCGCTAAGGAATCAAGACGAGCTCGGGCGAAATGCGCACACCCTCGCCGGCCAGCTCAGTATGAGCCATCCGGGAAAAGGAAGAAACTCCTGACAGGATCCAGAACGGTCCTCGATGAACTACTGGACAAACCATGCCCTATACACTCTGTCCTGCTCAACACAAACCCAACTCACAGCCTTCGAGCTTGCTGGGTGGTCAGGCAAGTGGCTAAGAGCGGAGAAGCCATCCTTGGAGGCTCATACGCAGATAGATACTCATCAACGCTCTTGGACAATGACGCTGAAATCCTAACAATCTACGATATGTATTCCTCAAAGAATCAGAGGAAGATAACCCTTCGAGAGCTCGGTCAAATCCACCATGTAGCAGAGATCGACTCATGGGCCGACACACCTATCACTTTCAGTGAAGAAGACCAGCCGAGATATCACCCTACCCGAGCTGCCGCCGCCCTTGTCTTAAATCCCATAGTGGACGGATTTGGACTCCAGAAGGTGTTAATGGATGGCGGCAGCAAGTTAAACCTCATTTACGAGGATACCTTGGACAAAATGCAGTTTGACAGATCTCGTATTGAACAAAGTCACACCACCTTTCGTGGGATCATCCCCGGAAAGGAGGCACGTTGCAGTGGTCGAGTCACCCTCGATGTCGTCTTCGTAACCCTCGAAAACTATCGATCCGAGGAGTTGCTCTTCCACGTCGTGCCCTTCCGCAGTGGCTACCACGCCTTGTTGGGGCGTGACGCATTTGCTTGATTCCATGCTATCCCACATTACAGATATATGAAGCTTAAGCTGCCAGGGTCAAACGGCGTGATCACAGTAACAAGTGATCCGGATAGAGCTCTTCGGGCCGAGAACAAAACAGCGTCCCTCGCCCTCGAAGCACTATCCGAAGCCCTTGCAGCCAAAGAATTAACCGTGCTCCGTTAAACGGTGAACAAGGACGATGTAATCCTCGACAAAAGGCCCAAATCTACATCTTTCAAACCAGCAGATGAAATCGTCAAATTCCAAGTGCATCCAACAGATCCCAACAAGACGGCATCCATTGGAGCTCAGCTGGACCCCGCGGTTGATGAAGAACTGCGCAATTTTTTGCGCGAAAACTGGGACATCTTCGCTTGGCACCCTTCGGACATGCCAGGGATCCCACGAAGTTTAGCCAAGCATAGCTTGAACATAATTAAAGGTTTCAAGCCAGTCAAACAGGCTTTACGCCGATTTTCCAAACCCAAGCGTCAAGCTATGGGCGAAGAATTGGCAAAATTGCTCAAAGCCGGATTCATCCGGGATATCAAACACCCTGAGTGGTTGGCTAATCTGGTCATGGTACCTAAGAAGGATAAATCCTGGCGGTGTGTGTCGATTTCAAAGACCTAAATAAGGCCTGCCCCAAGGATCCTTTCCCTTTGCCCCGCATAGACCAGATTATAGATGCCACAGCCAGACATGACACGCTGTGTTTTCTTGACGCCTACTCTGGATACCATCAAATTAAAATGAAGGAGTCCGATCAAGTGGCCACAACATTCATCACCCCCTATGGGCCGTTCTATTTCAACACAATGCCCTTTGGATTAAAAAACAGAGGGGCTACATACCAGCGCATGATCCAAACGTGTTTGGAAAAACAGATCGGCAAAACGGTCAAGGCATATGTGGACGACGTGGTTATCAAAACCAAACACGTCGGTCAGCTGGTGGACGACCTCCGTCAAACCTTCGATTGTCTGCGAACTTTCGATATACGGCTCAATCCGGACAAATGTGTCTTCGTAGTGCCCGCAGGCAAGCTGCTCGGATTTATTGTTTCCCATAGAGGAATAGAGGCTAACCCGGCGAAAATCTGGGCACTGTGCCAGCTAGCGGTTCCCACCGAGCTAAAGCACGTCCAAAAACTGGCAGGCTGCGTGGCGGCCTTGAGCCGCTTCATCTCATGCCTCGGCGAAAAGGCCCTACCACTTTACAGGCTGTTTAAACGGACCAAGAACTTCGAATGGACTAGCGAAGCAGCGGCCGCACTAGAGGAAATTAAAATGTTACTGGCTAGCAACCCCATCCTGACAGCACCTAGCTTAGGTGAGCCAATGCTGCTATACATTTCGGCCACAAACTAGGTGGTCAGTGCAGTCCTCGTCGTTGAACGAGAGGCAGAGGGTCACAAACTCCTGGCGCAGAAGCCAGTGTCCTATGTATCCGAAGTGCTTACCCCGTGTAAAATGAGGTATCCGCATTACCAAAAGATAGCCTACGCAGTTTTCATGGCATCCCGAAAGCTCCGACACTATTTTCAAGAGTGTTCGGTCGCGGTGGCATCCGAAGTACCCCTGAATGATATAATCAATAATGGAGATGCCACTGGCCATATAGCCAAATGGGCCATCGAGCTCCTCCCCTTCGAAATCATATACCGACCACGCCGAGCTATTAAATCCCAGGTGTTGGCAGATTTCATGGCAGAATGGACGGAAACCGAGCTCCCTAGAGAGTACAGTACGTATTCGCATTCGACGATGTACTTTGACGGCTCCAAAATGCTCGTCGGACTGGGGGCTGGAGTAGTTCTCACATCTCCCACCGGCGACAATATCCGGTACGTACTGCAGATCATGTACACTGACTCTAACAATGTGGCCGAATACGAGGCTATGTTACACGGACTTCGGATGGCAGTGTCAATGGGTGTACAGCGGCTCGAGGTACGGGGAGATTCTAATCTCGCCATCTCTCAAGTCAACGGCAAATTCAACGCAAAAGACCCCAAAATGACAGCATATCATAATGCCGTCCTAAAAATATCCGCCCGTTTTGAAGGGCTGAAGTTCCACCATGTTTCCAGGGACAACAATCAAGCTGCCAACGTTCTTGCTTGAATGGGCGCTAAACGCGATCGCGTCCCTGAGAACACCTTTTTGGAATGACTCTTCAAGTCGTCCGTGGCGTGGCAGGAGGATGGCAAGGACGTTGAAACCAAGGCCTCAAGAGAGTTCGTCCCTCCAACCATCGAACCAGACAAAGGAATTATCGAGGGCTCGGCCATCGAAGAAACGTCTTCGGCTCACGAAGTCATGGCGATAATCGCGCCATGGACCGAGCCCTTCCTCGCCTATCTTCTCCGCCAAGAGCTACCCGACGACCAGACTGAGGCAAGACGCATAATTCGGCGATCTAAAGCCTACAAGGTCCATGAGGGCGAACTATACAAGAAAAGCACTATCGGCGTCCTACAAAGATGTATATCCGAAGAGGAGGGCAGACAGCTCTTGGCCAAAATTCATGCTGGCATGGGCGGTCACCACGCAGTAGCTCGGGCCCTAGTCAGCAAGGCCTTCCGAGCTGGGTTCTTCTGGCCCACCGCTCGCGTAGACGCCCAAACATTGGTCCAACATTGCGTTGGATGCCAGCTCTTTGCAAATCAAAGTCACATGCCCCCCACGGCTCTTCAGACGATACCGATTACTTGGCATTTCGCGGTCTGGGGGCTGGACATGGTCGGACCACATAAAGGGGGGACCAAGAAGAAGAAATATCTACTCGTCATGGTAGACAAATTCACTAAATGGATTGAGGCAAAACCAGTTACCTCAGCCAAGTCCAAGCCGGTCATTGATTTTATATCCGGCGTGGTTCACCGTTACGGTGTCCCCCATAGCATAATAACGGACAATGGATCCAATTTTACCACCCAGGAAGTAAAAGACGGGTGCGCTCATCTAGGCATTAAGCTTGACTATGCCTTTGTATACCACCCACAGTCCAATGGACAAGTCGAGCGAGCTAATGGACTAATTTTGAGCGGCATTAAGCCCCGTTTGGTCCGATCTTTAAAAGAATCTGACTGCCACTGGGTGGAGGAGCTTGACTCCGTATTGTGGGGCCTGCGCACCACTCCTATTCGATCCACGGGCTACACACCGTTCTTTATGGTATATGGGGCAGAAGCTGTCCTCCCCAACGATCTTATTCACGACGCACCTCGAGTACGTATGTATGAAGAAAGGGAGGCTGAGCTGGATCGGCAAGATGACCAGGACGCCCTGGAAGGCGAGCGCGACATAGCTCGAGCTCGTTCTGCCTTCTATCAGCAGCAGGTCAAACGCTATCCGAGCAGGGAAGTATGGGCAAAAGCCTATAACGTGGGCGACCTCGTCCTCCGCCTCTCGGAGAAGCAGAAGCATAAGCTATCGCCCAAATGGGAGGGGCCCTTCGCAATTGATCAGGTACTCGCAGGCGGAGCATATCATCTCCGCGACCCAAAGGATAACCGCCTCGAACCAAACCCATGGAACACAGCTCAGCTTCGACGCTTCTATGGCTAAACCAGCATCATCACCCTCTTCGGTTCATCCTTCTCGGATTTATATTCTGTCTTTCTCACGTGGCTAGTCTTTCCCGGGTTGTGTTCGGTTAAGTCAAACTACGTTAAGTTTTTTCGGAAAACATCTTCGAATGTACCACACGTTTTTACCTGGGGGCTTCTTTTACGAAGTCGGTCATATATTATTTGTGCAACCATCAGTTTTACCATGTTTGCAACCTTCCAGTATCATTCTAAAGCCATCATATGCATCAATTTGACTTAAGATTTGGCCAAGCTGGGTTGCCTCGCTCCTATGCTTACTCCCTACGTTCCCGATTGTTCAGCTAGGGAGTAAAGGGAGCACCTCTGCGATTGTTACGTCCGGATTACCCGGGTGCGTACCTCAGACGGGTGAAGCCAAAAGCTAGCATTCTTAAGAATATAGCCACGAGGGAAGTGAAAATAATTGGTAGCTATTACCAGATTCCGGGGTTATTTTCCCGAAGTAACCATTACACGTCTATTTCGGGTATTCGGTTATACGTCCATGGTCAACATGACAGCCCGAAGAAAGGAACCCATAGAGGAACTATTTTCGTCGGAAGATGTTTCTTACGTTAAACAGTAATATAACATATCTCCCCGAGCACGTTTTGTCTGTTTGCACCAAATGGCCGGATTGCCTGGTTCTCCGAAGTGTTCTCCCGATGTTCTCGGATCACATAGTAGGAAACACCCCTCGGCCCTTGGCTGAGGGGGCAGAAGCCGATGGCCGGTTAAGGCAACATTTCAAGCATGGTTTGGAGAATATTTGATGTAAAGTACATAGATACATAGAATCAAAACATTACTCTTGATCAAGACCATCTATTATGGTCTCCAGAGCACAATCTGCTTAGGACAACCGAGATGCGGGCATAACCTGGTCATATACCAAATGTACGGGCACTTCCGGCCCATCTGGCCCTACCGGCCCAACCCTAGCTAAATGCTCCAGCTCAAGCTTGGTGAAGCGGGTCTTAATCATCGCCCAAGCTTCCCGTGCTCCCTCTCAACAAGATAACATCTTCCATAACTTAAAGCGGCGCCGAGCTCCTTTGAATCGATTAGCAAGTTCAGCCATCCCGTCCGGAGCCACCTCGCCAGGCCACAGTGCCTTGAACATGCTTTTCATGGCTTTTCGGGCCCGCTCATGAATGGCGGATAGATCCTTCAGCAGGTCCCATCCGAAAGAGTTGGCCTCCTCTTCGGGGCGTCCATTCAGAAGAACTAAAAAGAGACACAACATTGTTCATATTACTGTCTAATACGCACAGACTATGTATTAAACAATTAGGTTGCACTCATCGAACATGACAGCTTTCAGTCTTCGGTTCTCCTCCTGGGATAAAGCCAGTTGAGCTTTCAAGCTCTTAATTTCTTGGGCCTGTTGTTCATTTTCCGCCTTGAGCTTATCCCTTTCCTCATGACTTCGGGTCAGCACGCGGTAGCCAGCCTCTTGCTGCGACTCCGCATACCTTTGAGCCTCTCTGGCTGCGTCCAGATCCTTCTGCAGTTGATTTATCAACTCGGCTGCTATGGACCAATCTTTCATTACCAAAAGTGTCCCATATAATTCTTTACGACACACATTTAAGTATGTCACTTACCGGGTGCCTCTCTGGTCCATTTCTTGACCTCATTCAGCTCGGCCTCCACAGATTTCAACTGTGTTTGTGTCAGCCCAAGGTCTTCGATCAGCTTTTTGTTATGCTCCCGGACAGTCTGCACCACAGTACGGCATTACAACATCAGACCCTTAACTCAGCCGTCCCGCCCAAATTAAGGCTCAGGGGCTACTGGGTTAGACAATCGGTTATCAAAACCAATGACATACCTGCAGACTAGCAGACATAATTTTAACTACCCCCTCGAGTCCCGTTCGGGCAGCTCCGAGGTACGCATCTACCGAACTAAGAGCATTAAATTCTTGATCAGAAAACGCAGAATGCCGTAGCGATGCCTTACGCCGCCGGTGATTCATCACACTTTCAACTTCGGAGTTGGTGACCGAGACGCCCCCTGAATCCTCCAGGTGTATGTCCTCGGCAGGGAGCCTGGAAGTAGCACCAGCCATGGCAGGGGACCTCGGTCTCGGGTTACCCCCCGGCGCCTCTTCGATGCCCACGGGTGAAGGTGGTTCCACATATCGCCTGCGGGCCACAGCCGAGAACATTGATGACATCCTCGGCGGTTGTCAAAAATAAAGACACTAAAAGTACAACGGATATGATACCTCTTTGGGGGAGGCACGGATGATGTAACTCCCATCGGCACTGCACGTTTGGACGCCCTGTGGCCACTCGCCGCTGGAGCCACCGGCGCCGCTCTTGCGGATGTCCGGCGCGTTGCGCGGCGGCCCTTGGGAGTGGAAGTCAGTGTATTCGGAGCCGCAGAAGTTGAGCATCTTTTTCGAGAAGAGGCTCGTTGGTCACTTACAGCGGAGGAGGGAAGTGCCCCGGGGTGATCGGCCAAGAGGGCCACTTTAGAACCATCGAGACCCTCCTGATAAAAAACTCCCTCCTCGAAATCGAGCGATGTCTCGGGATTGTCGTGAAACCCTGGGTCGTCCTCGCAAGAATGACTCTCCGGTTGAGGAGCGGGGCAGCTCACTGTCTCGATCCAGTGCCTCCAGCTCTGTTCGGACAAATTAAAAATCCGAGTAAGAAAAATTTGTGTATCATCTGAACTATGAAGTATAATTGGACTCACCACTTCGATGGGTTTATAGCTCAAAAAGCCGTCCTTGGGCCTTAGTCGAGCAAACTCTTGCTCTTCCCCCTTGAAGAGATCGGCCAATATGGCTGCCATTGCCGCCTGATCGGCGGGTCCTTTCCGTATGTATCGGGTTGAGTCATTCACCCCATTGTAGCACCATAGGGGGTGCACCCTTTGTTGGAGAGGTTGAACGCACCGAGCAATGGCTGTTGCCATCACATCAATGATGGTTAACCCGTTGTGGGCTAGCCACCTCACTTGAGCGGCTAGGCGTGTTACTTTGGCACATTCCCCTTGGGAAGGGCCCTTCGGGCGCCAGTTGACCCGCTTCTTCGGAGCAGCGAGTGAGAATTCGGGCAACCCCCTCCGAGTTGGATCGAATAGGGGGACGTCTTCAATATAAAACCACTCCGAGGTCCACTCCTCGGCATCCTTCTTGGGAGTCCCTATCGGATATCCCGTTCCGGTGATGCGCCATACCTCGGCCCCGCCGACCTCGTAAATTGTCCCTCCTCGGGTGTGAGGGACAAGGCATAAATATTTCCTCCATAACTCGAAATGAGCCTCGCAACCCAGGAACATCTCACAAAGGGCAACGTAGCCCGAGATATGCAGAATGGATCCTGGGGTAAGGTGGTGGAGCAGGATCCCGTAAAACTCCAGCAGTCCCCTCAGGAAGGGATGAATGGGGAAGCCTAAGCCCCGCAAGAGGAAGGGCACGAAGCATACCCTTTCCTCCCCATGGGGGCGGGGAAGTTCTCCGCAAGGGCCTCGCCATTCGCAGACGTCAATCTGGGGTGGGTGGACGCGAGATCTGAAACGGGTAGATACCCCTGCGTCTGGAGGCTATCAGTCGCATGCGGGAGACTGAGCAGCTCGCCCAATCACCTGGAAGGGGGCCATGAGGATGTGAGGAAGAGCCTAGGATGCTCGCCATTGTTTGCTGGCTATGACCTCTCGGGGGTGAGGGGAGGAATGATGGGGGGTGGGATGCGTTAACCTTTGCTCCCCTTGGCTTGTTAAAAGGCGTTTTCTCCCCCACGAAGGGCATTTCTGTAAAAGACTATTGGTCCACTTGCCTTCCCCGAGCACGTGGAAATCGAGGGGCATCATTAATTCTGAATAAACAAATGGCGGGCCCCGCAATACCTCGCTAAGATGAGGGATTGTGAGTGGCCGGAAAATTGCCAAGCCGAACACAGGTGATGGAAGGAACTCGGCCCCCAAGCCGAAGACCCTCGGAGCATGGAGCTGACGAAGACTGTCGACCTCAGCATTGGAGGCTAGTTCGGGGGCTACTGAGGGTGTCCCGGACTGAGGGGTCCTCGGGCTGCCGGCCTATCTCTCATGGGCCGGACTGATGGGCCGCTCTCAACTCATCGAAGGAAGGCCGGACTACAGGCGACCACGGGCTCCAGAAGGAAACCTCTGAAGATTTGGCGTCTCCTCCAAGGAAAGTTAGCGTGACCGGCATGGTTATCTCCTGATGGCTACCAACCATATGTAACCCTAGGTACCCCTGGTGTCTATATAAACCGGAGGGTTTAGACCGTAGAAGGGGGAACCATTATCATCATAACCACCTAGGGTTTAGCCCACCCGATCTTGAGGTAGATCAACTCTGTAATCATCATACAATCACATCAATACAATCAAGCAGGACGTAGGGTTTTACCTCTTCGAGAGGGCCCGAACCTGGGTAATCGCTGTCTCTGCGTTCCTTGTTATCCATTGACTCCAAGATCCACAGTTCGGACCCCCTACCCGAGATCTGCCGGTTTTGGTACTATGGGATCGAGGAGATAGGTCTAGAGGGGGGTGAATAGACTCCTAACCAGCCAAAGGTGCAGTTTTTAATTTCTCTTGGAACTTAGGCAGATTTTGGCACAAGTTAAGATCACTCCAATACTTTCTACACATGCATATCTAGAGATTGAGCAGCGGAAATAGTAAAGCATGCAATAGTGCGGAAAGTAAAGGGGTAGACTATGGAAGATCAAACGCAATGAAGACACGGTGTTTTTTGGCGTGCTTCCGATAGGTGGTGCTATCGTACGTCCACGTTGATGGAGACTTCAACCCACGAAGGGTAACGGCTGCGCGAGTCCACAGAGGGCTCCACCCACGAAGGGTCCACGAAGAAGCAACCTTGTCTATTCCACCATGGCTTACGTCCACGAAGGACTAGCCTCACTCGGGGTAGATCTTCGTGAAGTAGGCGATCTCCTTGCCCTTACAAACTGCTTGGTTCAACTCCACATCATGTTGGAGGCTCCCAAGTGACACCTAACCAATCTAGGAGACACCACTCTCCAAAAGGTAATAGACGGTGTGGTGTTGATGAACTCCTTGCTCTTGTGCTTCAAATGATAGTCTTCCCAGCACTCAAACAACTCCTCACAGATTTGGCTATGGTGGAAGAGGGATTTGAGTGGAAAGTAACTTGGGATAGGCTAGAAATCAAGATTCAAATGATAGGAATGGAATGGCTTGATCTCAACACATGAGTAGGTGGTTCTCTCTCAGAAAATGTATGGTGGAAGTGTAGGCACGTTCTGATGGCTCTCCTTACTGAGAAGGAGGTGGTGGAGGGGTATATATAGCCTCCACACAAAATCCAACCGTTACACACTTTTGACCCAACTCGGTGGCACCGAAACAATCATCTCGGTAGCACCGAACTGTGTAAAAGATATGAACGTTAGGAATCTCGGTGGGACCGATACGAACAACTCGGATGGACCGAAGTGCAATGGATAGGGCAGACCTCATCTCGGTGGCACCGATTGCATCAACTCGGTAGGACCGAAGTGAAGCAATAAGGCAACAGAGAGTTGGCAAGCCATCTCGGTGAGACCGATTTGCAAAACTCGGTGAGACCGAAGTAAGTGCAAACGATTACAGAGAGTTGGCAAGGCCATCTCGGTGAGACCGAGATCCATTTCGGTGGATCCGATTTGTTAGGGTTTTGGCAGTGGCTAAGTCTTGGATGAACTCGGTGGGGCCGGATATAGATTTTCGGTGGGGCCGAGTTGGAAAGTAGGTTTTGGACATATTTGGGTAGAGAGAGTGGTTGAGGGTTTAGGAGTACTGTCACTAAGCACTTTGAGCAAAAAGACCATTAAGCAACACCTCATCCCCTTTTAATAGTATTGGCTTTCCTATGGACTCAATGTGATCTTGGATCACTAAACCAAAAATGTAGAGTCCTGATTTTTTACCAATCCTTGTCCTTAGCATTTTGAAGGGGTTCCACGTCCTCTTGTCCATGCCACGCCATTGTTGAACTTGTCTGAAATTCACTAGATAAAAATCCAACAACATGTATGTTGGCATAAATTACCAAAACCACCAAGGGAGCAAATGTGCTTTCAATCCCCCCCCTTTTTGGTAATTGATGACAACATACATCAAAGCTTCAAATGAAGATTTAGCAGAAGTATGTATGAAAGCTTTGAAGGAAACATGTAGCATGCATGAGCTCCCCTGAACTCCCTCTGAAGATGTGCATAACATGATGATATCTCATGGGAAATATACATGCAACATGTATCTTGGCTATATGCATCAGAGCAATATATATGACATTTGGGTATCCACGAGTCCATGATTTTCTTCTTGCAAACAATATATATACTAGCAAGAGGTCAATCATGTACAAGAGTGTGATGCATATACTTACCTTGAAGTTCTTGATCAAGTACCTGAAGAAATACACTTGAGAAAATAAGGTTAGATAACACAAGATAATTTCTTCAAGAAAAGACACAAGATCAACAAGAAACCAAGATTGGGATGACATGTAGAATGGAGTATCACTAGGATACTTCTTTAAAGCAAGCATGTCCCCAAAAAGAATGGTTGTCTCTCCTTAAGGAACTTCCTCTCCCCCTGCATCTGACATTGGATAATGGGAGTAGGTAAGGAGAGAAAACTAGAACAACCAAAGAACAAGCTAATCATGTTTCTCCCCTCTTAGAAACATGTAACATTCTCTCTTGTAAGGTGCATCTCTTTTGTAGTGATAAGCTTCGATGTGTATTCCTCTAAGCTTTGATGATGTGTATTCCTCTAAGCTTTGATGTGTTCCTCTCTCCCCCTTTGACATCAATTTCCAAGAAGGGACTTCAAGATTATTGATTAAGTGGGTTTGGTCCTGGAGAAACACACCTAGCCATTGAGTGGCTCTAGATGCAAGTAGAGGATAAGAATCATTGAGTGGAGCTGGAGCAGAAAAACTTAGGGAAAAAATTTGACAGAAAATTCCTTAGAGCAGCTAAAACCGGTGACACCGAGTTGAGTTAAATCGGTGGAACCGAGTTTAATGCAATGGAACAATTTGTCAACTCAGCTCACTAGACAAAGGAAATCTCACAAAGATTTGCAATGAATTAACTGCGAAACTAACTAGAAGAAAATAAACTCAGAAAAGAAGCAAGGAAACATCTAGATGAAGTTTTTTTTTTGAAAAAAGAAACACTCTAGCAAGAAGAGAACAAACAGAAAAAACACTAGAGAACTTCATCTAGATGGGTCGGCGACTAGGTCACCTATGTTAGAGTATATTAACTTAGGAGTCAAGTGAGAGCACTTGATCATAGGTCATACTCTTCGTTTAAGCTTAAAATGGGGTTGCCATTTTTCCTTTAAGCATTTCAATGTATTCACATCTTGTTGAGTTGCTTTAGCTCATGTCTTTGAGTAAAGCTTCTCTAAGATGTGAGAACTTACATTGGGATTTTGGTGATGTCCATCATGTAGTTGAACTTGATGTAGATGCTCTTGAGTTGAAGTTGGGAGCGATCCTATCTTTTGTAGTTCATCTTCCTACATGGGTTAGCTTTGCAAAGAACAACTTGTATATCCAAAATGACAAGAATGAAGCATATCTCAGGATTTGTCAAAGGATATGTTTAGGTTGTCTTGTTCCTTGTTCCACCATCTATTGTCGATACTTGGGTTATACAAGATTGCTTATGATAAGAGTGAGACGCAATCTTGTGGCATGAAGTTTGTCCAAGTACCTACAAAAGGCTAGATACGATACAAGGGAGCAAAATGTCCAAGATATAAGATGATCATGAAGGATATCATGTATTAGTCAAGAATGCTCAAGCCCTTGTATGCATCCACATGAACCTCTAGTTCACGTTTGAGGTATCAATGATGTTCAACTCACTTCTCAAGTGACAAAACACTTTCTCATCAAGGGGTTTGGTAAAGATGTCCGCCAATTGTTTGTCGGTACGAACATGTTTAAGGTCAATGTCACCTTTCTCAACATGATCTCGAATGAAGTGGTGACGGACCTCAATATGCTTAGTTCGACAATGTTGCACGGGATTGTGTGCGATCTTAATAGCACTCTCATTGTCACATAGTAATGGTACATGTCTCACATGCACACCATAGTCTTTAAGAGTTTGTGTCATCCATAGTAATTGAGCACAACATGATCCCGTGGCAATGTATTCCGCCTCGGCAGTAGATAGAGATACGGAATTTTGTTTCTTGGAGGACCAAGACATAAGAGATCTACCAAGAAATTGACATGTACCCGAAGTGGATTTTCTGTCAACCTTGTCTCCGGCATAGTCCGAATCGGAGTAGCCAACAAGATTGAAAGAAGATCCTTTGGGATACCATATGCCAAAGTTTGGTGTATGAATCAAGTATCTCACAATTATTTTCACCGCCTTAAAGTGACACTCTTTTGGTGCCGCTTGGTATCGTGCACACATGCACACACTTAGCATAATGTCGAGACGGGAGGCACATAGATATAGCAATGAACCAATCATAGATCGATATACCTTTTGATCAACCAGTTTGTCGTCCTTGGTCAAGTCAAGATGTCCACTCGTGGGCATGGGAGTTTTCATACCTTTACTCTCTTGCATGTTGAACTTCTTGAATAAGTCCTTGGTATACTTTGTTTGAGAGACAAAAGTACCTTCCCTAGTTTGCTTGATTTGCAAACCAAGAAAGAATTTGAGTTCACACATCATAGACATCTCGAACTTTTCCGACATCAACCTTCCAAACTTCTCACTAAAAGAGGGGTTAGTAGATCCAAAGATAATATCATCAACATAAATTTGGCATACAAATAATTCTCCATTAACCCTCTTAGTGAACAAAGTTGAATCAATCTTCCCAATCTCAAAACCTTTTTCAAGAAGAAACTTTGTCAAGCATTTGTACCAAGCTCTAGGGGCTTGTTTAAGACCATAAAGAGCTTTACGAAGTTTGTACACATGATTAGGTTTCTTGGGATTCTCAAAGCCGGGAGGTTGTTTAACATACACTTCCTCCTCAATTTCACCATTTAAGAAGGCACTTTTTATATCCATTTGGTAAAGAGTAATATCATGGTGATTGGCATAAGCAAGAAAAATGCGAATGGATTCGAGTCTTGCAACGGGGGCGTAGGTCTCACCATAGTCCGTACCTTCGACTTGTGTGTAACCTTGTGCTACGAGATGAGCCTTCTTGCGTACAACTTGTCCATCTTCATCTTGCTTATTCCGAAACACCCATTTGGTTCCGACGATGTTTTGCTCTTCCTTAGGCTTCTCAACCAATGTCCAAACTTGGTTCCTCTCAAAGTTGTGTAGCTCCTCATGCATTGCATTCACCCAATCGGGGTCCTTGAGAGCTTCTTCCACCTTCAAAGTTCAACACTAGAGATGAATGAGTAATGCTCACAAAAGTTAGCTAAACGAGATTTAGAGCGAGTGATTCTCCCGGATTGGATATCTCCAAGTATTTGTTCGACGGGATGATCCTTGTCGATTCTTGCTCTAACTCGAGGTAGTTTTTTCTTGGGTTGTGGTGAGGCTTCCTCATCATCATCATCTTCTTCTTCTTCGTTGATGTTGTCGTTGTTCGCTTGTGGAGGTGGAGAAGGAGGTTGAGGTGGATCATCTTGTTGCACTTCCTCATTCCCATCGTCTTGACGTGTTCCACTTGTGGATGCCTCCATATCTTGTCGTTCACCTTGATGTGAAGTTGGAGCTTCCACTTGAATAGACGAGGTACTCTCCTTTACTTCCACAGGGCGAATCTTGCCAATGGGCAAGTTTTGGATTGCTTCCGATGGTTCTTGATCTCCTACATCAAGTGGCAATTTCTCGACTTGCGAGCCGTTAGTCTCATCAAACTTCACATCTACCGTCTCTTCAACTTTTCGAGTGAAGTTGTTGTAGACACGGTAAGTGTGAGAGTTCGATCCATAATCGAGTAGGAAACCTTCATGAGATTTAGGAGCAAATTTTGAACGACGATGCTTATCAAGAATGTAACATTTTGAGCCAAATACTCGAAAGTATCCAACTTGTGGTTTGTTACCGGTGAGTAATTCATACGCCTTTTTACCAAGAAGCTTGTGAAGGTAAAGTCGATTTGTTGCATGACAAGCTGTTTCAACCGCTTCTGCCCAAAAATGTCTTGGCGTCTTGTATTCATCAAGCATCGTTCTTGCCATCTCAATAAGTGTCCGGTTCTTCCTCTCAACAACTCCATTTTGTTGAGGTGTGTACGTAGCCGAGAACTCATGTGAAATACCCTCTTCATCAAGAAAGGTATGTCCACATTTGTGTTCTTAAACTCCGTTCCGTTGTCACTCCGAACCTTCTTGATCTTCACTTCAAATTGGTTTTGAGCCTTTCTTGCAAAGTTCTTGAAGATCTTTTGTACCAGCGATTTGTCATCAAGAAAGAACACCCACGTAAATCTGGAAAAATCATCAACAATGACCAAACCGAAAGAGTTACCACCAAGACTCTAATAGGAGTTGGGACCAAAGAGATCCATATGAAGTAGCTCGAGTGGTCTCCTCGTGGTCATAATGTTCTTCACGGGATGGCTTCCTCCAACTTGTTTTCCTGCTTGGCAAGCACTACAAAGTCGATCTTTGTCAAATATAACATCTTTTACTCCAAGAATGTGATCTCCTTTAACAAGTTTATCAAGGTTACGCATACCAACATGTCCAACTCTTCTATGCCATAACCAACCTTTAGAAGATTTTGCAATTAAACATGTACGAGGTTGGGCTCTCTTAGTGAAATCTACAATGTATAGATCACCTCTACGAATGCCGGTAAAGCCCATATTATGATTATCTTGGCGAAACACTTGGCAATCTACTTTGGTAAATAGAACATTGAAACCAAAATCGGCTAGTCTAGATACGGAAAGAAGATTGTAACCAAGAGACTCAACAAGCATAACATTTTGTATGGAGCTATCATTGGATATGGCCACCTTACCAAGGCCAAGTACCTTACCCTTGGAGTTGTCTCCAAAAGTCACATACTTGCATGGACCATCATTTTTAGCAAGCTCACGGAACATGTCTCTATCTCCGGTCATGTGATCGGTACAACCGCTATCAAGAATCCACTCTTTTCCTCCGGCCATGTAATCTCGAAGATTTTCCATAAGACTGAGATTTCTCATGGTCTTCTCGAATTCAATATCAAACTCTTCATCTTCATCATAGTAGCCATGCTCAACATCCTCATCATCATGCATATGATCCTCACAAAGAACAACAGATTCATTAGTTTCATGATCATGACAATGTTCAAGTTTATGGATTCTAATGGCTTCCATGATAATGTTGCTAATAGTTGTAACATCTCCTTTGGCACGCATAAGATCACAAAGCTCAAACAAGCAATCATCAAACTTAGGATCATTAGGACTCATCTTGTGTACAGCAACAGTCTTATGAAGAATCTTGTCAAGACACTTTAAGGAGTAATCAGGATATCACTTTTCTCAATCATGCCATAGAGTATAAGCACATGCAAAGTTTTGCATACAACGAAGCACAACCTTAGGTAATCCTCTAATGATAAGATTGACGGTTCTAAGATTACGAAGCATGTCAATTTCCTCTTCATGAGTAGGATGCAAGGGATCAATAGGGGGCACATAAGGATTATGAATATACTTGCTCAAGTTAAATTCATCAAAGATATCAAGCATTTCATCCCTCCAAAAGTTGTAATACTCCCCATTGAGAATAGGCACTCTACGTCTAAGACTCCCAAACGTAGACATATCCATCTCCCTCCAATGGTGCTAAAACCAAGGCAATGGAGACCAAAGCTCTGATACCAATTGTGGGATCGAGGAGATAGGTCTAGAGGGGGGATGAATAGACTCCTAACCAGCCAAAGGTGCAGTTTTTAATTTCTCTTGGAACTTAGGCAGATTTTGGCACAAGTTAAGATCACTCCAATACTTTCTACACATGCATATCTAGAGATTGAGCAGCGGAAATAGTAAAGCATGCAATAGTGCGGAAAGTAAAGGGGTAGAGTATGGAACATCAAACGCAATGAAGACACGGTGTTTTATGGCGTGCTTCCAATAGGTGGTGCTATCGTACGTCCACGTTGATGGAGACTTCAACCCACGAAGGGTAACGGCTGCACGAGTCCACGGAGGGCTCCACCCACGAAGGGTTCACGAAGAAGCAACCTTGTCTATTCCACCATGGCTTACGTCCATGAAGGACTAGCCTCACTCGGGGTAGATCTTCACGAAGTAGGCGATCTCCTTGCCCTTACAAACTGCTTGGTTCAACTCCACATCATGTTGGAGGCTCCCAAGTGACACCTAACCAATCTAGGAGACACCACTCTCCAAAAGGTAATAGACGGTGTGTTGTTGATGAACTCCTTGCTCTTGTGCTTCAAATGATAGTCTTCCCAGCACTCAAACAACTCCTCACAGATTTGGCTATGGTGGAAGAGGGATTTGAGTGGAAAGCAACTTGGGATAGGCTAGAAATCAAGATTCAAATGATAAGAATGGAATGGCTTGATCTCAACACATGAGTAGGTGGTTCTCTCTCAGAAAATGTATGGTGGAAGTGTAGGCACGTTCTGATGGCTCTCCTTACTGAGAAGGAGGTGGTGGAGGGGTATATATAGCATCCACACAAAATCCAACCGTTACACACTTTTGACCCAACTCGGTGGCACCGAAACAATCATCTCGGTAGCACCGAACTGTGTAAAAGATATGAACGTTAGGAATCTCGGTGGGACCGATACGAACAACTCGGATGGACCGAAGTGCAATGGCTAGGGCAGACCTCATCTCGGTGGCACCGATTGCATCAACTCGGTAGGACCGAAGTGAAGCAATAAGGCAACAGAGAGTTGGCAAGCCAGCTCGGTGAGACCGATTTGCAAAACTCGGTGAGACCGAAGTAAGTGCAAACGATTATAGAGAGTTGGCAAGGCCATCTCGGTGAGACCGAGATCCATTTTGGTGGATCTGATTTGTTAGGGTTTTGGCAGTGGCTAAGTCTTGGATGAACTCGGTGGGGCCGGATATAGATTTTCGGTGGGGCCGAGTTGGAATGTAGGTTTTGGACATATTTGGGTAGAGAGAGTGGTTGAGGGTTTAAGAGTACTGTCACTAAGCACTTTGAGCAAAAAGACCATTAAGCAACACCTCATCCCCTTTTAATAGTATTGGCTTTCCTATGGACTCAATGTGATCTTGGATCACTAAACCAAAAATGTAGAGTCCTGATCTTTTGCCAATCCTTGTCCTTAGCATTTTGAAGGGGTTCCACGTCCTCTTGTCCATGCCACGCCATTGTTGAACTTGCATGAAATTCACTAGATAAAAACATTAGTCCAACAACATGTATGTTGGCATAAATTACCAAAACCACCAAGGGAGCAAATGTGCTTTCAGGTACCGACACCATCTACTATCAGCTATGGGGTAAATTATATCTGCTTCCAGAAGCTTTAATATTTCAGTTCTTACCACATCCTTCATTTTAGGGTTCAGCCTTCTCTGATGATCAACAACGGGTTTAGCGTCTGGCTCCATATCAATTTTATGCTCACATAAAGTGGAACTAATGCCCTTAAGATCATCAAGAGTATATCCAATAGCGGCATGGTGCTTCCTCAGAGTTTTAAGTAATCTCTTTTCTTCATGCTCTGAAAGGTTAGCACTAATAATAACAGGATATATCTTCTTTTCATCAAGATAAGCATATTTAAGAGTATCAAGTAATTGCTTCAATTCAAACACAGGATCACCCTTGGGTGGAGGTAGACCTCCCAAGGTTTCAACAGGCAGATTATGTTTAAGGATAGGTGCTTGTTTAAAGAATAATTCATCTATTTCATTTCTTTCACTCATATGCATGTCATTCTCATGCTCAAGGAAATATTGTTCTAGTGGATCAGTAGGAGGCACGGCAATAGAAGCAAGGCCAATGATTGCATCCTTACTAGGCAATTCTTTATCATGAGGTTGTCTATGGAACTTAGAGAAATTAAACTCATGAGACCTCTCACCAAAATTAACACTAACAATTTCTTTAGTGCCATCAATCTTAGCATTAACAGTATTCAAGAAGCGTCTACCAAATATAATGGGACAAAAATCATCTTGTGGCGATCCAAGAACAAGAAAATCGATAGGGTATTTGATCTTACCACACAAGACTTCAACATCTCTAACAATCCCAAGCGGTGAAATAGTGTCTCTATTTGCAAACTTAATAGTAACATCAATATCTTCAATCGCAACGGGTGCGATATCATTCATGACTTCTTGATAGAGAGTAAACGGAATAACACTCACACTAGCACCAATATCACATAAACCATGATAACAATGATCTCCAATTTTAACAGAAATAACAGGCATGCCAACTATAGGTTTATTTTTATCTTTAGGGTCTGGCTTAGCAATTCTAGTTGCTTCATCACAGAAATATATGACATGTCCATCAATGTTATCAACCAAAAGATCTTTAACCATTGCAACACTAGGTTCAACTTTAATTTGCTCAGAAGGTCTAGGTGCTCTAATTTTACTCTTATTGACTACAGTTGAAGCTTTGGCATGTTCCTTAATCCTAACAGGGAAAGGAGGTTTCTCAATATAAGCAGCAGGCACAACTGGATCAACATGGTAAACAATTGTTTCTTCTTTAATACTAACAGGTTCTTCTTTCAATTCAATAGGTGGATGATATTTAAACCATTTCTCCTTAGGGAGATCAACATACATATCATCAAAATATCGAACGAATACCAAATTCACATGATTACTTATGACAAGACTTCTCCCATGTCCTGAAAAACAAAAGTAACTACTCACAAATAATGTTCATGTTCAAGTTCAGAGGGGTATTGAATAGCATTAAGGATCTGAACATATAATCTTCCACCAAATAAACCAACTAGCATCAACTACAAGATGTAATCAACACTACTAGCAACCCACAGGTACCAATCTGAGTTTTTGAGACAAGGATTGAATACAAAAGATGAACTAGGGTTTGAGATGAGATGGTGCTGGTGAAGATGTTGATGTAGATTGGTCCTCCCACTATGAGAGGATCGTTGGTGATGTCGATGGCTTTGATTTCCCCCTCCCGGAGGGAAGTATCCCGGCGGAATCGCTCCGCCGGAGAGCAAAATAGCTCCTGCCCAGGTTCCGCCTCTGTAACACCCCTGGGTAATGCACTACAGTAATCCCTCATGATCAAGCCAAGTCACTTTGTTTTGCAAAGCTTAATCATCTTTGATTCATATCTCATTTCAAATTCCACCACTGAATTCAATTCAAATTATAAGTGAAATTTGAAGTTGCACAAAAGTTGCTGAAAAATAGTTCAAGTTTTAGCAAATATTCCATGACATTTATTTGTTAAGGAAAACAACATCACCTATTTGCTAAAATGAGCTATAGCAATTAAAACGGTGTTATTTCAGCATTTTATAATGCCATTTCATTTATAAAAAATTCAAATGAATTCAAACCTCTCCCAAACTTTTTGTGTCAGTGCCAAATATTGCATTGTATTTATGTGGCTAATTCCCATATTTTACAAAATTCAATTTGGCAGCTCGCAAAATTGTAAAACTCTCTCTCTGTAAAAGAAACAGAAAAAGAAATTGGAAAAGGCCTAAACGTATTGTGCATATGGGCTTAAGCTCAAACAGTGCCAGGCCCAGCCCATCTCTCTCTTTCTCCCTCCTCCCTCCCTCTCTCCCCTGCGTGTCGGCCGCGCGCACGCCATGGACGCCGATGCGCCACACGTCGGGCATCCACGCCTTCCCGCGAGGATAAGGAGGCCGCCTCAGCCCCCTGGAACCCTAGCGCCACTCCCTCTTCCCCCTCGCGCCGATTTCTTCCTCCTCGCGCAGCCGTTCGCCTCAGCCGTCGCCGCGCCGCTGAGATCCCGCGGCCACCGGCGCCCCCGTGCCCGAAAACCATGTCTGGGAGGTGCGTCGTACACCGCTACGTCCTCCTCGACCACCTACGGGAGCCGGGGAGCTCTGCATTGAACAGATCGAGCGCCTCCCTCCTCTTCGGTCACCGGCGGCCACCGGCGATTCCAGCCACCGCCTGCAGCTACTAAGCCTCTCGCCGGCCTCCTTGAGCCGCACGGTGAGCTCCGCTTCCTCCTCTCCTTTTTCCCCTTTGTTTCCATGCCCCAGTCGAGCTACTGCTGCTGCCGGGTTCCGGTTGCCGCAAACGAGCTCGCCGCCATTGTTTTGGTGCTTCTCATGTCGCGTCCGTACCACCACCGAGCTCCTGGAGCTCCCAGTAGTCGAACGCGCGCACGCACGCAGCCCTGCGATGTCCCTAGCTCCGGTTTCGCCTTCGACAGAACTCCGGCGCCCGCTTAGCTCGTCGTCGGCATCGTTCTGAGCCTCCCCCGCACGCAACAGCCATTCGAACGGCACCGGCCCCGCTCGATTTGGTCCTCTGTGGCCAAATCCCGACGCTCGCCGGCGCACTCCGCCGCGTTTCGGGCTCGCCGGAGCTACTCTGGCGCCGGCAGCCGACGTGGCCTGACCGGTGGGGCCCCCTGGGTCACTGGCAGCTAGGTCCCGCGGCCCCAGTTGACCAGGTCAACAGGCTGACTGGGCAGCCCCAGTCACTGCTGGTGGGCCCCAGTTAACTGGTCAACTGGTCAACCGCTGACCAGCTGACTCAGCTGGCCGGGCCCACTGTTAGCCCCTCTGGTGCACTCTGGGTGCAGTGCACCGGGTGCACCCAACATTTTCTATGCAATATTTCGAATTAAAAATAATCCCAGGATTTTTTGAAAATTATTTAAAACTTCGAAAAATCGTAGAAAATAATCCGTAGCTCGGATGAAAAAGTTTTCTACATGAAAGTTGATAAGAAAAATGAGACGAATCCGAATATGCCCTCCACATATCTGTCACATGCCCACAACTCTGCAACATGGAACCTTCCCCTCTGGTTCATCTGTCTGACAGATGCCTAAAACCGGGAAAATATCCCCAGATATTTTCCCGCTCTGTCTGTAACGTGTAGCACTGCGTTAGATCACCCCAGCACAGCATATTGCCTTGTAATGCTTTGTGCTGCTTTTGTTTGCCTTGTATTTATTTGTTTCTTCCCCCTCTTCTCTCCGATAGACCCCGAGACCGACGCTGCTGCCGAGAACGACTACACCCCTGACGACCAGACCTTTTCAGCAGAGCATCCAGGCAAGCAAAACCCCCTTGATCATTCCTATATCGCCTATTCTTTCTCTCCCATGCTTGCATTAGAATTGCTACTGTATTTGATTGCTCCTATTCTGATGCATAGCCTGTTTTTGTAACTGCTGTTGATACCCTACCTGCTATCCTAAATGCTTAGTATAGGTTGGTTAGTGATCCATCAGTGGCCCCGCACCCTTGTCCGTGTTGCCATGCTAGCTTCCGGATGTTTCGATCAACATGATCGATGTGCAGAGACCGACACAGCACTGCACACCCCCTTAGTTGTACGACTCTGCAGAGCTACTATCGAGTGCCGAGGGTGATACCTCCTAATTCACTTCTGATGATATCTCTGTAGCGAAGCTAGTCGGTTGTGGGTTATCGAGGGTGATTCCTCTTTCACCACCTCCGATGATGCCTCTGTCGTGCAGCCCCTCAAGTGTGAACCCATCGACGGTGATTCCTCCAAGTTCACCTTGACGGATACATCGAGTGGGAATCCATCGAGGGTGATTCCTCGGATTACCCTCTTGATGTTACGGCCACACAGTTACCTTAACTGTTACCCCCCATGTACTGTTACTGCGGGACTGAAGGGACAAGCGGTACCACCCCGGTAGAGGTGGACCTGAGTTCCTAACAGTCTCTTGGGAAGTCGGGTTGACCGTGAGGGTACCCGCGAGATAATTACGCGGCACGGCCGGGCATTCCTGGCCCTTGCCGTAAGTCCGCGAGACAGGGCGACGGGACCACAGATCGTGGATCACTGCTCGTCACCGCCAGCTCCCAACACACTAATGGGTTAGGATATGTGATCTGAGTAGGCCTCTGGCCTTTTTCACACTAACCACCACGCGGGAATAGTATGGGCACTCGGCGTCGTATGTATCAGTCGAAGTTCTTCAGACGTCACCAGTTGAGTGGCACGCGCTCAGGTGGACCGCAAAAGCATGCGTGTGTATACAGGGGCTAGGTCTGGTCCCGGCCGTCCTCGCAACGCGCAGGAGTGCAAAGGGCGATGGGCCCAAGACCCCCGAGCACTTAGGGTGTAGACCGGCGTGTTCGCCTCTCTGTTGAGCCTAGGTAAGACTGCGGCGTGTCGATCAGCCGAGGCCGGGCATGACCAGGAAAAGTGTGTCCGGCTAGAGTTAATCAAGCGTGTTGGGTAAGTTGGTGCACCCCCGCAGGGAAGTATATCTATTCAAATAGCCGTTTCCACGGTAACAGGACGCTCGGAAAATATTCTGATCTTCTACAACTAGAACTGGATACTTGTGGAACTTAATTAATATGTTAGCTCCGGGATTGCTTTCTCGCAGGGAGTCGAGGAAGGATCTCTGGGCTTTGCTATTATATACTTACTACTTTATTATATGCTAATCTGCACTCTTCTAATGCTGCAAGATGCTAGTCTTCGATAGGCAAGGCCTTTCTCTCTATTCTGGCATTTCTGCAGTCTAGTCCACAGATACAGCCCCCTCTTTTGATACCGATGCATACATAGAATAGATCTGATGTAAGTCTTGCGAGTACTTTGGATGAGTACTCACGGTTGCTTTGCTACCTCTTTTTCCCATATACCCGATTGCTGCGACCAGATGACGGAGCCCCGAAGCCAGCTGCCCCTGTCGACGACTACTACTACCCCTCCGGTGGAGCCTACTACTATGTGGAGACCGACGACCAGGAGTAGATAGGAGGCTCCCAGGCAGGTGGCCTGCGCCTTTTCGATATAGTGTCGTTGTTTTGCTCAGCCTTCTTAAGGTAGACTTGTTTAGCTATATGGCTGTACTCAGATATTGTTGTTGCTTCCGCTAATGCTTGTGCTCAAGCTTATGTATTCGAGCCCTCGAGGCCCCTGGCTTGTAATATAAAGCTTGTATTATTTTATTTTGTGTCTAGAGTTGTGTTGTGATATCTTCCTGTGAGTCCCTGGGGTTGATCGTGTGCATTTGCGTGTATGATTAGTGCACGATTGAGTCGGGGGCGTCACAGCCTCGAGACGGTGGCGCTTCATCCCGAAAGCCTTCTCTTCTTTTTTTCTAGGTCAAATGGCTTCATATAGCAGAAGGAGGGGACCAGACGCCAGCTGTGGGCCCCACAAGGCACTAGGGCGCGCCCAGGGGGGTGGCCGCGCCCTACTGCCTTGTGGGCAGCTGGTGGGTCCCCTCTGTAAACTCTTTTCTCCAGTATTTTTTATATATTCAATAAAAAATCTCCGTGAAATTTCAGGTCAATTGGAGCTCTATAGAATAGGTATCTCTGATGTGGCTATTTCAGGTCCAGAATTCCAGCTGCCGGCATTCTCCCTCTTCATGTAAATCTTGCAAATTAAGAGAGAAAAGGCATAATAATTGTACCATAAAGTGAAATAATGATCAAAAACATAATAAATAACAGTAGAAAATCATGATGCAAATTGGACGTATCAGAGTTCTATCCGATGTAATATTCTTTTGCGGTGTGTTTGTTGGGATCCGATGAATTGTGGGTTTATGATCCGATTATTCATTGAAAGTAATTGAGTCTTTTCTGAACTTTATTATGCATGATTGTTATAGCTTTGTATTTCTTTTCGATCTATCCGTTTGGTTTGGCCAACTAGATTGATTTATCTTCAGTGGGAGAGGTGCTTTGTAATGGGTTCAATCTTGAGGTGCTCTATATCCCAGTGACAAAGTAGGGGACAAGACACGTATTTGTATTGTTGCCATTAAGGATAAAACGATGGGGTTTATTCATATTGATTGAGTTTACTTTGTCTACATCATGTCATCTTGCTTAAAGTGTTACTCTGTTTGTCATGAACTTAATACCATAGATGCATGCTGGATAGCAGTCGATTGGTGGAGTAATAGTAGTAGATGCAGGCAGGAGTCAGTCTATTTGTCTCAGACGTGATGCCTATATACATGATCATTGCCGTGAATACATCATAACTATGCACTTTTCTATCAATTGCCAATAGTAACTTGTTTACCCACCGTATGCTATGTGTTCAAGAGAGAAGCCTCTAGTTAAAACTATGGGCCCAGGTAAAAGAAACTTAAAAATCCTTTGCTATAATTTATTTCCTTTTCTTTTTTTTGCAATTTATACCTTTTACCTATGCAAGATTTAATCCTTGCAATTAACGAGTTCAAGGGGATTGACAACCCTCTTACCCGCGTTGGGTGCAAGATTTGCTTTTGTGTGTGCAGGTGCTGTTCAGGAGGGTTTGCGTGACTCTCCTATTGGTTCAATAAACCATGGCTCTCACTGAGGGAAATACTTATCTCTACTGTTCTGCATCTCCCCTCCTCTTCAGGGAAAATCCCAACGCAGCTGACAAGTAGCAGCGGCAAAATCAAGTTTTTTTTTCTTTCCCAATACTGATCCAACAATGAGAGCAGATATTTGTGAATGTCTTAATGTTGATACTGAAACCCTTTCAGATAAGTATCTTGGTTTACCAGCTTACGTTGGAGCAGACAGAAGTGACTGCTTTAATTAATTTATTGAGAGAGTTTGCTCTCGCATTGTTGAATGGAATGAGAAACAATTATCCATGGAAGGAAAGGAAATTCTCCTAAAGGCAGTGGCCCAAGCAATTCCTGTATATGCCATTTCAGTATTTAAAATTCCAAAAGGTATATGTAAGGAAATTATAGATGCAATTGCCAGATTTTGGTGGGGTGATGATGAGAATCACAAGAGAATGCATTGGTGGGCATGGTGGAAGCTCTGTTTCTTGAAAAAGGATGAAGGGGTGGGTTTCCGTGACCTCCATTCTTTTAGTTAGCTATGTTGGCAAAGCAATGTTGGAGATTTCCATATGACCCAGAATCTTTATGTGCAAGGGTCCTAAGAGCCAAATATTACCCCTCGGGTGACTTGCTTGCTGCTGGACCATAGAAAGGCTCTTCCTTCACATGGCAAAGCATAGTCGCGGGAATACAAACTTTTAAAAGAGGCCACATATGGAGAATTGGTAAGGGAGATAAAATCAACATTTGGGAAGATCGTTGGATCCCATCCAGCCCCACAAGGAAAATTCTTACACCAAGAGCTGGAGTGGTGATCACAAAAGTCAATGGGCTTATTGATCCAGGAACGGAAACGTGGGATGAAGAGTTAATTTGTGATATTTTCAATCATGTTGATGTAAATAGAATCCTCTATATCCCATTGAGCTTCAGTGATTTCGAGGACTTTGTGGCGTGGCATGGTACAAATTCTGGTACTTTGTGGTGATATATGCCTATCACTACGAATGGCAGCATCAGTTTATGAATAGAAACATTCCTTCAGCAAGTCCGTCAGCATCTAACCCGGTTTGGTCCATATTGTGGAAAATGAGGTGTCCAGGCAAGATCAAACTTTTCTGCTAGAAATCCCTCCACGGTATTGTACCACTTAAATCAATTCTAGCAAATAAACATGTTGGCAATATTGGACAATGTCCCATTTGTTCACAGGGCACAGAGGATGTCTTGCATTTACTTTTTGAATGTGAAAGAGCAAGAGAGATGTGGCACATTCTAGGACTAACACAAACTATAGATGATGCCAGAAGGGAAGACCGGTCTGGTTCTGTTGTACTGGAACATATTTTACGTCTCCCTGACAACACCGTGCCAAACATGCCATGTATAGGAGTCAAAGAGGGGATCGCAGCAACCTACTGGTATCTCTGGTGGATGCGATGGCAAAAAAACTAACCATGATAAAACTCCTAGTACAGCTAGATGTGCAATGGCGGTTCGAGCCATATGTCTAAATTACCATAGGGCAAGAAATGCAAGGAACATTCCTATTGACCGAACGGGCTAGAATGGAAATGACCTTCAAATGGGACAGTAAAACTCAATGTGGATGCATCATTCCATGTTGAGGAAGGAAAAGGATCAACATGAGCCATTATCAGAGATGCTAGTGGTGTCTTTTTGGCAGCGGCTTGCCCTCAGATTTCACACATTACTTATGTTCATACAGCAGAAGCAATGGCAATGAAAGAAGGCCTGATACTAGCAAACACACTGGGATTTCATTCCATAGAAATTGAATCAGATTCTTTGGAAGTTATCACTGCTTGTATAGGTCAGGAAGGGATATGGAACGAAGCTTCGACGATCTAAGCAGAATGCTTCATCATGGCAGGGATGATAGGCTCGGTTCATTTTCTTCATTGTGTGCGAGAGGTGAATGAGGTTGCCAATAGTTTAGCAAAATTTGCCTTTGAGAATAATGTTTCCTGTAATTGGGTTGATGAACCTCCTGACTTTCTTGTATTTGTTGTTGCAAACGATGTAACCATTATGCCGAATCAATAAAGCAAGCCATGATGGCATTCCCTAAAAAAGCAATGGCATGGCGTGTAATTAGAGTGTAAAATGCGTTTGATACATTGAAGCGATTTGGATCATTAGATTAACATGGTTCGATGGTTGAGATGGCTTGGTTCCCCGCTGTCGGTGTAAAAACCGGCAGACCTCGGGGTAGGGGGTCCCGAGCTACGGATCTCGGATCGATGGTAACAGAGACAAAGGGGGACGATATTTTACCCAGGTTCGGGCCCTCTTCATGGAGGTAAAAGCCTACGTCCTGCTTCTGTTTATATTAATGGAGATGTATCGAGTACAGAGTTGATCTACCTCGAGATCGTAATATGTGTCTAACTTCTAAAGCTAGGTGTTCGATGTTGCGTTGATGTCCCCTACGGGCTAAACCCTATGGCTTATATACATGCCAGGGAGGGTATCTAGGGTTACAAGGTCGGTATCTTGGAGTAAGGCGGCTGGAGAAATCTTGAAGTGTACTGCAAGTCTTCGGTAGAGGCAGCCTTGATCACGTCTCCCATGTGCGGCTTCCGGAGTCCATCTTGACTACATAAGGGGGCATATCGGCCCATCCGAGGAGACGGGCCGACTAGGTTAGCACCCCCTAATCCAGGACACCGTCAGTAGCCCCTGAACTGGTCTTCGATGCCGAGGTCGACGCTCTTCACTTCCCGAAGTCTTGGCTCGATAGACAAGTTCCCGTGCTTTATTCCCCGACCAAATTTAAAGACTTCGGCCAACCCTTAGAATTCCGCTGGGGCCCAACTTTAGATTTTGAGAATCGTGCCGCCTAGGCGACCGAGCCTCTTTATGGAGAAAAACGTTGAAACGTCAGCCCCCTCTGCTCTTATTTATCAAACACGTAACCCCTGCTGGTGGCAGTTCACATCCGCCACCACAGCAAAAAATCCCCTCCCCTCTCCAGCTCAAGAGCTCGAACAATGGCAAGCGGCGAGGGATCGTCAAGGCGCCCTCACGGCCCTGATAGGGGAGACTAGGGGAGCTGCTCCGTCGCGCGCGTTCAATTGGAGCGCTTGGCGACGTAAGGGTACCTGCCTGACGCAGATTTAGCCGCTACTCATCCTGGACTGACGTCCATTGATGGTCAAGCCCATGCCGAAAATTACCCCTCGCCATGAGGAGATGAGCGAGTGTGCTTCGTGCCTTTCCTCCTCCGCGGCTTAGGGTTCCCAATACACCCCTTCCTCCACGGTCTACTGGAGTTTTACGGGCTGCAGTTACACCATCTCTCCCCGAATTCGATATTGCATATCGCGGGGTTCGTCGCGCTATGCGAGTTACATCTCGGCTGTCAAGCGCACTTCAGATTGTGGCGAAAATACTTCTGTGTCGTGCCCCGCTCTTCGACAGACAAGCTATTCGAGGTTGGAGGAGCCGAAGTCTGCCGAATCGACAAGACTAATTACCCAGCGGGGACACCTCGGGAGGAAACCGATTACTGGCCTTCCGAATGGTTCTATATCACCGATGTCTTGTTGTACGAGCCAGCCCGGCTAGGCCTTCCGCCCTTCTCATTAGATCCACCGCGGAATCGTTATAGCTGGAGGCCGCTGAGTTCGGCTCAAGAGGAAGGTGAAGCCGTGACTAGGCTAGCAGCCAAGGTGAAGTCCCTATCAAGCGCCGGCCTTACCATCATTGACGTGATGGCGGTTGCTCTAGACCGAAGAGTCCAGCCTCTCCGGCAGCGTCAGCACTTATTGTGCGATTACAATGGGTTCGAAGACGCCTCTCGATCCATCAAGGGGGCTTTTATGGATCAAATGACCCTTGGAGCCGTACTAGCCAGCATATACCAAGGGTCTGCCGAGGAGTTTGCCAAGCGCCGGTTCCAAGACGGGCTGTCATACTACAACCCTGCCGACATAGTAAGTTTTTACTTTGGTTTTATCCATTTTACCTCGAGGATCCTCAATATTAAGCCATTTCACATTGGTTAAACAGAGGTGGAGACGTTGGCTTGAAGGAGTGAGCAGTCCGGCCCCTGAGCCAGAGATGCACAGCCGTGCCGAAGACCCTCTTCATCACGTGGATGAAGACCTGGGGTTGATTTATGAAGGGAGGAGTTTCTTCCTGGAGAGCCTTGATGGCTCAAAGGTAGCGATCGTGCCTGATATGCCGGGGACGAGGCCAGCCTCATCGGTAACTCTCCCTTCCTCTAAACGAAAGAGAGTCCCTCGTCCCCTCGTCTCCAGTCTTCTGACTCCTCCTCCAAAGGGGCGGCGCTCCCAACGCCTACGCAAAGAAGCGGCTCCACCGGAAAGGGCCCAACCAGAAGCGCAAGAAGCTTCAGTCGAGGTCGCGGGAACAGGCGAAAGTGCTCCATCCGTCACTAGGTATTTCCAAGGTCGATATCTTCAGAAAAAAACACTTTGGATTCTAACATCTTAAACGTTTGTAGACAGCCTCCACCTTCTAACATACACGTGGAGGCCGAGAAAGGAGCGCCTCCGCCCGAGGAAACAGAGGTCCGAAATCCAATGAGGGTGGACCTCGGATCCGCCCAGCCCGAGGACTCGGCGACATCGGCCACTCTGTCCGAAATCCAATGTGCCGCAAATTATCGTCGGCGAAAGGCTTCTTTAAATAACCCGGCGTTTTCGTACAGGGAGCTTAACGCTCTCAGCGCGGTGGACGCGTACCTCGGGGCGACCCGAGGTGCCTTTGACGAGTCGCTGGATGTCCTGTCGCGAGGACTGCGGGTAAGGTTTTTAAAGACAAGTATAACTACCGAGTATGGTAGTAGCCCCTAAGGCTTGATACGAGCCCCTGGGGTCGAATCAAGACTTGAATGTTAACCTACAAACTTTTTTATAACAGGAGGCTCGCTTGAAGAATGAGCAAATGTCCTCGGCATTAAACCAAACAAAGGTGCAGCTTGACGCGGCTTTGTCCGAGGTTGAGCAGGTGAAGAAATTCACCAAAGATGCGCACGGTAAGTGCTTTTGTATTGAAGGAAGTAATGTCCGAAAGGTATGGCTGATGCCAGGATTGCTTGTAGTAGCGGAAGCCCTGGGCCATCTCGAAAGAGACCTGAAACAGGCCCACGACGATCTGGCGTATGCTGAAGCGCAATGCCAGGCGAATCAACATGTGGTTACGCAGAGAGCGGGTAGCGTGAATGTGCTTAGAGCTGAGAATGCCCGCCAAGCCCAGGAGATTGAGAGCTTAAAGGCTCGCCTGGCTGCTGCAGAAGCAAAGAATCATCGAACGGACGACATGATTTATGGTAAGTTATAAGTCTCGACAGACATTTGTTATGCGGTTTATCCAAAAGATTTGTCATGCGAAATGTTATTTGTGACAGCTTGCTTGACCGGCCTTCCTCCAGAATCTCGGGGCCCGGTGTCCAAAGACATGAGCATTCGCTTATCCGAAGTGCATGAAGGAACGCGGAAAGTGATGAGGGATGTGCACCAGGCTTTCTGGCCCGAGGTGGTGCCGGTTCCCGAAGACATGGCCGTGCTGGCCGAACAGCTAAAGGGAGCGCGGTGCCGGATACAAGCGTGGAAAGTGTCATCTTGTCGAGAATGTGCGAGGGAGGCCTGGGCCATGGTGAAGACCCACTATACCGGTCTGAAGACGACAGAATTGGCAGAGGTGGGACACATGGGGCCTGATGGGGAGGAGATCCCTACCAGTCAAGCATATGATAGTGTAATGCATGCGGCATGCCTCTCGCAAAAGGATTGTTCGTTAAACATCCTGATAGATGGGCTCGACCGTGTGTGAAAAGTATTGTATGACTTTAAAATCCAGATGGACAGGAATTCAATCGGAAACGAACTTACAATAGCACTTACTCAGACGTTTGCTTGAAGCGCTGAGCTGGCATCATAGGCTAACTTGCTGGCTTCATACGCCTCCTTTGTTCGCAGCATCATCTGCCCAGCCTGAATCATAGCTTCCTTGGCAGCTCCAGTTTGGTCCTCCGGGACGTGATACAAAGGGTATGCGGATGTCGAATGAGTTGGTGCTGTAACTGAGGCAGCAGGTGGTGCTTCAAGTTGTCCAATAGGTGCTGAAGCCACCAGAATTGAAGTGGCTGGCGGAGCACTCGACAGCGGGGCCACAAGGGTTGGAGGCGTCACAGCAGTCGACCCATGGGGCGTCTGTCCTGACGATGTTCTCCGAGTGTGTACGTGTGGAGCTTCCAGAGGCACAGCTTCATCTTGCGTTCCTCGCTGCAGCTCCTCGTCATCTTCCAGTTCGATGACTTCGTCAGCTATCAATCGGCAATTTTAATCAAGTCATCCGACGATTATTCTTCAAAAAATAGAGTAGAGTGTGGGTTTGTTATACCTCGTTGGGAGGTGGCCGCATCAGGAGTGTCCACTTCCATATGGTCCCCATCATTTCGTTGGGGCGACGTCACAGAGGTAGCAGCTCTGGCGGATAAACTCCACTCGGTCAGCAGAGACATGAAGTGCCACAATCACAATTGCGGGAAATAAACACTTACGTTGAGGCAACAGGCACAGCAATCTTGATGCGAGGCAGGGCCTTCCGAGGTTTTGGCGCGTCCGGCTTGAGTTGTTTCGCAGCTTTTTCAGTCGACCCCGGTGTTGCGGTGCGGTCACGTTTTGGGTTCCTTGTGCTCGATGCCACAGTTTTGCTCGGAGCAACCTCTGGGTCTTCCTGATGCTTGGTGCGACACCCAGGGCGCAGAGGGACCTGAGCTTCCACCTCGCCTTCCTCCAGGTCGTCATCGTTGCTCTCGCTGTCGTTGGCATAATCGTTGTCTGCGCTGTCATCTACGCTCCCTTCTTCTTCGTCAGACTGTTCTCCGTTTGGCACGGGCGAGTACATGTTTGTAAATTCCTGCAAGATACAAGCTTCAAAGTCAGTCGACTGAAGATCCAGTTACTCAACAGATATTAAAATATTCGACGGAGGTATAACTCACAAGATTCTTTGGTGGGTTCAAAGCAGAAAAGGGCGGAATTCGCTTCGCTCCCTCGGGATTGTCACAGGCTCCGGTGATGCTCCTGAGCCACTGGGAGACGGTCTCGTCGGAAACTTCTTCAGCCTGAGTCTGAGTGGTATCCTCAGGGCCCGAGTAATGCCACATGGTGTGATCCCGGGCCTGGAGAGGCTGGATCCGTCGACTGAGAAACGTTTCAAGGAGATCCAAGCCAGTCACTCCGCCGCGGATGAGATCAGATACAGCGTTCACTAGGATCCCTACCTGGATTTTCTCTACCTTTGTCACATACAGTGGTTTGGGAGTGGTAGGTCGATCCAAGGTGAAAGGAGGAAGTCCAGTCGACATATTTGGTGATGCAACATCCTTGCAATAGAACCATGTCGACTGCCAACCCCGGACAGAATCAGGAAAGGTCATAGAGGGAAATGCACTCCTACCTCTCTTTTGGATCCCTAAGCCACCACACAGTTGGATTACATTGGTTTTGCTATCACTGGGATTGGCTTTCTTGACGGATTGAGATCTAATAGAGAATATGTGTTTAAACAAACCCCAATGCGGAGGACAGCCCAAGAAGCATTCGCACAGGGTTATGAAACAGGAAAGATAGGCAATCGCATTCGGAGGAAAATGGTGGAGCTGCGCCCCGAAATAGTTCAGGAAACTGCGGATGAACGGGTGGGGTGGCATGGAGAAACCTCGTTCGATGTGAGTGAGAAGCAGAACTCGCTCGCCGTCGCGTGGCTCTGGTTCGGTCTCCCCCTTCGGCAATCTCCAGGACTCCGCAGCTATCAACCCGTCAACGATGAGATTTTGCACATCCTCCGCCGTGACCGTCGATTGGAGGAAATCCCCCTGGATCCACCCCGGCGGCACCGTCGACCTGGCGCCCGGCGGCTTCTTTGCCTTGGCTCCTCCCTTCTTGGCGCGCTCGAGCTTCTCCGTCTTGCCCTTCGTCATGGCGGCGGCGGTCGTCGGAGCGGAGCTGAGCAGAGGAAGAGGAGGAGAAGAGCAGATTTGGGGGAAAAATACTGTACCAAGCACCGGCGTCGTCGCCCCTTATATCCGCCCGTGTGGGTCACTGACCTGCGGGCCCGTCAGATCTCTGGGTATCCCGAATCCAGAGGAGGCGCGGTACAAGGCGATTTTGGCGGCGCGGTAATCGAGGCGTCGGGCTCTCACTTGCCTTTGCGGTTGCGTCATCCCCGCTCGGCGCGCGTTTATCCAATTTTCGAATCCCGTAAAATCCGGACCCGACGGAGCGAACCGTCACATCAGAAGACTCTGCAGGCAACTCGAACCTGATTTCGAGCTCAGTTTCACTCGGACCTGATTTCGAGCTCAGTTTCACTCGGATATACTTCAAGACATAATCGATCAGGGCGAACGATAAAGGTTCCATTCGATGCAGATTTCTAAGAAGCCTCAAAATGCACTCGGAATTTTTGTGTCTTGTCAGAACCTGCATTGACACTTTTTACACTCGAACCTCGATCCATTCGGGGGCTAATGATGGGGATATGTACCTAGGGTAGGGTCATAGGCCTGACCTACATGCCCTACCCAAAGACACTACCCAAGAAAGCTTAAGAGCTACAAGGAAGTCTCCGACTGAAATCACCAAGACATACAAGTCACTCGACAACATACACTCGGAGGTACCTTTCACTCGACGCTTACCTTTCACTCGGAAGGACCAGAAGACAGTCGACCACAGAAGCCCAAAAGTCACCCCAGGGAGGCTAACGGGCAGGCACTCATCAAGACCATTAATAGCATTTATGTTGTACGTTACCAGTAACGTACGTCTTTATAACCACGATCTGACCCTTAAACGCCGGTCACTTATGAGGGGCAGCGCACTCTATATAAGCCACCCCTCCCCTCTGGCATAAGGGTTGGTTCGCACCCCCTGTAGCGATACTCCAATTACACTCGACAAAGAGCTCCCGAGCACCTGAGACGTAGGGCTATTACCTCCACGAGAGGGGCCTGAACTCATACATCTGTGTGTACACCCTCGCCGTAGCTAGGACTCTGCCCTCTCCTTACGTACCCCTACCTTCTACTGTCAGACTCGTTCCCACGACACTTTCTTCTTGTGTGTTTGAAAAAACTTCGAAAATCCAAAAAACAAATTAGTTGTAGTTTCTTTCTTGTTGAGTTAATTCATAGTATTAAAAGAAAACCCAAAAAGATTTATTGTTTATTCTTTTATTTGTTGGGAGCTTTCCCGTGTAAATAGCTTTTCACGTTTTTCGTTTTTCGTTTTTCCTTCGTTAATTTCCTTCCTTCAGAAAAACTTAAAAACTCCAAAAATACTTCAGTGTGTTTCTCTGAATTTCTTTCCTTTTCGTTGAGTAGTCATGATAACCCACAAGTATAGGGGATCGCAACAGTTTTCGAGGGTAGTATTTCACCCAAATTTATTGATTCGGCACAAGGGGAGCCAAAGAATATTTGCGAGTATTAGCAGTTGAGTTGTCAATTCAACCACACCTGGAGAACTAAATATCTGCAGCAAAGTGTTTAGTAGCATAGTAGTATGATAGTTTTGATAGCAGTAGTAACAGTAGCAATAGAGACAGTAACAGTTTTGTAGTGATTGTAACAGCAGCAACAACGAAAGTAACTTAGCAAAGATCAATATGCGAAAAGCGTAGGCATTGGATCAGTGATGGATAATTATGTTGGATGACATTCATCATATAACAGTCACAACCTAGGGCGATACACAATAGCTCCAATTCATCAATGTAATGTAGGGATGTATTCCGTATATAGTCATACGTGCTTATAGTAAGAACTTGCATGCCATCTTTTGTCCTACCCTCCCGTGGCAGCGGGATCCTTAAGGAAACTAAGCGATATTAAGGCCTCCTTTTAATAGAGAACCGGAACAAAGCATTAGCACTTAGTGAATGAACTCCTCAAACTACGGTAATCACCGGAAAGAATCCCAATTATTGTCACCTTGGGGTATGCGGATCATAACACGTAATAGGTGCATACAACTTGCAAGATAGGATCAAGAACACAAATATATTCATGAAAACATAAAGGGTTCAGATCTGAAATCATGGCACTCAGGCCCTAGTGACAAGCATTAAGCATAGCAAAGTCATAGCAACATCAATCTCAGAACATAGTGGATACTAGGGATCAAAGTCCTAACAAATTGACTCGATTACATGATAAATCTCATCCAACCCATCACCGTCCAGCAAACCTATGGAGAAATTACTCACCCACGGTGGTGAGCATCATGAAATTAGTGATGGAGGATGGTTGATGATGACAACGGCGTCGTATCCCCCTCTCCGGAACCCCGAATGGACTCCAGAACATCCCTCCCGATGAAGAACAGAAGGTGGTGGCGGCTCCGTATCGTAATACATGACGAAACTTCTTCTTTTCTTTTATCTCGGGGAAAGTGAATTTATACCATTGGAATTAGGTCAGACGGCCGCCTGTGGGCCCCACAAGGCATCAGGGCACGCCCTAGGGGGGGTCGTGCCATGTTACCTTGTGAGCAACAGGTGGCCCGTCTTCTGTTGATTTTTGCACCAATAATATTTATTTATTCCATAAAAAATCTCCAAAAAGTTTCGTCCAATTCTGAGAACTTTGATTTCTGCACAAAAACAACACCATGGTAGTTCTGCTGAAAACAGCGTCAGTGCAGGTTAGTTTCATTCAAATCATGCAAATTAGAGTCCAAAACCAGAGCAAAAGTGTTTGGAAAAGTAGATACGACGGAGACGTATCAACTCCCCCAAGCTTAACTCATTGCTTGTCCTCAAGCAATTCAGTTGACAAACTGAAAGTGATAAAGAAAGACTTTTATGAACTCTTTTGTTCTAGTATCCGTATATAAGCTTAAATAGTACCCAAGTTTTCAGCAAAGATCATGAACTAACCATGCAAATGATAACACCTAGAAACTACATTTACTCATATCAATGGCATAATCAACTGGCGAGCAATAATAACATATCTCAAGTGCCAACAATTTGTCAAAACAATCATGATATAATATGATAACATGGTATCTCGCTAGCCCTTTCTGAGACCGCAAAACATAAATGCAGAGCACCTCCAAAGTTCAAGCAGCGACTAAACATTGTAATTCAGGGTAGAAGAGATCCAGTCATGATTTACCCAACATTAACTATACTCAATGCATAAGAATGACAATAGTGCTCTCAGGATTGGTGCTTATAATGAGAAGGTGAGACTCAACAATAAAAGTAAAATAACATAAAAGTAAATAGATAGGCCCTTCGCAGAGGGAAGCAGAGATTTGCAGCGGTGCCAGAGCTCGAAGCTTAAATCAGAGATGAAAACAATTTTGGGAGGTGTACTTTTCCTGTCAACGTCACGACCGAGGATATTTAATATCTTCCATGCTAAACACATTACAAGCGGTTCCCAAGTGGAAAGGTAAAGTTTACTCCCCCTCCACCATACCAACACAAGCCATGGCTAGCCAAATTCATGGGTGCCCTCCAAACAATCAAATTTTCGGGGGAGTTTGTTTGCATTATATATATATTTCATTTTGAGCATAGGACTGGGCATCCCAAATACCAGCCTCTCTCGTGCAATGACAAGTGAATAAACACTCATCTCGAGAATAACCCACTTAGCATGGAAGATACTGACCGCCCCCTGTCGCTCCATGAGCGGTACGGGCACACAAAACGGATGTTTATTTGAATAATTAGAGGTGGCACGTGCAAATTACTTGGAACGGCAAAGTAATACCGCATATAGGTAGATATAGTGAACTCATCTGGAACAACTTTGGTTTAAGGATTTTGGATGCACAAGCAATATTCCCGCTTAGTACAGCCGAAGGCTAGCAATAGATTGAGAAGCGACCAACTAGAGAGCGAAAACGGTCATAATCATGCATTGAGAATAATTAACATTGAATACTAGCATGAGTAGGATATAAACACACTGAACATAAATATCGTGAAGGCTGCATTGGTTTTGAATCAACTACATGTGTGAACATGTGCCAAGTCAAGCCACTTGAAACATTCAGAGGAGGATACCATACTAACATACTACATCATAACCATTTTAATGCATGTTGAGATCCAAGATAAATCATTATCCACTCCTAGCTACTTAAGCATGGCATGAGCAACTATAATTTCTAATTGTCATCGCAAAATTGTTTACTCATAATATGCTGAATCATGGATACTGAGTTAAACATATTTACAAAAACAAAAACAAGAAGAGTTCATACCAGCCTTTCCTTGCCACAGTCACTTCATCAAATCATCGTCATTATTGCCTTTCACTTGCACGACCAAATGATGTGAAAATAATAATAGTGCAAGTGTGCCGTGGACCCAGCTGGAATCTGCAAACATTTTATTCAAGGGAGAAGACAAGGTAATATTGGCTCTTCGTTAGACCAACAATAAAGCATATGAGAGCCACTCAACATTTTCATCGTGGTCTTCTCTCTACGACGACTCACAAAAAGAAAAGAAATTCAGAGAAACGTACTGACATATTTTTGGAGTTTTTAGTTTTTCTGAAGAAAGCAAATTAAAGAAGAAAAATGAAAAGCGAGAAAAACTATTTACACGGGAGAACTCCCAACAAGCAAAAGAAGAAACGAGAAATCTTTTTTGGTTTTATTTTAATACTACAAACTAACAAACAAGAAAGAAAAACCGAAAAGAAGCGAGAAATATTTTTGGATTTTCAAAGTTTTTCAGACACACAAGAAGAAGGCGAAAATAAATCTAACATAGATATACAATGAAAAAGGATGAACACCGACAACTGGAATGAATGTGTGAACATGAATGTAATGTCGGTGAGAAATACGTACTCCCCCAAGCTTAGGCTTTTGGCCTAACTTGGTCTACTGCCATGGCTGTCCCGGATAGTAGTCGAAATGGTAGCTCATGGAGGCGTTCTGAGCTGCCTCCTCAGCGAGACGGGCAGCCTCAACTGCCGCGTTATACTCGTGCACCTCATTCTCATGAAGAAAATATCTCTGTTTGTTCTGGAAATCAAAGAGGATAGGAGCAGGCAAAATAACAAACACAGAACGATATTTATCGAATATCAAGTTATAGTCATATCTGTGAGTGTTGCGCTTAGTAAACTCATGGTTCCGCATTGCCTCAAAATTCAAATATTTATCAGGTAAAAGAGGATCATTGGGCCTGGGCGAAACCCCTAACCTTGCAGCTACGCGGGAGGCATAAATTCCTCCATACAAATCACCATTACCCGAGTTGCGATGCAACCTACGTGCAACAATAGCCCCAAGATTATAGTGTCTGCTACCCGTTAAAGCAGTGTGAATAAGGCTCGGGTCTGGAGCACAAAGTGCACTACAGTCTTGTTTACCAACAATGCATTTCCCATTAAAAAGTGCAAAGTACCGAATAGAGGGAAAGTGAATGATTTTTATCCTAGCTTGCGTAACTCCCCTATCCTCACCATTGCAAAGACTATTGAGAAACAGTTCATAATCAGATTGTCGTGCTTCGCTAAGTGAACCCCAAAATGGAATTTTGCACGCATCACAGAATTCCTCTAGAGACATACTATAAGATCTATCATAGAGATGAAATGAAACTTTAGAAGTGCGAGAGTGATACTCAAATTTTTGAGTGAATGGATGGGTGAGGCTGTAGAGTTGCAGAGGCTTATCTGCGATGAAGGTGGAGAGCACGGTGTTATGAATATATTGATCAAATTCTTCCTTAATGCCTGCACCTAACATGAACTCATTGCACGGCCATCGACACGATTTTGCTTCAGCGCCCCGCACCGAACATGCCCTTGGTTCAACATACGATTGGCGTGCCAGGCTTTCACTCGATGATCCTTTAGAGGACCTCCTCCTTGAAGAACTCCTCCTGAAAAGGTTCATTTTCCTACGAATAAATTTCTGAAAATTTTTGGACCACGAAAAGATGTTAACAAAACTTCGCAGGATTGATAGCAACTACTCATACAAGTGCCTAGAGGCTATATCAAGCATTCAAACTACTTAGAACTCAAAGAATTTAACATGCAAGCTCATTTTCAGTAGCACCAATAGCAACAATTTATGCAAAATATAATCCACTAAAGCAAAAACTAATTGGAGCAATGGGAGAGTCACATACTGATGCGGGGCGCCTCTGAAACAATATTTCACGGTGCCAAAGAACTCACAAGGAGCAGCAACTATCTCTCTCAAAACTTGTTTCGACAAACTTTGTTTCTCTCAAGTGGCAAGGAAAAAGATGAAACACTCACAGATATATTGCAGCGGGTAACTAGCTAGGTTTACAAGGACGCAACCCAAACCATAAAACTTGCAAACCTATGTAGAATCACAAGAGGGAACCACAAGGATCCTATATGAATTGAGGACAGGCCCTCTAATCCACACACACGAGCTAACACTCAACGATACTAGTGCTCTCAGCACAACACAACCTCACCGGCTGTCTACAAACATAAACTCAGAAATCTCATCCCCCTTCATATGGAACAACTGGGGAGTACTTATACTAGAAGCACCTACTAGTTAGGTGTGAAAACAACTCAAAATGAAGGGTAAATTCGTGAGCCCCAAGCTGTAGCAGGAGCAAACTTGTTGAGCCTCACGCTGTAATTAATTCCTGGACAGCTTGAATGGGAACTTGCACAACTTTTGACACAAGACCTCAAATGATGCACCGTTTTTTTGGATGAAAGTTGACTTCAAACACCATCTTATGCAGCCTCTAAAACGTGCTAGAACCTTCCAAAATTAATTAGGTTTAGGTGGGAAGTTGCAGCTGGAAAACTGATGTGTCATGTCTCCCAAAATAGGCACCGGAAGCTTCCCAACTAAGATAATGGTTTTGCCAATGTCTTCCTTTGGATGGTCTAATGGTTTAACATTTGTGCTTGCATGAACCTCACTCTTTGATGCCTTGGTCATGATCTGGTCCACATCACATACCAAGGGGCAATCCCTCAAAACAATTTCGAAAATGGAGCTCCGAGCAAAGAGATCAAAAATCTCAGGTTTGGGAGCAAGAACACGAGAGAGAGAGCTACCATGATTTTTTTTTCTGGAGGTAGGAGATGAAGTGGGCTGAAGAGATAAGTGAGTGGGTCTCTGTGGGACCCACAAGGCATCTTGGCGCGCCCTGGGGGGTGGTCGCGCCCTGTTGCCTTGTGAGCAACAGGTGCACCCCCCTGGGTTGTTTTCAGTGCCAAAAATTCTTATATATTCCAGAAAAAATCATGTTAAAATTTTATTGCATTCTGAGCACTTTTATTTTTGGGTCATTTTTTATTTGCACGGGTAATTCAGAAAACAGGATAATCATGGCATTTTATTTTATTAAACTATAAATAACAGAAAGCAAATTATGGTTACAGAAAGTTGTGCTTACTAAATTCATCGACCACATGCCCCTCAAAAAGAATCCATTAATAAGGTTGATCAAGTCTTATTAACAAACTATTTCCGAGTAACATGAAACCGAAGAACATTCGTATAACACTAAGTTACCTCAATGGCGATATGCATCTCCCCAACAATAAGAATTTCATATTTCTTTTTGACAGTAGGAAGAGGAAATTTAAATCCTCCAATAGTGATTGTCGAAAGCTTTTCAATACAATTGATACCATTCACTGAAGTTTGTTTCTTCGGGAAATAAACCGTATGCTGATACGTCCATTTTGCATCATGTTTTCCTACTGTTATTTATAGTGTTTTTAATCAATATAACACTTTTGTCGGTGTATAAAACATGGGTATTTTATACCCTGAGTTATGCACAGACGGTCGCAGCCTCCTTGCCGGCCAAGGCTTGCCGGAAACTACCTAGACCAAGATTCAAGGCCCAGTTGCAGAAACTACTAGAGAGAAGCTCAAGACGAAGCATCAACGAGCACCCAACTAACACTGAAGATGAAAGCATTCCTTGACGGCAAGGCCGAACCGACAAGGTGAAGACCCGGCAAGCCCTGTACCAGCAAGCTTTCACCAGCGCGTCAGCGCTCCACCTCACTGGGCAGCTAGTCGCTAATCGGTGAGGTGTCGACCGCGCAGGCTGGTTGGTGAGGTTTGTTGGGCACGTGTCAGCATGCAGGGAGAAGATTTGCCTTTAATGGCACCCGTCCAGGAGGTGTGTCAGAATAATACGAGGTAGCTGGGCGAGCGGTGCAGAAACCTTGCCGGGGCTACCTCTCCGCATGACACCTAACGGAGCATTTAATGCCTTTGTCCTAAACTGGCAGAGGTAGGTATGATAGCACAGTTTGTTGTCTAATCACTATGTAATTACTGTTTTGCCACTGTGTTACCCCTTGAGCTATAAAAGGAGGGCCAAGGCAATAGTTAGGGGGATTCGGACCCTTTTTCAAACACCAGCACGTCTCGCGTAGCTACTCTCTCCGCATCTTGCCGGGAGAAGCGATCCTTGTACTTGCGCTCTCGTACAACCAATACACCAAAGCAGGAGTAGGGTTTTACGCTTCTCAGCGGCCCGAACCTGGGTAAATCCCTTGTGCCTTCCATTGATTCTGCTCTTTGTGCACGTCGATCTCCCCTGCCGAACCACAAAGGGGCTAGATGGCCCCGTAGATGGTCGTACCCACGACATCTTTGGCGCGCCAGGTAGGGGGGCTCGCTTGCGTGAACCTGAATCAGTGGATTGCATGTCAGCTTCAACAACGTCATCACCATCCTCCTCATCATCGATGGCCCCCAAGAAGAAGGGCATCACGATGACGGCCCCTTCGCACGTATCCGCAGGCGGCGCGGCCAATGCGGGTACCGCGGTTGGCACGACCAGCGCAGGCGGGACGATTGCCATGCCCACCGTGGTCGGCGTGGGAGACGAGCGCGCCGGAGGCGGTCGACTTCCTCGATCCTCTGGCGAACGAAGCCGAGACGACGCGAGCGGGGCAGACGGACGTCTTCCTCCTCCTCCTCGCCACGCCGACGAACGCAGCCACTGGAGCGGCAACGCCCGGGCCGGCGCGAGCCAAGATCCCGCTGCGGCGGTGTCCAAGGATGCAGCTTCAGGACAGACGCCGCGCCCCCCGCACAACGGGCGCGGTACGGCTCCGAGCGGCGCCAACGACTCCGGGTAGCGGCGACCTCACAGCAAGACTCCTGTCGATCAAATCCCAGATCCTCAGGCACCGCCTCCGCCACAGCGACCTGCTGCTGATCATGTGCCACGGCAGCAAGACCGCGATGGCGCTCCTACTGGCTCTGCCAGGAGTAGAGGGACGTTGCGCTCTTCGCTTCTGGCCATGCCAGCCACAGCAGCAGAAGCAATGGCGCGAGCCCAGATGCTGCTGAATTTCCCTCCAACGGCAGAGAAGATGGATGAGTGGAGAGCCACCATCCAAATCTTGATTGGGTTTGCCGAGACCAGCAAATCACAGCAAGCGGAGCCCTCACGGCGTCCGCAAACAGCACCAGTAGCTCCAACTGGTGGCCACGTTGACGGTGCTGCGCTAACGGTGCAATCACCCCAGCGACAACAGTCTCAACAACAGCAACGCCAACAACTGCGGCAAGCTCAACGATCTTTCGAGCCCGACGAGATGTCGATGGCTTCTTCGGATCCACGAGCACGGCAAGATCAGTGGCAAGTGTTGTGGGACAGGCGGGTAGAAGACGCCCGCACCACCATCGAGCGGCGCCGGGAGGCGCGCCGTCAATCCGACGCGCGCAACGGCCCCATTGTTGATGAGCCTGCGCCAGGGGTTGGCGGATATCTACCTTACGAAGTCGGATGTCCTGCCTTCACCTGTGAGCTGCGGCAAGTCCGATGGCCGTCCGTCCGGGCCTTCAAGCTAGAAGTACCAGAAAAGTACGACGGCAAGCTGAACCCGGCAGAATTTTTAGGCATCTACATGATTGCCGTGCAAGCTGCCGGAGGAAGAGATGAGAAAATCCTCGCCAACTACTTTCCATTGGTGCTGAAGCCCAACGTGAGATCTTGGCTGATGAACTTGCCGGAGAACTCCATTTCTTCGTGGGCAGATCTCTGTAATGAGTTTGTTGGTGCCTTTACCAGAGGCCACAAGGCCCCTGGGTAGCCCAGCGACTTGCAAGTGATCCCGCAAAGAGATGGAGAAACTTTGCGCAAATACATCCAGAGGTTCAGCCGTGTGCACCATAACATTCCAGATGTGCACCCCGCAGCCGTCATTGCCGCCTTTCACATGAATGTGCGCAATCGGATGATGCGCAAGAAGATGAACGTCAAGCTACCCAAGACCGTCAACAAGCTCTATATGTTGGCGGATGAGTGCACGCGCGCTGAGGAAGTAAGAAGGCTTCCTGGGGAGGACGCCGGCGCCAAGCTAGATTCCGAGGACGACGATGCTGCCACCCCGAGGAAAAAGGGCCGAAAGCGCAACAGGAAGCGCAAAGGCAAAACTGTTATGGCCGTTGAGGGCTCCGACAACTCTGAGTCCGCCAAGAAAGCTAAGACTGAGAGCTCCGGCAAGGAGGCAGCTGTATGCGTCGCTTGCCAAGAGGCGGCGCCAAACAAGAAGGCCAGCAAATCTGATGGGTCGTACTGCAAGATTCACCGCACCAAGGGCCATGACCTCCAAGAGTGCCGACGAGTCGAGCACCTTGTTGAGAAGCAAAAGGCTGAATATGAAAAACGTGACAAACAGAAGGGTCAAGATGGTGCCGGTGGATCCGGCAAAAAGGGTCGTGGTGATCGAGGAGGCCATCGTGGCAAGGCCAAACAGCAGAAAGAAAAACCTGCTAGAGGCCACGAAAAGAAAGAGGAAGATGATGGAAGTGAAGAAGAAGAGGACGACGGGGAGTCCAGTGAACAGGAATTCCAGAAGGCAACCGAGGCCATGTGCGTTGACGGAGGTGCATCTTTGCACTCCTCTCACCGCCAACTTAAGCAGTGGGCACGTGAAGTCAATGCGGCAGAACCGGCAATGGGCTTTCAAAAGCCACTCAAATGGTCACACACGCCTATCATTTTCGATGCTGAGGACCACCCTGATCGCACAACCGCGGTTGGGTGTTTGCCGTTGTTGGTTTCCCCGACAATTCGCAACCTCCAGGTCACGAAAATGTTAGTTGACGGTGGGGCCGGCCTAAACTTGATTTCTCCAGAAGTAATCAAGAGGCTGCAGATTCCCGACGAGGAACTCGAGAAAACGGGCACGTTTCAAGGAGTAAACCCGGGAAGAAGCCAGCCCAAGGGAAAGATCACGTTGCCGGTGACGTTTGGCGGGGAATTGAACTACAGAACAGAAAAGATCATGTTTGACGTTGTCAAAATCCCCTTGCCGTATAATGGGATTCTTGGCCGCCCAGCCTTGGCAAAATTCATGACGGCATCCCACTATGCTTACAACACATTGAAGATGCCAGGGCCGATGGGTGTCATTTCCATCAACTCCGACAAGAAAGATGCAGTCATTTGCGTCGATAAGATGTAAAGAGATGCGGTTGCAGCGGAGGCTGCCAAGACGCCAGCTCCCGCCAAGAGAAAGGAAAGCAAGAAGTCTAGCAAGACCTCTAGCAAGGATTCCGGGAAGCGCACCTCTTCGGAGTGCTGCGCGCCTGTTGAAGACTTGCCGGAGTGCTCTGCCGGTAAGAAATCCAAAGCTACTTCACCGGCGACCAAAAAGGTGCCGGCGAGGGAGGACGGCACTGACGGTACCTTCACCATCAGTGCCACCCTTGACAGCAAATAGGAAAGCGCGCTCATTGCCTTCCTGCGGGCTAATGTAGATGTGTTCGCATGGCGACCATCTGACATCCCCGGTGTTCCCAGGGAGGTAATTGAGCACCACCTTGTTGTCTGTCCCCACGCTTGGCCCGTCAAGCAAAAAGTCCGGAAACAAGCATTGGAGTGACAACAGTTCATTGCCGAGGAAATCAAGAAGCTTGAAGCGGCAGGTTTGGTCAGAGGTGTACTACATCCAACTTGGTTGGCAAATCAGGTTGTGGTACGCAAAGCAAACGGGAAGTGGAGACTTTGTATTGACTACACTGATATTAACAAAGCATGTCCAAAGGATCCTTTCCCCTTGCCACGCATTGATCAAATTGTGGACTCCACTTCCGGTTGTGATTTACTCTCCTTCCTTGATGCATATTCTGGGTACCATTAGATATTCATGGCCAAGGAGGATGAGGAGAAAACCGCGTTCATTACTCCATGCGGCACATATTGCTTCGTGCGTATGCCTTTCGGGTTAAAGAGCGCTGGTTCAACATTCGCAAGAGCAGTCCAGATTGGTTTTGAGCCCCAGCTGCACAGGAATGTGGAAGCATATATGGATGATATAGTGGTCAAAACCAAGGACAAGTCAACCCACATTCAAGACTTAGAAGAGACATTTGCAAACTTGCGCAAGATCAACGTGAAGCTCAATCCCGAGAAGTGCGTGTTTGGCGTTCCTTCCGGCAAGCTTCTCAGATTCTTTGTATCTCAACGTGGAATCGAAGCGAATCTCGACAAGATCAAAGCAATTGAGCAGATTCAAGCACCAAAAAGCGTCAAGGATGTGCGGCGTCTTGCCGGCTGTGTTGCTGCCTTAAGTAGGTTCATTTCAAGATCTGCTGAGCGCGCCCTGCCATTTTTCAAGATTTTGAAAAAGGCAGGTCCGATGAAATGGACTCCGGAAGCAGAGGCCGCGCTGCAGGACTTGAAAAGATACCTCTCCTCCACGCCAACGCTAGTTGCGCCTAGACCACAAGAGCCGTTGCTGCTGCATGTAGCGGCAACAAATCAAGTGTCTAGTGCTGCATTAGTGGCACAGAGAGAAGTCGATGACGAGGAAGCGGCCGCGGCAAGCCCATCCAGCGACAAACCGGAATCTTTTCCGGCAAGGTCCGACGCCGACAAGTCAGAAACAGTGCAAGTAAATGAGATTGATCAACAAACAGTGCCGAAGAAAAAGGTGGTGCAGCGACCCATGTATTTTGTTAGTTCCCTTCTGTAGGGGGCTAGGTCAAGATACTCTGGGGTGCAGAAATTGCTTTTCGGCCTTCTTATGGCCTCGAGAAAGCTGTGTCACTACTTCCAAGCACACGAGATCACTGTCGTCACTCGTTTTCCGTTGCAACGCATTTTGAGAAATCCAGAGGCAACTGGCGGGATAGTGGAGTGGGCGTTGGAATTGTCAAGCTTTGCACTTAAGTTTGAAAGTACTTCAACCATCCAGAGCAGAGCCTTGGCAGAGTTCATTGCAGAATGGACACCAACGCAAGACGAAGAAACTCAAGAAACAGCTCTCCCCGGCAAAGAGACAGCCAAAGAATGGATCATGTACTTTGACGGTGCCTTCTCGCTGCAAGGCGCCGGTGCCGGAGTGCTGCTCGTCGCACCCACCGGAGAGCACCTCAAGTATGTGGTTCAAATGCACTTTCCCAGGGAGCAAGCTACAAACAACACTGCTGAGTATGAAGGACTCCTTGCCGGTCTTAGGATCGTAGTGGACCTTGGAATCAGAAAATTGATCGTCCGTGGTGACTCGCAACTTGTTGTGAAGCAAGTAAACAAAGATTACCAGAGACCGTTGATGGAAGCGTATGTGGAAGAAATGAGGAAATTGGAAGAACACTTTCACGGGTTGCAAACAGAGCACATCCCTCGTGCGGAAAACAGCATTGCTGATCACCTGTCAAAGTGTGCCGCTCAAAAGTTACCTGTGGAACCAGAGACTTTTTTGCTCCATTTGAATCAGCCAATAGTCACTCCATCGACGCAGGCCAGTAAGAGGAGGAAGTTGAATACCGGCAAGTATTTTCCGGCAGAGCTCCCAGAAGCCGCCGGCAAAAAGGTTGCCGGGGACAACGACACGGTTGTCGGTGAGCAACGGCTTCGCGCAGAAGCTCAGGTTCTTGCCGCTGAAGCGAGCGCTCCTGCGGCCGAAGAAATGCCTTTAGTCCTTGTCGTCGAGCCGCAGGCTCCGGCATGGGCACAGTAGATAGTTCGTTTCCTTCAAACAGGGGACCTTCCTGATGAGCAAGAAGAAGCTGAGAAAGTAGCCCGTCAGTCAAGTATGTATCAGTTTGTGGATAGCGTTCTATACAGAAAGCGACCAAACGGTGTGAAATTGAAGTGTATTTGCCGGGAGGACGGACTGAAGCTGTTGGCAGAGATACATGGAGGCATATGTGGCTCTCACATAGGATCAAGAGCACTTGCCGGCAATGCTTTCCGGCAAGGCTTCTATTGGCCCACTGCCCTCCAGGATGCAACTGAGCTAGTAAAAAAGTGTGAAGCATGCCAGTTCCATTCAAAGAACATACATCAACCAGCTCAAGCTCTCCAAACGATCCCTCTCTCTTGGCCCTTTTTGGTCTGGGGGTTTGATATCTTGGGCCCCTTCCCCCGTGTTGCCGGGGGCTTTGAGTTCTTGTACGTTGCCATCGACAAGTTCACAAAGTGGCCTGAAGTGGAGCCGGTGAGAAAGGTGACAGCGCAATGTAACACCCCCAGATCTTAACCCTATCATTAGGCTAATTAATTAGCCATGTCATCATGATCATCCTAATTAAATTGCATTTAGGAAATAATACAAATTCAAATGCAAGTCAGATTATTACTTCTTTAATTAATTGAACAAAAATGTTCATAATATTGCAAATAATCCCAAAGAAATTATAAAAATAGAACCAACATTATTTAAATTCCCAAATTAACCCTAGCAACCAAAACAGTACCCAAAACAGCCCCATTTCATCCATTTTCATTTATGCAAAATTCAAATGAAATCATCTTGCCTCCCAACTTTTTGTGGCAGTGCAGAAAAATGCAATGCTAATTATGAGTAAAGCTCCACATTTTACAAAACTCGTTTGGTGCAAAAATAAAATGCAGAACAGTGGCTAAAATAGAAAGCAGAAAAGAATAAAGAAAAAGAACAAAATAGCACTGTCCACTCGGCCTGGTCACGGCCACAGTGTGGCCCGGCCCATTTAGGGCGGCCTTTCTCCCTCCTCGCGCCGAGCGGGGGAGGCCGGGCGTGCCATGGCCGTCCACGGCACCAGATGCGCCGCTGTCGAGCATCCAGCGATTCCCTCTCGTGGATAAGGCCACCCCAAGGCATCTCCATCTTTCCCCGAAACCCTAGACACCTCCCCTTTCCTCCTCGCGCCCCCTTTTGCCCGATCCCGCACCTTACCACGTGGTCGTCGCCCTGCCGTCGTCGTCCCCGTGGCCAGCTGCATTCCCACGCTGCGCCACCACGTCCTGGAGCTCCCCCGCCGTCGCCTACGACCTCCCCAAGCAACAAGTTGAGCCGGGAAGCCGCCACGCCTCACCATCGGCCGACTTCATCAACCACGGCCGCCGTCGCCATTGGAGACGACCCGCTCGACTACGACCTCCCCGCGCCTCTCCGAGCCCTCCTGCGAGAACACAGTGAGCGCGCGCTCCTCCTCCCTCTTCCCCGAGCTCGATTCCGAGCTCGCAAGCGTGATTGCGTCGTGGCCGTAACTACGCCGCCGCCTAGCTCCACCGTCCGGCCAACTCCGGCGAGCCCTCGTCCTCCTGCGAGCTCCCCCGGATGCGCGCGAGCGGGAGCGGCCCGCTGGTGCCTCGGTTCGCCTCGGCCTCATCGTTTTCGTCGAACCCCCGAACGCCGCCGCCGCCACGAGCTCGCTCCGGCGAGCTCGGTCCATCCCAGCGCCTCCCGCTTGTTCCATCAGATGTGCGGCGATGCGCTCGTTCGAACGCACGTCTCCGCCGCTCAAATGGTCGCCGGAGCAACGAACCCGCGCCCCTCCGCCGTCCTCCGTGTCACCGGAGCGCGCGCCGGCGTTTAAATGCCGGCGGGCCCCACGCATCAGCCCAATTAGGCGCTAATCACACTGCTGCAGGGCATTGACATGCGGGCCCGGTTACTGTAGCAATTAGCAAATAAAATTAACCCTATTAGTTAGTACAGACACTGACTACTGGGCCCCACCCTGGCTAATTAATTAATTAGATTAATTAAGACCATGTTAATTAACCAAGTCACTGACACGCGGGTCCCAATGGACCCGCTGACCGGTCAAACCTGCTGACTGGGCTGGTCCCAGTCAATGACAGGTGGGTCCAGTGGGCCACTTTGACCAGTCAACGTGGACCAGTCAACTGCTGACTGGGCAGTTGACTGGGCCCACATGTCAACCTCCGTTGCACACTTGTGGGTACACTTTCTCTGTACCCATAGCAGTTTATATTTAAATAATTTCGAATTAAATTAAATTCCAGAAATTTGAATAAACTTTGAAAATTCATATAAAATAAACCGTAACTCGGATGAAAATAATTTGTATATGAAAAACGATCAGAGAAATATGACGAACCCGAATATGCCACCCACATACCTGCCACACCCCTCTAACATGATGAACATGGAACTATCCCCTCCGATTCATCTGTCCGATAATTGCCCGGAGCTGGTAAAACACGTCCAGATGTTTCCCGCTCCGACTAACTTGCGTAGTACTGCATTAGGGCCCTCCTCGAATAACATACTGCCATGACATGCGTTTGTGTTGCATTGCTTGCCGTGTATTTATTGTTTCTTCCCCCTCCTTCTCTCCCGATAGACCCCGAGACTACCGATGACCCTCCTGAGTACAACTACGTCGTCGACGACCAGCCCCTTTCAGCAGAGCTTCCAGGCAAGCAAAACCCCCTTGATCATTCCTATATCACCTATTCTTTCTTCCCCGTGCTTGCATTAGATTTTGCTACTGTAATTGATTGCTCCTGATCTGATGCATAGCCTGTTTTTGTAAACTGCTGTTGTTACTTTACCTGTCATCCTAAACTACTTAGAATAGGTTGGTTAGTGATCCATCAGTGACCCCTCCCCCTTGTCCATGTTGCCCCGCTTTGCTACCAGTGCCTCGATCATTGTGATCGATGAGCAGAGACCGTCACAGCACCGCACACCCCCTTAGTTGTATGACTCTGCAGAGTTACTATCAAGTGCCGAGGGTGATACCTCCTACCTCACTCCTGATGATATCTCTGTAGCGTAGCTAGTCGGTTGTGGGTTACCGAGGGTGATTCCTCTTCCACCACCTCCGATGAAGCCTCTGTCGTGCAACCCCTCAAGTGTGAACCCATCGAGGGTGATTCCTCCGAGTTCACCTTGACGGATACATCGAATAGGAATCCATCGAGGGTGATTCCTCGGATTCCCTCTTGATGTTTCAGACACACGGTTACCCTACATTTACTTCAGTCCCCTGTTGAAGTCGGGTCGACCCCGACGGGTACCCGCGAGAGGTGTGGAGTCGGGTTGACCCAAGGGTACCCGCGAGATAATTACGAGGCACGGCCGGGCAGGCAGAGACCGCCCTAGAGAGGGATGGGCCTGGCCCTTGTTGCACTTCCTCGAGACGGGGCGACAAGAGTACTGATCGTCACCGCGAGATCCCAATGCACTAACGGATTTGGGTATTTGATCTGAGTTGGCCGTTGGCCATATACGCACTACCACCACGTGGGATAATGGTTATGGGACCCTCTACGTCATATGTATCAGCCGAAAGCTCTGTCAGACGTCCAGTTCAGCATTGTGGCACGGTCGGATCATGCCGGTGGCGCTGGTATCCACCGTCCTCACAACGACCCAGAGGGCAAAGGGCGATGGGCCCAAGAACCCTGAGCACTTAGGATGTAGACCGGCGGGGACCTCTCTGCTGAGCCTAGGTAGGACTACGTCGTGACGATCAGCCGAGGCCGGGCATGACCGAGAAAAGTGTGTCCGGCCAGAGTTAATCGAGCGTGTTGGGTAACACTAGTGCACCCCTGCAGGGAAGTTATTTATTCGAATAGTCGTGTCCACGGTAACAGGACGCTCGGTGTTGTATCCCGATCTACTACAACTTGAACTGAAAACATGTTACTTTAACTGTAAGCTCCGGGGTCGCTTTCTCGCAGGGAGTCGAGGAAGGATCTCTAGGCTTTGCTACTACATGCTTGTTACTTTATGTTATGATACTAATCTGCACTCTTCTAATGCTGCAAGACGCTGAAGATGCTAGTCTTCGATAGGCTAGGTCTTCCCCCCCCCCTATTCTGGCATTTCTGCAATTTAGTATAAAGATATAGCCCCATTCCTTTGATACCGATGCATACTTAGTATAGTTCTGATGTCAGTCTTGCGAGTACTTTGGATGAGTACTCATGGTTGCGTTGCTCCCTCTTTTCCCCCATACCCGTTTACTGCGACCAGATGACGGAGCCCAGGAGTCAGCTGCTACCGCCGACGACTGTTACTACACTTCCGGTGGAGCCTACTACTACGTGGAGACCGACGGCCAGGAGTAGTTTAGGAGGCTCCCAGGCAGGAGGCCTTGCCTCTTTCGATCAGAGTCGTTGTTTGTTTTCGCCTTCTTAAGGCATCTTTGTTTAACTTTGTGTCTGTACTCAGATACTATTGCTTCCTCTAACGCTTGTTCTCGAGCTTATGTATTCGAGCCCTCGAGGCCCCTGGCTTGTAATATAAAGCTTGTATTATTTTATTTTGTGTCTAGAGTTGTGTTGTGATAACTTCCCGTGAGTCCCTGGGCTTGATCGTGCGCATTTGCGTGTATGATTAGTGCACGGTCGGGCCGGGGGCATCACAAGTTGGTATCAGAGCCGACTGCCTATAGGAAGCCCCTTTCCAACTCCTTGGCCGAAGTTGAGTCTAGTCTTTGAAAAACGATTTTACTAACATGGCTGCGTGGCTTGTGGGCCCACGTCGCCAATGGGTGGGTTTAGGATCTTTTATTCCTCTTCCTTACTCTGGGATTCTGATCTCTCTTCCATTCGGGTTAAAATTTTGCTAACACTAACAATAGGTTCTCGTATTCACATTCACCCGGAGAGCTGGATTGTCTGCAATTATTCCTTTCCATTGGTCTGTTTAATCTGACCATCACATTTTCCTTCCCATTGGTCTGTTTAACCTTTCTTGTAATCTAGCTTTTATCTAAGCAGTAATGATTCCCTACTTATGCAAACACCTCGGTGTACCACTCTGTCGGTAACACCATGTTACTATTGTTGTTGGCATTCAGGTAACCAACGGTGGATGAGAACTTTGCCTATTGTTCCGCCTCGTCTTAACGAGCGGGAAAATTGTTCTCTTCGTCCCTCACCCTTGGTACCGACGCCGTTGCCAACCTAGCTGACAAACTATCCTCTGACGTGCCTTACTATCATGGCCGTGCAAGATGTCACCGCCCTTCCTACTTTTAACCACACTAAACACAATTCCACAGGATCGAAACCTGACTCTCCTGTACATCCTTGATCCCGAAGATACCCCTTACTCCACCTCTTAAATCTCGGGACGAGATTTCTTGTAGTGGGGGAGATTTGGAACACCCCCAGATCTTAACCCTGTCATTAGGCTAATTAATTAGCCATGTCATCATGATCATCCTAATTAAATTGCATTTAGGAAATAATACAAATTCAAATTACAAATTCAAATGCAAGTCAGATTATTACTTCTTCAATTAATTGAACAAACATGTTCATAATATTGCAAATAATCCCAAAGCAATTATAAAAATAAAACCAACATTATTTAAATTCCCAAATTAACCCAAGCAACCAAAACAGTACCCAAAACAGCCCCATTTCATCCATTTTCATTTATGCAAAATTCAAATGAAATCATCTTGCCTCCCAACTTTTTTGGCAGTGCAGAAAAATGCAATGCTAATTATGAGTAAAGCTCCACATTTTACAAAACTCGTTTGGTGCAAAAATAAAATGCAGAATAGTGGCTAAAATAGAAAGCAGAAAAGAATAAAGAAAAAGAACAAAATAGCACTGCGCACTTGGCCTGGTCACGGCCACAGTGTGGCCTGGCCCATTTAGGGCGGCCTTTCTCCCTCCTCACGCCGAGCGGGGGAGGCCGAGCGTGCCATGGCCGTCCACAGCGCCAGATGCGCCGCTGTCGAGCATCCCGCGGCTCCCTCTCGTGGATAAGGCCACCCCCAGGCATCTCCCTCTTTCCCCGAAACCCTAGACACCTCCCCTTTCCTCCTCGCGCCCCCGTTTGCCCGATCCCACACCACACCACGCGGCCGTCGCCCTGCCGTCGTCGTCCCCGTGGCCAGCTGCATCCCCGCGTTGCGCCACCACGTCCTGGAGCTCCCCCACCGTCGCCTACGACCTCCCCGAGCAACAAGTTGAGCCGGGAAGCCGCCACGCCTCGCCATCGGCCGACTTCATCAACCATGGCCGCCGTCGCCATTGGAGACGACCCGCTCGACTATGACCTCCCCGCGCCTCTCCGAACCCTCCTGCGAGACCACAGTGAGCGCGCGCTCCTCCTCCCTTTTCCCCGAGCTCAATTCCGAGCTCGCACGCGTGATTGCGTCGTGGCCATAACTACGCCGCCGCCTAGCTCCACTGTCCGGCCAACTCCGGCAAGCCCTCGTCCTCCTGCGAGCTCCCCCGGATGTGCGCGAGTGGGAGCGGCCCGCTGGTGCCTCGGTTCGCCTCGGCCTCGCTGTTTTTGTCGAACCCCCGAACGCCGCCGCCGCCACAAGCTCGCTCCGGCGAGCTCGGTCCATCCCAGCGCCTCCCGCTTGTCCCATCGGATGCGCGGCAATGCGCTTGTTCGAACGCACGTCTCCGCCGCTCAAATGGTCGCCGGAGCGACGAACCCACGCCCCTCCGCCGTCCTCTGTGTCGCCGAAGCGCGTGCCGGCGTTTAAACGCCGACGGGCCCCACTCGTCAGCTCGATTAGGCGCTAATCACACTGCTGCAGGGCACTGACACGCGGGCCCGGTTACTGTAGCAATTAGTAAATAAAATTAACCCTATTAGTTAGTACAGACACTGACTACTGGGCCCCACCCTGGCTAATTAATTAATTAGATTAATTAAGACCATGTTAATTAACCAAGTCACTGACACGCGGGTCCCAATGGACCCGCTGACCAGTCAAACCTGCTGACTGGGCTGGTCCCAGTCAATGACAGGTGGGTCCAGTGGGCCACTTTGACCAGTCAACGTGGACCAGTCAACTGCTGACTGGGCAGTTGACTGGGCCCACATGACAGCCTCTGTTGCACACTTGTGGGTACACTTTCTGTGTACCCATAGCAGTTTATATTTAAATAATTTCGAATTAAATTAAATTCCAGAAATTTGAATAAACTTTGAAAATTCATATAAAATAAACAGTAACTCGGATGAAAATAATTTATATATGAAAAACGATCAGAAAAATATGATGAATCCGAATATGCCACCCACATACCTGCCACACCCCTCTAACATGATGAACATGGAACTTTCCCCTCCGATTCATCTGTCCGATAATTGCCCGAAGCTGGTAAAACACCTCCAGATGTTTCCCCCTCTGACTAACTTGCGTAGTACTGCATTAGGGCCCTTCTCAAATAACATACTGCCATGACATGCGTTTGTGTTGCATTGCTTGCCGTGTACTTATCGTTTCTTCCCCCTCCTTCTCTCCCGATAGACCCCGAGACTGCCGACGACCCTCCTTAGTACAACTACGTCGTCGACGACCAGCCCCTTTCAGCAGAGCTTCCAGGCAAGCAAACCCCCTTGATCATTCCTATATCACCTATTCTTTCTTCCCCGTGCTTGCATTAGATTTTGCTACTGTAATTGATTGCTCCTGATCTGATGCATAGCCTGTTTTTGTAAACTGCTGTTGTTACTTTACCTGTCATCCTAAACTGCTTAGAATAGGTTGGTTAGTGATCCATCAGTGACCCCTCCCCCTTGTCCATGTTGCCCCGCTTTGCTACCAGTGCCTCGATCATTGTGATCGATGAGCAGAGACCGTCACAGCACCGCACACCCCCTTAGTTGTACAACTCTGCAGAGTTACTATCAAGTGCCGAGGGAGATACCTCCTACCTCACTCCTGATGATATCTCTGTAGCGTAGCTAGTCGGTTGTGGGTTATCGAGGGTGATTCCTCTTCCACCACCTCCGATGAAGCCTCTGTCGTGCAACCCCTCAAGTGTGAACCCATCGAGGGTGATTCCTCCGAGTTCACCTTGACGGATACATCGAGTAGGAATCCATCGAGGGTGATTCCTCAGATTCCCCCTTGATGTTTCGGACACACGGTTACCCTACATTTACTTCAGTCCCCTGTTGAAGTCGGGTCGACCCCGAGGGGTACCCGCGAGAGGTGTAGAGTCGGGTTGACCCAAGGGTACCCGCGAGATAATTACGAGGCGCGGCCGGGCAGGCAGACACCGCCGTAGAGAGGGATGGGCCTGGCCCTTGTTGCACTTCCTCGAGACGGGGCGACAGGAGTACTGATCGTCACCGCGAGCTCCCAATGCACTAACAGATTTGGGTATTTGATCTGAGTTGGCCGTTGGCCATATACGCACTACCACCACGTGGGATAATGGTTATGGGACCCTCTACGTCGTATGTATCAGCCGAAAGCTCTGTCAGACGTCCAGTTCAGCATTGTGGCATGGTTGGATCGTGCCGGTGGCGCTGGTATCCACCGTCCTCACAACGACCCGGAGTGCAAAGGGCGATGGGCCCAAGAACCCCGAGCACTTAGGATGTAGACCGGCGGGGACCTCTCTGCTGAGCCTGGGTAGGACTACGTCCTGTCGATCAGCCGAGGCCGGGCATGACAGAGAAAAGTGTGTTCGACCAGAGTTAATCGAGCGTGTTGGGTAACAATAGTGCACCCCTGCAGGGAAGTTATCTATTCGAATAGCCGTGTCCACGGTAACAGGACGCTCGGTGTTGTATCCTGATCTACTACAACTTGAACTGAATACATGTTACTTTAACTGTAAGCTCCGGGATTGCTTTCTCGCAGGGAGTCGAGGAAGGATCTCTAGGCTTTGCTACTACATGCTTGTTACTTTATGTTATGATACTAATCTACACTCTTCTAATGTTGCATGACACTGAAGATGCTAGTCTTCGATAGGCTAGGTCTTCCCCCCCCCCTATTCTGGCATTTCTGCAGTTTAGTATAAAGATATAGCCCCATTCCTTTGTTACCGATGCATACTTAGTATAGTTCTGATGTCAGTCTTGCGAGTACTTTGGATGAGCACTCACGGTTGCTTTGCTCCCTCTTTTCCCCCATACCCGTTTACTGCGACCAGGTGACGGAGCCCAGGAGTCAGCTGCTACCGCCGATGACTGATACTACACTTCCGGTGGAGCCTACTACTACGTGGAGACCGACGGCCAGGAGTAGTTTAGGAGGCTCCCAGGCAGGAGGCCTTGCCTCTTTCGATCAGAGTCGCTGTTTGTTTTCGCCTTCTTAAGGCATCTTTGTTTAACTTTGTGTATGTACTCAGATACTGTTGCTTCCGCTAACGCTTGTTCTCGAGCTTATGTATTCGAGCCCTCGAGGCCCCTGGCTTGTAATATAAAGCTTGTATTATCTTATTTTGTGTCTAGAGTTGTGTTGTGATATCTTCCCGTGAGTCCCTGGGCTTGATCATGCGCATTTGCGTGTATGATTAGTGCATGGTCGGGCCGGGGGCGTCACACGCAATCTGCCGTCAAGTTCTTCAAAGGATTAGTTTGCCATTTCGGGGTTCCTAACAGAATCATCACCGACAATGGCACACAATTCACGAGCCGCACCTTCATGCAGTATATCCAGGACCTTGGCAGCAAAATCTATTTCGCATATGTCGCTCACCCGAGAAGCAACGGCCAAGCGGAAAGGATGAATGCTGAAGTGCTGCGTGGCCTCAAGACAAGAACCTTTGATAGGCTGCGCAAATGTGGAAAGCGCTGGATTGATGAGTTGTCGGCAGTTCTTTGGTCACTCGGGACGACACCAAATCGAGCTACCGGCCAAACACCCTTCTCCCTAATCTATGGTGCAGAAGCGGTGCTCCCCACGGAACTCATATATGGGTCACCTCGAGTGCTCGCTTACGATGAAGCTGAGCAAGAGCAGCTGCGGCAAGACGACGCAACGCTCCTTGTGGAGGATCGTCTTCGGGCGGCTATGCGAGCTGCATGCTACCAGCAAGCCTTGCGCCGCTATCATAGCCGCAAAGTGCACTCCCGAAGCTTTGAGGAAGGCAACCTTGTTCTTCAGCGCGTTCAGTCCGCCAAGAAATCAAACAAGTTGACGCCGAAGTGGGAGGGCCCTTATCGGGTAGTACGAGTCACCAGACCTGGCGCAGTCCATCTAGAGACAGAAGATGGCACTCCAGTGCAGAACTCATGGAATATTGAGCATCTTCGCAAGTTCTACCCATAAGGCGCGGTTGCCAGGCCCCCCGGCAACCCCTTTTGTACAAGCTTTGTCGGCAAGACTTGTAACCCTTTGTACAAAGCCAGGCACAGATCCTGTGCATAATAAAGCTAAGTGTTTCGCAACTCTCCATGCATATTCATTTATATAGGGATACATATGATGTTGTGATTTACACTTCAGTTTGTATGGAATGGCTGATGAACCGTCAAGGTTCCCAAACCACTCTTTTCTCTTCTTTATTTTTCTTAAAAGGACAGAAGGATCCCTCGCATGCAAGTTTCCCGGGGGGGAGAGGAGATGGGGTACCATTTTAATGAAGTTCAAGTGGTCATTTCGTACGATGAGGAAAACAGTGCGAGGAAAAGCTAAGTTGAAAAACTTTGAAAAAATTTCCTTGTTACATTTGCGATTTCCCTTGAACAATTATGTGTTTGTATGAGAAACCTGCACGCGAGGGAATCTTGTCGCGACCAGTCCGTGCTCTAGTTTGCCTCGAGTCCGCTCGGCAAGCTCAGCAGATGCGTTCTGGCCCGGCAAGTTACCTTGCTGGCAGCGGCACTTCCAGCAGGCTACTAAGGACCTGTTCCTCGGAGCGCTCACGGCAAGTGAGCGCACCGGCAAGTTTCCCAACAGCGTAGGGAGCACGATCATACAAAAGCAGAATAAAACAAGGGAAACAGCACGCATTCACTTGAGCCCGGCAAATACTATATATTCATTAAAATAATACTCGGTTACATTTTATTGGCCCTTCCCCAGGGTTTACATCGAGTGCAAGGAGGGCAAAAGGGGCGCCTAGGCAAAGCCCGGCTTGTTCCTGGAAGGCCAGATGATGGTGCTGCCGGTGATTAGCCAGACTCATTGTCATCGTCCTCGATCTTCACGCCGGGAAGGCCATCGTCATCGCCGTCATCATCGTCATCCTCAGCATCGCTGGATGAAGCGGTGTCGCTGTCCCTTGAACTTTCCGCGCAGCACTCCAGACGAGTGCTCGAAGCCCCGAAGAACTTCACAACGAGCGTGTCTGGTCTGTCCAACCGAAAGAGAAGAAGGTGCCCTTGCCCTAGGTAACGGGCACGAATGAAGGACTTCCACCCGCGCATGAGATACATGAGGCCGTTGTTGGAGGTCTCAACGGTCACCCAGACCGGGTCGTTGCAGCAATCGTCCATGCGCAGCCACAAGCCGTGCAGGTGGCGCCCTTCCATCTCCCTGGCAAAAGGACGGGGAAGCCGCAGCCAGCTCCGCGGCTGATCGCGCAGTTCCACGATGAATTCCTGCGCCGTGTCCTCCGTATGGCCCTCTGTCGGGGGAGGAAGAGCCGAAGTCGAAGCTGCAAGCGCTCCGCCATGGCCGCCTCGACCACGGGCACCGCGTCTTCCACGACCACGTGCTGCGGCCCTCCCTTGAGCACTGGAGCCAGCAGCCGCGGCCGAGGCGTGGGCATGGAGCCGAGGAGAAGCTCTTGCCGCGGCAGCGGAGGCACGACCGCAACCTCTTCCCCTCGCCATGCCGTCGTCAAATGCAGAGGAAGAAGATAAGAGAAAGAGGCGACGGTTGCTGAAGATTGAGGCAGAAGGAGATGGATGAGCATCACACCCCATGGCCCCCTCTTTATAGGGGGAGTACGGGGAGCTGGTTCTTCACGGTCTTCGGGCGGCCGCCCAGATTCGCCAATCCCGCGCCCTGCGCTTCTGGACGGGCGCATTACTCCAGCAACCGCCCACGTTCGCCAATCCCGCACCCTGCGTCCCTGGCCCGGCACGTCACTCCAATGGCCGCCCTTCTCCACCAATCCACTGCCTTGCATGCATGCAAACGTGTGTGATGGGGGGCACAGAAAAAGGAGAAGTAAAGACAGATATGGCAGTTATCCTTGCCACGCGTGGCCGCGTGCCAGTTCAGTTTGAACCCATGACGCCCCACATATGAGCATATTCCTGGTCTGAGCACACCTAGCGGCCGTCCGTCCAACGGCAAGGTTTGCCGGAAGATGACCGAGAACGCTCCCGAATCCAGATTAATGAAAAAGCAAAGAAGATCTCAAGAGGAGATAACCGTCATGACGAAAGTTACAGCGGCAGTTTTCCCACCGCGCGTCAGTGCATTGTTTGGGCCTAGCCTAACGACGCTTCGGACGCGCATATGGCCCAAGCCCGGGGGCTCCTGTCAGTGTATAAAACATGGGTATTTTATACCCTGACTTATGCACAGACGGCAGCAGCCTCCTTGCCGGCCAAGGCTTGCCGGAAACTACCTAGACCAAGATTCAAGGCCCAGTTGCAGAAACTACTGGAGAGAAGCTAAAGACGAAGCATCAACGAGCACCCAACTAACACTAAAGATGAAAGCATTCCTTGACGGCAAGGCCGAACCGGCAAGGTGAAGACCCGGCAAGCCTCGTGCCGGCAAGCTTTCATCAGCGCGTCAGCGCTCCACCTCACTAGGCAGCTAGTCACTAATCGGTGAGGTGTCGACCACGCAGGCTGGTGGGTGAGGTTTGTCGGGCACGTGTCAGCACGCAGGGAGAAGATTTGCCTTTAATGACACCCGTCCAGGAGGCGTGTCAGAATAATACGAGGTAGCTGGGCGAGATGTGCAGAAACCTTGCCGGGGCTACCTCTCCGCATGACACCTAACGGAGCATTTAATGCCTTTGTCCTAAACTGGTAGAGGTAGGTATGATAGCACTGTTTGTTGTCTAATCACTATGTAATTACTGTTTTGCCACTATGGTAACCCCTTGAGCTATAAAAGGAGGGCCAAGGCAACAGTTAGGGGGATTCGGACCCTTTTTCAAACACCAGCACATCTCGCGTAGCTGCTCTCTCCGCATCTTGCCGGGAGAAGCGCTCCTTGTACTTGCGCTCTCGTACAACCAATACACCAAAGCAGGAGTAGGGTTTTACACTTCTCAGCGGCCCGAACCTGGGTAAATCCCTTGCCCCTTCCATTGATTCTGCTCTTTGTGCACGTCAATCTCCCCTGCCGAACCACAAAGGGGCTAGATGGCCCCGTAGATGGTCGTACCCACGACAACTTTTTGGAGCAATTCTAATGCCTTTTCTCTCTTAATATGCAAGATTTACATAAGGACGGAGATTGCCGGCAGCTGGAATTCTGGACCGAAAAAAGCTATGTCAGAGATACCTATTCTACACATCTCCAAATGAGCTGAAATTTCACGGAGATTTATTTTGGAATAAATAAAAAAATACTAGAGAAAAGAACTACCAGAGGGGGCCACCCAGGTGCCCACGAGGCACCAGGGCACGCACCCCCCCCCCCCTGGCCAGCCTCCGGTGCCTATTTTCTGGTATATAAGCCCATTTTCCCTAGAAAAAATAAGGAGAATACTTTTGGGACAGGGCGACGCCGTCTCGAGGCAGAAGTTGGGCAGGAGCACTTTTGCTCTCCGGCGGAGCGATTCCGCCGGGGATACTTCACTCCGGGAGGGGGAAATCGAAGCCATCGACAATTCGACATCACCAACGATCCTCTCATCGTGGGAGGACCAATCTTCATCAACATCTTCACCAGCACCATCTCATCTCAAACCCTAGTTCATCTCTTGTATTCAATCTTTGTCTCCAAACCTCAGACTTGTACCTGTGGGTTGCTAGTAGTGTTGATTACATCACATAGTTGATGCTAGTTGGTTTATTTGGTGGAAGATTATATGTTCAGATCCATTATGCTATTCAGTACCCCTCTGATGTTGAACATGAACATGATTTGTGAGTAGTTACTTTTGTTCTTGAGGACATGGGAGAAGTCTTGTCATAAGTAATCATGTGAATTTGGTATTCGTTCGATATTTTGATGATATGTATGTTGTTGATTCTCTTAGTGGTGTCATGTGAACGTCGACTACATGACACTTCACCATCTTTGGGCCTAAGGGAATGCATTGTGGAGTAGTAATTAGATGATGGGTTGCTAGAGTGACAGAAGCTTAAACCCTAGTTTATGCGCTATTCCGTAAGGGGCTGATTTGGATCCATATGTTTAATGCTATGGTTAGATTTATCTTAATTCTTCTTTCGTAGTTGCGGATGCTTGCGAGAGGGGTTAATCATAAGTGGGAGGCTTGTTCAAGTAAGAACAGCACCCAAGCACCGGTCCACCCACATATCAAATTATCAAAGTAGCGAGCACGAATCAAACAAACATGATGAAAGTGACTAGATGAAATTCCCATGTGTCCTCGAGAACGTTTAGCTTATTATAAGAGATCGTTCTGACCTGTCCTTTGCTACAAAAGGATTGGGCTACCTTGCTGCACCATAGTTATTATTACAATTTGTCACTTGTTACAAATTATCTTTCTATCAAACTACTCGTTACCGATAATTTCAGTGCTTGCAGAAAATACCTTGCTGAAAACCGCTTGTCATTTCCTTCTGCTCCTCGTTGGGTTCGACACTCATACTTATCGAAAGGACTACGATTGATCCCCTATAATTGTGGGTCATCAAGACTCTTTTCTGGTGCCGTTGCCGGGGAGTGAAGCGCCTTTGGTGAGTGGAATTTGGTAAGGAAACATTTATATTATGTGCTGAAATTTATTGTCACTTGTCACTATGGAAAGTAATCCTTTGAGGGGTTTGTTCGGGGTATCTTCACCTCGACCGGAAGCACAAAGAGTTGCTCCTCAACCTACTCCACCTACTGAAAATATTTATTATGAGATTCCTTCGGGTATGATAGAGAAACTGCTAGCTAATCCTTATGCAGGAGATGGAACAATACATCCTGATATGCACCTAATCTATGTGGATGAAGTTTGTGGATTATTTAAGCTTGCAGGTTTACCCGGAGATGAAGTTAAGAAGAAGGTTTTCCCTTTATCTTTGAAGGGAAAGTCATTGACATGGTATAGGCTATGTGATGATATTGGAACGTGGGATTGGAATCGATTGAAATTGGAATTTCATCAAAAGTTTTATCCTATGCATCTGGTTCATCGTGATCGGAATTATATATATAATTTTTGGCCTCGTGAAGGAGAAAGCATCGCTCAAGCTTGGGGAGGCTTAAGTACATGATGTACACATGCCCCAATCATGAGCTCTCAAGAGAAATTATCTTACAAAATTTCTATGCTTGGCTTTCTCATGATGATCAAACCATGCTTGATTCTTCTTCGACTGGCTCCTTTATGAAGAAAACTATTGAATTCAGATGGGATCTTCTGGAAAGAATTAAACGCAACTCTGAAGATTGGGAACTCGACAAAGGTAATGAGTCAGGTATAACACTTGAGTTTGATTGTGTTAAATCTTTTATGGATACCGATGCTTTTCATAAGTTTAGCACTAAATATGGACTTGACTCTGAGATAGTAGCCTCCTTTTGTGAATCATTTGCTACTCATGTTGATCTCCCTAAGGAGAAGTGTTTTAAATATCATCCCCTTGTTAAAGAAAAGATTGAGGAACCCGTTAGTGTTAAAGAAGAAACAATTGTTTACCATGTTGATCCAGTTGTGCCTACTGCTTATATTGAGAAACCACCTTTTCCTGTAAGGATTAAGGAACATGCTAAAGTTTCAACTGTGGTTAACAAAAGTAATATTAGAGCACCTAGACCCTCTAAACAAATTAAAGTTGAACCTAATGTTGCTATGGTTAAAGATCTCTTGGTCGATAATATAGATGGGCATGTTATTTACTTCTATGATGAAGCAGCTAGAATTGCTAAACCAAATCCTAAAGATAAAAACAGACTTGTAGTAGGCATGCCTGTTGTCTCTGTTAAAACAGGAGATCATTATTATCATGGCTTATGTGATTTGGGTGCTAGTGTGAGTGCTATTCCGTTTACTTTATATCAAGAAATTATGAATGATATTGCACCTATTGAAATAGAGGACATTGATGTTACTATTAAGCTTGCAAACAGAGATACCATTACAATGCTTGGGATCGTTAGAGATGTTGAAGTCTTGTGTGGAAAAATAAAATACCCTACTGATTTTCTAGTCCTCGGTTCTCCACAAGATAATTTTTGTCCCATTATATTTGGTAGACCTTTCTTGAACAATGTTAATGCCAAGATTGATTGCGCTAAAGAAACTGTTAGTGTTAATTTTGGTGGTATATCTCATGAGTTTAATTTCTCCAAGTTTCGTAGACAACCTCATGATAAAGAATTGCCTAGTGAAGATGAAATTATTGGTCTTGCTTCTATTGTCATACCTCCGTTAGAACAATATTTGCTAGACCATGAAAATGATATGCACGTGAATGAATGATAAGATGTTCTTTGATCAACCACCTATCCTTAAACACAATTTGCCTGTTGAAACTCTTGGAGGTCCTCCTCCACCTAAGGGTGACCCTGTATTCGAACTGAAACAATTGCCTAATACATTGAAATATGCTTATCTAGATGAAAAGAAGATATATCCTGTTATTATTAGTGCTAACCTTTCAGAGCATGAAGAAAAGAGATTACTAAAAACTCTGAGGAAGCACCGTGCTGCTATTGGATATACTCTTGATGATCTTAAGGGCATTAGTCCCACTCTATGTGAGCACAAAATTAATATGGAGCCTGGTGCTAAACCAGTTGTCGACCACCAACGACGATTAAATCCTAAAATGAAGGATGTGGTAAGAACTGAAATATTAAAGCTTCTGGAAGCAGGTATAATTTATCCCATAGCTGATAGTAGATGGGTAAGTCCTATTCATTGTGTTCCTAAAAAGGGAGATATTACCGTTGTTCCTAATGATAAAAATGAACTCATTCCACAAAGAATTGTAACTGGTTATAGGATGGTAATTGACTTCAGGAAATTAAACAAAGCCACTAGAAAAGATCATTACCCCTTGCCTTTTATTGATCAAATGTTAGAAAGATTGTCTAAGCATACACACTTTTGTTTCCTAGATGGTTATTCTGGTTTCTCTCAAATACCTGTATCACCTGAAGATCAAGAGAAAACCACCTTTACTTGTCCTTTTGGAACTTATGCTTATCGTCGTATGCCTTTTGGTTTATGTAATGCACCTGCTACCTTTCAAAGATGTATGACTGCTATATTCTCTGACTTTTGTGAAAAGATTGTTGAGGTTTTCATGGATGATTTCTCCGTTTACGGAACTTCTTTTGATGATTGCTTAAGCAACCTTGATCGAGTTTTGCAGAGATGTGAAGAAACTAATCTTGTCTTGAATTGGGAGAAGTGCCACTTTATGGTTAATGAAGGTATAGTGCTTGGGCATAAAATTTCTGAAAGAGGTATTGAAGTTGACAAAGCTAAGGTTGATGCTATTGAGAAAATGCCATGTCCTAAAGATATCAAAGGTATAAGAAGTTTCCTAGGTCATGCTGGTTTCTATAGAAGGTTTATTAAAGACTTCTCTAAAATTTCTAGGCCTCTTACTAATCTCTTGCAAAAAGATGTTCCTTTTGTTTTTGAAGATGATTGTGTAGAAGCCTTTGAAACACTTAAGAAAGCCTTAACCTCTACACCTATTGTTCAACCACCTGATTGGAACTTGCCTTTTGAAATTATGTGTGATGCTAGTGATTATGCTGTTGGTGCTGTTCTAGGGCAAAGAGTTGATAAGAAATTAAATGTTATCCATTATGCTAGTAAAACTCTAGACAGCGCTCAAAGAAATTATGCTACTACTGAGAAAGAATTTCTAGCAGTTGTGTTTGCATGTGACAAATTCAGATCCTACATAGTTGATTCTAAAGTAATTGTTCACACTAATCACGCTACTATTAAATACCTTATGGAAAAGAAAGATGCTAAACCTAGACTCATTAGGTGGGTTCTATTGCTACAAGAATTTGACTTGCATATTACTGATAGGAAGGGAGCTGAGAACCCCGTAGCAGATAATTTGTCTAGAATGGAAAATGTTCTTGATGACCCACTTCCTATTAATGATGATTTTCCTGATGAACAATTAGCTGTGATAAATGCTTCTTATAATACTCCTTGGTATGCAGACTATGCTAATTATATTGTTGCTAAATTTATACCACCTACTTTTACATATCAACAAAAGAAAAAGTTTTTCTTTGATTTAAGACATTACTTTTGGGATGACCCACATCTATATAAAGGAGTAGATGGTATTATTAGACGTTGTGTACCTGAGCATGAACAAGAACAAATCCTAAGTAAGTGTCACTCCGAGGCCTATGGAGGACATCATGCGGGAGACCGAATTGCACACAAGGTATTACAATCTGGTTTTTATTGGCCTACTCTCTTTAGGGATGCACGTAAGTTTGTCCTTTCTTGTGATGAATGTCAAAGAATTGGTAATGTTGGTAGACGTCGGGAGATGCCTATGAATTATTCACTTGCTATTGAACCATTTGATGTTTGGGGTTTTGATTATATGGGACCTTTTCCTAAATCCAATGGGTATACTCATATTTTAGTTGATGTTGATTACGTTACTAAGTGGGTAGAAGCTATTCCAACTAGTAGTGCTAATCATAACACTTCTATTAAAATGCTTAAAGACGTTATTTTCCCGAGGTTTGGAGTCCCTAGATATTTAATGACTGATGGTGGTTCACATTTTATTCATGGTGCATTCCGTAAACTGCTTGCTAAATATGATGTCAACCATAGAATTGCATCTCCCTATCACCCTCAATCTAGTGGTCAAGTTGAATTGAGCAATAGAGAAATAAAGTTAATTTTGCAAAAACCGTCAATAGATCTAAAAAGAATTGGTCTAAGAAACTTGACGATGCATTATGGGCTTATAGAACTGCTTATAAAAATCCTATGGGTATGTCTCCTTATAAAATGGTTTATGGAAAAGCATGTCATTTACTCTTGAGTTAGAACATAAAGCGTATTGGGCAATTAAAGAACTCAATTATGATTTTAAACTTGCCGGTGAAAAGAGGTTATTTGATATTAGCTCACTAGATGAATGGAGAACCCAAGCTTATGAAAATGCCAAACTGTTTAAAGAAAAAGTTAAAAGATGGCATGATAAAAGAATCCAAAAACGGGAATTCAAAGTAGGTGATCGTGTTTTATTATACAATTCTCATTTGAGATTCTTTGCAGGAAAACTTCTCTCTAAATGTGAAGGACCGTATATCATCTAAGAAGTTTATCGCTCCGGAGCCATCAAAATAAACAACTCCGAAGGCACTAATCCGAGAGTGGTGAATGGGCAAAGAATTAAGCACTATATTTCAGGTACTCCCATTAATGTTGAAACTAATATTATTGAAACAATTACACCGGAAGAGCACATCAAAGAGTCCTTCTGGAACACTCCAGAACCCTGAAAAGGGTAGGTATGTGATACGGTAAGTAAACCGACTCTACAAATTCCATAAAAATACTTTCTGTCAGTTTTGGAATATTAGAAAAAATACAAAAATAAGAAACAGCCGAGGGGCCCACGAGGTGCACACGAGGCACCAGGGCGCGCCACCCCCCCCTCCCCCAGGCGCGCCCTGGTGGCTCGTGGGCCCCTTGTGAGCCTTCCCGACTCCGTTTTCTTCTGGAATACTTGTTTTGCAAGATAAAAAATCTTTATATATACTCCCGGACGTTTTGACCACCGTATCGCAAGATTCTCCTATGTTCTTGTGTCGTGCTGTTTTTTGTCAGATTTCGAGGCCAGGCATCATGTCTTCCTCTTCCTCCAACAATGTGGGAGACGACGCTTGGTTAATGTAGATGGAGCTCAGGAGGGGGGAGGAAGGAGAGGTCACAATGGAAGAAGATGATGGAGATTCGCTTGAGGTCCACCCTCCGGCCTCCGAGAGGGGCACCCTTGCCGGCATCTCAACAATTCCAATCCCACACCAAGCCGTGAGAAACACTACAAACCATGGGAGTCCAGAGGTACAAGAAAGGCTTCCCCCTAGGAGGCCCTTACACAGGTTACATCGGAACAACTTTCATAATTTGGTTCACAATTATGGGGTTGAAAATACTCCTCGTATGCACATGCCCTCCAACCGGGACATCTCTCGTCCAAGTGAAAGTGATGCAGGAAAGAATGCTTGGGGGGCAGAAAATAAGCAAATTATGGCCGAAGTCCAAAAGAACACAGAGATGATAGATCATGTGCTCCGAGAAATTCAAAGCTTAAAGGAGATCCTAATTAATGCCATGAAGGACAAGCCCACCACCTCATCACCACCACCATTACCGAAGAAAGAAACTTGAGTACATGGGTATGGGCACTCCCCTTGGCTTGTGCCAAGCTTGGGGGAGGTGCCCCGGTATCGTATCACCATCACTTTTATTATCTTTACCTATTTTTAGTTCGATCCTTAGTTATTTCGTGATCTAGTTGAATAAAAAGTTTAGTATGATCTATTTTTGAGTACTAGTTTCGTGATCTATCTATCTATGTAATTGAGTTGAGAGTTATATAATAAAGAGTAGTTTGATTTTTTGCTTCTTTACTTTTATGTTTCAATCCTAGCAATAAAAATAATGAAAAAGATCATATGCTAATCTTATGGAAAGTAATGACATTACATAAAGAAAAGTATAAGTGGTAAAATTTATTGAAGGTTAACAAGCATAGCATTAGTCATTGATGCAATTCATGAAAAAAAAAATAAGGGAAGAGAAGATTCACATGCAAATACACTATCTTGGACATCTTTTATGATTGTGAGCCCCCATTGAGTATTTTAAGTCAAATTGTTGACGTTGGACAAGGAAGACAACGTAATAAATTATGTTTGCTTATATTCACATAGAAGTTATATTGTCATAGATCCACCAACATGTGGTACTTGCCCAATATCTTTGCTAGCCAAAAATCCGCAGCAAGTAGAGATACTACTTGTGCATCCAAAACCCTTAAACCCAGTTTCATGTCATGAGAGTCCATTATATCTACCTATGGATTGAATAAGATCCTTCAAGTAAGTTGTCATCGGTGCAAAAAGCAATAAAAATTGCCTCTAAATATGTATGAACTTTTATTGTAAGGGAAAATAAGCTTTGTACGAACTTGTGATGGTAAAGAAATAAAAGCGACGGACTGCATAATAACGGTTGCTATCACAAGGGGCAATATAAAGTGACGTTCCTTTGCATTAAGAGCTTGTGCATCCAACAATAAAAAGCGCATGACAACCTCTGCTTCCCTCTGCGAAGGGCCTATCTTTTACTTTTATGTATTTACTTTTTATGCAAGAGTCAATAGTGTTCTCCTCTATTCCTTTTTATTTTTCTCTTTTGCAAGCATCATGTGGTGGGGAAAGATCTAGGCACATATATCCAGTTGGATATGAGTGATCATGAGTTATTATTGTTGACATTACCCTTGAGGTGAATAAGTTGGGAGGCAAAATTATAAGCCCCTATCTTTCTATGTGTCTGGATGAAACTTTTTGCTCCATATATATGTTGTGAGTGTTAGCAATCATAGAAGACTAAATGATGGTTGAGTATGTGGACTTGCTAAAAGCTCCTACATGAGACCCTTCCTGAAAATATGATGAATTGCAATTGCATTGTTGACTAAGAACATAGTTTGTTAGTTTTCAAGAAAGTTTATGTCTAATACTTCGTTGTTGTGATGAATTGTTACTTGCTCATGAGAAGTTCTATGATAATGAATATTGCTGTTATAATAATGATCATGATGCTACTATGTCTATATTTTGTTTTTATCGACACCTCTCTCTCTAAACATGTGGACATGATTATCGATATCGGCTTTCGCTTGAGGACAAGCGAGGTCTAAGCTTGGGGGAGTTGATACGTCCATTTTGCATCATGTTTTCCTACTGTTATTTATAGTGTTTTTAATCAATATAACACTTTGTGGAGCAATTCTAATGCCTTTTCTCTCTTAATATGCAAGATTTACATAAGGAGGGAGATTGCTGGTAGCTGGAATTCTGGACCTGAAAAAGCTATGTCAGAGATACCTATTCTGCACATCTCCAAATGAGCTGAAATTTCACGGAGATTTATTTTGGAATAAATAAAAAATACTAGAGAAAAGAAGTACCAGAGGGGGCCACCCAGGTGCCCACGAGGCACCAGGGCGTGATGTCTACTACACAACTTATTCTTGTAGACTCGTGTTGGGCCTCCAAGTGCAGAGTTTTGTAGGACAGTAGCAATTTTCCCTCAAGTGGATGACCTAAGGTTTATCAATCCGTGGGAGGCGTAGGTTGAAGATGGTATCTCTCAAACAACCCTGCAACCAAATACAAGAAATCTCTTGTGTCCCCAACACACCCAATACAATGGTAAATTGTATAGGTGCACTAGTTCGGCGAAGAGATGGTGATAAAAGTGTAGTATGGATAGTAGATATAGGTTTTTGTAATCTGAAAATATAAAAACAGTAAGGTAGCAAGTAACAAAAGTGAGCACAAACGGTATTGCAATGCTTAAAAATAATGCCTAGGGTTCATACTTTCGCTAGTGCAATCTCTCAACAATGCTAACATAATTGGATCATATAACCAGCCCTCAACGTGCAATAAAGAATCACTCCCAAGTTCCTATTCGCGGAGAACATAAGATAGAAATTGTTGTAGGGTAAGAAACCACCTCAAAGTTATCCTTTCTGATCAATCTATTGAGCCATCCCTATAAGTGTCACGAATAGCCCTAGAGTTCGTACTAAAATAACACCATATGAAACACATCAACCAACCCTAATGTCACCTAGATACTCCAATGTCACCACAAGTATCCATGAGTTGATTATTCCATATGCATCAAACAACTTCAGATTCATAATATTCAATCCAACACAAAGAACTTCAAGGAGCACCCCAAAGTTTCTATCAGAGAAAAGATAATGAAAACGTGCATCAACCCATATGCATAGATTACCCCAATGTCACCACGGGAATCCGCGAGTTGAGTGCCAAAACATATATCAAGTGAATCAATATAATACCCCATTGTCACCACGGGTATTCATATGCAAGACATACATCAAGTGTTCTCAAATCTGAAATATTCAATCCGACAATAACGAAAACCTCAAAGGGAAAAGATTCGATTCATCACAACAAGGATAGAGAGGGAAGAAACACCATATGATCCAACTATATTAACAAAGCTCGCGGTACATCAAGATCGTGCCAAATCAAGAACGCGAGAGAGAGAGATAAAACACATAGCTACTGGTACAAACCCTCAGCCCCGAGGGTGAACTACTCCCTCCTCGTCATGGAGACCGCCGGGATGATGAAGATGGCCTCCGGTGATGATTCCTCCCCTCCGACAGGGTGCTGGAAAAGGGCTGTAGATAAGATCGTGGAGGTATAGAGGCTTGCGGCGGTGTAAAAACTCATCTAGGTTAACTTTTGGGGGTTTCTGAATATATATGATTTTTTGGCGTTGGAATCACGCGAAGAAGGGCCACAGGGGGCCCACGAGGCACCAGGGCGCGCCTGGGGGGGTGGCGCGCCATGGTGGCTCATGGGGCCCCTGTGGGTCTTCTGGCCTTGTCTGGAAGCTTCTAGTGTCTCTTATGTTCCAGAAAAAATCGTCAAAAAATTTCGCTGCATTTGGACTTCATTTGATATAGATTTTCTGGAAAACCCAAAACAAGCAGAAAACAGCAACTGGCACTGGGCACTAGGTCAATATGTTAGTCCATGAAAATCATATAAAAGCCATATAAAAGTGCACCAAAATCATACAAAACTATAATAAACATGGCATGAATACTTTATAAATTATAGATACGTTGGAGACGTATCAGCATCCCCAAGCTTAATTCCTACTCGTCCTCGAGTAGGTAAATGATAAAAGAAATAATTTATGAAGTGTGAATGCTAGCATAGTGCATAATTTTGATCAATGATAATTTCAATCACTTTTTCTAGCATCAATATATATCATAATCATTAGCACATCTCATAAAACTTCTCATGATCAAGTAGCAAGCTATTCACATGTTTAAAGTATAGGCCATAAACTTTCTTGAAAACTAACAAACTATGTTCTCAGTCATCAAACAATTGCAATTCATCTTATTTTCAGGAAGGGTCTATGTAAGAGCTTTGATATAGCAAATTCCATATACTCAACCATCTTTTAGTCTTCCATGATTGCTGACACTCAAAGCATATTTTTAGAACAAACCGTTTCAATCAAACACATAGGAAGATAGGGGTTTAATGTTTCGCCTCCCAACTTATTTATCTCAGGGATAATGTCAACAATAATAACTCATGATCATCTATATTCAACTGGATATATGTGCCTGGATCTTTCCCTACCACATAATGCTTGCCAACTAAAGAATAAATAGAGCGGAATAGGGATGAACATTAATGACTCTTGCATAAAAGTAAATACAGGAAAGTAAATACAGAAAAGTAAAAGATAGGCCCTTCGTAGAGGGAAGCAGAGGTTGTCATGCGCTTTTTGTTGTTGGATGCACAAGCCCTTAATGTAAAGGAACGTCACGTTATATTGCCCCTTGTGATAGCAACCTTTATTATGCAGTCCGTCGCTTTTATTTCTTTACCATCACAAGTTCGTACAACGCTTATTTTCCCTTGCAATAAAAGATCATACATATTTTAGGAGCAATTTTTATTGCTTTTTGCACCGATGACAACTTACTTGAAGGATCTTATTCAACCCATAGGTAGATATGGTGGACACTCATGGCAAGAAACTGGGTTTAAGGGTTTTTGGATGCACAAGTAGTATCTCTACTTAGTATGAATTTTTGGCTAGCAAAAGATCCTAAGCAAGCACCACATGTTAGAGGATCCATGACAATATAACTTCTATGTGAATATAAACAAACATAACTCATTACGTTGTCTTCCTTGTCCAACGTCAATTACTTGATCAAGCTTGAAAATAATTAATGGGGGCTCACAATCATAGAAGATGTCCAAGATAGTATATTTATATGTGAAATTTCTCTTCCTTCAAAATTCTTTCATGAATTGTTCAAGTGACCAATGCTATGTTTGTTAACTTTCAATAAATTTTACCACTTATACTTCTTGTATGTGAACTCACTACTCCCCATGGGACAAGCATATGAAGCATATAAATTTCAACTTTATGATATTCAATTTATTCAACAATTTACTCATAGGAAATAAGTGAAGAACAAGAATAAATGACAAACTACTCCAAAAAGATATAGGTGAAGATCAAATGAGTAGTTAAGTAATTAAGTAGCTATGTGAGAACTCTCTCTCATTTAAAAATTTCAGACCTTAAGTATTTTATTCAAACAGAAAATAAAACAAAATAAAATGACATTCCAAGGATAGCACATATCATGTGAAGAAGCAAAAACTTAGGCTCAACCAAACTGACCGATAATTGTTGATGCAGAAAGGTGGGATGCCTACCGGGGCATCCCCAAGCTTAGATGCTTGAGACTTCTTGAAATATTAATTTGGGATGCCTTGGTCATCCCCAAGCTTGAGCTCTTGTGTCTCCTTAATTCCTCTCATATCATGGCTTCTCCTAAATCTTAAAAAACTTCATCCACACAAAACTCAACAAGAACTCGTGAGATAAGTTAGTATAAATCAACTCAAAACCTTAACATTCTCTACTGTGGAAAATCACTAAAATTATAATTTAACATTGCATACTAAATGCCTCTGCATATTTAATACTCCTATCCACAAATAGAAACATTAAACTAGCAAACATATGCAAACAATGCAACTATAACAGCAATCTGCCAAAACAGAACAGTCTGTAAAGAATGAATAAGAATCCATACTTCCCTAACTCCAAAAATTCTGAAAAATTACCACGTGACAGAGAACTCATGCATACTTACTGTGTAAAAATTTCAGATTTTTATCATGTTCTGAATATTCAGGAATATTCTGGACATAACAGAAAACTTTCTGTTTTCAAGCAGCAACACATGAACTTGCAAACTGAGCATGGTAAAGGCTATAATTGGCATTTTATTGAACTAAAAGATATAAAACATGATTATTGATAACAAAAATAAAATATCAATAGAATAAAATGACGCTCCAAGCAAAACTCATATTATGTGACGAATAAAAATATAGCTCCAAGTGAGGTTACCGATAGTGTTGAAGACGAAAGAGGGGATACCTTCCGGGGCATCCCCAAGCTTAGTTGCTTGGGTCTTCCTTGAATATTACCTTGGGGTGCCTTGGGAATCCCCAAGCTTAGGGTCTTGCTACTCCTTATTCTCCTCATATCGATATCTCACCCAAAACTTGAAAACTTCAATCACACAAAACTTAACGGAACTTGTGAGGTAGGTTAGTAAGATAAAAATAAATCATCCACTTAGGTACTGTCAAGACAAGATTCATAATTGTTCTCACATAATTACTACTGTATTATATCATTTCCACAATTTATATTACTCAATATAAGCTATGGAAACACTAAAACAAGCAAACTATGCATCGAAAACAGAATCTATCAAAAACAGAACAGCGTGTAGTGAGTGATTTAAAAACCATACTTCTGTACCTCCAAAAATTCTGAAAAATTAGGAAAACGTAAAAAAATTGTAACCCAATTCTCTGTCAAAATTTCAGAATTTTCTCGTGCTCCATTACAGAATAGAAATTCCAGCACTGGACGCAAAAGTTTCTGTTTTTGCACAGAATCAAATCAACAAGCATCCACACTATCCCAAAGGCTTTACTTGGCACATTATTGAAAGAAAACATATAAAACATGATTACTACAGTAGATTAATCATGTGAACACACAAAAACAGTAGGTATAAATATTGGGTTGTCTCCCAACAAGCGCTTTTCTTTAATGCCTTTTTAGCTAGGCATGATGATTTCAATGATGCTCATGTAAAAGTAAAGAATTGAAACACAAAGAGAGCATCATGAAGCATATGACAAGCACATTTAAGCCTAACCCACTTCCTATGCATAGGGATTTCGTGAGCAAATAGTTTATGGGAGCAAGAATCAACTAGCATAGGAAGGCAAAACAAGCATGACTTCAAAACTTTCAACATAAAGAGAGGAAACTTGATATTATTTAGATATGTAGAAGCATATGTTCCTCTCTCATAATAATTTTCAGTAGCATCATGAATGAATTCAACAATATAAGTATCACATAAAGCATTCTTTTCATGATCCACAAGCATAGAAATTTTATTACTCTCCACACAAGCACTTTTCTTCTCATTCATAAAAGTGGGAGCAAACTCAACAAAATAACTATCATGAGATACTTGATTGGCATAATCCAATTGAAAATTAAAATCATGATGGCAAGTTTCATAGTTATCATTATTCTTTATAGCATACATGTCATCACAATAATCATCATAGATAGCAACTTTGTTGTCATAATCAATTGAAACCTCTTCCAAAATAGTGGAATCATTATTAAATAAAGTTGTGACCTCTCCAAATCCACTTTTATCATTATAATCATCATAAATAGGAGGCATGCTATCATCATAATAAATTTGCTCATCAAAACTTGGGGGTCTAAAAATATCATCTTCATCAAACATAGCATCCCCAAGCTTGTGGCTTTGCATATCATTAGCATCATGGATATTCAAAGAAAGCATACTAACAACATTGCAATCATGCTCACCAATCAAAGATTTTATGCCAAACATTTTATTGAATTCTTCTTCTATCAATTGAGCACAATTTTCCGATCCATCATTTTCAAGAAAAACATGATAAAGACGAATAATATGAGCCAACCTCAATTCCATTTATTTTTTAGTTTTCTTTTATAAAACCAAACTAGTGATAAAACAAGAAACTAAAAGATTCGATTGCAAGATCTAAAGATATACCTTCAAGCACTCACCTCCCCGGCAACGGCGCCAGAAAATAGCTTGATGTCTACTACACAACTTATTCTTGTAGACTCGTGTTGGGCCTCCAAGCGCAGAGTTTTGTAGGACAGTAGCAATTTTCCCTCAAGTGGATGACCTAAGGTTTATCAATCCGTGGGAGGCGTAGGTTGAAGATGGTATCTCTCAAACAACCCTGCAACCGAATACAAGAAATCTCTTGTGTCCCCAACACACCCAATACAATGGTAAATTGTATAGGTGCACTAGTTCGGCGAAGAGATGGTGATAAAAGTGTAGTATGGATAGTAGATATAGGTTTTTGTAATATGAAAATATAAAAACAGCAAGGTAGCAAGTAACAAAAGTGAGCACAAACGGTATTGCAATGCTTAAAAACCAGGCCTAGGGTTCATACTTTCGCTAGTGCAATCTCTCAACAATGCTAACATAATTGGATCATATAACCATCCCTCAACGTGCAATAAAGAATCACTCCCAAGTTCCTATTCGCGGAGAACATAAGATAGAAATTGTTGTAGGGTACGAAACCACCTCAAAGTAATCCTTTCCGATCAATCTATTGAGCCATCCCTATAAGTGTCACGAATAGCCCTAGAGTTTGTACTAAAATAACACCATATGAAACACATCAACCAACCCAAATGTCACCTAGATACTCCAATATCACCACAAGTATCCGTGAGTTGATTATTCGATATGCATCAAACAACTTCAGATTCATAATATTCAATCCAACACAAAGAACTTCAAGGAGCACCCCAAAGTTTCTATCGGAGAAAAGATAATGAAAACGTGCATCAACCCATATGCATAGATTACCCCAATTTCACCGGGGGAATCCGCGAGTTGAGTGCCAAAACATATATCAAGTGAATCAATATAATACCCCATTGTCACCACGGGTATTCATATGCAAGACATACATCAAGTGTTCTCAAATCTGAAATATTCAATCCGACAATAACGAAAACCTCAAAGGGAAAAGATTCGATTCATCACAACAAGGATAGATAGGGAAGAAACACCATATGATCCAACTATATTAACAAAGCTCACGGTACATCAAGATCGTGCCAAATCAAGAACGCGCGCGAGAGAGAGATAAAACACATAGCTACTGGTACAAACCCTCAGCCCCGAGGGTGAACTACTCCCTCCTCGTCATGGAGACCGCCGGGATGATGAAGATGGCCTCCGGTGATGATTCCTCCCCTCCGGCAGGGTGCCGGAAAAGGGCTGTAGATGAGATCATGGAGGTACAGAGGCTTGCGGTGGCGTAAAAACTCATCTAGGTTAACTTTCGGGGGTTTCTGAATATATATGATTTTTTGGCGTTGGAATCACGCGAAGAAGGGCCACAGGGGGCCCACGAGGCACCAGGGCGCGCCTGGGGGCTGGCGCGCCCTGGTGGCTCGTGGGGCCCCTGTGGGTCTTCTGGCCTCGTCCCGAAGCTTCTAGTGTCTCTTATGTTCCAGAAAAAAATCATCAAAAAGTTTCGCTGCATTTGGACTTCATATGATATAGATTTTCTGGAAAACCAAAAACAAGCAGAAAACAACAACTGGCACTGGGCACTAGGTCAATATGTTAGTCCATGAAAATCATATAAAAGTGCACCAAAATCATACAAAACTATAATAAACATAGCATGAATACTTCATAAATTATAGATACGTTGGAGACGTATCAGGGCGCGCCACCCCCCCCCCCCCCAGGCGCGCCCTGGTGGCTTGTGGGGCCCCTGGCCAGCCTCTGGTGCCCATTTTCTGGTATATAAGCCCATTTGCCCTAGAAAAAATAAGGAGAAGACTTTTGGGACGGGGCACCGCCGTCTCGAGGCGGAACTTGGGCAGGAGCACTTTTGCTCTCCGATGGAGCGATTCCGCCGGGGATACTTCCCTCCGGGAGGGGGAAATCGAAGCCATCGACATCACCAACGATCCTCTCATCATGGGAGGACCAATCTTCATCAACATCTTCTCCAGCACCATCTAATCTCAAACCCTAGTTCATCTCTTGTATTCAATCTTTGTCTCAAAACCTCAGATTGGTACCTGTAGGTTGCTAGTAGTGTTGATTACATCTCGTAGTTGATGCTAGTTGGTTTATTTGGTGGAAGATTATATGTTCAGATCCATTATGCTATTCAATACCCCTCTGATCTTGAACATGAACATGATTTGTCAGTAGTTACTTTTGTTCTTGAGGACATGGGAGAAGTCTTGTCATAAGTAATCATGTGAATTTGGTATTCGTTCGATATTTTGATGATATGTATGTTGTTGATTCTCTTAGTGGTGTCATGTGAACGGCGACTACATGACACTTCACCATCTTTGGGCCTAAGGGAATGCATTGTGGAGTAGTAATTAGATGATGGGTTGCTAGAGTGACAGAAGCTTAAACCCTAGTTTATGCGCTATTCCGTAAGGGGCTGATTTGGATCCATATGTTTAATGCTATGGTTAGATTTATCTTAATTCTTCTTTCGTAGTTACAGATGCTTGCGAGAGGGGTTAATCATAAGTGGGAGGCTTGTTCAAGTAAGAACAGCACCCAAGCACCGGTCCACCCACATATCAAATTATCAAAGTAGCGAACGCGAATCAAACAAACATGATGAAAGTGACTAGATGAAATTCCCATGTGTCCTCGAGAACGTTTAGCTTATTATAAGAGATCGTTCCGGCCTGTCCTTTGCTACAAAAGGATTGGGCTACCTTGCTGCACCATAGTTATTATTGCTATTTGTCTCTTGTTACAAATTATCTTGCTATCAAACTACTCGTTACCGATAATTTTAGTGCTTGCAGAAAATACCTTGCTGAAAACCGCTTGTCATTTCCTTCTGCTCCTCGTTGGGTTCGACACTCTTACTTATCGAAAGGACTACGATTGATCCCCTATACTTGTGGGTCATCATATGCTCATTACCATTAACATGAAAAGTAACCTTGCTTTTGTTGCAGTCAATAACAACCCCTGCAGTATTCAAAAAGGGTCTACCAAGAATAATCGACATGTTGTCTTCCTCGGGCATATCAAGTATAACAAAGTCTGTTAAGATAGTAACATTTGCAACAACAACGGGCACATCCTCGCAAATTCCAATAGGTATAGCAGTTGATTTATCTGCCATTTTCAAAGATCAGTAGGTGTGAGCTTATTCAAATCAAGTCTTCTATATAAAGAGAAAGGCATAACACTTACACCGGCTCCTACATCACATAAAGCAGTTTTAACATAACTTCTTTTAATGGAGCATGGTATAGTAGGTATTCCTGGATCTCCTAACTTTTTAGGTACTCCACTCTTAAAAGTGTAATTTGCAAGCATGGTGGAAATTTCAGCTTCAGGTATCTTTCTTTTATTAGTGACAATATCGTTCATGTATTTAGCGTAGGAAGACATTTTCAGCATATCGATCAAGCGAGTGCGCAAAAAGACAGGTCTAAGCATTTCAACAAAGCGCTCAAAATCTTCCTCATCCTTGTTTTTAGATGGTTTAGTAGGAAAGGGCATGGGTTTTTGAACCCATGGTTCTCTTTCCTTTCCATGTTTTCTAGCAACGAAGTCTCTTTTATCATATCTTTTATTCTTAGGAGGTGGGTTATCAAGATCAACAGCAGGTTCTATTTCAACATCATTATCTGGTTGAGCCTCAACATGAACATCATCATTATCATTATCACTAGGTGGATGTTCATTACCAGATTGTGTCTCAGCATCAGAAATAGAAACATCATTTTGATTCTCAGGAGGTTTTCCTATTTCAGGTTCACTAGAAGCATGCAAAATCCTATCATTTTTCTTTTTCTTTTTCTTCTTAGATGGACTAGGTACATCAATATTAATTCTTTGAGAATCTTGCTCAATTCTTTTAGGATGACCTTCAGGGTATAGAGGGTCCTGATTCATTCTACCTCCTCTACTGACAACTCTAACAGCATGATCATTCATTTTGTTATTCATCTCATCAAGCAAATCATTTTGAGACTTAGCTATTTGTTCTAACTGAGTCTGGACCATAGAAGCATGTTTACTTAAGCATTTAACATCATTAGCAGTTCTAAACATCAAATCACTCAAGCGATCAATCATGATGGCATTTCGTTTTAATTGGTTGCTAACATAAATATTGAAATTCTCTTGCTTAACAATGTAGTTATCAAATTCATCCAAGCATTGACTAGCAGATTTATTATAGGAAATATCACTTTCATTGAATTTACGAAGAGAATTTACCTCTACTACCTGTGTCGGGGTGTCGAGCCCATGTATTTCTTCAATAGGTGGTAGATTCTTAACATCTTTAGCTTTAATACCTTTTTCCTTCATAGATTTCTTAGCTTCTTGCATATCTTCAGGACTGAGGAATAGAATACCTCTTTTCTTTGGAGTTGGCTTAGGTGGTGGTTCAGAAGTGTCCAATCATCGGCCTTTCTCAATATATTATTCAATAGTTCTTCAGCCTGTCCAACAGTTCGTTCCCTGAAAACAGAACCAGCACAATTATCTAGGTAGTCCCTAGAAGCATCGGTTAGTCCATTATAAAAGATATCAAGTATTTCATTTTTCTTAAGAGGATGATCAGGCAAAGCATTAAGTAATTGGAGAAGCCTCCCCCAAGCTTGAGGGAGATTCTCTTCTTCAATTTGCACAAAGTTAAATATTTCCTGTAAGGCAGCTTGTTTCTTATGAGCAGGAAAATATTTTTCAGAGAAGTAGTATATCATATCCTGGTGACTACGCACACAACCAGGAGCAAGAGTATTAAACCATTTCTTAGCATCACCCTTTGATGAGAAAGGAAACAACTTAAGAATATAGTAATAGTGAATCTTTTCCTCATGAGCAAATAGGGTGGCTATATCATTTAATTTAGTAAGATGTGCCACAACAGTTTCAGATTCATAACCATGAAAAGGATCAGATTCAACCAAAGTAATTAACTCAGGATCGACAGAGAATTCATAATCCTTATCAGTAACAAATATAGGAGAGGTAGCAAACTTAGGATCATATTTCATTCTCTCCATCATAGACTTTTCTTTCAGCTTAGCAAGTAATTTCCTAACATCATCTCTATCATTACAAGCAAGAATTGCCCTAGCTGTCTCTCCATCAAAAACATAACCATCAGGTATCTTAGGCATTTCAACTCTAGTAGGAGGACTAGGCAAAATAGGTGAATCACAATTTTCAAGAGTTTCAACATTTTCAATTTCTTTAGCTTTAGCAATTTGTTCATCAAGAAATTCACTTAGTGGCACAGTATCATCAAGCATAGTACTAGCATCATCAATAGTTTCATTTATAGTAGAAGTAGTATCATCAATTACTTGTGACATATCAGAGTGAATAGCATGTGGTGGTGTCGCAGGCCTACTCAAAACAGAAGGTGAATCAAATGCAGAGTGGGATGGCAGTTCCTTACCTCCTCTAGCCATAGAGGGGACGATCTTGGTCTTAGCGTCTTTCAGATTCTTCATAGTGATCAGCAGATATAAATCCCAAGTGACTCAACAAATAGAGCTATGCTCTCCGGCAACTGCGCCAGAAAAAGGTCTTGATAACCCACAAGTATAGGGGATCGCACCCGTTTTCGAGGGTAGTATTTCACCCAAATTTATTGATTCGACACAATGGGAGCCAAAGAATATTTGCTAGTATTAGCAGTTGAGTTGTCAATTCAACCACACCTGGAGAACTAAATATCTGCAGCAAAGTGTTTAGTATCATAGTAGTATGATAGTTTTGATAGCAGTAGTAACAGTAGCAATAGTAACAGTAACATTTTTGTAGTGATTGTAACAGCAGCAGCAGCAACGAAAGTAACTTAGCAAAGATCAATATGCGAAAAGCGTAGGCATTGGATCGGTGATGGATAATTATGTTGGATGACATTCGTCATATAATAGTCACAACCTAGGGCGATACACAATAGCTCCAATTCATCAATGTAATGTAGGCATGTATTCCGTATATAGTCATATGTGCTTATAGTAAGAACTTGCATGACATCTTTTGTCCTACCCTCCCGTGGCAGCGGGGTCCTTAAGGAAACTAAGGGATATTAAGGCCTCCTTTTAATAGAGAACCGGAACAAAGCATTAGCACTTAGTGAATACATGAACTCCTCAAACTATGGTAATCACCGGAAAGAATCCCAATTATTGTCACCTTGGGGTATGCAGATCATAACACGTAATAGGTGCATACAACTTGCAAGATAGGATCAAGACACAAATATATTCATGAAAACATAAAGGGTTCAGATCTGAAATCATGGCACTCGGGCCCTAATGACAAGCATTAAGCATAGCAAAGTCATAGCAACATCAATCTCAGAACATAGTGGATACTAGGGATCAAAGCCCTAACAAATTGACTCGATTACATGATAAATCTCATCCAACCCATCACCGTCCAGCAAGCCTATGGAGAAATTCTCACCCACGGTGGTGAGCATCATGAAATTGGTGATGGAGGATGGTTGATGATGACGACGGCGTCGAATCCCCCTCTCCGGAGCCCCGAACGGACTCCAGATGAAGAACAGGAGGTGGCGGTGGCTCCGTATCGTAAAACACGATGAAACTTCTTCTTTTCTTTTTTCTCGGGGAAAGTGAATTTATAGCATTGGAATTAGGTCAGACGGCCGCCTGTGGGCCCCACAAGGCATCAGGGCGTGCCCTAGGGGGGTCGCGCCATGTTGCCTTGTGAGCAACAGGTGGCCCGTCTTCTGTTGATTCTTGTGCCAATAATTTTTATTTATTCCATAAAAAATCTCCAAAAAGTTTTGCCCAATTCCGAGAACTTTGATTTCTGCACAAAAACAACACCATGGTAGTTCTGCTGAAAACAGCGTCAGTCCGGGTTAGTTTCATTCAAATCATGCAAATTAGAGTCCAAAACAAGAGCAAAAGTGTTTGGAAAAGTAGATACGACGGAGACGTATCAAGTCGCGAGGAGAAGACCACGATGAAAATGTTGAGTGGCTCTCATATGCTTTATTGTTGATCTCACAAGAGCCACCATTACCTTGTCTTCTCCTTTGAATAAATGTTTGCAGCTTCCAACTTAGTCCACGGCACACTTGCACCATAATTATTATCACATCATTCGGTCGTGCAAGTGAATGGCAATAATGACGATATTTGATGTAGTGATTGCGGTGAAGAAAAGCTGGTATGAACTCTTTTTGTTGTTGTCCTTGTAAATATGTTTAGCTCAGTATTCATGATTCAGCATATTATGAGTAAACATGTTTGTGATGACAATTAGAGATCATAGTTGCTCATTCCATGCTTAAATAGCTAGGAGTGGATAATGATTTATCTTGAGTGTCAACATGCATTAAAATGGTTGTGATGTAGTATGTTAGTATGGCATCCTCCTCTGAACAATTCAAGTAGCTTGACTTGGCACATGTTCACACATGTAGTTGATTCAAAACCAACATAGCCTCCACGGTATTTATGTTCATGGTGTTTATATCCTACTCATGCTCGTATTCAGTGTTAATTATTCTCAATGCATGACTATGACCGTTTTCGCTCTCTAGCTAGTCGCTTCTCAACCTATTTGCTAGCCTTTGCCTGTACTAAGCGGGAATACTTCTTGTGCATCCAAAATCCTTAAACCAAAGTTGTTCCAGATTAGTCCACTATATCTACCTATATGCGGTATTACTCTGCCGTTCCAAGTAAATTTGCATGTGCCACCTCTAATCATTCAAATAAACATATGTTTTGTGTGCCCGTACCACTCATGGAGCGACAGGGGGTGGTCGGTATCTTCCATGCTAAGCAGGTTATTCTCATATGAGTTTTTATTCACTTGTCATTGCACGAGAGTGGCTGGTAATTGGGATGCCCAGTCCCGTAATCAAAATGAAAAAAAAATGCAAACAAACTCCCCCGGAAATTTGATCGTTTGGAGGGCACCAGTGAATTCGGCTAGCCATGGCTTGTGTTGGTATGATGGAGGGGGACTAAACTTTACCTTTCCGTTTGGGAACTGGCTATAATGTATTTAGCACGGAAGATATTGAAAATTCTCGGTCGTGACGTTGACAGGAAAAGCATACCTCTCAAAATTGTTTTCATCTCTGTTTTAAGCTTCGAGCTCTGGCACCGCTGCAAATCCATGCTTCCCTCTGCGAAGGGCCTATCTATTTACTTTTATGTTATTTTACTTTTATTATTGAGTCATCACCCTCTCATTCGAGCACCAGTTGGAGAGCACTATTGTCATTTTTATGCATTGAATATAGTTAATGTTGGGTGTGACATGACTGGATCTCTTCTACCATGAATTACAATATCTAATCATTACTTGAACTTCATAGGTGCTCTATATTTATGTTTTGCGGTCTCAGAAAGGGCTAGCGAGATACCATGTTACCATAGTGCATCATGATTGTTTTGACAAATTGTTGGCATCCGAGATATCTTATTATTGCTCGCTAGTTGGTTATGTTATTGATATGAGTAAATGTGAGACCTAAGTGTTATCATTCATATGGTTAGTTCATAATCTTTGCTGAAAACTTGGATGCTAGTTAAGTATATATACAGACAACAAGAACAAAAGAGTTCGTAAAAGTTTTTCTTTGTCACTTTCAGTTTGTCAACTGAATTGCTTGAGGACAAGCAATGAGTTAAGCTTGGGGGAGTTGATACGTCCCAAATGTATCAACTTTTCCAAACACTTCTGCTCTTGTTTTGGACTCTAATTTGCATGATTTGAATGGAACTAACCCGGACTAACGTTGTTTTTAGCAGAATTGCCATGGTGTTATTTTTGTGCAGAAATATAAGTTCTCGGATGGACCTGAAAATTTACGGAGAATATTTTTAGAATATATAAAAAATACTGGTGAAGAGAATTGCCAGAGGGGGGCCACCCAGGCGCCACAAGCCCAGGGGGCGCCCCCCCAGGGCGCGCCTGGCAGACTTGTGGGCCCCTGGCAGCTCCGGTGCTACTTGTAGCTTGCGTTGGTATTTTCCCCGAAGTGGAAGGGATGATGCAGCACAGTAGAGGTAAGTATTTCCCTCAGTTATGAAACCAAGGTTATCAATCCAGTAGGAGAATCACGCAACACCTCGTTAGTAGTACCTGCACACAAACAACAAATCCTTGCACCCAACGCAAACAAGGGGTTGTCAATCCCTCGGCGGTCAATTGGAAGATTAAATTGTATGGTGATAGATAGATAGATTAAACAAAAATACAAAATAAAATAAATAAAAGAAAAGTGCAGCAAGGTATTTTTAGGGTTTTTAATATATGATTTAGATAGACCCAGGGGCCATAGTTTTCACTAGCGGCTTCTCTCAAAAAAATAGCATACGGTGGGTAGACAAATTACTGTTGGGCAATTGATAGAAAAGCAAATAATCATGACGATATCCAAGGCAATGATCATGTATATAGGCATCACGTCCGAGACAAGTAGACCGACTCCTGCCTGCATCTACTACTATTACTCCACACATCGACCGATATCCATCATGCATCTAGTGTATTAAGTCCATAAAGAACGGAGTAATGCCTTAAGAACGATGACATGATGTAGACAAAGTAAACTCACGCATGAATAAACCCCATCTTTTTACCCTTAATAGCAACGATACATACGTGTCATGTCCCTTTCTGTCACTGGGATTGAGCACCGCAACATCGAACCCATTACAAAGCACCTCTTCCCATGGCAAGATAAATCAATCTAGTTGGCCAAACCAAATCAATAGATCGGAGAAGAAATACAAATCTATAACAATCATGCATAAAAGAGATCAGAGAAGACTCAAATAATATTCATGGATAATCTGATCATAAACTCACAATTCATCGGATCCCAACAAACACACCGCAAAAAGTGATTACATCGGATAGAACTCCAAGAACATCGAGGAGAACATTGTATTGAAGATCAAAAAGAGAGAAGAAGCCATCTAGCTACTAACTATGGACCCGAAGGTCTGTGGTAAACTACTCATGCATCATCGAAAGGGCAGCAAGGTTGATGTAGAGCCCCTCCATGATCGATTCCCCCTCCGGCGGAGTACCGGAAAAGGCCTCCAGATGGGATCTCTCGAGAACAGAAACTTGCGGTGGCGGAAAAAGTATTTCGTGGACTCCTTTGTTGGTTTCCCGGTTTTTCGGAATTTATAGTGGTGGAATTAGGTCAAAAGGGGCAGAGGTGGGCCCACGAGGCACCAGGGCGCGCCTGGCTCGTGGCCACCTCCTGGGTCTTCTGGCCTCCTCCCGAAGCTTCTAGTGTTTGTTATGTCCAGAAAAAAATCTACAAAAAGTTTTGTGGCATTTGGACTTCGTTTGGTATTGATATTCCGTATAACCAAAAACAGGCAGAAAACAACAACTGGCACTGGGCACTAAGTTAATAGGTTAGTCCCAAAAAATGATATATAATTGCTGTAAATGTAAATAAAAACATCCAAGATTGATAATATAACAGCATGGAACAATCAAAAATTATAGATACGTTGGAGACGTATCATCCGGCAACCCTAACTCCAACTCCATAAGTACCTATTCGTCCAGAAAAAAATCAGAGAGAAAGAATCATCGCGTTTTACGATACGAAGTCACCGCCACCTCATGTTCTTCATCGGGAGGGCTGATCTGGAGTCCGTTCGGGGCTCCAGAGAGGGGGATTCGACGTCGTCGTCATCATCAACCATCCTTCATCACCAATTTCATGATGCTCACCACCGTGCGTGAGTAATTTCTTCGTACGCTTGCTGGACGGTGATGGGTTGGATGAGATTTATCATGTAATCGAGTTAGTTTTGTTAGGGCTTGATCCCTAGTCTCCACTATGTTCTGAGACTGATGTTGCTATGACTTTGCTATGCTTAATGCTTGTCACTAGGGCCCGAGTGCCATGATTTCATATCTGAACCCTTTATGTTTTCATGAATATATTTGTGTTCTTGATTCTATCTTGCAAGTTGTATGCACCTATTACGTGTTATGATCCGCATACCCCAAGGTGACAATAATTGAGATTCTTTCCGATGATTACCGTAGTTTGAGGAGTTCATGTATTCACTAAGTGCTAATGCTTTGTTCCGGTTCTCTATTAAAAGGAAGCCTTAATTTCCCTTAGTTTCCTGAAGGACCCCGCTGCCATGGGAGGGTAGGACAAAAGACGTCATACAAGTTCTTACTATAAGCACGTATGACTATATACGGAATACATGCCTACATTACATAGATGAATTGGAGCTATTGTGTATCGCTCTAGGTTGTGACTGTTATATGATGAATGTCATCCAACATAATTATACATCACCGATTCAATGCCTACGCTTTTCGCATATTGATCTTCGCTAAGTTACTTTCGTTGCTGCTGCTGTTACAATCACTACAAAACTGCTATTGTTACTGTTTCTGTTACTATTGCTACTGTTACTACTGCTATCAAAACTATCATACTAATGTGCTACTAAACACTTTGCTGCAGATATTTAGTTCTCCAGGTGTGGTTGAATTGACAACTCAACTGCTAATACTCACAAATATTCTTTGGCTCCCCTTGTGTCGAATCAATAAATTTGGGTGAAATACTACCCTCGAAGACTGTTGCGATCCCCTATACTTGTGGGTTATCAAGAAGGATCCTAATGATGTTTCTATTTCTGGTGCTCAGACACAATCTGGTAATGAACACCCACCTAGTGATAATGATAATAATAATGATAATGATAATGATGTTCATGTTGATGCTCAACCAAATAATGATGTAGAAATAGAACATGTTGTTGATCTTGATAACCCACCTCCTAGGAATAAAAGATATGATAAAAGAGACTTCATTGCTAGAAAACATGGAAAAGAAAGAGAACCATGGGTTCAAAAACCCATGCCTTTTCCCACTAAACCATCTAAAAATAAAGATGAAAAAGACTTTGAGCGCTTTGTTGAAATGCTTAGACCTGTCTTTTTGCGCACTCGCTTGATTGATATGTTGAAAATGTCTCCCTATGCTAAATACATGAAAGATATTTTCACTAATAAAAGGAAGATACCTGAAGCTGGAATTTCCACCATGCTTGCAAATTATTCTTTTAAGGGTGGAATACCTAAGAATTTGGGAGATCCGGGAATACCTACTATACCATGCTCCATTAAAAGAAATTATGTTAAAACTGCTTTATGTGATTTGGGAGCCGGTGTTAGTGTTATGCCTTTATCTTTATATAGAAGACTTGATTTGAATAAGCTCACACCTACTAAAATATCTTTGCAAATGGCTGATAAATCAACTGCTATACCTATTGGAATTTGTGATGACGTTCCTATTGTAGTTGCAAATGTTACTATCTTGACAGACTTTGTTATACTTGATATGCCCGAGGACGACAACATGTCGATTATCCTTGGAAAACCCTTTGAATACTGCACGGCTGTTATTGATTACAACAAAAGCAAGGTTGCTTTTCATGTCAATGGTAATGAGCATACGGTTTAATTTCCGAAGAAACAAAGTTCGGTGAATGGTATCAATTGTATTGAAAAAGTTTTGACAATCACTATTGGAGGTTTCAAATTTCCTATTCCAACTGTCAAAAAGAAATATGAAATTCTTATTGTTGGGGAGATGCATATCCCCATTGAGGTAACTTAGTGCTATACGAAAATTCTTCGGTTTCATGCCATTCGGAAATAGCTTGTTAATAAGACTTGATCAACCTTATTAATGGACTCTTTTTGAGGGGCATGTGGTCGATGAATTTAGTAAGCACAACCTTCTGTAATCATAGTTTGCTCTCTGTTATTTGTAGTTGAATAAAATAAAATGCCATGATTATCCTGTTTTCTGAATTATCCGTGCTATAAAAAATGGCCCAAAAATAAAAGTTCTCAGAATGCCCTGAAAATTTAGTATGATTTTTTATGCAATATTTAAGAATTTTTGGCACTAAACACACCTCAGGGGGGGTGCACCTGTGAGCCACAAGCTCACAGGGCGCGCCTAGTGGGCTTGTGGGTCCCACAGGGACCCACTCACTTGTCCCAGCCACCCACACCCTTCTTCTTCCTCCAGAAAAAATCATCCTTGCTCTCAAGCCCGTGTTCTTGCTCATTGTGCTGCAAATTTTGATCTCCCTGCTCGGAACTCCGTTTCCAAAACTGTTTTGAGGAATTACTCCTCGGTATGTGACTCCTCCAATGCTCCAGTTAGTTTTTCTTCTTGTGCTTTATGTTTTGCAAATTTTTGCTGTTGTGGTGACCATGTATATGAGCTTGCATGTTGAATTTGTATGGTCCAAAGTAGTTTTGATGCATGATATAGCCTCTAGATGCTTGTGGGAGTAGTTGCTATCAATTTTGTTGAGTTTTGTTCACTTTTATTTTGAGTCACTAAAAATTTCAGAAAAATTCAGAGGGATAAAATGCTTAGGAAGATATTCCATGGGGGTTCCTCGAGCAAGAGTGCTCCAAGGCCCGCGATACGCGAGCCGGACTTCGAACCGCCGCGGGAGGCCGCGGTGCAACCGTGCGAATGGTCGTCTGATTCCTTCATGATTCGAGCCGGCATCAAGGAAGAATTTGATATGTATGTGCGCAATGCCGAGCTCACGGATTTCTTGACAGATAAGTGCCCTTAGTACCATGACCTTACTGATTCCTTCGTACGGAAATTTGAGTATGTATCTCACCGCACCTCTCATGATGTCATCTTTAATTTATATGAAAAGCCTTTTCGCATGTCCGTTGAAGAATTTAGTTATGCTTGTAGAATTCCATTTTGGGGGACATGCACTAAGCCTCGTAAAGCTGATTGCAATGAATTTCTAATGAACATTACTAGGGGTGAAACTAGAACCATAACGCAAGCTGCTGTAGGGAGCATTCACTTTCCTACTATACATTATTCTGCTCTATTCATAGGCAGATGTATTAATGGTAAACAGGACCCTAGTCATTTATGCGCTCCTGATTTGAGCATTCTTAAGAGTGCGGTATTAAGAGATAGAAGATTTAACATGGGTGCCATCATTGCACGTCGCTTGCATAACAATGCCTTAGTTGGTGATCTATTTGGCGGAATTTATGCCACTCGCTTAGCCGCTCATCTTAATGTACCCATACAAGAAAATGACACTTTATTGCCGCCCAGTTACTTAGATTATGAGGCTATGGAGCGTCACCAGTTCCTTGAAAGGAGCGACCCGCCTTTTCGTTACAGCTAATCTTTAACAGGCGTCGCGTTTTCCATATTACTTTGCCTGCTCCTGTCTTCTTTAACTTCCAGGAAAAACAAAGATACTTTATACTTGAGGAGGAGGTTGTGGAGTACGAGAGAGCGGTGGAGACCGCTCGGCGTAACGAGGTAGCTCGCCAAGCTGTGGCAGCTGCACTTCAGTACAACCCGAACTACCACCACGGGTATTATTCAGGCCAAGAGTGGCCGTAGACCAACTTAGGCCAAAAGCCTAAGCTTGGGGGAGTACGTATTTCTCACCGACATTACATTCATTCTAGTTGTCGGTGTTCATCCTTTTTCAATGTATATCCATGTTAGTTTTATTTTCGATTTCTTCTTGTGTGTTTGGAAAACTTCGAAATCCAAAAGAATTAGTTGTAGTTTCTTTCTTGTTTAGTTAATTCGTAGTATTAAAAGAAAACACAAAAAGATTTCTCGTTTCTTCTTTTACTTGTTCGGAGCTTTCCCATGTAAATAGTTTTTCTCGTTTTTCGTTTTTCCTTCGTTAATTTGCTTTCTTCAGAAAAACTTAAAAACTCCAAAAATATTTCAGTGTGTTTCTCTGAATTTATTTTCTTTTCATTGAGTAGTCGCGAGGAGAAGACCACGATGAAAATGTTGAGTGGCTCTCATATGCTTTACTGTTGATCTAACAAAGAGTCACCATTACCTTGTCTTCTCCTTTGAATAAATGTTTGCAGATTCCAGCTTAGTCCACGGCACACTTGCACCATTATTGTTATCACATCATACGGTCATGCAAGTGAAAGGCAATAATGATGATATTTGATGAAGTGATTGCGGTGAAGAAAAGCTGGTATGAATTCTTCTTGTTTTTGTTTTTGTAAATATGTTTAGCTCAGTATTCATGATTCAGCATATTATGAGTAAACATGTTTGTGATGACAATTAGAGAGCATAGTTGCTCATGCCATGCTTAAATATCTAGGAGTGGACAATGATTTATCTTGAGTGTCAACATGCATTAAAATAGTTGTGATGTAGTATGTTAGTATGGTATCCTCCTCTGAACAATTCAAGTAGCTTGACTTGGCACATGTTCACACATGTAGTTGATTCAAAATTGACATAGCCTCCATGTTATTTATGTTCATGGTGTTTATATCCTACTTATGCTCGTATTCAGTGTTAATTATTCTCAATGCATGACTATGACCGTTTTCGCTCTCTAGCTGGTCACTTCTCAACCTATTTGCTAGCCTTCGCCTGTACTAAGCGGGAATACAGCTTGTGCATCCAAAATCCTTAAACCAAAGTTGTTCCAGATGAGTCCACTATATCTACCTATATGCAGTATTACTCTGCCGTTCCAAGTAAATTTGCATTGTGCCACCTCTAATCATTCAAATAAATATATGTTTTGTGTGCCCGTACCGCTGATGGAGCGACAGGGGGTGGTCAGTATCTTCCATGCTAAGCGGGTTATTCTCAGATGAGTGTTTATTCACTTGTCATTGCATGAGAGGGGCTGGTAATTGGGATGCCCAGTCCCGTAATCAAAATGAAAAATATATATAATGCAAACAAACTCCCCCGGAAATTTGATCGTTTGGAGGGCACCCATGAATTCGGCTAGCCATGGCTTGTGTTGGTATGGTGGAGGGGGGAGTAAACTTTACCTTTCCATTTGGGAACTGGCTATAATGTGTTTAGCATGGAAGATATTGAAAATTCTCGGTCGTGACGTTGACAGGAAAAGCATACCTCTCAAAATTGTTTTCATCTCTGTTTTAAGCTTCGAGCTCTGGCAGCGCTGCAAATCCATGCTTCCCTCTGCGAAGGGCCTATCTATTTACTTTTATGTTATTTTACTTTTATTATTGAGTCATCACCCTCTCATTCGAGCACCAGTTGGAGAACACTATTGTCATTTTTATGCATTGAGTATAGTTAATGTTAGGTGTGACATGACTGGATCTCTTCTACCATGAATTACAATATCTAGTCATTACTTGAACTTCATAGGTGCTCTACATTTATGTTTTGCGGTCTCAGAAAGGGCTAGCGAGATACCATGTTGTCATATTGCATCATGATTGTTTTGACAAATTGTTGGCATCCGAGATATCTTTTTATTGCTCGCTAGTTGGTTATGTTATTGATATGAGTAAATGTGAGACCTAAGCGTTATCATTCATATGGTTAGTTCATAATATTTTCTGAAAACTTGGATGCTAGTTAAGTATATATACAGACAACAAGAACAAAAGAGTTCGTAAAAGTTTTTCTTTGTCACTTTCAGTTTGTCAACTGAATTGCTTGAGGACAAGCAATAAGTTAAGCTTGGGGGAGTTGATACGTCCCAAACGTATCCACTTTTCCAAACACTTTTGCGCTTGTTTTGGACTCTAATTTGCATGATTTGAATGGAACGAACCCGGACTGACGTTGTTTTCAGCAGAATTGCCATGGTGTTATTTTTGTGCAGAAATAAAAGTTCTCGGATGGACCTAAAAATTTACGGAGAATATTTTCAGAATATATAAAAAATACTGGCGAAGAGAATTACCAGAGGGGGGCCACCCAGGCGCCACAAGCCCAGGGGGTGCGCCCACCCCCCCCCCCCCCCATGGCGCGCCTGGCAGGCTTGTGGGCCCCTGGCAGCTCCGGCAACCCTAACTCCAACTCCATAAGTACCTATTCATCCAGAAAAAAATCAGAGAGAAAGAATTATCGCGTTTTACGATATGGAGCCGGCGCCACCTCTTGTTCTTCATCGGGAGGGCTGATCTGGAGTCCGTTCGGGGCTCCGGAGAGAGGGATTCGACGCCGTTGTCATCATCAACCATCCTCCATCACCAATTTCATGATGCTCACCGTCGTGCGTGAGTAATTTCTTCGTAGGCTTGCTGGACGGTGATGGTTTGTATGAGATTTACCATGTAATCGAGTCAATTTTGTTAGGGCTTGATCCCTAGTATCCACTATGTTCTGAGATTGATGTTGGTATGACTTTACTATGCTTAATGCTTGTCACTAGGGCCCGAGTGCCATGATTTCAGATCTGAACCCTTTATGTTTTCATGAATATATTTGTGTTCTAGATCCTATCTTGCAAGTTGTATGCACTTATTACGTGTTATGATCCGCATACCCCAAGGTGGTAATAATTGAGATTCTTTCCGGTGATTATCGTAGTTTGAGGAGTTCATGTATTCACTAAGTGCTAATGCTTTGTTCCAGTTCTCTATTAAAAGGAGGCCTTAATATTTCTTAGTTTCCTTAAGGACCCCGCTGCCACGGAAGGGTAGGACAAAAGATGGCATGCAAGTTCTTACTGTAAGCACGTATGACTATATACGGAATACATGACTACATTACATTGATGAATTAGAGCTATTGTGTATCGCTCTAGGTTGTGACTGTTACATGATAAATGTCATCTAACATAATTATCCATCACCAATCCAATGCCTACGCTTTTCGCATATTGATCTTTGCTAAGTTACTTTCGTTGCTGCTGTTATTACAATCACTACAAAATTGCTACCGTTACTATCTCTGTTACTATTGCTACTGTTACTACTACTATCAAAACTATCATACTACTGTGCTACTAAACACTTTTCTGCAGATATTTAGTTCTCCAGGTGTGGTTGAATTGACAACTCAACTGCTAATACTCACTAATATTCTTTGGCTCCCCTTGTGTCGAATCGATAAATCTGAATGAAATACTAACATCGAAAACTGTTGCGATCCCATATACTTGTGGGTTATCAAGGAGCTCCCGCGCCCTTCGGCTGCTGCCCTCTCGTTCACTCAGTTTAAGTACAGGCCAACACTTTAGGCTTTGGTCTGGGCTTTTTTTGTCGCCATCCCGTTGTCCACGGCCCAGCAAGCCCACGCTACTTCTGGTGCTTTCTTCTTCTTTCCTGCTCTGCACTGAGTCACGGTGGTCGTGACAGAAATTACTCATCTTTATTCTTTCTTTTTTGCAGGGAAATCATCTTTGTTCCACGGACAGTCATGATGAACTACTTTGGTTATTACAATGGGACGAGACGAACACACACACACAAACAACTATAGCTTTCTAAGTAGCACATGACAAGCATCATCATCCAGATATCACCCCAAAGTCATCAAATTGAGATTACTTATGGCAACAGCAATATGCGTAGGGGTGGTGCTCACAATAGCTCCTGAGGTAGTCGTAGCCTTTGCTTACGCAGAAGTTTCGGCACTTGCGCTGGTCATAATCATGCACCGGTCTCTTGCATTCCCACATAGATTCACAGTATGTGTCAGTTTCCGTGCCATTCCTTACGCAGAAGTTTCGGCAGTTGTGTATGCCATAATCATCCAGCGGTCTCTTGCATTCTGACATAGATTCACAGTATGTGTCAGGATCCGTGTCTACATGCGCACGCACGCATGCACAAAAGGGACGAACAATTAGTCCGTGTGTGTTCCATGTGAAAGAAAGAATGGAAGAATGAAGCATCACGTAGTAAGAAATACTACTCTACATACCCTTGGCGTTGCAGGACAGGGAGGCCGACATGACCAGAAGAGCTACGGCCAAGCACAGAAACTGTGTGTTGTTCCTGGCATGTGCCATGGCGAATGACTAGCTAGCTAATTAATCCTCCTCTTCTAGACGGTGTTGTCTTTTTGGTCGATGGATGCTTTGTGTGTTGTGTGATGGTGTTCGTAGTATATATATACGCGTGAGCGAGCGATTCTTTGGTCAAGGGGGAGGTTAATCAATTCGTATCATATCTTTTCGTCGTACACTAATGCACGAGTACCATCTATAGTTGGCGTTGCATTAATGTTTGTTTATCACTAGGTGAATGTCCTTGCGTTGCCATCGAAAAACAAAGATATAGATATTTATCAATAATTAAAGAGTCATTAATTATACTATGATACACCCACATATATAATATGTAATGCCTGATATGTGGTGCCACCAAATATTTGTAGAGATTAATTAGAGATTGACCGATTCCTTCCCATATAAATGTTATCAAATATAGCAAAGACTGATCTGATTTGGCAGATAGAAATCGGTTAAAATAGATTGATGTGGTATAAATCGGTTCAAATAGTAGATTGGTGCCCATATAAATGTTATGAAATATAGCAAAGACTGGTCTGATTTGGCAGACAGAAATCGGTTTAAATAGATTGATGTGGTATAAATCAGTTCAGATAGTAGATTGGTGGGGTAGCGAACTGTAACACCCCTATGTAATGAGCTACAGTGATCCTCATCATTAAGCTAAGCTACTTTGATTTGCAATGCTTGTTCACAGTATATTCATATCTCATTTCAAATTTCACCACTGAATTCAAATTCAAATTGCAAGTGAAATTTAAAGTTTCACAAACTTGTCTAAAAAATAGTTCATGTTTTAGCAAATATATTCCATATGTAATTAATGTGGATGAAAACCATACAACTTATTTGCTCATTTGGAATCTAGAAGCTAAAACAGTACCAATTCAGCCCATTTAATCACTTTTCCATTTATGAAAAATTCAAACAAATTCAAACCTCTCCCAAACTTTTTGAGGCAGTGCCAAAAATTGCAGTGCATTTTTGTGGCCAAGTTCCATATTTTGCAAAAGTTTTTGGTGTAAAAAGAAAATGCAAAACAGTGGCTGAATTAATGTCAAAAAAGAAAAAGGAGAGAAGTCCCTGTGCACTTAGGCCCAATTGGAACAGGAGTCGGCCCAGCCTGCCTCCCCTCGTCTCCTTCCTCTCTCTCCTCCCCGTGTCAACATGGTCGTGGCCGCGCGCGCGCTCGCCGGCCAGGGGACGACACGGCGACGCTACAGCGTCGGGGAGAGGATAAGACCGACGCCTCGGCCGCATCGACGCCCTCATCCACTCCCCCCCCCTCTCTCCATCGCTCTCCCTCTCGCTCTCCGCCTCGCCCGAGCGCTACCATGGCTGCGCCGCCGTCGTTCGCGTAGCCGCTGGCCTCCCCGCGCCTCATCAGCGTGTCCAGGAGATCCGCCGTCGACCGCTACGTCTCCCTCGCCCACGAGAACGAGCCGGGAGCCACTGCATCGTCGCCCCCATCTTATTCTTCCTCCTCGGATCCCGAAGCTCGCCGTCGACGATTGCCGCCGTCCTGCAGCTCCTAAGCCACCAACGGGCCACCGTGTGCCTCCCCGGTGAGCTCCCGCATCTTCTCCCCCTCTCCGTTTACTCGCGCGCGACCCCTAGCTAGCTCCCCCGCTGTGGCCGAACGCGTTGCCGCTCGAGCTCGTCGCCGGCCGTGATCCGGCGACCTTTTGGTCACTCCGGCTAGTCCATCCGCTTCCCCGCATCGTGTAGAGCACCGCAGCCGCTTTGTTTTGCTCGCTCGCGCGCTGCTGCCGCTAACCCGACCTCGCCCGATTTCGGCCACCGCCCCCGCTCGTCGCCGCCGTCGCCACGGGCCGCTTCCGGCCATGCCACCGCCACCATTGGGTGCGGCATCGAGCGCATGTTCGAACGCGCCATCTCGCGCTTGATTTGGCCCACTGTGGGCGAGTTCCGACGAGGTCCGAGGCCGCCGCCGCGTTTTTGGGTCGCCGCCGCCGCGTTTTTGGGTCGCCGGCGCCGCTGACCTGGCACGGCCTGGAGCCCACCCCTGGGTCACTGCCAGTGGGTCCCAGGGGCCCGGTTGACCATGTTGGCCTGGTCAACCGTGCTGACTGGGCAGCCCTGTGCCACTGACCACTGGGCCCCACGCGCTAATTAGTTAGTGGTTAATTATACTGACTAATTAACTAACTTAATCACTCACTGACAGAACGGGCCCACACGCTTAATTAGTTTAAATTGGGTTTAATACACTGTTTAAATCACACAGTGTATGACATGTGGGCCCAGCTCACTGTTCAAACGGATAAGCCTGGCTGAGTCACCTGCTGACTCAGCCATCTGGCCCCACCTGTCAGCCACTGCTGACTGGTGGCTGACTGGGCAGTTGACCCAGTCAACTGGGCCCACTGGTCAGCCTCTCTGCTGATCAACTGGGTACAATTCTGGGTACCCTTAGCATTTTACTGTTCTAGATAATTCAAATGTAATAATTAAAATAATTCCAGAAATTCTAGAAAATGATTAAAACTTTGAAAAATCATATAAAATAATCCGTAACTCGGATGAAAATAATTTATATATGAAAAATGATCAGAAAAATAAGACGAATCCGAATATGCCATCCACATACCTGTCACATGCCTCCAGCACTGCAAACATTGAACCTTCCCCTCCGGTTCATCTGTCTGACAGATGCCTAAAACCGGGAAAATATACCCAGATATTTTCCTGCTCCGTCTGTAACGTGTAGCACTACATTAGGTCATCCCTAGCACAGCATATTGCCATGCCATGCATCTGTGTTGCATTTGTTTGCCGTGTATTTATTTGTTTCCTCCCCCTCTTCTCTCCGGTAGCTCCCGAGTCTGACATGACCCCTGAGGACTGCTACATCACCAACGACCCTTCTTTCACCACAGAGCTTCCAGGCAAGCAAAACCCCCTTGATCATTCCTATATCGCCTATTCTTTCTCTCACATGCTTGCATTAGATTTTGCTACTGTATTCGAATGCTCCTATTCTGATGCATAGCCTGATTTTGTATCCTGCTGTTGATACTTTACCTATTGTCCCATATGCTTAGTATAGGCTGGTTAGTGATCCATCAGTGGCCCCTCACCCTTGTCCTTGTTGCCATGCTTTGCTTCCGGATGTTTCGGTCAATGTGATCGATGTGCAGAGACTGACACAACACCGCACACCCCCTTAGATGTACAACTCTACAGAGCTACTATCGAGTGCCGAGGGTGATACCTCCTACCTCACTCCTGATGATATCTCTGTAGCGTAGCTAGTCGGTTGTGGGATACCGAGGGTGATTCCTCTTTCACCACCTCCGATGATGTCTGTCGTGCAGCCCCTCAAGTGTGAACCCTTCGAGGGTGATTCCTCCTAGTTCACCTTGACGGGTACATCGAGTGGGAATCCAATGAGGGTGATCCCTCGGATTCCCCCTCGATGTGATGAACACACGGTTACCATGTTTTACCTCAGTCCCTTGTTGAACTCGGGTCGACCCCGAGGGGTACCCGCGAGAGTTACTGAAGTCGGGATGACCGTGAGGGTACCCGCGAGATAATTACGCGGCACGGCCGGGCAGGCAGACCACCCCAGGAGAGGGAGGAGAGGGATGGGCCTGACCCTTGCCGTAAGTTCGCGAGACGGGGCGACGGGACCACAGATCGTGGAGCATTGATCGTCACCGCGAGCTCCCAGCACACTAATGGGTTAGGATATGTGATCTGAGTAGGCCTCTGACCTTTTCGCACTAACCACCACGCGGGAATAGTATGGGCACTCAGCGTTGTATGTTTCAGCCGAAGTTCTTCAGACGTCAGCAACTGAGCGGCGCGCGCCCGGGTGGACCGCGACAGCCTGCGTGTGTATACAGGGGCTAGGTCTGGTCCCGGCCGCGTTCGCAACGTGCGGGAGTGCAAAGGGCGATGGGCCCAAGACCACTGAGTGCTTAGGATGTAGACCGGTGTGCTGGCCTCTCTGTTGGGCCTAGGTAGGGCTACGGTGTGTCGATCAGCCGAGGCCGGGCATGACCCGAGTAAGTGTGTCCGGCCAGAGTTAATCGAGCGTGTTGGGTAAGTTGGTGCACCCCTGCAGGGAAGTATATCTATTCGAATAGCCGTGTCCACGGTAACAGGACGCTCGGAAAGTATCCCGATCTACTACAACTAGAACTGGATACTTGTGGAACTTAATTAATATGTTAGCTCCGGGATTGCTTTCTCGCAGGGAGTCGAGGAAGGATCTCTAGGCATTGCTACTATTACTTATTACTTTATGTTATGATGCTAATCTGCACTCTTCTAATATTGCAAGACGCTGCAAGATGCTAGTCTTCGATAGGCTAGGCCTTCCCCTCTATTCTGGCATTTCTGCAGTATAGTCCACAGATACAGCCCCTTCCCTTTGATACCGATGCATGCTTAGCATAGATCTGATGTAAGTCTTGCGAGTACTTTGGATGAGTACTCACGGTTGCTTTGCTGCCTTTTTCCCCCTACCCGATTGCTGCGATAAGATGACGGAGTCCTGGAGACAGCTGATCCCGTCGATGACTACTACTACCCCGACGGAGCCTACTACTACGTGGAGACCGACGACCAGGAGTAGTTTAGGAGGCTCCCAGGCAGGAGGCCTGCGCCTTTTCGATCTAGTTGTCGTTGTTTTGCTAAGCCTTCTTAAGGTAACTTTGTCTAATTATGTCTATACTCAGATACTAATGCTTTCGCTGACTCTTGTGTAACTCGAGCTTATGTATTCGAGCCCTCGAGGCCCCTGGCTTGTAATATAAAGCTTGTATGACATTAATTTGTGTCTAGATTTGTGTTGTGATATCTTCCGTGAGTCACTGGGCTTAATCGTACGCATTTGCGTGTATGATTAGTGCACGATCGAGTCGGGGGCGTCACACGAACGCGTGAAAAAATCGATGGAAGGGTGGGGGTGTATGCGAGAGGTTGGACAAAGGGATGGTGGGAAGAAAACTAGGTGAAAGATGGAACCTTAGGTTCTTTTTAAGTAAAAAAAAAGTAGAGATTAGACACAATTGACCGTTAAACTGTATTTTCTATTGTCAACACGTCAGATGCCATATGCGGTTTAGAAATCAGCCTGGTCAGATCATATGCATCATCTATAACACTAAGCTCCCTAATTTTAAAGGGCTCACAATCAATTGAGGTTTACAATTGAAATTGGGTCATCTGATTTTGACCGGGTCAATAATTTCTCAAAGCTATCTCATTTAATTGTTTTATACTATACACTGTGCTTTCTAATTTTTAACGCCTCGCACTTAATTGAGGTCTTCAATTTAAAATTGAGTCACTAATTTTGACCGGGTCAACAATTTCTCAAGGAGCTCTCTCATTCAATTATTTTAATTCATTATATTCCCTAATTTTGAAACTCTTCAATTCAATAGAGGTATTCGATTTTGGATTTGATTTACGATTTTGGTCGGGCCAATGATTTTTCAAATCAATCCGAAGCAACTGGCCTATAAAAACATATCAATCATGCGCTTCCTCCCACCACCTAGAAAAAAGAAACGCCACCATGTGATATTGTAGCACCAATATAATACATGCAGCTACCGATGCAGAAATTTTTCCACATAAATATGGGTTTATTAGCGGATAACACAGAATCACACCCAGAAAGACCCACCAAATATCGTATTTTAAAAAAATAAAACACACTCCATCATCTCACTGCCTCCCAAACTAAATATTCCATCAATTCCAAAATATAAAGGGTATTAGTTTTTTGGAAAGTCAAATTCCTTTAACTTTGACCAAGTTCAGAGCCAAAATTACCGACATCCACAATATTAAACAAAAAATATGAAAATTCTTTTCGTTATGATTCTAATTATACCGATTTGATATTATGGATTCTGATATATTTCTCTACTAATATGGTTAAACTTAAAAAGGTTTGAATTTTTAAAAAAGTAATACATCTAATATTTTGAAACACAGTGAGTATTTTTTTTAGAAACCCAACAACACCAATGGCGCAGCAAAGCGCGCCCAACTCTTCTAGTATCTACCATTGTCGAGGGTACAGAAGAAGCCCTTGAGATGTTTACTCCCATTAGTGTCCAGTCTCCTCTAAACGAGTTCGAGTGTTTTTTATTAAGAGAAGGGTCGACCAGAGTTGCATTAAATATTAAACAGAGGCGTACTATGGTTGATGCGATGACTCAAAAGAAATAAGAAATTGCAACCTAGACCTTGAATATTACAAAAAGGACCCTATACATAGGACTTAGATTGCAATTGGGCCCTAATCCTACAACAGGCTTCAACTCAGCACCAACCCCATCGTCGCATAGGACGATGTTGACTTTCTCCGACCTGGGAATTGAAATGGTTAGGTATCACCACCAGCACGTAGAATTGCCAGAAGTGGAAGATGCAGACGCCCAACCGAAACCCAATCACCTCCGATTAGGCCACAACGAGGCCGAGAGGAAGAAAAGGAGACATCACACAATGCACAGTGATTTATATAAAATAACAAAGATGTTTATTTCCTCTTATAAGTATGTTTTCTTCTTCATAATAATTTAGAAAACTGCAGAAAACTTTCCAGGAACTCCGTAGAGTGTTTAGGGGAATTTTTTTAAAGATGTTTTGGAGGAAAACCTTTTCAGCGAAACATTTAAACTGGGTTGGTCTCGGGCTGGTATTTTTCCTGGCGGATCCTATTTAGCGCTTATGCGCCCGTTCGCAAACGGGCGCCTGCAGCAGCTCACCCCCCCCCCCCCCCCCCCCCCCCGTGCAGCGCTGGGCCGGCCCATCATAGACATTTTTTCTTTTAAATACGTCAAAAAAGATGCGCCGGGCGAGTCTTGAACTTGCAACCTTGTCGCACGTAACAAGCTGAGGTAACCAACTCACCATGTTAGTTGTTGTGATAAGGTTACTTCTTTTGCTCTATAAATATTCAACGCTACAAAAAGCAGCGTTTTTTCCTGCTTGTTTTCTTTCTTTTCTTTTTCTTTTTTTCTTTTTTCTTTTTCTTTTTTGTTGTGTGGAAACACGTGAACTTTTTTCATAAACTCGATGAACTTTTTTCAAATTCGATGAACTTTTTTCAAATTCGATGAAATTTTTTCAAAATTGATGAAATTTTTTAAAATTCTATGAACTTTTTTCCAAAATCTATGAACTTTTTTTTGCAAAATCGATGAACTGTTTTCAAATCGAATGAACTTTTTCCAAAATCGATGAACTTTTTTTGAAGATCGATGAACTTTTTATGCAAAATCGATGAACTGTTTTCAAATCAAATGAACTTTTTCCAAAATCGATGAACTTTTTTTGAAGATCGATGAACTTTTCCATTTTTGTGAGTTTTTCCTTTTAAATTCGTCAACCTTTTTTTAACCCGTGAACCTTTTTTTTGTGAACGATTTTTTAATTCCTAATTTTTTTTAAAACGTACACGTATTTTTTGAACAGGTGAAAGGTCAACTGGTCAGACCGGTCAATTGGTGAACTTTTTTCTGAAATTAGTGAACTTGTTTCAATTCAAATACCGCGGCTACAATAGTCTTAAAGATTGCGCGCTGCATAGAATCGCTACCACCTGAGTGGTACAGTGGTAGCCATTCTCTTGGAGGATCGTTGTGGCGTGTATTCGATTCCCCGCGACGCACTCTTTTTTTGGTGGGTTTTCGAGCTACAGTATGTAGGTGCGCTACCTGTTCATGGGCCGGCCCACTAGGATCTCCTGTGAGCGCCAGTTCGCTTCGGGGCGCTTAAGGCGCCGACTAGGACCTCCCATTTTTCCTGGGTCATATAGTCCGAACTGGAATGAATTTGGGCCGCGCAAAGTTCGCGCCGCACTCAGCCCAGCCCGCTTAGGCCATCCTAACCCGGCCGCAGGCCGCAGTCTCTCTCCCCGACGCCTCTCTCCTTCCCCAAATCGCCACCGCCGCCGACTCCCAGCACCGCGGCAGCCTCCGGCGATCTCCCGCGCCGCCGCGTACCAGCGCCTCTCCGCCTCGCCTCTCTCCTCAAGCCCCCCTGCCGCCGCGAAATCCTCCGAGCCGACACCCTTCTCCCCAACCTTCCACGGCGGCGTGATTTGGTCGGAGCCCCAGCGTCTAGTAGCAGAAGCTCCGCCTCGAACGGCAAAGGGCTCGGCCGCACGGTGGAAGCAGGGCTTCCGCTTCGTTCCCGACGGCACAGTCCCCCTAAATCCTGCGCCTAAACCTTCCAAATCTCGAGTGGGCCTAGAGTTTGTTCGGAGTGTCACTTGCCGCTTCCCTAATCAGCCGGAGGCGGCGGCGGTAGGAATGGGGGACGAAGATGGCGACCCCGACTGGCTTACTGCCTTCAAGGTATCCATCTCACCTTCCCTACTCAAACTTCTGCTTCAAATCCTCCCCGTGAAGATGGCGACTCCGACTGGCTTACTGCTGCGAATGAGTTTTTTCTCTTTCGGGGAATAGCCTGCACGTAGATTTGTTGCAGAATATATTTATGGGTTGGGTTCGTACGCGGATTAGCGCCACTTTGCTGCTTACTGTGTTGATGTATGTGCCCGTTGCTTCGGTGCAGATTTGAGTTAGGAATTGAGCCCTACAGCAAATCCTTAGAACAGGCTGTGCTGTGTTGCAGATGGCCACCATTTCTAGCATATGTTACTCTCCTCTTATCCTGCCCTGTCGCCAATTCATATAACTACTGCTATCTTTCATCTTGGTGGCAGTGGGCTTTGGCGAAAGCCAGTATGTTGTTCTTGATCTACTTTGGCTTTCCGCTATTGTGTCGCGTTCTTGCCAAGACCAATGTTCTGTATAAGTGGATAGCGCTTGTTTCGCAATTACATTGTTGTTAGTTATGGCTACACACATATGAATGTCACTTCTCTTTTGGATACAGGCACCAAGTACTGCACCGGTGATGCTTTCTTCTGATTCCGATCATTCTCGTGGGAATAGCCCTACAAGAACTGCTCCATCTAAACAAGAAGAAAAGGTACCTTATCTTTAGGATTTTCTAACTTGTCTGGTTGGTGTTGAGGATCAGTAGCTATAACTTCAATGCATGTACTAGGCTTTTTGAGGGAACATGTACTAGTTGCAAACACCTGTTCCCATAACTTTATCGTTAATATCTATACCAAAATCTCTTTGTACAGGCTCCGAGGAAGAAGTTGATGCTCTCATCTGATTCTGAAGCTTCTCCTGGAAACAGCCCTTCAAGGGCTGGTGACGCTGATGAAGAAGAGGACTCACTTGCCAATACCAGGAAAAAAGATGGTCAGCAATCTAAGGGTAAAAAAACAAAGGTCGCTGTAAGAAAATTTCCTGCGAAAAGAGATGGTAAGACTAATGAGAAGGCTCCCATTCTAGTTAGTGACTTAGAATATTCCAGACTTCCAGTGACGTGTAATTACTGTTTCATGGTCAAACAAATATAGATACCTTGGAACAACCCGAAGATGAAGCTAATGAGGAAAAAATGCAGGACAAGCTTGTGGATAATTCTGTAAGATCAACCCCCCCCCCCCCCCCCCCCCCCCGCGTACCCGCCTCCCCTTGCACGCCTTCCTATGTGTTTCACTTCATAACACTGATTACGCGTTAAATGGTACTTGTCAAGCTCCAGCTGATTCCTACCAAGTGTTGTGGTATTTTGTGCTGTGGTTTGTTATTTCTGTAAATAGTTATAGACCTCAGTTTTTTTTACAGAGTATACGTTCTGAATTTCAGGTCTCCCAGAGGTTGCCATTGACCATTGCTGATAAAGTTCAACGTTCAAAGGTATGATAAGTTCTAATGGCCGCACTAGTGCTGCTTAATTGCAAAGATTTTTCATCATAAAAAGTTCAATGTCTGCAACCAGAAGTCGGAAGTACCATGAACATCCATCTTGTTCTGTGGCTTGTATTTTCTTTGTGAGAAAGCTGTCTAATTAGCATCCAGGGAATTGAAGAGAAACATATGTTACGATCAATAGAAGAGCAATCATGATTTATGAGATTTCGCCAGACTTTGATGTTTCTTTATGCTACATGTACTTGTTCCCTGACAGGACGTAATAGTAGTTTGTGTAAGTACTGGTTATAAAAATTAGTCGTGAAAACAGACAAATATGTGTAATGTGTGTTAAAATGGAATATATCGACATCTTGCCTTTTGGAAAATATGGATTTCCTGGAAGATATTATTACACCGTCTCTAGAGTAGCGCATACCTTGACTTTGTTATTAGTACTCCCTCAAGTTTATAATCATCTTTTATTCTAGGCATTGGTTGAATGTGATGGTGACTCGATAGACTTGAGCGGAGATATTGGAGCTGTCGGTAGGATAGTAATTTCAAATGGTGCGACTGGAAATCATGATTTGTTACTGGACCTGAAAGGTACTGCCAGGTTACATTCATTATTGTGTAAACATGTATGTAGTGTACTTTAATTGATTTCCGTTTTTCATTAATTTTATCTGTATTAACAGATAAGTTATTTGAAAACCGCTTCTCCTTGCAATGTTCCAAACGATTTAATATCTTCTTTCTTGCTGTGCTCATACAGGAACAGTGTACAAATCAACTATAGTGCCATCCAGGACATTTTGTGTTGTAAGTTACATCCAAACTTGAGTGCAATTGTGCATTTGTACTTTTAGGTATGTTTCTTATTCCTTTGTGCATTCTCTTTTCTTTCAGGTCAGCGTGGGACAAACAGAAGCAAAGGTTTGTCGACCATAACATGAGTTTTATATGTGTATTTAACTTCTCCGTGGAATCAACGCTTCTATCACCTAAAGCTCCATTTTCCCTAGTAAATTTGATGATGTATTAGTTGCATTCTGTTTCAAAGGATGCAACTGCTTACTTTAATTCTCCTCTTCCTGTGTAGATAGAGGCCATCATGAATGACTTCATTCAGTTGGAACCTCATTCCAATTTATTTGAATCAGAGACTATGATGGAAGGTTAGTCTTTTGTCTTGCTGGGCTATCTGCTGTCAGTTGTAATCAACAGACAACAGTTTGTTGCTATTGAATTTCTTATGTTAACATCTTAACTATTTGGGAGAAGTCTTCATCCAAGCTATTTTTGCAATTGAGTATGGTCTTAGTGTGAAAGAATAGTCAATCTTCATGAAATTGTGTACCTATTGACCTATTGTTATGAGACATTGCCTGCTAAAAATAGTCGTTTTTCTCACAATCGGTATCCTCTATATAGGTACCCTTGATGGATTCACATTTGATTCAGATGGAGAGGGTGATAGGCTTCATGAACTTAACGCTTCTCAGAATGATCCAAACAATGAGAATGAAGATCAACCTAAGGGGAAAACCAAAAGGAAAGCAGCCGTGAAGCCAGCGGTGTGGTTTCTTGCCTCTCTTTTTGTTGATCTGCAGTTTTTGAATTTCTTTGGACTGATCCATTGTATTCAGATACTTACATGTCCCTAGTGATGAACTGTTTATTACACACGTTAATGCAAAGCATGAATATCTGATCCCCATCAATTTATCAGTTACTTCAGCATATTACCATGTAGTAACTCTCAGACCCCATTTGTGCTTAGGAGCATAGCTGTGTTGTCTGGGTTTTAATTGTGTAACCAGGTACTTGACCATTGGAAGTGTTGCCTTGTGGAAATTATATACACTGCATCTTGTTTGCCAAAAAAAAAAAAACATTTCAACTTTTGATGGACATTTAAGGACTTCCATTTTTTAGTACTTGCTCATATCCTGTTGTCATGCCCTTTATCATGATCGACTGACTTCTTTGCTTGGCATTTCCATGCCCTATATGAGTAGTTAAGACCATAGCGACACATCCAAAAGTTTTCTCGAGCTGTGTATCTCTGAAGCCTTGATGGCTGGTGAGCAGCTCTGCTAGAGCATGTTAGTCATTAACAAGCAAGTATCATGGAAGTATGAAAGACTACTATACTTTGTTACCACATCACAATGTCATCGAGTTTCTGATGGCAAACTTGAACTATTTTTTGTGGTAATAGGCTAAGGGACAGAAGAAGGCAAAGGTTGCTAAGAAAGGAGCAAGGAAAACCCAAACAACAAAGAGAGCGAAGAAGGCAAAGAAATAGTTACTTGCCGAAGAACTGGGGTATTCATTCTGAACTATGGTGTTTTTTGTGAGGTAAGGATGAGGATTCACTCCGAACTGACACAACTAAGAGATGCCCTATAACTGATCCAGGTTTGGATATAGGATAGCTGTTGCTGAGCCCACATGTTACATGATCTGGGCTAATCGGTGTACCATGTTGTACTTTTTTTAGGAAGACAAGGGGAAACACAGTGTTGTAATGCTAATACCATATACTGTGTACTGGTAGTTAGCCAATTCAGTATCGAGAAATCAAACACTTCATATTTGTTTGTATTAAGGAGATGAGCCTTATTATGCATGTGCAATGAGAAGCTGTACACTGTAATTCCGTTGTATTCAAATGTAACATGCAGTTGTGTAATCAGAGAAGGAAAATAGAATTCTGAATGTTTATAGTTTGCCGACGTCATTTCAGTGGACACTTCATATGCTTTTGTGTTTTAATATGCAATTGAATTGTCCACACGTATGCTGACTGAAACTGGAACAAACATAGGAGGATGCCCAGTGAATTTGTGATGAAGAAAGGCGCAATAGTGCATTGCGTGGCCAGCATCGGTTGAGCCTTTTGGCTGAATCAGATTTTGGAAGATATGCTAGAACCAGAGCGTGTTCGGATGCTCTCCGCTCCCGGAGCTAGTGGAGCGACGCCGAACAGTCGAACTCCGTGGAGTAGAAAATGCGGAGTGGAGCCGGTTGCAGTGCAATTATACGGAGCAGCTATTTCTGGGGTCTCAGATCCTTAAATCACGGAGTTGATAAGATTTACGAAGAAACTGCCACCACCAAGTGAAAAACGGTTTGAATGGCCACACCCAACTCACCCGTTTCTGTCTCCCCGCCCAGCTCCACGTGAATAGGGAGCAGAGCTGCCTGCCAAACATGTTTTTCTAGCGCTATTTTCTACAAGGAGCAGCATTTTGGGTGGAGGAGCTGGACCATTTCGAACACGCTCTAAACTTTAGAATTTAAATAGAGCCGCCGTGTCATATTAGAGGCAAAAAAACACGCACAATTGCAAAAACACATGACGGCAAAGTTGTTACCAAGACGGAGGGCGGTAGCGCGAGGATACAGTTTTTAGTCGCCTGCCAAGTGCCAAATCAGTAATGGTACAACTACGGGGAGTTTACAGGACGTTTACGGGCTAAGCTGGATGAGCTGTTCTGATTGGTTTAGGATGAAGCAGGGCCCACCCTGAAAAGGGGGGGGGGGGGCGAGATTAGTGAGGGGAGAGGGGTTAGTCTGTTAAACTCTATAAAAATCCTCCGTAAGTGTAGCATTTTTGCTGCCAAATTCCCACAACTGAATTCAAAACGAACAGCAAATCTCCCCATCAAAGCAAAAATTACTCCAAACCTTTTGGGCGCTATACGAAATTTGGAGCGGCAAATGGACTAGTGCTATACGAAATTGGAGTGCGAAATCTCACCGCCCAAGCCCGTGGATGGATGAAATCCAAAGGACATGAACGGCAAAACCACACCTAAAGATGCAAATCTAAGCAAAGCGACAACAAGGAACACAGGACACAGTATATGAAAGCAACTCATTATTCCATTGATGTCACGGATCATGAGATACAATCAGACAACAAGGAGTAGACCCAGCCAGGCAGAGGAGTAGATGAGAGATTTGATTTTCCGGTTCTTGGCCACAGAGCGGGCAGCACTGCGGGCGCGGTACTGAATGTGCTCCTAATAAAGAAGGAAGAATTCTCCTCCCTCAGAAACAACGAAGGAAGAATTCTCCATTGGTCTGCTCCGACGTCTCCGTATCCAGATCAGCTACCCAGCGATCGCCCTGGAGGCGAAGGCCCTCCGCCATGGTGAGAGTTTCTTGGCGCCAGATCTTCCGTTCTTTCTTCTGCCATTTATGCAGCTATCCACCCAGAAATTGGTTGCGCAGCCCATCCCGACATAGGATCTGGAAGCTGACTCCAAGATTGATTGCGATGTGCCAGAATGGGCACGAAATTGGAGCGGGAAACCCAATTGCCAAAACAACACAGATGGCGGTAACGCGAGGATACAGTTTTCAGTTGCCCGCCAAGCTGCCACTACTGAATTCAAAACGAGTGGGAAATTTCGCCGCCAAAACGAAATTTCGTCCAATATTTTTGGGCGCTATACAAAATTGGAGCGGGAAAATGGGCACGGATTTTCATAATTTTTAAACAAGTGCTATTACGAAATTGGAGCGGGAAATCCCATAGCCAAATATTTCAAACACGCGCCAAAGAAGTTGATTTCCACCTACATTCGCGACTGACCGCCCAAGCCCCTGGATGGATGAAATTCACAGGACATGAATGGCGAACCCACCCCTAAAGATCCAAATCTGAGCACAGCGACAACAAGGGCAAACGAACATAATATCAAAGCAACTCACTGTTCCATTGAAAATTCACAGATCAGAAGATACAAAGACGCAACAAGAACACTCTGCTTCGAGCTGAAGCACGCCCATACATCCATCCCAGCTACTCCGACATAACTAAGCAATGGCTGCCTACGCCTTCTTGGGGGACTTGGCGGTCTTCTTGGGCGACTTGGGCTCCTTGGGGGACTTCTCGGCGGTCTTCTTGGGGAGCAGCACCGGGTTGATGTTGGGGATCACGCCGCCGTGGGCGATGGTGACGCCGGCGAGCAGCCTGCCGAGCTCCTGGTCGTTCCTGACGGCGAGCAGCAGGTGGCGGGGGATGATGCGGCTCTTCTTGTTGTCCTTGGCGGCGTTGCCAGCGAGCTCCAGCAGCTCCGCGGCGAGGTACTCAAGGACGGCCGCGAGGTAGACGGGGGCGCCGGAGCCGACGCGCTGCGCGTAGCGGCCCTTCTTGAGGAAGCGCCCGATGCGGCCGACGGGGAACTGGAGCCCGGCCTTGACGGACCGGGACACGGACTTCTTCCTGAGGCCTCCGGCCTTGCGCCCGGCCGCACCCTTCTTCGCCTTCCCGGCGGCTACGGTGGCTGAGGCGTCCATGGCGAGCTGGTGCGCTGGAAGTGGAGAGAGGATTCGGGGAGTGGAGAGATTTGTGAGGATTGCTTGGCTGGAGATTGCCGGCTGCGTTGATGAACGAGGAGACGAGGGGCGGAGTATTTATTCACACAAGGGGAGGGGAAGGAAGAAGGGGGTGGGCCCGTCGATCCGCGTGAACGGGCAATGGGCGGCTGGATCGGCGGCTCGATGGACGGCTGTGATGACAAACAGCAGGAGAAACAGACATGTGACAGTGCTACGCACGACACGCAGATGTTCGAATATTGACGTGGTTTCATGGACGATGATTGTCCGGAACAGGAACCCACCGGACGCCGAAATGAAGCCAGACGGAGCACCATCGCCTCCATGGGCTTTAAGAGCCGCAGTAGCCACCTGCTGAGGCAGGATCCGATTGGAAATTGTCCGACACAGCCGGGGCACCACCCCGTGCTCCACTGCCTTCGGGTCTGCCTCCTGCCGGCCACTGCCGAGGAAAAGAAGCAGCGCCCCCAGCCACACCTCCAGCACACCCACAGCCACCAGCCTGCCACAAAATTCGCCGACGCCATCGCCTGCAGCCAAAGCACCGGACGATGCCGCGCCGGCCCGCCCCTGTACACATCCTCCAGGATTCCTCGAAGACGCCGGAGCAACGCGCCAACGAGACGGGGAGGAATCCAGAGGACAAAAGCCAACAGCACAGCCGACTCCACCGCCACATCGGCCGCGCCCAAGCACACCAGCCCCACAAAGCTCACCGGCGCCGCCGCTCAGGACGTCACCAAGGAGGAGCAAGAGCTGTAGGGATTTTATTCCAGAACACGGCAGCGCAGCCACCTCCAAAACGCCGCCGCCGGAGGACCTATCCCTACTATATACACGCCCCCGACACAGATCCGGGGTTCCCCCCCCCCCCCCCCCCCCCCTCTCCCACCACCGCAACGGCGGCCGGAGAGGCAGGGAACCGGCGGTCTGGCCGGCGGCTGCACGAGGGAAGCAAGCCTCCTCTTTTTCCCCTCTCACAACACTGTAGCTGAGAGAGAGAGAGCGAGGCCCCCACATGTACTGGGTGTATTGAAATGTTTAAAATCTGACAACCAGATTTACCATGTGAAAATAGATAAAAATGACATATTTGTGTATATATAGGATTTGCCATGTTCTTATGATGAAAATTGCCGTGTAGCGTAAAAATCCGATGTACTTGAGGGTGTCATATTTTTAGCCCTAAAAATCTGACGACTGATTTATATTGAAGCCCATGTGTAATTGAAATATGGTCAAATAGTAGTTTAACACAAGAGAAACTTAACTTAGCCGGGCATAGGCAATTCAGATCTAATTTGGCTATGTTGTAGAAGAGAGAGGCGGCCAATGAGCGAAGCCACAAATCCCCACCTTCGGTTGTCGATTCGGCGAATGGATGAGGTGGGGATCCCGATCCTCGGCCGCCAGCGCGTATACAGGGTAGTTTTAGTTCGTGGCGACGTCAGTGTGGTGGAGGCTTCGACGCCGGCTTCGAATAATGGATATGTCCCCACCCTCCTCCCCGAAGTGGTCACGTGTGGTGTTGGGTTGTGCGTGGCGTTGTTGTGGTTTCTAGGCCTGATCATCGACGTCGTCCAACAGAGGGGATGGCGCAGTGCGGTGTTTTCTTCCTCCAACTCCCTATTCGTCTGGTGATGTCTGGGCAGAGGAGACATCGTCGGGAGCTCACGAGTTAGGTTCCCCCCTCCCCAGTCTCGTCGCGGGTGGGGTTGGTCCTTTGTTGCTGGTGGTCATTCTCGATGCCAATGGTATTTTGTGCTTCTTGGGTCTGTGTAGGGTCCCATCGACGGTGGCCTCCCTCCTAGTGTGCTAGTCCTCTTGGACGGAAGATCGAAGACTATAATATTAAGCTATTGTACATAAACTATAATAATTTGATCTGGAAAAAATGAAATTATATGATGTATCTGGGTTGAGCCCAAACCAACCCACCATAAACCTAGCTAAAACATCGGCAACCAAAAGTGTATCCTTAAATTCAGTGCAGACATCTCATATTCTGATTGAAGGGCAAAAATAACGGAAGCAAAGAAGGCAATTGATAACCCATAAGTGGAGGGGATCAATTGTAGCTTTTCGAGAGGTAAGAGTTTCAAACCTAACAAGGAGCTAAAGGTAAAATTTGTATTCTCTAAGTAAATGTAAACGATATTGCTGAAGAGGATGTAAATGGTGTCAATTTTATTGCTCGTAATAGTTACAATCCCAACTGGAAAAATAATGGGTATGCTCCTAGATTGCCTTATCCTAATAATAGTGGAGCACCTAACAATTTTAAATGGGACTAGCAATGGTAATAGAAATACTTTAGAGGAAAACTCTCAAACAAATTATTGCTAGTCAAAGTGAGCAAAATGAAACTTTCAAAAATATTATGAAGAATCATGATAACTTACTCGGTCTATTGAACTAAGAGCATAAAGCCACAGGTTGCTAAAATTGCACAAAGTCAAACTTTGATTCTAGCCAAGTTTGTAGGTAAACCGGAACCAACCCAGTTGAAGATGTCAAGATGATGAGAAGTAGCAAAGAAAATGCGCAAGAGCTTGATAAAAGCCATGTGCCAGAGTATACATATACCGTTGCAACATTTGTGAAGACAATAGCAATGAAACGGCCACTACCTGAAGTAAATGATGAAGCGTATAATCACTTTGTTGATCATGTTGCAGCTAAGGTACATGAGTTGGACGATGAAAGACAGAAGCTATTCGTTAAGCAACCTGCTAAACAAGATGATGTGGCCTAGGCGTCGAAGTCAGATCAATGGAGTGGCGGCGTGGAGATGTCGACGCAGGCCGGAATTCGCGGAACGAACGACGTTGGCGCGATACGGTCACGACGCGACGAAGTCCAGATTTGCACGGCATGCCGGATCATAATGCGATGTCCAGCGCACCGCGGATAGGAAACTGATCAGACCATTGCGTAGGTAGCCGTGCTAATAGCGCAGCTCAGATCACACTTGGACGGTGGCATCAACACAAATTGGATTACAAACCGGCAGCATAAAACATCTGCGTACACAAGACAGTGCAAACTGACAGGAAATATGCTGGCACAAATAATCTATACAGTATGAAATTAATAGGACGAAACAACACCTGATTTGTTCGGGCGGTGGACGTTGCAATCGAATATAGCACTGCTAGCCATCTGTGTGACTAGGTGCAAGCCGTCGTGGTGAGGCGGAGTCCTCGGAGCAGGTTGATGTGAAGACACCAAACCCCTAAGCCAGCCTATGTGACGAAGCAGGTCTGTGCGGTGATGCAGAGTGTCCGGAGTAGGTCGACCATGCGGCGCGAAGCTGTTGGGCTAGCCGACGAGTCGGAGCAAGTCGGCGCGGTTGATGTCGGCTTGATGAAGCGATGGAGCGGTGATGCCGGCGCAGGTCGAAATCAGTGGAGCAAGTTGGCGTGGCGGAGAGAGGAGGTCTGCCCGAGGAAGTATTGATGCCGAGGTGACGACGTGAAGATGTTGGCGCGGGTCGGAATCCGTGAAGCAGATCGACGATGCTAGAGCCCCCGAGTGCTTCGCCACGTCGGCTGGCTCGGTGTGGCGACTTCGGGTTGGTGGGTGGGTCAAAAAAGCTGACTTCCTCGGACATCTCCAGGACCCGATATAACATCGGGATTGGGAGAGCCGACTTCGCGTGTTCCTCTATCCGATCTAACGTCACGTATAGGAGAATTTTCTCACACTCCTCATTGGCCTGGTCTGACATCGGGACACGAGGGAGTGGCTTTGGGGTCTGATCTGACATCGATACTGGGGCGAAGATGAAGAGCCCCTGAGAAAAGGCTCAACGTTTGCAGACACGTGTTTGAGAGCAAAACACAATACCCTACAAAAAATCCTTAATTAGAGGTCGTCCAATAACCCGTTCATGAAAGAAGTTGAACTCGGGTCAGATTTGTTTTTACGCAGAAAACATATTAAAAATTTGATGCACTCGTCGGGCTCCGCCCGAGGTTTGAACCGTCAAATCAAGCTCAAATTTTGAGGGGTTGTCGAAAAGACAATTTCGCATGATCTGAACAGTTGGGTCTTCCAAAGGAGGTCAGAATTGGCCGCTGGCCTCCTCCTTCTAAACTCGTGCGAATCTATGTCCAGATCTTATAGGGTCTCAGTATATCAGATATTGTCGGAGATTCCATCGTTGGATCACGATGAAATTTGACAGGGTTGTTGTAGACTGAATTCCACACAATCCCACCAAAGGGATCGGCGAAACAATGCTCGAGGAGGCGGGGACGACGAAAACGAATCTGCTGTCCAAATTAGTCTACACGGTCGCGTGAGGGCTATGATGACCTTGAGCCCCCGAGCTCCATGGACGGATTTCTATACGATCCTAGTTGAGATCAAAGTTGATGTTGACGAAGATGCCCGTCTGATCCCTAACGATCCGACATGGGGTGTAGTTCTCACCCTGGAAGAGGTGACTAGTCGAGTCGGCAACGAAGATGGCGGCGCTGAAGACACAGATCCGTTCCGACGCGTCGATCGTGCTGAAACTGATCTAAACTCCCATCGAACCACGGTGATCACCTACCAGGACCTACATGGACCATCATTGATGTGGCAAAAAATCGAGAGATCTCGAGGTAGGGACCGTAAGCTATGCGTCTAGGAACGATGGTAACAGGGACACATAATTTTACCCAGGTTCGAGCTCTCCGAGGAGATAATACCCTACATCCTGCTTATAGTTCATTGCGTTGTGGTGCAGTACAAAGTACATGTATCTACCAAGAGATTGTAATGTAAGATGTTATTGTTGGAAATATGCCCTAGAGGCAATAATAAATTGGTTATTATTATATTTCCTTGTTCATGATAATCGTTTATTATCCATGCTATAATTGTATTGATTGGAAACTCAAATACATGTGTGGGTACATAGACAACACTGTGTCCCTAGTAAGCCTCTAGTTGACTAGCTCGTTGATCAAAGATGGTTAAGGTTTCCTAGCCATTGACATGAGATGTCATTTGATAACGGGATCACATCATTAGGAGAATGATGTGATGGACAAGACCCAAACTGTAAACGTAGCATTTGATCGTGTCAGTTTATTGCTATTGTTTTCTGCATGTCAAGTATCTGTTCCTTTGACCATGAGATCATGCAACTCACTAACACCGGAGGAATACCTTGTGTGTATCAAACGTCGCAACGTAACTGGGTGACTATAAAGGTGCTCTACAGGTATCTCCGAGGGTGTCTGTTGGGTTGGCATGGATCAAGACTGGGATTTGTTACTCCGTATAACGGAGAGGTATCTCAGGGCCCACTCGGTAATACAACATCACAATGAGCCTTGCAAGCAATGTGACTAAAGTGTTAGCCACGAGATCTTGTATTACGGAACGAGTAAAGAGACTTGCCGGTAACGAGATTGAACTAGGTATAGTGATACCGACGATCGAATCTCGGGCAAGTAACATACCGAAGAACAAAGGGAACAGCATACGGGATTAACTGAATCCTTGACATAGAGGTTCGACCGATAAAGATCTTCGTAGAATATGTAGGAGCCAATATGGGCATCCAGGTCCCGCTATTGGTTATTGGCCGTAGAGGTGTCTCGGTCATGTCTACATAGTTCTCGAACCCGCAGGGTCTACACACTTAACGTTTGGTGACGATTAGTATAATTGAGTTATTATGTTGGTGACCGAAAGTTGTTCGGAGTCCCGGATAAGATCCCGGACATGACGAGGATCTCCGGAATAGTCCGGAGGTAAAGATTGATATATGTGATAATAGTGTTTTGATCTCCGGAAGAGTTCCGAAGTTCACCGGAAGAGGTTCCGGATGTTTACCGAAGTGTTCGGGTGCAGCAACACTTTATATGAGCCAAAGGGATAAAGCCCACAAGGTATTGGAAAGTGCAAAAGTAGTTTTGCTGCCGCGTAAGCGGTACTACCGCCGGAGCGGTACTACCGCTTGTGTGAAGCGGTACTACCGCCCAAGCGGTACTACCGCTTGTGTGAAGCGGTACTACCGCTTGTGCGCGGCTGTGCGCGGTTCGGCAGGGATCCGAGTTGGACTCTTTCCCTGCGGGCCAAACCGACCTTGTGCGGGCAAAACCGACCCGGAGGAGGCTTTTACTCCAAGTTTAGACCCCAAGGCTCAACATATAAATAGAGGGGCAGGGCTAACACACGGGACACATCAGGATTTCCCAAGCCGTGTGCCGGCAACCCTAGCCCTCTAGTTCCTCCGTCATAATCTCCGTAGTGCTTGGCGAAGCCCTGCAGAGATTGTTCCTCACCACCATCACCACGCCGTCGTGCTGCTGGAACTCAACCACTACTTCACCATCGCTCGCTGGATCGAGGAGGTGAAGGCGTCATCAAGCCGTACGTGTGTTGAACGCGGAGGTGCCGTCCGTTCGGCACTAGATCGGAAGGATCGTGATTGGATCGCGGGACGCTCGGCGATTTGGATCGCGAAGACGTTCGACTACATCAACCGCGTTTATTAACGCTTCCGCTTAGCGATCTACAAGGGTATGTAGATTCACTCTCCCTCTCGTAGATGCTCATCACCATGGATAGATCTTATGTGTGCGTAGGAAAATTTTTGTTTCCCATGCAACGTTCCCCAACAGTGGCATCTGAGCTAGGTCTATGCGTAGATGAGATCTCGAGTAGAACACAAACGAGTTGTGGGCGTGGATGTATACATATTGCTTGCCGTTACTAGTTGATACTTGATTCCGCGGTATTGTGAGATGAAGCGGCCCGGACCGACATTACGCGTACGCTTACGCGAGACTGGTTTCACCGCTGCGTGCACTTGTTGCATAAAGGTGACTGGCGGGTGTCTGTCTCTCTCACTTTAGTTGAATCGGTTCAATGAAGAGGGTTCTTTTAGAAGATCAAAAAGCAATCACTACACCACGTTGTGGTTTTGCGTAGGTAAGAATCGTTCTTGCTAGATACCCGTAGCAGCCACGTAAAATTTGCAACAACAATTAGAGGACGTCTAACTTGTTTTTGCAGGGTATGTTGTGATGTGATATGGCCAATTACATGATGAGATATATGTGATGTATGAGATGATCATGTATTGTATAGAATATCACGACTTGCATGTCGATGAGTACGGCAACTGGCAGGAGCCATAGAGTTGTCTTTAATTATTGTATGACCTGCGTGTCAATCATTAAGCGCTATGTAATGCTTTACTTTATCGCTAAACGTTAGCTATAGTCGTGGAAGCAACAGTCGGCGCGACAACCTTATGGCGACACGTTGATGGAGATCAAGATGATGGAGATCATGGTGTCATGCCGGTGACGATGGAGATCATGCCGGTGCTTTGGAGATGGAGATCAAAAGCACAAGTTCATGGCCATATCATGTCACTTATGATTTGCATGTGATGTTAATCCTTTTATGCATCTTATTTTGCTTAGGACGACGGTAGCATTATAAGGTGATCCCTCACTTAAATTTCAAGATAAATTGTGTTCTCCCCAAGTGTGCACCGTTGCGAAAGTTCGTCGTTTCGAGACACGCCGTGATGATCGGGTGTGATAGACTCTACGTTCGCATACAACGGGTGTAAGCCATGTTACACGTGCGGAACACTCGGGTTAAACTTGACGAGCCTAGCATGTACAGACATGGCCTCGGAACACAAGAGACCGAAAGGTCGAACATGAGTCATATAGTAGATATGATCAACATGAAGATGTTCACCATTGAAACCACCTCAACTCACGTGATGATCGGACTTGAGTTGGTGGATTTGGATCATGTTACACTCGAATGATCGGAGGGATGTCAATTTGAGTGGGAGTTTTTTTAAATATGATTAACTAAACTCATTATCTAAGAACAATAGTCTAAGTTGTCTTTGCTATATTTATGTTGTAGATCATGGCTCGCGCAGTAGCACCCCTGAATTTTAATGCGTTCCTAGAGAAAGCTAAATTGAAAGATGATGGAAGTAACTTTGTGGACTGGGCCCGTAATCTAAGGATTATCCTTACGGCTTCCCAGAAGGCTTATGTCCTTGATGCACCGCTTGGTGATCCACCCACTCCAGTTGAGTCTCTAGACGTTGTGAACGCCTGGCAGGCTCGTTCTGATGATTACTCAATAGTTCAATGTGCAATGTTGTATGGCTTAGAACCGGGACTTCAAAGACGTTTTGAACGTCATGGAGCATATGAGATGTTCCAGGAGTTGAAGTTTATCTTTCAGAAGAATGCCCGGATCGAGAGATATGAGATCTCCGATAAGTTCTATGCTTGCAAGATGGAGGAGAACGGGTCTATCAGTGATCACGTGCTCAGAATGTCTGGGTACTCCACCCGTCTGGCTGAGTTAGGGATGCCCCTTCCGCCAGAGGCTATCACTGACAGAGTTCTTCAATCATTGCCACCTAGCTACAAGAGCTTCGTGTTGAACTATAACATGCACGGGATGAACAAGTCAGTCGCCGAGCTGTTTGCGATGCTGAAAGCCGCTGAGTCTGAAATTCAGAAGGAGCATCAAGTGTTGATGGTCAATAAAACCACTAGTTTCAAGAAAAATGGCAAGGGTAAGAAGGGTAACTCCAAGCAGAGTGGCAAAGCAGTTGCTCCTCTCGTGAAGAAACCCAAGGCTGGACCCAAACCAGAAACTGTGTGTTTTCATTGCAAGGGAACTGGACACTGGAAGCGGAATTGCCCCAAGTATTTGGCTGACAAGAAGGCGGCCAACAACAAACAAGGTATATATGATATACATGTTATTGATGTGTACCTTACCAACTCTCGTTGTAGTGCCTGGGTATTTGATACCGGTGCGGTTGCTCATATTTGCAACTCAAAACAGGAACTGCGGAATAGACGGAGGCTGGCAAAGGACGAAGTGACGATGCGCGTGGGAAATGGTTCCAAGGTTGATGTGATCGCCGTCGGCACGCTCGCTCTTCAATTACCGTCGGGATTAGTGATGAACCTAAATAAGTGTTATTTGGTGCCTGCGTTAAGCATGAACATTATATCTGGATCTTGTTTATTGCGAGACGGTTACTCATTTAAATCAGAGAATAATGGTTGTTCTATTTATATGAGTAATATCTTTTATGGTCATGCACCCGATGTGAGGGGTTTATTCTTATTGAATCTCGATAGTAATGATACACATGTTCATAACATTGATGCCAAAAGATGTAGAATTGATAATGATAATACCACTTTCTTGTGGCACTGCCGTTTAGGTCATATTGGCGTAAAACGCATGAGGAAGCTCCATGCTGATGGACTTTTGGAGTCACTTGATTTTGAATCACTTGACACATGTGAGCCATGCCTCATGGGCAAGATGACTAAAACGCCGTTCTCTGGAACAATGGAACGGGCAAGTGACTTATTGGAAATCATACATACTGATGTGTGCGGTCCGATGAGTATTGAGGCGCGCGGTGGTTATCGTTACTTTCTCACCTTCACTGATGACTTAAGTAGATATGGGTATATTTACTTAATGAAACACAAGTCTGAAACATTTGAAAAGTTCAAACAATTTCAGAGTGAAGTTGAGAATCATCGTAACAAGAAGATTAAATTCCTACGATCTGATCGAGGAGGAGAATATCTGAGTTATGAGTTTGGCAGTCACTTAAGACAGTGTGGAATTGTTTCACAATTAACACCGCCTGGAACACCACAGCGTAATGGTGTGTCCGAACGTCGTAATCGAACCTTATTGGATATGGTGCGATCTATGATGTCTCTTGCCGATTTGCCACTATCGTTTTGGGGTTATGCATTAGAGACAGCTGCATTCACTTTAAATAGGGCACCTTCGAAATCCGTTGAGACGACGCCATATGAACTTTGGTTTGACAAGAAGCCAAAGCTGTCGTTTCTTAAAGTTTGGGGATGTGATGCTTATGTCAAAAAGCTTCAGCCTGAAAAGCTGGAACCCAAAGCGGAGAAATGCGTCTTCATAGGATACCCAAAAGAGACAGTTGGGTATACCTTCTACCTCAGATCCGAAGGCAAAGTGTTTGTCGCTAAAAACGGAACATTTCTTGAGAAAGAGTTTCTCTCGAAAGAATTGAGTGGGAGGAAGATAGAACTTGATGAGGTTGTTGAACCTTTACTTCAACCTGAGAGTAGCGCAGCGCAGAAAGTTGTTTCTGTGGAGCCTACATTAGCTGAAGAGGAAGTTAATGATGATGATCATGAAGCTTTGGATCAAGTTGCTATCGAACCTCGTAGGTCGACAAGGACGCGTACTACTCCTGAGTGGTACGGCAACCCTGTCTTAAAAATCGTGTTGTTAGACAACGATGAACCTACGAGCTATGGAGAAGCAATGATGGGCCCGGATTCCGAGAAGTGGTTAGAGGCCATGAAATCCGAGATGGGATCCATGTATGAAAACAAAGTATGGACTTTGGAAGTATTACCTGAAGGGCGTAAGGCCATTCAGAACAAATGGATCTTTAAGAGGAAGACGGACGCGGACGGTAATGTCACCGTCTATAAAGCTCGACTTGTGGCAAAGGGTTTTTCACAAGTTCAAGGAGTTGACTACGATGAGACCTTCTCACCCGTAGCGATGCTTAAGTCCGTCAGAATCATGTTAGCAATAGCTGCCTTTTTCGATTATGAAATTTGGCAGATGGATGTCAAAACAGCGTTCCTTAACGGTTACCTTAAGGAAGAGTTGTATATGATGCAACCAGAAGGTTTTGTCGATCCAGAGAATGCTGACAAAGTTTGCAAACTCCAGCGATCCATTTATGGACTGGTGCAAGCATCTCGGAGTTGGAATCTTCGTTTTGATGAGGTGATCAAAGCGTTCGAGTTTATACAAGTTTACGGAGAAGCTTGTATTTACAAGAAAGTGAGTGGGAGCTCTATAGCGTTTCTAATATTATATGTGGATGACATATTGCTGATTGGAAACAATATAGAAATGCTGGAAAGCGTAAAGGAATATTTGAACAAGAGTTTTTCAATGAAGGACCTAGGAGAAGCTGCTTTCATATTAGGCATCAAGATCTATAGAGATAGATCGAGACGCTTAATAGGACTTTCACAAAGCACATACCTTGATAAGATTTTGAAGAAGTTCAAAATGGATCAGTCCAAGAAGGGGTTCTTGCCTGTTTTGCAAGGTGTGAAGTTGAGTAAGACTCAATGCCCAGTGACTGCAGAAGATAGAGAAAAGATGAGTGTCATCCCCTATGCTTCAGCCATAGGCTCTATCATGTATGCAATGCTGTGCACAAGACCCGATGTCAGCCTTGCCATAAGTATGGTCGGAAGGTTTCAAGGTGATCCAGGAATGGAACACTGGACGGCGGTCAAGAATATCCTGAAGTACCTGAAAAGGACTAAGGACATGTTTCTCGTTTATGGAGGTGATCAAGAGCTCGTCGTAAAGGGTTACGTCGATGCAAGCTTTGACACTGATCCGGATGACTCTAAGTCGCAAACCGGATACGTATTTATTCTTAATGGGGGTGCGGTTAGCTGGTGCAGTTCCAAGCAAAGCGTGGTAGCTGATTCTACATGCGAAGCGGAGTACATCGCTGCCTCGGAGGCGGCGAAGGAAGGTGTCTGGATGAAGGAGTTCATGACAGATCTTGGAGTAGTGCCTAGTGCACTTGACCCAATGACTCTGTTTTGTGATAATACTGGTGCCATTGCTCTAGCCAAGGAACCAAGATTTCACAAGAGGACCAGACACATAAAGCGACGTTTCAATTCCATCCGCGATTACATCAAGGAGGACGACATAAATATTTGCAAAGTACACACGGATCTAAATGTTGCAGATCCGTTGACTAAACCTCTTCCAAGGGCTAAACATGAACAACACCAGAACTGCATGGGTGTTCGATTCATTACAATGTAAATCACATAGTGATGTGAACTAGATTATTGACTCTAGTGCAAGTGGGAGACTGTTGGAAATATGCCCTAGAGGCAATAATAAATTGGTTATTATTATATTTCCTTGTTCATGATAATCGTTTATTATCCATGCTATAATTGTATTGATTGGAAACTCAAATACATGTGTGGGTACATAGACAACACTGTGTCCCTAGTAAGCCTCTAGTTGACTAGCTCGTTGATCAAAGATGGTTAAGGTTTCCTAGCCATTGACATGAGATGTCATTTGATAACGGGATCACATCATTAGGAGAATGATGTGATGGACAAGACCCAAACTGTAAACGTAGCATTTGATCGTGTCAGTTTATTGCTATTGTTTTCTGCATGTCAAGTATCTGTTCCTTTGACCATGAGATCATGCAACTCACTAACACCGGAGGAATACCTTGTGTGTATCAAACGTCGCAACGTAACTGGGTGACTATAAAGGTGCTCTACAGGTATCTCCGAGGGTGTCTGTTGGGTTGGCATGGATCAAGACTGGGATTTGTTACTCCGTATAACGGAGAGGTATCTCAGGGCCCACTCGGTAATACAACATCACAATGAGCCTTGCAAGCAATGTGACTAAAGTGTTAGCCACGAGATCTTGTATTACGGAACGAGTAAAGAGACTTGCCGGTAACGAGATTGAACTAGGTATAGTGATACCGACGATCGAATCTCGGGCAAGTAACATACCGAAGAACAAAGGGAACAGCATACGGGATTAACTGAATCCTTGACATAGAGGTTCGACCGATAAAGATCTTCGTAGAATATGTAGGAGCCAATATGGGCATCCAGGTCCCGCTATTGGTTATTGGCCGTAGAGGTGTCTCGGTCATGTCTACATAGTTCTCGAACCCGCAGGGTCTACACACTTAACGTTTGGTGACGATTAGTATAATTGAGTTATTATGTTGGTGACCGAAAGTTGTTCGGAGTCCCGGATAAGATCCCGGACATGACGAGGATCTCCGGAATAGTCCGGAGGTAAAGATTGATATATGTGATAATAGTGTTTTGATCTCCGGAAGAGTTCCGAAGTTCACCGGAAGAGGTTCCGGATGTTTACCGAAGTGTTCGGGTGCAGCAACACTTTATATGAGCCAAAGGGATAAAGCCCACAAGGTATTGGAAAGTGCAAAAGTAGTTTTGCTGCCGCGTAAGCGGTACTACCGCCGGAGCGGTACTACCGCTTGTGTGAAGCGGTACTACCGCCCAAGCGGTACTACCGCTTGTGTGAAGCGGTACTACCGCTTGTGCGCGGCTGTGCGCGGTTCGGCAGGGATCCGAGTTGGACTCTTTCCCTGCGGGCCAAACCGACCTTGTGCGGGCAAAACCGACCCGGAGGAGGCTTTTACTCCAAGTTTAGACCCCAAGGCTCAACATATAAATAGAGGGGCAGGGCTAACACACGGGACACATCAGGATTTCCCAAGCCGTGTGCCGGCAACCCTAGCCCTCTAGTTCCTCCGTCATAATCTCCGTAGTGCTTGGCGAAGCCCTGCAGAGATTGTTCCTCACCACCATCACCACGCCGTCGTGCTGCTGGAACTCAACCACTACTTCACCATCGCTCGCTGGATCGAGGAGGTGAAGGCGTCATCAAGCCGTACGTGTGTTGAACGCGGAGGTGCCGTCCGTTCGGCACTAGATCGGAAGGATCGTGATTGGATCGCGGGACGCTCGGCGATTTGGATCGCGAAGACGTTCGACTACATCAACCGCGTTTATTAACGCTTCCGCTTAGCGATCTACAAGGGTATGTAGATTCACTCTCCCTCTCGTAGATGCTCATCACCATGGATAGATCTTATGTGTGCGTAGGAAAATTTTTGTTTCCCATGCAACGTTCCCCAACAGTTATATCGACTGGCCCAGCCTCTACTTATATAATATACCATAGGACTAGGATTATAGGAATCCTAGTCGGTTACGTCAGTGGAGAGAAGTCCTCCACAAATACGGAGTCATTGTCCTGTATGCTAAGGCTTCTTGTAGATCGCCATGGCCCCCCCAAAGTACCCCAAAATGGAACCGACTTAGGGGTCCTCAGCCCGGCCCACCAGATCAGGAGTCGACACGATGAGAGACCCCCTAGCCGGGACACTGTCACACCGTAGTAGAGCATTTTTTTCTCCGCAAACAAGCATCTACTAGCATTGGAAGCAATACTTTGCTTCCTTCACCGTCTCTATGCACCTGTGCAAAAACCATTTTTTTGGAGCATCTCTAACAGCAGCCCTATAATAGGGCAGTTGCCTAAAAAAATGATTTTTGGACGCTTGGAAGCAAAACGACACTACAACAGTTGCCTTAAATTGGACGCAAAAGGTTGTTCCAAAAGTTATGTGTACTTTTGTGTGGCCCCGTTTTAAGGTAGCCCTAAATTGCAGCCTCTCGTGCTGTAAATTTGCAGTGCCGCTACGCACACCCCCTTTCAATGCTAGGCGAGTTAAGTGGGCCAGCCCATACTTGCCTTCTCCTTTGCACGCGCGAATCCTATTCATTTTTGCTGGTTTCGTTATGTTTTTTGGGGATAGAGTTTTCGTTTTTTCTGTTCTTTCTTTTTTCTATTTGTTCATTTTGTTTTATTTTCGTTTTTGTGAACTCCTTTTTGATTCGAGAATCTTTTTAAATTCATGATATTGTTTTTGTGAACTCCTCATGTTGTAGTTCATGATAAAACCGCTATAAGACAGGGGGAGTGAACCTAGCAACAAGTCCATAACATGCTCTGGCGGAAGTGGAAATTCCAGGGTTTTAAGCCTTTCAGCGTAGCCAATCATATTGACTACGTGCTCGCCAACTGAACTGCCCTCAGCCATCTTGGTCTCCGCCATCATTTTCATGATATCAAAACGTTCAGACCGTGCATTAAACTTGTACAGAGCATCCAGATCCTTGATCATATCAAAGGAGTTATGGAATTCAAAACGTTTTTGAAGCTCTGAACTCATGCAAGACAGCATGAGGCACTGCACTAAGTTGAAATCATCATCCTTAGTGGCCCAGACATTTTGTATGTCTGCCGCGGCTGTTTCCGCCGGCTTAGGTGGAAGAGGTCCGTCAAGCACGTACACTTTCTTAGCGCTCCTGAGGACAATCCTCAGTGCACGGACCCAGTCCGCATAGTTGTTTCCATTCGCAGCTAACTTCTCTTTCTCTAACATCGGGCCTAAGTTGAACGCGCTGTTGCGAGCCATTTGATCTACAACGGAAAACACAATTTCACTTAGACTTTGTTCATAATGATTTTGCACTAGTGAATAAACAGTTTTATTCTAAAGTGCGCTCCCACTCAAATCAATATCTCTCATAATTGATTGTGAGTGATTCAAGATCCGCATATCCATTCAACGCCATTGAACGAGATGAACACTGATGGCGCGAACTTCAATCGGTGAGCAAACTTGCTGATCACATCTCTATGTGACTCTTGTTCATCTTTCGATGGGCGTGTTCCGAGCTCAGGGAGATCCTTCTAGAACGTCAAGACAACCAAGTGATCTTGCTGCGAGGTCTCAACTCACCCGCCTCACACATCCCTAATCGTTCGTACCCAGGGAGATCCTGTGATACCCCGAAAAGTTAGGTGCCGTGACGGTGCTACACTTGGGAGAACACTAACTACTTGATATTTTAGTGAGAGATCACCCTAATAAAAAGCGACTACCGCGCAATCAAGAAGGGTGCATCAAGAGGGATAAACATCTCAGGCAATTCATAATAGCATGATATGGTATAGCCCCTTCTGACGGAGAAGTCAAGTATTTCTTCGTCTTCGGCATTCGCGTCGGTGTTCACCTTTGCGAAGATTGCCACCACCTTGTCGATGCACCAGATAATATTGCTATCTCTATAGCTAATAAAATAAGTGCATTACATAAGGTTGACACGCAGGTCATTAAAGTGCAATCATATGGCTCCAGCCATCATGCCGAATCATGACACGCAGGTCATGTTAATTACATCATATAGTCATCTCATACATAATCAAATTTAATATGAGCATTGCTATACCACATCATATGCATAACCATCCTGCAAAACCAAGTTAGACGCCTCTAATCGGTTTATGCAAAATTTTATTTTACGTGGCTTCTAAGGTTTTGACTCAAACCGCAGCTACCAACGTTTATCATCAAGTATGATACTTCAAGTTGCTAGATTAACTTTCCAGGGTGTATGAAACACGAGACAATAAAATCTCGAGCCCCATACTAAACTTCGTCATACGCGTGACCCCCGTGCAGATCATATCTGCATTGCCCTTCGTCTGCGAAACATCCATCTTTCTTTAACTATGGTGGAACCCAAAGAACTGTTAGCACTTCGTTGATCTGTCAATCAGCATACTCAGGAGCAGCATGAAAGGATCGCGGATTGCCAGAACTTTGTGAGATTCCACCATGCCGTCAAGATCAGGACTACGCAAATTTAAGGGAAGCAACAGGAACATCGGGTAACAGATTTCATCTGCTACCTGCACAAATAATTTTCAGTAATAGATCTCATCTACTACAAAATTATACTATGCAATACCCATACATCTCATGTATTCTAGATCATAACATGCATCTACTCATAGCCTGGCTCTTGATGCCACTGTTGGGGAACGCGACAGAAAACAAAAAATTTCGGTATAGCGAGCACGCCCAGGATCACTATGGAGATGGCATACAAGGTTTGATCTGATCCGTACCGACTCGTAGCGCAGCGGAAGAAGAGTCGGTGGAGATCGTTGGTGCAGATTCTCGCAGCTAGGATTTTATAACCTCCCAACCACGAGAATGTACTCCCTCGTCGGACAGCCCTTCGGGAGGCGGTCGGACAGTCCCCCGGACGATGTCGCGGACAGTCCTTCGGGAGGACCCTCGAAACTCGAACGGAAACTCGGACAGCCCTCTAGGAGGACACACGAACAGCCCCTCGGGCAAAAGATCGAACCTACGACCTCTCTACGGGGTTGCACACATACGGTGTCATCTATCCGGCAGGGCTTCGCCGTCCAGAACTAGTTCCTGCCGGAACCCAGACAGCCTTTCGACTCTACGAAAAACTCTTTTCGTGTGAGGGAGAAGAGAGAGCTTGCAAAGCAAAGCATGTGTATGAGAGCAAAGGATGAGGAAGTGGGCTGCCCACTCACCTCTTATTTATAGGAAAACCAAGGGGTAAAGTTGTCATACAAAAAACCCCAAAGTGCCCTTGGAATATCCCTTTCATAAAAGGAATATGCCATATGGGAGTGCCATGTGGAGCACCATGGTGCCCCACCTCCTTGGCCGGCCACCCTTGGGGGGTCCCCCATGAGGAGCTTGCTTGCTCCCCAATCCCTTCTAGAAGCCTTTTTGGAAATATCCAAAAAGGTGTTTTTTCCACAAATATCCAAAAAGCACTTTCACTATTCACGACGACATTTTTCAGCGTCTGATCGAACTGAAAATATTCATGTGGGCTTAGAACAATTCCAGTACCCACCAAAATAATTTTCAACGCGAGCCGGAACAATTCCGGTTTAGTGATTTCATCTGCGAAAAGCATCTGAAGCGGTTTCGGCAGCTCCGGAACATTTCCGGTTTTCATTCCAGAAAATTCCAAAAAGTTTCCAGAACGATTCTGGCACCCTCCAAGAATTATCAGGCATGTGCCAAGACCAATTTGACTTTATGGTATCCCCTGAAACAACTTTTCCAGTTTCACCGAAACTCATCCGGTGACCTCTCTCCGCGGAACTTTTCCGCTGTCCGAAACTTTTCCGGCGTCCGAAACTTTTTCGGTGTTTTTCTCTCAGACTCCCTGTCTAGTATTCAACAGATAGATGACCCTTAAGCGTGTGACCCTATAGGTTCGGTGAAGCATAGACATGACCCGGAACCCCTTCCGATCAATGATCAACATCGGAGCCGTGGACACCCATATCGATCCCTATACCCACACGAATAAATATTCGAGTGAACCTCCAGTTGCCGTGTGCTATTCCTGTTGCTTCGCGATATGTTACAATTACCCGAGGTGAGACATGTTGGCATCCCCGTGGATCAACAACTTGCCCACTATGCCAGTTACCTCGTTGCCGGTATTGTTCTCTTTTCTCGTTCCCGTGTTCCGGCATCCCCGTGATCAAATCACAAAGTGTCTGGCCAGCCGATGATGGATACCGTAACACCGAGAGGGCCCAGAGATATCTCTCCAACGTCGGAGGAGCAAATCCCAATCTTGAGCTATCAAGTTACTTGACATACTTTTCCATGAACCTGTAAGCAGCCGTAATAGCCACCCTTTTACGGATGACGTTTAACAAACCCCAAAGTTCATGAAGCAAGCATGAAGAAACTCGATACTCTCATGGTCTAAGGAATCATGCAAACATTAACCATCTCTGTGTTATTTAACCATTAACTTGTGACGAATATATCTCATAGTATAACATCAATTTGGGTCGATTCAACACAAGTGTTCTACCAACATCGTGCCGTCAAAATTGCCGGCATAGCCATGCCCATGATCAGAAAAACAGGATCATCATGCAATACTTGAGCCAGTCTTAGAGGCAAGACTAGGAATACAATTTACCGTTTATTATACCACACGTGCACATGAGTTTCCCTCCAAGCCTCGTGGTTATGGTAGACTCGAGAATCATTGCAGTTATAGCATGGATCATAAACATTCATTACAAACTCTGAGATACAAAAGTAACTGATATTACTGCCTCTAGGGCATATCTCCTACAGTTTCAAATTCATGAATTTTATTTGAATTCAAGATTTTTTTTCAAACTCATGAACTTTTTCAAATTCAAGATTTTCTCCCTTTCAAATTCGTGGTTTTTTTATTTTCATGAACTTTTTATAATTCATGATGTTTTTCAAATTCTTGAATTTTTTTGTGTTCACGAACTTTTTCCAAATTGATGAACTCTTTTTGTATTTCATGATTGTTTTTCAAAATTTTGAACTTTTTATAAATTCAAGATTTTTTCAAAAAATTTAAAAGTCAATGATCAGGGGTTAACAGGTGAACAACCGAGCTAGCGAGCGAACCTGCCTGTCCGACCAATCGAGCGAGTGTTGGTGTAAATAGGCCGACCCAACTCACCGTTTCTCGCCAAATCCATGGCGAACCATGGGCGGGCAAATCGGGATCTCCTATATGGCGCGGTGCGTGCCAGGGGTCGTGCGAACGCGCACCCTCCCTTCCCGTGCCGCGCCAGTTTGGCCGGCCCATTTGCGGCGCTGGACGCCCCCCTGCTTTTTTTTTGCTTTTTCTTTTCATTTTTATTTTTTAATTTTGTTTTATTCTATGTCAAAATGATTCGGGACTACAAAAAGGTTCTAAAATTTCAAAAAATTGGGAATTGTGAATTGTCAAAAACAGTTCTTGAATTCAAAAATGTTTGCGATTTCAAAAGAATGAACATTTTTTTAATTTTAATGAAAAAAATTTATTAGCATTTTTTAATAATGATGAACATTTTTTTCTATGTGATAAACAAATTTTGAATTCGATGAACATTTTTTGAACTTGATGAATAAAATTTGTATTCAAGAACATTTTATTTGAAAAATGGATGAGCAAATTTTGAATTTGATGAACATTTTTTGAAATCGATGAACAAATTTCGAATTTGATAAACATTTTTTTAATCGATGACCAAATTTTGAATTTTGATGAACATTTTTCAAATCCGATGAACAAAAAATTGAACTCGATGAACATTTTTTGAATTGTTGAACATATTTTACATTGACAAACATTTTTTGAATTTGATTAACAAAAAAATGTTCGCGAATTTGAAAAGAAAATTCGCAAAAAAGTGAAAAGAGAAAAGAAAAAGGGAAACAAAATAGAAAAAGAAAAAGAAAAATGACAAAAGAAAAAGAAAGGAAAAACGAAAGGAAGAAAACCGGAAAACGGGCCGGCTCATACGAACGCCCAGCGGGCGACCCCCGGGCAAACCGTCCGCCAAATTCCATGGCGAACCCCTTTCATCCCGCCGCTGGATTTCCTCCCGAATAGCCGAAAACAAAAACCCGATTCCGTTCCCCGATCCGCACAGAACAGAGAGGAGCTCGTCCCGCGCGCCGCTAGGTTCCTGCCCGCCGCCGCCACTCGATCCGCCGCTGACGTGCCTCCTCCGCCGCCGCGGCCATGGACGGAGGCTAGCCCGAGCAGCTACCGCACGTCCCTCCTCCGGTGCCCCCGCCGCCCCCCTTCGATCTCCCGGCGCGCGGCCACCGGCGAGCTCCGAGGCGGCGGCGCAGCTGGCCTGAGCCCGAGCAGGAGCAGCAACTCATCCCGCTGCCCTCTCCCAAGCTGTTGGCCGTGAGCCCAGCCACCTCCTCGTCCTGGAAAGGTGAGGCTCACCTCTCTGTTCCTTCTGCCCCCCCTCTCAGATTGGTTTGGTGATTGCCATAGAAATTTCTCCGTGACACGCTAGTGTTGTAGTGCTTCTGACTCGTGCTAGTAGTGGTAGCTGCACTGGATCGTTGATTACTACAGTACTAGATGTAGGATTCATGTCCTGAAAAAGACGTGTTCTTATTGGTTGTTGGCTGAATCAGGCGAATTAAAAAAAAATGGTCAAGTGAACACCAGAATTATGACAGCAAAGAGTATGACAATGCCCATCCATTCTTTAGAAAAAAAAGTATAGTTACTACCAGTTGTTGTTGGTCTGTACTACTTGCACGATGTTGGATTTCTGCGCGAAGCTTATATCAAAATCTAGTCATGTCCAGTGCATCCTTGAGTGGTGAGGACGTTGACTTCTTGTCCTTAAAAATTTAGAATGATATTGCCTGAGACTATCGTATGAGTATGCATTTTGCTGCTGTTTTAGTTTGTTCATGGTAAGATTTGAAGCATTGATGAATTAATTTGAGAGCCACATTTTATTTTTCAAGAGTTGCAGTTTATATTTTTGGCATTTACTTGTTCTATACTACATGTGCTGGATTATTCAACCTCCTGTTTTTACTCAATTTGATTTGATCTTCTTTGGGGTAGGTAGCTTTAGCTCGAATCGTCGTGTAAAATATTCTGATGTAAAGAATCTAGTTGCTTTGTCAGTGTAGATCCCGTTTGTGTGTCAAAAATATTCGATAGTTGAAGAAGGCCAAATTTTTAGGATAATTTGAATTTGATATGTGGATTTGAAGTTTAATTTGATATGTGGTGATCTTGCAAAGTTTAAATTCTATCCATAGTTCATGTTTTGTTTCAATATGTATGCAATTGTGGAAAAGAAAGATGTGGCTGGGTGCCCTATTTTAGGGAAGCTGTTGGAGAAGAAAAATTTCCGTTGTCCTAAAACTCACTTTTTGGTGCCCTAAAACTGTTTTTCAGTCCCCAATTTCAGGGCAGCTGTTGGAGATGCTTTAGGCGCCCGTGTTAGCACCTGGGTTGTACATGTCCTAACCCCCCCCTCCCACCTTAATCAATTCTGCGCTTCTTCTTTGATGCAACGTGCAACAGCAGAATCCAAGGAGGTACCAACAGACATCGCTGAAGCTAGTCGACACCTCAACAACAGTAAAGCTTGGATTAATTATTGAACAAGATCTAGGTCCACTTTGTCGCGAAGCAAACAAACAATGGACTCGTTCTTGCTTACTTGATCGACATGGTTTGCTCTGGATTTGGTTAGCCACTTGCTTCCTCTCCTATGCTTTCTCTTCTGGAAGGCGTGGGGGGAAAGCGAAACAACACAGCCAGATGTTCATTAATCATGTTAATGCAGTTTTGCAAAAGCACCACTGCAAGGTTCTTGACCAGTTTGAGATTAAATTTATATCTGAGAGCAAACTTGTCAACCATCTCAATAGTTGGATTAGTTTTGCTATGTTAGCCCACACAAAGAATTTAGCTTTTGATTTTCCGGTACACGGGATCACTACATGTTCCCGTTTGAACGTTTAAGCGACAAAATCGTTTTCTGTCTAAGTGTCTACTTAGCTTTGTGTGTTTCAAATCACCTCCTGCCCAGTTCATAGGTTTGGGGTTTCCCCTATGAAAACTCTATCTCCATTTACTGAACACCAAGGTCTGGGCCATCCTCAACGCACTCCGCAACCACGACGTCAATCTCCACGACGACGGTGACCATAGGCGGCATGTCATCAGTGTGTCTCTTGAACACTGCCTCCGTGCATTTCATCTGTGTGTGTGCGCTGTGATTTGATTTGCAATATGTAGGAGGCTGATAATAAAGTGCAGAAATTTTCAGTGCTTTGATTGTGACATGATGTTCAATGTTGTCTCACTGTCCTAGTTCTCAGCTCCCAGCTAGGTTCATACTTATCAAGTCTGAACCAGTGAACATCTACAGAGGAAAATGATACATTTAGTTTGATTTGTTGCAAGGTCACTGCTGAAACTTAACTTGTATCTAAACAGAGGCAACCCTGCAGTTTTTCTGAATCACAATTCAGTAAAATGAAATGAAATGTAGTAACAAAGGACCAAAAGATTAAGCGGGGTCACTGCTGTAGTGGCATGGAAATTTACACTCCATGGCTTGTTGACACTTCAAACAACAATGCAATAATATCGGTCTTCAGACATGCATTTGAAAACTTAAAGGAAGTTTTGATTTGCATAGACAGGAGGGACCAGAGGTGTGCGTCACCGTTGCTGCCAATTTTGCATCCGTAGCTACTTGAGTTTTGAGTGCCACCTATTGCCTGATTATTATTGAATCAGTTGCGGGCTTGAGGGAAAAGATCAATGTGCTTCTCCTGTTTAGCGATAAACCAGATCAATTAATATCCATTGTTCAATCTCAGTGAATCTCAGATCAAAACAGTGATTTTGCAGCTATAACTGCACTAGAATATTAAGGTGTAGGAGAAATAATTCAGAACTGAGTTCCTCTGACTTTTGTATAGGATAATAAGTTGCATGTCTTCTCTCTCTATGTTTATGTTTATCTCCTTTGAAATTGCAGGAACTAGTTTTCTTTTCAATCCATGTGCATATTTACTGCCTGCAATGCATGACCTCTTGTCTAGTCAGCAACATATATTTCTAATTCAAACTTTGGCACTCTCAGCGGACTCACACCTTGATCTTCACCACCCAACCGCAGGTCCTGCACAAGCGTGCTCAAGGGACTGTTCACCTAGTTGTGGAAGAGCCGGTTAAGGAGAGGGAGCTCCGTTTTGTGGCTCAGCTCACACCAACGCACGCCCCCTCCCGGCTTCCCCTGCGCCTCTGGTGACCGCTTCTTCTTCGACTCCGGCATAGGTAAGCCACTCGGTTTCTCTCCTTTGCTTCCTCTCATGCTTTGTGTGCCAACAGCCATCAAGCCGTTGTAAATTTTATCCTGGCCATTGCACCATGCAATTTCTTGGGTTTTGGGTTGTGCTGATGGTATGTGATGCCAACATTTGTACTTCTCGTCACCGTTTTAGTGGATTTATCTCTTAAGTGCTAATTTAGCTATGATTTTATCTACTAGCCGGAGGAGCAGTAGGAGGAGCGTCGGCAACCCGATGGCGTCCGGCTTCGGGTTCCCGATACTGTCACCGGCGGAGATCGCGGAGCAGCTGTTCCAGTACGGGATCGCCCCCGTCGCCAACCTCCGCCCCGAGAACATCGCCAGCCCACAGCCTGACCTGCTCCCTGGCGTCCTCGCCCGCTTCTTCGACTCCTTTGTCGATGCCCCCGGGTAACAAAAGAAGCATGCCGCCTCTCCCTCCCCCCCTCGCTCGCTTGCTGGCTCGCTCCCTCGCTCGCTCACCGGGCTGGATTTCGCAGGGACGGCGAGGACGGGCTGCTAGGGTTCAGCGACCTGGAGGTGCTGGACAACCCGGAGCACCACACGGAGGCCATCCGGGTGCTGCGCCTCTACAACAAGTCGCAGGCCTTCCTCGACTCCATCCAGTTCAAGGACTTCACGCTCGCCGACTTCACCCGCCCCACCCCGCGCCGCGTCGTCGAGGTCCTCAGCGCCCTCATCAACTTCCTCTTCTACAGGGAGGAGAAGGTCACCCTCCTGCAGCCCATCGTCAGCGAGACCCCCGACTACCACGAGCGCACCCTGGAGCTCAAGGCCAGGATGTCCCAGGTCTTCACTGTTCACACTTTCCACAGCTAATCTGTTCGTGGAAATGCCCACAGGCTGACCGGAGATTCTTAGAGTTGCGTTCATGTTTCTCTCGTGCAGCTTCAGAAGGAGATCGCGGATCATGAGCTTGCGGAGCAGATGGAGGAGCCCATGGCCCAGCAGCTGGAAGCGGACGTCAATGCTCTGCAGCAGAAAGTTCAGGTTTACAACAAGCAGCAACTGGCCCTGCGAGCAAAGGCCGCAGTCATCAATGACAAGAAAGAGGAGATTCACAGGAAGGTGCGCTGATTCCTATCTTGTGTCTTCTGTAGTGTCGCTCTCCATCCAAAAATTATTTTCTGTGGATTTCTGGCATCATGAGTTGCAAATAAAGTATAGTCCCTACTGAGAGCCAAGCTTGCTACATGGTCTAGGAGTTTCTGATCAAAATACATCACACGTTGCCACATCAGGTCCAATATAAACAGCCTTGTGTGGTTGTGGTGCAATCTATTCAGCCTTATGCCTTTGGCGTGGCTTTGATCCTGGTCTTCTAGATCAAGGTTAGAGCTAATTGGTCAAAACCTCGCCTCCAAGTATGTCCTAGATAAATCTCGAGCTGGTTTTGATGCCAATAAACCCGGAGCTCTCATAGGATCTTTTTTGAAACCTGAAAGCAGGAGATCTGCCATATCAAACTAAATAGGAGTTTAAAGTAGCTTGAAAAAGTATGAGCCTTAATCACAACAAGGTGCATTATCTGCGATTGGTTATAAATTGTAACGTTAGGTAGTACTCCCTCTGTAAAGAAATATAAGAGCGTTTAGATCACTACTTTAGTGATCTAAACGCTCTTATATTTCTTTACGGAGGGAGTACTATATTTAATTACAGGGCCATAGATTTTATTAGACAAGGAGCTATTGGCCCTAACACATCTCCCGCTCCATCTTGACTTTGAGAAGCCATAAGCTCCTTCGTAGATTAGAAATGCTCCAGCCCACAGCGCCACATAGGACAGGATCTACAATTTGCCATCTGCAAAGTGAACTCTGTGCACATTCTCTTTAATATATCAGCCATTTACTCTTGAGTCCTGACATCTGCTCGTCACCAATTGTTATTCGGCTATACTTTGTGAATGAGAATATTGAACATCTGATATATTGCTCTCGCTAACTTAAGCTGATAGTTTGATATTCTGCACAAAAAGCAACAGCTCGCTGCATAATGTTATATTTTTTGCATTTATGTTTCCTGCTGCAGATAACCCAGGTTGATTTTGAGTTGACTAAACATGCCCAAGACAACTCCAGATTGATGTCCAAATTAGTAAAGTCCCCAGAAAAAGTTCAGGTGAGACCTCTTCAATTTTATTTTATTTGTAGCAACAGGTAAGGTTCCAAATTTGGTAGGTGCTATTTGTCCGGTGACCTGATGTTGTTGTGAATTAGTGACTATATGAGGAATTACCTATACTTGGACTTGTAATCTGGCTAGTACTAGGTGACTGCATATCTGCATAAACAGCCTGGTTGACCTGCTACCTTAATTTTTTCATGCATATCTACATAACCTGCCTAGTACTAGGTGACTGCATATCTGCATAAATGGCCTGGTTGACTTGCTAAATTAATTTTTCCATGCAATTCGGCTCGTGGAGGGGCTGAAATCCTATTATTTGGTTCAATATCAAGCCTACCAGATGTACGGCCTGGTTAACCTGTGATTTAGAATACAATTTGGACTCATAAAGTTATTATCATTATAAGAGATCTGTATAAGCTTGCATACCTGACTCTGGATTTTATTTCCTATTAAAGAGGGCCTTGGAAGAGAAGAAATCAGCCCGTGCTAAGTTGAAAGAGTCTGAGAAAATTGCAATGCAAAATGATCAAGAGAAATCTGCCACTTTGGAGATACGCAATAAGGTATTCCAATTCCACTTTTCATCAGAATATGCCAATTCTAGAAGGTGTTTTGCTTATGAACATTGACCACGACAACTGATTTCAGACTCTCTTCCTTGGAAAATTTGATAAAGAAACGATTTGCGACATGTGTTTCCCAGGACAATATTTAGTTTCCTCGTATGATATATCTCTTTGATATTTTGGATTATCCGTTTGCTACAGCTGGTGCCTGGTGGTGCTACTTTGTATCAGAGTGGCACTTACTGCTGCTCCTAGTTATGCTTAACCAGTAGATACCCCTGTAATCCCGTTCTAAACTATCTCCATCTCGCAGGCTCATGAAAAACTGAAGAAGCAACACTCTAAAATCCAGGATGTACATGAGCAGGTAAGAACAGCTAAGGCATGATTGAATTCCATAGCTGGATTGATTGAATGACGAGACTGGTCTAACTCTTTTACTTTCTGTTGCTGCTAGCTTGTTGCTGCTAAAACAGTTGAAAAGGAAGTTAAAGCTCGCAAAGCGAAGCTTAATGATGAAAGTGTATCAGTTATGTCATTCGACGCACAGATTGTTGATTGGCAAGGAAAAGGTTATCTTTCTAATTTCTAAATTATATTTGTTAGTACTGCTCAAGTATTTTATGTTGCTCCCTTTCTGAGAGTTATTATTTCCCTCACATTTTTGCATTAATCCCTTCCAACCAGTACATGAAATGGAGGAGCGTCTCAAGGGGAAAGTGAAAGAAAGGAATCAAATAATAGTAGATGAAAATCAGAAGCTGGGTGCTTTGAGCTCCGAGATTGAGGGTAAACTGCAGTGCCTTGAACCTAGAGAAAAGAAAGTAGAGGCAACGATCGCTAAGGTGATGTTCTTTATTCTGAATATATTGCTTGTTCGAACTTAAAAATCATTTTAAAATGGGAACATCATTAAATTTGGTGATTCTTGTGAGGCCTTATTAGCATTTATTGCCGCTGTTTGTGCAGAAACACGATACTAGCTGTCCATCTCTTTGACTGTTAAAAACTGCAGATTTAGTGAATTTTTTTCGTCAATTATATATTTTTTGCCCAAAAATAACTGACATATTGCATTTCTTTATGTCACCACATAGGCTTCAAATTTGTGTTCGGAAGCTGCTTCAGCAAGGACTGCTGCCACAGCAGAACAGCAGAAAATTCGTGCAAAATTCAACAACATTGTGAAGGCGGTAGGTCTGAGTTAGAAGACTACTTCGGAAAATCATCAATAAAGCATGCATCTTTTCAAATATATCTGTATGTGCTAATATATGGATTCTTTGTAGTTCAACACCTACATGGATAGCGTCGACCCTTTCCTCGAGCGAGTTGAGGAGGTTGGCAGGTTAGATCACCGAGCTTTTGAGGCCATCTAAATACCTTGTGCACTGAATCATAGTGCATGACCTGTGACCAGAAGCCAGACCGAATATAGCCCAAGTCGATTTGTACCTCCTTCACAATGTAGACTTGCAGCCGGAGAATTTCTGATGAGATGATTCGTTTTGCTGTTTCCGAATGTGCAGGCAATCGGCAGGGGAAGGCGCCTCTGCCCCCGATCCATCTGCCGCCGTCACAACAAAAACCACACCCAGAGCCAGCGCAATGAGCAAGAAGTCGAGGGCTAGGAAAAGGACATGAGCTGTGGTTCTTGCCAGTGCATGGATGGAAAACCCAGTGCCAGAGTGGTGTTTTGGCTCATAGGTGTAGATACACTTATTATGAAATATATACAAAAAACACATTTCAAAATGTTAAAAAATTCCGAACAATAATTTCGCGTGTACATCCAGACATTCTATGTTCGCACACAAAATTTCGCAAAGAAAGAACATTTTTTGTGGCATGTATAAAAAAGATAAAAAAAAATTTCTCGTGAATAGTTATAATCAAGCATCGAAAATTGTCTTTTCTACACAAGCCACAAATTTTTTCCTTTTTCACCGAAACTTTGTGCACGAACATATAATGTCTAGATGTACACGCGGGATTTTTTTCTCGATTTTTTTTTTACTTTTTAAAATGTGTATTTAGACAATGGGTGCATCTACACCTATGAGCCAAAGTGAATTTCGCCCTGCAGACATAAACAGAGAGCTGCTATTTATGTGCTGAATTATGTATGCGCTGGTTGGTTCGGATCGGTTCTATTTATTGATTGAGGTGACCGAATGCAACGTGCTGATGTTATCTTCTATGTAAATATACGCCGCATTTCTGACACTTTCATTTTTGCTTCGGTTGTGACTTGTCATCAGATACGATTACTTTGTTGTCTTTACTGATGCAATTGGAACCGGACACTCTTCTTTCGTTCGCCAAATCGAAGGATATATGTCTAAACTTCAAACATCATCAGGCATTGTATTAGAACCAACCCTCTGAATTCCTGAAGCTGACTTTGGAATCACACATATTTATGGTTAATTACATCCAGATAGGTTGAGCCTCAAAATAAAGGCTAGTTCCTGAAACAAACATCATCTGACACTTTGTAGCAGCGGGCCGTGGTCACGGGCTCGCAGTCTTAGCCATGCTGAGACGGAAAGAAGAGGTGAGGGCAGGCTTCGATAGACAGCCTGCCCTTCGAGAAAACCAAGTCTTTTTAGTACTCTTTTTTTTTGAACCGGGCTTGTCTCCTTTCCATTAAAAAGATAACGGAAATACATCCAATCCAAGAGTTAAAAAGGGAAAATGGAAAAAGCGAGTTCAGGGCGTTTAAAGGAAACCCACTGCAGACGCTCGCATTCGAAACGTCCACCATGGGGCGAAAACCCTGAAACACCAGTAAAAACCTAACCAGTCCAACATCTTTAACAAACAAGTCTTATCTGCCTACGCAGAGGCAGCAACAACTACAGTGAGACCACAACAACAAAAAGCGATGACCACAGCACCAACATCCGAAGCCGGGGCGACTGCATCAGGGGGGGGGGGGGGGGGGGGCTTCACTCCAGGGCGCCCTCCGAGTAGGTGTCGCGCAGATCCTCATCATGCTTTTAGCATTTTCCTTCAGTAAAGTTGCGCCTCTCTCTAGCTCCGATCGATCTTCTTTCTTCAGTAGCACTGCCTAGTAAGTCAAGTGAACACAAGCTGCAAACACAATCTCAAAAGGAGATGAAAGTTTTTCAAACTCAAAGGTAGCCCGATTCCTGCAATTCCAGATGGCCTAGCAGACAGCTGCCAATCCGGTGGTAAAGAATCGTTCCCCATCAGGTAAGTAGACATAGCACCGTGAATAAAACTGGCAGAGACTATTTGGACAGAGATCTGTACCAAACACCGAGCCAACCGTGTGCCAGGCAATCCTGGCAACCGGGCACTTGAAGAAAAGGTGCAGGTAAGTCTCTCTACGGTCGCAAAAAGAACGTCGAGGGTTACCAGCCCAATTTCTGCATTTCATAACGTATCTAGTAAGCACAACATCTTGGAACAGTTGCCACAAGAATATTTGGATTTTGACCGGCAGTTTAGCTCTCCAAATCCACCTGTAATCACATCCAGCTAGGTTTTTTTCAAGATAGGAATACATTGACGTAGTCGTATATCTGCCTTTTGGCCCAAGCGACCATTCAAATGTGTCATGCACAACAGACAGGTTGAGTCTGTCAATAACATTTTTTTAGGGCAAGGTCTGCAGTTAGTTTGAGTCTAAACACAGGCCCAACCTCTCTCCCCTGAAACTGAGCAATCGTGTCATCAGGGAAGTTGGTGATGCTAAACAGAGCAGGATAAGTAGCTCGTAAAGGAGGCTGTGAATCTATAGGGTCATGGCAGAGTCTAGCAATATCTCCTGAGTGGATAACCACTTTTCTGCCATCCATATAGTTCTCTTTCACTTTGAGTAGTGCTTTCCAGACAGAGGAATCGTTAAATTTTCCTTTAACACAAGCCACAGAGCTTCTCTTCAGATACTTAGCTCTCACTATGTCCTGCCACAATCCCTCTCCTGGATCCAACTTCCACCACCACTTAGCCAAGAGAGAGACATTCCGCTTGTGCATGTATTTGACACCGAGGCCCCCTTTCCTTTTGGATCGGCAAACTTGCGACCACTTGACAAGATGATACCGTTTCTTGTCCTTGCCCCCACACCAGAAAAAATTTCGACGGTATTTGTCCAACCTCTCAATAAAGGTTTTGGAAAGAAGGAACATTGACATATAATAATACGCAATGCTATATAAGGATGAATTCAGCAGAGTCAGTCCCCCCCCCCCCCGCGAAGAGGCAGAGCTGCCAATCCAGGCATCACATCTTTTCAAGTATCTAATAGCAACGAACTCCCAGTCGATATTGTAGGGGAACGCAGCAGAAAACAAAAATTTCCGACCTACGCACCAGCCCAGGATCACTATGGAGACTGCATACAAGGTTTGCTCTGTTTCGTTACCGACTCGTAGCGCAGCGGAAGTAGAGTCGATGACGATCGGCGGTGCAGATCCCCGCAGCTAGGATTTACAACCTCCCAACCGCGAGGATGTACTCCCACATCTGCCCCTCGGACAGCCCTCCGGGAGGCGGTCGGACAGTCCCTCGGACGGTGTCGCGGACAGCCCTTCGGGAGGACCTTCGAAACTCGAACGGTCACTCGGACAGCCCTTCGGGAGGACCCTCGAAACTAAGACGATCACTTGGACAGCCCTTCGGGAGGCACTCTCGAACTAAGACCGAAACTACGATCTCTCTACAGAGTTGTACACATACGGTGTCATCTATCCGGCAGGGCTTCGCCGTCCAGAACTAGTTCCCACCGGAACCCAGACAGTCTTTCGGCTCTACGAAACTATTTCGCTGGGAGGGAGAGAGAAGCCAGACAAGTCAATGGCATGTGTATGAGAGCAAGCATGAGCTGATTTTGGAGAGCTCTCTCCACCTCTATTTATAGGAGGATCAAGGGGTAGAGGAAAGACCAAAAGGACCTTCCTAGGATCTTTCCACCACATGCCACATAAGGGTGTGTAGAAGATATCCACCATGAGGTGGAAGGACACCTCAAGGAGGGCCCCCCCATGCCATGGCCGAAATTTGCAGCCCCCTTGGGGAGCTCCACCTCCCTTTCACACACCAAAAGTGGTTTTCTTCTAGAAGAAAAACCCCATTTGCAAATCAGCCCAAAAAGTGCTTTTCACTATTCACGAAGACATTTTTCTGCGTCCGTTAAAACCCAAATTATTTCTGTGTGCCTAGAATAATTCTAGCACCCACCAAAACAATTTTGAACGCATTCCGAAACAATTTCGGAACAATGTTTCTTCAGCGAAAAGCAACCAAAACGGTTCCGGCTGCTCCGGAACATTTCCGGTTTTTGTCCCGGAAAATTCCCAGAAGTTTCCAGAACACTTCTGGCATCCTCCAAGAATTTCCAGGCGTGTGCCAGAACCAATTTGACTTAATGGAATACCCTGAAACAACTTTTCAGTTTCACCAAAACTATTCCGGTGTTCTCTCCGGAACGTTTCCGTTTCGTCCGAAACTTTTTCGGTGATTTTCTCTCAGACTCCCCGTCTAGTATTCAGCAGATAGATGACCCTTAAGCGTGTGACCCTATAGGTTCGGTGAAGTATAGACATGACCGGAACTCTTTCCGATCAATTATCAACATCGGAGCCGTGGACACCCATATTGACCCCTATACCCACACAAATGAATATTCGAGTGAACCTCCAGTTGCCGTGTGCTATTCCTGTTGCTTCGCGATATGTTACAAATACCCGAGGTGAGAAACATCGGCATCCTCGTGGATCAACACTTGTCCACAATGCCAGTTACCTCGTTGCCGGTTTTTGTTCTCTTTTCTCGTTTCTGTGTTCCGGTATCCCTGTGATCAAATCACACTTGTGTCTGGCCAGACGATGATGGATACCGTAACACCGAGAGGGCCCAGAGATATCTCTCCATCGTCGGAGGAGCAAATCCCAATCTTGAGCTATCAAGTTACTTAACATACTTTTCCATGAACCCGTAAGCCGCCGTAATAGCCACCCATTTACGGATGACGTTTAACAAACCCCAAAGTTCATGAAGCAAGCATGAAGAAACTCGACACTCTCATGGTCTAAGGAATTATGCAAACATTAACTTCTCTGTGTTATTAACCATTAACTTATGACGAATGAATCTCATAGCATAACATCAATCGGGTCGATTCAACACAAGTGTTCTACTAACATTGTGCCCTCAAAGTTGCCGGCATAGACATGCCCATGATCAGGAAAATAGAACCATCATGCAACACTTGGGCTAGTCTTAGAGGCCAGACTAGGAATACATTTTACCGTTTATTATTCCACACGTGCATATGAGTCTTCCTCCGAGCCTCGTGGTTATTGCAGACTCGAGAACCATAGCAGTTATAGCATGGAACATAAACCTAATTATGAACAGGGAGATAATCAATAACATTTATTATTGCCTCTAGGGCATATCTCCTATAGACTCCCACTTGCACTAGAGTCAATAATCTAGTCAATGCTAATGCACTTTACACCCATGGCATACTGGTGTAAAAAATGCTTCGCATGTGGTATAGCCTGATGTCCAACGGATCTGACGACTTCAGCTCCGTGTGTAACTTTGCATATCCTCGCGTTTTCACGCTTTGACAAAATTCATATTTTGTGTGGACTTGGCTTTGCATATGTGTGAATCATTGGTCGAAACCCGATTCCTCAGACTGAGCTATGGAGCAACTATCTGCAATAGTGTCCCATAGACCAAAGCCATCTTGGAACCATACTAAGTTCATGAATGAACTATATGATTCAACAACTTCTTTGTCGCTTCTTAAGCGTCAACATACTTAGCCTTTGTTATAGAATTCGCCACAGTATCTTGTTTGGAACAATTTCCAACTACCGTGCCATCATATTGTGTATTACACAAAACCCTTAACTTAAATCGAAAATCGCATGGAGCATTGATGAAGACTGTATCGATGTAATTACTTACAACGAGCACTTCATAATCTCTGCTTGCGAGAAAACATGTCATCACTACTACTCTAGTACTCAATGACATCTTTCACTGTTGTCCTATGATCAGTACTTTGATCACTTTGGTATCCATACTCGCAATAACTTTTGGAGTATCGAACATATCTGGTTGTTTTACATACCATGGAATACACGATTAATCCAAACACAAGAGTGTGTGGAATCTCCATCATGTATTTTACTCATCAGTGTTTTGGGACACCGAGTCTTGCAAAAACTCTTTCCATGTGACTTCGGCAAGAATCACTCCTTGGCGTTTTAAATGCTAAAAAGTTTTAGCATCTTGTCAATATGTATTCATTGCTTAGCCCCATTAGGTAAATCTATCTCCATAGATCATCATGCCTAATATTGAGGCTATTTAGCCCAAGCACTTAATCGGAAAAACTATTTTCAAATGAAGTCCTAATTCGTGTCAAGAAATTTATTTCCAATTAACAATGTGTCAAGTACACAAGGTTTTTAGAAATATTATTATGCTCCCACTTACTTTCTTGAATCACAAGCATCTTCGATACCCATTTGATGAAGTCAAAACCCTTTTGACCATTCCATCAAAAACGAAGATTCCAACTCCACTTTGCTCTCTTCTGCCCATCGCTGGAACTCTGAAGTTTGCATACTTACTAGCATCCTCTGGATCGACAAATTACTTTGGATTGTATCACATACAAGTCCTAGGTTTCATTTCCATCACATGGAAATCCTTTTGTCATCCATGTTTCATATCTCATGATTGAAATATGTATTAATTGCTAGTTCAACCCGAACCGACTTTAAGCATCGCTACGGTGAGACAATCTCATCGTAGTCAACTCCTTAAACTTGTTATTGCAACAAGTCGAGCTTTATGGATAAAACATTTTATCCGTATCAGTTTTTAGTTCCATAAATATTCGTTAGACTCTAAGTCTTCCGAAAGGTGTATCAAGATCTTAATCTTGAATCACTTATATGGAAACTATCCTGGATTGTATTGGCATTTAGCCAATTCCGGAGTCAGGGCCCATCAACGCTTCCTTGTGAATCGTAGGTATACTGTTGTCTAACAACAATATCTCATTTGCGCACCTGATAGGTTTGCACGAGCTTTGCCTACGTGGTTCAGCTGCAAGTTCGACCGAAGTCCATACATTTTATTGTAGAGACTTTCGTATCAGTCGCAGTAAGAAACTCCGGAATTACTTCCAAGGTCTCTTTCCTTTGATCTGATGACGATGATACTGTTTATCTCGTCGAGTTGCACTGTTCTCCCACTCATCTTTTTGAAAGAACCATTTTCTTCAAAAAAGCATACCGTTCTTTGTGGCAAACCTATTTGCCTCGGTATTGTGGTGGGGAAATACCCAATGACTTGGGATAACCTACAAAGTAGCACTTGTCTGATTTGGAATAGGTTTGTAACCTTTTACACAAGCCCCATATTCCAAATGTTAAGAAAAGATATAATATGGTTGGGCGTACCATACCATGGCGTTATTTCAACAGACCCGATGGAGCTCTTTTCAGTGTAAAAGCCACAGTCTCTAAAGCATCACTTTAAAAGGGATAATGGCAAATTTATTTATGTCATCTTTGATCTTACCATGTCATGAATGGTTCGATTACATCTACACGGACTCTCCACTTGCAGTGGTGCTCCGGGAGGTGCAAGTTATGAAACCCCTTTCACAACTCATCAGACATTCGCTAAACTTGTAACTCAAATATTCCTTTATGCAATCGAATTGTAGAAACATAATTTTCTTGTTACAACAACTTCTACTTCATTTTTGAAAACCTTATGAATGAATTCAAAAGATCCAGACTTACGTCTCATCAAGTAAATATCAATATATCTACTTGAGTCATTTCTGAAGATAGATAAATCCACTACTTGCAACAACATTTATTGAACTACACACATCAAAATGTATGATCACCAATAAGTTTGTTGCTCGTTCCTTATGGCCTGTGAACGGTATTTCAGTCACTTCACTTTTCGGAGGAAAGTTGCAAGTGTCAGATGATTCAAAATCAAATGACTTTAAAATCCATCATAATGGAATTTTCCATGCGGGTTTCTCCAATGTGACCAAATGCAGTGCCACACATATGTGGTATTCTTTTAGTCTTGCGACATTTAGCGTCAGTGTTATGGATGTATCATATTACCATCAATATTCATAACATACATCCCATCCTGGATGGAAGCATGGCCCTTCATGTTATTCATAACACCGAACATCAAAAGTTCTCTTATGAATAACCTCCTTGCAAGATACCTTATGCAAAGGGCTAGAGTGTATGAAACTCTAAATGAATTATGAAAGTAAATACAGAGGTAATGTATTATTATCAATATTCATAACATACTTCTCATTCATAATGAAAGTATGGCCCTTTTGTTATTCATAACTCCGAACATTAAAAGTTATCTTATGAACAACCTTCTTGCAAGATACTTTATGCAATGGGCTAGAGTGTGTAAAACTCTAAAATGATTTATGAAAGTAAATACATAGGGAATACACCTATGGAAGGCATAGTAACATTTACTATGTTCCATGCGTGTATCTAAACCTCATTCCTGGCTAGTCTTTCAGGCCATAGTAGTTCTTACATCGAGTTGCAACATAATGCAATCGAGCGGGTATCTTTGTGATTAACTCACAATACCCAAGAATTAGTGATTAACATGTTTAACCATAATTCCCAAGAACTATATCTTTGACCAACCTTCTATACATCAAAAACCTGTATGACATTCATACATGAGCTGGATATTCCAGTCTTCTTTCCTTTTGCCTTTATACTTCTAACAGTTTAACTTTCAGTATTTCTCCTACTCTCAGAAGAAGCACCCAACTTAAGAGTGGCGATAGCCCCGGACTTCCTAGGCGTGAAAGTTTCACTAACACCCTTCGGACACTTCCTTTCTCTTTAAGTTGTTTGTTTTATTCACCATCATCATATGACAGGCGTTCTTCTGGATCCCTCTCTTATCAGTCTAATGCATAGTAAACTCCTTTACTAATAGTTTGCAAACAAACATTGCTTTGGATATCTCATATCTTTTAGCCTTTGTCTGTCTCTGAAAATGATTTTCAGATTCCATGAATATCACATAACTATCCAAACTTTCGAAGTTCGGGTCTCATGGAAGCAAACATATTGCACTTGACTGAAACGGAATTCTAGCTTTTGGATCGATGGACGAGAGTCACATGATCCATAGCATTAGCGGGAGAATACCGAAAGCATGCGATAGGACAAGTCCTTCTCGGCACTCTAGAGGACAATCCTCTCATTACGTTACCAACCGTAAAGTTTTAACCAGATATTTAACAGCTATTCAATTTTAATTGGGAAGGTGGAAACGCGAGCCATTATTCTACAACTATTATGCAAATAACACTTAGACAGTGTTCATAATTAATTGCACTGAGAATTAAAAGAATTAATTCTACAGTGCGCTCCCACTCAAATCAATATCTCTCATAATTGATTGTGAGTGATACAAGACCCCCATTTCAATTGTTCGCCATTGGTGTAACACCACTGATGACGAAAATCTCAACCGGTAGGCCAACTTGCCAATCACATCTCTATGTGATTCTTGTTCATCTTTCGATGCGCGTGTTCCGAGCTCATGACGGTCATGCCTGAACGTCAAGACAACCAAGTGATCTTGCTGCGAGGTCTCAACTCACCCGCCTCACACTTCCCTAATCGTTTGTACCCGTGTGACACGGCGCACTCCGAGAAGTTAGGTGCCGTGACGGTGCTACACTTGGGAGAACACTAACCACTTGATATTTTTGTGAGAGATCACCCTAATAAAAAGCGACTACCGCGCAATCAAGAAGGGTGCATCATAAGGGATAAACAACTCAGGCAATTCATAATAGCATGATATGGTATAGCCCTTTCTGACGGAGAAGTCTTTCATTTCTTCGTCTTCGGCATTCGCGTTGGTGTTCACCTTCGCGAAGATTGCCACCACCTTGTCGATGCACCAGATAATATTGCTATCTCTATAGCTAATAAAATAAGTGCATTACTGAAGGTTGACACGCAGGTCATTAAAGTGACAATCATATGGCTCCAGCCATCATGCCGAATCATGACACGCAGGTCATGTTAATCAATTTACATTATATAGTCATCTCATACATAATCAAATTATAATGAGCACTGCTATACCACATCACATGCACATGCAAACCATCCTGCAAAACCAAGTTAGACGCCTCTAATCGGTTCATGCAAAATTTTATTTTACGTGGCTTCTAAGGTTTCGAAACAAACCGAAGCTACCAACGTCCATCATCAAGCATGATAATCCAAGTCGCTAGATTAACATTGCGGGGTGTATGAAACACGAGATAATAAAATCTCGAGCCCCATACTAAACTTCGTCATACGCGTGACCCCCGTGCAGATCATATCTGCATTGCCCTTTCGTCTGCGAAATTTCATCTTTCTTTTTAACTACGGTGGAATTCAATGAACTGTTAGCTCTTCGTTGATCAATCAGGATCGCGGATTGCCAGAACATTGAAACTCCACCATACTGTTATCAAGATCAGAAATATGCAAATTCCAGGGAAGCAACAAGAACATCGGGTAACAGATTTCATCTGCTACCCGCACAAATAATTTTCAGTAATAGAACTCATCTACTACCTAATTATATTGTGCAATACCCATACATCTCTATGTATTCTAGATCGCAACCTGCATCTACGCATAGCACGGCTTTGATACCACTGTAGGGGAACGCAGCAGAAAACAAAAATTTCCGACCTACGCACCAGCCCAGGATCACTATGGAGACTGCATACAAGGTTTGCTCTGTTTCGTTACCGACTCGTAGCGCAGCGGAAGTAGAGTCGATGACGATCGGCGGTGCAGATCCCCGCAGCTAGGATTTACAACCTCCCAACCGCGAGGATGTACTCCCACATCTGCCCCTCGGACAGCCCTCCGGGAGGCGGTCGGACAGTCCCTCGGACAGTGTCGCGGACAGCCCTTCGGGAGGACCTTCGAAACTCGAACGGTCACTCGGACAGCCCTTCGGGAGGACCCTCGAAACTAAGACGATCACTTGGACAGCCCTTCGGGAGGCACTCTCGAACTAAGACCGAAACTACGATCTCTCTACAGAGTTGCACACATTCGGTGTCATCTATCCGGCAGGGCTTCACCGTCCAGAACTAGTTCCCACCGGAACCCAGACAGTCTTTCGGCTCTACGAAACTATTTCGCTGGGAGGGAGAGAGAAGCCAGACAAGTCAATGGCATGTGTATGAGAGCAAGCATGAGCTGATTTTGGAGAGCTCTCTCCACCTCTATTTATAGGAGGAGCAAGGGGTAGAGGAAAGACCAAAAGGACCTTCCTAGGATCTTTCCACCACATGCCACATAAGGGTGTGTAGAAGATATCCACCATGAGGTGGAAGGACACCTCAAGGAGGCCCCCCCCCATGCCATGGCCGAAATTTGCAGCCCCCTTGGGGAGCTCCACCTCCCTTTCACACACCAAAAGTGGTTTTCTTCTAGAAGAAAAACCCCATTTGCAAATCAGCCCAAAAAGTGCTTTTCACTATTCACGAAGACATTTTTCTGCGTCCGTTAAAACCCAAATTATTTCTGTGTGCCTAGAATAATTCTAGCACCCACCAAAAAAATTTTGAACGCATTCCGAAACAATTTCGGAACAATGTTTCTTCAGCGAAAAGCAACCAAAACGGTTCCGGCTGCTCCGGAACATTTCCGGTTTTTGTCCCGGAAAATTCCCAGAAGTTTCCAGAACACTTCTGGCATCCTCCAAGAATTTCCAGGCGTGTGCCAGAACCAATTTGACTTAATGGAATACCCTGAAACAACTTTTCAGTTTCACCGGAACTATTCCGGTGTTCTCTCCGGAACGTTTCCGTTTCGTCCGAAACTTTTTCGGTGATTTTCTCTCAGACTCCCCGTCTAGTATTCAGTAGATAGATGACCCTTAAGCGTGTGACCCTATAGGTTCGGTGAAGTATAGACATGACCGGAACTCTTTCCGATCAATTATCAACATCGGAGCCGTGGACACCCATATTGACCCCTATACCCACACAAATGAATATTCGAGTGAACCTCCAGTTGCCGTGTGCTATTCCTGTTGCTTCACGATATGTTACAAATACCCGAGGTGAGAAACATCGGCATCCTCGTGGATCAACACTTGTCCACAATGCCAGTTACCTCGTTGCCGGTTTTTGTTCTCTTTTCTCGTTTCTGTGTTCTGGTATCCCTGTGATCAAATCACACTTGTGTCTGGCCAGACGATGATGGATACCGTAACACCGAGAGGGCCCAGAGATATCTCTCCATCGTCGGAGGAGCAAATCCCAATCTTGAGCTATCAAGTTACTTAACATACTTTTCCATGAACCCGTAAGCCGCCGTAATAGCCACCCATTTACGGATGACGTTTAACAAACCCCAAAGTTCATGAAGCAAGCATGAAGAAACTCGACACTCTCATGGTCTAAGGAATTATGCAAACATTAACTTCTCTGTGTTATTAACCATTAACTTATGACGAATGAATCTCATAGCATAACATCAATCGGGTCGATTCAACACAAGTGTTCTACTAACATTGTGCCCTCAAAGTTGCCGGCATAGACATGCCCATGATCAGGAAAACAGAACCATCATGCAACACTTGGGCTAGTCTTAGAGGCCAGACTAGGAATACATTTTACCGTTTATTATTCCACACGTGCATATGAGTCTTCCTCCGAGCCTCGTGGTTATTGCAGACTCGAGAACCATAGCAGTTATAGCATGGAACATAAACCTAATTATGAACAGGGAGATAATCAATAACATTTATTATTGCCTCTAGGGCATATCTCCTACAGATATTCCTCAACAAAGAATAACTCACTGGCACCCCCAGATATTTCATGGGGAAATGGCCAATTTGACAGCCGAGTAGGTCAGCATATTTCTGAAGGACGGAATCGCCCCCCGCCCCCCCCCCCCCGACAGAGAACTTCACTCTTCAGGAAGTTAATTTTAAGACTAGACATAAGCTCGAACAAATACAGTAAAAGTTTAAGATTCACGGCCTTATCAATATCATCTTATATGCACAACACCGTGTCATCGGAGTATTGTAGGATAGCAACACCATTGGGAATGAGGTCAGAGGCTAAACCTGTAAGCAACTTATTTTTTTGAGCGTTCATGACCATCTTGGTCAGGCATTCTGCAGCTAAGTTGAAAAGGAAGGGGGGCAAGGGGTCTCCCTGGCGCACCCCTTTATGACTCTGGAAGTACGGGCCCATGGTGTTGTTAATATTGACACTAACAGTCCCGTTGTGCAAGATCTGCTCGATCCATTTGCACCACTTATCGCCAAAACACCTAAGTTTGTGGCTCTCAAGCAAAAAAATCCCAGTTGACTTTATCATACGCTTTCTCGAAGTCAAGTTTAAGAACTATCCCAGCTCTTTTCTTGATATAAGTGTGATGGAGGATTTCATGCAAGGCCAAAATCCCGTCCATGATGTTTCGTTTCTTAATAAAAGCACTCTGGTGGTGACTGATAAGCTTATCAGCAAAAACTGCCACTCTATTATCAAGAACCTTAGCGATCAACTTATATGGGCATTGGAGGAGGAAAATGGGTCGAAACTCCTGGATTTTCTTCGCCCCATTGAGTTTAGGAATCAGAGTAATAATACCGTAATTTAGCCTCTCCACATTCAGAGAGCCCTCATGGAATGCTCTAAAAAGGTTCATTATATCATGTTTGACTATATCCCAGTAGAAATGATAAAATTCTGCTGGTATATTGTCAGGGCCGGGGGCCCGATTACTGTCCATAGTAAACAACGCACTTTTAACATCCTCCTCACTAAACGGCCCGGTCGAAAAATTGTTGTCTTCCACGGTTAACTTCTCATCCACACTCCACGTGTCTGGATCTAAGTGGAAAATATTTCCAGGGGCAGGCCCAAAGAGGTCTTTATAAAAAGATGTAGCATGTTTCAAAAGATTGTCCGTACCCTCAATAGTCACTTCACCGTTGGTGAAGGAATGAATTGTGTTCTTCCTCTTTTTTCCATTGGCAACTCTATGGAAAAAAGAGGTGTTATGATCTCCTTTTAGCAGCCATGTCTCATGGGACTGTTGGAGCCAAAACATCTCTTCAGTAGCAAGAATAGAGTCAAGCTCGCCACTTAAAGCAGCTCTCCTGTCGAGAAGTTCAGGATCTAAGGGGCCTTGCTCTTCTATCGATTCGATGTTAGCAAGTTCAAGCTTGATCAAATTCTTTCTTTGCTTCCCATGACCATATTTATTAGGGCCCCATCCCTTAAAAAAATTCTTGAAACGTTTTAACTTGATATTAAGAACATCAATGGGGTCAGAGGAGCTAACAGGTTTATTCCAAAGTTTCTTAACAAGAGGGAGAAAATCTTCATTGGTCATCCAACTCATTTCAAACCCGAATTCTCTAGGTTTTGGAGCTTGAGGAAGCCAACTATTAGTGGTCATGAGAAGTTTTAGTACTCCCTTTGTCCTATAATACAAGATGTTATTTAAATCAATGTAGTGTCAACTCACCAGTGGCCCACAACCCATATATATGACTCAAGGAACCTGTTCACAAATCACCGGTGCACATCATACTCAAGGCTCTACTATGCAGCTCGGCACACACGGTTACAATGCTACTTTCGCAACCGGCAAATCAACCCCCCGCCGCCTCAAGCCCCCCTCCCCTTCGGTCGTCGATGGCATATGCCACTACTACCAATCTACCATGGGTTGCGCGCGTGGGCGTCGTCGTCGTCCTCTCCATGGCAACACGAGGGACAAAGGGAACAGGGTTTTGTTGGCGCTCTCAAGTCCTAGCCGAGGGGAGAGATTTTTTTTGCCTCACGCAACATACCATAACAACATCCACCATCGGGTCACTCTTTGAAATTTGTGCTGCTACATATGTCATAAACCGTGGACCTATTATTTAGAATGCATACTCAATTACTTCTTTCGATCCCACAAACCTTACCTCCTCCAAAGTATCTCTCCCTCTCTCTCTCTCTCTCTCTCTCTCTCTCTCTCTCGTCGATCTAGATCTGGCTCATGGGAGTGCAGCAATGAGGCGGTGGGAGGTCGAGGTGGCCAGCCACCTTGGAGGTGCAAGACAACAGGGGAGCTCGAGGTGGCCAGTCGCCTCACAACAGGGTGGCGGCGGCTAGCACCCGCACGGGTCCAGATTCATGCTCCCAACGTGTCAACTCGTGTAGGAGCTCTACAACATCCCCATGGACACCACAAAAGGCGTCGAAGAGGTCATCACAAGAAGAACACAACGACTCGGCATCCTCCACGTTGTGGCCCTAGTCGACGTCTCGACGAAGATCCAAAGCATGGATGTTGTCAAGCCGCAGACTGATGACCTACCAGTGCACATGGTTTAGTTGTAGCCTTTTTCAAAGTAAGAGTGCCGATCCCATAGGGAGCACATGAATTGGGCTTTGTTCCTTATATAGGCTTATGGAAATGTGCATGTAGGTTAACTGTAAACTCAGAGCAAAATGAAGGCGGAAGGGTGTAATGATTTTGAGTAGAGCACGGACCAAAAGTAAATAACACAAAAGAATTAAATGAGTGCAGCGGAACGATTAAAGCGCTGAAACTAACAGATGATTAAAGCGTTCTCATGGAGTACTGAATTCCCATTGGTATGTGTCTAACACAACATATGTTGTAGCATAGTTCTTTTTTTCGAGAAAACGCAAAAAGATTTTGCGTTTCATTTCATTGAAAAGGAGAAGAGTTCGGTACATCGTCCCTCATGGGGGGGGGGTACAAGGCTACATGGCGGTCGTTCAGTGAACGTCCCAGGTAGTCGGTAGCAACATACGATGGCCGAGGGCTCCGGATCTATACCAAAGTGTGGCTTCCTCTTTGATGCGCGCAATGGTGTTTTGAGCAGATGGGAGGTCGCCGTCGAAGACACAGGTGTTCCTCTGTTTCCAGATCATCCAGGGAACCAGCATGGCCGTTGATGCAAACCCTTTGCGGAGCAGCTTTGGGGTGGCCTGCTTGGTAAGATCCCACCATCTCCCGAAGGCGTCTCCAGGCTTGGGTGGACGGCATGTCAGTCGTAGCCAGGCGAAGATTTCGTGCCAGACCTGACGTGCAAAAGGGCACTCGATGAAGAGGTGCGATATTGTTTCCATGGCCTCATCGCATAGGAGGCATCTGGGGTGGTGCTGCAGGCCGCGGCGCTGAAGGCGGGCGGCGGTCCAACAACGGTCTTTATTAACTAGCCAGTGGAAGAACTTGACGCGAGGAGGCGCCCGGCTCTTCCAGATTAGCTTCCAGGCGCCGCAGGATGTTGAGCCGTGGAAGGTGGCATTGTAGCAAGAGCTCACAGAGTACTTGCCGTCAGCGCTCCACTTCCAAGTGATGGTGTCTAGCTGGTCGGAGAGGTTAAAGCCGTCCAGCACCCGCCAGAGTAGTAAGTATTGCCCGATCTCCTCGACGCCAATCGTTCCATGAATATCTCGTGCCCAAGAGTGGGCGTGCAGGCCTTCCGCCACGGTCCTGAGCTTGCGGTGCCGCTTTGGGATGCAGGCGAGGAGCAGTGGTGCGATTTCACCAACTGATCTGCCTCCAATCCACCGGTCCTCCCAAAACTTGGCGGATTGTCCATTTCCAACGATCATGGTGGTCGAGGCAAAGAATAGGGCCCGTTCATCCGCCGTGAACTGAAGGTCCAGGCCACGCCAGATGCGTCGCTCGTGAGTCCTGCTGAACCAGCGCCAACGTAGCCGCAGGGCGAGGCCGGCATGCTCCATCTTCTGAATACCCAAGCCACCAAGAGGGAGAGGGTGACATACTTGGCTCCAGTTCACATGACAGTTCCCGCCGTTCGCCTCAGCACGGCCGGCCCAGAGGAACCCACGCTGGATCTTCTCAATCTGCCGAAAGATCTTCTTTTGGGGGGCAAGTGCCAATAGCTGGTGAATGGGGATTGCACTTAGCACAGACTTGACGAGGGCAAGGCGTCCGGCCTTGGGCATGAGGTTGGCCTTCCAAGTGGGCAATCTGGCCGCAACGCGCGAGACGAGCGGCTGCAACTGCGCGCAGGTGGGGTGGCGTATGGTGAGCGGGATGCCCAGGTAGGTCATAGGCAGCTCCACAATGGGACAGCCGAGGCAGGCGGTGACCGCCGCGGCGTCGTCGTCGTCCCCGTTGAGCAGAGCAGCGACGCTCTTGTTGTAGTTGACCATCAAACCAGAGGAGCGGCTAAAGATACGTAGGATCTCCTTGACGGAGGTGATGTTGCTCGGGGATGGGTGGCAGAATAATACCACATCGTCAGCATATAGCGAGATCTCCGGAATTTGGTGCCTGGGGTGCAGCTTCTGAAGGACTCCAAGATCAGCACAGTGCCTGATCAGGCAGGAAAGAATGTCGACGGCGAGGACAAATAACTGGGGGGGACATAGGGTCCCCCTGCCGCAGCCCGCAACGGTGCCAGATGGGCGGTCCAAGCTCGCCATTGATCATGACCCGGGTGCTCACCGAGCTGAGAAGAATTGCCAACCAGCCCATGAACTTGTTGTTGAAGCCATATTGGTGGAGGACCTCAAAAAGGAAGGGCCAAGAGATGGAATCGAAAGCGAGCGCAAGGTCCAGTTTGAGGAGCACCCTGGGGGCACCGAGCTGATGAAGGAGACGCGCGGACTGGCGGGCGAGCACGAAATTGTCATGCAGGCAGCGTCCATGGATGAACGCGTTCTGGTTCGGGCTGACGATCTCGTCGAGCTTCGGCGTGAGGCGTAGGGATAGCATCTTGGCGAATAGCTTGGCTACGAGGTGTATCAGACTGATGGGTCGATAGTCACTGAGCGCCGCCGCATCAGGCCTCATCGGGAGCAGGGTGAGGAGCGCCTGGTTCAGGCGGTGGAAGCCACAGCCACACAAAGCATGCAACTATGCGAATAGCATAGTTCTAAGCTGGATACTTGAGCCACTGTTGATATTTGTGACTGGGCGGATCCGGGTACAAAATACGTTCTACTCGAGGTAGACTTCATAGCACGCACGCCGCTACCGTAGTTTCCCCATGCTGGTTCTTACTATGGTAATTAAGGGTTTCCCCGTAGACGCGACCTCACCAAGGGTTCTCCTTATTCCCCTATCAATTGCAAAGGTACGGAACTGAGGCTTTTACTGTCACCTCGAATTACCTCGACATCTTAACCTTTACAATAATAGTAATATGCTTCGTGGCCTTGCGATGGAAATGCCGAGTGAGGCCCCTTTGCAACATTCACGAAAGTTATTAAACCAATCATTAAACAGAGAATCTCATATCCTTATTAACGTTTCAGCTCCTATACATACCAAGGTTCATCCATATCCCCGAGAACTAGGGGGTCTACTCACGCATGGAGACGACAAACATCATATGAATGATGGTGGTGAACATGAATGGAACAATCGAGTAATACACGTAATGATCCACAAGGGGTTCAGTATTACAACGAGATGGAGATGGTGGCGGTCAAGGTGGTTGATGAAGATAATTGATGTCGACGTCCCCTTGCACGAGGTGGTGATGATGGTGATCTCCTCCTTGACAATTCCCCCTCTGGAGGCTAGGGTTCTATGTTCTGGATGAGTTTCTGGAGTCTGTAGGCGTTCTGATCTTAGATTCGATTGCATGGGCGTGAAGTAGTTGACTAGGAGGTGGCAGCGGCGAGTGCTATGAGCGTTGGTACTTGCGCTCGTACCAAAGGTCGTCGAGTGCTCTGGTGGCCCTGCGCAGCTCCCAAATTCTCCCAAATGCCTTCATTATTTTATGATAATTATTTATCACTTTGATTGACGTGATTTTATCACCTTTTCTTGGCATTCTTTCCTTAAAACAGGCAAAAAGAAGAGAGTGAATGCGATAAAACCCAACAAAACCTACCGTGTAGGCACAAAATAAAGCGTAAAACCATAACATAATTTGGACTCATCATAGAGGCTCAAGGCTAAATTGTACACCAGCCTTAAAGAGTTATGCCTTGCTAGACAATTAACCATCGTTTCACCTCGATTATGTGTTGCCCAATGTGGGTTGTTCGCACAAGCATGAGGGGGGGGGGGGTGATTTCGTCCTAGGCCTCACCAACCGCGTTTGGAAATTTCTATTTATTTGCCTCAGATTTGGCGAGACTCTTTTTTCTTGTGCATGATTTGGTTTGGATGTAGTGTTTGAATGTCCCAGGTCTCCATTTTATTTTAGTGTTCTAGTTATAGGCTCTAGAGCTTGAAGCCTCTCACAATAGGTGTGAGATTTTAAATTTGGTTTGGGTGCGTGGGCGCCGTTTTCATCCTCTCCACGGTAACACAAGGGACAAAGGGAGGAGGGTTTGGTTGGAAGACCATGTAATCGATCGAGTGTGGTTTTGCCGGTGATCCCAAGTATCAGCCAGGCGGAGAGAGATTTTTCTACCACACGATACACACTGACACAACATCCACCGGTGATCACCCACAAGTATAGGGGATCAATCGTAGTCCTTTCGATAAGTAAGAGTGTCGAACCCAACGAGGAGCAGAAGGAAATGACAAGCGGTTTTCAGCAAGGTATTCTCTGCAAGTACTGAAAGTAGCGGTAAAAGATAGTTTCGGTAGCAAGATAATTCGTAACAAGTAACAAGTAACAAGTATAATAAAGTGCAGCAAGGTGGCCCAATCCTTTTTATAGCAAAGGACAAGCCGGAACGATTTCTTATAATAAGCAAAGAGTTCTCGAGGACACATGGGAATTTCATCTAGTCACTTTCATCATGTTTGTTTGATTCACGTTCGCTACTTTGATAATTTGATATGTGGGTGGACCGGTGCTTGGGTGCTGTTCTTACTTGAACAAGCCTCCCACTTATGATTACCCCCTCTCGCAAGAATCCGCAACTACGAAAGAAGAATTAAGATAACTCTAACCATAACATGAAACATATGGATCCAAATCAGCCCCTTACGGAATAACGCATAAACTAGGGTTTAAGCTTCTGTCACTCTAGCAACCCATCATCTAATTACTACTCCACAATGCCTTCCCTTAGGCCCAAAGATGGTGAAGTGTCATGTAGTTGATGTTCACACGACACCACTAAAGGAAGCAACAACATACATATCATCAAAATATCGAACGAATACCAAATTCACATGATTACTTATGACAAGACTTCTCCCATGTCCTCAAGAACAAAAGTAACTACTCACAAATCATATTCATGTTCAAGATCAGAGGGGTATTGAATATCATTAAGGATCTAAACATATAATCTTCCACCAAATAAACCAACTAGCATCAACTACGAGATGTAATCAACACTACTAGCAACCCACAGGTACCAATCTGAGGTTTTGAGACAAAGATTGAATACTAGAGATGAACTAGGGTTTAAGATGAGATGGTGCTGGTGAAGATGTTGATGAAGATTGGTCCTCCCATGATGAGAGGATCGTTGGTGATGTCGATGGCTTCGATTTCCCCCTCCCGGAGGGAAGTATCCCCAACAGAATCGCTCCGCCGGAGAGCAAAATAGCTCCTGCCCAGGTTCCGCCTCGAGACGGCGGCGCTTCGTCCTAAAAGTCTTCTTCTGATTTTTTTTTCTAGGGCAAATGGCTTCATATAGTAGAAGGAGGGGGCCGGAGGCCTGCCAGGGGCCCCACAAGCTCGGGGGGCGCGCCCCCCAGGCTTGTGGCTTCCTGGTGGGCCCCCTCCTATTAATTCTTTTGCCAGTATTTTTATATATTCCAAAATAATTCTCCGTAAATTTTCAGGTCATTTGGAGGTGTGCAGAATAGCTATCTCTGTTTCACCCCTTTCCGGTCCAGAATTCCAGCTGCCGGCAATCTCCCTCTTCATGTGAATCTTGCAAAATAAGAGAGAAAAGGCATAAGAATTGTACCATAAAGTGAAATAATGATCAAAAACATATTAATTAATAGTAGGAAATCATGATGCAAATTGGACATATCAACTCCCCCAAGCTTAGACCTCGCTTGTCCTCAAGCGAAAGCCAAAATCGATAATCATGACCACATGTTTAGAGAGAGAGGCGTCGATAAAAATAAAATACGGACATGGAGCATCGTGATCTTTATTATAACAGCAATATATCATCATAGAACTTATCATGAAAAAGTGACAATTCAATCACACGTTAAAGTATGAACCACAAACCAAATTGAAAACTAACAAACTATGATCTCAGTCACTGAAGCAATTGCAATTCATCATATTATCAGAGCTTTGTTTAGCAAGTTCACATACTCAACTATCATTTAGTCTTCTATGATTGTTGACACTCACGGCATACTTATGGAGCAAAAGTTTCAGTCAGACACATAGAAAGATAGGGGCTTATAATTTCGCCTCCCAACGTATTTACCTCAAGGGTAATGTCAACAATAATAACTCATGATCACCTACATCCAAATTGGATATATATGCCTGGATCAATCCCCACGACATGATGCTTGCCAAGAGAGAAAAATAAAAACGGAATAGAGGAGAATACTATTGACTCTTGCATGAAAGTAAATACGTAAAGTAAAAGATAGGCCCTTCGCAGAGGGAAGCAGAGGTTGTCATGCGCTTTTTGTTTTTGGATGTGCAAGCTCTTAATGTAAAGGAACGTCACTTTATATTGCCCCTTGTGATAGCGACCTTTATTATGCAGTATGTCGCTTTTATTTCTTCACCATCACAAGATCGTACAAAGCTTATTTTCCCTTACAATAAAAGATCATACATATTTAGGAGCAATTTTTATTGCTTTGCACCGATGACAACTTACTTCAAGGATCTTATTCAATCCATAGGTAGATATAATGGACTCTCATGGCATGAAACTGGGTTTAAGGGTTTTCGGATGCACAAGTAGTACCTCTACTTAGTGCGGAATTTTGGCTAGCAAAAGATAGGGGGCAAGCACCACATGTTAGAGGATCCAAAACAATATAACTTCTTTGTGAATATAAGCAAACATAACTCATTACATTGTCTTCCTTGTCCAACGTCGACTATTTGACATAGAATATTTAATGGGGGCTCACAATCATAAAAGATGTCCAAGATAGTGTATTTATATGTGAGACCTCTCTTCCTTTATTACTTTTTTATGAATTGCAACAATGACCAATACTATGTTTGTTAACTTCCAACAAGTTTTATCAATTATACTTCTTTTATGTGAAGTCATCACTCCCCATGGGATTAGCATATGATTTTACTTTTTATTCTCTTTTTATTTCTAAGATTGGATCAACAAAAGCAAAACACTCAACTCGAACTACTCTTTATTATATAACTTTCACACACGATTACATAGATAGATAGATCACAAAGCAAACACTCGAAACTAAATCATACTAAACTTTATTTTTATAAATCACGAAATAACTAAGGATAGAACTAAGATAGATAATGATGATAAAAGGTGATGGTGATACGATACCGGGGCACCTCCCCCGAGCTTGGCACAAGCCAAGGGTGGTGCCCATACCCATGTACTCAAGTCTCCTTTTTCGGTGATGGTGGTGATGAAGTGGTGGGCTTGTCCTCCGTCTTCCAAGGCATAGGCTCTCCATCATAAAAGGACGAACGTGTTTCTGGAGTCCTGAAATTTGCAGCTAAACTCATACCTTTGAACTTGGCCTCATACTCAAAATTTTGGTTTTGTAGATCATAGATTTGGGCATGAAGATAGTCAATCCGATCATTGAGCTTGAAGATGACGTCCCCAATATTCTTGCCGTCCACCTTGTGCTCATGGATGAACTCCATGATCATGGAGTGGTTAGCATAAAGTCCACGCTCCACCATCCCCTGGCACTTGAAGATCTCCTGTTCCACCGCTTCCAGCCTGGCCTTCTCGCTCCTGGTCTTCTTAGGTCCTTGAACGTCCCGGATGTGGAGCACCCCCTCACGCATCTCAATGGCTTGAGGGTGCTTCATCACCTCCGGTAAGTACGGGTTGATGACCTTCTCGTAAAACTTGTCCTTGGACGAGCTTGGAGACGCCATGGCGATCTAGATCTGTCAGAAAAACAGCCCGAAACAAGAACAGAGGAAAAACTTGCGATGTGGTGGTCAAAACACCTGTGAGTATATATAATGAATTTTTCCCGTGCTGGACAAGTAATATGAAAGAAAAACGGAGTCGGGAAAGTCCACGAGGGAGCCACAAGCCTGGTAGGCGCGCCCTGGGGGGTAGGGCGCACCCCCCAGGCTTGTCGCCTCCTCGTGCACTTTTCGGACTGTTTATTATTTTCCTAATTTTGTATATATTCCAAAATGGACAGAAAGTAATTTTATGGAAGTTTCGGAGTCGGTTTACTTACCGTACCATATACCTACTCCTTTTTAGGCTTCTGGAGCGTTCCGGAAGGTTTCTTCTATGTGCTCTTCCGGTGTCATTGTTTGAATAATATTAGTTTCAACATTAATGGGTGTACCTGAGATATAATGTTTAATTCTTTGCCCATTAACCACTCTTGGATTATTGCCTTCGGAGTTGTTTATTTTGATGGCTCCGGAGCGATAAACTTCTTCGATGATGTATGGCCCTTCCCATTTAGAGAGAAGTTTTCCTGCAAAAAATCTTAAACGAGAATTGTATAATAGAACATGATCACCTACTTTGAATTCCCGTTTTTGAATTCTCTTATCATGCCACCTTTTAACTTTTTGTTTAAACAACTTGGCATTTTCATAAGCTTGTGTTCTCCATTCATCTAAGGAGCTAATATCAAATAACCTCTTTTCACCGGCAAGTTTAAAATCATAGTTAAGTTCTTTAATTGTCCAATATGCTTTATATTCTAGTTCAAGAGGTAAATGACATGCTTTTCCATAGACCATTTTATATGGAGACATGCCCATAGGATTTTTATAAGCAGTTCTGTAAGCCCATAGTGCATCATCAAGTTTCTTAGACCAATTCTTTCTAGATCTATTAACGGTCTTTTGCAAAATTAATTTTATCTCTCTATTAGTTAGCTCAACTTGACCACTAGACTGAGGATGATAAGGAGATGCAATTCTATGATTAACATCATATTTAGCAAGCAATTTACGGAAAGCACCATGAATAAAATGTGAACCACCATCAGTCATTAAATATCTAGGGACTCCAAACCTCGGGAATATAACTTCTTTAAGAATTTTAATAGAATTGTTATGATCAGCACTACTAGTTGAAATAGCTTCTACCCACTTAGTAACATAATCAACAACAACTAAAATATGAGTATACCCATTGGATTTAGGAAAAGGTCCCATATAATCAAAACCCCAAACATCAAATGGTTCAATAACAAGTGAATAATTCATAGGCATTTCCTGACGTCTACCAACATTATCAATTCTTTGACATTCATCACAAGAAAGGACGAACTTACGTGCATCTTTGAAAAGAGTAAGCCAATAAAAACCAGATTGTAGTACCTTGTGTGCAGTTCTGTCTCCCGCATGGTGTCCTCCATATGCCTCGGAGTGACACTTTAGTAGGATTTGTTCCTGTTCATGCTCAGGTACACAACGTCTAATAATACCATATACTCCTTATTTATATAGATGTGGGTCATCCAAAAGTAATGTCTTAAATCAAAGAAGAACTTTTTCTTTTGCTAGTATGTGAAACTAGGTGGTATGTATTTAGCAACAATGTAATTAGCATAGTCTGCATACCAAGAAGTATTACGAGAAGCATTTATCACAGCTAATTGTTCATCAGGGAAATCATCATTAATAGGAAGTGGGTCATCAAGAACATTTTCCATTCTAGACAAATTATCAGCTACAGGATTCTCAGCTCCCTTTCTATCAATAATATGTAAATCAAATTCTTGCAGCAACAGAACCCACCTAATAAGTCTAGGTTTAGCATCTTTCTTTTCCATAAGATATTTAATAGTAGCATGATTAGTATGGATAGTAACTTTGGAATCAACAATGTAAGATCTGAATTTATCACATGCAAACACAACTGCTAAAAATTCTTTCTCAGTAGTAGCATAATTTCTTTGAGCGTTGTCTAGAGTTTTACTAGCATAATGAATAACATTCGATTTCTTATCAACTCTTTGTCCTAGAACAGTACCAACAACATAGTCACTAGCATCACACATAATTTCAAAGGGTAGGTTCCAATCAGGTGGTTGAACAACAGGTGCAGAAATTAAGGCTTTCTTAAGTATTTCAAAGGCTTCTACGCAATCATCATAAAAAACAAATGGCACATCTTTTTGCAAGAGATTATTAAGAGGCCTAGAAATTTTAGAGAAGTCTTTTATAAACATTCTATAGAAACCAGCATGACTGAGGAAACTTCTTATACCTTTGATATCTTTAGGACATGGCATTTTCTCAATAGCATCAACTTTATCTTTATCAACTTCAATACCTCTTTCAGAAATTTTATGCCCAAGGACTATACCTTCATTCACCATAAAGTGGCACTTCTAACAATTCAAGACAAGATTAGTTTCTTCACATCTCTGCAAAACTCGATCAAGGTTGCTCAAGCAATCATCAAAAGAAGTTCCGTAAATGGAAAAATCATCCATGAAAACCTCAACAATCTTTTCACAAAAGTCAGAGAATATAGCAGTCATACATCTTTGAAAGGTAGCAGGTGCATTACATAAACCAAAAGGCATACGACGATAAACATAAGTTCCAAAAGGACATGTAAATGTGGTTTTCTCTTGATCTTCAGGTGAAACAGGTATTTGAGAGAAACCAGAATAACCATCTAGGAAGCAAAAGTATGTATGCTTAGATAATCTTTCTAACATTTGATCAATAAAAGGCAAGGGGTAATGATCTTTCCTAGTAGCTTTATTTAATTTCCTGAAATCAATTACCATCCTATAACCGGTTACAATTCTTTGCGGGATAAGTTCGTTTTTGTCATTAGGAACAACAGTAATACCTCCTTTCTTAGGAACACAATGAACATGACTTACCCATCTACTATCAGCTATGGGATAAATTATACCTGCCTCAAGAAGCTTTAATATTTCAGTTCTTACCACATCCTTCATTTTAGGATTCAGCCTTCTTTGATGATCAACAACGGGTTTAGCGTCTGGCTCCATATGAATTTTATGCTGACATAAGGTGGGACTAATGCCCTTCAGATCATCAAGAGTATATCCAATAGCAGCACGGTGCTTCTTCAGAGTTTTAAGTAATCTCTTTTCTTCATGCTCTGAAAGGTTAGCACTAATAATAACAGGATATATCTTCTTTTCATCCAGATAAGCATATTTAAGTGTATCAGGTAATTGCTTTAATTCGAACACAGGATCACCCTTGGGTGGTAGAGGATTTCCCAAGGTTTCAACAGACAAGTTATGTTTGAGAATAGGTGCTTGTTTAAAGAACAACTCATCTATTTCATTTCTTTCATTCATATGCATATCATTCTTATGGTCTAGCAAATATTGTTCTAAAGGATCAGTAGGAGGCACAACAATAGAAGCAAGACCAATAATTTCATCTTTATTGGGTAATTCCTTATCATGAGGTTGTCTACTAAACTTAGAAAAATTAAATTCATGAGATATATCACCAAACTTAACTCTAACCTTCTCTTTAACACAATCAATTTCAGCATTAACGGTATTCAAGAAGGGTCTACCAAATATAATGGGACAAAAATTATCTTGTTGTGAACCAAGTACTAAGAAATCGGTAGGGTATTTGATTTTACCACACAAGACTTCAACATCTCTAACAATCCCAAGTGGTGTAATAGTATCTTTGTTTGCAAGCTTAATAGTAACATCAATATCTTCAATCTCAACAGGTGCAATATCATGCATTACTTCTTGATATAAAGAAAACGGAATGGCACTCACACTAGCACCCATATCACATAAACCATGATAGCAATGATCTCCAATCTTAACAGAAACAACAGGCATGCCAACTACGGGCTTGTTCTTATCTAGCATATCTCGTTCATTTCTAACAGGTTTAGCAATTCTAGCAGCCTCATCGGAAAAGTAAATAACATACCCATCAATATCATCAACCAAGAGATCTTTAACCATTGCAATATTAGGCTCAACCTTAATTTGTTCAAAAGGTCTAGGTGTTCTTATATTACTTTTATAAACCACAGTTGAAGCTTTAGCATGTTCCTTAATCCTAACAGGGAAAGGAGGTTTCTCAATATAAGCTGTGGGCACAACTGGATCAACATTGTAAACAATTGTTTCTTCTTTAACAATAACGGGTTCTTCATTTAATTCAATAGGTGGATGATATTTAAACCATTTCTCCTTAGGGAGATCAACATGAGCAGCAAAAGATTCACAAAAGGTAGCTACTATCTCAGAGTCAAGTCCATATTTAGTACTAAACTTATGAAAAGCATCAGTTTCCATAAAATATTTAACACAATCAAACTCAAGATTTATACCTGACTCTTTACCTTTGTCGATTTCCCAATCTTCAGAGTTATGTTTAATTCTTTCCAGAAGATCCCATCTGAATTCAATAGTTCTCTTCATAAAGGAACTAGCCGAAGAAGTATCGAGCGTGGATTGATCATTATGAGAAAGCCGAGAATAAAAGTTTTGAATAATTATTTCTCTTGAGAGCTCATGATTGGGGCATGTGTGCAACATATACTTAAGCCTCCCCCAAGCTTGAGCGATACTTTCTCCTTCACGAGGCCAAAAATTATATATATAATTCTGATCACGATAAACCAAATGCATAGGATAAAATTTCTGGTGAAATTCCAGCTTCAACCGGTTCCAATCCCATGTTTCAGTATCATCACATAGCCTATACCATGTCAATGCCTTTCCCTCCAAAGATAAAGGGAATACTTTCTGTTGGAAATATGCCCTAGAGGCAATAATAAAATGGTTATTATCATATTTCCTTGTTCATGATAAAGGTTTATTATTCATGCTAGAATTGTATTGACCGAAAACTTAAATACATGTGTGAATACATAAACAAATATTATGTCCCTAGTGAGCCTCTACTAGACTAGCTCGTTGATCAAAGATGGTTAAGGTTTCCTAACCATAGACATGAGTTTTCATTTGATAACGGGATCACATCATTAGGAGAATGATGTGATGGACAAGACCCAACCGTAAGCTTAGCATTCGATCGTATCACTTGAGTTTATTGCTATAGCTTTCTTCATGTCAAGTATATGTTCCTTAGACCATGAGATCATGTCACTCTCAGATACCGGAGGAATACTTAGTGTGTATCCAAACGTCACTTCGTAACTGGGTGATCATAAAGGTGCTCTACAGGTATCTCCGAAGGTCTCTGTTGGGTTGCATGGATCGAGACTGGGATTTGTCACTCCGTATGACGGAGAGATATCTCTGGGTCCTCTCGGTAATACAACATCGTAAAGAGCTTGCAAGCAATGTGGGAAGTCATATTTTGGGTTCCGGAAAAAGGTGCAGTTTTTTCGGTATTGTACCGGGAAGCTTCCAGAAGGTTCCGGAGGATTCCGGAGGGGTCCGGAAGTCCACAAGTGGGTCCACCATGTCCCAAGGGCTGGCATGGGCTGAGGGGAGGTGCCCTGGCCTTATTGGGCTAGTCGCACCAAGTCCTCAAAAGCCCATGTGGCTAGGGAAGGGAAAAAAAGGGGAGTCCTAGTAGGAATAGGATTGGACTTGGAGTCCAAGTCCTCTCCCCCTTAGCTGCGCCCTAGGGCTTGGAGGGGCTGTTCCCCACGCCCCTCCACCTATATATAGAGGGGAGGGGGCGCCCCAAGAGGACAGACCAAGCCCTTGGCGCCCCTCTCTCTACCGTTACTCCGTAGCTCCTCCGTCCTCGTTCTAGTAGCGCTTGGCGAAGCTCTGCTGAACTAGCTCCACCACCACCATCACCACCACGCCATCGTGCTAGTTGTGATCCCATCTACTTATCCGCCTTCTCTTGCTGGATCAAGGAGGAGGAGACGTCATCGAGACGCACGTGTGCTAAACTCGGAGGTGCCGTCCGTTCGGCACTAGATCGGTTGGATCGTGATCGGATCGCGAAGAGTACGACTACATCAACCGCGTTATATACGCTTCCACTTTTGGTCTATCAGGGTACGTAGACACACTCTCCTCTCTCGTTGCTATGCTTCTCCTAGATAGATCTTGGGTGTTCGTAGGAAATTTTTTGATTTTCATGCTTCGTTACCCATGAGTGGCATCATGAGCTAGGTCTATGCGTAGATGTATATGCATGAGTAGAACACAAAAGTTGTGGGCGTTGATGCTCAAATTGCTTACCTCTCTTGTCTTATTTGGATTCGGCGGTATTGTGGGATGAAGCGGCTCAGACCAACCTTACATGTCCTCGCACATGAGACCGGTTCCACCGACTAACATGCAACTTGTTTTGCATAAGGTGGCTAGCGGGTGTCTGTCTCTCCTACTTTAGTTGAATCTAATTTGACGAAGTCGGTCCTTATAAAAGGTTAGAAGGCAACTTGATTATCACCATTGTGGTTTTGCGTAGGTAAGAATAGTTCTTGCTAGTTACCCATAGCAGCCACGTAAAATTTGCAACAACAAAGTAGAGGACGTCTAACTTGTTTTTGCAGGGCATGTTGTGATGTGGTATGGCCAAAACGTGATGTGATATATGTTGATGTATGAGATGATCATGTTTTGTAATAGGTTCACGACTTGCATGTCGATGAGTACGGCAACCGGCAGGAGCCATAGGGTTGTCTTTAATTTATTAATCGCCATGTAATTGCTTTACTTTATCGCTATGCGTTAGCAATAGTTGTAGAAGCAATAGTTGGCGGAGACGACCACGTGACGACATGATGATGGAGATCATGGTGTCATGCCGGTGACGATGGAGATCATGTCGGTGCTTTGGAGATGGAGATCAAAGGCACGAGATGATAATGGCCATATCATGTCACATATTGATTGCATGTGATGTTTATCCTTTTTATGCATCTTATTTTGCTTAGAATGACGATAGCATTATAAGATGATCCCTTCACTTAATTTCAAGAAATTGTTCTCCCTAAGTATGTACCATTGCAAAAGTTCGTCGTTTCGAAGCACCTCGTGATGATCGGGTGTGATAGACTCTACGTTCGCATACAACGGGCGTAAGCCAGTTTTACACATGTAGAATACTTGGGTTAAACTTGACGAGCCTATCATGTACAGACATGGCCTCGGAACACAGGAGACCGAAAGGTCGAACATGAGTCATATAGTAGATATGATCAACATGGAGATGTTCACCATTGATGACTACTCCATCTCACGTGATGATCGGACATGGGTTAGTTGATTTGGATCATGTGTCACTTAGACAACTTGAGGGGTGTTGATTTAAGTGGGAGTTCATTAGTAATTTGATTAACTGAACTAAATTATCATGAACTTAGTCTTAATTGTCTTTGCAAAATTTGTGTTGTAGATCAATGGCCCGCGTTGTAGTTCCCCTGAATTTTAATGCGTTCCTAGAGAAAGCTAAGTTGAAAGATGATGGAAGCAACTATGCGGACTGGGTCCGTAACTTGAGGATTATCCTCATTGTTGCACAGAAGGCTTATGTCCTTGATGCACCGCTAGGTGACGCACCCCCTCCAGCGTCGTCTATGGATGTTGTGAACATCCGGCAGACACGTTCTGATGACTACTCGATAGTTCAGTGCGCCATGCTTTACGGCTTAGAACCGGGGCTCCAAAGACGTTTTGAGCACCACGGAGCATATGAGATGTTCCAAGAGCTGAAATTGGTATTTCAAGCTCATGCCCGGGTCGAGAGGTATGACATCTCCAACAAGTTCTTTAGCTGTAAAATGGAGGAGAACAGTTCTGTTAGTGAGCATATACTCGGAATGTCTGGGTTGCACAACCGCTTGACTCAGTTGGGAGTTAATCTTCTAGATGACTCGGTTATTGACAGAATTCTCCAATCACTGCCACCAAGCTATAAGGGCTTTCTGATGAACTATAATATGCAAGGGATGGAGAAAACACTTCCTGAGCTCTTCGCGATGCTTAAGGCCGCGGAGGTAGAAATAAAGAAGGAGCATCAAGTGTTGATGGTTAAAAAGACCACTAGTTTCAAGAAAGGCAAGGGAAAGAAAGGGAACTTCAAGAAGAACGGTAAAGCAGTTGCTGCTCCCGTGAAGAAACCCAAGGCTGGACCCAAACCTGAGACTGAGTGCTTCTACTGCAAGGGGAATGGTCACTGGAAGTGGAACTACCCCAAGTACTTGGCAGATAAGAAGGCTGACAACGTCAACAAAGGTATATTTGATATACATGTTATTGATGTGTACCTTACTAGTGCTCGTAGTAGCGCCTGGGTATTTGATACTAGTTCGGTTGCTAATATTTGTAACTCGAAACAGGAGCTACGGAATAAACGAAGACTGGCTAAGGACGAGGTGACGATGCGCGTCGGAAATGGTTCCAAGGTTGATGTGATCGCCGTCGGCACGCTACCTCTACATCTACCTTCGGGATTAGTTTTAAACCTAAATAATTGTTATTTGGTGCCTACGTTGAGCATGAACATTATATCTGGATCTTGTTTATTGCGAGACGGTTATTCATTTAAGTCAGAGAATAATAGTTGTTCTATTTATATGAGTAATATCTTTTATGGTCATGCACCCCTTGTGAATGGTTTATTCTTGTTGAATCTCGATCGTAGTGATACACATATTCATAATATTGATGCCAAAAGATGCAAAGTTAATAATGATGGTACCACATATTTGTGGCACTGTCGCTTAGGTCATATTGGTGTAAAACGCATAAAGAAACTCCATACCGATGGACTTTTGGAATCTCTTGATTATGAATCATTTGAGACATGTGAACCATGCCTCATGGGCAAGATGACTAAAACTCCGTTCTCCGGAACAATGGAGTGAGCTAGTGACTTATTGGAAATAATACATACTGATGTATGCGGTCCAATGAGTGTTGAAGCACGCGGTGGATATCGTTATTTTCTTACCTTCATAGATGATTTGAGTAGATATGGGTATATTTACTTAATGAAACACAAGTCTGAAACATTTGAAAAGTTCAAGGAATTTCAGAGTGAAGTGGAGAATCATCGTAATAAGAAAATTAAATTTCTACGATCTAATCGTGGAGGTGAATATTTGAGTTACGAGTTTGGTATGCATTTAAGACAATGTGGAATTGTTTCACAGCTCACGCCACCTGGAACACCACAACATAATGGTGTGTCCGAACACCATAATCAAACTCTATTGGATATGGTGCGTTCTATGATGTCTCTTACCGATTTGCCACTATCGTTTTGGGGTTATGCATTAGAGACAGCCGCATTCACTTTAAATAGGGCACCATCAAAATCCGTTGAGACGACACCGTATGAGTTATGGTTTGGCAAGAAACCTAAGCTGTCGTTTCTTAAAGTTTGGGGATGTGACGCTTATGTCAAGAGGCTTCAACCTGATAAGCTCGAACCCAAAGCGGAGAAGTGCGTCTTCAAAGGATACCCTAAAGAGACCATTGGGTATACCTTCTACCACAGATCCGAGGGCAAGATCTTTGTTGCCAAGAATGGGTCCTTTCTAGAGAAGGAGTTTCTCTCGAAAGAAGTGAGTGGGAGGAAAGTAGAACTTGATGAGGTAATCGTACCTTCTCTCGAATTGGAAGGTAGCACATCACAGAAAACAGTTCCCGTGATGTCTACACCAACCGAAGAGGAAGCTAATGATGATGATCATGAAACTTCGGATCAAGTTACTACTGAACTTCGTAGGTCGACCAGGGTACGTTCCGCACCAGAATGGTACGGTAATCCTGTCCTGGAAGTCATGTTGTTAGACAACGGCGAACCTACGAACTATGAAGAAGCTATGATGAGCCCAGATTCTGACAAATGGCTTCAGGCCATGAAATCCGAGATAGGATCCATGTATGAGAACAAAGTATGGACTTTGGTGGACTTGCCCGATGATCGGCAAGCCATTGAGAATAAATGGATCTTTAAGAAGAAGACAGACGCTGATGGTAATGTCACCGTCTATAAAGCTCGACTTGTCGCAAAAGGTTTCCGACAAATTCAAGGGGTTGACTACGATGAGATATTCTCACCCGTAGCGATGCTTAAGTCTGTTAGAATTATGTTAGCGATTGTCGCATTTTATGAAATCTGGCAGATGGACGTCAAAACAGCATTCCTTAACAGGTTTCTTAAGGAAGAGTTGTATATGATGCAACCAGAAGGTTTTGTCGATCCTAAGGATGCTAACAAAGTATGCAAGCTCCAGCGATCCATCTATGGACCGGTGCAAGCATCTCGGAGTTGGAATATACGCTTTGATGAGGTGATCAAAGCTTTTGGTTTTATACAAACTTACGGAGAAGCTTGTATTTACAAGAAAGTGAGTGGGAGCTCTGTAGCATTTCTAATATTATATGTGGATGACATATTGTTGATTGGAAATGATATATAATTTCTGGAAAGCATAAAAGGATATTTGAATAAGAGTTTTTCAATGAAAGACCTCGGTGAAGCTGCTTATATATTGGGCATCAAAATCTATAGAGATAGATCAAGACGCCTGATAGGACTTTCACAAAGCACATACCTTGACAAAGTTTTGAAGAAGTTCAAAATGGATCAGTCAAAGAAAGGGTTCTTGCCTGTATTGCAAGGTGTGAAGTTGAGTAAGACTCAAAGTCCGACCACGGCAGAAGAAAGAGAAAGGATGAAAGTCATTCTCTATGTTTCAACCATAGGCTCTATAATGTATGCCATGTTGTGTACCAGACCTGATATGTGCCTTGCCATTAGTCTGGCAGGGAGGTACCAAAGTGATCCAGGAGTAGATCACTGGACAGCGGTCAAGAATATCCTGAAGTACCTGAAAAGGACTAAGGACATGTTTCTCGTTTATGGAGGTGACAAAGAGCTCGTCGTAAAGGGTTACGTCGATGCTAGCTTCAACACAGATCCGGATGACTCTAAGTCTCAAACCGGATACGTATTTATATTAAATGGTGGAGCGGTCAGTTGGTGCAGTTCCAAGCAGAGCGTCGTGGCAGGATCTACATGTGAAGCGGAGTATATAGCTGCTTCGGAAGCAGCGCAAGAAGGAGTCTGGATGAAGGAGTTCATATCCGATCTAGGTGTAATACCTAGTGCATCGGATCCAATGACTATCTTTTGTGACAACACTGGAGCTATTGCCATTGCCAAGGAGCCCAGGTTTCACAAGAGAACCAAGCACATCAAGCGCCGTTTCAACTCCATTCGTAATTATGTTAAGGATGGAGACATAGAACTTTGCAAAGTACATACGGATCTGAATGTAGCAGACCCGTTGACTAAACCTCTTCCATGGGCAAAACATGATCAGCACCAGGACTCCATGGGTGTTAGATTCATTACAATGTAAACTAGATTATTGAATCTAGTGCAAGTGGGAGACTGTTGGAAATATGCCCTAGAGGCAATAATAAAATGGTTATTATCATATTTCCTTGTTCATGGTAAAGGTTTATTATTCATGCTAGAATTGTATTGACCGAAAACTTAAATACATGTGTGAATACATAAACAAATATTATGTCCCTAGTGAGCCTCTACTAGACTAGCTCGTTGATCAAAGATGGTTAAGGTTTCCTAACCATAGACATGAGTTGTCATTTGATAACGGGATCACATCATTAGGAGAATGATGTGATGGGCAAGACCCAACCGTAAGCTTAGCATTCGATCGTATCACATGAGTTTATTGCTATAGCTTTCTTCATGTCAAGTATCTGTTCCTTAGACCATGAGATCATGTCACTCCCGGATACCGGAGGAATACTTAGTGTGTATCCAAACGTCACTTCATAACTGGGTGATCATAAAGGTGCTCTACAGGTATCTCCGAAGGTCTCTGTTGAGTTGCATGGATCGAGACTGTGATTTGTCACTCCGTATGACGGAGAGATATCTCTGGGTCCTCTCGGTAATACAACATCGTAAAGAGCTTGCAAGCAATGTGGCTAATGAGTTAGTCATGGGATCTTGTATTACGGAATGAGTAAAGAGACTTGCCGGTAACAAGATTGAACTAGGTATGGAGATACCGACGATCGAATCTCGGGCAAGTAACATATCGCCGAACAAAGGGAATTGCATACGGGATTAACCGAATCCTTGACATCGTGGTTCAACCGATAAAAGATATTCGTGGAATATATAGAAATCAATATGGGCATCCAGGTCCCGCTATTGGTTATTGACCGGAGAGGTGTCTCGGTCATGACTACATGATTCCCGAACCCGCAGGGTCGCACGCTTAACGTTCATTGACGCTAGAGTAGTATTGGGATATTTGATGATTGGTAACCGAATGTTGTTCGGAGTCCCTGATGAGATCCCGGACGTCACGAGGAGTCTAGGAATGGTCGAGAGGTAAAAATTTATATATGGGAAGTCATATTTTGGGTTCCGGAAAAAGGTGCAGTTTTTTCGGTATTGTACGGGGAAGCTTCCAGAAGGTTCCGAAGGATTCCGGAGGGGTCCGGAAGTCCACAAGTGGGTCCACCATGTCCCAAGGGCTGGCATGGGCTGAGGGGAGGCGCCCTGGCCTTATTGGGCTAGTCACACCAAGTCCTCAAAAGCCCATGTGGCTAGGGAAGGGGGAAAAAAAGGGAGTCCTAGTAGGAATAGGATTGGACTTGGAGTCCAAGTCCTCTCCCCCTTAGCTGCGCCCTAGGGCTTGGAGGGGCTGTTCCCCACGCCCCTCCACCTATATATAGAGGGGAGGGGGCGCCCCAAGAGGACAGACCAAGCCCTTGGCGCCCCTCTCTCTCCCGTTACTCCGTAGCTCCTCCGTCCTCGTTCTAGTAGCGCTTGGCAAAGCCCTGCTGAACTAGCTCCACCACCACCATCACCACCACGCCGTCGTGCTGGTTGTGATCCCATCTACTTCTCCGCCTTCTCTTGCTGGATCAAGGAGGAGGAGACGTCATCGAGCCGCACGTGTGCTAAACTCGGAGGTGCCGTCCATTCGGCACTAGATCGGTTGGATCGTGATCGGATCGCGAAGAGTACGACTATATCAACCGCGTTATATACGCTTCCACTTTCGGTCTACGAGGGTACGTAGACACACTCTCCTCTCTCGTTGCTATGCTTCTCCTAGATAGATCTTGGGTGTTCGTAGGAATTTTTTTGATTTTCATGCTTCGTTACCCATCACTTTCTTCTTAACTCCATCTCCGGATAGACCTGCAAGCTTAAACAATCCACAAATTTCATCCACATATATCAAGTGCATATCAGGATGCACCGTTCCATCTCCTGCATAAGGATTAGCTAGCAGTTTCTCTACCATACCCAAAGAAATTTCATAATAAATATTTTCAGTAGGTTGAGGAGCAACTCTCAATGCTTCCGGTCGAGGTGAAGATACCCCGAACAAACCCCTCAAAGGATTACTTTCCATAGTGACAAGTAACAGTAAATTTCAGCATGTAATATAAACTAGCTGGATGCCCGTGCGTTGCCACGGAATAGCAAATAATATAGACACACAAATAGAACTCCTTAGTAGCCATTTGTATCTCCTTAACTAACATCTTTGCAATCAGATACTTACATCCAAGTGATGTAAATGGTAAGGGATAAGTGTAGGTCACGCGCCTCTATTTTATCCTAGCTTGTTTTTTGTCGACAAATAGGGTGGAACCATGCTAGCTCCATTCACGGAACGGAACCAGAGTTGTTGTATAAATTTATGCTGAAATAAATATTTATATCCAAGCACAAAACAGTGCAAATTGCAGCTCACAAATTTGTAAGAAATATGGAGTATAATACATCATAAGTGGTACATGCTACGGGATCAAACAATTAGAACTAATATTAAACCAATCATTAATGCTTGGTTTCTTCCTCGGTATCTTCAAAGGAAAAAGAGACGGATAGATAAACCAAATTTTGAGCTAGCTCCGTATCTTAATATAATGGAAGGTGGGAAGCAAAAAGGAGGCCAATTTTTCTCCGCGTTGATAATACCAGCTAAAAAATCATCTAACAACATAGTTTACATTCCGGGATAAAAGTTGTGGTGAGACCTACATTCGTTGTTCTGATGCATGATGCATTCAACTATTATTTCACTGCCGTTGTTCTCCATTTGTGCTCATCCACCTAAAGCCATCGCTGCAAGCATGTATCCCCTGGAGGTTGCAGCCGCCAGCCAAACCATGACTGATATTGACCATTTTTACCTCATGCCTAAAAAATATCCCCTAGGATCCCTTGAATCACAAGTTAGCTATAGAAAATGAGTAGGAAAAGGGGGTTCAAGTTTTTCCCTTGCTCCACGTTTTAAACATGGCAAGGAAGTTAGACATGGCAAATTTTTGCATGATACTAAATGATGCTGAATTTGGAACTAAACCTAACTTCACTATATAGAAGTGGTCAACTATCTAGCTTTGCTCATGTCATTTCTCTAAGAAGGAAAGGTTAAAAACAGAAGTTCAGTTTTGTAGAAGTTTCTAGAAATAAGCAATGTGAATCTACTCCTTCACACTAACATACGAACAATGCATTTCTTTTTTTCAGATTATACTTTACGAACTTACATAAGATGGTAAGCATGCAGCTCCGCTGCATAATGATCATGTTGTTGCTACATTTCACAAGTGTAATTTTGGCAACATTAAACAGATTACCTTCCTTCTGAAAATAATATGGCTATCACATGATTGTCTGTGGATGCAAATACGTAGATATTTGATGCCTTTGTACCTTGATGACGTAAGTCCGATTTCAGAAAACAAACACTGAGATTTGAGTTTTTTATGTTTTAGTAGTGATGAAACAAAGTAGCTTTCAATTAGTAAAAATGAAATTAATAACCATGTTTCTCAAAATCGCCTCCATTTACAACTATTGGACTTCTCCTTCAGTGCTATCCTTGACCCTTGTCTGCGAAAGCATCATTGAAGAACAAAAGAAATGAAATATGTGTTGATGCCTTATATCTTCTAGGGTGGAAGTGGGGGGAAATGTAAATATCATATAACATATCACCGCAAAAATTGAACAATAAATCGGTAAACCTGCAGATCAATCACTAAGATTATAGGAAGAGAAATAGAGGCATGAAGAAAAAGGGAAAACGAAAAAGAAGGTATAGAAGCCTCACATCCAGGTTTTCAAGAGAGTGGCTTTGAAATGTTTCCATTTGTATTTCAATAGAGCAACATGCAGTGCTCACATTCAAAATCAGAACAGAGTATATGAAATGCATAGCATGTCCATCACCACAGAAACGAAGCAGGGAACGAATCGAGGAGGGCGTCAAACATAATACAAAAACTGCTGACAATATAAATGACACTAATAATAAAACTAATTTAGACATATTTTTTGTTTCTCCTCTCTTAATGGCCATGATGTGAAATAATGCTTAAACTATTGACACATATGTTAGGTGAGAAGGTAAGGTCCTGAGTATAGCTATCAAGAAGATGGATAGTTCTTCAAGGCAACTACAAACAATTAACTGTGTAACCTGCAGGGATAACACAATACTGCAGATTACAAGATTTATTATTTGTGAACCACAACATCTAGCTTTGGATAGTAATTGCATGAGGTACATCCATCTTCTGGCAAGGCTCAATGGCTACTTGAAACCAGAACATGGCTGTCGATGCTGCCCTCCACCTCCAGATCCTTACCGAAACGAGATAGAATTGCATTAGTGTAAATATAATAATGAGAATTCGATAAAAGATGCCTAGTCAATTTGACAGTGAAACGATGCATATGGTATTTGATAGTCAAAATACAAGGTCTTTTGTACCTTTTTGCAGGGTCAATGTCAGCTCTGGTGTATGAAGTATCAATACCTGGACACTAAATATGAGATGGTAAATTTGTGCAACTAATAAAATAAACATGTGTGTGAGCTGCAAATTTCTAGAAGAAACATACCTCTACATACATGCTGCTAATTTAACTACGCAACACATTTTACGTTGAATGTAAGGAAACTTCACTGAAGTAAAACTATTGGCAATCCGCATCCATACCTACATGCATCTTTGCAGGTGCAGTCCTGATGCAAACGTTTAAATTCCAGTCGTCATTTATTTCCAAAAACAGGAGTACCATTAACCTTCAATTTCACCGATCTAATGAAATTGAGAATCAACAAACTTATCAAGCAACCGACGAATCAGGATTTGGTAATTTTACCTCACTCAGTTTTATTATATATTAACACAACCCATGATTACCCCTGGTATGCTAGCTCGTCCTTCCCATCACGCGTTGTCGCTGCAGCCGGTATATATGCAGCTGCTTCCCTACAGCAGCTGTCCAGGATGTGGCAGGGTGGAGTGAATAAATATATGAAACAACCAATTATATACTACTCCATGGAATCATGAACCATCGAGATGCCAATTTTGTATACCTCGTAAATTAGAGAGATGCACATCCAGTCCAGGTTGATGCTGCTTTTAGGATGTTAAGGATCTGAAACAGGAAGCACGTCAGGGTCATAAATCAACCCTCTACAACCCTCTACTTTCATGGATAAACACAACCTGGGAACAAAAAGAAAATAGATGAATTCATATGTACTTCCTGTCTTCGTAGGCGCGTCTTCCATGGCATCGTCGTCATTGCCGCGATGTCCGTGATGCCGAAAGACGACCGGTGTCACGCGGAGATCGGGATCGTGCTTGCTCACGTCCGAGGGCGCGGCGGCCGCGGCGGCCATGAGGCGCTTGACGTTGGCGACCTACACGGCTTGGAGCATGTTGAGGCGCTCGCGGACGCCCGCTATTGAGAAGGTCAAATTCCCACCGCCGCCGCCGCCGCCCTGCACCTACTCTTCCTCCCTCTCTTTCTCCACCATCTCCTCCCGACGCGTCATGGGTGGGGGTGGGGGAGCAACCACATGAAAGGGCAGAGAGGGCAAAGATGGCTCGTGGCGGCTATTTTAGTGCTGTTTTTTTTCCTTTGCGTGTTGAATGGGGAAGTGATCGTGGCCCTCGCGAGACGTAGAGAGTTTTTTTTATCGATGGTTATCGCTCATGGGGCAGGAGGTCGAACCATCACGACGACGACGGCAGATCCCCTTTAATAGTAGAGATGTTTCCTTACCAAATTTCACTCATCAAAGGCGCTTTACTCCCCGGCAACGGCGCCAGAAAAGAGTCTTGATGACCCACAAGTATAGGGGATCAATCGTAGTCCTTTCGATAAGTAAGAGTGTCGAACCCAACGAGGAGCAGAAGGAAATGACAAGCGGTTTTCAGCAAGGTATTCTGTGCAAGTACTGAAAGTAGCGGTAACAGATAGTTTCGGTAGCAAGATAAATCGTAACAAGTAACAAGTAACAAGTATAATAAAGTGCAGCAAGGTGGCCCAATCCTTTTTATAGCAAAGAACAAGCTGGAACGATTTCTTATAACAAGCAAAGAGTTCTCGAGGACACATGGGAATTTCATCTAGTCACTTTCATCATATTTGTTTGATTCGCGTTCGTTACTTTGATAATTTGATATGTGGGTGGACCGGTGCTTGGGTGCTGTTCTTACTTGAACAAGCCTCCCACTTATGATTACCCCCTCTCGTAAGCATCCGCAACTACGAAAAAAGAATTAAGATAACTCTAACCATAGCATGAAACACATGGATCCAAATCAGCCCTTTACGGAATAGCGCATAAACTAGGGTTTAATCTTCTGTCACTCTAGCAACCCATCATCTAATTACTACTCCCCAATGCCTTCCCTTAGGCCCAAAGATGGTGAAGTGTCATGTAGTCGACGTTCACACGACACCATTAAAGGAAGCAACAACATACATATCATCAAAATATCGAACGAATATCAAATTCACATGATTACTTATGACAAGACTTCTCCCATGTCGGAAAAATTTCGTGTTTTGACCCTTTTAGGAAAGATTTTCAGGATCTGACCCACGTTTGATTTTGTTTTGAAATCTGACCCTTTTTCTTACTGCCAGGGGTCCTGGCGGTAGGGTTACACATCCTACCGCCAGGGACCCTGGCGGTAAGTCACTAATCCACGTCAGCAGCCCCAGACGGCCACCGTCCCTCTCCGTTCCACCCTACCGCCACTGTCCCTGGCGGTAGGATGTGTAACCCTACCGCCGTGGACCCTGGCGGTAGGGTGCGAGCAGTTATACGGACCGACGCCCCCGCCCCAGCCCCATCTCCCCCATCCCCTCTCCTCCCAGCCGCTAAGAACAGAGTTCTTGCTCTCTCCCGCCCCTCTGTACTCCTCCCCTTGGATATTTTTTGTTTCTTCACCGTTTTTGCGGATCGAGATGGCTCCGAAGAAAGAAAAGTAAGCTCCTATGATCCCTCCAATTACTTTTAGTCAAATAGCTTCCGATTCGACGCATTATTTGCTTCAAATCACCCCTATTTTTGAACTAAGATTGAATTTTTTTTTACCTAGGATTGTTTTAGGTTGATTTTAGATGTTCTCTAATCACTAGTGCTGTTGAATATGAACACTACTCACTAGTTCGAATGGTAGTGTGAAGATGAACCCTAGTTCATAATTTTTTTTGTTTAAAAAAATGATGATATGATGCATGTTGGAGGAATTTGTTTTGATATATGATGCATGTTGATATGATATGATGCAAGATGTATAGTGGATGTTGTTGGAGAAAAAATGGTGAACCGTCAAGATGAACCCTAGTTCATAAAAAAAAATTGTTAAAAAAATGATGATATGATGCATGTTGGAGGAATTTGTATTGATATATGATGCATGTGGATGTTATATATGAATGTTGTATGAATAAATATATGAATGTTGTATGAATGAATCAACCATGTTTCATTTTTTTATTTATGCTTATGCTTATGCTTATAATGCTTATGTTTATGAAATTTTATTTAGGCGGGCACCTCTTCCGGACAACATCGGCAAACGGTACTCCATGCTTGACTACGCGTTCGACAAGGGTCATCGTGCCCGTTTCATAGAGAACGGAGTGGTAAGTACTACGATCGAAATATTGAACCAAAGTTTTCGGATTGATGAAAATAAGTTACTAACTTTTGGCATCCACTTTTTGACAGATGCTCCCGCCACTGCGCATGAGGGGTCACGCGAAAGCCGTGAAGATGGAGTACGACGAGCGCTACGCGCCGTACTTCAGGAGAGCCCGACTGTTGGGTTTCGTCCTGCAGTTCAAGCGCCAGCTGCCGATGCTCGTCCACGTAGCTCTCACGGCTTTGATTGACCAGTGGCGACCCGAGACGCATACTTTTCATCTCCCATGCGGGGAGATGACGGTGACCCTCGAGGATTGGGGGATGATTACGGCCCTACCGATCGAGGGTCATGCACTCACCGGGCGAGTGGAGAGGACCAACTGGCAGCAGAGGGTTACCACCCTCATCGGCGACTGCCCCGACGCTAAGGGTAACCGGACATCCGGTGTACCGCTGCCCTGGCTCCTGAAGAACCGGAAGAAATGCCCCGTAAATGCCGATGAGGGTACGGTGGAGCAGTACGCGAGGGCCTACCTGTGGTACCTTCTCACAGAGGTCGTGTTTCCAGACTGCTCCGGGAACTCTGCCCTCTGGTCGTATCTCTTCTTCCTAGCCGACTGGGATGCAGGGTACAGTTGGGGGGCCGCCTCTCTCGCCTACCTATACCGCTCGGTAAGAGAGTATCTCATTGCTTTTTACGAATGTATGCTCCATGATATTGTGTTATATCTGATCATCAATTGTTGTTTTGTAGCTTGACGAGGCAACCCAGAGGACGGAAGATACTTCTGGTATGTGTGGATTTGTGTGGTCCCTCTCCATTTGGATGTGGGAGCGGCTGCCGGTGGGGCGTCCGGAGAAGTTGCCAAGACGTCCATGGGATGCCTATGGCGAAGATGGCGACTCTACTCGATACCCGACCGTAGCTTACGAGTGGGACGTTGTGCATCTCTACACGGGCAAAAACAAGGCTTCGTACAAGGCCTTCACCAACGAGATGGACGCTTTGACTACTTCGCAGGTATATGAACTAGCTCACCTTTCTCTTTGACGCCACTTTCATCGGGAACTTACCAATGTTTGTGTAATAGGTAAACTGGTGGCAGTATCATGACCGAGAGTGGGGGTTCGAGCTGAATGTGATGTGTGAGCAGGACAGGAGTCTTTGGCGGTGCATGGTGCCCATGCTATGTGTGTACGCCGTCGAGTGGCACTTGCCACACCGCGTGGCCACGCAGTTTGGGATCTACCAGCATACACCACCGGGCATGCCAAACGATATCGGCGGCCACGAACTCCACTTGTGAGTGCATTGTTCTCCGTTACCATGATTTCGTTGCGTTTGACGTTCTTATGATGTTTTGTGTTGTTTATGCCTTGTAGGAAGAGCCGGCAGAAAAATCAGTCGATCACAGACTGGGGAGAGGAGCATAAAACTTTTGTGACGGAGTGGAACCGGCGCAGGTGGCGTAAAGATGGGGAGAGGCGAGTGACTGACTGGGATGATTACGCCCAACACATGAGGTGGTACGATGATGGTCAGAAGCACCGTCTTTGTCTCAGGCCTCGGTGGACGACAGAAGATATCGCGGAGCTGGAGATGGATGCCCCCGAGGAAGAGGCCTACCAGGCCAGCATCAGAGACATGAGTGGATTTAGGGAGTTTGCACCCCTGATCAACAGAGTGGTAAGTTGTGTTCTTCTGTCTTGAACCGGCGGTTGTATGTAATTTATTTTATTCGTCATTGTGACTCACTTATGCCTTTACAGTCCGGCGAGCTGAACAGATGCATCTTTGATGCCTCGGATGCACTAGTGGTGCCCCCGGGACCGGAGATTCTGAGAACATCATGAGGGAGACGATGAAGGTAACATTTCAGCCGCCTAGAAATACCCTATGTTCTTGTTCATTTGCAATCATAAATCTGATCCGTATTATGTCCTTGTTTCATTGTGAGTGCAGAAGTTCGTGAAGCGTTGTCGCAAGCTGGTAGGCCTGCTTGGGTGCGCTGGCTCGGTTGAAGCTCATGATCCTGCAGGCACACAGGGTAACATCGCTTCATCGAGCCATGCTGCCTCGTCGGCTAGGTTGGTTGAGGACGAGGACGAGGAGGAGGAGGAGGAGGCCCATGAAGAAGAAGAGGAGGAGGAGAGCAATGGGGAGGAGGAGTACGATGAAGAATACGGACCTCCACCAAGTCAACCATCTCAGACTTCGAAGAGGAATTAGCCAAAGAAGGATTGGAAGAGTCCATCCCCATTCCAGAAACCGATTCCTCGAGGAGGGCGCAAGAAGAAGCCTGAAGAGAATCGTTCAAAGAACAACGAGGACCGTACCTCCAAGAGGGGAAGAAGCACGTAATTGTGGTCTTGGCTTGTTAGCCTACTTGTTTTAGTTGGCTTTGTGAAACTACTTGTGTTAGTTGGGGTTGTCAAACTATGTGGAACCGTTTGCTATTTGCTATTTGTGAAACTATGTGGAACCGTTTGCTACAATTTGCTATGTGTGACATGTCTATTAGTTGAACTTTATTTAATATCTCGAGTGTGATACATGTTATATTGTGTGAGATCTGCATATTATATTGTATTCTTTGCTGTGATAAAATTTTAGAAAAGAAACAAGCATTAAAACTTGCAAAAAATGCAATATGGGCACCCTACCGCCAAGCCCACTGGCGGTAGGGTATCATAACCTACCACCGGGGTTTTGCGTTTTTCGGTTACAGCAAGTTTGCAGGCAAAACCACAGAACCCTACCGCCAAGCCCCCTAGCGGTAGGATCTCATAACCTACCGCCAGGGTTTTGTGTTTTTTGGTTACAGCACGTTCGCAGGCAAAAACCCAGGACCCTACCGCCGCGACCTCTGGCGGTAGGGTCCCATAACCTACCGCCGAGGAATTTGGCGGTAGGGTGTTGTGCTTGCCATTAGTTGACGGCTGTGGCCACCTTTGCTACCGCCAGAGTCCCTGGCGGTAGGATGTCTGGCCCTACCGCCTATACCCCTGGCGGTAGCAAAAGGGTCAGATCTCAAAAAAAATCAACTAGGGTCAGATCCTGAAAATCTTTGTTAAAAGGGTCAAAACATGAAATTTTCCCTCCCATGTCCTCAAGAACAAAAGTAACTACTCACAAATCATATTCATGTTCAAGATCAGAGGGGTATTGAATATCATTAAGGATCTGAACATTTAATTTTCCACCAAATAAACCAACTAGCATCAACTACAAGATGTAATCAACACTACTAGCAACCCACAGGTACCAATCTGAGGTTTTGAGACAAAGAATGAATACAAGAGATGAACTAGGGTTTGAGATGAGATGGTGCTGGTGAAGATATTGATGAAGATTGGTCCTTCCACGATGAGAGGATCGTTGGTGATGTCGATGGCTTCGATTTCCCCCTCCCGGAGGGAAGTATCCCCGGCGGAATCGCTCCGCCGGAGAGAAAAATAGCTCCTGCCCAGATTCCGCCTCGAGACGGCAGCGCTTCGTCCCAAAAGTCTTCTTCTGGTTTTTTTCTAGGGCAAATGGCTTCATGTAGCAGAAGGAGGGGGGCGGAGGCCTGCCAGGGGCCCCACAAGCTCGAGGGGACACACCCAGGGGGTAGGGCGCCCCCCCAGGCTTCTGGCTTCCTGGTGGGCCCCCTCCTGTTAATTATTTCGCCAGTATTTTTTATATATTCCAAAATAATTCTCCGTAAACTTTCAGGTCATTTGGAGGTGTGTAGAATAGCTATCTCTGTTTCACCCCTTTCCGGTCCAGAATTCCAGCTGCCGACAATCTCCCTCTTCATGTGAATCTTGCAAAATAAGAGAGAAAAGGCATAAGAATTGTACCATAAAGTGAAATAATGATTAAAAACATATTAATTAACAGTAGGAAATCATGATGCAAATTGGACGTATCAACCGGCGAGTCATTTTTTGAGATTTGTGATGATGTATGTGGCATAAAGAATAGACCTATCCTTCATGACCGCGTACCCGAATACTTCCTTCAAACCAACAAATCTACCCCTCCCCTCAACCTAGTCGCACCCCACCTACACACACCCCCTCAAAGTATCAACCCTTCCAACACTCCCTCTCTCTATATTCGATCTGGATTTAGCACACGAAAGCGACATGCCGGCAGCTGATACGTCTCCAATGTTTCTATAATTTATGAAGTATTCATGCCATGTTAGCAATAATTTTATATGGTTTTGGTGCACTTTTATATGACTTTTATATAATTTTCATGGACTAACATATTCACCTAGTGCCCAGTGCCAGTTGCTGTTTTCTCCTTATTTTTTGGTTTTCCAGAAAATCCATATCAAATGAAGTCCAAATGCAGTGAAACTTTTTGACGATTTTTTCTGAAAGGAAAGAGACCCAGGAAGCTTCGAGGGGGTACCAGAAGCCCCATAGGGACCCCACAAGGCAACAGGGCGCACCCCGGGGGGGAGGCGCGCCCTGATGCCTTTGTTGGGGAATGTTGCATGGAAAACAAAAAAAATTCTACACACACGCAAGATCTATCCATGGAGATGCATAGCTACGAGAGGGGGAGTGTGTCTACGTACCCTCGTAGACCGTAAGCGGAAGCGTTAGAACAACGCGGTTGATGTCGTCGAACAACTTCACGATCCAACCGACCGAGTACCGAACGTACGACACCTCCGCGTTCAGCACACGTTCAGCTCGGTGACGTCCTCGACTTCTTGATCCAGTAAGACAGCGAGGTAGTGGATGAGTTCCGGCAGCACGACGGCGTGGTGACGGTGATGGTGATGCTATCTCCGCAGGGCTTCGCCTAAGCACTACGAAAATATGACCGAGGGACGAAACTGTGGAGGGGGGCGCCGCACACGGCTAAGACAACGTTGTGTCCTTTGGGGCGCCCCCTCTCCTCTATTTATATATGTGTAGGGGCTTGGAGTAGAAGGAATAGTGCCACGTGAACAGTAACCGTGAATAGTACACATGTGGACTTGGACTCCAAAGTCCAATCCTATTCCTACTAGGACTCTCCCTTTTTTCCTTCCCTAGCTGCGTGGGCTTTAGAGGACTTGGTGCGCCTGGCCCAATAAGGCCAGGGCACCTCCCCTTAGCCCATGCCAGCCCTTTGGGACGTGTTGGACCCACTTGCGGACTTCCGGACTCCTCCGGAATCCTCCGGAAGCTTCTGGAAGCTTCCCGGTACAATACCGAAAAAACTGCACCATTTTCCGGAACCCAACGGACACCTTCGGAGATACCTATAGAGCATCTTTATGATCACCCAGTTACGTTGTGACGTTTGATAGCACACAAGGTATTCCTCCGGTATCCGGGAGTTGCATGATCTCATGGTATGAGGAACATGTATTTGACATTCAAGAAAGCAGTAGCAATAAACATAACGATCATATGCTAAGCTAACGGATGGGTCTTGTCCATCACATCATTCTCCTAATGATGTGATCCCGTTATCAAATGACAACTCATGTCTATGGTTAGGAAACCTTAACCATCTTTGATCAACGAGCTAGTCTAGTAGAGGCTCACTAGGGACACGGTATTTGTTTATGTATTCACACATGTATTTAAGTTTCCGGTCAATACAATTCTAGCATGAATAATAAACCTTTATCATGAACAAGGAAATATAAAATAATAACAACTTTATTATTGCCTCTAGGGCATATTTCCATCAGTCTCCCACTTGCACTAGAGTCAATAATCTAGATTACATAGTAATGAATCTAACACCCATGTAGTCTTGGTGTTGATCATGTTTTTCTCATGGAAGAGGCTTAGTCAACGGGTCTGCCACATTCAGATCCGTGTGTACTTTGCAAATTTCAATGTCTCCATCCTTGACATATTCACGAATGGAGTTGAAGCGTCTCTTGATGTGTTTGGTCTTCTTGTGAAACCTGGGCTCCTTGGCTATGGCAATTGCTCCAGTGTTGTCACAAAAGATTGTCATTGGACCCGATGCACTAGGTATTACACCTAGATCGGATATGAACTCCTTCATCCAGACTCCTTCATGTGCTGCTTCCGAAGCAACTATGTATTCCGCTTCACACGTAGATCCCGCCACGACGCTCTGTTTGGAACTGCACCAACTGACAGCTCCACCATTTAACATAAATACGTATCCGGTTTGTGACTTAGAGTCATCCGGATCAGTGTCGAAGCTTGCATCGACGTAACCCTTTACGACGAGCTCTTCGTCACCTCCATAAACGAGAAACATGTCCTTGGTCCTTTTCAGGTACTTCAGGATATTCTTGACCGCTGTCCAGTGATCCACTCCTGGATTACTCTGGTACCTCGCTGCCAAACTTATGGCAAGGCACACATCAGGTCTGGTACACAGCATGGCATACATAATAGAACCTATGGCTGAGGCATAGGGAATGACTTTCATTTTCTCTATATCTTCTGCCGTGGTCGGGCATTGAGTCTGACTCAACTTCACACCTTGCAAGATAGGCAAGAACCCTTTCTTTGACTGATCCATTTTGAACTTCTTCAAAACTTTGTCAAGGTGTATGTGCTTTGTGAAAGTCCTATCAAGCGTCTTGATCTATCCCTATAGATCTTGATGCCCAATATATAAGCAGCTTCACCGAGGTCTTTCATTGAAAAATTCTTATTCAAGTATCCCTTTATGCCATCCAGAAATTCTATATCATTTCCAATCAACAATATGTCATCCACATATAATATTAGAAATGCTACAGAGCTCCCACTCACTTTCTTGTAAATACAGGCTTCACCGTAAGTCTGTACAAAACCATATGCTTTGATCACCTCATCAAAGCGTATATTCCAACTCCGAGATGCTTGCATCAGTCCATAGATGGATCGCTGGAGCTTGCACACTTTGTTAGCACCCTTAGGATCGACAAAACCTTCTGGTTGCATCATATACAATTCTTCTTTGAGAAAACCATTAAGGAATGCAGTTTTGACATCCATTTGCCAGATTTCATAATCATAAAATGCGGCAATTGCTAACATGATTCGGACAGACTTAAGCATCGCTACGGGTGAGAAAGTCTCATCGTAGTCAACCCCTTGAACTTGTTGAAAACCTTTCGCGACAAGTCGAGCTTTGTAGACAGTGATATTACCATCAGCATCTGTCTTCCTCTTAAAAATCCATTTATTCTCAATGGCTTGCCGATCATCGGGCAAGTCCACCAAAGTCCACACTTTGTTCTCATACATGGATCCTATCTCAGATTTCATGGCCTCAAGCCATTTGTCGAAATCCGGGCTTATCATAGCTTCTTCATAGTTCGTAGGTTCGCTGTTGTCTAACAACATAACTTCCAAAACAGGATTACCGTACCACTCTGGTGCGGAACGTACTCTGGTCGACCTACGAAGTTCAGTAGTAACTTGATTTGAAGTTTCATGATCTTTATCATTATCTTCCTCTCTTATTTGTGTAGGCATCACGGGAACGGTTTTCTCTCATGAGCTACTTTCCAATTCGAGAGAAGGTACAATTACCTCATCAAGTTCTACTTTCCTCCCACTCACTTCTTTCGAGAGAAACTCCTTCTCTAGAAAGGACCCATTCTTGGCAACAAAGACCTTGCCTTCAGATCTGTGGTAGAAGGTGTACCCAATTGTTCTTTTAGGTTATCCTATGAAGACGCACTTCTCCGCTTTGGGTTCAAGCTTATCAGGCTGAAGCTTTTTCACATAAGCATCGCATCCCCAAACTTTAAGAAACGACAGCTTAGGTTTCTTGCCAAACCATAGTTCATATGGTGTCGTCTCAACGGATTTAGACAGTGCCCTATTTAATGTGAATGCAGCTGTCTCTAATGCATAACCCCAAAACGATAGTGGCAAATCGGTAAGAGACATCATAGAACGCACCATATCCAATAAAGTACGGTTACGACGTTCGGACACACCATTACGCTGTGGTGTTCCAGGTGGCGTGAGTTGTGAAACAATTCCACATTTTCTTAAATGAAGGCCAAACTCGTAACTCAAATATTCGCCTCCGCGATCAGATCGTAGAAACTTTATTTTCTTGTTACGATGATTCTCTACTTCACTCTGAAATTCTTTAAACTTTTCAAATGTTTCAGACTTGTGTTTCATCAAGTAGATATACCCATATCTACTCAAATCATCTGTGAAGGTTAGAAAATAACGATACCCGCCGCGTGCTTCAACATTCATCAGACCGCATACATCGGTATGTATTATTTCCAAAAAATTAGTAGCTCGCTCCATTGTTCCGGAGAACGGAGTTTTAGTCATCTTGCCCATGAGGCATGGTTCGCAAGTATCAAATGATTCATAATCAAGAGATTCCAAAAGTCCATCCGCATGGAGTTTCTTCATGCGCTTTACACCAATATGACCTAAATGGCAGTGCCACAAGTATGTTGCACTATCATTATCAACTTTGCATCTTTTGGCATCAATATTATGAATATGTGTATCACTACGATCGAGATTCAACAAGAATGGACCATTCACAAAAGGTGCATGACCATAAAAGATGTTACTCATATAAATAGAACAACCATTATTCTCTGACTTAAATGAATAACCGCCTCGCAATAAACAAGATCCAGATATAATGTTCATGCTCAACGCTGGCACCAAATAACAATTATTGAGGTCTAAAACTAATCCCGAAGGTAGATGTAGAGGTAGCGTGCCGACGGCGATCACAGCAACCTTGGAACCATTCCCGACGCGCATCGTCACCTCGTCCTTAGCCAATCTTCGCTTATTCCGTAGCTCCTGTTTCGAGTTACAAATATGAGCAACCGAACCAGTATCAAATACCTAGGCGCTACTGCGAGCATTAGTGAGGAACACATCAATAACATGTATATCAAATATACCTTTGCTCACTTTGCCATCCTTCTTATCCGCCAAATACTTGGGGCAGTTCCGCTTCCAGTGACCAGTCCCTTTGCAGTAGAAGCCCTCTGTTTCAGGCCTGGGTCCAGCTTTGGGTTTCTTCGTGGGAGCGGCAACTTGCTTGCCGTTCTTCTTGAAGTTCCCCTTCTTTCCCTTGCCCTTTTTCTTGAAACTAGTGGTTTTGTTAACCATCAACACTTGATGCTCCTTCTTGATTTCTACCTCCGCTGATTTCAGCATCGCGAAGAGCTCGGGAATTGTCTTCTCCATCCCTTGCATATTATAGTTTATCACGAAGCCTTTATAGCTTGGTGGCAGTGACTGAAGAACTCTGTCAATAACACTCTCATTCGGAAGATCAATTCCCAGCTGAGTCAAGTGGTTGTGGTACCCAGACATTCTGAGTATGTGTTCACTGACAGAACTGTTCTCCTCCATCTTACAGCTAAAGAACTTGTTGGAGACTTCATATCTCTCAACCCGGGCATTAGCTTGAAATATCAATTTCAGCTCTTGGAACATCTCATATGCTCCGTGGCGTTCAAAACGCTTTTGTAGTCCCGGTTCTAAGCCGTAGAGCATGGCACACTGAACTATCGAGTAGTCATCAGATCGAGCCTGCCAAGCGTTCACAACGTCTGCAGCAGCTCCTGCAGTAGGTCCATCACCTAGCGGTGCATCAAGGACATAATTCTTCTGTGCAGCAATGAGGATAATCCTCAAGTTACGGACCCAGTCCGTGTAGTTGCTACCATCATCTTTCAACTTAGCTTTCTCTAGGAACGCATTAAAATTCAACGGAACAGTTGCACGGGCCATTTATCTACAACATAGATATGCAAAGAAACTATCAAGACTAAGTTCATGATAAATTAAGTTCAATTAATCAAATTATTAATGAACTCCCATTTAAATTAACATCCCTCAAGTTAACTAAGTGATACATGATCCAAATCAACTAGCCCATGTCCGATCATCACGTGAGATGGGATAGTCATCAATGGTGAACATCTCCATGTTGATCATATCTACTATATGACTCATGTTCGACCTTTCGGTCTCCAGTGTTCCGAGACCATGTCTGTACATGCTAGGCTCGTCAAGTTTAACCCAAGTATTCTGCTTGTGTAAAGCTGGCTTGCACCCGTTGTATGTGAACGTAGAATCTATCACACCCGATCATCACGAGGTGCTTCGAAACGAGGAACTTTAGGAACGGTGCATACTCGGGGAGAACACTTTTATCTTGAAATTTAGTGAAGGGATCATCTTATAATGCTACCGCCGTTCTAAGCAAAATAAGATGCATAAAGGATAAACATCACATGCAATCAAAATATGTGACATGATATGGCCATCATCTTGTGCTTTTGATCTCCATCTCCAAAGCATCGTCATGATCTCCATCGTCACCGGCTCGACACCTTGATCTCCATCGTTGCGTCGTGGTCGTCTCGCCAACTATTGCTTCTACAACTATTGCTAACGCATAGCGATAAAGTAAAGCAATTACATGGCGCTTGCATTTCATACAATAAAGAGACAACCATAAGGCTCCTGCCGGTTGCCGATAAATTACAAAACATGATCATCTCATACAATAATGTATATCACATCATGTCTTGACCATATCACATCACAGCATACCCTGCAAAAACAAGTTAGACGTCCTCTACTTTGTTGTTGCAAGTTTTACGTGGCTGCTACGGGCTTCTAGCAAGAACCGTTCTTACCTACGACACAAAACCACAACGGTGATTTATCAAGTTTGCTGTTTTAACCTTCAACAAGGACCGGCCGCAATCAAATTTGATTCAACTAAAGTAGGAGAAACAGACACCCGCCAGCCACCTTTATGCAAAACAAGTTGCATGTCTGTCGGTGGAACCGGTCTCATGTACGTGGACATGTAAGGTTGGTCCGGGCCGCTTCATCTTACAATACCGCCGAATCAAAATAAGACGTTGGTGGTAAGCAGTATGACGATCACCGCCCACAACTCTTTTGGTTCTACTCGTGCATATCATCTACGCATAGACCTGGCTCTGATACCACTGTTGGGGAACGTTGCATGGAAAACAAAAAAAATTCTACGCACACGCAAGATCTATCCATGGAGATGCATAGCTACGAGAGGGGGAGTGTGTCTACGTACCCGCGTAGACCGTAAGCGGAAGCGTTAGAACAACGTGGTTGATGTTGTGGAACAACTTCACGATCCAACCGACCGAGTACCGAACGTACGACACCTCCGCGTTCAGCACACGTTCAGCTCGGTGACGTCCTCGACTTCTTGATTCAGCAAGACGGCGAGGTAGTGGATGAGTTCCGGCAGCACGACGGCATGGTGACGGTGATGGTGATGCTATCTCCGCAGGGCTTCGCCTAAGCACTACGAAAATATGACCGAGGGACGGAACTGTGGAGGGGGGCGCCGCACACGGCTAAGACAATGTTGTGTCCTTTGGGGCGCCCCCTCTCCTCTATTTATATATGTGTAGGGGCTTGGAGTAGAAGGAATAGTGCCACGTGAACAGTAACCGTGAATAGTACACATGTGGACTTGGACTCCAAAGTCCAATCCTATTCCTACTAGGACTCTTCCTTTTTTCCTTCCCTAGCTGCGTGGGCTTTTGGGGACTTGGTGCGCCTGGCCCAATAAGGCCAGGACGCCTCCCCTTAGCCCATGCCAGCCCTTGGGACGTGGTGGAACCACTTGTGGACTTCCGGACTCCTCCGGAATCCCGTAACTAATTCCTTAGTCACTTTGCTTGCAAGCTTCTTATGATGTGCATTACCGAGAGGGCCCAGAGATACCTCTCCGAAACACGGAGTGACAAATCCCAGTCTCGATCCATGGCAACTCAACAGACACCTTCGGAGATACCTGTAGAGCATCTTTATGATCACCCAGTTACGTTGTGACGTTTGATAGCACACAAGGTATTCCTCCGGTATCCGGGAGTTGCATGATCTCATGGTCTGAGGAACATGTATTTGACATTCAAGAAAGCAGTAGCAATAAACAGAACGATCATATGCTAAGCTAACGGATGGGTCTTGTCCATCACATCATTCTCCTAATGATGTGATCCCGTTATCAAATGACAACTCATGTCTATGGTTAGGAAACCTTAACCATCTTTGATCAACGAGCTAGTCTAGTAGAGGCTCACTAGGGACATGGTATTTGTTTATGTATTCACACATGTATTTAAGTTTTCGGTCAATACAATTCTAGCATGAATAATAAACCTTTATCATGAACAAGGAAATATAAAATAATAACAACTTTATTATTGCCTCTAGGGCATATTTCCATCAGCCTTGTGGGCCCCCTGTGGCACCTCTTTGCGTGATTCCAACGCCAAAAATTCTTATATATACAGAAACCCCCGAAAGTTAACCTAGATGAGTTTTTCCGCCGCCGCAAGCCTATGTTCTGAAGCAATCCCATCTGGAGCTCCGTTCCGGCACCCTGCCGGAGGAGAAAATCATCACCGGAGGCCATCTTCATCATCCCGGCGGTGTCCATGACGAGGAGGGAGTAGTTCACCCCCGAGACTGAGGGTATGTACTAGTAGCTATAGGGATGGCTCAATAGATTGATCAAAAAGGATAACTTTGAGGTGGTTTCGTACCCTACAACAATTTCTTCTTATGTTCTCCGCTAGATAAGAACTTTTGAGTGATTCTTTATCGCACATTGAGGGATTGTTATGTGATTCAATTATGTTAGCATTGTTGAGAGATTGCACTAGTGAAAGTATGAACCCTAGGCCTTGTTTCTAAGCATTGCAATACCGTTTGCGCTCACTTTTGTTACTTGCTACCTTGCTATTTTTATTTTTTTCAGATTACAAAAACCTATATCTACTATCCATACTACACTTGTATCATCATCTCTTCGCCGAACTAGTGCACCTATACAATTTACCATTGTATTGGGTGTGTTGGGGACACAAGAGATTTCTTGTATTCGATTGCAGGGTTGTTTGAGAGAGATCATCTTCATCCTACACCTCCCACGGATTGATAAACCTTAGGTCATCCACTTGAGGGAAATTTGCTGCTGTCCTACAAAACTCCGCGCTTGGAGGCCCAACAGAGTCTACAAGAATAAAAGTTGCGTAGTAGACATCAACAACTAGTCAATAGGAATGATGAATGGGAGATCGAGGTGGTCAACCGCCTCCTAGGGGTAGGGCAGTGGGTGGAAGCTCAAGGTGGGAAATCGCCTCATAAGTGCAGGGTGGTGGCGACTGGCACATGCATGGGTACGTGTTCCTGCTCTCAGTGCACCAACTCATGCAGGAGTTTGACATAATTCTCATGGACAACACTGAGGCGAAAGAAAAACATGATAGCTCGTCGTTCTTCGAGTTGTGGCCTCAGTCGACGCATATCTAGAGCATGGATGTCATTGGGCTGTAGAGGATCAATGCTAAGGGTGTGTTTGGATTGTGGCCAAAGTGCACCCTACCAAAATTTTGGTCATGACCCAAAGATTGGTCTTTGTTTGGATTGTTGCCAATTTTTTGGCATGCCAATGAACTCTAGCCAACTCTAGTTCATTTTTCTTGCCAATGTTGGCCAAAACATGGGCAACCAAAACCTCAACCAAAATTTTGGCTAGCCAATGCTTTGGTGGGGCAACCTTGGGCATAAACCAAACACACCCTAAGTTTTTTTTGACAGAAAGACTGTAAGGGAGGCCCCTACAGTATAATTGATGCAACAAATCCAAATTGCAAGTCCCATGCCTTGAACCTGGGTGGGTGTGAAGGCATCTACTGATGCTGTTGTTGTTGATGCTCTAGCTGTAGCCTGTACAACTATCTACTACTGTAGTACTATTGTGCTACTGATGTAGTGTTGTTTTGCTACTAGTGTGTTAGTTTTGCTACTGTTGTGTTTGTTTTGCTATGCTAGTAGCTGCTACTGCTCCTTCTATTGCTTGTGCAATTGTGCTAATGCTCTCCATTGCCAGTCTCCATACAATTTTTTAATGAAACACCTAATTAGGCCTAAGCTAGAAAAGCGCAAGTAGGTGGCCAAACACATAATTAATGCCTAGTGTTTTTTTTGAATTTTTCCAGATAATGAAGATGACTTTGTTTCTTATAACAATTTTTTGTGGTACTTAGGCTGCGAAAGTTGTATAGGGGTTGTAAAGGTTGATTCATGAACTACTTTGTTTTTGTTCCCTCCATCAAATTTTTTGACAAATTTTCTACGAATTAATGCTCCTCTGGGCATTTATGGCATGATATTGCACATTCCGCAAATATCCATTGATGTTGTCCAAAGAGTGGTATTAACTGGAACAGAGTCGCATCTTTATTATGATGAAAGGGATACTATGTTTGTAATGCACAAAATATATAATATGGGCTCTGCTAAGGATAACCATCATCAAGATGCACTGACGACCGCTCAAGTTTAGTAGGACGTGGGAGAGAAGGCTGTGATGAACGACGACAACGACCGCTCTAGTGTAGTAAGACGCGGGAGAGGAGCCCGAGAGCAACGACGTCCGCGGTGACACCAGTGTAATAGGACGCGAGACAGGAGGGACAAATGAACGATTAGAAGAGACTAGGTGAAGGAGATTAAGGAGTGTCATTAAAACACACCACATATATGCATATGTACAATCATGAGGAACCTGTAGATTTACTCGTCTACGATCGTCGAAAATGAAAATGTGCAACACGAAAGCCGTGTGGAACTACGAGATGAAGCTACTGGTCAAAGGAAATTTCAAACGGTCGACTATGCGCGATGAATTTGACAAAATTCGTCCAAAATAACTCCGAACATGAACACGAAATTGAACATTTACAATTGACGAAACTACGAACCGATCGCTTGAATGAAACTACAACTTCGTTGTGCTTCTTTTTCGTGTAGACCTTATCTCAAATCAAAGCACCATTGTGTAAATTAGAAGACTAAGTGGACGAGATTAGGAGTTAAACGAACACACCACATGCAACCCCACATACACCTAGGTACCATAGAGGTTGCATTCATCGCTCGAGTCTGCCTCGCTGGAAACTGTCGATTTGACTGGTTCTAGCGGGTCTGGCTGGGAAGTGCAGGGGTGAAACCGGATCGGATTCGGACGGATAATCGTTATACCATATCCTATTCCATATTTATTTTCGGATTCGGAAGCGGAACGGATGCGGATTCGAATAGCGGATTATGCGGATTCGGACACGGTACGGTAACGGAACGGCGTCGGATCGGAAACGGTCATTTACCATATTCATATACGAGGAAGATATAAATGCTTCAAACTAAAAGTAAACATAAACAATGAGCAAATTTTAATACTTATACACGTTAAGAACACATAAAGCACTAGATGGTATTAAAATAAGCCAAATAAATCACTAATAAACATATGTCTCGTCTCATAAGTAAAGATAACATTCACGTATTGCTATTTAATACTTACAAATTCACCCATAAATCGGATTCGGAAATTAAAAGGTCAGATTATCCGGCAAGAAAAAATGGATTATCCTAATGCATCGTACATTAGCAATACCATATCCTATCAATCGGACTCGGATTCGAATCGGATTGTTGTCGGATGTGAAAAATCTCTTACCGTATCCTATAAAAACGGATTCGGACGGAAATTATCCTAACCACTTTCACCCTGAGGGAAGTGCTTTAAAGTCCCTGCGATGCAGCCCAAACAGTGAACGCAGTCGACCAAACAACACAATTTCATCATGCGCGGAACTCTATGCGTGCAACCAAACGCGCGTCCCGGATTTTTATTATCACTGTTTTTGTTGCCATCACAGCCGTCCATCGAGCTCCCGATCTAACCGTCCATTGCACGTTCACGCGGATCCATGGACCCACCGCCACTTCCTCCTGCCCCCTCCCCTCGAATAAATAGTCCGCAAATCTGGTCTCCTTGGTCACCATCGCACTTGGCAATCCTCACGCACATCTCTCCACTTCCCGAATCCTTTCTCCACCTCCAGCGCAGCAGCTCGCCATGGACGCCTCAGCCACCGTAGCCACCGGGAAGGCGAAGAAGGGCGCGGCCGGGCGCAAGGCCGGAGGCCCCAGGAAGAAGTCCGTGTCGCGGTCCGTCAAGGCCGGGCTCCAGTTCCCCGTCGGCCGCATCGGGCGCTTCCTCAAGAAGGGCCGCTACGCGCAGCGCGTCGGCTCCGGCGCCCCCGTCTACCTCGCGGCCGTCCTCGAGTACCTCGCCGCCGAGCTGCTGGAGCTCGCAGGCAACGCCGCCAAGGACAACAAGAAGAGCCGCATCATCCCCCGGCACCTGCTGCTCGCCATCAGGAACGACGAGGAGCTCGGCAAGCTGCTCGCCGGCATCACCATCGCGCACGGCGGCGTCATCCCCAACATCAACCCGGTGCTGCTCCCCAAGAAGACGGCCGAGAAGTCGCCCAAGTCGCCCAAGAAGACCGCCAAGTCCCCCAAGAAGGCTTAGGTTCATTGCTTAGTTAGGCTGTAGCTGGGATGGATGGATGGGTGTGCTTCAGGATACTAAAGTTCGAAGTAGACTGTTCTGCCGTGTCGTTGTATTTTCTGACTGATTTCAATGGAACAATAAGTTGCTTTGATGCATTATGTTCGATCTGTGTTTCGTTTGCCCTTGCCCCTTGTCGATTTGCTCAGAATTGCATCTTTAGGTGTGGGTTTGTGATTCATATCCTTCAAATTTCATCCATCCAGGGGCCTGGGCGGGGAATTGGGAAGGTAGGTGGGGATCAACATCTTTGGCGCGTGCCTGAAATATTTGGTGGTGGGGTTTCCCGCCCCAATTTCGTATAGCACCTGTCGAAAATGAAAATTAAAAATCCGTGTCTATTTTCCCGCTCCAATTTCGCGCCCAAAAAGGTTGGACGAAATTTTCGATTTGGCGGGGGGATTTGCCTTTTTTTAGCGGGGAGATTTGCCGCTCGTTCTGAATTTCAGTTCTGGGAGTTTGGCGGGCAACTGAAAACTGTATCCTCTGTTATTTTTTAGCGGCGAGATTTCCCGCTTCAGTTTCGTGCCCATTCTGGCACATCCTTTTGCAATTTTGGAACCATCTACCTGATCCTCTATGTCCCGGATGGGCACGCCCTTTTGCAATTTCCTCAAGAATAGTTGGATAAATGGAGGAAGAAAATAAATCAAAGACTTGGTGAATTCCGTATTCAGGCACGCCAAGAAACTCATGGTGGCGGAGGGCCTCCCCTGGCAACCGCCGGGTAGCTGATCTGTACCCGGACATGTCGGAGCGGGGGCCGGGCCATTGAAGGACTATTCCTTCCTTGGTCACACATTCAGTTAAGCGAGGGCGGAGATCGCCTGTGGACGACAAACTCAGGTAAATTCTCTACAAAATCAGAGCATAATGCCTTCTCTGTAGGCAGGGAGGGTATGCCATGTGCTTAATAAATCTGGGGAATAGATCAAGGGCACCGCCGAATGCACATATATAGCATTATTTAAACCAACATGGCTTCAGTGGTGGATAGATTGAGTAGATCACCATCTGTTCCCATGTACTACTTCCTCCGTTTCACAAATATAAGTTGTTCCCATGTTCCATGTTGTAGTGTTTGTTCACTCATTTCAGTTTGTATGCAGTCCATATTGAAATATCCAAAATATCTAATACTCCGTATTTGTGAACCAAGGGACCAAGGGAGTAGTATGCTAGAGTTTCACACCATCACCAGGCTTACGGTTGCATGATAGTACTAATCTGTACAATGAAGCTTCCAAAGGGGCACAATGCCTCTGTTTAACTTTGGAAAAGCCCGCCAGCTACCGGTTGAAATCACGGCACAGCACAAATAAATTCCACACTTGTGAATTCATGCAGATTCAGGAGATTTAGCTCAACACTCCACCCAGTGTTTACCTCGACTCATAGACCCAGTAAACAACACTGAACTATTTGTACAAGTGGTCAAAGGAGCTCTTCATTCCAGTTGCAGATTCAGGCAACAGCTTAGAGGGTCTAAGATTTATTTTTAAACAAGAAATGATCCATCAAATAGCTTACATCCAGGGAGTTCGATCCATGCATGGAACATGGCATAATGCTTAGGAAAACAAAGTGTCGTAACAAGTTTCAGATTCTTATTACATTGCAGAGTTAAACAAACGTGTAGCTCTTCACATCACTTGGTCTTCTTGCTGTTCCCAGATGAACGTGGAGACTGCACACCATAGCTATGTCATGCTTCTGATCAATGAGATGATGGCACTCGTACTCATCACGCTCTCATGGGGCTCCTTCACACAAAGAGTGATAGAAAACAGATCAGTAAATGACATGACGCAGCGCAGTGTAACGGAGAAAACAGACACTTACCGTAACCAGCAGCACGAGATGTATGCCTCCTACATCTCAATACTCACCGAGCCCCTGTCCGGCCCAGTACTCCTTCCATGCCGCGGACCTCTCTTCGTCATCCTTGAACAAATGACCATCGACCTTTCTACTACTGACATGGACTTGAAGAGTGGCGGTTGGGATGCAGGGCGATTACTTTTGCAATGGAACCCTCCACAGCCTCCACCTCGCCTACAGTTGCTTCATAACAATCCAACCTGGAGGTGCTCAAGGCCTGAAAGAAGCTCGATGCCCATGTCAGCACTGTCAGAATATGAATGTTTGGACATAACCTCATTTGCTTTCCAGTGAAGATGGAACCGTCGGAGTGCTGGCATAGCACCTGGTGCAAATGCTATCCCCGTTCCCTTGTATCCCCGCAATGTGAAGCAGAATGTCACGACCCGATTGTGGAATGGATTGAGATCGGACAAAGCACCTGAGTACCTTGGTAGTTTGGGATAATTTGAGGAGAATTAGGGTGAGGAATCAGAGAAGGGGCTGAGGAGCAAGAGAACGGGAGGTGAGAAAGCTTCAGAGTTCATTCATCTGCAACATGAGTCCTTTGGTGGTTACAAACGTGATATATATACTCCTCCTACCAGGCCCACACAAGGATACCCCTTGGCCCATCTTGTAGCCCACACAGAAGTTACAAACCACACGGTGACAGCCCAAACAGGGGGTGTTACACTCTCCCTCCCTTGAATTTCGGCTTGTCCCCAAGCCGATGATGATCAAGCTTGAATCCTGAATACCTCCCATCTCAGTTAAGCGAAGAGTTAGTTCTCTTGGGTCATATGGTAGTAGCATGTCCGTGCACCTGATCAGCTCATTGGAAGATGGCAGTAATTCAGTTTCAAATGGAGCTGCAGTTGAAGAGTGTGGCATCTTGGTCACCAGCAAGATAAATCTGAACCAACTAGGGGTCCGTTCCTTGATAGCAAGCAGGCAAGCAAGCTCCCCAATGCGAATGATACAAAGAAGTAGCTGGTCAGTAGAATGGTGCCACGGCATGACTGCAGTTTCTATGGTGCCTTGAGGTTGATGATTCATCTCAAAATTGAGCCCTCCTATGAACATCTGCACATGCGTATATATTGTGATCTGAGGTGTCCACCACAGAAAAAGTGAGAATTGGGTCCCAGAAGAATATATCTCAATTCTGCCGGTGCGAAGAAATACCAGAAACTGAAGGGGCAAGTGGCTAGCTGAACGATCTCCAGAAAATTCAAGTGTTGTCATCCCAAAATTTAATTCGAACATGGCTCGAGCAATATTTTCTAGAGGGAGCATCATGTAGTTCTCAACTTGCTGCATTTTAGAGAGAGGCCACTTTGGAAACCAGAATAAAGCCAATGGTAGTGTCACAACCATGTGTTCCAAATAACCAAGTTGCATATCACAGTCCAACCAACAATAAACCGCAGATAAGTTGAGAATGCTTGTATGCAAGACGTTGCCAATAGATAATACCCAAGTTCCAAGGATAAACTGCAAAATACCAGGGTCCCATTGCCTTCCAGAAAAATATGCCCTCTTGTACGTGCAAGTTAGAGCACCAAAACTGCCAATCACTTCAGTCCCTTGAATCAGAATGGAATTTCCCTTGTCCTGCTCTTGTAGATGTTCAAATCCAATTACAACAAAGGCTGTATTTCCCAGGTGCTCTACTGTACTGGCGCACACACCCGGTTTTGCCAAGAACCAGCAAGGTAGAAGAATAAAGTGTCGAATTCCAGGATCCCACTGTATTGCAGCTGAAAGCTCAAGTCCATGACCAAGAGAAACTTTCACAGCAGGAACAGAAAAACATGACACCCGTGTGATTGAAAGAAACTTAATAGCACTGAAGTATTGAACATCAAAGATTCCTGGGTCCCATAGTCTGGTAGCTGAACTTGTTACCATAGGAAGCACCCGTTGTTCCACATTTTGAATTGCGAAGATGGAACTTGAATCTCCTATCAGAGAGCTCCATCGAGACAAGCAGGTAACTAGAAACACCGGAACCCATATCTGCAATGGCAAGTGAAAGGGAATAATGGGCTGAAGTACTCCTATAAACAATTCTCTTTCTTCTGTATACAGTGATGTTACTCTTCTTTTGTTAACAAAGGGTTCACCGGGTTGAGAAACATCCAGGAGGGCCTCAACTTGAAGTGTCACATAGCGAACAAGGAGAACCAGGTACGCGGAGTTAAGGGCACCATATCCTGTACCATATGCAGTTGTGAGGCCCATGAGCTTGTTTAGCACTAGAGTTCCTCTGACATGGTACTCAAACAAGGCTAGGAGTGAACAAATATCTCTGAATAGTAGCAAAACTAGCCAAGAATTGACCCAAGAATGTTTATCACTTGCAGGTAAAGTCCGATGAATACATGGATGTGGTAGCCAAGATTGCAATTCCACAAGGCACAATCCAGTAGCTTGATCACTTGCTGCACAATTAACTTTTCTTAATAAACAGTAAACATTACCATGTTGCCAAACTGTAACTTCTGCTAGGAATTCTTCAAACACAGAGGGTGATCTCCATTTACACTTCCATTGGGCACTATCCCCCATAAAATAGACCATAAGAAGAATAGTTGTAGAACAACTTGGCAATAATTTTAGGACTTCAACTCCTCTCAAGGTGAACTGAGCACAAGTGAGCATAGCTTCACATCCTTCGCCACGATCGGAAGGTTCAGCTAGAGCTAGAAGACAATAAAGATGAACCGGTTGCACAAGATAAAAATGCCATTCAACGGTCATCAGTTCAGTGTACTCGCTGAATAGGAGGTCTGTGGACAAACGTGCAGCTTCCCAATTAAGCATTGAAGTGAAAACCTCACTGGTAGCACGAAACTGGCTGTAAGCTTCAAAAATTGTACTGGCCAGCTGCACATATTGATTATACATGCACCATTTCTTAAGCATCTGGAATAGATCATCCTGCTTTAAGTGATCTTGTCGCCATGAGTTAAGTAAAGGAAGCGAAAAATGTTGTGCACCAATGGACAAAATGTCAACTTCATGAGTCATATGCCAAATAGCCATGCATGCCTCACGAGATGCTAGTATCATGTTTGTGGAACCTGATTCTATGTCTGAACCTGAAGCTAGCAGACACTCACACAGGAGGTCTAGTAATTGTGCCTTCTTTGCATGATCAATAAAATTCTGGAGACTTTCTTTAAATGAATTCGGTCTCACAAACGAGACAATCAATTTCAACCCAGAGATAACCTGAGATAACATCAGAGGAAGACATGCAGTTGACTCCCGCAATATTCCGCCACACCCCAGATTCACCTTGACACGGAGCGGTGGCAAGCTCGAACATGGAACCACATCCCTGCTCGACACAGTGGCGACACTCGATGGCAGCTCAGCAATGCTGCCCCAAGCTGTATTGGTATGCTTGCTGAAGAATGAAGGCCACGGGGCTGGTCGGATCACTTGTCCTTGTGCCTTCCGACCCATTATCAGATCCAACATGAGCACGACCGTCAACACGTAGGCAACATCGACAGAGCTTTTGAACAAACAACTGGTGGGTATCATTGCGATGAGCTTAAAGTCAGGAATCACTCTTTGTGGTGGGGCTGGTGTACTCCAGAGGACCATGGACGCTGACATGGGGTCGTAGTCATCTCTACCATGGGCCAGATCACCCGTCGAGCAGATGGTGGGTGTTGGTGCAGCGACATGGGCGGTGTCGATGTCGAGGTCCTCGTCGCGCACGGCAGGGGAGGCAAGCACGACAGGTGCAGCGACATGGACGGTGTCAATGTCGTGGTCCTCGCCGCGCACGGCAGGGGAGGCAAGCATGGCAGGTGCAGCGACATGGACGGTGTTGTCGCGATTCGGGCAGTCTGTTGAGCACATGGTCGGTGTTAGAGCAGCAAGTTTGCTCGCATCGACGCCGCGGTCCTGTACTCCATGGTCGTAGCCATCGCCACACTCCTCGGCGCATATCGCCTCATCCTTCATGATCTCTTCCTCCCTTATTCGAGCAAGGCACGACGCTCTGGTGATGCTAGACTGCGATTGCGACTGCATGACTGCTTGAATATCCTTGTGCAGCCCCTCGATGTACTGGTGGACGAAGCACTCGATGCTTAGGTTGGGGTTGATATCCAGTACGCGTTGTACGCATTCCCAGAACGCCGCCGTGTACTCGGCCACGGTTGCGGTCTGCTTCTGTTCGAGCAGCGAGCAAAAGTGCAGGTTGTACTCCGGCGACACGTCTTGGATGTCGAGGAGGCAGGCACGCTCGTAGATGCACCGGCCATGCATGGCGAGAGCCCGCGTTGCCCTGCTTCTTGATCGAAGTTGAACCACCGCCTCCACATGATGGATTCTCTGGAACACGGAGATCTTCACGACGCCATACACTGTAAAGACCTGCTGCAACGTCTCCTCACTGATCGGGTATAGTACACATGGTGCACAGTGACGCGGAGAACGCCGCCGGTGAACACCTCTTGCTTGCTCGACATTTCGTCAAACACCTGGTAGGCAGGAAGTGGGTGGTGATTGTTTTCTTGTCTTTGCGTTGAGGGTTTGGATGTCGTTGTTGCTCCACTCCAAGCCGATCCAACCTAGCCCAGGGATTTTGTGCGATTCACGGAAGCAAATCACACCCAGGGCAGTGGATGTTACGAATCTGTCCGAGAAAGTTGAGGAACACATAGCGGAAGCAAAATTTTGAGGAAATTTTGGGGCTCTGATTACCAAATTGTCACGACCCGATCGTGGAATGGATCGAGATTGGTAGTTTGGGATAATTTGAGGAGAATTAGGGTGAGGAATCAGAGAAGGGGCTGAGGAGCAAGAGAACGGGAGGTGAGAAAGCTTCAGAGTTCATTCATCTGCAACGTGAGTCCTTTTTTTTTTAACAGGAGACGGGTCCCGAAGGACCCAGCAACATCTCATTAATTTTGCAACGCAGTACAACTGATCCAAGGACCTCCAAAGAAAAGAAAACTACAACTCAACCCAAGGACTTTGCAAAAAAGACCCTGAATACAAGCTGTAGAATGCAATCGGGTCCTTCTTCTTCGAGACCACACCGTCGAACCGAAATCTCCATCGCGGGGGATACAACCACTTCGGATGAAGATCTCGCCATCGCTCCACTGTCCGCGCTTGCCAGAAAGAGGAGAAACGGACGCCGAGCTGTGGCCAAACTGCCTCCCGTCAGGCATCGAAGCCGGGAGGAATAAATGGAGCCGCCGCAAGAAGCCACCGGCGCTCCAAATGGCCGCCCTTCGACCAGAACAGTCAGCAACGGAGCGGCTGAAGCCGGCAGCCAACGAGGGCGCCGTAGTCCTGCCGCAGCACGTCACCGAGGATGAGCACACATCGGAGCAGTTGCAACTGCCCCGGATCCTTTGCCGGAGACCCGTCTCCGACGCGACTGTCGATCTGAGAAAGGTGGGGACAGACTCACCGACTGGTTCTCTTCCTCCACCACGGCGGCAGAGAGCACAAAGAGAACACGCCTCCATCTTCACCAGAACCGACCGCCACACGAGCTTATTAGAGGAGCCCTCGCCAGATCCGCCACCACCAGCTATCTTCCGCTCGGTAATGAAGACAAAAAAAGCGTGGATGATCTCACCTGCGGGGCGTACGTTTTGGGCAGTAGATTTATGGTTCCCTGGTTTAAACTGTGATCTCAGTCTGGCTGGCGATTCTGCGCCATGTAATAGGACTAGTTATGACCTTGGTGCTGTCTAGGTTTTCGCCCCATAGCACTCGTTTCGATGTCGAGCGAGCGCGGTGGGTTTCCTAGCAGTGCGTTGAACTCGCTCTCCCCTCTCCTGCTTCCTGGTTTCGTTCTGTAAGACTGATGTATTTCCGTTCTCAGTAATGGAAAGGGGGATAGCCCGGTTCAAAAAAAAAAAAGCTATCATCCTCCATGGATAACAAACCTGGGAGGTGGAAGGCGACAGCCGGACGCTGCTCGCTAGCGCCGGCGTAGAGCTCAGATACGGCATGAAGCCAGTCGCCATATAGGCCACAACACTTCTAAACGAAAGCCTACAACTAGTATATACAGGGAACCTCCGAGCGCCTCCCCCATCTCGTCTCCGGCCGGCAACACCGACGGAGAAGATCTGGGTTCGGGCCGGGACGAGGAGCTTCTTTACGACTCTCAACGGTGGCAGGATAGGGACGAGACAAACTCTTGACTATAAAAATATGGTTCGCAACGTGAGTCCTTTGGTGGTTACAAACGTGATACATATACTCCTACCAGGCCCACACAAGGATACCCCTTGGCTCATCTTGTAGCCCACACAGAAGTTACAAACCACACGGTGACAGCCCAAACTGGGGGTGTTACACAGAACCCCTCTAGAAGCTTGAATCCGTTACTACCGACAGTCAGCTCCATTGTTGCTGCCCAAATCTGCACCTGGGTTGCCTTCAGCTTGAGATGGGTCAGAGAAGGCATACACATGAGAATATGGAGATCTTTCTCCTTAAATTCATAAAATCTTATGTTTCCCTCGGGAACCCTGTTTAGTTAGGTAAGCCATTCCCTCGGGAACCCTGTTCATATATCCCAACACTTCAATGACTTGGAGGTGCAGAAAGGAGTGGCTTGGATCCCAGGGCCTGAGCTCGAGCCGGGAGCCGCGGCGTCACCAGCGAGGACTCTCCGCCGCCGCCGATGCGGCTCTTGTCTCGGTCGTAGTCACCACGTCCAAGGAGAGCCCAAACACCGGCTCGATGGCGAGGCCAAGGTGTTCGTCAGATGGTCTTTGGAGCGAATTACCACCTAGCGCGCAAGGCGTGTCATTCAGTTCAAGGCTCGCGGTAGTTCAGCTTGCCGCCATCTGTTGGAATCAATCAAAGAAACTCAATTGTCCTGGCAAATTTTGTCTTCACAGTCATCCTCGTATGAAAATGAAATGAATTAACCCAGCCAGCCAAACGACAGGTCTTGATCAGGAACTGGAGCAGGGGCGCCCTCAAAAATCACTGTCAAGTTTGTCATGCTGGGAATCACGTCACCACTTTGGGTAGCAAACCATATGTTTGCCGATCCTCCTCGGCATCATCATCTGCAGTATTGAATCCTTTGCAGTTTCACCTCCACAGTTGGTGCTATTATCACTAACTGAATCTGGCACAGGCTCAAACATACCAGCTCAACGCAATGGATTGCCTTACGGAGTTACGGCTCGCGGAAGTTCAGGTGATAAGAACACGCGGTTCGACAGTTCACCAGCTGCCCAGATAACCGAATCATCTACTCTACCCACAACCTAGCACTAGCAGTTGGCAGCTAGTGCTATTCGCAGTGAACCAAGAGAGGGACTCTTGTGAAAATACATTAATAGCATGGCAGTGATAACGAACTTCTGACGATATCAATTACGCATACTACATGAAGTGATTTTTGTGTTTACAAAAGCAGTCATCGTTTCTCCAATTTCCAGAAACACAGACTAACTAAAGTCGATTCGTAACCAACCTAGGATGATCGCACATAATCAGCAAAACTGACAAATCATTCCGTTGTCACAGAACAGTGAATAGGATTGATTCTTACCTAGTAACAATTTCTGAAAACAACTTACAGGCGGAAGGTGTGCACAAACCAATAAATGGACCACCTTGCTGTTCTGAATATGAGGTCCCGGCTGTTAACATTCCCTCCAGGATAAAATCTTACTAAATTCCATTAGGATGAGACCAATGCAGGCTCGCCTCCAAACATAGCAGCAGAAGTTGTGATTAAAATGACAACAAAACAACTGATCTGCAAACGGAGAATTATGAAACAAAAATAGGAACTAGAGAGTTCAGAGAAGCATCTGTACTGAGAAGAGTACAGTAAAACAAAAACGGAAGCGGTTCGAAAACCAGCACTCAAACCTTACAAACTTTCGTATGTGAAAAGATGATTGATTTTTCAATGCAAGCATGTTTTGCAGTCATCATACATTTTGCATCAATATATTTGCATCCATGATGAGCGGTAATGCCTTTGATAAATCCTTTTTGCATTCATACATTTTGCAGTTTCAACAGAGGTAACTTAGTGAGACACGAACACAGGAAATAACTTCTAACCAGAGATCGAGCAGCCATAAATTTGAGTCTGGACAAAAGATAATACAATTTTGGAGCATATATCCCTTCTAGAGAAGGGGCAAAGACTACACAATATTCGGTTTGCCAAGCTGACTGGGGACATTCCCTAAAGAAAACAATGAACATAAAAAATAATGAAATGCATGTAGGTACAGCAAATGCAATATTCAAGAAGGTTGCTACTGCTACCTTGACGACTAGAGTTGCAATCTGGAGTGTGGATACACATGGTGAATATCTTCAGTTTAGGTGCACCAATTACGCGGATAGTCTCAAAACTTATGTCCAGAGGATAAAGTGACATAAATCTTTCGAGGCAGGGAGCATCCTCAATGACTAGTTCTTGCGTGCAAGCACTACAAGTACGGAAGCCAATGCTCCTAAGAGTTAGTGAGCGAATGTGGAGGCGACGTGCAGCAAGAATGTCCCACAACAGAAGGCCCTCCAAGGCACGGCATCCAGAGAGCACCCGGTTGAATACATCCTCCGAGATGGAAGAGCACCCGGTTGAATACATCCTCCAAGATGGAAGCACACCGTAGAGTGAGCTGCTTGAGGAGGGGGAAACTCAACGATGGTGAGATCTCGCTAGGGAAATTGCACGAGCCGATTTTGAGCACGAGGAGGGTGGGTGCAAAGCGGAGTGCAGATGACGGCAGCGGGAAACTAATATGAGGCGGTTCTGACAACCATTTCCCGTAGTAGATATTGAGCTCCTGGAGGCCGTCAAGGGCTCGGGACTGGCACCAGCTGTCGATCTCGGTGTGCCGGCTGTCTATGTCGCCGGATGTGAACTGGATGAATGGGAAGTGGAAGCGACGGGCGGGGCCAGGGTGGTGGGAGAGGATCCTGTTGATGATGGTGGGGCGCCAGCGAAGGTTGCTGCAGAGGCTGCTATTGGCCTGAAGGTGGAGGGGCGCGGAGCCCCAAAGGTGGCGCCATCGGCGGGAGAGGGCCTGCGTGCGTGCGCCGTCCTTGGTGGGGAGAAGGGAGATGATGGTGCCGAGGATGGCGTCGGGGAGGCGGCTGATGGGATCCTCAGCCACCCAGTTGCCATCGTAGTTGCCACCGCGTGCCCGATTCCTTGGCCTGCTGCCAGCGGTCCCATCGGATTCGCGCTTTCTTGCCACGGCGGTCGGTGCCGCCTTTTCCATGGCCGGCGGTTGGGGAGATCTAGGGTTTGGGCGTTGGTGGCGGAGGGGCGAGTTTATTTAGAGCATGGCTAATAATAGCCGGCTGCTGGTTCTGTCTCATTGCCAGAACATTTACAACCAATTTGATAGCCGGCCCATATGATAGATACATACTATGTCATTAATACCTGACAATCTAGGCTGGGCTATAAAGGAAAAAAGTTAGGAAATTGCAAGTTTGCCACAAGGATTCATTTTTCATTTCACGTGGCATTATTGCAGTTCGAAAAAAAAAACATTTATGTAATTGAAAAAGACATATGATTTGCCAAAGAAAAGAGGGGCATTTGATTGGTGGTTAATTTAAGTGTGGCATATGATCAAATTCCCATGTATTCAGCCCTAAAGTGTATTCAGTGACCTATGCTTTTCTTGTGTACCGAAAAGGGCTCGCCCCGCTTTATATATAAAGCAACGATCAACATACAGGAAGCACACCACCCGACACCACACACACACCCAAGGCAGATACAAGGGAGCTGACGAACAACAACGCTACTCAAAACAACCCAAAGCAAACAACAAGTAGGCAAAAGAGCATAGCTAAGGATCTAAAGAGCTCTCCACCGTGAACGAGTCACCGCGAGGAGACGAAGCCGCAACTCGACGAACCAGGGACTCCAAAGCGGTGCTTCCAGGAAAGAAACGACACCGAAGAGCCGCCACCGCCCGATCCAGAGAATCGAGGTTTTCACCCGGAGTAACATGAAGGACGCAGGGCCACCGCGATGGAGCCTTCAAGAAGGGAACGACGCATGGACGCCGCCGCCATTGGTCTGGCCCGAGCCAGACGAGGTTTTCACCCCGGCCACCACCCTCCACCTCTGCGTGGGGTACGACCCTACATGAGAGCGTCGAAGGCCACCCCCATGCCGCCCACGCGGCCATGACAGCAAGCCCGTTAGCGCCTGAGCCACGAGCCCCGCCCATGAGCCCGCAGCTCGCGCCACCAAGGCCGCCGCCCTGCATTCAGGCGCTCCGCAGACCATCAAAGGCACGAGCTTTTAGCCGACCGGCAGATCCCTAGCCATCAGAACCGCCGGTGACCAACCTGCCCCGAACAACGGTTAGCGGCAAGGAGGCGCTAGGCCAGGAAAAGGGGAGGGGGGAGCGGAGCTCGTCTGGACCGGCGCACCCCTGTGCCGGTGACAGGTAGTCGGTCTACCCGTCCCTCCAGCAGCCTCCCCTGCGTCACCCCTGACGCCCTACCACGGCCTCCGGCGAGAACCACGTGAGGAGGAGGCAGCCACCCGGCCGCCGGATCGACCTCACCCTACCGCCGAAGAAGGCCTCCAGAGCGTCAACCACCACCACACCACCTGCGTCTCCACGCCCTGGCCAGGTCTAGCCGGTGCCCAACCACCCCACCGGAGTAGGACGAACACCGGCTGCAGCACCACCACCTTAGAAGGGCCGCCGGTCACCCCTGCCACCGGGGGCGCCCGCGGGAGCGCCTCGGGAGGGGAGGGGAGGGGTGACCGGCGGCCCTTCTAAGCCGCACCTATCCCATATCAGAACGATGCAACCTTTGGCTTTTATTAGACACAACTGCTACATAGATTCAATTCACTACAGCAGCAGCTATCCGAGATGAAACTATGTGGATATTTCACATCCCAATCGAAGTGAGAAACGCAACCGACAATAAACAAAACAATACTGGATGCAGCAACCACCTGCCAGAAGACCATAACTTTCAAGGGAAGAGTCGACTTGTAAGTGCACAAAACCTAGCAGTCATTAGATTACATTACAGCTTTTGGCAGTAAACTAGTGTTGCAGAGTATGGCCCGGCCCGCAGGATGATATTCAAAAGGACTCAAGGCTATAAATATAGCAGCCATGTCAACCTGATCTACAAAACAAGAAAAGGATAACACAACCTTCAGACACCAACCCATGTCTGTAAAACGAGCAGTCAAAGCAATTCGCCAATGTCAAACCATGGATATGGTATTCTGAGAATCAACTTCATCTACAAAACGATCAGCAGAAGAAATAGGTCTTTGAAATGTCACAGATATCCATGGAGGCATCAACATTAGTGGAACCACTTCTAATTTCAAATTGAGAAGCTAAAGAAGATCTATTTTCCACTTGTAGCAGTCCATGTTAATAAACCAGCCATTAATAGGTCTACCTTGTATCGCCCAGGCGTGTACTTTGATGTGTGCGTTATCTATAAAGCAGGGCGAGTGTTTCGAGAGTTTCTAGGGACTCCACTTTTTTTTCATTTAGCACTACTGCTTTCGAAATAAAGAACTTCACAAAGTTGGCGTCCTGCCCACACCCATCATAATTCTTCAATACCACATTTTTTAGATGGGTCTCAAGGCATTCGGTTGGATTTAATGGGTCATACTGGCTGCTGGCGCACAATTTTCTTATCCATCTCTAAGTATATACCAAAAAAGGCTTTCGCCCCGCTTTATATATAAAGCAACGATCATCAACAACCCGGTACAAACGCATGCCACCACAACACACGCACACACCCAAGGCAGGATACATAGGCGCTGAGCGCAGCAACACCACCCCAAGCACTACAAGGGCAACCGGGGGCTTCAACCATGAACACGCCACCGCGAAGAGATGAAGCCGCATACGACGAACCGTGGGCTCCAAGGCGGCGCCTTCAAGAAGGTTACGACATCGGAGCGCCGCCACCGCCCCTCAGAGTTTCCCGTGGAGCAACACAACGGGCAATGAGAGCCGCGACGACGCCTTCAAGAAGGGAACGAGCTTCGCCGCCGCCGGTCCGTCCGTAGATAGAACAGGTTTTCACCCCGGCCAACACTCACCGCCACCGAACGCCACACCCCGGCCAACCCTTCGACGAAAGTAGCGCCCGGACGATGAGGAGAGGGATCGAAGGCCGACAGAAGCCACCTACGGACGAGCCGACACCGGAACATGCCAGCCGCTGCCGCAGCCGACCTGCCAAGCCACCGTGGAGCCACCCACGGCTGGAGCAGCATCCACACTGGGCCACTGCCCAACCCGCGCTGTCCGGCGAGCTTCAAGCATCGGAGCCGCCGGGCACGCACCCGCGCCACCAGCCACCATGCCCGCCGCCTGCACCAGATCCGCGACATAGGCCCGCGCAGCCGCCGCGCCACCACCAGCCATCCCCGCCGCCGCGCCACCACCACCACTAGCGCGCGCCGCCGGGACACGGGCTAGCCGCCGCGCCACCAAGCCCGCGGCCGAAAGCCCCCTACTTGAACCAGATGGGGCCGAGCAGGGTCCGTCACGGCAAGCCACAAGGTCGAGGAGGGGATGGCGCCGACGCTTAGCCACGACTAGCCCCCACAAGACGCGCCCACCCGGTGGGACCACCACCGTCAACACCAGCCGCGCCGCCCGCCGCAGATCGAGGGGAGCCCGACCAACACCTCGCCACCAACGTCGCAGCGGCGCACTCCCACCTCCAAGCCTAACACCCGTCGAAGCCAGACGTCCCCGCCGCCGAGAGCCTCGCCGAGCTCCGCGCCCCCACGAGCGGCTGACCCGCGCCGCCGTAGCCTCGAACAGGGGAGGGAAGGAAAGGCCCCGCCACCGCCCGCGTTGCACGGGCTTCGCCCGGCGAGGGGAGGGGAGGATGAAGGGGAAGGAGTTCGCCGGCGGCGGATCAAGGGACCCCGTGACGCGCGCGCAGGGCGCGTCGCGGGAGCGGTCTTTTCACCACTACCTGATTGTTCAAAAGTCGTCACCATCTCGGAGCGGGAGCGGTCTCTAAGTATATATGCGACTGGAAAAGGAAAGAAGAGGCATATATGGCTGTTGCTAACTACACTCGGAGTATATCCATCTCTAAGTATATATGCGACCGGAAAAGGAAAGAAGTATATGTCAACCAGATACTCATTGTTTTTTTTCGAAATGACAGGATTCCTGCATTCATTAAGAAGAAAGAGTTGCTCGGTTAATTAGGAAAAATCGAGTGAAAACCAGATTGCCCAGTTAATTATGGAAAACCGGGCGAAAAACCATCACAACCGCTGAGCGACACACATAAGGTACTCTACTCACACCACTCCAAAGAGGGATTTGCCGAGACAGCACGCAGGCGTCATCGTCATCACTCCTCCCCTAAAGGCGTCATCGCCCTCCCTAAAAACTGAGCAAACGACTCCGACTTCACCGTTGGCGATCGTCAACGCAACCCACACTGTAGAGGCCGAGTGGAGCTGTATGAAGATCTGCACCAGGACTCAGCCACCAGCGATCAGACAGCGCAACTCCGACTCTGACGAAGAAATGCGAAGGAGAACTAGGCACGGCTGGTGTCGCAGAAGATCACCGAACAAACCACTTGCTGCTCGTCATTGTACAACCCCGCCACTGTAGCTTCGACTTCACAGCAACAAACCAGCTGAGGCAATCCCGCGGACACGCCGGAGAAGAGCCGACTAACGCATCCATTGTCACATCTCCGACATCGCTCCCCCGTCATCGTTGCCACAAAAGCCTTGACGCCAACACCGACGTTGAGAGCAACCTCGCCGCCCACACGACACGAGGTCAAACGCGCTCGAAGCCGGCAAAATCTCGGGGCCGCCACCCCGACCTGCATCCATCACGTTGCGCCCTGCGCAGCCCGCCGACACCACCTTCCGGGACCACCGCCCCGACATGCCACCGCCTGCACTCGAGCTGCAACGCCGCACGACTCGGATGCTCGCAGCCCATGCTGCTCCGGGCAACCGCCCGCAGACCACAAACGCCGCACCACATCCGGTGCCGCTGCCCTGACATGCCATCGCTCGCTCTCGAGCTGCAACGCCGCATGACCCGGATGCCCGCAGCCCACGCTGCTCAGGACAACCACACACAGACCACAAACGTCACACCACATCCGGGGCTGCCGCCCTGACGTACCGTCCAACCGCCCCCGCTGGGGCGCGTCGACTGGACCGACAAGCCTGCCACCCAAGTGGCCCAAGATTGCCACCCAAGCGAAGGCCAAGCCGCTGCCCCGCCCCATGGAGCCGCCTCGTGCATCGCTTTCCGAGTCCGCCGCCTCGGCGCACATCAGCCGTCCGGGGCCACTACCCCGGCATCCACCAAACCCGACGCAGGAGAAAACCAGACGCACCAAGCACAAGCTAGCTCTCCCAAGCAACACCCCCAAGGGGGAAACGACGAAGGCGCCGTCGTCGCCCGCTCCGAAAATCATCTAGAGCTTAGGTTTTCACCCGGAGAGCCCAAGCCCCTCATAGAGGATGAGGAGTTCCACAACAAACCCTCCAAGGAGGAGAATGACGCCTAAAAACGCCGCCGTCGACAACACTGATAAAGTCGGGGCAAGGCTTTCGCCTGGAGGAACACCCTCATCCCTACATAGGCCTACAGATCTAGACCACCCGTGAGCGTGGAGATCGGAGCCGTTCCCGCTGCGCCTTGCACCCTCCGTCGTCGACCACCAAGCTCAACCGCGCCAACACCCACAGCAGCACCTCAAGCTGCAAGTGAGAGTGCACACACCAGGATTTCAACCGGACGGGGATCCGCCGGATGAACCAATCCCCCCCCCCCCCCCCCCCCCCCCCCCCCCCACGGCAAGACACCATGGCTCACAGCCCGGGGCCGCTGCCCCGGCTTCCTCCTCGCTCCCCATGCTCACATGCCCAGATCAGGCAATCACGTCTCAGGCTCACGGCTCACCACCAGCAGTCCAGCACGCACCAACGCCGGCGCGGCTCCTTGCACACCAGCAGCAGAAGAGCACCAGCAGCCGCACGCGCATCAGCACCAGATCCGTGCTGGTCTTCGACCCACTGCACCGCACCCTCGATTCCCAGGTGCGCCCGCGACATGATGCAGAGCCACGCCTCCGCATGCCACCAGCCTCCACCACAAGCACCGGCGATACTCATTGTGTCATAGAAAGCAAACAAAGATGAATAGTCACGATGACATATAGCTTTTCCAAGCAAGGGATTAGGGAAGCACCTCAAGACATCAAGAACTGCATTTTGCTGAGGGTCAAAGGACCGGAGAGCCAAAACCTTCACGGTGTGTACTGACGGTGTCAAGAAGACTGGGACCACTCACTTGAAGGACATAATTTTTTTCGTAATTCTTCAATACCACATTCCCTAAAAAAACAACGGGCATAAAAAATGAGTAATGATCTTCATGCAGGAACAGTGAAATGTAAGATTCAAGATGGTTGCTTCTACCTGGAAGGCTCGGGCTCCAATCTCGAACTTACAGAGGCGAAATAAAGGGCTTCCTCGATGGCCAGTTCTCGTTCACTTGAAGGACGACCACAGAAGCCAATGATCTAAGACTCAGATTCGGCGAGCTAATGCGGAGGCGACCAGCGGCATGAATTTCTGACAATAATAGGGTCTCCAAGACATGGCGTCCACAGAGCACGCCATGGAAGACAGTGCTTTCAGATGGAAACACGTCGCAGGGGTGAGCTGCTCCAGGACGCGAAAATTCAACGACGATGCGATCTCATTGGGGAAATCGCAGAATCAGAAGTTGGGTGCGCGGAGGTGGAGCGGGCCATCGTTGATGGCGAGGAGGCAGATGAGGATGGCATCGGGGAGGTGGCTTACGAGATCGCCGACGCGGTTGCCGCTCCGTCCCCGCTTCCGTGGATTGCTTCAGGCGACTCCGCCGGATTTCGCGCTCCTGCCATCTTCGCCCGTCGCTCGCCGCCCCTTATCCCTCGCGGCGTCGCCCTGAAACTGGCCGCTGGGCAAATGAACGGGGAGTTCAGGAGCGGATGCCGGCCGCGGCGACGAGATGGCGACGAGGAGTTAGGGTTGCGAGGAGACGACAGCCGGGTGGCGGCGCCGTCGGGGCGGGGAACGGCGAGCGCCGGAACGGAGAATCCGGGGGTTCTGGCGTCAACTTCAAACAGTGACACCGTCCTTTGTAACTATTTGGGCCGAGATACCAAATTCATCGTGGGCCTGGAAATTCCATGCGAAAAAACACTGACCATTCGTGTGCTGTGCAGGCCCTAAAAAAAAATTCATGTGCTGTGCAAAATAGAAACAACCAGATGGCAGATACCGGTGCTAGCGAATTCTGGAGCTACAGTAATTACACGCCCCAAAGCACCATCAGTTGGATTCGCCAAAATCCATGTTGATGCGGGAGTCGTTAGGCAAAACAGAGGAGGTTCAGCGGCTGCCATTTGCCGAGATACTAATGGAAACTACCTGGGTAGCTCTTCTTTGGTAATGACGGGAGTTCATGATCCAGCAACCTTGGAAGCAATCGCATGCAGAGAAGCGTTGTCTTTGGCGGAAGATCTGCTCATTCACGACTTCATCATCGCGTCGGATTCGCAACAAGTGATCAATGATATCAACAAAGGCAACAGGGGGAGATATGGCTCTATCATCACTGAAATCAAGCAGCGTGCTGCTAGCTTTAATTGTAAATTTACCTTTGAGGGTCGTTGTGTGAACGGTGATGCCCATAGTATAGCTAAATTTTCGCTTTCTTTACAGCAGGGCGCCATCTATGGCTTGTTCATCCCCATGCGAATTGTATCCCACAGACTATGGTCTTTGCTCAATAAAGTTTAGTCTTACCCCTCAAAAGAAAAAAAGAAGGCAGATACCCCCTTCGTTCCTAAATATAAGCCTTTTTAAAGATTTTAACGCGAACTACATACAAAGCAAAATGAATCAATCTATACTCTAAAATACATCTATATACATCCATATGTAACCCGTATTAAAATCTTTAAAAGGTAGTAATATTTAGAAGCGGAGGGAGTATATGATAGCAACGGTACAATGCAGATACACTCCATCCTCTCTTTCTCACAACGCATAAATAAATGATTATATCTTGCCAAGATTCATGTCACACATTCCATGATAAACAAAACAAAATGAATCGGAGCGAAAGATCAGGCGGAGTGAGCTACCGAGCTTACATGTTTGCACGTGGAGGGCGGCGACGGCGACGGCGGAGTGAGCATGGAGGCTCAGATTGGTGGTCCGGAAGTGCAGAAAATCAATTTTTTTGCACGGACTGCCAGATTGATATTCTTTTATGACGGACATGTAAAAACTAAGCATAGTTGCCTTTTTTTCTTGTGATCGGGCGATGATGTGATCCGGCTCGCGCTATGTGATGGGACGTATTTGAATTTTAAATTGACCATAGTAGTGGACATTTGGGATAGCTTTGCATGGCCGGCTCCCGCATCCGTGTCGGACGGATGTGGTGTCCGGTTTGGGATCAGCGTTGGAGATGTCCTAATCCTCAAGTGCAACTGAAAAGTTGGTGCAGATCGTCTATTTTGGATGAAGAGAGCAGCGCAGCTCCGAGCTCGAGCCGGGGGCCGCAGCATTGCCAGCGAGGACTCGCCGCCGCCGACGCGGCTCTTCGTTTCGATGGCAGTCACCACGTCCAAGGAGAGCCCAAACACCGGCTCGATGGCGAGGCCAAGGTGTTCGTCAGATGGTCTTTGGAGCGAATTACCACCTAGCGCGCAAGGCCTGTCATTCAGTTCAAGGTTCGCGGTAGTTCAGCTTGCCGCCATCTGTTGGAATCAATCAACCAAACAAACTCTATTGCCCTGGCAATTTTTGTCTTCACAGTCATCGTCGTATGAAAATGAAACGAATTAAGCCAGCCAGCCAAACGGGTCTTGATTAGGAACTGGAGCAGCAAATGCGTCCTCAAAAATCACTGCCAAGTTGGTTATGCTGGGAAAGTGGGGATCACGTCACAACTTTGGGCAGCGAAACCATATATTTGGCGATCCTCCTCGGCATCATCATCTGCAGTAGTATTGAATCATTTGCAGTTTCACCTCCACAGTCGGTGCTATTATCGCACAGGCTCAAACATACCAGCTGAACACAATGGATTGCCTTACGGCTCGCGGAAGTTCAGGTGATAAGAACACGCGGTTTGACAACTGGACTTCTGCTGGCTGTTTTATTTTTTCTTTAAATTCCGAAATCCGGCGCAAAATGTGAAATGCGTCCATCCACGTTGAGCGTGCCTATGGGCTGGTGGATAAAAACGGACATTGGCGTTAGCCTGGCCGAACTAAGTGGACAAAATCCGCATCCGTTTGGGTCGCCGCATTGAAGTTGGCCTAATGCCATCCACGGTGAACCAAGAGAGTTTCTTGTGAAAATACATTAGTTTGTCATGCCAATGATAATGAACAGTAGTTTGTCAGTTAGGCATCGACACTATATGGGCATACTACATGAAATAATTTCTGTGTTTACAAAAACAGTAGTCGTTTCTCCAATTTCTAAAAAACACAGACTAACTAAAGGGGATTCATAACCAACCTAGGATGATCGCACATAATCAGTGAAACTGACAAATTATTCCGTCATTACAGAACAGTGAATATGATTAGTTCACGGTTCTGAGAGGCAATCATATTCATCTAGTAATAATTTCTGAAAACATCTTACAGGAAGAAGGTGTTGGAAAATTAGGCAAGTTCATGATTAATTTCAGTAAATAATTCATGACTAGAATAAAGACTATCATGCAACAATCTAGTAAACTAGATGAACAACAAAACATGCACAACAGCATCGCACACAAAATAGCAACTTCAGAGAGAGACATGAACAAATCACGAAGGACGTACTGTTCGTTAGTTGCTGCAGGAGCGACGGTGTTGATGATGATGTTGCCGACGATCTGTTGTTGACGGCGATGGAGACGACGATGAGTAGCACCGCCCGACTTGGACGGAAGACGACCCGTGATGACGAACTTGAGCAGTCGCGCAGAGCGCTTCCCAAAAACCTAATTCGTCCTCTCCTGGTGCAAGATCACAAGGACGAATGGTTCCGGAGACCTGCTCTCCCGCACGCCGATGCACGCCGGCGTTCGGGATGAGGTAGACTACCGTGGCGGCGCAAATTGTAAGATGAGGCAAAACCCTAGGTGTTTTCGGTGTGTCTTTGGCCGCAGCCGGTAGCAATATATATATATTAGGACCAGAGGCGGTATCGTGTCACGATCACGATATCAAACCGACTTGGTTTCTAAGTCGTATACTTACCGAACAAGGAAATAGTTAACTTGTCTGCCAAGACATAAAAAATAAAACGGCAAAAGGAAGCCGTGCCTATCGGTTCTAAATCCGGCATATCTCGTAGTAGGAGTCCTAAGCTAGGCGTCTTGGAGCGATGGTAACATGGACACATAATTTTACCCAGGTTCAGGCTCTCTCGAAGAGATAATACCCTACGTCCTGCTTTTGATTGTATTCATATGGGGTGTAGTACAGAGTACATGTATCTACCATGAGATTGTTCTAATGAATATGAGATGTTCTATTGACTAGCCTGACCTTGGTTTATATATGCACCGGAGGCCTAGGGTTTAGGAGAGTCCTCGTCTTGGGCGCCAAGTCTTGTGGAATCTTCCTTGTATGCGTCATGGGCTGCCCAAAGTGGCCCATGAGCGAACCGCCAAGGGGGTCCTCGGCTCAACCCACCTGGCCGGGAGACGATGTGGTGAGTACCCCCTAGTCCAGGACACCGTCAGTAGCCCCCCGAACCGGTCTTCAAGTTGGGGACGCTCCTCGGTTATTCTGAACTGTTCTTCGTCTTCGGTCGTCGGTCTTGAAAACTGGTTCAACAAATCTTTTCATCACCAATCTTGAGGATCGCCGAGGTGTATCCGAAGAGTTCATATGTCGGGTATCCGAGGAGTCCTTTAAGTGCTCGGCCTTTATCAATGCCTTGTTATTTTTTACGCCATACCTCGGGTTCGAAGTTTTTCCCGTGCGGCGGTGTCCTCTTGCATCCGAGCTCCAACGCCGGACTGCATCCGAGGTGTCTTCTTGCAGCCGAGCTCCAACGCCGGACTGTATCCGAGGAGGCATAGAGTACCTCGTCTTTAAAAAAGTTTGAAGGAGGTTATCCGAGCTTAACGCTGAAAAAGTTCTCTATGGAGCCAGCCATTCGCAGCCGAGCTTTATGCCGGACTGCTTTCGAGGTACATTTTAGCAGCCGAGCTCCAATGCCAGTCTATATCCGAGGTACATTTTAGCAGCCGAACTCCAATGCCGGTCTGTATCCGAGGTGTCATAGATCTCCTCAGTCTTAAAAAGTTTAAAGGAGTTCAGCCGAGCTTAATGCCGGAAACGTCCTCTAGGGAGCTAGCCACTTGTATCCGAGCTTCATGCCGGACTGCTTCCGAAGTGGTGCACCACCTCGGGATTGGGCTGATTTTTTGTGGATATATTTTCGATTGGTGCAATTTATTCTCTGCCGAGATATATAGCCAGTAGCCCTCAAGGTGTGTGTCGGCCTAAAAGCCGAGATGCACCTGAAGGAAAACATAAAACCGCTGATCCCAGTAGCCCCTGAGACTCAGGTCGATTCGCGAAATCGGGCTGAAGATCAACTCCTAGCTCGGCAGCATACTTAGGAACAGAAACATGGTGTGCATAGTCCTCGAGACTTAGGTTGGGTGCGGCCGACCAACCCGAGGATCGTAATCTCCTCGGAAACTGTTTTGCACTTTGAATTTTCTGCATTGAATCGTCAATGCAGTAGCCCCCGAGCCACTGGTCGGGTGGCAACACCAGATCAGGGGATCGATGTACCTCTTTAATTGCTTTTAATTGAGAAGCGCGAAGCCCAGTAGCCCCCGAGCCTTAATTTGGGCAAGGGTGGCCGAATTAAGGATCGATATCCGGAGTAAATTGACTTTAATCACAATTTATGTGTAATGATTCTATGTATCCAAGTACTTTACATCATTAATGCTCAGATCCGCATTGTACAAAACTTTGTTGACCGACCATCGGCTTCAACCTCCTCGACCAGTAGCCAAGGAGTGTTTTCCTACTTTATAAAGCCTTTATAAGGGCAAAGATTTACGGAAAACAAGGCAATCCGGCCATACGGTTTTATAAACAAAGGTACGCGGAGAGATATGTTATATTACTATTTAACGTAAGAAACATCTTCTGAGAAAAATAGTTCCTTTATAAGTTCCTTTTTCCAGGCTATCATGTTGACCATGATCGTGAAACCTCAACTCCGATCAATGTGGGAGGAAAATATTGAGGATTTAGTTTGGGAAAAGTTTCCGAACTCTGTGGTCTTTAATGAACCAAAATTTTCACTTCCGTTGTTGCCGACCAATTATATTCTTAAGATGGCTAGCTTTTGGCTTCACCCAGTCTGAGGTACTAGCCCGGATGACCCGGAAGTAACAATCACAGAGGTGCTCCCTTTACCCCCTAGCCGAACAATCGGGAACGTAAGGGGTAAGCACGGGAGCCAGGCAACCCAGCTTGGATAAAATCTTAAGTCAAATTGATGCATATTTATGGCTTTATAACGATGATTACAGAAGGCAGCACTCGTATATTGAATACAAACACTTTTATGCTATATGTTATTTTGACTCCTTTGTGACCGTTTATCATTTGAGAGTGGCCCATCGTCGGCTTCTACCCCTTTGTAGATGCTACGCAGGGTGTTTCCGCAGTAACAAGACAACCCTTAGCCGACATCTCGGTGCCCGGAGGCGGTTGTGTTAGCGGAAACGAGGCAATCAGAAATCCAGGCTTTATAACTGTCACTTAGTCATAGGAGCTTAAAGTTGGGAGGCCATTTACTAGCCCCCGGTTAGTGTTCGGCGTCAGCCGAGGTCAAGCCATTAACACTTCGGCCAATTTTATGAAAGGCCCACAGGGTAACCTCTATCGATCTATAGTTTGACACGTTCATCGGATCGCTGACCAGTTTGCGCTCATTGTGACAGTCAGTTTTCGGCTTTCTCCACTGAGGTACTTGACCAGTTAAATCGGAAGTACAATCGCAGTGGTTCTCCCTTTGCACACCTAGCCGAACAAAGCGGAACGTAGGAGGCAAGCACAGGAGCCGGGCAACCCAACTATTGACCGAAGACACAATTCGAAACTGATGCATATAAAGCAATATCCGAGAACGTTCTGCCGAGGACTCCTCGGAGTACCTTGGCTTTTGGTGGGTTCGGCTCTAGTCGCAGCCCCCCGTTGATATTGCCGATGCTTTAAAGGCATCCGACGTTGTACTGCGAGAGTTATGCTGGAGACACACAGTATCCCCCGAGACTCAGGTTGGATGCGGCTGACCAACCTGAGGATCGAATCTCCTCGGAAACTAGTCCAGATGTCATGTGCGTTTCGCCAACGCCGAGGCGTAGGTCGGCAGGAAAGATGCCGAGCCGCAGGTCGGAAAAGATCTCCCGAGCTGAATTATTACGCAGAGCACCTCGGTCATGAAGATGTCCCGCCTCCTGAAAGAAAAACATACAAATAGCTTAAAAGTGCCATAAGCTCGAAAAGCCAAAAAACTTATGTAAAAAACTTTACGTCCGAACTAAATCAAGTTTTGGTGCCAATCCGAAGATTGGTCTTAAAATTAGTTTGTGCTTCCGTCGTGCTTTAACATGACACATCCGATCTCAAGACTTCAAGCGGGTGAGCCTTCGGCTTCAACTTCCTATTCCCGATGGCGGAGTGCTTCTCAGGCCAGTTTAGCGAACCAAACTCGAGTGACTTTAGAGAGAAACCAGGCCATCCGGCTATTGACCACACACTCGTGTCGAGAAAGGAGTGGTAGAAAAAGACTTTGCAATGACTTAGAAGAAAACACTTATTATAACGGCTCATATAAATTTAAGAGCCCCCAGTTAACATGGGTAAAGGAAGTGGTTTTTAACGAACCTCGTTTTTAAAAAACAGATTTTAACATAGATATAATGCTTGGTTGAACCGAACAAAAAATTTAAAATTTAAATTTTTTGAGTATGAAAGCGACTTAGCTGGTTAATGTGCTCGATGTTGATGACGCGGGCCGAGCTTGCGGCGGGTCGAGGTCCCAACCCCCAAGCCGGTCCCGAGGTGCCCGAGCAAAGAGCTCGGCTTGATGAAGTGGCGATGTAGCGCGGTCGACGTGGTAAGGCGAAGCCCCCGGGCCAGCCGAGGTGACGAAGCTAATCGGCTGGTGACGCCGAAGTCCCCGGAGTAGGTTGATGAAGAGATGGCGAAGCCCCCGGTCTAGCCGAGGTGTCGGAACAGGTCGGTAAGGTGACGTTGCAACCCCCATGCCAGTCGAGGTGTCGAAGCAGGTCGGCGAGGTGGACATTGGCTCGAAGAAGCAACGGCGCGGCGATGCCGACGCAGGTTGAAACTTTGTGATGCAGTCAATGCCGGCTTGAGAGGTGACCACGCGGCGATGTTGGCGCACCCGACCCGTGCAATCCGTAAGGTGACGATGTTATCTTGACGATCATTAGGGAGAGCGGTGCCGAACTCTTGGTCGGCTCGCCGAGGTGATGATCCGAGGTGGTTGTCGTCGGCTCGATGAAGCGACGGCGCAGTCGATGCTGACGCAGGTCGGCAGCCATGGAGCAACGTGGCCGGGCTGGTTTGACACCGGCGCGATGACGAAGATCGCCTCGGAAAAGGCTTAAAATTTGTGGGCACGTGTTTGAGGACAAAACACAATACCCTATAAAAAATTCCCTTCAAAAAGGATGTCCGATAATCTGTTCATGAAAAAGATGAACTCGGGTCGGATTCGTTTTCGCGTAGAAAACAGATCCGAAAATTGACGCACTCCTCGGGCTTTTCCCGGAGTTTGAGCGGTCGGATCGAGCTGAAATTTTGAGGGATGGTAGATATAGGAATTCCGCAGCCGATCAATGGTTGGATCTTCCAAAGGATGTCCGAGCTGGATGCTGGACTCCTCGCCCTAAACTCGTCCAGATTCACGTCCAGATTTGACAGGGCTCCGGTATATCGTAGATCGCCGGAGATTCCTCCATCGGAATATGACGAAATTTTACGGGGTCATTATAGACTCAATTCCGCACAATTCCAGCAAAGGATTTGTCAAAACGACGCTCGAGGAGATGGGGACGGCGAACACGAACCCGCTGTCCAGAAAAAACTGCATGATCGCACGAGAGTAATGTTGACGTTGAGCCCCCGAGCACCATGGATGATTTTTCCATGATCCCGGATGAGATCGGAGTTGATGATGACGAAGACATCCGTCCAATCTTGACGATTCGAAGAGAAGCCTAGTCCTCGATCCAGCCAAGGTGACCAGTTGGGCCGGCGACGAAGATGCCGACGCTGACGATGTAGCTCGGTTCCGACGCATAGATCGCGGTGGAGCCGATGTGAATTCCCATCGCACCGCGGCGACTACCCAGCAGACTCTCAATGAAATCACCAATGTCGGTTCTAAATCCGGCATATCTCGTAGTAGGGGTCCTAAGCTAGGCGTCTTGGAGCGATGGTAACATGGACACAGGATTTTACCCAGGTTCAGGCTCTCTCGAAGAGATAATACCCTACGTCCTGCTTTTGATTGTATTCATATGGGGTGTAGTACAGAGTACATGTATCTACCACGAGATTGTTCTAATGAATATGAGATGTTCTATTGACTAGCCTGGCCTTGGTTTATATATGCACCGGAGGCCTAGGGTTTAGGAGAGTCCTCGTCTTGGGTGCCAAGTCTTGTGGAATCTTCCTTGTATGTGTCATGGGCTGCCCGAAGTGGCCCATGAGCGAACCACCAAGGGGGTCCTCGGCTCAACCCACTTGGTCGGGAGATGATGTGGTGAGTACCCTCTAGTCCAGGACACCGTCAGCGCCCCCGCAAGGCAACAGACCGGATTTCGGCGGACCATTCACGCGCACGTACTAGCGGCTCCGGCCCGAGCCCGTGCCCGAGCCCGGCGAGGCGAGGCGAGCGAGCGCGCGTGTGGTCTTCCCTTTATCTTCTCAACACACCACTTAGAGTGGTGGAGAGAACCCACTATATAAAGAGGTTCAACTCTTTCTCAACTAGCGGTATGAAGCTAAACTTTAGTACCACCTCTTGCCATTTTATTCATGGGCCACCATTTGAGATTTCAGAAATTGCTATGGGCCTAGCCCATCTTTACCTAATATTAAAAGAAGGAAGCTTTCATGGTTCTCTATACGTCAATCCTTTATATCCGTTGATTTTGTGTTAATCATAAATATCGACGGCTGAGATTTTAAAGTACCGCATAACGGTTTGACCTGTTAGGTACACGATGAGGTACCAGTCCATGTTGGAAATATGAGCACCTTTTTGATTAGACTAATCCATGAGTAAACAGTAAACATGGCAATCACAGTATGCAACTCATGCCGATAATTAAACATGTGAGCACGTACAGTACATAGAACCGAAGCATCTATGAACACCGCATATACGGCTAGCACATGAACAAGCGCATTAATGAGTAAGTGAGGGATGAATAAATCACACCCTCCGGTTGCCAGGCCAACGCGGCGGTAGCATCAGCAGCCTCAGCATCGTCCGTGGCCTTCTTCTTGGCGGCGGCGGCGGCGTCGTCGTCGTTCGCCATGCGATGCAGGGGAAGTAGTGGAAGCAGAGGAGCACGAAGACGACAGAGATGGGGACGGATCGGGAACAGTTGCGTTGAGACGCTCCCCAAAAACCTTATTGCCGTTCTCCCGGGCAGGATCTCGAACGACAGCCAGAGGCACCTGCTCTCCCGACCAACCGTGCACGCGGTCGTCGGGATGGGATCGCCGGAAGTAGCTCACTGAGAGGAATAGTAGATGACGGCTAGGGTTGTGCAGGAGGGAGTGAGTGAACCGAGTTATGGTTCACTCCACAGGCCAGTGATACGTCTCCAACGTATCTATAATTTTTTATTGTTCCATGTTATTATAGTATCAATCTTGGATATTTTTATATGCAATTATATATCATTTTTTGGGACTAACCTATTAACCTAGTGCCCAGTGCCAGTTGCTGTTTTCTGCTTATTTTGGCTTTTCAGAGAAACAGTACCAAATGAAGTCCAAATGCCACGAAACTTTTTGGAGATTTTTTCTAGACAAAAGAACCCTTGGAAGTTTCGGGAGGAGGCCAGAAGCCTCACGGAGGCTTCACAAGGCAACAGGGCGCGCCCCAGGGAGGGGGCGCCGTGTTGCCTTTTGGGGCCCACGTGACTCCGTTTGACCTAATTCCACTTCTATAAATTCACAAATATTGGGAAATCAACAGAGAGCCAGAAGAAATAATCTTTCCACCGCCGCAAGCCTCTATTCTTTCGCGATCCCATCTGGAGGCCTTTTTCGGTACTCTGCCGGAGGGGGAATCGATCACGGAGGGCTTCTACATCAACCTTGCTGCCCTTCCGATGATGTGTGAGTAGTTTACCACAGACCTACGAGTCCATAGCTAGTAGCTAGATGGCTTCTTCTCTCTCTTTGATCTTGAATACAATGTTCTCCTTGATGTTCTTGGAGTTCTATCCGATGTAATCTTCTTTTGCGGTGTGTTTGTTGGGATCCGATGAATTGTGAGTTTATGATCAGATTATTCATGAGAAATATTTGAGTCTTCTCTGAACTCTTTTATGCATGATTGTTATAGCTTTGTATTTCTCTCCGATCTATCGGTTTAGTTTGGCCTACTAGATTGATTTATCTTGCAATGGGAGAGGTGCTTTGTGATGGGTTCAATCTTGCGGTGCTCAATCCCAGTGACAGAAAGGGACATGACACGTATTTGTATTGTTGCCATTAAGGATAAAAAAGATGGGGTTTATTCATATTGCTTGAATTTGCTTCTCTACATCATGTCATCTTGCTTAAGGCGTTACTCTGTTTTTATTAACTTAATACTCTAGATGCATGCTGGATAGCGGTCGATGAATGGAGTAATAGTAGTAGATGCAGGCAGGAGTCGGTCTACTTGTCTCAGACATGATGCTTATATACATGATCATTGCCATGAATCCGTCATAATTATTTGCTATTCTGTCAATTGCCCAACAGTAATTTGTTTACCCACCGCATGTTTCTGTGCTTGAGAGAGAAGCCTCTAGTGAAAACTATGGCCCCTGGGTCTATCTTTATCATATTAAAAACCTAAAAATACCTTGCTGCAATTTATTTACTTTTATTTTAATTAGTAGTTTAGTTTATCTATTTACCTCTATAAAATTTAATCCTTGCAAGTAACCGCTAGGAGGGTTGACAACCCTCTTATTTGCGTTGGGTGCAAGTGTTTGCTCTTGTGTGTGCAGGTGCGCTTAACGGAATTTTGCTTGGTTCTCCTACTAGATTGATAACCTTGGTTCTTAACTGAGGGAAATACTTATCTCTACTGTACTGCATTATCCTCTCCTCTTCGGGGAAATACCAACGCAGACTACAAGTAGCAGGAAGAATTTCTGGCGCCGTTGCCGGGGAGACATCATCAAAATTACCAAGTACCTTTGCACAAATTATCATTCACTTGCATTTACTTTATTTACCTTCTATTTGCATTTTCCTCTCGTTTTCATCTCCCCCACTTCTATTTTTTTTTACAAAAACACAAAAATATTTTATTTGCTTGTTTGCTAGTTTGTTTGCTTTGTCGCGATGTCTCAAGAAAATACAAAATTGTGTGACTTTTCCAATACTAATAATAATGATTTTATTAGTACTCCTATTGCTCCTCCCGCCACTAGTGCGGAGTCATGTGATATTACTGTTGCCTTGCTTAATCTTGTCATGAAAGAACAATTTTCTGGTAGTCCTAATGAAGATGCTGCATCCCATCTAAATACTTTCGTTGAACTTTGTGATATGCAAAAGAAGAAAGATGTGGATAATGATATTGTCAAATTAAAATTATTTCCATTCTCACTACGAGATCGTGCTAAAACTTGGTTTTCATCCTTGCCTAGAAATAGTATTGATTCATGGGATAAGTGTAAGGATGCTTTTATTATCAAGTATTTTCCTCCCGCTAAGATTATTTCTTTAAGAAATCAAATTATGAATTTTAAGCAACTTGATTATGAACATGTTGCACAATCTTGGGAAAGAATGAAATTAATGATAATACCCAACTCATGGTTTGAATTTATGGATGATCATACAAATTTTTTATGCGGGACTAAACTTTGTCTCCAGAAATTTGCTAGACTCTGCTGCAGGTGGTACTTTTATGGAAATTACATTGGGAGAAGCTACAAAACTTCTTGATAATATTATGGCAAATTATTCTCAATGGCACACTAAGCGAACTCCAACTGGTAAGAAGGTAAATTCTGTTGAAGAAATTAATACTTTGAGTGATAAGATGGATGCTTTATTGAAATTGGTTGCTAATAAAAATGCTCATATTGATCCTAATGATGTGCCATTGTCTACTTTGATTGAGCAAAATAATGATTCTTTTGATGTGAACTTTGTCCCTAGAAATAATTTCAACAACAATGCTTATAGGGGTAATTTCAATGCTAGACCGTTTCCTAGAAATTCCTCTAATAATTATGGCATTCGTTATGGTAATTCTTATAATAATAATAGGATGCCCTCTGATCTTGAAAGTAATATTAAAGAATTTATTATTTCTCAAAAGAATTTCAACACTATTGACGATGTCCTGGATTAGGGGGTGCTAACCGGGCCGGCCCGTCTCCTCGGTTGGGCCGATGTACCCCCGTACGTGATCAAGATGGACTCCGGAGGCCATACACGGGAGACGTGATCAAGGCTGTCTCTACCGAAGACTTTTAGTACACTTCAAGATTTGTCCAGCCGCCTTAACTCCTAGATACCGACCTTGTAACCCTAGGTACCCTCCCTGGTGTGTATATAAGCCATAGGGTTTAGCCTGTAGGGGACATCAATGCAATATCGCGCACCTAGCCCTAGAAGTTAGACACATATTACAATCTCGAGGTAGATCAACTCTGTACTCGATACATCTCCATTAATATAAACAGAAGCATGACGTAGGGTTTTACCTCCATTAAGAGGGCCCGAACCTGGGTAAACACCGTCTCCATTGTCTCTGTTACCACCGACCCGAGATCCGCAGCTCGGGACCCCGTACCCCGAGGTCTGCCGGTTTTTACACCGACACTGGTGCTTTCATTGAGAGTTCCGCTGCGTGATCACCAGAAGGATTAATGGCTCACCTGCAGATCAACTGCACTAACGGCCGCGGGGATGTTTACGCCCCCGGACAGCTCTTCGTCTTCGGCAGCATGGTATTCTGCGCTGACTCGACAGGTCACCTGACCTCTGTCGAGAACTATGCCCCAGGACGGATCATGACGTTCGGTGGCCTGGAGTACACTGCGGATTCCCGTGGCGGACTCATCCTATCGGGATGGACTCCCGGCCGGATTGAGAGCTCGGCCGGTTTTGGAGGCTCGACTCCGGAACCGAACTCTGTCACGGCGTCTCTTGAGACCCCTGACGCCGCCACTCCGGCTAGTCTCTCCCCGATCACCAGTCCGGAGATAGATCCGGCTCCCACTCCCTAAATTGCGCCGGTGCCAGAACCGATTTCGGCACCAAGCCAGGAATTATGTTCAGATCCCCTGCGCCTCGAAAACACATCCAGCAACACGCCGGGTGTACTGCGAATCAGCCCTGCCTATGGCGCATCCATGAATCCCGAAGAGTTATCTCACCTCGATGAGATGCTTGACCGCATCCGGAGTATGTCCATCTCGGACGGCAAGACTTCGGTTTACAATCAGATCGGCCTTAAAGCCGACGATAGGGAAATTTACATCCCACCCACCACCCACCTAGTCGCCACGATCGATGATTTAACCGACGTGCTGGACTACGGCGAACCCTCAGACATGGAGGAAGACGCTAACAGCCCCATTGAGACCACCTTGCCCCCGGTAAACACGGGCAGGTGGACCGCCACGTCCACCTACGATGTGTACATGGTGGACACCCCCAAATCCCCTCCACGACGTCGGCGAAGGCGCCGAAGGGGCAATAATGGGGAACCCAGCGTCAACGACGCGACAACCAATAACGGCGACGCAGAGGACGGCGATGCCGATAACCAGGAGGAGGACGTTCAAGCCTCCCCAGTAAGGAACGTCACACCAGACCGACCTCTTGGGGACTCAGATCCCGATGACCTCTTTGAAGGGGCCGACGACAACTACATGCCGGAATCCGAGGAGGACGAGAGCCTCGGCACCGAGGACTACATCGTCCCCGAGGACCCTTTTGAACAAGAACGCTTCCGGCGACGCCTCCTCGCGACGGCCCGGAGCTTAAAGCGCAAGCAGCAGCAGCTGCAGGCTAATACCGATGCACTAAACGAAAAGTGGATCGAAGTGCTCTCTGCCGAGCAAGACATGGAGAACCGATGCCATAGTGCGCCAAAATCATACTCACGCAGGCGATTGTTACCGGAGTTCGACGAGGAGCTCGCTGACGACCTCGACCGGCCCCCTAGAGGCCGGGACAGGCCAAGACGAGAAGACCCCGATGAACGGCCACCCCCACGCCGACATGGCAAAGACCCCGTGGATTACCCAGATCCTCACGATGCTAGACGTCGTATTGAGGAAAATAGGGCTCCCCCTCGGTCCATCTATGGGTCAAGGGGACATGCGCCCGCCGGGCCCGACGGCTATGACGCCTGGATGGACAGGAACGGCCGTGCTCGAGATCAAGCCTACTCATGACTCTCTCCCGACCTCCGACGAGATGCTCCTCGGTCCCGAGGTCCGGCTCACCCAATCTGCTTTACAGACAGGGTGATGGAATATCAATTCCCGGAAGGGTTCAAACCCATCAACATAGAATCATACGATGGTACCACGGACCCAGCAGTTTGGATCGAAGATTTCCTCCTGCATATACACATGGCCAATGGAGATGATCTCCATGCCATTAAATATCTGCCGCTCAAGTTAAAGGGGCCGGCAAGGCATTGGCTTAACAGCCTCCCTCCTCACTCTATCGGCAGCTGGGAGGCCCTAGAAGACGCTTTTCGAGCAAACTTCCAGGGCACATATGTCCGACCTCCGGACGCTGATGACCTCAGCCGTGTTACCCATCAGCCAGGCGAATCAGCTCGAAAATTCTGGAACAGGTTCCTCACCAAGAAGAACCGGATCATAGACTGCTCCGAAGCCGAGGCCATCGCCGCATTTAAAAACAATATTCGAGATGAATGGTTGGCTCGACAACTCGGCCAGGATAAGCCGAGAACTATGGCTGCCCTGACCTCCCCGATGACTCGCTTTTGTGCGGGAGAAGATAGCTGGCTCGCCCGAAGTACTCATAACGGCAAGGCAACCACCTTTATGTTGGGGAACGTTGCTTGGAAAACAAAAAAATTTCTACGCACACGCAAGATCTATCCATGGAGATGCATAGCTATGAGAGGGGGAGTATGTCTACGTACCCTCGTAGACCGTAAGCGGAAGCGTTAGAACAACGCGGTTGATGTCGTCGAACAACTTCACGATCCAATCGACCGAGTACCGAACGTACGGCACCTCCGCGTTCAGCACACGTTCAGCTCGGTGACGTCCTCGACTTATTGATCTAGCAAGACGGTGAGGTAGTGGATGAGTTCCGGCAGCACGACGGCGTGGTGACGGTGATGGTGATGCTATCTCCGCAGGGCTTCGCCCAAGCACTGCGAAAATATGACCGAGGGACGAAACTGTGGAGGGGGGCGCCGCACACGGATAAGACAATGTTGTGGCTTCTTTGGAGCGCCCCCTCTCCTCTATTTATATATGTGTAGGGGCTTGGAGTAGAAGGAATAGTGCCATGTGAACAGTAACCGTGAATAGTACACACGTGGACTTGGACTCCAAAGTCCAATCCTATTCCTACTAGGACTCTCCCTTTTTTTTCTTCCCTAGCTGCGTGGGCTTTTGAGGACTTGGTGCGCTTGGCCCAATAAGGCTAGGGCGCCTCCCCTTAGCCCATGCCAGCCCTTGGGACGTGGTGGACCCACTTGTGGACTTCCGGACCCCTCCGGAATCCTCCAGAACCTTCTGGAAGCTTCCCGGTACAATACCGAAAAAGCTGCACCTTTTTCCGGAACCCAAAATATGACTTCCCATATATAAATCTTTACCTCCCGACCATTCCGAGACTCCTCGTGACGTCCGGGATCTCATCCGGGACTCCGAACAACATTCGGTTACCAATTCACATAACTCATATAACACTATATCGTCAACGAACGTTAAGCGTGCGGACCCTACGGGTTTGGGAATGATGTAGACATGACCGAGATGCCTCTCCGGTCAATAATCAATAACGGAACCTGGATGCCCATATTGGTTCCTACATATTCCACGAAGATCTTATCGGTCGAACCGCAATGACAACATACGTAATTCCCTTTGTCCGTCGGTATGTTACTTTCCCGAGATTCGATCGTCGGTATCTCCATACCTAGTTCAATCTCGTTACCGGCAAGTCTCTTTACTCGTTCCGTAATACATCACCCCGTAACTAATTCCTTAGTCACTTTGCTTGCAAGCTTCTTATGATGTGCATTACCGAGAGGGCCCAGAGATACCTCTCCGAAACACGGAGTGACAAATCCCAGTCTCGATCCATGGCAACTCAACAGACACCTTCGGAGATACCTGTAGAGCATCTTTATGATCACCCAGTTACGTTTTGACGTTTGATAGCACACAAGGTATTCCTCCGGTATCCGGGAGTTGCATGATCTCATGGTCTGAGGAACATGTATTTGACATTCAAGAAAGCAATAGCAATAAACAGAACGATCATATGCTAAGCTAACGGATGGGTCTTGTCCATCACATCATTCTCCTAATGATGTGATCCTGTTATCAAATGACAACTCATGTCTATGGTTAGGAAACCTTAACCATCTTTGATCAACGAGCTAGTCTAGTAGAGGCTCACTAGGGACACGGTATTTGTTTATGTATTCACACATGTATTTAAGTTTCCAGTCAATACAATTCTAGCATGAATAATAAACCTTTATCATGAACAAGGAAATATAAAATAATAACAACTTTATTATTGCCTCTAGGGCATATTTCCATCAGTCTCCCACTTGCACTAGAGTCAATAATCTAGTTCACATCGCCATGTGATTAACACCCAAGAGTTCACTAGAGTCAATAATCTAGTTCACATCACCATGTGATTAACACTCAAAGAGTTCTATGGTGTGATCATGTTTTGCTCGTGAGAGAGAATTTTAGTCGATGGGTCTGCAATATTCAAACCCATGTGTACTTTGCAAATCCTTATGTCATACTGTAGATGCTGCTATCACGCTTTACTTGGAGCTATTCCAAATGACTGCTCCATTATACGTATCCGGTTTGCTACTCAGAGATATCCAGATTGGTGTCAAAGCTTGCATCGACGTAACCTTTTACGACGAACTCTTTATCACCTCCATAATCGAGAAACATTTCCTTAGTCCTTTAGTTACTAAGGATAATTTTGACCGCTGTCCAGTGATCCACTCCTGGATCACTCTTGTACCCCCTTTGCCAGACACGTGGCAAGGCACACATTAGGTGTGGTACACAGCATGGCATACATTATAGAACCTATGGCTGAGGCATAGGGAATGACTTTCATTCTCTCTCTATCTTCTGCCGTGGTCGAGCTTTGAGTCTTACTCAACTTTACACCTTACAATACAGGCAAGAACTCCTTCTTTGACTGATCCATTTTGAACTCCTTCAAAATCTTGTCAAGGTATGTACTCATTGAAAGTCTTATCAAGCATCTTGATCTATCTCTATAGATCTTGATGTTCAATATATAAGCAGATTCACCGAGGTCTTTCATTCAAGTATCCTTTTATGCCATCCAGAAATTCTATATCATTTCCAATCAACAATATGTCATCCACATATAATATTAGAAATGCTACAGAGCTCACTTTCTTGTAAATACAGGCTTCACCCTAAGTCTGTACAAAACCATATGCTTTGATCACCTCATCAAAGCGTATATTCCAACTCCGAGATGCTTGCACCAGTCCATAGATGGATCACTGGAGCTTGCACACTTTGTTAGCACCCTTAGGATCGACAAAACCTTCTGGTTGCATCATATACAACTCTTCTTTGAGAAAACCATTAAGGAATGTAGTTTTGACATCCATTTGCCAGATCATAAAATGCGGCAATTGCTAACATGATTCGGACAGACTTAAGCATCGCTACGGGTGAGAAAGTCTCATCATAGTCAACCCCTTGAACTTGTCAAAAACCTTTCACGACAAGTCGAGCTTTGTAGACAGTGATATTACCATCAGCGTTTGTCTTCCTCTTAAAAATCCATTTATTCTCAATGGCTTGCCGATCATCGGGCAAGTCCACCAAAGTCCACACTTTGTTCTCATACATGGATCCTATCTCAGATTTCATGGCCTCAAGCCATTTGTCGGAATCCGGGCTTGTCATAGCTTCTTCATAGTTCGTAGGTTCGCCGTTGTCTAACAACATAACTTCCAGAACAGGATTACCGTACCACTCTGGTGCGGAACATACTCTGGTCGACCTACGAAGTTCAGTAGTAACTTGATCTGAAGTTTCATGATCTTTATCATTATCTTCCTCTCTTATTGGTGTAGGCATCACGGGAACGGTTTTCTCTGATGAGCTACTTTCCAATTCGAGAGAAGGTACAATTACCTCATCAAGTTCTACTTTCCTCCCACTCACTTCTTTCGAGAGAAACTCCTTCTCTAGAAAGGACCCATTCTTGGCAACAAAGACCTTGCCTTCGGATCTGTGGTAGAAGGTGTACCCAATTGTTTCTTTAGTGTATCCTATGAAGACGCACTTCTCCGCTTTGGGTTCGAGCTTATCAGGTTGAAGCTTTTTCACATAAGCACCGCATCCCCAAACTTTAAGAAACGACAACTTAGGTTTCTTGCCAAACCACAGTTCATACGGTGTCGTCTCAACGGATTTAGACGGTGCCCTATTTAACGTGAACGCAGCTGTCTCTAATGCATAACCCTAAAATGATAGTGGCAAATCGGTAAGAGACATCATAGAACGCACCATATCCAATAAAGTACGGTTACGACGTTCAGACACACCATTACGCTGTGGTGTTCCAGGTGGCGTGAGTTGTGAAACAATTCCACATTTTCTTAAATGAAGGCCAAACTCGTAACTCAAATATTCGCCTCCACGATCGGATCGTAGAAACTTTATTTTGTTGTTACGATGATTCTCTACTTCACTTTGAAATTCTTTGAACTTTTCAAATGTTTCAGACTTGTGTTTCATTAAGTAGATATACCCATACCTACTCAAATCATCTGTGAAGGTTAGAAAATAATGATACCCTCCGCGTGCTTCAACATTCATCGGACCGCATACATCGGTATGTATTATTTCCAACAAATCAGTAGCTCGCTCCATTGTTCCGGAGAACGGAGTTTTAGTCATCTTGCCCATGAGGCATGGTTCGCAAGTATCAAATGATTCATAATCAAGAGATTCCAAAAGTCCATCAGCATGGAGTTTCTTCATGCGCTTTACACCAATATGACCTAAGCGGCAGTGCCACAAGTATGTTGCACTATCATTATCAACTTTGCATCTTTTGGCATCAATATTATGAATATGTGTATCACTACGATCGAGATTCAACAAGAATAAACCATTCACAAGGGTGCATGATCACGAGGGATATTATTCATATAAACAGAATAACCATTATTCTCTGACTTAAATGAATAACCGTCTTGCAATAAACAATATCCAGATATAATGTTTTATGCTCAACGCAAGCACCAAATAACCATTATTTAGGTTTAATACTAATCCCAAAGGTATTACGAGCGTGTCGATATTGATCATATCAATCTTGGAGACACTTCCAACACATATCGTCACCTCGCCCTCAGCTAGTCTCCGTTACTCTGCAGCTCCTGCTTCAAGTTACTAATATTAGCAACTGAATCGGTATCAAATACCCAGACGCTGCTACGAGCACTAGTGAGGTACATATCAATAACATGTATATCAAATATACTTTGTTCACTTTTCCATCCTTCTTATCCGCCAAATACTTGGGGTAGTTCCGCTTCCAGTGACCAGTCCCTTTGCAGTAGAAGTACTCTGTTTCAGGCCTGGGTCTAGCTTTGGGTTTCTTCGTGGGAGCGGCAACTTGCTTGCCGTTCTTCTTGAAGTTCCCCTTCTTTCCCTTGCCCCTTTTCTTGAAACTAGTGGTCTTGTTAACCATCAACACTTGATGCTCCTTCTTGATTTCTACCTCCGCTGATTTCAGCATCGCGAAGAGCTCGGGAATTGTCTTCTCCATCCCTTGCATATTATAGTTCATCACGAAGCCTTTATAGCTTGGTTGTAGTGACTGAAGAACTCTGTCAATAACACTCTCAACCGGAAGATCAATTCCCAGCTGAGTTAAGTGGTTGTGGTACCCAGACATTCTGAGTATGTGTTCACTGACAGAACTGTTCTCCTCCATCTTATAGCTGAAGAACTTGTTGGAGACTTCATATCTCTCAACCCGGGCATTAGCTTGAAATATCAATTTCAGCTCTTGGAACATCTCATATGCTCCATGGCATTCAAAACGCTTTTGTAGTCCCGGTTCTAAGCCGTAGAGCATGGCACACTGAACTATCGAGTAGTCATCAGATCGAGCCTGCCAGGCGTTCACAACGTCTGCAGCAGCTCCTACAACAGGTCCATCACCTAGCGGTGCATCAAGGACATAATTCTTCTGTGCAGCAATGAGGATAATCCTCAAGTTACGGACCCAGTCCGTGTAGTTGCTACCATCATCTTTCAACTTAGCTTTCTCTAGGAACGCATTAAAATTCAACGGAACAGTAGCACGGGCCATTTATCTACAACATAGATATGCAAAGAAACCATCAAGACTAAGTTCATGATAAATTAAGTTCAATTAATCAAATTACTAATGAACTCCCACTTAAATTAACATCCCTCAAGTTAACTAAGTGATACATGATCCAAATCAACTAGCCCATGTCCGATCATCACGTGAGATGGGATAGTCATCAATGGTGAACATCTCCATGTTGATCATATCTACTATATGACTCATGTTCGACCTTTTGGTCTCCAGTGTTCCGAGACCATGTCTGTACATGCTAGGCTCGTCAAGTTTAACCCAAGTATTCTGCTTGTGTAAAACTAGCTTACACCCGTTGTATGTGAACGTAGAATCTATCACACCCGATCATCACGAGGTGCTTCGAAACGACGAACTTTAGCAACGGTGCCTACTCGGGGAGAACACTTTTATCTTGAAATTTAGTGAAGGGATCATCTTATAATGCTACCGTCGTTCTAAGCAAAATAAGATGCATAAAGGATAAACATCACATGCAATCAAAATATGTGACATGATATGGCCATCATCTTGTGCTTTTGATCTCCATCTCCAAAGCATTGTCATGATCTCCATCGTCACCGGCTCGACACCTTGATCTCCATCGTTGCGTCGTGGTCGTCTCGCCAACTATTGCTTCTACAACTATTGCTAACGCATAGCGATAAAGTAAAGCAATTACATGGCGCTTGCATTTCATACAATAAAGAGACAACCATAAGGCTCCTGCCGGTTGCCGATAAATTACAAAACATGATCATCTCATACAACAACGTATATCACATCATGTCTTGACCATATCACATCACAGCATACCCTGCAAAAACAAGTTAGACGTCCTCTACTTTGTTGTTGCAAGTTTTACGTGGCTGCTACGGGCTTCTAGCAAGAACCGTTCTTACCTACGGCACAAAACCACAACGGTGATTTATCAAGTTTGCTGTTTTAACCTTCAACAAGGACCGTTCGCAGTCAAATTTGATTCAACTAAAGTAGGAGAAACAGACACCCGCCAGCCACCTTTATGCAAAACAAGTTGCATGTCTGTCGGTGGAACCGGTCTCATGTACGTGGACATGTAAGGTTGGTCCGGGCCGCTTCATCTTACAATACCGCCGAATCAAAATAAGACGTTGGTGGTAAGCAGTATGACGATCACCGCCCACAACTCTTTGTGTTCTACTCGTGCATATCATCTACGCATAGACCTGGCTCTGATACCACTGTTGGGGAACGTTGCTTGGAAAACAAAAAAAATTCTACGCACACGCAAGATCTATCCATGGAGGTGCATAGCTACGAGAGGGGGAGTATGTCTACGTACCCTCGTAGACCGTAAGCGGAAGCGTTAGAACAACGCGGTTGATGTCGTCGAACAACTTCACGATCCAACCGACCGAGTACCGAACGTACGACACCTCTGCGTTCAGCACACGTTCAGTTCGGTGACGTCCTCGACTTCTTGATCCAGCAAGACGGCGAGGTAGTGGATGAGTTCCGGCAGCACGACGGCGTGGTGACGGTGATGGTGATGCTATCTCCGCAGGGCTTCGCCCAAGCACTGCGAAAATATGACCGAGGGACGGAACTGTGGAGGGGGGCGCCGCACACGGCTAAGACAATGTTGTGGCTTCTTTGGGGCGCCCCCTCTCCTCTATTTATATATGTGTAGGGGCTTGGAGTAGAAGGAATAGTGCCACGTGAACATTAACCATGAATAGTACACACGTGGACTTAGACTCCAAAGTCCAATCCTATTCCTACTAGGACTTTCCCTTTTTTTCTTCCCTAGCTGCTTGGGCTTTTGAGGACTTGGTGCGCCTGGCCCAATAAGGCCAGGGCGCCTCCCCTTAGCCCATGCCAGCCCTTGGGACGTGGTGGACCCACTTGTGGACTTCCGGACCCCTCCGGAATCCTCCGGAACCTTCTGGAAGCTTCCCGATACAATACCGAAAAAACTGCACCTTTTTCCGGAACCCAAAATATGACTTCCCATATATAAATCTTTACCTCTCGACCATTCCGAGACTCCTAGTGATGTCCGGGATCTCATCCGGGACTCCGAACAACATTCGGTCACCAATTCACATAACTCATATAACACTATATCGTCAACGAACGTTAAGCGTGCGGACCCTACGGGTTCGGGAATGATGTAGACATGACCGAGACGCCTCTCCGGTCAATAATCAATAGCGGAACCTGGATGCCCATATTGGTTCCTACATATTCTACGAAGATCTTATCGGTCGAACCGCAATGACAACATACGTAATTCCCTTTGTCCGTCGGTATGTTACTTGCCCGAGATTCGATCGTCGGTATCTCCATACCTAGTTCAATCTCGTTACCGGCAAGTCTCTATTGGGGAACGGAGCATGAATTTCAAATTTTTTCCTACGCTCATGCAAGATCTATCCATGGAGATGCATCGCTACGAGAGGGGAGAGTGTGTCTACGTACCCTCGTAGACCGTTAGCGGAAGCGTCTCACAACGCGGTTGATGTAGTCGAACAATCCTTCGAGCTCCACCGATCGAGTACCGAACGTACGGCACCTCCGAGTTCTACACACGTGCAGCTCGGTGACGTTCCTCGCCTTCTTGATCCAGCAAGACGTCGAGGTAGTAGATGAGTTCCGTCAGCACGACGGCGTGGCGACGGTGATGGTGAAGTGATTCCGGCAGGGCTTCGCCTAAGCTCTCCGAAAATATGACTGAGGGTGTAAACGGTGGAGGGGGGCGCCGCACACGGCTTGGAACAATTGTTGTCTCCAAGGGGCCCCCCCTCCGTATATAAAGGAGGGAGGGAGGAGGAGGCTGGCCCTAGGGGCGCACCAAAGTGGGGAGTCCTACTAGGACTCCTTAGTCCTAGTAGGATTCCACCTCCCATACGGAGTAGGAAAGGGGGAAGGGAGAGGGAAAGGAAAGAGGGGGCTGCGCCCCCTCCCCTAGTCCAATTCGGTTTGGGCAAGGGGGGGGGGCGCCTCCTCACGTGGCCTGCCTCTCCTTTTCCCGTATGTCCCAATAAGGCCCATTACTTCTCCCGGTGAATTCCCGTAACTCCCCGGTACTCCGAAAAATACCCGAATCACTCGGAACCTTTCCGACGTCCGAATATAGCCTTCCAATATATGAATCTTTACCTCTCGACCATTTCGAGACTCCTCGTCATGTCCGTGATCTCATCCGGGACTCCGAAAAAACTTCGGCCACCAATCACATAACTCATATAATACTAAATCGTCATCGAACCTTAAGTGTGCGGACCCTACGGGTTCGGGAATGATGTAGACATGACCGAGACGACTCTCCGGTCAATAACCAACAGCGGAACCTGGATGCTCATATTGGTTCCTACATATTCCACGAAGATCTTTATCGGTGAACCTCATATGTCAACATACGTTGTTCCCTTTGTCTGGCGGTATGTTACTTGCCCGAGATTCGATTGTCGGTATCCAATACCTAGTTCAATCTCGTTACCGGCAAGTCTCTTTACTCGTTCCGTAATACATCATCTTGCAACTAACTCTTTAGTCACGGTGCTTGCAAGGCTTCTGTGATGCTGTATTACCGAGAGGGCCCAGAGATACCTCTCCGATAGTCGGAGTGACAAATCCCAATCTCGATCCATGCCAACTCAACAAACACTTTCGGAGATACCTGTAGTGCACCTTTATAATCACCCAGTAACATTGTAACGTTTGATACACCCAAAGTATTCCTACGGTATCCGGGAGTTGCATGATCTCATGGTCAGAGGAACGTGTATTTGACATATTGAAAGCAATAGCAATAAACTGAACGATCATTTGCTATGCTAACGGTTGGGTCATGTCCATCACATCATTCTCCTAATGATGTGATCCCCTTATCAAATGACAACTCATGTCCATGGTCAGGAAACCTTGACCATCTTTTGATCAACGAGCTAGTCTAGTAGAGGCATACTAGGGACATAGTATTTGTTTATCTATTCACACATGTATTTAGTTTCCGGTCAATACAATTCTAGCATGAATAATAAACTATTATCATGAACGGGGAAATATGAAAATAACTAATTTATTATTGCCTCTAGGGCATATTTCCAACAGTCTCCCACTTGCACTAGAGTCAATAATCTAGATTACATCTCCATGTAATTAACACTTAATCAGTTCTAAAGCTGATCATGTTTTGCTTGTGAGAGAGGTTTTAGTCAACGGGTCTGCAATATTCAGATCCGTGTGTTCTTGGCAAATTTCTATGTTATATGTAGATGCTGCTACCACACTCTGTTTGGAGGTACTCCAAAAGATTTCCCCACTATACTTATCCTGGTCTGAGACTCATAGTCTTTCGGATCAGTGTTTAAAGCTTGCATCGACGTAACCCCTTACGACGAACTCTTTATCATCTCTATTCCCGAGAAATTCTTCCTTAGTCATCTTAAGGATAATTTGACCGCTATCCAGTGATCTACTCCTGGATCAGTTTGGTACCTCTTTTGCCAGACACATGGCAAGGCACACAGCTTGGCATACTTTATATAACCTATGGCCGAGGCATAGGGGATAACCTTCATCCATTCTATTTATTTTGCCGTGGTCGAGATTTGAGTCTTACTCAATTTCACACCTTTCACCACAGTCAAGAACTCCTTCTTTGACTGATCCAATTTGAACTTCTTCAAAATCTTGTCAAGGTATATGTTTTGTGAAAGTCATATGAGGCGTCTCAATCTATCTCTATAGATTTTGATGCCTAACATGTAAACAACCTTTACCTAGATCTTCAAGTCTTACTCCACTTCACACCAGCCAAGAACTTATTTCTTTTGACTTGATCCATTTTGAACTTCTTCAAAATCTCATCAAGGTGTGTGAAAATCTTTTATCAGGTGTCTTGATCTATCTTTATAGATCTCGATGCCCAAACCGTGGATAACTCAAAAACAGGTTTTTATTGAAAAACTCCTTTCAATTAATTCTTTATGCTTTCCAGAAATTCTACATCATTTCCAATCACATATACTTATTAGAAATGTTATAGAGCTCCCACTCACTTTGTTGTAAATACAAGTTTCTCCATAAACTTGCATAAACCCAAACGCTTTGATCACTTCATCAAAGCGAGTATTCCAGCTCCGAGATGCTTGCACCAGTCCATAGATGGATCGCTGGAGCTTGCATACTTTGTTAGCACCTTTAGGATCGACAAAACCTTCCGGTTGCATCATATACAATTCTTCCTTAAGGAATCCATTAAGGAATGCCGTTTTGACGTCCATTTGCCAGATTTCATAATCATGAAATGCGGCAATTGCTAACATAATTCTGACAGACTTTAGCATCGCTACGGGTGAGAAAGTCTCATCGTAGTCAACTCCTTGAACTTGTCGATAACCTTTAGCAACAAGTCGTGCTTTATAGACGGTGACATTACCATCAACGTCCGTCTTCTTCTTAAAGATCCATTTATTTTTAATAGCTCGCCGTTCATCGGGCAAGTCTACCAAAGTCCACACTTTGTTCTCATACATGGATCCAATCTCGGATTTCATGGCCTCAAGACATTTGTCGGAATCCGGGCTCGCCATCGCTTCTTCATAGTTCGTAGGTTCACCGTTGTCTAACAACATGACCTCCAAGACAGGATTGCCGTACCAATCTGGTGCAGAGAGTGTCCTGGTTGACCTACGAGGTTCTGTAGCAACTTGATCCGAAGCTTCATGATCATCATCATCTACTTCCTCTCTAGTCTGTGTCGGTGTCACAGAAATTTCTTTCTGTGGCGTACTACTATCCAGAGGAGGTACAATTACCTCATCACGTTCTACTTTCCTCCCACTCACTTCTTTCGAGAGAAACTCCTTCTCTAGAAAGGATCCATTCTTTAGCAACGAAAACTTTGCCTTCGGATCTGTGGTAGAAGGTGTACCCAACGGTCTCTTTTGGGTATCCTATGAAGACGCACTTATCCGCTTTGGGTTCGAGCTTATCTGGCTGAAGCCTTTTGACATAAGCATCGCATCCCCAAACTTTCAGAAATGACATCTTAGGTTTCTTGCAAACCACAGTTCATACGGTGTCATCTGAACGGATTTAGACGGTGCCCTTGTTTAAAGTGAATGCAGCTGTCTCTAATGCATAACCCCAAAATGATAGTGGCAAATCGGTAAGAGACATCATAGAACGCACCATATCCAATAGAGTACGATTACGACGTTCGGACACACCATAACGCTGTGGTGTTCCATGTGGCGTGAGCTGTGAAACAATTCCACATTGTCTTAAGTGATTGCCAAACTCGTAACTCAAATATTCTCCTCCACGATCAGATCGTAAGAACTTTATTTTCTTGTTACGATGGTTCTCTACTTCACTATGAAATTCTTTGAACTTTTCAAATGTTTCAGATTTATGCTTCATCAAGTAGACATAACTATATCTACTCAAATCATCAGTGAACGTGAGAACATAACGATATCCACCGCGTGCCTCAACACTCATCGGACCGCATACATCGGTATGTATTATTTCCAATAAGTTGGTTGCTCGCTCCATTGTTCCGGAGAACGGAGTTTTAGTCATCTTGCCAATAAGGCACGGTTCACATGTCTCAAATGATTCATAATCAAGAGATTCCAAAACCCCATCTGCATGGAGTTTCTTCATGTGTTTAACACTGATATGACCTAAGCGGCAGTGCCACAAATATGTGGTACTATCATTATCTTTTGGCATTCGTGTTATGAACATATGTATTACTACGATCAAGATTCTATAAACCTTTCATTTTAAGTGCATGATCATCAATGATATTATCCAAATAAATAGAATAACAATTATTCTCTGAAATTGAATAACCGTCTTGCAATAAACACTATCAGATATAATGTTCATGCTTAACGCAAGCACCAAATAACAATTATTTAGGTTCATCACTAATCCTGAAGGTAGAGAGAGCGTGGCGATGGTGATCGCATCAACCTTGGAGACACTTCCAATGCACATCGTCACCTCGTTCTTAGCTAGCCCTCGTTTATTCCGAAGCTCCATGTTTCAAGTTGTAAGCAACTGAACAAGTATCAAATACCCAGGTGCTCCTACGAGTACTAGTAAGGTAAATATCAATAACATGTATATCAAATATCTTCGTTGACATTGCCAATCTTATTATCTGCCAGTTACTTTGGGGAAGTTCCGCTCCCTGTGACATTTCCCTTTGCAATGGGAGCACTAAGTCTCGGGTTTGGTTCAGCCTTGGGTTTCTTCGCGTGAGCGTCAACTGTTTTACCGTTCTTCTTGAAGTTCCCTTTTCTTTCCCTTGCCCTTCTTGAAACTAGTGGTCTTATTAACCATCAACACTTGATGCTCCCCTTTTTTGATTTCTACATCCGCAGATTGTAGCATCGCGAATAGCTTAAGGATCTTCTATCCCTTGCATGTTTATAGTTCATCACGAAGATCCAATAGCTTAGTGATAGTGACTAGAGAACTCTATCAATTACCACTTTATTCGGAAGTCTAACTCCCACTTGATTCAAGTGTTTGAAGTACTCAGACATTCTGAGTACATGCTCACTAACGGAGCTGTTCTCCTCCATCTTGTAGCTATAGAACTTGTCGAAGGTGTCATACCTCTCGACCCGGGTGTGAGCGTGAAAAACAGATTTTCAGCTCTTGGAACATCTCATATGCTCCATGTTGCTCAAAACATATTTGGAGCTCTGGTTCTAAGCCGTAAAGTATGGCGCACTGAACTATCGAGTAGTCATCTTTTCTTGTCTGCCAGACGTTCATAACGTCCTCAGACAAAGCCGTGGGGTATTTCACTGAGCGGTGCATTAAGGACATAAGCCTTCTGTGCAGCAGTGAGGACAATCCTTAGATAATGGACCTAGTCCGCATAGTTGCTTCCATCAACTTTCAACTTCGTTTTCTCTAGGAACATAATAAAACAGAGGAACTACAGCGCGGTCTATTGATCTACAACATAAATTTGCTAAGACAAGTAAGACTATGTTCATGACAATTGAAGTTCAATTAATCAAATTACTTAAGAACTCCCACTTAGATTAACATCCCTCAAGTTGTCTAAGTGTAACATGATCCACATCAACTAAACCACGTCCGATCATCACGTGAGGTGGATTAGTTATCAATGGTGAACATCTTTCATGTTGATCATATCTACTATATGACTCATGTTCGACCTTTCGGTCTCTTGTGTTCCGAGGCCATGTCTGTACATGCTAGGCTCGTCAAGTTTAACCCAAGTATTCTGCGTGTGTAAAACTGGCTTACACCCGTTGTATGCGAACGAAAGAATCCATCACACCCGATCATCACGTGGTGCTTAGAAGCGTTGAACCTTCGCAACGGTGCATACTAGGGGAGAACACTTATCTTGAAATTTAGTGAAGGGATCATCTTATAATGCTACCGTCGTCCTAAGCAAAATAAGATGCATAAAAGGATTAACATCACATGCAATTCAATATATGTGACATGATATGGCCATCATCGTCTTGTGCTTTTGATCTCCATCAGCAAAGCACCGTCATGATCTCCATCGTCACCGGGTTGACACCTTGATCTCCATCGTAGCGTCGTGACACCTTGATCTCCATCGTAGCGTCGTGACACCTTGATCTCCATCGTAGCGTCGTGGTCGTCTCGCCGGCTATTGCTACTACTACTACTGCTAACTAATAGCGGTAAAGTAAAGCAATTACATAGCGTTGGCATTGCATACAATAAAGAGACAACCATAAGGCTCCTGCCGGTTGCCTGATAACTTACAAAACATGATCATCTCATACAACAACTTATATCACATCATGTCTTGGCCATATCACATCACCAGCATACCCTGCAAAAACAAGTTAGACGTCCTCTACTTTGTTGTTGCAAGTTTTACGTGGCTGCTACGGGTTTGCAAGAACCGTTCTTACCTACGCAAAACCACAACGTGGTGTAGTGATTGCTTTTTGATCTTCTAAAAGAACCCTCTTCATTGAAACCGATTCAACTAAAGTGAGAGAGACAGACACCTGCCAGTCACCTTTATGCAACGAGTGCACGTAGTGGTGAAACCTGTCTCGCGTAAGCGTACGCGTAATGTCGGTCCAGGCCGCTTCATCTCACAATACCGCCAAATCAAGTAACAACTAGTAACGGCAAGCAATATGTATACACCCACGCCCACAACTCACTTGTGTTCTACTAGTGCAAATCACATCTATGCATGACCTGGCTCGGATGCCACTGTTGGGGAACGGAGCATGAATTTCAAAAAATTTCCTACACTCACGCAAGATCTATCCATGGAGATGCATCGCTATGAGAGGGGAGAGTGTGTCTACGTACCCTCATAGACCGTTAGCGGAAGCGTCTCACAACGCGGTTGATGTAGTCGAACAATCCTTCGAGCTCCACCGATCGAGTACCGAACGTACGGCTCCTCCGAGTTCTACACACGTGCAGCTCGGTGACGTTCCTCGCCTTCTTGATCCAGCAAGACGTCGAGGTAGTAGATGAGTTCCGTCATCACGACGGCGTGGCGACGGTGACGGTGAAGTGATTCCGGCAGGGCTTCGCCTAAGCTCTCCGAAAATATGACCGAGGGTGTAAACGGTGGAGGGGGGCGCCGCACACGGCTTGGAACAATTGTTGTCTCCAAGGGGCGCCCCCCCTCCGTATATAAAGGAGGGAGGGAGGAGGAGGCTGGCCCTAGGGGCGCACCAAAGTGGGGAGTCCTACTAGGACTCCTTAGTCCTAGTAGGATTCCACCTCCCATACGGAGTAGGAAAGGGGGAAGGGAGAGGGAAAGGAAAGAGGGGGCTGCGCCCCCTCCCCTAGTCCAATTCGGTTTGGGCAAGGGGGGGCGCGCGCCTCCTCACGTGGCCTGCCTCTCCTTTTCCCGTATGGCCCAATAAGGCCCATTACTTCTCCCGGTGAATTCCCGTAACTCCCCGGTACTCCGAAAAATACCCGAATCACTCGGAACCTTTCCGACGTCCGAATATAGCCTTCCAATATATGAATCTTTACCTCTCGACCATTTCGAGACTCCTCGTCATGTCCGTGATCTCATCCGGGACTCCGAAAAAACTTCGGCCACCAATCACATAACTCATATAATACTAAATCGTCATCGAACCTTAAGTGTGCGGACCCTACGGGTTCGGGAATGATGTAGACATGACCGAGACGACTCTACGGTCAATAACCAACAGCGGAACCTGGATGCTCATATTGGTTCCTACATATTCCACGAAGATCTTTATCGGTGAACCTCATATGTCAACATACGTTGCTCCCTTTGTCTGGCGGTATGTTACTTGCCCGAGATTCGATTGTCGGTATCCAATACCTAGTTCAATCTCGTTACCGGCAAGTCTCTTTACTCGTTCCGTAATACATCATCTTGTAACTAACTCTTGAGTCACGGTGCTTGCAAGGCTTCTGTGATGCTGTATTACCGAGAGGGCCCAGAGATACCTCTCCGATAGTCGGAGTGACAAATCCCAATCTCGATCCATGCCAACTCAACAAACACTTTCGGAGATACCTGTAGTGCACCTTTATAATCACCCAGTAACGTTGTGACGTTTGATACACCCAAAGTATTCCTACGGTATCCGGGAGTTGCATGATCTCATGGTCAGAGGAACGTGTATTTGACATATTGAAAGCAATAGCAATAAACTGAACGATCATTTGCTATGCTAACGGTTGGGTCATGTCCATCACATCATTCTCCTAATGATGTGATCCCGTTATCAAATGACAACTCATGTCCATGGTCAGGAAACCTTGACCATCTTTTGATCAACGAGCTAGTCTAGTAGAGGCATACTAGGGACATAGTATTTGTTTATCTATTCACACATGTATTTAGTTTCCGGTCAATACAATTCTAGCATGAATAATAAACTATTATCATGAACGGGGAAATATGATAATAACTAATTTATTATTGCCTCTAGGGCATATTTCCAACAGTCTCTTTACTCGTTCTGTAATACATCATCCCGTAACTAACTCCTTAGTCACTTTGCTTGCAAGCTTCTTATGATGTGCATTACCGAGAGGGCCCAGAGACACCTCTCCGAAACACTGAGTGACAAATCCCAGTCTCGATCCATGCCAACTCAACAGACACCTTCGGAGATACCTGTAGAGCATCTTTATGATCACCCAGTTACGTTGTGACGTTTGATAGCACACAAGGTATTCCTCCGGTATCCGGGAGTTGCATGATCTCATGGTCTGAGGAACATGTATTTGACATTCAAGAAAGCAGTAGCAATAAACAGAACGATCATATGCTAAGCTAACAGATGGGTCTTGTCCATCACATCATTCTCCTAATGATGTGATCCCGTTATCAAATGACAACTCATGTCTATGGTTAGGAAACCTTAACCATCTTTGATCAACGAGCTAGTCTAGTAGAGGCTCACTAGGGACACGGTATTTGTTTATGTATTCACACATGTATTTAAGTTTTCGGTCAATACAATTCTAGCATGAATAATAAACCTTTATCATGAACAAGGAAATATAAAATAATAACAACTTTATTATTGCCTCTAGGGCATATTTCCGTCACTTTAAAGGTGTCATTCCAGGCGTCGAAGCCCGCTGTACAGGAGCGGTCACCCTCGAGGTAGTCTTCGGCTCGCTAGAAAACTTCAGAAGCGAGGAGTTAATCTTTGATATTGTCCCATTCCGAAGTGGATACCATGCGCTCCTGGGGCGCACGGCCTTTGCACGCCTTAACGCAGTCCCACATTATGCCTACCTTAAGCTTAAGATGCCGGGACCCAATGGTGTGATCACAGTTAATGGTAACACCGAACATTCACTTCGGACAGAGGAACAGACCGCGCCTTTCGCAGCCGAGGCACAGGCGTTCGAGGAGGCAGCCCGCAGCGATAAACGCACCGCCCGTGCTTTAAAACACGCCCGGGCTGCACAGATCGACCTCGGCAAGGAAACCCCGCACCCGAAATAGGGATACAGGCTCCTCGTGTGCCCTCTCTGGAAAGGGCACTATGTCCCAAGGGTGCATAATTTCGCATTAAAGATTCCCTGGGCCGTCGAGGAGCCGAAAACATACTCAAACGTCGGCGCGGATCAACCAAGCAAAGACGTGGCTTAGAGCCCCTGCACAGGCAAGTATCTGTAAAAGAAACAACCAAACATGACTACGTCTACGTGGTTTTAACCATAGAATGACTTTGGCAAACACCGCCCTTTAAGGAACTCGGTCAATCAAACACCTAGAGTGTATAAAGGGCCGGAAGGGCATCGACCTTCGCAAACTCTTCGCCATCAATGGTGACGGTCTGGTCAACAGTCCGGAAACGCAGACGTGCGGCAGGTAGCGATCCGGATCCTTTAAAATCCGTTAGCGATTATCCGACCTGTTTCTTCCTTTTCCTTCTTTATTATCTACATTGTACTCTTTCAATTACTCTTGTCACAGCTGGGCATGTACACTATTGATATTATGAAATAAAGAAACTATGCCCTTTCAAGGTCTCTATTGTATTTATTTATCAACATAGCTCCTCTGGGACGACGAAGTTCTCTAAAAAAGATGCAATTGTATAAATAAGTCCGAGGTATTCGGCATCTCGGATTTTGGCCTTATATGCATCAGTTTTGAGCCTAGATTTCGGTCAATAGTTGGGGTGCCCAGCTCCTATGTGTACCCCTTACGTTTCCGACGAATTCGGCTAAGGGTGTAATGGGAGAACCACTGCGATTGCGCCGCCAGGTCAATTGGCATGGCGCCTCAATGGAGAAAGCCGAAAACTGACTATCTAGGTATGCGCAAACTGGTCCGCCATCCGTAGACCGCGTCAAGCGATGTGACGATAGAGATCACCCGTGTTAAACAAAGGGCTTCTATTACTAGCCGAAGTGTGTCATTGTATTGACCTCGGCCGACTCGGCCGAACACTTCCCACACTGGGGGCTGGTTATCAGTCCCCACAGTCAAACTCCTATGACTAAGTGAAAGGTATAAAGCCCCTATAGTCTGATTGCCTAGTTCCTATAAAAGCACCAACCACCCCCGGGTACCGAGACGTCGGCTAAGGGTCAAATGTGCCTTAAGGAACACCCTTTGTATAACCTACACGGGGGCTGAAGCCGATGACTGGCCACTTTCATTTTAAACGGTCATATCAGAGGAAACATTAATTGTAACACAACACACATAGAATTTAAAAAAATCTTCATTTCATCCAAAAGATCAAGTTTTGTACAAAACATACTTCGGCATTCCAAAGTACTACTTAAGAATACATCGTGTCCTTTGGACACATCGCTTCGGTGGTCCAAGCTCCCGCCTCCACCTCGGCGAAGAACTGCTCGGTGGTGCGTGGCTTGTCGGCAGGAGGGCCCGCGGCACATGTCTCCGCATCAACCTTGCGAAGTGCGTCTTCACGCAAACGTACGCCCTCCGCGCCCCTTCGAAGCACGCAGACCTTTTCCAACGATCCACGCAGGGCACGGCATCTCGGAGACGGGCCGTAAGGCCTAAGAGGCTCCTCGGCATGGCTTCGGCAGGCCACAGAGCGATGCAGAGGTCCTGGAGCACCGGTCTCATCATGCGAAACAGCTCCACCAGCTGCTTCACTCGATGATTCAGCAGCTGCGCGGACGGCGACCCCGGAAACTGTCCCCAGAAGGCCTTCTCCGCCTCGTGGCCCGCCAGCTGGCCGAAGTATGCCACCGCATCCTCCGCGCTCTGCGGGAGATCCGCAAAGACCTCTGCGGAACGCCATAATTGGGTGAGCTCGACACACCCTTTGCTGCCAAACGAACACTGCAGCAAAAATATCTTACCCGAGGCGATTTGCTCCACTTGCTGGAGCACCTCGCGATCAGTTCGGGCCAAGGTCTTGAGCTCGGAGTGGGCACGTTGAAGCTTCTCGAGCTCCTCCTTCGTTTGTTGCCCCTCCTCCTGAAGTTTGTCGCGTGCTTCGAACACGCCCTTCAGGGTCTCCTCGACCTCTAGCACCCGCGTTTGGTGCTTGTCCCCGGCTGCCTTCTCGGCCGCGGTGGCAGCAGCCTCCTGCTACCGCACCTCCTTCCGAGCCCTTTCGAGCTCGGACTTGAGCGTCTCCAGCTCCGCTGTCAGCACAGTTTGGCCTTAGTTGTTTTCTTTAACATACAAAATACAAGGCAAGCTTAAACTTGCTTACCTTGAGATTGCTCGAGTTTCCGGTTCATCTCCGCCATCTCTTCGGAGACAGAGTCCGGAACTGAGGTCGAAACCAGGAATAAAACAGATCCTTAATCACAAAGGGAATAGGTAAGATCATTAACAGGCTCCAGCATGGCTGCCTCGCGCAGCGTCCTGGGGGCTACTCAACGGGCTCCTACTTAATCAAGCGACCCCGATGCCGGTTTCTCGAAACCGACTTCGGGCTCGGGGGCTACTCACTCACTAAGCCGTTTAGAAGGCTATACTTTTATGTCCTCGGACAAAATTCATAAAACAAACAACTTAAATAAACAAATTGAATGCGCATAAGGTGTACCTCGAAACCTACTACGAGGTTCTTGAAAACCTCGTGCAGGACGGCCCCTGCGGACCGGTAGCCTTCCAGCGCCGTGCCTATCAAGGCACGGTGCTCCTCCTTGATGGAAGAACCTCTTAGGGCCTCCTCCACCTCCTCGGTCCACCCCGCGCCGGTCCGTCCTTGGACAGTAGGCTGGGGTGAAGGGATGACCTCGGGCGCATTCGCCCGAGCAGCCTCCGCCTGGTGTGGCGGAGCCAAGGTAGACGCTGGCTAGACCGATGACTGGCCCAGCCCTTCTTCGACGACCTCGGGGTGCTCCGTCCCCGGGTCTTGTTGGGCCGAGGTATTGACCTCGGCCATGGTCGCCACCTCGTCGGCCCCCGTCAAGTTGACGTCGGGGACCGGGGTGGATGTCGCCTCCCCTAGCCCGTCATGCTTCGGGGGAGACGCGGCGGGCTCTGGAGTCCCGCTGGCGGATGGCAGCCCGCTTGAAGAACCGCTGGGGATTACCCTCGGCGGACTGCATGTGAAAAATTACTTTTGTAAAGATTTTCCTTGCTGAAAAAGTGACTCAAGGAAAGAAGATAAGGACAAGGACTTACCCTCGGGGTGCTGGCTTCTTCCTCCCCATAGCGAGGAGGTCTTCCTCTGAGTCACCGGAGAGCTCGGCCCTCTCCGACGACTTGTTGCCGGCCTCGGATGAGGCTCGCCTTGGCCTCTTGGGGCCCTTCAGCGGCATATCCGCGTCGGCGTCTTCTAACGCCGACCTCTTCCCTTTGGAGGAGGAACCTCCTCCTCCTCACCCTTCTCGGCGCCGCCGTCTTGAGCAGCGGAGGTGTGGGTCTCTTCGGACCGGGTGACCGAAGTCCCCCGGGTCCAAGCACTTGACCTCCCCGTCTGGGACTTCGTCCCTTTGGAGGCCACCACATGCGGCTCCTCGGTCAGAAGCGCTGAGAGCAGGGGAGTTGGGGGCTGCTTTGGCAGTGGGGCCGGGCATCGTACCCCTTGTACCCAGGCCAACCACTTCTGCAAAATGTCAAAATACGACGATTCAAGTAAAAAACTTTGCCAATGAGCAGAAAATAAAGATTGAAGGACGGAACCACTCACCGGGGGGGCCTCATAGCCGTGTTCGAGGCCGCGTTCCTTCCCTGCTTTGGGGATCTTGTCCTTGGCCAGCTTCATGAGCCTTGACCACATGGCTGCCAAGGTGGAGCGGAAGAAGGTGTTGATGGTGTCCATGTCCTCGGGCTTTTGTGCGCACATCGGGGTAGCCCGAAGTTGGAGAGGAAGAATACGGCGGTTGAGCATGACATTGATGACGTCGGCCAGCTCAACCTTCCCCGTTGTGGATCACCACAAGATCCTGTCGATCAGGGTCTCCACCTCTTCTGGCTTCCCCCAAGCAACGCCCTTCTCCTTCCAGGACTTGAGTTTCTTGGGAGGCCCGACCGAGAAGGTTAGGACTTCGGTTTGACCAGGGGCGAGTGGCTCGGTGATGTAGAACCACTCTCTTTGCCACTCCTTCACCGTTTCGATGAAGGTGCCCTTGAACCAGGTGCCCCCCTGGTTCTTGCTGATCATGGCCCCTCCACACTCCGCGAGATCCGAGCCACTTGACTTCTGTTTGATCCTGAAGAGCTTTAGCCATAAGCCAAAGTGTGGCTCACAGCGGAGGAAGGCCTCGCAGACTGTGATGAAGGCGGCGAGGTGGAGAATGGAGTTAGGGGCCAGGTGGTGGAAATCTAACCCGTAATAGTACATTACCCCGCGCACGAAGGGGTGCAGCGGGAACCCCAGGCCTCGGATGAGGTGGGGGACGAAGACCACCCGCTCCCCGGCGTTGGGAGCGGGCACCAGCTGGTCGGCTGCTGGAGCGCGGGCGGCGATGGCGGGGGCCAGATATCCCGCGTCGCGCAGCTCGGCGATGGTCGCAGCTGTCACGATAGAGCCGCCCCAGTGTCCCTTGAGGGTGTCGGCCATGGCTGGATGAAGAGTTGGGCTCGTGAAAGGGAAAGGCGCGCTGGGTGGATCTGGGCGCTGGAGCTAGACGAAGCGACAGTGGGGGAAGATTGGGAGCGTAGGCTATCGCGCTGTTCTCCCCTTTGCTCTTATAGGCCTATGAAAGGCCAAGAGTCCCCCCCTCCCCGCTGCGCCGATGAATTCACGGTTGCTGTCAAAAATGCCGTTGAAACATATGGGGGGAAACAAAATCTTGATGATATCCCTAAGAAAGCGGGCACGATCTCTGCTTCGAAGGGACGTGTCAGTAAATAGGCTGCCTCGAACCGCGATTTGAGGGGGAGGCAGTAACTGCTCGACCTGTCATGGGGCGAGTCTCTCCGATAAAGTTGTCAGGCAGGATTGGATTGTTCATACCTGTACGACTAGCCTTCGAGGCTAAGATACCTATCCACCTCGGACAGGGTACAAGCTCGGTTGGACCACGGATGTTGATGCTTTTTTAAGAGAATCCGAAATGCAAAGTGGAACTAGTCTGTCAAGCCAAATACTCCAGATCCGGAGTGGTGTTTGTGGACCGTCATCCTCGGCGTAGAAGACCAGTTCGGGGGCTACTGACGGTGTCCTGGATTAGGGGGTGCTAACCGGGCCGGCCCGTCTCCTCGGTTGGGCCGATGTACCCCCGTACGTGATCAAGATGGACTCCGAAGGCCATACACGGGAGACGTGATCAAGGCTGTCTCTACCGAAGACTTGTAGTACACTTCAAGATTTGTCCAGCCGCCTTATCTCCTAGATACCGACCTTGTAACCCTAGGTACCCTCCCTGGCGTGTATATAAGCCATAGGGTTTAGCCTGTAGGGGACATCAACGCAATATCGCTCACCTAGCCCTAGAAGTTAGACACATATTACGATCTCGAGGTAGATCAACTCTATACTCGATACATCTCCATTAATATAAACAGAAGCAGGACGTAGGTTTTACCTCCATTAAGAGGGCTCAAACCTGGGTAAACACCGTCCCCATTGTCTCTGTTACCACCGATCCGAGATCCACAGCTCGGGACCCCCTACCCCGAGGTCTGCCGGTTTTTACACCGACAACTATGATAGAAGAAAAGTTGAATAGAGTTGATGAATTGGCTAGGAACATGGATAGAATTGCTCATGATGTGGAAAATCTCAAAACTAAAAATTTTCCATCTAAGCATGATATAAATGAGTCTATTAAAGCTATCTATGTCTCCATTAATGAAAGTAAAGAAAGGACCGCTAGGTTGAGAGCTAAGCGAGAATTTCTAGAAAAAGTGATTCCACCCGGTTTCTATCGTAGTAATGATGAAGATATTAAAATGATTGGTGTCACTCCTATTGAATCATTATTTAGTAATATAAAACTTAATGAAAAAGGGACTGGAGAAGAGTCAACTTTAGATAGAAGGAGTCCCACTTGCTTGGAGGGTGATAATCTTGATCGTAAAAATGAAAAAGTGGGTTTGGAGAGGTCAAACCTTTAAATAGTAATGCACCCACTACTTTGGATTACAGGGACTTTAATTATGATATTTTTTCTTTAATTGAGTGTATTTTCTTGTTGCAATCCATGATTAATTCACCAAATGCATATGAACAAAATAAAGCTTTCACTAAACATATTGTAGAAGCCACGATGAAAGCACATGAAGAAAAACTTGAGTTGGAAGTTTCAATTCCTAGAAAATTACAAGATGAATGGGAACCTACTATTAAAGTCAAAATTAAATATTATGAATGTAATGCTCTTTGTGATCTTGGTGCTAGCGTTTCCACTATACCAAAGTCTTTGTGTGATGTGCTAGGTCTCACCGACATGGATCCTTGTTCCCTTAATTTGCATCTTGCGGATTCCACTATTAAAAAGCCATTGGGTAGAATAAATGATGTGCTTATTCTTGATAATAGAAATTATGTGCCCATGGACTTTATTGTTCTTGACATTGAATGCAATCCTTCTTGCCCCATAATACTTGGTAGGCATTTTCTTCAAACTATTGGTGCTATTATTGATATGAAAGAAGGTAATATAAGATTTCAATTTCCACTAAAGAAAGGGATGGAACACTTCCCTAGAAAAATAATTAAAGCACCTTATGAATCCATTATGAGGGCCACTTATGGAATTAACTTGAAGGATGACAACACTTGAAACTATGCATTATGCCTAGCTAGGGGCATAAAACAATAGCGCTTGTTGGGAGGCAACCCAATGAATAAAATAATTTTTTGCTTTTACCTATTGTTTTTGTGTGTTTGCATGATTATATCTTCTGTTATGATTGTGTTTTTATGTTTTAATTAGTGTTTGTGCCAAGTAATGCCTTTGGGATGATGTTGATGATAGTAAAATTGATGCTGTTTGGAAAACAGAAAGTTTTGCGTCCAGTGCTGAAATTTTAATTCTGCACTGGATCGTCAGAAAAATCTGAAATGTTTACACAGTATTGGTATATGAATTTTTTATGTTGTCCTAATTTTTCAGAATTTTTGGAGTTACAGAAGTATGTCTTTTAAATAGATCTTTACAGACTGTTCTGTTTTAGACAGATTCTGTTTTTGTTGCATAGTTTGCTTATTTTGATGAATCTATGGATCGTATCGGGGGGTATGAGTCATGGAGAAGTTGGAGTACAGTAGCATTATGCCAATATTAAATATGAATCAATTTACAACAGTACCTAAAGTTTAAGGTTTGTTTGTTATACTAACGGATCTCACGAGGTTTCTGTTGAGTTTTGTGTGCTGAAGTTTTCAAGTTTTGGGTGAGACTACGATGGATAAAGGAATAAGGAGCGGCAAGAGCCTAAGCTTGGGGATGCCCAAGGCACCCCAAGGTAATATTCAAGGAAGACTCAAGCGTCTAAGCTTGGGGATGCCCCGGAAGGCATCCCCTCTTTCGTCTACAATCTATCGGTAACTCACTTGGAGCTATATTTTTACTCATCACATGATATGTGTTTTACTTGGAGCGTCTTGTGAAATAGTTTGTTTGATTTAGTTTGCCTTTTAGTTTGTCACAATCATCTTTTCTACACACACCTTTTTGAGAGGGACACACATTATTCATGATTTGTTAGAATACTCTATGTGCTTCACTTATATCTTTTGAGCTAGGCAGTTGCTCTAGTGCTTCACTTATATCTTTTAGAGCACGGCGGTGGTTATATTTTAAAGAAATAGTTGCACTCTCATGCTTCACTTATATCTTTTTGAGAGTCTCATGATAGCAATGGTAATATGCACGGGTTATGAATTTGGTCCTGATATGATAGGTATTCAAGAGGGATATAATAAAAACTTTCATGTAGATCACTGAATATGATAAATTTGATTCCTTGTAATAGTTTTGCGATATTAAGATGGTAATATGTGGGAGGTATTAGTAGATAATTGTGGCTTAGTAAGAATAATTGTGTTAAGGTTTGTGATTCCCAAAGCATGCACGTATGATCTATCGTTATGCTAAGAAGTTGGAGCATGAATTATTATTGATTGTCTTCCTTTGTGTGACGGTCGGGGGCGCGCAATGGTTAAATCCTACCAACCTCCCCCCATGGAGCATGCATAGTAGTACTTTTCTTCGAGGGCTAATAAACTTTCGCAATAAGTATGTGAGTTCTTTATGACTAATGTGAGTCCATGGATTATACGCACTCTCACCCTTCCGCAATTTGCTAGCCTCTTCGGTACCGTGCATTGCCCTTTCTCACATCGAGAGTCGGTGCAAACTTCGCCGATGCATCCAAACACTGTGATATGATACGCTCTATCACACATAAGCGTTCTTATATCTTCCTCAAAACAGCCACCATACCTACCTATCATGGCATTTCCATAGCCATTCCGAGATATATGGCCATGCAACTTCCACCGTTCCGTTTTCATGACATACATCATCATTGTCATATTGCTTTGCATGATCATATAGCTGACATAGTATTTGTGGCTCAGCCACCGTTCATCATTGTTATACATGTTACGCTAGCATCATTGTACATCCTGGTACACTGCCAGAGGCATTCATATAGAGTCATATTTTTGTTCTAGTATCGAGTTGTAAGTAAATAGAAGTGTGATGATCATCATTATTAGAGCATTGTCCCAGTGAGGTAAGAATGATGGAGACTAATGAGTCCTCGAAAAAGTGGGGATGAGGTCCATGAGATTGTTCTAAAAAAGAGAGGCCAAAAGAGCCATGAAAAAAAAATATAAATGAGAGAAAAAAAAGAGAAGGGGCAATGTTACTATCCTTTTCCACACTTGTGCTTCAGAGTAGCACCATGTTTTTCATATAGAGAGTCTCCTATTTTGTCACTTTCATATACTAGTGGGAATTTTTCATTATAGAACTTGGCTTGTATATTCCGATGACGGGCTTCCTCAAATGCCCGAGGTCTTCATGAACAAGCAAGTTGGATGCACACCCACTTAGTTTTCATGTTGAGCTTTCATACACTTATAGCTCTTAGTGCATCCGTTGCATGGCAATCCCTACTCCTCGCATTGGCATCAATTGATGGGCATCTCCATAGCCCGTTGATTAGCCTCGTCGATGTGAGACTTTCTCCATTTTTGACTTCTCATATTTATCTCTACCACCACACTCTATTCCATCCATAGTGCTATATCCATGGCTTGCGCTCATGTATTGCATGGGAGTTGAAAAAGCTGAAGCGCGTTAAAAAGTATGAACCAATTGCTTGGCTAAAACCGGGGTAGTGCATGATAAATATTTTGTGTGAAGAAGATGGAGCATGACAGGATTGTATGATTTTGTAGGGATAACGTTCTTTAGCATGTTTATTTTGAAAGACATGATTGTTTATTAGTATGCCTGAGTATTAATGTCTTTATATCAAATTATAGACTATTGCTTTGAATCATTTGGGTCTTATTATTCATACCGTAAGAGAAAGATTACATGATGAAACATGATAGGTAGCATTCCACATCAAAAATTCTGTTTTTATCATTTACCTACTCGAGGACGAGCAGGAATTAAGCTTGGGGATGCTTGATACGTCTCCAACGTATCTATAATTTTTGATTGTTCCATGCTATTATAGTATCAATCTTGGATGTTTTTATATGCAATTATATATCATTTTTTGGGACTAACCTATTAACCTAGTGCCCAGTGCCAGTTGTTGTTTTCTGCTTGTTTTTGGCTTTTCAGAGAAACAGTACCAAATGAAGTCCAAATGCCACGAAACTTTTTGAGATTTTTTTCTGGACAAAAAAACCCTAGGAAGCTTTGGGAGGAGGCCAGAAGCCTCACGGAGGCTTCACAAGGCAACAGGGCGCGCCCCAGGGGGGGCGCCGTGTTGCCTTGTGGGGTCCACGTGACTCCGTTTGACCTAATTCCACTTCTATAAATTCACAAATATTGGGAAACCAACAGAGAGCCAGAAGAAATAATCTTTCCGCCGCTGCAAGCCTCTGTTCTTCCGCGATCCCATCTGGAGGCCTTTTCCGGTACTCTGCCGGAGGGGGAATCGATCACGGAGGGCTTCTACATCAACCTTGCTGCCCTTCCGATGATGTGTGAGTAGTTTACCACAGACCTACGGGTCCATAGCTAGTAGCTAGATGGCTTCTTCTCTCTCTTTGATCTTCAATACAATGTTCTCCTTGATGTTCTTGGAGTTCTATCCGATGTAATCTTCTTTTGCGGTGTGTTTGTTGGGATCCGATGAATTGTGAGTTTATGATCAGATTAATCATGAGAAATATTTGAGTCTTCTCTGAACTCTTTTATGCATGATTGTTATAGCTTTGTATTTCTCTCCGATCTATCGGTTTAGTTTGGCCTACTAGATTGATTTATCTTGCAATGGGAGAGGTGCTTTGTGATGGGTTCAATCTTGCGGTGCTCAATCCCAGTGACAGAAAGGGACATGACACGTATTTGTATTGTTGTGTTTAAGGATAAAAAGATGGGGTTTATTCATATTGCTTGAATTTGCTTCTCTACATCATGTCATCTTGCTTAAGGCGTTACTCTGTTTTTATTAACTTAATACTCTAGATGCATGCTGGATAGCGGTCGTTGAGTGGAGTAATAGTAGTAGATGCAGGCAGGAGTCGGTCTACTTGTCTCGGACGTGATGCCTATATACATGATCATTGCCATGAATCCATCATAATTATTTGCTATTCTGTCAATTGCCTAATAGTAATTTGTTTACCCACCGTATGTTTCTGTGCTTGAGAGAGAAGCCTCTAGTGAAAACTATGGCCCCCGGGTCTATCTTTATCATATTAAAAACCTAAAAATATCTTGCTGCAATTTATTTACTTTTATTTTAATTAGTAGTTTAGTTTATCTATTTACCTCTATAAGATTTAATCCTTGCAAGTAACCGCTAGGAGGATTGACAACCCTCTTCTTTGCGTTGGGTGCAAGTGTTTGCTCTTGTGTGTGCAGGTGCGCTTAACGGAATTTTGCTTGGTTCTCCTACTGGATTGATAACCTTGGTTCTTAACTGAGGGAAATACTTATCTCTACTGTACTGCATCATCCTCTCCTCTTCGGGGAAATACCAACGCAGACTACAAGTAGCAGCCAGCGCCTCCTTATATAGGCCGATAGGTAGATGGGCCTGGGCCGAGGCCCATGACCGAGTCTGCGAACAGCCCACAGTCCAACGTCTCGGACAGTGGCACTTCCGTTAGCGAGTCATTAATTAATCAACAATTAATTAACCATTCCTGACCAACAAAAATAAGGCTCGGCTCATTTCCGCAACCCACGGCGCGCGCACGCGTCATGACGAGGCAAGGTGAGGCGTGGCGTGGCGAGGCGGGCAGCGGGGGAGGAGGAGCGCGCGTGTACAACTCCTCTTCCCAATCTCCCAATGGCATGTGGTAGAGCAGCCCTTATAAAGGGGTCTCACTCTTCTTACTGTAGCAGTATGGTACTAAACTTCCCACCACTTGCCATCCACCTAAATGGGCCTTAAAGATTAACCAGGGATTATTGTCTTATATGGGCCTAAGCCCATCTATAATCCAACAATCCCCCACCAGATCTCGAGGCACATAAGTTTGTCAACTGTTCCAAACAATGTTTGATATATGCTACTTGTGAGCTGCGTTGGGATTTCCTCGAAGAGGAGAGGATGATGTAGTACAGTAGAGATAAGTATTTCCCTTAGTTAAGAACCAAGGATATCAATCCAGTAGGAGAACCACACAGAACCTCGTTAGCAGCACCTACACACACAAAAGCAAACACTTGCACCCAACGCAAATAAGAGGGTTGTCAATCTTCTGAGCGGTTATTTGCAAGGATTAATTCTGATAGTGATAGATAGATAAAGTAAAATGCTAAATAAAATAAAGGTAAATAAATTGCAGCAAGGTATTTTTGGATTTTAATATATGATAAAAGTAGACCCGGGGGCCATAGTTTTCACTAGAGGCTTCTCTCTTGAACACATAGCATACGGTGGGTAAACAAATTATTGTTGGGCAATTGATAGAAAAGCAAATAATTATGACAGATTCATGGCAATGATCATGTATATATGCATCACGTCCGAGACAAGTAGACCAACTCCTGCCTGCATCTACTACTATTACTCCACCCATCGACCGCTATCCAGCATGCATCTAGGGTATTAAGTTAATAAAAACAGAGTAACGCTTTAAGCAAGATGACATGATGTAGACAAAGTAAACTCAAGCAATATGATTAAACCCCATCTTTTTATCCTTAATGGCAACAATACAAATACGTTTCATGTCCCTTTCTTTCACTGGGATTGAGCACCGCAAGATTGAACCCATCATAAAGCACCTCTCCCATTGCAAGATAAACCAATCTAGTTGGCCAAACCAAATCGATAGATCAGAGAGAAATACAAAGCTATAACAATCATGCATAAAAGAGTGCAGAGAATACTCAAATATTTCTCATGAATAATCTGATCATAAACTCACAAGTCATCGGATCCCAACAAACATACCGCAAAAGAAGGTTACATCGGATAGAACTCCAAGAACATCGAGGAGAACATGGTATTGAAGATCAAAGAGAGAGAAGAAGCCATCTAGCTACTAGTTATGGACCCGTAGGTCTATGGTAAACTACACACACATCATCGGAAGGGCAGCAAGGTTGATGAAGAAGCCCTCCATGATCGATTCCCCCTCCGACAGAGTACCGAAAAAGGCCTCCAGATGGGATCGTGGAAGAACAGAGGCTTGCGGTGGCGGAAAGGTTTTCTCTTCTGTCTTTATGATATATTGGGAATATTTTAGAATTTATAGCATTGAAATTAGGTCAAGATGTGCCATGAGGGGCCCACAAGCCTGGGGGGCGCGCCCTACCCCCCAGGGCGCGCCTCCCGAGCTTGTCGCTCCCTCGTGGCTTGTCTGGTCTTCTCCCGAAGCTTTGAGGGTCCCTTCTGGACCAGAAAAATTAATCCAAAGTTTTTTCTTCGTTTGGACTCCGTTTGATAATGATTTTCTGAAAAGGCAAAAACAAGCAAAAAACAGCAACTGGCACTGGGCACTGGGTTAATAGGTTAGTCCCAAAAAATGATATATAATGGCATATAATTGCATATAAAACATCCAAGATTGATACTATAATAGCATGGAACAATAAAAAATTATCGATACGTTGGAGACGTATCAAGCATCCCCAAGCTTAATTCCTGCTCGTCCTCAAGTAGGTAAATGATAAAAACAGAATTTATGATGTGGAATGCTACCTAACATGTTTCATGATGAAATCTCTATTATGGTATGAATAATAAAGATCCAAATGATTCAAAGCAATAATCTATAATTTGATATAAAGACATCAATACTCAGGCATACTAACAAACAATCATGTCTTTCAAAATAAAAATGCAAAAGAAAGTTATCCCTACAAAATCATATAATCCTATCATGCTCCATCTTCTTAACACAAAGTATTTATCATGCACTACCCCGATGACAAGCCGAGCAATTGGTTCATACTTTTTAACGCGCTTCAGCCTTTTCAACCTCCACGCAATACATGAGCGCAAGCCATGGATATAGCACTATGGGTGAAATAGAATGTGGTGGTAGTGATTAATAAGGGGAAGTCAAAAATAATAAGATAGTCTCACATCGACGAGGCTAATCAACGGGCTATAGAGATGCCCATCAATTGATGTCAATGCAAGGAGTAGGGATTGCCATGCAACGGATGCACTAAGAGCTATAAGTGTATGAAAGCTCAACATGAAAACTAAGAGGGTGTGCATCCAACTTGCTATGAAGACCTCGGGCATTTGAGGAAGCCCATAATCGGAATATACAAGCCAAGTTCTATAATGAAAAATTCCCACTAGCATATGAAAGTGACAAAACAGGAGACTCTCTATATGAAAAACATGGAGCTACTTTGAAGCACAAGTACGGAAAATGACAGTAACACTGCCCCTTCTCTCTTTTTCTCTCATTTTTTTATTTGTTTTCTTTCCCCTTTTTTTCCTTTTTTTCATAGGCTCTTTTTGGCCTCTTTTTTTCCTCTTCTTTTTTATTTCCTCACTGGGACAATGCTCTAATAATGATGATGATCATACTTCTATTTACTTAAAACTCAAAAAATTACAACTCGAAACTAGAATAAAATATGACTCTATGTGAATGCCTCTGGTGGTGTACCAGGATGTGCAATGATACTAGCGTAACATGTATAAAAAATGATGAACGGTGGCTGAGCCACAAATACTATGTCAGCTATATGATCATGCAAAGCAATATGACAATGACGATGTGTGTCATATAAAAAAACGGTGGAAGTTGCATGGCAATATATCTCGGAATGGCTATGGAAATGCCATGATAGGTAGGTATGATGGCTGTTTTGAGGAAGATATAAGGAGGCTTATGTGTGATAGAGCGTATCATATCGCGGGGTTTGGATGCACTGGTGAAGTTTGCACCAACTCTCGATGTGAGAAAGGGTAATGCACGGTACCGAAGAGGCTAGCAAATTGTGGAAAGGTGAGAGTGCGTATAATCCATGGACTCACATTAGTCATAAAGAACTCACATACTTATTGCGAAAGTTTATTAGCCCTCGAAGCAAAGTACTACTACGCATGCCCCTAGGGGGATAGATTGGTAGGAAAAGACCATCGCTCGTACCCGACCGCCACTCATAAGGTAGACAATCAATAATAAATAATGCTCCAACTTCTTAGCATAACGACAGACCATACGTGCATGCTTCGGGAATAACAAACCTTAACACCAATATTCTTACTAAACCACAATTATCTACTAGAACCTCCCACATATTACCATTTTAATATCGCAAAACTATTGCAAGGAATCAAACTTATCATATTCAGTGATCTACATGAAAGTTTTTATTATATCCCTCTTGAATACCTATCATATTAGGACCAAATTCATAACCCGTGCATATTACCATTACTATTTATTAGACTACCAAAAAGATATAAGTGAGGCATGAGAGTGCAACTATTTCTTTAAAATATAACCACCGCCGTGCTCTAAAAGATATAAGTGAAGCACTAGAGTAATGATACGTTTCCAATGTATCTATAATTTTTGATTGTTCCATGCTATTATATTATCAATCTTGGATGTTTTTATATACATTTACAACAATTATAAATCATTTTTTGGGACTAACCTATTAACTTAGTGCCTAGTGCCAATTGCTGTTTTTTGCCAGTTTTTGGTTTTCCAGAATATCAGTACCAAACGAAGTCCAAATGCCACGAAACTTTTTGGAGATTTTTTTTCTGGACATAACAAGTACTGGAAGCTTCGGGAGAGGGCCAGAAGATGGAGCAGTAGCCCACGAGGCACCAGGGCACGCCCCAGGGGGGGTGGCGCGCCCTGGTGGCTTGTGGGGCCAACACGGCTCCGTTTGACCTAATTCCACCACTATAAATTCTCTAAAATCGGGAAACCAACAGAGGAGTCCACGAAATACTTTTTCCGCCGCCGCAAGCTTCTGTTCTCGAGAGATCCCATCTGGGGGCCTTTTCCGACACTCCGCCGGAGGGGCAATCGATCACGGAGGGGCTCTACATCAACCTTGCTGCCCTTTCGATGATGCGTGAGTAGTTTACCACAGACCTTCGGGTCCATAGTTAGTAGCTAGATGCCTTCTTCTCTCTTTTTGATCTTCAATGCAATGTTCTCCTCGATGTTCTTGGAGTTCTATCCGATGTAATCACTTTTTGCGGTGTGTTTGTTGGGATACGATGAATTATGAGTTTCTGATCAGATTATCCATGAATATTATTTGAGTCTTCTCTGAACTCTTTTATGCATGATTCTTATAGCTTTGTATTTCTTCTCCGATCTATTGATTTGGTTTGGCCAACTAGATTGATTTATCTTGCCATGGGAAGAGGTGCTTTGTAATGGGTTCGATCTTGCGGTGCTCAATCCCAGTGACAGAAAGGGACATGACACGTATGTATCATTGCTATTAAGGGTAAAAAGATGGGGTTTATTCATGCATGAGTTTACTTTGTCTACATCATGTCATCTTGCTTAAGGTGTTACTCCGTTCTTTATGGACTTAATACACTAGATGCATGCTGGATAGCGGTTGATGTGTGGAGTAATAGTAGTAGATGTAGGCAGGAGTCGGTCTACTTGTCTCGGACGTGATGCCTATATACATGATCATTGCCTTGGATATCGTCATGATTATTTGCTTTTCTATCAATTGCCCAACAGTAATTTGTTTACCCACCATATGCTATTTTCATGAGAGAAGCCTCTAGTGAAAACTAGGGCCCCCGGGTCTATCTAAATCATATATTAAAAACCCTAAAAATACCTTGCTGCACTTTTACTTTATTTATTTTATTTTATATTTTAGTTCAATCTATCTATCTATCACATACAATTTAATCTTGCAATTAACCGCCGAGGGATTGACAACCCCTTGCTTGCGTTGGGTGCAAGGATTTATTGTTTTGTGTGCAGGTGCTGCTAACGAGGTGTTGCGTGATTCTCCTACTAGATTGATAACCTTGGTTTCATAACTGAGGGAAATACTTATCTCTACTGTACTGCATCTCCCTTCCTCTTCAGGGAATTACCAACGCAGCTGACAAGTAGCAGGAAGAATTTCTGGCGCTGTTGCCGGGGACACATCATCAACATCTATCAAGTACCTACGCATAAAACTTACATCTCCTTGCATTTATTTTATTTACCTTTTATTTGCATTTGCCTCTCGTTTTCATCTCCCCCACTTCTAAAAAGTTTTTACAAAAATACAAAAATATTTTCCGTTTGCCATTTTCTTGTTTGCTTCTTTACTTGCTTGCTTACTTTTATTGCCTTCATGTCGGACACACAAGAACAGAAACTAAAAGTAAAAATATAAGATACTATGGATCCACTTAAAGTTTACTACTTGGATCATCTTCGATCCATTTGTGCTCGGGCTGAAAGACCAACTAGTTTAGTTGAGGGAAAATCTTTAAAGGAGCATGCTCATTTTGTGCGTCACCGTTTGTCTAAAAAAGGGAGACTCTTATGGCGTCAAATAAATTGTTTGCTATGTTATGCTTGGAATCTATGTGAAATTTATGACTTTACTTGTTGCTCCGAGAACCCTAAAAAACACCTTCCCTACCTATGTGAGTTTAATGATAATGAAATCTTGTCTTCTTATGCCAAGGGTGTTTATAATTACTATGATATCGAACAAATTGAAGAATTTGTTGCTTTTAAGGGTGCTTATGAAGTTGCTTCTTTTATTGAAAAGTATGATGTTACTCTCTACAAATCTGAAAATTTTGACATACTTAAATATTGCTATGAAAACTATGCTCCTAATGCCTATGTTAAAGAATTTATTGAGAGAATGTCTACTGCTTTGGAAGAGAATAATGATATGCATAAATCTATAGATGATTGTGATTTCGTCGATTTGATTGAAATATCCCCTCTTGATGAATGTGATGCTTGCTATTCTTATGGCCATGATGCCAACATTAAAGATGCTTATAGTGATGAACTTGCTATAGTTCCTTATGTTAAAAATGAAGTTATTGCTATAACACCCATGCTTGATAGCTTCTTGAATGAAAAGCATGATTGCAATGATGTTACTATAAATTCTATTAGTGTCAATTGTGCTAATGATATGCAAAACCAAAAGCTTGGGGATGATAATTTTGTCATGTCCACTACTTATTGCAATGATCATGATTGGGGTGATAATGCTTTTTATGATCTTGAAAATTTATTTAAGCATCATGATGAATATGATATTGATAATAATGCTTGCAATAATATTGAAAGTGGGTTTGGAAGAGTGTCAACTCTAGGTAAAAATAATCCCACATATTTGGAGAGTGTTCAATCTTATGAATTTTTTGATAAAAGTAGGTTTGGAGAGGTCATGACTTTAGTTGATGTTAATCCCACTATTTTGGAAGACTATAAGAATTTTATGCATGTGGATCATGGAGAGAAAATTTTATATGATAGCTATATTGTTGAATTTGATTATGATCCTACATGTAATTATTATGAGAGAGGAAAATATGGTTGTAGAAATTTTCATGTTACTAAATTACCTCTCGTTATGTTGAGATTGTCAATGTTTTATTCCTCTCCTTTGCATATGCTAGATATTTCTTGTCTTGATAATTTGTTTGCATATAAAATGCCTATGCATTGGAAGTATGTTAGACTTAAATGTGTTTGTCACATGTATTATGATGCTCTCTTTGTGCTTGAATTCTTATCTTTCATGTGAGCATCATTGAAATCTCAAAGCCTATCTTAATGGCTATAAAGAAAGAGCTTTGGGAGACAACCCAATGAATAAAATAAATTCTTGTGTGTTTTCACATTTATGCTACTGTTATGATTGAGTTTTTATGTTTTAATTAGTGTTTGTGCCAAGTAAAACCTTTGCGATGATTTGGGAGATAGTATAATTGATGCTGTTTGGAAAACAGAAAGTTTTGCGTCCAGTGCTGGAATTTTGGTTATGTAATGAAGAGTCAAAAAAATCTGAAATTTTTACACAGTATTGGTATATGAATTTCCCACGTTGTCCTAAGTTTTCAGTATTTGTGGAGTTACATAAGTATAGCTTTAAATAGATCTCTACAGACTGTTCTGTTTTTGACAGATTCTGTTTTTGATGCACTGCTTGCTTGTTTTGATGAAACTATGGATTGTATCGGGGGGTATAAGCCATGGAGAAGTTAGAATATAGTAGGTATAATGCAAAAATAAAATATGAATGGATTTGCAACAGTACTTAAAGTAGTGATTTGTTTTGTTATACTAACGGATCTCACGAAGGTTTTGTTGAGTTTTGTGTGATTGAAGTTTTGAAGTTTTGGGTGAGATCACGATGGATGAAGGAATAAAGTGTGGCAAGAGCCTAAGCTTGGGGATGCCCAAGGCACCCCAAGGTAATATTTAAGGAAGACTCAAGCGTCTAAAGCTTGGGGATGCCCCGGAAGGCATCCCCTTTTTCGTCTACCAACCATCGGTAATTTTACTTGGAGCTATATTTTTATTCGTCACATGATATGTGTTTTGCTTGGAGTGTCATGTATTATATGAGTCTTTGCTTTGTTTGCTTTTTAGTTTGTCACAATCATCCTTGCTGGACACACCTATTTGACAGAGCCACGCGTTCATCATGATTTGTTAGAATACTCTATGTGCTTCACTTAAATTTTTTGAGCTAGGCAGTTGCTCTAGTGCTTCACTTAAATCTTTTTTAGCACGGCGGTGGCTATATTTTGAAGAAATATTTAAACTCTCATGCTTCACTTATATTATTTTGAGAGTTGATAAGATTAAAATTTTGAAGAAATATATGCGCTCTCATGCTTCACTTATATCTTTTTGAGAGTTGACAATAGCAATGGTAATTTGCACAAGATATGAATTTGGTCCCAAAGTGATGAATATTCAAGAGGGATATAATAAAAACTTTCATATAGATCATTGGATATGATAAGTGTGATTCCTTGCAATAGTTTTGCGATATGAAGAAGATGATATGTGAGTCATGTTAGTGAGTAATTGTGATTTAGTAAGAATATTAGTGTTAAGGTTTGTGATTCCCTATGCATGCACATTAAGTCAATAGTTATGCAACGAAATTATATCCTACTTATGGTGCATTATTCGGTGTTAGTTATGTTCAATGCATGTTTATGACCGTTTTCACTTTTTGGTTGGTTGCTTCTCAATCTATTTGCTAGCCTTCATTTGTACTAAGCGGAAATACTGCTTGTGCATCCAAACTCCTTAAACCCAAGTTGTGCCAAATGAGTCCACCATATCAACCTATATGCGGTATTTCCATGCCGTTCCAAGTAAATTTGCGTGTGCCAACTCTAATTTTCAAAATAATTTTCCGTTTTGTGTGCCCATACCGCTCATGAAGCGACAGGGGGTGGCCAATATTTTCCATGCTAGGTGTGTTATTCTCACGATGAGTGTTTATTCACTTGTCATTGCACGAGAGAGTGGCTGGTAATAGGGATGCCCAGTCCCACATTGAAATCAAAAAAATTAATAAAAAAAAATTCCTTGGAAAGTGTTGGTATGGAGGGCACCCGTGGATACGGCTAGCCATGCATTGTGAAAGAATGGTGGAAAGGAAATAAACTTTACTTTCTGTTTGGGAACCGCCTATGATGTGTCTAGCATGGAAGATATTGGGAATTCTCGGTCGTTTTCGTTAACAGGAAAAGCATGCCTCTCAAAATATTTTCATCTCTCTAATTTAAGCTTTGAGCTCTGGCACATTTGCAAATCTCTGCTTCCCTCTGCGAAGGGCCTATCTGTTTACTTTTATGCAATTTTTATTTTTATTTTGAGTCTCCATCTTCTCTTATAAAGCACCAACTAGAGAGCACTATTGTCATACTTGTGCATTGTGTGTAGCTAATATTGAGTGTGTTTCATGAATGGATCAATGATTGAGCATAATGGGCTAGGGATAACTTTCTTTAGCATTGATATTTTGAAAGACATGGTTGCTTGTTAGCATGCTTGAGTATTTATATCTTCATGTCAAACTATAGACTATTGCTTTGAATTATTCAAGTCCAAATGTACATAAAGAAAAGAATATATGATGAATCTGATAGGTAGCATTCCACATCAAAAATTCTGTTTTTATCATTTACCTACTCGAGGACGAGCAGGAATTAAGCTTGGGGATGCTGATACGTCTCCAACATACCTATAATTTTTTATTGTTCCATGCTATTATATTATCAATCTTGGATGTTTTAATATACATTTACAACAATTATATATCATTTTTTGAGACTAATCTATTAACTTAGTGCCCAGTGCCAGTTGCTATTTTTTGCCTGTTTTTGGTTTTCCAGAATATCAGTACCAAACAAAGTCCAAATGCCACGAAACTTTTTGGAGATTTTTTTCTGAACATAACAAGTACTGGAAGCTTCGGGAGAGTGCCAGAAGATGGAACAGTGGCCCACGAGGCACCAGGGCGCGCCCCAGGGGGGGTGGCGCGCCCTGGTGGCTTGTGGGGCCAACACGGCTCCGTTTGACCTAATTCCACCACTATAAATTCTCTAAAATCGGGAAACCAATAGAGGAGTCCACGAAATACTTTTTCCACCACCGCAAGCTTCTGTTCTCGAGAGATCCCATCTGGGGGCCTTTTCCGGCACTCCGCCGGAGGGGGAATCGATCACGGAGGGGCTCTACATCAACCTTGCTGCCCTTCCGATGATGCACGAGTAGTTTACCACAGACCTTCGGGTCCATAGTTAGTAGCTAGATGGCTTCTTCTCTCTTTTTGATCTTCAATACAATGTTCTCCTCGATGTTCTTGGAGTTCTATCCGATGTAATCACTTTTTGCGGTGTGTTTGTTGGGATCCGATGAATTGTGAGTTTATGATCAGATTATCCATGAATATTATTTGAGTCTTCTCTGAACTCTTTTATGCATGATTATTATAGCTTCGTATTTCTTCTCCGATCTATTGATTTGGTTTGGCCAACTAGATTGATTTATCTTGCCATGGGAAGAGGTGCTTTGTAATGGGTTCGATCTTGCGGTGCTCAATCCCAGTGACAGAAAGGGACATGACACGTATGTATCATTGCTATTAAGGGTAAAAAGGTGGGGTTTATTCATGCATGAGTTTACTTTGTCTACATCATGCCATCTTGCTTAAGGCGTTACTCCGTTCTTTATGGACTTAATACACTAGATGCATGCTGGATAGCGGTCGATGTGTGGAGTAATAGTAGTAGATGCAGGCAGGAGTCGGTCTACTTGTCTCGGACGTGATGCCTATATACACGATCATTGCCTTGGATATCGTCATGATTATTTGCTTTTCTATCAATTGCCCAACAGTAATTTGTTTACCCGCTGTATGCTATTTTCATGAGAGAAGCCTCTAGTGAAAACTATGGCCCCCGGGTCTATCTAAATCATATATAGAAACCCTAAAAATACCTTGCTGCACTTTTACTTTATTTATTTTATTTTATATTTTAGTTCAATCTATCTATCTATCACATACAATTTAATCTTGCAATTAACCACCGAGGGACTGACAACCCCTTGTTTGCGTTGGGTGTAAGGATTTGTTGTTTTGTGTGCAGGTGCTGCTAACGAGGTTTTGCGTGATTCTCCTACTGGATTGATAACCTTGGTTTCATAACTGAGGGAAATACTTATCTCTATTGTACTGCATCTCCCTTCCTCTTCAAGGAATTACCAACGCAGCTCACAAGTAGCAAGCAACTGCCTAGCTCAAAATATATAAGTGAAGCACATAGAGTATTCTAGCAAATCACGAATAATGTGTGTCCCTCTCAAAAAGATGTGTTCAGCAAAGATGATTGTGACAAACTAAAAAGCAAACAAACTATAGCACAAGACGCTCCAAGTAAAACACATATCATGTGATGAATAAAAATATAGCTTCAAGTAAGTTACCGATAGATTGTAGACGAAAGAGGGGATGCCATCCGGGGCATCCCCAAGCTTAGACGCTTGAGTCTTCCTTTAATATTACCTTCGGGTGCCTTGGGCATCCCCAAGCTTAGGCTCTTGCCGCTCCTTATTCCTTTATCCATCGTAGTCTCACCCAAAACTTGAAAACTTCAGCACACAAAACTCAACCTCGTGAGATCCGTTAGTATAACAAATAAATCTTAAACTTTAGGTACTGTTGTAAATTGATTCATATTTAATATTAGCATAATTCTACTGTACTCCAACTTCTCCATGACTCATACCCCACGATACGATCCATAGATTCATCAAAATAAGCAAACTATGCAACAAAAACAGAATCTGTCTAAAACAGGACAGTCTGTAAAGATCTGAATTAACGTCATACTTCTGTAACTCCAAAAATTCTGAAAAATTAGGAAAAAGTGGGAAATTCATATTCCAATACTGTTTCAAAAATTCAGAATTTTATCACGCTATAGAAAAAAATTCCAGCACTAGACGCAAAAGTTTCTGTTTTCAAATAGCATGAATCATACTATCTTACAAATCATCCGAAAGGCATTACTTGGCACAAACACTAATTAAAAGATAAAAACACAATCATAACAGAGGCTATAATTATGTAATCAAACAAAAACAGAAAATAAAACAAAAATTTATTTTATTCATTGGGCTGCCTCCCAACAAGCGCTATTGTTTTATGCCCCTAGCTAGACATAATGCATAGTTTCAAGTGTTGTCATTCTTCAAATTAATTCCATAGGTGGCTCTCATAATAGATTCATATGGTGGCTTAATTCTCTTTCTAGGGAAGTGTTCTGTCTCTTTCTTTAGTGGGAATTGAAATCTTATATTACCTTCTTTCATATCAATAATAGCACCTATGGTTCGTAGGAAAGGCCGACCAACTATTATAGGACAAGACGGATTGCATTCAATATCAAGCACAATGAAATCCATGGGCACATAATTTCTATTAGCAAGAATAAGTACATCATTTATTCTACCCAATGGCTTTTTAATAGTGGAATCCGCAAGATGTAAATTGAGGGAACAAGCATCCATATCGGTGAGACCTAGCACGTCACATAAAGATTTTGGTATAGTGGAGACGCTTGCACCTAGATCACACAAGGCATTACGTTCATAATCTTTAATTTTAACTTTAATAGTAGGTCCCATTCATCATGTAATTTTCTAGGAATTGAAACTTCTAACTCAAGTTTTTCCTCATGAGCTTTTATCATAGCTTCTACAATATGTTTAGTGAAAGCTTTATTTTGTTCATAAGCATTTGGTGAATTAATCATGGATTGCAACAAGGAAATACATTCAATTAAATAACAACTATCATAATTAAAGTCCTTGTAATCCAAAGTAGTGGGCACATTACTATTTAAAGTTTTGACCTCTCCAAATTCACTTTTTTCATTTTTATCATTAAGATCATCACCCTCCAAACAATTGGGAGGCCTTCTAACTAAAGTTGACTCATCTTCAGTACCTTTTTCATCAAGTTTTATATTACTAAATAAGGATTCAATAGGGGTGACACCAATCATTTTAATATCTTCATCATTACTATGGTAAAAACCGGGTGGAATAGCTTTTTCTAGGAATTCTCGCTTAGCTCTCAACCTAGCAGTTCTTTCTTTACTTTCATTAATTGAAACATGGATGTCTTTAATAGACTCATTTATATCATGCTTGGGTGGCAAAATTTTAATTTTGAGAGTTTCAACATCATGAGCAATTCTATCCATGTTCCTAGCCATATCATTAACTTTATTCAATTTTTCTTCTACCATAGCATTGAAAATCTTTTGAGAATTAATAAATTGTTTAATATTACTTTCAAGATCAGAGGGTATCCTATTATTATTATTATTATTATTATTATTATATGAATTGCCATAGGAATTACCATAATTATTAGAGGAATTTCCGGGAAACGTCCTAGGATTGAAATTACCCCTATAAGCATTGTTGTTGAAATTATTTCTAGAGATAAAATTCACATCAATAGCATCATTATTTTTCTCAATCAAAGTAGACAATGGCACATCATTAGGATCAACATGAGCATTTTTATTAGCAAGCAATTTCATAAGAGCATCCATCTTATCACTCAAAGTATTAATTTCTTTAACAGAATTTACCTTCTTACCAGTTGGAGTTCTTTCAGTGTGCCATTGAGAATAATTTGTCATAATATTATCTTGGAGTTTTGTAGCTTCTCCCAATGTAATTTCCATAAAGGTACCCCCTGCGACTGAGTCTAGCAAATATCTAGAAACAAAGTTTAGTCCCGCATAATTTTTTTGTATGATCATCCATAAGCTTAAACCATGTGTTGGGCAATTTCTTATCATTAATTTCATTCTCTCCCAAGATTGTGCAACATGTTCATGATCAAGTTGCTTAAAATTCATAATTTGATTTCTTAAAGAAATAATCTTAGCGGGAGGAAAATACTTGGTAATAAAAGCATCCTTACACTTATCCCATGAATCAATACTATTTCTAGGCAAGGATGAAAACCAAGTTTTAGCACGATCTCGTAGTGAGAACGGAAATAATTTCAATTTAACAATATCATTATCTACATCTTTTTTCTTTTGCATATCATAAAGTTTAACGAAAGTATTAAGATGGGATGCAGCATCTTCATTAGGACTACCAGAAGATTGTTCTTTCATAACAAGATTATGCAAAGCAGCATTAATGTCACACAACTCCGCACTAGTGGTGGGAGGAGCAATAGGAGTACTAATAAAATCATTATTATTAGTATTGGAAAAGTCACACAATTTTGTATTTTCTTGAGACATAGCGACAAAGCAAACTAGCAAACAAGCAAATAAAAATATTTTTGTGTTTTTGTAAAATTGTTTTAGAAATGGGGGAGATGAAAACGAGAGACAAATAAAATAAATGCAAGTGGATGATAGTTTGTGCGAAGGTACTTGATAGATTTTGGTGATGTCTCCCCGGCAACGGCACCAGAAATTCTTCCTGCTACTAGTGAGCTGCGTTGGGATTTCCTCGAAGAGGAGAGGATGATGCAGTACAGTAGAGATAAGTATTTCCCTTAGTTAAGAACCAAGGTTATCAATCCAGTAGGAGAACCACACAGAACCTCGTTAGCAGCACCTACACACACAAAAGCAAACTGAAAGATTGTGGATGTCGCCTAGAGGGGGGGGGGGTGAATAGGCGCTTTAAAATAATTACGGTTTAGGCTTGAACAAATGCGGAATAAACCTAGCGGTTAATTTGACAAGCACAAAACCTAAATTGACTAGGCTCACCTATGTGCACCAACAACTTATGCTAAGCAAGATAAACAACTAAGTGATAGCAAGATATATAACAAGAAACAATATGGCTATCACAAAGTAAAGTGCATAAGTAAAGGGCTCGGGTAAGAGATAACCGAGGCACGCGGAGACGACGATGTATCCCGAAGTTCACACCCTTGCGGATGCTAATCTCCGTTTGGAGCGGTGTGGAGGCACAATGCTCCCCAACAATGCCACTAGGGCCACCGTATTCTCCTCACGCCCTCGCACAATGCAAGGTGCCGTGATTCCACTAAGGGACCCTTGAGGGCGGTCACCGAACCCGTACAAATGGCAACCCTTGAGGGCGGTCACCGAACCCGTACACTTTGGCAACCCTTGGGGGCGGTCACCGGTACCCGTCAAATTGCTCGGGGTGATCTCCACAACCTAATTGGAGACCCCGACGCTTGCCCGGAGCTTTACACCACAATGATTGAGCTCCGAGGCACCACCAAGCCGTCTAGGGCGCCAAGGCACCCAAGAGGAACAAGCTCTAGGGTGCTCAAACACCCAAGAGTAATAAGCTTCTCAACTACTAACTTCCACGTATCACCGTGGAGAACTCAAACCGATGCAACTAATGCAATGGCAAGGGCACACGGAGTGCCCAAGTCCTCCTCTCTCAAATCCCACCAAAGCAACAAAAGCTATGGAAGAAAATGAGAGGAAGAACGAAGAAGAACACGAAGAACTCCAAGAACTAGATCCAAGGGGTTCCCCTCACTTAGAGGAGAAAGTGATTGGTGGAAATGTGGATCTAGATCTCCTCTCTCTTTTCCCCCAAAAACTAGCAAGAAACCATGGAGGGATTGAGAGTTAGCAAAGCTCTAGAAGGTCAACAATGGGAGGAGAGAGAGCTGCAATGGATAAGAAAACCGTTGGGGAAGAAGACCCCTTTTATAGGGCCACCCCAAATCCAACCGTTACCCGTGCAGGACGCGCACAAGCGGTACTACCGCTCTTGCGAGCGGTACTACCGCTCGTGCGGTAGTAATTCAAAAACAGCAGGCAATCAACAAGGAACTGGAGCGGTAGTGCCGCACTAAGCGGTACTACCGTTCCGACCAAGCGGTACTACCGCTTAGGAAAACTGGGCAACAGAACAAAGCACGGCAGTGGCACGGTAGTAGGGGACGGTAGTGCCGCACCAAGCGGTACTACCGCTCTACTACCGCTCAACTACCGCTTAGCGAAAAAATGATACCAGAAGAAATCACGGTAGTGCAACGGTAGTAGGGGCGGTAGTACCGTGTCAAGCGGTACTACCGCTCCACTACCGCTTTACTACCGCTAAACGAAAAAGAATGCCAGTAGAAATCACGGTAGTGCAACGGTAGTAGGGGCGGTAGTACCGTGTCAAGCGGTACTACCGTGGTCCCGAGCGGTACTACCGCTTTGGTGACAGGTAAACTGCCCAGACAAACAATAAACCCTGAACTGCCATAACTTCTGCAAATGAGCTCCGAATTGAGCAAACTCAAGCTTGTTGGATAGAGGACGACAAATACTATCCAACAACGACTGGTTATATTAAGAAGTGGCAGTAGAGAAAATACCAATGATATAGAGATGAGAAACCTCTATGAATGAAGAACCGGCATAAACTCCAACATCGAAAACATCATAGAAGATGCATATATGAACTCCGTTTTCGATGACCTCGAGCTTGTCATGAAGATGACCAAAAGCTCAAAGACTCACAAAGAGAAATACCAAACACAAACCAAGAAATATGATGCAAGGATGCAATGGTTTGAGCTCTCTACGAAGATATGATAAAGCTACTCACTTGAGAGCCCCCCTTGATAGTACGGCTATCGATCCTATAACCCGGTCTCCCAACTACTACCATGAGACCGGTAAAATAGAAAACCTATCAAGGGCAAACCTTTGCCTTGCGCAAAGTCCACTTGAGCTAGATGATGACGATCTTGACCTCCTCAAGTTGGACCACCTTTCTTGATTGCGCCGGCTCGATGAAGACTAGCTGATTGCTCCCCCATACTCCACTATGGGTGAGCCGCTCTTCGGCACATCTTCACAAGTCCATTGTCACCACAATGGACAGCAAGCTTCAAGCATGTGATCTCTTCGTGATGCTCCACTTGAACTTGCACACCGCAATCTTGATGACGATCACCACTTGATGTCATCCTCCATGGGTTGAATGAGATCTTCCTCTTGACGCAAGCCCATGAAAACATACCTAACCCCACATAGAACTCTCGCATAGAACATGGGTTAGTACACAAAGCGTAATGGACAATGCTTACCATACCATGAGATCACTTGATCTCGCTCGGTACATCTTCTACGCTTTGTGTGTTGATCAATTTGAATCACTCTTCATATTTTAGTCTTGATCAACATGACCAATCTTTGGATAAATCCTTGAATAGCACCTTGGTCATCACATATTCTTCTTCAAATCACCTTGAGACCAACAAATGGTCTATAAGTCAAGCCTATGGACAAACCCTTCAAATATAACTCAAGGCAACCATTAGTCCATAGAGATTGTCATCAATTACCAAAACCAAACATGGGGGCAGCACATGTTCTAACACAAACACTTGCACCCAACACAAATAAGAGGGTTGTCAATCCTCTTAGCGGTTATTCGCAAGGATTAATTCTGATAGTGATAGATAGATAAAGTAAAATACTAAATAAAATAAAGGTAAATAAATTATAGCAAGGTATTTTTGGATTTTAAAATATGATAAAAGTAGACCCGGGGGCCATAGTTTTCACTAGAGGCTTCTCTCTTGAACACATAGCATACGGTGGGTAAACAAATTACTGTTGGGCAATTGATAGAAAAGCAAATAATTATGATGGATTCATGGCAATGATCATGTATATAGGCATCACGTTCGTGACAAGTAGACCGACTCCTGCCTGCATCTACTACTATTACTCCACCCATCGACCGCTATCCAGCATGCATCTAGGGTATTAAGTTAATAAAAACAGAGTAACGCTTTAAGCAAGATGACATGATGTAGACAAAGTAAACTCAAGCAATATGATTAAACCCCATCTTTTTATCCTTAATGGCAACAATACAAATACGTGTCATGTCCCTTTCTGTCACTGGGATTGAGCACCGCAAGATTGAACCCATCACAAATCACCTCTCTCATTGCAAGATAAACCAATCTAGATGGCCAAACCAAATCGATAGATCGGAGAGAAATACAAAGCTATAACAATCATGCATAAAAGAGTTTAGAGAAGACTCAAATATTTCTCATGAATAATCTGATCATAAACTCACAATTCATCGGATCCCAACAAACACACCGCAAAAGAAGATTACATCGGATAGAACTCCAAGAACATCGAGGAGAACATGGTATTGAAGATCAAAGAGAGAGAAGAAGCCATCTAGCTACTAGTTATGGACCCGTAGGTCTATGGTAAACTACTCACACATCATCGGAAGGGCAGCAAGGTTGATGAAGAAGCCCTCCGTGACCGATTCCCCCTCCGGCAGAGTACCGAAAAAGGCCTCCAGATGGGATTGCGGAAGAATAGAGGCTTGCGGCGGCGGAAAGGTTTTCTCTTCTGTCTTTCTGATATATTGGGAATATTTGGGAATTTATAGCGTTGGAATTAGATCAAGATGTACCACGAGGGGCCCACAAGCCTGGGGGCGCGCCCTACCCCCCAGGGCGCGCCTCCCGAGCTTGTTGCTCCCTCGTGGCTCGTCTGGTCTTCTCCCGAAGCTTCAAGGGTCCCTTCTCGTCCAGAAAAAATTAATCCAAAGTTTTTTCTTCGTTTGGACTCCGTTTGATAATGATTTTCTGAAAAGGCAAAAACAAGCAAAAAACAGCAACTGGCACTGGGCACTGGGTTAATAGGTTAGTCCCAAAAAATGATATATAATGGCATATAATTGCATATAAAACGTCCAAGATTGATACTATAATAGCATGGAACAATCAAAAATTATCGATACGTTGGAGACGTATCAATATACCAGAATTTTCAGTGGAGACTATTAAGTTGAACTTCCACCTAGAGCAACAGGATTAGACTTCTTCACAACTGGACAATGAACTATGCCTTGAATTGTCAGTTTGGCGTGCAGAAGTTTCACCTATTGTCAGCTGATACGTGGCTGCTGAAGGCTAAACCCCACGGGTGGAGCTTATTAGTCATACTCCTTACCTTCTCATGAGCTTCCTAGAGATCACCCAATCTCATAAACTATGACCAATAGTCGGGCTCACATAGGTGTGTTCCTCCAAAGAATGCTCTATAGGATAACTGTGACATCCCCAGGTTACTAACAGTAGTTATGCCAATTAATCATGCCAAGTAATCATCATTAAGCCTTATAAAAACAATTAGAGAATAATCCAAATTCAAATTCAAATTTAAAACAAAGTCAAAATGAAAAGTTATCCAAACAGTCGCCGTCGCCGCTGCCCCGCCTCGCCGTCGCCTCTTCCCCTCTCTGTCGTCGCCATCGTCGATGCCGTTCGTCGCCGTCGCCGCTGCCCCGCCTCGCTGCCGCACGTCGCCCGCGCCGCGGCCGCTTGTCGCCGGCCTCGCCTTGCCGCTGCCGTCCTCCCGATGTTCGCCGTCGCCCGCCTGGCCTCGCCCGAGCCGCTCGGCCCCACAGACCCACGCCGTCGCCGCCTCCCGCTGCTGCGTCGCCGCCGCTGCCTGCGCCGCGCCCCGCCCGCTCTCGGCCTCGCCGGCTCCGCCCCGGCCGCAGCCGCTCGCCGCCGCCTCGCCGTGCTGGCCTCTGGCCTCGGTCGCCCACCTGCGCGCGCGCTGCCCCGCACCCGTGCCCACGGACACGTCCGTGTCCGGCCCCTCTGTGCCCGCGCGCACACGCGTGGCCCGGACATGTCCGGCGCCCGAACGAACGAACGGGCGGACATGTCCGCCTAGCCCACTGACCGCTGGGCCCCGCTACTGTTTAAACGTAAAAAGAAAAGAATTAAAAAGAAAATAAAATAAATAAAATAAATAAATAAAACTAGAGAATTAAAATAAATAATTAAATAATAATTAAATAATTAACTAATTAGTTAATTAACTTAATTAATCCTGTTTAATTAAACTAATTATTAATTAGCCTAATTAATCTGTAATTAGATTAAATAAACCCTAATTAATTTAATCAGACACTGACAGGTGGGACCCACTGGTCCTGTTCACTGCTGACGTCACAGTGACATCATGCTGATGTCAGCATTTACTGTTTCGGATAATTCTAATAAATAAATAAAATAATTATAGAAAATGATTAAAACTTTGAAAAATCATATAAAATAAACCGTAACTCGGATTAAAATAATTTATATATGAAAAACGATTAGAAAAATACGACGAACCCGAATATGCTGTCCACATACCTGTCAGATGCCTCCAACACTGCAAACATGGAACCTTCCCCTCCGGTTCATCTGTCTGACAGATGTCCGAAACCGGGAAAACGTTCCAGTTAATTCCCCGTTTCATCTGCCACGTGTAGCGTTGCATTAGGGCACCCTAGCACAACCTATTTTCATGCCAAGCATCTGTGTGCATTTGTTTGCTTTATATTTATTGTTTCTTCCCCCTCTTCTCTCCGATAGACACCGAGACTGACGCCGCTGCTACCCAGTACGACTACGGTGTTGACGACCCTGCTTCCTTTTCAGCAGAGCTTCCAGGCAAGCAAAACCTCCTTGATCATTCCTGTATCGCCTATTCCTTCTCCCTCATGCTTGCATTAGATTTTTCTACTGCTTTTGATTGATCCTATTCTATTGCATAGCCTGTTTATTGTAACTTCTGTTGTTACTTTACCTGTTATCCTAAACTGCTTAGAATAGGTTGGATAGTGAGCCGTCAGTGAACCCTCACACTTGTCCCAGTTGCCCCGCTTTATTACTAGTGCCTCGATCTCTGTGATCGATATGCCGAGACCGACACAGCACCACACACCCCCATTAGTTGTACGACTCTGCAGAGCCACTATCGGGTGACGAGGGTGATACCTCATACTTCACTTCTGATGATGGCCCTGTAGCATAGCATAATCGGTTGTGGTTATCGAGGGTGATTCCTCTTTCACCACTTCCGAGGACGACTCCGTCGTACAACCCCTCAAGTGGGAATCCATCGAGGGTGATTCCTCGGACTTCCCCCTTGATGACTAAACTCACGGTTACCTTTATTGTTACTGCGGGACTGAAGGGACTGGCGGTACCACCCCGGTAGAGGTGGACCTGAGTTCCCGACAGACCCCTAGGAAGACGGGTTGACCTGGGAGGCACCCGCGAGATGATTACGAGGCGCAGCCGGGCAGGCAGAGACCGCCCTAGAGAGGGATGGGCCTGGCCCTTGTTGCACTTCCTCGAGACGGGACGATAGGAGTACTGATCGTCACCGCGAGCTCCTAATAATGCGATAACGGATTTGGGTATTGATCTGAGTGGGTCGTCGAGCCCTATACGCACTACCACCACGTGGGATAATGGTTTATGGGGCCCTCTACGCCGTATGTATCAGCCGAAAGCTTTGACAGATGTCCAGTTCAGCAGTGCGGCACGGCTGGGCCAGCGCCATCCAAGACAGAGGTGGTGCCTGGACCCGCGTGTGCGCAACGACCCGGAGTGCAAAGGGGGATGGGCCCAAGAACCCCGAGCGCTTAGGATGTAGACCGGCGGGGACCTCTCTGCTAAGCTCTAGGTGGGACTGCGGTGTGTCGATCAGCCGAGGCCGGGCATGACCCAGAAAGTGTGTCCGGCCGGAGTTAATCGAGCATGTTGGATAACAGTAGTGCACCCCTGTAGGGAAGTTATCTATTCGAATAGCCGTGTCCACGGTAACAGGACGCTCAGTGTTGTATCCCGATCTATTACTATTTGAACTGGATACTTCAATTAATTGGAAGCTCCGGGATCGCTTTCTCGTAGGGAGTCGAGGAAGGATCTCTAGGCTTTGTTACAACATGCTTGCTACTTTAATTATGTATTAATCTGCACTCTTCTTATGCTGCAAGACGCTGAAGATGCTAGTCTTCGATAGGCTAGGCTTCCCCCCCCTCTGTTCCAGCATTTCTGCAGTTTAGTCCAAAGATATAGCCCATTCCTTTGATACCGATGCATACTTAGCATAGTTCTGATGTCAGTCTTGCGAGTACTTTGGATGAGTACTCACGGTTGCTTTGCTTCTCCTTTTCCCCATACCCGATTGCTGCGACCAGATGATGGAACCCAGGAGTCAGCTGCTACCACAGACGACTACTACTACACTTCCGGTGGAGACCACTTATACGTGGAGACCGTCGACGACCAGGAGTAGTTTAGGAGGCTCCCAGGCAGGAGGCCTTGCCTCTTTCGATCAGAGTCGTTGTTTGTTTTCGCCTTCTTAAGGCATCTTTGTTTAATTTTGTGTCTGTACTCAGATACTGTTGTTTCCGCTGACGCTTGTTCTCGAGCTTATGTATTCGAGCCCTCTGGCTTGTAATATAAAGCTTGTATTATTTTAATTTGTGTCTAGAGTTGTGTTGTGATATCTTCAAGTGAGTCCCTTGGCTTGATCGTGTGCATTTGCGTGTATGATTAGTGCACGGTCAAGTCGGGGGCGTCACAATAACATCTTGCTTACACAAGCTTTGGAACACATTAAGACAAAAGTCAGCCTGCCTTACAGATTACGAGAGTATTGCATCTCCAACGGAGTGGGTTTAGTAAGGATACTCTCCTCAGTTGACCGCTGGATTGTTTTCCCAGGTCCTAATTCACGGGATCTCCGATCACATAGGTTGGGTTACCCCCATGGCAACTTACGTGGGTCTCATGCCCATCTCCCTCGATGCATTTTCTATCACAATCCGTGATAGCCCTTTCGTAAAAGGGTCTGCCAGATTTTTAGCAGTCTGGATATAATCCAACGCTATCACTCCGGAGTTTCTTGATTTTCTGATAGATTTCAATCTTCTTCTTATGTGCTTTGTGGATTTCAGGTTGTCCTTTGAACTCTTAGCCTTGGCAATCACAATTTGATTGTCACAGTTCATAAGGATAGCTGGGACTGGCTTATCAACCACTGGCAAATCCATCAAAAGCTCTCGAAGCCATTCTGCTTCGACGCATAGAGATCAAAGCGTTCTCGAGGACACATGGGAATTGTCGTCTAGTCACGTTCATCACGTTTAGTTGATTCGCGTTCGCTACTTTGATAATTTGATATGTGGGTGGACCGGTGCTAGGGTGCTGTTAATTCAGTGCCCAGAGCCAATTGTTGTTTTCTGCATGTTTTTCACTTTTTATAAAATCAATTCTACGGAGCTCAAAATAACCTGGGGATTTATGATGATTTTTTTGGGGAAACGAAGATTCTAGAAAGCATCGGGAGGGCCCCTCAGCCCCATGCGGCCAGGGTGCCACCCGCGTGGGGCCCCTGGCCACCGCCTTACATCCATTCTTTCGCCTATATAAATCCCAAAAATCCTAAAACCCCCCATACCATTTTTCCTTGTTTTTCTCGTCGACGCAAGTTCCTGTTCCGGGGAGATCCAATCTGGAGGCATGTTCCGGCATCCCGCCGGAGGGGGAATCCATCACTGGAGCCATTGATACGTCTCCAACGTATCTATAATTTTTGATTGTTCCATGCTATTATAGTATCAATCTTGGATGTTTTTATATGCAATTATATGCAATTATATATCATTTTTTGGGACTAACCTATTAACCTAGTGCCTAGTGCCAGTTGCTGTTTTCTGCTTGTTTTTGGCTTTTCAGAGAAACAGTACCAAATGAAGTCCAAATGCCACGAAACTTTTTGGAGATTTTTTTCTAGACAAAATAAACCTGGGAAGCCTTGGGAGGAGACCAGAAGCCCCACGGGGGCTTCACAAGGCACCAGGGCGCGCCCCAGGGGGGGCGCCGTGCTGCCTTGTGGGGCCCACGTGACTCCTTTTGACCTAATTCCACTTCTATAAATTCACAGATATTGGGAAACACCCAGAGAGCCAGAATAGAAAACCTTTCCGCTGCCGCAAGCCTCTGTTCTTCCACGATCCCATCTGGAGGCCTTTTCCGGTACTCTGCCGGAGGGGGAATCGATCACGGAGGGCTTCTACATCAACCTTGCTGCCCTTCCGATGATGTGTGAGTAGTTTACCATAGACCTACGGGTCCATAGCTAGTAGCTAGATGGCTTCTTCTCTCTCTTTGATCTTCAATACAATGTTCTCCTCGATGTTCTTGGAGTTCTATCCAATGTAATCTTCTTTTGCGGTGTGTTTGTTGGGATCCGATGAATTGTGAGTTTATGATCAGATTATTCATGAGAAATATTTGAGTCATCTCTGAACTCTTTTATGCATGATTGTTAAAGCTTTGTATTTCTCTCTGATCTATCGGTTTAGTTTGGCCTACTAGATTGATTTATCTTGCAATGGGAGAGGTGCTTTGTGATGGGTTCAATCTTGCGGTGCTCAATCCCAGTGACATAAAGGGACATGACACGTATTTGTATTGTTGTCATTAAGGATAAAAAGATGGGGTTTATTCATATTGCTTGAATTTGCTTCTCTACATCATGTCATCTTGCTGAAGGCGTTACTCTGTTTCATACTTAATACCCTAGATGCATGCTGGATAGCGGTCGATGGGGGGAGTAAGAGTAGTAGATGCAGGCAGGAGTCGGTCTACTTGTCTCGGACGTGATGCCTATATACATGATCATTGCCATGAACCCGTCATAATTATTTGCTTTTCTATCAATTGCCCAACAGTAATTTGTTTACCCACCGTATGCTTATGTGCTCAAGAGAGAAGCCTCTAGTGAAAACTATGGTCCCCGGGTCTATCTTAATCATATAAAAAACCTAAAAATATCTTGCTGCACTTTATTTACTTTTATTTTAATTAGTATTTTAATTTAGCTATTTACCTCTATAAGATTTAATCCTTGCATGTAACCGCTAAGAGGATTGACAACCCTCTTATTTGCGTTGGGTGCAAGTGTTTGCTCTTGTGTGTGCAGGTGCGTTTTAACGGAGTTTTGCTTGGTTCTCCTACTAGATTGATAACCTTGGTTCTTAACCGAGGGAAATACTTATCTCTACTGTACTGCATCTCCCTTCCTCTTCAGGGAATTACCAACGCAGCTAACAAGTAGCAGCCATCTTCACTAACCTTGCTACTTCCATGACCATGTGTGGGTAGTTTCTTTAGGACCTTAGGATCCATAGTAATAGCTAGATGCATCCTCTCTCTCTCTCTCTCTCTCTTGTGATCCAATACAAAGTTCCCGTGAGTTGCCTCAGATGATCGGGATCCATATGATGTAATCGGTGGTTGCATTTGTTGGGATATGATGAATTTTCACTTTATGATCAGATTGTTCATTGAATTATATTGAATCTTTTAATTTGAAGTTTCTTTGCTGTATAATTAAGTAATCATGTAGGCTCTTCGATCTATTAGTTGTCTTTGGCCAAGATTGATTGGTAGTTCTTCAGTGGGAGTTGTCCATGGTAGTGGGTTCAATCTTGTGGTGATTCATCCCAATGACATAAAGGGAACGAACACATAATGTATTGTTGCTACTAAGGATAAAATGATGGTTTCTTTATCACACTTTGATGACAGTTTTACTATCTACATTATGTCATCTTGCTTATTGCAATACTCTGTTTGTCATTAACTTAATATTTCGAGATGCATGCTGGACAACGGTCTTGGGGTGGAGTATTAGTTGTATATGCAGTTGAATAACGGTCTATAAATCACAGCCGTAATGCCCATACAAGACTATACCATGAATGATCATACTCATAAATATAAATACTGCAATTTAATCGCTGCACATCTATAATTTCTTCACCACACCAACTTTGCTTGGAAAGATGCCTCTAGTGAAACTATGCCCCCTCGGTCTATCTTCCTTTACTGAATACACCGTTACAATTACTTCTCTTTGTTGTATTGTTTTATTTATTTTATCTATCTAGCTATCAATTCCTACCATAATAATTTATCCTTGTAACTAGCAGGACACGAAGCTTGACAACCTTCTTGAAACGTTGGGGGCAAGTCTATTTTGTCTTTTGAGTGCAGGTACCGAGGACTTTAGTTGCACATGAATTTTTTTCTATTGGTTCGATAAACCTTGATTCTCAATTAAGGGAAATAATTATTGCTAGATTATTTCACCCTCACACTTGGGGGTTACCCAACCACTCTTACGAGAGAGCAATCACTGGGAACTAGACAAGTATTGTAGTTATGTGCATGTACTGACAATTTGTTATTGCTCAAGATCCTACTGGTTTGATAAACCTTAAAGTCATCCACTTCAGAAAAATTGTTGGTTGCCTACAATTCTCTGCACTTGGGGGGCCAACAACTTCCTACATGAGAGGAAGTAGACCTTGGCTGGCTGTGCTCCATGGGCGGCGGGGCTTGGTCTTAGGCGAGACCCGGCGACCAATGGTGTGGTGCGGGCGATGGCGCCTCCAGAGGGAGTCCATGGTGGTGGTGGTGGTGGGGGGGGGGGGGTAGCGGTTGATCTGGCTCCCCTCTCGGTGGGCGGGCGGTTCATGTTGGCCTCGCGCAAATCTAGGCTGGCAGCCAAGGTGTGTTCTCACGGATGGTTATGTGGAGGAGATGGCGGGAGGGAGGGGTAACTCCGACAACGTTCTGGCCACACGTCACCGGCGTAGGGGCGTTGATCGTGGACATTCGCAGCTTCGTTCCCTTCCCCTTTTCCCTAGCCTGGTGTCACCTGGTTGTAGATGCGGTGTTGGTCGGTCGTTGGCAGGATTCAGCCGGTCAATGCAAAGGTCATGCCTTTGGATGGTCTCTGGGGTGCCTCGATGTTGGGCGGAGGCCATGGTGGTGGGAGCCGCGGTGTTTGTGGGCGCAACGCGTGGCTCGGGCTGCCATGGCCCCATGGGCTGCATGGTGGCCAGCGTTCGACGTTCTGTGGCGGTGGTACGACAAATGTTCTCATGGCTAGCGATACGCTGGTTCGGTGAAGGAGTGTGAGCACTTGGGTAATACCATGCCTGGTTTTGGCCAGACCGACAGTGGCGACGTCAGTGGGCGTCGTCCCCTTCTTGAAGGCACTGTCGCGGTTGTTTCTTGTCCTTCGTGATGCTCTGGGTGAAAACCCTGATCCTTTGTATCAGGCGATGGCACCGTTCCAGTGTCGTGCCCTTCGTGAAGGTGTGCTCCATGGTTCGTTGTTGTTCGGCTTTGTCTCTTCGCCGTAGCTCACGGTTGAGGGCCCCGTCGAATCCAAGCGACTCTATTACGTCCATCTGTAGTGTGTTTGGAGTTTTCTGGGGTGGTGTTGTTGTTCAGCACCACCATTGTATCATGCCTTTTTTGCGGGGACTCTATATCCTATCTTGGGTGTGTGTAGTGTGACAGCATGTTGTGTATGATGTTTGTATGATTGTCATTGCTTTATATATAAAACGGGATAAAAGAAACCCGGCAGTGCCGTGTGATTCTTGAAAACAAATTTCTCTATAAATTCAACTTCTCTCTTCACGCGAGCAAACGTAACAAAAATATAGCCAACGCACCCATATGGGTGACGAGCAATGGAGAGTGCCGATGGTGGTGCAAGAGCTGGCGGCCAGCGTCAAGGAGCCGCCAAGTCAGTACATGTTGGGGGAGCAAAATCGTCTGCTTGTGGTGGATCAGATGACAGAGTCTGTCCCTATCATCGATCTCAGCCGGCTGGCGGCCGCCGACGAGGCCAACAAGCTCCGGGCGGCTCTGCAGAGCTGGGGGCTCTTTCAGGTTATAGCTTTTTGAACCTTGTCTTTGGTTTGCTTCACGAAATCGAGGAGCATGTTCAACAACAGCTTTCGGAGTTTCGCGATGTTTCCGCATATCAGAACTCTAAAAACAACGATTGTGCTGATAATCCGTCAATTGTTTCTCTCTTTGTCGCGGCCTAATTTTCTGGGCAAGATCAACCCTCACGATCAACGATGCGGTGGGGTAGAAGAAGAGCCGGGCGGGTAGGGAATGAGAGAGAAGGGAGTGGATCTGCTCTCTTGTGGGATCTGTTATCCTGTCAATTTTCTTCCTTTTTAAAGTACCAAAAAATTGGTTTTAAGCGGTAACTTTAATCACACCAATATTTATGCATGAAATGAATGGATATATAAGTACTTAGTTCATCTTTTTTTATTTTTGCGGATACGTACTTAGTTCATCAGACTAACTGAAAATTGGCCGCTCTGATATAATACCAATCTGAAAGTGTCATGGATAGCCTTGGATGCTTGGTTAATGTTGGATGGCCTGCCTGCAAAGGTCAGGCATGGAGGACGATAAGGAAAGAATGGATTCTTGATACGGTGGGAGAAACGAAATCCACGGACTCTCCGAAATGCTTTCGTTCGAGATACTAGATACTTCACCTGATCAAGATGAGGCGGCGGTCACATGGCTTGTGGGCTTATACAAATGGTTGATAATATAATATTTTCTTATGTATTTCACGTCATATAAAGAAGTCAAAAAATATATTATACACTGTATTGTATCTTAGAGTCATCTCTAGGGATTATTTGCTTTCATGATCCTAAAATTATGGGGTGGTTGAAATTAAACTAAAAAATGTGTGAATAGAAGAAGTCATATGTGACAATAGGGAAAATGACCTAACTTTATCTTTTTCTTTTGACATGACTGATCTTTATCTTTTGGCTAAGAGAAGTCAAGTCTCTCTATGTGTTTCTCTCCCTCTCACCCCACCAACTATTCGATAAAAATATTGTACATACCCTAAGGAAGCCGTGCACACAGTGCTGGAGTGTAGTGAAGACCAAACAGAACCCTAGTCCGTCTTTATTTATGAATTTCCTGTTAGGAGTTGATGCAAATTTGTCCAGAAATAATAGATGACTCACCGAGCAAGAGGTAGGCCCGTCCTTCGATTCACACTCCACCACTGTATGCACACAGGCAGCCCCTTTCCCCACCATTTTTGTAGCCTTGTAAATTGCTGTTCATTTTCCTTTTCATCTCTTCACTCTGTTGTCTCTGTGTGTTTATTTCTCTTTTTTCAGCTAGGGTTGACGGTTCAGACTATATATATATATATTTACGGATGTGTAACTATCATTGAAAAGTACAGTTTGATTCGAATATCCATTTCTGAGCCCAGACTAATCTGCACCCACGCTGAAGAAAAAAAATCAAAACAAATACTAGACAAATTCAGAAAATTCCAATTTTTTTGCATGGTAGATAATTTGGTGCATGGGGTCCGCTCCAATTTTCAGATCATTTGGACATCTGAATAGCTCTTAGCAAAAAAGCAAATTTGGGGTCTATAAAAAAGTTTACTGTTCATGTACTGTTCTGACCCAAATTGTCTTTTTTGCCGAGAGCTGCTCAGATGTCCAAATGATCTGAAAATTGGAGTGGACCTCACGCAATAAATTATCCACCATGAAATTGTTTTTTGGAATTTTTGGAATTTTTTTGAATTATTTATGAATTTTTTCTTGACCGGGTGCAGAAGAGCCTGGGCACCAAATCGCTGCACTATAGTTTGATTCTACAACTTACCCTTTTTTAACTAATTGAGCTTATGTGATCTGTCTAGGTTACAAACCATGGCATAGAGTCCTCTCTGATGGATGATGTGATCACCGCATCAAAGGAATTTTTTCACCAGCCCCTGGAAGAAAAACAGAAATGCAGCAACCTACTGGACGGTAAGCATTTCCAGGTGGAAGGGTACGGCAATGACCAAATTAAAACCCAGCATCAAGCCCGGGACTGGTCCGATCGACTGCATCTCAAAGTGGGGCCAGAGGATGAGATAAATCTTGCTAATTGGCCCAAACATCCTGAATCATTCCGGTGAGTACCTCCCAGCGAATCTTTGAGGTCCGTAATACCCAAAATATATTACAATTTTAAGGAAAATATCTATACCTCTCTGGAATCTACAAGACATACATTTTTTAACGGTAACTGTACCTGGCAAACGTTCGCTGTAAGGGGGTGGCAACCGAACCATCTTTGGTGACAGTTTTAAACTTTAATTGTAAAACGAGATCAAATGACGGCAATTTTTAAACGAAAAATGCCTTCTAGGAGAGAAAGAAACTGCCACCTCTCCCCACTTCATCACAACTAACATTGCCATACAATCGTTCTCACGTGCCACCTCCCCTGGCGCACGTTCGCCAGTTAGGAGGGTCCTTTTTTAATAAAACAAAACTCCCTTTATTGACCAGAACATGTAAAGTTTACAACAAAAATATCAGGCGCTCAAGCGGCACATATGGCGACCAACTTCTAGCAATAAAACACTAGGAGTTATACAAGACATAAATGGGTAGGGTTATTATTCTGAGGGCTGCATGAACCTGTTTAAATCCTTGCCTCCCACGACTCACTCAACATGTCCTTGACTCCCTCCTTTATCTATATACATGTACCCATACGTTCATAAGATTGGTCACTACTTTTTCATCAACCGTTGATAGATAGGAGTGCACCCAAATGCCACAAACGCGACAAGTACCAATGATCTGTCACTTATCGATGTTGCGATTAGGGATGCAAATTGATGGATGTTAGGTACCCCTGAACCTAGCTAGAAAAATCCCAAAATAAGTGTCTTTGAGAATTTTTAGTACATTTCATTGAACTGGTTAGGGTCGGGGGTACCCTATAGGTTACCCATTTGCATGCCTAGTTGCAATGTAGGAGTACGTATAGTTTAGGGTTCATGTGAGGAAACATGGCTATCCCAATGGAGAAGTTTAGAGACAACGATGTACAAAGGTTCAGACCACCGGCCGTGATGGTAAAGAACTACACAGAGATGGTAGCACCGAGATAGGATCCATACTAGCTTGATGGCAATCTCTGCAGCAGTACTCCTCGAAGATTGATGTTGAGTTATTGGAATCTCTTTTGATCGGTCCTCTTCTACGTGGCACTCAGGTCCTCCATATACACATCTTGTCTCGAGGACAAAGTTTGATCCTCTTCGAGTTGTGCTCGTAGACGGAGCGGACCAAGGGCATCTCCTATGGCGACCCGAAAATTTCCTTTCGCATCCGTCTACGGATAGGGGGACCAGTTCACGGACACGGATGCGGCAGACCGCCATTCAACTCTGGCCGTATACATTTCAAACACTTTTTTTAACAAACCGAATGAAATTCATGCAAGTAAGCGGATTTCATACAAACCGAACGACATTCACGCAAACACGGCGGATTTTCATTAGATTTCGAACATTTAGAATAAAAAAAAAACCGACCCGACCCTAAACCTATCCTACGGATGCGGCGCCGACGTCCAAGCTCTTGTCGTCCTCCATCCGCCGTCTCCATGAGCACCGGCGATAAGACCGATGAAGTGAAGCTGCGGTCTCCGGCAAGAAAGAGTAGAACACGGGAGACGGACCGGCCCACATGGGACACAAGGCCCTGCCGCCTCGCGTGCCCTACTCATCCTCGGAGGAGTCCGCGCCTTGTCCGTCGCCAGTGGACGTGAGGTCCACGATGGAAATGGTGGCGCCCGCGCTGTCGTCATCCCACGGGGCCGCTGGATAGTTCGTCGGCGGCGCTTAGGAGGCGCAGCTGGCGTTGTTCTCCTCCGCGATCGCCTGGAGCTGCGCCTCCGCGGCGGCCGCTTTCTGGCGAGCGGCGGCTTGAGCGCGGACGACCTCGTAGATGGCACGCTGCTCCAAGATGAAGTTGGGGTTCGCCACGGCCTCCTCGCTCGCGCGCTCACCGTAGATCTGGCCCTCCGCCAGCCGGTGCTGCTCCAGGAGGAACATGTTGTACCGTTATTCCTCCTACGACTGCTGGAACGCCGGCATAGGCGTCGGCGTAGACTGCACCTCCGCCATGGCGGCGTTGCAGTGTTCCTGCGCCTGCTCCATGGTGAAACCGGTGTGCACAGGGGCGGGCGCCGGGGCGGTGTCGTCGGAGCCCGTGTCCATCGTGGCGTCGTCCTCGTCGTCGAAGACCTCGGGCGAGCTAGCCGACAAGCCGGCCTCGATCCGCCTGGCACAGCGGCTCTGCCAGGCAGCGGCAAGGGCATCCACCTCATGCTTCTTCTCCGTGGAAAGGCTCTCCCACAGAGCTTCCCCGCCTGCAGTCATGGCAAATGCAGTGCAAGGGAGAAGGATGGGGAGCGGCTTGTGTTGTGGCGTGAAGTTAGCCAGGCCTGGCCGCCTTTAAATATCGGATTCCGGTGAGGCCAGACGTCCGGGTGCGTCAATGCGCTGCGCCGGAATAGGTTTCTCGGCCGACGAGCCTGCTTAATGGCGGCATACGGACGGACGAGACACTGAACGGGCGTGGTAGATATTCATCTCGTCCCGTCCAGTAATGTGTGTCCAGCATTCAACAGGTGCGGACACTGGAGACGTGTCGCGGGAGGCGCCCTCGGCCGGCGCGCCACTTCAATGGCGGAGCCAGTGAGAGGTCGCGTCCGCTCGCCGGCTTCAATGTGGAGCGGCATGAATGCGGGGAGTTGGCGCCGGGCGGGAACACGCACGGGCGAGGTATGAGAGGTTTGGATGGTTCAGGATGGTCAGAAGCGGGCATGGGTGCTGTCCGGACGCCCGCAAAGTCCTCCTCTCCGGTTTGTGGGAGAAAGTACGTCCGGACCGTCCTACGGACCGATATAGGTCCGCGTTGGATGGCACAATACATCTGAACCGCACGGTCACACATAGTATTCGCCATATTCGTTACGAGTCCTTCTCTAGTACTCCACTACTCACTGTCATCATGTACATTTTGTGCGGTACGTATATAATAGTTCTCAACTAGAAGTACTCACTGTCAACGGGTTGTAAAGAAATAGACCTACCATCGGGGAAATACCCAATGGTTTCGGGCACATCTGTCCCCATAATCTCACTATTCATTTGGGACATGATCTGTCCCCCTCCTATGTGTATTTTGACTTTGTACTCCGTATACTGTGGTGCGAATTATATCTCCGCTCGTATATGGTGCTCTCTGACCTGTTCCGCAGGCGGGGCCCCTAATTGCACTTAAAGATCCTGCTGAAGCTAGTACTGCAGCGTGTATAGCACTGTCGCATCAATGTATAACCTGCTTTACATCTCACAGACCTGACCGTATATCCATATATGCTACTTTTAGCTACGGATCACGAAGCACCTGCGCACGTGTGGATACCAGAGGCATATGTCCCATAGACCAAACGTCCGCCTCCATCCTCCATCCCTTAGGCTTTGTTCGGTTACACCCTGTGTCCTGCCAAACCCCTTTACAACCCTGTCAACCGAACATGGCCTTAAACAAAGGCTAAGGGAAAAAAAGACCATCAAGGATTAACCCTTTTGCAGTCGAAATTCTGTTTGGATGCTTTCATTGGATTGGGAGTTTATATGTAATAATAGGTGGTACCTGAGGATTGATGTGGTGTGCCTCCGACCCGCTAGAGATAATACATTTGATGTCTATTTTCAGAATATATATTCAGAAGCGACGGGCGTGATGCATTGCATGCCAAGTCCTTCTATTTCATGCATTAAATGTAAACGAGTTTATATATATTGCTAAAAAAATAAAAATGAAAGAGTATATTGTAGCATACATACTTACAAAATTCTCATTTGTATGAAATAAAATGTCCATTGCTTATTTTAAAATTATTCATATACCAGGATCTATTAATGTAATAGAAAATCATGTTTTCTTTGAAAAAGTGCATTTAATTTTTTTAATTCCACAGGCATGTGAATAAATATTCATATAATCTACAAAACAAAACTTAAATTGAGGATACAACTAAATTACATATCAAGGTCGAAAAAGCAAAAAAAAAAAAAAACTAAACAAAAAGACAATAAGAAGGAAAAGAAAGTCAAAATTGGTTGGGTTTGGGTTGCGCGTTCAGCTAGTTGAGGGCTAATTCTTCTTCGATTATGTGATAACTTCTCCCAAAAGCTGCCCCTCCCCAGCTTCTCCCTAAAGCTTCCCTCACCATTCTTTTATAGTAAAATTCTACGAATGAATGGGGAGGGTAACTTTTGGAAAAGCAGAAAAGGAGGCAACTTCTGAGAAAATTGTCGCAAAATCTAAAAAGAACAGGCCCTAAGCGCCTGCAAGGGTGAGATGCATTTTCACAGAGCTGATGCAACATGGGCCATAGCCCATGTGAGAGGCGCCGGTCCACATGCAATTTTGAGTTAAAAAAATCCCTGTAAACATTGTGACGAAATAATAAAAGCTTCGTGAGGTTGTCTAAAAAAAAGTTAAAAAAATGCATTTGGCTACCGAGTTTCAGGGGGAGCTCCTATTGGCGCAGTGTGTGCTCAAGATGCGCGAAACATGCACCTCCCCCCCCCCCCCCCCCCCCCCTGTTTTTTCGTTTAGTTTAATTTTTGCTTTTTTTTTCTTTAAAATAATTTGGGATTTCAAAGTTTCGAACTTCAACAAAATTGCGAATGTTGAAAAAAGTTCAAAAAATCCGGAAATCATAAAATATCCGCGGATTCAAAAAATTGTTCATGATTTTGGATAAATACTCGCATATTAAAAAAAATGTTCACTATTTTGAAAGATATGTTCGGGAAATAAAAAAAAGTTCATGATTTCAAAAAAAAGATCATGTATTCAAAAAATATTTGTAAATTTGAAAAGATGTTTGTGAATTCAACAAATGTTCACAAAATTCAGAAATTGTTGGCCAATTTCAAAAATTGTTCCCAAATTTCAAAAAAATCATGGATTTGAAAAGGTTCCCATATTAAAAAAGAGGTTCATGAATTTGGAAAATGTTCATGCATTTAAAAAAAAAAGTTCGTCCGAAGTAAAAAATGTTGGTAAATTTCAAACATTGTTCCCAAATTTCAATAAATGTTCGTCAATTCTAAAATGTTCAATAGTTTCAAAAACAATGTTCGCGAATTTGAAAATCATTTCTGATTTTAGAAAATGTGCGTGAGTTCGTAAAATAATTCATGAATTTGAAAATGTTCATGATTTTAAAAAATCTTTGCAGTTTCAAAAAATATCCACAATTTCAAAAATTGTTCAAATATTTGAAAGATTTTCGAAAATTGAAAAATAAAATGATAAAACAAACAAACATGAAATAAATAAAAAATGAAAATAAGAAAATAAAAGAAAAACCAAATGAAAAAAAAATGAAAGAACGGAAATAAAAAAAAGCCAGAAAAAACCAGAAACCGGTGGGGAGAACAAACCAGATTGGGCCAGCCCATACAGAGGACTAGCTATCGGCTTGGTCGCTATATTCCCCTAAAAAAAAGGCTAGGTCGCTATATACAGTGGCCTATGCGCCAAATAGGAGTGGCGGTTTTAGGTGTATGTAGCCCTTTATTTATTTTATTTTTGAAAAAACCTTTTGACATCTTATAAAATAATTAAAAAATAAGTTCACACATAATGTATGGACAAAATTTCCTAAAAAAATATTATCAAATAAGGTGTACATAAAATAGACATATACATATATTGAAATTAAAACAATCTTTTTTTATTGTTTTTAGGTCGGCATTTTTTCCATTTAGCTTAAAAATTATCATATTATTTAATGAAAGTTTACAGAGATGTGGTGAACATTTAGACCTTTGCACAGAAAGGTTTTGAACTTTTTGAAACTTTAAATACCGTTTCAGAATATATTTTTTTAAATACCATGATCCGAGGAGCCCAGGTCCTGAAACTTCACACTCCTGTTGAGTGTCACTTGTTGCGCCTATTGCAGGACGTCGCGCTACAGTCACGTCCATCTCTTAATTATGCAGTGATATAATGAATACCCTTCTTGTACCTCTGCACATCGATCTAGCTGCACAATCGTGTGGGTTTATATATGTGATGTGACTAACAGTAAGTTAAGCCAGTTAATGGATCCGATGTTTATATTTTTTTTTCCCTATTAGGGATGTTCTACAAGAGTACACGGCAAAAAGCAAGAGGATAAAACACGTTATCCTTGGGGCAATGGCCATGCTTCTGGAGCTTAAGGAAGATTACTTCCTTAACCAATTTAGCGACAGGGCTCCCACAACTGTTAGGATCAACCACTACGTGCCATGTCCGACACCTGATATCGTCCTTGGCTTCAAGGCTCACTCGGACAACGGCGTTCTCGCGACTCTTCTCGTGGACAACGATGTTGCTACGCTGCAGGTTCTCAGAGACGGCGTGTGGTACGGCGTCCCGACCAACCCTTGTTCCTTGCTGGTCAACATGGGAGACTTCATGGAGGTATCTATATAAATTTAATTAATTTTCTACTGTAGTAGCATATATATCCTTGTTAAAAAATAAAATATCCCTAAATTTAAAAGGAGGAGTAAATTTGATATGTGATTTTTTTAGGTCATGTGTGTTGTTTTACACTAGACGAATACCCTACGTGATTGCTGCAGGAATTGAAGATAGTTATTTGGATTAATAATATAAGAGCTAAAACTGAAAATGCATATAACTATTGTATACTTATAAAATATCTATCGAATTATGTATCATAGTATAATTATGTCTTTTTGCATGCATATGGATGCATGTTAAGGCGGGCCTTTTCCCATACATTATAGCATGTTGAGGTGGCATATCTGTATATTGACATAAATATGTTAATAGTGGGATCAACTACTTAGTTATATATCCCGCCAAAGAAAACTACTTAGTTATATAGGATTATAAAGCTCGGCCTCCATTTAGCATTTTCGCTTAATTAAGCTTTACTTCATAGTATCATGGCTCATCTGCTTTATGGATGGACGGTCCCCTATATTTATTAAGTCAGTCTTGATAGATGATGTAACTTTGATGAGTTAATAAAGTTTTTGTTCTAATATAGAAAGAATCCAAGATGTTGCTAGGTCATTTGTTAACATCTGGAATTTGGAATGTGTACCCTCCTTGTCTCTATTTACATTAGTGACCTCGTATTTCGTGGCTGAACTTTGATCATTAGTTTCACCAATAATATAATGATCACATGTCACGGTTTAAAATTATACTTGTCCATCTAAGAAAACTCGGTGTATGTACATATATTTGTAAAATATTGCTAAGATTTTCTTCCCCACTAGTTTTCGCCATAGATTTTTTTCTCTATATTCAGTTACGCAGATGGAATGGCTTAATACAGTTTCATTGCAGATGAAATGGCACACACAACATCGTTTTGCCTCGTAGATAAACATGTTTCTTGAGCACATGCCTTAAAAACCCAAACAAAGCTTGTCTGGAACTAATATGTACGCATAATGCTCAGACTCCTAGATGTATAGATTTAAAAAAAAAAAAAAATAGACCAAGAAAACATATTTTTAGAGTCCGTGGCATCTTCTCCCAGCTCTCATATAGACTTTGCCGGCGCTTAAATGGCCTAATGAGAGGCCAGTGTTTTAGAACAGATAATGCTTTAAGCTGAGCACTGACTCTAGTCTCTTGACTCAGGTAATGAGCAATGAGTCCCGCTTCGGTACAACCCCTTCACAAAACGTATAAACAATATGGACTTTTCAGTAATCATACTACACTCACCCAAGGTAGTGTTTATGGCGTGCTAAAAATATCAAAAGGAAAACGCTTTTATCAAGAATCGAACTCAGGACTTCCACCTCGTCAACGAGTGCTGCTAACCGCTAGAGACAACGTTTACTCGTGATTGATACAAGCGCAAATAGGATAAGAACTCACTGCAGCGGCATATATTACTGTAGCCCATTCCTTGCTGCTCCGTACAATTTTTTGAATTATTTGCAAACATTTTGGAACACAGGAAAATGTTTTTGAAAAATGTGAATAAAATTTAAAATTTCTATACACTTTTTGAAAAATTCGAACATTATTGGAAATTTTGAACTTTTTTTAAAAACAGGAAAAAATTGAAACTAGATCATTTTCCAATATTACGAACATTTTCTTCAAAATGTGAACATTTTTTAAAATTCCTTGTTTTCTAAATTTTCTAATAAATTTTAAAACATGAACAAATTTTTAATTTGTGATTTTTTTAAAACGAGAATATTTTTTTAAATTCCCAAACATTTTTGGAATTTGCGAACTAATTTTAAAACATGATTTTCTTTGAATTTCTGAACAAACTTTCAAAACGAGGACATTTTATGAAATTCGCAAACATTTCTAAAAATTAGCCAAATATTTTTCGAATTTATGAACAAATTTTAAAACATGAACATTTTTTGAATTTGTGTTTTTTTTTAAATTAGAACATTTTGTGATTTTGTGAGCAAATTTTTTTTAATTTCCAAATATTTTTAAAAGAAGCGAACACTTTCTAAAAGGCCAGAAGGGTACGTTGTCTTCACTAGTCTGCGGCCGGCCGCGACGGATCTCCATTGTCTTTCCCATGTCCGGCAGCCCGCTCATCGGACTGCTGTGAGCCCCAGAGGTATATGCTTCAGCGTAAAGGGCGGCTCGCTTCCCCAGTGTTCGGCAGCGCCGCTCATCGGAGTGGAACTGCCGGGGTGTGCTTCAGCCGGAGGGGAAGGGGACGACGGTGGCCTGCGACCGGGCAAGATACCGACTATGTACGCCGGCGTCCCCTCGGCGGTGCCCTTCATGGGACCCCAAGCGGTGGCGGCCTCCCATGTTCTACTTCTCCTTGATGATAGCGGTTGGCGCGGACGTGATGGCCACCGTTTCGTCGATCTCCGAGAAGCCGGCTTCTTTCTCCACCGACAGGGCGCGGATGCGCGTTCGTTGACGGCGTATGACACGGTCGCAGGCACGGGAGGAGCGGTACGACACGGCGTCGTCCACGGTAGCCACAATGCCCGTGCCGCCGTGCTCCTCCGCGTGCCGGCTGGAGCAACTCGCCACTCCTCGGCGAGCTGGCTTGGAGCGGCGAGTTGCTGAATGATGCGCCGGCTTGGAGCTTCTGCCTCCGCGAGCTGGCTTGCAACGGCCTAGAGCGTCGAGGGTGGTGGAGCAGAGAGTTGTCTGGCTCGTATCCGGCAGGCTCAACGGGCCACCCAGGCAGTTTTTATGCCGGAAAACTCCTCTTCCTGCTCGCCAGATGCCATGGAGATTGTGGAGAAAATGGTGCAAGGAGGAGATGGGAGCGGAGTGTGGTGCGAATTGTGCCCGGCGTCTGGCACTGTTTAAATAGCGGGCGGACGACCGGAGCCAACCGACGTTGTGTTTATGAAGGACGGCTCACGAACGGACGTGTGGCCGGAGTAGGTTTCTCGGCACACGCGCAGGTTTAAATAGAGGCAGGCGGTCAGTCTGTGACCGTTTGAATGCGGCGAGGAGGCGTGTTCAGCCAATCGTTCAGTGGCCAGTGCTCTCTCGATCGTCGCGCCGCTTCAATACCGGCAGTGAGAGGTCGGGTCCGTCCTGCGCCGGCGTCAATGCGGAGCGACCGCTCTCCAGCGGCATGAATGCGGGCAGCTGGCGCCAGGCAGGAACACGCGCGGGCACGGGTGGGTTTTTTTGTGGGCCAGGGCAGTCAGAAGCGGGCGTGGCAACGGTTCGGACGCCTGCAAAGCCTCCCCACTTTTTCTCCGGTTTGCGGAAAAAGTGTGTCCGGACCGTCCGACGGACTGATACAGCCCCGTGTTGGATGACACAACACATCCGAACGTGCGGTCCGAACGTATGCGGACGTTTTAAAGTCCGTGTTGGAGATGCCATTAATTCCCAGCCTTTTCCTTAACACATGCGAAAAGGAGCTCGTTGATTGGGTCAAGCTGTCCACGTCGGATCGTGGGAGAGATGGTTTCACGGGAGTACTACCTGTGCATGCAGGCGTGCGTGAATCCCAAACGATTGCATGCAATAATTACGGGCAGTTACATCGCTAGAAAATCGCGCCTTAATTCCTGCGTTGGTACGTGAATTTTTGTTGACCCGGACGGGTAAGCCGGACGGAGGTAATATTTGATATCGAACCGCGCTACAAATTTGTCATCAAAGCTGGTTTGTTCCACCGTTTATCAACGGGCTCATGACTGTTGGAGGTTCCGATGCCTAGAAGTCGCGTGACATTTTTGGATTTTCGATTCCGTGCTTCCGTACTCCGCGATTCAGTACACGCTCGTTACTGGGCCGGCCCATGGCGGACTCCGTGGTATGTCTTTATATTTAGAACGTGGACGATGTATTTTTCAGAAAGACCATTCTACCCTTTATTATGAAGGGGTATGGAGAGATCTCCTCCGTTGATGTGTTCGATGCCTAGAAGTCGCGTGACATTTTTGGATTTTCGATTCCGCGCTTCCGTACTCCGCGATTCAGTACACACTCGTTACTGGGCCGGCCCATGGCGGACTCCGTGGGATGTCTTTATATTTAGAACGTGGACGATGTATTTTTCAGAAAGACCATTCTACCCTTTATTATGAAGGGGTATGGAGAGATCTCCTCCGTTGATGTGTTTAAGGGGGTTGTACCGAAGAAGAAGTGTAATCATGGGATATTCAAGAGCCCAGTCCACAGGGTTGTGGCAAATGCTCATGACTGTTGGAGGTCCCGGGTTCGATGCCTAGAAGTCGCGTGACATTTTTGGATTTTCGATTCCGCGCTTCCGTACTCCGCGATTCAGTACACACTCGTTACTGGGCCAGCCCATGGTGGACTCCGTGGGATGTCTTTATATTTAGAACGTGGACGATGTATTTTTCAGAAAGACCATTCTACCCTTTATTATGAAGGGGTATGGAGAGATCTCCTCCGTTGATGTGTTTAAGGGAATTGTACCGAAGAAGAAGTGTAATCATGGGATATTCAAGAGCCCAGTCCACAGGGTTGTGGCAAATGCTGAGACGGAGAGGACCTCCATAGCCATGTTCTACGGCCTAGATCCTGAGAAGGTGATCGAGCCAGCGGCTGATCTGTTGCATCAGAAGCAACCGGCACGGTACAAGAAAGTGAAAACCAAAGATTACATGGCCGGATTCTATGAACACTTTGCTCGAGGAACTAGGGTTCTCGACTCTATGAAGGTCTAAAACAATCATCTTATTCAGAAGCGACTAAAATCAAGGATAAATGAAGTATTCTCACTCTGGATATAATTTCTAGTTGTATTTTGCTAAAGGCAGTCAGTTACCTTTGAATAAAGCCAAGTTGAATTGTGGGGTGTATACATTATATCCATAAAGTGTTAAATCATGCTATGTAGTCACTCTGTTTCACCGGAGCTGTCTCTAGCATCAGGAAAACATTGTTTTAAAATACCTGCGGGCTAGTTCTTGTAATATTGCACTTTTCACTTATATTTAATGGTTCCATATATTTCTGATCAGTTGTAGTATGTTACCAACAAAACCGTTGGAATCAATCAAAGAAACTCTATGGTCCTGGCAATTTTATCGTCACAATCATCATAGTATGAAACGAAGCCAGCCAGTCGAATGGGTTTGATCAGGAAGCGGAACAGGGGGGCTTGATGGAGGTTCGTCGAGCGGATTCGGGTGAAAACCTCGTTCTCGGCTTGTTGCCAAGACCGGCAATGGCGGCACTCTTTTGTGTCGTTACCTTCTTGAAGGCATCGCCGTGGAGAAGCTCCAGACCTCTATCCGCTACCTCCGGGGGAAACCCTAGATCAGTAGATCGGATGACAGCGACGCTCTGGTGTCGTTTCCCCCTTGGGGGGGCGTCATTCTTGGAGGTGTACACGGGCTCGAGGGACCAGTGGACGGCTTCTTTGGTGGAGCGGTGCTTCATCTTACTCATTGATGGCGGCGGATCTCGGCGGCGTGGCGCAGTGGAGACTCGGCGTCCGATGCGTGGAGATGGACTCGCACAGGAGGAGAACGCTGTCTGGCGTCATGGTGGCGTCGATGGCAGAGAGGCCTGGCAAGGTCGGTGTGTTAGTTTCTGCTCTGAAGATGGATTGGTGGAAGACGGCGGCGACGACACACGAGAGTGCGTCGGACCGGTTTGTACCCCAAACCTAGTATGTGGCTCGGTTGGGGCCTCCAGCTTTAGATGTTAGGCTTTGGTGCGACTATCGGCACCCCTTCATCAAGTAGATAGGAGTAGCGATAGTTGTTGCTAAGATGGTGGTTTCAGACTACCTGATGTACTACTTTGTAAGGTCTTTGTGAATAATTAATAAAATGACTGCATGCATCGCTCAGATGCAGAGGCCGGAGGTAATCTTCCTTTTCTAATAAAAAACTAAAGGGGATTCACAACCAACCTAGGATGATCGCACATAATCAGCGAAACTGACAAATCATTCCGTCGTCACAGAACAGTGAATATGATTGATTCTTACGCAGTAATAATTTCTGAAAACTCCGTTTCGATTTTTCTTCTTCTGAAAACAACTTACAGGAAGAAGGTGTGCACAAACCAATAAATGCATCACCTTGCTGTTTTCTGAATATGAGGTCCCTCCAGGATAAGATCTTACTAAACTCCATTAGGATGAGAACAATGCAGGCTCGCCTCCAAACATAGCAGCAGAAGTTTTGATTAAAATGATAACCAAACAACTGATCTGCATAGGAGCATCTGTACTGAGAAGAGTACAATAAAACAAAAACGAAAGCGGTTCGAAAACCAGCACTCAAACCTTACAAAGTTTTGTATGTGAAAAGATGATTGCTTTTTCAATACAAGCATGTTTTCCAGCTAGCATACATATTTGCATCAATATATTTGCATCCATGATGAGTGGTAATGGCTTTGATAAACCCTTTTTGCATTCATACATTTTGCAGTTTCAACAGAGGCAACTTGCTGAGACACGAACACAGGAAATAACTTCTAACCAGAGATCAAGTAGCCATATAAAATTTGAGTTTGGACAAAAGAAAATACAATTTTCGAGCATATATCCCTCTAGAAAAGGGGCAAAGAGTACACAATATCCGGGCATTAACCCTGTCTATGAGATGAGGAATTGAAAAGACTGGCCATTGACGAATCATGGACATGCTTCACCTGGAAGAACATCCCATTCACTTTCACTTCTACAACACGAGCAGTCGAAGGGATCATCCAATACATCATGAATATGCTTGGTGTTACCCAAACAGCTAAACTCACTACTGAATTCAGGTTCAGCGTCTCGAGAAGCTCTATCTTCCACTTGTAGCAACATGCGTTGTGTTAGAATATAATTTGGGTTTAAAGATAAAGATAAGGAGTAGAGATTGAATAGGTTTAAACCATGTATTACTTGTCTTGTACTCCAAGTCTCTACCCTCTCATGTATTCTATATATACCCCATGTAAGTGTCAGATGAATACAACGAAATACACAACACAAATATTCTAGCCATCATACAATTTTCACATGGTATTAGAACGGTTTGTCCAACGACGCCGATCCTAAGACCATCCACCACTTCCACAGCGTGCTGCCCCGGGGAGATTAATCTCCTCTCCCCGGAGGCGTGGCACCCCGATCAATCAATGATTAGATCGGTTCCTAGATTAGATTAGTTCAATTCCTCAAAGTTTTTTAGATTTTCAATAGATCAAATCATATTAGATTATTTTCTTCTTTAGCCACAAATATCCGACGATCCTCAGATCCAATCCGGTGACGAACAAGAAACAGGCCCTACGCATACATCCGGTGAAGGTTTCTAGCCCGTACGCGTGCGCGCACCTCCCGACGCTGGCAGCAAGTCTCGTACGCGGATCTCTCCGGCCGCGCGTATATCCGGCACGTGAGCAAGTCTATATGGTGCAGGTATGCAAAGCAAACTAGCTTCATGTGTGTACTATGCAACACAGTCAGCCAGCAACTTCAAGCGCGTACGCGAGAGGCGAGCCAGATCAGGAGATCGGCACTCCGGCGTGTGCCTCGTACGAGGTCTACCGGGAGGGCGACACATGCATCCGCACGACCTCCATGGGCAGCCTCGCACGCTCCTGAGGCAATCTACTTCAACGGAGTATATAGCAAAAAAATTACCACATTACAGGTTAGGGCTACAAAAAACTACCACTTTTCTTAATTTTTCAAAAGGGATTTCTATTTTTGTGCCCCTCCTTTCTTAGTTGTGCTCAGTTTTGCCCATAGTATCTAACTTTCCTCACTTTTGCCCTCCACCACTCGGCCCATTCTCACAAGAGCCCAAACGGAGCCTTGCCGCGGGTCAATGCAGTTGACCATTACCTGCTCGGTTACTGACGCCTGGGGCCTCAGTTCTTTGGACATGTGGACCACGAATGGCTGGTGGGCCGTGGCCGTGACCGCTTATGACGAGTGGGACCTGCGCTCGGTGAGCTGTAGGTTTCTTTTGCCTAAAATAGCCCGACCCCGAGCGAGCAGCCGCATCCCCACCCAACCGCCGCTGCCACCGTTCGCGTTGCAGTCCCACCGTCGCCGTGCCCTAGCAGCCCCGCCGCCCAGTCCGACCGTCCGCCTGAGCTCCGATGGCGAAGCAACACGGTGATACATCGCAGCCCGCAGGAACCATCAGATATAGTTGGGCGACAGGTACGTTTCTAATTGAAACCCTAGCAATTAGGATTAGTCGAATGAATGGGCTATTTAATTGTTGTTCGTCGATGGGAGCCCATTTTAGATTCCATTTTGATTTGTAAATTTCGTCTTTGATTGATTGCTGGCTCTACCTGGATGTAAGAGGGCGACGGAGGAGTTTTGCACCGGAGACGAGCAGTTGCTGGCCAAGTGCAACGAAATATGCTCCTGGTTCCCGAGCGTGAAGCAGCTGGAGTTGCACTCGATGGGCCTAACCTTGGAAGTGACACCGGAAGAACTGAAGCGGATGCTTCCTGAAGGCAAGGGGACACTCACAATTGAGATTCTCCTCTGGGCAATGGCAGAGGCGATGGAGTCGCTGGATCCTCGGCAACGAGCTCACTGGTACGAGTACTTCTCCCGCCTGTCGTCGCCGAATCCAGAGCCGGAAGGGCCTGTGAACTTGCGTATTATTGACGTCGTCGACGAGGAAACAAAGGAGGGGGATTCAGACAATGAGGAGGAGGAGGAAGACGATGCTGACGAGGATGAGGAGGAGGAAGAAGAAAATTCTGATGAGGAGCAGGAGGAGGAAGAGGATTCTGACGAGGAGCAGGATAAGGATAAGGAGGAGGAGGAGGAGGAGGAGGAGGTGGTGGATGCAGAAGACGTGGGCTATCAGGGGGTATGGAGATCATCGCTCATCATTCGCTGGTAGACACGAATCTGACAATTGCAGTGGACGACAAGTATGATGAGATGGATGACCAGGAGATGTTCGATGCTGATGCCGGGGAAGATCTACCGCTGCTCAGCTTGGAGGCCTAGCTGGGCTGCAAGAATGCCCCAATTGTGGTGGAGGAGTATGAGCTCTCGGCTCAGTTTCAGCAGAATGCTGAACGCTCCAACCGGCGCGTGGCTCGCCATCTGAAGGGTCTCCCACCCCCTTCTAGCAAGTGATGAGGATCCGAAATGTGGATGCCCATCGTGAAATGAAAACAATCATGTTGCTGTTTTTGGTGTATGCTGCTAAATTTTGTATTTTGTAAGTTCAGAGGGTTTGTGGATGTGTGCATCATGCAAAACTTAACTAAAATAGCAACAACATGCAAAACTTACCAAAAACAGCAACATGCAAAACTTACTTAAAAGGGATCCGTACTTAAAAAGGGATTCGTGCACAAGGAATTTATGTTGTGAGTATTGCAAGGGATCCGTGCAAGGTTTTTTTCTTTCAAACTTGTGGTAATGCAAGTCCATGATTTTTCCCAATAACTAGTTCACACAAAAGGGCTCCATGCACAAGGATTTCATTTTTTGAGGCTTTTTTCATTTTCTTTGATTTTTTTTCAAAATGAGATCAAACTTGCAAGGTTGACCAATCCTACCAGATGGTTGGGAATTTCAACTTTTGTTGTGCCCAGTGCCCGTAGCACCAATTCAAAAGTTAAAATGATTTTTTGCCAATTTTTACTACATACATACATGGCACTTGTCGTTCAAATTTGAGCTGGTTCTGATAAATCTTTAGAAATTCAGTAAATGGAGGAAATATAGAAATAAAACTAGATAATTCATGAAACTTGCGCAGTGTGCATCCAATGTGGTCTACTTTGGATGAAAAATGGAAAGACCCAATTTTACAACATATTTTAGGCACTTACACTACAAAAAAAACACTTCCGTGATGATACGTCTTTGTCATAGTATGTCAAGTTTTCTGTCATGTATGTACATCCGTGACAATTTTATGACAGAATCAAGATAGTCATACCTGTGCTATCGTAGAAGTGTTCCATGACAATACTGAAATTATCATCACGGAAGTGTCTACTTCCATGACGATAAATGTCGCGTCATGGAAGTGTTTTTGTCAAGGGTGACCGACACGTGGCATCCACCGTAATGGGTCGCCGTTAAGCTATCGGGTTCCAGTTTGGATCCGATAACCCGTTAACAGCTCGGACCAATTGGGATTTTCCACGTGTAAAGTTCTCATTCGCCGGCGGATCCATGTGTCAGCTCGGCGTTGCGACAGATTTCATCCATTCATTGGACGAGAGACGCCTATGATACGTCGACACGTGGCACGGCCCAACAGTGGCCCATTTAGGTTAAAAAGGCCGGCCCAGTCGAAATAAGCGGGCCGACCCATTTATGGCCTACTTTTGTCTGGCCCATTTACAAAAACGGCCCATACGAGATATGCCAATTCGGCCCGTCAATGACCCGTTAACGATTTGACACCATTGCGGCCCATCTTCTGTTCCAGCCCGTTAACAGCCCGCTATGTATTTGGGCTCATTTGTCGGCCGAGGTTCTTTCGGCCTGTTAGAGGCCCATTATGGAGATGGGCCAATTTCCAGACTGTACGACTTTTGGCCCGTTAGTGGCCCAATATAGGCATGGGCCAATTTCCTGGCGGTACGTATTTCGGCCTTTTAGCAGCCCATTAGGGGTTTGGGCCAACTTCCAGCCCAGTGTATCTTTCGGCCAGTTAACGGCCCACACCATAGTTGGGCCATTTACATTCCGAACTGACTTTCGGCCTCTTAACGGCCCATGTTCTCCATGGACCAATTCCAGCCCAATATGACTTTTGGCCTGTTAAAGGCCCGTTTTGTATATGGACCCACTTATGGCCCGATTGTCTTTCGGCCTGTTAACGGCCCGAGTCGTAATGGGCCAAGCAGTAATTTTGATCAATTTCGGCTTGCTAAGGGCCCGTAGGCCCGTTTCCACTGTTGGAGCCCAATCGAGGTTTCGGCCTGCTAACGGTCCGTCAACTAATTGGGCCTGCTAATTTCCTGCATGGCTACAGGCCCATTGAATGACAGGGCCGAATACAGTCCATCGAAGGCCCACGTCGATTTGGGCCCAGCTACTACTTTGAGCCCATTACGAGGAACAATTATGCACTGTGACAGAGCCCATCTAATATGCAGGCCGACTACCGGACAATTACAGGCCATGGGCCATTCCCCTAGAAGAAGGGCCCACGTCGCATTGTTCCAGTTATTAATTTCACTGGATATTTTGGCTTGTTTGCCGCTAGTTGAGGTTTCGGCCGAGAAAGCTCGGGTGCAACCCCGTGCTAAGCAAATATATGCATAAAAGGGAAAACGTAGCACATCGAAGCATATATTACAGGAAATTACATCCACTTGGCAACCAAAGATTGATGCCAGTGCAAATAAACGAACAGAGCTTAACGATCTACAACCTCACAATTTGCAACCTCAGCGCGGATGACGCCCATAAGCATGTGAGCAAGTTCTTTCTTCTTTGCTATACTGTCACTGAAATCATCGATCAATTGTTGTTGCGCAAGAAAGTGCACCTTTGATTCCTCCACGATTTCCATCATTGCTTCAGCCAGTAATTGGTTCACAAACGTACATCTTTTCCGTTGGATTCGAGACAGAGGAAACTGAACAGATTCATATGGGGATTTTGGCAGGCTTGTATCAATGATAGTGGAAAGTGTCTCGACCACTACATCATAACTTAAATTAGAGGAGAAACTGAACAGATTAATCAAGAGTTATTGCCATATTACCTTCGCTAGATTTATTGGAGAGAAACAATGGGGTTGCCTTGCTGTCTTGAGACTTTGCCGTATTATCTTTAGCAGCCTGGACCAAATCATCGGCCAGGTCAGTTAATACTTAATAGGAAAGTAACATTCACACAATGAACGTTTGGGCAACCAGACCACACCAGCCTACACCGAATTAACACAACATGGCACTGCTATCATCAGCCGGGCAAGTTTATAGGAAAGCAACATTGACACGATGAACGATTGGGCAAAAAGACCACACCACTAGATATTAGTAATGTGCAATATATGAGATAGTAAAATCATGCAGCTCAATATGCAAAACTACCAGACAGTTACCCTTACAAAAATCTACATTAGCGCCTTAATTATACATTTTGCTACAAGTAAATTTAGATCATATAATTGGTGTAGGGTAGTGAAGGTTGGATTCACGCCCATGGTACTTAATAAACTACATACTGATGTAAAATTATAGTGATATACAACAGGTACTTACATCAGCATTGGAGCACAGAGCATTGCTGCAAGATACTTTCCTCGAACACGATCCCAGTTTAGAACGTTTGTTGTCCTTTAAGCATATTTTCTACAACAAAGATGTGTAAGACAGATGTAGAATATATAAGATCAAATGTGATCTGAATACTATAAAATTTCATGATGCGAGGATACGCACACTCTTCCTAGCAAGGACTTGACATGTTTTTGTTGAAATGGAGCTGACTGGTTCTTTGGCCACTAGAATCTGGTTATTATCTGGAGGGCTTGGGTTTCTCTGTGCTGGAGCAGATCCGATGAACACTTGAGTTGGGTTACTATCTCCTGGAGTTTGGATCTTTTGCAAAGAACTTGTTTGTACCCCTTCAGATTCTAACATAGCCCTCTTCCGCTTACATGCCTTGTACAGAAGAATGGTGCTTCAGTTATAAAACATGCTATGGCAGAGAGATGGAATAGGTACTGAAGAATAGAAAGGCATGACATATTGACATGTACTCCCTCCATCCGGAAATAAATGGAATACATCCATTTTTATGCATTTCTGCCACAAGTAATACAGACGGAGGGAGTATGATGTACTCCCTCCGTAAAGAAATATAATAGTGTTTAGATCACTGTTTCTTTATAGAGGGAGTATAAGCTAAGGATACGACAGGACAACAGAGTAAAAGAAACAGTCGTTGAATGTAAAACTGTATGATAGCTGGAATAGGTACAGAAAAATAGCAAGGCAGCATATTCACATGTCTGATGGGCAAACTAAGATCACATGCAACAGAGCAGTAGAACAACACTTCAATGTAAAAAACCATGGTATGGTAGATGGATGGAGTACATACTGACGAACAAAAATGCATGAGATATTCAGAAGGATGATGTCCAAACTAAGCAGATGGCATTGTAGCAGAGTAGAATGACAGCACTTGAATTTGAAAAGATGTTATCATGAATGGAATAGGTATAGACAAACTGGAAGGCATGACATATTCACATGTATGATCAGCGGGCTAAGCACATAGCATTGCAACAGAGTAGATGCATTGCAAGACATTGTCATATCACGGGTCAAGATAGAGCAAAGACCTTCTGGGGTGAATAGGAATCATTATCTCTCTACAACTCTTCTGAAGAACTACATTTAGCTATTCCATCATATTGAGTATCATTGAGGTCGAATATGTTGGCCGTTGCATTGCTCCGTGAGTTTCTTTTAGTGGTTTTGTTCTGATTTTCAATATCACTGTGTGCAATAATATTTGACATGCATGGAAAACAACTAGTAGTGAGATTATGTAATGAGTGCCTGTAGGAGACGACATAAATAGTAGGAGTCCACTTAAATAGCAGCAACATGATGATACCTCAAAGACTAAAGAGAGAGCACACATGATAGCTACAAAATATATACTGTTTGTACTCGAGATTAACTAAATGGCACACAAAAGTACTACAGAACAACAACATAGGTAATACTAGAAGGGGTATAATCACCAGCCTGTGGGATAGCTTTGGCTGAGGGACGATAACTATGGAACAACGTTAACTCCTGCACAAGTCTCTTATCTGAAGTAAGACTAAGAGATCAACATGAATGTACAGTGACATGTGATAATCTATTTTCCATGCTTAGATGAAGAACGAAGCCATAAATGCTGCACACAACTATGATGAGGGTACAACCTATCTTGCCGCCCTCCGTAGGAGTGAGCATCATCTGCTGAATCATCGATGGCGCTGCGGTTGTTGTGGCTGTCCATGTCTGGCTGGCACATACGAGGCAGGGAACTCTTGAGTGGGAGTATAGCTCCCATCTGGTGCATGTGTCTCTTGTTGGAGCAGCTCCGGTGAGAAGGAAGACGGTGTGGCTGAAGATGCAGAAAACACACAATGTTAAGAATGACACATATTTCTGATCTGAAGAAATACGATCAACACTCAGGTACGAGACAGGTCACACGTTAGTTCACTGAAAACTAAATTGTGGTCACACGCTTTTTTTACACTGTCCGATCTACGCCGGATGGCTGGATGGCCGTCTTGTGCCTCCCGGCTGTCACTGTTCAAGATCTTCCTCGAACAGCCAGCGAGCACCGACAGAGCAGCCTGCCTCCGCTGTCCCTGGCCACGGAAGCTCCGACCTCGATCCCGCCCCCCGCCCCACCGCACTGCCGTGGTTGCGCCGTCCCCCGGCCATACCTCAAAGACTCGCCGTCATCCAGATCCGGCACCAGCAGTACCTTGACCCCACGCAACACTAAGATAGGCACCGAAGCGCTGCTTCGGCGGCGAACCTGCGCCCCCTACCCGCACCCCTACGATAGACACCGAGGCACTCCTTCCCCGGCTAACTGGCAGCCTAGGAGCTTCGCCGCCTCGAGGGAGCTGCTTCCTTCCATTTGGAACCGACTGACCCAGAAAAAAAATCCAGGCGACTGACGCCTAGGAAAAGTGAATAAGATGAGTGTACGACCTATCTTGCGGCCTGGTGAAGTAGGCAGCTCCATCTACCGAGTCGGTGAGGCCGGCGCGGTTGCGGTGGCTGCCGGCGGCGGGAAAGTAGATATGTGGTGGCGGTCGACGGCTACGGGGGACCAGCGCCGGTGCGCTGGATGCGTCCGAAGTATGACCACTCCGGCACCGTGCACGACGGCGTGGTTGAATCGGCTTCTGCACGGTTCACGCGGTCATCGTCGAGGCAGCTCTGGCAGCACGGAGTAAGAGGCACACGGCCCAGTGCCCGACGGCAAACGGACTGCAGCTCCTGCATTGGGGAGGAGGGCGGCGGTGAATCTGATGCGGTTGGGGGGCCATGGAGGAGGGGCTGAGGTTTCGCGGCAGGGGAGAAGGTGATTTGGCGCCCGCGGTGTATGAATGGGGAATTGGGAGGGGCCCATGTCTTAGGACGCAGTTGTCTAAAATGTGGGGGAAGTTACAATTCTACCCCTGTCTATTGGCTTGTGGGCTTGGGTCTGAGTCTTGAGGGTCGGGGATAGTAGGGTAACTTTGCTTCTCCCAAATAGTGGGCGCCAGCGAGGAGGGCGTGCTTGAAATAGTGGGCGCGAGCGATTTCGGCCGAGGAGAGGGTGTTTTGCCGCCCATGGTTTATGAATTATTCGGCGCCTGTGATTTCGGCCGAGGAGAGGGTGTTTTGCCGCCCATGGTTTATGAATTATTCGGCGTCTGTCATTTCGGCCGATGAGAGGGCGCGCTTCGATGAAGTTACAAACCTACCCTCGGTATACAACGGGCCAATTGATGCGGGTCCCAGATAGGCTGGTAATTTCACATCTCCCGTTTATTTGCTCGGGTGAATTCCACCGAGCAGAGAGTGTTTTAGCAGTTCATTCAAATTTTGGGAGAACAAGCATCCACGTCTACCATACCAAGTCGATCTGGATCATATTTAGAAATATTAGTTCTATAGTGTCACGTCTTGCCACTTAATTTTTAGATGGTGAGATGATGCTCGGGACTAATGTGTTTTTACATGCTCGTTGCTACCGATTAATTTGACAAATAGTTAACCCACTCAAAAACAGGAATCAAACCAGAAATGAAATAGCTCAATTCAATGAAATAGCTCTTTGACCTGGTCAAAATTGTGGACTAAATCCAAAATTGAACACATCAATTGAATAGCATGATGTATTATAGTACTCCATGAACATGCTCAAAGTCAAATTAATGAACCTGTTTGATACGCATATCTCCGGTCATGTGTAAATTGCAAACACCATGTTCTCCAATTCAAACATTTGAATACAATTTTATACTGAATAATGGTTTATATCAGTCTTCGATGCAAAAATGCGACCTCTCCCCTCTCCCGCACTCCCGCTCTCTCTCTAGCTGACACTCTTTGTTTCTATCACGCGCGTATGAACAGAAACCTTATCGGTCTCTCTCTCTCTCTCTCTCTCTCTCTCTCTCTCTGTCTCTAGATCTTTCAAGTTCGCATGAACACTATGTATAGGTCTCCCTCGCACACAATGTATGACTCTCTGGTCTAAGCTAAATAGCTAGGGTGCACTCATAGTACACACACCAAGTCTCTCGCTCGTTGTCCATAACTCTCTCGCGCACCACTCTGCCGTCTCCCGGCTCTTCTTTCTCCCTCAAACATTCGATCTCCCTAGGTCACACATACACATATCTCACTCGCACTAGATAGACCCATCTAACACTCTCTCTTCCTCGTTCTCTCTCTATCTCACACGCACACACACACACACACACACAATCTCCCCCTAGATAAGTACGAGTATCTCTCACTCCATCATAGGCACACGCACTCCCCCTAGGCATGACTATCTCTCACTCTCCATCAGAAACACACGCATTGTCTCTTTCGCTCCCTAGGTCTATCTCGATCTCTCTCGGGGCATCTTTCTATCACACACACACCCTTGTCTCTCGATCTCCCACCCATATAGTCCCCTCATGATCTCGAGGGGATCTCTCTATCACAAACACACCCTCTCTCCCTTGCCATGCCTCCATTTTCTCCATACATCCCTCTCGACCTCTGTCCCTTGTTTGCCAGACCACTCTTGGACATGTGCTATAGGGGTCTTTCTCTCCGTTGCAAACAACCACACAATATATCTCAGTGTATCTCCTCACCTCGCTTTCTCTCTCGGAGATGCATGTGTGATATTTTTTCATAAGACACACACACTTTCTCTCTATTTTATCGTGCGTTGTCCCTTTCTCTTTCACACACACACTCTCTTTTTGCACACTTACCCTTTCTCCTTCACACACACTTGATCTCTCTCTAGTTATGTACTCTCTCCGGTTCCTAGCATATTGATTTTTTGAAAAGTCAAAACTCACAAAGTTTGACCAGGAATGTGGAGAAAAACATTTACATCTAGAACGGGAAACATATATATATATATATATCATTAGATTCATCACAAGATGTAGTATCATATTATATATACATCTTTGGTATTGTAGATATAAATTATTTCCTCTATAAACTTGGTCAAAGTTTCCAAAGTTTGACTTTTCAAAAATTTATAGGCACTACATTATCGAACGGAGGGAGTATCTCTTTCTCTCACTCAACTCTCTCACGCACCACTCGTCGTCTTGGGGCTCTTCTCTCTCTATTTCAAACTTTCTATCTCCCTAGGTCACACATACACATATCTCGCTCGCACTAGATAGACCCATCTAACACTTTCTCTCCCTCGTTCTCTCTCTATCTCACACGCACGCACACGCGCCCCCTAAGTACAATTATCTCTCACTCCATCACACGCATATGCACTTCCCCCTAGGTATGACCATCTCTCACTCTCCATCACAAACACACACATTGTCTCCTTCCCTCCCTAGCTAAGTCTATCTCGATCTCTTTCGGGGTATCTTTCTATTGCACACACACCTTGTCTCTCGATCTCCCACTCATATAGTCCCCTCACGATCTCGAGGGGATCTCTCTATCACAAACACACCCTCTCCCCCTGCCTCCGTTTTATCCATACGTCTCTCTCAACCTCTCTCCCTTGTTTGCCAAACCTCTGTTGGCCACGTGCTAGGGGTCTCTCTCTCTCCGTTGCAAACAACCACACGTACAATATATCTCTGTGTATCTCCTCACCTCGCTTTCTCTCTCGGAGATGCATGCGTGATATTTTTTCATAAGACACACACACACTTTCTTTCTAATTTATCGTGTGTTGTCCCTTTCTCTTTCACACACACACTCTCTCTTTTTGCACACTCACTCTTTCTCCTTCACACACACTTGATCTGTCTCTAGTTATGTACTCTCTCCGGTCCATAGCATATATACATTTATTGAAAAGTCAAACCTCAGAAAGTTTGACCAGGTATATGTGGAGAAAAACATTTACATCTGGAAGGACAAACATACATCATTAGATTCATCACAAGATGTAGTTTCATATCATATATCTTTGGTATTGTAGATATAAGTAATTTTCTCTATAAACTTGGTCAAAGTTTCAAAAGTTTGACTTTTCAAAACTTTATAGGCACTACCTTATCGAACGGAGTGAGTATCTCTTTCTCTATCTCTACCTCTCACGGGCCTCACCTCTCACTCGATCTCTCTTTACCGAGGGATTATACGGTCACTGGCTCAGCGTACAGCTCCGTATATTGTCTAGTTGACCTGTCAACCAGTCTACATGGTGCTTGATCAGCTCGTGTTCTGTATGGGTGTGCGGGCCCATGTGGTAGTGGGTGAAATTAAATAAACTAGAGGCCCATCTGTCACGGTGTGAAATAAACAAACTATAAACCACTCGCAGTAGAACCCCTCACGCTACTAAATTGAGTGCACACTTCTTCCTCGTTAAAACACTACTGTAGTACTCCCTCCGTTTATTTTTGTCTGCGTATAAAATTTGGTCAAAGTCAAACTTCGTAAACTTTGACTAACTTTATAGGAGAATATCAACATTCACAGTATGAAATCAATATATTTAGATGCATCTTGAAATTAGTTTTCATAGCATACAACTTTAGTATTGCAAATGTTGATATCTTTTGATATAAAGTTGGTCAAACTTTGCATAGCTAGACTTTGACCAAATTTTATATGCGGACTAAAAAGAAATGGAGGGAGTACTAGATTATCACGACGCCACCACGGACACACACTACGACAACACACATACACCACTGCGCGGCATGCACGCAAGGACGCACTCACGCACACCCAGCACACAATACACACCAGCACACGTGTACACCGGCGTTGCCGCCGGCTGAGTCGCTGAGATGGAGGACGAGGCGGCCAACAAGCGGAGGCGGCTCGAGCCAGAACCGCATCCGGCGAGCCTGGACTTCATCAACAGCCTCCCCGACGACATGCTGCTCATCATCATTGCCCTCCTCCCCACCAAATCTGGGGTGCGGACCACGTTGCTCTCCCGGCGGTGGCGCCCCCTCTGGCGTTGCGTCCCCCTCAACCTCACCGTCGACAGCTGCCTCTGCGATGGGGATTGCAAACGCATGGCCGCGGTCTCCAAGATCCTTGCATCGCACCCTGGGCCAGCCAGACGCCTTGACATCCTCATGTTCAGTACCAACTACAATGTCCAAGCCAAGTTCGACGAGTGGTTTTTATCCCCCGCCCTAGATCAGCTCGAGGAGCTCAGTTTTGAACGTGGACGATGTCACTCTCTGCCGCCGTCCGCGCTCCGCCTCGCGCTAACGTTGCGTCGTGCCAGATTCAGCTCCTGCTATTTTCCCCAGATTAATGCCGCGCCCGCTCTTCTTCTCCCTCAACTCAAGCAGCTCAGCCTCTTCGACATTGGTATCTCAAAGGAGGCTATGGAGCGGTTGCTCCGCGGCTGTACAATGCTCGAGTACCTTTGTCTTCAACAGATCCACGGGTTCATTAGCCTCCACATCGCCTCGACGAATCTCTGAAGGATTTATGTGTCTTGCTGGCCCCGCTACAGGACATTACTTGGGAAGAGATCAGTTGAGCTGTTTCACGATATGGTCATTGAGAATGCGCCTTTCCTTGAGAGATTGCTTGTATCTGATCTAGAACTTGGACCCAAAATACAAAGGGGCCTAATAAACCCGGACGGAGGTAGTACTCCAATGACATTACGTAGGAGTATTTGAGTAGGATGTCACACATTTTTTTTGATACAAAGGGGACTAGTAAACGAGTACGGTTCCTGATATGGATTGAATGCAAATAAAGTAGGGTAGCGGTTCCCGATGAACGGCCATTGATGTTTATCCTCCTTCAATTCAAATGGGAGAAGCGGCATGCAGCCAGCAACCCAGCACCATGGGAACCACCATTGCATCGCGTCGTCGTGGCCTTGATTCTTACTGTATTGCATTCTCATTCCAGCTGATAAAGACGTGTGTGATCCCTTGTTCACCTTTTGCATGATGGCTTATAATAAGTGTTACACTTCACAACTTCAAAACGAGAAACTGGAACACGTATAGTCCCGTTCGCGTCGCACCCCAGACGGTCATTCCGGCCCGCCGCTCAACGCACAGTGGCTAGGCATATCACTTACATGTGGGACCGCATGCAAGGAAAGTGATGATGGCCAAAATTGGCAAAACTCCCCCGCTTATCGCGCGGGAAAAGACCAGCTCTAGCGTTTTTATTCATTATTTCTAATTTTTGAGGGAAAATCGTTATTTCTATCTATCGGTCGTGCCAAGGAGCAGAACTAAATGTTTACAACTTAGAAGTTCAAAAGGAAAAGCCTGCCGTGTTCGCGTCGCACCCCCACACGGATGGTGCGGCACGGCGCTCAAGGGGGAACGCGCGATATCTTGCATTTTCACTTACAAGTGGGACCACAGTTGAGCAAACCGACTATCGGCAAACCCCCACCCCGCCCACCGCGCAATGGCTGAGTTAGAGAAATGAGGAGGGAGTAGAGATAGCTGTAGCATGGACTCCAAGAAATATAGTGTCAGATGGGACTCATGGTGGTGGCGTGTGCCGTACTCCTGGACGTGAATGCTTGTTCTGGCCCATGCCACCCCACTATATCGAGGTGCTGGTTGCATAGAGCGAGGCTAGAGTGAGCACATTAGTATCTCTGCTGGAGTACGGTACTACTAGTAGTAGTACTAGTACTAGTTTTATTAACATATGGCCCACCTCACATTGTCGCCAAATTTCCTGGAGTCCTTGCTCGGCCCTCCTCTCTCTCTCCTCAGCCGGCAAGCAGACGCGCGGAGTGTGCCCATCGTCGGTTTGCTCACATTCGGTCCCACATGTCAGTGAAAACGCAAGACGGCGCATAATTGCTGGGTGAGCGGCGTACCTGACCCACCGTGTGCGGTGCGATGCGACAGGTTGGAGGTTTAGGAAGATGATCCCGCCGTCCATTTTTCATCCAACGGCCCTAGCCAAATTGACTGGCCATAGAAAATATTCAGGCGACTGTCATCTAGCCATGCCACAAAAAATATTTAGGCAACCAATCATAAATTATGTAAGTTTATAACATGCATATGCAAATATGCCATTTATTACATATGAAAAGTCAGCAACGCACAACCACAATGAGTATACATTCTAAATACTAAAGTTTTTATCACACAACAAATAACAAGCAATGAAATGAACTTTAGTTGAACCAATCCTCGACATCAGAAACGCTTGCTTTGAACCATAAGTGAACCTCTGGGTAGGGCCAGCTATTGTCAACATCGAGAGCAATGCAAGACCCACCATCCAGGATGAAGCGGCCTATATTAGGAGTATGGAAATTGTGATAGCCAGCGTAGGGAATTATACCAATGTGCGAGGTATAGATACAGTTGCTTCTCATAAATGGTAACATTGTGCCAACAGCCACCGGATCGCCTTTCACCATAATTGGATAGTTTAGTCTAAGGAAAAGCGAGTATTCTCCAAGACTATCAATATTGAACCAGGGAGAAGGTTCTGGCACTAGCACACTAGTATCAATTCCAAATACCCTGGAACAGATGTTGGAACGGGTCCGGAGATGACTGCGACCATGGTAGACAACACCTGCTTCCGCTGTAACATCACCAGTGCCCTGTATACAGACAAGAAGAGGTGATCCATCGGAATAAGTAGCTAGGCGCCACTGAGTAGGTAGGTATTGCGCGTCATCATGCTTGTGATCATCACCATCGTCATCTCCCCCTTGGTTATAAAAGTTTCCAAGTATCGGTGGGGGGATGTTGACAGGACCTTGGAAACACAAGAAGGTTAATTAGTACGGGACCCCGCAAAAAAGGTTAATTAGTATGGGGATAACTGGCATGCATGGTGAATGAAACAATTATAATTACGGTGGAAGATAAACAACGTACCGAAACAATCAGGATCCCATGCAACAACAGTGCCCAAAGTGGTGGCAGCAAACACAAGACGATCTTATTGAATTGCATCACAGTACACATGCTTGCCCAGAAACTGGTTTTCAAGCAATATCCATTGAGGCACAGAAGTAAGGACGGCAACAAGCTTGTCGAAGATAGCAACAACATAATAGTTCTGATAACTCCAAGAGCGATTGGGAGCTCGACAAATTGCTATCTTCTGTAGACGACAGTCACGATGATCGTATTTGAACATACATAGAGTATCGGTGTGCTCAACCTTAGGGCAGTCTGAGATTTTTGGAAGTGGAATCCAGTGACGAGTGTACACATTCACAAGCTCCCACTCGCAGTTGTCCCCAATATAAACGACCCAATCTCCATTTGCGCCTGCCCAGGCCTTATGCTGAAGCGATGGCATCTTAACATCACACGGATCATTATTGTCAAGTGGCATCAACTTGCACAAGGCGAGCCTTCCGTCATCCCCGCGCCAGCGAGCAGGGTCATAGCAAAGAAGATAGGGGAGATCAAACTGCTGTTGAACCCTTGGGTTGTTTGTAATGATCTTATTTGTTGAGTCAAGAATGTTCTTGAACGAACCTGCCATGCTAGCCGCGGTGATGATGTCGCACCGATCAATGATTTCCTCCACCACGTCATCTGTCAGATTGGGGCAAGAATAACGGGGTCGGGTCCTGCTACTTCCCTCCATCGAGAAGACGAACAATGATAGAAGGAAGAGTCAAGACAAATGGAGGGAGGAAGAGCGTGCAACAGCAGTTCCAACTCCCAAATCGAGAGGGAAAGGGGAAGAGGCGGTGGACGGTTGCCACGGTATAGGAAGAGGTAAGTGGGGAGAGGACGGTTGCCATGGTACAGGAAAAGGCGACCCGACCTACATGTCCATTCGGAAATTATACAAAAGGACTCGTCGTCTTCTCACTGACATGTTGGAACGGAACCCTCTCCAGATCTAAAAAAACGACGGCGGTGGCCCAGCGATAGCGTTTTTAAACGTTATTTCAAATTTTTGAGGGAAAATCATTATATTTGTATCTATCGATCGCGCCAAGGAGCAGAACCAAATGTTACAACTTACAAGTTCAAAAGGACCCCCACACGGTTCGCATCGTACCCCCTCACGGTTGGTCTGGCACGCCGCTCAAAGGGGAACGCTTGCTGTCTTGCATTTTGACTAACAAGTGGGTCCGCAGTTCAGCAAACTGACTATCGGCAAACCAACTTATCCATGCTCCCATGATACCAGCTTCTGAGAGCCCTTGGATCTGAGATCGAACGCTCGCATGCCGAGATTCTAGACCTGTGCGTAAATATCAGATCCTAGTGGGCTTTTTTGTAAACTTGCAGGAGCTCAGCATGCAACCGTTCGATCTCAAATCGAATGGCTTTTAAAAGGTCATATCATGGGAGCATGGGCAGCTTCGTGTCACCTGAAACTCCCCCCAGGCCGCCGCACGATGGTTGAGTTAGAGAAACAAGGAGAGAGAAGAGCTAGGTGTAGCACGAAATCCAAGAAATTTGGTGTTAGATGGGACTCTTGGTGGTGGCGTGTGCCGTACGCCTAGACATGAATGCTTGTTTTGGCCCATGCCACCCCACTATATCGAGGTGCTGGTTACATAGAGCGAACACATTATCTCTCCAACTTGCAAAAAGAAAAACACATTATTTCTTCAGGAGTTCGGTACCACTAGTACTAGGCGTCCCACCTCACACTGTCGGCAAATTTCCTAGAGTCCGTGCTCGGCCCTCCTCTCCCTCTCTTATCAGCCAGCCGGCAGACGCGCGGAGTGTGCCCATCGTCGGTTTGCTGACATTCGGTCCCACATACTATCAGTGAAAAGTATTTTGCCACGTCGCAGCACACACTCTGAGAAGTGACTCAAAATCCATTCATAAATTAAGTAAGTTTATCACATGCATATGCAAATATACCGTTCACACTACATACAACAAGTCTACAACGCACAATGACAACGAGGATACATTGTAAATACTAAAGTTTTTCTCACACAACACGTACAAGAAATGAAAACGACCTTCACGTCAACCAATCCTCGGCGTTGGTAATGCTTGCTTTGAACCAGAAGCGAGTCTCTGACCAGGGCCCGGTGGTATTGTCAATCTTGAAACCAACGCAAGACTCACCATCCGGGCTGAAGCGACCAATATCAGGAGCAATACTTGCATTGGAGTAGTGAGCAACAACATCAATGTCGGTGGTATAGATAGAGTTGCTTCTCATAAACGGCAAGGTTGTGCCAACAGGCGCTGGATCGCCTTTCACCATCATTGGATAGTTTAGTCCAAGGAAAAGCGAGTGTTCTCCAAGACTGTCAATATTGAACCAGGGAGAAGGTTCTGGCGCTAGCACACTAGTATCCATCCCGAAGAGCCTACAACGGAAGTTGGCATAGGTCCGTAGAGTACGACCATGCGAGACAATACTACTACCCGCTTCCTCTGTAACATTAGCAATGCCCTATATACAGACAAGAAGAGGTGATCCATCGAAATAAGTAGCTAGGTACCATCTAGTAGGTAGGTATTGGTTGTCTTCATGCTCGTGATCATCACCATCATCATCATCATCATCATCACCATCGTCATCTCCCCCTTGGTTATAAAAGTTTCCAAGAATCGGTGGCGGGATGTTGACAGGACCTTGAAAATTTTGAAGGTTAATTAGTAAAGGGATAACTCGCATGCATGGTGAATGAAATAAATCTAATTAAGGTGGAAGACAAACGTACCGAAGCAAAAATGATCCCATGCAAAAACAGTGCCACAAGTGGTGACAGCAAACACAAGACGCTCGTATTGAATTGCATCACAGTACTCACTCGTGTACAGAAACTGGTTTTTAAGCAATGTCCATCCAATCCCTCCAGGAGTAAAGGCGGCAACAGGCTTGTCGAAGACATCAACAACACAATAGTTCCTATAACTCCAAGAGCGTGTGGGAACTCGACAAATTGCTATCTTATATAGACGACAGTCACCATGATCGTATTTGAATGTACGTAGAGTATTGGTGTGCTCAACCTCAGGGCAGTCTGAGATTTTTGGAATTGGAATCCGGTGACGAGTGTACACATTCACAAGCTCCCACTCGAAGTTGTCCCCAATATAAACAACCCAATCTCCATTTGCGCCTGCCCAATCCTTACGCTGAAGCGATGGCATCTTAACATCACAGGGATCATTATCAAGTGGCATCAACTTGTACAAGGCGAGCCTTCCGTCATCCCCGGACCAGAGAAAAGGGTCATAGTGAAGAAGATAGGGGAGATCAAACCGCTCTTGAACCCTTGGGTTGTTTGTAATGATCTTATTTGTTGAGTCAAGAATGTTCTTGAACGAACCTGCCATGCTAGCCGCGGTGATGATGTCACACCGATCAATGATTTCCTCCATCGCGTCATCTGTCAGATTGGGGTAAGAATAACGGGGTCGGGTCCTGCTACTTCCCTCAATCGAGAAGACGAACTATGGTAGAAGGAAGAGTCAAGGCAAATGGAGGGAGGAAGAGCGTGCGACAACAGTTCCAACACCCAAATCGAGAGGGAAAGGGGAAGAGGCGGTGGACGGTTGCCACGGTACAGGAAGAGGCGAGCGGGGAGCGAACGGTTGCCACGGTATAGGAAGAGGCGACCCGGCCGTACATTGATATTGCAGTCGTACCCTCCGTTTGTCTAGCAGGCCTTTCCCACCATCTCCGAGAAGCAACTCCACCACCACCCCTCCGAGCATGGTTAATAGTATAGCCAACAACCGGCTATATGATGTTGCCACCTCACATATAGTCAACCTAATAGCTAACATGTATAGTAGCTAGTTGCTAAGTAGTACTACTTTATAAATGCATGACCCACCTTACACTCTCACAAGGTTTCTTGGAGTCTGTGTTGCAGCCGGCTATTAACCTACAACCTGCTTCCCTTCTCTATCATCTTCTCTCTCATCCAACTCAGCAGAAATATAATAGTTTAATCCTTACAGCTTGCTGACTACACCTTATTATACTTGCTCTCCGGCACTCTAGCTCTGTCTCTCTCCCAACCTTATTCCTCTCCTACACATATGTATGGATGCCGATCGATCTCCCTCGATACATAGCTTGGTCTCTCCTTCTCCACACATATACTAGTCGATCTACCCCTCTAGTTAGGTCTTTGCCCCCCCCCCACACCGATAGTCGAACGCTCTAGTTAGGTCTCCCTGCTACACAAACTGCACATGTCCCCTCTCACGTTTCAGTAGGCCAGCCACCCTATATCTTTGACGTGCGTGCCGTGGTAATAATGACTACTGAGCAGTCAAATCACAGTGCCCCACCTTTGCCACAGTAAGTTGCTCGGACGAAGCAACCATCATTTCACCTTTCCCACAGCAAGTAGTACCTCCTTTTTATTCTAGAAACCACCACACGCGAATATTGGACGGTAGCAGCACAGCATCAAGTACACTTTCAAGGACGGCGGGAGTATGGGTTTAGAGCAAGTACAATAGTAGGCTATAAGCCCGCCTACATGGAATTTTTGTCTATGTGGAGGAGAGAGACAAGGAAAAAGCAAGGGAGTGGGCTCTCATGCAAGAGCCAACCTCTACACGTGCTCCTAGGTAAAATGAGTTAATGAGAGGAAAGAGAAAGAGAGAAAGTGAAATGAATCACTAAGTTAAGAGCCAACCTTATAGCCAACCCTATTGTATGAGTAGATGATATTGTTAGCTCTTGATGACATGGCAGTTTTATATAGCCAGCTGCCGGCTGTATTCTCAATTCAAAAATCGAAACCAACCAATGAACTATTACTAGATGGTTAGCGTTTGCAGTAGTAGTACTGTAACGTATCAACGCAAGCATGCATGAGGAGTACAATGACCAATAACATTTACATGCATTGGTTAGTTTTCTGCTAATCCTTGCACGGAACAATAAAGGACGATACTACGTATCACCGGTCACCAGCGTAGGTGGAGTACGTGCATGAATCACCCGCAAAAAAAGGAGTACGTGCACGAAGAGAAGAGGTGCACGCACCGACGAACGTACTCTTTGCCTCTTTCCCTAAAACACACGTGGGTACACGGTGGAGCTCATTTCTGTACGAAAGAGGCAGCTCACGTGATAATTTGACGCGTGTAGTAGTTGTTCACTTAAGTGGAGGGTCGGGAACCACGCGTGAACGAATCAGAGTTCGACCATGACACGGTGGCGCGTTATTTATAAATAAAGTTTTTTCCTTCAATGGCACGTACGCAAATTTTTCGAATTGTCTAAATATGAAATTTTAGTGTTGATCCTACGATCTCACCTAAAGGTCCGATTCTATATAAGTCTACCCGTCCATTTTGAGCCAAAGTTTGACCATGAATTTAACTAATAAAATATAAACTATATGTTACAAAAACTATACCATAGAAAACCGGGAGGCGTGCTAGTAGTTGTGTGAAATGACGGTAGGCATGCCAGCAGTCCGCTGCGCAGGCTCACCGGGAGGCGAGCCAGCCCTTTGACCGTTGCCCGCCTCGCTCCCACTACTCCATATTAATGGCGCACCCGAGCCGCTGGTCGTAATAGGCGGCCGCACCCCCCGTCCACAGTGGTCACCGCCGTCCGGAGTGTATGAGGATGCTGCTGAAGCGCACCATCGGAGGGAGTGGCGACGCCGGGGCTGGTGAAGCACCCGCGCAACGCGTGAAGCTGGGCACAGAGGTTGCCGTCATCGCCGACGAGGTCTCGCGCGGGCAGCAGCACGACCTTCACGTCGTCGCCACCGTCGTGCCTCGCCAGCTGGAGCCGGAGGTCCACAGCAACTCCGGCAACGACTCCGACTCCGACGGAAAACCGGTTAGTCATATATACCCATTTTTGTGGCAAATATATCATGTGTTTTCTCTGGTTACTCCCCCTCCCCCCTTCATTTTTTTGGAATAGAAATCCTCTGGTTATGTTCTCTCAGTCCATGAAATGATGAAATCAGAGTAAGATTCGTTAGATCCGTGTAGTGTATTGATTATTGTCATGGTGATAGTGATGATAATAGTTCAGAGAGGGGATGCTAGATGTCATTGAATGGGGAAGGATGTCATTTTAATCTGAATAATTTGCATGAAGATTTGACTACATGGTTTGGGGGCTGGATTATGATGTATATGAACCCTAGGCAGAATTATGAACCCTAGGAAAAATTTGTAGTATTCTAGTGCTAGAATTTGATGTATATGAACCCTAGGAAAAATTGTAGTCTTTTAGTGCTTGATCTTTATGTATATGAACCCTAGGCAGCATTATGTGTCTTAAGTTAACTTCAATTTGTTAAATTAACTGAATTTTTTTTAGTTAACTGAATTTGTCCGTTAACTACTGAATCAAACTTAATTTGGCTAATTAGGTTTCCAAAAGAAGATAAGAAAATTGGATTAATAGATTTCTAGAAGAAGATAAGAAAATTGTGTGGGTGGGCATATGTGATATGTTCTGGGCTGTGTGAACTAGTAGGAATGATAGGATCCTAGAGTATATGCTATGATTTGGGCTTACTGGAGTAGCATATCTGCATCCATCTGTGCTATTAGTTTTGTCATTTGGATGAGTTTCAGAGCATGACATGTTTGCATAACTTGCCATTTTGTCTTTTTTATGTGATTTAATCCATGCATCATATGGTGAAACTTTGTACATGCGTCTGGAGCATTTTCATGCCTACTTGCTGTTAAAAAAAATTCCATGCCATGATACACATGATAAGCCTCTAAACCAACCATGAAAAGATGCCATGTGAATGTTGCTAAAATGAATGTGCTTGTTTTCACCAAGTCATCAGTCTGATTTAAAACATTTCATTTTGTCTTGATGGTAGCCATGAATCTGTAACTCCTATGTAGATGCTCATGTTGGATGTTTTGTTCTACATGATTTGTACTAGCATTCTATGCAATTAGATGCCATGACAAGCCATGTAGCATATTTATTTCTTGCCTCCCATGGTGGTATTAATTTTGTCATTTGGATAAGTTTTGGTGCATGACATTTTGCATAACTTGGCATTTGGTCATTTTTGTGTGAATTAATCCATGCATCATATGGCCTAACTTTGTACGTGTGTTTGGGTCATTTTCATGCCTACTTATTGTTAAAATTATTGCCATGCCATGAAACACATGAAAAGCCACTGACCCAACCTTGCAAAGATGCCCTGTCAATGTTGCTGATATGAATATGCTTGTTTTCACTAAGTCTTGTGTCTGAATTAAAACTTGGCATTTTGTCTTGATGGTAGCCATGGATCTACAACTCCTATGAATGTGCTCATGTTGGATGATTTGTTCTCCATGTTTAGTACTTCCATGCTGTGCATTTGGACACATGAAAAAATTAAATTTGGACATATTTGGTACCTCTAACAATTTCCTGCATGTACGTCGATTGTGACCTGCCACGTGACAATAGCCACATTTACCCTTTGATCTTGTCTTCTTCGTCTTTGCCTGTAGCCTTTTCTTTGGTGTGCACCTCGGCCTGGCACATGCACGGGATCCATAACCTTATCCAAACCCTCACCATCAAGGTTCTGTCCCATGGCATCAGAAAAGGTCCGTAATAGAAATCCTATGGTTATGTCTCTCAGTCCATGAAATCAGAGTAAGATTCGTTAGATCCGTGTAGTGTATTGATTATTTGAATGGTAGCCGTCTAGGGTTAGTGATTAATTGTTTATTCTCTACAAATGATTTTTGCTAATAATCCGACCAGGGTTAGCGTTCGTGCTAATAATTCGTAGCCAGATCTTGAGAATTGATTTTGAATGTCCTACATATATGTTTGTGCCATTTTTTTGTTCCAGATCTTGAGAATTGATTTTGAATGTCCTACATATATGTTTGTGTCAATTTTCCCCCCAGATTGGTATGTACACTGATGAGGCTCCGGCCAGCGCCACCGCCGGTTGTAGATCCTGCACCCGGCAGCGCGGGCAGAAGCGGCCACGCCCCCCTGGATCTGAGGAACCCGTAGAATCTCGGGTGGACAGAATAGGCGATCTCCCGGACGCCATCCTTGGGGAGATCATCTTCCTTCTCCCCACCAAGGATGGCTGCCGCACACAGGTCCTCGCATCTCGGTGGCGCCCTCTGTGGTGAGCCACGCCTCTTAATCTCGACTATCGTCAGCTATCTGTCATTCATGATTTTGAACTCCACGGATCCATCATCTCCTCCCACCAGGGCTCCATTCAACGTCTCTGCATCCCGGCATGCTGCCTGCTGCACATACCCTGCATGGTGGATGCCTGGCTGACATCCCGTGAATTCGAAAAACTCCAGCAGCTTGAGTTCTACCATTAGTACGAGAATAGCTTACCACCAACCGCTGTATTTGTGCCCTCACCACCGATGTCCATCTCATGGATTTCCTCCTCTCTCCACACCACCACCTTGGCCCGATGCCATCTAGCAGATAATCTGGTACAAATGCTTCGACTCCCACTGCTAAAAAAACTTGCGCTTGTGGTGGTTGATCTGTCCGAGGCCTCACTGCACAGCATCATCCACTCCAGCTGCCCTGCCTTGGAGCGCTTGCTGCTTGTTTTTGGAAAAGAAATTCGTATCCGTTGTCTCCAAATAAAGTCGCCTCACCTTGTAAGCATTGGAATTTGTTTTGAAGGACAGGAGCTCATCATTGAAGATGCCCCTTCACTTCAAAGGTTGCTCCTTAATTATTGTTATGCACCTTCTCAAATAACTGTGGTCTCTGCGCCTAAACTGGAGACCTTGGGTGTAATTCGTGATCCGTTTAAAGGTCACAAGATGGTGTTTGGCTCCACACTTATTCAGGTACTGTATATTAGCATCAACACTTTTGTAATCATAATTCATAAGCTGCATTTTTCATTTGTGTGCATAAGTTTTATACCATCTTGGAGTACACTTTTGGTACTAATATTATGTTCTATGCTCAATGAAGAGTTTGTCCATGGATAGCCTATCAATGGTGCTGGATTCTGTCAAGACCTTACATATCTGTATGTGGTGTTTAGATCTGAACACGATTATTGGCTTGCTACGATGCTTTCCATGCTTGGAGAATTTGTATATACAGGTGATGATTTCACGCACATTGAAAGCCCATATATAATGTACTAGAATTAACCGTTCAGCTGTCACTCTTTCGACATACTCTTTTTTTAGACATTAACTATTTTTAATCTTCATGTCTATTTAGGCAGTAACACATGGACAAAAAGGTATAACCAATCGGTGGCATAAGAAGCACAGGGATTTTCTCTGTTCTCATGATATTCGCTTGAGGACAATAACGATGGAAGGATATGCATCCAACCATGCAAACACTAGCTTTGCCACATTCTTCTTGTTGAATGCGAGGGTACCATTGTCCGTGAGGATTAAGTTTTTTAACAAAAAGTTTCTCACGGATGGACACGTTGAACAGCACAAAAAGAAGTTTCAGGTGGACAAAAGGGCTTCTGAACATGCTCGGCTTCTATTTACAACAAGTTGTCATCATGTACCAGTAAATTTTTTGGCCCGGGATCTTGATTTTATGGATAAGACCGATCCATTTGATTGTGACTGCCAAAAACTTTTGTTGAGTTAGATGCTATTGCCCTGTTCAATCTGTGTTTTGTCTAAACCTGATGAACAATTGATCCTCGTGCTTTTGTACCGTTTGTAACCTGGAGTTAGATGTTGTTGCCCTTTTCAACTCGGCTATGACTCATATTTTCTTTCAAACAGGGCCAATGGCTTGCCATTTCTTTAATTAAATGCCTAGAAATCATAAATGTGTCCTTGGGTGAATGTTTAGGTCCCATTTCTTTAGTTAAATGCCGAGAAATCATAAATGCTAGTATAAGCAATAATTATGCATGTGCTTGCTCGCCGTTTAGGCGGCTGCGGTGCGCTCTGCTTGCGTCCCTCCGCGGGCTCTGCTCTCGCGTCCATCCGCGCGTTCTGCTCGCCATTGACGCGCCGTGGCGCGCTCGGGTCGTGTCGCTCCGCGCGCGCTCTGCCAGCGGTTGGGGCCGGCGCACGATCACGTTGGGGGCCCCATATGCACGCGGTTGCACCACGCGCGTTTCCACGATGCAGTTACGTGCGGCACAATGGAGTTACGCGCTGCAAAAACTGCCATTCGGATGTGGCGATATTCCTGTCCGTCCGGCCTCCCCATTTATTCCCGTGGCCATTATAACCTTAGTCTCTTCAACCTTTCGATCGCGCCCCAAACGAAACCACACCATTGGTCCCGCCTGCTCCCGCCTCCCATGGCTGACTGCGCCTCCGCCCACGCATTGCCGCCCCACCGTACCCTCAAACATTGGCCAGTCCGTCACACCACACCCCCACACGTCCTGTTATTCTTCGGCGATGTCAGCCCCAACCCGCACCCGTACCCAAACCAGTCAATCCCTCATACTCCCCTCTGCCTGCGAGTCCGCGACTACACTGCCGCATCTTCCACGGCTCCTGTTCGTTCCCGTCTGAGGCCTCGCCGTCGTCCTCCGCCTTGGTTTGCTCGCCACGGCGCCGCCGACTGGCGTTGTCAACATGGTCAACAACTGAGAGGAATCAGTAGATGATTGTACGTGGAGAGGATGACAGTAGGGACCCACGAGGGTCATTGCAGTACGCAAGCAAGTGCCTCCTTATTACAAGCCAAAAAAAATGCTTCCTCCTAATGGTTTGACATCTGGGTCCCACGACATTGTCAACGTAGTCAAAAAGCGAGAGAATTGCCCAACGAGCGGCTGACACCAGGGACCCAGCAGCTCGCGTAGTTGTTTTTTTTGTTTTTGAGATGGGGCAGGGTATCAACTAGGTTGTGCGGGGCTATAGCCCGTCTAGCCCAGGCTTTTATTTTCTGTTTGCCACATGACCATTCCAGTTGTTTTTTTCTCTTTCTGAAAATGGCTAGCCCAGTTCTATTTTTTTTTGAAGAATACCCAACCGAGGCCCACTTGCTTTTCTCAGCACTGCTGGGCTGCAAATCTTTCAAGACGAGGACAGATGTATTCGGGGTTTGCCCAGAAAATGGACTATAAGTAGAAAGAAATAGGCTGTAAATTTTAAGAACAACACAGCAAACCGGCAATAGCCACTCAAAAAAAATGCAAACCGGCAATTAGTTTCAAATTATGGTTTTTCTGGGATTTCGAGATTTTAAATTTCATTGATTTTTCTACGGGGAAAATTTCGTTGGATTTAAATTAATATAAAATACTTTTTCAAATTAGTTTGAATCTGACTCCAAATTTTGGGATTAAAAACAGTTCGAACCCCACCGTAATATGCAAAATTTCGTTGAATTTTTTAACCATGGCCAGAATATGGGCTGTAATGTTAACAAAAAGAATATGGGCTTAAAAAAATCCTTAAGAATTAGCAAATGGGCTGTAAATTATTAAAAATAATGGCAAATGGGTTGTATGCTGTTTGCCACAGATTTGGAGGCTGAATTGTGTGGGCTTACTATGTTGACGCGTACGCAGGGCTATGTGAACTTAGTCAACAAACGAGGAGTTCTAAAAAAAAGTCAACAAACGATTCTAGCGGCAGTGACCGTTGGATAACATCCAACGGCCGTGCTGTTTCTTCAATCTCTGATCTTCTTGCTCCAGCCGCCCAAACCCGCGCCGGCGGGACCGCCTGCTGCCACCTCCCGTGGCTGGCTGTGCTGCCGCGCAGCCCTCACCGCCCCACCCTACTCCCATCGCTAGCCAGGCCATCCATCTACTGACCCACACCTCCTGTTATTCTCTTGCGACACAGGGCTCAGACCGCAGCCGAACCAGTCAACCCTCGTACTCCCCTCAGCGTGGGCATCCACTGCTATGGCTTCGCCGGCTCTGGGTCGTTCCCTTCCTGGGCCTCGCCGTCATCCACCGCCTTGGTGCTCTCGGCACGGCGTCGTAAACATGGTCAACGAACGACATCCAACAGGAAGAGGACTGTACGTGGACATGCTGACAGCTGGGACCCACGAGGTCCATGGTTGTAGGCAAGGAAGTGCCTCCTTATTACGTGGAAGAAAAATGATTCCACTCCCTGACAGCTGGGACCCACCAGCTACATCTTCGCACGCAAGGAAGATCCTCCTTATTACATGAAAAAAAAATGCTGGTGACACATGGATTCCAGGTTTTTTTAGATCACACGTGGGTTCCAGTTGCTCGATCAGTTTTGTTGTTGTTGTTTTTTTGTTGTTGTTGAGAGGGAGTAGGTTATCAACTGGGATGTGCGATGTCTGTGGCCCGTCTAGCCCAGGCTTTTATTTTATGTTTACAACATGACGAGCCTAGCTGTTTTTTTCTCGGTGAAAATGGCTAGCCCACCTCTTTTTTTCGTAGAATAGCCTACACAGGCCAATTTCTTTTTCTCCGTCTTGCTGGGCTGCAAATCTTTCAAGACGACGAGGGATACATTCGGTTTGCCCAGACAAAAAGGGCTGTAAATCTTATAAGTAATATGAAATGGGTTGTATATGTATAAAAACAAAGAAAATGGGGAATTAGTTTCAAATTGCAGATTTTCTTTTATTTTTTGATATTTCAATTTTCATTTTTTAATGTAATTTAAATATATTTTAAATTTAGTATTTATCGGGCTCGAAATTTCGGGATTATAAATAGTTTGACAATTTCAATGAAATATCGCTGAAATTTTTAATCCTGTCCTTGCGAGAAAAGGTAAGGTATTCTAAAAATATAATATGGGCTGCAATAAATTACATAATAATTAGCAAATGGTCTGTAAATTTAGGAAAATAGCAAATGGGCTATATGCTGTCCACCACAGATGTTATGCTGACTTGTGGGCCTACTAAGTTGACGTGTACGCAGGGCTTTGTCAACTTATAGTTAACAAACGATTCTTGCAGCGGTGACCATTGGATGCTAATCTAACGGCCGTGCTGCTTCTTCAATCTCTGATCATGTTGCTCCAGCCGCCCAAACCAGCACCGGCGGGACCGCCTGCTCCTGCCTCCCGTGGCCGGCTGTGCTGCCGCACAGGCCTCAACGCCCCACCCTACTCCCACCGCTGGCCAGGCCTTCCCTCTACTCACGCACATCCCCTGTTATTTTCCGACGATGGTAGCCTCACACCGCAGCCGAAGCAGTCAACCCTCGTACTTCCATCCGCGTGGGCATCCACTGCGGCGTCTTCCCCGGCTCCGCGTCGTTCCCTTCCGAGGCCGCGCCGTCGTCCACCGCCTTGGTGCTCTCGACGCGGCGTAGTCAACATGGTCAATGAACGACAGCCATCGGAAGAGGACTGTGCGCGGTGAGGCTGACAGCTGGACCCACCAGCTACATCTTCACACGCAAGGAAGTGCCTCCTTATTACGCGCAAAAAAATGATTCCTCCCCTTACAGCTGGGACCCACCATCTATATCTTCGCACGCAAGGAAGTGCCTCCTTATTACGCGCGCAAAAAAATTGATTCCTCCCCCTTACAGCTGGGACCCACCAGCTATATCTTCGCACGCAAGGAAGTGCCTCGTTATCCACTGACAGCTGGGACCCACCAGGTCAAAGCATACGTAGCGTTGTCTATCTGGTCGCGAACGTGTACGTACATACTGGTCGATCGGTCTCTCTGCAACAATGTACCGTGGGCGTGTAAGGAGCGGCACATGTCGTAGTAGAGCCCCATACATAGCAGTTGAGGCAGTCCCGTCTAAATCGAGTACACGTACGTACAGCCACGCTGCAAATAATACGACCATGTACGTACATACCCCAACGATAGTCAACGCTTACTCACGCATACGTACGGCGAGTGCTCGTGTACATGGAGAGTCAACATACGACAGCAACGGCCTCCTGTTCATCGGCAGCCAACCGGCTGGGTCAGAACGGAGAAACAACGTCGTGTTCATCGGGAGGCAACCGACTGGGTCAGAATGCGTCCTGTTCATCGGGAGCCAACCGGTTTGGACGGAACAGCCAAAATGGGGTCCTATTCATCGACTCGGGGTGTGGCGTACTGCAAAACGGAGGAAACGGCCTTCTGTTCGAGCGCCTACGGTCGAAATGGGGTCCTGTTCATCGGCTGGGGGTCTGGCGTACCACAAAACAGAGGAAACGAACTTCTGTTCGAGCGCCTACGGTCGAAACGGGGTCCTGTTGATCGGGAGGGGTCTGGTGTACAGCAAAATGGAGGAAATGGACTTCTCCCCCACTGCCTACGGTCAAAACAGGGGTCCTGTTCATCGGGAGGGGTGTGGCATACCGCAAAACGGGACTCCACGGGCTACTGTTCATCCACGGTTGACCTCCTCCAAGCCTCCACCAGCTACTGTTCATCCACCGTCGACTTCCTCCAGCCTCCACCGGCTACTGTTCATCCAGCCTCCACGGGGGCCTATTCATGCACCCCAACCAGCTGGCCTCCTCGGGGTCCTGTTCATCCTGCGCCAACCACCTTCACATGGCCAGGGTACTGTTCATCCACAACCAACCTACCGGCTGGGGTGGGTCATACGAGCGGGCGGCAGCAACGGGAACTGTTCATCCACAACCAACCAACCAACTAGGTCAACTCACCACGTCTCACGCAAGGGGCTCGATTGATGCGTCTCGACTCGTTCTACGTATCGCGCGCATGGCAAAAACGGGCACTGTTCATCGAGAGGCAACCGAACACTGGCTACGTCTCGCACGTACGGGGGATCGACCGGCTTCAGTTAGCAGCGAAGGAATCGCTCGGGTTCAGTTAGCAGCGAAGGGATCGATCGGCCTCAGTACATAGCTAGTGCGATCGCTCGAGGTTCAGTAAGCGAACGCCTCGCTCGGGTTCAGTTAGCGAACAACTCGCACACACGCGCGCGTACAAGAGAAACACGCAAACCACACTGCATCGCTCGGCCCCGACCACCCATCGTAATCGGGAACTCCCCAAAAATTTCCTCGCCCTCACTTCTACCACGATTTTTTACGTCATGGACGGCCCAAAGAATGTCATGCGGGTGCGTGTCCGGCAAACCCAGGACGAAAAGCCCATTTCTGTCATAATTTTTTGTCATAGAAGTAGGAGCCCACCACATCTATGATGATACATGTTTTTCTCACAATTATTGTCATAGAAGTGTCACAACCATGACAGAAAAAGTTTTCGTTCGGGCCATAATGTCACGGATGTGTCTTTTTTTTGTAGTGTTACTTCACAAAAAAAGTCATTTCTGCCACTTGAAAAATGGAAAAATAAGATTTTATTCCAAAAAATATATAATTGCTATGCAAACATTGTCCACAATGGTAACACGCATAGTTGTGCCAAATTTGGACATGTTATTGTGAACTATGCCATGGATGTGGCCATGACCATGGGCAGATGCATTGAAATCCATACAAGTTCATAGTAGATAGGCCATTTTGTGAAGGTTTTTTTTCAAACTTGTGGTATTGCAAGTCCATTATTTTTCCCAGTAACTAGTTCACACAAAAGGGCTCCATGCACAAGGATTTCTTTTTTTGAGGCTTTTTTCATTTTCTTTAATTTTTTTAAAATGAGGTCAAACTTGCAAGGTTGACCAATCCTACCAGGTGGTTGGTAATTTCAACTTTTGTTGTGCCCAGTGCCTGTAGCACCAATTCAAAAGGTAAAAATGATTTTTTCTAATTTTCAGGACATACATACATGACACTTGTAGTTCAAATTTGAGCTGGTTCTTATAAATCTCTAGAAATTCAGTAAATGGAGGAAATATAGAAATGAAACTAGATAATTCATGAAACTTGGGCAGTGTGCATCCAAGGTGGTCTACTTTGGATGAAAAATGGAAAGACCCAATTTTACAACTTATTTCAGGCACTTACTTCACAAAAAAAAGTCATTTCTGCCAGTTGAAGAATGGAAAAATAAGATTTTATTCCAAAAAAAATTATAATTGCTAAGCAAACATTGTCCACAATGGTAACACCCATGGGTGTGACAAATTTGGACATGTTATTATGAACTATGCCATGGATGTGGCCATGACCATGGGCGGATGCATTGAAATCCATACAAGTTCATAGTAGATAGGCCATTTTGTGAAGGTTTTTTTTCAAACTTGTGGTATTGCAAGTCCATGATTTTTCCCGGTAACTAGTTCACACAAAAGGGCTCCATGCACAAGGATTTCATTTTTGAGGCTTTTTTCATTTTCTTTGATTTTTTTCAAAATGAGGTCAAACTTGCAAGGTTGACCAATACTACCAGGTGGTTGGGAATTTCAACTTTTGTTGTGCCCAATGCCTGTAGCACCAATTCAATAGGTAAAAATGATTTTTTCTAATTTTCAGGACATACATACATGACACTTGTAGTTCAAATTTGAGCTGGTTCTGATAAATCTCTAGAAATTCAGCAAATGGAGGAAATATAGAAATAAAACTAGATAATTCATGAAACTTGGGCAGTGTGCATCCAATGTGGTCTTCTCTGGATGAAAAATGGAAAGACCCAATTTTACAACTTATTTCAGGCACTTACTTCACAAAAAAAGTCATTTCTGCCAGTTGAAGAATGGAAAAATAAGATTTTATTCCAAAAAAAATTATAGTTGCTAAGGAAACATTGTCCACGATGGTGACACCCATGGTTGTGCCATATTTGGACATGTTATTATGAACTATGCCATGGATATGGCCATGACCATGGGCAGATGCATTGAAATCCATAGAAGTTCATAGTAGATAGGCCATTTTGTGAAGGTTTTTTTTTCAAACTTATGGTATTGCAAGTCCATGATTTTTCCCGGTAACTAGTTCACACAAAAGGGCTCCATGCACAAGGATTTCATTTTTTGAGGCTTTTTACATTTTCTTTGAACTTTTTTCAAAATGAGGTCAAACTTGCAAGGTTGATCAATCCTTACAGATGGTTGGGAATTTCAATTTTTTGTTGTGCCTAGTGCCTGTAGCACCAATTCAAAAGTTAAAAATGATTTTTGCCAATTTTCAGGACATACATACATGATAGTTGTAGTTCAAATTTGAGCTAGTTCTCATAAATCTCTAGAAATTCAGTAAATGAAGGAAATATAGAAATAAAACTAGATAGTTCATGAAACTTGGGCAGTGTGCATCCAATGAGGTCTACTTTGGATGAAAAATGGAAAGACCCAATTTTACAACTTATTTCAGGCACTTACTTCAGAAAAAAAGTCATTTCTGCCACTTGAAAATGGAAAAGTAAGATTTTATTCCAAAAAAATTATAATTGCTATACAAACATTGTCCACAATGGTAACACCCTTGGTTGTGCCAAATTTGGACAGGTTATTATGAACTATGCCATGGATGTGGCCATGACCATGGGCAGATGCATTGAAATCCATACAAGTTCATAGTAGATAGGCCATTTTGTGAAGGTTTTTTTTTCAAACTTGTGGTATTTCAAGTCCATGATTTTTCCAAGTAACTAGTTCACACAAAAGGGCTCCATGCACAAGGATTTCATTTTTTGAGGCTTTTTCATTTTCTTTGATTTTTTTCAAAATGAGGTCAAACTTGCAAGGTTGACCAATCCTACCAGGTGGTTGGGAATTTCAACTTTTGTTGTGCCGAGTGCCTGTAGCACCAATTCGAAAGGTAAAAATGATTTTTGCCAATTTTCAGCACATACATACATGACACTTGTAGTTCAAATTTGAGCTGGTTCTAATAAATCTCTAGAAATCTAGTAAATGGAGGAAATATAGAAATAAAACTAGATAATTCATGAAACTTGGGAAGTTTGCATCCAATGTGGTCTACTTTGGATGAAAAATGGAAAGACCCATTTTACAACTTATTTCAGGCAGTTACTTCAAAAAAAAAGTCATTTCTGCCACTTGAAGAATGGAAAAATAAGATTTCATTCCAAGAAAAATTATAATTGCTATGCAAACATTGTCCACAATGGTAACACCCATGGTTGTGCCAAATATGGACATGTTATTATGAACTATGCCATGGATGTGGCCATGGCCATGGGCAGATGCATTGAAATCCATACAAGTTCATAGTAGATAGGCCATTTTGTAAAGGTTTTTTTTCAAACTTATGGTATTGCAAGTCCATGATTTTGCCAGTAACTAGTTTAGACAAAAGGGCTCCATGCACAAGGAGTTCATTTTTCGAGGCTTTTTTCATTTTCTTTGATTTTTTTCAAAATGAGGTCAAACTTGCAAGGTTGACCAATCCTAACAGATAGCTGGGAATTTCAACTTTTGTTATGCCCAGTGCATGTAGCACCAATTGAAAAGGTAAAAATGATTTTTGCCAATTTTCAGGACATACATACATGACACTTGTAGTTCAAATTTGAGCTGGTTCTGATAAATCTCTAGAAATTCAGTAAATGGAGGAAATATAGAAATGAAACTAGATAATTCATGAAACTTGGGCAATGTGCATCCAATGTGGTCTACTTTGGATGAAAAATGGAAAGACCCAATTTTACAACTTATTTCAGGCACTTACTTCACAAAAAAGTCATTTCTGCCACTTGAAGAATGGAATAACAAGATTTTATTCCAAAAAAAATTATAATTGCTATGCAAATATTGTCCACAATGGTAACACCAATGGTTGTGCCAAATTTGGACATGCTATTATGAAATATGCCATGGATGTGTCCATGACCATGGGCAGATGCATTGAAATCCATACAAGTTCATAGTAGATAGGCCATTTTGTGAAGGTTTTTTAAAAAACTTATGGTATTGCAAGTCCATTATTTTTTTCAGTAACTAGTGCACACAAAAGGGCTCCATGCACAAGGAGTTCATTTTTTGAGGCTTTTTACATTTTCTTTGAACTTTTTTCAAAATGAGGTCAAACTTGCAAGGTCGACCAATCCTACCAGATGGTTGGGAATTTCAACTTTTGTTGTGCCCAGTGCCTGTAGCACCAGATGGTTGGGAATTTGGACATGCTATTATGAAATATGCCATGGATGTGTCCATGACCATGGGCAGATGCATTGAAATCCATACAAGTTCATAGTAGATAGGCCATTTTGTGAAGGTTTTTTCTCAAACATGTGGTATTGCAAGTCCATGATTTTTCCCAGTAACTAGTTCACAGAAAAGGGCTCCATACACAAGGAGTTCATTTTTTGAGGCTTTTTTCATTTTCTTTAATTTTTTTCAAAATGAGGTCAAACTTGCAAGGTTGACCAATCCTAACAGATGGTTGGGAATTTCAACTTTTGTTGTGCCCAGTGCATGTAGCACCAATTGAAAAGGTAAAAATGATTTTTGCCAATTTTCAGGACATACATACATGACAATTGTAGTTCAAATTTGAGTTGGTACTGATAAATCTCTAGAAATTTAGTAAATGGAGGAAATATAGAAATAAAACTAGATAATTCATGAAACTTCGGCAGTGTGCATCCAATGTGGCCTACTTTGGATGAAAAATGGAAAGACCCAATTTTACAACTTATTTCAGGCACTTACTTCACAAAAAAAGTCATTTCTGCCACTTGAAGAATGGAATAATAAGATTTTATTCCAAAAAAAATTATAATTGCTATGCAAACATTGTCCACAATGGTAAAACCAATGGTTGTGCCAAATTTGGACATGCTATTATGAATTATGCCATGGATGTGGCCATGACCATGGGCAGATGCATTGAAATCCATACAAGTTCATAGTAGATAGGCCATTTTGTGAAGGTTTTTTTAAAACTTATGGTATTGCAAGTCCATTATTTTTTTCAGTAACTAGTGCACACAAAAGGGCTCCATGCACAAGGAGTTCATTTTTTGAGGCTTTTTACATTTTCTTTGAACTTTTTTCAAAATGAGGTCAAACTTGCAAGGTTGACCAATCCTACCAGATGGTTGGGAATTTCAACTTTTGTTGTGCCCAGTGCCTGTAGCACCAATTCAAAAGTTAAAAATGATTTTTCCCAATTTTCAGGACATACATACATGACACTTGTAGTTCAAATTTGAGCTGGTTCTGATAAATCTCTAGAAATTCAGTAAATGGAGGAAATATAGAAATAAAACTAGATAATTCATGAAACTTGGCAGTGTGCATCCAATGAGGTCTACTTTGGATGAAAAATGGAAAGACCCAATTTTACAACTTATTTCAGGCACTTACTTCACAAAAAAAGTCATTTCTGCCACTTGAAAATGGAAAAATAAGATTTTATTCCAAAAAATATATAATTGCTTTGCTAACATTGTCCACAATGGTAGCACTCATGGTTGTGCCAAATTTGGACATGTTATTATGAACTATGCCATGGATGTGGCCATGACCATGGGCAAATGCATTGAAATCCATACAAGTTCATAGTAGATAGGCCATTTTGTGAAGGTTTTTTTTCCAAACTTGTGGTATTGCAAGTCCATGATTTTTCCCAGTAACTAGGTCACACAAAAGGGATCCATGCACAAGGATTTCATTTTTTTGAGGCTTTTTCATTTTCTTTGATTTTTTTCAAAATGAGGTCAAACTTGCAAGGTTGACCAATCCTACCAGGTGTTTGGGAATTTCAACTTTTGTTGTGCCCAGTGCCTGTAGCACCAATTCAAAAGGTAAAAATGATTTTTTCCAATTTTCAGGACATACATACATGACACTTGTAGTTCAAATTTGAGCTGGTTCTGATAAATCTCTAGAAATCTAGTAAATGGAGGAAATATAGAAATAAAACTAGATAATTCATGAAACTTGGGCAGTGTGCATCCAATGTTGTCTACTTTGGATGAAAAATGGAAAGACCCAATTTTACAACTTATTTCAGGCACTTACTTCACAAAAAAAGTCATTTCTGCCACTTGAAGAATGGAAAAATAAGATTTCATTCCAAGAAAAATTATAATTGCTATGCAAACATTGTCCACAATGGTAACACCCATGGTTGTGCCAAATATGGACATGTTATTATGAACTATGCCATGGATGTGGCCATGACCGTGGGCAGATGCATTGAAATCCATACAAGTTCATAGTAGATAGGCCATTTTCTGAAGTTTTTTTTTTCAAACTTATGGTATTGCAAGTCCATGATTTTGCCAGTAACTAGTTCACAGAAAAGGGCTCCATACACAAGGAGTTCATTTTTTGAGGCTTTTTTCATTTTCTTTAATTTTTTTCAAAATGAGGTCAAACTTGCAAGGTTGACCAATCCTAACAGATGGTTGGGAATTTCAACTTTTATTGTGCCCAGTGCATGTAGCACCAATTGAAAAGGTAAAAATGATTTTTGCCAATTTTCAGGACATACATACATGACAATTGTAGTTCAAATTTGAGCTGGTACTGATAAATCTCTAGAAATTCAGTAAATGGAGGAAATATAGAAATAAAACTAGATAATTCATGAAACTTCGGCAGTGTGCATCCAATGTGGCCTACTTTGGATGAAAAATGGAAAGACCCAATTTTACAACTTATTTCAGGCACTTACTTCACAAAAAAAGTCATTTCTGCCACTTGAAAATGGAAAAATAAGATTTTATTCCAAAAAATATATAATTGCTTTGCTAACATTGTCCACAATGGTAGCACTCATGGTTGTGCCAAATTTGGACATGTTATTATGAACTATGCCATGGATGTGGCCATGACCATGGGCAAATGCATTGAAATCCATACAAGTTCATAGTAGATAGGCCATTTTGTGAAGGTTTTTTTCCAAACTTGTGGTATTGCAAGTCCATGATTTTTCCCAGTAACTAGGTCACACAAAAGGGCTCCATGCACAAGGATTTCATTTTTTGAGGCTTTTTCATTTTCTTTGATTTTTTCAAAATGAGGTCAAACTTGCAAGGTTGACCAATCCTACCAGGTGTTTGGGAATTTCAACTTTTGTTGTGCCCAGTGCCTGTAGCACCAATTCAAAAGGTAAAAATGATTTTTTCCAATTTTCAGGACATACATACATGCCACTTGTAGTTCAAATTTGAGCTGGTTCTGATAAATCTCTAGAAATCTAGTAAATGGAGGAAATATAGAAATAAAACTAGATAATTCATGAAACTTGGGCAGTGTGCATCCAATGTTGTCTACTTTGGATGAAAAATGGAAAGACCCAATTTTACAACTTATTTCACGCACTTACTTCACAAAAAAAGTCATTTCTGCCACTTGAAGAATGGAAAAATAAGATTTTATTCCAAGAAAAATTATAATTGCTATGCAAACATTGTCCACAATGGTAACACCCATGGTTGTGACAAATTTGGACATGTTATTATGAGCTATGCCATGGATGTGGCCATGACCATGGGCGGATGCATTGAAATCCATACAAGTTCATAGTAGATAGGCCATTTTGTGAAGGTTTTTTTTTCAAACTTGTGGTATTGCAAGTCCATTATTTTTCCCAGTAACTAGTTCACACAAAAGGGCTCCATGCACAAGGATTTCATTTTTTGAGGCTTTTTTCATTTTCTTTGATTTTTTTCAAAATGAGGTCAAACTTGCAAGGTTGACCAATCCTACCAGGTGGTTGGGAATTTCAACTTTTGTTGTGCCCAGTGCCTGTAGCACCAATTCAAAAGGTAAAAATGATTTTTGCCAATTTTTAGGACATACATACATGACACTTGTAGTTCAAATTTGAGCTGGTTCTGATAAATCTCTAGAAATCTAGTAAATGGAGGAAATATAGAAATAAAACTAGATAATTCATGAAACTTGGGCAGTGTGCACCCAATGTGGTCAGTGTACAACACAAATGATGTCTCTCATCATCATCAATCTTGAAATAGCGATACAGGTTATCATATGTGTCGAATACATGCAACTACAACCTCATCCCATACACATGTTTCATCATCCGTCTAAACAATTATATAGAAGAGAAGAGCTATCACTATGAGTAAGAGCGGAATTATGCAGTACATGAGGCGCCAGTTCTGATTCCTCTCTCGCGCTAGCGTGAACCTCAAGTAACTAACTTCTGCTTCTTGTCTGCTATCGAACCCTTTATGGCTGTCGCCCGAGAACCGTGACACTTGGTCCTGACACTCGGGCCACTCGTCGTACACTCCCGGAACCCTCCCTATCTACACGGCATAGCACTTCTTCGCCATCAAGGATCTATGTACTTGCTAGAGATGCATCTTCATCAAGCGAATTCAACAATAATATGCAACATAATATACTTGAGCAACACGAAGAGAAAGAGTTAGCAAAAATATGCAACATATAGTAAACATAATCAACACAGGTTCATCGTACCCAAACTAATTAACTAGATGTATGCAGGTTCATCGTACCCAAACTAATTAACTACCGTTATGCAAGTTCAGCGGGACCGTTTAAATAAAGTATTAATTCAACCGACACATCATCATTGGCATTGTGAATCACTACAAGTTCCATCCATCCATATCCGGGAGGATGCACCCTAGCTTGGTGAACGGCATCAGGTCCTGACGTTGCATGCCTATGCGAGTTCTAACGTCAACTCGCGATATAGGGCCGTGGTAGAACATCCCCTCCTCTTCAACGACATCTTTAATGATGATCGATGCAATGTCCCTCTAGATGCGAAAGAAGTCATCTCTGAGCTTATAGTCCGTCTCGGCTCCTAAGTCTTGTGCCCATTGACGGATATGGTCATCATTTCTAGTTGTCATGCAAAGACATTGGCGGTCCCTTCTGAACTCCATCATGAGATGGAGGACGTAGAATCCATCGTTGTGGCTTCCTGCCAGTTGATGGACCGAGCAGAACGTAGTTTTATGCGAGAAACCCGGCGCGCCCTTCCTTTGTTTCCTGATCTCGATGTGGCCACCCATCATGCCGAAGCCGTTGAGAGCACTATCCAGAATATTCATTATGTGGGTGTAGTCTTTCTTCTCGAAGTTTCTAGACGAGTCGAAATACACGGCGTGGGAGACTCGTGGAAAAAGAACGATAAGGACGGTGCGCCCGTTGCTGCGGAAAATAAAGACACCTCAAATTAGCCACCATATGAGCGAAGGAATATTTGAAATGTACGAAAGGGTTTTCCGGCAATGACTTACATTGGATGATAAGGCAGGAGAACCGTATCCTTGTCCTTATTCATTATCATGAAGTTCTCGATGTACTGCCTAGCAGCTTCACGTTCAAATTCACCGAGACACAAGAAGGACTCATCCATGTAGTATGGATCCGCAACCGAGATTTGATCGATTTGGTCTCTCCTGATGATGAAGTTCATATGTAGTGCAAAAAAGCGGATGATCGTAAAATCGAGCCGCCTCATGAGAAACATGTCAAATATGTGATCAAACCGAAGGAAGAACACATCCGCGGGGAGCATGTCGACGTAGCACTTGGCCTGAGGCACACGAACCGCATAAAGCGGGTATCCTGGAGCCTTCGAGGCGAGAAGGCTTTTCTCTGTCGACAACACATGGTCGTGCAGTCTCCTGAGATCCCCTGATATGCCCTCTAGCGGTTTCGGCAGTAGGATCGGTTGGCCCGCGACATGGAACATCGCTGCACCTTTGACCGGTACATGGTCTTCAAAATCGGTCGGCGGAGCCGACTGGCTGCTAGAAGCTTTGGCGGCAGGAGAGCCTCTCTTCTGCGGTCTCTTCCTGTGCTTCTTCTTGGGTTGAGGTAGTGAGCCTTCCAGGCCCTGTATGACCCCCGCGACCAATGTGTTCGGGCTAAGCATGGCACGACCCTCGGCTACTTGACCGTGGGTTGAGGCGGCATCTGGAGGCGTCTCCTGTGAGGATTGCATGAAGAGAGACTTCTTGCAATCAACCCTACGACGTTCCTGCTCCGGCACATCATCCAACTCCTCATCCACATGCTCACAGCCCAAGTCACATTGCTGATTCATCATTTGTCTGTCGTCATAGGCGCCGGTATTGAGGAACCGGAGTGGGTCCTCCTCCTCCATCTCATCATCCATTCCTTGTTCCACGGGGGCGACTACATCATCCACTATTGGACCTCCTTCCTCGCGTCGTCCACCGCTCTCACCCGGCATGAGAGGCGCTGGTAATTGCGTAGGCGGGGTGGTGGTGTTCATACCTTGCTGATGTGTGGTCATTGGTGTGCTCTCGGCCACCTCCAGATGAAGAAGATTCTTCGGCCATAGCAGCATCCAACCCTTGCATTCTCCAAGCCGCATCGGGGTCTCGTCCTCCTCTCCCCCGAGCCGTACTGGAGGAGTCAAATCCTCGTGGCCCGCTTTCACACTCGACAAGGTAACCCTGAAGGTGCCAACGGGGATTGGCTGGCCGTGGAACGTGAGTTCCAAGGGCTTCGTTATCACTGCCTTTCCCACGTCCACCTTCTGGCCGTTGATCATGTAGAGTACGGTGCACGGGGATTCATCGGCCCGCGAAGACATGTCTGCGGCGTAAGACATCTGAAAGGCAACAAAAAACGGAAGATTATAGATATGTTGGTGCGACGTGTAATTACCGTGAGGGCGTCGAGGTCAGCCAAAGACGAAGGCCCGCCTAGCATGCCAGAGACAGAGGACGGGCTGCTATGAGCTGGTGCGGGACCTTGTGCGGTAGCGGCAGCAGGTGGTGGTGGTGCGATGTTCACCGAGTTGCTCCCGACGAAGCTGGGCATGGGAAAATCCCGTGCCGTCTTGTCAGGATTTTGCTTCGTCCAGTCGATAATAGCCGGAATCAAGTTAGTAGCGAAATCATTTCTGCAGGCAGCTAAAGCTGCATTGACTGCCTGCTGGACCAACTCATTTCTGGTCGCTTCTGCGGCCTCAGCTGCTTTTTTCTCGGCCTCAGCTGCATTTTTCTCGACCGCAAGCTTCACCTTATCGTCGATGTTCAACTGACTGAACTTGTTTTTCTGCATTTTGGCCTTCGGGCCCTCGTCATAGTAGTACTTCCACGTGGCGCCGTCTCCGACGCCGTGCACACGTCCATATTGCGGCCGCTGGTCCAAAGGGAATCCCTTTAGTTGGTTCAAGGCCCGGTTGAGAGGGGTGTCCCACTTGGGCCTCATCGACGACTGAGACAACGAGTCACTTTCAGCCGCAAGCCTGTGTTGCTCCTTCTACAAAAGGAACGTGAACCATTTACGAATGTTACTACAACGTGTAGTCGACTTGATCAGAAGCTAAATGTAAGGTGGTAAAAGAATAATTACCAGTAATCTAATTAATTTCCTCGTGATCGTGTCCATGTACCAAACCTTCTTTTCCTTGTCCCACTTGTACCGGGCCCTGATGAAGTCATGCTCCTGCAGGTCGGTGAACTCCGCGAAGGGGTCTGGGATCCCCGCGGCTTCACGTTCCGCATCCTCCTTATCCCATATGGGCCTCTTGCCAAGGTAGCCACGGCTTCCGAGGCGTTGGTTCCCCGTGTTCCTTTGCTAAAGCCCTTTGTATTTCTCAGACTTAAGCTTGGCTGCCTCGGTAGTGGAAGTGTCCTTGAACTTTTCGAACTCCTCTTCCGTAAGTGTCGGATTGTCCGCCAAAATCTTGGATAGGGGTTCTTTAGCATCAATCTCTCGTTTCACCCTCCCTTTCCAGGCGGCCAAATCATTGTTGAACATGCCCATGGCGTGGTTGTTAATCTTTTTCATGGCAGGATCATCCCACGGGTGTTCTATGCGGTCATCCCGGCCGGGGAACTGGAATCTCTTGTGCAGCTTCGTTAGGAGCAAGTGCTCCATATATGGTTTACTCCTTAAGTCATTGTCGTTGATGCTCGTGGTTCCCCGTAGGATGCATCCGACTTGGTTGCCGTAGCACTTGCGAACTGCAACTGGCGCTCTTGGCTCAAATTTGCCGGGGTGCATCTCTGTGACCAGAAGTCTTCCGATGCCGAGTTTGTTAGGGCGTCGTGTCCTCTTCTTCTTCTTCTTCTTCTTCTTTTCGTTACCGGCTTCGGCGCCGGTACCTTCCGTGCCGGTCTCGGCGCCGCCATCGGTGCCAGTGCCATCACTGCCATCGGTGTCGATGTCAGCGGCAGTACCATCGTCCGCTATGACCAGGGTGCCCTGCAAACCTTGTGTTTGCTGACTAGACAAAAAGTCAAGGTAATCATGTTCACGGTCATATTGTATGTCGTCGGCAGTGTGGTCAGAAGCCCCAGTTTCGTCGTTGTTCGACATGTTTCCTATGATTAAGTCTGCTCGTTTAATTCTTAAACTATAATAAAATGAGTAATGACATAAAAAAAGGCCTATGGTTTGCCGGAATGCCGTTTCATTCCCGTCCCAGCAAATCTCGGGCACTCGATATGCCTACTTTCTAGCACAAGTCATGCCGAAATTCACGGGAAATTTCGGCATGACCTTTGCTAAAAAGTGGACATATTGAGTGCCTGAAATTCGCCGGAACGGAAATGAATCAACATTCCGGCAAAACATAGGCCACTCGGATCATTTTCCCTGCAAACAATTAATATAGGCCACTCCTCTCAAAAAAAGATATGATCATGCATGCTCTCACTGGCCACCATCTTCTTTGAATTAACTGAATTTCAATAAATATATAACACGCAAATTTCAGAGAATTAACTGAATTTAAATAAATGGCAGCAGTACTAGAATTTGATAACTAGTTGAATTTACATTCAACGGGAAAAAAATTGCTACTGTCTACTTGAAGGTAACCCTAGAAAAATCCCCCAATCACTAATGAACCCTAGAAAAAATTCATACTACAATTCCTACTGTCTACTATTTCAAACCTAGCTATTTCATGAACACACAATCATCACACATTAATCATTTCACCTAGCTAGGGTTTCATCATCATCATCACCTAGGGTTTTACAAAATTCTGAAAATTCATTTACTGCAAATTAATTTAACTAAATTCATCTAGAACTAGTATCTCTATAAAACCCTAGAACTAGTATCACCTAGCTAGAATTTCTAAACTCTATCTAGAACCCTAACCTGCACCGAGGCAGAGAGAGAGAGAGGATGGGTGGGGCCTTACAGAGGGGGTCGGGGGAGACGGTGGCACCGAGGAGGGTCGGAGCGAGGCGGGGTCGGGGGAGACGGCGACGTCAAGGAGGCTATAGGCGCGCGGCGACGTCGAGGAGGAGGAGGCAGGCGCGCGGCGACGTCGAGGAGGAGGCAGGCGCGGCGAGGTCGAGGAGGAGGAGGCAGGCGCGCGGCGACGTCGAGGAGGAGGTAGACACGCGCTACTGCTATGTTAGCTATAGCGCGTGTCCAGGCCCGCGCTACTGATATTCCTTTGATTTTTCTTTTCATTTTCTCCTTTTGCTTTTTCTTTTCATTTTATTTTTCTTATTTCCTTTCTCCTTTTTCTTTTTCTTTTCATTTCCTTTTCTAATCCTTTCATTTTCTTCTTTCCTTTCTCATTTTTCTATTTCCTTTCATTTTCTTTTCTTTTCCGAAAGACGACCGAGCCGGGAAGAAGGGGATCAGATACAATATATATAACTCAGGCGACGATATATATTACACATCGCTTGACCGATAACGATTAAGTGCGTACACAAAATAAATACATATATATAAATGATGGTTTCTCAGCGTCGACGTTTTCGTTTCTGAGTGAGCTTCTTTCCCTTCTTGTTCACTGTCGAATAATTGAGCCCCTCGTTGTGACTTTTCCTTTTCCATGGAGTACGATCTTTCTTAGGTAATGTAGTATTGATTCTTGTTTTGACATATGTTCATCGTCATCGTCATCTTCCCTTATCGGGTTGCCGTACTGGTCGTAGTCTTCCTCGTTGGCGACTCCATCCATTCCGATGATGTTCCTTTTGCCTCTCCTCATGACAACACGGCTGGGATTGCTCGGGTCGGTTATGAAGAAGCATTGTGTCACGTGCTTAGCGTGTACCCATGGCTCGTTTTTTGCGATGGCATTCACGGTAGCGCTCTTGGCGTCGGGTATAGACATGGTAGTGAAATACCGGTTTTCTCTTTCGACGTTCTTAGCCCATCTGACACAGAACATCGTCACATCGTGCAGTCCAGAGTAGTCAAGCTCCCAGATCTCTTCAACCCTTCCATAGAATCTTTCAGTTGCGGCGTTGTCGCCGGTCATGCATTCCATCGTCACCCCTAAGTTCTGAAAATCACTGTTTATATCTTTGGCCTCCGTGTAGAACGTGTATCCGTTGATATCGTATGCCTGATAGGTCGCGAGGTTGGCCGCGGGGCCATGTGCTAAGGCGTATATGAGCAATCCATCCGTAGAGCCCTCTTTCGGGGGATTAGCAAGAACATGCTCTTTGAACCAAGGCAGGAAAGTGGAGTTGTGCTCTCTAATAACTTCGGCGTTCGTCTTGCATAGCCCCCGGTCACGCTACTTCTTTGCGATGGTTTCTTTGTGCAGTGTCGCGAAAGGATCTACCACGTCTAGGTGCTGTAGCACTACAAAGTTTGCTCGGTCAAAGTCATTGCGTCGACCCGAGTGGTCCACATGCAGTTCCCTCCGGCCGTTGGTGTGACCTTCTCCTCCGAGCCTCCCAAGGTGCTTGTTAACGGGCAAACCAACAACAGGGTCTCTGCCATATAGATAATTCTCGCAGAAAGAGGTGCACTCTTGGGTCAGATAGCCCTGGATGATGCTTCCATCCGGACGGGACATGTTACGAACGAATCCTTTGATGACCCCATTCATCCTCTCGAACGGCATCATGTTGTGCAGGAATGTCGGCCCGAGATCTATGATGTCATCCATAATGTGGACACACAGATGCACCATGACGTCAAAGAACGTGTGCAAGAAGTACATCTCAAGCTCATTTAGTATCACAACGATCTCTTCCTGTAGCCTTCGGAGTTGCTTCACACTGATCGACTTTCGAGAGATAATGTCAAAAAAGTTGCAGAGACCAATAAGCGTGCCACGGACGTGCTTGTCCATTATCCCTCTAAGGGCAACAGGAAGTATCTGCGTCATCATCACATGACAGTCATGAGACTTCATCCCACTGAACCTTTTCTTCTTGGTGTCTAGAAATCTGCTTATCTTCCCACAGTAACCGGAACTAACTTTGATTCCGGTAAGGCACTTGAAGAATTGATCGATCTCCTTCGGACTTAAGGTAAAGCAAGAAGGGGGGGCAATAATTCTCTTCCTTCTTGTTGACTTTTTTGCCCTTGTCCCGCGCCTCCGTCTCCGTCTCCGTCTCCGTCTCCTCCGACTTTTTACGGGGCGGCATGTGGAGATCTGCCCTGATGTTCAAATCTTCCAAGTCTCTTCTTTCCTTCGGCTCATCCTTGGTCTTATCCAGCATGTTCATCAGTGTTGCAAGCAAGCTCTCAAGGACATTCTTCGTGATATGCATTTGATCAAGGCAGTGAGGCATGTCGAGTTTGGCCAGTACTCCAAGTCCTAGAAAATAGACCTCGTTTTCCATACCTTCAGCAGCGGCTCTGGCGCCTTTTTCATCTTTCCTGGCGCGGGGCACTGTTCCCAGTTTTTCAATAGCTCATCGATTTCGGTGCCGCTCCTCTTACGTGGAGGTCCTCGATGCTCAGCCTCACCATTGAATAGATCTCCACGGTTTCTCCATGGGTCGTTCTTCGCGAGCCATCTTCCATGCCCCATGTACACGATTTTCCCAGACCCGCCATCTTTCGTTAGCTGCTGAGACGTTGTATCATCCATGCACCGTGTGCATCCGCAATATCCGTGGCACACCTGGCCTGTGACATATCCGTAACCGAGATAGTCGTGCACCATCGTCATCAGCGCGGCTCTCATATAGAAATACCCGCCTTTGCTGGCATCCCATGTCTTGGCCGGTGTTTTCCATAACATGTCTAACTCCTCTTGAAGTAGCCCCAGATACAGATTAATATTATTTCCCGGTTGTTTCGGCCCTTGAATCAGCATGCTCATGTGTATGTACTTTGACTTCATGCACAACCAGGAGGGAGGTTGTACATCCATACAAACACGGGCCATGTGCTATGGTTGGTGTTCTGGTTGCCAAATGGATTCATGCCATCGGTACTCGCGCCAAGCACGATGTTCTTTGCATCACCTGTGAAATATCGATATTCAGCGTTGAACGCTCTCCACTGGCTTGCATCCGTGAGGTGTCTCAGCTTCGGATCATCTCCATCGTCGGGCTTCACCCTCTCCGCGTGCCAGCGCATGAGCTTTGCTTCCTTAGGATCTACGAAATAACGCTGCAGACGGGGAGTGATCGGTAGTGTCGGCCCAGTGGGAACCAGGGTACCACGGCCCGTCTGCCTCTGGCCCAGGAGGCGACACTTGGGCTGGCCCCGGCAAGGTGGCCCTCGCGTCGTTGCCCAGGAGGGAGTCGCCTCGCAAGGAGCTAGCCTCGCAAGGCCCCTCTCCACCAGGCCAAGCCCTGGTGAGGCCGGCAGGCCCCAGATCACCTCGTGAGGCAACACCTCGTGAGGCCGCTTCGCGGGGCGTGACGTACGGCGCCAGCTGGCCTCTCACGTGGGTGATGTCCCGATGCCAGGGCAAGGACAGCAGGGTACAGCTCAGACAGGTTTCCATTTTGGTGATAAGGGAGCAGTGGCATCTGCCTCCCCCAAAGCAAGTCCCAAAGGTTTTCCTCTTTGGTGATAGAAGATCAGGACGGATTGGCACGCCAGGACGGAGGTCATCGCCAAGCCCATCGAGACGTCACGAGGAGCTGCTTTATCAGGCGGAGACCGTCTTTAGTCAGGATAAGCCTGTGCTCCTGTCCCCCTTTGAATTGCCGCCCTGTGGCTACCCTTTCCCGCTCATATTTTCGGGGAAGAGGACCATGTCACTACAAAAGGGACAGGGTCGCCTCCATGTAAGGGGATTGGTTCATTCTCCCCCACACCTCGTGTACCTCGAGCCACAAGCTCTCCATCACAGAGCAATCCAACGCAGGCAGGAGTAGGGTATTACACCGCACGGTGGCCCGAACCTGGGTAGCTCGCGCGTCCCCTTCGCATCCGGTGAGAGCCGGTGAGCTCGTCGTGATTCCACCGTAGCGGCCGTCGTGTCGTAGGTTACCAAGCAAAGTCCCCCAGAGTTTGAATCCTAAGTTCTTGGAGAAGTTTCTTGGACGCAGATCCTAGACTCCGACATTTGGCGCGCCAGGTAGGGGGACTTGCCGTCTTCGCGCCTTCGACCTCGACGTCAGCATCGACATGGACGACGCCGCCGCGCGCCGGGAGCGCGCTGCGCACCGGACCGCCGTCAGGGTCCGCCCGGCGCCCGCCATCCGAGGTGCCCCTGGGCGGCGCCCTCGCGCCGTCACCAAGCCCGTTGGGGGACGGGCGCCCTCCTCCGTCTGCCTGGTGGTGAGTGAGTAGGGGCATGGTCTCTCCTCCTCTGTGTCCTCGCCCGCAGGTCGCGGCCCGCTCACCCCGCACGTCGCGCTGCTCATGGCGCGGGGGCTACTGTGGTGTCGCCCCGCCAAGGACGGTCGCGACACTTGGCTCGAGTGCATCACCGAGCTCATCTCCGCCGCCAGCGGCGGCCAGGCGCCCCCTCGCTCCCTGCCCGCTCTTCCGCGGTGCGTTGAGCAGCCCGGGTGCGCCGCTCCTCGTCTTCCCCCTCTTCCGGGCCTCGGCGAAGGCTCCCAGGGGCCCCGAGGGGTGGCCTGCATCCTGGGAGGAGCCCAGGCCCCTCCGTCCAGCCACCACCTCAAGTGCTTCTCACGCGAAGTGAGCGCGGCCCTACCGGCGCCCGAGTCTGCCGGCCACCTCAAGTGGTTCGAGTTCCCCATCTCCTTCGACGCCAGCGACCATCCCAGGTCCGCCAGGGCCGCGGGGGCTGTCCCTCTGTTGTGTACTCCGACTATCGGCAGTGTGGCCGTCACCAAGACGCTCATCGATGGCGGCGCTGGCCTCAACGTGCTCTCTGTGGATACTTTTGAGACGCTCCAGGCGGGCGCCTGGTGCCCACCAGGCCCTTCTCGGGCGTCACCGACGGCTCCACTGCCCCCCTGGGGCAGGTGTGCCTTCCCGTCACCTTCGGCACCCGCGAGAACTACCGTACGGAGCTCGTCGACTTCGATGTGGCTCGCATCGGCCTGCCCTACAACGCCATCTTGGGCTACCCGGCACTCTCCAAGTTCATGGCCGCGACACACCACGCCTACGGCCTCGTCAAGATGCTCGGCAGCAGCGGCACCCTCACCGTCCGTTGCGACATTAAGGACGCGGTGCGCGCCCTCGCGCGCGCCCACAAGGCGGCCGCCGCCGCATCCCCGGCCGAGGAGGACGCCCCAGAGCTTGCCGAGCCGGCGCCCGCGAAGAAGAAGCTGCTGTTCTCCCAGGAGCGGGCCGAGACCAAGAAAGTGTCGTTGGATGGGAACGGCGCGGGCCCCTTCCTCACCATCGGCAGCGGCCTTTCCCCCGAACAAGAAGGCGCCCTCGTCGACTTCCTTCGGGCCAATGCCGATATGTTCGCTTGGACGGCCTCAGACATGCCCGGCATGCCAAGGGAGGTGATCGAGCACCACTTGGCGGTGTGCCCCAACGTAGGCCCCGTCAAGCAGAAAGTATGGCATCAGGCGCCCGAGAAGTAGGACTTCATCATTGGGGAGGTCGAGAAGCTCCAAGATGCCGGAATCATCCGCGAAGTGCTCCACCCGGAGTGGATCGCCAACCCCGTTGTCGTCGCCAAGCCGCACGGTGGCAAGCGCATGTGCGTTGACTTCACCAACCTCAACAAGGCCTGCCCCAAGGAGCACTTCCCGCTGCCCAGGATTGACTAGATAGTAGACTCCACCGCCGGGTGCAATCTGCTCTGCTTCCTGGACGCCTTCTCGGGCTATCATCAGATCAATTTGGCCAAGGAGGATGAGGAGAAAACCGCTTTCATCACCCCCTGCGGAGTGTTCTGCTACGTGTGCATGCCCTTTGGCCTGAATAGCGCGGGGGCTACCTTCCAGGGCTGATGCGCATCTGCCTAGGGTGCCAGATGGGGAGAAACGCGGAGGCATACGTCGATGACATCGTCATCAAAACGCGCGAGGCGCGGACCCTCATCGAGGACCTGAGGGAAACCTTCGCCAACCTGCGCAAGGTCAACCTCAAGCTCAACCCTGCCAAGTGTGTCTTCGGTGTCCCTTCTGGCAAGCTCCTGGATTTCCTGGTCTCCCATCGCGGCATCGAGGCCAACCCAGAGAAGATTAAGGCTATCGAGGAGATGCGGCCGCCCCGCAACCTCAAGGAGATGCAGCGCCTGGCGGGATGCATGGCCTCGCTCAGTCGCTTCATATCCAAGTTCGGCGAGCGGGCTCTGCCCTTCTTCAAGCTCTTGAAGAGGTCTGGCCCCTTCAAGTGGACCCCTAAGGCCGACGCTGCCTTCGAGGATCTCAAAAGATACCTCACGAGCCCTCCCATCATGGTCACCCCGCGCCCGCGTGAGCGCCTGCTGTTATACTTGGCAGCCACTCCCCAAACGGCCAGCGTGGCCCTTGTGGCAGAGCGGGAGGAGCGAGTCTGCGTCAAGAAAAAGCCTATCGAGCCTGCGCCTGCGGATGTCGCGGGGACGTCGCTGGGGCCCCTCAAGGCCCAGTCGGCGCCTGCCGAGGGCCCCCCTCCGGAGGCCCCCGCGCCCCCTTAGGAGGCCTCTAGAGCTCAGCCTCCGGAGGCCCCCGTGGCGCCGCCTCCGGAGGCCTCCGCGGCGCAGCAGCCTGAGCCCCTCGGCGAGCACGACTTGGATACCACGGTCACGCGCCTCGTCGAGCACCCCGTCTACTTCTTCAGTACGGTGCTGCGAGACGCGCGTGAACGGTACCCCATGCAGCAGAAGCTCCTCCTGGCGCTCCTCATGGCCTCCAGGAAGTTACTCCACTACTTCCAGGGTCACCCAGTCAGAGTGATCTCCTCCTACCTACTGGAACAAGTCCTACGGAGCCCAAATGCCACCGGCCGCGTCGCCGAATGGAACATCGAGCTGCAGCCTTTCGAGCTGGAGTTCCTCACCACCAGGACCATCAAGGGCGCGGCCTTGGCAGACTTCACAGCGGAGTGGACGGACACGCGTCAGGGTGAGCCACAGGAGGAGTCGTCCTTGCCCGAGGAGGCTACCTCCGGAGGCTGGAGCATGCACTTCGACGGGGCTTTCACACGCCAGGGCGCGGGGGCTGGGGTGGTGCTCACTACACCCACAGGCGACAAGCTTTACTATGCAGTGCAGCTCTGCTTCGGGCGCACCGACAAGGTCTCCAACAACATCACCGAGTATGAGGGACTCATCGCCGGGCTCAAGGCCGCCATCGCGCTGGGAGTCAGGCGCGTCATCATCAAGGGCGACTCGCAGCTCCTCGTCAACTTCTCCAACAAGAAGTACAAGCCGAAGGATGAGCACATGGTGGCCTACCTGGAGGAGGTGCACAAGCTCGAGAAGCACGTCATGGGCATGGAGCTACAACACGTCCCTTGCAGTGACAACAGCAAGGCGGACGAAATCGCCAAGCGGGCTTCTCGCCGCGAGCCCCAGAGCCCCGGCGTCTTCGAGGAGCGCCTCCTGAAGCCGTCAGCGGCGCCCCGATCGCCAGCATCCTGGCGCCCCACGAAGAGCTCCCTCCCGCACCACCCATGGGCGCACCAGACTGCGGACCGGCTTCGGGCGCTCGCCTGCTGCTGGCGCTCGAGCCGCAGCCTGAGAGCTGGACCGCAGAGATCAAGGCCTATCTGGAGGACGGCGCCCTCCCAGAGATCGACGCAGAGGCAGAGCGTGTGGTCCGCCAGGCCGTGCTCTACCACTTGAGGGAGGGTGACCTGTACCGCCTCCGCCCGAACGGAGTCGCGCTGCGGTGCATCTCCAAGGAGCAAGGGCGCGAGCTGCTTGCCGACATCCATGGAGGCGACTGCAGCCACCATTCGTCCTCACGCACCCTCGCAGGTAAAGCATTCCGCAGTGGTTTCTACTGGCCCATAGCGCTCGAAGATGCCGCCGAGCTGGTCCAGGCATGCGAGGCCTGCCAATTCCACGCCAAGCAGATCCACCAGCCGGCGCAAGGGCTCCAGACCATCCCTCTCTCGTGGCCTTTCGCGGCCTGGGGGCTGGATATCCTTGGGCCCTTTCCTCGCGCGGCTGGCGGCTACCGCTACCTCTACATCGTCGTCGACAAGTTCACCAAGTGGGCGGAGGTGGAGCCTGTCTGGACTATTCCAACAGGGTCAGCGGTCAAGTTCATCAAGGGCCTAGTGTGCCGCTTTGGCGTCCCCAACCGCATCATCACGGACAACGGCACGCAGTTCACCAGCGGCCAATTCAAGACCTATTGCGCCAGCATCGGCACGCAGATCTGCTTCGCCTCTGTGGCACACCCTCGGAGCAATGCCCAGGCCGAGCGCGCCAACGCTGAGGTCCTCAAGGGCCTCAAGACTAGGAGCTTCAAGAAGCAGCTCACGGCCTGCGGCAGGGGCTGGCTGGAGGAGCTCCCTTCGGTGCTATGGTCCATCCGCACAACGGCGACCAAGCCCACCGGCGAGACACCTTTCTTCCTCCTCTACGGGGCAGAGGCGGTTCTCCCAACCGAGGTCAAGCACCGGTCCCCGCGGGTCTTGGCTTTCGACGAGTCTCGTCAAGACGGCCTGCGGGAGGATGACCTGCTTTTCCTAGAAGGGGCGCGCCGCCAGGACGCCCTCCGCGCGCAAGGTACCAGCAGGCGTTGCGTCGCTATCACAGCCGCAATGTACGCCCCCGCACCCTCGAGGCGGGCGACCTTGTCCTGCGCTGGATCCTCTCCAGAGAGGGACTCCACAAACTCTCACCCATGTGGGAGGGTCCTTTCAGGGTCACGCACATCTCCCGGCCCGGCGCGGCGCGGCTCGAAACGGAGGAGGGTGTTCCGGTACAAAACACATGGAACATCCAACATCTCCGCAAGTTCTATCCGTGACCCCATGGATACGAATGAAATGGAGTTGTACACGCTCCGGAGCTCCCTCTATCGGCGCTGCCTTCGGCACGCGGGAGCTCCCTCCCACTCTCATGGAAGCCCTATGCTCCGCATTGGTGGACACCCCATGCTCCGCGTTGGCGGACACCCCATACTCCGCACTGACGGAAGGCCCCATGCTCTGCGCTGGCGGATACCCCATGCTCCGCGCTGGTGGACGCCCCATCCTCCGGGCTGGCGGCCTACATACTTGAGGGGCCTATGGCCATCACATCCTCAAGCTGACCCGTGTCGAACACGGCAGCACGTACCTTTCCTGATGTGTAATGAGTCTATTTCATGTATCAGTAAAGTCTATTCCCTAATAACAACCGGTGTCCTTGCAGTTGATTTGCCTCCGGAGGCGCGCTCGCGATCTCCCCCCGTGTATCTCACGCGAGCAGGGGCTGGGCACGGTGCCTGTGCTCGGGTCAGTCCCAGCAGCACTGCAAAGCCCAAGTGACTGAGCTCTGGCTCGTGGGCCCACTCTCGCGCATGTCACCTCACCAGGTCCTTGGTGCTCTTGCCTCCTCGCGTAACACCCACAGGCGGCCTCGCGAGCGCGCCCCGCTACATTTTTTGCAAAAATTTGGCAATTTCCCTGGTGCAGGGCCTCAGGAGCCCCCCTCGGGAGGACCCGCGATCGGCGCCCCATGGGTAGATGGCTTCGTGAGGGACCGTGCCTTACGTGTGGTGCCCCGCGAAGGGCTCGCTCCGAGCCACGCGTTTCCAAAAGAGCTAAGTCTAAGTGCCTCTCGGGTTCCCCTCCTCTCGTTTTCCCCTCGAAGCACCTGATTTCCTTGGCACGAGCCGCCTGCGCGTCAAGGGGGGGACCCTGAGCATCGCGCCTTAGGGGCTCCTACCGTCCTCGAGTCCTACCCCTCTGGCTTTGCTGAGCGCACGCTCCAAGCACACCAGCGATGGTCGTAGCTAGCTCGGGGGCTGGGTCCCAGCGATGCAGGGCACAAGGGCAGCATAAGAAGGAAAGAAGAGTCTTGGGAAGAAAGCAAAAAACGCGGGAAACGTCAAGTACTTAGACATATGGTGCCATACAAGATGCTTTTACTCCCCCACGGGGCTACATCGATCCAATGCAGGAAAAAGAAAAAGAAGAGGGAGGGGTAGCCGCAGTGCCATCATCCCCAAGAGTTCGCATTGAGCCCCGCCCACGCCTAATCGGAGTCTTCGTCTTCGTCCTTGACGCGGGGGGAGCTGTTGTCGCTCCCGCTTCCATCAGGGGAGGCGACACTATCGTCGCTGCCATCCTCGCTGGAGGAGCCCCTGTAGCTGTCGTCCTCGCTCTCCGCGCAGCACTCCAGACGGCTGCCGGAAACCCCGAAGATCTTTGTGAAGAGGGTGGCGGCTCCGTCGTACTTGAAGTGGAGAAGGTACCCCCGCTTCAGGCCCCGGGCGAGGGCAAAGGACTTCCACCCCTGCTTCAAGAACATGAAGCCGGAGGGGGTGAACTCCGCCGCCACCCAGGAGGGGCCGTTGCAGCAGCCGGCCGCCTGCAGCCACAGGCCCAGGGGCGCGCGCTCCTCCATCGCCCTCGCAAAGGAGTCCGGGAGCCGAAGCAAGGTGCAGGGCGAGCGGTGCATGTCCACGATGAACTCATGGGCTGCCTCCGCCGAGTGCCTCCCCGCCTGGGGAGGAAGAGAGGCGGAACCGCAGTGGCCTCCGCGCCCGCGAGCAGCGCCTCTCCCACGACCGCGAGTCGCGCTCGTTCCACGGGTGCTGGGGCCGGCCTCCGCGCCGGCGGCCGTGGGGCGCGTCCGACCCCGAGGAGGAATCCTTGTCGCTATGGCCAAGCCACGGGCCCGGCCTCTACCCCTCACCGCTGCCGGCTTCGGCGGCTCCACCTCCTCTGTCGCCCTTTTCCCTTTCTCGGCCGCGGAAAGCTTCCTTGGGGGAGCCATGGCCACGGCGGCGACGGGCGGATAAATTGGCGGAGAGATTGGAAGTTGGGGGGAAAAGGGGAGCCGAGGAGTTGGTCGCAAGGCAGGCTGGGGACAGAGTGAAGGAGCAATGAAATGCCCACGCCCCGCGCGAGCAGGTTTTATCGCCGAGGCGGCGGTTATCGAGGCGTCGCAGGTAGTGGAGGCGCCGCGCCCGCAAAGGCCGCCCGCGTCGCGCCTGGGCCCGGCGGCTCGATGGGCCCCGCAGCGCTTCGTCCCCAACGGGAGGGACGTGCGCGTCGCGGGCCCGGGGGCTACTGTCGGCCCAGTGGGAACTAGGGTACCATGGCCCGTCTGCCTCTGGCCCAGGAGGCGACGCTTGGGCTGGCCCCGGCAAGGTGGCCCTGGCGCCGTTGCCTAGGAGGGAGTCGCCTCGGGAGGAGCTAGCCTCGCGAGGCCCCTCTCCACCAAGCCAAGCCCTGGTGAGGCCGGCAGGCCCCAGATCAACTCGTGAGGCCACTTCGCGGGGCGTGACGTACGGCGCCAGCTAGCCTCTCACGTGGGTGACGTCCCGATGCCAGGGCAAGGACAGCAGGGTACAGCTCAGACAGGTTTCCATTTTGGTGATAAGGGAGCAGTGGCATCTGCCTCCCCCAAAGCAAGTCCCAAAGGTTTTCCTCTTTGGTGATAGAAGATCAGGACGGATCAGCACGCCAGGACGGAGGTCATCGCCAAGCCCACCGAGACGTCACGAGGAGCTGCTTTATCAGGCGGAGACCGTCTTTAGTCAGGATAAGCCTGTGCTCCTGTCCCCCTTTGAATTGCCGCCCTGTGGCTACACTTTCCCGCTCATATTTTCAGGGAAGAGGACCAAGGCACTACAAAAGGGACAGGGCCGCCTCCATGTAAGGGGATCGGTTCATTCTCCTCCACACCTCGTGTACCTCGAGCCACAAGCTCTCCATCACAGGGCAATCCAACGCAGGCAGGAGTAGGGTATTACACCGCACGGTGGCCCAAACCTGGGTAGCTCGCGCGTCCCCTTCGCGTCCGGTGAGAGCCGGTGAGCCCGTCGTGATTCCGCTGTAGCGGCCGTCGTGTCGTAGGTTGCCAAGCAAAGTCCCCCAGAGTTCGAATTCTAAGTTCTTGGAGAAGTTTCTTGGACGCAGATCCTAGACTCCGACAGGTAGGTACCATACAACTTTCTGGGGAGATTTCTTTCTGGCCTTCTTGTATCGAGAAGCATTGCACACCGGATAGTTGGTTTTTTCCGCGTGCTCCTTCCGATAAATGATGCAATCATTGATGCATGCATGGTATCTAATGTGCGGCAGATCAAGAGGGCACACGATCTTCTTGGCCTCATCGACACTAGTAGGACACAGGTTCCCCGCGGGAAGAACCATCTTTAGATACTTGAGAAGCTCATCGAGGCTTCTGTCGGTCCATTTGTTTTTAGCCTTCGTCTTTAGAAGTTCAAGCGGGTCACCTCGGGATCGCAACCATCATACAATGGAGTCTTTGAGTCTACCTCCAGTTGCTCCAGCTTGGCCTCCTCTCTAGAAGCAGCTCTGTCGCTACTCGTCTTCTTGCGAAGCAGGTCTCGAACATGAGGGTCCTGCATGATTGAACTTAGTAGCGACGAAGGCTGCGGCATGTCCGCGTCTTCTCTGGCGCCATTTCCGGCCTCTTCTCCGCCACCATTTCCGGCCTCTTCTCCGCCGCCACCATGTCCGGCCCCTTCTCCGCCGCCATGCCCGGCCTCTTCTCCGCCGCCATTATCGGTCATCTCTTCGTCTGGCCCCATGTCGTCATTGGCTACCCCATCAGCGTCCTCATCCTCATCATCTTCACTTATCCACCGAGTATAGCCATCCATGAAACTAGTCCTGAGCAGGTGCGCCTTCAAACGACCATCCTTATAGGGGTCGAGCCAAACTCATCCTTTGCATCTTCGACACAGACATAAAATCTCTGTCCGGTTATTTTCTTACATGTCCTGCACCGCCGATCACAACCACCTTTCCACCATCGTTCCGCTCACCATCATGATCGACTGCGCGGTAATAATAAGCAAAATGATTATAAAAACGCATGCATGCATCAAAGTCATACAAAAATTTGGCATGACCTTCCCTAAAAATAGGACATATAGAGTTTACCCGAAATTCGCCGAAACAGAAATAAATCAACATTTCGGCAAAACATAGGAAGCTCACGCACAATTAAATGGATAGATCTAGTTGGGGAGGTAGAAATGTCACTTCATTAAATGGGTAGATCAACATAGCTAGTTGGGGAAGGAGATGGCTCTAACTAGTGGAGGGGGTGGAAAAGTGAGGAAAAGAGAAATGGGTTGCATTAATGGAGGTGTGGTGTAGTTAGGGGCATTAAAGAGAGAGAAAGAGAGGTAGGAGAAGAAAGAGAGTAATGGGGGGAGAAGCAAGGTGAGGAAGAAGCAAAGTGAGGGAGAGACGAGGGGGGAGGGCAAAGTGAAGGGAGAGAGGAAGGGGGAGAGGGTTGAAAAAGGTGGCTGCTGCGCCTTAGCAGCAGCGCGGGCCAGCAAATGGCGCTACTGCTAAAACATTAGCAGTAGCGCGGTCCTGCAGGCCGCGCTGCTACTAAGCGGGGCCCACCATGTGGCACAGTACAACAGTAGTTGCAGCAGTGGGTCTGGAACACGCGCTACTGCTAAAGTTTTAGCAGTAGTGCACTTCAGGCGGGCCGCGCTGCTACTATACATAGCCTGGTGGCTAAGGGGGGTGCTCACATAGCAGTAGTGCCTTTCGTCTGGGCCGCGCTACTGATAAGTGGATAGCAGTAGCGCCTATGCAGTGGCCGCGCTACTCTAAATTAGTAGTAGCGCGTTCCACAAAGCCGCGCTACTGATAAGCCTCCACCAATAAGGTTTTCCCTAGTAGTGCGGCGGCGCGGGCCTTCCCATAGCGCGGAGCTCCTCCTCCTCTCTGCTGCAAATCCCCACCGCCCCGGCTTTCCTCCCGTGGGTGCTGCCATGGCCGCCCTCCTTCCATCTTCTCTGTGTAGATGGTGTGGTGGTGGGTGGCCCTGGCGGCGACGGCCGTGGCTGCGCCGGGCGTGGTGGTGGCCGGCCCTGGTAATGGCACTTCCCATGGCGGGGTGGTGGCCGGCCTTGGCTGCGGTGGCCGTGGCTGCGTGATACGTCTCCAACGTATCTATAATTTTTTATTGTTCCATGCTATTATAGTATCAATCTTGGATGTTTTTATATGCAATTATATATCATTTTTTGGGACTAACCTATTAACCTAGTGCCCAGTGCCAGTTGCTATTTTCTGCTTGTTTTTGGCTTTTCAGAGAATCGGTACCAAACGAAGTCCAAATGCCATGAAACTTTTTGGAGATTTTTTCTGGACAAAAGAGGCCCTGGAGACTTGGATAGGAGGCCAGAAGGTTCACGAAGCCTCCACAAGGCAATAGGGCGCGGCCCCAGGGGGCGCGCCCTGATGCCTTGTGGGGCCCCCGTGGCTCCGTTGGACCTAAACCATCATAGAGCCAGAAGAGAAAACCTTTCTGTCGCCGCAAGCCTCTGTTCTTCCGCGATCCCATCTGGAGGCCTTTTCCGGTACTCTGCCAGAGGGGGAATCGATCACGGAGGGCTTCTACATCAACCTTGCTACCCTTCCGATGATGTGTGAGTAGTTTACCACAGACCTACGGGTCCATAGCTAGTAGCTAGATGGCTTCTTCTCTCTCTTTGATCTTCAATACCATGTTCTCCTTGATGTTCTTGGAGTTCTATCCGATGTAATCTTCTTTTGTAGTGTATTTGTTTGGATCCGATGAATTGTGAGTTTATGATCAGATTATTCCTGAGAAATATTTGAGTCTTCTCTGAACTCTTTTATGCATGATTAAATATAGCTTTGTATTTCTCTCTGATTTATCGATTTGGTTTGGCCAACTAGATTGGTTTATCTTGAAATGGGAGAGGTGCTTTGTGATGGGTTCAATCTTGCGGTGCTCAATCCTAGTGACAGAAAGGGACATGACACGTATTTGTATTGTTGCCATTAAGGATAAAAAGATGGGGTTTATTCATATTGCTTGAATTTGCTTCTCTACATTGTCGGAAGTCGGGCTCCGGGGACCCAAAGGTTTGAACACTAGGGTGAGCTCATTCTACCACTTCGTCTCCTACCACGGATAAGCGATGGCGAGGCTACGGCGAGAGCGCATTAAGCGAGGGACAGACCGTGGACTCAGCGGTTTACCCAGGTTCGGGCCACCTTGCGGTGTAAGACCCTACTCCTGCTTGGTTGGTATTGCTCTGGTGCGAGAGAGAGTGTACAAGGTTGAGGGTGATGGGAATCGGAGCTCTCTCCTCTCCCTACAATGGCTGCTCTGCCCCCCTTATACCCGCATCGGTCCTCTTCCCCCTTGAAACTTAGGCGGGAAGGGTTGCCACACTTGGCGGGTTTTGAAAGGGGACAGGCGCTCAGGCTATCCTGACTAAAGGCGGTCTTCGCCTGCCAAAGCGTGATCCATGACGCGCCGGTGGGCTCGGTGATGACCTCCACCCTGCGCGCCCGCCGTCTTTGGTCTTCCTTTGCCGATCGGGCAACCTTTGGGGTCGCTTTGGGGAGTAGATATTTGTCATTGCTCCCTTAACACAAAAGAGGAAACCATCTTCGTCTGCGCGTGCTGGTGCGGCCTCTGTCGCCGCTCGTCGCCGCGCGCGTCACCCACGTGATGGGCCCCAGACCGCGCGGCTCCGCTGAACGGCCTTCGTCTCATGCGCCCTCGAGAGGGGGCCTTGGGAGGCCACCTCAGGACGTCGCCTCGCGAGAGGACCTCACGAGGCCTCTGGTGGAGGTGCTGAGCCTTGCTCGCCCGCTCCCTGAGGAGGGGGCCTCGGGAGGCCAAGGCCTCACGAGGAGCCCTGGTGAGGTGCTGCTGGGCCCACGCCAGGCGTTGCGCCCTGGGCCAAAGGCAGACGGGCCTGGATACACCGGGTTCCACGGGCCCGACAGTAGCCCCCGGGCCCACGGCGCGCACGTTCCCACCTACAGGGGGGCGAAATGGCGCGGGCCCTAACCGCCTGCGGCCAGGCGCGACGCGTGGCGCATGATGTGACTGGGGACGCCTCCACTTCTCCCATGACACCTCGGTAACCGCCCACGCTGACATAAAGTCCGCCGCGGGCGACGCGAGACCATCATTGCCTTCCTTCTCACGCATCCCTGTTGCTTCAATTCCCAACGCCGGAGAAGGCGGAGCGACGAGGGGAGCTCCGCGCCGAGTATAAAGAGGGAGAGGGGAGAGCTGGAGTCCTCCACCCATCTTCTCCTTCCTCTTGCTTCCTCTGTCTTCTTGCTAGAGCCGCCACGGAAATGGTGAGGGGGAGAGGGCGTGGCCATGCTTCTGCTGCCGCATCCCAGGTTCCGCCCCCGGGGCGAGGGCGCTCCCCGACGGCTGCCGGCGCCGGGCCCAGCAGTCGCGGGAGGGGCGCCGCTCGCGGGCGAGGCGCGCGGGGCCTAGGCGGCCGCGGCGGGGCAACCGCGCTACCTCCTCAGGCGGGGAGCCACTCGGCGGAGGCGGCGCACGAGTTCATCGTGAACATGCACCGCAGCCCCTGCACCTGGCTACGGCTCCCGGACTCCTTCGCGGCGGCGATGGCGGAGCGCGCGCTCTTGGGCTTGTTGGTGCAGGCCGACGGCTGCTGCAACGGCCCCTCCTGGGTGGCGACGGAGCTCACTCCTTCGGGCTTCATGTTCTTGAGGCAGGGGTGGAAGTCGTTCACCCTCGCCCACGGCCTGAAGCAGGGGCACGTCCTCCAATTCAAGTACGACGGGGCCGCCACACTCTTCGTGAAGATCTTTGGGCTCTCCAGCAGCCGCCTGGAGTGCTGCGCGGAGAGCGAGGATGGCAGCTACAGCGGCTCCTCCAGCGAGGACGACAGCTCCAGTGGTGCTGCCTCCGGCGGGGGCGGGAACGACGAGGACTCCCCCCGCGTCAAGAGTGAGGACAAGGACTCCGACTAGGCACGGGTGGCGACGTCTCCGGAGCCGGGGCACCGCGCGCACGGTGACGGAGTCGCACTTACCCGTAGCGCCTTCTTGGGAACGCGCGCGGCGCCTGCGCTGGAGTCTTGGGGGAGACGGCGCCTCGCCTAGGCCTTCTTTCTTTTTATTATCCTGCATTGAACCGATGTAGCCCCGCGGGGTCGTGAAAACAGCATCTTCTATGCTCAGCTTAATGTTTTTGTGATTCGGGATGTATGCATTCCCTCCCGAAGTCCTCTCGTGAGGCTGGTTTTTTTTCTTTGTTCGCCTCAGCGCTCTACGCCGTCAGGACCCAGCCCCCGAGCGGGCCTCGGCCGTCGCTGGTATGTCCGGTCGCGATGCCGGGACAAGGTCAGGAGGTGAGGGGCACCGGGAGCTAGTGAGGGCTCCTGAGGCGCGATGCTCAGGGAGCCCCCCTTTGGCATGCAAGCAGCTTATGCAGAAGAGAAAACGCTAGCACCCAGCGGGATCGCGAGGGGAGAGAGCTTGCGTGGTGGCAAGGGCGTCTCGCGAGGTTGTTAGACTTAGCTTTTGGCGGAGAGCGGTGTCGGGCGAGCCACAGCTCGCGAGGCGTGCTCATGAGGCTCGGCATTCGAAGTGTCTTCGTCTCGTGAGGCCGGCTCGCGAGAGGCCGCCTGTGAGGTCCTCGCGCAGCTCGCCTCCTGAGGGGCTGCATGTCGACAAATTCATGATGGGGGGAGCGGCACGCGCTTGCTAACTCGCCCGCGGCCGTTGTGTGAGGAGATAAGGCACCAAGGACCTTGGTGAGGTGGCGTGCACGGGAGCAGGCCCGCGAGCCAGAGCTCAGTCGCTTGGATTTGATGGCACTGCAGGGATGGACCCGAGCACAGACACCGTGCCTAGCCCCCGCTCATAGAATCGGCCAGGGGGGGCGCGAGCGTGTGGCGCTCTCCGGTCGGCATCGAACTTAACAGGCAATTAAGCAGGTAACATAACTCATCAAGGTAAAATCAGCAAAATTTGTTACACAACCAAAAGGATAGGGGCTAGGCTGCCACGTCCGGCACGGATCAGCCCGAGGTTGGTGCAGCCCGTGGGGCGCCCTCAGTTGATTGTTCCGCCAGCGCGGAGCATGGGGCTTCCACAAGGGTGTGGGTATGATCGCGGGTCGATCGTTCCGCCAGCGCGGAGCATGGGGCTTCCACTTGGGCGTGGGCGGGAGCTCTCGCGGGCCCATCAGGCGAACGCAATGAGAGGCTCCGGGGCGTGTACAGCCCCATTTCGTTCGTACGCATGAGGGTCACGGGTAGAACTTGCGGAGGTGTTGGATGTTCCAGGCGTTAGGCACAGGAACTCCGTCCTCCGTCTCCAGCCGGGCTGAGCCGGGCCTGGAGACATGAGTAACCCTGAAAGGGCCTTCCCACATAGGTGAGAGTTTGTGAAGCCCCTCTTTGGAGAGGATTCTGCGCAGGATGAGGACGCCGACCTCGAGAGTACGAGGGCGGATGCTGCGGCTGTGGTAGCGACGCAGGGCCTGCTGGTACCTCGCGGCACGAAGGGCGGCCTGACGGCGGCCCTCCTCGAGGAGCAGCAGATCGATCTCTCGCGAGCCCTCCTGACATGCCTCGTCGAAGGCAAGGACTCACGGGGAGCCGTGCTTAAGCTCGAATGGGAGGACCGCCTCAGCGCCGTAGACGAGGAAGAAGGGTGTCTCGCCGGTAGGCTTGCTTGCTGTCGTGCGGATGGACCACAGCACGGACTGTAGCTCGTCGAGCCAGCCCTTGCCGCAAGCCTCGAGTTTCTTCTTGAAGCTCCTTGTTTGGAGGCCCTTGAGGACCTCAGCGTTGGCACGCTCGGCCTGGCCATTGCTTCGCGGGTGCGCCACCGAGGCGTAGCAGATCTGCGTACCGAGACTGGCGCAGTAGGACTTGAAGAGGCCGCTTGTGAACTGGGAGCCATTGTCAGTGATGATGCGGTTGGGAACCCCAAAGCGGCTCACGATGCCCTTGATGAACTTGACGGCGGAGCCTGCCGGGATGGTGCGCACCGGCTCGACTTCTGCCCACTTGGTGAACTTGTCGATGGCAACGTAGAGGTAGCGCTAACCGCCAGCCGCGCGAGGGAAGGGCCCCAGGATATCCAGCCCCCAGACCGCGAAGGGCCATGAGAGGGGAATCGTCTGGAGGCCCTGCGCCGGCTGGTGGATCTGCTTGGCGTGGAATTGGCAGGCCTCGCAGGCTTGGACCAGTGCGGTAGCGTCACGCAGCGCAGTGGGCCAGTAGAAGCCGCTGCGGAAAACCTTACCGACGAGGGTGCGTGACGAGGAGTGGTGGCCGCAGTCCCCTCCATGGATATCAGCTAGCAACTCGCGCCCTTGCTCTTCAGAGATGCACCGCAGCGAGACGCCATTTGGGCGCCTGCGGTACAGCTCGCCATCTTGCAGGCAGTAAGCGGTGGCCTGCCGGGCCACGCGCTCTACTTCTGAATCTTTCTCCGGAAGGGTGCCGCGAAGCAAGTAAGCCTTGAACTCCGCGGCCTAGCTGTTTTCTTGAGGCTCCAGCGCCAGCAGCAGGCGGTCTCCTGAAGCCGGGCCGCAGTCTGGCGCGCCCGTGGGTGGTGCGGGCGGGAGTTCTTCGCGAAGGAGTGCCGTGCTCGCGGCAGGGGGTGCGGCTGATGGCTTGAGGAGCCTTTCCTCGAAGACGCCGGGGCTCTGAGGCTCGCGGCGAGATGCTCGTTTGGCGATGTCGTCGGCCTCTTTGTTGCCACTGCGGGGGACGTGCTGCAGCTCCAGGCCAAGAAAACGCTTCTCAAGTTTACATACCTCTTCCAGGTAGGTGGCCATGTGCTCGTCCTTGGGCTTGTAGCTTTTGTTGGAGAAGTTGACGAGGAGTTACGAATCGCCCTTGATGGTCAGACGTTTGATGCCCAGGGCGAACGCGGCCTTGAGGCCGGCGATGAGGCCCTTATACTCTGCGATGTTGTTGGAGACCTTGTCGGTGTGCCTGAAGCAGAGCTGTACGGCGTAGTAGAGCCTATCCCCTGTCGGCGAGGTGAGCATGACCCCAGCCCCCGCGCCCTGTTGGGAGAAGGCGCCGTCGAAGTGCATGGTCCAGCCGCCAGGCGCCTCGTCCCCTGGCAGGAGGGACTGGGCCTCGCGAGGCTCCTCCTTGTATGTGTCCATCCATTCTGCCACGAAGTCGGCCAGGGCCGCGCCTTTGATGACTCTGGTGGTGGAGAATTCCAGCTGGAAGTCTTGCAGCTCAATGTTCCATTCGGCGACGCGGCCGGCGGCGTTGGGGCTGCGCAGAACTTGCTTCAAGGGGTAGGAAGAAATGACCTTGATGGGGTGACCCTGGAATTAGTGGCACGGCTTCCTGTAGGCGACGAGGAGTGCGAGGAGGAGCTTCTGCTGCATGGGGTAATGCTCGCGCGCGTCCCTTAGCACGGTGCTGACGAAGTACACGGGGTGCTCGACGAGGCGCGTAGTTGCTGTGGCATCTTGCTCTTCAGGCGCCTCGCGGGGCTTGGAAGGCTCGGGATTCTCACGAGGCTCAGGAGGCTCGCGAGGCTTGGAAGGCTCACGAGGATCGGTGGCCTCACGAGGCTCAGGAGGCTCGCGAGGCTCGGAAGGCTCACGAGGATCGCTGGCCTCATGAGGCTCAGCGGGCTCATGAGCCCGAAGGGGCGCGGAGGGTTTTTCCTTAGTACAGACGCGCTCCTCCCGCATCGCCACCAGCGCCGCGCTGGCCGTCTGGGAGGTGGCCGCCAAGTACAGGAGCAAGGGCTCGCAAGAGCGCGGCGCGACCATGATGGGCGGGCTCGTGAGGTACCTCTTGAGGGCTTCGAAGGCGGCGTCTGCCTCAGGAGTCCATTTAAAGGAGCCGGACCTCTTTAGGAGCTTGAAGAAGGGCAGGGCTCACCTGCCAAACTTGGAGATGAAACGCCCCAGGGAGGCCATACATCCTGCCAAGCGCTGCATTTCCTTGAGGGTCCGGGGAGGACGCATTTTCTCGATGGCCTTGATCTTCTCTGGGTTGGCCTCGATGCCATGGTGCGAGACTAGGAAGCCGAGGAGCTTGCCGGAGGGGACTCCGAAGACGCACTTCTCCAGGTCGAGCTTGAGATTGACTTTGCGCAGGTTGGCAAATGTTTCCTGGAGGTCCGCGATGAGGGATCCAGCCTCACGAGACTTGACTACGATGTCGTCGACGTAGGCCTCCGTGTTCCTCCCCATCTGAGGCCCCAGCGTGATGTGCATTAGCCGTTGGAAGGTGGCGCCCGCGCTCCTTAAACTGAAGGGCATGCAGACGTAGCAATATATGCCGCAGGGGGTGATGAAGGACGTCCTCTCCACATCTTCGGCCGCCATCTTGATCTGATGATAGCCTGAGAAGGCATCCAGGAAGCATAGCAAATCGCACCCGGCGGTGGAATCCATGATCTGGTCGATGCGGGGCAGCGGAAATGGATCTTGAGGGCAGAACTTAGCGCGCCAAATGTTGGAAGTCGGGCTCCGGGGACCCAAAGGTTCGAACACTGGGGTGAGCTCGTTCTACCACTTCGTCTCCTACCACGGCTAAGCGATGGCGAGGCTACGGCGAGAGTGCGCTGAGCGAGGGATAGACTGTGGACTCAGCAATTTACCCAGGTTCGGGCCACCTTGCGGTGTAAGACCCTACTCCTGCTTGGTTGGTATTGCTCTGGTGCGAGAGAGAGAGTGTACAAGGTTGAGGGTGATGGGAACCGGAGCTCTCTCCTCTCCCTACAATGGCTGCTCTGCCCCCCTTATACCCGCATCGGTCCTCTTCCCCCTTGAAACTTAGGCAGGAAGGGTTGCCACACTTGGCGGGTTTTGAAAGGGCACAGGCGCTCAGGCTATCCTGACTAAAGGCGGTCTTCGCCTGCCAAAGCGTGATCCATGACGCGCCGGTGGGCTCAGTGATGACCTCCGCCCTGCGCGCCCGCCATCTTGGTCTTCCTTCGCCGATCGGGCAACCTTTGGGGTCGCTTTGGGGAGTAGACATCTGGCCCTGCTCCCTTAACACAAAAGAGGAAACCATCTTCATCCGCGCCTGCTGGCGCGGCCTCTGTCGCCGCTCGTCGCCGCGCGCGTCACCCACATGATGGGCCCCAGACCACGCGGCTCCGCTGAACGGCCTTCGTCTCGTGCGCCCTCGGGAGGGGGCCTCGGGAGGTCGCCTTGCGAGAGGACCTCGCGAGGCCGCTGGTGGACGTGCTGAGCCTTGCTCGCCCGCTCCCTGAGGAGGGGGCCTCGGGAGGCCAAGGCCTCATGAGGAGCCCTGGTGAAGTGCTTGGTGATGATGGCCTGCTGGGCCCACGCCAGGTGTTGCGCCCTGGGCCAAAGGCGGACGGGCCTGGATACCCGGGTTCCACGGGCCCGACATACATCATGTCATCTTGCTTAAGGCGTTACTCTGTTTTTATTAACTTAATACTCTAGATGCATGCTGGATAGCGGTCGATGAGTGGAGTAATAGTAGTAGATGCAGGCAGGAGTCGGTCTACTTGTCTCGGACGTGATGCTTATATACATGATCATTGCCATGAATCCGTCATAATTATTTGCTTTTCTATCAATTGCCCAACAGTAATTTGTTTACCCACCGTATGTTTCTGTGCTCGAGAGAGAAGCCTCTAGTGAAAACTATGGCCCCGGGGTCTATCTTTATCATATAAAAACATAAAAATACCTTCCCTGCAATTTATTTACTTTTATTTAGTTTAGTAATTTACTTTATCAATTTACCTCTATCAAACTTAATCCTTGCAAGTAACCGCTAAGAGGATTGACAACCCTCTTATTCGTGTTGGGTGCCAGTGTTTGCTTTTGTGTGTGTGGGTGCTATTCACTAGATCTTGCTTGGTTCTCCTACTAGATTGATAACCTTGGTTCTTAACTGAGGGAAACACTTATCTCTACTATACTGCATCATCCTCTCCTCTTCGGGGAAATACCAACGCAGTCTACAAGTAGCAGGAAGAATTTCTGGCGCCGTTGCCGGGGAGACATCATCAAAATCTATCAAGTACCTTCACACAAACTATCAATCACTTGCATTTATTTTATTTACCTTTTATTTGCATTTGCCTCTCGTTTTCATCTCCCCACTTCTAATTTTTTCTTTCAAAAACACAAAAACATTTTATTTGCATGTTTGCTAGTTTGCTTGCTTTGTCGCGATGTCTCAAGAAAATACAAAATTGTGTGACTTTTCCAATACTAAAAATAATTATTTTATTAGTACTCCTATTGCTACTCCCACCACTAGTGCGGAGTCGTGTGATATTAATGTTGCCTTGCTTAATCTTGTTATGAAAGAACAATTTTCTTGTAGTCCTAATGAAGATGCTGCATCCCATCTACATACTTTCGTTGAACTTTGTGATACGCAAAAGAAAAAAGATGTGGATAATGATATTGTCAAATTAAAATTATTTCCGTTCTCACTACGAGACCGTGCTAAAACTTGGTTTTCATCCTTGCCTAGAAATAGTATTGATTATTGGGATAAGTGTAAGGATGTTTTTATTACCAAGTATTTTCCTCCCGTTAAGATTATTTCTTTAAGAAATCAAATTATGAATTTTAAGCAACTTGAGCATGAACATGTTGCACAATCTTGGGAGAGAATGAAATTAATGATAAGAAATTGCCCAACTCATGGCTTGAATCTATGGATGATCATACAAAAAGATTATGCGGGACTAAACTTTGTTTCTAGAAATTTGCTAGACTCTGTCGCAGGTGGTACTTTTATGGAAATTACATTGGGAGAAGCTACAAAATTTTTTGATAATATTATGGCAAATTATTCTCAATGGCACACTAAACAAACTCCAACTGGTAAGAAGGTAAATTCCGTTGAAGAAATTAATACTTTGAGTAATAAGATGGATGCTCTATTGAAATTGGTTGCTAGTAAGAATGCTTATATTGATCCTAATGATGTGCCATTGTCCACTTTGATTGAGCAAAATAATGATGCTATTGATGTGAATTTTATATCTCGAAACAATTTCAACAACAATGCTTATAGGGGTAATTTCAATGCTAGACCGTTTCCCGGAAATTCCTCTAATAATTATGGCAATCCTTATGCTAATTCTTATAATAGTAATAATAGGATGCCCTCTGATCTTGAAAGTAATATTAAAGAATTTATTAGTTCTCAAAAGAATTTCAATGCCATGATAGAAGAAAAATGGAATAGAGTTGATGAATTGGCTAGGAACATGGATAGAATTGCTCATGATGTGGAAATTCTCAAGACTAAAATTTTGCCATCCAAGTATGATATAAATGAGTCTATTAAAGCTATCTATGTCTCCATTAATGAAATTAAAGAAAGAACCGTTAGGTTGAGAGCTAAGCGAGAATTTTTAGAAAAAGCGATTCCACCCGGTTTCTATCGTAGTAACGATGAAGATATTAAAATGATTGGTGTCACTCCTATTAAATCATTATTTAGTAACATAAAACTTGATGAAAAAGGGACTGGAGAAGAGTCAACTTTAGATAGAAGGAGTCCCACTTGCTTGGAGGGTGATAATCTTGGTAGTAATGCACCCACTACTTTGGATTACAAGGACTTTAATTATGATAGTTGTTCTTTAATTGAGTGTATTTCCTTGTTGCAATCCATGATTAATTCACCAAATGCATATGAACAAAATAAAGCTTTCACTAAACATATCGTAGAAGCCATGATGAAAGCACATGAAGAAAAGCTTGAGTTGGAAGTATCAATTCCTAGAAAATTACAAGATGAATGGGAACCTACTATTAAAGTAAAAATTAAAGATTATGAATGTAATGCTCTTTGTGATCTTGGTGCTAGCGTTTCCACTATACCAAAGTCTTTGTGTGATATGCTAGGTCTCACCGACATGGATCCTTGTTCCCTTAATTTGCACCTTGCGGATTCCACTATTAAAAAGCCATTGGGTAGAATAAATGATGTGCTTATTCTTGCAAATAGAAATTATGTGCCCGTGGACTTTATTGTTCTTGACATTGAATGCAATCCTTCTTGCCCCATAATACTTGGTAGGCCTTTTCTTCAAACAATTGGTGCTATTATTGATATGAAAGAAGGTAATATAAGATTTCAATTTCCACTAAAGAAAGGGATGGAACACTTCCCTAGAAAAAGAATTAAAGCACCTTATGAATCCATTATGAGGGCCACTTATGGAATTAACTTGAAGGATGACAACACTTGAAACTATGCATTATGTGTAGGAGATATGCCCTAGAGGCAATAATAAATGTTATTATTTATCTCCATGTTAATAATTATGTTTATATTCCGTGCTATAACTGCTATGGTTCTCGAGTCTACAATAACCACGAGGCTCGGAGGGAAACTCATATGCACGTGTGGAATAATAAACGATAAATTGTATTCCTAATCATGCCTCTAAGACTAGCTCAAGTGTTGCATGATGATCCTGTTTTCCTGATCATGGGCATGACTATGCCAGCAAACTTTGAGGGCACATTGTTAGAAGAACACTTGTGCTGAATAGACCTGAATTGGTGTTATGCTATGAGATACATTCGTCACAAGTTAATGGTTAATAACACAGAGAAAGATAATGTTTGCATAATTCCTTAGACCATGAGAGTATCGAGTTTCTTCATGCTTGCTTCATGAACTTTGGGGTTTGTTAAACGTCATCCATAACTGGGTGGCTATTACGGTGGCTTGCGGGTTCATGGGAAAGTATGACAAGGGACTTGATAGCTCAAGATTGGGATTTGCTCCTCCGACGATGGAGAGATATCTCTGGGCCCTCTCGGTGTTACGGTATCCATCATCGTCTGCCAGACACAATGTGATTTGATCACAGGGATGCCGGAACACGGGAAGGAGAAAAGAGAACAAAACCGGTAATGAGGTAACTGGCATAGTGGACAAGTTGTTGATCCACAGGGATGCCAATAAGTCTCACCTCGGATGTTTGTAACATATCGTGAAGCAACAGAAATAGCACATGGAAACTAGAGGTTCACTCGAATATTCATTCGTGTGGGTATAGGGATCAATATGGGTGTCCACGGTTCGGCTATTATCATTGATCGAAAAGTGTTCCGGTCATGTCTATACTTCATCGAACCTATAGGGTCACATGCTTAAGGGACATCTATCTTCTGAATACTAGACAGGGAGTCTGAGAGAAAGTCACCGGAAAAGTTTCGGAGACAACGGAAGAGTTCCGGAGAGAGAACACCGGAAGGGTTTTGGTAAAACCGAAAAGTTGTTTCGGACTATACCATTAAGTTAAAATGGTTTTGGCACACGCCTGGAAATTCTTGGAGGGTGCCAGAATTGTTCTGGGAACTTCTGGGATTTTTCCGGAGAAAAAAACGGGAAATGTTCCGGAGCTGCCGGAACCGCTTTGGTTGCTTTTCGCTGATGAAAATCACTGATCCGGAATTGTTTCGGAACGCATCCAAAATTATTTTAGGGGGTACTGGAAATGTTCTAGGCCCACATAAATATTTTTGGATTTAACGGTCGCGGAAAAATGTTTTCGTGAAAAGTGAAAAGCACTTTATGGTTGCTTTTTGAAAAGCCACCTTTTTGGGCTTTGTCCCAAAAGATCTAGGGGGTGACATGGATGGATGGGAACCCCTTTTTTTGGGGGGGGGGGGGCACATGGGGTAGGCAGCCAAGGGAGCTCCTCTTACCTCCCCATTATGCCCTTTATGTGTGACATAAAGCATGGGCATTTTGGATTTTTCATGTGCCACCCTACCCCTTGGTTTTTCCTATAAATAGAGGTGGAGAGGCACTCTCCACACTCACTCTTTCTCTCATACATTATGCAATGCAATGATCTAGCTTCTTCTCTCCCTCATACGAAATAGTTTCGTAGAGCCAAAAGGTTGTCTGGGTTCCGGTGGAAACTAGTTCTGGACGGCGAAGCCCTGCCGGATAGCTGACACCGTATGTGTGCAACCCCATAAAGATGTCGTAGGTTCGATATTTTTGCCCAAGGGGCTGTTCGAGAGTGCCTCCCGAAGGGTAGTCCGAGTGACCGTCCGAGTTTCTGTGAGTGCCTCCCGAAGGGCTGTCTGTGACACTGTCCGGGGGACTGTCCAACCGCCTCCCAAAGGGCTGCCCGAGGAGCAGACGAGGGAGTACATCCTCGCGGTTGGGAGGTTATATATCCTAGTTGCGGGGATCTGCACCGACGATCTACATCGACTCTACTTCCGCTGCGCCACGAGTCGGTAACGATCAGATCAAACCTTGTATGCATCTCCATAGTGATCCTGGGCATGTTCGTAGTGCGGAAATTTTTTGTTTTCTGTCGCGTTACCCAACATTATGCCTAGCTAGGGGCATAAAACAATAGCGCTTGTTGGGAGGCAACCCAATGAATAAAATAAATTTTTGCTTTTACCTTCTATTTTTGAGTGTTTGCATGATTATAGCCTCTGTTATGATTGTGTTTTTACGTTTAAATTAGTGTTTGTACCAAGTAATGCCTTTGGGATGATTTGGAAGATAGTATGATAGATGCTGTTGGAAAACAGAAACTTTTGCGTCCAGTGCTGGAATTTCTAATTTTCACTGGAGTGTCAGAACCTTCTGGATTTTTTACAAAGTATTGATATATGAATTTTCCACGTTGTCCTAATTTTTCAGAATTTTTGGAGTTACATAAGTATGACCATAATTCAGATCTTTACAGACTGTTCTGTTTTAGACAGATTCTGTTTTTGTTGCATAGTTTGCTTATTTTGATGAATCTGTGGATCGTATCGGGGGGTATGAGTCATGAAGAAGTTGGAGTACAGTAGCATTATGCCAATATTAAATATGAATCAATTTACCACAGTACCTAAAGTTAAAGGTTTGTTTGTTATACTAACGGATCTCACGAGGTTTCTGTTGAGTTTTGTGTGCTGAAGTTTTCAAGTTTTGGGTGAGACTACGATGGATAAAGGAATAAGGAGCGGCAAGAGCCTAAGCTTGGGGATGCCCAAAGCACCCCAAGGTAATATTCAAGGAATACTCAAGCTTCTAAGCTTGGGGATGCCCCGGATGGCATCCCCTCTTTCGTCTACAATCTATCGGTAACTCACTTGGAGCTATATTTTTATTCATCACATGATATGTGTTTTACTTGGAGCGTCTTGTGATATATTTGTTTGCTTTTTAGTTTGTCACAATCATCTTTGCTGAACACACCTTTTTGAGAGGGACACACATTATTCGTGATTTGTTAGAATACGCTATGTGCTTCACTTATCTCTTTTGAGCTAGGCAGTTGCTCTAGTGCTTCACTTATATCTTTTAGAGCACGGCGGTGGTTATATTTTAAAGAAATAGTTGCACTCTCATGCTTCACTTATATCTTTTTGAGAGTCTCATGATAGCAATGGTAATATGCACGGGTTATGAATTTGGTCTTGATATGATAGGTATTCAAGAGGGATATAATGCAAACATTCATGTAGATCACTGAATATGATAAATTTGATTCCTTGCAATAGTTTTGCGATATTAAGATGGTAATATGGGGGAGGTACTGGTAGATGATTGTGGTTTAGTAAGAATAATTGTGTTAAGGTTTGTGATTCCTGAAGCATGCACGTATGATCTGTCGTTATGCTAAGAAGTTGGAGCATGATTTATTATTGATTGTCTACCTTATGAGTGGCGGTCGGGGACGAGCGATGGACCTTGTCCTACCAATCTATCCCTCTAGGGGCATGCGTAGTAGTACTTTGCTTCGAGGCTAATAAACTTTCGCAATAAGTATGTGAGTTCTTTATGACTAATGTGAGTCCATGAATTATACGCACTCTCACCCTTCCGCAATTTGCTAGCCTCTTCGGTACCGTGCATTGCCCTTTCTCACATCGAGAGTTGGTGCAAACTTCGCCGGTGCATCCAAACCCCGTGATATGATAGACTCTATCACACATAAGCCTCTTTATATCTTCCTCAAAACAGCCACCATACCTACCTATCATGGCATTTCCATAGCCATTCCGAGATATATTGACATGCAACTTCCATCGTTCCGGTTTTTTATGACATACATCATCATTGTCATATTGCTTTGCATGATCATATAGCTGACATAGTATTTGTGGCTCAGCCACCGTTCATCATTTTTATACATGTTACGCTAGCATCACTGCACATCCTGGTACACTGCCAGAGGCATTCATATAGAGTCATATTTTTGTTCTAGTATCGAGTTGTAATATTGAGTTGTAAGTAAATAGAGGTGTGATGATCATCATTATTAGAGCATTGTCCCAGTGAGGAAAGGATGATGGAGACCATGATTCCCCCACAAGTCGGGATGAGACTCCGGACGAAAAAAAAGAGGCAAAAAAGAGCCACAAAAAAATGAGAGAAAAAGAGAGAAAGGGCAATGTTACTATCCTTTTCCACACTTGTGCTTCAGAGTAGTACCATGTTTTTCATATAGAGAGTCTCCTATTTTGTCACTTTCATATACTAGTGGGAATTTTTCATTATAGAACTTGGCTTGTATATTCCAATGATGGGCTTCCTCAAATGCCCGAGGTCTTCATGAGCAAGCAAGTTGATATACTAGTCGGAATTTTTCATTATAGAACTTGGCTTGTATATTCCAATGACGGGCTTCCTCAAATGCCCGCGGTCTTCATGAGCAAGCAAGTTGGATGCACACCCACTTAGTTTTCATGTTGAGCTTTCATACACTTATAGCTCTTAGTGCATCCGTTGCATGGCAATCCCTACTCCTCGCATTGACATCAATTGATGGGCATCTCCATAGACCGTTGATTAGCCTCGTTGATGTGAGACTATCTTCTTATTTTTGACTTCTCTTATTTACCTCTACCACCACACTCTATTCCACCCATAGTGCTATAACCATGGCTTGCGCTCATGTATAGAGTGGGAGTTGAAAAAGCTGAAGCGCGTTAAAAAGTATGAACCAATTGCTCGGCTTGTCATCGGGGTAGTGCATGATAAATGCTTTGTGTGAAGAAGATGGAGCATGACAGGATTATATGATTTTGTAGGGATAACGTTCTTTAGCATTTTTATTTTGAAAGACATGATTGTTTATTAGTATGCCTGAGTATTGATGTCTTTATATCAAATTATAGACTATTGCTTTGAATCATTTGGATCTTATTATTCATACCGTAAAAGAGATTACATGATGAAACATGATAGGTAGCATTCAACATCAAAAATTCTGTTTTTATCATTACCTACTCGAGGACGTGCAGGAATTAAGCTTGGGGATGCTTGATACGTCTCTAACGTATCTATAATTTTTGATTGTTTCATGCTATTATAGTATCAATCTTGGATGTTTTTATATGCAATTATATATCATTTTTTGGGACTGATCTATTAACCTAGTGCCCAGTGCCAGTTGCTGTTTTCTGCTTGTTTTTGGCTTTTCAGAGAATCAGTACCAAACGAAGTCCAAATGCCACGAAACTTTTTGGAGATTTTTTTTCTAGACAAAAGAGGCCCTGGAGACTTGGAGAGGAGGCCAGAAGGTTCACGAAGCCTCCACAAGGCAACAGGGCGCGGCCCCAGGGGGCGCGCCCTGATGCCTTGTGGGGCCCCTGTGGCTCCGTTTGACCTAATTCCACTCCTATAAATTCACAAATATTCGAAAACCATCAGAGAGCCAGAAGAGAAAATCTTTCCGCCGCCACAAGCCTCTATTCTTCCGCGATCCCATCTGGAGGCCTTTTCCGGTACTCCGCCGGAGGGGGAATCTATCACGAAGGGCTTCTACATCAACCTTGCTGCCCTTCGGATGATGTGTGAGTAGTTTACCACAGACCTACGGGTCCATAGCTAGTAGCTAGATGGCTTCTTCTCTCTCTTTGATCTTCAATACCATGTTCTCCTTGATGTTCTTGGAGTTCTATCCGATGTAATCTTCTTTTGCGGTGTGTTTGTTGGGATCCGATGAATTGTGAGTTTATGATCAGATTATTCATGAGAAATATTTGAGTCTTCTCTGAACTCTTTTATGCATGATTAAATATAGCTTTGTATTTCTCTCCGATTTATCGATTTGGTTTGGCCAACTAGATTGGTTTATCTTGCAATGGGAGAGGTGCTTTGTGCTGGGTTCAATTTTGCGGTGCTCAATCCCAGTGACAGAAAGGGACATAACACATATTTGTATTGTTGCCATTAAGGATAAAAAGATGGGGTTTATTCATATTGCTTGAATTTGCTTCTCTACATCATGTCATCTTGCTTAAGGCGTTACTCTGTTTTTATTAACTTAATACTCTAGATGCATGCTGGATAGCGGTCGATGAGTGGAGTAATAGTAGTAGATGCAGGCAGGAGTCGGTCTACTTGTCTCGGACGTGATGCCTATATACATGATCATTTCCATGAATCCGTCATAATTATTTGCTTTTCTATCAATTGCCCAACAGTAATTTGTTTACCCACCGTATGTTTCTGTGCTCGAGAGAGAAGCCTCTAGTGAAAACTATGACCCCCGGGTCTATCTTTATCATATAAAAAACATAAAAAAATACCTTGCTGCAATTTATTTACTTTTATTTAGTTTAGTAATTTACTTTATCAATTTACCTCTATCAGACTTAATCCTTGCAAGTAACCGCTAAGAGGATTGACAACCCTCTTATTCGCGTTGGGTGCAAGTGTTTGCTTTTGTGTGTGTAGGTGTTGTTCACTGGATCTTACTTGGTTCTCCTACTGGATTGATAACCTTAGTTCTTAACTGAGGGAAATACGTATCTCTACTATACTGCATCATCCTCTCCTCTTCGAGGAAATACCAACGCGGTCTACAAGTAGCACTGTGCCGAGCGTGGTGGTGGCCGACCCTGGCGGCGGCGCTCCCCATCACGTGGTGGTGGCCGGCCCTGTCGGCGACGGCCGTGGTGCTGGCTGCGGCAGCCGTGATGGCTCGGGAGAGAGGTGAGGGAAGAAGAGGGAGAGAAGAAAGATAAGGAAGAGAGAGAGAGTGCGCTTACATGTGGGACCCACATGTAAGATAACGGTCAAACAAACAGTCAACAAACGGTTTTCTTAGGAGCGGGTCCGACCTGTCATAAACCAGATTAATTCTAAATCACATGGTCATTTGGGTTTTTTGGAACAGCGAACCAATTTTGTGGTAGTTTTTTGAACAATTAAGAAAAGTGGTAGTTTTTTGTAGCCCTAGCTTGTAATGTGGTAGTTTTTTGCTATATACTCACTTCAATGCAAACTGGCGTAGCTGATCATGCGGAACATGAGTGGGCCAAACGCGTACACGCGAGCAACTCCGCCGGGGCCCACCAAGCTCTCCACACATCTGCGTCGAGCCACCGATCTACACCGAGCTGTACGACTACATCACGCTAAAAAAGGAAAATCTTCATCGAGCATACTACGAGAAGCATCGACATGCATCACCCACACGTCAGGCCGGTGTGGAAAGAGATGCAATTCTTCACCGACTTCTCCGGCACGACACGGCATCGACACTTCGTCGCCGCGAGGAACGCCTCCAAGCGATGCATCATTGTCGACACGCCGCTGCAATGCCAACGCCGACACTTCATCGCCAAGGTCTTCATCAACGCGGTCTTCACCAACATCTTCGTCAACACACCGCCGCCCCTCGTCCACAAGATGGACACCTAGCATCCTCTGACAGACTTTTCTGCAAGACGCGGCCATGACGACGGCAATGACCGCGTCACGACGACGGCATCGACTGCGTCATCCATGACGACATGACTGCATCGACATGGCGTCACTATAGTGACGACCCCTACATGGCCACACGGACCTGGCAAAACCGATGTGTCTCGATGGGTTTCCTCCGGTCTTGGCAAAACCGGTGGACTCGTCGCCGACGACACCCCCTGACATCCGCAAGATGCATCGTTCACGTCTGCAGCTCTGTCATAGTGCATTTTTTGCACCTCCGACTTTGTGCGGCTTCATCATCCATGATGACTACACCATCGACCACGACTACCTCGACCACGGCTACATCGCCATGACCGGCTACCTCGACATCGACATTAATGGCAACATCTACAGCTACCCATTGGCAACAGCTCCAGTCAACAGCGTCTGCGTCATCACTAGCGTCCAAGCCACTCCCATTGTGACTGCGGGAGGGAATAGAGGAGAGACAAGGAAGGCACCAGAAGGGGAAGCAGTCACCACCCTAGGTGCCGACCCATCAGAGTCGCAGTTGATGATGACGCAGCGGAGAAGACGACAGAAGCGCAAGACTTCAGATTCAGCCGCAAACATCCGCTTCACTCCCGCTACGACTGAGGGGGAATGTTAGAATATAATTTGGGTTTAAAGATAGAGATAAGGAGTAGAGATCGAATAGGTTTAAACCATGTATTACTTGTCTTATACTCCAAGCCTCTACCCCCTAATGTATTCTATATATACCCCATATGAGGGTCGGATCAATACAACGAAATACACAACACAAATATTCTAGCCATCCTACAATTTTCACACGTTGATCAGCCACCCATTTAATATCATTGACCTTAGGGCTTGAAAATTTGATTTCCTTCAGCACTTTTGCGTTCAAAATAAAGAATTTGGCAAAGTCTGCATCTTGGTCACGACCTTTGTAATTCTCGAACACCAATTTTTTTAGATGGATCTCGAGACATTCGATTGGATCTAGTGGGTCACATAAGAGCACATTATCCATATCCATCTTTGGGTGTTTCTTCAGCTAGAAAAAGGGAAATAAGTGCCATGTGTTAGAGCCATTTCTAACCAGGTTAGGTTACTATCAGTGAACTTATCTCAAAATAAAATTTCACATTGACAAGGCAAGCAAAGACGAATACTCACAGTGACATAGAGCTTTTCCAAGCGGGCAAAGCACCTGAGGACATTCAGAACTGCATTCAACTGAGAACCAGAAGAGTAGAGAGCCAGAACCTTCACAGTGCATATTGAGTTTGCCAAGCTGACTGGAGGCATTCCCTAAAGAAAACAATGAACATATATAAAAAATAATGAAATGCATGCAGGTAGAGCGAATGCAAGATTCAATAAGGTTGCTACTGCTACCTGGATGACTAGAGTTGCAATCTGGAGTGTGGATACACATGGTGAAAAAAGCCCAATATCTCCAGTTTAGGTGCACTGATTATGCGGATAGTCTCAAAACTTATGTCCAGAGGATAAAGTGACACAAATCTTTCGAGGCAGGGAGCATCCTCAATGACTAGTTCTTGCGTCCAAGCACTACAAGTACGGAAGCCAATGCTCCTAAGAGTTAGCGAGCGAATGTGGAGGCGACACGCAGCAAGAATGTTCCACAACAGAAGGCTCTCCAAGGCACGGCATCCTGAGAGCACCCGGTTGAATACATCCTCCAAGATGGAAACATACCGTAGGTTGAGCTGCTTGAGGAGGGGGAAACTCAACGATGGTGAGATCTCGATGGGGAAATTGCACGAGCCGATTTTGGCCACGAGGAGGGTGGGTGCACAGCGGAGCGCAGATGATGGCAGCGAGAAACTAATATGAGGCGGTGTCGATGACCAGCTCCCGCAGTGTGACATCCCCAGATTACTAAACACTAGTTATGCTAATTAACTTGACATGTCATCATGATTAATAAAGCCTAATTGCAATTATGGAATAATCCAACTTCAAATTCAAAATTCAAATGCAAGTCAAATATTTACATCTTCAAACATGTAAACAAAATAGTTCATAATCTTAAAAATAATTTCTAAGTAATTATGTTAAGCAAAACAACTTCACTAAGATTCCCAAAATGCCCCTGGATATTAAAACAGTGGACCAGCGGCACCTTTTTAGCCCATTTAAAAAACAATCATAATTTAAATGAATTCAATTAGACCCCAAACTTTTTGTGCCACCCAAAATATTGTGTTAGAATTATGTGCCAAGTTTCATTCAAAGAAAAAATCATTTGATGGCCCAACTTAATGCGAAAGTGTTGGAAAAAAAACAGAAAAGAATAAAAAGAAAAGGAGCAAACTACTGTGTCACTGGGCTCAGTGCCACAGTGCACCGCAGCCCAGCCCACCTAGGCCATCCCCTACCTCATGCTACAGGAGGCAGAGGAGGCCGTGGCGTGCATCCAGCCACCATGGCCATGGATGACCACCACATCGCCCCCCTCGGCCTATAAGGACGCTTCCACGAAACCCTAACCTGCCGTCGACCGATCCCCTCTCTTTCCCAATCGTGCCTCCTCCTCATCCGCTCGAAAACGAGCTCGGGAGATCGCGCGGTGACCGCGCTCGTCGTCGCTGCTGCCGCCGCCACCGTGCTCCTCGACACCTGAGAAGATGCCTAGGAGAAACATCGCGGTCGACTTCGTCTACCCCGAGCACCGAATGGAGCAAGGACGGCCCGCACGCTCGCCATCGACCTCGTCTTCACCGCGTACATCGCCGACGTCCACCGTCGATTGCCGCCGCTCCGGTCCACCTCCGTCCTCCCCGACCTCACCTCCGTGCTCACTGTGAGCTCCTCCTTCGATCCCTGTGCTTTGCCCCCTCGATCCGTCGCCGTATGTTGCCTGCGCTCGCCGAGGCCGCCATGGTCGAAGCTCCGCATCCGCGCGCGCTCGCCCGCTCCTGGCCGCGCCCTCGCCAGCCACCCGTGCCCGCGCCCTTGCACCTCGCGTGCGCCCACGCGCCTCCTCCCTCGCCTGCTGCCGCCGCCGCCTCCTGTTGCCTGCTGCCGCTATTGCTTGCTGCGCTGCCGCTGCTCTACTGCTGTGCTGCTGTATGCTACTGCCACTGCTTGCTGCTGCTGCTGCTAGCTACTGCCGCCGCTGCCTGCTGATGCTGCTACTAGCGCCGCTGCTCCCGGCCACTTCCCTGCACCCCCGCGCCCGCCTCTGACTGTGGCCGGAGGCTGCCGGCGCCTCTGTGCGTGCGTGCACAGCCGCGGCCAGAGCCGGCTGTGTCACTGCCACATGGGGCCGGCCCTAATTGTTTAGGCGCTAATCCCCTCACTAATGACCCCCCTGTGTGTATGACTAGTGCCCCCATACTTTAATTAAACACATTTAGTAATTTAGTTAAGGTGCCAGTCAATGACAGCCGGGACCCACCTTGCACTGCTGACTGTTGACCAGTCAACTGTTGACTGTTGAGTCAGCAGTTGACTAGGACCACTAATCAGCCTCTCTGGCTGTGTACCCACCGGGTGCACATTGCATTTTGCTATTTAAATTCAAATTACAATAAAGCCTAAAAATTCTAGAAAATCAAATAAATTTTGAAAAATCATATAAAATAACCCGTTACTCGGATGAAAATAATTTATATATGAAAGTTGATCAAAAAAATATAACAAATCCGAATATGCCATCCACATACCTGTCACACCCCTCTAACATAATGAACATTGAACATTTGCCCATGGATCATCTGAACGAATAATACCTGGAGCTGGGAAAATATTACCAGATATTTTCCTGATATTTTCCCTCTTCTTTTAAAATGCTTAGTGATGCATTAGAGCATATCATCATCACATATTGACTTGACATGCATCTGTGTTGCATTTGTATGCCCGTTATTTATCTGTTTCCCCCCTCTCCTCTATTCTTTCGGTAGACCTCGAGGCTGCCGTTGACCCCGAGTACGACTACGTCGACGACGACCCGTCCTTCTCAGATGAGCTTCCAGGCAAGCAAAACCCCCTTGATCATTCCGATATCGCCTATTCCTTCCCTCTACTGCTTGCATTAGAGTAGTGTTACTATCACTGCTTTATCGGTAGATCCTATTCTGTTGCATAGCCTGCTTTTGTTAAACTATTGTTCATACTTTACCTGTTATCCTATATCCTTAGTATAGATATGCTAATATTTCATCAGTGGCCCTACATCCTTGTCCGTTTGTCATGCTATACTACCGGGCCGTGATCCCTTCGGGCGATGATCACATATATACTTTATACTGCATACTATATATGTTATTTCGGTGGACCCCGGACTTCGGTGGCCTACGACATGGAGCGAGATGGACTGCAACGAGATGCCGACGAAGACGAAGACTATTACTGCTTTATATTATATACACTATACATGATACATGATATGATTAAAGTCGGGTCGGCTCGGAGAGCACCCGCGAGTGATTCACTGTGGCGGAACGACAGGGCAGGTAGAGACCACCTAGGAGAGAGGTGGGCTTGGTCCCTGGTCGGTGTCCGCGGTTGTTTCATAATAACACGCTTAACGAGATTGGGTATTTGATCTGAGACTGCCATTGGCATATACGCACTAACCGCCGCGCGGGATAATGGTTTATGGGGCCCTCGACATCGTACGATTTCTCCCGAAAGCTCTACAGATGTCACAGTTCAGAGAGGCGGGCTGATTGTTGGGGTGATCTGTAAGTGCCTGCTTTGTATAAAGAGGTAGCCAGGATTGGTCCCCGGCCAGTCGCGCAACGCGCAGGAGTGCTTAGGACGATTGGCCCATGACCCCTTCGCACTTAGGATGTAGACCGGCGTGCTGACCTCTCTGGAGAGCCTAGGTAGGACTACGACGTGTCGATTATCCGAGGCCGGGCATTACCCAGAAAAGTGTGTCCGGCCAGAGGTAATTGAGCGTATCGGGTAATGTGGTGCACCCATGCAGGGAAGTAATCTATTCAAATAGCCGTGTCCACGGTAACAGGATGACTTGGAGTTGTATCCCGACCTCTTACAACTAAAACCGGATACTTGTTAAAACGCACCTAGATAAGAGACAGATACACCCGGTGATTCTTTTCTCTCAGGGAGACGAGGAGAGGATCTCCGGGTAGTTTTATTGCTATACGTTGTTACATGATGTTCTATACAAGCTCCTCTCTTCTACTGCTGCAAGATGATGGCTGCAAGAAGATGTAGTCTTCGATAGGATGAGCTTCTCCCCCTTATTCTGGCATTTCTGCAGTATAGTCCACAGATACTACCCCATTCATTTGATACCGATACATATGTAGTATAGATCTGATGTAAGTCTTGCGAGTACTTTGGATGAGTACTCACGGTTGCTTTGCTACCCCTTTTCATTCGACCCGGTTGCTGCAATAGCCGATAGCGCCGTGGATGCAGATTACCCCGACGGAGCGTACTACGTGGAGACCGATGACCAGGAGTAGTTCGGAGGTCCCAGGCAGGAGGCATGTGCCTTTTCGATCTAGTGTCGTTGTTTTGCTCAGCCATCTTAAGGCACCCTTGTAATTGTCTGTAGTCAGACCTAACTCTTGCTGTAATTTCTGGTCTTACAACCCTGGCTTGTAATATTTTGTTTCTTTGTTTATATTTGAGTCGTAGAGTTGTGTTGTGATATTATACCGTGAATCGCTGATCTTGATCGTGCATGCTGCGTGGATGTTTAGTGCATGATTAATTTCGAGGGCGTCACACGTAGTATATATCAAGCTCCTGGAGGCTGTCAAGGGCTCGGGACTGGCACCAGCTGGCGAGCTCAGTGCGCCGACTGTCTATGTTGCCGGATATGAACTGGATGACTGGGAAGTAGAAGCGACGGGCGGGGCCACGGTGGTCGGAGAGGATCCTGTTGATGATGGAGGCACGCTTGCGAAGGTTGCCGCAGAGGCTCTTGTCGGTCTCAAGGTTGAGGGGTGCCGAGCGCCAGAGGTGGCGCCATCGGCAGGAGAGGGCCTGTGTGCGGGCGCCGTCCTTGGTTGGGAGAAGGGAGATGACGGTGCCGAGGATGTGGTCGGGGAGGCGGCTGATGAGATCCTCGGCCACCTAGTTGCCATCGTAGTTGCCACCGCCTGCCCGTTTCCTTGGCCTGCTGCCGGCAGTCCCATCGGATTCACTATTTCTTCCTGTGGCGGCCAGCGCCACCTTCTCCATGGCCGGCGGCTAGCGAGATCTAGGGTTTGGGCGGTGGTGGTGGAGGGACGGGTTTATTTAGAGCATGGCTAATAATAGCCATCTGCTGGCTCAATTTCATTGCCATACCATTTACAACCAATCTGATAGCCCACCCATATGGTAGATACATACTATGTAATTAATACCTGGCAATCAGGGCTGGGCTATAAAGGAAAATGCAAGTTTGCCACAGGTACTCATTTGTCATGTGACGTGACATTATTGCAGTTAAAAATTAAAAGATCATTTACCTAATTGAAAAAGATATACGATCTGTTGCCAAAGAAAAGAGGGGAATTTGATCAGTGGCAAATTTAAGTGTGGCATATGATCAAATTCAGTGACCTATGCTTTTATTGTGTAAGGTGTGTATTCATTATTATCTTCATTGTTCTATCAAGCCCAAGTCTTATTCTAACTAAACAACACATGTTTCTGGCGAGTTTCGTCAGGCAGAAAGAATCAAATTCTTTTGTTTTTACTTGACACAACTGCTACAGAGATTGAACTCAAGCAGCAGCCATCCCATATCAGAACTATGCAACCTTTGGCTTTTATTAGACACAACTGCTACAGAGATTGAATTCACCACAGCAGCAGCTATCCCAGATGAAACTATGCGGATGTTTCACATTCCCAATCGTAAGTGCGAAACGCAAGCGGCAATAAACAAAACAATATTGGATGTATAGTAGCAAGTAGGAAGTCAGCAGCAACCAACTGTGAGAGGACCATAGCTTCCAAGGGGAGAGTCGACTTCAAGATTACATTACAGCTTTTGGCAGTAAACTAGTGTTGCATAGTATGGCCCGTCAGGATGATATACAAAAGGACTCAAGGCTATAAACATAGCAGCCATGTCAAATTTGGGGTTTGGACAAAGAAATAAAATCATTGGGCATCAATCTGATCTACAAAACAAGCAAAAGATAATACAATCTTCAGATACCAACCCATGTCTGTAAAACGAGCAGTCAAAGCGATTCGCCACTGTCAAACCATGGATATGGTATTCTGAAAGGGAATCAACTTCATCTACAAAACGATCAGCAGAAAGAATAGTTCTTTGAAAAGGCGTGGATATCCATGTAGGCATCAACATTAGTGGCTCAAATTGAGCAGCTCAAAAAGATCCTTTTTGCACTTGTAGCAGCCGATGTTAATAAACCAGCCATTTGTTGTAGTATTTCTAGGGACTCCAAATTTTATTTCATTTAGCATTTCTACATTCAAAATAAAGAACTTTAACAAAGCGAGCATCCTGCCCACAACCTTCGTAATTCTTCAATGCCACATTTCTTAGATGGGTCTCAAGGCATTCGGTTGGATCTAGTGGGTCAAACTGGCGCACAATTTTCATATCCATCTTTAAGTGCCTAATACCACTGGAAAAGGAAAGAGGGGGCATGTATGGCTGTTCTTAACTACACTATGGAGTACATTATATGTCAACCAGATACTCGTTGTGTCATAGAAAGCGAACAAAGATGAATAGTCACGATGACTTAGAGCTTTTCCAAACAAGGGATTAGGTAAGCACCTCAAGACATCAAGAACAGCATTCTGTTGAGGGCGAAAAGACTGGAGAGCCAAAACCTTCACGGTGTGTATTTGACAGTGTTGAGATGACGGTGCCAAGATGATTGGGACCATTCCCTAAATAAAACAATGGGCATGAAAAATGAGTAATGATCCTCATGCAGGAACACCAAATTGGAAGATTCAATACATTTGCTGTTACCTTGAAGACTTGGGCTTCATCGAGGGCTAGTTCTGGTTCACTTGAAGGATGACCAGAGAAGTCAATGCAGAAGGTGTACACAAACCAATTACAGGCAGAAGGTGTGCACAAACCAATAAATGGATCATCTTGCTGTTTCTGAATATGAGGTCCCGGCTGTTAACATTCCCTCCATGAGATGATCTTATTCCAATAGGATGAGACCAATGCAGGCTCGCCTCCAAACATAGCAGCAGAAGTTGTGATTAAAATGACAACCAAACAACTGGTCTGCAAACGGAGAATTATGCAACAAAAATAGAAACTCGAGAGTTCAGAGGAGCATCTGTACTGAGAAGAGTACAGCAAAACAAAAATGGAAACGGTTCGAAAACAAGCACTCAAAGCTTACAAACTTTCGTATGTGAAAAGATGATTGATTTTTCAATACAAGCATGTTTTGCAGTCATCATACATTTTGCATCAATATATTTGCATCCATGATGAGCGGTAATGCCTTTGATATATCCTTTTTGCAGTTTCAACAGATGTAACTTACTGAGACACGAACACAGGAAATAACTTCTAACCAGAGATCGAGCAGCCATATAAAATTTGAGTCTGGACAAAAGATAATACAATTTTCGAGCATATACCCCTTCTAGAGAAGGGGCAAAGACTACACAATATTCGGGCATTAACCCTGTCTATGAGATAAGGATTTGAAAAGATCGGTCATTGACGAATCATGGACATGCTTCACCTGAAAGAACATTGCATTCAATTCTACAACACGAGCAGTCGAAGGGATCATCCAATAAATCATGAATACGCTTGGTGTTACCCAAACAGCTAATCTCACTTCTGAATTCTGGTTCAGCATCTCAAGAAGCTCTATCTTCCACTTGTAGCAGCCTGTGTTGATCGGCCACCCATTTAATATCGTTGCCCTTAGGGCTTGAAAATTTGATTTCCTTCAGCACTTTTGCGTTCAAAATAAAGAATTTGGCAAATTCAACATCTTGGTCACGGCCTTTGTAATTTTCAAACACCAATTTTTTTAGATGGATCGCGAGGCATTCGATTGGATCTAGTGGGTCACACAGGTGCACATTTTTCATATCCATCTTTGGGTGTTTCTTCAACTGGAAAAAAAGAGAAAAGTGCGATATGTTAGAACCATTTCTAACCAGATTAGGACATTAGGTTACTATCAGCTAACTTACCTCAAAATAAAATTTCACATTGACAAGAAAATCAAAGATGAGTACTCACAGTGACATAGAGCTTTTCCAAGAGGGGAAAGCACCTGAGGACGTTTAGAACTGCATTCAACTGAGAGCCAGAAGAGTAGAGAGCCAGAACCTTTACAGTGCATATTGAGTTTGCCAAGCTGACTGGGGACATTCCCTAAAGAAAACAATGAACATAAAAAATAATGAAATGCATGTAGGTACAGCAAATGCAAGATTCAAGAAGGTTGCTACTGCTACCTTGACGACTAGAGTTGCAATCTGGAGTGTGGATACACATGGTGAAAAAAGGCCCAATATCTTCAGTTTGGGTGCACCAATTACGCGGATAGTCTCAAAAGTTATGTCCGGAGGATAAAGTGACATAAATCTTTCGAGGCAGGGAGCATCCTCAATGATTAGTTCTTGCGTGCAAGCACTACGAGCACGGAAGCCAATGCTCCTAAGAGTTAGCGAGCGAATGTGGAGGTGACGCGCAACAAGAATGTCCCACAACATAAGGCTCTCCAAGGCACGGCATCCAGAGAGCACCCGGTTGAATACATCCTCTGAGATGGAAACGCACCGTAGGGTGAGCTGCTTGAGGAGGGGGAAACTCAACGATGGTGAGATCTCGCTGGGGAAATTGCACGAGCCGATTTTGAGCACGAGGAGGGTGGGTGCAAAGCGAAGCGCAGATGACGGCAGCGGGAAACTAATATGAGGTGGTTCTGACGACCATTTCCCGTAATAGATATTGAGCTCTTGGAGGCCGTCAAGGGCTCGGGACTGGCACCAGCCGTCAAGCTCGGTGCGCCGGCTGTCTATGTCGCCGGGTGTGAACTGGATGAATGGGAAGTGGAAGCGACGGGCGGGGCCAGGGTGGTGGGAGAGGATCCTGTTGATGATGGTGGGGCGCCAGCGAAGGTTGCTGCAGAGGCTGCTATTGGCCTGAAGGTGGAGGGGCGCGGAGCCCCAAAGGTGGCGCCATCGGCGGGAGAGGGCCTGCGTGCGTGCGCCGTCCTTGGTGGGGAGAAGGGAGATGATGGTGCCGAGGATGGCGTCGGGGAGGCGGCTGATGGGATCCTCAGCCACCCAGTTGCCATCGTAGTTGCCACCGCGTGCCCGATTCCTTGGCCTGCTGCCAGCGGTCCCATCGGATTCGCGCTTTCTTGCCACGGCGGTCGGTGCCGCCTTTTCCATGGCCGGCGGCTGGGGAGATCTAGGGTTTGGGCGGTGGTGGCGGAGGGACGGGATTATTTAGAGCATGGCTAATAATAGTCGGCTGCTGGCTCTGTCTCATTGCCATAACATTTACAACCAATTTGATAGCCCGCCCATATGATAGATACATACTATGTCACTAATGCCTGACAATGAAGGCTGGGCTATAAAGGAAAAAAGTTAGGAAATTGCAAGTTTGCGACAAGGATTCATTTTTCATTTCACGTGGCATTATTGCAGTTAGAAATTGGAAAAAAAACATTTATGTAATTGAAAAAGACATATGATCTGTTGCCAAAGAAAAGAGGGGCATTTGATCGGTGGTCAAATTAAGTGTGGCATATGATCAAATTCCCATGTATTCAGCCCTAAAGTGTATTCAGTGACCTATGCTTTTCTTGTCTAAGGTGTGCATTCTGTATATCTTCATTGTTCTATCAAGCCCAAGTCTTATATTCTAACTAAACAACACATGTTTCTGGCGAGTTTCGCCAGGCAGAAAGAATCAAAATCTTTTGTTTTTACTTGACACAACTGCTACAGAGATTCAACTCAAGCCACACCTATCCCATATCAGAACTATGCAACCTTTGGCTTTTATTAGACACAACTGCTACATAGATTCAATTCACTACAGCAGCAGCTATCCCAGATGAAACTATGTGGATATTTCACATCCCAATCGAAGTGAGAAACGCAAGCGACAATAAACAAAACAATACTGGATGCAGCAACCAACTACCAGAAGACCATAGCTTTCAAGGGGAGAGTCGCCTTGTACGTGCAAAAAATGTAGCAGTCATTAGATTACATTACAGCTCTTGGCAGTAAACTAGTGTTGCATAGTATGGCCCGTCAGGATTTACAAAACGACTTGAGATTATAAATATAGCAGCCATGTCAAATGGTTTGGACAAAGAAATAAAATCATTGGGCATCAATCTGATCTACAAATCAAGCAAAAGATAATAAAATCTTCAGACACCAACGGCCAACCCATGTCTGTAAAACGAGTAGTCAAAGTGATTCGCCATTGTCAAACCATGGATATGGTATTCTGAAAGAGAATCAACTTCATCTACAAAACGAACAGCAGAAGGAATAGGACTTTCGGTTGGATCTAGTGCCTATACCACTGGAAAAGGAAAGAAGAGGCATATACGGCTGTTGCTGACTACACTATTATATGTCAACCAGATACTCATTATGTCATAGAAAGCAAACAAAGATGAATAGTCACGATGACATAGAGCTTTTCCAAGCAAGGGATTAGGGAAGCACCTCAAGACATCAAGAAGCGCATTCTGTTGAGGGCCAAAGGACTGGAGAGCCAAAACCTTCACGGTGCGTATTTGACGGTGAAAAATGAGTAATGATGTTCATGCAGGAACACTGAAATGTAAGATTCAAGATAGTTGCTTCTATTTGGAAGGCTGGGGCTCCAGTCTCGAACTTAGAGAGGCGAAATAAAGGGCTTCCTCGATGGCCAGTTCTCGTTCACTTAAGACGACAACAGAAGCCAATGCTTTAAGACTAAGATTCGGCGAGCTAATGCAGAAGCGACCAGGCGGCATGAATTTCTGGGAATAATAGAGTCTCCAAGACATGGTATCCACAGAAGCAGAAGTTGGGTGCGCGGAGGGTGGACGCAGAGTGGAGCGGGCCATCCACTGGCGGGGAGGACCGAGGCAGATGAGGATGGCATCGGGGAGGTGGGTCACGAGATCGCCGTCGCAGTTGCCGCTCCCTCCCCGCTTCCGTGGATTGCTTCCGGCAACTCCGCCGGATTCCCGTCACTCCTGACACCAATCACCGCTTATCCCTCGCGGCGTCGCCCGGACACTGGCCGCTGGGCAAAGGAACGGGGAGGTCAGGAGCGGATGCCATGCCGGCCGCCGCGAGGAGGGGTTAAGGTTGGGAGGAGTCGACAGGTGGGTAGCGGCGCCGTGGGGTTGGGGAACGGAGAATCCGGGGGTTCTGGAGTCAACTTCAAACTGGATTTGGGCAGAGGTACTTTTTTTTTAGGGTAGAGGTACTAATTTTTTGCCATGAAACTGGACTCATCCTAGGCCCATATATGAACCCAAAATTCCCACCCTTTTGAATCGTCCACGTAGTCCTTGTATGGTTCCCTAAAAAAACAAAAAACGTAGTCCTTGTAGAATAAAAACACTGACCATTCGTGTGCTGCAAAACAAAAACAACCTAGAGGGCAGATATATAATAGCTAGCGACGGTAGAATGTACTCCCTTACCTAAAAAGCCTACAAAAACATCTTATATTTTGATACGGAGGTAGTAGATACACTTCATCATCTCCCTTTTCTCACAGCGCATAAATAAATGATCATACATATCTGGCGTCACAAATCCCTGGTGCCAAGATTCATGTCACGTATTCCATCGATAAACGAAGCAAACTCAAAGCAAAACAAAACGGAGCGAAAGATCGGGCGGAGTGAGCTACCGGGCTTACATGTTTGGACAGGATCTCTGTCCAACTTCAATTTTAAATGTGACAATCGTCTGAGCACTTCACATGGTGCTGTGCACCGTGAGTTTGTGACAACTGATGCATCTGGTGAATGGTATCAAGGCATTATGAGCCACTACATATGGTTCCACTTCCACGCAGCATATGTTAGGAATTATGCATCTGGTAGTAAGTAGCAAGGCATTTTCTAACTGAATTCAGGGAAACACCTAGGAGGAAATGGCCCGCTCGTCGGTATTACGGCAAAACTCTTGTTCAACATGACGCCCTGATGTAAATGTCTCCATATGCAGTTGAGTCCTCGACGCGTTCTCTGCCATTGCCAAAGAAAAGACAAAATGATTAAGAAATATGCCAATAGAACTGTCAGTCAACTATCTGAAGTTTTACAGTAATAGACAGGCAAAGGGTGTACATTGACGGATGCATGCAATCAGAAAACTAGCTGATACAAGAACACTGGAGAAAAGAGAAGCCAACACTAACACAATAAGCAATCAGCTACAGGGTCCGGTTAACATTTATTTTCGGTGCTACTTTCATATAATTTTGTAAGTAAAACTTAACCCTCCATAACCTATCCTGAATCTAACTATGCATGTCGCTGCCATAGGAAGTGAAAGGAGTTGCTAATTCATGACCTCAGTGCATAGATTTTACTCCCTCCGTAAAGAAATATAAGAGCGTTTAGATCACTAACGCTCTTATATTTCTTTACGGAGGGAGTAGATTTCAGTCGAAGTGCAAAACCCACAACACATGAGGCAGTAAGCAAAACGATACATGGTGTGTAAATGGCAAGTTAGCGACCAACTGCCACAACAGAGTTGCTTTCATGCAGACATGACACGGAGTTGTCTTCTGATTTCCGCCCTTATCTAAGGAACACCATCCAGCAAGAAACGTAAAACAACTCCCAAAACTGACTGTAGTGAGCATGGACACTTTATGCACTGAACTGAAGATTTTGTTCCATTTCTCTCCCTTTAATTTCAACAGAGCAATGCACATGATTATGTATAAAAGCTGACAAATAGGTAATAAATAGTAGTAACAAACAAGCCATGCGCTAAGTAGGAAAATAAAATAAGAGAAGAATTGCGTAGCCTGATCAAGTTGCAACTTTTGGCAGTAAATTATTTTTGTATGGTATACCCTGTTGGAAATAACAGAGAAATTTCAGAGTTCAGAATGCAAATAGAGCAGTCATAATAAGTTTGGGTTTTGGACAAAAAATCAAGACAATCTTCAAACGTTAATCCCATCTACAAAACGAGGAAAAGACAATATAATGTTCAGGCATCAACTCCATCTACAAAACGAGCAGTCAAAGGAATTGGCTACAAAAAAATCATGGATATGCTTCTTCTCAAAGAGAATCACCTCATTCAGAAAACAAGCAGTCGAAAGGATCGGTCAATGACAAGTCATGGATATGCGGGTAGTAAATGACATTATCCAAACCACATTTGAAATCAAATTGAGCGTCTTGAGAAGCCCTATTCTCCACTTGCAGCAAATCCAGTTGAATAGCCACCCAGTCACCGTTGTTGTTCTTAGGGACTCCAAATTTGATTTTCTTTAGGACCACTGCATTCAAAACAAAGAACTTGGCAAAGCCAACATCTTGCTCACAGCCTTCGTAATTCAGTATCACCATTTCTTTGAGATGGGTCCCAAGACATTCGACTGAATCTAGTGGGCCATACAGAGACACGTCTTTCACATCCATCTTTGAATTTTTCTGCAGCTAGAAACAGAAAGAAGATGAATATGTCAAAGCTGGTGGTAACTAGACTAGATTACAGGCCAATCAACTAGATTATATGAGAATCAAATATTTATGTTGAGAATAGCAAGGATGAATACTCACAACAACGTAGAGCCTTTCCAAGCAGGGGAAGCACTTGAGGATGTCAAGAACAACATTCAGTTGAGGGCCAGAAGTGAGAGCTAAAGCCTTCACAGTGTGTATCAAGTTTGTCAAACTGATCGGCATCGTTCCCTAGAGAAAACACTGAGCGTAAAAATGTATTCTGCAAAGGAATGTGCAATGCAAGATTGGAGAAGTCTACTGCTTCTACCTGGAATACTGCAACACCAGCTGACAAAGGGCCTAACATCTCCAGTTTAGGTGCCCGGATTAACTGAATAGTCCCACCGCCTCTGCCTCGAGAAGGTAGCAGCAACCTTTCAAGGCGAGGCACATCCTCAATGACAAGCTCTTTGTGACCAGCACAAACGGAGAAGCCAATGCGCCGAAGAGTCGGTGAGCTAATGCGGAGGTGGCCGGCAACAAAGATGTTCCAGAGCAGCAGGTTCTGCAAGGCCTTGCAGCTAGAGAGCATGCCATGTAAGAACTCCACCGACAAGGAAAGGTGATGTAGTGTAAGGTCCTTCAGGTAGGGGAAATTTGACAATGGCACGATCTCTTTGGAGAAATTGCAGCCGCCGATTTTGGCCACGACGAGGGTGGATGTGGATGCCAGGCGGTACAAAGACGACGCCAGCGCGTGATCCGTCTCAGGCCGCGGCGACGGGCGCACGAAGCTGATGTCGAGTTCCTGGAGGTTGGTGAGGGCTTGGGAGTGGAGCCAGCCGTCGACCTGTGCGTAGCTGTCGCCGAGGTGGATGTAGGGGCAGTAGAAGCGGCGTGCGGGGCCGGGGTGCTCGGAGAGGATTTTGGAGAGGAAGGAGGCGAGCTCACTGAGGTTGGCGCAGAGGCTGGGGGCGACCTCGAGGTTCAGGGGGGCGGAGCGCCAGAGGTGGCGCCACCGGCGAGAGATGGCCTGCGTGCGGGCGCCCTCCTTGGTGGGGAGGAGGGAGATGATGGTGCCCAGGATGGCGTCGGGGAGAGCGCTGATGATATCGCCGTAGCAGTTGTCACTCTGACCCCGCTTCCGTGGAATGCCTCCGGCGGCTCCGCCGGGTTCGCGGTTCTTGGCGGTGGGTGCCGTGGGCTTCTCCATGGCCGGCGGCCGGCGAGGACGGAGGGTTTGGTCGGTGGAATGGGGGACGAGGAAATCGGGACCGTGGGTTTGTAGGCTTTTCGTAACCTGGCCAGATGGGCCGGCCCGGCCCGGCACGGCCCACCCAGGAACACCAATTATACGGAACGTGCCGGCCCGGCACGCGTGCCTAGCTCCCTGGCTGGCCCAGACACGAACCCCCATAGTATACGGGCCGACACAGGGGCACGTTAGGCACGCCGGTCCGCGTAGGATTTACCCTATTGGGCTATTTTGGGCCTATAATTTGGCTTATTAGGTTGTATAAAAAAAAAGAGTCCTGTCATGCCGGCAGGCATCGAAATCACTAATTGAGGAGTACTCATTTCAAACACCACTCCCACCTTCTCAAGTTGCGACAAGTGGCGCATTGGAAGTTTTCCCTTTTTTCGTAGATCCGTTTATTCAAAACGTTTTATCTCTTAAACCGTGCGTCCAAATCTCGAACCGTTTCGAGATCTTCAAAACTAGATCACATGTTGATAGTTTTTGACGAACTTTTCTTTTCACGAAAAAAACCGGACGACAAACCCAAACCGGGAGCACATTTTTTTCCCTTTCCGAAAGAGGCACGCGAGTGCCTCTCGCGAAGCAAAAACATGCCTCTCGCGGAAGGAAAAAAAACAGAAAACACATTTTTTTCGTTTTCCGAGAGGCACGTCCGTGCCTCTCGCGGAAGCAAAACCGTGCCTCTCGCGGAAGGGAAAAAAACAGAAAACGCGTTTTGTGCCTCTCGCGAAAGCAAAACCGTGCGTCTCACGGAAGGAAAAAAATGCATTTTTTCGTTTTCGAGAGGCACGGTCACGCCTCTCGCGGAAGCAAAACCGTGCCTCTCGTGGAAGGAAAAAACAGAAAACGTATTTTTTTCCGTTTTCGAGAGGCACGGCCGTGCCTCTCGCGGAAGAAAAAAACGCGTTTTTTCATGCAAATAAATTTTTTGTTTTTTTGTCCAAAAGCAAAGGAAGACCGTTGGAAAACCAAAAAGCCGAAAAAACCGGGGAAAACCGTTTAAAAGGCCAAAAACGCGTGCGAAAAAATTAAAAAACAAAAATCCGGAGGGAGCGCCCAGAGCGCGACACGTGGCGGCGGCTGAGAACGTGGCGCGCTCTCAGCCCACCCCCAAGTGATCGTTGGGAGGCTCCCGAAGGAGCGCTCGTCAATTAGTTGCTCTCGGCAAGCATGCCCAGTCTCACGGCCGTAGGCGGGCCACGTGCCGGCAAGACCCAATTATATACGTGTCGGGCTAGGCCAGCTTCGATTTCAACTGGGCAGTTGTTGTGCTTTCTCGTCTCCAAAGCATAGGCAAGTAGCGACACATATTTAGCCTGTTGCGAATCTTACGAACCTCTCATGCAAACTTTTTCTTTTTAGATAAAAAGTACTCCTTGTGATCCATATTACTTGTCGCTCAAATGGATGTATCACGCTAGATAAATCCATTTGAGCGACAAGTAATATGGATCGGAGGGAGTACAACTATTTAGTTTTCAAATTTCCTTTATGTCAACTTCAGTCCTCAAAGTTCAAACGCTCCAACTCCAAGGCTTGGAGGGTTTGTACTTGGGAACCAAACTATGGATGGATGGTTAGGAGGGCAGTGGTATCCCTAACCCACTAGGGTTCAAGTTCTAGACTTGACACTGGTGCTCGCATTTTCCACGATTTATTTCAGGCCTTCTGACGATGTGTGTTCAGTGGTAGAAGACGTTCCCGTCGACTACGAAGGCGTCAGTGGCGACTTCGTCAATCTCAAGATGATGTGTCGGCTCAGTCTCTCGGAGGTGCTCATAAGGGTAGGGTGTGCGTGCGTTTATATGAGTGTATGCGCATGTGTACGAGCGTCCGCGTCTGTATTGTGTTCAGAAAAAGAAAGAAGGTTTGATGTTTTATCTTTGACTAAGTGAATTTATTTGATTATTATCACCACTATCATTACGATCCTTAAACGAAAGATTATGGATGCAATTCAGAGTCGGCAAATGTCAAACAACTGAATAAATATTCCTCATGAACTACACTAATTCATGAGTAAGAATGGATGTTCATCCTTACTAGTTACACTAGTTCATGAGCAACCTCGTTGCTCTCTCTCTCTCTCTCTCTCTCTCTCTCTCTTGATACCTTCATCAAACAAAACACATGTAGTAACCTCAAGTTTGCCTTCATGTTCATAATTTGTGTCCAGCCTTGGAGTGATAGCCATCTACTAGCTTCAACCCAACAACTTGACACAGTTAGGACTATAGAGAAAGGTAACTTATGTAAAGTTTAACTTTGTGACTCTTTGTTTAGTAATGTTACTGCTCTAGCATGCAGGTTTTCATTTTTTTTTGAAAAGGGGATTAACCCCGGCCTCTGCATGATGCGCGGTCTAGCCTGCACATGAAGCCAACTTTATGTTGTTATGGCAAATGAACACGGAGTGATGTTTTGTTGTTAATGGAAGATGAAATTTACGATGCAAAATGGAAGGGGGAGGGTGATATAGGGCATACTCTGTTGGTGGCCTGATCTTCTGAAAGCACATTTGCTCCCTTGGTGGTTTTGGTAATTCATGCCAACATACATGTTGTTGGACTAATGCTTTTATCTAGTGAATTTCAGACAAGTTCAACAAATGGCGTGGCATGGACAAGAGGATGTGGAACCCCTTCAAAATGCTAAGGACATGGATTGGCAAAAGATCAAGACTCTACATTTTTGGTTTAGTGATCCAAGATCACATTGAGTCCATAGGAAAGTCAATACTATTAAAAGGGGATGAGGTGTTGCTTAATGGTCTTTTTGCTCAAGTGCTTAGTGACAGTACTCCTAAACCCTCAACCACTCTCTCTACCCAAATATGTCCAGAACCTACATTCTAACTCGGCCCCACCGAAATTTCCTATCCGGCCCCACCGAGTTCATCCTAGACTTAGCCACTGCCAAAACCCTAACAAATCGGATCCACCGAAATGGATCTCGGTCTCACCGAGATGGCCTTGCCAACTCTCTGTAATCGTTTGCACTTACTTCGGTCTCACCGAGTTTTGCAAATCGGTCTCACCGAGATGGCTTGCCAACTCTCTGTTGCCTTATTGCTTCACTTCGGTCCTACCGAGTTGATGCAATCGGTGCCACCGAGATGAGGATTGCCCTAGCCATTGCACTTCGGTCCATCCGAGTTGTTCGTATCGGTCCCACCGAGATTCCTAAAGTTCATATCTTTTACACAGTTCGGTGCTACCGAGATGATTGTTTCGGTGCCACCGAGTTGGGTCAAAAGTGTGTAACGGTTGGATTTTGTGTGGAGGCTATATATACCCCTCCACCACCTCCTTCTCGGTAAGGAGAGCCATCAGAACGTGCCTACACTTCCACCATACATTTTCTGAGAGAGAACCACCTACTCATGTGTTGAGATCAAGCTATTCCATTCCTACCATTAGAAACTTGATTTCTAGCCTATCCCAAGTTGCTTTCCACTCAAATCCCTTTTCCACCATAGCCAAATCTGTGAGGAGTTGTTTGAGTGCTGGGAAGACTATCATTTGAAGCATAAGAGCAAGGAGTTCATCAACAACACACCGTCTATTACCTTTTAGAGAGTGGTGTCTCCTAGATTGGTTAGGTGTCACTTGGGAGCCTCCAACCTGATGTGGAGTTGAACCAAGCAGTTTGTAAGGGCAAGGAGATCGCCTACTTCGTGAAGATCTACCCCGAGTGAGGCTAGTCCTTCGTGGACGTAAGCCATGGTGGAATAGACAAGGTCGCTTCTTCGTGGACCCTTCGTGGGTGGAGCCCTCCGTGGACTCGCGCAGCCGTTACCCTTTGTGGGTTGAAGTTTCCATCAACGTGGACGTACGATAGCACCACCTATCGGAACCACGCCAAAAACCACCGTGTCTTCATTGTGTTTGATCTTCCATACTCTACCCCTTTACTTTCCGTACTCTTGCATGATTTACTATTTCCGCTGCTCAATCTCTAGATATGCATGTGTAGAAAGTATTGGAGTGATCTTAACTTGTGCCAAAATCTGCCTAAGTTTCAAGAGAAATTAAAAACTGCTACTTTGGCTGGTTAGGAGTCTATTCACCCTCCCCTCTAGACCTATCTCCTCGATCCCACAATTGGTATCAGAGCTCTAGGTCTCCATTGCCTTGGTTTCATCACCATTGGAGGGAGATGGATGTGTCTACGTTGGGGAGTCTTAGACGTAGAGTGCCTATTCTCGATGGGGAGTATTACAATTTTTGGAGGGATGAAATGCTTGATATCTTTGATGAATTTAACTTGAGCAAGTATATTCATAATCCTTATGTGCCCCCTATTGATCCCTTGCATCCTACTCATGAAGAGGAAATTGACATGCTTCGTAATCTTAGAACCGTCAATCTTATCATTAGAGGATTACCTAAGGTTGTGCTTCGTTGTGTGCTTATACTCTATGGCATGATTTAGAAAAGCGATATCCTGATTACTCCTTAAAGAGTCTTGATAAGATTCTTCATAAGACTGTTGCTTTACACAAGATGAGTCCTAATGATCCTAAGTTTGATGATTGCTTGTTTGAGTTTCGTGATCTTATGCGTGCCAAAGGAGATGTTACAACTATTAGCAACATTATCATGGAAGCCATTAGAATCCATAAACTTGAACATTGTCATGATCATGAAACTAATGAATCTATTACCCTAGGTAATGATCACACGCATAATGAAGAGGATGTTGAGCATGGCTCCTATGATGAAGATGAAGAGTTTGATATTGAATTCGAGAAGACCATGAGAAATCTCAGTCTTATGGCAAATCTTCGAGATTACATGGCCGGAGGAAAAGAGTGGATTCTTGATAGCGGCTGTACCGATCACATGATCGGAGATAGAGACATGTTCCGTGAGCTTGCTAAAAATGATGGTCCACGCAAGTATGTGACTTTTGGAGACAACTCCAAGGGTAAGGTACTTGGCCTTGGTAAGGTGGCCATATCCAATGATAGCTCCATACAAAATGTTATGCTTGTTGAATCTCTTGGTTACAATCTTCTTTCCGTATCTAGACTAGCCGATTTTGGTTTTAATGTTCTATTTACCAAAGTAGATTGCCAAGTGTTTCGCCAAGATAATCATAATATGGTCTTTACCGGCATTCGTAGAGGTGATCTATACATTGTTGATTTCACTAAAAGAGCCCAACCTCGTACATGTTTAATTGCAAAATCTTCTAAAGGTTGGTTATGGCATAGAAGACTTGGACATGTTGGTATGCGTAACCTTGATAAACTTGTTAAAGGAAATCACATTCTTGGAGTGAAAGATGTTATATTTGACAAAGATCGACTTTGTACTGCTTGCCAAGCAGGAAAACAAGTTGGAGGAAGCCATCCCGTGAAGAACATTATGACCACGAGGAGACCACTCGAGCTACTTCATATGGATCTTTTTGGTCCCAACTCCTATAAGAGTCTTGGTGGTAACTCTTTCGGTTTGGTCATTGTTGATGATTTTTTCAGATTTACGTGGGTGTTCTTTGTTGATGACAAATCGCAGGTACAAAAGATCTTCAAGAACTTTGCAAGAAAGGCTCAAAACCAATTTGAAGTGAAGATCAAGAAGGTTCGAAGTGACAATGGAACGGAGTTCAAGAACACCAATGTGGACACCTTTCTTGATGAGGAGGGTATTTCACATGAGTTCTCGGCTACGTACACACCTCAACAAAATGGAGTTGTTGAGAGGAAGAACCGGACACTTATTGAGATGGCAAGAACGATGCTTGATGAATACAAAATGCCAAGACACTTTTGGGCGGAAGCGGTTGAAACAGCTTGTCATGCAACAAATCGACTTTACCTTCACAAGCTTCTTGGTAAAACGGCATATGAACTGCTCACCGGTAACAAACCACAAGTTGGATACTTTCGAGTATTTGGCTCAAAATGTTACATTCTTGATAAGCATCGTCGTTCAAAATTTGCTCCTAAATCTCATGAAGGTTTCCTACTCGGTTATGGATCGAACTCTCACACTTACCATGTCTACAACAACTTCACTCGAAAAGTTGAAGAGACGGTAGATGTGAAGTTTGATGAGACTAATGGCTCGCAAGTCGAGCAATTGCCACTTGATGTAGGAGATAAAGAACCATCGGAAGCAATCCAAGACTTACCCATTGGCAAGATTCGCCCCGTGGAAGTAAAGGAGAGTACCTCGTCTATTCAAGTGGAAGCCCCAACTTCACATCAAGGTGAACGACAAGTTGATATGGAGGCATCCACAAGTGGAACACATCAAAACGAAGGGAATGAGGAAGTGCAACAAGATGATCCACCTCAACCTCCTTCTCCACCTCCACAAGCGAACAACGACAACATCAACGAAGAAGAGGAAGATGATGATGAGGAGGAAGCCTCACCACAACCCAAGAAAAAGCTACCTCGAGTTAGAGCAAGAATCGACAAGGATCATCCCGTCGAACAAATACTTGGAGATATCCAATCCGGGAGAATCACTCGCTCTAAATCTCGTTTAGCTAACTTTTGTGAGCATTACTCATTTATCTCTAGTATTGAACCCTTGAAGGTAGAAGATGCTCTCAAGGACCCTGATTGGGTGAATGCAATGCACGAAGAGCTACACAACTTTGAGAGGAACCAAGTTCAGACATTGGTTGAGAAGCCTAAGGAAGAGCAAAACATCATTGGAACCAAATGGGTGTTTCGGAATAAGCAAGATGAAGATGGACAATTTGTACGCAACAAGGCTCGTCTCGTAGCACAAGGTTACACACAAGTCGAAGGTATGGACTATGGTGAGACCTATGCCCCCGTTGCAAGACTTGAATCCATCCGCATTTTACTTGCTTATGCCAATCACCATGATATCACTCTTTACCAAATGGACATTAAAAGTGCTTTCCTAAATGGTGAAATTGAGGAGGAAGTGTATGTTAAACAACCTCTCGGCTTTGAAAATCCCAAGAAACCTAATCATGTCTACAAACTTCGTAAAGCTCTTTATGGTCTTAAACAAGCCCCTAGAGCTTGGTACAAATGCTTGACAAAGTTTCTTCTTGAAAAAGGCTTTGAAATTGGGAAGATTGATTCAACTTTGTTCACTAAGAGGGTTAATGGAGAATTATTTGTATGCCAAATTTATGTTGATGATATTATCTTTGGATCTTGTTGGTGCAATACTTGCCCTCTTGTGTTTTGGAGATTGTTGACAGAAACAGGCATGGACTGATTTGTTTGCTAGTGCACACAGAGAGAAATAGTCCATGCAGTGCCGTAGAGAATGATGTCTCAGGTGTGCAGTTCAAGGAACTTCACCGAAGAACATCTGCACCGCAGAGAAGAATGAGCTACATCCTTTGAAGACTTGTAGACGAGAAGAATGACGTGAAGGAGTTGACCCCTCGAAAATTTACTGCTGACGTGAAGCAATTGGTTCGGTGTTTTGGTCCGAAGAAAATTGACTGCAGCGATGGAAAACGAAGACGAACTGAAGACGTAGCATTCTTTTCGTTGTTCTTCTTTCATTCATTTGAGTCATAGGACCTCCGTACTATTAAGAGGGGTATAGGTTCTCGAAGCTTAGATCCGATGTGATGCTTAGCCCAAAACCTATGCGAGACTGAGAGAAATCTCTTTATGTTTCGAATGATTACCTGCCAGCAGAAGACGTTGTTCTTCGGTGCTGCAGGAGATATCTTTCGAACTGGGGAGTTAGCATTACTTGCTCCGCACGTAATGTTACCGTTGTGCTCAATTCCGACCGTTGGACTGGTGTCGTTCGGCCGTTGGCTGCTCCACATGTCCAATTTGGTCATTTCCCATCAGGGAAGGCTGCGGCTATAAATAGCCACCCCGCTCCAACGTTGCCCGTTGGCTGCTCCGCTTAAGATTTCTGAGAAGATTGATTGAGCATCCCCTCTCCGAGTGATTTGAGTTTAAGATCCACCGAGAGAAAAATCAAGAGCCAAAACTTAGACAGTGGTTTAGCATCACAGCAGTTCTGAGTTAGAGTTCTTGTACCTATTACTCTTGAGAGCTGCGCACTCTCTAGACGGATAGGTGTCGGCTCGAGTGTCGAAGAGTAATTGTCTTCACCGAGCAAGATCTTCAGCAACCAAGAGTAATTGTGGTTCGCGAAGAAGTCTGTAGAAGGTTTGGAGATCGCCGACAAGTATCTACCATGAGTGAAATCAACTGGAGTCTGATCAGCTTCGAGTTGAAGGAGAATAGGGCGAGGAGAGTTTATCCTCTGTGTTAAATCACAACCCCTCCAACCAGACGTAGTCCTTTGGCAAAAGGGCGAACTGGTCTACCAAATCCTTCTGTCGCCCTCGAGCACCACTGGTTCGCTTTACATTACTGCATTTCCTTCAGCAGTTTACATTCGTGCTCAGTGCCGATAGCTGTATCTGATCAAACATAGTTCATCAATTGTATGTCGCATTCTCATCGTCTTTTCCATTGCCTCAAGTTAATTTATTTTTCATCGTAGTATTGTATGACTGTGTGATTTCAGTTTGTGTTGTATTCATTCACCCTGTCACCATTTCCAGTGCATCTCCATCGCAGTTCATATCTAGTTTCCTCTCGTGATTTTGCATCTGATCACATGTTGCATTACCATCGTACATGTCAGACTTGTGATATTCATCGCTCGATCAAATTGCTGCTTTCTACATCGATAGATATGGTCCTCTATTGTGAGCTAAATTAAGTGCCTTGCTACCGAACCTTATTTCTGCTGTTGTGTTTGGGTTCGGTTCAAAACATTCGGAAGATTTTTTTTTTGAATCTCCCATTCACCCCCCCCCCTCTGGTCGATATACTCTCGGTCCTAACAGGTCTACTAACCCCTCTTTTAGTGAAAAGTTTGGAAGGTTGATGTCGGAAAAGTTCGAGATGTTTATGATGTGTGAACTCAAATTCTTTCTTGGCTTGCAAATCAAGCAAACTAGGGAAGGTACCTTTGTTTCTCAAACAAAGTATACCAAGGACTTATTCAAGAAGTTCAACATGCAAGAGAGTAAAGGTATGAAAACTCCCATGCCCACGAGTGGACATCTTGACTTGACCAAGGATGGCAAACCTGTTGATCAAAAGGTATATCGATCTATGATTGGTTCATTGCTATATCTATGTGCCTCCCGTCCCGACATTATGCTAAGTGTGTGCATGTGTGCACGATACCAAGCGGCACCAAAAGAGTGTCACCTTAAGGCGGTAAAAAGAATTGTGAGATATTTGATACATACACCAAACTTTGGCATATGGTATCCCAAAGGATCTTCTTTCAATCTTGTTGGCTACTCCGATTCGGACTATGCCGGAGACAAGGTTGACAGAAAATCCACTTCGGGTACATGCCAATTTCTTGGTAGATCTCTTGTGTCTTGGTCCTCCAAGAAACAAAACTCGGTATCTCTATCTACTGCCGAAGCGGAATACATTGCCGCGGGATCATGTTGTGCTCAATTACTATGGATGACTCAAACTCTTAAAGACTATGGTGTGCATGTGAAACATGTACCATTACTATGTGACAATGAGAGTGCTATTAAGATTGCACACAATCCCGTGCAACATTCTCGAACTAAGCATATTGAGGTTCGTCACCATTTTATTCGAGATCATGTTGAGAAATGTGACATTGACCTCAAACATGTTCGTACCGACAAACAATTGGCTGATATCTTTACCAAACCCCTTGATGAGAAAGTGGTTTGTCACTTGAGAAGTGAGTTGAACATCATTGATGCCTCAAACGTGAACTAGAGGTTCACGTGGATGCATACAAGGGCTTGAGTATTCTTAACTAATCCATGATATCTTTCATGATTATCTTATATCTTGGACATTTTGCTCCCTTGTATGGTATCTAACCTTTTGTAGGTACTTGGACAAACTTCATGCCACAAGATTGCGTCTCACTCTTATCATAAGCAATCTTGTATAACTCAAGTATCGACAATTGATGGTGGAACAAGGAACAAGACAACCTAAACATATCCTTTGACAAATCCTGAGATGTGCTTCATTCTTGTCAGCTTGGATATACATGTTGTTCCTTGCAAAGCTAACCCATGTAGGAAGATGAACTACAAAAGATAGGATCACTCCCAACTTCAACTAATGAGCATCCACTTCAAGTTCAACTACATGGACTTCACCAAAATCCCAATGTAAGTTCTCACATCTTAGAGGAGCTTTACTCAAAGACATGAGCTAAAGCAACTCAACAAGATGTGAATACATTGAAATGCTTAAAGGAAAAAATGGCAACCCCATTTTGAGCTTAAACGAAGAGTATGACCTATGATCAAGTGCTCTCACTTGACTCCTAAGTTAATATACTCTAACATAGGTGGCCTAGTCGCCGACCCATATAGATGAAGTTCTCTAGTGTTTTCTTCTGTTTGTTCTCTTCTTGCTAGAGTGTTTCTTTTTCAAAAAAAAAAACTTCATCTAGACCTTGCTTCTTTTCTGTGTTTCTTTTCTTTTAGTTAGTTTCGCAGCTAATTCCTTGCAAATCCTTGTGAGATTTCCTTTGTCTAGTGAGCTGAGTTGACAAATAATTCTATTGCATCAACCTCGGTTCCACCGATTTATATCAACTCGGTGTCACCGATTTTGCTGCTCTAAGGAATTTTCTATCAAATTTTTCCTGAGTATTTCTGCTCCAGCTCCACTCAATGATTCTTATCCTCTACTTGCATCTAGAGCCACTCAAAGGCTAAGTGTGTTTCTCGAGGACCAAACCCACTTGATCAATAACCTTGAAGTCCCTTCTTGGAAATTGATGTCAAAGGGGGAGAGAGGAATACACATCAAAGCTTATCACTATAAAAGAGATGCACCTTACAAGAGGAGAGAATGTTACATGTTTCTAAGAGGGGAGAAACATGATTAGTTTATTCTCTGGTTGCTTTAGTTTTCTCACCCTACCTACTCCCAATATCCAATGTCAGATTCAGAGGGAGAGGAAGTTCTTTAAGGGGAGACAACTATTTCTTTTGGGGACATGTTTGCTTCAAAGAAGTATCCTAGTGATACTCTCTCTACATGTCATCCCAATCTTGGTTTCTTGTTGATCTTATGTCTTTTCTTGAAGAAATTATCTTGTGTTATCTAACCCTGTTTTCTCAAGTGTATTTCTTCAGGTACTTGATCAAGAACTTCAAGGTAAGTATATGCATCACACTCATGTACATGATTGACCTCTTGCTAGTATATAATGTTTGTAAGGAGACAATCATGGACATGTGGACCCTATATGATATATATGTTTGCTCTGATGCATATAGCCAAGATACATGTTGCATGTATATTTCCCATGAGATATCATCATGTTATGCACATCTTCAGGGGGAGTTCAGGGGAGCTCATGCATGTTACATGTTTCCTTCAAAGCTTTCATACATACCTCTGCTATATCGTTATTTGAAGCAGCTTTGATGTATGTTGTCATCAATTACCAAAAAGGGGGATATTGAAAGCACATTTGCTCCCTTGGTGGTTTTGGTAATTCATGCCAACATACATGTTGTTGGACTAATGCTTTTATCTAGTAAATTTCAGACAAGTTCAACAAATGGCGTGGCATGGACAAGAGGATGTGGAACCCCTTCAAAATGCTAAGGACAAGGATTGGCAAAAGATCAAGACTCTACATTTTTGGTTTAGTGATCCAAGATCACATTGAGTCCATAGGAAAGCCAATACTATTAAAAGGGGATGAGGTGTTGCTTAATGGTCTTTTTGCTCAAGTGCTTAGTGACAGTACTCATAAACCCTCAACCACTCTCTCTACCCAAATATGTCCAGAACCTACATTCTAACTCAGCCCCACCGAAATTTCCTATCCGGCCCCACCGAGTTCATCCTAGACTTAGCCACTGCCAAAACCCTAACAAATCGGATCCACCGAAATGGATCTCGGTCTCACCGAGATGGCCTTGCCAACTCTCTGTAATCGTTTGCACTTACTTCGGTCTCACCGAGTTTTGCAAATCGGTCTCACCGAGATGGCTTGCCAACTCTCTGTTGCCTTATTGCTTCACTTCGGTCCTACCGAGTTGATGCAATCGGTGCCACCGAGATGAGGATTGCCCTAGCCATTGCACTTCGGTCCATCCGAGTTGTTCGTATCGGTCCCACCGAGATTCCTAAAGTTCATATCTTTTACACAGTTCGGTGCTACCGAGATGATTGTTTCGGTGCCACCGAGTTGGGTCAAAAGTGTGTAACGGTTGGATTTTGTGTGGAGGCTATATATACCCCTCCACCACCTCCTTCTCGGTAAGGAGAGCCATCAGAACGTGCCTACACTTCCACCATACATTTTCTGAGAGAGAACCACCTACTCATGTGTTGAGATCAAGCTATTCCATTCCTACCATTAGAAACTTGATTTCTAGCCTATCCCAAGTTGCTTTCCACTCAAATCCCTCTTCCACCATAGCCAAATCTGTGAGGAGTTGTTTGAGTGCTGGGAAGACTATCATTTGAAGCACAAGAGCAAGGAGTTCATCAACAACACATCGTCTATTACCTTTTGGAGAGTGGTGTCTTCTAGATTGGTTAGGTGTCACTTGGGAGCCTCCAACCTGATATGGAGTTGAACCAAGCAGTTTGTAAGGGCAAGGAGATCGCCTACTTCGTGAAGATCTACCCCGAGTGAGGCTAGTCCTTCGTGGACGTAAGCCATGGTGGAATAGACAAGGTTGCTTCTTCGTGGAACCTTCGTGGGTGGAGCCCTCCGTGGACTCGCGCAGCCGTTACCCTTCGTGGGTTGAAGTTTCCATCAACGTGGACGTACGATAGCACCACCTATCGGAACCACGCCAAAAACCACTGTGTCTTCATTGCGTTTGATCTTCCATACTCTACCCCTTTACTTTCCGTACTCTTGCATGCTTTACTATTTCCGCTGCTCAATCTCTAGATATGCATGTGTAGAAAGTATTGGAGTGATCTTAACTTGTGCCAAAATCTGCCTAAGTTCCAAGAGAAATTAAAAACTGCTACTTTGGCTGGTTAGGAGTCTATTCACCGCCCCTCTAGACCTATCTCCTCGATCCCACATCTTCACAATTGGATGTGATTTGGGGAAACCATGAAGAACATGAAGAACACAAGGAAAGCAAACACAAGAGGAAAGGAGTAAGGATAAGATCCACACCAAGAATACTCAAATCACAATGATAAAAGAATGCATCTCAAGCATTCAACAAACAACAAAGGGAGAGGTAGCTAGGGTAATTTCTTCTCCAAATCCAAGAGGAATTGGAGGTCTGAGAGTTAGATAGTCTTCCCAAATCTCTAAGAGAAATGGGGTCTTCATATCAAAGAGGATTCTTCTCCAATGGAGTGGTAGATGAGCAAAACCCTCTCAAGAATTTAGTCTAAACTTTGTTAACCCTAGATCTGAGAGGTAATATGGCTTATATAGTGTAGCCACGAAAGGGTAGGTAAGTGGGGAAATTTACACGGGCACGTGGTCACTTTATTGCGCGCAGGCAAAGTCGGATAGTCTGACTTAAGTCGGACAGGCCAACTTGTCGGATCTGACCCTCTGTCTAACCTAATATATGACCTGATCCAGAGAGCATTGCAAAGTCGGACATAGGGTTGGAGTGTCCGACATGTCCGATAGTTTGGCTTAAGTCGGATAGTCCAACTTCTATCTATAGGGCCTCGTTAAGTCGGATGCCAAGTCGGATAGTCCGACTTGGCTATTGTTGGCTGGAGTGCCTCCCATGTAGGTGTTATTGTCTTCTTCTCCGGACCCCTTCTTCTCCTTCATGTCATGGGCTTCGTTCCTCATATCTTCGTGCTCAATCCCATCTTACCTAAAGCATACATAGCATTCCAGCTTGAGGTAGTAGCCATGTCTCACATGGAAGTGTAGAAGGTTCAAGTAGGAATGAAGTCACCTCGGGTTTGATGGCGCATGCATGAGCCCTTGTCACTAGACCACTTGGAGCTCGAGGAATGGTTGCTGGATTCATGGTGATGTCCATGGGATCCTCCGCACCACCCCCACCCCCCCCCCCCCCCGAGGAAGATCCATCCTCGGATACAAAACGTCATCGCCATGGAGTGAAGCCAAGTCGGCGACGTTGAAGGTGTCACTCACCGAGTACTTATAGAGTGGGATGCCGATCTTGTAAGCATTGTTGTTTATCCTTTGTAGGACTTTGAATGTACCGTCATCTTGAGGTAGAAGCTTGAACGTGTGGTCGTCCGGAAAGTGGTCTTTATGAAGATGGAGCCAAAAAAATCTCCAGGTTGGAATATCATGGGCTTCTTAGAATTTTTGTCCAAAAGGACCACCTGACGAGTGGAATTGCTAGGAAGGACCATCTCTGAGTCAAAATGGCACAAAAGACCAGCTGGGCTGTGGCGGCAGGTGTGCCAGCCGACACGTGGTGCCTGCCGCCACGCACAGGGGCGACAGGCTCTGCCGCCACATGCTATGGCGGTAGCCTTTGCTGCACAGGATTTCAGGCGCTGGCAACGGAACGTCCGTCGTCTATGACCAGCCCTCCTCTGTTTGTTTTACTCGATCTCCATGCATGCAGGAGATATGCATATGCCTGCTGCAAGTGCAAGTGTGAGCAGCAGCACTCAGTCGTCGTTTGCACCTGATACAGAGCTCATGCCTGATGCACAATACATTCACTCTGATTCTTTATACTGTCGCTAGGGAGCATGGCTGCAGGTGCCACGTTGCCCGCCCGTTCCGTTTTCACGGCCGAAATGTTGTGCAGCAAAAAGGTTGCCGTCGTTACGCGTGGCAGCAGGCCCTGCCGCCGTAGACCGTGGCGGCAGGTGCCACGTGTCGGCTTGCGCACCTGCCACCACGGCCCAGCTGATCTTTTGTGCCATTTTGACGCGGAGATGGTCCTTTCTAGCAACTCCACTCGCGAGGTGGTCCTTTTGGACAAAAAATCGGCTTCTTATTGATATTGATCTTGGTGGAGTTCCTTTGAACTTGACGCTCAATTTTGATCCTTGTATCTTCATGCATCTTTCTCATGAACTTGACTTGGTCACTTGCGTCCATGTTGACCCACTCTTGTAGAGGAAGTGGAAGTATGTCCAATGGCAACAAGGGATTGAAGCCATAGATAACCTTGAATGGTGACTTCATTGGTGTTGTATGTCTTGTGTGCGGTTGTAGGCGAACTCGACGATGGGAAATCAATCTTCCCACTCCTTGATATTCTTCTTGATGAGTACGCGGAGGAGGGTGGAGAGTGTGGTTGACCATCTATGTTTGGCCATCGGTTTGAGGATGGTATTACGAAGAGAACAATAGCTTGATTCCTAGCTTGGCGCATAGTGTCTTCCAAAAGTAGCTCAAGAACTTGACATCGCAGTCGGAGATAATTGTCTTGAGCACTCCATGTAACGCAATATGTCCCTACAAAATAGATTCGCAATGTGTGAAGCATCGTTTCTCTTGTTACATGGAATAAAATATGCCATCTTTGAGAATCTCTAGTCCTAGGCAAGCCAAGTAAGAAATCCATGCTTATCTCTTCCAAGGTGCATAAGGAATTGGTAATGGCATGTAAAGACCATGAGCTTGAGCTTTGAGGCATGTAGGGCACGGGCAAATGAAGCGTCCAACGTCTCGGATGATCCTCCCATAGTCCAGCTGATACTTCGTGATGATCTTTAGTCTGCTCCGAGACCATAGAGTTGTTTCCATCCAACTCACGCTCGACCATAAGCTTGCACACATAGATTGGGACATTTGCGCATTAGTGATTTAAGTCTCCCCAAAGCTTGAGTCATGCTTTCTTCGATATGAGGCCAAAAATTATAAATATTATTCCTATCCTCATGCACCTGCCGAGAAGTAAAAAACTTGGACCTAAACTTGGAACGGAGTTCATCCCATTCCATCACATAAGGATCATCCAAGAGCCTAATATATTCCAGTGCTTTGTCCTCCAAAGATAGAGGGAACACTTTATTTTTAACTCCATCATTTGATAAACATGAAAGTCTGAAAAGGTCGCATAATTCTCTAAGTTTGAGCAAATGTTGAAGTGGATGAATAGTGCAATCATCTACATAATAGTTAATTCCCACATACTCAAGTATACCAATAGGTATTTGATAAACTTTTTCAGAAGGTGGAGGTTCTTTCCTAACCACAGTAGAAGTATAGGATAAAAAATCTTAACAAGTTATTAGCAGCAAGATTTTCCATAATGGACCAAATAAAAACAAGCACAATAAAATGTTTTCTTTACCAAATTCCACTTACCAAGAGCACTATACTCCCCGACAACGATGATAGAAAAGAGTCTTGATAACCCACAAGTGTATGGGATCTACTGTAGCCCTTTTAGATAAGTAAGAGTGTCAAACATAATGAGTGGAGAAGGAATTGGTCGATGGAAATCAACAAGGAACATGTGCAAAAGCTGCAAAGGATGTTTGATGGTTTGTTTGATCACAGGAAAAATTGCAAGAACGTAATTTGTAAGAAAAGAGTAATGGCGCAGCAACTGATTCAATTCTTAATTATGCTAAGGACAAGCCGGTTGTATTACTTATAAGAATCAAATCGCTCTCGAGGACACACGGGAATTTCACCATGTTGGTTTCATCTCGTTTCATTGAGTTTAACTTTCACTGCCTTGATAACTTTTGTGTGATGTAGCCTATGCTAATGTAATATTCTTACTTGAACAACATACACACTTATGATTAAACTCTCAATGAAAGAATCTGCAACCACACAAGAGTAATTAAGATAATATCTAACCATAGCATTATATTTTAGGCTTCCAACAACCCCTTATGCAATAGTTCATAAACTTAGTTTGATAATTTTTGTCACTTCAACCACCCATCATAGACAAACTAATGACACATTGTTCTCCTCTAGGCCCATAAAGGTGAAGTGATATGCAAGCGACGTTCACACATCACCACTAGAGAATCACACAACAATATAATATCAAAACATTGAACTTTATTCAACTTCACATGATTATTAGCAACAATGTTTTCCCCATTTTCTTAAGAACGTAACAAACTACTAACAAGAACAGCAGGGGTAATGATATGATAAACAATCTGAACATACAAATCTTTCAGAAAGTAATCTCAGCAACAGATCTGAAGTAATAGTTCATAGATTGAAAATTTTGGCGTGGTCCAAGGGTTGGTTGTGTGGTGGGACTGCCTGGGCCCCACAGGGATCTCCCAAGTGGGCCCAACCCCTGGCTCTCTTCCCGCACAAAAACGCCTCCAGTATTTTCATTTTATTATTTTGGTCTTTGAAAAATAATTTTTTCACTGTTTCCTGTTTTGGTGCTTTTCTGCAGCTTTTCCAGAATCTTCCCTCCTCCGGTACAATATGCAATATAAAAGGGAAAAGGGTGATAATGCATAAATCATGTATAAAAATGAGCAATTTATATGCAAAATGGGCGTATCAGACCCCCGTTGCTTGTCCATAGATCCGGAGGCCATCATGGTGATGGAGGAGGAGCAGAGAAGAAATAGAGAGAAGGAGCTCGCTGATTGGGTTGGACCTCATCATTGAAGGCTTTCAAGGTCGTGCAATTAATGGCGCCCGCAATGGTGGTCGATTGCCGACTTCAACCGACCTTGCCTTCAAATCGGGTTGACCTCTTTCTCCGGCATGCTTGGCTGCAGGAGGCGAAGTTGTAGAGGCCCCGTCATCCCAAGTGGCATATTCCCTAGTGACGACGAAGTTGCAGCTGAATGGAAGTCGAGGACCCGGTTGCGTCCCTCTTTTTCTGTTTAGGATCCTTGCCACAAAATTCAGGGTCCGGTATGTAATATCCTTTTAAATTTGGGTCCAGATGTAAATTTCATCGTATCAATGTCCACGTTTAATGCAGTTTCTAAGTCCTTCAGGTTCGAGGCCTATCAACCGTTCAAGAAATAAAAGGTTTATTGCATCAGCGTGTGCATGCCCGTTGACTAGTCTGATGTTTCCAGAGGATCTCTGTCCGTCCCTCCACGAACGATGCAAAGGGAACTATAGTTGTAATATACTAGACGGTACCCCACGCGTTGCTGCAGAAACTATGTTAAAAGAAATGCATAAATCAGAGCAGAATGATGTGTAAAAAAAATTGAATTGAAGTTGTTGGAATCATTTTCTAAAAAAGATTGAATCATTAAGAACATAGGTATGCTCCAAGAGTCCAACACATATAGTACTGTCCATGCATGACAACATAAAAAATTACAGAAATGTTAAAAAACCGACGCCAGATTTTTAAGCATGGCAAAGATAATGTTTTTTATGGCAATTTATATTGTCATGAGGAAACAATTTCCGTTAGCAAGCACGACAAGTCCTGACAAAAAACTGAACATGACGGATTTGCCACGCTTGCTAAACGAAATTGCCATCCTCACGACAACATAGTTTGCCATAAAAAACATTCGTTTTGCCATGCTAAAAAAAAATCCGGCGTTCTGTTTGTTATCAAAATACAAAAATTAATGGAAAAACATAACTTCTTTTTTAGGAAAAGCATAACTTAGGACTTGCTGATGTGGCACGATTGTATGGATAGATTAGTGAAAAAAGTAATTTATGCCTAACGTGCACGATTTGCTGATGTGACATTGCTGCATGAATAGGAAAAATAGTTAATCTGTTGCAACAATTTAGGAATAGAGAATTCCATGAATATATCCACGTTCCATGGCCATGTCCTCTTACGATCTATCCACACCTTTTTTTTCTCCTTTCTAGAAACAAGTATTAGTCAACTAAAAAAACAAATATTGTATACAATATTGGTCAATCAATTTGACCAACTAGTGATTACGCTGACGCAACGCACAAAAGTAGGCTGTGAATCTTGAATTGTCGCAGCTGTACAAATCACCACATGCCAACGATAAATCCGTGCAAATCCGCAGAAAAAAAGAACGACAAATCCGTGCGCACAAAAGTACTTTTCCATTGAAAACTTTCCGGGTCCCTTCCTGCTGCTTCGGAGCACCCAATCAGCCCAAGAACAGTCAAAGCACTCTATTTGGGCGGCCAGCGAAAGTATATACAATTATACAGTACCTCCACCCCCAACCCCGGGGACAAGAATCACACGACACAGCGCCGGCTGGGCTCGTCGAGCACACCAGCAACGCAAGCAGTAGCTGCCAGAACATGGACGCGGCAGCAGAAGCTAGCCGTGAAGAAGGAGCACGCCACGGCGGCGAGCAACGAAAAGATGACCCGCCCGAGAAGAAGGTGCCGTTGCTCGGCATGCTCAGGTACGCCGACCGCCTCGACATGCTGCTCATGGTGATCGGCTCGCTGGGGGCGGTGGGCAACGGCGCGTCGGGGTCCCTCATGTTGGTCTTCTTTGGAGACGCCATCAACTCCTTCAGCGAGAGCACCACCAGCACCGTCCTCCCCGCTGTCACCAAGGTGCGCCACGCCGCCACAGCTTACGGTGATCAGATTGCTTAACTTGAAGAGTGTGTTCTTTTGATCTCCAGGTTGTTCTCAGCTTCATATATTTGGGCATTGGGACAGCAGTTGCTTCCTTTCTTCGTAAGTGGAATTCCCATTCTATCTTGGAATACATGTTTCCTGTCATTGAAAATTTAGATGTCAAGCAATAGTACACAGGAAAAGATAGTAATACATGAGTACATACCACTTTAAAATAGACTTAGCCGCAGAGGATTGCTTTTCTTTTTCGAAAAGGAAGTTTAACCCCCAGCCTCTGCATCATTGTGAACAACTATACTTAACTGCAGAGGATAATTAACAAGGTTATTTAATATCACATGGAAACCAGCTTCTCCATGAAAACTCCATCGGAAGAGTACTCTATAAACTAGTAAATTTTCAATATCAAACTCAACTGCAGTTCGAAGATACAAAATTCACAAGCAGTGAGCAATGAAACGAAACAATGATGTGCAATCATATATCGCCGTGTTTGCGTTAGATGTTTAGTTAGCTGTGGGGTGAGCTTTGTTGTTTCCACCTCCTTCTCCGCGTCATCTTCTTGATACAACCTTTTCAAAAAAAATCTTCTCAATACAAAATGGCACACACTTTGGTGCGAGATCAAGGGAAAAAAACAGTGTCGAACTGGAGACACAAATTTGTTCTCGCTTGGGTGAGGAATGCAATCGTCAATTCGTCATCAGTTATCATGTATTCTTTCCATGAGAAGTACCAATTGCATTCCAAATAACTGAATGTGTTTACTTAAATTCATGCTGATGGCAGAGATGTTAGTACAAAAGGCTCACCTTTCATTTTCTTCCAGAGATGTCATGCTGGACAATGTCAGGAGAAAGGCAGTCAGCCTGCATCCGTTCTTTGTACCTGAAATCAGTTCTGAGGCAAGATATTGCATTCTTCGACACAGAAATGACAACTGGCGAAGCAGTTTCTAGAATGTCTAGCGATACGGTCATAATTCAAGATGCTCTTGGTGAGAAGGTAATACTTCCTCTGTCGTACTAAATAAAGAAACATAATATTTTTCATCACATTGCAAGTGTGCGCAAATCTGCAGGCGCAAGTCAATGGGGAAAGTTGTATTTTTATTGCTACTACATTGTGTTACTCACCTAAGTGTATTTCATACTTCATACATTCTATGCAGCCCACCTAGTGCTGTGAGTGCTGACATTCCTGCATTCTGATTTACAGGCAGGGAAGCTTGTACAAGCCATATCTGCCTTCTTTGGGGGTTTTATCGTAGCATTCACAAAAGGCTGGCTCCTGACTCTTGTCATGCTAACATCACTACCATTAGTTGCTATCGCTGGTGCAGTGTCTGCACAGCTGCTAACCGGGGTTTCTAGCAAGCGACTAACATCGTATAGTGATGCTGCAGACACAGTTGAACAGACAATTGGATCTATACGAACAGTGAGTTCAAAGTATATCAGTTATTCAAAATTATCTCAATTATTTCAGTTAATACAAATTATAGGAAACATTAATATAGCAACTCTCATGTAAACAGGTTGTCTCCTTCAATGGCGAGAAGAAAGCAATAGAAATGTATAATAAATTCATAAAAAATGCATACAAGACTGCTGTTGAGGAAGGCCTTGTCAATGGTTTTGGCATGGGCTCTGTCTTTTGCATCATATTTAGCAGCTATGGTCTAGGCTTCTGGTATGGTGGAAAGCTAATCCTTGACAAAGGATACACTGGAGGGAAGATCATCACTGTTTTATTTGCTGTATTAACTGGCGCAACGTGAGTTTCTGAAATCTTAACATTGCGAATACCCTGAAATCTTAATATTTACCGTATATATATAACCCTAAATTTATGGAAGGACTACTTGAATGAATTGAAATATAAGATATTACATAGTAAAATTTAAAATTTTGAATAACCTTTTTCTTACATATGACTTGCGAATACATATATTTCTGTAAATTCTAGAAGGAACTTTCCATGGAAGTTTGATGTTCCTTTCAAGGTGTGTTCAGAGATTACCTTTCGATAGTTAACATTTGTTTACTTATTTATGTTTAGTGGTAAATAATGTCAATTGGTATGAGCACAAGGCTAATAATTTTGTTATATATACAAATAGCCCACGAGATTCAAGGTGCCTCCTTCCCTTTGAGGGTAAAAGAAATCAAACAATAATCCTAAAAAATATCTACCATAAATTCAAAAGAAATATAGAATGAGCTACATTTCTACTTTTTGGGCTTTCTAAAAAAATCAACCCAATCGACCACACAAAACACAATTTTGAACCAGGTGTAAATTGCAATTATTGCACCCTCACAGCAGGGTCCCATGAATCCTGAGAAAGTTATAACGGCAATTGCTAGATATTGGCGAAGCTACTTGAAATTGCGACCATTATGTTTTAAGTATTCAATTAACATTACTCCAGTGTTGGTGAGAACTAAAACATTCTGTCAAACAATAAATATGACAAGCTTATATATTGAATATAGCACTATCAGTAGATGGGTTACTAATTGATTTACAATTTCAGTAGATGGATATAATTCTTCGAATAACCAGCTTGCAACGCCTCTGCAGTACGCTAATTATTCTATTTACATTGCTCTATCGTCTTATGTTACCTCAGCAGAGCATACCTACATGAAGTACTAGTAGTTACTAAACTGCACTTCATGCCAAGAAATAGAAAAGGTGACCATTAAATATGTTATTTTAATGTCCTAAACCTGGCACTTAAATTTTTGTAACAGTTCGTTAGGTAGTGCAACACCATCAATTTCTGCTATTGCGGAAGGTCAATCTGCAGCATATAGACTGTTCGAAACAATTGAGAGGAAACCCGAAATAGATTCAGATGATACAAGTGGCATGGTCTTGGAAAATATCAAGGGTAATGTTGAGCTAAAGGATGTGTACTTTCGCTACCCTGCAAGACCCGGGCAGTTAGTATTAGATGGATTATCATTACAAGTAGCCAGTGGAACAACAATGGCCATAGTTGGAGAGAGTGGAAGTGGCAAGTCAACTGTTATCAGCCTAGTTGAAAGATTCTATGATCCACAGGCTGGCGAAGTTTTGATAGATGGAGTCAACATCAAGAATCTGAGTCTTGATTGGATAAGAGGGAAGATCGGTCTTGTTAGCCAAGAACCATTGTTGTTTATGACCTCCATTAAAGATAACATAATATATGGTAAAGAAGATGCAACACTTGAAGAGATCAAGAGATCAGCCGAGCTTGCAAATGCAGCAAACTTCATCGACAAGTTACCAAATGTATGTAAATAAAGACTGAATGCTTCAAATGACTTCTTGAAATTTAAGCTAACAACATTTAAATTTCATACCAGGGCTATGATACATTGGTTGGCCAACGTGGCACTCTACTTTCTGGAGGACAAAAGCAAAGAATTGCAATTGCGAGAGCCATTCTTAAAGATCCAAAAATCCTGTTGCTAGATGAAGCAACCAGTGCATTGGATGTGGAATCTGAGAGGATAGTTCAGGAGGCAATCAATAGGATATTGGTAGAAAGAACCACACTTGTCGTTGCTCATCGTTTGAGCACTGTAAGGAATGTTGACTGCATCACAGTCGTTCATCAAGGGAAAATAGTTGAACAAGGTTAGAATCTCTTGAATATGCATTAATTTTCCCATTCTAGGATACATTTATTGTCAGCCTATGATGATTCATTCACCCCACAAAAATATCCTATATGTACAGGTCCTCATCATGCATTGGTAAAGGATCCCAATGGAGCTTACTCCCAGCTCATTAGGCTACAAGAAACTCGTGGTGATGAAAGACGTAAAGTACAAGATTCTGGAGTGCCCAATTCCTCATCAAAAAGCACTAGTTTGTCAGTTAGATGGTCAATGACTAATGCTTCTTTTGGCAATAGCAACAGACAATCCTTCAAGAACCCCTCAGGACTATCACTTGAGTTGCATGAGGATGCAATCACAGGTGAACAGCACGAAGAGGGCCTTCCCGATGGGAAGACCCTTCAGAAAGCAGCAGTTGGACGTCTTTTTTATCTTAACAAGCCGGAGTTACCATTTCTTCTGCTCGGCACTATAGCAGCATCGGTGCATGGAGTCATTTTGCCATTGTATGGCCTACTAATGTCTGGTGGTCTAAAATCATTCTACGAGCCACCAGATAAGCTGCGAAAAGATTCTAGCTTTTGGGCATTGATATTTGTAGTTCTGGGGTTTGCATCTTTCATTGCAATCACAGCAGAATATCTTTTGTTTGCAATTGCTGGTGGCAAGCTTATAGAGCGTCTTCGTACTCTGTCATTTCAAAATATTGTGCATCAGGAAGTTGCTTGGTTTGACAATCCCTCAAATTCCAGGTACCATATTCAGATGATCTCAGTTATTTTATCTTCTCGTGCATAGATCTACACAGATACTAAGATTCTGCTTTATCACTTACAGTGGTGCACTTGGTACACGACTCTCAGTTGACGCATTAAATGTTCGGCGCTTAGTAGGAGATAACCTGGGCCTTATAGTGCAGTCTACAGCTTCACTAATAGCTGGCTTTGTCATAGCTTTTACGGCGGAGTGGAGGCTTGCACTGATTATCACTTGTGTCATTCCTTTATTGGGTGCACAGGGTTATGCTCAAGCGAAGTTCTTGAAGGGGTTTGGTGAAGAAGCTAAGGTGAGACATAGCAACTGTAAAAATCATTTCATGTTTGTTTCAGGATTGAATACCATAGAATAAATCATTGCAATAATGTGATCATACTATTATTGTGCAGGAGATGTATGAAGATGCAAGTCAAGTTGCAACTGACGCTGTTGGTAGTATCAGAACTATAGCATCTTTCTGTGCAGAGAAAAGAGTGGTTACAACATATAACAAGAAATGCGAAGCTTTAAGGAAACAGGGCATTCGAAGTGGAATCGTTGGAGGGCTTGGTTTTGGTTTCTCATTCTTGGTGTTGTATTTGACATTTGCTCTATGTTTCTATGTTGGTGCACAGTTTGTACGTCAGGGAAAAGCTACTTTCGCAGATGTTTTCAAAGTAAGAATTACTAAATCATTTCAAGTAACTATTTGTAGGTGAGAATCAATTAAATTTTAATAATCATCTGAAAATTCATTGGATGTTTTTCAGGTTTTCTTTGCCTTAGTTTTCGCAACTCTTGGGGTTTCACAGGCAAGTGCATTGGCATCTAATGCGACAAAAGCAAAGGATTCAGCCATTTCTGTTTTCAGTATTCTAGATCGGAAGTCAAAAATCGATACAAGTAGCGATGAGGGACTGATGTTGGAAAATGTCACAGGCGACATTGATTTCAGTAATGTCAGTTTCAAGTACCCATCACGCCCTGATGTCCAAATATTCAGTGACTTTACATTGCACATCCCTTCCAGAAAGGTATGATTCGCAATCTTTTGAAGTCTTGTTTATTATTGTTGCACCCAATTGTTTTCATTGGGATAACTAACTATAAGTGACACCTCTTCGCATAAAACCAAGAATAATACTTAAGAACAGGTGATGCATCTATTTACAGTGTTATCATATATAAGAAGCTTTCAGCTGATTTATTTCACATATTGATCATCGACAACCACAAACTGCTATGTTGAAACCTTTCCCTTCCTTTTTCAGACCATAGCACTAGTTGGAGAAAGTGGTAGCGGCAAGTCCACAATAATTTCTTTACTGGAGCGTTTCTATGATCCTGATTCTGGTAGTATCTCAGTAGATGGAGTCGAAATTAAGAGCTTGAGAATTGGTTGGTTAAGGGATCAGATGGGGCTGGTAGGCCAGGAGCCAGTGCTTTTCAACGACACAATCCGTGCAAACATAACATACGGGAAACACGGGGAGGTGACAGAGGAAGAGGTTACGGGTGTGGCCAAAGCAGCAAATGCTCATGAGTTTATCTCAAGCTTGCCAGAGGGATACGACACTCTGGTTGGCGAGAAAGGAGTGCAACTATCTGGTGGACAGAAGCAGCGGGTAGCCATCGCAAGGGCCATTATAAAGGACCCGAAGATACTACTGCTTGACGAGGCGACCAGCGCCCTGGACGCGGAATCGGAGCGCATCGTTCAAGATGCATTGGATCGAGTCATGGTGAGCAGGACCACCGTAGTGGTGGCGCACCGCCTCTCCACAATCAAAGGGGCTGATGCGATTGCGGTCCTCAAGGAAGGCAAAATTGCAGAAAAGGGAAATCATGAGGCCCTGATGCGGATCAAGGATGGAGTCTATGCTTCGCTAGTAGAGCTTCGCTCCGATTCTAAGTAGAACTGTGTGTATTTGACATTCATTATTTTCCTTTTAATTCTTACTACGTCTGCTTGTTCCTAGTACAATTATTTTGCCAGGCAATACAGTGATTTGTGATTTGAGAAGTGAATGCAGGAAGTTACCCGTATGCAAGGATGGATTACTAGAGAAGTAACTAAAAACTGCAGCAGTATTTCATAGTCTGAATGTCTGACAGAAGAAACGCTTAGAGAAGAGACAGGATTTCGAGCTCTGTCCCTTAAAAAAAATCTAGATCTGAGCCTCTACTTCACAAAAACTGCAGGTTATACGCAAAGGACTCGCACGCAGCAGTAGAGATAGTCGTCTTGCGGGCTTGCGGCATACCAGATGAGTACGAATACAAGGCGACATCGCTAAACTGATAAACGTGCCTACCTCTGGGATGCGCGCGTTCTGAAACGGGAAAACCCAGAATCCATGCAAATTCTAGAGCATCACATACCTCTGGGCCGGCGACCGCGCTGCTGCCGTCGGCCGCGCCGCCAACTTCACCGGCGAGTTCCTTTTTTTTTTCCAAGGGCATCTCTCTTTCTGGTTTGTGCGGGTGGGCTGGGCTAGGCCGAAATGGACCTATCTTTTTTTTTTCACGAATACGCAAAGCTTGCGTATCATTTCATTGATAGAAGGAATAGAAGGAGTACAGTAGGGGTACAACACATGACACGAACGCAGACATGCGTGAACATAATGCCCGAAGCAGAAAGACAAGGGATGCTCAGCCCGAACAGAAGAAACAACACAGCTAGAACCCACCAAGCCAAAACCAAGAGCGGTAAAACACATCGCCAAGGCCAACATCGGGGACACCGCGAGCGAGCAAGATAGCGCCTTCAAGAAGGAAGACAACGCCGAGACGCCGTCGCCATCTGGTCCGGAGGAGCCAGACCTAGGGTTTCCCCTGAGCTCGAAGAGGGGCACAGCTGAGGGCCGTGGCAACGCCTCCAAGAAGGAAAACGACACCCGCAGGCGCCGCCGCTGCCAGCACGGGCAAGCCGAGCAGGGGTTTCTCCCTGGCCTGAGGCTGAGCAATCCCATAGCCGTCGGTGATGGAATCGGGGATGAGGAAGCCGACATTGGTCGGGTTGGTGGGGCTGCACCTGCCGCCGGAGGGAGGCTGCACCTGCCGCCAGAGGGTGGCATTGCCTCTGAACCCACGAACAAAGGATCGGGCAAAAGGGGGCGGCTTTGGGGTGTACAGGGTAGGACCGATGGCGAAGCAGAGACCACCGCGAGGGGGAGGCGACGGCGACCAGCAACGCCGGCAAACTAGGACTGGAGAGACGCAGATCCAAGCTGTCGTGGCCATAGCCGTCGGAACATCGACGAACCAGGCGAGCTGGAAGGGACGCAGCTACTTGTCGCCGAGGCCGAAGCCGCCCGGTGGAGAACGCCGGCAAGCCTAGGAAACCGGAGAACGCGGGTTCGAGGCCGCCGGGACCGGAGCAACCCCAGTAAGGACCCGACGCGAGTCGCTCCGCGCCTGTCACTACCACTGGAACCTCGCCACCGCCGCGCGAAAGCTGTCACCTTGAATCGTGGGGGAGGAAGAGCCGCCGGAGGGGGCGCCTGCGCAAGCAGGCCGCCGCAACCGGCCGCGGGCCAGGAGGGCCGCACCGCCGGGGGGAGGGGAGGGCCGCAGGGATGGGCGCCCATGGCCGCTGCCAAGGAACGCCGCATCCTCCCGCCGGACCGGCAGGAGAGGGCAGCAGCTTGGGGGGGCGCCCGTGACGGCCGACGAATCCGCGCGCGGGGGGAGGTTGGCGAAGATGGACTGGAGCCGGCGGCCTAGCGCGGCCAGGGCACGCCGCCGCCCAGCCGGACCCGCGGGAGCCCGCCGCCGCCGATGGGGTGGGGTTCCTAGCACGAGGTGGGGGTTGCGAAGGAGCGCACGAGAGGCCAGATCCGCCCCGCCGCCACCTTCCTGGGGCCTGGCACGGCTTCGTCGGCTGGCCCTCCAGCGGCGGCGACGCAGGGGAGGGCGGCGGAGGAAGGTGCTAGCGACGGCGGCTAGGGTTCCCCCCTGTGTCGCCAGAGGAGGGCGACGCGGGAGGGGGGGGCGCAACGAGCCTTCTGGACCTATCTTTAAAAAAACTATAGAGTATCTACACCTGGATTTGGCAAATTTGACCCAAAAATGCTAAACGTACAGGCTTTTACAGGGATTTTACAGGCTCCTTCCAAACTTCCTAAACATGCCCCCGATTTCAATGGTGGTGGGCCCACGCCTTTACTATTACCAATTAAAAACTGCCATAACACCCTGTAATCTCCCTCACCCCGTAATCCTCTGTATGTGTAGCAAAGCCCAATTTTTTTTGCGAGAAACTTCCAATCTATTCATCTTCAATCATGGCAGTACAAAGAACAACAGAGGTAATAAAAATTACAACCATTCCGTGGACCACCTAGCGACGACTACAAGCACTGGAGCGAGCCGAAGGCGCGCCGCCGTCATCGCCCCTCCCTCACCGGAGCCGGGCAAACCTTGTTGTAGTAGACAGTCGGGAAGTCGTCGTGCTAAGGCCCCATAGGACCAGCGCACCAGAGTAGCAACCATCGCCGATGAAGAAAGTCGTAGATCAGAAGAATCAAACCTGTAAACACCCAAACAAAGGCGAACGAAGACCGGATCCAAACAGATCCACCGAAGACCAGCACCGACCGAATCCCGCGAGATTCGACGGAGACAAACCTCCACACGCCCTCCGATGATGCTAGACACACCATCGGGACGGGGATAGAACGTGGGAGACATTATTCCTACTATGGGATATCGCCGCCGCCACACAGCCCCAACCAACACGCTGAATCTAACAAGAACGAGAACGGGGTCCCTCCCGCCGGCGGGGGGCCGAGATCCTCCGCACCTCCATGGCCTAGAGGCCATCGGAGATGGGGCGGACCGGCGGCGGCGCCGACGGGAGGAGAAGAGCTTTTCTTAGCAAAGCCCAATTTGACCCCTCAAACGCCCACGGACGCGTCCGGCCGCATCCGCGGACACTCATCGGTCAAGGCTCAAATTTTCCTTCTCACAACCAGACTTCTCAATTAGCATACCTCAAATCCATACAAACTCATGCAACTACGTAAACGATGCATTACACACATCGGTCGGCAACTACATCACGACATGACATCGAACTATCAAAATTTGGCATGTTTAGCTATGGTGAAGAACATCCACGGCTGCCCCTATCCCTTCCCGGCGCCTTCTAGCGGAAGTACCGGTCGAAGACGCAATAGGGATCGAGCCGGATCTGCTAGTCGCCGGAGCTGTTCGACCCGTTGTCCTCCTTCTCCTCCTTGGGTGGCAGTTTGGCTATGGCACGGATCGCTCGATTCTGCTCTCGAGCGAGGACGCGCGTGTTCCTCCGCTGCCGCTTCTTTACAATGCGGGCGCGGATGGCTTCCCTCTCTGCGGCCGCCCGCGCCGCCGCCATGTCGGCGGCGAGGCTAGCCTCCGCCGCCCTTATCCTCTCCTTCCCACGGCGGGCACAGCGGTCCCGGTGGGACTCATACTCCGCCGGACCGGTGATGGGAATGGGGAGATTTGAAGGCTCCTGGGACCGTGATGCCGGAGAAGACTGGAGATCACTGGACGGGAGCTTGGGTGGCGGAGGGAAGTGGGGAGGAGTGGAGTGAAGTGGCTAGGGTTTGGTCCGGTGAGCGGATGGGGAGGAATATATATGGGGTTGGGTGGTGGGCCGGGTCCGACGTGGCAGACAAGCCCGGGCGTGCCCGGACGCCCCATATCCACCCCATATTTGGGCTGGATACGAAGGGTGCCGGTCAGTCCGGGCGTTTGAGGCCCGTCTTGGTCGTATTTTCGTGACTGGTCAGTGACCGGGCCGTTTGCCCGGACGTTTGAGGTGGGTTTAGAACGCTAGATGCTCTAAAATTTCAGTTTTAATCTTCTAACCGGCACCTAGCCGATCTTCTATTTTACTCCTCGCCCCGTGGAGGAGTAAAAACACTCGGCCTCGAGGCTACCGAGTAAAATCTCGTCGCTCTCCTCCGACCTCGAATCCAGCGCCGTTGTCGCGTCCCACCCCCGCCCCAGGTCTGCGCCACCACCAGCTTCACCCCGGGCCGTCGTTGAAGCCGTGTCCCACCCTTCCGCCACCGCTGCCGGAGTTCACCAATCTGGCCGAGCTCTCGCGGTTGCCATGGCGGATTTTGGGCTCTGGAACCAGGGATGGACACGGCGACGGGCTGCGGAATTGGGTCAGCCATGCGCGCGCTTGCATCGGAATTCTACCCCCGCCACGCAGTGCGGCCATCGCCGCCGAAACCAACCTCGGGCTTCGCTTCAGCAGCGTCTGGTGGTGTTCGCCGGTGCCTAGAGGCCCGCCCCGTTGCTCTGGGTCAGTTGCAGCGTCTGCTCCACCGACACCAGGCACAGGCCGCGGTTCCGCAGGCTGTAGTGGTCGGGTCCTGCATCACCCATGGCAAAACGATTATACGATGCATTTCTTCAGTACAAAAACAAGGCTATGCACTTGCTTGCGGTTTATACTTCTGTCAGAGCTTGTCATGCTCAAAAAATTTAGGGAACTTCGGAATACTGTGGAACTTAGCGAGAAATGATGAATATATATTCCTTTTGTGTAGTTGAAATATACTATGTAAGCTATTAGAAAGATTTGGCAAAAAATGTACTCCGCTAGTTTAGAGGATCAGCTAGAAACGACCAAAACTAGATGAGTAAAAATACTTCACTAAGATTTACTCGTCTGTTTACTCTATTTTTAGAAGATCGGCTAGAAATGCCCTTGCTCCTTAGAGTATCTGTTCTTCAACAAAAATGAAATATCACTCTCTATCTAAATGATAGAACCACTGGCACGGTACCTTTCACAAGTCAAATCATGGTGAAGACATCACGAGCAATGACACGACAACATCATCTCCACTTCGTAGCCCATCGGTCTTCATTCATTGAAGCCAAGGCATTGAAGACTTTCAACGATCGCTATAAGAAAGACATAAAAAAAAGTTCATCATAAATTCAATGATACAAAGTAAACGACAATTCATTACATGCCAAAAATAAAATTCAACAGTTCATACATAGATAGGCGATACACAAATGAATCAATGACTTCAGTTTTTGCGTTCATTGATCATCTTCTTCATGCGGTCCAACCACTTCTTGTCTTTATCATCCAAGAGGTTCATGTCCCACAACATGATCCTCAACTCCTCCGTCTCTCTCGCAAGCCTCAACTTCTCTCTCCCCTGAGCTCAATTCCTTGGATTGTGGCCGCTTGTTGAAGCTCCCATTTTGCAACCTTGTCTCTTCAATTCTATTTTGTTCTTCTCCAAGTTTAATTTTTCCCTGTCGAACTCCATCTTCTCCATTTGCGTATCTATGAACATCTTGTACCTTTCCTCCTTCTTCACCTCCTTGGCAGGAAAAATGCCCGTCCAAGTGGCGGACATTTTGTCTGCCACGCCATGACACTCCTCTCCTTCTCCCACTTGTTCCCCATGACCTGCCGGTTTCTCTTCGGCACGGTTGCTTGTATGTATGCCTCCACTATTTTCCTCTTCCTCCTCATCCAATCCAATTGATTGAGCGGAACTAGACTCATCATTTTTCTTCATCTTCTTCATGTCGCTTTCAATCTCCTCGAGGACGGTTTGCCACTTAGGTTTCCCATTCAATTTGAGCCAACAACGTGACATAATGAATGCCTTCTTCTCGACTTGATGGTACAAAGCCGCCAACAAAGTTGCATGGGTTTGAACTCCGATGCCGCTTTGGTTCCGTCCAACAACTTGTTTGAGAAAACCAACAAATTTGCTCACATTCTCTTGGATGGTGGACCATCTATGTTGGAGAGAGCACATGCCACGGATGGTATTGATTGGGCGTGGCTTCACATAGTGTTTTTGCTCGTGATAAAGTTTGTGAATATTTTTTTCCAATATTTCTCGCCTTTTTGCTCGGTTCCACATATCGAATCCATGATAGTGTTCAACCAACTTTCACGCAACAAAACATCTTCAAATTGTGTGAATGCCGGACCTCTTGACTTCACTATACCTTCTTCTTTTTAGTGTACGACGTTTGCCTAACTTTAAACGCCGAGAAATTGGTATCCCCATGGTAAATTGCAAAGGCTCTTGACCATCATTTATTATGTTATGCAATATTTATTCCTACAATATGCATCGCAATTTAACTATCGTCCTACAAGTTTGATCTAATGGTATGTGCAACAAATGAATCAACAAATGCAAAATTTGAAAATGGCAAAGATTGTACCGAGTCTTATTCTGGCGTTTCGTCGAACAGGATGTGAGCATGCCTGGAGCTGGCATTGCCCGACGTCGCCCGGTGCCTTTGGAGTTGAGGCGAGTCAGCCATCGTAGACGCGTCGGGGACGTCTTCCGAAATCCTCAAATCCGGGATGTCCGTCCATTGGGAGGCGGAACGGAGTCGGGCTCGACCGACAAGTTGTTTACCCCCGCGGCCACGACGAGCAGATTAGTCTGTGTCGCTACACCGCTCGGGCCAAAGTTCATGTCCTCATGACTGGCCATCTCTGTCGCTACCTTCTCCGCCGCCTCACGCTCACGCTGCCTCCGGCGGCGGTCCTCGCGGGCAAGTTTCTCTGCCTTGCAAGGAACCGCCACGCCGGGGAGCCTGACCGATTCCGCCAAGGCATCATCCATGCCAATGGTGGCGAACAGGGTTGTCGGCGACGACATTAGCGACAACGGACGAGGACGACTACACAAACTGTGAGCAAGGGAGGGGGTGGCAGCTCCACGGAGGCTGAAAATGGAGGACGAAAGCGGGAGGATTTCGGTCGAAGTGAAGGACTGGTCAATTTTTAGAGGATTTGAGATGGATCCGGCTTGTCGGAGCCGATGTGGCGGGCGCGTCCGGGCGTCCCCATATCCGCCCCATATATGGGCCGGTTATGGGGAGTGCCGGACAGGCCGAGCGTTTGGGCCAGATTTGCCAGATGCGGTTGGGTGTTGTTTTTGTAAGGGCAGCGACCAGGCAGGCCGCCCGGACGTTTGGGGGGGGGGAGGGGGATATGAGGGATCCAGTTGTAGATGCTCTTACGGTCTCTTACCCACATACCACAACGGTTGCTAAAAAACACCACAAAAAAGATATCCCTATAAAGAAAGACCACATGCCTACTATGCTAATCCCTTAGAGAAACTAGTAGAATGCCCGTGCGTTGCCACGAGCTTCTGAAATATTTTGCTGGAGTTATATATGAACATAATGTATGTTAAATTTTGCATATATAGAAAAGATAGCTGTAACAATCGGGTAATAATTGAAATACACTTCACTTGCAGTGTAATTTCATAAAAATAATAATTTGATGATGTATATATAGAGAGCAATGATCCAACTAATGATGCATGCTAAATTTCACAAGTGGAAAGAATATAACACGGTCACAATTGCATAATAATTAAAGTTCACTTCACTTGTAATGTAAACTGATAACAAAATGGCAAATTGACAATGTATATATATAAAGTGATGATTCAACTAAAAATCTATTACAAACTATTGAGATCTACTTGATGCGCTTAAGAAATTCTTGCACAGTATCAGGAAAGTTGTCTTTAGCTTCATTCGCACGATGTTTGAGCAAGTATAATAAAAACTGCTTCCTCAACTCATACTCATCCTGCAAAAGCAATATATGTAGTTAGCATGAATACTTCACGTGGAAGGTCTAAAAACATGTGTAACGGATAATACTCACCGCGCAAACCGGCTTTGCCAAGTCTTTACCATTCCACAAGAGCATAAAATGAAAAACAAAATAGCCAGACGAATCCCTGCAAATTCCTAAATTGTTATTATATTAAATATGATGATAACAAAAATAAATGTTTGTATTCTGAATTTATTACTCGTCTACGCTCGTTGGAATACCATTAGGAAATAAACGTTGGCATTTTGATATATCGGAATGCCATCTTGGTTGCTTTATTTCGAGTGCTTCTTTGAATTCCCTCGCAAAACTTTTTAATTTCACTAAGTGCCTCAGAAGTTTCATCTCCGACGGTTGTGTTGTATGAATAGGGTCAAGAATAGATACATGACGTGCCTCTTTGTCGATGACGTACAAGATGTATCGACCGATGGATTCATACGGAAGATAAATCTACAAGTGTTAGCTATTAGAAACAACAATAAACCATTACAAACAATGGACAAAAGACCTTACTTACCATGTTGCACGATGATATGTTGTTGTCTATTCTAGGCCAGCTATCAAACAAAGTTGCCAACATCTGAATAGTTTCCTTATCGCAGAACTTTTGACCTCGTGTTGAATCCCGCATCATGGACTGAGTAAAAGAAAACTATTTAGAAACATGTTGATACTAATGATGTTGAATGAAGAATTATGATAACTTACACAAAATTGTAGATCCATATAGTGTATAGGAGGGTCTGTAAACAATACTCCCTCGTCACATGCCAGTATACGCACGGCGATGTTGAAACAATCATTGTCCATAGACTGCTCCATGTTAAGTATGCCCTAAAGTTTTTTGAGACTTAAGCCCATTGGACGGGGTGTCGAGCTTCGGACCCATTCCTTCCTAAAAATTGGATGGTAAGAATAACAACAATGAATACTGGCACATTACATATTGATAAATGATACTTACTCCAAACACTTGGCATCATCGATCGACATGATGTAGTTGCAGAGGCCGGCAAGTAATTCACATTGATCCGTGGGCATGATGGGGATTGGGCTAGGACGTCTGTCTTTGACTCCATCAGGTGGATTCTCCAAGAGCTCGAGATCCGAATTAGATAAACTTTCCTCATTGTCAGATTCATGGTATATCGGACATCCTTTTAGCTTATTCAGTTCTGAATCGAGCAAAATGACAGCTAATTTTCGTCGAAAGTGTTTCATATCCTCCTGCAAGATATAAAAAACAAATTTTATATAATATTTTGAGATAAAATAATGAGATAATGTATAAAATGAAATACCTGGGTGAACTGATCTGTTAATGCATCTGCTGTCCAATATTCCATATAATTTAGCATAAACAGTCCACATGATGCGCTATAATAATATCATAAAATAATGCTTTAGAATATCACACGGAGGAATCGAATAAATAGACCATTTGAACAAATAATAGTGTTCATTATACCCACCTGCTTGCATCAACTAATAGATACACTACGACATTTTACTATCAATATTTTCTATTATATGATATTTTTGTGTTCATGAGTACCAAACACAATAATTTTCAATTTGTGACAAGTGCTTACCCATCCGTTTGTATTGCCTCATGGAACTGTTCTACGACATTCCATTTTGTAACATTGAGATCGAGCCACTTATGATCTCTGTTAAACTCCGGACTCTGTTCTCCAAGTTTCAAACGCTTCTCAAGTCCTAGTAACTATTTTATAGATGGAAAATAGTAGGGGTTAAGGCAAACAAAATATATGTCAAGAGGACCAAAAAACAATAGTAGTTACCGTAGTAGTAAGGTCACTCCGGTTGATCCGAGAACCAAGTGAGTCCAATACTTGAATCTCACGTTTTTTGGCATTGACGACTTCCAGATACCAATAGTTCCGAGGAATGTTAATCAGAATGAATAGCTGGTGTAAATATCATATAAGTATCATAATTATATATAAATAATATTAAATCATTATACACATGGATTAATTAAAAAAATACATCATGATATGCATGGATAATGAAGCGAGACTAACCATATCTTGTTGTAGATAAGTATTAACATGTTGTACGATGTGACGGTATTTTGATGGGTCTATGTCTTTTTCTCCGTCTTCTTTTATCTGGCCAGAAACGAACGTGCTAATAATATATATCTTTTCACCCGCCCTGTCTCGTAGATGGTCGTGAGCCAGCATGCAATATATGTAAGCATTTATCACCTGTAATTCCATGTTTAGATTATATCGTTTTACGATATTATATATTTTTATATTATTAATTACAAAGTTTATGCAATTGGTCTTACACCATCGTGTAAGAACATATCATCCTTCATAAGGCATTCCAAATCGTCGTTTGATAACAAGGCATCTCCAATGTCCATAAACTTGGTTTTCTTGGGGGCAGACATGATTGATTCAATGACTGTAATATCTCTAGGGGTACAAACAATCAAACATAGTCTGTCGGCATGATACAAAAACGAGCCAAATTAGTATTAAAAATGAGACAAATTGGTTGAATACAAAAGGCAATATGACGGAGAAAAGATCGATAATTACATTGAAAAGAATGCCTTGTGCAATAACATTTAAATTGGCATCCTTTTTTGTTTTTTATGAGATATCACCGCCTCCACATCATTATGTTGTAAAAAAACTCGGTGAATTTTTGGCCCCTTTCAGCGGCGCCGCTTCGGAACCCTTGTCAATGCATTCTTTTTGTGCATCTCCAAAATCCATATCTATGTCTCCTATATTCTGAAAAATAATAATATGTAAAAAATAAACATTTTGTATTATCATTTATAGAAGGATTAGCTATATGCACCTCTTCTCGTGGTGTTTCAGTCCGGTCTGTCATCGTTACATCAGTGTGTATGTCGGAACCCATCACTTTTCATCTTTAATGAACAAAAGTGGAAGATTTAAAATATAAATGATATTTTATACTGCATCATATCATATAAACATATATAATATATAATAAAGATAAAAGTGAAACTAACACAGCTGTTTTAATTTGTAAAACATAAAATCTGTTTTTCTTTTTTTCACCTAACTTTTTTAAAAAAGGTTTTTCACCTAAACTAACACAGCCGGCGGCCAGTCCACACTCTTCATCATCCACTCCCCTCCCCGTGTCGCCCTCCTCCTCTCCCCCGCACCCCCGCAGTCGCCGGCCTCCGCCCTCACCCCCGCAGCCGTCGGCCTCCGCCCTCACCTCCCACCGTCGCCCCCTCTCATCCCCTCCCCTGTTCTCATCAGAAAAGAGGAGAAGTGGCAGATCGAGAGACCAGGCGGCGGCCAGTCCATTCCTCTCCCTCGGTCGCGGAGTTGCTCTCGCCGGGCCACCCGGACCCGTCCGTCCTCGAGCGTCTCCTCCGCCTGCTCGCCTCCCGCGGCGTCTTCTCTGAGCACACAGCCGACAGCGGCCGGGGGGGGGGGGGTACGCGCTGACCGCCCCGAGCACTTCGTGCGCGCCCACGCCGGCGTCCCGCCCACGCCTACTACGGCCAGTCCACCGCCAAGTGACCCAACCCCGTCCACGTGCAGTCAAGCCGTCCAGATCGTTGCCGTCGCAGACTATCCGCCTCCAAATCTCGCCCGGAAAAAGAGAGATTTCGCGGCGATGACGGCGGCCGGCGGCACCTCCAACGACGATGTCCCCATCATCCAGGCGGATAACCTCACCAGCAACATCAAGTCCATCCTCTATAGGTACGGGACTCTCTCCCCCTCTCTTCTGCACCCCCCCTTCTCTTCCCTTTAGCTTGTTCAGGTTTGATCCGAGCGTATCTCGTGGATCATTAGCAGAATGGTTGGCCACTGGATGTTTCACTACAAGTATTGGAGGGAAGTGACGAGGGGAGTGGATTATGTTTTTTAGTTTTTGAGCTATGGGGCTACTACTTTAATTTAGCTAGGTTCCCCCTTGTCCCCTCTTTTTGCATGAATGTGTTGTACTCGCGGTGGTCACCGCTGCTTCATGCTGTCGTCTGTCGAGGTTACCACCAGTGCAGTCCTCCACTGCCACTGGTGATGGCACTACTCATTGATTTACGGCTGCAGGTTACAAAGACTTGGGGTTTGGTGGTTCGGAGGAGTTATACAGCAACTTGATGATGCTCTCAGAATTTTAGGGGATAAAGCAACACATGAGGAATTGAGAATTCTAGATGCTTTACAAGATGTGTACAAGTAATAACTTTTGTCTACTATGATTTTTTATTATTTTTTACTTCCTGACCTGTTGTATGGATTTAATATCTAGGTGTTTCATATTGTTGAAGAGTATGATGGGGGTAAACCAGGCCATGATGCTCTCTGTAAGACTAATAAAATTTGATGTGGATTTGCACACTTTATACATCGAGGTATAATTTTCTTCAACTTTGTTCATGTGGTTATTCTTTTCATTCATTTCCACAAGAGCTTTCTTGTAAGCAAAAACTTTGGGATTTGATTACATAGCTTCAGGCACATGTAGTCAATCCACACTTTGAGAATGTTGAAAGCTCATCGATGTGCCAACTTTTGAGAGTCAAGGTACTGTTTTTGAAAATAGTTTGCTTAGCTTCAGTGTTGTTGGATTCAATATCAATTGAGTTCTGTTTTTGAACCTACAAGGAAATCTTGGACACTTACAAACATATCTTGGACACTTACAAACAAGTTGGGCATACATATCAACTCTTTTTTGAGGGACGGCATATATATCAATTTTGGGAGGGGAGAGGATAGAGTTGTGATGGCAATTTAGGAGTAAAACTGCTTGCCCTAAAAACTGCTTGTCTACTGCTTGCTCTAAAAACTGCTTGTCTACCACTTGCCCTAAAACTGCTTGTCTACTGCTTTGACATGTTTCAGTTTTCAGTACATATGTACATGTGTGTGGTGAACTGATGGCTTCATTACTGAATTTTGCATTGTGCTTACAAGTCCTTAGAGTCATCTAATGCCAAATAATCTGCTGGGCAGACACAATGGATCTGGATGTGAAATAGTAGATGAGTATACTACTTTAATTTAGCTAGAGTGTTGGCATGATCTCATTGTGTTTCATGAATTTGGTTGTTCGGCATAAGATAATTATTACACAATTATAGATAAGAGAAATATACACAGATGTTCATACCTAGATCCACTTGCTTTACTTCCTGACTATCCTTGATGCTCGTACACTTCTTGATGTTCCTTGGTTATCTGTTATGGATCTGTGATGGACGAGGGGGGAGGAGGGAGGGGGAGAAGGGATGGCAGAGGAGGTTCACAATATATAGGACGACCAATTAGATGGTATGTTCCTGTATGCAGCCCATCTCTTTCCTTTTTCCCTTGATACATTCCTGTAGCAAAGTTATGAATATGATATGTTGCCTATTTTACCCCAACGTGAAAACAAAAAACGAAAGATATGAACATGGTAGGCTGCCAAATTTGGATTCATGCTTAACTCCAGAAGCACAACTGCTAATAAATTAGTAAAGATCTAAAAAATCAGAACTTGCTAATTATTTTAATTAGTGTATTAATTATAATTAGATAATTTATTATCGTTTATACACCAAGATTAGTTACCACAATAAGAACTTAATCATCACGGTAATGTGTTTTAACCCCAACCTATGCTATATAGTACCAATATTAGTTACCACAATAAGAACCTAAATAAAGATCTAAAAAATCAGAACTTAATCATCATGGCTTACACACTTACTCGTTGCTTCTTCAAATATCCTTGATGCTCGTTCACTGTTTTTTTTATGAATTGCAGTGCCTGACTTTTTATGAAGTCATTTGCATGTGAACCATATGAAATGCTTATATGTTAGAAAATAATATTAATAATTGTTTTCACTGCATGTTTGTTTTTCCCCATGAGCATCTTATTATTCTGAAAGATTAACATATCATGCCTTTGAAAGGTATGATGTTTGTTTTTCCAAGCTTACCAAAATTTATGCATCTGAGCATGCCAGCGATAAATCTCTGCATGTTTATATATGTGCCATTTAACTACTATATTGAACATTGAGATTCTTGATCACCTTGGCAAGTCTTCTCATAGTGATCCTCCTTCACATGTGGAGCATTTGTCTTGTAGATTTAGGTAAGCATTTGTCTGATAGTGATCCTCCTTCACCTTTGTCTGGGAGATCACACAAGTTTGGGCACTGTGTATAACTGAAAAAGAACGAGAGCTCTAGGTATGCTCTTGTTATTGCTCATCATATTCGGCATCCAGTGTGGAGTTTATTGTAATTTTGGTTGTTCTCTCATAAGTAGAGGCATGCTTTACTGCATTTGTGACCACATGGGCACATACCTAGTTTACATACCTAGTTTACATAAGATGTATGTATAACTTTATGTAGTCAAGAAGAAAATGCTCCATTGTCAAAATATTGGTACCGTCTTGTAGTTATGTAATATGTAGTCAAGACGGCACATTTTCACTAATTCTGACTATTCTATTTAGAGAAAGTTCTCTCTTCTAATAGTAGTAGTAGATATAGTCAAAAAGAAACTTCATACATAGAACACAAAATATTGTCAATTATCTTATATTCGAAAAAGATGCGACTCCCTTAGAGTAGCTTAATAATAAATTCCTTCCCCCCTCCCTCTTTGTCGGAAAATGTTGGTAATGTCTTCTGTTTTTCGGAAAATGCTGGTACCGTCTTCTACTTTATGTAGTCAAGAAGAAAACCCACTTTCACTTAATTTGGTTACTCTATTCAGGAACACATAAAAGTAAATCAGCGCGTTATCAGAAACATCATGAGCATGAAAGAGAAATTTGGATCATGTGCGAACATGGGGAGAGAGGAAGATCGAGGAGAACTTGAAGATTAAAGGCAATGTGAGGTACGTGCCTTATCACCATCATATTTTTAAGTTGAATATTCGCTAGCTGGTATGTGATGATTTCCGACGAAGTAAACCTCATATTGTATAGCAGTGCGTGTATGGGTGGAGTATACGATACGAGTTAGTACAGGATGCGAGGCACGACATGACTGAAAACCTCACTTGCCGGTCTTTGAGTACCATGTGAACCTGGCATGGTCCACTCAAAAACGCGTCCGGTTCACTTGGACCACCAAACCGGTCTGGTCTACACCAACAAAATATACATACAAGACAAAATAAATAGATAGAACCAAAACAAGCAGACAATGTTATAGCGAATACGAAGCTAGTGGGTGCCAAGACCAATAACTCTTTAAACTTCATACATAGAAGACAAAATGTTATCTAATTATCTGATGCCATCAAATAGGTTATTCCCTAGCGAGCAGCTTAATAAGTAATTATTTTTCGGCATTTATTCATGCAGCAGTCCTCTTTAGCCGCTAATGACTTTCAACGCTGCTCTAACTTCCTCTGGAATGTTATGATTTGCTTCATTCTCCCTGACCATCAGCATCTGGACCATGAGGCGCTTCCTGAGTTGTTCTGGATCCTTGAAAATATGCAAAAACAAAGTCACAACATATATTTAGCAAATATATGGCACGTGGAACCTAATTACATATGCACTTACCTCAGTCCTGGGCATGTTATGCCCCATGTTATGCCCGAGAGTTTCGTACAGGTGGGCCATCTCCTGTAAGACTTTGAATCCTGAGTCCATGATGTCATAAAAAACCCTCCATATTTTAATAGCTATATCGGTGTGCATCTAATGTGCATGACCAATTTAAAATATTACCGCCGAGGTGTAACATGAATGTTCTCTTGTTCGGGCCATTCCACAAGTTGGGTGTTCCTACCGGGGACCTCCTGTTGCAATATAATGCTGAATTCTTGCTTCACTAATAGGGCTTCCCTCTGAAGTTCTGTGTCATGAAAGTCCTCCTCTAAATGAAATAATGCCTCGTTCGAATAATCAATCACGAGAGTCCTATTCATTTCCATTTTCACTGCAAGTAGCCCGTAGGAGGAGTCCACGAGTGCCAGGGGCAGAAGATACTGCATTTGGTAGACAAAGGTAAATGGCAAACATAGTAAACAAACTAATTCATAAGAATGAGAATACTTACAATTGTAGGGGTGTGGAACATGTCATTTTTGGGAAAAGGCTCGAGCACGACAGTGTCAATCAGCGCCTTGGTGCGCTCTTCTTGGGATAACCAAGTCTACCTTAGCGCCCGTGCTTGCTCATGGAATTGAAAATTAAAAAAGTGTGTCTTTCCAACAGAGTCAGTGCCTGCGCTCCTCTCTGCTGCGTCGCTAGCAATCTTACGCACTGCAAGATTGAAGCAAAACGGATGGACAAGTCCATCATCTCGGATGGTGTCTCGGATGATCCGGAGGCTAATCTCGATCGGGAATGGTCGAGAGTTCCGTATCCATATTGTGCTGAAAAAGGCATAACAAGGTTCAGAACAAACGTAACTTAAAATAAACGGAAATTCAAATGGGACAAGTGTCTTGGTGTCTATAATATATGAATATTTTCACAGTAGTAGATCTCACATCAAATGACCAAAAAGAGCTTGTAATCTCTATAATAAATAAGTATTTTTATATTATGCACTGGCAAGAACTTATACGATTTACCATGTTATCATAGTAGTAGATCTCGCTGCATTCAAATGGGTGCACATTTTGGATGCATTTGGCAGCACAGTATTTTATCACTTGTTTAAGATTACTGTAGTAGGTTTAGACACCATCGTTTTGAGACCATAGTTCCTTGACATGTTTGGCCTGAATAAATAGGACAGTTTGATAAACCAACACATTCATAATATCATGGTAACCCATGGTTTTTTATATTGTTGTGCTCCTAGATTCGCTGGCTACAGGAACAAAAGAAAATTCATCAGTTAGGCTAATACAATAATATGGACCCTATAAGCACAAATCCGGCCATATGAATTGCGTATTGGGTCACACCACTTGAGCCTTTTGCGTGACCCGTGGCATAAAGTGATGCAAGAGTACTCCTATCCGGGAGCGAAGGCACATTATTGTCTGCATGATGTATAAACAACAAATCTAGATGAGAACGAGTCAACATGTACATTCATAGAGATGTTTGATCGCTATGGATGATGCACGTAAGAGATCATATGAAATGAACTTCCTGCAAGGTAGTAGGCAGAAATACCTGTGAGAGCACTTGGACCCGGGAACGAAGCAACATGATGCGTGAAGGATATTGATGGGTTGTCTAGAAAAAAACCCCGAATGAGTCAGGTTCCTGCTAACAGAATGCGTTTTTAAACAAGAAACCCACGTAGAGAACAAAAAAAAACCGGACGAGTCAGGTACGTATGTGTTTTTAAACAAGGAACCCACGTACCTAAAGTCGCATGCACTAGTAGAAAACAGGGCTTTGGTCCAGGGCCAGATAAGGGCATTAATCTCGGTTCCCTTACGAACCGGGACCAATGGGTGCATCAGTCCCGGTTCGTGAGGCCAGGGCGCCGGCCGGGCCTCGGGGGCCATTGGTCCCGGTTCGTCTGACCCCTTTGGTCCCGGTTCCAGACACGAACCGGGACCAATGGGCCTCGCTCCTGGCGCAGCACCTTTAGTCCCGGTTGGTGGATGGAACTGGGACTAAAGGTCAGTCTTCTGTCCCGGTTCTAGCCACCAACCGGGACTAAAGAGATGCCTATATATAACCTCGCCCCTGCCCACCCTCTCCTCTGTTTTTTGGCTGTGTGGGAGGTGTGCATGCGCTGCTCTGTTCTCCCTTCTATGCATGCACATGAGGTGTTCGATGAAATGCCCGAGCCACACTTAAGCTTTCTCCTCTCCAAGCTCGACCTCCAAGCTCCATTTTCCTCAAGATTTGTCTAGGTTTGGCGGTCCGTCCCGTCCCATCCCCGTCCTCACCGCCGTCGATCGCCCGTGCCGATCTCGTCGCCGGCACCACCGTGGTGAGCCTCTTGTTCTTATCTTCTTTCTAAAAGACAAAAAAAATTCTTACTTGTATGATTTAGATAGATACTTGTATAATTTTCTTACTTTTATTATTGTTTATTATTATATAGTGCCATGGTTTTGGTATCCGCCCCCGTCGGCCCTCGTCCTGTCTATGATTCGGATGTGGTATATTATCTTTTATTATGATTTGTTTCATTTAGTGTTTATGACAATTATGCCGACCAACGCGACATAGATGTTTTTATCTAGGAGGTATGTGAACCGGAAATTCCAACCGACCCTCTTGTCGAGAGGTTAAATTTAGTTGAAAAAGAAAACAATTACTTGAAGAAAAAATTGAAAAGAATTGAGGAGGAGAAGATGGAATTGGAGTTGCATGTTGCCGATGTCGTCGATGATCACAAGATCAAGATGGATGCAATGCGCTTGAAGATTAGAAAGATTAGAAAATATGCCATTCATAATGAGGCTTGGTATCATTATGCCGTTGGATCAATTGTTACCTTAGTTGCGATTATGATCGCATTTGTTGTTGCATTTAAATGTTTTTCATAGTTTCAATGTATGTTTTAATTAGATGCTCTAGAGAGCTATATGTTGTTCTATGAGAACTATATATGTATGAACTTTATGTATTTATTTTTTCAGTAATAACATTTGATCACTACTGTACTTTGGTTTTAATGTGATGATGAACTTGTATTAATTTGGTCACTTCTCTATTCATGATGTTCTGTAATGGTTTTTGATACACTTAATTATATAATGCACGCAGATGAACCGGCAATGGATGTACGGTGACCGACGCACCTCCGAGTATCTTGAGGGCCTGCATAAATTTCTCGAAGTGGCTGAGGCAAACAAGCAGAATGGTTTTATGTATTGTCCATGCCCTGTCTGTGAGAATACGAAGGATTACTCTAACTTGAAAACCCTTCACGTCCACATGCTTGAGAAGGGTTTCATGCCACACTATAATGTTTAGACCAAGCACGGAGAAAGAGGGGTTATGATGGAAGACAACGACGAAGAAGAGGATGATGACAACTATCCCCCTGAATACGGTGATACTGCAACGGGGGAAGCTGAAGATCAAGAGGAACCAAGCGATGTGCCCGATGATGATCTTCGCCGGGTCATTGTTGATGCAAAGAGACAATGCCAAAGTGAAAGGGAGAAGTTGAAGTTCGATCGCATGTTAGAGGATCACAAAAAAGGGTTGTACCCAAATTGCGAAGATGACAACACAAAGCTCGGTACCACACTGGAATTGCTGCAATGGAAGGCAGACAATGGTGTATCTGACAACTGATTTGGGAAGCTACTGAAAATAATGAAGAAGAAGCTTCCAAAGGATAACGAATTGCCCGATAGTACGTACGAAGCAAAGAAGGTTCTATGCCCTCTAGGATTGGAGGTGCGGAAGATACATGCATGCCCTAATGACTGCATCCTCTACCGCGGTGAGTACGAGGATTTGAACGCATGCCCGGTATGCGGTGCATTGCGGTATAAGATCAGACGAGATGACCCTGGTGATGTTGAGGGCGAGCACCCCAGGAAGAGGGTTCCTGCCAAGGTGATGTGGTATGCTCCTATAATACCACGGTTGAAACGTCTGTTCAGAAACAAAGAGCATGCCAAGTTGATGCGATGGCACAAAGAAGACCGTAAGAAAGACGGGAAGTTGAGAGCACCCGCTGACGGGTCGCAGTGGAGAAAAATCGAGAGAAGGTGGGGGGACTTTGCAGGTGACGCAAGGAACGTATGGTTTGGGTTAAGCGCACATGGCATTAATCCTTTTGGGGAGCAGAGCAGCAATCATAGCACCTGGCCCGTGACTCTATGTATCTATAACCTTCCTCCTTGGTTGTGCATGAAGCGGAAGTTCATTATGATGCCAGTGCTCATCCAAGGCCCTAAGCAACCCGGCAACGACATTGATGTGTACCTAAGGCCATTAGTTGAAGAACTTTTACAGCTGTGGAATGGAAAAGGTGTACGTGTGTGGGATGAGCACAAATAGCAGGAATTTGACCTACATGCATTGCTGTTTGTAACCATCAATGATTGGCCTGCTCTCAGTAACCTTTTAGGACAGACAAACAAGGGATACCACTCATGCACGCACTGTTTAGATGACATCGAAAGTATATATTTGGAGAAATGCAGGAAGAATGTGTACCTGGGACATCGTCGATTTCTTTCGACCAACCATCAATGTCGAAAGAAAGGCAAGCATTTCAAAGGTGAGGCAGATCACCGGAAGAAGCCTGCCCTCCGTACTGGTGATCACATACTTGATATGGTCAAGGATTTACACGTAATCTTTGGAAAGGGTCCTGGCGGACAATCTGTTCCGAATGACGTTGAGGGACGCGCACCCATGTGGAAGAAGAAATCTATATTTTGGGACCTACCCTATTGGAAAGACCTAGAGGTCCGCTCTGCAATCGACGTGATGCACGTGACGAAGAATCTTTGCGTGAACCTGCTAGGCTTCTTGGGCGTGTATGGGAAGACAAAAGATACACCGGAGGCATGGGAGGACCAGCAACGTGTGCACGAAAAAGACGGCATGCATCCAAAGCAGTATGAAGGTCCTGCCAGCTACGCTCTTACCAAAGAAGAGAAGGAAATCTTCTTTGAATGCCTGCTCAGTATGAAGGTCCCATCTGGCTTCTCGTCCAATATAAAGGGAATAATAAATATCCCAGAGAAAAAGTTCCAGAACCTAAAGTCTCATGACTGCCACGTGATTATGACGCAACTGCTTCCGGTTGCATTGAGGGGGCTTCTACCGGAAAACGTTCGATTAGCCATTGTGAAGCTATGTGCATTCCTCAATGCAATCTCTCAGAAGGTAATCGATCCAAAAATCCTACCAAGGTTAAAGAATGATTTGGTGCAATGTCTTGTCAGTTTCGAGCTGGTGTTCCCACCATCCTTCTTCAATATCATGACGCACGTCCTAGTTCATCTAGTCGACGAGATTGCCATTCTGGGCCCTGTATTTCTACACAATATGTTCCCCTTTGAGAGGTTCATGGGAGTCTTAAAGAAATATGTTCGTAACCGTGCTAGGCCAGAAGGAAGCATCTCCACGGGCCATCAAACAGAGGAGGTCATTGGGTTTTGTGTTGACTTCATTCCTGACCTTAAGAAGATTGGTCTCCCTCAATCGCGGTATGAGGGGAGACTGACTGGAAAAGGCACGCTAGGAGCGGACTCAATAATATGTAGGGACGGGCATTCTTGGGCTCAAGCACACTACACAGTTCTACAGAATTCTACCTTGGTGACCCCGTATGTCAATGAACACAAGAATAATCTGCGCTCCAAACACCCGGAGCAGTGTGACGACTGGATTACATGTGAACACATCAGGACTTTCGGCAGTTGGTTGCAAACACATCTCATGGGTAACACCACTGTTGGAGATGAGATGTACTCGTTGGCCAGGACACCATCTTCGACTGTATTGACTTACAAAGGGTACGAGATAAATGGGAATACATTTTACACGATCGCCCAAGATCAAAAGAGCACCAACCAAAACAGTGGTGTCCGCTTTGATGCAGCAACCAACAGGGGAAAGGACACATATTATGGTTACATAGTGGACATATGGGAACTTGACTATGGACATGATTTTAAGGTCCCTTTGTTTCGGTGCAAATGGGTCAATCTGTCAGGAGGCGGGGTACAGGTAGACCCACAGTACGGAATGACAACAGTGGATCTGAACAATCTTGGGTACACAGACGAACCATTCGTCCTAGCCAATGATGTGGCGCAGGTTTTCTTTGTGAAGGGCATGTCTACCAAACCGAGAAAAAGAAAAGATAAGGAAGCGAATACATCATACGATGAGCCAAAGCGCCACATAGTTCTTTCAGGGAAAAGAGACATCGTGGGAGTGGAGGGCAAGACAGACATGTCTGAAGATTATGAAAAGTTTCATGAAATCCCTCCCTTCAAAGTGAAGGCTGACCCAAGCACCCTGTTAAACGATGAAGATTATCCATGGTTACGGCGCAATAAGCAAGGGAAACACACGAAGAAAAAGTGAAGGAGGATACGATGATGGCTCTGATTACGCGAAGAAAAAATGAAATGCATTTTGTAATAGATGAGTTTTCGTCCGAAACCCTGATACTTCGAAAGAGATTGTCCATTTTGTACACGAAGTGCATCCAGCTTTTGTCGTAACCCTCTCAACTTTTTAGCACATGCTATGTGGGTGAAATGATGATACCATGCCAACTTTCAACCTTTTCAGAGTTCATTTGTAGTGCTTTTCAATTTCAGGGTCATTTAGCTAAAAAAAACTCTAATAGCAAAAAGAAAGAACTAAAAAGCTTTTATAAAACTCTAATAGAAAAAAGAATGAACTAAAAAGAATCAATTAAAATATTTTGTTATGATCAACTAAAACAAAACTATAATATTCTTCAATAGCAAAAAGAATCAACTAAAAAGCTTTTATAAACCTCTAGTTATTATCAAAATAATATTAACTTAAAATTATATAAAATTTATGCAACTAAAATTATCAAAGTATTTTTTGTTAAAAACTTTAATAGCAAAAAGAATTTTCATAAAGTATTTTATGTTAAAAACTTTAATAGCAAACTAAAATGACATAAAAAATAAAAAAATATTATCAAAATAATATTAACTTAAAATTATATAAAATTTATGCAACTAAAATTATCAAAGTATTTTTTGTTAAAAACTTTAATAGCAAAAAGAATTTTCATAAAGTATTTTATGTAAAAAACTTTAATAGCAAACTAAAATGACATAAAAAAAATAAAAAAATGCCGCCTACTGGGCCACCACGGCGTGCATACGACTAGAAACCCATCTGTACATGGGCCAGGATGCAGGCCCGCGGGCCCAACAGGCCCAACATGGCACTGACAAAGCTTAGGCAAGTACTGCCTGCATTAGAGAGGAGCTCGAAAGCTCAGCCGCAGCGCGCCTTATAAACCAGTGCTGCCCTCTCTCAACTAGCGAGGTGGGACTAAACTCCCACCACACCGCTGTGCCAGGCTATTGGTCCCGGTTGGTGGCTCGAACCGGGACGAAAGGGTGCCTTTGGTCCCGGTTCGAGCCACCAACCGGGACCAATGCCCCCCTTTTGTCCCGGTTGGAGCCACCAACCGGGACTAAAGGCGAAAGGGGGCCTTTCGTCCCGGTTGGTGTCACCAACCGGGACTAAAGGTTGGGGTATATAAGCCCACACTTAGGAAATTTTCATAGTTCATCCACAGTTTCCCCCGACGACGCCGAGCACATCGACGCCGCCAGGCTGCCCCGACGCCGTCCGCCGCCCCCGCCGTCGCCGTCGCCGCGCCCCTGCCCCGTCGTCGCCCCCGAGCCCGCGCCCCTGCCCCGGCCCGCCCCCGCCGTCGCCGTCGCCGCGCCCCTGCCCCGTCGTCGCCGTCGCCGTCGCCGTCGTCTCCCTCCTCCCCGAGCCCTCGCCGCCCCCGTTGTGAGTCGCCGCCGCCCCGGCCCGCTGTGCATTTTTTTATATGATGATTTTTTTGTTCATATATAATGTATATGTAGATGCTTAGTGTTTATTAATCATGTGTATGTATGTATGTGTATGTATATGTAAATATTGATATGATGATTTTTTTTGTTCATATATAATGTATATGTAGATGCTTAGTGTTTATTAATCATGTGTATGTATGTGTATGTATATGTAAATATTGATATGATGAATTTTTTTTTGTTCATATATAATGTAGATGTATATGTATGTATGGATGGATATCGATGGATGTATGTATATAGAAAATTCGTAGAAAATTAACCGTAACTCCGATGAAAATAATTAATATATGAAAATCGATCAGAAAAATATGACGAATCCGAATATGCCCTCCGTTCGTCTATCACAAGCAGCTAGCATAGCGAACCTGGAACCGTCCCCCTCCGGTTCATCTGTCCGAAATTAATGCAGACTTCGGGAAAACATTCCCGGATGTTATCCCCTTCACCTATATCGTGTAGTGCCGCGTTAGAACACCCCTAACTCTCTCGGGAATTCAACATATCCCTGATAACTTCGACATGAGGGGGGGGGGGGTCCGCAAGTATCCTCGACGACCATGAGAGAGGCAGTCCGCAAAGTATCCTCTCTCGAAAGATAGGATGACTCATCAGACATGAGGGGGGAGTAGTCCTCGACGATCGTCTGAAACTGATTGTTATAAAACTTGTCAACTTTGCATGATGTTTGCCACTAATCCATTGCTCATATGCATATGATTCCTTGTTGTGATATTAAGTCCATGTTTGCCACTAATCCATCTCTCATGGTTGTATATTGCCATGTTGTAATGTTTGCAGAAACTATGGACAGAGACTTAGAAAAAGAAGAGTTGTTGGGGGATATAATCCTTCAAGGAGGTGATATCACCTTGTCGTTTCTCAACGACACCGATGGTGAGGAAGGAGATCATGACGGCTCCGGTGATCCAACAATGGAGGAGGAAGGAGATCATGACGGCTCCGGTGACCGAACGGAGGAGGGAGCCTTAACTGTTGCAAAGTCCGGCGAGGTATATATATATATATTAATTAAGCCTGTGCTGACTTGATGCATTAATTGTTTTGTATGTACATATATTAACGCTTCTTTCTTCTTTTAGCCCTCCGGATCGAGCCAAACTTCTGTAACGAGACGAGTCCCGAAGAAAAGGTTGCGCCAGGATGAAAGGTTCACGATCACAAAAGTCGCTCGAGATGGCCAACCGATTGCTCCCAAGCGGACCAAGGACATATTTGTACATCAGTGTGGAGTTGTTGTTAGGGACAGCGTCCCGATCAACATCCAAGAATGGAATAAGAAGAAGGACCCTAAAGTTTCTTATGTCCAGGATAGACTGAAAGATGATCTTTAGACCTCGCTGATGACAAATTTCAGCCTACCGCCAGAGGAGAATCCGAATAACCCAGTTATAGAGCGAAAGGTCAAGGCGTTTGCTCTTAAGAAGATGGCGGAACTATTCAGGAACTGGAAGAAAGATTTGAACAAAAAGTTTGTCGAGAAAGACGAGACTCCAGAATTCATCGGTCAATATGAGAAGATAAGAGATCACTGGCCCGCATTTGTGGCCTACAAGAAATCGGACAAGGGTAAGCAAAGGTCACTGACAAACAAGCAAAATGCTGCAAAGAAGAAGTATCGCCATACCACGGGGTCAGGTGGCTACAGCAAAGCCCGGCCGTTGTGGGACAAAGCTGAGCAAGACCTGCTTGCTAAAGGGGTCCAACCAGCGACATTGCACTGGCCAGATCGGGCAAGGACTTGGTTCTTCGGGGTTGGGGGAACTTTGGACCCAGAAACAGGGAAGTGTGTTTGGACGAACGAGCAACTTGCAATACCCATCCGGAAGCTTGAGGCAGCAATCAAGGCAGCGCAGGAAGGGACGTTCATTCCCGACAGAGAGAAGGACGAGCTGACAGAGGCCCTCGGGAATCCTGAACACCCTGGACGAACACGAGGCACATCAGGCTCCGTTCCGTGGGTGCATGGGTTTCCCGACAACGGTGGTTATAGAAGCCGAGAGAGAAAGAAGAAAGAGGAAGCAAGCGAAATGCAGAAGCTCAGTGCAAGATTAGCGAAACTAGAGGAACTTGAGAGCCAGCGAGCTACCGGCCAACCATCTCAGCGGCACGAAGATCCTTCCTTCGACACTGCCCCAGAAGCTACCCCACCATCTCAGCGGAGAAGCAGCGTGGCTTCCACGGAGCTCATTCAGCCTGATTTCACGGCTCCTCGCTACCCCGTGGATAGTATCACGGAGGCTGAACATTGTGTGCTAATGGCGAAATGCCAGAACCTGACCTTGAAGGCGGGGGTCGGCTCTGTTTTACCTCCTCGACCTGAGGGAACTTTCCATTGCCGTCCGATTCCACATGGCTATGCTATTGTCACGGTGGATGAAATAATGGAGGGATTTGAGGGGCTGGAGCTTGACTACCCTACAGGTGAAGGGGATAATCTTCTGGAAAATGCCTTAAGGAGTACCTGTCTATGGAGAAAGGAGAACATCAAGCTTCCAAACTGGACGCCGCCTCAGCAGACGCAGCCGGATGAGGCCCCTCAGCAGACTCCTCACAGTCCAGCTCAGCCGGATGAGGCCCCTCAGCAGACTCAGCCGGATGAGGCCCCTCAGCAGAGTCCTCTTCCGCCTCATCTGTCTCCGGCGCGTCAGCGTACTCCGCCTCCTCCTCCGCCTCCTCCAGCGCGTCAGCGGACTCCGCCTCCTCCGGCGCATCAGCGGACTCCGCCGCCTCAGCAACAACGGAAGAGAGTCGCCGCCGCTCCGGCGGCTAGCAGTACAAAAGGCGGGAAGAAATTCAAATTTGGTCCAAGCCTCAGGGTACCTCCAAAGTTACCATATGAGAGGACTGACAAGGAAACCGATGACATCGTGGAAGCCGAACTGCAGGCCCATTTTGAACGGAAACGTCCACCTCCGAAGGAAACAATAGATCCGGTGAAAGCGAAGCGCACTCTGGATGCCCTTAAGCGACCACCACCGCCTCCGCCGCAATCCAACTATGACCGCTGTATTGAAAAGACATATGATGAAGCGCTGCGGTCGGGAAGTACTGCCAGTGCTTCAAGACGAAGAAGTGGGAAAACAATTCCCCAGCTCGGCGAACAGGAGAAGCAATCGTGCCCCCCGCTCAAGGTGTCTAGCGATATCGCTAATCATCCGGGGCTACTGCCCGGTACCACTCTTGGTGATTACGTGGGCGATGATGTACAGTTTGAAACGGCTGAGGTAGTAGAGATATTTAGATACGAGCACGGGAAGCCTCTCATCAAACCTGATCATCCTCATCTAACAACGATGATGCGAAGATTGCATGAGTGGTACTTGGAAAGCTGCAGGAAGAATGGGTCCGATAGTTTGATGGTGAGAATTAAAGATGAGCACGACCTCATTGGAGTCGACCTGATGCTTGTTGAATTTGTGGAGTTATTTCAGTTATTCAATCAAGAGGCCCTCGACAAACAAATCATGACTTGCTACTGTCTGTAAGTATTACTTCTGTAATTAAGTCTCTAGCTCAGCTCGTTCATTGCATGTATATATAATTATCCTCACTATATTATGCAGATTGAAGATCGTCGAATGCAAAAAAAGACAAATCTATGACATTGGGTTCATTAGCCCAAATACCATAAATGAATGGGCGGTACAAAATAGAGTTAAAGATACCGAGGAAAACTTGCTAAAAGCGTTCCTTCGACATCAAAACAAAAGGGAAATACTCTTTCCTTACAACTTCAAGTGAGTGTTACTGTCTTGTGCATATTCGGTTTCGCTTACTCGAGGTTAAGTACTGTAATTGATGAGTTATGCGTGCGCAGGTTCCACTTTATTCTGCTATCCATTAAGCTTGACGGGGGAGTAGTAACTGTCTTAGACTCGAGACGTAAAGATCCCAAGGATTATGCGGACATGACTGCAATGCTCCAGAAGTAAGTTCAATCAATACCGGGACCATATCGGCAACTTTCGTTCATTTCCTGATATCAAGTAATCATTTTCTTTGCCTGGCAGGGTTTGGAAACAGTTCACCGGAATGGTTCCGGGTCTGAAGAACGAGCTGCGATTTACACACCCCAAAGTAAGTAGTACTAGCTAGTTCCGCGCATCTCTCATTGATTCTAGTTTCATCAATACCATTATCATGCTTGATTATCAGTTTGATTGAACTCTATTCTCGTAAAGTGCTTGTGGCACGCAGGCGGGAATAATTTATGTGGATACTACGTTTGCGAGTTCATTCGCCACTCGACCACTGAGCGGGGCTTCTTGTCTGACAAACAATTTGAAGTACGTAAACAATATTCACAATTTTATTTTATTACCATCAATTGTGTTGAGTTTCATTCATATATATATGTATTGACCCCCTTCTTTAAATTAGATCTGGCAGATGCGGGATGAACTCCTACCACATGATCGCATACGAGCAATTCAAGAGGAATTGGCGGGATTCTTTCTTGACCACGTCATACATGAAAAGGGAGAATACCATACGAAAATTCAATGGGAGTTTGGCGCTTGATGATGTCAGGGATGTTATATTGTATATATGTAGTAGCGTCGGATAGATATACGAAAACTTGTTGTTCGACCAAGCACGGAGAAAGAGAGGTCACTTCTCTCTATATATGTTCATGACGATCTTGTGTAATTAATGGTTTCCTTCATTTGCTTACTAGCTAGCGTCGAGTTCTCTCTATATGTAGTAGCTAGCGTCGACCAAGCACGGAGAAAGAGAGGTCACTTCTCTCTATTAGCTAGCTAACACAATATGAAACCCCTAAACCCTCCAAAACCCCTAAACCCCCCCTTTCAAAAAAAAAACCCCAGCGCCTGCAAGCTGCTGACGCGTGGCTGCCTTTTGGTCCCGGTTGGTGTTACCAACCGGGACTAAAGGTCCTCCTGCCTGAGCGCTGCGCAGCGGCCACGTGGAGACCCTTTAGTCCCGGTCGGTGTTACCAACTGGGACTAAAGGTCCTCCTGCCTGGGCGCCCCACAGCGGCCACGTGGAGCTCCTTTGGTCCCGGTTCGTAGGCCAACCGGGACTAAAGGTTTTGGGTATTAGTCCCTTTTGTTTTGTCCCGGTTTCAGAACCGGGACTAAAGGCCCTCTAGAACCGGGACCATAGCCCTCTTTTCCACTAGTGATGCCCAGGCTGATGAACTGTTCTATCAGAAAGAGGGTGTTTGGTTAGGTTTGCATGCTCGTCCTGCTCTAACCGTACCATCCCAGTTCCTTTTGTTTTGTTGTGTGTTTCCAAGTCTTCCAAGTCTGTCAGACATGACTGACCATTTTAAAATCGTACACTTACAATGGATATGGGTATTTACACACTCCCGTACCTGGAGTCATTGGATAATTGACAACATTGTCAGCTACGGAAATGATTGCTGGGTTGTATTCATCTACACTTCCGTCGACAATATGTCCTGCAACACATTATGCAACACATTATGCACCGTTGACATCTGACCCATTTGTGTTATTCTAACGTACCTTGGCTCCCTTGTGAATGTAGGTCAACAAGAGGGGGTACAGGCACATCTGACCCTTTTTTTTCTTTCGGTGCCTTGCTAGTTGCATTTCCCATCCATACCTAACATTTTTCAAGAGGTAAAATGATTTGGTATGTATACTGTACAATTAGATTGGCATGTATTTTTGGTGTTCGATCTGGGAACATGGGGGAAGAAATGACTCCCATTGTATTGACGCATCCATTGTATTCACACATGGAGACAGAAAATTCATTTGGTATGTCTACTGTACAATTGTCTTGGCATGTTTTTTTGGTGTTCGAACTGGGAACATGGGGAAGAAGCGACCATATGACTCCATTGTAAGTCTACGAGATCTGTCTCCATCTGGTTGTAAGAGATCATCAAAGTACGTACCTGATCCGCTAGGATCCGTGGCGTGTGGGTACCGAAGACGGCGGCCGCGGCGGCATCCTACTGTTCCTGATCGGATCGGCGGCTGCGGCGTCCGGCTGTTCCTGATCGCAGATGGGCGGCTGCGGTGTCCTGCTATTCCTGATCGGATCGGCGGCTATGGCGTCCGGCTGTTCCTAATCGCGGATGGGCGGCTGCGGCGTCCGGCTGTTCCTGATCGCGGATCGGCGGCTGCGGCGGCCTGCTGTTCCTGATGGTGGATCGGCGGCTGCGGCTGATCAGCGGCGGCGGCGTCCTGCTGGTCCTGGGTCCTCGTTCGGGTGCTGGTCCTGGGACCTCGTTCGGGAGCGATCGGGACCTCGTTGATAGTTTTTTTTCCAGTGTTTTTTTGTCGATAGATAGACTAAAACCAGTGGTACAGGGGAGGTGGGAGGTGGGAGGAAATAAAATCGGACGAAAATAAAACCGGAGTACCAAAATAAAACCGGAGTACCGGCCTACCAACTGCTCCATTAGGAGTAGAGATACTCTACTGAAAAAAATACCACATCCGGATGGGCTCAAGCAGCTATGCTATAAAATGCAAACTTCTCTCCCCCGCAAGTGGAACATGACAATATACATGCCCATAAGGTGCAAGAAGTTGAGAATCGAGAGGTCTTACACAGGCAACATAGGAAAGAGGAAGAGAAGAATGTGGGGAAAATATGGTGAGAAATAAAGGATAAAGAAAATGATGACATGGAGCATTTTGCTGAATCTGGTAGCTAGGAGAGAATGCACTTTACACGAGAGGAAGTTGATGATGATGTGGAATCAAAAGAATGCTTTGAAATCAAGATTATAAAAGCTCATGGAATCAAAAGAATCCTTTGAAATCTGGTAGGGCTAGTGGATCCAATGCTACAACTCCTGAAGTTAGAAGATGTGAAAGGCTTAAACGACGTGAGGATGCTAACAGAAAAATGACATAAATCAACAAAATTCAGAGTGTTCCTGAAATCATAAGTTGAAAAGATGCCAAAAAAAAAGAAGACAAAGAACATGCAGGAAGCCAGGAACACACACAAAACTAGAGCTACGGACAATAATAATAGTAGTGGGCTTTATTGGCAAAAGAATTAAATCCGCATCCGACACACGACATGTGATAGAGCACATCTGCTTGTTGCGCTGTGCCGAAAAGACAAGGACACACATGTGCATCCAACACGCCTGCACCAGCCTTCACCATCTGTGGCTTTGAGTACCACTATGTGTGCCCCTTCCAAATGTAAGAGAACTAGGATCCGGTTCTGGCGCCGCGGCCGGGACAACCGCTCGGCCAAAACAGGACATCTCCCTAGCAGCAACACAAATAAAGAGGAAGAACAACAGTAGAAATCATATTCATACCGACGAGGAGGAAGAAGAATCTCGGTCTCCGCACAACCACCACCCATCTGAGGACCAAACCGGTCAGTGCTGGTCGACCTCCAGACACCATAGCCTGCGACCTCGACGAGATCCGAGGATCCCCCACCCCGCTAGCTCCTAGACGAAGGCAAGAGCCCCGCCTGACCGTAAACGGAGTCCGAGGAAACTTATCCAGACGCGACGTCGCCGCAACGGCCTCGACAACGGCCTCAACAACGTCTCCCTCAACCCTAACCCTACCGAGAACCCACCCGACGCACAGATCCAGGTTCCCCCTCCCTCCCACCGCCGGAGCAGCCGACGGAGGGTGAGGGAACCAGCGGCTGCGCATTCCTATATTTTCCGATTCTATGTTTTACAAGCGCATTCCTATCTAATTCCCGTGTTTTTTTCTTCCTTTTCTGCGTTTATAGATTATAGAATCGTGTAAAAATTACAAACACGGCTCCGTCAACTCTGCGAGTATGTGCATGTGTGGTGGTGCATATGGGCCCATCTGCAGTTTTATGGGGGTAATAAAACAAATTTAATGCCCTCGCCCATCTGGAGATGTGCCTGGCTAACCTCGGTAGCCACTTTGCATTTGGAATTGCGCTTTACTAAATTCCAATTCTAATCCCCGTTTACACTCGTGCCGTGTTCTTCCCATAAACCTTCTCTCCTTCCTCCTCACCGTATTCCCCAGATTTGCCTCCCCAGATTCCGGCCCGCTTCGCCCCGCCGGCCGCCGCCGCCTCCCGCGTGCAGCCCTCCCACCGGGGCACGCCCGCCGGCTTCCAATTGGAGGAATTCGGATCTCCTCCTCTGCTGTGCTTGCTTGGAGCGGAGATCCACCGGGACCTCAGTTCTCGGTAAGGAAACCCTGGCCTCCTCGCATTGCTAGTCGTCTTCTTAGTCTTCCCTTCGCTACGAGCAAGACCGGCGGTCCTGAAACCTTGGTGAGACGCGCTGAGGACCGGCAGGCCATCACGCCTGTCGAGTCGACGGGACCCAAAATGGTGAACTATGGCGGAGGCTAGAGTAAACTATGGCGGAGGCTCATAGCGATGCCGACGCGCAAATCGTTTGGCTGACATGGGTATAGGGCGGAAGCCTAGTTGAACCCTGTATGCATCTTTAGATTCCGTAGAGCTGCTACCACTGGGCAGCAAGTTCCATTTCGAGTAATGTTTGTCGTGGAATGTGATGCTCTGGTTGGGACTAACTTCTCAGTGTCCCCAATTGATCCCTTGTGTGAGGATGGCATCCTTCTTATTTGTCAGGACACCATTGCCTCACCATAAGATCATTGGCAAAGCTATAGCACCGTTAAAATGCCGTTTATTCCGCTGGCTGCCCTGCACCACCGTCGTTTGATGGTTGTATACAACGTCGCCGAGCCTGAGACTGCTGAACACCTTTTCATGCCATGCTCGTGGTCTCGGCTTGGCATCTCTGGCTTGTCGTGTTGCGCTGGGCCTGGCATGGGTGCATATATTGCAATTAATTGTGTTATGCACCTTGGCATTCTGATGCCAGTCCATAGCCCTGAACTGCTGTCTGCTTCCTTTTTTTTTATAGCTAGCTTGCGCCAAGTGTACTAAATATATGTCTTAGTAATAGGTATATGACTAATAACTGAGCATGCTGCATACAGGCAGTGTGAAAGGAGAAAATGTCTATTTATTCTTAGCACTGTATGGCCAGAGCATTTCCTTCTTGTTACTACCAAATATGTTAAATAGTTTCAGCAAATACTCATCATGATGTACCATTCATCTTTCCAATTAACATATTCTTTTATGGTAAAGGACTCGGTTGGATGTGATACTCCAGTTCTGACAATGAATAATTCAGACAAGAAGTCGGTATGCTCCATTCCTAGAAGATCATCAGAACGGAGGAAACAGTCCTCTTCTGAGTTGGTTTCTTCAGCAAAAAGGCCAACTCGCCACAATACCTCCAGCAGTTATAAGCCAGATCATTGTTCTCCTCCCAAGAGAACAGTAAAAACAGTCAGGAATGTTAATCTGGCAAAATATATAAAGAACAAATATTATCGTAGTCCTCTGAGCAAGCGGCAGGCTTCAAATGCTGCTACTGGAAAAACTGCAACAGGACCAGTCAGGAGGAGGAACCGGAAACGGAGAAGGCACAATACTGATTGTGATGAGGCAACTCGCATGGAAAGAAGGGCGAGATATTTGCTGGTCAAAATAAAATCGGAGCAGAATTTAATAGATGCATACTCTGGAGATGGTTGGAATGGGCACAGGTGTGCACCTCTCTCTCTCTCTCTCTCTACTGTCTACTGCTGGTAAAGGAAAATCTTAAATCCATATAATCTTACATGCAATAAAAAAGGAAAAAGGTACCTGTAAATATCTTCAATTCTAGCATGAATAAATGTGAAGCATGACACAGTTTTAGGCTACTCCAGTTTGTTTAGAACAGTTATGCGCATGAATTTATATATGAGGTTTGTAAGTATTTTACGCTTTTAAATCATATGAAAACTCATGTAGTTTTAACCACTTGCTGTTTGTTTCTTATATAGGAGGATGACAATCCGTCCTAAGTTCATTGGTAGTGGCCATTGATGACTGATCTATTAAAAATAATTATTTGTGGGAAGTACCCATTGGACTTGATTAGTCGGACAACACGACGTCCATGTCCATTTCTTGAGATAATAGAAGTATAGTCGAGTAGCTTTTGTCACTAAGTAGTGTAAGCTAAGTCTGATTTGCCTTTCAGTTGTCATGATAGAATCATGCAAACAGTTCATATTATTGTTCGTTAATCTATGTTGCACACTTTACTCGTGCTGCATATGATCCCCTTACTCTTTTTGCTCTTCTGCTTTGAAGTTTCTTACCGTAAAATAAGAGTGCTAGTTATATTAATTGAAGGTGTGCTTTTCCAAACAGCCGAGAGAAATTAAAGCCAGAGAAGGAGCTACAGCGTGCTAAGAAACAGATCATTAAATGCAAAATTGCTATCCGTGATATTATCCATCAACTTGATTTGTATAGTTCTAGTGGGAGCATGGAAGATTCCGTGATGCCTCCAGATGAGTCTGTTAACCCTGATAATGTATGTATATCATCAAATCAGTCATACTCCCTACTTCCACATGATTATGTAACTGATGGATTATCAATATTCTCTTTGCTAGACCATATGTTCAAGATGCAAGTCTCCTGAATCAGTTCCCAACAATAAATTTATATTCTGTGAAGGGGCCTGCAAAATGGCGTACCATCAGAAATGTTCAGAACCTCTTCTAGACAAAAGTGGGTAAATTTTTCTCGGTTTTGTTTTCAAACTACTAGGTTGCACATATTTTTGTAACATGCTTATTTGCATCCTTGATTGGTGTAAAGCTTCGCAATTTCATCTTGATCACCTAAACAACTCTTCTTCTGTTTCTGATTTTGTCTCTGTGTTTCTTGTGCAAATACAGTAGCAAATGGAATTAAAAGATATCTGTAGTTCTGCACTGATGCAAATTACGAAACTATGTTTTCCAGTACTAAATGATCTCAATTTCATCTTTATTAAATAAGTTTCCAGATTTAGTTGTGGTTGTTTTATTTTTTTAAATTGTCTCCTAGTTTCTTACTCCCTAGCATATCATCATTGCCTACATTATTAACAATTTTCATGTCATGTTGGTGTTCATAGTTTTATCCATTCAATCCTTTCCTTTTGTGTTGTATCCATTGGACTGATGTAACCAGTGGGTAACATCAAATAACTCTGGAAGGTGAGCTCAAATGCTGGAAAACAAACTGAACTGTGGAGTCATGCAATACGCAAAAGCTGTTCAATGTTTTTGCATGCGGAAATTGTTTAAGAATAATAATCTTAATATTACTCACCTTTAAATGAAATCAAAGGATGAAATCAGGTAATACTTACCAGGTTAATCTAGTTTGCAATAGCACACACTCATGATGTACCTTCCATTCTGACAACTATAGATACATTCTTGTTGCCTCCTGTGGTTGTTTACTCCGCATTGAGATGCGTTTTTATATTTGTTAATATGGCTTTGTAGATGTTGTAGTCCTAATTAGTTTATGGTTTATAATGTACCTGTCTCTGTATTGTGCAATCTCTCAGGTCTTCCTACTGGTGGTCCTGGATGGCTTTGTAAATTCTGTTTGTGCAAGATGAAAATTTTAGAAGCTGTAAATGCACATTTGGGAACGAGCCTTACAGTGATGTGTCCCTCTAAAGTAAGCCTCCCCACCCCTCATTCTTTTATGCATCCACTTCTTTTATCGTTTTTACATTGAAGGATGTTATCCTATTCAGACAATGTTGACACTAGCTTTCTATAGGATATTTTTAAGGAAGCAACTGAACAGATGGACTCTGAGGATGGACTAGGAGAGGATTGGTTATCTGAGTATTCAGGTGATGAGGACTATGACCCTGAAGAAAATGACTTCACAAGCAGCAGCCTGGATAGTGGTGAAGAAAGTATATCTGATCAGTCCAATTGTTCAGGAAGTCCGCTTTATTCTCCAAACGATGATATTCCAGGCTTTATATCAGCAGATTTCACTGATGCGGAAGGATTCTACCACACCAATTCAAATTTAGGAATTGATTCTGGGGATGATGATGTTGCCGAGATGCTTACCTTCCAAAGGCCAAAGAGAGAGGTTGATTATAAAAGACTTAATGAGGTGTATTTTGCTAAGCAGAACATTTTTTTTATACTTGCAATTCAAGGAACTGCATTTTGAGTTAGCCATGTGTTGTGTGTTAGTTGCACCTTGAGTAAGTTATTCATCAGCATTAAGTTGGTTCAACAGGCTGGGACTTTAACTGCTTTTCACCCTTCACAGGAAATGTTTGGAAAGCTGACTGAGAATGAAAAGCAGAGTGAAGATGAAGATTGGGGTACTAATAATAGGAGAAAGAAAAGAAGAGTGGATTCAGCTGGTGTTGGAGTTAAGTCTGCCGAGGGTTTCTCAGATGTAAAATCGAATGAGAAAGTCCAACCGCAGAGGAGAAAACTCTTCAGAATTCCTCCTGAGGCAGTTCAGGTAAACAGTGATAATAATTACCCCCCCCCCTGCGCGATAAATGGCTGGAGCTCTGCCTTTTAATTAAGATACAAACACCTCGAATTTGGGGCAAAACGGTAAAAAGAACCCGTGCATGGTGTGGACTACTCCCAAAAGGAGAAACAACAGACAACAACAGCCACCACATTCTGATCAAGACATCATTGGCCGTCGTATAGGCGAAACTTCTCCCTCTACATGTCACTCTTGCAGTCCTGCGACACACAGATAGCACACTGTCTAATTGCCCACATACGTGCGCCCAAGTTCCTATCCATTGCCCTTGCTGTGGAGGGACGGGATGGAGTGCAGCCTCATCTTCAGGAGGTGGGCTTGAGGGAGGTGGTTCCGCTGCCTCGAGCGCAACCACAATGTGGGCTCGTGTCACACAAGGGCACAAAGTGGGATCCAATCTGTTACCAGTCGCCTCCGCAATCTCGTGCACCTCCCTCGAGCCCACCTCTTGTGCTGCGCTCCCTTTCGTCCCTCCGCAGAAGGGGGGTTAGACTGTGCCGCTATATGTGTGCCGGAGAAGGGGGGTTACGAGGGGGGGGGGGGGGATGCTTGCCTATATGATCACTGATGGTGTCCTGATCAGATGCGCCCAAGTGGTTGTTATTAAACTTTTTGGGTGTAGTCTGTGCATGCCGTGTAAGGGTTTTTTACTGGTCTGCCCAAAAACTGGTATTTTTATCAAATTGTTTTATTCTTAATTAAATAATTAATAGTCAGAAAAAAAATCTGAAGAACAAAATTTTATACTGATTTTTATTTTAGCTAATTAACATTGGTAGAGGCTGCTGAAGTTGTAAAGAAATTAGAATGCAGTTCATGCTATAGCATGTAAAGCTTTTCATTCGAAACTTTGACCAACTCTAGCCTACACAAAAATTAGTTGAGTTAACAGTCTTGCAGTTTAAAGTATATTTTGTTCTGCTGGCCATAGATGGTCTCAATTTTTGGTTGAAGTTTTCCATGTCCACATGTATAGCATGAACTACATCCATCGGAAGAAAAATAATAAATCTCGAAAATTTTGGGGTGCCTCTACCGACAACGTGTGCACACACACATTTTCGTATAATCTGCACTCTTACTGATGACTATAACGAGATTCCTCATTGGGTTTATTGTGCCTGTAACTGTGGATATGTGTTCTTCACATCAGGTTCAGTCTTGCTTACCGCATTCTAATATCCTCTTCATGTTGCTAAACTAGGTACTACGCAAATCTTTTGCTGAAAGTGAGCTTCCATCCCGGGAGGTGAAAGAGAATCTCTCAACAGAATTGGGTATTTCTTTTGAAAAGGTGAGTAATGTTGGATTGAATAAATTTCACAACTGTGTATTACTGATTACAGCTTACTGACACATGCTTATTGACATGCGTATCTCATTCTGCTAGTCAATCACCTACACATGCTTATTGACATGCGTATCTCATTCTGCTAGTCAATCACCCTTTGACACTGACTGGGCCATACATCACATCTTCTTTAAAAAAGAAATATATATTATAATCGCTACTCATATCAGTAAGGTCAGATTCATAGTATAGTTGGTCACTCTCTCGTCTCTTATAAAATATCATAAACATAGCATATTTGAAGTAGAGAAGTATAACCTGAAAAAAGAGTCACTAACCATTAACCAATGTCTGATCCATTTACAGATTGACAAGTGGTTCAAAAATACAAGGTGTGCTGCTCTCAGAGATCGGAAGGCATGCATTTCTATCTCATAATTATTCATACTCGGTATTTTCGTTCAGTCTTTAGCATGTGCTTGCATTCTCACTTGGTCTCCCGTGTTCGATACAATTCTGGATATTGCTTACTTTTCTTATTTCTGTTTGCTATATTGCAAACATTTCAGCTATCACCTAAATGGAAAGTACTAAACAGAGATATTTTTTTTTCCAATTTTTGACCCTGAACTATGGCAAAAGTTCAGGGTTGGGAAGTTTCTTTTTTCAACCATGGACTGTAGAACTGTCTGAAATGCAACCAAACGGTCCCCTCTTCCCTCAAATAATTTTGACTTTTGACTGATGACCTCGATGCCATGTTGCTGCCACGCCATCAGATACCATTCTTTTTCTTTGTTTCAGCCAATTTTTGCTGTGAAAATTTTCTATTGAGATGATATAGTTTGTTTTAGATTGTTTTTTTGGGTGTTTTTTATTGTTCATGGCAGCAACATGACAGTGATATCCATGTCATCCACAACTCCTTGTGAAACCAGCCGAAGTCGAAAAGTGGACTATTTCAGTAGTTTGAGGTTACAATTAAAACGGTTAGTTCAAGGTGGAAAAGAGAACTTCCAAAGGTGTTAGGGTTAAAAAGTGAACTTTTTGAAGGTTTCATTCCATACTTGAATCTTTGGTTTTTATTACTCACAAATGACAAATCATCACTTTGGATGGATTTAACTACAGAAGTACATATGGTATAAACTGAACTATCTTTCAAGTACTGCGCTCCTTCGTCACAACATATGTTTCAATTCCATTCCATGTGTAGAACTTTAAGAATAAACTACACCAGTCACAACATATGTTTCAATTCCATTCCATGTGTAGAACTTTAAGAATAAACTACACCAGTCACAACATATGTTTCAATTCCATTCCATGTGTCGAACTTTAAGAACTTTAAGAATATCTTGTGGTCAATATTTTTAACACACAGTTTGCATAACACTAGTGCTGTCTGCAGGCTGAAGGAAATAGTTGTGTTGCTGGTCCCAGCAAAAGATCGAGACGGAGTGAAGGGAAATCTGGAAGTTCAGGCAAGATTGATTCAGTGGACAATTCATATCTTCTTCCCGTGTCTGAAATCATCAGTGTACCTACACATCCACAAGGGATTCCTGAGAGGAAGCCTGAATCAACTAGTAGAACTGTGAGGAGGCGGGTACACGATAAAGGAGCTCCCTTGTGTCCGACCGCCGAAGTCAAGGTACTAAGACAAAAGTTTGATTGTTTATCTTGGGTAATTTGCAGATCTACTATGAACTAATAATGACCTCCACCTGGAATAATCTACTCTTGATTAGATTCGTTCAACTAAGTGTACTCCTAACGTGTTTGCAGGAGAGTACATCACCTACAACCAAGCCTGGCCTGAACACACACCCTACTCATCTAGCAGATCGCAACATCAACACCAAGCATAGAGTTGTCTCTCAGGAGGACACAGGGCCCTCCGATGACCCTTTCTTCGATGCGATCCTATCATATCCCACCATCAACACAAGCGACAGAGCTGCTTCTCGGGAGGATCCGGTGGCCTTCTCGGACGATCCTTTCCTGGACGTGATGCTAGCAAACCGTGACATCTATACCGAGGAGAGAGCCGCTTCTCACGAGGACGTGAAGCAGCCTTCTAGCGACCAGCCTTTCTTGGATGTGATCCAGAACGTGTGCGGACTCGAGCATAGGCTGCAGAGACTGAAGGGGGACATGCTATCATCAGCAGCAGCACCAGGCGGGGCTGGAACCGCGGAGCGTGACTTGCAGAACCAACTAGTGGTTCTCGTGCCGACTGCCGAGCTGAAGGACAAATCACAGCCTAGCATCTGAAATTCCGAGTGCAGATGCAATACTCCATTTGCGCATTGTCGATAGGAGTTAAAACATATAGAAGAAATAGTGTAGAGAAGGAGAAGAAAAGAAAAGTAGTGGCTCTAGTCTAGGGTTCTAGCGGACAAGGGGCCTCAACAGTGGTGGTTGTTACTGTGTGTCACATTAAAGTGCGTCTTCGGTGTTAGTATACAAGGGCAGATGTTACTGGTCTTAATGGGTTGGAGTTATATACCTTTCGGGGTTCAAAATGTTTTGGATTAGAACCATGTCGATGTGCAAACTTCTGGTAACCTCAATTCTCATTTTTTCCATTTCAATTTTTTTTAAAACTCAGTTTTACCTGCCAAGTGAAAATCCGTAGATTTGGTTATCGTTATTGCTACCGAGCTATGATATTGCTAGGCAATTCATCTCTTCAGTATCTCGTGCAGCTCAAACAGCAGCCATGCTTAATAGTGCTTGAGCCGGTTCACGTCCTTTTTTAGGGCCATTTTTGGTTCATGGGAAGTAACGAGGTGATCACGTTAGCAATTTGATCGGGAAACGATGAAATCAAGACAGCTCCCAGCCTTCGGACGTATGCTGCAATCTCACTGCACTCTGACCACCCCGTCTGAAGAGTCCTTGCTGCTGATAGTGTCGCTGCAAACGGCGCCGACCCTTGAACAAATTTTGGCCACCATCACGCAAAGCCGCAATGACTGAGGCGCCGTCGCTCTCCCTGCCGCCCCTAGGGCGACCCCTTCCAGACAAGCAAGGGACTACCCTGTCAATCCACCGCCTCAGAAGATCGATGTCCAGACTCCAGTATCTCGTGGATAAGGCCGCGGGGAAGCTCACCGCTTTGGTTCTTCCTGTGAGCACCATCTGCGCTTTCGAGAAGATTGAGAGGGCCTTCCTCTGACCCCATCCATCTACTATGATTGTTCTCTTGTACCAAATTTGTGTCTTCTCCTCTCTTTTTTTCTCCTTGACTTGGTGTGCCTTAACTACACAGGCTTGTTTTGTTGTTACTTGCATGCCTGTGGTTGGTTAGTAGGATTTGTCATGTATGGCACAACATATACATGTTCTTCGTATCTCCTCAGTCCTCATCTTCTTTCCAATTCCATTCTTCTTTGGTGAAGCATTTTCTCTCCCTGTCAGGACTTCTCCTCTCCAGCTCTGACAAGAATCATCTAAAAAAAACTCTGACAAGAATGATGTAAACCATCGTTTACTAGTTGCAAATATTACATATAGATTATTTGATTTGACCCACAAAAAAGAACTTACCGTTGAGCTGGCTATTGTACAACATGCAAAGGACTAACGCTGGAAAGATTTTCTTTACGCAGAGAAACAAAGAGCAGATGCTTGATGGCAGGTAAAACACAAAAAACAAATTATGGAAAGCACCAGCATTCTCATGAACATCAACTTTGTGGAGACTTCAGTTCAAATGCATTTGACTTGTACGAAAAAGATGACATAAACGATGGCAGCAGCACAAGATTGCCAAAAACCCTGATAGGGTTGGAAAGACCGCCCTCTGACACCTGCTACTTCCATTGGTAAAGAGAAGCTGAACCAACAACATTTAACCAGTATCCATGGTGTTTCATACACTCATCCAGAACATAGAAAAGAGAAGCTGAACCAACAACATTTAACCAGTATCCATGGTGTTTCATACACTCATCCAGAACATAGAAAAGAGAAGCTGAACCAACAAACGTTGGATGCAGCCCCTTACAGCCTCGGTAGAGTTCGACCGAACAAAAGACATAATAAAATCCACCAAGCAGATGAACTATTTCGATTGGTCATGAGCTAAGATGCAGCAGCCTGGTGAAGAAGAGCTTAATTAGCAGACCACTTCCTTGGACGGCGACGACGACGACTCAGCGATCACCGCCAGCTTTTCGTCATCCAAACCATGTGTCCTGTCTCCACACTGAGGCAGCCTCGGCTCCAGTGTCTGCCAGCCACAATATATACATTCCTCTCAGCTCATTACAGATAGGCGAAAGCACATAGCTCTTTTGCAGAACTGAAGGAGACTTACCGTGCTCGCGAAGGTTTCCGACAGCCGGTTGATTTCTTCGGGGATATCTGAATCTGTGTTCTTGCCTGCCAAGTGTGTTTTAGCAGTGACGCACTCGACCTTTGGCTTAGCATGGGCACCCCTACATGACGTAAACTCAAGTTTAGTGATAATCCACTTGATGGCTGCTAAAAAAAGAATTTAAAAATGCGGTGTGTTGGAGGCAGCAGCACTGACCTGCCCGGTGCATCATTCTCACTCAACATCGGCAAGATTTCTGTTTCTGAAAATAGGAGGCTGTGATGGCTCACACCTGCTATTTCTTGCTTCTCCAGAAACTGGATGTGCTCCCGCAACGACTCGTCCCTGGAAGATACAGTACAGGCAAACAGATTAACTTCGCAACAAACTAGCAAAGAAGGTAGAGTTGTCACCAGCTATTGCTATCAGGGATCAAGAAGCTCCTTGTCCAGCCAATTCATGCGAAAACTAGCTGTTAATTAGTTCTCCTTTTTTTGAAATTTTCTCAGCATCCATTTTCCTTTGGGTACCCCAAATTGTCCTATCAATAAGAACTAAAGCCTCCTGTATCTCAAAATGTCTTCATAACACCTTAACATTTTTTAGTGCGTTTTCTGACTGATTTGTACTCCCTCCGTCCCAAAGTAAGTGTCGCTGATTTAGTACAACTTTGTACTAAAGTTGTGCTAAATCAGCGACACTTATTTTGGGACGGAGGGAGTACTGTAATAACTAAAGCCAGTTCCATTTGATATTTATGTTAAAGCACATGGAGCCTCGAATAGTCGAGTGCTGATATCATCAGAATTAATGGAACAAAAGCAAATGTCTTACATGTCAAGCTGCTGTCCATGCTCTTCTTGCAGTTGTTTCTGCGTGAGGGAAACATCAAAACCTTGTTCCGGCATACTGAAAATCTCACAAAGTTCCTGAAGATGCGCACAAAGAATTAGCCGTACTATCCAGTAAAACATCCAGCAAGCAATGGCAAGTAACGTATCATGATACGTACACTCTGGCTGAAGTAACGTCTCTGTTCTTTCTTCTCCGTGGCTGCCCTAAACAGAGCACCCTTGAGGACCTGGAAAAAGTTATATACGATATTACGATTCAAGGAAGTGAAATTATGGAACTTAAAGATAGAGCCAAGAGATGTCATATGAAAAACATTGAAGTAAGAAAATTTTAGATCATATTTGAACCTGCGATTTATATATCTTTTCTTCGACAGTTGCAGAGGTTATCAAGCGGTACACAATCACTTCTTTGGTCTGTCCAATTCGACAAACCCGATCAACGCTCTGATTATCCGTACTGTAAAATGGAAGATCGTGTTATGGAATAAAAAAACTTGCAGTGACAAGCATTCATAAAAGCAAAAGGAATACACTTGTTAAGGATGTGCCAATGTTCGGATACCTTGGATTCCAAGCAGGATCAACTACTATGACACGAGCTGCCTTGGTGAGTGTAAGTCCAAGACCACTGACTTTTGTGGTCAGTAAAAATATTTGACCTCCATACCCCTCTTGAAAATCCTGGATATGCAAATGCATAATACGTAAGCAACATAGCATATATAATCGAGTCCATTGCCTAACATAACATAGAAAAAGGGAAGTGAGAACAGGAACCTTCACAATCCTTTCCCTCTTGGAAATATCAGTGATGCCACCATCCATGCGAGAAAACTTGTAGCCCTCTAATATTATAGCTTCCTGTTGCAATAATCGAATATGTTACAACAGATGAGAATCCACGTCTCAAAACTGTTTTTTATGATATACATACTCAACGAAAATGGGAATGTATATTCTGATGCCAGCAATAGATCAGACATGCCAAAAGCCACCAGTCATGCTAAGACAATATTTTATCTCAAGTACTACTTGTCTATTGAACGGAACTTGAATGTGAATGCCTCTTCTGTTGCACACAAGTGTCTAAGACTCGACGTAACAGTAAGACATGCACAGATTTTAACATCAGTATATTTTGTAAGCAGAAATTGCCCATTTACTCTACTAACAGAGTTTATCATGTACTACCTCTGTAAACAAATATAAGACGTTTTGGAGAGTCCTCCAAAACGTCTTATATTTGTTTACAGAGGGAATACGTGAATATACAAAAACAGCAATGTATACAAAATAATACTACTCCGTCCCAAAAAGCTTGTCTTAGATTTATCTAGATATGGATTTATCTAACACTAAAATCCGTATCTAGACAAATCTAATACAAGCTTTTTGAGACGGAGGGAGTAGATCTAATTTGAATGTAATATATCACAAAAACACGGCATGCACTCCAACACAAACAAGAATTGACAACAGACCTGAATCAGGTTTAGCATTTTACGAGTCTGAGAAAATATCAGGACATGGTGGCCCTCTTCAAGAAGATTCGGCTGCAACGTCAACATTAACCATTTGAGTTTGCATAAAGAAATAGTGGAGTACATTACTAACAACTAATATGCTTCAAAGAATGCTTACCAACAAAGACAGGATAAAAGATAACTTGCATGAGACTTCCTGACTGACTTGTACTGCATCATCATCATGAGCCATATCTGCAAGGTTCATGGCCATTTTTTCAACCATCACCATATCCTGAGTACCCGACACTTCATCCATCCCTTCCAAGATGTCCTCAGCAGCTCTCTGAGTCAATATCAGTGGGTGATCACATATTTTTTTCAATACCTGTTGATGAAAAGGAAAAACATGAAACGGACATAATTGCACAAAAGAACGTGCACAGAAAAACAAATGACAAATTAAGGCCATACAATTAGCAAATGCTGCCTCCCATACAACTCATCTTTCATTCAATTTGAAGAAGTCATTTTATCTTCTCTCATGAAAATCATTGAATTGCATAAAGTTTCTGAATTTGAAATATTTCCAATGGAATTTCAAATCCCTTTTCATTTCTTTAAATGGAAGAAGTCATATCATCTTCACTCTAGGGTTTTGTGATGAAATGGATTTGAATTCCCTGGGATGAAAATGCAAAGTGAAATTTTTGGGAAAGTCCTTTTATTCCCTCTCATTAAAATTTCAAAAAGTTTCAAATTTCACTCACTTTCAATCAATCAATCGAACAAACAATCATATTTATTTAATTAATATAACATTCCAAAATTTAGAATTTTGGGATGTTACAAACCTACCACACTTAAAATGAATCTCGTCCTCGCGATTCAGAGAGGTTAGCAAGAAAAGGTTAGGGGTTGGGGGTCTTCTAGCAAATCCTTTGATCAGAAAGGTCTGGGGTGCTACCACACTTTAAAATCAAATCATGGGTCCAACAAAACTTAGGTACTTCTTTCTTGATAGTACCTGTCTTCTCACATATCCTAAGTCCTTTTATAAGTTCTTTTGAGTTTTGACCATGTCGGTCTTTTCATATTCTCCGGGATAACTCTTTCACTGGTGCTCTTCCGATAAAAGTTTACCCTTTTATCAAAAATCCTGTGTCCTTACATCAAAACAAGGTCTCTCCAGGACTGGGTCTTCTTAGCTGACAGGTCTGTCGCCAATTCTAAACAACTATCGGAAATCTCATGGTGGTCAACAATTACGGGTTTCTGCAGGAATTGGGTCTGGGCTAAATCTCACCGTTTAACCTACGATGTGGCAACAACTGCCTTGTACAAGGGCTTCTTATCATACCATTCTAAGGCTTAAGCAAAGTTTTCAACGATCGTCGTCTCTCTACTATAGGTAAGTCACTCCAGATTTACCATTCCAAATAGCAAGAGCGAACGATAAGAGTAAGTCGGTATGGTGATCAATCCATTCCGCACCCAAATCATTACCCTGTATAAGGTTTAGTGAATCTCGTATTTCTAACACTCGGGCATTCTCACAAGCATTGCAGAATTTCTCTTGTCCTCAAACTGGGTTTGGGTAAATCCATTGGTTCTACAAGCCAAACATAACATCTATTGTTTCTTCACAACTCTCGGGTTTTACGTAACCTCATGTGAAACGCATGCTGATCAAATCACAGCTTCTTCCAAATCCCTATTAATTCCTGTGCCTGTGAGCTATGGGCTCACTTCAACACTTGTATAGTTTCAACTCATCCGTGGAGTTACAACTGCTCCATATTCCACCATTACACTTCCTCTAAATCCAATAGTACTTCATTCTGTCATACTCTTGGGGTAACCATGAAATCAAACTTATTTCGTCCAACCTCACTTAGTGGAATACATTTTTCCTTTCCATTGGTCTGGTGTTCACACAGAGAAATATCACCATGAAATGCACAAAGTCATCCATAAATCGTATTCTTTTTCATATCAAATCCCTTATTACATCATTAATCATTTCTCAAAACTCCAATCAAAAGTACTTTATTACAAATGCTGCCATCCACATAGTTGGTATGGTCAAGCATTACTTCCAACTTTATTTATGGGTCCTCCTTGAGGATTATTTAGTCCCACTGGAATTGAGCGAGGTGCTCCTTGAAATCATCCACCTTTTGTTTCATCATGGTGGCCTTGAGCTTCATCTCCATCATCTCTGCATGTACCTCTCTCAGGTATTCCTGAGTGTGACGGAGCCTTGCTTCCAGTATTTCTTCAATCTGACATATGGCTTCCATGGCAGCTTCACGAACAGAGTCAAAGAAAGTTGCTCGGGGTACACGTGAGATGTAAAAGTATTGACCCATCGTCTTCGGGCAAACTCCTTTCACCCGGTGGAGGTGTACTTCCACGTACCAAAGTTCCACTCCATTTTCCATGAAAGGATAGCCTTTGTAAACTGCATCTCCTTCAAGGTGAATATGCTTCATCGTGTCCTTCAGGATCTTTGGGTAATCATGATCACTAGTCAGGGTCATGATAGTTTCCGGGCCCTTGAGGAAAGACTCATAAAGGGTTGTCATCTGCAGTTGTAAGATAGAAGGGGTATTCAGAATAATGTATGCATCTCCTTGGGTAAGCATTCATATCATCCAAACAAAACTTCAAATTCAATTCCCAACATCTTACAGGGTATTGTCATCCTTAAAACAAAATGTACTGGGTTACCCATTGTCCATATTCTATTGTATCCTTGTACTTTATCCAAATCCCAGTTTATGCATCAACAACTCATTTTTATCCATGTTTATGTAGGAGATATACCCTAGAGGCAATAATATATGTTATTGATTATCTCCCTGTTCATAATTAGGTTTATGTTCCATGCTATAACTGCTATGGTTCTCGAGTCTACAATAACCACGAGGCTCGGAGGAAGACTCATATGCACGTGTGGAATAATAAACGGTAAAATGTATTCCTAGTCTGGCCTCTAAGACTGGCTCAAGTATTGCATGATGATCCTGTTTTCCTGATCATGGGCATGGCTATGCCGGCAATTTTGAGGGCACAATGTTAGAAGAACATTTGTGTTGAATCGACCCGAATTGATGTTATGCTATGAGATTCATTCGTCATAAGTTAATGGTTAATAACACAGAGATGGTTAACGTTTGCATAATTCCTTAGACCATGAGAGTATCGAGTTACTTCATGCTTGCTTCATGAACTTTGGGGTTTGTTAAACGTCATCCGTAAATGGGTGGCTATTACGGCGGCTTACGGGTTCATGGAAAAGTATGTCAAGTAACTTGATAGCTCAAGATTGGAATTTGCTCCTCCGACGATGGAGAGATATCTCTGGGCCCTCTCGGTGTTACGGTATCCATCATCGTCTGGCCAGACACTTTGTGATTTGATCACGGGGATGCCGGAACACGGGAACGAGAAAAGAGAACAATACCGGTAACGAGGTAACTGGCATAGTGGACAAGTTGTTGATCCGCGGGGATGCCAACATGTCTCACCTCGGGTATTTGTAACATATCGCGAAGCAACAGGAATAGCACACGGCAACTGGAGGTTCACTCGAATATTCATTCGTGTGGGTATAGGGGTCAATATGGGTGTCCACGGCTCCGATGTTGATCATTGATCGGAAGGGGTTCCGGGTCATGTCTATACTTCACCGAACCTATAGGGTCACACGCTTAAGGGTCATCTATCTGCTGAATACTAGACGGGGAGTCTGAGAGAAAATCACCGAAAAAGTTTCGGACAGCGGAAAAGTTCCGCAGAGAGAACACCGGAACAGTTTCGGTAAAACTGAAAAGTTGTTTCAGGGGATACCATAAAGTCAAATTGGTTTTGGCACATGCCTGATAATTCTTGGAGGGTGCCAGAATCATTCTGGAAACTTTCTGGAATTTTCCGGGATGAAAACCGGAAATGTTCCGGAGCTGCCGAAACCGCTTCAGATGCTTTTCGCAGATGAAAATCACTAAACCGGAATTGTTCCGGATCGCATTGAAAATTATTTTAGTGGTTACTGGAAATGTTCTAAGCCCACATAAATATTTTCAGTTTGACCGGACGCTGAAAAATGTCGTCGTGAATAGTGAAAGCACTTTTTGGGCTGATTTGCAAATGGGGTTTTTCTTCTAGAAGAAAACCACTTTTGGTGTGTGAAAGGGAGGTGGAGCTCCCCAAGGGGGCTGCAAATTTCGGCCATGGCTTGGGGGGGCCCTCCTTGAGGTGTCCTTCCACCTCATGGTGGATATCTTCTACACACCCTTATGTGGCATGTGGTGGAAAGATCCTAGGAAGGTCCTTTTGGTCTTTCCTCTACCCCTTGCTCCTCCTATAAATAGAGGTGGAGATTGCTCTCCAAAATCAGATCATGCTTGCTCTCATACACATGCCATAGACTTTTCTGGCTTCTCTCTCCCTCCCAGCGAAATAGTTTCGTAGAGCCGAAAGGCTGTCTGGGTTCCGGTGAGAACTAGTTCTGGACGGCGAAGCCCTGCCGGATAGATGACACCGTATGTGTGCAACTCTGTAGAGAGATCGTAGTTTCGGTCTTAGTTCGAGAGTGCCTCCCGAAGGGCTGTCCAAGTGATCGTCTTAGTTTCGAGGGTCCTCCCGAAGGGCTGTCCGAGTGACCGTTCGAGTTTCGAAGGTCCTCCCGAAGGGCTGTTCGCGACACCGTCCGAGGGACTGTCCGACCGCCTCCCGGAGGGCTGTCCGAGGAGCAGATGTGGGAGTACATCCTCGCGGTTGGGAGGTTGTAAATCCTAGCTGCGGGGATCTGCACCGCCGATCGTCATCGACTCTACTTCCGCTGCGCTACGAGTCGGTAACGAAACAGATCAAACCTTGTATGCAGTCTCCATAGTGATCCTGGGCTGGTGCGTAGGTCGGAATTTTTTTTGTTTTCTGCTGCGTTACCTTACAGTTTACCCACATAATCATTTCCAAAATAACAACTTCATACAGTCCTTTCAGCATATGTCGTATCAACTTTATTGATTCATGAATTATTACAATCTCCGAGACTTCCATTACATAATTCAAATCAACATCCTTAAGAAAACAAGAGTATTTCCTATTACACTTATTCATCCAATATTCATCTACTCATATTTAGCTTTCTTCTTAACTAGACATTTAGTAGCAAAATGTCCTGCTTCGTTGCTGTGAAAACAAACAATTTCCGACAAGTCTCGGGGCTTCTTGGTGATTGTGCCTGCTCCCCGGGTTCTTGGTTCCTTTCCTGGGCATTTATTGGAGTAGTGACCTGAATTCTTTCACTTGAAACATGTGATATGACTCAGGTCCTTCTCGGTAGAAATTGGGTTGTTCTGGGGAGATCTTTATTTCCTCTTCTTGGACTTCTTCATACTAATCAAATTCTCTATTTCCTGTGGGTCATACTCCACTTCTGTTGTCGGGAACTCACCAAGATACTCAGTTCCCTTCTTCGTGCAATACTGAGATATGTGTCCTTCTTCTCCACATGCATAGCATGACTTGGTGCAAACTTTGGTTGGGTTTCCTCCATTAGGGTCCATCACAACATCCTTCACCACAGGTACTTCCATACCTTCTTGGAGGGCTTCTTTCATTCCTTCTTTCTGTTTCCGGACAGTTTGTTGCACCATGGGGTAAATGTGACACTGAGCCGGATAGTGGTCAGTTCCTTCACACAAGAAACAAGTCACCTGCCCAGTTGGGCATTCCCCAGCTGGGTGATTTTCTTCACAAAGAGGGCATCCATCCTGGTGCTCTTCATGGGTGTGTCCTATTTCTCCGCAAACCTTGCATGCACCGGGTTTCTTCATCTTACTATCAGAAGGTTTCCGGATGAGACGGGATCTTAACAGAGTCTCCTTGAATTCCTCCCAAGTTTTTTGCTCCGTTACTTCCTTGTATGGCTTGATGCATTTTCCACCATGTTGCAGCACTTTTTGTAAAGTACTGAAGAGCATATTGAACCTCATACTTCCTTGCAAACAAGTTGTTTCCGAGATGATTCTCCATGTTCTGAATCCATAGCTCTGCCTCCGGCTGTGTCATCGGTCCAGAGAATACAAGTCCATCTTCATTCATCATCTATTGGGTCCAAGGGTTTTGGGATGAGCTAAGAGAGATGGAGAGAGATACACCCAATACAAACAACATAGTTTTGAAAATAGTTTTAATTGTGGCTGTCAGAAAAACATCACACAATGACAGCTCACAAATCATCGTATCTAACGTGAGTATACAACAGGGGTTTGGTCTTCTAAAGGTCAAATAAATCCGGGATCTCATCCGGGACTCCGAACAACATTCGGTTACCAATTCACATAACTCATATAACACTATATCGTCAACGAACGTTAAGCGTGCGGACCCTACGGGTTCGGGAATGATGTAGACATGACCGAGACGTCTCTCCGGTCAATAACCAATAGCGGAACCTGGATGCCCATATTGGTTCCTACATATTCCACGAAGATCTTATCGGTCGAACCGCAATGACAACATACGTAATTCCCTTTGTCTGTCGGTATGTTACTTGCCCGAGATTCGATCGTCGGTATCTCCATACCTAGTTCAATCTCGTTACCGGCAAGTCTCTTTACTCGTTCCGTAATACATCATCCCGTAACTAACTCCTTAGTCACTTTGCTTGCAAGCTTCTTATGATGTGCATTACCGAGAGGGCCCAGAGATACCTCTCCGAAACACGGAGTGACAAATCCTAGTCTCGATCCATGCCAACTCAACGGACACCTTCGGAGATACCTGTAGAGCATCTTTATGATCACCCAGTTACGTTGTGACATTTGATAGCACACAAGGTATTCCTCCGGTATCCGGGAGTTGCATGATCTCATGGTCTGAGGAACATGTATTTGACATTCAAGAAAGCAGTAGCAATAAACAGAACGATCATATGCTAAGCTAACGGATGGGTCTTGTCCATCACATCATTCTTCTAATGATGTGATCCCGTTATCAAATGACAACTCATGTCTATGGTTAGGAAACCTTAACCATCTTTGATCAACGAGCTAGTCTAGTAGAGGCTCACTAGGGACACGGTATTTGTTTATGTATTCACACATGTATTTAAGTTTCCGGTCAATACAATTCTAGCATGAATAATAAACCTTTATCATGAATAAGGAAATATGATAATAACCATTTTATTATTGCCTCTAGGGCATATTTCCATCAGTCTCCCACTTGCACTAGAGTCAATAATCTAGTTCACATCGCCATGTGATTAACACCCAAAGAGTTCACTAGAGTCAATAATCTAGTTCACATCGCCATGTGATTAACACCCAAAGAGTTCACTAGAGTGTGATCATGTTTTGCTTGTGAGAGAGATTTTTTTAGTCAACAGGTCTGCAACATTCAGATCCATGTGTACTTTGCAAATCCTTATGTCATATTGTAGATGCTGCTATCACGCTTTACTTGGAGCTATTCCAAATGAATGCTCCATTATACGTATCCGGTTTGCTACTCAGAGTTATCCAGATCGGTGTCAAAGTTTGCATCGATGTAACCCTTTACGACGAACTCTTTATCACCTCCATAATCGAGAAACATTTCCTTAGTCCTCTAGTTACTAAGGATAATTTTGACCGCTGTCCAGTGATCCACTCCTGGATCACTCTTGTACCCCTTTTGCTAGACACGTGGCAAGGCACACATCAGGTGTGGTACACAGCATGGCATATATTATAGAACCTATGACTGAGGCATAGGGAATGACTTTCATTCTCTCTCTATCTTCTGCGGTGGTCGGGTTTTGAGTCTTACTCAACTTTACACCTTACAATACAGGCAAGAACTCCTTCTTTGACTGATCCATTTTGAACTCCTTCAAAATCTTGTCAAGGTATGTACTCATTGAAAGTCTTATCAAGCGTCTTGATCTATCCCTATAGATCTTGATGCCCAATATATAAGCAGCTTCACCGAGGTCTTTCATTGAAAAACTCTTATTCAAGTATCCTTTTATGCCATCCAGAAATTCTATATCATTTCCAGTCAACAATATGTCATCCACATATAATATTAGAAATGCAATAGAGCTCCCACTCACTTTCTTGTAAATACAGGCTTCACCGTAAGTCTGTATAAAACCATATGCTTTGATCACCTCATCAAAGCGTATATTCCAATTCCGAGATGCTTGCACCAGTCCATAGATGGATCGTTGGAGCTTGCACACTTTGTTAGCACCCTTAGGATCGACAAAACCTTCTGGTTGCATCATATACAACTTCTTATTTAAGAAACCCATTAAGGAATGCAATTTTGACATCCATTTGCCAGATTTCATAATCATAAAATGCGGCAATTGCTAACATGATTCGGACAGACTTAAGCATCACTACAGGTAAGAAAGTCTCATCGTAGTCAACCCCTTGAACTTGTCGAAAACCTTTCGCGACAAGTCGAGCTTTGTAGACAGTGATATTACCATTAGCGTCTGTCTTCCTCTTAAAGATCCATTTATTCTTAATGGCTTGTCGATCATCGGGCAAGTCCACCAAAGTCCACACTTTGTTCTCATACATGGATCCTATCTCAGATTTCATGGCCTCAAACCATTTGTCGGAATCCGGGCTCATCATAGCTTCTTCATAGTTCGTAGGTTCGCCGTTGTCTAACAACATATCTTCCAGGACAGGATTACCGTACCACTCTGGTGCGGAACATACTCTGGTCGACCTACGAGGTTCAGTAGCAACTTGATCTGAAGTTTCATGATCTTTATCATTATCTTCCTCTCTTGTTGGTGTAGGCATCACGGGAACAGTTTTCTCTGATGAGCTACTTTCCAAATCGAGAGAAGGTACAATTACCTCATCAAGTTCTACTTTCCTCCCACTCACTTCTTTCGAGAGAAACTCCTTCTCTAGAAAGGACCCATTCTTGGCAACAAAGATCTTGCCTTCGGATCTGTGGTAGAAGGTGTACCCAATTGTTTCTTTAGGGTATCCTATGAAGACGCACTTCTCCGCTTTGGGTTCGAGCTTATCAGGCTGAAGCTTTTTCACATAAGCGTCGCATCCCCAAACTTTAAGAAACGACAGCTTAGGTTTCTTGCCAAACCATAGTTCATACGGTGTCGTCTCAACGGGTTTAGACGGTGCCCTATTTAACATGAATGTAGCTGTCTCTAATGCATAACCCCAAAACGATAGTGGCAAATCGGTAAGAGACATCATAGAACGCACCATATCCAATAAAGTACGGTTACGATGTTCGGACACACCATTACGCCGTGGTGTTCCAGGTGGCGTGAGTTGTGAAACAATTCCACATTTTCTTAAATGAAGGCCAAACTCGTAACTCAAATATTCACTTCCACGATCAGATCGTAGAAACTTTATTTTCTTGTTACGATGATTCTCTACTTCACTCTGAAATTCTTTGAACTTTTCAAATGTTTCAGACTTGTGTTTCATCAAGTAGATATACCCATACCTACTCAAATCATCTGTGAAGTTTAGAAAATAACGATACCCACCGCGTGCTTCAACACTCATTGGATCGCATACATCGGTATGTATTATTTCCAATAAGTCATTAGCTCGCTCCATTGATCCGGAGAACGGAGTTTTAGTCATCTTGCCCATGAGGCATGGTTCGCAAGTATCAAATGATTCATAATCAAGTGATTCCAAAAGTCCATCCGCATGGAGTTTCTTCATGCGCTTTACACCAATATGACGTAAACGGCAGTGCCACAAGTATGTTGCACTATCATTATCAACTTTGCATCTTTTGGCATCAATATTATGAATATGTGTATCACTACGATCGAGATTCAACAAGAATAAACCATTCACAAGGGTGCGTGGCCATAAAAGATGTTACTCATATAAATAGAACAACCATTATTCTCTGACTTAAATGAATAACCGTCTCGCAATAAACAAGATCCAGATATAATGTTCATGCTCAACGCTGGCACCAAATAACAATTATTGAGGTCTAAAACTAATCCCGAAGGTAGATGTAGAGGTAGCGTGCCGATGGCGATCACATCAACCTTGGAACCATTCCCGACGCGCATCGTCACCTCGTCCTTAGCCAATCTTCGCTTATTCCGTAGCTCCTGTTTCGAGTTACAAATATGAGCAACCGAACCAGTATCAAATACCCAGGCGCTACTGCGAGCATTAGTGAGGAACACATCAATAACATGTATATCAAATATACCTTTGCTCACTTTGCCATCCTTCTTATCCGCCAAATACTTGGGGCAGTTCCGCTTCCAGTGAACAGTCCCTTTGCAGTAGAAGCACTCTGTTTCAGGCCTGGGTCCAGCTTTGGGTTTCTTCGTGGGAGCGGCAACTTGCTTGCCGTTCTTCTTGAAGTTCCCCTTCTTTCCCTTGCCCTTTTTCTTGAAACTAGTGGTTTTGTTAACCATCAACACTTGATGCTCCTTCTTGATTTCTACCTCCGCTGATTTCAGCATCGCGAAGAGCTCAGGAATTGTCTTCTCCATCCCTTGCATATTATAGTTCATCACGAAGCCTTTATAGCTTGGTGGCAGTGACTGAAGAACTCTGTCAATAACACTCTCAACCGGAAGATCAATTCCCAGCTGAGTCAAGTGGTTGTGGTACCCAAACATTCTGAGTATGTGTTCACTGACAGAACTGTTCTCCTCCATCTTACAGCTAAAGAACTTGTTGGAGACTTCATATCTCTCAACCCGGACATTAGCTTGAAATATCAATTTCAGCTCTTGGAACATCTCATATGCTCCGTAGCGTTCAAAACGCTTTTGCAGTCCCGGTTCTAAGCCGTAGAGCATGGCACACTGAACTATCGAGTAGTCATCAGATCGAGCCTGCCAGGCGTTCACAACGTCTGTAGCAGGTCCTGCAGCAGGTCCATCACCTAGCGGTCCATCAAGGACATAATTCTTCTGTGCAGCAATGAGGATAATCCTCAAGTTACGGACCCAGTCCGTGTAGTTGCTACCATCATCTTTCAACTTAGCTTTCTCTAGGAACACATTAAAATTCAACGGAACAGTAGCACGGGCCATTTATCTACAACATAGATATGCAAAGAAACTATCAAGACTAAGTTCATGATAAATTAAGTTCAATTAATCAAATTACTAATGAACTCCCACTTAAATTAACATCCCTTAAGTTAACTAAGTGATACATGATCCAAATCAACTAGCCCATGTCCGATCATCACGTGAGGTGGGATAGTCATCAATGGTGAACATCTCCATGTTGATCATATCTACTATATGACTCATGTTCGACCTTTCGGTCTCTAGTGTTCCGAGACCATGTCTGTACATGCTAGGCTCGTCAAGTTTAACCCAAGTATTCTGCTTGTGTAAAACTGGCTTACACCCGTTGTATGTGAACGTAGAATCTATCACACCCGATCATCACGAGGTGCTTCGAAACGACGAACTTTAGCAACGGTGCATACTCGGGGAGAACACTTTTATCTTGAAATTTAGTGAAGGGATCATCTTATAATGCTACCGCCGTTCTAAGCAAAATAAGATGCATAAAGGATAAACATCACATGCAATCAAAATATGTGACATGATATGGCCATCATCTTGTGCTTTTGATCTCCATCTCCAAAGCATCGTCATGATCTCCATCGTCACCGGCTCGACACCTTGATCTCCATCGTTGTGTCGTGGTCGTCTCCCCAACTATTGCTTCTACAACTATTGCTAACGCATAGCGATAAAGTAAAACAATTACATGGCGCTTGCATTTCATACAATAAAGAGACAACCATAAGGCTCCTGCCGGTTGCCGATAAATTACAAAACATGATCATCTCATACAATAACGTATATCACATCATGTCTTGACCATATCACATCACAGCATACCTTGCAAAAACAAGTTAGACGTCCTCTACTTTGTTGTTGCAAGTTTTACGTGGCTGCTACGGGCTTCTAGCAAGAACCGTTCTTACCTACGGCACAAAACCACAACGGTGATTTATCAAGTTTGCTGTTTTAACCTTCAACAAGGACCGGTCGCAGTCAAATTCGATTCAACTAAAGTAGGAGAAACAGACACCCGCCAGCCACCTTTATGCAAAACAAGTTGCATGTCTGTCGGTGGAACCGGTCTCATGTACGTGGACATGTAAGGTTGGTCCGGGCCGCTTCATCTTACAATACCGCCGAATCAAAATAAGACGTTGGTGGTAAGCAGTATGACGATCACCGCCCACAACTCTTTGTGTTCTACTCGTGCATATCATCTACGCATAGACCTGGCTCATGATGCCACTGTTGGGGAACGTTGCATGGAAAACAAAAAAAATTCTACGCACACGCAAGATCTATCCATGGAGATGCATAACAATGAGAAGGGGGAGTGTGTCTACGTACCCTCGTAGACCGTAAGCGGAAGCGTTAGACAACGCGGTTGATGTAGTCGAACTTCTTCGCGATCCAACCGATCAAGTACCGAACGTACGGCACCTCCGCGTTCAGCACACGTTCAGCTCGGTGACGTACTCGACTTCTTAATCCAGCAAGACGGCGAGGTAGTGTATGAGTTCCGGCAGCACGACGGCGTGGTGACGGTGATGGTGATGCTATCTCCGCAGGGCTTCGCCCAAGCACTACGAAAATATGACCGAGGGACGGAACTGTGGAGGGGGGCGCCGCACACGGCTAAGACAATGTTGTGTGTCCCTTTGGGGCGCCCCCTCTCCTCTATTTATATATGTGTAGGGGCTTGGAGTAGAAGGAATAGTGCCACGTGAACAGTAACCGTGAATAGTACACACGTGGACTTGGACTCCAAAGTCCAATCCTATTCCTACTAGGACTCTCCCTTTTTCCTTCCCTAGCTGCGTGGGCTTTTGAGGACTTGGTGCGCCTGGCCCAATAAGGCCAGGGCGCCTCCCCTTAGCCCATGCCAGTCCTTGGGACGTGGTGGACCCACTTGTGGACTTCCGGACCCCTCCGGAATCCTCCGGAACCTTCTGGAAGCTTTCCGGTACAATACCGAAAAAAACTGCACCTTTTTCCGGAACCCAAAATATGACTTCCCATATATAAATCTTTAACTCTCGACCATTCCGAGACTCCTCATGACATCCGGGATCTCATCCGGGACTCCGAACAACATTCGGTTACGAATTCACATAACTCATAACACTATATCGTCAACGAACGTTAAGCGTGCGGACCCTACGGGTTCAGGAATGATGTAGACATGACCGAGACGTCTCTCCGGTCAATAACCAATAGCGGAACCTGGATGCCCATATTGGTTCCTACATATTCCACGAAGATCTTATCGGTCGAACCGCAATGACAACATACCTAATTCCCTTTGTCCGTCGGTATGTTACTTGCTCGAGATTCGATCGTCGGTATCTCCATACCTAGTTCAATCTCGTTACCGGCAAGTCTCTTTACTCGTTCCGTAATACATCATCCCGTAACTAACTCCTTAGTCACTTTGCTTGCAAGCTTCTTATGATGTGCATTACCGAGAGGGCCCAGAGATACCTCTCCGAAACACGGAGTGACAAATCCCAGTCTCGATCCATGCCAACTCAACGGACACCTTCGGATATACCTGTAGAGCATCTTTATGATCACCCAGTTACGTTGTGATGTTTGATAGCACACAAGGTATTCCTCCGGTATCCGGGAGTTGCATGATCTCATGGTCTGAGGAACATGTACTTGACATTCAAGAAAGCAGTAGCAATAAACAGAACGATCATATGCTAAGCTAACGGATGGGTCTTGTCCATCACATCATTCTTCTAATGATGTGATCCCGTTATCAAATGACAACTCATGTCTATGGTTAGGAAACCTTAACCATCTTTGATCAAAGAGCTAGTCTAGTAGAGGCTCACTAGGGACACGGTATTTGTTTATGTATTCACACATGTATTTAAGTTTCCGGTCAATACAATTCTAGCATGAATAATAAACCTTTACCATGAATAAGGAAATATGATAATAACCATTTTACTATTGCCTCTAGGGCTTATTTCCATCAGTATACAACAGGGGTTTGGTCTTCTAAAGGTGAAATAAATCTTCAGAGACTTCAAATTCTTCAAGTCTTCGGAGTCTTTAACTGTCGCGGCTCCAATTCTTCTAATGCATGGTGAAATCTTCTTTACTCTGAAGTGGCCATCAGTTGTCCGATATCTTGTCCTTCTTGGAGTGGCTTCAGTTGATCCTCCGTGTGGTCAAAAGGGGAGGGGATATATTCTAACTAATTGAGGTAAGAGGGACCATTTGATAAAATCAGAAAAGATGAAAAGTAAGGGTCTTTTTTGAAAATAAAGTTTTAGAGATATCCTGTCCTAGGGGCTTTCCGATTTCTAGGGTCACGTCCTACAGTCAACATGTGCTCTGATACCATCTCTGTAGCAACCCGACCCAATACGGTCAAGTCTCTGTGCTTTCTGTGCCATCCCTGGATTAGTATGCTGGCACACACAGTACTTCGATGAAATACCATAACATCACATGTAAAATAAATACCGTAGATCCAGAGTATACCTTAATTATCACAGCGGAAATAAACCAATAAGGGTGTGGAGTCCCATCAACGCCAGTGGCAAGTTGAGTGTAGACCGTAACCCTAAATCGTAACTCTTACTCGTCGTAGAAATATCTGCAACATGAGACGTTGCAGCCGTGTAGGTCAGTACATTGAATGTACCGGCAAGATCACAATAAGAAGTAGATGATAAAGACTATACTATATGCAATATGGCTTTGTGGCTCTGTGTCTGAGTTTTTGCGTAAAAGTTGGTTTTAATTTTTCCCTACAACAAAGGAATAATCAGGAGTCTTCACTACGGAGTTATCTACTCTGACGTGGTTCCGCCAACCGATGTCTCATAGCCCACAAATATCATAAGTTGCCCACATTTAGTTATCAGTCCGGTGTTGAGAGTTCAGAGATAGATCCAAGTCCAGAGGCTCAAATTGTCCATAGCCGGGGACACGGCTAATCGATTAGGTTTTAACTCTGCAGAGTGTTGTGCACTTTACCCACAAGATTCGATCCCTCTTTTTACGTTCTCGCAGTTCAGGGTGTTTGAGAACAAGACGACCGAAACATGGTCTTCCGAAGAGTTCCTCTGACCACTGTCCGGTGCTCATCCAATCCTACCGTAGTTCTACATCTGCTAGCACCGTCCCAGCCAGAGTCACAACTAAGGTCAACCAAGCCAGAGCCCATAATGACTTGCGGTTGCACAGGTAAGCTTCCGGGCATGAAGTATTCTTCCGTCTCTTTACGTCCGGGTTAAGCTTTCCGCAAGATGTCATGGCGCTTCTCCATGCATCCCGGCCATCCACTGGTTGCTCCAGGGTGCCCATCAAATCCATCCTTCACCCAGTAGTGTGTATTGAAATCTTGTCTCGAGTCTCGAAATCTTGAGGTCTTGTAGATGCAGGCCTTGAAGATGCCACCATGGAGTTGTCGTCATTGACGTATAGTCCTCCTTCTCACACCACTCACGAACACTCATACCAATCCCCATCTACTGAAGCGTAGCATTAAAATAAATGACGTTCTCGGGCTTGGTAACAGGGGTGTGGGTTCCTACCTCATGCTTCTACTCAACTACAAGATTTCAATATACTACTGGAGGAAATGGTGAAATGGTGACACTAAATGCAATAAAAACATAGGTAAGAAAATATGGTCAAAGTGAACTTGCCTGGTATAGTTGATGAAGTTATAACGCTCTCAGAAAACTTGATAGAACTATTCGTCACTCTCCGAGGAAAAATCTATATATAGTCAAACATGGCAATCACATAAGCATTCACATCTAGCAATCACTATAAAAACAACAAGGAAAAATCAATAGGAAAAAGCCAAATCAAAACTCAAAAAGAAACTCCAAAGAAAACTACTAAGGAAAAGTCTAAGACTTTACTACAATCAATAAAAATGGTTTTTGTCCTAAATAACACTTGAAAATACTAAACTAATAAATTAACAAAAAAACAAAGTTTTCATTAAAATAACAGAAATAATTTTACCTAAAGTTTTCTATGCAAAAAGAATCAACCTAAAAGCTATTATAAAACTCTACTTATGATCAAACCAAGTTTTCATACAAAACAAAAGAAACAAAAACAATAATTTTTTTTATTTTCAACTACAAGTAAAATGCCTACTTTTATAAACTAATTTAAACTTGTCAAAAATTACAAAAGAAAATAATTTAAAACAATTAAAACTAATGGAAATAGTATTAATCCTATAAAATACTAAAACAGTACTGATTTGCTAATAAACAAATTTTAAAATAAACCAAAAATAAATTTTGAAGTGCTACTGGATGCACAACTATTTTTGTGACAAAGTGCAAAAAGAATCAATTGAAAAGCTATTTCCAAACAAAAGATATTAGCAATCTAGTGTTTGAATTAAATTCGTGCAAATTCAAATTTAAACTATTCAAATTTGAAAACTAAAGGCACAAACAGAAACTACATAATTTTTTTGACACACAGCAATTGGAATCACTCAAAAACATTAAAAATCCTAAAAGATATTAAAGATCTAATATCAGAACTATTTCTGTAAATTGAAACAGAAATTGAAAAAAAACGCTTCGGAACGGCCACTGACACGTGGCGCGTCGTGGTTGGATGCGCGTGTGCGCTACGGGAGATATCGGCGGACGGCCTATACTTAAGTAATTCGGTAGCTGCGTCTAAATAAAAAAAAACGAACGGTTTGGTTCACTCTAAACCGGATTAAACCGTAAACTAAACCGGCCAATTAAAGAAAAAACCTAACGCTTCGTACTTCTAATCTATGCCGTTGATTCAGATCGTACGGAGGGGGTGCGCCGGTAGCTTACCGCAGTGGAGACGACGGCGAGGTGGTTCGGGCGTCGGCGGTGTGGCTCCTCCGGTGATCGCCGGCGGTGGCGGATGGGTCCGGCGAGTGCGGCGTTCAACTGCGAGTCTGTAGGTGGCGGAGTTGGAGCTCGGGGTTGACCGGAGGGAGCAGGGCGAGCTCGGAGAAGCTCCTGTGTCTGACGCGCTCCGGCGAGAGCGCGTGAGCTCCGGTTCGTCGCTGCGGGGAAAAAGAAGATGGCGAGACCATGTCAAAATGATGCGACGAATCGAGAGAAGCCGAAGGGCGGAACACATGGCCTCGGGATGACCTACCGGCGATGAATTCGACGGCGGCCGAAACTGCGGCGGCGGAGATGCGAACGGCGGGTGCGGGCTCTTCGGTGGGTTTTAGCGAGGGATTTTAGGGGCAAAAGAATGCCCAGAGGCTCGGCTTTTATAGGGGCAAGACGTGGAGGACGGGGCAAGGCCCGGGGCGAATCCCCGAAGAATCGGACGCGGCGGTTGTGTTGTGCGCGAGTTGGGCTCCTGCTCGTTGCGTGCAGTGGAGGAAGAAGGGAGGGGGCCCACACGTCAGTGGCAGCGGAGCGGGGAAGAGCGTGCGGGTGGCCGACGCGAAGAGTTTTCGCGAGGCGGGCAGGCCATGGGTCGAAATCGTTGGCTGGGCCGGCAGTGGCGCTGGCCTGGCCGGCGGATTTTTTTTAATAAAAACAGAGAAACAATAAAATAAAATAAAATAAAATGAAATTTTCCATAGGTAATATATATATCAAAATTTTCAGAAAAACATTTCCTAAAACATGAACTATTTTTCAAGTCCAAATAAAATTCACAAAAATTCCAATAAAGCAAACAGTGCTACTGTTGCATTTAAAATGCAATAAAAATTATTTTAAAATACCAAAATATTTTCAAATTTATTTTTCTCCATTTTTTGTTGTTGAAGGGAATCATTTTACCCTAATTTCCATATATTTTATTTTTGGAGAAAATAATTTGAATAAAACCAAATAACTCCCAATTGGGTTTGAATTTGAATTTCAAACCACTTTCAAATATTTTCTTTTTTTTCCTTGGCCAAATATATTTAAAATGCCTCTGAATTTTTGAAGTGTCATATTACTTCTCTCATTTTGAATAACATTCAGAGAATTTGAAATTTGGAAATTCAAATAACTTCAATTGGAAAGTGGGTTTCAGAAATCTTCAAAAGGACTTTCATTTTGATTCTTTGAAACTTCCAACTCATCTTTCATTCAATTTGAAGAAGTCATTTTATCTTCTCTCATGAAAATCATTGAATTGCATAAAGTTTCTGAATTTGAAATATTTCCAATGGAATTTCAAATCCCTTTTCATTTCTTTAAATGGAAGAAGTCATATCATCTTCACTCTAGGGTTTTGTGATGAAATGGATTTGAATTCCCTGGGATGAAAATGCAAAGTGAAATTTTTGGGAAAGTCCTTTTATTCCCTCTCATTAAAATTTCAAAAAGTTTCAAATTTCACTCACTTTCAATCAATCAATCGAACAAACAATCATATTTATTTAATTAATATAACATTCCAAAATTTAGAATTTTGGGATGTTACAAACCTACCACACTTAAAATGAATCTCGTCCTCGCGATTCAGAGAGGTTAGCAAGAAAAGGTTAGGGGTTGGGGGTCTTCTAGCAAATCCTTTGATCAGAAAGGTCTGGGGTGCTACCACACTTTAAAATCAAATCATGGGTCCAACAAAACTTAGGTACTTCTTTCTTGATAGTACCTGTCTTCTCACATATCCTAAGTCCTTTTATAAGTTCTTTTGAGTTTTGACCATGTCGGTCTTTTCATATTCTCCGGGATAACTCTTTCACTGGTGCTCTTCCGATAAAAGTTTACCCTTTTATCAAAAATCCTGTGTCCTTACATCAAAACAAGGTCTCTCCAGGACTGGGTCTTCTTAGCTGACAGGTCTGTCGCCAATTCTAAACAACTATCGGAAATCTCATGGTGGTCAACAATTACGGGTTTCTGCAGGAATTGGGTCTGGGCTAAATCTCACCGTTTAACCTACGATGTGGCAACAACTGCCTTGTACAAGGGCTTCTTATCATACCATTCTAAGGCTTAAGCAAAGTTTTCAACGATCGTCGTCTCTCTACTATAGGTAAGTCACTCCAGATTTACCATTCCAAATAGCAAGAGCGAACGATAAGAGTAAGTCGGTATGGTGATCAATCCATTCCGCACCCAAATCATTACCCTGTATAAGGTTTAGTGAATCTCGTATTTCTAACACTCGGGCATTCTCACAAGCATTGCAGAATTTCTCTTGTCCTCAAACTGGGTTTGGGTAAATCCATTGGTTCTACAAGCCAAACATAACATCTATTGTTTCTTCACAACTCTCGGGTTTTACGTAACCTCATGTGAAACGCATGCTGATCAAATCACAGCTTCTTCCAAATCCCTATTAATTCCTGTGCCTGTGAGCTATGGGCTCACTTCAACACTTGTATAGTTTCAACTCATCCGTGGAGTTACAACTGCTCCATATTCCACCATTACACTTCCTCTAAATCCAATAGTACTTCATTCTGTCATACTCTTGGGGTAACCATGAAATCAAACTTATTTCGTCCAACCTCACTTAGTGGAATACATTTTTCCTTTCCATTGGTCTGGTGTTCACACAGAGAAATATCACCATGAAATGCACAAAGTCATCCATAAATCGTATTCTTTTTCATATCAAATCCCTTATTACATCATTAATCATTTCTCAAAACTCCAATCAAAAGTACTTTATTACAAATGCTGCCATCCACATAGTTGGTATGGTCAAGCATTACTTCCAACTTTATTTATGGGTCCTCCTTGAGGATTATTTAGTCCCACTGGAATTGAGCGAGGTGCTCCTTGAAATCATCCACCTTTTGTTTCATCATGGTGGCCTTGAGCTTCATCTCCATCATCTCTGCATGTACCTCTCTCAGGTATTCCTGAGTGTGACGGAGCCTTGCTTCCAGTATTTCTTCAATCTGACATATGGCTTCCATGGCAGCTTCACGAACAGAGTCAAAGAAAGTTGCTCGGGGTACACGTGAGATGTAAAAGTATTGACCCATCGTCTTCGGGCAAACTCCTTTCACCCGGTGGAGGTGTACTTCCACGTACCAAAGTTCCACTCCATTTTCCATGAAAGGATAGCCTTTGTAAACTGCATCTCCTTCAAGGTGAATATGCTTCATCGTGTCCTTCAGGATCTTTGGGTAATCATGATCACTAGTCAGGGTCATGATAGTTTCCGGGCCCTTGAGGAAAGACTCATAAAGGGTTGTCATCTGCAGTTGTAAGATAGAAGGGGTATTCAGAATAATGTATGCATCTCCTTGGGTAAGCATTCATATCATCCAAACAAAACTTCAAATTCAATTCCCAACATCTTACAGGGTATTGTCATCCTTAAAACAAAATGTACTGGGTTACCCATTGTCCATATTCTATTGTATCCTTGTACTTTATCCAAATCCCAGTTTATGCATCAACAACTCATTTTTATCCATGTTTATGTAGGAGATATACCCTAGAGGCAATAATATATGTTATTGATTATCTCCCTGTTCATAATTAGGTTTATGTTCCATGCTATAACTGCTATGGTTCTCGAGTCTACAATAACCACGAGGCTCGGAGGAAGACTCATATGCACGTGTGGAATAATAAACGGTAAAATGTATTCCTAGTCTGGCCTCTAAGACTGGCTCAAGTATTGCATGATGATCCTGTTTTCCTGATCATGGGCATGGCTATGCCGGCAATTTTGAGGGCACAATGTTAGAAGAACATTTGTGTTGAATCGACCCGAATTGATGTTATGCTATGAGATTCATTCGTCATAAGTTAATGGTTAATAACACAGAGATGGTTAACGTTTGCATAATTCCTTAGACCATGAGAGTATCGAGTTACTTCATGCTTGCTTCATGAACTTTGGGGTTTGTTAAACGTCATCCGTAAATGGGTGGCTATTACGGCGGCTTACGGGTTCATGGAAAAGTATGTCAAGTAACTTGATAGCTCAAGATTGGAATTTGCTCCTCCGACGATGGAGAGATATCTCTGGGCCCTCTCGGTGTTACGGTATCCATCATCGTCTGGCCAGACACTTTGTGATTTGATCACGGGGATGCCGGAACACGGGAACGAGAAAAGAGAACAATACCGGTAACGAGGTAACTGGCATAGTGGACAAGTTGTTGATCCGCGGGGATGCCAACATGTCTCACCTCGGGTATTTGTAACATATCGCGAAGCAACAGGAATAGCACACGGCAACTGGAGGTTCACTCGAATATTCATTCGTGTGGGTATAGGGGTCAATATGGGTGTCCACGGCTCCGATGTTGATCATTGATCGGAAGGGGTTCCGGGTCATGTCTATACTTCACCGAACCTATAGGGTCACACGCTTAAGGGTCATCTATCTGCTGAATACTAGACGGGGAGTCTGAGAGAAAATCACCGAAAAAGTTTCGGACAGCGGAAAAGTTCCGCAGAGAGAACACCGGAACAGTTTCGGTAAAACTGAAAAGTTGTTTCAGGGGATACCATAAAGTCAAATTGGTTTTGGCACATGCCTGATAATTCTTGGAGGGTGCCAGAATCATTCTGGAAACTTTCTGGAATTTTCCGGGATGAAAACCGGAAATGTTCCGGAGCTGCCGAAACCGCTTCAGATGCTTTTCGCAGATGAAAATCACTAAACCGGAATTGTTCCGGATCGCATTGAAAATTATTTTAGTGGTTACTGGAAATGTTCTAAGCCCACATAAATATTTTCAGTTTGACCGGACGCTGAAAAATGTCGTCGTGAATAGTGAAAGCACTTTTTGGGCTGATTTGCAAATGGGGTTTTTCTTCTAGAAGAAAACCACTTTTGGTGTGTGAAAGGGAGGTGGAGCTCCCCAAGGGGGCTGCAAATTTCGGCCATGGATTGGGGGGGGCCTCCTTGAGGTGTCCTTCCACCTCATGGTGGATATCTTCTACACACCCTTATGTGGCATGTGGTGGAAAGATCCTAGGAAGGTCCTTTTGGTCTTTCCTCTACCCCTTGCTCCTCCTATAAATAGAGGTGGAGATTGCTCTCCAAAATCAGATCATGCTTGCTCTCATACACATGCCATAGACTTGTCTGGCTTCTCTCTCCCTCCCAGCGAAATAGTTTCGTAGAGCCGAAAGGCTGTCTGGGTTCCGGTGGGAACTAGTTCTGGACGGCGAAGCCCTGCCGGATAGATGACATGGCAATCACATAAGCATTCACATCTAGCAATCACTATAAAAACAACAAGGAAAAATCAATAGGAAAAAGCCAAATCAAAACTCAAAAAGAAACTCCAAAGAAAACTACTAAGGAAAAGTCTAAGACTTTACTACAATCAATAAAAATGGTTTTTGTCCTAAATAACACTTGAAAATACTAAACTAATAAATTAACAAAAAAACAAAGTTTTCATTAAAATAACAGAAATAATTTTACCTAAAGTTTTCTATGCAAAAAGAATCAACCTAAAAGCTATTATAAAACTCTACTTATGATCAAAACAAGTTTTCATACAAAACATAAGAAACAAAAACAATAATTTTTTTTATTTTCAACTACAAGTAAAATGCCTACTGTTATCTAACAAAAACTAATTTAAACTTGTCAAAAATGACAAAAGAAAATAATTTAAAACAATTAAAACTAAAGGAAATAGTATTAATCCTATAAAATACTAAAACAGTACTGATTTGCTAATAAACAAATTTTAAAGTAAACCAAAAATAAATTTTGAAGTGCTACTGGATGCACAACTATTTTTGTGACAAAGTGCAAAAAGAATCAATTAAAAAGCTATTTCCAAACAAAAGATATTAGCAATCTAGTGTTTGAATCAAATTCATGCAAATTCAAATTTAAACTATTCAAATTTGAAAACTAAAGGCACAAACAGAAACTACATAATTTTTTTGACACAGAGCAATTGGAATCACTCAAAGACATTAAAAATCCTAAAAGATATTAAAGATCTAAGATTAGAACTATTTCTGTAAATTAAAACAGAAATTAATAAAAAACGCTTCGGAACAGCCACTGACACGTGGCGCGTCGTGGTTGGATGCGGGTGTGCGCTACGGGAGCTATCGGGCGGACGGCCTATACTTAAGTAATTCGGTAGCTGCATCTAAATAAAAAAACAAACTGTTTGGTTCACTCTAAACCGGATTAAACCGTAAACTAAACCGGTCAATTAAAGAAAAAACCTAATGCTTCGTACTTCTAATCTATGCCGTTGATTCAGATCGTACGGAGGGGGTGCGCCGGTAGCTTACCTCGGTGGAGACGACGGCGAGGCGGTTCGGGCGTCGGCGGCGTGGCTCTTCCGGTGATCGCCGGCGGTGGCGGATGGGTCCGGCGAGTGCGGCGTTCAACTGCGAGTCTGTAGGTGGCGGAGTTGGAGCTCGGGGTTGACCGGAGGGAGCAGGGCGAGCTCGGAGAAGCTCCTGTCTCCGATGCGCTCCGGCGAGAGCGCGTGAGCTCCGGTTCGTCGCTGCGGGGAAAAAGGAGATGGCGAGACCATGTCAAAACGATGCGACGAATCGAGAGAAGCCGAAGGGCGGAAGACAGGGCCTCGGGATGACCTACCGGCGATAAATTCGACGGCGGCCGAAACTGCGGTGGCGGAGATCCGAACGGCGGGTGCGGGCTCTTCGGTGGGTTTTAGCGAGGGATTTTAGTGGCAAAAGAACGCCCGGAGGCTCGGCTTTTATAGGGGCAAGACGTGGAGGAGGGGGCAAGGCCTGGGGCGAATCCCCGAAGAATCGGACGCGGCGGTTGTGTCGTGCGCGAGCTGGGCTCCTGCTCGTTGTGTGTAGTGGAGGAAAAAGGGAGCGGGGCCCATACGTCAGTGGCAGCGGAGCGGGGAAGAGCGTGCGGGTGGCCGACGCGAAGAGTTTTCGCGAGGCGGGCAGGCCATGGGTCGAAATCGCTGGCTGGGCCGGCTGTTGGCGCTGGCCTGGCCGGCGGATTTTTTTTATTTTTTAATAAAAACAAAGAAAAAAATAAAATAAAAGAAAATAAAATGAAATTTTCCATAGGTAATATACATATCAAAATTTTCAGAAAAACATTTCCTAAAATATGAACTATTTTTCAAGTCCAAATAAAATTCACAAAAATTCCAATAAAGCAAACAGTGCTACTGTTGCATTTAAAATGCAATAAAAATTACTTTAAAATACCAAAATATTTTTAAATTTATTTTTCTCCATTTTTTGTTGTTGAAGGGAATCATTTTACCCTAATTTCCATATATTTTATTTTTGGAGAAAATAATTGGAATAAAACTAAATAACTCCCAATTGGGTTTGAATTTGAATTTCAAACCACTTTCAAATATTTTCTTTTTTTTCCTTGACCAAATATATTTAAAATGCCTCTGAATATTTGAAGTGTCATATTACTTCTCTCATTTTGAATAACTTTCAGAGAATTTGAAATTTGGAAATTCAAATAACTTCAAATGGAAAGTGGGTTTCAGAAATCTTCAAAAGGACTTTCAATTTGATTCTTTGAAACTTCCAACTCATCTTTCATTCAATTTGAAGAAGTCATTTTATCTTCTCTCATGAAAATCATTGAATTGCATAAAGTTTCTGAATTTGAAATATTTCCAATGGAATATCAAATCATTTTCAAATCCCTTTTCATTTCTTTAAATGGAAGAAGTCATATCATCTTCACTCTAGGGTTTTGTGATGAAATTGATTTGAATTCCCTGGGATCAAAATGCAAAGTGAAAGTTTTGGGAAAGTCCTTTTATTCCCTCTCATTAAAATTTCAAAAAGTTTCAAATTTCACTCACTTTCAATCAATCAATCAAACAAACAATCAAACAATCAATCATATTTATTTAATTAATATAACATTCCAAAATTTAGAATTTTGGGATGTTACATGGATGCAAAGAGAAGGCTTTGGAGCTTATGCGCTTACATCAATAGCAGCCAAGGGATTTCCTTCCGATTCAAATTGAACTAGCTCACTGTTCAGAAAAGCTTTATATAGACGCCTCTGCACCCAAAAGACAGACAAATTGCAAAATTGTCATTCGCCAATTACTCGACCAGTTTTGCATTAGCGACACCAAAATTTATACCTGGCAATCTGTTAATTTCAGCCAGATAATTAGCTCATCCTTCTTTGGAAGATTTTTATCATCTGTCAACCCAGTCTCAAGGGACACTTTACTTTTCATGCGTCGCAAGAAATACGGCTCTATTCGTTCTCTTAATTCCTGCGAACCACAGTTAATTACGAAAAAAGAATTATAATAGGTTTAGTTCAGTCGACTACAAGTAATTATCTAGATTCAGATGGCTTGCCCTCTCATGGTTCAACTAGAAGAGGACATTACGTAATGTGGAATTCGAACGCAGTTCAGTTAGAGAATTGCTTTCACATGTCAAACCAGAGACGAAAGTAGTACTACTTAGCTAATATATGAATACATTTTGCACAACTTAGAGATCAGTTCATGTTCAGCTTGTAATCTCTCAACAAATCACAATGACAAGAAGTAATGGCATTGGACATAGTGGAATATATCAAACATGATTACCTTTTATACAGTACATGCGGACATGCCAAAAAGTAAGAAACAACGCTGAGACACTAAAGTCTATCTATCAATTGGACTCAAACGCAGAAAAATGACAGGTACCTTCGCTGCATTTAAGCCTATGTGCTTCTCTTGATTGCTAGCGGTCTTGTCGTTTCCTCGACTGATAGGCCGTTGATACCTTGTTCTGAACCTGCCAAAATAGAGAAATAAATAACACTAGATGGTGTGAAGTAAAACAGCATCACTAATGCAGGAAAACAAGGGAGCAAGTAAATTACTCTTCCTTATCACCCAAGGCTTCCGGGCAACAAAAATTGAAAATCGCCTACATTTCCTACAAGAGTATACATGCTTATTTGCATCAGTAACAGGAGGACAGAGTACATAGAAGCATGTAAAGTACGAGGTTTTTAGAAATTTCAGCTGGGTGGTACCATCAAGTTATTTTGAATAAGTGTTCCACTAATTGCAATTCGATGGACACAAGGTATTTCAAATAAACTTTGGGCTGTTTGTGTATTGGGGTTCTTAATATAATGTGCCTCATCAAGAACAGCATAATTCCAAAAGTCCTCCTCCTCGTCGTCGGCGGCGTCATTGTAGAAGTCACCTCTTATTAGATGGTAATTGATCCGGACAGTACCATACGTTGTCAATAGGATGCCTCCCTCCTGTAATAAGACGATAAATAGCTGATGTGACTCACTAAAATGTATAGAAAAAACTAGCTATGCATTTTTTTAGATGGTGCTTATGCGGAAATGATTCTCTGCTCGACTTGACACTTCGGATAAAAACCGAGGATATGAATGACCAACATAAGTCAATTTATCTTAGGAAACCAAACCAAAGCAAACCTTAAAGGCATGTTGAAGCTCATTGTCCCGAATATTTACGTTGGAACCATAGTACCTGTGAAAAGGAAGAGGAATCAATTAGCAGAAATCAACAGGCCTTGATCTGCATCAATTTGGGGGGGGGGGGGGGGGGGGGGGTTGAAATGTTGTGAAATAGGAGATCCTACTTGCATATCATGTGGCTGAGGCCGACAACTGAAAGCTCCTTGATCCAATGAGTCAGAAGTGTCTTCGGTACCACGACTAGCACCCTCCTGATCAAACCGGAATGGAACAACCCTGCCAAGAAGGCAGAAACCTGCACCCACATAAAAGTAAGGATGAAGTCTCTCAATCAGGATATTGCATCACCAACTTGATATTGGGATGTATTTTGGCTGAAGGAAACAAGTGCCAGTGTAGTATGCAGATTACTAGCTTGGAAACAACGAAATAAATTCTGTTCTTGTGTAGGGTCAGATGATATATAATCGGTTTCAGTCCCTTGCTATGCAGGAAAGATGCAGTTTTCAGAAATAATCTCTGCAGACTGGTACTAGTAGCAATTAGCATTCATCCACAACAACCTTCCTAAGACTAGCAAGTACTACTATAATTAAGGGGGAAACAGAGCTGATGATGGTGAGATCGATACAGATTAGCAGGTCTTGTTATGATCGATCAATTTAATGAGGAGAACGAATGAATGCCAATGGGTTAGAGAAAGGGAGGGAGGGGACCTGCATGGTCTTGCCGACTCCCATGTCGTCCCCTAGGATCCCGCCGGTTCTCCTGCAGTGCAGCGACCAGAGCCACTTGAGCCCCTCGCGCTGGTGGGCGTAGAGCATCTTGAATATCCTCGCTGGGAGCCTGTACGGCGGCCCCCATCTCAAAGTCCTCCTCCTCCTCCTCCTCGTCGGCGTCGGTGTCATGGTGGTTTTCTACCTCTTGGTCTGCCTCGTCTTCATCATCTATGCAGTCCAGAAATATGTCGGCGGGCTCCTCCTCCTCCCAGCTGCAGGCGACATCGAGCTGGTCGTCGGAAGAGGTGTCGCTGGCAAGCTTGCATAGGCGGCGGCGTCCCGGCAGCTTCACCTTCCTCTGGCCAACGTGGCGAGGAGGCTCTGCGTCTGCGTGTACGGGAGCGGAGCGATTGAGTTATTTGGAGCGATGGATGGATCGATTACGATTAATTTGAAGAAATTAGCGTTGTTAGATGAGGACGACGATGATGATACCTGCTGCTGCCGGGTGATGGGGTTCGCCGGAAGGAGGGTGGTCGAGGGCGTCGGAGAGGTCGGACAAGTCCAGCGACGAGGGTGGAGACGCCGTCGCCATGGATGGGGTCGGAGCCTGCGCTGCCGTGCCGTGCCTTGGAAGTTAGAGGAAGAAGATGCCGTGTAATTGATTGATTCCTCGTACAAGTGTTTTACAGAGTACATATAGAGCGATCCCACAACGACTCCCGTAACGGTGGGCACGCAGGCCTCGTACGAGGAGTGGGGATGGTGATCCTACAATCTAGGGATCGTACAACAGATCAGAACGTTACACCAGAACATTGGAGGCGTCAAAGGGAGGAAGGGAGAGGGAGGAAGGCAGTGAGCGAGTGGTGAAGTGAAGTGACAGGAGGGGCGGCGGGAGGGAAGGGGTTAATGGCTGGGGAGGCGGCGGCTTTGAAATTTCAAAATGTGAATCCCTCCCTGCCGTCTCCTTCTCATGCAAGCCGAGCTGCGCTGAACGACCAATTACTCCTCCTCCCGTTCCGTCTCGTCTCTCACCAGCGCTGGCCAATGGGTGGGGGCTAGATTTCAACGGATAAGTTTGCCTTTTTTTTTTAACACAGTACAGACGCAAGCGCTCATACATACGCGCATACACTCACCCCTTTTCACACTTCCAAGGTTCCACCGGTTACATCATATAGTACGTATAGGAAAATATGCATACACACACCATTGACGGAGTGGAGGGCTGGAGGCAGTGAGTGACCCACAGCCTAAAAACGCTCAAGCAAGTATGCTGCTGAAAAAACACAATTGAAGAAACAAGTTCGCTTGTTCGGAGGCAACCAGTGATGACGATGACGCTTGCGGTTCCTTGGCGGATGTTTTTTCTTCTTTGTAACTTTACGATCCATGTCAGTGGCCAGGTTGGCCGGTGGTGCCCATTTTATATGGGTCGGCTTGTATCGGTTTTAGCTTGTTTTTTCATGAATTAACCAGGCAATTCTCACTCTGCTTAATCAATGAAAATGACAATTCTTTTACCTCATTTCAATAAAAAATGTTCTAACCACGGCGCGACAATAATACATGAAAAGGCCCCCTAAAGCAGCTAAACTGACCACCTACTTAGTTGGAACAATTTATAGATCGTTTTCACACTCAAGCTGGTTTCAGAAACTAGTTTGCTTTCACACCTCGCCAGAGGGGTTTTCGTCAATATAAATGGACCAATGCTCTCGTCTGTAGAAGACTTTTCGCATATCGATTCATAGATAGATACCGAGGCTGCTCATCAGATCGGAGAGTTCTTGCTACCCTTATTCACGTATCTCCCCACATAGTAGCACATAATATGTGATTTAGAACTTGAGTGTGATTGCGTTGGTTAGTTCACAAATTATAGATTGGTGATTGTCTCTGATTGCATGCAACGGTTAGCATCATCATGGTAGGGTCATAGTCCCTTGTTTATTTGTAACACCTCCATTTTTTTCTCCTTTTCTTCTTCTTTCCTTTTTTGGATTTATTTGACTACGTTGGATTTTGGTGCCTTTTATTTGGATTTTCTTTTGGCTATGCCAACTATTTGCCATGAGATGTTGTGAAGTTAACCATGATCCCCATCTACCTCATTCCACCAAACATGTCCCCAAGGCATACCCACATTCCCATGGAAAAATAATTATTTTCTTATTAAGAAAATTTCTCAATATTATAGTTTTACAAAGCAGTTGCAAATCCCATAGTTTGACAAATTCGAAAAGTTCATTGAGCTCCACATAACCTACAAAGCCAAGATCCACAAAATATGTGGTTACATAGTTCAAATATTCCTCGGAAATATTCATTTCAACTTCTTCCCTAAATCACAAATATAGTCAAAACTATATTTGTGCTTATCCTATTGAGCTCAAAGTTTACCACAACACTCTTGCTTCCTATTTACACCAGAAGAAGCCAAAGGATGAGATCAGCTTGAACATGGATGAATACTTTTGCTTCACAACAACACAATTAGGCACACACTAGAAAGTTGCCAAAACCCCTCTTTAAGAGCATCTAAAGCCAGACTTGGCAAATCCTCACCCCTATACGCCCGCGGGCGCGTCCGGACGCGTCCGCGGACAACGCCAGACGGCTCCTCATTTGGCATGCCGGACAGCCACACACCTCAAATATGGCCTCAAATCCATGCAATCCATGCATGGATCATAGAGCACAAATTCATCACAATTAAATAGTTCAACAATGCGACAAAGCAAAATAAATCATAGTTCAACAATCCGGACATGCCAAAATGAAATTCAAGTCCGAGCGTGACGGATCACTCGTCGGACGCCATCCATTGGGTCTGCTCCGTGGCCATCCTTGCCTCCTGCTCCGCCTGCCCTGCCTGCATCCTAGTCACCTGCCCTGCCTACATCCCTGCCTCTACTTCCGCTGCTGCCATCGCCGCTCTCGCCGCCTTATACTCCATACGTTCATTGATCTCCTTCTTCATCCCATTCGTTCGTCAACATTATGTTCGCATCCTCCACGTCTCGAGCAAGTTGCAACCTCTCCTTCTCAAACTCCATCTCTCCAAATGTCCGGGCCTTCTCGAGCTCCCATTTGATCGCCGTCTGTTTCTTTTTCAACTCGATCTTCTCCCTCTCAATTTGCAGTTTCTTGCTCGCCCTCTCCCGGTCCCAGTCCATCCACTTCTTTTGGCATCCAACATGAGCTTGTACCTATCCTCTTTCTTGTTATCCCTTACCGAAAAAATGCCCGGCCATGTGGACGACATTTTTGTCGCCGCAGCGTCATGGGAGGCCCTCACCTTCTCCCACTTGTTTCCCATCACTTGCCGATTATTCTTTGGCACAGTGGCTCTTCCATTCTCTTCTGCAACTTCTTCTTCATCGTCTTCCAACCCAATTGATTGGTGGGAGCTTGACCCATCATTCTTCCTCTTGCCGGCCTTGAGATCTTCCACAACTTGTGTCCACTTTGGTGTTTGCATTGTTCCCTATTTTCCTTCTCCACAAGAAAAGATCCCAATCTTTCCTCTTCCTCCTATCGGCGCCGCCGCCGGTCCGCCCCAATCTCCGGTGACCTTTGGGCCATGCAGGTGCAGAGGACCTCACCCCCCTGCCGGTGGGAGGGACTTAGTTCTCGTTCTTGTTAGATTCAGTGTCTTGGTTGGGGCTATGTGGCGGCGTCGATGTCCCTCTGTAGGAATAATGTCTCCCACGTTCTATCCCCGCCCCGATGGTGCGTCTAGCGTTGTCGGAGGGCGTGTGGAGTGGAGGTGTGTCTCCATCGGATCTCACGAGATTTGGTCGGTGCTTGTCTTTGGTGGATCTGTTTGGATCCTGTCTTCGTTCGTCTTTGTTTGGGTCTTTACATGTTTGATCCTTTCGATCTATGGCTTTCTTCATCGATGATGGTTTCTGCTATGGTGTGCTGGTCCTTTGGGGCCTTAGCACGATGCCTTCCTGACTGTCTACTACAATAAGGTCTGCCCGGCTCCTTCGAGGGAAGGGCAATGACGGCGGCGCGCCTTCGGCTCGCTCCAGTACTTGTAGTCATCACTAGGTGGTCCATGGACCTGGTTGTAATTTTTATTACCCCTGTTGTTCTTTTGTACTGCCATGATTGGAGATGAATATATGGGAAGTTTCTCACGCAAAAACAAAAGTTGTGTCCACTTTGGTTTGCCATTCAATAGCACCCAACAATGGCTAAGGCCAAAATGGCTTCTTCTTCATTTCTTGATACATAGTGGCCGCCACCGCATCTAGCAAACAATGTATGTATAGCAATGAGAATGCAACAAAAAAACAAGCAATTGAAATGATGACAAAATGAAATAATTAAACTTACGTGCGTTGCCACTCTCATCCCACTTTGAGGGCGGCCAAGCACTTGTGCATAGTTGCCGACGTACTTGTTCACTTTCCCTTGAATGATCCCCCATCGATGTTGGAGAGATGCTACATTGCGGGTGGTTGATGGCTCTATAGTTTACGCATTTTTAGAGCTCATTTGTTTCATGTTCTCTTCATATATTATGTCTCATTAAACCAAATATGTGTCCATTATGCATGATTACCGGTTTTTACACTTTTCAGTGTGAGCATTCACATTTAGTATTTTATTTGGTTTTTATTAGTTTTCTTTGTTTTCTTGTGTCTGCAGGTGTGTTGGAGCAACCTAGGACCAAGCGCAATGAAAGGACCAAGGACGGGTTTAATACGGACGACTCACAGTACCAGACTTAGCCATTTTGGAGAGTGAAAAAAGTCATTTTTCAAAGTTCTCAAAACCAAGATCTAATACCAGAAATGGATCGGCTTCATTCATACAAATCCAACGAGCCCAAGAACGTCAAATTCCGAGTTCGTATGAAGAAATGGCGGTCGATTTACCGAAGAGGGTCACAACAAAAGACGGCGTACCATACTGCCGTGGGTGGTCCTATGGATGGTCGTATGGAATGAAATCAAGCCCGAAAGTTGCCTCTCCAGACAGGATTCTTCACCGATTTCGTCCCCAATTGTTCCCACCGGATCCTTGGACAATAAGGAAGCGTTTAGGAGAGGATAAGGCTCATCTTGAGCCCTTGGATGACCACATCAACGGAGGAGACACAGGGAGGCCTTCATATAAGCACCATCAACCCTAGGCGCCTCCCTCTCTCTCATTCATTCACAGACGTAGCCGTCATCCATCTCCATTACTGCTCTAAGACCACCTCCATAGAGAAGAGAAGGGCCAAGGCAAGAGGAAGAAGAGGGGGCGCCTCCACCACGCGCACCGGCCTTCGGACCGGTGCGGTCTTCACCACCGGTGGCGCCTCCATCACCATCACCGCCACCATGCTCCTCTCCTCCACCGGCTCGTGCCGGCTTGTAACTTGCCCTCTCCCTCTATGATGTTTGAGTAGTTGTGTTAGTTCTTGAGGATTTGGATGAACCCTTGTATGATTAGTACTTTGTTGAATAAGCGATCCAATCATTCTCTTTATATGTATTGCGTTGATTGTCTCATGGTGTTGTGAAGAGCACTCACGCAGCATTAGCCCCTTGTGGACTTGAGGCAAGTCATGTTGGTGACCAGGCTGGTTGCGGAGGTAGGTGGTGACAGCCCTATTCTCCCTTCGTCCCTGGTCATTGCAATAGGGATTAGTGGAGAACCCCGGAACTTAATGCCGTGTCCACGGGGAGTTCACTCTCCTTAATCATCGTTGTGATAACCGGAGTGGGGAAGTACGGTGGTGGCACAAGTGTATGCAATAACCATAGAGGGGATGCGTACTTTATTGGCTCCGCCCACGCGATATCATATACAAGTGGATTAGTGATACAAATGGAGAGCCATGTCTATCATGTGTTGTCAACATCATACTTGTGGTGATGACTCCGATTCCCTCGAGAACGTTTACTACTCAAGCACTGTTTCCCTTAGTTTAGTCCCTTTATTTTTTTGTCTTTTATTTCTTGTTTGTAGTTTAGTAAACACTATCCTTTTATTTGTCTTCCTAGCAACCTACTGTAATAGGCTATTTCCAAACTACGGTTTGGGTGTGTATGTAACTGCGTAAGTGATAGCGTAGTTGCGGGGTTTGTAATTCTTTCTTATTTGCTCCCTATGGGTTCGACACTTCACTTATCATGAAAGTGCTACAACATCCATGTGCACTTGAAGGTCATCAGTGGTCACAATAGGATGCGGCTCCACATAGTGTTTGTGTTCATGATACTGCTTGTGGATCTTCGACCAACACATATTGCCTTTTTGCCCCGTGCCACATATGGGGTCCAAGGTTGTGCCCAACCAAGATTTAACCAACAAGATATCCTCAAAAGTTGTGAATTCCGGACCTCTTGCCTTGAGCACCTTTACCTTCTTTTTCTTGTTGGGATTGGGGTTTGATGTTGTGCCAACTTTAAACGTTGTGAATGCTGGACAATTGGATCCCCCAACTCATAGTCCATCTGGGTCGGATCTTGATTATCATTGATCATGTCCGACATTATATTCTCCTAAAATTATTATGATTTCGAATAAACTTTAGCGCAACTAATTGCAATGACATATGCAAAGCAATAATCAGAATTGAGCAAAAAAGGTATTGAGTCCTGCTGTGTCATTTCGTCGAACAGGATGTGGGCAGATCGGGCACCGCCGATGCCCGTGCTTGTCCGCGCCCGCTAGAGCTGCGGCGAGTGAAAGACACCATCCGCCGCCCTCTGCGTTGGCGGAAAAACACTCCGGAATGCCCTCCCAATCGGCCGCGGGATCATCCTCTGATCCGACCGGGTCAGACGGCACGTTCCTTGTCGGCGACTAGATGGACGGGGTTCAGGGGGGGGCCACTGCTCCTCGAGGTCCACATCCTCTCCCTACGATGCCGCTTCCCTCTCCCACTGCCTCCTTCGCCGGTCCCTCTAGGCGACTGCTACTTGTAGACTGTGTTGGTATTTCCCCGAAGAGGAGAGGATGATGCATTATAGTAGAGATAAGTATTTCCCTCAGTTAAGAACCAAGGTTATCAATCCAGTAGGAGAACCAAGCAAAATCCCGTTAAACGCACCTGCACACACAAAAGCAAACACTTGCACCCAACGCAAATAAGAGGGTTGTTAATCCTCTTAGCGGTTATTTGCAAGGATTAATTCTGATAGTGATAGATAGATAAACTAAAATACTAAATAAAATAAAAGTAAATAAATTGCAGCAAGGTATTTTTAGGTTATATATATATGATAAAGTAGACCCGAGGGTCATAGTTTTCACTAGAGGCTTCTCTCTCGAACACATAGCATACGGTGGGTAAACAAATTACTGTTGGGCATTGATAGAAAAGCAAATAATTATGACGGATTCATGGCAATGATCATGTATATAGGCATCACGTCCAAGACAAGTAGACCGACTCCTACCTGCATCTACTACTATTACTCCACCCATCGACCGCTATCCAGCATGCATCTAGGGTATTAAGTATGAAACAGAGTAACGCCTTAAGCAAGATGACATGATGTAGACAAAGTAAACTCAAGCAATATGATTAAACCCCATCTTTTTATCCTTAATGGCAACAATACAAATACGTGTCATGTCCCCTTCTGTCACTGGGATTGAGCACCGCAAGATTGAACCCATCACAAAGCACCTCTCCCATTGCAAGATAAATCAATCTAGTAGGCCAAACCAAATCGATAGATCGGAAAGAAATACAAAGCTATAATAATCATGCATAAAAGAGTTCAGAGACGACTCAAATATTTCTCATGAATAATCTGATCATAAACTCACAATTCATCGGATCCCAACAAACACACCGCAAAAGAAGATTACATCGGATAGAACTCCAAGAACATCGAGGAGAACATGGTATTGAAGATCAAAGAGAGAGAAGAAGCCATCTAGCTACTAGCTATGGACCCGTAGGTCTGTGGTAAACTACTCACACATCATCGGAAGGGTAGCAAGGTTGACGAAGAAGCCCTCCGTGATCGATTCCCTCTCCGGCAGAGTACCGGAGAAGGCCTCCAGATGGGATCGCGGAAGAACAGAGGCTTGCGGCGGCGGAAAGGTTTTATATTCTGTCTCTCTGGTATATTGGGAATATTTCGGAATTTATAGCGCTTGAATTAGGTCATGAGGGGCTACGAGGGGCCCACAAGCCTGGGGGGCGCGCCTACCCCCCTGGGCGTGCCCTCCTGGCTTGTCGCCTCCTCGTGGCTCTTCTGGTCTTCTCCTGAAGCTTCGTGGGTCTCTTCTGGTCCAGAAAAAATTAATCCAAAGTTTTTTCTCGTTTGGACTCTTTTTGATAATGATTTTCTAAAAAGGCAAAAACAAGCAGAAAACAGCAACTGGCACTGGGCACTGGGTTAATAAGTTAGTCCCAAAAAATGATATATAATGGCATATAATTGCATATAAAACATCCAAGATTGATACTATAATAGCATGGAACAATCAAAAATTATAGATACGTTGGAGACGTATCAAGCATCCCCAAGCTTAATTCCTGCTCGTCCTCGAGTAGGTAAATGATAAAAACAGAATTTTTGATGTGGAATGCTACCTATCATCTTTCATCATGTAATCTCTCTTACGGTATGAATAATAAGATCCGAATGATTCAAAGCAATAGTCTATAGTTTGATATAAAGACATCAATACACAGGCATACTAATAAACAATCATGTCTTTCAAAATAAAAATGCTAAAGAATGTTATCCCTACAAAATCATATAATCCTGTCATGCTCCATCTTCTTAACACAAAATATTTATCATGCACTACCCCGATGACAAGCCGAGCAATTGGTTCATACTTTTTAACGCGCTTCAACTTTTTCAACCCCCACGCAATTGATACGTCCATTTTGCATCATGTTTTCCTACTGTTATTTATAGTGTTTTTAATCAATATAACACTTTCTTGAGCAATTCTAAAGCCTTTTCTCTCTTAATATGCAAGATTTACACAAGGAGGGAGATTGCCGGCAGCTGGAATTCTGGACCTGAAAAAGCTATGTCAGAGATACCTATTTTGCACATCTCCAAATGAGCTGAAATTTCACGGAGATTTATTTTGGAATAAATAAAAAATAGTGGAAGAAAGAAATACCAGAGGGGGCCACCCAGGAGCCCACGAGGCACCAGGGCGCGCTACCCCCCAGGCGCGCCCTGGTGGCTCCTGGGGCCCTTGGCCAGCCTCTGGCCCCCATTTTCTGGTATATAAGTCCATTTGACCTAGAAAAAATAAAGAGAATACTTTTGGGACGGTGCGCTGCCGTCTCGAGGCGGAACTTGGGCAGGAGCACTTTTGCTCTCTGGCGGAGCGATTCTGCCGGGGATACTTCCCTCCGGGAGGGGGAAATCGGAGCCATCGACATCACCAACGATCCTCTCATCGTGGGAGGACCAATCTTCATCAACATCTTCAACATCACCATCTCATCTCAAACCCTAGTTCATCTCTTGTATTCAATCTTTGTCTCAAAACCTCAGATTGGTACTTGTGGGTTGCTAGTAGTGTTGATTACATCTTGTAGTTGATGCTAGTTGGTTTATTTGGTGGAAGATTATATGTTCAGATCTAATATGCTATTCAATACCCCTCTGATCTTGGACATGAATATGATTTGTGAGTAGTTACTTTTGTTCTTGAGGACATGGGAGAAGTCTTGTCATAAGTAATCATGTGAATTTGGTATTCGTTTGATATTTTGATGATATGTATGTTGTTGATTCTCTTAGTGGTGTTATGTGAACGTCGACTACATGACACTTCACCATCTTTGGGCCTAAGGGAATGCATTGTGGAGTAGTAATTATATGATGGGTTTCTAGAGTGACAGAAGCTTAAACCCTAGTTTATGCGCTATTCCGTAAGAGGCTGATTTGGATCCATATGTTTAATGCTATGGTTAGAGTTATCTTAATTCTTCTTTCGTAGTTGCGGATGCTTGTGAGAGGGGGTAATCATAAGTGGGAGGCTTGTTCAAGTAAGAACAGCACCCAAGCACCAGTCCACCCACATATCAAATTATCAAAGTAGCGAACGCGAATCAAACCAACATGATGAAAGTGACTAGATGAAATTCCCATGTGTCCTCGAGAACGCTTTGCTTATTATAAGAGATCGTTCCGGCTTGTCCTTTGCTACAAAAAGGATTGGGCCACCTTGATGCACTCTTTGTTACTATTGCTACTTGTCACTTGTTACAAATTATCTTGCTATCAAACTACTCGTTACCGATAATTTCAGTGCTTGCAGAAAACACCTTGCTGAAAACCGCTTGTCATTTCCTTCTGCTCCTCGTTGGGTTCGACACTCTTACTTATCGAAAGGACTACGATTGATCCCCTATACTTGTGGGTCATCAAGACTCTTTTCTGGCTCCATTGCCGGGGAGTGAAGCGCCTTTGGTGAGTGGAATTTGGTAAGGAAACATTTATAATACGTGCTGAAATTTACTGTCGCTTGTCACTATGGAAAGTAATCCTTTGAGGGGTTTGTTCGGGGTATCTTCACCTCGACCGGAAACACAAATAGTTGCTCCTCAACCTACTGCACCTACTGAAAATATTTATTATGAGATTCCTTCGGGTATGATAGAGAATCTGCTAGCTAATCCTTATGCAGGAGATGGAACGGTACATCCTGATATGCACTTGATCTATGTGGATGAAATTTGTGGATTGTTTAATCTTGCAGGTTTATCCGGAGATGGAGTTAAGAGGAAAGTATTCCCTTTATCTTTGGAGGGAAAGGCATTGACATGGTATAGGCTATGTGATGATACTGATACATGGGACTGTAACAGATTGAAACTGGAATTCCACCAGAAATTTTATCCTATGCATTTGGTTCATCGTGATCGGAATTATATATATAATTTTTGGCCTCGTGAAGGAGAAAGCATCGCTCAAGCTTGGGGGAGGCTTAGGTACATGATGTACACATGCCCCAATCATGATCTTTCAAGAGAAATTATCTTACAGAATTTTTATGCTCGACTTTCTCATGATTTTCAAACCATGCTCGATTCTTCTTCGACTGGCTCCTTTATGAAGAAAAGTATTGAATTCAGATGGGATCTTCTGGTAAGAATTAAACATAACTCTAAAGATTGGGAACTCGACAAAGGTAATGAGTCAGGTATAATACTTGAGTTCGATTGTGTTAAATCTTTTATGACCACTGATGCTTTTCATAAGTTTAGCACTAAATATGGACTTGACTCTAAGATAGTAGCCTCCTTTTGTGAATCATTTGCTACTCATGTTGATCTCCCTAAGGAGAAGTGGTTTAAATATCATCCCCATGTTAAAGAAAAGATTGAGGAACCCGTTAGTGTTAAAGAAGAAATAATTGTTTACCATGTTGATCCAGTTGTGCCTACTGCTTATATTGAGAAACCACCTTTTCCTGTTAGTATCAAGGAACGTGCTAAAGTTTCAACTGTGGTTAACAAAAGTAATATTAGAGCACCTAGACCCTCCGAACAAATTAAAGTTGAACCTAATGTTGCTATGGTTAAAGATCTCCTGGTCGATAATATAGATGGGCATGTTATTTACCTCTGTGATGAAGCAGCTAGAATTGCTAAACCAGATCCTAAAGATAAAAACAGACCTATAGTAGGCATGCCTGTTGTCTCTGTTAAAATAGGAGATCATTGTTATCATGGCTTATGTGATTTGGGTGCTAGTCAAGAAATTATGAATGATATTGCACCTGTTGAAATATAGGACATTGATGTTACTATTAAGCTTGCAAACAGAGATACCATTACACCACTTGGGATCGTTAGAGATGTTGAAGTCTTGTGTGGAAAAATAAAATATCCTACTATTTTTCTAGTCCTAGGTTCTCCACAAGATGACTTTTGTCCCATTATATTTGGTAGAACTTTCTTGAACACTGTTAATGCCAAGATTGATTGCGCTAAACAAACTGTTAGTGTTGATTTTGGTGGTATGTCTCATGAGTTTAATTTCTCCAAGTTTCGTAGACAACCTCATGATAAAGAATTGCCTAGTAAAGATGAAATTATTGGCCTTTGTAACACCCCGATAATTAAGCTACAGTAATCCCATGCTAATGGTGCCACATCATCACAATCACTGTTGCTAAATCTCACTTTGATTTAAACACAATTCAAATTCAAATTCAAATTTAAAATAAAGTCAAATAATTAAAGTTTTCAAATGTCAAAACTAAAATGTTCAAAATGTGGCAAATAATCCCTGGGTATTTGTCATGTTGAAACCCATGTTTTATAAAATATTTAATTGTCCTAAAATAATTAAAACAGTAGCTAAAACAATTAATTAAATGCCTTTTATAAATTATAAAATATTAAACTAAACTATTTAGGTGCCAAAGTTATTGTGGCAGTGGTATAATTAATATTACTAATTTAGGTGCTGTTTGTATATTTTATAAAACAAAAACAAAAGCAAAAGAATCCCCCCCCCCACTGGGCCAACTGGCCCAGCTGGCAGACCAGGCCGGCCCAACCGGCCCAGCCGCCCCCTACTCATCCCCCTGCCCCCCAAACCCTAACCCTAACCTTCCCCCGATCCCCTGCTCCCTCTCCCTTCCCCCGATCTGGACGCCGTCCCGAGGACTCGCCGTCGCCGTCGCCGCCTCGTCTCGACCCCGTCGTCGCCTCCCCGCTTCTCCCTCGCCGGACCTCCCCAAGCCTCGCTGCCCTAAACCCCTGTATGGAGGGTGAGACCCCGTCTGCGCTCGCCTCATGCTCGCCACGCCCCCTGCCCCGCTCCCGCCCCGCGCTGCACGCCCCGGCCGCGCACCGCAACTGCTCGCCGCGCCTGCTGCTCGCTGCCCCTACCGCAGCCCCGCGCTCGGTCGCTTCCCCAGCCACCGCTACGGCTCCTGCCCACCGCGGCCGATGCCTCCCCTCGCCGTGCGCCCCACGCCCGTTCGCCTCGCCGCTCGCGCCCGCCTCCTGCTGCGCCCAGCCACCGCGTCCCCCACCTCCGCTCGCCTGCGCCCGCCGGCGCCCCTGCTGGCTGGCCGCATCATGCCCGGCTTCCTGCTGCGGCTGCGTGCGTGCCCGGCAGCCCCTGGTGGCTGGCTAGAGCCACTGCCAGGTGGGGCCCGAAACGAGAAAAAGAAAAAGAAAAGAAAAGAAAAAGAATAGAATTAAAATAAATAAATAAATAAATAACTAATAAATAAATAAATAAATAATTAATTAACTTAATTAATTTTGTTTAATTAAACTAATTAATTAATTAGCCTAATTAATCTGTAATTAGTTTAATTAAACCCTAATCAACTAATGTGACACTGACAGGTGGGACCCGCTGGTTCTGTTGACCAGTCAACGGTCACAGTTGACCGCTGACGTCACTCTGACGTCATGCTGACGTTAGCAAATACTGTTTCGGATAATTCTAATTTAATAAATAAAATAATTCTAGAAAATGATTAAAACTTTGAAAATTAATATAAAATAAACCGTAACTCGGATTAAAATAATTTATATATGAAAAACAATCAGAAAAATATGACGATTCCGAATATGCACTCCGTTCATCTGTCATGTACCTCTACCATACTGAACGTGGAACCGTCCCCCCTCTGTTTCATCTGTCCGAAATGCCAAATGCTGGGAAAACATTCCCGGATGTTCCTTCGCCGGTAACGTGTAGTACTGCGATAGGTCACCCCCTCGAATAACGTGCTGCCATGCCTGGCATCTGTGATTGCATTTGTTGCTTGTATTTACTGTTTCTCCCCCCTCCCTCTCTCCGGTAGACCCCGAGACTGACGCTGCTGCCGATGCCCCTGTGATCGACTACGTCCCCGACGACCCTCCTTCCTTTTCAGCAGAGCAACCAGGCAAGCAAAACCCCCTTGATCATTCCTATATCACCTATTCCTTCTCCCTCATGCTTGCATTAGATTTTGCTACTGTAAATGATTGCTCCTATTCTGATGCATAGCCTATTTTTGTAAACTGCTATTGATACCTTACCTATTATCCTAAATGCTTAGTATAGGTTGGATGAATACCATCTGTGGCCCCTCTTCTTTGTCCTAGTTGCCCTGCTTAGTTACCAGTGCCCCGATCGAAGTGATCGACGGGCTGAGACCTGCACATCACTACACAACCCTCTTAGTTGCTCAACTCTGCAGAGCTAATATCGAGTGACGAGGGTGATACCTCTCATCTCACCCCTGATGTTGCCTCTGTAGTACATCTAGTTGGTTGTGGGCTACGAGGGTGATTCCTCTTTCACCACCTCCGACGAAGCTTTCGTCGTGCAACCCTGCAAGTGTGAATACCATCGAGGGTGATTCCTTCGGTTTCACCATGACGGATACGTCGAGAGGGAAATCCAACGAGGGTGATTCCTCGGATTCCTTCTTGGTGTTATGAACACACGGTTACCTGGGTTTTACTACAAATACTTAACGAAGTCGGGTCGACCCTGAGGGGTACCCGCGAGAGGTATGAAGTCGGGTTGACCCAAAGGTACCCGCGAGATAATTACAAGGCGCGGCCGGGCAGGCAGAGACCGCCCTAGAGACGGATGGGCCTGGCCCTTGTTGCACTTCCTCGAGACGGGACTACAGGAGTACTGATCGTCGCCGCGAGCTCCTAATAATTCGCTAACAGATTTGGGTATTGATCTGAGTTGGCCACTGGCCTATACGCACTACCACCACGTGGGATAATGGTTTAATGGGGCCCTCTACACCGTATGTATCAGCCGATAGCTCTGTGAGATGTCCAGTTCAGCCTCGTGGGCCTGTCGGGCCAGTGCCATCCAGGATGAGGTGGTGCTCGTCCCGGCTCGTCACATAACGACCCGGAGTGCAAAGGGCGATGGGCCCAAGACCTCTAAGCGCTTAGGATGTAGACCGGCGGGGACCTCTCTGTTGAGCTCTAGGTAGGGCTGCGGTGTGTCGATCAGCCGAGGCCGGGCATGACCCGGAAAAGTGTGTCCGGCCAGAGTTAATCGAGCGTGTTGGGTAACAGTAGTGCACCCCTGCAGGGAAGTTATCTATTCGAATAGCCGTGTCCACGGTAACAGGACGCTCAGTGTTGTATCCCGATCTATTACAACTTGAACTGAATACATGATACTTTAATTGTAAGCTCCAGGATCGCTTTCCCGCAGGGAGTCGAGGAAGGATCTCTGGGATTTGCTTCTACATGCTTGTTACTTTATTGTATGCTATTCTGCACTCTTCTAATGCTGCAAGACGCTGAAGATGCTAGTCTTCGATAGGTTAGTCCTCCCCCCTCTGTTCTGGCATTTCTGCAGTTTAGTCCAAAGATACAGCCCCATTCCTTTGGTACCGATGCGTATTTAGCATAGTTCTGATGTCAGTCTTGCGAGTACTTTGGATGAGTACTCACGGTTGCTTTGCTACTTTTTTCTTCATACCCGATTGCTGCGACCAGATGACGGATCCCAGGAGCCAGCTGCTACCGCCGACGACTACTACTACCCCTCTGGAGGAGCCTACTACTATGTGGAGACCGACGACCAGGAGTAGTTTAGGAGGCTCCCAGGCAGGAGGCCTTGCCTCTTTCGATCAGAGTCGTTGTTTGTTTTCGCCTTCTTAAGGCATCTTGTTTAACTTTGTGTCTGTACTCAGATACTGTTGCTTCCGCTGATGTTTGTATGACATCGAGCTTATGTATTCGAGCCCTCGAGGCCTCTGGCTTGTAATATAAAGCTTGAATTATTTTATTTTGTGTTTAGAGTTGTGTTGTGATATCTTCAAGTGAGTCCCTAGGCTTGATCGTGTGCATTTGCATGTATGATTAGCGCACGATTAAGTCGGGGGCGTCACAGCCTTGCTTCTATTGCCGTACCTCCTACTGATCCGTTAGAACAATATTTGCTAGACCATGAAAATGATATGCATATGAATGAAAGAAATGAAATAGATAGGATGTTCTTTGATCAACCACCTATCCTTAAACACAATTTGCCTGTTGAAACTCTTGGAGGCCCTCCTCCAACTAAGGGTGACCCTGTATTTGAATTGAAGCAATTGCCTGATACATTGAAATATGCTTATCTTGATGAAAAGAAGATATATCCTGTTATTATTAGTGCTAACCTTTCAGAACATGAAGAAAAGAGATTACTAAAAACTCTGAGGAAGCACCGTGCTGCTATTGGATATACTCTTGATGATCTTAAGGGCATTAGTCCCACTCTATGTCAGCACAAAATTAATATGGAGCCTGATGCTAAACCAGTTGTCGACCACCAACGACGATTAAATCCTAAGATGAAAGAGGTGGTAAGAACTGAAATATCAAAGCTTCTGGAAGCAGGTATAATCTATCCCATAGCTGATAGTAGATGGGTAAGTCCTGTTCATTGTGTCCCTAAGAAAGGAGGTATCACCGTTGTTCCTAATGATAAAAATGAACTCATTCCACAAAGAATTGTAACTGGTTATAGGATGGTAATTGATTTTAGAAAATTAAACAAAGCTACTAGACAAGATTATTACCCCTTACCTTTTATTGATCAAATGTTAGAAAGATTGTCTAAGCATACACACTTTTGTTTCCTAGATGGATATTCTGGTTTCTCTCAAATACCTGTATCACAATCCGATCAAGAGAAAACCACCTTTACTTGCCCTTTTGGAACTTATGCTTATAGACGTATGCCTTTTGGTTTATGCAATGCACCTGCTACCTTTCAAAGATGTATGACTGCTATATTCTCTGACTTTTGTGAAAAGATTGTTGAGGTTTTCATGGATGATTTTTCCGTTTATAGAACTTCTTTTGATGATTGCTTAAGCAACCTTGATCGAGTTTTGCAGAGATGTGAAGAAACTAATCTTGTCTTGAATTGGGAGATGTGCCACTTTATGGTGAATGAAGGTATTGTCTTGGGGCATAAAATTTCTGAAAGAGGTATTGAAGTTGATAAAGCTAAGGTTGATGCTATTGAGAAAATGCCATGTCCTAAAGATATTAAAGGTATAAGAAGTTTCCTTGGTCATGCTGGTTTCTATAGGAGATTTATTAAAGACTTCTCTAAAATTTCTATACCTCTTACCAATCTCTTGCAAAAAGATGTTCCATTTGTTTTTGATGATGATTGTGTATAAGCCTTTGAAACACTTAAGAAAGCCTTAACTACTGCACCTATTGTTCAACCACCTGATTGGAACTTGCCTTTTTAAATTATGTGTGATGCTAGTGATTATGCTGTTGGTGCTGTTCTAGGACAGAGAGTTGATAAGAAATTAAATGTTATCCATTATGCTAGTAAAACTCTAGACAGTGCCCAAAGAAATTATGCTACTACTGAGAAAGAATTTCTAGCAGTTGTGTTTGCATGTGATAAATTCAGATCTTTCATAGTCGATTCTAAAGTAACTGTTCACACCGATCATGCTGCTATTAAATATCTTATGGAAAAGAAAGATGCTAAACCTAGACTCATTAGGTGGGTTCTATTGCTACAAGAATTTGACTTGCATATTATTGATAGAAAGGGAGCTGAGAATCCCGTAGCAGATAATTTGTCTAGAATGGAAAATGTTCTTGATGACCCATTTCCTATTAATGATGATTTTCCTGACGAACAATTAGCTGTCATAAATGCTTCTTGTAATACTCCTTGGTATGCAGACTATGCTATTATATTTTTGCTAAATTTATACCACCTAGTTTCACATACCAACAAAAGAAAAAGTTCTTCTATGATTTAAGACATTACTTTTGGGATGACCCACATCTTTATAAAGAAGGAGTAGATGGTATTATTAGACGTTGTATACCTGAGCATGAATAGGAACAAATCCTACGGAAGTGTCATTCCGAGGCTTACGAAGGACACCATGCGGGAGACAGAACTGCACACAAGGTATTACAATCTGGTTTTTATTGGCCTACTCTTTTCAAGGATGCTTGTAAGTTTGTCTTATCTTGTGATGAATGTCAGAGAATTGGTAATGTTGGTAGACGTCAGGAAATGCCTACGAATTATTCACTCGCTATTGAACCATTTGATGTTTGGGTATTTGATTATATGGGACCTTTTCCTAAATCCAATGGGTATACACATATTTTAGTTGCTGTTGATTACGTTACTAAGTGGGTAGAAGCTATTCCAACTAGTAGTGCTGATCATAACACTTCTATTAAAATGCTTAAAGAAGTTATTTTCCCGAGATTCGTAGTCCCTAGATATTTAATGACTGATGGTGGTTCACATTTTATTCATGGTGCATTCCGTAAACTGCTTGCTAAATATGATGTCAACCATAGAATTGCATATCCCTATCACCCTCAATCTAGTGGCCAAGTAGAATTGAGCAATAGAGAAATAAAATTAATTTTGCAAAAAACCGTCAATAGATCTAGAAAGAACTGGTCTAAGAAACTTGACGATGCATTATGGGCTTATAGAACTGCTTGTAAAAATCCTATGGGTATGTCTCCTTATAAAATGGTTTATGGAAAAGCATGTCATATACCTCTTGAGTTAGAACATAAAGCATATTGGGCAATTAAAGAAATCAATTATGATTTCAAACTTGCCGGTGAAAAGAGGTTATTTGATATTAGCTCCCTAGATGAATGGAGAACCCAAGCTTATGAAAATGCCAAATTATTTAAAGAAAAAGTTAAAAGATGGCATGATAGAAGAATTTAAAAACAGAAACTCAAAGTGGGTGAGCAAGTTATATTGTACAATTCTCGTTTGAGATTCTTTGCAGGAAAACTTCTCTCTAAATGGGAAGGACCGTATATCATCGAAGAAGTTTATCGTTCCGGAGCCATCAAAATAAACAACTCCGAAGGCACTAATCCGAAAGTGGTGAATGGGCAAAGAATTAAGCACTATATTTCAGGTACTCCCATTAATGTTGAAACTAATATTATTGAAACAATGACACCGGAGGAATACAAAAGAGAGACCTTCCAGAACACTCCAGAACCCTGAAAAGGAAGAGGTACGTGATACGGTAGGTAAACCGACTCCAAAAATTCCATAAAAATACTTTCTGTCAGTTTTGGAATATTAGAAAAAATTAAAAAATAAGAAACAACCAAGGGGACCCACGAGGTGCACATGAGGCACCAGGGCACGCCACCCCCCAGGCGTGCCCTGGTGGCTCGTGGGCCCCTCGTGAGCCTTCCCAACTCCGTTTTCTTCTGGATTACTTGTTTTGCAAGATAAAAATTCTTTATATATACTCTCGAACATTTTGACCACCGTATCGCAGAAATCTCCTGTGTTCTTGTTTCGTGTTATTTTTCTGACAGATCTAGATCGCCATGGCTCCACCAAGCTCTTCCAAGGACAAGTTCTACGAGAAGGTCATCAACCCCTACCTACCGAAGGTGATGAAACACCCTCAAGCCATTGAGATGCGTGAGGGGGTGCTTCACATCCAGGATGTTCAAGGACCCAAGAAGACCGGGAGCGTGGAGTCCAGGCTCGAAGCGATGGAGCAGGAGATCTTCAAGTGCCAAGGGATGGTGGAACGTGGACTCAGCGCCAACCACTCCATGATCACGGAATTCATCCGTGATCACAAGGTGAATGGCCAATCGATGGGGGACATCATCTTCAAGCTCAATGAACGAATCGATTATCTCCAAGGCCAAATCTATGATCTTCAAAACCAAAATTATGAGTATGAGGCAAGATTCAAAGGTATGAGTTTAGCTGCAAGTTTCAGGACCCCGGAGACTCGTTCATATTTTTATGATGGGGAACCTATGCCATGGAAGCCGGAGGACACGCCCACCACTTCATCATCACCATCATCACCGAAGAAAGAAACTTGAGTACATGGGTATGGGCACTCCCCTTGGCTTGTGCCAAGCTTGGGGGAGGCGCCCCGGTATCGTATCACCATCACTTTTATCATCTTTACCTATTTTTAGTTCAATCCTTAGTTATTTCGTGATCTAGTTGAATAAAAGTTTAGTATGATCTATTTTCGAGTGCTAGTTCGTGATCTATCTATCTATGTAATCGAGTTGAGAGTTATATAAAGAGTTGTTTGAGTTTTTGCTTCTTTACTTTCATGTTTCAATCCTAGCAATGAAAATAATGAAAAAGATTATATGCTAATCTTATGGAAAGTAATGACATTACATAAAGAAAAGTATAAGTGGTAAAATTTATTGGAAGTTAACAAGCATAGCATTAGTCAATGATGCCATTCATGAAAAAATTAATAGGGAAGAGAAGATTCACATGCAAATACACTATCTTGGACATCTTTTATGATTGTGAGCCCCCATTAAGTATTTTATGTAAAATTGTTGACGTTGGACAAGGAAGACAACGCAATGAATTATGTTTGCTTATATTCACATGGAAGTTATATTGTCATAGATCCTCCAACATGTGGTGCTTGCTCAATACCTTTGCTAGCCAAAAATTCGCACCAAGTAGAGATACTACTTGTGCATCCAAAACCCTTAAACCCAGTTTCATGTCATGAGAGTCAACTATATCTACCTATGGATTGAATAAGATCCTTCAAGTAAGTTGTCATCGGTGCAAAAAGCAATAAAAATTGCCTCTAAATGTGTATGAACTTTTATTGTAAGGGAAAATAAGCTTTGTACGAACTTGTGATGGTAAAGAAATAAAAGTGACGGACTGCATAATAAAGGTTGCTATCACAAGGGGCAATATAAAGTGACGTTCCTTTGCATTAAGAGATTGTGTATCCAACAACAAAAAGCGCATGACAACCTTTGCTTCCCTCTGCGAAGGGCTTATCCTTTACTTTTATGTATTTACTTTTTATGCAAGAGTCAATAGTGTTCTCCTCTACTTCCTTTTTATTTTTCTCTTTTGCAAGCATCATGTGGTGGGGAAAGATCTAGGCATATATATCCAATTGGATATGAGTGATCATGAGTTATTATTGTTGACATCACCCTTGAGGTGAATAAGTTGGGAGGCGAAATCATAAGCCCCTATCTTTCTATGTGTCTGGCTTAAACCTTTTGCTCCATATATATGTCATGAGTGTTAGCAATCATAGAAGACTATATGATGGTTGAGTATGTGGACTTGCTAAAAAGCTCCTACATGAGACCCTTCCTAAAAATATGATGAATTGCAATTGCATTGTTGGCTGAGAACATAGTTTGTTAGTTTTCAAGAAAGTTTATGCCCTATACTTCATTGTTGTGATGAATTGTTACTTGCTCATGAGAAGTTTTATGATAATAAATATTGCTGTTGTAATAATGATCATGATGCTACTATGTCCATATTTTGTTTTTATCGACACCTCTCTCTCTAAACATGTGGACATGATTATCGATATCGGCTTTCGCTTGAGGACAAGCGAGGTCTAAGCTTGGGGGAGTTGATACGTCCATTTTGCATCATGTTTTCCTACTATTATTTATAGTGTTTTTAATCAATATAACACTTTCTTGAGCAATTCTAATGCCTTTTCTCTCTTAATATGCAAGATTTACACAAGGAGGGAGATTGCCGGCAGCTGGAATTCTGGACCTGAAAAAGCTATGTCAGAGATACCTATTCTGCACATCTCCAAATGAGCTGAAATTTCATGGAGATTTATTTTGGAATAAATAAAAAATACTAGAAGAAAGAAATACCAGAGGGGGCCACCCAGGAGCCCACGAGGCACCAGGGCGCGCCACCCCCCCAGGCGCGCCCTGGTGGCTCATGGGGCCCCTGGCCAGCCTCTGGCCCCCATTTTCTGGTATATAAGTCCATTTGCCCTAGAAAAAAATAAAGAGAAGACTTTTGGGACGGTGCGCCGCCGTCTCGAGGCGGAACTTGGGCAGGAGCACTTTTGCTCTCCGGCAGAGCGATTCTGCCGGGGATACTTCCCTCCGGGAGGGGGAAATTGGAGCCATCGACATCACCAACGATCCTCTCATCATGGGAGGACCAATCTTCATCAACATCTTCAACAACACCATCTCATCTCAAACCCTAGTTCATCTCTTGTATTCAATCTTTGTCTCAAAACCTCAGATTGGTACCTGTGGGTTGCTAGTAGTGTTGATTACATCTTGTAGTTGATGCTAGTTGGTTTATTTGGTGGAAGATTATATGTTCAGATCTAATATGCTATTCAATACCCCTCTGATCTTGGACATGAATATGATTTGTGAGTAGTTACTTTTGTTCTTGAGGACATGGGAGAAGTCTTGTCATAAGTAATCATGTGAATTTGGTATTCGTTCGATATTTTGATGATATGTATGTTGTTTATTCTCTTAGTGGTGTTATGTGAACGTCGACTACATGACACTTCACCATCTTTGGGCCTAAGGGAATGCATTGTGGAGTAATAAGATGATGGGTTGCTAGAGTGAGAGAAGCTTAAACCCTAGTTTATGCGCTATTCCGTAAGGGGCTGATTTGGATCCATATGTTTAATGCTATGGTTAGAGTTATCTTAATTCTTCTTTCGTAGTTGCGGATGCTTGCGAGAGGGGGTAATCATAAGTTGGAGGCTTGTTCAAGTAAGAACAGCACCCAAGCACCGGTCCACCCACATATCAAATTATCAAAGTAGCGAACGCGAATCAAACCAACATGATGAAAGTGACTAGATGAAATTCCCATGTGTCCTCGAGAACGCTTTGCTTATTATAAGAGATCGTTCCGGCTTGTCCTTTGCTACAAAAAGGATTGGGCCAACTTGCTGCACTCTTTGTTACTATTGCTACGTGTCACTTGTTACAAATTATCTTGCTATCAAACTACTCGTTACCGATAATTTCAGTGCTTGCAGAAAACACCTTGCTGAAAACCGCTTGTCATTTCCTTCTGCTCCTCGTTGGGTTCGACACTCTTACTTATCGAAAGAACTATGATTGATCTCCTATACTTGTGGGTCATCAGCAATACATGAGCGCAAGCCATGGATATAGCACTATGGGTGGATTAGAGTGTGGTGGTAGAGATTAATAAGGAGAAGTCAAAAATAAGAAGATAGTCTCACATTAACGAGGCTAATCAACGGGCTATGGAGATGCCCATCAATTGATGTCAATGCGAGGAGTAGGGATTGCCATGCAACGGATGCACTAAGAGCTATAAGTGTATGAAAGATCAACATGAAAACTAAGTGGGTGTGCATCCAACTTGCTTGCTCATGAAGACCTCGGGCATTTGAGGAAGCCCATCATCGAAATATACAAGCCAAGTTCTATAATGAAAAATTCCCACTAGTATATGAAAGTGACAAAATAGGAGACTCTCTATATGAAAAACATGGTGCTACTCTGAAGCACAAGTGTGGAAAAAAAGGATAGTAACATTGCCCCTTCTCTCTTTTTCTCTCATTTTTTTTTCGTGGGCTCTTTTTGGCCTCTTTTTTTTAGAACGGTCTCATGGACCTCATCCCCACTTTTTCGAGGACTCATTAGTCTCCACCATTCTTTCCTCACTGGGACAATGCTCTAATAATGATGAACGTCACACTTTTATTTACTTACAACTCAATATTACAACTCGATACTAGAACAAAAATATGACTCTATATGAATGCCTCTGGCAGTGTACCAGGATGTGCAATGATGCTAGCGTAACATGTATAAAAATGATGAACGGTGGCTGAGCCACAAATACTATGTCAGCTATATGATCATGCAAAGCAATATGACAATGACTAAGTGTGTCATAAAAACGGAACGGTGGAAGTTGCATGGCAATATATCTCGGAATGGCTATGGAAATGCCATGATAGGTAGGTATGGTGGCTGTTTTGAGGAAGATATAAGGAGGCTTATGTGTGATAGAGCGTATCATATCATGGGGTTTGGATGCACTGGCGAAGTTTGCACCAACTCTCGATGTGAGAAAGGGCAATGCACGGTACCGAAGAGGCTAGAAAATTGCGGAAAGGTGAGAGTGCGTATAATCCATGGACTCACATTAGTCATAAAGAACTCACATACTTATTGTGAAAGTTTATTAGCCCTCGAAGCAAAGTACTACTATGCATGCCCCTAGGGGGATAGATTGGTAGGAAAAATCCATCGCTCGTCCCCGACCACCACTCATAAGGTAGACAATCAAGAACAAATCATGCTCCAACTTCTTAGCATAACGACAGATCATACGTGCATGCTTCGGGAATCACAAACCTTAACACCAATATTCTTACTAAACCACAATTATCTACTCGCACCTCCCACATATTACCATCTTAATATCGCAAAACTATTGCAAGGAATCAAACTTATCATATTCAGTGATCTACATGAAAGTTTTTATTATATCCCTCTTGAATACTTATCATATCAGGACCAAATTCATAAACCGTGCATATTACCATTGATAATTATTAGACTCTCAAAAAGATATAAGTGAAGAAGGAGAGTGAAACTATTTCTTTAAAATATAAGCACCGCCGTGCTCTAAAAGATATAAGTGAAGCACTAGAGCAACTGCCTAGCTCAAAATATTTAAGTGAAACACATAGAGTATTCTAACAAATCCGGAATAATGTGTGTCCCTCTCAAAAAGGTGTGTTCAGCAAAGATGATTGTGACAAACTAAAAAGCAAACAAACTATATCACAAGACACTCCAAGTAAAACACATATCATGTGATGAATAAAAATATTGCTCCAAGTGAGTTACCGATAGATTGTAGACGAAAGAGGGCATGCCTTCCGGGGCATCCCCAAGCTTAGACGCTTGAGTCTTCCTTGAATATTACCTTGGGATGCCTTGGGCATCCCCAAGCTTAGGCTCTTGCCACTCCTTATTCCTTTATCCATCGTAGTCTCATCCAAAACTTGAAAACTTCAGCACACAAAACTCAACAGAAACCTCGTGAGATCCGTTAGTATAACAAATAAATCTTAAACTTTAGGTACTGTTGTAAATTGATTCATATTTAATATTGGCATAATGCTACTGTACTCCAACTTCTCCATGACTCATACCCCCCGATACGATCCATAGATTCATCAAATTAAGCAAACTATGCAACAAAAACAGAATCTGTCTAAAACAGAACAGTCTATAAAGATCTATTTATAAGCTCTGTAACTCCAAAAATTCTGAAAATTAGGAAAACGTAAGCAATTCATATCCCAATACTGTGTAAAAATTTCAGATTTTTCTGACGCCCCAGTACAGAATTAAAATTGCAGCACTGGACACAAAACTTTATGTTTTCCTAACAGCATCAATTATACTATCATCAACATCATCCCAAAGACATTACTTGGCACAAACACTAATTAAAAGATAAAAACACAATCATAACAGAGGCTATAATTGTGTAAACACACAAAAACAGAATGTAAAAACAAAAATTTATTTTATTCATTGGGTTGCCTCCAACTTCTCCATGACTCATACCCCCCGATACAATCCATAGATCCATGGATTCTCGTTTGGACTCTTTTTGATAATGATTTTCTGAAAAGGCAAAAACAAGTAGAAAACAACAACTGGCATTGGGCTCTGGCTTAATAAGTTAGTCCCAAAAAATGATATATAATGGCATATAATTGAATATAAAACATCCAAGATTGATACTATAATAGCATGGAACAATAAAAAATTATAGATACATTGGAGACGTATCAGCGACGTTCTCTGATACATCCATTTTGCATCATGTTTTTCTACTATTATTTATAGTGTTTTTGATCAATATTTCACCTTGTGATGCAATTCTAATGCCTTTTCTCTCTTATCATGCAAGATCTACATGAAGAGGGAAATTGCCGGCAGCTGGAATTTTGGACCTGAAAAGACCTACAACAGATATAGCTATTCTTCGGAGCTCCAAATGACCTGAAAATTTACGGAGATTTATTTTGGAATTAATAAAAAAATACTAGAAGAAGAATCACCAGGAGGGGGCCCACCAATGAGTGATGACCCACAAGTATAGGGGATCAATCGTAGTCCTTTTGATAAGTAAGAGTGTCGAACCCAACAAGGAGCAGAAGGAAATGCTAAGCGGTTTTCAGCAAGGTATTCTCTGCAAGTACTGAAAGTAGCGGTAACAGATAGTTTAATAGCAAGGTAATTCGTAACGAGTAGCAAGTAACAAGTGTAAAAAAAGTGCTGCAAGGTGGCCCAATCCTTTTTATAGCAAAGGACAAGCCGGAAAGATCTCTTATATAAAGCAAAGCGTTCTCGAGGACACATGTGAATTCTCATCTAGTCACTTTCATCATGTTTATTTGATTTGCGTTCGCTACTTTGATAATTTGATATGTGGGTGGACCAGTGCTTGGGTGCTGTTCTTACTTGAACAAACCTCCCACTTATGATTACCCCCTCTCGCAAGCATCCGCAACTACGAAAGAAGAATTAAGATAAATCTAACCATAGCATGAAACATATGGATCCAAATCAGCCCCTTACGGAATGGCGCATAAACTAGGGTTTGAGCTTCTGTCACTCTAGCAACCCATCATCTACTTACTACTCCACAATGCCTTCCCTTAGGCCCAAATATGGTGAAGTGTCATGTAGTCGACGTTCACACAACACCACTAAAGGAAGCAACAACATACATATCATCAAAATATCGAACGAATACCAAATTCACATGATTACTTATGACAAGACTTCTCCCATGTCCTCAAGAACAAAAGTACCTACTCACAAATCATGTTCATGTTCAAGATCAGAGGGATATTGAATATCATTAAGGATCTGAACATATAATCTTCCACCAAATAAACCAACTAGCATCAACTACAAGATGTAATCAACACTACTAGCAACCCACAGGTACCAATCTGAGGTTTTGAGACAAAGATTGGATACAAGAGATGAACTAGGGTTTAAGATGAGATGGTCCTGGTGAAGATGTTGATGAAGATTGGCCCTCCCATGATGAGAGGATCGTTGGTGATGTCGATGGCTTCGATTTCCCCCTCCCGAAGGGAAGTATCCCCGGCGGAATCGCTCCGCCGGAGAGCAAAAGTGCTCCTACCCAGGTTCCACCTCATGGCGGCGGCGCTTTGTCCCGAAAGTCTTCTATATAATTTTTTTAGGGCAAATGACCTTTATATAGAAGAAGGAGGGGGCCGGAGGCCAGCTGTTGGCCCCACAAGGCATCAGGGCGTGCCCAGGGGGGCCGCACCCTGTTGCCTTGTGGGCAACTGGGGGTCCCCTATGGTATTTCTTTTCTCTAGTATTTTTTATATATTCAATAAAAAATCTCTGTAAAATTTCAGATCATTTGGAGCTCTATAGAATAGGTATCTCTGTTGTAGCTACTTCAGGTCCAGAATTCCAGCTGCCGGTATTCTCCCTCTTCATATAAATGTTGCAAACTAAGAGAGAAAAGGCATAAGAATTGCATCGTAAAATGAAATAATGACCAAATACATTATAAATAATAGTAGGAAATCATGATGCAAATTGGATGTATCAGTGAGCCACAAGCTCAGGTGGCGCCCCCCTGGGGCGCGCCATGTGAGCTTGTGGGCCCACCAGCAGGTCTTCATGGCCCATCTTCTCCTATATGAAGCCATTTGCCCTAGAAAAATCAGAAGAAGACTTTCGGGACGAAGCGCCACCGTCTCGAGGAGGAACCTGGGCAGGAGCACTTTTGCTCTCCGGTGGAGCGATTCCGCCGGGGATACTTCCCTCCGAGAGGGTGAAATCGAAGCCATCGACATCACGAATGTTCCTCTCATCATGGGAGGACTCATCTCCATCAACATCTTCACCAGTATCATCACATCTCAAACCCTAGTTCCTCTCTTGTATTCAATCTTTGTCTCAAAACCTTAGATTGGTACCTGTGGGTTGTTAGTAGTGTTGATTACATCTTGTAGTTGATGCTAGTTGGTTTAATTGGTTGAAGATTAGATGTTTAGATCCTTAATCATATATTATACTCCTCTGATCTTGAACAGTTTGTTCTTGAGGACATGGGAGAAGTCTTGTTATAAGTAATCATGTGAAGTTGGTATTCGTTCAATATTTTGATGATGTGTATGTTGTTCTTCCTCTAGTGGTGTCGTGTGAACGCCGACTACATGACACATTACCATGCTTCGGCTTAGGGAAAAGCATTGTGGAGTAGTAAGTAGATGATGGGTTGCGAGAGTGACAGAAGCTTAAACCCTAGTTTGTGCGCTATTTCGTAAGGGGCTGATTTGGATCCATATGTTTCATGTTATGGTTAGATTTATCTTAATTCTTCTTTCATAGTTGTGCATGCTTGCGAGAGGGGGTAATCATAAGTGGTTTGTTTGTTCAAGTAAGAACAGCACCCTAGCACCGGTCCATCCACATATCAAATTATCAAAGTAGTGAACGCGAATCAACCAAACATGATGAACATGACTAGACAAGAATTTGCATGTGTCCTCGAGAACGCTTTGCTCACTATAAGAAGTGTAACACCCCGATTTTTGGCCCTTTCTTTTTTTGAATTTGTTCGAATTTTCATTTGGAGTTCTTTTTTTTTCCGTGGCTATGTGGTCTTGAAACCTGGGAAAATCTTCTCTCCTGCCACTTCCTAGTGGCTTGTCATTCTTAAATCTATCCCAAGGCCATGTCATTTCCATTTTAGCCCAACCCCAACATTTATTTCTTGGGAATAGTCCTTTTTCTATTAAAGGAATAACCCTGTTTGCCCTAGGTTGTGAAGCAACCTACATTTCTGTCTTCCACAAAATTCCCACAAAATTCTCATAAATTCTTTAGATCATACCTTCCATAAATATGTCAAAGCCCATCCTTGCCTAGTTCAAAAATAAATCAGGAATATTCATTTTCCATTCTGTCCAGAATGGCACTTTATGAAGGAAGTGCTATTTATATTTTCTTGATTGCCCTCAAAATTTTTGGGCACTCTCTCATATCGAAATTATTGCCACATGCCAAAATTCAGCTTCATTTTCCTAGTAAATCTTCCTCAGCAAATTCCCAAAGTTTCTGACCAGAGAGAAGCTTTGTGAAGGAAGAACTAGCTAGGTTAATCCAAATGAGTTGAAATTCTGGTAGATCATTTATATAATCAAATAACGACTGTCCACCAAATGTCACCTCCATACAACAATCTATGTGAGCACACCTTCAAATCTTGGTTTCTAGTCACAATTTCAGTTTGTGAAGCAACTATAATTTTTATTGCTTCAAAAATTCTGAAATTAATCCAGGACCTAAATATCCCTAAATAATGTCAGCATGACAAAACTGACATTATTTTTCCAAGCCATTTTCCCCACAAAATTCCCCCAAGTTTCAGTCCAGTGGGTAGCATTGTGAAGGAAGTACCATTTATACTTATCCAAATGGGATGAAATTTTTATGGTGCCTTCATATGCCCAAATGATCATCCTCCACAAATTTTCAGCCCAATCCAACACACCATGTGAGTGCTACTTCCTGATCTAGCTTCTGGACCAGATTTGGCAGTTGTAAAGCAACTGTGCTAAATATTGGTCCAAATCCCTTCAAAATCCACAGGATCATAGTCTTTCCTACTCTAAACCCCTGAGACATCCTGGTTAGCTCTCATCCCCATCTCATTTGATCACTATTTCATGCCCAAGTTGGATACAGCAAACTTCAGTCGATCATTCCCATCAACTCACAGTGTCTTTAGCCGAACCATCACATCTGTGAGGCTGTAGGTTGGAGGGACAACACGCTAGACATCTTTTGGCAGGCCATTGTGTCCTCTCCTTGCCATGCCACACGGTGACCACGCCGTTGGCATGCGTTTGGCGCGCTCCGCTCGTCTGCTAGCTTCGGGCACTCCTCTGCTCGTCGTTCCCGCGCGTCCCACCGTGTCTACAACGTCGACCATCCTCCCCTGCATCCACGTAGCCTCCTCCCCGCCCCTCCCGTCGCTGTTCGGACGCGGACACCGCGTGCCCGCGTAAGCATAGTGGCACAAAGGTGCCCTCCCTGCCCCACGCGGTGCGCCGCGGCTTTGCCCGCGTGCCTGACACCTCCACTAGCCCTCACCCGTCGCCGTCCGAGATCGCACGCACGCCTGGCCCCCTCGCCGGAGCTCATCCATTCGGTGGAGGCGGCATTCGGCCCGTGGCCCTCTTCCTCGGCTATATAAGCCACCCCGTGCCCTCTCGACCTCACAAGCCTCCTCACCACCCTCCACTAGCCCACCCCAGCCACTCATCCGAGCTCGAGAGCTCCTCCTCGCCTCCCACCACCACCATGGCAGCCGCACTGCCTCGCTCAAATTCGAGCTAGCCCGAGCCCCCTCCCCCTTCATTCCTCTCCAGAGAGACCCCCAGGCCAAGGCGAAGCTCCTGCCCTCTTCTCCTCCTTCTCCGGTGGCCCATGGCGCCGTGCCCGAAACCGCCCGAAGCCGCCGTCCGCCGCTGTCAAGGGCGCGCCCTACTCCGACCTCCTCGGTGCCCGTGCTATGCGGGGATGGGTGCGGCTCGGTCCCCTGAGCAGTTTGGTAGGTCGGGCGCCGCCGGAGACGGCCTGTGGCGCCGGCAGTCGCCGTCGGGGCCGGCCTCTGTCTCGGCCAGGAGCACGCAGGGCGGGAGGTAGAAAAGACTGGGCCAGGCGGGCCCCACCACCCAGCGACCCCACCAGTCAGCCACACGAGGAGTCAACCCCGGGCCCGCGCCGATCTAAGTGAAGACGTATTCTCCAGAATACGTTTTCGTTTAATAAAAGCGTATTCTGTCACGGCTGCGGGAGAAAGTGCGCTTTCACTTTCTGAAAGCGTATTCGGCAAAGTACGCCTTCGATTTAACCCAGCCGGCCGAAACCTTTATATAGCGGACGTTCGTCCGTTAAGGCCAGAAAAGAACAAATTTTTATTCTTTTCCTGCCTAACGAACGAACGGCCGTATCTCGACAACCGTAACTCCGATTCAGGTGATCCCAAAGCCCACGATCTCAGTTCGTCGAGCCCGTTCCGATGGTATCATTTCATGAGGTTGTCACACTGTGAAAATGACCATTTTGCCCTTGCCCTTAAAACAGCTCCGCCGAGAGGGAAACTTTTCCGGCGATTCTTTCCGCGAGTTCATCGCACTTCTCCCTGATGGTTCCTCCATCCCCAGGCAAGCCACAACAGCCACTTGCATGATGGCATTGCAGTAGCCATGGTTTCCACTTGAATATTTAATAATTGTTTGCGCATTTAATTATTCTGTGAATATTATATGCTTGTGAATCCATGCTCATTCTTATGCCTTGCTCATTTGTATCTAGTAAGTTAAATGATTATTTGCTAGTATTATTATTATCATGTTAGTTCTCGGATTTATTTTCCGATGCTAGTGATAACGATATGCTCATTTGAATAGTTAGGGTTTATTATGAAAATACTTGCTATATTCATGATTGTCATTATGCCATGCTCATTTGCATCCCGTAGAATAAATGAGTTATCATTTTGATGCTATGTTGTTAAATGGTTATGTTGCCCATCCATGTTTACACTGATATCATGCTCATATGCATTGTTATTTCCTTATGTTGTTATGACTCAGCTCATCACCATTCAAGTTAAACTTGACATTAATCGAACTTGAACAAATCTGTTGGCTGAGTCATGGTGCCACCGAATCGAGCTAACCAGTGCAGCCACACTTGCCTTATGGGAGGCCCTAATTCGGTCTATTGTCATGCCTCTCGCCGGTGCCTTATACTAGGGAAGGTTATGTGCGCGCGCTACCCTAATCAGGTAGGCGGCCATAAGCCTTGAGTACCCAGTTTTGGTTTTGAGTTCAGGTCCCCGTTTGGGACAGTTTTGGTTTGGCCATGACGGTGGCAGCCACAGAGGTGGCGGATGTCACGAGTTGGCATCAGGGTAACCCAGGACATAGCCCAAAGGGGAGTTTGTCGGAGTGGCCGGGAGAGTGTCATGCAATAGACTGGTTTTGTCGGAACGTCGTTGGTCCACCCGAATGGGAGCACGAGGCCATGAGTTCCGTGGTGTGGGTACAGTGTACTAACCTCTGCAGAGTGTATAATCTATCGATAGCCGCGTCGTCGGATATGGACACAGTTCATAGTAGGTCACACTATGGGTCAACAGAAATAATAACCTGAATAATAAACAACCTCGGTTCGATGAGAAAAGAAGTTGGTTGATCTTTATGTGGTCAGGCGATGATCACAGGTAGAGATCAAGCTCCGTGTGGTCATGTGATGGTCACGATGGTATAGTTGATACCGAGCTTGGTTGATCCTGAGGTGATCGTGTGATGATCACGATGGTAAGTTTGTGGTTACGAGATAACCTCCGAGCAGAGTAAGTTGGTCCATGAGACCTTAAACGTCGACCCCCGTGCATGCTAGTGCTAGTATCATTCTGTTCATGTCATGAATTATATGTACATGCCATGCTCATGTTGTTGCCATGCTCCTGTTGTTGCCATGCTCATGTTGTTCTAGTAGTATCGTGTTCATCTTTGATGATTAACCTGTAAATGCCATGTTGTTGTATGTCTTGATTGCTTTGGTTGCTGTGAGCTTGCGAGTACATTCAAAGTACTCACCTGGCGTGTCATGCCAGATTGCAGGTGATGCCGTGATTGCTTGTTTGTCGAGGACCCCAAGGTTGCGCTCTAGGATACGTCCCAGCCAGAGTCCCTGCGGAGTGGAGTTCATCACCGTCGTCATTGTTCCGCTGCTAGAAGTTATTCCGTTACGAGTTGTTCCGCTGCTAGCATAGAGCTATCTGAGCAGGCGTAGTGTCGCCGTGCCCCTGTAACCTTTGTAATATCGGACCCTTGTACCCCGTTTATTCGTAATAAAGGGCTGATTTGTTCTATGCCAAGCAGTGCCGTATTCCAGAAGACTTGATCTCTGGGCTGGAATACGGGGTGTTCCGGTCTCTCTGAGCCGGGGTGCCACAAGAAGTACTTTAGGCTTGTCCTTTGCTACAAAAAGGATTGGGCCACCTTGATGCACCTTTGTTACTATTGTTACTTGTTACGAATTATCTTGCTATCAAACTACCTGTTATTACTACTTTCAGTACTTGCAGAGAATACCTTAAGCTTGCTGAAAGCCGCCTATCATTTCCTTCTGCCCCTCGTTGGGTTCGACACTCTTACTTATCGAAAGGACTATGATTGATCCCCTATACTCGTGGGTCATCAAGACTCTTTTCTGGCGCTCAGTTAACTGTTTGGTTACTATGTAATGTTACTATGCAATCTGATCTTCTAGTATATATGTTCTATATATTGTGCAATGTGGTGCTTATTTAGCTGTTTGATTCATTTGTTGTGATGTTCAGTTAACTATTTGGTTCAATTCTGTAATGTGATGTTCAATTGTTGTGGGTACAATTTTGTATTGTTATGCATGTGAGAAATAAATCGAATTTGGCTATAATAAATACATGAGAAACATATACAATTGCTATATTTCCTTGTTCTTAAGCATGCTTGTTTTGGATAACTTGCTTTTCTATGTGGCTCGAATTAATCTGTTGGATCTGCAATGTGTTTACTTTTCATCAACATATTTTACTGATAGTATGCCAACTCTCACTTAACCTGATCAATAACTACATTATATGTGTTGCAGTGAAACAATGGGAGACACTGAGGTTTACCATCGAGGTTCGCACATGCATGGTCCTTTGGCTAATAGCACATTATTGTGCAATTGCAGGAACCATTCTAATATTAAGGTTTTTAACAATTTGGTCTTGCACATGTAGGTCCTGCTGTCAGAGGTTTAGACCCACTGTTCGACCCATTTTGCATATGGGGAAATGAGATGTCCATGAATATCAGTCAAGTCAAGAAACTCATAAAGTTGTTAGGATAAAGAAACTAGCGACGAAAAACAACAAGATCTTTGTCTGCACAATGAAGAAGACATCAGTCAACTACAGGATAGTACTAACTCCTGTACCTTGTTTTTTTCTTCCTTTGCGCCATTTCAAAATTTAGAGATGGTATTTATGCACATCTATGTTTTCAGGCCTTTCCAAAGCAGTTCACCGATGATTACCTCTCAAACCACCTATATGGTGAAGAGGCGAGGAAGGTATTCATACAACACCCACGGTACAATATTGAAGTCTTTTGGCCTAAAGTTGCAAGGGCCTTCAACATCATTGAAGGCTCAATATTCGCCTTCCGCTTCAGTAGTTTTCCAGGCGAGATTCATCTGTCTATGTATCATCTATGATGCTAATTTCCAAAGGTTTTAGATGTTGCATGAGAAACTTGGTGTTGTTGTGTAATGGGGTAGCTAGCTAGCTATATGCCTATATGGTGTAACTGAGAGGTGAAGCTATATGATGTTGTACTCTGATGTATTTCAATTATGAAATCCTGGTTGCCATAATACGAATATGAAATATATTGTGTGTTTGATATGAAATGTCAATTTGATTACTAAATGGATTATAAATAATAGGAAAATTAGCCTGCTAATTGGGTTTTTCTATTGCAGAAGGTTATTAAGACAACACCATGGGCGATGACCACAAACAACCCACACAGTTTCTAGAAAGTAGGCGTGTTGGATATATGAACCATAACACACGACTTCCTCCCGACAACTATTTGCGTTAGGCCACCTTGCACAAATGTTTCCACATAAAAAGCGTGTGTGATGTACAGCCTATGCCATACAATTTCTTCTAGGCACCGTGCGTGCTGCATTCAATAATGCAAATGATAAAATTATAAATATCGTCTGTGTTGGCAACTCTATCACAGACGATGTGATGCCAAAAATTGTGTGTGATGTACATACAAACGGGAACGTTTGTTTGGATTCACTGCATGGGATGCTAAAAACATCTCACATGATTGGGCCCGTATAATTGTTTGCGATGGCTCACCCGACCGCACACGATATCCTTTTGCCCCGCGTGTGTGACCGGAGCCTCCATCGCCGACGGTTTCTGGGTCGTGTGGGATGGACCCCCCTATCGCACAGACAAGCAAGGCGATGCTTTAAAACTACATCATGGAAAGGGGGTAAAAACTGTTTGTATAGGACCTGCCTGCACTAGTGATTACATCCTGATAGCACCTAATCTATATCGATGATGTTTGTGGATTGTTTAAGCTTGCAGGTTTATCCGAGGATGGAGTTAAGAAGAAAGTATTCCCTTTATCTTTGGGGGGGGGAAGCATTGCCATGGTACAGGTTATTGGATGAATCCGAAACATGGGCCTGGAACTGATTGAAGCTGGAATTCCATCAGAAATTCTATCCTATGCACTTGGTTCATCGTGATCGGAATTATATATATAATTTTTGGCCTCGTGAAGGATAAAGTATCGATCAAGCTTGGGGGAGGCTTAAATATATGATGCACACATGCCCCAATCATGAGCTCTCAAGAGAAATGATTATACAATACTTTTATGCTCGGCTTTCTCATAATGATCGATTAATGCTTGATACTTCTTCTGTTGGTTCCTTCATGAATAGGACTATTGAATTCAAATGGGTCTCCTTGAAAGAATTAAACGCAACTCTGAAGAAAGGGAAATAGACAAAGGTAACGAGTCAGATATAAATTTTGAATTTTATTGTGTTAAGTCTTTTATAGAAACAGATGTTTTTCATAAGCTTAGCACAAAATATGGACTTGATTCTGAGATAGTAGCTACTTTCTGTGAATCATTTGCTGCTCATGTTGATCTCCCTAAGGAGAAGTGGTTTAAATTTAATCCACCTATTGAAGAAATTTGTGAAGAACCTATTATCGTTGAAACTGAAACAATTGCGTATACTGCTAATCCAGTTATGCCTGCCACTTATATTGCAAAACAACCTTTCCCTGTTAGGATTAAGGAGCATGCTAAGGCTACAACTGTGGTTCATAAAAGCAATGTTAAAACACCTAAACCCTCTAAACAAATTAAAGTGGAACCTAAAATTGCAATGGTTAAAGATCTCTTGGTTGATAATATTGATGGGCATGTCATTTATTTCTATAAAGAAGCTACTAGAATTGCTAAACAAGTTAATAAATGATAACCCACAAGTATAGGGGATCAGTTGTAGCCTTTCTCGATAAATAAGAGTGTCGAACCCAACGAGGAGCTAAAGGTAGAATCAATAGTCCCTTCAAGTTCTATCGACCACCGATACAACTCTACGCACACTTAACGTTCGCTTTACCTAGAACAAGAATGAAACTACTTGTAGGTGTAAGGATAAGTTTGCAAGAATAAACCTAGAAGTACTTAGTAGGAATAAAACTAGGAGTAATTTGCAAGATAATAAAAGTTAGTTGTTTAGTAGAGAGCCTTCTGTAACACAAGAGAAAGATTTGTCCCTAGGCAATCGATAATTAGACCGGTAATCATTATTGCAATTTTATATGAGGGAGAGGCATGAGCTAACATACTTTTGGTACTTGGATCATATGCACTTATGATTGGAACTCTAGCAAGCATCCGCAACTACCAAAGTTCATTAAGGTAAAACCCAACCATAACATTAAGTAACAAGTCCCCTTTACTCCCATACGCAACAACCCCCTTACTCGGGTTTGTGTTTCAGTCACTCACGCAATCCACTATAAGCGAATGATGAACGTATTGCAACACCCTACAACGGTAATCCCACACGCTTGTGTGACACGGAGGGCACCGTAGGACAGCACCAAAATAAAACATACAACTCAAACCAATCACGATCATCAATCAACCCATAGGACAAAATGAATCTACTCAAACATCATAGGATTGCCACATATCATTGGATAATAATATATAGCGTTAAGCACCATGTTTAACTAGACATTACAGCGGGGAGAAGAGGTGTTACACCGCTGCATAGAGGGGGAGAGAGTTGGTGTTGACGGCGGCGAAGTTGTTGATGTAGATCGCCGTCATGATGGTTGCCCCGGCGGCGCTCCGGCGACACCGGGAGAGAGGGGGAGAGAGCCCCCCTCCTTCTTCTTCTTGCTTGGCCTCCCCCTAGATGGGAGAAGAGTTTCCCCTCTTGTCCATGGCCGCCATGGCTCCCGAAGGGTAGGAGCCCCTCCGAGATTGGATCTCTCTCTCTGTTTCTCTTCTCTTTCGCGTATGTTTTCTGGCCAAAAACCGTTTCTTATATTCCCGGAGACCCGTAACTCCGATTGGGCTGAAATTTTGAGGGGATTTTCTTCCGGATATTATCTTTCTTTCAGCGGAAGAAGGGCCCCAACTGCCTTACAGGGCCATCACAAGACTGCCAGGCGCGCCCAGGGTAGGGGGCGCGCCCCTTTAGCTTGTGGGCCCCTCGGGTATCGTCTCGCGTTGATTCTTTTTCCCAAAAATCACATATATTCCAAAATAAATCTTCGTAAATTTTTATCACGTTTGGACTTCATTTGATATGGATTTTCTACAAAACAAAAAACATGCAATAAACAGGAGCTGGCACTGGGCACTGGATCAATATGTTAGTCCAAGAAAATCATATAAATTGTTGCCAAAAGTATGTGAAGGTTGTAGAATATTGGCATGAAACAATCAAAAATTATAGATACGACGGAGATGATCAACATCCCTAAGCTTAATTCCTGCTCGTCCTCGAGTAGGTAAATGATAAAAAGATAATTTTTGATGTGGAATGCTACCTAACATAATCTTGATCATATAATCTAATCATGGTATGAATATTAAGATATGAGTGATTGAAAGCAATAGTCTATAATTTGATATAAAGACATCAATACTCAGGCATACCTACAAACAATCATGCCTTTCAAAATAACAATGCTAAAGAACGATATCCCTACAAAATCATATAATCGTGTCATGCTCGATCTTCGATCCAGTCATGATGCACACAACATTAACTATACTCAATGCATAAGAATGACAATAGCGCTCTCAGGACTGGTGCTTTAATTGAGAAGGTGATGACTCAACAATAAAAGTAAATAACATAAAAGTAAATAGATAGGCCCTTCGCAGAGGGAAGCATGGATTTGCAGAGGTGCCAGAGCTCGAAGCTTAAATCGGAGATGAATACATTTTGAGAGGTGTACTTTTCCTGTCAACGTCACGACCGAGGATTCTCAATATCTTCCATGCTAAACACATTATCGACGGTTCCCAAGTGGAAAGGTAAAGTTTACACCCCCTCAACCATTCAAACACAAGCCATGGCTAGCCAAATCCTCGGGTGCCCTCCATACAATCAACTTTCCGGGGGAGTTTGTTTCATTATATATTTTTTCATTTTGATTATAGGACTGGGCATCCCAATTACCAGCCTCTCTCATGCAATGACAAGTGAATAAACACTCATCGTGAGAATAACCCGCTTAGCATGGAAGATATTGACCACCCCCTATCGCTCCATGAGCGGTACGGGCACACAAAACAGATGCTTATTTGAATGATTAGAGGTGGCACATGCAAACTTACTTGGAACGGCAGAGTAATACCGCATATAGGTAGATATGGTGGACTCATCTAGAACAACTTTGGTTTAAGGGTTTGGATGCACAAGCAGCATTCCCGCTTAGTATAGGCGAAGGCTAGCAAATAGATTGAGAAGCAACCAACTAGAGAGCGACAACGGTCATAATCATGCATTGCGAATAATTAACATTGGATACTAGCATGAGTAGGATATAACATCGTCGCATAACTAGAGACTATACGTGCATGCTTCGGGAATCACAAACCTTAACAGCAATATTCTTACTAAACCACAATCGTTCACTAGTACCTCCCACATATTACCATCTCCATATCGCAAAACTATTGCAAGGAATCAAACTTATCATATTCAGTGATCTACAAGTTTTATGTAGGATTTTATGACCAACCATGTGAATGACCAATTCCTGTTAACTCTCTAAATAGATATATGTGAAACATGAGAGTTTAATTCTTTCTACAAAAGACTTGCCCATGCTCTAACAAATATAAGTGAAGCAAAAGAGCATTCTACAAATAACAGTTTTCCTATGTAGAGAAACAGGCATCCAAACTTCAAATGCTATAAGTGAAGCACATGAAGCATTCTATAAAGCCATACTCAAAAGATATAAGTGAAGTGCATAGAGAATTCTATAAATCAACCAAGGACTATCTCATACAAGCATGGTGCATTACTAAAAGAAAAAGAAAAAGCACACGACGCTCCAAGATTTTACGCATATCATGTGAACATATAAAAAACCGAGACATACTGATAATTGTCGAAGAAAGATGGGATGCCTTTCGGGGTATCCCCAAGCCTAGACGCTTGAGTCTCCTTGAATATTTACTTGGGGTGCCTTGGGCATCCCCAATCTTGAACTCTTGCCTCCTCGATCTTCGAACACTTCATCCACACAAAACTTAATCGAACTTTTTATTAGAGGGGTTAGTACATATAACATCAAATACCATCATGTCCTGCTGTAACATTATTGTATAATTATAATCAAACATTACCCACTGTATTCTATCACAATTCTATGGCTCCCAAGTCAATGGGGCTCCACAAGATTTCAAACATACGCAAATAAAGAAACTATAACAGCAATCTGTGAAAACAGGACAGTCTGTAAAGATGCAGATGAAACATATACTTATGTAACTCCAAAAATTCTAAAAAAATAGGAAAAAATAAAAAATTTGCATAGCAGTACTGTGTAAAAATTTCAGAATTTTTCACGCTCCAGTAAAATATGTAAATTCAATCACTACAGCAAAACTTTCTGTTTTTGCACTGCACACACCAAACAAGCAATTTAAACATCCTAAAGGTAATTCTTGGCACATTGTTTTTATAATACAATGGATTTGTACAACGGGATAATTATTTTTGCGAGAAACTTCCATGAAAAATTCTACATTGTTTCCATGAGCATGAACACAAGTGTTCAAGGTCGACCCTCACTTCTCCAATGCATAACCTTCCAATGAGCATTGAAAAAAGTTTTTAGGTTCCCCTCTATATTTTTTTGTTTTTGAACTTTTTAAAAGCACAAAACAGAATAAAATGACTCTCTAAAACTTCTGGGTTGTCTCCTAGGCAGCACTTTCTTTAAAGCCATTAAGCTAGGCATAAAGTGCTCAAGTAATTGATCCACCCGGATCCCAAGGTATATCAAAGCCAATTTTAATTAACAATGATTTGAGATTTAGTAGTGAGCACAAAGCGACATATATCATGCAATGAAGAAATCTAACTCTCTTCCTATGCATTGGCATGTCATAAAAGAACAGTTCATGCACATGAAGTAAAGGCCAATGCATAGTATAAACAGTTTCTTGCAATTTTAGCGTGTTAGAAACATAGAGAGGTGGGGATGTTGTTCCTCTGTCATAATAATTGCAATTAGGAGCAGCAAGCACATGCATATTATATTCATAAAAATCATCATGTGCAATAGTAAAACGCAACCCATCAATATAATCCTTAATAAGCGCAAACTTCTCCGATATAGTGTAGTTGGGAGAATTCAAAAAGATAATAGGACTATCATGTGTGGGTGCAATAGCAACAATTTCATTCTTAACATACGGAACTATAGCAAGTTCATCTCCATAAGCATAATTCATATTGGCATCATGGCCACAAGCATAACAAGCATCAATTTCATCAAAAAGGGATATTTCAAATGAATCCAAGGAATCATAGCAATTATCATAGCATTCATCCTTCGGTAAGCACGAAGGGAAATTAAACAATGTATGAGTTGAAGAGTTACTCTCATTAGAAGGTGGGCACGGGTAGCTAACCCGCTCTTCCTCCTTTTGTTCTTCGCTCTCCTCCTCATCTTTTTCATCTAAGGAGCTCACAGTTTCAGCAATTTCTTCTTCCATAGATTCCTGCAAAATATTAGTCTCTTCTCGGACAGCGGAGACTTTCTCAATAAATTCATCAATATAGGCATTGTATTCATAATTCTCATAGCAATATTTAAGTATAGCATAATTTTCAGATCTGTAAAGAGCATCATCACAATCTTCATATTTTTCAAACAAAGATTCAATTTCATAAGCACCCTTAAAAGCAACAAATTCTTCTATTTGTTCCACATCATAGTAATCATATATACCATTAGCATAAGAAGCTAAGGTTTCATTATCATTAAATTCACATTGAAAGGGGAGGTGCGGAGCCTCCATCTTAGAGCAACAAGTATAATCATACATAGAGCACATATTCCAAGCATACCAACGCAACATTTTAATTTGTTCCCATAAGTGTTTCCCTTTTTGAGACAAGCGATAATCCCTAAAGTATTCCTGTTGATCCAAAATATCTCCCATTGTCAAGTTGAATGGGGATTTATCAGGATTATCAAAGTAGTATTTAATGTTTTCCACGTAACCAGCATCGAGGGTTTTAGGAGGTTCCCCATCTCCATGAGTAGCAAGTAAAACTAATTTTTTTGGTGTTTTGTGTTCCATATCCATAACTAAAGATATAAAACAGCTTAGAACAGAAAATAAAATCTACTTAGTGATAAAAAATAAAATCTACTTAGTGATAAAGCAAACAAGCACACACGAGAATATCAACCCCACGCTATTGCTCCCCAGCAATGGCGCCAGAAAAAGGTCTTGATAACCCACAAGTATAGGGGATCAGTTGTAGCCTTTCTCGATAAATAAGAGTGTCGAACCCAACGAGGAACTAAAGGTAGAATCAATATTCCCTTCAAGTTCTATCGACCACCGATACAACTCTACGCACACTTAACGTTCGCTTTACCTAGAACAAGAATGAAACTACTTGTAGGTGTAAGGATAAGTTTGCAAAAATAAAACTAGAAGTACTTAGTAGGAATAAAACTAGGTGTAATTTGCAAGATAATAAAAGTTAGTTGTTTAGTAGAGAGCTTTTTGTAACACAAGAGAAAGATTTGTCCCTAGGCAATCGATAACTAGACCGGTAATCATTATTGCAATTTTATATAAGGGAGAGGAATGATGTTGGGGATATTTCCTAGTGCTAAGACCCGGCAGGGGAATGACCCGGCTATGGAGCTATAAATCTCAATGGGTCATCCCGCTGCTGGGCCTTGAAGGTTCACGGTGGGCCGGATCGGAGGAGACCCAGCGTAAGGGCCGGCTTATCCTGTGGGCTGGCTCGTGTTGAAAGAACCAGATAAGAAGATTACCTTGGAAAGCAAGATAATTAGAGTAAGAATAGGATACGGGTTAAGACGATGACCCGGACTCTCATGTAAACCTAGGGCTCGACCTGTTATATAAAGGAGAGCTCCTAGGGCAGAAAGACTAAGTTGCAATCTCTCGTAAGCTAGGTTAGCGAATCCGCATCCTTGTAATCGAGACCCAAAGCAATACAATCAAGCAGGACGTAGGCTTTTACCTCCATCGTGAGGGGCCAAACCTGGGTAATCCCGTGTCTTCTCATTCCCGATCAACCCCGCTAAGCTTCCACCTTTGTGCGATGGCCTCATCACTAAGTCCTTTCACGAGGGCATCTGCCATGTTCTAACCATGACAGTTGGCACCCACCATGGGGCCTACGCACGGTGGAGTTGAGTTCTTGGCGGGAGCCCTCCCGGGGTTCGGGAAGTACGCGATCGGCCAGATGACGAAGAGCCGCCGCGGAAAACTGGGGCCCCGAGGCCGACTCAATCAAGTACGGGTGCCGGGTTCCCTTCGAAAAGATCCATGTCTTCATCGGCGTTGTCGGCAAGTCAGCCGCCGGGTTGGATACCATTGCCAACAATGAGTCGGCCCGCCGCGCCAGTCCCCCCCAGGCGAAACCTGGTCCGCCGAGAGCCGGCCGGATGCATGCCTTCATGGGCTTCACTCAGGGAGTGGCCCTATCAGAAAATTCGCTATCTGGAGACGAGACGCTCGTGCAGTCTGATGGTGAGTCATCGATGGGAGAAACCGAGTCAATCCGTCCACTGTATGACGGGAGGCTCGGAGGATGCACCGATGAAGTTTTTCCTGAAACCCTCAGGCCGCCTCGGTTCGCGACGGTCTACATGGCAGGCAGGCAAGATCCACCTCCTCTTCGCGACCCGGTAGATCCAGCGGCAGGGCGGAACCTCACCCTCGCCAGCTCAGGCAGAGCCGGCACGGCCGCTGCTGGCTCACAAAGGACCGCGGCACAGGCGCTCGCGAAGATGATGAACACTCTGGTGACCCTACTGGCTGAGCTGGTGACTGCAGAAAACACTGCCGCGCGCAATACAGAGATCACGAAGTGTCGTGAGCAGTTGACCAAGATCCAAGAGGATGTCAATGCAGAAAATACCCGCATGGCGGAAGTGCAAGCCCGGCTTGTCGAGGAGACCAAGCGCTTGGAGGAGGAAGCTCTCTATCTAAGCCGCCGATAGGCCGAGTCAGAGTTTGTCCACCGGAGGCGGCATCAGAGCCGGCTTCCGGCCCAGATTGAGCCAACCCAGCTGTTTACTCCGCCAATGATCCACAGGCTCCGGTAAACCCGGGGCCTGGTGTTGTGTCCCCAGGAGGGCCGCCGCTGCGGCAGCTGGCTCAACGGAGGGAGACGACTCATCATCAGACAGCAGTTCCACAGCAGCAGTTGCCGCCTCGCCGGTTCCAGACCCCAATTGGACATTATTCCAACCTGGTGGATAATGTATTAGTGGCGACACATAAGTTGGTAGCGATCCCGATTGAGGGAGATGGTCCGGCCCAGGTTGAGGCTAGAAACTCCATTGAGATTGTCCGTGTATAAAACATGGGTATTTTATACCCTGACTTATGCACAGACAGTGGTAGCCTTCCTGATGGCCAGGGCCTGCCGGAGATTACCAAGATCAAGATTGAAGGTCTAGTTGCAAAGGCGCTAGGGAGAAGATCAAGACAAGATATCAAGAAGCACCTGACTTGTGCTAGATATGAAGATGATACTTGCCGGCAAGGCTCAAGCCGGCAAGATGAAGGCCCGGCAAGCTCCGTGCCGGCAAGCCCTCACTAGCTCATCTGTGCTCCACCGCACCAAGAAGCTAGTCGCTAATCGGTGAGGTGTCGACCGCGCAGACAGTTTGGTGAGGTTTGTTTGGGCACATGTCAGCCTGCTAGAAGGAGAATTAAATTTAATGACACCCGTCTAGGAGGCGTGTCAAGATAATAAGAGGTAGCTGGGCGAGCGGTGCAGAAACCTTGCCGGGGCTCCTCCTCCACATGACACCTAACGGTGCAATAAATGCTTTTGTCCTAATCCGACAGAGTTAGGTATGATAGCACTGTTTGCTATCTAATCAACTTGTAATGACTGTTTTGCCACTGTGGTTACCCCTTGAGCTATAAAAGGAGGGCCAGGGCAACCTTTACAAGGATCAACTTTTAGCTCACCTTGCATGCGTAGCTGCTCTTCCTGCACCTTGCCGGCAAGAAGCGCTCCTTGTACCTGAGCTCAAACACATCCAATACATAAAAGCAGGAGTAGGGTTTTACACCTCACGGTGGCCCGAACCTGGGTAAAATCCTTTGCGTCTCTGCTGATTCTGCTCTTTGTGCTTGCGCATCTCCCAAGTCGAACTGCAAAGGGGCTAGATGGCCCCATAGATGGTCGTACGCACGACATCTTTGGCGCGCCAGGTAGGGGGGTCACTTGCGCGAACCTGAATTAGCAGTTTGCGTGTCAACTACATCTTCATCACCAGTGATGGCGCCCAAGAAGAAGGGCGCGTCTGCAGCAGCTCCATCGACCTCCAAGCTTCCGTCGCATACGCCCACGGGTGGCGGAGATGATCCGGCCGGCGCAGGCAGCACATGCAGAGTGGAAGGCGTCACCGGTGCAGGTGGCGTGGGCGGCGTAGCTAGCACTAGTGGCGTAGGCAGAGCATGCAACACTAACTGCCAGCTTCCTCGCCATTCTGGCAATCGAAGCCACAACGGTCCAGGCGCGCGGATGGCCAACTCCCGCCTCCTCGACGCACTGACGAGCTAAGCCACTGGAGCAACACCGTCCGGACCGGCACGAGCCAAGACCCCACTGCTGCGGCGTCCAAGGATGCTGCGTCGGGACACACACCGCGACTGTCGCAAGATGGGCGCGATGTGGCTCCGAACGGCGCAAGCGGCTCCGGTCGGCGGCGTCCACATGGCAAGACACCTGTAGATCATCTGCAAGATCTTCAGGCACCACCTCCACCGCGTCAACTAGCTGCTGAGCATGGACCACAGCAGTAAAATCGCAATGGTGCTCCTGCTGGCTCTGCCAGGAGTCGAGCGACATCGCGTTCTTCGCTCCCAGCCATGCCAGCAACAGCTGCGGAGGCAATGGCACGGGCCCAGATGCTGCTAAACTTCCCTCCAACGACAGACAAGATGGATGAGTGGAGGGCCACCATCCAAAGCCTCATTGGGTTTGCCGAAGCCAGAAAGTCACAGCAAGCGGGACCATCTCAACACCCGCAAACAGCACCAGTAGCTCCAACTGGTGGCCGTGTTGAAGGTGCTGCGCCAACGGTGCAATCACCTCCGCGGCAACAACGCTAACAGCAACAACAACAACAACAACAACAACAACAACAACAACAACAACAACAACAACAACAACAACAACAGTAGCCGCGGCAAACTCAATGACCCGCTGAGCCCGACGAGATGTCGATGGCCTCCTCGGATCCATGGGTGCAGCAAGATCAGCGGCAAGTGCTGCAAGATAGGCGGGCAGAGGATGCCCGTACCACCATTGAACGGCGTCGGGAGGCCCGCAGTCAGTCTGACGCGTGCAACGGCCCTGTCGTCGATGAGCCTGCACCCGAGGCTGGCGGGTATCTGCCTTACGAGGTCGGGTGCCCAGCCTTCACTCATGAGCTGTGGCAAGTCCGCTGGCCGTCTGTCCGGGCCTTCAAGCTAGAAGTACCGGAGAAGTACGACGGCAAGCTAAACCCGGCAGAGTTTTTGGGCATCTATATGATTGATGTGCAAGCTGTCGGGGGAAGAGATGAGAAGATTCTCGCCAATTACTTCACATTGGTGCTCAAGCCCAATGTGAGGTCTTGGCTGATGAACTTGCCGGAAGGTTCCATTTCTTCATGGTCCGATCTTTGCAACGAGTTTGTTGGTGCTTTTACCGGGGGCCACAAAGCTCCCGGTCAGCCCAGCGATTTGCAAGTGATCCCATAGAGAGATGGCGAATCCTTACGCAAGTATATTCAGAGATTCAGTCGGGTACACTACAACATTCCAGATGTGCAACCCGCAGCCGTGATTGCCGCCTTTCACACGAATGTGCGCAATCGAAGGATGCGGGAAAAGATGAACTTCAAGTTACCGAAGACCATCAACGAATTGTACACGTTGGCGGACAAATGTGCACGAGCTAAAGAAGGAAGAAGGCTTCCTAGGGAGGATGCCAGCGCCGAAGTCGATTCAGAAGACGACGACGCCGCCACCTGTAGGAGATATGCCCTAGAGGCAGTAATAACAGTTATTTTGTATCTCCAAGTTTGTAATGAATGTTTATGTTCCATGCTATAACTGCAATGATTCTCGAGTCTACAATATCCACGAGGCTCGGAAGGAAACTCATGTGCACGTGTGGTATAATAAACGGTAAAATGTATTCCTAGTCATGCCTCTAAGACTGGCTCAAGTATTGCATGATGATCCTGTTTTCCTGATCATGGGCATGACTATGCCGGCAATTTTGAGGGCACAATGTTAGAAGAACACTTGTGTCGAATCGACCTGAATTGATGTTATGCTATGAGATACATTCGTCACAAGTTAATGGTTAATAACACAGAGATAGTTAATGTTTGCATAATTTCTTAGACCATGAGAGTATCAAGTTCCTTCGTACTTGCTTCATGAACTTTGGGGTTTGTTAAACGTCATTCGTACCTGGGTCGCTATTACGGCTGCTTACGGGTTCACAGAAAAGTATGACAAGAAACGAGATAGCTCGAGATTGGGATTTGCTCCTCCGACGATGGAGAGATTTTCTTGGGCCCTCTCGGTGTTACGGTATCCATCATCGTCTGGCCAGACACATTGTGATTTGATCACAGGGATGCCAGAATACGGAAACGAGAAAAGAGAACAAAACCGGTAACGAGGTAACTGGCATAGTGGACAAGTGTTGATCCACGGGGATGCCGATAAATCTCACCTCGGGTGTTTGTAACATATCGCGAAGCAACAGGAATAGCACACGGCAACTGGAGGTTCACTCGAATATTTATTCGTGTGGGTATAGGGATCAATATGGGTGTCCAGGGTTCCGCTATTGATCATTCATCGGAAAGTGTTCCGGTCATGTCTATACTTCACCGAACCTATAGGGTCACACGCTTAAGGGTCATCTATCTGCTGAATACTAGACAGGGAGTCTGAGAGAAAGTCACCGGAAAAGTTTCGGAGACGACGGAAAAGTTCCGGGGAGAAAACCGAAATTGTTTCGGAGTTAAATGAAAATGTTTCTAAATTAAATTCGAAACATGCCAAAAATAATTTTAGAGGATGCCGGAAATGTTCTGGGATTTTCTGGAATTTTTCAGGAGAAACGTTCGCGGAAAACATCTTGTCCCAGCGTAAGGGGACAAGATCCCATGACTCGTGGGCAGCCATGTTTGGTGGCTTTTTGGGGAGGGAGCACCCTTGTTTGGTGGAGCCTTGTTTGGTGGCTTTTTGGGGAGGGAGCACCCTTGTTTGGTGGAGCCTTGTTTGGTGGGAGGTGGGCCCCCCATGTAGGGGGCCAAGGTGTGGCTGGCCAAGGGTGGGAAAGCCCCCATGTGGGGCTTTTCCACTCCCATGGTGGATGGCTTTTTGTGAGCCACTTCCATGTGGGGGCCACCCACCTTTTGGGATGAAAATTTCAGCCACCATCACCTCCTCCTTCCCTATAAATAGAGGTGGAGAGGAGCTCTCCACACTCACTCCAATCTCTCATACACATGCCATGCATTATCTGGCTTTCTCTCCCCCTCCCAGTGAAATAGTTTCATAGAGCCGAAAGGCTGTTTGTGTTCCAGTGGGAACTAGTTCTGGACGACGAAGCCCTGCCGGATAGCTGACACCGTATGTGTGCAACCCCATTAGAGGTCGTAGGTTCGATCTTTTGCCTGAGGGGCTGTTCGAGGGTCCTCCCGAAGGGCTGTCCGAGTTACCGTTCGAGCTTCGAGGGTCCTCCCGAAGGGCTGTCCGCGACATCGTCCGGGGGACTGTCCGACCGCCTCCCGAAGGGCTGTCCGGCGAGGGAGTACATCCTCATGGTTGGGAGGTTGTAAATCCTAGCTGCGGGGATCTGCACCGACGATCTACATCGACTCTACTTCCGCTGCGCTACGAGTCGGTAATGATCAGATCAAACCTTGTATGCCATCTCCATAGTGATCTTGGGCGTGCTCGCTGTACTGAATTTTTTTGTTTTCTGTCGCATTCCCCTACAGTGGCATCAAGAGCCTTGCTATGCATAGATGCAGGTTGCGATCTAGAATACATAGAGATGTATGGGTATTGCATAATATAATTTTATAGTAGATGAGATCTATTGCTGAAAATTATTTATGCGGGTAGCAGATGAAATCTGTTACCCGATGTTCTTGTTGCTTCCCTAGAATTTGCGTATTTCTGATCTTGAAACGGGATGGTGGAATTTCACAAAGTTCTGGCAATCCGCGATCCTGATTGATCAACGAAGTGCTATCAGTTCTTTGGGTTCCACCATAGTTAAGAGAAAGATGAAATTTCGCAGACGAAAGGGCAATGCAGATATGATCTGCACAGGGGTCATGCGTATGACGAAGTTTAGTATGGGGCTCGAGATTTTATTATCTCGTGTTTCATACACCCCGCAAAGTTAATCTAGTGACTTGAATAATCATACTTGATGATAAACATTGGTAGCTGCGGTTTAAGTCAAAACCTTAGAAGCCACGAAAAATAAAATTTTGCATAAACCGATTAGAGGCGTCTAACTTGGTTTTGCAGGATGTGCATGTGATGTGGTATAACAGCTCTCATATTAATTCGATTATGTATGAGATGACTATATGATGTAAATTTATTAACATGACCTGCGTGTCATGATTTGGCATGATGGCTGGAGCCATATGATTGTCACTTTAATGACCTGCGTGTCAACCTTAAGTAATGCACTTATTTTATTAGCTATAGAGATAGCAATATTAACTGGTGCATCAACAAGGTGGTGGCAATCTTCGCGAAGGTGAACACCGACGCAAATGCCGAAGACGAAGAAATTAAAGACTTCTCCGTCAGAAAGGGCTATACTATATCATGCTGTTATGAATTGCCTGAGATGTTTATCCCTTATGATGCACCCTTTTGATTGCGCGGTAGTCGCTTTTTATTACGGTGATCTCTCACTTAAAATATCAAGTAGTTAGTGTTCTCCCAAGTGTAGCACCGTCACGGCACCTATCTCTTCGGGGTACCACATGGATACATGGGTGCGAACGATTAGAGAAGTGTGAGGCGGGTGAGTTGAGACCTCGCAGCGAGATCACTAGGTTGTCTTGACGTTCCGGAGGATCGTCCTGAGCTCGAAACACGCCCATCGAAAGATGAACAAGAGTCACATAGAGATGTGATTGGCAAGTTGGCCTACCAATTGAAATTCTCGTCAGTTGAGATGGATACATCCTTGACGTTGAATTACAATTTGGGTCTTGAATAACTCATAATCAATTTTGAGAGATATTGATTTGAGTGGGAGTGCACTTTAGAATAAAATTGTTTATTCACTAGTGCAAATTAATTATGAACAAAGTCTAAGTGAAACTTGTGTTTACCGTTGTAGATCAAATGGCTCGCAACACCGCGTTCAACTTAGGTCCGATGTTAGAGAAAGAGAAGTTAGCTATGACTGGAAACAACTATGAGGACTGGGTCCGTAACCTGAGGATTGTCCTCAGGAGCGCTAAGAGGATGTATGTGCTTGAAACTCCTCTTCCAGCTAAACCGGCGGCAACTGCCCCGGAAGATGAACAAAATGTCTGGGCCACTAAGGATGATGATTACAACTTAGTGCCGTGCCTGATGCTAGCTTGCATGAGTCCAGAGCTTCAAAAACATTTTGAATTCCATAACGCCCGTGATATGATCCGGGAATTGGATGCTCTGTACAAGGAAACCGCATGGTCTGAACGGTTTGATATCATGAAGGCCGTGATGGATTGCAAGATGGCTGAGGGTAGTTCAGTTTGCGAACACGTGGTCAAAATGATTGGCTACGCTGAAAGGCTTAAAACCCTAGAATTTCCAATTCCACCAGCCCATATGATGGACATGTTGCTTTCTTCACTCCCCCCGTCTTACGATGGTTTTGTCAAGAACTACAACATGAGTGGGATGGAGAAGACACCAAATGAGGTGCTCGCCATGCTGAAAACTGCGGAAGGAGGACTGCGGAAAAATCGCAAGCAAGTGTTGCTTGTGAATAAAACCGCCAGTTTCAAAAAGAAAGGCAAGTCCAAGAAGGGCAAGGGCGCCAGTAAGACCGGCTCCCAAAGCAACCCTAAGGGCGGAGCCAAGAATGAAACTGAGTGCTTCTACTGCAAGGGCACAGGACACTGGAAGAGAAACTGCAAGAAGTATCTGGAAGATAAGAAGTCCAGGAAAACCGGAAAAGGTATAACTATTATACAGGTTAATGTCATTGACGTTTTGCTTGCTAGCGAAAATTCTAAGTCTTGGGTATTTGATACCGGATCGGTTGCTCACATTTGCAACTTGATACAAGGGCTTCAGAAGGTGCGCAAGCTGGCTAAGAATGAAGTCGTGATGCGTGTCGGGAACGGCGCTGGGATCGCCGCTCAAGCCGTCGGCATTATGCCTCTATGTCTCCCTTCAGGATTTACCTTAGAACTAAGTAATTGTTATTTTGTTCAGGCATTGTGTAGAAACATTATCTCTGGATCATGTTTAGTGCACGATGGGTACTCTTACAAGTCTGAGAACAATGGTTGTTCACTTTATTGTTAGGATATGTTTTATGGATTTGCACCCATTGTTGAGGGCCTTTTCATACTAAATCTTGAATGTGGAAATGATGTCTTTAACGTGAATGCTAAACGCCTTAAGAAGGCTGATACCACCACCACTTAGTTGTGCACTGTCGGCTTGGCCACATCGGAATGAAACGCATGCAAAGACTCCAGTCAGATGGAGTTTTACCGTCCTTTGATTTTGAATCATTTGACACATGTGAAGCTTGTCTGATGGGGAAAATTACCAAGACGCCGTTCACGGGTCATCCTGAATGGGCGGGTGAATTATTGGAAATAATACATAGTGATGTATGTGGTCCAATGAGCACAGCTGCACGGGGTGGGTATTTCTACTTCGTGACTTTTACTAATGATTTAAGTCGGTATGGCTATATCTACTTAATGAAGCATAAGTTGGAAACCTTTGAAAAGTTCAAAGAATTTCAGAATGAGGTATAAAATCATCGTAACAAGAGGATTAAGTTTCTGCGGTCAGATCGCGGGGGCGAATACCTTAGTCATGAGTTTAGCCAACATCTGAGTGACCGTGGAATCGTTTCACAGCTTACGCCTCCCGAAACTCCACATCGAAACGGAGTGTCGGAACGACGTAACCGAACCCTGTTAGACATGGTGAGGTCGATGATGTCTCTTACAGATCTGCCGATATCTTTTTGGGGTCACTCACTACTTACTGCCGCTTATACATTAAACAGAGCACCGTCTAAGTCTGTTGAGACGACACCACATGAGATGTGGCATGGGAAGATTCCTAGTGTGTCGCATCTCAAAATATGGGGTTGTGAGGCATACGTAAAGTGTTTACAGCCAAGCAAACTCGATCCTAGATCAGACAAATGTTACTTTGTAGGTTATCCCAAAAACACCATTGGGTATTCCTTCTACCACAAGTCCGAGGGCAAAGTGTTTGTCGCAAATGTTGGACACTTTCTCGAGAAAGAATTTCTCGCTAAAGAAGCAAGTGGGAGGACAGTACAGCTTGATGAGATTAGTGAATCTTCGGCAACCGTTGATATGGCTAAGGAACAGGAAGAAATTCCACTAATTATCCCTACAACCGAGCCGGAAGTTGTCGCATGTGATGCCGAAACTTCAGACAAGTTTGTATTTGAACCGCGCAGATCAGGTAGGGCTATCGAGCCACCTGAGTGGTTTCATAAAGAAATCTTCATTCTTGAAGACGATGAACCTGCGCACTACAAGGAAGCGATGGCGGGGCCCAGCTCAAGGGAATGGCACAAAGCCATGAGATCCGAAATGGAATCCATGTACGAAAATCAAGTTTGGAACTTGGTAGAACTTCTAGAAGGCGTAAAGACCATTGCTTGTAAATGGATTTTTAAAAGAAAGACGGACGCGGAGGGTAACATTACTATCCATAAAGCTAGACTTGTCGCGAAAGGGTTCACGCAAGTTCCTGGAGTGGACTACGACGAGACTTTCTCGCCTGTAGCTATGCTTAAGTCTGTACGGATATTACTAGCAATAGCTGCTTATTTCGATTACGAAATATGGTAGATGGACGTCAAAATGGCTTTGCTAAATGGAAATCTCAAAGAAGATGTATACATGATACAGCTTGAAGGTTTTGTCATTCATGAGAATGCTGGAAAGGTATGCAAACTTCAGAAGGCCATTTATGGTCTGAAGCAAGCATCAAGGAGCTGGAACATTCGTTTTGATGAAGTAGTCAAAGAGTTTGGCTTCATCAGGAATGACGAAGAATCTTGTGTTTACAAGAAGTTTAGTGGGAGCGCAAAAGCATTTCTAATCTTGTATGTGGATGACATATTGTTGATTGGAAATGACGTGGATTTTCTTAGCGAAATAAAAGACTCATTGAAGAAGAGTTTTTCAATGAAAGACTTAGGCGAAGCAGCATATGTATTGGGCATCAGAATCTATAGAGATAGATCAAAATGCCTGATAGTGCTTAGCCAAAGCACGTACATTGACAAGGTGTTGAAAAGGTTCAACATGGAGAACTCCAAGAAAGGCCTACTCCCCATGTCACCTGGCACAGTACTTTGCAAGAATCAGTGTCCTCGGACTCTCGATGAGCGAGTACAAATGAATGATGTTCCATATTCCTCGGCAGTTGGTTCTATTATGTATGCCATGCTATGTACAAGACCGGATGTTTCCTATGCGCTAAGTGTTAGCAGCCGGTACCAAAGTGATCCAGGATTGGAACACTGGGCCGCAGTCAAAAATATTCTTAAGTACCTCAGAAGGACCAAGGATTTACTCCTTGTGTACGGAGGTGATGAAGAGCTCATTGTAAGTGGTTACACTAATGCAGGCTTCATGACTGACCCAGATGACTTCAAATCTCAATCAGGCTATGTTTTCATATTGAACGGTGGTGCAGTTGATTGGAAAAGTTCCAAACAAAAGACTGTGGCGGATTCTACGATGGAGGCGGAATATGTTGCAGCTTCAGAAGCTTCCAAGGAGGCGGTATGGATCAAGCAGTTTCTTGAAGACCTTGGTGTGGTTCCGAGTGCGCTGGACCCGGTGGAGATCTATTGTGATAATAGTGGCACCGTGGCTCAGGCTAGGGAGCCATCTTCGCACCATAAGACAAGACATATTGAATGCAAATATAAACTCATTCAACATCATGTCGAAGCAGGTTTAGTGAAAGTACACAATGTTCACATGGATTTGAACGTGTCAGACCCGATGACAAAGCCTCTACCACGAGCAAAGCATGAGCAACACTGGATAGCCATTGGTGTTAGGGAAGCCATGTAACTGGATTATGACTCTAGTGCAAGTGGGAGTCTGTAGGAGATATGCCCTAGAGGCAGTAATAACAGTTATTTTGTATCTCCAAGTTTGTAATGAATGTTTATGTTCCATGCTATAACTGCAATGATTCTCGAGTCTACAATATCCACGAGGCTCGGAGGGAAACTCATGTGCACGTGTGGTATAATAAACGGTAAAATGTATTCCTAGTCATGCCTCTAAGACTGGCTCAAGTATTGCATGATGATCTTGTTTTCCTGATCATGGGCATGACTATGCCGGCAATTTTGAGGGCACAATGTTAGAAGAACACTTGTGTTGAATCGGCCCGAATTGATGTTATGCTATGAGATACATTCGTCACAAGTTAATGGTTAATAACACAAAGATAGTTAATGTTTGCATAATTCTTTAGACCATAAGAGTATCAAGTTCCTTCGTACTTGCTTCGTGAACTTTGGGGTTTGTTAAACGTCATCCGTAACTGGGTGGCTATTACAGTGGCTTACGGGTTCACGGAAAAGTATGACAAGAAACGAGATAGCTCGAGATTGGGATTTTCTCCTCCGGCGATGGAGAGATATTCTCAGGCCCTCTCGGTGTTACGGTATCCATCATCGTCTGGCCAGACACATTGTGATTTGATCACAGGGATGCCGGAACACGGAAATGAGAAAAGAGAACAAAACCGGTAACGAGGTAACTGGCATAGTGGACAAGTGTTGATCTACGGGGATGCCGATAAATCTCACCTCGGGTGTTTGTAACATATCGCGAAGGAACAGGAATAGCACACGGCATCTGGAGGTTCACTCGAGTATTTATTCGTGTGGGTATAGGGATCAATATGGGTGTCCATGGTTCCGCTATTGATCATTGATCGGAAAGTGTTCCAGTCATGTCTATACTTCACCGAACCTTTAGGGTCACACGCTTAAGGGTCATCTATCTGCTGAATACTAGACAGGGAGTCTGAGAGAAAGTCACCGGAAAATTTTCGGAGACGACGGAAAAGTTCCGGAGAGAAAACCGGAATTGTTTCGGAGTTAAACAAAAATGTTTCTAAATTAAACCACCATACCGAAAATGTTTCGGAACATGCCCAGAATAATTTTAGAGGATGCCGAAAATGTTCTGGGATTTTCTGGAATTTTTCAGGAGAAACGTTCGCGAAAAACATCTTGTCCCAGCGTAAGGGGACAAGATCCCATGATTCGTGGGCAGCCATGTTTGGTGGCTTTTTGGGGAGGGAGCACCCTTGTTTGGTGGAGCCTTGTTTGGTGGGAGGTGGGGCCCCCCATGTAGGGGGCCAAGGTGTGGCCGGCCAAGGGTGGGAAAGCCCCCATGTGGGGCTTTTCCACTCCCATGGTGGATGGCTTTTTGTGAGCCACTTCCATGTGGGGGCCACCCACCTTTTGGGATGAAAATTTCAGCCACCACCACCTCCTCCTTCCCTATAAATAGAGGTGGAGAGGAGCTCTCCACACTCACTCCAATCTCTCATACACATGCCATGCATTATCTGGCTTTCTCTCTCCCTCCCAGCGAAATAGTTTCGTAGAGCTGAAAGGTTGTCTGGGTTTCGGTGGGAACTAGTTCTGGACGGCGAAGCCCTGCGGGATAGCGGACACCGTATGTGTGCAACCCCGTAGAGAGGTCGTAGGTTCAATCTTTTGCCCGAGGGGCTGTTCGAGGGTCCTCCCGAAGGGCTGTCCGAGTTATCGTTCGAGCTTCGAGGGTCCTCCCGAAGGGCTGTCCGTGACATCATCCGGGGGACTGTCCGACTGCCTCCCGAAGGGCTGTCCAGCGAGGGAGTACATCCTCGTGGTTGAGAGGTTATAAATCCTAGCTATGGGGATCTGCACCGACGATCTACATCGACTCTACTTCCGCTGCGCTACGAGTCGGTAATGATCAGATCAAACCTTGTATGCCATCTCCATAGTGATCATGGGCGTGCTCGCTGTACCGAAATTTTTTGTTTTCTGTCTCATTCCCTTACACCACCCCGTAAAAGAAAGGCCGAAAGCGCAACAGGAAGTGCAAGGGCAAGATAGTTATGGCCGTCGAAGGTTCCGGGAATTCCAACGCCGCCAAGAAAGCCAAAACAGAGGGCTCCGGCAAAGAAGCTGTTGCATGCGCTGATTGCCAGGAAGCCGCGGCAGGCGAAAAGACCGGCAAATCTGACGGGCCATACTGCAAGATTCACCACACTAAAGGCCACGATCTCCAGGAGTGTCGGTAAGTTGAGCAGCTTGCCGAGAAGCAAAAGGCTGAATATGAAAAGCGCGACAAGGAGAAGGGCCAGGATGGTGCTGGCGGATCTGGCAAGAGAGACCATGGTGGTCGAGGAGGCCACCGTGGCAAGGCCAAGCAGCAAAAAGAGAAGCCTGCTAGAGGCCGAGAGAAGAAAGAGGATGATGATGGAACTGACGAGGAGGATGATGAAGAGTCTAGCGAGCATGAATTCCGAAAAGCAACTGAGGCTATGTGCATTGACGGAGGTGCATCTTTGCACTCTTCTCACCGCCAACTCAAGCAGTGGGTGCGTGAAGTCAACGCAGCGGAACCGGCAATTGGCACTTAGAAGCCGCTCAAATGGTCACACACACCTATCGTTTTTTATGCCGAGGACCACCCTGATCGCATAACTGCGGTCGGGTGTTTGCCATTGTTGGTTTTGCCAACAATCCGCAATCTCAAGGTCACGAAAATGTTAGTTGATGGTGGGGCCGGCCTGAACTTGATTTCACTAGAGGTAATTAAGAGGCTGTAGATTCCTGACGAGGAACTCAAGCAAACTGGCACATTTCAAGGAGTAAACCCGGGAAGAAGCCAGCCCAAAGGGAAGATCACTTTGCCGGTGACATTTGGCGGGGAATTGAACTACAGGACGGAAAAGATAGTCTTTGATGTTGTCAAGATCCCTTTGCCGTACAATGGAATTCTCGGTCACCCAGCCCTGGCAAAATTCAAGGCAGCATCTCATTATGCTTATAACACGCTGAAGATGCCAGGGCCGATGGGTGTCATAACCATCAACTCCGATAAAAAGGATGCAGTTATCTGCGTCGACAAGCTCTACAGAGAAGCGGTTGCAGCTTTTGCCGTCAAGGTACCAGCTTCTGCTGAGAAGAAAAATAGGAAGTCTGGCAAGACCTCTGGCTAGGACTCCAGGAAGCGCACCTCTTCGAAGTGTTGCCCACCCGTTGAGGATTTGCCGGAATGTTCTACCGGCAAGAAGTCCAAAGCTACTCCACCAGCAACCAAGAAGGTGCCTGTTGGTGTATAAAACATGGGTATTTTATACCCTGACTTATGCACAGACGGTAGCAGCCTCCTTGCCGGCCAAGGCTTGCCGGGAACCACCAAAACCAAGATTTAGGGCCCAGTGGCAGAAGCTATTGGAGAGAAGTTTGAAGACGAAGCGCTCAACCAGTGCTGAAGATGAAGACGTTCCTTGCCGGCAAGATTGAACCGGCAGGGCGAAGACCCGGCAAGCTCCGTGCCGGCAAGCCTTTGCCAGCTCGTCAGCGCTCCACATCACCGGGCGGCTAGTCACTAATCGGTGAGGTGTCGATCGCGCAGGCTGGTTGGTGAGGTTTGTCGGGCACGTGTCAGCTCGCAGGGAGAAGATTTGCCTTTAGTGACACCCATCCAGGAGGCGTGTCAGAACCATACGAGGTAGCTGGGCGAGCGGTGTAGAAACCTTGCCGGGGCCGCCTCTCCACTTGACACCTAACGAAGCATTTAATGCCTTTGTCCTAAACTGGCAGAGTTAGGTATGATAGCACTGTTTGCTATCTAATCAACTTGTAATTACCATTTTTCCATTGTGCTAACCCCTTGAGCTATAAAAGGAGGGCCAGGGCAGTGGTTAGAGGGATTCGGATTTGGATCCCTTTCCAAACATTAGCAGGTCCTGCATGCGTAGCCGCTCTCTCCGCACCTTGCCAGGGAAGGCGCTCCTTGTACCTGTGCTCTCACACATCCAATACACCAAAGTAGGAGTAGGGTTTTACGCTTCTCAGCGGCCCGAACCTGGGTAAATCCCTTGTGTCCTCCATTGATTCTGCTCTTTGTGCACGTCGATCTCCCCTGCCGAACCACAAAGGGGCTAGATGGCCCCATAGATGGTCGTACCCACGACATCTTTGGCGCGCCAGGTAGGGGGATCGCTTGCGCAAACCTGAATCAGTGGATTACGCGTCAACTTCATCAACTTCATCATCGTCCTCCTCGTCGTCGATGGCCCCCAAGAAGAAGGGCATCACGATGACGGCCCCTTCGCACGTATCCGCAGGCGGCGCAGGCGGCGCGGCCAATGCGGGCGGTGCGGATACCGTTGTTGGCATGACCAGCGCAGGTGGCATGGTCGCCATGCCCACCGTGGTCGGTGCGGGAGACGAGCGCGCTGGAGGCGGTCGGCTTCCTCGATCCTCTGGCGAACGAAGCCGAGACGGCGTGGGCGGGACAGATGGACATCTTCCTCCTCCTCGCCACGCTGACGAACGCAGCCACCGGAGCGGCAATGTCCGGGCCGGCGCGAGCCAAGATTCCGCCGCTGCAGCATCCAAAGATGCTGCTTCAGGACAGACGTCGTGCCCCTCGCGCAACGGGCGCAGTACAGCTCCGAGCGGCGCCAACGACTCCGGACAGCGGCGACCACACGACAAGACTCCTGTTGGTCAAATCCTAGGCCCTCAGGCACCGCCTCCGCCACAACAACCCGCTGCTGATCATGTGTCACGGCAGCAAGACAATGATGGCGCTCCTACTGGCTCTGCCAGGAGTAGAGCGATGTTGTGCTCTTCGCTTCCGGCCATGCCAGCCATAGCGGCAGAAGCGATAGCGCGAGCCCAGATGCTGCTGAACTTCCCTCCAGCAGCAGAGAAGATGGATGAGTGGAGAGCCACCATCCAAAGCTTCATTGGGTTTGCCGAGGCCAGCAAATCACAGCAAGCGGAGCCCTCACGACGTCCGCAAACAGCGCCAGTAGCTCCAACTGGTGGCCGTGCGGACGGTGCTGTGCTAACGGTGCAATCACCCCAGCGGCAACAGTCTCAATAGCAACAACGCCAACAACCACGGCAAGCTCAACGATCTTTCGAGCCCGACGAGATGTCGATGGCCTCTTCAGATCCGCGAGCGCGGCAAGATCAGCGGCAAGTGCTGCGAGACAGGCGGGTAGAAGACGCCCACACCACCATCGAACAGCGTCGGGAGGCGCACCGTCAATCCGACTCGCGCAACAGCCCCATCGTTGATGAGCCTGCGCCAGGGGTTGGCGGATATCTACCTTACAAGGTCGGATGTCCCGCCTTCACCCGTGAGCTGCGGCAAGTCCAGTGGCCGTCCGTCCAGGCCTTCAAGCCAGAAGTACCTGAAAAGTACGACGGCAAGCTGAACCCGGCAAAATTTCTGGGCATCTATACGATTGCCGTGCAAGCTACCGGAGGAAGAGATGAGAAAATCCTCGCCAACTACTTTCCGTTGGTGCTGAAGCCCAACGCGAGATCTTGGCTGATGAACTTGCCGGAGAACTCCATTTCTTCATGGGCAGATCTCTGTAATGAGTTTGTTGGTGCCTTTACCGGAGGCCACAAGGCCCCTGGGCAGCCCAGCGATCTGCAAGTGATTCCGCAAAAGAGATGGAGAAACTTTGTGCAAGTACATCCAGAGGTTCAGCCGTGTGCACCATAACATTCCAGATGTGCACCCCGCAGCCGTCATTGCCGCCTTTCACACGAATGTGCGCAATCGGAGGATGCGGGAGAAGATGAACGTCAAGCTACACAAAACCGTCAACGAGCTCTATACGTTGATGGATAAGTGCGCATGCGCTGAGGAAGGGAGAAGGCTTCCCGGGGAATACACTGGTGCCGAGGTGGATTCCGAGGATGATGATGCTGCCACCCCGAGGAAGAAAGGCCGAAAGCGCAACAGGAAGCGCAAGGGAAAAACTGTTATGGCCGTCGAGGGCTCCGGCAACTCTGAGTCCGCTAAGAAAGCTAAGACTAAGAACTCCGGCAAGGAGGTATCTGTATGCGCAGCTTGCCAGGAGGCGGCGGCAAACGAGAAGGCCGGCAAGACTGATGGGCCGTACTGTAAGATTCACCGCACCAAGGGCCACGATCTCCAAGAGTGCCGACAAGTCGAGCACCTTGTTGAGAAGCAGAAGGCTGAATATGAAAAACATGGCAAAGAGAAGGGTCAAGATGGTGCCAGTGGATCTGGCAAAATGGGCCGTGGCGGTCGCGAAGGCCGTCGCGGAAAGGCCAAGCAGCAGAAAGAAAAGCCTGCTAGAGGACGCGAAAAGAAGGGGGAAGATGATGGAAGTGAAGAGGAAGAGGACGACAGAGAGTCCAGTGAACAGGAATTCCAGAAGGCAACTGATGCCATGTGCGTTGACGGAGGAGCATCTTTGCACTCCTCTCACCGCCAACTTAAGCAGTGGGCTCGTGAGGTTAACGTGACAGAACTGGCAATGGACTCTAAAAAGCCACTCAAGTGGTCACACACGCCTATCATTTTCGATGCTGAGGACCACTCTGATCGCACAACCGCGGTTGGGTGTTTGCCGTTGTTGGTTTCGCCAACAATTCGCAACCTCCAGGTCACAAAAATGTTAGTTGACGGTGGGGCCGACCTGAACTTGATTTCTCCAGAGGTAATCACGAGGCTGCAGATTCTTGACGAGGAGCTCGAGAAGACAGGCACTTTTCAAGGAGTAAACCCGGGAAGAAGCCAGCCCAAGGGAAAGATCACGTTGCCGGTGATGTTTGGCGGGGAATTGAACTACAGAACAGAAAAGATTGTGTTTGACGTTGTCAAGATCCCCTTGCCATACAATGGAATTCTTGGCTGCCCAGCCTTGGCGAAATTCATGGTAGCATCTCATTATGCTTACAACACATTGAAGATGCCAGGGCCGATGGGCGTCATTTCCATCAACTCCGACAAGAAAGATGCAGTTATTTGTGTCTATAAGATGTACAGGGACGCGGTTGCAGCAGAGGCCGCCAAGGCGCCAGCTCCCGCCAAGAAGAAAGAAAACAAGAAGTCCGGCAAGGCCTCTAACAAGGATTCCGGGAAGCGCACCTCTTCGGAGTGCTGCACGCCTGTTGAAGACTTGCCGGAGTGCTCTGCCGGTAATAAATCCAAAGCTACTTCTCCGGTGACCAAAAAGGTGCCGGCGAGGGAGGACGGCACTGACGGTACCTTCACCATCAGTGCCACCCTTGACAGCAAATAGGAAAGCGTGCTCATTGCCTTCCTGCGGGTGAATGTCGATGTGTTTGCATGGCGACCATCTGACATCCCTGGTGTTCCCAGGGAGGTAATTGAGCACCACCTTGCTGTCTGTCCCCACGCTCGGCCCGTCAAGCAAAAAGTCCGGAAGCAAGCGTTGGAGTGGCAACAGTTCATTGCTGAGGAAATCAAGAAGCTTGAAGCAGCAGGTTTGGTTAGAGGTGTACTACATCCAACTTGGTTGGCAAATCCAGTCGTGGTGCGCAAAGCAAATGGGAAGTGGAGGCTTTGTATTGACTACACTGATATTAACAAAGCATGCCCAAAGGATCCTTTCCCCTTGCCGCACATTGATTAAATTGTAGACTCTACTTCCGGCTGTGATTTACTCTCCTTCCTTGATGCATATTCTGGGTACCATCAGATATTCATGGCCAAGGAGGATGAGGAGAAAACCGCATTCATTACTCCATGTGGCACATATTGCTTCGTGCGTATGCCTTTCGGGTTAAAGAGTACCAGTTCAACATTCGCAAGAGCAGTCCAAATCGGTTTTGAGCCCCAGCTGCACAGGAATGTGGAAGCATATATGGATGATATAGTGGTCAAAACCAAAGACAAGTCAACCCTAATTCAAGATTTAGAAGAAACATTTGCAAACCTGCGCAAGATCAATTTGAAGCTCAATCCCGAGAAGTGTGTGTTTGGCGTTCCATCCGGCAAACTTCTCGGGTTCTTTGTATCTCAGTGTGGAATTGAAGCAAATCCCGACAAGATCGAAGCAATTGAGCAGATTCAAGCACCAAAAAGTGTCAAGGATGTGCGGTGTCTTGCCGGTTGTGTTGCTGCCTTGAGTAGGTTCATTTCAAGATTTGCTGAGCGCGCCCTGCCATTTTTCAAGATTTTGAAAAAGGCAGGTCTGATGAAATGCACTCCGGAAGCGGAGGCCGCGCTGCAGGACTTGAAAAGATACCTCTCCTCCGCGCTGACGCTAGTTGTGCCTAGGCCACAAGAGCCGTTGCTGCTATATGTAGCGGCAACAAATCAAGTGGCTAGTGCTGCATTAGTGGCGCAGAGGGAAGTCGATGACGAGGAAGTAACCGCGGCAAGACCGTCCAGGGACAAACCGGAATCTTCTCCAGCAAGGTCTGGCGCCGACAAGTCAGAAACAATGCAAGCAAATGAAACTAATCAACAAGTGATGCCAAAAAAGAAGGTGGTGCAGCGGCCTGTATATTTTGTTAGTTCCCTTCTACAGGGGGCTAGATCAAGATACTCTGGGGTGCAAAAATTGCTTTTCGGCCTTCTGATGGCCTCGAGAAAGCTGTGTCACTACTTCCAGGAACACGAGATCACCGTCGTCACTCGCTTTCCATTGCAACGCATTTTGAGAAATCCAGAGGCAACTGGCAGGATAGTGGAATGGGCGTTGGAATTGTCAAGCTTTGCACTTAAGTTTGAAAGCACTTCAACCATCCAGAGCAGATCCTTGGCGGAGTTCATTGCAGAATGGACACCAACGCAAGACGAAGAAACTCAAGAAACAGCTCTCCCCGGCAAAGAGACAGCCAAAGAACGGATCATGTACTTTGACGGTGCCTTCTCGCAGCAAGGCGCCGGTGCCGGAGTGCTTCTTGTCGCACCTACCGGAGAGCACCTCAAGTATGTGGTTCAAATGCACTTTCCCAGGGAGCAAGCTACAAACAACACTGCTGAGTATGAAGGACTCCTTGCCGGTCTTAGGATCATAGTGGACCTTGGAATCAGGAAATTGGTCGTCCACGGTGACTCGCAGCTTGTTGTGAAACAAGTGAATAAATATTACCCAAGCCCGTTGATGGAGGCGTATGTGGAAGAAGTGAGGAAATTGGAGGAGCACTTTGACGGGTTGCAAACAGAGCACATCCCTCGCGGAAAACAGCATCGCTGATCACCTATCAAAGTGTGCTGCCCAAAAGCTACCTGTGGAACCAGGAACTTTTGTGCTCCATTTGAATCAACCAACAATCACTCCATCAACGCAGGCCGGTAAGAGGAGGAAGTTGAACACCGGCAAGTATTTTCCGGCAGAGCTCCCAGGAGCCGCTGGCAAAAAGGTTGCCGGGGACGACAACACGGTTGTCGGTAAGCAGTAGCTTAGCGCAGAACCTCAGGTTCTTGCCGCAGAGGCAAGCGCTCCCACAGCCGAAGAAATGCTTTTAGTCCTTGTCGTCGAGCCGTAGGCTCCGGCATGGGCACAATAGATAGTTTGTTTCCTTCAAACAGGGGAACTTCCCGATGAACAAGAAGAAGCTGAGAAAGTAGCCCGTCAGTCAAGTATGTATCAGTTTGTGGATGACACGCTATATAGAAAGAGACCAAACGGTGTGAAATTAAAGTGTATTTGCTGGGAAGATGGACTAAAGCTGTTGGCGGAGATACATGGAGGCATATGTGGCTCTCACATAGGTTCAAGAGCACTTGCCGGCAAGGCTTTCCGGCAAGGCTTCTATTGGCCCACTGCCCTCCAGGATGCAACTGAGCTAGTGACCAACTGTGAAGCATGCCAGTTCCATTCAAAGAACATACATCAGCCAGCTCAAGCTCTTCAAACAATCCTTCTCTCCTGGCCCTTTTCGGTCTGGGGGCTTGATATCCCGGGCCCCTTCCCCCGTGCTACCGGGGGCTTTGAGTTCTTGTACGTCGCCATCGACAAGTTCACAAAGTGGCCTGAAGTGGAGCCGGTGAGGAAGGTGACAGCGCAATCAGCCGTCAAGTTCTTCAAAGGATTAGTTTGCCGTTTTGGGGTTCACAACAGAATCATTACCGACAACGGCACGCAGTTCACGAGCCGCACCTTCATGCAGTACATTCAGGACCTTGGCGGCAAAATCTGTTTTGCATTTGTTGCTCACCCGAGAAGCAACGGCCAAGCGGAAAGGATGAACGCTGAAGTGTTGTGTGGCCTCAAGACAAGAACCTATGACAGGCTACGCAAATGTGGAAGACGTTGGATTGATGAGTTGCCGGCAGTTCTTTGGTCACTCAGGACGACACCAAATCGAGCTACCGGCCAAACACCCTTCTCCCTAATCTATGGGGCAGAAGCGATGCTCCCCACGGAACTCATATACGGGTCACCTCGAGTTCTCGCTTACAATGAAGCTGAGCAAGAGCAGCTGCGGCAAGACGACGCAACGCTCCTTGAGGAGGATCGTCTTCGGGCGGCTGTGCGAGCTGCACGCTACCAGCAAGCCTTGCGCAGCTATCATAGCCGCAAAGTGCACGCCCGAAGCCTTGAGGAAGGCGACCTTGTTCTTCGGCGTGTTTAGTCCGCCAAGAAATCAAACAAGTTGACGCCAAAGTGGGAAGGCCCTTATCAGGTGGTACGAGTCACCAGACCTGGCGCAGTCCGTCTGGAGACCGAAGATGGCACCCCAGTGCAGAACTCATGGAATATTGAGCATCTTCGTAAGTTCTACCCATAAGGCGCGGTTGCCGGGCCCCCCGGCAACCCCTTTTGTACAAGCTTTGTTGGCAAGACTTGTAACCCTTTGTACAAAGCCAGGCGTAGATCCTGTGCGTAATAAAGCTAAGTATTTCGCAACCCTTCGTACAGATTCATTTATATATGGATGCATGTGATGTTGTGATTTACAATTTAGTTTGTATGGAATGGCTGATGAACCGCCAAGGTTCCCAAACCACTCTTTTCTCTTCTTTCTTTTTCTTAAAAGGCAGAAGGATCCCTCGCGCGCAAGTTTCCCGGGGAGAGTGACATGGGGTACCGTTTAACGACATTCAAGTGATCATACGGCAAGAGAAACAGTGCAGGGAAAAGCTAAGTTGAAAAACTTTGATACTTTTTCCTTGTTACGTTTGCGATTTCCCTTGAATGATTATGTGTTTGTACGAGAAATCTGCACGCGGAGGAACCTTGTCGCGGTCAGTTCGCGCTCTAGTTCGCCTCGAGTCCGCTCGGCGAGCTTAGCAGCTGCGTTCTGGCCCGACGAGTTACCTTGCCGGCTGTGGCGCTTCCAGCAGGCCGCTAAGGACCTGTTCCTCAAAGCGCTCGCGGCAAGCGTATGCACCGGCAAGTTTCTAAAAAGCATAGGGAGCACAATCATACAAGGGCAAATAAAACAAGGGGAACGACATGCATTCGAGCGGCACAAGTTATATTACATCACAGAAACAGTGTGGATCTAACATAAGACCAAATGTATCTTTTACATGGCAGCACAGTAATGGATATAATGACGAGCTTAGTCCCGACGATCCCCCTGGACCCTGGGAATTTGGAGAACCTTGTCGTTGAGAGGAGCAGCGATTTTGTCAGCAGCAGTGACGTCAGTGTTCGCCGGCAGCCTCCTGAAGACCCCAGAAAGATCAAGGCTGGGATTGCGATGGGCAATTTTGAGCAGCACCCTGTATACAATTTCACGCGCAAACTTCCGGGATTCATCAGCAAATGAAGCAGACATGTCCTCATGATACGTCTTCAAGGCGTCGATAAGGCCCTCGAAGAACTTGGTCAGTCTGACGCTGGTGGCCTCCTTGTCGTTGACAGCGAAACCCCAGCTCTTCTTGTCCATCATGGCGATTTGGGAGCTGATGCGCTCGGCAGCATTGACAAGCCTGCCAGTCCAGAGGGAGAGGTTCTCATGTAATTGGGCGTAGTTGTTCTCAGCCTCCTTCTTCAAGGCCTCTTCCTTCTCCAGTTTCTCCGTCAAGACCCTCTCCCTCTCCTTGGCGGATTCTAGAGCTGTTACCAAGGTGGCCAGTTGGGATTTTAGATCTCCGATTGTCTTGGCGGCGGCATCAAGATCTTGGTTCTTGGATGACAGCTGCGTTTGCAAGTCCCCTAGAGTGCGGGCTGCCTTCAGCGCTTCGTCCTTGAGAGCCTTGATTTCTTTGCCATTACCGGCAACATCTTCTTTTAATCTGGCCATTTGGGACTCTAGTTCTGTCTTGGCAGAGGCGGCGGCAGCAGCCCTATCAGCAGCCTCCTTAAGTTTGGCGGCATTCTCCAAGGCCTGGGCTTCAATGGATTCCTAGTGCCCGTCTTCCAGCTCTTGAGTCCACCGCTTAAGGAGCGTTTCAATCTCCTCATCCTTGCCACGGAGAATGGCGGCAAGGGCTCCTTCTTGTGCGGCAAGGTCTTTCTCCTTGGTGTTGAGCAGCGCCTCGCGCTCCGCCAACTTGCCGTCACGGATTGCCGCTTCATCCTTGGCGGCATTAAGCTTTTCCTCCTGCCTTACAAGATTGCGGGCCTGCTCGTTATACCATGCGCGCAGTTCGTCCGCTTTCTTTTTCAGTTTCTGCTCAACCAAATCCGCGGCTTTGCGCTCCTCCTGGACTCTGTCCCATCTTCTGCTATACCTCTCTTGGACGCCCTTGAACCTGATGGCCATGATCTCCATGAAAGCAAGATCTTCGGCGTTGTCAGTTGCATCAGTGGCCTCGCCGGTTCTCTGGGTCAAGGGGAGCAGAATCTGGGCTATTTCTTCATCAAAGTTTGGCCCCACAGTGCCAGATGAGCTGGGGGCTCCAGATTCGCGCTGAGAAGTGATCAGCGCCAAGCTGCTTGACGGGATCTGCAAGGTAGATGCTGCTGGTCGGCTGTCGGGGTTCGGCGTGTCAATATTGGCTGACGCCTTACCCGCGTCCATCCTGGCGGGGTCGAGCATGTTGCCGGAGGACCTCTCGGATTCTTCGGGGAGTACTCTGGTCTCCTCGGCAACTTGCACAGGACCCTCTTCGGCGGCAATCTTGGCGGCTTCATCAGCGGCATCCTTTGCGATATTGGCCACCTCCACGAGGACTTCGCCTTCTTCGGGGGAGGCTAGAGTTGTGGATTGGAGCAAGAACAAGGTCGGAATAAGATTCAGAATCACAAGTCAGGTTCAAGAAAACAAAAAAGGAATTTTCTGTGAAAAACGTTTAAAGACAGGAGGATTACCCGTTGGTGTTTGCTGAGGAAGGGCGTCTCCTTCCCCAGCAACTCGCGTTGCCGGTGCACGGTCATCAGCAGCCTCGCTTGTCGGGGCAGCCTCCGTGCGGGCAGGCTCGTCGGTGGAGGCCCTTGTCGGAGAAACGCTCTCCGGAATGGTGGTTGACGGGGGAGCCATAGCGGGGTCCGCCTCTTGGTGTTCTTCTTCTTGGCAAGCCTCCCCCGCCTCTTTACCGGACTCAGAAGAAGGAACTTCGGTGCTGGCGCCAGTAGGCGGGATCTGCACCACATCCTCGTTAAGGGGGCTGGGCTGGGGGCTGACGACGAAGGTCTCAGCCGTCCCGACCCCCTGCCCAGCACTTGCCAAGGGATCCTGTTCTATTGCAGGCCTTGCCTGCTTCGTCCAGTGCACGGGTGGCTCTGGGTCTCTGTCAAGACAGAGGAATCAAGTCAAAACAGCAATCGAATGAAATCAAGACTTGATGAAGATAAGCTAAATCGCTTACTCCTCGTCCTCGTCCTCCTCAGACTCGCCAAGGACGTCGAAATCGTACATCACTGGCGGAGGCGATTCTCTGGCCCTCTTAAGTGCCGGGGTAGGTGAACCCGTCGGCTGGGTGGATTCGACTTCCTCGACAACCTCTTGCCGAGGGGATGGAGGCTGAGTTCGGGGACGCCGGGTTGATTGCCGGCGTACTTCTTCTTGGCGGCCGGTCTTCGTGGTCGTCTTCTTCACCGTAGGGCCAGCTCCTGGCGAAGAAGCACGCACCGGCTCTTGACTGGCCGCCCTCCGAAGGCGGCGCCTCTTCTTCGGGGCTCGAGGGCCTTCTTCTTCTTTGGGCTCTCCAGCAGCCTCAGTCCCGGCAACCCCGGTCCCGGCAACTTCAGCTTCAGCAGTCTCATCCCCGGCAGGCTCTTCTTGTTGCTCTTTGGCAACTTCTTCCTCGGAATGCTCTTTGTCATCGTCCTCAGCTGCCGTGGCACCATAGCCACCTGCCGCGTTGATCCTCGCGATCTCTGCGGCCTTGCTGGCGATATACGCCAGTTCTTCATCCTTGGTGGCCCGGATGAGATATGTTTCCTTCAGGAAGGCTTTCTCCGTCAGGTTGGAGGCCCAATCCATCTCGTTCACAAAGGTGGGCACGGGCCAGTCAGCTTTGCCTCCGTGGGCATCACAGTCCGGCATCATCGACAGGATGGAGTCCTTGGCGGAGTTGATGTGCAATGGGATAATTCCATCTGGCAAATGGAACACACCAGTTTTCCGGAACAACTGTTCGTAGAGGCAGGCATGCTCCATGACCGTCAAGTTGTTGCCGGTCCCAGGACACAATCTCATAATGTCAGCGGCATTCTGGTATTGCCAAGTGAATCTTTCTCTCTTCTGCAGCGGCGCGATGCGTCGCCGGAGGAAATCGGCGCCAACCATTTCTATGGTCAGCTTGGCGGCCTTGAGGCGGGCGATTCTGTTCAGCGCCGGGCGAAGTTTCGCATTGGTGGCACCAAAACTGCTCCAATTCTTGCCATGCTGGACTCTCACTGTGCGCGGTATGCAGAACTGAGGAAAATCCTTTTCCTGGATCCAGCACCACTCTGCCCTCCACTCGTCCCACTTGAGGTGAAGTTGCCCGGGAAGGTACTGGCCCTTGGTTTTTGTCCTGGGGATCCATGTCATGCTGCCGGAGAGCGATTTGTCCTCGATGCGGGGGACGAAGCAGTGGCGGAACAGATCCACATTGGGGGCAACTCCGACAAAGTTCTCGCACAGATGAGCAAAAACTGCCATGCAAGTCATCGCGTTTGGAGTAAAATCCAGCAATCTGAACCCGTAGCTGAACATCATCGCGCTAAAGAAATCTGAGAATGGGGGAACTAGACCGCAATAAAAATAGACGCAGAAGAATGGATATGAATCTACGGGATCCTTGTCGCCTTCAGGAAGCACCACTGGGGCCTTGTGATCCTTGGTGTCCCTTCCCCACATATACGTGTACCACCAGATCAACTCGTTGCCGTCCAAGGAGTACGGTGACAAGATCGCATTTTCCCTCCGCCGCTTCTCCAGCTCTTCCAACACCTCCTTCTTCTCCTCCGCCTTGGGATCGAGCGGCTTGGCGGGCTTCTTCCCTGCTGCGTCGGCTCTCTTGGGCGCCATCGGAGCTCGGGGAGGAGGAAAGAAGTTGAGCTGGGATGCGAGTCGGCGGTGGCGGCGGCGGCGGAAGCGATTCTGGCGAGAGGAAGAAGATGAAGCAGGGGTGAATGAGCAACGCCTCCTCACGGTTGCCTTTTTATGGGGAAGGTGTGAGGGGGCTGGCTCTTCACTGTTTACCCCTGCGGCGCTTTTTACAGGCGCACTATCGTGAAATAACCGCAACAGTCCACGTTCCCACGCCCCGCATTTAATGCGTGGATTGGACATGCGTCAGGATAACCATCAAGATGAAAATTACAGCGGCAGTTTTCCCGCCGCGTGTCTGTGCATTGTTAGTGAAAGCACATTTGCTCCCTTGGTGGTTTTGGTAATTCATAACAACATATATCTCATTGAACTAATGTCCATTCAAGATTAAGATTTCAGGATGTTCAATGATTGGCATGGCATGGACTAGAGACGTGGACCCCTCAAGATGCTAAGGACAAGGATTGGCAAACGATCAAGACTCTACATTTTTGGTTTAGTGATCCAAGATCACATTGAGTCCATAGGAAAGCCAATACTATTAAAAGGGGATGAGGTGTTGCTTAATGGTCTTTCTGCTCAAGTGCTTAGTGACAGTACTCCTAAACCCTCAACCACTCTCTCTACCCAAAGTTGTCCAAAACCTACATTCTAACTCGGCCCCACCGAAATTCTATATCCGGCCCCACCGAGTTCATCCAAGACTTAGCCACTGTCAAAACCCTAACAAATCGGATCCACCGAAATGGATCTCGGTCTCACCGAGATGGCCTTGCCAACTCTCTATAATCATTTGCACTTACTTCGGTCTCACCGAGTTTTGCAAATCGGTCTCACCGAGATGGCTTGCCAACTCTCTGTTGTCTTATTGCTTCACTTCGGTCCTACCGAGTTGATGCAATCAGTGCCACTGAGATGAGGTTTGCCCTAGCCATTGCACTTCGGTCCATCCGAGTTGTTCGTATCGGTCCCACCGAGATTCCTAAAGTTCATATCTTTTACACAGTTCGGTGCTACCGAGATTATGGTTTCGGTGCCACCGAGTTGGGTCAAAAGTGTGTAACGGTTGGATTTTGTGTGGAGGCTATATATACCCCTCCACCACCTCCTTCTCTGTAAGGAGAGCCATCAGAACGTGCCAACACTTCCACCATACATTTTCTGAGAGAGAACCACCTACTCATGTGTTGAGATCAAGCTATTCCATTCCTACCATTTGAAACTTGATTTCTAGCCTTTCCCAAGTTGCTTTCCACTCGAATCCCTCTTCCACCATAGCCAAATCTGTGAGGAGTTGTTTGAGCGCTGGGAAGACTATCATTTGAAGCACAAGAGCAAGGAGTTCATCAACAACACACCGTCTATTACCTTTTGGAGAGTGGTGTCTCCTAGATTGGTTAGGTGTCACTTGGGAGCCTCCGACATGATGTGGAGTTGAACCAAGTAGTTTGTAAGGGCAAGGAGATCGCATACTTCGTGAAGATCTACCCCGAGTGAGGCTAGTCCTTCGTGGATGTAAGCCATGGTGGAATAGACAAGGTTGCTTCTTTGTGGACCCTTCGTGGGTGGAGCCCTCCGTGGACTCGCGCAGCCGTTACCCTTTGTGGGTTGAAGTCTCCATCAACGTGGACGTACGATAGCACCACCTATCGGAACCACGCCAAAAACCACCGTGTCTTCATTGCATTTGAAATCTCCAATCCCCTCTCTACTTACATATGCAATTGTTTACTTTCCGCTGCTATACTCTTAGAATTGCATGTGTAGGGTGATGCTTGACATGTACTATTGCTAAAATCTGCCCACAACTAAAATTGGGAAAAGGTTAGGTTTTATTTGGTCAAGTAGTCTAATCACCCTGCCTCTAGACATACTTTCGATCCTACAAGTGGTATCAGAGCCTTGGTCTCCGTAAAGCCTTGATTTCCATTGCTTTGGTGATCATAGCCTTGGTTTCACAACCTAGGAGAGTATGGCGTCTAGTGAGGGTAACTATCACCGTAGAGGTCCATATTTTGATGGTACAAACTTTGCTAGTTGGAAACATAAGATGAAAATGCATATTCTTGGTCATAACCCCGCCGTTTGGGCTGTTGTTCATGTTGGCTTGCAAGGTGACTTCTTTGAGGATGGCAAGGAACCGGATCGTGAAGCAACCCCGGAAGAGTTGAAGATGTTGCAATACAATGCTCAAGCTTGTGACATCCTATTCAACGGTTTATGTCCCAAAGAATTCAACAAAATCAGCCGCCTCGAGAATGCAAAGGAAATTTGGGATACTTTGGTTGATATGCATGAGGGTACCGAGTCCGTCAAGGAATCTAAGTTGGATGTGCTTCAAAGTCAACTTGACAAGTTCAAGATGAAGGATGGTGAAGGAGTCGCCGAGATGTACTCTAGGCTTGCTCTCATGACAAATGATATTGCCGGCTTAGGAATTGAAGAAATGACCGACAAATTCATCATCAAGAAGATACTTAGAGCTTTGGATGGAAAATATGATACCGTCTGCACATTGATCCAAATGATGGCAAATTACAAAGATCTCAAGCCCACGGAAGTCATTGGAAGGATTGTTGCTCATGAAATGTCACTCAAGGACAAAGAGGAGTTGCACAACAAATCAAGTGGTGCTTACAAAGCCTCAACCGATGCTCCAACAACCCCAAGTGACAAGCTAGTATCCAATGAAGAGATTAGCCTAATGGTGAAAAGGTTCAACAAATTCTACAAGAACAAAGGGAAAGAAAGAAGCTCTAGCTCAAGACACTATGAGAGAAGATCATCAAGTCGTGACTATAACTGCTACAATTGTGGAAAGCCCGGACACTACTCCAATGAGTGTACGGCTCCCTACAAGAAAAGTGACGAATCACCAAGAGGAAGACATAGAAGAGATGAATCACCTCATAAGGAGAGAAGGAGTAGAGATGATCGTTATCAACGAAGACACTCTCGAAGAAGCAAGGATTCGGAGAGGAAGGACAAGTCATCTAAGAGCTACACAAGAAGAAGACATCAAGCTCATGTTGGTGAATGGGTTTCCGGCTCCGACTTCGACAACCACTCCGAGAGAAGTTATCACTCCAACTCCGACTATAGTCAAGATGAAGGTGTTGCCGGACTTGCACTTGTGTCATCCAACTCCTATGATCTATTTGACTCACCAAATGAAGGAATTGGAAGATGCTTCATGGCAAAAGGCCCCAAGGTATCACACCCCGAGTATCTTGATTTCAATAGTGATGAAGATGATTTGCTTGGTGATGATGATTTACTTGTTGACAAGGATAGTAATGTAAGCTATAATGAAAATGCTAGTAATTATGATAGTCAAGAGGAAACGAGTGACAATGCTATGAAGGAGATTGAGCGTCTAACTAAAGAACTAAATGCTCTTAAGTTAGCTCATGAAACAACTCAAGAGGATCATAGAGAACTTCTAAGAACTCATGAGAAGCTACGCTTCGAGAAGCTAAATTTAGAGCAAGAGCATGAGTTTCTTAAAGCTATCAATGACGATCTTCGAAAGAAGAGTTCTTCATATCTTGCCAAATGTTACTCATGTCTACCTTTATGCCACAAGTTAAACCTAAGCAAACTAGCAACAAGGGTAAAAATGGTTCTACCTCTAGTAGTAACAATAACAATGTTAAATCCAATGTTGTTGCTTCTAGTAGTTCTATTGATTCCACTAATGATTCTCTTAGCCAAGTTACACTTGAGCAAGAAAATGTGCTATTGAAAGGAATTATAGAAAAAGGTGTCTACAAGAGTCTTGCCGGGAGTAAGCAATTTGAGGAAATTGTACGCAAGCAAGGAAGGCACCGGAAGAACCAAGGTGTTGGTTTTGAACGAAAGTTCAATGCCGATGGAGTTGAGTGGGAAGAAGGTCAATACCCCAAGACGAAGTTTGTTCCTCAACAAGAGAAGTATGATCCTACTTCCTTCAAGGGAACACAAGCTCAAGAAGATCTTCCACCACAAGACCACAAGCTAAAAGGCAAGGACAAGCTTCAAGAAGAGATTGAATCATTTGAAGAAGCTCCTCAAGCCATGGTCAAGTGGGTTCCCAAGACTTCATCAAGTTCTACTTCATCAAGTGCTACTACAACTCCAAGGATTCCCATCAAGTTGATGTGGGTCCAAAAGAAGAAGAACTAGAGAGTTCTTGAGGGTGACTCCGCCAACAAACTTCACTCATATTCTTTATGGCAAGGACTTGTGCAACCAACTTCCACATTGTGCACTAGTTCATGGAGTCACAAACCCTCTTGTTGGTAAGGCAAGGGACAAGGTATTCAATGCATTCATGGACATCATCATATGTGTATTTCATTCTATGTCCATGGATATCCTTGTATGTTCCTTGTGTGGGACTAACCCATGTAGGTATTGAAAGCACAAAACTCCAAAGGATTGCTCCCAACTCTTGATGGTCTACATCAACATTGAGCATCCACATCTTCAACATCTACATGAAGTCATCATCGACAAAACCCAAGGTTAGTTCATCCCTCTTAGGGGGAATATCACATCTAGGGGGAGCTTTGCTCTAAGCAATTGAGCTAAAGCAACTCTAATGGTGTGAACACATCAATGCTTTATGTAAAAGTGGCAACCCCACTTGTGCTTAAACGATGAGTATGACCTATGATCAAATGTTCTTGTTTGGCTCCTAAGTCAATATACTCTTATATAGATGACCTAGTCATCGCCATTGCTTGATAGATGCTAGAATTGGTTGTGCATGTTTGACACATATTTCATTTGCTATCTTATTGTGTGAGCATGTTGGTTTGCATGTTTCCATCATTTGAGGACATCCATTTGTTGTTTTGATTGTCTTGGTTTTTCTGACCAAGTGGATGTACAAGAATGCCTAAGTACCTTCTCTAGCTATCTATGCTTTCTTGTCTCAAATTCTATTCTTGCTGCGTCACAAAAATTGAACAAGTCATTTTCAGACCCTCCGGGTGAGGAGCACTCGGAGCCACCGATCTGAAAGGGCTGAACCTCCAAAACCTTCTATCTGATTTCGGCCGAACCAATTCACTCAAACTCGGTCCAATCGAAATCACTTAGATTGATCTAGGTTTTCCATCTCGGTGCAACCGAGTTGAACCATTTCGGCGCCACCGATGTGCTAATCTGCTTGCAGTTACACATATCGGTGCCACCGAGTTGTCCAACTCGGAGCCACCGACAGCGTACGGGTATATATATCGCGCGGACCGAACGGTTGAAATTTCTCGACCCCACTCGTTCCCGCCCCCCGTTGATGTCGTCGTCCTTCGTCTTCGGACTTCGCCGTCATCTCCAGCGAGCTCTCGCCGCCGGATTCCGTCGCCGTCAACGGCAATCTCCTCCGCCGTTGCCGCCGTAGAGGATCTCCACCAAGTTAGGGTGAGATTCGATCCCTCTCGTGCTCCCTTTTCCGATTCAATGCACGATTGGACTGCCTGAATTCATGCCACGGATTGAGAACTCCTGTTACACCGCAAATTCCATAGATTAGATTCGAGTAAAAAAATTAGGTTTAAGTTTCCGCCGAATGCATCTCGGACCGACCGATTCGAAATTTTCGGTACCACCAATTTGGCCTCTGGCCATAGCACTAGTACATCTCGGTGTCACCGAGTTGTGCGAATCGGTGAGACCGAAAGTAAAGTCTCAGTGAAACCCTAGCATCTCGGAGCCACCTAACCCCATCTCGGTCTGACCGAAGTGGCGTGTAAGGTTTCTGTAGTGTGCCTCGGTATCACCGAGATGATCAACTCGGTCCATCCGATATGCATCCTGTGAAAACTTGAAACTAAGAGTTGAGCTCAAATTTTATGAAAATCTCTGCTTTTTGTGATGACTCATCTACTCTGCCCATACCTATCCATTCACAGGGTCAGCTCAGCAAGATGTCAGACAACAGTGACAGTCAGAACAGATCTGAACAGCAGGCAGAAATGAGTGAAGGGTCAAGCCCAGCTGAAAGTTTCTATGAGGGAGAGAGGAGCTCTCCAGATCTTCCTAAGGCTGCAACCAGAACAAGGAAGAAGAAAACCTCAGACAGTGAGGATGAAGATTTTGTTGCAAGTGAAGCTGCACATAAGAAAAAGAGAGTCGTGCTTGCTAAGGAGTACAGCACCAAACCATCATCTGCCAAAGATAAGACTGCTGTGAGAAAAGTGCCAAAGCAGACTATGCAATTCACACTTGAAGAGCCTAGTGACACAGAACTAGCTACAGGTGGCAAGAAGAAGAGAGTAAGGAAAACAACTGCCCGTGTGATTGGCAGACCCTCCATGATGATTGATGAGGAGGAAGAAGAGGAAGAGCCAGCAGCCACTGCACCCCCTGCAAAGGCTCAAAAGCTTATGTCTGATGCAATTAAGACTGCTGCCCCCAAGGCCAAGCCAAAGGTGTCAGCACCCAAGAGGTCTACAAGGAATATTTCAGCTGCTGAGAAGAACAAGGCCCCAGTGCCTGAGTCAAATGTTGATGAAGAGCCTCTAGTGCTCAGAAAGTTAAAGCCAAAGATACCAGACCATGACAATGCACAACCAGTTGCGGAGAACATGATGCTGAGGAAGGATAAAGGACTGCGTCAGTGGAGACTGTCAGATCCTTATGCTTCAAGGAGGAGGACAGCATGTGATTATCGCTTTCACACTCGTGAACAACAGGACTTTTATGAGACAGTTTTGCTTGATAAGAAGCCCATAGTCAGTGACATGAGATGGGTGGATTGGGAATACATCGATGAGAACGAGGATTACTTCCCCCACGTCCATGAGAGCTTCAGGATTGCAGGAGTTGATGACTTTGTCGATAAGAAGTTGACCAAGTGGAATGATGAGATGGTCATGCAGTTTTACTCTACTGCACACTTCTATCCAGATGGCCGCATTATATGGATGACTGAGGGTATCAGATACCAGTCTACTATCTCTGAGTGGGCAAGTCTTCTTGGTGCACCCAAGGAAGAGGATGATGACATAGACATCTATGCCAAGCTCAAGATGGATCACAACTCCATGAAGAACATGTATACTACAATTCCAGAGAAAGACCTTGAGACTCACAAACTTGGATCAGTGAAGCATCTGCTCCCAGGATTAGCCACATCGAACACCATTTTACGGTACACTCTGCTACCCAAATCAGGAGATGATAAAATGATTCGTGGCCACTCCATCAATTTGCTGCATTTGTTTGATACACCTCAGAAATTCAAGGTGATGAGCCTGATAGTAGAGAGTATCAAGAGGACTGCAGCAGATCAGAAGAGATCATGCGGATATGCTCCACATATTCAGCTATTGATCAATTCCAAGGTTGGAACCAGCACATACCTTCTCGATCGAGAGCATTTGCCTTTGCGTCTAGAGTTTGAGGACAATGTGATTGTAATGGATCCTTCGCATCCCACTTCAGCACAAGCCCAAGAGAAGATCCGCATAGCAAAGGAAGCAAAAGCCGCTCAGGAGGCAACAGCTCCAAATGCTCCTATTGCCAATCTCAAGACACCCAAGGATCAAATAACATATCTTCTTGAAGCCACTCTGAGGATTGAGCGAAGTTTGGCCAACCTCACCCAGACCCAGGCTAGTTTTGAGCAGATTATTGAGACTAAATTTCATGATCTAGAAGTCAAAGTGACAGAGATTCAGACTACAGTGGAGCAGCTGCAGAACGATGTTGATGCTGTCAAGACAGCCCCATCAGAGGACAGTGGAGATGACAGACCAACAACAGAGCGCTTTCAGACAGTGCCCAGAGCAGCCAGGTCTGCTGTAGTGCCCGTCGTGGATCCGAGGACCACAGTATCTGCACCAGCTGCTATTGCCACAGTGCCACCACCGGTCTCCACTCCACCAGCCCAGCAAACATCTGCAGAAGCCTTCGCGGATGCTCTTATCTCAATGCCGTCTACGCACACCGGAGCTGCCAGCAGGAGATCGCCCTCAGGAGCTTCGGAGGACCGTGCCTAGAGTGCCGACTAGTCCTATACTCATTCGATCTTTTTGGTACTTGTTGCCAAAGGGAGAGAATTTGTATAGATCATAGGCTTCGAGAGAGAGTGTTTTGGTTTTTCTCTCGAGAGTTCTGTTGCTACTTCTTGCTTCTTGGTACTTTGTTATGTGTGTGCTTGCTACAGTATCTGTGAGACTTTCTGTCATTTATTGTGATGATCTATGTTTATCTCTATCATTATCTTGTATGATCACTCACTTATGTTGGTGATGCGTGCCTTCTATTCCAATCATATCATTTTGCGCGCTCCACCAAGTTGTATGTGACATGGAAGAGTGACCCATGAGCCTAATCGATTGTGCATTTGCATTCAAACGCAAATTTTTAATAATGCACAAATTTAGGGGGAGCTCTTGCTTATCACATACTTCTCAAAGCGACGATGTATTTCATTCTTTTAATCAATTGTCGAAGCTTTGATCTATATGTTGTCATCAATTACCAAAAAGGGGGAGATTGAAAGCACATTTGCTCCCTTGGTGGTTTTGGTAATTCATAACAACATATATCTCATTGAACTAATGTCCATTCAAGATTAAGATTTCAGGATGTTCAATGATTGGCATGGCATGCACTAGAGACGTGGACCCCTCAAGATGCTAAGGACAAGGATTGGCAAAAGATCAAGACTCTACATTTTTGGTTTAGTGATCCAAGATCACATTGAGTCCATAGGAAAGCCAATACTATTAAAAGGGGATGAGGTGTTGCTTAATGGTCTTTCTGCTCAAGTGCTTAGTGACAGTACTCCTAAACCCTCAACCACTCTCTCTACCCAAAGTTGTCCAAAACCTACATTCTAACTCGGCCCCACCAAAATTCTATATCCGGCCCCACCGAGTTCATCCAAGACTTAGCCACTGTCAAAACCCTAACAAATCGGATCCACCGAAATGGATCTCGGTCTCACCGAGATGGCCTTGCCAACTCTCTGTAATCGTTTGCACTTACTTCAGTCTCACCGAGTTTTGCAAATCGGTCTCACCGAGATGGCTTGCCAACTCTCTATTGTCTTATCGCTTCACTTCGGTCCTACCGAGTTGATGCAATCAGTGCCACTGAGATGAGGTTTGCCCTCGCCATTGCACTTCGTTCCATCCGAGTTGTTCGTATCGGTCCCACCGAGATTCCTAAAGTTCATATCTTTTACACCGTTCGGTGCTACCGAGATTATGGTTTCGGTGCCACCGAGTTGGGTCAAAAGTGTGTAACGGTTGGATTTTGTGTGGAGGCTATATATACCCCTCCACCACCTCCTTCTCTGTAAGGAGAGCCATCAGAACGTGCCAACACTTCCACCATACATTTTCTGAGAGAGAACCACCTACTCATGTGTTGAGATCAAGCTATTCCATTCCTACCATTTGAAACTTGATTTCTAGCCTTTCCCAAGTTGCTTTCCACTCAAATCCCTCTTCCACCATAGCCAAATCTGTGAGGAGTTGTTTGAGCGCTGGGAAGACTATCATTTGAAGCACAAGAGCAAGGAGTTCATCAACAACACACCGTCTATTACCTTTTGGAGAGTGGTGTCTCCTAGATTGGTTAGGTGTCACTTGGGAGCCTCCGACATGATGTGGAGTTGAACCAAGTAGTTTTAAGGGCAAGGAGATCGCATACTTCGTGAAGATCTACCCCGAGTGAGGCTAGTCCTTCGTGGATGTAAGCCATGGTGGAATAGACAAGGTTGCTTCTTTGTGGACCCTTCGTGGGTGGAGCCCTCCGTGGACTCGCGCAGCCGTTACCCTTTGTGGGTTGAAGTCTCCATCAACGTGGACGTACGATAGCACCACCTATCGGAACCACGCCAAAAACCACCGTGTCTTCATTGCGTTTGAAATCTCCAATCCCCTCTCTACTTACATATGCAATTGTTTACTTTCCGCTGCTATACTCTTAGAATTGCATGTGTAGGGTGATGCTTAACATGTACTATTGCTAAAATCTGCCCACAACTAAAATTGGGAAAAGGTTAGGTTTTATTTGGTCAAGTAGTCTAATCACCCCCCCTCTAGACATACTTTCGATCCTACAGTTAGGGCCTAGCCCAATGACGCTTCGGGCGCGCGTATGGCCCAGGCCCGGGGGCTCCTGTTGGTGTATAAAACATGGGTATTTTATACCCTGACTTATGCACAGACGGTAGCAGCGTCCTTGCCGGGAACCACCAAAACCAAGATTCAGGGCCCAGTGGAAGAAGCTACTGGAGAGAAGTTCGAAGACGAAGCGCTCAACCAGTGCCGAAGATGAAGAAGTTCCTTGCCGGCAAGATTGAACCGGCAGGGCGAAGACCCGGCAAGCTCCGTGCCGGAAATCCTTCGCCAGCTCGTCAGCGCTCCACATCATCGGGCAGCTAGTCACTAATCGGTGAGGTGTCGACCGTGCAGGCTGGTTGGTGAGGTTTGTCGGGCACGTGTCAGATCGCAGGGAGAAGATTTGCCTTTAGTTACACCCGTCTAGGAGGCGTGTCAGAACTATACGAGGTAGCTGGGCAAGCGGTGCAGAAACCTTGCCGGAGCCGCCTCTCCACTTGACACCTAACAAAGCATTTAATGCCTTTGTCCTAAACTGAGAGTTAGGTATGATAGCACTGTTTGCTATCTAATCAACTTGTAATTACCGTTTTGCCACTGTGGTAACCCCTTGAGCTATAAAAGGAGGGCCAGGGCAACGGTTAGAGGGATTCGGATTCGGATCCCTTTCCAAACATTAGCATGTCCTGCATGCGTAGCCGCTCTCTCCGCACCTTGCCGGGGAAGGCGCTCCTTGTACATGTGCTCTCACACATCCAATACACCAAAGCAGGAGTAGGGTTTTACGCTTCTCAGCGGCCCGAACCTGGGTAAATCCCTTGCGTCCTCCATTGATTCTGCTCTTTGTGCACGTCGATCTCCCCTGCCGAACCAGAAAGGGGCTAGATGGCCCCATAGATGGTCGTACCCATGACAGTGCCCGCGAAGGAGGATGGCACTGGCGGTACCTTTACCGTCACTTCCACCCTTGACAACAAATAGGAAAGCGCGCTCGTTGCCTTCCTGCGGGCGAATGTCGATGTGTTTGCATGGCAACCATCTGACATCCCCGGTGTTCCCAGGGAGGTAATCGAGCACCACCTTGCTGTCTGTCCCCATGCGTGGCCCTTCAAGCAGAATGTCAGAAAGCAAGCTTTGGAAAGACAAGAGTTTATAGCTGAAGAAATAAAGAAGTTGGAAGCGGTAGGCTTGGTTAGAGGTGTGCTACATCCAACATGGTTGGCAAATCCGATTGTAGTACGCAAAGCAAATGGAAAGTGGAGACTTTGTATTGGCTATACTGATATCAACAAAGCATGTCCAAAGGATCCTTTCCCTTTGCCGCGTATCGATCAAATTGTTGACTCTACTGCCGGCTGCGATCTACTCTCCTTTCTTGATGCATATTCTGGTTATCATCAGATTTTCATGGCCAAGGAGGATGAGGAGAAAACCGCATTCATTACTCCATGTTGCACGTACTGCTTCGTGCGTATGCCTTTCGGGTTAAAGAGTGTTGGTTCAACCTTTGCAAGAGCTGTCCAAATTGGTTTTGAGCCCCAGCTGCACAGAAATGTGGAAGCATATATGGATGATATAGTGGTCAAAACCAAGGAAAAATCAACCCTCATTCAAGATTTAGAAGAAACATTTGCAAATTTGCGCAAGATCAATCTGAAGCTCAACCCCGAGAAGTGTGTGTTTGGCGTTCCATCCGGCAAGCTTCTCGAGTTCTTTGTATCTCAACGTGGAATCGAAGTTAATCCCGACAAGATCAAAGCCATCGAGCAAATTGAAGCACCAAAGCGCGTCAAGGATATGCGGCGTCTTGCCGGCCGTGTCGCTGCATTGACTAGGTTCATTTCCAAATCTGCTGAGCGTGCACTGCCGTTTTTCAAAATTTTGAAAAAGGCAGGTCCAATGAAATGGACTCCGGAAGCGGAGGCCGCGCTGCAAGATTTGAAAAAGTACCTCTCCTCTGCGCCAACACTACTTGCGCCTAAGCCACAAGAACCGTTGCTACTATACTTGGCGGCAATGAATCAAGTGGTCAGTGCTGCACTAGTCGCACAGAGAGAAGTTGATGACGAAGAAGCAGCAGCAGCAAGCCCGTCAAGCGACAAATCGGAATCTTCTCCGGCAAAGTCTGGTGCCAATAAATCAGAAGCAGCGCAAACGAATGAAGTAAATCAACAGATAGTGCCCAAGAAGAAATTGGTGCAGCGCCCAGTTTACTTTGTAAGCTCCCTTTTACAGGGGGCTAGGTCAAGGTACTCTGGTGTGCAAAAATTGCTTTTCGGCCTCCTCATGGCCTCAAGAAAGCTGCGCCATTACTTTCAAGCACATGAGATTACCGTTGTTACTGGCTTTCCGTTGCAGCGCATTTTAAGAAATACAAATGCAACCGGCAGGATAGTGGAGTGGGCGTTGGAGCTGTCGAGCTTTGCACTCAAGTTTGAAAGCACTTCAACTATTCAGAGCAGAGCCTTGGCGGAGTTCATTGCAGAATGGACGCCAATGCAAGATGAAGAGATTCAAGAATCAGCTCTCCCCGGCAAAGAGACAGTTAAAGAATGGATTATGTACTTTGACGGTGCCTTTTCGCTACAAGGCGCCGGTGCCAGAGTGCTGCTTGTCGCACCCACCGGAGAGCATCTCAAGTACATAATCCAAATGCACTTTCCCAGGGAGAAAGCTAAAAACAACACTGCTGAGTATGAAGGACTCCTTGCCGGTCTCAGGATCGCAGTGGACCTTGGAATCAGGAAGTTAATCATCTGTGGCGACTCACAGCTCGTTGTCAAGCAAGTCAACAAAGATTATCAGAGTCCGTTGATGGAAGAATATGTGGAAGAAGTGAGGAAATTGGAAGAACACTTTGACAGATTGCAAACAGAGCACATCCCTCGTGCGGAAAACAGCATTGCTGATCACCTGTCAAAGTGTGCCGCTCAAAAGCTCCCTATGGAACTAGGAACTTTTGTGCTCCATTCGAATCAACCATCAGTCACTCCATCAATACAGGCGAGCAAAAGAAGAAAGTTGAACACCGGCAAGTATTTTCTGGCAGAGCTCCCAGAAGCCGTCGGCAAGAATGTTGCCGGGAACAACACCGCGGTTGTTAGTGAGCAGCAGCCTCTAGCAGAACATCAAGTTCTTGCCGTGGAGACAAGCGCTCTTACACCCGAAGAGATGCCTTTAGTCCTTGTTGTCGAGCCGCAGGCTCCAACTTGGGCATAGCAAATAGTTCATTTCCTTCAAACAGGAGAGCTTCCCGATGACCAAGAAGAAGCTGAGAAAGTAGCCCGTCAGTCAAGTATGTATCAGTTTGTGGATAACATTCTACACAGAAAGAGAACGAATGGGGTGAAATTGAAATGCATTTGCCAGGAAGATGGACTAAAGCTGTTGGCAGAGATACATGGAGGCATATGTGGCTCTCACATAGGATCAAGAGCACTTGTCAGCAAAGCTTTCTAGCAAGGCTTCTATTGGCCCACTGCTCTCCAAGATGCAACTGAGCTAGTCACCAAGTGTGAAGCATGCCAGTTTCATTCAAAAAAGATACATCAACCAGCCCAAGCCCTTCAGACGATCCCTCTCTCCTGGCCTTTCTCGATCTGGGGGCTTGATATTTTGGGCTCTTTTCCCCGTGCTACCGGAGGCCTTGAGTTCTTGTACGTTGCAATCGACAAGTTCACAAAGTGGCCTGAAGTGGAGCCAGTGAGGAAGGTGACAACACAGTCAGCCATCAAGTTCTTCAAGGGATTAGTTTGCCATTTTGGTGTTCCCAACAGGGTCATCGCCGACAATGGCACACAATTCACGAGCCGCACCTTCATGCAGTACATCCAAGACCTTGGCGGCAAAATATGTTTTGCATCTGTTGCTCAACCGAGAAGCAATGGCCAAGCGGAAAGAGCAAATGCTGAAGTGCTGCGAGGCCTCAAAACAAGAACTTTTGACAGGCTGCACAAGTGTGGAAGGTGCTGGATTGATGAGTTGCCGTAAGTTCTTTGGTCACTTAGGACAACACCAAATCGAGCCACCGGCCAAACGCCCTTCTCCCTAGTCTATGGTGCAGAAGCGGTGCTCCCCACAGAACTCACATACGGATCACCTCGAGTGCTCGCCTACGATGAGGCAGAGCAAGAGCAGCTGCGGCAAGATGACGCCACGTTCCTTGAGGAAGATTGTCTTCGAGCAGCCGTGCGAGTTGCACGCTACCAGCAAGCCTTGCGCCGCTATCACAGCTGCAAAGTGCATGCCTGAAGCCTTGAGGAAGGTGACCTTGTTCTTCGGCGCATCCAGTCTACCAAGAATTCAAACAAGTTGACGCCAAAGTGGGAAGGCCCTTGTCGGGTAGCACGTGTCACCAGACCCGGCGTAGTCCGTCTGGAGACCGAAGATGGCATCCCGGTGCAAAACTCATGGAATATTGAGCATCTTTGCAAGTTCTACCCATGAGGCACGGTTGCCGGGCCTCCCAGCAACCCCTTTTTGTACAAGCTTTGTTGGCAAGACATGTAACCCTCCAGGACCTCTGTATCGCATTGTGGCCTGACGAAGCCATGCCCAAGAGCCTCTTTGGCCTTACGGCCCGTCTCCAGGATGTCGTGCCCTATGTCAACCGCTGGAGGAGGTCAGCATGCTTTGAAGGAGCGCGGAGGGCGTACGCCTGCGTGAAGACGCACTTCCGAAAGGTTGATGCAGTGACATGTGCCGCGGGCCCTCCTGCCGACAAGCCGCGCACCGCCGAACAGTTCTTCGCCGAGGTGGAGGAGGGAGCTCGTATCACCGAAGCAATGTGTCCAAAGGACACTATGTATTTCTAAACAGTACTTCGGAATGCTGAAGTGTATGATGCTTTATCTTTTCATCGAATGAATATGGCTTTAAATTCCATGTGTTTTTTTTAATTAGTTTTACCTCCAATATGACTGTTTTAAAATGAGAGTGGCCAGTCGTCGGCTTCAGCCCCAGTGTAGGTCATACAAAGGGTGTTCCTTAAGGCACACTTGACCCTTAGCCGACGTCTCGATGCCCGGAGGTGGTCGGTGCTTATAGGAACTAGGCAATCAGACTATAGTGTCTTTATGACTTTCACTTAATCATAGGAGTTTGATTGTGGGGGTTGATGACCAGCCCCCGGTGTGGGAAGTGGTCGGCCTGGCCGGCCGAGGTCTAGGCCATAACACACTTCGGCTAGAAATGAAAACCTTTCATTTAACACGGGTGATCTCTATCGTCACATCTCTTAACGCGGTCTACGGATGGCAGACCAATTTGCGCATACCTAGATAGTTAGTTTTCGGCTTTCTCCACTGAGGCACTATGCCAATTGACCTGGCGGCGCAATCGCAGTGGTTCTCCCATTACGCCCTTAGCCGAATTCATCGAAAATGTAAGGGGTACAAATAGGAGCCGGGCAACCCAACTATTGACCGAAATCTAGGTTCGAAACTGATGCATATAAAGCCAAGATCCGAGACGCCGAACACTTCAGACTTCTGGTATGATTGTATCTTTTTTTAAGAACCTCTTCGTAGCGCAGGGTCCATGCATAGAAAGAAATATGATAAGGAACTTTAAGGGGCCCGATTTCTTTATTTCATAATTTCGAGTGTTTACATGTCCAACTACAACAAGAGGAATTGAAAGAATACAACGTAAAAAGTAAAAAGGGAGGAAGAAATAGGGCGGATATTTATCATCGGATTTTTAAGAATCCGGGCTGCTACCTGCCGCACGTCTGCGTTTCCGAGCTGTTGACCAGATGTTCACCATTGATGGTGAGGACTTGGGGAGGTTAATGCCTTTCCGGCCCTTTATACGCTTCAATCGTTTGATTGACCGAGCTCCTTTAAAGGAGATGTTGCTGAAGTCCGTTCTGTGGTTGAAACCACATTAACGTAGTCATGTTTGGCTGTTTCTTTTATAGAGACTTGCCTGTGCGGGGGCTCGAAGCCACGTCGTTGCTTGGTCGAACAGTGCCGACGTTTGAGTAAATTTTTGGCTCCTCGACGACCCAAGGAATCTTCAGTGCAAAATTATGCACTCTGGGGACGTAGTGCCGACTCCAGAGAGGGCACGCGAGGAGCCCGCATCCCTATTTTGGGTGTGGGAGTACCTGGCCGAGGTCAATTTGTGCAGCCCGGGCGCGCTGCGAAGAGCGAGCGGCGCGTTTATCGCTGCGGGCTGCCTCCTCGGATGCCTATACCTCAGTTGTGAAAGCCGTGGTCTGTTCCTCTGTCCGGATTGAGCGTTTGGTGTTACCATTGACTGTGATAACGCCGTTGGGTCCCGGCATTTTGAGCTTGAGGTAGGCATAATGCGGGACTGCGTTGAAGCGTGCAAAGGCCGTGTACCCTAGGAGCGCGTGGTATCCACTTTGGAAAGGTACGATATCGAAGATTAACTCCTCGCTTCTGAAGTTCTCGGGCGAGCCGAAGACCACCTCCAGGGTGATTGCTCCGGTGCAGCGGGCTTCGACACCCGGGATGACACCTTTAAAGGTGGTGGAGCTCGGCTTGATCCGGTATGAGTCGATGCCCATCTTTCGAACCGTGTCCTCATAAATGAGGTTGAGGCTGCTTCCTCCGTCCATTAGGATGCGTGTTAGATGATAACCATCAACAATAGGGTCCAGGAAGAACGCCGCTGATCCACCATGCCTGATGCTGGTCGGATGATCATGTTTGTCAAATGTGATCGGGTAAGCCGACCATGGGTTATATTTCGGGGCGACTGGCTCTAACGCGTATACATCCCGAAGCACCCGCTTCCTCTCCCTTTTGGGGATGTGGGTGATATAGATCATATTGACCTCTGTCACCTCATCAGAAAACTTCTTTTGGCCTCCATTATTGGGCCACCGAAGTTCATCCTCGTCTTCACTGCGATTTTGGGTTTTATTTTGACCCTCTGTCGCTATCTTGCCGGCTTGTTTAAAGACCCAGCAATTTCTGTTAGTGTGGGTTGCTGGTTTGTCTTGAGTGCCGTGGATTCCACATGGGCGGTCCAGGAGTCTATCAAGCTGGCTAGGTCCATCCTTGTTCCTTTAAAGGGTTTTCTTTCCTGTCCGGACTTATGTCCGATGAACCCCGCGTTGACCACAGCGTCCTCCGTATCGCTTCCACCATTTTTATACCTGCGCTTATTTTTGTTGCGCTTGGGTTTTCCATTGGCGTCGCGAGTTTCCGAGGTGCTTGCCTCGCCGTTATGAGTACTACGGGCGAGCCAGCTGTCTTCTCCCGCATAAAAGCGAGTCATCAGTGAGGTGAGGGCCACCATGGTCCTCGGCTTATCCTGGCCGAGTTGACGAGCCAACCATTCATCTCGGATATTGTTCTTGAATGCGGCGATGGCCTCTAACGGTGTCCTGGACTAGGGGGTACTCACCACGTCGTCTCCCGACCAGGTGGGTCGGGCCGAGGACCCCCATGGCGGTTCACTAATGGGCCACTTCGGGCAGACCATGACATATACAAGGAAGACTCCACAAGACTTGGTGCCCAAGCCGAGGACTCTCCTAAAACCCTAGGCCTCCGGTGTATTATATAAACTGAGGCCAGGCTAGTCGATAGATCATCTCATATTCATTAGAACAATCTCGTGGTAGATACATGTACTCTGTACTACACCCCATATGAATACAATCAAAAACAGGACGTAGGCTATTATCTCTTTGAGAGAGCCCGAACCTGGGTAAAGTCCTGTGTCCATGTTACCATCGCTCCAAGATGCCTAGCTTAGGACCCCTACTACGAGATATGCAGGATTTAGAACCGACATTGGTGCTTTCATTGAGAGCCTGCTGGCAGTCACCGCAGTGCGATGGGAATTCAGATCGTCTCCGGTGCGATCTACGCACCGGAAACGAGCTTTATTGTCGATGTCGGCATCTTCGTCGCCGGCTCGACTGGTCACCTCGGCTGGACCGAGGACTGCGCTCCGCGTCGGATCATCAAGATCGGACGGATACTTTCATCATCATTAACTCCGATCTCTATCAAGATCATGGAGGAATCATCCATGGAGCTCGGGGGCTCAACGTCAACATTGCCCTCGAGAGACCGTGCTGTTTTTCTGGACAGCGAACTTGTATCTGCCGCCACCACCTCCTCGAGCGTCGCTTTGACGATTGCTTCGGTAGAATTGTGAGGAATTGAGTCTACAACAACCCTGTAAAATTTCGACGCGTTACGATGGAGGAATCTCTGGCGATCCCCGATATACCGGAGCCCTGTCGAATCTGGACGGGAATCTGGATGAGTTTAGGGCGAGGAGTCCAGCGTCCAGCTCGGACATCGTTTGGAAGATCCAACCGTTCATCGGCTTCGGAATTCCTATATCGATCACCCATCAAAATTTCAGCTCGATCTGACCGTTCAAACTCCGGGAAACTTCCGACGAGTGGATCAATTTTCGGATCTGTTTTCTGCGCGAATACGAATCCGACCCGAGTTCATCTTTCCTCATGAACGGGATATTGGACAACCTTTTTGGAGGAATTTCTTTCTAGAGTATTGTGTGTTGCTCTCAAACACGTGCCCACGAATTTTGAGCCTTTTCCAAGGCAATCTTCACCGTCACGCCGGTGTCAAACTAGCCCGACAACGTTACTATAGGGCTGCCGACCTGCGCTAGATAGGTCGTCCCTACATCGAGCCGAGGTCAACCTCATCGGATCATCACCCCGGCGAGCCGACCAATAGTTCGGCATCCCGAAGGTTAAATCATCACCAACATCATCGCCCCACGGATTACACGGAGCGGGCACACCGGCATCGCCGCACGGTCACTTCATCAAGCCGGCATCGACCGCGTCACAAGATCCGACCTGCGTCAGCATCGCCGCGCCATTGCTTCTTCACGCCGATGTCCACCACGCCGACCTGCTTCGACATCTCGGCTGGCATGGGGCTGCAACGTCACCTTACCGACCTGCTCTGTCACCTCGGCTGGACTGGGGGCTTCGCTATTTCTTCTTCAACCTACTCCGGGGACTTCGGCGTCACCAGCCGACCAGCTTCGTCACCTCGGCTGGACCGGGGGCTTCGCCTCACCACAACGACCGTGCCGCGTCGCCACCTCGTCAAGCCGAGCTCCTCGCTCGGCCACCTCAGAACCGGCTTGGGGACTGGGACCTCGGTCATGCCGAGGACTGTGCACCATCTTGGATCTGTCAGAGATCAATGGGCGTCTTCGTCCCGCCACAAGCCCGAACCTCGTCAACAATACCGAGCACATTAACCAGCTAAGTCGCTTCCATGCTCAGTTTTTTTTTTAATTTTTAATTCTTGTTCGGTTCGACCAAACATTATATTTGTGTTAAACAAAAAGATGTATGTTAAAAACAACTTTCTTTGCCTAGGTTAACTGGGGGCTCTTAAATTTATATGATCCATTTTATAATAAATATTTTTTCTTCTAAGTCGTTGCAAAGTCTTTTTCTAACACTCCTTTTTCAACTCGAGTGTATGGTCAATAGCCGGATAGCCTAGTTTCTCTCTAAAGCCGCTCGAGTTTAGTTCGCTAAATTGGCCTCTGAGAAGCACTCCGCCTTTGGGATATGGAGGTTGAAGCCGAAGGCTAGCCTACTTGAAGTTTATAGATCGGATGTGTTATGTTAAAGCACGGCGGAAGGAAAATTTTATTTTAAGACCAATTTTCGGATTGGCACCAAAAAACTTGTTTTAGTTCGGACGTCAAGTTTTTACATAATTTTTATTGGCTTTTCGAGCTTATGGCACTTTTAAGCTATTTGTATGTTTTTCTTTCAGGAGGAGGGACATCCTCATGACCGAGGTGCCCTGCATAATAATTCAGCTCAGAAGATCTTTTCCGACCCTCAGCTCAACATCTTTCCTGCCGACCTACACCTCGGCGTTGGCGAAACGCACATGCCATCTGGACTAGTTCCCGAGGAGATTCGATCCTCAGGTTGGTCGGCCGCACCCAACCTGAGTCTCGGGGGATACTGTGTGTCTCCAGCATAACTCTCGTAGTACAGCGTCGGATGCCTTTATAGCATCGGCAATATCAACGGGGGGCTGCGACTAGAGCCGAACCCACCAAAAGCCAAGGTACTCTATGGAGTCCTCGGCAAAACGTTCTCGGATATTGCTTTATATGCATCGGTTTCGAATTGTGTCTTCAGTCAATAGTTGGGTTGCCCGGCTCCTGTGCTTACTCCTTAAGTTCCCGATTGTTCGGCTAAGGGTAAAGGGAGAACCACTACGATTGTACTTCTAGTTTAACTGGTCAAGTACCTCAGTGGAGAAAGCCGAAAACTGACTATCACAATGAGCGTAAACTGGTCAGCGATCCGATGACTGTGTCAAACTATAGATCGATAGAGGTTACCCCGTGTTAAACGATGGGCCTTTCATAAAATTGGCTGAAGTGTTACTGGCTTGACCTTGACTGCTGCCGAACACTAACCGAGGGCTAGTAACTGGCCTCCCGACTTTAAGCTCCTATGACTAACTGAAAGTTATAAAGTCTGCATATCTGATTGCCTCGTTTCCGCTAACACAACCGCCTCCGGGCACCGAGATGTCGGCTAAGGGTTGTTTTGTTAGTACGGAAACACCCTGCGTAGCATCTACAAAGGGGTAGAAGCCGACGATGGGCCACTTTCAGATTATAAACAGTCGCAACGGAGAATTCGCCTTCCGTAATTATCGTTATAAAGCCATAAATATGCATCAATTTGATTTAAGATTTTGGCCAAAATGGGTTGCCTGGCTCCAGTGCTTACCCCCTACGTTCCCGATTGTTCGGCTAGGGGGTAAAGGGAGCACCTCTGTGATTGTTACATCCGGGTCATCCGGGTTAGTACCTCAGACTGGGTGAAGCCAAAAGCTAGCCATATTAAGAATATAATTGGTCGGCAACGACGGAAGTGAAAATTTTGGTTCATTAAAAGACCACATAGTTCGGGAACTTTCCCCCAACTAAATCCTCCATATTTTCCTACCACATTGATCAGAGTTGAGGTTTCACGATCATGGTCAACATGATAGCCTGGGAAAAGGAACTATTTTTTCCACAGGATGTTTCTTACGTTAAATAGTAATATAACATATCTCTCCGCGTACCTTTGTTTATAAAACTGTATGGCCAGATTGCCTTGTTTGCCGTAAATCTTTGCCCTCACAAAGGCTTTATAAAGTAGGACAAACGCTCCCCGGCTACTGGCCGAGGAGGTTGAAGCCGATGGTCGGTCAACAAAGTTTTGTACAATGCGGATCTGAGCATTAATGATGTAAAGTACTTGGATACATAGAATCATTACACATAAATTATGATCAAAGTCAATTTACTCCGGATATCGATCCTTAATTCGGCCACCCTTGCCCAAATTAAGGCTCGGGGGCTACTGGGCTTCGCGCTTCTCACTTAAAAGCCATTAAAGGGGTAGATCGATCCCCTGACCTGGTGTTGCCACGCGACCAGTGGCTCGGGGGCTACTGCATTGCATATTCAATGCAGAAAATTCAAAATGCAAAACAGTTTCCGAGGAAATTACGATCCTCAAGTTGGTCGGCCGCACCCAACCTGAGTCTCGAGGACTATGCACACCGTGTTTCTGTTCCTAAGTATGCTGCCGAGCAAGGAGTCGATCCTCAGGCCGATTTTGCGAATCGACCTGAGTCTCAGGGGCTACTGGGATCAGCGGTATTATTTTATCCTTCAGGTGCATCCCGGATTTTAGGCCGACACACACCTTGAGGGCTACTGGCTATATATCTCGGTAGATAATAAATTGCAGCAATCGAAAAAATATTTTAGCCCATGGCCGAGGTGGTGCACCACCTCGGAAGCAGTCCGGCCTAAAGCTCGGCTGCGAGTGGCTGGCTCCATAGAGAACTTTTTCGGCGTTAAGCTCGGATAACCTCCTTCAACTTTTTCAATACCGAGGTAACACCTCGGATACAGACCGGCGTTGGAGCTCGGCTGCAAAAAGACATCTCGGATGTAGACCGACGTTGGAGCTCGGCTACAAAAAGATACCTCGGATGCAGTTCGGCGTTGGAGCTCGGATGCAAGAGGACACCGCTACACGGGAAAAACTTTGAAACCGAGGTGTGGCATAAAAATAACAAGGCATTGATTAGGGCCGAAAACTTAAGGGGCTCCTCGGATGCCCGACGTGTGCACTCTTCGGATTCAGCTCGGCGATCCTCAAGATCGAAGATGGGAAGATAAGTTGAACCAGCTTTCAAGACCGGCGGCCGAAGATGAAGAACAGTTCGGAAGAACCGAGGAGCGTCCCCAACTTGAAGACCGGTTCAGGGGGCTACGGACGGTGTCCTGGACTAGGGGGTACTCACCACGTCGTCTCCCGACCAGGTGGGTCGGGCCGAGGACCCCCATGGCGGTTCACTAATGGGCCACTTCGGGCAGACCATGACATATACAAGGAAGACTCCACAAGACTTGGCGCCCAAGCCGAGGACTCTCCTAAAACCCTAGGCCTCCGGTGTATTATATAAACCGAGGCCAGGCTAGTCGATAGATCATCTCATATTCATTAGAACAATCTCGTGGTAGATACATGTACTCTGTACTACACCCCATATGAATACAATCAAAAGCAGGACGTAGGGTATTATCTCTTCGAGAGAGCCCGAACCTGGGTAAAATCCTGTGTCCATGTTACCATCTCTCCAAGATGCCTAGCTTAGGACCCCTACTACGAGATATGCCGGATTTAGAACCGACAGCCTCGGCTTCGGAGCAGTCTATGATCTGGTTCTTCTTGGTGAGGAACCTGTTCCAGAATTTCCAGGCTGATTCGCTTGGCTACTGGGTGACACGGCTGAGGTCATCAGCGTCCGGAGGTCGGACATATGTGCCCTGGAAATTTGCTCGAAAAGCGTCTTCTAGCGCCTCCCAGCTGCCGATAGAGTGAGGAGGGAGGCTGTTAAGACAATGCCTCGTCGGCCCCTTTAGCTTGAGCGGCAGGTATTTAATGGCGTGGAGATCATCTCCGTTGGCCATGTGTATGTGTAGAAGGAAATCCTCGATCCATACTGCTGGGTCTGTGGTGCCATCGTATGATTCTATATTGATGGGCTTAAATCCTTCCGGGAATTGATGTTCCATCACCCTGTCTGTAAAGCGTATTGGGTGAGCCAGACCTCGGAACCGAGGAGCGTCTTGTCGAAGGTCGGGAGAGAGCCATGAGTAAGCCTGATCTTGGGCACGGTCGTTCCTGTCCATCCAGGCATCATAGCCGTCAAGCCCAGCGGGCGCGTGTCCCCTTGAACCATAGATGGACCGAGGGGGTGCCCTGTTTTCCTCAATGCGACGTCTAGCATCATGAGGATCTAGGTAATCCATGGGGTCCTTGCCATAATGGCGTGGGGCCGTTCACTGAGGTCTTCTCGTCCTGGCCTGTCCCGGCCTCTAGGGGGTCGGTCGTGGTCGTCGGCGAGCTCCTCATCGAACTCCGGCAAGAGATGCCTACGAGGGTATGATTTCGGCGCACTATGGCGCCGGTTTTCCATGTCTTGTTCGGCGGAGAGCACTTTGACCCACTTTTCATTTAGTGCGTCAGTATTGGCCTGTAGCTGCTGCTGCTGCTTGCGTTTTATGCTCTGGGCCGTCGCAACGAGGCGCCGCCGAAAGCGCTCTTGTTCAAAAGGGTCCTCGGGGACGATGTAGTCCTCGGTACTGAGGCTCTTATCCTCCTCGGATTCCGGCATGTAGTTGTTATCGGCCCCTTCAAAGAGGTCATCGGGATCTAAGTCCCTAAGAAGTCGATCAGGTGTGCCGTTCCTTACTGGGGAGGCTTGAACGTCCTCTTCATGGTTATCGGCATCGCCGTCCTCCGCATCGCCGTTGTTGGCTGTCGTGTTATGACCACTGGGTTCCCCGTTATTACCCCTTCGGCGCCTTCGCCGACGTCTTGGAGAGGATTTGGGGGTGTCCACCATGTAAACATCATAGGTGGACGTGGCGGTCCACCTGCATCTTCCTCCATGTCTGTGGCCTCACCATAGTCCAACACGTCGATTAAATCATCGACCGTGGCGACTAGGTGGGTGGTGGGTGGGATGTAAATTTCCCGATCATCGGCTTTAAGTCCGATCTGATCGTAAACCGAAGTCTTGCCATCCGAGATGGACATGCTCCGGATGCGGTCAAGCATCTCATTGAGGTGAGATAGCTCTTTGGGATTCATTGATGCGCCATCATAGGGCTGACTCAAAGTATGGCTGGCATGTAACCTGACGCGTCTTCGGTGCGAAGGGAATCCGAACGCAATTCTGGGTTCTGCGCCGAAGTCAGTTCTAGTACCGACGTAATTTCGGAGGTGGGAGCTGGATCTATGTCCGGACTGACGATCGGAAGGAAACTGGCTGGAGTGGTCGCGTCGGGGGTCTCTACGGGCGCCGCGACGGAGTTCGGTTCCGGAGTCGAGCCTCCAGCACCGGTCGAGTTCTCAATTCGGCTGGGAGTCCATCCTGATAGGATGAGTTCACCACGGGAATCCGCAGTGTATTCGAGGCCGCCGAAGGTCACGATCCGACTTGGGGAGTAGTTCTCGACAGAGGCTAGATGCCCTGTTGAGTCAGCGCAAAAGACCATGCTGCCGAAAACAAAGAGCTGGCCGGGGGCGTAAACGTCCCCACGGCCGTTGGCGCAGTTAATTTGCAGGTGAGCCATCGATCCTTCTGGTGATCGCGCAGCGGAACTCTCAATGAAAGCACCAGTGTCGGTGTAAAAATCGGCACACCTCAGGGTAGGGGGTCCCGAGCTGTGGATCTCGGATTGATGGTAACAGAGACAAGGGAGATGATGTTTACCCAGGTTTGGGCCCTCTTGATGGAGGTAAAACCCTACGTCCTGCTCTTGTTTATATTGATGGAGATGTATCGAGTACAGAGTTGATCTACCTTGAGATCGTAATGTATGTCTAACTCTAGGGCTAGGTGAATGATATTGCGTTGATGTCCCCTCTACGGGCTAAACCCTATGGCTTATATACACGCCAGGGAGGGCACCTAGGGTTACAAGGTCGGTATCTAGGAGCAGAGCGGCAGGAGAAATCTTGGGGTATACGTCAAGTCTTCGGTAGAGACAGTCTCGATCACGCCTTCCTGTACACATCCTTCGGAGTCCATCTTGACTACGCACGAGGGCCCATCGGCCCAACCGAGGAGACGGGCCGGCTGGGTTAGCACCCCCTGATCCAGGACACCGTCACTGGGCGACTCAGATTTAGTGGCTCAGCAAGTTTCTGGAACCTGGGACTCCAAGGATCCCCTTATGGCGGCTTATCGACGTGAGGTTACAAACATTGCCGGGTATTTCACCGGATATCAGGTGGATCATATTGATCGCCGGCTTAACAAGGCGGCAGATGCATTGTCTCGTTTGGGGTCTCAGCGAAAGCCTGTTCCACCCAATATTTTTTTGGATGTGTTGCACAACCCGCCAGTCAAGTTACCGACGGAGGAAGACCTTGCTATTCCTGACCCAGAGGCGGCTCTAGTGGCCGCTGTTCATGCTATACCAGATTGGACAGTACCTTACCTGGCTTATTTAAGCCGGGCGAGCTCCCAGCAGAGGAAATCCTTGCTCGTCAGATCATCAGGCAGTCCAAGTCCATGACTATAGTCAATGGCGAGTTGCATCGATGAAGCGTCACATGCGTTTTTCAGCGTTGTGTTTGTCCTGAGGAAGGTCGGGCCATTCTCAATGAAATCCACTCTGGTGATTGTGGGCATCATGCCGGCTCAAGGTCATTGGTTGCGAAGGCTTTTCGGCATGGTTTTTTTTTGGCTTACGGCTCATGTAGATGCAGAGGACATTGTCCGCAAGTGTGATGGTTGTCAGAAATTTGCTCGTCAAGCTCATGTGCCGGCTCAAGAGTTGAGGATGATTCCCATCACCTGGCCTTTTGCAGTCTGGGAGCTTGATATGGTCGGACCGTTCAAGAGATCCAAAAATAAGCATACTTATTTACTGGTAGCTGTTGATAAGTTCACCAAGTGGGTTGAAGCAGAGCCATTCCGTCGTTGTGATGCGGCTACGGCTGTTAAGTTTTTGAAAAAATTGATCTATCGCTTCGGTTATCCACATAGCATCATCACAGACAATGGAATTAGTCTGTCCAAAGGAGTCATGAAGCAGTTTTGTCAACAAGAGCACATCAGGCTGGACCTAGCATCAGTGGCGCATCCTCGGTCTAATGGACAGGCGGAACGGGCTAATCAAGAACTGCTATGCGGTATCAAACCCCGGCTCATGGTGCCTGATAACCCACAAGTATAGGGGATCACAACAGTTTTCACGGGTAGTATTTCACCCAGATTTATTGATTTGACACAAGGGGAGCCAAAGAATATTTGCAAGTATTAGCATTTGAGTTGTCAATTCAACCACACCTGGAGATAAAATATCTGCAGCAAAGTATTTAGTAGCACAGTAATATGATAGTTTTGACAGCAGTAGCAACAGTAACGATAGTAACAGCAACAGTAACAGTAGCAGTTTTGTAGCAAGTGTAAAGCAGTAGCAACAAAGTAACTTAGCAGAAACCAATATGAGAAAGTCGTAGGCATTGGATCGGTGATGATAATTATGTTGGATGATATTCATCATATAACAGTCACAACCTAGGGCGATACACAATAGCTCCAATTCATCAATGTAATGTAGGCATGTATTCCGTATATAGTCATACATGCTTATAATAAGAACTTGCATGACATCTTTTGTCCTACCCTCCCGTGGCAGCGGGGTCCTTATGGAAACTAAGGAATATTAAGGCCTCCTTTTAATAGAGAACCGGAACAAACCATTAGCACTTAGTGAATACATGAACTCCTCAAACTACGACAATCACCGGAAAGAATCCCAATTATTATCACGTTGGGGTATGCGGATCATAACACGTAATAGATGCATATAACTTGCAAGATAGGATCAAGAATACAAATATATTCATGAAAACATAAAGGGTTCAGATCTGAAATCATGGCACTCGGGCCCTAGTGACAAGCATTAAGCATAGCAAAGTCATACCAACATCAATCTCAGAACATAGTGGATACTAGGGATCAAAGCCCTAACAAATTGACTCGATTACATGATAAATCTCATCCAACCCATCACCGTCCAGCAAGCCTATGAAGGAATTACTCACGCCCGGTGCTGAGCATCATGAAATTGGTGATGGAGGATGGTTGATGATGACGACGGCGTCGAACCCCCCTCTCCGGAGCCCCAAACGGACTCCAGATCAGCCCTCCCGATGAAGAACAGGAGGTGGCTGCGGCTCCGTATCGTAAAACGCGATGGAACTTCTTCTCTTATTTTTTTCTCGGGGAAAGAAAATTTATAGCGTTGGAATTAGGTCAGACGGCCGCCTGTGGGCCCCACAAGGCATCAGGGCGCGCCCTAGGGGGGGTCGCGCCCTGTTGCCTTGTGGGCAACAGGTGGCCCCTCTTCTGTTGATTCTTGCGCCAATAATTTTTATATATTCCATAAAAATTCTCCAAAAAGTTTTGTCCAAATCTGAGAATTTTGATTTCTGCACAAAAACAACACCATGGTAATTCTACTGAAAACAGCATCAGTCCGGGTTAGTTTCATTCAAATCATGCAAATTAGAGTCCAAAACAAGAGCAAAAGTGTTTGGAAAAGTAGATACGATGGAGACGTATCAACTCCCCCAAGCTTAACTCATTGCTTGTCCTCAAGAAATTCAGTTGACAAACTGAAAGTGATAAAGAAAAACTTTTACGAACTCTTTTGTTCTTGTATCTGTATATAAGCTTAAATAGTACCCAAGTTTTCAGCAAAGATCATGAACTAACCATGCTCATAATAACACTTAGGCATTATATTTACTCATATCAATGGCATAATCAACTAGCGAGCAATAATAACATATCTCAAATGCCAACAATTTGTCAAAACAATCATGATATAATATGATAACATGGTATCTCGCTAGCCCTTTCTGAGACCGCAAAACATAAATGCAGAGCACCTCCAAAGTTCAAGTAGCGACTAAACATTGTAATTCAGGGTAGAAGAGATCCAGTCATGATGCACACAACATTAACTATACTCAATGGATAAGGATGACAATAGTGCTCTCAGGATTGGTGCTTAGTGCAAGAAGGTGTGACTCAGCAATAAAAGTAAAATAACATAAAGTAAATAACATAAAAGTAAATAGATAGGCCCTTCACAAAGGGAAGCAGGGATTTGCAGCGGTGCCAGAGCTCGAAGCTTAAATCAGAGGTGAAAAATAATTTTGGGAGGTTTACTTTTCCTGTCAACGTCACAACCGAGAGTTTTCAATATCGTCCATGCTAAACACATTATAGTCGGTTCCCAAGCGGAAAGGTAAAGTTTACTCCCCCTCCACCATACCAACACAAGCCATGGCTAGCCAAATCCTCGGGTGCCCTCCATACCAACAACTTTCCGGGGGAGTTTGTTTGCATTATGTATTTTCGATTTTGAGCATAGGACTGGGCATCCCAAATACTAGCCTCTCTCGTGCAACGACAAGTGAATAAACATTCATCTCGAGAATAACCCGCTTAGCATGGAAGATACTGACCGCCCCCTGTCGCTCCATGAGCGGTACGGGCACATAAAACGGATGTTTATTTGAATGATTAGAGGTGGCACGTGCAAATTTACTTGGAGCAGCAGAGTAATACCACATATAGGTAGATATAGTGGACTCATCTGGAACAACTTTGGTTTAAGGATTGTGGATGCACAAGCAGAATTCCCGCTAAGTACAAGTGAAGGCTAGCAAATAGGTTGAGAAGCGACCAACTAGAGAGCGAAAACGGTCATGATCATGCATTGAGAATAATTAACATTGAACGCTAGCATGAGTAGGATATAGACACCCTGAACATAAATATCGTGGAGGCTATGTTGGTTTTGAATCAACTACATGCATGAACATGTGCCAAGTCAAGCCACTTGAAACATTCAGAGGAGGATACCATATTAACATACTACATCATAACCATTTTAATGCATGTTGACTTCTAAGATAAATCATTATCCACTCCTATCTACTTAAGCATGGCATGAGCAACTATAATCTCTAATTGTCATCACAAACATGTTTACTCATAATATGCTGAATCATGAATACTGAGTTAAACATATTTACAAAAACAAAAACAAGAAGAGTTCATACCATCTTTTCTTTGCCACAGTCACTTCATCAAATCATCGTCATTATTGCCTTTCACTTGCATGACCGAATGATGTGAAAATAATAATAGTGCAAGTGTGATGTGGACTAAGCTGGAATCTGCAAACATTTTATTCAAGGGAGAAGACAAGGTAATATTGGCTCTTCGTTAGATCAACAATAAAACATATGAGAGCCACTCAACATTTTCATCGTGGTCCTCTCCCTACTACGACTCAACGAAAAGAAAAGAAATTCAGAGAAACACACCGAAATATTTTTGGAGTTTTTTAGTTTTTCTGAAGGAAGCAATTTAAGGAAGAAAAACGAAAAGCGAGAAAAACTATTTACATGGGAGAACTCCCAACAAGCCAAAGAAGAAACGAGAAATCTTTTTGGGTTTTCTTTTAATACTGTGAACTAACAAACAGGAAAGAAAAGCCGAAAAGAAGCGAGAAATATTTTTGGGTTTTTTTTGAAGTTTTTCAAACACACAAGAAGAAAGCGAAAATAAAACTAACATGGATATACAATGAAAAAGGATGAACACCGATAACTGAAATGATTGTGTGAACATGAATGTAATGTCGGTGAGGGATACGTACTCCCCCAAGCTTAGGCTTTTGGCCTAGCTTGGTAATCACCACCCTAGTATCCATCAGGACCGGGCGGATAGTACTAGGGCGGAGGCACCTAAGGATCCCACTGCTGGACCTCGTTGTCCGCTGCTGCCAGCTCGTTCCTGTAAGCTGTGATGTCCGCCGGCATGATGGTGTATCCGTTCCTGGCATGAGAGTCAAACAAAGAGGGTGCAGGCAATGGAATAATATCGCGAGTTCTCTCGCTAAAAACCAGGTTATAACAAAAATATTGAGGAGGTTCAGGTTCATCAATAAAGTGGTGATCGATCATGCACTGTTGGTCTAAATAAGCCTTGGGCAGCAAGTAGTCATTTGGGCGGATAGCAACATTAAAACATTTCGCAAGACGCGAAGCATAAATACCACCATGGATTTTAACCTTAGTTCTGTTGGTGTGTAAGCGGCGTGCAATAACAGCTCCCAAGCTAAAAGTGTTATCGCCGTGAATAGCACGGCACAAGATGGTGAGGTCAGGGGCACTGAGCGTACCACCTACCTCCCTGGCAGTCAAACATTTCCCTATGAATAAAGCAAAGTAGTGCACAACAGGAAAATGCAAGCTAGTAACACGGGCTTTTGAAATGCCCCTAAATTCCCCCACAGTCAAAGTGCGAAGGAAGTCCTCAAACTCCTCAGGCCGAGGCTCCCTCAAATCCCCATCAGAAGGGATCAAGCATATCTCACAAAACTCATCTAGCGTTAACTCATAATCGAAATGCACCATGGGGATATCGAGCATAGGCATGAAATAAAAAAATTGAACAAAGGAATTTGTAAGGATGTGGTGCTGGTCACACTCATCTACGAGGAAGTCGGTCAGCCTGGCGTTCGCAACAAATTATGCGAACTCTTGACGGAACCTGGCTTCGTTCATCAAGGTGTTGTGCGGCCACTCGCATGGTCGGACCTCCGTCCTACGCGGAATGTTGAGGTCGTGGTCATGGGCACCCCCAAGGACACCCTTGGAGCTCCGGCTCGAAGAACCCCTCCGAAGAAAGTTCATTTTCCTAAGAACAAATTTCTGAAAAATTTTGGACCACAAAAAGATGTTAACAAAACTTCACAAGATTGATAGCAACTACTCATACAAGTGCCTAAAGGCTATATCAAGCATTCAAACTACTTAGAACTCAAAGAATTTAACATGCAAGCTCATTTTTAGTAGCACCAATAGCAGCAATTTATGCAAAATATAATCCACTAAAGCAAAAACTAACTGGAGCAATGGGAGAGTCACATACCAAGGAGCAATCCCTCAAAACAGTTTCGGAAACGGAGCTCCGAGCAAAGAGATCGAAAATCTCAGGTTTGGGCTACAAAGATTTTTTTCTGGAGGTAGGAGATGAAGTGAGCTGAATGGATAAGTGAGTGGGTCCCTGTGGGACCCACAAGGCATCTTGGCACGCCCTAGCGGAGTGGCCGCGCCCTGTTGCCTTGTGGGCAACAGGTGGACCCCCTGGGTTGTTTTCAGTGCCAAAAATTCTTATATATTCCAGAAAAAATCATGTCAAAATTTTATTGCATTCTGAGCACTTTTATTTTTGGGCCATTTTTTATTGCACGGATAATTCAGCAAACAGGATAATCATGCCATTTTATTTTATTTAAACTAAAAATAACAGAGAGCAAACTATGACTACAGAAAGTTGTGCTTACTAAATTCATCGACCACATGCCCTTCAAAAAGAATCCATTAATAAGGTTGATCAAGTCTTATTAACAAACTATTTCCGAGTGACATGAAACCGAAGAATTTTCGTATAACACTAAGTTACCTCAACGGGGATAGGCATCTCCCCAACAATAAGAATTTCGTATTTCTTTCTGACAGTAGGAAGAGGAAATTTGAAATTGCCAATAGTGATGGTCGAAACCTTCTCAATAGAATTGATACCATTCACTGAAGTTTGTTTCTTCGGGAAATAAACTGTATGCTCATTACCATTGACATGGAAATTAACCTTGCTTTTGTTGCAGTCAATAACAGCCCTTGCAGTGTTCAAAAAGGGTCTTCCAAGGATAATCAACATGTTGTCGTCCTCGGGCATATCAAGTATAACAAAGTCCGTTAAAATAGTAACATTTGCAACAACAACGGGAACATCCTCACAAATTCCAATAGGTATAGTAGTGGATTTATCAGCCATTTCCAAAGATATTTTAGTAGGTGTGAGCTTATTCAAATCAGTCTTCTATATAAAGAGAAAGGCATAACACTAACACCGGCTCCAAAATCACATAAAGCAGTTTTAACATAGCTTCTTTTAATGGAGCATGGTATAGTAGGTATTCCCGGATCTCCTAACTTTTTAGGTACTCCACCCTGAAATGAATAATTTGCAAGCATGGTGGAAATTTCAGCTTCAGGTATCTTTCTTTTATTAGTGACAATATCTTTCATGTATTTAGCATAGGGAGACATTTTCAACATATCAATCAAGCGAGTGCGCAAAAAGACAGGTCTAAGCATTTCAACAAAGCGCTCAAAATCTTCATCATCCTTATTTTTAGATGGTTTAGTAGGAAAAGGCATGGGTTTTTCAACCCATGGTTCTCTTTCCTTTCCATGTTTTCTAGCAACAAAGTCTTTTTTATCATATCTTTTATTCTTAGGAGGTGGGTTATCAAGATCAACAGCAGGTTCTATTTCTACATCATTATCTGGTTGAGCATCAACATGAACATCTTCATTATCATTATCATTATCACTAGGTGTATGTTCATTACCAGATTGTGTCTCAGCATCAGAAATAGAAGCATCATTTTGATTCTCAGGAGGTTTTTCTATCTCAGGTTCACTAGAAGCATGCAAAGTCCTATCATTTTTCTTTTTCTTTTTCTTCTTAGATGGACTAGGTGCATCAATATTAATTCTTTGAGAATCTTGTTCAATTCTTTTAGGATGACCTTGCGGATACAAGGGCTCCTGAGTCATTCTACCTCCTCTAGTAACAACTCTAATAGCATGGTCATTCTTTTTATTATTCATCTCATCAAGCAAATCATTTTGTGACTTAGCTATTTGTTCTAGCTGAGTCTGAACCATAGAAGCATGTTTACTCAAGCATTTAACATCATTAGCAGTTCTAAACATCAAATCACTCAAGCGTTCAATCATGATGGCATTCCGTTTTAGTTGATTGCTAACATACATATTAAAGTGTTCCTGTTTAATGATGTAATTATCAAATTCATACAAGCATTGACTAGCAGATTTATTATACGGAATATCACTTTCATTGAATCTAGTGAGAGAATTTACCTCCACTATCTGTGTTGGGATATCGAGCCCATGTACTTCCTCAATAGGTAGTAAATTCTTAACATCTTCAGCTTTAATACCTTTTTCCTTCATAGATTTCTTAGCTTCTTGCATATCTTCGGGACTGAGGAATAGAATACCTCTCTTCTTCGAAGTTGGCCTATGCGGTGGTTCAGGAAGTGTCCACTCATTATCATTCTTCAATATATTATTCAATAATACTTCAGCCTGTCCAACAATTCGTTCCCTGAAAACACAACCAGCACAACTATCTAGGTAGTCCCTAGAAGCATCGGTTAATCCATTATAAAAGATATCAAGTATTTCATTTTTCTTAAGAGGATGATCAGGCAAAGCATTAAGTAATTGGAGAAGCCTCCCCCAAGCTTGAGGGAGATTCTCTTCTTCAATTTACACAAAATTAAATATTTCCTGTAAAGCAGCTTGTTTCTTGTGAGCAGGAAAATATTTTTCAGAGAAGTAATATATCATATCCTGGGGACTATGCACACAACCAGGAGCAAGAGTATTAAACCATTTCTTAGCATCACCCTTTAATGAGAAAGGAAACAACTTAAGAATATAGTAATAGCAAAAAAATTCCTCATGAGCAAATAGGGTGGCAATATCATTCAACTTAGTAAGATGTGCCACAACAATTTCAGTTTCATAACCATGAAAAGGATCAGATTCAACCAAAGTAATTAACTCAGGATCAACAAAGAATTCATAATCCTTATCAGTAACAAATATGAGAGAGGTAGCAAACTTAGGATCATATTTCATTCTCTCCCTCATAGATTTTTCTTTCATTTCAGCCAGCAATTTTATAACCTCATCTCTGTCATTACAAGCAAGAATGGCTCTAGCCGTCTCCCTATCAAAGACATGTTCATCAGGTGATTCAACTCTAGTAGGAGGACTAGGCATAATAGGTGAATCATAATTCTCAAGAGTTTCAACATTTTTAGCATTCTCAATTTCTTTAGCTTTAGCAAGTTGTTCATCAAGAAATTCACCAAGTGGCACAGTATTATCAAGCATAGTACTAGCATCATCATAAGTATCATTCATAGCAGAAGTAGTATCATCAATAACTTGCGACATATCAGAATGAATAGCGGGTGGTGGTGTCGCAAGCTTACTTAAAACAGAAGGTGAATCAAGTGCGGAGCTAGATGGTAGTTCCTTAACTCCCCTCGTCTTAGAGGGAACGATCTTTGTCTTAGCGTCTTTCAGATTCTTCATAGTGATCAACAGATATAAATCCCAAGTGACTCAGCAAATAGAGCTATGCTCCCCAGCAACGGCACCAGAAAAAGGTCTTGATAACCCACAAGTATAGGGGATCGCAACAGTTTTCGCGGGTAGTATTTCACCCAGATTTATTGATTCGACACAAGGGGAGCCAAAGAATATTTGCAAGTAATAGCAGTTGAGTTGTCAATTCAACCACACCTAGAGATAAAATATCTGCAGCAAAGTATTTAGTAGCACAGTAATATGATAGTTTTGATAGCAGTAGCAACAGTAACGATAGTAACAGCAACAGTAACAGTAGCAGTTTTGTAGCAAGTGTAAAGCAGTAGCAACAAAGTAACTTAGCAGAAACCAATATGAGAAAGTCATAGGCATTGGATCGGTGATGATAATTATGTTGGATGATATTCATCATATAACAGTCACAACCTAGGGCGATACACAATAGCTCCAATTCATCAATGTAATGTAGGCATGTATTCCGTATATAGTCATACGTGCTTATAATAAGAACTTGCATGACATCTTTTGTCCTACCCTCCCGTGGCAGCGGGGTCCTTAAGGAAACTAAGGGATATTAAGGCCTCCTTTTAATAGAGAACCGGAACAAACCATTAGCACTTAGTGAATACATGAACTCCTCAAACTACGGCAATCATCGGAAAGAATCCCAATTATTGTCACCTTGGGGTATGCGGATCATAACACGTAATAGGTGCATATAACTTGCAAGATAGGGTCAAGAACACAAATATATTCATGAAAACATAAAGGGTTCAGATCTGAAATCATGGCACTCGGGCCCTAGTGACAAGTATTAAGCATAGCAAAGTCATAACAACATCAATCTCAGAACATAGTGGATACTAGGGATCAAAGCCCTAACAATTTGACTCGATTACATGATAAATCTCATCCAACCCATCATCGTCCAGCAAGCCTACGAAGGAATTACTCATGCCCGGTGGTGAGCATCTTGAAATTGGTGATGGAGGATAGTTGATGGTGATGACGGCGTCGAATGCCCCTCTCCGGAGCCCCAAACGGACTCCAGATCAACCCTCCCGATGAAGAACATGAGGTGGCGGTGGCTCCATATCATAAAACGCGATGAAACTTCTTCTCTTCTTTTTTTTCTCGGGGAAAGAGAATTTATAGCGTTGGAATTAGGTCAGACGGCCGCCTATGGGCCCCACAAGCCAATAATTTTTATATATTCCATTAAAATTCTCCAAAAAGTTTCGTCCAAATCTGAGAACTTTGATTTCTGCACAAAAACAACACCATGGTAATTCTGCTAAAAACAGTGTCAGTCCGGGTTAGTTTCATTCAAATCATGCAAATTAGAGTAAAAAACAAGAGCAAAAGTGTTTGGAAAAGTAGATACGACAGAGACGTATCAGTGCCTTTACAACGCACGCCGGGTTGCTGGGAAGAGGAGTTACCCAAAATACTTTGGAGCATATGGACGACTCCCAACAGGTCGACAGGCTACACGCCGTTTTTCTTGGTTTATGGTGCCGAGGCTGTCTTACCAAGTGATATTCATCATGACTCCCCCCGTGTTACAGCTTATGTGGAGGCTGATAATGAGCAAGCTCGTCAGGATGCTCTTGATGCTCTGGAAGAAGAACGCGAACTTGCCACGTCCAGATCAGCAATCTATCAACAAGACCTATGTCGCTATCACAGTCGTAGAGTTCAAAGCCGTACCTTTCAGGAAGGTGACTTAGTGCTCTGTCTGATACAAGATCAGACAGGCATGCATAAGCTTTTGCCGCCTTGGGAAGGACCTTTCGTCGTCAGCAAAAATATCAACAACGGGTCATACTACCTAGTTGACATACGTGAGGCAGATCAGTCACGTACCTCTGAGGAGGAGGGCAGCCGACCTTGGAACATTGCACATCTCCAGCCATACTATACCTAAGTCACGGACTGGGTGGTATCTTTTGTACATACCTTCAACATGTATATACATATTTTGATCAATGAAATAAAGTCGGCATCTCTGTATAAGAGAGATAGTCATTTCGCCTATGTGTTGAGTCTTTATTCATTGATCATTGGTTACTTGGGGGCTTCCAACTCATCGAGTTTAGCTTTAACATCCCTTTAACCCGGCAAAAAGCCAAAATTTCTTGGTTAAACCTGCCTGTTAGCAAGATGCTACTCCGAAAAGGTGACCTGGTGTACGCCCGGCGAGTCAATCACAGAGGTGACCCTGAACTCGTCAGCGTTAAAACACTAGTTGGTCACGTGAGAGCCGGCTTTCAGAGAGCTAGGATAAGCCAAAAGTGGCAATAAAGCCTGCTTCATGAAAGCGAATCAGACTCGAGCCTCGAAAGCCAGTCTTTCAGTCGTGCCTTGCAAGCCGGCTCTTTATTATTTTCTACATTAGTATCATTTTTGACATGCATGCATACATCCATACATTGCATATATTCCTGTAACTGAGGTTATTTCTTGTTTTTAGTCGGCAGATTAATTTTTCCGGATTGTCACACACTCAGAGTTTCTTAATAAACACCATTGGTGTTTTCAGTCGCCTGCATAGCCGGGTCTCAGTTATTGGCCCAGATTTTCATCACATTTTGCCGGGTTGCATGCATAACTCGGCCTTTCAATATCTCTTAAATATGTTGCATTATATTGCAGCATGTTTGGGATTGTTTACACATATGTGTTTTGGCAGGTCATTTTGGCAATCATAATTGCGCTTTAAAGACATTTAATGATTATGCCAAATTCGAAGATCAGCCAGTTATATCATGGAACAGACAAGACAAGTTCTTGGCCAGATGTATGAAGACATCATCAGTACCAGCTCAAGCAAAGTTTTACTAGTATATTACAAGCCGCATCAGGGCCACAAATATTATCAAGTGCTTTTCCCATTACTCATGGAACTTCATGGCTGTGAGCCGGCGAGCTGGCCTTCTGACTCCCGATTTGCACCGCTAGATGCCGGGTCAGCTTGTGCCATCGCGTCTGTTTTTGCCATCTGGAGGTCATCCTGCAGCCATTGGATGGATTGCAACGCTTCAAAAATTGAGTCTTCCATCATCACAGGTGACGGGTCGACATCAGGGGCGAAGGAGTGCTTATGAGGGCGAGTAAGATTAACCAGCTTTGGATTTGGTGGCTCAATGCGCTCATTGGCTTCGGAATAGCCAGCTTGGTACTTGGTGAGATCAGCCTCCTCTGTCAGGACTATTGCAGCGACCCGGGTTTCTTCTATACACTGTAGGAAATCTTTCCTGGCAAAGGGCGTGTCATCAGTGTGGTACTCTGGGTATCCACCTACTATCTGAGCCGGGTCTAACTCTGGTACGTAGGCTTTAGCGCGGGCAAGGACGGCAAGAGCTCCGTGACAGCAAGCCACCTTTTTCCACTCCTGGAACCATTTGGGTACCACAGACAACTCTTTGAGCATATCCATAATGTGCGGCGGTGGTGTCTTTAAGTTCTTTACTGCCATAATGCAGCGTGAGCCGCCTATGTACAATTGCTCCAGGAAGGTATACACGGCTTTGAGCTTCACAAGTGGTGGGGCAACAGCTTGCATTGTTCTTCTACTTGTTAACAAGGGTGCAATCTCAGTAAGACAACAATACAAACACCCAGGTCTTTTTCTCACTTAGTGAGAGGGGACTTACCAAAAATAGCTATGCACATGGCGGTAATGTGGTCCTTGAGGGTTTGCAATTCTTGAGTTACCGGCTCCAGCTTAGAGTCGGTGTCTTCATCATGTTTCAGAAGGCCGGCTCTTTCCATTTCAAATGCTACCTTGGTCTTCTCCAGCGCATCTGTTGCATTATGAACGGACTTGCGGAAATTAGCAGATAAGGGTTCCGCCTCCTCTCGCTGCTTCCTTTCCTTCTTCATGGCCTTCTGGAGATTGGCCGCCTTGGACTCAGCATCGTTCAGCATGTCTTGCATGATAATTTTTCCAAGGTTACAGGATGTACATAGTAGTCCCGAGCCGCCATGCTGGTCGACCCGGCACTTGGGGGCTATATTTATTTGTGCTTTTTCAAATCAATTAAGTCCCATGAAGATGCAAGCATTCCACATGGCACTTGGGGGCTAATGCATAGTTGTTCTCTCCATCCATTTAGAGACCCGTCCCATCATGTCATGATGAGCCGGCCCTTGGGAGCTACGCTTTGATCAAAGGTTTTATAGATACATATAAGTCCCTAGTCATTATGTTATAATAACCCAGCACTTGGGGGCTGCATGTATATATACAAGGATAGGTGGAAGAAATTACCTCATACTTTCGCTTGAGGGATGTCACCATCGCAATTTCAGTATCCCGGCTCTCAGACAGCCGGGTCAAGACAGATTGATGGAGGGAGTTGATGTCTTGATCTTCAAATGAGTGGTAATGAAGCGCCGCCTTCCCTTTATTTTTAACTGGAGATTCAGCCTTGGCGGGAATTTTTGCTAAGGCGGTGGACGCTTCTGGTAGAGGATTCTGGTTTTCACCAGTAACTACCATCTCATCCTGAGCTGGTTCAGTGGGCTTCTCCTGATTTGGCTCAGTAGACTTCTCGTGATCCACCAGGGGAGATGATGCGTGAACAGGGCTCATCACAGAATCATGGCGGGGCGGCTCGTCTTGGATGGCCGGCTCATCCGGAATAACTGGGTCGTCTGTAGCTACTTCATAAGACTGACCCTCTGTCCCAAGAATAGGATCGGATGACCCGGCAGCAGGTTTCTTCTTAATAGCTTTTGCGCTGAACAAAATAGAGTTATTCAGTCAGTGAAGGAAAACAGAAGTACAAGACAGAAAGGTAAATAATATGTTATACACACGGTTGATGTTGAAAGCTGGTGCCTGAGTTGCGCTTGACTCATCAGATGAAGGAGAGGTTAAATATGCCGAGTCATCGCGTGCAAGGGGCGCTTTGAAAAGCATGGCTTGCGGAAGAGAAGCAGTGGGGCTATGAGGGACTTCAGAACGAGCCCCTCGAGCGGGCGGCTCAGTTGGTAACCCGCCGCTTAGTTCCCCTGAGCTGCTCCGAGTCTTCCGTTTAGAAGTGCCCGTGTGCTGTGTTTTCTTCAAAAGAAATTGTTGATCCAAGTGAGCGTCTGGATGTGATAACGGGACTTTGCGGACTGCAACCCTGATTTTTGTTTGGACAGGTATGGTTGAGTCAGAATCGGAAGAGATCAGGGTTACCTCGGGCTCCTCGGCATGACTGTTTTCAGCTTGTTCTTGTGAAGAGTCGGCATCAGCAAGCTGGTTAAAGAGACGACCAAGGGAGTCGAGTTCTACCTCGCGGTCTTCCTCATCTTCCGGGTTTTCCTCGTCATCATCTTTAGGAGGAGTGGGGTCTTGAGGCTCAATTTTCCACCAGTCGGCATCCTCCTGCATAGTGACAGGTCAATTAGTTTACGACAAAGCCAAAGCAGCATGAGCAAAGTAAGGGAAAATAATAAGGCCGGCTTACCGCTCGTGCCGGGTTGCCCGCATAAAAGTGAGCGAGTCCCACGAGCTCAATGGAGTCCTTTGTTTCGCCAAGAAGCTTCTTGGCAAATTTTAAGATATTCTTTTGTTGAAGATTGACCCGACTGAATCGTAGTGGGTCTTCTGTTTTGCCTGAATAAGTGTGCATGAGCTGGTTCCTCAGGCCAAGAGGCTAGATGCGCCAGCTCACCCAAGTCCGGGTCAGGTCCACCCCGGTGAGGCCATGAGCAGTTAAGGCGTTTATCTTTGAATATAGGGGTTCTAGAGCCTTCCTTTCCTCCTTGGAGGCGAAACCCAGAAAAATGATGGATGCGTCAAGCCGGTCTGCTCTGTAACTCGGGAGAGGATGTTGTTGATCTGGGGAGGTGTTCTTACAGTAGAACCAAGTTCTGTACCACCCTTTAGGGTGGCTTGCCGGCTTAGCTTCTAGAAAGGCGGAGTTATTTCTTCTTTGGATAGTGACCCCGCCAAGCTCTAAGTTGGGTCCACCCTTATGCTCTGTTTTATGATTCAGATAAAAGAATTCCTGGAAAAAACTGATGGATGGCTCAATCTGCAGGTAAACTTCGCAGAATACTTGGAACTGACATAAGTTATGCATGGAGTTGGGGCCCAAGTCTTGAGGCCTGATACTGAAGAAGTGAAGCACATCCCGAAAAAATTTAGAGCCTGGAGGACGGAAACCTCGGTCCAAATGGTCAGCAAATAAGATAATCTCATCTTGAGCCGGCTGAGGATCAATTTCTTCCTCGGGGGCTCGCCATTCGATTTCTTCCTTAGATGGCAGCAATCCGGAATCCACCAAGGACTGCAATATGAGCTCGAACATGTTGGACTTCGCCCAGTTAACGATCTTGATCTTGGGAACCATGGACTCAGCTGCAGAGAAAGCAGTAAAGTAATATAAGCCAGCAGAATTCAGAAGATTGCCGGGTTGTTGTAAAGAAGAAAGATAAGCCGGTGTTCTCCCGGGTCATGACTTCCAAGACAAGTCAAGCCAGCGATTAATAAGTCATGGATTTTTTACAAGTGATGTAAGTGGTCTGGACTATAAGTCGGTGAACAAGTTTTCAAACAGATTGCAAGATTGCTTGGATCTAAAAAATGGCTTTAAATGAAACGATAAAACTTAGGTTTGCTCTTCGCGGGTGTGGAAAAACTGCAGTAAGATTCAGTAAAAGTAATGTAACGGATTTATGAGGTCATGAAGATATGGCGGAGTTGCTCTACGGTCTGGTAAATGAGGAACCGGTGATCTTTCAAATCTACAGCTACCATAGCAAAGAACACCGAAGAGCTACAAAGAACTAGTAACAATGGAGAAGAGGTACTTATAGATCTGAAATGCAGAAACTTGGGATCTTCGGGAGTCGCGGGTGCGGTCACCCAATGTTCGGTGAATTCCGGTGGTGAAGCAAGGTCTTGGACGGCGTTGTATTGGCGGCAGCGGCGAACTCAGGGATGGCGCGGCGGCATCGGAAGCAGAGGAGGAAGACGAGTAGGAGTAGTAGAAAGGGAACACTGGAAGGGGCATCGGCCTATTTATAGGTGCGGTGGAACCCGAAACGGCAGGGGCGGAGCCCCAGGCGGTGCAGTAAATTTCGTCTAAAGGGCTCCTCAATTTTTGTGCCTGACAAGACAATACAAACCCACTCAAAGATTCGCTATGATGTCATGCCCAGATATTGTGGGAGTGGATCATGACGTCATCTTCAAAAGAAGAAAGGTGTTAAGTTAAAGGACGCGGAATAACCCGGCAAAAATGATTGACCTGGAAAAATATGCTTGAAGACAAGAATGGAATCTGGAAGGAGGAAGAAAAAAGACGGCTCAGGAACTGATCCGGAGATTAAAATTATTTGCAACTTATTCTCTATTCTATCTTTCAGGATGGAGTTTGACATGGATGAATCCAGGCCAAACTGAGGGCTAATGTTGGGGATATTTCCCAGTGCTAAGACCCGGCTATGGAACTGTAAATCTCAATGGGTCATCCCGCTGCTGGTCCTTGAAGGTTCACGGTGGGCCGGATCAGAGGAGACCCGGCGTAAGGGCCGGCTTATCATGTGGGTCGGCTCGTGTTGAAAGAACCAGATAAGAAGATTACCTTGGAAAGCAAGATAATTAGAGTAAGAGTAGGATACAGGTTAAGACGATGACCCGGACTCTCATGTAAACCTAGGGCTCGACCTATTATATAAAGGGGAGCTCCTAGGGCAGAAGGACTAAGTTGCAATCTCTCGTAAGCTAGGTTAGCGAATCCGCATCCTTGTAATCGAGACCCAAAGCAATACAATCAAGCAGGACGTAGGCTTTTACCTCCATCGTGAGGGGCCGAACCTGGGTAATCCCGTGTCTTCTCGTTCCCGATTGTCGGTATATAAATGGGTATTTTATAACCTGACTTATGCACAGACAGTAGTAGCTTCCTTGCCGGCCAAGGCTTGCCGGAGATTGCCAAGTAACAAAACTCAAGACCCAGTTGCAGAGGCTACTGGAGAGAAGATCAAGTCAAAGCATCAAGTTCAAAACACAATGCCACCTTTGCCGGCAAGGCCGAGCCAGCAAGGTGAAGACCCGGCAAGCTCCGTGCCGGCAAGCTCTCGCTAGCTGTTAGCGCTCCACCTCATCGAGCAGCTAGTCGCTAATCGATGAGGTGTCGAGCCTGCAGACAGATAGGTGGGATTTGTCGGGCACATGTCAGCGCGCTGGAAGGAGATTTGCCTTTAATGACACCCGTCCAGAAGGCGTGTCAAGCTAATAGGAGGTAGCTGGATGAGCGATGCAGGAACCTTACTGGAGCTCCTCCTCCACATGACACCTAACGGAGCATTTATTGCTTTTGTCCTAAACTGGCAGAGTTAGGTATGATAGCACTGTTTGCTATCTAATCAACTTGTAATTACTGTTTTGCCACTGTGGTGACCCCTTGAGCTATAAAAGGAGGGCCAGGGCAACGTTTACAGGGATCGATCTTTAGCACAACTCGCATGCGTAGCTGCTCCTCCCGCACCTTGCCGGAGAAAGCGCTCCTTGTACTTGTGTTCATTCACACCAAATACACCAAAGTAGGAGTAGGGTTTTACACCTCACGGTGGCCCGAACCTGGGTAAAATCCCTTGCGCCCTCTGTTGATTCTGCTCTATGTGCTTGCGCATTCCCCTAGCTGAACCACAAGGGGCTGGATGGCCCCATAGATGGTCGTACGCACGACATCTTTGGCACGCCAGGTAGGGGGATCGCTTGCGCGAACCTAAATCATCAGAGTGCACGTTAGTTTCATCCGATTCATCACCATCTTCCTCATCGTCGATGGCTCCCAAGAAGAAGGGCATCACGATGACGGCTCCTTCCACCTCCAAAGTTCCCTCGCACGTATCCGTAGGCGTCGCGGCTGGCGCGGGTGGAGCGGACACCGCGGTTGACACGACCGGCACAGCAGGCGCAGTCGCCATGCCCACCGTGGTCAGAGCAGGAGGCGGAGGCGCTGGAGGAAGTCAACTTCCTCAACCCTCTGGCGAACAAAACCGTGATGGAACGGACGGAGTAGATGGACGTCTTCCTCCTCCTCCTCGCCACATCAACGAACGCAGCCGCTGGAGTAGCAATGCCCGGACCGGCGCGAACCAAGATCCTGCCATGGCGACGTCCAGAGATGCTGCATCGAGACATACGTCACGCCCATCGCATGATGGCCGCGTCGTGACTCCAAGCGGCGCCAACAACTCCAGGCAACGGCGGCCGCACGGCAGGACCCCTATCGATCAGGTTCCGGATCCCCAGGCTCCACCTCCGCCACGACAGCCCGCTGCTGATCATGTGCCGCGGCAGCAAGATCGCAATGGCGCTCCTACTGGCTCTGCCAGGAGTAGAGCAACATCACGTTCTTCGCTTCTGGCCATGCCAGCCACGGCAGCAGAGGCAATGGCGCGAGCCCAGATGCTGTTGAACTTCCCTCCGGCAGCAGATAAAATGGATGAATGGAGAGCCACCATCTAGAGCCTGATTGGGTTTGCCGAGACAAGCAAATCATAGCAAGCGGAGCCCTCACGGCGTCCGCAGACAGCACCAGTAGCTCCAACTGGTGGCCGTATTGAAGGTGCTGCGCCAATGGTGCAATCACCTCCACGGCAACAGCGTCAACAGCAACCGCGCCAAGCTCAACGATCCTTTGAGCCCGACGAGATGTCGATGGCCTCTTCTAATCCACAAGCACGGCAAGATCAGCGGCAAGTGCTGCAGGACAGGCGGGTAGAGGATGCCCGCACCACCATTGAACGGCGTCGAGAGGCGCGCCGTCAATCTGACGCGCGCAACGGCCCAATCGTTGATGAGCCTGCGCCCGAGGTTGGCGGATATCTGCCTTACGAGGTTGGATGTCCTGCCTTCACTCGTGAGCTGCGGCAAGTCTGATGGCCGTCTGCTCGAGCCTTCAAGTCAGAAGTGCCAGAGAAGTACGACGGCAAGCTGAACCCGGCAGAGTTTCTGGGCATCTACACGATTGTCGTGCAAGCTGCCGGAGGGAGAGATGAGAAGATTCTAGCCAACTATTTTCCATTGGTGCTGAAGCCCAACGTGAGATCCTGGCTAATGAACTTACCGGAGAATTTCATTTCTTTATGGTCAGATCTCTGCAATGAGTTTGTTGGTGCCTTTACTGGAGGCCATCAGGCTCCCGGTCAGCCCAGCGACCTGCAGGTGATCCCACAAAGAGATGGTGAGACTTTACGCAAGTATATCTAGAGGTTTAGCCGCGTGCATCGCAATATACCAGATGTACACCCCGCAGTCGTGATTGCCGCATTCCACACGAATGTGCGCAATCGAAGGATGCGAGAAAAGATGAACGTCAAGCTGCCCAAGACCGTCAATGAACTCTACACGTTGGCGGATAAGTGTGCGCGTGCTGAGGAAAGAAGGAGGCTTCCCGGGGAGGACGCTGGTGCCGAGGTAGATTTCGAGGACGATGATGCCACCATCCCGAAGAAGAAAGGCCAAAAGCGCAACAGGAAGCGCAAAGGCAAAACTGTTATGGCTGTTGAAGGTTCCGGCAACTCTGAGTCCGCCAAGATAGCCAAAACAGAGAACTCCAGCAAGGAGGCTGCTGTATGCACCGCTTGTCAGGAGGCGGCGGCAAACGAGAAAGCCGACAAATCTAATGGGCCATACTACAAGATTCACTGCACCAAGGGCCATGATCTCCAAGAGTGCCGACAAGTCGAGCACCTTGCAGAAAAGCAGAAAGTTGAGTACGAAAAACGCGACAAGGAGAGGGGCCAAGACGGTGCTGGCGGGTCCAGCAAGAAGGGTCGTGGTGGCCGAGGAGGTCGCCGCGGCAAGGCCAAGCAGCAAAAAGAAAAACCTGCTAGAGGCCGAGAAAAGAAAGAAGAAGACGATGGAAGTGACGAAGAGGATGACGATGAGTCCAGTCAACAAGAATTCCAGATGGCAACTGAGGCCATGTGCATTGACGGAGGCACATCTTTGCACTCCTCTCACCGCCAACTCAAGCAGTGGGCACGAGAGGTTAATGCGGCAGAACCAGTAATAGGCGCCCAAAAACCACTCAAATGGTCACACACGCCTATCATTTTTTATGCTGAGGACCACCCTGATCACACAACTGCGGTCGGGTGTTTGCCGTTGTTGGTTTCACCAACAATACGCAACCTCCAAGTAACAAAAATGTTAGTTGACGGTGGGGCTGGTTTGAATTTGATTTCACCAGAGGTTATCAAGCGGCTGCAGATCCCCGATGAGGAACTCGAGAAAACAGGTACTTTTCAAGGAGTGAACCCGGGAAGGAGTCAGCCCAAAGGGAAGATCACGTTGCCGGTGATGTTTGGCGGGGAACTAAACTACAGAACAGAGAAGATTGTGTTTGATGTTGTCAAGATCCCCTTGCCGTATAATGGAATTATTGGTCGCCCAGCTTTGGCTAAGTTTATGGCAGCATCCCATTATGCCTATAACACATTGAAGATGCCAGGGCCGATGGGTGTCATTTCCATCAATTCAGACAAGAAGGATGCAGTCATATGCATTGACAAACTATACAGAGAAGCGGTTGCAGCAGAGGCCGCCAAGGCGCCAGCTCCCGCCAAGGAGAAGAAAAGCAAGAAATCCGGCAAGGCCTCTGGAGAGAGTTTCAAGAAGTGCACTTCTTCGGAGTGTTGCGCACCTGTTGAAAACTTGCCGGAGTGCTCTACCAGCAAGAAATCCAAGCTACTTCACCGGCAACAAAGAAGGTGTCGGCAAAGGAGGACGGCACTGATGGTACCTTCACCATCAGTGCCACCCTTGACAGCAAATAGGAAAGCGCGCTCATTGCCTTCCTGCGGGCGAACGTCGATGTGTTTGCATGGCGACCATCTGACATCCCCGGTGTTCCCAGGGAGGTAATTGAGCACCACCTTGCCATCTGTCCCAACGCTCGGTCCATCAAGCAAAAGATCAGGAAGCAAGCTTTGGAGCGGCAACAGTTCATTGCCGAGGAAATCAAGAAACCTGAAGCAGCAAGCAAATGGGAAGTGGAGACTTTGTATCGACTACACTGATATCAACAAAGCATGTCCAAAGGATCCTTTCCCTTTGCCACGCATTGATCAAATTGTAGACTCTACGGTTGGCTGCGATCTACTCTCCTTCCTTGATGCATATTCTGGGTATCATCAGATATTCATGGCCAAGGAAGATGAGGAGAAAACCGCATTTATTACTCCATGTGGCACGTACTGCTTTGTACGTATGCCTTTCGGATTAAAGAGTGCCGGTTCAACATTTGCAAGAGCAGTCCAGATTGGTTTTGAGCCCCAGCTGCACAGGAATGTGGAAGCATATATGGATGATATAGTGGTCAAAACCAAGGACAAATCAACCCTCATTCAAGATCTAGAAGAGACATTTACAAACTTGCGCAAGATCAATTTGAAGCTCAACCCCGAGAAGTGTGTGTTCGGCGTTCCATCCGGCAAACTTCTCGGCTTCTTTGTATCTCAACGTGGAATAGAAGCAAATCCCGACAAGATCAAAGCAATTGAGCAGATTCATGAACCAAAAAGCATCATGGATGTGCGGCGCCTTGCCGGCTGCGTTGCTGCCTTAAGTAGGTTCATTTCAAGGTATGCCAAGCGCGCCCTGCCGTTTTTCAAGATTTTGAAAAAGGCAGGCCCAATGAAATGGACTCCGGAAGCGGAGGCCGCACTGCAGGATTTGAAAAGATACCTCTCCTCCGCGCCAACACTAGTTGCGCCTAAACCACAAGAGCCTTTGCTGCTGTATCTGGCGGCAACGAATCAAGTGGTTAGTGCTGCATTAGTAGCACAGAGGGAAGACAACGGCAAAGATGCAGCCACGGCAAGCCCGTCCAGCGACAAACCGGAATCTTCTCCGGCAAAGTCCGGTGCCGACAAGTCAGAAGCAGCGCAAGCAAACAAAGTTGATCAGCAGATGGTGCCGAAGAAAAAGGTGGTGCAGCGGCCAGTATATTTTGTTAGTTCCCTATTGCAGGGGGCTAGATCAAGATACTCTGGAGTGCAGAAGTTGCTTTTCGGCCTTCTTATGGCCTCAAGAAAGCTGCGCCACTACTTCCAAGCACATGAGATTACCGTCGTCACTCGCTTTCCATTACAGCGCATTTTGAGAAATCCAGATGCAACTGCCAGAATAGTGGAGTGGGCGTTGGAACTGTCAAGCTTTGCACTCAAGTTTGAAGGCACATCAACTATTCAGAGCAGAGCCTTGGCGGAGTTCATTGCAGAATGGACGCCAACGCAAGACAAAGAAATTCAAGAATCAGCTCTCCCCAGCAAAGAAATAGCTAAGGAATGGATCATGTACTTTGACGGTGCCTTTTTGCTGCAAGGCACCGGTGCCAGAGTGCTGCTTGTCGCACCCACAGGAGAGCACCTCAAGTATGTAATTCAGATGCACTTTCCCAGGGAGAAGGTGACAAACAACACTGCTGAGTATGAAAGACTCCTTGCCGGTCTCAGGATCGCAGTGGACCTTGGGATCAGAAAGTTGATCATCCGTAGAGACTCACAACTCATTGTGAAACAAGTGAATAAAGATTACCAAAGCCCGTTGATGGAGGCGTATGTGGAAGAAGTGAGGAAATTGGAAGAACACTTTGACGGATTGCAAACAGAGCACATCCCTCGCGCGGAAAATAGCATTGCTAATCACCTGTCAAAGTGTGCCGCTCAAAAGCTACCTGTGGAACCAGGAACTTTTGTACTCCATTTGAATCAACCATCAGTCACTCCATCAATGCAGGCTAGTAAGAGAAGAAAGTTGAACATCGGTAAGTATTTTTCCGGCAGAGCTCCCAGAAGCTGCTGGCAAGAAGGTTGCCGGGGACAACGATACGACTTTCGGTGAGCAGCGGCTTCACGCAGAACCTCAGATTTTTGCCGCTGAGGCAAGCGCTCCCACGGCCGAAGAGATGCCTTTAGTCCTTGTCGTCAAGCCGCAAGCTCCGGCATGGGCACAGCGAATAGTTCATTTCCTTCAAACAGGAGAACTTCCCGATGACCAAGAAGAAGCTGAGAAAGTAGCCCATCAATCAAGTATGTATCAGTTTGTAGATAACACGCTATACAGAAAGAGACCAAACGGTGTGAAATTAAAGTGTATCTGCCGGGAAGATGGACTAAGGCTGTTGGTGGAGATACATGGAGGCATATGTGGCTCTCACATAGGATCAAGAGCGCTAGTGAGCAAAGCTTTCCGGGAAGGCTTCTATTGGCCCACTGCCCTCCAGGATGCAACTGAGCTAGTAACCAAGTGTGAAGCATGCCAGTCCATTCGAAGAACATACATCAACCAGCTCAAGCTCTTCAAACGATCCCTCTCTCCTGGCCTTTTTTAGTCTGGGGGCTTGATATTTTGGGCCCCTTTCCCCGTGCCGCCGGGGGCTTTGAGTTCTTGTACGTCGCCATTGACAAGTTCACAAAGTGGCCTGAAGTGGAGCCAGTGAGGAAGGTGACAGCACAGTCAGCCGTCAAGTTCTTTAAAGGATTAGTTTGCCGTTTCGGGGTTCCTAACAGAATCATCACCGATAACAACACACAATTCACAAGCCGCACCTTCATGCACTATATACAGGACCTTGGCGGCAAAATCTGTTTTGCATCTGTTGCTCACCCGAGAAGCAATGGTCAAGCGGAAAGGATGAATGCTAAAGTGTTGTGTGGCCTCAAGACCAGAACTTTTGACAGGCTGCACAGGTGTGGAAGACACTGGATTGATGAGTTGCCGGCGGTTCTTTGGTCACTCAAAACGATACCAAATCGAGCTACTGGCCAAACACCCTTCTCCCTAGTCTATGGTGCAGAAGCGGTGCTCCCCACGGAACTCATATACGGGTCACCTCGAGTGCTCGCTTACGATGAAGCTGAGCAAGAGCAGTTGCGGCAAGATGACGCAACGCTCCTTGAGGAGGATCGTCTTCAGGCGGCTGTGCGAGCTGCACGCTATCAGCAAGCCTTGCGCCGCTATCATAGCCGCAAAGTGCATGCCCGAAGCCTTGAGGAAGGCGACCTTGTTCTTCGGCGCTTTCAGTCCGCCAAGAAATCAAACAAGTTGACGCCGAAGTGGGAAGGCCCTTATTGGGTAGCACGAGTCACCAGACCTGGCGCAGTCCATCTGGAGACCGAAGATGGCATCCCAATGCAAAACTCCTGGAATATTGAGCATCTTCACAAGTTCTACCCATAAGGCACAGTTGCCGGGTCTCCCGGCAACCCCTTTTGTACAAGCTTTGTCGGTAAGACTTGTAACCCTTTGTACAAAGCCAGGCACAGATCCTGTGCATAAGTGAAATAAAGCTAAGTATTTCGCAACTCTTCATACATATTCATTTGTATATGGATGCATGTGACGTTGTGATTACACTTTTAGTTTTTATGAAATGGCTAATGAACCGTCAAGGTTCCCAAACCACTCTTTTCTCTTCTTTCTTTTTTTCAAAGGACAGAAGGATCCCTCGCGTGCAAGTTTCCCGGGGGGAGTGATGGGTTACCATTTAACGAAGTTCAAGTGATCATTTCATACGACAAGAGAAGCAGTACAAGGAAAAGGTAAGTTGGAAAACTCCAAAACAATTCCTTGTTGCATTTGCAATTTTCCTTGAACGATTCTGTGTTTGTATGAAAAACCTGCACGCAAAGGAACCTTGTCGTGATCACCCGCGCTCTTACTTTGTTTCGAGTCCGCTCAACAATTTAAGTAGCTGCGTTGAGAACGTCAAAGGAAAACTTGCCGGCGGCAACACTACCAGCGGGCTGCTAAGGATCCGTTCCTCAAGCGCTCGCGGCAAGTGCATGCACCGGCAAGTGTAGGGTATGCAATCATACAAAGATAAAATAAAACAAGGGGAAACGGCATACATCCATCCATCAGCACAAGTCATATTACATCACAAAGGCAATGCAGATCTAACATAAGATCAAATGTATCTTTTACATGATAGTTCAGTGATGGATATAACGACAAGCTCAATCCCGACGATCACCCTGGATCTTGGGAATTTGGAGAACCTTGTCGGCAAGAGGAGCAGTGATCTTGTTGGCGGCGGTAACGTTGGTGTTCGCCGGCAGCCTCCTGAAGACCCCGGAAAGATCAAGGCTGGGATTGCGATGAGCGATTTTGAGTAGCACCATGTATACAATTTCACGCGCAAACTTCCGGGATTCATCGGCGAACGCGGCAGACCTATCCTCATGATATGTCTTCAAGGCATCAATAAGGCCCTCGAAGAATTTGGTCAGCCTGAGGCTGGTGGCCTCCTTGTCGTTGACGATGAAACCCCAGCTCTTCATGTCCATCACGGCAATCTGGGAGGTGATGCGCTCAGCAGCATTAACAAGCCTGTCGGTCCAGAGAGAAAGATTCTCGTGCAATTGGGCATAATTGTTCTCGGCATCTTTCTTCAGAGCCTCTTCCTTCTCCAGTTTCTCCGTTAAGACTCTCTCCCTTTCCTTGGCGGATTCCAAGTCCGTTACCAAGGTGGCCGATTGGGATTTCAGATCCTCGATTGTCTTGGCGGCGGCATCAAGATCTTGATTCTTAGACGACAACTGTGTTTGCAGGTCCCCCAGAGTGTGGGCCGCTTTCAGCGCTTCGTCCTTAAGAATCTCGACTTCTTTGCTGCTACCGGCAAGGTCTTCCTTTAATTTGGCCATTTGGGATTCCAGTTCTGTCTTGGCGGAGGCGGCGGCAGCAGCTTTATCGAAAGCCTCCTTAAGCTTGGCGGCATTCTCCAAGGCTTGGGTTTCAATGGATTTCTTGTATCCATCTTCCAGCTCTTGAGTCCATTGCTTAAGGAGTGTTTCAATTTATTCATCCTTGCCGTGGAGTGTGGCGGCAAGGGCCTCTTCGCGGGCGGCAAGATCCTTATCCCTGGCGTCGAGCTGCGCTGCACGCTCTGTCAGCTTGCCGTCCAAGGTTGCTGCTTCTTTCTTAGAAGAGGCAAGCTCTTCTTCCTGATCTCTGAGGATGCGAGACTACTGATTGTACCATGTATGCAGCTCGTTTGCCTTCTCTTTCAGCTTTTGGTCAACCAGATCTGCAGCTTTGCGCTCTTCCTGGACCCTGTTCCACCTCTGGCTGTACCTTTCCTGGACTCCTTTGAATCCAATGGCCATGATTTCCATGAAGGCAAGATCTTTGGCACTGTCAGTTGCATCAGTGGCCTCGCTGGTTATTTGGGTCAGGGGGAGCAGAATCCGGGCTATTACTTCATCAAAGTTTGGGCCCGCAGTACCAGATGAGCTGGGGGCTCCAGATTCATGCTGAGAAGTGATCAGCGCCAAGCTGCTTGACGGGATCTGCAAGGTTGACACTGCTGGTTGGTTGTCGGGGTTCGGCGTGTCAATGTTGACAGGCGCCTTATCCACATCCATCCTGGCGGGGTCAAGCGTGTTGCCAGAAGACCTCTCAGATTCTTCAGGGAGCACTCTGGTCTCCTCGGCAACTTGCACAAGATCCTCTTCAGCGGCAATCTTGGCGGCTTCGTCAGCAGCGTCCTTTGCGATATTGGCTACCTCCACAAGGACCTCACCTTCTTCGGGAGAGGTTGGAGCTGTGGATTGAAGCAGGAACAAGGACGAAATGAGATTCAAAATTACAAGCCAAGTTCAAGAAAACAAAGAAATTTATGTGAGGAATGTGTAAAGGCAAGAGGATTACCCGTTGGTGTTTGTTAAGGAAGGGCATCCCCTTCCCCGGCAACTTGTGTTGCCGGTGCACGGTCATCGGCGGCTCCGCTTGTCGGAGTAGCCTCCATGCGGACGGGCTCATCGGTGGAGGCCCTTGTCAGGGAAGCACTCTCCGGAATGATAGTTGGCGGGGGAGCCTCAGTAGTGTCCGCCTCTTGGTGTTCTTCTTCTTGGCGGGCCTCCCCCATCTCTTTATCAGGCTCAGAGGGAGGAACTTCGGTGTTGGCGCTAGTGGGCGGGGTTGCACCACATTCTCGCGCAGGGGGCTGACAACAATGGTTTCCACCATTACAACCACCTGCCCAGCGCTTGCCGCGGGGTCTTGTTCTGTTGCAGGCCTGGCCCGCTTTGTCCGGTGCACGAGTGGTTCTGGGTCTCTGTCAAGACAGAAGAAATCAAATCAAAATGACAATCAGATGAAATCAAGACTTGATGGAGATAAACAAAATTACTTACTCCTCCTCTTCAGACTCGCCAAGGACGTCGAAATCATATCTCACTAGCGGAGGCGATTCTCTGGCCCTCTTGAGTGCCAGAGGAAGTGAACCCGTCGGCTGAGTGGATTCGATTTCCTCGGCAACCCCTTGCCGGGGGGGCGGAGGTTGAGTTCGGGGATGCCGAGTTGATTGTCGGCGTACTTCTTCTTGGTGACCGGTCTTTGTGGTCGTCTTCTTCACCGAAGGACCAACCCCTGGCGAGGAAGTGAGCACCGGCTCTTGACTGACCGCCCTTCGAAGATGTCGTTTCTTCTTCGGGGCTCGAGGGCCTTCTTCCTCTTCAGGCTCTCCAGCAACCTCGGTCCCGGCAACCTTCGTCCCGGCAATTTCAGTTCCGGCAATTTTGTCCCCGGCAGGCTCTTCTTGGTGTTCCTCGGCAACTTCTTCGTCGGGATGTTCTTCATCATCGTCCTCAGTTGACGGGACACCAGAACCGCTAGCTGCATTGACTCTTGCAGCTTCTGTGGCTATACTGGCGATATACGCCAGTTCTTCCTCCATGGTGGCATGGACGAGATCCTTTTCTTTCCGGGTGGCTTTTTTCATCAAATTGGAAGCCCAGTCCATCTCAATCTCCAAGGTAGGCATGGGCCAGTCAGCTTTGACCCCGTGGGAGTCGCACTCTGGCATCATTGCCAAAATAGAATCCTTGGTGGAGTTGATATGCAGAGGGACGACTCCGTTCGGCAAGTGAAACGTGCCGGTCTTCCGGAACAACTGCTCGTAGAGGCAGGCATGCTCCAGAACTGTCAAGTTATTGCCGAGCCCAGGATACAACCGCATGATATCAGCGGCACCCTAGTAGTCCCAAGCAAATCTCTCTCTCTTCTGCAGCGGCGAGATGCGTCGCCGGAGGAAATCAGCGCCAACCATTTCTACAGTCAACTTGGCGGCCTTGAGGCGAGCGATCCTGTTCAGCACTGGGCGAAGCTTCCCGTCAGTGGCACCAAGATCACACCAATTCTTGCCGCGTTGGACCCTCACCGTTCGCGGCAAGCAAAACGGAGGGAAATCCTTCTCCTGAATCCAGCACCATTCTGCTCTCCATTCATCCCATTTGAGATGGAATTGCCCGGCAAGATACTAGCCTTTGGTTTTGGCCCTTGGAATCCATGTTACACTGCCGGAGAGCGACTTGTCTTCGATCCGGGGGACGAAGAAGTGGTGGAACGGATCGACGTTGGGGGCGACTCCGACAAAGTTTTCGCACAGATGGGCAAAGACCGCCATGCAAGTCATAGCATTTGGAGTAAAATCCAGCAGTCTAAACCCGAAGCTGAACATCATCACGCTAAAAAAATCTAAGAATGGAGGAACCACACCACAATAAAAATAGGCGCAGAAGAACGGGTACGAATCTGATGGAGTCTTGTCGCCTTCGGGAAGAACCACTGGGGCCTTGTGATCCTTGGTGTCCTTCCCCCACATATAAGCATACCTCGCGATCAGAGTGTTGGCATCCATGGCCGACGGCGAGAAAACCACATTCTCTCTCCACCGCCTCTCCAATTCCTCCAGTTCCTTCTTCTTCTTTTCCGCCTTGGGGTCGAGCGGCTTGGCGGGCTTCTTCCCCGCTGCGTCGGCTCTCTTGGGTGCCATGAGGGCTCGGGGAGGAGAAAAGGGGTCGAGTTGAGATGCGAATCAGTGGTGGTGGCAGCGGAAGCTGTTCTGGCGAGAGGAAGGAGATGAAGTAGGGGAAAGCAAGGGTGAATGATCAGCGCCTCCTCGTGGTTGCCTTTTTATGGGGAAGGCGCGAGGGGGCTGGCTCTTCACTGTTTACCCCCGCAACGCTTTTTACAGGCGCACTACCGCGGAATAACCGCAACAGTCCACGTTCCCACGACCCGCATTTAATGCATAGATTGGACGTGCGTCAGGATAACCATCATGACTAAAATTTACGGCGGCAGTTTTCCCGTTGCGTGTCTGTGCATTGTTTGGGCCTAGCCCAACGATGCTTTGGACGCGCGTATGGCCCAGGCCCGGGGGCTCCTGTCGGTGTATAAAACATGGGTATTTTATACCCTGACTTATGCACAGACAGTAGTAGCTTCCTTGCCGGCCAAGGCTTGCCGAAGATTGCCAAGTAACAAAACTCAAGACCCAGTTGCAGAGGCTACTAGAGAGAAGATCAAGTCAAAGCATCAAGTTCAAAACACAATGCCACCTTTGCCGGCAAGGTGAAGACCCGGCAAGCTCCATGCCGGCAAGCTCTCGGTAGTTGTTAGCGCTCTACCTCATCGAGCAGCTAGTCGCTAATCGATGGGGTGTCGAGCCCGCAGACAGTTAGGTGGGATTTGTCGGGCACGTGTTAGCGCACTGGAAGGAGATTTGCCTTTAATGACACCCGTCCAGAAGGCATGTCAAGCTAATAGGAGGTAGCTGGACGAGCGATGCAGGAACCTTGCCGGAGCTCCTCCTCCACATGACACCTAATGGAGCATTTATTGCTTTTGTCCTAAACTAGCAGAGTTAGGTATGATAGCACTGTTTGCTATCTAATCAACTTGTAATTATTGTTTTGCCACTGTGGTGACCCCTTGAGCTATAAAAGGAGGGCCAGGGCAATGTTTACAAGGATCGATCTTTAGCACAACTCGCATGCGTAGGTGCTCCTCCCGCACCTTTCTGGAGAAAGCGCTCCTTGTACTTGTGTTCATTCACACCAAATACACCAAAGCAGGAGTAGGGTTTTACACCTCACGGTGGCCTGAACCTGGGTCAAATCCCTTGCGCCCTCTGTTGATTCTGCTCTTTTTGCTTGCGCATTCCCCTAGCTGAACCACAAGGGGCTGGATGGCCCCATAGATGGTCGTACGCACGACACCGATCAACCCCGCTAAGCTTCCACCTTCGTGTGATGGCCTCATCACTAAGTCCTTTCACAAGGGCATCTGCCGTGTTAAAACCACGACACATGAGCTAACATACTTTCCGTACTTGGATCATATGCACTTATGATTGGAACTCTAGCAAGCATCCGCGACTACCAAAGATCATTAAGGTAAAATCCAACCATAGCATTAAGTAACAAGTCCCCTTTACTCCCATACGCAACAACCCCCTTACTCGGGTTTGTATTTCAGTCACTCATGCAACCCACTATAAGCGAATCATGAATGTATTGCAACACCCTACAACGGTAATCCCACATGCTTGCGCGACACAGAGGGCGCCATAGGATAACACCAAAATAAAACATACAACTCAAACCAATCATGATCATCAACCAACCCATAGGACAAAACGAATCTACTCAAACATCATAGAATTGCCACATATCATTGGATAATAATATATAGCGTTAAGCACCATGTTTAAGTAGAGATTACAATGGGGAGAAGAGGTGTTACACCGCTGCATAGAGGGGGAGAGAGTTGGTGTTTACTGATACGTCTCCATCGTATCTATAATTTTTGATTGTTTCATGCCATTATCCTACAATTTCCACATACTTTTGGCAACATTTTATCTGATTTCTTGGACTAACATATTGATCCAGTGCCCAGTGCCAGTTCTTGTTTGTTGCATTTTTTAGTTTCGCAGAAAATCCATATCAAACGAAGTCCAAACACTATAAAAATTTATGGAGATTTATTTTGGAATATATGTGATTTTTGGAAAGAAGAATCATCGCGAGACGATGACCGAGGGGGCCACAAGCCCAAAGGGCGCGCTCCCTACCCAGGGCGCGCCTGGCAGGCTTGTGGGCCCCCTGTAGGTCGGTTGGAGGTATCCTTTGGCCACAAGGAAACTAATATCCGGATAAAAATCCCCTCAAAATTTCAGCCCAATCAGAGGTACTGATCTCCGGGAATATAAGAAACGGTTTTTGGCCAGAAAACAAGAATGCGAAACAGAAGAGAAACAGAGAGAGAGAGAGAGAGAGAGATCCAATCTCGGAGGGGCTCCTGCCCTCCGAGATCCATGGCGGCCTGCTACTTGTAGCTTCCGTTGGTATTTCCCCGAAGAGGAAGGGATGATGCAGCACAGTAGAGATAAGTATTTCCCTCAGTTATGAAACCAAGGTTATCGAACCAGTAGGACAATCACACAACACCTCGTTAGCAGTACCAGCACACAAACAACAAACCCTTGCACCCAACGCAAACGAGGGGTTGTCAATCCCTCGGCGGTAAATTGCAAGATTAAATTGTATGTGATAGATTGATAGATTGAAACAAAAAAACAAAATAAAATAAATAAAAGAAAATGGCAGCAATATTTTTAGGGTTTTAGAAATATGATTTAGATAGACCCGGGGGCCATAGTTTTCACTAGAGGATTCTCTCGAGAAAATAGCATACGGTGGGTAGACAAATTACTGTTGGGCAATTGATAGAAAAGCAAATAATCATGACGATATCCAAGGCAATGATCATGTATATAGGCATCACGTCCAAGATTAGTAGACCGACTCCTGCCTGCATCTACTACTATTACTCCACACATCGACCGCCATCCAGCATGCATCTAGGGTATTAAGTCCAATAAAGAACGGAGTAATGCCTTAAGAACGATGACATGATGTAGACAAGATAAACTCACGTATGAATAAACCCCATCTTTTTACCCTTAGTAGCAACGATACATACATGTCATGTCCCTTTCTGTCACTGGGATTGAGCACCGCAAGATCGAACCCACTACAAAGCACCTCTTCCCATGGCAAGATAAATCAACTCAGTTGGCCAAACCAAATCAATAGATCGGAGATGAAATACGAGGCTATAATAATCATGCATAAAAGAGTGCAGCAAAGACTCAAATAATATTCATGGATAATCTGATCATAAACTCACAATTCATCAGATCCCAACAAACACACCGCAAAAAGTGATTACATCAGATAGAACTCCAAGAACATCGAGGAGAACATTGTATTGAAGATCAAAAAGAGAGAAGAAGCCATCTATCTACTGCCTATGGACCCGAAGGTCTGTGGTAAACTACTCACCCATCATCGGAAGGGTAGCAAGGTTGATGTAGAGCCCCTCTGTGATCGATTCCCCCTCCAGCGGAGTGCCGGAAAAGGTCTCCAGATGGGATCTCTCTGGAACAGAAACTTGCGGCGGCAAAAAAAGTATTTCATGGACTCCCCTGAGGGTTTCTAATTTTTTTCTGAATTTATAGTAGAAGAATTAGGTCAAACAGAGCCCTGTGGGACCCACGAGGCACCAAGGCGTGCCTGCCCCCCCCCCAGGCGCGCACTGGTGGCTTGTGGGGCCCACCAGGGTCTTCTGGCCTCCTCCCGAAGCTTCTAGTGTTTATCTTGGCCAATAAAAAATCTCCAAAAAATTTTGTGGCATTTGGACTTTGTTTGGTATTGATTTTCTGTAAAACAAAAACAGGGCAGAAAACAGCAACTGGCACTGGGCACTAAGTTAATAGGTTAGTCTCCAAAAATGATATATAATTGCTATAAATGCTTATAAAAACATCCAAGATTGATAATATAACAGCATGGAACAATCAAAAATTATAGATACGTTGGAGACGTATCAGCATCCGCAAGCTTAATTCCTGCTCGTCCTCGAGTAGGTAAATGATAAAAACAGAATTTTTGATGTGGAATGCTGCCTATCCTATTCATCACATATTCTTTTCTTTTATAGCATGGACATTGGACTTGTATGATTCAAAGCAATAGTCTATAGTTTGATATGAAAATATAGATACTCAAGCGTACTAACAAGCAACCATGTCTTTCAAAATATCAACGCTAAAGAAAGTTATCCCTAGCCCATTATGCTCAATCATTGATCCATTCATGAAACACACTCAAATATTAGCTACATCCAATGCACAAGTATGACAATAGTGCTCTCTAGTTGGTGCTTTATAAGAGAAGATGGAGACTCAAGTAAAATAAAAATTGCATAAAAGTAAATAGATAGGCCCTTCGCAGAGGGAAGCGGAGATTTGTCAAATGTGCCAGAGCTCAAAGCTGAAATTAAAGAGATAAAAATATTTTGAGAGGCATGCTTTTCCTGTCAACGAAAACGACCGAGAATTCCCAATATTTTCCATGCTAGACACATCATAGGCGGTTCCCAAACAGAAAGTAAAGTTTATTTCCTTTCCACCATTTCTTTCACAATCCATGGCTAGCCGTATCCACGGGTGCCCTCCATACCAGCACTTTCCAAGGAATTTTGTTGTTATTAATTTTGATTTCATTGCGGGACTAGGCATCCCTTTTACCAACCATACTCTCGTGCAATGACAAGTGAATAAACACTCATCGTGAGAATAACACACCTAGGATGGAAAATATTGGCCACCCCCTACCGTTTCATGAGCGGTACGGGCACACAAAACAGAAAAATTATTTTGAAAATTAGAGTTGGCACACGCAAATTTACTTGGAACGGCAATGAAATACCGCATATAGGTAGATATAGTGGACTCATATGGCACAACTGGGTTTAAGGATTTTGGATGCACAAGCAGTATTTCTGCTTAGTACAAATGAAGGCTAGCAAAAGATTGAGAAGCAACCAACCAAAAAATGAAAACGGTCATAAACATGCATTGAACACAACTAACACCGAATAATACACCATAAGTAGGATATAATTTCTTTGCATAACTATTGACTTGACGTGCATGCATAGGGAATCACAAACCTTAACATGAATATTTTTACTTAATCACAATTATTCACTAACATGACTCACATATCATCATCTCCATATCACAAAACTATTGCAAGGAATCACACTTATCATATCCAATGATCTATATGAAAGTTTTTATTATATCCCTCTTGAATATTCATCACTTTGGGACCAAATTCATATCTTGTGCAAATTACCGTTACTATTATCATCTCTCAAAAAGATTTAAGTGAAGCATGAGAGTGCAAATATTTCTTCAAAATTTCAATCTTATCAATTCTCAAAATAATATAAGTGAAGCATGAGAATTCATTTCTTCAAAATTTCAATCTTGTCAATTCTCAAAATAATATAAGTGAAGCATGAGAATTCATTTCTTCAAAATTTTAATCAACTCTCAAAATAAGATAAGTGAAGTATGAGAGTTTATTACTTCAAAATTTAGCCACCACCGTGCTCAAAAAGATTTAAGTGAAGCACTAGAGCAACTGCCTAGCTCAAAAAAATTAAGTGAAGCACATAGAGTATTCTAACAAATTATTATGATAAACGTGTGGATCTCTCAAGATAGGTGTGTTCAGCAAAGATGATTGTGACAAACTAAAAAGCAAACAAATCAAAGACTCATATAATACAAGACGCTCCAAGAAAAACACATATCATGTGACGAATAAAAATATAGCTCCGAGTAAAATTACCGATGGTTGGTAGAAGAAAGAGGGGATGCCTTCCGGGGCATCCCCAAACTTAGACGCTTGAGTCTTCCTTGAATATTACCTTGGGGTTCCTCGGGCATCCCCAAGCTTAGGCTTTTGCTACTCCTTATTCCTTCATCCATCGTGATCTCACCCAAAACTTGAAAACTTCAATCACACAAAACTCAACAAAACCTTCGGGAGATCCGTTAGTATAACGAAATAAATCACTACTCTAAGTACTGTTGCAAACCCATTCATATTTTATTTTTGCATTATACCTACTGTACTCTAACTTCACCATGGCTTATACCCCCCAATACAATCCATAGATTCATCAAAACAAGCAAGTAGTGCATCAAAAACAGAATCTGTCAAAAACAGAACAGTCTGTAGAAATCTGAATTATCGTCATACTTCTGTAACTCCAAAACTTCTGAAAAATTAGGACAACGTGGGCAATTCATATATCCATATTGTGTAAAAAATTCAGAAGGTTCTGACGTTACAGTACAGAAACAAAATTTCAGCACTGGACGCAAAACTTTCTGTTTTCAAACAACATCAATTATACTATCTTCCAAATCATCCCAAAGGCTTTACTTGGCACAAACACTAATTAAAACAGAAAAACTCAATCATAACAGTAGCATAACAGTGAAAACACACCATAACAGAAACTTATAACAAAAATTTATTTTATTTATTGGGTTGCCTCCCAACAAACGCTATTGTTTTATGCCACTAGCTAGGCATAATGCATAGTTTCAAGTATTGTCATCTTTCAAGTTGATTCCATAAGTGGCCCTCATAATGGATTCATATGGTGATTTAAATTTCTTCCTAGGGAAATGTTCCATACCCTTTTTCAATGAAAATTCAAATTTTATATTCCCTTCTTTCATATCAATAACGGCACCTATGGTTCGTAAGAACGGTCTACCAAGTATTATTGGGCAAGAAGAATTGCATTCAATATCAAGAACAATAAAATCAATGGGCACATATTTCCAATTTGCAAGAATAAGAAAATCATTAATTCTTCCCAAAGGCTTTTTAATAGTAGAATCCGCCAAGTGCAAATTAAGAGAACATTCATCTATATTGGTAAAACCTAGCACATCACATAGAGATTTTGGAATTGTGGAAACGCTAGCACCCAAATCACATAAAGCATTGCACTCATAATTTTTTATTTTAACTTTAATGGTGGGTTCCCATTCATCATATAATTTTCTAGGAATTGAAATTTCTAATTCAACTTTTCTTCTAACGCTTTCATCATTGCTTCTACTATATGTTTAGTAAAAGCCTTGTTTTGCTCATAAGCGTTTGGTGAATTTAGCATGGATTGTAACAAATAAATGCACTCAATCAAAGAACAATTGTTATAATTAAAATCTTTGTAATCCAAAAGAGTGGGCACATCGCTATTTAAAGTTTTTACCTCTCCAAACCCACTTTTATCAATTTTCTAATCAAGATTTTCACCCTCCGAATTATGGGAACGCCTACTAGCTAAAGTTGACTCTTCTTTAGTCCCCTTTTCATCAAGTTTTATATTACTAAACAAAGAATCAATAGATGAAACACCAATCATTTTAATATCCTCATCATTACTACGATAAAAATCAGGAGGAATCGCTTTTTCTAAAAATTATCATTTAGCTTTTAGCATGGCGGTTCTTTTCTTACTCTCATCCATGGAGACATATAAAGCTTTAATTGATTCATTAATATCAATTTTAGGTGCGAAAATTTTAGTCTTAAGATTTTCCACATCATGAATAATTCTATCAATGCTCCTAGACATATCATCAATTTTACTCAATTTTTCTTCTATCATAGTGTTGAAAACTTTTTGAGCATTAATAAATTCTTTAATATTACTTTCAAGATCAGAGGGCATCTTATTATTATAAGAATTACCATAAGGATTGCCATAATTATTAGAGGAATTTCCAGGAAACGGTCTAGCGTTGAAATTACCTCTATAAGTATTGTTATTAAAATTGTTTCGCGAGACAAAATTCACATCTACGGGATCATTATTTTGCTCAATAAAAGTTGATAAAGGCACATTATTAGGATCAATAGGAGCATTTTTGCTAGCAACCAATTTTATAAGCGCATCAACTTTATCATTCAAAGTATTAATTTCTTCAACAGAATTCACTTTTTTACTAGTAGGAACTCTTTCAGTATGCCATTGTGAATAATTTGCCATAATATTATCAAGCAATTTAGTAGCTTCTCCCAAAGTAATTTCCATAAACGTACCACCCGCGGCGGAATCTAAAAGAGTTCTAGAAACAAAATTCAATCCCGCATAAAAAATTTGTATGATCATCCATAAATTTAAGCCATGAGTAGGGCAATTTCTTATCATTAATTTCATCCTTTCCCAAGATTGGGCAACATGTTCATGATCAAGTTGCTTAAAGTTCATAATTTGATTTCTAAGAGAAATAATTTTCGCGGGCAGAAAATACTTAGTAATAAAAGCATCTTTACACCTATCCCAAAAATCGATACTATTTCCTGGTAAAGATGAAAACCAAATTTTTGCACGATCCCGCAATGAGAATGGGAATAATTTTAATTTCACAATATCATTATCCACATCTTTTTTCTTTTACATATCACATAATTCTATGAAAGTATTAAGATGGGATGCGTCATCTTCATTAGGACTACCGGAAAATTGATCTTTCATAACAAGATTTAGCAAAGCGGCATTAATATCACAAGTCTCCGCACTAGCGGCGGGAGGAGCAATTGGAGTACTAATAAAATAATTATTATTAGTATTGGAAAAATCACAAAATTTTGTATTTTCTTGGGACATCGTGACTACGCAAACAAGAAAGCAATCAAGCAAACAAGCAAGAAAAAGGCAAACGGAAAATATTTTTGTATTTTTGTAAAAACGTTTTAGAAGTGGGGGAGATGAAAACGAGAGGCAAATGGAAAATAAAGTAAATGCAAGGAGATGTGAGTTTATGCAAAGGTACTTGATAGATGTTGATGATGTCTCCCCGGCAACGGCGCTAGAAATTCTTCCTACTACTTGTAGCTTGCGTTGGTATTTCCCCAAAGAGGAAGGGATGATGCAACACAGTAGAGATAAGTATTTCCCTCGGTTATGAAACCAAGGTTATCGACCCAGTAGGAGAATCACACAACACCTCGTTAGCAGTACCTACACACAAACAACAAACCCTTGCACCCAACGCAAACGAGGGGTTGTCAATCCCTCGGCGGTAAATTGCAAGATTAAATTGTATGTGATAGATTGATAGATTGAAACAAAAATACAATATAAAATAAATAAAATAAAATGCCAGCAATATTTTTAGGGTTTTAGTAATATGATTTAGATAGACCCGGGGGCCATAGTTTTCACTAGAGGCTTCTCTCGAGAAAATAGCATACGGTGGGTAGACAAATTACTGTTGGGCAATTGATAGAAAAGCAAATAATCATGACGATATCCAAGGCAATGATCATGTATATAGGCATCACGTCCAAGATTAGTAGACCGACTCCTGCCTGCATCTACTACTATTACTCCACACATCGACCGCTATCCAGCATGCATCTAGTGTATTAAGTCCAATAAAGAACGGAGTAATGCCTTAATAACGATGACATGATGTAGACAAGATAAACTCACATATGAATAAAACCCATCTTTTTACCCTTAGTAGCAATGATACATACGTGTCATGTCCCTTTCTGTCACTGGGATTGAGCACCGCAAGATCGAACCCACTACAAAGCACCTCTTCCCATGGCAAGATAAATCAACTCAGTTGGCCAAACCAAATCAATAGATCGGAGAAGAAATACGAGGCTATAATAATCATGCATAAAAGAGTGCAGCAAAGACTCAAATAATATTCATGGATAATCTGATCATAAACTCACAATTCATCGGATCCCAACAAACACACCGCAAAAAGTGATTACATCGGATAGAACTCCAAGAACATCGAGGAGAACATTGTATTGAAGATCAAAAAGAGAGAAGAAGCCATCTAGCTACTGCCTATGGACCCGAAGGTCTGTGGTAAACTACTCACACATCATTGGAAGGGCAGCAAGGTTGATGCAGAGCCCCTCCGTGATCGATTCCCTCTCCGGCGGAGAGCCGGAAAAGGCCTCCAGATGGGATCTCTCTGGAACAGAAACTTGTGGCGGCGAAAAAGTATTTCGTGGACTCCCCTGAGGGTTTCTGATTTTTTCTGAATTTATAGTGGAAGAATTAGGTCAAACGGAGCTCTTTGGGACCCACGAGGCACTAGGGCGCGCTTGCCCCCCCCCAGGCGCGCCCTGGTGGCTCATGGGGCCCACCAGGGTCTTCTGGACTCCTCCCGAAGCTTCTAGTGTTTATCATGGCCAATAAAAAATCTCCAAAATATTCGTGGCATTTGGACTTCGTTTGGTATTGATTTTCTGTAAAACAAAAACAGGGCAGAAAACAGCAACTGGCACTGGGCACTAAGTTAATAGGTTAGTCTCCAAAAATGGTATATAATTGTTGTAAATGCTTATAAAAACATCCAAGATTGATAATATAACAGCATGGAACAATAAAAAATTATAGATACGTTGGAGACGTATCACGGCCATGGACCAGAGGGGAAACTCACCTCCCATCTAGGAGGGAGGCCAAGGAAGAAGAAGAAGGAGGGGGCTCTCTCCCCCTCTCTCCCGGTGGCGCCAGAACGCCGCCTGGGCAACCATCGTGACAGCGATCTACACCAACAACTTCGCCGCCGTCAACACCAACTCTCTCCCCCTCTATGCAGCGGTGTAACACCTCTTCTCCCCGCTGTAATCTCTACTTAAACATGGTGCTTAACACTATATATTATTATCCAATGATATGTGGCAATCCTATGATGTTTGAGTATATTCGTTTTGTCCTATGGGTTGATTGATGATCGTGATTGGTTTGAGTTGTATGTTTTATTTTGGTGTTGTCTGCTACTTGTAGACTGCGTTGGTATTTCCCCGAAGAGGAGAGGATGATGCAGTATAGTAGAGATGAGTATTTCCCTCAGTTAAGAACCAAGGTTATCAATCCAGTAGGAGAACCACGCAAAATCCCCTTAGCAGCACCTACACAAACAAAAGCAAACACTTGCACCCAACGCAAATAAGAGGGTTGTCAATCCTCTTAGCGGTTATTTGCAAGGATTAATTCTGATAGTGATAGATAGAAATATAAATTGCAAAATAAAATAAAATAAAATAAATTGCAGCAAGGTATTTTTGAATTTTAATATATGATAAAGATAGACCCGGGGGCCATAGTTTTCACTAGAGGCTTCTCTCTCAAGCGCAGAACATACGGTGGGTAAACAAATTACTGTTGGGCAATCTATTATATATAAAAAGTGATTGGCGGGTTAACTAGAAAAAAGAGGATTAGCTAGAAAATCTCACAATAATCAGAAACATCCGGCCATTAATTAGAAAGATCTTCTCTGAGTTTATTAATTATAACCGTTAGATCTTCGTAACGTTGTGGACATTATCTCTTTTAACTGTACATGCGGTTGTGGACCTTATCTCTTTTAGTTGTACAGGGTAGGTTTTAGTTTTTTTTCTTAAAAATTCAGATCTCACGTGCATTGTGCCCTTCATGTACGCCTCCTTTGTCTAGGAAAAAAAATAGATATCACGTGGTGCATTGTGTCCTTCATGTACACATTCCTTTTTACAAAGAAAAAAAAAATTAGATCTCACGTTGTGCATATTGTGTGCCATTCATGTACGCATCCCTTTTATAAAAAAAAACACGTGATGCATATTGTGTCCATCACGTAAGCACCCCCTTTTAGAAAAATTATCTCTCACGTGGTGCATATTGTGTCCTTCATGTACACATCTTTATTTTATGAAATTCATGTACACATCACCGTAAATTTCTAACCCAGTGGACCTTAGATCTTATTATCTTAAAAAGCTACATCTCCAACTCAAAACAGTATATATCTCACGTGATGCATTGTGTCTCTTTATGTGCGAACCTTTTTTTTTCTTTTTGAGGAAAATTCATGTGTGTTATGGTATGTTTGTTTGACATGCGCCCTATGAGCTAATCAAATCAAGGAAAAAAAAGGCAAATCCAAGGATGCATCCGGCCCTCCGTAGAACCCGCTAACGCTGATACCACGTCACTGATGGATGAGGGAGAGAAGACCGATGCCTACATGGCAAGCCGCAATCCCTGGACCCTTCCATGGACACCTTCACCTGGTAGCTCCTCCTCAAGAAGTAGGACCGTGTCAACTTCCACACCAGACACTACACCCTGCTCTCCTCCTATTACTCGCCTCCACTATGATGCTATCAAATTCAAATAAGTCGCCCACCAACTCCTTCGAGGTGATCATGTGCACAACCACGACCTCGACCGCTAGACGTTAAAAATAAAGGTCATGTGCGCATGTTCATTCCCAAGGTCACAAACAAGTAGGCAACCTCATCGTCTGCGTTGAGCATGCCTCATCAAGTCACGACAAGGAGAAGGTAAGGATTGTATTTGTATATATCTCTATGCAGTCGTCCTATGTAAGCATGATGCCGAGGGTAACCAGGCCATGTTGTGGATCTCTTGCGAGGTTGGAACCTATGTTTGGACTCTGGACTCTGTGTTTGTACCTTCAGCTACTTCTTGGTGTCATGAGCACATATGCAGGAGCAATGCCGTTGTCAGCTCACGTACTCTCAGAGAAGGACAACACCATGCACGTTGTACAAGCTGTGATGTGGGCATTGGACAACCACAATAATGAGTCTTACATAAGGCGTGTGGTGAGATGCTTCTGGAGGTAAATACTTACTAGCTGCAAGAAGCTTAGTTTTGAAGGAGTTAATGCTATCTGAAGTATAAATCATGCAAGACACTTCTATCAGGCAGACACAACTTTAGCTGCTTAAAAATGTTTCACATGCACATGCAAATCATGAAGATATACGGTAGATTATTTTTATAGTACATGCACGTATGTATATTTACAATCTGCCCGATGCAGTCCCAAGCATAATCCTGCCGGATGATATACATCACACATACGCGGTACCCTCGGATACGAAAACCAACCTTCGATCTTTACATCATACACACCTAAAACACACATGGTTGATCCACTTTTTTATCTTCTGTCCATACTTCCTATAAAAATCATTCAACTTGCAAGTGCTTCCACATTGACATCAGCTTTGACCGGCTACCAATGGAAACACTAGCTCTATGCGAAAAGAAACTTCCAACTGTCCTAAATCGTCTTGGAGAACTGACCACTTTTGACAGTGACTTGGTCCAGTGTGATCGAGAGCCACTATCTTTGATGACTCTCCTCGGTTCTCAAATCGACACACCACCCGTACATAACATCTTGTGCAGAAAAGCAATTACCTTAGATAATACATTGTATACTAAAATTATAAAATGATAATAGAAAATGGATAAATGACACTTGATCGATGGATCTTGCTAAAAAGCATATATGTACATTCTATATTATTTTATAACAAAACATAATGGACATGCGCCATACAACATGTTTGCCTCAATTTAATACTTCTTTGACAATGTTTCTTTGAAAATACTAATTATATAGAGATTATTTGTTATACTACATACTTTGGTACTCAACAAAGTATATCAGTTTAATAAAATTGATATAATAGATCAATGACACTTTATTTATACCGAACAAAGTATTCATGTAGATAAATTGCACATTTGTAATCTAATTATTTTTATATGTGCCTGATGAAAAGAAAACTATAATACGTACATCCTAGATAAATTACTATCACCAAAAAGCTTCCTTTGCCGTACTTAATTATGTGTTCATAGTTTCGCTTGCAGAAAAAATAAATCTAACTATACATTGATCACACCCCTCCCCCTCAACCCCGCCCCAGCCGTAATATGACTCGCTTTACTAATCAAAATGCCTATTCCAAATTTTTGGTCCTCAAACTATATGGCACCTACACTGCTAAATGCATTGACTACAAGAGCTGAGACATGGACCACCAAGGTCAAGGTTTTAATACTTCGGGACACAACTAACTTATCGACTAATTAACTTATTAGCACTGATACAATTTTATCAAATAGTAAGGTACGTTGATAACACTCACAATTTTCTTAGGTTCCCTTATTAAAAGTTTGCTAATATTCTCTTTGTGTGTAGGTCACGCAATATGATCATGCTTTTAATGGGAACCTATTATTCAATAAGTTTAAGATAAAAATAAAAGAAGCCTACATATACATATTTCAAACCTTCAAAGCTGGGAGCATGAAAATTTTTGATCATTGAAGAACAATCTCAAAAATTGTGGTCCTTTTCGTTAGAACGGTTAATGAAGTTGATGAAGAAAAAACAAATTTTCTGGACTATTAGTTAGAATTTGATGATGATGGCACCTAGGAGAGACGGTTAAATATTGATAAACAGTGTTAAATGTACATGATCCATATTGAAGACTATGTTTAACTGGATTAGATTTTCTAATATTTTCATGTGCAAATATCATCTACCATTTTTCAGTAATAGTATTTTCCTGAAGCTTGATATATGAAATTTCTTTGACAACATTATTCACTCATATATAGAATAATGCTAAGTAATTATACGCAATTATAAATTTATATTAAAAATAGAAACTAAAAAAACATTTTTTTTCTTTACACAAATTAAATAATATGACATCATTACTAAACTGTCTAAAGTTCTAGCCCGCCCATCGGGCGGGCCACTCTACTAGTTGATAGAAAAGCAAATAATTATGACGGATTCATGGCAATGATCATGTATATAGGCATCACGTCTGAGACAAGTAGACCGACTCCTGCCTGCATCTACTACTATTACTCCACCCATCGACCGCTATCCAGCATGCATCTAGGGTATTAAGTATAAAACAGAGTAACGCCTTAAGCAAGATGGCATGATGTAGACAAAGTAAAATCAAGAAATATGATTAAACCCCATCTTTTTATCCTTAATGGCAACAATACAAATACGTGTCAAGTCCCTTTCTGTCACTGGGATTGAGCACCGCAAGATTGAACCCATCACAAAGCACCTCTCCCATTGCAAGATAAACCACTCTAGTTGGCCAAACCAAATCGATAGATCGGAGAGAAATACAAAACTATAACAATCATGCATAAAAGAGTACAGAGAAGACTCAAATATTTCTCATGAATAATCTGATCATAAACTCACAATTCATCGGATCCCAACAAACACACCGCAAAAGAAGATTACATCGGATAGAACTCCAAGAACATCGAGGAGAACATGGTATTGAAGATCAAAGAGAGAGAAGAAGCCATCTAGCTACTAGCTATGGACCCGTAGGTATATGGTAAACTACTCACACATCATCGAAATGGCAGCAAGGTTGATGTAGAAGCCCTCCGTGATCGATCCCCCCTCCGGCAGAGTACCGGAAAAGGCCTCCAGATGGGATCGCGGAAGAACAGAGGCTTGCGGTGGCATAAAAGTTATTCGGGGTGGCTCTCTGTTTGTTTCTGAATATTTGAGAATTTATAGAAGTGGAATTAGGTCAAAAGGAGCCACGAGGGTCCCACAAGGCATCAGGGCGCGCCCCCTGGGGCCGTGCCCTGTTGCCTTGTGGAGGCTTCGTGAAGCTTCTGCTTTCCTCTCCAAGTCTCAAGGGTCTCTTTTGTCCAGAAAAAAATCTCCAAAAAGTTTCGTGGCATTTGGACTTCGTTTGGTACTGATTTCCTGAAAAACCAAAAACAAGCAAAAAACAACAACTGTCACTGAGCACTAGGTTAATAGGTTAGTCCCAAAAAATGATATACAATTGCATATAAAAACATCCAAGATTGATACTATAATAGCATGGAACAATCAAAAATTATAGATACGTTGGAGATGTATCATTCTCCTATGGTGCCCTCCGTGCCACGCAAGCGTGAGGGATTCCCGTTGTAGGGTTTGCAATACATTCATAATTCTCTTATAGTGGACGGCTAGAGTGACAGAAGCTTACACCCGAGTAAGGGGGTTGTTGTGTATGGGAGTATAGAGGACTTGTTACTTAATGCTATGGTTGGGTTTTACCTTAATGATCTTTGGTAGTTGCGGATGCTTGCTAGAGTTCCAATCATAAGTGCATATGATCCAAGTACGGAAAGTATGTTAGCTCATGCCTCTCCCTCATATAAAATTGCAATAATGATTACCGTCTAGTTATCGATTGCCTAGGGACAAATCCTTCTCTTGTGTTACAAATGATTTCTACTAAACAACTAACTTTTATTATCTTGCAAATTACTCGTAGTTTTATTCTCGCCAAGTACTCCTAGTTTTATTCTTGCAAAGTAGTTCTAGCATTACACCTACAAAGTACTTCTAGTTCCATACTTGTTCTATGTAAAGCGAACGTTAAGTGTGCGTAGAGTTGTATCGGTGGTCGATAGAACTTGAAGGGAATATTAATTCTACCTTTAGCTCCTCGTTGGGTTCTGTTGGGGATATTTCCCGACGCGTAGACCCGGCAGAAAGATGACCCGGCCATAGAGCTGAAGGGTTTTGTGGGGCATTTCACTGCTGGGCCTTGGAGATACCAAGCGGGCCGACTTAACAGGAGGCTCGATGTATGGGCCGGCTTATGAAGAAAGATAAGACAAGGAAGATTATCTTGGAGAATAAGTAGAATCATAGTAGGATACGGGTTAAGTCTACAACCCGGATTTTCATGTAAACCTAGGGCTCAACCTATATATAAAGGGGGGGCACCTATAGTAGAAAGACTAAGTTGCAATCCCTCGAGAGCTAGGTTAGCAATTAGCACCCTTGTAATCGAGATCCAAGAAATACAATCAAGCAGGACATAGGCTATTACCTCTGTCGTGAGGGGCCGAACCTGGGTAATCTCGCATCTTCTCGTTCCCGATCAACCCCGCTAAGCGTCCACCTTTGTGCGATGGACTCGTCTCTAAGTCCTTTCACAAGGGCATCTGCCGTGTCAAAACCACGACAGTTGGCGCCCACCGTGGGGCCTACGCACGGTGGAGTTGAGTTCTTAGTGGGAGCTCTCCCAGGGTTCGGGAAGTACGTGGTTGGCTTAATGACGAAGAGCCGCCGCGGGAGGCTCTACATCGACGATTCGTACTGGGGCCCCGATGCCGACTCAATCAAGTACGGGTACCAGGTCCCCTTTGGCAAGATCCACACCTTCATCGGTGTTGTCGGAGAGTCGGTTGCCGGCTTGGAGGCTGTCACCGGCGTCGAGTCGGCTCGCCGCGCTGGTCCAAGACAGGCAAGACCCGGCCCGCTACAAGCCGGCCGGAAGCATGTCTTCGTTGGGTTCACCCAAGGGGTGGCCTTGTCGGAGAACTCCCTGTCTGGAGACGATACGCTCGTTCAATCTGATGGCGAATCCTCGATGGGAGAAACCGAGTCGATCCGTCCCCTATACGATGGAAGGCTGGGATATACTGATGAAGTCTTTCCAGAGGCTTGTGAGCCACCTCGCTTTGCAGCGGTTTACATGGCGGGTTGATGTCTACTACACAACTTATTCTTGTAGACTCGTGTTGGGCCTCCAAGCGCAGAGTTTTGTAGGACAATAGCAATTTTCCCTCAAGTGGATGACCTAAGGTTTATCAATCCGTGGGAGGCGTAGGTTGAAGATGGTCTCTCTCAAACAACCCTGCAACCAAATAACAAAGAGTCTCTTGTGTCCCCAACACACCCAATACAATGTTAAATTGTGTAGGTGCACTAGTTCGGCGAAGAGATGGTGATACAAGTGTAGTATGGATAGTAGATATAAGTTTTTGTAGTGCGAACAATAAAAAACAGCAAGGTAGCAAGTAACAAAAGTGAGCATAAACGGTATTGTAATGCTTAGAAACAAGGCCTAGGGTTCATACTTTCGATAGTGCAATCTCTCAACAATGCTAACATAATTGGATCATATAACCATCCCTCAACGTGCGATAAAGAATCACTCCCAAGTTCCTATTAGCGGAGAACATAAGATAGAAATTGTTTGTAGGGTACGAAACCACCTCAAAGTTATCATTTCTGATCGATCTATTGAGCTATTCCTATAGGTGTCACAAACAGCCCTAGAGTTCGTACTAAAATAACACCATATGATACACATCAACCAACTCTAATGTCACCTAGATACTCCAATGTCACCACAAGTATCCGTGAGTTGATTATACGATATGCATCAAAAAACTGCATAATCATAATATTCAATCCACACAAAGAACTCCAAGGAGCACCCCAAAGTTTCTATCGGAGAAAAGATAATGAAAACGTGCATCAACCCCTATGCATAGATTACCCCAATGTCACCACGGGAATCCGCGAGTTGAGTGCCAAAACATATATCAAGTGAATCAATATAATACCCCATTGTCACCACGGGTATTCATATGCAAGACATACATCAATTGTTCTCAAATCTGAAATATTCAATCCAACAATAACGAAACCTCAAAGGGAAAAGATTCGATTCATAACAACAAGGATAGAGAGGGAAGAAACACCATATGATCCAACTATATTAACAAAGCTCGCGATACATCAAGATCGTGCCAAATCAAGAACATGAGAGAGAGAGAGAGATAAAACACATAGCTACTGGTACAAACCCTCAGCCCCGAGGGTGAACTACTCCCTCCTCATCATGGAGACCGCTGGGATGATGAAGATGGCCTCCGGTGATGATTCCCCCTTCCGGCAGGGTGCTGGAAAAGGGCCGTAGATTAGATCGTGGAGGTATAGAGGCTTGCGGCGGCGTAAAAACTCATCTAGGTTAACTTTCGGGGGTTTCTGAATATATATGATTTTTCAGCGTTGGAATCACACAAAGAGGTGCCACAGGGGGCCCACGAGGCACCAGGGCATGCCTGGGGGGGGCAGGCGCGCCCACGAAGCTTCCTGGGTCCGTTTCCTTCCAGAAAAAATCATCAAAAAGTTTTGCTGCATTTGGACTTCGTTTGATATGCATTTTCTGGAAAACCAAAAACAAGCAGAAAACAGCAACTGGCACTGGGCACTAGGTCAATATGTTAGTCCATGAAAATCATATAAAGGCCATATAAAAGTGCACCAAAATCATACAAAACTATAATAAACATGGCATGAATACTTCATAAATTATAGATACGTTGGAGACGTATCAGCATCCCCGAGCTTAATTCCTGCTCGTCCTCGAGTAGGTAAATGATAAAAGAAAATAATTTATGAAGTGTGAATGCTAGCATAGTGCATAAGTTTGATCAATGATAATTCCAATCACTTTTTTCTAGCATCATTATATATCATAATCAGTAGCTCATCTCATAAAACCTCTCATGATCAAGTAGCAAGCTATTCACATGTTTAAAGTATAGGCCATAAACTTTCTTGAAAACTAACAAACTATGTTCTCAGTCATCAAACAATTGCAATTCATATTATTTTCAGGAAGGGTCTATGTAAGAGCTTTGATCTAGCAAATTCCACATACTCAACCATCATTTAGTCTTCCATGATTGCTGACACTCAAAGCATATTTTTAGAATAAAATGTTTCAGTCAAACACATAGGAAGATAGGGGCTTAATGTTTCGCCTCCCAACTTATTTATCTCAGGGATAATGTCAACAATAATAACTCATGATCATTTATATTCAACAGGATATATGTGCCTGGATCTTTCCCTACCACATAATGCTTGCCAACTAAAGAATAAATAGAGCGGAATAGGGATGAACATTCATGACTCTTGCATTAAAGTAAATACAGAAAAGTAAATACAGAAAAGTAAAAGATAGGCCCTTCGCAGAGGGAAGCAGAGGTTGTCATGCGCTTTTTGTTGTTGGATGAACAAGCCGTTAATGCAAAGGAACGTCACGTTATATTGCCCCTTGTGATAGCAACCTTTTTATGTAGTCCGTCGCTTTTATTTCTTTACCATCACAAGTTCATACAACGCTTATTTTCCCTTGCAATAAAAGATCATACATATTTTAGGAGCAATTTTTATTGCTTTTTGCACCGATGACAACTTACTTGAAGGATCTTATTCAATCCATAGGTAGATATGGTGGACACTCATGGCAAGAAACTGGGTTTAAGGGTTTTTGGATGCACAAGTAGTATCTCTACTTAGTACGAATTTTTGGCTAGCAAAAGATCCTAAGCAAGCACCACATGTTAGAGGATCCATGACAATATAACTTCTATGTGAATATAAACAAACATAACTCATTACGTTGTCTTCCTTGTCCAACGTCAACTACTTGATCAAGCTTGAAAATAATTAATGGGGGCTCACAATCATAGAAGATGTCCAAGATAGTATATTTATATGTGAAATTTCTCTTCCTTCAAAATTCTTTCATGAATTGTTCAAGTGACCAATGCTATGTTTGTTAACTTTCAATAAATTTTACCACTTATACTTCTTGTATGTGAAGTCACTACTCCCCATGGGACAAGCATATGAAGCATATAAATTTCAACTTTATGACATTCAATTCATTTCAACAATTTACTCATAGGATATAAGTGAAGAACAAGAGTAAATGACAAACTACTCCAAAAAGATATAAGTGAAGACCAAATGAGTAGTTAAGTAAATAAGTAGCTATGTGAGGACTCTCTCTCATTTAAAATTTTCAGATCTTAAGTATTTTATTCAAACAGCAAAGGAAACAAAATAAAATGACATTCCAAGAATAGCACAACTCATGTGAAGAAGCAAAAACTTAGGCTCAACCAAGACTAACCGATAACTGTTGACGAAGAAAGGTGGGATGCCTACCGGGGCATCCCCAAGCTTAGATGCTTGAGACTTCTTGAAATATTAACTTGGGATGCCTTGGGCATCCCTAAGCTTGAGATCTTGTGTCTCCTTAATTCCTCTCATATCACGGTTTCCTTAAATCTTAAGAACTTCATCCACATAAAACTCAACAAGAACTCGTGAGATAAGTTAGTATAAATCAACTCAAAACCTTAACATTCTCTACTGTAGAAAATCACAAAAATTATAATTAAACATTGCATACTAAATGCCTCTTCATATTTAATACTCCTATCCGCAAATAGAAACATTAAACAAGCAAACATATGCAAACAATGCAACCATAACAGCAATCTGCCAAAACAGAACAGTCTGTAAAGGGGGATTTAAAATTCATACTTCCCTAACTCCAAAAATTCTGATAGATTACCACGTGACAGAGAAATTATGCATGCTTACTGTGTAAAAATTTCAGATTTTTATCATGTTCTGACTATTCAGGAATATTCTGGACATAACAGAAAACTTTCTGTTTTCAAACAGCAACACATGAACTTGCAAACTGAGCATGGTAAAGGCTATAATTGGCATTTTATTGAACTAAAAGATACAAAACATGATTATTGATAACAGCAAGCAAATATCAACAAAAGAAAATGACGCTCCAAGCAAAACTCATACTATGTGACAAATAAAAATATAGCTCCAAGTGAGGTTACCGATAATGTTGAAGACGAAAGAGGGGATGCCTTCCGGGGCATCCCCAAGCTTAGACGCTTGAGTCTTCCTTGAATATTACCTTGGGGTGCCTTTGGCATCCCCAAGCTTAGGGTCTTGCCACTCCTTATTCTCCTCATATCGATATCTCACCCAAAACTTGAAAACTTCAATCACACAAAACTTAACGGAACTTGTGAGATAGGTTAGTATGATAAAAATAAATCATTTACTTAGGTACTGTCAAGACAAGATTCATAATTGTTCTCACATAATTCCTACTGTAGTCTATCATTTCCACAATTTGTATTACTGAATATAAGCTATGGAAACACTAAAACAAGCAAACTATGCACCGAAAACAGAATCTGTCAAAATCAGAATAGCATGCAGTGAGCGATTTAAAAACCATACTTCTGTACCTCCAAAAATTCTGAAAAATTAGGACAACGTAAACAATTTGTAAATCAATACTGTGGAAAAATTTCAGAATTTTTTCACACTCCAGTACAGAATAGAAATTCCAGCACTGGACGCAAAAGTTTCTGTTTTTGCACAGAATCAAATCAACAAGCATCCACACTATCCCAAAGGTTTTACTTGGCACATTATTGAAACAAAACATATAAAACATGATTACTACAGTAGCTTAATCATGTGAACACACAAAAACATAAGGTATAAGTATTGGGTTGTCTCCCAACAAGCGCTTTTCTTTAATGCCTTTTAGCAAGGCATGATGATTTCAATGATGCTCACGTAAAAGTAAAGAATTGAAACACAAAGAGAGCATCATGAAGCATATGACTAGCACATTTAAGCCTAACCCACTTCCTATGCATAGGGATTTTGTGAGCAAATAGTCTATGGGAGCAAGAATCAACTAGCATAGGAAGGCAAAACAAGCATGACTTCAAAACTTTCAACATAAAGAGAGGAAACTTGATGTTGTTGAAATATGTAGAAGCATATATTCCTCTCTCAAAATAATTTTCAGTAGAATCATGAAGAAATTCAACAATATAGCTATCACATAAAGCATTCTTTTCATGATCCACAAGCATAGAATTTTTATTACTCTCCACATAAGCAAATTTCTTCTCATTCATAAAAGTGGGAGTATCATATGAAACTCGAATACTATAAATTGTTTCCACATTAAAAGAGTAATGTTCAGAAAAAGGGTAATCATAATTATGACAAGTTTTATAAATATAATCATCACTACTTTTTATAACATAAGTATCATCACAATAATCATCATAAGTAGGAGGCATGCAATCATCATAACAAATTTGATCATTCAAAGTAGGGGGGCTAAAAAGATCATCTTCATTAAGCATAGCATCCCCAAGCTTGGGACAACCATTAATTGTAGCAAATAAATTCTCAAACATGTCATTCTCATCAAACATAGCATCCCCAAGCTTGTTGGTTTGCATATCATTAGCATTATCACTATTATCATCAATAGTATGAATAGCACCAATAGTATAACAATTATTATCATATTCCTCCAAGTTGGTGCCATAAAGATTTTCAAGATCATAAGAAGTATCATTATCTTCCCAATCATAATCATCACAACAAGCAATAGGCATAACAAAATCATCATCAAGTGTATTATCTTCCACAATTATTTTTGATTCATTCTCATGAGGTACAACAATAGTAGGAGCAACATTATTTGGGAGAGATACCTCCTTGCCTCTACTTTTCCTTCTTTTCTTTTTCTTTACCACATTATGTGTGGGTTTATTTAATCCTTCCGAGCTTCTTATTGAAGAGATTGGTTGGATAGGAAGCTCCTCCTCGTTACCTGTTTCATTATGAGAGAAAATAGGAGGGAAAGGGGGAATCTTTACCCTTTCATTAGTATTTATTTTATATTCTATTTGTTTTCCCGTTTTTCTATAGTTGGCAATATAAGCATTCTCCTTGCAATTTACCATACAAAACATATAGATTTCCTTTAGATTAGTTTCAATGTCATCCGTGAGAATGAATACTTCAAACCAACTATTTTTATGTGACAATTCCTCACACCCCAAGAATAGATAAAGCTCATTATATAGTTTGAGGGCGGTCAAGTCATTACAATATTTAGCCATGATTCGATCATGAAAAAGTATGCATTGAAAATTAAGGTGACCAACTTTATTGCAAAGTTCACAAGTAATAGGATAAAGAGAACATAATTTTGTAGCAAATTCATCTATCACTTTGAGCAAAAAATTGGTTCTATCATGTTTATGCTTCTTACAAAATCTATCGTTCCTATAAGGCATGTCTTCACAAAGTTTATGCACTCCATAAAAATTGACATGCTTATAAGAAACATTTTTGTCATGACTAGTGCAATCATCATTAGTATTTTGGATATTCATAGAATTCATACTAACAACATTGCAATCATGCTCATCATTCAAAAAATTTATGCCAAACATTTTATTGAATTCTTCTTCTATCAATTGAGCACAATTTTCCGATCCATCATTTTCAAGAAAGACATTATAAAGACGAATAATATGAGGCAATCTCAATTCCATTTTTTTGTAGTTTTCTTTTTATAAAACCAAACTAGTGATAAACAAGAAACTAAAAGATTCAATTGCAAGATCTAAAGATATACCTTCAAGCACTCACCTCCCCGGCAACGGCGCCAAAAAAGAGCTTGATGTCTACTACACAACTTATTCTTGTAGACTCGTGTTGGGCCTCTAAGCGTAGAGTTTTGTAGGACAGTAGCAATTTTCCCTCAAGTGGATGACCTAAGGTTTATCAATCCGTAGGAGGCGTAGGTTGAAGATGGTCTCTCTCAAACAAACCTGCAACCAAATAACAAAGAGTCTCTTGTGTCCCCAACACACCCAATACAATGGTAAATTGTATAGGTGCACTAGTTCGGCGAAGAGATGGTGATACAAGTGTAGTATGGATAGTAGATATAGGTTTTTGTAGTGCGAACAATAAAAAACAGCAAGGTAGCAAGTAACAAAAGTGAGCATAAATGGTATTGCAATGCTTAGAAACAAGGCCTAGGGTTCATACTTTTGCTAGTGCAATCTCTCAACAATGCTAACATAATTGGATCATATAACCATCCCTCAACGTGCGATAAAGAATCACTCCCAAGTTCCTATTAGCGGAGAACATAAGATAGAAATTGTTTGTAGGGTACGAAACCACCTCAAAGTTATCCTTTCCGATCGATCTATTGAGCTATTCCTATAGGTGTCACAAACAGCCCTAGAGTTCGTACTAAAAAAACACCATATGATACACATCAACCAACTCTAATGTCACCTAGATACTCCAATGTCACCACAAGTATCCGTGAGTTGATTATACGATATGCATCAAACAACTTCATAATCATAATATTCAATCCACACAAAGAACTCCAAGGAGCACCCCAAAGTTTCTATCGGAGAAAAGATAATGAAAACGTGCATCAACCCCTATGCATAGATTACCCCAATGTCACCACGGGAATCCGCGAGTTGAGTGCCAAAACATATATCAACTGAATCAATATAATACCCCATTGTCACCACGGGTATTCATATGCAAGACATACATCAAGTGTTCCCAAATCTGAAATATTCAATCCAACAATAACGAAACCTCAAAGGGAAAAGATTCGATTCATCACAACAAGGATAGAGAGGGAAGAAACACCATATGATCCAACTATATTAATAAAGCTCGCGATACATCAAGATCGTGCCAAATCAAGAACACGAGAGAGAGAGATAAACCACATAGCTACTGGTACAAACCCTCAGCCCCGAGGGTGAACTACTCCCTCCTCGTCATGGAGACCGCCGGGATGATGAAGATGGCCTCCAGTGATGATTCCCCCTTCCGGCAGGGTGCCGGAAAAGGGCTGTAGATTAGATCGTGGAGGTACAGAGGCTTGCGGCGGCGTAAAAACTCATCTAGGTTAACTTTCGGTTTTTTTTTGAATATATATGATTTTTCAGCGTTGGAATCGCGCAAAGAGGTGCCAAAGGGGGCCCACGAGGCACCAGAGCGCACCCAGTTGGCTCGTGGGGCCCTGTGGCTCTTCTGCCGCTCCTCCGAAGCTTCCTGGGTCCGTTTCCTTCTAGAAAAAATCGTCAAAAAGTTTCGTTGCATTTGGACTTCGTTTGATATGCATTTTCTGGAAAACCAAAAACAAGCTGAAAACAGCAACTGGCACTGGGCACTAGGTCAATATGTTAGTCCATGAAAATCATATAAAAGCCATATAAAAGTGCACCAAAATCATACAAAACTATAATAAACATGGCATGAATACTTCATAAATTATAGATACGTTAGAGACATATCTCGGGTAGACAAGATCCTACGCGCGATCGAGTCGATCCAGCGACTGGGCAGAATCTCACCCTAGCTGGCTCAGGAGGAGCCAGCGCGGCTGCTGCCGGCTCTCAGAAAACCGGGGCACAGGCGCTCACGGACTTGATGAATACTCTGACAGCCCTATTGGCCGAACCGGTTACTGTGGAGAACGCAGCTGCGCGCAACAAGGACATCAAGAAGTGTCGCGAGCAGATGGCCAAGATCCAAGAGGATATCAATGCTGAAAACACCCGCATGGCAGAGGCGCAAGCCCGGCTTGCCGAGGAGAGACAGCGTCTGGATGAAGAGGCTCATTATTTAAGCCACCAGCAGGCCGAGTCGGAACTCGTCCACCGAAGACGTCATCAAAGTCGGCTTCCGGCTAATATTGAGCCAACTCAACTGTTTACCACGCCAGCCGATCCGCCGGCTCCGGCAAACCTGGGGGCTGGAGTTGTGCCCCCAGGAGGACCGCTTTTGCAGCAGCCAGCTCAGCGGAGGGAGCCGGTTCAGCATCATACACAAGATCAGCAACAGCAGCTACCGTCTCGCCGGTTCCAGACCCCAATTGGACACTATTCCAACCCGGTCGACAACGTGCTGGCAGCGACTCACAATTTGGCGGCAATCCCAATTGAGGGAGACGGTCCGGCTCAGGTCGAGGCCTGGAACGCTATCGCGATGCTTAAAACAGCAATGGTGCAGCAAGCCAACTATTCTCATAGCCAGCACCGGCTCCACTCAACCCCTCACCAGAGCCGCACCAGGAGCCAACGCCCTGAGTCGCCAGCAATTTCCAGCAGCGTGCACCATAGAAGGGCCGCGCAGCCACTGGCAAATCAGCACCAACCCAGGATTCCGAATGCATAGGATATTGTGGACACCGCTCGGGCTCTACGAGCGTTGGAAGAGGAGAACACGCGTGCGGTGTATAACCAGCCTGCAGCACATGACCTGCCCACCGCAACCCAGACAACCGGCCGACTTGGGGGCCTGTCAAGCCGCATGATCGGGACTCCTTGTCTAGTTCTGGCACTGCGAGATGCAAGCATGCCCCCAGATTTCGAAGGTCCTCGCAAGGTTCCTAATTATACAGCAAATCTGGAGCCGACCGAGTGGATCGAGAGTTACGAGCTGGCAATGGACCTGTTGGGAGCAAGTAAGTCAGTGTGTGCACGTTATCTGCCTCTCATGTTGGAAGGTCCCGCACGCACTTGGTTGAAAAACCTGTCGGTGAATTCTATCAACACATGGCAGGAACTGAAGAAGCGCTTCATCAAGAATTTCCAGGGAACCTGCAAAAGGCCAACCACAATTGTTGATCTCGAACATTGTGTTCAGCGTGAAGATGAGTCGGCGCATCATTGGGCTCGCCGGGTTGCGGAAGTTATACACAGTTCAGATAGCATCTCGGCTGCACAGGCGGAGTTCGTTCTGGAACGAACATGCAAGTTTCAGCCCCTGGTCCAGAAATTAGGGCAACTCAAGAGAAAGGCCCAAGATATGGGCAATCTCATGGATGTCTTAACCCGGTATGTTGAATCAAATAATACAAAGGATCCGTTGTCTGTTGAGGAAAAATCCGGTAAGGGCAAGAAAAACGGTGGCAAGGGTCACCAGCAGAACAATAGCAATGGGCAGAACAACAACAGCGGTAACCGCAAAGGTTATGAAGGCGGCTCTGATCTGGTAGCAAATACAAATACTGATAACAAAAATCAGCATCAGAACAATGGCTCTAGGAGGCAATCCTCTGGCAATCGCCCTCTCAGCTTCGAGGAGGCTCTCAAGGGTCCATGTCCAAGGCACACTTTCAATGGTAAGCCGTCTAGCCACTCCTGGGAAAACTGCTACATCATGCAAGAGTTCTCCAAACGGATCTTCCAGAATCATCACAACGGCGGTGGCAACGGCAGTCAACCCAGCAATCAGGGATCCGGCTTCCAGGGAGCCAGCTCACAAGGGCCCTTTGCAGGCCCCGGGTGACGAGGGCATGTACTAGAGATAGGGTAATAGGCCTGACCTATAGACCCTACCCTAGGACACCACACGTCTTACACTGGGCCCCAGGGCCAGATCAACAACCAACAGTTCCGCAGACTGGAATTCACTCGGAGTTCTACGAACCACTCGGAAGGCGAGAGTTCACTCGACCAGCTCGTTTCACTCGGAACATCCGAAAGTCACTCGACCAGAGAAGATCAGGAGACCCCAAGAGCGCAACGGTCGGGACGCACATTCGCCTATATTAATTGTCATCAATACGCCCGTTACCTGGCGCACTTATACCCCTCTTAACCCCTTGTAATGGCTGGCGTTCATGGGAGGGCTGGCGAGACTATATAAGCCACCCCCCAGATCCATTCCAAGGGTTCGCAACCTGTTGTAATCATACACTCAAGCAATACAGCTCCAGAGCACCGAGACGTAGGGCTATTACCTCCACCGCTGAGGGGCCTGAACTCGTAAATCCGAGTGTAACACCTGCGCCGTAGCTAGGCTCTGCCCTCTCATCCGTACCCCTACACACTACTGTCAGGCTTGCACCCACGACAGTTGGCTCCCACCGTGGGGCGGGCGTCTAGCAACATCCGGCGTAGTTGCATTTTTTCCACCATCACCATGGTTTCCGGTGGCGGACTGACTCTGGGCGGCGAGATCCATTTCGGCGTCCTCAGTTTCATCGCCGACGATTCGGCGTGGCTCCAGGAAGCCCCGCTGGATGTCGAGGCGTTGCCCGTCTGTGGCGCGGCGCATTTCCGCGCGAGTTCCTTCGGCGTCCTTCTCCGACAACCGTCGACTCCTTATCAGTCGACTTCTTTGCTCTCCACCAGCCGTCGTCGCAAGCGCTCCGGACGCTCGCGGCTTCAGTGGTGGATCAGGCACGCGGTGGCCCTTCAGGCTGCGGCCCCGCAAATCGCGGCGATCGAGCCCGATGAACCTATCTTCAATCTGTTCGCCTCCGTGTATGAGCACTCGGAAAACGTATCCGAGTGCGAGAGCAGCGACCCCGTTGCGGAGGTGCTGATGGCCGATTCCCTGCTCAGTCCGCCTGGGTACGGCCGCGGCGGCACGGAGAACGGCGACCCGTCGCGCGCCGATCTCGGCGGTGGCAGGGACCAGCACGACGACGAGTACGATGAGTACATCCCGCAACCTCTCACTCGGCAGCACAGGGAGGAGCTGCAGCGCAGGACCGAACAGGCCCTCCGGACGCCCATCGTTGGGATGACCCCCGAGGCTTAGGCTTTGGAGGCCGTGCGCCAGGCCAACTTGGATGAGCGCAATCGTCTGGAAGTGCTCCAAAAGTCACTCGACGATCGCGCCCGCAGACAGCACCAGCCCAGTTCCAGTCGGCGGCAGCAGCAGTTGTTCTCGAATGACCAGCAGCAGAATTTCCAGGTATTCCGCACTCCCGTCCAGAATCTGGCGGCGGCCACTCGGATAGCAGATTCCATTGAGCCGTCCCGATCCGAGGCAGGGGAGGGTCTTCGGCAGATCCGGGGCCTGCTCAAGGCGGCAGAGGAGCAAAATTCGGTGGTTTCCCAGTCGCGCAACAGGATACACAGCAGATCTATTCGGGCTGACACCGTTCGGTCGGCCCACAGCCCAGTGTCTCCCAGGAGAAACAGGCACTCGCCTCCGTGGCGAAACGACCAAGACCGCCACCGAGACCAGCACTCGGGGCAGGGTCGCAGTCGGAATACGCCTCCGCGGCGTCAGGATGATCATCGCCGCATGCAGTCGCCCCCTCCGCGGGATGGCTCGTACGCGCCCCGACCGTATGACGCCAGGCGTCCTTACGGCAACGATCGGAGGGTCAGTCCTCCCCGTCATGGTGACGGTTATCGCCAGAGAGACCCAGTCGACCACCGTGACCCGCAGTTCAATGCGAGATCCGTTCTCGCTCAGAACTTGGTCAACAGAGGCAGAGCTCAAAGAGAGAACTTGGACAGAGATCGTCCGAGTGGAAGTGGAGCATTCATCTCCGGGCCCGAGTGTTTCAGCAAAGCCATCAGGGCCGCCGATATTCCGCCAAACTTCAGATTGGCAGCTGGAGTAAGCAAGTTCACCGGTGAGTCCAAGCCAGAAACTTGGTTAGAGGATTACCGAGTGGCTGTGCAGATTGGAGGAGAGAATGACTATGTGGCTATGAAGCATTTGCCGTTGATGCTAGAAGGGTCCGCTCGCGCCTGGCTCAATCAGCTCGCTCCGGCCAGCATATACTGCTGGGAAGATTTGACCCGAGTGTTCATCAAAACATTCAAGGGCACGTGCAAACGCCCGGCTGGATTGTCTGAGCTACAGCATTGTGTGCAGAAGCCGAATGAAACCTTGAGGGAGTACATCCAGCGGTGGACAACCTTGCATCACGTGGTGGAGAATGTCACAGAGCATCAAGCCGTCTGTGCCTTCAAGGCAGGAGTCAGATATCGGGAGCTCATCCTGAAATTTGGTCGGTCAAGATCTTTGACCATGAGTCGAATGATGGAGATAGCCACTCGGTACGCAAACGGAGAAGAGGAAGACCGTCTCCGTAACGGCAAAGGGAAAACCAGCGAGCCCAACCCCGGAAACAGAAATCCCAGTCGAAAGCCGAAGCGCAAGGCCGATGGTTCGGCTCAGGCCGAGGCTGCCGCTCTGGCCGGTCAAGCCAAGAACAAAGGGAAGGCCAAGGATAAATGGATCCCGAAGAAAAAGAAAGATCAGTCGGGCCAAGATGTCCTTGACTTACCGTGTCACATTCACACCAGAAAGGATGAAGATGGCAATCTGATATTGCCCAAGCATACCACTCGACAGTGCAGACTGTTGATCCAACAGTTCCGAGAGGGCCCGTCGAGTGAGAAGAGCCCAGATGATGCTGACGGTGAAGACAAAGATGAACCTTTTCCCAGTGTCAACGCAACCCTGATGATCTTTGCAGATGTAGAGAGCAGGAGCCGATTGAAAGTTATCAATCGAGAAGTGAACATGGCAGCGCCGGCGACGACAAAGTTCCTGAACTGGTCAAAGACTCCGATCACCTTTGATCAGTCGGACCACCCAGCCTACATAGCCACCCCTGGGCGGCAGGCACTGGTGGTCGATCCAGTCGTGGGAGGCGTCCGATTGCGCAAGGTCCTCATGGACGGAGGAAGCGGACTGAACATACTGTACGCTGACACTCTGCAAGCAATGGGCATCCCGATGTCCCTACTCAGCGAGAGCAGCATGCAGTTCCACGGAGTGATCCCCGGCAAGAAAGCAAAGTCACTCGGGCAAATCGCCCTGGATGTGGCCTTTGGAGACGACAAGAACTTTTGGAAGGAAAGGTTGACCTTCGAAGTAGTCGACTTCCGCAGCGCATATCACGTCATCCTCGGTCGGCCAGCGTATGCACGTTTCATGGCCCGTCCATGTTATGTGTATCTCAAGCTGAAGATGGCAGGCCCCAAAGGTGTAATCACAGTGACTGGCAGTCGACAGCGCGCGGAAGAGTGTTTGCAGCAAGGGTCCAAGATAGCCGGTGAGCAGATGGCCATGGTGGAACTGGAGGAATATAAGAAGAACGCTGATCCGAGTGATCTGCTGCGCTCCAAGAAGCCAGCTGCAGAGTCTGCATTTCAGTCGGCCAGCGACACGAAGCCTGTGCACATCCACCCGGAAGATCCCAATGCTGTTCCCACCAACATATCAACAACACTCGACAGCAAATAGGAAGAAGCGCTCATCCAGTTCCTCCGTGAGAACTAGGACATCTTTGCATGGAAACCATCCGACATGCCAGGTGTGCCCAGGGAGCTGGCAGAGCACCGTTTGTGAGTCAATCCAAAGGCAAAACCTGTGAAGGAGCATCTTCGTCGCTCTGCTACACAGAAGAGGAAGGCCATTGGCGAAGAAGTTGCTCGGCTCCTGGCAGCCGAGTTCATCCGTGAGGTGTACCACTCCGAGTGGCTCACCAACGTCGTCATGGTCCCTAAGAAGGACAAGTCTCTCCGAATGTGCATCGATTTCAAGCACATCAATCGGGTCTGCCCCAAGGATCACTTCCCGCTCCCCCGCATAGATCAAATCGTAGATTCCACTGCGGGTTGTGAGCGTCTGTCTTTTCTGGATGCGTACTCCGGGTACCACTAGATCCGACTGTATGGGCCGGATGAAATAAAAACAGCCTTCATCACCCCATTCGGGTGTTTCTGCTATATCACCATGCCATTCGGCCTCAAGAATGCCGGTGCCACTTTCATGCGCATGATCCAGAAGTGTTTGCAGAAACAGATCAGTCGGAATATTGAGGCGTACATGGATGATATCGTGGTCAAGTCCAGAAAAGGTTCCGACCTGCTGGCTGACTTAGCTGAAACTTTCACAAATCTGCGGAAGTATGACATCAAACTGAATCCAGCAAAGTGCACTTTCGGAGTTCCCGGGGGCAAACTACTCGGTTTCCTCGTTTCCGAACGAGGGATAGATGCCAATCCTGAGAAGATCGGGGCGATTGTACGAATGAAACGTCCAGAGTGTCTTCATGATGTACAGAAGCTCACGGGTTGCCTTGCAGCTCTGAGCCGATTCATCTCCCGTCTCGGTGAGAAGGCACTGCCCCTGTACCGATTGATGAAGAAATCTGATTCGTTCGAGTGGACTGCTGAAGCACAAGCAGCGTTTGTCGAGCTCAAAGCCCTGCTTTCCACCCAGCCGGTGCTTGCCACTCCGAATGAAAAGGAGCCGTTGCTCTTGTACATCGCGGCCACTGGTCAAGTTGTCAGCACTGTCCTCACAGTCGAGCGAGAAGAACAGGGCAAGGCTTACAAAGTTCAGCGCCCAGTCTATTATATTTCTGAAGTTCTGACTCCATCCAAGCAGAGGTATCCTCATTACCAGAAGCTCGTCCACGGCATTTACCTGACTGCGAAGAAAGTAGCCCATTACTTCCAAGAGCACACTGTGTCAGTCGTCAGCGACGCCCCGCTGTCTGAGATCATGAACAATCGGGACACGACTGGTCGAGTGGCTAAGTGGGCTATCGAGTTCTTGCCCCTGGACATCAAGTTCGAGGCGAAAAAGGCGATCAAGTCCCAAGCATTAGCCGATTTCCTAGCCGAGTGGACTGAACAGCAGCAACCGACTCAGAGTCACCCGGAACACTGGACCATGTTCTTTGACGGTTCCAAGATGCTGAATGGTTCAGGAGCTGGAGTGGTGTTGATATCTCCGAAAGGCGATCGTCTCAGATATGTTCTTCAGATTCACTTTGATTCCTCCAACAACGAAGCCAAGTACGAGGCGCTCCTTTATGGTCTACGTATGGCCATCTCACTCGGCGTCCGGCGCCTGATGGTCTACGGAGAGTCGGATCTAGTTGTGAACCAAGTGATGAAGGAGTGGGACATCAGAAGCCCCGCTATGACAGGATACTGCAATGCAGTGAGAAAGTTGGAGAAGAAATTTGAAGGTTTGGAGCTGCATCACGTTCCCCGAGCCAAGAATCAGGAGGCAGATGATCTGGCAAAAATCGGGTCCACACAGAAATCCATACCCAGCAATGTTTGCCTCGAGCATTTACACTCTCCGACAGTAAAAGAAGATCCCTTCACGGAAGAGCCCCCGCAAGCGGTCAGTCCGTCTGATCCGACTGAAGTCGAAGTACCGGCAGTCATTGATTTGGTGATGGAGGTCCTGGCAATCACACCCGAGTGGACAGTACCTTATATCGCATACCTCCTCAGGCAGGAACTTCCAGAAGATGAAGCTGAGGCCCGCCAGATTGTTCGCAGGTCCAAAGCCTTTGAAGTGGTCGGGGATCAGTTATACCGGAAGAGCGTCACCGGTGTGACTCAGCGCTGCATTTCTCCGGAAGAAGGTCGACTGATCCTGGAGGAGATTCACTCGGGAACTTGTGGACACCATGCGTCCTCTCGGACAATTGTGGCTAAAGCTTACCGAGCCGGTTTCTTCTGGCCCCGTGCCAATGAAGCTGCGCAGGAGATAGTCCAACACTGTACCGGGTGCCAGTTCTATGCAAACTTATCCCACAAGCCTACGTCTGCTCTGAAGACAATTCCACTCCTCTGGCCGTTTGCAGTCTAGGGACTTGACATGGTGGGACCCCTCTGGACAGGGGCGAGTGGATTCACCCACTTGCTGGTTGCAGTCGACAAGTTCACTAAGTGGATCGAAGCCAAACCCATCAAGAAGCTAGATTCTCGTACAGCGATCAAGTTCATGAAGGAGATAGTCTTCAGATACGGCGTGCCCCACAGCATCATCACTGACAACGGTTCAAACTTCGACTCGGAAGAGTTCAGGGCTTTCTGTGCTGCGCAAGGCACCCGATTCGACTATGCATCTGTGGCGCACCCGCAGTCGAATGGGCAAGCTGAGAGAGCAAACGGACTGATTCTGCAGGGGTTAAAGCCACGACTCATGCGTGATTTGGAGCATGCAGCTGGGGCTTGGATCACTGAGTTACCGTCAGTTCTTTGGGGCTTGAGGACGACCCCCAACCGGTCTACCAATCGCACTCCCTTCTTCATGGTGTACGGAGCTGAAGCCGTCCTGCCGAGTGACCTGCTCCATAATTCACCCCGAGTGGATCTGTACTCTGAAGCTGAAGCTGAGCAAGCATGGCAAGATGGCGTTGATCTCTTGGAGGAGGAAAGGGAGATGGCCCTGATCCGATCGGCCATCTATCAGCAAGATCTGAGGCGTTTCCATAGCAGGCACGTCCGAAGCCGGACCTTTCAGGAAGGAGATCTAGTGCTCCGAGTGGATCAGCAGCGACCTCACAAGCTTGCTCCCACGTGGGAAGGCCCTTTTATCGTGTTGAAAGTTCTGCATAACGGAGCGTACCGCCTGTACAACCTTCAGAAGCAAGCAGACGAGCCCCGTGCTTGGAATGCAGATTTGCTGCGACAGTTTTATACTTGATGATGAGATGTAATAAAAGTACTCGAGTGATATTTGGTGAATAAAAGCATGACTTTTCCAGTTCCACATTGAGTTCACTCGTACGCATTTTGTAGCTTACAACCCCCAGTGGATGTACGCTTTTCGACTTAGCTGCAAACCAACTTTTGCCTAAGTCAAAAATTACTCCGAGTGAAGAGCAACCCTCTCACTCGGGGGCTTGGCTACGAACCAGCTTTCGCCCAAGTTAAACGCTACTCCGAGTGAAGGGCAACCCTCTCACTCGGGGGCTTGGCTGCGAACCAGCTTTCGTCCAAGTCTAAAACGCTACTCCGAGTGAAGAGCAACCCTCTCACTCGGAGGCTTGGCTGCGAACCAGCTTTCGCCCAAGTTAAACGCTACTCCGAGTGAAGAGCAACCCTCTCACTCTGGGGCTTGGCTGCAAACCAGCTTTTGCCCAAGTCTAAAACGCTACTCCGAGTGACGAGCAACCCTCTCACTCGGGGGCTTGGCTGCGAACCAGCTTTCGCCCAAGTTAAACGCTACTCCGAGTGAAGAGCAACCCTCTCACTCGGGGGCTTGGCTGCGGACCAACTTCCGCCCAAGTTAAAAGCTACTCCGAGTGATGAGCAACCCTCTCTCTCGGGGGCTTGGCTGCGAACCAGCTTTCGCCCAAGTTAAACGCTACTCCGAGTGAAGAGCAACCCTCTCACTCAGGGGCTTGGCTGCGAACCAGCTTTCGCCCAAGTCTAAAACGCTACTCCGAGTGAAGAGCAACCCTCTCACTCGGAGGCTTGGCTGCGGACCAGCTTCCGCCCAAGTTAAAAACTACTCCAAGTGACGAGCAACCCTCTCACTCGGAGGCTTGGCTGCGAACCAGCTTTCGCCCAAGTCAAAAAACTACTCCGAGTGAAGAGCAACCCTCTCACTCGGGGGCTTGGCTGCGAACCAGCTTTCGCCCAAGTCTAAAACGCTACTCCGAGTGAAGAGCAACCCTCTCACTCGGGGACTTGGCTGCGAACCAGCTTTCGCCCAAGTTAAACGCTACTCCGAGTGACGAGCAACCCTCTCACTCGGGGGCTTGGCTGCGAACCAGCTTTCGCCCAAGTCTAAAATGCTACTCCGAGTGAAGAGCAACCCTCTCACTCGGCGGCTTGGCTGCGGACCAGCTTCCGCCCAAGTTAAAAACTACTTCGAGTGACGAGCAACCCTCTCACTCGGAGGCTTGGCTGCGAACCAGCTTTCACGCAAGTCTAAAAACTACTCCGAGTGAAGAGCAATCCTCTCACTCGGGGGCTTGGCTGCAGACCGGCTTCCTCCCAAGTTAAAAACTACTCCGAGTGACGAGCAACCCTTTCACTCGGGGGCTTGGCTGCGGACCAGCTTTTGCCCAAGACAAAACTCAGTTCAAAGATACGAAAGACTCGAAGGAAAGCATTCGATTAACTCCAGAAGTTCAAAAGCGAATACGAGTACTCGGGCCCAAAGCCCGAAAGAGTTTAACGATTACAATTCCACTCGGCATACCGTGATTAATGGATAAGACTTAAAGTTTTTTCACGCCCCTGTAGGGCTGGCTGGTTCAACGAAAGCATCCAAGTCGATGTCGTCTGCAATCCGAGTGGCCGCTTCGATGAATGTCTCCATGAAGTCCTCAAACTGGAGTTTCCTCGTGTTGGCAACTTGGAGAGCCTTCAGTTTCTCCTCCTTGGCCTCCTTGCAATGCACTCGGACCAGGGAGAGCGCCACGTCGGCCCCGCAGTGAGCAGCTGACTTCTTCCACGCCTGCACTCGGCTGGGAATGTCGTTGAGACGAGTCATCATGGCTTCCAGGTCGGTGTCGAGGGTATCTTCTGGCCACAGCTCCTTGTCGATTCTGCCGAGTGCGCCCCGCAGACGAATGATGTAACCTTGGACGTCTTCGATGCGAGATTCCACCCGCAGGATTCCTAGTGCGGCCTTGTCACCGACGAGCGACTGGGAAGGATTCAGATCCCTCTCGATTCGATCAGTTTCCAGCTCGAAGTTTCGGCAGTACTCTGCGGACGAGAAAAGAGGAGAGTTGAAGGTCAGCATGCATGAAGTTCACTCGGATAAAGGTTCGCTCGGAGGTTGTAAGTTACCTGCAAGCTTATTGTACATCTCCTCCATGAACTCCTCTATGTATCTCTCCAAAGCGTTCCTCTTCTCGATAAGCTGGGCGACCTTCTCGTTCAGGGTCTTCTTCTCTTGTTCATAGACCTCCGCCTGGGCCTTGAGCTTGCCATCCCACTCGGTCTGCTGCTTCTTGAGCTCGAGCACCTCCTTCTTCAGCGATGTGTTCTCTGCTTCAAGCTTCCCGAGTGAGGCCAGCTTCTCTTCGGCAGCCTTGGTCTTTTCCTTCGCCACTTTTTGAGCCCCCGCCAGCTCGTTGTCTTTACTCTCGACTGCCTGCTTCATAGTTTCTAAAGAAACAGAGGTTCTGAGCCGCACTTGGAGTTGATGGTTTTCACTACGCACATCTGTCGAGTGAAGTCACTCGGTTCAAGGAACGGTGAGAGATGGAAGCAAAATGCTCGGTAATTGGAGCTTACCTCCCATGGTCCTGAGTTCTGCCTGAGCGCGCGTCGTGTTCCTCTTCTCCACCTCCAAATCAACTCGGAGCTGAGCCGTCTCCTTCTCCAATGCCACATACTGAGCCCCAAGCTCGCAAGTTCTCTGAAATACAAGAGAGAACAGTTAATGTCAAGAAGCATCCTGAAATACCATTCGACAAAGGAGGAACAAGCTTGACCAGTATCAGATCCTAAGTTCTAAGACTTCCGCCGACTGCCCGCAGTCGACGGTAGTCTCGGGGACTACACCCAGTGGGTGCACTCAGCGTGCCCCCACTGGAATGGTATCCACTCGGAACGGTCCGCCCGATCCGAGTGATGGCCAAACACAAAGCAACAAGACAAAAAAGTTCTGAGTGCCCAGAGATCGACACTCCTGGAAGGAACAAGCTTGACCAGTATCAGATCCTAAGTTCTAAGACTTCCGATGACTGCCCGCAGTCGACGATAGTCTCGGGGACTACACCCAGTGGGTGCACTCAGCGTGCCCCCACTGGAGCGGTATCCACTCGGAACGGTCCGCCCGATCCGAGTGATGGCCGAAAGCAAAAAACACCCAGTGGGTGTATCGGTTATTTTCCGACTGAAATTCCTACCGAAGAAAAACGACTTGGAGATCGACTTACAAGAGCACTTACTCGAACGTTCTCCTGGAGGGCAGCACTAGCATCGTATGCCAGCTTGCTAGCTGTGCACACCTCCTTGAGCCTTTGGGTCATCAGTTCCGCCTGGATCATTGCCTCCTTGCTGGCCCCAGTCTGGTCCTCCGGCACCTTGTATAGACTGAAGATGTTGATAGGAGGAGTCGGAACCATAGGCAGGGCAATCGACAGAGCCGCGACAGAACCAGCCCCGGCCTGAGAAGAACCCTGCCCCGGAGGCATGGTCATGACAGGTGCGGGAGGAACTTGAGGCGCTCCGCTCAGCGGCGTCCTCTGTATGGTGGCCTGGGGAGCAGTCGGAGCTGCAGTTCCCTTCTCGGCATCCTTCCGCGACAGCTCTTCATCATCATCTCCGACGTGGATGACCTCTGCAAGCACTACGTTCACTCGGCGCAATCAGTTGCAATGCACGATTCAACCGAACGAAGACATTTCAGTCGAATGACAAGTTGCAGTAAAAATGAAGTTATTGTTACCTCTTTGAGAAGTGGTCGTGTCTGCCGTCTCAGCTTCGGTGCGGTCCTCATCAATCTGCATGGGAGACGTCATCGAGGTTGCAGCACTGGTTCATAAGATGCACTCGGTCAGAAGAATCACGAAAGTTAGCAAAGACAGAAAAGAAAAGCTGAGAAGAATACTCACGTTGAGGCGACAGGCACAACGACCTTGATCCGGGGCAGAGCCTTCTGAGGCTTGGGAGAAGTGACCTTGGGTTGCTTGGCAGCCTTCTCAGTCGGCGCAGGCGATGACGTCCGAGTGCGCTTCGGGGCCTTGGCACTCGGAGCCGCCTCCTTCTCCGAGTCAGCACTCGGATCTTGAGCTCGCTTGGACCCGTGTTCGAAGCACAACTCCGGAGACAGAGAAGACTCGACGTCGTTGCTCCCCTCCGAGTCCTCGCTTTCCTCCTAGCTGTCCTCCGCGTAGCTGCCCCCGACACTACCATGTTCGCTCTCCGCGCCTCCGACAGGTTGTTCTCCATTCGGCACAGGCGATAACATCTTCTGGAATTCCTGCAAGACACAAAGATCAGAGACAGTCGGTTCAGTCAGATTACTCAGTTCACTCAAAAAATTTGCGCATAAGTGATTCACTCGGAAATGCATGTCATACCTCCAACGGCAGGTTGTTGGCGTCGTAGGGCGGGATCCGTCTCGACCCTCGCGGATTGTCACGTGCGCAAGTGATGCACTTGATCCACTGTTCCACGTTTTTCCCCTCGACGTCTTCCGGATGCACTCGGGTCAGATCACTGGGTCCCGTGTAGAGCCAGATGGGGTGAGCCCGCTCCTGCAGCGGCTGGATCCTCCGACTGAGAAATACCTCCAGAAGGTCTAGGCCAGTCAATCCACCCTGAATCAGACTAACCACGGCAGTCATCAAGATCCCTACATCCGTCTTCTCCTTCTTATCAACTGTCAGCGAAGGAGGAGACTGAATCCTCTCGGTCGTATAAGGAGGAAGACCAGTCGACGAGCCTGAGCATGGCAGGTCGTTGCAGTAAAACCAGGTCGACTGCCAGCCCCTCACCGAGTCGGGAAAAGACATGGATGGGAATGCACTCTTACCCCTCATCTGAATACCTAGGCCACCGCACATCTGGATCACATGCGTCCTCTCTCCATTCGGGTCAACCTTCTTATCCGATTGAGACCGGCACGTGAAGATATGTTTGAACAAACCCCAGTGCGGCGGACAACCCAGAAAGTTTTCGCACAAAGAAACGAATGCAGCAAGATACATGATGGCATTTGGAGGCAGGTGATGGAGTTAAGCACCGAAGAAGTTCAAGAATCCGCGGAAAAAAGGGTGGGGTGGCATGGAGAAACCTCGCTCGACGTGCCTGGTGAGGAGCACTCGCTCCCCGGGGCGCGGCGCGGGCTCGGTCTCCCCCTCTTCCGGCAGCCTCCACGTCCCGTCGCGGATCAGCCCGTCCACGACGAGCCCGCCGATGTCGTCGGCCGTGGTGGTTGGCGGAATCCAGTCGCCCTGGATCCACCCGGGCGGAAGCACAGCTCGCGAGCCCGATGCCTTCCTCCCCTTCGCCGCCTTCTTCGCCTTCTCGAGCTTCGCCGTCTTGTCCTTCACCATCGTCGCCGAGCTCTCCAACACCGAGGAAGATTCGCGCAGAGTGGGTCGCGAGAGAAGGGATCGGGTGGACTGAGGAAGTTGGGGAAAAGGGGATCTGTCTCTATCTCCCTCTCCGCCACGGCCGCCCCTTATATCGCCGCCCACGCCGCTCCCCAATCCACGCCGCTGAATCGTGGGCCCGCAAATCTCCTCAAATCGCACCGTCGAAGATCCAGCAGTACGTGGCGGAAAGCGGCGCGAAAATCGAGGCGTCACGCCCCACTTTCCCCACTCACCGCGCCACAACCGTTCGCGCGCGCTCGTCGCCGATTTCAAATCCCGCAAGATCCGGATTCCAGCTATCCGATGACTCGCCTTTGAAGACATTCCGTAAACGCGCGGGTCCGCTCCGCCACTCGGATGAAGACTACTCGTTTCACTCGGATGAGAACTACTCACTCGGCAGGAAGCTACTCATTCGGATGGAGACTGCTCATTCCATTCGGACGTCATATGGTCCAGAATCCGTCAAGGTACCGCATGAAGACAAGGACGCCTGACGACCAGCAAGAGTTCTTGAGCGCCTCCGTAGCGCTCAACTCGCCTGGGAATCCGCCTTGACTCGACCCGCCTAACCTCGACCGATTCGGGGGCTAATGACGAGGGCATGTACTAGGGATAGGGTAATAGGCCTGACCTATAGACCCTACCCTAGGACACCACACGTCTTACACTGGGCCCCAGGGCCAGATCAACAACCAAGAGTTCCGCAGACTAGAATTCACTCGGAGTTCTACGAACCACTCGGAAGGCGAGAGTTCACTCGACCAGCTCGTTTCACTCGGAACATCCGAAAGTCACTCGACCAGAGAAGATCAGGAGACCCCAGGAGCGCAACGGTCGGGACGCACGTTCGTCTGTATTAATTGTCATCAATACGCCCGTTACCTGGCGCACTTATACCCCTCGTAACCCCCTGTAATGGCTGGCGTTCATGGGAGGGCTGGCGAGACTATATAAGCCACCCCCCAGCTCCATTCCAAGGGTTCGCAACCTGTTGTAATCATACACTCAAGCAATACAGCTCCAGAGCACCGAGACGTAGGGCTATTACCTCCACCGCTGAGGGGCCTGAACTCGTAAATCCGAGTGTAACACCTGCGCCGTAGCTAGGCTCTGCCCTCTCATCTGTACCCCTACACACTACTGTCAGGCTTGCACCCACGACACTGGGTTCCAAGGGAACAACGGGCAGAACGCCGGGTTTCAGGGGGCTGGCAATACTGGAGGCAACAATCAACGAAACAACCAAGGAAATCAGCATCAAGCTGGCCAGTCAGGATTTCAGAGTAATCCGAAGCAGTTGAATAGTAGGCAGTATCATGTTTTCACCACTGGTACCTGCAAACGTGATAGGAAGGTGCAGCGGCGAGCCGCCAACTTGGTTGAGCCGGCAGCCCGTACTATCTCAATTGGTTAGAGCAGCCGGTTACTTGGAGCCGGGCGGATCATCCAGTGCTCCTTGATCACCCCGGTCATTTGGCTTTGGTGGTGGCACCACAAGTCAGCGGATATACATTGTCCAAAGTGCTCATGGACGGTGGCAGCAGCATTAATATATTGTATTATGATACTTTCAGATGGATGAATCTGTCTGATAAGCAGTTGACTCCGTCCTCCACAGTGTTTCATGGCATCGTCCCTGGCAAGTCAGCCTATCCCGTGGGTAGAATATCCCTGGAGGTGGCCTTTGGCTCAGAGGATAACTACCGTTCTGAATTTCTGTCCTTTGAGGTAGTCAAGTTGAAAAGCCAGTACCATGCTCTATTTGCCAGACCGGCTTATGCACGGTTCATGGCGCGACCATGCTACGTTTATCTGAAGTTAAAGATCCCAGGGCCGAGGGGGACCATCACAGTTGAAGGCAATCGGAAAATTGCGCTCGAGTGCGAGGAAGGAGATGCAGCATATGCCGAGACGGCTTGCGCTACAGAAGAATTGTGGTATTATAAGGACAACATTGACCCGGCTGACAGGACCTCTTTGAAGAAGCCAACGACGGAGTCAGACCCTTTGCTCAAATTTAAGTCGGCCAGGGACACCAAGCAAGTTGATTTCACCCCGGGTAATTCTTCTGAGCAGTTCACCATAGGGGCGAATATGGATATCAAATATGAAAGCGTGCTCATCGAGTTCATCCATGAGAACCGGGACATCTTTGCATGGAAACCTTCTGACATGCCAGGTGTACCGAGAGAACTCGTTGAGCACTCCCTCAATGTGGATCCTAAGTTTAAGCCAGTTCGCCAGTATCTCCGTCGCTTTAATGAAGAGAGGCGGAAAGCTATCGGTGAGGAGGTGGCCCGACTCCTAGCCGCCGGGTTCATTGTTGAAGTCTTCCACCCTGAGTGGTTAGCCAACCCGGTGCTTGTTCTGAAGAAAAATGGGACTTGGCGGATGTGTGTTGATTACACAGACCTAAATAAGGCTTGTCCTAGTGACCCCTTTGCCTTGCCCCGTATTGACCAGATCATTGATGCTACGGCGGGTTGTGAGTGTTTATGCTTTCTGGATGCTTACTCTGGTTATCATCAGATCAAGATGAAACTGGAGGACCAGGAAAAGACAGCTTTCATCACACCCTTTGGAGCCTTTTGTTATACGACCATGCCGTTTGGTCTAAAGTGTGCACAGGTGACTTATCAGCGTTGTGTCCAAAGTTGTTTCCACAAGCGGATTGGGTGGAACGTCCACGCATATGTTGAAGACATTGTGGTTAAATCCCGCAAGAAAGAAACCTTGTTGGGGGATCTCAAGGAAACATTTGACAATCTACGCGTCTACCAGATGAAGCTTAACCCGGAAAAATGTGTCTTTGGTGTCCCTGCAGGAAAGCTACTTGGTTTTCTCGTTTCTGAGCGTGGCATTGAAGCCAACCCAGAAAAGATCAAGGCAATCACGACCCTGGCTAAACCGGCAAATCTTAATGCTGTGCAGAAGCTGGCTGGGCGGGTTGCGGCGTTGAGCCGGTTCATAAGCCGGCTTGGGGAGAAGGCAATCCCGTTGTATCAATTGCTCAGGAAATCAGATGACTTTGTTTGGAGTGATGCTGCAGATCAGGCTTTTGAGGCCCTCAAAAAACAGTTGTCTGAGCCGCCCGTCCTTGCTGCCCCTCATGAGAAGGAACCTATGCTGTTATATATTGCCGCCAACGACAAGGCTATAAGTGTTGCAGTTGTTGTAGAGCGCAAGGAGGAAGGCAAGGAATACCCAGTTCAGCGCCATGTGTATTATATCAGTGAAGAATTAACAGAGTCCAAGCAGCGATATCCACATTGGCAGAAACTGGTCTATGGAGTGTTCATGGCTAGTCGCAAGATGAAGCATTACTTCCACGAGCATCCAATCATTGTGGTCAGTTCAGTGCCTCTTGGGGACATAATCCAGAACCGGGAAGCCACGGGCCGGGTTGCTAAGTGGGCCATTGAGCTTGGTCCACATCATCTCAAGTATGTGCCTCGCACAGCAATCAAATCTCAGGCTTTGGTTGATTTCATCAATGATTGGACAGAGTTATAGGCTCCCAAAGAGAAGCCAGACACGACATATTGGTCCATACATTTCGACGGTTCAAGGCAGCTCGAAGGCTCGGGGGCTGGAGTTGTGATAACTTCCCCGCGAGGAGATAAGTTTTGTTATGTTTTAAGACTTATGTTCCCATGTACTAACAATGCAGCAGAATATGAGGCGTTGATTCATGGACTCCGAATGGCCAAGGAGATGAACTTGAGCCGGGTCAGGTGTTTGGGCGACTCAGATTTGGTGGCCCAACAGGTTTCTGGCACATGGGACTCCAAGGATCCCCTTATGGCGACTTATCGGCACGCGGTCACTAATATTGCTGGACACTTCAAGGGTTATCAAGTTGATCACATTGATCGCCGGCAGAACGAGGCAGCAGATGCACTCTCTCGCTTGGGTTCTCAGCGCAAGCCGGTGCCACCCAATGTTTTTCTCTACGTTTTGCATAACCCGTTTGTCAAGTTGCCAACGGAGGAAGACTTGGCTATTCCTGACCCAGAGGCGACTCTAGTGGCTGCTTTTCATGCTATACCTAATTGGATAATTCCTTACTTGGCTTATCTAAGCCGGGGAGAACTTCCAGCAGAAGAAATCCTCGCTCGACAAATCATCAGACGATCCAAGTCTATGACTATTGTCAATGGCGAGTGCTACTTGTAGCTTGCGTTGGTATTATCCCCGAAGAGGAAGGGATGATGCAGCACAGTAGAGATAAGTATTTCCTTCAATTATGAAACCAAGGTTATCGAACCAGTAGGAGAATCACGCAACACCTCATTAGCAGCACCTGCACACAAACAACAAATCCTTGCACCCAACGCAAACGAGGGGTTGTCAATCCCTCGGCGGTTAATTGCAAGATTAAATTGTATGTGATAGATAGATAGATTGAAACAAAAATACAAAATAAAATAAATAAAAGAAAATGGCAGCAATATTTTTAGGGTTTTAGTAATATGATTTAGATAGACCCGGGGGCCATAGTTTTCACTAGAGGCTTCTCTCGAGAAAATAGCATACGGTGGGTAGACAAATTACTGTTGGGCAATTGATAGAAAAGCAAATAATCATGACGATATCCAAGGCAATGATCATGTATATACGCATCACGTCCAAGATAAGTAGACCGACTCCTGCCTGCATCTACTACTATTACTCCACACATCGACCGCTATCCAACATGCATCTAGTGTATTAAGTCCATAAAGAACGGAGTAACGCTTTAAGAACGATGACATGATGTAGACAAGATAAACTCACGTATGAATAAGCCCCATCTTTTTACCCTTAATAGCAACGATAGATACGTGTCATGTCCCTTTCTGTCACTGGGATTGAGCACCGCAAGATCGAACCCATTACAAAGCACCTCTTCCCATGGCAAGATAAATCAATCTAGTTGGCCAAACCAAATCAATAGATCGGAGAAGAAATACGAAGCTATAATAATCATGCATAAAAGAGATCAGAGAAGACTCAAATATATTCATGGATAATCTGATCATAAACTCACAATTCATCGGATCCCAACAAACACACCGCAAAAAGTGATTACATCGGATAGAACTCCAAGAACATCGAGGAGAACATTGTATTGAAGATCAACAAGAGAGACGAAGCCATCTAGCTACTAACTATGGACCCGAAGGTCTGTGGTAAACTACTCACGCATCATCGGAAGGGCAGCAAGGTTGATGTAGAGCCCCTCCGTGATCGATTCCCCCTCCGGCGGAGTACCGGAGAAGGCCTCCAGATGGGATCTCTCGAGAACAGAAACTTGCGGCGGCGGAAAAAGTATTTTGTGGACTCCCCTGAGGGTTTCTGATTTTTTCTGAATTTATAGTGGAGGAATTAGGTCAAACAGAGCTCTGTGGGCCCCACGAGGTACCAGGGCACGCCAGCCCCCCCAGGCGCGCCCTGGTGCCTTGTGGGCACCCCCTGGGGCTTCTGGCCTCCTCCCGAAGCTTCTAGTGTTTATCTTGTCCAGAAAAAATCTCCAAAAAGTTTTGTGGCATTTGTACTTCGTTTGGTATTGATTTTCTGTAAAACAAAAACAGGGCAGAAAACAGCAACTGGCACTGGGCACTAAGTTAATAGGTTAGTCTCCAAAAATGATATATAATTGCTGTAAATGCATATAAAAACATCCAAGATTGATAATATAACAGCATGGAACAATCAAAAATTATAGATACGTTGGAGACGTATCAGCATCCCCAAGCTTAATTCCTGCTCGTCCTCGAGTAGGTAAATGATAAAAACAGAATTTTTGATGTGGAATGCTGCCTATCATATTCATCACATATTCTTTTCTTTTATAGCATGGACAATGGACTTGAATGATTCAAAGCAATAGTCTATAATTTGACATGAAGATATAAATACTCAAGCATGATAACAAGCAACCATGTCTTTCAAAATATCAACGCTAAAGAAAGTTATCCCTAGCCCATTATGCTCAATCATTGATCCATTCATAAAACACACTCAAATATTAGCTACACACAATGCACAAGTATGGCAATAGTGCTCTCTAGTTGGTGCTTTTGTAAGAGAAGATGGAGACTCAAATAAAAAATAAAAAAATCATAAAAGTAAATAGATAGGCCCTTCGCAGAGGGAAGCAGAGATTTGTCAAATGTGCCACAGCTCAAAGCTGAAATTAAAGAGATAAAATATTTTGAGAGGCATGTTTTTCCTGTCAACGAAAACGACCGAGAATTCCCAATATTTTCCATGCTAGACACATCATAGGTGGTTCCCAAACAGAAAGTAAAGTTTATTTCCTTTCCACCATTCTTTCGCAATCCATGGCTAGCCGTATCCACGGGTGCCCTCCATACCAACACTTTCCAAGGAATTTTGTCGTTATTAATTTTTGATTTCATTGTGGGACTGGGCATCCCTATTACCAACCATTCTCTAATGCAATGACAAGTGAATAAACACTCATCGTGAGAATAACACACCTAGCATGGAAAATAATGGCCACCCCCTGCCGCTTCATGAGCGGTACGGGCACACAAAACGGAAAAATTATTTTGAAAATTAGAGTTGGCACACGCAAATTTACTTGGAACGGCATTGAAATATCGCATATAGGTAGATATAGTGGACTCATTTGGCACAACTTGGGTTTAAGGAGTTTGGATGCACAAGCAGTATTTCCGCTTAGTACAAATGAAGGCTAGCAAATAGATTGAGAAGCAACCAACCAAAAAACGAAAACGGTCATAAACATGCATTGAACATAACTAACACCGAATAATGCACCATAAGTAGGATATAATTTCTTTGCATAACTATTGACTTAACGTGCATGCATAGGGAATCACAAACCTTAACACTAATATTCTTACTAAATCACAATTACTCACTAACATGACTCACATATTATCATTTCCATATCGCAAAACTATTGCAAGGAATCACACTTATCATATCCAATGATCTATATGAAAGTTTTTATTATATCCCTCTTGAATATTCATCACTTTGGAACCAATTTCATATCTTGTGCAAATTACCGTTACTATTATCAACTCTCAAAAAGATTTAAGTGAAGCATGAGAGTGCAAATATTTCTTAAAAATTTCAATCTTATCAATTCTCAAAATAATATAAGTGAAGCATGAGAATTTATTTCTTAAAAATTTTAATCAACTCTCAAAATAATATAAGTGAAGCATGAGAGTTTATTTCTTCAAAATATAGCCACCACCGTGCTCAAAAAGATTTAAGTGAAGCACTAGAGCAACTGCCTAGCTCAAAAAATTTAAGTGAAGCACATAGAGTATTCTAACAAATGATGATAAACGTGTGGCTCTCTCAAGATAGGTGTGTTCAGCAAAGATGATTGTGACAAAATAAAAAGCAAACAAAGCAAAGACTCATATAATACAAAACGCTCCAAGCAAAACACATATCATGTGACGAATAAAAATATAGCTCCAAGTAAAATTACCGATGGTTGGTAGAAGAAAGAGGGGATGCCTTCCGGGGCATCCCCAAGCTTAGACGCTTGAGTCTTCCTTGAATATTACCTTGGGGTGCCTCGGGCATCCCCAAGCTTAGGCTTTTGCTACTCCTTATTCCTTCATCCATCGTGATCTCACCCAAAACTTGAAAACTTCAATCACACAAAACTCAACAAAACCTTCGTGAGATCCGTTAGTACAACAAAATAAATCACCACTTTAAGTATTGTTGCAAACCCATTCATATTTTATTTTTGCATTATACCTATTGTATTCTAACTTCTCCATGGCTTATACCCCCGATACAATCCATAGTTTCATCAAAACAAGCAAGTAGTGCATCAAAAACAGAATCTATCAAAAATAGAACAGTCTGTAGCAATCTATTTAAAATCCATACTTATGTAACTCCAAAAATTCTGACAAATTAGGACAACATGGGAAATTCATATAACAATACTGTGTAAAAATTTCAGATTTTTATGATTCTCCAGTACAGAAACAAAATTCGGGCACTGGACACAAAACTTTCTCTTTTCCAAACAGCATCAATTATACTATCTTCCAAATCATCCTAAAGGTTTTACTTGGCACAAACACTAATTAAAAACACTAAAACTCAATCATAACAGTATCATAAATGTGAAAACACATAATTATTTATTTTATTCATTGGGTTGTCTCCCGACAAGCGCTTTCTTTATAGCCATTAAGATAGGCTTGGGATTTCAATGATGCTCACGTCAAAAACAATAATTGAAGCACAAAGAGAGCATCATAAAGCATGTGACAAACATATTTAAGTCTAACATACTTCCTATGCATAGGCATTTTATAAGTAAACAAATTATCAAGACAAGCAACACCTAGCATAGGCATATAAAGAGAATGAAACATTAATAATTCCAACACAAAGAGAGATAATTTAGTGACATAAAGATTTCTATAAACATATTTTCCTCTCTCATAATAATTACATGTAGGATCATAATAAATTTCAAAAATATAACTATCATATAAAATATTCTCTTCATGATCCACATGCATAATTTTTTTATACTCTTCCAAAATAGTGGGATTATTTTTACCTAAAGTTGACACTCTTCCAAACCCACTTTCAATATTATTGCAAACATTATTATCAATAACATATTCATCATGTGGATTAAATAAATTTTCAAGATCATAAGAAGCATTATCACCCCAATCATGATCATTGCAATAAGTAGTGGATATGACAAAATTATCATCCCCAAGCTTGTAGTTTTGCATATCATTAGCATAATTGACATTAATAGAATTTATAATAACATTATTGCAATCATGCTTTTCATTGAAGGAGCTATCATGAATCACTTTATAAATTTCTTCTTTCAGCACTTCATCACAATTTTCAGATTCATGATTTTCAAGCAAAACTTCATAGAGGAAATCAAGTGCACTCAACTCACTAGCAATTGGTTCATCATAATTGGGTCTTTTGAAAAGATTAGCAAGTGGATGAGGATCCATATCAATAGATTTTTTGCAAGCGAAGATGCAAGCAAATAGAAGGCACATGGCAACACAAGCAAAGATAGCAAACAAGCAAAAAGGCAAATGGAAAATATTTTTTTAATTTTATAAAAACTTTTTAGAAGTGGGGGAGATGAAAACAAGAGGCAAAGGCAAATAAAGTAAATGCAAGGAGATGAAAGTTTATGCGTAGGTACTTGATAGATGTTGATGATGTCTCCCCGGCAACAGCGCCAGAAATTCTTCCTGCTACTTGTAGCTTGTGTTGGTATTATCCCCGAAGAGGAAGGGATGATGCAGCACAGTAGAGATAAGTATTTCCCTCAGTTATGAAACCAAGGTTATCGAACCAGTAGGAGAATCAAGCAACACCTCGTTAGCAGCACCTGCACACAAACAACAAATCCTTGCACCCAACGCAAATGAGGGGTTGTCAATCCCTCGGCGGTTAATTGCAAGATTAAATTGTATGTGATAGATAGATAGATTGAAACAAAAATACAAAATAAAATAAATAAAATAAAATGGCAGCAATATTTTTAGGGTTTTAGTAATATGATTTAGATAGACCCGGGGGCATAGTTTTCACTAGAGGCTTCTCTCGAGAAAATAGCATACGATGGGTAGACAAATTACTGTTGGGCAATTGATAGAAAAGCAAATAATCATGACGATATCCAAGGCAATGATCATGTATATAGGCATCACGTCCAAGATAAGTAGACCGACTCCTGCCTGCATCTACTACTATTACTCCACACATCGACCGCTATCCAGCATGCATCTAGTGTATTAAGTCCATAAAGAACGGAGTAACGCTTTAAGAACGATGACATGATGTAGACAAGATAAACTCATGTATGAATAAACCCCATCTTTTTACCCTTAATAGCAATGATACATACGTGTCATGTCCCTTTCTGTCACTGGGATTGAGCACCGCAAGATCGAACCCATTACAAAGCACCTCTTCCCATGGCAAGATAAATCAATCTAGTTGGCCAAACCAAATCAAAAGATCGGAGAAGAAATACGAAGCTATAATAATCATGCATAAAAGAGATCAGAGAAGACTCAAATATATTCATGGATAATCTGATCATAAACTCACAATTCATCGGATCCCAACAAACACACCGCAAAAAGTGATTACATCGGATAGAACTCCAAGAACATCGAGGAGAACATTGTATTGAAGATCAAAAAGAGAGAAGAAGCCATCTAGCTACTAACTATGGACCCGAAGGTCTGTGGTAAACTACTCACGCATCATCGGAAGGGCAGCAAGGTTGATGTAGAGCCCCTCCGTGATCGATTCCCCCTCCGGCGGAGTACCGGAGAAGGCCTCCAGATGGGATCTCTCGAGAACAGAAACTTGCGGTGGCGGAAAAAGTATTCCGTGGACTCCCCTGAGGGTTTCTGATTTTTTCTGAATTTATAGTGGAGGAATTAGGTCAAACGGAGCTCTGTGGGCCCCACGTGGTACCAGGGCGCGCCTGCCCCCCAGGTGTGCCTTGGTGCCTCGTGGGCACCCCCTGGGGCTTCTGTCCTCCTCCCGAAGCTTCTAGTGTTTATATTGTCCAGAAAAAAAATCTCCAAAAAGTTTCGTGGCATTTGGACTTCGTTTGGTATTGATTTTCTGTAAAACAAAAACAGGGCAGAAAATAGCAACTGGCACTGGGCACTAAGTTAATAGGTTAGTCTCCAAAAATGATATATAATTGATGTAAATGCATATAAAAACATCCAAGATTGATAATATAACAGCATGGAACAATCAAAAATTATAGATACGTTGGAGACGTATCAGTGAGTTGCACCGACGAAGTGTCACTGGTGTTTTTCAGCGTTGTGTTTCACCTGAGGAAGGCCGGGCAATTCTCAATTCTCAATGAGATTCATTCTGGCGATTGTGGTCACCATGCCGGCTCAAGATCACTTGTCGCGAAAGCTTTCCGGCACGGGTTTTACTGGCTCACAGCTCACGCCGATGCAGAAGATATTGTGCGCAAGTGTGATGGTTGCCAGAAGTATGCTCGCCAGGCTCATGTGCCGGCTCAAGAGTTGAGGATGATTCCAATAACTTGTCCTTTTCCAGTCTGGGGGTTTGACATGGTTGGACCCTTTAAACGCTCTAAGAATAAACATACTCACTTGTTGGTAGCTGTGGACAAATTCACCAAGTGGGTGGAAGCAGAGCTGGTCAGTCGTTGTGACGCTGCTACAGCCATCAAGTTTTTGAAAAAATTGATATATCGCTTCGGCTATCCACACAGTATCATCACAGACAATGGAACCAATCTTTCCAAAGTAGACATGAAACAGTTCTCTCAATAGGAGCACATCCGGCTTGATTTAGCATCGGTTGTGCATCCTCAGTCCAACGAGCAGGCAGAAAGAGCTAATCAGGAATTGCTACGTGGAATCAAACCCCGGCTCATGGTGCCTTTACAACGCACGCCGGGTTGCTGGGAAGAGGAGTTACCTGCAGTGCTTTGGAGCATATGGACTACTCCCAACAGGTCAACAGGCTATACGCCGTTTTTCCTGGTATATGGTGCAGAAGCTGTACTTCCAAGCGATATTCGTCATGACTCCCATCGAGTGGCGGCTTATGTGGAATCAAATAATGAGCAAGCTCGCCAAGACACTCTTGATGCTCTAGAGGAAGAACGCGAACTTGCTGCATCCAGATCAGCAATTTATCAACAAGACCTACATCGCTATCATAGCCATAGAGTTCGAAGCCGTACTTTTCAGGAAGGTGACTTAGTGCTCCGTCTGATACAAGACCAGACAGGCATGCATAAGCTTTCACCTCCTTGGGAAGGGCCCTTTGTGGTCAGCAAGAATCTCAACAATGGGTCATACTACCTAGTTGATATACGTGAGTCAGATAAATCACGTACCTCTAAAGAGGAGGGAAGCCGGCCCTGGAACATTGCCCATCTCCGGCCATACTATACCTAAGTCATAAACTGGGTCATATCTTTTGTACATACCTTCTATCATGTATATACATATTTTGATCAATGAAATAAAGACCGGCAGCTCTGTATAAGAGAGTTTGTCGTTTCACCTCAAAATTGTGTGTTGAGTCTTTATCGGTTGATCATTGGTTACTTGGGGGCTTCCAACTCATCGAGTTTAGCTTACAAAACCCTTTAACCCGGCAAAAAGCCAAAACTTGGTTAAACCTGCCTGTCAGCAAGATGCTACTCCGAAAAGGTGACCCGGCATACGTCTGATGAGTCAATTACAAAGGTGACCCTAAATTCATCAGAGTTAAAACGCTTGGCGGTCATGTGAGAGCCGACTTTCAGAAAGCGAGGATAAACCAAAAGGCCAAAGCGCTTGCTTCATGAAAGCAAATCAGACTCGTGCCTAAAAAAGGTCGGTCTTTACGTCGTGCTGCGTCAACCGGCAATTTAAAATTCATGTTTTGCATTATTGTTACCTCTTGCATGCATGCATAGTCTTTGTTTTCATACATTCTGCATTATAATCACTTTTTCTTTATCTGGCAGCAAGGCTTGCTGGGTTATTTTTTCTTAACACACCACTGGTGTGAGCTCGTAATTAACGCAGCTGACTCTATGCTCGTATTCTGAGCGGCAAAAGACTTGTCACTTCAAGTAGCAAGTTTATACAAGCAATAAAAAAGCAGCAAGTGCACGATGGCACTTGTACCAGCAGAAGTTTCTGGATATAAAACTATTACAAGCCGCCCACCAGGTTGCGGCCACAGCAAAAGTTTCCAAGTTCAGCTGCAATAAATAAAGAGCCAGTATTCTATGTTGTCGGGTTAGGATTGGCGCCGGAGGTTGAAGGAGCGCCATGTCCTGGCTCTTCACGATCGTCGTCATCCTCCGCCTCTTCCTGACTTGTTGATTCACCGGTCGACCATTGGATTGAGCGCAATGCTTCAAAAATTGCATCGGCGGTTATCACAGAGGAAGGGTCGACGTCAGGGGTGAAAGATGGCTTACGCATATGAGTAAGAGCGACCGGCTGAGGGTTCGGCGGCTCAATCCGTTCGTTGCTTTCAGAGTACCTGGCTTGATACTTGGACAGATCCAATTCTTCTGCAATTGCTGTGGCGGCAACCCAGGTTTCTTTTATGCATCACTGGAAATCCTTCTTGGTGAAAGGGGAATCATCCACATTAAACTCTGGATATCGGCCGACGACTTGAGCCGGATCCAATTCCGGCACATATGCTTTGGTGCGCGCAAACACTGTCAGGGCCCCAGCATGGCAAGCCGCCTTCTTCCACTCTTCAAACCATTTGGGAACCACCGATAGTTCCCTTAGCATATCTCCGAGCAGGTGGGGCGGTGCCTTGGTGTTCTTGACGGCCATGATGCAGCGTGCGCCATCTATGTATAGTTGTTCGGCAAGTGTGTAGGCGGATTTCAGCTTTACTAAGGGTTGTTCCGCTTGGTTGTGAGTCTTTCGGCCTGCAAGAAGACAGATAAAGTTAGTCCGGTTGGCGCGGTATTTTACAACACGGCATGTTTGGCGACTTATGAGTTTGCTCCATACCAAAGATGGCGTTGCACATGCTGGTGATATGATTTTTCAATGTGGCCAGTTCTTGGGCCGCTGGCTTAAGTTTTCCTTCTGCTTCTTCTGCCCGATTGACCAGGGCGGCTTTTTCTGCCTCAGATTTCTTCAGTGTGCTTCTCACAAGGCGCAACGACTTGTTGGCTTTTGAAGATGATTCTTCAGCCCTTTCACGAAGTTTTTTCTCTCTCTTCGCTTCCTTTCGGAAGAAGGATGCTTGTGTTTCCACTTGATTCAACATATCCTGCAGGGCAGTCTCATAGTTACAAGTTATATAAGAAAGTCCCGAGCCACCATTCTGGTCGACCCGGCCCTTGGGGGCTACAATTATCAGTGTTTTCTCAAATGCAACAAAGTCCCATGAGGATGTGGGCATTCCACATGGCACTTGGGGGCTAATGCATAGTTTGCTCTATATCAATACATCCAGAGACCCACAAGTATAGGGGATCAATCGTAGTCCTTTCGATAAGTAAGAGTGTCGAACCCAACGAGGAGCAGAAGGAAATGACAAGCGGTTTTCAGCAAGGTATTTTCTGCAAGCACTGAAATTATCGGTAACGAGTAGTTTGATAGCAAGATAATTTGTAACAAGTGACAAGTAGCAATAGTAACAAAGAGTGCAGCAAGGTAGCCCAATCCTTTTTGTAGCAAAGGACAAGCCGGAACAATCTCTTATAATAAGCAAAGCGTTCTCGAGGACACATGGGAATTTCATCTAGTCACTTTCATCATGTTGGTTTGATTCGCGTTCGCTACTTTGATAATTTGATATGTGGGTGGACCGGTGCTTGGGTGCTGTTCTTACTTGAACAAGCCTCCCACTTATGATTAACCCCTCTCGCAAGCATCCGCAACTATGAAAGAAGAATTAAGATAAATCTAACCATAGCATTAAACATAAGGATCCAAATCAGCCCCTTACGGAATAGCGCATAAACTAGGGTTTAAGCTTCTGTCACTCTAGCAACCCATCATCTAATTACTACTCCACAATGCATTCCCTTAGGCCCAAAGTTGGTGAAGTGTCATGTAGTCGACGTTCACATGACACCACTAAGAGAATCAACAACATACATATCATCAAAATATCGAATGAATACCAAATTCACATGATTACTTATGACAAGACTTCTCCCATGTCCTCAAGAACAAAAGTAACTACTCACAAATCATATTCATGTCCAAGATCAGAGGGGTATTGAATGGCATATTGGATCTGAACATATAATCTTCCACCAAATAGACCAACTAGCATCAACTACAAGATGTAATCAACACTACTAGCAACCCACAGGTGCCAATCTGAGGTTTTGAGACAAAGATTGAATACAAGAGATGAACTAGGGTTTGAGATGAGATGGTACTGTTGAAGATGTTGATGAAGATTGGTCCTCCCACGATGAGAGGATCGTTGGTGATGTCGATGGCGACGATTTCCCCCTCCCGGAGGGACATATCCCCAGCGGAATCGCTCCGCCGGAGAGCAAAAGTGCTCCTGCCCAAGTTCCGCCTCGAGACGGCAGCGCCCCATCCCAAAAGTCTTCTCCTTATTTTTTTCCTAGGGCAAATGGGCTTATATACCAGAAAATGGGCACCGGAGGCTGGCCAGGGGCCCCACGAGCCACCAGGGCGCGCCTGGGGGGGGTGGCGCGCCCTGGTGCCTCATGGGCACCTGGGTGGCCCCCTCTGGTACTTCTTTCTTCCAATATTTTTTATTTATTCCAAAATAAATCTCCGTGAAATTTCAGCTCATTTGGAGATGTGCAGAATAGGTATCTCTGACATAGCTTTTTCAGGTCCAGAATTCCAGCTGCCGGCAATCTCCCTCTTTGTGTAAATCTTGCATATTAAGAGAGAAAAGGCATTAGAATTGCTCCATAAAGTGTTATATTGATTAAAAACACTATAAATAATAGTAGTAAAACATGATGCAAAATGGACGTATCAGGGGGCTACAGGTTGATTGCAACATACAAGTCCCAGATCATCATGGTATAATGACCCGGCCCTTGGGGGCTACATACAATATGGGTATATTAAATCAGGAGACAGAAGGTTACCTCATACTTCCATTTAAGGGAAGTCACCATGGCAATTTCTGTATCCCGGCTCTCAGACAACCGGGTTATCATAGACTGATGCAGCATGTTGATGTCTTGATCTTCAAAGGATTGGATATTGAGGGCCGCCTTCCCTTTATCTTTAACGGGCGACTCAGCCCTGGCAGGGATCTTTGCTAAGACTGAAGAGGTTTTCGGTGGAGCATTCTGCTGTTCACCAGTCACCATTACTTCGTCTTGGGCCTTCTCAACAGGCTGCTCTTCAGTTAAATCTTCCTTCTCCTAAAGGACAGGAGAAGAGGCATGAGCCGGGCTCGCGGTAGTATCTTGGGGCGGCGGGTCGCTCTGGAAAGCCGGCTCATCCGAAATATCCGGGTTAGCCGATGCGTCTTCTTGAGAAGGACCTGTTTGAACGACAGGGTCAGACGACCCGGCGGCGGTCTTCTTCTTAATGGCCTTCGCGCTATACAAGGAATAAAGAGTCATTCAGTTAAAGGATAAGAGCAAGAATCCTTCATGTAAAACATGTGTAATCAGGGTATTTACCTAGGGTTGATGTTAAAAGCTGGCGCCTGAGTGGCGCTTGATTCATCAGAAGAGGGAGATGTTTGATATGCCGAGTCATTCAAATGCAAGGGCTCTTTGAAACGACCGGCGTGAGGAAGAGAGGGAGTTGGGCTGAGCGGCGCCTCTGTCCATGCTCTTTATGCTGGCGGCTCATTGTTTAACCCGCCGCTCAGCTCTCCTTCACTGCTTCGGGTCTTCCGTTTAGAAGTCCCTGTGTGTAGCACTTTCTTCAAAGAAAATTGTGGGTATAAGTGAGCATCTCGATGTGAAAATGGAACTTTTCGGACTGCAACCCAGAATTTCTTTTGAACGGTATCGGTGAGTCAGAATCTGAAGAGATCAGTGTTACCCCTGGCTCACCGGCTGGTTTCAGCCTGTTCCTGTGAAGAGGTGGCGTCAGCAAGTTGGTTAAACAAACGGCCAAGGGAGTTAAGTTCTACCTCTTGGTCTTCATCGTCTTCTAGGTTCTCCTCGCTATCTTCTCGAGGAGGAGTGGGGTCTTGAAGCTTGACCCGCCACCAGTCAGCATTTTCCTGTGCCATGACGGGTTGATGAAATTAAGACAAAGGTAAAACAACATGGATAAGATGAAGAGCAATAAAAGACGGTTACCTCGGGTGCCGGGTTATTCATGCAGAAGGGAGCAAGTCCCACAAGCTTAATATCCTCTCTCATTTCACCAAGTAGCTTCTTGGCAAATTTTATGACCTCCTTCTCCTGGAGGTTGACCCGGCTGAATCGGAGTGAATCTTCTGGCTCGCCAGAGTAAGTGTGCATCAGCCGGGTCCTCAGGCTCAGTGGTTGGACACGCCATTCTACCCAAGTCCGGGCCAGGTCAACGCCAGTAAGGCCATGGGCAGTCAAGGCATTATTCTTGGAGTATAAGGGCTCCAGAGTCTTCCTTTCCTCCTTGGGGGCGAAACCCGGGAAAACTATGTTGGCGTCGAGCCGGCTTGCTCTATAACCCGGGAGTGGGTGTTGCCCTTCTGGAGAAGTATCCTTGCAGTAAAACCGAGTTTTATACCATCCTTTGGGATGGCTTGCCGGCTTGGCCTCGGGGAAAGCAGTGTTTTTCCTCCGTTGAATCGTGACTCCACCAAGTTCCAGGCTTGGTCCATCCTTGTGCTCTGTCTGGTGGTTCAAGTAGAAAAACTCTCGGAACAAGCTGATGGATGGCGCAAGCTGTAGATAAATCTCACAGAAAACTTGGAACTGACATAGGTTGAAAATGGAGTTGGGGGCTAGATCTTGAGGCCTGATGTTGAAGAAATGAAGCACATCTCTGAAGAACTTAGAGCCGGGGGGACGGAAACCTCTCTCTAGATGTTCAGCAAATACTATGATCTCGTTCTGGTCTGGTTGAGGATGAATTTCCTCCTCCAATTGCTTCTTTGGTTGGCAGTAACCCGGTGTCCACTAGAGCCTGCAGTCTGAGCTCTGTCATGGTGGATTTTGCCCAGTTGACATACTTGACTTTGGGAGCCATGGATTTAGCTACAAGAGAAGTAAAAGAAACATCATAAGCCGGCGATTCAAGGATTTTTTTGGGTTAACGTAAAAGCAAAATATGAGCCGGCAGTTGGAATGTTCGCCGAGTTACAGGGAGGAATGCAAGCACATCCCGGGTCAAGACTTCACGCATAATCTAAGCCGGCATTTATAGAATGCAAAAATTACAAGTGTTGGAGGTGATCTGATTTATGAGTCGATAAACAAGATTCACATGGATTAAGAAGTTCTGTGGATCTGAAAAATGGCCTAAAATATGAGATAAACCTAGTTCTGTTCTTCGTGGTAAGAGATGAGTTACAATGAAGATTTGTTTAGGGCAGAATAGCAGATCTGTGATGTGCGAAAATTATGGCGGAATGATTCTACGAACTGCAAGAAGAAACCTGCGGGTGTTCCTTGGATCTAAAGACTGCTAAGATGATGAACTAGGAAGAACAGCCGAAGGACAAGCGGCAATGGCGAAGAGATTGCTTACAGATTCAAATGGGGAACTTGTGGCCTTCGAGTACGGCGGAGGCGGCCGTGCAAGCGGGACCGGATGAACTCCGGCAACGGGGGGAAGGCTCGGTCGACGAAGCTTGTGGTGGCGCTGGTGAGATCGAGGGGGCATGGCGATGTCGGAGGAGTAGAGGAAGAAGATGAGTAGAGAGCAGTAAAAGAGAGGGGGGAAGGGCGTCGGCCTATTTCTAGGCGCGGCGGACCCGAAATGGCATGCACAAGGCCCGAGGCGGCGCAGTAAACAGTGGCTAAAAAGGCTCCTCGATTTTCATGCCTGACAAGATGATACGAAACCATTAAAAGATTCATTGTGATGTCATCCCGGATTTTTCAGAAATTGGATGTGACGTCACGAGCAAAGTCACTGAGAAAACGCTAAGTCTGAGGATAAAGAATGACCTGGCAAGTTGCTTAAGCCGGAAAATTATGTCTGGACGCGAAAGATGTTCCAAAGGCGGCTTGAGAAACAGATTTAGGGGTACCTTTTTCCTATTAATATTTCATTTGCTTTTCAGGATGGAGTTTAACATGAATGAATTCAAGTCAAACTGAGGGCTAATGTTGGGGATATTTCCCGACGCGTAGACCCGGCAGAAAGATGACCCGGCCATAGAGCTGAAGGGTTCTGCGGGGCATTTCACTACTGGGCCTTGGAGCTACCAAGCGGGCCAGCTTAACAGGAGGCTCGATGTATGGGCCGGCTTATGAAGAAAGATAAGACAAGGAAGATTATCTTGGAGAATAAGTAGAATCATAGTAGGATACGGGTTAAGTCTACAACCCGGACTTTCATGTAAACCTAGGGCTCAACCTATATATAAAGGGGGGCACCTACGGTAGAAAGACTAAGTTGCAATCCCTCGAGAGCTAGGTTAGCAATTCGCACCCTTGTAATCGAGATCCAAGCAATACAATCAAGCAGGACGTAGGCTATTACCTCTGTCGTGAGGGGCCGAACCTGGGTAATCTCGCGTCTTCTCGTTCCCGATCAACCCCGTTAAGCGTCCACCTTTGTGCGATGGCCTTGTCTCTAAGTCCTTTCACAAGGGCATCTGCCGTGTCAAAACCACGACAGGTTCGACACTCTTATTTATCGAAAAAGCTACAATTGATCCCCTATACTTGTGGGTTATCATTGACAACGGCGAAGTTGTTGATGTAGATCGCTGTCACGATGGTTGCCCTGGCGGCGCTTCGGCGCCACCGGGAGAGAGGGGGAGAGAGCCCCCCTCCTTCTTCTTCTTGCTTGGCCTCCCCCCTAGATGGGAGGAGAGTTTCCCCTCTGGTCCATGGCCGCCATGGCTCCCGGAGGGCAGGAGCCCCTCCGATATTGGATCTCTCTCTCTCTCTCTCTATCTCTCTCTCTCTCTCTCTCTATGTTTCTCTTCTCTTTCGCGTATGTTTTCTGGCCAAAAAACGTTTCTTATATTCCCGGAGATCCGTAACTCCGATTGGGCTGAAATTTTGAGGGGATTTTCTTCCGGATATTATCTTTCTTGTGGCGAAAGAAGGGCCCCAACCGCCTTACAGGGGCACCACAAGCCTGCCAGGCGCGCCCAGGGTAGGGGGCGCGCCCCTTTAGCTTGTGGGCCCCTCGGGCATCATCTCGCGTTGATTCTTTTTCCCCAAAATCACATATATTCCAAAACAAATCTCCGTAAATTTTTATCGCGTTTTGACTTCGTTTGATATGGATTTTCTGCAAAACAAAAAACATGCAACAAACAGGAGCTGGCACTGGGCACTGGATCAATATGTTAGTCCAAGAAAATCATATAAATTTTTGCCAAAAGTATGTGAAAGTTGTAGAATATTGGCATGAAATAATCAAAAATTATAGATACGACGGAGACGTATCAATAATGAACAAGATAAACTAGATAAGAGTAAACCAGTTGTTGGCATGCCTGTTGTTTCTGTTAAGATTGGAGATCATTGCTATCATAGTCTATGTGATATGGGTGCTAGTATAAGTGCTATTCCATTCTCTTTATATCAAGAAGTTATGAATGACATTGCACCTGCTGAGATAGAAGATATTGATGTTACTATTAAGCTCCCAAACAGAGATACTATTTCACCGCTTGGGATTGTTAGAGATGTTGAAGTCTTGTGTGGTAAGATCAAATACCCTACTGATTTCCTAGTGCTCGGATCACCACAAGATGATTTTTGTCCCATTATATTTGGTAGACCTTTCTTGAATACTGTTAATGCTGAAATTGATTGTGTCAAAGAAAAGGTAAATGTTAAGTTTGGTGATGTATCTCATAAGTTTAATTTCTCTAAGTTTAATAGACAACCTCATAATAAAGAATTGCCTAGTAAAGATGATATTATTGGTCTTGCTTCTATTGTAGTGCCTCCTACTGATCCATTAGAACAATATCTGTTAGACCCTGAAAATGATATGCATATGAATGAAAGAATTGAAATAGATGAAATATTTTTTAGGCAAGCACCTATCCTTAAGCATAGTTTACCTGTTGAAACTTTGGGAGACCCTCTTCCACCTAAGAGTGATCCTGTGTTTGAATTGAAGAAACTCCTAGATACATTGAAATATGCTTATCTTGCTGAAAAGAAAATATATCCCGTCATTATCAATGCTAACCTTTCAGTGCACGAAGAAAAGAGACTACTCAAAACTTTGAGGAAGCACTGTGCTGCAATTGGATATAATCGATGACCCTAAGGGTATTAGCCCCACTCTATGTCAACACAAGATTAATGTGGAACCTGATGCTAAACCAGTCGTCGATCATCAACGCCGCTTGAATCCCAAAATGAAGGATGTGGTAAGAACTGAAATATTAAAGCTTCTGGAGACAAGTATAATTTATCCTATAGCTGACAGCAGGTGGGTAAGTCTTGTTCATTGTGTCCCTAAGAAAGGTGGCATCACTGTTGTTCCTAATAATATCCCACAAAGAATTGTAACCGGTTATAGGAGGAAATTAAATAAAGCAACTAGAAAAAATCATTACCCGCTGCCTTTCATTGATCAAATGTTAGAAAGATTGTCTAAGCACACACACTTTTGCTTTCTAGATGGCTATTCTGGTTTTTCTCAAATACCTGTATCACAAGAAGATCAAGAGAAAACTACTTTTACCTGTCCTTATGGAACTTATGCTTATAGACATATGCCTTTTGGTTTATGTAATGCACCTGCTACCTTTCAAAGACGCATTGCTGCTATATTCTCTGATTTCTGTGAGAAAATTGTTGAGGTATTCATGGATGATTTTTCCGTTTATGGAACTTCTTTTGATGATTGCTTGAGCAATCTTGACAAAGTTTTGCAGAGATGTGAATAGACCAATCTCGTCTTGAATATGGAGAAGTGCCACTTCATGGTGAATGAAGTTATAGTCCTTGGTCATAAAATTTCTGAAAGAGGCATTGAGGTAGATAAAGCTAAAGTGTATTCAATTGAAAAATGCCATGTACTAAAGATATAAAAGGTATAAGATGTTTCCTAGGTCTTCCTGGTTTCTATAGGAGGTTCATTAAGTGCTACTCTAAAATTCTAGGCCCCTTACCAATCTTTTACAAAAAGATGTCCCATTTGTTTTTGATGATGATTGTGTAGAAACCTTTAAAATACTTAAGAAAGCTCTAATATCTGCACCTATTGTTCAACCACCTGACTGGAACTTACCCTTTGAAATCATGTGTGATGCTAGTGATTACGCTATTGGTGATGTTCTTGGTTAAAGAGTTGATAAGAAACTAAATGTTATTCATTATGCTAATAAGACCTTGGATAGTGCTCAAAGAGTTTATGCTACTACCAAAAAAGAATTTTTAGTAGTTGTATTTGCATGTGATAAGTTCAGGCCATATATTGTTGATTATAAGGTTATTATTCGCACTGATCATGCTGCTATTAAATATCTTATGGAAAAGAAAGATGCTAAGCCTAGGTTGATTAGGTGGGTTCTTTTATTGCAATAGTTTGATTTGCATATTGTTGATAGAAAGGGAGCTGGAAATCCTATAGCAGATAATTTTTCTAGAATGGAAAATGTTCTTGATGACCCATTGCCTATTGATGATAGTTTTCCCGATGAACAATTAGTTGTTATAAATGCTTCCACTTCTCGCAATAATCCTTAGTATGCAGACTATGCTAATTTCATTGTTGCTAAATATATACCACCTAGTTACACATACCAACAAAAGAAAAAGTTCTTCTTTGATTTGAGACATTACTTTTGGGGTGACCCAAATCTATATAAAGGAGTAGATGGTATCATTAGACATTGTGTACCTGAGCATGAGCGGGAACAGATCATAAGGAAGTGTCACTCCAAGCCATACGGAGGACACCACACTGGAGATAGAACTACACATAAGGTATTAAAATCTGGTTTTTATTGGCCTACTCTCTTCAAGGATGCACGTAAGTTTGTCCTTTCTTGTGATGAATGTCAAAGAATGGGTAATATTGGTAGACGTCAAGAAATGCCTATGAATTATTCACTTGTTATTGAACCGTTTGATGTCTGGGGCTTTGACTATATGGGACCTTTCCCTTCCTCTAATGGATATACTCATATTTCAGTTGCTGTTGATTATGTTACTAAGTGGGTAGAAGCTATTCCAACTAGTAGTGTTGATCATAACACCTCTATTAAAATGCTTAAAGAAGTTGTCTTTCTGAGGTTTGGAGTCCCTAGATACTTAATGACTGATGGTGGTTCACATTTCATTCATGGTGCATTCCGTAAGATCTTAGCTAAATATGATGTAAACCATAGAATCGCATCACCTTATCACCCTCAGTCTAGTGGGCAAGTTGAATTAAGTAATAGAGAAATAAAGTTAATCTTGCAAAAGACCGTTAATAGATCTAGGAAGAATTGGTCTAAGAAACTTGATGATGCATTATGGGCTTATAGAACTGCTTATAAAAATCCCATGGGTATGTCCCCGTATAAAATGGTATATGGGAAAGCATGTCATTTACCTCTTGAGTTGGAACATAAAGCTTATTTGGCAATTAAAGAACTTAGTTATGACTTCAAGCTTGCCGGTGAGAAGAGGTTATTTGATATTAGTTCTCTGGATGAATGGAGAACGCAAACTTATGAAAATGCTAAGTTATTTAAAGAAAAGGTTAAAAGATTTCATGATAAAAGAATCCAGAAATGAGAATTTAACGTAGGCGATAAAGTTCTATTATACAATTCTTGCTTTAGATTTTTTGCAGGTAAACTTCTCTCTAAATGGGAAGGTCCATACATCGTTGAATAGGTCTACCGTTCTGGAGCTATCAAGATCAACAATGCCGAGGGAACTAATCCGAAGGTGGTTAATGGGCAAAGAATTAAACACTACATTGCAGGTACCCCCATTAACATCGAAACCAATATTATTCAAACAATTACACCGGAGGAGCATCTAAAAGAGGCCTTCCGGAACACTCCAGAACCCTGAAATAGGAATAGGTAGGTCATACGGTAAGTAACCCGTCTCTAAAAATTCCATAAAAATACTTTTTGTTCATTTTGGAATATATAAAAAATTAGGAAAATAAGAAATAATCAGGAAGGTGCACAAGGGGGCCACAAGCTCAGGTGGCGCCCCCCTGGGGCGCGCCACCCAAGCTTGTGGGGCCCTCATGAACCTTCCTGACTCCGTATTCCTCCCGAAGACTTGTCCTGCAAGAGAAAAAAATCATTATATATATGTTTCGCTGTTTTGACCCCCCGTATCGCAAGTTTCTCCTATGTTCTTGTTTCGGGCTGTTTTTCTAACAAATCTAGATCGCCATGTCATCATCAAGCTCGTCCAAGGACAAGTTCTTCGAGAAGGTCATCAACCCATACCTTTCGGAGGTGATGAAACACCCTCAAACCATGGAGATGCGTGAGGGGGTGCTTCACATCCGGGACGTTTAAGGACCGAAGAAGGGAGTGGAGCGAGAAGGCCAAGCTTGAAGCAGTGGAGCAGGAAATCTTCAAGTGTCAAGGGATGGTGGAGCGTGGACTCAGTGCCAACCACTCCATGATCCCGGATTTTATTCGTGAGCATAAGTGGGGCAGCAAGGAGATCGAAGAGGCCATCTTCAAGCTTCACGACCTGATTGATAATCTCCAAGCGCAAATTTATGACCTTCAAAATCAAAACTGTGAGTATGAATCCAGGTTTAAAAGGATGAGCCTAGCTGCAGATTTCAGGATTCCGGAAACTCGTTCCTATTTCTTCGACGGGGAGCCCATGACTTGGAAGGTGGAGGACAAGCCCACTAACTCATCACCACCATCTCCGAAGAAGAAAACTTGAGTACACGGGTATAGGCACCACCCTTGGCTTGTTCCAAGCTTGGGAGAGGTGCCCCGGTATTGTATCACCATCACTTTATCATCATTATCTGTCCTAGTTCGACCTTTAGTTATCTCGTGATTTAGAAGAATAAAAGTATTAGTATGAAGTAGTTCTTAAGTGCTTGTTTCGTGATCTATCTATGTAATCATGTGTGAGAGATATATAATAAAGAGTAGTTTGAGTTTTGTTTTTTCACTTTCTCGTTTCAATCTAAGCAATAATAAAAAGTTTATAAGTTGTCCCATGGGGAGTAATGACTTCACATAAAGAAAGTATATTGATAAACTTTATTGAAAGTTAGCAAACGTAGCATTGGTCATTGATGCAATTCATGAAAGATTAATAAAGGAAGAGAGGTCTCACATATAAATATACTATCTTGGACATCTTTTATGATTGTGAGCCCCCATTAAATATTTTTAGCTTGATCAAATAGTTGATGTTGGACATGGAAGACAACATAATGAGTTATGTTTGCTTATATTCACATAGAAGTTATATTGTCATGGATCCTCTAACATGTGGTGCTTGTTGATAATCTTTTGTTAAAATTCGCACTAAGTAGAGATACTACTTGTGCATCCAAAACTCCTTAAACCCAATTTCCTGCCATAAGAGTCCACCATATCTACCTATGGATTGAATAAGATCCTTCAAGTAAGTTGTCATCGGTGCAAAGCAATAAAAATTGCTCTTAAATATGTATGATCTTTTATTGTAAGGGAAAATAAACTTTGTATGAATTTGTGATGGCAAAGAAATAAAAGCGACGGACTGCATAATAAAGGTTGCTATCACAAGGGGCAATATAAAGTGCCGTACATTTGCATTAAGAGTTTGCACATTCAAATGAGAAAAGGCGCATTACAACCCCTCTTCCCTCTGCGAAGAGCCTATCTGGTACTTTTCAGTTATTACTATTACTATGCAAGAGTCAAATATTCATCCTTATTCCACTCTTAATTATTCTCCACCTGGCAAGCATCATGTGGTAGGGAAAGATCCAGGCACATATATCCAGATGGATGTAGGTAATCATGAGTTATTATTGTTGACATTATCTTTGAGATAGATAAGTTGGGAGGTGAAATGATAAACCCCCATCTTCCTATGTGTCTGGCTGAAATGTTTGCTCCAAAAATATGCTTTGAGTGTTAGCAATCATGAAAGATTATATGATAGTCGAGTATGTGGAACTTGCTAAACAAAAGCTCTTACATAGACTCTTCCTGAAATTATGATGAATTGTAATTGACTCAATGACTAAGAACATAGTTTGCTAGTTTTAAGAAAGTTTATGATTTATACTCACTACCGCGGGATGGTCCTAACGTGACACATGTATAGGAGACCAATCGATCAAACTGTGTGCGATGCATTAATCGTAAACGGTATCGTAATAAAACCGTTACCAATAAAACGAACTGTGTGCGATGGCGGATCCATCAAATACGATTCAGAAAAGAGTTGCGTGTGCGAATCGTGGCATACAGTTGATCCATACTGAAAGATCGTGGATGTCGCCTAGACGGGGGGTGAATAGGCGCTTTAAAATAATTACGGTTTAGGCTTGAACAAATGCGGAATAAACCTAGCGGTTAATTTGTCAAGCACAAAACCTACAACAACTAGGCTCACCTATGTGCACCAACAACTTATGCTAAGCAAGATATACAACTATGAGATAGCAAGATATATAACATGAAACACTATGGCTAACACAAAGTAAAGTGCATAAGTAAAGGGCTCGGGTAAGAGATAACCGAGGCACGCGAAGACGACGATGTATCCCGAAGTTCACACCCTTGCGGATGCTAATCTCTGTTTGGAGCGGTGTGGAGGCACAATGCTCCCCAAGAAGCCACTAGGGCCACCGTAATCTCCTCACGCCCTCGCACAATGCAAGATGCCGTGATTCCACTAAGGGACCCTTGAGGGCGGTCACCGAACCCGTACAAATGGCAAACCTTGGGGGCGGTCACCGAACCCGTACACTTTGGCAACCCTTGGGGGCGGTCACCGGTACCCGTCAAATTGCTCGGGGCGATCTCCACAACCTAATTGGAGACCCCGACGCTTGCCCGGAGCTTTACACCACAATGATTGAGCTCCGAAGCACCACCAACCGTCTAGGGCGCCCAAGCACCCAAGAGGAACAAGCTCTAGGGTACCAAGCACCCAAGAGTAATAAGCTTCTCAACTTTTCACCACCACGTATCACCGTGGAGAACTCAAACCGATGCAACTAATGCAATGGCAAGAACACACGAAGTGGTCAAGTCCCTCACTCCCAAATCCCACCAAAGCAACAAAAGCTATGGAGGAATATGAGAGGAAGAACAAGGAGAACACCAAGAACTCCAAGATCTAGATCCAAGGGGTTCCCCTCACATAAAGGAGAAAGTGATTGGTGGAAATGTGGATCTAGATCTCCTCTCTCTTTTCCCTCAAGAACTAGCAAGAATCATTGGAGGGATTGAGAGATAGCAAGCCCGAAGAAGGTCAACAATGGGGGGCAAACACGAGCTAGAAGGGATAGGGTTCAAGGGGGGAGAAGACCCCCTTTTATAGGAGGGGAAAAATCCAACCGTTACCTTGCTCTCAGCCCGCACAGAGCGGTACTACCGCTCCACAGAGCGGTACTACCGCTCGGGCGGTAGTAACCCAAAAGCAGTGCAATGGCACGAAGCCACGAGGCGGTAGTGCAGCCGGAGCGGTACTACCGCTCGCCCCAGCGGTACTACCGCTGGGGTTGCAGCTCGGGGTTACTCAGAAACAGAGCAGGAACAGGGGAGAAGCAGTAGAACTGCTACAGCGGTACTACCGCCCACCTGAGCGGTACTACCGCTTATAGGCAGTAGTGCTGCTCTCCACTGCCGCTTCACTTCCGCTGAGAGTGCATCGAGACCTGGAGGGAGCGGTAGTGCAGCGGTAGTAGCGGGCGGTACTACCGCTTATAGGCGGTACTACCGCTTCGCACTACCGTTGCACTTCCGCGCAAACCCGACACGAAAGTCGAGTTCCCAGAAGCAGCGGTACTACGCGCGGCACTAGGCCGCGGTACTGCCGCTTACAAGCGGTACCACCGTTCGGGAGAGCGGTACTACCGCTTGGGGCCTTCAGGAACACTGCACAGAAAACAGAGGATACAAGAAAACCAGAACTGCCATAACTTCTGCAAATGAGCTCCGAATTGAGCAAACTCAAGCTTGTTGGATAGAGGACGACGAGTACTATAAGAAGTGGCAGGGGAGATATGCCTAAGTTATAGAGATGTGAAACCTCTATGAATGAAGAACCGGCATAAACTCCAACATCGAAAACATCATAGAAGATGCATATATGAACTCCGTTTTCGATGAACTCGAGCTTGTCATGAAGATGACCATAAGCTCAAAAACTCACAAAGAGAAACACCAAACAAGAACCAAGAAAGATGATGCAAGGATGCAATGGTTTGAGCTCTCTACGAACGATACGATCAAGCTACTCATCCGAGAGCCCCCCTTGATAGTACGGCTATCGATCCTACAACCCGGTCTCCCAACTACCACCATGAGATCGGTAAAATAGAAAACCTATCAAGAGCAAACCTTTGCCTTGCGCATAGTCCACTTGAGCTAGATAATGACGATCTTGACCTCCTCAAGTTGGACCACCTTTCTTGATTGCGTTGGCTTGATGAAGACTAGTTGATTGCTCCCCCATACTCCACTATGGGTGAGCCACTCTTCGGCACATCTTCACAAGTCCATTGTCACCACAATGGACGGCAAGCTTCAAGCATGTGATCTCTTCGTGATGCTCCACTTGAACTTGCACACCGCAATCTTGATGACGATCACCACTTGATGTCATCCTCCATGGGTTGAATGAGATCTTCCTCTTGACGCAAGCCCATAGACACATACCTAACCCCACATAGAACTCTCGCGTAGACCATGGGTTAGTACACAAAGCATAATGGACAATGCTTACCATACCATGAGATCACTTGATCTCGCTTGGTACATCTTCTACGCTTTGTGTGTGTTGATCAACTTGAATCACTCGTTGTACTTATTCTTGATCAACCTTGTATCTTTTCAACTCTCTTCATTAAGATGATGTCTTGAAAGTAAATATGAATGTCCACACAATCTTCTTCTTCAAGACATGCTTGCAATAGGCTCATCTCTCACATGACCAATCTTTGGATAAATCCTTGAATAGCACCTTGGTCAACACATATTCTTCTTGAAACCAACTAATGGACTTCAAGAAATGCCTATGGACAAACCCTTCAATATAACTCATGGCAACCATTAGTCCATAGAGATTGTCATCAATTACCAAAACCAAACATGGGGGCACCACATGTTCTTTCACATACGAACTATTTGCGATAAGCCCAAACAACAGAAACGGTCAGCCAGATCTAGGTGTGTGCGATAGATGACATACAAGTCACTCGGATGAACTGTTTGCGATGAACTAAAACAACATAAACGGTCAGCCAGATCAAGGTGTGTGCGATAGAAGGCATACATGTCACTCGGATGAACTGTTTGCGATGAGCCAGAACAACATAAACGGTTAGCCAGACGAAGGTATGTGCGATAGACGGCACACACGTCACTAGGATGAACTGTTTGCGATAAGCCAAAACAACAGAAACGATCAGCCAGATCAATGTGTCTGCGATAGAAGGGCACACATTCTAATAAAAAGAATCATGCGCGATAGTAATAACGAGCGCGCACGGTTGATGGAACAAGTTGTGTGCTGACATCGCCGATTGCGGTGTATCATACGGTGCACACGCCACGTACGCATCCGAGAACGCGTGCCCACGTTACGTCATTCGAGAATCATGCCGCGCTTCGAAACCGGAACCGTCAATAAATTTTGAGCTTGTTTCCCGTCACATTTCAAATACCACGCTATACTTAATTGCAAACCTGTTCACACCGATCAAAACCTAAACGTTTTTTCACTTAGCAGCTTATTACTAGGTTATAAATACTACCTACTCGAAAATGACTGCACATTCCTCCTCATTAGCAAACAAACAAGTCTTTTTTCGTCGTTCCTTGCGTCTGCCATGGCCCGTAGGAGTTTTGGGTCGACAAATGACCAGGGAGCGGCGAGCATGGAAGTGGAAGCAGCAGAGATGTCCCGCCGCACCGCGAGGGTTGACCTGTGTGGGAGGAAAAGATCGATCTAACGGATGATATTGCGCCAATCGGACGGTTCCAGGAGTGACCGATCTGGCACCAGGCCGGTCGACCGGCGCAGAGTAGCGACGTCGAGAAGCGCGGAGCCAAGGCCCGTACTCAGCACAGCAGTGAGCGCAAAAGGGGAAAAGGGTCGGTCAAGGCGGCAATTTGGCTCCCCTTCCCGCTGAAGCTGTGCAGGCGGCGCCAAGCGGGTCTCGTTCGCGGGAAAATTTCGCGAGCAAATCGGAGGTGCGGGCTGATGGCGAAGAAGAGCGAGAGGGCGGAGCAGGTGGCGGCGGTGCGCGCGGTGCTCGGCGAGGAGACGCCGGAGATGGACATCATCCGCGCGCTCCACATGGCCGGCGACGACCCCACCAAGACCATCAACATCCTCCTCGACCTCCACCACAACCTGCCGCCGCCGCCGTCGCCGTCGCCGTCGCCCCCGCCGGTCCAACCCACCAAACCCCCTAGCAAATCGATCCCGCCGCCCAAAACCCCTGCGCAGCCGAAGCCGGCGGCGGCGGCCGGGAAACCTAGGCCCAAGTCCAACCCCGCGCCTACCGGCGGCGGCGAGCACTGGTGGCTGGTGGGGAGCGCCGAGATGGACGGCCTGTCTACCTGCAAGGGCAGGCGCATCGCCGCCGGGGAACCGGTCACCTTCTCGTTCCCCAACTCCGCGACCGCAGCCGCCTCGGGCAAGGGCCGTCCTGGTCGCTTTGCCCTCGCTTCCTGCACCTCGGAGATTATGCGCTTCTCAACCCCGCAACACGGGGAGGTACATTACTCCATCTCTACTGCTTTCCCCAATTCTCTGATGCTGCATCACATCACATCGCATTGTAACGATTTGTTGTTTCTAGGTCGGCCGCATCCCGAACGAGTGGGCGCGGTGTCTGCTACCCCTTCTCAAGGAGGGGAAGGTTAAGGTCGAGGCCCTGTGCAAATCCGCCCCTGAGGTTCTTAGCATCATGGACACTGTCCTCTTATCTGCTAGGTATCTGAATTTTTGCCGATAAGGAACTCTCCACCGTACCCATTTATGCCGTTTCATGTGCATTGCGTTTAGCGTGCTTGTGCATATTGCAGTATATACATCAACAGCTCGATGTTCTGTGATCAAAAGCAGTCACCGCCCAAGGCAACGCGTGCTGCTACAGAGGACTCCACATTCCATCCACTCCCCGCACTTTTCAAAGTCATCGGGATTACCCCTTTTAAGAAGGTGAGTTATCTTCAGTTTGTTGTGTCCCCAAAGGATGTATTGATAAAAGATGAAAAAAGTTATTCACAAAATCATGATTCCATTAAATGCTGTGCACGCTGGTATGATTGCTTGCAAGACGGTATGATCTCTTGTTCACTCTAGCAAAAAAAGGATCGTAAAATGTCATCATTAGCACCTATGAGCTCTTGCTTTGATAAAAAAATATCGTCGATGGATGATGAACAATAAAATAAAACTGAGAAGTATGAAGGAGGTGTATTTTACTTCATAACCATGTATATTACTATTACATAATTAGAGAGATATGGAATGCAAATAAAAACATCAATAGCCAAGGCACAAGGAGTTCCGTATAAAGTTGAGCAATTGTCTTGTGTGTTCTGCGCCAGAATCACATGCTCTAGTTCTGTTTTCATTTGATTATGTAAATAAACAACAGGCAGCATTTACTCCAGAAGATCTCTATTCCAGAAAGCGACCAATTGAAAGAAAGGTAAACTATTATTGGCTCATACTTTACACTACTATTGTCATAATAACTATTGGGCTCACATTTGCCTGAACAGAGCAGTAACGGAGAGCCAGCCACAAAGTTGACATCTGAGAAAGTGAAATTATCTTCTAGTGGAAATGAAGATGATCATGCTGAAGGAACTGTTTCAGATTCAGATTTGGATGTTATAATTGGAATCTCAGACAGTTCTGCATTGGAGGTAATTCAACAATCTTAGTTTTGTCATTTTCACACATAAGTTGGCCTGTCCTGACTTCAGTAATGCTCCATTTATCCCCCAAGGAGAGGGATCCACCTGAGGCTCTGCAGTGCGATCTGCGCCCTTATCAGAAGCAGGCCCTTCACTGGATGCTGCAGCTTGAGAAAGGCAGTTGCTCCCAGGATGCAGCTACAACCCTTCACCCTTGTTGGGAGGCATATAAGCTTGAAGACAAGTATGGCTGGCTTATAATTGCATGTGTTATTTCGTTTTATTATGATTGTTCCAAAATTAAATCAATTTTATAATCCTACTCATTATTTCAGGAGGGAATTTGTTTTGTACCTGAATGTATTTTCAGGAGATGCCACCACTGAATTTCCTAGTACATTACAGCTTGCTAGAGGAGGGGTAAGAGTTATATAAATACTTCACTGATATATCCTTACCATGCCTGTCGACAATCCCAATTGTGCTTTTATTTTGTGATAATTCTATTAACCGATTCAGTATATTGCAGATTCTGGCAGATGCAATGGGACTAGGAAAAACTATTATGACGATAGGTCTTCTTCTTTCTGATTCTAGCAAAGGATACGCCACAACTCAGCATAGTACTCAGATCTCTGGAGAAGCTAGTGGGCTGGGTGAAATTCCTATTCAGAACCTTGATTCTGTGAAGAATCTAGCTAGCCCTTTTTCTTTTAGTAAGCTCAGGAAACCTAAGGCCCCACTGATTGGAGGTGGAAATTTAGTTATCTGCCCGATGACACTACTGAGTCAGTGGAAGGTATAGTCGGAACAGTGGCACAACATACTATTTTATATGTTGTACTATCTGTTTCAAATATGCACATTTATTGTTTGTGAAAACTTGAAAGACAAGCAGAGTTAACATATTATATTTGTTTTGTTAATTCATTTTTAGATGCAATGCCAGTACTGATGTTTTTATACTGTAAATTGATATCTGAATAACAGGCAGAGATTGAAGCTCACACTAAACCAAATTCTTTGAATATATATGTTCATTACGGCCAAAGCAGACCAAAGGAAGCAAGCTTTATTGGTCAGAATGATATTGTCCTGACCACCTATGGTGTTGTGGCATCAGAATTTTCAACCGAGGTGACTCTGAGAACTTGTAGGATACTTCTGTCTTTCAGCGCATTACTACTGCTATTGGCTGTAAATTGCAAGATAGAGCCTGTCCATGTGGTAGACTGCTTACTTGAATAATTGTCCCATTGCGGCTCGTTGCTGGAATTTGGCATCTATTACTATTTAGTACTTCCTCTGTCCCATATTAGTTGTCGCTCAAATGGATGATCGCACTGAAATACGTCTAGGTACATCCATTTCAGCGACAACTAATATGGGACAGAGGGAGTATTTATTATCACTCATGTCCTGTTTTGTAAATAATACATGAACACTGACAAATATAACCTTTCATTTCCCCTCCCGATGCTAAGTTTCTGTTGTGAACACTCACTGTAGGGTAACTGTACAGTTTGGTTCTCTTAGTTTTTTTTTGGTCTCGCCTTGGTTTCGAGTTGTAGGACCGGCGTCACTTGGAGTTTCTCTAATACAAAATGACGCGCATGTTTGTGCTTGTTCGAGGAAACATATGATCGAGTGCATATTGTTTAGCTGTCATGGCTGTGCGTTGTTAATGTTTTAATTTTTTTTTTGAAACAAGTGTTAATGTTTAATATGGCTTGGTAGAATAATTGGTCTATGAATGGGTATAAAGAATGTGCAAGCCACATGTATTAAATTGGCATGCAAATTATGGATATTTACTGCCACTAGCTCATTGCTATTGTTGTTTTATCTCGTCTCATTGTGCAATCTATTCTTGACTGAACTATGGATACCTGCTTCTAGAGTTCTACAGAAAATGGCGGCCTCTACTCTGTTCACTGGTTCAGAATTGTGCTTGATGAGGCGCACATGATAAAGTCATCTAAAAGTTTAATATCCCAAGCTGCTGCTGCTCTTACTGCTGATCGGCGTTGGTGTCTTACTGGTACACCAATTCAGGTGAGCTTAGCTGCTTAGGTGAAAATCTAATGGTACTCCCTCTGTAAACTAATATAAGAGCATTTAGATCACTACTTTTAGTGATCTAAACGCTCTTATATTAGTTTACAGAGGGAGTACATTGTTATTACTCATCGAATCAAACATGCTGGCCCTGCTTAAAAAGTATGTTGGGCGAGATAAATTTTAAGGTCTGCACCCCTAGTTTCCTGCATAGATTTATACGGTTATGCTTTTAGTTTTAAGTGGTCTACTTTAACTGCAGAACAACTTGGAGGATCTTTACAGCCTTTTTAGGTTTCTGAAGGTTGAACCATGGAGGAACTGGGCCCTGTAAGTTTTATTATCAATTTGCTTTCATTTGCCAGTCTGGTTCTATTTGGTATACATGTGCAGATCTAGTAAAACTTACCACCGTTTTAGAAACCATACAAAACTAAAAATCATGTAACCAAATAGAAGTTGATTGGAGGACTGTTGTAGAATGGAATAGCAGTTGATCGGACTGTTGCAGAACGGAAATAAAGGTTTTTGTCATTTTACAGTTCAGATTCCCTGTAAATCACATCATGACAATTTATATGTTGTCTACATGATTAATTTGTTTCATGATGTCTTCGTCCAAGTTTAGTTGTGAGAATGATATCCCTGCAAGATGCAACACCACAGTATTTATATTTGTTACCACCTCCATTTCTCTTTTTGTTGTTTCAAATCATCGATTCTCTCTTCCTTTAAAAAATAAAACATTCCACGTTGCCAAATATGTGTCTTTATCCATTACTTCCTCTCATAACATCTTAATTAAGAATAGTTAAGAATATTAAAAATATGTTGATACAGACACAATTGATCTTTTTTTCCAGGAAGCTATGGAAGTACTTGAGATAAAAAAATAATCAGATTATCATTCCCATGTTGACAGATCGAAATACTTTTGTGCATATTAGCGGTCACAGTTTTAGCAGTTTGACTGCATAAATATCAAAATTGACCTCTATTTAGGACGTAGGACTGGAGGTAGTAACATGGCTATGCAATTCACCATCGTTCCGCTCATCTGGATCTCCAATATTTATGCAAATCAACTATGTGAAACCATGATGTATCAGAGTTGACTATATTTTCTTGCGTCACAACAAATTCAAAAGGTTATTGCTATCCTCTGTGCTAACTTTTGTTATCCCTATGTTATTTAGGTGGAATAAACTTGTACAAAAACCATTTGAAGAAGGGGACGAAAGAGGCTTAAAGCTAGTGCAGACCATTTTAAAGCCAGTAATGTTGAGGAGAACTAAAAATAGCACAGACAAGGAGGGCAGGTACACTCAAATTTTGGTATGGAGCATTCTAAGATGCATTAACTTACACCCTTGTTTTCTTGCAGACCAATCCTTACTCTACCCCCGGCAAATATTGAAGTGAAATATTGTGATCTATCAGAGTCTGAGAAGGACTTCTATGAAGCTCTGTTTCGACGATCTAAGGTAGTGTGCTGTCAGCTTAAGAAGTACCATGCACATGTAGTGATGCAAATTCACAGCTTATGCTGGTAAAATTTGATCAAGGAACATGTTTGTGTAGACGGACAAACTGATACAATGTGCTGTTTTTATAGGTAAAGTTTGATCAGTTTGTGGAGCAAGGGAAGGTCCTGCACAATTATGCTTCAATTCTGGAGTTGCTTTTGCGCCTTAGGCAATGTTGTGACCATCCATTTCTTGTTATGAGGTTAGTTTGTGAAACTATAATCCTGTTTTTAATTTTTCTTTCAGTAAAAAAACTTGAATGCACCTGTTATTCAGTCTTCAGAACTAGTTTGGCCTGACAAATTAGGCCCATCAGGTCCCACTGCAGAGCAATAGTTCCATCTAACATTCAGCATATGCATTCTCATATTTTTTTATTATACCATTGGTCCTTTTTTCATGACGGAGTTTTATTGTTACCAGCCGTGGAGATACACAGGAGTTTGCAGACCTCAGTAAGCTTGCAAAGCGTTTCCTGCATGGTGGTAATAGTACTGTTAATGGGGATTCTTCTTCCCTTCCCTCTAAGGCTTACATTGAAGAGGTTGTCCAAGAACTGCAGAAAGGTGAGGGGGAATGCCCTATTTGCCTGGAAGCCTTCGAGGATGCTGTGTTAACTCCCTGTGCTCACCGTTTATGCCGAGAGTGTATTTTGTCTAGTTGGCAGAGTCCAGCAGCAGGTCTTTGTCCTGTTTGTAGGTACTCTATTGTTGACTTTCGTTTGTCTCTCCGACACGTTTTATTTTCCTGTACACACATGCTTCCTATTGTCATTCTTATCAATTTGATTGTACTGTTACAGAAAATCGATGACCAAGCAAGATCTTATTACTGCTCCAACTAACAGTCGCTTCCAAATTGATGTTGAGAAGAACTGGGTTGAATCTTCGAAGATATCTTTTCTTCTACAGGAATTAGAATCTCTTCGCAGTTCAGGCGCCAAGAGCATCGTGTTTAGTCAGTGGACTGCATTTCTAGATCTCCTGGAAATCCCACTTTCCAGGTAAGTATTTTTTCCTCAAATTTTCTTGTACTTGAACTTTTCATATTCTTAACACAAAAATACACACAGACCTTTTGCATGTTAAAAGAAGAGGAAATATTCAGTCATAACTCATAAGGAATTGACTCGGTGTTATTGTTTAGTTAGAGATTATGAAGTTTGTTCAGGCCAACAGCACGATGTTTGTCTGCTGATGTATATTATTTAAAGATCTCATTTCAGTTATCTATCTGGGCTCGGCGACCTAGTTTCCTTGTAGTTATGCACATTGCGCCTTCCCGCTTTAAAGACTCATCTGAGTATGAACTATAACAATTTCTTGTACAACACTCCGCATCTGTGCTGTTAGTGCACAATGTACAGAGCTATGGAATTTGGCCCTTATATGTTGTAATTTGGATTGCAAATTATCAGGTTGGTGAGCGGTTTTAACCAAGTACAGGAAAGGGTCAGAGATTTGCCTGGACTAACCTATCATAGGCAGCAGTTGTATGGCATGTTTTTAAAATGTCCTTCCTGGTCTGCATTACAGTACTGCATGCAGTTGCAGAGTACTTAGCTATAGTCCTTTGGAAGAATTCATTGGTTAATGTGTTCAACAGTTTGGCAGTTTTTTTTTATTTCCTTTTTCATTGTATAGGATTTATTCATTAATTATCTTTGAGCCTTTTCATGGCAGGCATGGCATCTCATTTACCAGACTGGATGGGACCTTAAATCTTCAACAGAGAGAGAAAGTAATCCGCGAGTTTTCGGAGGACAAACGAATTCTGGTATGTTCTTTTCTGTTTCTTTATCTCCTTTTTATTGAAGATTATCTCCATGAATTGAAATGCCTGTTATACCGTTTTTTTTAAGACATTGTGTATTTGATTTATGCAGGTTTTACTTATGTCTCTGAAGGCTGGTGGTGTTGGAATAAACCTCACTGCTGCCTCTAACGCGTTTGTCATGGTATATTTCATCAAAATTTTGTCTTAAGTTTATATATGGAAATATTTTTTCACTAGACTGCCTTTTGTTCACTAGTTTTCTATGGCATCCTTCATTGGGAGGTTTAAATTTTGGATTTCCTTCAGGCTCTAATCGTCACTATTTTTGGACACCTATCTTCGCTGTTGATATTTAAGTGTTTTCCTTTGGAATGCCTTTTTTTTGTAAGAGTTGATGAATCTTGAATGAAAGGCTGCCATTAATGATTAATGAGCATGGGAACATTTTGTGGAGCATTCACACTTAATATGGAGCGTTAACATCTGTTTGATCAATTTTCTAGTACTGTTGCCTCTTAGTGGGTCATAGGCTATCAGTGACTTATGAGGTTAATATGGACCGTGCACTTCATACAAATAAGGAAGCAAATAATAATTCCATTAAAGCATGCCAATTAATGCCTATTTCTGTTTTCTGCCTTGGCCACTGCACTGAAAAAATAGTGTCACTTTTTCTTGAGACTCGGTACAGATTCGTAGAAGTTAGGATACACAGTCACTAATGTTAAGGTGTATTAATATAGGTCTAGGTCTCTTTATGTAGTTGTATTAGTCTAGATTTCCTTAAGCGCATTCGAAACCTTCATGTGTAGGAGAGATGAATGACTCACGTGGTGAATCTTCTTAATTGTATGGGTTTGCACAAGCCTGGTTGGGATACTCATTACTGTTATTTTTATGCTGCAGTGACTTTCTGATCTAGGCATTTTCGCCCTATTTCCTTTTGTGCCATCTGAATATGTCCTTTTTTCCTTCAGGACCCTTGGTGGAATCCTGCTGTTGAAGAACAAGCTGTCATGCGCATCCATCGAATTGGTCAAACGAAGAGTGTTTCTATCAAAAGGTTCATTGTCAAGGTAATTCTCAAGGGGGCTCATTGGGAATACGAAGCCAGCTGGCAGCGTAGCATGAAATCATTGATCATCAAACTCTTACTGATTTTTCTGTTATGGCACAGGGTACTGTTGAGGAACGAATGGAGGCTGTGCAGGCTCGTAAGCAGCGAATGATTTCCGGAGCGTTGACGGACCAAGAATTCCGCACAGCACGTCTAGAAGAACTGAAGATGCTCTTCTCTTGAGAAACATGGTGGTTGCTCATGAGCATTCGATACTCACAGGCCTCGGCGCTTGCATCCGTAGCTAACAACACAACTCTCATACGGAGACAACTCGCCATTCTTTTTGCCCAGAAGCGATAGAGTATGCCCAAAGCGAGGGGGTAAGAAATCCCCATATTGCTGAGCATGTCGCTTCTTTCTTTGGGATTTAATTGTTGTTGTAGGCATATTTTTTTTGAGGGGTTGTTGTAGACATAATTTTGTATATATTTGAACATGGACATAAGAATTTTGAGTGTTGGCAGAAAGAAAATTCTACATCCTTGATTGCCCACGTTCATGCACAAAGTATTTTATATCATTGTGAAGTACTGTACTTGCGTCGAAAATTCACTCCATGGAGATTGCCCACTTTCATGCACGAAGTGTTCCAAAGTGATTATTTTTTGCGAATGTTCCGAAGTGATCATGATAACAGATTAACAGGGAAATATAAGAAGATTCGTGTTGTGAGTGAAAATAGTAATGCTGTGCGAGTGTTATTTGACCATGTAAGAAGCACATTGGCAAAGAATAGTAGTAGATGATAAATCATCGAAAATTGCTCTTGCCCAGTAAACCACATTAGCATTCTCTATAAATGAATATTTACCATTAAAAGTAAGGACCTCCAACTTCAAGTCTTTTGCACTGGCATTTTTCTCTTCCATCTTATCTAGATGCAGTACTGCAAGGCTGTCTGCAACCACATCAGCTTGCTACTTGAGCCGACCTGACAAGGGTGTTCTTAACTCTGGAATATGTTCACCTGCCATGCATGAGCATAGCATCTGCATCTGCCTGTCCATGATCTTTTCCCTTCTGTACTTCTTGCTCTTAGCTCTCTGGTTTCTGCCTGCGTCCTCTTTCTTTTCTGCTTTTTTCCTTTCTCTCTGGTTCATTGTTCAGACTAGTTTGCTGAACCAATTTTGCATGGCTCAGGCTAAACCAAATGCCCTTTCGAGGACCAATGGCTGGTAGCATGTTAGAGGTCTGGAATGTGTTGTTTTACCATGAATGGATGGGAACTGCCACTGCGTGCGTCTGCATCTTCACCTTGATTAGTCTGAACAATGAGCAGGCAAGTAGATGGACGGCTCTTTTGGCGTCAGATATCTGCGCCTTTGACCTATGTCTATGTAAGATATTGCTACACGGCCCTATGTCTTTTGACGTACATATGCTCTAATAGGCATTTTATTTAAGAAACATGTACTCCCTCCATCCCATAATATAAGAGTGTTTTTGACACGAGGGAGTAGAATGTAACAGACGTTGCCAACTCCGATCACATGCACTCTGGAACAGAGACAAGCCCTACAGAATAGATATTTCCATTGCAAAAAGATCTCACGCCCTAAAACAACAACCAGAACACCTGCTAGGCTGCTAGTAGTTGCTAAGGCCAACTCTAACCGATCCCCTAAAAGGCCATAAGGGAGTAAAATTTCTGGTTTACTCCCTTACGGCGCACCTAGCCGATCCAGTATAAAAGTTAACAGAGTAAAAATTTTACTTCACCTCCCTATTTCCCCTAAAATTTCCCTAAATTTACTCTATCCCGTCGCGGCCGAGTAAAACCGGCGCCTTTCTCCCGCGCCGCACTGTCTCCCGCCGACGCAGCCGCCACGCCCCGCCGCCGCCACCGATGACCGTCGGGCCGGCCGGAATGGATAGCCCGGCCCCTTCCCTCATCCCGCCGGCCACCGGCGCCGGCTTTTCGCCGCCGGAAACCACCCATGCGCCGCCTCCGCCGCCGAAGAAGAGCTTAGGTATGAAGAAGATCCACCCACGCGTCCAAGCTCCTTCTCCAACCGCTCCAATGGTGTCCGTGGCCACCGCCTCTCCGGCAACGGCACGCCGCCCTCCCGCCGCACCTACCGGAGGCAAACGGGCTCGAAAGCCGACGGCGGCGGCGTCGGCGCTTGCGGAGGCGGCCGCGAAGAAGAAGAAGAAGGCCAAAGCGGCGCGTCGTCCTACGCCGACGCCTCGTGGTGCACCTTCGGCGGCCCCTACGGCGACTGCTTCGGCACGAGCGGCGGCCGCAGCCGGCAACAAGAATCGCGGCCGCCAAGTGCTCGATGAAATGCCAACAAGGTAAAAATAGAAACCTCGCGTCGTGTCGGAATCCGATAGTAATTGTTGATGATCGGTAAATGATTGTTACTTTGATATTGTAGTGCGGAGATGAACAAGGCCGAATTCCTCGCATCGTTGGAGACCTCGGCCGCCATTGGCCTTGATGAGCTCAACTACGACTCGTATTGGGATCATTCGGCCACCCAAGACATGGAGGCCGACAAGGAGGTGGCCGAGGAGGAAGAGGAGGAGGTTGTGGAGGTGACCGAAGCAAGCACCAAAGTCTCAAGGTGCCGCACCCAAAACTACAACCAAAAGGAGGACATTGCACTTTGCGACGCTTGGTGCACCATCTCCATGGATGCAACGACTGGAACGGATCAAACCAAGACCATGTTTTGGGAGAGGATTACCGACCACTACAACAACTCCGTGGACGTGCGATCAAGCCGTACACAAGGTTCTCTTGGGCATCGTTGGAGCACCATTCATGACCAATGCAATCGATGGTCCGGTTGCATTGACCAAGTGAATCATGCTCCACCGAGTGGTGTGCAATTGGTGGAGTATGGCCCCTACATCCAAGAGCTATTCAAGCATCGGAACACCAAGTTCGGCCACAAGCCCTTCACTTTGCATCATTGCTACAAAGAGCTATGCAAGAACGAGAAGTGGATCCAAAGAATTGCGGAGACCACTCCAAAGAGGTCAAGGTTGAGCATATCCGTTGAAGATGACGACGAGGTTGATGAAGATGCCAACAATAGACTGGAAGGAAACAAGATTGCAAAAGAAAGAAAGAAGAGAAATGCATTCGGTGGCACTTACAAGGAAGAACTTGTGGCAATGATCGAGACTAAGAAAATGTTGGCGGCCGAACGCAAAGAGGAGAAGATGGCGAGGTGGAATGAGCTCAAAGCGTTGGAGGATGAGAAATGGAAGACCAAGTCCGTGGCCGAGGAGAGAAAGTTGAAGGCGGAGGAGCGTAGGCTTGCACTTGAGGATCAAACAATGTGTTTGACGTGATGTCTTTTGGGTGAACTTCGCATGTTTTACTTTGAAAAAAGGGAGGATGAAACTTTATGTTATGACGGTTATGCTATGAATGTTTTAATTTGAATGTTTTTAAGATATGTATTGTGTAGTGTTTGAAGATTGTGCGGCTAGGACACAAAATCGAGACAATTTTATTTTTACTCCACTAACTTTTAGGGGATCGGCTAGGTGCGGCCACCGTTAGTGGAGTAAAATTTTACTTCACTAACTTTACTCCGCCGTTTACTCCCTTAAGTTTTAAGGGGTCGGTTAGAATTGCCCTAAGCACCCCAAAAAAATCAAATCGTTGTGAAGCGACAAATTGGCTGCATCAGAGAAAGAGAAGTAACCGGCTAAGCAAAGCCCAACCCTGAAATGACCAAATCTTCGTGCATTCTTCTTTATTAACAACCTCTGGTTCGGGCATCGACACGGTCTCCAGTCTCCAGACATATATCCATAATTCTACCTTTTCTCAACATATATTCTGAGTTGTCAGCGTCGCGCGCATCCTAGGAGGACGAGTGAAGAAGAAAGAAGAGGGGAAAATATATTGTACCAAGAGGCAGTGAAACCGAGAGGTACACTCACTTGCACTTTGCACGGTCCTCTGTCTCGACCCATTCGTGCCCTGATCTCGTGCACACATACGTTTGGCAAGTACACCGTACATGTATGCGGCGTACATTATCCTGGAGCAAACGGTGGATGGTTGATGGGCCCAAGCGTCCCCATTCCTCACCATCCATCGAGAGAGAGAGATTGTGTATCTGTGTGTGAGGGAGATTGAGACACAGAGACAGAGAGGGATTGCACAAAGTGACAGAATTGGGAGATCGGGGGAGATGATAAGATGGCTGCAGGGGCAGGCCATGGGCTTGCTGATGATGGCGACAGAGGAAACATTTCGACTGTGCTCAATATATCTACTCTGGTATGTATCTCAACGTTCCGCACTGCTGCTTTTGCTTGTTTGGCTGAGGTGGTTTGCTGGATACTACCACACCAGTAGATCTCCTGTAGGGTTTTTGGTGCTTGTATGACAGCAATTTGAATATATTATTCTACACACAGGTCCATCAAGAGATATGTTGGGCTATCTATCTAGGGATGGCAACCGGAGGGCTATTTTCAGAGTGGGCTCTTCTTTACTCCCGTCCGGAAATGAATGTTTCTTGTTTAAGTTTTGGGATTTAGTTCAGCTAGCTATCGAGAAATATTCTGCCACACAACCCTTTAGAGCATCTCCAATAAAAGATGCAAATTTGGAGATGTAAAAATGGAGATTTAAAAATTTACATCTTCAAAAAGTGCTTTTTAATCTTCAAAAAATACGCAACTCCAACAGATGATGTAAATTAGTGATGTAAAAGTGCAACTCCAATAGATGATGCAAATGAAGATGTAAAAACTAGAATTGGGGCAGCTGAGCGGCGGCGGCCATAACACGGTGTTCGAATCGGGGCGGCGGCCATAACACGGGGTTCGAATCGGGGCGGCGGCCGCAGGGCAAAAGCTGTGCGGCGGGGCGGCGGCGGGTGTGGGGGCTGGGCGGTGGCGGATGAGCGGCGGCGACAACGGAAACGACGGCGTGGACGAACCGGGCGGTGGCGGCGGAGCGGCGGTGCGGTGGTGGCTGGGCGGGTGCTTGGCGGTCAGGTGGTGGCTGCGGCGACAACGGAAACGGCGACGTGGACAAACCGGGCGGTGGCGGCGGAGCGGTGGTGGCTGGGCGGGTGCTTGGCGGTCGGGTGGTGGCTGCGGCGACGGCGGAAACGGCGGCGGGGATGAACCGGGAGGCGGCGGTGGAGCGGTGAAAAATACGGTCGATTTGCAGCGTGCGGGCGGAGGGATGGACGGATGGGCGGCGGCGGCGGTGTTTCCGGGCACAAATCGCCGTCGGCGGAGGCGGGCAGTCGTCGGCGTAGCAGACTCAAATCGGCGGGTTGGCGGCGGTTACGGCGGCGCGGACGGTGATGGGGATAGGCGGCGGGGTCGGGGATGGGCCGACGGGCGGCGGCGGCGCGTTTAAGGGTGAAAATCGCCGGCGGGCGGGCGGCGGGCGGACGTGCAGAAGTGAAATGAAGGCGGTTGGGCGGTTGGCGCACGGCCGCCACTTTTACATCTCCTGTAGGTGGAGATGTAAATTTGCATCACGAGGTGTTGTATTTTACATCTTCGGGAGGTGGAGATGTAATTTTTTTTGCATCTACATCATTTGTTGGAGAGTGGTTTTTGCGCCTCGGAGATGCAAAAGTTAGTTATTTTTGCGTCTACATCATCTATTGGAGATGCTCTTATAAACCGGGTTCTCGGGCTCCAACGAGAGCAGGTTTTCACTCCAGCCACAACCTCCACGATGCATCGACCGCTACGACTATGGAACCGGGGGGGGGGGGGGGGGGGGGGGGGGGGGCTTACCTTCGAATTCTTCTCCAGTCTCACCGCTTGCGTCGCTACCATTGTGACTGTGGGGATGTTGAGTATCGTGATTATTTAGGAAGTATAGGATAGCATATGATTTATTCTATCTTTCTTGTACTCCAAGATGGTCATGTAACTATATATATGCTCACAAAGCTCAAGCAATAAATCATCAGCTAGACCAATCCCTCTCTATTCCTTCTACATGGTTTCAGCCTAATCTCGATCCACAACCCTAGCCGCCGCCGCTTCCGCATCGTGCCACCCCCAGGGCGGTCGATCTCCATGATCGCCACCGGGGGCGGCGCCGCCCGTACCTAGGGTTCGTCCGCCGGTCGTGTTGATCGACTGGCCTAAAGAGTCTTTTTCCCGATCCTTTGATCCGGATTTTTCTCTCGCGCCGGTCGTCTTGATCGGCATTTCTTTTTTGTTTTTCTGATTTAAGATCGGTTTGTGTCACCCGCCGCCGCCATCGACCCCCGCACGTCTCTAACCCGACCACCCGGACTCTTCTCCGACCCGGCGGCCTCGCGCGACGCAGCGGCCCGTCACGGCCGTCGTCCGCGCGCCCGCCCCCCATCGTTGTGCGCCGGCTGTCGCCGCCCTGTCCCCGAGTACAGCACACCCCTCCACCGATCGAGCAAAGGTCTGCCGTTGCGCCGCCCCGTCGGGCCGCAGCGCCGTCGCCCCGTGGTTGCACCGACCTGCGCTGTCGCTGCGTCGCTCTTTTGGGCCGTAGTGCCACGGCCTGTGATCCACCGCTGCCCCAAGGCCGTCCCCGCGGTTGCACCAACCCACGCGCTGCTGCTGCGTCGCCCCTTCTGGCCGTAGCGTCGCGGCCACGCGGTCCATGCTGCCATTCCAGGACGTCCCCACGGCCGCACCGACCCTCGCGCTGCCGCTGCATCGCCCTTTCGGGCCGTACCGCCATGGCACGCGGTCAACGCCGCCGTCCCGAGGCCGTTCCCGCGGTTGCACTGACCCGCGCGCAGCCGCTTCGTCGCCCTTTCAAACCGTAGTGCCGCGGCCCGCGATCCACCGCCGCCCCGAGGCCATCCCCGCGGTTGCACCAACCCGCGCACTGCCGCTGCGTCGCCCCTTCGGGCCGTAGCATTGCGGCACGCGGTCCATGCTGCCGTGCCAAGCCATCCCTGCTGTTGCACCGACCCTTGCGCTACCGCTGCGTCGCCCTTTCGGGCAGTAGCGCCGTGACACGCAGTCAACATCGCCGTCCCGAGGCCGTTCCCGCGGTTGCACCGACCCGCTGAAAGCACACTTGCTCCCTTGGTGGTTTTGGTAATTCATGCCAACATACATATTGTTGGACTAATGTTTTTATCTAGTGAATTTCAGACAAGTTCAACAACGGCGTGGCAGGGACAAGAGGACGTGGAACCCCCTCAAAATGCTAAGGACAAGGATTGGCAAAAGATCAAGACTCTACATTTTTGGTTTAGTGATCCAAGATCACATTGAGTCCATAGGAAAGCCAATACTATTAAAAGGGGATGAGGTGTTGCTTAATGGTCTTTTTGCTCAAGTGCTTAGTGACAGTACTCCTAAACCCTCAACCACTCTCTCTACCCAAATATGTCCAAAACCCACATTCCAACTCAGCCCCACCGAAATTTCCTATCCGAAGCCACCGAGTTCACCTAGACTTAGCCACTGCCAAAACCCTAACAAATCGGATCCACCGAAATGGATCTCGGTCCTACCGAGATGGCCTTGCCAACTCTCTGTGATCATTTGCACCTACTTCGGTCTCACCGAGTTTTGCAAATCGGTCTCACCGAGATGGCTTGCCAACTCTCCGTTGCCTTATTGCTTCACTTCGGTCCTACCGAGTTGATGCAATCGGTGCCACCGAGATGAGGTTTGCCCTAGCCATTGCACTTCGGTCCATCCGAGTTGTTCGTATCGGTCCCACCGAGATTCCTAAAGTTCATATCTTTTACACAGTTCGGTGCTACCGAGATTATGGTTTCGGTGCCACCGAGTTGGGTCAAAAGTGTGTAACGGTTGGATTTTGTGTGGAGGCAATATATACCCCTCCACCACCTCCTTCTCAGTAAGGAGAGCCATCAGAACGTGCCTACACTTTCACCATACATTTTCTGAGAGAGAACCACCTACTCATGTGTTGAGATCAAGCTATTCCATTCCTACCATTTGAACCTTGATTTCTAGCCTTTCCCAAGTTGGTTTCCACTCAAATCCCTCTTCCACCATAGCCAAATCTGTGAGGAGTTGTTTGAGTGCTGGGAAGACTATCATTTGAAGCACAAGAGCAAGGAGTTCATCAACAACACACCGTCTATTACCTTTGGGAGAGTGGTGTCTCCTAGATTGGTTAGGTGTCACTTGGGAGCCTCCGACATGATGTGGAGTTGAACCAAGGAGTTTGTAAGGGCAAGGAGATCGCCTACTTCGTGAAGATCTACCCCGAGTGAGGCTAGTGCTTCGTGGACGTAAGCCATGGTGGAATAGACAAGGTTGCTTCTTCGTGGACCCTTCGTGGGTGGAGCCCTCCGTGGACTCGTGAAGCCATTACCCTTCGTGGGTTGAAGTCTCCATCAACGTGGACGTACGATAGCACCACCTATCGGAACCACGCCAAAAACCACCGTGTCTTCATTGCGTTTGATCTTCCATACTCTACCCTTTTACTTTCCGTACTCTTGCATGCTTTACCATTTCCGCTGCTCAATCTTTAGATATGCATGTGTAGAAAGTATTGGAGTGATCTTAACTTGTGCCAAAATCTGCCCAAGTTCCAAGAGAAATTAAAAACTGCACTTTTGGCTGGTTAAGTGTCTATTCACCCCCCTCTAGACCTATCTCCTCGATCCCACAATTGGTATCATAGCATTGGTCTCCATTGCCTTGGTTTCATCACCATTGGAGGGAGATGGATGTGTCTACGTTGGGGAGTCTTAGACGTAGAGTGCCTATTCTCAATGGGGAGTATTACAACTTTTGGAAGGATGAAATGCTTGATATCTTTGATGAATTTAACTTGAGCAAGTATATTCATAATCCTTATGTGCCCCCTATTGATCCCTTGCATCCCACTCATGAAGAAGAAATTGACATGCTTCGTAATCTTAGAACCGTCAATCTTATCATTAGAGGATTACATAAGGTTGTGCTTGGTTGTATGCAAAACTTTGAATGTTCTTATACTCTATGGCATGACTTAGAAAAGCGATATCCCGATTACTCCTTAAAGAGTCTCGATAAGATTCTTCATAAGGCTGTTACTTTTCACAAGATGAGTCCTAGTGATCCTAAGTTTGATGATTGCTTGTTTGAGCTTCGTGATCTTATGCGTGCCAAAGAAGATGTTAGAACTATTAGCAACATTATCATGGAAGCCATTAGAATCCATAAACTTGAACATTGTCATGATCATGAAACTAATGAATCTGTTGCCCTTTGTGATGATCACATGCATGATGATGATGATGTTGAGCATGGCTATTATGACGAAGACGAAGACTTTGATATTAAATTTGAGAAGACCATGAGGAATCTCAGTCTTATGGTAAATCTTCGAGATTATATGGCCGGAGGAAAAGAGTGGATTCTTGATAGCGGTTGTACCGATCACATGACCGGAGATAGAGACATGTTTCGTGAGCTTGCTAAAAATGATGGTCCACGCAAATATGTGACTTTTGGAGACAACTCCAAGGGTAAGGTACTTGGCCTTGGTAAGGTGGCCATATCCAATGACAGCTCCATACAAAATGTTATGCTTGTTGAATCTTTTGGTTACAATCTTCTTTCCGTATCTAGACTAGCCGATTTTGGTTTTAATGTTCTATTTACCAAAGTAGATTGCCAAGTGTTTCGCCAAGATAATCATAATATGGTCTTTACCGGCATTCGTAGAGGTGATCTATACATTGTTGATTTCACTAAGAGAGCCCAACCTCGTACATGCTTAATTGCTAAATCTTCTAAAGGTTGGTTATGGCATAGAAGACTTGGACATGTTGGCATGCGTAACCTTGATAAACTTGTTAAAGGAGATCACATTCTTGGAGTGAAAGATGTTATATTTGACAAAGATCGACTTTGTAGTGCTTGCTAAGCAGGAAAACAAGTTGGAGGAAGCCATCCCGTGAAGAACATTATGACCACAAGGAGACCACTCGAGCTACTTCATATGGATCTTTTTGGTCCCAACTCCTATAAGAGTCTTGGTGGTAATTCTTTCGGTTTGGTCATTGTTGACGATTTTTCCAGATTTACGTGGGTGTTCTTTCTTGATGACAAATCGCAGGTACAAAAGATCTTCAAGAACTTTGCAAGAAAGGCTCAAAACCAATTTGAAGTGAAGATCAAGAAGGTTCGAAGTGACAACGGAACGGAGTTTAAGAACACCAATGTGGACACCTTTCTTGATGAGGAGGGTATTTCACATGAGTTCTCGGCTACGTACACACCTCAACAAAATGGAGTTGTTGAGAGGAAGAACCGGACACTTATTGAGATGGCAAGAACGATGCTTGATGAATACAAGACGCCAAGACATTTTTGGGCGAAAGCGGTTGAAACAGCTTGTCATGCAACAAATCGACTTTACCTTCACAAGCTTCTTGGTAAAACGGCATATGAACTGCTCACCGGTAACAAACCACAAGTTGGATACTTTCGAGTATTTGGCTCAAAATGTTACATTCTTGATAAGCATCATCGTTCAAAATTTGCTCCTAAATCTCATGCAGGTTTCCTACTCGGTTATGGATCGAACTCTCACACTTACCGTGTCTACAACAACTTCACTCGAAAAGTTGAAGAGACGGTAGATGTGAAGTTTGATGAGACTAACGGCTCGCAAGTCGAGCAATTGACACTTGATGTAGGAGATCAAGAACCATCAGAAGCAATCTAAGACTTGCCCATTGGCAAGATTCGCCCCGTGGAAGTAAAGGAGAGTACCTCATCTATTCAAGTGGAAGCCCCAACTTCACATCAAGGTGAACGACAATTTGATATGGAGGCATTCACAAGTGGAACACGTCAAGACGATGGGAATGAGGAAGTGCAACAAGATGATCCACCTCAACCTCCTTCTCCACCTCCACAAGCGAACAACGACAACATCAACGAAGAAGAAGAAGATGATGATGATGAGGAAGCCTCACCACAACCCAAGAAAAAGCTACCTCGAGTTAGAGCAAGAATCGACAAGGATCATCCCGTCGAACAAATACTTGGAGATATCCAATCCGGGAGAATCACTCGCTCTAAATCTCGTTTAGCTAACTTTTGTGAGCATTACTCATTTATCACTAGTGTTGAACCCTTTAAGGTAGAAGATGCTCTCAAGGACCCCGATTGGGTGAATGCAATGCATGAAGAGCTACACAACTTTGAGAGGAACCAAGTGTGGACATTGGTTGAGAAGCCTAAGGAAGAGAAAAACATCATTGGAACCAAATGGGTGTTTCAAAATAAGCAAGATGAAGATGGACAAGTGGTACGCAACAAGGCTCGTCTCGTAGCACAAGGTTACACACAAGTCGAAGGGCTACCATACATTTTCTGAGAGAGAACCACCTACTCATGTGTTGAGATCAAGCTATTCCATTCCTACCATTTGAACCTTGATTTCTAGCCTTTCCCAAGTTGCTTTCCACTCAAATCCCTCTTCCACCATACCCAAATCTGTGAGGAGTTGTTTGAGTGCTGGGAAGACTATCATTTGAAGCACAAGAGCAAGGAGTTCATCAACAACACACCGTCTATTACCTTTTGGAGAGTGGTGTCTCCTAGATTGGTTAGGTGTCACTTGGGAGCCTCCGACATGATGTGGAGTTGAACCAAGGAGTTTGTAAGGGCAAGGAGATCGCCTACTTCGTGAAGATCTACCCCGAGTGAGGCTAGTCCTTCGTGGAAGTAAGCCATGGTGGAATAGACAAGGTTGCTTCTTCGTGGACCCTTCGTGGGTGGAGCCCTCCGTGGACTCGCGCAGCCGTTACCCTTCGTGGGTTGAAGTCTCCATCAACGTGGACGTACGATAGCACCACCTATCAGAACCACGCCAAAAACCACCGTGTCTTCATTGCGTTTGATCTTCCATACTCTACCCCTTTACTTTCCGTACTCTTGCATGCTTTACCATTTCCGCTGCTCAATCTCTAGATATGCATGTGTAGAAAGTATTGGAGTGATCTTAACTTGTGCCAAAATCTGCCTAAGTTCCAAGAGAAACTAAAAACTGCACTTTTGGCTGGTTAAATGTCTATTCACCCCCCTCTAGACCTATCTCCTCGATCCCACACCCGCGCGCTGCCGCTGCGTCGCCCTTTCGGGCCATAGTGCCGCGGCCTGCGATCCACCGCCGCCCCGAGGCCGTCCCCGCGGTTGCACCAACCCGCGCACTGCCGCTGTGTCGCCCCTTCGGGCCGTAGCGTTGCGACACGCGGTCCATGCTGTCGTTCCAGGCCGTCCCCATGGCTGCACCGGCCCTCGTGCTGCCGCTTCGTCACCCCTTTGTGACGTAGCAAGCGTGGCACGCGGTCCCTGCCGCCGCTCTGAGGTCTTCCCCGCCGTCGCCCCGACCCGCGGGCTGCTGCTGCATCGCCCCTTCGGGCCATAGCGCCGCGGCACGCGGTCCACATTGCCGCCCACGCGCGTCGACTTCAGTATGGTATGCGCCGCGCCGCCTCCCTAGGCGCGGGAACGCCACTGTCCGCACCGATCTTCATCACGCTGTCGGGTTCTTCGTCGCCTACTTCGAGCACCGCCGCAACGCTCCTAACCTAGCCGTCGCCGCCTCCTCAGGCCGCCGTCGCCGCTCCTCTTCCCCGACACCAGTGCGCCCATGACTAACACGGCGCATCCTTGCGCCCGTGGCTCCATGGCGACTACCTCGACACCAGCCACCCCGACTCGACATCGACCACGGCATCCTTCGCGCGGCTAACTCGACCACGGCTACACCACCCTCCGCTCTCGGCTACATCGACATCAGCACATAGGGCTACCGCCTTGCTTGAGCAACCTTGTCGGTCTTTACTCCAGTCACAACTTTCGCGATGCATCGGCCGCTACGACTGGGGGGGGGGGGGGGGGGCGATGTCCGTCGGCTTACCTTCGGATTCTTCTCCAGTCTCACTGTTTGCGTCGCTACCGTTGTGACTACGGGGGGATGTTGAGTATCGTGATTATTTAGAAAGTGTAGGATGGCGTAGGATTTGTTCTATCTTGTCTTGTACTCCAAGATGGCCATGTAACTCCTATATATATGTTCACAAGGCTCAAGCAATAAATCATCCATTAGACAAATCCCTCTCTATTCCTTCTACACACCACAAGAGTGTAAATTCAAGTGGTATCGAGTGTAAATTCGATTAGATTTTTTGAAGTTGTGTATTTTATTACAACAGAATAAACATAATCACAAATTCGTAATTCGGATTTTGCGGGGGCCTAACGAGTGTCTAAATGTTAGTGGTGTCGAGTTTATGCCGTAGGTTGATGCAGTTCTGTCAAAACAAGTACTCCCTCGTACAAAGTTGTACTAGATCAACGACACTTATTTGGGACAGACGGAGTACAATTGTTGCCAGAAAAAAAAACAAGAAAACTTGTTGTGATCCAGATAGCAGAGAACATGGTCCTGAGATTCAGGTAAAACCCTGTGTGCAGTGTAGCACAAGGGCATATAGCCGAGTAGAGGTTTTAGTACATTTTTTTGTTTTGAAACAAGAGGTTTTAGTACATTGCATATTGTGTGCAGGTGCAGCGCGTGTAGCACACGGACCTGGGTTGCAGGCACACAAGCTCTCGGTAGCCGGGCTACAGTTAGGGTGTGCAGACTGCAGTACACTACTGCATGAACAACAACATCGGTGGTAAGCAAAACCTCTCTCTACCCCACACACACCGTTGGGTGAATGCAGAGACAAACTGTCGATATATCGGCAGTGGTGCTGTGCCACTGACTGATACCACTATCCACGGTCTGATCATTGCGACATACGAACCGAGATTGCAGAGTGCATGCGCAGCAGGAGGAACATCTTTGTGTCTGAAGTTGTTGGCCAGAAAAAGGATATGGGCACGTTTGGTTGCCCGAATAAGGTCCAATCAAGCCCGCGCAGGAAGAAAACGGGCTGATTGGTTGCCAGCGTACACTATTGGGCCTGCATGGCATGAACTTTACAGCACCTCTGGGCCTGTTGAGGGTGTCCCGGACTAGGGGGTACTCGGGCTGCCGGCCTATCTCTCGTAGGCCGGGCTGGTGAGCTGCTCTCTACTCGTCGATGGAAGGCCGGATTGTGGGCGACCCCGTGTATCAGAAGGAAACCTCCGAAGACTTGGCGTCTCCTCCAAGGAATAATTGGCGTGGCCGGCATGTTTATCCCCTGATGGCAACCGACCATATGTAACCCTAGGACCCTCTGGTGTCTATATAAACCAGAAGGTTTAGTTCGTAGAGGATCATCATATCCATTGCCTAGGGTTTAGCCCATCCGATCTCGAGGTAGATCAACTCTGTAACCTTCATACAATCATATCAATACAATCTAGCAGGACGTAGGATATTACCTCTTCAAGAGGGCCCGAACCTGGGTAAATCACCATCTCTACGTTCTCTGTTACCTATTGTCTGTATCCGAGGTACATTTTAGCAGCCGAACTCCAACGCCGGACTGCATCCGAGGTACATTTTAGCAGCCGAACTCCAACGCCGGTCTGTATCCGAGCTCCAGTGCCGGACTGCAGCCGAGGAGGCATAGAGTACCTCGTCTTTGAAAAAGTTTGAAGGAGGTTATCCGTGCTTAACGCCGAAAAAGTTCTCTATGGAGCCAGCCACTCACAGCCGAGCTTTATGCCGGACTGCTTCCGAGGTGGTGCACCACCTCAGCCGTGGGCTGATGTTTTATAGAATTGTTTCCGATTGGTGCAATTTATTCTCTGCCGAGATGTATAACCAGTAGCCCTCAAGGTGTGTGCCGACATAAAATCCGGGATGCACCTGAAGGATAAAATAAAACCGCTGATCCAAGTAGCCCCTGAGACTCAGGTCGATTTGCGAAATTGGCCTGAGGATCAATTCCTTGCTTGGCAGCATACTTAAAAACAGAAACGTGGTGTGCATAGTTCCCGAGACTCAGACTGGGTGCGGCCGACCAACCTGAGGATCGTAATCTCCTCGAAAACTATTCGGCACTTTGAATTTTCTGCATTGAATCATCAATGCAGTAGCCCCCGAGCCACTGGTCGGGTGGCAACACCAGATCAGGGGATCGATGTAACCCGTTAATGGCTTTTAAGTGAGAAGCGCGAAGCCCACTAGCCCCCGAGCCTTAAGTTGGGCAAGGGTGGCTGAATTAAGGATCGATATTCGTTTGACACAAAATTCAATTCCGGCTGCGCGACTGTCTCAACAAGACTGTGCCCTCGACTTGTTAATAGACAACTTGAAGTAAATTAACTTTGTCCAATATGTGTAATGATTCTATGTATCAAAGTACTTTACATCATTAATGCTCGGATCCGCATTGTACAAACATTGTTGACCGACCATCGGCTTCAACCTCCTCGGCCAGTAGCCGAGGAGTGTCTTCCTACTTTATAAAGCCATTATAATGGCAAAGATTTACGGAAAACAAGGCAATCCGGCCATACGGTTTTATAAACAAAGGTACGCGGAGAGATATGTTATATTACTATTTAACGTAAGAAACATCTTCCAAAGAAAATAGTCCCGCTATCGGTTCCTTTCTTTGGGTTGTCATGCTAAGCAGGATGATGTAACTTCACCTCCGATCTAAGTGGGAGAAAAATAGTGAAGATCAATTCGGGGAAGATTCCCGAAGTATTTGGCTTTAAAAAAACCGAGATTTTCACTTCCGTCATTGCCGACCAATTATGTTCTTGAGATTGCTAGCTTTCGGCTTCACCCAGTCTGAGGTACTAACCCGGATAACCCGGTAGTATCAATCACAGAGGTGCTCCCTTTACCCCCTAGCCGAACAATCGGGAATGTAGGGGGTAAGCACAGGAGCCAGGCAACCCAGCTTGGCTAGATCTCAAGTCAAATTGATGCATATTGTGGCTTTATAACGATTTATGGGAAGGCAGCGCTCGTATATTGAATACAAATGCTGAGAATACGTCGGACTCTTTAGGAGTCCCAAAGTAACCGCGCCGAGGTGCCTCAAGGAGCCCCTGGTACGGTTTATTGGACTCTTTTATATGTCCGAAGTGTTTTATATCAAAAACTCGAGGTTAGAATTGCACAGTTTTTTCAAAGACGGCCGAACTGCTTTTCTATTAGTGACCTCGGACAAGCCGAACACTTTTATGAAAGCAAGCTGATCGGCCGATTGAATTTGCGCATGTTTGTGGTAGTCAACTTTTAAGCTGTATTTTGCAGCTTTATGCTATATATTATTTTGACTCCGTTGCGACTGTTTATAATTTGAAAGTGGCCCATCGTCGGCTTCCATCCCTTTGTAGATGCTACGCAGGGTGTTTCCGCAATAACAAGACAACCCTTAGCCGACGTCTCAGTGCCCGGAGGCGGTTGTGTTAGCGGAAACAAGGCAATCAGATATGTAGGCTTTATAACTTTCACTTAGTCATAGGAGCTTGACTGTGGGGGCAAGTAACTAGCCCCCGGTGTTTGGAGTGTTCGGGCGTGCCGAGGTGCAGCTCGGCAGGGAAGTTACTGAACTACGGGTCAAAAAAGATTTCCCGAGCCAAATTATTATGCACGGCACCTTGGTCAAGAGGATGTCCCGCCTCCTGAAAGAAACATAAAAATAGGTTAAAGGTGCCATAAGCTCGGAAAACCAAAAAACTTATGTAAAAACTTGACGTCCGAACTAAATCAAGTTTTTTGGTGCCAATCCGAAAATTGGTCTTAAAATAAATTTTTCCTTCCGTCATGCTTTAACATGACACATCCGATCTCTAAACTTCAAGTAGGCCAGCCTTCGGCTTCAACCCCCATATCCCGAAGGCGGAGTGCTTCTCAGAGGCCAATTTAGCGAAATAAATTCGAGCGGCTTTAGAGAGAAACCAGGCTATTCGGCTATTGACCATACCCTCGAGTTTGAAAAAGGAGTGTTGGAAAAAGACTTTGCAACGACTTAGAAGAAAAAATATTTATTATAAAATGGCTCATATAAATTTAAGAGCCCCAGTTAACATGGGTAAAGGGAGTGTTTTTAACAAACAAAGTTTTTCTCTAACACAAATATAATGCTTGGTCGAATCGAACAAAAAATAAACATTTTAAAAATTTGAGCATGAAAGCGACTTAGCTGGTTAATGTGCTCGGTGTTGATGACGTGGTCCGAGCTTGCAACGGGTCGAGATCCCAATCCCCAAGCCGGTCCTGGGGTGGTCGAGCGAAGAGCTCGGCTAATGAAGTGGCAGCACAAAACTGCCGATGTGCCGAGGCGAAGCCCCTGGTCCAGCCGAGGAGACATAGTAGGTCGGCAGGGTGACGCCGGAGTAGGTCGATGAAGCGATGGTGAAGTCCCCGGTCTGGCCGAGGTGTCCGAGCGAAGAGCTCGGCTTGATGAAGTGGTAGTACAACACTGCCGATATGTTGAGGCGAAGCCCCCGGTCCGGCCGAGCTGACGAAGCTGGTCGGCTGGTGACGTCGAAGTCCCTGGAGTAGGTTGATAAAGAGATGGCGAAGCCCCCGGTCTAGCCGAGGTGACGGAGCAGGTCGGTAAGGTGACGTTGCAGCCCCATGCCAGCCGAGGTGTCGAAGCAGGTCGGCGTGGTGGACATCGGCTTGAAGAAGCAACGGCGCGGCGATGCCGACGCAGGTCGGAAGTTGTGACGCGGTCAATGCCGGCTTGGGAAGTGATCGCGCGGCGATGCTGGCGCGCCCGACCCGTACAATCCGTAAGGTGACGATGTTACCCTGACGATCATTAGGGAGAGTGGTGCCGAACTCTTGGTCGGCTCGCCGAGGTGATGATCCGAGGTGGTTGTTGTCGGCTCGATGGAGCGACGTCGCAGTCGATGTAGGCGCAGGTCGGTAGCCGTGGAGCAACGTGGTAGGGCCGGTTTGACATCGGCGCGACGGTGAAGATCGCCTCGGAAAAGACTCAAAATTTGTGGGCACGTGTTTGAGAACAACACACAATACCCTAGAAAAAATTCCTTCAAAAAGGATGTCCAATATCCCGTTCATGAAGAAAGATGAATTCGGGTCGGATTCGTTTTTGTGCAGGAAACAAATCCGAAAATTGAAGCACTCTTCAGGCTGTTCCCGGAGTTTGAACGGTCGGATCGAGCTGAAATTTTGAGGGATGGTAGATATAGGAATTCCGCAGTCGATGAACGGTTGGATCTTCCAAAGGATGTCCGAGATGGACGCTGGACTCCTCGCCCTAAACTCGTCCAGATTCACGTCCAGATTTGACAGGCCTCCGGTATATCGTAGATCGCCGGAGATTCCTCCATCGGAATACGATGAAATTTTACAGGGTTGTTCTAGACTCAATTCCGCACAATTCCACCGAAGAAATCGTCAAAGCGACGCTTGAGGAGACGGGGACGGCGAACACAAATCCGCTGTCCAGAAAAAACTGCATGATCGCGCGAGGGCAATGTTGACGTTGAGTCCCCGAGAACCATGGACGATTTTTCCATGATCCCGGATGAGATCGGAGTTGATGATGATGAAGACATCCGTCCAATCTTGACGATCCAAAGAGAAGCCTAGTCCTCGGTCCAGCCAATGTGACTAGTCGAGCCGGTGACGAAGATGCCGACATTGACAATAAAGCTCGGTTCCGACGTGTAGATCGCGCCGGAGACGATCTGAATTCCCATCGCACCGCGGCGACTGCCAGCAGGCTCTCAATGAAAGCACCAATGTCGGTTCTAAATCCGACTTATCTCGTAGTAGGGGTCCTAAGCTAGGCGTCTTGGAGCGATGGTAACATGGGCACAGGATTTTACCCAGGTTCGGGCTCTCTTGAAGAGATAATACCCTACGTCCTGCTTTTGATTGTATTGATATGGGGATAGTACAGAGTACATGTATCTACCACGAGATTGTTCTAATGAATATGAATCGATCTATTGACTAGCCTGGCCTCGGTTTATATATGCACCGGAGGCCTAGGGTTTAGGAGAGTCTTTGGCTTGGGCGCCAAGTCTTGTGGAGTCTTCCTTGTATTCCTCATGGACTGCCCGAAGTGGCCCATGAGTGAACCGCCAAGGGGGTCCTCGGCCCGATCCACCTGGTCGGGAGACGACGTGATGAGTACCCCCTAGTCCAGGACACCATCACCTATTGATTCCTAGACCCATAGTTCGGATCCCCTACCCGAGATCTGCCGGTTTTGGTACCGACATTGGTGCTTTCATTGAGAGTCGCCGTGGGTCATCAAGGATCACTGGCTCGCCTAATCATCAGCAACAGCGCTAGCCGCAGGGACACTTTCGTTCCCGGCCAGCTCTTCGCATTCGGCAGCGTCATGCTACACGCCGATCCGGCCGGTCGCCTCGGCCGGGTCGACAGCTTCACCCCCGACCAGGAGATCAGGTTCAGAAACTTAGAGTTCGTCACCGACTCCCGAGGAAATCTAATCCTCACGGGGTCCTCAGCCTCGCCTGAAGGACCCACAAATCCTGAAGCACCGACTTCGAGTACGGCCAATCCCACTACCGAGACGGCCGCCACTGCGGATCCAGCCTCGAGCCCGGACCTAATCTCCGCGCTCGGCTGCCGAAGATCAGCCTCGACCGAACATGACTGCGGGGCGAATTCAGACGCCCCCGTCACGGCCATACTGCGGGTTGACCCCGTAAACTGCCAGAACTTGGAGCCGACAGATCTCTCATTATTAAACGGGATACTAGATCGGATCCATGCCCTGGGAATCACCGATGGCCAGTCCTCGGTCTACGATCAGATCGGGCTTAAAACCGACGACAGGGAAATTCACGCCCCTCCCACCACCCACTTGGTCGCCACTACCGAAGGCCCCACGGAGGGCTCGCCCCTTCCCCCAGAACCGAAAGCGCATGGGGTGCAAGTTTCTGACCAGCAGGCTTCATCCTCCAGCTCGGGAGCCGAACTCCGCTCCGGAGAGGGTTTAGAGCCGAAGTTTGGTTCAGCACGCAATTCCAGGTCCACGCACCCGCGCCCGGCCAACTATCTAGAGCTTGGCGCATCGGATTCCATGTCAATCCAGGACGCGGCCGCCAGAACCCCGGACTCACACTCCGCTGGGATCAAATTTTTTATCCCGCCCACCCCCCACATCGAGTACTGTCCAAATAACTCAGGACGGCCCGACATATGGGACCTAATGTACGTAAAGCAGCAGCCCGGAGAGACAGTTCGGCACTTCTGGGCCAGATTCCTTATCGTCAAAAACAAGATGACGGATGGCTGCAACAAGGAAATTCTGGAGATCTTCCGACATAACTGCCAAGATGAGGGCGTCTTAAACGCCCTCGCCCGCCGCCACATCCAAAATTTCTCTGATTTATCGGATCTCGTGTCCAAATACTGCGCCATGGAGTATGCTTGGCAGGCTCAGCTCGAGCAAACGGAGTCAATCCGTACAGAGGAACCAAACTGAGCTCGGGCAAAACGCGCACACCCTCGCTGGACACCCCAATACGAGCCATCTGAGAAAAGGATGAAACCCCTGACAAGATCCAGAACGGTCCTTGATGAACTACTGGATAAACCATGCCCCATACACTCCGTCCTCCTCAACACAAACCCAACCCACAGCCTTCGAGCTTGCTGGGTGGTCAGGCAAGTCGCCAAGAGCGGCGAAGTCATCCTTGGAGGCCCGTACTCAAATAAATGTCCAGCAACGCCCTTTGATGACGACGCTGAGATCTTAACAATCTACGAGACGTATTCCTCGAAGAATCATAGGAAGAGAGCCCTTCGAGAGCTCGCTCAAATTCACCATGTGGCAGCTACAGACTCATGGACAGACACACCCATCACTTTCAGTGAACAAGACCAGCCGAGGTCCCACCCTACTCGAGCTGCTGCCGCCCTTGTCCTTGATCCCATAGTGGATGGATTCCGACTCCAAAAGGTGTTAATGGACGACGGTAGCGGGCTAAACCTCATTTACGAGGACACCTTGGACAAAATGCAGTTTGATAGATCCCGCATCGAGCAAAGTCACACCACCTTTCGAGGGATCATCCCCAGAAAGGAGGCGTGTTGTAGTGGCCGAGTTGCTCTTGATGTGGTCTTCGGAACTCCCGAGAACTACCTATCCGAAGAACTGCTTTTCCACATCGTGCCCTTTCGCAGTGGCTACCATGCCTTATTAGGGCGCGATGCCTTCGCACGATTCCATGTCGTCCCACACTACGGGTACATGAAGCTTAAAATGCCAGGGCCAAACGGCGTGATCACAGTAATAAGTGATCCGGACAGAACTCTTCGGGCCGAGAACAAAACAGCATCCCTCGCCCTCGAAGCGTTGTCCGAAACCCTCGCAGCTGAAGAACTGACCGCGCTTCGCTCAACGGTGGATAAGGACGACGTAATCATCGACAAAAGGCCCAAATCCACGTCCTTCAAACCAGTGGATGAAATCGTCAAATTCCAAGTGCACCCAACAGATCCCAACAAGACGGCGTCCATTGGAGCTCAGCTGGACCCCACGGTCGATGAAGAGCTGCGCAAATTTTTGCAGGCAAACTGGGATATCTTCGCCTGGCACCCGTCAGACATGCCAGGGATCCCGCGTAGATTAGCCGAGCACAGCTTGAACATCACTAAGGGTTTCAAGCCAGTCAAACAGACTCTATGTCGGTTTTCCGAACCCAAGCGTCAGGCTATGGGCGAGGAACTGGCAAAGTTGCTCGAAGCCGGATTCATCCGGGACATCAAACATCCCGAGTGGTTGGCCAATCTGGTCATGGTACCAAAGAAGGATAAGTCCTGGCGGTTGTGTGTCGATTTCAAGGATTTAGACAAGGCCTGCCCCAAGGATCCTTTCCCCTTGCCCCGCATAGACCAGATCATAGACGCCACTGCCGGGCATGACTCACTGTGTTTCCTCGACGCTTACTCCGGATACCATCAAATTAAAATGAAGGAGTCTGACCAAGCGGCCACTGCATTCATCACTCCTTATGGACCATTCTGTTTCAACACAATGCCCTTCGGATTAAAGAACGCAGGGGCTACATACCAGCGCATGATTCAAACATGTTTGGAAAAACAAATCGGCAAAACAGTCGAAGCATATGTGGACGACGTGGTTGTCAAAACCAAACACATCAGCCAGCTGGTGGACGATCTCCGGCAAACCTTTGATAGTCTTTGGACTTTCGATATACGGCTCAATCCAGAAAAGTGCGTCTTCGGAGTGCCGGCCGGTAAGATGCTCGGATTTATCGTTTCCCATAGAGGAATAGAAGCCAACCCAGCAAAAATACGGGCACTGTCCGAGCTGGCGATCCCCACTGAGCTCAAACACGTCCAGAAACTGGCCGGCTGTGTTGCAGCCCTAAGCCGCTTCATCTCACGCCTTGGAGAAAAGGCCTTACCGCTATATAAATTGCTCAAACGGACGAAGAACTTCGAGTGGACCAGTGAAGCGGCGGAAGCACTCGAAGAAATAAAAACTCTACTGGCCAGCAACCCGATCTTGACAACACTCAGTCCGGGCGAGCCAATGCTGCTATATATCTCGGCCACGAATCAGGTGGTCAGCGCGATTCTTGTCGTCGAACGAGAGACAGAGGGTCACAAGCTCCAGGTGCAGAAACCTGTGTACTACGTATCCGAAGTGCTCACCCCGTGTAAGACGAGGTACCCGCATTATCAGAAGATCGCCTACGCAGTTTTCATGGCATCCCGAAAGCTCTGCCATTATTTCCAGGAGTGCTCGGTTATGGTGGCATCCGAAGTACCACTGAATGACATAATCAACAATCGAGATGCCACCGGCCGTATAGCCAAATGGGCTATAGAACTCCTCCCCTTCGAAATCATATATCGACCACGCCGAGCTATTAAATCTCAGTTTTTGGCTGATTTCGTTGCGGAATGGACGGAAGCCGAACTCCCTTGGGAGTACAGTACATACTCGCATTGGACGATGTACTTCGACGGCTCCAAAATGCTCGCCAGGCTGGGGGCTGGAGTGGTCCTCACATCCCCCACTGGCGATAATATTCGGTACATACTCCAGATCATGTACACCGACTCCAACAATGCAGCCGAATACGAAGCCTTGTTGCATGGACTTCGGATTGCGGTGTCAATGGGCATACAACGGCTCGAGGTACGGGGAGATTCTAATCTCGCCATCTCTCAAGTCAACGGCGAATTCGACGCAAAAGACCCAAAAATGACAGCATACCGCAACGCCGTCCTAAAAATCTCTGCCCGTTTCGAAGGACTGGAGTTTCACCATATACCTAGAGACAGCAATCAAGCTGCCGACATTCTTGCTCGAATGGGCGCCAAGCGCGACCGTGTCCCTGAGAACACCTTTTTGAAATGACTCTTCAAGCCATCCGTGGTATGGCAGGAGGATGCCCAGGGCTCGGAAAGCAATACCTCAGGAGAACTCGTCCCTCCGCCTATCGACCCAGACGAAGGAATTATCGGGGGCTCGGCCGTCAAAACGACGTCTTCAGCTCACGAAGTCATGGCGGTAATTGCGTCATGGACCGAGCCTTTCCTCACCTACCTCCTCCGTCAAGAACTACCGGATGACCAGACTGAGGCAAGGCGTATCATTCGACGATCTAAAGCCTATAAAGTCCATGAGGGAGAACTATATAAAAAAGCACTACTGGCGTCCTCCAAAGATGTATATCCGAAGAGGAGGGAAGGCAGTTCCTGACCGAGATTCACGCTGGCATGCGCGGTCACCACGCGGCAGCTCGGGCCCTGGTCAGCAAGGCTTTCCGAGCAGGGTTCTTCTGGCCCACTGCCCGAACAGACGCCCAAACATTGGTTCAACATTGCGTTGGATGTCAGCTCTTTGCAAATCAGAGCCATATGCCCCCCATGGCCCTTCGGACGATACCGATCACTTGGCCTTTCGTGGTCTGGGGGTTGGACATGGTCGGACCACTTAAAGGGGGGACCAAGAAAAAGAAATATCTATTCGTCATGGTAGACAAATTTACTAAATGGATTGAGGCAAAACCGGTAACTTCCGCCAAGTCTAAACCGGTCATCGATTTTATATCCGGCGTCGTGCACCATTACGGCGTCCCCCATAGCATAATAACGGACAATGGATCCAATTTTACCGCCCAGGAAGTTAAAGACTGGTGCGCTAATTTGGGCATTAAGCTCGACTATGCCTCAGTATATCACCCACAGTCTAATGGACAGGCCGAGAGAGCTAATGGACTGATTTTGAGCGGCATCAAGCCCCGTTTGGTCCGATCTCTAAAAGAATCTGACTGCCATTGGGTCGAGGAGCTCGACTCCGTGTTGTGGGGCCTGCGCACCACTCCTAATCGATCCACGGGTTACACACCGTTCTTCATGGTGTATGGGGCAGAAGCCGTCCTCCCCAGCGATCTTATTCATGACGCACCTCGGGTACGTATGTATGAAGAAAAGGAGGCCGAGCTGGATCGGCAAGATGACCTGGATGCCTTGGAGGGCGAGCGCGACATAGCTCGGGCTCGTTCTGCTTTTTATGACCAGCAGGCCAGACGTTATAAGAGCAGGGAAGTACGGGCAAAGGCCTACAACGTCGGCGATCAAGTCCTGCGCCTCCCGGAGAAGCAGAAGCATAAGCTGTCGCCCAAATGGGAGGGGCCCTTCATAATCGATCAAGTACTCGCGGGTGGAGCATATCGTCTCCGCGACCCAAAGGACGACCACCTCGAACCAAACCCATGGAACGCAACTCGGCTACGACATTTCTATGGCTAACTCCGCGACCTTACCTTGTTCGGTTTATCCTTCTAGGATTTATATTTTTCTAGTCAATAGTCTCTCCCGGGTTGTGTTCGGATACGCCGAACTACGTTAAGTTTTTCTTCGGCAAGCATCTTTGAATGTACCACACGCTGTTACCTGGGGGCTTCTTTTATGGAGACAATCATATTTTATTTATGCAACCATCCATCTTTTACGAGTTTGCAACCTTCCTGCATCGTTTTAAAGCCACTATATGCATCAATTTGACTTAAGATTTGGCCAAGCTGGGTTGCCTCGCTCCTGTGTTTACCCCCTACGTTCTCGATTGTTCGGCTAGGGAGTAAAGGGAGCACCTCTGTGATTGTTACGTCCGGATTTCCCGGGTACGTACCTCAGACGGGTGAAGCCAAAAGCTAGCGTTCTTAAGAACACAGTTGGTCGGCCACGGGGGAAGTGAAAATAATTGGTAACTATCACCAAGTTTCCGGGGTATTTTCCCGAAGTAACCATCCCCGTCCACTTCGGGTATTCGGTTATCCATCCACGACTAACGTGGTAACCCGAAGAAAGGGACCCATAGAGGAACTATTTTCGTCGGAAGATGTTTCTTATGTTAAACAGTAATATAACATAACTCCCCGAGCACGTTTTTGTCTGTTTGCACCAAATGGCTGGATTGCCTAGTTCTCCGAAGTGTTTTCCGATGTTTTCGGATCACATAGTAGGAAACACTCCTCGGCTCCTGGTCGAGGAGGCGGAAGCCGATGGCTGGTTAAGACAACGTTTTACGCACGGTTTGGAGACTATTTGATGTAAAGTACATAGATACATAGAATCAAACTGTTAATCTTGATCAAGACCATCTATTATGGTCTCCAGAGCACAATCTGCTTGGGCAGCCGAGCTACGGGTATAACCTGGTCATATACCAGATGCACGGGCACTTCCTGCCCATCTGGCCCTACCGGTCCAACCCTAGCTAAATGCTCCGGTTCCAGCTTGGTGAAACGGGTCTTGATCATCGCCCAAGCCTCCCGTGCTCCCTCACGACAAGATGACATCTTCCATAACTCCAAGCAACGCCGAGCTCCTTTGAAACGATTCATGAGTTCGGCCATCCCTTCCGGAGCCACTTCGCCAGGCCACAGTGCTTTGAACATGCTCTTCATGGCTTTCCGGGCCCGCTCATGTACGGCGGATAGCTCCTTCAGAAGGTCCCGCCCGAATGAGATGGCCTCCTCTTCGGGACGTCCGGTCAGAAGAACTACAACGAGACGTGGCGTTGTTCATATTGCTGCCTAATACGTGCAGTTTATGAACTGAAAAATCAGATTGCACTTACCGAACATGCCCGCTTTCAGTCTCTGGTTCTCCTCTTGGGATAGGGTCAGTTGAGCTTTCAAGCTTTTGATTTCTTGAGCCTGTTGTTCGCCTTCCGCCTTAAGCTTATCCCTCTCCTCATAACTTCGGGAAAGCACCCGATAGCCAGCCTCTTGCTGTGACTCCGCATACCTTTGAGTTTCCCTGGCAATATCCAGATCCTTCTGCAGCTGATTTATCGACTTGGCTGCTATGGAATCATCTTTCATCAGCAGAGGTGTTCCATCAAATTTTTCTTAAACAACTTTAAGTTCGGCACTTACCATGTGCCTCTCTGGTGAATTTCTTCACACCCTCTAGCTCGGCTTTTACAGACTCTAACTCTGTTCGTGCCAGCTTGAGGTCCTCGGACAACTTTTTGTTTTGCTCCCGAACAGTCTGCACAATAGCATGGCATTATAAATATCAGACCCTTAACTCGGCCGTCCTGCCCAAATTAAGGCTCGGGGGCTACTGGGTTAGATACTAGTTGTCAAAACCAATACCATACCTGCACATTAGTAGACATGAGCTTCACGGCCCCTTCAAGTCCCGTTCGGGCAGCGCCGAGGTACGCGTCTACCGAACTAAGGGCATTAAACTCCTGATCGGAAAACGCGGAGTGCCGAAGTGACGCCTTACGCCGCCGATGATTCATCACACTTTCAACATCGGAGTTAGTGACCGAGACGCCTCCTGAGTCCTCGGTAGGGACCCCCGGAGTAACTCCAGTTACAGCTGGCGACCTCGGGTTCGAGTCACCCCTCGGCGCCTCTTCAACATCCTCAGCCGAGGGCGGTTCCACATATCGTCTACAGGACACCGTGGAGAAAATTATTGGCATATTCGGTGGATGTCGAAGATAGAGGCTATGACGGTACGGCGGATGCGTTACCTCTTCGGGCGGGCCGCAGATGATGTAGCTCCCGTTGGGGCCGCGCGTCTGGTCACCCCACGACTACTCGTCACTGGGGCCGCTGGTGCCGCTCTTGCGGCTGTCCGGCGCGTAGTACGGCGGCCCTTGGGAGTAGGTTTCAGTGTATTCGGAGCAGCAGTGACTGGGTGTTTCTTTCGAGAGGAAGCTCGTTGGCCACTTACAGCAGATGAGGGAAGCGCCCCGGGATGATCGGCCAAAAGGGCCACCTTAGAACCATCGAGGCTCTCCTGGTAGAAGACCCCCTCCTCGAAATTAATTGATGTTTCAGGGTCATCATGGAACCCAGGATTATCGTCACGAGAGTAATCCTCTGGTTGAGGAGCAGAGCAGCTCACTGTCTCGATCCAGCGCCTCCAGTTCTGTTCAGACAGGATAGAAATCTGGTTAAGAAAAATTTGGGGTGCCTTCCGAACTATAAAACATGGTCGGACTCACCATTTCAATGGGTTTGTAGCTCGAGAAGCCTTCCTTGGGCCTTAACCGAGCAAATTCTTGCTCTTCTCCCTTGAAGAGATCTGCCAGTATGGCTGCCATCGCCGCTTGGTCGGCAGGTCCCATCCGTGTGTACCGGGTTGCATCATCTTCCCCGTTGTAGCACCAAAGCGGGTGCATTCTCTGTTGGAGAGGTTGGACACACCGAGCAATGGATGCGACCATCACGTCGATAACGGTTAGCCCGTTGTGGGCTAGCCACCTTACTTGAGCGGCCAGCCGAGTTACTTTGGCGCTTTCCTCTTGGGAAGGACTCTTCGGGCGCCAGTGGAACCGCTTCTTCGGAGGGACCAATGAGAATTCGGGCAGCCCCCTCCGGACTGGATCAAATAGGGGGATGTCTTCGATATAAAACCATTCCGAAGTCCACTCTTCGGCATCTTCCTTTGGAGTCCCTACGGGGTATCCGGTTCCGGCGATGCGCCATACTTCGGCCCCGCCAACCTCGTAGATTGTCCCTCCTCGAGTACGGGGGACAAGGCAAAAGAACTTCCTGCACAACTCGAAGTGGGCCTCACAGCCCAGGAACATCTCGCAAAGAGCGACGAAGCCCGATATGTGAAGAATCGATCCTGGGGTAAGGTGGTGGAGTTGGATCCCGTAAAACTCTAGTAGACCCCTCAAGAAAGGATGAATGGGGAAACCCAGCCCTCGCAAGAGGAAGGGCACGAAGCACACCCTTTCCTTCCCGTGGGGGGAAGGAAAGTTCTTTGTGAGGACCTCCCCGTCTGCGGGAGTTAATCCGGGACGGGTGGATGCGAGATCTGAAGCAGGGAGATATCCCTGCGTCTCGAGCCTGCGTAATCGCATGCGGGATATGGAGCAGCTCGCCCAATCACCCTGACGGGGGCCGTGAGGGCATGAGGAAGAACCTGGGACGCTCACCATTGTTTGCTGGACGCGACCTCGCAGGGATGTGAGGAAAAATGGCTGGGGGTGGGGTACGTTAGCCTCCTCGCCCTTAGCCTATTAAAAGGGCATTGTCTCCCCCCCCAACGAGGGGTATTTTTGTAAAAACCCATCGGGCCACTCGCATTCCTTCGATGCGTAGGAATCAAGGGTCGTCATTTAATTCTAGGAGGAGAGAAGCGGTATGGCGGGCCCCATGAAGCCCCGCCCATCTGAGGATTCTTCGGCAACCGAGCTATTGGTGGCCGAACTATTGTTAAATCAAATACAGGTAAAGGGAGGAACTCGCCACCCAAGCCGAAGACCTTTGAAGCATGAAGCTGTCGAAGACTTTCAACCTCGGCATTGGAGGCTAGTTCGGGGGCTACTGAGGGTGTCCCGTACTAGGGGGTACTCGGGCTGCCGACCTATCTCTCGTAGGCCGGGCTGGTGGGCCGCTCTCTACTCGTCGATGGAAGGCCGGATTGTGGGCGACCCCGTGTATCAGAAGGAAACCTTCGAAGACTTGGCGTCTCCTCCAAGGAATAATTGGCGTGGCCAGCATGTTTATCCCCTGATGGTAACCGACCATATGTAACCCTAGGACCCTCTGGTGTCTATATAAACCAGAAGGTTTAGTCCGTAGAGGATCATCATATCCATTGCCTAGGGTTTAGCCCATGCGATCTCAAGGTAGATCAACTCTGTAACCATCATACAATCATATCAATACAATTTAGCAGGACGTAGGGTATTACCTCTTCAAGAGGGCCCGAACCTGGGTAAATCACCGTCTCTACGTTCTCTGTTACCTATTGATTCCTAGACCCATAGTTCGGATCCCCTACCCGAGATCTGCCGGTTTTGGTACCGACACCTGTCTCACGAGGTACGCTTGAATCGGCAGTTTCTTGCAAGCCAGGCCCGCGCGAAGCACGTGGGCGGCTGGGGCTGTACGCGAGGAGCCACCCTCGAGAAGCCGCGTTGCTTCCCGAAGCGCCGGCAGTTATTACCCTCACCTTCCCTCACCGCTCTCTCTCCCCTCTCCCCTCTCCCCACTCTCACCGACGGCGGCGGCGTGCAGCAGATCGGAGAACAGCAAATCGACCTCCGGCCACCTTCACCGGCATCCGCAGCAGCACTTCGGCAATGGCGGTAAGCAATTTTTTCCCCTCCTCACCTACTACTTCGCATTCGATTCGAGTTTAGGTTCGATCCGCGTTAGGGGAATGGGGAATCGGGGTAAACACCATAGGAGTGATCATAACATTGTCATGACTACCGGTAGATATGAGGTTCCCGATCCGGATTGAGTACAATAGGAATGGGGATTAGGGTTCATCTTACATAGTACGCACAGATCTTAGCCTCGGGGACCCAGGAGGCGATTGGAGTGGCTGGTGGCCTTGGCCTTGGTCTTGGTCTTCTCCTCGACCTGCACCACCGTCTCTTCTTCCTCGCCGGAGTCCAGCTCGATTGGCATGCTTCGGTGTCCTGGCTCCGGCGCCCTCACAATCATCGCCACCGCATCTTCGTCTTCCACCTCCATAGCCACCGCTTTGACTTGTTGTTGGAGTTCATGGCGTTGGGTTGGAGGAAGAGTGAGAGATATAGAGGTGATGGGTAAGTGGTGACCGTCACGGTGGGTAAATAAAGGGGCACACGAACATAGGTTTTAATGGCGATGTTGCAAGGTTCATAATGCAAATCCTGACCCAGCCTTTGAACCTCTTCATAATGCAGATCGACATGGAGAACAAGGTAAAGGAGGTGGTGGCATCAAAGGAGCAGGACAAGGGCAAGGACGCTGTGCCGCCCTCAGAGGTGACACTCGTCCAGAGCCCGGCCACGGACGACGACGTGCCGGAGGTGCCCCCCAGCGGCAAGCGCCGGAACTACGGCCACTAACATGAGGTGGGAGGGCCAACCAACTTCTGCAAGGTGATCATGGCCCCCAACTCGAGGCCATACCTATGCCGTTGGACTTCACGAAGCACTTCCCGTCCGTGCCGTAGGAGTTCAAGCTGAAGACGAACACCAGCTGCTTCTGGAGGGTCACTGTCCGGCTGTTGAACGACAGGGTCACCCTCGATCAGGGTTGGGCCACCTTCGCCGCCGTCCATCAGATTAAGATAGGCTTCATGGTGACCTTCAAGTTGCTGACTCCCGACATGCTGAAGGTCATCGTCTTCAATGACGATGGCATTGAAGTGGTGACCAAGTGCGGGAGGCATGACGACGCCTTCGCCATGAACGTCTAGGACAGCCCCTAGTATGCTCCAGCTGCTTTAGTTTAATATCGAACTGCTTTGCGTTTGAGCTGATCTGTTTATGTGTGGCACAATATTTATAACCGCTTACTACTATGTTCTGTTGTGTGTGTTCTTCCTGACGCCGCTGTGTGCTGGTAACCTCACCACCGCGCCGAAGAGGTTATCAGACAACAGGCGTTGCATGCAACCAAACAGCAGGCCTTGTGTTTGCGCGTGCACAAGCGGCCAACCAAACACCGTGAGCTAAGCTATCCCCTAATGCGTGAGAACTAAATGCGGGCAACCAAACAGGTTACATATGTTGGTTTAGAGGCTGCATTTGCTCAACCAGTGTGAGCCAGGCTTGAGCTAGCCAGGCCCGGCTGCTACGGTTGCCAAACACATCCTATGTAACCCTGCACTGCTGCCCCTGCCGTTTCCTGATTTCAGACTCGGGAGATGAGAGCACTCCGAGCGAGGAGACCTGAACCTGGCTCGACTTTGCAGGAATGCGTTCTTCTTCTTCTTCTGTGGCCTGCAGGGGAGGAATGCGTTCTTCTTCTTCTGCGTCCAGCTCTGGCTCGATCTGCTGGTTTGCTGCGTTCGTATGCCGACTGATGTGCCACCAGGGGAGATCATAATGAACTTGGATTGCTCCATGAATTTGTCCCCTCTGACGAGCGAGACGGTGACAGTGTTCTGAAGGAGAGACGCACCGTACGTACCAGCGGCAAATTTACATACATACATCGATCAATCTTTACGCATTCACCGCGCGAACAGGGCCATCCCGCGTGAAACATCCGTGTTCCAACTTCCAAACACATACGCCGTCCTTGTTCCAGCTTACAAGCTTTGCGTGGCGAGCCGTTCCGTCCGGTTGCTGCATGCGCTGGCCTGCCACGGCGAGCCGTCACGTATGTACGTACGTACGTATGTACGTACGTGTGGACTGTGGACCGGCCTTGCTGATGCTGATGCCGCCGTGCAGGCCCGCACGCGACGGTGTATCCGTTGTGGCTAAATTTGGTGTTTTGACCCTTTTGGCGTAGTTTAGCCGGATCTGACCCCGGTCTGTAAAAATTTCGGGATCTGACCCTTTTGCTACCGCCAGACGGCTTGGAGGTAGCCTTGCACATGCTACCGCCAGGGATACGGCGGTAGGCCTGTGACGGCCGTTAACGACAGCCTACGTGGCAAAGGGACCTACCGCCAATGCCCCTGACAGTAGGGTGCTCTAGCCTACCGCCAAGGACCTCGGCGGTAGGCCCCTGTATAGAGGATAAGGTGGTGGAGTGGGGGCTGTGCTCCCCCACCCACTCATTCACCCCCAACCTCCTTCACTCCCCCGAGCTCAAGGCCTCTTCTCCCCTCTTCTCCTCACACAAGGCCCTCTCAAATCTCTCTCATTTGCTTGAGATTTGTCCGGTGGATCCGGAGCACTTTCATCACCCAAGGTATATCTCTCACTCCCCCTCATTTTGGTTGGTTGGAATCATCTATTTTGGTTGCATTGCTCACATTGTTGCAAACCCTAGTTCTTGCTCTTGTTGTTGTTAAATCTATCAATATGATGCATTGAGGGCTATGTTTGTGCTTTGAACATGTATTGTGTGCCTACCATAGTTGGGGGAAGCAAGATCTTGGGCTAGGTTTGGTTATTTTGTTAGGGTTAGGGGTAGTGTTATGGTTAGGGTTAGGGTTAAGGTTATGCCTATGATGACCATTATAGTTACCCCTCGAATTGTAGGATGGGACCGATCGTCTTCTTTGAGACTTCTGCTGAGGCGACGGCGAAGCGTGAACGCGAAGTCATTGAGGAAAAGATGAAGGAGTGGGTCGACTCCGTCGATGCGTTGAATGCGGCTTCAAGGGACTTTTCAAAGTACTATGTATGCGAGTACGACGATAGCGAGAAGGTGATCGAAGATAAAGAGAAAAAGATAAACAAACTCAGGAGAAACGAGAAACGTAATAGACGTGATCTTTCAAGGCAAATTGCATTGTATGCAACAAGGGATGAAGTGGGTCAGCTTGACTTGAAAAATCCTAGCCAGATCATTGACTGGCTAGTTAGGCAACCATCATCGCCGATACCGAGGCAAGCTTCTTGTTGGGCTTGGGTCCTTGAAAGAAGTGATGTCATTTCTTGCAACCCGGGACCGTACGACAAAGACATTGTGTTGATGGCCGAATAAAAGGGGTTGAACTACATGATGTCGTAGAGTCATTTGAACTATAATGGCATGTACCCTTTATCATTTGCTTTAGTTGAACCCCTCCTTATGTTTTATGTAACCTTTGTTATTTGAACTCCTTAAGAACTTTGTGCTCGTATGTCATTTTAAGTAATCTATCTTGTGTGTTTGTTGTATGTCATTTGATTTAAGTTATCTTTTTGTGTATGTCATTTGAAGTTACCTAACATAACATTCATGTAGGATGGAAAACAAGTCGAGTTTGCAGATATTATATGAGAAGTGTGAAGAAAACCGACGCCGTAGTATGATGAGGGAGCTTGAACAATGGATTAAGAGTTGTGAGAAGGCAAACACAGTTATGAGGGATTTCAACAAGTATCAGTTTTGTAAGTACCCTAAAAAGCTCGTGAAAAAAAGAGAAGATTCTTCATGAGGTGCAGAAGAAGGAAGATGATTGTAAACACTCTTTGGCAATGGAGATAGGGTTCTCCGTAAGCATTAATGAATGCCGCGAGCTCGACTTGTCAAGACCCGGGCAGGTTATTGGATGGGCAATCAAACAAGGAGTGTCTAAGAACCCGAACCGTCGTGCTCGATGGGCGTGGTTCCGCGACGTAAAGGGTGCGATGATCCATTGGGCTGGACCCAATGATATTCGACTGAGGCCTAATCCAGAGTGTGATACACAAATTGAGCGTATCAAAATGTTCAGGAGCTATTTCCCGGTGTAGATCATTTATGCTCAAGATTCTACCTTGAATACTTGTCATTTGGACCAATGCTCCAAGTCATTTAAATTTGGTAGATGCAACTTGATGTAATGAACTGATGTGATGTTATTTATGCATGTCCTTGGTATTTGAACATGTGGGAGTTTGTTGATGTAATGATTTAATGAACATGTATGCTTAAGATTCGCATATAGGTTCTCCTATTTAAATATAAGGAGAAGTGCTACCCTACCTCCATGGTCCTCGGCGGTAGGGTAGCTAACCCTACCACAAGAAAACAAGTTTTCTTGCTTCAGAACGGTTTAGCCATGTTAGCTACCCTACCGCCAGGGCCCTTGGCGGTAGGGTAGCTAACCCTACCGCAAGAAAACTCTGTTTTCTCGCTTCAGAACGGTTTGGCCGTGTTAGCTACCCTACCACCAGGGTCCTTGGCGGTAGGGTAGCTAACCCTACTGCAAGAAAACTCTGTGGTAGGATTGCTTACCCTACCGCCAGGGTCCTACCGCCAGGGACTCCGGTGGTAGGATTGCTTACCCTACCGCCAGGGTCCGCGGCAGTAGGTTTGAAAAACAGAGGAATACCCTGTTTTTTTGGCCTTGAACCTCATCCACAATAATTTAGACACATAACTCAGAAATTTGAAAACAACTCATGATAAACTTTGGTCTACGACATAGTTCATGATAAAGTTCGCAAATGAAAGACATAGTTCATGACAAAGTTTCACAAATGAAACACATAGTTCATGACATAGTTCGCTAATGCAAGACATAGTTCTCAAATAGCCGCGAAAGTGAAGTCCCTATTGGGTCGTACGAGGCCATTTCCCTTTCTTGTCACATGCCTCATCTTCCTCTTTGCATCGCGAGCCCTTGCAAGCTTTCTTGCCCTCTCCTCTTCACGAGCAACCTTCTCTTTGCGTGCCCTCTCCTCCTCGCGCTTCTTCTGCTCCATCTTCTCCTTCTGATGACGCTCTTCATCCTCGGCTCTTTGCAATGCTTCTTCGAATAGCCGCTGCCTCCTAAAAGAATCTCGATATTGGTCTTTTTGAACATCTTCTGGCACATCTTGATCTATCCATGTGAAGTACTTGCAAAGAGGAGGCGGTGACTACATAAGAAAAACAAGTTTGTTGTTAGTAAAATATGAGTTGGAGTTCAAACAAATATGAGTATATGAAAGCATAGAAGACAAACTTGGCTCACATACCGGTGGTAAGTCGTAGGCGTTAGTTGGAAGCACACGATCATGTGCGTAATTTGGACACACAAAGAATCTTCTCCCTTCCGTCCATGACTTCTTCCGGTCCATGGACACCTTCACCTTGCAAACATCTCCACACCAACATGATGGGGTTTTCACATTTTTCTCCTTCACCTTGTCCAAGGTTGCGTTCCCCCACTTGGTAGGCATGTCCTCTCGGTCAGCACGAGGCGGCCTCGTCATGGAACCGGATGAAGCCATGCCTACAAAAAGCAAGAGTTAGTTGCTAGTAAAACATATGAACAAATGAAAATGTATGGAGGCAATAAGCAAAATACCATTCAACCATCCGGATTTAGCAAAATGTCAATAGGCCTTCCTCTATCAATTCTCCGCGTCCTATTACCACCGGAACCACGACCACCTCGGCACCCTACTCCTCTAAGACTCGTCCGTCCTCCACGCCCACCACTAGTGCCACCTCTAAGACTCATTCGTCCTCCACGCCCACCACTAGTGCCACATGTAAGACTCGTCCATCCTCCACGCCCACCACTCCTACCTCCTTGTGCGGCAACGGAACCTCCTCGATGGCCACCCATTTGAGTAGTGCTCGCGTTGGCATTGGTCCTTGGCCTTTTCATGCATCTTCTAACATTGTGTCCTGGGTCGTCACATTGTCCACAATTGTTGATGTCAGGTGGCTCCATGAAATGACCTATACCAAATTGTTTCATTCCGGTGTATCCAGCAAGATCATCCATGTCACTCCTGAACCTCTTCTTTCTTCTTCTTCCCTTCATAGGCACCATGAGTTCGGGATCGGGAATGATAGGGCCATCATACTCAGGCCACTGTGACTGATCGAGGAAAGGACGGAACCGAGGCGCCCATATCAACTTCGTTGTTTCCAATGTGAACTGATGCAACCGCACAAGTTCAAGTTTCTCGCCCTGGCTGTGGTCATCAAATGCGAGCAAGGCCAATGGTACTTATGAGGCCTCTCGCACTGACACCACCGGTTCTTGAGGTGCACCTTGTACGCCACACCACCGTACGTCACACCGTCACGTGTCGTGCCACCCGACTCGTCGACTTGATAGATCATTTCTTTTTGATTGAAACTAATGATTTGTTGGTGTGAAGCTTGCACTAGTAGAAAACAGGGCATCAGTTCCGGTTCCAGAGGGCCTTTAGTCCCGGTTCTGCAACCGGGACTGAACAATCGGGACTAAAGGCCCCCACTTTTAGTCCCGGTTGGGTTACGAACCAGGCCTAAATGAGCTCCACGTGGCCGCTGTGGGGCGCCCAGGCAGGAGGACCTTTAGTCCCGGTTGGTAACACCGACCGGGACTAAAGGGTCTCCACGTGGCCGCTGCGCAACGCTCAGGCAGGAGGACCTTTAGTCCCGGTTGGTAACACCAACCGGGACTAAAAGGCCGCTACGCGTCAGCCCCTGCCAAGCACTTTTTTTTGAAAGGAGGGGTTTAGGGTTTAGGGGTTTTGGAGGGTTTAGGGGTTTCATATTGTGTTTCCCCCTTTTCTTTTTGTGTTTACCATTCAATTCTTTTACATTTAGGGTTTTCATTTTTATTTTACGTTTTCCATTCAACTCGACGCTAGCTACTACATATATATAGCAATGAAGGAACCATTACACAACATCGTCATGATCAATATATAGAGAGAAGTGACCTCTCTTTCTCCGTGCTTGGTCGAACAACAAGTTTTCGTATATCTATTCGACGCTACTACATATAGTACACGTTCATGCATATATACAATATAACATCTCTTACGATCCCTAATATCTAATTACACTTGGATAGTTGGTGCACCGCCAAACCTAGACAAATCTTGGGGAAAATGGAGCTTGGAGGTCGATCTTAGAGAGGAGAAAGCTTAAGTGTGGCTTGGGCATTTCATCAAACACCTCATGTGCATAGGAGGTGAGAACAGAGTAGCACACACCTCCCACACGCCGACCGGCCAAAAAACAGAGGAGTGAGCGCACAGGGGCGAGCATATATATATATATGCATCTTTTTAGTCCCGGTTGGTGTCTAGAACCGGGACGGAAGACTGACCTTTAGTCCCGGTTCCAGACACCAACCGGGACTAAAGGGGTTGCGCCAGGAACGAGGCCCTTTAGTCCTGGTTGGTGGCTGGAACCGGGACTAAAGGTCCCAGCCGAACCAGGACTGGTGCCTGTCGAGGCCCGGTCGGCGTCCTGGCCGCTTGAACCGGGACTGATGCACGCATTAGTCCCGGTTCGTAAGTCGACTGGGACTGTTGCTCTGATCTGGCAAAAACCAATGCCCTATTTTCTACTAGTGTTGCGTGCCTGATGCTTCAACCAATCTTGAACCTTGAAAGGATAGTCCATCTTTTCACCTATCCAATCGGCGGTGATTTCGGAATGCCTTAGGAAATACTCGTTGAGCTTGAAGAAAGTATATTTCACTATTGCAGTCACCGGTAATGAACGGACACCCTTGAGCACATTGTTGAAGCATTCCACCATGTTGCTTGTCATGTCTCCGTATCTCAAACCTCCTTCGTCGTAAGCGCGTGACCACTTATGCTTCTCCGGAAGATGCCTTGTCAAGAATTCTGCCCCCCTTTGTTCTTCTCCAAAGCCTTCAAGAGTTTGTCATAGCGGCTTTTGAATGTGTCAGTGTTGAATGCCACGCAAACATGGGTAAGGTCTTTGCAAAACTCTTTGCTCTTGCATGCCCGGTAAAAGTTTGCCACGAAGTGCCTCATGCACCAACGGTGTTGGAGCTTTGGAAAGCCTGGAATATCAACATCTATTGCTTTGAGAATCCCATGATGCCGATCCGATATGATGCATACTTCTCTCTTGCCAATCACCTTGGTCCTAACATGGTCCATAAACCACTCCCAGTTGTCATCATGCTCGGAAGGAACCAAGGCAAATGCCACCGGCAACACGTTATCGTTCGAAGAGTGGGCCATTGCAACCATCAATGTGCCCTTATATTTGCCGGTCAAGAAAGTCCCATCAATAGACAAGATAGGCCAACAATGCCTAAATGCCTCGATGCATTGGCCAAAGCTCCAGAAAGCACGGTGAAACACTCCGTCAATTGACTCCCTCCTATGGCGCATGCCCGGGTTCCGATGAGCTATGGCACCCAACATTCTCAGAAGAATATTGTAAGCGGCCGCATAATCACCATGCAACACCCTAATAGCGTTCGCCTTGGCCATCCACACCTTCCCATACTTGACCTCGTACCCGAATCGTTCAAAAACCGAACTCATGAGTAACTTCACCTTCACGGTTGGATCGTGGGATATCTCATTCAACAATTTGTAGCCTATATATTCAGACGTGAGTTGACGGTGTCCCTTGCTTCGGTCGGCTTTGTCCAGTGGTATGCACTCATGAGTGGCCACACAACTCGTCAACACCCATTGCCCGGTTTTAAGAATTTTTCTTCCACGGACCTTCCATGGGCAACCTTCTTTGTCACATTTGATGGTGTAGTGCACCTTTTGGTTGGAATGACCAACAACAAATGGCCGATGGTTCCTAATGACGTAATCACTCAACCATATCTTGAACTCTTTCAAGCATCCAAACTTGATGCCTTTCTTCAAATGAGCATTCTCGTCCTCATCCTTGGGGACTGGATCACCGACCTTCCGGCAAGGTGATGGTTCAACCAACCCCAATCTCATGCCACCGTCAACAACGACATTGTCGGCAAGACTAAGATCGCGAAACAATGAGGGTCCTCTTTCCTTCCCCGTCACCTTCTTGAAGATTTGATTTTCTTGCGCCGCGAATCCATCCTCGTCCAATTCTTCTTCCGGACCCTCGTCATCCGAGAAATACCGACACATACGGCTATAAGGGAGGTTACGCTCCATGTCTTGTTGGCACACAATGACATCCAAATTACCAATGGGATTGTAATGGATCTCTCCTTCTTCCGCGTAAGCATCATCTTGAGCAATATCATCTTCATCAACATGAGCAATAGCATAATCATCAACATGAGCAATAGCATCATCTGGAACTACTATGGCTCTATCATTGATGTCCTCTTCATTCTGTTGGCTACTTGGTGGTTGGCTAGAAGAATTGTGGACATACACCTCGACACTACCATCATGTATGGGGACGATGCATTTCGGTTCAAGTCAAGTTCTAGCCGCGGAACTTCAACCTTTGTGGCAAATAATTCAAGTGACTTGTCTTGTGATCCCTCTACTCTTTCCTTATACACATTCCAATGCAATTGGGAGGTGATTGGCATACTCTTTAATCGGGACTTTACTCCCACTCCAACATCATATCTCCCAATAAGCTTAACCTCATCAATTGGGTCAACCCAATGTAAAACGCTTCTCACTTTGACGACAACATCCTCATAACTTGGGCTTGTTTCAAAAACCATGGGCTCTTCCCCTTCATTGGCATTTCCATTCATAAATGCCGCCTTGTCCAAATAATGAACATTAACGAGTTTATCCATCTAAGAACAATGAAAAAAAAATTAGTCATCCATGAGCCGGGCAATTCATACGGATGAACTACCTAAACTATGCATACTTTGGTATGAAGTGCATTCAAACAACAAGACAAACATAGCCTTAATCATAGCCTTAACCCTAACCCTAACCATAACACTACCCCTAACCCTAATAAAATAACCAAACCTAGCACAAGATCTTGCTTCCCCCAACTATGGTAGGCACACAATACATGTTCAAAGCACAAACATAGCCCTCAATGCATCATATTGATTGATTTAACAACAACAAGAGCAAGAATTAGGGTTTGCAACAAAGTGAGCAAAGCAACCAAAATAGGTGATTCCAACCAATCAAATGAAGGGGGAGTGGAAGAGGTACCTTGGGTGATGAAAATGCTCCGGATCCACCGGACAAATCTCAAGCAAACAAGAAGAATTAAGTGGGTACTTTGGTGGGGGAGAGATGGGGGGAGAGGATGAGCTCGGAGGAAGGAGATTGGGGGTGAATGGGTGGGTGTGGGGCCCACCAATTTACCCCCACCACCTTTTCCTCTATCAGGACCCTACCGCCGAGGTCCTTGGCAGTAGGCTCGAACACCCTACCGCCAGGTTCCTTGGCGATAGGCCCTTTGCCACGTAGGCTGAAGTTAACGGCCGTCAAATGATAGTCGAAGGCCTACCGCCAACGGGGCCGGCGGTAGGGTGTGCTCGGCTACCGCCGGGGTGTGTGGCGGTAGCCAAAAGGGTCAGATCTCGAATTTTTTTCAGACCGGGATCAGATCCGGCTAAACTAAGCCAAAAGAGTCAAAACACCAAATTTACCCTCGTTGCTGCTCTCTGCTCTGCCATTTCCCGATCGGCTCAGAAATGGGACTTTCAGTTCACAGGCGGCCGGGCGAGCAGACGAGGGATTGGGCGAGTCGATCGGCGTGACGCGCGCAATGCCGGCCTACACGTACACCCTACGTAGTACTGTACGTGGTGGAAGCAGCACTGCCTGTACTTCAGTTACCCGTGTGCCGTGCATGTGCCCTTCTGCACTCTCTCGCTCTAGATTTCTCTACTGCTAACATACTTCCATGTAAAAAAACGATCTCTTTCTATCTACATTTCACCCGCTCCCGTTCAAACTATCTCTCCTCTCTGCTATTTCGGTTAGCTCTCCGGTGATCTCTCTCCCTCTACTGTAAAAGTGCTCTCTCTCTCTGTCTGCCTCTCGTCTCGTGTCCCTCTGACTAAGCTACCTTTCTCTCTCTCTCTCTCTACAAAGTCACATGCATCGATGGCAGCGTAATTTGGTTTCATTAGGGCAGCACAGACGCCCTTGGATCCATCCATGCATGCATGCATGCACACCCCCAACCCAAAGACGAAGATGAGTCCAACAGTGCAACCTCCAAATTAAATCCAAGCACCCCAGCAGATAAAGCTACTGCTGCGTGCGTGCATGACGACGGTGTATGATCCGTCGATCGTGTCACCATGATGCCCGGCCTGCTGTACGTACGAACGCCCGCCCTTGGATCTTTCTGGTAAATGGAAAAGAGGATCCGGGCATTGTCGTGCCGTAACTTGTCATTTTGTCCGGGTCATTCTTAATTAGTTACTGCAGTACGCTCTCTGCTCTGCATGCGTATGCTCGTGATCGCGCTCGCATGCGTCGGCAAAAGTTGCACACCGCGACACATCCTATGGGAGAGAGGCGCATGTGTACATGTGCAACTGTGCGTCCATATGCGCCACTCCTAGTCCTACAGGTTTACAGACTACAGGTACAAGTGTTGACATGGGTGGCCTTTGCACAGTAAGAATTAATCCCCCGTCCCAATTACTTGTCGTAGAAATGGATAAAAATGGATATATCTAAAACTAAAATATATCTAGATACATTCATTTACGTGACAAGTAATTTCAGACGGGGGGAGTACCTTGGTGTGGTGAGCCAACAGATCTACAATGTATTCAGGAAAAAAAAACACCATGATGATGGGTGGCCTTTGCACAGGAGGAGAAATTTCCATGTGCTATTTGTTAGAACTTCATTTTTTGAAATCTTTTCATTTATTTCACTCCAAACATGCCAGCATCTCATGATGATGATGATGATGATCATGATGTCCAAAGCAATCTTTTTTGGAAGGTCTTGAGAAGCCAGAAAAATTTCATCATAGGTAGAGATGCCCCTAAGCTTGTTTGGAAGATGGAAAGCTAACAATTCCAAGCAAAGTTGCAGCCCCAGAAGAGATGTAATGTTGTCTCTTCAGAGCTTTCATTGTAGAAAACACAAACATTCTAAGAGCATCTCTAGCAGACGCTGTAAAAGCGCCTGGCCCGTATAATTCCGGTGACTATACTGGTTTGGCCCCTTTTTTGGGCCAGACCAGACCCCGTATAGTCGCCCCGGCCCGTAAAACGTTTACAGTGGCCCGGAACCCCCCCCCCCCCCCCCCCGCGCAGTATATCTACGGGCCCGCGGCCGCTATACGGGGCGAAACCCTATTCCCCCCGCTGCCTCAATCCCCTCTTTCCCCTCCGATTTCTCGCCGCCGGTAACCCAAATCCACCGCCCCACTCCGATATCGTCGACAGATCCGCCACCATGTGGCGCGTGATGTGGAGCTCCGGCCGCGGTGCCGGCAGTGGCGAGGACCCCGAGCGGAAGCGCTGCATCGCCGCCGACGCGGCAAGGAAGCGGTCCGCCCGGCGGTACACGAACCGGTGCCTTGAGTCGTCGCTGTCCCTCCTCCGCCGTGAGACGGAGGAGTACGACCGGCGGCAGGCTTGGCTCTCCTCCGGCGCGGGCAGCTCCGCCGCGTCGGCTAGCTCGCGTATGCCGCTCCCGCCGGTGAAGAGGGAGCCGGAGGAGCTCCCGCCGCACCGCGCGGTGAAGAGGGAGGCGGAGGTGGAACGGCGGAGCGCCGGCGTCGTCGGGCCGGAGGATTTCCTCCCCCCTTCCGATGCGGACGTCATCGAGGTGGCCATCCTCGCGCACAGTGCGCGGGAGGAGGAGGAGGCGCGCAGCGCCGCCGCCGGGACGAGGAACTCGACGCCGTCCTGTACGAGCAGGGGCTCGTGAGGGCGCGCGATTTCGATGACAACATGGCCGCGTGGCACCGCGAAGCCGCCGCGCAGGATGCCATCTTCGTCGACCTCACCTCCGACGACGATGATTGATGATCTCCGCCGCCGCAGCGTCGCCGCCGCACCCGGAGGGCTCCGGAGCCACATTTTGGGCATTTGGGTTAGGGGTAGGCGGCCTCCTCCGATCTAGTATATGTAAATCAACTATGTATGGATGATCGAGTATGTATGGATGCACCTAGTTCTACTGCTTGTGTTCTTCTCTCGCGCGAAATTTTATTTTCAAATTTTAAAGGTCCATTTGAGGTTTCTGTTCTGCCACAGCTATTTTCGGCCCTTATCCGAGCAAAACCGCGAACTGTAAACCCCTTATAAGAGCTAGCCTTATAAGGGGTCTGCTAGAGATGCTCTAAGTGCATGGATTTCCTTTTCCAAAGATTTCTTGTGCTTATTCTGCCATGGATAATAAGCCAGAAGAAAACTTTATGTCTTAGCCTACTTGCCCTCTTCCAAAGCCATTTGAAAATAATGTGGGCTTCCTAGTTCCCATCATCCATTTATACATTACAGAAATGAATAACCTTATCCTTTCTAGTGATAAGACCATCTGTCAGGGTTTTGAGTGATGATTCCTTGATCCAACTCTGCATGAATTTCATTGAACTAGGCAAAGACGTTTGAGGGACTAGTCCAAAGACGTTTGAGGGATAGCCTTGAATGGCAAAAAGTGTTCGGATTCCAGGAAGGGACATACATGGGCGGTTTGAGGGTCCGCGTTTGAGATGCCCTAAACCCCCTTGTCTTTTAGGCTTGCATACTTTATCCAAGCAATTAAGGTAGGCCCCATTTTTTTCCATACTTTCTCCAAAAGAAATGCATGAGGTATTTGTTCACCTGATCTGTGATGGTGACTGGCATTGCTAGAGAGCACGTGTAGAAAATGGGAGGGATGAGAAGACTGATTTGATTAATTACAGTATCCCTTCATATGAAAGCAAGATAGAGCAACCAACAAGCCTTCTTTCAATGCTCGACACATTGGGGCAAAATCAAAACTTTAAATCTGGCCATGAGGCGTGGCATTTTTGTTCTCATTTCAGCTCTTTCTCCTTCATTCTATCCAGAGTCGGGAAAGGAGGTGCTCATTGGTATGATTTGGTCACGATCGAGTGGCGACGTTATTTGTAGTCATCCAATGTTGTCCTGATGCGGCCTGCATATATAGTTGTTGTAATGGCATCGATACATTTTCTGCTGACTATGTGTGGAGATGATGACAACATATGTTGTAGCTCTAGAAAGAAAGAGGCGAGACCTAGAATGACGGTTCATCAAACTGGTTGGGGCCATGATATATGGGGGTGCCATTTGTCGCAAAACAAGTGAGAGAAGAGAACGAGCGAAGAATGAAAGAGAGCATGATGTAGTTATATGAGGCAAAATAGGGGCATATCTACAAATATCACAAATAGGAGCAATGCCTTGGGTGCATTATTTTTCCTGATAAAACGGCTGGAGCGCTGCATTTTCATTCATTGAGACAATTCGAATTAGAAAATTACAAAGTGATCATGTTTTCATGGGGGGACATTGCCAGAACACCCTAGACAAAACCAACATGTGTGAATTGGTCCTGGACTAGGTTAACGCTCGACAATAAGGCCACAACCCTCTTGGTTATTTCCTCAAAGATGAGGTGGGCTACATCGATGTATGCCATTCCCGTGCCACTAAAGATACGACGGCTTGTTTCTTTCCACGCATTCCACGTGAAGTATAACATGTTTGTTGGGCTTTCTATTTTTGGGGAGTTGTCAATATTTCTCAATGCTTTGTCCCACCTCGTGTCAGTTATTGAATGATTGACATATTGTTGGGAGTTAATCTTGGACCATGGACAACGCCATCCGGCGGACCTTAGGTGAAAGGCAATACTTGGAAAGATGTAATGCAGACTGGGGGGAGGGGGGAGGACGCAAAGCTGTCATGCCGGTTCATGCGGCCAATCATGCTCGGCTAGCCTATAAGCTATGAGGATCTTGTCGTGAAGGACAAGCCAGGAGAACAATTTGCATTTTAGTTCCAAACGAATTCTCCAAATCTTCTTCACTAAGAACTTGCGATGAGATTCATTAAACTAGCTTGGATAGGAAGAGTTGGAGGAGTATCCACACAGGTGTTCCATAGCCAGACAATGGAGTCTGACCTATGGGGTTGAAGGCCACCTAGCTAATCATAGATGCCAGGTCCATGACCCTCTACATATGTGTCGGTCAGTTCAACCCCGCAACCAACTGTATCCAGTTGTCATCGTGCAACTCATCGGAAACAATATGCTCTTATGTGTTGCAATATAAAAAAAACTATTAGCAAGGATATCTAAGCGACAGATCTAGACCTATTGTCATGGCAGAACAAGGTTGTATTACCTTCGCCAATGTCGTAGGGTGTGGATGACCTGAAAAGGTCCATGTTAGTTGCATCTCAGGGGAGCTGAGTGCCTAACCACAACCGGCGTAGGTCGGTCCACTGATGCCACGATCAATGCGGTTTGAGGACTCTCCTGAACCAATCAAGGTCCGCAATGTCGAGCCCACAAAGCACCTTTGGACGACACAATCTTTTTTGGCGAATACGCGGGATGTGTATTTTTCATTGATAGGTAGAAAAGAGTTTTATACAGGGAGCGTCTCAGGTTAGCGTACACTAAGCAGACGCTAATATGAGATGATCGCGTGAGCAGGGGATATGGGGTTGCTCAGCCCCGAGAGGCTATGGTAATATGCTATTCATTCTGTCCCTTGGCGCCGGTTCGAGCCCATAGCCGTGCTTGGTCTTGGCTCTACGAGAGAACACTCGAGGTCAAAGGCTAGTTCCCATCGAAAACGCAGCCATTGCGGTGTTTTCATCGAAAACGCACACCTCTACCAAGTGATGGATGCATCACGCACACACGAACTCGCCATTGGCCTTTTGATCGACGGCAAAGACGCAAACGGACGAGACGCGCGACAGCTCAGCAGGAAAAAGGGGCAGCTGCCCGTCACAGAGCCGTCGCCCGTGGCAGCACCGGCGCAGAGGGTGGAGAGAGAGAGCGCGTCCGCCTCGCACAAGTCGTCGATCGGTTTGGCCCCGGCCGCCTGGCCGGCTCCCCAAAAGCACAGGGCAGCATGCACCCAGCTGGGCTGCAGCCTGCAGAGGAGGAAGAGAAATCGCCAGCCTGAAGCAAGTCCAGCAGCGTACAGCAACTGTCTCTAGCCATGGCTAGCTGGAGTAGCTACGCCCTCCTGTGCGACTGCAAGTGACAAAGTGCGTGTAGAATCGGTTCTGTTCTTGCTCTTTGTGGAAACAAGTCAATGTGATTTTCAGGAGAGCTAGCTTATAGCCGGTGGAATTTTTGAAAAAGGATGAGGAGAAGGAGAAATTTAACTGTAATCGCAGACGGCCGACAAAGGTACGTCGACCAATATGCTACATTGCCCGGGCTATCCAGTTGCTGGGAAATCCAAGGGTCCAAATCTGAAGTTCTCCGTTATCATGGGCGCCCCGCTTGTTGGCCTCCTCTAGCTTGCTTTCTTCTGCACTAATTCGTATGGTGCTGGTGGTACCACACCGCTCGGCAAGGTCTCGTGGCATACATGATTCGCCATGCTATAGATCTTAGCTCGTTTGGCGCTATAGCGACAACCCAATTAACGAACTACTCCTACCATATATGGCCTTGATATTTCAGGCCCGGCCGGCCGTATGATGAAAAGCCACCTAGTCATTCATGTCACACGTACCCAGACCCAGAAGCCTGCAAAATATCCAAGCGTAAATGTCCAAATGTATGTTGCATGCATAAGCACGCACGTAGCCAAGTGCTAAAAAACGTCTACATTTATAATTTTCATAGCCATCGAGTTCTCAAGATCTAGCTGGTGGAAAAGGCAGGTGAGGTGATACACTTGTACATGGAAACACTGCTTCTCCTAGCGTATAACTTCCATCTGGACGTTCCAAACGGGCTACAGGTTTTTAAATTTGAAATGCGCCATTCATTCAGTTCTTGGACTCTAGACATCCATACTCTAATGCCACAACTTGCATACACCTACCACTTCATCCAAAAGGTCAAGCTAACAAAGAAATATAGGAAATTAATGCATCAGCAGTTAATCATTTGCAGTATCATGGTTCGAAGGTTCAAGACAAATATATGCACATACCTCTAACTTGTATATGCATGAGTGGAAGCATCTTTGCGTTATAATTCATATATATGATTTCCATAGCTTATGTTGCTTTGTTTTTCTTACGAGGTATCCTTAAACAAATGCATGAGTTTGCCCTATGGACTAAGCAAGTAAGCAGAATCCACAAGAACTATGGAGGAATTTTAACATGAGCACAAGGAGTACGCATGCTTCTTTTATTTGCATTGACCTGCTCTCCCTTCAAATTACTGCAGAATTCATGTTTCGGTTTCATGTATGATTCAACAAGCCATGGCGTCGTAATACTATGATTTTTTTTTCTATTTCTATGTCCTTGGAGTTTCACGTTACAAAGAGACAAGTACAAGTTGCTTTGTGCAGCCCTTTATTGGTCAGAAATTCAAACATAGGCAGAACAAATCATGGATAATATTATTTATTTTAGAGAGATTTTTGGGGATATTACGAAGGAGATGTATTTGGACAGCAAATGAGAGCCGTAGAACAAGTGCTGCACAAACGTCTGAAAAATAGCTGGCGACAATGCAATCACACAATCTGTTGGTACGTTCTAGCTCTACAGGCACTTGTTGGACGAACCTATCTGAATTCCTCCGTGCGTAGATGAACACGATTGGTCGGTACATCACGGCCTTTCAATTCCTAAGGTTGATTGTGTGCTGTGTTGGAATCTTGGTGGCAACATGTAACTAGCTAGAGAATTATCTCCAGAAAAGATAAGTCTACAAACGTTACCAATAATATATAAAATCTCTAACAGATTAAATGGTCAAGATATATTCATATCTCGCTAATATATGTCGCCCAGGCATAAGACGTATATCCTACATATGTTCAATTTTCATTTCTTTTTTTTTTGCGGAAATGTTCAATTTTCATTTCATGCCCATTTTATAACGAAAAAATGTCATCTTCTCTTTTTTTTTTACATTTATTTAAGAATTATAATGTTCCAGGATACACCACAAATGCAAATTCTGTAATAAGAAGAGATTTTGAGGAACTACCAGCCACGAAAAGATACTTTGGAGCGTAAAAGATGAAATATCTTTAGTCTTACAAAAAGATCCAACCCTACCTACTGTATCCTACGTACAAGGGACAAAAGAAAAATAACCTCATCCTAAACAAAGAGCAAGGATTTCTTTGGTTGGCTGGGAATGGCTCAACCGGCCCCTCCCCTTTATCATTAGCGATTGATCCATGGGGACACAACGTATGGAGCATGCCTACCACACAATCCAGTTCCTAAATATATGATAAAAAAAAGTCCAACAGCAAAAGGTGAGGGCCACAAACAGGAAAAGCAAACAGTTGTGGTAACTCCTCAACATCCATTTAGCTCCGAAAACAGGTTTCGCTTCGATTTATAGATAAAGCACAAATCAAGGCACACGGCGGAACGATACATGATATTGAGGGGCCCCTCTTACAAAGTAGATTCCGGGATAATCACACAACAAAAACACACGCGACTACACTGCCGAGAGAAAATACAGGCAGACTTGAATACAACGCCGCGACACACCCTAGGACACCTAAGCTACACGACAACACCCTCTGAAGGGATTAATGAAAATACCGTAGAACAATTGGCTAAAAAAAAAACACCCTCTGAAGGGGGGAACGACGCCGCATCCATTTAACGCTCTCGGTTTATTATAAAGAAAAAAAAAGGAACTAGCATAGAAAAATTTGGAACGCATGAAATCTTGCATACTGTGCTGCTGAGTTCCAAAACTGTATAGAGCATAAAGTAAATCGCAACATTGACATATCATTCGCCGTACCAGGCATGCACTCATGGATTGAAACGATCCAAGTCGTGCAACGCAGATCCCAAATAATCCGTACACAGAGACAAAAAAAGAAAAGGAAAAAGAAAAAGAAAAGCTTTCTGTGTGCGCCCGTGTAATCTCTCTCTCTCTCACCCCGCAAAAAAAAATCTCTCTCTCTTCGACCAACCATGGTGAGCCATGCATGCATGCAAGGCTCCAAGATCCGGCGGGGCCCGCGCCTTCCGCAGCTTCACGTGAAAAGGTTGCCGCGCGCGCCGATAAAAGGCCGCCGCCACGTAGGCCTGGGGAAATCCGGCGCGGCCAATGGGAGGGCGCCGTGTCAGCAGATAAGCAGGAATTATGAGTTTTGCTTCTTGCCGTTGGGAGGTCCACTTGCCGGGTAGATTTGGATCAGTAGATGCGTTGAGGATGACGGGCAATCAGATGATAGCGTGTACCAGCACAGCCCAGATTACCGATATGCCCTCCTATGCTTTCTTTTCTTTCTTTCCCGTTTGGTGGTTACAACCTCCAAGCAATGGTTGAACATGTATTGGTGATTATAGGTTGATGATGAATGATTGCTTTTGAAAAGTTTCTCATATCAACGTTCTTTTTGTGTTGATGGTATGTTGCCATATATCGGTGATCATAGGTTGATGGTGGGCGATTGGTTTTGAAAAGTTTTCATATCAAAAGCTATGAGTGTCGATTGTGTGCTACCTAGCACTATGGTTTCAAATCAATGCAAGTATTTGCTTTCTCGATTTTTACCAGGAAAAGAGTGAATAGGGGACGCGAGGAACTTAGGTATGTCTTCCGCGTGTTTCATACTCATATTCAATATTATGAAGCAATAATAACATTTGCTAGTCCTAGGTTGAATCCCATGTTTTGTCTTCTAACCAAAACAGAAACCAGGAGAAGAATCTACATTGTTAATGCCAACACACTTGCTCAACAACAAATGGTATCCATTATTATACTTGAGATGAATAAAAACTATATGCCGGTTGTTACTAGGGGTACAGAACTAGCACACTAGTATATGCAATAACACATGAGGACAACTAAGACAAAGTGAAAGCACTTGACATTTCACCTAAAAAACATATGGGAGGAATGCTTCAAACATCTGCTTTCCATCCAGCACAAGAGACATGCGGACAAGGCGTGTTAGTCCAAAAAAGGGTAACCGTTAAGTAATACTTAGCCCCATGTTTCCATTGGTCAGTGCCGTCCCCGGATGAAATATTTGATTTAGGACATGGTTACACATGAAACAAACATATGATTAAACTAACGATATTTCTCCTTCTCCTCATGTTAGGGTGTGTTTAGTTTGTGTCACCAGGTGGAATGTAACGGGTCCATCCTGTGCCGAAGGCCCATTCTTGTGTTTAGTTGGGTTGAGGAACCCGAACCCACCGGTTCCCAGGAACGGAATATTCGCCTGATATGCCGAACGCGCTCGTACCTCCAATTCGGTGGAACGACGCGGAACGGCTCGTGGCTCTCACCTCACCCGTGTCTCTCCTCTGCAACTGCGAGTACTCCCACGGCTCTCCCTCTCCGGCGCCGCCTCTCCCTCACCTCCCCGTCGTCTCTCCATCTCCGGCGCCGCCTCCCCCTCACCTCTCTCTGTCGTCTCTCCCTCTCCCCGCGGGCGGGCGAGCGGCTGCAAGGGCAGGCGAGCGACTGCGGCAGAGGGAGCACCTGGTTCTTCCAGCGGCAGCAGGCTAACGACGGCAGAGAAACAGCAGCGACGGGCTAAATCTGATTCAGTACGTCTCTTCTTTTCTCTCCCCAATCTCCTAGCTCAATCTGACTGGAGTTGTGGATTCAGCGGCAGGCTCAATCTGATTCAGGGGGCAGCAGGCTAACAACGACGATTAGCCGTTTGGGGTTGTGGATTCTTGCTGATGTGTTCATAAGCGGCGGTTCTTATGTGCTCACGTAACAGACACATGTTAATATCCTTGGTGTTATTTTGAGTACATGATTTGTATTTTGACAGATTTTTTTGACATGTAAAACGACTTGTATTTTCACAGATTTTGGCAAAAAAAAATACTTTCTTATGATGTGTTAAATTTAGAAAGAGCTATTAGAGTGACAATTGTGCATATACATACGAGAGAGGTAATCTCACGACAAAGAGAAGCAAATCCATTCCATTCTAGGTTGCCAACCAAACATTGTAGTGTAACCATTCCGTTCCATCTATTGTACCCTACCAAGCACAAGAACGGAACCAACCCATTCCCTTGGAATGGAACCATTCCATTCCGTTCCACTTCGTTCTCCAACCAAACATACCCTTAAAGTACCACTAGGGATGGAAACCATGCCACAAACCCAGAATATGCTAATAGGTACTCCCTCTGTTCACAAATATAAGACGCTCTAACATTTTTTTGAATCGGATGTATACAGACATGTTTTACTGTGTTTGTTCATTCATTTCAGTCCGTGTGTAGTTCATATTGAAATATTCAAAACATCTTATATTTGTGAACGGAGGGAGTAGTACAAATTTCATTGTTTTTCAGAAATAAAGGGGTAAAAAATATGTTGACTTGTGAGCCCAGAAATTCTAGTTTTCTTATGACTTTGGGAGCCATGGAAGCGCAGGGCAAATTGGTCTCACACTCTCCACTTATCCATTGCAAATCTCAGACGACACAACAAAATGCCAACACATGTACATGTACGTACCACCTACACCTAGAGAGAGAGTGGGAAGAAGAAAAGGAGAGATGGAGAAGGAGGGAGGGAGGGGCCAGCCTGCACAAAATGCAGAGTGGGTCCCACGGGCCAGAGGGAGGAGAGCGACCTCATGAGGGTCGCTTGTCTCTTCCAGCAGCTCCTCCCTAAAACCCCACCCCCTCCTCCCTCCTCTTGAACCCTTTCTTCCTCCTCCCCCACCGCCTCCAATCCCCCGCAATTCCCTCTCTCTCTCTAGCCTTCTCGTAGGATTAGTTAGCATTGCTGTTCGCTTCGTCCGTCCATCTCCAATCCCAAAGACACATCCCCAGTCCCAGCTGCTCGCAGAATTCATACCCTGTTCTGTTCCTGCTCTGTTCTTGCTGGCTCTGCTCCTGGCTTGACCTCTTCCCCTTGCCACGGACAGAGGAGTACGGCAGCCGCCGCAGAATCCTTCCGTCCCCTATTTTGTTCTTGGTGTTTTCATATAGGCACAGCTCGAGTCGAGTCCCAGGTGGGGGCGGCCATTAGTTTTTCTTTCCTCTTTGGAGTTTGCCCATGTCCCAAGGTCTCTGGTGCGGCTCTGCTTAGCGCCCTATTTGTCCCTCGGAAAAGAAAGAAAAGTTGCCGTTTCCTCGCTACCTTTTCTCCGTCTTCCTCTCCGTCTCGCAGCTTTCATCAGCCAAGAAGGAAGGAAATCCCTCGGTTCCCGCGCAATCTTGTGGGGTTTAGGGGTTTAGGAATCCATTCAGTTCTTGTGGAGCTGTGGTGGTGGTGGCGGTGGAGTTTATTGATCGGAGAAGAGGAGCTGGAGTAAATTCTCGGCTTGAGCGGTGGTGGTGGCGGTGATTGAGGGGGCATTGGCGATGACGTCCTCTTGCATACCGACGGGGCTACGGCTGGACCTGGACATGGTGAAGGCGGCGGCGTCGCCGGGAGCGCACTCGTCGCCGCTGCGGCCGGCGCACTCCTCTCCGTCGTCCACGCTGTCGGAGGCCTCCAACGCGTCCTCGTCGGCCACGTCTGTGTCGCTCAAGCGCGCGCGGGCGCCGCGGAAGCGGCCCAATCAGGCCTACAACGAGGCCGCGGCGCTGCTCGCGTCCATCCACCCCTCCGTCTTCCCAGTCAAGAAGAGCCCCAAGACGGCCACGGCGCCGCGCCCGCCGCTCTCGGGCCTCGCGGTGGCGTTCGGCGCCGCCGCGTCCTCCGACCTCCTCCCGCCACTCCCCGTCCTGTCCGACGCCGCATTCCTCCTCCGCGACAACGCGGCCTCGCCCTCGCCGCCGCCGCAGAGCCCGTCCACCGACGCCTGCAAGAACTGCTCGTCCCCGACGCCCGTGAGCAGCGCGTTCCGGGAGTTTCGTGACCCGGCGCCGTCGCCGGCGAGCCCCGACACCGCCACCGACGAGCCCGGCGAGCTCGACTTCGACGACGACGGCTTCGACGCCGAGTCCATCCTCGACGTCGACGAGGCCGCGGCCGGCGGCGCCGCCGAGGGCATCGACGGCATCATGGGCAGCCTCACCATGGAGGCCAACACGGCCACCGCCACGTCCGACGACTCCATCCTGTCTAGCTCCGGCATACACCCCTACCTCAGGAGCCTCATGGTGGTCGGTCTGGCTGGCCGGTTCGAGCTCGGCCTCGGCTCCCGGCAAAGCACCCGCCCCAACCTCAACCGTGCCCTCAAGCGGCGGGACGACGACGGCGCCTGGTGGATGTGGCCTGCGGTGCCGGTGAAGGACATCACGGTCACACCACCGACGCCACCGCCAGAACCTGCAGCGGCAGTGTCGAACACCGCAATGCCGCCGCCGGCGTCGGCAGCACCAGAGAAGAAGAAGAGCAAGAAGAAGAAGAAGGTGAAGATGGAGAAGTTGATGGCCAAGGAGGAGGAGTTGGCCAATGCGAAATGCGAGGAGGGGGCCGATGGAGCAGTGGACGCGGCGGACGGCAATGGCGACGATGACAGCGCGCCGACAAAGGCACCGAAGACCGGGTTGGGGCTGAAGCTGGACACCGACGACGTGCTCAAGGAGTGGTCCGGCAAAGGGTCTATGTTCGCCGAGGGCAGCGCGCCGGATTCGTCAGAATCCGCCGCCGAAGTGCGGGTGAGTACTTGTTTCCCTGAATTTTTCTCTCTTGCGTGCAGCAGGAGAGTGCAACATAATTTCGATGAGCTAACAGTAACTCAATTTTTCTTTTCAGTTTGCTATTTAAGTCAAAACAAATCTCATTTAAAAAAACACAAAATTTGACATGCCCTGTAGATGATGTTACCTCTTCTATGACAGTCTTACTTATTCAGATAAATTACAGAGACCTGTGTTCAAATTAGTATGAGGTACTCTGAATATGTTTTCTGATAGAAGATTGTATTTCAGTTCCACCACCATAATTAAATTTCGGCGTGCCTCGTATTTCTATAGCTTAATTTTAGCTCTACATCCCCATTTCTTCCGACATGTTAACTCCTTTTGCTAGACAAACAGAAGAATTTTGCCTCTTGTGAATTTGCTTTCTTCAGCAAAGAAAAAGGGACACCCCACAACTAGAAACCACATGCTTGATAAGTTGATATGAAACTGCCAATTGTGGAACTGGTATCAACTATTAAGCCAATAAACTAGGAAAATTGCTTATCCAACTGATGGTCCCTCACAAAGCCACAACTCACAAGAAGTACCCAGTCCTGTACTACTGCATATCTGTAAGTACACACCTTTTAAGAGTGTCACTGATACTCTCCAGTAACCCATAAAACAGAAGCAGTAAAAATAGTTTATAGGGGAAAATAACTAAATAGTGAGTCCCAGCAAACCTACTGCTAAGATTCGATAAGCTGATTTTAGCTCTAAGTCCAGTGAACATATGGGTTTTGTTTATTTTTACATTCTGCTAAACATGTGCGTGAATAACGGTAGACATTGTTCTATAGAAAAAATAACTGTTACAAATTGGGTAAACTCAATTCAACCATTCTATTATGCTGCTAGTTAGTTACACTCAATTATTCAACAGTGGACCACAGGCAATTGAGCCTGGAGATTTCCTGCCATAGATTACATGTTTGTCTTGTTGCTGAGAGTCACTTGGGCTCAAATTTGGTGCCTTTTGGGCCAGTGATAGAGCAACTGCAACAAACTGTTAGCCCCAATTCAGTTGGCTTTTCTGCAATTTGCTCTGATAGATGGCAAGACTTGCAGCTGTCATAAGTGGCAAGAATCATTATGCAGATCTGTCCAGCTTCTTTGTAGTTTGTAGTTTGGACACACAATGGCCTCATTACTTACCTTACGAGTTACGACGCGGTTTAAAAACAATGTAAAACTGTAAACATGTTTTACATTCCTTTTCTTGGATTCTGAATGAGAAGATACTCTTAGAGCCTTACTAATCAAGGATGAATCCTTGTTGCAGGCCAAACTTGCAGACATCGACTTGTTTCCTGAGAACGGGAACGGTGGCATCAGGGAAGCAAGGGTGATGAGGTACAAGGAGAAGCGGCGCAACCGGCTGTTCTCGAAGAAGATCCGGTACCAGGTGCGGAAGGTGAACGCCGACTGTCGGCCTCGGATGAAGGCAAGCACTACTAGAACTGATGCTTGAAAGAATAAAAAGTTCCAGTATAATATTTGTAAGCCAAGCACTGGAAAAGCTCACTCCTCACACCAGATCACCATCACCCACGCATCTACTTTGTCGAAACGAAGTTTTCGGGGTTTACTGACGTTCTCCGTTGCTGTTTCTTTGTCATTTCAGGGAAGGTTTGTTAGGAGCCCGTCTCTTCTGCAGCAAGCCCTGGAGGAAGGGAGCTAGATATAGTGATACTTGTTGCTAGCCTTTTAAATGGACACCTCTTTTTTGGCCCTTTTTAGCTTCTCTCGTTAGCTAAGAGACCTCAGTGAGTGAGAATTTTTTGTTCCCTCCCTTTTTCTTTGTGTTTCGGAGTTTTGCTTTGCGGAGAGAGGAGGATAGTGATGCCCAGTTGCCATGGGGATCAGAGATCAGGTCAGGTCACATAGTTTTTGTGTCTCAGGTTTACAATGTGAGGTAAAGGAAGGAAATAAAGTGATGTTAGAATATTACAGTCATATATCCAAAAATATGTTGTGCACAGATGGTGCTGTTTCATCCATTTTTACCTCTCTGAAATGACTCGCTCCATCGGCGCATCGCATCGCATCCAACACACGCACAGCAAAGCCAAACGAGATCATGTCGTAGATGCAACTGAGTGAGAGGTCAATTGGCACTGTGGCATTTAGCAGGTTTTTACCATGTGGAACTGACTAGGCGTGCAGATGCAGTACAGTTTGTGAACAGCAGGCAGATACGCGGCTCCACGATTGGTGCGGCAAAGTTTGTAGTCCAAAAATAAGTGAGATGCAACAGCAGATTACTTGGAAATATGAAACATCACCTGAACATTCAAGCGACTGGGAGTCTGGGACTAGAATAGCATGCAGGGATCGCCGACGGTGAGGGAATTTTGGCGGCGGCGCCGCCGCCATTGCCTGCCGGGCTCAACCGCTCATCTGCTCTTCGATCTCGTGGGAGTGGAGAACTGCAGAAGATGGTGGGTTCGTTAGGCCTCGATCCGAGGAGGATGGGCTCTTTTTCTGATGAAGGACGCGCGAGACGAAGCAAATAGTACCCGTGTGTTTTGCTAAGTCTCGATCTGAGGCCGTGCAGATCTGATCCGATGGCCTGAGAAAACTTGGGAGGTGGGTTCTTCCTTCCATTTCGAAAAAAATTTGCCGCCCCTCACACCTTCGCCAGCCGTACGCTGTTAAAAATCGTCTTACTTGAAGCATCATTGTAAGGCTTAAAAATACTACTCCCTCTGTAAACAAATATAAGAGTTTTTAGATCACTACTTTAGTGATCTAAACACTCTTATATTTCTTTACGGAGGGAGTACTAGTAAACACATGAATGCATCCGTTGGTGTGGGAGTAAGGAGAGGCCTTGATCTATCGGATGAGGTTGTAGCTTTCCCCAATTTGGGGCTTACATGTAGGTTTTCGTTGTCCATCGCTTCGCCCTGTTGACGGTGGCAGCGGCGGCGCTAGATAAAGGCATCCTCGGTGTTGTCGGTTCATCGAATAAGGTTCCCTCAAGTCTCCTCGTCTCGACGGTGTCGTCTGCGGCGGCAGAGGGGTCGATGGCTTGATGACGTATTTTCCCACCGGTAGTTCTGGCCGGTGATATTATGGTCTAAGGGTTTGTTGGCGCGACGACAGTTGCAGTTTAGTCCTCCGGCCTCATCGCCGTCATGTCGATGTGGCCTCCAGTGTTGGCTGGCATGCAGTCGGCTAGATAAAGGCATCCTCAGTGTTGTCGGTTCATCGTATAAGGTTCCCTCAAGTCTCCTCGTCTCGACAGTGTCGTCTGCGGCAGAGGGGTCGATGGCTTGATGACGTATTTTCCCACCGGCAGTTCTGGCCGGTGATATTATGGTCTAAGGGTTTGTTGGCGCGACGACAGTTGCAGTTTAGTCCTCCGGCCTCATCGCCGTCATGTCGATGTGGCCTCCAGTGTTGGCTGGCATGCAGTCGGCTAGATAAAGGCATCCTCGGTGTTATCGGTTCATCGTATAAGGTTCCCTCGAGTCTCCTCGTCTCGACGGTGTCGTCTGCGGCAGAGGGGTCGATGGCTTGATGACATATTTTCCCACCGGCGATTCTGGCGGGTGATATTATGGTCTAAGGGTTTGTTGGCGCGATGGCAGTTGCAGTTTAGTCCTCCGACCTCATCGCCGTTATGTCGATGTGGCCTCCAGTCTTGGCTGGCATGCAGTCTGTCAAAAATAATGGAGGTTTAGCTCTTGGATTGGTGACTCTTCCAACGGTAATAGCTTCTTCTCTAGGGCGCTGGGCTAGCAAGATTGTGGCCTTGATGACTTCCCGTCCGCGATCAACAAGTAGATTGGCTCCGGCGACGAAGTGGCATGCAGCGGCACGCCATCAGCCCATTCGGGAAGCTTGCTTATACAGTTAAAAAGAAGTTTACAAGCTTACTAAAACGGTTCTTCAAGTTTCCAAGTTCCAGATTATTACATGTCGTCGGAAGCCAAAAAAGAGAAATATTGTCATCTTACAGTAAAAAAAAAACAATTTGATGGGTTTAATTCGCCTCTCACTTGTTTAAGAGAAATGTCTAATGGCCTTTCTAATCATCTTTGTTTTGCTTTTGGGTTCATTCTTGTACATGCACAAGTATGTGCTTTCAAAATTCAGGTGAGCCTTTCTGTTTTGGAGGATTTACTTTCAGACTGCAGAGTCAGAAAGGCACCTCGATTCTTATCTTGCAGTGATTAAAGGTCCTAGTTAAGTATAAACCCAATAGACTTTAACAGCAGGTGCAATTCAAATATCACCAAGGATAACAGCATATATTTTTACTAGTGCAATATTTGCAGATACTATTTTGGTGGCGGTTAAAGGTAACAAGTATACACAGTTCGTATTAATAAAATAAAATAAACGCACACAAGAGAATAACAGCAGGTCTGCTTCAAATACCAACAACAAACACAGGAGGGCCATCACAAATCAACAACTTACTGAATTCGCTTCAACAGTTCTTTCATGAGCTCATACAACAACACAACAGTATACATACACCAAATAGTGGTCCATAACAAGAACTATCCATATGCGGTTCTTATCGCACTGCATATTTACACGGAGATAACTCTCCACGCTGCACGCCGTGGTTACTTAATAGGTGCGATAATCGCAGTAGTCTTTTCGAGGAAAAAAGAGGTGAGCCTGCCGGGTTCTTCCCGGGGCACTGCAAGATCGTCGTCACATGTTTACTGCTGTGGCGGCTTCAGGATGGTAGTGAAGCATCTCCTGCCACATCATTTCCCTGATCATCTCCGAGCTGATGTTCTCGTCTATGTCGAGATCGATGGGCACTTGCGCGGGAGGGTTTGCACTTGGGTCATACAGAGGAGACATGTAAGGGTGCTCAAGGGCCTGGGTAACGCTGATCCTTTTGGTAGGGTCAAAGATGAGCATCTTCTGTAATAGATCGATGGCCAGAGGGTGTGCATGTGGGTACATACTTGCGAGTGGAACACCAGGAGTGTAGGGGAGGGTCTTGATATATCTGCGAGCCTTTGGGTTGTCGATGAACTCCAGGTCAGACTCGCTCATGGTGCCAAGAACATTGACTATCAGTTTTAGCTGATTTAGGCACTCTGTCCCGGGAAAAATAGGCTTGCGACCAAGTAGCTCAGCAAAGATGCAGCCAACAGACCAAACATCGATGGAGGTGCCGTAGTTGTCGCAGCAAAGCAGCAACTCAGGAGCCCTATACCAGCGGGTGACGACGTATTCAGTCATAAACTGGCCTTTACTACTGTTTGTACGTGCAAGGCCAAAATCGCATATCTTCAGATCACAGTTTGCATTCACCAGTAGGTTCCCAGGTTTTAGGTCTCTGTGGAGTATCTCTGCTGAATGGAGGTATTTCAATCCTCGAAGCAACTGCAATCAAGAAAACAACAGCATCTTAAATTACCAACAGAAAATGTAAACAGGAAAAATAAAAATGAATAGAATGAATTCAAATGATATTAAGACAACAGGTTAAATGAAGCGCAAGGGTAACATGAACTGATAATTCATCAGCATGCTTATACTTCTAGAATGAATGCTTATAGTTAGAGATAGTTCTTTTAGAATGCATGATTATACTTCATGTAGTCGTAGAGATACTTTTTTTAGTTTAATGTATCTACAAAAAAGCTAAAAATTGTAAAATGAATGTCATTTTATTATAGTTTTTACCAGAAAGGCCCAATTCACATCAAGCTGGCTTTATTTGGATGCGGAGGTCTGACAAGTGACAAAGTAAAGTCCAAGCAGTCATATTCAATATATCAGCTGGATTGGGAGGTCTGACTGTTACTATGTCAGCAAAATAAATTGTAATTCAGAAACATTTAAACAGAAGGTGCTACAGTTTTAGGTTGCACGTGACATGAACCTGTGTCGGTCTATTTTATTTGGGACCGGCTACAGGTCAATCAACTGAAAACAAAATTTGGGTCAGTCGACTGACCCAAATTTGTTTCAGTCGAGCCTGCCGGCTGACTCATCTACCGTAATGTGCATCTCCCTTACGATTAACACTCCTTTTCTATTTTTACTTTTTCATCCTTTGCTCAAATTGAATTTTCAAGTTTCTTGTACGTACATACCCATTCATGTATGCATGTACACTCGTGAACTATCTTCTAGCTAGCTAACAGTACTCCTAGACAGTCATGCTCAGAAGCACATCTGCAGATGAGCTAGCTTGGCATGTTAGCCGACTAGCTACCTACATGCGCGACTATACCCGCTAGTGATGATCGTGCAAGTGGCTGATGTCTTGTTGGTCAAAAACATCATCATGGTCGGGAGTGCTTCTCTAAAAATGCTACACCAACAGGGATATTGCTACAGATCATGTTTACAGTGAGACGTGCCTTCCTTCAAACTTAAACAAATAATGATAAAATTTGCACATAATTTACATACAATATGTAAGTATAAGCATATAATAGTGGAATTTCGCAAAAAAGTTTCCTAATAAGAAATGAATTAGTGGCATTCGTATTACCTAGAAATAAAATAAAATAAAAACTAAAGCAAAATCAAAATAATAAAGTTTTATAAGGAAGAATAAATTAGTGCCATTAGTATTACCCTTGAAAAAGAAAGAAAATGAAAAAAATAACTAAAAAAAACTTGCACACAACTTTTGCACTTTTTTAATATGCAAAGAATAAGTATATAATAGTGCAATTTTCACACTCTAGTGCAATTTACACAAATACTATATACTCCAAACAGTGCCATTGAAGTAGTACTTATGTGTATACATTTTCACTCATCGAAAATGAGAAAAATACCCATGTAGAAAGAAAGGAAAAATGACTAAAAATAAAAATAAAAACCAAAGCAAAAAACACATACAAACAGAAAGAAGGCAATGTGTAACCGGCTTCAAGCCCAATAGGAAAATTGACTTACCCCAAACAGGGGCAAGTCAAAAATCAATCTAAGAGTCCATTAAACAACACAAGAAGAAAAAAACAGCACCAATCTTGACAAAAGAATCAACCACTAGAAAATCGACTTACCCAAATTTAAAAATCAGGCGACTTACATGTAGCTAAAGTGTTTTTATTTATATCATTAGACAGCGAGACAATGCCTGGCAGTGTGACTGTGAGAGTAATACAGGTTGATGTGACTTGCAGAAAAGAAAGATTCACATACACATATGAACTATGCTACTGTGTCAAACAATAAAAATTAATACCAAAACAAAGTAGAAAAAGTTTTAAAAAAGCTCAATAATATATTCTATGCCATCCAATTTGAGGTTGTCTATCTATAGCAAAAAAATGCAGCTGCCTTCCATTCTAAAGTTACTAGAAGTACCTTCTGTCCAGCTGTCAATCTAAAAGGCTGCAACCTGGGCTTGGAAAACAAAGATAAGTGGCCAGTCATAGCCAGTTCTTTCAAAAACTAGTGAGTGAAGGAACATGTGCAACTGAGCAGAATCATACAGGATGACAACGATATGCCAAGTTGCTTGACTGTTTCCGATTTTGCCTAGGTTTCACAGTTTTCATTCAAGCGGGAACAAACTTCAACCATATTGTGTAAAAATGTGAAAAGAAGTTCATGGTCGAATTGATTTTAAGGTTGGGGTTCAAGAGAAATATGGGCTGGATCAGCCACTTGATGGCTTAGAAATGACATCAAACTCACACTAGTCGTTTGTAAACATTGATGACCGTTGAAGTGCTTACCAAACAGTTTGTGTATTTCAAGTTTGAATCGACAAAGACACCTAAAAGTGTGCATTGTGTTCACCAATTAATCTGGTGCAGACTAAGGAAGGTACCATGCTTGATGATATGAGAGTGAACCTTGCGAACATAAGATTGGGTACTCTACATTTACAGATATAAAATGCATCATCATAAATGGGGCAGGTAGTGAAAGTAACAAGGAGTATGAGAAGGCACAAAATTACTACTATTAAATACTTAAATGGAGAAGAGTGATTGAAAACGTGTGATCCGAGCATTACCTGAAAAAGAAAATATTGGCAGTGGTCATTGGAAAGCCCTTGAGGTGATTTGATTATCTGATGCAGGTCAGTATCCATGAGCTCATAAACTAAGTACACATCCTTAAAGCTCCTCCTTTGCACAGGCATCATTATATCCTTCAAAGAAATAACATTCTCGTGGCGGAGATGCCGAAGGAGTTTCAGCTCCCGCAAGGTCCTTAGTGCATCCACACGGTTGTCGAATACGTTATGTATCTTCTTTATCGCTACTTTCTCGTTTGTCTCACGGTTTATGGATGAGCAGACTATTCCATAAGCTCCTCGACCAATGGGCTTGATAGGCACGTACTTGGTGTCAATCTCAAACAAGGTTTGCCACATAGAGTAGTAATGCTTCCCTTGGTTTCCCATGCCATTCGGAGGATCCACCAGCATTGCCATTTTCAACTAACAAAACAAAACATAACTTAGTATACCATAAATAACAGTACAAGAAGCAAAATTAATTTCTTTCAGCTTACACAATCACCAAATTTCTATTGAAAAGTAAGCCAGCTTCATTATAAAATACAAGTTGTAACAATGTGGTTCTAACCACCCATCTTTCAACACTCTCCTAGCCTCCAGACCTTAGAGGTAGGATCGATGTAGGCCGAATCTATATTTATATGTTGAACTCAAGATCGATTGACTCTGAAACCGTATTGAATTGCATGCACCTAACCAGTTCACCCAAAAGCTTAAGCTGATGATGATGAGGAGAGGTGGACAATAAACAAGTCTCCAGCTAAAACAGGATTTGGTAATAAATTTACACGACCTCATATGCCAATAGAACACCCACTCCTCTTCTTTTTTGGTAAGTGTTTATCTGGAACTCCAAGTAGAAGAATTCTGAACTGAACCTAAACTGTACCATGCACCACGAGCTACAAGGCTCATAAATTCTGATCAGAATCGGCAACAATGAATGAACTATATATAAGCAGTACATGTTCGCATGGCATCCAAGTGCAGCTGTACTTATATAGGCTTATAAATGGGCATTGACGCTGACCAATTCAGTTCTTGAATTGATCAGCGCCAGTGTCCATTTATAAGCTTATAAATGGTAACTTTGATCGCTAGCGCCAATCCGCGCATCAGCACCATGCAATGCTACTCACTACCACCTCTCACGCGCATTCTCATCAGCCTCAGTGCTAAACGCACAAACCGAATCCGCAGTCCCGGCGACGGGCAGACCATGGCCTGCAAGAAACCCATAGCTCCCGGTCGCCAGATCGTCGCCCAGATGATTAGCCGGGCAGCCTACCATCCTACCAGCGGGTCACAGAAATGCCCCCAGACAATCATCGCACACCCCGGCGAGCACCATGGCATGATGCATCACCGGAGCAAGAGCCGGCGCGCGGTACGGGGAATCGAATTATTTGGGCGGGACACTCGACTAGGCACGCACGCACGCACGCACGCACCCGGCGGCGCAATCCGAGCTCGCCAGCTGGGGCTGCTCGGATCAGGGGTGCTCGATCTCCGCGGGACGGAGGCCGGTGCAGTCCGTCCGGACAAGAACCCGCCGATCTCGCGCGGTGCAGACCAAGCACAAGGATGGCGGAGAGAAGGGCGAGGAGGAGGGGAGAAAGGCTCACTTACATGAGAGAGGAAGGGAGAGCAGCTGGGAGAGGAGAGGAGGGGGGAGGGGTAGGTGGGTAGGATCAGACGAGTCGCGGCGCCATGGGCGACCGAATTCGGAGGTGAATTGCAGCTGAGGGGGAGGGAGGGAGGAGGATGCGGGTGGGGGTGGGGTGGGGGAGAGGGCGCGGACGAGGCGAGGAATATTCTTCCGTCCGTCCCCGGCGAGGCGCGTGGGAGTGGGGAGGGGACGGTGGCCGTCGGTCCGGGGGATGGGCGCGGGCGGGCCGTCCGATGCGCCGCGGGGCGGCGCCACGTGCGCGCGAGTGGGGGTGGGGAGGAGGCGCCTGCCGTGGGATGGAAGGGGAGGGGATTGGTCCCGTTGTCCCCGTGTGCGCGTGGCGGTGGCGGTCGGTGGCGGCAGGCGGCACGCTTCGGTTCGATAGGCAGGCGTGCGCGTTTGGGCAGGAGGAGAGGACGATGAATGTGTTTCACGAGTGGGTTGAGTAAGTGAGTCATGATGGGTCGCTTCGAGGACAAGAGATTGTACAGGCAGTGGCTTTGGTATGAACGCCATGGATTGGGTACCGCACCGGTACGACTTGTGCACGATGTGTGTGCTTTTGTGGGGAAATTTTAAGGTGCACCGTCTACACCTTGATCATTCAGTGCTGCGGATTTTGTTTACATAGATAGATAGCACATGTATGCATGCACAAATCTTGCAAAAAACTTTCACCGAATGCTGGTGTCATCGTAGATTCAAATGTACAGATGATTTGTCTCACGGACCGTTCATCCGATTAGCGATCTGTTTTCACTGATGAGCTAGTCTCATGACGGCTTCTGTAAGATTGGTAAGTATGTCTAGAGGAGGGTGAATAGACTACCAAGCCAAAAGTTTGACTCTTTTTCCAAATTTTAATTTACTTTGGCAATTTTAGGCGTTTCTAACAATCTATCAAGCACCCTACACATGTAAGTTTATTAAGAGTGTAGGAAGCGGAAAGCAAAGACATGCAAGTGAAAGTAAACAAGTAGAGTCAAAGATATGCAACACATGGGTTAACTCGGTCGTCTTGTTTCTCAAGTCGTTTTACATCCATCCAACTATCTTCGTCCCTATTATGCCGCATTACAAATTCATGCCATGGTTCTTCGGATTGCAAATTCATGGACTCTTTATTCCATGTCCCTTTTGTGGTACAACAGATTAGTCATCTTGGCCATAATCTTCGTTTTGTTCTAACTTTTTTAGTTACAGATACCACTGCGATTACATTCATTCAGCCGAAATGATTGATCTCACAACCCTTTAACCCAATTAGCGGTCCATTTTCACTGGTGAGCTTGTCTCGACGAGGGCTTCTGTAGGATTGATAAGTATGTCTAGAGGGAGGATAAATAGACTAATAAACCAAAGAATGGATTATTTTCTCAAATTTTAACTTCCTTGGCAATTTAGGCTTTTCTAGCAATCTATCAAGCACACTACACATGCAAGTCTATAAGAGATTAAGCATTGGAAAGTAAAGACATGCAAGTGAAAGTAAACAAGTACAATTAGATATGCGCAAACATGGGTTGGCTCGGTGAAGATTATTTTTCCGTGGTTCGGATAGTTGGTGTTGTCTTACATCCACGTTGATGAATGCTCTGATCATGAAGGGTCTAAGATCACAAGGATCTTGGCTACGAGATTCCACGAAGGAACGGTCCACGGAGGACACTCACCCACGAAGGATCCACGGAGGAGAAACCAACATATTCCACCGTGGCGTAAGCCCATGAGGGACTAGCCTCACTAAGGCAAATCTTCACGAAGCAGCCCTTACAAACTTCTTGGGTTATTCGCAATCGTTTAAGACTTCGAAGCACGTAGCCAATCTAGGAGGCACACACCCTCCAAAAGTAATTACTCCTTTAAAGGATGCTGGAGTACCCGCCTCCTGGGGTTTCACTGTGCGAGAGTGCCCTCCATGCCGTCTATTTCGCGCACGCCTCCCGCTGATGCCTCCCTGGCGCGCTCCGCGTTGCATGATCTCCGCGGTCGCCCCGCCTTCGGTCGGTTTCCCTCGGGGGTCCATGACACGTGGGTTGTCGGGGTTAAATCCGACAGATTCGGGGTAGGGGGTCCCGAGCTGGTGATCTTGGCTAGATGGTAACAGGACGAACAAGAGACACGATGTTTACCCAGGTTCGGGCTCACCCTGGGCATTCAGTTCTTTTGGTTTTTATCGGTTCGGGTAATTCGGTTTACGGGTAATTCAGATACTCAAAAATAAGACCTGAATTTCTGTCAGCCAAAAAAATACCCGAACCCTAATTACCCAAAAATTTCGGTTCGGGTAATTTGGGTACCCATAAAACCGAAATATGGAGAAGAAGGAGCTCAGGATCCATGTGGAGGCCCTCGGTCGCCGTCTTCCCCGGATCTGGGTCTCGAGCTCGAGGCTCTTGTCCTCGCTCTTGGGGATAATGAGGCGACAAGCAACGGGGGGAGTCGCCGCATTGGGGGTGAGTCACGCAGCCGAGCTCGTCAAGAAGGCCGGCGTTGGTGTTAGGTCATTGCCGCGGGTAGAGGAGGTGCTCCTGAACCCAGCCGATGACAGATCTAGCGCAACAACGGTGAGGGTTCGGGGTGGAGGTGGCCTCCGTTGACCATTGCCTATGGCGCGAGGCGGCGTGGGGGAGAGAGGAGCTCCGCCCGATATTCTATCCAGAAGATCGAGAGAGAGAGAGAGAGAGAGAAAGAGAGAAAGAGAGAGAGATCGTGGTGCAGTGAGGGCGTGGGGTGACGAGAGACCTTATCCAGAAGGAAACGCTGGTCGGTTGACTCGGGCATTCGACTGTCTTTCTTAGGGCCTCTTTGATTCACAGGATTGCAAAAACACAGGAATAGAAAAAATATTGGAAAACTATAGGAATGCAAGTGTAAAATAGAGGATTGAAAAACAGAGGAAAAGTAGAGGAATATGAAACAAATCGAACGTTTGAAATGCAAGAACTAAAAACGAAGGAATGCATTATTTAGTAGAGAAACCATGCACCACTCCAAACTGGGCTAGACACAAGCCATGTACCGAACTCACACACACTCTGTACTTGCAGGGCCTTTTCATTGGAACACGCTCACGGAAAGCATTTGTTGAGTCACGAGAGGAATCTGGTATGCAGCTCTGTCCCTCTTACCTCGGTCTTCGTGTAAAAAAGAGGTCCGACTCAATGTTTCACTTCCTGCAAAATCATAGGAAATCAACAGTGTTCCTCTGGATCGCAACAGTATTCCTCTGGACTGGTTCCTGCAAATCAAACGGCGCTACAGTAGCTAATCCTATGGAATGAGCATTCCTGCGTTTTTCCTATGAAAAATCCTTCAAATCAAAGGAGGCCTTAACTGGGATGGGCCTTTTTTGCGAGGTGGGATGCCGGATGCAGGCCTTATTTCAGTTTTTATGGTCTATTCGGGTAATGAGAAATGATACCCGATCAGCACCCGAAACCAGAATAGCAGATGAAATAGGAACCGAACCCGAACCTGAAAACCAAAATACCCGACAATTCGGTCAATTAGGGTCGGTTCGGGTTCGGTTTTCGGTTTTCGTTACCCGAATGCCCAGGCTGAGTTCGGGCCCTCTCGAAGAGGTAAAACCCCACCGATACGTCTCCGACGTATCTATAATTTTTGATTGTTTCATGCGATTATATTATCATTATTAGATACTTTATATGCAATTTTATATCATTTTTGGGGACTAACCTATTAACTCAGTGCCTAGCGCCAGTTGCTGTTTTCTGCTTGTTTTTGGTTTTATAGAAAATCTATACCAAACGGAGTCCAAACGCTAAGAAACTTTTTGATAATTTTTTTTGGACATAAGAGACCCTAGAAGCTTCGGGGGAGAACCAGAAGACCTACGAGGAGATGGCAAGACAATAGGGCGCGCCTTGGGGGGTAGGCGTGACCTGACGTCTTGTGGGCCCCTCGTGGCTCTGTCGGACCTAATTCCAGCGCTATAAATTGCCAAATATTCCAAAACCCCCAGAGAGCCACCCGAAACAATTTTTTTGGCGCCGCAAGTCTCTGTTCTTCCGCGATCCCATCTGGAGGCCTTTTCCGATAATCTGCCGGAGGGGGAATCGATCACAGAGGGCTTCTACATCAACCTTGCTGCACCTCCGATGATGTGTGAGTAGTCCACCACAGACCTACAGGTCCATAGTGATTAGCTAGATGGCTTTCTCTCTCTTCGATCTTCAATACAATGTTCTCTTCGGAGATCGATCCGATGTAATCTTCTTTTGCGGTGTGTTTGTTGGGATCCGATGAATTGTGGGTTTATGATTTGAATATTCATTGAAAGTAATTGAGTCTTTTTTGAACTTTATTATGTGTGATTGTTATAGCTATGTAATGCTTTCCGATTTATCCGTTTGGTTTGGCCAACTAGATTGATTTATCTTCAGTGGAAGTGGTGCATAGTAGTAGGTTCAATCTTGCGGTGTCCTCACCAAGTGACAGCAGGGGTAGCGAGGCACGTGTTGTATTGTTACTACTAAGAAAAAAACGATGGGGTTTAATCATATTGCTTGGTTTTATTCTATCTACATTATGTCATCTTACTTAAAGCGTTACTCTGTTTGTCATGAACTTAATACCATAGATGCAGGCAGGAGTCAGTCGATTGGTGGAGTAATAGTAGTAGATGCAGGCAGGAGTCGGCCTACTTGTCATGGACGTAATGCCTATATACATGATCATGCCATGAATATCGTCATAACTATGCGCTTTTCTATCGATTGCCCAACAGTAATTTGTCTATCCACCGTATGCTATTTTTATGAGAAAGACGCCTCTAGTGAAAAATATGGCCCCCGGGTCTATTTTAATCATATTACAAAACAAAAAATACCTTGCTGCAATTTATTTACTTTTATTTTACTTTGCAATTTATTTATCTACCACTACCAGATTTAATCCTTGCAATTAACGAGTACAAGGGGATTGACGACCCTCTTGCCCGCGTTGGGTGCAAGCATTTGCTCTTGTGTGTGCAGGTACTGTTGATGGGTGTTTGCGTGTTTCTCCTATTGGTTCGATAAGCTTGGTTCTCTACTGAGGGAAATACTATCCGCTACTATATTGCTTCACCCTTCCTCTTCGGGGAAAATCCCAACGGAGCTCAAAAGTAGCAGAAAGAATTTCTAGCGCCGTTGCTGATGGAAATATGCCCTAGAGGCAATAATAAAGTTGTTATTATTTTATATTTCCTTGTTCATGATAAAGGTTTATTATTCATGCTAGAATTGTATTGACCGGAAACTTAAATACATGTGTGAATACATAAACAAATACCGTGTCCCTAGTGAGCCTCTACTAGACTAGCTCGTTGATCAAAGATGGTTAAGGTTTCCTAACCATGGACATGAGTTGTCATTTGATACGGGATCACATCATTAGGAGAATGATGTGATGGACAAGACCCATCTGTTAGCTTAGCATATGATCGTTCTGTTTATTGCTACTGCTTTCTTGAATGTCAAATACATGTTCCTCCAACCATGAGATCATGCAACTCCCGGATACCGGAGGAATACCTTGTGTGCTATCAAACGTCACAACGTAACTGGGTGATCATAAAGATGCTCTACAGGTATCTCCGAAGGTGTCTGTTGAGTTGGCATGGATCGAGACTGGGATTTGTCACTCCGTGTTTCGGAGAGGTATCTCTGGGCCCTCTCGGTAATGCACATCATAAGAAGCTTGCAAGCAAAGTGACTAAGGAGTTAGTTACGGGATGATGTATTACGGAACGAGTAAAGAGACTTGCCAGTAATGAGATTGAACTAGGTATGGAGATACCGACGATCGAATCTCGGGCAAGTAACATACCTTCGGACAAAGGGAATTACGTATGTTGTCATTGCGGTTCGACCGATAAGATCTTCGTGGAATATGTAGGAACCAATATGGGCATCCAGGTTCCGCTATTGATTATTGACCGGAGAGGCGTCTCGGTCATGTCTACATCATTCCCGAACCTGTAGGGTCCGCACGCTTAACGTTCGTTGACGATATAGTGTTATATGAGTTATGTGAATTGGTAACCGAATGTTGTTCGGAGTCCCGGATGAGATCCCGGACGTCATGAGGAGTCTTGGAATGGTCGAGAGGTAAAGATTTATATATGGTAAGTCATATTTTGGGTTCCGGAAAAAGGTGCAGTTTTTTCGGTATTGTACCGGGAAGCTTCCAGAAGGTTCCGGAGGATTCCGGAGGGGTCCGAAAGTCCACAAGTGGGTCCACCATGTCCCAAGGGCTGGCATGGGCTAAGGGGAGGTGCCCTGGCCTTATTGGGCCAGGCGCACCAAGTCCTCAAAAGCCCACGCAGCTAGGGAAGGAAAAAAGGAGAGTCCTAGTAGGAATAGGATTGGACTTTGGAGTCCAAGTCCACGTGTGTACTATTCACGTGGTACTGTTCACGTGGTACTATTCATGTGATACTGTTCACGTGGCACTATTCCTTCTACTCCAAGCCCCTACACATATATAAATAGAGGAGAGGGGGCGCCCCAAACAAGACACAACATTGTCTTAGCCGTGTGCGGCGCCCCCCTCCACAGTTCCGTCCCTCGGTCATATTTTCGCAGTGCTTGGGCGAAGCCCTACGGAGATAGCATCACCATCACCGTCACCACGTCGTCGTGCTGCCGGAACTCATCCACTACCTCGCCGTCTTGCTAGATCAAGAAGTCGAGGACGTCACCGAGCTGAACGTGTGCTGAACGCGGAGGTGCCGTACGTTCGGTACTCGGTCTGTTGGATCGTGAAGTTGTTCGACGACATCAACCGCGTTGTTCTAACGCTTCCGCTTACGGTCTATGAGGGTACGTAGACACACTCCCCCTCTCGTAGCTATGCATCTCCATGGATAGATCTTGCGTGTGCGTAGAATTTTTTTTGTTTTCCATGCAACGTTCCCCAGCAGTGGCATCATGAGCCAGGTCTATGCGTAGATGATATGCACGAGTAGAACACAATGTGTTGTGGGCGGTGATCGTCATACTGCTTACCACCAACGTCTTATTTTGATTCGGCGGTATTGTAAGATGAAGCGGCCCGGACCAACCTTACATGTCCACGTACATGAGACCGGTTCCACCGACAGACATGCAACTTGTTTTGCATAAAGGTGGCTGGCGGGTGTCTGTTTCTCCTACTTTAGTTGAATCGAATTTGACTACGGCCGGTCCTTGTTGAAGGTTAAAACAGCAAACTTGATAAATCACAGTTGTGGTTTTTGCCGTAGGTAAGAACGGTTCTTGCTAGAAGCCCGTAGCAGCCACGTAAAACATGCAACAACAAAGTAGAGGACGTCTAACTTGTTTTTGCAGGGTATGCTGTGATGTGATTGTTGGAAATATGCCCTAGAGGCAATAATAAATTGGTTATTATTATATTTCCTTGTTCATGATAATCGTTTATTATCCATGCTATAATTGTATTGATTGGAAACTCAAATACATGTGTGGGTACATAGACAACACTGTGTCCCTAGTAAGCCTCTAGTTGACTAGCTCGTTGATCAAAGATGGTTAAGGTTTCCTAGCCATTGACATGAGATGTCATTTGATAACGGGATCACATCATTAGGAGAATGATGTGATGGACAAGACCCAAACTATAAACGTAGCATATGATCGTGTCAGTTTATTGCTATTGTTTTCTGCATGTCCAGTATCTGTTCCTATGACCATGAGATCATGCAACTCCCTGACATCGGAGGAGTACCTTGTGTGTATCAAACGTCGCAACGTAACTGGGTGACTATAAAGGTGCTCTACAGGTATCTCCGAGGGTGTCTGTTGGGTTGGCATGGATCAAGACTGGGATTTGTTACTCCGTATGACGGAGAGGTATCTCAGGGCCCACTCGGTAATACAACATCACAATGAGCCTTGCAAGCAATGTGACTAAAGTGTTAGCCACGAGATCTTGTATTACGGAACGAGTAAAGAGACTTGCCGGTAACGAGATTGAACTAGGTATAGAGATACCGACGATCGAATCTCGGGCAAGTAACATACCGAAGAACAAAGGGAAGAGCATACGGGATTAACTGAATCCTTGACATAGAGGTTTGACCGATAAAGATCTTCGTAGAATATGTAGGAGCCAATATGGGCATCCAGGTCCCGCTATTGGTTATTGATCGTAGAGGTGTCTCGGTCATGTCTACATAGTTCTCGAACCCGCAGGGTCTACACACTTAACGTTTGGTGACGATTAGTATAGTTGAGTTATTTTGTTGGTGACCGAAGGTTGTTCGGAGTCCCGGATAAGATCCCGGACATGACGAGGATCTCTGGAAGAGTCCGGAGGTAAAGATTGATATATGTGATAATAGTGTTTTGATCTCCGGAAGGGTTCCGGAATTCACCGGAAGGGGTTCCGGATGTTTACCGAAGTGTTCGGGTGTAGCAACACTTTATATGAGCCAAAGGGGTAAAGCCCACGAGGTATTGGAAAGTGTAGAAGGAAGTTTTGCTGCTGCCTTAAGCGGTACTACCGCTGGTAAAGGCAGTACTACCGCGTAAGCGGTACTACCGCTTGTTGGAAGCGGTACTACCACCCAAGCGGTACTACCGCTTGTGTGAAGCGGTACTACCGCTCGTGAGCGGTACTACCGCTTGTGCGCGGTACTGCAAGGATCCGAGTTGGACTCTTTCCCTGCGGGCCAAACCGACCTTGTGCGGGCAAAACCGACCTGGAGGAGGCTTTTACTCCAAGTTTAGACCCCAAGGCTCAACATATAAATAGAGGGGCAGGGCTAGCACACGGGACACATAAGATTTCCCAAGCCGTGTGTCGGCAACCCTAACCCTCTAGTTCTCCCGTCATAATCTCCGTAGTGCTTGGCGAAGCCCTGCAGAGATTGTTCCTCACCACCATCACCACGCCGTCGTGCTGCCGGAACTCATCTACTACTTCACCATCGCTCGCTGGATCGAGGAGGTGAAGGCGTCATCAAGCCGTACGTGTGTTGAACGCGGAGGTGCCGTCCGTTCGGCACTAGTTCGTGATCGGATCGAGGGACGACTTGCGATTTGGATCGCGGAGACGTTCGACTACATCAACCGCGTTTCTTAACGCTTCCGCTTAGCGATCTACAAGGGTATGTAGATTCACTCTCCCTCTCGTAGATGCTCATCACCATGGATAGATCTTGCGTGTGCGTAGGAAAATTTTTGTTTCCCATGCAACGTTCCCCAACAGTGGCATCTGAGCTAGGTCTATGCGTAGATGAGATCTCGAGTAGAACACAAACGAGTTGTGGGCGTGGGTGTATACATATTGCTTGCCGTTACTAGTTGATACTTGATTCGGCGGTATTGTGAGATGAAGCGGCCCGGACCGACATTACGCGTACGCTTACGCGAGACAGGTTCCTTCAACTGACATGTAAACTTCGTTGCATAAAGATGGCTAGCGGGTGTCTGTCTCTCTCACTTTAGTTGAATCGATTTCAATGAAGAGGGTTCTTTTAGAAGATCAAAAAGCAATCACTACACCACGTTGTGGTTTTGCGTAGGTAAGAACGGTTCTTGCAAACCCGTAGTAGCCACGTAAAATTTGCAACAACAATTAGAGGACGTCTAACTTGTTTTTGCAGGGTATGTTGTGATGTGATATGGCCAATTACATGATGAGATATATGTGATGTATGAGATGATCATGTGTTGTATAGAATATCACGACTTGCATGTCGATGAGTACGGCAACTGGCAGGAGCCATAGAGTTGTCTTTAATTATTTTTCGCTGTTTTGCTTTACTTTATCGCTATGAGTTAGCTATAGTCGTGGAAGCAACAGTTGGCGCGACAACCTCATGGCGACACGTTGATGGAGATCAAGATGATGGAGATCATGGTGTCATGCCGGTGACGATGGAGATCATGCCGGTGCTTTGTAGATGGAGATCAAAAGCACAAGTTCATGGCCATATCATGTCACTTATGATTTGCATGTGATGTTAATCCTTTTATGCATCTTATTTTGCTTAGGACGACGGTAGCATTATAAGGTGATCCCTCACTTAAATTTCAAGATAAAATTGTGTTCTCCCCGAGTGTGCACCATTGCAAAAGTTCGTCGTTTCGAGACACGCCGTGATGATCGGGTGTGATAGACTCTACGTTCACATACAACGGGTGTAAGCCATGTTGCACGTGCGGAACACTCGGGTTAAACTTGACGAGCCTAGCATGTACAGACATGGCTTCGGAACACAAGAGACCGAAAGGTCGAAACATGAGTCATATAGTAGATATGATCAACATGAAGATGTTCACCATTGAAACCACCTCAACTCACGTGATGATCGGACTTGAGTTGGTGGATTTGGATCATGTTACACTCGAATGATCGGAGGGATGTCAATTTGAGTGGGAGTTTTTTAAGTAATATGATTAACTAAACTCATTATCTAGAACAGTAGTCTAAGTTGTCTTTGCTATATTTATGTTGTAGATCATGGCTCGCGCAGTAGCACCCCTGAATTTTAATGCGTTCCTAGAGAAAGCTAAGTTGAAAGATGATGGAAGTAACTTTGTGGACTGGGCCCGTAATCTAAGGATTATCCTTACGGCTTCCCAGAAGGCTTATGTCCTTGATGCACCGCTTGGTGATCCACCCGCTCCAGTTGAGTCTCTAGACGTTGTGAATGCCTGGCAGGCTCGTTCTGAAGATTACTCAATAGTTCAATGTGCAATATTGTATGGCTTAGAACCGGGACTTCAAAGACGTTTTGAACGTCATGGAGCATATGAGATGTTCCAGGAGTTGAAGTTTATCTTTCAGAAGAATGCCCGGATCGAGAGATATGAGATCTCCGATAAGTTCTATGCTTGCAAGATGGAGGAGAACGGGTCTATCAGTGATCACATACTCAGAATGTCTGGGTACTCCACCCGTCTGGCTGAATTGGGGATGCCCCTTCCACCAGAGGCTATCACTGACAGAGTTCTTCAATCATTGCCACCTAGCTACAAGAGCTTCGTGTTGAACTATAACATGCACGGGATGAACAATTCAGTCGCCGAGCTGTTTGCGATGCTGAATGCCGCTGAGTCTGAAATTCAGAAGGAGCATCAAGTGTTGATGGTCAATAAAACCACTAGTTTCAAGAAAAATGGCAAGGGTAAGAAGGGTAATTCCAAGAAGAGTGGCAAAGCAGTTGCTCCTCTCGTGAAGAAACCCAAGGCTGGACCCAAACCAGAAACTGAGTGCTTTCATTGCAAGGGAACTAGACACTGGAAGCGGAACTGCCCCAAGTATTTGGCTGACAAGAAGGCGGCCAACAACAAACAAGGTATATATGATATACATGTTATTGATGTGTACCTTACCAACTCTCGTTGTAGTGCCTGGGTATTTGATACCGGTGCGGTTGCTCATATTTGCAACTCAAAACAGGAACTGCGGAATAGACGGAGGCTGGCAAAGGACGAAGTGACGATGCGCGTGGGAAATGGTTCCAAGGTTGATGTGATCGCCGTCGGCACGCTCGCTCTTCGATTACCATCGGGATTAGTGATGAACCTGAATAATTGTTATTTAGTGCCTGCGTTAAGCATGAACATTATATCTGGATCTTGTTTATTGCGAGACGGTTACTCATTTAAATCAGAGAATAATGGTTGTTCTATTTATATGAGTAATATCTTTTATGGTCATGCACCCAATGTGAGGGGTTTATTCTTATTGAATCTCGATAGTAATGATACACATGTTCATAACATTGATGCCAAAAGATGTAGAATTGATAATGATAATACCACTTTCTTGTGGCACTGCCGTTTAGGTCATATTAGCGTAAAACGCATGAGGAAGCTCCATGCTGATGGACTTTTGAAGTCACTTGATTTTGAATCACTTGACACATGTGAGCCATGCCTCATGGGCAAGATGACTAAAACGCCGTTCTCTGGAACAATGGAACGGGCAAGTGACTTATTGGAAATCATACATACTGATGTGTGCGGTCCGATGAGTATTGAGGCGCGCGGTGGTTATCGTTACTTTCTCACCTTCACCGATGACTTAAGTAGATATGGGTATATTTACTTAATGAAACACAAGTCTGAAACATTTGAAAAGTTCAAACAATTTCAGAGTGAAGTTGAGAATCATCATAACAAGAAGATTAAATTCCTACGATCTGATCGAGGAGGAGAATATCTGAGTTATGAGTTTGGCAGTCACTTAAGACAATGTGGAATTGTTTCACAACTGACACCGCCTGGAACACCACAGCGTAATGGTGTGTCCGAACGTCGTAATCGAACCTTATTGGATATGGTGCGATCTATGATGTCTCTTGCCGATTTGCCACTATCGTTTTTGGGGTTATGCATTAGAGACAGCTGCATTCACTTTAAATAGGGCACCATCGAAATCTGTTGAGACGACGCCATATGAACTTTGGTTTGGCAAGAAGCCAAAGCTGTCGTTTCTTAAAGTTTGGGGATGTGATGCTTATGTCAAAAAGCTTCAGCCTGAAAAGCTGGAACCCAAAGCGGAGAAATGCGTCTTCATAGGATACCCAAAAGAGACAGTTGGGTATACCTTCTACTTCAGATCCGAAGGCAAAGTGTTTGTCGCTGAAAACGGAACATTTCTTGAGAAAGAGTTTCTCTCGAAAGAATTGAGTGGGAGGAAGATAGAACTTGATGAGGTTGTTGAACCTTTACTTCAACCTGAAAGTAGCGCAGCACAGAAAGATGTTTCTGTAGAACCTACAACAGCTGAAGAGGAAGTTAATGATGATGATCATGAAGCTTTGGATCAAGTTGCTATCGAACCTCGTAGGTCGACAAGGACGCGTACTGCTCCTGAGTGGTACGGCAACCCTGTCTTAGAGGTCATGTTGTTGGACAACGATGAACCTACGAGCTATGGAGAAGCGATGATGGGCCCGGATTCCGAGAAGTGGTTAGAGGCCATGAAATCCGAGATGGGATCCATGTATGAAAACAAAGTGTGGACTTTGGAAGTATTACCTGAAGGGCGTAAGGCCATTCAGAACAAATGGATCTTTAAGAGGAAGACGGACGCGGACGGTAATGTCACCGTCTATAAAGCTCGACTTGTGGCAAAGGGTTTTTCACAAGTTCAAGGAGTTGACTACGATGAGACCTTCTCACCCGTAGCAATGCTTAAGTCTGTCAGAATCATGTTAGCAATAGCTGCCTTTTTCGATTATGAAATTTGGTAGATGGATGTCAAAACAGTGTTCCTTAACAGTTTCCTTAAGGAAGAGTTGTATATGATGCAACCAGGAGGTTTTGTCGATCCAGAGAATGCTGACAAAGTTTGCAAACTCCAGCGATCCATTTATGGACTGGTGCAAGCATCTCGGAGTTGGAATCTTCGCTTTGATGAGGTGATCAAAGCGTTCGAGTTTATACAAGTTTACGGAGAAGCTTGTATTTACAAGAAAGTGAGTGGGAGCTCTATAGCATTTCTAATATTATATGTGGATGACATATTACTGATTGGAAACAATATAGAAATGTTGGAAAGCGTGAAGGAATATTTGAACAAGAGTTTTTCAATGAAGGACCTAGGAGAAGCTGCTTTCATATTAGGCATCAAGATCTATAGAGATAGATCGAGACGTTTAATAGGACTTTCACAAAGCACATACCTTGATAAGATTTTGAAGAAGTTCAAAATGGATCAGTCCAAGATGGGGTTCTTGCCTGTATTGCAAGGTGTGAAGTTGAGTAAGACTCAATGCCCAGTGACTGCAGAAGATAGAGAAAAGATGAGTGTCATCCCCTATGCTTCAGCCATAGGCTCTATCATGTATGCAATGCTGTGCACAAGACCCGATGTCAGCCTTGCCATAAGTATGGTCGGAAGGTTTCAAAGTGATCCAGGAATGGAACACTGGACGGCGGTCAAGAATATCCTGAAGTACCTGAAAAGGACTAAGGAGATGTTTCTCGTTTATGGAGGTGATCAAGAGCTCGTCGTAAAGGGTTACGTCGATGCAAGCTTTGACACTGATCCGGATGACTCTAAGTCACAAACCGGATACGTATTTATTCTTAATGGGGGTGCGGTTAGCTGGTGCAGTTCCAAGCAAAGCGTGGTAGCTGATTCTACATGCGAAGCGGAGTACATTGCTGCCTCGGAGGCGGCGAAGGAAGGTGTCTGGATGAAGGAGTTCATGACAGATCTTGGAGTAGTGCCTAGTGCGCTTAACCCAATGACTCTGTTTTGTGATAATACTGGTGCCATTGCTCTAGCCAAGGAACCAAGATTTCACAAGAGGACCAGACACATAAAGCGACGTTTCAATTCCATCCGCGATTACATCAAGGAGGACGACATAAATATTTGCAAAGTACACACGGATCTGAATGTTGCAGATCCGATGACTAAACCTCTTCCAAGGGCTAAACATGAACAACACCAGAACTGCATGGGTGTTCGATTCATTACAATGTAAATCACATAGTGATGTGAACTAGATTATTGACTCTAGTGCAAGTGGGAGACTGTTGGAAATATGCCCTAGAGGCAATAATAAATTGGTTATTATTATATTTCCTTGTTCATGATAATCGTTTATTATCCATGCTATAATTGTATTGATTGGAAACTCAAATACATGTGTGGGTACATAGACAACACTGTGTCCCTAGTAAGCCTCTAGTTGACTAGCTCGTTGATCAAAGATGATTAAGGTTTCCTAGCCATTGACATGAGATGTCATTTGATAACGGGATCACATCATTAGGAGAATGATGTGATGGACAAGACCCAAACTATAAACGTAGCATATGATCGTGTCAGTTTATTGCTATTGTTTTCTGCATGTCAAGTATCTGTTCCTATGACCATGAGATCATGCAACTCCCTGACATCGGAGGAGTACCTTGTGTGTATCAAACGTCACAACGTAACTGGGTGACTATAAAGGTGCTCTACAGGTATCTCCGAGGGTGTCTGTTGGGTTGGCATGGATCAAGACTGGGATTTGTTACTCCGTATGACGGAGAGGTATCTCAGGGCCCACTCGGTAATACAACATCACAATGAGCCTTGCAAGCAATGTGACTAAAGTGTTAGCCACGAGATCTTGTATTACGGAACGAGTAAAGAGACTTGCCGGTAACGAGATTGAACTAGGTATAGAGATACCGACGATCGAATCTCGGGCAAGTAACATACCGAAGAACAAAGGGAAGAGCATACGGGATTAACTGAATCCTTGACATAGAGGTTCGACCGATAAAGATCTTCGTAGAATATGTAGGAGCCAATATGGGCATCCAAGTCCCGCTATTGGTTATTGATCGTAGAGGTGTCTCGGTCATGTCTACATAGTTCTCGAACCCGCAGGGTCTACACACTTAACGTTTGGTGACGATTAGTATAGTTGAGTTATTTTGTTGGTGACCGAAGGTTGTTCGGAGTCCCGGATAAGATCCCGGACATGACGAGGATCTCTGGAAGAGTCCGGAGGTAAAGATTGATATATGTGATAATAGTGTTTTGATCTCCGGAAGGGTTCCGGAATTCACCAGAAGGGGTTCTGGATGTTTACCGAAGTGTTCGGGTGTAGCAACACTTTATATGAGCCAAAGGGGTAAAGCCCACGAGGTATTGGGAAGTGCAGAAGGAAGTTTTACTGCTGCCTTAAGCGGTACTACCGCTGGTAAAGGCAGTACTACCGCTTGTTGGAAGCGGTACTACCACCCAAGCGGTACTACCGCTTGTGTGAAGCGGTACTACCGCTCGTGAGCGGTACTACCGCTTGTGCGCGGTACTGCAGGGATCCGAGTTGGACTCTTTCCCTGCGGGCCAAACCGACCTTGTGCGGGCAAAACCTACCTGGAGGAGGCTTTTACTCCAAGTTTAGACCCCAAGGCTCAACATATAAATAGAGGGGCAGGGCTAGCACACGGGACACATAAGATTTTCCAAGCCGTGTGTCGGCAACCCTAACCCTCTAGTTCTCCCGTCATAATCTCCGTAGTGCTTGGCGAAGCCCTGCAGAGATTGTTCCTCACCACCATCACCACGCCGTCGTGCTGCCGGAACTCATCTACTACTTCACCATCGCTCGCTGGATCGAGGAGGTGAAGGCGTCATCAAGCCGTACGTGTGTTGAACGCGGAGGTGCCGTCTGTTCGGCACTAGTTCGTGATCGGATCGAGGGACGACTTGCGATTTGGATCGCGGAGACGTTCGACTACATCAACCGCGTTTATTAACGCTTCCGCTTAGCGATCTACAAGGGTATGTAGATTCACTCTCCCTCTCGTAGATGCTCATCACCATGGATAGATCTTGCGTGTGCGTAGGAAATTTTTTGTTTCCCATGCAACGTTCCCCAACAGTGATATGGTCAAGACATGATGTGATATACGTTATTGTATGAGATGATCATGTTTTGTAATTTATCGGCAACCGGCAGGAGCCTTATGGTTGTCTCTTTATTGTATGAAATGCAAGCGCCATGTAATTGCTTTACTTTATCGCTATACGTTTGCAATAGTTGTAGAAGCAATAGTTGGCGAGACGACCACGACGCAACGATGGAGATCAAGGTGTCGAGCCGGTGACGATGGAGATCATGACGATGCTTTGGAGATGGAGATCAAAAGCACAATATGATGGCCATATCATGTCACATATTTTGATTGCATGTGATGTTTATCCTTTATGCATCTTATTTTGCTTAGAACGACGGTAGCATTATAAGATGATCCCTTCACTAAATTTCAAGATAAAAGTGTTCTCCCCGAGTATGCACCGTTGCTAAAGTTCGTCGTTTCGAAGCACCTCGTGATGATCGGGTGTGATAGATTCTACGTTCACATACAACGGGTGTAAGCCAGTTTTACACAAGCAGAATACTTGGGTTAAACTTGACGAGCCTAGCATGTACAGACATGGTCTCGGAACACCGGAGACCGAAAGGTCGAACATGAGTCATATAGTAGATATGATCAACATGGAGATGTTCACCATTGATGACTATCCCATCTCACGTGATGATCGGACATGGGCTAGTTGATTTGGATCATGTATCACTTAGTTAACTTGAGGGATGTTAATTTAAGTGGGAGTTCATTAGTAATTTGATTAATTGAACTTAATTTATCATGAACTTAGTCTTGATGGTTTCTTTGCATATCTATGTTGTAGATAAATGGCCCGTGCTACTGTTCCGTTGAATTTTAATGCGTTCCTAGAGAAAGCTAAGTTGAAAGATGATGGTAGCAACTACACGGACTGGGTCCGTAACTTGAGGATTATCCTCATTGCTGCACAGAAGAATTATGTCCTTGATGCACCGCTAGGTGATGGACCTGCTGCAGGAGCTGCTGCAGACGTTGTGAACGCCTGGCAGGCTCGATTTGATGACTACTTGATAGTTCAGTGTGCCATGCTCTACGGCTTAGAACCGGGACTGCAAAAGCGTTTTGAATGCCACGGAGCATATGAGATGTTCCAAGAGCTGAAATTGATATTTCAAGCTAATGCCCGGGTTGAGAGATATGAAGTCTCCAACAAGTTCTTTAGCTGTAAGATGGAGGAGAACAGTTCTGTCAGTGAACACATACTCAGAATGTCTGGGTACCACAACCACTTGACTCAGCTGGGAATTGATCTTTCGGTTGAGAGTGTTATTGACAGAGTTCTTCAGTCACTGCCACCAAGCTATAAAGGCTTCATGATGAACTATAATATGCAAGGGATGGAGAAGACAATTCCCGAGCTCTTCGCGATGCTGAAATCAGCGGAGGTAGAAATCAAGAAGGAGCATCAAGTGTTGATGGTTAACAAAACCACTAGTTTCAAGAAAAAGGGCAAGGGAAAGAAGGGGAACTTCAAGAAGAACCGCAAGCAAGTTGCCGCTCCCACGAAGAAACCCAAAGCTGGACCTAGGCCTGAAACAGAGTGCTTCTACTGCAAAGGGACTGGTCACTGGAAGCGGAACTGCCCCAAGTATTTGGCGGATAAGAAGGATGGCAAAGTGAGCAAATGTATATTTGATATACATGTTATTGATGTGTTCCTCACTAATGCTCACAGTAGCGCCTGTGTATTTGATACTGGTTCGGTTGCTCATATTTGTAACTCGAAACAGGAGCTACGGAATAAGCGAAGATTGGCTAAGGACGAGGTGACGATGCGCGTCGGGAATGGTTCCATGGTTGATGTGATCGCCGTCGGCACGCTACCTCTACATCTACCTTCGGGATTAGTTTTAGACCTCAATAATTGTTATTTGGTGCCAGCGTTGAGCATGAACATTATATCTGGATCTTGTTTATTGCGAGACGGTTATTCATTTAAGTCAGAGAATAATGGTTGTTCTATTTATATGAGTAACATCTTTTATGGTCACGCACCTTTTGTGAATGGTCTATTCTTGTTGAATCTCGATCGTAGTGATACACATATTCATAATATTGATGCCAAAAGATGCAAAGTTGATAATGATAGTGCAACATACTTGTGGCACTGCCGTTTAGGTCATATTGGTGTAAAGCGCATGAAGAAACTCCATGCGGATGGACTTTTGGAATCTCTTGATTATGAATCATTTGATACTTGCGAACCATGCCTCATGGGCAAGATGACTAAAACTCCGTTCTCCGGAACAATGGAGCGAGCTACTGATTTGTTGGAAATAATACATACCGATGTATGCGGCCCGATGAATGTTGAAGCACGCGGCAGGTATCGTTATTTTCTAACCTTCACAGATGATTTGAGTAGATATGGGTATATCTACTTGATGAAACACAAGTCTGAAACATTTGAAAAGTTCAAAGAATTTCAGAGTGAAGTAGAGAATCATCGTAACAAGAAAATAAAGTTTCTACGATCTGATCGCGGAGGCGAATATTTGAGTTACGATTTTGGCCTTCATTTAAGAAAATGTGGAATTGTTTCACAACTCACGCCACCTGGAACACCACAGCGTAATGGTGTGTCCGAACGTCGTAACCGTACTTTATTGGATATGGTGCGTTCTATGATGTCTCTTACCGATTTGCCACTATCGTTTTGGGGTTATGCATTAGAGACAGCTGCATTCACGTTAAATAGGGCACCGTCTAAATCCATTGAGACGACACCGTATGAACTATGGTTTGGCAAGAAACCTAAGCTGTCATTTCTTAAAGTTTGGGGATGCGATGCTTATGTGAAAAAGCTTCAACCTGATAAGCTCGAACCCAAAGCGGAGAAGTGCGTCTTCATAGGATACCCTAAAGAAACAATTGGGTACACCTTCTACCACAGATCCGAAGGCAAGGTCTTTGTTGCCAAGAATGGGTCCTTTCTAGAGAAGGAGTTTCTCTCGAAAGAAGTGAGTGGGAGGAAAGTAGAACTTGATGAGGTAATTGTACCTTCTCTCGAATTGGAAAGTAGCTCATCAGAGAAAACCGTTCCCGTGATGCCTACACCAATAAGAGAGGAAGATAATGATAAAGATCATGAAACTTCAGATCAAGTTACTACTGAACTTCGTAGGTCGACCAGAGTACGTTCCGCCCCAGAGTGGTATGGTAATCCTGTTCTGGAAGTTATGTTGTTAGACAACGGCGAACCTACGAACTATGAAGAAGCTATGATAAGCCCGGATTCCGACAAATGGCTTGAGGCCATGAAATCTGAGATAGGATCCATGTATGAGAACAAAGTGTGGACTTTGGTGGACTTGCCCGATGATCGGGAAGCCATTGAGAATAAATGGATTTTTAAGAGGAAGACGGATGCTGATGGTAATATCACTGTCTACAAAGCTCGACTTGTCGCGAAAGGTTTTCGACAAGTTCAAGGGGTTGACTACGATGAGACTTTCTTACCCGTAGCAACGAACCCGGGGAGACTTGTCGGAAATCGTTTGTTTTCACAGCAATGAACCCGGGGAGCTCTGTAGCATTTCTAATATTATATGTGGATGACATATTGTTGATTGGAAATGATATAGAATTTCTGGATGGCATAAAGGGATACTTGAATAAGAATTTTTCAATGAAAGACCTCGGTGAAGCTGCTTATATATTGGGCATCAAGATCTATAGGGATAGATCAAGACGCTTGATAGGACTTTCACAAAGCACATACCTTGACAAAATTTTGAAGAAGTTCAAAATGGATCAGTCAAAGAAAGGGTTTTGCCTGTCTTGCAAGGTGTGAAGTTGAGTCAGACTCAATGCCCGACCACGACAGAAGATATAGAGAAAATGAAAGTCATTCCCTATGCCTCAGCCATAGGTTCTATTATGTATGCCATGCTGTGTACCAGACCTGATGTGTGCCTTGCCATAAGTTTGGCAGGGAGGTACTAGAGTAATCCAGGAGTGGATCACTGGACAGCGGTCAAGAATATCCTGAAGTACCTGAAAAGGACCAAGGAGATGTTTCTCGATTATGGAGGTGATAAAGAGTTCATCGTAAAGGGTTACGTCGATGCAAGCTTTGACACCAATCTGGATATCTCTGAGTAGCAAACCAGATACGTATAATGGAGCAGTCATTTGGAATAGCTCCAAGTAAAGCGTGATAGCAGCATCTACAGTATGACATAAGGATTTGCAAAGTACACATGGGTCTGAATATTGCAGACCCATTGACTAAAATTCTCTCTCACGAGCAAAACATGATCACACCTTAGAACTCTTTGAGTGTTAATCACATGGTGATGTGAACTAGATTATTGACTCTAGTGAACTCTTGGGTGTTAATCACATGGCGATGTGAACTAGATTATTGACTCTAGTGCAAGTGGGAGACTGATGGAAATATGCCCTAGAGGCAATAATAAAGTTGTTATTATTTTATATTTCCTTGTTCATGATAAAGGTTTATTATTCATGCTAGAATTGTATTGACCGGAAACTTAAATACATGTGTGAATACATAAACAAATACCGTGTCCCTAGTGAGCCTCTACTAGACTAGCTCGTTGATCAAAGATGATTAAGGTTTCCTAACCATAGACATGAGTTGTCATTTGATAACTGGGTCACATCATTAGGAGAATGATGTGATGGACAAGACCCATCTGTTAGCTTAGCATATGATCGTTCTGTTTATTGCTACTGCTTTCTTGAATGTCAAATACATGTTCCTCCGACCATGAGATCATGCAACTCCCGGATACCGGAGGAATACCTTGTGTGCTATCAAACGTCACAACGTAACTGGGTGATCATAAAGATGCTCTACAGGTATCTTCAAAGGTGTCTGTTGAGTTGGCATGGATCGAGACTGGGATTTGTCACTCCGTGTTTCGGAGAGGTATCTCTGGGCCCTCTTGGTAATGCACATCATAAGAAGCTTGCAAGCAAAGTGACTAAGGAGTTAGTTACGGGATGATGTATTACAGAACGAGTAAAGAGACTTGCCGGTAACGAGATTGAACTAGGTATGGAGATACCGCGATCGAATCTCGGGCAAGTAACATACCGACGGACAAAGGGAATTACGTATGTTGTCATTGCGGTTCGACCGATAAGATCTTCGTGGAATATGTAGGAACCAATATGGGCATCCAGGTTCCTCTATTGATTATTGACCGGAGAGGCGTCTCGGTCATGTCTACATCATTCCCGAACCCGTAGGGTCCGCATGCTTAACGTTCGTTGACGATATAGTGTTATATGAGTTATGTGAATTGGTAACCGAATGTTGTTCGGAGTCCCGGATGAGATCCCGGACGTCACGAGGAGTCTCGGAATGGTCGAGAGGTAAAGATTTATATATGGGAAGTCATATTTTGGGTTCCGGAAAAAGGTGCAGTTTTTTCGGTATTGTACCGGGAAGCTTCCAGAAGGTTCCGGAGGATTCCGGAGGGGTCCGGAAGTCCACAAGTGGGTCCACCACGTCCCAAGGGCTGGCATGGGCTAAGGGGAGGCGCCCTGGCCTTATTGGGCCAGGCGCACCAAGTCCTCAAAAGCCCACGCAGCTAGGGAAGGAAAAAAGGAGAGTCCTAGTAGGAATAGGATTGGACTTTGGAGTCCAAGTCCACGTGTGTACTATTCATGCGGTACTATTCACGTGATACTGTTCACGTGGCACTATTCCTTCTACTCCAAGCCCCTACACATATATAAATAGAGGAGAGGGGGCGCCCCAAACAAGACACAACATTGTCTTAGCCGTGTGCGGCGTCCCCCTCCACAGTTCCGTCCCTCGGTCATACTTTCGCAGTGCTTGGGCGAAGCCCTGCGGAGATAGCATCACCATCACCGTCACCACGCTGTCGTGCTGCCGGAACTCATCCACTACCTCGCCGTCTTGCTGGATCAAGAAGTCGAGGACGTCACCGAGCTGAACGTGTGCTGAACGCGGAGGTGCCGTACGTTCGGTACTCGGTCGGTTGGATCGTGAAGTTGTTCGACGACATCAACCGCGTTGTTCTAACGCTTCCGCTTACGGTCTACGAGGGTACGTAGACACACTCCCCCTCTCGTAGCTATGCATCTCCATGGATAGATCTTGCGTGTGCGTAGAATTTTTTTGTTTTCCATGCAACGTTCCCCAGCAGTTGCCAGGGAGACATCATCAAACACTTACAGGTTCCGACATTCGCATTATCATTTACTTGTTCTACTTTTTATTTGCTTTTATTTGCCTTCTCTTTTTCATCTCCCTCAACTTCTCTAAAAAAATTAAAAACACAAAAATATTTTATTTTGCTTGTTTGTTTTCTTGCTTAATTTGGCACTATGTCTCAAGAAAACACTAAGTTGTGTGACTTCTCGAATACTAATAATAATGATTTTATTAGTACTCCAATTGCTTCTCCCGCCACTAGTGCGGAGTCATATGCTATTAATGATGCATTGCTAAATCTTATCATGAAGGAACAATTTGATGGAAACCCTAATGAAAGTGCTGCATCCCATCTTAATACCTTCGTTGAATTATGCGATATGCAAAAGGAAAAAGATGTGGATAATGATATTGTTAAATTGAAATTATTTCCTTTCTCGCTAAGAGATCATGCTAAAACTTGGTTTTCATCCTTACCCAGCAATAGTATTGATTCATGGGATAAATGTAAGGATGCTTTTATTGCTAAGTATTTTTCTCCCGCTGAGATTATATCTCTTAGAAATCAAATCATGAACTTTAAGCAACTTGAGCAAGAGCATGTTGCACAATCTTGGGAGAGAATGAAATTAATGATTAAAAATTGTCCCACTCATGGATTAAGCTTATGGATGATAATACAAAATTTCTATGTGGGACTAAACTTTGGGTCGAGAAATCTTCTAGACTCTGCTGCTAGTGGTACCTTTATGGGAATTACATTAGGAGAGGCCACGAAGATTCTCGATAATATGATGACAAATTATTCTCAATGGCACACTGAACGAGCTCCAACTGGTAAGAAGGTAAACTCTGTCGAAGAAGTTTCTACTTTGAGTGATAAAATGGATTCTCTTATGAATATGCTTACTAGTAAAAATGCTCATGTTGATCCAAATGATGTTCCATTATCTACTTTGATTAAGCAAAATAATGATGCTATTGAAGTGAGTTTTGTCGCTAGAAATAATTTCATCAACAATGCTTATAGACATAACTTCAATCCTAGACTATATCCTCGTAATCCTTCTAATAATTATGGGAATTCCTATGGTAATTCATATAATAATAATAATAATAGGATACCTACTGATCTTGATAACAACATTAAATAATTTATTAGTTCTCAAAAGATTTTTAATGCCATGGTAGAAGAAAAACTACTTAAAGTTGATGATATGGCTAGAAACATGGATATAATTGCTCATGATGTGGATGCTCTTAAAATTAAAATTATGCCGCATAAAAATGATGTTACTGAATCTCTTATATTCAAGTCACTATGGATTGAAGTAGAAAAAGAAATGAACGGATTAGAGCTAAGCATGAATTCCTAGAGAAAGCCCTCGCACCCAGTTTTTATCATAATCATGATGAAGATATTAAAATGATTGGTGTGACACCTTGAATCTTTGTTTAGTAATATAAAACTTTATTAAAAAGGGACTGGAGATGAGTCAACTTTATCTAAAAGGCGTCCCAATTGTTCGGAGGGTGATGATCTTAATGATAACATTATTTAAAGTGGGTTTGAAGAGGTCAAGACTTTAGATAGTGATGTGCCCACTACTTTGGATTACAAGTACTTTAATTATGATAATTACTCTTTGATTGAATGTATTTCCTTGTTGCAATCCATGATAAATTCACCTAATGCTTACGAACAAAATAAAGATTTTACTAAACATATTATAGAAGCTATGATTAAAGCTCATGAAGAAAAGCTAGAGTTACAAGTATCTATACCAAGGAAATTACATGATGAATGAGAACCTACTATTAAAGTAAAGATTAAATATTATGAATGTAATGCTTTATGTGATCTAGGTGCTACTATACCAAAATCTTTATGTGACGTTCTAGGCCTCACCGATATGGATGAATGTTCCCTCAACTTGCACTTAGCGGATTCAACTATTAAGAAATCATTGGGTAGAATTAATGATGTTATCATACTTTCTAATATAAATTATATACCCATGGATTTTAATTTTCTTGATATTGAATGCAATCTGTCTTGTCCTATAATACTTGGTAGGCCTTTCCTACGAACCATAGGTGCCATTATTGATATGAAATAAGGAAATATAAGGTTGCAATTTCCACTAAAGAAAGGGATGGAACACTTCCCAAGGAAGAGAATTAAACCACCATATGAGTCCATTATGAGATCCACCTATGGAATTACTTTCAAAGATGACAATACTTGAAATAATGCATTATGCCTAGCTAGGGGCATTAAACAATAGCGCTTGTTGGGAGGCAACCCAATATTTATCTTTTGCTTTCATTTTATTTATCTTGAGTCACACAATTATAGCTATTGTAATGATTATGTTTTTATCTTAGTTAGTGTTTGTGCCGAGTAATGCCTTTGGATGATTTGAATGATAGTATAATTGATGCTGTTTGAAAACAAAAAGTTTTGTGCCCAGTATTTGATTTTACATTTTTCACTGGAACGTAGAAAAAATCTGAAAATTTTACACAGTATTGAGATACAAATTATTCACGTTCTCCTAGTGTTTCAGAATTTTTGGATCTACAGAAGTATGTATAATATTCTGTCATTAAGTACTGTTCTGTTTTAGACAGATTCTGTTTTTATTGCATAGTGTGCTTGTTTTAATGATGCTATGGATTATATCGGGGGGTATAAGTCATGGAGAAGTTAGAATACAGTAGATATTATGAAATAAAAATTATGAATGAGTTTATAATAGTACCTAAAGTGGATGGTTGATTTATTATACTAACGGATCTCACGAAGTTTCTGTTAAGTTTTGTGTGCTGAAGTTTTCAAGTTTTGGGTGAGATCACGATGGATGAAGGAATAAGGGGCAGCAAGATCCTAAGCTTGGAGATGCCCAAGGCACCCTAAGGTAATATTCAAGTAAGACCCAAGCATCTAAGCTTGGGGATGCCCCGGATGGCATCCCTTCTTTCGTCCACAATTCATCGGTATGTTACTTGGAGCTATATTTTTATTCATCACATGATATGAGTTTTACTTGGAGCGTCTTGTACCATAGTTTTATTTTGTTTTCTTTTTAGTTTGCCACAATCATTGTTTGCTGGACACACCTTTTGAGAGATACACACATTCATCATGATTTGTTAGAATACTCTATGTGCTTCACTTATATCTTTTGAGCTATGCAGTTGCTCTTGTGCTTCACTTATATTCTTAGAGCACGACAGTGGTTATATATTTTATAGAAATTATTGCACTCTCATGCTTCACTTAAATATTCTTGAGAGTCCTAAATAGGAAGTGGTAATAATTGAAACACAAAGCGAGCATCATAAAACACGTGACAAACACATTTAAGTTTAATCCTCTTCCTATGCATAGGCATTTTATAGGAAAACAAATTATCAAGACAAGCAATATCTAGCATATGCAAATAGGAAAAATGAAGCATTAATAATTTCAACATAGAGAGAGATAATTTATTTACATGAAAATTTCTACAACCATGCCTTCCTCTCTCATAATAATTACATGTAGGATCATAATCAAATTCAACAATATAGCTATCATATAAAATATTCTCATCGTGATCCACATGCATAAAAGTTTTATAATCTTTTAAAATAGTGGGATTAACATTAACTAAAGTCATGACCTCTCCAAACCCACTTGTATCAAAAATTTCATAAGATTGAACACTCTCCGAATATGTGGGATTCTTTTTACCTAAAGTTGACACTCTTCCAAACCCACTTTCAATATTATTGTAAATATTATTACCAATAACATATTCATCATGATGCTTAAATAAATTTTCAAGATCATAAAAAGCATTATCACCCCAATCATGATCATTACAATAAGTAGTGGACATGACAAAATTATCATCCCCAAGCTGGTAGCTTTGCATATCATTAGCATAATTGACATTAATAGAATTTATAATAACATCATTGCAATCATGCTTTTCATTCAAGGAGCTATCATGAATCACTTTATAAACTTCTTCTTTTAGCACTTCATCACAATTTTCAGATTCACTATTTTCAAGCAAAACTTTATAAAGATAATCAAGTGCACTCAACTCACTAGCAATTGGTTCAACATAATTGGATTGTTTGAAAAGATTAGCAACTGGATGAGGATCCATGTCTATATTTTTATTTCATTGAGTCACACAATTAAGCAAAATAAAATATTTTTGTGTTTTTCGATTTTTAGAGAAGTGAGGGGAGATGAAAAAGAGAGGCAAAGGCAAATAAAAAGTAGAGAAAGTAGATGATAGTTTGTGTGAAGGTACTTGCTAGGTTTTGATGATGTCTCCCCGGCAACGGCGCTAGAAATTCTTCCTACTACTTGTGAGCTATATTGGGATTCTCCCCGAAGAGGAGAGGAGATGCAGTACAGTAGAGATAAGTATTTCCCTCAGTGAGAACCAAGGTTATCGAACCAGTAGGAGAATCACACAAAGCCTCGTGAACAGCACCTGCACACACAAAAGCAAATACTTGCACCCAACACGGGCAAGAGGGTTGTTAATCCCCTTGAACTCGTTACTTGCAAGGATTAAATCTTGTAGTGGTAGATAGATAAATTGCAAAACAAAATAAAAGTAAATAAATTGCAGCAAGTATATTTCAGTTTTCTTTCTATGTTTAAAGTAGACCCGGGGGCCATAGTTTTGACTAGAGGCTTCTCTCTCGAACACATAGCATACAGTGGGTAAACAAATTACTGTTGGGTAATTGATAGAAAAGCGCATAGTTATGACGATATTCAAGGCAATGATCATGTATATAGGCATCATGTCCGAGACAAGTAGAACGACTCCTACCTGCATCTACTACTATTACTCCACCCATCGATCGCTATCTAGCATGCATCTAGGGTATTAACTTAATAAAAACGGAGTAACGCCTTAAGCAAGATGACACGATGTAGACAAAGTAAACCCAATCAATATGAATAAACCCTATCGTTTTACCCTTAATGACAACAATACAAATACGTGTCTTGTCCCCTATTTTGTCACTAGGATATAGAGCACCGCAAGATTGAACCCATTACAAAGCACCTCTCCCACCGAAGATAAATCATTCTAGTTGGCCAAACCAAACGGATAGATCGAAGAGAAATACAAAGCTATAACAATCATGCATAATAAAGTTCAGAAAAGACTCAATTACTTCTCATGAATATTCAGATCATAAACCCACAGTTCATCAGATCCCAACAAACACACCGCAAAAGAAGATTACATCGAATAGAACTCCAAGAAGATCGAGGAGAACATTGTATTGAAGATCAAAGAGAGAGAAGAAGCCATCTAGCTACTAGCTATGGACCCGTAGGTCTGTGGTGAACTACTCATGCATCATCGGTAGGGCAGCAAGGTTGATGTAGAAGCCCTCTGTGATCGATTCCCCCTCCGGCAGAGTACCGGAAAAGGCCTCTAGATGGGATCACGGAAGAATAGAAGCTTGCAGTGGCAGGAAAGTTATTTCGGGTGGCTCTCTGGGGGTTTCCCAATATTTGAGAATTTATAGAAGTGGAATTAGGTCAGACAGAGCCACGTGGGGCCCACAAGGTAACAGAACGCGCCTATCCCCCAGGGTGCGCCCTGTTGCCTTGCCATCTCCTTGTTTGCCGTCTGGTCTCGTCCCGAAGCTTCTAGGGTCTCTTATGTCCAGAAAAAATCGTCAAAAACTTTCGTAGCATTTGGACTCCGTTTGGTACTGATTTTCTGGAAAACCAAAAACAAGAAGAAAACATCAACTGCCACTAGGCACTGGGTTAATAGGCTAGTTCCCAAAAAATGATATAAAATAGCATATAATTGCATATAAAACATCCAAGATTGATACTATAATAGCATGGAACAATCAAAAATTATGGATACGTTGGAGACGTATCGGTATCCGCAAGCTTAATTCCTGCTCGTCCTCGAGTAGGTAAATGATAAAAACATATTTTTTGATGTGGATGCTACCTAACATGTTTATCATGTAATCTCTTTACAGTATAAATATTGAGAAACGATGAATTAACAACATTAACATAATAATATCCATGAATATAAGAAGCATAATCATTAAACTTTCAAAATATACGATCCTTAACGAATGTTATTCCCCACTCATTTTATCATGTTAGCATGGCATGACTCCGCCTTCACTACATAAATATAAATCATGAGCACCCCGGTGTTAAACCAGGCAATTGGATCATACTTCTAACGTGATTCAGCATTTTCAACTTCACGAAATACATAAGCGTGAGCCATGGACATAGCACTATAGGTGGAATATAATGCGGTGATAGGGATTAATAGGAGAAGTCAAAAAGGAAGAAAGTCTCGCATCAACTAGGCGGATCATGGACTATGGAGATGTCCATCAATCAATATCAATGTGAGGAGTAGGGATTGCCATGCAATGGATGCACTAAGAGCTATAAGTGTATGAAAGCTCAACTGAAATTAAGTGGGTTTGCATCCAACTTTCTTGCTCATGAAGACCACGGGCATTTGAGGAAGTTCGTCATCGGAATATACAAGCCAAGTTCTATAATGAAAAATTCCCACTAGTATACGAAAGTGACAAAATAGGAGAGTCTCTATATGAAGAACATGCTACTACTCTGAAGCACAAGTGTGGAAAAGGATAGTAACATTGCCCCTTCTCTCTTTTTCTCTCATTTTTTGGCTCTTTTTGGCCTCTTTTTGTTCTTTTTTTTTCGTCCAGAGTCTCATCCCGACTTGTGGGGGAATCATAGTCTCCATCATCCTTTCCTCACTGGGACAATGCTCTAATAATGATGATCATCACACTTTTATTTACTTACAACTCGATAAAAACTATACAGAATGACTCTATATGAATGCCTCTGGCAGTGTACCAGGATGTGCAATGATCTAGCGTAACATGTATGAAAATGATGAACCTTGGCTGAGCCACAAATACTATGTCACCTATATGATCATGCAAAGCAATATGGCAATGAACACTAGTCATATGATGGAACGGTGGAAGTTGCATGATAATATATCTTGGAATGGCTATGGAAATGCCATAATAGGTAGGTATGGTGGCTGTTTTGAGGAAGATATAAGGAGGCTTATGTGTGATAGAGCGTATCATATCACGGGGTTTGGATGCACCGGCGAAGTTTGCACCAACTCTCGAGGTGAGATCGGGCAAAGCACGGTACCAAAGAGGCTAGCAAATTGCGGAAGGGTGAGAGCGCGTATAATCCATGGACTCACATTAGTCATAAAGAACTCGCATACTTATTGCAAAGCCTATTAGCCCTCAAAGCAAAGTACTACTCACATGCCCCAAGGGAGGAGGTTGGTAGGAGTTAACCATCGCGCACCCCCGATTATAACAGCACTCAAGGATTTCATTTCAGACCTAAGAATGCTCGGACCTCCCTGCTACTTGTAGACTGCGTTGGTATTTCCCCGAAGAGGAGAGGATGATGCAGTATAGTAGAGATAAGTATTTCCCTCAGTTAAGAACCAAGATTATCAATCCAGTAGGAGAATCAAGCAAGATCCAGTGAACAACACCTACACACACAAATGCAAACACTTGCACCCAACGCGAATAAGAGGGTTGTCAATCCTCTTAGCGGTTACTTGCAAGGATTAAGTCTGATAGAGATAAATTGATAAAGTAAATTACTAAACTAAATAAGAGTAAATAAATTGCAGCAAGGTATTTTTATGTTTTTATATGATAAAGATAGACCCGGGGGCCATAGTTTTCACTAGAGGCTTCTCTCTTGAGCGCGGAAACATACGGTGGGTGAACAAATTACTGTTGGGCAATTGATAGAAAAGCAAATAATTATGACAGATTCATGGCAATGATCATGTATATAGGCATCACGTCCGAGACAAGTAGACCAACTCCTGCCTGCATCTACTACTATTACTCCACTCATCGACCGCTATCCAGCATGCATCTAGAGTATTAAGTTAATAAAAACAGAGTAATGCCTTAAGCAAGATGACATGATGTAGAGAAGAAAATTCAAGCAATATGAATAAACCTCATCTTTTTATCCTTAATGGCAACAATACAAATACGTGTCATGTCCCTTTCTGTCACTGGGATTGAGCACCGCAAGATTGAACCCATCACAAAGCACCTCTCCCATTGCAAGATAAACCAATCTAGTTGGACAGACCAAATCGATAGATCGGAGAGAAATACAAAGCTATATTTAATCATGCATAAAAGAGTTCAGAGAAGACTCAAATATTTCTCATGAATAATCTGATCATAAACTCACAATTCATCGGATCCCAACAAACACACCGCAAAAGAAGATTACATCAGATAGAACAACAAGAACATCAAGGAGAACATGGTATTGAAGATCAAAGAGAGAGAAGAAGCCATCTAGCTACTAGCTATGGACCCGTAGGTCTGTGGTAAACTACTCACACATCATCGGAAGGGCAGCAAGGTTGAGGTAGAAGCCCTCCGTGATTGATTCCCCCTCTGGCAGAGTACCGAAAAAGAAGAACAAAGGTTTGCGACGGCGGAAAGGTTTTCTCTTCTGGCTCCCTGATGGTTTCCGAATATTTGTGAATTTATAGGAGTGGAATTAGGTCAAACGGAGCCACGAGGGCCCCACAAGGCATTAGGGCGCGCCCCCTGGGGCCGCGCCCTGTTGCCTTGTGGAGGCTTCGTGAACCTTCTGGCCTCCTCTCCAAGTCTCTAGGGTCTCTTTTGTCCAGAAAAAAATCTCCAAAAAGTTTCGTGACATTTGGACTTCGTTTGGTACTGATTCTCTGAAAAGTAAAAAACAAGCAGAAAACAGCAACCGACACTGGGCACTAGGTTAATAGGTTAGTCCCAAAAAATGATATATAATTTCATATAAAAATATCCAAGATTGATACTATAATATCATGGAACAATCAAAATTATAGATACGTTGGAGACGTATCACTCCCCACCATGCCATGACCAACACTTAGATGAGAAGTTAACAACAAACTTTAATACCGATATTTCTACTAACCAATGATCATGAACCAATATCCTTTCATATTACGACATCAATATCATTAAACCACACGTTTCATATTTAGTGATCTACATGAAAGTTTTTATTATATCCCTCTTGAATACCTATCCTTTATGGACTAGTCTCATAAACCCGTGCAAATTGCCATTACTATTTATTAGACTCTCAAAAAGATTTAAGTGAAGCATGAGAATGCAACTATTTCTTTAAAATATGACCACCGTCGTGCTCTAAAAGATATAAGTGAAGCACTAAAGCAACTGCCTAGCTCAAAATATATAAGTGAAGCACATAGAGTATTCTAACAAATCATGAATAAATGCGTGTCCCTCTCAAAAGGTGTGTCCCAACAAACACACCGCAAAAGAAGATTACATCGAATAGAACTCCAAGAAGATCAAGGAGAACATTGTATTGAAGATCAAAGAGAGAGAAGAGGCCATCTAGATACTAGCTATGGACCCATAGGCCTGTGGTGAACTACTCACGCATCATCGGTAGGGCAGCAAGGTTGATGTAGAAGCCCTCTGTGATCAATTCCCCCTCCGGTAGAGTACCGAAAAAGTCCTCCAGATGGGATCGTGGAAGAACAGAAGCTTGCGGTGGCGGAAAAGTTATTTCGGGTGTTTGAAAATTTATAGAAGTGGAATTAGGTCAGACGGAGCCACGTGGGGCCCACAAGGTAACAGGGCGCGCCTTGTTGCCTTGCCGTCTCCTCGTTTGCCATATGGTCTCCTCCCGAAGCTTCTAGGGTCTCTTATGTCCAGAAAAAAATCATCAAAAAGTTTCGTAGCGTTTGGACTCCGTTTGGTACTGATTTTCTGGAAAACCACAAACAAGAAGAAAACATCAACTGGCATTAGGCACTGGGTTAATAGTTAGTTCCCAAAAAATGATATAAAATAGCATATAAAACATCCAAGATTGATACTATAATAGCATGGAACAATAAAAAATTATAGATACGTTGGAGACGTATCATAGGCCTCTCCATTGCCTATTGATCTGCCGAGTTGATGCGAGACTTTCTTCCTTTCTGACTTCCCTTATGAATCTCTACTGCCGCACTCTATTCCACCCGTAGTGTTATGTCCATGGCTCACGCTCATGTATTGATTGGAGTTGAAAATGCTGAAGCGCGTGAAAAAGTATGATCCAATTGCTTGGTTTGACATCGGGGTGCTCATGATTTATATTTATGCAGTGAAGGCAGAGTCATGCCATGCTTACATAATTCAATGAGTAGGGATGACATTCGTTGAGCATTGTATATTCTAAAAAAGTAATGATTATGTTCTTGTATCCATGGATATTATTATGTTGATATCAATTACTTCATCGTAACTCAATATTTATACCGTAAAAGGATTACATGATAAACATGCTAGGTAGCATTCAACATCAAAAATTCTATTTTTATCATTTACCTACTCGAGGACGAGCAGGAATTAAGCTTGGGGATGCTAATACGTCTCCGACGTATATTGTTTCATGATATTATATTATCATTCTTAGATACTTTATATGCAATTTTATGTCATTTTTGAGGACTAACCTATTAACTCAGTGCCTACTGCCAGTTTCTGTTTTCTGCTTGTTTTTGGTTTTACAAAAAATCTATACCAAACGGAGTCCAAACGCTACGAAACTTTTTGACGATTTTTTTGGACATAAGAGACCCTAGAAGCTTCGAGGGAGGACCAGAAGACCTATGAGGAGACGACAAGACAACAGGGCGCGCCCAGGGGGTAGGCGCGCCCTGATATCTAGTGGGCCCCTCGCGGCTTCGTCTGACCTAATTCCAGTGCTATAAAATCCCAAATATTCCAAAACCCCCATAGAGCCACCCAAAACAATTTTTCCGCCGCCGCAAGTCTCTGTTTTTCCACGATCCCATCTGGAGGCCTTTTGCGGTACTCTGCCGGAGGGGGAATCGATCACGGAGGGCTTATACATCAACCTTGCTGCACCTCTGATGATGTGTGAGTAGTCCACCACAGACCTACGGGTCCATAGTGATTAGCCAGATGGCTTTCTCTCTCTCTTTGATCTTCAATACAATGTTCTCTTCGGAGATCGATTCGATGTAATCTTCTTTTGCGATGTGTTTGTTGGGATCCGATGAATTGTGGGTTTATGATTTGAACATTCATTGAAAGTAATTGAGTCTTTTCTGAACTTTATTATGTGTGATTGTTATAGCTATGTAATGTTTTCTGATCTATCCGTTTGGTCTAGCCAACTAGATTGATTTATCTTCAGTGGAAGTGGTGCATAGTAGTTGGTTCAATCTTGCGGTGTCCTCACTAAGTGACAGCAGGGGTAGCGAGGTGATAACCCTCAAGTATAGGGGATCAATTGTAGCCTTGCTTGATAAGTAAGAGTGTCGAACCCAATGAGGAGCTAAAGGTAGAATTAATATTCCCTTCAAGTTCTATCGACCACCGATACAACTCTACGCACACTTAACGTTCGCTTTACCTAGAACAAGAATAAAACTACTTTTTATGTGTAAGGATAAGTTTGCAGGAATAAAACTAGAAATACTTAGCGGGAATAAAACTAGGAGTAATTTGCAAGATAATAAAAGTTAGTTGTTTAGTAGAGAGCTTTTTGTAACACAAAGAGAAAGATTGTCCATAGGCAATTGAATATGACATGTGTGATAATTATTATATCCAATGAGGGAGAGGCATACGCTAGCATACTTTCCATACTTGGATCACATGTTCTTATGATTGGGACTCTAGCAAGCATCCGCAACTACTAAAGATCATTAAGGTAAAACCTAACCATAGCATTAAGTAAAAAGTCCCCTTTACTCCCATACGCAACAACCCCCTTACTCGGGTATAAGCTTCTGTCACTCTCGCCACCCACTATAAGCGAATCATGAATGTATTGCAAAACCCTACAGCGGTAATCCCACACGCCTGCGTGACACGGAGGGTACCATAGGACAACACCAATTTAACATACAACTCATATCAATCACACCATACCACAATTAACCGTAGGACAAAAGAAATCTACTCAAACATCATAGGATGGCAACACATCATTGGATAATAATATGTAGCATTAAGCACCATGTTCAAGTAGAGAATTACAACGGGAATAGAGAGGTTACACCACTGCATATAGGGGGAGAGAGTTGGTGATGACGGCGGCGAAGTTGTTGGTGTAGATCGCCGTCACGATGGTTCCCCCGGCGACGCTCCAGCGCCACCGGAAGAGAGGGGGAGAGTGCCCCCTCCTTCTTCTTCTTGCTTGGCCTTACCCCTAGATGGGAGGAGAGTTTCCCCTCTAGTCCATGGCCACCATGGCTCCCAGAGGGCAGGAGCCCCTCCGAGATTGGATCTCTCTCTTTGTTTCTCTTCTGTTTCGCGTCCCCGTTTTCTGGCCCTTCACCATTTCTTATATTCCTGGAGATCCGTAACTCCAATTGGGCTGAAATTTTGAGGGGATTTTTATCCGGAAATTATATTTTTTGCGGCGAAAGAAAGGCTCCAACTGTATTACGAGGGAGTCACAAGGCAACACGGCGCGCCCTACCCCCAGGGCGCGCCATGTTGCCTTGTGGTTACCTCGGGCACCGTCTTGCGTTGATTCTTCTTCCCAAAAATCACATATATTCCAAAATAAATCTCCGTAAATTTTTATCGCGTTTGGACTTCGTCTGATATGGATTTTCTGTGAAACAAAAAACATGCAAAAAATAGGAACTGGCACTGGGCAGTGGATCAATATGTTAGTCCCAAAAATAATATAAAATGTTGCTAAAAGTATGTGAAAGTTGTAGAATATTGGCATGAAACAATCAAAAATTATAGATAGGATGGAGACGTATCAGCATCCCCAAGCTTAATTCCTGCTCGTCCTCGAGTAGGTAAATGATAAAAAGATAATTTTTGATGTGGAATGCTACCTAATTTAATCTTTATCATGTAATCTAATCATGGCATGAATATTAAGATACGAGTGATTCAAGGCAATAGTCTATCGATTTGATATTGAAACAATAATACAAAACATGCACGTAATTCATCATTGCCTTTCATAATAATGAAGCTAAAGGAAACAACCTCTATACACTTAGTTGTGGTAAGCATGACACGCTTAGTCTTCCCTGCATGGATAGATCAAATCAAGAGTACCCCGGTGCCAAACCAAGCAATTGGATCATACTTTTTCACGCGCTTCAGCATTTTCAACTCCACTCAATACATGAGCGTGAGCCATGGACATAGCACTATGGGTGGAATAGAATGCGGTGGTAGAGATCAATTGGGGAAGTCAAAAAGGAAGAAATGCTCGCACCAACTCGGTGGATCGTTAGGCCATGGAGATGCCTTTCAATCGATATCAATGCTAGGAGTAGGGATTGCCATGAAACAGATGCACTAAGAGCTATAAATGTATGAAAGCTCACTACTGAAACTAAGTGGGTGTGCATCCAACTTTCTTGCTCATGAAGACCTCGGGCATTTGAGGAAGCCCATCATCGGAATATACAAGCCAAGTTATATAATGAAAAATTCCCACTAGTATATGAAAGTGACAACTCTGGAGACACAATATATGAAGAATGATAACCCACAAGTATAGGGGATCACAACAGTTTTCGCGGGTAGTATTTCACCCAGATTTATAGATTCGACACAAGGAGAGCCAAAGAATATTTGCGAGTATTAGCAGTTGAGTTGTCAATTCAACCACACCTAGAGAACTAAATATCTGTAGCAAAGTGTTTAGTAGCACAATAGTAGATAGTTTCAATAGCAATAGTAACAGTAGCAACAGTAACAGAGACAGTAACAGTAGCAGTTTTGTAGTGATTGTAACAGCAGTAGCAACAAAAGTAACTTAGCAAAGATCAATATGCGAAAAGCGTAGGCATTGGATCTGTGATGGATAATTATGTTGGATGACACTCATCATGTAATGGTCACAACCTAGGACGATACACAATAGCTCCAATTCATCAATGTAATGTAGGCATGTATTCCGTATATAGTCATACGTGCTTATAGTAAGAACTTGCATGACATCTTTTGTCCTACCCTCCCGTGGCAGCGGGGTCCATAAGGAAATCTAAGGGATATTAAGGCCTTCTTTTAATAGAGAACCGGAACAAAGCATTAACACATAGTGAATACATGAACTCCTCAAACTACGACAATCACCGGAAAGAATCCCAATTATTGTCACCTTGGGGTATGCGGATCATGACACGTAATAGGTGCATATAACTTGCAAGATAGGATCAAGAACTCAAATATATTCATGAAAACATAAAGGTTCAGATCTGAAATCATGGCACTCAGGCCCTAGTGACAAGCATTAAGCATAGCAAAGTCATAGCAACATCAATCTCAGAACATAGTGGATACTAGGGATCAAAGCCCTAATAAATTGACTCGATTACATGGTAAATCTCATCCAACCCATCACCGTCTAGCAAGCCTACGAAGAAATTACTCACACACGGCGGTGAGCATCATGAAATTGGTGATGGAGGATGGTTGATGATGACGACGGCGTCGAATCCCCCTCTCCAGAGCCCCGAACGGACTCCAGATCAGCCCTCCCGATGAAGAACAGGAGGTGGCGGCGGCTCCGTATCATAAAACGCGATGATTCTTTTTCTCCGATTTTTTTTCCATGAATAGGTACTTATAGCACTGGAATTTGGGTAAACGGAGTTGGCAGGACCCCACAAGCCTGCCAGGCGCGCCCTGGGGGGGGGGGGTGGTGGGCGCGCCCCCCATGCTTGTGACGCCTGGTGGCCCCCCTCTGGTGGATCTTTGCGCCAGTATTTTTTATATATTCTGAAATAATTCTCCATAATTTTTTAGGTCCATCCAAGAACTTTTATTTCTGCACAAAAACAACAGCATGGCAATTCTGCTGAATACAGCGTCAGTCCGGGTTAGTTCCATTCAAATCATGCAAGTTAGAGTCCAAAACCAGAGCAAAAGTGTTTGGAAAAGTAGATATGTTTGGGACGTATCAACTCCCCCAAGCTTAACTCATTGCTTGTCCTCAAGCAATTCAGTTGACAAACTGAAAGTGATAAGGAAAAACTTTTACAAACTCTTTTGTTCTTGTTGTCTGTATATATACTTAACTAGCATCCAAGTTTCCAGCAAAGATTATGAACTAACCATATTGATGATAACACTTAGGTCTCACATTTACTCATGGCAATACCATAACCAACTAGTGAGCAATAATAAGATAGCTCGAATGCCAACACTTTGTCAAAACAATCATGATATAATATGATAACATGGTATCTCGCTAGCCCTTTCTGAGACTGTAAAACATAAATGCAGAGCACCTCTGAGATTCAAGCAACGACTAAACATTGTAATTCAGGGTAGAGGATATCCAGTCATGGTCACACCCAACATTAAGTATACGCAATGCATAAAAATGACAACAGTGCTCTCCCACTGGTGCTTAAATGAGAGGGTGATGACTCAACAATAAAAATAAAATAACATAAAAGTAAATGGATAGGCCCTTCGCAGAGGGAAGCATGGATTTGCAGCAGTGCCAGAGCTCAAAGCTTAAATTAGAGATGAAAATTATTTTGGGAGGTATGCTTTTCCTGTCAACGTCACGACCGAGAGTTTTCAATATCTTCCATGCTAAACGCATTATTGGCGGTTCCCAAGCGGAAAGGTAAAGTTTACTCCCCCTCCACCATAGCAACACAAGCCATGGCTAGCTGAATTCATGGGTGCCCTCCATACCAACAACTTTTCAGGGGAGTTTGTTTGCATTATATGATTTCGATTTGAGCATAGGACTGGGCATCCCTATTACCAGCCTCTCTCGTGCAATGACAAGTGAATAAACACTCATCTGAGAGTAACCCGCTTAGCATGGAAGATACTGACCGTCCCCTGTCGCTCCATGAGCGGTACGGGCACACAAAACAGATGTTTGTTTCAATGTTTAGAGGTGGCACATGCAAATTTACTTGGAACGGCAGAGTAATACCACATATAGGTACATATAGTGGACTCATCTGGAACAACTTTTGTTTAAGGATTTGGATGCACAAGTAGTATTCCCGCTTAGTACAGGCGAAGGCTAGCAAATAGATTGAGAAGCGACCAGCTAGAGAGCGAAAATGGTCATAGACATGCATTGCGAATAATTAACATTGAATACGAACATGAGTAGGATATCAACACCCTGAACATAAATATCATGGAGGCTATGTTCGTTTTGATTCAACTACATGTATGAACATGTGCCAAGTCAAGCCACTCGAATTACTCAGAGGAGGATACCATGCTAACATACTACATCACAACCATTTTAATGCATGTTGACACTCAAGATAAATCATTATCCACTCTTAGCTATTTAAGCATGGCATGAGCAACTATAATCTCTAATTGTCATCACAAATGTAGGAACGAAGTATGTCTACCAGAGGGGGGGTGAATGGGAGTTTTAAATTTTCTTTCGGAAATATCAAAACTCTCGGAACCCAGCAGCGGATACAAACTACCGAATGGAAACTAAGAGCATGCATCAAGGCAAATCACATGATTGAAATATGTCATACCGCATAGTTCGAATGTAAAGGGAAGCAGCAGAGGTGACCAGTGATGCTCGATGGCGATGAGGTATTTGGTAGACCAGTTCGCCCTTCTGCAAAAGGACTACGTCTGGTTGGAGGGGTTGTGATTTAACACAGAAGATAAACTCTCTTCGCCCTATTCTCCTCGACAATGGTTCGTCAACCAATGCCGATTATTCATGGTAGATGCTTGAGGCGATCTCCGAACCTTTACAGACTTCTTCTTCGAGAACCACAATTACTCTTGGTCTCTGAAGAGATTGACACCTAACCGTCTAGAGAGTTTGCAGCTCTCAAGAGTAATAAGCGGAGCGTACTGGACTTAGATTCGAGTGATGCTGAACCACTATCTAATTTTTCGGCTCTAGGGTTTTCTCTCGGTGGATTTTAAACTCAAATCTCTCGGAGAGGGGGTTGCTCAACAATCTTCTCTGAATCAAACAGAGCAGCCACCGGACAACGCCGGTGCGGGGTGGCTATTTATAGCTGCAGCCTTCCCTGATGGGAAATGACCATTTTGGACATGCGGTCCAGCCAATGGCCAACCGACACGTTCATAACGGTCGGATTTTAAAGAGCAACGGTAACATTACTTGTGGAGCAAGTAATGCTAACTCCTCGGTCAGAGACAAATCTCTCGCAGCGAAGAAGATCACGGTCTCTTGCTGGCAAGTATTTGCTCGGAACACAAAGAGATTTCTCTCGCAACTTTCATAGGATTTGGGTTTAGCATCAGAGAATCAAAGCTTCGAACGCTACACCCCTCTTAATAGTATGGTGGTCCTGTGACTCAATAAAGAGTAAAGAAACAACGAGATGAATACTACGTCTTCACTTTGTCTTCAATCTTCTCGGCTGAAGTCACTTTCTTTGGACGGACACCGAACGAATTGCTTTGCATCAACAATTTTTGAGGGGTCACTCTTGTTGTCATAAACTTCGGTGATAACCTTCACTGCCACGCAGGGGGTATTCTTCGGAGTTTGAATCCAAACTCCTCTTGACTCCAGGGACCTGTTACTCTGTGTGCACTAGCAAACACATTAGTCCCTCACTGTTTGTCAACAATCTCCAAAACATAAGGAGGCAAATTATTGCACCAACAATCTTCCCCTTTTTGGATGATTGATGACAAAACAGATAATCATCGAAGTGAAGATAGATAAGTGAAAAGCAATTCCAACAAGAGTGAGTGAGTGTTACTTTGCTTGAAGATGAAATAGACTCCCCCTAAATGTATGCAGGGAAGAAAGATATGAGATAAATTCTCCTGCAAGTACTGAATAATATGGAGGAAATTTCAATCATTCGAGACATTGATTCACACTGATGAGATATAATCCATCGAGATCGTAGTGCAATCGTTTATAACTTCTGATAATAATTCCACCTGCAAGACAAATGCTTCGAGAGAAATGATGCAGCAGCAGGGGTTATAAACATTACAGCACATAAGTTATCAAGTTTTACAACATAGTACAGATAAGCTTAAACCAGAAGTTGCAAACTCGCACGAAACCAAAATGCAGAAAGCAAATCTATCGAGACTCGATGTAATTCTCCCCCTTTTTGTCAACAAGTGTCAAAAAGGTGACGAAGAACATGAGTGCAAAAACGCAGAACTGGGTTTAATCGGTGGCATCTCCAGATGAACTATCTGAGGTGAGTTCGTCTTCAGAAGTGACAGGATTGTCTTCGTCTTCAGCAGCATCAGATTTTCCTTCAGGAATAATGACTTGGGGCTGAGCAGACGAGGGAACAAGTGGAGTGGCCACAAGAGGAACACGGGAGTGCACATTGCCTTCGGTGGGTTTCTCGGTCGGTGAGGTGGCTTCAGACTCGTCATGCAAGTTGTGAAGCTTGAGATGAAGAAGATCAGTGGTTGGCTCATGAACAGGTAGAGGAGGGGTACTCCGATCTTGAAAATCTTCAACAGTGAAGCCTTTGTCAATGTAGTCATAGAGCTCTTGGAGATTGACATTCAGGAGTTGTTTCTCGGTGAAGAACTTGCGAAGCAATTTCTAGAGCCTCTTCTTGTTTTCATCAGCTATCAGATGCATAACCCTTGTGCGATTGTTAAGAGCATTTAGCTCGGAGGCGATATGTTCTTTCTCGCGTCGATCCTCAGCGATATGCTGCAGCAGCAGTTGTTGTGTATGCAAACTGATTTCGAGTTGCGATGGAGGTTGAGGCGAAATCTTTCGGTCGCGCTGAGGCAGACGTGGCCCATCAAATTGCTTGTGATAGTCTTGGGGGCTTGATGCAGGCGATTTGCCCGAAGTAATATCTTCCATGACTTGCAAGGTATCGCGAACAGGAGGAATGAAGCTTTTATGGTTTTCCTTCGCAAGATACACTGTGCGCATTGCATGATCAACCACTTTCTGGATCCAGGGCGCGAACACTTTGATGCAGAAGGGATGTTGAGCAGAATCCTTCAGAATGCGCATGAACATGTCTTCCACGTCGAAGATGTATCGCTCAGAGATTGCATGGATATCATTTCGAAGAACATCTGAGATGGATTTGTCCGGATTCATACCCGCCAGAGGACAAATGGTGTAAGAGAGCATGTGGAATAGCGTCTAATTCTCGAACGTTAAGTGCTCAGGACGAGGAGGACCAGTGTAGTCATGAATCTTTTCTTGATCCATAGTGCACCGAAAATTTTCATCCGATATGACATCAATGTTATGGACCCGAATTTCACTGTTACCATGCTCAAAGCGAGGGAAATGGAAGTGCGAGACAAAATCCATTGAAGTGCATTTAATGCGTTTTCCTTCGGTCATCCACTCCATAATCCATTTTGAGCTATCAGATTCATCGCCAGAGATGTACAATGTAGCATAGAACTGAAGAATAATCTCTCTGTTCCAAGGATGCTCGAATTCAAATACCTTGGCGAGACAGAAATCATCCAGATCCTGAAGCAATTGATTAAAACAGACAATATTGCGCATAGCAGGAATATCGAGATATTCGTGAGGAAATATCTTTCTGCTCTCATAGAGGACCCGAGAGTAATAGATGGCCTGTTCCTTAGTCCAGAAGCGAGGCGATTCCGAAGTGCGCGGCCCATCATACGGACTAGCTTGAAAGAATTTGGGATGCGCATTCCGATTGAAAAGAGGTCCTTTGGCACCTGCTCCTGATGATAACAAGGGCAGTTCTTCACGAGGGTACAGGTATTTGAGTTCTTCTTCAGGAGAAAGATATTCATCACCATATACAACCGAGTCAGTACGGCGAGCAGAGACAGATTTTCGTTCGAAAGGACCAACATCTGGTATTCGACTCGCTGTGTCGATGGATAACTTGAGTGGAGACGGAGCATGAGCTACAACAGAGGGTGCTGCAGAGACAGTGGGCAGGAGGACAGGTTCATCCACTTTAGGCACTGAGGCCGAATCATGCACTGGAGGTGGTTGCGGTTGTGCCACTGGAATCTGTTGTTGCTCGACAATAGGAGGTGCCGAGACTTGTGGAGCTTCGTGAGCCGGAGAAGCTTGGGGCTCGGATCGAGGGATTTCACCTTCCTCAGAAACAGATTGTTGCGAGGGAATATCAGCCCGAGCAGGGGATGCCACAGGCACTGATTCAGTTGGCCTTGGCAAGGGAGGAGCATCCGAGTCTTTGACTGGTGGGTTCGAAGGAATAGCTGGCTCAGGAGATTTTTCTTGTGGAGCAGGAGGAGACTGAGCAACTTGGGTAACAGGCGACGGTTCCTTCGGAGCAGGAGGTACATTTTTCTTTGCCATTCGCTTTCGTTGCTTTTTCTTTTGCTGAGCAACTTGATCAATGTGACCCTTGACCAAATCATTGCACCCAGTGACTTTGGCTTGATGTTCATCACAGATCTTGCGAACAATTTCATCTAGATCCATGTGAAAGTGTAACCTTCGGTGACGAAGGAGATTCATGGCACGATTGATGTCCTTGTAGGAATCTTCGAGTGCTTTAATGACAAATTTTGAAGAGGCAGTTTTCATTCGATCATCAAGGTCCATTAGCTCGGCAGAGAGAGAGAGAGTTGATCTCAACTGCATCTTCCCTCAGTTCTTGAACTACGGAAGTGGCCTATGTAATAACTTCGGCAGGAATAGGCAGAGAGGCCACTTCACCATCAAATGGATTGTCCACAAATTTATCGAGCTGTTCCATGATAAATATGTGATCATAGTAATGAGGAGCATCAGACTTGACATTAGGAACAGTCTGGATAGGAACTTGCTCGGAAGGAGGCTTAGAAGCCAATGGCTGAGTCAGGGTAGGCGCAAACTTAGCAGCCTTCTCCTTCGGAGCGGTAGCTTGTGGAGCATCTTTCTCGGTAGGCGCCTTGATTTTCTTCAAGTCAGGCTTGGGAATTCTTTCGCCTGGCTTTGCAGAACTCACAGGAGTGTCAACCACCAAATCCTTCAAATTGATAGCATCGGAATGAGGAGTTGTGTTCACATGCTGTTTCAAAGTGACGGTAGTAGCAGGTGTTTTTCTAGCTAGGATCTTCTTCGGTGGTGCTTCTGGAACCAAATTAACCCGAAGATCAGGAAGCACAGTTGAAGTGGTAATATTGACTTCCTCGCTGAGGGTAGCAGCAACTTCTTCCTTGGTGAGCGGAGGGTCATCATCATCAGCCGAAGAATCATTCATTTGAAACTCATCTGCTGATTCAGCCTTTTTCTTCTTTAGTGCATACTTTCTCTTCGCAACAGCGCTGGGATCATGCTTGCGTTTAGAACGACCTTCTGATTTTCCTTCGGCCTTTTTCTTCTCCACATCATCTTTGAGAAGGCGAAGGTTTTCCTCTTCATGAGCCTTTTGCTTTTCAGCCCTCTGAGCTCGCTTGATGGTATTGCGCTGACGCTTAGCAAGCTCATCAGGATAAGATTCGGGTGTTCGAACGGAGGACTCATGATCATTTGGTGGTGGAGGTGGTCTCTCTTGAGGACCATTTGGCTTTATGAGAGAAATTTCCCGGCAGTCATCCCATGGAGGATGAAATGCAAAGTTTTGAGCAAACCGAGGATGAACAAATTCATAGTTGAACCACTTTCGCATCCAGTGACGGCGAATCCATTGTTGACGCATATCTCTCTGGTGTTTTGTTTCTCCTGGAACTGTATCGTACCGATCATGAGAGATATACTTAGTTGTGTTCGTATAAGCCTGTCTGCCACCCCTCTTCTTCTTCGGAGCATTCTCTTCTTGCTCATCGGTATTTTGCTCGGTTCTTTTTCGCTTGCTGGTTGATGGGCCTACCGTTGGGCCCTTAGCATTCGAAGCTTTGGATTCATCAGTAGTACCCAGAACAACGTCATCTCTGTCGGCCAAGCTCACTGGTTGAGCCGAATCCTCAACTGACTGCATTTTCCTGTGAACAAAGATAGATGCGAGGGAAAATGGGGACAGGGTTACGAATGCACACAACAAAGATTTTGAAAAAGAAATCGTTTTTGATGAAGAGGTGGATGCAGACTTTGAGAAATGTTTCGGCTGAAAGAAATGTGTAGAACGAACTAGTAGGTTCGAAGAATATACTAGTAAACGTGCTAGGCATTCCCTTCGTACGAGACATAACACAAACCCTAGATCTGAAATTTTTCGGATGCGAGGGACAACTACAAACCACATCCGCACAAGTTACCTAACAGTAAAGATCTGGGAAATGCAGTAAAAATAGGCAATTTCTACCGCGGACGAACTCGAACAGGATGAATGGAAGAATGAGTTCGCACTACACATACCCTAAGTCGGTGATGTGCAGTGACTACGGCGGCGCGGAGATGAAGATGATCCGCGGCGGCAAGGAATGACTCCGGCGACCTCTTTCGGGCAGCGAAGCGGCGAAGATGGTCGACATCGTCGAGCTCGAGGAGGAGCAATGCGGTAGGGCTTCGGAAGGTGACGATGGCGGAGATGCAAAGTGAAACGAGGAGGGTGGTGGCACAGTATTTATATGCGAGGAGGAAATAACCGCACCCGGTGAATCAGATCGGACGGCCACGGTCAGAGGACTATTGTGATTCAACGGACCAGATAAACTGGCAGTTGATGAAGAGCACGTGGCAACCGTCACCAAAGAACGTGGTCCAGACTTGGGCGGGAAACCCCAAATTTTGGACGGCTTTCGCCAAAACTGATTAAGTTCGGACCGAAACTTTAACGTGGTCAAGGACACCAGATAAAGTTTCGTTCCCAGATGAATTTTCTGCATTCATAATGGAGCAGCATAGACTGGAAGAGATAGAATAGAGGAAAAAACAGGGTCCTAGGTATTTCACTCAGACGAAGAAACATAAACACCCGAGAGAAAAACTATGAGTGAAATACATTCAGACTAACACAAAAACTTCAAATGCAACTCAACGAGAAGAAATTGTGGTAGCGTTACCCACCGTATAAGAACTGTATGACCCCGAGCATCGCACAATTATCGTGGCACCCGGTTAGTCTAGTTCTTCGTTAATGTATTCACTCTCAGAAAGAAAATTTCACTTTGTCAAAATTTTCAAACTCTTCGAGTGTTATGCACCCATTCCTTCTAAGATGTGGAAGTGATGGTACGGGTGCCGAGTCCAGCTTACTGCATGTTTGTGGAATCTAGGATATTTAGCTCACACCGTAACGCACAGAATCTTTTCTCATCGAGAGGCTTGGTGAAGATATCGGCGAGATTCTCTTCGGTATTGACGTGACTGATGACAATATCCTCTCGAGCAACATGATCGCGTAGGAAATAATGTCTGATCTGAATATGCTTGGTGCGAGAGTGCTGCACTGGATTGTGTGCAATTTTGATTGCACTCTCATTGTCGCACAATAGAGGAATCTTCTTGACCTTGATGCCATAATCCTTTAGAGTCTGCTTCATCCATAATAACTGAGTGCAACAAGCGCCAGCATCAATATATTCGGCCTCAGCCGTAGAGAGCGAGACACAATTCTGCTTCCTTGACGACTAACATACCAATGATCTACCGAGGAAATGACATGTCCCCGAAGTAGATTTCCTGTCAACCCGGTCACCTGCATAATCTGAGTCTGAATATCCAACGAGGTCAAACTGTGCTCCCTTAGGATACCATAAACCTAAGGTGGGGGTGTGAGCCAAATATCTCAGAATACGCTTGACCGCTTGGTGATGCGATTCTTTCGGTGCAGCTTGAAAACGAGCACACATACAAACACTCAACATGATGTCAGGTCTGGATGCACATAAGTAGAGCAGAGAACCAATCATCGAACGATAAGCTTTCTGATCGTAATCTTTACCGTACACATCTGCGTCCAGCTGGCCATTCGTGGGCATGGGAGTTTTGTAGCCTTTCTATTTGCAGTCTTGCATTTTGAACTTCTTCAGACAATCTCTCAGATATTTCTCCTGAGATATGAAAATTCCATTGTCCTGTTGACGAATTTGCAGTCCGAGAAAGAACTTGAGTTCACCCATCATAGACATTTGATATTTCTCGGACATCATTCGCCCGAATTCCATACTGCAAGCATTGTTACTACATCCGAAAATAATATCATCCACATAAATTTGACATACAAATAGACCACCATCAATAGCATGAGTGAAAAGAGTGGAATCAGTGGATCCTGTCTTGAACCCTTTGTCGAGCAGAAACCTCTTCAGAGTGTCATACCAAGCTCGAGGGGCTTGCTTCAGCCCGTACAAAGCCTTTTTCAACCTGAAAACTTTGTTAGGAAACTGAGGGTTTTCAAAGCCAGGTGGCTGCCTAACATATACTTCCTCATCAATTTCACCATTAAGGAACACACTTTTCACATCCATTTGATAAAGCAGAATATCATTGTAATTTGCATAAGCAAGAAGAATACGAATTGCCTCAAGGCGAGCAACATGAGTATATGTTTCACCAAAATCAATACCTTCTACCTGTGTATACCCTTGAGCGACAAGACGCGCTTTGTTTCTCACAACAATGCCATTTTCATCTTGCTTGTTCCGGAAAATCCATTTTGTGCTGATGATATTGTGCTTCTTAGGATTCGGTTTGTCAACCAATTCCCACGCATCATTCAATTCGAATTGCACCAACTCTTCTTGCATAGCATTCATCCAATCAGGGTCATTCATAGCTTCTTCATACTTGGTAGGTTCTGTCAATGAGACAAAGGAGAAACTGCCACAATAGTTAGCCAAATGGGTGCGAGAGCGAGTTGTGGGTCGGTAACCTGGATTCTCAAGATCTTTGAGAATTAATGCAGGGTCAACTCGATTTGCCACTCGTGGGAGAGGAGTTCCTTCTTGATGATCATTTTCATTTTCCTCAGTATCAGCATCAGGATTGGCATTAGTATCGCCATTTTCATCTTGATTGCCATTTTGATCGGCATTAGCATTTGCATTTGGGTTGCCATTTGTGTTTGGTGCGACATTTTCTTCGGCAGTAGATTGGCGTGTTCGTCGAGCTATGGGGACATCATCATCGGAAGAGTCAGGTGTATATCCTTCGACTGGCCTGACGTCCCCAATGGCCATTTGCCAAATAGCATCCGAAATCGGAGGTTCATCTATCACATTAGGCAGGTGCTCCTTTTGAGAGCCGTTAGATTCATCAAACCGCACATTTACCGTTTCCATAACTTTCCCGTGGTGAGAGTTATAGACACGATAAGTATGCGAGTTCGAGCCATAACCAAGAAGAAAACCTTCATGTGCCTTGGGTGCAAACTTGGAATTATGATTCATGTCACGAATATAGCAAGGTGCACCAAAAACACGTAAATAAGAAACATTCGGTTTCTTGCCAGTGATAAGCTCGTATGAAGTTTTCTTAAGGAATTTGTGAAGATAAACACGATTCACAACATGGCAAGCAGTGTTAATAGCATCAGTCCAGAAACGAATGGGAGTTTTATACTCACTGAGCATTGTTCTCGCCATTTCAATGAGAGTTCTATTCTTTCGCTCAACAACTCCATTCTGTTGGGGAGTGTATGCGGCAGAGAATTCATGAGTGATACCATTTTCATCGAGAAAGTCTTCAATATGAGTATTTTTGAACTCAGTACCATTGTCGCTTCTGACATGCTTAATTCGCACATCGTATTCATTTTGAGCCTTCTTGGCGAATCTTTTGAAGATGTCTTGGGTGCAGGTTTTGTCTTCGAGAAAGAATACCCAAGTGTATCGAGAGAAATCATCAACAATAACCAGACCATAATGACTGCCTTCGAAACTTGCATAGTTTTAAGGCCCGAATAAATCCATATGAAGAATTTCCAATGGTCTTGTTGTGGTCATGACAGTTTTTGACGAATGATGCTTCTTGGCCAATTTACCGGCTTCACACGCAGCACAGAGACGATCCTTTTCGAATTTCACATCAGGAATACCACGCAGATGATTTTTCTTCATGAGAGTCTGCAAATTTCTCATACCTGCATGACCAAGTCTTCAGTGCCACAGCCATCCTTCGGTTGCTTTTGCAAGCAAACAAGTTTGGACTGAGGGACCCTTAGAGAAATCCACAATATATAAATCACCTTTCTATTTCCCTCGAAGATGAAGGAATTGTCAGAGGCCATAAATACGATGCATTTGGAAGATGAAAATAGAACTAGCATGCCTAAATCACAAAGCTTGCCTACTGACATGAGATTGAATCCAAGAGACTGAACAAGTAAAACGTCATCAATGTTCTTGTCCTTGGATATAGCAATTTTACCTAACCCAATTACCTTTCCTTTGTTGTTGTTGCCGAAAGTAATATACTTCTGAGATGAAGCAGTTAAGTTGGGGTCGACAAACAATGACTTGTCTCCGGTCATATGACTAGTGCATCCACTATCCATTATCCATTCGGTACATCCGGAGACATAGTCCTGCAAAGAAATCAGGCGTTTGTGTCCTTCTTTTAATTTAAAAGTCAGTAGGAGCCTCTCCTACTGTCAGCAGACTTTAAAAAAAAAGACATAGTCCTGCAAATAAATCAGGCGTTCTTAACCACCCACATCTTTGTAGGTTGCTTCGAAACATATGAGCGAGCAGGATATGATTTCTTTCGATAGTCATGTGAACTGTAACTTGAGTGAGTACAAGCATAATCGTAAGAGTAAGCATTGAAATTCTTCCTAGACGAATGAGTATAGTGGTTGGATGAGGTATGCATATACTCATTCTGTCGAACTTTTTCCAGGAAGTATCGAGCATTTTCAGCCTTCATGGTTAGTAACGTAGTAATAGGCAATGCTTCGATAGTTTTCCTAGGCACCCAGATAGCTTTCTTTGGGGGGCCATTCCTGCTGTTCGGTCCAACATAGTGAGCAACAGCCTCACCACGTTGGTTTTTGAACAACTTATAGTTGTCCAGAGAATCATCAGAACTAAAGTGTCGAACAAACTGTCAAGGGATCGGAGCAGTTTCTTCACAACTTCGTGATCAGTGATGTCTTTGGCACCGAGACCTTGTAGCTCATTTGCAATGTCACTCAGACGATCGAAGGTTTGCTGGCAGCTTTCATTTCCAATTCGCTTGAACCGATTGAACTTGGCCCGAAGAGTATCAATGCGAGTTTCTTTCTGAGTTGAAACACCCTCGTTTATCTTTTCAAGAATGTCCCACAATTCCTTTGCAGTTTCACACTGACGATAGCGAAGAAATTGAGCACGAGAGAGATGGCCACCAATTTCATCTTTGGCTTGAGCATCCATCTGAATGAGTTTCTTCTCGTGGTCAGTGGGGACCTGGGGCACTTCAACCACGAATCCATTCTGCACCACGTTCCACATATCATCATCAATAGCTCGGAGACGGATCTTCATCTTATCCTTCCAGAAGGGATAGTCCGTCCCATCGAAGATGGGAATCTTGAGGTGCGACTTGTAGCTCACTGAAGACATACTTAAACTCCAAGGTGGTTAGACCAAAATGAGCAGAGTCAAGGAGTACCTTGCTCTGATACCAATTGCAGGAACGAAGTATGTCTACCAGACGACCGGGGGGGGGGGGGGTGGGGTGAATGGGAGTTTTAAATTTTCTTTCGGAAATATCAAAACTCTCGGAACCCAGCAGCGGAACGAATGAAAACAGTATACAGTGAGCGAATACAAACTACCAAATGGAAACTAAGAACATGCATCGAGGCAAATCACATGATTGAAATATGTCGTACTACATAGTTTGAATGTAAAGGGAAGCAGCAGAGGTGACCAGTGATGCTCGATGGCGATGAGGTATTTGGTAGACCAGTTTGCCCTTCTGCAAAAGGACTATGTCTGGTTGGAGGGGTTGTGATTTAACACAGAAGATAAACTCTCTTCGCCCTATTCTCCTCGACAATTGGTTCGTCAACCAATGCCGATTACTCGTGGTAGATGCTTGAGGCGATCTCCGAACCTTTACAGACTTCTTCTTCGAGAACCACAATTACTCTTGGTCTCTGAAGAGATTGACACCTAACCGTCTAGAGAGTTTGCAGCTCTCAAGAGTAATAGGCGGAGCGTACTGGACTTAGATTCGAGTGATGCTGAACCACTATCTAATTTTTCGGCTCTAGGGTTTTCTCTCGGTGTATTTTAAACTCAAATCTCTCGGAGAGGGGGTTGCTCAACAATCTTCTCAGAATCAAATGGAGCAGCCAACGGACAACGCCGGTGCGGGGTGGCTATTTATAGCCGCAGCCTTCCCTGATGGGAAAAGACCATTTTGGACACGCGGTCCAGCCAATGGCCAACAAACACGTTCACAACGGTCGGATTTTAAAGAGCAACTGTAACATTACTTGTGGAGCAAGTAATGCTAACTCCTCGGTCAGAGACAAATCTCTCGCAGCGAAGAAGATCACGGTCTCTTGCTGGCAAGTATTTGCTTGGAACACAAAGAGATTTCTCTCGCTACTTTCATAGGATTTGCGTTTAGCATCAGAGAATCAAAGCTTCGAACGCTACACCCCTCTTAATAGTACGGTGGTCCTGTGACTCAATAAAGAGTAAAGAAACAACGAGATGAATACTACGTCTTCACTTCGTCTTCAATCTTCTTGGCTGAAGTCACTTTCTTCGGACGGACACCGAATGAATTGCTTTGCATCAACAATTTTTGAGGGGCACTCTTGTCGTCATAAACTTTGGTGATAACCTTCACTGCCACGCAGGGGATATTCTTCGGAGTTTGAATCCAAACTCCTCTTGACTCCAGGGACCTGTTACTCTGTGTGCACTAGCAAACACATTAGTCCCTCACTGTTTGTCAACAATCTCCAAAACATAAGGAGGCAAATTATTGCACCAACAACAAATATGTTTACTTATAATAATGCTGAATCATGAATACTGAGCTAAACATATGTACAAAGACAAAAATAAGAAGAGTTCATACCAGCTTTTCTTCACCACAATCACTTCATCAAATATCGTCATTATTGCCTTTTACTTGCCCGACCGAATGATGTGATAATAATAATAATAATTGTGCAAGTGTTCCGTGGACTAAGCTGGTATCTGCAAACATTTATTCAAAGGAGAAGACAAAGTAATAGTGGTTCTTCATTAGATCAACAATAAAGCATATGAGGGCCACTCAACATTTTCATCATGGTCTTTCTCCTTATGACGACTCAACGAAAAGAAAAGAAATTCAGAGAAACATACTGTTGGGGATATTCCCCACGGTTATAACCCGGCTAAAAGGTTTGACCTGGCCTAGAGCTTGAAGGCTCTATGGGTCGCCCCGTTTTCCGGGTTAAGATAAGATGACAAGGAGGAATCTAGGGCCCAGTGAAAAGACCCGGTAGAAGGCCGGCTTGACAGGAGCCCAATGGGCTGGCTCGCAGAGAAGGTCCAAGAAGAGAAAAGTTCCCTGACAAGGAAAGCGAGACCCGGTGGAGGATTGACCCTGCCTGGGTAGATCAATTCGGAGGAAAAGACCCAGACTAGGAACCGACTTGTAATAGAAAATAGACTAGTCCTATTCCTATTAGGACTCTACATGTAAGCCGCCCCTTCAACTTATATAAGGATGGGCAAGGCACCCCAAGAGGGACAAGTATAGTTAGACAGACAAATCAGTAGCTCTCGAGATAGAGGTAGCAAAAGAGCACCCTTGTAATCGAGATCATCATCAATAGCAATCAAGCAGGATGTAGGCTTTTACCTCCACCGCGAGGGGCCGAACCTGGGTCAAACTCGCGTCTCTCGATTCCGATCAACCCCGTTCAAGCTACCATCTAGGTGCGATGGCCTCACCACTAAGTCCTTTCACGAGGACATCTTGCCGTGACAAAACCACGACAGTTGGCGCCCACCTTGGGGCTACGCATGGTGGTTTGTGTTCTTGGAGGGATCTCTCTCAGGGATTGAGAAGCTCGCGATTGGCCGAATTCAGATTTCGATTGGTCCGATCTTCATCAACAACGGTGGCAACCCGCCGTATCAACACCCGGTGGCGCGACATCAACACTGCATCGTGCGTGTGGTTGGAAGAAACATGGTTTCCATGGCGTGCAGTCGGAACGGTAGATATGAGATTGAGACAGAGTTAGGGTTGCGTGGTGCGTGGCCGCACGCGACCTGCGATCCGGCGATCTGAAGCCAGATCATTTTGGAAGCCGAGACGGACAGGGGATCGAGAGTTCTGGCGGCTGCCCTCGGTGATTATCATATCACTTCCTGACAAACAATCCTCCGCAACGCCGAGCTGTCGAATTACCCGCCGAGTTGCTGCTGGTGCTCCCGAGGTCAGACCAAGCCATCAGGGACCGCTGAAGCAATTCCCAAAGTGATTTGATTGATCGCTAGAATACTACTGCTGCCGACCAGCAGTTTCATTCCCACTACGTAAAATCCAAGGCTGATTTGACTACTAGTACCGCTTCCACGTGAAGTAGTCTGCTAGTTCAATTTTTTGTTCTCCGTTCGGCTGGTACGTGCACACCAGGAATAATACCAGATCGGAGTAAAGAAAAGGGAGAGTGGGCAGCAGCAGTCGCACGCCAAAGCAATCAAGGAACCTGGCAATTCAACTTCCATCAAGCTAATTAATATTGTATTTCTGACAATAGTCAAATCAGTTAAGCAGTCGAGGAACCGGCAAACATCAAATACTCCATGTGGGATCCAAAGGAAAAGTACTACTTCAAAGTACTACCCACGTTGCTTTATGCAAGCTACTACATCCACACCCGTGGCCACCAGGCGCTACAAACATCAACGGGCGGCTCAATCAGCGTTTAAACATCAACCAGTGTCTGCATTCATCTGAAAGAAAAAGGATACTAGAGCAGCAATTCATCAGGTCAGTCTGAATATACATCTGCTCAACTGCCCGTCCGCGCCGGCTCTCAACGTCGCGGCCGACTCGCGTGTCCACGCCCGTGCCGGTTTTCGACGCCGCGGCTGGCTCCCGCGTCCACGCCCGCGCTGGCTCCCAACGCCGCGGCCGACTCGCACGTTCATCCGACAAAAATACCAGGTGCTATTCGCCCTATCTGTTTTTCAGTATATATTAATTCATACGAGAACAATTACTTTGCCTTGTAATATTTTTACACAGGACAATTATTCATCAAAAAAGTGGCGTTATACCACGGATACGGAGCGCGCACCAGCATCATTCTACACTGGCGTTCGTCTGTGCCGCACTGCTCGACGGACACGCGTGTAAGCCGCCGCTTTCGCGGTTCAGTCTACATCAACACGCCGTGGCCGACCCGCGCGCCCGCGCCGGCTTACAACGCCGCGGCCGACTCGCTCGCCCCCGCCGGCTTACAACGCCACGGCCGACTCACGTGCCCCTGCCGGTTTACAACACTGCGGCTGACTCGCGCGTCCGCGCTAGCTTACAACGCTACGGCCGACTCTCGCGTCCGCGGCCAGGCTCCCGCGTCCACGATAATTTATCGGCCAGCTCTCGCGTCTACATCAACACACCGGGGCCTCGCCTGCCCGTACGAGCTGCCCAACGGACATGCGCAGGCCACCGTCCTCGCGGTCCGGTCTACATCAACGCACCAGGGCCGCGCCCGCTCGCGCGAGTTGCCCAACGGACACGCGCGCGAGCCGCCGCCACCGCGGTCCAATTTACATCAACACACCAAAGCATGCCAGAGTCCGCTCCGTCGACCGGCCCACACCAAGCTATCCGGCATAACACGCAGCTCACCATGTTGCGGTCTGGTCTAATTCACCACATCAAAAGAAACAGAAGAGTTGGCCATGGAGGAAACATCCTCGAAAGAGCAAAGAGAGCCGGTCTCAGTAGAGCCGGCAATTCAAAAACCGGCAGTGAAGAAACAGAAAAGAAAATGACCCTGAAAGAGCCAGGAGAGCCAGACTAAAAGAGAATATCAAGGAATGGGAGGACATACGACGAGCATCGCAAAGATCATCAGCTCGCCACATCACCTCTGGTTTCAATAAATTCCAGCTTTCAGCTGTCAACTCTACTCCGGCTTAGACCATAGCCAAGTATAAATAATCTCAAGCCAACTCCTCGAGTCGACTTAAGACTCGGGGGCTACACAGATATGATTCGGCGGATTTGGCTAGTTTTAACAAATACAAGAACCCCGGGTCGTTGAAGGGAAGACAACCCGGTCCCGGGGACTGCTGCTTTATTTGCGAAAATGTAAAGGTTGCCAAAGAGGACTAGCTGCCATGATCCGCAGTTCAAACATAGGTATCCTTCTTATTGGCGAAAAAGTAAAGGTTGCCCAAGAGAACTAGCTGCCACGATGCGCAGTTGAAACATGGGTACCCTGCCATATTGGCAAAAAAAAGGTTACCAAAGAAGACTAGTTGCCATGATGCGCAGTCTAAACATCGGTATCCTGCTCAATAATGATCAAAGGAATAACACCGGCTTATCTGGACCCCAGATGTTTTGCAATAGCAGCATTGTCTCCTGTATATCCTATGCTGAGCTTTTCCATGATCATATGGTTACTTGGGGGCTTCCAACTCATTGAGTTTAGCTTACAAAACCCTTTTAACCCGGCGAAAAGCCAAAATATACTTGGTTAAACCTGCCTGTTAGCAAGATGCTACTCCCTAAAAAGCGACCCGGCGTACGCCTGATGAGTCAATCACAAAGGTGACCCTGAATTCATCTGAGTTAAAATGCTCGATTGGTTGCGTGAGAGACGGCTTTCAGAGAGTTAGGACAAACCAAAAGAGGCCAAAAAGCCCGCTTCACGGAAGCGAATCAGACTCGAGCCTTGAAAGTCGGTCTTATGTCGTGCCTCGAAAGCCGACATTTTTATACTCTGTTACCATACACATACATCATCATACATTGCATCATCATCATACAATGCATCATCATACAATGCATATCTATATTCGTTTATGTTGCAGGAACCGGTCTTCAAAACCGGGTTACAATGTAACTATGCAGGAACAAACAAAATCCTTGATGGCCAAAATGGCCGGGTCTTCATCATGGTTATCATAACCAGTATTATATGATTGAGGTTTTCAATGCCGGCTCAGTGAGATGGCTATTCTTTTTAAATCCAAAATACTGGCCTACAGTAAGGAACAGGGTTTAATAAATTACCAGTGGCAATTCACAATTTGGATTATTCTGATGCTGCAAAGGAGAACAAAATTCAAAAAAGAATATCATGTCAAAGATCATGACAATCGGCTTTATCAAAGGCAATGAAATATGAAGTGTTATGCAAGGCAGCACACTTGATGGATTAAGCCACAAGTTCAGCATTGATATGCAAAGCACTTAACAACATCATCCAGACTGTCTCTCAATTTCAGAAGAAAAAGTAAGTCCCGAGTCACCGCAGGCACACGACCCGCACTTGGAGGCTACAGTGGATCTGAGTTCATTCTACGATGGAAGGAATAGTCCCGAGTCGCCGCAGGCAATACGACCCGGCACTTGGGGGCTACGTTATTCAAATCAAGATTACATTCAGTATGAAAGTCCCATGTCGCTGCAAGCATGCACCACGGCACTTGGGGGCTAATGCATTGTCATTTTAAAAGTATTTTCATTGAAGACCCGGCTCACTATTAATAGTGACCCGACCCTTGGGGGCTACAGTCATTGACTACAGATAGTTCAAGTTCCAGATTGATGAGAACAGCTAACCCGGCACTTGGGGGCTACACTATTTGCAACTATACATCTACAAACATCAAAAGCTAAGTTCAAAGTCCCAGGTTGAGGCAAACAAGACAACCCGGCACTTGGGGGCTACAACGTTCAGTAGTGTAAACAGATCATAAGGTCCATATTGAAGACCCGGCCCATCACATACTGATGAGCCTGCCCTTGGGGGCTACACATGTGAAATACAAAACATTCAGTTTATGATTGGTGACTCATATGAGCAATCTGGATTTCTCCAAAGTTGCAACGTTTATATTTAAGCAAGTCTTAAGCTTTCACTACTTTCCACTCTTAAGACTTGGGGGCTACAGGTAATATGGATATAAGGGAGGAACACCTTCAAGTCCTCAGTTTTGAGCGAACCGGGTCTCCTATTCTCGAAGGAAAATTTTGCAAAGTTTATTTGCTCCAAGCTATTCTTAGAAGGCCCAGAAAGCCGGCTCAACATTAGACGGGTGTTTATTCCCAATTTTTTTTATCAAGTTGAGGCATTGAAAATCGGCTCAAACTCAGATGGATTTCTTATTTCCCAATATTTCTATCAAGACGAAGCACTGGAAACCGACTCAACGTCAGATGGGTTATTTTTCTCAATATTTTTCCACAAGAAACCCGCGTGAGCAAGTTGATATGAAAAAGAAACTCGGATTTTTCAGAAGCTGGTTCATTGAATAAAGACGGCCTTTTAAGCAAGCCATTTTCCTTTAACATAATAATAATTATTATTTCAGGAGCTTAGCATGAATAAATTCAAGCTAACCTGGGGGCTAATGTTGGGGATATTCCCCACGGTTATATCCCGACTAAAAGGTTTGACCCGGCCTAGAGCTTGAAGGCTCTATGGGTCGCCCCGTTTTCCGGGTTAAGATAAGATGATAAGAGGAATCCAGGGCCCAGTGACAAGACCCGGCAGAAGGCCGGCTTGACAGGAGCCCAATGGGCCGGCTCGCAGAGAAGGTCCAAGAAGAGGAAAGTTCCCTGACAAGGAAAGCGAGACCCGGTGGAGGATTGACCCGGCCTGGGTAGATCAATTCGGAGGAAAAGACCCGGACTAGGAACCGACTTGTAATAGAAAATAGACTAGTCCTATTCCTATTAGGAATCTACATGTAAGCCGCCCCTTCAACTTATATAAGGAGGGGCAAGGCACCCCAAGAGGGACAAGTCAAGTTAGACAGACAAATCAGTAGCTCTCGAGATAGAGGTAGCAAAAGAGCACCCTTGTAATCGAGATCATCATCAATAGCAATCAAGCAGGATGTAGGCTTTTACCGCCACCGCGAGGGGCCGAACCTAGGTAAAACTCGCGTCTCTCGATTCCGATCAACCCCGTTCAAGCTACCATCTAGGTGCGATGGCCTCACCACTAAGTCCTTTCACGAGGACATCTTGCCATGACAAAACCACGACACATACTGAAATATTTTTGGAGTTTTTAATTTTTCTGAAGAAGGCAAATTAACGAAGGAAAAATGAAAAACAAGAAAAACTATTTACACGGGAAAGCACCCAACAAGCAAAAGAAGAAACGATAAATCTTTTTGGGTTTTCTTTTACTACTACAAATTAACTAAACAGGAAAGAAACTACAACTAATTTTTTTTGGATTTTCGAAAGTTTTTCAAACACACAAGAAGAAAGCAAAAATAAAACTAACATCGATATACAATGAAAAAGGATGAACAACGACAACTGGAATGAATGTGTGAACATGAATGTAATGTCGGTGAGAAATACATACTCCCCCAAGCTTAGGCTTTTGGCCTAAGTTGGTCTACGACCATGGGTCGAAATCAGCACCTCCTGGATAGTACTGAGGCTGCTGAGGATCCCACTGGCAAATGGCCTCCTGAGGCTCCCACTGATAGATGGGCTCCTGGTACGGCTCTGGCTCAGGTGCTGGCTCAAGTGCTTGGGGCTGGTCCTAGCCCCAATAAGCATAAATGTCCTCAGGCATGATGATGTATCTGCCCCTGTGAATATCAAACAAGGTAGGCACAGGCAAAGTAATAATCTCACATGTACCCTGACTGAATACCAAGTTATACTGAAATCGTTTACGGCCCCTGTTAATAAAGTCATGCCCAACCATACTGTCATAATCAAGATGCATAACGGGTAAAAGCCTCTATTCCCTCTCGTCGTGCCTAATAGGAATCTGAAAATGTTTAGCGAGACGGGAAGCATAAATACCACCATAAATAGCGCCCCTCGAACGTTTGGTGTGCAACCGCCGGGCAACCATAGCACCCAAACTGAAAGTCCTATCAGTGTAAAGAGCATGGCACAAAATAGCAAGGTCAGGTGAGCTGAGCATGCCACTCTCCCACCGACCAGTCAAACACCTCCCAGCAAATAATGAATAATAGCGCAAGACAGGGAAATGTAAACTAGCAACCCTAGCCTCAGAAACTCCCCTCGACTCCCCCACGGTAACCTCAGGGATGAACTCCGAGACATCCCTGGGAAGTGGCTCTAATGGGCTGCCCTCGTTGGGAAGTTTGCACACCTCGCAAAAATCCTCAAGTGTCATCTCTTGGGGAACATCATATAAATTAAATGACACTGTGGGTGTATCTCTCCTAGCATGAAAATGAAAGCTTTGCATGAAAGTATTAGTAAGGAGAAGATACTGGTCACACTTATCTTCGAGGAATGGGATAATGCCGGCATTGTTCGCCAAATGATATAAATCGTCGAAAATCCCCGCATCCCTCAAGACCGTGTTGCATGGCCATTCGCACGGCCGCACCTCGGCCGCACGAGGAAGATGATACTTGGGCTTAGGAGCCTCCTTGGGGTTCTGGCTCGAAGAACCCCTCAACCTCCACTTGAGCATTTTCTTTTTCTGAAATTTTCTGAAATTTTTAGTGACTCAAAATAAAAGTGAACGAAACTCAACAAAATTGATAACAACTACTCCTACAAGTATCTAGAGGCTATATCATGCATCAAAACTACTTTGGACCATACAAATTCAGCATGCAAGCTCATAAACATGGTCACCACAGCAGCAAAAATTTGCAAAGTATAAAGCACTAGAACAAAAACTAATTGGAGCATTGGAGGAGTCACATACCAAGGAGTAATTCCTCAAAACAGTTTTGGAAATGGAGTTCCGAGCAAGGAGATCAAAAATCACAGCAAAATGAACAAGAACACGGGCTTGGGAGCAAGTTTGATTTTTTCTGGAGGAAGAAGAAGGAGATGGGTGGCTGGCATAAGTGAGTGGGTCCCTGTGGGACCCACAAGCCTGCTGGGCGCACCCAGGGGGGTGGGCGCGCCCTGTGGGCTTGTGGCTCACAGGTGCACCCCCCTAGGGTGTGTTCAGTGCCAAAAATTCTTAAATATTCTGGAAAAAATCATACTAAAATTTCAAGGCATTCTAAGAACTTTTATTTTTGGGCCATTTTTTATTGCACGGAAAATTCAGAAAACAGGATAATCATGGCATTTTATTTTATTCAACTAAAAATAACAGAGAGCAAAAAATGGGTACATAAAGTTATGCTTACTAAATTCATCGACCACATGCCCTTCAAAAAGAATCCATTAATAGGGTTGATCAAGTCTTATTAACAAACTATTTCCGAGTGACATGAAACCGAAGAATGTTTGTATAACACTAAGTTACCTCAATGGGGATATGCATCTCCCCAACAATAAGAATTTCATATTTCTTTTTGACAGTAGGAAGAGGAAATTTGAAACCTCCAATAGTGATTGTTGAAACTTTTTCAATACAATTGATACCATTCACCGAACTTTGCTTCTTAGGAAAATAAACCGTATGCTCATTACCATTGACATGAAAAGTAACCTTGCTTTTGTTGCAATCAATAACAGCCCCTGCAGTATTCAAAAAGGGTCTTCAAGGATAATCAACATGTTGTCGTCCTCGGGCATATCAAGTATAACAAAGTCTGTCAAGATAGTAACATTTGCAACTACAACGGGAACATCCTCGCAAATTCCAATAGGTATAGCAGTGGATTTATCAGCCATTTGCAAAGATATTTCAGTAGGTGTGAGCTTATTCAAATCAAGTCGTCTATATAAAGAAAAAGGCATAACACTAACACCGGCTCCCAAATCACATAAAGCAATTTTGACATAACTTCTTTTAATGGAGCATGGTATAGTGGGTATTCCCGGATCTCCTAACTTTTTAGGTACTCCACCCTTAAAAAGAATAATTTGCAAGCATGGTGGAAATTTCAGCTTTAGGTATCTTTCTTTTATTTGTGACAATATCTTTCATGTATTTAGCATAGGGAGACATTTTCAACATATCAATCAAGCGAGTGCGCAGAAAGACAGGTCTAAGCATTTCAACAAACCGCTCAAAGTCTTCCTCATCCTTGTTTTTAGATGGTTTAGTGGGAAAAGGCATAGGTTTTTGAACCCATGGTTCTCTTTCCTTTCCATGTTTTCTAGCAACAAAGTCCCTTTTATCATATCTTTTATTCTTAGGATGTGGGTTATCAAGATCAACAACAGGTTCTATTTCTACATCATTATCTGGTTGAGCATCAACATGAACATCATCATTATCATTATCATTGCCATTATCATTATCACTAGGTGGATGTTCATTACCAGATTGTGTCTTAGCATCAGAAATAGAAACATCATTATGATTCTCAGGAGGTTTTTCTATTTTAGGTTCACTAGAAGCATGCAAAGTCCTATCATTTTTCTTTTTCTTTTTCCTCTTAGATGGACTAAGTGCATCAATATTATTTCTTTGAGAATCTTGTTCAATTCTTTTAGGATGACCTTCAGGATACAAGGGTTCCTGAGTCATTCTACCTCCTCTAGTAACAACTCTAATAGCATGATCATTCTTTTTATTATTCATCTCATCAAGCAAATCATTTTGTAACTTAGCAATTTGTTCTAACTGAGTCTGGACCATAGAAGCATGTTTACTCAAGCATTTAATATCATTAGCAGTTCTAAACATCAAATCACTCAAGCGTTCAATCATGATGGCATTTCGTTTTAGTTGATTGCTAACATACATATTAAAGTGCTCCTGTTTAGTGATGTAGTTACCAAATTCATACAGGCATTGACTAGCAGATTTATTATACGGAATATCACCTTCATCAAATCTATTGAGAGAATTTACCTCCACTACCTATGTCGGGATGTCGAGCCCATGTATTTCTTCAATAGGTGGTAAATTCTTAACATCTTCAGCTTTTATACCTTTTTCCTTCATAGATTTCTTAGCTTCTTGCATATCTTCTGGACTGAGGAATAAAATACCTCTCTTCTTCGGAGTTGTCTTAGGTGGTGGTTCAGGAAGTGTCCAATCATCGGCATTTCTCAATATATTATTCAATAGTACTTCAACCTGTCCAACAGTTCGTTCCCTGAAAACACAACTAGCACAACTATCTAGGTAGTCCCTAGAAGCATCGGTTAGTCCATTATAAAAGATATCAAGTATTTCATTTTTCTTAAGAGGATGATCAGGCAAAGAATTAAGTAGTTGGAGAAGCCTCCCCCAAGCTTGAGGGAGATTCTCTTCTTCAATTTGCACAAAGTTAAATATTTCCTGTAAGGCAGCTTGTTTCTTGTGAGCAGGAAAATATTTTTCAGAGAAGTAATATATCATATCCTGGGGACTACGAACACAACCAGGAGCAAGAGTATTAAACCATTTCTTAGCATCACCCTTTAATCAGAAAGGAAACAACTTAAGAATATAGTAATAACTGATTTTTTCCTCATGAGCAAATAGGGTGGCAATATCATTCAACTTAGTAAGGTGTGCCACAACAGTTTCAGTTTCAAAACCATGAAAAGGATCAGATTCAACCAAAGTAATTAACTCAGGATCGACAGAGAATTCATAATCCTTATCAGTAACAAATATGGGAGAACTAGCAAACTTAGGATCATATTTCATTCTCTCCCTCATAGATTTTTCTTTCAACTCAGCAATCAATTTTCTAACCTCATCTCTATCATTACAAGCAAGAATTGCCCTAGCTGTCTCCCTATCAAAAACATAACCATCAGATGTTTCAGGCATTTCAACTCTAGTACGAGAGCTAGGCATAATAGGTGAATCATAATTTTCAAGAGTTTCAACATTTTCAATTCCTTTAGCTTTAGCAATTTGTTCATCAAGAAATTCACCAAGTGGCATAGCATTATCAAGCATAGTACTAGCATCATCAACAGTTTCATTCATAGCTGAAGTAGTATCATCAATAACTTGCGACATATCAGAATGAATAGCAGGTGGTGGTGTTGCAAGCCTACTCAAAACAGAAGGTGAATCAAGTGTAGAGTGTGATGGCAGTTCCTTACCTCCTCTAGTCATAGAGGGGACGATCTTAGTCTTAGCGTCTTTCAGATTCTTCATAGTGACTCAACAAATAGAGCTATGCTCCCCGGCAACGGTGCCAGAAAAAGGTCTTGATAACCCACAAGTATAGGGGATCGCAACAGTTTTCGCGGGTAGTATTTCACCCAGATTTATTGATTCGACACAAGGAGAGCCAAAGAATATTTGCGTGTATTAGCAATTGAGTTGTTAATTTAACCACACCTGGAGAACTAAATATCTGCAGCAAAGTGTTTAGTAGCACAGTAGTATGATAGTTTCAATAGCAATAGTAACAGTAGCAACAGTAACAGAGACATTAACAGTAGCTGTTTTGTAGTGATTGTAACAGCAGTAGCAACAAAAGTAACTTAGCAAAGATCAATATGAGAAAAGTGTAGGCATTGGATTAGTGATGGATAATTATGTTAGATGACATTCGTCATATAACAGTCACAACCTAGGGCGATACACAATAGCTCCAATTCATCAATGTAATGTAGGCATGTATTCCGTATATAGTTATACGTGCTTATAGTAAGAACTTGCATGACATCTTTTGTCCTACCCTCCCGTGGCAGCAGGGTCCATAAGGAAATCTAAGGGATATTAAGGCCTCCTTTTAATAGAGAACCGGAACAAAGCATTAACACATAGTGAATACATGAACTCCTCAAACTACGGCAATCACCGGAAAGAATCCCAATTATTGTCACCTTGGGGTATGCGGATCATGACACGTAATAGGTGCATATAACTTGCACGATAGGATCAAGAACTCAAATATATTCATGAAAACATAAAGGTTCAGATCTGAAATCATGGCACTCGGGCCCTAGTGACAAGCATTAAGCATAGCAAAGTCATAGCAACATCAATCTCAGAACATAGTGGATACTAGGGATCAAAGCCATAAAAAATTGACTCGATTACATGGTAAATCTCATCCAACCCATCACCGTCCAGCAAGCCTACGAAGAAATTACTCACACACGGTGGGTGACCATCATGAAATTGGTGGAGGATGGTTGATGATGACGACGACGTCGAATACCCCTCTCCGGAGCCCCGAACGGACTCCAGATCAGCCCTCCCGATGAAGAACAGGAGGTGGCGGTGGCTCCGTATCGTAAAACGCGATGATTCTTTCTCTCAAATTTTTTCTCCACGAATAGGTACTTATAGCACTGGAATTAGGGTAAACGGAGTTGGCAGGACCCCACAAGCCTGCCAGGCGAGCCCTGGGGGGGGCGCCCCCTAGGCTTGTGGCGCCTGGTGGCCCCCCTCTGGTGGATCTTTGGGCCAGTATTTTTTATATATTCTGAAATAATTCTCCGTAAATTTTCAGGTCCATCCTAGAACTTTTATTTCTGCACAAAAACTACACCATGGCAATTCTGCTGAAAACAGCGTCAGTCCGGGTTAGTTCCATTCAAATCATGCAAATTAGAGTCCAAAACCAGAGCAAAAGTGTTTGGAAAAGTAGATACGTTTGGGACGTATCAAAGAACATGGTGCTACTCTGAAGCACAAGTGTGGTAAAAGGATAGTAACATTGCCCCTTCTCTCTTTTTCTCTCATCCAATTATTTTTTCATGTTTTTGTTGGCTCTTTTTGGCCTCTTTTTTTTTGTCCGGAGTCTCATCCCGACTTGTGGGGGAATCATGGTCTCCATTATCCTTTCCTCACTGGGACATTGCTCTAATAGTGATGATCATCACACTTTTATTTACTTACAACTCAATATTACAACTCGATAAAAACTATACAAGATGACTCTATATGAATGCCTTTGGCAGTGTACCAGGATGTGCAATGATCTAGCGTAGCAAAGATATTAAAAAACGGACAAGCCATGAAAATATCATGCTAGCTATCTTACGATCATGCAAAGCAATATGACAATGAATGCTCATGTCATGTATATGATGATGATGGAAGTTGCATGGCCATATATCTTGGAATGGCTATGGAAATGCCATGATAGGTAGGTATGGTGGCTGTCTTGAGGAAGATATAAGGAGGTTTATGTGTGATAGAGCGTATCATATCACAGGGTTTGGATGCACCGGCGAAGTTTGCACCAACTCTCGAGGTGAGATCGGGCAATGCACGGTACCGAAGAGGCTAGCAAGTTGCGGAAGGATAGGAGTGTGTATAATCCGCGGACTCACATTAGTCATAAAGAACTCACATACTTATTGTAAAGCCTATTAGCCCTCGAAGCAAAGTACTACTCGCATGCTCCTAGGGGGAGGTTGGGAGGAGTTAACCATCGCGCGCCCCCGATCCGAACAACACAAAGACTCAGTCAATGAGAAATCATGCTCCGACCTCACCGCTAATGTCAGCGGCCACCACTTTACATGCGTGAGGATTTACTTGCGTAAAGACTTACTTCCCTTAACACCATTATTAATACTCAACTTTAATTCTTTTACTAGCATGCCCCAATATTACCACCACAATATCGCAAAACTATTGCAAAGAATCAAACATATCATATTCAGTGATCTACAAGTTTTATGTAGGATTTTATGACTAACCATGTGAATGACCAATTCCTGTTAACTCTCTAATAGATATAAGTGAAGCATGAGAGTTTAATCCTTTCTACAAAAGAGTCGGATAAGCTCTAACAAATATAAGTGAAAAAAGAGCATTCTACAAATAACTATTTTCCAAATGTAGAGAAACAGGCATCCAAACTTCAAATAATATAAGTGAAGCACATGAAGCATTCTATAAAGCCATACTCAAAAGATATAAGTGAAGTGCATAGAGCATTCTATAAAGCCATACTCAAAAGATATAAGTGAAGTGCATGAAGCATTCTATAAATAAACCAAGGACTATCTCATACCAGCATGGTGCATAAAAAAAAAGCACACGACTCTCCAAGAATTTACGCATATCATGTGAATAAAACAAAAACCGAGACAAACCGATAATTATCGAGGAAGAAAGATGGGATGCCTTCCGGGGAATCCCCAAGCTTAGATGCTTGAGTCTCCTTGAATATTTACTTGGGGTGCCTTGGGCATCCCCAATCTTCAACTCTTGCCTCTCCTTATTCTTCTCATATCGATACCTCCTCGATCTTCGAACACTTCATCCACACAAAAGTTAACCGAACTTTTTATTAGAGGGGTTATTACATATAATATCAAATCCTGTCATGTCCTGCTGTAACATTATTGTATAATTATAATAAAACATTACACACTGTATGCTATCACAATTCTATGGCTCCCAAGTCAATGGGGCTCAACAAGATTTCAAACATAAGCAGATAAAGAAACTATAACAGCAATCTGTGAAAACAGGACAGTCTGTAAAGATGCAGATGAAACATATACTTATGCAACTCCAAAAATTCTGAAAAATTAGGAAAAAATAAAAAATTTGCATAGCAGTACTGTGTAAAAAATTCAGAATTTTTTCACGTTCCAGTAAATTATCAAAATTCAAGCACCACAGCAAAAGTTTCTGTTTTTTCACAGCACACACCAAACAAGCAATTTAAACATCCTAAAGGTAAATCTTGGCACATTATTTTTATAATACAATGGATTTGTTCAAGGGGATAATTAATTTTGTTGAAAATTTTCTGTAATCAAGATTCACAAAGTTTCCATGGGCATGAACAAAGTTCAAGGATCTCCCCCACTTCAACGGTGTTCGTCTTTCTCCCTTTCACTTTTCTTTTTAAAAGTTTTAGGATCCCCTCTATATTTTTTGTTTTTAAAATTTTTAAAAGCACACAACAGAATAAAATGAATCACTAAAACTTCCGGGTTGTCTCCCAGGTAGCGCTTTCTTTAGAGCCATTAAGCTAGGCATAAAGTGCTCAAGTAATCGATCCACCCGGATCCCAAGGTATATCAAAGCCAATTTTAATTAAGAATGATTTGTAATTTAGTAGTGAGCACAAAGCAACATATATCATGCAATGACGAAGTCTAACTCTCTTCCTATGCATCGGCATGTCATAAAAGAACAATTCATGGACACATAATAAAGGCAGATACATAGCATAAACAGTTTCTTGCAATTTTATCGTATTGGAAACATAGAGAGGTGGAGATGTAGTTCCTCTCTCATAATAATTGCAAGTAGGACCAGCAAGAACATGCATATTATATCCATGAAAATCATCATGTGCAATGGTAAAACGCAACCCATCAATATAATCCTTAATAAGTGCAAACTTCTCCGATATAGTGTAGTTGGGAGAATTCAAAAAGATAATAGGACCATCATGTGTGGGTGCAATAGCAACAATTTCATTCTTAACATAAGGAACTATAGCAAGTTCATCTCCATAAGCATAATTCATATTGGTATCATGGCCACAAGCATAACAAGTATCAATTTCATCAAAAAGGGATATTTCAAATGAATCCAAGGGATGATAGCAATCATCCTTCGGTAAGCACGAAGGGAAATTAAACAATGTATGAGTTGAAGGGTTACTCTCATCAGAAGGTGGGCACGGGTAGTTAATCCACTCTTCCTCCTTTTGTTCTTCGCTCTCCTCCTCATTTTTTCATCTAATGAGCTCACAGTTTCAGTAATTTCTTCTTCCATAGGTTCGTGCAAAATATTAGTCTCTTCTTGGGCAGCGGAGACTTTCTCAATAAATTCATCAATATAGGCATTGTATTCATAATTCTCAGAACAATATTTAAGTATAGCATAATTTTCAGATCTGTAAATAACATCATGATAATCTTCATACTTTTCAAACAAAGATTCAATTTCATAAGCACCCATAAAAGCAACAAATTGTTCTATTTGTTCCACATCATAGTAATCATATATACCATTAGCATAAGAAGCCAAGGTTTCATTATCATTAAATTCATATTGAAAGGGAAGGTGTGGAGCCTTCATCTTAGAGCAACAAGTATAATCACACCTTAAGCACAAATTCGAAGCATACCAATGCAACATTTTAATTTGATCCCATAAGTGTTTCCCTTTTTGAGACAAGCGATAATCCCTAAAGTATTCCCGGTGATTCAAAGTATCTCCCATTATCAAGTTGAATGGAGATTTATCAGGATTATCAAAGTAGTATTTAATGTTTTCCACATAACCAGCATCGAGGATTTTAGGAGGTTCCTCATCTCCATGAGTAGCAAGTACAACTAATTTTATGGTGTTTCATGTTCCATATCCATAACTAAAGATATAAAACAACTTATACTAGAATATAAAAACTACTTAGTGGACCGAAAATAAAAATTACTTAGTGATAAAGCCAACAAGCGCACACGAGAATATTCACCCCACGCTATTGCTCCCCGGCAACAGCGCCAGAAAAAGGTCTTGATAACCCACAAGTATAGGGGATCAATTGTAGCCTTGCTCGATAAGTAAGAGTGTCGAACCCAACGAGGAGCTAAAGGTAGAATTAATATTCCCTTCAAGTTCTATCGACCACTGATACAACTCTACGCACACTTAACGTTTGCTTTACCTAGAACAAGAATAAAACTATTTTTTATGTGTGAGGATAAGTTTGCAAGAATAAAACTAGAAGTACTTAGCGGGAATAAAACTAGGAGTAATTTCCAAGATAATAAAAGTTAGTTGTTTGGTAGAGAGCTTTTTGTAACACAAAGAGAAAGATTGTCCATAGGCAATTGAATATGACATGAGTGATAATTATTATATGCAATGAGGGAGAGGCATACGCTAACATACTTTCCATACTTGGATCACATGTTCTTATGATTGGAACTCTAGCAAGCATCCGCAACTACTAAAGATCATTAAGGTAAAACCCAACCATAGCATTAAGTAAAAAGTCCCCTTTACTCCCATACGCAACAACCCCCTTACTCGGGTATAAGCTTCTGTCACTCTCGCCACCCACTATAAGCGAATCATGAACGTATTGCAAAACCCTACAGTGGTAATCCCACATGCTTGTGCGGCACGGAGGGCACCATAGGACAACACCAATTTAACATACAACTCATATCAATCACACCATACCACAATTAACTCGTAGGACAAAATAAATCTACTCAAACATCATAGGATGGCAACACATCATTGGATAATAATATGTAGCATTAAGCACCATGTTCAAGTAGAGAACTACAGCTGGAATAGAGAGGTTATACAGCTGCATAGAGGGGGAGAGAGTTGGTGATGACGGCAGCGAAGTTGTTGGTGTAGATCGCCGTCACGATGGTTCCCCCGGCGGTGCTCCGGCGCCACCGGAAGAGAGAGGGAGAGAGTCCCCCTCCTTCTTCTTTTTGCTTGGCCTCCCCACTAGATGGGAGGAGAGTTTCCCCTCTGGCCCATGGCCGCCATGGCTCCTAGAGGGCAGGAGCCCCTCCAAGATTGGATCTCTCTCTCTCTCTCTCTCTCTCTCTCTCTCTCTCTCTCTCTCTCTCTCTCTCTCTCTCTCTCTCTGTTTCTCTTCTGTTTTGCGTCCCCGTTTCTTATATTCCTGGAGATCCGTAACTCCGATTGGGCTGAAATTTTGAGGGGATTTTTATCCGAAAATTATCTTTCTTGCGGCGAAAGATGGGCTCCAACCGAATTATTAGGGAGTCACAAGGCAACACGGCGTGCCCTACCCCCAGGGCGCGCCATGTTGCCTTGTGGTCACCTCGGGCACCGTCTTGCGATGATTCTTCTTCCCAAAAAGCACATATATTCCAAAATAAATCTCCATAAAATTTTATCGCGTTTGGACTTCGTCTGATATGGATTTTCTGTGAAACAAAAAACATGCAAAAAACAGGAACTGTCCTTGGGCACTAGATCAATATGTTAGTCCCAAAAATAATATAAAATGTTGCCAAAAGTATTTGAAAGTTGTAAAATATTAGCATGAAACAATCAAAACTTATAGATAGGGCAGAGACATATCACGAGACATGTATATTGTATTGTTGCTACTAAGGAGAAAACGACGGGGTTTAATCATATTGCTTGGTTTTATTCTATCTACATTGTGTCATCTTGCTTAAAGCATTAATCCGTTTGTCATGAACTTAATACCATAGATGCAGGCAGGAGTCGGTTGATTGGTTGAGTAATAGTAGTAGATGCAGGCAGGAGTCGGTCTACTTGTCACGAACGTAATGCCTATATACATGATCAATCCTTGAATATCGTCATAACTATGCGCTTTTCTATCAATTGCCCAACAGTAATTTGTCTACCCACCGTATGCTATTTTTATGAGAGAGACGCTTCTAGTGAAAACTATGGCCCCCGTATCTATTTTAATCATATACAAAAACCAAAAATACCTTGCTGCAATTTATTTACTTTTATTTTACTTTGCAATTTATTTATCTACCTCTACCAGATTTAATCCTTGCAATTAACGAGTACACGGGGATTGACTATCCTCTTGCCTGCGTTGGGTGCAAGTATTTGCTCTTGTGTGTGCAGGTACTGTTGACGGGTGTTTGCGTGGTTCTCCTATTGGTTTGAACCTTGGTTATCTACTGAGGGAAATACTAGCCGCTACTATATTGCTTCACCCTTCCTCTTCGGGGAAAATCCCAACGCAGCTCAAAAGTAGCACTTACGTCCCGCTTCTGTTGTATTGCTTGTGATGGAGTACAAAGTATAGGATGATCAACCTCGAGATCATATGTGTATGAATCTATCTTAACTCTGGACTAAACCCCTCGCTTATATAGGGACCGGAGGTACCTAGGGTTACATGTAGGTCGGTTACATCTAGGGATAAGCTTGCCGATGATTTGAACATGTCTTGAATTGTGTGCCAAGTCTTTAGAGGATTCCATCTTGAGTACGCCGGGAGCCATAATGAACATGTCCATTCTTCGGTTCTCTGGGGGTCCTCAGCCCGGCCCATGACTGGCAGGCCGACTTGGCTAGCACCCACTAGTCTAGGACACCGTCATGGGCCGCAGACACAAACGGGGCCACCTTCCTGTGGTGGGTTTCATTGCGCCCGTGTGCGCTATGTCACACGTTGCTCTTCGACTTATAGGAGTTGTGCTTACTGGGAGGTGTCATGGTGAAGGGAGTGACAATCCCGGGCCGAAGAGGGTCTTCCAATGGCACATACGCAATGTAGAACCACTCCTCTTGCCAGTTCTTGTTAGTCTCGATGAACTCCCCCTTCAGGTAGTTGCAGTCGGGGATCTTGCTCATGGCAGCGCCTCCAACCTCGCATGTCTCGTTGACGTTGGCCTGGAGCTTGATGCAAAAGTAATTTGCGACAGAGCTTGAATTGCGGCTCGCAATAGAAGAAGGTATCGCATAGCGTGTTGTAGAGGATGGAATTTGGCAAGAGGTGATGGAGTTGAAGATGGTAGAAATGCAAAAGACCCCCCGAAAAGGGGGTGGAGGGGAAAACCGAGACCGCGCACGAGGAAGGGTACAAAGCATACACGTTCGTTGTCCTTGCTACTTGTAGACTGCATTGGTATTTCTCCGAAGAGGAGAGGATGATGCAGTATAGTAGAGATAAGTATTTCCCTTAGTTAAGAACCAAGGTTATCAATCCAGTAGGAGAACCAAGCAAAATTCCATCAAGCGCACCTGCACACACAAAAGCAAACACTTGCACCCAACGCAAATAAGAGGGTTGTCAATCCTCTTAGCGGTTATTTGCAAGGATTAATTCTGATAGTGGTAGATAGATAAACTAAAATACTAAATAAAATAAAAGTAAATAAATTGCAGCAAGGTATTTTTAGGTTTTTTATATATGATAAAGTAGACCCGGGGGCCATAGTTTTCACTAGAGGCTTCTCTCTCAAACGCATAGCATACGGTGGGTAAACAAATTACTGTTGGGCAATTGATAGAAAATAAAATAATTATGACGGATTCATGGAAATGATCATGTATATAGGCATCACGTCCAAGACAAGTAGACCGACTCCTGCCTGCATCTACTACTATTACTCCACCCATCGACCGCTATCCAGCATGGATCTAGGGTATTAAGTATGAAACAGAGTAACGCCTTAAGCAAGATGACATGATGTAGACAAAGTAAACTCAAGCAATATGATTAAACCCCATCTTTTTATCCTTAATGGCAACAATACAAATACGTGTCATGTCCCCTTCTGTCACTGGGATTGAGCACCGCAAGATTGAACCCATCACAAAGCACCTCTCCCATTGCAAGATAAATCAATCTAGTAGGCCAAACCAAATCGATAGATCAGAGAGAAATACAAAGCTATAATAATCATGCATAAAAGAGTTCAGAGAAGACTCAAATATTTCTCATGAATAATCTGATCATAAACTCACAATTCATCGGATCCCAACAAACACACCGCAAAAGAAGATTACATCGGATAGAACTCCAAGAACATCGAGGAGAACATGGTATTGAAGATCGAAGAGAGAGAAGAAGCCATCTAGATACTAGCTATGGACCCATAGGTCCGTGGTAAACTACTCACACATCATCGGAAGGGCAGCAAGGTTGATGAAGAAGCCCTCCGTGATCGATTCCCCCTCCGGCAGAGTACCGAAAGAGGCCTCCAGATGGGATAACGGAAGAACAGAGGCTTGCGGCGGCGGAAAGGTTTTCTCTTCTGTCTCCCTGGTATATTGGGAATATTTGGGAATTTATAGCGCTGGAATTAGGCCAGGAGGGGCAATGAGGGGCCCACAAGCCTGGGGGGCACGCCCTACCTCCCTAGGCGCGCACTCCAGGCTTGTCGCCTCCTTGTGGCTCTTCTGGTATTCTCCCAAAGCTTCGTGGGCCACTTCTGGTCCAGAAAAAATTAATCCAAAGTTTTTTCTCGTTTGCACACTTTTTGATAATGATTTTCTGAAAAGGCAAAAACAAGCAGAAAACAGCAACTGGCACTGGGTTGATAGGTTAGTCCCAAAAAATGATATATAATGGCATATAATTGCATATGAAACATCCAAGATTGATACTATAATAGCATGGAACAATAAAAAATTATAGATACGTTGGAGACGTATCAAGCATCCCCAAGCTTAATTCTTGCTCGTACTCGAGTAGGTAAATGATAAAAACAGAATTTTTGATGTGGATTGCTACCTATCATGTTTCATCATGTAATCTCTCTCTTACGGTATGAATAATAAGATCCAAATGATTCAAAGCAATAGTCTATAGTTTGATATAAAGACATCAATACTCAGGCATACTAATAAACAATTATGTCTTTCAAAATAAAAGTGCTAAAGAACGTTATCCCTACAAAATCATATAATCCTGTCATGCTCCATCTTCTTAACACAAAATATTTATCATGCACTACCCTGATGACAAGCCGAGCAATTGGTTCATACTTTTTAACGCGCTTCAGCTTTTTCAACCCCCACGCAATACATGAGCGCAAGCCATGGATATAGCACTATGGGTGGAATATAGTATGGTGGTAGAGATAAATAAGGGGAAGTCAAAAATAAGAAGATGGTCTCACATCGACGAGGCTAATCAACGGGCTATGGAGATGCCCATCAATTGATGTCAATGCGAGGAGTAGGGATTGCCATGCAACGGATGCACTAAGAGCTCTAAGTGTATGAAAGCTCGACATGAAAACTAAGTGGGTGTGCATCCAACTTGCTTGCTCATGAAGACCTCGGGCATTTGAGGAAGCCCATCATCGGAATATACAAGCCAAGTTCTATAATGAAATATTCCCACTAGTATATGAAAGTGACAAAATAGGAGACTCTCTATATGAAAAACATTGTACTACTCTGAAGCACAAGCGTGGAAAAAGGATAGTAACATTGCCCCTTCTCTCTTTTTCTCTCATTTTTTTCGTGGGCTCTTTTTGGCCTCTTTTTTTAGAACGGTCTCATGGACCTCGTCCCCACTTTTTCGAGGACTCATTAGTCTCCACCATTCTTTCCTCACTAGGACAATGCTCTAATAATGATGATCATCACACTTTTATTTACTTACAACTCAATATTACAACTCGATACTAGAACAAAAATATGACTCTATATGAATGCCTCTGGCAGTGTACCAAGATGTGCAATGATGGTAGCGTAACATGTATAAAAATGATGAACGGTGGCTGAGCCACAAATACTATGTTAGCTATATGATCATGCAAAGCAATATGACAATGACGATGTGTGTCATAAAAACGGAACAGTGGAAGTTGGATGGCAATATATCTCGGAATGGCTATGGAAATGCCATGATAGGTAGGTAAGGTGGCTATTTTGAGGAAGACATAAGTAGGCTTATGTGTGATAGAGCGTATCATATCACGGGGTTTGGATACACCGGCGAAGTTTGCACCAACTCTCGATGTGAGAAAGGGCAATGCACGGTACCGAAGAGGCTAGCAAATTGCGGAAAGGTGAGAGTGCGTACAATCCATGGACTCACATTAGTCATAAAGAACTCACATACTTAGTGCGAAAGTTTATTAGCCCTCGAAGCAAAGTACTACTACGCATACCGCTAGGGGGATAGATTGGTAGGACAAGTCCATCGCTCGTCCCAGACCGCCACTCATAAGGTAGACAATCAATAATAAATCATGCTCCAACTTCTTAGCATAACGACAGATCATACGTGCATGCTTCGGGAATCACAAACCTTAACAAAAATAATCTTACTAAACCACAATTATCTACTAGCACCTCCCACATATTACCATCTCAATATCGCAAAACTATTGCAAGGAATCAAACTTATCATATTCAGTGATCTGCATGAAAGTTTTTATTATATCCCTCTTGAATACCTATCATATCAGGACCAAATTCATAACCCATGCGTATTACCATTGCTATTCATTAGACTCTCAAAAAGATATAAGTGAAGCATGAGAGTGCAACTATTTCTTTAAAATATAACCACCCCCGTGCTCTAAAAGATATAAGTGAAGCACTAGAGCAACTGCCTAGCTCAAAACATATAAGTGAAGCACATAGAGTATTCTAACAAATCACGAATAATGTGTGTCCCTCTCAAAAAGGTGTGTTCAGCAAAGATGATTGTGACAAACTAAAAAGCAAACAAACTATATCACAAGACGCTCCAAGTAAAACACATATCATGTGATGAATAAAAATATAGCTCCAAGTGAGTTACCGATAGATTGTAGACGAAAGAGGGGATGCCTTCCGGGGCATCCCCAAGCTTAGATGCTTGAGTCTTCCTTGAATATTACCATGGGGTGCCTTGGGCATCCCCAAGCTTAGGATCTTGCCGCTCCTTATTCCTTTATCCATCGTAGTCTCACCCAAAACTTGAAAACTTCAGCACACAAAACTCAACAGAAACCTCGTGAGATCCGTTAGTATATCAAACAAACCTTAAACTTTAGGTATTGTTGTAAATTGATTCATATTTAATATTGGCATAATGCTACTGTACTCCAACTTCTCCATCACTCATACCCCCCGATACGATCCATAGATTTATCAAAATAAGCAAATTATGCAACAAAAACAGAATATGTCTAAAACAGAACAGTCTGTAAAGATCTATTTAAAAGTCATACTTATGTAACTCCAAAAATTCTGAAAAATTATAAAAATGTAAAAAATTCATATACCAATACTGTGTAAAAATTTCAGATTTTTATGACGCACCAGTACAGAATTAAAATTCTAGCACTGGACGCAAAGGTTTCTGTTTTCCAAACAGCATCAATTATCATATCAGAGGCTACAATTGTGTAAGCTCACAAAACAGAAATAAAATGTCTATTGGGTTGTCTCCCAATAAGCTCTTTCTTTATAGCCATTAAGATAGGCTTGAGATTTCAATGACGCTCTCATGAAAGATAATAATTGAAACACAAAGAGAGCATCATGTAGCATGTGAAAAACACATTTAAGTCTAACATACTTCCTATGCATAGGCATTTTATAAGAAAACAAATTATCAATACAACCAATTTCTAGCATATGCAAATAGGAAGAATGAAGCATTAATAATTTCAACCCAAAGAGAGTTAATTTAGTGACAGGAAGATTTCTATAACCATATTTTCCTCTCTCATAATAATTAAATGTAGGATCATAATCAAATTCAACAATATAACTATCACATAACATATTCTCTACATGATCCACATGCATAAAAGTTTTATAATCTTCCAAAATAGTGGGATTAACATCAACTAAAGTCATGACCTCTCCAAACCCACTTTCATCAAAAATTTCATAAGATTGAACACTCTCCGAATATGTGGGATTCTTTTTACTTAAAGTTGACACTGTTCCAAACCCACTTTCAATATTATTGCAAACATTATTATCAATATCATATTCATCATGAGGCTTAAATAAATTTTCAAGATCATAAGAAGCACCACCCCAATCATGATCATTACAATAAGTAGTGGACATAAGAAATTCATCATCCCCAAGCTTGTAGTTTTGCATATAATTAACACAATTGACAGTAATAGAATTTATAATAAAATCATTGCAATCATGCTTTTCATTCAAAGAGCTATCATGAATCACTTTATAAATTTCTTCTTTTAACACTTCATCACAATTTTCAGATTCAAGATTTTCAAGCAAAACCTCATAAAGATAATCTAGAGAACTCAAATCACTAGCAATTGGTTCATCATAATTGGATTTTTTGAAAAGATTAGCAAGTGGATGAGGATCCATATCAATAGTTTTTAGCAAGCGAAGATGCAAGCAAATAGAAGGCACATGGCAACACAAGCAAGCAAACGAGCAAGTGAAAATATTTTTGTGTTTTTGTAAAATTGTATTAGAAGTGGGGGAGATGAAAACGAGAGGCAAATGCAAATAAAATAAATGCAAGTGGATGATAGTTTGTGCGAAGGTATTTGATAAATTTTGGTGATGTCTCCCCGGCAACGGCGCCAGAAATTCTTCCTGCTACTTGTAGACTGCGTTGGTATTTCCCCGAAGAGGAGAGGATGATGCAGTATAGTAGAGATAAGTATTTCCCTCACTTAAGAACCAAGGTTATCAATCCAGTAGGAGAACCAAGGAAAATTCCGTCAAGCGCACCTGCACACACAAAAGCAAACACTTGCACCCAACGCAAATAAGAGGGTTGTCAATCCTCTTAGCGGTTATTTGCAAGGATTAATTCTGATAGTGGTAGATAGATAAACTAAAATACTAAATAAAATAAAAGTAAATAAATTGCAGCAAGGTATTTTTAGGTTTTTTATATATGATAAAGTAGACCCGGGGGCCATAGTTTTCACTAGAGGCTTCTCTCTCGAACGCATAGCATACAGTGGGTAAACAAATTACTGTTGGGAAATTGATAGAAAAGCAAATAATTATGACGGATTCATGGCAATGATCATGTATATAGGCATCATGTCCGAGACAACTAGACCAACTCCTGCCTGCATCTACTACTATTACTCCACCCATCGACCGCTATCCAGCATGCATCTAGGGTATTAAGTATGAAACAGAGTAACGCCTTAAGCAATGACATGATGTAGACAAAGTAAACTCAAGCAATATGATTAAACCCCATCTTTTTATCCTTAATGGCAACAATACAAATATGTGTCATGTCCCCTTCTGTCACTGGGATTGAGCACCGCAAGATTGAACCCATCACAAAGCACCTCTCCCATTGCAAGATAAATCAATCTATTAAGCCAAACCAAGTCGATAGATCAAAGAGAAATACAAAGCTATAATAATCATGCATAAAATATTTCAGAGAAGAATCAAATATTTCTCATGAATAATCTGATCATAAACTCACAATTCATCGGATCCCAACAAACACACCGCAAAAGAAGATTACATCAGATAGAACTCCAAGAACATCGAGGAGAACATGGTATTGAAGATCGAAGAGAGAGAAGAAGCCATCTAGCTACTAGCTATGGAACCGTAGGTCTGTGGTAAACTACTCACACATCATCGGAAGGGCAGCAAGGTTGATGAAGAAGCCCTCCGTGATCGATTCCCCCTCCGGCAGAGTACCGGAAAAGGCCTCCAGATGGGATCGCGGAAGAACAGAGGCTTGCGGCGGTGGAAAGGTTTTCTCTTCTGTCTTCCCGGTATATTGGGAATATTTGGGAATTTATAGCGCTGGAATTAGCTCAGGAGGGGCAACAAGGGGCCCACAAGCCTGGGGGGCGCACCCTACCCCCCTGGGCGCCTCCTCATGGCTCTTCTGGTCTTCTCCCAAAGCTTCTTGGGTCTCTTCTGGTCCAGAAAAAATTAATCCAAAGTTTTTTTTTCTCATTTGGACAGTTTTTGATAATGATTTTCTGGAAAGGCAAAAACAAGCAAAAAAATAGCAACTGGCACTGGGCACTGGGTTAGTAGGTTAGTCCCAAAAAATGATATATAATGGCATATAATTGCATATAAAACATCCAACATTGATACTATAATAGCATGGAATAATAAAAAATTATAGATACGTTGGAGACGTATCAGTCCTCGACGTGGGGCTTGGGCACTATTTCGGACAAGGCTATGCCGTCCTTGATGATGAGCGGCGCACGCACGCGAAGGCGCGCTACAACAACGACGGGTAGCCGCTCTTGGAGAGCCTGTCCAGATGCGCTCGAGCGATGATAGAAAACCTCCACTTCCCCTTCTTTAGGGAAGGGTCCTTCTGCTTCGGCTCCGCTGCCGGCTTCTTGCCAGTGTTCACTGCCTTGCCCCCCTTTCGTAGTTTCCTCTCTCCGACCATGGGTTCGATGGTGGCTGCGGTGCACGAAGAGCGTTGCTTTGGGGTGGGGAAAAGTGGGGCACTTGGTCACTGGGAGTAGGAACGTGAGGAAGAAGATGATGATAGAGAGATTGGGAGCGCAAAGCTTCCCCCCACATCACACTCCCCCTTTTATAGGGTGGTGGAAATGCTATGCGGTGTGCTACTTGTGATCGGCGTTGGGATTTCCCCGAAGAGGAAGGGTGATGTAGTATAGTAGCAGAAAGTATTTCCCTCAGTTAAGAACCAAGGTTTATCGAACCAATAGAAAATTCACACAAACAACGGTCGACAGTACCTGCACACACACAAACAAATACTTGCATCCAACGCGGGCAAGAGGGTTTTCAATCCCCTTGTGCTCGTTAATTGCAAGGATTAATTCTGATAGTGGTAGATATATAAATTACAAAACTAAATAAAAGTAAATAAATTACAGCAAGGTATTTAGGGTTTTAGTAATAGGATGAGAATGAACCTGGGGGGCATAGCTTTCACTAGAGGCATCTCTCTCAAGAACATATCAACGGTGGGTACACAAATTACTGTTGGGCAATTGATAGAAAAGCGCATAGTTATGATGTTATTCATGGCATGATCAGTACATAGGCATTACGTCCATGACAAGTAGGCCGTTAAACTTATTGACGCCTAGTACTATTCACTACAAAAAAAACACTTCCGTGATGATACGTCTTTGTCACAGTAGGTCACGTTTTCTGTCATGCATGTACATCCATGACGATTTTATGACAGAATCAAGATAGTCATACCTGTGCTGTCGTAGAAGTGTTCCATGACAATACTGAAATTATCATCACGAAAGTGTCCGCTTCCATGACGATAAATGTCACATCATGGAAGTGTTTTCGTCAAGGGTAACCTCCACGTGGCATCCACCGTAACGGGTCGCCGTTAATCTATCGGGTTCCGGTTTGGATCCGATAACCCGTTAACAACCCTGACCAATGGGGATTTTCCACGTGTAAAATTTTCACTGGCCAACTGATCCACGTGTCAGCTTGGCGTTGCGACAGATGTCATCCATCCTATGGACGAGACGCACCTATGGAACAGTGACATGTGGCATGACCCAACAGTGGCCCATTTAGGTTATAATGGCCGGCCCGTTTGACTTGGTCAAAAGTTAACGGGCCCGCCCATGGAAAGCCTGTTACCGGCCTATTCGCATACAGCCCATTTACAGCCCGGGTACTCACGGCCCGTTATGGCCTTTAATAATTCGGCCCAGTAGCATCATGTGGGCCGTCCCATATGATTCCAGCCCGTTCTCATTTTCGGCCCATCAATGGCCCGTGAAGTCTTTTGGCCCATATGAGGCCTTTTGCATCTCTGGGCCCATTGACGGCCCGTGGTGAATCAGGCCCATCATGAACAGTAAACTGCTTTGAGCCCATTAACAGTCCATGATTCAGTTAGGTCGTTTCCAGCCCGTGTTTTCTTTCGGCCTTCTAAGGGCCCATAAATTCTTGGGATCATTTCCGGCCCTCGATTACTTATGGTCCGTTACTGGCCTATTATGCTAATGGGCCAAATTCAGCCCGTGGTAATAATCGGTCCGTTTGTGGCCCGTTAACCCGTTGGGCCGTTTTCATCCTGTCCTGTAATCCGGCCCATTAACGAGCTGTCATGCCTGTTGATAGAATTAAGCCTGTGCTGTCTTCCGGCCTGTTATGGTCTGGGCCCATAAACGGACGGTTCCGATATTGGCCCGTTTACGGTCCATATTGCGGTTTGGTTTTGGCCCACGAACAGTACGGCCCATGGATCCTACGGCACGTACGAGGCCCATGGATCCTACGGCCCGTAGGAGGCCCATGGATCCTATGGCCCGTAGGAGAGCCATGTATCCTACGACCCATAGGAGGCCCATCGTTACCACAGCCCGTATGTGGCCCATGGTTATTGCAGCCACTAGCAAACCGAGGAAAAAGAACTGCAGTGACTACAAGGAAACAAATAAACAAGACTATAGTTAAATAAGTAAGCAAGCAACTAACGCTAGGCTATTACGGCGATTACAGACATTTGATAACCCACAAGTGTAGGGGATCAATTGTAGCTTTTTCGATAAATAAGAGTGTCAAACCGAACGACAAGCTAAAGGTAGAATCAATATTCCCTTCAAGTTCTATCGACCACCGATACAACTCTACACACAGTTAACATTTGCTTTACCTAGAACAAGTATGAAACTAGAAGTACTTTGTAGGTCTAATGCTAGAACTACTTTGCAAGAATAAAACTAGGAGTACTTTGCGAGAATAAAACTACGAGTAATTTGCAAGATAATAAAAGTTAGTTGTTTAGTAGAAAGCTTTTGTAACACAAGAGAAAGATTTGTCCCTAGGCAATCGATAACTAGACCGGTAATCATTATTGCAATTTTATATGAGGGAGAGGCATGAGCTAACATACTTTCCGTACTGGGATCATATGCACTTATGATTGGCACTCTAGCAACCATCCGCAACTACCAAAGATCATTAAGGTAAAACCCAACCATAGCATTAAGTAACAAGTCCTCTTTAGTCCCATACGCAACAACCCCCTTACTCGGGTCTAAGCTTCTGTCACTCTAGCCGCCCACTATAAGAGAATTATGAACGTATTGCAAACCCTACAACGGGAATCCCTCACGCTTGCGCGACATGGAGGGCGCCATAGGACTGCACCAAAATAAAACATACAACTAAAAGCAATCACGATGATCAATCAACCCATAGGAAAAAAAGAATCTACTCAAGCATCATAGGATTGCAACACATCATTGGATAATAATATTTAGCATTAAGCACCATGTTTAAGTAGAGATTACAGCGGGGAGAAGAGGTGTTACACCGCTGCATAGAGGGGGAGAGAGTTGGTGTTGACGGCGGCGAAGTTGTTGGTGTAGATCGCCGTCACGATGGTTCCCCCGGCGACGCTCCGGCGCCACCGGAAGAGAGGGGGAGAGAGCCCCCCTCCTTCTTCTTCTTCCTTGGCCCCCCCCTAGATGGGAGGAGAGTTTCCCCTCTGGTCCATGGCCGCCATGTCTCCCGGAGGGCAGGAGCCCCTCCGAGATTGGATCTCTCTCTGTTCTCTTCTGTTTCGCATTCCTATTTTCTGGCCGAAAACCGTTTCTTAAATTCCCGGAGATCCGTAACTCCGATTGGGCTGAAATTTTGAGGGGTTTTTATCTGGATATTAGCTTCCTTGTGGCAGAAGGACACCCTCAACCAACTTGCAGGGGAGCCACAAGCCCCCTAGGCGTGCCTAGGAGGGCCCGTGCCCTCCAGGCTTGTTGTCTCATCGGGCATCGTCTCGCGTTGATTCTTTTTCCCAAAAATCACATATATTCCAAAATAAATCTCCATAAATTTTTATCGTGTTTGGACTTCGTTTGATATTGATTTTCTGCGAAACAAAAAACATTCAACAAACAGGAACTGGCTGTGACGCCCCCGATTTAATCGTGCGCTAATCATACACGCAATGCACACGATCAAGCCTAGGGACTCACTTGAAGATATCACAACACAACTCTACACAAATAAAAGAATACAAGCTTTATATTACAAGCCAGGGGCCTCGAGGGCTCGAATACATAAGCTCGAGTCATTCAAGCATCAGCGAAAGCATCAGATATCTGAGTACAGATATAAAAGTAAAGCAGAAATAAGCCTTAAGAAGGCAGGGCAAAACAACGACAACGATCAAAAAGGCACAGGCCTCCTGCCTGGGAGCCTCCTATCTACTCGTGGTCGTCGGCGGTCTCCACGTAGTAGTAGGATCCTCCAGAAGTGTAGTAGTAATCGTCGGCTGGGGCGGCTGGCTCCGGGGCTCCGCCATCTGGTTTCAGCAATCGGATATGGGGAAAAGGGAAGCAAAGCAACCGTGAGTAATCATCCAAAGTACTCACAAGACTTACATCAGAACTATTCTACTTATGCATCGGTATCAAAGAAAGGCTGTATATGTGGACTGAACTGCAGAAATGCCAGAAGAGAAGGGAAAAGCCTAGCCTATCGAAGACTAGCATCTTCAGCGGTCTTGCAGCATAAGAAGAGTGCAGATTAGTACATAATTAAAGTAGCAAGCATGTTGTAGCAAAGCCTAGGGATCCTTCCTCGGCTCCCTGCGAGAAAGCGATCCCGTAGCTTAAATTTAATTAACAAGAATCCAATTCAAGTTGTAGCAGATCGGGATACAACATTGAGCGTCCTGTTACCGAGGACACGGCTATTCGAATAGATAATCTTCCCTGCAGGGGTGCACTACTGTTACCCAACACGCTCGATTAACTCTGGCCGGACACACTTTCCTGGGTCATGCCCGACCTCGGCTGATCGACACACCGTAGCCCTACCTAGAGCTCAACAGAGAGGTCCCCGCCGGTCTACATCCTAAGTGCTCAGGGTTCTTGGGCCCACCCCCCTTTGCATTCCGGGTCGTTGCGCACATGGTTAGATCCAGGCACCACCTCTGTCCTGGATGGCGCCGATCCTGCCGTGCCGCAATGCTGAACTGGATGTCTGACAGAGCTTTCGGCTGATACATACGGCGCCGAGGGCCCCATTAAACCATTATCCCGCGTGGTGGTAGTGCGTATAGGCCAGTGGCCAACTCAGATCAATACCCAAACCCGTTAGTGCGTTATTAGGAGCTCGCGGTGACGATCAGTACTCCTGTCACCCCGTCTCGAGGAAGTGCAACAAGGGTCAGGCCCATCCCTCTCTAGGGCGGTCTCTGCCTGCCCGGCCGCGCCTCGTAATTATCTCGCGGGTGGCCTCCAGGTCAACCCGACTTCCCAGGAGACCGTCGGGAACTCAGGTCCACCTCTACCGGGGTGGTACCGCCTGTCCCTTCAGTCCCGCATTAACCATAAAATAAGGGGCAACAATGTAAGGTGACTGTGTGTACGTAACATCGAGAGGGTAATCCGAGGAATCACCCTCGATGGATTCCCACTCGATGCAACCGTCAAGGTGAACCCGGAGGAATCACCCTCGATGGATTCACACTTGCGGGGTTGCACGATAGCAGCTTCACCGGAGGTGGAGGAAGAGGAATCACCCTCGATGATCCACGTCCGACTAGCTGTACTACAAAGGCATCATCGGGAGTGAGTTAAGAGGTATCACCCTCGTCACTCGAGGATAACTATGTAGAGTCGAACAACTTAGGGGGTGTGCAGTGATGTGCTGGTCTCAGCCCGTCGATCACATCGACCGGGACACAGGTAACTAAGCGGGGCAACTAGAACGAGAAGAGGGGCCACAGATAGTTTATCAACCAACCTATACTAAGCAGTTCGGAAAGCAGGCAGGTATCAATAACAGTTACAAAAACAGGCTATGCATCAGAATTAGGATCAATCAGTAGCAGTAGCAAGTTCTAATGCAAGCAGGAGGGAGAAAGAATAGGTGATATAGGCATGCTCAAGGGGGTTTACTTGCCTGGAAGCTCTGCGGCAAAAGAGGGGTCGTCAGTGGTGTCTTCGGTCTCCTGAGCTGCGTCGGTCTCGGGGGCTATCGGGTAAGAAGAGGGGGGAAGAAACAATAAATAAAAGCACATAAAGCAATACAAATGCACGGCATGACGATATGCAGTGTTAGTGGTGACCTAATGCATTTGCTATATGTCGCAGACGAATCGGGAAAATATCTGGGATATTTTCTCGGCGATTAGGCTATTTCGGAATACTGAACCGGAGGGGAAGGTTCCATGTTCAGATAGATAGGAGTGATGGTCAAGCATTTTTGACCACATATTCAGATTCGGCTTGTTTTTCTGATCAACTTTCATGTAGAAAGTTTTTCGATCCGAGCTACGGTTTATTTTCTATGATTTTTCAAAGATTTAAACTATTTTCTGATATTTCTGGAATTATTTTAATTTCTTAAATTCGAATTATCCAGAATAGTGTTGGATGACGTCAGCATGACATCATAGTGATGTCAGTGGTCAACTGAGCTGACCAGAGTCAAACCTGACCAGTGGGTCCCACTGGTCAGTGACTCAGGGCTGATTAGAGGTTAATTTAAACTAACCGAAGTTAATTAGTGAGTGGGCCCGGCCTGTCAGTGTCTAATTAGGTTAATTAATTAAGTTTAATTAGAAAATAGTTTAGTTAGATTAATCAACCAAAGGGGCCCACTTGTCAGCGACCGTAGATGCCACGTCAGCATGTTGACTTGGTCAGCGCGGTCAACTGGGCCCGCGGGGCCCAGCTGCCAGTGACCAGAGGAGAGCCATGTCGGCGCGGTCACCGGAGAAGATCCGGCGAGCTTCGGGTTTCGGCTACGTTGGGCCAAATCATGCGCGGTTGGGGGCTATCGAACGAGGAGAGCGTCGCGCATCTCCTGGCGGCGTTGGTTGGGGCTGGGAGGCTCGGGTTCAAGCAGCACAACGACGGCAGGCGGCGGCCGGAAATAGGGCTCGGCGCATCCGGCGTTCTGGACGGTTAGCGCGCAAACTAAAGCTACTGGGAGCACCAGGAGGTTGCTCCGAGCCCGTAGGTGTGCCTGCTTGGCCATGAGAGGGGCTAACGTGACGGCGGCGAGCTCGTCAGTGGAGCTAGAGCTCCGGTGATGGCGCCGCTGCGTACGGCTTGCTACGGCGCGGAAACAGAGCAATGGATGGGGAAAGGAGGGATGGTGCTCACCGTGCGGGCTCACGGAGGCCCCTCGGGTGAACGGAAGCGCAGAGGCGAGGAAAATTTGACGGCGATCGCCGGCGGCCACCGAGAAGGGGAACACGTCGATCTGCGGCGTTGGGGCAGCTCCGCTCGAACGAAAGGGCGCAGTCGAAGTAGAGGAGCTCCACGGAGCTCCTGGACACCAGCAGGCAACACGGGGTGGCCGGAGGCCACGGCAACGACGAGGCTCGGCGGCGGGCGCGCTCGACCTCTTCTCCAGATCGAGGTAGAGGGCGATGGAGGAGGGGATAGTGAGCGGGGAGAGTCAGGGGGAGAGGGTGGAGGTCGTCCTTATCGCCTGAGGGGTCCGATGGCGTCGCGGTGTCGACGTTTGCCTGAAACGCGCGCGTGCGGCCATGGGCGCGCCGACACGGCGGCGGGAGCAGGTAGGAGACGGTACGGTGGGCTGGGCCGGCTGCTGTAGTCTAAGGCCCAGTCAACAGTAGCTTCTTTTTTTTCTATTTTTCCATTTATAGCTTCTGTTTTGCATTTTCTTTGAGCATTAAATCAATTTTGTAAAATATGCAACTTGTGTCAATAATTCTTAGGCAATATACCTCACTGCCACAAAAAGTTTGGGGCTGAATTGAATTCATTTGTATTTTTCAAAAATGAAAATGGATTTAATAAGGCTGTTTTGGGTTCTGTTTTGGTTGCTAGGGTCAGATTTGGAATTTAAATAATGTTGGCTTTATTTTTATAATTGCTTTGGGAATATTTGTAATATTATGAACATTTTTGTTCTACTGTTTAGATAACTTCTAATTTTGACTTTATTTTAAATTAGAATTTGAAGTTGGATTGTTCTCTAATTGTTTTTATAAGGCTTAATGATGATGACTTGGCATGACTAATTAGCTATGACGGAGACGTATATAGACTGTTTAGTAATCTGGGGATGTCACACTGGCACTGGGCACTGGGCACTGGATCAATATGTTAGTCCAAGAAATCATATAAAATGTTGCCAAAAGTATGTGGAAATTGTAGTATAATGGCATGAAACAATCAAAAATTATAGATATGACGGAGACGTATCAGCATCCCCAAGCTTAATTCCTGCTCGTCCTCGAGTAGGTAAATGATAAAAAGATAATTTTTGATGTGGAATGCTACCTAACATAATCTTGATCATATAGTCTAATCATGGCATGAATATTAAGACACGAGTGATTCAAAGCAATAGTCTATAATTTGATATAAAGACATCAATACTCAGGCATACCACAACAAACAATCATGCCTTTCAATAAAAATGCTAAAGAAAGTTATGCCTACAAAATCATATAATCCTGTCATGCTCCATCTTCTTAAGATAAAGTATTTATCATGCACTACCCCGATGACAAGCCGAGCAATTGGTTCATACTTTTTAACGCGCTTCATCTTTTTCAACCCCCATGCAATACATGAGCGCAAGCCATGGATATAGCACTATGGGTGGAATAGAATGATGATAGAGATCAATAAGGGGAAATCAAAAAGAAGAAGATAGTCTCACATCTACGCGGCTAATCAACGGGCTATGGAGATGCCCATCAATTGATGTCAATGCAAGGAGTAGGGATTGCCATGCAACGGATGCACTAAGATCTATAAGTGTATGAAAGCTCAATATGAAAACTAAGTGGGTGTGCATCCAACTTGCTTGCTCATGAAGACCTCGGGCATTTGAGGAAGCCCATCATCGGAATATACAAGCCAAGTTCTATAATGAAAAATTCCCACTAGTATATGAAAGTGACAACATATGAGACTCTCTATATGAAAAACATGGTGCTACTCTGAAGCACAAGTGTGGAAAAAGGATAGTAACATTGCCCCTTCTCTCTTTTTCTCTCATTTTTTTTCATTTTTTTGGGCTCCTTTTTTGGCCTCTTTTTTTTATCTCTTTTATTTATTTATTTATTTAGTTTTCTTCCGGAGTCTCATCCCAACTTTTGGGGGAATCATGGTCTCCATCATCCTTTCCTCACTGGGATAACGCTCTAATAATGATGATCATCACACTTTTATTTACTTACAACTCAAAATTACAACTCGATACTAGATCAAATATGACTCTATATGAATGCCTCTGGTAATGTACCAGGATGTGCAATGATCTAGCGTAGCGAAGATACCAAAAAAGGGACAAGCCATGAAAATATCATGCTAGCTATCTTACGATCATGCAAAGCTATATGACAGTGAATGCTCAAGTCATGTATATGATGATGATGGAAGTTGCATGGCAATATATCTCGGAATGGCTATGGAAATGCCATAATAGGTAGGTATGGTGGCTGTTTTGAGGAAGATATAAGGGGGCTTATGTGTGATAGAGCGTATCATATCACTAGGTTTGGATGCACCGGCGAAGTTTGCACCAACTCTCGAGGTGAGAAAGGGCAATGCACGATACCGAAGAGGCTAGCAAATTGCGGAAGGGTGACAGTGCGTATAATCCATGGACTCACATTAGTCATAAAGAACTCACATACTTATTGCGAAAGTCTATTAGCCCTTGAAGCAAAGTACTACTATGCATGCCCCTAGGGGGGAGGTTGGTAGGAGTTAACCATCGCGCGCCCCCGACCTCCACACAAAGGAAGACACTCAATAATAAATCATGCTCCAACTTCTTAGCATAACTAAAGACTATACGTGCATGCTTCGGGAATCACAAACCTTAACACCAATATTCTTACTAAACCACAATCATTCACTAGTACACCCACATATTACCATCTGAATATCGCAAAACTATTGCAAGGAATCAAACACATCATATTTAGTGATCTACAAGTTTTATGTAGGATTTTATGACTAACCATGTGAATGACTAATTCCTGTTGACTCTCTAAATAGATATATAAGTGAAGCATGAGAGTTTAATTATTTTTACAAAAGACCACACTCTAATAAATATAAGTGAAGCAAAAGAGCATTCTACAAATAACAGTTTTCTATATGTAGAGAAACAGGCATCCAAACTTCAAATAATTTAAGTGAAGCACATGAAGCATTCTATAAAGCCATACTCAAAAGAAGTGAAGTGCAAAGAGCATTCTATAAATCAACCAAGGACTATCTCATACCAGCATGGTGCATTCTTAAAAGAAAAAGAAAAAGCACACGACGCGCCAAGAATTTACGCATATCATGTGAACAAAACAAAAACCGAGACATACCGATAATTGTTGAAGAAAGATGGGATGCCTTCCGGGGCATCCCCAAGCTTAGACGCTTGAATATCCTTGAATATTTACTTGGGGTGCCTTGGGCATCCCCAAGCTTGAGCTCCTGCCTCTCCTTATTCTCCTCATATCGACACCTCCTCGATCTTCGAACACTTCATCCACACAAAACTTAACCGAACTTTTTATTAGAGGGGTTAGTACATATAACATCAAATCCCATCATGTCCTGCTGTAACATTATTGTATAGTTATAATCAAACATTACCCACTGTATGCTATCAAAATTCTATGGCTCCCAAGTCAATGGGGCTCAACAAGATTTCAAACATACGCAAATAAAGAAACTATAACAGCAATCTGTGAAAACAGGACAGTCTGTAAAGATGCAAATGAAACATATACTTCTGTAACTCAAAAAATTCTGAAAAATTAGAACACGATAAAAAATTTGCATATAAGTACTGTGTAAAAATTTCAGAATTGTTGCATGTTCCAGTAAAATATAGAAATTCAAACATTACAACAAAAGTTTCTGTTTTTGCACAGCACACACCAAACAAGCAATTTAAACATCCGAAAGGTAAATCTTGGCACATTATTTTTATAATACAATGGATTTGTAAAAGGGGATAATTATTTTTGTGAGAAACTTCCATGAAAAATTCTACATTGTTTCCATGATCATGAACACAAATGTTCAAGGTCGACCCTCACTTCTCCAATGCATAACCTTCCAATCGCTTCTCTTTTTGAAAAAGTTTTTAGGTTCCCCTCTATATATTTTTTGTTTTTAAATATTTTACAAGCACACAACAGAATAAAATGACTCTCTAAAACTTTCGGGTTGTCTCCCAAGCAGCGCTTTCTTTAAAGCCATTAAGCTAGGCATAAAGTGCTCAAGTAATCGATCCACCCGGATCCCAAGGTATATCAAAGCCAATTTTAGTTAACAATGATTTGTAATTTAGTAGTGAGCACAAAGCAACGTATATCATGCAATGACGAAGTCTAACTCTCTTCCTATGCATCAGCATGTCATAAAAGAACAATTCATGCACATCAAGTAAAGGCCAATGCATAGTATAAACAGTTTCTTGCAATTTTATCGTATTGGAAACATAGAGAGCTGGAGATATAGTTCCTCTCTCATAATAATTGCAAGTCGGAGCAGCAAGCACATGCATATCATATTCAACAAAATCATCATGTGTAACGGTAAAACGCAACCCACCAATATAATCCTTAATAAGCACAAACTTCTCTGATATAGTGTAGTTTGGAGAATTCAAAAAGATAGTAGGACTATCATGTGTAGGTGCAATAGCAACAATTTCATTCTTAACATAAGGAACTAGAGCAAGTTCATCTCCATAAGCATCATTCATATTGGCATCATGGCCACAAGCATAGCAAGCATCAAGTTCATCAAAATGGGATATTTCAAACGAATCCAAGGGACCATAACATTCATCATAGCATTCATCCTTCGGTAAGCATGAAGGGAAATTAAACAATGTATGAGTTGAAGAGTTACTCTCATTAGAAGGTGGGCACGGGTAGCTAATCCGCTCTTCCTCCCTTTGTTCTTCGCTCTCCTCCTCATCTTTTTCGTCTAATGGGCTCACAGTTTCATCAATTTCTTCTTACATAGGAGCTTGCAAAATATTAGTCTCTTCTTGGACAGCGGAGACTTTCTCAATAAATTCATTAATATAGGCATTGTATTCATAATTCTCATGGCAATATTTAAGTATAGCATAATTTTCAGATCTGTAAATAGCAACATCACAATCTTCATACTTTTCAAACAAAGATTTAACTTCATAAGCACCCATAAAAGCAAAAAATTCTTCTATTAGTTCCACATCATAGTAATCATATATATCATTAGCATAAGAAGCCAAGGTGTCATTATCATTAAATTCACATTGAAAGGAAAGGTGTGGAGCCTTCATCTTAGAGCAACAAGTATAATCACACCTCAAGCATAAATTCCAAGCATACCAACGCAGCATTTTAATTTGATCCCATAAGAGTTTCCCTTTTTGAGACAAGCCATAATCCCTAAAGTATTCCCGTTGATCCAAAGTATCTCCCATTATCAAGTTGAATGGAGATTTATCCGGATTATCAAAGTAGTATTTAATGTTTTCCACATAACCAGCATCGAGGGTTTTAGGAGGTTCCCCATCTCCATGAGTAGCAAGTACAACTATTTTTTTTGGTGTTTCATGTTCCATATCCATAACTAAAGATATAAAACAACTTAGAACATAAAATAAAAACTACTTAGTGATAAAGCAAACAAGCACACATGAGAATATCAACCCCACGCTATTGCTCCCCGGCAACGGTGCCAAAAAAAGGTCTTGATAACCCACAAGTGTGGGGGATCAATTGTAGCTTTTTCGATAAATAAGAGTGTCGAACCCAACGAGGAGCAAAAGGTAGAATATATATTCCCTTCAAGTTCTATCGACCACCGATACAACTCTACGCACAATTAATGTTTGCTTATGAAACTAGAAGTACTTTGTAGGTGTAATGCTAGAACTACTTTGCAAGAATAAAACTAGGAGTACTTTGCGAGAATAAAACTATGAGTAATGTGCAAGATAATAAAAGTTAGTTGTTTAGTAGAAAGCTTTTGTAACACAAGAGAAAGATTTCTCCCTAGGCAATCGATAACTAGACCGGTAATCATTATTGCAATTTTATATAAGGGAGAGGCATGAGCTAAAATACTTTCCGTACTTGGATCATATGCACTTATGATTGGAACTCTAGCTAGCATCCGCAACTACCAAAGATCATTAAGGTAAAACCCAACCATAGCATTAAGTAACAAGTCCTCTTTAGTCCCATACGCAACAACCCCCTTACTCGGGTGTGAGCTTCTGTCACTCTAGCCGCCCACTATAAGAGAATTTTGAACATATTGCAAACCCTACAGCGGGAATCCCTCATGCTTGCGCGACACAGAGGGCACCATAGGACAACAATAAAATAAAACATACAACTCAAACCAATCACGATCATCAGTCAATCCATTGGACAAAAAGAATCTACTCAACCATCATAGGATTGCAACACATCATTGGATAATAATATGTAGCATTAAGCACCATGTTTAAGTAGAGATTACAACGGGGAGAAGAGGTGTTACACCGCTGCATAGAGGGGGAGAGAGTTGGTGTTGACGGCGGCGAAGTTGTTGGTGTAGACCGCCGTCACGATGGTTCCCCCGGCGGCGCTCCGGCGCCACCGGAAGAGAGGGGGAGAGAGCCCCCCTCCTTCTTCTTCTTCCTTGGCCTCCCCCCTAGATGGGAGGAGAGTTTCCCCTCTGGTGCATGGCCGCCATGTCTCCCGGAGGGCAGGAGCCCCTCCGAGATTGGATCTCTCTCTCTCTCTCTCTCTCTCTCTCTCTCTCTCTCTCTCTCTCTCTCTCTCTCTCTCTCTCTCTCTCTCTCTCTCTGTTCTCTTCTGTTTCGCGTTCCTGTTTTCTGGCCGAAAACCATTTCTTAAATTCCCGAAGATCCATAACTCCGATTGGGCTGAAATTTGAGGGGATTTTTATCCGGATATTAGCTTCCTTGCGGCAGAAGGACACCCTCAACCGACCTACAAGGGAGCCACAAGCCCCCTAGGCGCGCCGAGGGGGCCCGCGCCCTCCAGGCTTGTCGTCTCCTCGGGCATCGTCTTGCGTTGATTCTTTTTCCCAAAAATCACATATATTCCAAAATAAATCTCTGTAAATTTTTATCGTGTTTGGACTTCATTTGATATGGATTTTCTGTGAAACAAAAAACATGCAACAAACAGGAACAGACACTGGCCACTGGATCAATATGTTAGTCCAAGAAATCATATAAAATGTTGCCAAAAGTATGTGGAAATTCTAGGATAATGGCATGAAACAAGCAAAAATTATAGATACGACGGAGACCTATCAACATTACATCCACTGGGCATCAAAGTTCGCCACCAGTGCAAATAAAGGGAACAACAAAGCAGCACATTACATACACTGGGCGCCTAAATTAGCCACGAGTGCAAATAAATGCGGCAACAAAACAAGTCCAGAACTAAAACAACTTCAGAATATCTCAAGAAACATTATCCTTGGTATCCACCATGCTGGCAATAAGCTTAGCAGGCTTATTAGTTTTCTCTTGTTTGGCGCTAAAATCCTCCAACGCTTGTTGTTGCACCAGAAAGTATGCATCTGAATTTTCCAGGGACTTCCTCAGTCCTTCGGCTTCTTATCGCAGCACAGCTGATTGATACGTCTCCAACGTATCTATAATTTTTTATTGTTCCATGCTATTATATTATCAATCTTGGATGTTTTTATATACATTTACATCAATTATATATCATTTTTTGGGACTAACCTGTTAACTTAGTGCCCAGTGCCAGTTGCTGTTTTTTGCCTGTTTTTGGTTTTCCAGAATATCAGTACCAAACGAAGTCCAAATGCCACGAAACTTTTTGGAGATTTTTTTCTGGACATAACAAGTACTGGAAGCTTCGGGAGAGGGCCAGAAGATGGAGCAGTGGCCTACGAGGCACCAGGGCACGCCCCAGGGGGGTGGCACACCCTGGTGGCTTGTGGGGCCCACACAACTCTGTTTGACCTAATTCCACCACTATAAATTCTCTAAAATCGGGAAACCAATAGAGGAGTCCACGAAATACTTTTTCCGCTGCCGCAAGCTTCTGTTCTTGAGAGATCCCATCTGGAGGCCTTTTCCGTAACTCCGCCGGAGGGGGAATCGATCACGGAGGGGCTCTACATCAACCTTGCTGCCCTTCCGATGATGCGTGAGTAGTTTACCACAGACCTTCGGGCCCATAGTTAGTAGCTAATGGCTTGTTCTCTCTTTTTTATCTTCAATACAATGTTCTCCTCGATGTTCTTGGAGTTCTATCCGATGTAATCACTTTTTGCGGTGTGTTTGTTGGGATCCGATGAATTGTGAGTTTATGATCAGATTATCCATGAATATTATTTGAGTCTTCTCTGAACTCTTTTATGCATGATTATTATAGCTTTGTATTTCTTCTCCGATCTATTGATTTGGTTTGGCCAACTAGATTGATTTATCTTGCCATGGGAAGAGGTGCTTTGTAATGGGTTCGATCTTGCGGTGCTCAATCCCAGTGACAGAAAGGGACATGACACGTATGTATCGTTGCTATTAAGGGTAAAATTGTGGGGTTTATTCATGCGTGAGTTTACTTTGTCTACATCATGTCATCTTCCTTAAGGCGTTACTCCGTTCTTTATGGACTTAATACACTAGATGCATGCTGGATAGCGGTCGATGTGTGGAGTAATAGTAGTAGATGCAGGCAGGAGTCGGTCTACTTGTCTCGGACGTGATGCCTATATACATGATCATTGCCTTGGATATCATCATGATTATTTGCTTTTCTATCAATTGCCCAACAGTAATTTGTTTACCCACCGTATGCTATTTTCATGAGAGAAGCCTCTAGTGAAAACTAGGGCCCCCGGGTCTATCTAAATCATATATTAAAAACCCTAAAAATACCTTGCTGCACTTTTATTTTATTTTTATTTTTTTATATTTTAGTTCAATCTATCTATCTATCACATACAATTTAATCTTCCAATTAACCGCCGAGGGATTGACAACCCCTTGTTTGTGTTGGGTGCAAGGATTTGTTGTTTTGTGTGCAGGTGCTGCTAACGAGGTGTTGCGTGATTCTCTTACTGGATTGATAAGCTTGGTTTCATAATTGAGGGAAATACTTATCTCTATTGTACTGCATCTCCCATCCTCTTCAGGGAATTACCAACGCAGCTCACAAGTAGCACTGATCGATGTCTTTCAGCTTGTAGTTGAGACTCAAGAAACCGAACTGATTCAGACAGCGAGTTTGAAGAGCTTGTGCAAGCAGTAGTGGCCAGTAACTCGAACACTACATCAAGACAGGACTTTGGGGTTGTCTCCCTATCTTCAAGATAGTTTTCCTTATCTGTTTTATCAGCTTTGTTGGAGACCAGCAAGGTTGTCTCACTATCTTCAACCTTATTTGCATTACTTCCTTTACCTTTGCTTAATGTGGTACTCTTCTCCAATATTCTGTCAGCATTCTGAAAGAAGAAACAAGCAGACACATAACAGGTTTAGCATGTAGTATATGAAACTCTTTTTGGTGAACCAGTTCAGTAGTAAGGTGGACAGGATTAAACTATCAAGTCTTCTATTGCAAAGCAGTACATTATAAAAGCATCAAACAAACATATATCTATGTGCTACTGTCACTGCATTGTCTTGCCAAATCAAAATAGAGACACAGTTCAAATCATATAACTTCAAGAAAAAATAGCATTGAAAGAATATAAGTGTGGGAAACTACACGGCACCACAAGATTTCAGATGGGTACCACGGGTATACATGTACAACTAACAACACTATTGGCTCTGTTTTGATGCTAGTAATGTGCATGATATGAGAAGACAACTATCTACACAATTGAAATTGAAATCAACATAGAGCAATTTAGAAGAGTAAACCAGTTAAAGAAACATGTTTAAACAGACCTTTTGTGCCATTGGAGTTTCGATTGGATCCTTCTATTTAAAAATTAGATGGTATGAGTAAATACAGTGATACAAGAGCAAAGCAATATGCACCATAGCTATGGAATCTTACCTGAGAATAGTTGTTCTACAGGTTTAAGCACTTGTTCTACAAGAAGAGAGTACAGTAAGACGCAGCCATATAGTACTTCAAAATGAAATATGATCTCATAGACCCTACCAGATTCATGGGTCTAGACCAATACAGAACAAGGCGTTCCCAGTCGTCGTCCCGTAAATGTGTCTCCGGAGAAAGTAAGGGAATTTGATGAGTTTCCTTGCCAGTGAAATACGTTTTCTTCAGGTAATTCCGATACTACCGCAAAGCATTCTTGAAGATAGCATAGGTATTAGCACATGTTACCTCATCCTGAGTTTCCAAATCGGTCATTCTCTACACAGAAAAATGGGAACATTTGCTGTGTTATAACCAGCAGGGAGGTGGAAAGTATGGGATAAAGCAAAGTAATTGCCATGAATACTTACACATAACTCCTGGAGGAACACCTGTAACTGGCTTTTTCCTTCATCGTCAGTATAATATTTGCATGATGGGAAGATACGCACATAGGATTTAACAACATCAAATGCGATAGACGCTAAACTACAGATGACTGGTTCTGCTTCGTCCACAGGAATAGGTGTACTAACTGGTGGAGTTGGGGTTCGCCATGGTAGTCCTGGTGCTTTGGGCACTGGAGCTGCCTTACTAATTGCTCTTGTTTGGGAGCTCTGTGGTGGAGGTGGTGTTGTGTCAACTGGAACTGGGTTACTATCTGCTGGGGTTGGGGTTAGATTGGGTGAAGCTGGTTCTCTGTCCATCGGAGTAGGGGTACAATCTGCGATAGTCTGGGTTATGTGTGGTAGGGCTGGTTCTTGTGCAAGTACAACCGGGGTGCTATCTCCATCGACAGGTAGCACTGTTTTATTTGAAGACCGTGTTTTTACTCCGCTAGATACTGCCATCACACCCTCCAATTCAAATGGCTGATAAACAAGAAAAGTAGTTGAATGTACAAACCTTGTATGAGACAGATGCAATAGATAGTGAGGAAAAAAGAGGGCATGAAATAGTTCACATATATGTTGTTTAACTAAACATGATAGCATGACATAATTTCACATATATGATGTCTATCTAAACAGTATAGCATGACATAATTCAAAGATATGATGACTAACTAAAAAGGATGGCATGAGATAATTATATGATGTCTTTAGTAAACAGGTTCGCATGACATAATTCACATACATGTTATCTAAGTAAACAGGATGTCATGATATAATTCACATATGTGATTTATATACTAAGCAGATGGCATTCGCATATATGATGTCTAAACTAAGCAGATGGTGTTGAATATTGTGTATATGATGTCTAAACTATGCAATGCAAGACACCATATGCATGATACGAGCAGTATAACCCTACCAAGTTAGAGCATACACCTCGGGGGGGGGGGGGGGGAATAGGACAGGTCATCTGTCTCTGAATCCTCCTCTGAGGAGCTATCTGGACCCAGCAAGAGATCTACTTCGACATGTAGCACTGTCTGCTTTGAAGAACTTGTTTTCACTCCAGATTTTTTCATCACCCACTCAAATGGCTGATTCACAGGAAGAGTAGTTGAATGTACAAACATTGTCGACAAATGGAAATATAATGCAAAAAAGGAATGGCAAGATATAATTCAAATATATGATGCCTGGCTAAACAGGATGGCATTGCATATTTCACATATACTACGGCTGGCTAAAAAAGATGGCATTGCATAATTCACATATATGATATAGAAACTAAATAGGTGGCATTACAGAACATGTCTAAACTAAGTAGATGACATATATGATGTCGAAAGTAAGCAAAGCAAGGCACCATATGCATGATATGACCAACATCATCATGCCAAGTTAGAGCAAACACCCCAGGGGGTAAATAGGAGTTGTCAGCTCCCTCTGACTCCACCTCTGAACAACTATCTTCCTCTGGATTACAATCTGGAGGAGGGGGTGGGGTTGCCATCGCACCCACCATGGAGCGATGTCTGCATGACATTGTATTGCCGTGCAAGACTCTTCTCTTTTTCTCTACATGTTCAGCATGACTGTGTACAATAACTGACATGCATACAAAAAATATATAGTGAGATTAAGTAAGGAGAGCATGCAGAAATCTAGAGTGATGGTAACAACCAGTGGATAGATCCAAAAATAATGATAGCAGGCAAATGATAGCTTAATTTAATAGAAAGACAGATGATGACTGCTTTACTGTTTGTTTCCCACCCTAGATGAACGACATAGTAGATACCCTAGATGAAACAGATACTAGATCAATATACTATTCATTGTTGCCTCGATATGTGCCCCACAAGGATTTTAAAACTCAAGTTTGAACATTAATTTGGACCTGACTTGGAGTCTAAGAGATGAATAGGATGATAAACTAGCAGGTAATATTAAGCAATGCATAAAGTAAGTAGAAACAAAAGAGTGCGACCTCTCTTGCGGACCCATGTACTACTCAGGTTCATCTGCTGAGTCGATGATGGTGATGCAGTTGCGGTGGCTGCCGGTGGCGGGGAAGGAGATCTGAGGCGACGAAAGACGGTAAGGAGTCATGATGTCTGGTATGGTGGACGCTTCTGTCGATGGAGCAGCTCAGGTGAGGTGGACGACGGCCCGGCAGGAGCAGGACAAATCACACAAAAAAATTTCAACACCTATCTATAAATGAAGTAATTCTGTAAGGGCTCCTTTGGCTTGCAGGAAGAGCACAGGAATGCAAAGAAACATGGCCAAATTAAAGTCAAACCACCTGCAAATATGTATAGTTAGAATGTTATTACGCAAGGTGGCCCAATCCTTTAGTGATGTCGTGTGAACATCGACTACATGACACCTCACCATATTCGGTCCTAAGGGAAGGCATTGTGGAGTAGTAATTAGATGATGTGTTGCTAGAGTGACAGAAGCTTAAACCCTAGTTTATGCGCTATTCCATAAGGGGCTGATTTGGATCCATATGGTTCATGCTATGGTTAAAGTTATCTTAATTCTTCTTTCGTAGTTGCGGATGCTTGCGAGAGGGGGTAATCATAAGTGGGAGGCTTGTTCAAGTAAGAAGAGCACCCAAGCACCGGTCCACCCACATATCAAATTATCAAAGTAGCGAACGCGAATCAAACGAACATGATGAAAGTAACTAGATGAAATTCCCATGTGTCCTCGAGAACGCTTTGGTTATTATAAGAGTTCGTTCAGGCTTCTCCTTTGCTATAAAAAGGATTGGGCCACCTTGCTTCACTTTGTTATATACTTGTTACTTGTTACTTGTTACAAATTATCTTGCTATCAAAACTACCTGTTACCGCTACTTTCAGTACTTGCAGAGAATACCTTGCTGAAAACCGCTTGTCATTTCCTTCTGCTCCTCGTTGGGTTCGACACTCTTACTTATCGAAAGGACTACGATTGATCCCCTATACTTGTGGGTCATCAAGACTCTTTTCTGGCGCCGTTGCCGGGGAGTGAAGTGCCTTTGGTTAATGGAATTTGGTAAGGAAACATTTATATTACATGCTGAAATTTGCTGTCACTTCTCACTATGGAAAGTAATCCTTTGAGGGGCTTGTTCGGGGTATCTTCACCTCAACCGGAAGCATTGAGAGTTGCTCCTCAACCTATTGAACCTACTGAAAATATTTATTATAAAATTTCTTCAGGTATGGTAGAGAAACTGCTAGCTAGTCCTTATGCAGGAGATGGAACGGTACATCCTGATATGCACTTAATCTATGTGGATGAAATTTGTGGATTGTTTAAGCTTGCAGGTCTATCCGGAGATGGAGTTAAGAAGAAAGTATTCCCTTTATCTTTGGAGGGAAAGGCATTGACATGGTATAGTCTATGTGATGATACTGAAACATGGGACTGGAACCGGTTGAAGCTAGAATTCCACCAGAAATTTTATCCTATGCATTTGGTTCATCGTGATCGGAATTATATATATAATTTTTGGCCTCGTGAAGGAGAAAGTATCACTCAAGCTTGGGGGAGGCTTAAGTATATGTTGCACACATGCCCCAATCATGAGCTCTCAAGAGAAATAATTCTTCAAAACTTTTATGCTCGGCTTTCTCATAATGATCAATCCATGGTCGATACTTCTTCTGCTGGTTCCTTTATGAAGAGAACTATTGAATTCAGATGGGATCTTTGGAAAGAATTAAACGTAACTCTGAAGATTGGGAAATCGATGAAGGTAATGAGTCAGGTATAAATAATGAGTTTGATTATGTTAAATCTTTTATGGAAACTGATACTTTTCATAAGTTTAGTGCTAAATATGGACTTGACTCTGAGATAGTAGCTACCTTTTGTGAATCTTTTGCTGCTCATGTTGATCTCCCTAAAGCGAAATGGTTTAAATATCATCCACATATTGAATTGAATGAAGAACCTATTAGTGTTAAAGAAGAAACAATTGTTTACCATGTTGATCCAGTTGTGCCTACTGCTTATATTGAGAAACCTCCTTTCCCTGTTAGGATTAAGGAACATGCTAAAGCTTCAACTGTGGTTAATAAGAGTAATATTAGAGCACCTAGACCTTCTGAACAAATTAAAGTTGAACCTAATATTGCAATGGTTAAATATCTTTTGGTTGATAATATTGATGGACATGTCATATATTTCTGTGATGAAGCAACTATAATTGCTAAGCCAGACACTAAAGATAAAAACAAACCTGTAATTGGCATGCCTGTTATTTCTGTTAAAATTGGAGATCATTGCTATCATGGTTTATGTGATGTTGATGCTAGTGTGAGTGCTATTCCATTTACTCTCTATCAAGAAGTCATGAATGATATTGCACCTGTTGAGATTGAAGATATTGATGTTACTATTAAGCTTGCAAATAGAGATACTATTTCACCGCTTGGGATTGTTCAAGATGTTGAAGTCTTGTGTGGTAAGATCAAATACCCTACTGATTTTCTTGTTCTTGGATCACCACAAGATGATTTTTGTCCCATTATATTTGGTAGACCTTTCTTGAATACAGTTAATGCCAAGATTGATTGCAATAAACAAACTGTCAGTGTTAATTTTGGTGGGGTGTCTCATGAGTTTAATTTCTGTAAGTTTCGTAGCCAACCTGATGATAAAGAATTACCTAATAAGGATGAAATTATTGGTCTTGCTTCTATTGCTGTACCTCCTACTGATCCTTTAGAACAATATTTGCTAGACCATGAGAATGATATGCATATGAATGAAAGAAATGAAATAGATGAGTTGTTCTTTAAACAGGCACCTATCCTTAAACATAATTTGCCTGTTGAAACCTTGCGAGACCCACCTCCACCCAAGGGTGATCCTGTGTTTGAATTAAAGCAATTACCTGATACACTTAAATATGCTTATCTTGATGAAAAGAAGATATATACTGTTATTATTAGTGCTAACCTTTCAGAGCATGAAGAAAAGAGATTACTTTAAACTCTGAAAAAGCACCATGCTGCTATTGGATATACTCTCGATGATCTTAAGGGCATTAGTCCCACTTTATGTCAGCATAAAATTCATATGGAGCCAGACGCTAAACCCGCTGTTAATCATCAAAGAAGGTTGAATCCTAGAATGAAGGATGTGGTAAGAACTGAAATATTAAAGCTTCTGGAAGTAGGTATAATTTATCCCATAGTTGATAGTAGATGGGTAAGTCCTGTTCATTGTGTTCCTAAGAAAGGAGGTATTACCGTTGTGCCTAATGATAAAAATGAACTTATTCCACAAAGAATCGTAACATGTTATAGGATGGTAATTGATTTCAGGAAATTAAATAAAGCTACTAGGAAAGATCATTACCCCTTGCCTTTTATTGATCAAATGTTAGAAAGATTATCTAAGCATACACAGTTTTGCTTCCTAGATGGTTATTCTAGTTTCTCTCAAATACCAGTTTCACCTGAAGATCAAGAGAAAACCACCTTTACTTGTCCTTTTAGAACTTATGCTTATTGTCGTATGCCTTTTGGTTTATGTAATGCACCTGCTCCTTTTCAAAGATGTATGACCGCTATATTCTCTGACTTTTGTGAAAAGATTGTTGAGGTTTTCATGGATGATTTCTCCGTTTACGGAACTTCTTTTGATGATTGCTTGAGCAACCTTGATCGAGTTTTGCAGAGATGTGAAGAAACTAATCTTGTCTTGAATTGGGAAAAGTGCCACTTTATGGTGAATGAAGGTATAGTTCTTGGGCATAAAATTTCTGAAAGAGGTATTGAAGTTGATAAAGCTAAAGTTGATGCTATTGAGAAAATGCCATGTCCTAAAGATATCAAAGGTATAAGAAGTTTCCTTGGTCATGCTGGTTTCTATAGAAGGTTTATAAAAGACTTCTCTAAAATTTCTAGGCCTCTTACTAATCTCTTACAAAAAGATGTTCCATTTGTTTTTGATGATGATTGCGTAGAAGCCTTTGAAGTACTTAAGAAAGCCTTAATTTCAGCACCTATTGTTCAACCACCTGACTGGAACCTACGCTTTGAAATTATGTGTGATGCCAGTGATTATGCTGTTGGTGCTGTGCTAGGACAAAGAGTTGATAAGAAATTAAATGTTATCCATTATGCTAGTAAAACTCTAGATAGTGCTCAAAAAAATTATGCTACTACTGAGAAAAAAAAATTAGTAGTTGTGTTTGCGTGTGATAAATTCAGATCCTACATTGTTGATTCTAAAGTTACTATTCACACTGATCATGCTGCTATTAAATATCTTATGGAAAAATAAAGATACTAAACCTAGACTTATTAGGTGGGTTCTTTTGCTACAAGAATTTGATTTGCATATTGTTGATAGAAAGGGAGCTGAGAATCCCGTAGCTGATAACTTGTCTAGAATGGAAAATATTCTTGATGACCCACTTCCTATTAATGATGATTTTCCTGATGAACAATTAGCTGTCATAAATGATTCTCGTAATACTCCTTGCTATGCAGACTATGCTAATTACATTGTTGCTAAATATATACCACCTAGTTTTACATACCAACAAAAGAAAAAGTTTATCTTTGATTTAAGACATTACTTTTGGGATGACCCACACTTATATAAAGAAGGAGTAGATGGTATTATTAGACTTTGTGTACCTTAGCATGAACAGGAACAAATCCTACGTAAGTGTCACTCTGAGGCATATGGAGGACACCATGCGGGAGACAGAACTGCACACATGGTATTACAATCTGGTTTTTATTGGCCTACTCTTTTCAAGGATGCACGTAAGTTTGTCCTTTCTTGTGATGAATGTCAAAGAATTGGTAATGTTAGTAGACGTCAGGAAATGCCTATGAATACTCACTTGTTATTAACCATTTGATGTTTGGGGTTTTGATTATATGGGACCTTTTCCTAAATCCAATGGGTATACTCATATTTTGGTTGCTGTTGATTATGTTACTAAGTGGGTAGAAGCTATTCCAACTAGTAGTGCTGATCATAACACTTCCATTAAAATGCTTAAAGAAGTTATATTCCCGAGATTTGGAGTCCCTAGATATTTAATGACGGATGGTGGTTCACATTTTATTCACGGTGCTTTCCGTAAATTGCTTGCTAAATATGATGTTAACCATAGAATTGCATCTCCTTATCATCGTCAGTCTAGTGGTCAAGTTGAATTAACTATAAGAGAAATAAAATTGATTTTGCAACAGACCGTTAATAGATCCAGAAAGAATTGGTCTAAGAAACTAGACGATGCACTTTGGGCTTATAGAACTGCTTATAAAAATCCTATGGGTATGTCTCCATATAAAATGGTTTATGGAAAAGCATGTCATTTACCTCTTGAGTTAGAACATAAAGCATATTGGGCAGTTAAAGAACTCAACTATGATTTTAAACTTGCCGGTGAAAAGAGGTTATTTGATATTAGTTCTTTAGATGAATGGAGAACCCAAGCTTATGAAAATGCCAAGTTGTTTAAAGAAAAAGTTAAAAGATGGCATAATAAGAGAATGCAAAAATGGGAATTCAATGTAGGTGACCATGTTCTATTATACAATTCTCGTTTAAGATTTTTTGCAGGAAAACTTCTCTCTAAATGGGAAGGCCCATACATCATCGAAGAAGTTTATCGCTCCGGAGCCATCAAATTAAACAACTCCGAAGGCAATAATCCGAGAGTTGTTAATGGGCAAAGTATTAAACATTATATCTCAGGTACGCCCATTAATGTTGAAACTAATATTATTCAAACAATGACACCGGAAGAGCACATAGAAGAAATCTTCTGGAGTGCTCCAGAAGCCTGAAAAGGTGTAGGTATGTGGTACGGTAAGTAAACCGACTCCAAAACTTCCATAAAAGTACTTTCTGTCCGTTTTGGAATATATAAAAAATTAGGAAAATAATAAACAGTCCGAAAAGTGCACGAGGAGGCGACAAGCCTGGGGGGCGCGCCCTACCCCCCAGGGCGCGCCTACCAGGCTTGTGGCGCCCTCGTGGACTTTCCCGACTCCGTTTTTCTTCCATATTACTTGTCCTGCACTGGAAAAATTCATTATATATACTCACAGGTTTTTTGACCACCGTATCGCAAGTTTCTCCTTTGTTCTTGTTTCGGGCTATTTTTCTGACAGATCTAGATTGCCATGGCGTCTCCAAGCTCGTCCAAGGACAAGTTCTACAAGAAGGTCATCAACCCGTACCTACCGGAGGTGATGAAGCACCCTCAAGCCATTGAGATGCGTGAGGGGGTGCTCCACATCCGGGACGTTCAAGGACCTAAGAAGACCGGGAGCGAGAAGGCCAGGCTGGAAGTGGTGGAACAGGAGATCTTCAAGTGCGAGGGGATGGTGGAGCGCGGACTTTGTGCTAACCACTCCATGATCACGGACTTCATCCGTGAGCACAAGGTGGACGGCAAGAATATTGGGGATGTCATCTTCAAGCTCAATGACCGGATTGATTATCTTCAGGCCCAAATATATGATCTACAAAACCAAAATTTTGAGTATGAGGCCAAGTTCAAAGGTATGAGTTTAGCTGCAAATTTCAGGACTCCGGAAACACGTTCGTCCTTTTATGATGGAGAGCCTATGCCTTGGAAGACAGAGGACAAGCCCATCACTTCATCACCACCATCACCCAAGAAGGAGAATTGAGTACATGGGTATGGGCACCACCCTTGGCTTGTGCCAAGCTTGGGGGAGGTGCCCCGGTATCGTATCACCATCACTTTTTATCATCATTATCTACCTTAGTTCGATCCTTAGTTATTTCGTGATTTAGAAGAATAAAGTTTTAGTATGATTTAGCTTCGAGTGCTTGCTTTGTGGTCTATCTATCTATGTAATCATGTGTGAGAGTTATATAATAAAGAGTAGTTTTGAGTTGAGTTTTTTCTTTTGATGATCCAATCTTAGGAATAAAAGGAGAAAGAGAAAAATTATGTCATATGCTAATCCCATCGGTAGTGATGACTTCACATAAAAGAAGTATAATTGATAAAACTTGTTGGAAGTTGACAAACATAGCATTGGTCATTGTTGCAATTCATGAAAAAGTAATAAAGGAAGAGAGGTCTCACATATAAATACACTATCTTGGACATCTTTTACGATTGTGAGCCCCCATCAAATATTCTATGTCAATTAGTCGACGTTGGACAAGGAAGACAATGTAATGGGTTATGTTTGTTTATATTCACATAGAAGTTATATTGTTTTGGATCCTCTAACATGTGGTGCTTGCCCCCTATCTTTTGCTAGCCAAATCTCTGCACTAAGTAGAGATACTACTTGTGCATCCAAAAACCCTTAAACCAAGTTTCATGTCATGAGAGTCCACTATATCTACCTATGGATTGAATAATATCCTTCAAGTAAGTTGTCATGGGTGCAAAGCAATAAAAATTGCTCCTAAGCATGTATGAACTTTTATTGTAAGAGAAAATAAGCTTTGTACGATCTTGTGATGGTGGAGTAATAAAAGCGATAGACTGCATAATAAAGGTCGCTATCACAAGGGGCAATATAAAGTGATGTTCCTTTACATTAAGAGCTTGCACATCCAAAAACAGAAAGCGCATGACAACCTCTGCTTCCCTCTGCGAAGGGCCTATCTTTTACTTTATGTATTTACTTTCATGCAAGAGTCGATAGTATCCTCCTCTATTCCGTTTTTATTTTTCTCTCTTGGCAAGCATCATGTGGTGGGGATTGATCCAGGCATATATATCCAGTTGAATGTAGGTGATCATGAGTTATTATTGTTGACATTACCCTTGAGGTAAATACGTTGGGAGGCGAAATTATAAGCCTCTATCTTTCTATGTGTTCGACTGAAACTTTTGCTCCATAAGTATGTCGTGAGTGTCAGCAATCATAGAAGACTAAATGATAGTTGAGTATGTGAACTTGCTAAACAAAGCTCTTACATAGACTATTTCTGATAATATGATGAATTGCAATTGCTTTAGTGACTGAGATCATAGTTTGTTAGTTTTCAATTTGGTTTATGGTTCACACTTTAACTTGTGATCGAATTGTCACTTTTTCATGAGAATTTTTATGATGATATATTGCTGTTATAATAAAGATCATGATGCTCCATGTCCGTATTTCATTTTTATCGACGCCTCTCTCTCTAAACATGCGGTCATGATTATCGATTTCGGCTTTCGCTTGAGGACAAGCGAGGTCTAAGCTTGGGGGAGTTGATACGTCCAATTTGCATCATGATTTCTACTGATAATTATTATGTTTTTGATCATTATTTCACTTTATGGTACAATTCTTATGCCTTTTCTCTCTTATTTTGCAATATTTACATGAAGAGGGAGAATGCCGGCAGCTGGAATTCTGGACCTGAAAGGGGTGAAACAGAGATAGCTATTCTGCACAACTCCAAATGACCTGAAAATTTGCGAAGAATTATTTTGGAATATATAAAAAATACTGGTGAAAGAATCAATAGAAGGGGCCCACCAGGAAGCCAGAAGCCCGGGGGGCGTGCCCTACCCCCCTGGGCGCGCCCCCCCGAGCTTGTGGGGCCCCTGACAGGCCTCCGGGCCCCTCCTTCTGCTATATGAAGCCATTTGCCCTAGAAAAAATCAGAAGAAAACTTTCGGGACGAAGCGCCGTCGTCTCGAGGCAGAACCTGGGCAGGAGCTATTTTGCTCTCCGGCGGAGCGATTCCTCCGGGGATACTTCCCTCCGGGAGGGGGAAATCGAAGCCATCAACATCACCAACAATCCTCTCATCGTGGGAGGACCAATCTTCATCAACATCTTCACCAACACCATCTCATCTCAAACCCTATTTCATATCTTGTATTCAATCTTTGTCTCAAAACCTCAGATTGGTACCTGTGGGTTGCTAGTAGTGTTGATTACATCTTGTAGTTGATGCTAGTGGTTTATTTGGTGGAAGATTATATGTTCAGATCCTTAATGCTATTCAATACCCCTCTGATCTTGAACATGAATATGATTTCTGAGTAGTTCCTTTTGTTCTTGAGGACATGGGAGAAATCTTGTCATAAGTAATCATGCGAATTTGGTATTCGTTCGATATTCTGATGATATGTATGTTGTTGCTTCCTTTAGTGGTGTCGTGTGAACGTCGACTACATGACACTTCACCATCTTTGAGCCTAAGGGAAGGCATTGTGGAGTAGTAATTAGATGATGGGTTGCTAAGGTGACAGAAGCTTAAACCCTAGTTTATGCGCTATTCCGTAAGGGGCTGATTTGGATCCATATGTTTCATGCTATGGTTAGAGTTATCTTAATTCTTCTTTCGTAGTTGCGGATGCTTGCGAGAGGGGGTAATCATAAGTGGGAGGCTTGTTCAAGTAAGAATAGCACCCAAGCACCGGTCCACCCACATATCAAATTATCAAAGTAGCGAACGCGAATCAAACGAACATGATGAAAGTGACTAGATGAAATTCCCATGTGTCCTCGAGAACGCTTTGCTTATTATAAGAGTTCGTTCTGGCTTGTCCTTTGCTATAAAAAGGATTGGGCCACCTTGATGCACTTTGTTATATACTTGTTACTTGTTACTTGTTATGAATTATCTTGCTATCAAAACTACCCGTTACCGCTACTTTCAGTACTTGTAGAGAATACCTTGCTGAAAACCGCTTATCATTTCCTTCTGCTCCTCGTTGGGTTCGACACTCTTACTTATCGAAATGACTACGATTGATCCCCTATACTTGTGGGTCATCAAGATCCGCCGTGGAGGATGTCACCTGCGGCACCGGCGTCGAGGGAACCGCGCCATGGCAGAGCGGGATCAAGCATCGATGGCGCCGTGAGGTCGAGTGAAGAAGAAGATGCGATGAGTGTACAACCTCTTTGGTGGCGCCGAGTAGGCCTCGGCTTCATCCGAGGAGTCGATGAGGATGTTGCGGTTCCGGTGGGGCAGGTTAAGGCGGCGCTGTGGGAATAGAGCAGCCATGATAGACTAGGCGATCGTCGGAGCAGCTCCTTGGAGGTGGAGGACGGGGCGGCTGAACTAGCGGGACGAATAGATCGATGACGGATCATCATCCGGTGCATTGGGTGAGGGACGTCGAGCTGTTGCGATGGACGACGTCGTCGGGGAAGAGGCTCTGGCTGGGCGGTGGTGGGGGCGGATGGAGGAGGGTGGGGTTTCGCAGCTGGTGGAGAGAGGTTTTGGCGGCCTCGGTTTTCGAATGGGGAAAAGAAGGGGATGGGAGGGCGGAACCATGACTTAAGGACGCGCTTGTCCTAAATGTAGGGTAAGTTACAAATGTACCCCCACCAATTTGAACTAGCGGCTCTTTCCGTCCAGGGGTAGAATGGGGTTTTCACGTGTCGGGATTTCGCAGGAGGAGGGAGTTTTCGCGCGCGTTGTAATTTCGGGATAGCAAGGCGCGGGTTGAGAAGGAGGGAGTTTTCGGGACACAAACAGACAAAGAGATATCTTGAAATTTTGGCATAATAAGGCGTGGGTTGAAATTTCAGGACAAGGCTAACGTGTACGGTACCATATCAATTAGCACTTCCCTCAACCAAAAAAAAATCAATTCGCACCACACAAGAGAGGGTCTTGTCCCGTTTTACTATATGAATTACTACAAATGTCATTCAAAACTTTGAATCCATGTTATGTTCAATTAAAATATTTCGCTAGGTGCATAATGCATGTAACCTACACAAACAAACATTTTAGTGCATTCCAAATGTATATACTACCGCTGCAATATGAACTAAATTGGAATTCGTTTCACTATTTCAATAAGAATCTACAATCATGATTGTTGTCAAGTTAAACCATCATCTGTATATTATCTTCACAACACACCACATGATTACTGTCAAGTTAGATATGAACAATGTGTACTACATGAACTCGAATTCAAATTTTTGAATCCACTTTATGCTGATTTCAAATAATAGTACATTTCAAGCTCTAGCTAGATCTTCATAATCTAAACCATGTTTCATATGTATAATGTGTTTATCACACAATGTATAGTGCCCCACCCCTACGCCTACAAGTACTTAGCTGTGAGCTGCAAAAGCACACATTATCACAAATTCAAATAAATGTGAGATTGTTCGATATATATAATATATATATAGTATAACTTGTTCATAACCACACCATGTGTATCACCATTATATTCATGCATGCATGGGTTTAAAACACTATGATCTCTTATTCAAATATCTGAATCCACTTTTGTAATGAATTTTGATCTCTGTTAGACTTTTACACCCACACAATCCTCTTCTCTTTGTAGCTAGCACCAACTTTCTCTCGTGCACACACCCTCCTCGCCCTCCCCCTCCCTCGGCATTCTCTCCGTTACGCACATTCATTATTTTTCTTTAGGTCGTTCTCCCACGGTTTCTATAGGTCTCCCCAGCTCCTTCTTTCCGGCACACACTGATCGATATACCTCTCTAGCCAGGTCTGCCTACCACATACACACACTTTCCCTCTTCTCCTCTCACCGTCCATGCATCCTATATCTCATACGGTCACACACATATGCACACTCTCGCCCCTCTTTTCATCGATCTCGCACTCGCACACTCCTCCATCTCTATATAGTAGGCCTATTGCGCCTCCTCCTAGCCGTATCCCTCTCTCTATCCGTCTCTCCGGGCCTTATTTGCCTCTAACACATGCATGCATACCAATCGATCTCCCTCTATACATATAGCTAGGTCGACTATAACTCTTTTTCACCACACACCGATCAATCTACCTCACTAGATAAGTCTCTCCCTTTCCCCGACACACGATGATTGCTCTACCTATCTAGTTAGGTCTTCTTACCACAGACATATCGCCTCCCCATCATCCATGCATGCCTGCCGATGCTACTTGTAGCTTGCGTTGGTATTTTCCCCAAAGAGGAAGGGATGATGCAGCACAGTAGAGATAAGTATTTCCCTCAGTTATGAAACCAAGATTATCGAACCAGTAGGAGAATCACACAACACCTCGTTAACAGCACCTGCACACAAACAACAAATCCTTGCACCCAACGCAAACGAGAGGTTGTCAATCTCTCGGCGGTCAATTGCAAGATTAAATTGTATGTGATAGATAGATAGATTGAAACAAAAATACAAAATAAAATAAATAAAAGAAAAGTGCAGCAATATTTTTAGGGTTTTAGTAATATGATTTAGATAGACCCGGGGGCCATAGTTTTCACTAGAGGCTTCTCTCATAGAAAATAGCATACGGTGGGTAGACAAATTACTGTTGGTCAATAGATAGAAAAGCAAATAATCATGACGACATCCAAGGCATTGATCATGTATATAGGCATCACGTCCGAGACAAGTAGACCGACTCCTGCCTGCATCTACTACTATTACTCCACACATCGACCGCTATCCAGCATGCATCTAGTGTATTCAGTCCAATAAAGAATGGAGTAACGCCTTAAGAACGATGACATGATGTAGACAAGATAAACTCACGTATGAATAAACCCCATCTTTTTACCCTTAATAGCAACGATACATACGTGTCATGTCCCTTTCTGTCACTGGGATTGAGCACCGCAAGATCGAACCCATTACAAAACACCTCTTCCCATGGCAAGATAAATCAATCTAGTTGCCAAACCAAATCAATAGATCGGAGAAGAAATACGAGGCTATAATAATCATGCATAAAAGAGTGCAGCAAAGACTCAAATATATTCATGGATAATCTGATCATAAACTCACAATTCATCGGATCCCAACAAACACACCGCAAAAAGTGATTACATCGGATAGAACTCCAAGAACATCGAGGAGAACATTGTATTGAAGATCAAAAAGAGAGAAGAAGCCATCTAGCTACTAACTATGGACCCGAAGGTCTGTGGTAAACTACTCACACATCATCGGAAGGGCAGCAAGGTTGATGTAGAGCCCCTCCGTGATCGATTCCCCCTTCGGCGGAGTACTGGAGAAGGCCTCCAGATGGGATCTCTCGAGAATAGAAAATTGCGGCGGCGGAAAAAGTATTTCGTGGACTCCCTTGGGGGTTTCTGATTTTTCCTGAATTTATAGTGGTGGAATTAGGTCAAACGGAGTAGGGATGGGCCCACGAGGCACCAGGGCGCGCCTGCCCCCCCAGGCGCGCCCTGGTGGCTCGTGGCCACCCCCTCTGGCGTCTTGTCTTCTCCCAAAGCTTCTAGTGTTGTATATGTCCAGAAAAAATTCTCCAAAAAGTTTCGTGGCATTTGGACTTCGTTTGGTATTGATTTTCTATAAAACAAAAATAGGGCAGAAAACAGCAACTGGCACTGGGCACTAAGTTAATAGGTTTGTCTCCAAAACATCAAAGATTGATAATATAACAGCATGGAACAATAAAAAATTATAGATACGTTGGAGACGTATCAGCATCCCCAAGCTTAATTCCTGCTCGTCCTCGAGTAGGTAAATGATAAAAATAGAATTTTAGATGTGGAATGCTGCCTATCATATTCATCACATATTCTTTTCTTTTATAGCATGGACATTGGACTTGAATGATTCAAAGCAATAGTCTATAATTTGACATGAAAATATAAATACTCAAGCATGCTAACAAGCAACCATGTCTTTCAAAATATCAACGCTAAAGAAAGTTATCCCTAGCCCATTATGCTCAATCATTGATCCATTCATGGAACACACTCAAATATTAGCTACACACAATGCACAAGTATGACAAAGTGCTCTCTAGTTGGTGCTTTTGTAAGAGAAGATGGAGACTCAAATAAAAATAAAAATTGCATAAAAGTAAATAGATAGGCCCTTTGCAGAGGGAAGCAGAGATTTGTCAAATGTGCCAGAGCTCAAAGCTTGAAATTAAAGGGATAAAAATATTTTGAGAGGCATGATTTTCCTGTCAACGAAAACGACCGAGAATTCCCAATATTTTCCATGCTAGACACATCATAGGCGGTTCCCAAAAAAAAGTAAAGTTTATTTCCTTTCCACCATTTCTTTCACAATCCATGGCTAGCCGTATCCACCGGTGCCCTCCATTCCAACACTTTCCAAGGAATTTTGTTGTTGTTAATTTTTGATTTCATTGTGGGACTGGGCATCCCTATTACCAGCCACTCTCTCGTCCAATGACAAGTGAATAAACACTCCTCGTGAGAATAACACACCTAGCATGGAAAATAATGGCCACCCGCTGCCGCTTCATGAGCGGTACGGGCACACAAAACGGAAAAAATATTTTGAAAATTAGAGTTGGCACACGCAAATTTACTTGGAACGGCATTGAAATACCGCATATAGGTAGATATAGTGGACTCATTTGGCACAACTTGGGTTTAAGGATTTTGGATGCACAAGCAGTATTTCTGCTTAGTACAAATGAAGGCTAGCAAATAGATTGAGAAGCAACCAACCAAAAAACGAAAACGGTCATAAACATGTATTGAACACAACTAACACCGAATAATGCACCATAAGTAGGATATAATTTCATTGCATAACTATTGACTTAACGTGCATGCATAGGGAATCACAAGCCTTAACACTAATATTCTTACTAAATCACAACTACTCACTAACATGACTCACATATTATCATTTCCATATCGCAAAACTATTGCAAGGAATCACACTTATCATATCCAATGATCTATATGAAAGTTTTTATTATATTCCTCTTGAATATTCATCACTTTGGGACCAAATTCATATCTTGTGCAAATTACCATTACTATTATCAACTCTCAAAAAGATTTAAGTGAAGCATGAGAGTGCAAATATTTCTTCAAAATTTCAATATTATCAATTCTCAAAATAATATAAGTGAAGCATGATAATTTATTTCTTCAAAATTTCAATCAACTCTCAAAATAATATAAGTGAAGCATGAGAGTTTATTTCTTCAAAATTTTAATCAACTCTCAAAATAATATAAGTGAAGCATGAGAATTTATTTCTTCAAAATTTTAATCAACTCTCAAAATAATATAAGTGAAGCATGAGAGTTTATTTCTTCAAAATATAGCCACCACCGTGCTCAAAAAGATTTAAGTGAAGCACTAGAGCAACTGCCTAGCTCAAAAAATTTAAGTGAAGCACGTAGAGTATTCTAACAAATTATGATGATAAACGTGTGGCTCTCTCAAGATAGGTGTGTTCAGCAAAGATGATTGTGACAAACTAAAAAGCAAACAAAGCAAAGACTCATATAATACAAGACGCTCCAAGCAAAACTCATATCATGTGATGAATAAAAATATAGCTCCAAGTAAAATTACCGATGGTTGGTAGAAGAAAGAGGGGATGCCTTCCCGGGCATCCCCAAGCTTAGACGCTTGAGTCTTCCTTGAATATTACCTTGGGGTGCCTCGGACATCCCCAAGCTTAGGCTTTTACTACTCCTTATTCCTTCATCCATCGTGATCTCACCCAAAACTTGAAAACTTCAATCACACAAAACTCAACAAAACCTTCGTGAGATCCGTTAGTATAACAAAATAAATCACTACTTTAAGTACTGTTGCAAACCCATTCATATTTTATTTTTGCATTATACCTACTGTACTCTAACTTCACCATGGCTTATACCCCCTGATACAATCCATAGATTCATCAAAACAAGCAAGTAGTGCATCAAAAACAGAATCTGTCAAAAATAGAACAGTCTGTAGCAATCTATTTAAAAGCCATACTTCTGTAACTCCAAAAATTCTGAAAAATTAGGACAACGTGGGAAATTCATATACCAATACTGTGTAAAAATTTCAGATTTTTTTGACGCCCAGTACAGAAACAAAATTCGGGCACTGGACGCAAAACTTTCTGTTTTCCAAATAGCATCAATTATACTATCTTCCAAATCATCCTAAAGGCTTTACTTGGAACAAACTCTAATTAAAAACACAAAAACACAATCATACCAGTAGCATAATTGTGAAAACACACAATAACAGAAAAAAATTATTTTATTTATTGGGTTGCCTCCCAACAAGCTCTTTCTTTATAGCCATTAAGATAGGCCTGAGATTTTATTGATGCTCACATGAAAGATAATAAATGAAACACAAGAGAGCATCATGTAGCATGTGAAAAACACATTTAAGTCTAACATACTTCCTATGCATAGGCATTTTATAGGAAAACAAATTATCTAGACAAGCACAACCTAGCATATGCAAGGAAGAGGAAAGAATCAATAAAAATCTCAACAAGAAGAGAGGTAATTTAGTAACATGAAATTTTCTACAACCATATTTTCCTCTCTCATAATAATTACATGTAGGATCATAATCAAATTCAACAATATAGCTATCATATAAAATTTTCTCTCCATGATCCACATGCATAAAATCCTTATAGTCTTCCAAAATAGTGGGATTATTTTTACCTAGAGTTGACACTCTTCCAAACCCACTTTCAATATTATTGCAAACATTATTATCAATAACATATTCATCATGAGGCTTAAATAAATTTTCAAGATCATAAGAAGCATTATCACCCCAATCATGATCATTGCAATAAGTAGTGGATATAACAAAATTATCATCCCCAAGCTCGTAGTTTTGCATATTATTAGCACAATTGACATTAATAGAATTTATAATAACATTATTGCAATCATGCTTTTCATTGAAGGAGCTATCATGAATCACTTTATAAATTTCTTCTTTCGGCACTTCATCACAATTTTCAGATTCATCATTTTCAAGCAAAACTTCATAGAGGAAATCAAGTGCACTCAACTCACTAGCAATTGGTTCATCATAATTGGACCTTTTGAAAAGATTAGCAAGTGGATGGGGATCCATATCAATAGATTTCTAGCAAGCGAAGATGCAAGCAAATAGAAGGCACATGGTAACACAAGCAAAGATAGCAAACAAGCAAAAATGCAAATGGAAAATATTTTTTGTACTTTTGTAAAAACTTTTTAGAAGTGGGGGAGATGAAAACGAGAGGCAAATAAAATAAATGCATGGAGATGAGAGTTTATGCAAAGGTACTTGATAGATGTTGATTATGTATCCCCGGCAACAGTGCCAGAAATTCTTCCTGCTACTTGTAGCTTGCGTTGGTATTTTCCTCGAAGAGGAAGGGATGATGCAGCACAGTAGAGATAAGTATTTCCCTCAGTTATGAAACCAAGGTTATCGAACCCGTAGGAGAATCACACAACACCTCGTTAACAACACCTGCACACAAACAACAAATCCTTGCACCCAACACAGACGAGAGGTTGTCAATCTCTCGGCGGTCAATTGCAAGATTAAATTGTATGTGATATATAGATAGATTGAAACAAAAATACAAAATAAAATAAATAAAAGAAAAGTGCAGCAATATTTTTAGGGTTTTAGTAATATGATTTAGATAGACCCGGGGGCCATAGTTTTCACTAGAGGCTTCTCTCATAGAAAATAGCATACGGTGGGTAGACAAATTACTGTTGGGCAATTGATAGAAAAGCAAATAATCATGACGATATCCAAGGCAATGATCATGTATGTAGGCATCACGTCCGAGACATGTAGACCGACACCTGCCTGCATCTACTACTATTACTCCACACATCGACCGCTATCCAGCATGCATCTAGTGTATTAAGTCCAATAAAGAACTTAGTAACGCCTTAAGAATGATGACATGATGTAGACAAGATAAACTCATGTATGAATAAACCCCATCTTTTTACCCTTAATAGCAATGATACATACATGTCATGTCCCTTTCTGTCACTGGGATTGAGCACCGCAAGATCGAACCCATTACAAAGCACCTCTTCCCATGGCAAGATAAATCAATCTAGTTGGCCAAACCAAATCAATAGATCAGAGAAGAAATACGAGGCTATAATAATCATGCATAAAAGAGTGCAGCAAAGACTCAAATATATTCATGGATAATCTGATCATAAACTCACAATTCATCGGATCCCAACAAACACACCGCAAAAAGTGATTACATCAGATAGAACTCCAAGAACATCGAGGAGAACATTGTATTGAAGATCAAAAAGAGAGAAGAAGCCATCTAGCTACTAACTATGGACCCGAAGGTCTATGGTAAACTTCTCACGCATCATCGGAAGGGCGGCAAGGTTGATGTAGAGCCCCTCCGTAATCGATTCCCCCTCCGGTGGAGTACCGGAGAAGGCCTCCAGATGGGATCTCTCGAGAACAGAAACTTGCGGCGGCGAAACAAGTATTTCGTGGACTCCCCTAGGGGTTTCTGATTTTCCTGAATTTATAGTGGTGGAATTAGGTCAAACAGAGCTGGGGTGGGCCCACGAGGCACCAGGGCACGCCTGCCCCCCCAGGCGCGCCCTCGTGGCTCGTGGCCACCCCCTCTGGCGTCTGGTCTTCTCCCGAAGCTTCTAGTGTTGTATATGTCCAGAAAAAATTCTCCAAAAAGGTTCGTGGCATTTGGACTTCGTTTGGTATTGATTTTCTGTAAAACAAAAATAGGGCAGAAAATAGCAACTGGCACTGGGCACTAAGTTAATAGGATAGTCTCCAAAAATGATATATAATTGCTGTAAATGAATATGAAAACATCCAAGATTGATAATATAACAGCATGGAACAATCAAAAATTATAGTTACGTTGGAGACGTATCAGCCGACTCGTCTCTCACACGCACGCGCACACACAAACACACATCCCCTCTCTTATTGATATTGCAGTCGTACCCTTCGTTTGTCTAGTAGGCCTCTCCCACCATCTCCGAGAAGCAACTCCACCACCACCCCTCCAGCACTCTAGCTCTGTCTCTCTCCCAACCTTATTCCTCTCCTACACATATGTATGGATACCGATCGATCTCCCTCAATACATAGCTAGGTCTCTCCTTCTCCACACATATACCAGTCGATCTACCTCTCTAGTTAGGTCTCTGCCCGCCCCCACACACACACACCCATAATCGAATGCTCTAGTTAGGTCTCCCTGCCACACACAAACTGCACCTATCCCCTCTCACATTCTAGTAGGCCAGCCACCCTATATCTTTGACATGCGCACACACAATTTCGCTGGCTCTCTTTATCGATCTCGCACCCATACACCTTCATCCCTCTCTTTGATTCTATCAATATATATCTCACGCCGATGATCCCTCCCCTCTCTTCTCGTGGATCGCCCCCACTATATATGATATATCTAGGCCTCCATTTCACACACATTGCATATGTTACATTTTTTTGAGATATCATCGACTCATATTCCATGTCTATCTCTCACACACACAAATACACTTATGAAATCACCCCCCTCCCAAAAAACACTCACAAACACACTGACCATCTCTCTATAGGTTTGTATCTCTCTCACACACACCCACGTAGGTGGGGTACGTGCACGAAGAGAAGAGGTGCACGCACGACGCACATACTCACGTCTCGTTCCCAACCACACCCGCGCGGGTACACGGTGGAGCTCATTTTTGTACGAAAAGGTAGCCCACGTGATAATTTGACGCGTGTAGCGGTTGTTCACTTGATGGAGGGTCGTGTACCACGCATGAACAAAACAAAGTGCCACTTGACGCGTTTGCGTGTTATTTTTAAATAAAGTTTATTCCTCAATGGCATGTACAGAATATAAAACGATTGTTATCGAGAGAAAAAAGAACACCGCTCCACTATATTATAAAATATAGGCAGGAGCTTCAATGTTTGCTTGATGGGCTTCGTCTCTTCACACTTTCTCACAAGACGGCGGTGGCCAATCTCTCTCTCTCTCTCACTGCTGGTCACTGATCCGGCCGGATCCCGTCCGCCGGCGGAAAGGGAGGATGTGCAGCGTTGCTCCGGTCGCCGGCGTCGAGGCAGGAAACTCACTGCCAGCGCGTCTCGATCTGCGGTACCCGCCATTCTCTCCGACCAAGCTCCGGCGCGATAGGGCCTTCGCCCCTTGCTCGCTGCCACAGCATATCCCGGCTGCCGCCGCCCTCCGAGTTACATCTCGACGACCCTCAGGTACAGCTTCCTCTGGAACCGGCCTTGCTCCACTGCCCAACTTCCCAGGTCGCTGCATGTGGATCTTCTCTAGTTCTTTGCCTAAAACGTAGCTCGGCCCACGTACTTCCCATTTTGCAATCTCGTCCTCACATCGTTTGAGAGAAACCACTGTGCTGCTATCTCCCGCTTAAGACAATGAATATGCTTCTTTTTGTCGGCGTCTGTGTCATCAACTGTTATTGACCAGTAATTGTTTCCTTTCTACCTCTTTGTGCAAACAGGGCTATCCATTTCACCTCATTGCTATTGCGACCTTTTGGTGAACTGCACAAATCACTTTTTCTTAAGAGTGTTTTGTGCAGTTCCACTAAAATGACACACGGGCAACGTTTCTACATTTCAGTGGGACTGCTCAAAGGGAGATTGGTTGTGCTATCCTCCTCATCCAACTCTGAGCCTAATCTTCTCCAACAAGTAGTTAGTTTTATGAGAGATTGCAAAGGTGATCGGCTTCTATTTGTGTGTGTATATTTCATCAACTAGTGCCACTATTATTGTAAAAACACTTATTCATATCTTTGCAAACAGGGATGCTCAGTTCGATTTTAGTGGAACTGCACAAAATGATCGGACGGTCCATGTCCTCCATAGACTTCTTTCTTGGCTAACATGTCTTGTTCAGTTCGACAGAGCTGCGTGAAACTAGCTACCGACCAATGAACATCGTGGCCAGGAAATGGAACCATGCCTACGGACAACATCGATCAATTTTTAATCTTTCTTTATTTGTAGACCTTCTCACAACTTTGTCTTCAGTTGTGATGTAAATATTGGGGCTGATCTATGAATCATTGTGATGCATTAGCATCCATGTTAGTTTTCTTTGTATTTGATGGAATGTTGTAACGAGACAACCTTGTATTTGATGTAATGTTGTAACGAGAAAACCTTGGAGGCAAGTGGACACAAGAAACAAAAGTTGAAAGCTTCATTAGCATTATAGTATAATTTATTATGCTGGAAAATTATGTGATATATAAACAAATCCTGAAAGCTTGATAGCAATGCCAGAAACCATTGAACTTCCTTTCACTGACATGTGGGACATCCAGCATCCGGGTCCACGTGCCATGCACCAATATTGAGTGCACAACTGCAGGGGAGGTTCACCCCAGTCGTTGTGCCGCAGTAGTAATGACTAATGACCAATCAAATCACAGAGCTCCACCTTTGCCACAGTAAGTTGCTCGATCGAAGCAACCATCATTTCACTATTCGTTGAATCCGCTCGTACTCCAATATTCCCACAGTAAGTTGCTCGGACGAAGCAACCATCATTTCACCTTTCCCACAGTAAGTACCTCCTTTTTATTCTAGAAACTACCGCACGCAAATATTGGACGGTAGCAGCACAACATCAAGTGTATGGGTTTATGGGGCTTAATTCAAAAATTGAAACCAACCAATGAACTACTAGATGGTGAGCGTTTGGAGTAGTACGTATCAACGCATGCATGCATGAGGAGTACAATGACCAATAACATTTACATGCATTGGTTAGTTTTCTGTTAATCCTTGCACGCAACAATTTAATGCGCTTTCAAATCTAAACATGTGAATGTGACCAGTAAAATTGAGACTGACAAAATGTTATAGCAATACAAAAATTTGGAGATTAAGCTCTATAAACCATATGTGAGTGATATACTGTAGCAGGACGGTTGACGGGATTAGTAGAAAGCGAAGCGCCTTTTTAGCGGGGATTTGCATCAATCTTTGAAGGTGCAAGGCGATGGAGTGGCGCGGGCGCGCAGAGGCGACACAGAGGCGCGGTGAGCCAGCTGGCGGGCGCGGCGACCCATGGTGCGGGCGCGGAGCGGCACGAAGCGGGGGGTCGAGCGCGGGCGGGGCGCAGGCGCACAGAGGTCGCGGGTGGCCGGAGCTCGGCTGGGCGCGGGGACGGCCGGGTGTGGCCGGGGCCGGCGAGACGGAGGAGGGCGCAGGCGCGCGGGGGCCGCGGGCGCGGGGCAGCGGCGCGCGTTCCTGCTGGAGTCGCGCGAGGGGGCTGGCGAGGACGAAGAGAGACGGGCTCCCAGGGAGGCTCCTCCACGCACGACAGATGGGAGAGGACTGAGGTGGGATTCAGCAGCGGGAGAAGAGGAGCAGAGGGGGCGGGGCGCGGCCAGCATGGGCGAGGAGGAGCGGGGCGCGTGCTTTTGGTGGTGCGGTCCGCAACCAAAGCCGACGAGGCGAGCGAACCGTGGCAGCTCGCGGTGGAAGGGGCGATGCAGAGGAGGTCGATGGCCGGAGCCGCGGGCGTCGGGAAGCAGGGCTCGCGGGCTCCAGCGGCGGCGGTGAGGCAGTCAGGCGGCGAGCACGGGAGGTTGCAGGCACGCGAGCGACAAGGTCCCCGGGCGGTGAAGGCGGCCGATGCAGGAGGCCATGGAAGGGGAGCTCGGAGGGGTGCATGGGTTGGGGCTCAGGGAGCTGTGCGTAGGGATCGAGGTAGCCGGAGGAGAGCGGCACGGCTGCCCTAGCACGTCGGAGCAGCCTTTCCGGTGGGTCGACGATGAGGGCCGGTAGCCGGACGTGGTGGTGGCTAGCGGCAGCAGCAACGTGCGCGGGAAGGAGAGGAGACTCGGGCGAGCAAAGGGGCTTGGAGGAGGAAAGCAGCGGGGGTTGCGAGGAAGCAGAGGTCTAGGGAGGTGGACGAAGCCGGACGAGGCAAATGGTGCTCGCAGCGACCGTGAGCGAGGGGGCGAAGCCATAAAAGCAGAGGGCGGCGCAACGACGAGGAGGGGTCGGGAATGAGCACGAGCTCAAGGGGCGGCGGAGCGGGGGACGCGCAGGGGCGCAGCCGTGCGCGGGGCACCGGTGCAGAGCAGGACGGCGTCGTAGAGGAGGAGGCCGCGGGAGACGGGCGCGAGGGCGAGGCAGGAGCCGACGACCAGGGAGACGGCCGGGGGCGGAGCAGCGTGCGCGAGGGCGGTGAGGCCGGGCACGGGCGGAGCAACACAGGAGCCACGACGGGCGGCCGGCGTTGCGGTGGTGGTGACGAAGAGAGTCCCGCCCGGACTGCGATTCTAGCAGCAGATAGCCCCACGGTGGGCGCCAACTGTCGTGGTGAAATCATGGCAGATGCCATGAGATGGCAAAAAGTGGGGGGTAGCAAGGCTACGGTGGAGATATGGGACGGGATTGGGCAGCAGCACGCGGTGGTTTACCTAGGTTCGGGGCCCTCGCGTGGAGGCAACACTCCTACTCCTGCATGTCTGATGTATATGGAGTGTGTATGGTAGTACATGGTTGCTCCTGGAGCTCTTTGCAGGAGGAAGAAGGAGGCTCTGAGCTCTCCTCTTCTCCTCGAGTGTGTGTGAGAATGAGAGGGAGAGTCCCTCAATGCATCCCCCTGGTGCACCTTATAAAAGAGGGCCCAGGGGACAAGGGGTGGCCCACATGGCCTAACAATCACTATTCGAGATGACACATGACACGCGCACAGTGTCTACCATTCATCAATAGTGCCGCACTGTCGAGCATGGCTGTCTCGTCCGCGCAGGTCCGATGGGACATTGTGGTTGACTTCACGTAGCAGGCCAGCTGGAGCAGCCGGACAGGGAGCCAGCCGGAGCAGCCAGACGGTGAGCAGCCGGACGGGGAGGAGCAGCCAGCCATCCTCCAACCGGCCAGGCCCCAACTGGCCGGGCTCCACCCGGCAAGGCTCCAGCCGGCCAGGCTCCACCCGGCAAGGTGATATGTCCATTTTGCATCATGTTTTCCTACTGTTATTTATTATGTTTTGGGTCATTGTTTCACTTTATGATACAATTCTTATGCCTTTTCTCTCTTATTTTGCAAGTTTCACATGAAGAGGGGGATTGCTGACAGCTGGAATTCTGGACCGGAAAGGGGTGCAACAGAGATAGCTATTCTGCACACCTCCAAATGACCTAAAAATTTACGGAGAATTGTTTTGGAATATATAAAAAATATTGGCTGAAGAAACACCAGAGGGGGACCCACTAGGAAGCGACAAGCCTGGGGGGCGTGCCCTACCCCCCTGGGCGCGCCCCCCGAGCTTGTGGCGCCCCTGGCAGGCCTCCAGGGCCCATCTTCTCCTGTAAGATGCTATTTTCCCTAGAACAAAAACAGAAGAAGACTTTCGGGATGAAGTGCCGCCGTCTCGAGGCGGAACCTGGGCAGGAGCACTTTTGCTCTCTGGCGGAGCGATTCCGCCGGGGATACTTCCCTCCGGGAGGGGAAAATCGAAGCCATCGACATCACCAACGATCCTCTCATCGTGGGAGGACCAATCTTCATCAGCATCTCCACCAGCATCATCTCATCTCAAACCCTACTTCATCTCTTGTATTCAATCTTAATCTCAAAATCTCATTGGTACCTGTGGGTTGCTAGTAGTGTTGATTACATCTTGTAGTTGATGCTAGTTGGTTTATTTGGTGGAAGATTATATGTCCAGATCCTTAATGATATTCAATACCCCTCTAATCTTGAACATGAATATGATTTGTGAGTAGTTACTTTTGTTCTTGAGGACATGGGAGAAGTCTTGTCATAAGTAATCATGTGAATTTGGTATTCGTTCGATATTTTGATGATATGTATGTTGTTCCTTCCTTTAGTGGTGTCGTGTGAACGTCGACTACACGACACATCACCATCTTTGGGCCTAAGGGAAGGCATTGTGGAGTAGTAATTAGATGATGGGTTGCTAGAGTGACAGAAGCTTAAACCCTAGTTTATGTGCTATTCCGTAAGGGGCTGATTTGGATCCATATGTTTCATGCTATGGTTAGATTTATCTTAATTCTTCTTTCGTAGTTGCGGATGCTTGTGAGAGGGGGTACTCATAAGTGGGAGGCTTGTTCAAGTAAGAACAGCACCCAAGCACCGGTCCACCCACATATCAAATTATCAAAGTAGCGAACGTGAATCAAACAAACATGATGAAAGTGACAAGATGAGAATTTCCATGTGTCCTCGAGAACTCTTTGCTTTATATAAGAGACCGTTCCAGCTTGTCCTTTACTACAAAAAGGATTGGGCCACCTTGCTGCACTTTATTATACTTGTTACGAATTATCTTGCTATCAAAACTATCTGTTACCACTACTTTCAGTACTTGCAGAGAATACCTTGCTGAAAACCGCTTGTCATTTCCTTCTGCTCCTCATTGGGTTCGACACTCTTACTTATCGAAAGGACTACTGTCGTGGTTTTAACACGGCAGATGCCCTTGTGAAAGGACTTAGTGTTGAGGCCATCGCACAAAGGTGGAAGCTTGACGGGGTTGATCGGGAACAAGAAGACACGGGATTACCCAGGTTCAGCCCCTCACAGTGGAGGTAAAAGCCTACGTCCTGCTTGATTGTATTACTTTGAATCTTGATTACAAGGATGCGATTTCGCTAACCTAGCTTTCGAGGGATTGCGACCTAATCTTTCTACCCTAGGAGCTACCCTTTATATAACAGGTCGAGCCCTAGGGTTACATGAGAGTCCGGGTCATCGTCTTAACCCGTATCCTACTCTTACTCTAACTATCTTGCTTTCCAAGATAATCTCCTTATCTAATTCTTTCAATATGAGAAGGCCCACATGTTAAGTCAGCCCTTGCACCGAGTCTCCTTAGAACCAGCCCACCATGAACCTTAAAAGCCCAGCAGTAGGATGACCCATTGAAACATACAGCTCTATGGCCGGGTCATTGCCCTGCCGGGTCTTAGTACTAGGAAATATCCCCAACATTGGCCCTCAGTTTGGCCTGGATTCATCCATGTCAAACTCCGTCCTGAAAGATAGAATAGAAAATAAGTTGTGAATAATTTTAATCTCTGGATCAGTTCCTGAGCCATTCTTTTTCTTCCTCCTTCCAGATTCCATTCTTGTCTTCAAGCGTTTTTTTTCGGGTCAATCATTTTTTGCCGGGTCATTCCGCGTCCTTCAACTTAACACCTTTCTTCTTCTAAAGATGACGTCATGATCCACTCCCACAATATCTGGGCATAACATCATAGCGAATCTTTGAGCGGGTTTGTATTGTCTTGTCAGATGTGAAAATTGAGGAACCCTTTATCCGAAATTTGCTGCGCCACCTGGGGCTCCGCCCTTGCCGTTTCGGGTTCCACCGCGCCTATAAATAGGCCGGCGCCCCTCCAGCACCACCCTTTACCACTCCTACTCATCTTCTCCTCTGCTCCTGACGCGGCCGCGCCGCTCCGAGCTCGTCGCCGCCGGAGACAGCACCAGTTGCGTCTTCTCATCGTCGTCGGAGTCCATCCAACACCGCGCGGCCGCACCCTCAACACCTGAAGACCTCCAGTTTTAACCTCCAGATCTGTGAGTTCTCTTCCTCCATTACTACTAGTTCATCTTAGTTCTTCGCCATGGCCGCTGTAGGTCTAAAATGTCTTTGATTCCTCACTTGTTAGTCCATAAATTAGCTCCGCAGTATCTTCATTATTTTGTAGATCTGCTACACTGCTTCACTGAATCTCACCGTAACCTTTCCATATCCGCGAAGAACAAACCTAGATTTAAATATTCCATTTTAAACCATTTTCCAGATCCAAACAACCTTGCGCCTTCTCTGAAAACTGTTTGTCGACTTATCATCCAAACCACTTATAGCACTTGTAAAAAATCCGGAACTTTGGAATTGCCAGCTTACTTTGTCCTGGAAGTCATGAACCGGGAATGTTCCGGCTTATCTTCCTGTTTTACAACAACCCGGCAAACTTCTAAATTTTGTCGCCTTATATTATTTTCTTATTTTCTCTGCAGCTGAATCCATGGCTCCGAAAGTTAAGATTGTCAATTGGGCAAAATCCAACATGTCAGAGCTCAGGTTGCAAGCCCTGGTAGAATCCGGGTTACTTCCACCCAAGGAAGAAATTGAATGGCGAGCCCCTGAAGAAGAAATTCATCCACAACCGGCTCAGGACGAGATTATTGTATTTGCTGACCACTTGGACAGAGGCTTTCGTCCCCCGGGCTAAGTTTTTCCAGGACATACTGCACTCCTTTGCTATCAGGCCACAAGACTTGGGCCCCAACCCCATTCATAACTTGTGCCAGTTTCAAGTTTTTTGTGAAGTCTATCTACAAATCGAGCCGTCTATCAGTTTGTTTCAAGAATTCTTCTACTTGAATCACCAGACTGAAAACAAAGGTGGACCCAGCCTAGAACTTGGTGGGGTCCCTATCCAAAGAAGGAAGAACTCCGCCTTCCTAGAAGCCAAGCCGGCAAGCCACCCCAAAGGATGTTATAGAACTTGGTTCTACTGTAAAGACACCTCCCCAGATCAACAACACCAACTTCTGGGTTATAGGGCAGACTGGCTTGATGCCTCTATTGTTTTCCTGGGTTTTGCCTCCAAGGAAGAAAGAGAAGCTTTAGAACCCTTATACTCAAAGATCAATGCTCTAACTGCCCATGGCCTCACCGGTGTGGACCTGACCCGGACTTGGGTGAGCTGGCGCATCCAACCCCTTGGCCTGAGAAGCCAGCTCATGCACACCTACTCAGGTGAGCCTGAAGACCCACTATGATTTAGCCGGGTCGATCTCCAACATAAGGATGTCATCAAATTCGCCAAGAAGCTTCTTGGCGAAACAAAGGACTCCATTAAGCTCGTGGGACTTGCTCCCTTTTATACGGGCAACCCGGCACGTGCGGTAAGCCGCCCTTACTGTTCTACTTTATCTTATTTGTGTTGCTTTGCCTTTGTCGTAAACTTATTAGTCTGTTGCTACGCAGGAGGATGCTGACTGGTGGAAAGTGGAACCTCAAGATCCCACGCCTCCTCGAGAAGATGACGATGAAAACCCAGAAGATGAAGAAGATCAAGAGCTAGAACTCGACTCCCTTGGTCGTCTATTTAACCAGCTTGCTGATGCTGACTCTTCAAAGGAACAAGCTGAAACTAGTCATGCCGGCGAGCCAGAGGTAACCCTGATCTCCTCTGATTCTGACTCAACAATACCTGCCCAAAAAATCCGGGTCGCAGTCCGCAAAGTTCCGTTCTCACACCCAGATGCTCACTTAGATCCACACTTTGTTTTGAAAAAAACTCAGCATGTTGGAACTTCAAAACGGAAGACCTGAAGCAGCGAAGGAGAACTTAGCGGCGGGTTACCAGATGAGCCGCCTGCTCGAAGGGCTCGTTCTAAAGTCCCTCGTAGCCCTACTGCATCTCTTCTGCAAGCCGGCCGTTTCAAAGAGCCGCTTCCTTTGAATGACTCGGCTTATCAAACATCCCCTTCTTCGGATGAATCCAGCGCCACTCAGGCACCGACTTTTAACATCAATCTTGGGTAAAAAATCTGACTACTTGTCTTTTCATATTCCAAAATTTTGCCTTTATCTATTGACTGAACGCTTCTCTACTTGTATAGCGCCAAGGCCATCAAGAAGAAACCTGCTACCGGGTCTTCAAACCCCGTCTTTCAGAAAGGCCCTTCGTAGGAAATGGCAACAGATAACCCGGATACTCCAGATGAGCCGGTCTTCCAAGACAATCCGCTGCAGCAAGAGCTACCGTGAGTCCGGCTCACACCTCCCTTCCCCTTACCAATCAAGAGAAGGAAGATATAGCAGAAGAGCAGCCTGCTGAAAAGGCTCATGATGAAGTAGTACTGACTGGTGAAAACCAGACCCTCCTACCAGAAACCTCCAATGCCTTAACAAAAATCCCTGCGAATGTTGAGTCACCAATTAAAAACAAAGGGAAAGCGACTCTTCATTTCCAGTCTTTTGAAGACCAAGATATCAACTCGCTGCATCAGTCTGTCCTAACCCGGCTATCTGAGAGCCGGGACACTGAGATTGCCATGGTGACTTCTCTAAAACGGAAGTATGAGGTAATCCCTGTCACCTAGCTTTATACATATATGTATGTAGCCCCCAAGGGCCGGGCCATTATGATATAATGAGCCGAGGCTTCTGAAAATGTATCGTTAGACAGAGCAACGAATGGTAGCCCCCGAGGGCCGGCTCATCAGTCCATGATGAACCGGACCTCTACATGTGGTGATGAAAAATATATGCATTAGCCCCCAAGTGCCGTGTTGAATGCCTACATATTCATGGGACTTGCTATACTTAGAGAATTTTGATAGATGTAGCCCCCAAGTCCCGGGTCGACTGCATGATGGCTCAGAACTGTGCATATACCGTCTGTAACTTTGTAAAACTGCCATGCGGGACATGCTGAATCAGGTTGAAACTCAGGCAGCCGGCTTCCAAAAAGAAGCAAAAAGAGAGAAGAAACTTCGAGAAAAAGCTGAGCAATCATCTTCTACCGCACACAAGTCCTTACTCATCGTAAGAGACACACTTAAGAAAGCTACAGCGTCATTTGAAGAAGACAAAGCCTTCTTGACCAAGCGTGCCGAAGAAGCTGAAGCAAAGCTTGAACCGGTGACCAAGGAATTGGCAACTGTGAAAGGTCATATCACTACCATGTGCAACGCCATCTTCAGTTAGCATAACACCTGACAATTTTTCAACTATACCGGCTTAATATACTATTCCAGCTTAGATGACATGTTCCCCTCTACTTTCAGGCAGAAGGAGCCATAACCTTGTAGAGCAACCATTGGTAAAGCTGAAGGCCATATACACCTTTGCAGAACAACTCTATATCGGCGGCTCACGCTGCATTATGGCCGCTAAAAACACCAAGGCACCTCCCCAGCTGATCGCAGACATGCTGAAAGAGCTGTCAGTCGTCCCTCAGTGGTTTGAAGAACTGAAAAAGGCGGCTTGCCGCCACGGTGCTCTTGCTGTTTTTGCACGCGCCAAAGCCTATGTACCGAAACTGGACCCGGCTCAGATAGTAGCGGGTTATCCGGAATTCAACACTGACGACACGCCATTTACCAAGAAGGATTTTCTGCGGTATATAAAGGAAACCCGGGTTGCTGCCATGGTGCTAACAGAAGAGATTGACCTTTCGAAATATCAAGCCAGCTACTCAGAGACCAATGAACGTATTGAGCCACCAAATCTTCAACCCGTGGCCCTGACTCGTCCGCGTAAGCAAACTTTCGCTCTTGACGTTGACCCTTCACCTGTGTTAATGGCCAACTCAGTTTTTGAAGCTTTACGGTCAATTCAGTGGCTCGAGGACGACCCCCCCCCGGCTGCAGAGGCAGAGGAAACGGCGCCTGAGGATGAAGCACCGGTGTAGAACTAACTCTTCAACGGGCGTAGTGACCCACCATACCACAATAACGGCTTGTATACTTTGTGACTTGGAAAGTAGTGAAAAAACACTTGTCTTACTTTTGGCCCTCAGGCGGCTTGTAATAGCTGTGATAAAACTTCGCTGGATGATGTTAGTGCCCTCGCGCACTTATGTTTACACTATTACTGTAATCTCGCTGTTTGCCAGTCATGAAGATCCTTTGATGTTTGTGTTTTAAAATGCCTGATTGACAACCCGGCGCTGGAGTCGGTTTCTTTGACAAAGGCCAGCTGTGTGACAGGCCTTTAATAATGCCTGGGTCAAAATCTGAAAGCCGTATATGATAGCGGCTTATCTCCAAAAACCAGTAGGAAGGATTACCAACAATATTGGTGGTATAATAACCGGCAACTATGTTGCGATTTTGCTAAACAAAAAACAATGTTAAAAAAATATATGCCATGTATGAATGTATGTATGCATGCAAAATATAACAATAATGCCAAAGATAATAATAATGTAAAGCAACAACTTAAAAGCCGGCTTTCGAGGCATGAGTCTGAATTGCTTCTATGAAGCAGGCTTGCTGCCTCTTTTGGTTTATCCTAGCTCTCTGAAAGCCGGCTCTCATGTGACCAACTAGTGTTTTAACTCTGACAAGTTCAGGGTCACCTCTGTGATTGACTCGACAAGCGTACACCGGGTCACCTTGTCGGAGTAGCATCTTGCTAACAGGCAGGCTTAACCAAGAAAATTTTGGCTTTTTGCCGGGTTAAAAGGGATGTTTTAAAGCTAAACTCAATGAGTTGGAAGCCCCCAAGTAACCGACGATCAAAGAATAAAGACTCAACACACAATTTGAGGCGAAACGACAATCTCCCTTATACAGAGAAGCCGGCTTTATTTCATTGATCATAATATGTATATACAGGATGAAGGTTTGTACAAAATATATTACCCAGTCCGTGACTTAGGTAAAGTATGGCCGGAGATGTGCAATATTCCAAGGCCGGCTGCCCTCCTCCTCAGAGGTACGTGACTTATCTGCCTCACGTATGTCAACAAGGCAGTATGACCCATTGTTGAGATTTTTGCTGACGATGAAAGGCCCTTCCCAAGATGGCGAAAACTTATGCATGCCTATCTGATCTTGTATCAGACGGAGCATTAAGTCACCTTCTTGAAAGGTACGGCTTCGAAATCTACGGCTGTGATAGCGACGTAGGTCTTGTTGATAGATTGCAGATCTGGATGCAGCAAGATCACGTTCTTCCTCTAGAGCATCAAGAGCATCCTAACGAGCTTGTTCATTATCAGCTTCCACATAAGCTGCAACCCGGGGGGAGTCATGACGAATATCACTTGGAAGGACAGCCTCTACACCATAGACCAGGAAAAACGACGTGTAGCCTATCGACCTGTTGGGAGTCGTCCGTATGCTCCAAAGTACTATGAGTAACTCCTCTTCCCAGCAACCCGGCGTGCGTTGTAAAGGCACCATGAGCCGGGGTTTGATACCGCGGAGCAATTCTTGATTAGCTCATTCCGCCTGTCCATTAGACTGAGGATGTGCCACAGACACTAAGTCCAACCTGATGTGCTCTTGTTGACAAAACTACTTCATGACTCCTTTGGACAGATTAGTTCCATTGTCTGTGATGATCCTATGCGGATAACCGAAGCGATAGATCAATTTTTTCAAAAACTTGACAGCCGTAGCCGCATCACAACGACTGACTGGCTCTTCTTCAACCCACTTGGTGAACTTATCAACAGCTACCAGTAAGTAAGTATGTTTATTTTTGGATCTCTTGAATGGTCCGACCATGTCAAGCCCCCAGACTGCAAAAGGCTAGGTGATGGGAATCATCCTCAACACTTGAGCCGGCACATGAGCTTGACGAGCAAATTTCTGACAACCATCACACTTGCGGACAATGTCCTCTGCATCTGCATGAGCCGTAAGCCAGAAAAACCATGCCAAAAAGCCTTTGCAACCAATGACCTTGAGCCGGCATGATGCCCACAATCACCAGAGTGAATTTCATTAAGAATGACTTGGCCTTCCTCAGGAGAAACACAACACTGAAAAACGCATATTCTTCGTCGATGCAACTCGCCATTGACTATAGTCATGGAATTGGACTGCCTAATGATCTATCGAGCGAGGATTTCCTCTGCTGGCAGCTCGCCCCGGCTTAAATAGGCCAGGTAAGGTACTGTCCAATCTGGTATAGCATGAACGGTGGCCACTAGAGCCGCCTCTGGATCAGGAATAGCAAGGCCTTCCTCCATCGGTAACTTGACTGACGGGTTGTGCAAGACATCCAGAAAAACATTGGGTGGAACAGGCTTTCGCTGAGACCCCAAACGTGAGAATGCATCTGCCGCCTCATTAAGCCGGCGATCAATATGATCTACTTGATATCCTGTGAAATACCTGGCGATGTTTGTAACCTCGCGTCGATAAGCCGCCATGACGGGATCCTTGGAATCCCAGGTGCCAGAAACTTGCTGGGCCACCAAATCTGAGTCACCCAGGCACCTGACCCGGCTTAAATTCATCTCCTTTGCCATACGGAGCCCATGAAGCAAGGCCTCTTATTCAACTGGATTATTGGTACAAGGAAACATAAGCCGTAAAACATAACAAAACTTGTCACCTCATGGGGAAGTTATCACAACTCCAGCCCCCGAGCCTTCCAACTGCCTGGAACCGTCAAAGTGAATGGACCAATAGGTGGTATCCGGCTTCTCCTCTGGAGCCTGTAATTCAGTCCAGTCATTGATGAAGTCCTCCAAATCTTGAGATTTAATAGCAGTTCATGGCATATATTTGAGATGGTGTGGCCCAAGCTCAATAGCCCACTTGGCAACCCGGCCAGTAGCTTCTCTATCTGAATGATGTCTCCAGGGGGTGCTGAACTGACCCCAGTAAGTGGGTGCTCATGAAAGTACGGGTACCCTATACTTGTGGGTCATCAAGACTCTTTTCTGGCGCCATTGCCAGGGAGTGAAGCGCCTTTGGTGAGTGGAATTTGGTAAGGAAACATTTATATTACGTGCTGAAATTTATTGTCACTTGTCACTACGGAAAGTGATCCATTGAGGGGTTTGTTCGGGGTATCTTCACCTTGACCGGAAGCATTGAGAGTTTCCCCTCAACCTACTGAACCTACTAAAAATATTTATTATAAAATTCCTTCGGGTATGATAGAGAAACTGCTAGCTAATCCTTATGCAGGAGATGGAAAGGTACATCCTGATATGCACTTGATATATATAGATGAAATTTGTGGATTGTTTAAGCTTGTAGGTTTATCCGAGGATGGAGTTAAGAGGAAGGTATTCCCTTTATCTTTGGAGGGAAAGGCATTGACATGGTATAGGTTATGTGATGATACTCGAACATGGAATTGGAACCAGTTAAAGCTGGAATTTCACCAGAAATTTTATCCTATGCATTTGGTTCATCGTGATCGGAATTATATATATAATTTTTGGCCTCGTGAAGGAGAAAGTATCGCTCAAGCTTGGGGGAGGCTTAAGTATATGTTGCATACATGCCCCAACCATGAGCTCTCAAGAGAAATAATTATTCAAAACTTTTATGCTCGGATTTCTCATAATGATCAATCCATGCTCGATACTTCTTCTGCTGGTTCCTTTATGAAGAGGACTATTGAATTCAAATGGGATCTTGTGGAAAGAATTAAACGCAACTCTGAAGATTGTGAAATCGACAAAGGTAACGAGTCAGGTATAAATCTTAAGTTTGATTGTGTTAAATCTTTTATGGAAACTGATGTTTTTCATAAGTTTAGTACTAAATATGGACTTGACTCTGAGATAGTAGCCACTTTTTGTGAATCTTTTGCTGCTCATGTTGATCTCCCTAAGGAGAAATGGTTTAAGTTTCATCCACCTATTGAATTAAATGAAGAACATGTTAGTGTTAAAGAAGAAACAATTATTTACAATGTTGATCCAGTTGTGCCTACTACTTATATTGAGAAACCTCCTTTCCCTGTTAGGATTAAGGAACATGCTAAAGCTTCAACTGTGGTTAACAAAAGTAATATTAGAGCACCTAGACCTTCTGAACAAATTAAAGTTGAACCTAATATTGCAATGGTTAAAGATCTTTTGGTTGATAACATTGATGGTCATGTCATATATTTCTGTGATGAAGCACCTAGAATTGCTAAGCCAGACACTAAAGATAAAAACAAACCTATAATTGGCATGCCTGTTATTTCTGTTAAAATTGGAGATCATTGCTATCATGGTTTATGTGATATTGGTGTTAGTCTGAGTGTTATTCCGTTTACTCTCGATCAAGAAGTCATGAATGATATTGCACCTGTTGAGATTGAAGATATTGATGTCACTATTAAGCTTGCAAATAGAGATACTATTAGTGTTAGAGATGTTGAAGTCTTGTGTGGTAAGATCAAATACCCTACTGATTTTCTTGTTCTTGGATCACCACAAGATGATTTTTGTCCCATTATATTCGGTAGACCTTTCTTGAATACAGTAAATGCTAAGATGGATTGCAATAAAGAAACTGCCAGTGTTAATTTTGGTGATGTATATCATGAGTTTAATTTCTCTAAGTTTCGTAGACAACCTCATGATAAAGAATTACCTACTAAGGATGAAATTATTGGTCTTTCTTCTATTGTTGTGCCTCATACTGATCCTTTAGAACAATACTTGCAAGACCATGAAAATGATATGCATATGAATGAAAGAAATGAAATAGATGAGTTGTTCTTTAAACAAGCACCCATTCTTAAAAATAACTTGCCTGTTGAAACTTTGGGAGACCCTCTTCCACCAAAGAGTGATCTTGTGTTTGATTTAAAGCAATTACCTGATACACTTAAATATGCCTATCTTGATGAAAAGAAGATATATCATGTTATTATTAGTGCTAACCTTTTAGAACATGAAGAAAAGAGATTACTTAAAACTCTAAGGAAGCACCGCGCTGCTATTGGATATACTTTTGATGATCTTAAAGGCATTAGTCCCACTCTATGTCAGCATCAAATTCATATGGAGCCAGATGCTAAACCAGTTGTTGATCATCAAAGAAGATTAAATCCTAAAATGAAGGATGTGGTAAGAACTGAAATATTAAAGCTTGGGGAAGCAGGTATAATTTATCCCAAAGCTGATAGTAGATGGGTAAGTCCTGTTCATTGTGTTCCTAAGAAAGGAGGTATTACTGTTGTTCCTAATGATAAAAATGAACTTATCCCACAAAGAATTGTAATCGGTTATAGAATGGTAATTGATTTCAGAAAATTAAATAAAGCTACTAGGAAAGATCATTACACCTTGCCTTTTATTGATCAAATGTTAGAAAGATTATCTAAGCATACACACTTTTGCTTCCTAGATGGTTATTCTGGTTTCTCTCAAATACCTGTATCACCAGAAGATCAAGAGAAAACCACATTTACTTGTCCATTTGGAACTTATGCTTATCGTCGTATGCCTTTTGGTTTATGTAATGCACCTGCTACCTTTCAAAGATTTATGACTGCTATATTCTCTGACTTTTGTGAAAAGATTGTTGAGGTTTTCATGGATGATTTCTTCATTTATGGGACTTCTTTTGATGATTTCTTAAGCAACCTTGATCGAGTTTTGCAGAGATGTGAAGAAACTAATCTTGTCTTGAATTGGGAGATGTGCCACTTTATGGTAAATGAAGGTATAGTCCTTGAGCATAAAATTTCTGAAAGAGGTATTGAAGTTGATAAAGTAAAGTTGATGCAATTGAGAAAATGCCATGTCCTAAAGATATCAAAGGTATAAGAAGTTTCCTTGGTCATGCTGGTTTCTATAGAAGGTTTATAAAAGACTTCTCTAAAATTTCTAGGCCTCTTACTAATCTCTTGCAAAAAGATATTCCATTTGTTTTTGATGATGAGTGCGTAGAAGCCTTTGAAATACTTAAGAAAGCCTTAATATCTGCACCTATTGCTCAACCACATGTGATGCTAGTGATTGTGCTGTTTTAGGACAAAGAGTTGATAAGAAATTGAATGTTATTCATTATGCTAGTAAAACTCTAGACGGTGCTCAAAGAAATTATGCTACTACTGAGAAAGAATTTTTAGCAGTTGTGTTTGCATGTGATAAATTCAGATCCTACATTGTTGATTCTAAAGTAACTATTCACACCGATCATGCTGCTATTAAATACCTTATGGAAAAGAAAGATGCTATACCTAGACTTATTAGGTGGGTTCTTTTACTACAAGAATTTGATTTGCATATTATTGATAGAAAGGGAGCTGAGAATCCCATAGCTGATAATTTGTTTAGAATGGAAAATGTTCTTGATGACCCACTGCCTATTGATGATAGTTTTCCTGATGAGCAATTAGCTGTTATAAATGCTTTTCGTAATACACCCTGGTATGCAGACTATGCTAATTATATTGTTGCTAAATATATACCACCTAGTTTCACATACCAACAAAAGAAAAAGTTCTTCTTTGATTTAAGACATTACTTTTGGGATGACCCACATTTATATAAAGAAGGAGTAGATGGTGTTATTAGACATTGTGTACCTGAGCATGAACAACAACAAATCCTACGAAAGTGTCACTCCGAGGCATACGGAGGACACCGTGCGGGAGACAGAACTGCACATAAGGTATTACAATCTGGTTTTTATTGGCCTACTCTTTTCAAAGATGCACGTAAGTTTGTCCTCTCTTGTGATGAATGTCAAAGAATTGGTAATGTTGGTAGACGTCAGGAAATGCCTATGAATTATTCACTTGTTATTGAACCATTTGATGTTTGGGGATTTGATTATATGGGACCTTTTCCTTCCTCTACAGGGTATACTCATATTTTAGTTGTTGTTGATTACATTACTAAGTGGGTAGAAGCTATTCCAACTAGTAGTGTTGATCATAACACTTCTATTAAAATGCTTAAATAAGTTATATTTTCGAGGTTTGGAGTCCCTAGATATTTGATGACTGGTGGTGGTTCACATTTTATTCATGGTGTTTTCCGTAAATTGCTTGCTAAGTATGATGTTAATCATAGAATTGCATCTCCATATCATCCTCAGTCTAGTGGTCTAGTTGAATTAACTAATAGAGAAATAAAATTAATTTTGCAAAAGACCGTTAATAGATCTAGATAGAATTGGTCTAAGAAACTTGATGATGCATTATGGGCTTACAGAACTGCTTATAAAAATCCTATGGGTATGTCTCCATATAAAATGGTCTATGGAAAAGCATGCCATTTACCTCTTGAGTTAGAACATAAGGCATGTTGGAAAATTAAAGAACTTAATTATGATTTTAAACTTGCCGGTGAAAAGAGGTTATTTGATATTAGCTCTCTAGATGAATGGAGAACACAAGCATATGAAAATGCCAAGTTGTTTAAAGAAAAAGTTAAAAGATGGCATGATAAGAGAATTCAAAAACGGGAATTCAAAGTAGGTGATCATGTTCTATTATACAATTCTCGTTTAAGATTCTTTGCAGGAAAGCTTCTCTCTAAATGGGAAGGACCATATATCATCGAAGAAATTTATCGCTCCGGAGCCATCAAGATAAATAACTCTGAAGGTACTAATCCGAGAGTGGTTAATGGGCAAAGAATTAAACATTATATCTCAGGTACTCCAATTAATATTGAAACCAATATTATTCAAACAATGACACCGGAAGAGCACATAGAAGAAACCTTCCGGAACGCTCCAGAACCCTGAAAAGGAGTAGGTATGTGGTACGGTAAGTAAACCGACTTCAAAAATTCCATAAAAGTTCTTCTATTTATTTTGGAATATATAAAAAATTAGGAAAATAATAAACAGTTCGAAAAGTGCATGAGAGAGCGACAAGCCTGGGGGGCGCACCTACCGAGCTTGTGGCTCCCCCGTGGACTTTCCTAACTCTATTTTTCTTCCATACTACTTGTCCTGCATGAAAAAATTCATTATATATACTCTCGGATGTTTTGACCACCGTATCACAAGTTTCTCCTCTGTTCTTGTTTCGGGCTGTTTTTCTGACATATCTAGATCACCATGGCGCCTCCAAGCTCGTCGAAGGACAAGTTCTATGAGAAGGTCATCAACCCGTACCTTCCGGAGGTGATGAAACACCCTCAAGCCATTGAGATGCATGAGGGGGTGCTTTACATCCGGGACGTTCAAGGGCCCAAGAAGACCAGGAGCGAGAAGGCTAGGCTGGAAGCGGTGGAACAGGAGATCTTCAAGTGTCAGGGGATGGTGGAGCGCGGACTCAGTGCTAACCACTCCATGATCATGGAATTCATCCGTGAGCACAAGTTGGACAGCAAGGATATTGGGGACGTCGTCTTCAAGCTGAATGATCGGATGTATCATCTTCAGGCCCAGATCTATGATTTACAAAACCAAAATTTTGAGTATGAGGCCAAGTTCAAAGGTATGAGTTTAGCTGCAAATTTCAGGACTCTGAAGACACGTTCATCCTTTTATGATGGAGAGCCTATGCCTTGGAAGACGGAGGACAAGCCTATTACATCAACACCACCATCACCGAAGAAGGAGAATTGAGTACACGGGTATGGGCACCACCCTTGGCTTCTGCCAAGCTTGGGGGAGGTGCCCCGGTATCGTATCACCATCACTTTGATCATAATTATCTATCTTAGTTCGATCCTTAGTTATTTCATGATTTAGAAGAATAAAGTTTTAGTATGATTTAGTTTCTAGTGCTTGCTTTGTGATCTATCTATCTATGTAATCGAGTGTGAGAGTTATATAATAAAGAGTAGTTGAGTTGAGTGATTTACTTTTGTTGATCCAATCTTAGAAATAAAAAGAATAAAGTAAAGAGAGATCATATGCTAATCCCATGGGGAGTGATGATTTCACATAAAAGAAGTATAATTGATAAAACTTGTTGGAAGTTAACAAACCTAGCATTGGTCATTGTTGCAATTCATGAAAAAGTAATAAAGGAAGAGAGGTCTCACATATAAATATACTATCTTAGACATCTTTTGCGATTGTGAGCCCCCATTAAATATTCTATGTCAAATAGTCGACGTTGGACAAGGAAGACAACGTAATGAGTTGTGTTTGCTTATATTCACATAGAAGTTATATTGTTTAGGATCCTCTAACATGTGATCCTTGCCCCCTATCTTTTGCTTGCCAAAATTCTGTACTAAGTAGAGATACTACTTGTGCATCCAAAAACCCTTGAACCCAGTTTCATGTCATGAGAGTCCACCATATCTACCTAAGGATTGAATAAGATCCTTCAAGTAAGTTGTCATCGGTGAAAAAGCAATAAAAATTGCTCCTAAATATGTATGATCTTTTATTGTAAGGGAAAATAAGCTTTGTACGATCTTGTGATGGTGAAGAAATAAAAGCGACAGACTGCATAATAAAGGTCACTATCACAAGGGGCAATATAAAGTGATGTTCCTTTACATTAAGAGCTCGCACATCCAAAAATAAAAAGCGCATGACAACCTCTGCTTCCCTAAGCGAAGGGCCTATCTTTTACTTTTATGTATTTACTTTCATGCAAGAGTCAATAGTATTCTCCTCTATTCCGTTTTTATTTTTCTCTCTGGGCAAGCATCATATCCAGTTGAATGTAGGTGATCATGAGTTATTATTGTTGACATTACCCATGAGGGAAATACGTTGGGAGGCAAAATTATAAGCCCCTATCTTTCTATCTGTCTGACTGAAACTTTTGCTCCATAAGTATGCCGTAAGTGTCAGCAATCATAGAAGACTAAATGATAGTTGAGTATGTGAACTTGCTAAACAAAAGCTCTTACATAGACTCTTTCTGATAATAGGATGAATTGCAATTGCTTCAGTGACTGAGATCATAGTTTGTTAGTTTTCAATATGGTTTGTAGTTCATACTTTATCTTGTGGATGAATTGCCACTCGTTCATGAGAAGTTTTATGATAATATATTGTTGTGATAATAAAGATCATGATGCCTTCATGTCCGTATTTTGTTTTGTCAACACCTCTCTCTCTCTCTAAACATGTGGTCATGATTATCGATTTTGGTTTTCGCTTGAGGGCAAGCGAGGTCTAAGCTTGGGGGAGTTGATACGTCCATTTTGCATCATGTTTTCCTGCTGTTATTTATTATGTTTTGGGTCATTGCTTCACTTTATGATACAATTCTTATGCCTTTTCTCTCTTATTTTGCAAGTTTCACATAAAGAGGGGGATTGCCGGCAGCAGGAATTCTGGACCGGAAAGGGGTGCAACATAGATAGCTATTCTGCAGACCTCCAAATGACCTGAAAATTTACGGAGAATTGTTTTGGAATATATAAAAAATATTGGCTGAAGAAACACCAGAGGGGGACCCACCAGGAAGCGACAAGCCTGGGGGGCGCGCCCCCGAGCTTGTGGCGCCCCTGGCAGGCCTCCAGGGCCCATCTTCTCCTATAAGATGCTATTTGCCCTAGAAAAAATCAGAAGAAGACTTTCAGGATGAAGCGCCACCGTCTCGAGGCACAACCTTGGCAGGAGCACTTTTGCTCTCCGGCGGAGCGATTCCGCCGGGGATACTTCCCTCCGGGAGAGGGAAATCGAAGCCATCGACATCACCAATGATCCTCTCATCATGGGAGGACCAATCTTCATCACCATCTCCACCAGCACCATCTCATCTCAAACCCTAGTTCATCTCTTGTATTCAATCTTTGTCTCAAAACCTCAGATTGGTGGTACCTCTGGGTTGCTAGTAGTGTTGATTACATCTTGTAGTTGATGCTAGTTGGTTTATTTGGTGGAAGATTATATGTTCAGATCCTTAGTGATATTCAATACCCCTCTGATCTTGAACATGAATATGATTTGTGAGTAGTTACTTTTGTTCTTGAGGACATGGAAGAAGTCTTGTCATAAGTAATCATGTGAATTTGGTATTCATCGATATTTTGATGATATGTATGTTGTTGCTTCCTTTAGTGATGTCGTGTGAACGTCGACTACATGACACCTCACCATATTCGGTCCTAAGGGAAGGCATTGTGGAGTAGTAATTAGATGATGGGTTGCTAGAGTGACAGACGCTTAAACCCTAGTTTGTGCGCTATTCCGTAAGGGGCTGATTTGGATCCATATGTTTCATGCTATAGTTAGATTTATCTTAATTCTTCTTTCGTAGTTGCGGATGCTTGCGAGAGGGCGTAATCATAAGTGGGAGGCTTGTTCAAGTAAGAACAGCACCCAAGCACCGGTCCACCCACATATCAAATTATCAAAGTAGCTAACGCGAATCAAACAAACATGATGAAAGTGACTAGATGAGAATTCCCATGTGTCATCGAGAACTTTTTGCTTTATATAAGAGACCGTTCCGGCTTGTCCTTTGCTACAAAAAGGATTGGGCCACCTTGCTGCACTTTATTATACTTGTTACTTGTCACTTGTTACGAATTATCTTGCTATCAAAACTATCCATTACCGCTACTTTCAGTACTTGCAGAGAATACCTTGCTGAAAACCGCTTGTCATTTCCTTCTGCTCCTCGTTGGGTTTGACACTCTTACTTATCGAAAGGACTACGATTGATCCCCTATACTTGTGGGTCATCACAAGGCTCCACCCGGCAAGGCTCCAGCCGGCCGGGCTCTAGCCAGCCGGCTCCACCCAGCCGGGCTCCATCCAGTCGGGTTTCGCACCCGGGGGTGGCTCCCCCGACATTGTTTTGAAATGTTGTCTTGTCTCCTTGAGCCAACCCGGCGGTCATCCCCCCGACAAGTGCTTTGGGGTGTTACACTTAAATCTCACACCGGTAACATAGCTTCATCTCAGTGGAACTGCACAAATTTAATTGCACATTTGGTTGACACGACGATGTATTTCTCCTTTCCGTATCACCCTTTGTTAGAACGATCGTTCCCGTAAACCGCGCACGTAGCTACTGGTCATGTGCTACTGTCATCACAGAGTTATAATGCAATTGTTGTGCATGTTAATCTAAGCCCCCGTTAATCTAGTGCCCGTGTTGATCTAATGTGATGGCACTTCTTAGTTAATGGCACTTTTTCATACTGTCAATGTAATGCCATTGATAACATATGAGATAATGTTGTTAATCATATGCCACGGCAAAAAAATGACACTGCTTAAATAACCCTATCACATATTTCTGCAAACAGGGTTGTCTTTCTCCATGTGGTTTCCATTTGTGCAAACAGAAGCACAAACCACAATTTTAGTAGAACCGCACAAAATTAGATGGCTGCATCTACCTGCTGTCAGCTAACCTCACTGTGCTCGAGGTATTCCTATATTCGTAATTAGGTAGAATGTCCAACGCAAGATGAAATAAGCTTATTCGTACGTTGACTTGCTGATCGCAGTGTAGAACGAGCCTGTCATGTGTGGAGGAGCGAACAAGCACTGTAGCCGCCCCGCCAATGGAAGATAAAAGACACCGAGTCATAGATGGCCTGGTCGGCGAGTAGGGGTCGTGCAAACAGTGGTGCATAATTTTAGTGGAACTACACAAAAAAGATATTGGGGTGAGCTGGACAAATTTTCTACAGCTAGACGGAAGGAATTGCACTGATCGATTGGATCGAATTTCCTCCATGGCATGAGATGAGACCCCAAGGTGGAAATCAACTAACCACTTATAAAATTATGGATAATATTCCTCACGCAGGTCAGTACCCCTTCGTCCAGATGATCGTGTTTTGTCATGCCGAGCTATTGATATGTGCTACTGTTTTGCAACACCGTTTAAGTACAACTATTGTTTTCCTATCTTTTCACATTCAGGACAATGAAGATGATTTCAGTGGAACTGCACAAACTGGTCTGATGTTGAGTGATCTCTATTGCCTCCTCTATTTGCTGCAATGTGTCAGTGTCAATTGCAAGATGAGCCAGCGAGCTAGTTGTGGAGTTGCCAACATGCTCAAAGTGCACTCAACATTGAGAAGAAAGAAGCATGCCCAGGAAATTAATGCGTAGGGAGGCCCTTTGCTCAGAGAAGCATCGATCGTTTTTTCTTGATTTCTACACCTTCTCACAGCTTTGTCTTGGTTATAGTCTGGTGAATCATTGAGATGCATAAACATGTTGAACTTATATATGTGCTTGTGAATGTTAGCTAGTATGCATACTGTATCTTGTGAAGCTTAGTTTAATGTGAATGTTGACTAGCGTGTGAACATTTAGAATCTATATTGTGGGCATGTTATTTGACGCCTCATTTGTGCCACGCTTCGACCAGTGTGAGTGTCTGCATGCATTACCGCACCCTCTAATTTGGTGGATGCCAAGCGGGCCCGAGGAGGAGCCATACGTTTTTTTCAAGTTGAAAAAGGTTACCGAGCAGGAGCCATAAGCTGGAGAGCTGGAGAGTGTCTCTAATGGGCTATCTCTAGTGTTAAGACCGACCAGTACAAGAGCCGATCCATCTTAAAGCCAATATTTTTGTAGGAAAAGCCCATATTACTTGAAGAGGGGCGCTCCCAAAAAACCCCTTCTTCCTCCTCGCTCCCACTTCACTGCAGCTCGCTCCTACAGAAAACCCCCGCTCCCCTTCTTCCTCACCTCACTCCTACAGAAAACCCCCGCTCCCCTTCTTCCTCACTCCTACAGAAAACCCCTGCTCGCCTTCTTCCTCACTTCTACAGAAAACCCCAGCCCCCCTTAACTAGGCTCGTCTTTCGCTACTCTGCTCAAACCCGTGAGCTCGACGCGGCACCCGCAAGGAAAATGGAGTCGGCTGGCCCCATCATTAAGAAGATGAGGCTCCCACCAGCGGCGATGCCGGTTGTAGTTCCCGCACCTGGTAGCACGGGGAGAAGCGGCGAGCCTCCCCCCTGGATCTGAGGAACCCAAAGAATCTCGGGCGGACCGCATCAGCGATCTCCCAGATGCCATCCTTGGGGAGATCATCTCGCTTCTCCCCACCAAGGATTGCTGCCGCACCCAAGTCCTCGCATCTCGATGGCGCCCTCTATGGTGCACCGTGCCTCTTAATCTCGACTGTCGTGGCCTATCTCTGTTCAATGATTTTGAACTCCCCGAAGCCATCATCTCCTCCCACCAGGGCTCCGTTCAATGCCTCTACATCCCGGCATGCTACCTATGCATGCCCAGCATGCTGGATGCCTGGCTAAAATCCCCTGAATTCGAAAAACTCCAGCTGCTTGAGTTGTACTATTCCCACATAAATCACATACCACATTCTGAATGCCATGTACTTCTGCCCTCGGCACCGATGTCCATCTCGCGGTTTTCCTCCTCTCTCCACACTGCCACCTTCGCCCTGTGCAAACTACCAGACAATCTGGTACAAAAGCTTCGACTCCCACTTCTCAAAAAACTTTCACTTGTGGTGGTTCATATATCAGAGGCCTCACTGCACAGCATCATCCAATCCAGTTGCCCTGCCCTGGAGTGCTTAGTGCTTCTTTTGACAGTTAAAATCGGTTGTCTCCGAATAAAGTCGCCTAACCTTGTAAGAATTGGAATTTCTTTTGACGTAGGGGAGCTCATCATCGAACATGCCCCTTCACTTCAAAGGTTGATCCTTGATTCTTGTTATTCACCTTCGCAAATAACTGTCGTCTTTGCGCCTAAACTGGAGACCTTGGGTGTAATTCATGATCTCTTTGATCATTTCAAGATGGTGTTTGGCTCCACAGTTATCCAAGTACTGTATATTATCATCTACACTTTTGTAATCATAAGCTGCATTTTTCATTTGTGCGCATAAGTTTTATATCATCTTGGAGTACACTTTTTGTACTAATATTATGTTCTATGCTCAATGAAGAGTTTGTCCATGGATAGCCTATCAGTGGTGCTGGATTCTATCAAGATCTTATATATCAGTATGAATACTTTTGATCTGAACAAGATTATTGGCTTGTTGCGATGCTTTCCATGTCTGGAGAAGTTGTATATAAAGGTGATGATTTCATGCACATTGGAAGCCCATATATAGTGTGCAAGAATTAACCATTCAGTTGTTGCTCTTTCGACATACTCTTTTTTTAGACCTTAACTGTTTTCAATGTTCATGTCTATTTAGGTAGCAGGACGGGGTACTGCTACTTGTAGCTTGCGTTGGTATTTTCCCTGAAGAGGAAGGGATGATGCAGCACAGTAGAGATAAGTATTTCCCTCGGTTATGAAACCAAGGTTATCGAACCAGTAGGAGAATCACATAACACCTCGTTAGCAGTACCTGCACACAAACAACAAACCCTTGCACCCAACGCAAACGAGGGGATGTCAATCCCTCGGCGGTAAAATTCAAGACTAAATTGTATGTGATAGATTGATAGATTGAAACAAAAATACAAAATAAAATAAATAAAAAGAAATGGCAGCAATATTTTTAGGGTTTTAGTAATATGATTTAGATAGACCCGGGGCCATAGTTTTCACTAGAGGCTTCTCTCGAGAAAATAGCATACGGTGGGTAGACAAATTACTGTTGGGCAATTAATAGAAAAGCAAATAATCATGACGATATCCAAGGTAATGATCATATATATAGGCATCACGTCCAAGATTAGTAGACTGACTCCTGCCTGCATCTACTACTATTACTCCACACATCGACCGCTATCCAGCATGCATCTAGTGTATTAAGTCCAATAAAGAACGGAGTAATGCCTTAAGAACGATGACATGATGTAGACAAGATAAACTCACGTATTAATAAACCCCATCTTTTTACCCTTAGTAGCAACGATACATACGTGTCATGTCCCTTTCTGTCACTGGGATTGAGCACTGCAAGATCGAACCCACTACAAAGCACCTCTTCTCATGGCAAGATAAATCAACTCAGTTGGCCAAACCAAATCAATAGATCGGAGAAGAAATACGAGGCTATAATAATCATGCATTAAAGAGTGCAGCAAAGACTCAAATATATTCATGGATAATCTGATCATAAACTCACAATTCATCGGATCCCAACAAACACACCGCAAAAAGAGATTACATCGGATAGAACTTCAAGAACATCGAGGAGAACATTGTATTGAAGATCAAAAAGAGAGAAGAAGCCATCTAGCTACTAACTATGGACCCGAAGGTCTGTGGTAAACTACTCACGCATCATCGGAAGGGCGGCAAGGTTGATGTAGAGCCCCTCCGTGATCGATTCCCCCTCCGGCAGATTACCGGAGAAGGACCCCAGATGGGATCTCTCTGGAACAGAAGCTTGCGGCGGCGGAAAAAGTATTTCGTGAACTCTCCTGAGGGTTTTTGATTTTTGCTGAATTTATAGTGGAGGAATTAGGTCAAACGGAGCTCTGTGGGCCCCACGAGGCACCAGGGCGCGCCTGCCCCCCCAGGCGTGCCCTGGTGGCTCGTGGGCCCCACCAGGGTCTTCTGGCCTCCTCCCGAAGCTTCTAGTGTTTATCTTGGCCAATAAAAAATCTCCAAAAAGTTTCGTGGCATTTGAACTTCGTTTGGTATTGATTTTCTATAAAACAAAAACAGGGCAGAAAACAGCAACTAGCACTGGGCACTAAGTTAATAGGTTAGTCTCCAAAAATGATATATAATTGCTGTAAATGCTTATAAAAACATCCTAGATTGATAATATAACAGCATGGAACAATCAAAAATTATAGAAACGTTGGAGACGTATCAGGTACAAAAGGTATAACCAATCGGTGGCATCGTAAGCACCGGGATTTTCTCAGTTCTCATGACATTCGTTTGAAGACAATACCGCTAGAAGGATATGTAGCCACCCATGCAAACACTAGATTTGTCACATTCTTCCTGCTGAATGTGAGGGCACTATTGTCCATCAAGCTTAAATTTATTAACAACGAAATTTTGACGGATGGATATGTCGAAGAGCAAAAAAAGGAGTTTTAGGTGGACAAATGGGCTTCTGAACGTGCCAGTCCTCTTTTTACATCATCTTGTGGTCATATTCCATTAAATTTTTGGAACCGGGATGTTCATTTTATGGATCTGACCGATCCATTTGATCATGACTGCCAAAAACACTGCCGCAGTTAGATGTTGTTGCCCTTTTCAATCTGGGTTTTGTCTAAACCTCATGAGCAATTAACCCTCGTGCTTTTGTACAGTTTGTAAGCTGGAGTTAGATCTTGTTGCCCTTTTCAACTCCGCTGTGGCTGTCATATTTTCTTTGAAACAAGGTAAATGGCTTGCCATTTCTTTAATTAAGAGAGAAATATTGTAACAAATCCCAACCAAGGGAAATAACATCACTCTCACCGGCTCCTTGAGCTCATTGTGCATTACAGAACCCAAGTGCCTAGCGCCCGCCAGCAGACACAAACTTATTTTGAGCTAGCACACCAAATGGGCTGTAATTCCTAATAAGAAAGGCTGCATCGTCGTGACATATTTGGATTCTGACATTTGGGACCCACAAGGAAAAAGCCTATCCAAGGTGGTGTTGGCTTAGTCAACAAACGATTCTGCCTGCCAGCCATTGGATTGACATCCAACATCTGTCATGTTTCTTCTATCTCTTGTCTTCTTCCTCCAGACACCTAAACGAAACCATGCCATCGGTCCCGCCTGCTCTCGCCTCCCATGGCTGGCTGCGCCTCCGCCCACGCATTGCCACCCCACCGTACCCTCAAACGTTGGCCAGTCCATCCCTCCACTCCCCCACATGTCCTGTTATTCTCCGGCGACATCAGTCCCAACCCGCACCCGCACCCGAACCAGTCTACCCTCTTACTCCCCTCTGCCTGCGAGTCTGCGACTACACTGCCGCATCTTCCACGGCTCCTGTTCATTCCCGTCCGAGGCCTCGCCATCGTCCTCCACCTTGGTTCGCTCACCGTGGCGCCGTCGTCTGGTGTTGTCAACATGGTCAACAACCTAGAGGAATCAGGAGATGACTGTACATGAAGAGGATGACAGTAGGGACCCACGAGGGTCATTACAGTACGCAAGCAAGTGCCTCCTTATTACAAGCCAAAAAAATGCTTCCTCCTAATGGTTTGACATATGGGTCCCACGCCATTGTCAACGTAGTCAATAAGCGAGAGAATTGCCCAACGAGCGGTTACAATTCAAACCCACTGCTCAAATTTGCCCCTCTGCCGTTATGTGAACTTATAGAAATGCCCTTCTGTGCCGTTACCGTCCAGTCAAAGCCGGTCAAAGGGCTTTGACCGTCCTGAAAAAATAGCAACAAAATCTAAAAAATCTGAAATTTTTTGGGATCAAAGATACTCAGGTTTGCAAGGTGCGTGCAAATTTTCGTGCTGTTTGGACATTCCAGGAGCTCGTGGCGAAGGAAAAACAGTAAATATGTACGCCTGTGAACAGTAAATTCAAAAAAAACAGCAAGAAAGTTCAAAAAAATATGAAAAAATTTGGCATCAAAGAGGCTCACGTCCGCAAGGTGTGTGCAAATTTTTGTTGTGTTTGGACATTGTAGGAGCTCGTGGAGAAAAAAAACAGAATTTGGCTCGGGAAAAAACTTTGGAAAAAATGACTATTTTGTTTTTTTTGCTAGAGCTCCTCGCATGTCATTTGATCACAAAAACTTGCAAGCACCTTGTGTTGGGGAACGTTGCATGGGAAACAAAAATTTTCCTACGCACACACAAGATCTATCCATGGTGATGAGCATCTACGAGAGGGAGAGTGAATCTACATACCCTTGTAGATCGCTAAGCGGAAGCGTTAATAAACGCGGTTGATGTAGTCGAACGTCTTCGCGATCCAAATCGCCGAGCGTCCCGCGATCCAATCACGATCCTTCCGATCTAGTGCCGAACGGACGGCACCTCCACGTTCAACACACGTACGGCTTGATGACGCCTTCACCTCCTCGATCCAGCGAGCGATGGTGAAGTAGTGGTTGAGTTCCAGCAGCACGACGGCGTGGTGATGGTGGTGAGGATCAATCTCTGCAGGGCTTCGCCAAGCACTACGGAGATTATGACGGAGGAACTAGAGGGTTAGGGTTGCCGCACACGGCTTGGGGAAATCTTAATGTATCCCGTGTGCTAGCCCTGCCCCTCTATTTATATGTTGAGCCTTGGGGTCTAAACTTGGAGTAAAAGTCTCTTCTAAGTCGGTTTTGCCCGCACAAGGTCGGTTTGGCCCGCAGGAAAAGAGTCCAACTCGGATCCCTGCCGAACCGTGCACAGCCGCGCACAAGCGGTAGTACCGCTCACAAGCGGTAGTACCGCTTGGGCGGTAGTACCGCTTCACACAAGCGGTAGTACCGCTCGGGCGGTAGTACCGCTTCACACAAGCGGTAGTACCGCTTACGCGGCAGCAAAACTACTTTTTGCACTTTCCAATACCTTGTGGGCTTTTATCCCTTGGCCCATATAAAGTGTTCTCGCACCCGAACACTTCGGTAAACATCCGGAACCCCTTCCGGTGAACTCCGGAACTCTTCCGGAGATCAAAACACTATTATCACATATATCAATCTTTACCTCCGGACTCTTCCGGAGATCCTCGTCATGTCCGGGATCTTATCCGGGACTCCGAACAACTTTCGGTCACCAACATAACAACTCAATTATACTAATCGTCACCAAACGTTAAGTGTGTAGACCCTGCGGGTTCGAGAACTATGTAGACATGACCGAGACACCTCTACGGCCAATAACCAATAGCGGGACCTGGATGCCCATATTGGCTCCTACATATTCTACGAAGATCTTTTATCGGTCGAACCTCTATGTCAAGGATTCAGTTAATCCCGTATGCTGTTCCCTTTGTTCTTCGGTATGTTACTTGCCCGAGATTCGATCGTCGGTATCACTATACCTAGTTCAATCTCGTTACCGGCAAGTCTCTTTACTCGTTCCGTAATACAAGATCTCGTGGCTAACACTTTAGTCACATTGCTTGCAAGGCTCATTGTGATGTTGTATTACCGAGTGGGCCCTGAGATACCTCTCCGTCATACGGAGTAACAAATCCCAGTCTTGATCCATGCCAACCCAACAGACACCCTCGGAGATACCTGTAGAGCACCTTTATAGTCACCCAGTTACGTTGCGACGTTTGATACACACAAGGTATTCCTCCGGTGTCAGTGAGTTGCATGATCTCATGGTCAAAGGAACAGATACTTGACATGCAGAAAACAATAGCAATAAACTGACACGATCAAATGCTACGTTTACAGTTTGGGTCTTGTCCATCACATCATTCTCCTAATGATGTGATCCCGTTATCAAATGACATCTTATGTCCATGGCTAGGAAACCTTAACCATCTTTGATCAACAAGCTAGTCAACTAGAGGCTTACTAGGGACACAGTGTTGTCTATGTACCCACACATGTATTTGAGTTTCCAATCAATACAATTATAGCATGGATAATAAACGATTATCATCAACAAGGAAATATAATAATAACCAATTTATTATTGCCTCTAGTGCATATTTCCAACAGTCTCCCACTTGCACTAGAGTCAATAATCTAGTTCACATCACTATGTGATTTACATTGTAATGAATCGAACACCCATGCAGTTCTGGTGTTGTTCATGTTTAGCCCTTGGAAGAGGTTTAGTCATCGGATCTGCAACATTCAGATCCGTGTGTACTTTGCAAATATTTATGTCGTCCTCCTTGATGTAATCGCGGATGGAATTGAAACGTCGCTTTATGTGTCTGGTCCTTTTGTGAAATCTTGGTTCCTTGGCTAGAGCAATGGCACCAGTATTATCACAAAACAGAGTCATTGGATTAAGTGCACTAGGCACTACTCCAAGATCTGTCATGAACTCCTTCATCCAGACACCTTCCTTCGCCGCCTCCGAGGCAGCGATGTACTCCGCTTCGCATGTAGAATCTGCTACCACGCTTTGCTTGGAACTGCACCAGCTAACCGCACCCCCATTAAGAATAAATACGTATCCGGTTTGCGACTTAGAGTCATCCGGATCAGTGTCAAAGCTTGCATCGACGTAACCCTTTACGACGAGCTCTTGATCACCTCCATAAACGAGAAACATGTCCTTAGTCCTTTTCAGGTACTTCAGGATATTCTTGACCGCCTTACAGTGTTCCATTCCTGGATCACCTTGAAACCTTCCGACCATACTTATGGCAAGGCTGACATCGGGTCTTGTGCACAGCATTGCATACATGATAGAGCCTATGGCTGAAGCATAGGGGATGACACTCATCTTTTCTCTATCTTCTGCAGTCACTGGGCATTGAGTCTTACTCAACTTCACACCTTGCAAAACAGGCAAGAACCCCTTCTTGGACTGATCCATTTTGAACTTCTTCAAAATCTTATCAAGGTATGTGCTTTGTGAAAGTCCTATTAAGCGTCTTGATCTATCTCTATAGATCTTGATGCCTAATATGAAAGCAGCTTCTCCTAGGTCCTTCATTGAAAAACTCTTGTTCAAATATTCCTTTACGCTTTCCAGCATTTCTATATTGTTTCCAATCAGCAATATGTCATCCACATATAATATTAGAAACGCTATAGAGCTCCCACTCACTTTCTTGTAAATACAAGCTTCTCCGTAAACTTGTATAAACTCGAACGCTTTGATCACCTCATCAAAACGAAGATTCCAACTCCGAGATGCTTGCACCAGTCCATAAATGGATCGCTGGAGTTTGCAAACTTTGTCAGCATTCTCTGGATCGAAAAAACCTTCTGGTTGCATCATATACAACTCTTCCTTAAGGTAACCGTTAAGGAACGCTGTTTTGACATCCATCTGCCAAATTTCATAATCGAAAAAGGCAGCTATTGCTAACATGATTCTGACGGACTTAAGCATCGCTACGGGTGAGAAGGTCTCATCGTAGTCAACTCCTTGAACTTGTGAAAAACCCTTTGCCACAAGTCGAGCTTTATAGACGGTGACATTACCGTCCGCGTCCGTCTTCCTCTTAAAGATCCATTTGTTCTGAATGGCCTTACGCCCTTCAGGTAATACTTCCAAAGTCCATACTTTGTTTTCATACATGGATCCCATCTCGGATTTCATGGCCTCTAACCACTTCTCGGAATCCGGGCTCATCATCGCTTCTCCATAGCTCGTAGGTTCATCGTTGTCTAACAACATGATGTCTAAGACAGGGTTGCCGTACCACTCGGGAGCAGTACGCGTCCTTGTCGACCTACGAGGTTCGATAGCAACTTGATCCAAAGCTTCATGATCACCATCATTAACTTCCTCTTCAGCTAATGTAGGCTCCACAGAAACAACTTTCTGCGTTGCGCTACTCTCAGGTTGAAGTAAAGGTTCAACAACCTCATCAAGTTCTATCTTCCTCCCACTCAATTCTTTCGAGAGAAACTCTTTCTCAAGAAATGTTCCGTTTTTAGCGACAAACACTTTGCCTTCGGATCTGAGGTAGAAGGTATACCCAACTGTCTCTTTTGGGTATCTTATGAAGACGCATTTCTCCGCTTTGGGTTCCAGCTTTTCAGGCTGAAGCTTTTTGACATAAGCATCACATCCCCAAACTTTAAGAAACGACAGCTTTGGCTTCTTGCCAAACCAAAGTTCATATGGCGTCGTCTCAACGGATTTCGATGGTGCCCTATTTAAAGTGAATGCAGCTGTCTCTAATGCATAACCCCAAAACGATAGTGCCAAATCGGCAAGAGACATCATAGATCGCACCATATCCAATAAGGTTCGATTACGACGTTCGGACACACCATTACGCTGTGGTGTTCCAGGCGGTGTCAATTGTGAAACAATTCCACACTGTCTTAAGTGACTGCCAAACTCATAACTCAGATATTCTCCTCCTCGATCAGATCGTAGGAATTTAATCTTCTTGTTACGATGATTCTCAACTTCACTCTGAAATTGTTTGAACTTTTCAAATGTTTCAGACTTGTGTTTCATTAAGTAAATATACCCATATCTACTTAAGTCATCAATGAAGGTGAGAAAATAACGATAACCACCGCGCGCCTCAATACTCATCGGACCACACACATCAGTATGTATGATTTCCAATAAGTCACTTGCCCGTTCCATTGTTCCAGAGAACGGCGTTTTAGTCATCTTGCCTATGAGGCATGGCTCACATGTGTCAAGTGATTCAAAATCAAGTGACTCCAAAAGTCCATCAGCATGGAGCTTCCTCATGCGTTTTATGCCAATATGACCTAAACGGCAGTGCCACAAGAAAGTGGTATTATCATTATCAATTCTACATCTTTTGGCATCAATGTTATGAACATGTGTATCATTACTATCGAGATTCAATAAGAATAAACCCCTCACATTGGGTGCATGACCATAAAAGATATTACTCATATAAATAGAACAACCATTATTCTCTGATTTAAATGAGTAACCGTCTCGCAATAAACAAGATCCAGATATAATGTTCATGCTTAACGCAGGCACCAAATAACACTTATTTAGGTTCATCACTAATCCCGACGGTAATCGAAGAGCGAGCGTGCCGACGGTGATCACATCAACCTTGGAACCATTTCCCACGCGCATCGTCACTTCGTCCTTTGCCAGCCTTCGTTTATTCCGCAGTTCCTGTTTTGAGTTGCAAATATGAGCAACCGCACCGGTATCAAATACCCAGGCACTACAACGAGAGTTGGTAAGGTACACATCAATAACATGTATATCATATATACCTTGTTTGTTGTTGGCCGCCTTCTTGTCAGCCAAATACTTGGGGCAGTTCCGCTTCCAGTGTCCTGTTCCCTTGCAATGAAAACACACAGTTTCTGGTTTGGGTCCAGCCTTGGGTTTCTTCATGAGAGGAGCAACTGCTTTGCCACTCTTCTTGGAGTTACCCTTCTTACCCTTGCCATTTTTCTTGAAACTAGTGGTTTTATTGACCATCAACACTTGATGCTCCTTCTGAATTTCAGACTCAGCGGCTTTCAGCATCGCAAACAGCTCGGCGACTGACTTGTTCATCCCGTGCATGTTATAGTTCAACACGAAGCTCTTGTAGCTAGGTGGCAATGATTGAAGAACTCTGTCAGTGATAGCCTCTGGCGGAAGGGGCATCCCTAACTCAGTCAGACGGGTGGAGTACCCAGACATTCTGAGCACGTGATCACTGATAGACCCGTTCTCCTCCATCTTGCAAGCATAGAACTTATCGGAGATCTCATATCTCTCGATCCGGGCATTCTTCTGAAAGATAAACTTCAACTCCTGGAACATCTCATATGCTCCATGACGTTCAAAACGTCTTTGAAGTCCCGGTTCTAAGCCATACAACATTGCACATTGAACTATTGAGTAATCATCAGAACGAGCCTGCCAGGCGTTCACAACGTCTAGAGACTCAACTGGAGCGGGTGGATCACCAAGCGGTGCATCAAGGACATAAGCCTTCTGGGAAGCCGTAAGGATAATCCTTAGATTACGGGCCCAGTCCACAAAGTTACTTCCATCATCTTTCAACTTAGCTTTCTCTAGGAACGCATTAAAATTCAGGGGTGCTACTGCGCGAGCCATGATCTACAACATAAATATAGCAAAGACAACTTAGACTATTGTTCTAGATAATGAGTTTAGTTAATCATATTACTTAAAAACTCCCACTCAAATTGACATCCCTCCGGTCATTCGAGTATAACATGATCCAAATCCACCAACTCAAGTCCGATCATCATGTGAGTTGAGGTGGTTTCAATGGTGAACATCTTCATGTTGATCATATCTACTATATGACTCATGTTCGACCTTTCGGTCTCTTGTGTTCCGAGGCCATGTCTGTACATGCTAGGCTCGTCAAGTTTAACCCGAGTGTTCCGCACGTGTAACATGGCTTACACCCGTTGTATGCGAACGTAGAGTCTATCACACCCGATCATCACGGCGTGTCTCGAAACGACGAACTTTCGCAACGGTGCACACTTGGGGAGAACACAATTTTATCTTGAAATTTAAGTGAGGGATCACCTTATAATGCTACCGTCGTCCTAAGCAAAATAAGATGCATAAAAGGATTAACATCACATGCAAATCATAAGTGACATGATATGGCCATGAACTTGTGCTTTTGATCTCCATCTCCAAAGCACTGGCATGATCTCCATCGTCACCGGCATGACACCATGATCTCCATCATCTTGATCTCCATCAACGTGTCGCCATAAGGTTGTCGCGCCGACTGTTGCTTCCACGACTATTGCTAACGTTTAGCGATAAAGTAAAGCATTACATAGCGCTTAATGATTGACACGCATGTCATACAATAATTAAAGACAACTCTATGGCTCCTGCCAGTTGCCGTACTCATCGACATGCAAGTCGTGATATTCTATACATCACATGATCGTCTCATACATCACATATATCTCATCATGTAATTGGCCATATCACATCACAACATACCCTGCAAAAACAAGTTAGACGTCCTCTAATTGTTGTTGCAAATTTTACGTGGCTGCTATGGGTTTGCAAGAACCGTTCTTACCTACGCAAAACCACAACGTGGTGTAGTGATTGCTTTTTGATCTTCTAAAAGAACCCTCTTCATTGAAATCGATTCAACTAAAGTGAGAGAGACAGACACCCGCTAGCCATCTTTATGCAACGAAGTTACATGTTAGTTGAAGGAACCTGTCTCGCGTAAGTGTACGCGTAATGTCGGTCCGGGCCGCTTCATCTCACAGTACCGCCGAATCAAATATCAACTAGTAACGGCAAGCAATATGTATACACCCACGCCCACAACTCGTTTGTGTTCTACTCGAGATCTCATCTACGCATAGACCTAGCTCATGATGCCACTGTTGGGGAACGTTGCATGGGAAACAAAAATTTTCCTACGCACACACAAGATCTATCCATGGTGATGAGCATCTACGAGAGGGAGAGTGAATCTACATACCCTTGTAGATCGCTAAGCGGAAGCGTTAATAAACACGGTTGATGTAGTCGAACGTCTTCGCGATCCAAATCGCCGAGCGTCCCGCGATCCAATCACGATCCTTCCGATCTAGTGCCGAACGGACGGCACCTCCGCGTTCAACACACGTACGGCTTGATGACGCCTTCACCTCCTCGATCCAGCGAGCGATGGTGAAGTAGTGGTTGAGTTCCAGCAGCACGACGGCGTGGTGATGGTGGTGAGGATCAATCTCTGCAGGGCTTCGCCAAGCACTACGGAGATTATGACGGAGGAACTAGAGGGTTAGGGTTGCCGCACACGGCTTGGGGAAATCTTAATGTATCCCGTGTGCTAGCCCTGCCCCTCTATTTATATGTTGAGCCTTGGGGTCTAAACTTGGAGTAAAAGTCTCTTCTAAGTCGGTTTTGCCCGCACAAGGTCGGTTTGGCCCGCAGGAAAAGAGTCCAACTCGGATCCCTGCCGAACCGTGCACAGCCGCGCACAAGCGGTAGTACCGCTCACAAGCGGTAGTACCGCTTGGGCGGTAGTACCGCTTCACACAAGCGGTAGTACCGCTCGGGCGGTAGTACCGCTTCACACAAGCGGTAGTACCGCTTACGCGGCAGCAAAACTACTTTTTGCACTTTCCAATACCTTGTGGGCTTTTATCCCTTGGCCCATATAAAGTGTTCTCGCACCCGAACACTTCGGTAAACATCCGGAACCCCTTCCGGTGAACTCCGGAACTCTTCCGGAGATCAAAACACTATTATCACATATATCAATCTTTACCTCCGGACTCTTCCGGAGATCCTCGTCATGTCCGGGATCTTATCCGGGACTCCGAACAACTTTCGGTCACCAACATAACAACTCAATTATACTAATCGTCACCAAACGTTAAGTGTGTAGACCCTGCGGGTTCGAGAACTATGTAGACATGACCGAGACACCTCTACGGCCAATAACCAATAGCGGGACCTGGATGCCCATATTGGCTCCTACATATTCTACGAAGATCTTTTATCGGTCGAACCTCTATGTCAAGGATTCAGTTAATCCCGTATGCTGTTCCCTTTGTTCTTCGGTATGTTACTTGCCCGAGATTCGATCGTCGGTATCACTATACCTAGTTCAATCTCGTTACCGGCAAGTCTCTTTACTCGTTCCGTAATACAAGATCTCGTGGCTAACACTTTAGTCACATTGCTTGCAAGGCTCATTGTGATGTTGTATTACCGAGTGGGCCCTGAGATACCTCTCCGTCATACGGAGTAACAAATCCCAGTCTTGATCCATGCCAACCCAACAGACACCCTCGGAGATACCTGTAGAGCACCTTTATAGTCACCCAGTTACGTTGCGACGTTTGATACACACAAGGTATTCCTCCGGTGTCAGTGAGTTGCATGATCTCATGGTCAAAGGAACAGATACTTGACATGCAGAAAACAATAGCAATAAACTGACACGATCAAATGCTACGTTTACAGTTTGGGTCTTGTCCATCACATCATTCTCCTAATGATGTGATCCCGTTATCAAATGACATCTTATGTCCATGGCTAGGAAACCTTAACCATCTTTGATCAACAAGCTAGTCAACTAGAGGCTTACTAGGGACACAGTGTTGTCTATGTACCCACACATGTATTTGAGTTTCCAATCAATACAATTATAGCATGGATAATAAACGATTATCATCAACAAGGAAATATAATAATAACCAATTTATTATTGCCTCTAGGGCATATTTCCAACACCTTGTGCACCCAAGCCTCTTTGATGCCAAAAATTTTCATATTTTTTTGAATTTTTTTGCTATTTTATTTCAAATTTACTATTCACAAGCGTACAGATTTACTATTTTTCCTCGCCACGAGCTCCTGGAATGTCCAAACAGCACGAAAATTTGCACGCACCTTGCGCACATGAGTATCTTCGATCCCACGAAATTTTAGATTTTTTAGATTTTTTTTGCTATTTTTTTCAGGACGGTCAAAGCCCTTTGACCGGACGGTAACGGCACAGAAGGGCATTTCTATATGTGCACATAACGGCAGAGGGGCAAATTTGAGCAGGATTCGAAATTAGGGGCAAATATGAGTAGGTGGTTCAAGTTAGGGATAGAAATGCAAATAGCCCATTTTAAAAACAACACAGCAAACCGACAATTAGTTTCAAATTACATTTTTCTAGGATTTAGATATTTTAAATTTCATTGATTTTTTTGCGGTGAAAATTTCGTAGGATTTTAAATTAATATAATTTTATTTTTCAAATTAGTTTGAATCTGACTCGAAATTTCAGGATTAAAAACAGTTCGGACCGCACCAAAATATGCAAAAATTCGTTGATTTTTTTAACCGCGGCCAGAATATGCGGTGTAATGCTAACAAAACGAACATGGGCTTCAAAAAAATCCTTAAGATTTAGCAAATGTGTTGTAAATTATTAAAAAAAATGGCAAATGGGTTGTATGCTGTTTGCCACAGATTTGGAGGTTGACTTGTGGCCCTACTATGTTGACGCGTACGCAGTCCTTTGTGAACTTAGTCAACAAACGATTCTAGCGGCAGTGGCCGTTGGATAAGATCCAACGGTTGTGCTGCTTCTTCAATCTCTGATCCTCTTACTCCAGCCGCCCAAACCAGCGTCGGCGGGACCGCCTGCTCCCGCCTCCCGTGGCCGGCTGTGCTACCGCGCAGGCCTCACCGTCCCCTCCTACTCCCACCGTTGGCCAGGCCATCCCTCTACTCACCCACACCTCCTATTGTTCTCCGGCGACAGCAGCCTCACACGACAGCCGAACCAGTCAACCCTTGTACTCTCCTTAGCATGGGCATCCACTGCTGTGTCTTCGCCGGATCCGGGTCGTTCCCCTCCTGGGCCTCGCCGTCGTCCACCGCGTTGGTGCTCTCGGCGTGGCGTGGTCAACAAATGACAGCCATCGGAAGAGGGATGTACGTGGAGAGGCTGACAATAGGGACCCACATGGTGCATCGCCGCCCACAAGCAAGTGGCTCCTTATTACGTGAAAAAAATGATTCCTCCCCCAGACAACTGGACCCACCGGCTCTATCTTCGCACGGAAGGAAGTGCCTCCTTATTACGCAAAAAAATGATTCCTCCTCATGATAGTTGGGACCCACCGGATTTGGAGGCTGACTTGTCGGACTACTAGGTTGACACGTACGCAGGGCTTTGTCAACTTAGTCAACAAACGATTCTAGCAGCGGGGACCGTTGGATGTTAATCCAACGGCCGTGTTGCTTCTTCAATCTCTGATCTTCTTGCTCCAGCCGCCCAAACCAGCGCCGGCGAGACCGCCTGCTCCTGCCTCCCGTGGCGGGCTGTGCTGCCGTGCAGGCCTTACCGCCCCACCCTACTCCCACCATTGGCCAGGCCTTCCCTCTACTCACCCACATCCCCTGTTATTCTCCGGCGACGGCAGCCTCACACCGCAACCGAACCAATCAACGCTCGTACTCCCCTCGGCGTGGGCATCCACTATCGCGTCTTCCCCGGCTCCACGTCGTTCCCTTCCTAGGCCTCGCTGTCGTCCACCGCCTTGGTGCTCTCGGCGCGGCATAGTTAATGTGGTCAATGAACGACAGCCATCGAAAAAGGACTGTACGCAGTGAGGCTGACAGCTAGACCCACTAGTTACATCTTCGCACGCAAGGAAGTGCCTCCTTATTACACGCAAAAAAATTGATTCCTCCCCCTGACAGCTGGGACCCACCTACTATATCTTCACACGCAAGGAAGTGCCTCCGTATCGTCCCTGACAGCTGGGACACACCTGGTCGAAGCGTATGTAGCGTTGTCTGTCTGGTCGCGAACATGTATGTACATACTGGTCGATCGGTCTCATGAACCGTGGCCATGTAAGGAGTGGCACGTGTCGTAGTAGAGCCCCATACGTAGCAGTTCAGGCAATCTCATCTAAATCGAGTACACGTACGTACAGCCACGCTACAAAAAATATGGCCACGTACGTACATACGGGCGGGGTCTCGAACGCGTACTCACGCATACATACGGCCAGGGCTCGTGTACATGGAGAGTCAACTTACAGCAGCAACGGCCTCCTGTTCATCGGCAGCCAACCGGCTGGGTTGGAATGGAGAAACAACGTCTTGTTCACCGGGAGGCAACCGACTGGGTCGGAATGCGTACTGTTCATCGGGAGCCAACCTGCTTGGACGGAACAACCAAAACGGGGTCCTGTTCATTGACTCGGGGTCTAGCGTATCGCAAAACTGAGGAAATGGCCTTCTGTTCGACCGCCTATAGTCGAAACGGGGTCCTGTTCATCGGCTGGGGGTCTCGCGTACCGCAAAATGGAGGAAACGGACTTCTGTTCAACCGTCTACGGTCGAAACGGGGTCCTGTTGATCGGGAAGGGTCTGGCGTACCGCAAAACGGATGAAACGAACTTCTACCCAACTGCCTATGGTCGAAACGGAGTCCTGTTCATCGGGAGGGGTGTGGCGTACCGCAAAACGGGACTCCACGGGCTACTGTTCATCCACCGTCGACTTCCTCCAGCCTCCACCAGCTACTGTTCATCCAGCCTCCACGGGGTCCTGTTCATCCAGCCTCCACCGGCTACTATTCATCCAGCCTCCACGGGGTTCTGTTCATCCACCCCAACCGGCTGGGGTATGGCATACCACGGCACGGCCTCCTCGGGGTCCTGTTCATCCAGCGCCAACCGCCTACACGGCCTGGGTCCTGTTCATCCAACCTCCACCGGCTGGGGTGGGGCGTACGAGCGGGTGGTAGCAACAAGAACTGTTCATCCACAGCCAACCAACCGGCTCGATCGATGCGTCTCGACTCGTGTCTACGTGTATCGCGCGCGCGGCAGCAACAGGCACTGTTCATCAAGAGGCAACCCAACACCGGCTGGCTATGTCTTGCACGGGGGCTCGATCGGCTTCAGTATGCAGCGAGAAGGATCGATCGGGTTCAATTAGCAGCGACGGAATCGCTCGGGTTCAGTTAGCAGTGAAGGGATCGCTCGGGTTCAGTTAGCAGCGAAGGGATCGCTCGGCTTCAGTACGCAGTGGGATCGATCGCTCGAGTTCAGTATGTGTAGTAGTGCGAGGGATCGATTGATCGCTCGGGTTCAGTAAGCAAACACCTCGCTCGGGTTCAGTTAGCGAGCGCCTCATACACACGCGCGCGTACGAGAGAAACGTGCAAACCACACTGCATCGCTCGGCCCCGACCACCCATCGTAACCGGGAACTCCCCGAAAAAAATTCTCGCCATCACTTCGACAACGATTTTTTACGTCATGGACGGCCCAAAGAATGTCATGCGGGTGCGTCTCTGGCCCGCCCAGGACAAAAAGCCCATTTTCTGTCATAATTTTTTGTCAAAGAAGTAGGAGCCCACCACGTCTATGATGATACGTGTTTTTGTCACAATTATTGTCATAGAAGTGTCACAACCATGACAGAAAAAGTTTTCGTTCGGGCCATAATGTCACGGATGTGTCTTTTTTTGTAGTGATTACTTCACTTTGAGAGTGATTCTATGCTTGCCTCTCTAGGTATTAAGTTCATAACAAACAGAGTAATGCTTTAACTATGATGACATAATGTAGACAAAATAAGAGTAATCAATATGATCAAACCCCATCATTTTGTCCTTAGTGGCAACAATACAAATACATGCCTCGCTACCCCTGTTCTGATGAGGTGAGGACATCACAAGATTGAACCTACCACAAAGCACCTCTCCCGCTGAAGATAAATCAATCTCGTTGGCCAAACTAAATGGATAGATCGGAGAGAAATACAAAGCTATAACAATCACACATAATAAAGTTCAGAAATAACTCAATTTACTTTCAATGAACAATCTGATCATAAACCCACAATTCATCAGATCCCAACAAACGCACGGCAAAAGATTACATCGAATCGATCTCCGAAGAGAACATTGTATTGAAGATCAAAAAGAGAGAGAGAGAGAGAGAGCCATCTAGCTACTGCTATGGACCCGTAGGTCCTGTGGGGAACTACTCACACATCATCATGGAGGCAGCATGGTTGATGAAGATGGCCTCCGTGATCGATTCCCCCTCCGACAGAGTACCGAAAAAGGCCTCTAGATTTGATCACGAAAGAATAGAGGCTTGTGGCGGTGGAATAATTGTTTCGGGTCTCGCTCTAGTGGATTGTCAATTTTAGGGAATTTATAGGCTTGGAATTAGGTCAAACGGAGTTATGAGGGGCCCACAAGCCTAGGTGGCGCCCCCTGGGGGCGCGCCACCTGAGCTTCTGGCCCTCTCGTGCATCGTCTGGTTTCCCCTCGAAGCTTCTAGGGTCCTTTCTGGTCCAGAAAAAATCACCGTAAAGTTTCATCGCATTTGAACTTTGTTTGGTATGGTTTTTCTGTGAAACAATAAAAGAGGCAAAAACACAAACTGGCGCTGAGCACTAGGTTAATAGGTTAGTTTCCAAAAATGATATAAAATTGCATATAAATCATACAATATTGACAATACAATAGCATGAAACAATAAAAAAGTATAGATTAGTTGGAGACATATCACAGTGGTAGGTTGGCGCCGCCACGTGAAAGTGCTAGTTATCGACTAGAGGGGGGGTGAATAGGCGATTTTTATGAAAGTCTTCGAAACAAGCAATGTCTTCGAAGACGCGGAAGCATAACAGTGTCTAAACAGAGTATAGCGGAATATAAACTGCACTAGGCATGCTATCAATGCAAGAATAAAGATACGAGAAATGAAAGCAGCAGGCAAACTAGGTAGCATGGAACAATAAGAACAACCAACAGGAAAACTAAGATGGGATCAAAGGGAATGTGATAGGTGCAAACCCGATGAATGAGTTCACGCCCGAGGGTGGCCCGATCTTCACGTCGTAGGATCGAATTGGGAGGGATAACTAGCTGCAAGCAGCCGGGATAACTAGCTTTATACCTGCCTAGGTTGGATGCAACCCGTACGTTGGGGATGGCTGACCGGAGCTACAAGAACTCCAACCATTGTCCGAACAATCGCAGAACCACAAACCGAGAATAACCCACACAAAACGGCCGGAACCGTAGAGCACGAATTAGGGGGAACCAGAGGCTCCTTCTCGCGAATCTGGATGAACTCACAAGAGCAAAGGTAGCAAGGATCTCTCGGATCTCTCTAGCAGTCTTGCTGCATAAGCTTGTAGCTGAATGGTTTGACAAATGGTGCTAAAAGGATGGGGGAGATGGGGTTTTATAGCAAGGACAACCCCCCTTAGCTAGGTGTGAAAAGGTTTGAAAAATAACCAGCTTTGCATGGCTTCCTTGGGGGAATTAGCAGTCATCTTTGGGAGTTGTTGGAGAGCTCCTCGGAAATTCGCGAGGCCTTGACAGCCTGGACACCTTCCACGAGAATGACTAGAACATTTGACTCACAACTCCAAATGATGTGAGGTTTTTTGCATTGGAAAGTAAATTTGATGTAGCTTCTGGAGATATACCCCTATGGCTCCGTCTCTCCTCCAAATGGGTGTGGCACAACGAAACATCACAGGTAAAAAACTGACAGCATCAGCTTCACTTGAAATTTGTTTTCTCCAAACTTGTTTCTTCAAACCGGTTGCTTCAAGAGCTCATAGGTTATTGGATTTCTTCCATGCGATACCTAAGTCAATGGGGGATGAGATACCTAAGTTCAACCAACAACAATGGGGATGAAAGCATAGTTGTGTCATCAAGGTTACAAGGTAAACTTAAGTTAGCGTTCACCTGGTCACTTATTAGTTTGGCACGACTTTTTGTGATTGGACCTGTAATTGTTGGGGACTTGTCCATGGTTGTGGTGTCCTCATCATCCTCCCCCTCTTGAAAAGGAGTCGTCCTCGACTCTGATGGCCGAAAGTATGGAGAGAGGTCGGACACATTAAAAGTTGGACTAACACCATAATCCATCGGAAGGTCAATCTTGTAGGCATTGTCATTGATCTTCGCAAGCACTTTGAATGGGCCATCTGCGCGTGGTTGCAACTTGCATTTGCGTTGGTCCGGGAAACGATCCTTCCGCATGTGTACCCACACAAGATCACCTTCTTCAAACAAGGCCTTCTTTCTTCCCTTGTTCACTCATTTTGCATATTGCTCTGTCATCTTCTCAATATTTTCCTTGGTCTTCTCATGAAGTTTCTTCACGAAGTTAGCACGCTTACTTGCATCAAGATTAGTTCTCTCCTGCAATGGTAAAGGCAAAAGATCTATGGGAGCAGCAGGTTTGAAACCATAAATAATTTCAAAAGGACAAAATTTAGTGGTCGAATGTACCGCCCTGTTGTATGCAAACTCCACGTGGGGGAGACACTCTTCCCACATCTTCAAATTCTTCTTTAAAACTGCTCTTAGCATCATGGATAGTGTGTGGTTGAGAACTTCAGTTTGTCCATCCGTTTGTGGGTGGCATGTAGTGGAAAAGAGAAGCTTCGTTCCTAGCTTTGCCCATAATGTTTTCCAAAAATAGCTCAGAAACTTGGTGTCACGATCTGAAACAATAGTGCGTGGTACTCCATGTAGCCGCACAACTTCCCTGAAAAATAAATTAGCAATGTGTGAAGCAACATCGCTCTTGTGACATGGGATAAAATGAGCCATTTTGCTAAACCTATCAACCACCACAAAAACTGATTCACTCCCTCTCTTAGTGCACGGTAAACCAAGAACAAAGTCCATAGAAATATCTTCCCAAGGTGTACTAGGAATTGATAAAGGTGTATAAAGTCCATGAGGGTTTAAGCGTGACTTAGCTTTGCGGCAGATCTCACAACGTAGCACGTAGCGCTCGACATCACGCCTCATCCTTGGCCAAAAGAAATGGTCAATCAGCACGCTCTCAGTTTTCTTTGCTCCAAAATGTCCCATGAGACCACCAGCGTGAGCCTCCTGCAAAAGCAACAAACGAACAGAACAATCTGGGATGCACAATTTGTTAGCTCGAAACAAGAATCCATCATGCAAGTAAAACTTTTCCCAACATTTCCCCTCACTACACTTTGAGTGTGGTTCAGCAAAATATGGGTCATTGGCATACAATTCTTTGATGCTTTGCAACCCAAGAATTTTAGTATCAAGTTGTGAGAGTAAAATATGGCGTCTAGACAAAGCATCGGCAACAACATTATCTTTTCCTTTCTTGTACTTGACAATATAGGGAAAAGATTCTATGAATTCACTCCATTTTGCATGTCTACGGTTCATTTTCAATTGAGCCCTAAGGGGCTTTAAAGATTCATGGTCGGAATGTATCACAAATTCTTTAGGCCACAAATAATGTTGCCATGTTTCCAAAGATCTCACGAGTGCATATAATTTTTTGTCATAAACTAAATAATTTAGAGTTGGACCACTTAGCTTCTCACTAAAATATGCAATAGGCCTACCTTCTTGCATTAGTACTCCACCAATACCAACACCAGTTGCGTCACATTCAATTTCAAAAGTCTTACCAAAGTTGGGTAGTGCAAGCAATGGTGCAGATGTTAATTTTTCTTTCAGCTCTTGGAAGGCCTTCTCTTGTGCGTTTGCCCAATTGAAGGGAACATCTTTCTTTTTTAGCTCATTCATGGGGGCAGCAGTGGTGCTGAAGTCCTTCACAAACCGACGGTAGAAACCAGCAAGGCCAAGAAAGCTTCGTACTTGGCTTACATTTTGTGGAGGCATCCACTCACGGATGGCTTTGACCTTCTCCTCATCTACCTCCACACCTTGACCTGAAACAACGAAGCCAAGAAACACAACTTTGTTCGTGCAAAATGTGCACTTTTCCTTGTTAGCATACAATCTCTCCTCTCTTAGGACAGCAAGCACACACCGGATGTGTTCAACATGTTCATCCAAAGTTTTGCTATAAATCAGGATGTCATCAAAGTAGACAACCACAAACTTGCCAATGAACATTCTAAGCACATGATTCATCAATCTCATGAAGGTACTAGGTGCATTTGTCAATCCAAATGGCATAACTAACCACTCATACAAAACAGATTTTGTTTTGAAAGCAGTTTTCCATTCATCACCCTCTCTCATTCTAATTTGGTGGTAGCCACTTCGCAAGTCAATTTTAGAAAAGATGGTGGCGCCACTAAGTTCATCATGTAGGAGATATGCCCTAGAGGCAATAATAAGTGTTATTATTTATCTCCATGTTTGTAATTATGTTTATGTTCCATGCTATAACTGCTATGGTTCTCGAGTCTACAATAACCACGAGGCTCGGAGGAAGACTCATATGCACGTGTGGAATAATAAACGTTAAATATATTCCTAGTCTGGCCTCTAAGACTAGCTCAAGTGTTATATGATGGTTCTGTTTTCCTGATCATGGGCATGACTATGCCGGCAATTTTGAGGGCACAATGTTAGGAGAACACTTGTGTTGAATCGACCCGAATTGATGTTATGCTATGAGATTCATTCGTCACAAGTTAATGGTTAATAACACAGAGATGGTTTACGTTTGCATAATTCCTTCGACCATGAGAGTATCGAGTTTCTTCATGCTTGCTTCATGAACTTTGGGGTTTGTTAAACGTCATCCGTAAATGGGTGGCTATTACGGCGGCTTACGTGTTCATGGAAAAGTATGTCAAATAACTTGATAGCTCAAGATTGGGATTTGCTCCTCCGACGATGGAGAGATATCTCTGGGCCCTCTCGGTGTTACGGTATCCACCATCGTCTGGCCAGACACATTGTGATTTGATCACAGGGATGCCGGAACACGGAAACGAGAAAAGAGAACAAAACCGGTAACGAGATAACTGGCATAGTGGACAAGTTGTTGATCCACGGGGATGCAGAAAATCTCACCTCAGGTGTTTGTAACATATCGCGAAGCAACAGGAATAGCACACGGCAACTGGAGGTTCACTCGAATATTCATTCGTGTGGGTATAGGGGCCAATATGGGTGTCCACGGCTCCGATGTTGATCATTGATCGGAAAGTGTTCCGGTCATGTCTATACTTCACCGAACCTATAGGGTCACACGCTTAAGGGTCATCTATCTGCTGAATACTAGACAGGGAGTCTGAGAGAAAGTCACCGGAAAAGTTTCGGAGACAGCGGAAAAGTTCCGGAGAGAGAGCACCGGAATAGTTTAGGTAAAACTGAAAAGTTGTTTCAGGGTATACCATTAAGTCAAATTGGTTGCACACGCCTGGAAATTCTTGGAGGGTGCCATAATTGGTCTGGGAACTTCTTGGATTTTTCGGAAAAAAAAACTGGAAATGTTCCGGAGCTGCCGGAACCGCTTTGTTTGCTTTTCGCAGATGAAAATCACTAATCCGGAATTGTTTCAGAACGCGTCCAAAATCATTTGTGTGGGTACTGGAATTATTCTAAGACCCACAGAAATATTTTCGGATTTAACGGTCGCGGAAAAATGTTTCCGTGAATAGTGAAAGTGCTTTTTGGGTGTCTTCTTGGAGAAGCTACCTTGAGGGCCTTTTGGTATTTTTTCCCCTTAGCTTCTTGGAGAAGCTACCCTTGGGCTTGGCCTATAAATAGGGGTGGAGGGGGCTGCCTAAAGACACACTCTTTCTCAACATACACAAGCCATGCATGATCTGGCCTTCTTCTCTCCCTCCCCGCGAAATAGTTTCGTAGAGCCGAAAGGCTGTCTGGGTTCCGGTGGGAACTAGTTCTGGATGGCGAAGCCCTGCCGAATAGATGACACCGTATGTGTGCAACCCCGTAGAGAGGTCGTAGGTTCGATCTTTTTGCCCGAGGGGCTGTTCGAGGGTCCTCCCGAAGGGCTGTCCGAGTTACTGTCCGAGTTACTGTCCGAGTTTCGGGGGTCCTCCCGAAGGGCTGTCCAAGTGACCCGCCTGGAGGGCTGTCCGAGGATCCGTCCGGTGGGACTATCTGAAGGACTGTCCAGAGGCCTCCCGGAGGGCTGTCCGAGGATCCGTCCGGTAGGACTATCCGAAGGACTGTCCAGAGGCCTCCCGGAGGGCTGTCCGAGGATCCGTCCGGTGGGACTATCTGAGGGACTGTCCCGAGGCCTCCCGAAGGGCTGCCCGGAGATCCGTCCGGTGAGCTGACGAGGGAGTACATCCTCGCGGTTGGGAGGTTGAAAATCCTAGCTGCGGGGATCTGCACCGCCGATCGTCATCGACTTTACTTCCGCTGCGCTACGAGTCGGTAATGAAAAAGAGCAAACCTTGTATGCAGTCTCCATAGTGGTCCTGGGCTGGTGCGTAGGTCGGAAAAATTTTGTTTTCTGCTGCGTTCCCCTACACATCAAGCATATCATCAAGCCTAGGTATGGGGTGTCTATACCTCACGGTGATGTTGTTAATAGGCCTACAATCACAACACACTCTGGAAGATCCATCTTTTTTGGGTACCAAAAGAACTGGTACAGCACAAGGAGAGAGACTTTCCCTTACATAACCTTTGTTTAGTAGGCCTTCAACTTGTCACTGAATCTCCTTGGTTTCCTCCGGGTTTGTGCGGTATGGTGGTCGGTTCGGCAATGGGGCTCCTGGGACCAAATCAATTTGGTGCTCAATGCCTCTTTGCGGTGGCAGCCCCGGTGGTACCTCCTCGGGGAACACATCTTCATACCCCTGCAAAATTTCAACAACAACACTAGGAGTGGTAGAGGGTAATTCGTTAGTAGAAAGAAAGTTGTCCTTGTACAAAAGTACAAAGAACACGGAATTGGTTTCTCTCAACTCTCTCATGTCCCTTTTCCTAGCCATCATAACTAATCCCTGTTTTTCCGATGTCTTCGTCAATTTAAGCTGTGGCGTTTTATTTGGCTTTGGATTCTCTCGCTCACTATGTTGGTGGATGTAACTCAAGTGTTTCTCGCTCACTCTCTCTTTCTTTTTCAGATCATCCATCAATATTTCTTCGGGTGTCAAAGGGAGCAAAGATATGTGCTCTCCCTCATATTGGAACGAGAGACGGTTAGCACGGCCACTGATTTGCACATCACGATCATACAACCAAGGTCTTCCCAACAACAATTGGCATCCTTGCATTAGGACCACGTCACGTTCCACTTGATCTCGGTACTTTCCAATGGAAAACTGAACGGTAACTATGTTGCTCACTCAAAGTGTACCACAATCATTGAGCCATTGCATCTTATATGGACTTGGGTGCCTTCTTTGTTTCAGTCCCAATCTCTCTACTAAATCTGAACTTGCAATGTTGTTGCAGCTGCCATTGTCAACAATAATTCTGCAAACCTTGTCCTTGATGGTGCCACGGGTGTGAAAAATATTATGTCGCTGCCCTTTCTCTTCTCTAGCTGCATTGACACTAAGCACACGACGGGAAACAAAACAATCTCCCATGTCGGCCTGAATATCACAACCACTCTTCTCGCCCTCTTCATCCTCATCATCATCCGGTGCTCCACTATCTTCATGTTCACTCTCAGATTCCCATTCACCTTGTTCATTGATAAATAGAACCATTTTTGCTTGGACACTCAGAAGAAATGTGACCATGCCCTTTGCACTTCCAACACTCAATATCTCGGCTTCGTGATGATGGTATAGTCGTGGGGTTAGAAGTACTTCCAGCAGCAGAAGGAGCACGCTTGTCAACATTTCTAGGAGCTGGTGATGATGCCGATGAAGCCGTTGTTCGCCGGGTGGTGGTAGGGTGTGATGTATGCTAAAACTGAGACCCACCATGAGAGGCACTCGGCTGCGACCTTTGCCATGGTGTAGTGCTGCGGTTGTGAGATATCCGTCCATGACCACTCCATTGCACCTTCCTCTCCGTGCGCTTTGCTTGCTCCAAAATATCTTGTAGAGTGTTATAGGGGAACATCTCCACAAAATCAGAAATGTCATTGTTGAGACCATGCAGAAATCTTGCCATCTTTGACTCCTCATCTTCATGAATATGCGCACGAACAAGAAGTAATTCCATCTCTTTATAGTACTCATCCACCGTGCGCGTACCTTGGCTGAGGCGCTGCAATCTGATTCGGAGATCTCTTTAGTATTGTGAAGGAACAAATCTTCGCCTCATGGCTTGTTTCATCTCTTCCCAAGTGTCAATGTGATCACGACCTAGCAGCAGCTGATTTTCTTGTAGTTGATTCCACCAAGTGAGTGCATAACCAGAAAACTCAACACAAGCAAGGTTTACTCTCTTCGGATCAGCAAGATTATGGATACGAAAAATCTGATCACATTGCTCTTCCCAGTCAAAATATGCATCCGGGTCTTCTTTTCCTATGAACTTGGGGATGTGCAACTTGATTCTTGCTATGTCATCTCGACCATCTCGATCACGACGTTTTGCACGACGCCCATCATCACCATAGGCAGCAGCACGACGGTATAGAACACCATCATAATCATCAATGTCATCTCCATGACCACGAACAGCACGCTCATGAGGGTCATAGTAGTGCCCTCGAGGGCCATGGCCTCACCCTTGAAGTTTTCCTCCTCGCTGCCCTCCATAAGCAGCAGCTCCACGCCCACGAGCAACAGCCACATGTCCACCATAGCTGTTGTTATCATCCTCCAAGGCACCGTCCACAGCAGCCTGCATGGAATTCTCATCCCTAACTTCCCCAAGTGGATCAATAGGGTGTTGTTGGTGTCAAACCCTATCACCACCTGCTGGAGGATGCTTGCGAAGCACCCTTCCAAGGTCTCGAACCATGTTCCGTAATTCCTGAAACTCAGCACATGTGATTGGGGCATCTTCTTCCCCTTGATCTTCTCCATGAACACTCGATGCAGATCCTGCCATGTTAGTGGGGCTAAAAAAAGTGGAGTAGGATAATTTTGGGGAATCACACAACCTCACCTCTTACTCACCAAAGTTCTTATGAGTTCATATCAGATTGTGCTTCTCCCGAATGTGTTAAAGCGATTGAAAGACAGGGATCAAAGAACTAGCTTCGGTTTTTGGTGGAGCTCGGTGGGTTAAATAAAAAGGGGGTTTGTGCTGAAATCAAGTTGATGCAAACCAAGAAAATATGTGGATAGATTTGCTGGACCTTTGCACCAAGATTGAAAAACACACAACACACAAACTTCTGAAATTTTTCTACCAAGCTGAAACTTTTGGATCTTACACAACACTTTCTTTTTCTCTGTTGACTTCTTTTTTTTCTGCCACTCTTTTCTTTCTCCCTTTGATTTTTTTTGCCACTCTTTTTTTCTCTCTTTTTCCAAAGCACAACAACCAAATCTGAAGCAACTACAAAGATGAACTTGGTGCAGATCTAAAAGATGAAGAACATGCAAGGTATGCAACAACAAGATCTCAGCACCAACAAGGCTCAGATTTATTTTTGGTGGGGCTTTGGACTTCTAAGATAGAAAATATAGCATGAAAAACACTCGATCTAAAGGGATGATAGTAAGATAAAATTGGATAACAGATCCTACCGTGTCAACGAAGGCTCTGATGCCAGATGATAGGTGCACACCTGATGAATGAGTTCACGCCCGAGGGTGGCCAGATCTTCACGTCGTAGGATCGAACCGGGAGGGATAACTAGCTCCAAGTAGCCGGGATAACTAGCTTTATACCTGCCAAGGTTGGATGCAACCCGTACGTTGGGAATGGCTGACCGGAGCTACAAGAACTCCAACCCGCTGTCCGAACAATTGCAGAACCACAAACTGGGACTAACCCACACAAAACGGTTGGAACCGTAGAGCACGAATTAGGGGGAACCTGAGGCTCCTTCTCGTGAATCCGGATGAACTCACAAGAGCAAAGGTAGCAAGGATCTCTCGGATCTCTCTAGCAGTTTTGCTGCATAAGCTTGTAGCTGAATGGTTTGACAAAAGGTGCTAAAAGGATGGGGGAGATGGGGTTTCATAGCAGGGACAACCCCCCTTAGCTAGGTGTGAAAAGGTTTGAAAAATAACCAACTTTGCATGGCTTCCTTGGGGGAATAAGCAGTCATCTTTGGCAGTTGTTGGAGAGCTCCTCGGAAATTCGCGAAGCCTTGACAGCTAATACGTCTCCAACGTATCTATTATTTATGAAGTATTCATGCCATGTTTATTATAGTTTTGTATGATTTTGGTGCACTTTTATATGATTTTTATGGACTAACATATTGACCTAGTGCCCAGTGCCGGTTGCTGTTTTCTGCTTGTTATTGGTTTCCCAGAAAATCCATATCAAATGAAGTCCAAATGCAGCAAAACTTTTTGATGATTTTTTCTGGAAGGAAACAGACCCAGGAAGCTTCGGAGGAGCAGCAGAAGAGCCACAGGGGCCCCACGAGCCACCTGGGCGCGCCTGCCCCCCCCCCCCCCAGGCGTGGCCTGGTGCCTCGTGGGCCCCCAGTGGCACCTCTTCGCGTGATTCCAACGCTGAAAAATCATATATATTCAGAAACCCTCGAAAGTTAACCTAGATGAGTTTTTACGCCGCCGCAAGCCTCTGTACCTCCACGATCTCATCTACAGCCCTTTTCCAGCACCCTGCCGGAGGGGGGAAATCATCACCGGAGGCCATCTTCATCATCCCGGCGGTCTCCATGACGAGGAGGGAGTAGTTCACCCTCGGGGCTGAGGGTATGTACTAGTAGCTATGTGTTTGATCTCTCTCTCTCTCTCTCTCGTGTTCTTGATATGGCACGATCTTGATGTATTGCGAGCTTTGTTAATATAGTTGGATCATATGGTGTTTCTTCCCTCTCTAACCTTGTTGTGATGAATCGAATCTTTTCCCTTTGAGGTTTCGTTATTGTCGGATTGAATATTTCAGATTTGAGAACACTTGATGTATGTCTTGCATATGAATACCCGTGGTGACAATGGGGTATTATATTGATTCACTTGATATATGTTTTGGCACTCAACTCGCGGATTCCCTAGGTGACATTGGGGTAATCTATGCATAGGGGTTGATGCACGTTTTCATTATCTTTTCTCCGATAGAAACTTTGGGGTGCTCCTTGGAGTTCTTTATGTGGATTGAATATTATGATTATGAAGTTGTTTGATGCATATCGTATAATCAACTCACGGATTCTTGTGGTGACATTGGAGTATCTAGGTGACATTAGAGTTGGTTGATGTGTATCGTATGGTGTTATTTTAGTACGAACTCTAGGGCTGTTTGTGACACTTATAGGAATAGCTCAATAGATTGATCGGAAAGAATAACTTCGAGGTGGTTTCGTACCCTACTAACAATTTCTACCTTATGTTCTCTGCTAGTAGGAACTTTGGAGTGATTCTTTATCGCACGTTGAGGGATGGTTATATGATCCAATTATGTTAGCATTGTTGAGAGATTGCACTAGTGAAAGTATGAACCCTAGGCCTTGTTTTCAAGCATTGCAATACCATTTGTGCTCACTTTTGTTACTAGTTACCTTGCTGTTTTTATATTTTCAGATTACAAAAACCTATATCTACTATCCATACTACACTTTTATCACCATCTCTTCGCCGAACTAGTGCACCTATACAATTTACCATTGTATTGGGTGTGTTGGGGACACAAGAGATTTCTTGTATTTGGTTGCAGGGTTGTTTGAGAGATACCATCTTCAACCTACGCCTCCCACGGATTGATAAACCTTAGGTCATCCACTTGAGGGAAAATTGCTACTGTCCTACAAAACTCTGCGCTTGGAGGACCAACATGAGTCTACAAGAATAAGTTGTGTAGTAGACATCAAGCTCTTTTCTGGCGCCGTTGCCGGGGAAGTGAGTGCTTGAAGGTATATCTTTAGATCTTGCAATCGAATCTTTTAGTTTCTTGTTTTATCACTAGTTTGGTTTATAAAAGAAAACTACAAAAAAATATGGAATTGAGGTTGCCTCATATTATTCGTCTTTATAATGTCTTTCTTGAAAATGATGGAGCAGAAAATTGTGCTCAATTGATAGAAGAAGAATTCAATAAAATGTTTGGCATAAAATCTTTGAATGATAAGCATGATTGTAATGTTGTTAGTATGAATTCTATGAATATCCATGATGCTAATGATATGCAAAGCCATAAGCTTGGGGATGCTATGTTTGATGAAGATGATATTTTTAGTCCCCCAAGTTTTGATGAGCAAATTTATTATGATGAAAGTATGGCTCCTATTTATGATGATTATATTGATAAAAGTGGATTTGGAGAGGTCACAACTTTATTTAAAGATGATTCCACTATTTTGGAAGAGGTTTCAATTGATTATGAAAACAAAGTTGCTACCTATGATGATTATTGTGATGACATGTATGCTATAAAGAATAATGATAACTATGAAACTTGTCATCATGATTTTAATTTTCAATTGGATTATGCCAATCAAGTATCACATGATAGCTATTTTGTTGAGTTTGCTCCCGCTACTATTCATGAGAATAATTTTGCTTATGTGGAGAGTAATAAAAATTCTATGCTTGTGGATCATGAAAAGAATGCTTTATGTGATAGCTATATTGTTCAATTTCTTCATGATGCTACTGAAAATTATTTTGAGAGAGGAATATATGCTTCTACATATTTCAACAACATCAAGTTTCCTCTCTTTATGTTGAAAGTTTTGAAGTCATGCTTGTTTTGCCTTCCTATGCTAGTTAATTCTTGCTCCCATAAACTATTTGCTCAAAAAATCCCTATGCATAGGAAGTGGGTTAGGCTTAAATGTGCTAGTCATATGCTTCATGATTATCTCTTTGTGTTTCAATTCTTTACTTTTATTCGAGCATCATTGAAATCATCATGCCTAGCTAAAAGGCTTTAAAGAAAAGCGCTTGTTGGGAGACAACCCAATGTTTATACCTACTGTTTTTCTTGTGTTCACATGATTAAGACATTGTATTAATCATGTTTCATATGTTTTCTTTCGATAATGTGCCAAGTAAGACCTTTCGGATAGTGTGGATGATAGTTGATTTGATTCTGTGCAAAAACAGAAACTTTTGCGTCCAGTGCTGGAATTGCTATTCTGTACTGGAGCATGAGAAAATTCTGAAATTTTTACACAGTATTGGGATACAAATTTTTTACGTTGTCCTAATTTTTCAGAATTTTTTGAGGTACAGAAGTATGGTTTTTAAATCGCTCACTACACACCGTTCTGTTTTTTGACAGATTCTGTTTTCGGTGCATAGTTTGCTTGTTTTAGTGTTTCCATAGCTTATATTGAGTAATATAAATTGTGGAAATGATAGACTATAGTAGGCATTATGTGAGAACAATTATGAATCGTGTCTTGATACTAACCTATCTCACGAAGTTCCGTTAAGTTTTGTGTGCTTGAAGTTTTCAAGTTTTGGGTGAGATATCGATATGAGGAGAATAAGGAGCGGCAAGACCTTAAGCTTGGGGATGCCCAAGGCACCCCAAGGTAATATTCAAGGAAGACCCAAGCAAATAAGCTTGGGGATGCCCCGGAAGGCATCCCCTCTTTCGTCTTCAACACTATCGGTAACCTCACTCGGAGTTATATTTTTATTCGTCACATAATATGAGTTTTGCTTGGAGCATCATTTTCTTTTATTGAGATTTGCTTGTTGTTATCAATAATCATGTTTTGTATCTTTTAGTTCAATTAAATGCCAATTATAGCCTTTACCATGCTCATAGGTTCTTGGATTTCTTCCATGCGATACCTAAGTTCAACCAACAACAATGGGGATGAAAGCATAGTTGTGTCGTCAAGGTTACAAGGTAAACTTAAGTTAGCGTTCACCTGGTCACTTATTAGTTTGGCGCGACTTCTTATGATTGGACCTATAATTATTGGGGACTTGTCAATGGTTGTGGTGTCCTCATCAGAATGTCTTCAAACAATGTCTTCACACAGAGATGAGCAAGCAAAGGCTTCACAATACAAAAACAGAAAGTAAAGTAGTGAAGGGATAGAACCAGTTGCTCGATGAAGACAGAGGATTTGTTTGACCAATTCCAGTTGATGTGACAAATGTACGTCTGGTTAGTGAGGCTGAGATTGAATTCAGAAGACTATGTCTTCACCTTATTCCCTTGAGCTAAGGTCACTTAGACCTCGCCCAATCACTCAGGTAAGTCTTTAAGGTAGACTTCCAAACCTTCACAAACTCGCTCACCGAAAATTCACAATGACTCTTCGATGCTCAGAACATGACGCCTGGAAGATCACAGTCTTCAAGATAATAAGTCTTCGGTTCACTCAGAACAGAATGTCTCCAGTCATGCTCAATCACTTTGGGCTCTGGGTGTTTGGGTTTTCCTTGCAGGAAATCTCTCTCAAAGACTTCATAGGTGGGTTGATCTAAAACGACAACAGCCGTGCAATAGCTCGGAGCAGCCACCAACATATGGTGGAGGGGCTGGCTATTTATAGCCAGGGGCAACCCGACATGATATGACCGATCTGACCTTGGGTCAGTGTGGAGGGGAACGTTGCATGAAAATCAAAAAATTTCCTACGAACACCCAAGATCTAATCTAGGAGATGCATTGCAACGAGAGGGGAGTGTGTCTACTTACCCTTGTAGACCGAAAGCAGAAGCATATAAAACACGGTTGATGTAGTCATACTCTTCACGATCCAATCGCGATCCAATCCGATCTAGCGCCGAACGGACTGCACCTCCGAATTTAGCACACGTGTGGCTCGGTGACGTCTCCTCCTCCTTGATCCAACAAGAGAAGGGGGAGAAGTAGATGGGATCTCAACCAGCACAACGGCGCGGTGGAAATGGTGGTGGAGTTACTCCGGCAGGGCTTCGCCAAACCGTACCGAGACTAGAAGGTGGTAGAGAGGGGGAGGGGCTGCGCCAGGAGAGAGGTGCAGCTGCCCTCTCACCCCTCCACTATTAATAGGAGCAAGGGGGACGGGCACAGCCCCCTTTGCCCCTCCTCCAAGGAGGGGGCGGCGGCCCCTAGGGGGTGGAGTAGCCCCCAAGCAAGGGGGGGTCCCCCTTCTAGGGTTTCCCCACCAGCCCTAGGGCGCATGGGCCTTGGGGGGAGAGGCGCCCAGGGGCTGGGCGCCTCCCTCTACAGTCCATGTGGTCCCCCGGGGCAGGTGGACCCCCCCCCGATGGACCCCTGGACCCCTTTCGGCACTCCCGGTACAATACCGAAAAATCCCTAAACTTTTCCGGCGACCAAAATAGGACTTCCCATATATAAATCTTTACCTCCGAACCATTCCAGAGCTCCTCGTGACATCCGGGATCTCATCCGGGACTCCGAACAACATTCGGTCACTAACGTACATATCCCAATACTACTCTAGCATCAACGAACGTTAAGCGTGCGACCCTACGGGTTCGAGAATCATGTAGACATGACCGAGACACCTCTCCGGTCAATAACCAATAGCGGGACCTGGATGCCCATATTGATTCCTACATAGTCTACGAAGATCTTTATCGGTTGAACCACGATGTCTAGGATTTAATTAATCCCGTATGTAATTCCCTTTGTCCGGCGATATGTTACTTGCCCGAGATTCGACCGTCTGTATCTCCATACTACTCTAGATGGAAGGAATTGCACTGATCGATTGGATCGAATTTCCTCCATGGCATGAGATGAGACCCCAAGGTGGAAATCAACTAACCACTTATAAAATTATGGATAATCTTCCTCACGCAGATCAGTACCCCTTCGTCCAGATGATCATGTTTTGTCATGCCGAGCTATTGATATGTGCTACTGTTTTGAAACACCGTTTAAGTACAACTATTGTTTTCCTATCCTTTCACATTCAGGACAATGAAGATGATTTCAGTGGAACTGCACAAACTGGTCTGATGTTGAGTGATCTCTATTGCCTCCTCTGTTTGCTGCAATGTGTCAGCGTCAATTGCAAGATGAGCTAGCGAGCTAGTTGTGGAGTTGCCAACATGCTCAAAGTGCACTCAACATTGAGAAGAAAGAAGCATGCCCAGGAAATTAATGCGTAGGGAGGCCCTTTGCTCAGAGAAGCATCGATCGTTTTTTCTTGATTTCTACACCTTCTCACAGCTTTGTCTTGGTTATAGTCTGGTGAATCATTGAGATGCATAAACATGCTGAACTTATATATGTGCTGGTGAATGTTAGCTAGTATGCATATTGTATATTGTGAAGCTTAGTTTAATGTGAATGTTGACTAGCATGTGAACATTTAGAATCTATATTGTGGGCCTGTTATTTGATGCCTCATTTGTGCCGCGCTTCGACCAGTGTGAGTGTCTGCATGCATTACCGCACCCTCTAATTTGGTGGCTGCCAAGCGGGACCGAGGAGGAGCCATAAGTTTTTTTCAAGTTGAAAAAGGTTACCGAGCAGGAGCCATAAGCTGGAGAGCTGGAGAGTGTCTCTAATGGGTTGTCTCTAGTGTTAAGACCGACCAGTACAAGAGCCGATCCATCTTAAAGCCCATATTTTTGTAGGAAAAGCCCATATTACTTGAAGAGGGGCGCTCCCAAAAAACCCCTTCTTCCTTCTCGCTCCCACTTCACTGCAGCTTGCTCCTACAGAAAACACCCGCTCCCCTTCTTCCTCACCTCACTCCTACAAAAAAACCCCGCTCCCCTTCTTCCTCACTCCTACAGAAAACCCCTGCTCACCTTCTTCCTCACTCCTACAAAAAACCCCAGCCCCCCTTAACTAGGCTCGTCTTTCTCTACTCTACTCAAACCCGTGAGCTCAACGCAGCGCCCGCAAGGAAAATGGAGTCGGTTGGCCCCATCATTAAGAAGATGAGGCTCCCGCCAGCGGCGATGCCGGTTGTAGTTCCCGCACCTGGCAGCACGGGGAGAAGCAGTGAGCCTTCCCCCTGGATCTGAGGAACCTGAAGAATCTCGGGCGGACCGCATCAGTGATCTCCCAGACGCCATACTTGGGGAGATCATCTCGCTTCTCCCCACCAAGGATTGCTACCGCACCCAAGTCCTCGCATCTCGGTGGCACCCTCTATGGTGCGCCGTGCCTCTTAATCTCGACTGTCGTGGCCTATCTCTGTTCAATGATTTTGAACTCCCCAGAGCCATCATCTCCTCCCACCAGGGCTCTGTTCAACGCCTCTACATCCCGACATGCTACCTATGCATGCCCTGCACACTGGACGCCTGGCTGAAATCCCCTGAATTCGAAAAACTCCAGTTGCTTGAGTTGTACTATTCCCACATAAATCACATACCACATTCCGAATGCCATGTACTTCTGCCCTCAGCACCGATGTCCATCTCGCGGTTTTCCTCCTCTCTCCACACCGCCACCTTCGCCCTGTGCAAACTACCAGACCATCTGGTACAAAAGCTACGACTCCCACTTCTCAAAAAACTTTCACTTGTGGTGGTTCGTATATCGGAGGCCTCACTGCACAGCATCATCCAATCCAGTTGCCCTGCCCTAGAATGCTTAGTGCTTCTTTTGACAGTTAAAATCGGTTGTCTCCGAATAAAGTTGCCTAACCTTGTAAGAATTGGAATTTCTTTTGACGTAGGGGAGCTCATCATCGAAGATGCCCCTTCACTTCAAAGGTTGATCCTTGATTCTTGTTATTCACCTTCGCAAATAACTGTCGTCTCTGCGCCTAAACAGGAGACCTTGGGTGTAATTCATGATCTCTTTGATCATTTCAAGATGGTGTTTGGCTCCACAGTTATCCAGGTACTGTATATTATCATCTACACTTTTGTAATCATAAGCTGCATTTTTCATTTGTGCGCATAAGTTTTATATCATCTTGGAGTACACTTTTTGTACTAATATTATGTTCTATGCTCAATGAAGAGTTTGTCCATGGATAGCCTATCAGTGGTGCTGGATTCTGTCAAGATCTTATATATCAGTATGAATACTTTTGATCTGAACAAGATTATTGGCTTGTTGCGATGCTTTCCATGTCTGGAGAAGTTGTATATAAAGGTGATGATTTCACGCACATTGGAAGCCCATATATAGTGTGCAAGAATTAACCGTTCAGTTGTTGCTCTTTTGACATACTCTTTTTTTAGACCTTAACTGTTTTCAATCTTCATGTCTATTTAGGTAGCAGAACGGGGTACAAAAGGTATAACCAATCGGTGGCATCGTAAGCACCGGGATTTTCTCAGTTCTCATGACATTCGTTTGAAGACAATAACGTTGGAAGGATATGTAGCCACCCATGCAAACACTAGATTTGTCACATTCTTCCTGCTGAATGCGAGGGCACTATTGTCCATCAGGCTTAAATTTATTAACAACGAAATTTTGACGGATGGATATGTCGAAGAGCAAAAAAAGGAGTTTCAGGTGGACAAATGGGCTTCTGAACGTGCTAGTCTTCTTTTTACATCATCTTGTGGCCATATTCCATTAAATTTTAGGAACCGGGATGTTCATTTTATGGATCTGACCAATCCATTTGATCGTGACTGCCAAAAACACTGCCGCGGTTAGATGTTGTTGCCCTTTTGAATCTGGGTTTTGTCTAAACCTGATGAGCAATTAACCCTCGTGCTTTTGTACAGTTTGTAAGGTGGAGTTAGATCTTGTTGCCCTTTTCAACTCCGCTATGGCTGTCATATTTTCTTTGAAACAAGGCAAATGGCTTGCCATTTCTTTAATTAAGAGAGAAATATTGTAACAAATCCCAACCAAGGGAAATAACATCACTCTCGCCGGCTCCTTGAGCTCATTGTGCATTACAGAACCCAAGTGCCTAGCACCCGCCAGCAGCCACAAACTTATTTTGAGCTAGCACACCAAATGGGCTGTAATTCCTAATAAGAAAGGCTGCATCGTCGTGACATATTTGGATTCTGACATTTGGGACCCACAAGGAAAAAGTCTATCCAAGGTGGTGTCGAATTAGTCAACAAACGATTCTGCCTGCCAGCCATTGGATTGATATCCAACATCTATCGTGTTTCTTCTATCACTTGTCTTCTTCCTCCAGACGCCCAAACGAAACCACGCCATCGGTCCCGCCTGCTCCCACCTCCCACGGCTGGATGCGCCTCCGCCCATGCATTGCCGCCCCACCGTACCCTCAAACGTTGGCCAGTCCATCCCTCCACTCCCCCACATGTCCTGTTATTCTTCGGCGACGTCAGGCCCAACCCGCACCCGCACCCGAACCAGTCTACCCACGTACTCCCCTCTGCCTGCGAGTCTGCGACTACCCTGCCGCATCTTCCACGGGTCCTGTTTGTTCCCGTCCGAGGCCTCGCCGTCGTCCTCCGCCTTGGTTCGCTCGCCGCGGCGCCGCCGTCTGGCGTTGTCAACATGGTCAACAACCGAGAGGAATCAGGAGATGACTATACGTGGAGAGGATGACAGTAGGGACCCACGAGGGTCATTACAGTACGCAAGCAAGTGCCTCCTTATTACAAGCCAAAAAATGCTTCCTCCTAATGGTTTGACATATGGGTCCCACGCCATTGTCAACGTAGTCAATAAGCGAGAGAATTGCCCAACGAGCGGCTGACACCAGGGACCGAGCAGCTCGCGCAGTTGTTTTTTTGTTTTTGAGATGGAGCAGGGTATCAACTGGGCTGTGCAGGGGCTGTAGCCCGTCTAGCCCAGGCTTTTATTTTCTGTTTACCACATGACCAGCCCAGTTGTTTTTTTCTCTTTCTGAAAATGGCTAGCCCAGTTCTTTTTTTTTTGCAGAATACCCAACCGAGGCTTACTTGCTTTTCTCAGCCCTGTTGGGCTGCAAATCTTTGAAGATGAGGAGGGATGTACTCGGGGCTTGCCCAGAAAATGGACTATAAGTAGTAAGAAATGGGCTGTAAATTTTAAAAACAACACAGCAAACCGACAATTAGTTTCAAATTACGTTTTTCTTGGATTTCGATATTTTAAATTTCATTGATTTTTTTTGCGGTGAAAATTTCGTAGGATTTTAAATTAATATAATTTTATTTTTCAAATTAGTTTGAATCTGACTCAAAATTTCGGGATAAAAATAGTTCGGACCCCACCGAAATATGCAAAAATTCGTTGATTTTTTTAACCGTGGCCAGAATATGGGGTGTAATGCTAACAAAAAGAACATGGGATTCAAATAAATCCTTAAGAATTAGCAAATGGGCTGTAAATTATTAAAAAAATGGCAAATGGGTTGTATGCTGTTTGCCACAGATTTGGAGGCTTACTTGTGGGCCTACTATGTTGACGCGTACGCAGGCCTTTGTGAACTTAGTCAACAAACGATTCTAGCGGTAGTGACCATTGGATAACATCCAACGGTCATGCTGCTTCTTCAATCTCTGATCTTCTTGCTCCAGCCGCCCAAACCAGCGCCGGCGGGACCGCCTGCTCCCGCCTCCCGTGGCCGGCTGTGCTGCCGCGCAGGCCTCACCGACCCCTCCTACTCCCACCGCTGGCCAGGCCATCCCTCTACTCACCCACACCTCCTGTTATTCTCCGGCGACAGCAGCCTCACACCGCAGCCGAACCAGTCAACCCTTGTACTCTCCTCAGCGTGGGCATCCACTGCTGTGTCTTCGCCGGCTCCGGGTCGTTCCCTTCCTGGGCCTCGCCGTCGTCCACCGTGTTGGTGCTCTCGGCGCGGCGTGGTCAACAAATGACAGCCATCGGAAGAGGGATGTACGTGGAGAGGCTGACAATAAGGACCCACATGGTGCATGGCCGCCCGGAAGCAAGTGCCTCCTTATTACGCGAAAAAAATGATTCCTCCCCCTGACAGCTGGGACCCACCGGCTCTATCTTCGCACGGAAGGAAGTGCCTCCTTATTACGCAAAAAAAATGATCCCTCCTCATGACAGCTGGGACCCACCGGATTTGGAGGCTGACTTGTGGGACTACTAGGTTGACACGTACGCAGGGCTTTGTCAACTTAGTCAACAAACGATTCTAGCAGCGGGGACCATTGGATGTTAATCCAACGGCCGTGTTGCTTCTTCAATCTCTGATCTTCTTGCTCCAGCCACCCAAACTAGCGTCGGCGAGACCGCCTGCTCCTGCCTCCCGTGGCGGGCCATGCTGCCGCGCAGGCCTTACCACCCCACCCGACTCCCACCATTGGCCAGGCCTTTTCTCTACTCACCCACATCCCCTGTTATTCTCCGGCGACAGCCTCACACCACAGCCGAACCAGTCAATGCTCGTACTCCCCTCGGCGTGGGCATCCACTACCGCATCTTCCCCGGCTCCACGTCGTTCCCTTCCTAGGCCTCGCCATCGTCACCGCCTTGGTGCTCTTGGCGTGGCATAGTCAACGTGGTCAATGAACGACAGCCATCGGAAGAGGACTGTACGCGGTGAGGCTAACAGCTGGACCCACCAGTTACATCTTTGCACGCAAGGAAGTGCCTCCTTATTACGCGCAAAAAAATGATTCCTCCCCCTGACAGCTGGGACCCACCTGCTATATCTTCACACGCAAGGAAGTGCCTCCGTATCCTCCCTGACAGCTGGGACACACCTAGTCGAAGCATACATAGCGTTGTATGTCTGCTCGCGAACGTGTATGTACATACTGGTCGATCGGTCTCATGAACCATGGCCGTGTAAGGAGTGGCACGTGTCATAGTAGAGCCCCATATGTAGCAGTTCAGGCAGTCCCGTCTAAATCGAGTACACGTACATACATGCACGCTGCAAAAAATATGGCCACGTACGTACATACGGGCGGGGTCTCGAATGCGTACTCACGCATACGCATGGCCAGGGCTCATGTACATGGAGAGTCAACGTACGGCAGCAACGGCCTCCTGTTCATCGGCAACCAACCGGCTGGGTCGGCACGTAGAAACAACGCCGTGTTCATCGGGAGGCAACCGACTGGGTCGGAATGCGTCCTGTTCATCGGGAGCCAACCTGCTTGGACGGAACAGCCGAGACGGGGTCCTGTTCATCAACTCGGGGTCTGGCGTACCGCAAAACGGAGGAAACGTCCTTCTGTTTGACCACCTACGGTAGAAACGGGGTCCTATTCATCGGCTGGGGGTCTGGCGTACCGCAAAACGGAGGAAACGGACTTCTGTTCAACCGTCTACGGTCGAAACGGGGTCCTATTGATCGGGAGGGGTCTGGCGTACCGCAAAACGGAGGAAACGGACTTCTACCCAACTGCCTACGGTCGAAACAGAGTCCTGTTCATCGGGAGGGGTGTGGCGTACCTCAAAACGAGACTCCACGGGCAACTGTTCATCCACCGTCGACTTCCTCCAGCCTCCACCGGCTACTGTTCATCCAGCCTCCACGGGGGCCCTGTTCATCCAGCCTCCACCGGCTACTGTTCATCCAGCCTCCACGGGGTCCTGTTCATCCACCCCCAACCGGCTGGGGTATGGCGTACCGCGGCACGGCCTCCTCGGGATCCTGTTCATCCAGCGCCAACCGCCTACCCGGCCGGGGTCCTATTCATCCAACCCCCACCGGCTGGGGTGGGGCGTACGAGCGGGCGGCAGCAACGGGAACTGTTCATCCACAGCCAACCAACCGGCTCCATCGATGCATCTCGTCTCGTGTCTACGTGTATCGCGCGCGCGGCACAAACAGGCACTGTTCATCGAGAGGCAACCCAACACCGGCTGGCTACGTCTTGCACTAGGGCTCGATCGGCTTCAGTAAGTAGTGAGAAGGATCGATCGGGTTCAGTTAGCAGCGAAGGAATCGATCGGGTTTAGTTAGCAGCGAAGGGATCGCTCGGGTTCAGTTAGCAGAGAAGGGATCGCTCCGCTTCAGTACGCAGTGGGACCGATCGCTCGGGTTCAGTACGTGTAGTAGTGCGAGGGATCGATCGATCGCTCGGGTTCAGTAAGCGAACGCCTCGCTCGGGTTCAGTTAGGGAGCGCCTCATACACACGCGCGCATACGAGAGAAACGCGCAAACCGCACTGCATCGCTCGGCCCCGACCACCCACCGTAACCGGGAACTCCCCGAAAATTTCCTCGCCATCACTTCTACCAAGATTTTTTACGTCATGGACGGCCCAAAGAATGTCATGCGGGTGCGTCTCCGGCCCGCCCAGGACAAAAAGCCCATTTTCTATCATAATTTTTTGTCATAGAAGTAGGAGCCCACCACATCTATGATGATACGTGTTTTTGTCACAATTATTGTCATTGAAGTGTCACAACCACGACAGAAAAAGTTTTCGTTCGGGCCATAATGTCACGGGTGTGTCTCTTTTTTTTAGTGATTACTTCGCTTTGAGAGTGCTTCTATGCTTGCCTATCTAGGTATTAAGTTCATAACAAATAGAGTAATACTTTAACAATGATGACATAATGTAGACAAAATAAGATTAATCAATATGATCAAACCCCATCGTTTTGTCCTTAGTGGCAACAATACAAATACGTGCCTCGCTACCCCTGCTGTCACGAGGTGAGGACATAACAAGATTGAACCTAGCACAAAGCACCTCTCCCGCTGAAGATAAATCAATCTAGTTGGCCAAACTAAACGGATAGATCGGAGAGAAATACAAAGCTATAACAATCACACATAATAAATTTCAGAAATAACTCAATTTAATTTCAATGAACAATCTGATCATAAACCCACAATTCATCGGATCCCAACAAATGCACCGCAAAAGATTACATCGAATCGATCTCCGAAGAGAACATTGTATTGAAGATCAAAAAGAGAGAGAGAGCCATCTAGCTACTGCTATGGACCCGTAGGTCCTATGGGGAACTACTCACACATCATCATGGAGGCAGCAAGGTTGATGAAGATGGCCTCCGTGATCGATTCCCCCTCCGGCAGAGTATCGAAAAAGGCCTCTAGATGGGATCGCGGAAGAACAAAGGCTTGTGGCGGTGGAATAATTGTTTTGGGTCTCGCTCTAGTGGTTTCTCGATTTTAGGGAATTTATAGGCTTGGAATTAGGTCAAACGGAGTTAAGAGGGGCCCACAAGCCTAGGTGGCGCCCCCCTGGGGGCGCGCCACCTGAGCTTCTGGCCCTCTCATGCATCGTCTAGTTTCCCCTCGAAGCTTCTAGGGTCCCTTCTGGTCCAGAAAAAATCACCGTAAAGTTTCATCGCATTTGAACTTTGTTTGGTATGGTTTTTCTGCGAAACAATAAAATAGGCAAAAACAAAAACTGGCGCTGAGCACTAGGTTAATAGGTTAGTTCCCAAAAATGATATAAAATTGCATATAAAGCATACAATATTGACAATATAATAGCATGAAACAATAAAAAATTATAGATATGTTGGAGAGGTATCACGATGGTAGGTTAGCGCCGCCACGTGAAAGTGCTAGTTATCGACTAGAGGGGGTGAATAGGCGATTTTTATGAAAGTATTCGAAACAGGCAATGTCTTCGAAGACACGGAAGCATAACAGTGTCTAAACAGAGTATAGCGGAATATAAACTACACTAGGCATGCTATCAATGCAAGAATAAAGATACGAGAAATGAAAGCCGCAGGCAAACTAGGTAGCATGGAACAATAAGAACAACCAACAGGAAAACTAAGATGGGATCAAAGGGAATGTGATAGGTGCAAACCCAATGAACGAGTTCATGCCCGAGGGTGGCCCGATCTTCACGTCGTAGGATCGAATTGGGAGGGATAACTAGCTGAAAGAAGCCTGGATAACTAGCTTTATACCTGCCAAGGTTGGATGCAACCCGTACGTTGGGGATGGCTGACCGGAGCTACAAGAACTCCAACCCGCTGTCCGAACAATAGCAGAACCACAAACCGGGACTAACCCACACAAAACGGCTGGAACCATAGAGCACGAATTAGGGGGAACCAGAGGCTCCTTCTCGCGAATCCGGATGAACTCACAAGAGCAAAGGTAGCAAGGATCTCTCGGATCTCTCTAGCAGTCTTGCTGCATAAGCTTGTAGCTGAATGGTTTGACAAAAGGTGCTAAAAGGATGGGGGAGATGGGGTTTTATAGAAGGGAAAACCCCCCTTATCTAGTATTGAAAAATAACCAGCTTTGCATGGCTTCCTTGGGGGAATTAGCAGTCATCTTTGGGAGTTGTTGGAGAGCTCCTCGGAAATTCGCGAAGCCTTGATAGCGTGGACACCTTCCACGAGAATGACTAGAACGTTTGACTCACAACTCCAAATGATGTGAGGTTTTTTGCATTGGAAAGTAAATTTGATGTAGCTTATAGAGATATACCCCTATGGCTCTGTCTCTCCTCCAAATGGGTGTGGTACAACGAAACATCAGAGGTAAAAAACTGACAGCATCAACTTCACTTGAAATTTGTTTTCTCCAAACTTGTTTCTTCAAACCGGTTGCTTCAAGAGCTCATAGGTTGTTGGATTTCTTCCATGCGATACCTAAGTTCAACCAACAACAATGGGGATGAAAGCATACTTGTGTCGTCAAGGTTACAAGGTAAACTTAAGTTAGCATTCACATGGTCACTTATTAGTTTGGCGCGACTTCTTGTGATTGGAGCTATAATTGTTGGGGACTTGTTGATGGTTGTGGTGTCCTCATCATCCTCCCCCTCTTGAAAAGGAGTCATCCTCGACTCTGATGGCCCAAACTACGGAGAGAGGTCGGACACATTGAAAGTTGGACTAACACCATAATCCATCGGAAGGTCAATCTTGTAGGCATTGTCATTGATCTTCGCAAGCACTTTGAATGGGCCATCTGCGCGTGGTTGCAACTTGCATTTGCGTTGGTCCAGGAAACGATCCTTCTGCAGGTGTACCCACACAAGATCACCTTCTTCAAACAAGACCTTCTTTCTTCCCTAGTTCGCTCGTTTTGCATATTGCTCAGTCATCTTCTCAATATTTTCCTTGGTCTTCTCATGAATTTTCTTCACGAAGTTAGCACGCTTACTTGCATCAAGATTAGTTCGCTCCTGCAATTGTAAAGGCAAAAGATCTATGGGAGCAGCAGGTTTGAAACCATAAACAATTTCAAAAGGACAAAATTTAGTGGTCGAATGTACCGCCATGTTTATGCAAACTCCACGTGGGGGAGACACTCTTCCCACATCTTCAAATTCTTATTTAAAACTGCTCTTAGCATCATGGATAGTGTGCGGTTGACAACTTCAGTTTGTCCATCCGTTTGTGGGTGGCATGCAGTGGAAAAGAGAAGCTTCATTCCTAGTTTTGCCCATAATGTTTTCCAAAAATAGCTCAGAAACTTGGTGTCACGATCTGAAACAATAGTGCGTGGTACTCCATATAGCTGCACAACTTCCATGAAAAATAAATGAGTAATGTGTGTAGCATCATCGCTCTTGTGACATGGGATAAAATGAGCCATTTTGCTAAACCTATCAACCACCACAAAAACTGAATCACTCCCTCTCTTAGTGCGCGGTAAACCAAGAACAAAGTCCATAGAAATATCTTCACAAGGTGTACTAGGAATTGATAAAGGGGTATAAAGTCCATGAGGGTTTAAGTGTGACTTAGCTTTGCGGCAGATCTCACAATGTAGCACGTAGCGCTTGACATCACGCCTCATCCTTGGCCAAAAGAAATGGTCAATCAGCACGCTCTCAGTTTCTTTGCTCCAAAATGTCCCATGAGACCACCAGCGTGAGCCTCCTGCAAAAGCAACAAACGAACAGAACAATCTGGGATGCACAATTTGTTAGCTCGAAACAAGAATCCATCATGCAAGTAAAACTTTTCCCAACATTTCCCCTCACTACACTTTGAGTGTGGTTCAGCAAAATATGGGTCATTGGCATACAATTCTTTAATTTGCAACCCAAGAATTTTAGTATCAAGTTGTGAGAGTAAAATATGGCGTCTAGACAAAGCATCGGCAACAACATTATCTTTTCCTTTCTTGTACTTGACAATATAGGGAAAAGATTCTATGAATTCACTCCATTTTGCATGTCTACGGTTCAGTTTCAATTGACCCCTAAGGTGCTTTAAATATTCATGGTCGGAATGTATCACAAATTCTTTAGGCTACAAATAATGTTGCCATGTTTCCAAAGATCTCACGAGTGCATATAATTCTTTGTTATAAACTGAATAATTCAGAGTTGGACCACTTAGCTTCTCACTAAAATATGCAATAGGCCTACCTTCTTGCATTAGTACTCCTCCAATACCAACACCACTTGCGTCACATTCAATTTCAAAAGTCTTACCAAAGTTGGGTAGTGCAAGCAATGGTGCAGATGTCAATTTTTTTTCTAGCTCTTGGAAGGCCTTCTCTTGTGCGTTTGCCCACTTGAAGGGAACATTTTTATTTGTTAGCTCATTCATGGGGGCAGCAATGGTGTTGAAGTCCTTCACAAACCGACGGTAGAAACCAACAAGGCCAAGGAAGCTTCGTACTTGGCTTACATTTTGTGGAGGCATCCACTCACAGATGGCTTTGACCTTCTCCTCATCTACCTCCACACCTTGACCTGAAACAACGAAGCCAAGAAACACAACTTTGTCCGTGCAAAATGTGCACTTTTCCTTGTTAGCATACAATATCTCCTCTCTTAGGACAGCAAGCACACACCGGATGTGTTCAACATGTTCATCCAAAGTTTTGCTATAAATCAGGATGTCATCAAAGTAGACAACCACAAACTTGCCAATGAACATTCTAAGCACATGATTCATCAATCTCATGAAGGTACTAGGTGCATTTGTCAATCCAAATGGCATAACTAACCACTCATACGAACCAGATTTTGTTTTGAAAGCAGTTTTCCATTCATCACCCTCTCTCATTCTAATTTGGTGGTAGACACTTCGCAAGTCAATTTTAGAAAAGATGGTGACGCCACTAAGTTCATCAAGCATATCATCAAGCCTAGGTATGGGGTGTCTATACCTCATGGTGATGTTGTTAATAGGCCTACAATCACAACAAATTTTGGAAGATCCATCTTTTTTGGGTACCAAAAGAACTGGTACAGCACAAGGAGAGAGACTTTCCCTTACATAACCTTTGTTTAATAGGCCTTCAACTTGTCATTGAATCTCCTTGGTTTCCTCCGGGTTTGTGCGGTATGGTGGTCGGTTCGGCAATGGGGCTCCTGGGACCAAATCAATTTGGTGCTCAATGCCTTTTTGCGGTGGCAGCCCTGGTGGTACCTCCTCGGGGAACACATCTTCATACCCCTGCAAAATTTCAACAACAACACTAGGAGTGGTAGAGGGTAATTCGTTAGTAGAAAGAAAGTTGTCCTTGTACAAAAGTACAAAGAACACGGAATTGGGTTCTCTCAACTCTCTCATGTCCCTTTTCCTAGCCATCATAACTAATCCCTGTTTTTCCCATGTCTTGGTTAATTTAAGCTGTGGGGTTTTATTTGGCTTTGGATTCTCTCGCTCACTATGTTGGTGGATGTCACTCAAGTGTTTCTCGCTCACTTTCTCTTTCTTTTTTAGATCATCCATCAATATTTCTTTGGGTGTCAAAGGGAGCAAAGATATGTGCTCTCCCTCGTATTAGAACGAGAGACGGTTAGCACGGCCGCTGATTTGCACATCACGATCATACAACCAAGGTCTTGCCAACAACAATTGGCATGCTTGCATTTGGACCACATCACATTCCACTTGATCTCGGTACTTTCCAATGGAAAACTGAACGGTGACTATGTTGCTCACTCGAAGTGTACCACAATCATTGAGCCATTGCATCTTATATGGACTTGGGTGCCTTCTTTGTTTCAGTCCCAATCTCTCTACTAAATCTGAACTTGCAATGTTGTTGCAGCTGCCATTGTCAACAATAATTCTGCAAACCTTGTCCTTGATGGTGCCACGGGTGTGAAAAATATTATGTCGCTGCCCTTTCTCTTCTCTAGCTGCATTGACATTAAGCACACGACGGGAAACAAAGCAATCTCCCATGTCGGCCTGAATATCACAACCACTCTTCTCGCCCTCTTCATCTTCATGATCATCCGGTGCTCCACTATCTTCATGTTCACTCTCAGATTCCCATTCACCTTGTTCATTGATAAATAGAACCTTTTTGCTTGGACACTCGAATGAAATGTGACCATGCCCTTTGCACTTCCAACACTCAATATCTCGGCTTCGAGATGATGGTACAGCCGTGGGGTTACAAGTACTTCCAGCAGCAGAAGGCGCATGCTTGTCAACATTTCTAGGAGCTGGTGATGATGCCGATGAACCCGCTGTTCGCCGGGTGGCGGTATGGTTTGATGTATGCTGAAACTGAGAACCACCATGAGAGGCACTCGGCTGCGACCTTTGCCATGGTGTAGTGCTGCGGTTGTGAGATATCCGTCCATGACCACTCCGTTGCACCTTCCTCTCCGTGCACTTTGCTTGCTCCAAAATATCTTGTAGAGTGTTATAGGGGAACATCTCCACAAAATCAGAAATGTCATTGTTGAGACCATGCAGAAATCTTGCCATCTTTGACTCCTCATCTTCATGAATACGAGCACGAACAAGAAGTAATTCCATCTCTTTATAGTACTCATCCACCGTGCGCGTACCTTGGCTGAGGCACTGCAATCTGTTTCAGAGATCTCTTTGGTATTGTGAAGGAACAAACCTTCGCCTCATGGCTTGTTTCATCTCTTCCCAAGTGTCAATGTGATCACGACCTAGCAGCAGCTGATTTTCTTGTAGTTGATTCCACCAAGTGAGTGCATAACCAGAAAACTCAACACAAGCAAGGTTTACTCTCTTCGGATCAGCAAGATTATGGATACGAAAAATCTGATCACATTGCTCTTCCCAGTCAAAATATGCATTCGGGTCTTCTTTTCCTATGAACTTGGGAACGTGCAACTTGATTCTTGCTATGTCATCTCGACCATCTCGATCACGACGTTCTGCACGACGACCATCATCACCATAGGCAGCAGCACGACGGTATGGAACACCATCGTAATCATCAAGGTCGTCTCCATGACCACGAGCAGCACGCTCATGAGGGTCATAGTAGTGCCCTCGAGGGCCATGGCCTCGCCCTCGAAGTTGTCCTCCTCGCTGCCCTCCATGAGCAGCAGCTCCACGCCCACGAGCAACAGCCACATGTCCACCATAGCTGTTGTTATCATCCTCCAAGGCACCGTCCACACCAGCCTGCATGGAATTCTCATCCCCAACTTCCCCAAGTGGATCAATAGGGTGTTGTTGGTGTCAAACCCTATCACCACCTGCTGGAGGATGCTCGCGAAGCACCCTTCCAAGGTCTCGAACCATGTACCGTAATTCCTGAAACTCAGCACGTGTGATCGGGGCATCTTCTTCCCCTCGATCTTCTCCATGAACACTCGATGCAGATCCTGCCATGTTAGTGGGGCTAAAAAAAGTGGAGTAGGGTAATTTTGTGGAATCACACAACCTCACCTTTTACTCACCAAAGTTCTTATGAGTTCATATCAGATTGTGCTTCTCCCGGATGTGTTAAAGCGATTGAAAGATAGGGATCAAAGAACTAGCTTCGGTTTTTGGTGGATCTCGGTGGGGTAGACAAAAAGGGGGTTTGTGCTGAAATCAAGTTGATGCAAACCAAGAAAATATGCGGATAGATTTGCTGGACCTTTGCACCAAGATTGAAAAACACACAACACACAAACTTCTGAAAATTTTCTACCAAGCTGAAACTTTTGGATCTTACACAACACTTTTTTTTTCTGTGTTGACTTCTTTTTTTTCTGCCACTCTTTTCTTTCTCCCTTTGATTTTTTTGCCACTCTTTTTTTTCTCTCTTTTTCCAAAGCACAACAACCAAATCTAAAAGCAACTACAAAGATGAACTTGGTGCAGATCTAAAAGATGAAGAACATGCAAGGTATGCAACAACAAGATCTCAGCACCAACAAGGCTCGGATTTATTTTTGGTGGGGCTTTGGACTTCTAGGACAGAAAATATAGCATGAAAAACACTCGATCTAAAGGGAAGATAGTAAGATAAAATTGGATAATAGATCCTACCGTGTCAACGAAGGCTCAGATGTCAGATGATAGGCGCAAACCCGATGAACGAGTTCACGCCCGAGGGTGGCCCGATCTTCACGTCGTAGGATCGAATCGGGAGGGATAACTAGCTGCAAACAGCCGGGATAACTAGCTTTATACCTGCCAAGGTTGGATGCAACCCGTACGTTGGGGATGGCTGACCGGAGTTACAAGAACTCCAACCCGCTGTCCGAACAATCACAGAACCACAAACCGGGACTAACCCACACAAAACGGCCAGAACCGTAGAGCACGAATTAGGGGGAACCAGAGGCTCCTTCTTGTGAATCCGGATGAACTCACAAGAGCAAAGGTAGCAAGGATCTCTTAGATCTCTGTAGCAGTCTTGCTGCATAAGCTTGTAGCTGAATGGTTTGACAAAAGGTGCTAAAAGGATGGGGCAGATGGGGTTTTATAGCAGGGACAACCCCCCTTAGCGAGGTGTGAAAAGGTTTGAAAAATAACCAGCTTTGCATGGCTTCCTTGGGGGAATAAGCAGTCATCTTTGGGAGTTGTTGGAGAGCTCCTCGTAAATTCACGAAGCCTTGACAGCCTGGACACCTTCCACAAGAATGACTAGAACGTTTGACTCACAACTCCAAATGATGTGAGGTTTTTTGCATTGGAAAGTAAATTTGATGTAGCTTCTGGAGATATACCCCTATGTCTCCGTCTCTCCTCCAAATGGGTGTGGCACAACGAAACATCAGAGGTAAAAAACTGACAGCATCAGCTTCACTTGAAATTTGTTTTCTCCAAACTTGTTTCTTCAAACCGGTTGCTTCAAGTGCTCATAGGTTGTTGGATTTCTTCCATGCGATACCTAAGTTCAACCAACAACAATTGGGATGAAAGCATAGTTATGTCGTCAAGGTTACAAGGTAAACTTAAGTTAGCGTTCACCTGGTCACTTATTAATTTGGCGCGACTTCTTGTGATTGGACCTATAATTGTTGGGGACTTGTAGATGGTTGTGCTCATCAGAATGTCTTCAAACAATGTCTTCACACAGAGATGAGCAAGCAAAGGCTACACAATACAAAAACAGAAAGTAAAGCAGTGAAGGGATAAAACCAGTTTCTCGATGAAGACAGAGGATTTGTTTGACCAATTCCTGTTGATGTGACAAATGTACGTCTGGTTAGTGAGGCTGAGATTGAACTCAGAAGACTATGTCTTCACCTTATTCCCTTGAGCTAAGGTCACTTAGACCTTGCCCAATCACTCAGGCAAGTCTTTAAGGCAGCCTTCCAAACCTTCACAAACTCGCTCACCGAAAATTCACAATGACTCTTGGATGCTCAGAACATGACGCCTGGAAGATCACAGTCTTCAAGATAATAAGTCTTCGGTTCACTCAGAACAGAATGTCTCCAGTCATGCTCAATCACTTTGGGCTCTGGGTGTTTGGGTTTTCCTTGCAGGAAATCTCTCTCAAAGACTTCGTAGGTGGGTTGCTCTAAAACGACAACAGCCGTGCAATAACTCGGAGCAACCACCAACTTATGGTGGAGGGGCTGGCTATTTATAGCCAGGGCAACCCGACATGATTTGACCGATCTGACCCTGGGTCAGTGTGGAGGGGGACGTTGCATGAAAATCAAAAAATTCCTACGAACACCCAAGATCTAATCTAGGAGATGCATAGCAACGAGAGGGGAGTGTGTCTACATACCCTTGTAGACCGAAAGCAGAAGCGTATAAAACGCGGTTGATGTAGTCGTACTCTTCACGATCCAATCGCGATCCAATCCGATATAGCGCCGAACGGACGGCACCTCCGAATTTAGCACACGTGCGGCTCGGTGACGTCTCCTCCTCCTTGATCCAGCAATCGAAGGGGGAGAAGTAGATGTGATCTCAACCAGCACGATGGCGTGGTGGAGATGGTGGTGGAGTTGCTCCGGCAGGGCTTCGCCAAACCGTACCGAGACGAGGAGGTGGTAGAGAGGGGGAGGGGCTGCGCCAGGAGAGAGGTGCGGCTGCCCACCCACCCCTCCACTATTTATAGGAGTAAGGGGGAGCGGCGCAGCCCCCTTTGCCCCTCCTCCAAGGAGGGGGCGGCGGCCCCTAGGGGGTGGAGTAGCCCCCAAGCAAGGGGGGCGCCCCCTTCTAGGGTTTCCCCACCAGCCCTAGGGCGCATGGGCCTTGGGGGAGGGGCGCCCAGCCCACCAACGGCTGGTGGGCCTCCTTCTATAGTCCATGTGGTCCCCCGGGGCAGGTGGACCCCCCTCCCCCCGATGGACCCCACGGACCCCTTTCGGCACTCCCGGTACAATACGGAAAAATCCTGAAACTTTTCCGGCGACCAAAATAGGACTTCCCATATATAAATCTTTACCTCCGGACCATTCCAGAGCTCCTCGTGACATCCGGGATCTCATCCGGGACTCCGAACAACATTCGATCACCAACATACATATCCCAATACTACTCTAGCGTCAACGAACGTTAAGCGTGCGACCCTACGGGTTCGAGAATCATGTAGACATGACCAAGACACCTCACCGGTCAATAACCAATAGCGGGACCTGGATGCCCATATTGGTTCCTACATATTCTACGAAGATCTTTATCGGTTGAACCATGATGTCAAGGATGTAATTAATCCCGTATGTAATTCCCTTTGTCTGGCGATATGTTACTTGCCCGAGATTCGATCATCGGTATCTCCATACCTAGTCCAATCTTGTTACCGGCTAGTCTCTTTACTCGTTACGTAATACAAGATCCCGTGACTAACTCATTAGCCACATTGATTGCAAGCTCTTTACGATGTTGTATTACCGAGAGGGCCCAGAGATATCTCTCCGTCATATAGAGTGACAAATCCCAGTCTCGATCCATGCAACCCAACAGACACCATCGGAGATACCTGTAGAGCACCTTTATGATCACCCAGTTACGAAGTGACGTTTGATAGCACACTAGGCATTCCTCTGGTATCCGGGAGTAACATGATCTCATAGTCGAAGGAATAGATACTTGACATGAAGAAAGCTGTAGCAAATAACTAAACGATCTGATGCTAAGCTTACGGTTGGGTCTTGTCCATCACATCATTCTCCTAATGATGTGATCCCGTTATCAAATGACAACTCATGTCTATGGTTAGGAAACCTTGACCATCTTTGATCAACGAGCTAGTCTAGTAGAGGCTCACTAGGGACACGGTGTTGTCTATGTATTCACACATGTATTTAAGTTTCCAGTCAATACAATTCTAGCATGAATAATAAACACTTATCATGAACAAGGAAATATGATAATAACCAATTTATTATTGCCTCTAGGGCATATTTCCAACAGTCTCCCACTTGCACTAGAGTCAATAATCTGGTTTACATAGTTATGAATCTCACACCCATGGAGTCATGGTGCTGATCATGTTTTGCTCGCGGAAGAGGTTTAGTCAACGGGTCTGCAACATTCAGATCCGTATGTACTTTGCAAAGTTCTATGTCTCCATCCTTAATATAATTACGAATGGAGTTGAAGCAGTGTTTGATGTGCTTGGTCTTCTTGTGAAACCTGGGCTCCTTGGCAATAGCTATAGCTCCAATTTTGTCACAAAAGATAGTCATTGGATCCAATGCACTAGGTATTACTCCCAGATCGGATATGAACTCCTTCATCCAGACTCCTTCTTGCGCTATGTAACATCCCAATTTCCAATTTGGATGTTTATAAATAGATCATTCATATGCATCCATGAATTATGCATTTTGCCCTTCATTTCTTTTATTTGAATTTTGATCCAAGGAACTTTGTGCAATTCAAGGACCAAAAGAGAGAATTGGAAGTTTCCTTAAATCCATTTTTCAAAATTCTTTGAATTCAAAATTTGGAATTTGGATCAAATTTGGTTTCATTAAATTCATTTCCTTTATTTCCAAAAATAAAATAAAGAGAGAAGATAAAAGGACTTCTTCAAAAACAGAAGGGAAATATTGGAAATTGAATTTGAAATCAAAATATATTTATTTGGAATTATTTGCAAATTATTTTGATGCAAATTTTATTAGAATAGCAAAAATGTTTAAAAAATGCAGTTTAGGCCGGATAAAAGTTCACAAGGTCATATATAAGACCATATAATTGTGTGAATTTTTCTGGGAATTTTTAGAATTTCTTTTATTTTTATCTTTTGGGTGTTTTACCATTTCTGTAAACAAAAATTCGCCCGCGCCCAGCCAGGCGCAGCCAGCCCAGCCGGCCCAGCACAGGCCAGCCAGGCGCAGCCAGCAGCCAGCGCAGGCCGAGGCCGCCTCCCCTAGCTCGCCCGAGATCTCTCTCTCTCGCTCTCTCGTTACCTCTCTGTTCCCCTGGCGCCTGGGCCCCGCCTTTATTTATTTTTTCTTCTTCTTCCCCACGAACAGAACAGAGAACCACACGTACACGCGCCCGACGTCGACTTAGGTTCAAATTCGTGGGAATCCTACCCCGAGTTGACCCCTTCCCCAAGCCTCATGTCCTATAAGTACCCAGGGCCCCTCTCGACCGATTCCCCCCGAAACCCCTCGCCAAGTCCACCCCAATCGCTCGCACTCGTCGTTCCAATCTCGCCGAAGACGCTGCAGTTCATCGCCGTTTTCCCACGCCGGTGAGCCATCCCGAGCCTCCTCCTTCTGTAATTCGACTTTGCTCGATCTCTAGATCCGTTTTGACAAGGTCTTTTGTTCTCTATTCATCTATAGAAGCCATCCCAACCCGCCGTCTTCGCCGGAGCACCCGACCTTCATCACCCTGTTCCGTCACCGTCCGTCGTCACCGATCATCACCGACATCACCACCGGACGAGCCACTCTCCGCTGCATCCTCCTGACACTCACGCCGCCGCCCACGATCACCGGAACCGCCGCCCCACCGGACCCGAGCCGCCCCAACACGCTCGTTCTTCTCTGTAAGCCACAGCGCCCTGTTCGTTTCAGTTAAAAAAACGGTTCAGTTACATCGGTTTTCTTCGGTAGATCGAACCGGCTTACGTTTTTGTTTAGCCGCCGCGATCCGTTTTCCTTACGGATTGGTCGTCCGCCCTTGAACACGCAGCAAACATCTCCCAACCAATCAGAGAGCGCCACTTGGCCTCTGGCCGATATTTAATCTTTTCAGAAAATTCCAATTACAGATTCTATTTTGATTTTCCTTTTATCATATCTTCAAATCTATAGATCCAATTTTGTTGATTCTTTTTCCTACGGTTTCATAAAAATCCCATCTATCCAGAGAACCTAACTAAAAATACTTTTGACAATTTAAAATTCGAATTTGAACAGATTCATGTTTAAACTTGTTTTGGCTATAATTTGAAATCTATAACTCCGATTGAATTGATTCTTTTTGCAAATCGAAGCACATGTCGTCTACTTTCTGTTAATGTCAAAACCATACAATTTTACAATTGTTAAAAAATTGCGTTCTGTACAAAAACTTTATTTGGTTGATTTTTGGAGTTTTCCGAAGTCTTTTCTTCGTTTTCCTTTTTGATTCTTTGTTTGATTTCTTATGTGTGTCAATGTTTGCTTCGTTAGATCATCCGGAGTGCGAGGCTTGCTACTACGAATCTTTAGAGTTCAACGATCGTCAGCAAGGCAAGTTCATACCTTGATCATAATTTTCCTATACCCAGTTTTTACTATGCATTAGTTTCACCCTTACAAATTTGCATGAGTAGGATTGGGAATTGTGGCATTGCTATGTAGTTCATGAGGTAGGAACCTATGACCTTTGATCACCCCGGGAATATTAGTTATGTCATGTATTGCTTAGCCATGCTCGTAGATGGGGATTGGTATGTGTGATTCATGCAAGTTGCGAGAGATATAATAATTTGGGTAAAAATTAAGGTGGCAACATTAACACACATCTGGGTGGATTGATTGGGGCACCTGGAGAAACCAGTGCTTGCCCAAGGGGATCCCGGAGTACCCGTGTGATCACCCTAGGATTGCCACCCAGGCTCAACGGGATCATACGATATTTTCATGCCTAGATGCTTCCGTGTGCAGCCACAAGCCATTATGGGCTCTGGCACAGTGGAGTACGTTGTAGGAAACCTTACCGGGTGGTACTACGAAAGTAGGGGTTATAGTCGGGATGGGTACCGCCCAGGGTTAAGGGGACTTCTTCAGAAAAACTATGTCTCGATCTTCCGATCATGGAGGTGGTCGAGTCTTGTGGGGAAAAGTGCACAAACCTCTGCAGAGTGTAAAAATTAATCATGATTAGCCGTGTCCCCGGTTATGGACAAATTTGAGCATCTAGAAGTGAACTATTGGTTGATCTCATCACTTTATTTAATTAATGAATTGGGTTATTGAAAATTTTGGTTAAGGGATTGAGTTGGAGGAACCTTCTCAATAATGGCATAAACTTGGTAGTAAATAAAATTAATTCCTTTGTTGTAGGGAAAAATTAGCTTTATGCAAAAATTTAACCTAGAGCCTCCACAGCCAAATATGCATATAGAGATAGACATTTTCATTATTATTCTATGGTGTGAAATTGCCAGCATATTCCATGTGCTGACCTACACGGCTGCAACGTCTCATGTTGCAGAGTTTTCCAACGAGGATTAAGGTGCGATAGGTCGTTGTTCTGCACTCAGTTTGCCGTGGAGTTGATGGACTCATTTACCTTCGAAGCTTCCGCAGTTATTTTATTTAGTTGGCCTTCAACCTTATTTATGTAATAAATACTCTTTTGAGGACCACGATGTAATAAAGTGTGTGATTGAACTCTGTTATAAATCCTCGAGTACTGTGTGTGTCAGCATACCGATCCAGGGATGACACTTAAGCACAGAGACTCCGATCCATTTGGGTTGGGTCGTTACATGCTGCTTCCAAAGCAGCTATATATTCCGCTTCACATGTCGATCCCGCTACGACGCTTTGCTTGGAACTGCACCAACTGACTGCTCCACCATTCAATATAAATACGTATCCGGTTTGAGACTTAGAGTCATCCGGATCTGTGTCGAAGCTAGCATCGACGTAACCCTTTACGATGAGCTCTTCGTCACCTCCATAAACGAGAAACATGTCCTTAGTCCTCTTCAGGTACTTAAGGATATTCTTGACCGTTGTCAAGTGATCTACTCCTGGATCACTTTGGTACCTCCCCGCCAGACTTATGGGAAGGCACACATCAGGTCTGGTACACAGCATGGCATACATTATAGAGCCTATGGCTGAAGCATAGGGGATGACTTTCATCCTTTCTCTTTCTTCTGTCGTGGTCGGGCTTTGAGTCTTACTCAACTTCACACCTTGCAACATAGGCGAGAACCCTTTCTTTGACTGGTCCATTTTGAACTTCTTCAAAATCTTGTCAAGGTATGTGCTTTGTGAAAGTCCTATTAGGCGTCTTGATCTATCTCTATAGATTTTAATGCCCAATATGTAAGCAGCTTCACCCAGGTCTTTCATTGAAAAACTCTTGTTCAAATAACCCTTTATGCTTTCTAGAAATTCTATACATTTCCAATCAACAATATGTTATCCACATATAATATTAGAAATGCTACAGAGCTCCCACTCACTTTCTTGTAAATACAAGCTTCTCCATAAGTTTGTATAAAACCAAAAGCTTTGATCACCTCATCAAAGCGTATATTCCAACTCCGAGATGCTTGCACCAGTCCATAGATGCATCGCTGGAGCTTGCATACTTTGTTAGCACCTTTAGGATTGACAAAACCTTCCGGTTACATCATATACAACTCTTCCTTCAGAAACCCGTTAAGGAACGTTGTTTTGACGTCCATCTGCCAGATCTCATAATCATAAAATGCGGCAATTGCTAACATAATTCTAACAGACTTAAGCATCGCTACGGGTGAGAAGGTCTCATCGTAGTCAACCCCTTGAATTTGTCGGAAACCCTTTGCGACAAGTCGAGCTTTATAGATGGTGACATTACCATCAGCATCTGTCTTTTTCTGAAATAACCATTTAGTCTCAATGGCTTGCCGATCATCGGGCAAGTCCACCAAAGTCCATACTTTGTTCTCATACATGGACCTTATCTCGGATTTCATGGCCTCAAGCCATTTGTCGGAATCCGGGCTCATCATTACTTCTTCATAGTTCGTAGGTTCGCCGTTGTCTAACAACATGACTTCCAGGACGGGATTACCGTACCACTCTGGTGCGGAATGTACCCTGGTCGACCTACGAAGTTCAGTAGTAACTTGAACCAAAGTTTCATGATCATCATCATTAGCTTCCTCTCTGGCTGGTGTAGACATCACGGGAACTTCTTTCTGTGATGTGCTACCTTCAGATTCGAGAGAAGGTACAATTACCTCATCAAGTTCTACTTTCCTCCCACTCACTTCTTTCGAGAGAAACTCCTTCTCTAGGGTATCCTATGAAGATGCACTTCTCCGTTTTGGGTTCGAGCTTATCAGGCTAAAGCCTCTTGACATAAGCGTCGCATCCCCAAACCTAAGAAATGACAGCTTAGGTTTCTTGCCAAACCATAATTCATACGGTGTCGTCTCAACGGATTTAGACAGTGCCCTGTTTAAAGTGAATGCAGCTGTCTCTAATGCATAACCCCAAAATGATAGTGGCAAATCGGTAAGAGACATCATAGAATGCACCATATCCAATAGAGTACGATTACGACGCTCGGACACACCATTACGTTGTGGTGTTCCAGGTGGCGTGAGCTGTGAAACAATTCCACATTGTCTTAAATGCATACCAAACACGTAACTCAATTATTCACATCCACGATCAGATCATAGAAATTTAATTTTCTTATTACGATGATTATCTACTTCACTCTGAAACTCCTTGAACTTTTCAAATGTTTCAGACTTGTGTTTCATCAAGTAAATATACCCATATCTACTCAAATCATCTGTGAAGGTAAGAAAATAATGATATCCACCACGTGCTTCAACACTCATCGAACCGCATACATCGGTATGTATTATTTCCAACAAGTCACTTTCCCACTCCATTGTTCCGGAAAACAGGGTTTTAGTCATCTTGCCCATGAGGCATGGTTCACATGTCTCAAATGATTCATTATCAAGAGATTCCAAAAGTCCATCAGCATGGAGTTTCTTCATGCGCTTTACACCAATATGACCTAAGCGGCAGTGCCACAAGTATGTGGTACTATCATCATTAACTTTGCATCTTTTGGCATCGATATTATGAATATGTGTATCACTACGATCGAGATTCAACAGAATAAACCATTTACCAAGGGTGCATGACCATAAAAGATATTATCCATATAAATAAAACAACCATTATTCTCTGACTTAAATGAATAACCGTCTCACAATAAACAAGATCCAGATATAATGTTCATGCTTAACGCGGGCACCAAATAACAATTATTCAGGTTCAAAACTAATCCCAAAGGTAAATGTAGAGGGAGCGTGCCGACGGCGATCACATCAACCTTGGAACCATTTCCGACGCGCATCGTCACCTCGTCCTTAGCTAGTCCTCGTTTATTCCGCAGCTCCTATTTCGAGTTACAAATATTAGCAACCGAACTGGTATCAAATACCCAGGCGCTACTACGAGCAATAGTAAGGTACACATCAATAACATGTATATCAAATATACCTTTGTTGACGTTGCCAGCTGTAGGAACGAAGTATGTCTACCAGAGGGGGGTGAATGGGAGTTTTAAATTTTCTTTCGGAAATATCAAAACTCTCAGAACCCAGCAGCGGAACGAATGAAAACAGTATACAGTGAGCGAATACAAACTACCGAATGGAAACTAGGAGCATGCATCGAGGCAAATCACATGATTGAAATATATCGTACTGCATAGTTCGAACGTAAAGGGGAGCGGCAGAGGTGACCAGTGATGCTCGATGGCGACAAGGTATTTGGTAGACCAGTTCACCCTTCTGCAAAAGGACTACGTCTGGTTGGAGGGGTTGTGATTTAACACAAAAGATAAACTCTCTTCGCCCTATTCTCCTCGACAATTGGTTCATCAACCAATGCCGATTACTCGTGGTAGATGCTTGAGGCGATCTCCGAACCTTTACAGACTTCTTCTTCGAGAACCACAATTACTCTTGGTCTCTGAAGAAATTGACACCTAACCGTCTAGAGAGTTCGCAGCTCTCAAGAGTAATAGGCGGAGCGTACTGGACTTAGATTCGAGTGATGCTGAACCACTATCTAATTTTTCGGCTCTGGGGTTTTTCTCTCGGTGGATTTTAAACTCAAATCTATCGGAGAAGGGGTTGCTCAACAATCTTCTCAGAATCAAACGGAGCAGCCACCGGACAACGCCGGTGCGGGGTGGCTATTTATATCCACCGCCTTCCCTGATGGGAAATGACCATTTTGGACACGCGGTCCAGCCAATGGCCAACCGACACGTTCACAACAATCGGATTTTTAAGAGCAACGGTAACATTACTTGAGGAGCAAGTAATGCTAACTCCTCGGTCAGAGACAAATCTCTCGCAGCGAAGAAGATCACAGTCTCTTGCTGGCAAGTATTTGCTCGGAACACAAAGAGATTTCTCTCACAACTTTCATAGGATTTGGGTTTAGCATCAGCGAATCAAATCTTCGAACGCTACACCCCTTTTAATAGTACGGTGGTCCTATGACTCAATAAAGAGAAAAGAAACAACGAAGTGAATGCTACGTCTTCGCTTCGTCTTCAATCTTCTCGGCAGTAGTCATATTCTTTGGACGGGAACCGAATCAATTGCTTTGCATCAACAATTTTTGAGGGGTCACTCTTGTCGTCATAATCTTCGGTGATAACCTTCACTGCCACACAGGGGATATTCTTCGGAGTTTGAATCCAAACTCCTCTTGACTCCAGGGACATGTTACTCTGTGTGCACTAGCAAACACATTAGTCCCTCACTGTTTGTCAACAATCTCCAAAACATAAGGAGGCAAATTATTGCACCAACAATCTCCCCCTTTTTGGACGATTGATGACAAAACAGATAATCATCGAAGTGAAGATAGATAAGTGAAAAGCTATTCCAACAAGAGTGAGTGAGTGTTACTTTGCTCGAAGATGAAATAGACTCCCCCTAAATGTATGCAGGGAAGAAAGATATGAGATAAATTCTCCTGCAAGTGCTGAATAATATGGAGGAAATTTCAATCATTCGAGACATTGATTCGCACTGATGAGATATAATCCATCGAGATCGTAGTGCAATCATTTATAACTTCTGATAATAATTCCACCTGCAAGACAAATGCTTCGAGAGAAATGGTGCAGTAGCAGGGGTTATAAACATTACAGCACAGAAGTTATCGAGTTTTACAACATAGTACAGATAAACTTAAACCAGAAGTTGCAAACTCGCACGAAACCAAAACCAATCGAAACACAGAAAGCAAATCTATCGAGACTCGATGTAATTCTCATCCTTTTTGTCAACAAGTGTCAAAAAGGTGATGAATAACATCAGTGCTAAAACACAGAACTTGGTTTAATCGATGGCATCTCCAGATGAACTATCTAAGGTGAGTTCTTCTTCGGAAGTGACAGGATTGTCTTCGTCTTCAGCAGCATCAGATTTTCCTTCAGGAATAATGACTTGGGGCTGAGCAGATGAGGGAACAAGTGGAGTGGCCACAGGAGGAACACGGGAGTGCACATTGCCTTCGGTAGGTTTCTCGGTCGGTGAGGTGGCTTCAGACTCGTCAAGCAATTTGCAAAGCTTGAGATGAAGAAGATCAATGGTTGGCTCACGAACAGGCAAAGGAGGGGTACTTCAATCTTGAAAATCTTCAATAGCGAAGCCTTTGTCAATGTAGTCATAGAGCTCTTGGAGATTGGCATTCAGGAGTTGTTTCTCGGTGAAGAACTTGCGAAGCAATTTCCAGAGCCTCTTCTTGTTTTCATCAGCTATCAAATGCATTATCCTCGTGCGATTGTTGAGAGCATTTAGCTCGGAGGCGAGATGTTCTTTCTCGCGGCGATCCTCAATGATATGCTGTAGCAGCAGTTGTTGTGTACGCAAACTGACTTCGAGTTGCGATGGAGGTTGAGGCGAAATCTTTCGGTCGCGCTGAGGCAGACATGGCCCATCAAATTGCTTGTGATAGTCTTGGGGGCTTGATGCAGGCGATTTGCCCGAAGTAATATCTTCCATGACTTGCAAGGTATCGCGAACAAGAGGAATGAAGCTTTTATGGTTTTCCTTCGCAAGATACACTGTGCGCATTGCATGATCAACAACTTTCTGGATCCAGGGCGCGAACACTTTGATGCAGAAGGGATATTGAGCAGAATCTTTCAGAATGCGCAGGAACATGTCTTCCACATCGAAGATGTATCGCTCAGAGATTGCATAGATAGCATTTCGAAGAACATCTGAAATGGATTTGTCTGGATTCATACCCGCCAGAGGGCAAATGGTGTAAGAGAGCATGTGGAATAGCGTCTAATTCTCGAACGTCAAGTGCTCAGGACGAGGAGGACCAGTGTAGTCACGAATCTTTTCTTGATCCATAGTGCACCGAAAATTTTCATCCGATATAACACCAATGTTGTGGACCCGAATTTCAGTGTTACCATGCTCAAAGCGAGGGAAATGGAAGTGCGAGACAAAATCCGTTGAAGTGCATCTAATGCGTTTTCCTTCGGTCAACCACTCCATAATCCATTTTGAGCTATCAGATTCATCGCCAGAGATATACAGGGTCGCATAGAACTGAAGAATAATCTCTCTGTTCCAAGGATGCTCGAATTCAAATACCTTGGTGAGACAGAAATCATCCAGATCCTGAAGCAATTGATTAAAATAGCCAATATTGCGCATAGCAGGAATATCGAGATATTCGTGAGGAAATATCTTTCTGCTCTCACAGAGGACCAGAGAGTAATAGATGGCATGTTCCTTAGTCCAGAAGCGAGGCGATTCCGAAGTGCGCGGCCCATCATACGGACTAGCTTGAAAGAATTTGGGATGCGCATTCCGATTGAAAAGAGGTCCTTTGGCGCCTGCTGTCGGTACTAAAACCGGCAGATCTCGGGTAGGGAGTCCGAACTGTGGATCTAGGAATCAATGGGTAACAGGGAACGTGGAGACAGTGATTTACCCAGGTTCGGGCCCTCTCGAAGAGGTAAAACCCTACGTCCTGCTAGATTGTATTGATGTGGTTGTATGAAGGTTACAGAGTTGATCTACCTCGAGATCGGATGGACTAAACCCTAGGCGGTTATGATATGATCTTCCTCTACGGACTAAGCCTTCTGGTTTATATAGACACCAGAGGGTCCGAGGGTTACATATGGTCGGTTACCATCAGGGGATAAACATGCCGGTCACGCCAATTATTCCTTGGAGGAGACGCCAAGTCTTCGGAGGTTTCCTTCTGATATACGGGGTCGCCCACAATTCGGCCTTCCATCGACGAGTAGAGAGCGGCCCACCAGTCCGGCCTACGAGAGATAGGCCGGCAGCCCGAGTACTCCCTACTCCGGGACACCCTCAGTAGCCCCCGAACTAGTCTTCGAAGCCGAGGTAGACGCCGAACACCATCGGCTTTGTGGACCAGTTCCCTTCCTTCTGTGATATCGATGACCGGCCTGTATCTCCTCTGAGTCGAGTCTTTAAGTGTTGCCTGGCCACACATGCCTCGAAATACACTTCGGTCGCCGAGGGGCATCGATAACTTAGCCCCGAAAGCCAGTCACCTCTGTATGAACAGTACCCCCATCTGACAACTTTTTACCGAAGGGTCAACATGCGCCAGGACCGCAAGTTGGTTTATGAAAAACTCGATTCGCGGTTCGAGGCAGCTTTTTCGCTGGCACGTCCCATCGACATGGAGATCGTGTCCTGTTTTCAAGGGATATGATCAATAATTGTCCTCATCCCACGCGCGCATAATGGCATGGTTACATGGGAAATGGCGAGGACTGTGGCGCAGTAAAAGGACCGTGGGTTTTACAGCCCATTAAAAGGGGAGCGATCTCCATCTCCTTTACACGCTCTCACTCCTGCCCTCGCCGCTGCCTTCTCCATCTTCGAGTTCCAGCGCCCAGATCCACTTTCCTATCCAAGAACCTCTCCGGCCGCCAGTTTTAATCTAGCAATGGCGGGCTCCAGGTCCAAAGGCAAGTGGGAGGCGTTCGTCGTCACTGAGAGTGCCATCTTGGAGCTGAAGAACGCGGGCTATCTCCCCGCCAGCGTCGCCCACCGTGCCCCAGAAGCCGGCCAGGTCGTCCCCACGCCGCGGAAGGGCGAGAGGGTGGTATTCCTGCCCCACTTCATTCGAGGTCTGGGCTTTCCCCTCCATCCCTTCGTCAGGGGCCTTATGTTCTTCTACGGGCTTGATTTCCACAATCTCGCGCCGAACTCCTTCCTCCACATCTCGGCCTTCACCATCATCTGTGAGGCCTTTCTTCGGATCCGGCCACACTTCGGCTTGTGGATGAAGATCTTCAATATCAAGCCGAAGATCATCGATGGCCAGCAAGCGAACTGTGGGGGTGCGATGGTCAGCAAGCTCCCCCGAGTGGAGTGGCCAGAGGGCACCTTCATCGAGACCGTCAAGGTCTGGCAGAAGGAATGGTTCTACATCACCGAGCCAAGGCGCGCGGATTGGGGGGCGATTCCGGCCTTCCGATCTGGACCCCCTACGAGGCTGGTCTCATGGACCAAGAAAGGCCTCGACTGGGGGTGAACAAGGAGGTGGCGCAGCTGCAGAGCCGGATCCCCACGATGATAGAGCAGGGCGTCGAGCTGCCCAACGTGATCTAGATCATGCTCGGCCGCCGAATCCTCCCATTCCAGGACAGGGCCTCCCCCATGTGGGCCTACAAGCCAGAAGACCCGGCCACCGTGCGCAACTTCTTTCGCACCTCCCATGCTCAACTGTGGAGGGCGTTGTTCAAGCCGTAGAAGGACTGGCCGGCCGAGGAGGAAGACATCGGACTCGACGCCGCAAATCCCCCACGGGAGGTATGACTAATTTTGTTCTTATACCCGAACTGTTCCCTTTTGATAAGGCACTTAGCTTTTTTACTTCCTATCCGCAGAACTGGCTGAAGAAGGCCGAGCGGATCAACAGTCTGGCGCCGCTGCCAGAGGGGCCCAGGACACCCCTACTGACGGCCATGTTGGCCGTGGAGCCATACGAGGCGCCGGAGAGGAAGGAGAAGAAGGACCAGAAGAGGGAGGCCAGAGAGGGCCTCCGTTCCCGAGGACCCCCGGACACTAGATCCGGGGACACCCATGCTCCCTCCGCGCGAGAGGAGGAGAAGGAGCAGGGGGATGAGGGGGAGGAAGGTGACTCCCCCCGATCGAAGAAGAGGGCGGTGTCCGAGGATGCCGAGGAGGAGCCGCTTCGTCCCTCCCCCAAGAGAACATGCAGGGCCAAGGTGGCCCTGTCCAACAATAGTTCGGCTTCGGAGGATCCGCAGGGCCAATCCACAGGCTCAAAGGTACGCGTTCTAATATCCACTTAAGCGTCTTTGGTCGAACCGTGTTTGACATTGATCACATTCTCGTTTCTAACGTCGCAGCCCGATGCGCGACCTTCCCACCGACCGAGTTTCAGAGGGGGATTCTCCACCGGCTGCGCTGGCGGAGAGCGGGACAGAATCGCGCACCTCACCTCCCCCAATCGTCGAGGAGGCCGAGGAGGTTCTATCGAGAAGGACCCCTCCCGCGCCGCACACAGGGGGAGGGGGCGACACCATCATGGCCGAGGTAAATACCTCGGCCGCCAAAGACCAGGAGGGGAGGACCCCTCCGGCAGACGAAGAGGGGGAGCTCGGACGACCTGACCTCTCTCCGAGGGCGGCTCCGGAGTCATCCAGGCGTCCGGAGTCGGACACTCCGGTCTTTGAGAGGGAAGAAGCCAAAGTGTGTCCGCCACCCCCGCCCGCCCCAGAGCGGGCGTCGACTGGGTGGCCGGGCGAGATGGAGGATGCTTTAACCAACTCCTCTATCGCTGAGGAGCACCGTGCCCTTATGGGCGCGGTGTTGCAAAGTCTTCGGTCCGTGGATAACGGACTGAAGGAGGCCTTTAATGGCCTTCTCACAGGCTTCAAGGTGAGCCAAGTAATGTTTTCCCTTAAAGAATTTCTTTTGTCTAAATGTATAGCCTCATACACCGTAGCCCCCGAGACTATGGCTGGCTTGATCAAAGCCGGTCAGAGGATCAAAGATGAATATCCCGGATACTAATATGCGTAGAGTGATGCGCAGGCGTCGTCGTCGGCAGCAGCCGTCAATGCCGAGGAGTTGGCCGAGCTGAATCGGAAGCTCAAAAGCTCCGAGGACGACCTCGGCCTGGTGAACAAGAGGCTCGACGAGGCGCAAGGTAAGTTCAAACTGCGGTATTTATGACAGTCGTTGCAATTTTGTTAAGTAAGGTTTAAAGTAGCCTAAACAGAATCAGTGGATATGACTACAGCTGCCGCCGTGGAGGTCGAGAACCTTAAGGCCGCACTGAGGACGGCTCAGCTAGAAGCGGCAGAGCAGAGGTCGGCAGCCGAACAAGCAGCTGCCGAACTGACTACGGTGAAAACCGCTAGTCAGAAGCACGAAGCCAGAGTGGCGGAAGTGCAACAAGAGCTCACGGATGCCGTCACAAAGTGTGAGGCTCTCGAGTAGAAAAATAAAGAGCAGGCCGCCGAGCTAACCTCACTGGGGTCGGTGGCCAAGGAAGCACGAACAGAGGCGCGCGGTTACCTGGAGGAACTCCGCCAAGTGAAGCTTATTGCGGATGGTAAGCCATATTTGATGCAAAGTGTCTTTGGAGGTAACAGGTTTGCTTTGCTCACGCGGGTGTGGCGTTCCGCAGGCGCCTTTGTGGACCTCCCGAGGAGTGCGGCTGATGCGGCGAGGTTCTTCGCCGCTCAGGAGGGTCGGGCCGAACAAAGGCTATTTCGGGCGCAATTTCAAGCGCCCGAACACCCTCCCCTCCTTAACAACCAGATGAAGCAGCTGATGGAGCTGCATCGGATGGTGGAGCCCGTGATGAAGGACCTCTGCGTCAAGCTGTGGCCTTCAGGGCCGCTGTCGAGCAACTATTTTGGGTTGGTGCAGAGGCTGTACGACGCCGTACCCCGGATTGATGCTTGGAAGCGCTCTGCGTGCATTGAAGGAGCTCGGATGGCCTTTGGCAAGACCATGGTGCACTAGCCGAAGATCAAGCCAGCCGAGATGGCCACCGGACCTCCACCCCCTGGGAAGGAGCATAGGCGCCCCGAGCAATATTTTCCCATTGTGATGGAAGGTGCTCGGGCAATAGAGGCCTAGTGCTCGAAAGATGTAATTTATGAGTAGATTTATTTTCCTTGTAGCCAAGGAGTTGAAACTTTTGTTTCGTTGTAATGCAAGTTGTTGGCTGTGAATATAGTGCCTGCTTATGTTAATTTTGACTCCTGTGCGGCCGTTTTTACACTGAAAGTTACCAGTCGTCCGCTTCAGCCCCCTTGCAGATACTGCATGGGGTGTTTTCTCGTAATACTTGAACCCTTAGCCGACGTCTCGGTGCCCGGAGGCGGTTGTGTGTACGGAAAACCAGGCAATCAGACTATGCGGCTTTAGTGCTTTCACTTAGCCATAGGAGCTTGACTGCGGGGGCTGGTAACCAGCCCCCAGTGTTTGTGATATTCGGACGAGCCGCGGTTGATACCATCATCACATGGTTTCTGTAACAGAGAACCCTTCGTTTAACATGGACTAACCTCCAACGATTTTTAGTTTGACACGAGTCATCGGATCGCCGACCAGTTCTCGCTTATTGGGACAGTCAGTTTTCGGCTTTCTCCACTGAGGTACTTAACCAGGCTAGCTAGAAGTACAATCGCAGTAGTTCTCCCTTTACCCTCTTAGCCGGACAGTGCGGAACGTAAGAGGGTAAACACAGGAGCCGGGCAACCCAACTATTGACCACAGACGCAATTCGGAACTGATTCATATAGTGCAATATGTGTGACGCCGAGCACATAAAGTAAAAATAGGTGCCGGGATAAAGTTTGAGGCAAGATTTATGTTCGAGCCCCCGGTCTATTAGACAGTTACTAAAAAAGGGACATATCATAATAGTTTACTTCGGCCTAAAAAAGCGGAAAGGAATATGCAACGCGAATGACTGCACAATTACCAGAGAAAAATTGCTCTTTATTTCCTTTGAATATGTGACGTCCAACCGTACAATCCGGATTGCCGAAGTAACTTTGATAGATACTTTTGAAGAAATAAATACATTAGAGTAAAGGTTGACACAAGGCCTTCATGAGTGGTTTGACGTCCCTACTACGCCCTGCTGCACGTCTGTGCCTTTGCTCTTTAAGAAGCTTCCGTGTGAGCGGAGTTGTCGACCGTATGTTCGGCGGAAGTAGTAATGTTCGGCAGACGAGCCCTTGGGGAAGGGTTTTGAGAAGTCGCCGTAGTATATCACTTTGACGCTGATCAGGCCCTAGATGGTGCCCGTTGTCGATGTTGATTCGAAGACATCTGTTGGCCATTGCTCGGTCGAACCGAGCTCTCGGCCTTTGTTTCATGTGTCCCCACAACTGCCCATGGAATTTTGAGCGCGAAATTGTGCACTCGAGGTACGTATTTCGCGACTAGGTGGGCCGTGCTGTGGGGCGCGTACCCCTATTTGGAGTGAGCATGGGAGTGCTCCGGGACCGAGGCTGCAGCTCAGGAGCGCTTGCGTGCGTCCAGTGTCTTGGCAGTAGACTGGGCTTGCGACGCCACTTCGGCGGCTAGAGCCGCCGTGTGTTCCTCTGTTCGGAGCGAGCGCTCGGTATTACCGTTGATGGTAATAACGCCCTTTGGTCCTGGCATCTTGAGCTTCAGGTATGCATAGTGCGGGATGGCGTTGAAGCGGGCGAACGCAGTCCGGTCGAGGAGTGCGTGGTAACCGCTGTGGAAGGGGACAATATCGAAGATCAAGTCCTCGCTACGGAAGTTATCGGGCGAGCCGAAGACAACTTCCAATGTCACGGATCCCAAGCAGCGTGCCTCGACACCTGGGATTACACCTTTAAAGGTGGTGTTGCTGGGTTTGATCCTTGATGGGTCGATCCCCATTTTCCTCACTGTATCTGAGTAAATCAGGTTGAGTCTGCTACCTCCGTCCATAAGGACTCTGGTGAGGTGAAATCCGTCCACGATGGGGTCGAGCACCAGAGCCGCCATTCCTCCATGGCGTATACTGGTCGGATGGTCTAGACAGTCGAAAGTGATCAGGCAAGCCGACCATGGGTTGAATTTCGGGGCTACCGGTTCTAAGGCGTAGACATCCCGAAGTGCGCGTTTCCGCTCCTTCTTCGGTATATGCGTGACGTAGATCATGTTCACGGTTTTGACCTCTGGAGGGAACTGCTTTTGGCCTCCGTTGTTCGGCCCGCGAGGTTCGTCGTCATCCTCGCTGCGGGGGCCCTTGCCCTGTTCTTCGGCTATGACCTTGCCGGCCTGTTTGATTACCCAACAGTTATGGTTGGTGTGGTTAGCGGGCTTGTCGGGGGTGCCGTGAATCTGGCAGGGCCTATCCAATATTCTATCCAGCGCAGACGGGCCGTCCCGGTTCCCTTTAGAGGGTTTTTTCTGCGGTCTCGATTTCGAGCCGCTGAATCCGACGTTTACTGCTGTGTCATCGGCTTCACCACCGTTGTTTGAGTGCCGGCGCTTATTGTTCCTATTGCGCCGGGGTTTCCCGTTCCCGTCCTGGGCCTTTGAAGTGCCGGGGTCTTCAGGGTGGTTGCTTCGACGAGCTAACCAGCTATCCTCACCCGCGCAAAAACGGGTCATTAGGGAGGTAAGGGCCGACATTGTTCTCGGCTTGTCCTGGCCGAGCTGGCGGGCGAGCCACTCGTCCCGAATACTGTGTTTGAATGCCGCAATCGCTTCGGCATCCGGATAGTCGACAATCTGGTTCTTCTTGGTCAAGAACCGGTTCCAGAATTGCCGGGCTGACTCCCCGGGCTGCTGAATGACATGGCTCAGGTCATCGGCGTCCGGTGGACGAACATAGGTGCCTTGAAAGTTAGCTCGGAATGCATCCTCGAGCTCTTCCCAGCTCCCAATGGAGTTTTCGGGTAGGCTGTTCAGCCAATGCCTTGCTGGTCCCTTGAGTTTCAACGGTAAGTACTTAATAGCGTGGAGATCATCTCCTCGGGCCATATGAATGTGGAGAAGAAAATCCTCAATCCACACGGCTGGGTCAGTTGTCCCATCGTAGGATTCTATATTGACAGGTTTGAACCCCTCGGGGAACGGATGCTGCATCACCTCATCAGTGAAGCACATTGGGTGTGCAGTGCCCCTGGCCCGGGCCACATCACGCCGGAGATCGGTTATCATCCGGGCATGGTGCTGCTCCCAAGCTCTGTCGTTCCTATCGCGCCAGGCTTGGTATCCGTCCCGTCTGGCGGGTGCGTATCATGTGGATCCATAGATGGATATCGACTGGATCCCTCTGGCGTTCAGGTCGCAGCGCAGATCGTATTGGTCGTCCGGTTGAACCGGGTCTTTGCCTGCTCGGCGAGGAGGCGCGGGTGGGTATTCGGCTTCCCCGGCCGCCCTATCCCGTCCTCGAGGGGGCGCGGGTGGGAGTTCGGTTTCCGCAGCCGGCCTATCCTGTCCTCGAGGGGGGCGGTCGGGCTGGTTTACGTAAGTTCGTCTGGGAGGCATGGGCTCAAGGGCCTCATCCTCAAATTCTGGGAGTAGGCGCCGCCGTGGGTAACTCTTGTATTGACCCTGACGTTGATCGTCAAGGCCTTCTTCGGCAGCTAAAACCATCGTCCATCTGTCGTTGAGCGTGTCATGTTCGGCTTTTAGCTGTTGTTGTTTCCTCTTCAAGCTTCGGGCAGTGGCGATGAGTTGCCGCTTGAATTTCTCTTACTCCAGGGGATCCTCTGGGACGATAAAGTCTTCGGGTCCGAGGCTATCCTCCTCTTCGGACGGAGGGAAGTAATTGCTGTCCTTGGAATCCTCGAGGTCCTTGGGGTCACCCTGGTCCTCGTGCCCTTCAGGGGCGTCGGGGCGCTGCTCGGGTGTGTTGTCGCCGAGCTCCCCCAAGTTGTCCGGAGTCTCGTTATCTCCGGTGCCGTTCATGTCTGTGTGATTTTCCTTGCCCTTTCCTCGCCCTCTAGCTCGCCGTCGTCGGCGTCTGGGCGGTTCTTCGGCAGGATCGTCGCCGTCCTTTTTGGTCGTGTCACCGTCCTTGATGGGGGTGTCGACCATGTAAACGTCATAGGTGGAGGTGGCGGTCCACTTTCCGGTGTTGGAAGTGGCAAGGGAGGGAGCTGTATAGGGCGGGACGTCGATATCCTCGTCCATGTCGTCAGCCTCCTCGGAGGCGTAGTCCAGCATGTCGGTTAAATCTTCGACAGTGGCTACCAAGTGGGTGGTGGGTGGGACGCAAAATTCCCCGCAGCTGGCCTCCTGTCCGACCAGCTCCTGGTCCGAGGACGGGCCATCCGCGATATTCATCCTCTGGATCCGATCTATCATCTTGCTTAAAAACGAGAGGTCAACCGGATTCACGTTCGGGCATCTGTCGGAGTTGAACTCCGGCGCGCCAATACTGTGAATGTGTTCGGCCAAGGGTGACCCTTGGTTTTCTGGCGCTGGGGTTGGATCTGAACTCAAGGCCAGATCCGAACTGAGGCCCGGCCCGGGGACAGGGACGGGGAGGGAATCCGAGGTCAAGGCCTCGGGATTGGTAGGTTCCTCGGGTAAAGCCGAGAACCCAGTAAAGACCAGATCGCCTCGAGCATCGGCGACGCACTCAAGGCTGCCAAACCTGATTTCCTGCTCAGGGGTGAAGCTACCGACCTGGTCAAGGTGACCAGTCGGATCGGCGTGCAGCACAATGCTGCCGAACGCGAAGAGCTGTCCGGGGACGAAGATCACCCCGCTGCGGATTCCATCGCTGATGAGAAGGCGAGCCATTGATCCTTGGTGACCCGCGGCGGAATTCTCAATGAAAGCACCAATGTCGGTACTAAAACTGGCAGATCTCGGGTAGGGGGTCCGAACCGTGGATCTAGGAATCAATGGGTAACAGGGAACGTGGAGACAGCGATTTACCCAGGTTCGGGCCCTCTCGAAGAGGTAAAACAATATGTCCTACTAGATTGTATTGATGTGATTGTATGAAGGTTACAGAGTTGATCTACCTCGAGATCGGATGGACTAAACCCTATGCGGTTATGATATGATCCTCCTCTACGGACTAAGCCTTCTAGTTTATATAGACACCAGAGGGTCCTAGGGTTACATATGGTCGGTTACCATCAGGGGATAAACATGCCGGTCACGCCAATTATTCCTTGGAGGAGATGCCAAGTCTTCGAAGGTTTCCTTCTGATATACAGGGTCGCCCACAATCCGGCCTTCCATCGACGAGTAGAGAGCGGCCCACCAGTACGGCCTACGAGAGATAGGCCGGCAGCCCGAGTACCCCCTAGTCCGGGACACCCTCACTTGCTCATGACGAGAACAAGGGCAGTTCTTCACAAGGGTATGGGTATTTGAGTTCTTCTTCAGGAGAGAGATATTCATCACCATATACAACCGAGTCAGTACGGCGAGCAGAGACAGATTTTCATTCGGAAGGACCAACATCTGGTATTCGAGTCGCTGTGTCGATGGATAACTTGAGTGGAGACTGAGCATGAGGCACAACAGAGGGTGCTGCAGAGACAGTGGGCAGTAGGACAGGTTCATCCACTTTAGGCACTGAGACCGAATCATGCACTGAAGGTGGTTGCGGTTGTGCCACTGGAATCTGTTGTTGCTCGACAATAGGAGGTGCCGAGACTTTTGGAGCTTTGTGAGCCGAAGAAGCTTGGGGCTCGGATCAAGGGATTTCACCTTCTTCATAAACAGATTGTTGCGAGGGAATATCGGCCCGAGCAGAGGATGCCACAGGCACTGATTCAGTTGGCCCTGGCGAGGGAGGAGCATCCGAGTCTTTGACTGGTGGGTTCGAAGGAATAGCTGGCTCAGGAGATTTTTCTTGCGGAGCAGGAAGAGACTGAGCAACTTGGGGAACAGGCGATGGTTCCTTCGGAGCAAGAGGTACATTTTTCTTTGCCATTCGCTTTCGTTGCTTTTTCTTTTGCTGAGCAACTTGATTAATGTGACCCTTGACCAAATCATTGTACCCAGTGACTTCGGCTTGATGTTCATCACAGATCTTGCGAACAATTTCATCTAGATCCGTGTGAAAGCGTAACCTTCGATGACGAAGGAGAGTCATGGCACGATTGATGTCCTTGTAGGAATCTTCGAGTGCTTTAAAGACAAATTTTGAAGAGGCAGTTTTCATTCGATCATCAAGGTCCATTAGCTCGATAGAGAGAGAGAGTTGATCTCAACTGCATCTTCCCTCAATTCTTGAACTACGGAAGTAGCCTGTGTAATAACTTCAGTAGGAATTGGCAGAGAGGCCACTTCACCATCGAATGGATTGTCCACAAATTTATCGAGCTGTTCCATGGTAAATATGTGATCATAGTAATGAGGGGCATCAGACTGGACAGTAGGAGCAGTCTGGACAGGAACTTGCTCGGAAGGAGGCTTAGAAGCCAATGGTTGAGTCAAGGTAGGCGCAAACTTAGCAGCCTTCTCCTTTGGAGCGGTAGCTTGTGGAGCATCTTTCTCAGTAGGCGCCTTGATTTTCTTCAAGTCAGGCTTGGGGATTCTTTCGCCTGGCTTTGCAGAACTCATAGGAGTGTCAACTACCAAATCCTTCAAATTGATAGCATCTGGATGAGGAGTTGTGTTCACATGCTGTTTCAAAGTGACGGTAGTAGCAGGGTTTTTTCTAGCTGGGATCTTCTTCGGTGGTGCTTCTGGAACCAAATTAACCCGAAGATCAGGCAGCACAGTTGAAGTGGTAATATTGACTTCCTCGCTGAGAGTAGCAGCAACTTCTTCCTTGGTGAGCGGAGGGTCATCATCATCAGCCGAAGAATCATTCATTTGAAACTCATCTGCTGGTTCAGCCTTTTTCTTCTTTGGTGCATACTTTCTCTTCGCAACACCGCTGGGATCATGCTTGCGTTTAGAACGACCTTCTGATTTTCCTTCGGCCTTTTTCTTCTCCACATCATCTTTGAGAAGGCGAATGTTTTCCTCTTCATGAGCCTTTTGCTTTTCAGCCCTCTGAGCTCGCTTGATGGCATTGCGCTGATGCTTAGCAAGCTCATCAGGATAAGATTCGGGTGTTCGAAGGGAGGACTCATGAGCATTTGGTGGTGGAGGTGGTCTCTCTTGGGGACTATTTGGCTTGATGAGAGAAATTTCTCGGCAGTCACCCCATGGTGGATGAAATGCAAAGTTTTGAGCAAACCGAGGATGAACAAATTCATAGTTGAACCATTTTCGCACCAGTGATGGCGAATCCATTGTTGACGCGTATCTCTCTGGTGTTTTGTTTCTCCTGGAACTGTATCGTACCTATCATGAGAGATATACTCAGCCGTGTTTGTATATGCCTGTCTGCCACCCCTCTTCTTCTTTGGAGCATTCTCTTCTTGCTCATCGGCATTTTGCTCGGTTCTTTTTCGCATGCTGGTTGATGGGCCTACCGTTGGGCCCTTAGCATTCGGAGCTTTGGATTCATCAGCAGTACCCAGAACAACGTCATCTCTGTCGGCCAGGCTCACTGGTTGAGCCGAATCCTCAACTGACTGCATTTTCCGTACACATCTGCGTCCAGCTGGCCATTCGTGGGCATGGGAGTTTTGTAGCCCTTCTGTTTGCAGTCTTGCATTTTGAACTTCTTCAGACAATCTCTCAGATATTTCTCCTGAGATATGAAAATTCCATTGTCCTGTTGACGAATTTCCAGTCCGAGAAAGAACTTGAGTTCACCCATCATAGACATTTGATATTTCTCGGACATCATTCGCCCGAATTCCATACTGCAAGCATTGTTACTACAGCCGAAAATAATATCATCCACATAAATTTGACATACGAATAGATCGCCATCAATAGCATGAGTGAAAAGAGTGGAATCAGTGGATCCTGGCTTGAACCCTTTGTCAAGCAGAAACCTCTTCAGAGTGTCATACCAAGCTCGAGGGGCTTGCTTCAGCCCATACAAAGCCTTTTTCAACCTGAAAACTTTGTTAGGAAACTAAGGGTTTTCAAAGCCAGGTGGCTGCCTAACATATACTTCCTCATCAATTTCACCATTAAGGAAAGCACTTTTCACATCCATTTGATAAAGCAGAATATCATTGTAATTTGCATAAGTGAGAAGAATACGAATTGCCTCAAGGCGAGCAACAGGAGCATATGTTTCACCGAAATCAATACCTTCTACCTGTGTATACTCTTGAGCGAAAAGACGCGCTTTGTTTCTCACAACAATGCCATTTTCATCTTGCTTGTTCCGGAAAATCCATTTTGTGCCGATGATATTGTGCTTCTTAGGATTCGGTTTGTCAACCAATTCCCACACATCATTCAATTCGAATTGCACCAACTCTTCTTGCATAGCATTCATCCAATCGGGATCATTCATAGCTATTTGCATTTGTGGGTCGGTAACCTGGATTCTCGAGATCCTCGAGGATTAATGCAGGTTCAACTCGATTTGCCACTCGTGGGAGAGGATTTCCTTCTTGATGATCATTTTCATTTTCCTCAGTATCAGCATCAGGATTGGCATTAGTATCGCCATTTTCATCTTGATTGCCATTTTGATCGGCATTTGCATTTGCATTTGGGTTGCCATTTGTGTTTGGTGCGGCATTTTCTTTGGCAGTAGATTGGCGTGTTCGTCGAGCTATGGGGGCATCATCATCGGAAGAGTCAGGTGTATTTCCTTCGACTGGCCTGACGTCCCCAATGGCCATTTGCCGAATAGCATCCGAAATCGGAGGTTCATCTATCACATTAGGCAGGTGCTCCTTTTGAGAGCCGTTAGATTCATCAAACCGCACATTTACCGTTTCCATAACTTTCCCATGGTGAGAGTTATAGACACGATAAGTGTGCGAGTTCGAGCCATAACCAAGAAGAAAACCTTCATGTGCCTTGGCTACAAACTTGGAATTATGATTCATGTCACGAATATAGCAAGGTGCACCAAAAACACGTAAATAAGAAACATTCGGTTTCTTGCCAGTGATAAGCTCGTATGAAGTTTTCTTAAGGAATTTGTGAAGATAAACTCGATTCACAACATGGCAAGCAGTGTTAATAGCATCAGCCCAGAAACGAATGGGAGTTTTATACTCACTGAGCATTGTTCTCGCCATTTCAATGAGGGTTCTATTCTTTCGCTCAACAACTCCATTCTGTTGGGGAGTGTATGCGGCAGAGAATTCATGAGTGATACCATTTTCATTGAGAAAGTCTTCGATATGAGTATTTTTGAACTCAGTACCATTGTCGCTTCTGACATGCTTAATTCGCACATCGTATTCATTTTGAGCCTTCTTGGCGAATCTTTTGAAGATGTCTTGGGTGCAGGTTTTGTCTTCAAGAAAGAATACCCAAGTGTATCGAGAGAAATCATCAACAATAACCAGACCATAATGACTGCCTCCGAAACTTGCATAGTTTTGAGGCCCGAATAAATCCATATGAAGAATTTCTAGTGGTCTTGTTGTGGTCATGACAGTTTTTGACGAATGATGCTTCTTGGCCAATTTACCGGCTTCACACGCAGCACAGAGACAATCCTTGTCGAATTTCACATCAGGAATACCACGCAGATGATTTTTCTTCACGAGAGTCTGCAAACTTCTCATACCTGCATGACCAAGTCTTCGGTGCCATAGCCATCCTTCGGTTGCTTTTGCAAGCAAACAAGTTTGGACTAAGGGACCCTTAGAGATATCCACAATATATAAATCACCTTTTCTATTTCCCTCAAAGATGAAGGAATTGTCAGAAGCCATAAAGACGATGCATTTGGAAGATGAAAATAGAACTAGCATGCCTAGATCACAAAGCTTGCCTACTGACATGAGATTGAATCCAAGAGACTGAACAAGTAAAACGTCATCAATGTTCTTGTCCTTGGATATAGCAATTTTACCTAACCCAATTACCTTTCCTTTGTTGTTGTCGCCGAAAGTAATATACTTCTGAGATGAAGCAGTTAAGTTGGGGTCGACAAACAATGACTTGTCTTCGGTCATATGACTAGTGCATCCACTATCCATTATCCATTCGGTACATCCGGAGACATAGTCATGCAAAGAAATCAGGCGTTCTTAACCACCCACATCTTTGTAGGTGGCTTCGAAACATATGAGCGAGCAGGATATGATTTCTTTCGATAGTCATGCGAATTGTAACTTGAGTGAGTACAAGCATAATCGAAAGAGTAAGCATTGATATTCTTCCCAGACGAATGAGTATAGTGATTGGATGAGGTATGCATATACTCATTCTGTCGAACTTTTTCCCGGAAGTATCGAGCATTTTCAGCCTGCATGGTTAGTAACGTAGTAATAGTCAATGCTTCGATAGTTTTCCTATGCACCCAAATAGCTTTCTTTGGGGGGGCATTCCTACTGTTCGGTCCAACATAGCGAGCAACAGCTTCACCACGTTGGTTTTTGAACAACTTATAGTTGTCCAGAGAATCATCATATGAGTATTCAGGGATAGGAGAGTCATATCCCGAAAGTAAAGCTGGATCGAGCGTTTTGCTCTTGGCCGGTACCCACACAGTGCGAGGATATTGATCAGGTTCCCAGTAGGAGCCATTTTCATTCAATTTCCTTTCGAAACCGATACCTTCTTTCCTGGGATTTTTGTGAAGAATGGATTTCTTCAGAACATCACACAGGGTTTGATGCCCTTTGAGAGACTTGAACATTCCTGTCTGAAGAAGATCCTTCAACCTAGCACTTTCATCAGAAACAGAACCATTTTCCTCAACAGAGGGGTTAGCATTCACAGAAGATTCAGCATTTGATTCAGAGTTACTGCGTTCAAGGCATTTTAGGCAGGGTGGTACAAACACCTCAGGTTTTTCTTCGAGTTGTTGGGTGAGAAGAGAATTTTCTCTGATCAAGTCATCATGAGCCTCTCTCAGCGACTCAAGTTCCTGTTTCCGTTTTAGGTAATCATAAGTCAATCTTTCGTGGTTAGCTGAGAGAAAATCATGACGATCTAATAGTTCTTTCATTCGAGACTCGAGAGCGGAATGCTCTTCTGTCAACGACTGATTTTTCTGCATCTCCTCAACCAACAACCCTTCAGACTTCCTGAGGGTTTTCTCAATTTTCTCGAGAGAGTTTTGTTGCATATTAGCAATTTTGATCAATTTAGCATGGTCATCCTCATCAGAAGAATATTGATCACTGGAGTGAACCTTGTGATGTTTGGAGGATACCTTTTCTTTCGAAGCTTTGGCCATGAAGCAGTACGCAGGAGACTCATTGTCGCTCGAATGATTCTCGAAGAAGTTCGATGTAGGAGTAGAGGCACATGCTATGCCAGCCATGCCGGAATCAGAATCCTTATCGGATTCATCAACTTCTTCGGAGTCAGATGATGCTTCTTCATCAGAATCCATCTCCTTGCCGATGTACGCCTTGGCCTTGCGAGAAGTGTTTTTGCGGTTGGATGAGGACTTGGAGGGATTCCTTGAGGACGATCTTGACGAGGACTTGGAGGAGCTATCCTTCTTCTTGAAGAACTTCTTCGTTTTCTTCTCATCATTGGAGTCGTAGCTTTTGCTCTTGCATTTGCCATGGTTGTGTCCTGAATCAAATCTTCCACTGGCACGGATTTCAGCATCCCAGAGAGGGCAGTCCGAGATGAAATGTCCTGGCTTTTTGCACTTGAAGCAGGAGTAATCTCCAGTAGGTTTTGATGAAGATTTGGAGCCGCCAGAGTTGCTGGATCCTTTCTTCTGAAACTGATTTTTCCTTTGAAGGCGCTGGAATCTTTTCGTGATCAATGCGAGATCCTTGTTGATCCTTTCGGGGTCATCTGAATCTTCATCGGCGTTTCCTTCTGAGGAAGAATCAGCCGCAGCCTTGAGAGCATGACTTTTTCGGTGACTTGAGCCATAGAGATCTCTCTTTTCTTCTTCTTGTTCTTCGTGGGTGTTTAGCCTTTCCATGATATCAGCAGAGTCGAGAACTTTGAAATTAGCTCGTTCCCGAATCATCAGAACTAGAGTGTCGAACGAACTGTCAAGGGATCGGAGCAGTTTCTTCACAACTTCGTGATCAGTGATGTCTTTGGCGCCGAGACCTTGTAGCTCATTTGCAATGTCACTCAGACGATCGAAGGTTTGCTGGCAGCTTTCATTTCCAATTCGCTTGAACCGATTGAACTTGGCCCAAAGAGTATCAATGCGAGCTTCTTTCTGAGTTGAAACACCCTCGTTTATCTTTTCGAGAATGTCCCACAATTCCTTTGCAGTTTCACACTGACGATAGCGAAGAAATTGAGCACGAGAGAGATGGCCACCAATTTCATCTTTGGCTTGAGCATCCATCTGAATGAGTTTCTTCTCGTGGTCAGTGGGGACCTGGGGCACTTCAACCACGAATCCATTCTGCACCACGTTCCACATATCATCATCAATAGCTCGAAGACGGATCTTCATCTTCTCCTTCCAGAAGGGATAGTCCGTCCCATCGAAGATGGGAATCTTGAGGTGCGACTTGTAGCTCACTGAAGACATACTTAAACTCCAAGGTGGTTAGACCAAAATGAGCAGAGTCAAGGAGTACCTTGCTCTAATACCAATTGTAGGAATGAAGTATGTCTACCAGAGGGGGGTGAATGGGAGTTTTAAATTTTCTTTCGGAAATATCAAAACTCTCGGAACCCAGCAGTGGAATGAATGAAAACAGTATACAGTGAGCGAATACAAACTACCGAATGGAAACTAAGAGCATGCATCGAGGCAAATCACATGATTGAAATATGTCGTACTGCATAGTTCGAATGTAAAGGGGAGCGGCAGAGGTGACCAGTGATGCTCGATGGCGACAAGGTATTTGGTAGACCAGTTCGCCCTTCTACAAAAGGACTACGTCTGGTTGGAGGGGTTGTGATTTAACACAGAAGATAAACTCTCTTCGCCCTATTCTCCTCGACAATTGGTTCGTCAACCAATGCCGATTACTCGTGGTAGATGCTTGAGGCGATCTCCGAACCTTTACAGACTTCTTGTTCGAGAACCACAATTACTCTTTGTCTCTGAAGAAATTGACACCTAACCGTCGAGAGAGTTCGCAGCTCTCAAGAGTAATAGGCGGAGCATACTGGACTTAGATTCGAGTGATGCTGAACCACTATCTAATTTTTCGGCTCTGGGGTTTTTCTCTCGGTGGATTTTAAACTCAAATCTATCGGAGAGGGGGTTGCTCAACAATCTTCTCAGAATCAAACGGAGCAGCCACTGGACAACGCCGGTGCGGGGTGGCTATTTATAGCCGCCGCCTTCCCTGATGGGAAATGACCATTTTGGACACGCGGTCCAGCCAATGGCCAACCGACACGTTCACAACGGTCGGATTTTAAGAGCAACGGTAACATTACTTGAGGAGCAAGTAATGCTAACTCCTCGGTCAGAGACAAATCTCTCGCAGTGAAGAAGATCACAGTCTCTTGCTGTCAAGTATTTGCTCGGAACACAAAGAGATTTCTCTCGCAACTTTCATAGGATTTGGGTTTAGCATCAGCGAATCAAATCTTCGAACGCTACACCCCTCTTAATAGTACGGTGGTCCTATGACTCAATAAAGAGAAAAGAAACAACGAAATGAATGCTACGTCTTCGCTTCGTCTTCAATCTTCTCGGCAGTAGTCATATTCTTTGGACGAGCACCGAATCAATTGCTTTGCATCAACAATTTTTGAGGGGTCACTCTTGTCGTCATAATCTTCGGTGATAACCTTCACTGCCACGCAGGGGATATTCTTCGGAGTTTGAATCCAAACTCCTCTTGACTCCAGGGACATGTTACTCTGTGTGCATTAGCAAACACATTAGTCCCTCACTGTTTGTCAACAATCTCCAAAACATAAGGAGGCAAATTATTGCACCAACAATCTCCCCCTTTTTGGACGATTGATGACAAAATAGATAATCATCGAAGTGAAGATAGATAAGTGAAAAGCTATTCCAACAAGAGTGAGTGAGTGTTACTTTGCTCGAAGATGAAATAGACTCCCCCTAAATGTACGCAGGGAAGAAAGATATAAGATAAATTCTCCTGCAAGTGCTGAATAATATGGAGGAAACTTCAATCATTCGAGACATTGATTCGCACTGATGAGATATAATCCATCGAGATCGTAGTGCAATCATTTATAACTTCTGATAATAATTCCACCTGCAAGACAAATGCTTCGAGAGAAATGGTGCAGCAGCAGGGGTTATAAACATTACAGCACAGAAGTTATCGAGTTTTACAACATAGTACAGATAAACTTAAACCAGAAGTTGCAAACTCGCACGAAACCAAAACCAATCGAAACACAGAAAGCAAATCTATCGAGACTCGATGTAATTCTCATCCTTTTTGTCAACAAGTGTCAAAAAGGTGACGAATAACATTAGTGCTAAAACACAAAACTTGGTTTAATCGATGGCATCTCCAGATGAACTATCTAAGGTGAGTTCTTCTTCGGAAGTGACAGGATTGTCTTCGTCTTCAGCAGCATCAGATTTTCCTTCAGGAATAATGACTTGGGGCTGAGCAGACGAGGGAACAAGTGGAGTGGCCACAGGAGGAACACGGGAGTGCACATTGCCTTCGGTAGGTTTCTCGGTCGGTGAGGTGGCTTCAGACTCGTCAAGCAATTTGCGAAGCTTGAGATGAAGAAGTTCAGTGGTTGGCTCATGAACAGGCAAAGGAGGGGTACTCCGATCTTGAAAATCTTCAATAGCGAAGCCTTTGTCAATGTAGTCATAGAGCTCTTGGAGATTGGCATTCAGGAGTTGTTTCTCGGTGAAGAACTTGCGAAGCAATTTCCAGAGCCTCTTCTTGTTTTCATCAGCTATCAAATGCATTATCCTCGTGCGATTGTTGAGAGCATTTAGCTGGGAGGCAAGATGTTCTTTCTCGCGTCGATCCTCAATGATATGCTGCAGCAGCAGTTGTTGTGTACGCAAACTGACTTCGAGTTGCGATGGAGGTTGAGGCGAAATCTTTCGGTCGCGCTGAGGCAGACGTGGCCCATCAAATTGCTTGTGATAGTCTTGGGGGCTTGATGCAGGCGATTTGCCCGAAGTAATATCTTCCATGACTTGCAAGGTATCGCGAACAGGATGAATGAAGCTTTTATGGTTTTCCTTCGCAAGATACACTGTGCGCATTGCATTATCAACAACTTTCTGGATCCAGGGCGCGAACACTTTGATGCAGAAGGGATATTGAGCAGAATCTTTCAGAATGCGCAGGAACATGTCTTCCACATCGAAGATGTATCGCTCAGAGATTGCATAGATAGCATTTCGAAGAACATCTGAGATGGATTTGTCTGGATTCATACCCGCCAGAGGGCAAATTGTGTAAGAGAGCATGTGGAATAGCGTCTAATTCTCGAACGTCAAGTGCTCAGGACGAGGAGGACCAGTGTAGTCACGAATCTTTTCTTAATCCATAGTGCACCGAAAATTTTCATCCGATATGACATCAATGTTGTGGACCCGAATTTCAGTGTTACCATGCTGAAAGCGAGGGAAATGGAAGTGCGAGACAAAATCCGTTGAAGTGCATCTAATGCATTTTCCTTCGGTCATCCACTCCATAATCCATTTTGAGCTATCAGATTCATCGCCAGAGATATACAAGGTCGCATAGAACTGAAGAATAATCTCTCTGCTCCAAGGATGCTCGAATTCAAATACCTTGGTGAGACAGAAATCATCCAGATCCTGAAGCAATTGATTAAAACAGTCAATATTGTGCATAGCAGGAATATCGAGATATTCGTGAGGAAATATCTTTCTGCTCTCATAGAGGACCAGAGAGTAATAGATGGCCTGTTCCTTAGTTCAGAAGCGAGGTGATTCCGAAGTGCGCGGCCCATCATACGGACTAGCTTGAAAGAATTTGGGATGCGCATTCCGATTGAAAAGAGGTCCTTTGGCGCCTGCTGTCGGTACTAAAACCGGCAGATCTCGGGTAGGGAGTCCGAACTGTGGATCTAGGAATCAATGGGTAACAGGGAACGTGGAGACAGTGATTTACCCAGGTTCGGGCCCTCTCGAAGAGGTAAAACCCTACGTCCTGCTAGATTGTATTGATGTGATTGTATGAAGGTTACAGAGTTGATCTACCTCAAGATCGGATGGACTAAACCCTAGGCGGTTATGATATGATCTTCCTCTACGGACTAAGCCTTCTGGTTTATATAGACACCAGAGGGTCCTAGGGTTACATATGGTCGGTTACCATCAGGGGATAAACATGCCGGTCACGCCAATTATTCCTTGGAGGAGACACCAAGTCTTCAGAGGTTTCCTTCTGATATACGGGGTCGCCCACAATTCGGCCTTCCATCGACGAGTAGAGAACGGCCCACCAGTCCGGCCTACGAGAGATAGGCCGGCAGCCCGAGTACTCCCTAGTCCGGGACACCCTCAGTAGCCCCCGAACTAGTCTTCGAAGCCGAGGTAGACACCGAACACCATCGGCTTTGTGGACCAGTTCCCTTCCTTCTGTGATATCGATGACCGGCCTGTATCTCCTCTGAGTCGAGTCTTTAAGTGTTGCCTGGCCGCACACGCCTTGAAATACACTTCGGTCGCCGAGGGGCATAGATAACTTAGCCCCGAAAGCCAGTCACCTCGGTATGAACAGTACCCCCATCTGACAGCTTTTTACCGAAGGGTCACCATGCGCCAGGACCGCAAGTCGGTTTATGAAAAACTCGATTCGCGGTTCGAGGCAGTTTTTTCGCTGGCATGTCCCATCGACATGGAGATCGTGTCCTGTTTTCAAGGGATATGATCAATAATTTTCCTCATCCCACGCGCGCATAATGGCATGGTTACATGGGAAATGGCGAGGACTGTGGCGCAGTAAAAGGACCGTGGGTTTTACAGCCCATTAAAAGGGGAGCGATCTCCATCTCCTTTACACGCTCTCACTCCTGCCCTCGCCGCTGCCTTCTCCATCTTCGAGTTCCAGCGCCCAGATCCACTTTCCTATCCAAGAACCTCTCCGGCCGCCAGTTTTAATCTAGCAATGGCGGGCTCCAGGTCCAAAGGCAAGTGGGAGGCGTTCGTCGTCACTGAGAGCGCCATCTTGGAGCTGAAGAACGCGGGCTATCTCCCCGCCAGCGTCGCCCACCGTGCCCCAGAAGCCGGCCAGGCCGTCCCCACGCCGCGGAAGGGCGAGAGGGTGGTATTCCTGCCCCACTTCATTCGAGGTCTGGGCTTTCCCCTCCATCCCTTCGTCAGGGGCCTTATGTTCTTCTATGGGCTTGATTTCCACGATCTCACGCCGAACTCCTTCCTCCACATCTCGGCCTTCATCATCATCTGCGAGGCCTTTCTTCGGATCCGGCCACACTTCGGCTTGTGGCTGAAGATCTTCAATATCAAGCCGAAGATCATCGATGGCCAGCAAGCGGACTGTGGGGGTGCGATGGTCAGCAAGCTCCCCCGAGTGGAGTGGCCAGAGGGCACCTTCATCGAGACCGTCAAGGTCTGGCTGAAGGAATGGTTCTACATCACCGAGCCAAGGCGCGCGGATTGGGGGCGATTCCGGCCTTCCGATCTGGACCCCCTACGAGGCTGGTCTCATGGACCAAGAAAGGCCTCGACTGGGGGGTGAACAAGGAGGTGGCGCAGCTGCAGAGCCGGATCGCCAAGATGATAGAGCAGGGCGTCGAGCTGCCCAACGTGATCCAGATCATGCTCAGCTGCTGAATCCTCCCATGCCAGGACAGGGCCTCCCCCATGCTGCCAGACCCGGCCACCGTGCGCAACTTCTTCCGCACCTCCCATGCTCAATTGTGGAGGGCGCTGTTCAAGCCGCAGAAGGACTGGCCGGCCGAGGAGGAAGACATCGGACTTCTTCGTTTTCTTCTCATCATTGGAGTCGTAGCTTTTGCTCTTGCCTTTGCCATGGTTGTGTCCTGATTAAATCTTCCACTGGCATGGATTTCAGCTTCCCAGAGAGGGCAGTCCGAGATGAAATGTCCTGGCTTTTTGCACTTGAAGCAGGAGTAATCTCCAGTAGGTTTTGATGAAGATTTGGAGCCGCCAGAGTTGCTGGATCCTTTCTTCTGAAACTGATTTTTCCTTTGAAGGCGCTGGAATCTTTTCGTGATCAATGCGAGATCCTTGCTGATCCTTTCGGGGTCATCTGAATCTTCATCGGCGTTTCCTTCTGAGGAAGAATCAGCCGCAGCCTTGAGAGCATGACTTTTTCGGTGACTTGAGCCATATAGATCTCTCTTTTCTTCTTGTTGTTCTTCGTGGGTGTTTAGCCTTTCCATGATATCAGCAGAGTCGAGAACTTTGAAATTAGCTCGTTCCCGAATCATCAGAACTAGAGTGTCGAACGAACTGTCAAGGGATCGGAGCAGTTTCTTCACAACTTCGTGAGCAGTGATGTCTTTGGCGCCGAGACCTTGTAGCTCATTTGCAATGTCACTCAGACGATCGAAGGTTTGCTGGCAGCTTTCATTTCCAATTCGCTTGAACCAATTGAACTTGGCCCAAAGAGTATCAAGGTGAGCTTCTTTCTGAGTTGAAACACCCTCGTTTATCTTTTCGAGAATGTCCCACAATTCCTTTGCAGTTTCACACTGACGATAGCGAAGAAATTGAGCACGAGAGAGATGGCCACCAATTTCATCTTTGGCTTGAGCATCCATCTGAATGAGTTTCTTCTCGTGGTCAGTGGGGACCTGGGGCACTTCAACCACGAATCCATTCTGCACCACGTTCCACATATCATCATCAATAGCTCGAAGACGGATCTTCATCTTCTCCTTCCAGAAGGGATAGTCTGTCCCATCGAAGATGGGAATCTTGAGGTGCGACTTGTAGCTCACTGAAGACATACTTAAACTCCAAGGTGGTTAGACCAAAATGAGCAGAGTCAAGGAGTACCTTGCTCTGATACCAATTGTAGGAACGAAGTATGTCTACCAGAGGGGGGGTGAATGGGAGTTTTAAATTTTCTTTCGGAAATATCAAAACTCTCGGAACCCAGCAGCGGAATGAATGAAAACAGTATACAGTGAGCGAATACAAACTACCGAATGGAAAGGAGCATGCATCGAGGCAAATCACATGATTGAAATATGCCGTACTGCATAGTTCGAATGTAAAGGGGAGCGGCAGAGGTGACCAGTGATGCTTGATGGCGACAAGGTATTTGGTAGACCAGTTCGCCCTTCTGCAAAAGGACTACGTCTGGTTGGAGGGGTTGTGATTTAACACAGAAGATAAACTCTCTTCGCCCTATTCTCCTCGACAATTGGTTCGTCAACCAATGCCGATTACTCGTGGTAGATGCTTGAGGCGATCTCCGAACCTTTACAGACTTCTTCTTCAAGAACCACAATTACTCTTGGTCTCTGAAGAAATTGACACCTAACCGTCTAGAGAGTTCGCAGCTCTCAAGAGTAATAGGCGGAGCGTACTGGACTTAGATTCGAGTGATGCTGAACCACTATCTATTTTTTCGGCTCTGGGGTTTTTCTCTCGGTGGATTTTAAACTCAAATCTATCGGAGAGGGGGTTGCTCAACAATCTTCTCAGAATCAAACGGAGCAGCCACCGGACAACGCCGGTGCGGGGTGGCTATTTATAGCCGCAGCCTTCCCTGATGGGAAATGACCATTTTGGACACGCGGTCCAGCCAATGGCTAACCAACACGTTGACAACGGTCGGATTTTTAAGAGCAACGGTAACATTACTTGAGGAGCAAGTAATGCTAACTCCTCGGTCAGAGACAAATCTCTCGCAGCGAAGAAGATCACAGTCTCTTGCTGGCAAGTATTTGCTCGGAACACAAAGAGATTTCTCTCGCAACTTTCATAGGATTTGGGTTTAGCATCAGCGAATCAAATCTTCAAACGCTAAACCCCTCTTAATAGTACGGTAGTCCTATGACTCAATAAAGAGAAAAGAAACAACGAAATCAATGCTACGTCTTCGCTTCGTCTTCAATCTTCTCGGCAGCAGTCATATTCTTCGGACGAGCACCGAATCAATTGCTTTGCATCAACAATTTTTGAGGGGTCACTCTTGTCATCATAATCTTCGGTGATAACCTTCACTGCCACGCAGGGGATATTCTTCGGAGTTTGAATCCAAACTCCTCTTGACTCCAGGGACCTGTTACTCTGTGTGCACTAGCAAACACATTAGTCCCTCACTGTTTGTCAACAATCTCCAAAACATAAGGAGGCAAATTATTGCACCAACACCAGCCTTCTCATCTGCCAAGTACTTGGGGCAGTTCCGTTTCCAGTGACCATTCCCCTTGCAATAGAAGCACTCAGTCTCCGGTTTGGGTCCAGCCTTGGGCTTCTTCACGGGAGCGGCAACTGGCTTGCCATTCTTCTTGAAGTTCCCTTTCGTTCCCTTGCCTTTCTTGAAACTAGTGGTCCTTTTGACCATCAACACTTGATGCTCTTTCTTGATTTCTACCTCCGTGGCCTTTAGCATCACGAAAAGCTCAGGGATCGTCTTCTCCATCCCTTGCATGTTATAGTTCATCACAAAGCCCTTGTAGCTTGGTGGCAGTGACTGAAGAACTCTGTCAATCGCTACTTCATCCGGAAGATTAACTCCCAACTGATTCAAGCGGTTGTAGTACCTAGACATTTTGAGTGCGTGCTCACTAACGGAGTTGTTCTCCTCCATCTTACAACTAAAGAACTTGTCGGAGGTGTCATACCTCTCAACCCGGGCATGAGCTTGAAATACCAATTTCAACTCCTGGAACATCTCATTTGCTCCATGGTGCTCAAAATGTCTTTGGAGCCCCGGTTCTAAGCCGTATAGCATGGCGCACTGAACTATCGAGTAGTCATCAACTCGAGTCTGCCAGATGTTCATAGCATCTACAATCGAGGGAGCGGGTGGTACACCTAACGGTGCATCAAGGACATATAATTTCTGTGCAGCAGTGAGGGTAATCCTCAAATTACGGACCCAGTCCGCATAGTTGCTTCCATCATTTTTCAACTTAGCTTTCTCTAGGAACGCATTAAAATTCAGGGGAGCTACAGCGCGAGCCATTGATCTACAACATTAATTTGCAAAGACAATTAGATTAAGTTCATGATAATTGGTTCTTCTAATCAAATTACTAAAGAACTCCCACTTAAATCAACATCCCTCAAGTTGTCTAAGTGTTACATGATCCACATCAACTGACCCATGTCCGATCATCACGTGAGATGGGGCAGTCATCAATGGTGAACATCTCCATGTTGATCATATCTACTATATGACTCATGTTCAACCTTTCGGTCCTCCGTGTTCCGAGGCCATGTCTGTACATTCTAGGCTCGTCAAGTTTAACCCAAGTATTCTGCATGTGTAAAACTGGCTTACACCCGTTGTATGCGAACGTAGAGTCTATCACACCCGATCATCACGAGGTGTTTCGAAACGACAAACTTTCGCAACGGTGCATACTTTAGGGAGAACACTTTTATCTTGAAATTAAGTGAAGGGATCATCTTATAATGCTACCGTCGTCCTAAGCAAAATAAGATGCATAAAAAGATAAACATCACATGCAATAAATATGTGACATGATATGGCCATCATCATCTTTGTGCTTTTGATCTCCATCTCCAAAGCAACGGCATGATCTCCATCGTCACCGGCATGACACCATGATCTCCATCATCGTGTCATCACGTGGTTGTCTCGCCAACTATTGCTTCTACAACTATTGCTAACACATAGGGATAAAGTAAAGCAATTACATGGCGTTTAATAGTTGACACGCAGGTCATACAATAAATTAAAGACAACCCTATGGCTCCTGCCGGTTGCCGTACTCATCGACATGCAAGTCGTGAACCTATTACAAAACATGATCATCTCATACATCAATATATATCACATCACGTTTTGGCCATACCACATCACAACATGCCCTGCAAAAACAAGTTAGACGTCCTCTACTTTGTTGTTGCAATTTTTATGTGGCTGTTATGGGCAACTAGCAAGAATCGTTCTTACCTACACAAAGCCACAACGGTGATATACAAGTTACCTTTTAATCTTCTACAAGGACCGCCCTTGTCAAATCAGATTCAACTAAAGTGGGAGAGACAGACACCCGCAAAGCCACTTTTATGCAATACAAGTTGCATGTCAGTCAGTGGAACCGGTCTCTTGTGCGTGGACAAGTAAGGTTGGTCCGAGCCGCTTCATCCCACAATACCGCCGAATCCAAATAAGACAAAGGAGGTAAGCAATTTGAACATCAACGCCCACAACTTCTTTGTGTTCTACTCGTGCAAATACATCTACGCATAGACATGATGCCACTGGAGAGGAACGTTGCATGAAAATAAAAAAAATCCTACGAACACCCAAGATCTAATCTAGGAGATGCATAGCAATGAGAGGGGAGTGTGTCTACATACCCTTGTAGACCGAAAGCGGAAGCGTATAAAACGCGGTTGATGTAGTCGTACTCTTCACGATCCAATCGCGATCCAATCCGATCAAGTGCCGAACGGACGGCACCTCCGAGTTTAGCACACGTGTGGCTCGGTGACGTCTCCTCCTCCTTGATCCAGCAAGTGAAGGGGGAGAAGTATATGGGATCTCAACCAGCATGACGGCGTGGTGGAGATGGTGGTGGAGTTACTCCGGCAGGGCTTCGCCAAGCCGTACCGAGACGAGGAGGTGGTAGAGAGGGGGGGTTGCGCCGGGAGAGAGGTGCGGCTGCCCTCCCACCCCTCCACTATTTATAGGAGCAAGGGGGAGGGGCGCAGCCCCCTTTGCCCCTCCTCCAAGGAGGGGGCGGCGGCCCCTAGGGGGTGGAGTAGCCCCCAAGCAAGGGGGGCGCCCCCTTCTAGGGTTTCCCCACCAGCCCTAGGACGCATGGGCCTTGGGGGAGGGGCGCCCAGCCCACCAGGGGCTGATGCGCCTCCCTCTACAGTCCATGTGGTCCCCCGGGGCAGGTGGACCCCCCCGATGGACCCCCGGACCCCTTTCGGCACTCCCGGTACAATACCGAAAAATCCCAAAACTTTTCCGGCGACCAAAATAGGACTTCCCATATATAAATCTTTACCTCCGGACCATTCCAGAGCTCCTCATGGTATCCAAGATCTCATCCGGGACTCCGAACAACATTCGGTCACCAACGTACATATCCCAATACTACTCTAGCGTCAACGAACGTTAAGCGTGCGACCCTACGGGTTCGAGAATCATGTAGACATGACCGAGACACCTCTTCGGTCAATAACCAATAGCGGGACCTGGATACCCATATTGGTTCGTACATATTCTACAAAGATCTTTACCGGTTGAACCACGATGTCAAAGATTTAATTAATCCCGTATGTAATTCCCTTTGTCCGGCGATATGTTACTTGCCCGAGATTCGATCGTCGGTATCTCCATACCTAGTTCAATCTCGTTACCGGCAAGTCTCTTTACTCGTTCCGTACAAGATCCCGTGACTAACTCATTAGCCACATTGATTGCAAGCTCTTTACGATGTTGTATTACCGAGAGGGCCCAGGGATATCTCTCCGTCATACGGAGTGACAAATCCCAGTCTCGATCCATGCAACCCAACAGACACCATCGGAGATACATGTAGAGCACTTTTATGATCACCCAGTTATGAAGTGACGTTTGATAGCACACAAGGCATTCATCCGGTATCCGGGAGTAGCATGATCTCATGGTCGAAGGAACAGATACTTGACATGAAGAAAGGTGTAGCAAATAACTAAACGATCTGATGCTAAGCTTACGGTTGGGTCTTGTCCATCACATCATTCTCCTAATGATGTGATCCCGTTATCAAAGGACAACTCATGTCTATGGTTAGGAAACCTTAACCATCTTTGATCAACGAGCTAGTCTAGTAGAGGCTCACTAGAGACATGGTGTTGTCTATGTATTCACACATGTATTTAAGTTTCCAGTCAATATAATTCTAGCATGAATAATAAACACTTATCATGAACAAGGAAATATGATAATAACCAATTTATTATTGCCTCTAGGGCATATTTTCAACACAGTGGCCAACCGACACGTGTCCCAACGGTCGGATTTCAAACACACTCAGCAACTTTACTTGGGCTACAAGTAATGCTGGCTCAACCAACTCGGAAGAGATTTTCTATAATTGTCTTCACTTGAAGACATGGGATTTTAGGTTGAGCATCACGTCAGTTTCTGACTTCATTTCACCTCTACCCCACTTAACAGTGTGGCGGTTCCTATGACTCAAGAAAGAAGAAAATGAAACTACAAAAGACTATGTTCACGCTCCATTGTCTTCGAGCGAAAGTCTTCGCACACCACCATTGGCTTCAATGTCTTCTGACATTTTTGGGGGTCATCTTCGACAGTTAAACCGAATCTCCAGGGACTTCTATCCGTGTTCTCCGGTGTATACTCACAAACACATTAGTCCTTCAACCAAGTTTGTCGTCAATACTTCAAAACCAACAAGGGGTGGAACTAGATGCAATTACACCACGCAACAACGAATCCCTACCCATTCCCACGTTTAAGCGTTAATTACACATGGGGATTGAGGGGTTGCCGCTAATCTCCGTGGGAGATCAAGGCGCGCGATCCCTCCTGGTGGGACGTGACCTTGGTGGGCCCTTGACCCACGTCTGCACGTCACATTGACCGCCAGTTCAAGGGTGCCACGTGGCCAGGTGGGGCCATGGATAAGACCAGTCTGCCTTGTCATAATTAGGTCGGATAACCTTCATGGTGGAGTGCGAAAGTTCTTCCCACCAAAGTGGTTGGCGTCACAAGAAATATTTCCGGTATGGTTGTTGACTACAGTCCTTCATCATTTTCAAAGACCGAGGTGGTCTACGTCACCTCGGGTGCGATCCAACGTGGAGCTCGGACGCCTGAAGACATTATTCGGGGACGTTTCGTTGAACCAGTGTAACATCCCCAGTATCATGCTACAGTGATCTCCCCCTAATGATGGTCATGTCATCATGATCATCATGCCAAAATGCCACTTGTCCAAAATCTGCTTCAAATTCAAATTCAAATTGCATGTCAATTATTTGTTTCTTATGTCAAGCAATTAAAATAGTTCATCCTATGTTAAATAATCCCTAGATATTTTTCATGTTGAAACCAACATTTTTGGAATTCCCAAATTGCCCCTGGAAATTATTTCAGAGGTCCAACAGCATTATTTTGGCTCTTTTCATTTTCCAAAAATGCTTAACCTTATCCTTCTGGCCCCAAACTCTTTGTGCAGCCTCACAATATTGTCAACAATTTATGTGCCAAGTTTCCCTCAGAGCAAAAATCATTTGCTAGCTCAATTAATATGCAACAGGAGCGAATTCCCTTTTACAGAAAAAGAAAAGAGAAATACTCCTGTGCACTCTGGCCCAGCAGGGCACAGAGCCGGCCCAGCCCTCCCGAGCCGTCTCCCACCTGCTCCCTCGTTGCGTGTCGGCGCCGCCATGGACAGAAGCTCGATGCGCCGTCCGCAGTCGCCACGACGCCGGGGCAGGTGAGCCGGGGATAAGATCGGCTCCGTTCACTCCCCCTGGCTCTCCCTCGCCCACTTCCCTCCTCCTCTGCTCTCTGCCTCGATCGGGAGGAGCTCCCGAAGCTGCCGTCGCCGCGCTCGCCTCGTCCTCGCGGCCTCCGGCGTCCCCATGACCGCTGTTAGTGCTGGGAGGAGCGCCGTCCTCCTCTTCGTCGTCCTAGACCATCATCCGGAGCCAGGGAGGTCGGCATCTTCGGCATCGACCTCTTCCCCCTTCCGGCCATCGTGCACTGCCGCCGCTCAAATCCGGCGCCGTTCTGCGCTCCAAAGCAGTCGAAGGCCCCCGTGTGCCGCTCGGTGAGCATCCATGCCCCTTCCCCTTTCCTTAGGCGCTCGCGTAGGTGCTCTAGCGAGCTCGCCGCATCACCGCGCCATGGCCGCACTCTGCTCGCCGCCGCGGCTCGTGCAGTCGACGCTGCAGCCACCCCCAGCCCAGGCTGTGACCTCCATCGTGCTCCTGGAAGCCCCGCACCTCGCGTGCGTACGCCAGCTCGTCTTGGGCGAGCTCTTATGCTCGATCCCGAGCTCGCCGCGTTCTGTCCGCCGCCAACGGTCGCCGTCGGCGCCACGGTCCACCCCCGCCCGCGAAACCGCCGTGAATGGATGCGCGCTGCTGCCAGTAACCCAACGCAACAAACGGCGCGACGAACCGTGGCCGGAGACGAGCGCACGGTCGTCGCCGGCGCTCGCCCGCGCTGCTCTGCCGCCGCTGCTACAGTAACTGAATGTTACTGTAGCAGTAGCTAGCTTTGCTGCTGCTACATTCCTTAGCCCTTTGACCGCCACGAAACAGCAACAAAACAACAGTTAACATGAATGAAACTTATATGGACCGAAAGTACACTTGACAAGCTCTAACTTACTCCATTGGACCAAATTCAAATAAGGCATGGATTAATTCCTATGAAAATGACAAAAGTCTATGTTCTGTTAACTGGAAGAGCTGAAAAACAGATTATTGCCTTAGCCATTTTAGAGTTGAAGATGAACTAGCTGCAGACACTGTTCATGCCATCAATTGGCATGGCCTTGAAGTACTCTTGATGTAGAGTAGATCACCTATAGGGAGTGCCTCCATTAGAGCTATGGATTAATGAGAATCATCAGCAAACTTGATAAAATTTAACAGATTCTAGAATTGACATCAAGTAGCACTTTTCAAACAAAGATTTGAACAAGCAAATGGACACTAACGTAGATAGACTTGATACTGTCATGTAGATCACAGCAAGGTGCTCAGATTTGATATAAGGCACTAATTCATAGGATGTACAGAACACTAGCTATAGCCTCTGGAAAACAGCTAAGTGATGTTTAAAAAACTGAGCAATTCTCAGGAAATTCCAGAATATTGTTTAAAACTTCGGAAATTCGTAGAAAATAATCCGTAACTCGGATGGAAAAGTTTTCTACATCAAAGTTGATCATAAAAACGAGACAAATCCGTTGGTGCCCTCTGTGCAGCTGCCACATGCCTCTAACACTGCAAACCTGTAACCTTCCCCCTCCGGTTCATCTGCCTGACAGATGCCCAAAGCTGGGAAAATATCCCCAGATATTTTCCCGCTCTGTCTGTAGCGTGTAGCACTGCGTTAGATCACCCCTAGTGTAGCTTTTTGCCTTGTCATGCTTTGTGATTGCATCTGTATGCTTGTATTTATCTGTTTCTTCCCCTCCTCTTTTTCGGTAGGCCCCGATATCGCAGTAGGACCTGAGTACCGCTATGACCACTTCGGAAGATCCGTTTCGTCCGCAAGCAACCAGGCAAGCAACCCCCCCCCCTTGACGCATGCCTATATCACCTATTCCTTCTCCCTCCTGCTTGCATTAGAATTTGCTACTTCTGTTGATTAATCCTATTCTGATGCATAGCCTGTCCTTGTAACTGTTATTGATACCTGCCTGTTATCCAAAATGCTTAGTATAGGATGGATGATAAATCATCTGTGGCCCCTCTTCCTTGTTGTAGTTGCCCCGCTTTAGTGCCTGTGCCCGATCGATGTGATCGTCGGGCTGAGATCAGCACTACACCTCACACCCCCTTAAGTTGCTTGACTCTGCAGAGCTACCATCGAGTGCCGAGGGTGATGCCTCTCATCTCACTCCCGATGATGCCTCTGTAGTACAGCTAGTCGGACGTGGGTTACCGAGGGTGATTCCTCTTTCACCACCTCCGATGAAGCTTTTGTCGTGCAACCCCGCTTGTGTGAACACCATCGAGGGTGATTCCTCCGGGTTCACCTTGTCGGTTACATCTAGTGGAAATCCAACGAGGGTGATTCCTCGGATTCCTGCTTGATGTTATGGACACACGGTTACTTGCACATTACTGTTGTTACTGATTAAAGACGGGTCGGCCCCGAGGGGTACCCGCGAGTGATATGATGTGGAGTCGGGTTGACCGTGAGGGTACCCGCGAGATGAATACGTGGCACGGCCAGGCATTCTTAGCCCTTGCCGTAAGTCCACGAGACGGGGTGACGGGGTCACAGGATCGTGAGTCTCTGCTCGTTACCGCGCGCTCCTAATGCACTAAGGGTTAGGATATGTAATCTGAGTAGGCCTCTGTCCTTTTTGCACTAACCAGCACGTGGGAATAATATGGGTACTCGACGTCGTATGTATCAGCCGAAGCTCTTCAGACATCAGCAGTTGAGCGGCGCGTGCCGAGTTGGTCTAGTAAAGCCTGCGCTTGTATTAAGGGGGCTAGGACTGCTCACCGGCCGCGTACGCAACGCACAGGAGTGCAAAGGACGATGGGCCCAAGACCCCTGAGTGCTTAGGATGTAGACCGGCGTGCTGGCCTCTCTGTTGAGCCTAGGTAGGGCTACGACGTGTCGATAGTCCGAGGCCGGGCATCGACTGAGCAAGTGTGTCCGGCCAGAGTCATCGAGCGTGTTGGGTAAGTTGGTGCACCCCTGCAGGGAAGTATATCTATTCGAATAGCCGTGTCCACGGTAACAGGATGCTCGGAGAATATCCCGATCTTCTACACCTAGAAATGGGTTGAATATATTGGCTCCGGGATCGCTTTCTCGCAGGGAGTCGAGAAAGGATCTCTGGGCGATGTTGATACTTGTTGCTACTACTATATTTATGTTCTAATCTGCACTCTTCTAATGCTGCAAAGACCCTGAAGATGCTAGTCTTCGATAGGCTAGGCTTTTCCCTTCTATTCTAGCATTTCTGCAAGTCAGTCCACATATACAGCCTTCCTTTGATAATGTTGCATATTTAGAATAGATCTGATGTAAGTCTTGCTGAGTACTTTGGATGAGTACTCACGGTTGCTTTGCTTCCCTTTTCCCCATACCCGATTGATGCGACCAGATGATTGAGCCGACGACGACTACTACCACTACTACCCCTCCGGATACTACTACTACTACGAGGAGCCCTCTGACGACCAGGAGTAGTTAGGAGGCACCCAGGCAGGAGGCCTGCGCCTTTCGATCCAGTGTTTTATTTTGCCCCGCCTTCTTAAAGGCCTATCTGTTTAACTTTGTGTCTGTACTCAGATACCTGATGCTTCCGCTGATGCTTGCATGACATCGAGCTTATGTATTCGAGCCCTCGAGGCCCCTGGCTTGTAATATAAAGCTTGTATGACTTTATTTGTGTTTAGAGTTGTGTTGTGATATCTCCAAGTGAGTCCTTAGGCTTGATCGTGTACACTTGCGTGTATGATTAGTACACGATTAAGTCGAGGGCGTCACAAGCTGGTATCAGAGCCGGCTGCCTGTAGGAACCCCCTTTCCAATTCCTTGGCCGAAGTTGAGTCTAGTACTTATAAAATGATTTTACTAACATGGCTGTGTGGCTTACGGGCCCACGTCGCCAATGGGTGGTATTAGGATCTTTTATTCCTCATCTATACTCTGGGACTCTGATCTCTCTTATTTTCGGGTTAAATGATTTTGCTAACTCTAATTTTAGGTTCTCGTAACCACTTCCTCCCGGAGAGCCCCTCATTCCATATGATGGCTTGATTCACCATAAGGTTCCGAAGATACTCCTCGATGATTCCCGAGACCCTTGTGCCCACTGCTTTTGCAGTTTCCTACCACCGATAATTCCCGTGGATAACTACACATCCATGCCGATTGTACCTTCATTCCCAGTTGCTCTTGTATTTACAATATACCTCATAATACTCTTCGTTGTTCCGAGAATCCTATATGCCTACTGCCTTGCAGCTTCTTTTCGCACTGCGAATAATTCCTCACACTTACCGGGGATCCGTTCATCCCCAGTTGATCATGTGATTCCCAAAATACTTTGAAATACTATCTGATCTCTTGAGAAACCTCTGCAACCTATTGCTCTGGAAAGTTTTACCTGCCTGCATTATGGTTAATCCCATATGTTCAGCAATCATCATTGACATCCTTTGTCATGCTCATCTTGATCCTATTGATGTAATATGTATGTGAATGCACACTATCATCAATTAATTCCTAGAATTCATCCTTCCGGCTCAGACGTCATTTTGGACATGAGTTGGTTCTCGGCCAATCAATTTACAATTGATTGTTCGTCTAGTTCTATTCGACTTACTCATCTTCTGATCAGCGCGTCTGCTTCTGAGCCTTTGATTCGGAAATTATAATTCCTTTGTATTTGAGTTTTGAATTATTCAGATGCTTACATAATCCGATGCCTTTGCATTCCTTGTTCTTCTGGTTGAGTACCGATACTCACATCAAATCCCTTGTGGACCGCCAAATCCATTGTTGAATTATTATCCGGCAGTATCCTTCATATCCCATAACTCTTATTGCATCCTTGATGCTTATGAGTATGTACTCAACAATGTCCTTCCCAGCCGATCGACTACATAATTATCGTGCTAATTTTAACCGTGCCACCTGGTCCTCCTTCTCGGTGCACATTTCTGACAATGGGCTAAGCCTGTGTCAAACTTTCGTCATCATATCATTTTGCTCACACAATCGGAATCCGGACGTCATATCTGTCGTTTCGTTGACCTCGAACTTCACTCTACCTACTTCGATCATCCTACTGATCGATTTCATCTTCTTGAAACCCTGGACAGAGTGTCGTGATCAACGTCAACATTTTGACTTCTTCTGAGATGTCAATCGTATTCATGGTGAGAAATGCCATCCTTGCCCCTCGATGATTTGAATTATCATCGACTCCATCCTTAACTTCCTGCCAACCCAGACTTGGCCATGTTTTGCTTATGCCTTGAACCCCTTGCTATTCTTGAAATCGTTCCTTATGAATTCTTGAGATCTTCAGACCCAACCTTTGCTCGAAATACCATATATTGCTACCTCGAGGCATGATTGTGGTATTCCGACTGTCATCAAGGACATTAGAAGCGCAATGCTAAATGTTTCTTGATCAATTATCCAAACACCGTTGTATGGATAACATCATGATTTTCCTCACCCCATTATCTAAATGATTTTTGGTACCTGATGTCCTGTCATGTATATCATCCTCTGTTTTTTCTTGGTAAGGATATACACCTAATACTGGTGTATAAACACATTTTTCTTTCCATTCGTCTGTTTAACCTTTCTTGTAATTGGTATGATCTAAGCAGTACCAATTCCCTGCTTAGGTAAACACCTCGGTGAACAACTCTGTCAGGAAGGCCTTGTTACTATTGTTGATGACATTCCGGTAACCGCCGGTGGACGAGAACTTTGCCTATTGGTCCGCCTCGTTTCAACGAGCAGGAAAATGGTTCTCTTCGTCCCCCGCCCTTGGTACCGACGTTGTTGCCGACATAGCTGACAAGCTTTTCTCTGACATGCCTTGTTATCGTGATCCTGCAAGATGTCACCGTCCTCCCTACTCTCGATCGACACTCACCACAGTTCCACAGGATCAGAACCTGACTCTCCTGTACCTCCTTGACTTCGAAGTATCCTTTGCACATGGCTTTGTATGTTATCACGAGCCACCCTCCGAAAGATGATCTATTCTGGTTTCAGACCCAATACTTATCCCCGTTGCTCCGAACCCCTTTCACACTCTGTTTAGGCATCGAATGATTGCCTATCCGCTTGAAACTTCTTATTGTACCTTCTTACTTTGCTCTCGATGATTTCTTAAGTTTCAATTCGAGAGATACTTTCTGCCACATTCCCTGAGATATCCACCAGATAATCGACCTTGCAAAGGTCCGTTCTCCCGAAACTACCCCTTTCTCCACCTCTAAAATCTCGGGACGAGATTTCTTGTAGTGGAGGAGATTTGTAACATCCCCAGTATCATGCTACAATGATCTCCCCCTAATGATGGTCATGTCATCATGATCATCATGCCAAAATGCCACTTGTCCAAAATCTGCTTCAAATTCAAATTCAAATTGCATGTCAATTATTTGTTTCTTATGTAATGCAATTAAAATAGTTCATCCTATGGCAAATAATCCCTAGATATTTGTCATGTTGAAACCAACATTTTTGGAATTCCCAAATTGCCCCTGGAAATTATTTCAGAGGTCCAACAGCATTATTTTGGCTCTTTTCATTTTCCAAAAATGCTTAACCTTATCCTTCTGGCCCCAAACTCTTTGTGCAGCCTCACAATATTGTCAAAAATTTATGTGCCAAGTTTCCCTCACAGCAAAAATCATTTGCTAGCTCAATTAATATGCAACAGGAGCTAATTCCCTTTTACAGAAAAACAAAAGAGAAATACTCATGTGCACTCTGGCCCATCAGGGCACAGAGCCGGCCCAGCCCTCCCGAGCCGTCTCCCACCTGCTCCCTCGTTGCGTGTCGGCGCCGCCATGGACAGAAGCTCGCTGCGCCGTCCGAAGTTGCCACGACGCCGGGGCAGGTGAGCCGGGGATAAGATCGGCTCCGTTCACTCCCCCTGGCTCTCCCTTGCCCACTTCCCTCCTCCTCTGCTCTCTGCCTCGATCGGGAGGAGCTCCCGAAGCTGCCGTCGCCGCGCTCGCCTCGTCCTCGCGGCCTCCGGTGTCCCTGTGACCGCTGTTAGTGCTGGGAGGAGCGTCGTCCTCCTCTTCGTCGTCCTAGACCATCATCCGGAGCCAGGGAGGTCGGCATCTTTGGCATCGACCTCTTCCCCCTTCCGGCCATCGTGCACTGCCGCCGCTCAAATCCGGCGCCGTTCTGCGCTCCAAAGAAGTCGAAGGCCCCCGTGTGCCGCCCGGTGAGCATCCATGCCCCTTCCCCTTTCCTTAGGCGCTCGCGTAGGTGCTCTAGCGAGCTCGCCGCATCACCGCGCCATGGCCGCACTCTGCTCGCCGTTGCGGCTCGTGCAGTCGACGCTGCAGCTACCCCCAGCCCAGGCCGTGACCTCCATCGTGCTCCTGGAGGCCCCGCACCTCGCGTGCGTACGCCAGCTCGTCTCAGGCGAGCTTTTATGCTCGATCCCGAGCTCGCCGCGTTCTGTCCGCCGCCAACGGTCGCCGTCGGCGCCATGGTCCACCCCCGCCTGCGAAACCGCTGTGAATGGATCCGCGCTGCTGCCACTAACCTAACGCAACAAACGGCGCGACGAACCGTGGCCGGAGACGAGCGCATGGTCGTCGCCGGTGCTCGCCCGCGCTGCTCTGCTGCTGCCGCTACAGTAACTGAATGTTACTGTAGCAGTAGCTAGCTTTGCTACTGCTGCATTCCTTAGCCCTTTGGACCGCCACGAAACAGCAACAAAACAACAGTTAACATGAATGAAACTTATATGGGCCAAAAGTACACTTGACAAGCTCCAACTTACTCCATTGGATTAATTCCTATGAAAATGACAAAAGTCTATGTTCTGTTAACTGGAAGAGCTGAAAAACAGATTATTGCCTTAGCCATTTTAGAGTTGAAGATGAACTAGCTGCAGACACTGTTCATGCCATCAATTGGCATGGCCTTGAAGTACTCTTGATGTAGAGTAGATCACCTATAGGGAGTGCCTCCATTAGAGCTATGGATTAATGAGAATCATCCAGCAAACTTGGTAAAATTTAATAGATTCTAGAATTGACATCAAGTAGCACTTTTCAAACAAAGATTTGAACAAGCAAATGGACACTAACGTAGATGGACTTGATACTGTCATGTAGATCACAGCAAGGTGCTCAGATTTGATATAAGGCACTAATTCATAGGATGTACAGAACACTAGCTATAGCCTCTGGAAAACAGCTAAGTGATGTTTAAAAAACTGAGCAATTCTCAAACTTAGCCAATTTTCAGGAAATTCCAGAATATTGTTTAAAACTTCGGAAATTCGTAGAAAATAATCCGTAACTCGGATGGAAAAGTTTTCTACATCAAAGTTGATCATAAAAACGAGCAAATCCGTTGGTGCCCTCTGTGTAGCTGCCACATGCCTCTAACACTGCAAACATGTAACCTTCCCCCTCCGGTTCATCTGCCTGACAGATGCCCAAAGCTGGGAAAATATCCCCAGATATTTTCCCGCTCTGTCTGTAGCGTGTAGCACTGCGTTAGATCACCCCTGGCGTAGCTTTTTGCCTTGTCATGCTTTGTGATTGCATCTGTATGCTTGTATTTATCTGTTTCTTCCCCTTCTCTTTTCCGGTAGGCCCCAATATCGCAGTAGGACCTGAGTACCGCTACGACCACTTCCGAAGATCCGTTTCGTCTGCAAGCAACCAGGCAAGCAACCCCCCCCCCCTTGACGCATGCCTATATCACCTATTCCTTCTCCCTCCTGCTTGCATTGGAATTTGCTACTGCTGTTGATTAATCCTATTCTGATGCATAGCCTATCCTTGTAACTGTTATTGATACCTGCCTGTTATCCAAAATGCTTAGTATAGGATGGATGATAAATCATATGTGGCCCCTCTTCCTTGTTGTAGTTGCCCCGCTTTAGTGCCTGTGCCCGATCGATGTGATCGTCGGGCTGAGATCAGCACTACACCTCACACCCCCTTAAGTTGCTCGACTCTGCAGAGCTACCATCAAGTGCCAAAGGTGATGCCTCTCATCTCACTCCCGATGATGCCTCTGTAGTACAGCTAGTCGGACGTGGGTTACCGAGGGTGATTCCTCTTTCACCACCTCCGATGAAGCTTTTGTCGTGCAACCCCGCTTGTGTGAACACCATCGAGGGTGATTCCTCCGGGTTCACCTTGTCGGTTACATCTAGTGGAAATCCAACGAGGGTGATTCCTCGAATTCCTTCTTGATGTTATGGACACACGGTTACTTGCACATTACTGCTGTTACTGATTAAAGACGGGTCGGCCCCGAGGGGTACCCGTGAGTGATATGATGTGGAGTCGGGTTGACCGTGAGGGTACCTGCGAGATGAATACGTGGCACGGCCGGGCATTCTTAGCCCTTGCTGTAAGTCCACGAGACGGGGCGACGGGGTCACAGGATCGTGAGTCTCTGCTCGTTACCGCGCGCTCCTAATGCACTAAGGGTTAGGATATGTAATCTGAGTAGGCCTCTGGCCTTTTCGCGCTAACCAGCACGTGGGAATAATATGGGTACTCGGCGTCGTATGTATCAGCCGAAGCTCTTTAGACGTCAGCAGTTGAGCGGCGCGCGCCGGGTTGGTCTGGTAAAGCCTGCGCTTGTATTAAGGGGGCTAGGACTGTTCACCGGCCGCGTACGCAACGCGCAGGAGTGCAAAGGGCGATGGGCCCAAGACCCCTGAGTGCTTAGGATGTAGACCGGCGTGCTGGCCTCTCTGTTGAGCCTAGATAGGGCTACGACGTGTCAATAGTCCGAGGCCGGGCATCGACTGAGCAAGTGTGTCCGGCCAGAGTCATCGAGCGTGTTAGGTAAGTTGGTGCACCCCTGCAGGGAAGTATATCTATTCAAATAGCCGTGTCCACGGTAACAGGACGCTCGGAGAATATCCCGATCTTCTACAACTAGAAATGGGTTGAATATATTGGCTCCGGGATCGCTTTCTCGCAGGGAGTCGAGAAAGGATCTCTGGGCGATGTTGATACTTGTTGCTACTACTATATTTATGTTCTAATCTGCACTCTTCTAATGCTGCAAGACCCTGAAGATGCTAGTCTTCGATAGGCTAGGCTTTTCCCTTCTATTCTAGCATTTCTGCAAGTCAGTCCACATATACAGCCTTCCTTTGATAATGTTGCATATTTAAAATAGATCTGATGTAAGTCTTGTTGAGTACTTTGGATGAGTACTCACGGTTGCTTTGCTTCCCTTTTCCCCATACCCAATTGATGCGACCAGACGATGGAGCCCAGGAGCCAGCTGCCCCAGCAGTCGACGACGACTACTACCACTACTACCCCTCCGGATACTACTACTACTACGAGGAGCCCTTTGACGACCAGGAGTAGTTAGGAGGCACCCAGGCAGGAGGCCTGTGCCTTTCGATCCAGTGTTTTATTTTGCCCCGCCTTCTTAAAGGCCTATCTGTTTAACTTTGTGTCTGTACTCAGATACCTGATGCTTCCGCTGATGCTTGCATGACATCGAGCTTATGTATTCGAGCCCTCGAGGCCCCTGGCTTGTAATATAAAGCTTGTATGACTTTATTTGTGTTTAGAGTTGTGTTGTGATATCTCCAAGTGAGTCCTTAGGCTTGATCGTGTACACTTGCGTGTATGATTAGTGCACGATTAAGTCGGGGGTGTCACAACCAGTTTCAAGACCGGCGACCGAAGTAGACTAGCAGCTCGGATGGACCAAGGTGCTGCCAGCTGGAAGACCGGTTCATGGGCTACTGATGGTGCCCCAGCTAAAGGGCCTCGCACCATGCCGACTCCCGACTTGGTGGGCCGGGCTGAGGACCCCTTGTCGGTTCCGTCCTGGGCCACATCGAGAGGCCCATGACATATACAAGGAATATTCCAGTGGACTTGCCGTACAAAACAAGAAGCTGGATTCGTGGACGAATCTACCTCCTCGTACGTAGCCGACTAGGATACATGTATCGTAGGACCCCTGGTATGCTATATAAGTCGAGGGGCCAGGCTCGTAGATAGACACATTGAAATCTCTCAATAATTTCCTCTTGATACACTCCAACGCAATAAAGCACAAGCGGGATGTAGGGTTTTATCTCCTCGGAGAGCTTGAACCTGGGTAAACCATGCGTCCTTGTTACCATCGTCTGAAGACACCTAGTTTAGGATACCCTACCGAGGGATCTACCAGATTTAGCTCCGACAACCTATGCTTCCCGTGCGTTGGCTCTATCTACGCCACCGCCTTCTGGGCCCTATCCACCTCCATGCCCCACCCTTCTGCCAGATGCTAAGCTCGTTTGTCTAGCGGCGGCCGATGCATCCTCCGACGGCAAGTGTAGCCCCACTCCCTTCATGAGGTGGCGGTGCCGAACAGCGGCCTAACTACCTCATCTCCGAACCCTGATCCGATGGCTATGGGTTTGCTCAGACTTAGGCCATGACGAAATCCCTGTTCGACTTGCCAATGCTAACATTGATGACACTCGCGAGTGACGCTCTACCTTCTTGAAGGCGCTGCCATGGTCTTTTTCTGTACCCCTCTTCGAGCTCAGGGAAACTCTAGGTCTGATTCCTCTGATCGGGTGGCGACTACGCCACAACTCGTTCTTTTTCATGAAGGTGCCATCTTGCCTCTTCGCAGCGTCCCCGATGCTAGCTTTCGTGATGTTGGACGTCGTGCTGGTTCAACCTACCTTTCTAGCTCCAAGCTTGATGGTTTAGTTGTGTTGTATCCTTTGTTTGGTCCAAGCATCCCTTGTCCCTCTTCGGTGGGCACCACATTCACGTCTTCTTGTGTTCGTGTCATCGGGGCCTGCCCGGGGGGGCGGCCGCCGCGGGCCCCCACAAGCTAGGGGCCCCCACCCAGGTATGTAGGTACTAGGTATAGTAGGCTCTAGGTAGGCCCATGTCAAAAAAAGTAGTCAAAGGCGAGGCCTTTCAGCCTTTCACGCACACGCACAGGCTCGCAATCGAAATGAGCAGCAGCGGCAGGATTAGCTTTTAGCGACATGCGCGCCTTGATTAGCGATGGCTTCCTTCGTCCTTCACGTAAAAAAAATAAAAAGACAATGATCTGCGATCCTTTCACGGCTTCACACCTAAAAAAAAGGCGATCGTGATCCTCTCGATTCTCGACAGTTCGACCCGTCTCATCACGAAGCGATTTCCCAGGCTCCCAGCCCTAGGCCGCCGACGCCGACACGTCGTACTGCAGGTCTGCCGACTGCCGTCTGGCTCTTGCTAATTCCTAATTCTCTTCTCCTAATCTCCTTCCTAATCCTGTTCATAGATGATTTCAATTCAGGGGGCCCCATTGTCACGCTTGGTCAATTGCTCATTTGCTCTCTGAATCTAGGCGCTGCAAACAGCACACGGACTGACGTATCAGACCATCAAAATCAGGTATATTATATTTACGATTTGCCGTTCCTTGATGCGTATGTGGTACTGTTCAATAATTGATGCAAAAATTACTTTTTTAGTATTGTGTGTTACCATGCCGCCGAGAAAGAGGACGTATGCATCGGGTAGCAATAAAAGGAAAAAGAAGAAGGCCGCGGATAAATTGGTACAATCACAGCGTGGACATATGCATAGATATTTCAAGAGTACTTCCACTACTTCGATAAACCCAGGTGATGAGTTGGCGATTGTTGCCATAGAGGAAGAGCAACAAACTAATGTGAATTCAGAATCTGTTCAGCAAGAAGAAAATGTCGACACCAACATCGACGACAACAATGTAAGTGGCTCTGAGAATGTAGGTAATTCATCGGATGCACAAGCACATTCTCCTAGTGTTGATGAACCAGTTTATACTCCTGATATTTATGATCCAAGAAATTGGGATAATCTTGATAATAAAGCAAGAGATGTATTAGTTGAGAAAGGGCCTACGAGAGAGGAAGAGGATAAAATGGAATACCGTGTAGATGATACAGGAAGACATTTTTCCTATGCTCATTATCATAGGAAATTAAGCAATAGAGAGAAACATGATAGAAAATGGCTAGTTTATTCAAAAGGTGTTGACAAAGTTTTTTGCTTCTGTTGTAAGATCTTCAAGTCTAGCACTAGCAGGAGTCAGAGTTCCTTAGCACATGATGGATTAGGACATTGGAGGCACATTAGTGAGAAGCTTAAAGAACATGAAAATAGCGTTGATCATATTAATAACATGAACAAGTGGAATGAATTAAGGATTAGACTACGGAAAGAGGAAACTATTGACAAGGAATTGCAACATCAAATAACAAAGGAGAAAGAACGTGTCAGGCAAGTTTTGTTAAGAATAATAGCCATTGTGAAATATCTTGGTAAACGCAACTTGGCTTTTCGTGGAAATAGTGAGCAACTTTACAAGGATGATAATGGTAATTTCTTAGCTTGTGTTGAGATGATTGCAGAATTTGATTTGGTAATGCAAGACCACCTTAGACGTATCCAGAACAAAGAAATTCATTACCATTATCTCAGACATAAAATTCAGAACGAGTTGATATCTCTTTTGGCTGCTGACATCACATGTTCTATCATAAAGGTTGTTAAAGAGGCCAAGTATTTCTCTGTTATCCTAGATTGTACCCCTGATGTCAGTCATCAAGAACAAATGACTTTTTTAGTTCGTTGTGTTAATTTGTCAGATGGGATAATAAAAATTGAGGAGTACTTTATGGGGTTCTTGAAGGTGTTTGACACTTCTGGTTTAGGGATTTTTAAAGTACTGCTTGAATCTATGGAGTCTTTTGGCTTAAATATTAATGATATAAGGGGTCAAGGATATGACAAGGGTTCTAATATGAAAGGAAAATACCGAGGGGTACAATCTAGGTTACTTGATGTGAATCCAAGAGCATTATATATGCCATGTGCTTGTCATAGTCTCAATCTCACTCTTTGTGATATGGCAAAATCATGTGAGAAAGTTGTTTCATTTTTTGGAATTGTTCAGCGCATATATATATTATTTTCTGGTTCTACGAAAAGGTGGAATGTTTTGCTTAAACATGTTCCTAGTTTGACTGTGAAATCATTGTCCAACACTCGTTGGGAGAGTCGAATTAAAAGTGTTACAGCAATAAGATATCAAGCCATTGAGTTAAGGTCAGCTTTGTCTGAGTTACGTGATGCTTCTGACACTGAACCTAAGGATAAAAGCGATGCAATTTTATCGAGAGCAGAGGCGAATTGTGCAAAGGCTTGTAACTCTGCGAATTGAGCTAAGCATCTTTCTTTAGAAAGAAAGCCCTTTTCCATTTTAGCAAAAATTTATTTGATGCACTTGGTCGCTTTGAGTTTCTAGTTGGTATGATTATCTGGCATGATATTCTGTTTGCTGTAAATAAAGTTAGCAAGATGCTGCAATAGTCAACCATGTGTATTGACTCTGCTTTGAAGCAAATAAAAGGTATAACAGATTATTTTGAGAAGTACAGAGATGATGGGTTTTCTTCAAGTTTGACCATCGCCAAAGGTATTGCAACTGAAATGGGAATAGAGCCCGCGTTTCCAGTGAAACGTCGTGCTAAGAGGAAGAAACAGTTTGGCGAAAGTGATTGTCAAGAAGAAATTCTAGAAGCTGAGAAGGCTTTCCAAGTTAAATATTTTTTTGTTTTGGTTGATATGGCGATCACTTCTTTGAAGGATAGATTTAAAGAACTAATGGTGTTTAAAGATATCTTTGGATTTTTATTGAGCTCGGGCACCCTGAAGTCATTAAGTGATAATGAACTTGAAGAGTGTTGCACAAAATTTGCAGAAACATTCTCTCTTGATGGTTCATCTGATGTTGAGGTATATGATCTTATTTCTGAATTGAAGATTATGAGATTCACTTTGCCAAATGGCGTAATGTCTGCTATGGAGATTTTTGGGCATGTCAGAGAAGTTGATTGTTATCTGAATATTTCCATTGCTTATCGCATCTTATTTATTGTGCCTGTGACGGTCGCATCGGCTGAAAGAAGCTTTTCCAAGCTGAAAATGTTGAAGAATTATTTGAGGTCAACAATGACTCAAGAGAGGTTAAATGGTTTGGCTACATTATGCATCGAGAAGAAATTATTGGATGAGATTGACATCGATCCCATCATAAGTGACTTTGCATCGAGAAATGTTAGAAGAAATTTTTAAGGTAATATGTATAAATTATTTGATACGCATACTGCTTTTTGAATGCATTGGAGTGTTATTGATAAATTTTTATATATACATATATTCATTTTTATTACTATGATGTGTTTATTAAGGGCTCCGAATTTTAGGTTCGCCCCGGGCCCCCAAAATCTCAGGTCCGGCCCTGCGTGTCATATGTGTTGTTCTCTTCTTTCACCCGTTCTGAAAAGATAACGAGAATATTCTTTTTTTTTCTCCCGTGGAGACAACGGAGTAAATTCTGTCTATGACACGGATTACGAACAAAGCGACGTGTGGAGTGATTGGCGTCAGGTAGAGAAAAAAGGAGAAGGAAAATGCAAGGTTAGCCCCACGACCACGTCCCCTGCTGCGGTGATTTTCCCCTCTTTGACTTGTTGTTGCAAGTTGCTACCGCAGCTGCTTCCGAGACTCTTGCCTGGACACAAAGAAAGGTAGCTGCATCTGGTTTCGCCGCTTCGCTACTGTTCGTCTGTGCCCGAGACCGAGAGAGACCGACTGGCGCTACCTGCTCGTCGTCTCCGATGCCTCTTCTCCTGCTTCAAGGTAGGCTTCCCTTCCCTTCCCTTCGTGCTGGTGTGGGAAGTTTCCGTTGCTTGGCTTGCTTTGTCTTCCAACTCCGCAAGTCCTGGAGGAGAAGTTTATTTCGGTAATTTCTAGTATCTATTTACAGTCGCGGCAGGAACAGGGAATAGACTACTGCAATTTGATGGATAGAGGTCCTTGTTCTCTTATGCTTGCCCCCCTTTTGCAATTAGTTGTCTCAGCTGAGCAAATCCCTAACTTAATCCGTGATGAATTTCACAGCTGGAGCTCGATATTCCCTGATGATTTCGTGCGATTTTCCCATCACACATAGGATTCACAATCCCCGTTTCTTTGTATTCGAAATTTATCCTCAGTGTATCATTTCCTCAGTAACTTCGCAAAGCCAGCCTTATCAAGTTATCATTGCCCCAGTAGCAAGCAACAGAGGAGAGCCTAGCAAGCAAATCCTTTCTGAATGTTTCTCTGAAAAACCGCATTTCTTTCTTTTTGCGCAGTCGTCACAAGACTGAACTGTGAAGTCCCACCGGCGTGATGTCCATCGCGTGCTGCCTGCCGGTGGTGGAGTGCGTGTACTGCCTGGCCTGCACGCGGTGGGTGTGGCAGCGCTGCCTCCACACCGCCGGCTACGACAGCGAGACCTGGGGCCTCGCCTCCTCCGGGGAGTTCGAGCCCGTGCCGCGGCTCTGCCGGTTCATCCTGGCGGTCTACGAGGACGACCTGGAGACCCCGCAGTGGGCGCCCCCGGGCGGCTACGGCATCGAGCCCCGGTGGGTGGTGCGGCGGAGGACTCCCGAGCACGCGCAGGGGCACGCCCCGACGTACCTGCTGTACGTCGACCACCGGCACGCGGACGTCGTGCTCGCCGTCCGCGGGATGGACATGGCCAAGGAGAGCGACTACGCCGTGCTGCTGGACAACAGGATCGGGCAGGCGAGCTTCGACGGCGGCTACGTGCACAACGGCCTGCTCAAGGCCGCCGAGTGGGTGTTCGACGCCGAGTGCGACGTGCTGAGGGACCTTCTGGCCAGGAACCCCGGCTACACGCTCACGTTCGCCGGGCATTCCCTCGGCTCCGGCGTCGCGGCCATGCTGGCTCTGCTGGCGGTGCGCGACCGGGAGCGGCTGGGTGGCGTGGAGAGGAGGAGGATACGGTGCTTCGCCATGGCGCCTCCCAGGTGCATGTCGCTCAATCTGGCGGTCCGTTATGCGGACGTCATTAACGCGGTTATTCTTCAGGTGAGAGTGAGACTGAGACTCCATGCCGATTTATTTAGGATAAACAACCCAACTGAATTCTGCTTATATCGTCTGATTCGTATTTGATAAATTACAGGATGATTTTCTGCCTCGCACCGACATTCCTTTGGAAGACATTATCAAGTCACTTTTCTGGTAAAGAAACCATGATCAACGGGGTAACTCATACTTGCAGGGGTTTATTCTCTCTCTAGTCTGTATCTTTTCAGGGTGCCTGATGCAGTCCCCTTAATTTGTACAGCTTGCCATGCCTTCTGTGCGGGAATTGCCTTATAGCTACATGTATACCTGAAAGTGTGATGCTGAGAGATCCAAGGCGTCTCTACGCACCCGGACGGCTTTACCACATCATTGAAAGGAAACCTTTCAGGTATGCATGGTTTTACCGGAAATGTTTTTCGTGAAGTTTTCCTACAAATAGAAGGTATTGTTCAATTCATTAGCTCGTACAACTAACATGTAGTATGTGAACAAGAGAAATGCTATAGAGGTCCTGGGTGATTTTAGTTTTGGTTTTTCTTGTTTGGATTTATAACATTGGTTGAGACTTATAGTTTGCTGAAATAACTGCTGCAGATGTGGAAGATATCCCCCTGCCGTCAGAACAGCAGTTCCAGTGGATGGCAGATTTGAGCACATAGTTCTGTCTTGCAACGCAATTTCTGACCATGCCATTATCTGGATAGAAAGGGAAGCCCAAAGAGCAGTAGATGTAAGCCTACGCCTATCCTCCTCTTATTGAGTTATTGTCCATAAGTGTCAGTGTGTCATTCACATAGTGTACTTCACAGAAAATAGTACTAGTACTCCATCACTAACCAATCAAGGCTGAAGTTTCAAAACATAATTTTCCACTAATTTTCCGTGGCACCTTCTTTCAGCATCATCCCTTCTCCATCACTAGCCAGATATTTTTCTTCAGGTCTTTATCTGTAGAGTTGCTGTGATGCACAAATTGCCTACAAAATAGCTTCTTCGTGACATTTCAGTTGATGCTGGAGAATGAGAGAGCCATGAAAGCGCCGGAGAATCAAAGGATGGATGGCGAAACCGCGGCGACAAGGGATCACGGCGAGGAGCAGCAGGCTGCCTTGAGGCGTGCTATTGCGCTAGGAATCACAGATGTTAACCTGCCGTCAACATACGGAACATTCAACGAAAATGCAACTCCCGAGGGGACCGAGACTTCACCGGTGCTGCTTGACAGCGGCAGGCGAAGAACGGTTTGGAATGAGTGGATCGCGAGGATATTTGAGAAGGATGAGTCTGGGCAAATGGTTCCACGGAGATGACGGTGCATGTCAGTAGAAGGAATTATGCGTCAAAAGTAGAAAAAAATTCAGACATACAGTACGATTCTTGGTACGCAGTCCATGCTGTCACCTGTTCGAGCTAGTGTTTGGAAACCTTGAAATGGTGTTGAAAGAAATAGCAATCGTTGATGTAGGCCAAAGTATTATACATAGGTGAGATGTATTGATGAGTAACTCCAGACTGTACATTGGATCTAGAGAAAGCAGGATTTTTTTAGGAGAAAAGTATTTTTTTTTCCGAGTAACCGGCAGGAGCACTGCCTTTTTTTTTTTTGAGTCGGAATCCTCTCCGTGAGAGAGAGAGAGAGCGCGGGTGGGCTGGCGGCTCGGTCGGCTGGCTGGCTGGGCCTTTTTTTCCTCTTTTCCCATTTCTGTTTCTTTGTAAATTCAAATGAATTTTGAATTTGATTTTTACTCCAACAGTGAACTTGTCCTAAATTCCAATTGGAATATTTCTGAATGGACAACGATAACTGGCACATGTGTGCCCATTAGGGAAATTACCGAACGACCAGTAGCCCGCTCGCTCGATCGAGCGTTGAGGCCCGCTCGCTCGATGCTCTTCTTTGATCGGTAGCCCGCTAGCTCGATCGAGCGTTGAGGCCCGCTCGCTAGCTCTTCTTTTGATCGAGCATTGTCAAGGCTTCCACTGATTTTTTTTCCCTCCTGATTTTTATTTTCAGATCGATTTTCTTATCACTTCCGGTTTTATGCCAGTTAATTTAGGTGAAAAAGAAAAAGAAATAAAGCACTTACAAGGAGACTTGAACTCAGGTCTAATGAGTAGCTACTAAGCCCAATAACCAACTCAACCATCTTAACTTGTTGTCCACAATACGTAAACAAGGAAATTTGAATCCTTCTTCTTTCTACCATGTAAAAAAAGGTTAATTTTAGCTTTGATAAATTTGACATGAGCAGCATGATAACTATGACATGTGCATCATGGTTACTTTAATATTAACACCCTGGTAACAAAAAAAATGGCGTGATAAAGCTAGTAAATATATCATGAGAAGGCCGGTAACTATAGCGTGAGAAGCACGATAGCTATAACATGTGCAACATGGTAACTTTGCACAAAATTTAACGCGCGCGGGGGGTGGGGGGGGGGGGGTATGTTTGAACAACTCCCCTTCCCGGGGTGAAAGTTATCATGGTGTTTTTAGCGTAGGTTATTAGGAGTATGATTTTGAGAGAAAGCCTAGTGGTATACAAAAAGCGGGGGACAAAAACATGAAGCTTCGACATACTAGATCCCATATTTCAAAAATTACCGTGGTGTTTATACATAGTTATCAAGTCTTCGGTTTGTATATTACCATTACACATAAGCTGTCAGGGTAAATTTTTCCAACAACTTTTTTCCCTAGGACAAAAGTTACCACGATGTTTGTACAAAAATTATCAAGTCTTCTATTTGTGTATTACCATGCCATTTACACATATGTTACCGGGGTAATTTTTTCATCCAACTTTTTTCTCCTAAGGTCAAAAATTACCGCAGTGTTTGTACATAAATTATCATGTCTTCGGTTCGTATATTTCCATGCTATTTACACATAGGTTACCGAGGGTATGTTTTTCAACCACTTTTTCCTCTTTGGTCAATGTTACCGAGGTGTTTATACACAAGTTATCAGATCTGCATTTCGTATATTATCATGATATTCATACACAAGTTACTCGTGTGTATGTTTTTGAACAACTTTTTTCCTTCGTCAAAAATGTTACCGAGGTGTTTATACGTAAGTTATCATGTATGCGGTTCGTATATTACCGTGCTATTTTCACATAAATTACAGGGGTATGTTTTTTAACAAATTTCCTGCCTTGATCAATGTTACCGTGGTGTTTTGTACGTAAGTTATCGGGTATGCGGGATGTATATTACCATACTATTTACACATAAATTAGCAAGAGTATGTTTTTCAACAACTTTCTCCCCGGGTCAAAAAGTTACCATGATGTTTTGTATGTAAATTGTCGGTTATGCGGTGCTTATATTACCACGTTATTTACACAGAAAATACTGAGGGCACGTTTTTTATTGCCACCCCCTCGGGGTCAAAGTTATCGTGATGTTTGTACGTACGTTATCAAATGCGCGGAGCGTAAACTATTATCCTATTTGCACATAAGTTAACGGGGTTATGTTTTTCAACAATTTTTTCCCCAGGTCAAAATTAGCACGATGTTTGCGCGTAAGTTATCAGGTTTGCGGTGCGTATATTATCATGATATTTACATAGAATTTACCGAGGGTATGTTTCTAATAACTTTTTTCCCTGGGTCAAAGTTACCGCGGTGTTTTTGCGTAAGTTATCATGTTTATAGTGTGTATATTACCGTTATTTTCAGTAATAGTGTCTTGGGTCAAATTTACCATGGTGTTTGAACGCAAGTTATCAGATATGTGGTGAATACATCAATTTTGTTAGGTCAAAGTTAGCATGGTGTTTTATGGGTAAGTCATTATTAGATATTAAAGTGTAGTACTACAAATGATGCACCAGAGAAGCAAAAAACAAGAAAAACATTAACTTTTCCCTTTTTTTGAGCCAAACATTAACTTTTCCTAACTATACCTCTACCCACCAATGGGCCCAGCCCAACTCTTTTCTCTCTCTGAAGCCCACCGAGGATGCTGTCTTCAACCTCCAACCAACGAACATGTATCTGAAAACTGAAAACACAAAAGAACTCCCAATTACCCATTATACTCGGTGATTTAGGCTACGAATCGCGCCGACTTCAACATGAATCTTGTAGATCTATTCATTACGAATCCATTTCAGTTGAGCACACAACTTATTGTTCAAATATGAAGGGGATCGATGCAAGTGTCCAATCTTGAAGTCAGCGCCGGCCGGAGCCTATGGCTGTGGCGACGAAGCTCGGGCAGCAGGACAACTGGCAGCAGCGTCTGCTATGGCCGAGACATGTGGAGGACTTGGCCGTGGATGCGCTGCAGGGGAGGCAGGAATCGCATGGAGATGGTGATGGAGCTCCTGCTCCGGCGGGTGTTGGCCGCGGAGGAGCTGCTCGCCGGAGCAGCAGGCTATGGCGGCGACTTGAGGAGGCGCTGGTGCTCGAGGGGTGCAAGGGAACGGCTGGGTCGATCGAAGCTGGTGACGGCTGGTTGACGCGTGCTCGCGGGGCCGTGGCTGGGCGCTCTAGCGTAGGAGTTTGAACGCTCATGAACGGATGAGATGTAGATCGAGCGGTTGACAGATCGTTCGGTACTTTTGCAAAAACGATCTGGTGTGCCACTTACATATTCCGTTTCTGAATAGGTGAACATTTTTCATGTAATTTTTGACAACCTTTTTATGCCACTGTCCTAATGGGCTTTTTAATAATTCATATTTGAATATTTTCTATTTTTCTGTTTTTCCTTTTAACCCAGGATTTACTTGTAGTTTAAATTGCCAAACTTAAAGCACTTCCAAACATTTGATCACTCAAGGGAAATAGGGTAAATATAAATCCATTCTTTACTGCCCTTATGCAACTTCGATAAAACTTTTATTCAAAGAAAATCTTCATGGCCTTTAATTAAACTCTAATTTGACTTAGGGTTTAAGAATTGGTCATGTTTGATCTTCAAATTCCAAATATGCAATGAAATCATGGATGCAATGCTTCTAAAAATGTGTTGTGTAATATTCGTATCTATGGTTTCTATGTCCACATCAAAATGCACATCCTAATTTAGAGAAAATTTGGGATGTGACGGTAACCAGCCCGGCCCAGCACGACACGGCATGCACGTCCCAGTACAACAATGTGCATCCTAAATAAAAAGGCCGGCCCAGCACGACACGGCTGCGGGCCGGCCTGTGTTGTGTTTCGGCCAAAAAAAAATAAGAAAAAATACAGAAATCTAAAAAAATAGGAAAAAACACAAAAATATCGTGCCGTGACAGGATTGAGGCCTGGCTTTGGGGATTGGCCGTGCTCCATGGCAGGCCGAAGGTCAGCTCGACCCTTTTATTTGCGTGTCGGGCCAGCATTGAGGCCTGGCTTCGGAGATCAGCCGTGTTCCATGGCAGGCCAAAGGCCAGCTCGATCCTTTCATTTGCGTGTCGTGCCCGGGCGTGCGTGGCCAAAAATCAGACACGACTCTTATCGCCAGGTTTGCCGTAGACACCCTTGATTTTGTATTCGTCCCTACGCGAAAACAGCCGATGCGATGGGTGGGTGGCCATGTCGACCGAACCCCACCATACCATTACCATGGGCAGCGCCGGCAGCCACCAGCACGTGCCGGGACGACCTTGCCTTTCCTTCCCGGTATGTCCTGACCCAAATGGGCTCACCACCAGAAAGAACCAACCGAACCAACCCACTTGGGTGGGTCACAATCCATGTATGGTCGGTGCGGTGCGTTGCCACTCTCCTTAATTCTCAGCACACGCGGCGGGCCACACATCTTCCCCGGCATTTTTCAAGGAAACATTTGATTTGGACCTCGACCGTCCATCTGATTCTGATTCTGATTCAACCAGAGTTGTACCTGCAATCATCCGCTGCGGAACGAGCCGGCGCACACACGCACCGTCCACCTTTTAGACTGTAAGCACACTGTAGCGGCAATGGTTGATGGGAGAACATGGGATCGTACAATCCGCTGTGCGCGTGCGTGCGTGCGTTTGCTTGCAGCAACGTCCAGCCTAGCCACATGAAGGCGGACGCTGACCCTGGACCGGACCCAACCCCGAGGGAGTCCAGCCAGAGTCCGTCCCTCGCAGCACGCCTGGCTGGACCCAACCCGCCGCCGCACCGAGCAACCGAGCCACAATAATTGGATGCAGCCAAGCAAGTGCCCGCTAGCTACGCCAGTGTCCGTCGCCGCTTGCGAGTGTGTGCTAGTGCGGTCTGGTTTTCACTTTTTATTCTCCGATCGAGTGGTCGTGGTTGCGAAGCCAAGCCATCAGCCATGGCCGCCCTCCCCTCCGCGGCGAGGACGAGGCCGAGACCCTTCCTCCTCCTGGTCCTGGCGGCGTCGGTGGTCGCGGTGGCGGTGCTCGCGCGCGGCGCCCACGCGCAGCTCTCCACGGGGTTCTACTCCGCGAGCTGCCCCACCGTGCACGGCGCCGTGCGCCAGGTCATGTCGCAGGCCGTCATGAACGACACGCGCACCGGCGCCGCCATCCTCCGCCTCTTCTTCCACGACTGCTTCGTCAACGTACGCGTCTCCAACACGTTCATGTCCATGTGAATCAGCCCCCTTTGATTGAATTGAATTGAATGATGGCTCCAGGGCTGCGACGCCTCGCTGCTGCTCGACGACACGGCCACCACGCCCGGCGAGAAGAGCTCCGGCCCCAACGCCGGCGGCTCCACCTTCGGCTTCGACGTCATCGACAACATCAAGACGCAGGTCGAGGCCGCCTGCCCCGGGACCGTCTCCTGCGCCGACATCCTCGCCCTCGCCGCGCGCGACAGCGTCAACCTGGTCAGCCCCTCTCTCCACTCCACACTCGCGCTAGCAATTCTTCCCCAACGTGCCGGTACGGCGGCGTGAATGAAACACTCGTCGTGCGTGCATTCAGCTGGGCGGGCCGAGCTGGGCGGTGCCCCTGGGGCGGCGCGACGCGACGTCCCCCGACCCGGACGGGGCGAGGACGCTGCCGGGCCCGGACCTGGACCTCGCCGCGCTCGTGTCCGCCTTCGCCGCCAAGGGGCTCACGTCGCGCGACCTCGCCGCGCTCTCGGGCGCGCACACGGTCGGCATGGCGCGCTGCGTCCAGTTCCGCACGCACGTCTACTGCGACGCCAACGTGAGCCCGGCCTTCGCGACGCAGCAGCGGCAGCTGTGCCCGGCCTCCGGCGGCGACGCCAGCCTCGCGCCGCTCGACCCGCTCACCCCCAACGAGTTCGACAACGGATACTACCGCAACCTCATGTCCGGCGCCGGGCTGCTGCGCTCCGACCAGGAGCTCTTCAACAACGGGCAGGTGGACTCCCTGGTGCGGCTCTACAGCGCCAACCCCGCCGCCTTCTCGGCCGACTTCGCCGCGTCCATGATCAACCTCGGGAACGTCAGCCCGCTCACAGGGGCCAGCGGGGAGATCAGGCTGGATTGCAGGAAAGTCAATTCTTGATTTACATAAATACAGTAGTACATATGGAAGTATAACATGTTAATTCGTTGGTGAAATCGACGAAGAATGCCACCACTGCATTTTGGAATAGAAATGCGTCAAGCAATTAGTGAATTGATTGATTGATTTTATTTTTCTTTCTTTCATGATGTTGAAGTTGTAGAGCTTTACTATTTTAGGAAGATATCTGACGTAACCATCATCCATGATATAAACTATATGGAATGCACATTGCATATTTGGTACTACTACTACTTTAGTAGCGATCAGTAGCGTGGAAAAATTGAAGCTAACAGCAAAACCATGGCCAGTCCAATCAGTGTGACATTATTTACTCGTGCGCTGGTTATGGGAGGGTTGGGCGAGCTCAACCGATTATGAAATAATTGTGCGCTCATAGTACTCGACAAAAGCGTGACTACATAAATAGCTGGAAAAGTGTGGCTCTGATCAGTTGGTAGCGATCCCGTGAAGGAATATTGGCATATTGCGTTGGTTCGTAGTCGTAAATAATGTTTGATCGGCATCTCGAAAGGAAAAAAAATGTTTGATCGGCGGATAGAGCATCTGGGGAGCGACGAAAAGGCCCGGCGGAGCGCGTACGTCAAGCCCCTCGATCATGATGTGGTTCCCGGAATGGCCCGGAACCGTCTCGAAAGGGACTTTTCACCCAACAAATGCGGCCGAATTGTCTCTAGTTCTAGCCGTGCTAAGAGCAACGCCAATCCATCGATCCAAAAATATCCCCCCAAGAGAGGGGAAAAGAAAGACCTATCTGAAGACTTGGTGTTGATCCGAAACGACTCTTTCGCGGGCGAGCGCTGCAGCGCTCGATCCCCACGCGGATGTTGCTGTCGGAGGCCCCACCATCTGGTGCTACAAGGGATGGTTGCATTCATTTGTGGGGCCCGTTGCTTTCCTCTAATAAATCTCTGCCCCCGTGAATTCAACTGTGGGGCCGGGTGTGTTTCCTCTAATAAATCTCTGCCCCCCTGATTTCAACCGTGGGGCCCGGTGTTTTCCCTCTAATATAATCCCCTCCTGATTTTTTTTTGACGAAACCTCGTCAGAGGGCCAGGAGCTCTGGCATTGCATTATAGAAGAAGAGAATTGATCTAGTTTATAAGGAAAACCGGATCGAAAACCTAACAAAATGGCCCGGTTTATGAGGAAAACTAGGCCGAAAACCGCAGAAGCAACGAAGCCTCATCGACCACTCGACCCAAGGCCACAATCGCAACAAACCACACACATCCTGTCTCCGGAGCCGCCGCTCCGACATCCCCTGCCCGCTCGCGAGCCGTAGCGCCGCACGGCCTGGTCGCCTTGTAGCCCTTGCTACACGAGACGACCGCTCGCAGACCACGAACGCTGCGCCAAACATCCGGGGCCGCCGCCCCGACTTCCAGCCAGACCGACCTGTCAGATCGTGTCGACCGAGCCGACGAACTCGCTACCCTTGCAGCACCAGGTCGCCACCCATGCCATGCAAAGCCACGTCCCCACCCCATTGGGCCGCAACTGCATTGTCGTCCGAGGCCGCCACCTCGGCGTACATCCACCGTCCGGAGCCGCCGCCCCGGCATCCACCGCCCCGGCAACCACGAAGCAATCCTGCACAACTGCCATAAACCCGCCGCTCCACAAGGGTCAGGGATTCCAAGGCGGCGCCTCCAAGAAGGTAACGACATAGGTGTCGTCACCGCCCGCTCCAAGGGAGCTTGGATTTTCATCCGGAGACCACCTGACAATTGCGGCGGTAGAAGGGACTCTTCGATGAAGCCTTCAGGAAGGAATGCGACGTACAGGGACGCCGCCATCATCGGCACCAAGTGCCAGACTTTCGCCCGAGTACCAAATCCACCGCCAGGCTCCACAAGGGAGCCCTGAGCTCAGGAGCACAGCAAGCTAAGCTGGAGCATCGCCGCCAACCACCACAGCCACCCGCACACTGCGCCCCGGCGGCCGGAGACCAATCTCCACGACAGCCACAGCACACCCACCGTCGCAGCGCCGCCGCGCCGCCATCCAACACCGCACTGCCGCCGCCACCACCACCACCACAACGCGCCATAGCGCCGCCCTCAGCAGCACACCGCCGAAGGCCAACTGCGCCAGATCCGGCCGCCGCGCGGCCACGAGCCGAAGGAAGCGTCCACGCCCACCTGCCAACCTGCATCCCCGCGGCTAAGGAACTCTCCGGAGCAAGCCACCGCCGCGCCGCCAGACCCACAAGCCGCAGGCCCTCACGGGCCCAGATCGGGCCCGCACAGCTGCGGCCACCACCGCCCGACGCAGCACCGCGCCCCCACATCTCCGCGACCCCTGCACCGCCGCCACACGCCACCACCACCACGAGGACGGCCGCCGTCGCGAGCCCAGCCGCCGCACCAGGGCCGGGCCCCGCCCCGCGCCACCGCGAGGAGAGGAAGCCTCGCCTCCGCCGTCCGCGCGCGGGCTTAGCCCGGCCGCATCCTCCGGCGGCGGCGAGGGGGGTGGACGGCGATGAAGGGGATGCCGGCGGCGGCGGATTGGGGGTCCGCCCGTGTCGCTCCAGGGAGGAGCGACGCGGGGGCGTATCTCTCCCTTCATCCCCCCCTATTTCAGTTGTGGGGCCCGGTGTCTTTCTCTCTGTTAACAAATGCTAGTACTAAGAAAAGGTGGACCGGGCACGTACTAGATTGGAAAAGGAATTAAGAATAGATGCTACAAAAGGAAAGGCGCTCTTGTCGGAAATCGACCGTGGGAGCGCGCACGCGCAGCCACGCTCGTGTTGATCATGCACATAACGGTGAAGATAAGGTGTTGTAGCGCATTATTTTGTTCTTGTGGACGCCAGTTTGCAGATAAGTTGGTCCAGTTTGCCACTTGTTAAAGTTTGGAAGGTCACTCGGGATTCAGGATATTTTGCTTACTACGGCATAGGGGAGTCTCCGCCTTTTCTTTTTGATTGAGGGGTGGGAGAGTCTCCACCTGAATGCATTCCTCAGAGGTGAGAATTGGTATCCACTAAAAAAAGTGGTAGGTTCGCCTCACCTCCTTCGTCGGCTTTTCTTTCCCACATCTGCATCCTCGTTTGGTTTTCAGTAGATTTTTTATAGTAATCTCAATCGATATCGCACAAAAAATTGACGTATATAGATAGAGTAAGTTGAAATAATATCTCAACCAAATCGTTACTTTTCTTTCCTTCTCCTATCATTCCCTTAAAACAAAAGCAACATTCATTAATTTATGGAAAGTATCATCTAGCATTGGACAGAAGGATCACGTTAAGTATGAAGAACATCAATTTCTCCTTGGTTTTGACTATGGCATGTGTAGTGTGGTTAAATACCTCAAGAGAGGATCGCCTGAATTCATGAAAAGTACCATTTGTGTGGGCTCCTCCTAAAATCTCTCGTTTCCTTTTCATCATCTTCACGTTCTGCTAGACAATCCTACCCGACGACGTTGATGTGGAACATGCCATAGGCGGAAAAAAGGGCTCTACGACGTCTCTATTGAGGCACTCGTAATTGGTATTAAATCACTAAAATATGTTTGCCATGTTGCAACGTGCGGGCAATTAGTTAGTTTACATAGAGTTGATGGAGTGGGAAGGTGAGGTCAGGGGCGAAGGAAGGATTTGAGCATGGAGGGCCGAGCCTAGTTGATAAGATTTTTCTCCCAACACATACTATATCATGATATTATAACAATGTGAAAGCATACTTGTTGTGTTAGTTTAAATGGCATCTACGGAAAATAAATATGTCAGTAATCTCGTGAGAAGAAAACTTAGCTGTTAATTATCATGCAATGTCGAAGCAAGTTGCCCTCCATTTTACTTTGAATTAATCTCGGTGGTGTTTAGTGGCGCTTTTCTCTTCATAACTGCAAGATTTTCATTTATAGATTTGCTAATTTTTATATAGATGAGAATTAACTATGTCACATCTAAGTTCCTACCATACGATCTATTTTGTTACAAGATTAGTGTTGGACCAAGGCAGGGGCGAGTACGCAAGATTTTTAGGGCGTGGCTATGTCCCGCCTACTGCAAAGCAGTAGCTTGCCTCGCCTGAAGGCAATCGCTTCGTGGCCCGCCCCAGTAGCGTTGTGTCATGCCTGCTTTTTTCTTTCCTTTTGTTTATCTTTTCTGTTTTTAATTTTTTATTCCATTTTTTCTATTTTTTACCTTTATTTTCCTATTTTTCAAAAAAAAATCACATGTTTCCAAAAAAAGTCCGTGAAATTTTCATAAATGTTTATACAATACAAAAAAAATGCGTAGTTCAGAATTTTTTTATTGCGATTTAAAATATACAACGTGTATTTGGTACCGTGAATTCAAAAAAGTGTTCAAAACATGTATTTTAAAAAATATACATCATATATTTGAAAAATGTCCAACATGTATCATAAAAATGTTTGACGTGTGCTCTTAAAACGTACATTGTGTACCGAGAAAAAGGTAGACCTGCCTTGAAAAAATAAAACCGATAAAAAATTACAAAGAAAAAAAGCAAAAAAATCCCAAAGATAACAAAGAAAACCAAGAAATAAACAGAATAAAACTAATGTATAATAACAAAAACCCAAAAAAAGCAATGGGAAAATAAATAAAAGCAAAGGGAAATAAACCAAAACACAAAAAAAACGATGAAAAACAAATAAAACCAAAGAGAAAACAAAAATAAACGTAGAAAAACGGACCTGAACCTGCAGCTCGCAGCGAACAATCCGTGCTACTGGGTTGCCTGCTAGATGTCGCCCGTAGGCGATTTCTATCAGGAATGTGTACGGGCGAGATTTTTAGGCTGTTTTCGGTTGTCTCATGGTAGTGGGTTGTGTTTTTTCTGTCGCTCATGGGCCTTATACGGGCCACGCTGAGTTGTTTTCCTTTTTTTCTCGTCCTTTTTCCAAGCACTTCTTGTTTCGAATTAAGAGCATATCTTTCCCTAATAATAAAGCAGCTACTGCTTCTGCCGTACGTCGCGGTCAAATTTGTAGAAACACCCCTCGCTTTTGCGGTATTCAACCCGCAGTCCTTCTTTTAGTTGAAAAAACGTTTCACTTTTGCAATAGCACCCCTGCCCGCGGTCAGCGCCTTCTTATCCAGCGACCCAGGCGCGCCCGCCGTCGGCAGCTCAGCTCTCTCCGGTCGATTCCGGCGTTCTTCGGCCGATTCCGGCGTTCTCCGGCGAATTCCTCCACCGCGCAGCACCGGCCCGAGCTCGCCTCGCTCCGCTGGGTCTTCCACCCCAGCGGGATTCGCCGCTCCCAGCCACCAGCAATGACCTTAAGGCCTCACCATGGCTAGGGTTTCGGGCGCCTCCACACTGGCGTTGGTCCGGCGCCTCCGGCGGCTCCTCTCCGACGCCCACTGCGCACGCAGCTCCGTCTTCAAGATGCTGCTCCTCCGCCCGGTGGCCATGGGGTGAGTTCATCCCCTCCCCTATCTCTCCCCCCTTTCTCTCTCTAATATCTGGTTTGATCCTCCATGGTAGACGTGCAGGGCAAGGATTGGATGCTTGAGGAAGGAGGGGTCGACCTTGCCTTGCTGCAGCTCGGGACGCATCACCCATGGAGCTTCCTCCTTTCTGTCTTCAGATGAGTTCGCCCCCTCCTCTCTCTGCTCTTGTACGTGGCCATTGAGGCATTGCTCTTGGTTAGGATTTACCACTGTTTGGGCTCAATTGGATACTGCTTGAGGTCAACTTTGTTGATACTGTGAAGTGTTGATTGTTCCTTGAATTGAACAGCAAGGTTAACCATGAATTTGTTAGTTGAATTGATGCATGACTGAACTGTTGTTGTTAGTTGAACTGTTCAATCTTGAATTTAGGGAGCTGCTACTGAAAGATGAAAAAAATGGTACTGTTTGAGGTCCATGTGCCTCCCGTGCTCATCAACTTGCTACTGGTTGAGCTTAATTTTTTGGTACGGTTTATGTGTTAATTGATCCGTGCTCTGTTGCATCCCACCCTCCCCTCCGGTGACGGCAGCCAATGCTTGCATCGGAGGAACTGCTGCTGCGCTTTCTTCTCTGATTTTTTCTGCTACATGTTGCAGGTGTTTGAGTCATCGACAAGCAACGACATGGTTCGGCTTCGGTTGAGCTAGCTGCTGGGGACGCCTCTCTCTCAATTATCTCTATCTCTGTCTCTGTCATGATATTTAGAAGCCATCTATTAATCCCGTCGATGCCTAATTCCAAAATCCCGTCTCGCTCGCTCTCAATCACCCGTCCCTCAGTTACGGATGTGCCGCCGCCGCCACTAGCACGGTCCCAACGGTCGCCGTGATTCTCCCCGGTCGACGTCGCCGTCCGTCTGTGCTCCGAGCTCGACAGTTCCAGTGAGGTGATATTTCGTAGCGCTGTAAATGTCAGGTATGTCAAAAATTGCTCTCTTTTTATTTCTCATTTACTTATTTATTTCACATTTACTTAGCCAACTTATTTTACTACCTGGGGTATTCTGGAGTTTTGTTTCTAAAACAGATTGCGTTTTGTTTTGTTCTGAAGTGTTGGTACTGATGCATAAAACTACTGCATCTAAAATGGCATGGTATTAGTATTTTTATTGTTAGAAGAATGCCGCTTGCCTTAAGCTCTCAGTAAATCAAAATATGTACTGATGATACACTTGAATATTACTATTTTATCGACACTTGAATATGCATTATGATTTAGTGCAGTCTCAGCAAATGGTCAATGGATTAGTATTTTCTGGAAACTTTCTGTTCCATATGAAGTTCTGATTTCTATTAATAATATTATTACCATGTTTCTTGTAAATGTCTATTTGAGAACTTTGCAGCTAAATTGGTGCCTGTATATTATAGAAGTAAGACACTTGAAAATATATTCAGTATGGTTCCTGCACTCCAAACTTTTCATTGTCGACTTCACGTCAATTTTTTTTATTCATCATGGGCAGTCATGGTTTTTCGAGACTCCGAAAGAAGATGATCGAGGGTCGGCTGCGCGGCTGCTTCTTCGTCATCTTCGAAGAGCACCGTCCAACACGATTTTCTGCTGGCATGTTCCATGGAATGTCACTGCTCTTATCATGGCATCCAACACTTGCAGATGTGACTCAAAAGGGGGTTCTGAAGCTGATGAACTTGGATGGCCTGACAGTCTACCATACCAACAACCATCTCCAAGTACACGAACTTGAAGAATTTCTTAGATTCATACACAACTTCAGTTATAGATACTTGCTTTGTTCTCCAGAATTCTTATACATTTTAAGCGGATGAGCTGCACATATATCCATTAGGAAATGATGGAGGTGACCCTATTTAAAATGATGTTTCAGAATATTTTTTTCCAGTAAAGATCAGGGTGCAAGCAGCGTTTCTATTATGTTGCAGGAGAAGTTTGGATCTTTGTGGACAGTTATTGCAGCCATCTTTCTGAATGAGTATGAAAACAACACTATGAGGTAATGCAAGCATGAGGGTGCCTCTTTTCATAATATCCTAACATATGGGCTACTCAAGGCTTTATGTTGTTTTTCAATCTAAGGCACGTGAAGCATTACTGTCATTATTTTACATACCAATATCATTGCTTTCTCCAATTTCAATTGATTTTGATTTCTTGATTCATGTTTGTATAGGACAAAGAGGAGATAAAAGGAGTATTGGAAAGCTTAAAACCAGCCCCCCAAAACTACTCTGGCTCGAGAAAGAAGAAAATATTTGGCATGATCTGTCCGATCTACTACAGGTAATTTGGTCTTCTATTGTGGACACACTATATCTTCATGTAAAAATAATCTAGAGTCTTGTTCTCTGAGGCATATCAAGCATGTTTCTGATGGAGAAGAATGAAGCAATTCTTCTCTTCAATTCAAACAGTTGCAAGCAAGATTCTGAAATAACACGTACGTCAAAAGTGCCTTCGTCCGTCAGGTGTGGGACAAGGGGATCGAACTCCTAACCTGAGCTCTGCTACGAGCAACAGCTACCACCGAGCTAGCGTCGGGTTGTGTGTCCAAGTTCTGATTCGTCTGTCTATTAAATAGTCCCTCCTTGCTTTCTTAAACCCTAACTGACCAATTTATATATGTCTTTGATTTGAAATCAATAAACCACCTTGAGGTTCAATAAGCAGAGTGTAGTGGGTCCTGTTTGATTACAAATATCATCAGGAATGAATTACCTCCACTGAGGGCATATATGAACGAAGGACAAGGCAAATAGGCGCCAGAACCGCACATACATATGAACAAGGCGGGATTCAAGAAGGAAAAGAGAGGAGGCGAGGTGGGATTGAGTTCTCCTGCATCATGCAAGGGAGGCGAGGGTCTGATGGACGAGCGGCACTGCTGAGAGGGAGAGAGACTGCCATGGAGGAGAGTTTGGAGAGCCGCACCGTCGTGGGGGAAGGCGGAAGCGCATACGCCGCCGCCTCGGATCTTCCCAAGTTAATGTGGTAATTAAAACCTGGATGCATCTCATGTCTTACTTTGTGATAGTTATCAAGTATATTGGAAGAGGGACAAAAGATAAATAGCGGACCTTCTTTAGTTTGAAGCAGCACATCTCATCTGTATTTCTCCTGAAGCTTTTCATTATTGGATATGCGGGGGATCAAACGCCCGCGACCCCAATGTCTGGTAATGCGCGCGAGTAGGCGGGAGAGATGGCTGGTTGGTGGGTGCTGGTGATGGATGGATGGCTGGGACGCGCACCACCACGCCGGCATGTGTCCTTCACGGATTACTACTCACAAACTAAAAAGGAAACGACGTGCAAGAGGAAAACCAATCGGAAGCAATACATACACCAACTCGGACTAGCATAGTTTGTACTAATATAAATTACAGTACTACCCAGCTCATATACCAACTCGGACAGGAAAAGGTTACACTAATATAAAGTGCCAAGCTTTCAGACATTAGACGCCCAGACAGAAAGAAGTACAGGCAATTTAGTACACGTCCAGGTTACACATGTTGATTTTGACTTATATTCTAAAAGAAGAGCAAATCTCCAAACAATCTCCAAGCTACTGGACCAACCAGAGTAGATCACTCTCCAAGCTACCAAGCCAACCAGAGCCAAGGAGCCATCAAGTATGTCCCTTATCTCCTTACATGATTAATATACAGCAACTCTATGATCCATCTCTTCATACAACATCTTTCAAAATCACGAATGCGAGAAACGTCATCCTTGTTTTCGTTCTTCACATTAAATTCTTAAATTTCTCATGGTATTTGATACTCATTAGGCCTATAAAAATATGCAAAATAATCAAGCATGAGACCTAGGATTAAGAGTACGGATCTTTAGAAAAATCAAGCATGAGATCTAGGATTAAGAGTACAGATCTTTAGATCGATAACTTTTCTTTTTCACAACAAAAGCAATCTGAGGATGGTTTGCTCGATGTTGGATTATTTTTCATTGCTATTTCACCATTCTTACTTTACTAGGAATAACACTATATATAAACAATTTTCTTTCCCTTGTGCAGGAAAACATTTGGGCCATAATCTCAAATCATGGATGCTAATGAAAAAGGAAGAAAGAGAGACAGAGAGCGGTATGAACGCATGACCGATGAACAAAGACATGGTACACTAAAAAATTGCCGCGAAGCCTATCATCAAAATAAATATTCAACAAAGACACCAGAACAGAATGCGGCAAAATATGCACAAGAAAAAAAAATGCAAATATGCAGTCAGAACAGAAGAAAGCAAGAATATAACAAATTGAAGCTCACCGTCAATTGAAACGCATCACACCATCCAAAGATTCAATTGCAAAGAAGAACCCTGAATATGTTGCAACTGAACAGGAGGTTGGTACTTCTACATTTACTGTAAAACACAGGGATCATGTGGCAGCGGGAGAAAGGCAAGTGTTGCTACACCGTCAAAACGAAGAATTCATGAAAAGACGGCCCGGTGCAACGCACGGGCATTTGTACTAGTGTTACTCAAGTAGGAGGATGACAACGAGACTGAATACAATCAGCTCCCCCGCAAAAAAAAAATACAATCAGCTAGAAAAGTATGCATGTAATTAATCCAAAGACATATCCTTCTCTCCTCCGTGGGTTGTTTTGCACATCAGTGAGCTACTTCATTGGCTTCCCTATGTACAAACATAAGCACACAACTATTAAAACCTCCTATAAGCTCCTTGATCTCGTGGCAAACGGTTGCGAAGGCCGATCTCTCTAAAATTTCAGAGCTGCACATCCTTACCATCTCTTTAGCATTGTTGAGTATATTGATTATTAGGAAGTATAGGATAGACTAGGATTTTGTCTTACCTTGTCTTGTACTCCAAGTTGGTCATTGTACTCCTATATATATGCCCACGAAGCTCAAGCAATAAACAACGATTCCACCAATCCCTCTCTCTCCCTTCTAACATGGTATCAGCCTAACCGATCCAAACCCTAGCCGCCGCCCGCCGCTTCCGCCTCGCGCCGCCCCCGGGGCGGTCGGCCTCCATGACCGCCGCCGGGGGCCGTGCCGCCCGTACCTAGGGTTCGTCCGCCGGTCGTGTCGACCGGCTGCCCTAGAGAGTCTTTTTCCCGAGCCCTTGCTCCGGGTTTTTCTCTCTCTCGCCGGTCGCTTTGATCGGCGTTTACTTTTTGGTTTTCCGATCTAAGATCGGTTTGCGTCGCCCGCCGCCGCCGTCGACCCCTGCGCCTCTACTCCGACATCGGCGTCGACTCCACCGGCCGATTCCTCCTCAACCGCGCGGCAAGGCTGGACGCGCCGCCCAAGGGACGCCTTCGTGCGTCGCTGCCGGCCGCTCATCCGCGCGGTCTCCATCGCCAGTTCGTCTTCGTCGTCATCGCCCGGGACATCACCTACAACGTCGCCATCGACTCCGATCAGCGCGTCGTCCCTGCCATGGCGCGTACAGCGCCGCCGTCGGTCTGATCAACCGATCGCACGCTTGTCTTCGCCAAGCCGTCCCCGAGCACGCGCCTACTGCCGATCGAGCCATCGGTTGCCGCCGCGTCGTCCCTTCGGATCGCCGCGTCGCCGCCCCGAGGTCATCCCGCTGGCTGCCCCGACCCGCGCGCCGCTCCCACCGACGCCCCTTCGGGCTGTCGCGCTGCGACGTGCGGTCCACGCCGCCGCCCCGAGATCCTCCCACCGGCTACCCCCGTAGCCGCCGCCGCCTTTGCGTCGCCCCTTAGGGCTGTCGCGCCGCGGCACGCGGTCCACGCCGCCTCCCGTCGGGCCGTCGCCCCCGGCCAGTGGTTCTCCCCGCGGCATCGACCTGCGCACCGCCGCTGCGTCGCCCCTTCGGGCCGTAGCGACGCGGCACGCGGTCCACGCCGCCGCCCGAGGTCTTCCCGCCGTCGCTGCGTCGCCCCTACGGGCCGTAGCGCCGCGGCTCGCAGTCCACTCTGCCGTCACCGCGCGTCGACTTCCCGTGGTATGCGCCGCGCCGCCTCCCTCGGCGCGGGAACGCCACCGTCCGCGCCGGTCTTCGTCACGCTGTTGGGTTCCTCGCCTACTTCGAGCACCGCCGCCGCACTCCTAACCTAGCCGCCGCCGCCGTCGTCAGGCCGCCGCCGCCGCTCTTCATCGGCCGCCGCCTGTCCACCCCCTTCGTCTTCGTCCAGCACCAGTTCGTCGCCAGCGTCGCCGTCATCTTCTCCGACCACTTCGTCTACTCCGACCACCGTTGGCGACATCAGCCCCGCGCCGATTGGCGCCGCAACCGTCGTCGAGTCCTTCTCTGCTGGCCCCTCTGACTCCTCGACATGGCGTACAACTCGTGCAGGTCCCTCGTCTACGCATGCCCGGTGCTGGCAACACCGATGCGTGCCTTCGTCCACGACGTGTCCCCGGGCCTGGCAAGCCTGGTGCAACGCTTCGTCAACTTCGTCTTCGTCCGTCTACGCATGCCCGGTGCTGGCAACACCGGTGCGTGCCTTCGTCTACGATGTGTCCCCGGGCTTGGTAACCCCGGCACGACGCGTCGTCAACATCGTCTTCTCCCCGGCGCACCACTACTTCGACACCACTGCGCCCATGACTAACTCGGCGCCTCCTTGCGCCCGCGGCTCCACGGCGACTTCCTCGACACCGGCTACCCCAACTCGACATCGACCGGTGTTCTTCGCACGGCTACCTCGACCACGGCTACACCACCCTACGCTCTCGGCTACATCGACATCGGCACAAAGGGCTATCGCCTTGCTTGAGCAACCTCGTCGGTTTCCACTCCAGCCACGACTTCCGCGATGCGTCGACCTTTACGACTGTGGGGGGGATGTCCGTCGGCTCACCTTCGGATTCTTCTCCAGTCTCACCGTCTGCGTCGCTACCGTTGTGACTGCGGGGGGATGTTGAGTATATTGATTATTAGGAAGTATAGGATAGACTAGGATTTTGTCTTACCTTGTCTTGTACTCCAAGTTGGTCATTGTATTCCTATATATATGCCCACGAGGCTCAAGCAATAAACAACGATTCCACCAATCCCTCTCTCTCCCTTCTAACAAGCATCACTCTCTATGCAAAATCCTAGTGTATCCCAAATCTCTTGCTATTTGACTTCCATCCCGGGTGGAATACAATTTCATAACTTGAGCACTCGCTGCAAACTGGTACCAAAGAGCATGCGCTCTTATTAGTAAGCCGTTTGCATCTCTAATCATTAGGCTTGTGCTACCGCATCCAGTGTACTCAAGGAACGCCGTGTCCACATTGATCTTAAGAGTTCCCCTGTCTGGTGGTTGCCACAGGACTGTATCCACATTCGTCGCAGGTCTAGTTTCTTTCCCTAGGATTGTTAGATCAACTGCACTTTCCAGCGCCCACCGAACAGAGGTTTGCACTGATCGTTCTTTCTCTCTAACCAAACCGCCCAGCAACCACATATAGAACTATACAAGTAAATTGGTCAGACCCTAGCTTTCCTTATATAAAATAAGATGCCCAAGTTTACGGGTGTAAATTTGGAATTTTAACCAACACAATTTCCTTCATTTCCTTCCAGAAAAACCTTGCCCAAGTGCACTGAAAGAGAGCATGGATAATGGGTTCACCACATAATTCACAAGATGGTAGCTTCTCAATGTGTCTTTTCAGCAGAATTGACTTGCATGGTACAAATTCCTTAATAACTCGCCACCAAAAAAAATTTAACCTCAGGCGGCACAGCCATTTTCCAAAGTTTTTTTCAAAAGTTACTTCCAGCCTCCCCGGACGATGAATCGTCAGATTGTCGTGCACACTTGCTTAGAGTTTTATAGGTCGATCACACTGTAAAATGGCCATGTTTCTCTTTCTCCCAGGCCCAGACATCATCTCCCCAGTTACCGATCGACAATATACGTATTGCATGGATATCCGGTGCCACAAAGTTCGATTCCTGAACTCGCAAAAAAAGTTCGATTTCTGAGCCTCCTGATTCCATGTACCATTCTCATGATCAATTAGATCTTCTACCTTTGTAGATGTAGTCCCTATCAGCCGGATGATGGGTCGGAAACCATGATTAGAAGCAATCCATGGATCCTCCCATATTTTAATACTTGTACCATCTCCAACTCGTTTAATTAAACCCAGTTTCAAAGCCTATCTTCCATGTAAAAATAACTTTCCATGTGTGTGGGGAATTCCTCTTATTCGTTGCTGACATAAAATCATAATTGGGATAGTATAGACCTTGAGAAACTTAACACAAAGAGAATCAGGATTAGTCAACAATCTCCATTCTTTTTCCAAGCACTTGCTGGCGTACACTTGCACAGGTTTGTTTGGCGTTTTGATTTCGTTGTTGTCTGTCTTGTCTGGATCGTGTGTCCTTTTTACTCGTGCGCAAGCCGCGCGTTCTTTTTTCTATGCTTGACCGCGCTTTTTTGTTTTTGTTTTTCCGCTCGGGCTGTGTTTTTTCTGGTCTTAACCTGTGGTATTCAGGGGCGGACCCACGTTGGGCTGAGTGGGGGCCTAGGCCCCAGTCAATTTATACTTTTACTGCTTTGAATTCCAATATTTTACTAGTTGGGCCCCAGTTAGCCAAATATTTGGGCCCCCAGTCACTTGGGCCCCAGCTGAATTCTTCGGTTGGGTCCGCCCCTAGTGGTATTTTTATTTTATAGGGGGTAGAGGCATCTGAGCAAATGTATTCTCACTCTGGTTGTAGTTGCATGTTCGGGCGCGGTTAATCTAATAGCAAAATCGATTTTTTAAAACAAATTCAAGAAATTCTGATTTTTTTTTGTAGCAACCATGCTTTTGAAAACAAATTAAACAATGCTTTTGAAAATAATATTTATGGAGCATCGATTTTTTACCACGTCTTCACGAATGCCATTCCATGATGAAACTATACAAGCAAGCAAAGCATTTGTCAATGTTTGCTACAAAATAATTCAGAATTGTTTTCCATTTTTTTTTTCATTTTACTGTTCACCCGAGCTCATGTGAGCTTGAGCTGAGAAGAGCACTTTCGTTGCATGTTCATCCATTAGACTTGTAATTGTGAGTGTTGCACCCAATTATAACTGCATGGTACTCAATGTAATTGCAATCAGACTGATATCTCTACTATTAAAGGCGAGTTGTAGGCTCACCTCATCTCCTCCTCCATTTTTTCCTCCTCGGCCGCTAGGTTTTCTGTAAATGTGTTGATAATCTCAACTGACGTCGCACAAATGATAATTTATATGAATATATCAATTGCAATATAAAGATATATAGTCATTGTCAGACGATGTGTATCATAACTCACATTACAAACAAAATATTCACACGAAAGAAAAGTAGCCAATGTACAAGAATCCCCATGCAAGGGAAAAAGAAAAAAAAAACACCACTCGTGAAACAAGACCACAAAGGATTACTCTAGTCTCTGCAATCTCTCTTCCTCTGGCCATTGCCCAAAGGGACAATTCCTTGAGAATGCAATCTGCCAACTCAGACTCTTCATTTGAGCACTAATGTTGTTGAAGACACGGGCGTTGCGCTACTTCCAAAGGCTCCAACAGATGAGCAATACCATGGGGTCAAAGCACTTGCATTTAATCTCCGACAATCTTTTATTGGCATCTTTGCTCGAAAGAAAGTTTGTGGAGACTCCGAAATTCAACAATTTGGTGTGAAATAGGCATCAAAACTAGACTTGTCGGGCAAAGCCACACTGGATCAAGATGTGTTTCAAATGGTCACTAGTGGAAAAACGGCTAGCCACAACTTACGTTGGTGGCGCGCCATTTTCCTTCAACGCCAGCACTATTTTTTTTCAAATAGTGCTGGCGCCGGCTAAATTCGTACGCCAGCTATATATGGTTAGTGCTGGCGTGGCTAATTTGCCTAACGTCAATACTATGTGGGCCCCGCTGCGCTGACCAGTTGGAAGATATTGTTGGCGTCGTTTATGTACATACGCCATAGATAATGTTTCTAATGCTGTCGTGCCCTTCTACGGAACGCCAGCACTAAGTTTTGCCTATATATAGATGTGTTGGCAGCCTTGTTTGCATTTGTACTCTCCCTCTTAGCTAGCTGCTTTTGGTGACAATGGACCCACCGGAGCTTGTTGAATCGGCACGAGCCCCGCGTGCGAGCCCACGTCGGCGGGGCGTGTCGAAAGTTTGGGACAATGCCGCCTTGGCCGAGCTCTCCTCTGGCCCTGTTGGCTACGGCATGAGCTCGCCACGGCCAATGCAGCCGTCCCTGTCCGGCGAATCATCCCGCTGCAGCGCGACGCCCATTCGATCTGGCAGCTACGCCACCGCCGAAGTTGCCGCGAATCGAGGGAGGACACATGTGCTGCTTTGCGGCTGTCGACGCCCTGTTGATAAGCATATGTCGCACACATAATGGAATTCGGAGCGAGAGTTCTACATCTGCGCTAACCATGGAAAGGTATAATATGACAGAAAAGACCTCTCGGTCTATTTTTGCTAATTTGCACAATTCAATCTATATCGTCGATCTAGTACTGTCGCTCACATGACTAGCTATATGTTTATGTATATATATTGTGATCCGACACAAGGGACAAAATTTTGCTACACATGGATATGGGTTGATCTCGTGCAGAAGTACGTAAGCGAGTTGCTCGAGTACTCCATTGGACCACTGAGACAACAAATAGATGAGATGCAGCTCAAAAATGATGTGATGTGCGGCCAAATCCAAAAATTCAAGATGCTTCGATATGCGCTTTTAGCTGGTGTTATGCTTGGCCTCGTTCTCCTAGCTGGATCGGTGGCAGCATTTTTTCTCGTGGGAGTCATTACATTGATGATGTTCTTAGTCTAGTTGATCAAGTAGTACAATTTATATATATGTTATTGTTTTCACTATTATGTATCTAGGCCAGTTTAATGAGATCGATCGATGTTGTTCTATTGGTCTTCAACTATTTTTTAGTATGTTATATATTTACACAAAATAATAAAATTTAATATAAAATTAACAGAATAATAAATAATAGAATAAGAACACAATAAAATAATAAACTAAATATCTATATGAATATAAAAACAATGTGGAAAAACAAATAAAAATAAAAAAGAAAATTTAAATAAAATTGAAGACAATAGCAATGACGTTGGCCACGTAGGCCAACGCCAGCAATTACAACGCGAGCCCCGTTTGACTAATTAATTAACCACCCACCAACCCACCGCATCCCCATTCCCAAACACTCCAAATCCACGCCCCGCGCCGCCGCCGACAGCGCCCCCGGCCCCCGCCCCCTCGTCGTCTTCTCCGCCGCCGCCGCCGTCTTCGTCTTCTCCGCCGCAGTCGCCGTCTTCGTCTTCTCCGCTTACGTCTCCCCCTTGCCGCCGCCCCCGCCTCCACCTCCGCCGCCCCCGTCGTCTACACCCCGCCGCCCCCGTCGCCTCCACCCCGCAATGCCCCCTCGCCGTCTCCGCCGCCACCGGTGAGTTGTAGTGTAATAATTGTAGCGTAAGATTTTAGTATAGTGTAAGATTTTAGTTTAGTGTAGTTGTAGTGTAAAATTTTAGTTAAGTGTAGTTGTATAGTGTAAGATTTTAGTGTACTATAAGATTTTAGTGTAGCTTTAGTTGTAGTGTAATTGTAGTGTAAGATTTTAGTATAGGTTTAGTTGTAGTGTAGAAGTTTTTGTGTAAGAGTAGTGTACTTGTAGTCGTTGTAGAGTATGATTTTAGTGTAGTTTTTATTGTAATTCTATGTAGTGTACGTTTAAATACATTGTAGATTGTAGGTTTTGCAGGTACTCGTCAATATGCTCAATTTTGACTAACTTGTTAGTTATATATGCACCGTAACAGATGCCTCCGAAGTTTCGTGGTGTGCGACCGAAGGGGAATAAGTGCTATGCCACCATTAGGAAGGACAATGTCGTCCACGAGCTTGGCCACTGGGACACCCCGGAGTTAGCGGCGCGCGCCTATGATGCCATGGCGGTAGAGTTCTTTCAGGAAGGGGCGATTCTGAACTTCCCTGAGTGTCGTGAGTAGGCGAAGTTCCTCGCGCTGCCGGGCATTCGGATATGCACTAGGGCTGAGGAGAAGGAGAACAAACAGGTGGAGATGCAGTTCTTCGACCCATTGGTGAGCGAGCTTGCGAGAGATGAGAAACTCGTGGAGACCAACAAGATGATGCTACTTCAGTATGCGCCAGGAAGAGCGCGGAGGAGGATCCCATAGACTGGGATGCCTTGGAGCGTGAGGAGGAGGGTCAGCAGGGGTGTCGTAGGTCCACTAGGGACCACGAGGCTGGTCCCTCTGGCCACTAGCTTGCTATATGGGTAGCGCTACATGCATATTTCATATGAACTGCTTAATTAACTTTATGCATGTTTTATGTTTGAAGTACGCATGGTTTGTAGAACTGCTTAATTAACTTTATGCATGTTTTATGTTTGAAGTACGCATGATTTGTAGAACTGCTTAATTAGAAGTATGTGTTAATATCTAGATGGCCGGGTAGCGCTAGTTTAACTGCTTATATATGTTGCATTATATCTATGAATCTGTTATGTTTGCTTATTTTTGTCAACTTAATGAAAGCAGTAATGGATACCCCATGTGAGACATGTGGTTCAGTGAGATGCCAAAGGGATAAGAAGTTCTTCATTGATCTTCCGAATGACTTCCTCACTAAGACGGTATGTTTCATAGTAGAACATGTTCTGATTGAGTTTCATATGGTGGATACGGTTGTGCCCAAAATTGTCTAACTAGCTAGTTCTTTCTATCAATTTTGCTCAGGTCATCCCTTGCGGGGCAAGGCATGACTTCTTAGAGAAGTTTCGAGTTCCACTTGATGCCACCATCACATTCCAGTGCACCCTCATGAAGATGCTGACGGCCCAGAAATTCAATTGTCTTGTCACCAACGAGTCAAACCGCACCTATTTCGGTTGCCCTGGTTGGACAGCCCTTGCAACTGCTTACGAGATGGAAGCTGGGCAGAGAGCCATGTTCTACCTCGACTATGATCGTGACGAGATCATGGTCTACTACAGGCCTGCTGGCAGCGATGACGATGGTTCACTTACTCCAGACTATGACCCTGAGTCCGCCCGCCGAAAAGTGTAGTTAGCTAGTTGGCATGCATGGAAGATCTCATGTTATTACCACCTCCATTTATTTGAACCTGTACATTCAGACGTTACTTTGCCTACTTTGTTGAACTATATCAATAAGTGCACTCTTGAACATATATATATAAATGTTGTTATTGGGTCTATTTAGTACTTTTTAAGGTTGATTTAATTACTGTTCTTAAACTGGATTGTGCTGTCATTTTGGTTGGAATCGATGCTGTACAACTTTTATTTCAAATCTGAAAATCAAATTACTGACATCGGGAAAACATGGAATGTCACTACTGATGAAAATTACTGCTGGCGTTGGCCACGTGGCACGCCATTAACCTCAAAAATACTGTTGGCGTAGAGCCAACGCCAGCAGTATTTTCTAACAATGGCGCCATATTGGTGGCGTCGTGCGTCCACGCCAGCAAGGCCGTTTTTGACACGCCATAGTTAGGCTTTTCTGCATGGGATAATTAGTTTTAAGTGTTTGTCAAGTTTCATCAGGGAATGGCATTCGTGTAAGTCGTGGCAAAAAAAAAACAATCAGCACTCCAGAATAGATTGTTTTTTTGCCACGACTTCCACAAATGTCATTCCCTCGTGAAACTTGGCAACCACTTAAAACATTTGTCATTCTTTGCCACCAATTTTTTTTGAATTTTTTGAATTTTTTCAGATTTTACTGTTCATGGTGGTATCATAAGAGCTAAAACTCGGATGGGCACTTTCCAACACTTTTGTCATGAATGCAAATGACATATAGGTGATGTTTTTCCGGACATTTTGTTATCTTATTTGCATTTTTCTGATTTAGTATGAATTTGTTATGAAGTTTTCAAAGTGACGGTCAAACGGTCAAAGGGCAAAAGCATAAAAGGAGCGAAGTGACTTGGACAGAACCGATGACTTTTGGAAATTAGGGGTAAAACAGCCGAGTGAGACACAACTAGGGGCATAAAACTAATTATCCCTTTCTGCATTAGTGGGTCCTCTTCGTGGTCATAAAGATAGCATGGGAAAGTCTAATCCTGAAGCCGTCTCCTGACATGATGATCCGATGTCCACAGTTGGTGTTGCAGTCCTAATTGAGGGAATATTTTGCATTTAAGGGGTGCCCAACATTTTTCATATAGCATTGGCACAAGCGAATCGCACTGATCCTTCCACAAGCACACAATACGAAGAGTTGTCGGGTAGGTTTGCTTGACATTCCACTTACAAATGACCACGTCCTCCATGTTTGGGTTGAGCCGCATCTCCATTAGAAAATCGCAAAGGTGAATGACCTGAAAGAGACTATCAGAGGTCATCTATCAATGAAGAAATAGACCTTCCTTGACGTACATTTCACAGTGATCACGGAATTGACGAGAATCAATCGGCCCGGCCTAGCGATCAGCCCCCTCTGCCAACCAGGAATCCACTTGAGAACCTTGTCTACGATAGGTTGCCAGTACGATTGCGTTAATTGCTTAATCGAAAACACCAACCCCAAGTACTTGCAAGGGAAAAACTCCGGTCTCCAAGGAAGAGCCGCAACAACCTAAGCACTATCATGTTCCTCACCCGGGATCAGAATAGCCATGGATTTGGAGATATCTGCAATCCTCAAGCCCATCCAAAGACGCAAATAGCCTCCTTGACGAAGCAAAGATCCTGAGCAGCCAGTTTGATAAACAGAACTACGTCATCACAGAAAATTGACAGTCGCTAGAGAGGAGAACATTCTGACATGTGACCGAGAACCCCTAAATCTCCGGCTTTGATTATTAGATACGTCAAAAACATCCATTGATAGAACGAAGAGAAGTTAGGAAAGAGGCCCAGACCGCATATATGAGCGAATTTGATACCTGATTGCCATTGACCACCACACAGGAGTTGGCAGAAGACAACAAAGCAGCGACCCACCATCTCCACCTTGTCGAGAACCCCTTAGCCCGAAAAACCTCAAACAGAAAAGCTCAAGAAATCGAGTCGAACGCTCGTAAGATATCGAGTTTCAAAAGCACACCTTCCTCCTTTCTCTGATGCAACTTTATGGCCACCTGGCGCACCAAAACAACATAGTCATCTAGATTGCGACCGCGAATGAAAGCCTATTGATTAACCATCACAAGCTCTCTACTGTTCACCCTGTGCAAAACCGAACCGAAAACCAAAAACCGAACCGAAAAAACCAAACCGAACAGAAATTTCGGTTTTTTCAGGTTCTGGTTATGGTTTCAGTTTGCAAAATAGGAAACCATATTCAATTCGGTTTTTTCGGTTTAAAACCGAAAAAATTCGGTTAAACCGAACAAAACCGAAAAGGCCCTGTAGCATCGACAATTCACAGGCCCAGTCGGCCAGCCCAACCTGGGCCTTCTCCTTTATTCCTTCGACCCTAGCCCAGACCCTCACGCACGCACACGCAGAGCCGCAGAGGAGAGAGGCAGAGAGCAGAGCGTGGCGGCGGTGCCCTAGCTAGGTCACACTCCGACGCATCCACCCCCCCATCAGGCGAAGCTCCATTCACGTCCACCCTCCTTCCTCCATCGCGCGCACCGGCATCGCTGACCTCCGCCCTCCGTCCTCCGTCGCGCGCGCCAGCATCGCTGACCTCCGCCCTCGTCCTCCGCGTCGTTGACCTCCGCCCTCTGTCCTCCGCGTCACTGACCTCCGCCCTCCGTCGCGCGCGCCGGCGCACGCCTCCACGGATCAAGACACGAGCCGCCGACGCCAGATGGTAAGCCACTTCGTTCTTTCATCTTTGGTTCGCTCTGGTAGAATACTTGTTCAGTAGCAAACACACACATAGATGTGATGAATTGCAGTAGCATCTCCCCGATCTCATGCTAGAATAGTTGTTTCCGGCGGACAGGAGTACAGGACACGTGCTCTGAAAATTACCGGCGACAGTGAGTGTGAGTCTGAACCGAGCGACACCTGCCGAACTGCTCAAAGACATTGTGAGGCCGAGGCTCATTCCAGTCATGCCTGATTAGGCGTCTAATCTAGTGGCGATGGAAGATGCAATTCCAAATGACCCTGCTCAATGACATTGTGAGGCCGAGGCTCATGCACCGTCCGTCTCGTCTCATTTTCCGTTGAGCAGTAGTGGCTGAGAAAAAACACGACTAGCTGGGCACACTAGACATTCCATGAGCTAGCGAATCCGGAATAGTGTATTTGCTACTGAACAAGTATTGTAATGCTGTATTGAGCAGTAGTGGCTGAGAAAAAACACAACTGGCTGCAAGTCATCACATCTATTTGTGTGTTTGCTACTGAACAAGTATTCTTTATTTTTCAGTGTTGGTTCTGCTATTAGTCACTGATCTGAATGGAAACTACCTGACTTATTTTTTCAGGTGTCCGAGAGTGTCAACCTTGGTGCTTGTTATGCTGCCAGTCAAGCTTCCTTACTAGATTGTTGTACTGCAACATAGATTGTTCAAGTTCCAGAATTTCTTCAAGTAGGTAACCAGGTTGAGTTGTACTGGTAGTCTTGTGCTAGATTGTTGTACTTGTAGTGGAACATAAATTCTTCATGTTCCAGAATTTCTTCAATTAGGTAACCAGGTTGTAGTTGTACTGGACAAGTACTAAATTTGTTTTTTCCATGTGGCCAAACCATGTGTTGATCAAAAATTCGTGTCAACTTTGGTTAATTTGGTTATTACCGAAACCAAACCGAAAGCAAGCGGTTATTACCGAAACCGAACCGTATCTATGTATAAAACCGTATAAACCAAAGTATAAAAACCGTATAAACCACAAACCGTATAAACCGAACCGAATCAAACCGAAAAAACCGAATGCACAGGCTGATCTACTGTGAAACAGGCTGATCGGCGCGACATCTCCAATCACACAAGCATCAGGGACAAGGGTGAAGAATGACTTTTAGATTCATTTTAGGATTTTCGGCGAAGCGTGTTCAGTGGGAGGAGACGTTCCCGTCGACTACGAGGCGCCTACGGTGACTTCGTAAAATCTCAAGATGATATGCTGACTTAGTCTCTCGGAAGTGCTCATAGGCGTAGGGTGTGCGTGTGTGCGTTCATAGGGGTGAGTGTATGCGCGTATATACGAGCGCTTACGTCTGTACCGTGTTAAAAAAACAATATAAAAATTATCAAAGAAATTGGAAAAATGGAAAAGAAAGGGAAAAAGGTCGTCTTCTTTCTCGTACCCCTCTCCAACAAAACCGACACCTCCCCACCGCCAGCACACCTACCCGCGGGCCCCAAACCACGTTTAACGTAAGAAGCACGACGAAATCTCCCAAAACGATTTCGCGTGAATTCATTCCCTTCCTCCTCCCCCTCCTTCTTCCCCCGAATCCCCGAATCCAAACTCCACGATTCCCTCGCCATTACCGGACCTGGAGGAATCCTCGGGTTCCCTCCAGCCCCTCCCCAGATCTCCCTGCCCCTCTCGAGCGCCCCGCGGCCCGCTCGACGGCGCTTGCTGACACGGAGGTCCTCGAGCCCGCCGTCCGAGGGCCGGGGCCTGGGGTTCCCGCGTCGAGCGCGAGCGCGAGGTGGCTCGATTCGGTTCGGCCGCGCTGGGTCTAGGGTTTGGTTGAGTTGATGCCTCCCCGCCTCGCGTGACAGCTCCACGGGAGATCTCCCCATGGATCAGAAGGGCCGCGGCCGCGGCCGGGGCGGCGGAGGGGGAGGCCGCGGGGGCGGGGGCGGGGACAATAGCCGCACCGATCTCCTCGCTGCCGGGCGCAAGAAGGTACTGAGTCCCGCGTTTTTTTTTAATTTTTTTGCGATTTTGAGGATTTCCCCCCCATTTTCTGATCGAGTGTTTGGTGTGGTCCGCGCGCAGCTGCAGCAGTTCAGGAAGAAGAAGGAGAAAAAGGGTCCCGGGAAGAAGGCAGAAGCCGACGCGGACGAGGGGGCGTCTAAAGCGGGTGCCAATGGGGAGGAGGCCGTGCCGGAGCCTAAGTCTCCTGTTGGATTGAAGTTCCTAGCCGGGGAGAGTGGCAGCAGCCATAGCACGCCATTTGAGGTGAAGCTCGTGTTTCTGAGTGTGGTGCTTGGGTTTGAGCGAGTCATTGCTCTGTGTAATAGTTATCTGCAATGCAGGAAGCAACCATGTCGCAGGAGGAGCAATGCAACGGCCAGGGGCCTGCTACCGAGGAACCAAGCGTTGTGGAGAATGCAGATGTTGTGCCTGTACTGGAGGACGCTGATGACCGTAGTGTGCAGAATATCAGTATCAGTGAGCAGGGGAATTCTGATCATGGAAGTCCTGGGCAAGGAGATGGTGACGATTCAGCAGTTCAGGCTACCAGTTCAGATGTTGGTGGTGATCTTATAGGAGCTCAGCCTGGGGAGGTGGATGGCGAGAAATTGCCCATTTCAGAGGAGAGCATTATGCCTCAGGTTTCTTCTCAAGGTGACATAGCCAATGACGGTAGCAACCAAGTAGGGGGACACCAGGAGGTGCAGATGGATCCTGTTGAGAGGACAAGTAGTTCTGATTCCAAAGAAGTCATGGAGGTGCCAATTCCTTCTCTAGACATCGGGGCTGATAATGCTAATATGGGTGAAGAAGGAACTGAAGAAATGGAGGTGGGCGTTTCGGGGAGGTCATCAGATGGCAATATACAAGATGTTGAACCCACAGTTTCTGGTGAAATAGACATGGAGGTTGGGCATGAAGCAGCAATGGATCTTGCAGCTTCACAAGAAATTCCTGGACGAGGAGACACTGATGACGAAACTAATGGAGTGGGCAAAGAAGCTGTTCAAGAAGATGCAGGTACAAGTAACACAAATGCAATCGATGAAGCTGTCACTACACATGAATTGGATTTATCTGTTGAAAAGGTTGATTCAACTTTATGTGGTGGTGCTCTATCTCAAGGCTTCATGCCATATCGCCTTGATGAATATATTCAGGGGCATCTGTATGTGACGACTGTGTCGAGGGATTTGCTCCAGTTGCAGCTAGATGAAGGCACACACCTGAATTCAGACGTTACACTGTCTTCTGATGAAATTCTCAAACTCCAGGTACAGCTGAAAGAATCTGAAGAGAGCAAAGTAGCAGCCCATGAAGAGATTCAGCAATGTAGACATGAGCTCACGAACCTGAATACTGTTAAGGGAGAACTTGAACTAATCGTGGCTTCTCAGAAACAGGAAATTGACGCTAGCAACAGCAAATGTGAACAGCTGGAGATCGAGTTGTGGTCCTCCAAGGAGAATGCACAACAAATCTTGAGTGAATTAGCTGACTGCCAATCATTGCTGGAAGCTCTACAAAAGGAGAATATAGAGCTAACAGTCGAGGAAAAAACCAGAAAGGAGGTTCAGGAGCAGCAAGAACATCTGTCTGGTGAAAACGAGAAGCTTCTGTCACAGCTGTCTGAGCTTGAACTTAGCTTAGCTTCTGTGAAAGAGGTAATGAATGCTGGCAGTAGCAGGTGCGAAAGTTTGGAGGCTGAGCTGTGTTCCTTCAAGGAGAACATGGAACACACGTGGACTGAATTAACAAATTGCAGGGCTTTATTGGAAACGTCGCAAAAAGATAATGTTGAGTTATCTGCAAAGTTTGCCGTTGAATCGGAAGCAAACAAGAAACTGAAGGAGGATAATGTATTCCTACATATTGAGAACGAGAGGCTTTCGTCAGATCTGTCTGAACTAAATGATGAATTGCATCTTTCATACGCCAAACATAAACAGCTTGAGTTGCATGTCAGAGATATGGAGACACACATGGAACAACTGAAAGACCAACTAATCGAGGAAAGCCTGCGTGCAACTAACAGTTCCGATATTTACCAATCTGTAATTAAAGAGCTGGATGCTAAGTGCAATGTGGTGCTAGACCAAGCCGAAACAGTCGTGTGTCAAAAACATGAACATTGCCTGGCCTCATCGGAAATCTCTTTTGAAAATGCTGAAAGAACAATTACAAGTCCTGAGTTTGTTTGTGAGGGTAACAATCAGCATTCTCATCCTCTATTCGACGAGAAAGATTCAAGTAACTGTACTGCTTTGCAGTCACTGAAGGGACATCTAGAAGTTGCTAAAGGTGAATTGCATGAACTTCAAAAATTAGTGGAGCGGATGTCCTCTAGGTCCGATGGACGTGTTCTCGTGTCAAAACTCATCCAATCCTTTGAGGTAAAAGGAAACCAGGAAGAAACTGGAATGTCTGAAGGGGAACATGATGAATTAAAAAAGTTAACTCAGGGGATGTTATGCTGCCTCGTTGAAAAATTCAAGTCGATGACTTCAGATCTTGCAAAGGCTGAAAAGTATGTTGTCGGACTGTGTGACAGAATAGAGCTTTCAAGTAAGTCTGAAGTGCAGCATGAAGCAGAAAGACAGCACACTGCAGTTTTTGAGGCCAAAATGGATGAGCTCTCTGAGAAGCTAAGCAACTACAAGAACACAATTGATCAACTGCACGTTCAGCTTGCTAACGTACAACAAGATGCAGATGATCATGCTGGGAAGCTCACTAATCAGGCAGGACTTTTGCATAACGATATAACAGAAAGGATTTCAATTCTTGAGAAGGAAAGGGCATCTCTGTCAGGTTTGCTCTGTGAAGTTACCAACAAGCTCAGCTCGTTGGTAGGTACGATGTTCCCTAATGATTTGGGTGCAAGAGAAGGTCTCAGCTTTAGTATTTTGGACTCTGTGGATCTCGCTGCTAAGTCAATCCAAAGTCGTCAGGACAAATTAGAGTCTGCTCAAAGCGATAATGCTAAGCTCAGTACTTCTCTTTCGGAGATCAAGAAAGCACATTCTGAAGTTCAAGATAGGAATGAACATGCATCTAGAATGGTTAAGAACATGTATGATTCCTTACAGGAGTTTCTACTCAACTCGCTGGGAAATTCAGATGAAGCAAGTGCAGGAGATAGTGCTGAGGAGCCAATTGAAGCTCTGTTTAGTCATCTTGGAGGAGCCATCGAGCATTTGAAGAATCTATTGCATGACCATCATTCTTTGCAATCAAACAATGCTAACCTGGAGTCAATATTGTTGAGCAAATGTGAAGAAGTTGAAGAGATCAGCTTGAGATGCAGTTCTTTAATGAAAAATATGGATGACATGTGCTTGCTGAACGAGGAGCTTAAATTAGTTTCTTCAAGTAAAAGTGAAGCGTTGGATGAGCTGCATGGTAGATGCCTCTCTATAGCAGAAAAAATGGTTCACCACTCTGCAGATCCTACCTCAATGGTTCTTCCTTTGATGTCTAATAGTGGTGAAGCTGAAACGTTCAGCAAGGAGCACCATATTTCTACCACATTACTGCCATGTATTGAGGAGGGTGTAGCTTCATGCCATGAGAAACTTGAAAATGCAGTTGAAGAAATCCACTTAGCAAAGATATGCTTGCAAAATGCCCATATTTTTGATCAAATTTCATTTGACAAGTGGTCCTTGCCCTTGCCTGCGTTGATCAAAGAAGAAATTGTACCCCAGGTTTGTGACTTGCAGAGCAAAATGGACCAGCTCAGTGAATTGAACATTCAGTTAGAGACTGAAGTTCCAGTTCTCAGGGATGGCTTGAAAAAGCTTGATGAAGCTCTTGAAACTTCACGTACTGAGCTTCAGGAAAGGTCTTCTGAACTTGAACAATCAGAGCAGAAACTTTCTTCTTTTAAGGAAAAACTTGGTATTGCTGTTGCCAAAGGCAAAGCCTTGATAGTGCAACGTGACGGCCTTAAGCAGTCTCTTGCGGAGAAGTCTGGTGAGCTTGAGAAGCTCTCACAGGAACTGGAATCAAAGGATGCATTAGTGAAAGAGTTGGAAGCCAAGCTCAAATCCTATACAGAGGCAGATCGAATTGAAGCTTTGGAGTCAGAACTCTCATACATACGGAATTCAGCTACTGCTTTAAGGGATTCATTTATTCTGAAAGACTCTGTTCTTCAGAGAATTGAAGAAGTCTTAGAAGATCTAGATATGCCAGAGCGTTTTCATTCTAGAGACATTGTTGAGAAAATAGAACTGTTGTCGAAGATGGCTGTTGGTGCTTCTTTTACCTTGCCTGATGGTGATAAGAGATCATCTATGGATGGGCACTCTGAGTCTGGTGTGGCCATGGATAGCATAAGTGATGAACAAATCTCAATATCAAATCCAGGGTCAGATGAAATAAAGAACAAATATGACGAGTTGCATAGGAGATTCTATGAACTGGCTGAGCACAACAACATGTTGGAACAGTCTCTAGTGGAGAGGAACAGTATTGTACAGAAATGGGAAGAAGTCCTTGGTCAGGTTAGCATTCCCCCGCAGTTCAGAATGTTGGAACCAGAAGATAGGATAACTTGGCTGGGAAACAGACTATTGGAGGTCGAGCATGAAAGAGACACGTTACATTCGAAGATTGAGCACCTTGAGGATTCCTCTGAGATGCTAATTACTGATCTAGAAGAATCACACAAAAGGATTTCTGAGCTCAGTGCAGAGGTTGTTGCTATAAAGTCCGAAAAGGACTTCTTCTCAGAGAGCCTGGATAAACTGAGATTTGAGTTCCTTGGACTCTCTGAGAAAGCAGTTCAAGATGAGTTTGTCAGAGATAACTTGCGAAAAGATCTAGCTGAACTACAGGAGAAGTTAGCTGAAAAGGCAAAGGAGAGCAAGCACTATCATGATATGGAAATAGAGGTACACAAACTAGTCGATTTGGTGCAAAATGTGCTGCAGGATGGTAGTAATGCTGAAATTCCATCTGGTGGTGGCGCTGTACCGTGCTTGGGTGAACTGTTGAGGAAAGTTTTAGACCATTATGAAACTCTTTTATCAAAGTCGACTCTAAGCAATGCTGCCGAGAAGGAAATTCATTTAGATGAAACCAAGCTGTCTAACGACGCTTCTACATCAGAGACTGGTAGAGATGACAAAGAGAGTGTACTGAATACTTTGAGTAATGAGTTGGAGCATGCTCGCAAGAGTCTGGCCTTAGTTGAGCAGCAGCGTGATGAAGCAGCTGAGAAGGCACGATTACTAATGCTGGACGTGGAGATGCTACATGCTCAAATAAATCAATTGCAGGAAGATGCTTCTGAGCAGACTCAAAAATACGAGTTGCTTGTGCTTGAACTGGAATTAGTGAGTAAGCAGCGGGATAATCTGCAAGAAAAGCTAAATCAGAGTGATGAGTTAGAGCATGCTCGCAGTAGTTTGGCCTTAGCCGAGCAACAGCGTGATGAAGCTGTGGAGAAGACACAATCACTATTACTGGAAGTGGAGATGGCACATGCTCAAATAAACAGGCTGCAAGAAGGTGGTGCTGAGCAGACTCAAAAGTATCAGTCGCTTGTGCTTGAACTAGAATTAGCGGGTAAGCAGCGGGATGATCTGCAAGAGAAGCTAAATCAGGAGGAGCAAAAGTGCACTTCACTGAGAGAGAAACTGAATATCGCTGTCAGAAAAGGGAAAGGCCTGGTGCAACAAAAAGATAGCTTGAAGCAAACTATAGAAGAGATGAATGCTGTGATAGAAAAACTTAAAAATGAAAGGGAACAACACATAGAATCACTTGAATCTGAGAAAACACTATTGATGGGCAGATTAACTGAGAATGAGAAGAACTTGCATGATACAACGGAATACTTGAGTAGATTGTTAAATGCTTTGAGTACAGTGGACATCGCTCGAGAATTTGATACAGATCCAATCACCAAGGTTGGAAAATTTGCACAGGTTTACCTTGACCTACAGGCATCAATGGCTTCATCACAAAATGAAGTGAAGAAATTGAAACGAGCAACAGAGCTGCTTCTAACTGAGTTAAATGAAGCTCAGGAGAGAGCCGATAACCTGCAGGAGGAATTAGTCAAGGAAGAAGCCGCACTTTCTGAATCCTCTAAACAGAACAATGTTATAGAGTCTGCAAGAGCGGATGCTGTTCGCCACCTTGAACATATTACCTATATGCAGGCACAGGCAGCAAGGAAGCAAATAGATCATTTGAAGGAGTTGAACTCTACCAGTGGTCAACTAAGAGAGGTCTGCTTTGACCTTTCACATCGCCTTGCCAGCGCATTCAGTAAAGATGTGGACCTTATCAGCTATATGGAGAGCTTCATGAAATCTTCTGGTAAATGGATGGATGGCACAAATATGGTGGACATACCTATCACTTCTAATGGGATGTTGACCAGTAGCATAAGCAGCAAGGTAAATTTAGGCTACCAATGTGTCAGTGTGTTTTGTTGCTTCAGCACTTTGCATAGTAGTTTAGAAAAGATTGGACTGATGTTGTGCAAGTAAACTAATTTCTCTTGTTGCATTTACCGCAGAAATGTAAATACTAGTTGATCATAGTATTTACTTCCTAATTAGACAACTCATACATAATTTTACTCAGTGAAATTTCCTAATTAAATACTAGTTGGAAATGAGGCTTGTAAGTTTCCACCATGTCATATTTCTTTATGATTGTCTCCTTTATTCTTGTTCACCATAAAAAAGATCAATGGGTTAATTTGGATAGGATATTTCCATATAAAACGAATCTCAGATGACCATGATGTTCCATACACTGAAACAATAAAATTGTTGGTGCTAATGTGCTATATGAGATTTTGGGAGTTGTATTCTTTCAGATCTCTATTCACTGCTTTCTAATTGATTTCAGTTTGGCCTTTGCAGAATACTCATATTCCAAATGCTCCGCTGGAATTCTCGGTGAATGATACTGATGGAACTCAGATGTTACATCATCTTGCTATTGCATGCCATGCTGTATCTGATTGTGTAAAGGATTGCAATGATCTCAAAAGGAATATTGACGAGCATGGTTTTTCAATTGACCAGAAAGCAACAGAGTTAGCTGAAGTTATGTCCGACTTGCAGAACAGATTCACTTCCCAAAATAACGAGTTGGAATCATTGAGAGAAAACATTCTTGAACTACAATCAGAGATCAAAGAGAAGGAAGAGGAGAGTTCATCATTGCGTAGAAATATGAGTTTGCTTTACGAAGCATGTTCTAGTTCAGTTTCTGAGATTGAAGGAATGGCTGGTATGGGTTCTGGTACTGGGAGCTATTCTGTTGGGCAGAACTATTTATTTTCATATGATCATATAAAATCAGTCGTCGAGCGGTTAGGTGCAGCCGTAAAGACTACTCAGTATAGCAATGAAGGGAACACAAAGGAACTAAAGGCTACTGTTCTTGAGTTGCAGCAGGAGCTTCAGGGAAAAGATGTGCAAATTAGCACAATCAGTTCGGAGCTTGCATCTCAGATAAGGGAAGCTGAATCTTATGCGAAACAGCTTTCTGTTGAGCTTGAAGATGCAAGAATGCAAGTACACAATTTGGAGGAACATGTTGAGATGTTGCTTAATCAGAAGAAAGCTTTAGAGACCCAAGCAAGCGAGCTTAAAGATTTGAAGACAGTGGCAAGTGAGCAGCATGGAAGAATAAAGGAGTTAACTGATGAACTCAGCAGAAAAGACCAAGGTGAGCTGATAGAACTTTCTTTGACTGAAATTTCTTTGGTTGCTTCTGTTTGATTTCTATTTTTCCGATTCGAAGAAATAAATGATTGTATTCCTGCATTTGTTGTATGTTGCGGTGTATTGTACAGAGATTGAAGGTTTGATGCAAGCACTTGACGAAGAAGAAAAGGAGCTTGAGGTCTCGGAGAACAAAAGCAATGACTTGGAGCAGATGCTGCAAGAAAAAGAATTTTCTTTGAAGAGCCTTGAAGATTCTAGGACAAAAGCTCTGACTAAACTTGCAACCACTGTCGACAAGTTTGACGAGTTGCATAGCTTGTCTGAAAGTCTTCTTGTAGAAGTGGAAAGCCTTCAGTCAAAATTGCAAGAGAGAGATTCGGAGATCTCGTTTCTGCGCCAAGAAGTCACAAGGAGTACTAATGAACTACTAACCACTGAAGATAGCAACAAGCAGTACTCATCGCAGATAAATGATTTTGTTAAGTGGCTAGAAACTGCGCTGATGCAGTTTGGTGTGCATTGTGAGAGCGCAGATGACCATGATTACACTCAGGTTCCAGTATATATGGACATGTTGGACAAAAAAATAGTGTCTTTGATATCTGAATCAGATGATTTGAGGGTTGCTGTGCAAAGCAAAGATTCTTCACTACAGGTCGAGAGGACCAAAATGGAAGAGTTGTCGCGTAAATCAGAGGCTCTAGAAGCTTCTTTGAGCCAAAAGGATTCTCAGATAGGGATGCTTCGTCGAGACAGGACGATGGGCCAACCTAGATCTATAAACTTGCCTGGCACTTCGGAGATTGAGCAAATGGTATGAGAACTTTATGTTTTCATATACAATTTAACACAAATTGTATATAACATATCACGTTTTTTAAGGTTTTGTTTATTCATAGTCACTTGCATATTTCAATTTGAGTACAGAATGACAAAGTAAGCCCAGCTGCAGTTGTCACTCAGATTCGAGGGGCACGAAAAGTCAACAACGACCAAGTTGCTATTGACGTAGAGATGCACAAGGACAAACCATTAGATGATGAAGATGACGATAAAGGTGACAAAATCTTGCATGCTAACTTTAGGCTTATGGTGTTAATTTTGTTCCCTGGCTGATTCTCCATTTGTTATTGCAGCGCATGGTTTCAAGTCACTGACGATGTCGCGCATTGTTCCGAAGTTCACTCGACCTATATCAGACAGAATCGACGGGATGTGGTAAGTGCAATTTCAGTTCTTATTGAGTTGATTGAAGGTGTTCTCCTGTTAATTTTTATCTTTGATTTTATCAGGGCATCTGGTGATAGATTGCTCATGAGACAACCAACCTTGAGACTTGGTGTCTTGATATACTGGATAGCATTGCATGCATTGCTTGTGAGTTTTATTTGAAGGTTATATTTAAAGGTGAGTGAGCAACCGTTTTAGTAAGCTTCACTTAAGCATTTGGCCTTTCATGTTTGAATTGTTATAGCCTTGCTGCCTTGCTGTGTGTGGACCTTGGTTAAACGTGGTGCGTATAGTGAAACATGTTTTATGTGCATCATTGCTAGAGTTTTCCTTCATTATTGCCTTTAACTGAAAAATATCCTGGATGTCCCACGACACAGAAATATAATTGAGTTGTGTTCACCTTATGTATTAGAAGCTGTTGAGCGGCATGCGTGGCAGGGAGGATGTGTGGTGGATGGTTTAGTTGAGCTAAATTGAATGAAATCAAATGATAATAATAATTATAAAAACGTGCCGGCACTGTTGGGACCTGTGTTTTTTCCCAGTCATCTAACTTTATTTAATGATTTGGTATTCTGCAGCTGTTGTGATGGATCTCCTTGGTGAGCTACTTACTGTACAGTGCCATGTCTATGACAAGCTATGCAACACAAGCAATCTATTCAAAATGCTGTCGATTCTTTTTGAAGTTTGTTACTGAATACCTGAACCAAACGGTCATCTGCGTATCATTTTTGTTGTGAATCTTCCCCTTTCTTCTGCTGGAATCGGCCTGCCTCAGCTGGGTCCAACCCAAGGCACCTCTGCACCGGCAGTACCGATGAAAGAGAACTGGAGAAAGCAGCAGCAGCGCAAAGATCCCCTGTACATACTCTCATTTTTTGTTTGCTCTATTCTTTGCTTTTAGAAAGATTGAGGGCATCTTACATGGTAGCATCTACACTACAACACAGGTTTACAGAAGAATGGTTGACATGTACTGGTAGTTTTGAAAGCTAGGGTATTGGGATGGTAAAAGCGTTTCTCCCTCTTAAAAGTTGACCCCTTGTATTCTTAAATGTTTACTGTATACATGCATGTGCAATTGCAACACAGTAATTGGTTTCATTTCATCGCCGCCATTGAGATTCCTATGTGGAGCTCCGGACTCGGCTCTTCTGGCACAAACGTCAGAGTTGATGTGACGTGCCTTGTTGTGCACAGCCAAATGCAAACACATTGGAATAAAAGCCAGAACAGGAAGGAGACACAAAAATTCGGGCCTCTGATCATACATTTACCTCTGTCCCAAATTAGTTGTAGATATATTCGTATCTAGACAAATCTAAGACAACTAACTTGGTATCTAGACAAATCTAAGACAACTAATTCGGGACCGAGGCAGTACTTCTCTCGGAGGCCGTTAAGAAGACATTACTAGCAGTCACGTGCCTCTTGTATAGAGCTCTGATCCTATATACTTCTCTCAATAAAACTGTAATGTCAAGAAAACCTCAGTCAAGACACATCATCTCTTTAGATCACCACCACCAGTGACCGGTAATTAGAGTTCGAATATGGTGTCATGGTGACACAGTTCAGATGGTGGTGATGGTGTTGCGTTGGTTAATGGTGCTCCAACTTCAACACCATCGTCGGCGTGGTCAACAAAGTCAAGGAGGAAATGGGTCAGTGTTGTTGTCGGGCATGTGCTTCGGCATTGTGTGGTGTTGGTTTGGTCCTCGGCTTGCTACCAGCGACCTTGACTTTTGTCCAGGTTATTCCGACTTGGGAGATCGCCGGTTCCCACCGGTGACGCTAGCCCTATTGTCAACGCAAATCAAGATGCGACCCTTACCGATTTGGCTTCTTCCCTCAATCATGCCGTACAAGTGGCTACTGCGGTGACAACAACGAGGAGTTTCCCTCAATAGGCTTGTGATGTTGGTCTTCTTGTTTTCATTCTCTCCTCGGACGATGTGATGATGACTAAGTGAGTGGATGCAAAATTTTAGGATCGTTGTATGTCAAGAGGGAGGGGGGGGGGGGGGGTGAATAGAGTACTAAAAATTGCACTCCACGAGGCCAACACAACCTAGAGATCTTTTCCCAATTTTAGTTGTTGGGAGATTTTAAGCTTATCTAGTGGTTGCCTAAAACATCCTACACATGCAAGTCTATGAAAGTAAGGAGCAGAAGCAAAACTTGCACAAGGAGTAATTAATGTTAGGATATTGCAAACATGAGGAGGCTCGAGATGTTTCCCATAGTTTGGATAGCTGGCGCTATCCTACTCCACATTGTTGGAGGCTTCGAACCATGAAGATCCTCGCATCACGTAGATCCTGATTGCTAGGTCCACTAATGGCAATGCCCAAAAAGAGTCCAGTAAGGAGCAACCGGCCTATTCCACCATGGCTTACTTAGAGTAGATTTGCACGAAGCAGGCGATTGTCGGGCCCTCACAAACTTCTTGGTTACTTCACACCTTGAATGCTCTCAAAACAGCTGGCCAATCTACGAGACAATAAGTTTGGGGTTGTTTGGTGATGAATCTCTTACTCTTGTGCTTCAAAAGATAATCTCCTCCACATTAAAAACTCTCACAAGACATATCTTTGGGCTGGAGAGGTTGGAGTGGAAAACAAGGAATTGATTAGAGATTAAAGGTTTGGTCTTGGAGGTTGCATTAGAAAGCCCTTTGAACTCCACACAAGACTAGGTAGTTCCCTCTCAGAAAATGTGGATCGAAATGAAGTGCTTTGAGTGAACTGGTGGGGGTAGATGGAGTATATATAGGTTGGTCCTAGAAATGTGACTATTACACGCCCTTTTGCGCAATTCAGAGGCTAGAAGTGATCAGGCTCAAAGTGAACTAAAGGAGGCAACTTTCGATTTGGTTGGAGGGTCTGACTTGAAGTCGTTCGGAGGCTCCGACTTGCCTTGGCTCACCTGTGCACGCCACTGGATGTTGTTTGAATTTTTTTGACCGAAGTGTTTGGAATATCCGTGCAATGGCTAGAAGAATGCACAAGTGCTTCGGTGGGTCGGAGTGGAGTTTTCCAAGAGGCTCCAAATGAGCTAGGGTTTTGCAACGAATATCTTTGGAAAGGTTTGGAGGTTCCGGATGATGGTTGTTTGGTGGCTCTGGATAGTGAAAGAACAATGAGATAGTGGGAAAGTATGGAGATGTTTTGGGTGATTTTGGAGTTTGATCTTTAAACACATTTGAGTAAGAAAACTGATCACCTCATCTTTGATCCCCTTTTGATAGTATCGACATACCTATGGACTCAATATGATATTGGATCACGGAAATAAAAAATCTAAGTCCTTGGCTTGGCCAACACATAAGAATGGCAGCGCGCGCGGGGGGGGGGGGGGGGGGGGTACTAATCATCTTCTTAGTTGCATCTTTTGGGATATAATCAGAAATAGACTTGAGTGTTCATGGTCCTTCGAGCTATGATGTCATTGATCACCAAAAAACACATAGGGGATGAAGTTGCACTTCCTGGATTCAATTAAAAAGGACTTTCTTTCGGACTAAAATGAATTATACATTTCCACTGGGTCTCTTCCTCCCTATAGAGCTCCTCCTTGTGCATCTCTTCCTACCGAGCATCTCCCACTTCCAAGATTCTCCTCCTGAGCGCCTCCATGTTCTGTAGTGCTTCCTTCCCCAAAACCTCCTTCAATTGAACTCGATTTCGTGCCATTAAACTTTGGAAGGTTTCATGATGAGGAACAGATCCAAAGTTATCCAAGCCAGCTCCGAAGGGGTCCCAACAAGCAGATTCATTGTTGGCGAGCCCAAACTAAATCCTAGTCCCTCAAATATTGGTAATGTGAGGTCAGTGGATTGTGATTTTTTATGTTGCATATGTTATTTTGACATGATGGAAGTATGTATTTTGTTTCTTGCACACATATTTGCATTATGTTGCAATAATTTTTGGGTGTTTGGCAAGGGGTTATTTTCCCTTTGCAAATGTATATTTTGTGTTTTTGATGAAACTATTTATATATGTTATTTATGTTAGTTTTTGTATTGTTATGTATGTTGCAACCTAGTTTTCAACAGGATATTGCAACAAATGGAGGTTCGTTGCATAACTACATTTTTTTCTTGCAAGTTTATGTTTGAAAATGTTGCATTTTTGTATGGACTATACAAAATAATTGTTGCAATGATGTTGCCAAAGCACAAAACAACTAGCCCTCACAACAAATGGTGTACAAGATTTCCATGTTGCAACGAGCGAATGAGCTAGAGTTCACGAGCAATATTAGATAGTCAGATAGGAGGCCACTCGGGTGCCCTCTCCCCCCCCCCCCCTATATTGACTAGAATGCCTCTTAGTTCATATAAACACATTGTCAAACTCTAGCTGTATGCACCATATGTTATAGGCCTATATTTTTTGTAAAAGTTGGCGTGATGATGAACTCACGACAGTTTAACAAAAGATGTGCGAAAAATTACCGCTTCCTGAGAAATCCACTGGACGGGCGAACCAACCCTAGCCGGCACCAGGGTGCCCAGCGTGGCGGTGCCAACGGTTGCGGGGAGGCTGCTGCTCATTGTGAGCCGGTACGGAGGAACTGGTAGGCTATTGCGGGACGACGAAGGTGTTGGGTGGTTAGGATGCCGTTGTCGACAAGCGATGTTCGACGGCGGTGTTAGTGATCCAGTGTGTGATTTTCAACGGCGGCATGACCTGGCTAGGTCACCGGAGAAGAGGGAGTTGATGCATGCATGGTCTTGGATGATGGTGAGCTCGACATAAGACCTGGACCTGCCGTGCAGCGGCATGGATGTTTTTCTTCAGGTTTTCTTTAGGGAGTGTTCGAGTTTGGTTTGGGGCAGCGAGGTGCGACAGTACCATTGTATAGGAATTATGTTCTCTCCGTACCCCCCCCCCCTTCGTTGGTGTGTTCATCACCGGCGGAGAGCGTGTGGAGTCTCGTCTCCGGCGAATCTTTCGGGATCCAGGATCCGGTTGGTTTAGGTTTCTGGTGCATTTGTATGGATTCAGATTTCGTTAATGATCTTTGGAGTTTCTACAGGACGTCATCGGCGTTTTCTTCTACAAGGCGGCGATTAGCTTCATAGATCGCGGCCGCCGACGTCTCCTGGTCTGCATCGATAACTTTCTGGCCGCTGCTTCCACAAGCTCTTGGGTTTTAAAATGTTTGCTCTGCTGAGGCGGAGGCTCGGAGGCGATTGTACTAGGGGGCTTCAATAGGCTCAAGCCCACCCTTTAAAAATCATATTTTAGCTAAACATACCATTTGAAAATTATATTGAGGCGCTTTACATGCAATAATTCGATGCATTTGCTAATTAGGCTTACAACTTGATGTTTTAAGCCTACTCTCAATTGTCATGCTAGATTCACTACTGCTTGGAGGTGGTATCGAGGTTTGCTCATGGCACGCCGCCGGTAAATGCCGGAGAAAGAACATTTCGGCACCCTCAAGAATTGGAATGTATTTTTATCTCTCTATATGGGTGCGTTTGTAAGGACCCGTGATACTTAATGTATGAACTTTCCCAATATTTTTTTGCAAATATTGGCCACCAGTAATCATTGTATATTTTTTAGGGACCTATAAATAATAAGTATTTGGCAGATAAGGACATGTACAATGGTTGATAAGATAGTCTTATCTTAAATCTTGCATGTAATTTAGAGATGACAAAAAAAATTGTCTACAATGGGTCATCTCTTAGTCTTATTTTCGATAACTAGTTATTCCTAAAAACGTGGTGAGACATATTGTGCTAAGAGATCACCTCTTGTCTTCTCTTAAATAAAAGAAGGCAAAGCTTTTTTTCTGAGTTCTCTCTCCTCCACCTCATCATTTATCCTAGGTGGCACCCCTAAGATAGCACCATTGTACATGCTAAGGCTATTCCAAAAGCATCGCCGGAAAAAGAGCAGCCAAAAGCGGTGCGGATCGAACGGCCACGATCCCACCTCAAAAGCCCACACGCCACGCGCTCCATCGCAAGTCGCAACCCATCTTGCGGCTACTACACCCGAACGAGGCGCTACCTAGGGTTCCACCCCCGTCGTCCGATCCGATCCCGCCCCCCACCATGAGCGGCCACCACGACGCCAGCAAGCCCTACCAGCCCCGCCGGGGCCCGGAGCGCCCCCCGCCGCCGCAACCGGCGGAGGACGAGGAGGCGGCCGCGGCTGCGGCGGCGATGGCCGAGGTCGAGGCCGCGGCGGGGGCGATGGAGCAGTACGAGCCGCATCTGGAGCACGAGGAGGAGGAGGAGGAAGAGGAGGAGGGGGAGGAAGAGGGGGAGGAGGAGGGAGAGGAAGGGCATGGGTACGCGTACGATTATGTTACCGGGGAGGCCGTCCCGATGGACGAGGAAGGCGCTGCGGCCGCGGCGCACGCCCACCACGGGGCGGCGGGGCCGCACGGCATGGAGGCTGGCGGCGCACCGCAAGCCCCGTCGAACACGCTCACGCTCTCTTTTCAGGGGGAGGTGTTCGTCTTCGAGTCTGTGTCCGCCGAGAAGGTGCCGCACCTCTGATCCCTTCGCTGCAAATTTCGCTCTCCTGCCCTATTGTACTTTGATTGGATGGAAATGAATTGTTTGATTTGGTAATTTGTCAGGTGCAAGCGGTTCTCTTATTGCTTGGAGGAAGGGAGCTCGGCCCCGGTATGGGCGCGGGGCCATCGTCTTCGGCATCATACAGTAAGGTTTAGATCTCTCTTGGTGAGCTGTATCATTTGTCCGTAGAGAAGCTTTCGAATTACGTGGTGCTGATGTCAGTGTGTGTACTCTGTGATATAGAGGTTGAATTCACACCGGATGGCATCCCTGATGAGGTTCCGCGAAAAGCGCAAGGAAAGGAACTTCGATAAGAAGATTCGCTATTCTGTTAGGAAGGAAGTTGCACATAGGTCAGTGCTAGCTTGGTAACCTAAAGGTTAGCTCTGCCCTTTGCATGCTGTGTCATGACACTATACATACTTTTGTTCATATTTGCAGGATGCATCGCCATAAAGGTCAGTTCACATCATCAAAAGCAAAGGCCGAAGAAGCCGCACCCGCGGCTAATTCAGATTGGGGTGCAGTGGAAGGTCGACCTCCTTCTGCGCCTGTGTAAGTCCACAAACTGTTGTACCGGTTATATGTAGGTGCTTGAAAATTTCTTTATCTGGAATCCATAAGTCGAGAATGACAATATTTGCATACAAATAGGAATAAGTTATCTCTTATACAGATTGTGAATGAATGATTGCGTTGTAAATCAGTACGGAAGCTAGGTTTGGTGTTATGTCCCATATGCCTGGGTAGGATTGCCAGGAGTTTACTGTTATGAACAATTTAAATGTGTGGTTTACTGATCTGGTGTGGTGTGTTAGTTGCCTGGCTTCTTGTTGGCTCTATGTCACCATCTCATTGTGTACAAGGTTGTCCCGTAAGCTTATGCTATGATGGTACATAGAACTGAAGTCAGTGAATTAAAATGCTAGCTTGAAGGCATGCATCGCTCATTGTTACCAAGCCTAGCACGTCTACCTCACTATCTTTTGCAATTCGGTTGTTTCTTACCGAAAATTTAGTTGGTATTAGTTGAAGTACCTGTGATCATTCGATGACATGAGATGCTTCTGAACACTTCTATTTGTACATGTCACCGTTTATCTGTAGCAATAGCTTGCTTCAGAATACAAAATGGTAATAGTACTTGTATATTTTGATAGTTGTTTCACTATCCAATTATTTCAGATGTCAGCATTGTGGTATTAGTTCTAACAATACACATACATCCAATTCTTTCAGATGTCAGCATTGTGGTATTAGTTCTAACAATACACCTATGATGCGTCGAGGACCGGATGGACCAAGGACTCTGTGCAATGCATGTGGACTCGCGTGGGCAAACAAGGTACTTAAAATTCTTGTGGTATTGTGTTAGTATGTTTATTTACCTTGTTGTTTGTACCAACATCCACAGCAGGCTGTGTTGTTGCACGACCTACTAGTAATTGTGTACGTGCAATGCACGTTAATATTAGGCAAGATATTAATTGTATTGTATATTAATACCAGGCAAGATATAAATTTCATATGAATATTAGGTAGGATATAATTACTTGGTTAATGCCGCCGTTGATATTAGGCATGCTATTAATTAGTGGAGGCTGCTAAATATGTTTCGTGCTAAACACGTTTAACGCTAAACACCGAAACGACATAGACCATTGGATATATGTGGTTGAGCGGGTGAGATTTCAGATTTGTTGGATCTCCGCAACTCGCTCTTTTTATATTGGTATAGATATATTGTAAAGATGTCCTGTCTCTGTCTCCTTTAACATCAAGAGAAAAGTCCACTTTTCAACCTTGAACTAACCACTTGGTTCGATTTACAACCCTCACCTTCGAAACCGGTCGAGTTGCACCCTTAACTTACGCAAAGTTCAAAAGACAACCCTGGTGTGAGCTGGTTAACCGGTCTTGACCAAGTCAAAGTTGACTCACCCCTAAAAAAAATAGTAAAAGCTGACTCAGGGGCCTGCTGGGACGCCAAGGCCTGCCGCCGGAGACCGGCGCCGCTGCCACACCAATTAGACCCTGTGCGGGTTGCTCCTCAACACGTAGTCCACCTGCGCTCTGGCGTGTGCGAACACCTCGCCTGCGTCGGCCGACGCCCCGCCACCCGCTTACGTCACGGTGCCGCGTCCCGGCCTTGCCGGCCTCCGTGAGGTAGCCCGTGTAGACGGAGAGGAGGAACGTGGCGCTGGTGACGTACTGCATGTTGTTCCACTGGCGCACGTAGAGCATCCCGCCGGGGCTGCACGTAGAACTTAGCAGCAGCAGAAGCATGTCGTTGTCAATCAGCAACTCGCTCACGAACACGAAGACACATTGGCGATCAGCTCACGAACACAGAAAGATTTTTGTGCCGCGCAGATGCATGTCGTTCTTCTACTGCTTTTTCTGTTTTCTCCTTTATTTATACTCGGCTACATGCATGGATTGCTAACAAAAAGATCCTAACTAATTGCCATGGTTGGTTACACCATCCCACGATGCCCAGCTGCATGACTTCCTGCCCAGGCGGCCTTGCGCACGACTCGGATGGCACGCGCATGCAATGCTTTCCTACATGGCAAGTTTAAGAGAAAACATAAACATGCATCTGACATGAATAAATGCGAACAAAGCACGCCCAGGTAGGAGCTCGCCTAGGGTTAGTAGCTCACCGGCGGCAGCAGAAACAGCAGCAGCTCGCCCAGGTTAGCAGCTCGCCGGCGGCGACAACAATAGGAGCTCGCCTAGGGTTAGGAGCAGCAGCAGCTAGTTGCGGCTGTGGGTAAGGGCAAGAGAGGGAAGAAAGAAGGGAAGCTGGCGGCGGTGTGGCGGCGCCGCCGGTCTCTGGTTGCCGGCGGTGGCGGCGCGGCGGGCCTTGGCGTCCCAGGCGGCGGTGGGGGGCTCTTGGGTCGGAGCTTGGCCGCTTGGGGGTGGAACGAACAGAGAGGGGGGGGGGGGGGGGGGGTTAGGTTTGGATGTGTGCGTGCGTGGGCTGCTGAGTCAGCTTTGACTCGGTCAAAACCGGTTGACCAGCTCAAAACCATGACCGGGGTTGTTTTTTGAACTTTGTGGTAAGTTAAGGGTGCAATTCGACCGGTTTCGAAGATTAGGGTTGTAAATCGAGCCGAGTGGTTAGTTCAGGGTTGAAAAGTCTCTAACATCAATAAGGAACAATCTCTTAGTTTTCTATACAGTCCAGCTGTAACAAATTAACCTTTGTACCGTCTGTTATGTTGGATGCTGGTTCTCTGATATTCTAACAAGATGGTTTAAACTTTATCAGCAACAATGTGGTTTTTTTGATTTTTTTCTTCTGGATTCTAAGTGATAAACTACATGTCAGTGATTTGTTTTCAGCTAGTCTAGTTTGTAACACGAGCTTCATGAAAATTGAACACCTTCCTCCCCCTCTGAAACTTCCACCTAAATTGTTGGATTAGTACTTCAATGAAATGACATCAATACAGGAAAAATCTTCACAATGTTAAGAGTACCTCATGCCTGACTTTGCATTTACATATTTATATGTTAATGATTCTTCAACGTGTTTCTCCTTCCTAGGGTATGATGAGAGAGGTCAAAGCTCATGCACCTTTGAAAGTTGTGCCGCCAGCAACCGACACTGTAAGCACTAATTCTCTGCGTCCATTAGATTGACAGCCTACCTTATCAGATTTGATATACTAATTTACTTCTTTTTTTGTATTTTCATAACCTGAAGTCAAAGTTGTGTACCATTTTCTGAACTGCTAGAAGCTTCTATTGTAAACTCTTAATGAAACTACAACAAATATACATGTCCCTATCGGAATTAGGGGGCTAGATTTTTTTGGATTTTTTTCGAAGTACCAAAGAGCAATAAAGAGTCTCTTTCTGTATTTTGACCGGTTCAGTAACCTCATTTGAATATAAATCTTATACCCTGCAGCAGAATGGAATTGCCGAAGCACCAACCGCTGAGCAGCAACATCCCGCACTAGAAGCAGCACCAGAAGCGCCAGAAGCTCCTGCCCCTGCTGCCAATGGCCATGATTCATAGCCATCAGGTGGTCGATGCTTCAGAGGACGCTGCGTTGGTCATGGAGTTGCATGCTTAGAAGTTATAATCGGCATAATTTAAACTGTTGCTTGCAATGTGCGCATTGTGGATGTACCGACGGTCTGACTGTTGCTGCATGTGTAGATAGATAATAGACGTGTTGGCATGGTTTTTCTGAGTGTTCGTTAGATTTAAATCTTCTAGAAATGACACTGTTAGCGACAGCAACATTCTCTTCTGTATGGCTGCTTTGCTGCTTTAGAATCGAATGAGATAATCTGTTAGATAAATGCTTCAGGATGACATTTTTTCATTAATTATACATGGATATGTGTACCAGATAATTTGCGTGTACTCGGTAGCAAATTGGTTGGCTACATGAAGATGTTGCCATACAAGAAGGTGGCCCATGTCTTGCTATTATTTGAGTATAAGCTTTGTGAGCGAGTTATATTTTTGAAGAGTAAAGTCTGCAAAACTAAACGCAAAGCTTTGTCTCGCAATTGTGTGAAGTTTACTGTTGCAAAGTTACCATGGATCTTTGTGCTCGATGGGAGAGATTTGGTCTAGGTGTTTGGTTTTGATGTTTTCTTGTCGTTTGTCTAATGATGGAGGTGTCGGCGTGGTGAGGGTAGAATCTGAGATGGTGGTGGTGTTGGTTTCTATGTTGTCTAGGGCATGTTGGGTTTCCAAGATCTGATCCTCGGGGTTGTGAGGGAGGGCATGTTTTCGCCTTAGTTTGCATTGACACCATTCTTTTCAATAACATCCTATGATGTTGCGTTCTTCTCTAGGTGAATGACTCATGTTTTGAATTGTCATTGTTGGTGTCTAGAGAAGAACAGCTCATGTTTTGAATTGTCATTGTTGGTGTGTCTCTCTTGACCATAGTTACAACGACAATCTGGCTCCCATGTTTCAGAGCATGTGCAACGTTGAGCTAGGCTAATTTCTGTTGTCAAAGGTGTTATTGTAAATCTCTGACCTGTTTAATAGTACTATATGCCTTTTTTTTAAACTACTATATGACTTTTGGCATGAATAAATTAGTCTATCTGAGTTTCTAAAGCGGAACGAGTTTTTAATCTTCAATTTACTAAAAATATAGTATCATTAGATTCATCACCGAATGAAGTTTGTAGACATATCCACATTTGTAAACATATTCTCATTTTGTTAGTCAAATTGAAGATCAGATACCACATGGTGTATGTGGTAAGCAATCTCAAAACAAACAATGTAAAAAAAAACTGAAGATCAGATAGAGGGGAACAATGTAATCGAGTCTAGTTGGAAACATCTTAAGGCCGCGCTTGGATTGCCGTTTTCCAGCGGATTACACGCGTAAAACATACAACTGTAAGAGAAACCGAGCGATCTACTTGGGACGTCGTTTTGGCGTTGTAAGTTTTACAACCGGTCTCACTTTATAGTTGTATTCAGCTCGTAATCCATCGGTTTGCAAAACACTGCTCAGGTCGGCGTTTTCTTCCGTATTCCCAACGTCTCGCTCGATCGATTGACTTGCCACAAGCGCCGCAGCGGCTCGACCGGAGCACACTGAGGGCATCGCCGTTCGCCCAGGGGCGGAGCCAGGATTTAGGCATGGGGGGGGGGGGGGGGGGGGGGGCAAACGGCAATGAAGCGAAAAAAATATTTTGTGCCACATAGTACCCAATAGTTATGTATTCAAGTATTATTCGCATTTAACTTTGCCTAGACACACATTTTTTTTTGTGTGCAGCTGGAGCGTGTCTAGTGATAGCTAATACTGGTAAATAATTCCACGCGCCAAGAAGACGAATTTGATAATCTAACTACTCTGAAATATGAAATGAAATGCATTGCTACAAAACATTTTCATATGGAAATTTAAGAATACGAACAGGAATAATCATGTATAATAAAATGGTTGGCTTTTAGCTTGCATTTATATACAGTTGAATGACAAATCATCATTGGTTGTATTAGGAAAGCATATTGTTGTATTAACAAAAAATTATCAGCGTTGCCAAAATACATACCTAGAGAATCAAACCTGTCCCCTCTGCCACTAGGTCAAAGTAGATCGGCTAGTCGTCGTTGGCAGGCCCGCGATAACCATCACTGTTTATGGATGCTCGACGAAGCATTGACGGTTCGAAGCTTTCGAACAATTTCAGTGCCTATACCTTAGCGCGGCCACGCATCACAAATCACACAATCAATCAAACTAATTAAAATCTGATGTAGAAGTTGAACACCATACAAGATGAGAATTGAGAGAGATTAGTAGATGATGTGATGTGTTGACCTTGGCTAGTTCGTGGCTGCAGCCTGAAGAATTGCTGACTGCAGCAACATGTGGCGCCGTATGAATCAGATCTTAAGAAGGGAGAGCAGAGGTTTTTTTTTTTTTGAGGCAAGGGAGACCAGAGGTAGGCAGACGACAGCGGCGCATCGCTAATCCACGCACGCGCTAATCACGGGAGATAATGCCTTTTTTTTTTGAGACTACGGGAGATAATGCCTAGCGCTAGGAGACTTGGAGGAGGCCAATCGTGTATGGACTTAGAAAAGGACTATCCAGTTGTGCAAATCATATAGTGCAGCGATTCGGTGCCCAGGCACATCTGCACCCGGTCAGAAAAAAAATCATAAACAATAAAAAAAATCAAAAAATTCCATTTTTTTTTGCATGGTAGAAAATTTGATGCGTGAGGTCCGCTCCAATTTTCAAATCATTTGGACATCTGAGCAGCTCTCGGCAAAAAAGACAAATTCGAATTTGTCTTTTTTGCCGAGAGCTGCTCAGATGTCCAAATGATTTGAAAATTGGAGCGAACCTCACGCATCAAATTATCTACCATACAATTTTTTTTGAAATGTTTTGAATTTTTTTAGTATTTGTTTTGATTTTTTTCGTCAGCGTGGGTGCAGATGAGCCTGGGCTCAGAGGATGATTATCGCAAATCATATCTCTAATTAATCGCTGGGTATTCAATGTTCGCTCGAGCGTTGGGGGGCGGGGGGCTGGCCCCTGCTCGTCCCCCTGTATCCGCAACTGCGTTCGTCGGAGACACCACCGCCAACCTCTACCGTCGTTGCCTCATGCCGTGTCAGCTCCACCACCGCAGTCCGCCATCGACACCCAGCGTCCGCCTCCGCTACCATCGGTGCCCGGCTGCCCGCACCCCGCCGAGCTCTGGGCCGCCGGCGCCGTCGTGTCTGCGCCGTCGCCGGAGCGCCTCCAAACGCCGCCACCAAAGCGCCTTTGCGCGCCACCGCGGAAGCGCCTCTGCGCGCCGCCACTGCGTCCCGACGCTGCCGTGGCCGGATTCCGTGTCCACCGAGGCGTCACTCCGCCACAGGGGAGGGCCGGGGACAACGGGCCTGCCGGGGCATCTAGCTGCCTCGCTGGTCCCTGGTGCGAGAGGTCCGCACGGCTAGAGATTCCGCCGGCCATCGAGTTGAGGTGAGGACGACCATGGAAGATGGTGGTCATCGACGGCGTCTCACGTCATGGCGGCATCCAGTCCCCCTAGCGACAGCTGGTCCTCCTATTGATCAACTATGTGTTGTGGCCGTGCACTCGCCGTTGAATAGTTGTGGTGGTCGTCGGCTGCCGGTCATTCTTCTTGGAGTTCCTGACGATACGAAGCGAGAAAACGACGAACCAAGCGCGCCTTACACATGTGGACTATATCCGGTTGTATTATACTGGTTTCTAGTAATATACAAGGGTAATCATATAAAGTCGTAAATTTTTACAGGGATTCCAAGCGCGGCCTAAAGGTGCCCCTTGAAATGTTTTGTGTTGTAATAGCACCCTCTCTGCTTCCTCCTGTAGTCTTTGGGGGTGCTTCCCCACGCGCGTCCGGACTCCAGAGCAAGAGCACCAAACTGTTTCCATTTCCCGCCACCTTCTGCCCTCGGTCGCTGGCGAATCCCTTGGCGACGGCGACGACGGCGCAGGTGGTAGCAGCGCCTCCTCCTCCCCCTGCCCCCTCCAGCCGCGCCTCTTCTCCTCCCCTCCCGTGGCATTCTCCTGCTTTCGCTGCTCGTAGACACCTTTTCCCCAATCTCTCCTGGAAAACCCTAGAACCCGTGCAATCTCTTAAACCCCTAACCCCTTCCTCGCATGCACAAACCCTAAACTTTTCATGCCTTTTGCAGGTCAACTAGAGTCGCGGACCAAGTTTCAGTACCAAGTCAGGTCAACTTGAGGTAATGGGATACATAGTTTGCCATTTTGTGGTAATTTTTAAAATCTTCATATATCCGGTGGTGGTGCTATTTGTACTATGAATGTTCTACAGTCTGAATTTGTCAAGGAACACCAACTCAAAAGATGATTATCGCAAATGAGTGCAGCGATTCGGTGCCCAGGCTCATCTGCACCCGGTCAGAAAAAAAATCACAAAAAATAAAAATAAAAATAAAAAAATTCTAATTTTATTTTGCATGGTAGAAAATTTGATGCGTGAGGTCCGCTCCAATTTTCAAATCATTTGGACATCTGAGAAACTCTCGGAAAAAAAGACAAATCGGGTCAGAACAGTGCATGAACAGTGAACTTTTTTACAGACCCCAAATTTGTCTTTTTTGCCGAGAGCTGCTCAGATGTCCAAATGATTTGAAAATTGGAGCGAACCTCACGCATCAAATTATCTACCATACAAAAAAAATTGGAATGTTTTGAATTTTTTTAGTATTTGTTTTGATTTTTTTCGTCAGCGCGGGCGAAGATGAGCCTCGGCTCAGAGGATGATTATCGCAAATCATATCTCTAATTAATCGCTGGGTATTCAATGTTCGCTCGAGCGTTGGGGGGGGGGGAGGGCTGGCCCCTGCTCGTCCCCCTGTATCCGCCACTGCGTTCTCCGGAGACACCACCGCCAACCTCTACCGTCGTTGCCTCATGCCGTGTCAGCTCCACCACCGCGGTCCGCCATCGACACCCAGCGTCCGCCTCCGCTACCATCGGTGCCCGGCTGCCCGCGCCCCGCCGAGCTCTGGGCCGCCGGCACCGCCGTGTCTGCGCCGTCGCCGGAGCGCCTCCAAACGCCGCCGTGTCTGCGCCGTCGCCGGAGCGCCTCCAAACGCCGCCACCAAAGCGCCTTTGCGCGCCACCGCGGATGCGCCTCTGCGCGCCGCCACTGCGTCCCGACGCCGCCGTGGCCGGATTCCGTGTCCACCGCGGCGTCACTCTGCCACAGGGGAGGGCCGGGGACAACGGGCCTGCCGGGGCATCTAGCTGCCTCGCTAGTCCCTGGTGCGAGAGGTCCGCACGGCTAGAGATTCCGCCGGCCTTCGAGTTGAGGTGAGGACGACCATGGAAGATGGTGGTCATCGACGACGTCTCACGTCATGGCGGCATCCAGTCCCCCTAGCGACAGCTGGTCCTCCTATTGATCAACTATGTGTTGTGGCCGTGCACTCGCCGTTGAATAGTTGTGGTGGTCGTCGGCTGCCGGTCATTCTTCTTGGAGTTCCTGACGATACGAAGCGAGAAAACGACGAACCAAGCGCGCCTTACACATGTGGACTATATTCGGTTGTATTATACTGGTTTCTAGTAATATACAAGGGTAATCATATACAGTCGTAAATTTTTACAGGGATTCCAAGCGCGGCCTAAAGGTGCCCCTTGAAATGTTTTGTGTTGTAATAGCACCCTCTCTGCTTCCTCCTGTAGTCTTTGGGGGTGCTTCCCCACGCGCGTCCGAACTCCGGAGCAAGAGCACCAAACTGCTTCCATTTCCCGCCACCTTCTGCCCTCGGTCGCAGGCGAATCCCTTGGCGACGGCGATGATGGCGCATGTGGTAGCAGCGCCTCCTCCTCCCCCTCCCCCCTCCAGCCGCGCCTCTTCTCCTCCCCTCCCGTGGCATTCTCCTGCTTCCACTGCTCGTAGACACCTTTTCCCCAATCTCTCCTGGAAAACCCTAGAACCCGTGCAATCTCTTAAACCCCTAACCCCTTCCTCGCATGCACAAACCCTAAAATTTTCATGCCCTTTGCAGGTCAACTAGAGTCGCGGACCAAGTTTCAGTACCAAGTCAGGTCAACTTGAGGTAATGGGATACATAGTTTGCCATTTTGTGGTAATTTTTAAAATCTTCATACATCCGGTCGTGGTGCTATTTGTACTATGAATGTTCTACAGTCTGAATTTGTCAAGGAACACCAACTCAAAAGATGATTATCGCAAATGAGTGCAGCGATTCGGTACCCAGGCTCATCTGCACCCGGTCAGAAAAAAAAATCACAAAAAATAAAAATAAAAATAAAAAAATTCTAATTTTATTTTGCATGGTAGAAAATTTGATGCGTGAGGTTCGCTCCAATTTTCAAATCATTTGGACATCTGAGAAACTCTCAGAAAAAAAGACAAATCGGGTCAGAACAGTGCATGAACAGTGAACTTTTTTACAGACCCCAAATTTGTCTTTTTTTCCGAGAGCTGCTCAGATGTCCAAATGATTTGAAAATTGGAGCGAACATCACGCATTAAATTATCTACCATACAAAAAAAATTGGAATGTTTTGAATTTTTTTAGTATTTGTTTTAATTTTTTTCGTCAGCACGGGTGAAGATGAGCCTCGGCTCAGAGGATGATTATCGCAAATCATATCGCTAATTAATCGCTAGGTATTCAATGTTCGCTTGAGCATTGGGGGGGGGGGCTGGCCCCTGCTCGTCCCCCTGTCTCCGCCACTGCGTTCGCCGGAGACACCACCGCCAACCTCTACCGCCGTTGCCTCATGCCGTGTCAGCTCCACCACCGCGGTCCGCCATCGACGCCCAGAGTCCGCCTCCGCTACCATCGGTGCCCGGCTGCCCGCACCCCACCGAGATCTGGCCGCCGGCGCCGCCGTGTCTGCGCTGTTGCCGGAGCGCCTCCAAACGCCACCACCAAAGCGCGTTTGCGCGCCACCGCGGAAGCGCCTCTGCGCGCCGCCACTGCGTCCCGACGCCGCCGTGGCCGGATTCCGCGTCCACCGCGGCGTCACTCTGCCACAGGGGAGGGCCGGGGACAACGGGCCTGCCGGGGCATCTAGCTGCCTCGCTGGTCCATGGTGCGAGAGGTCCGCACGACTAGAGATTCCGTCGGCCTTCGAGTTGAGGCGAGGACGACCATGGAAGATGGTGGTCGTCGACGTCGTCTCACGTCATGGCGGCATCCGGTCCCCCCAGCGACAGCGGGTCCTCCTATTGATCAACTATGTGTTGTGGCCGTGCACTCGGCGTTGAATAGTTGTGGTGGTCGTCGGCTGCCGGTCTTTCTTCTTGGAGTTTCCGACGATATGAAGCGAGAAAACGACGAACCAAGCGCGCCTTACACATGTGGACTATATCCGGTTGTATTATACTGGTTTCTAGTAATATACAAGGGTAATCATATAAAGTCTTAATTTTTACAGGGATTCCAAGCGCGGCCTAAAGGTGCCCCTTGAAATGTTTTGTGTTGTAATAGCACCCTCTCTGCTTCCTCCTGTAGTCTTTGGGGGTGCTTCCCCATGCGCGTCCGGACTCTGGAGCAAGAGCACCAAACAACTTCCATTTCCCGCCACCTTCTGCCCTCGGTTGCAGGCGAATCCCTTGGCGACGGCGACGACGACGCTGGTGGTAGCAGCGCCTCCTCCTCCCCCTCCCCCCTCCAGCCGCGCCTCTTCTCCTCCTCTCCCGTGGCATTCTCCTGTTTCCGCTGCTCGTAGACACCTTTTCCCCAATCTCTCCTAGAAAACCCTAGAACCCTGCAATCTCCTAAACCCCTAACCCCTTCCTCGCACGCACAAACCCTAAACTTTTCATGCCTTTTGCAGGTCAACTAGAGTCACGGACCAAGTTTCAGTACCAAGTCAGGTCAACTTGAGGTAATGGGATACCTAGTTTGCCATTTTGTGGCAATTTTTAAAATCTTCATACATCCGGTGGTGGTGCTATTTGTACTATGAATGTTCTACAGTCTGAATTTGTCAAGGAACACCAACTCAGAAGATGATTATCGCAAATGAGTGCAGCGATTCAGTGCCCAGGCTCATCTGCACCCGGTCAGAAAAAAAATCACAAAAAATAAAATAAAAATCAAAAAATTCCAATTTTTTTTGCATGGTAGAAAATTTGATGCGTGAGGTCCGCTCCAATTTTCAAATCATTTGGACATCTGAGAAACTCTCAGAAAAAAAGATAAATCGGGTCAGAACAGTGCATGAACAGTGAACTTTTTTACAGACCTTGAATTTGTCTTTTTTGCCGAGAGCTGCTCAGATGTCCAAATGATTTCAAAATTGGAGCGATCCTCACGCATCAAATCATCTACCATACAATTTTTTTTGGAATGTTTTGAATTTTTTTAGTTTTTGTTTTGATTTTTTTCGTCAGCGCGGGTTCAGATGAGCCTGGGCTCAGAGGATGACTATCGCAAATCATATCGCTAATTAATCGCTGGATATTCAATGTTCGCTCGAGCGTTGGGGGGAGGGGCTGTTGGAAATATGCTCTAGAGGCAATAATAAATTGGTTATTATCATATTTCCTTGTTCATGATAAAGGTTTATTTTTCATGCTAGAATTGTATTGCCCGGAAACTTAAATACATGTGTGGATACATAAACAAATACCGTGTCCCTAGTGAGCCTCTAGTAAACCAGCTCGTTGATCAAAGATGGTTAAGGTTTCCTAACCATAAACATGAGTTGTCATTTGATAACGGGATCACATCATTAGGAGAATGATGTGATGGACAACACCCAACCATAATCTTAGCATTTGATCGTATCACTTATGTTTATTGCTATAGCTTTCTTCATGTCAAGTATCTATTCCTAAGAGCATGAGATCATGCAACTCCCGGATACCGGAGGAATACCTTGTGTGCTATCAAACGTCACTTCGTAACTGGGTGATCATAAAGATGCTCTACAGGTATCTCTGAAGGTGTCTGTTGGGTTGGCATGGATCGAGACTGGGATTTGTCACTCCGTATGACGGAGAGATATCTCTGGGCCCTCTCGGTAATACAACATTGTAAAGAGCTTGCAAGCAATGTGGCTAATGAGTTAGTCATGGGATCTTGTATTACGGAACGAGTAAAGAGACTTGCCGGTAACGAGATTGAACTAGGTATGGAGATACCGACGATCAAATCTCGGGCAAGTAACATATCGCCGGACAAAGGGAATTGCATACGGGATTACCCGAATCCTCGACATCGTGGTTCAACCGATAAAGATCTTCGTTTAATATGTAGGAACCAATATGGGCATCCAGGTTCCGCTATTGGTTATTGACCAGAGAGGTGTCTCGGTCATGTCTACATGATTCTCGAACCCGCAGGGTCCGCACACTTAACCCGCAGGTGACCGAATGTAGTTCGGAGTCCCGAATGAGATCCCGGATGTCACGAGGAGCTCCGGAATGGTCCGGAGGTAAAGATTTATATATAGGATGTCCTGTTTTGGTCGCTGGAAAAGTTTCAGGTATTATCGGTATTGTACCGGAGTGCCGAAAGGGGTTCGGGGGTCCACCTGCCCCGGAGGCCCACATTGACTGTAGGGGGTGCGCCTTGGCCTATATGGGCCAGGGGGTACCAGCCCCAAGGGGCCCATGCGCCAAGAGGGGAGAGAGGGGAAGAGTCCTAAGGGTGGAAGGCACCCCCCTAGGTGACTTGGAGGGGGAGGAAACCTCCTCCTGGCCACACCCCTCCCTTGGAGGAAGGGTCAGGACTGCGCCCCCCTCCCCCTTGCTCCTATATATAGTGGAGGGGAGGGAGGGCAGCAGCACCCCAAGCCTTGGCGCCTCCCTCCCTCTCTCCCGGTTCCGTTTTCTCCTCCGATCGAATCTCCGGTAGCGCTTGGCGAAGCCCTGCCGGGATAGCACCACCACCATCTCCACCACGCCATCGTGCTGGTCGAGATCCCATCTACTTCTCCTCCCTCGCTTGCTGGATAAAAAAGGAGGAGACGTCATCGAGCTGCACGTGTGCTGAACGCGGAGGTGCCGTCCGTTCGGTACTTCATCGGATTGGATCGCGATTGGATCGTGACGAGTACGACTACATCAACCGCGTGATATACACTTCCGCTTAACAGTCTACGAGGGTACGTGGACACACTCTCCCGTCTCGTTGCTATGCTTCTCATAGATAGATCTTGGGTGATTTTTAGGAATTTTTTTTCATTTTCATGCAACGTTCCCCATCAGTGGCATCATTAGCTAGGTCTATGCGTAGATGTATATGCACGAGTAGAACACAAAGAAGTTGTGGGCGTTGATGCTCAAATTGCTTACCTCTCTTGTCTTATTTGGATTCGGCAGTATTGTGGGATGAAGCGGCTCGGACCAACCTTACATGTCCTCGCACATGAGACTGGTTCCACCGACTGACATGCAACTTGTTTTGCATAAGGTGGCTGGCGGGTGTCTGTCTCTCCTACTTTAGTTGAATCTGATTTGACAAAGGTGGTCCTTGTAGAAGGTTAAAAGGCAACTTGATTATCACCGTTGTGGCTTTGCGTAGGTAAGAACGGTTCTTGCTAGTTGCCCATAGCAGCCACGTAAAATTTGCAACAACAAAGTAGAAGACGTCTAACTTATTTTTGCAGGGCATGTTGTGATGTGGTATGGCCAAAACGTGATGTGATATATGTTGATGTATGAGATGATCATGTTTTGTAATAGGTTCACGACTTGCATGTCGATGAGTACGACAACCGGCAGGAGCCATAGGGTTGTCTTTAATTTATTAATCGCCATGCAATTGCTTTACTTTATCGCTATGCGTTAGCAATAGTTGTAGAAGCAATAGTTGGCGAGACAACCACGTGACGACACGATGATGGAGATCATGGTGTCATGCCGGTGACGATGGAGATCATGCGGTGCTTTGAAGATGGAGATCAAAAGCACAAGATGATAATGGCCATATCATGTCACATATTTTTGATTGCATGTGATGTTTATCTTGTTATGCATCTTATTTTGCTTAGAACGACGGTAGCATTATAAGATGATCCCTTCACTTAATATCAAGGAAAAGTGTTCTCCCTAAGTATGCACCGTTGCGAAAGTTCATCGTTTCGAAGCACCTCGTGATGATCAGGTGTGATAGACTCTACGTTCGCATACAACGGGTGTAAGCCAGTTTTACACATGCAGAATACTTGGGTTAAACTTGATGAGCCTAGCATGTATAGACATGGCCTCGGAACACGAAGGACCGAAAGGTCGAACATGATTCGTATAGTAGATATGATCAACATGGAGATGTTCACCATTGATGACTACCCCATCTCACGTGATGATCGGACATGGGTCAGTTGATTTGGATCATGTGACACTTAGACAACTTGAGAGATGTTGATTTAGGTGGGAGTTCATTAGTAATTTGATTAACTAAACTAATTGTCATGAACTTAGTTTAAATTGTCTTTGCAAAATTGTGTTGTAGATCAATGGCTCGCGCTGTAGTTCCCCTGAATTTTAATGCGTTCCTAGAGAAAGCTAAGTTGAAAGATGATGGAAGCAAGTATGCAGACTGGGTCCGTAACTTGAGGATTATCATCACTGTTGCACAGAAGGCTTATGTCCTTGATGCACCGCTAGGTGAAGCACCCCCTCAAGCGTCGTCTGTGGATGTTGTGAACATCTGGCAGGCACGTTCCGATGACCACTTGATAGTTCAGTGCTCCATGCTTTACGGCTTAGAACCGGGGCTCCAAAGACGTTTTGAGCACCACGGAGCATATGAGATGTTCCAGGAGCTGAAATTGGTATTTCAAGCTCATGCCCGGGTTGAGAGGTATGACACCTCTCACAAGTTCTTTAGCTGCAAGATGGAGGAGAACAGCTCCGTTAGTGAGCATATACTCAAAATGTCTGGGTATAACAACCGCTTGAATCAGTTGGGAGTTAATCTTCCAGATGAGACGGTTATTGACAGAGTTCTCCAGTCACTGCCACCAAGCTACAAGGGCTTTGTGATGAACTATAATATGCAAGGGATGGAGAAAACTATCCCCGAGCTCTTCGCGATGCTTAAGGCCGCGGAGGTAGAAATCAAGAAGGAGCATCAAGTGTTGATGGTTAAAAAGACCACTAGTTTCAAGAAAGGCAAGGGAAAGAAAGGGAACTTCAAGAAGAATGGCAAGACAGTTGCCGCTCCCATGAAGAAACCCAAGGCCGGACCCAAACCTGAGACTTAGTGCTTCTATTGCAAGGGGAATGGTCACTGAAAGCGGAACTGCCCCAAGTACTTGGCAGATAAGAAGGCTGGCAACGTCAACAAAGGTATATTTGATATACATGTTATTGATGTGTACCTTACTAGTGCTCATAGTAGCGCCTGGGTATTTGATACTGGTTCGGTTGCTAATATTTGTAACTCGATACAGGAGTTGCGGAATAAACGGAGACTAGCTAAGGACGAGGTGACGATGCGCGTTGGAAATGGCTCCAAGGTTGATGTGATCGCCGTCGGCACGCTCCCTCTACGTCTACCTTCGGGATTAGTTTTAAACCTAAATAATTGTTATTTGGTGCCTGTGTTAAGCATGAACATTATATCTGGATCTTGTTTATTGCGAGACGGTTATTCATTTAAGTCAGGGAATAATGGTTGTTCTATTTATATGAATAATATCTTTTATGGTCATGCACCCTTGTTGAATGGTTTATTCTTGTTGAATCTCGATCGTGGTGATACACATGTTCATAATATTGATGCCAAAAGATGCAAAGTTAATGATGATAGTACCACATACTTGTGGCACTGCCGCTTAGGTCATATTGGTGTAAAGCGCATGAAGAAACTCCATGCTGATGGACTTTTGGAATCTCTTGATTATGAATCATTTGAGACATGTGAATCATGCCTCATGGGCAAGATGACTAAAACCCCGTTCTCCGGATCAATGGAGCGGGCTAGTGACTTGTTGGAAATAATACATACCGATGTATGCGGTCCGATGAGTGTTGAAGCACGCGCTGGATATCGTTATTTTCTTACCTTCACAGATGATTTGAATAGATATGGGTATATTTACTTAATGAAACACAAGTCTGAAACATTTGAAAAGTTCAAAGAATTTCAGAGTGAAGTGGAGAATCATCATAACAAGAAAATAAAGTTTCTACGATCCGATCATGGAGGTGAATATTTGAGTTACGAGTTTGGTATGCATTTGAGACAATGTGGAATTGTTTCACAGCTCACGCCACCTGGGACACCACAGCGTAATGGTGTGTCCGAACGTCGTAATCATACTCTATTGGATATGGTGCGTTCTATGATGTCTCTTACCGATTTTCCACTATCGTTTTGGGGTTATGCATTAGAGACAGCCGCATTCACTTTAAATAGGGCACCGTCTAAATCCGTTGAGACGACACCGTATGAGTTGTGGTTTGGCAAGAAACCTAAGCTATCGTTTCTTAAAGTTTGGGGATGCGACGCTTATGTCAAGAGGCTTCAGCCTGATAAGCTCGAACCCAAAGCGGAGAAGTGCGTCTTCATAGGATACCCTAAAGAGACCATTGGGTATACCTTCTATCACAGATCCGAAGGCAAAATCTTTGTTGCTAAGAATGGGTCCTTTCTAGAGAAGGAGTTTCTCTCGAAAGAAGTGAGTGGGAGGAAAGTAGAACTTGATGAGGTAATTGTACCTTCTCTCGAATTGGAAGGTAGCACATCACAGGAAGAAGTTCCCGTGATGTCTACACCAGCCGGAGAGGAAGCAAATGATGATGATCATGAGACTTCGGATCAAGTTACTACTGAACTTCGTAGGTCGACCAGGGTACGTTCCACACCAGAGTGGTACGGTAATCCAGTCCTGGAAGTCATGTTGTTAGACAACGGCGAACCTACGAACTATGAAGAAGCAATGATGAGCCCGGATTCCGACAAATGGCTTGAGGCCATGAAATCCGAGATAGGATCCATGTATGAGAACAAAGTATGGACTTTGGTGGACTTGCCCGATGACCGGTAGGCCATTGAGAATAAATGGATCTTTAAGAAGAAGATAGACGCTGATGGTAATGTCACCGTCTATAAAGCTCGACTTGTCGCAAAGGGTTTCCGACAAGTTCAAGGGGTTGACTACGATGAGACTTTCTCACCCGTAGCGATGCTTAAGTCTGTTATAATTATGTTAGCAATTGCCACATTTTATGATTATGAAATCTGGCAGATGGACGTCAAAACAGCGTTCCTTAACAGGTTTCTTAAGGAAGAGTTGTATATGATGCAACCGGAAGGTTTTGTCGATCCTAAGGATGCTGACAAAGTATGCAAGCTCCAGCGATCCATCTATGGACTGGTGCAAGCATCTTGGAGTTGGAATATACGCTTTGATGAGGTGATCAAAGCTTTTGGTTTTATACAAACTTATGGAGAAGCTTGTATTTACAAGAAAGTGAGTGGGAGCTCTGTAGCATTTCTAATATTATATGTGGATGACATATTATTGATTGGAAATGATATAGAATTTCTGGAAAGCATAAAAGGTTATTTGAACAAGAGTTTTTCAATGAAAGACCTCGGTGAAGCTGCTTACATATTGGGCATCAAAATCTATAGAGATAGATCAAGACGCCTAATAGGACTTTCACAAAGCTCATACCTTGACAAAGTTTTGAAGAAGTTCAAAATGGATCAGTCAAAGAAAGGGTTCTTGCCTGTGTTGCAAGGTGTGAAGTTGAGTAAGACTCAAAGCCCGACCACGGCAGAAGAAAGAGAAAGGATGAAAGTTATCCCCTATGCCTCAGCCATAGGCTCTATAATGTATGCCATGCTGTGTACCAGACCTGATGTGTGCCTTGCCATAAGCTTGGCAGGGAGGTACCAAAGTGATCCAGGAGTAGATCACTGGACAGCGGTCAAGAATATCCTTAAGTACCTGAAGAGGACTAAGGACATGTTTCTCGTTTATGGAGGTGACGAAGAGCTCGTCGTAAAGGGTTACGTCGATGCTAGCTTCGACATAGATCCAGATGACTCTAAGTCTCAAACCGGATACGTATTTATATTGAATGGTGGAGCAGTCAGTTGGTGCAGTTCCAAGCAAAGCGTCGTAGCGGGATCTACATGTGAAGCGGAATATATAGCTGCTTCGGAAGCAGCGCAAGAAGGAGTCTGGATGAAGGAGTTCATATCAGATCTAGGAGTAATACCTAGTGCATCGGATCCAATGACTATCTTTTATGACAACACTGGAGCCATTGCCATTGCCAAGGAGCCCAGGTTTCACAAGAAGACCAAGCACATCAAGCGCCTCTTCAACTCCATTCGTAATTATATTAAGGATGGAGACATAGAACTTTGCAAAGTACATACGGATCTGAATATTGCAGACCTGTTGACTAAACCTCTTCCACGAGCAAAACATGATCAACACCAGGACTCCATGGGTGTTAGATTCATAACTATGTAAACTAGATTATTGACTCTAGTGCAAGTGGGAGACTGTTGGAAATATGCCCTAGAGGCAATAATAAATTGGTTATTATCATATTTCCTTGTTCATGATAAAGGTTTATTATTCATACTAGAATTGTATTGACCGGAAACTTAAATACATGTGTGGATACATAAACAAATACCGTGTCCCTAGTGAGCCTCTACTAGACTAGCTCGTTGATCAAAGATGGTTAAGGTTTCCTAACCATAGACATGATTTGTCATTTGATAATGGGATCACATCATTAGGAGAATGATGTGATGGACAAGACCCAAACATAAGCTTAGCATTTGATCGTATCACTTAAGTTTATTGCTATAGCTTTCTTCATGTCAAGTATCTATTCCTAAGAGCATGAGATCATGCAACTCCCGGATACCGGAGGAATACCTTGTGTGCTATCAAACGTCACTTCGTAACTGGGTGATCATAAAGATGCTCTACAGGTATCTCCGAAGGTGTCTGTTGGGTTGGCATGGATCGAGACTGGGATTTGTCACTCCGTATGACGGAGAGATATCTCTGGGCCCTCTCGGTAATACAACATCGTAAAGAGCTTGCAAGCAATGTGGCTAATGAGTTAGTCATGGGATCTTGTATTACGGAATGAGTAAAGAGACTTGCCGGTAACGAGATTGAACTAGGTATGGAGATACCGACGATCGAATCTCGGGTAAGTAACATATCGCCGGACAAAGGGAATTGCATACGGGATTACCCGAATCCTCGACATCGTGGTTCAACCGATAAAGATCTTCGTGGAATATGTAGGAACCAATATGGGCATCCAGGTTCCGCTATTGGTTATTGACCAGAGAGGTGTCTCGGTCATGTCTACATGATTCTCGAACCCGCAGGGTCCGCACGCTTAACGTTCGGTGACGCTAGAGTAGTATTGGGATATGTACGTTGGTGACCGAATGTTGTTCGGAGTCTCGGATGAGATCCCGGATGTCACGAGGAGCTCCGAAATGGTCCGGAGGTAAATATTTTTATATAGGAAGTTTTGTTTTGGTCGCCGGAAAAGTTTCGGGTATTATCGGTATTGTACCGGAAGTGCCGAAAGGGGTCCGGGGGTCCAACGGGGGGGTCCACCTGCCCCGGAGGCCCACATGGGCTGTAGGGGGTGCGCCTTGGCCTATATGGGCCAGGGGGCACCAGCCCCAAGGGGCCCATGCGCCAAGATGGGAGAGAGGGGAAGAGTCCTAAGGGTGGAAGGCACCCCCCTAGGTGACTTGGAGGGGGAGGAAACCTCCTCCTGGCCGCACCCCTCCCTTGGAGGAAGGGTCAGGACTGCGCCCCCTCCCCCTTGCTCCTATATATAGTGGAGGGGAGGGAGGGCAGCAGCACCCCAAGCCTTGGCACCTCCCTCCTTCTCTCCCGGTTCTGTTTTCTCCTCCGATCGAATCTCCGGTAGCGCTTGGCGAAGCCCTGCCGGGATAGCACCACCACCATCTCCACCACGCCGTCGTGCTGGTCGAGATCCCATCTACTTCTCCTCCCTCGCTTGCTGGATCAAGAAGGAGGAGACGTCATCGAGCCGCACGTGTGCTGAACGCGGAGGTGCCGTCCATTCGGTACTTCATCGGATTGGATTGCGATTGGATCGTGACGAGTACGACTACATCAACCGCGTGATATACGCTTCCGCTTAACGGTCTACGAGGGTACGTGGACACACTCTCCCCTCTCGTTGCTATGCTTCTCATAGATAGATCTTGGGTGATTCGTAGGAATTTTTTTGATTTTCATGCAATGTTCCCCATCAGGGCCTGGCCCCTGCTCGTCCCCCTGTCTCCGCCACTGCGTTCGCTGGAGACACCACCGCCAACTTCTACCGCCGTTGCCTCATGCCGTGTCAGCTCCACCACTGCGGTCCGCCATCGATGCCCAGCGTCCGCCTCCGCTACCATCGGTGGCCGGCTGCCCGGACCCCGCCGAGATCCGGGCCGCCGGCGCCGCCGTGTCTGCGCCGTCGCCGGAGCACCTCCAAACACCGCCACCAAAGCGCCTTTGCGCGCCACCGCGGAAGCGCCTCTGCGCGCCGCCACTGCGTCCCGACGCCACCGTGACCGGATTCCGCGTCCACCGCGGCGTCACTCCGCCACAGGGGAGGGCCGGGGACAACGGGCCTGCCGGGGCATCTAGCTGCCTCGCTGGTCCCTGGTGCGAGAGGTCCGCATGGCTAGAGATTCCGCCGGCCTTCGAGTTGAGGCGAGGACGACCATGGAAGATGGTGGTCGTCAACGGCGTCTCACGTCATGGTGGCATCCGGTCCCCCAACAACAGCGGGTCCTCCTATTGATCAACTATGTGTTGTGGCCGTGCACTCGCCGGTCTTTCTTCTCGGAGTTCCTGACGTTACGAAGCGAGAAAACGACGAACCAAGCGCGCCTTACACACGTGGACTATATCCGGTTGTATTATACTGGTTTCTAGTAATATACAAGGGTAATCATATACAGTCGTAATTTTTTACAGGGATTCCAAGCGCGGCCTAAAGATGCCCCTTGAAATGTTTTGTGTTGTAATAGCACCCTCTCTGCTTTCTCCTGTAGTCTTTGGGAGTGCTTCCCCACGCGCGTCCGGACTCCGGAGCAAGAGCACCAAACTGCTTCCATTTCCCGCCACCTTCTGCCCTCGGTCGCAGGCGAATCCCTTGGCGACGGAGACGACGGCGCAGGTGGTAGCAGCGCCTCCTCCCCCCCCTCCCCCCTCCCCCCTCTAGCCGCGCCTCTTCTCCTCCCCTCCCGTGGCATTCTCCTGCTTCCGCTGCTCGTAGACACCTTTTTCCCAATCTCTCCTGGAAAACCCTAGAACCCGTGCAATCTCTTAAACCCCTAACCCCTTCCTCACACGCACAAACCCTAAACTTTTCATGCCTTTTGCAGGTCAACTAGAGTCGCGGACCAAGTTTCTGTACCAAGTCAGGTCAACTTGAGGTAATGGGATACATAGTTTGCCATTTTGTGGTAATTTTTAAAATCTTCATACATCCGGTGGTGGTGCTATTTGTACTATGAATGTTCTACAGTCTGAATTTTTCAAGGAACACCAATGTTTTCTTGTTCTGGTAGTAATATAGTCTTGTTGTCCATCCATCCTCTGATCCTCATCTCCTGGAGGCTGGGGCATATGGTATTGAGAGTGTTGTTCCTCATGTTTGTAGCACAATTGGAATTATTGATCTGAAGTATTTTTGCTAAAAGTTTCTTAATGTTAAGGCTGTGTAATAATCCAGATTTTACAGCCAGCCATTTCCTTTTTTTTTCGAATGCTAACCAAAAATTTCTGCCTTTTTGCTATTTTTCCGCTGCAAATTTTAAAATAAGTTCAGCACAACACAGTTCAGCAATCACAAACTCAGCCTAGGTGATGCACAATTCAAAGTATGTATTAATTGTGTAGTTAGTTTTTTTGCTAAATAACTAAAAGTGGAAATAATAAGTATTGCAAGGCAGGTAAATAACCATATATTTTCGTGTTCAAATGGTGAAAAGCAACGAGACATCAAAGTGTATCCAATTCCAAACAAGCCAGTGATTTGTGTTGATTTCACCAAGCAATTCTAATTTCCCATTCTCAACCAAACAGCAAAATTAGAATTGCAGCTCATCTCGTTTTCATGTTGAATTATACTTGGCTCTTAAGTTCCCTGTATCATTTTCAGTTCTAATAGCCAAAATGGAGCCTAGGTGGTATTTGACTATTTTCTGCACTTGAGTGTAGCGCAGTCCCTTATATGCCTAATACATTCTCCCCGGTCCAGTAGGAAGGGAAAACTTCTGGCCTCATCTGCAGTGCTAATTTTCTGAAGAGTTCCAACTCATCTTGCTCGCACATTAGCCGCTGCCAGAAAATAATTTTGACCATTTCTCTGCATCGTTGATCTGTGGAAGTACTGAATTCACATCAATCAGTCCACAGTGGTAACTGATTTGTCCTTCTGTTTGTAAGGAAAACCTTGCTTGAATGGATGGATTTTTTAAAAGTTTGTTCTGTTCTTGTGGATCCTTGCTTTGCTATCACATTGAGCAATCAAAATCAAAATTATTCTTTTCTATCTGTTCAGTTAGATGCTGATATGCTTGCTTGCTGTGTGGTACTTTACTAATCTACATATCCACCCAATCTTTGATTTGGTTTTTGTTATTCAGCCTGCCTGATTGATCCAGTCCTCTGATATGGAGGATAAGAGAGTTGAGACCATGGAGATCGATGTGCAGCAGAAAGAAGTCGAAACTGCTACGCCTGACGGCTTCAACACCGATTACCTCCGAATCTACTATGGTAAAGTGCCGGAGTAATTTTTCCATCCTAAATCATAATGTGTGGAACTGATAGGGTAAAGAAGCTGAAATGAGAGGCAAATTTCAATCCCTTGTACTACCTCTACTGCAAAATACAGAAGTATGGTGTAAGATTCCACACAAAAGGTTTAGCTTTGCAGCATATTTTTCATTTCTGCGGTTATTTCTATTATTATGCCCTTATGCCTCATAATGTGGAAGCAATTTTGTTCAACAACTCGCACCCCAAGAGCTCTTCCCCACTAATTTCTTGTGCTTGTTTTCTAAAAATAACTTTCAGATGAATGCAAAATAATAATGTCTTGTGCTTAACTTCAAACTCACTGCTGATGATTAATCACAATTGCAGCAAAGCTCTTCCCATATGGTGATTTCTTCAAGTGGCTTTCCTATGGAAATGGTCTGATTACACTATACTACTTTGGTTTAGGTATTGATTGTCTTCCTCTGTGTTAACTGTAATCTTTTTTGGTAGATGCGAAGCATCCGGGATGTGATCAGTCATATATTGGGCGTCGAGAGCTTTCGTTTACGCTGGAGAATGACATCTATCTGCGGTTCCAGTCCTTCGACAGTGCACCTGAACTGGAGAGTTCTATCAAAGAGAAGTGCCCTTTCAAGATTGACATTGGACCTGTCTACAGTGTAGATGTATGATATAACATCATTAAAGTTGCCAATTATTTAGCTCGATTAATTGTTTATATTATGCTCTGTGTGCTGCTCTCTTTTGTAGCCTGCAAAGCGACACGCCTATGCCCAGTCTGGCAATAATGTCTTTGTACCAGTGGAGAGAGAACTTATATTTGATATCGTAAGAAACATGTCATGTTCTTTTTCCATCATTTGAGCGTGTCCTGTTATTTTTGTTCAGCTGTTGCTAACTGTGAATTTTTTCAATGTCCCCAGGATATATCTGATTATGATGATGTTCGGTACTGCTGCTCTGGAGCCGACACCTGTCTGGACTGCTGGCCATTAATGACCATTGTTATCAAAATCCTGGATACTTCACTTAGAGGCAAGTTCGTTTGCTACTTTAAGCACACATGGCATTCACATGTTGCTATGAAAATTCTGGATAATCCACTTGAATTGCAGTCTATTACTTTCTTGGTCTGCTATAAATTATTGGAAGTATGTATTTGCAGGCGATTTTGGTTTCAATCACATACTGTGGGTATATAGTGGTCGCCGTGGTGTCCATTGCTGGGTTTGTGATAGTAGAGCAAGAAAGTATGTTTAAGAGAACTTTTTTTTAGCTGAAGAAAACATTTTGTTTGTTTCCTTGGTTTGGTGATTGTGAAACTCATCTCTATTCTCCTTTTAGGCTCAGCAATGAACAAAGATCTGCAATTGCTGACTACTTCCGTGTTTATAAGGTGGTACTTCTTGATTCATAACTCTTAAACCCCGCCCCCCTGCCAGTTTTCTGAAATCTGTTGGTCCGCATTACCTTTTTTCAGGGTGGTGAGAATGCATTGAAGAAGGTGACGCTGACTGGACCTGTCCTCCACCCTTTCCTTGCGTACGGCCTAACCATAACTATCTGTGATACCTGCATGTTGTGTCAGTCACAAATATGTTTTATTGAAACTTTTTGCTTCTGCAGACGATCATACACTGATGTTCTGAAATGCTTCTTCGAAGACAAACTATTACATAGCCAACAACTATTTGCTTCAGAAGAGAGATGCCAGAAGATACTCGAACTTATTCCTGATGAAAGTAAGAAAAAAAAACACCAAGAAGCTGAGACAATGCTCTTCAAATATCATTGATATTGACAATTGTTTGTTCAACATTATCCTAAAAGGTTTTCATTTCTAGATGTTGCTAGTGAGCTCCATGATAGGTGGCAAGGAAATAGACGGTCCTCTATTTCGAAGGAAGATGTGAATGCAGCAAGATGGGAGCAGTTAAAGACGACCTTGCAGTCAGGAAAACATAAGGTTAGTGTTTAATCTCCTGCAGTTATATTCCCTTCTATTGCATATATGCTGATTATCCATTTTGACTGCAGTGAGTGTGTGTGTGTGTGTATACATATACCTTTTGAGATTCAACAGGATGCTGTGTGCACTGTGTGCACTGTGCAGTATTCATTCTTCAGACTTACAAATTATAGTTGCATCTTGTGACTCAGCTTATCATTTTGAAATGTAGGATGAGTAACTCTAGTAAATCATTTTTATGTCTCAGACGCAGGGGCTTCGCAGATGTGTAGAAGAGATTGTCTTCTCATACACGTATCCTAGACTTGACATGGAGGTAAAAGAAAAATCATCACCCATACATTTTGGTAGCAAATGAATTATTGACATCTTTTCTGTCCATTAATCAGACCTCTTGTTGTATATCAGGTGTCAAAACACATGAACCATTTACTGAAAGCCCCCTTCTGCATACACCCAAAGACAGGTAAAAAGCCGGATATATTTCTAGTTTTAGTTTTCTAGTGCAATAAGGCGGCACAATTCCATACACGGAAAAAAGAAACATGGAGCTTAATATCCATTAGAAGTTTCTAATATGACCGTTCCTTGAATGATACACACTTTTAGCACAGTATGAATTCACTTTATGCCCACACTTCTGCTTTTTGAAGTTGACTGTTTTTTGTTTTAGAACTGTATGATTGATGATTTTGTCACCTCATGAGTTCTAACAACTGTTCCAATGTTTCTCCACGTGTTTGTGTTCCTATCGATCCCAACAATTGTGACGATTTTGATCCTTCGGCTGTTCCAACTCTATCACAGGTATTTCCTAGCCAAACATAAAAACATATTATGTGCTAAAATTTATTTGTGCCTTTCGATGCGTGATAACACAATCCTGACCTGCTGAATTTACCATACATGCCCAGCTGTTAGGAGAGCTCAATGCTGCTGGTATGCAGATTGATTCTGAGAGTGGTAAGTTATTTTAGGAACTTACACCTTTTGGGATTTGTGTTGAAGTGCGTCATTTTATAACTTGTGAATGACATTTTTGTACCATACAACCTTGCCTTGGATACACCTCATAATCCTATTTTGAATTGCAGATTGGGAAAGGACATCCCTTGAGAAATCCATCAGATTTTTCAGAACATCATTCCTGCAACCAATGCTGAAAGCTTGCAAGGTATGTGTTCGTTGCTGCTATATTTCCACGGTCGTATCACTATCAAAATGCATTGATATCTAACAGTTTGACTTGAGCCATGTAAAATTTTCTAGTTGATCAACATGATACAGTAGAAGCTGGGCCAATAACGAGATGATCTTCTTTCATATCGGCTTGGCTGGAAGAATCCCTCTAGGGCGCGCTTGGGATCGGTGTATTCTAATGCGGAGGTGTTTAACTTACACCTGTATCTTACCGGCCGTTGAATAATTTTGGGCTGAAAACAAAACGACGGGCGAGAGGTGTATCTTTTACAGATGTATTTAAAAGTGGAACGACAATCCAAACAGGGCCCTAGTCTATAGGGATTTGATGTCTCCTGAGAAGTGGACAAACTCGTTTAGTTTCAGTCAAGCTATCTTCCACGTTTTAAACTGAAAGGTTCAACTTCACCGTCATTTATTAACGTTATATGCTCAGGCTGGCTGTTAGTATTTCTATGACATATTTGCTAGGAAAAGATGCATAATACTTGTGACAAGTATGCTCTTTGTCCGGGTAAGCCCCCGGAGTTCTTTTTGGCTTACTTAAGATACCTGAGCTTTGAACACCAGATTAATTTACTCCCTAAAGTGGTTGTCAGTGGTCCATGTCATCCGCGTCACCGGTTATGCCACTGGTGGCCCCGTCACCCTTCTGCCTCCCATAATTCCCCTTGTCCCCTCTCATGTCTCGTGCCGCAAAATCTTTGCTGCTCCTAAAGGTTCTTCCTCCTGCCAACTTGTTATCCTCAGTCAAGCGCATTCACATGGTGCACAAGCATTACGCTGGTTTAAGCCATTGAGAGAAGCCCCTGTTCCAGGCCACCACGCACGTGTGTCAAGACTGTAGGATCTGTGGGCTCCTTCCCCTGGTCGGCATCAGAATTCTACTTGATTGAGTTCATGCTAATTTTAATGGAATTGAGGGCAAATGGCGGCGGTTACACCATGTAAAGATGAGTGTGGGAGAAGGAGAGGGGGCGTAGCCTTGTAGGGAGATTTGTGAAGGGTGATGTCGATGGCCACATGGACAAAAAACCGGTGACGTGAATGCCACCCTTGCAATAAAGTGGTATGTGGGTGTCGCGGGGGAAACTGCCCTCGGGGGTTCCAGTATTGGAGGTTCAGTGGTAGTAAGTAAGCGAAAATGCCGGGGGTTGTTCAGAGAACAGCGGGGGAGTAAGCTACATTTTTCCGTATTTGCTTACATGAAACGAACACTTCGCCACAATGTTAGTGGATTATTTACCATGTAGTTTTGCAGGAGGAACTGGAAAGCGCTTACAATGCAAAGCTCCAACAGGCCAAGAATAACTTGAATTGGTAAAATTTGCGTACACAGAGGCGGCAACTACTCTGCTCATCAACAGCCACACCCTAGAGTTTAACTTGGGGACAAAGGACTACCCTGGAGATCCTAGTGCCACACCGCTGCTCAAATTTTTTACGTGGGTATAACAGACACAGCCAAATGTTACGTATCTTCTGTTTTGTCAAGCTGATTTTGGCGAACAAGTGGTGCTGCACTATTGTTCAGTTACTCTTAATGAAGGAAGCCACATTACATTTATGTCTGCATCTTTGATTCAAAACATGCAATTCCCGTGTGCTGTTACAAAGACATAATCAGGACTGTGCAATCATCCTCGTAACCCAGATGTGGTTTCAAGGGTATCACATAGACTAAACAAACAGAGTCTACGTCAGGGGTAAAAGAAGGCACAACACATTGCTGGAATCTCTTTTCAGCATTGTAAGCGGGATGCAAATTTGGTTGCGCACAACTTAGCAAAACACTCGTACGAGTCGAAGTCTGTTATTTTTTGGGATGATGTCCCCCCTAGTTTCTTACTCCCTTCTTTGATCCATGATGTAACTTTGTTGGCTTCGTAATAAAGTGCGCCGAATAGACATTCTCCCTCAAAAAAAGAGAAGAAGAAGGGAACATGGCGGAAGTGCGATTTGGAGCCCGGCTTGGCGAGCCTGGAGCCTGTTTTTTTTTTTAACTAGTTCATTGCCTGTGCGTTGCAACGGGCACACGTCTAGTGGTTCAACATCAATCTTGTTTAACATATATGTTTAGGATCCTCATGCATATCAGGCGAACATGTTACAAAGCATGTATCAGTGAATTTAAGCAAGGCTCTTTATGTAACCGTAATAGGTCTTGCTGAATTGCCAACTAATCCACGATGCGACTCGCCCCCGCGTCGTCCCCGCTAGGGCGACTCGGGCGGCGCCCAAACCCTAGCCGCCGGGGGCGCGATCTCCCTCTTCCCTTCCCTCCGCCGCCGCCGGGCAAAGTCCAGAGGCCGACGGCGGTGGCGAGGGACTTCCTCTCTCCCGCGTCTTAGGGGTGGTGCGGGCCCCCTAAACGTGTGGTGGCGTGGCCGATCCAATCTATGCGGTGCGGCGGCGATGGCTGCGGCGGCGTAGTGGCCGGCCCTGTCTCGAGCGGCGGCAGCTGCAGGCACGACGCGGCCCTGTACCGGGAAGGGCGGCGGCTGCGGTCGGCGCGCCATCGCGCGTCGGATCGACGGCGACGGCGTGGAGGCCATGGTGGACTGGTCGGCGGCGCCTCCAGTCAGATCTGATCTGGCCGGTGCAGCCGGCGGCGGTGGCCATCTCCTCCATCGGAGGTGGTCGGCCTGAGGCTGGATGGTCAGATCTCCAGATCCGTCATCCAGTTCCGGCTGCGAGCCGGGAAGACATAGTTGCCGGTGAAAACCGAGCCGATGGCAGGCGATGGCGGCGTTCTGCATGGTTACCTTGATGAAGGCATCGTCGTGTAACTACTGTCGACCCACTCGTGCTGCTCCGGGGGAAACCCTAGGATTTGGTCTTCCAGATCGGACGATGGCGGCACTGCGGTGTCGTTTTCTCTCTTGGGAGCATCGTTTGTGGAGCAGCGCTGGAAGACAGAGGCAGGAGGTGGAGCAGCTTCGTCTTGCACGGAGCTTTCGGTGGAGATGTCAAGTCATGCCTGGCCGACAGGTGCTACGCTGTGTCATGCCTGGTCGGCAGGTGCTACGCATGACAAATTTTCCAGAATCTTCGCGTCTGGATGGACGAGCGCGGGGCGGTGGCGCCGTTGGGCGCCGTGGTGGCGTCGACGGATGGACGGACTGGCAAGGATGATGCGGATCTCTCTCCTGAAGATGGGTCAGCGGTCCGATGATGATGGCGGCGTCTAAAACGTGTGCATGTTGTGTACGCTTTAGGTTTGCTGCACCGGCTGTTGGTTCCGATACGTTATGTGGATGGATCGGCGACGACATCAGTTTTAGATATGGGGAGTGAGAGCACACCGCATTATCGAGTTTTGTAGGTGTGAGTGGTGGCTTCGGGTGGCTTGATGCATGTTCTTGTTAGACCTTTATTGAATAATAAATAAAGATGGCCGTATGCATCGATTGATGCAGAGACCGGGGGTCTTAATCTCCTTTTAAAAAAAATGTAACCGTAATAACCAAGAATAAATAATTAGAACCATTTGTTAGCCAACACTTGAAGTTTTGAAACTCAATTGAACGGTAGGAAAAATATTTATCGAAGTTCAATGCAAAATAGAAAGATGTCCATCAGGTACAAATTGATGCAGGAGGGTTAGCAGCAGGGCAGCACGCGGGGCAGGTTTGTGAGGCGGCAGTGCATGTTGTGAAGAGGAAAGTGGGTGGAGTCCTGTGGCGCCCGTCGGCGATGGAGGTGGCCGGGCGCTGGGAGGCGGCAGCAGCTGCCATGGTAGGAGGCCAGTGGCCAGATGAGTATTCACAATTTTTTATATCCACATCCATCGCAAGAGAAAATTTAGTGCGTGTTCTGTTTCAGTACACAATCTGTAAAATGGATTGCATTATTTTATGTTTTAATATAGGAAATTTGTATTTTCCAAACGTTTGGATTTTGTGATCAGATCCGAACACCTTAGCTGCCGTCCATTCCAGATCGTACGATCGCGAGCGATCCCCACGTCCCCATCAATATGCATGCATGCGATGGGAGCGGAAGCGATTTGCATGCACACGTGAGGCGCGAGCTGATTTTTAAACATGCATGCACATAACAACAAAACTGGTGACGTCATCAAAGATTGCTTCAAAATTCAAACTTCAAAATGTTTTGTAGCTCAAACCGTCGGTCCGATTAAAAAATCGTTTTCACATAAAAAATCCATCGCGACGAGAGCTTCAAAACTAGATCCCATGTTGATATGTTCCGATGACTTTTTTTTCGGGTCAAAAGTTATCAGGCAAGGCTAAGTAAGTTATCATGTCCGTGGTACATAAGCTACCATATTGTTTATATAGAAATTACCACCCTCGGGGAATGTTGAAAACATATCCCGGTAACTTATGTGTGTAATAACAGGGTAATATACGCCCGAGGGAGCCACGCGAAGGGAGCTGCCGCCAGACGCGGTCGAGCTGATCCATTCTGCGCGTTCGAACATAGATGCGCGTCCGAGCTCAGGCTCAGGCCTTCGCCGTGCCGCAAGCTGCTCGGGCCTCTGCACATGCGTGCTCCTGTCTGGACATGGGAGCGGTTGCACGAGTCAATTCGGCTCTGCACATTTGCTACGAGGCGTGGCCATAGCTCCAAGTGCTCTGTTTCGGCTGAAGTTCAGTTTATCTGAACTATGGCAATTTCACTTAAATACAGTTGTTGAACTTATGAATCTTATTTATGTTCACCTCAAGTTCAGTTTATGCTCAGATAAATAAATTTCTATATTGTGCAGATCGCATCATTTCTCTAAATTGTCATGACCAGTGGAAAAAAGTTGTTGAAAACATACTCCGGTAACATCTGTGTAAATAACATGGTAACATAGGCTCCTGGACCTGATAACTTAGGTACAAACACCACGATAACTTTAAACCCGTGAAAAAAAGTTGTTGAAATCATACTCTGATAACTTTTTGTGTAAATAGCATGATAATATAGGCTCCCGGTCCTGATAACTTAGGTACAAACACCACGATAACTTTGAACCCGTGAAAAAAGTTATTGAAAACATACCACCGATAACTTCTCGTGTAAATAACATGATAATATACGCTCCCGGACTTGATAACTTAGGTACAAACACCACGATAACTTTGAACCCGTAAAAAAAGTTATTGATAACATACTCCGGTAACATCTGATAACACTCCCGGACCCGATAATTTAGTTACAAACACCACGATAACTTTGACCCATGTAAAAAAGTTGTTTGGAAACATACTCCGGTAACATCTGTATAAATAACATGGTAATATAGGCTCCCGGACCTGATAACTTATGTACAAACACCACAATAACTTTGACCCGTGAAAAAAAGGTGATGAAACATACCCCGATAACTTCTTTTTTGTAAATATGATGATAATATAGGCTCCCGGTCCTGATAACTTAGGTACAAACACCACGATAACTTTGACCCGTGAAAAAAAAGTTGTTGAAAACATACCACTGATAACTTCTCGTGTAAATAACATGATAATATACGCTCCCGGACTTGATAACTTAGGTACAAACACCATGATAACTTTGACCCGTGGAAAAAAGTTGTTGAAAACATACCACCGATAACTTCTTTGTAAATAGCATGATAATATACACTCACGGACTTGATAACTTAGGTATAAACACCACGATAACTTTGACCCGTGGAAAAAAGTTGTTGAAAACATACTCCGGTAACATCTGTGTAAATAACATGGTAATATAGGCTTCCGGACCTGATAACTTAGGTACAAACACCACGATAACTTTGACCCGTGAAAAAAAGGTGATGAAACATACCCCGATAACTTCCTTTTTGTAAATATGATGATAACTTACGCACAACAAGGCTGATAACTTACGTACAAACACGGTGATAACTTTGAATGAGGGAGGGGGCGTTGTTGAAACAGAGCTGCTAACTCATGTGTATTAGCATGGTAATATACACACATCAGAGTTGATAACTTACTTAGCCCAGCGTGTTAACTATTTTTGACTCGGGGGAAAAATTATTGAAAAAACAACCCTGTAACTCATGTGTACTAGTACAGTAATATACACACAACAGAGCTGATAATTTATTTAGCCCGGACGTGGTAACTATTTTTGACTCGGGGAAAAAGTTATTGAAAAACACCCTCGATAACTCATGTGTACTAGCATGGTAATATACGCACAGAAGAGCAGATAACTTACTTAGCTCAGGCGTGGTAATTTTTTGATCTGGAAAAAAGTTGTTAAAAAACACCATGATAGCTCATGTGTAAATAACACGGTAATATACGCACCGTAGACTTGATAACTCATGCACAAATACCATGGTAACTTTGACCCACGAGAGGGGTGGGGTGTTGTTTGAAAACATACCCCCGGATAACTTCTGTCTAAATAGCATGGTACTATACGCACCGTATACGTGATAACTCACGCACAAACACCGCGGTAACTTTGACCCGGGATGGGAGGGTGAGGAAGTTGTTTGAAAACATACCCCCTCCCGATAACTTTCGTGTAAATAACACAGTAATATACACACTGTAGACTTGATAACTCACGTACAAACACCGCGGTAACTTGACGGGGAGTGGGGGGGGGGGAGGAGGGAAGGAGGTTGTTGAAAACATAGCCCCGATAACTTATATGTAAATAACACGGTAATATACACATCGCTGACCTGATAACTTACGTACAAACACCACGGTAACTTTTGACCCGGAAAAAAAGTTGTTGAAAACATACCCCCCGGTAACTTCTGTGGAATAACATGGTAATATACGCACCGCATACCTGATAACTTAATACAAATACCACGGGAACTTTGGACCCGGGGGGGGGGGGAGTTGTTGGAAACATACCCCGGTAACTTCTGTGTAAACAACACGGTAATATACGCACTGCATACCCGATAACTCACGTACTAACGTCGCGGTGACTTTTGACACGGGGAAAAAATTGTTGGAAAACATCCTCTGGTAACTTACGTGTAAATAGTATGATAAGATACACACAACAGTGTTGATAACATACACAGCTTGCGCGTGATAACTTTTTACCCAAAAAATAGTCGTCGGAACATACCAACATGCGATGTAGTTTCGAGTGTCTCGTCATGATGGATTTTTTAACGTGAAAACGATTTTTCAATCAGATCGACGGTTTGAGCTACAAAACATTTTGAAGTTTCAAAATAGGAGGGACAATTCAGGATGACATCTGCTTTTTTTATTTTCTAGTGCATGCATGCATGTGCATGTGGTGAGAAGGTTGGAGCAAACCATTTTTATGCCCGGAATTTGCCTATGTAAACATCGTGGTAACTTATGTACCATAGACGTGATAACTTACGTATCCCAGGCATGGTAACTTTTTACTTGAAAAAAAAAAGTCGTCGGAACATACCAACATAGGATCTAGTTTCGAAGATCTCGTCGTGACGAATCTTTTATGTGAAAATAATTTTTCAATCCGGCGGACGGTTTGAGTTACAAAATATTTTGAATTTTCAGTTTTGAAAAGAATCTGCTGACATCATCAGTTTTTGTTTTTTTCTGCATGCATGTAATTAGGAGGGACTAACCTGGCGGGAATGAAAGAGCATCCGCATGCATGCAAGCAATGGTGTGTGCTGCGTGCTCGCGGAAGGGAGGTGGGGAGGATCGTTCGGATCTATTGCTTAAAAATATAACGTTTGGTATATATCACAGTTCTTTAATATATATACGTTCTGTTTGTGTTGTTCAAGAGAAAAAATTACAATAAAATGACACTATTTAAGCTCGTCGTCTCAGCTAACTATATACAGTGGCGGATCCAGGATTGGAGCAAGCCCCGGGCCCAAAAAAAAATTTTGTCGCGAGAGAAAAACTTAAAATCCATCAGGCTACCGCTACCTCAAATGAATACCTCAAATATGGCTCAATTGCACCAAAAATTTAGAATTTAAACTCAATGCTTAAAGATACAACAAAATAGATAAAAAGATGACAAGAACTACGAACAGTACGTGCAGTAAAAAGAGTACCAAATCAATGGCTTGCTTCATCAGTGTCTTCCATAACTTGATCAACGGTGGAAGAAGAGCCAACACCTTAGAGAAATCAGAAGCAAAATTTCATGAGAGAAGACATAAACATCAAGTGAAACAATTAACATTGTACAAAGTTGAAAACTTACAACTACGACGAGGTAAAGTTCCTTTGCGAAATCTATAGGCTTGAAAGCGATATATAATAGCATCATCATCAACCTTTGCAAATATTTCTCGCTCAATATTGCACACCATGGAATAATTCAACCAATCATCACCCATCTTATTCCTCAACTCAGTCTTGATAATACTCATAGCTGAGAAAGCTCTTTCCACTGATGCGGTTGCAACAGGCAAAATCAATGCCAACTCAATAAGACGATATACCAAAGGAAAGACTATGTGTCTATCAGTTTGAACCATCTTCACAGCAAGACTACCAAGGTCATTACAACTAACAAAACTTGAATCAGCTCTCACATCAGCAATGAAGTTTTCAAGTTGGTTTCTAAGGACAAAAGAAATCTCATATATGGAGAAGTCTTCAGCATACATCTGAGCAAGTTGAACAAGTTTGTCTTCATCAAAATTAGCAAATGAGTTCCTTGGATCAAGACAAGCAATGCATCTCAACAATTGAGTAGATCTTTCAGCAAAGCGGTTATTTAACTCAGTAGTTATTTGGTCAAGCAGAACATTGAATATTTCATATCTGAAGCGTTGATAGAAAGTTACCATTTGACCACCACGCCCCCTTGAACGACCCCGAGCGGGTATTGTATCATCCATGTTAGGCAATATAATGTTATGTTTAACACAAAAGTCAGTTGTGTCCTTCAAGAGCTGATCCCAACCATTTTCTCTTATATTTTGAAGTTGCCGCAATGTGATCCCAATCAAACTCACTGCTAGAACTATGTTTTGATCTTTCCTTTGCAAACATTGTGACAACTCATTAGTCTTGCCCAATAGTTTGATCATAACATGCAATATGAAAACAAATTCAAAACTTTCCATCTGAGATATCAAGCCACCTGCTGTGGTTCTTTGTGTTAAATTTTCTGCATCATCATGAATGTTCTCTAATACATGCAAAACAGATGTCCACATCTCAATAAACCGACACAAAGTTCTATGATGTGTGCCCCACCGTGTATCCCCAGGTCTTACAAGGTTGGTTGCTTGGTTTTTCCCTCTTCCTGAAAAAATTTCCCCAGACTCCAATTGACTCACAATATTATCATGTTGTTCTTGGGCTAGTTCATCATGTCTCTTACAAGAAGCATTGACGGTGTTGACAATCAAAGTTATGTGGTTAAAGAAATCCAATACAGAGGAACAACACTTGGCAACAGCAACAACCACTAACTGCAACTGATGGGCAAAGCAATGAATATAAAATGCATAAGGATTTTCATCTAGTATCAACCTTTGCAACCCACGAAATTGTCCTCTCATGTTAGAAGCTCCATCGTACCCTTGCCCTCTCAATTTAGACATAGACAAGCCATGTTTAAGAAACATACCATCCAAAGCTGCTTTTAGAGAAGCCGCCCTTGTGTCACCAACATGCTTAATCCCAATGAACCTCTCAATCGCATACCCATGTTTATCGACATACCTACATAACACAAAGAAGCACGAGTAACCAACAATTAGATACTACAGTACTACTATTAGTAAGGAACAAAACAACAACTAACATAAAAGATACAAAGTTACTAACCTTAAAACCATAGCCATTTGCTCCTTTATTGATGTATCTCTGGACTCATCAACAAGTAAAGAAAATTTTTTATCTCCAATATCATCAATAATTGCTTTGGTGGTCTCTTCTGCACAAGCTTGACACAGTTGCAATTGTATCCCATGTGAAGTCATCAAATGGTTCCCGCCCGCACTATCAAGCAAAGTCTTAGCATTTGAATCCTTCTCCCTGTACCAACTCATCATCTCCAAAAAATTCCCCCTATTCTTTGAGCTCGAGCTCTCATCATGACCACGAAAAGCAAGAGCTTGTAATAGAAGAAATCTGATAACACCCAAAACAATGACAAGACGAGCTCTATATTCTTCTTCGCTCTTTTTGGTGCCACGATCGAGCACATTTACCATGGATTGCCTTTGATTTTTGAAAGCCACATATTGTTGTCTAGCTTTATTGTGAGCACTATCATGTTTACCAACATGTGTATCAATAATACTAAGTCCATCCTTCCAATTTTTAAACCCTACTGTTGTGAATGCCTCAACACCATAGTTTTCTGCTCTAGGTTGCTTAAAAAGAAAGCAATAGAAACAAAAGGCCGCCTCCTTATCAACACTATATTCCAACCAATCGGAATGCTTCTCGAACCATTTAGCTTGAAAGGATCTCTTTTTCAAAGAACTTCCTCTAGTTTCTTTTTTAAATTTATGTCCAGTTGGTTGGCATGGACCCATATTTACATACATCCTTCTAGCGACATCTCTAATGCCCGGATCTAAGCTTTCAATAGGTTTCCTAAGACCAGGATCAGGTTGAATATCACCTTCCCTCAGTTGACCACGAGCAGAATCAGGAATAACACTTTCTCGAGTTGAGATTGAAGGCGGGTTGTTTGAAGTCAAAGGCGGTGGTCCCATTTCTGCATTGGTTTCATTTTCTGGAGTTGCTTCAGTCCTCTCAGCCCCTTCATTTCCTCCAGCTAAAACCCCGGGTGTGGACACTTCCGTTGCGGCCACGGATGAAAAATATCTCTTCATCTTTTATTTCTACAAAATGAAATGAAGTTGATATTAATAGCAGCAACAACGACATTCACATTCAAATACAATTCAAGTGAAATTGAATGTTTGACAGTAGCAACAAGCCAACAACGATAAGCAGTACTGCAGTAGCAAATCCTAACATTATAGCAAGCAGATAAAAAAATGTTCAATCTACAAAATTTTAACAACAACAGCAAGGCAGACAGGCAGTAGCAGTCAGTGTAGCACAATCACAATGCACATCCACATATTATCCTGTCTGTGAGTGAGTGAGTCTGTCCATTACCAATCCGGCTCTGTGCGGCTGCGGCAGACGGCGTGGCGGACATGCGGAGTCGCGGAGACCAGGGCAGGGGAGGCCGGAGCCCGGAGCAGAGCTGGCCGCAGAGGAGAGCCGGAGAGCGGGAGAGCGGCGGAGCAGAGCGGGCGAGGCGGCGAGCCGGCGACGGCGAGTCGGCGAGCACCGGAGCCAGGCCGGAGCAGCCGAGCAGCAGGGAGCAAGGGAAGGGGACGGAGGGGCGGAGCAGCAAGCGGCGGAGGGAGCCGGAGGGCCAGGGACTGGGGAGGGCGGCGGCGGCTGCCTCACCGGCGCGGAGGGAGCCAGGGCGTGGGCGCGTGGCTAGGTCTGGCCGTCTGGGGCTCTGGCGAGTGGCCTCCTCTGTGTGTGTGTAGTGTTGGGCTGGGCCCTGGCTGTTGTTGGGCTAAGCCCCGGGCCCGATTCAAAAACATACATAGGTAATAACTAAAAAAAAAAGGCACGCCCCGGGCCTGGGGCCCAGATCCGCCCCTGACTATATATACAATTAAAAACCAATATCACAATGTAATGAGAGCAGTTTCTTGCAGTTAATTTCATCAGAATTCCATGACAAGTTCACAACAACAGCTTCAGTCAATGAGCTTGGGTACAAAGCACCAGAGCACTCTACCACATCTCGCTATGTCAAGCCGGGCAAGTCCACGACGCTCAGTGCCCAGCTTAAGGATACATCTACTATCATCCACTTATCTTCATGGTTCGGATCATCTCCTCGAGGCGGCTGGATATAGCGGCCGGGGCCGGTAGGTCCTTGATGAACTTGCCGTCTTGCCGATGTCCGCGTGGTCGTCTCCAAGGTCCAGGCCGTCAGGAACGAAGAGCATGTGGATTCCATCAGGAATTGCTCCCTTCTCTGATTGCTTCGATGACGTGGTCATGGTTGAACTTGGTGTTCACGAAATCGACCTCGAAGCCGTGCTCACTGAGCATGCGAGACAGCTCCATGGGCGGGATGACATGGCCCTGAGCGGGGAAGGCCGGTTGCACCATGACATGAGGTTGAGTAGTACCAGACGCCATGGAGGTTGTCTAGGATAGTGTATGAGCTCCAGAAGTTTGTAAGATCAAAGCTTGACACTACGTGTGGATAGAGATAGCCAGACGACAGCCCCATCACGTGAGCATATACAAGGGATGCACCAAATTATTTGATGTTCGTCCGTGATTGTGTCAGCATGCACAGATTCTTAGGCATCCTCTCCATCGCCACACACTTGGCACCTCCCAACGACTTCTTCTCCTTCGCGGGCACCGTCCATACTGTCGCACCGCGGCCGTGGCCACGCAACAACAGCAGCAGCGTTTGCCATTCTTCTTGATGGGCAACAATGCCCAGTTCCGAGAACTTCATCTCTAGAACGGCAGTAGCCAGCGGCCAGGCCGTCTCCAGAAATTCGAGGCCCCGGGCGAAAACCAAAATGTGGCCCAAAATTTTAAACAGTTCACATAACAGAAGAATTATTATGCGTAAAGCGTACTCTCACTTTATTATATAATTGCAAGTCTGTTTTATTTGTACCTTATTTAGGCATATATCAACACTAATGCTAAAAAGTTAAAGGGATTGCAAAGCAACGAACAGACCTCATGTTCTACCAAAAAGGAGCATCCGTCTAGTATTTCTTGAAATAAAGTCTTCAATCATATCTTCGTTGCAAAAATGACCTTCACTGGCAATATTACCATCATCAATTTCTGCATCCTGAGCCTCAACCTCTGTTGCATTATCATCACGACCATCATCAACATTAACATCTGTAGTTTGATTTTCAGAATTATGTTGGGGTCTTTGACCAAATATCTACCAAGGGAACCTGTTAGAGATTGAGCCTCAACTTCCAGTCTTTGTTTCTTCTTACGCTTTGCAGCACCAGACTCATGCTTCGTAATTCTAGTATACATGATGAAGATTCAAAAACAAAACCTAACAAATTGTAATTGATCATTGATCAAACATAATCTAATTAGTTTCTAATAGTAACAATCACTAGATGAATAGATCATTCATATACAAAGAAAATGAACTGAAAATAGAACCTTGATCTTGGAGTTTAAAACACAGTCCGTAGGGCCTGCACGTGTTCCTCAATCCTGATTGACGCGACGAACGGAACCGTGGTCCACGGCTGTTGCGTCTTCACGCAGCAAGTCGATCAGCAATGGGATTAGATCGGAGGTAACTGCGCTGGCACCGGCACGACTGCTAGGGCCTTCGTCAATCCCCAATCGTCGCTCGCGAGACCTAGACGGCAGTTCGCTGCCTGTTCGCCTGCAATCGCTGGAATCGAGCGATCTGTATCCAGTCTTCCGATCATGCTATTGGGCCTCCAACCTTCTTTTCTGTAAGTCTGTTATTTGGGCCTCTAGCACTAGCAGCCCAGACTCCCGTATGCATCAAAGACACCACGTAGTCACGTACACACCTACGGTAGTTTCCTTTCCTGGTTTTTTTAGCGATCTTTCAGTGGAAGGGAGGCATCGTACGAACGGTTTTTTTCTCTCGATGGGGGCCCCACGATTTTGGGGGCCCTGTGCGATCGCTCACCTCGCTCCCCCTCATCGACGGGCCTGCCAGCGGCGCTGTTCACGAGTCACAACCCAACGATGGTAGGGCTTCATCTCTAGAACACTAGCGCCTGTGTTTCACGTGCTTACGTTGCCTGGAATGCTGAAACCAACTAACCGAAGCCACTGATTTTTTTTTTCTCGAGACAGAGAAAACCGAGCGAGTGTGAGGGACTGGCGTACCCATACAACCGAGTGGAAATAAAATACCATCCAAAGCTCAACCCACCCAGGAGGGGGGAGGGGATTGGAGGAGACAGGCGGTAAGAGAAAAGTGATTGGTGGAGGCCATGGCCCATGGGTGGGCGCAGGAGAGGACAGTGGGGATGAGGTCTCTATTTTATATATACTATAAAGAACGATAACTATTGATGCATGCCAGCTTGCCTCTCAGACTATGATATGATGGTTCACTTGTCAGAGAGAAGGTGACTTTGAAAGTGAACGGACGGCCACGAACTTGAAACTTTAGAAGTAGGAAAGAAAATTCGAACGGTTGAACTGTCAAACATTTCTGAAAATAAATTGACATAAAACATGGATGGATTCTTGTACTTATATTTTTTCATGTAATTAGAACAAGGTAGTACTTACTATCAACAACTGTAATTTTATATGTATTATTTCAATGGCTTGAACCGTGCCATTTGGTCTAGATTTTAATATATTCCTCGTTCTATTACTGGTATGTATATTTGTGCTTGTGCTTTTGAGAGACATATATAGTAGGTGTTAGACCACTACAAGTGCAACGATTCCAACTCGTGCTCACCCTGCCGAGGACCAGGCCAAAGCCCATCCCTTGTAGCTCGTTGGGTCCGGTCGGGCGTCCGGTGAGCCATGCCAGGAACAAGAAGATGGCCCGCTCGTACAAGAAGATGGTGGCTGCGATCGACATGCTGGATGCCGGGATTGAAAAGCCGCACCAAGGTGTGGTTTGGCACATCGCGGTTCCCTACACGGCGATGAGTGACGCCATCTGGATGTAAACGGCGGAGTAGAGGATGGTGCAGAGCCAGACAGGGAGGGTCCGCATGATGCTCTTCACATGCTCCAACTGCGTCACTGTGCACAGCTTCCACTTGTCACGCGTTTGGCTGCACGTGGCGAGCTTGGAGTTGGTGGATCTCATGAGGACGTTCGGTGGAGGGATTCTGCATCACCCTCAAGAGCAATAGCACAAAATTAACTAGAGGACTATTGCCCCCCCTCCAGCCAAATTTATTTCTTACATAATACACTAGATTAACACTCAACCACTCACAATGTCGAGGTCGACCATGCTAGTAGGCCATGGAGCGCATTATGAGGGTATCACACAGACGAGACAAAATACCCAAATGCTTAATAGTGCAACTGCACTATTTCGCTAAAATGGGCGCACCCTCATGCCGCCGTCTGATGTCGTACATGTGACTGTGACATGTGACTAGGGGTGGGCATTCGGTTAATATGGTTATTACGGTTCGGTTTTTTTGGTTTAATTTTAATTCGGTTGTTGCACATTAGCCACCGAAATCCTCCAGTGACAAGAAACACCGAACCTAATTCACCGAAAAATTGTTGGTTCGGTTTTCGGTTAACAGTATACAACGATGTAATAGTTTGTAGTGCTCATACTTGGTGCAAAAAGCTGGCCGCTCACATGCAAAAAGCTGGCTGGTCGCATGTCCAATCATGCAAGACGTCTTAAACAAGCTGCTACCTCCGTGAAAATGGACGAAGCTGGCCCTTTTCTGAAACTTCAAGACAAAATGACTCTAATATGAAAATATTTCACAAACTGGCCCCTTTTCGCATGACGCCCGGGGCTGGGGCGCCATGCTAGATAGCATGACGCCCTGGCCCGGGGCGTCATGCTAGCGACATGTAGCATGGCGCTCCGGGCTAGGGCGTCATGCCAAATAGCATGGCGCCCTAGCCCGGGGCGTCATGCTATCTAGCATGACGCCCTAGCCCCGGGCGTCATGCAAAAGGGCCAGTTTATGAAATATTTTCAGATTGAGGCCATTTTGTATTGAAGTTTCGCAAAAGGGCCATTTTGGTACATTTTCACGCTACCTCCTCACCGTGTAGGAAACAAAAACGACATTAATTGATGGGCCAATAAAGGAAGCCGTATAGTCATGTCTATGGCATATTTTAACCTCTCTTTTCCCTAGAAGACAAGACGTGGGCTAGTGTTGTAGTAGATGGACCATTTTGTTTGGACCAAGAGCTGGTAGCCTCGGTTAGTTTGGATTTTTGGTTTCTCTAGACTAACCGATAGAAACACCAAACACCGAACATGACAGATCTCAAAACCGCACCATTCACCGTAAACCGAATTAACCAGCAATATCGGATAATTCGGTGCGGTTCGGTTTCGGTGTTCGGTTTTCGGTGGGAAAGTGCCCACCCCTACATGTGACTGTGGTGGGGACCGCGTGATACTAGTGGTAGTAGTGCGCAGGGTACGGCGTAAGGATTGGCTGCGTGCATGTGCTGATGTCATCCCACTTTATTCCGTCTCAATTTTTTCAAAAAGCTACAACTTTATAACCGAGAGTCAGAACGAAGATCCGTTTTCACTGTTAGGTTTCTTGCGACAAGCTCTTCAAAACTAGATCCCATATGGATATGTTTTGATGATATTTTTTTCAGAAGCAACTTTTGTTCTAGATGAGGCAACTTTAGTACTAAACAGAAGCAACTTCCTTGCATCATGTGTACTAGTGAATTTACCTAGCAAGTATCTTGTAGAGAACATAGAAACCACGCCAGACAAATTTTCACCGTATATGGGCAACTGAGCATCATCCGTAGGCAACTTTGACATTACATGGAGGCAACTTTCAGCACTAAATGAGGCAACTCCCCTTATGAAGATGCATACAACATATATTATGCATATGTGATCCTATTATTGCCTATCCATGTTTCGTAAGAAGCAGATTTCTCCTGGTTGTCTATCATAATTATGAAGTTGCCTATAGCATCACCGGTAGGCAACTAAGCATCACCGGTAGGCAAATTCATAATGTTTTGTAGAAAATTTAGAAAAATAATGATAAAGAACTTCATAATATTGTAGGCAACTAATTTACAAAGTTAAGCAATCGAGCATCAATGGTAGACAAGTAATTACCAATGGCAGACAACTGGGCATCGGCAGGCAATTTCATAGTATTTGTAGGCAACTGACCATCAACGATAGGCAACTGAGCAACCACGATAAGCAGGTTGGGATAATGTTAGCAAATTTCAGATGTACACATAGTGCAGTGAAATTGCTTGTATGTAGCACTAAAGGCACCTCGTGTTTTGTGTGATTTTCTCGTTTTTATACAAACCAACCTAATATGCAGTTGTACTCGGCCAAAAAGAAGAAGTTGCTTCCCTATAGCACTATAGTTGCCTCCATCGCACCCAAAGTTGCACACAAAAAAAGTTTGACGAAACCTACCCATAAGGGATCTAGTTTTGAAGAACTCGTCGTGAGAAACCCAACGGTGAAAACGAAACTGGATTTCGACGCTTGAATCAAAAGTTACGGCTTTTAAGAATTTTTGAACCCCAAATAAATGTACGCGAGAACAAGATCTAGGCTGATTTAACAGGATCACGTGGCAGGGGGAGGATGGTGGCAGGGACCAGAGTGCTTCCTTTTTTTGGAAGCGCGTGCGGAGGGACAGGTTGCATATTCTATATATGGTAGGGGCACTGAATCCCATGAACAGGCGCCCGAGCGCTCGCTAGCCACGTCCGACAAAATATAGCAATTATATGTTAGTGGTAAAAAAAGGGAACATTTTAGAACTGCGATTTTGAGCCCAGGCCCGGTGAACCTAAAACCCATTTTTTCGAAAAATTCGATAGTTGAACTGTCAAACATATCTGAAAATAAATTGACATATAAACATGGATGTGATTCTTGTACTTATAATTTTTCATGTAATTATAACAAGGTAGTAACACTGTTAGTGTTTACTCTCAATGACTGAAATTTTATATGCATTGTTGTGAGATAAAACGAATTCAAGGATGATACAAAGAATAGATTTTCCAATGGATTGAAACATGACATTCGGTCTAGATTTCGATATATTTCTCGTTTTATTACTGATATGTATATTTGTGCTAGCCCACTACGACCACAATGACTCCAGCTCTTGCTCACCATCACCGGTACCTACACCATCCAAGTTGTTGCAACAAGGTAACACCAAAGGTACATATTCCATAACTCCAGACGAGAATGATGCATGACTTGTTGATTCAAATACATCATGTGTTGTTGAGATACACATTGTTTTGATCACATCACCTATAGTCGATGTATATTCCAATAGACGCTTCGTTAGGGTACCGCGACTAGCCGGAAAGCCCGGATGGGCAGCAAGGAGCAAAAGTTACCCAAGGTCAGGCCCTCGCTCCGGAGGTAAAACCCTACTCCCGCATTGCATTAATTGGATTTGGGGGGGGGGGTACATAGTACAATGGTGATCTCAGGGATCGTAGATGTACCGAAGGGCGAAGGTAATGTGTCTATCGTCTAGCCTAGACCCGGCTTATAAAGGATGCTAGGGTCCTAGGGTTACAAAATCCTAGTCGATCTAAGAGGGTTGGAGGGTTCCAATGTCAGTCTGGCCTCCTTGTCTTGCATGACAAGGATGCCGGTTTCCTCCTTCTAGAGGACCCAAAGGCCGGTCTAGAGTCCGGGGTGGTACGCCGATCTGGGAGTGTTGGGCCGAAATATCCCGGGAAGGACTCTACCGAACAGGCAACAACCGACCTTCGATTTTGTTTTGTTGAAGTAGATTTTCTGGCCTTCGACTGTATTATATTTAGGATATCCGTGTACATGGATGATGGGGAACGTTGCATGAAAATCAAACTTTTTCCTACGAAACACCCAAGATCTAATCTAGGAGATGCATAGCAACGAGAGGGGAGTGTGTGTCTACATACCCTTGTAGACCGAAAGCGTTAACGTCGTAACGCGGTTGATGTAGTTGTACTCTTCACGATCCAATCGCGATCCAATCCGATCTAGTGCCGAACGGACGGCACCTCCGAGATTAGCACACGTTCAGTGATACGTCTCTGTCGTATCTATAATTTTTGATTGTTTCATGCCAATATTTTACAACTTTCACATATTTTTGGCAATATTTTATATTATTTTTGGGACTAACATATTGATCCAGTGCCCAGTGCCAGTTCCTGTTTTCTGCTTGTTTTTTGTTTCACAGAAAATCCATATCAAACGAAGTCCAAATGCAATAAATTTTTACGGAGAATTATTTTGGAATATATGTGATTTTTGGGAGGTGGAATCAACACAAGGCGGTGCTCGTGGGCCCCACGAGGCACCAGGGCGCGCCAGGGGGGCCCGGCGCGCCGTGGTGCCTCGTGAGGCCCTCGTAGGTCGTTGGTACTATTCTTCGGGCGCAAGGAAGCTAATGTCTAGAAAAAAATCGTGTTAAAATTTCAGCGCAATCGGAGTTACGGATCTCCGGGAATTTAAGAAACGGTGAAGGGCCAGAAAACAGGAACGCGAAACAGAGGAGAAGAGAGAGAGATCCAATCTCGGAGGGGCTCCTGCCCCTCCGCCGCCATGGCAGCCATGTACCAGAGGGGAAACTCTCCTCCCATCTAGGGGGGGGGGCAAGGAAGAAGAAGAAGAAGGGGGGCTCTCTCCCCCTCTCTCCCGGTGGCGCCGGAGCACCGCCGGGGGAACCATCGTGACGGCGATCTACACCAACAACTTCGCCGCCGTCAACACCAACTCTCTCCCCCTCTATGCAGCGGTGTAACCTCTCTTTTCCCGTTGTAATTCTCTACTTAAACATGGTGCTTAATACTACATATTATTATCCAATGATTTGTGGCCATCCTATGATGTTTGAGTAGATTCGTTTTGTCCTATGGATTGATTGATGATCGTGATTGGTTTGAGTTGTATGTTTTATTTTGGTGATGTCCTATGGTGCCCTCCGTGTCACGCAAGCGTGAGGGATTCCCGCTGTAGGGTTTGCAATACGTTCATAATTCTCTTATGGTGGGCGGCTAGAGTGACAGAAGCTTACACCCGAGTAAGGGGGTTGTTGCGTATGGGAGTAAAGAGAACTTGATACTTAATGCTATGGTTGGGTTTTACCTTAATGATCTTTGGTAGTTGCGGATGCTTTCTAGAGTTCCAATCATAAGTGCATATGATCCAAGTACGGAAAGTATGTTAGCTCATGCCTCTCCCTCATATAAAATTGCAACAATGATTACCGGTCTAGTTATCGATTGCCTAGGGACAAATCATTCTCTTGTGTTACAAAAGCTTTCTACTAAACAACTAACTTTTATTATCTTGCAAATTACTCGTAGTTTTATTTTCGCAAAGTACTTCTAGTTTTATTCTTGCAAACATATCCTATCACCTACAAAATAGTTTCATACTTGTTCTAGGTAAAGCGAACGTTAAGTGCGTGTAGAGTTGTATCGGTGGTCGATAGAACTTGAAGGAAATATTAATTCTACCTTTAGCTCCTCGTTGGGTTCGACACTCTTATTTATCGAAAAAGCTACAATTGATCCCCTATACTTGTGGGTTATCAAGACCTTTTTCTGGCGCCGTTGCCGGGGAGCAATAGCGTGGGGTTGATATTCTCGTGTGTGCTTGTTTGCTTTATCACTGAGTAGATTTTATTTTGTGCTCTTGCTTTCTATCTTTAGTTATGGGTAGGAAACGTAAAATAACAAAAAAATAGTTGTACCTGCTAAACCAATGGTTGAAGAACCACCCAAAATCTATCATACTGCTGAAGCTTTCTACTTGGATCATCTTTGATCCCTATGTGCTCGTGCTGAAAACCCAACTAGCTTAGTTGAGGGAAAATCATTAAATGAGCATGCTTATTTTGTCCGACACCACTTATCTCAAAAAGGGAAACTTTTAAGGCATCATATTAATAATTTGAATTGCTATGCTTGGAATTTATGCGAAATACATGATTTTACTTGTTGTTCTGAAGATCCTAAAAAACACCTTTCTTTCCAATGTGAGTTTAAGGATAATGGAATCGTATCTTCTTATGCCAAGGGTGTTTATAATTACTATGATATTGAACAAATTGAAGAATTTGTTGCTTTTAAGGGTGTTTATGAAATTGCTTCTTTGATTGAAAAGTGTGATGCTACTCTTTACAAATCTGAAAATTTTGCCATACTTAAATATTGTTATGAAAACTATGCTTCTAATGCTCATGTGAAAGAATATATTGAGGACACCTCCGCTATCCAAGAAGAGACTAATATTTTGCAGGAAACTATGGAAGAAGAAATTGCTGAAACTGTGAGCTCATTAGATGAAAAAGATGAGGAGGAGAGCGAAGAACAAAAGGAGGAAGAGCGGATTGATCACCCGTGCCCACCTTCTGATGAGAGTAACTCTTTATCTCATACATTGTTTAACTTCCCTTCGTGCTTACTGAAGGATGAATGCTATGATAATTGCTATGATCCCTTGGATTCGTTTGAAATATCCCTTTTTGATGAAATTGATGCTTGCTATGCTTGTGGCCATGATGCCAATTTGAATTATGCTTATGGAGATGAACTTGCTATAGTTCCTTATGTTAAACATGAAATTGTTTCTATTGCACCCACACATGATAGTCCTATTATCTTTTTGAATTCTCCCAACTACACTATGTCGGAGAAGTTTGCTCTTATTAAGGATTATATTGATGGGTTGCGTTTTACTACTACACATGATGATTTTGATGGATATAATATGCATGTGCTTGCTGCTCCTACTTGCAATTATTATGAGAGAGGAACTACAACTGCACCTCTCTATGTTTCCAATAAGATAAAATTGCAAGAAACTGTTTATACTATGCATTGGCCTTTACTTGATGTGCATGAATTGTTCTTTTATGACACGCGATGCATAGGAAGAGAGTTAGACTTTGTCATTGCATGATATATGTTGCTTGGTGCTCACTACTAAAATACAAATCATTGTTAATTAAAATTGGCTTTGATATACCTTGGGATCCGGGTGGATCAATTACTTGAGCACTTTATGCCTAGCTTAATGGCTTTAAAGAAAGCACTGCCAGGGAGACAACCCGGAAGTTTTAGAGTCATTTTATTCTGTTGAGTGCTTTTATAAAGTTTAAAAACAAAAAAAATATAGAGGGGAACCTAAAACTTTTTCAAAAGGAAAAGTGAAAGTAAGAAAGACGAGCACCGTTGAAGTGGGGGAGCTCCTTGAACTTTGTTCATGCCCATGGAAACTTTGTGAATCTTGAATTATAGAAACTTTTCAACAAAAATAATTACCCCCTTGTACAAATCCATTTTATTATAAAAATAATGTGCCAAGATTTACCGTTAGGATGTTTAAATTGCTTGTTTGGTATGTGCAGTGCAAAAACAGAAACTTTTGCTGTAGTGCGTGAATTTACATTTTTTACTCGAATGTGCAAAAATTCTGAAAATTTTACACAGTACTTATATGAATTTTTTTTATTTTTTCCTAATTTTTCAGAATTTTTGGAGTTACGGAAGTATAGTCAATGTTCAGATTACTACAGACTGTTCTGTTTTTAACAGATTCTGTTTTTGATGCATTGTTTTTCTTGTTTTGATGAAACTATGGATTGTATCGGAAGGTATAAGCCATGGAGAAGTTAGAATACAGTAGGTATAATGCAAAAATAAAATATGAATGGGTTTGCAAAAGTACTTAAAGTAGTGATTTGCTTTATTATACTAACGGATCTCACGAAGGTTTTGTTAAAGTTTTGTGTGGATGAAGTGTTCAAAGATCGAGGAGGTATTGATATGAGAAGAATGAGGAGAGGCAAGAGCTCAAGCTTGGGGATGCCCAAGGCACCCCAAGTAAATATTCAAGGAGACTCAAGCGTCTAAGCTTGGGGATGCCCCGGAAGGAATCCCATCTTTATTCGACAATTATCAGTATGTCTCGGTTTTCGTTTTGTTCACATGATATGCGTAAATTCTTGGAGCGTCTTTTGTGTTTATTCTTCCCTTTTCTTTTATGCACCATGCTGGTATGAGATAGTCCTTGGTTGATTTATAGAATGCTTCATGCACTTCACTTATATCTTTTGAGTATGGCTTTATAGAATGCTTCATGTGCTTCACTTATATCATTTGAAGTTTGGATGCCTGTTTCTCTTCATATAGAAAACCGTTATTTATGAAATGCTCTTTTGCTTCACTTATATTTGTTAGAGCATGGTCTTTTGTAGAAAGAATTAAACTCTCTTGCTTCACTTATATCTATTTAGAGAGTCAACAGGAATTGGTCATTCACATGGTTAGTCAGAAAATCCTACATAAAATTTGTAGATCATTGAATATGATATGTTTGATTCCTTGCAATAGTTTTGCGATATGGAGATGATAATATGTGAGTTATGCTATTGAGCAATTATGATTTAGTAAGAATATTGGTGTTAAGGTTTGTGATTCCCTATGCATGCACGTAGAGTCAATAGTTATGCAACGAAGTTATATCCTACTTATGGTGCATTATTCAGTGTTAGTTATTCTCAATGCATGCTTATGACCATTTTCGTTTTCTGGTTGGTTGCTTCTCAATCTATTTGCTAGCCTTCATTTGTACTAAGCGGAAATACTACTTGTGCATCCAAACTCCTTAAACCCAAGTTGTGCCAAATGAGTCCACCATATCTACCTATATGCGGTATTTCCATGCCGTTCCAAGTAAATTTGCATGTACCAACTCTAATATTCAAAATAATTTTCCGTTTTGTGTGCCCGTACCGCTCATGAAGCGGCAGGGGGTGGCCAATATTTTCCATGCTAGGTGTGTTATTCTCACGATGAGTGTTTATTCACTTGTCATTGCACGAGAGAGTGGCTGGTAATAGGGATGTCCAGTCCCACAATGAAATCAAAAAATAATAACAAAAAAATTCCTTGGAAAGTGTTGGTATGGAGGGCACCCGTGGATACGGCTAGCCATGGATTGTGAAAGAATGGTGGAAAGAAAATAAACTTTACTTTCTGTTTGGGAACCGCCTATGATGTGTCTAGCATGGAAAATACTGGGAATTCTCGGTCGTTTTTGTTGACAGGAAAAGCATGCCTCTCAAAAATAATTTTATCTCTCTAATTTAAGCTTTGAGCTCTGGTACCTCTGCAAATCTCTGCTTCCCTCTGCGAAGGGCCTATTTATTTTACTTTTATGTATTTTCATTTTTATTGAGTCTCCATCTTCTCTTATAAAGCACTAACTGGAGAGCACTATTGTCATACTTGTGCATTGGGTGTAGTTAATGTTGAGTGTGTTTCATGAATGGATCAATGACCGAGCATAATGTGCTAGGGATAACTTTCTTTAGCGTTGATATTTTGAAAGACATGGTTGTTTGTTAGTATGCTTGAGTATTGATGTCTTTATATCAAATTATAGACTATTGCTTTGAATCACTCGTGTCTTAATATTCATGCCATGATTAAATTATATGATCAAGATTATGCTAGGTGGCATTCCACATCAATTTTTTTTATCATTTACTTACTCGAGGACGAGCAGGAATTAAGCTTGGGGATGCTGATACGTCTCCATCGTATCTATAATTTTTGATTGCTTCATGCCAATATTTACAACTTTCACATATTTTTAGCAATATTTTATATTATTTTGGGGACTAACATATTGATCCGGTGCCCAGTGCCAGTTCTTGTTTTCTGCTTGTTTTTTGTTTCACAGAAAATCCATATCAAACGAAGTCCAAATGCAATAAAATTTTACGGAGAATTATTTTGGAATATATGTGATTTTTGGGAGGTGGAATCAATGCAAGGCGGTGCTCGTGGGCCCCACGAGGCACCAGGGCACGTCAGGGGGGGCCGGCGCGCCGTGGTGCCTCGTGAGGCCCTCGTAGGTCGGTTGGTGCTATTCTTCGGGTGCAAGGAAGCTAATATCCGGAAAAAAAATCGTGTTAAAATTTCAGCGCAATCGGAGTTACGGATCTCCAGGAATTTAAGAAACGGTGAAGGGCCAGAAAACAGGAACGCGAAACAGAGGAGAAGAGAGAGAGAGATCCAATCTCGGAGGGGCTCCTGCCCCTCCGCCGCCATAGCAGCCATGGACCAGAGGGGAAACTCTCCTCCCATCTAGGGGGGGGGGGCAAGGAAGAAGAAGAAGGAGGGGGGCTCTCTCCCCCTCTCTCCCGGTGCCGCCGGGGGAACCATCGTGACGGCGATCTACACCAACAACTTCGCCGCCGTCAACAACAACTCTCTCCCCCTCTATGCAGTGGTGTAACCTCTCTTTTCCCGCTCTAATTCTCTATTTAAACATGGTGCTTAATGCTACATATTATTATCCAATGATTTGTGGCCATCCTATGATGTTAGAGTAGATTCGTTTTGTCCTATGGGTTGATTGATGATCGTGATTGGTTTGAGTTGTATGTTTTATTTTGGTGCTGTCCTATGGTGCCCTCCGTGTCGTGCAAGCATGAGGGATTCCCGCTGTATGGTTTGCAATACGTTCATAATTCTCTTATGGTGGGCGGCTAGAGTGACAGAAGCTTACACCCGAGTAAGGGGGTTGTTGCGAATGGGAGTAAAGAGGACTTGATACTTAATGCTATGGTTGGGTTTTACCTTAATGATCTTTGGTAGTTGTGGATGCTTGCTAGAGTTCCAATCATAAGTGCATATGATCCAAGTACGGAAAGTATGTTAGCTCATGCCTCTCCCTCATATAAAATTGCAACAATGATTACCGGTCTAGTTATCAATTGCCTAGGGACAAATCATTCTCTTGTGTTACAAAAGCTTTCTACTAAACAACTAACTTTTATTATCTTGCAAATTACTCGTAGTTTTATTTTTGCAAAGTACTTCTAATTTTATTCTTGCAAACTTATCCTATCACCTACAAAATAGTTTCATACTTGTTCTAGGTAAAGCGAACGTTAAGTGCGCGTAGAGTTGTATCGGTGGTCGATAGAACTTGAAGGGAATATTAATTCTACCTTTAGCTCCTCGTTGGGTTTGACACTCTTATTTATCGAAAAAGCTACAATTGATCCCCTATACTTGTTGGTTATCATTCAGCTCGATGGCGTCCTCTCCTTCTTGATCCAGCAAGCGAGGGGAAGGAGGTAGATGAGATCGGAACCAGCACGACGGCATGGTGGTGGTGGTGCCAGCGGAATTCCGGCAGGGCTTCGTGATACGTCCATTTTGCATCATGTTTTGCTATTGTTATTTATAGTGTTTTTAAATCAATATAACACTTTGTGGAGCAATTCTAATGCCTTTTCTCTCTTAATATGCAAGATTTACACAAGGAGGGAGATTGCCGGCAGCTGGAATTCTGGACCTGAAAAAGCTATGTCAGAGATACCTATTCTGCACATCTCCAAATGAGCTGAAATTTCATGGAGATTTATTTTGGAATAAATAAAAAATACTGGAAGAAAGAAATACCAGAGGGGGCCACCCAGGAGCACACGAGGCACCAGGGCGCGCCACACCCCCCCTAGGCGCGCCCTGGTGGCTCGTGGGGCCCCTGGCCAGCCTCTGGCCTCCATTTTCTGGTATATAAGTCCATTTTCCCTAGAAAAGATATAGAGAAGACTTTCGGGATGGTGCGCCACCGTCTCGAGGCGGAACTTGGGCAGGAGCACTTTTGCTCTCCGGCGGAGAGATTCTGCCGGGGATACTTCCCTCCGGGAGGGGGAAATCGTCGCCATCGACATCACCAACGATCCTCTCATCGTGGGAGGACCAATCTTCATCAACATCTTCAACAGCACCATCTCATCTCAAACCCTAGTTCATCTCTTGTATTCAATCTTTGTCTCAAAACCTCAGATTAGTACCTGTGGGTTGCAAGTAGTGTTGATTACATCTTGTAGTTGATGCTAGTTGGTTTATTTGGTGGAAGATTATATGTTTAGATCCATTATGCTATTTAATACCCCTCTGATCTTGAACATGATTATGATTTGTGAGTAGTTACTTTTGTTCTTGAGGACATGGGAGAAGTCTTGTCATAAGTAATCATGTGAATTTGGTAATCGTTCGATATTTTGATGATATGTATGTTGTTGATTCTCTTAGTGGTGTCATGTGAACGTCGACTACATGACACTTCACCATCTTTGGGCCTAAGGGAATGCATTGTGGAGTAGTAATTAGATGATGGGTTGCTAGAGTGACAGAAGCTTAAACCCTAGTTTATGCGCTATTCCGTAAGGGGCTGATTTGGATCCATATGTTTAATGCTATGGTTAGAGTTATCTTAATTCTTCTTTCGTAGTTGCGGATGCTTGCGAGAGGGGTAATCATAAGTGGGAGGCTTGTTCAAGTAAGAACAGCACCCAAGCACCGGTCCACCCACATATCAAATTATCAAAGTAGCGAACGCGAATCAAACCAACATGATGAAAGTGACTAGATGAAATTCCCATGTGTCCTCGAGAACGCTTTGCTTATTATAAGAGATCGTTTCGGCTTGTCCTTTGCTACAAAAAGGATTGGGCCACCTTGCTTCAGTCTTTGTTACTATTGCTACTTGTCACTTGTTACAAATTATCTTGCTATCAAACTACTCGTTACCGATAATTTCAGTGCTTGCAGAAAATACCTTGCTGAAAACCGCTTGTCATTTCCTTCTGCTCCTCGTTGGATTCGACACTCTTACTTATCGGAAGGACTACGATTGATCCCCTATACTTGTGGGTCATCAAGACTCTTTTCTGGCACCATTGTCGGGGAGTGAAGCGCCTTTGGTGAGTGGAATTTGGTAAGGAAACATTTATATTACGTGCTGAAATTTACTGTCACTTGTCACTATGGAAAGTAATCCTTTGAGGGGTTTGTTCGGGGTATCTTCACCTCGACCGGAAACACAAATAGTTGCTCCTCAACCTACTGCACCTACTGAAAATATTTCATATGAAATTCCTCCAGGTATGATAGAGAAACTGCTAGCTAATCCTTATGCAGGAGATGGAACGGTACATCCTGCACTTGATCTATGTGGATGAAATTTGTGGATTGTTTAAGCTTTCAGGTTTATCCGGAGATGGTGTTAAGAAGAAAGTATTCCTTTTATCTTTGGAGGGAAAGGCATTGACATGGTATAGGCTATGTGATGATACTGATACATGGGACTGGAACCGATTGAAACTGGAATTCCATCAGAAATTTTATCCTATGCATTTGGTTCATCGTGATCGGAATTATATATATAATTTTTGGCCTCGTGAAGGAGAAAGCATCGCTCAAGCTTGGGGGAGGCTTAAGTACATGATGTACACATGCCCCAATCATGATCTCTCAAGAAAAATTATCTTACATAATTTTTATGCTCGACTTTCTCATGATAATCAAACCATGCTCGATTCTTCTTCGACTGGCTCCTTTATGAAGAAAACTATTGAATTCAGATGGGATCTTCTGGAAAGAATTAAATGCAACTCTGAAGATTGGGAACTCGACAAAGGTAATGAGTCAGGTATAACACTTGAGTTTGATTGTGTTAAATCTTTTATGGCTACCGATGCTTTTCACAAGTTTAGCACTAAATATGGACTTGACTCTGAGATAGTATCCTCCTTTTGTGAATCCTTTACTACTCATGTTGATCTCCCTAAGGAGAAGTTCTTTAAATATCACCCACCTATTGAATTAAAAGAAGAACCCGTTAGTCTTAAAAAAGAAACAATTATTTACCATGCTGATCCAGTTGTGCCTACTGCTTATATTGAGAAACCACATTTTCCTGTTAGGATCAAGGAACATGCTAAAGTTTCAACTGTGGTTAACAAAAGTAATATTAGAGCACCTAGACCCTCCGAGCAAATTAAAGTTGAACCTAATGTTGCTATGGTTAAAGATCTCTTGGTCGATAATATAGATGGGCATGTTATTTACTTCTGTGATGAAGCAGCTAGAATTGCTAAACCAGATCCTAAAGATAAAAACAGACCTGTAATAGGCATGCCTGTTGTCTCTGTTAAAATAGGAGATCATTGTTATCATGGCTTATGTGATTTGGGTGCTAGTGTGAGTGCTATTCCGTTTACCTTATATCAAGAAATTATGAATGATATTGCACCTGTTGAAATAGAGGACATTGATGTTACTATTAAGCTTGCAAACAGAGATACCATTACACCACTTGGGATCGTTAGAGATGTTGAAGTCTTGTGTGGAAAAATAAAATATCCTACTGATTTTCTAGTCCTCGGTTCTCCACAAGATGATTTTTGTCCCATTATATTTGGTAGACCTTTCTTGAACACTGTTAATGCTAAGATTGATTGCGCTAAAGAAACTGTTAGTGTTGATTTTGGTGGTATGTCTCATGAGTTCAATTTCTCCAAGTTTCGTAGACAACCTCATGATAGGGAATTGCCCAGTAAAGATGAAATTATTGGTCTTGCTTCTATTGTCGTACCCCCTACTGATCCGTTAGAACAATATTTGCTAGACCATGAAAATGATATGCATATGAATGAAAGAAATGAAATAGATAAGATGTTCTTTGATCAACCACCTATCCTTAAACACAATTTGCCTGTTGAAACTCTTGGAGTCCCTCCTCCACCTAAGGGTGATCCTGTATTTGAATTGAACCAATTGCCTGATACATTGAAATATGCTTACCTTGATGAAAAAGATATATCCTGTTATTATCAGTGCTAACCTTTCAGAGCATGAAGAAAAGAGATTACTAAAAACTCTAAGGAAGCACCGAGCTGCTATTGGATATACTCTTGATGATCTTAAGGGCATTAGTCCCACTCTATGTCAGCACAAAATTAATATGGAGCCTGATGCTAAACCAGTTGTCGACCACCAACGACGATTAAATCCTAAGATGAAAGAGGTGGTAAGAACTGAAATATTAAAACTTCTGGAAGCAGGTATAATCTATCCCATAGCTGATAGTAGATGGGTAAGTCCCGTTCGTTGTGTCCCTAAGAAAGGAGGTATTACCGTTGTTCCTAATGATAAAAATGAACTCATTCCACAAAGAATTGTAACTGGTTATAGGATGGTAATTGTCGTGGGTATGAGTTTGACAATAGTGTATGGGGGTACGAATTGGAGTGCAGAGCCTAGCTACAGCGTAGTTGTTACACTCGGATTTACGAGTTCAGGCCCCTCAGCGGTGGAGGTAATAGCCCTACGTCTCGGTGCTCTGGAGCTTGATTGACTTGAGTGTCTGGATTACAAAAGGTTGTGAACCCTTGTTATGGAGCTGGGGGGCGGCTTATATAGAGTCCGTCAGGCCCCCATCAATACCGCCATAACCAAGGGTTAAAGAGGGGTTTAAGGGCGCCAGCTATTAGTAACGGGCGCATTGATTACAATTGATGAGGGTGGACGCACGTCCTGACCGTTGCGTTCCCGGAGAGTCTCCTGGTCTTCTCTGGTCGAGTGACTGTCAGGTACTCCGAGTGAAATAAGCCGGTCGAGTGAACTGCTGCCTCCCGAGTGGTTCATTGAACTCCGAGTGAATGTTAGGTTGCAGAACTCCTGACTGCTGGTCTGGCTCTGGGGCCCAGTATAAAGTGTGTGGCATCCTAGGGTAGGGTCTGTAGGTCAGGCCTGTTACCCTATCCCTAGTATATGTCCTCGTCATTAGCCCCCGAATCGGTCGAGGTTAAGCGGGTTGAGTCAAGGCGAATTCCCAGGTGAGTTGAGCGCTACAGGGGCGCTCAAGAACTCCTACTGGTCATTAGATGGCCTTGTCTTCGTGCGGCACCTTGACGGATTCTGGACCATATGACATCCGAGTGAAAGTCTCCATCCGAATGAAATGAGTGATCTCCATCCGAGTGAAACAAGCCATCACGTGTCGGGTGACGGAACGGACCCAAGCATTTATGGAATGTCTTTAAAGGGGCGAGCAATCGGGTTGCTGGACCCCGGATCTTGCGGGATTTGAAATCAGATTCGAGCGCGCGCGAACGGTTGCAGCGCAGCGAGTGGGGAAAGTGGGGCGTGACACCTCGATTTTTGCCCCGCTTTTCGCCACATACTGCTGCATCTTCGCCAGCGAGATTTGAGGAGATCTGCGGGCCCGTGAATCGCTTGAGAGGATTGGGGAGCGGAACGGGTGACGGTATAAGAGGCTGCTGCGTCGGAGAGGGAAAGAGAACAGATCCCCTTTTCTCCAACTCTTCCAGCCGCCCAATCTCCTCTCCAGCACCCCAATCTGTGCGAATCCCCCTTGGCGCTGGAGAGCTCTGCGGCGATGGCGAATGACAAGACGGCGAAGCTGGAGCGGGCGAAGAAGGCGGCAAAGGGGAAGAAGGCGTCGAGCTCCAGGGTCGTGCCCCCGCGCGGGTGGATCCAGGGCGATTGGCTCCCGCTGACCACCACGGTGGACGACATCAGCGGGCTCGTCGTGGATGGGCTGGTGCGCGACGGGACGTGGAGGCTGCCGGAGGAGGGGGAGATCGAGCCCGCGTGTCGCGGCCGGATTTCCGGGACACAATATCCCAGCAAATGACCCCTCGTGTCATCACCAGCCCCAGGATTACTGTTACTGGTGGACACGTCCTTGTTATAGATTACCAAGCAATTACAAGAATTGGATACAAGACCGTAAAGGTCTAATGATACAACAATGATTTCTAGTGACGGGTGACGGAAGCGACTCGTGGTTCTCCAACGTCGATGGGGCTCCATTCCCACAAGAACATCTGACCCGGATAACTCCTATCCCGCGTGGCTGCTATCCTAGGCTCCGCATTGATGTCGTTGTAGTACTTCTCGTTGAAATCCTGACTTGGCCAATTAAATAGCCAGGGACAAGCCAGTGAGTACGTTGGAATGTACTCGCAAACATAATGAACAAAAGATATACCGAATGCATATGATCATGATGGGTTAAAGTATATGCATATGCTGAACGAAATTAAAGCATGGCATGATGAATATTAATACGGTGCTGAAGAATAAATATGAAATGTTAGTGACAAACAAAGAAAGTTAATGGAGAATCGGGCGAGACAGGACCGCCCGAGAATCCAAAAGAAAATATAAAAGTGGAGAATCGGGCGAGACAGGACCGCCCGAGAATCCAAAAGAAATGCCAAATGGGTGTCTAAAAGTGACGCCTCAAGAGGTCTTGAAAAGAAATGCCAAACGGGTGTCTAAAAGCGATGCCTTAAGAGGTCTTGAAAAGAAATGCCAAACGGGTGTCTAAAAGCGACGCCTCGATAGGTCTTGAAAAGAAATGCCAAACGGGTGTCTAAAAGCGACGCCTCGAGAGGTCTTGAAAAGAAATGCCAAACGGGTGTCTAAAAGCGACGCCTCGAGAGGTCTTGAAAAGAAATGCCAAACGGGTGTCTAAAAGCGACGCCTCGAGAGGTCTTGAAAAGAAATGCCAAACGGGTGTCTAAAATGAATATCTCGGGTAGTCCAGCCATCCCAAGAGATATTCAGAAAGAAAATAAAACTGAGTATCCGGGTAGTCTAGCCAGCCCATGAGATACTCAGAGATGCACATAAAAGAAAAGGTTAGTCCACAATAATAATCATGTTAACAATAATGTTCATGATAGCATTAGTAGTGACAATAATCATCCTGCAAAAATGAATCATGATCAATTTAATCATTTCCTCCGGAGACCAACACTAAGACCGACACTTGACCAACCCAGACTATAGTCCTTAACCGCGGACACGGCTATTCGAATAGATATACTCTGCAGAGGGTGTACTCTTTACCCACGTGTATAGGATTTCTTTAGCTAACACCGAGACGCTGACTAATTCCCATTACAGTCTTTGGGTTGAAACACGCCTGACCCGCACACACTAGATTAACTTTCCTGATGGCAGGAATCACCCAAGGCATCATTCAAGATAAACTCTAAGACGGGGAGACTACAATCTCGAATAGCATGGGATCACAATCTCATATATAACGTGCGCAAAGATCAGGGGCGCTACCCCTCTCGGCCCAGCCGAATACACCATGCCCCCTGACCAGGTGACATGCCTACCAGAGGCCTCTGGTATCTTTCACCATGGCCTCTCTGTACGGTGTGTGCGGGAAAGGGGTTAACAACTTACTGAACCATACCCTACCTGCGGCAGGGACATGTGGTCGCACGGATCAAGTTTGGGGGTTACCGGAACAAGACTCGATCTACGGTCGACTCAGGAGGCTTATGTATTTCCTGCAGTGGTTAGCACAATAAAGTGTTCTTTCAACAGTAACACCAAAACAGGGCCACAACCCTTGCATGTCCCCACATGCATAACCAACAAGGCATGATCATGCTTCGACGTGATCACCCTTCTGCCGGTAACGGTATTTCTCTTATACCTGCTCCTACAAGTTAGTCATGACAAGCACACGTTGCACGGTACGAGGAAACATGCCAACACTACATGCATGCAAATTTTATTTGAATCCAACATATGCATGATTCATTTATTCTTGCAAACATTTAACCATGCAATCACCATATCAAGTGTTCAAGATGCTTGCCTTGAGCATGCAGAAGTGTTGGGTGCATTCCATAACTTTGAAAATTTTATCTTCCCTCCATTTCCTATTTTCAAAAATATTGAAATTACCACACAATTTGATAACAGTACCAAAAAGTTATTTGGAAAATTTTAAAATAAATACTAAAATAAACTAGAGGAAAAATGAGGAATTTCAGAAAAAGAATCAAGTTATTTGGAGTTCATATGATTATCCTAGAGAATTTCTAAGCTGGAATAAATAAAGAGATAGACTATTTATTAACTCCTACAGAGACAAGGCTTAGGAAAAAAATGTTCACCCTAGCTGGATTAATAGAGCATGATTTTAGGAGTATGTAGAAATTTGAATCATCCAATTTGGCTTTGAAATGGTTTCTGTGGAAATATTTGAGATATGCAGGAAAAGAAAAAGGGAAAAGGGCAGAAGTGCGCCTGAGCGCGATTTAGTCGCCTGACGCCACTGGACCAAGCCTAGCCGCTTGTCTGAGCGAAGAATCCATCGACGTCGAAGACGTGTTTACTGGAATACGTTTCCCTCGCGCGGAAACGGCTCCGAGGAGAACCCGTCTCCACTTACGGACGATCGGCGCGGCCTGGGGTCACTGACAGTGGGTTCCATCGGGCCCACCTGTCATGCTTGACCGGTCCACCCCGCCCTTCTTCCTCGTGACAGAACAGGGGAGGCCGCTGCCGGCGGCGATTGCCGGCGAATGGCGGTGACTCTTGGCGATCCAAGCCCACCGACGTGCTCAGAAACTCCTGGCGATCCCGTGGAGGTGGAACTTGGTCATCAGAGAGCCCCGGAGCTCCGGTGGCTTCGATCTCGGCGGACGGCGGCGTCGGCCACAAGAGGGATTTCACCTACGGCGGCTCCCGAGCCAAATTGGAAGGGGAAGTGGATCAGCGGAAGCTCCAGGAGGTTAGTGGTGGAGAAAGCGAGGAGAGGGAGGCCCGGGTGGTGTCGGAATCAACAAGGAAATGACGGCGACCGTAGTTGCCGGAAGCGAGGAAGACGGCCTCTCTCGGTCCTCTGTCTGCTTGAGGGGGTGCCTAGGGAAGGGGAAGATCATCCGCTGCAACGAGGCAAGCTCGGGGCCGCTTATATAGCCCGGGGCGGCCGTGCCCGTGGCTTCCAGAGGAAGGCACGACGGCGGGCGGCCATTAATGGCGAGAGGAGGCGGTGGTTGTGGTTGGTGCGGCGCGGATAGACTCCAGTAGGTGGTAGTTGAGCTTAGGGGATGCTGGCGGTCTCTGACTCGAGCCAGGTGTCCTAGGCGGTGGCGTATCCGCAACGGCAGTAGCAGGCGGCGGCGATGGTCGGTGCTGACCGGTGATGGCTGGAGCTAGGAGACGAGGGGAGGTGTCGGTGAGGGCGGTGGCTTGCCCATGAGGTTATCTGGACGGCTTGCGCGCGAGTAGAGGCAGCAGAGGGGCGGCAGGACTCGGGCGCCGGTGGGTGCAGTAAGGGTGCTCTGGCCACGCACTTGACACGCTGACCAGCCGCTCGATGAAATGCCAGAGGTAGCTACAGTGATCCAATCAAGCTGATTTTTGGCAGGTGGATGCTCCTGGAGATTCCAGAGATACTGGACATGATGGTTTGGCCAGAGGAGCTACTGACACATGCCAGTTTAAAACTTTGTCAAATCCTGCCATGTACACAAGGTGTTTGCTAGAATGCTTTGGTGATCTAGGTGGCTATGTTGGTTTTGAATTTTGGCAGAATGGTGTCTCATTGGAAGGTAGAGATGGTGGTGGATTTGTTTTAGCAAAAAGAAAAACCTGATAGTGCAAGTTTTACCAGAATTCAGTTCCGGATAGAAACTTGGAGGATTTATTTGGTGGACTAAAATGAGGTAATTGGAGCTAATCTCCTGGACTTAAGGGTTTGGTAGGAAGGACTATAAGGTGGAATAATTTTAGAATTTTTGGATCAAGGAAAATTGAGGTTGCAGTTATAACCTAGGATTGGGACAGAATTGAAAAATGGAAGTTGTGCTCAAAATTTTCAAAAGAACAAGTTGAGTTTTTGCATAAAAGTGATGTATAGGCATCCCTTGACCCCTCATAATTTTTGTGGAATTTTAAAAGAATTATTTAAAATAGTAGTAGTGCAATAGAAGCATTTCAAAGATTGAAAATGCTATAAAAAGAATTATTTTGGGGCAAGTTTTATTATGAAAATATTTCCTACTGTTATTTAAAAATATAAATGAAATGATTTAAGAAAACTACCAAAGCCCATAATATTCTACAAAAAATTCTATATGGAGGAAAGGATTTTGGAAAACAGAGAACAGAAATTACTCTAAAAAATAATAAAAGACCCAATATAATTCAAAATTTTATTTCTAGCCAATTTTTACTTAATAAAAATATGGTTAAATTTTTGGGGTGTTACACCGCGCCGCGCCCCAGGGAGCGCGTGCTCCTCACCACTCACATGGAGAGAGGTTTATCCATGCCACCCCAACCTTTCTTCCGCGGTTTCTTGAACTTTTTCGGTGCCCAGCTTCATCATCTTCCTCCGAATGCCATAGTGTATCTAGCTGCGTTCATTTCCATGTGTCAAAATTTCTTAGGCTGCCAGCCGCACTGGGGTCTGTTCAAACACATCTTCACATGTCGCTCTCAGTCGGTTAAAAAGGCTGACCCTGATGGAGAGAGGACCCATGTGACCTAGATGTGCGGCGGCTTAGGTATCCAGATGAGGGGTAAGAGTGCATTTCCCTCCATGTCTTTCCCTGATTCGGTTAGAGGTTGGCAGTCGACCTGGTTCTACTGCAACGACCTTCCTTGCACCGGTTCGTCGACTAGTCTTCCTCCCTACACGTCTGAGAGAGTCAAGACTCCTCCCTCGCTGACGATTGCTAAGGAGGAGAAGACTAAACTGGGGATCTTGGTAAGTGCCGTGGTCGGTCTGATTCAGGGCGGAGTGACGGGCCTGGATCTTCTGGAGGTCTTCCTCAGTCGGCGGATCCAGCCGCTGCAGGAGCGGGCTCACCCCATGTGGCGTTACACCGGAGCCAACGACTCGACCCGAGTACACCCGGAGGATGTTGAAGAAGAAACGGTGGAACAGTGGATCAGATGCATCACTGGCGCACGCGACTATCCACGAGGGTCGAGACGGATCTCACCCTACGACGACGCACATCAACCGTCAGAGGTAAGACGCACATTTCCGAGTGAATTATTTACGCGCAAATTATCCGAGTGAACTGAATGATCCGAGTGAACTGACTGATCCGAGTGAACTGACTGAATTGGCTATCTCTGTTCTTTGTGTCTTGTAGGACTTCCAGAAGATGCTCTCGCCTGTGCCGAATGGAGAACACCTTGTCGGGGGCATGGAGAGCGATCACGGCAGTGTCGAGGGCAGCTATGTGGTGGATAGCCAGGAGGAAAGCGATGGCTCGGAAGGGAGCGATGAGGTCGAGTCTTCCCAGTCTCCAGAGTTGCGCTCTGAGCGCCGCTCTAAGCAGACTCATGATCCGAGTGCCGGCTCGGAGAAGACGGTGGCCCCGAGTGCTAAGGCTCTGAAGCGCACTCGGACATCGACGCCGGAGCCAACAGAGAAGACCGCCAAGCAGCTCAAGGTGGCTTCTCCCAAGCCTCAGAAGGCCTTACCTAGGATCAAGGTCACCGTGCCTGTCGCCTCAACGTGAGTGCTATGCCTTTCCTTTCTGTCTTTGTAAACTTTTGGACTTTTCTAACCGAGTGAAACTTATGAACCAGAGCTGCAACCTCGACGACATCTCCCATGCAGATCGACGGAGACCACATCGAAGCCGAGTCGGCAGACGCGGCCACTTCTCAGAAAGGTAGAAATGATTTCATTTTTACTTTGATCTGTGATCCGACTGAAATGTCCCCATCTGACTGAATTGTGTACTGCGACTGATTGTGTCGAGTGAATGTAGCGCTTGCAGAGGTCATCCACGTCGCGGACGACGATGAAGGGCCGCCACGGAAGGACACCGAGAAGGGGGCCGCAGTTCCGACTGCTTCTCAGACCACCAGACAGAAGGCACCGCCGAGCAAAGCGCCTCAAGTTCTCCCTACGCCCACCGTGACCGTGCCTCTGGGGCAAGGTTCTTCTCAGGCCAGTGCTGGCCCCGTCACAGCCCCGTCGAGTGCCCTAGCCTCGACTCCAACTCCTCCCGTCAACATATTCAGTCTGTATAAAGTGTCAGAGGACCAAACTGGAGCCAGCAAGGAGGCGATGATCCAGGCGGAGCTGGTGACCCAGTGCCTGAAGGAGATGTGTGCAGCTGGCAAGTTGGCGTATGACGCTAGTGCTGCTCTCCAGGAGAATGTCTGAGTAAGTGCTCTTGTAAGTTGATCCCCAATTCGTTTTTCTTCCGTAGGAATTCCAGTCGGTAAACTTTCGGTACACCCAGTGGGTGTGTCGTCCGGTGGGGCACACTGAGTGCACCCACTGGGTGTAGTCCCCGAGACTGCCGTCGACTGCAGGCAGTCGGCGGGAGTCTTAGATCTTGTTTTTTTGTTGTTTTTTGGCCGTCACTCGGATCAGGCGGACCGTTCCGAGTGGATACCGTTCCAGTGGGGGCACGCTGAGTGCACCCACTGGGTATAGTCCCCGAGACTACCGTCGACTGCGGGCAGTCGGTGGGAGTCTTAGAACTTAGAACCTGTTTTAGAGGGTACTTCAGGATCTGGTATTGGTCATGCTTGTTCCTCCCTGACCAAGGGTACTTCAGGGTCTGGTATTGGTCAAGCTTGTTCCTCTTAGGAGTGCTGGTCTCTGGGCACTCGGAATATTCCTTGTCATTAACTGGTCTGCTGATGACCCACAAGTATAGGGGATCAATCGTAGTCCTTTCGATAAGTAAGAGTGTCGAACCCAACGAGGAGCAGAAGGAAATGACAAGCGGTTTTCAGCAAGGTATTTTCTGCAAGCACTGAAATTATCGGTAACGAGTAGTTTGATAGCAAGATAATTTGTAACATGTGACAAGTAGCAATAGTAACAAAGTGTGCAGCAAGGTGGCCCAATCCTTTTTATAGCAAAGGACAAGCCGGAACGATCTCTTATAGTAAGTAAAGCGTTCTCGAGGACACATGGGAATTTCATCTAGTCACTTTCATCATGTTTGTTTGATTCGCGTTCGCTACTTTGATAATTTGATATGTGGGTGGACCGGTGCTCGGGTGATGTTCTTACTTGAACAAGCCTCCCACTTGTGATTACCCCCTCTGGCAAGCATCCGCAACTACGAAAGAAGAATTAAGATAACTCTAACCATAGCATTAAACATATGGATCCAAATCAGCTCCTTACGAAATAACGCATAAACTAGGGTTTAAGCTTCTGTCACTCTAGCAACCCATCATCTAATTACTACTCCACAATGCATTCTCTTAGGCCCAAAGATGGTGAAGTGTCATGTAGTCTACGTTCACACGACACCACTAAGGGAATCAACAACATACATATCATCAAAATATCGAACGAATACCAAATTTACATGATTACTTATGACAAGACTTCTCCCATGTCCTCAAGAACAAAAGTAACTACTCACAAATCATATTCATGTCCAAGATCAGAGAGGTGTTAAATAGCATAATAGATCTGAACATATAATCTTCCACCAAATAAACCAACTAGCATCAACTACAAGGTGTAATCAACACTACTAGCAACCCACGGGTACCAATCTGAGGTTTTGAGACAAAGATTGAATACAAGAGATGAACTAGGGTTTGAGATGAGATGGTGCTGGTGAAGATGTTGATGAAGATTAGTCCTCCCATGATGAGAGGATCGCTGGTGATGTCGATGGCGACGATTTCCCCCTCCCGGAGGGAAGTATCCCCGGCAGAATCTCTCCGCCGGAGAGCAAAAGTGCTCCTGCCCAAGTTCCGCCTCGAGACGGCGGCGCACCATCTCGAAAGTCTTTTCTCTATTTTTTTCTAGGGAAAATGGACTTATATACCAGAAAATGGGGGCTAGAGGATGGCCAGGGGCCCCACGAGGTACCAGGGTGCGCCTGGGGGGGGGGGGGGCGCCCTGGTGCCTCGTGGGCTCCTGGGTGGCCTCTCTGGTACTTCTTGATTCCAATATTTTTTATTTATTCCAAAATAAATCTCCGTGAAATTTCAGCTCATTTGGAGATGTGCAGAACAGGTATCTCTGACATAGCTTTTTCAGGTCCAGAATTCCAGCTGCCGGCATTCTCCCTCCTTCTGTAGATCTTGCATATTAAGAGAGAAAAGGCATTATAATTGCTCCAAAAAGTGTTATATTGATTAAAAACACTATAAATAACAGTAGCAAAACATGATGCAAAATGGACGTATCAACTCCCCCAAGCTTAGACCTCGCTTGTCCTCAAGCGAAAGGCGATATCGATAATCATGTCCACATGTTTAGAGAGAGAGGTGTCGATTAAAACAAAATACAAACATAGTAGCATCATGATCATTATTATAACAACAATATTTATTATCATAAACGTCTCATGAGCAAGTAACAATTCATCACAACAATGGAGTATAAGGCATAAACTTTCTTGAAAACTAACAAACTATGTTCTCAGTCAACAATGCAATTGCAATTCATCATATTTTCAGGAAGGGTCTCATGTAGGAGCTTTTCAGCAAGTCCACATACTCAACCATCATTTAGTCTTCTATGATTGCTAACACTCACGACATATATATGGAGCAAAAAGTTTCAGCCAGACACATAGAAAGATAGGGGCTTGTGAGTTCGCCTCCCAACTTATTCACCTCAAGGGTGATGTCAACAATAATAACTCATGATCACTCATGTCCAACTGGATATATATATGCTTAGATCTTTCCCCACCACATGATGCTTACAAAAGAGAAAAATAAAAAGGAAATAGAGGAGAACACTATTGACTCTTGCATAAAAAGTAAATACATAAAAGTAAAGGATAGGCCCTTCGCAGAGGCAAGCAGAGGTTGTCATGTGCTTTTTGTTGTTGGATGCAAGAGCTCTTAATGCAAAGGAACGTCATTTTATATTGCCCCTTGTGATAGCAACCTTTATTATGCAATCTGTCGCTTTTATTTCTTTACCATCACAAGTTCGTACAAAGCTTATTTCCCTTACAGTAAAAGTTCAGACATATTTAGAGGCAATTTTTATTGCTTTTTGCACCGATGACAACTTACTTGAAGGATCTTATTCAATCCATAGGTAGATATAGTGGACTCTCATGACATGAAGCTGGGTTTAAAGGTTTTGGATGCACAAGTAGTATCTCTACTTGGTGCGGATTTTTTGGCTAGCAAAGATATTGGACAAGCACCACATGTTGGAGGATCTATAACAATATAACTTCTATGTGAATATGAACAAACATAATTCATTACGTTGTCTTCCTTGTCCAACGTCAACAATTTGGCATAAAATACTTAATGGGGGCTCACAATCATAAAAGATGTCCAAGATAGTATATTTGCATGTGAATCTTCTCTTCCCTTATTAACTTTTTCATGAATTGCATCATTGACTAATGCTATGTTTGTTAACTTCCAATAAATTTTACCACTTATACCTTTCTTTATGTAATGTCATTACTTTCCATAGGATTAGCATATGATCTTTTTCATTATTTTCATTGCTAGAATTGGAACATGAAAGTAAAGAAGCAAAAACTCAAACTACTCTTTATTATATAACTCTCAACTCGATTACATAGATAGATCACGAAGCTAGCACTCGAAAATAGATCATACTAAACTTTTATTCAACTAAATCACGAAATAACTAAGGATCGAACTAAAAATAGGTAAAGATAATAAAAGTGATGGTGATACGATACCGGGGCACCTCCCCCAAGCTTGGCACAAGCCAAGGGGAGTGCCCATACCCATATGCTCAAGTCTCCTTCTTCGGTGATGGTGGTGGTGATGAAGTGATGGGCTTGTCCTCCGGCTTCCATGGCATAGGTTCCCCATCATAAAAATATGAACGCGTCTCCGGAGTCCTGAAACTTGCAGCTAAACTCATACCTTTGAATCTTGCCTCATACTCAAAATTTTGGTTTTGGAGATCATAGATTTGGCCTTGGAGATAGTCGATTCGTTCATTAAGCTTGAAGATGATGTCCCCCATCGATTGGCCCTCCACCTCGTGATTACGGGTGAATTCCATGATCATGGAGTGGTTGGCGTTGAGTCCACGTTCCACCATCCCTTGGCACTTGAAGATCTCCTGCTCCACTGCTTCGAGCCTGGACTCCACGCTCCCGGTCTTCTTGGGTCCTTGAACATCCCGGATGTGAAGCACCCCCTCACGCATCTCAATGGCTTGAGGGTGTTTCATCACCTCCGGTAGGTAGGGGTTGATGACCTTCTCGTAGAACTTGTCCTTGGAAGAGCTTGACGAAGCCATAGCGGTCTAGATCTACCAGAAAAATAGCACGAAACAAGAACAGAGGAGATTTCTGCGATACGGTGGTCAAAACGTCTGGGAGTATATATAAAGATTTTTTATCTTGCAAAACAAGTAATCCAGAAGAAAACGGAGTCGGGAAGGCTCACGTGGGGCCCACGAGCCACCAGGGTGCGCCTGGGGGGGGGGGTGGCGCGCCCTGGTGCCTCATGGGCACCAGGTGGGTCCCCTCGGCTGTTTTTTATTTTTGTATTTTTTCTAATATTCCAAAACTGACAGAAAATATTTTTATGGAATTTTTGGAGTCGGTTTACTTAAAGTATCACATACCTCTTCCTTTTCAGGGTTCTGGAGTGTTCCGGAAGGTCTGTCTTATGTATTCTCCGGTGTAATTGTTTCAATAATATTAGTTTCAACATTAATGGGGGTGCCTGAAATATAGTGCTTAATTCTTTGCCCATTCACCACTCTCGGATTAGTGCCTTCGGAGTTGTTTATTTTGATGGCTCCGGAGCGATAAACTTCTTCGATGATATACGGTCCTTCCCATTTAGAGAGGAGTTTTCCTGCAAAGAAACTCAAACGAGAATTGTACAATAGAACTTGCTCACCTACTTTAAATTCCCGTTTTTGAATTCTTCTATCATGCCATCTTTTAAGTTTCTCTTTAAACAATTTGGCATTTTCATAAGCTTGGGTTCTCCATTCATCTAATGAGCTAATATCAAATAACCTCTTTTCACCGGCAAGTTTAAAATCATAATTTAGTTCTTTAATTGCCCAATATGTTTTATGTTCTAACTCAAGAGGTAAATGACATGCTTTTCCATAAACCATTTTATAAGGAGACATCCCCGTAGGATTTTTATAAGCAGTTCTATAAGCCCATAATGCATCGTCAAGTTTCTTAGACCAATTCTTTCTAGATCTATTGATGGTTTTTTGCAAAATTAATTTTATTTCTCTATTACTCAATTCTACTTGACCACTAGTTTGAGGGTGATGAGGAGATGCAATTCTATGATTGACATCATATTTAGTGAGCAATTTACGGAATGCACCATGAATAAAATGTGAACCACCATCAGTCATTAAATATCTAGGGACTCCAAACCTCGGGAAAATAACTTCTTTAAGCATTTTAATAGAAGTGTTATGATCAGCACTACTAGTTGGAATAGCTTCTACCCACTTAGTAACGTAATCAACAGCAAGTAAAATATGAGTATACCCATTGGATTTAGGAAAAGGTCCCATAAAATCAAATCCCCAAACATCAAATGGTTCAATAGCAAGTGAATAATTCATAGGCATTTCTTGACGTCTACCAACATTACCAATTCTTTGACATTCATCACAAGATAAGACAAACTTACGAGCATCCTTGAAAAGAGTAGGCCAATAAAAACCAGATTACAATACCTTATGTGCAGTTCTGTCTCCCGCATGGTGTCCTCCGTAAGCCTCAGAATGACACTTCCGTAGGATTTGTTCCTATTCATGCTCAGGTATACAACGTCTAATAATACCATCTACTCCTTCTTTATAAAGATGTGGGTCATCCCAAAAGTAATGTCTTAAATCATAGAAGAACTTTTTCTTTTGTTGGTATGTGAAACTAGGTGGTATAAATTTAGCAACAATATAATTAGCATAGTCTGCATACCATGGAGTATTACGAGAAGCATTTATGACAACTAATTGTTCATCAGGAAAATCATCATTAATAGGTAGTGGGTCATCAAGAACATTTTCCATTCTAGACAAATTATCTGCTACGGGATTCTCAGCTCCCTTCCTATCAGTAATATGCAAGTCAAATTCTTGTAGCAATAAAACCCACCTAATGAGTCTAGGTTTAGCATCTTTCTTTTCCATAAGATATTTAATAGCAGCATGATTGGTGTGCAGTTACTTTAGAATCAACTATGTAAGATCTGAATTTATCACATGCAAACACAACTGCTAGAAATTCTTTTTCAGTAGTGGCATAATTTCTTTGGGCACTGTCTAGAGTTTTACTAGCATAATGGATAACATTTAATTTCTTACCAACTCTCTGTCCTAGAACATCACTAACAGCATAATCACTAGCATCACACATTATTTCAAAAGGCAAGTTCCAATCAGGTGGTTGGACAATAGGTGCAATGGTTAAGGCTTTCTTAAGTGTTTCAAAGGCTTCTACACAATCATCATCAAAAACAAATGGAACATCTTTTTGCAAAAGATTGGTAAGAGGCCTAGAAATTTTAGAGAAGTCTTTAATAAATCTCCTATAGAAACCAGCATGACCTAGGAAACTTCTTATACCTTTAATATCTTTAGGACATGGCATTTTCTCAATAGCATCAACCATAGCTTTATCAACTTCAATACCTCTTTCAGAAATTTTATGCCCCAAGACAATGCCTTCATTCACCATAAAGTGGCACTTCTCCCAATTCAAGACAAGATTAGTTTCTTCACATCTCTGCAAAACTCGATCAAGGTTGCTTAATCAATCATCAAAAGAAGTTCCGTAAACGGAAAAATCATCCATGAACACCTCAACAATCTTTTCACAAAAGTCAGAGAATATAACAGTCATACATCTTTGAAAGGTAGCAGGTGCATTGCATAAACCAAAAGGCATACGTCTATAAGCATAAGTTCCAAAAGGATAAGTGAAGGTGGTTTTCTCTTGATCGGGTTGTGATACGGGTATTTGAGAAAACCCAGAATAACCATCTAGAAAACAAAAGTGTGTATGCTTAGATAATCTTTCTAACATTTGATCAATAAAAGGTAAGGGGTAATGATCTTTTCTTGTAGCTTTGTTTAATTTTCTAAAATCAATTACCATCCTATAACCAGTTACAATTCTTTGTGGGATGAGTTCATTTTTATCATTAGGAACAACGGTAATACCTCCTTTCTTAGGGACACAATGAACGAGACTTACCCATCTACTATCAGCTATGGGATAGATTATACCTGATTCCAGAAGTTTTAATATTTCGGTTCTTACCACATCTTTCATCTTAGGATTTAATCGTCGTTGGTGGTCTACAACTGGTTTAGCATCAGGCTCCATATTAATTTTATGCTGACATAGAGTGGGACTAATGCCCTTAAGATCATCATGAGTATATGCAATAGCAGCACGGTGCTTCCTCAGAGTTTAGTAACCTCTTGTCTTCATGCGCTGAAAGGTTAGCACTAATAATAACAGGATATATCTTCTTTTCATCAAGATAAGCATATTTCAATGTATCAGGCAATTGCTTCAATTCAAATACAGGGTCACCTTTAGGTGGAGGAGGGCCTCCAAGAGTTTCAATGGGCAAATTATGTTTAAGGATAGGTGGTTGATCAAAGAACATCTTATCTATTTCATTTCTTTCATTCATATGCATATCGTTTTCGTGGTCTAGCAAATATTGTTCTAACGGATCAGTAGGAGGTATGGCAATAGAAGTAAGACCAATAATTTCATCTTTACTAGGCAATTCTTTATCATGAGGTTGTCTACGAAACTTGGAGAAATTAAACTCGTGAGATATATCACCAAACTTAACTCGAACCTTTTCTTTAACACAATCAATTTCAGCATTAACGGTATTCGAGAAAGGTCTACCAAATATAATGGGACAAAAATTATCTTGCTGTGAGCCAAGTACTAAGAAATCAGTAGGGTATTTGATTTTACCACACAAGACTTTAACATCTCTAACAATCCCAAGCGGCGTAATAGTATCTCTATTCGCAAGCTTAATAGTAACATCAATATCTTCAATCTCAACGGGTGCAATTTCATGCATTACTTCTTGATATAAAGAAAATGGAATAGCACTCACACTAGCACCCATGTCACACAAACCATGATAGCAATGATCTCCAATCTTAACAGAAATATCAGGCATGCCAACTACGGGCTTATTCTTGTGTAACATATCTCGTTCATTTCTAACAGGTTTAGCAATTCTAGCCACCTCATCACAAAAGTAAATAACATGCCCATCTATATTATCGAGTATGATATCTTTAACCATAGCAACACCAGGTTCAACTTTAATTTGTTCAGAGGGTCTAGGTGCTCTAATATTACTTTTGTTAACCACAGTTGAAGCTTTAGCATGTTCCTTAATCCTAACAGGAAAAGGTGGTTTCTTAATATAAGCAGTAGGCACAACTGGATCAACATGGTAAACAATTGTTTCTTCTTTAACACTAACAGGTTCCTCAATCTTTTCTTTAACAGGGGGTTAATATTTAAACCACTTCTACTTAGGGAGATCAACGTGAGTAGCAAATGATTCACAAAAGGAAGCTACTATCTCAGAGTCAAGTCCATATTTAGTGCTAAACTTATGAAAAGCATCGGTGGCCATAAAAGATTTAACACAATCGAACTCAAGTATTATACCTTACTCATTACCTTTGTCGAGTTCCCAATCTTCAGAGTTGCGTTTAATTCTTTCCAGAAGATCCCATCTGAATTCAATAGTTTTCTTCATAAAGGAGCCAGTCGAAGAAGAATCGAGCGTAGTTTGATTATCATGAGAAAGCCGAGCATAAAAATTCTGTAAGATAATTTCTTTTGAGAGCTCATGATTGGGGCATGTGTACATCATGTACTTAAGCCTCCCCCAAGCTTAAGCGATGCTTTCCCCTTCACGAGGCCAAAAATTATATATATAATTCCGATCACGATGAACCAAATGCATAGGATAAAATTCTGATGGAATTCTAGTTTCAATCGGTTCCAGTCCCATGTATCAGTATCATCACATAGCCTATACCACATTAATGCCTTTCCCTCCAAAGATAAAGGGAATACTTTCTTCTTAACTCCATCTCCGGATAAACCCGCAAGCTTAAACAATCCACAAATTTCATCCACATAGATCAAGTGCATATCAGGATGTACCGTTCCATCTCCTGCATAAGGATTAGCTAGCAGTTTCTCTATCATACCTGGAGGAATCTCATAATAAATATTTTCAGTAGGTGCAGTAGGTTGAGGAGCAACTATTTGTGTTTCCGGTCGAGGTGAAGATACCCCGAACAAACCCCTCAAAGGATTACTTTCCATAGTGACAAGTGACAGTAAATTTCAGCACGTAATATAAATGTTTCCTTACCAAATTCCACTCACCAAAGGCGCTTCACTCCCCGACAATGGTGCCAGAAAAGAGTCTTGATGACCCACAAGTATAGGGGATCAATCGTAGTCCTTCCGATAAGTAAGAGTGTCGAATCCAACGAGGAGCAGAAGGAAATGACAAGCGGTTTTCAGCAAGGTATTTTCTGCAAGCACTGAAATTATCGGTAACGAGTAGTTTGATAGCAAGATAATTTGTAACAAGTGACAAGTAGCAATTGTAACAAAGTGTGCAGCAAGGTGGCCCAATCCTTTTTATAGCAAAGGACAAGCCGGAACGATCTCTTATAGTAAGTAAAGTGTTCTCGAGGACACATGGGAATTTCATCTAGTCACTTTCATCATGTTTGTTTGATTCGCGTTCGCTACTTTGATAATTTGATATGTGGGTGGACCGGTGCTTGGGTGCTGTTCTTACTTGAACAAGCCTCCCACTTATGATTACCCCCTCTCACAAGCATCCGCAACTACGAAAGAAGAATTAAGATAACTCTAACCATAGCATTAAACATATGGATCCAAATCAGCCTCTTACGGAATAGCGCATAAACTAGGGTTTAAGCTTCTGTCACTCTAGCAACCCATCATCTAATTACTACTCCACAATGCATTCGCTTAGGCCCAAAGATGGTGAAGTGTCATGTAGTCGACTTTCACACGACACCACTATGGGAATCGACAACATACATATCATCAAAATATCGAACGAATGCCAAATTCACATGATTACTTATGACAAGACTTCTCCCATGTCCTCAAGAACAAAAGTAGCTACTCACAAATCATATTCATGTCCAAGATCAGAGAGGTGTTGAATAGCATAGTAGATCTGAACATAAAATCTTCCACCAAATAAACCAACTAGCATCAACTACAAGGTGTAATCAACACTACTAGCAACCCACAGGTACCAATCTGAGGTTTTGAGACAAAGATTGAATATAAGAGATGAACTAGGGTTTGAGATGAGATGGTGCTGGTGAAGATGTTGATGAAGATTAGTCCTCCCACGATGAGAGGATTGCTGGCGATGTCGATGGCGATGATTTCCCCCTCCCGGAGGGAAGTATCCCCGGCAGAATCTCTTCGCCGAAGAGCAAAAGTGCTCCTACCCAAGTTCTGCCTCGAGACGGCGGCGCACCATCCCGAAAGTCTTCTCTCTATTTTTTCTAGGGCAGATGGACTTATATACCAGAAAATGGGGGCCAGAGGCTGGCCAGGGGCCCCACGAGGTACCAGGGCGCGCCTGGGGGGGTAGCGCGCCCTGGTGCCTCGTGGGCTCCTGGATGGCCCCCTCTGGTACTTCTTTATTCCAATATTTTTTATTTATTCCAAAATAAGTCTCCGTGAAATTTCAGCTCATTTGGAGATGTGCAGAATAGGTATCTCTGACATAGCTTTTTCAGGTCCAGAATTCCAGCTGTCGGCATTCTCCCTCCTTGTGTAGATCTTGCATATTAAGAGAGAAAAGGCATTAGAATTGCTCCAAAAAGTGTTATATTGATTAAAAGCACTATAAATAACAGTAGCAAAACATGATGCAAAATGGACGTATCATCTGCTCTCTCTTATGTTCCAGAAAACTTGTGAGCTTGGGACTCAGTATGTGTCGCTAGAGAAGGAGACGATCCAACTCCGACTGGACTTGAAGGTGGAGAAGAGGAACGTAGCTCGCGCCCAAGCGGAGCTCAAGGCCATGGGAGGTAAGCTTTGATTACTAAGCGTTATGCTTTCATCTTTTTTCGTTCTTTGAACCGAGTGACTTCACTCGAACAGATGTGCGTAGTGAAAACCATCGACTCCAAGTGCGGCTCAGAACCTCTGTCTCTTTAGAAACTATGAAGCAGGCACTCGAAAACTAGGACAATGAACTGGTGGGGGCACAGAAGGTGGCGAGAGAGAAGACCAAGGCCGCCGAAGAGAAATTTGCCTCACTCGAGAAGCTTGAAGGAGAGAACAAGTCGCTGAAGACCGCCGTCACGGAGGCGAAGAAGGAAGTGGTCGAGCTCAAGAAGCAGAAGACTGAGTGGGACGGCAAGCTCAAGGCTCAAGCGAATGCTTACGAGCAAGAGAAGAAGACTCTGAGCGAGAAGATCACCCAGCTCACTGAAAAGAAGAATGTTCTGGAAAAGTATATAGAAGACTTCACGGAGGAGATGTACACCAAGCTTGCAGGTAACTTGTAACATCCGAGCGAGTTTTAACTTGTTTCCGAGTGAACTTCATGCATGCTGATACTCGACTCTCCTCTTCTCTTGTTTACAGAGTACTGCCGGGACTTCAAGCTAGAGACTGACAGAATCGAGAGGGATCTGGATCCCTCCAGGTCACTCGTCGATGACAAGGCTGCTCTAGGTATCTTGCGGCTTGAATCTCACATTTAAGACATTCTGGGGTACATCATCCGTCTGCGGGGTGCACTCGGAAGGGTCGGCAAGGAGCTGTGGCCAGAAGACACTCTCGACACCGATCTGGAAGCAATGATGACTCGCCTCAACGAGATTCCTAGCCGAGTGCAAGCATGGAAGAAGTCAGCTGCTCACTGCGGAGCCGATGTGGCGCTCTGTCTCGTCCGTGTGCACTGCAAGGACGCCAAGGAAGAGAAGCTGAAGTCTCTCCAAGTCGCCAACACGAAGAAGCTCAAGTTTGAGGACTTCATGGAGATGTTCATAGAGGCAGCCACTCGGATCGCAGATGGCATCGACTTGGACGCCTTCGTCGAGCTGGCCAGCCCTTCTGGAGCATAAGAAAAACTTTAAGCTTTACCCATTTGCCTCGGTATGCCGAGTGGACTTGTATCCGTTAAACTCTTTTGGGCTCAGGGCCCGAGTACTCGCATTTACTTTTGAACTTCTAAAGTTATCCAAATGCTTTCTTTCGAGTCTTTAAATGTGTAGCTTAGGCGAAAGCTGGTTCGCAGCTAAGCCCCCCGAGTGAGAGGGACGTTCTTCACTCGGAGTAGTGTTTTCAACTTGGGCGAAAGCTGGTTCGCAGCCAAGCCCCCGAGTGAGAGGGATGCTCTTCACTCGGAGTCGTTTTTTAACTTAGGCGAAAGCTGGTTCGCAGCTAAGCCCCCGAGTGAGAGGGACGCTCTTCACTCGGAGTTGTTTTTTTAACTTAGGCGAAAGCTGGTTCGCAGCTAAGCCCCCGAGAGAGAGGGACCCTCTTCACTTGGAGTGGATTTTTAACTTAGGTGAAAGCTGGTTCGCAGCTACGCCCTCGAGTGAGAGGGATGCTCTTCACTCGGAGTAGGTTTTTAACTTGGGCGAAAGCTGGTTCGCAGCCAAGCCCCCGAGTGAGAGGGACGCTCTTCACTCGGAGTGGATTTTAACTTGTGCGAAAGTTGGTTCGCAGCCAAGCCTCCGAGTGAGAGGGATGCTCTTCACTTGGAGTAGGTTTTTAACTTGGGCGAAAGCTGGTTCGCAGCCAAGCCCTCGAGTGGAAGGGATGCTCTTCACTCGGAGTCGTTTTTTAACTTAGGCGAAAGCTGGTTCGCAGCTAAGCCCTCGAGTGAGAGGGGCGCTCTTCACTCGGAGACGTTTTTTAACTTAGGCGAAAGCTGGTTCGTAGCCAAGCCTCCGAGTGAGAGGGATGCTCTTCAATCGGAGTAGGTTTTTAACTTGGGAGAAAGCTGGTTCGCAGCCAAGCCCCCGAGTGAGAGGGACGCTCATCACTCGGAGTGGATTTTTAACTTGGGCGAAAGCTGGTTCGCAGGCAAGCCTCCGAGTGAGAGGGATGCTCTTCACTCGGAGTAGGTTTTTAACTTGGGCGAAAGCTGGTTCGCAGCCAAGCCCCCGAGTGAGAGGGACGCTCGTCACTCGGAGTGGGTTTTTAACTTGGGCGAAAGCTGGTTCGCAGCCAAACCCCCGAGTGAGAGGGACGCTCATCACTCGGAGTGGGTTTTTTTAACTTAGGCGAAAGCTGGTTCGCAGCTAAGCCCTCGAGTAAGAGGGACGCTCGTCACTCGGAGTGAATTTTTTAACTTAGGCGAAAACTGGTTCGCAGCTAAGTCGAAGGGCGTACACCCACTGGGGGTCGTAAGCCAGAGAATGCGCACGAGTGGACTCAATGTAGAACTGGAAAAGTCATGCTTTTATTCATCATACATCACTCGAGTGCTTTTATTACATCTCAACATCAAGTATAAAAACGTCGAAGCAAGTCTGCATTCCAAGCACGGGGCTCATCTGCTTGCTTCAGAAGGTTGTACAGGTGGTATGCCCCGTTATGCAGAACTTTTGAAATGACAAAAGGACCTTCCCACGTAGGAGCAAGCTTGTGAGGTCGCTGCTGATCCACTCGGAGCACAAGATCACCTTCCTGAAAGGCCCGACCCCTGATGTGCCTGTCATGAAAACGTCGTAGGTCCTGCTGATAGGTGGCTGAACGGATAAGAGCCATCTCCCTCTCCTCCTCCAAGAGATCAACGGCGTCTTGCCACGCCTGCTCTACTTCAGCTTCGGAGTATAGTTCCACTCGGGGTGAATTGTGGAGCAGGTCACTCGGCAGGACGGCTTCAGCTCCGTACACCATGAAGAAGGGAGTGCGATTGGTAGACCGATTGGGGGTCGTCCTCAGGCCCCACAGAACTAACGGCAATATAGTGACCCAGGCTCCGGCTGCATGCTCCAAATCACACATAAGTCGCGGCTTTAGCCCTGGAAGGATCAGTCCATTCGCTCTCTCGGCTTGTCCATTCGACTGTGGGTGAGCCACGGATGCATAGTCGACCCGAGTGCCTTGGGCGACACAGAATGCTCTGAACTCTTCGGAGTCGAAGTTTGAACCATTGTCAGTGATGATGCTATGAGGCATGCCGTATCTGAAGATTATCTCTTTCATGAACTTGATCGCTGTACGAGAATCTAGTTTCTTGATGGGTTTGGCTTCAATCCACTTAGTGAACTTGTCAACTGCAACCAGCAAGTGGGTGAATCCACTCGCCCCTGTCCGAAGGGGCCCCACCATGTCAAGTCCCCAAACTGCGAATGGCCAGACGAGTGGGATCGTCTTCAGGACAGATGCGGGCTTGTGTGATAAGTTTGCATAGAATTGACACCCGGCGCAGTGTTGGACTATCTCCTGCGCAGCTTCATTAGCACGTGGCTAGAAGAAGCCGGATTGGTAAGCTTTAGCCACGATTGTCTGAGAGGACGCATGGTGTCCACAAGTTCCCAAGTGAATTTCCTCCAAGATCAGTCATCCTTCCTCCGGAGAGATGCAGCGCTGAGCCACACCGGTGATGCTCTTTCTGTACAACCGATTGCCCATCACTGTAAAGGCCTTGGACCTACGAACAATCTAGCGGTCCTCGACTTCATCCTCTGGAAGCTCCTGTCTGAGCAGGTGCGCAATGTACGGCACCGTCCAATCGGGCGTGATCGCCAGAACCTCCATGACCAAGTCAATGACTGCCGGGACCTCAATTTCAGTCGAATCGGAGGGACCGACCACTTGCGGGGGCTCTTTAGTGAAGGGACCTTCTTTCACCGTTGGGGAATGCAGCTACTCAAGGAACACGTTGCTGGGTATAGGATTTGGAGTGGACCCGATCTTTGTCAGATCGTCTGCCGCTTGATTCTTGGCTCGGGGGATGTTGTGGAGCTCCAGTCCCTCGAATTTCTTCTCCAGCTTTCTTACTGCATTGCAATATCCCGTCATAGCAGGGCTCCTGATGTCCCACTCCTTCATTACCTGATTCACAACTAGATCCGAGTCTCCGTAGACCATCAGGCGTCGGACGCCGAGTGAGATGGCCATACGCAGACCATAAAGGAGCGCTTCATACTCGGCCTCATTGTTGGAGGAATCAAAGTGAATCTACAGAACATAACTGAGTCGATCGCCTTTTGGAGACACCAGCACTACTCCGGCTCCTGAACCATTCAACATCTTGGAACCGTCGAAGAACATGGTCCAGTGTTCCGGGTGACTCTGAGTCGGTTGCTGCTGTTATGTCCATTCGGCTAAGAAATCAGCTAATGCTTGAGACTTGATCGCCTTTTTCGCCTCGAACTTGATGTCCAGGGGCAGGAGGTCGATTGCCCACTTCGCCACTCGACCAGTCGCATCTTGATTGTTCATGATCTCAGACAGCGGGGCGTCGCTGACGACTGATACGACGTGCTCTTGGAAGTAATGGGCTACTTTCTTCGCAGTCAGGTAGATGCCATAGACGAGCTTCTGATAATGAGGATACCTCTGCTTGGACGGAGTCAGAACTTCAGAAATGTAATAGACTGGGCGCTAAACTTTGTAAGCTTTACCCTCTTCTTCTCGCTCGACTGTGAGGACAGTGCTAACAACTTTACCAGTGGCCGCAATGTACAAGAGCAACGGCTCGTTGCTGTTTGGAGCGGTGAGAACCGGCTGGGTGGAAAGCAGAGCTTTGAGCTGAACAAACACTGCTTGTGCTTCAGCAGTCCACTCGAACGAATCAGACTTCTTCATCAATCGGTAAAGGGGTAGTGCCTTCTCACTGAGGCGGGAGATGAATCGGCTCAGAGCCGCAAGACAACCCGTGAGCTTTTGTACATCATGAAGCCATTATGGACGCTTCATTCATACAATTGCACCGATATTCTCGGGGTTGGCATCTATCCCTCGTTCGGAAACGAGGAATCCGAGTAACTTGCCCCCGGGCACCCCGAAAGTGTACTTCGCTGGATTCAGCTTAATATCATACTTCTGCATATTTGCGAAAGTTTCAGCTAGGTCAGCCAGCAGGTCGGAACCTTTCCTGGACTTGACCACAATATCATCCATGTATGCCTCGATGTTCTGACTGATCTGTGTGTGCAAACACTTTTGAACCATGCGCATGAAAGTGGCACCGGCATTTTTGAGACCGAATGGCATGGTGATATAGCAGAAACACCCGAATGGGGTGATAAAAGCTGTTTTTATTTCATCTGGCCCATACAGTCGGATCTGGTGATACCCGGAGTACGCATCCAGAAAAGACAATCGCTCACAACCCGCAGTGGAATCTACGATTTGATCTATACGGGGGAGCGGGAAATGAACCTTGGGACAGACCCGATTGATGTGCTTGAAATCAATGCACATCCAGAGAGATTTATCCTTCTTAGGAACCATGACGACGTTGGCGAGCCACTCGGAGTGGTACACCTCACGGATGAACTTGGCTGCCAGGAGCCGAGCAACTTCTTCGCCAATGGCCTTCCTCTTCTGTGTAGCAGAGCGACGAAGATGTTCCTTCACAGGTTTTGCTGTCGGGTCGACTCGCAAACGGTGCTCAGCCAGTTCCCAGGGAACACCCGGCATGTCAGATGGCTTCCATGCGAAGATGTCCCAGTTCTCACGGAGGAATTGGATGAGCGCTTCTTCCTATTTGCTGTCGAGTGTCGTTGAGATGTTGGTGGGAGCGGCATTGGGATCCTCTGGATGAATGTGCACAGGCTTCGTCTCACCGGCCGACTGGAACGCAGACTCTGCAGCTGGTTTCTTGGAGCGTAGCAGATCCCTCGGATCAGCGTTTTTCTTGTATTTTTCTAACTCCACCATAGCCATCTACTCATCAGCAATTTTGGACCCTGCTGCAAACATTCTTCCGCGCGCTGCCGACTGCCGATGAATGTGATCACGCCTTTGGGGCCGGGCATCTTCAACTTAAGGTACACATAACATGGGCGGGCCATGAAACGTGCGTAAGCTGGCCGTCCAAGGATGGCATGATAGGTGCTGCGGAAGTCGACCACTTCGAAGGTCAGCCTTTCCTTCCTGAAGTTCTTGTCGTCTCCAAAGACTACATCCAGGGCAATCTGCTCGAGTGACTTTGCTTTCTTGCTGGGGATCACTCCGTGGAACTGCATACAACTCTCACTGAGATGGGACATCGGAATGCCCATCCCCTTCAGGGTATCAGCGTAGAGTATGTTCAACCCGCTTCCACCGTCCATGAGGACCTTTCGCAGACGAACGCCTCCCATGACCGGATCGACCACCAGTGCTTGCCGCCCAGGGGTGGCAATGTAGGCCGGGTGGTCCGACTGATCAAAGGTGATCGGAGTCTTCGACCAGTTCAGAAACTTTGTCGTCGCCGGCATAGCCATGTTTACTTCTCGGTTGATAACCTTCAACCGGCTCTTGCTCTCAACATCCGCAAAGATCATCAAAGTTGCATTGACAGTAGGATAAGCTTCATCTTTGTCTTCGTCATCAGCATCATTCGGGCTTTTCTCACTCGACTGACTCTCTCGAAACTGCTGTATCAGCAATCTGCACTGTCGAGTTGTATGCTCGGGCAATATCAGATTGCCATCTTCATCTTTTCTGGTGTGAATGTGACACGGCAAATTGAGGACGTCTTGGCCCGACTGATCTTTCTTCTTCCTCGGGATCCACTTTTCCTTGGCCTTCCCTTTGTTTTTGGGTTGACCAGCCAGTGCGGCAGCCTCGGTCTGAGCCGATCCGTCAGCCTTGCGTTTCGGCTTCCGACTGGGGTTGCTGTTTCCAGGGTTAGGCTCATTAGCTTTCCCCTTGCCGTTACGGAGACGGTCTTCCTCTTCTCCGTTCGCATACCGAGTGGCGATCTCCATCATTCGGCTCATGGTCAAGGATCCCGACCAACCAAATTTCAGGATGAGCTCTCGATATCTGACTCCTGCCTTGAAGGAACAGATGGCTTGGTGCTCAGTGACATTCTCAACCACATGATGCAGGGTTGTCCAATGCTGGATGTACTCTCTCAAGGTTTCATTCGGCTTCTGCACACAATGCTGCAGCTCAGTCAATCCGGTGGGGCGTTTGCACGTGCCTTCAAATGTTTTGATGAACACTCGAGGTAAATCTTCTCAGTAGTATATACTAGCCGGAGTGAGCTGGTTGAGCCAGGCTCGGGCGGACCCCTCAAACATCAAGGGCAGATGCTTCATAGCCACATAATCGTTACCACCTCCGATCTGAACAGCCACTCGGTAATCTTCTAACCACGTCTCTGGCTTGGACTCAACGGTGAACTTGCTCACTCCAGCTGCGAACCTGAAGTTAGGTGGAATCTCTGCGGCTCTGATTGCTCTGCTGAAACACTCGGGCCCAGAGACGAAGGCTCCACTTCCACTCGGACGATTTCTGTCCAAATTCTCTCTAAGAGCTCTGCCTCGGTCGACCAGGTTCTAAGCGAGTACTGATCTTGCGTTGAACTGTGGGTCGCAGAGGTCGAATGGCTCCCTCTGGCGATAACCATCACCCTGGCGAGGAGGGCTGGCCCTCCGATCATTGCCGTAAGGATGTCTGGCATCATACGGCCGGGGCGCGTAAGAGCCATCCCGCGGAGGGGGCGTCTGCATGCGGCAACGATCATCCTGACACCGCGGAGGCGTATTTCGACTGCGACCCTCCTCCAAGTACTGGTCTCGGTGGCGGTTTTGGTCGTTTCACTGCGGAGGCGAGTGTCTGTTCCTTCCCGGGGTCATCGGACTGTGGGCCGACTGAACAATGTCAGCTCTGACGGATCTACTATGAATCTTGTTGCGCGACTGGGACACCGCTGAATTCTGCTCTTCAGCTGCCTTGAGCAAGGCCCGGATCTACCACAAGCCCTCTCCCGCCTCGGATCAGGATGGCTCAATGGAATCTGCTATCCGAGTGGCCGCCGCCAAATTCTGGACTGGAGTGCAAAATACCTAGAAGTTCTGCTGCTGATCGTTTGAGAACAACTGCCGCCGCCACCGACTGGAACTGGGCTGATGTTGACGCTGGGCACGATCGTCGAGTGATTTCTGGAGCGCCTCCAGACGACTGCGCTCAGCCAAATTGGCCTGGCGCGCGGGCTCCAAAGCCTGAGCCTCGGGAGTCGTCCCAATGATGGGTGTCTAGAGGGCCTGCTCGTTCCTGCGCTGCAGTTCCTCTCTCTGCTGCCGAGTGAGAGGTCGGGGGTAGTACTCATCATCGTGATGGTCTCCGCTGCCGCCAAGATCCGCGCACGACGGATCGCCGGTCTCTGCGCCGCCGCGGCCGTACCCAGGCGGGCTGGGCGAGGAATCGGCCATCAGCACCTCTGCAGCGGGATCGCTGCTCTCGCACTCGGATAAGCTTTCCGAGTTCTCATGCAAGGAGGTGAATGACTCGAAGACAGGCTAATCGGGCTCGATTGCCGCGACTTGCGGGGCCGCAGCCTGGAGGGCCACCGCATGCTTGATCCACCGTTGAAGCCGTGAGCGTCCGGAACGCTTGCGACGGTGGCTGGTGAAGCGAGGAGACGACGACTGGTACGGAGTCGAAGGTTGTCGAAGAAGAACGCCGAAGGTACCCGCACGGAAGTGCGCTGCTCCACAGATGGGCAACGCCTCGACATCCAGCGGGGCTTCCTGGAGCCACGCCGAATCGTCAGCGATGAAACTGAGGACGCCGAAACGGATCTCGCCGCCGAGTGTCAGTCCGCCGCCGGAAACCGTGATGATGATGGGAAAATCGCAACTACGCCGGAAGTCGCTAGACGCCTGCCCCACGGTGGGCGCCAACTGTCGTGGGTATGAGTCTGACAGTAGTGTATGGGGGTACGAATTGGAGGGCAGAGCCTAGCTACGGCGTAGTTGTTACACTCGGATTTACGAGTTCAGGCCCCTCAGCGGTGGAGGTAATAGCCCTACGTCTCGGTGCTCTGGAGCTTGATTGACTTGAGTGTCTAGATTACAAAAGGTTGCGAACCCTTGTTATGGAGCTGGGGGCGGCTTATATAGAGTCCGTTAGGCCCCCATCAATACCGCCATAACCAAGGGTTAAAGAGGGGTTTAAGGGCGCCATCTATTAGTAACGGGCGCATTGATTACGATTGATGAGGGTGGACGCACATCCTGACCGTTGCGTTCCCGGAGAGTCTCCTAGTCTTCTCTGGTTGAGTGACTATCAGGTACTCTGAGTGAAATAAGCCGGTCGAGTGAACTGCTGCCTCCCGAGTGGTTCATTGAACTCTGAGTGAATGTCAGGTTGCAGAACTCCTGACTACTGGTCTGGCCCTGGGGCCCAGTATAAGGTTTGTGGCATCCTAGGGTAGGGTTTGTAGGTCAGGCCTGTTACCCTATCCCTAGTATATGTCCTCGTCAGTAATTGATTTTAGAAAATTAAACAAAGCCACTAGAAAAGATCATTACCCCTTACCTTTTATTGATCAAATGTTAGAAAGATTGTCTAAGCATACACACTTTTGTTTCCTAGATGGTTATTCTGGTTTTTCTCAAATACCCGTATCACAATCCGACCAAGAGAAAACCACCTTTACTTGTCCTTTTGGAACTTATGCTTATAGACGTATGCCTTTTGGTTTATGCAATGCACCTGCTACCTTTCAAAGATGTATGACTGCTATATTCTTTGACTTTTGTGAAAAGATTGTTGAGGTATTCATGGATGATTTCTCCGTTTACGGAACTTCTTTTGATGATTGCTTAAGCAACCTTGATCGATTTTTGCAGAGATGTGAAGAAACTAATCTTGTCTTGAATTGGGAGAAGTGCCACTTTATGGTGAATGAAGGCATTGTCTTAGGGCATAAATTTTTTGAAAGAGGTATTGAAGTTGATAAAGCTAAGGTTCATGCTATTAAGAAAATGCCATGTCCTAAAGATATTAAAGGTATAAGCAGTTTCCTTGGTCATGCTGGTTTCTATAGGAGATTTATTAAAGACTTCTCTAAAATTTCTAGGCCTCTTACCAATCTTTTGCAAAAAGATGTTCCATTTGTTTTTGATGATGATTGTCTAGAAGCCTTTGAAACACTTAAGAGAGCCTTAACCACTGCACCTATTGTTCAACCACCTGACTAGAACTTGTCTTTTGAAATTATGTGTGATGCTAGTGATTATGCTGTTGGTGTTGTTCTAGGACAGAGAGTTGATAAGAAATTAAATGTTATCCATTATGCTAGTAAAACTCTAGACAGCGCCCAAAGAAATTATGCTACTACTGAGAAAGAATTTCTAGCAGTTGTGTTTGCATGTGATAAATTCAGATCTTACATAGTTGATTCTAAAGTAACTGTTCACACCAATCATGCTGCTATTAAATATCTTATGGAAAAGAAAGATGCAAAACCTAGACTCATTAGGTGGGTTTTATTGCTACAAGAATTTGACTTGCATATTATTGATAGAAAGGGAGCTGAGAATCCCGTAGCAGATAATTTGTCTAGAATTGAAAATGTTCTTGATGACCCACTTCCTATTAATGATGATTTTCCTGATGAACAGTTAGCTGTCATAAACGCTTCTCGTAATACTCCTTGGTATGCAGACTATGCTAATTATATTGTTGCTAAATTTATACCACCTAGTTTCACATACCAACAAAAGAAAAAGTTCTTCTATGATTTAAGACATTACTTTTGGGATGACCCACATCTTTATAAAGGAGTAGATGGTATTATTAGACGTTGTATACCTAAGCATGAACAGGAACAAATCCTACGGAAGTGTCATTCCGAGGCTTACGGAGGACACCATTGATACGTCTCCAACGTATCTATAATTTATGAAGTATTCATGCCATGTTTATAACAATTCTATATGGTTTTGGTATGATTTGATTAGAACTAACCCGGACTGACGCTGTTTTCAGAAGAATTGCCATGGTGTTGTTTTTGTGCAGAAATAAAAGTTCTTGGAATTGGATGAAACTTTTTGGAGATTTTTTAAGGAATAAATAAAAAATACTGGAACCAAGACCACTGGAGGGGGGCCACCCAGTGCCCACGAGGCACCAGGGCGCGCCACCCCCCCCCCAAGCGCGCCCTGGTACCTCGTGGGGCCCACGTGGCTCCGTCTGACCTGATTCCAACGCTGAAAAATCCTATAAATAGAGAAACCCCTAGAAATAACCCTAGAACTTCGACTCCGCCGCCGCAAGCCTCTGTACCTCCACGATCTCATCTACAGCCCTTTTCTGGCACCTGCCGGAGGGGGGAAATCATCACCGGAGGCCATCTTCATCATCCCGGCGGTCTCCATGACGAGGAGGGAGTAGTTCACCCTCGGGGCTGAGGGTATGTACTAGTAGCTATGTGTTTGATCTCTCTCTCTCTCTCTCGTGTTCTTGACTTGGCACGATCTTGATGTATCGCGAGCTTTGTTAATATAGTTGGATCATATGGTGTTTCTTCCCTCTCTATCTTTATTGTGATGAATCGAATCTTTTCCCTTTGAGGTTTCATTATTGTCGGATTGAATATTTCAGATTTGAGAACACTTGATGTATGTCTTGCATATGAATACCCGTGGTGACAATGGGGTATTATATTGATTCACTTGATATATGTTTTGGCATTCAACTCGCGGATTCCCGCAGTGACATTGGGGTAATCTATGCATAGGGGTTGATGCATGTTTTCATTATCTTTTCTCCGATAGAAACTTTGGGGTGCTCCTTGGAGTTCTTTGTGTGGATTGAATATTATGATTATGAAGTTGTTTGATGCATATCGTATAATCAACTCACGGATACTTGTGGTGACATTGGAGTATCTAGGTGACATTAGAGTTGGTTGATCTGTATCATATGGTGTTATTTTAGTATGAACTCTAGGGCTGTTTGTGACACTTATAGGAATATCTCAATAGATCGATCGGAAAGGATAACTTTGAGGTGGTTTCATACCCTACAAACAATTTATATCTTACGTTCTCCGCTAATAGGAACTTGGGAGTGATTCTTTATCGCACGTTGAGGGATGGTTATATGATCCAATTATGTTAGCATTGTTGAGAGATTGCACTAGCGAAAGTATGAACCCTAGGCCTTGTTTTTAAGCATTCCAATATTGTTTGTGCTCACTTTTGTTACTTGCTACCTTGCTGTTTTTATATTTTCAGATTACAAAAACCTATATCTACTATCCATACTACACTTTTATCACCATCTCTTCGCCGAACTAGTGCACCTATACAATTTACCGTTGTATTGGGTGTGTTGGGGACACAAGAGATTTCTTGTATTTGGTTGCAGGGTTGTTTGAGAGGTATCATCTTCAACCTATGCCTCCCACGGATTGATAAACCTTAGGTCATCCACTTGAGGGAAAATTGCTACTGTCCTACAAAACTCTGCGCTTCGAGGCCCAACACGAGTCTACAAGAATAAGTTATGTAGTACACATCAACCATGCAATAGACGGGACTGCACACAAGGTATTACAATCTAGTTTTTTTTATTGGCCTACACTTTTCAAGGATGCTCGTAAGTTTCACTAAATTCCTCTCATATCACGGTTTCTCTAAATCTTAAAAACTTCATCCACATAAAACTCAACAAGAACTCGTGAGATAAGTTAGTATAAACCAACTCAAAACCTTAACATTCTCTACTGTAGCAAATCACTAAAATTATAATTTAACATTGCATACTAAATGTCTCTGCATATTTAATACTCCTATCCTCAAATAGAATCATTAAACAAGCAAACATATGCAAACAATGCAACTATAACAGCAATCTGCCAAAACAGAACAGTCTGTAAAGGGGGATTTAAAATTCATACTTCCCTAAACTCCAAAAATTCTTAAAAATCTACCAAAACAGAACAGTCTGTAATACCTTGTGTGCAGTCCTATCTCCTGGATGGTTGATGTCTACTACACAACTTATTCTTGTAGACTCGTGTTGGGCCTCCAAGCGCAGAGTTTTGTAGGACAGTAGCAATTTTTCCTCAAGTGGATGACCTAAGGTTTATCAATCCGTGGGAGGCGTAGGATGAAGATGGTCTCTCTCAAACAACCCTGCAACCAAATAACAAAGAGTCTCTTGTGTCCCCAACACACCCAATACAATGGTAAATTGTATAGGTGCACTAGTTCGGCGAAGAGATGGTGATACAAGTGTAGTATGGATAGTAGATATGGGTTTTTGTAGTGCGAACAATAAAAAACAGCAAGGTAGCAAGTAACAAAAGTGAGCATAAACAGTATTGCAATGCTTAGAAACAAGGCCTACGGTTCATACTTTCGCTAGTGCATTTTCTCAACAATGCTAACATAATTGGATCATATAACCATCCCTCAACGTACGATAAAGAATCACTCCCAAGTTCCTATTAGCGGAGAACATAAGATAGAAATTGTTTGTAGGGTACGAAACCACCTCAAAGTTATCCTTTCCGATCGATCTATTGAGCTATTCCTATAAGTGTCACAAACAACCCTAGAGTTCGTACTAAAATAACACCATATGATACACATCAACCAACTCTAATGTCACCTAGATACTCCAATGTCACCACAAGTATCCGTGAGTTGATTATACAATATGCATCAAACAACTTCATAATCATAATATTCAATCCACACAAAGAACTCCAAGGAGCACCCCAAAGTTTCTATCGGAGAAAAGATAATGAAAACGTGCATCAACCCCTATGCATAGATTACCCCAATGTCACCTCGGGAATCCGCGAGTTGAGTGCCAAAACATATATCAAGTGAATCAATATAATACCCCATTGTCACCATGGGTATTCATATGCAAGACATACATCAAGTGTTCTCAAATATGAAATATTCAATCCGACAATAACGAAACCTCAAAGGGAAAAGATTCGATTCATCACAACAAGGATAGAGAGGGAAGAAACACCATATGATCCAACTATATTAACAAAGCTCGCGATACATCAAGATCGTGCCAAATCAAGAACACGAGAGAGAGAGAGAGAGATCAGACACATAGCTACTGGTACAAACCCTCAGCCACGAGGGTGAACTACTCCCTCCTCGTCATGGAGACCGCCGGGATGATGAAGATGGCCTTCGGTGATGATTCCCCCCTCCGGCAGAGTGCCGGAAAAGGGCTGTAGATGAGATCTCTTTGGTACAGAGGCTTGCGGCAGCGTAAAAACTCATCTAGGTTAACTTTCGGGGGTTTCTGAATATATAGGATTTTTCAGCATTGGAATCACACAAGGAGGTGCCACAGGGGGCCCACGAGGCACCAGGGCACGCTTGGGGGGTGGCGTGCTCTGGTGGCTAGTGTGGCCCCTGTGGATTTTCTGCTGCTCCCCCGAAGCTTCCTGGGTCTGTTTCCTTCCAGAAAAAATCGTCAAAAAGTTTCGCTGCATTTGGACTTCATTTGATATGGATTTTCTGGAAAACCAAAAACAAGCAGAAAACAGCAACTGGCACTGGGCACTAGGTCAATATGTTAGTCCATAAAAATCATATAAAAACCATATAAAAGTGCACCAAAATCATACAAAACTATAATAAACATGGCATGAATACTTCATAAATTATAGATACGTTGGAGACGTATCAGTGGCATAACCATCCCAAGAGATACCCAGAAAAAGAAATGAGTATCCAGGTGGTACAACCATCCCAAGAGATACTCAGAAAAAAGAAATGAGTATCCAGGTGGCACAACCATCCCAAGAGATACCCAGAAAAAGAAATGAGTATCCAGGTGGCATAACCATCCCAAGAGATACCCAGACAAAGAAATGAGTATCCAGGTGGCATAACCATCCCAAGAGATACCCAGAAAAAGAAATGAGTCTCCAGGTGGCACAACCGTCCCAAGAGATACTCAAGGTTAAATATAGGAGTAAAAGGTTAGTCCACAATAATATTCATGATAGCATCCGTAGCGATAATAATCATCCTGCAAAGGTGAATCATGCTCAATTTTAATTATTTCCTCCGAAGACCGACACTAAGACCGACACTTGACCAACCCAGACTGTAGTCCTTAACCGCGGACACGGCTATTCGAATAGGTTTTAAAACTCTGCAGAGGGTGTACTCTTTACCCACAAGTAAAGGATTTCTTTAGCCAACATCGAGACGCTGACTAATTCCCATTACGGCCTTTGGGTTGAAAACACACCTAACCAGCACACACCAGATTAACTTTCCTGATGCCAGGAATCACCCAAAGCATCGTTCAAGAAAAACTCTAAGACGGGGAGACCACCCTCTCGAATAGCATAGGATCACAATTTATAACGTGCGGAATACAAGGGGTGCCCCCCTCTCGGCCCAGCTGGATACACCCATGCCCCCTGACCCGATGACTGGCATTATACCTGGATCCTGGAAACCTTCATCGCGGCCCCTCTGTACGGTGTGTGCAGGAAAGGGGTTAACAACTTACTGAACCGTACCCTACCTGTGGCAGGGACAAGTGGCAGCACGAAAAAAGTATGGGGGTTACCGAAACAAGACTCGATCTACGGTCGACTCAGGAGGTTTACGTTTTCCTGCAGGGAATTAGCACAATATATTCCTCATGGTAATACACAACAGGGTCACCATCTGGCATGTCCCAACATGCCCTCACTGATCATTCTCGTCACAACGAGATTTCAGTCTCATGGCCACTTTTCTCGTGACTGATTCTTTCCTGCAGATTAGTCCAGACCAACATAGGCATATGTGACATGTGAAAAGAACCACACTCACTCATACTTCATGTTTAAGTGAGGGTAAAACATTATCCAAGGATCATGCATGTATAACTAGCAATATGCAAATTTTATTTGAATTATCATAATCATGATCATGTTATACTAGCAAGCAAACAACCAAACATTCACCATATCAAGTGTTCAAGATGCTTGCCTTAAGCATGCAGAAAGATTGGGTGCACTCCAAAACTTTGAAATTTTCATCTTCCCTCCATTTTCCTATTTTCAAAATATTGCAACTACCACATAATTTGAAAACAGTACAAAAAAGTTGTTTGAATTTTTTTGAAATAAATACTAAAATAAACTAGAAGAAAAATAAGGAATGTAGGAAAAAGAATCAAGTCATTTCGATTTATAGTTTAAAAGTTAAAGGCAGTCAAAGTTTAGTCAACGCTCTGGTTTTATTTAGATTTTAAATAGGAAACGTTCCGGCTGAGAATACGCTTTGTAAATAAGAAAACGTACTTTGCAAACTACGCCTTCACTTACAGACGCGGGCGTGACCTCTAGTCACTGACGGTGGGTCCCGCGGGCCCACCAGTCAGGTTTGACTGGTCCAACCGCGCGCCTTGTCCTTCTCTTCCCTTCGGTCGAACGGAGGCGGCACTCCGGCGGGGCTCGCCGGCGAACGGCGGTGCCGTTTGGGAAGCTGAGGCCACCCACGAGCTCAGGAGGTTTGCGCGGTCCTGACGGTGTGCGGCACGTCCTTCGGGGAGCAAGGGGTTGCCGGCGGCGAGGTTCTCCAGCGGATGGCGGCGTCGGGTGAAAGAGGGCTTTTGCCCACGGCGGCTCCCGAGTGAAATTGATAGGGGGAAGGGATCAACGGGAGCTCCAGAAGGCTAGTGGTGGAGGAATTTTTGGTGGGGAGGCTGTGGGTGCGACGGAATCGTCGGAGAGGTTGCGGCGGCCGTGGGCATCGGAGGTGGGGAAGACAACCATTCTCGGTAGCCTTGCTCCTTCGGGGTGCTTACAGAGGGAGAGGGGGATGAGGTGCCAAGAGGAGAGAGCTCGGGGTGGCTTATATAAGCGGGGAAGGTCGGTTCCCGTGGCTTCCCGAAGAAGGCACGATGGCGGGCGGCCATTACTGGCAACAGGGGGGCGGCGGCGAGGTCGTTGGGGTCGGTGGGGTGGCCGGTGTGGCCGCAGCTGTGCTCCGGTGAGCTGGCTGGCTCGGGGAAGCGCCAGGTGGCCCGGACGGTGCCGTCCATAGTAGATTGCGGCGGCGGCCATTGATGGCAGACGAGGGTGGTGGCGATGGTCAGCGAGGTCGGTGTGTGGCTAATGAGGGTCGGCGCACTACGGATGAGCTTCGGCCGTTGGCAATTAAGGCGAGGGGTCCTGGCAGAGACGTGGCGGAGCCGGTTTCATTGGCGGCGCCTCTGGACGGTGGCGGGCCGGCGCTGGCCGGCGCTAGCAGCCAAAGCAGGCTGTCGGCGTGGTTCGGGGACGGCCTGGTGATCTAGGGAGAGATCAGGACGAGCGATGGAGGCAGCAGAGGAGCCGCAGTGGCTCGGGCGGCGTTCTGGCGTGCATCGCGGCGCTCTGGCCACGCCCAGTGCACACACACAGAGTGCTCGATGGATTGCTAGGGGATCCTAGGGTGTTACAAGTGAGCCAATTTTTGGCAGGGTAGCAGTGCATGGTCTGGTGAGAGTGATAGACATGTTACTCTGGTCAGATGCTCAAGTGCCCAATGCAAGTTCATGAGCTTGCCATATACAGCCATGCACGTGAGGTGCTTGATGAAATGAAACAGTGACCTAGGGGGTTCGGTTGATGATGAAACTTGGCGGGATGTTGTCTCCTTAATAGAAAGTGATGGTGGCATGGTTGGTTTGGCTGAATGAAAAAATTGCTAGTGCAAGTTTTACAAGAATTCAGTTCTGACCCTAAACTTGGAGGATTTATTTGGAGGTCTTCCAAGATGCAAATGGAGGTGAGCTCCTGGACTTAAGGGTTTCGTTGGAAGGACTATAAGTGGGAAAAATTTCAGAATTGTTGGAGCGAGGAAAATTAGGGTTGTAGTTATAACTCAAGAATGGGACAGAATTGAAAAGAGGAGGTTTTGCTCAAAATTTTCAAAACACCAAGTTCGGTTTTTCATTAAAGTGATCTATAGGCATCTAATGACCCCTCATATTTTTTGTGGAATTTTAGGAGAATTATTTAAAATAGTTATAGTGCAACAGGAGCATTTCAAAGCTTGAAATGCTATTAAAGAATTATTTTGGGCAAATTTTATTATGAAAATATTTCCTACTGTTATTTAAAATATAAATGAAATGATTTAAGAAAACTGCCAAAGCCCACAATATTTTTCCCAAATTTTTCTATATGGAGGGAATAATTTTGGAAAACCAATAACAGAGAAGACTCTGAAACAATAAATGACCTCATATAATTCAAAATTTTATTTCTGGCCAAATTTTACTTAATAAAAATATGGTTAAATTTTTGGGGTGTTACACATAGTTGCTACCATCATCTTTCAACTTTTCTTTCTCTAGGAACGCATTAAAATTCAGGGGAGCTACAATGCGAGCCATTGATCTACAACATTAATTTGCAAAGACAATTAGACTAAGTTCATGATAATTGGTTCTTCTAATCAAATTACTAAAGAACTCCCACTTAAATCAACATCCCTCAAGTTGTCTAAGTGTTACATGATCCACATCAACTGACCCATGTCCGATCATCACGTGAGATGGGGCAGTCATCAATGGTGAACATCTCCATGTTGATCATATCTACTATATGACTCATGTTTGACCTTTCGGTCATCCGTGTTCTGAGGCCATGTTTGTACATGCTAGGCTCGTCAAGTTTAACCCAAGTATTCTGCATGTGTAAAACTGGCTTACACCCGTTGTATGCAAACGTAGAGTCTATCACACCCGATCATCACGTGGTGCTCTAAACGACGAACTTTCGCAACGGTGCATACTTAGGGAGAACACTTTTATCTTGAAATTAAGTGAAGGGATCATCTTATAATGCTACCGTCGTCCTAAGCAAAATAAGATGCATAAAAAGATAAACATCACATGCAATCAATATGTGACATGATATGGCCATTATCATCTCGTGCCTTTGATCTCCATCTCCAAAGCACCGGCATGATCTCCATCGTCACCGGTATGACACCATGATCTCCATCATCATGCCGTCATGTGGTTGTCTCCGCCAACTATTGCTTCTACGATTATTGCTAACGCATAGCGATAAAGTAAAGCAATTACATGGTGGTTAATAGTTGACACGCAGGTCATACAATAAATTAAAGACAACCCTATGGCTCCTGCCGGTTGTCGTACTCATTGACATGCAAGTCGTGAACCTATTACAAAACATGATCATCTCATATATCAACATATATCACATCACGTTTTGGCCATACCACATCACAACATGCCCTGCAAAAACAAGTTAGACGTCCTCTACTTTGTTGTTGCAAATTTTACGTGGCTGCTATGGGCACCTAGCAAGAAACCATTCTTACCTACGCAAAGCCACAATGGTGATATACAAGTTGCCTTTTAACCTTCTACAAGGACTGCCCTTGTCAAATCAGATTCAACTAAAGTGGGAGAGACAGACACCCGCAAAGCCACTTTTATGCAATACAAGTTGCATGTCAGTCAGTGGAACTGGTCTCTTGTGCGAGGACAATTAATGTTGGTCCGAGCCGCTTCATCCCACAATACCGCCGAATCCAAATAATACAAAGGAAGTAAGCAATTTGAACATCAACACCCACAACTTCTTTTTGTTCTACTCGTGCAAATACATCTACGCATAGACCTAGCTCATGATGCCACTGATGGGGAATGTTGCATGAAAATCAAAAAAATTCCTACAAAACACCCAAGATCTAATCTAGGAGATGCATAGCAACGAGAGGGGAGTGTGTCTACATACCCTTGTAGACCGAAAGCGTTAGCGTCGTAACGCGGTTGATGTAGTCGTACTCTTCACGATCCAATCCGATCAAGTGCCGAACGGATGACACCTCCGAGATTAGCACACGTTCAGCTCGATGGCGTCCTCTCCTTCTTGATCCAGCAAGCGAGGGGAAGGAGGTAGATGAGATCAGAACCAGCACGACGGCGTGGTGGTGGTGGCAGCGGAATTCCGGCAGGGCTTCGCCAAGCGCTGACGGAACGTGGAGGAGGAGTAATGGGAGGGAGACAGGGCAAGCGTGGAAGGGGTGGCTGCCCCCTGCGCCTCCTAATACGTCCAATTTGCATCATGATTTCCTACTATTAATTATTATGTTTTTGATCATTATTTCACTTTATGGTACAATTCTTATGCCTTTTCTCTCCTATTTTGCAAGATTCACATGAAGAGGGAGATTGTCGGCAGCTGGAATTCTGGACCAGAAAGGGGTGAAATAGAGATAGCTATTCTGCACAACTCCAAATGATCTGAAAATTTACGGAGAATTATTTTGGAATATATAAAAAATACTGGTGAAAGAATCAATAGAAGGGGGCCCACCAGGAAGCCACAAGCCTGGGGGGGCGCCCCCGAGCTTGTGGGGCCCCTGGCAGGCCTCCGGCCCCCTCCTTCTGCTATATGAAGCCATTTTCCCTAGAAAAAATCAGAAGAAGACTTTTGGGATGAAGCACCGCCGTCTCGAGGCGGAACCTGGGCAGGAGCTATTTTGCTCTCCGGTGGAGCGATTCCGCCGGGGATACTTCCCTCCGGGAGGGGGAAATCGAATCCGTCGACATCACCAACGATCCTCTCATCGTGGGAGGACCAATCTACATCAACATCTTCATCAGCACCATCTCATCTCAAACCCTATTTCATCTCTTGTATTCAATCTTTGTCTCAAAACCTCAGATTGGTACCTGTGGGTTGCTAGTAGTGTTGATTACATCTTGTAGTTGATGCTAGTTGGTTTATTTGGTGGAAGATTATTTTTTCAGATCCTTAATGATATTCAATACCCCTCTGATCTTGAACATGCATATGATTTGTGAGTAGTTACTTTTGTTCTTGAGGACATGGGAGAAGTCTTGTCATAAGTAATCATGTGAATTTGGTATTCGTTCGATATTTTGATGATATGTATGTTGTTGCTTCCTTTAGTGGTGTCGTGTGAACGTCGACTACATGACACTTCACCATCTTTGGGCCTAAGGGAAGGCATTGTGGAGTAGTAATTAGATGATCGGTTGCTAGAGTGACAGAAGCTTAAACCCTAGTTTATGCGCTATTCCGTAAGGGGCTGATTTGGATCCATATGTTTCATGCTATGGTTAGAGTTATCTTAATTCTTCTTTCGTAGTTGTGGATGCTTGCGAGAGGGGGTAATCATAAGTGGGAGGCTTGTTCAAGTAAGAACAGCACCCAAGCACCGGTCCACCCACATATCAAATTATCAAAGTAGCGAACGCAAATCAAACAAACATGATGAAGGTGACTAGATGAAATTCCCATGTGTCCTCGAGAACGCTTTGCTTATTATACGAGTTCGTTCTGGCTTGTCCTTTGCTATAAAAAGGATTGGGCCACCTTGCTGCACTTTAGTAGTTACTTGTTACTTGTTATGAATTATCTTGCTACCGAAACTATCTGTTACCGCTACTTTCAGTACTTGCAACTAATACCTTGCTGAAAACCGCTTGTCATTTCCTTCTGCTCTTCGTTGGGTTCGACACTCTTACTTATCGAAAGGACTACGATTGATCCCCTATACTTGTGGGTCATCAAGACTCTTTTCTGGCGCCGTTGCCGGGAGTGAAGCGCCTTTGGTGAGTGGAATTTGGTAAGGAAACATTTATATTACGTGCTGAAATTTATTGTCACTTGTCACTATGGAAAGTAATCCTTTGAGGGGTTTGTTCGGGGTATCTTCACCTCGACCGGAAGCATTGAGAGTTGCTCCTCAACCTACTGAACCTACTAAAAATATTTATTATGAAATTCCTTCGGGTATGGTAGAGAAACTACTAGCTAATCCTTATGCAGGAGATGGAATAGTGCATCCTGATGTGCACTTGATATATGTGGATGAAATTTGTGGATTGTTTAAGCTTGCAGGTGTATCCGGAGATGGAGTTAAGAAGAAAGTATTCCCTTTATCTTTGGAGGGAAAGGCATTGACATGGTATAGGCTATGTGATGATACTGAAACATGGGATTGGAACCGGTTGAAGCTGGAATTTCACCAGAAATTTTATCCTATGCATTTGGTTCATCGTGATCGGAATTATATATATAATTTTTGACCTCGTGAAGGAGAAAGTATCGCTCAAGCTTGGGGGAGGCTTAAGTATATGTTGCATACATGCCCCAATCATGAGCTCTCAAGAGAAATAATTATTCAAAACTTTTATGCTCGGCTTTCTCATAATGATCAATCCATGCTCGATACTTCTTCTTCTGGTTCCTTTATGAAGAGAACTATTGAATTCAGATGGGACCTTCTGGAAAGAATTAAACGTAACTTTGAAGATTGGGAAATCGACAAAGGTAAAGAGTCAGGTATAAATCTTGAGTTTGATTGTGTTAAATCTTTTATGGAAACTGATGCTTTTCATAAGTTTAGTACTAAATATGGACTTGACTCTGAGATAGTAGCTACCTTTTGTGAATCTTTTGGTGCTCATGTTGATCTCCCTAAGGAGAAATGGTTTAAATATCATCCACCTATCGAATTAAATGAAGAACCTGTTAGTGTTAAAGAAGAAACAATTGTTTACAATGTTGATCCAGTTGTGCCCACTGCTTATATTGAGAAACCTCCTTTCCCTGTTAGGATTAAGGAACATGCTAAAGCTTCAACTATGGTTAACAAAAGTAATATAAGAACACCTAGACCTTCTGAACAAATTAAGGTTGAACCTAATATTGCAATGGTTAAAGATCTCTTGGTTGATGATATTGATGGGCATGTTATTTACTTTTGCGATGAGGCTGCTAGAATTGCTAAACATGTTAGAAATGAACGAGATATGCTAGATAAGAACAAGCCTATAGTTGGTATGCCTGTTGTTTCTTTTAAGATTGGAGATGATTGCTATCATGGTTTATGTGATATGGGTGCTAGTGTGAGTGCTATTCCGTTTTCTTTATATCAAGAAGTAATGAATGATATTGCACCTGTTGAGATTGAAGATATTGATGTTACTATTAAGCTTGCAAACAGAGATACTATTACACCACTTGGGATTGTTAGAGATGTTGAAGTCTTGTGTGGTAAAATCAAATACCCTACTAATTTCCTTGTACTTGGTTCACAATAAGATAATTTTTGTCCCATTATATTTGGTAGACCTTTCTTGAATACTGTTAATGCTGAAATTGATTGTGTTAAAGAGAAGGTTAGAGTTAAGTTTGGTGATATGTCTCATGAATTTAATTTTTCTAAGTTTAGTAGACAAACTCATGATAAGGAATTACCCAATAAATATGAAATTATAGGTCTTGCTTCTATTGCTGTGCCTCCAACTGATCCTTTAGAATAATATTTGCTAGACCATGAAAATGATATGCACATGAATGAAAGAAATGAAATAGATGAGTTGTTCTTCAAACAAGCACCTATTCTTAAACATAATTTGCCTGTTGAAACCTTGGGAAATCCTCTACCACCCAAGGGTGATCCTGTATTCGATTTAAAGCAATTACCTGATACACTTAAATGTGCTTATCTTGATGAAAAGAAGATATATCCTGTTATTATTAGTGCTAACCTTTCAGAGCATGAAGAAAAGAGATTACTTAAAACTCTGAAGAAGCACCGTGCTGCTATTGGATATACTCTTTATGATCTTAAGGGCATTAGTCCCACTTTATGTCAGCATAAAATTCATATGGAACCAGACGCTAAACCCGTTGTTGATCATCAAAGAAGGCTGAATCCTAAAATGAAGGATGTGGTAAGAACTGAAATATTAAAGCTTCTTGAGGCAGGTATAATTTATCCCATAGCTGATAGTAGATGGGTAAGTCATGTTCATTGTGTTCCTAAGAAAGGAGGTATTACCGTTGTTCCTAATGATAAAAATGAACTTATTCCACAAAGAATTGGAACCGGTTATAGGATGGTAATTGATTTCAGGAAATTGAATAAAGCTACAAGGAAAGATCATTACCCCTTGCCATTTATTGATCAAATGTTAGAAAGATTATCTAAGCATACACACTTTTGCTTCCTAGATGGTTATTCTGGTTTCTCTCAAATACCTGTTTCACCTGAAGATCAAGAGAAAACCACATTTACTTGTCCTTTTGGAACTTATGCTTATCATCGTATGCCTTTTGGTTTATGTAATGCACCTGCTACCTTTCAAAGATGTATGACTGCTATATTCTCTGACTTTTGTGAAAAGATTGTTGAGGTTTTCATGGATGATTTCTCCGTTTACGGAACTTCTTTTGATGATTGCTTGAGCAACCTTGATCGAGTTTTGCAGAGATGTGAAGAAACTAATCTTGTCTTAAATTGGGAGAAGTGCCACTTTATGGTGAATGAAGGTATAGTCCTTCGGCATAAAATTTCTGAAAGAGGTATTGAAGTTGATAAAGCTAAAGTTGATGCTATTGAGAAAATGCCATGTCCTAAAGATATCAAAGGTATAAGAAGTTTCCTTGGTCATGCTGGTTTCTATAGAAGGTTTATAAAAGACTTCTCTAAAATTTGTAGGCCTCTTACTAATCTCTTGCAAAAAGATGTTCCATTTGTTTTTGATGATGATTGTGTAGAAACCTTTGAGATACTTAAGAAAGCCTTAATTTCTGCACCTATTGTTTAACCACCTGATTGGAACTTACCCTTTGAAATTATGTGTGATGCTAGTGATTATGCTGTTGGTGCTGTTCTAGGACAAAGAGTTGATAAGAAATTAAATTTTATTCATTATGCTAGTAAAACTCTAGACAGTGCTCAAAGAAATTATGCTACTACTGAGAAAGAATTTTTAGCAGTTGTGTTTGCATGTGATAAATTCAGATCTTACATTGCCGATTCCAAAGTTACTATTCACACTGATCATGCTGCTATTAAATATCTTATGGAAAAGAAAGATGTTAAACCTAGACTTATTAGGTGGGTTCTTTTGCTACAAGAATTTGATTTGCATATTGTTGATAGAAAGGGAGCTGAGAATCCCGTAGCTGATAATTTGTCTAGAATGGAAAATGTTCTTGATGACCCACTTCCTATTAATGATGAATTTCCTGATGAACAATTAGCTGTGATAAATGCTTCTCGTAATACTCCTTGGTATGCAGACTATGCTAATTACATTGCTGCTAAATACATACCACCTAGTTTCACATACCAACAAAAGAAAACGTTCTTCTTTGATTTGAGACATTACTTTTGGGATGACCCACATCTATATAAAGAATGAGTAGATGGTGTTATTAGACGTTGTGTACCTGAGCATGAACAGGAACAAATCCTACGGAAGTGTCACTCCGAGGCATATGCAGGACACCATGCGGGAGACAGAACTGCACACAAGGTATTACAATCCGGTTTTTATGGGCCTACTCTTTTCAAAGATGCACGTAAGTTTGTCCTCTCTTGTGATGAATGTCAAAGAATTGGTAATGTTGGTAGACGTCAGGAAATGCCTATGAATTATTCACTTGTTATTGAACCATTTGATGTTTGGGGTTTTGATTATATGGGACCGTTCCCTAAATCCAATGGGTATAGTCATATTTTAGTTACTGTTGATTACATTACTAAGTGGGTAGAAGCTATTCCAACTAGTAGTGCTGATCATAACACTTCTATTAAAATGCTTAAATAAGTTATATTCCCGAGGTTTGGAGTCCCTAAATATTTAATGACTGATGGTGGTTCACATTTTATTCATGGTGCTTTCCATAAATTGCTTGCTAAATATGATGTTAATCATAGAATTGCATCTCCTTATCATCCTCAGTCTAGTGGTCAAGTTGAATTAACTAATAGAGAAATAAAATTAATTTTGCAAAAGACCGTTAATAGAACTAGAAAGAATTGGTCTAAGAAACTTGATGATGCACTATGGGCTTACAGAACTGCTTATAAAAATCCTATGGGTATGTCTCCATATAAAATGGTCTATGGAAAAGCATGTCATATACCTCTTGAACTAGAACATAAAGCATACTGGGCAATTAAAGAACTTAACTATGATTTTAAACTTGCTGGTGAAAAGAGGTTATTTGATATTAGCTCTCTAGATGAATGGAGAACACAAGCTTATAAAAATGCCAAGTTGTTCAAAGAAAAAGTTAAAAGATGGCATGATAAGAATCCAAAAATGGGAATTCAAAGTAGGTAATCATGTTCTATTATACAGTTCTCGTTTAAGATTTTTTGCAGGAAAACTTCTCTCTAAGTGGGAATTACCATACATCATTGAAGAAGTTTATCGCTCCGGAGCCATCAAAATAAACAACTCCGAACGCAATAATACGAGGGTGGTTAATGGCAAAGAATTAAACATTATATCTCAGGTACGCCCATTAATGCTGAAACTAATATTATTCAAACAATGACACCGGAAGAGCACATGGTAGAAACCTTCCGGAACGCTCCAGAATCCTGAAAAGGAGTAGGTATGTGGTACGGTAAGTAAACCGACCCCAAAACTTCCATAAAAGTACTTTCTGTCCGTTTTGGAATATATAAAAAATTAGGAAAATAATAAACAGTCCGAAAAGTGCATGAGGAGGCGACAAGCCTGGGGGGCGCGCCCTACCCCCCAGGGCGCGCCTACCAGGCTTGTGGCTCCCTCGTGGACTTTCCCAACTCCGTTTTTCTTCCATATTACTTGTTTTGCACAGGAAAAATTCATTATATCTACTCTCGGATGTTTTGACCACCGTATCGCAAGTTTCTCCTCTATTCTTGTTTCGTGCTATTTTTTGTCAGATTTTCGAGGTCAAGTGCCATGTCATCTCAGGATTCGGACGGGGAAAGCTATGTTTCTCATCTTGTTGCAAACCCTAGAGTCTATGGGGACACTGATCCCTATGGTTGGACAACTGATGAAGAGGAAGATGCTGATTTGAGAGAAAAGCAAGGTCATTCCAGCGAGGAGGACGAGGATCACCCAATGCCTCAACCAGGAGATATGCACATTGAATTCAAGAGGTCCAGCTTACCTAACATGGTGAAGGTCCCTAAAGTTCAATTCACTCCTTTTCGTCATGTGCAGGAAGATTCGGATAAACTACGTCGAAAAATTTGGGATCTCGAAAGAGAGAATGACAAATTAAAAGAAGAAATCCGTGTCCTCAAGTGGAAGGACAAGCCCACCACTTCATCACCAAAGAAGGAGATTTGAGTACATGGGTATGGGCACCACCCTTGGCTTGTGCCAAGCTTGGGGGAGGTGCCCCGTTATCGTATCACTATCACTTTTTATCATCATTATCTATCTTAGTTAGATCTTTAGTTATTTCGTGATTTAGAAGAATAAAGTTTAGTATGATTTAGTTTCGAGTGCTTGCTTTGTGATCTATCTATCTATGTAATCGTGTGTGAAAGTTATATAATAAAGAGTAGTTTGAGTTGAGTGTTTTGCTTTTGTTGATCCAACCTTAAAAAGAAAGAAAAAAAATAAAATCATATGCTAATCCCATGGGGAGTGATGACTTCACATAAAAGAATTGATAAAACTTGTTGGAAGTTGACAAACATAGTATTGGTCATTGTTGCAATTCATGAAAAAGTAATAAAGGAAGAGAGGTCTCACATATAAATACACTATCTTGGACATCTTTATGATTGTGAGCCCCCATTAAATATTCTATGTCAAATAGTCGACGTTGGACAAGGAAGACAACGTAATGAGTTATGTTTGCTTATATTCACATAGAAGTTATATTGTTTTGGATCCTCTAACATGTGGTGCTTGCCCCCTATCTTTTGCTAGCCAAAATTCTGTACTGAGTAGAGATACTACTTGTGCATCCAAAAACCCTTAAACCCAGTTTCATGTCATGAGAGTCCACTATATCTACCTATGGATTGAATAAGATCCTTCAAGTAAGTTGTCATCGGTGCAAAGCAATAAAAATTGCTCCTAAATATGTATGATCTTTTATTGTAAGGGAAAATAAGCTTTGTACGATCTTGTGATGGTGAAGAAATAAAAGTGACAGACTGCATAATAAAGGTCGCTATCACAAGGGGCAATATAAAGTGACGTTCCTTTACATTAAGAGCTTGCACATTCCAAAAACAAAAGCGCATGACAACCTCTGCTTACCTCTGCGAAGGGTCTCTCTTTTACTTTATGTATTTACTTTCATGCAAGAGTCAATAGCATTCTCCTCTATTCCGTTTTTATTTTCTCTCTTGGCAAGCATGATGTGGTGGGGATTGATCCAGGCATATATATCCAGTTGGGTGTAGGTGATCATGAGTTATTATTGTTGACATTACCCTTGAGGTAAATACGTTGGGAGGCGAAATTACAAGCCCCTATCTTTCTATGTGTCTGACTGAAACTTTTGCTCCATAACTATGCCGTGAGTGTCAGCAATCATAGAAGACTAAATGATAGTTGAGTATGTGAACTTGCTAAACAAAGCTCTTACATAGGCTCTTTCTGATAATATGATGAATTGCAATTGCTTCAGTGACTGAGATCATAGTTTGTTAGTTTTCAATTTGGTTTGTGGTTCATACTTTACCTTGTGGATGAATTGTCACTTTTTCATGAGAAGTTTTATGATGATATATTGCTTTTATAATAAAGATCATGATGCTCCATGTCCGTATTTTATTTTTATCGATGCCTCTCTCTCTCTAAACATGTGGTCATGATTATCGATTTCGACTTTCACTTGAGGACAAGCGAGGTCTAAGCTTGGGGGAGTTGATACGTCCAATTTGCATCATGATTTCCTACTATTAATTATTATGTTTTTGATCATTACTTCACTTTATGGTACAATTTCTTATGCCTTTTCTCTCCTATTTTGAAAGATTCACATGAAGAGGGAGATTGCCGCCAGCTGGAATTCTGGACCGAAAAGGGGGGAAACAGAGATAGCTATTCTGCACAACTCCAAATGATCTGAAAATTTAAGGAGAATTATTTTGGAATATATAAAAAATACTGGTGAAAGAATCAACAGAAGGGGGCCCACTAGGAAGCCACAAGCCTGGGGGGCACGCCCCCCGAGCTTGTGGGGCCCCTAGCAGGCCTCCGACCCCCTCCTTCTACTATATGAAGCCATTTGCCCTAGAAAAAAATCAGAAGAAGACTTTCAGGATGAAGCACCACCGTCTCGAGTCGGAACCTGGGTAGGAGCTATTTTGCTCTCCGGCGGAGCGATTCCGCCGAGGATACTTCCCTCCGGGAGGGGGAAATCGAAGCCATCGACATCACCAACGATCCTCTCATCGTGAGAGGACCAATCTTCATCAACACCTTCACCAGAACCATCTCATCTCAAACCCTAGTTCATCTCTTGTATTCAATCTTTGTCTCAAAACCTCAGATTGGTACCTGTGGGTTGCTAGTAGTGTTGATTACATCTTGTAGCTGATGCTAGTTGGTTTATTTGGTGGAAGATTATATGTTCATATCCTTAATGATATTCAATACCCCTCTGATCTTGAACATGAATATGATTTGTGAGTAGTTACTTTTGTTCTTGAGGACATGGGAGAAGTCTTGTCATAAGTAATCATGTGAATTTGGTATTCGTTCGATATTTTGATGATATGTATGTTGTTGCTTCCTTTAGTGGTGTCGTGTGAACGTCGACTACATGACACTTCACCATCTTTGGCCCTAAGGGAAGGAATTGTGGAGTAGTAATTAGATGATGAGTTGCTAGAGTGACAGAAGCATAAACCCTAGTTTATGCGCTATTCCATAAGGGGCTGATTTGGATCCATATGTTTCATGCTATGGTTAGAGTTATCTTAATTCTTCTTTCGTAGTTGCGGATGCTTGCGAGAGGGGGTAATCATAAGTGGGAGGCTTGTTCAAGTAAGAACAGCACCCAAGCACCGGTCCACCCACATATCAAATTATGAAAGTAGCGAACACGAATCAAACAAACATGATGAAGGTGACTAGATGAAATTCCCATGTGTCCCCGAGAACGCTTTGCTTATTATACGAGTTCGTTCTGGCTTGTCCTTTGCTATAAAATGGATTGGGCCACCTTGCTGCACTTTAGTATACTTGTTACTTGTTACGAATTATCTTGCTACCGAAACTATCTGTTACCGCTACTTTCAGTACTTGTAGATAATACCTTGCTGAAAATCGCTTGTCATTTCCTTCTGCTCCTCGTTGGGTTCGACACTCTTACTTATCGAAAGGACTACGATTGATCCCCTATACTTGTGGGTCATCACCTCCCCACTATATATAGGAGTGAGGGAGGGGCGTGCCAGCCCTAGCCCCCCTCCTAAGGCAGGGGGCGGCGGCCAAGGTGGGAGGAGTGCCCTCCAAGCCAAGTGGAGGGCCCTCCCCCTTAGGGTTTCCCTTCCCCTAGGCGCATGGGCCAAGTAGGGGCTGGTGCGCCTGGCCCAATAAGGCCAGGGCGCCCCCTACAGCCCATGCTACTGCTTGGGATGTGGTGGAACCCTTCGAGGACTTCCGGACCCCTCTGGAACCCTCTGGAACCTTCCGGTGACTTCCTGGTACTATACCGAAAAAACCGAACTTTTCCCGTAACCCCGAAAACAACTTTCCATATATAAATCTTTAATTCTGGACTATTCCGGAGCTCCTCGTGATGTCCCGGATCCCATCCGGGACTCCGAACAACCTTCAGACTTTCCGCTATTAATATCTCAATACTACCCTAGCGCTATCGAACGTTAAGCGTGCGACCCTACGGGTTCGGAGACATGTAGACATGACTGAGATACTTCTCCGGTCAATAATCAATAGCAGGATCTGGATACCCATATTGATTCCCACATGTCCAACGAAGATCTTTATCAGTTGAACCACGATGTTAAGGATTCAATTAATCCTGTATACAATTCCCTTTGTCCGGCGATATGTTACTTGCCCGAGATTCGATCGTCGGTATCTCCATACCTAGTTCAATCTCGTTACTGGCAAGTCTCTTTACTCGTTCCGTAATACAAGATCCCGTGACTAACTCATTAGCCACATTGCTTGAAAGATCTTTACGATGTTGTATTACTGAGAGGGCCCAGAGATATCTCTCTGTCATAGGGAGTGACAAATCCCAGTCCCAATCCATGCAACCCAACAGACACCTTCGGAGATACCTGTAGAGCATCTTTATGATCACCCTGTTACGAAGTGACGTTTGATAGCACACAAGGCATTCCTCTGGTATCCGGGAGTGGCATGATCTCATGGTCTAAGGAACTGATACTTGACATGAAGAAAGTTGTAGCAAATAACTAAACAATCTGATGCTAAGCTTACGGTTGGGTCTTGTCCATCACATCATTCTGCTAATGATGTGATCCCGTTATCAAATGACAACTCATGTCTATGGTCAGGAAACCATAACCATCTTTGGTCAATGAGCTAGTCTAGAAGAGGCTTACTAGGGACACGGTGTAGTTTATGCATTCACACATGTATTTAAGTTTCCGTTCAACACAATTCTAGCATGAATAATAAACATTTATCATGAACGGAAATATGATAATAACCATTTTATTATTGCCTCTAGGGCATATTTCCAACAAGGGATACCCTGGCTATGTGTAACATCCCCATGTATTAAGCTACAGTGATCACCTCTTAATCATGCCACGTCACCATGCTTAACAGTGCCTGATCACATTTGAATCATATCTCATTTCAAATTCCAGTTCAAATTGAAATTCAAATTTGAGGTGAAAATAAAAGTTGTTCAAATCCAGGAACTAAATAGTTCATAATATTGCAAATATTCCCAAGGCAATTATAAAAATAAAATCAACATTAATTAAATTACTTAAATGACCCTAACCTAATTAAAACAGAGCCAGCAGCAATTAAAATTAATCATTTAAGGATAAACAAATATTTATACTATTAAAAATAAATTGAAACTTGTTGTGCTAGCTCAACACATTGTCTAGTATTTAGGTGATAAATTTCACATTTAACTAAATTCATTTAGAACAAAAATAAAATATAAAACTGTGGCAGAAAATAGAAAGAAGAAAAAGAAAATAAAAAGTGCAAAGACCCAGTGTGCACTTGGGCCATCAATGCACAGTGCTGCCTGGCCCAGCCCACCCCTGCTCGTCTTCTCCACTGCTCACCCCTGCTCGCTGTCGCGCGCGCGCGAACGCCGCGCTTGGCCCCCCTCGCTACTCGCTCGACAGCGCGACCTCGCGCCTGTCGCAGGCCGGTTAAGGGCCACCCCCTGGCTCCTCCCTCGCCTCACTTTCTCCCTCTCTCTCCCTCTCTGCCTCCTCTCCCGACCGCCGCCATGAATGGCCTCGTCTAGAGCTGGCGGCCACCGAGCCCCACTCGCCCCGCCGCCGCATTAGATCGCCTCGCCGGCCTCGGCTACGTCTTCTGCACCGCTCAACCGAAGCCGAAAGCCCCTACATCGAGCTGCACGGCCTCACCCTCCTCCTCGGACGCCGGTGATCGCCGCCGCCGATCCGCCACCACCGAGCCTCCCCGAGCCCGCTGCCACCCTCTACCGCTCCGCAGTGAGCTCCGCCTCCCTCTCCCTCTCTCCCCGTGCTCTTCTCCGCGCCGTAGCCACCGCTCCGTCCATGGCCGTACCCACCGTCGCATGAGCTTGCCGCCGGCATGGCTCCGGTGACCCATTGGTCACGCGTGCATGTCCAATCGGTTCGTTGGCCCGCGTAGACGCCGTAGGAGCTTCGCGCCGTCCATTTTGCTCACCGTAGCCCCGAACCCGATGGCACCCGAACTCCGGTGCCCGCCTCGGTGCTCGCCGTCGTCAGCCCCGTCTCACTTCGGCCAAACCACCACCACCGGCCGACGCGCCTTGCTTCCCCCGTTCGAACGCACCTCCTCCCGCGCCAAATGGTGGCTGGTAGACGTTTTCCGGCGCGGTCCCGTGCGCGCCGCCGCAAATCCTGGTCGCCAGCGCAACTCCGGCGATGCCGCTGACCTGGCGCCGACGTGGCTGCCCCCTGTGACGCTGACAGATGGGCCCGTGGACCCAGTTGACTACGTTGACCCAGTCAACTCTGCTGACTGGGCTAGCCCAGTCACTGACATGCAGGCCCCGCTAATTTAAACGTTTTTAAATAAATAAATAAAACACTAATTAATCTGTTAATCCTAATTAAGTTAATTAGTTAATTAATCTGACACTGGCAGTAGGCCCCACTAACTAATTAACCTCTATTTAGTTTAATTTAAACTCTGTTTAGTCCTGAGTCACTGACCAGTGGGACCCACTGGTCAGGTTTGTCTCTGGTTAGCGGGTTTGACCCGCTGACGTCACACTGACGTCAAGCTGACGTCACAATACACTGTTTTGGATAATTCGGATTTAATAATTAAATTAATTCCAGAAATTCCAAAAAATGATTAAAACTTTGAAAAAACATATAAAATAAACCGTAACTCGGATGAAAATAATTTATATACGAAAAACGATCAGAAAAATATGAAGTATCCGAATATGCCACCCACATACCTGTCAGCCCTCTCTAACATGATGAACATGGAACTTTCCCCTCCGATTCATCTGTTCGATAATTGCCCGGAGCTGGTAAAACACCTCCAGCTGTTTCCCGCTCCGACTAACTTACGTAGTACTGCAATAGGGTACCCCTCGAATAACGTGCTGCCATGCCATGCATCTGTGTTGCATTTGTCTACTTTTTATTTATTGTTTCTCCCCCCTCTTCTCTCCGGTAGACCCCGAGACCGACGCTGCTGCCGAGTACGACTACGGCCCTGACGACCAAACCTTTTCAGCAGAGCTTCCAGGCAAGCAAACCCCCTTGATCATTCTTATATCGCCTATTCCTTCTCCCTCATGCTTGCATTAGATTTTGCTACTGTAATTGCTTGCTCCTATTCTGATGCATAGCCTGTTTTGTAACCTACTGTTGTTACTTTACCTGTCATCCTAAACTGCTTAGAATAGTTTGGTTAGTGATCCATCAGTGACCCCTCACCCTTGTCTATGTTGCCCCGCTTTGTTACTAGTGCCTCGATCATTGTGATCGATGTACAGAGACCGTCACATCACCGCACACCCCCTTAGTTGTACGGCTCTGCAGGGCTACTATCGAGTGCCGAGGGTGATACCTCGTACTGCACTTCTGATGATATCTCTGTAGTATAGCACATCGGTGGTGATTGCAGAGGGTGATTCCTCGCTCTCCCCTTCTCGATGATGACTCTGTCGTGCAACTCCTTTAAGTGGGGACCATCGAGGGTGATTCCTCCTGGTTCTCCTTAATGGATTACATCGAGTGGGAATCCATCGAGGGTGACTCCTCGGGTTCCCTTTGATGTTTTGGACACACGGTTACCATGACTTTAATCTCAGACCTTTGTTGCAGGCGGGTCGACCCCGAGGGGTACCCGCGGGAAATGTGGAGTCGGGTTGACCTGGAGGGTACCCGCGAGATAATTACGAGGCGCGGCCGGGCAGGCAGAGACCGCCCTAGAGAGGGATGGGCCTGACCCTTGTTGCACTTCCTCGAGACGGAACGACGGGAGTACTGATCGTCACCGCGAGCTCCCAACGCACTAACGGATTTGGGTATTTGATCTGAGTTGGCCGCTAGCCATATACGCACTACCACCACGTGGGATAATGGTTATGGGACCCTCTACGTCGTATGTATCAGCCGAAAGCTCTTCAGATGTCACAGCTCAGAGATGCGGGCTGATCGTTGGGGTGGGCTGGTTACGTCACTTATGTATACAGTGTCGCACCTGGGCCCCGACCTGCCACGTAACGTGCAGGAGTGCAAAGGGCGATGGCCCATGACCCCTTCACACTTAGGATTTAGACCGGCGTGCTGACCTCTCTGCTGAGCCTAGGTAGGACTGCGTCGTGTCGATTACCCGAGGCCGGGCATTACCCAGCAAGTGTGTCCGGCCAGATGTGATCGAGCGTGTTGGGTAACAGTAGTGCACCCCTGCAGGGAAGTTATCTATTCGAATAGCCGTGTCCACGGTAAGAGGACGCTCAGTGTTGTATCCCGATCTACTACAGCTTGAACTGAATACATGTTACTTTAATTGTAAGCTCCGGGATCGCTTTCTTGCAGGGAGTCGAGGAAGGATCTCTGGGCTTTGCTTCTACATGCTTGTTACTTTATAATATGCTAATCTGCACTCTTCTAATGCTGCAAGATGCTGAAGATGCTAGTCTTCGATAGGCTAGGCCTTCCCCTCTATTCTGGCATTTCTGCAGTTTAGTCCAAAGATATAGCCCCATTCCCTTGATACCGATGCATACTAGTATAGTTCTGATGTCAGTCTTGCGAGTACTTTGGATGAGTACTCACGGTTGCTTTGCTTCCCCTTTTCCCCATACCCGTTTGCTACAATCAGATGATGGAGCCCAGGAGTCGGCTGCTCCCGCCGACGACTGCTACTACACTTCCGATGGAGCCTACTACTACGTGGAGATCGACGACCAGGAGTAGATAGGAGGCACCCAGGCAGGAGGCCTTTGCCTTTTCGATCATGTTGTTGTTTTGCCCCGCCTTCTTAAGGCTTAAACTTGTTTCCCTTTTATGTCTTTACTCAGATATTATGTTGCTTCCGCTTACGCTTGATCACGAGATTATGTATTCGAGCCCTCGAGGCCCCTTGCTTGTAATATAAAGCTTGTATGACTTTTATTTGTGTTTAGAGTTGTGTTGTGATATCTTCCCGTGAGTCTCTGATCTCGATCGTGTGCATTTGCGTGTATGATTAGTGCACGGTCGAGCAGGGGCGTCACAAGTTGGTATCAGAGCCGACTGCCTGTAGGAAGCCCCTTTCCAACTCCTTGGCCGAAGTTGAGTCTAGACTTTGAAAACTGTTTTACTAACATGGCTGTGTGGCTTACGGGCCCACGTCGCCAATGGATGGTATTAGGATCTTTTATTCCGCACCTTTACTCTGGGATTCTACTCTCTCTTCTATTTAGGGTAAAATTTTACTAACTCTGACTCTAGGTTCACGTGATTACATCCACCCGGAGATTTGAATTAACCCTTCTGCTTCACGGACCGTAGGATCCTTCTATCGAGGACACCCTGCGTCCTCACCTGCGGATTCCTCGCTCCAGTAGTTTTCTCCAACGTTGATGTAGCCTTTGCTATGTCCCGTTGTTGTATTCCCTATCGCGAGCCTGCGCGCCGCCTAGTATGTCTAGCTGTTTGGATTTCCGAACTTATGCTCTTCGCATGTAACCGACTTTGTGTATGGATCTGTATGTCTTAATTGACTACTGTTATGAATCTATTGCACTACTTGTTCATTGTCGTGTTACATCATGCTTATCTCTGAACACTTGCAGTTGTTTTTACTAAACCACCCCCTGTTAAATCCTTAGCAAGATGGTTAGACCCGTAGGTCGTGGTCGTGGCCGTGTTGCCAACGATCCACCTCCGCCAGACTATATGGCAGCTATAATGCAGCAATTCGAGCTGAACTGCCAGTTCATGGTTGGAATCATGGCTCAGTTCCCAAACCAGAACCAGAATGCTCAGAATCAGCAACCTGCCCCAATAACTCTGCAGGAGTTTGTGCGTCTCAGCCCTACTGTTTTCCGCAACTCTGAACAGCCACTGGATGCTGATGACTGGCTTCGCGACATCGCCTTCGAGATTGAATCTGCCAATGTCGCCCCTACCAACCTTGTCACCTTCGCGTCCTACTTCTTGAAGGGTCCCGCTGCTCAATTGTGGGACACCCACATGAGTTCACTACCTGCTGGGATAGTTGTTACCTGGATCGAGTTTCAGACTACTTTCCGTGCCCGTTACATTCCTCAGGGAATCATGGACCGGAAGAAAAGAGAGTTTCGCAACCTCACTCAGGGTAATAAAACCGTCGAAGCTTATCAGCGGGAATTCCTTGACCTATCCCGCTATGCTGAAGAAGACATTGCAACTGATGCCCGCAGACAGGAAAAGTTTCATGATGGACTTCACCCAGACCTCAAGCTTGCACTCGTTGTTCATAACTTCACCGACTTCGCCACCCTGCTGAACAAGGCTATCCAGGTTGAGACCGCTCAGAAGGAACACAATAATGCCATCAAGCGCCACCATGACATTGGCTCATCTTCGGGCTCGTCATCGCAGAAGCGCCGTATCTGGATTCCTCACAGCATGTACCATCCAGCTGCACCTCCTCCACCGCCGGGGCAAACAAGACCTCAGGTTCCACTGCTTCGAGCTCCTACTCCCCGTCCCGATAATGGGTTCTGCTTCAAGTGTGGCCGTCCAGGTCACCGTTCCAGAGAATGCCCTCAGAACCAGAATCAGCTTGCACTTCCCTCTGCTGGCCGTGGTAACAACCAACCCCGCAACAATAATGCCAGACCTTCTTATGGTCGTGGTCAAGCTTACCATGTTGATCTGAATGAAGCTCAAGATCAGCTTGCTACTGTGAAGGGTACTCTTCTTGTTAACTCAATACCATCTCCTGTTTTATTTTAATTCGGGAGTATCGTATTCATTCATATCATAAGCTTTTGCATACATGCATGGCATTAAATTTGAGGAATTAAAACGTTCCAGTCGTTCGCGACTTTTAAGAGGTATTTCCAGAAGAACTTCCCGGAATGCCCCGACCATTTTTCCCTTCTACCTCTTAAATTCTCGGGACAAGAATTTCTTTTAGAGGAGGAGAATTGTAACATCCCCATGTATTAAGCTACAGTGATCACCTCTTAATCATGCCAAGTCACCATGCTTAACAGTGCTTGATCACATTTGAATCATATCTCATTTCAAATTCCAGTTCAAATTGAAATTCAAATTTGAGGTGAAAATAAAAGTTGTTCAAATCCAGGAACTAAATAGTTCATAATATTGCAAATATTCCCAAGGCAATTATAAAAATAAAATCAACATTAATTAAATTATTCAAATGACCCTAACCTAATTAAAACAGAGCCAGCAGCAATTAAAATTAACCATTTAAGGATAAACAAATAATCATACTATTAAAAATAAATTGAAACTTGCTGTGCTAGCTCAACACATTGTCTAGTATTTAGGTGATAAATTTCACATTTAACTAAATTCATTTAGAACAAAAATAAAATATAAAAATGTGGCAGAAAATAGAAAGAAGAAAAAGAAAAGAAAAAGTGCAAAGACCCAGTGTGCACTTGGGCCATCAGTGCACAGTGCTGCCTGGCCCAGCCCACCCCCGCTCGTCTTCTCCACTGCTCACCGCTGCTCGCTGTCGCGCGCGCGCGAACGCCGCGCAAGGCCCCCCTCGCTACTCGCTCGACAGCGCGGCCTCGCGCCTATCGCAGGCCGGTTAAGGGCCACCCCCTGCACCCCCTGGCTCCTCCCTCGCCTCACTTTCTCCCTTTCTCTCCCTCTCTGCCTCCTCTCCCGAGCGCCGCCATGAACGGCCTCGGCTAGAGCTCGCGGCCACCGAGCCCCACTCGCCCCGCCGCCGCGTCAGATCGCCTCGCCGGCCTCGGCTACGTCTTCTGCACCGCTCAACCGAAGCCGGAAGCCCCTACATCGATCTGCACGGCCTCACCCTCCTCCTCGGACGCCGGTGATCGCCGCCGCCGATCCGCCACCACCGAGCCTCCCCGAGCCCGCTGCCACCCTCTACCGCTCCGCAGTGAGTTGCGCCTCCCTCTCCCTCTCTCCCCGTGCTCTTCTGCGCGCCGTAGCCACCGCTCCGTCCATGGCCGTACCCACCGCCGCATGAGCTCGCCGCCGGCATGGCTCCGGTGACCCATTGGTCACGCGCGCGTGTCCAATCGGTTCGTTGGCCAGCGTAGACGCCGTAGGACCTTCGCGCCGTCCATTTTGCTCGCCGTAGCCCCGAACCCGATGGCATCCGAACTCCGGTGCCCGCCTCGGTGCTCGCCGTCGTCAGCCCCGTCTCACTTCGGCCAAACCACCATCACCGGCCGACGCGCCTTGCTTCCCCCGTTCGAACGCACCTCCTCCCGCGCCAAATGGTGGCCGGTAGACGTTTTCCGGCGCGGTCCCGTGAGTGCCGCCGCAAATCCTGGTCGCCGGCGTAACTCAGGCGACGCCGCTGACCTGGCGCCGACGTGGCTGCCCCCTGTGACGCTGACAGATGGGCCCGTGGACCCAGTTGACTGGGTTCACCCAGTCAACTCTGCTGACTGGGCTAGCCCAGTCACTGACATGCAGGCCCCGGTAATTTAAACGTTTTTAAATAAATAAATAAAACACCAATTAATCTGTTAATCCTAATTAAGTTAATTAGTTAATTAATCTGACACTGACAGTAGGCCCCACTAACTAATTAACCTCTATTTAGTTTAATTTAAACTCTGTTTAGTCCTGAGTCACTGACCAGTGGGACCCACTGGTCAGGTTTGACTCTGGTCAGCGGGGTTTGACCCGCTGACATCACACTGACGTCAAGCGGACGTCACAATACACTGTTTTGGATAATTCGGATTTAATAATTAAATTAATTCCAGAAATTTCAAAAAATGATTAAAACTTTGAAAAATCATATAAAATAAACCGTAACTCGGATGAAAATAATTTATATATGAAAAACGATCAGAAAAATATGAAGTATCCAAATACGCCACCCACATACCTATCAGCCCTCTCTAACATGATGAACATGGAACTTTCCCCTCCGATTCATCTGTTCGATAATTGCCCAGAGCTGGTAAAACACCTCCAGTTGTTTCCCACTCCGACTAACTTGCGTAGTACTGCAATAGGGCACCCCTCGAATAACGTGCTGCCATGCATCTGTGTTGCATTTGTCTACTTTTTATTTATTGTTTCTCCCCCCTCTTCTCTCCGGTAGACCCCGAGACCGACGCTGCTGCCGAGTACGACTACGCCCCTGACGACCAGACCTTTTCAGCAGAGCTTCCAGGCAAGCAAACCCCCTTGAGCATTCCTATATCGCCTATTCCTTCTCCCTCATGCTTGCATTAGATTTTGCTACTGTAATTGCTTGCTCCTATTCTGATGCATAGCCTGTTTTGTAACCTACTGTTGTTACTTTACCTGTCATCCTAAACTGCTTAGAATAGTTTGGTTAGTGATCCATCAGTGACCCCTCACCCTTGTCTCTGTTGCCCCGCTTTGTTACCAGTGCCTCGATCATTGTGATCGATGTACAGAGATCGTCACATCACCGCACACCCCCTTAGTTGTACGGCTCTGCAGGGCTACTATCGAGTGCCGAGGGTGATACCTCGTACTGCACTTCTGATGATATCTCTGTAGTATAGCACATCGGTGGTGATTGCAGAGGGTGATTCCTCGCTCTCCCCTTCCCGATGATGACTCTGTCGTGTAACTCCTTTAAGTGGGGACCATCGAGGGTGATTCCTCCTGGTTCTCCTTAATGGATTACATCGAGTGGGAATCCATCGAGGGCGACTCCTCGGGTTCCCTTTGATGTTTTGGACACACGGTTATCATGACTTTTATCTCACACCTTTGTTGCAAGCGGGTCGACCCCGAGGGGTACCCGCGGGAAATGTGGAGTCGGGTTGACCTGGAGGGTACCCGCGAGATAATTACGAGGCGCGGCCGAGCAGGCAGAGACCGCCCTAGAGAGGGATGGGCCTGACCCTTGTTGCACTTCCTCGAGACGGGACGACAGGAGTACTGATCGTCACCGCGAGCTCCCAACGCACTAACGGATTTGGGTATTTGCTCTGAGTTGGCCGCTGGCCATATACGCACTACCACCACGTGGGATAATGGTTATGGGACCCTCTACGTCGTATGTATCAGCCGAAAGCTCTTCAGATGTCACAGCTCAGAGATGCGGGCTGATCGTTGGGGTGGGCTGGTTACGTCACTTGTGTATACAGTGCCGCGCCTGGGCCCTGACCAGCCACGTAACGTGCAGGAGTGCAAAGGGCGATGGCCCAAGACCCCTTCGCACTTAGGATTTAGACCGGCGTGTTGATCTCTCTGCTGGGCCTAGGTAGGACTGCGTCGTGTCGATTACCCGAGGTCGGGCATTACCCAGCAAGTGTGTCCGGCCAGATGTGATCGAGCGTGTTGGGTAACAGTAGTGCACCCCTGCAGGGAAGTTATCTATTCGAATAGCCGTGTCCACGGTAACAGGACGCTCAGTGTTGTATCCCGATCTACTACAATTTGAACTGAATACATGTTACTTTAATTGTAAGCTCCGGGATCGCTTTCTTGCAGGGAGTCGAGGAAGGATCTCTGGGCTTTGCTTCTACATGCTTGTTACTTTATAATATGCTAATCTGCACTCTTCTAATGCCGCAAGATGCTGAAGATGCTAGTCTTCGATAGGCTAGGCCTTCCGCTCTATTCTGGCATTTCTGCAGTTTAGTCCAAAGATATAGCCCCATTCCCTTGATACCGATGCATACTAGTATAGTTCTGATGTCAATCTTGCGAATACTTTGGATGAGTACTCACGGTTGCTTTGCTTCCCCTTTTCCCCATACCCGTTTGCTACAATCAGATGACGAAGCCCAGGAGTCAGCTGCTCCCGCCGACGACTGCTACTACACTTCCGATGGAGCCTACTACTACGTGGAGACCGACGACCAGGAGTAGATAGGAGGCACCCAGGAAGGAGGCCTTTGCCTTTTCGATCATGTTGTTGTTTTGCTCCGCCTTCTTAAGGCTTAAACTTGTTTCCCTTTTATGTCTGTACTCAGATACTATGTTGCTTCCGCTTACGCTTGATCGCGAGCTTATGTATTCGAGCCCTCGAGGCCCCTGGCTTGTAATATAAAGCTTGTATGACTTTTATTTGTGTTTAGAGTTGTGTTGTGATATCTTCCCGTGAGGCTCTGATCTCGATCGTGTGCATTTGCGTGTATGATTAGTGCACGGTCGAGCAGGGGCGTCACACTATGTGGAATGATCTATTGGATATTTGTGGTCAAGTTGTTCTGACTGAAGAACATGACAAAGTTAAGTGGTTGATCACAACCTTGGGTGCTTTCTCAGTTAGATTGCTTTATCATTACATCATTGCTAGACATGTTGTCTCCCCCTACAAGTTGTTGTGGAGGATGAAAATGGCTTTAAAAGTTAAAGCCTTTTCCTGGCTTGTTACTAAAAATAGGGTTCTCACCAAAGACAAATTGAGTAACAAAGAGTGGACATGAAATAGGAAATGTGAGTTATGTGACAATGAAGAGAGTAATGATCACTTCTTCTTTTCTTGCTCACTAGCTAGGTTTTTATGGAATGTTATTGGGGCTGCTTTGGGAAATTCCAAAACCCCAAAATCCGACTATAATCTCATTAGGTGTTGCTAGACTTTTATCGAATATCCATTTATGAGCCCAGGCTCATCTGCACCCGTCCTGAAGAAAAAAATCAAAACAAATACTAGAAAAATTCAAAAAATTCCAATTTTTTTTGCATGGTAGATAATTTGGTGCGTGAGGTCCGCTCCAATTTTTAGATAATTTGGACATCTGAGTAGCTCTCGGGCAAAAAAAAATAGAGTTTGTAAAAAAGTTTACTGTTCATGTACTGTTCTGACCCAATTTGTCTTTTTTGCTGAGAGCTACTCAGATGTCCAAATGATCTTAAAATTGGAGCGGACCTCACGCAATAAATTATCTACCATGAAAAAAAAATTGGAATTTTTTGAATTGTTTTGTGTTTTTTTTTTCTTGACCGGGTGCAGATGAGCCTGGGCACCGAATCGTTGCACTCGACTTTTATGGACTACCTAGCTATAATCTCTTGATTTATGACAGAATTGGTTGTCTAGCTATATCGGCAAGGATATGGCTATAATCTCTTTAGGTGTTGCTGGACTTTTATGGACTATTTGGAAAACATGAAACAAATCTTGCTTTCAAGTATACTTCTCAATGACCCCACTAATCTTATATTTTCTTTATGTTCCCTGTTGGACTCGTGAACTATACTATAGAAAAGAGGATTGCAGCAGAAATGTTGTGCATGGTGTCTAGAAGACTTGCTCAAGTGACGAGTGAAATCTTCAAGAAAGGGCATATACTGGGGGCCTACAGTCAACATGATATGTGTCTACCAGTGAAAGTGATTTTGGGCTTTACTACGTTGTTTCACTGCTTTCTCTTGCATGGTCTGTAATATACAGTCTCTGCTCTTGGTTGAGTTCAACGGTGTGTGGTTATGCTCCTATAGCTTGTAGTTACTGGTGTGAAAGGGCAATGTATCTCCCCTAGTTAAATTTCTTTTTCTTTTAGTTTTTCACCCTTGATGCATGCTTCTGTAAGCTTTGGGGGTGTATGGCTGATGCTGTTTCTTCTTGTACAAGACTCTTTTTTCTTGAAGAAAAATGGGGGCCTGGAGGCTCCTTTGATCGAAGAAATGACACCACATGAAAAACTCTTTAATGGCAGGATTAAAAAAAATGCAAAAACTAGAATAAAGCAGGATTCCAAGATCATTACCCACTCAAATCTTATATGATGGAATTTTTTACCAATGTAATTTTTTTAGAGGATGTCACTCTTTATTGATCACAAAAATTCACTACAAAGAGTTTCTGGAATAAGTTACATTGCACAGGATAAAATCATCAGGAGAAGCACACAATTGAGGATGATGCTTTGGTGCTGGGGAGCATCTGCTCCTCGTGATCAACAGTAAAATCAAAAGAAATAGCAAAAAAAAAAAAATTGAATTTTTTTGGCACGAAAGCCGCACAAGTTTTCTAGGTGTTTTTAGAATTCATGGCGATATGACATCGTAGGAGCTCTAAAAAAATGTTTTGAGAAAGGTTCAGTTTTTTTGATTTTGGATCAATGATTTGTTTTTTCTGTCCCGAGCACCTCCTATGTCACATTGTCATGAAACTTTGCACACCCATAGAAAACTTGTTCATCTTCAACCTATAAAAATTTCAGATTTGTTTTGCTATTTTATTTTAATTTACTGTTCATCTGGGAGCAGATGAGCTCGTGTCCAGCTATGGATTTTTGCACACAATTGCGCTAATGTATGAGCCGCGACATTCGGCAATCAATTTGATCCCACAAAAGAAATCCATTTACCCCTAAAAAAAGACCCCGATAAATCCCGAACGTTCAGATTTTAAGCATGTCATCCTGAATGTTTTTTCATGACAACTTTAGTTTAGGCGAGGTGGCAAATTTAGTTGTTAAAACATGGCAACTTTGTCTAAGTTCATTTTTTTTGTCGGAAAATTGCCATGTTTGTCAACCTCACGTGAACTAAAATTGCCATACGTTCGGATTGCCATGCTTAAAATCCGAACGTTCGGGATTTATCATTTTCGAAAAGAAATCCGTTTAGGCTTAGGCTTGGTTCATTTTCATTTTCGCCGCCGCGTCCCACCACCACGACCACCAGAGGAAGAGCAACGAGGGGAGCCCAGGGCAGGTGACGCGCGGCGATGGCGGCGGCTGCGGCGGCGACGACGGCGGCGGGGGACGGGGAGCTGGAGTCGCTGCTCCGGAACTTCCACCGCTTCTCCCAGGTCAGTAGCGGCGCACCGCGGCATCCCACCCTACCGCCGTCCCGCTCCCGCTGGTTCACGCCTCGCTCGCACCCCGTCCGTCTCGGATTTTAGGTTTGGATCAACGCCACGTTCAGGTGCCGAAGAGCTCGATCCATCGCAGTAATCTCCGAACCTTCCGGGGGAACGCCAACACACATACGCTCATGTGTTAGATGAAATGCCTACGAGATGGAGAACGCCGAATAGATTGTCTCCGACGGCATTGGCGGAATCGAGAGCATTTTGCGTCTTTGTTGGTAGCAGCTTCCCTTCCCGTATGATTGCATTTTTGGCCAATGCTGCGAATTGTGGTAGCTGATTGGTTATGCCGAGGAGCGACTCGTCCCATTGACATAGAGAGATGCTGCTGTGCAGGAAAATTTCCACAGTAGTTCAACTCCAGCGCTCGATTCTCTGTCGAACCCACTACAAATTATTCCTCGATTGAGATGCTATTTCAATTCCTAAGTCCCCAGTAAACCAAAATATATGTAGCATAGTCTATGGGGCATGAGAGAGTGATTTTGTAATTTCTGCTGCTTCCAGAACTCAAGTGTTGCCACCGACTTCTAATCTAACAGTTTTCATTGCCTAAGAAAAATGATCTGTATCCAAGTATTTATTTCCTGTGCTGTGTTGATCTTCTGTTGTTTACTGGCTCTTTGTTCTGAACAGGGGTATAAAGATGCACTAGCTGAGGCCCAGGCTTTAAGAGTGAACTGCAGTTCTGAATCCAAGAAGCGTGAAGCTCTTGAGTCGCATATAACAGATCTCAAGAAAGGTTTTACTGAAATTCCAGCATTCTTCCACAATCCAGTCCAGCTTCATTTTATTTTAATTTTTTTTGCTTTCCTGTTAATGTAAATCATGTAATAGGTGATAATTTCCATTGCTTGCTGAGGTTGGAAGAAGCATTGAGTTTTTTTCTGTTGCGCAGATAATGAGCGGTTAAGGAGGCTGTACACTGAAACTTTATTCAAGTTCACCAACCAGGTAGGTTTCTACTTACTGTAATGCTATATGCAGTTACAATGCTACGCTAGGGTTGGTGAATTTATAATACTAAGATGATGAAATAACTAAATTAGTTTTCATCGTCGGTTGTCAACTACTGGATGTAGATGAAATCAGTTAAGTTGATGGTCTTAGCTCGAGACTGTCTGCTGTCCTTTACACTTGTGAGATTGAGTTCATGGGAGGACTATAATACTTGTGTTGACATTCTGGTCCATTCTATATTAACTTCTGAATTGTACAATTTGGTCTGATTGTTTTTCTGTTTGCGGCTTCAAAGATGACAATATATGAAGTTTAATGATAGGGCAAGGTGCTAGGTTTTACTATGCAACATAATCATGCCCACCAAACTATGGACTATTTCTGATATGCTTGATGTTATTCAGATGAAATATCACACAGAAGCACAAAGTCTGAAGGAAGAATTAGGAAAAGCAAATAGCAGATTGCTATCCATGGAAGAGGTAGTTAAATGCTTCCCAAGCATCCAGTTAATTCATAAAATCAATCTAACACGAGTTTATATTCAAACAGGAGCATAAGAGGGAGGTCGAGCAACTTAAGCATGACAATGAAATGAACTGCAATGCCCTGGAGAGCAAGCTCAGGTAAAGAAACGTTCCATGGGAGGTGACATATTACTGTAGGGAGAAGCTGGAGATTCAGATCAAATTATCCTGTTGATTGTTTTGTGAAAACTGAAGAGCTAACTTCCGCTACAACCAGCTGTGCTCTTGTTCAGCAAGCTGCCGATGAAGCTGCGATAAAACAACTCAAGTTGGACCTGGGAGCTCATAAAGCTCACATCGACATGCTAGGTAGCAAGTTGGAGCAGGTCACTGCTGAAGTACATATGAAGTGTAATGCTCTAAACTTGTGTTCCATGCTGATCCCTTGGTATCATCGCCTCTCATCTCTCATGATGTAAACACGTCCTTGCTCCTGTTACAGATAAAAATGATATCCAGGATTTGCACGATGTTATCATGGTGGAACAGGAGGAGAAAGACGACACGCAAAGGAAGCTTAAAACTGCAGAAAATGAGCGTAAGTGTAATCTGGACCGGTGGGCCATATACAAGTGCTTTTGCAAACCATGCAGATTTCAAACAGTTTTGGGTTGTTCGTTCAGTCTTTTGTGCCAGTTGACCACTTGTTGACAGGGATTTCATCTTCCTTTTTCTGACCCAGTGAGGATTCTGAAGATGAAGCAGGCAGAGCAGCAAAGGGACTCTGTCTCGGTCCAGCACGTGGAGTCGCTGAAGCAGAAGGTCATGAAGCTCCGCAAGGAGAACGAGTCCCTCAAGCGGAGGCTGGCGAGCTCCGAACTGGATTGCTCATGAGAGCCGGCACCGCTCCTGCCGTCAGGTTCCGAACCCCTTCGTCGCCATCAAACTCAAGTAGCTTCCCTGCCCAATCCCCATGTACAGTCACATGCACCATATCGCGCCATCAGTGATTTTCTCGTGTCGAGACGAGAAACAGTTCACCATGATATGGTCATACAGTCAGGGGTTACACAGTATGACTACTGATTACCGGATGATATGTATGCTCTGGAATGAGCTAGGCGCTATGCTACGTTCAGTTTCATACCGTGATGTTCTTTTTTCCCCGAGAGTATGCAGAGGAGAGCTCTGCATGTATGTATAGTCCATACTGTATATAACATTGATCCCATTCACTGTGTAGGCTTCTTGCCCTTCATATTTCGAGAACTATCAGAGACTGGAGAGTGTTCTTTTCAGAGATTGATAAATGGCAGTGAAAATACAGTATAAAAAGTGAGTATATATGCTGGAGTACGATGAGATCCCTCCATTGACTCCAGCCGATCTCCTCCTGCCTCTTGATGCGTTCCGTGGATCAGCGTTATGGCATCCGATATCGCAAATCATTTTTCTGGCAGCGTTTGGTGGCTTGCATTGCATTCACTGTTTCTTTTTCTTTTTTTGAGAACATTATCGCATTCACTGGTGTCCACTTTTTTTTTTTTTTTGAGATCTCACTGGTGTCCACTTCAGCATGGTTGGTTCGTCTTGCCCTGTGCTCTGGAAGCATCGAACAACAGGCCCAGTGCAATTTCTGCCACCGGGCCCATCCCAGGCCCGTTAGCCCGACGCGCCCCGCACGAAATCCTCCCCAGACGCTACAGCCTGGCACCCCTCCGCAGCGCACGGCCTGGTGTGCTGTGATCACCTCTGCCGTTTCTGCAGCTTTTTCCCTCCCTCCCTCTCTCTCTCTCTCACCCACTTCTTCTTCTTCCCCACGCCTCCTCCTCTCCGCCTGCTAAACCTCGGCCGCCGCGCCGTCCGTCCGTACGGGTCACAGCCCAAACCCCTCGGGAGCGTCTCCCCGTGCTCCCGCGCCAATGTGGGACGTCCCGCGCTCTCCCGGTGACCAGCTCGTCCGAGCGCTCTTCGCCGCGCCGCCCGACGATCGCCACGCGCGGCCCGGGCCTGCGCGCTCGTGGGCCGACGAAGCCGAAGACGACGACGACCTCCCGCTCCCGCCGCCGCCGCCGCTCGGCTCCTCCCGCCCCGTGCTCCTCGTCGACGCCCTCGCCTCCCGCTCGGAACACGCCGCGCAGGGGCAGGAGCAGGCGCTCCCTCCCCCTCCCCCGCTCGGCTCCTCCCGCCCCGAGCGCGTCGCCTACCGCATGGATGTCGACTCGCCGCGCGACGATGGGAGGAGCTCCAGCCCCGGAGGCGGCCAGGGCGCGCGGCGCCGCTCGCCACGCGAACGCGGGAAGTCATCGCCGGAGCGCGTGCACGTGCCGCTCCCGCCCCCTCCCCCCGTCGGCTCCTCCCGCCCCCAGCGCGTCGCCTACCGCTTGGAGAGCGACTCGTCGCGCTCCTCCAGGAGCTCCAGCCCCGCAGGAGTCATGGGGCCGCCGCCGCGATCAAACGACGGGAAGAGGCGGCGCCGCTCCCCGCCGCGGAGGTCGCCGTCTCCCGACCCGCCCAAGCGGCCTCGAAGGGACGATGGGGCTGGCCGACGCAGCCCACCGCGAGGCGGGAGGTGAGGCTTCGGGACTTGGGCCCTTCCGCGCCGTGCGGTTCTAAGCTAATCTGTGTGTTTCTGGGCGTGCCTGGCCGGCGCTTGGTGTAGGTACGAGCGCGATGGAGACGGCGGCAGGTTTGCCGGGCATCGCGCTCCAGGTGAGCCGACTCTGATGAGCTTTCACGTTTTGGTCACATGCATTTGCAACCTGATTCGCGCTCTGTCTCTGTCTGTGACAAGTTCGCGTGATCGGCGAAACAGAGTTTTGAGGGTTCTCGGCCTGTGGGGTGTGTGGGGTGTTTTGAGATAGTGAAGCGATAGCTTGGCCTGATCGAGATTAAGCTGTGAGACCATGCTGATCCACCTTCACCTCGAAACATGTGGGTTTGATTTGAGGTCAATGGAAAACTTGTTTGCCATCTGTCATTCTTTTTTTTTTTTTTGGAAATGAACCATCTGTCATTCTTTTGCCCAAAGACTTGTTACTATCATGTGTGATTTGGTTGTCAGTTGAGCTGATCCTGGAGCACTCACCTACGGGGCCTTCGATCCCAAGCACGTGACATGAAAGGGTTGTGGGGTTTAAGCTTTACTCGTGTTTGATAATCCGTATGTGGGCTATGTGATGGTGTTGTACAGTTTGTCAGCTCTGCCCTCAATCTCGTGCACTATGCACACTATGGTGTTGTACAGTTTGTACACTATGCACATTATCTATTTTATAACTGAAGCTATTCCTCAAAAAAGAATTTATAACTAAAGCTTGACTTGTGGGCTTCCTAGGTTGAACAACTGCTCCCAAGTCCCATCAATCAAGTGTATACTAGTTAGTTCATAAGCGTTTGACAAATTGAAGTCAACATCACTAATTTTGTTAGTGCCCTTTAGGAAAAGGAAAATGGAAGACCTGTGGTGTCAACATGATATGTTCTATTACTTCTGGGCTTACCACTAGTCTCGAACATCAACAATTCTTAGTATCAAGCATGTGAATTAATCTGTTCTACTACCAGCCTGCTTATGCAGAAGGAAACAACAGCTAGTGTTAGCAGACAAGCTTCATGCGTTTTCACATCATGTATTACTTGCTGTTATTTCAGATGGGCCTAACTCTGGCTCTGGTGCTTCCAGTAAGGTTCAAGATATAACCCAAAGGTATAGAAATCGTTGCCTTATAACCAATAGGTTTGATCTGCTTAGTATGTTATAATGTTAGTTCCTAAGTTCTCAAGCCATGTGTATATTGTTTATCTTTCTCTTTCTCTTGGGTTACTTCTGTTTCCATTTTGAATCCCTGATAGGCGATACTTGCACTGCATGTGATTGTATATGATTCTGAATATTTTCAGAAAAGGATTAATGACGTACAAACAGTTTATCCTAGCTCTTGAAGATGATGTTTCACCAGCTGAAGCTGAGAGCAGGTAATCAACAGAATCAAACAGAAGTTTACTTTGAGCTATTGGTACTAGACCCACTTTCAGTTCAGAACCACCTAATTGATTGATTAAACCTTCCATGGTTACAAGGTACCAAGAATACAAGACAGCATACATTACTACACAGAAACATGCCTATTTTGATCTCCATAAGGATGATACTAGGTATGTTAAAATGTTTTCATCTAGAGGTGTTAGCTTTACGCTCTCTAGGAACTAATGGTTTTTTCTTTCATTTGACTGTAATTGCAGGTTGAAAGAGAAGTACCACCCAACAAGCTTATTATCTGTTATTGAAAGGTGAAATGTTTGCTACCTCTCTTTTTGAAAAGAGTTTGCTTACCGTCACAAATTTTGGTACTCCGATCTGTATTGAGTAGCACCAAAAATGATTGTAACACTTCATGACTAGATGAAACAGTTGTATGTGTTATTTTTATGTATGCTTTCTACTTATTTTAGTTGAGCTTTTCTTGTTGGTAGTTGAGTTTTGCTGATCATTTGCATGTCTTATTTTGTTAACTCAGGAGGAATGAGTTTTGTAAGGCTGCAGCGAAGAGTTTAATTCTTGATTTGCGAAGTGGAACTTTGGACATGTGAGATGCATCTCTAATCCTATCTAATTTTGTGTTATATATATTGCACAATTTTGCTAGTTTTGCTGATATCCTTATTGTCTTGGTCCAGTGGTCCTGGAATGACTGCTGATGGATCAAGCAAATCAGGGAATGACAACTATGGAAGCTCTGGGAATGGTGAAGATTATGGTAACAAGAGAAGAAAGAATGGAAGAGGTCCCCCAAAAGAATCTGGACCACTTTCAACTGCTCCGAAAGCTCATCCGGTCAGTTCAAAGTATCGACGAATTCAAACTGACATAGATCAAACTCTAGCTTTAGTGCGAAAGCTTGACTCGGAGAAGGGTATTGTTGGAAACATTCTGTCAATTGGTGGTGATCATGGCAAGCCAGATGATGACAGATCACATGTTGGGTCCGCAGGGCCTTTAGTCATTGTCCGGGGCTTAACTACTGTCAAGGGCCTTGATGGTGTTGAGCTCCTTGACACTCTTCTTACCTACTTATGGCGTGTCCATGGTGTTGATTACTATGGCATGTCTGAGAGGAGAGACGCAAATGGTTTTCGTCATGTGAGAGCTGACAACAAAATTGCCGATGCGTTTAACATCAGTGCTGCTGATTGGGAGAAAAAACTGGATTCCTTCTGGCACGAGAGATTGGTGAATGGCGAGGATCCTCTAGTTGTATTGACTGCCAAGGACAAAATTGATGCAGCAACTGTTGAAGCTCTAGCACCTTATGTCAAGAAAATTATGGATGAGAATTATGGCTATAAGTATGGGTGTGGAGCCATCGGGTGTGCAAAAGTTTTCCATGCTCCTGAGTTTGTTCACAAGCATCTAAAGCTCAAGCATCCTGACTTGGTCTCTGTGTTAACTTTGAGTGTCCAAGATGATATCTATTTCCAAAATTACATGAAGTATGTTTCAGTATAATCAGATTAAACTAAAGCTAAAACAATTTTCAAACGTGTTAAAAGGTGACGTTTCTCATGTAATTTCTTTTTGGTGCAGTGATCCAAATGCCCCAGGTGGAATGCCAGTTATGCAGCAATCTGAACAAGTAAGAATCTTCGCATCATTTAGTTATTTAGTGGCTTGGTACATTTAGCTATCTATTCAGTTTTTCTTGGAATACATACAACAAATTAGGACAGGTGCTGTTCGTAGATACTCCCTCCATTCCAAAATTTGTAGGTTTATCCTAAGTCAAACTTCCTTCGTTTGATCAAGTTTATACAAAATTTTACCAGTTTGACTTAGGACAAACCTAGAACTTCAAATATCTTGGAACGGAGGAATTAAGAAATAAAGTAGCTACTTATTCCTGCATACCGTTTTGTTGTCAAATAACAAAAGGACAATGTAAAAGAGAATATTGCCTCCCATATCCGGTTACCTGAAGTTTACTTGTAACCAGTTTTTACCAGAAAATGTTAACATAGTTATTCGTATGGTTTATGAAGTTTACATATTACTTCCTGCAAACTTTTAATTTCTTGTATCTTGTGATAGTATTCAGGTTTCATCACAAACCCGGTAACCTTTTTGCTTGTGTTTTGCATTGCCATTTTCGCCTTCATTGAAATTACATGCAAAGCAGCAGTCATGTTTATTGAAATGATAAAGCTCCAGTGTTACAATTTTTGTTTATACCCCATGTCCTATATGCAGGACAGCGGCAGAATGAGAAGAAAACCAGATGAGCAGACATTAGGCGCTTTTGATGAGCAGGGTTCAGATGCCCCATTTATCCCTGACGCCCCTCCAACAGTACTAATCCCTGTGCCTGGTGCTGGGTAGGTTATGTTATGCTGATAAACTATTAATTCACTTATTTTCTTTTTGCGAAAAGGCGTATGAAGTGCAGGCAGAGTGCTAACATTGGCTGCCCTTGTTTTAGCCCATTGGGACCATTTGTTCCTATACCACCAGATATGGCCGTTCAAATGATGCGAGAGCAAAGACCTCCAAGACCAAATGGTGCTCAGCGTAGGAAGAAACCTTTGATGCCTGAACCAATGATGCCCATGTATCCACATTTTCCGCTTGATCCTCGTCCTTTGCGAAGGTCAGTGATACTCCTCTAGTTTTCTGTACTTTCTCAAGGATTAGATAAGTAAGATTCCAAAATCTTTATTGTGGTGCTTTGTGTTACATGTAACGGCTCTTTTGTTGCTATGCTGAATTATCTTCAGCCCTTGTATCTTTGTATACTTAACAACCGACCATTCTTCATTTAGCAGAATTTGTACTCTGTACTAGTTTGGCATAATGCATTTTTACTGAGGCTGGGGAATTGTCATCACTCTGTTGTATTTCCCACTTTTGTGGAAGCAATTTCTTCTGTAAACAAATATTAAATCTATTTCAATGCTGCATTTCTCAGTTCCATGAGCATCGCATAACCCGTTTTCGATCCTGCTTGCAGGTACCATGATCTTGATGCTCCTGAGGAAGAAGTCACTGTCATTGACTACAGAAGCGTGTAGGGCGTCTCCAGTTACCCACTCTAATCTGCTGATGACCCACATAGCGAATGTGCTCCAGCAAATTACTCGCTGTTGGCTTGTTGCTGTGACGATGGCAACGACACACAGGGAATGGGATTTTGTGAAGTCCTGGCGGACGTATGATGCCTCGTCATTTTCTGCAACACCCCCGCTCCTCAAAATAGCAAGTATTTTAATGTGATGTATCGCCCGTGCTTGTTGGAATGCACTGAATCAGAAGCTGGAAAATCAGTGTGATCCATCAGACTGCTCGTATTCACAGTTGGATTATGGAGAACCTCTATGTGTTGTTTGTAGGCATGTGTTTGTGGCTTGTGCTGCCTCTTTGTTGATGTGGTCATTTGCTCCGGGGAAAAGGTGATACCTACACAGCGTCTCATCTTTACATTCTCGGCTCAAACAGCCAAACGACACCGTGTGGTCAAGTATTTGCCTCTACAAACAGCCAGGCTCCCTGCGTAAGAAAAGCATCTTCGCAGGCAAATATAAAGAAGAAAAAGGATGTCACCGTGTACTCAATCATTTTCTTCCTCTTTCCGCCGTAGCAGCTTTTCTTTTAATTGGTTGTGTTCTAGGCTGGACTCCACGCTTTTCTTTTTTGGATCGTAAACTGGACTCTATGCTTGTAGCACGGCACTAGTAAACCGCATTTTCACTAGGATTTTGATAATCTTTCTCAGCCGCTCCTGTGCCACTACCGCATTGTTGGCTATCATGATTTGAGTCTAGTCTAGAATCCAATAAATACACACCTAACCAATTATTTGCCTTTATCGTGAAGTTTCTCTATTAACATTTGATTTTCACAATGAATGTGATGCAATGACAATTTTGATGCCAAACTTTTACTTACAAGTTTTGGGTTGCTCTCTGCGCGTGGAGAATGTCCATCATTTTCCAGTTGATTTTGAGCTAATGTATTGTTTACTTATTTTTGCGGGGAAGCGACTATGTCTCATTGATGCTACTAGGTGCATAGAAAACATGAAATTTACGAAGTGAATAACTTCCTTTGCCATCTTATGACCAACATAAATAAATATTGAAATAAAACAATCTTTTAGAAACACATTTTGAATACTATTAGGATAAAGTTAGTGATAAAATTGAACAAACTCAAAATATTTTTTGGGAGTAGACAAGGTGTGCGAGTATTCACTGTGTAATTGTAATATTGAGATATCCGAGCACATGCCATTTTTCTTTTTGCGATAATAGGAGTCTCATTCATATAACGAAAAATAAAGTAGAAACCACGTAGACACCGATTTGACAAAACCGGAAAGTCAACAAAATTCGAGCTTCAGCCCAAACGACCTCATCCAAGAAAGGATATTACAATCAAGACCGAATAATCTTCTGAGCTTGATGCCAACTTCCATCATGGCTAATTTTTTTAAAATAATACACTTTTTTTACTAAATTTGGAAAATAATACACGGTTTCGATATTTTCTGAAAATAGGATCCAGTCGGTCGGGCCGTAGCCGATTGGCTTCAGTCGGCTGAGCCTAAGCCGACAGGATCCTGTCGTCCAATGCGCAGCCGACAGCCGGCATTTCGTCCACGTGGCGGCCGAGGACTCGCTCGAACACGTCGCCCCTCCCCACTCGGCCTGGCCAGCTGCAGTCGGCTGGGGCCCGGCCGGCAGGCCTCCAGTCGTCCCCGGCGCGGACGACAGGTTCCTGTACCACCCCACACGCGGTCGACAGCGTCCTGGCCAGCCCACATGCGGCCACTCCTCTGTTCCCTTCTTTTTACCTTCTTCCTCCTCTTCTCCTCTTCTGTTCTTATCTTCCTCTTCTTCTGTTCTTATCTCCTTCCCTTGTTCTTCTCTCTTACCCCCCGAAAGTACACAAAACTTAGCCGATTTCTTGCGTTTTTCCACCGTAAATGCATTCTAGAGAGTTGGGGGAAGCAAGGGAGACCTCGATCTACTGATGAGGTAGCTCGTGGTGGTGGTGGTGGTTACCATTTTGGTGGAGGTGGTGGAGGTTGTGGTGGTGGTGAAGGTGGAGGTCATGGTGGTGGAGGTGGTGGTGGAGGCTCCGGCAGTGTGGTGGATGCTCCGGCTCCGGTGATTGAAGGCCGCCGTTCGTCGTTGCTTCACACGCTTCAAGGGTATAATTGAACAGACATTTTCTCTGTCGTAGTTGCTCCGGTAGTGTGTGCGAATATTGTTATTTGCTCCGGTAGTAACCGTAATATATTTAGATGTCTAATATTTAGTTGTGTGAATATTTTTAGTTGCTCCGTTAATATTCTGTACTATATGTGGATGTCAAATATTTAGGTCTGTCAGTATTTTTAGTTGCTCTGTTAATATTCCGTAATATATGTACTTGTCAAATTTTTAGTTGCTCCGTTAATATTCCAAAATATATGTACTTGTCAAATTTTTAGTTGCTCCGTTAATATTCCGTAGTTTGTCATGTTGTTTAACAGTTGTCTGTCCATGTTAAATAATTTTATAGGTGAGCCGAGATGTCTGATGTAGTGAAGTTCATATTTTTCTACGGTCCTGGTAATGTCCAAACAAATGAGATTGGGGTTGATCTGAGTGAATTTGAGCACATAGAGGTGCCACTGACCGACCCTCAAACATGGTCTCTTAGTCAGTTGAAAGAATGGGTGACACCGTGGGTGTTCATGCATTGTGGACCCGGTCAAGTTCGAACATTTTCTTCTATTTGAGGCCAATAGAGCGGGACTCTCAGTGGGTGCGCTGGTTACAAGGTTGCGAAAGCAGGGGATGCAATCCTTGTGCCTTAGTGCTTCCCGGTGTGAAGGAGGTAATTGCGCCTGAAGGCCAGGGTGGTTACGATCCTGGGCAAAGCAGTGACGGGATGATGTTATCTATGTCAAATGCTGGAGATGATGGTTACGAACAAGGGCAGAGTAGTCAGGTAGAAGGAGGAAATGCCGATGGTTATTACAGTGGCGAGGCTTATAGTGGCGAGGCGGACGCTGACGAGGTAGATGGGCACATGCAGAACATCATGGAAGAAGAAGACACCGATATTGATAGTGGTCATGCCGATAATTCTGACGAGTCGGATGAAGAAGAAAATGCAGAGGAGGTCCCGAATCTTGCTTCTTGGAATCATGACTTCTCGTCTGCAATGACCGTGAACGATGGGCATGATTCTGCCTGGCAATATCACCAGAACAACATTGCGACGGGTGCTATGTATCCCAACAAAGAAGCTCTGAAGGACGCAATAATAAATTGGGCAATGTCCACGCAAAGGGTTTTCATAGCTGAGGTGTCCAGTGAGAAATACTTGACAATGGTATGCAAGAATGCAGGTTGTCCTGCCAGGGTGCACGGCTATCTCCCTAAGTATGGCACAAGTTGGGTGATCAGTGACCTAGTTCATCACACATGTCTTATTCCCTGCATCCCTCAAGATCATCCCAACCTTTCATCCACGCTTATTGCGAGGTTGTTTTACAGTGAGATAGTGGAGAGCAAAGCGATGGAAGTGAAGGCTATCCAGACAAAAGTCTTCGTCAGGTTCAAGTACAAAATTTCTTATGGCAAGGCTTGGAGGGCTAAGCAAAGGGCGCTTGAGAGCAGATTTGGTTCTTATTTCGATGCATATGACTCTGTTGTCCGGCTCCTCCACACGCTGAAGGACCGGAATCCTGGCACCTATGTCGACATCCAAGACCTCTTCATGCCAGAGTTCCCAACTGTGAGGGTGCTGCATCGACTGTTCTTCTCTTTCGGTGTATGCATCGAAGCTTTCAGGCATTGCCGACCGGTGATATGTGTAGATGGCACTTTTCTCACTGGCAAGTACAAGGGCCAGATCCTGACAGCCATTGGTCAAGACGGCCAAAATCAAGTAGTCCCACTCGCATTTGCATTTGTGGAGAGTGAGAACATTGAAAGTTGGACATGGTTCTTCAGGCAATTGAAAATAGCAGCTGTGAAGGATAAGCCCAATGTGTGCATCCTTCATGACATGCATGCAGGTATACTCAGTGCGATAAAGACACTGACAAACCCTGGTCCCGAGGAACAAACTCCATGGCAGGACTTGCAGAGCCGTTGGTGCATGCGCCATCTGGGGGCTAATTTCTTCTCGCAGTTCAGAAATAAGAACCTAGTGAATCTGTTAAAAAAACTCTGCAAGCAGAACCAGCTATGGAAGTACAATTTGATACGTGAAAGACTTAATGTGTGCACGCAGAGACACGTTAGGGACAGGAAAGCTGCAAGAGATGCAGCGGTGAGAGCACATGTTGAAGCAGTAGCAGCATAGTTAGCAACAGGAACAGCGGCCGTGGAGGAGGAGCCTGTTGGGCTTTGTGACTTGCCAGGATTTGACCCACCTGGTACTAGGAGAAGGCTCGGGAGGTCGATTAAAACCTTCGAGCAGTGGATAGAGCATGAGCCTCTGGAGAGGTGGTCTTTGCTGCATGACACACATGGAGCAAGGTACGGTGTCATGACTACCAACCTCGCAGAAACATACAACTTTGTCCTCAGAGGAAACCGGGCATTGCCACTTACAGCCATCGTTGAGGGTATTTTCTATGGCACCGTGAAGTATTTCAGAGATAGACGTCAAAAAGCAGAGCAGCATATCTTGAACAACCCAAGCACACGTTACTGTGAAAGGATTATGAAGTACATGGAAGAAAAGATGGAAAAAGCCAGGTCACACACTGTAGTCCCCATTGGTAATCAAGAAAGAAGGTTTGAGGTCCGCTTAGCTAACAACAAATTCGGCTGTGCAAATGAGCTGAGGATGCATGAGGTGAAAATTGGAAATGAAGTCTGGCCAACGTGTGAGTGCTCATGCAACAAACCGAAGTTGCTTCACCTACCATGCTCCCATGTACTTGCTGCTTGCGGGCAGCTTGGAATGGACGCAATCTCATTTGTGTCTCCATATTTTCTGAAAGAGTCCGTCCTCAATACCTGGACGGGTGAGTTGCTGGGATTTCGCTCAATGGGTAACTTCAACACCGTTAATCCTGTTGAAAGGCGGTACATTCCAGACCCAGGGAATATGCGTACTAGTAGAGGTAGACGACAGTGTCAGCGCATCCGGAATGATATGGATGAATCTGAAGCGGGAGGCCCCACTATGCAATGCATTTTATGCAATGAATTTGGCCATAAGGACACTAATTGTCCCACTTTCGTCACTGCCAGTGGTACTGGGCGTGGACGAGGCAACCGGGGACGAGAAGGAAGAGGAGGAAGAGGGAGAGGAAGAAGCTAGGCTGCGTGGCACTATGTTCTAAATTTGTATTAAGTGTGGCACTATGTTTGAAATTTGTATTAAGTGTGGCACTATGTTTGAAATTTGTATTAAGTGTGGACTATGTTTAAAATTTGTATTAAGTTTGACACTAAGTTCTTAATTTGTATTAAGTGTGGAACTATGTTTGAAATTTGTATTAAGTGTGGCACTATGTTTGAAATTTGTATTAATTGTGGTACTATGTTGAAATTTATATTAAGTGTGGACTATGTTTAAAATTTGTATTAAGTGTGGCACTATGTTTGAAATTTGTATTAAGTGTGGCACTATGTTTGAAATTTGTATTAATTGTGGCACTATGTTTGAAATTTGTATGTGCAGGAATGGCGGGAATGTCGTTGCTTAATCCGGACATTGATAGTAAACATCGTGCTGCGATAGGTTATGAGCGCCAGCTTGAGCCCCTGTGCACTCGCACTCAAAGGGAAGACTGGAAGATACACCAGGGATGGGTTGACCGGTACGTGCTTTATTTATTTGTTTCAATCATGTATATTGATGGGACACACTAACTGAATTGCCCTGACATGCAGGTTGAAATGGGCTGGCCTATTACCTTTCACGCGTCTGGTTGAGCGCACGGATACCTCCAGACGCGTCGCCATCGACACCTCTTTGCTCACCTGCTTAGTGGACCAGTGGAGGCCTGAGACCCACACGTTTCACTTCCGCTGGGGAGAGATGGCTCCTACTCTGCAGGATGTGTCACTTTTGCTGGGACTACCGTTGGCAGGTCATGCCATAGGACCGTTGGAGGCACCGGCTGGTTGGGAGCAAGGTTTAGCACAACGTTTCGCGGGTCTTTATGACAGTGCTCCGGCTCTGGCATCGTTGCATCATGGACCTAAGTATGATTGGTTGCTCCATTTCCAGGTTAGTTCCCCTGCCTCATATCTGTCAGTTGTATTGCATCTAGTTTTACAGAAGATACCTTCGCTATGTACTAATGCTTTATCTTTGCTCAATACAGATCCAGAAGTTCCCGGGGTATCCGCAGGTCCCGTTGAATGCGACACAGATCACTCGTAGCCTGGAGGCATATATATTGTGGCTTCTCGGTAAGGTGATGTTCTCAGAGAACCATGTCAACACTATTAGCGCGCTCTACATCCCTATTGTTGGGGAACGGAGCATGAATTTCAAAAAAATTCCTACGCTCACGCAAGATCTATCCATGGAGATGCATCGCTACGAGAGTGGAGAGTGTGTCTACGTACCCTCGTAGACCGTTAGCGGAAGCGTCTCACAACGCGGTTGATGTAGTCGAACAATCCTTCGAGCTCCACCGATCGAGTACCGAACGTACGGCACCTCCGAGTTCTACACACGTGCAGCTCGGTGACGTTCCTCGCCTTCTTGATCCATCAAGACGTCGAGGTAGTAGATGAGTTCCGTCAGCACGAAGGCGTGGCGACGGTGACGGTGAAGTGATTCCGGCAGGGCTTCGCCTAAGCTCTCCGAAAATATGACCGAGGTAGAAAACGGAGATCGGGGCACCGCACACGGCTATGAAACAATTGTGTACTTTGGGGTGCCCCCTTGCCCCCGTATATAAAGGATGAGAGGGAGGAGGCCGGCCCCCTAGGGGTGCGCCAAGTGTGGGGAGTCCTACTAGGACTCCTTAGTCCTAGTAGGATTCCACCTCCCATACGGAGTAGGAAAGGGGGA